>OV702286.1:3156186-8156186 GCA_916181665.1 Avena sativa
ATGGCCATTTTCATGAGCTATTTCCCACATGTTTGGGATTCTAGGGCGACATTTTCGAGAGGTATACCCAAAAGGTCGTCGATTTTGCGTTTTATGGTCGTTTTTCATGAGGTATTGCCCATAGATTTGGGGTTTCAAGGTGATTTATATGTTTTAGAGTTATGACAAAAAACTCGCCTTTTTGTGTTTTATTGCCATTTTCATGAGTTATTGCCCAAAGTTTGGGGGTTCCAGGGTGATTTTAATGTTTGAGTTTTTTTGCGTTTTATGGATGTTTTCATGAGTTATTCCCCATAGTTTTGGCGTTCTACGGTGATTTATAACGACCATAATACCCGATGCATGTTTGCGGGATGACCAAAAAACTCGTAGATTTTTATTTTATGGCCTTTTTCATGAGCTATTGTCCATGGTTTTTGAGTTCCAGGGGGATGTGCATGGCCCATAGAACCCAATACATGTTGAGAATTATGACAAAAACTCATCAATTTCGCGTCTTATGGCCATTTTCATGAGTTATTGCCCATAGTTTTGGAGTTCTAGGGGATTTGCATGGCCCGCAAGATATGATACATGTTTGAAAGTTATAAGAAAAAACTCATCGTTTTCACATTTTATGGCTATATTAAAGAGTAATTTTCCACGGTTTTAGAGTTCTAGGGCGATTTACCACGACTGTAAAGGCCGATACATGTTTGAGGGCATGACCAAAAACTCGTCGTTTTCGTGTCGTATGGCCGTTTTAATGAGCTATTGCTCACAATTTTGGGTTCTAGGGCAATTTACATGTTTGAGAGGTATAACCAAAAACCCCGTTGTTTTTCGCGTTTTATGCCTGTTTTCATGAGCTATTGCCCATACTTTTGGTGTCCATGCCATTTAAATGTTGAGAGTTATGAATGAAAACCCACCTTTTTGCGTTTTATGGATGTTTTCAGGAGTTATTCCCTACTTCTTTGGGGTTCTAGGGTGATTTAGAACGACCATAATACCTGATACATTTAAATTGCCATTTTCATGAGCTATTGCCCATAATTTTGGGGTTCCAGGGAGATTTACACGTTTCGTAGTTATGACCAAACTCGTCTTTTTGCGTTTATGGTCGTTTTCATGAGCTATTGCCCACATGTTTAGGGTTCCAGGGCGATTTACATGTTTGAGAGGTATACCCAAAAAGTCGTCATTTTCGCGTCTTATGGCCGTTTTCAAGAATTATTTCCCATAGATTCGGGGTTACAGGGCGATTTACAATGATCTTAATAAAAGATACATGTTTGATGCCATTACCAAAAAATCATCATTTTCGTGTTTTAATGTCGTTTTTATGCGCTATTGTCCATAGTTTTGGGGTTCCAGGACGATTTACATGTTTCAGAGTTATGACCAAAAACTGGTCTTTTTTGTGCTTTATGGCCGTTTTCATGAGCTATTTTCCACGGGTTTGGGATTCCAGGGCGATTTACATGTTTGAGATGTATACCCAAAAGTCATCGTTTTTGCGTTTTCTAGATGTTTTCATGAGCTATTTCTCATAGTTTTGGGGTTTCGGGCGATTTAAATGCTTTAGAGTTATGACCAAAAACTCATCTTTTTGCGTTTTATGGCCTTTTTCATGAGCTATTGCCCATAATTTTGGGATTCTAGGGCGATTTACATGTTTTAGGGGTATACCCAAAAAGTCTTCTGTTTTGTGTTTTATGGCCGTTTTCATGAGCTTTTGCCCATAGTTTTGGTGTTTCAGGGCGATTTACAATGACCATAATACCTAATACATGTTTGAGGGCATGACCAAAAACTCATAGATTTTTGTTTGATGATCGTTTTCACAAGCTATTGTCCACAGTTTTGGTGTGGACCTAATACATGTTTGGGAATTATGACCTAAAACTCATTGTTTATGCATCTTATGGCCGTTTCATGAGTTGTTTCCCCTAGTTTTGCACTTTCAGGGGACTTGGATGTCCCGTAAGATCCGATACATATTTCAAAGTTATAAGAAAAATCTCGTCGTTTTCATGTTTTATGTGTATTTTATGATCAATTGTCCTCTGGTTTGGAATTCCATGGCGATTTACCATGACCATAAGGTTTAATACATTTTTTAGGGTATGGCCAAAAACTCGTCGTTTTCGTGTCTTATGGCCGTTTTAATGAGCTATTGCACATAGTTTTTGGGTTCCAGGGCAATTTACGTGTTTGAGTGGTATGACCAAAAAATCGTTGTTTTTTGCGTTTTATGCCTGTTTTCATGAGCTATTGCCGTAGTTTTGGGTTTCCAGGGCGATTTAAATGTTTGAAAGTTATGACCAAAAACTCATCTTTTTTGCGTTTTATGTTTGAGAGGTCGGCCAAAAATTCATCGTTTTAGCATTTTACGGCCATTTTCAAGAGTTTGCCCATAGTTTTGGGGTTCCAGGGCGATTTACATGTTTCGCAATTATGACCAAAAACTCGTCTTTTATGCGTTTTATGGTCGTTTTCTTGAGCGATTTCCCATAGGTTTGGGGTTCCAGGACGATTTACATGTTTGAGAATTATGACCACAAAGTCATCGTTTTCGCGTCTTATGGTCGTTTTCATGAATTATTTCCCATAGTTTTGTGGTTCTAGGACGATTTACATGTTTCAGAGTAATGACCAAAAAGTAATCATTTTCTTATGTTATGACCATTTTCATGAGTTATTTCCCATAGTTTTGGGGTTACAGGTCGATTTACAACGATCTTAATAAATGATACATGTTATATGGCATGACCAAAAACTCATCGTTTTTGTGTTTTATTGCCGTTGTCATGATCTATTGCCCATAGCTTTGCGGTTCCAGGGCTATTTCCATGTTTGAGAGGTATGACCAAAAATTCATTGTTTTTGCGTTTTATGGCCATTTTCATGAGCTATTACCCATAGTTTTGGGGTTCCAGGGCGATTTAGATGTTTCCGAGTTATGACCAAAAACTCGTTTTTTGCGTTTTATGGACGTTTTCATGAGCTATTTCTCACAGGTTTAGGATTCCAGGGCGATTTACATGTTTGAGAGGTATACCCAAAATGTGTTTCTTTTTCTGCTTTATGGCCGTTTTCATGAGCTTTTGCCCATAGTTTTGGGGTTTCAGGGCGATTTACATGTTTTAGAGTTATGACCAAAAACTCTTCTTTTTGCGTTTTATGAACGTTTTCATGTGCTTTCAAGAGCGATTTAAATGTTTCAGAGTTATGACCAAAAACTCAACTTTTTTGCATTTTATTGACGTTTTCATGAGTTATTTCCCATAGTTTTGGGGTTCTACTACAATTTACAACGACCATAATACCTGATACATGTTTGTGGGCACGACCAAAAGTCGTACATTTTTGTTTTATGTCCTTTTTCATGAGCTATTGTCCATAGTTTTGGTGTTCCTGGGGGATGTGCATGGCCCTTAGAACCTAATAAATGTTTAGAATTATGACCAACAACTCATCGTTTTCGCGTCTTATGGTAGTTTTCATGAATTATTGCCCATAGTTTTTGAGTTCCAAGGGATTTGCATGGCCCATAAGACCCGATACATGTTTGAAAGTTATAAGAAAAAACTCATCGTTTTCACGTTTTATGGCTATTTTAATGAGTAATTTTCCACGATTTTGGAGTTGTAGGGTGATTTACCACAACCGTAAGGGCCGATACATGTTTGAGGGCATGACCGAAAACTCGTCGTTTTCGTGTCTGATGACCGTTTTAATGAGCTATTGCTCAGAGTTTTGGGGTTCCAGGGCTATTTACATGTTTGAGAGGTATGACCAAAAACTCGTGTTAGTTTTAGGGTTCTAGGAAGATTTATATGTTTGAGAGTTATGTCTGAAATCTCATCTTTTTGCGTTTTACGGACGTTTTCAGGAGGTATTCCCCATAGTTTTGGTGTTCAAGGGTGATTTACAACAACCATAATACCGGATACATTTAAATTACCGTTTTCATGAGCTATTGCCCATAGTTTTCCAGGTTCCAGGTCGATTTACATTTTTGAGAGGTACGGCCAAAAAGTCGTCGTTTCTGTGTTTTATGGCCATTATCATGAGGTATTGCCCATAGTTTTGGGGTTCCAAGGCGATTTACATGTTTTAGTGTTCTGACCAAAAACATGTCTTTTTGTATTTTATGGCCATTTTCATGAGCTATTTCCCACATGTTTGGGATTCTAAGGCGACATGTTCGAGAGGTATACCCAAAAAGTCGTCGATTTTGCGTTTTATGGTCGTTTTTCATGAGCTATTGTCCATAGGTTTGGGGTTTCAAGGTGATTTATATGTTTTAGAGTTATGACCAAAAACTCGCCTTTTTGTGTTTTATTGCCATTTTCATGAGTTATTGCCCAAAGATTTAGGGTTCCAGGGCGATTTAAATGTTTGAGTTTTTTTTGCGTTTTATGGACGTTTTCATGAGTTATTCCCCATAGTTTTGGGGTTCTACGGTGATTTAAAACTTCAATAATACCAGATACATGTTTGCGGGCGTGACCAAAACCTCGTAGATTTTTATTTTATTGCCTTTTTCATGAGCTATTGTCCATGGTTTTTGAGTTCCAGGGGGATGTGCATGGCCCATAGAACCCAATACATGTTTGAGAATTATGACAAAAAACTCATCGATTTCGCGTCTTATGGCCATTTTCATGAGTTATTGCCCATAGTTTTGGAGTTCTAGGGGATTTGCATGGCCCGTAAGACCTGATACATGTTTGAAAGTTATAAGAAAAACTCATCGTTTTCACATTTTATGGCTATATTAATGAGTAATTGTCCACGGTTTTAGAGTTCTAGGGCGATTTACCACGATTGTAAGGCCGATACATGTTTGAGGGCATGACCAAAAACTCGTCGTTTTCGTGTCGTATGGCCGTTTTAATGAGCTATTGCTCACAATTTTGGGTTTCTAGGGCGATTTACATGTTTGAGAGGTATAACCAAAAACCCGTTGTTTTCGTGTTTTATGCCTGTTTTCATGAGCTATTTCCCATACTTTTGGGGTCCAGGCGATTTAAATGTTTGAGAGTTATGAATGAAAACCCACCTTTTTGCGTTTTATGGATGTGTTCAGGAGTTATTCCCTACTTCTTTGGGGTTCTAGGGTGATTTAGAACGACCATAATACCTGATACATTTAAATTGCCATTTTCATGAGCTATTGCCCACAGTTTTGGGTGTTCTAGGGAGATTTACATGTTTCGTAGTTATGACCAAAACTCGTCTTTTTGCGTTTATGGTCGTTTTCATGAGCTATTGCCCACATGTTTAGGGTTCCAGGGCGATATACATGTTTGAGAGGTATACCCAAAAAGTCGTCGTATTCGCGTCTTATGGCCGTTTTCAAGAGTTATTTCCCATAGTTTCGGGGTTACAGGGCGATTTACAATGATCTTAATAAACGATACATGTTTGATGCCATTACCAAAAACTCAACATTTTCGTGTTTTAATGTCGTTTCTATGAGCTATAGTCCATAGTTTTGGGGTTCCAGGACGATTTACATGTTTCAGAGTTATGACCAAAAACTGGTCTTTTTTGTGCTTTATGGCTGTTTTCATGAGCTATTTTCCACGGGTTTGGGATTCCAGGGCGATTTACATGTTTGAGATGTATACCCAAAAAGTCATCGTTTTTGCGTTTTATGGATGTTTTCATGAGCTATTTCCCATAGTTTTGTGGTTTCAGGGTGATTTAAATGCTTTAGAGTTATGACCAAAAACTCGTCTTTTTGAGTTTTATGGCCTTTTTCATGAGCTATTGCCCATAATTTTGGGATTCTAGGGAGATTTACATGTTTGAGAGCTATACCCAAAAAGTCTTCTTTTCTTTGTTTTATGGCCATTTTCATGAGCTTTTGCCCATAGTTTTGGGGTTTCAGGACGATTTACAATGACCATAATACCTAATACATGTTTGAGGGCAGGACCAAAAACTCATAGATTTTTGTTTGATGATCGTTTTCACGAGCTATTGTCCACAGTTTTGGTGTTCCAGGGACCTAATACATGTTTGGGAATTATGACCTAAAACTCATTGTTTTTGCATCTTATGGCCGTTTTTATGAGTTGTTGCCCCTAGTTTTGGAGTTCTAGGGGACTTGGATGGCCCGTAAGATCCGATACATGTTTCAAAGTTATAAGAAATATCTCGTCGTTTTCATGTTTTATGGCTATTTTATTGATCAATGGTCCTCGGGTTTGGAGTTCCATGGCGATTTACCATGACCATAAGGTTTAATACATGTTTGAGGGTATGACCAAAAATTCGTCGTTTTCGTGTCTTATAGCAGTTTTAATGAGCTATTGCACACAGTTTTTGGGTTCCAGGGCAATTTACGTGTTTGAGTGGTATGAGCAAAAAATCGTTGTTTTTTGTGTTTTATGCCTGTTTTCATGAGCTATTGCCCGTAGTTTTGGCTTTCCAGGGCGATTTAAATGTTTGAAAGTTATGACCAAAAACTCATCTTTTTTGCGTTTTATGTTTGAGAGGTCGGCCAAAAAGTCGTCGTTTTAGCATTTTACGGCCATTTTCAAGAGCTATTGCATATAGTATTGGGGTTCCAGTGCGATTTACATATTTTGCAGTTATGACCAAAAACTCGTCTTTTTTGCGTTTTATGGTCGTTTTCTTGAGCGATTTCCCATAGGTTTGGGGTTCCAGGACGATTTACATGTTTGAGAATTATGACCACCACGTCATCGTTTTCGCGTCTTATGGTCGTTTTCATGAATTATTTGCCATAGTTTTGTGGTTCTAGGACGATTCACATGTTTCAGAGTAATGACCAAAAATTAATCATTTTCTTGTCTTATGACCATTTTCATGAATTATTTCCCATAGTTTTGGGGTTATAGGGCGATTTACAGCGATCTTAATAAATGATACATGTTATATGGCATGACCAGAAACTCATCGTTTTTGTGTTTTATTGCCGTTGTCATGAGCTATTGCCCATAGCTTTGGGGTTCCAGGGCTATTTCCATGTTTGAGAGGTATGACCACAAATTCGTTGTTTTTGCGTTTTATGGCCATTTTCATGAGCTATTACCCATAGTTTTGGGGTTCTAGGGCGATTTTGATGTTTCAGAGTTATGACCAAAAACTCGTTTTTGCGTTTTATGGCCATCTTCATGAGCAATTTCTCACAGATTTGGGATTCCAGGGCGATTTACATGTTTGAGAGGTATACCCAAAAAGTGTTTGTTTTTGTGTTTTATGACCGTTTTCATGAGCTTTTGCCCATAGTTTTGGGGTTTCAGGGCGATTTACATGTTTTAGAGTTATGACCAAAAACTCGTCTTTTTGCGTTTTATGAACGTTTTCATGTGCTTTCCAGAGCGATTTAAATGTTTCAGAGTTATGACCAAAACCTCAACTTTTTTGCATTTTACTGACGTTTTCATGAGGTATTTCCCATAGTTTTGGGGTTCTACTACGATTTACAACGACCATAATACCTGATACATGTTTGTGGGCATGACCAAAAGTCGTAGATTTTTGTTTTATGTCCTTTTTCATGAGCTATTGTCCACAGTTTTGGTGTTCCTGGGGGATGTGCATGGCCCGTAGAAGCTAATAAATGTTTAGAATTATGACCAAAAACTCATCGTTTTCGCGTCTTATGGAAGTTTTCATGAATTATTGCCCATAGTTTTTGAGTTCCAGGGGATTTGCATGGCCCATAAGACCCGATACATGTTTGAAAGTTATAAGAAAAAACTCATCGTTTTCATGTTTTATGGCTATTTTAATGAGTAATTTTCCACGATTTTGGAGTTGTAGGGTTATTTACCACAACCGTAAGGGCCGATACATGTTTGAGGGCATGACCAAAAACTCGTCGTTTTTGGGTCTTATGACTTTTTTAATGACCTATTGCTTAGAGTTTTGGGGTTCTAGGGCTATTCACATGTTTGAGAGGTATGGCCAAAAACTCGTGTTAGTTTTAGGGTTCTAGGGAGATTCATATGTTTGAGAGTTATGTCTGAAATCTCATCTTTTTCCGTTTTACGGACGTTTTCAGGAGGTATTCCCCATAGTTTTGGGGTTCAAGGGCGATTTACAACAACCATAATACCAGATACATTTAAATTGCCATTTTCATGAGCTATTGCCATAGTTTTCCAGGTTCCAGGTCGATTTACATTTTTGAGAGGTACGGCCAAAAAGTCGTCGTTTTTGTGTTTTATGGCCATTTTCATGAGCTATTGCCCATAGTTTTGGCGTTCCAAGGCGATTTACATGTTTTAGTGTTCTGACCAAAAACAAGTCTTTTTGTATTTTATGGCCATTTTCATGAGCTATTTCCCACATGTTTGGGATTCCAGGGCGACATGTTCGAGAGGTATACCCAAAAAGTCGTCGATTTTGTGTTTTATGGTCGTTTTTCATGAGCTATTGCCCATAGATTTGGGGTTTCAAGGTGATTTATATGTTTTAGAGTTATGAGCAAAAAATCGCATTTTTGTGTTTTATTGCCATTTTCATGAGTTATTGCGCAAAGTTTTGGGGTTCCAGGGCGATTTAAATGTTTGAGTTTTTTTTAAGATTTATGGATGTTTACATGAATTATTCCCCATAGTTTTGGGGTTCTATGCTGATTTACAACGACCATAATACCCGATACATGTTTGCGGGCATGACCAAAAAACTCGTAGATTTTTATTTTATGGCCTTTTTCATGAGCTATTGTCCACAGTTTTTGAGTTCCAGGGGGATGTGCATGTCCCATAGAACCGAATACATGTTTGAGAATTATGACAAAAAACTCATCGATTTCGCGTCTTATGGCCATTTTCATGAGTTATTGCCCATAGTTTTGGAGTTCTAGGGGATTTGCATGGCCCGCAAGACCTGATACATGTTTGAAAGTTATAAGAAAAAACTCATCGTTTTCACATTTTATGGCTATATTAATGAGTAATTGTCCACGGTTTTAGAGTTCTAGGGCGATTTACCACGACTGTAAAGGCCGATACATGTTTGAGGGCTAACCAAAAACTTGTCATTTTCGTGTCGTATGGCCGTTTTAATGAGCTATTGCTCACAATTTTGGGTTTCTAGGGTGATTTACATGTTTGAGAGGTATAACCAAAAACCCGTTGTTTTCGCGTTTTATGCCTGTTTTCATGAGCTATTGCCCATACTTTTGGGGTCCAGTTGATTTAAATGTTTGAGAGTTATGAATGAAAACCCACCTTTTTGCGTTTTATGGATGTTTTCAGGAGTTATTCCCTACTTCTTTGGGGTTCTAGGGTGATTTAGAACACCATAATACCTGATACATTTAAATTGCCATTTTCATGAGCTATTGCCCACAGTTTTGGGGGTTCCAGGGAGATTTACATGTTTCATAGTTATGACCAAAGCTCGTCTTTTTTGCGTTTTATGGTCGTTTTCTTGAGTGATTTCCCTTAGGTTTGGGGTTCCAGGACGATTTACATGTTTGAGAATTATGACCACCAAGTCATCGTTTTTGCTTCTTATGGTTGTTTTCATGAATTATTTCCCATAGTTTTGTGGTTCTAGGACGATTTACATGTTTCAGAGTAATGACCAAATAGTAATCATTTTCTTGTCTTATGACCATTTTCATGAGTTATTTCCCATAGTTTTGGGGTTACAGGGCGATTTACAGCGATCTTAATAAATGATACATGTTATATGGCATGACCAAAAACTTATCGTTTTTGTGTTTTATTGCCGTTGTCATGAGCTATTGCCCATAGCTTTGGGGTTCCAGGGCTATTTCCATGTTTGAGAGGTATGACCAAAAATTTGTTGTTTTTGCATTTTATGGCCATTTTCATGAGCTATTACCCATAGTTTTGGGGTTCCAGGGCGATTTTGATGTTTCAGAGTTATGACCAAAAAGTCGTTTTTTGCGTTTTATGGCCGTTTTTATGAGCTATTTCTCACAGGTTTGGGATTCTAGGGCGATTTACATGTTTGAGAGGTATACCCAAAATGTTTGTTTTTGTGTGTTATGGCTGTTTTCATAAGCTTTTGCCCATAGTTTTGGGGTTTCAGGGCGATTTACATGTTTTAGAGTTATGACCAAAAACTCGTTTTATTGCGTTTTATGAATGTTTTCATGTGCTTTCCAGAGCGATTTAAATGTTTCAAAGTTATGACCAAAAACTCAACCTTTTGCATTTTATTGACGTTTTCATGAGTTATTTCCCATAGTTTTGGGGTTCTACTACGATTTACAACGACCATAATACCTGATACATGTTTGTGGGCATGACCAAAAGTCGTACATTTTTGTTCTATGTCCTTTTTCATGAGCTATTGTCCACAGTTTTGGTGTTCCTGGGGGATGTGCATGGCCCATAGAAGCTAATAAATGTTTAGAATTATGACCAAAAACTCATCGTTTTCGCGTCTTATGGAAGTTTTCATGAATTATTTCCCATAGTTTTTGAGTTCTAGGGGATTTGCATGGCCCATAAGACCCGATACATGTTTGAAAGTTATAAGAAAAAACTCATCGTATTCACGTTTTATGGCTATTTTAATGAGTAATTTTCCACGATTTTGGAGTTGTAGGGTTATTTACCACAACCGTAAGGGCCGATACATGTTTGAGGGCATGACCAAAAACTCGTCGTTTTTTGGGTCTTATGACTTTTTAATGACCTATTGGTCAGAGTTTTGGGGTACGAGGGCTATTTACATGTTTGAGAGGTCTGACCAAAATCTCGTGTTAGTTTTAGGGTTCTAGGGAGATTCATATGTTTGAGAGTTATGTCTGAAATCTCATCTTTCTCCGTTTTAGGGACGTTTTCAGGAGGTATTCCCCATAGTTCTGGGGTTCAAGGGCGATTTACAACAACCATAATACCAGATACATTTAAATTGCCATTTTCATGAGCTATTGCCCATAGTTTTCCAGGTTCCAGGTCGATTTACATTTTTGAGAGGTATGGCCAAAAAGTCGTCGTTTTTGTGTTTTATGGCCATTTTCATGAGCTATTGCCCATAGTTTTGGGGTTCCAAGGCAATTTACATGTTTTAATGTTCTGACCAAAAACAAGTCTTTTTGTATTTTATGGCATGGGAAACGTATTTGTGTTCCACAAGACCCGGAGTTGCGGAAACTGATTTTGTAGGAAGCACACAACTCTCCGTATTCTATTCACCCGGGTAACACCAAAATGTACATGGATATGAAATAAAGATTTTGGTGGAATAATCTCAAGAAAGACATCGCCGAACATATTGCCTTGTGTGATGTGTGTAGTAGAGTGAAAGCGGAGCATCAGAAACCAGCAGGTTTGCTTCAACCACTACCTATTCCTGATTGGAAGTGGGACAAAATTGGTATGGATTTCATTACCGGATTACCAAGGCCTAGGTCAGGGTATGATTCCATATGGGTAGTAGTGGATCGCCTAACTAAAGTGGCACATTTCATACCCGTAAAGACAACCTATACAAGTGCTAAGTTAGCCAAAATCTACATGAGTAGAATTGTATGTCTACATGGAGTGCCCAAGAGTATTGTGTCGGATAGGGGAACTCAATTCACTTCCCATTTTTGGAGACAGCTACATGAATCATTGGGAACGAGGTTGGAATTCATTACTGCCTTTCATCCTCAAACCGATGGACAAACAGAAAGGACTAATCAGATTCTCGAAGACATGTTGAGGGCATGTGCCCTAGACTATGGAGCCCGTTGGGATGAAAGTCTGCCTTACGCAGAATTTACTTATAACAATATCTATCAAGCTAGTATTCGGAATGGTGTGGGAGAAAGAAGTTTATTCGGGCCAGATCTTATCAAAGAAGCCGAAGAGAAGGTCAAATTGGTTAAGGACAGGTTGGAGATAGCACAGTCCCGACAGAAAAGCTACGCAGATCCTAAGCGTAGAGAAGTCACCTACGAAGTTGGTGATAGATCCTATCTTAGAGTATCACCACTTCGTGGAGTGAAGAGATTCGGAGTCAAAGGAATATTGTCACCAAGATATATTGGGCCATTCAAGATTTTGAGTCGCAAAGGAGAAGTGGCCTATGAAATTGAATTGCCAAAATCTCTGTCAGCTATCCATAATGTGTTTCATGTGAGTCAGCTTAAGAAATATCACCCAGAAATGGAAGAAACTTCTTTGAAGGATACTATACCTTTGGAGGAGGTTCAACTAGAAAGTGATCTCACTTATGAAGAGAAACCTATCAAGATTCTTGAGACTGCAGAAAGAGTCACAAGGACTAAGACTATCAAGATTTGCATGGCCCTCAAGACCTGATACATGTCTGAAAGTTATAAGAAAAAACTCATCGTTTTCACATTTTATGGCTATATTAATGAGTAATTGTCCACGGTTTTAGAGTTCTAGGGCGATTTACCACGACTATAAATGTAACATCCCTAAATTCATGATTTCAAAGATTGCATATCATTCATGCATGCATATAGATTTGAGATCAATTTCAAACTCATTTCAAGAAAACAGAAGCACATAGTGCTAACATTTTATGTGAGCCAACTTAAATCAGATGCCCATCCTCACTTGAGAGCTTAGTGTTTTAAAAACCAAGTTTGGTTGCTTCTATATTGTTTGGCTTGAGTGTAGAGTTTGAACAAAATTTTACAAAATAAAAATGGTTTCAAAACCATTTTCAAAACATTTGCAAATTTAGTGCTATGGCACTGTTTATTTTGTTATTTCAAAAGGACCAAGCTTGAACAGAGAGACCACTTGATTTTGTGTCCTGAAATATGATTGTTGCACACTCCAAAAATCCCAAAAATATTTGAATTCAAATAGCTTTTGAAATCATTTGAAAACCATTCCTGAAAATCAATTTAGAAAAAGAAAAGAGAAAGGAAATGGAAAAGGGCCGGCGCCAGGAATTGGGTCCAGCAACAGACGCAACCCAACTAGCCCACCCGGGTCTCCCCTCTCTCTCGCACGCGCGGACGCACCCATCGAGTCGCTGACACCCAGACCCCACCTCCCTTCTGGTTATTTTGCTGACGAGTGGACCCGTGACCCCGTCGTCGTCTTCGTCAATCACGCGCGCCTGCGCCGCTCTCGCCGTCGTTACTCGCCGCAGTCACTGCCGCGTTAAATACCCTTGATTCCGCGAGTAACTCCATGCCCAGCTCCGGCTATAAGAACTTCTCCCCCTCGCGATCATTTCCCCCCACACTGCACACCCTTCTCGCCACCAGGCTGCCAGTATTCGCTCTTGCGCCGCCGCAGACAGAACCTGCTCCGGCGAGCAATTCTGGTAAACCTCGTGTGCCCCTTCCTCTCTGGTTCATACGAGCAGCTTCGCAACTCTCTCGCGCACCTCCTGATCCCCTTTGCTTGTCTGATTGTGATCCAGAGCTTCGACTTCGACGAGCACCGAGAGAATCCGACGCCGTCTCCAACTCCGGCGAACCTTCCTGGTTAGTTCTGACCGCCCCTTGTCCTCTCTTTGACACTCACATGACCAGCATCACTCCGCGCATCTAACGCACTGCTTATTTTGCCTTGGCACGATCTGTAACTTCGCCAACGTCGACGAGCAGCCGCACCCGACGCGTTCGTGAACTCCGGCGAGGAATCTCCGACGACTCCGTGCGGCCCTTGCCAAGCCACCTCCACGTTGAGCTTCGCCTCGACCCTGCGATTCTGGTGAGCACACTCTTTCCTCCCCGGGCGACCTAGAACGCCGGCACCGCCACGGACAGAGCGCTCCGCCGCTCGCCGTCGCCGCGCGCCGCCAGACCTTGGTCGTTTGATCAAGAGCCGTTGGATCTAGATCCAACGCGTGCGATAGAACCACTTAGCGAAGCATTACGTTTTGATCTGAACCGTGCATCGCCACTTTGATCCTACGGCTCACGTGCGTGATCCAACGCGAACCGGTACGCGCCAGTAAGATTAGGACGCGTGGCTAGGGTTTTGTTTTAAAACAGAATTTGAAACAGATTTAGATTCAAATTTGATTAGGCTATAACTTTTGATCCCCATGTTAGATTTTGACAAATTTTATGCCGTTGGAATCAGGAGAGCAAGCCCTTTCCATTTATGCAATGTGTTTAATGTTTATTTTCTGTTAAAATGATTTTATTTGCAGAAACTTGTTTAGGACTATTTTGAGTATAGGAATTGTTTAGGAAATTGTTTTAGTGTTAAATAAACTTGGTTTAGCAAGGTTTTGACTTGTTTATGGTTCAGTAATATGCACTTACTTGGTTGAGTTTCAAAAATCATCACTTAGCATCTTGCATGCATGCATATATATTTTTGCTTGTATATGACTTGTATGTGATTGTGGTTATATTCTTTGTGTAGACTTTGGTGCTAGTGATTGTGATTGTGAAGAGTGCTACTCTCCCAACTACCAAGGCACGTGGTACTTCATGAATATGTCTATCCCTATATTTTTTATACAAGCATTAGAAATACTTTGCTAAGTCTTGCATGTTAGTATTTTTGTCAAATGCCTTGTTGGGAAATCCTAAGTAGTTGTAGAATTGCTAGGAAATTTCTAAGTTAAGTTACTATCTATGCCATGCTTAGCCTAGCTAGTAGAAAATAAGGGTTGGTAAAATATATACATGCTATGATGAAAATATTTCTAAGTCTTTGGACTTATGTTTTTCTTAATAAAACAACTAAGTCAATGAATCACCTGGGTGGAATGGTAATTGCTTGGTGGTTTTTGGTTGAGTGGTTACACAAGGCCCATGGCTATGGTTTACCTTGTGTATCTCACTTGTGGAAAGCCACCCAGGAACAAAGGGATTTTAGAGGCTAAGTGTGGAGAAGCTTCTAGTGCAGCCACTTGGCAATATGGGCTCTGCCTGGATCACATAGGTTGCTAGAACTTAGTCATTTGGACAGTTGGTGGTAGTGGGATGATAGGTTGGAACGCGTCCATTTGGCTAAGGGAAGGCTTCTGAAAGGTCCTGTCTTGGTGAAACCAAGTCTGGTGGGGAAAGTGCACAACCTCTGCAGATGGAAAAATCTAAGTATTTAGCCAAGTCCATGGCAATGGACAACTTGAGCATCAAGACATGGAAGCTATCAAGAATCTCATCAATCCAACTTCTAAGTAAAAACTTGTGGGTGAACAAGGGAGAAGGACCTCAATGTCTATTGGTGGTTCCTTGGGAAAAGTTTTGACAAAGAAAAACTTAGTGATTTCAACTAATAGGAAAAAAACCTATTTTGAGCAATGCAAGCCAAACTACACTTAGCCAAATATGCATATAGTATCTAGTCCACTTAAAATATACTAAGGTATCACTTGCCAATACTATTCCAAAGTATTGACCCACTCTGGCTGTAACTTGTGATGTTGCAGGTTACTCTGATGAAGATTAGGTGTCATGAGTCTACATTCAACATGTTTGCCTGTGGCACATGAAGATGAAGACTTATATTTATTTGCTTATTCAAACTCTTGTATTTGGCCTGTGGCCTTTGAGTTGTAAAGACTATGTTTATCTCTGGAATGGGTGTAATAAATGACCTTTGTATCTGTGTACTTCATCTTAAACTGTGAATGCTAGCATTGATCTAGGGACTAGCATTGCAATCAGAGGGATCCTTTTCCTTTACAAAGGAGGGATCTTACAGATGGTATCAGAGCACTGTGTTGCCTGTAGGATTATGACCCTAGGATTGGAAACCAGTAAGGAAAAATTTTCAACTACTTCTACACTTGTCTATTCTTCTCATAAACTTTTCTAATCTTCTTTCTCATCTCTATTTGTAGATGAATTCCATCAACGAAGCCGTAAGGAAAGGACCACTCATGACCATGACTTTGGAGTGTGAGACAGAGTTTCCCAAAGCTCTCAAGGACCTCATGGTGGCAATGGAAATACATGGTGCAGCTGTGTACAAAGGCTTTCCTGTGATGGATGAAGGAGTTGAGTACTGGTGGGTGCAACTTCACTTGTACAAAAACAAGGAAGACAACCACAAAGAAACAGGATTCTGCATGTACACCAACACTGTGGTGCACACCACATTCTTTGAGTCAGCAAGAGAAGCAGCTTGGAGGACTATCAAAGAACTTAGTGCTACAGTCAAGTGCAGGATGCTCAACCTCCAAAAAGACTTGAAGAAAGAGAAGGAACATACCCAAGAGTTGGAAGCTACCAACCAAACCTTAAGAGGAGACATTATAGACTTAGTGATGGAGTCATGTGAGCAAGATAGGCTGATTGCCTCTAGAAACATTGTGTTAGCCAACAGATCCAGTGAGATAGGATTGTAAACGTACTTCGTTAGTTGGACCACCACCTATCACCTTATTTTCCAAAATGTTGTTTTAAAATAAGAATGAACTTTGGTTGTTGTGATGACTTCATGTATGCATGACTTGTGTGTTTTGTTTCCCAAGGATATGTATGTGATGTTTTGTCTTTTGTTTTATCTTAAATTCCGTTGTTCTAACTTTTCTGTCTTATAAATAGATGCCTATTACCATCAGCACTGTTGAGGAGTTCCAGGTTACCCGCTTTGGTTCTCGTATCGTTGATCTTACAACTTTGCTTAATCTCCCTCTTCCCACCATCATGGTGCATCCCCTCACCAAGTTCGAGAGGAAGGACCTCTGGGGCTTCAAGGTGAACCAGCCCGGACGCCAGACAGAGCCTACTACGGAGGCCATCGTCTTCAAGCTCATGCACGATGACAGGGAGAGAGGCATGGAGGTAGTTATGCAGGATCTGATAGGACGTCTGCTAGGGCGACACTCCAGACAGGTTTGAGGCACCCACTTCCACGTCTTCGGAAGACGTGATGAGGATGGAGAGTCCATCGACTTCGAGGACGATTCGAGGGACGCAGCAGAGCCGATACGCCTGTACCTCCAGGACTTAGAGTCTCTCATTAGGCACGTAGACACTGACAGGACCAATGTCATGCTCAGCAATGACGAGCTCCAGGTGCAACTTCGCGAGAAGGACAAGCTCTTCGCGCAGCAGGACGAGATAGTCAAGGAAATGGAGGCGAAGTTCGAGACCCAGGACAGGAAGTTCAAGAGTCAGGAGAAGCGTGTCCAGGATAGGACCAAGAAGATCCGGGACATGACTGAAGAACTGCATTCCAAGGGCTTCGAGTTAGAGTAGCAGCAGACGGTGATTGAGAGACTTCGTTCCAAGAAGAGGGCTCTCAAGGCAAAGATAGAGACCTTGACCACTAGCATCGAGGAGAACAAGGCCGCGATGGAGAACGCAGGTCTTACCTTTGTCGAGGAGGAGATTGATGCTAATGAGTAGACTTGACTACTCGCTTATCCTTTATTATCGTACTTGTTATTTGAGAACTTGTTATTGGACCATCCGACCTGTGGATGGCTTGCTACTTGTGTGTTTTACTTTGTGAACTTGTTATCTTGTTGTTGAACTTTTATCGTTTTGTTGCATGCTTGTGATTGCTTATGTGATGTAATGTGCATGAAAGCATCTATGGGTATATCATTCTTATCTCTATTTGAACAAACCACAGATGCCTCCCCGTTGTGCAAACCCCAACCCCAACAACAACAACATCACTCCAGAAATGCAGCAGATGATGACTGCCCAAACTCAGCTAATGCAGATGATGATGACGTTCATCCAGAACCAAAATAACAACAACAACAATAATAACAACAACAACCCTCCGGGTTTTGATATGCTCACCAGGTTCTTGAGATTGAGGCCAGCTAAGTTCTCAGGAACGACTGATCCCATGGTGGCCAATGACTGGCTACGCTCGGTAAACAAGGACTTGGTGACAGTAGGCTGTACAGATGCTGAAAAGGTCAGATTTGCAGCACATCTGCTAGAAGGACCAGCCGCCACTTGGTGGGACAACTTCCAGATCACCACTCCCATAGATGAAGTGACATGGGCTATCTTTGAGGATGGCTTTCGCACTGCTCATATCTCATCAGGAGTGATGAGTCTGAAAAAGAAAGAGTTCCACAATCTGAAGCAGCGCCAGTGCAGCGTGGCTGAATACATTGAGGAGTTCAACAATCTGGCGCGTTATGCACCGGATGAAGTTGAGACTGATGCCAAGAGAAATGAAAAATTTCTTGAAGGCTTGAATGATGAGCTGAATCTGCAGTTGTCTGTGGCATATGTTCCCACTTATCAGTCTCTATGTGACAAGGCTGCTATTTTGGAGAGCAAAATGAAGAAAGTTGAGAGTAGAAAGAGAAAGCACTCCGACAAGCACAGCTCGGGATCGTCTCACAAACGATCTCATTATGATGACAGTGGAAGCTCAGGATCCCACAAGCATGGGAAATTTAACAAGCACCACAACCACAACCGTCATGACAACAAGCGTTATCGCAGTCATGACAATGATAAGTACAAGAACCACAAGAGTGGACATAAGAGCCACCACAGTGGTAATGGAAGTGGAAGTGGAAGTCAGCCTGTTAAGAGAGACATCAGTCAGGTTGAATGCTTCAAATGTAAGAAGATGGGACACTATGCAAATGACTGCCCCGAAAAGAAAGTCGAAGGACCTAACAAGCCCAACCCTTTCCAGAAGGGACAAGTTAACCACATTAATGTGGAGGAGGTCTATGAGGAACCTGATGCTGTTGCTGGTAAGTTCAGACTCAGTTCTATTCTAGCATTTGTACTCTTTGATACTGGTGCATCTCATTCATTCATATCAAGAGCATTTTTTGAAAGAAATGAACTACCGGTAGAAACTATTGGGTGTCCTATAAGAGTAAGTTCTCCTGGTGGAGAAATGATAGTAAATTCATGATGTCATAATCTAGACATAGAGTTTGGGAAGTATAAGTTTCCCGTTAACTTGATAATTCTAAACTCCCAAGGATTGGATGTCATTCTGGGAATGGACTGGATGACTAAGTATAAAGGAGTGATAGATTGTGCCAATCATACTGTCTCACTCACAACTCCAGAAAATAAAAGGATCAGGTTCAAGATCAGCTTTGAAGCAAAAAGGAGTATGCTTAATTCTCTTAAGGGGGTTAGCATGGACAGTGTACCAATTGTGAGTGAGTATCCGGATGTGTTTCCGGAAGAATTACCGGGAATTCCACCAGATAGAGATGTGGAGTTTCTGATAGATTTAGTACCAGGGTCTGGACCAATAGCAAAGAGACCATATAAAATGTCAGTTGATGAACTAAAATAGCTCAAGAAACAACTAGGAGAACAGTTGCAGAAAGGATTTATTCAACCAAGTTCTTCATCTTGGGGAGCCCCAGTTTTGTTCGTGGAGAAGAAAGATAGAAGTCAAAGGTTATGCATAGATTACCGTTCACTCAACGAGGTAACTATCAAGAACAAATATCCTTTGCCTAGAATCAATGACTTGTTTGATCAGCTAGAAGGAGCATGTGTGTTCTCAAAGATTGATCTCCGGTCAGGCTATTTTCAACTCAAGATAAGAGAACAAGACATACCTAAAACAACATTCACTACAAGGTATGGATTGTATGAGTATACCGTAATGCCTTTTGGTTCAACCAATGCTCCAGCATACTTCATGAATATGATGAACAAAGTGTTCATGGAATTCCTTGACAAGTTTGTTGTCGTTTTCATCGATGACATCTTAGTCTACTCCAAGAGCAAAGAAGAGCATGAAGGAAATTTGCGTTTGATACTTGAGAAATTAAGAGAGCATAAACTTTATGCCAAATTCAGCAAGTATGAGTTCTGGTTGGAAGAAGTTGGATTTCTTGGTCATGTTATGACAAAGGATGGTGTAGCAGTTGACCCTGCTAAAGTTTCAGCTGTGACTGAATGGGAGTCTCCCAAGTCCGTGAAAGAAGTTCGTAGTTTCCTTGGCTTAGCAGGTTACTACAGAAGATTCATTGAAAATTTCTCTAAGGTAGCTAAGCCCATGACTGAATTGTTAAAGAAAGACAAGAAGTTTGCTTGGTCTGAAGGTTGTGAACTCAGCTTTCAGGAGTTAAAGAAGAGACTTGTGATAGCACCAGTTTTGTGTCTGCCACATTTGGAAAAAGATTTCCAAGTATATTGTGATGCATCTCATCAAGGTTTGGGTGCAGTACTTATGCAAGACGGTAAAGTTGTGGCTTATGCCTCGAGACAACTCAAAACACATGAAGTAAACTATCCTACTCATGATTTAGAGTTAGCCTCTGTTGTCCATGCACTCAAAACATGGAGACACTATCTTCTGGGAAAACGTTGTGAAGTGTTCATAGATCACAAAAGTTTGAAGTATATCTTCACTCAGAAGGAAATTAATATGAGACAAAGAAGATGGTTAGAACTCATCAAAGACTATGATTTAAGTTTGCAATACCACCCAGGTAAAGCAAATGTTGTAGCAGATGCTCTAAGTCGTAAGGTTTTTGTGAATGGCCTTACCAAAGGATAATTGCCAGATGATTTGTGTACCCAATTCAGAAAACTCAGATTGGAGATTGTGCCTGAAGGACATCTTATGTCTTTGGATGTTCAACCCACTTTGTTGGACAAAATCCGAGAAGCCCAGAAGACTGATAAGGAAATTGAAGAGATTAAAGAAAAGATTGGCAAAGGAAAATCCAAAGGATTCCATGAAGACGAACAGGGTACTTTATGGCATGCGAAACGTATTTGTGTTCCACAAGACCCAGAGTTGCGGAAACTGATTTTGCAGGAAACACACAACTCTCCGTATTCTATTCACCCGGGTAACACCAAAATGTACATGGATATGAAAGAAATATTTTGGTGGAATAATCTCAAGAAAGACATCGCCGAACATATTGCCTTGTGTGATGTGTGCAGTAGAGTGAAAGCGGAGCATTAGAAACCAGCAGGTTTGCTTCAACCACTACCTATTCCTGATTGGAAGTGGGACAAAATTGGTATGGATTTCATTACCGGATTACCAAGGACCAGGTCAGGGTATGATTCCATATGGGTAGTAGTGGATCGCCTAAATAAGTGGCACATTTCATACCCGTAAAGACAACCTATACAAGTGCTAAGTTAGCCAAAGTCTACATGAGTAGAATTGTATGTCTACATGGAGTGCCCAAGAGTGTTGTGTCGGATAGGGGAACTCAATTCACTTCCCATTTTTGGAGACAACTACATGAATCATTGGGAACAAGGTTGGAATTTAGTACTGCCTTTCATCCTCAAACCGATGGACAAACAGAAAGGACTAATCAGATTCTCGAAGACATGTTGAGGGCATGTGCCCTAGACTATGGAGCCAGTTGGGATAAAAGTCTACCTTACGCAGAATTTTCTTATAACAATAGCTATCAAGCTAGTATTGAGATGTCACCATTTGAGTTTCTCTATGGAAGAAAGTGTACCATCCCATTGTTAGGGAATGGTGTGGGAGAAAGAAGTTTATTCGGGCCAGATCTTATCAAAGAAGCCGAAGAGAAGGTCAAATTGGTTAAGGACAGGTTGAAGATAGCACAGTCCCAACAGAAAAGCTACGCAGATCCTAAGCGTAGAGAAGTCACCTACGAAGTTGGTGATAGAGCCTATCTTAGAGTATCACCACTTCGTGGAGTGAAGAGATTCGGAGTCAAAGGAAAATTGTCACCAAGATATGTTGGGCCATTCAAGATTTTGAATCGCAAAGGAGAAGTTGCCTATTAAATTGAATTGCCAGAATCTCTCTCAGCTGTCCATAATGTGTTTCATGTGAGTCAGCTTAAGAAATGTCACCCAGAAATGGAAGAAACTTCTTTGAAGGATACTATACCTTTGGAGGAGGTTCAACTAGAAAGTGATCTCACTTATGAAGAGAAACCTATCAAGATTCTTGAGACTGCAAACAGAGTCACAAGGACTAAGACTATCAAGTTTTGCAAAGTGCAGTGGAATCATCATTCCGAAGAGGAAGCAACATGGGAAAGAGAAGATGATCTTCGGAAAGACCACCCTCACCTATTTGCTAGCCAATCCGAATCTCGAGGGCGAGATTCACCTTAAGGGGGTTAGATTTGTAACATCCCTAAATTCATGATTTCAAAGATTGCATATCATTCATGCATGCATATAGATTTGAGATCAATTTCAAACTCATTTCAAGAAAACAGAAGCACATAGTGCTAACATTTTATGTGAGCCAACTTAAATCAGATGCCCATCCTTACTTGAGAGCTTAGTGTTTTAAAAACCAAGTTTGGTTGCTTCTATATTGTTTGGCTTGAGTGTAGAGTTTGAACAAAATTTTACAAAATAAAAATGGTTTCAAAACCATTTTCACAACATTTGCAAATTTAGTGCTATGGCACTGTTTATTTTGTTATTTCAAAAGGACCAAGCTTGAACGGAGAGACCACTTGATTTTGTGTCCTGAAATGTGATTGTTGCACACTGCAAAAATCCCAAAAATATTTGAATTCAAATAGCTTTTGAAATCATTTGAAAACCATTCCTGAAAATCAATTTAGAAAAAGAAAAGAGAAAGGAAATGGAAAAGGGCCGGCGCCAGGAATTGGGCCCAGCAACAGATGCAGCCCAACTAGCCCACCCAGGTCTCCCCTCTCTCTCGCACGCGCGGACGCACCCAGCGAGTCACTGACACCCAGACCCCACCTCCCTTCTGGTTATTTCGCTGACGAGTGGACCCGTGCCCCTGTCGTCGTCTTCGTCAATCACGCGCGCCTGCGCCGCTCTCGCCGTCGTTACTCGCCGCAGTCACTGCCACGTTAAATCCCCTTGATTCTGCGAGTAACTCCACGCCCAGCTCCGGCTATAAGAACCTCTCCCCCTCGCGATCATTTCCCCCCACACTGCACACCCTTCTCGCCACCAGACTGCCAGTATTCGCTCTTGCGCCGCCGCAGACAGAACCTGCTCCGGCGACCAATTCTGGTAAACCTCGTGCGCCCCTTCCTCTCTGGTTCATACGAGCAGCTTCGCAACTCTCTCGCGCACCTCCTGATCCCCTTTGCTTGTCTGATTGTGATCCAGAGCTTCAACTTCGACGAGCACCGAGAGAATCCAACGCCGTCTCCAACTCCGGTGAACCTTCCTGGTTAGTTCTGACCGCCCCTTGTCCTCTCTTTGACACTCACATGACCAGCATCACTCCGCGCATCTAACGCACTGCTTATTTTTCCTTGGCACGATCTGTACCTTCGCCAACGTCGACGAGCAGCCGCACCCGACGCGTTCGCGAACTCCGGCGAGGAATCTCCGACGACTCCGTGCGGCCCTTGCCAAGCCACCTCCACGTTGAGCTTCGCCTTGACCCTGCGATTCTGGTGAGCACACTCTTTCCTCCCCGGGCGACCTAGAACGCCGGCACCGCCACGGACAGAGCGCTCCGCCGCTCGCCGTCGCCGCGCGCCGCCAGACCTTGGTCGTTTGATCAAGAGCCGTTGGATCTAGATCCAACGCGTGCGATAGAACCACTTAGCGAAGCGTTACGTTTTGATCTGAACCATGCATCGCCACTTTGATCCTACGGCTCGCGTGCGTGATCCAATGCGAACCGGTACGCGCCAATAAGATTAGGACGCGTGGCTAGGGTTTTGTTTTAAAACAGAATTTGAAACAGATTTAGATTCAAATTTGATTAGGCTATAACTTTTGATCCCCATGTTAGATTTTGACAAATTTTATACCGTTGGAATCAGGAGAGCAAGCCCTTTCCATTTATGCAATGTTTTTAATGTTTAGTTTCTGTTAAAATGATTTTATTTTCAGAAACTTGTTCAGGACTGTTTTGAGTATAGGAATTGTTTAGGAAATTGTTTTAGTGTTAAATAAACTTGGTTTAGGAAGTTTTTGACTTGTTTATGGTTCAGTACTATGCACTTACTTGGTTGAGTTTCAAAAATCATCACTTAGCATCTTGCATGCATGCATATATATTTTTGCTTGTATATGACTTGTATGTGATTGTGGTTATATTCTTTGTGTAGACTTTGGTGCTAGTGATTGTGATTGTGAAGAGTGCTACTCTCCTAACTACCAAGGCAAGTGGTACTTCATGAATATGTCTATCCCTATATTTTTTATACAAGCATGAGAAATATTTTGCTAAGTCTTGCATGTTACTATTTTTGTCAAATGCCTTGTTGGGAAATCCTAAGTAGTTGTAGAATTGCTAGGAAATTTCTAAGTTAAGTTACTATCTATGCCATGCTTAGCCTAGCTAGTAGCAAAAAAGGGTTGGTAAAATATATACATGCTATGATGAAAATATTTCTAAGTCTTTGGACTTATGTTTTTCTTAATAAAACAACTAAGTCAATGAATCACCTGGGTGGAATGGTAATTGCTTGGTGGTTTTTGGTTTAGTGGTTACACAAGGCCCATGGCTATGGTTTACCTTGTGTATCTCACTTGTGGAAAGCCACCCAGGAACAAAGGGATTTTAGAGGCCAAGTGTGGAGAAGCTTCTAGTGCAGCCACTTGGCAATATGGGCTCTGCCTGGATCACATAGGTTGCTAGAACTTAGTCATTTGGACAGTTGGTGGTAGTGGGATGATAGGTTGGAACGTGTCCATTTGGCTAAGGGAAGGCTTCTGAAAGGTCCTGTCTTGGTGAAACCAAGTCTGGTGGGGAAAGTGCACAACCTCTACAGATGGAAAAATCTAAGTACTTAGCCAAGTCCATGGCAATGGACAACTTGAGCATCAAGACATGGAAGCTATCAAGAATCTCATCATTCCAACTTCTAAGTAAAAACTTGTGGGTGAACAAGGGAGAAGGACCTCAATGTCTATTGGTGGTTCCTTGGGAAAAGTTTTGATAAAGAAAAACTTAGTGATTTCAACTAATAGGAAAAAAACCTATTTTGAGCAAAGCAAGCCAAGCTACACTTAGCCAAATATGCATATAGTATCTAGTCCACTTAAAATATACTAAGGTATCACTTGCCAATACTATTCCAAAGTATTGACCCACTGTGGCTGTAACTTGTGATGTTGCAGGTTACTCTGATGAAGATTAGGTGTCATGAGTCTACACTCAACATGTTTTCCTATGGCACATGAAGATGAAGACTTATATTTATTTTCTTATTCAAACTCTTGTATTTGGCCTGTGGCCTTTGAGTTGTAAAGACTATGTTTATCTCTGGAATGGGTGTAATAAATGACCTTTGTATCTGTGTACTTCATCTTAAACTGTGGATGCTAGCATTGATCCAGGGACTAGCATTGCAATCACAGGGATCCTTTTCCTTTACAAAGGAGGGATCTTACAGTAAAGGCCGATACATGTTTGAGGGCTAACCAAAAACTTGTCATTTTCGTGTCGTATGGCCGTTTTAATGAGAGGGCTAACACAAATTTGGGTTTCTAGGGTGATTTACATGTTTGAGAGGTATAACCAAAAACCCATTGTTTTCGCGTTTTATGCCTGTTTTCATGAGCTATTGCCCATACTTTTGGGGTCTAGTTGATTTAAATGTTTGAGAGTTATGAATGAAAACCCACCTTTTTGCGTTTTATGGATGTTTTCAGGAGTTATTCCCTACTTCTTTGGGGTTCTAGGGTGATTTAGAACACCATAATACCTGATACATTTAAATTGCCATTTTCATGAGCTATTGCCCACAGTTTTTGGGGTTCCAGGGAGATTTACATGTTTCGTAGTTATGACCAAAACTCGTCTTTTTGCGTTTATGGTCGTCTTCATGAGCTATTGCCCACATGTTTAGGGTTCCAGGGCGATTTACATGTTTGAGAGGTATACCCAAAAAGTCGCCGTATTCGCGTCTTATGGCCGTTTTCAAGAGTTATTTCCCATAGTTTTGGTGTTACCGCGCGATTTATAATGATCTTAATAAATGATACATGTTTGATGCCATTACCAAAAACTCATCATTTTCGTGTTTTAATGCCGTTTCTATGAGCTATTGTCCATAGTTTTGGGGTTCCATGACGATTTACATGTTTCAGAGTTATGACCAAAAACTGGTCTTTTTTGTGCTTTATGGCTGTTTACATGAGCTATTTTCTACGGGTTTGGGATTCCAGGGCGATTTACATGTTTGAGATGTATACCCAAAAAGTCATCGTTTTTGCGTTTTATGGATGTTTTCATGAGCTATTTCCCATAGTTTTGGGGTTTCAGGGCGATTTAAATGCTTTAGAGTTATGACCAAAAACTCGTCTTTTTGCGTTTTCTGGCCTTTTTCATGAGCTATTGCCCATAATTTTGGGATTCTAGGGCGATTTACATGTTTGAGAGGTATACCCAAAAAGTCTTCGTTTCTGTGTTTTATGGTCGTTTTCATGAGCTTTTGCCCATAGTTTTGGGGTTTCAGGACGATTTACAATGACCACAATACCTAATACATGTTTGAGGGCATGGCCAAAAACTCATAGATTTTTGTTTGATGATCGTTTTCACGAGCTATTGTCCACAGTTTTGGTGTTCCAGGGACCTAATACATGTTTGGGAATTATGACCTAAAACTCATTATTTTTGCATCTTATGGCCGTTTTTATGAGTTGTTGCCCCTAATTTTGGAGTTCCAGGGGACTTCTATGGCCCGTAAGATCCGATACATGTTTCAAAGTTATAAGAAACATCTCGTCGTTTTCATGCTTTATGGCTATTTTATTGATCAATTGTCCTCGGGTTTGGAGTTCCATGGCGAATTACTATGACCATAAGGTTTAATACATGTTTGAGGGTATGACCAAAAACTCGTCGTTTTCGTGTGTTATGGCTGTTTTAATGAGCTATTGCACACATTTTTTGGGTTCCAGGGCAATTTACGTGTTTGAGTGGTATGACCAAAAAATCGTTGTTTTTTGCGTTTTATGCCTGTTTTCATGAGCTATTGCCTGTAGTTTTGGGTTTCCAGGGCGATTTAAATGTTTGAAAGTTATGACCAAAAACTCATCTTTTTGGCGTTTTATGTTTGAGAGGTCGGCCAAAAAGTCGTCGTTTTAGCATTTTACGTCCATTTTCAAGAGCTATTGCCCATAGTTTTGGGGTTCCAGGGCGATTTACATGTTTCGTAGTTATGACCAAAAACTCGTCTTTTTTGCGTTTTATGGTCGTTTTCTTGAGCGATTTCCCATAGGTTTGGGGTTCCAGGACGATTTACATGTTTGAGAATTATGACCACCAAGTCATCGTTTTCGCTTCTTATGGTCGTTTTCATGAATTATTTCCCATAGTTTTGTGGTTCTAGGACGATTTACATGTTTCAGAGTAATGACCAAAAAGTAATCTTTTTCTTGTCTTATGACCATTTTCATGAGTTTTTTCCCATAGTTTTGGGGTTACAGGGCGATTTACCGCGATCTTAATAAATGATACATGTTATATGGCATGACCAAAAACTCATCTTTTTTGCATTTTATTGACGTTTTCATGAGTTATTTCCCATAGTTTTGGGGTTCTACTATGATTTACAACGACCATAATACCTGATACATGTTTGTGGGCATGACCAAAAGTCGTACATTTTTGTTTTATGTCCTTTTTCATGAGCTATTGTCCATAGTTTTGGTGTTCCTGGGGGATGTGCATGGCCCGTAGAAGCTAATAAATGTTTAGAATTATGACCAAAAACTCATCGTTTTCGCGTCTTATGGAAGTTTTCATGAATTATTGCCCATAGTTTTTGAGTTCCAGGGGATTTGCATGGCCCATAAGACCCGATACATGTTTGAAAGTTATAAGAAAAAACTCATCGTTTTCACGTTTTATGGCTATTTTAATGAGTAATTTTCCACGATTTTGGAGTTGTAGGGTTATTTACCACAACTGTAAGGGCCGATACATGTTTGAGGGCATGACCAAAAACTCATCATTTTTGGGTCTTATGACCGTTTTAATGACCTATTGCTCAGAGTTTTGGGGTTCCAGGGCTATTTACATGTTTGAGAGGTATGACCAAAAACTCGTGTTAGTTTTGGGGTTCTAGGGAGATTTATATGTTTGAGAGTTATGTCTGAAATCTCATCTTTTTGCGTTTTATGCATGTTTTCAGGAGGTATTCCCCATAGTTTTGGGGTTCAAGGGCGATTTACAACAACCATAATACCGGATACATTTAAATTGCCGTTTTCATGAGCTATTGCCCATAGTTTTCCAGGTTCTAGGTCGATTTACATTTTTGAGAGGTACGGCCAAAAAGTCGTCGTTTCTGTGTTTTATGGCCATTTTCATGAGCTATTGCCCATAGTTTTGGGTTTCCAAGGCGATTTACATGTTTTAGTGTTCTGACAAAAAACAAGACTTTTTGTATTTTATGGCCATTTTCATGAGCTATTTCCCACATGTTTGGGATTCCAGGGCGACATGTTCGAGAGGTATACCCAAAAAGTCGTCGATTTTGCGTTTTATGGTCGTTTTTCATGAGCTATTGCCCATAGATTTTGGGTTTCAAGGTGATTTATATGTTTTAGAGTTATGACCAAAAACTCGCCTTTTTGTCTTTTATTGCCATTTTCATGAGTTATTGCCCAAAGTTTTGGGGTTTCAGGGCGATTTAAATGTTTGAGTTTTTTTTTGCGTTTGATGGACGTTTTCATGAGTTATTCCCCATAGTTTTGGGGTTCTATGGTGATTTACAATGACCATAATACCCGATACATGTTTGCGGGCATGACCAAAAAACTTGTAGATTTTTTGTTTATGGCCTTTTTCATGAGCTATTATCCACGGTTTTTGAGTTCCAGGGGGATGTGCATGGCCCATAGAACCCAATACATGATTGAGAATTATGACAAAAAACTCATTGATTTCGCGTCTTATGGCCATTTTCATGAGTTATTGCCCATAGTTTTGGAGTTCTAGGGGATTTGCATGGCCCGTAAGACCTAATACATGTCTGAAAGTTATAAGAAAAAACTCATCGTTTTCACATTTTATGGCTATATTAATGAGTAATTGTCCACGGTTTTAGAGTTCTAGGGCGATTTACCACGACTATAAAGGCCGATACATGTTTGAGGGCATGACCAAAAACTCGTCGTTTTCGTGTCGTATGGCCGTTTTAATGAGCTATTGCTCACAATTTTGGGTTTCTAGGGCGATTTTCATGTTTGAGAGGTATAACCAAAAACCCCGTTGTTTTCGTGTTTTATGCCTGTTTTCATGAGCTATTGCCCATACTTTTGGGGTCCAGGCGATTTAAATGTTTGAGAGTTATGAATGAAAACCCACCTTTTTGCGTTTTATGGATGTTTTCAGGAGTTATTCCCTACTTCTTTGGGGTTCTAGGGTGATTTAGAACGACCATAATACCTGATACATTTAAATTGCCATTTTCATGAGCCATTGCCCACAGTTTTGGGGGTTCTATGGAGATTTACATGTTTCGTAGTTATGACCAAAACTCGTCTTTTTTCGTTTATGGTCGTTTTCATGAGCTATTGCCCACATGTTTAGGGTTCCAGGGCGATTTACATGTTTGAGAGGTATACCCAAAAATACTTTGTTTTCGCGTCTTATGGCCATTTTGAAGAGTTATTTCCCATAGTTTCGGGGTTACAGGGCGATTTACAATGATCTTAATAAATGATACATGTTTGATGCCATTACCAAAATTTCATCATTTTCGTGTTTTAATGCCGTTTTTATGAACTATTGTCCATAGTTTTGGGGTTCCAGGACGATTTACATATTTCAGAGTTATGACCAAAAACTGATCTTTTTTGTGCTTTATGGCTGTTTTCATGCGCTATTTTCCACGGGTTTGGGATTCCAGGGCGATTTACATGTTTGAGATGTATACCCAAAAAGTCATCGTTTTTGTGTTTTCTGGATGTTTTCATGAGCTATTTCCCATAGTTTTGGGGGTTTCAGGGCGATTTAAATGCTTTAGAGTTATGACCAAAAACTCGTCTTTTTGCGTTTTATGGTCTTTTTCATGAGCTATTGCCCATAATTTTGGGATTCTAGGGAGATTTACATGTTTGAGAGGTATACCCAAAAAGTCTTCGTTTTTGTGTTTTATGGCCGTTTTCATAAGCTTTTGCCCATATTTTTCGTGTTTCAGGGTGATTTACAATGACCATAATACCTAATACATGTTTGAGGGCATGACCAAAAACTCATAGATTTTTGTTTGATGATCGTTTTCACGAGCTATTGTCCACAGTTTTGGTGTTCCAGGGACCTAATACATGTTTGGGAATTATGACCTAAAACTCATTGTTTTTGCATCTTATGGCCGTTTTTATGAGTTGTTGCCCGTAGTTTTGGAGTTCTAGGGGACTTGGATGGCCCGTAAGATCTTATACATGTTTCAAAGTTATAAGAAAAATCGTCGTTTTCATGTTTTATGGCTATTTTATTGATCAATTGTCCTCGGGTTTGGAGTTCCATGGCGATTTACCATGACCATAAGGTTTAATACATGTTTGAGGGTATGACCAAAACCTCTTGGTTTTCGTGTCTTATGGTCGTTTTAATGAGCTATTGCACATAGTTTTTGGGTTCCAGGGCAATTTACGTATTTGAGTGGTATGACCAAAAAATCGTTGTTTTTGCGTTTTATGCCTGTTTTCATGAGCTATTGCCCGTAGTTTTGGGTTTCCAGGGTGATTTAAATGTTTGAAAGTTATGACCAAAAACTCATCTTTTTTGCGTTTTATGTTTGAGAGGTCGGCCAAAAAGTCGTCCTTTTAGCATTTTACGACCATTTTCAAGAGCTATTGCCCATAGTTTTGGGTTTCCAGGGCGATTTACATGTTTCGAAGTTATGACCAAAAACTTGTCTTTTTTGCGTTTTATGGTCGTTTTCTTGAGCGATTTCCCATAGGTTTGGGGTTCGAGGACGATTTACAAGTTTGAGAATTATGACCACCAAGTCATCGTTTTCGCGTCTTATGGTCGTTTTCATGCATTATTTCCCATAGTTTTGTGGTTCTAGGATTATTTACATGTTTCAGAGTAATGACCAAAAAGTAATCATTTTCTTATCTTATGACCATTTTCATGAGTTATTTCCCATAGTTTTGGGGTTACAGGGCGATTTACAGCGATCTTAATAAATGATACATGTTATAGGGTTCAATCCTTTCGACCTTGGTTGACCAAAAACTCATCGTTTTTGTGTTTTATTACCGTTTTCATGAGCTATTGCCCATATCTTTGGGGTTCCAGGGCTATTTCCATGTTTGAGAGGTATGAGCAAAAATTCGTTGTTTTTGCGTTTTATGGCCATTTTCATGAGCTATTACCCATAGTTTTGGGGTTCCAGGGCGATTTAGATGTTTCAGAGTTATGACCAAAAACTCGTTTTTTGCGTTTTATGGCCGTTTTCATGAGCTATTTCTCACATGTTTGAGATTCCAGGGCGATTTACATGTTTGAGAGGTATCCCCAGAAGTGTTCGTTTTTGTGTTTTATGGCCATTTTCATGAGCTTTTGCCCATAGTTTTGGGGTTTCAGGGCGATTTACGTGTTTTCGAGTTATAACCAAAAATCTTATTTTTGCGTTTTATGAACGTTTTCATGTTCTTTCTAGAGCGATTTAAATGTTTCAGAGTTATGACCAAAAACAAAAAAATTTGCGTTTTATTGACGTTTTCATGAGTTATTTCCCATAGTTTTGGGGTTCTACTACGATTTACAACGACCATAATAACTGATACATGTTTGTGGGCATGACCAAAAGTCGTACATTTTTGTTTTATGTCCTTTTTCATGAGCTATTGTCCATAGTTTTGGTGTTCCAGAGGGATGTGCAAGGCCCGTAGAACCTAATACATGTTATAATTATGACCAAAAACTCATCGTTTTCGCGTCTTATGGAAGTTTTCATGAATTATTGCCCATAGTTTTTGAGTTCCAGGGTATATGCATGGCCCATAAGACCCGATACATGTTTGAAAGTTATAAGAAAAAACTCGTCGTTTTCACGTTTTATGGCTATTTTAATGAGTAATTATCCACGATTTTGGAGTTGTAGGGTGATTTACCACAACCGTAAGGGCTGATACATGTTTGAGGGCATGACCAAAAACTCGTGGTTTTGGTGTCTTATGACCGTTTTAATGAGCTATTGCTCGGAGTTTTGGGGTTCTAGGGCTATTTACATGTTTGAGAGGTATGTGCAAAAACTCGTGTTTCTTTTTGTTTTATGCTCCTTTTCATGAGCTATTGCCCATAGTTTTGGTTGTTCCAGGAAGATTTATATGTTTGAGAGTTATGTCTAAAATCTCATCTTTTTGCGTTTTACAGACGTTTTCAGGAGTTATTCCCCATAGTTTTGGAGTTCTAGTGCGATTTACAACAACCATAAAACTTGATACATTTAAATTGCCGTTTTCATGAGCTATTGCCCATAGTTTTCCAGGTTCCAGGGCGATTTACATTTTTGAGAGGTACGTCCAAAAACTCGTCGTTTCTGTGCTTTATGGCCATTTTCATGATCTATTGCCCATAGTTTTGGGGTTCCAAGGCGATTTACATGTTTCAGTGTTCTGACAAAAAACAAGTCTTTTTGTATTTTGTGGCCATTTTCATGAGCTATTTCCCACACGTTTGGGATTCTAGGGCTATTTAAATGTTTGAAAGTTATGATCCAAAACTCATCTTTTTTGCGTTTTATGTTTGAGAGGTCAGCCAAAAAGTCTTCGTTTTAGCATTTTACGGCCATTTTCATGAGCTATTTCCCATAGTTTTGGGGTTCCAGGGTGATCTACAAGTTTCGTAGTTATGACCAAAAACTCGCCTTTTTTGCGTTTTATGGTCGTTTTCTTGAGCGATTTCCCATAGGTTTGGGGTTCCAGGACGATTTACATGTTTGAGAATTATGACCAAAAACTCATCGATTTCGCGTCTTATGGCCATTTTCATGAGTTATTGCCCATAGTTTTGGAGTTCTAGGGGATTTGCATGGCCCGTAAGACCTGATACATGTTTGAAAGTTATAAGAAAAAACTCATCGTTTTCACGTTTTATGGCTATTTTAATGAGTAATTGTCCATGGTTTTAGAGTTCTAGGGCGATTTATCACGACTGTAAAGGCCGATACATGTTTGAGGGCATGACAAAAACTCGTCGTTTTTGTGTCGTATGGCCATTTTAATGAGCTATTGCTCACAATTTTGGGTTTCCAGGGAAATTTACATGTTTGAGAGGTATGACCAAAAACCCGTTGTTTTCTCGTTTTATGCCTTTTTTCATGAGCTATTGCCCATACTTTTGGGGTCGAGGGCGATTTAATTGTTTGAGAGATATGAATGAAAACCCACTTTTTTGAGATTTATGGATGTTTTCAGGAGTTATTCCCTACTGCTTTCGGGTTCTAGGGTGATTTAGAACGACCATAATACCTGATACATTTAAATTTCCATTTTCATGAGCTATTGCCCACAGTTTTGGGGGTTCCAGGGAGATTTACATGTTTCGCCGTTATGACAAAAAACTCGTATTTTTGCGTTTATAGTCATTTTCATGAGCAATTGCCCACATGTTTAGGGTTCCAGGGCGATTTACATGTTTGAGAGGTATACCCAAAAAGTCATCGTTTGCACGTCTTATGGCCGTTTTCATGAGTTATTTCCCATAGCTTCTGGATTACAGGGTGATTTACAATGATCTTAATAAACGATACATGTTTGATGCCATAACAAAAAACTCATCATTTTCGTGTTTTAATGTCAATTTTATGAGCTACTGTCCATAGTTTTGGGGGTTCCAGGGCGATTTAGATCTTTGATAGGTATGACCAAAAAGTCTTCGTTTTTGCGTTTCATGGACATTTACATGAGCTGTTGCCCATAGTTATGGGGTTCCAGGACGATTTATATGTTTTAGAGTTATGGCAAAAAACTGGTCTTTTTTGTGCTTTATGGCCGTTTTCATGAGCTATTTTCCACGGGTTTGGGATTCCAGGGCGATTTACATGTTTGAGATGTATACCCAAAAAGTCATCGTTTTTGCGTTTTATGGATGTTTTTATGAGCTATTTCCCATAGTTTTGGGGTTTCAGGGCGATTTAAATGCTTTAGAGTTATGACTAAAAACTCGTATTTTTGCGTTTTATGGCCTTTTTCATGAGCTATTGCCCATAATATTGGGATTCTAGGGCGATTTAGATGTTTGAGAGGTATACCGAAAAAGTCTTCGTTTTTGTGTTTTATGGCCGTTTTCATGAGCTTTTCCCATAATTTTGGGGTTTCATGGCGATTTACAATGACCATAATACCTAATACATGTTTGAGGGCATGACCAAAAACTCATAGATTTTTGTTTGATGATCGTTTTCACGAGCTATTTCCACAGTTTTGGTGTTCTAGGGGATGTGCATGGCCCATAGAACCCAATACATGTTTGGGAATTATGACCTAAAACTCATTGTTTTCGCATCTTATGGCTGTTTTCATGAGTTGTTGCCCCTAGTTTTGGAGTCCTAGGGGACTTGGATGGCCTGTAAGATCCGATACATGTTTCAAAGTTATAAGAAAAATATCATCATTTTCACGTTTTATGGCTATTTTATTGATCAATTGTCCACGGTTTTGGAGTTCCATGGCGATTTACCACGACCATAAGGTTTAATACTCCCTCCGTCCAACAAAGGATGTCGAAGGGTGCATTTTGCAGAAAACACATCGACAAATCTCCGACAGAACCCGCAGTCCACCACTTTGTCTTCTCCGCTCCCCGCTTCTCCATTCCCGTCTCTGCCTGCACGCCGTCGCCTGCAGTCCTTCGCCGCTCCCTCAGAGGCCACCCCCCTCGCCCGGGCCGCGCAGCTCAGATTCCCTCCTCCCAGTCCAATCCCTTCCCCATCGCCGCATCCACATCTGTGAACCCTAGCCATGTCGCTGTGCCTCCACGCAGTAAAAGTCGATTCTTGGGGACGGCGCAAGGAGGTGGTTGTTAAGACGGAGACGAAGAAGATACGGAGGGAGGAGGACGGGGGCGTCCGAGACTAGTGCAAGGCGGTGGTTGTCAAGACGGATAAGAGGAGCAGCCAGAGGAGGGCGGAGGCAGAGACGAAAGTGAAGGAAGAGGAATCCGGCGGCAAGGGGCGCTCCATGGTGGAACCGTACTGGGTGCCGCCTCCTGGGTGGAAGCTCGGAGACCCCGTGTCGTCGGACGCCTGCTCGCTGGAGATGAAGAGGCAGGTAGAGGAGCTAGCCCGTGTGAAAAGTTATCCTTTTCCCCTGTTTCTCCTGCAATTTGTTCTCTTTCTTGCAATTTTGGTGTTAATTTAGCACTGCAACGCTTATTGTGTTAACACTGATTTTTGCTGCTCTGAATTTTTACATGAAGGCACATACTAGCTAGTATGTTTACAGGGAACGATGCTAGTGTTTGTGATGCTACATGTTGTTGGCTTGTGATGGTGTTAATATTTTTACAGGGAGCGATGCTAGTGTTTTTACAGGGAGCGATGCTACATGTTGTTGGCTTGTTGCATCTTCTGGTATTGCCAAATAATGATTCTACAATCTACATTTTTCACTTAACTGGACTGTTGCTAACTCTGATAACCCTTTTCCATGGGCTGTGGTAGCATGTTATCTCTTGACCAAGTTAAAGATTTCTAGAGCACAGTTATTTGTGAGGTTATTTTGGACAGTGTACTAGTGTTTATTCAGCACTAGTTTCTAGAACTCAACTGAATCTTTAGTTTTGTTTATATCTGATAGTGCTTTTGTGCAGTTATAATTTAGAATTGTTTAACTTGATAGGAACACCATTTGCCATATCCATCTTAGGACCTGAACTTCTGTTTTCCCAGAACCTAGGGGTGGACCTAGAACAAGAATCACCTGGTGTCCTCCATTAGATCAGAACATAGTGATAAACTTTGGTGAGGGGTTCACTCACATAAATCAATGAGCCCCTGGACTTATTTTTTACATAGCAACCTAAACTCGTGCTAATGGTGAATGCTCGTTTCAGAACTGTCAGAGAGATAAAGAAGAGCTGTTTTCTCGTGCTGATTCTGAATGCTTGTTTCTGCATATTCGTTCTTTGCAAGCTTGTTTCCTGATGTAGTAAAGGATAACCTGACAAGACAATGCAGTTTGTCTGTTTGTATATTCAGACTCAAATGTTGTTGTACTATTAGGAAGGAAAGGAGAATGATGAAAGCCGCAGTAACATGTAAAATTCAAATGAAAATTTTGGCTCTTCATCCAAATTATATTAGTTCTATAATTGCTAAAAGTTGGAACTTCCTCTATAAAACTTGACCAGAGTTATTTGTTGCACTAAACATTTCTTGATGCATTACTTATCTTCCGGTTCCTACAATAGGTATGGATATATTGCTTGTTGATCTTGTACTGATATATTACATGAAATATCTACAATAAGAACAAGACTAGTTTCTTTGTGGCAAATTGCAAGATTAGTATGATGACTGAAATTGCCGAAAATCGTTGTGCTTGAGTCTATGTTGGCTGGCAGAAAAGTTTCTTCATCTTAGACTTGCTTTGGAATCAACACTTGTTGTGAGCTCCTATTTTTCCAAAAACAGAATTGGAAGAAATCAACCCAGTAGATATAGATGTTTATCTCTAGATGAGATAAGTTTGACAGACTAGCTTGCTATTTTATGTCCAATATATTGTCACACCCTCATCTCCGATGATGAACAACCAGTCGCCAGGCCGAGCTGGCGAGTGAGCTGGATGTCGGGTGGCATGTGAGCTGGCATTAGAAGTAGGTCCGGTTGTAAGGTCTGAACCCTGTGGTTATAAAGGGAGGAATAGCTGTAACGAATATTATGTTGAAAATAGAAATAACTCTGAAGCTCTCATCCCCTTCTCTGTTCTGTCGCACCTAACATGCTCCAGCATCCTAAATTACCCTCTCTTCCTCTCTTGTATCGATCTGAAATTTGTGATCGTTCCCGGACATCAAATATCAAATATATTTCAGTTACTGAATAAATGAAATATGATATATACTATATTGTCCAACTCCAATGTAGCTTACAGATTCAAAATGTTGGTCTAGCCGTGAGACAGAAGAGTTTTACTGAATATATGTGTTACTGGTAGCATCTTAGTAGTTCGAGATATGTGCAAGCATACAAATATTGATAGCACCCTTAGTCATGCTGAACACTAAACATGCTGGTAGCAAAGATGGAAGCATACAAATATATGTGGTTCCCTGTTTGGCAAAAATTCTTGAGGTTCTACTCTTTCAGTGTTCATTGTACCAATATATGTGTGCTACTGAACATGCTAATAGCAAACAGATAATCTTTTCTTATGGTTGCTGAACAATAATATACGTGCTACTATTTGTCATAAGAATATGTGTGAATCTTTCTTATGGTTTCTGAACCACAAGAATGTATTTATCCACTGGACAGTTAATATTGTCTTATCACTGAAAGAGTAGAACCACTGTTCCAGCTATAACAGTTTTGTGGTTACTCTTTTCTTATCAGGTTTATGCAGTCTAGATATGGTTGTCTTCTACCTCCCTCTGCCTAAAAGGCCTAGAAATGATCATTCTTTCCTGTTGATTCAATGCAAAGAAGACAATCTTATCTGTAGAAATAGGCGTATGTATATAGATGTATTCAGAAAACAACAAAAGACAATTCTATGATACAACTTGTGATCATTCTTTCCTGTTGATTGAGATAGTACCACCGACCCTATACATTTCAGATAAATTTGACTGCACCAATCAATTTAATCAGAGCAACTTTGTGGTACACAGACGCTAGCGAGTTGGACAGGGCCGGGATCTTGCGCCGCCTCAACTCCACGGACACCGCTGAGCTGTATGCGGCCAGGAACTTGGCGCAGGTGAGCTTGCCCAGCGTCGGATTGAGACGATGATGGGGTAGCCGAACCACTCCCGAGGGAGGCGCCGCCGTCTCGCCCGATCTCGACCCCCGTGATTTTAGGCGGCTTCTGCGGAGCAGGGCGCCCCCTGCGGGACCCTGCGACGGCAAGCATGGCAAGGTGGGACGACCCAGCGGCATCCCACCGAGGGCGACCCGAGCAGCAGAGGACTTCGAGGGGAGCGGCGGATGCCGGGGATGCTGGAGACTTCTAGGGAGCGGTGGATGGCCGGACGCCGGAGACTACGGGGGAGCGACGGACTGCGGGGACAGACAAGATTTGATTTTGAATCGGTCAAATTTAAAACGATTTGATTATTTTGGGGAGTTTTTTGCAAAATCAAATTTGAACTGGAAGAGGATGAGTCAAGACATCTTTTCTTGGACGGAGGGAGTACATGTTTGAGGGTATGACCAAAAACTCGTTGTTTTCGTGTCTTATGGTCGTTTTAATGAGCTATTGCACATAATTTTGGGGTTCCAGGGCAATTTACAGGTTTGAGTGGTATGACTAAACAATCATTTTTTTTGCGTTTTATGCCTATTTTCATGAGCTATTTCCCGTAGTTTTGGGTTTTCAGGGCTATTTAAATGTTTGAAAGTTATGACCAAAAACTCATCTTTTTTTGCGTTTTATGATTGAGAGGTCGGCCAAAAAGTCTTCGTTTTAGCATTTTACGGCCATTTTCATGAGCTATTGCCCATAGTTTTGGGGTTCCAGGGTGATTTACAAGTTTCGTAGTTATGACCAAAAACTCGTCTTTTTGTGTTTTATGGTTGTTTCCTTGAGCGATTTCCCATAGGTTTGGGGTTTCAGGACGATTTACATGTTTGAGAATTATGACCATCAAGTCATCGTTTTCGCGTCTTATGGTCGTTTTCATGAGGTATTTCCCATAGTTTTGTGGTTCTAGGACGATTTACATATTTTAGAGTTATGACAAAAAAGTAATCATTTTCTTGTCTTATGACCGTTTTTATGAGTTATTTCCCATAGTTTTGGGGATACAGGGCGATTTACACTGATCTGAATAAACGATACATGTTTGATGGCATGATCAAAAACTAATCGTTTTCGTGTTTTATTGCCGTTTTCATGATCTATTGCCCATAGATTTGGGGTTCTAGGGCTATTTCGAGAGATATGACCAAAAAGTCATTGTTTTTGCGTTTTATGGCCATTTTCATGAGCTATTACCAATAGTTTTCGGGTTCCAGGGCGATTTAAATGTTTCAGAGTTATGACCAAAAACTCGTTTTTTTTTCGTTTTATGGCCGTTTTCATGAGCTATTTCCCACAGGTTTGGGATTCCAGGGCGATTTACATGTTTCAGAGGTATACCCAAAAAGTCTTCATTTTTGTGTTTTATGGCCGTTTTCATGAGCTTTTGCCCATAGTTTTGGGGTTTCATGGCGATTTACATGTTTTAGATTTATGACCAAAAACTCATCTTTTTGCGTTTTATGGATGTTTTCATGAGTTATTTCCCGTAGTTTTGGGGTACTACTACGATTTACAACGACCATAATACCTGATACATGTTTGTGGGCATGACCAAAATTCATATATTTTTGTTTTATGTCCTTTTTCATGAGCTATTGTCCACAGTTTTGGTGTTCTAGGCGGATGTGCATGTCCCGTAGAACCTAATACATGTTTAGAATTATGAACAAAAACTCATCGTTTTTGCGTCTTATGAAAGTTTTCATGAATTATTGCCCATAGTTTTTGAGTTCCAGGATATTTTCACGTTTTATGGCTATTTTAATGAGTAATTGTCCATGATTTTGGAGTTGTAGGGTGATTTACCACAACCGTAAGGGCCGATACATGTTTGAGGACATGACCAAAAACTCGTCGTTTTCGTGTCTTATGACCGTTTTAATGAGCTATTGCTAAGAGTTTTGGAGTTCCAGGGCTATTTACATGTTTGAGAGGTATGTCCAAAAACTCGTGGTTTTTTTTGTTTTATGCCCCTTTTCATGAGCTATTGCCCATATTTTTGGGGTTCTAGGGAGATTTATATGTTTGAGAGTTATGTCTGAAATCTCATCTTTTTGCGTTTTACTGACGTTTTCAGGAATTATTCCCCATAGTTTTGGGGTTCTATGGCGATTTATAACAACAATAAAACCCGATACATTTAAATTGCCGTTTTCATGAGCTATTGCCCATAGTTTTCCAGGTTCCAGGGCGATTTACATGTTTGAGAGGTACTTCCAAAAAGTTTTCGTTTCTGTGTTTTTTGGCCATTTTCATGAGCTATTTCCCATAGTTTTGAGGTTCCACGGCGATTTACATGTTTTAGTGTTATGACCAAAAACACGTCTTTTAATATTTTATGGCCATTTTCATGAGCTATTACCCACATGTTTGGGATTCCAGGGTGATATGTTCGAGAGGTATACCTAAAAAGTCATCGATTTTGCGTTTTATGGTCGTTTTCATGAGCTATTATCCAAAGTTTTGGGGTTTCAAGGTGATTTATATGTTTTAGAATTATGACCAAAAACTCGCCTTTTTGTGTTTTATTGCCATTTTCATGAGTTATTGCCCAAAGTTTTGGGGTTCCAGGTCGATTTTCATGATCTTTTTTGCGTTTTATGGATGTTTTCATGAGTTATTCCCCATAGTTTTGGGGTTCTACGGTGATTTCAACGACCATAATACCCGATACATGTTTGTAGACATGACCAAAAAACTCGTAGATTTTTATTTTATGGCCTTTTTCATGAGCTATTGTCCATGGTTTTTGAGTTCCAGGGGGATGTGCATGGCCCATAATTTTGGAGTTCTAGGGGATTTGCATGGCCCGTAAGACCTGATACATGTTTGAAAGTTATAAGAAAAAACACATTGTTTTCACGTTTTATGGCTATTTTAATGAGTAATTGTCCACGGTTTTAGAGTTCTAGGGCGATTTACCACGACTGTAAAGGCCGATACATGTTAGAGGTATGACCAAAAACCCGTTGTTTTCGCGTTTTATGCCTTTTTTCATGAGCTATTGCCCATACTTTTGGGGTCCAGGGCGATTTATATGTTTGATAGTTGTGAATGAAAACCCACCTTTTTGGGTTTTATGGATGTTTTCAGGAGTTATTCCCTATAGCTTTGGTGTTCTAGGGTGATTTAGAACGACCATAATACCTGGTAAATTTAAATTGCCACTTTCATGAGCTATTGCCCACAGTTTTGGGGGTTCCAGGAAGATTTACATGTTTTCCAGTTATGACAAAAAACTCGTATTTTTGCGTTTATGGTCATTTTCATGACCAATTGCCCACATGTTTAGGGTTCCAGGGCGATTTACATGTTTGAGAGGTATACCCAAAAAGTCATCGTTTGCACGTCTTGTGGCCGTTTTCATGAGTTATTTCCCATAGCTTCTGGGTTACAGGGTGATTTACAATGATCTTAATAAACGATACATGTTTGATGCCATAACAAAAAACTCATCATTTTCGTGTTTTAATGTCGATTTTATGAGCTACTGTCCATAGTTTTGGGGGTTCCAGGGTGATATAGATCTTTGATAGGTATGACCAAAAAGTCTTCGTTTTTGCGTTTCATGGACATTTACATGAGCTGTTGCCCATAGTTATGGGGTTCCAGGACGATTTATATGTTTCAGAGTTATGGCAAAAAACTGGTCTTTTTTGTGCTTTATGGCCGTTTTCATGAGCTATTTTCCACGGGTTTGGGATTCCAGGGCGATTTACATGTTGAGATGTATACCCAAAAAGTCATCGTCTTTGTGTTTTATGGATGTTTTCATGAGCTATTTCCCATAGTTTTGCGGTTTCAGGCCGATTTAAATGCTTTAGAGTGATGACCAAAAACTCATATTTTTGCGTTTTATGGCCTTTTTCATGAGTTATTGGCCATAATATTGGGATTCTAGGGCGATTTAGATGTTTGAGTGGTATACCCAAAAAGTCTTCGTTTTTGTGTTTTATGGCCGTTTTCAGGAGCTTTTCCCCATAGTTTTTGGGTTTCATGGCGATTTACAATGACCATAATACCTAATACATGTTTGAGGGCATGGCCAAAAATTCATAGATTTTTGTTTGATGATCGTTTTCACGAGCTATTGTCCATAGTTTTGGTGTTCCAGGGGATGTGCATGGCCCATAGAACCCAATACATGTTTGGGAATTATGACCTAAAACTCATTGTTTTCGCATCTTATGGCTGTTTTCATGAGTTGTTGCCCCTAGTTTTGGAGTTCCAGGGGACTTTGATGGCCCGTAAGATTCGATACATGTTTCAAAATTATAAGTAAAATATCGTCGTTTTCATGTTTTATGGCTATTTTATTGATCAATTGTTCACGGTTTTGGAGTTCCATGGCAATTTACCACGACCATAAGGTTTAATACATGTTTGAGGGTATGACCAAAAACTCGTTGTTTTCGTGTCTTATGGCTGTTTTAATGAGCTATTGCACACAATTATGGGGCTCCAGGGCAATTTACATGTTTGAGTGGTATGACCAAAAAATCGTTGTTTTTTTGCGTTTTATGCCTGTTTTCATGAGCTATTTCCCGTAGTTTTGGGTTTCCAGGGCTATTTAAATGTTTGAAAGTTGTGACCAAAAACTCATCTTTTTTTGCGTTATATGTTTGAGAGGTCGGCCAAAAAGTCTTCGTTTTAGTATTTTACGGCCATTTTCATGACCTATTGCCCATAGTTTTGGGGTTCCAGGGTGATTTACAAGTTTCGTAGTTATGACCAAAAACTCGTCTTTTTTGCGTTTTATGGTTGTTTCCTTGAGCGATATCCCATAGGTTTGGGGTTCCAGGACAATTTACATGTTTGAGAATTATGACCACCAAGTCATCGTTTTCGCGTCCTATGGTCGTTTTCATGAGGTATTTCCCATAGTTTTGTGGTTCTAGGACGATTTACATATTTCAGAGTTATGACCAAAATGTAATCATTTTCTTGTCTTATGAACGTTTTCATGAGTTATTTCCCATAGTTTTGGGGATACTGGGCGATTTATAGTGATCTGAATAAACGATACATGTTTGATGGCATGATCAAAAACTCATCGTTTTCGTGTTTTATTGCCGTTTTGATGATCTATTGCCCATAGATTTGGGATTCTAGGGCTATTTCCATGTTTAAGAGGTATGAACAAAAAGTCGTTGTTTTTGCATTTTATGGCCATTTTTATGAGCTATTACCCATAGTTTTGGGGTTCCAGGGCAATTTAGATGTTTCAGAGTTATGACCAAAAACTCGTTTTTTTTCGTTTTATGGACGTTTTCATTAGCTATTTCCCATAGGTTTGGGATTCCAGGGCGATTTACATGTTTGAGAGGTATACCCAAAAAGTCTTCATTTTTGTGTTTTATGGCCGTTTTCATGAGCTTTTGCCCATAGTTTTGGGGTTTCAGGGCGATTTACATGTTTTAGATTTATGACCAAAAACTCGTCTTTTTGCATTTTATGGCCGTTTTCATGTGCTATGATCCATAGTTTTGGGGTTCCAGGGCGATTTAAATGTTTGAGAGTTATGACCAAAAACTCATCTTTTTGCGTTTTATGGATGTTTTCATGAGTTATTTCCCATAGTTTTGGGGTACTACTACGATTTACAACGACCATAATACCTGATACATGTTTGTGGGCATGACCAAAATTCATACATTTTTGTTTATGTCCTTTTTCATGAGTTATTTCCCATAGTTTTGGGGTTACAGGGCGATTTACAGTGATCTGAATAAACGATACATGTTTGAGGGCATGACCAAAAAGTCATCGTTTTCGTGTTTTATTGCCGTTTTCATGAGCTATTGCCCATAGCTTTCGGGTTCCAGGGCTATTTCCATGTTTCAGAGGTATGACCAAAAAGTCGTTTTTTTATACGTTTTATGGCCATTTTCATGAGCTATTATCCATTGTTTTGGGGTTCCAGGGCGATTTAGATGTTCAAAGTTATGACCAAAAACTCGTTTTTTTTCGTTTTATGGCCGTTTTCATGAGATATTTCCCACAGGTTTAGGATTCCAGGGCGATTTACATGTTTGAGAAGTATACCCAAAATGTCTTCATTTTTGTGTTTTATGGCCGTTTTCATGAGCTTTTGCCCATAGTTTTGGGGTTTCAGGGCGATTTACATGTTTTAGATTTATGACCAAAAACTCGTCTTTTTGCATTTTATGGAAGTTTTCATGTGCTATGATCCATAGTTTTGGGGTTCCAGGGCGATTTAAATGTTTGAGAGTTATGACCAAATACTCATCTTTTTGCGTTTTATGGATGTTTTCATGAGTTATTTCCCATAGTTTTGGGGTACTACTATGATTTACAACGACCATAATACCTGATACATGTTTGTGGGCATGACCAAAATTCATACATTTTTGTTTTATGTCCTTTTTCATGAGTTATTTCCCATAGTTTCGGGGTTACAGGGCGATTTACAGTGATCTGAATAAACGATACATGTTTGAGGGCATAACCAAAAAGTCATCGTTTTCGTGTTTTATTGCCGTTTTCACGAGCTATTGCCCATAGCTTTGGGTTCCAGGGCTATTTCCATGTTTGAGATGTATGACCAAAAATTCGTTGTTTATACGTTTTATGGCCATTTTCATGAGCTATTAACCATTGTTTTGGGGTTCCAGGGCGATTTAGATGTTCAGAGTTATGACCAAAAACTCGTTTTTTTCGTTTTATGGCCGTTTTAATGAGCTATTTCCCACAGGTTTAGGATTCCAGGGCGATTTACATGTTTGAGAGGTATACCCAAAAAGTCTTCATTTTTGTGTTTTATGGCCGTTTTCATGAGCTTTTGCCCATAGGTTTGGGGTTTCAGGGCGATTTACATGTTTTAGATTAATGACCAAAAACTCGTCTTTTTGCATTTTATGGAAGTTTTCATGAGCTATGATCCATAGTTTTGGGGTTCTAGGGCGATTTAAATGTTTGAGAGTTATGACCAAAAACTCATCATTTTGCGTTTTATGGATGTTTTCATGAGTTATTTCCCATAGTTTTGGGGTACTAGTACGATTTACAACGACCATAATACCTAATATATGTTTGTGGGCATAACCAAAAGTTGTACATTTTTGTTTTATGTTCTTTTTCATGAGCTATTTTCCACAGTGTTGGTGTTCCAAGGGGATGTGCATGGCCCGTAGAACCTAATACATGTTTAGAATTATAAACAAAAACTCATCGTTTTTGCGTCATATGGAAGTTTTCATGAATTATTGCCCATAGTTTTTGAGTTCTAGGGGATTGACATGTCCGATAAGAACCGATACATGTTTGAAAGTAATAAGAAAAAACTCGTCATTTTCACGTTTTATGGCTATTTTAATGAGTAATTGTCCACGATTTTGGAGTTGTAGGGTGATTTACCACAACCGTAAGGGCCGATACATGTTTGAGGGCATGACCAAAAACTCGTTGTTTTCATGTCTTATGACCGTTTTAATGAGCTATTGCTCAGAGTTTTGGAGTTCCAGGGCTATTTACATGTTTGAGAGGTATGTCCAAAACCTCATGGTTTTTTTTTTGTTTTATGCCCCTTTTCATGGGCTATTGCCCATAGTTTTGGGGTTCTAGGGAGATTTATATGTTTGAGAGTTATGTCTAAAATCTCATCTTTTTGCGTTCTACGGACGTTTTCAGGAGTTATTCCCCATAGTTTTGGGGTTCTATGGCGATTTACAACAACAATAATACCCGATACATTTAAATTGTCATTTTCATGAGCTATCGCCCATAGTTTTCCAGTTTCCAGGGCGATTTACATGTTTGAGAGGTACGGCCAAAAAGTTGTCGTTTTTGTGTTTTATGGCCATTTTCATGAGCTATTTCCCATAGTTTTGGGGTTCCAGGGCGATTTACATGTTTTAGTGTTATGACCAAAAACACTTCTTTTTGTATTTTATGGCCATTTTCATGAGCTATTACCCACATGTTTGGGATTCCAGGACGACATGTTCGAGAGGTATACCCAAAAAGTCATCGATTTTGTGTTTTATGGTCGTTTTCATGAGCTATTGCCCAAAGTTTTGGGGTTTCAAGGTGATTTATATATTTTAGAATTATGACAAAAAACTCGCCTTTTTTGTGTTTTATTGCCATTTTCATGAGTTATTGCCCAAAGTTTTGGGGTTCCAAGGAGATTTAAATGTTTGAGATCTTTTTTGCGTTTTATGGACGTTTTCATGAGTTATTCCCCATAGTTTTGGGGTTCTACGCTGATTTCAACGATCATAATACCAGATACATGTTTGCAGACATGACCAAAAAACTCGTAGATTTTTATTTTATGGCCTTTTTCATGAGCTATTGTCCATGGTTTTTGAGTTCCAGGGGGATGTGCATGGCCCGTAGAACCCAATACATGTTTGAGAATTATGACCAAAAACTCATCGATTTCGCGTCTTATGGACATTTTCATGAGTTATTGCCCATAATTTTGGAGTTCTAGGGGATTTGCATGGCCCGTAAGACCTGATACATGTTTGAAAGTTATAAGAAAAAACTCATCGTTTTCACGTTTTATGGCTATTTTAATGAGTAATTGTCCATGGTTTTAGAGTTCTAGGGCGATTTACCACGACTGTAAAGGCCGATACATGATTGAGGGCATGACCAAAAACTCGTCGTTTTCGTGTCGTATGGCCGTTTTAATGAGCTATTGCTCACAATTTTGGGTTTCTAGGGCGATTTACATGTTTGAGAGGTATGACCAAAAACCCGTTGTTTTCGCGTTTTATGCATGTTTTCATGAGCTATTGCCCATACTTTTGGGGTCCAGGGCGATTTAAATGTTTGAGAGTTATGAATGAAAACCCACCTTTTTGCGTTTTATGGATGTTTTCAGGAGTTATTCCCTACTGCTTTGAGGTTCTAGGGTGATTTAGAACGACCATAATACCTGATACATTTAAATTGCCATTTTCATGAGGTATTGCCCATAGTTTTGGGGGTTCCAGGGAGATTTACATGTTTCGCAGTTATGACCAAAAACTCGTATATTTGCGTTTATGGTCATTTTCATGAGCTATTGCCCACATGTTTAGGGTTCCAGGGCGATTTACATGTTTGAGAGGTATACCCAAAAAGTCATCGTTTTCACGTCTTATGTCTGTTTTCATGAGTTATTTCCCATAGTTTTGGGGTTACAGGGAGATTTACAATGATCTTAATAAACGATACATGTTTGATGCCATAACCAAAAACTCATCATTTTCGTGTTTTAATGCCGTTTTTATGAGCTATTGTCCAAAGTTTTGGGGTTCCAGGGCGATTTACATCTTTGATAGGTATGACCAAAAAGTCTTCGTTTTTGCGTTTCATGGACATTTACATGAGCTGTTGCCCTTAGTTATGGGGTTCCAAGATGATTTATATGTTTCAGAGTTATGACCAAAAACTATTCTTTTTTGTGATTTATGGCCGTTTTCATGAGCTATTTTTAACGGGTTTGGGATTCGAGGGCGATTTACATGTTTGAGATGTATACCCAAAAAGTCGTCATTTTTGCGTTTTATTGATGTTTTCATGAGCTATTTCCCATAGTTTTGGGGTTTAAGGGAGATTTAGATGCTTTAGAGTTATGAACGAAAACTCGTATTTTGCGTTTTATGGCCTTTTTCATGAGCTATGGCCCATAATTTTGGGATTCTAAGGCGATTTACATGTTTGAGAGGTATACCCAAAAAGTCTTCGTTTCTGTGTTTTATGGCCGTTTTCATGAGCTTTTCCCCATAGTGTTGGTGTTTCATGAAGATTTACAATGACCATAATACCTAATACATGTTTGAGGGCATGACCAAAAACTCATAGATTTGTGTTTGATGATCGTTTTCACGAGCTATTGTCCACAGTTTTGGTGTTCTAGGGGATGTGCATGGCCCATAGAACCAAATACATGTTTGGGAATTATGACATAAAACTCATTGTTTTCGCATCTTATGGCCGTTTTCATGAGTTTTTGCTCCTAGTTTTGGAGTTCCAGGGGACTTGGATGGCCCGTAAGATCCAATACATGTTTCAAAGTTATAAGAAAAATATCGTCGTTTTCACGTTTTATGGCTATTTTATTCATCAATTGTCCATGGTTTTGGAGTGCCATGGCGATTTACCACGACCATAAGGTTTAATTCATGTTTTTGGGTATGACCAAAAACTCGTCGTTTTCGTGTCTTATGGCCGATTTAATGAGCTATTGCACACAGTTTTGGGGTTCCAGGGCAATTTACATGTTTGAGTGGTATGACAAAAAATCGTTGTTTTTTGCGTTTGATGCCTGTTTTCATGAGCTATTGCCCGTAATTTTGGGTTTCCAGGGCGATTTAAATGTTTGAAAGTTATGACCAAAAACTCATCTTTTTTGCGTTTTATGTTTGAGAGGTCGGCCAAAAAGTCATCGTTTTAGCATTTTACGGCCATTTTCATGAGCTATTGACCATAGTTTTGGGGTTCCAGGGCGATTTACATGTTTCACAGTTATGACGAAAAACTCGTCTTTTTTGCGTTTTATGGTCGTTTTCTTGAGAGATTTCCCATAGGTCTGGGGTTTCAGGACGATTTACATGTTTGAGAATTATGACCACCAAGTCATCGTTTTCGCGTCTTATGGTCGTTTTCATGAGTTATTTCCCATAGTTTTGTGCTTCTAGGACGATTTACATATTTAGAGTTATGACCAAAAAGTAATCATTTTCTTGTCTTATGACCGTTTTCATGAGTTATTTCCCATAGTTTTGGGGTTACAGGGCGATTTACAGTGATCTGAATAAACGATACATGTTTGAGGGCATGACCAAAAAATCACCGTTTTCGTGTTTTATTGCCGTTTTCATGAGCTATTGCCCATAGCTTTGGGGTTCCAAGGCTATTTCCATGTTCGAGAGGTATGACCAAAAAGTCATTGTTTTTGCGTTTTATGGACATTTTCATGAGCTATTACCCATTGTTTTGGGGTTCCAGGGTGATTTAGATGTTCAAAGTTATGACCAAAAACTAGTTTTTTTCGGTTTATTGCCGTTCTCATGAGCTATTTCCCACATGTTTGGTATTCCAGGGCGATTTACATGTTTGAGAGGTATACCCCAAAAGTCTTCATTTTTGTGTTTTATGGCCGTTTTCATGAGCTTTTGCCCATAGGTTTGGGGTTTCAGGGCGATTTACATGTTTTAGAGTTATGACCAAAAACTCGTCTTTTTGCGTTTTATGGACGTTTTCATGAGTTATTTCCCATAGTTTTGGTGTACTACTTTGATTTACAACGACCATAATACCTGATACATGTTTGTGGGCATGACCAAAAACTCGTACATTTTTGTTTTATGTCCTTTTTCATGAGCTATTGTCCACAATTTTCGTGTTCCAGGGGGATGTGCATGGCCCGTAGAACCTAATACATGTTTAGAATTATGACCAAAAACTCATCGTTTTCGCGTCTTATGGAAGTTTTCATGAATTATTGCCCATAGTTTTTCAGTTCCAGGGGATTTGCATGGCCCATAAGACCTGATACATGTTTGAGAATTATGACAAAAAACTCCTCGATTTTGTCGTGGGAATGGTCACGGCAGATGCTGCAATCGGCAGCGAGTAGTAGAACGAGGGGCAAGGGCGGCCAGCCATCTGCGGTGCGAGATGAGGGCGGAGACTCAGGGTTTTACCCAGGTTCGCCCCCCCGGAGGGTAAAGACCTACTCCTGCTAGATTGTATTATGAAGGTGGTACAATGGGCGAGCTCGGCGGCTAGGCGGCGAGTCGCTTGGGGGTATGATGGAACATATCTCTACACGCCCCGCAGGGAGGTTTATATAGGCTCACCTCCCTTAGGGTTTACATATCTCAACCGAATTAGTTAAGGCTTCGGTACTTGTTTAACCTAATCAGACTGGGCCTATCTACTCGCCTGGGCCTTCAGCTTCCAGTTGCTTGGATCCACGCCGGGCTTCGATCCAGTCGACGTCTTGCAGGCCCACTCGCCAGTTCTTTGGGCCAGTCGGAAACGTCCTGCTGGGTATACCCCGGTAGGTACATCCCCATCAGTAGTCCCCTAGGCCGTCGTCGATTGGGCGTAGGTGACTGCTGGCAGTCGGACTATGCAGCTTCAGAGTAGGCACCCAGTCGAATCGTCGGTGGACTCCTGTATATAGGAAAATCTTGTCATTCTGTTCGCAGCTTTGGCGAATCGAATCGGCGAATCGCTGTTCGCAGCGAGTAGGTTGGTGAGACGAGTGGCTGAAGTTGGACCGTTAAGCGTGGTCAAACTAGCCGTTGCGGTAATCTAACGGTAACTTTTGGCGTAATCACCGCGTAGTAACGGCCTCCTGATTTGGCGGGTAACAACCGCTATATAAGGGGAATGGCAGGCGATCAGAGAGCTATCTTCTCGCCATTCTCTCCGACTGCACGCATTCTCGCCTCCCTTCGCTTTGCGATCCAGCCGACCCGAAATCCTCCGACCCCCCACAAAGTCCTCCGCCATGGCCCTATCCACCGAACCTTGGGGGAGGTCCAAATGTACGAGGGCGCAATTGGCGTCCTTCGAGGAGGCCGGGATCCTGCGCACCGGCTGCTGGCGCATCCCCGCGGCCGGAGAGGTGACCCCGAGCCCGCGCGAGGGGGAATTCATCTGCTTCACCAGTCACCTGGAACGGGGATTGGGATTCCCCACGTCCTTGTTCTTCCGGCGGTTCTACGCCTACTACGGGATCCAGCCGTCGGATCTGGGTCCCCATAGCATCGAGCAGCTCGCCATCTTTGTGGCGTTCTGCGAGTGCTACTTGGGCTGCCGGCCCTACTTCCCTCTTTGGCAAGATCTGTTCCATGGACAGATCAGCCGTGAGGAGGCGGGCGGCCCAATGCTCGCCGCGGGTGGCCTAACCTTCCAGCTGAAGTCGAAGGACTCATTCTTCGACCTGATGCTGCCCGCCAAGGCAGCGAGCGACTGGAAGAAGTCGTGGTTCTATGTTGCCGAGGCGACTCCGGAAGGCGAGACGGCGATTCCGCGGTACTCCGCCGACCGGTCAGAGCCACGCCACCTTCAAATCGGCAAGCTTCCCAGCGACCAGCGGATGGTCATTGACGAGATGCTTCAGACCATCCGCGGTCTGAAGAAGAAGGGCCTCCAGACGATAAACCTGCACAACTGCTGGCTCGGGCGGCGACTCGTCCCGCTGGCCCGGCGCGAGCACTACATGTACCAGTACACCGGCCGGGACGACCCGACAAAGGCTAGCCTGGCCGAGTGGAGGCTCGACGACTACACCGCGGCCCTGAAGAAAATCACCCAAGCGGTGTACTTGGACGCTCAAGCTGGGGTCGCCCCCTATACCGCGAAGCGCTCAGCCCCAACGGTAATCACTTCATATCATTCGCAGTCGCAGTCCTTTTGCAGTCGCGGTCATACTAACTTCAACTTGCCTTTGTTACAGCTGTTCCAAGTGGTGGAGGGGTGGCTCCCGCCTTCGGATGACAAGAATTCGAGCTCGTCCGTCCAAGACATGGGCGAGTCGCCCGCCAGGAGCGACGAAAGCGACAGCGACGACGGGTCCGAGGAAGAAGCTGCCCCGCTGGCTCACAAGACCCGCGGGCAACGTCAGCGCGAGCTCGAGGCGAGCAAGAGCCTCGAGCGCCATGATGATGAAGAAGAACTTCCGGAGACGACCTCACGCCGCCAGGCTACTCCGTCAAAGAAGAAGAGGAAGAAGAAGGAGGCAAAGGCCCCTCCAAGAAGGAAGACGAGGCCGATGAGGCCGGCCTCGCCACCACACTCAGCAAGCAGTTCTGACGCCCCCAGCCCTATCAAGGACGAAGCGCCACCGGCGGTAGCCGCGCTGGACACGGACACCGTTGAGGTGCCACTGGATTCGATGCCCCCGCCATTCGCCCCAGTCACGGGGCTGGGGGATGCTCCTGCCGTAGCGGCTTCGCCTCGCAGGGAAGCTCCTGTCGAAGAGGTTACAGAGTCTCCGGTTGCAGCCTCGACGACGAAGAAGCCGTCCGTGTCTTGGGCACGCGACGTCCTGGACATGGGGCTCAGCCGCCGATTGGGCCCGGAACTGGAGAAGCCAGCCGGCCTTCGTACGGGGTTGCGCTTCATTCCGGTCGCCAAGTGAGCGCCTTCCTTCGTCTTTCAAAATCGCTTGAATTATCTTGCTTATACGACTGATGTACAGGACCGGGGTGAAGAGGATGGGCCACCCAACCGTGGCTAAGGTGCCACCCGTCGTCAGCGAGGAAGATCCTTCCCGCAAGAGGAAGGCGGACGAAGTCGTCGCCCCTGCGGATGGCGGCAAGAAGGCCAAGGATGACACCGTCGTCACGATTTCTGATGACACGGCGGCCGCGCCGGCTGGACCTGCAACGGAGGCGGCCGCGTCCACGAAGGAGGGAGCTCCCTTGCCTAGAACGGCCGAGCCGACCTCCTTTGGGGCGGGTGCCTCTATCGCCACCTTCCCGCGCTTCATCACCAAGGCGGCCGTGGCGAGTGGAACTTCGCCCTCGAGCCACGCTCCTGGGATCGCCGATGCTGAAGTCGACCAACGTCGTGGGCACACGCCGGCTCTCCTCGCGTCCGTGGACGCGATACAACTCCACGACATGCTTGGCGCAGCCATCCAGGTACATCCAGTCCCCGAGGATCAGGTCGGTGCTTTGCAGCGGCCTGATTCTTTTAATGTCTTATCTTTATTTTTCGCATCCAGTCCCCAAGTGCGCACGCGCTGAATTTCAGCGGGTGGGCACTTAGGAAATTCTTTGATTGCCAGTCCCCGAGTGCGCACTCGCTGAATTTCAGCGGGTGGGCACTTAGGAATTTCTTTGATTGCCAGTCCCCGAGTGCGCACTCGCTGAATTTCAGCGGGTGGGCACTTAGGAATTTCTTTGATTAACCTTTTTGGTGATGTGCAAGGTCTGCAACTTGAATCGGCTGACCGATTGGTGGCGAAGCAGCGCGCGGAGAAGGAACTGGCCATCGTCCAGGAGGCGAACAAAGGGCTTCAGGCTGTTGCAGCGAAGGCAGGGGAAGCTCGCCAGGGGCTTGTCCCCACTGGTGTATTGGCGGCAGCGCAATTGGCTTTGAATTCGGCTGAACAACTGATCGCCGACCTTGAGCGCAAGCTGCGGGAAGCGAAGGAAGAAGCGAGCTCGGCTGATGGGCGAGCCAAGGCCGCCATTGCAGCCGCCGAAGAGGATCGCAAAGTGTCGGATGCCCTTGTTGTTGGGCTTCAGGACGACCATACATCGCTTCAATGCTTCATCACGGATCTCGCCCGCCCGTTAATTGGTAAGTGCGTCTGCCTCTTTCAGTAGTTGTGCCATTTGTGGTGTCCGTCGTATTCATTATTGTCTTCTACTCGCAGGTCGCATCATCGATAGCGCGGAAGAGGCGAGCTCGTTCGACGCGCGGCAGTGTGTAAGCATGCTTGTCGACTTAGAAACGTTGACGGCGACGTGCATCCGTGCCTATCTCCAAGAGATATCGCCCACGGAAGTGATTCCTAGCGACCTCGTTGAGGTGTGGAGGTATTTGGAGAAGGCGCCCACGGTCGTTGAGTTCATGACGCGGTCGGCGTTTCGGCGCGGAGCGGCGACGACACTTAGTCTTGGACTTGCCCACTTTCCCGAGGACTTCGACATTGACGATGTGACGAGTGGCTACCCATCGTCGACTGGCGCGGTAGAGCTTTCCGAGGTCCTCAAGTTGCAGGATCGTGCCGCCGCGTACTCGGAGCGTGTCTGGGCAATGGGCGACCTCCTTCCATACCAGGAGACGGTTGTCGTGCCGAACGACCCCGAGCCGCCGCATCATGATTTCAAGGTCGAGCAACCCTTTCGCGTGGGGATGGCGGGTGAACTAACGACGTATCCGTCGAACCCGTACACGTCGTTCATCCGCAATCGCCGGGATGTTGGCGAGTCATCGTCTAAGCCTGCAGAATAGGATAGTTTTCCTTGTGGCGTTAGTAGCAGGTCTGCCATGCGGGCATATTTTGTAATATGAGACAATGCAACATGCTATCGAATGAGATGTCGTGTCTATTTTGGTATTTGTCAAGTGTTTGTGATTGTTGTTTGAACGAGTCCCCGAGCGCGTCCGCCCTTTTGTGGGGTTTACCTCGTATGTGATGTGTTTGTTGTTTTTGTGTGTTTTATTATTGTGGTCGACTCGCCCGGACTCGAAGAGCCAGTCGCTAGGCGACTCCCTTGAACGCGTTGTACTTCGCCGTTTTCCCGTGCGCGAACGAGGTCGGGTGACCGAGTCCCCGAGCGTGGTACTTGGCTGTTCCAGGCGCGACTCGAGGGTGAGTGAGGACTTGGCGCGTTAGTTTGTGCGCGTCACTCCTGCCTGTCCCGTGGGGTCAGTCGCGTGGCGAGTCCTGGGCATGCTCTCCTACTTGGAGTTTGCCCGGACCGCTCGAGGTGAACTGGTCCGCAGTCCCCGAGCGTGGTACTTAGCCATTCGAGTCGCTATGTCGAGGATGCGGAGGACCGTGGTCGCTGTAAGAAGCGTAGGCAGTAGTCTTGGTTCGTAGAACCAGTCGCGCTAGGCAACTCCAATGGGGCTCCGGGTAGGCGTTTTTCGTGGACGATGCAAGACCTGAGGTGACTCAGTGCTCTTGCACCGCACTACTTAGCCGTGCCGATCGCTGTACCAAAGGTTGACTTCTGCGGTTAGCGTGATGCTGTTATTACGAGTGCGAGTGGCACAAGACATGGAGAGTAGGCGCAATTTGCGGTAACCGTTTCTTTTTATTTCATAGCGACTGGAGAGTACATATGTGGGGTTCTCGGCGTAGAACTTCCGTAGGAGGTTTACATTCCATGGTCGCTTGACGTCGAGTTCGCCGTCCCCGCGGACGTCGGTGAGGTAGTAGGCGTCGTTGCCGAGTACACGGCCGATGGCGAATGGTCCCTCCCACGGGGGGGAAAGCTTGTGCATGCCCTTCTTGTCCTGGATGAGACGCAGCACCAGGTCGCCTTCTTGGAAGGTGCGAGTTTTCACCCGCCGGCTGTGGTAGCGGCGGAGTCCTTGTTGGTAGATGGCGGTGCGCGAGCGAGCTAGGTCGCGTGCCTCGTCGAGTTGATCGACTCCATCCTGTCGTGCGAGTTCGTTCGCAGCTTCCGTGTAGTGGACGACCCTTGGCGAGTCGTGCTCAAGGTCGGTGGGCATGACTGCCACGGCACCGTACACCATGAAGAAGGGGGTGAATCCTGTCGACCTGTTGACCGAGGTGCGGATTCCCCAGATGACGGAGGGTAGCTCCTCGACCCAGCACCCGGCGGTGCGCTCGAGTGGTACTTGGAGTCGCGGCTTCAGGCTGTGGAGGATGCTTTGGTTGGCCCGTTCTGCCTGGCCGTTGGATTCCGGGTGGGCGACTGACGCGAGGTCGAGCCGAATGTGGTGCTCTTCGCAAAATTCGGCCATGGCTCCTTTGGCGAAGTTGGTGCCGTTGTCCGTGATGATGCTGTTTGGGAACCCGTAGCGATATATGATCTCGCGTAGGAATTTGGTGGCGGTCTTCCCATCGCATTTCCGAACTGGCTTGGCTTCCACCCACTTTGTGAATTTGTCGACCGCGACCAAGAGGTGGGTGTAGCCAGAGGGCGCCTTCTTGAAGGGGCCTACCATGTCCATACCCCACACAGCGAATGGCCAGGTGTTGGGGATTGTTTTGAGCGCTGAACTCGGCACGTGCGTTTGGTTGGCGTACTTCTGGCACCCGGCGCACCGCTGGACAATGTCGACAGTGTCGGCGTGTGCGGTGGGCCAGTAGAAGCCATGTCGCATAGCCTTGGCGACAAGAGAGCGGGCGCCGACGTGGTGGCCGCAGTCACCGGAGTGGATGTCGTGGAGGATCTTGCGTCCTTCGGCGGGTTGGATGCAGCGTTGGAACACGCCGGTGACACTGCGCTTGTGGAGCTCGCCGTCGATGATGGCGTAGGACTTGCATCGACGGGCGATCATCCGAGCTTCCGTCTCGTCTGCCGGCAAGGTGCCGGCTTCTAGGTAGGCGATATAGGGCTTGGTCCAATCGTCTGGCTCGTTGACGAGTGCGACCAGGGCTGCCTCTGGTTGGAGCGGTACTCCGATGTCGATCTCCCTCAGGGGAGAGACTGACGGCTTGGTGATCGTGTCGAGGAAGACGCCGGTGGGTGGTGCGAGTCGAGCCGACCCGATGCGAGAGAAGGCGTCAGCCTCCTCGTTCTTCCGCCTGTCGATCCACTCGACGGAGTAGCTTGTGAAGTGTCCGCCCAAATTGTCCACTGCTTGGTGGTACGCCGCCATGGTGGGGGAGACGGCGTCGCAGGTGCCAGCGACTTGCCCTGCGACGAGGTCAGAGTCGCCGTAGCAGCGTAGGCGGTTGACATTCATCTCCCTGGCGGCCCTCATGTCGTGTAGTAAGGCCTCATACTTGGCCATGTTGTTTGTGCAGGGTGTGAAGTCCAGGCAGAGGACATAGCGGAGCTTGTCGCCCTTCGGAGAAGTTAGCACAATCCCTGCGCCTGCGCCGTCCGCGTTCTTGGAGCCGTCAAAGTGCAGGCTCCAGTAGTGGAGGTATGGCAGCTTCTCTGGCTGCTGGGCTTCTTCCCAGTCGGCGATGAAGTCCGCTAGGGCTTGCGACTTGATCGCTCTTCGTGGCTCGTATTTGATGTTGTGGACGCCGATCTCGATGGCCCACTTGGCGACTCGCCCGGTCGCCTCGCGGTTGCGGATGATGTCCTGCAACGGTGCGGAGGAGACGACCATGATCGGGTGCTCCTGGAAGTAGTGCGGCAGGCGTTGCTGTGCCCTGAAGACCGCGTATACCAGCTTCTGGTACTGCGGGTACCGCTGGCGCGACTCGGTGAGGACCTCGCTGATGTAGTAGACCGGTCGCTGTACTGGGCGCTCCTTTCCTTCCTCCAGTCGCTCGACGACCATGACCGCGCTGACGACGCGCTCGGAAGCCGCGACGTAGACTAGCATGGGTTCTTTGTCGACCGGGGCGGCGAGTAGCGGTGCGGCGAGTAGCACCTTCTTGAGGTCGCGGAGCGCGTCGTCCGCCTCCTTGTCCCACTGGAATGTGGGGTTCTTGCGCATCAGGCGATATAGAGGCATTGCCTTCTCGCCCAAGCGGGGGATGAAGCGACTGAGAGCCGCTACTCGCCCGGCCAGCTTCTGAACGTCGCGCAAGCACTCGGGTTTGCCGAGTCGGGCGATCGTGTCGATCTTGGTGGGGTTCGCCTCGATCCCGCGCTTGGAGACGACGTACCCCAGTAGTTGTCCTGCAGGTACACCGAAGGTGCATTTGCCTGGGTTGAGCTTTATCTTGTATTTTCGCAAGTTGGCGAACGTTTCCGCCAGGTCGGCGAGTAGATCGCCCTAGCGAGAGGACTTTACGACCACGTCGTCGATGTAGACGTGGATGTTGCGGCCAATTTGGCTCGCAAGGCATTCTTGCATGCACCGCTGGTAGGTTGCCCCGGCGTTCTTGAGGCCGAAGGTCATGGCGGTGTAGCAGAAGGCTCCGAATGGCGTGATGAACGCCGTCTTCTCCTCGTCCTCGACAGCCATTTTTATCTGGTTGTAACCAGAGTAGGCGTCGAGGAAACACAGCGACTCCGAGCCCACGGTGGAATCGATTATCTGGTCGATCCGCGGGAGGATGAACTGCTCCGTTGGGCAGGCGCTGTTCAGGTTTGTGTAGTCGATACACATCCTCCAGGTCCCGTTATTCTTCTCGACCAAGACTGGGTTTGCCAGCCACTTGGAGTATTTGATTGGCCGGATGAAGCCTGCAGCGAGTAGATGCTGCACCTCCTCGGCGATTGCTCGGCGGCGCTCTTCATTGAAGGGCCGCAGCGACTGCTTGACAGGTCGCACTTTGGGGTCGGTGTTTAGCTTGTGCTCAGCGAGCTCCCTGGGGACACCGGGCATGTCAGAGGGCTTCCATGCGAAGATGTCCCTGTTCTCACGGAGGAACTCGATGAGCGCGCCTTCCTATGTGGGGCTCATGCCCGTCCTGATCGTCACCGTCTGGCTGGAGTCGCCTGGGACCAGCTCGACGGTACGGGTGTGCGTAGTGGCCTAAAAGGTTGAGGTGTTTGCGCCCTCCGAGTTGGGCTTCTTGAGTATGGTGGGGTCGTCGTTGTTGACCCCGCTCGCGTACTTGGCGAGTTCATCCGCGTGGTTGGTCTCCGCCACGACGACGGCGTCAGCGAGCTCGGCACCTTTGGCCTCGCACTCGGCGGCCATGTCGGGGTCGCCGTTGATGGTGATGACGCCGCACGGCCCGGGGAGCTTCATCGCGTTGTACGCGTAGTGGGGCGCTGCCATGAACTTGGCGAACGCCTGGCGCCCCAGGACGCAATGGTAGGGGCTGTCGAAGGGCACGATCTCGAAGACGATCCGCTCAGTGCGGAAGTTTGCTGGTGTGCCGAAGGTGACTGGCAGCGTGACCTTGCCGATCGGGTACGCCTTCCGACCGGGGACGATGCCGTGGAACGTGGTGTGGGTCGTCTCGATCATCGACTGCGGGAGCCGCAGCCGCCTAAAGGTGTCCAGGTACAGGATGTTGATGGAGCTTCCCCCGTCCATCAATGTCTTGGGGAGCCAGTAGTCGCCGACCTTAGGCTTGACCACCAGGGCGACTCGACCTGGGTACTCGATGCATGGCGAGTGGTCTTGTCGACTCCAGGTGATGGGCTGCTCCGACCAGTTGAGGAACTGGGGAACGTCCACCGGGGCCACCGTGTTGACGGCGATGGCGCGGGCGATGACCTTCTTCTCGCGCTTCGTGTTGAAGACCGTGAAGGTGTGGAGCGAGCCGGCCACTTTGCCGAATTTTCCGCCGTTTGGCGGGTCGTTGTCGGGGTCCTCCCGTGCTCGCCGTGCCTTCTCGATCTCCCTGAGGGTGTGGCAGTCGGCGGTGGTGTGCGTGGCGGGCTTTCCTTCCCTGCTATGAAACGCACATGGTTGGTTAAGGAGAGCCACGGGGTCGAACCTTGGCTTGGCCTTGTAGTTGCCGCCGTCGCGGCGTTGTCCTCCGTCGCGGCGGAAGCTCTTGGGCTCGCGTTGCGCGTGCCCGGCGTTGGCGACGAAGTCGACTCGCCCATCACTGCGGTGCTTGCCGGTGAGGCGAGTGTTGCTGTAGGGTAGGTCGGACCGTCGTCCGCTGTCGTTGCTGCTCGTGCGGCGTTGACCTCCTGACTCGTCGTTAGTTTCCTGGTTTGGATCTTCCTCCGCGTACCATTTGGCGATCTCGAGGAGGTCGGGGATGTTGTCGAGTGTGCGAGAGTGTAGCTTGAGCTTGGCGACCAGGGGCTCGTAGCAGCACGAGGTCTTGAAGCAATGGATCGCGGTGTCCGGGTGGATGCCGACCGCGTTGTACCAGAATTTTTGCCACCGTTGGACCCAGTTGCGGGTCGACTCGCGGGGTCCCTGGACGCATCGCTCCAGGTCCTCGATAGTGGTGGCGCGGGTGTAGGAGCACTCGAAGTGCCTGACGAAAGCATCGCGCATCTCCTCCCAGGAGTCTATACTGTCCTGAGGGAGGGTGTTGATCCACTGCCTGCACGTCCCCTCCATCATCAGGGGGAGGTAACGGGCGGCTAGCAGGTCGGTGTGGCCTGCGATCCCCATTGCCATGAGGTATGTGTCGAGCCAGATGGCGGGGTCGTACGAGGGGTCGTAATTTTCTATCTCCTTCGGCGCCTTAAAGTTTGGCGGGTACTTCTCGCCTCGGATCATTGGTCTGAAGCACTTGGGGCCGAGTCGACTGAGCGACCCCATGGGCTCGCTGTCGCGGCGATTGGTTAGGGTGTGTCGCAGGTCGTCGGGCTAGCGTGCGCGCCAGCTTTGGTTGTTGATGATGTGGGTGCGGGCGTCGATGGGTTGACCGTTGGCGGCGACGAGGTTGGTCGCCGGCCTGGGGTCGTTGGTGGAGAGTGTCACGTTCGCGGGTCGGTGTTGGAGCTGCAGTGGCTCCGGTGGTGGGCAGTTGAGTGTGTTTGCCACCATTGGGCGGCCGCTCGAGGCCGACCTTGCGAGTCGGCGCTCGCTCTTTGCTGCTCGACGGCCTTTGCGAGCAGGGCCCTGACGTATTGGATCTGTAGGGCGCCGTCGCCGGTGGCCGTGATGCTGTCGGCTGTTGCCCGGTCTGCCACGAGGTTGTCCATCGGGGTGGAGAACAGTGGAAGGCCGTTTGCGTCTCGCTCCCGTGAGGAGACTACTATCCGCGGCTGGTCCCTGGGGGTTGTGCGGTTGGGTGGAGGCGGGACGCCCATCGCCGTCTTTCCTGGCGGGGGTCGGGCACTTCCTCCTGGTGGCGCGTTCTCGCAGATCGCGCGCTCGGCCACGCGGTCCGGGTCGTTTTCATCGTCAAAGTTCAGGGCGCGCCCCTGAACGGTGGGGTTCAGGCGCGACCTAATCCGCTGTTGGTGGTAGCACGATAGATCCTGTGCCGTCACCTACTCGAGGCGAAATTTTTCGCGCTCGGCTTGCTCCTTGCGCACTGCCTCGGCCAGTTTCAGGCGGAGTTCCTCGACCTCCGTCGTCGTGGCGTTAGGAGGGATTGGGGTGGAGAATGGATCCTCCGGCGGATTGGTGCCGGTCGCCATGTAGGTCGCAGCGTGGCGGCCGGTTCCGTCACGGAGGTCGGCGGAGTTCTCCGACCCGGAGTCGAATTCGAAGATCTCGAGGATGGAGGGGTCCTCGAAGTCTCCCACGTTGGAGACCTGGGTGATGGAGCCCGCGGGTGAAGCCGCGGTGATGGACCCGGCGAGTGACGCTGGGGTCGCCGACTCGGCGTCGTCGTTGAGGGCCGCGTCTTCTGCGGTCGCTGAGTTTTCGGACACATCGCTGTGGGCCGAATTGTACTCGGAGGCGAGGCGATGGATCGTGAGGATCTGGCTCTCGGAGAGCCGATCGCGTGGCGGCGACTCGCGGATGCGAGTCGAGTCCTCCGAGATGATGACGTCGGTGAGGCCGACAAAGAGGCTGATCGTGCCGATCGGCAGGATCACGCTGTGCGTGACGGGTCGCGCCGCCGGGACGTAGCTGCTCGGCAAGATTTGGAGCATCTCGCCGATCGCTATCATGCGTCCGGTGGCAACCGTCACGTTGATCGGCAGATTGGATCTCGCCGCAGAACACCGGCCAGACCGGCCAGGCCCCACGGTGGGCGCCACTGTCGTGGGAATGGTCACGGCAGATGCTGCAATCGGCAGCGAGTAGTAGAACGAGGGGCAAGGGCGGCCAGCCATCTGCGGTGCGAGATAAGGGCGGAGACTCAGGGTTTTACCCAGGTTCGGCCCCCCGGAGGGTAAAGACCTACTCCTGCTAGATTATATTATGAAGGTGGTACAATGGGCGAGCTCGGCGGCTAGGCGGCGAGTCGCTTGGGGTTATGATGGAACGTATCTCTACACGCCCCGCAGGGAGGTTTATATAGGCTCACCTCCCTTAGGGTTTACATATCTCAACCGAATCAGTTAAGGCTTCGGTGCTTGTTTAACCTAATCCGACTGGGCCTATCTACTCGCCTGGGCCTTTAGCTTCCAGTCGCTTGGATCCACGCCGGGCTTCGATCCAGTCGTCGTCTTACAGGCCCACTCGCCAGTTCTTTGGGCCAGTCAGAAACGTCCTGCTGGGTATACCCCGGTAGGTACATCCCCATCAGATTTCGCGTCTTATGGCCATTTTCATGAGTTATTGCCCATAGTTTTGGAGTTCTAGGGATTTGCATGGCCCGTAAGACCTGATACATGTTTGAAAGTTATAAGAAAAAACTCATCGTTTTCACGTTTTATGGCTATTTTAATGAGTTCTAGGGCGATTTACCACGACTGTAAGGGCCGATACATGTTTGAGGGCATGACCAAAAAATTGTCGTTTTCGTGTCGTATGGCCGTTTCAATGAGCTATTGCTCACAATTTTGTGTTTCTAGGGCGATTTACATGTTTGAGAGGTATGACCTAAAACCCGTTGTTTTCGCGTTTTATGCATGTTTTCATGAGCTATTGCCCATACTTTTGGGGTCCAGGCGATTTAAATGTTTGAGAGTTACGAATGAAAACCCACCTTTTTGCGTTTTATGGATGTTTTCAGGAGTTATTCCCTACATCTTTGGCGTTCTAGGGTGATTTAGAATGACCATAATACCTGATAGATTCAAATTGCCATTTTCATGACCTATTGCCCACAGTTTTGGGGGGTTCCAGGGCGATTTACATGTTTCGCAGTTATGACCAAAAACTCGTCTTTTTGAGTTTTATGGTCATTTTCATGAGCTATTGCCCAGATGTTTAGGGTTCCAGGGCGATTTACATGTTTGAGAGGTATACCCAAAAAGTCGTCGATTTCGCTTCTTATGGCCGTTTTTATGAGTTACTTCCTATAGTTTTTTGGTTACAGGGCGATTTACAATGATCTTAATAAACGATACATGTTTGATGCCATAACCAAAAACTCACTGTTTTCGTGTTTTAATGTCGATTTTATGAGCTACTGTACATAGTTTTGGGGGTTCTAGGGCGATTTAGATCTTTGATAGGTATGACCAAAAAGTCTTCGTTTTTGCGTTTCATGGACATTTACATGAGTCGTTGCCCATAGTTATGGGGTTCCAGGACGATTTATATGTTTTAGAGTTATGACCAAAAACTGGTCTTTTTTGTGCTTTATGGCCATTTTCATGAGCTATTTTCCACGGGTTTGGGATTCCAGGGCGATTTACATGTTTGAGATGTACACCCAAAAAGTCATCGTTTTTGCGTTTTATGGATGTTTTCATGAGCTATTTCACATAGTTTTGGGGGTTCAGGGCGATTTAAATGCTTTAGAGTTATGACCAAAAACTCGTCTTTTTGCGTTTTAAGGCCTTTTTATGAGCTATTGCCCATAATTTTGGGATTCTAGGGCGATTTACATGTTTGAGAGGTATACCCAAAAAGTCTTCGTTTTTGTGTTTTATGGCCGTTTTCATGAGCTTTTCCCCATAGTTTTGGGGTTTCATGGAGATTTACAAAGACCATAATACCTAATACATGTTTGAGGGCATGACCAAAAACTCACAAATTTTTATTTGATGATCGTTTTCACGAGCTATTGTTCACAGTTTTGGTGTTCCGGGGGATGTGCATGGCCCATAGAACCCAATACATGTTTGGGAATTATGACCTAAAACTCATTGTTTTCGCATCTTATGGCTGTTTTCATGAGTTGTTGCCCCTAGTTTTGGAGTTCCAGGGGACTTGGATGGCCCGTAAGATCCGATACATGTTTCAAAATTATAAGTAAAATATCGTCGTTTTCACGTTTTATGGCTATTTTATTGATCAATTGTCCACGATTTTGGAGTTCCATGGCGATTTACCACGACCATAAGGTTTAATACATGTTTGAGGGTATGACCAAAAACTCGTTGTTTTCGTGTCTTATGACCGTTTTAATGAGCTACTGCACACAGTTTTGGGGTTCCAGGGCAATTTACATGTTTGAGTGGTATGACCAAAAAATCATTGTTTTTTTGCGTTTTATGCCTGTTTTCATGAGCTATTTCCCGTAGTTTTGGGTTTCCAGGGCTATTTAAATGTTTGAAAGTTATGACCAAAAACTCATCTTTTTTGCATTTTATGTTTGAGAGGTCGGCCAAAAATTCTTCGTTTTAGCATTTTACGGCCATTTTCATGAGCTATTGCCCATAGTTTCGGGTTCCAGGGTGATTTACAAGTTTCGTAGTTATGACCAAAAACTCGTCTTTTTTGCGTTTTATGGTTGTTTCCTTGAGTGATTTCCCATAGGTTTGGGGTTCCAGGACGATTTACATGTTTGAGAATTATGACCACCAAGTCATCGTTGTCGCGTCTTATGATCGTTTTCATGAGGTATTTCCCATAGATTTGTGGTTCTAGGACGATTTACATATTTCAGAGTTATGACCAAAAAGTAATCATTTTCTTGTCTTATGACCGTTTGCATGAGTTATTTCCCATAGTTTTGGGGATACACGGCGATTTACAGTGATCTGAATAAACGATACATGTTTGATGGCATGATCAAAACCTCATCGTTTTCGTGTTTTATTGTCGTTTTCATGATCTATTGCCCATATATTTGGGGTTCCAGGACTATTTCCATGTTTGAGAGGTATGAACAAAAAGTCGTTGTTTTTGCGTTTTATGGCCATTTTCATGAGCTATTACCCATAGTTTTGGGGTTCCAGGGCGATTTAGATGTTTCAGAGTTATGACCAAAAACTCGTTTTTTTCGTTTTATGGCCGTTTTCATGAGCTATTTCCCACAGGTTTGGGATTCTAGGGCGATTTACATGTTTGAGAGGTATACCCAAAAAGTCTTCATTTTTGTGTTTTATGGCTGTTTTCATGAGCTTTTGCCCATAGTTTTGGGGTTTCAGGGCGATTTACATGTTTTACATTTATGACCAAAACTCGTCTTTTTGCACTTTATGGCCGTTTTCATGTGCTATGATCCATAGTTTTGGGGTTCCAGGGCGATCACATCAACCTTTGATCCGTTTCCCACGCGCATCGTCACCTCGTTCTTCACTAGCTTCCGTTTATTCTGCAGCTCCTGTTTCGAGTTACAAATATGAGCAACCGAACCAGTATCAAATACCCAGGCACTACTACGAATACTAGTGAGATACACATCAATAACATGTATATCAGATATACCTTTCTTCTTGATGTTGCCGTTCTTCAAATCCGCCAAGTACTTTGGGAAATTCCGCTTCCAGTGACCTTCTCCCTTGCAGTAAAAGCACTCAGTATCAGGCTTGGGTCTAGCCTTGGTCTTCTTCGTCGGCATGGTAACTTTCTTACCACCCTTCTTGAAGTGTCCCTTCTGCTCAGACTTGCCTTTCTTGAATTTGGTGGTCTTATTGACCATCAACACTTGGTGCTCTTTCTTGATCTCCACTTCTGCAGATTTTAACATAGCAAATAGTTCTGGCAACTCTTTGTTCATGTTCTGCATGTTGTAGTTCATCACAAAGTTCTTGTAACTTGGTGGTAGTGATTGGAGGATGCGGTAAACCCCCAAAGTATTAGGAATCACTATACCCAAGCTTTGAAGTTTATTCGCGTGCCCAGACATTTTAAGCACATGCTCACTGACGGAGCTACCCTCTTCCATCTTGCAGTTAAAGAACTTTTTCAGAAGCTTCATAACTTTCAATTGCCGCATGAGTCTCAAAGATTAATTTGAGATCCTCGACAATATCATATGGGTCTGACTCTTCAAACCTTTTCTGAAGCTCCGATTCTAAACCATACAAGATAGCACACTGAACTATGGAGTACTGATTCTTCCGAGCGAGGTAAACATTCTTTACTTCATCGGTAGCATCAGCTGCAGGTGGGTCACCCAGCGGTGCATCCAGCACATAGGTCAAATTACCAGCTGTGAGGACAATCCTCAAATTGCGGAACCAATCCGCGAAGTTGCTTCCATTGTTTTTCAACTTTTCTTTCTCTAAGAACGCATTAAAATTGATGGTAGGGGCTGCCATTGATCTACAACATATTTGCAATAGTTTAGACTAAGTTTATGACAAATTGAGTTCAAATTAATTAATGAAATTAAACTAGGTGAACTCCCACTCAAAACAACATCCCTCACATTGTTTTAGTGATCACATGAACCAAATCCACTACATCAACTCCGATCATCACGAGAGTTGATATAGTTTCAATGGCGAACAATCGACATGTTCATCATATCTGCTATATGATTCATGCTTTACCTTTCGGCGATCCGTGTTCCTGAGGCCATGTCTGTACATGCTAGGCTCGTCAAGATCAAACCTTAGCTACCGCATAAGCAAATCTGGCTTGCTTACGTTGTATTCACCCGCGGAATCAAAGACACCCGATCATCACGTGGTGCTTCGAAGCAACAAGCTTTGGCAACGGTGCATACTAAGGGTGAACACTTTAGAACTTGAAATTTATGTGCATGAGGGATCATCTTATAATGCTACCGTCGTCTACTAAGCAATACAAGATGCATAAAGGATTAACATCACATGCAATTCATAATATGTGATATGATATGGCCTTTCTTCTTTGTGCTTCCGATCTCCATCTTCAAGCACGAACATGATCTCCATCATCACCGGCATAGCATCAAGGTCAATGACGCTTCTTCATGGTTGTCGTCCACCAGCTTCAACTATTACAACTATTTTGAATAGACACGCAGGTCTTAACAGAAATTAAAGACAACCATATGGCTCCTGCCGGTTGCCAACTTACAATAAGGAACATTGCATACATCAAATATAATCACAATCATGGCCATATCACATCACTGCACACCCCTGCAAAACAAAGTTAGACGCTTCTACTTTCTTTGCATATTTTACGTGGTTTGGGCCTTTCCATAAGTGTCGTTCTAACCTACGAACAAGAACCACAACATTGATACTAGCATTGTTGATTACCCGTTGTAAATTGGATCTTTACTATGCTAGGAGAAACAGGCACCCGCAAAGCCACTTATGCAATACGAGTTGCATGTCAAGCGTGGAGCAAGTCTCATGAACGATGTCATGTAAGGTTAGCCCGGGCCGCTTCATCCCAACATACCGCAAGATGCAAAGTACACAAAAAGCAATCTACAATAAAAGCATCAACGCCCACAATGACCATTGTGTTCTACTCGTGCAACAGATCTACATATAGACACGGCTCTGATACCACTGTAGGGGTTCGTAGCATGGAAAACAAAAATTTTCTATCGCATACAAACAAACAAGCCAAGATCTATCTACTAGATTGTAGCAACGAGTCGATGGAATAACTCACCCTCGAAGATTCCAAAGTGTTTAACGAGAGCAGATTCTCGTGGGTGATGTAGTCGTACTCTTTCCGATCTCAAGATCGCGTAGACGATCCTTCCGGCGCCACGTTCCGGCAGCGCTCCCGTAGTCGGTCACACGTTCGGTACTCGACGAAGACCTTCCTCTCCCTTGTTCCAGCAGGCAGCGGAGGTTGTAGCACTCTCCTCGCGATTCCGGCAGCACAACGGCGTGGTACCGGAGGTAGAGGGGAAATCCCGCAGGGCTTCGCCTTAAGCCGGTGCGAGTATGGTGGAGCTTATGAGAGAGGCTATTAGTGGTCTAGTAATTAGACACACCAATTAGAAGGCTCTAAACCAATTAGAAGGCTCTAAACCAAAATAGCTCTAAACCGGGGTTTAGATCTAGGGTTTTAGTTTAGAGGATAGGAACTAGTGTGTCTAGAGGAGGAGGCCCTGCCCCTCCTCTTATAGGTGGAGGGTGCGGCCAAGGGGAGGGGAGTCCCTCCCCAAGTCGGCCTTGGGAGGCGCGCCGGCCAAGGGGAGGAATCCCTCCCCAACTCGGCCTCCACCTCCTCCTCCTTTCCCACTTCCAAAACTCGCCGTTTGACTTTCAAACTAGCCGTTTGACTTTTCAATTTAGGATTTAAATAAACCCTTTATTTTGGACAGCAAGAACACCTAGTACATGATGCAATTATTCCAATATGTAATGACACATTCATGTACCCTTCCCCCTCCGGAGTGCCGGACATTCCGGGACCTTCTAGAATGTTCCCGATGAAAACACCGGAACCATTCCCCAACTCCGAAACGGGACTTTCCTTATATGAATCTTATTCTCCGGACCATTCCGGATCACCTCGTGATATCCCGGATCCCATCCGAGACTCCGAACAACATTCGGTCTCTTTCTCATAATACCATAACTACTCAAACAACGTCGAATCCTTAAGTGTGTCTCCCTACGGTTCGTGAATTATGCGGACATGATCGAGACACTTCTCCGAACAATAACCAATAGAGGAATCTGGAAATTCATATGGCTCCCACATATTTCTACGATTACTTTGTGATCGAATGAACCATTTACATACGATACCAATTTCCCTTTGTGAAGTATAGAGGCTATACTAGGGACTTCAATTTAAGTTTACAATTCACACAAGTATTAATGTTTCCTTGTTAATACTATTATAGCATGAATATAAACATTTATCATAAACACAAAGATATAATAATAACTACATTTACTATTGCCTCTAGGGCATATCTCCAACAGTCTCCCACTTTCACTAGAGTCATCTAATCTAGATTACATGGTAATATACCGAACACCCATGGCAGTTTGGTGTTGGTCATGTTTTGCCCTCGGGAGAGGTTTAGTCAACGGATCCGCCACATTCAGATCTGTGTGTACTTTGCAAATCTTTATATCCCCATCCTGGATATGTTCTCGAATAGCGTGAAAACGCAGCTTGATATGCTTCAGCTTCTTGTGTGACCTTGGTTCTTGCGCATTGGCTATGGCGCCCATGTTATCACAGTAGATAGACATTGGGTCCAGCGCACTAGGAACCACACCCAGCTCTGTAATGAACTCTTTCATCCATATCGCTTCTTGTGAAGCCTCCGAAGCAGCCATGTATTCCGATTCAGTTGAAGATCTCGCCACAACGCTTTGCTTTGCACTCCTCCAGCTAACTGCTGCACCATTCAAAATAAATACGTATCCAGATTGTGATTTAGAATCATCCGGATCGGTGTTCCAACTAGCATCGGTGTAACCATTAACAACGAGCTGTTCATCACCTCCATAAGAAAGAACCATATCCTTAGTTCTTCTCAAGTACTTAAGGATGTTTTTGACCGCTGTCCAATGATCCACTCCTGGATCACTTTGATATCTGCTAGTTAAACTAACAGCATATGCAATGTCGGGTCTAGTACATAGCATGGCATACATTAGAGATCCTATGGCTGAGGCATAGGGAGTCTTACTCATCCTTTCTCTATCTTCTGCCAATGTCGGACTTTGAGTTTTACTCAAGGTCGTATTGGGCAACATGGGCAAGAACCCTTTCTTGCTTTCTTCCATTCCAAACCTCTTTAGAACTTTGTCCAAATATGTACTTTGTGACAATGATATTTGGCGTTTCGATCTATCTCTATAAATCTTTATGCCTAATATGTAAGCTGCTTCGCCAAGATCCTTCATTGAAAAACTATTATTCAAATATTCTTTGACACTATTAAGAAGGTCTACATCATTCCCAATCAACAATATGTCATCCACATATAGTATTAAGAACGCTACAGAGCTCCCACTCACTTTCTTGTAAATACAAGCTTCTCCATAAGTTTGTATAAAACCAAAACTTTTGATTACCTTATCAAAACGTTGATTCCAACTTCGGGATGCTTGCTTCAATCCATAGATGGACCGTTGAAGTTTGCATACCTTGTTAGCATCTTTAGGATCGACAAAACCTTTGGGTTGCATCATATACAACTCTTCATCAATGTCTCCATTGAGGAATGCTGTTTTGACATCCATCTGCCATATCTCATAATCATAATATGCAGCGATTGCTAACATAATCCTCACAGACTTTAGCTTCGCTACTGGTGAGAAAGTCTCATCGTAGTCAACTCCTTGAATTTGTCGAAACCCTTTTGCGACAAGCCGAGCTTTATAGACAGTAACATTACCATCAGCATTTGTTTTCTTCTTGAAAATCCATTTGTTCTCGACAGCCTTCCGGCCATCCGGTAAGTCCACCAAAGTCCATACTTGGTTTTCGTACATGGATCCAATCTCGGATTTCATGGCTTCTTGCCATTTATTGGAATCTGGGCTCATCATCGCTTCCTCATATGTCTCGGGGTCATCGGTGTTGTCCACCAACATGACACTCATAACGGGATCATACCAATCTGGAGTGGTACGAGTTCTCGTTGACCTCCGAGGCTCTGTAGTAACTTCAACCGAAGTTTCATGATCATCATCATTAGCTTCCTCTCTTATTGGTGCAGGCACCACAGGAACTTCTTCCGGTGCTGCGCTACTCGCAATTTCGAGAGAAGGTTCGACAACCTCGTCGAGTTCTACTTTCCTTCCAGTCACTTCTTTCGAGAGAAATTCCTTCTCTAGAAAGGATCCATTCTTAGCAACGAAGATTTTGCCTTCGGATCTATGATAGAAGGTATACCCAATAGTTTCCTTTGGGTATCCTATGAAGACGCATTTTTCCGCTTTGGGTTCAAGCTTGTCCGGCTGTAACTTCTTTACATAGGCTTCGCATCCCCAAACTTTAAGGAACGACAATTTAGGTTTCTTCCCAAACCATAATTCATACGGTGTCGTTTCAACGGATTTAGACGGTGCCCTATTTAAAGTGAATGCGGCTGTTTCTAATGCATAACCCCAAAATGATAGCGGTAAATCTGTAAGTGACATCATAGAACGAACCATATCTAAGAGAGTTCGATTACGACGTTCAGACACACCATTACGCTGTGGTGTTCCCGGCGGTGTCAACTGCGAAAGTATTCCACATTTCTTCAAATGCTCGCCAAACTCGTAACTTAGATATTCACCTCCACGATCAGAACGTAGAAATTTAATCTTCTTGTTACGTTGATTCTCTACCTCACTTTGAAACTCCTTAAACTTCTCGAAAGTTTCGGACTTATGTTTCATGAAATAGATATACCCATATCTACTCAAGTCATCTGTGAAGGTAAGAACATAACGATAACCACTGCGCGATGCTACACTCATTGGACCACACACATCGGTATGCATGATTTCCAATAAGTCTGTAGCTCGCTCCATTATACCAGAAAATGGAGTCTTGGTCATTTTACCCATCAGACATGCTTCGCATCTTTCAAGTGATTCAAAATCAAGTGATTCAAGAAGTCCATCGGAATGGAGTTTCTTCATACGTTTCACTCCGATGTGACCAAGACGACAGTGCCACATATAGGTCGAATTATCGTTTGATTTCAAACGTTTAGCCTCAATGTTGTTGACATGTGTATTTCCACTATCGAGATTCAATAAGAATAGACCATCTATCAAAGGTGCATGTGCATAAAACATATTACTCATATAAATCGAACAACCATTATTCTCGGATTTAAACAAGTAACCGTCTCGCAATAAACAAGATCCCGATATAATGTTCATGCTCAACGCAGGCACCAAATAACAATTATTTAAGTATAAAACTAATCCTGATGGTAGATGAAGAGGTAGCGTGCCGACCGCGATCACATCAACCTTTGATCCGTTTCCCACGCGCATCGTCACCTCGTTCTTCACTAGCTTCCGTTTATTCTGCAGCTCCTGTTTCGAGTTACAAATATGAGCAACCGAACCAGTATCAAATACCCAGGCACTACTACGAATACTAGTGAGATACACATCAATAACATGTATATCAGATATACCTTTCTTCTTGATGTTGCCGTTCTTCAAATCCGCCAAGTACTTTGGGAAATTCCGCTTCCAGTGACCTTCTCCCTTGCAGTAAAAGCACTCAGTATCAGGCTTGGGTCTAGCCTTGGTCTTCTTCGTCGGCATGGTAACTTTCTTACCACCCTTCTTGAAGTGTCCCTTCTGCTCAGACTTGCCTTTCTTGAATTTGGTGGTCTTATTGACCATCAACACTTGGTGCTCTTTCTTGATCTCCACTTCTGCAGATTTTAACATAGCAAATAGTTCTGGCAACTCTTTGTTCATGTTCTGCATGTTGTAGTTCATCACAAAGTTCTTGTAACTTGGTGGTAGTGATTGGAGGATGCGGTAAACCCCCAAAGTATTAGGAATCACTATACCCAAGCTTTGAAGTTTATTCGCGTGCCCAGACATTTTAAGCACATGCTCACTGACGGAGCTACCCTCTTCCATCTTGCAGTTAAAGAACTTTTTCAGAAGCTTCATAACTTTCAATTGCCGCATGAGTCTCAAAGATTAATTTGAGATCCTCGACAATATCATATGGGTCTGACTCTTCAAACCTTTTCTGAAGCTCCGATTCTAAACCATACAAGATAGCACACTGAACTATGGAGTACTGATTCTTCCGAGCGAGGTAAACATTCTTTACTTCATCGGTAGCATCAGCTGCAGGTGGGTCACCCAGCGGTGCATCCAGCACATAGGTCAAATTACCAGCTGTGAGGACAATCCTCAAATTGCGGAACCAATCCGCGAAGTTGCTTCCATTGTTTTTCAACTTTTCTTTCTCTAAGAACGCATTAAAATTGATGGTAGGGGCTGCCATTGATCTACAACATATTTGCAATAGTTTAGACTAAGTTTATGACAAATTGAGTTCAAATTAATTAATGAAATTAAACTAGGTGAACTCCCACTCAAAACAACATCCCTCACATTGTTTTAGTGATCACATGAACCAAATCCACTACATCAACTCCGATCATCACGAGAGTTGATATAGTTTCAATGGCGAACAATCGACATGTTCATCATATCTGCTATATGATTCATGCTTTACCTTTCGGCGATCCGTGTTCCTGAGGCCATGTCTGTACATGCTAGGCTCGTCAAGATCAAACCTTAGCTACCGCATAAGCAAATCTGGCTTGCTTACGTTGTATTCACCCGCGGAATCAAAGACACCCGATCATCACGTGGTGCTTCGAAGCAACAAGCTTTGGCAACGGTGCATACTAAGGGTGAACACTTTAGAACTTGAAATTTATGTGCATGAGGGATCATCTTATAATGCTACCGTCGTCTACTAAGCAATACAAGATGCATAAAGGATTAACATCACATGCAATTCATAATATGTGATATGATATGGCCTTTCTTCTTTGTGCTTCCGATCTCCATCTTCAAGCACGAACATGATCTCCATCATCACCGGCATAGCATCAAGGTCAATGACGCTTCTTCATGGTTGTCGTCCACCAGCTTCAACTATTACAACTATTTTGAATAGACACGCAGGTCTTAACAGAAATTAAAGACAACCATATGGCTCCTGCCGGTTGCCAACTTACAATAAGGAACATTGCATACATCAAATATAATCACAATCATGGCCATATCACATCACTGCACACCCCTGCAAAACAAAGTTAGACGCTTCTACTTTCTTTGCATATTTTACGTGGTTTGGGCCTTTCCATAAGTGTCGTTCTAACCTACGAACAAGAACCACAACATTGATACTAGCATTGTTGATTACCCGTTGTAAATTGGATCTTTACTATGCTAGGAGAAACAGGCACCCGCAAAGCCACTTATGCAATACGAGTTGCATGTCAAGCGTGGAGCAAGTCTCATGAACGATGTCATGTAAGGTTAGCCCGGGCCGCTTCATCCCAACATACCGCAAGATGCAAAGTACACAAAAAGCAATCTACAATAAAAGCATCAACGCCCACAATGACCATTGTGTTCTACTCGTGCAACAGATCTACATATAGACACGGCTCTGATACCACTGTAGGGGTTCGTAGCATGGAAAACAAAAAATTTCTATCGCATACAAACAAACAAGCCAAGATCTATCTACTAGATTGTAGCAACGAGTCGATGGAATAACTCACCCTCGAAGATTCCAAAGTGTTTAACGAGAGCAGATTCTCGTGGGTGATGTAGTCGTACTCTTTCCGATCTCAAGATCGCGTAGACGATCCTTCCGGCGCCACGTTCCGGCAGCGCTCCCGTAGTCGGTCACACGTTCGGTACTCGACGAAGACCTTCCTCTCCCTTGTTCCAGCAGGCAGCGGAGGTTGTAGCACTCTCCTCGCGATTCCGGCAGCACAACGGCGTGGTACCGGAGGTAGAGGGGAAATCCCGCAGGGCTTCGCCTTAAGCCGGTGCGAGTATGGTGGAGCTTATGAGAGAGGCTATTAGTGGTCTAGTAATTAGACACACCAATTAGAAGGCTCTAAACCAATTAGAAGGCTCTAAACCAAAATAGCTCTAAACCGGGGTTTAGATCTAGGGTTTTAGTTTAGAGGATAGGAACTAGTGTGTCTAGAGGAGGAGGCCCTGCCCCTCCTCTTATAGGTGGAGGGTGCGGCCAAGGGGAGGGGAGTCCCTCCCCAAGTCGGCCTTGGGAGGCGCGCCGGCCAAGGGGAGGAATCCCTCCCCAACTCGGCCTCCACCTCCTCCTCCTTTCCCACTTCCAAAACTCGCCGTTTGACTTTCAAACTAGCCGTTTGACTTTTCAATTTAGGATTTAAATAAACCCTTTATTTTGGACAGCAAGAACACCTAGTACATGATGCAATTATTCCAATATGTAATGACACATTCATGTACCCTTCCCCCTCCGGAGTGCCGGACATTCCGGGACCTTCTAGAATGTTCCCGATGAAAACACCGGAACCATTCCCCAACTCCGAAACGGGACTTTCCTTATATGAATCTTATTCTCCGGACCATTCCGGATCACCTCGTGATATCCCGGATCCCATCCGAGACTCCGAACAACATTCGGTCTCTTTCTCATAATACCATAACTACTCAAACAACGTCGAATCCTTAAGTGTGTCTCCCTACGGTTCGTGAATTATGCGGACATGATCGAGACACTTCTCCGAACAATAACCAATAGAGGAATCTGGAAATTCATATGGCTCCCACATATTTCTACGATTACTTTGTGATCGAATGAACCATTTACATACGATACCAATTTCCCTTTGTCTCACGATATGTTACTTATCCGAGGTTATGATCGTCGGTATCTCTGCATACCTAGTTCAACCTCGTTACTGATAAGCACTCTTTTCTCGTTCCCGTGATATGTGATCCCTTGTGACCAAGTCACATGCTTGCAAGCTAATTGGATGACATTTCACCGAGAGGGCCCAGAGAATATCTATCCGTCATATGGATGGACAAATCCCACTCTTGATCCATGTGTTTCAACCAATACTTTCTGAACACTCAATACCACCTTTATAGCCACCCTGTTACGGTGTGGTGTTTGATGACATCAAAGCATCCATCCGGTAAAGGTGATATGCATGATCTCATGGTCGAAGGAATTAGGTTACTATGTATCAGAAAGCATATAGCAATTGAACTATTGAAATGACTTGATCTTTATGCTACGCTTATCTATAGGAGTATGTCCACCATATCATTCTCCTAACGATATGATCTTGTTGTTAACAACATCTCAATGTTCATGATAGGGAAACCACAATCATCTATTAACCAACAAGCTAGTGAAGTATAGAGGCTATACTAGGGACTTCAATTTAAGTTTACAATTCACACAAGTATTAATGTTTCCTTGTTAATACTATTATAGCATGAATATAAACATTTATCATAAACACAAAGATATAATAATAACTACATTTATTATTGCCTCTAGGGCATATCTCCAACACCAGGGCTATTTCCATGTTTGAGAGGTATGACCAAAAAGTCGTTGTTTATACGTTTTATGGCCATTTTCATGAGCTATTACCCATTGTTTTGGGGTTCTAGGGCGATTTAGATGTTCAGAGTTATGACCAAAAACTCGTTTTTTTCGTTTTATGGCCGTTTTCATGAGCTATTTCCCACAGGTATGGGATTGCAGGGCGATTTACATGTTTGAGAGGTATACCCAAAAAGTCTTCATTTTTGTGTTTTATGGCCGTTTTCATGAGCTTTTGCCCATAGTTTTGGGGTTTCAGGGCGATTTACATGTTTTAGATTTATGACCAAAAACTCGTTTTTTTGCATTTTATGGCCGTTTTCATGTGCTATGATCCATAGTTTTGGGGTTCTAGGGCGATTTAAATGTTTGAGAGTTATGACCAAAAACTCATCTTTTTGTGTTTTATGGACGTTTTCATGAGTTATTTCCCATAGTTTTGGGGTACTAGTACGATTTACAACGACCATAATACCTGATACATGTTTGTGGGCATGACCAAAAGTCATACATTTTTGTTTTATGTCCTTTTTCATGAGCTATTGTCCACAGTTTTGGTGTTCCAGGGGATGTGCATGGCCCGTAGAGCCTAATACATGTTTTCATGAACAAAAACTCATATTTTTTGCGTCTTATGGAAGTTTTCATGAATTATTGCCCATAGTTTTTGAGTTCCAGGGGATTTGCATGTCCCATAAGACCCTATACATGTTTGAAAGTAATAAGAAAAAACTCGTCATTTTCACGTTTTATGGCTATTTTAATGAGTAATTGTCCACGATTTTGGAGTTGTAGGGTGATTTACCACAACCGTAAGGGCCGATACATGTTTGAGGGCATGACCAAAAACTCGTCGTTTTCCTGTCTTATGACCGTTTTAATGAGCTATTGCTCAGAGTTTTGGAGTTCTAGGGCTATTTACATGTTTGAGAGGTATGTCCAAAAACTCGTGGTTTTTTTGTTTTATGCCCCTTTTCATGGGCTATTGCCCATAGTTTTGGGGTTCTAGGGAGATTTATATGTTTGAGAGTTATGTCTGAAATCTCATCTTTTTGCGTTTTACGGACGTTTTCAGGAGTTATTCCCCATAGTTTTGGGGTTCTATGGCGATTTACAACAACAATAATACCCGATACATTTAAATTGCCGTTTTCATGAGCTATTGCCCAACTAATTTTCCAGGTTCTAGGGCGATTTAAATGTTTGAGAGGTACGGCCAAAAAGTTGTCATTTTTGTGTTTTATGGCCATTTTCATGAGCTATTGCCCATAGTTTTGGGGTTCCAGGGCGATTTACATGTTTTAGTGTTATGACAAAAAACACGTCTTTTTTTATTTTATAGCCATTCTCATGAGCTATTTCCCACATGTTTGGGATTCCAGGGCGACATGTTCGAAAGGTATACCCAAAAATTCATCGATTTTGCGTTTTATGGTCGTTTTCATGGGCTATTGCCCAAAGTTTTGGGGTTTCAAGGTGATTTATATGTTTTAGAATTATGACCAAAAACTCGCCTTTTTGTGTTTTATTGCCATTTTCATGAGTTATTGCCCAAAGTTTTGGGGTTCCAAGGCGATTTAAATGTTTGACATATTTTTTGTGTTTTATGGACGTTTTCATGAGTTATTCCCCATAGTTTTGGGGTTCTACGGGGATTTACAACGACCATAATACCGGATAGATGTTTGCGGGCATGACCAAAAAACTCGTAGATTTTTATTTTATGTCCTTTTTCATGAGCTATTGTCCATGGTTTTTGAGTTCCAGGGGGATGTGCATGGCCCATAGAACCCAATACATGTTTGAGAATTATGACCAAAAACTCATCGATTTCGCGTCTTATGGCCATTTTCATGAGTTATAGCCCATTATTTTGGAGTTCTAGGGGATTTGCATGGCCCGTAAGACCTGATACATGTTTGAAAGTTATAAGAAAAAACTCATCATTCTCACGTTTTATGGCTATTTTAATGAGTAATTGTCCACGGTTTTAGAGTTCTAGGGCGATTTACCACGACTGTAAAGGCCGATACATGTTTGAGGGCATGACCAAAAACTCGTCGTTTTCGTGTCGTATGGCCGTTTTAATGAGCTATTGCTCACAATTTTGGGTTTCTAGGGCGATTTACATGTTTGAGAGATATGTCCAAAAACCCGTTGTTTTCGCATTTTATGCCTGCTTTCATGAGCTATTGCCCATACTTTTGGGGTCCAGGGCGATTTAAATGTTTGAGAGTTATGAATGAAAACCCACCTTTTTTGCGTTTTATGGATGTTTTCAGGAGTTATTCCCTACTGCTTTGAGGTTCTAGGGTGATTTAGAACGACCATAATACCTAATACATTTAAATTGCCATTTTCATGAGCTATTGCCCACAGTTTTGGGGGTTCCAGGGAGATTTACATGTTTCGCAGTTATGACCAAAAACTCGTATTTTTGCGTTTATGGTCATTTTCATGAGCTATCGCCCACATGTTTAGGGTTCCAGGGCGATTTACACGTTTGAGAGGTATACCCAAAAAGTCGTCGTTTTCACGTCTTATGTCTGTTTTCATGAGTTATTTCCATAGTTTCGGGGTTTACAGGGCGATTTACAATGATCTTAATAAACGATACATGTTTGATGCCATAACAAGAAACTCATCGTTTTCGTGTTTAATGCCGATTTTATGAGCTACTGTACATAGTTTTGGGGGTTCCAGGGCGATTTAGATCTTTGATAGGTATGACCAAAAAGTCTTTGTTTTTGCGTTTCCTGGACATTTACATGAGCTGTTGCCCATAGTTATGCGGTTCCAGGACTATTTATATGTTTCAGAGTTATGACCAAAAACTGGTCTTTTTTGTGCTTTATGGCCATTTTCATGAGCTATTTTCCACGGGTTTGGGATTCCAGGGCGATTTACATGTTTGAGATGTATACCCAAAAAGTCATCATTTTTGCGTTTTATGGATGTTTTCATGAGCTATTTCCCATAGTTTTGGGGTTTCAGGGCGATTTAAATGCTTTAGAGTTATGACCAAAAACTCGTATTTTTGCGTTTTATGGCCTTTTTCATGAGGTATTGCCCATAATTTTCGGATTCTAGGGCGATTTTCATGTTTGAGAGGTATACCCAAAAAGTCTTCGTTTTTGTGTTTTATGGCTGTTTTCATGAGCTTTTCCCGTAGTTTTGGGGTTTCATGGAGATTTACAATGACCATAATACCTAATACATGTTTGAGCCCATGACCAAAAACTCATAGATTTTTGTTTGATGATCGTTTTCACGAGATATTGTCCATAGTTTTAGTGTTCTAGGGGATGTGCATGGCCCATAGAACCCAATACAGTTTGGGAATTATGACGTAAAACTCATTGTTTTCGCATCTTATGGTCGTTTTCATGAGTTTTTGCCCCTAGTTTTGGAGTTCCAGGGGACTTGGATGGCCCGTAAGATCCGATACATGTTTCAAAGTTATAAGAAAAATATCATCATTTTCACGTTTTATGGCTATTTTATTGATCAATTGTCCACGGTTTTGGAGTTCCATGGTGTAAGATCCCTCCTTTGTAAGGGAAAAGGATCCCTGTGATTGCAATGCTAGTCCCTGGATCATTGCTAGCATCCACAGTTTAAGATGAAGTACATAGATACAAAGGTCATTTATTACATCCATTCCAGAGATAAAACATAGTCTTTTACATCTCAAGGCCACAGGCCTAATACAAGAGTTTGGAATAAGTAAATAAACATAAGTCTTCATCTTCATGTGCCACAGGCAAACATGTTGAGTGTAGACTCATGACACCTAATCATCATCGGAGTAACCTGCAACATCACAAGTTACAGCCACAGTGGGTCAATACTTTGGAATAGTATTGGCAAGTGATACCTTGGTAAATTTTTAAGTAGACTATAATACTATATGCAAATTTGGCTAAGTGTAGCTTGGCTTGCTTTGCTCAAAATAGGTTTTTCCTATTAGTTGAAATCACTAAGTTTTTCTTTGTCAAAACTTTTCCCAAGAAACCACCAATAGACATTGGGGTCCTTTACCCTTGTTCACCCACAAGTTTTTTCTTAAAAGTTGGAGTGATGAGATTCTTGATAGCTTCCATGTCTTGATGCTCAAGTTGTCCATTGCCATGGACTTGGCTAAGTACTTAGATTTTTCCATCTACAGAGGTTGTGCACTTTCCCCACTAGACTTGGTTTCCCAAGACAGGACCTTTTAGAAGCCTTCCCTTAGCCAAATGGACGCGTTCCAACCTATCATCCCACTACCACCAACTGTCCAAATGACTAAGTTCTAGCAACCTATGTGATCCAGGCAGAGCCCATATTGCCAAGTGGCTGCACTATAAGCTTCTAAACTCTTAGCCTCTAAAATCCCTTTGTTCCTGGGTGGCTTTCCACAAGTGAGATACACAAGGTAAACCATAGCCATGGGCCTTGTGTAACCACTCAACCAAAATCCACCAATCAAGTCCCATTCCACCTAGGTGATTCATTGACTTAGTTGTTTTATTAAGAAAAGCATAAGTCCAAAGGCTTAGAAATATATTCATCATAGCATGTATATACTTTACCAACCCTTGTTTGCTACTAGCTAGGCTAAGCATGGCATAGTAACTTAACTTAGAAATCTCCTAGCAATTCTACAACTACTTAGGATTTCCCAACTTGGCATTTGGCAAAAATAGTAACACATGCTAGACTTAGCAAAATATCTCTAATGCTTGTATGAAAAATAGGGATGGAAATATTCATGAGGTACCACTTGCCTTGGTAGTTGGGAGAGTAGCACTCCTCACAATCACAATCACTAGCACCAAAGTCTACACAAAAATGGTAGCACAAAATTACACACAATTCATATACAAACATAAATATATGCATGCATGCAAAAATGCTAAATGATGATTTTTGAAACCCAACCAAGCAAGTTCACACTACTGAACCATAAACAAGTCAAAAACTTGCTAAACCAAGTTTATTTTACCCTAAAACAATTTTCTAAACAAATTCTATACTCAAAATATTCTCAAACAAGTTTCTACAAATAAACTCATTTTAACAGAAACTGGACACTAAACACATTGCATATACAGAAAGGGCTTGTCTCCCTGATTCCAACGGTATAAAATTTGCAAAAATCTAACGTGGGATTCAAAAGTTATAGCCTAATCAAATTTGAATCCAAATCTGTTTTAAATCCTGTTTTAAACTCTAACCCTAGCCACGCGTCTTAATTCTATTGGTTGATACCGTTTCGCTCAGGATCACCCTCCCGCGCCATCGGATCTACTTAAAACACACGGCTCAGATCTACCCATAACGATTCGTTGAGTGATCTAATCCTATACGCTGGATCTAGATCTGACGGCTCTGGTTCAAACGACCAAAGCGGTGCGGCGCTGGCGGCGGCTACTGGCGGCGGCGAGCTCTGTATGTGGCGGCGCGGCGCTACAGGTCGTTTGGAGAGGCAGGAGGATGCTCACCAGGTTCGTAGCATCGAGGAGAAGCTCAACTTAGCAGCGGCTTGGCGAGGGGCGCACGGGCACGGTCGCTGGGGCTCGTCGGAGTTGCGGGCGGCGTCTGTCGCTTGCAGTCAAGGTCGATGTCGAGGCTCCGTGTCGTCCTAGCACAAGGCAGAGGGTTTAGAAGATGCGCAAGTGACTAGCGAACAAGTTGGTAACAAAGGGAAGGCAAGGGGCGCTCAGTTCTTACCGCTATTGCTCGCCGGAGCGCGTCTGTCTGCGGCGGCGCAAGTGCGATTGTGGGCAGCCTGGTGGCGATGTGGAGGCGTTGAGTGAGGGGAAATGACCGCGGTGCAGAGGGGGTTATGTAGGCGAGAGGGGAGCGGCGATTCAGTGCTGAATCAAGGGCAATTAAGCGAGGAATCAACGCGGCAGTGATAGGCGGAGGAAACGGCCGGCGACGTGGTCGGGCGCGATTTGGGGAAGACGAGGGTGAGCTGTCGAGGTCCACCAGTCAGCGAGTGAGACGGAGAGGGGGTGGGGTCCGAGTGTCAGTGCCTGGGTGGGTGTGTCTGTGCGTGCGAGTGAGAGAGAGGGAGGCCGGGTGGGCTAGCTGGGCCGGTTCTGCTGTTGGGCTAGAATAGGAGCGCCTGGCCTTTTTCTTTTCTTTACACTTTTCTTTTTCTGTTTCGAATTTCTGAAATGCTTTTCAAATGAATTCAAGTTCCATTTGAATTCAAATCAATTTGGGATTTTTGCAGTGTGCAATAGTCTCAAATATAGGCATAAAACCATGTGGTTACTTGAAAAGGCTTGGTCACTTTTTGGAGAAACAAAATAACAGGGACATTGCACTTGTTTAGTAAATGTTTTGAAAATGGTTTTTTTGAAACCATCTCTACTTTGTAAAAATTTATTCAAACTCTACACTCAAGCCAAACAACAAGGAAGACAAACAACCTAGGTTTAAAACATTCAAACTCTCAAATGGGGATGGCCGTTGGATTTAAGTTTGTTCACATAAAATGATAGCATCATGTGCTTCTGTTTTTCTTGAAATGAGTTTGATTTTGATCTCAAAACTATATGCATGCATGAATGATATGCAATCTTTGAAATCATGATTTTAGGGATGTTACACATGGCGATTTACCACGACCATAAGGTTTAATACATGTTTGAGGGTATGACCAAATTCATTATTTTCGTGTCTTACGGCCATTTTAATGAGTTATTGCACACAGTTTTGGGATTCAAGGGAAATTTACATGTTTGAGTGGTATGACCAAAAAATCGTTGTTTTTTGCGTTTGATGCCTGTTTTCATGAGCTATTGCTCGTACTTTTGGGTTTCTAGGGCGATTTAAATGTTTGAAAGCTATGACCAAAAACTAATCTTTTTTGCGTTTTATGTTTGAGAGGTCGGCCAAAAATTCGTCGTTTTAGCATTTTACGACCATTTTCATGAGCTATTGACCACATAGTTTTGGGATTTCAGGGCGATTTACATGTTTCGCAGTTATGACCAAAAACTCGTCTTTTTGCGTTTTATGGTTGTTTTCTTGAGAGATTTCCCATAGGTTTGGGGTTCCAGGACGATTTACATGTTTGAGAATTATGACCACCAAGTCATCGTTTTCGCGTCTTATGGTTGTTTTCATGAGTTATTTCCCATAGTTTTGTGCTTCTAGGACGATTTACATGTTTCAGATTTATGACCAAAAAGTAATCATTTTCTTGTCTTATGACCGTTTTCATGAGTTATTTCCCATAGTTTTGGGGTTACAGGGCGATTTACAGTGATCTGAATAAACGATACATGTTTGAGGGCATGACCAAAAAATCATCGTTTCTGTGTTTTATTGCCGTTTTCAGGAGCTATTGCCCATAGCTTTGGGGTTCCAAGGATATTTCCATGTTTGAGAGGTATGACCATAAAGTCATTGTTTTTGCGTTTTATGGCCATTTTCATGAGCTATTACCCATAGTTTTGGGGTTCCAGGGCGATTTAGATGTTTCAGAGTTATGGCCAAAAACTAGTTTTTTTCGGTTTATGGTCGTTTTCATGAGCTATTTCCCAAAGGTTTGGGATTCCAGGGAGATTTACATGTTTGAGAGGTATACCCAAAAAGTCTTCGTTTTTGTGTTTTATGGCCGTTTTCATGAGCTTTTGCCCATAGTTTTGGGGTTTCAGGGTGACTTACATGTTTTAGAGTTATGATCAAAAACTCGTCTTTTTGCGTTTGATGGCCGTTTTCATGTGCTATGATCTATAGTTTTGGGGTTCCAGGGCGATTTAAATGTTTGAGAGTTATGACAAAAAAACTCATCTTTTTTGCGTTTTATAGACGTTTTCATGAGTTATTTCCCATAGTTTTGGGGTTCTACTATGATTTACATTGACCGTAATACCTGATACATGTTTGTGGGCATGACCAAAAGTCGTACATTTTTGTTTTATGTCCATTTTCATGAGCTATTTTCCATAGTTTTGGTGTTCCAGTGGGATGTGCATGGCCCGTAGAACATAATATATGTTTAGAATTATGACCAAAAACTCATTGTTTTCGCGTCTTATGGAAGTTTTCATGAATTATTGCCCATAGTTTTTGAGTTCCAGGGGATTTGCATGGCCCATAAGACCCGATACATGTTTGAAAGTTATAAGAAAAAACTCGTCGTTTTCACGTTTTATGGCTATTTTAATGAGTAATTGTCCACAGTTTTGGAGTTGTAGGGTGATTTACCACAACCGTAAGGGCCGATACATGTTTGAGCATGACCAAAAACTCGTCGTTTTCGTGTCTTATGACCGTTTTAATGAGCTATTGCTCAGAGTTTTGGAGTTCTAGGGCTATTTACATGTTTGAGAGGTATGTGCAAAACCTCGTGGTTTTTTTGTTTTATTCTCCTTTTCATGAGCTATTGCCCATAGTTTTGGTTGTTCCAGGGAGATTTATATGTTTGAGAGTTATGTCTGAAATCTCATCTTTTTGCGATTTACAGACGTTTTCAGGAGTTATTCCCCATAGTTTTGGGGTTCTAGGGCGATTTACAACAACCATAATACCCAATACATTTAAATTGCCGTTTTCATGAGCTATTGCCCATAGTTTTCTAGGTTCCAGGGCGATTTACATGTTTGAGAGGTATGGCCAAAAAGTCGTCGTTTCTGTGCTTTATGGCCATTTTCATGAGGTATTGCCCATAGTTTTGCGGTTCCAGGGCGATTTACATGTTTCAGTGTTATGACCAAAAACACGTCTTTTTGTATTTTATGGCCATTTTCATGAGCTATTTCCCACATGTTTGGATTTCCATGGCGATTTATCATGACCATAAGGTTTAATACATGTTTGAGGGTATGACCAAAAACTCGTCGTTTTCGTGTCTTATGGCCGTTTTAATGAGCTATTGCACACACTTTTGGGGTTCTAGGGCGATTTACATGTTTGAGAGGTATGACCAAAAACTCGTTGTTTTTGCGTTTTATGCCCTTTTTGATGAGCCATTGCCCGTAGTTTTAGGTTTCGAGGGCGATTTAAATGTTTGAAAGTTATGACCAAAAACTCATCATTCTTGCGTTTTATGTTTGAGAGGTCGGCCAAAAAGTCATCGCTTTAGCATTTTAGGCCATTTTCATGAGCTAGTGACCATAGTTTTGGGGTTCCAGGGCGATTTACATGTTTCGCAGTTATGACCAAAAACTCGTCTTTTTTGCGTTTTATGGTCGTTTTCTTGAGAGATTTCCCATAGGTTTGGGGTTCCAGGACGATTAAATGTTTGAGAATTATGAACACCAAGTCATCGTTTTCGCGTCTTATGGTCGTTTTCATGAGTTATTTTACATAGTTTTGTGCTTCTAGGACGATTTACATATTTAGAGTTATGACCAAAAAGTAATCATTTTCTTGTCTTATGACCGTTTTCATGAGTTATTTCCCATAGTTTTGGGGTTACAGGGCGATTTACAGTGATCTGAATAAACGATACATGTTTGAGGGCATGACCAAAACGTCATCATTTTCGTGTTTTATTGCCATTTTCATGAGCTATTGCCCATAGCTTTGGGGTTCCAGGGCCATTTCCATGTTTGAGGGGTATGACCAAAAAGTCGTTGTTTTTGCGTTTTATGGCCATTTTCATGAGCTATTACCCATAGTTTTGCGGTTTCAGGGCGATTTAGATGTTTCAGAGTTATGACCGAAAACTAGTTTTTTCTGTTTATGGCCGTTATCATGAGCTATTTCCCATAGGTTTGGGATTCCAGGGCGATTTACATGTTTGAGAGGTATACCCAAAAAGTCTTCATTTTTGTGTTTTATGGCCGTTTTCATGAGCTTTTGCCCATAGTTTTGGGGTTTCAGGGCGATTTACATGTTTTAGAGTTATGACCAAAAACTCTTCTTTTTGCGTTTTATGGACGTTTTCTTGTGCTATGATCCATAGTTTTGGGGTTCCAGGGCGATTTAAATGTTTGAGAGTTATGACCAAAAACTCATCTTTTTTGCGTTTTATGGACGTTTTCATGAGTTATTGCCCATAGTTTTGGGGTACTACTACGATTTACAACAACCATAATACCTGATACATGTTTGTGGGCATGACCAAAAGTCGTACATTTTTGTTTTATGTCCTTTTTCATGAGCTATTGTCCACAGTTATGGTGTTCCAGGGTATGTGCATGGCACGTAGAACCTAATACATGTTTAGAATTATGACCAAAAACTCATCGTTTTCGCGTCTTATGGAAGTTTTCATGAATTATTGCCCATAGTTTTTGAGTTCCAAGGGATTTGCATGGCCCATAAGACCCGATACATGTTTGAAAGTTATAAGAAAAAACTCGTTGTTTTCACATTTTATGGCTATTCTAATGAGTAATCGTCCACGATTTTGGAGTTGGAGGGTGATTTACCACAACCGTAAGGGTCGATACATGTTTGAGGGCATGACCAAAAACTCGTCATTTTCGTGTCTTATGACCGTTTTAATGAGGTATTGCTCAGAGTTTTGGAGTTCCAGGGCTATTTACATGTTTGAGAGGTATGTCCGAAAACTCGAGTTTTTTTGTTTTATGCCCCTTTTCATGAGATATTGCCCATAGTTTTGGGGTTCCAGGGAGATTTATATGTTTGAGAGTTATGTCTGAAATCTCATCTTTTTGCGTTTTACGGACGTTTTCAGGAGTTATTCCCCATAGTTTTGGGGTTCTATGGAGATTTACAACAGCCATAATACCCGATACATTTAAATTGTCGTTTTAATGAGCTATTGCCCATAGTTTTCTAGGTTCCAGGGCGATTTACATGTTTGAGAGGTACGGCCAAAAAGTCATCGTTTCTGTGTTTTATGGCCATTTTCATGAGCTATTGCCCATAGTTTTGGGGTTCCAGGGCGATTTACATGTTTTAGTGTTATGACCAAAAACACGTCCTTTTGTATTTTATGGCCATTTTCATGATCTATTTCCCCACATGTTTGGGATTCCAGGGCGACATGTTCGAGAGGTATACCCAAAAAGTCGTCAATTTTGCGTTTTATGGTTGTTTTCATGAGCTATTACCCAAAGTTTCGTTGTTTCAAGGGGATTTATATGTTTTAGAGTTATGACCAAAAACTCGCCTTTTTGTGTTTTATTGCCATTTTCATGAGTTATTGCCCAAAGTTTTGGGGTTCCAGGGCGATTTAAATGTTTGATATCTTTTTTGCGTTTTATGGACGTTTTCATGAGTTATTCCCCATAGTTTGGGGGTTCTACGGTGATTTACAACGACCATAATACCCAATAGATGTCTGCGGGCATGACCAAAAAACTCGTAGATTTTTATTTTTATGTCTTTTTTCATGAGCTATTGTCCACGGTTTTTGAGTTCCAGGGGGATGTGCATGGCCCGTAGAACCCAATACATGTTTGAGAATTATGACCAAAAACTCATCGATTTCGCGTCTTATGGACATTTTCATGAGTTATTGCCCATAATTTTGGAGTTCTAGGGGATTTGCATGGCCCGTAAGACCTGATACATGTTTGAAAGTTATAAGAAAAAACTCATCGTTTTCACGTTTTATGGCTATTTTAATGAGTAATTGTCCACGGTTTTAGAGTTCTAGGGCGATTTACCACGACTGTAAAGGCCGATACATGATTGAGGGCATGACCAAAAACTCGTCGTTTTCGTGTCGTATGGCCGTTTTAATGAGCTATTTCTCACAATTTTGGGTTTCTAGGGCGATTTACATGTTTGAGAGGTATGACCAAAAACCCGTTGTTTTTGCGTTTTATGCCTGTTTTCATGAGTTATTGCCCATACTTTTGGGGTCCAGGGCGATTTAAATGTTTGAGAGTTATGAATGAAAACCCACCTTTTTGCGTTTTATGGATGTGCATTGCCCATAGAACCCAATACATGTTTGGGAATTATGACCTAAAACTCATTTTTTTCGCATCTTATGGACGTTTTCATGTGTTGTTGCCCCTAGTGTTGGAGTTCTAGGGGACTTGGATGGCCCGTAAGATCCGATACATGTTTAAAAGTTATAAGAAAAATCTCGTTGTTTTCACGTTTTATGGCTATTTTATTGATCAATTGTCCACGGTTTTGGAGTTCCATGGCAATGTACCATGACCATAAGGTTTAATACATGTTTGAGGGTATGACCAAAAACTCGTCGTTTTCGTGTCTTATGGCCGTTTTAATGAGCTATTGCACACAGTTTTGGGGTTCCAGGGCAATTTACATGTTTGAGTGTTATGGCCAAAAAATCGTTGTTTTTTTGCGTTTTATGCCTGTTTTCATGAGCTATTTCCCGTAGTTTTGAGTTTCCTGGGCGGTTTAAATGTTTGAAAGTTATGACCAAAAACTCATCTTTTTTGCGTTTTATGTTTGAGAGGTCAGCCAAAAGTCGTCGTTTTAGCATTTTACGGCCATTTTCATCAGCTATTGCCCATAGTTTTGGGGTTCCATGGCGATTTATAAGTTTCGCAGTTATGACCAAAAACTGGTCTTTTTTGTGTTTTATGGTCGTTTTCTTGAGCGATTTCCCATAGGTTTGGGGTTCCAGGACGATTTACATGTTCGAGAATTATGACCACCAAGTCATCGTTTTCGTGTCTTATGGTCGTTTTCATGAGTTATTTCCCATAGTTTTGTGCTTCTAGGACGATTTACGTGTTTCAGAGTTATGACCAAAAAGTAATCATTTTCTTGTCTTATGACCGTTTTCATGAGTTATTTCCCATAGTTTTGGGGTTACAGGGCGATTTACAGTGATTTGAATAAACGATACATGTTTGAGGGCATGACCAAAAAGTCATCGTTTTTGTGTTTTATTGCCGTTTTCATGAGCTATTGCCCATAGCTTTGGGGTTCCAGGGCTATTTCCATGTTTGAGAGGTATGACCAAAAAGTCGTTGTTTTTGAGTTTTATGGCCATTTTCAAGAGCTATTACCTGTAGTTTTAGGGTTCCAGGGCGATTTAGATGTTTTAGAGTTATGACCAAAAACTAGTTTTTTCGGTTTATGGCCGTTTTCATGAGCTATTTCCGACAGGTTTGAGATTCCAGGGCAATTTACATGTTTGAGAGGTATACCCAAAAAGTCTTCATTGTTGTGTTTTATGGCCGTTTTCATGATCTTCTTCCCATAGTTTTGGGGTTTCAGGGCGATTTACATGTTTTAGAGTTATGACCAAAAACTCGTCTTTTTGCGTTTTATGGCTGTTTTCATGTGGTATGATCCATAGTTTGGGGTTCCAGGGCGATTTGAATGTTTGAGAGTTATGACCAAAAACTCATCTTTTTTGCGTTTTATGGACGTTTTCATGAGTTATTTCCCATAGTTTTGGGGTACTACTACGATTTACAACGACCATAATACCTGATACATGTTTGTGGGCATGACCAAAAGTCATACATTTTTGTTTTATGTCCTTTTTCATGAGCTATTGTCCACAGTTTTGGTGTTCCAGGGGGATGTGCATGGCCCGTAGAACCTAATACATGTTTAGAATTATGAACAAAAACTCATCGTTTTTGCGTCTTATGGAAGTTTTCATGAATTATTGCCCATAGTTTTTGAGTTCCAGGGGATTTGCATGTCCCATAAGACCCGATACATGTTTGAAAGTAATAAGAAAAAACTCGTCGTTTTCATGTTTTATGGCTATTTTAATGAGTAATTGTCCACGATTTTGGAGTTGTAGGGTGATTTACCACAACCGTAAGGGCCAATACATGTTTAAGGGCATGACCAAAAACTCGTCGTTTTCGTGTCTTATGACCGTTTTAATGTGCTATTGCTCAAAGTTTCGGGGTTCTAGGGATATTTACATGTTTGAGAGGTATGTCCAAGAACTCGTGGTTTTTTTTGATTTATGCCCCTTTTCATGAGCTATTGTCCATAGTTTTGGGGTTCCAGGGAGATTTATATGTTTGAGAGTTATGTCTGAAATCTCATCATTTTGCATTTTACGGACGTTTTCAAGAGTTATTCCCCATATTTTTGGCGTTCTAGGGCGATTTACAACAACCATAATACCAGATACATTTAAATTACCGTTATCATGAGCTATTGCCCATAGTTTTCTAGGTTCCAGGGCGATTTACATGTTTGAGAGGTACGGCCAAAAAGTCATCGTTTCTGTGTTTTATGGCCATTTTCATGAGCTATTGCCCATAGTTTTGGGGTTCCAGGGCGATTTACATGTTTTAGTGTTATGACCAAAAACACGTCCTTTTGTATTTTATGGCCATTTTCATGATCTATTTCCCCACATGTTTGGGATTCCAGGGCGACATGTTCGAGAGGTATACCCAAAAAGTCGTCAATTTTGCGTTTTATGGTTGTTTTCATGAGCTATTACCCAAAGTTTCGTTGTTTCAAGGGGATTTATATGTTTTAGAGTTATGACCAAAAACTCGCCTTTTTGTGTTTTATTGCCATTTTCATGAGTTATTGCCCAAAGTTTTGGGGTTCCAGGGCGATTTAAATGTTTGATATCTTTTTTGCGTTTTATGGACGTTTTCATGAGTTATTCCCCATAGTTTGGGGGTTCTACGGTGATTTACAACGACCATAATACCCAATAGATGTCTGCGGGCATGACCAAAAAACTCGTAGATTTTTATTTTTATGTCTTTTTTCATGAGCTATTGTCCACGGTTTTTGAGTTCCAGGGGGATGTGCATGGCCCGTAGAACCCAATACATGTTTGAGAATTATGACCAAAAACTCATCGATTTCGCGTCTTATGGACATTTTCATGAGTTATTGCCCATAATTTTGGAGTTCTAGGGGATTTGCATGGCCCGTAAGACCTGATACATGTTTGAAAGTTATAAGAAAAAAACTCATCGTTTCTCACGTTTTATGGCTATTTTAATGAGTAATTGTCCACGGTTTTAGAGTTCTAGGGCGATTTACCACGACTGTAAAGGCCGATACATGATTGAGGGCATGACCAAAAACTCGTCGTTTTCGTGTCGTATGGCCGTTTTAATGAGCTATTTCTCACAATTTTGGGTTTCTAGGGCGATTTACATGTTTGAGAGGTATGACCAAAAACCCGTTGTTTTTGCGTTTTATGCCTGTTTTCATGAGTTATTGCCCATACTTTTGGGGTCCAGGGCGATTTAAATGTTTGAGAGTTATGAATGAAAACCCACCTTTTTGCGTTTTATGGATGTGCATTGCCCATAGAACCCAATACATGTTTGGGAATTATGACCTAAAACTCATTTTTTTCGCATCTTATGGACGTTTTCATGTGTTGTTGCCCCTAGTGTTGGAGTTCTAGGGGACTTGGATGGCCCGTAAGATCCGATACATGTTTCAAAGTTATAAGAAAAATCTCGTTGTTTTCACGTTTTATGGCTATTTTATTGATCAATTGTCCACGGTTTTGGAGTTCCATGGCAATGTACCATGACCATAAGGTTTAATACATGTTTGAGGGTATGACCAAAAACTCGTCGTTTTCGTGTCTTATGGCCGTTTTAATGAGCTATTGCACACAGTTTTGGGGTTCCAGGGCAATTTACATGTTTGAGTGTTATGGCCAAAAAATCGTTGTTTTATGCCTGTTTTCATGAGCTATTTCCCGTAGTTTTGAGTTTCCTGGGCGGTTTAAATGTTTGAAAGTTATGACCAAAAACTCATCTTTTTTGCGTTTTATGTTTGAGAGGTCAGCCAAAAGTCGTCGTTTTAGCATTTTACGGCCATTTTCATCAGCTATTGCCCATAGTTTTGGGGTTCCATGGCGATTTATAAGTTTCGCAGTTATGACCAAAAACTGGTCTTTTTTGTGTTTTATGGTCGTTTTCTTGAGCGATTTCCCATAGGTTTGGGGTTCCAGGACGATTTACATGTTCGAGAATTATGACCACCAAGTCATCGTTTTCGTGTCTTATGGTCGTTTTCATGAGTTATTTCCCATAGTTTTGTGCTTCTAGGACGATTTACGTGTTTCAGAGTTATGACCAAAAAGTAATCATTTTCTTGTCTTATGACCGTTTTCATGAGTTATTTCCCATAGTTTTGGGGTTACAGGGCGATTTACAGTGATTTGAATAAACGATACATGTTTGAGGGCATGACCAAAAAGTCATCGTTTTTGTGTTTTATTGCCGTTTTCATGAGCTATTGCCCATAGCTTTGGGGTTCCAGGGCTATTTCCATGTTTGAGAGGTATGACCAAAAAGTCGTTGTTTTTGAGTTTTATGGCCATTTTCAAGAGCTATTACCTGTAGTTTTAGGGTTCCAGGGCGATTTAGATGTTTTAGAGTTATGACCAAAAACTAGTTTTTTCGGTTTATGGCCGTTTTCATGAGCTATTTCCGACAGGTTTGGGATTCCAGGGCAATTTACATGTTTGAGAGGTATACCCAAAAAGTCTTCATTGTTGTGTTTTATGGCCGTTTTCATGATCTTCTTCCCATAGTTTTGGGGTTTCAGGGCGATTTACATGTTTTAGAGTTATGACCAAAAACTCGTCTTTTTGCGTTTTATGGCTGTTTTCATGTGGTATGATCCATAGTTTGGGGTTCCAGGGCGATTTGAATGTTTGAGAGTTATGACCAAAAACTCATCTTTTTTGCGTTTTATGGACGTTTTCATGAGTTATTTCCCATAGTTTTGGGGTACTACTACGATTTACAACGACCATAATACCTGATACATGTTTGTGGGCATGACCAAAAGTCATACATTTTTGTTTTATGTCCTTTTTCATGAGCTATTGTCCACAGTTTTGGTGTTCCAGGGGGATGTGCATGGCCCGTAGAACCTAATACATGTTTAGAATTATGAACAAAAACTCATCGTTTTTGCGTCTTATGGAAGTTTTCATGAATTATTGCCCATAGTTTTTGAGTTCCAGGGGATTTGCATGTCCCATAAGACCCGATACATGTTTGAAAGTAATAAGAAAAAACTCGTCGTTTTCATGTTTTATGGCTATTTTAATGAGTAATTGTCCACGATTTTGGAGTTGTAGGGTGATTTACCACAACCGTAAGGGCCAATACATGTTTAAGGGCATGACCAAAAACTCGTCGTTTTCGTGTCTTATGACCGTTTTAATGTGCTATTGCTCAAAGTTTCGGGGTTCTAGGGATATTTACATGTTTGAGAGGTATGTCCAAGAACTCGTGGTTTTTTTTGTTTTATGCCCCTTTTCATGAGCTATTGTCCATAGTTTTGGGGTTCCAGGGAGATTTATATGTTTGAGAGTTATGTCTGAAATCTCATCATTTTGCATTTTACGGACGTTTTCAAGAGTTATTCCCCATATTTTTGGCGTTCTAGGGCGATTTACAACAACCATAATACCAGATACATTTAAATTACCGTTATCATGAGCTATTGCCCATAGTTTTCTAGGTTCCAGGGCGATTTACATGTTTGAGAGGTACGGCCAAAAAGTCATCGTTTCTGTGTTTTATGGCCATTTTCATGAGCTATTGCCCATAGTTTTGGGGTTCCAGGGCGATTTACATGTTTTAGTGTTATGACCAAAAACACGTCCTTTTGTATTTTATGGCCATTTTCATGATCTATTTCCCCACATGTTTGGGATTCCAGGGCGACATGTTCGAGAGGTATACCCAAAAAGTCGTCAATTTTGCGTTTTATGGTTGTTTTCATGAGCTATTACCCAAAGTTTCGTTGTTTCAAGGGGATTTATATGTTTTAGAGTTATGACCAAAAACTCGCCTTTTTGTGTTTTATTGCCATTTTCATGAGTTATTGCCCAAAGTTTTGGGGTTCCAGGGCGATTTAAATGTTTGATATCTTTTTTGCGTTTTATGGACGTTTTCATGAGTTATTCCCCATAGTTTGGGGGTTCTACGGTGATTTACAACGACCATAATACCCAATAGATGTCTGCGGGCATGACCAAAAAACTCGTAGATTTTTATTTTTATGTCTTTTTTCATGAGCTATTGTCCACGGTTTTTGAGTTCCAGGGGGATGTGCATGGCCCGTAGAACCCAATACATGTTTGAGAATTATGACCAAAAACTCATCGATTTCGCGTCTTATGGACATTTTCATGAGTTATTGCCCATAATTTTGGAGTTCTAGGGGATTTGCATGGCCCGTAAGACCTGATACATGTTTGAAAGTTATAAGAAAAAACTCATCGTTTTCACGTTTTATGGCTATTTTAATGAGTAATTGTCCACGGTTTTAGAGTTCTAGGGCGATTTACCACGACTGTAAAGGCCGATACATGATTGAGGGCATGACCAAAAACTCGTCGTTTTCGTGTCGTATGGCCGTTTTAATGAGCTATTTCTCACAATTTTGGGTTTCTAGGGCGATTTACATGTTTGAGAGGTATGACCAAAAACCCGTTGTTTTTGCGTTTTATGCCTGTTTTCATGAGTTATTGCCCATACTTTTGGGGTCCAGGGCGATTTAAATGTTTGAGAGTTATGAATGAAAACCCACCTTTTTGCGTTTTATGGATGTGCATTGCCCATAGAACCCAATACATGTTTGGGAATTATGACCTAAAACTCATTTTTTTCGCATCTTATGGACGTTTTCATGTGTTGTTGCCCCTAGTGTTGGAGTTCTAGGGGACTTGGATGGCCCGTAGATCCGATACATGTTTCAAAGTTATAAGAAAAATCTCGTTGTTTTCACGTTTTATGGCTATTTTATTGATCAATTGTCCACGGTTTTGGAGTTCCATGGCAATGTACCATGACCATAAGGTTTAATACATGTTTGAGGGTATGACCAAAAACTCGTCGTTTTCGTGTCTTATGGCCGTTTTAATGAGCTATTGCACACAGTTTTGGGGTTCCAGGGCAATTTACATGTTTGAGTGTTATGGCCAAAAAATCGTTGTTTTATGCCTGTTTTCATGAGCTATTTCCCGTAGTTTTGAGTTTCCTGGGCGGTTTAAATGTTTGAAAGTTATGACCAAAAACTCATCTTTTTTGCGTTTTATGTTTGAGAGGTCAGCCAAAAGTCGTCGTTTTAGCATTTATACGGCCATTTTCATCAGCTATTGCCCATAGTTTTGGGGTTCCATGGCGATTTATAAGTTTCGCAGTTATGACCAAAAACTGGTCTTTTTTGTGTTTTATGGTCGTTTTCTTGAGCGATTTCCCATAGGTTTGGGGTTCCAGGACGATTTACATGTTCGAGAATTATGACCACCAAGTCATCGTTTTCGTGTCTTATGGTCGTTTTCATGAGTTATTTCCCATAGTTTTGTGCTTCTAGGACGATTTACGTGTTTCAGAGTTATGACCAAAAAGTAATCATTTTCTTGTCTTATGACCGTTTTCATGAGTTATTTCCCATAGTTTTGGGGTTACAGGGCGATTTACAGTGATTTGAATAAACGATACATGTTTGAGGGCATGACCAAAAAGTCATCGTTTTTGTGTTTTATTGCCGTTTTCATGAGCTATTGCCCATAGCTTTGGGGTTCCAGGGCTATTTCCATGTTTGAGAGGTATGACCAAAAAGTCGTTGTTTTTGAGTTTTATGGCCATTTTCAAGAGCTATTACCTGTAGTTTTAGGGTTCCAGGGCGATTTAGATGTTTTAGAGTTATGACCAAAAACTAGTTTTTTTCGGTTTATGGCCGTTTTCATGAGCTATTTCCGACAGGTTTGGGATTCCAGGGCAATTTACATGTTTGAGAGGTATACCCAAAAAGTCTTCATTGTTGTGTTTTATGGCCGTTTTCATGATCTTCTTCCCATAGTTTTGGGGTTTCAGGGCGATTTACATGTTTTAGAGTTATGACCAAAAACTCGTCTTTTTGCGTTTTATGGCTGTTTTCATGTGGTATGATCCATAGTTTGGGGTTCCAGGGCGATTTGAATGTTTGAGAGTTATGACCAAAAACTCATCTTTTTTGCGTTTTATGGACGTTTTCATGAGTTATTTCCCATAGTTTTGGGGTACTACTACGATTTACAACGACCATAATACCTGATACATGTTTGTGGGCATGACCAAAAGTCATACATTTTTGTTTTATGTCCTTTTTCATGAGCTATTGTCCACAGTTTTGGTGTTCCAGGGGGATGTGCATGGCCCGTAGAACCTAATACATGTTTAGAATTATGAACAAAAACTCATCGTTTTTGCGTCTTATGGAAGTTTTCATGAATTATTGCCCATAGTTTTTGAGTTCCAGGGGATTTGCATGTCCCATAAGACCCGATACATGTTTGAAAGTAATAAGAAAAAACTCGTCGTTTTCATGTTTTATGGCTATTTTAATGAGTAATTGTCCACGATTTTGGAGTTGTAGGGTGATTTACCACAACCGTAAGGGCCAATACATGTTTAAGGGCATGACCAAAAACTCGTCGTTTTCGTGTCTTATGACCGTTTTAATGTGCTATTGCTCAAAGTTTCGGGGTTCTAGGGATATTTACATGTTTGAGAGGTATGTCCAAGAACTCGTGGTTTTTTTTGTTTTATGCCCCTTTTCATGAGCTATTGTCCATAGTTTTGGGGTTCCAGGGAGATTTATATGTTTGAGAGTTATGTCTGAAATCTCATCATTTTGCATTTTACGGACGTTTTCAAGAGTTATTCCCCATATTTTTGGCGTTCTAGGGCGATTTACAACAACCATAATACCAGATACATTTAAATTACCGTTATCATGAGCTATTGCCCATAGTTTTCCGGGTTCTAGGGCAATTTACATGTTTGAGAGGTACGGCCAAAAAGTCGTCGTTTCTGTGTTCTATGGCCATTTTCATGAGCTATTGCCCATAGCTTTGGGGTTCCAGGGCTATTTCCATGTTTGAGAGGTATGACCAAAAAGTCGTTGTTTTTGAGTTTTATGGCCATTTTCAAGAGCTATTACCCGTAGTTTTGGGGTTCCAGGGCGATTTAGATGTTTCAGAGTTATGACCAAAAACTAGTTTTTTCGGTTTATGGCCGTTTTCATGAGCTATTTCCGACAGGTTTGGGATTCCAGGGCAATTTACATGTTTGAGAGGTATACCCAAAAAGTCTACATTTTTGTGTTTTATGGCCGTTTTCATGATCTTTTTCCCATAGTTTTGGGGTTTCAGGGCGATTTACATGTTTTAGAGTTATGATCAAAAACTCGTCTTTTTGCATTTTATGGCCGTTTTCATGTGGTATGATCCATAGTTTGGGGTTCCAGGGCGATTTGAATGTTTGAGAGTTATGACCAAAAACTCATCTTTTTTGCGTTTTATGGACGTTTTCATGAGTTATTTCCCATAGTTTTGGGTACTACTACGATTTACAACGACCATAATACCTGATACATGTTTGTGGGCATGACCAAAAGTCATACATTTTTGTTTTATGTCCTTTTTCATGAGCTATTGTCCACAGTTTTGGTGTTCCAGGGGGATGTGCATGGCCCGTAGAACCTAATACATGTTTAGAATTATGAACAAAAACTCATCGTTTTCGCGTCTTATGGAAGTTTTCATGAATTATTGCCCATAGTTTTTGAGTTCCAGGGGATTTGCATGGCCGATAAGACCCGATACATTTTTGAAAGTTATAAGAAAAACTCATTGTTTTCACGTTTTATGGCTATTTTAATGAGTAATTGTCCACGATTTTGGAGTTGTAGGGTGATTTACCACAACCGTAAGGGCCCATACACGTTTGAGGGCATGACCAAAAACTCGTCTTTTTCGTGTCTTCTGACCGTTTTAATGTGCTATTGCTCAAAGTTTTTGGGGTTCCAGGGCTATTTACATGTTTGAGAGGTATGACCAAAAACTCGTGGTTTTTTTTGTTTTATGCCCCTTTTCATGAGCTATTGCCCATAGTTTTGGGGTTCCAGGGAGATTTATATGTTTGAGAGTTATGTCTAAAATCTCATCTTTTTGCGTTTTACGGACGTTTTCAAGAGTTATTCCCCATATTTTTGGCGTTCTAGGGCGATTTACAACAACCATAATACCAGATACATTTAAATTGCCGTTATCATGAGCTATTGCCCATAGTTTTCCGGGTTCCAGGGCGATTTACATGTTTGAGAGGTACGGCCAAAAAGTCGTCGTTTCTGTGTTTTATGGCCATTTTCATGAGCTATTGCCCATAGTTTTGGGGTTCCAAGGAGATTTACATGTTTCAATGTTACGACCAAAAACACGTCGTTTCGTATTTTATGGCCATTTTCATGAGCTATTTCCCACATGTTCGAGAGGTATACCCAAAAAGTCGTCGATTTTACGTTTTATGGTCGTTTTCATGAGCTATTGCCCATATTTTTGGGTTTTCAGGGTGATTCACACGTTTTAGAGTTATAACCAAAAACTCGGCTTTTTGTGTTTTATTGCCATTTTCATGAGTTATTGCCCAAAATTTTGGGGTTCCATGGCAATTTAAATGTCTGAGATCTTTTTTGCGTTTTATGGACGTTTTCATGAGGTATTCCCCATATATTTGGGGTTCTACCATGATTTACAACGACCATAATACCCGATACATGTTTGCGGGCATGACCAAAAAACTCGTAGATTTTTGTTTTATGGCCTTTTTCATGAGCTATTGTCCACGGTTTTTGAGTTCCAGGGGGATGTGCATGGCCCGTAGAACCCATACATGTTTGATAATTATGACCAAAAACTCATCGATTTCGTGTCTTATGGCCATTTTCATGAGTTATTGCTCATAGTTTTGGAGTTCTAGGGGATTTGCATGGCCCGTAAGATCTGATACATGTTTGAAAGTTAAAAAAAGAAACTCATCGTTTTCATGTTTTACGGCTATTCTAATGAGTAATTGTCCATGGTTTTAGAGTTCTATGGCGATTTACCATGACTGTAAGGGCCGATACAAGTTTGAGGACAGGACCAAAAACTCGTCGTTTTCGTGTCGTATGGCCGTTTCAATGAGCTATTGCTCACAATTTTGGGTTTATAGGGTGATTTACATGTTTGAGAGGTATGACCAAAAACCCGTTGTTTTCCTGTTTTATGCCTGTTTTGATGAGCTATTGCCCATACTTTTGTGGTCTAGGTGATTTAAATGTTTGAGGGTTAAGAATGAAAACCCACCTTTTTGCGTTTTATGGATGTTTTTTGGAGTTATTCCCTACAGCTTTGGGGTTCTAGGGTGATTTAGAACGACCATAATACCTAATATAATTAAATTGCCATTTTCATGAGCTATTGCCCACAGTTTTGGTGGTTCCAGGGCGATTTACATGTTTCGCAGTTATGACGAAAAACTCGTCTTTTTTCGTTTTATGGTCGTTTTCATGAGCTATTGCCCACATGTTTAGGGTTCCAGGGCGATTTACATGTTTGAGAGGTATACCCAAAAAGTCGTCGTTTCGCGTCTTATGGCCATTTTCATGAGTTATTTCCCATAGTTTCGGGGTTACAGGGCGATTTACGATGATCTTAATAAACATTACATGTTTGATGCCATAACAAAAAACTCATCGTTTGCGTGTTTTAATGCCGTTTTTATGAGCTATTGTACATGGTTTTGGCGTTCCAGGGCGATTTACATCTTTGATAGGTATGACTAAAAAGTCTTCGTTTTTGCGTTTCATGGACATTTACATGAGCTATTCCCATAGTTATGGGGTTCGAGTATGATTTATATATTTAAGAGTTATGACCAAAAACTGGTCTTTTTTGTGCTTTATGGTCGTTTTCCTGAGCTATTTTCCACGGGGTTGGGATTCCAGTACATGTTTGAGATGTATACCCAAAAAGTCGTCATTTTGCGTTTTATGGATGTTTTCATGAACTATTTCCCATAGTTTTGGGGTTTCAGGGCGATTTAAATGCTTTAGTGTTATGACCAAAAACTCGTCTTTTTTGCGTTTTATGGCCTTTTTCATGAGCTATTGCCCACAATTTTTGGGGTTTTAGGGCGATTTAAATATTTGAGAGTTATAACCAAAAACTCAACTTTTTGCGTTTTATGGACGTTTTCATAAGTTATTCCCCATAGCTTTGGCGTTCTACGGCGATTTACAATGACCATCATACCTAATACATGTTTGAGGGCGTGACCAAAAACTAATAGATTTTTGTTTGATGATCGTTTTCACGAGCTATTTTCCATAGTTTTCGTGTTCTAGGGGATGTGCATGGCCCATAGAACCCAACACATGTTTGAGAATTATGACCTAAAACTCATTGTTTTCATTGTTTTTGCATCTTATGGCCGTTTTCATGAATTGTTGCCCATAGTTTTGGAGTTCCAGGGGAGTTGGATGTCCCGTAAGACCCGATACATGTTTCAAATTTATAAGAAAAAACTCTTCGTTTTCACGTTGTATGGCTATTTTAATGAGTTATTGTCCACGGTTTTGGAGTTCCATGGCGATTTACCACGGCCATAAGGTTTAATACATGTTTGAGGGTATGACCAAAAACTCGTCGTTTTCGTGTCTTATGGCCGTTTTAATGAGCTATTGCTCAGAGTTTTGGGGTTCTAGGGCTTTTTACATGTTTGAGAGGTATGACCAAAAACTCGTGGTTTTTTTTATTTTATGCCCCTTTTCATGAGCTATTGCCCATAATTCTAGGGTTCCGGGGAGATTTATATGTTTGAGAGTTATGTCTGACATCTCATCTTTTTGCGTTTTATGGACGTTTTCAGGAGTTATTCCCCATAGTTTTGGGGTTATAGTGCGATTTACAACAACCATAATACCCGATAGATTTAAATTGCCGTTTTCATGAGCTATTGCCCATAGTTTTCTAGGTTCCATGGCGATTTAGATGTTTGAGTGGTATGGCCAGAAAGCCGTTGTTTCTGTGTTTTATGGCCATTTTCAGAGCTATTGCCCATAGTTTTGGGGTTCCTGGGCGATTTACATGTTTCAGTGTTATGACCAAAAACATGTCTTTTGTATTTTATGGCCATTTTCATGAGCTATTTCCCACATGTTTGGGATTCCAGGGCGACATGTTCGACAGGTATACCCAAAAAGTCGTCGATTTTGTGATTTATGGTCGTTTTCATGAGCTATTGCCCATAGTTTTGGGGTTTCACGGTGATTTACATGTTTTAGAGTTATGACCAAAAACTCGGCCTTTTGTGTTTTATTGCCATTTCATGAGTTATTTCCCAAAGTTTTGGGGTTCCAGGGCAATTTAAATGTTTCAGATCTTTTTTGTCTTTTATGGACGTTTTCATGAGTTACTCCCCATAGTTTTAGCGTTCGACAGTGATTTACAACGACCATAATACCAGATACATGTTTGCGGGCATGACCAAAAAACTCGTAGATTTTTTGGTTTATGGCCTTTTTCATGAGCTATTGTCCATAGTTATTGATTTCTAGGGGGATGTGCATGGCCCATAGAATCCAATACATGTTTGAGAATTATTACCAAAAACTCATCGACTTCGCGTCTGATGGCCATTTTCATGAGTTATTGCCCATAGTTTTGGAGTTCTAGGGGACTTGCATGGCCCGTACGACTGATACATGTTTGACAGTTATAAGAAACAACTCATCGTTTTCACGTTTTATGGCTATTTTAATGAGTAATTGTCCATGGTTTTAGAGTTCTAGGGCGATTTACCACGACTGTAAGGGCCGATACATGTTTGAGGGAATGACCAAAAACTCGTCGTTTTCGTGTCGTATGGCCGTTTTAATGAGCTATTGCTCACAATTTTGGGTTTATAGGGCGATTTACATGTTTGAGAGGTATGACCAAAAACCCGTTGTTTTCGCGTTTTATGCCTATTTTCATGAGCTATTGCCCATACTTTTGGGGTTCCAGGGAGATTTAAATGTTTGAGAGTTATGAATGAAAACCCACCTTTTTCCGTTTTGTGGACATTTTCAGGAGTTATTCCCTACAACTTTGGGGTTCTAGGGTGATTTAGAATGACAATAATACCTAATACATTTAAATTGCAATTTTCATGAGCTATTGCCCACAGTTTTGAGGGTTCCAGGGCGATTTACATGTTTCGCAGTTATGACCAAAAACTCGTATTTTTGCGTTTTATGGTCGTTTTCATGAGCTATTGCCCACATGTTTAGGGTTCCAGGGCAATTTAAATGTTTTAGAGGTATACCCAAAAAGTCGTCGTTTTCGCGTCTTATGGCTGTTTTCATGAGTTATTTCCCATAGGTTTGGGGTTACAGGGCAATTTATAATGATCTTAATAAATGATACATGTTTGATGCCATAACCAAAAACTCATTGTTTTCATGTTTTAATGTCGTTTTTATGAGCTATTGTCCAAAGTTTGGGGGTTCTAGGGTGATTTACATGTTTGATAGGTATGACCAAAAAGACTTCGTTTTTGCGTTTCATGGACATTTACATGAGTTGTTGCCCATAGTTATGGGGTTCCAGGACGATTTATATGTTTTAGATTTATGACCAAAAACTGGTCTTTTTGTGCTTTATGGCCGTTTTCATGAGCTATTTTCCACGGGTTTGGGATTCCAGGGCGATTTACATGTTTGAGATGTATACCCAAAAATTCGTCGTTTTTGCGTTTTATGGATGTTTTCATGAGTTATTTCCCATAGTTTTGGGTTTTAGGGCGATTTAAATGCTTTAGAGTTATGACCAAAAACTCCCCTTTTTGTGTTTTATGGCCTTTTTCATGAGCTATTGCCCACAATTTTGGGGTTTTAGGGCGATTTAAATATTTGAGAGTTATAACCAAAAACTCAACTTTTTGCGTTTTATGGACGTTTTCATAAGTTATTTCCCATAGTTTTGGGGTTCTACGGCGATTTACAATGACCATAATACCTAATACATGTTTGAGGCATGTCCAAAAACTCATAGATTTTTGTTTGATGATAGTTTTCATGACCTATTGCCCAATGTTTTGGGGTTCCAGGGCGATTTAAATGTTTGAGATCTTTTTTGCATTTTGTGGACGTTTTTATGAGCTATGGCCCATAGTTTTAGGGTTGTACAGTGATTTACAATGACCATAATACCCGATATATGTTTGCGGGCATGACCAAAAAACTCGTAGATTTTAATTTTATGGCCTTTTTCATGAGCTATTGTCCATAGTTTTTGAGTTCCAAGGGGATGTGCATGGCCCGTAGAACCCAACACATGTTTGACAATTATGACCAAAAACTCATCGATTTCGCGTCTTATGGCCATTTTCATGAGTTATTGCTCATAGTTTTGGAGTTCTAGGGGATTTGCATGGCCCGTAAGACCTGATACATGTTTGAAAGTTATAAGAAAAAACTCATCGTTTTCACGTTTTATGGCTATTTTAATGAGTAATTGTCCACGGTTTTAGAGTTCTAGGGCGATTTACCACAACTGTAAGGGCCGATACAAGTTTGAGGGCATGACCAAAAACTCGTCGTTTTCGTGTCGTATGGCCATTTCAATGAGCTATTGCTCACAATTTTGGGTTTCTAGGGTGATTTACATGTTTGAGAGGTATGACCAAAAACCCGTTGTTTTCCCGTTTTATGCCTGTTTTCATGAGCTATTGCCCATACTTTTGTGGTCCAAGTGATTTAAATGTTTGAGAGCTATGAATGAAAACCCAACTTTTTGCGTTTTATGGATGTTTTTAGGAGTTATTCCTTACAGCTTTGGGGTTCTAGGGTGATTCAGAATGACCATAATACCTAATACAATGAAATTGCCATTTTCATGAGCTATTGCCCACAGTTTTGGTGGTTCCAGGGCGATTTACATGTTTCACAGTTATGACGAAAAACTCGTCTTTTTGCGTTTTATGGTCGTTTTCATGAGCTATTGCCCACATGTTTAGGGTTCCAGGGCGATTTACATGTTTGAGAGGTATACCCAAAAAGTCGTCGTTTCGCGTCTTATGGCCATTTTCATGAGTTATTTCCCATAGTTTCGGGGTTACAGGGCGATTTACGATGATCTTAATAAACATTACATGTTTGATGCCATAACAAAAAACTCATCGTTTGCGTGTTTTAATGTCGTTTTTATGAGCTATTGTACATGGTTTTGGCGTTCCAGGGCGATTTACATCTTTGATAGGTATGACTAAAAAGTCTTCGTTTTTGCGTTTCATGGACATTTACATGAGCTATTCCCATAGTTATGGGGTTCGAGTATGATTTATATATTTAAGAGTTATGACCAAAAACTGGTCTTTTTTGTGCTTTATGGCCGTTTTCCTGAGCTATTTTCCACGGGGTTGGGATTCCAGGGCGATTTACATGTTTGAGATGTATACCCAAAAAGTCGTCGTTTTTGCGTTTTATGGATGTTTTCATGAACTATTTCCCATAGTTTTGGGGTTTCAGGGCGATTTAAATGCTTTAGTGTTATGACCAAAAACTCGTCTTTTTTGCGTTTTATGGCCTTTTTCATGAGCTATTGCCCACAATTTTTGGGGTTTTAGGGCGATTTAAATATTTGAGAGTTATAACCAAAAACTCAACTTTTTTGCGTTTTATGGACGTTTTCATAAGTTATTCCCCATAGCTTTGGCGTTCTACGGCGATTTACAATGACCATCATACCTAATACATGTTTGAGGGCGTGACCAAAAACTAATAGATTTTTGTTTGATGATCGTTTTCACGAGCTATTTTCCATAGTTTTCGTGTTCTAGGGGATGTGCATGGCCCATAGAACCCAACACATGTTTGAGAATTATGACCTAAAACTTATTGTTTTCGCATCTTATGGCCGTTTTCATGAATTGCTGCCCATAGTTTTGGAGTTCCAGGGGAGTTGGATGTCCCGTAAGACCCGATACATGTTTCAAATTTATAAGAAAAAACTCTTCGTTTTCACGTTGTATGGCTATTTTAATGAGTTATTGTCCACGGTTTTGGAGTTCCATGGCGATTTACCATGGCCATAAGGTTTAATACATGTTTGAGGGTATGACCAAAAACTCGTCGTTTTCGTGTCTTATGGCCGTTTTAATGAGCTATTGCTCAGAGTTTTGGGGTTCTAGGGCTTTTTACATCTTTGAGAGGTATGACCAAAAACTCGTGGTTTTTTTTATTTTATGCCCCTTTTCATTAGCTATTGCCCATAATTCTAGGGTTCCGGGGAGATTTATATGTTTGAGAGTTATGTCTGACATCTCATCTTTTTGCGTTTTATGGACGTTTTCAGGAGTTATTCCCCATAGTTTTGGGGTTATAGTGCGATTTACAACAACCATAATACCCGATATATTTAAATTGCCGTTTTCATGAGCTATTGCCCATAGTTTTCTAGGTTCCATGGCGATTTAGATGTTTGAGTGGTATGGCCAGAAAGCCGTTGTTTCTGTGTTTTATGGCCATTTTCAGAGCTATTGCCCATAGTTTTGGGGTTCCTGGGCGATTTACATGTTTCAGTGTTATGACCAAAAACATGTCTTTTGTATTTTATGGCCATTTTCATGAGCTATTTCCCACATGTTTGGGATTCCAGGGCGACATGTTCGACAGGTATACCCAAAAAGTCGTCGATTTTGTGATTTATGGTCGTTTTCATGAGCTATTGCCCATAGTTTTGGGGTTTCACGGTGATTTACATGTTTTAGAGTTATGACCAAAAACTCGGCCTTTTGTGTTTTATTGCCATTTCATGAGTTATTTCCCAAAGTTTTGGGGTTCCAGGGCAATTTAAATGTTTCAGATCTTTTTTGTCTTTTATGGACGTTTTCATGAGTTACTCCCCATAGTTTTAGCGTTCGACAGTGATTTACAACGACCATAATACCAGATACATGTTTGCGGGCATGACCAAAAAACTCGTAGATTTTTTGGTTTATGGCCTTTTTCATGAGCTATTGTCCATAGTTATTGATTTCTAGGGGGATGTGCATGGCCCATAGAATCCAATACATGTTTGAGAATTATTACCAAAAACTCATCGACTTCGCGTCTGATGGCCATTTTCATGAGTTATTGCCCATAGTTTTGGAGTTCTAGGGGACTTGCATGGCCCGTACGACTGATACATGTTTGACAGTTATAAGAAACAACTCATCGTTTTCACGTTTTATGGCTATTTTAATGAGTAATTGTCCATGGTTTTAGAGTTCTAGGGCGATTTACCACGACTATAAGGGCCGATACATGTTTGAGGGAATGACCAAAAACTCGTCGTTTTCGTGTCGTATGGCCGTTTTAATGAGCTATTGCTCACAATTTTGGGTTTATAGGGCGATTTACATGTTTGAGAGGTATGACCAAAAACCCGTTGTTTTCGCGTTTTATGCCTATTTTCATGAGCTATTGCCCATACTTTTGGGGTTCCAGGGCGATTTAAATGTTTGAGAGTTATGAATGAAAACCCAACTTTTTCCGTTTTATGGATGTTTTCAGGAGTTATTCCCTACAGCTTTGGGGTTCTAGGGTGATTTAGAACGACCATAATACCTGATACAATTAAATTGCCATTTTCATGAGCTATTGCCTACTGTTTTGGTGGTTCTAGGGCGATTTACATGTTTCGCAGTTATGACCAAAAACTCGTCTTTTTGCGTTTTATGGTCGTTTTCATGAGCTATTGCCCACATGTTTAGGGTTCCAGGGCGATTTACATGTTTGAGAGGTATACCCAAAAAGTCGTCGTTTTCGCGTCTTATGGCTGTTTTCATGAGTTATTTCCCATAGTTTCGGGGTTACAGGGCGATTTATAATGATCTTAATAAATGATACATGTTTGATGCCATAACCAAAAAATCATTGTTTTCATGTTTTAATGTCGTTTTTATGAGCTATTGTCCAAAGTTTGGGGGTTCTAGGGTGATTTACATGTTTGATAGGTATGACCAAAAAGACTTCGTTTTTGCGTTTCATGGACATTTACATGAGTTGTTGCCCATAGTTATGGGGTTCCAGGACAATTTATATGTTTTAGATTTATGACCAAAAACTGGTCTTTTTGTGCTTTATGGCCGTTTTCATGAGCTATTTTCCACGGGTTTGGGATTCCAGGGCGATTTACATGTTTGAGATGTATACCCAAAAATTCATCGTTTTTGCATTTTATGGATGTTTTCATGAGTTATTTCCCATAGTTTTGGGTTTTAGGGCGATTTAAATGCTTTAGAGTTATGACCAAAAACTCCCCTTTTTGTGTTTTATGGCCTTTTTCATGAGCTATTGCCCACAATTTTGGGGTTCTAGGGCGATTTAAATATTTGAGAGTTATAACCAAAAACTCAATTTTTTGCGTTTTATGGACGTTTTCATAAGTTATTTCCCATGGTTTTGGGGTTCTACGGCGATTTACAATGACCATAATACCTAATACATGTTTGAGGCATGTCCAAAAACTCATAGATTTTTGTTTGATGATAGTTTTCATGACCTATTGCCCAATGTTTTGGGGTTCCAGGGCGATTTAAATGTTTGAGATCTTCTTTGCATTTTGTGGACGTTTTTATGAGCTATTGCCCATAGTTTTAGGGTTGTACAGTGATTTACAATGACCATAATACCCGATATATGTTTGCGGGCATGACCAAAAAACTCGTAGATTTTAATTTTATGGCCTTTTTCATGAGTTTTTGAGTTCCAAGGGGATGTGCATGGCCTGTAGAACCCAATACATGTTTGACAATTATGACCAAAAACTCATCGATTTCGCATCTTATGGCCATTTTCATGAGTTATTGCTCATAGTTTTGGAGTTCTAGGGGATTTGCATGGCCCGTAAGACCTGATACATGTTTGAAAGTTATAAGAAAAAACTCATCGTTTTCACGTTTTATGGCTATTTTAATGAGTAATTGTCCACGGTTTTAGAGTTCTAGGGCGATTTACCACAACTGTAAGGGCCGATACAAGTTTGAGGGCATGACCAAAAACTCGTCGTTTTCGTGTCGTATGGCCATTTCAATGAGCTATTGCTCACAATTTTGGGTTTCTAGGGTGATTTACATGTTTGAGAGGTATGACCAAAAACCCGTTGTTTTCCCCGTTTTATGCCTGTTTTCATGAGCTATTGCCCATACTTTTGTGGTCCAGGTGATTTAAATGTTTGAGAGCTATGAATGAAAACCCAACTTTTTGCGTTTTATGGATGTTTTTAGGAGTTATTCCTTATAGATTTGGGGTTCTAGGGTGATTTAGAACGACCATAATACCTAATACAATTAAATTGCCATTTTCATGAGCTATTGCCCACAGTTTTGGTGGTTCCAGGGCGATTTACATGTTTCACAGTTATGACGAAAAAATCGTCTTTTTGCGTTTTATGGTCGTTTTCATGAGCTATTGCCCACATGTTTAGGGTTCCAGGGCGATTTACATGTTTGAGAGGTATACCCAAAAAGTCGTCGTTTCGCGTCTTATGGCGATTTTCATGAGTTATTTCCCATAGTTTCGGGGTTACAGGGCGATTTACGATGATCTTAATAAACATTACATGTTTGATGCCATAACAAAAAACTCATCGTTTGCGAGTTTTAATGTCGTTTTTATGAGCTATTGTACATGGTTTTGGCGTTCCAGGGCGATTTACATCTTTGATAGGTATGACTAAAAAGTCTTCCTTTTTGCGTTTCATGGACATTTACATGAGCTATTCCCATAGTTATGGGGTTCGAGTATGATTTATATATTTAAGAGTTATGACCAAAAACTGGTCTTTTTTGTGCTTTATGGCCGTTTTCCTGAGCTATTTTCCACGGGGTTGGGATTCCAGGGCGATTTACATGTTTGAGATGTATACCCAAAAACCCGTTGTTTTCGCGTTTTATGCCTGTTTTCATGAGCTATTGCCCATACTTTTGGGGTTCCAGGGAGATTTAAATGTTTGAGAGTTATGAATGAAAACCCACCTTTTTCCGTTTTATGGACGTTTTCAGGAGTTATTCCCTACAGCTTTGGGGTTCTAGGGTGATTTAGAATGACAATAATACCTAATACATTTAAATTGCAATTTTCATGAGCTATTGCCCACAGTTTTGGGGGTTCCAGGGCAATTTACATGTTTCGCAGTTATGACCAAAAACTCGTATTTTTGCATTTTATGGTCGTTTTCATGAGCTATTGCCCACATGTTTAGGGTTCCAGGGCAATTTAAATGTTTTAGAGGTATACCCAAAAAGTCGTTGTTTTCGCGTCTTATGGCTGTTTTCATGAGTTATTTCAGGGCGATTTATGATGATCTTAATAAACAATACATGTTTTATGCCATAACCAAAAACTCATCGTTTTCGTGTTTTAATGCCGTTTTTATGAGCTATTGTCCACTGTTTTGGGGGGCGATTTACATCATTGATAGGTATGACCAAAAAGTCTTTGTTTTTGCGTTTCATAGACATTTACATGAGTTGTTGCCCATAGTTATGGGGTTCCAGGATGATTTATATGTTTTAGAGTTATGACCAAACACTGGTCTTTTTTGTGCTTTATGGCCGTTTTCATGAGCTATTTTCCACGTGTTTGGGATTCCAGGGCGATTTACATGTTTGAGATGTATACCCAAAAAGTCATCGTTTTGCGTTTTATGGATGTTTTCATGTTCTATTTCCCATAGTTTTTGGGTTTCAGGGCGATTTAAATGCTTTAGAGTTATGACCAAAAACTCGTCTATTTGTGTTTTATGGCCTTTTTCATGAGCTATTGCCCGCAATTTTGGGGTTCAAGTCGATTAAAATATTTGAGAGTTATAACCAAAAACTCAACTTTTTGCGTTTTATGGACGTTTTTATGAGTTATTTCCCATAGTTTTGGGGTTCTACGGCTATTTACAATGACCATAATACCTAATACATGTTTGAGGGCATGACCAAAAAATCATAGATTTTTGTTTGATGGTCGTTTTCACGAGCTATTGTCCATAGTTTTGGTGTTCCAGGGGATGTGCATGGCCCATAGAACCTAATACATGTTTCGGAATTATGAGCTAAAACTCAATGTTTTCGCATCTTATGGCCGTTCTCTTGAGTTGTTTCCCATAGTTTTGGAGTTTCAGGGGACTAGGATGGCCCGTAAGACCCGATACATGTTTCAAAGTTATAAGAAAAACTCGTTGTTTTCATGTTTTATGGCTATTTTAATGAGTAATTGTCCACGGTTTTGGAGTTCCATGGCGATTTACCAGGACCATAAAGTTTAATACATGTTTGAGGGTATAACCAAAAACTCGTCGTTTTCGTGTCTTATGGCCGTTTTAATGAGCTATTGCACACAGTTTTGGGGTTCCAGGGCGATTTACATGTTTGAGAGGTATGATCAAAAACTCATTTTTTTTGCGTTTTATGCACGTTTTCATGAGCTATTCCCATAGTTTTGGGTTTCCAGGGCGATTTAAATATTTGAAAGTTATGACCAAAAACTCATCTTTTTTGCGTTTTATGTTTGAGAGGTCGGCCAAAAAGTCATCGTTTTAGCATTTTACAGACATTTTCATGAGCTATTGCCCATAGTTTTGGGGTTCCAGGGCAATTTACATGTTTGAGAGTTATGACGAAAAACTCATCTTTTTTGCGTTTTATGGACGTTTTCATGAGTTATTTCCCATAGTTTTAGGGTTCTCCTACGATTTACAACGACCATAATACATGATACATGTTTGTGGGCATGACCAAAAACTCGTACATTTTTGTTTTATGTCCTTTTTCATGAGCTATTGTCCATAGTTTTGGTGTTCCAGGGGGATGTGCATGGCCCGTAGAACCTAATACATGTTTACAATTATGACACAAAACTCATCGTTTTCGCGTCTTATGGAATTTTCATGAATTATTGCCCATAGTTTTTGAGTTCCACGGGATTTGCATGGCCCATAAGACCCGATACATCTTTGAAAGTTATAAGGAAAAACTCGTCGTTTCATGTTTTATGGCTATTTTAATAAGTAATTGTCCACAATTTTGTAGTTGTATTTGATTTACCACAACCGTAAGGGCCGATACATGTTTGAGGGCATGACCAAAAACTCATCTTTTTCGTGTCTTATGACCGTTTTAATGAGCTATTGCTCAGAGTTTGGGGTTCCAGGGCGATTTACATGTTCGAGAGGTATGACCAAAAACTCGTGGGTTTTTTTGTTTTATGCCCCCTTTTCATGAGCTATTACCCATAGTTTTGGGGTTCCAAGGAGATTTATATGTTTGAGAGTTATGTCTGAAATCTCATCTTTTTGCGTTTTATGGAAGTCTTCAGGTGTTATTCCTCATAGTTTTGGGGTTCTAGGGCGATTTACAACAACCATAATACCTGATACATTTAAATTTATATTTTCATGAGCTATTGCCCATAGTTTTCCGGGTTCCAGGGCGATTTACATGTTTCCGAGGTACGGCCAATAAGTCGTTGTTTTTGTGTTTTGTGGCCATTTGAATGAGCTATTGCCCATAGTTTTGGGGTTCCAGGGCGATTTACATGTTTTAGTGTTATGACCAAAAACACGTCTTTTTGTATCTTATGGCCATTTTCATGAGCTATTTCCCACATGTTTGGGATTCCAGGGTGACATGTTCAAGAGATATACCCAAATAGTCGTCGATTTTGTGTTTTATGGTCGTTTTCATGAGCTATTGGCCATAGTTTTGGGGTTTCAGGGTGATTTACATATTGTAGATTTATGACCAAAAACTCGCCTTTTTGTGTTTTACTGCCATTTTCATGAGTTATTGCCGGAAGTTTTGGAGTTCCAGGGCAATTTAAATGTTTGAGATCTTTTTTGCATTTTATGGACGTTTTCATGAGTTATTCCCCATAGATTTGGGGTTCTACGGTGATTTACAACGACCATAATATCCGATACATGTTTGCAGGCATGACCAAAAAACTCGTAGATTTTTATTTTATGGCCTTTTTCATGAGCTATTGTCCATAGTTTTTGAGTTCCAGGGGGATGTGCATGGCCCATAGAACCCAATACATGTTTGACAATTATGACCAAAAACTCATCGATTTCACGTCTTATGGCCATTTTCATGAGTTATTGCTCATAGTTTTGGAGTTCTAGGGGATTTGCATGGCTCGTAATACCTGATACATGTTTGAAAGTTATAAGAAAAAACTCATTGTTTTCACGTTTTATGGATATTTTAATGAGTAATTGTCCACGGTTTTCGAGTTCTAGGGTGATTTACCACAACTGTAAGGGCCGATACAAGTTTGAGGGCATGACCAAAAACTCGTCGTTTTCGTGTCGTATGGCTGTTTCAATGAGCTATTGCTCACAATTTTGGGTTTCTAGGGTGATTTACATGTTTGAGAGGTATGACCAAAAACCCGTTGTTTTCCCGTTTTATGCCTATTTTCATGAGCTATTGCCCATACTTTTGTGGTCCAGGCGATTTAAATGTTTGAGGGTTATGAATGAAAACCCACCTTTTTGCGTTTTATGGATGTTTTTTGGAGTTATTCCCTACAGCTTTGGGGTTCTAGGGTGATCTAGAATGACCATAATACCTAATACAATCAAATTGCCATTTTCATAAGCTATTGCCCACTGTTTTGGTGGTTCTAGGGCGATTTATGTGTTTCGCAGTTATGACCAAAAACTCGTCTTTTTGCGTTTTATGGTCTTTTTCATGAGCTATTGCCCACATGTTTAGGGTTCCAGGGCGATTTACATGTTTGAGAGGTATACCCAAAAAAGTCGTCGTTTTCGCGTCTTATGGCCATTTTCATGAGTTATTTCCCATAGTTTCGGGGTTACAGGGGCGATTTACGATGATCTTAATAAACGTTACATGTTTGATGCCATAACAAAAAACTCATCATTTGCGTGTTTTAATGTCGTTTTTATGAGCTATTGTCCATGGTTTTGGCGTTCCAGGGAGATTTAAATCTTTGATAGGTATGACCAAAAAGTCTTCGTTTTTGCGTTTCATGGACATTTACATGAGCTATTGCCCATAGTTATGGGGTTCGAGTATGATTTGTAGGTTTAAGAGTTATGACCAAAAACTGGTCTTTTTTGTGCTTTATGGCCGTTTTCCTGAGCTACTTTCCACGGGTTTGGGATTCCAGGGCGATTTACATGTTTGAGATGTATACCCAAAAAGTCGTCGTTTTTGCGTTTTATGGATGTTTTCATGAACTATTTCCCATAGTTTTGGGGTTTTAGGGCGACTTAAATGTTTTAGTGTTATGACCAAAAACTCGTCTTTTTTGCGTTTTATGGCCTTTTTCATGAGGTATTGCCCACAATTTTTGGGGTTTTAGGACGATTTAAATATTTGAGAGTTATAACCAAAAACACAACTTTTTGCGTTTTATGGACGTTTTCATAAGTTATTCCCCATAGCTTTGGCGTTCTACGGCGATTTACAATGACCATTATACCTAATACATGTTTGCGGGCATGACCAAAAACTAATAGATTTTTGTTTGATGATCGTTTTCACGAGCTATTGTCCATAGTTTTCGTGTTCTAGGGGATGTGCATGGCCCATAGAACCCAACACATGTTTGAGAATTATGCTAAAACTCATTGTTTTCGCATCTTATGGCCGTTTGCATGAGTTGTTGCCCATAGTTTTGGAGTTCCAGGGGAGTTGGATGGCCCGTAAGACCCGATACATGTTTCAAATTTATAAGAAAAAACTCTTCGTTTTCACGTTGTATGGCTATTTTAATGAGTTATTGTCCACGGTCTTGGAGTTCCATGGCGATTTACCACGACCATAAGGTTTTATACATGTTTGAGGGTATGACCAAAAACTCGTCGTTTTCGTGTCTTATGGCCGTTTTAATGAGCTATTGCTCAGAGTTTTGGGGTACTAGGGCGATTTACATGTTTGAGAGGTATGACCAAAAAACTCATGGTTTTTTTGTTTTATGCCCCTTTTCATGAGCTATTGCCCATAATTCTGGGGTTCCAGGGAGATATATATGTTTGAGACTTATGTCTGAATTCTCATCTTTTTGTGTTTTATGGACGTTTGCAGGAGTTATTCCCCATAGTTTTGGGGTTATAGTGCGATTTACAACAACCATAATACCCGATACATTTAAATTGTCGTCTTCATGAGCTATTGCCCATATTTTTCCACGTTCCATGGCGATTTAGATGTTTGAGAGGTATGGCCAAAAAGTCGTTGTTTCTGTGTTTTATGGCCATTTTCATGAGCTATTGCCCATAGTTTTGGGGTTCCTGGGCGATTTACATGTTTCAGTGTTATGACCAAAAACATGTCTTTTGTATTTTATGGCCATTTTCATGAGTTATTTCCCACATGTTTTGGATTCCAGGGCGACATGTTCGATGGGTATACCCAAAAGTCGTCGATTTTGCGATTTATGGTCGTTTTCATGAGCTATTGCCCATAGTTTTGGGGTTTCACGGTGATTTACATGTTTTAGAGTTATGACCAAAAACTCGGCCTTTTGTGTTTTATTGCCATTTCATGAGTTATTTCCCAAAGTTTTGGGGTTCCAGGGCAATTTAAATGTTTGAGATCTATTTTGTGTTTTATGGACGTTTTCATGAGTTACTCCCCATAGTTTTAGGGTTCGGCAGTGATTTACAACGACCATAATACCAGATACATGTTTGCGGGCATGACAAAAAACTCGTAGATTTTCGTTTTATGGCCTTTTTCATGAGCTATTATCCGTAGTTTTTGATTTCCAGGGGGATGTGCATGGCCCATAGAACCCAATACATGTTTGAGAATTATTACCAAAAACTCATCGATTTCGCGTCTTATGGCCATTTTCATGAGTTATTGCCCATAGTTTTGGAGTTCTAGGTGACTTGCATGGCCCGTACGACTGATACATGTTTGAAAGTTATAAGAAACAACTCATCATTTTCATGTTTTATGGCTATTTTAATGAGTAATTGTCCACGGTTTTAGAGTTCTAGGGCGATTTACCACGACTGTAAGGGTCGATACATGTTTGAGGGCATGACCAAAAACTTATCGTTTTCGTGTCGTATGGCCGTTTTAATGAGCTATTGCTCACAATTTTGGGTTTCTAGGGCGATTTACATGATTGAGAGGTATGACCAAAATCCAGTTGTTTTCGCGTTTCATGCCTATTTTCATGAGCTATTGCCCATACTTTTGGGGTTCCAGGGCGATTTAAATGTTTGAGAGTTATGAATGAAAACCCACCTTTTTGCGTTTTATGGATGTTTTCAGGAGTTATTCCCTACAGCTTTGAGGTTCTAGGGTGATTTAGAATGACAATAATACCTAATACATTTAAATTGCAGTTTTCATGAGCTATTGCCCACAGTTTTGGGGGTTCCAGGGAGATTTACATGTTTCGCAGTTATGACCAAAAACTCGTATTTTTGCGTTTTATGGTCATTTAAATGAGCTATTGCCCACATGTTTAGGGTTCTAGGGCGATTTAAATGTTTGAGAGGTCTACCCAAAAAGTCGTCGTTTTTGCGTCTTATGGCGATTTATAATGATCTTAATAAACGATACATGTTTGATGCCATAACCAAAAACTCATTGTTTTCATGTTTTAATGTCGTTTTTATGAGCTATTGTCCAAAGTTTTGGGGTTCCAGGGCGATTTACATGTTTGATAGGTATGACCAAAAAGACTTCGTTTTTGCGTTTCATGGACATTTACATGAGTTGTTTCCCATAGTTATGGGGTTCCAGGACGATTTATATGTTTTAGATTTATGACCAAAAACTGGTCTTTTTTGTGCTTTATTGTCGTTTTTTCACGAGATATTTTCCACGGGTTTGGGATTCCAGGGCGATTTACATGTTTGAGATGTATACCCAAAAATTCGTCGTTTTTGGGTTTTATGGATGTTTTCATGAGTTATTTCCCATATTTTTGGGTTTTAGGGCGATTTAAATGCTTTAGAGTTATGACCAAAAACTCCCCTTTTTGTGTTTTATGGCCTTTTTCATGAGCTACTGCCCGCAATTTTGGGGTTTTAGGGCGATTTAAATATTTGAGAGTTATAACCAAAAACTCAACTTTTTGCGTTTTATGGACGTTTTCATAAGTTATTTCCCATAGTTTTGGGGTTCTACGACGATTTACAATGACCATAATACCTAATACATGTTTGAGGCATGTCCAAAAACTCATAGATTTTTGTTTGATGATAGTTTTCACGAGCTATTGCCCAATGTTTATGAGTTATTCCCCATAGTTTTAGGGTTCTACAGTGATTTACAACGACCATAATACCTGATACATGTTTGCGGGCATGACCAAAAAACTCGTAGATTTTTGTTTTATGGCCTTTTTCATGAGCTATTGTCCATAGTTTTTGAGTTCTAGGGGGATGTGCATGGCCCGTAGAACCCAATACATGTTTGAGAATTATGACCAAAAACACATCGATTTCGCGTCTTATGGCCTTTTTATGAGTTATTGCCCATATTTTTGGAGTTCTAGGGGATTTGTATGGCCTAGAAGACCTGATACATGTTTGGAAATTATAAGAAAAAACTCATTGTTTTCATGTTTTATGGCTATTTTAATGAGTAATTGTCCACGGTTTTAGAGTTCTAGGGCGATTTACCACGACTGTAAGGGTCGATACATGTTTAAGGGCATGACCAAAAACTCGTCGTTTTCGTGTCGTATGGCCATTTTAATGAGCTATTGCTCACAATTTTGGGTTTCTAGGGCGATTTACATGTTTGAGAGGTATGACCAAACACCCGTTGTTTTCACGTTTTATGCCTGTTTTCATGAGCTATTGCCCATACTTTTGGGGTCCAGGGCGATTTATATGTTTGATAGTTGTGAATGAAAACCCACCTTTTTGGGTTTTATGGATGTTTTCAAGAGTTATTCCCTATAGCTTTGGTGTTCTAGGGTGATTTAGAACGACCATAATACCTGGTAAATTTAAATTGTCATTTTCATGAGCTATTGCCCATAGTTTTGGGGGTTCTAGGGCGATTTACATGTTCCGTAGTTATGACCAAAAACACGTCTTTTTGCGTTTTATGGTTGTTTTCAAGAGCTATTGCCCACATGTTTAGGGTACTAGGGTGATTTACATGTTTGAGAGGTATACCCAAAAGTCATCGTTTTCGCGTCTTATGGCCGTTTTCATGAGTTATATCTCATAGTTCCAGGGTTACAGGGCGATTTGCAATGATCTTAATAAACGATACATGTTTGATGTCATAACCAAAAACTCATCGTTTTTGTGTTTTAATGCCATTTTTATGAGCTATTGTCCATATTTTTGGGGTTCCAGGGCGATTTACATGTTTGATAGGTATGACCAAAAACTCTTAGTTTTTGTGTTTCATCGACATTTACATGAGCTGTTGCCCATAGTTATTGGGTTCCAGGACGATTTATATGTTTTAGAGTTATGAACAAAAACTGGTCTTTTTGTGCTTTATGGCCATTTTCATGAGCTATTTTCCACGGGTTTGGATTCCACGACGATTTACATGTTTGAGATGTATACCCAAAAAGTCGTCGTTTTTGCGTTTTATGGATGGTTTCATGAGCTGTTTCCCATAGTTTTGGGGTTTCAGGGCGATTTAATTGCTTTAGAGTTATGACCAAAAACTTGTGTTTTTGCGTTTTATGGGATTTTTCATGAGCTATTGCTGACAATTTTGGGAATCCAGAGCGATTTACAGGTTTGAGAGGTATACCCAAAAAGTCATTGTTTTTGTGTTTTATGGCCGCTTTCATGAGCTTTTGCCCATAATTTTGGGGTTTCAGGGCGATTTACAATGACCATAATACATAATACATGTTTGAGGCCATGAAAAAAAACTCATAGATTTTTGTTTGATGATCGTTTTCACAAGCTATTGTCCACAGTTTTGGCGTTCCAGGGGATGTGTAGGGCACATGGAACCCTATACATGTTTGGGAATTATGACCTAAAAATCATTGTTTTCGCATGTTATGGCCGTTTTCATGAGTTGTTGCCCATAGTTTTGGAGTTCCATGGGACTTGGATGGCCCGTAAGACCCGATACATGTTTTAAAGTTATAAGAAAAAACTCGTCGTTTTCATGTTTTATGGCTATTTTAATGAGTAATTGTCCACAGTTTTGGAGTTCCATGGTGATTTGCCACGACCATAAGGTTTAATACATGTTTGAGGGTATGACCAAAAACTCGTCGTTGTCGTGTCTTGTGGCCGTTTTAATGAGCTATTGCACAGAGTTTTGGGGTTCCATGGCGATTTACATGTTTTAGAGGTATGACCAAAAACTCATTGTTTTCGCGTTTTATGCATGATTTCATGAGCTATTTCCCGTAGTTTGGGGTTTCTAGGGCGATTTAAATGTTTGAAAGTTATGACCAAAAACTCATCTTTTTGCGTTTTATGTTTGAGAGGTCGGCCAAAAAGTCGTCGTTTTAGCATTTTACGGCCATTTTCATGAGCTATTGCCCATAGTTTTGGGGTTCCAGGGCGATTTACATGTTTCGCAGTTATGACCAAAAACTCGTCTTTTTTGCGTTTTATGGTCGTTGTCTTGAGCGATTTCCCATAGGTTTGGGGTTCCAGGATGATTTACATGTTTGAGAATTATGACCACCAAGTCATCGTTTTCGCGTCTTATGTTCGTTTTCATGAGTTGTTTCCCATAGTTTTCTGGTTCTAGGACGATTTACATGATTCAGAGTTATGACCAAAAAGTAATCATTTTCTTGTCTTATGACCATTTTCATGAGTTATTTCCCATAGTTTTCGGGTTACAGGGCGATTTACAATGATCTTAATAAATGATACATGTTTGAGCGCATGACCAAAAACTCGTCGTTTTCGTGTTTTATTGCCGTTTTAATGAGCTATTGCCCATAGCTTTGGGGTTCCAGGGCAATTTCCATGTTTCGGAGGTATGACCAAAAAGTCATCGTTTTTGCGTTTTATGGCCGTTTTCATGAGCTATTGGCCATAGTTTTGGGGTTCCAGGGCGATTTAGATGTTTCAGAGTTATGACCAAAAACTCGTTTTTTGTGTTTTATGGTCGTTTTCATGAGCTATTTCCCACAGGTTTGGGATTCCAGGGCAATTTACATGTTTGAGAGGTATACCCAAAAAGTCTTCGTTTTTATGTTTTATGGCCGTTTTTATGAGCTTTTGCCCATAGTTTTGGGGTTTCAGGGCGATTTATATGTTTTAGAGTTATGACCAAAAACTCCTTTTTTGCGTTTTATGGTCGTTTTCATGTGCTATGATCCATAGTTTTGGGGTTCCAGGGCGATTTAAATGTTTGAGAGTTATGACCAAAAACTCTTCTTTTTGCATTTTATGGACGTTTTTATGAGTTCTTTCCCATAGTTTTGGGGTTCTACTGCGATTTACAACGACCATAATATTTGATACATGTTTGTGGGCATGACCAAAAACTCGTACATTTTTGTTTTATGTCCTCTTTCATGAGCTATTGTCCATAGTTTTGGTGTTCCAGGGGGATGTGCATGGCCCGTAGAACCAAATACATGTTTAGAATTATGACCAAAAACTCATCGTTTCCGCGTCTTATCGAACTTTTCATGAATTATTGCCCATAGTTTTTGAGTTCCAGGGGATTTCCATGGCCCACAAGACCCGATACATGTTTGAAAGTTATAAGAAAAAACTCGTCATTTTCACGTTTTATGGCTATTTTAATGAGTAATTGTCCACGATTTTGGAGTTGTAGGGTGATTTACCACAACCATAAGGGTCGATACATGTTTGAGTACATGACCAAAAACTCGTCGTTTTGGTGTCTTATGGCCGCTTTAATGAGCTATTGCTCAGAGTTTTGGGGTTCCAGGGCAATTTACATGTTTGAGAGGTATGACCAAAAACTCGTGGTTTTTTTTGTTTTATGCCCCTTTTCATGAGCTATTGCTCATAGTTTTGGGGTTCCAGGGAGATTTATATGTTTAAGAGTTATGTCTGAAATCTCATCTTTTTGCGTTTTATGGACATTTTCAGGAGACATTTAAATTGCCATTTTCATGAGCTATTGCCCATAGTTTTCCAGGTTCCAGGGCGATTTACATGTTTGAGAGGTATGGCCAAAAAGTCATCGTTTCTGTGTTTTATGGCCATTTTCATGAGCTATTGCACATAGTTTTGGGGTTTCGGGGCGATTTACATGTTTCAGTGTTATGACCAAAAACACGTCTTTTTTTATTTTATGGCCATTTTCATGAGCTATTTCCTACATGTTTGGGATTCCAGGGCGACATGTTCGACAGGTATACCCAAAAAGTCGTTGATTTTGCGTTTTATGGTCGTTTTCGTGAGCTATTGCCCATAGTTTTGGGGTTTCATGGTGATTTACATGTTTTAGAGTTATGACCAAAAACTCGGCTTTTTGTATTTTATTGCCATTTTCATGAGTTATTGCCTAAATTTTTGGGGTTCCAGGGCGATTTAAATGTTTGAGATCTTTTTTTCATTTTATGGATGTTTTCATGAGTTATTCCCCATAGTTTTGGGTTCTATGGTGATTTACAACGACCATAATACCCGATACATGTTCGCGGGCACGACCAAAAAACTCGTAGATTTTTGTTTTATGGCCTTTTCATTAGCTATGGTCCACAGTTTTTGAGTTCCAGGGGATGTGTATGGCCCGTAGAACCCAATACATGTTTGAGAATTATGACTAAAAACTCATCGATTTCGCGTCTTATGGCCATTTTCATAAGTTATTGCCCATAGTTTTGAAGTTCTAGGGGACTTGCATGGCCCGCAAGACCTTATACATGTTTGAAAGTTGTAACAAAAAACTCATCGTGTTCATGTTTTATGGCTATTTTAATGAGTAATTGTCCACGGTTTTAGAGTTCTAGGGCAATTTACCACGACTGTAAGGGCCGATACATGTTTGAGGGAATGACCAAAAATTCGTCGTTTTCGTGTCTTCTGGCCGTTTTAATAAGCTATTGCTCACAATTTTGGGTTTATATGGAGATTTACATGTTTGAGAGGTATGATCAAAAACCCGTTGTTTTCGCGTTTTATGTCTGTTTTCATGAGCTATTGCCCATACTTTTGGGGTTCCAGGGCGATTTAAATGTTTGAGAGTTATGAATGAAAACCCACCTTTTTGTATTTTATGGATGTTTTCAGATGTTATTCCATACAGCTTTGGGGTTCTAGGGTGATTTAGAATGACCATAATACCTATCCTCGAGTATTTAATAATCTAGAGCTCCAAATTAGGCACTGCTTTGCCCTCCGATTTCTCACTCTACATTGCTAGAAAGGAACTACTAACTGGAGGCGCACTGGCCTGGTGGTAGTCCGGATGCGAGACGCCGTCGATCACCTGACGATACGGCCGCCAGGACAGGGCGGGGCGATGGCGGCGAGGATGAGGATCCGTCTGTGGCGGCGACAGAGAGAAGCAGCTCTCGCTCGTGATTCGGTCTCCTTTTATTCATATTGGGCGACTGGGCCGACTATATCTTTTTAAATGGAACTGGACCAAAGACTACAAAAGAGCCAAAGGCTGCTCGGGAGGTTGTTTGTCGATGGTGGAGGAGACCAAGGAACGGATTGCTTTGATTCTGTTTTCCCTAGGGTCTTATCTGTAAAAGACTTAGCCTTATCTGCAAAAAAAATTGACTTACCGTAAATTTCTACTTGCAATAAGAATCTAGTGTTGCAGTTGCTATCAAATAACAAAAAGGAATTAATAGTTCCATGCATGGTTGTTTTCTATACACGTAATTCTACGTCCGGTTGTAGAATGGAGACACACGCCATGATCGGTGTGAACAGGTTTGGGGAAGAGTTTAGTTGTTCATATGGAAGTGTGTCTATATAATGGCGATTGATATGGATGGCATTCGTGCAGTACTGCAGTGAAACTTTCGGCCATGCAGTCCCTAGAACTGTGAGGTTAAAACAAGAACAAACATGCTTAAATGGGGTACTATCTTGAGGAATTTATGCAAAATCGGAGTAAGAAGTTTGCAAAATCAATCTTCATCAATAAAAGCTAAAATTCACTCACAAAACATTGTTGCATTAGTCGATGCACGAATGTCAATGGAAGCCTATGCATTAGTCGATGCAGAGGCCAAAGGTGATGTCCCCTTTTCCAAAAAAATGTTGTATCTATTGGAATTTGGTGAGTTTTGGGTTGCTCGTCCATTAGGCAAATTCTAAAATTCTCTTTGGCCCACTTGTATACGGCAGCATATGGCTGTAGTGGTGCTAAATTTTAGTCTCACATTGCTAGTGAAAGGAGAGTTGGACCACCTTATATAGTAGAGTGTTGCCCTCGAGCACTCCTCCTCCGACGCCGCCCGCCTCGTCACGGCGCGCGCCGCGGGTTGAGAAAATTATTTATGAGTCATTAACGGACGCATTCATTACAACTGTTACCGACTCAGACATGGACTGAGCCCCACGATCTCCCTAAATCAATCCACGACACGCACCTTGCATCGCCGCTTTCGTTTTTCCTATTCCGGCTTGTAGCGTGCGCCGTAGATCGGGACAGTAGGCCTCCGGAACCTCGCCTCTCGTGAACCTGTACGGGTGAGGGGTGATCAGGTTTTTGGGGAGCGCTCAAGCGTGACTAATAGCAACCACGACGTCGTCTGACGACGAGTTTCCGAATGACGACTTCTTTCCCAACGTCACCAATCTCTTCGACAACCTCAACATGGGCGACCACGCTGTTGCGACCGATGCGGCTGCTATTCAGCCTACACTGTATGTGATCCTCAACTGTCTTTCTCAGATTATGCTAGAGTTTATTGTTCTAGCGTTTGGTATAGATGTGATAGTTTTATCTCCTGTAGATATAATTTGTTCATCTACTTTGTTGATCTGCATAATTGGTTTTAGTACCATTTGTATGATCATGCTTTATCAGTTTATTATTCGGATTAAATCATACGGATTATTGCTTATATTTCCAACAATTCAAAAACCTGATTATAGGCAAATGACTCCACTTGTGTAGCCGCGGCTACTAGACCGCCTTCTTTTAATGGCATGAACTGTAAGAGATGGCGCAAGAGAGCAGTCCTCTGGTTTGAAAACCTGAACTGCTATAGCGCAACTCTTGGCAAGCCTGAAGCAGAACTTTCTGCTAAGCAGGAAGCGATCTTTAAGAAAGCCGATACCATGTTTATGGCGGCTTTGTTTAGTGTTCTTGGGGACAATATTATTGACCCGTATATGTCATTTGATAATGGCAAGGACACGTAGGAAGCGCTCGAGGCCAAGTTTGGGGTCTCGGACGCTGTCACTGAGTTGTATGTCATGGAGCAAATCTATGACTACAAGATGGTTGATGAGCGCTCTGTCATTGAGAAAGCTCATGAGATACAATCACTTGCCAAAGAACTTGAGCAGTTCAAGTGTTCCTTACCGGACAAATTTGTGGCTGGTGGCATTATTGCCAAGCTTACTCCCTCGTGGAGGAACTTTGCTACTTCTCTGAAACATAAGAGACAAGAGTTTTCCGTTACGGATCTTATTAGGTCTCTTCATGTGGAAGAGAAGGCGAGAGCAAAGGACAAAACTGCTCGAGGATTTGAGGGAGGTTCTACTGCCAATTTGGTGCAGAGGAAAAACTTCCAATCCCGCAAGTTCAAGAATAAGAACAAAAATGAAGGAAAGGGGAAGTTTGATGGCAAGAACAAGGCCACGCACTCAACCAACTTCAAGAAGAAGAATGATAAGAGAAAAGGCTCTTGCCACGTTTGTGGTGATCCTTATCATTGGGCTCCTAGCTGCCCTAATCGATTTAACAAGCGTCAACATGGGAACAGCGGCAAAGCCGCTAATGTTGTTATTAGCGATATTGAGATGAAGGATGCTGGGTACGATATTTTACCTACTATCCTTTCAGTATGTCATTCTCCTGATTGGTGGATAGACACGGGTGCTAATACATATGTATGTTCTGATATTTCCATGTTTTTCTCTTATCAGGTCCCAAGGACTTCTTTCGTGCTAATGGGAAACGGCTCACATGCTTCTGTTCATGGTGTTGGTACGGTAAATATGAAGTTTACTTCGGGGAAGACCGTACAACTGAAGAATGTGCAACACGTTCCCTTCATCAATAATAATCTCTTCAGCGGATCGCTTTTATGTCGAGATGGTTTTAAGTTGGTTTTTTAGTCCAATAAAGTTGTAATTTCCAAGTATGTACAATTTGTTGGAAAGAGTTATGAGTGCGAAGGTCTGTTCCACTTGTCTTTGTCAGACTCATGTACTAAAGTTATTAATCATATTTGCAATGATAATGAGTCCAATGTTTGGCATTCATGATTCTGTCATATTAACTTTGGTTGCATGACGCGGCTAGCCAATATGAGTTTAATTCCGAAATTTACCACTGTCAAAGGTTCTAAGTGCCAAGTTTGTGTGCAAGTAAAGCAACCCCGCAAGTCTCATACGGCTGCGGAACCGAGAAACTTAGCACCACTAGAACTTATACATTCAGATCTTTGTGAGATGAATGGTGTGTTGACAAAAGGTGGAAAAAGATACTTTATGACCTTGATTGCCAACTCCACTAGATACTGTTATGTTTATCTTCTGAAATCTAAAGATGAAGCTTTGAACTACTTCAAAATCTATAAAGCTGAAGCGGAAAACCAACTTGATCTTAAAATCAAGCGGCTAAGGTCAGATCGTGGTGGAGAGTACTTTTCAAATGAATTTGATTTATTCTGTACGGAACATGGTATTATACATGAGAGGACGCCTCCCTACTCACCTCAGTCAAATGGGGTGGTCGAAAGAAAGAACCACACTCTAACTGATTTGGTTAACGCCATGTTAGATACATCGGGTCTTTCCAAGGAATGGTGGGGGAGGCGCTATTGACTGCGTGTCATGTCCTAAATCGTGTTCCCGTAAAGGATAAAACCATGACTCCATTTGAGGAATGGGAAAAGAAAAGTCTTAAACTCTCTTACTTACGAACTTGGGGTTGTTTGGCGAAAGTCAATATTCCAATACCCAAGAAGCGAAAGCTTGGACCAAAAACCGTTGATTGTGTTTTTCTGGGATATGTTGTTCATATCATTGGCTATAGATTTTTGATAGTAAAATCTGAGGTGTCCGACATGCATGTTGGTACAATTATGGAGTCGAATGATGCGACATTATTTGAGGACATCTTTCCTATGAAAGGTATGTCTAGCTCATCAAATCAGGAGATGACTAGTTCATCTAGTTAGAAATTTTCTACAATTACTAAACCCACTATGCCGATAGAACACTCTGATAATCCTGTGGAGGACGACAATGAAGCTTCCAAAAGGAGCAAGAGACAAATGACTGCAAAGTCATTTGGTGATGATTTCATTGCGTACCTTGTGGATGATACTCCCACTTCTATTTCAGAAGCCTATGCATCTCAAGATGCTGACTACTGGAAGGAAGCTGTCCAAAGCGAGATGGAATCCATCTTAGCTAATGGTACTTGGGAAGTCACTGATCGTCCTTATGGGTGCAAACCTGTAGGATGTACGTGGGTGTTCAAGAACAAGATTAGAACAGATGGTACTATTGAAAAATACAAGGCACGTCTTATGGCCAAAGGTTATACCCAGAAAGAAGGTGAAGACTTCTTCGATACCTACTCACCTGTAGCCAGATTGACCACTATTCGAGTACTACTTTCCTTGGCTGCCTCGCATGGTCTTCTCGTTCATCAAATGGACGTTAAGACAACTTTTCTAAATGGAGAGCTAGATGAGGAAATTTATATGGATCAGCCTAATGGATTTGTAGTAGATGGTCAAGAAGGAAAGGTGTGTAATTAGTGAAGTCTTTGTATGGTATTAAGCAAGCTCCTAAGCAGTGACACGAGAAGTTTAAAAGAACTTTAACTGCTGAAGGCTTTGTTATAAACGAAGCTGAAAAATGTGTGTATTATCACCATGCTGGGGCAAGGGAGTTATTATGTGTCTCTACGTTGATGACATATTGATATTCGGGACCAACCTCGCTGTTATCGAGGAGGTAAAAGAATTCCTATCTCACTGCTTTGAGATAAAGGACTTGGGAATGGCTGATGTAATATTAAACATCAAGTTACTAAAAGATGACAATGGTGGGATTACACTGCTTCGGTCTCACTATGTGGAAAAGATATTGAGTCGCTTCGGGTATAGCGACTGCAATTCTTCTCCAACGCCTTATGATCCGAGTGTGCTACTTCGAAAGAATCGAAGGACTGCTAAAGATCAATTGAGATATTCTCAAATTATTGGCTCGCTCATGTATTTAGCTAGCGCTACTAGACCTGACATCTCCTTTGCTGTAAGCAAACTGAGTCGATTTGTGTCAAATCCTGGAGATGATCATTGACATGCTCTTGAAAGAGTTTTCGTTATTTGAAAGGCATTGCGAGTTATGGTATTTACTATACTGGGTATCCATGGGTACTTGAGGGTTATAATGATTCAAACTGGATATCTGATGCTGATGAGATTAAGGCCACAAGTGGTTATTTGTTTACACTTGGTGATGTGCTGTTTCCTGGAAGTCTTGCAAGCAGACCATCTTAACGAGGTCAACAATGTAAGTAGAACTCACAGCATTAGACACAGCCACTGTTGAAGCAGAGTGGCTTCATGAGCTCTTGATGGACTTACTTGTGGTTGAAAAACCAATACATGCCATCCCGATGAACTGTGATAATCAAACTGTGATCGTCAAAGTAAATAGTTCTAAGGATAATATGAAGTCATCAAGACATGTGAAGAGGAGATTGAAATCTGTCAGGAAACTGAGAAACTCCGGAGTTATTGCGTTCGATTATATACAAACATCTAAAAACTTGGCAGATCCCTTCACAAAGGGTTTATCACGCAATGTGATAGATAATGCATCGAGGGAGATGGGTTTGAGACCCACGCTATGAGTTGATCCCAGTGGGAACCCACTCTATGTGATCGGAGATCCCGTGAATTAGAGATGGGAGACAAGCTGTTGGTCAGCTGAGAGGAGAGTATCCCCATATTATATTTACATCTCCATAAAAATGCAATACTCTCTTAATCTGCATGGCAGGTTGATATTTATCTTAACGTGTTCCAAGTGGGTTTTATAGGCAGAGATGTTGTCCTGCAGAATATCTCCTCGGGAACACACATACATGAGTCTGACTGTTAAACGTCGCAGTCCGTGAGAGTTGGGTGCTCTCTAATAAACTCATAAAAGGCCCTAGAGTATGACGCATAAGCTCCAAACCACGGGGACGGCAGCCCTGTCCCTGTCTAGATTTTGTGTGAAACTAGCGCACAACAAACTTGTAATTCAAGGAATAATCCACTATTCAAGTTGCTAGCTAGTGTAGCATGAAGTTTAACATAGAAGTTTAACTTAACGGTCTCCATTACACGCCGGTATATAAAATAATGGTCTGAAATTAAAGTGATGTGATGTGCCAATGAAACTTTGTGGGGAATTGTTGGAATTTGGTGAGTTTTGGGCTGCTGGCCCATTAGACAAATTCTGAAATTCTGTATGGCCCATTTGTATATGGCAGCATATGGCTGTGCTAGTGGTGCTAAAGTTTAGTTCTACATTGCTGGTGGAAGGAGAGTTGGACCACCTTATATAGTAAAGTGTTGCACCACTCACTAAGGTGTGACAAGGAGAGAAGACCTCGCGCACTCCTCCTCCTCTGACGCCGCCCGCCTCGCCTCGACGTGCGCGCGTGCACCGGGTTGCGGGATTGCGGGAAGCCGAGCTTTATTTTGCTGGTTGGAAAAATTATTTATGAGTAATTAATGAACGCGTTAATTATAGCCGTTTAACCTGCACTATATAAGCGTTTGCGCTAAACCTAATCGCTGAATCAATCCACAACACGCACCTACCTCCAGAACCTTGCGCCGCCGGTTTCGTTTTCCCCATCCCGGCTTGCGGCGTGCACCGTAGATCGGGACAGTAGGCCTCTAGAACCCCGCCTCTCGTGAACCTGTATGGTGAGGGGCGATCAGGTTTTTGGGGAGCGCTCAAGCGCGACTACTGGAAACCACGACGTTGTCCGACGACAAGTTTCCGAACGACGACTTCTTCCCGGATGTCACCAATCTCTTCGAGAACCTCAACATGGGCGACCACACTGCTGCGACCGCTGCGGCTACTATTCAGCCTACACTATATGTGATCTTCAACTGTCTTTTTCAGATTATGCTAGAGTTCTTTGTTCTAGCGTTTGGTGTAGATGTGATAGTTTTATCTCCTATAGATGTAATATGTTCATCTACTTTGTTGATCTGCATAATTGGTTTTAGTACCGTTTGTATGATCATGCTTTATCAGTTTATTATTCGGATTAAATCATATGAATTGTTGCTTATATTTCCAACAGTATCACCGACTATAACTTAAGTATAGCAAATATATTATTGTTCTTCGAACAGTTGGCGGCGCACGACAGTGCGGCACGCCGCGGCTCGCCGTCTGTGGTGGAGCGCTCCAAGCCGTCCTCGAGCACGTCGTCGTCGGAGACGGCCCCAACCTGGTCTACCCTCCTCGGTCGCCACCGTCGGCCACCCAACGCCGTCTGGCGGCGCACTGGCTGCCGAGGATGATGGGAGGCATCAGCTCCTCGTTCTCAGCCTCGGCGTCGTGGTCGTCTGGTTCCACGCCGGCGTAGTCACCTCGCGTCGACACAGTCGCCACGCCCGCACTTCGGCCGGTGAAGCGGGAGGTGGAGTCGTAGGAGCGCTCGCTGCCGAGGACGAGGTCACGCGGCATCGTCATCAACAAACCATGCGCGTCATCACAGCCGACCGACCGGCTTCACCCGCGCATGCCAAAGACCGAGCCGTCGGTCTAGGCGGTTCGTGTTGACGAGGACGCCTTTGTCTTGAACATGGTGCTGGAGCGCTCTCTGAATGATGTGTCGCCCATGCAGGCGTCCGACGCCTGCACTTGGTCCAGGGCCGACTGGGAGCACGAGGAGGCGAACCGCGTTCGGCGCCATCAGGGGAAGGCCAAGCGCTAGGCCGCTCGCTCCGCTCCCCGGGAGCGCAACAGATGACGGACATGCCTCATCATCATCTCAGCCGTGGCGCTGCGGCGACGCCGACCAGGGCAGCTCACATCCCCCGCAGCCACCGAGCGACGACGACGACACCCGGGACACCGACTATACCGTCTTTTACCGCAACTTCAATATGTGATCTGCCCGAGGGCATCTGCATCGGCATCGTCTAGTTCTAGTAGTATGTTCTAAGTTTTTATTAATTTTTCTTTAGCCTAATATAGTCAAAATTCGGGTGTTTGTCCGAATTTGTAACGGACTTGACTAAGTATTGATAAAATCGCCTATATTCGTCCAAATTTCGCCGAGTTTGATCGAATTTTGGCAGAACGCGAGAACTTGGTCTAGGAATGCAGTGAGAAAATGGCGTTCTCAGGCCAAAAGTTACATTCATCCGGCGCTATCATCCGTCCGGCGCTAAATAACATGGGAGGCCTAGAAACGCCCAACGAATGAAGGTGCTCTTGGTATAGTGCTAAGATGAACTTGGAAGAGATAGAGAATGACTTTTAAAAACGAAAGATAGAGAACGGCCTATGTGCCGCTACTTTGGTGATGATGTAGCATAGGGTCTTTTCGGCAGCAGTCAGGGATTACTGCCATATGCAAAGCAAATAAGATGCTTTTTCTTTTTTTCTTTCTTGTTTCTCTCTGACACAAATTTGGTCAGTTTTAACAATTTTGATATTGCCTAAGTTAAAGTAAGAGTCCACTAGTATTTGTCCTCAATTCGACTGATTCGGGTTACAATGTTGGATTTTAGAGGAAAATTGGAGAGGAAAGTGGGATATGGAGGAAGAAGAAGAAAACCAAAGCAAACACGCAACACAAGCCACGGCAGGCCCTCGGCTGAAGCCTCCGTTCCGGTCCGTCCTATTCCAAGCCGAGTCTCACGTAGTTGTCTTCCTGATATATATTCTTCTCATCTAGCTTTGGAGCAGCCCATGGGCCAAGAGCTGTGGCCCACCAGCCAGCCTAGTAGAGAGATCGCTGACAATCCCCTCTTCTTTAGAATCGGCTTGCCCTCAAGCCGATGTTGTGTATATCCACAAGGGTCCCATGTCAAGTGTAAGAACGACGATTGAGTGATATTTCAATTAATTCTAGTGACTGTATCAAGAATAGATTCTAAACCACCCGGATCCCATGAGATGAGTATCGTCTCAATATATATCAAGCTTGCAATTTCTAATGGCGACATCAGCTTACACTTACACTGGATAATACTGGTTGCAGGAATATAGAGAGACCAAGCTTCAGAGATGTTCTTGGTCGATGGGTCACTTGCAAGAGTACTAGTTACCTTCCATATGAACGAGAATGCAAATTTAAATTTCCGATGAATGCCAACTAGTTGCACGGGGAGCCAGTTACTTGATAAAATTGCACGACAGGGACAAGAGCACCATGGAATTTTCCATTCAAAAAATGGAAGTTCAAATATGTTGCACCTTCAGCAACAAACTGGTCACGGCTCCGATATAATTCCATGAGCCAATATAACTCCCTGACATGCAAATTTGCTGATGTACTAGACAATAAGAAAATTGCATCCAAGTTTTGAACGGTGCCGTGATGTGTGGATTCGGAATAGATAATCTTCAAGGTAAAACCCAAGCTGGTCAAAATGTGGGAAGCACCGTGCAAACGACTTGTCTTTGCACAAATGTAGGAAAACAACTCTCAGGAAGGCCAAGGTTGAAGCTCAACCATCACCAATAAGTCAGGCAAGTTTCCAATCTTTCTGATCGAATAGAACTCCTCCGGGGAACCAAGATTGCTCTGGATTTCAAATTGAAGCCACAACAATAGAACATCGAAACAAGAAGGTTGGGATTTTAGAGGAAAATTGGAGAGGAAGGTGAGGATCTGGAGGAAGAAGAGGAACACCAAAGCACACACGCAACACAAGCCACGCCAGGCCCCCTCGGCCGAAGCCGCCATTCCGGTCCGTCCTGTTCCAAGCCGAGTCTCACGTAGTTGTCCTCTTGATATATATATTCTTCTCGTCGAGCTTCAGAGCAGCCCATGGGCCAAGAGCCGTGGCCCACCAGCCAGCCTAGTAGAGATGTCGCTGGCACAGATTGGTCACAGATTTTGCGTTCTTCAAACATTGGTCACAGATGTAGGTGTTTGTTGTCAAGCCACGACACCTGCCTACGATTAACATCACCGATGCATTGGATCCATATGTGGAGATAAATCTAGGTCAACCTGGTACGGCGACAGGCTTTCACCTTCGATCACGTCATCTTTGACTATGTCTGACACTCACACCATCAAGCTGGTGCCGTATGAAAAATGGGCGGTGCTCGAGGCAAAGCCATACACCGAAAAGCGGAGGGCGGGAAGATGGCGCACATGTGAAATCGGCACACATTGCTAGGCGTTGGAACGCGTAGCAACACATGGACACTTGTGCTAGTAATTTTAAAAAAAAAAGCAAAAACAAACAAAAACACATGTTATCTTTGACCTGGCCAGCAAAACGCCAACAGGTAGGCCAGCTAGCGGGAAGCAACGGTAATAAGTTTGGCCAGCTAGTTATTAACCCGTCATCTTCCACCTCGCCTCGCCACCTACCCCCCACAACGGCTTTCTTGCCGCGTCGTCTCCTCTCCTCGAGCTCCACCACCACACAGAGAGCACAAAAAGAAACAATTTTTACCAGAGAGAGAAAAGAAAAAGGGCAGAGGAAGAGACGACAGACAAGCGGAGAGCGCGCGTGCGTGCCAGCCAGCCAGCCAGTCAGCCACCTGCCGATTCAACGCCTCCTCCTCCTCCACCATGGGCAAGCTCCTCTGCGACGCCTCCTCCACCGCCGTCGCCCCAGCCGCCGACCCGCTCCCCCCGCCCTCGTCCCCCGCCCCGCCATCCCCATCCCCCACAACTCACCTCCTCACCTGGCCCTCTCCCTCCCCCGCCCCGTCCGCACCCGCCTGGTCCGCCGTCTGGTCCCTCGACGACCAGCAGCGCCGCCGCCTGCTCCAAATCCACGACCGCGGCGTCGCCTGGAAGCCACCCGCCTCCCTCTCCCCCGCCGCCCCCGTCGTCTTCCGCCTCGACCACGGCGGCGAGGTCGAGTCCGACGGCAACTGCCTCTTCACCGCCGCGCGCCGGGCCGCCAACGCCAAGCCCGCCGCGCGCGAGCTCCGCCACCGCGCCGTGCGCCGCTTCGAGGCCGTCTACGCGGAGGCCGAGCCCGCCGACAGGGAAGCGGTCGACGCGGCCGTGAGACACCTCTACGCGCCGGATCTGGCGGCCGGGTGGGGCGTCCACGTCGTGCAGGAGGTCAAGATGCTCGCCAGCAAGGACGACCGCGAGGGGCTCGACGCCGCCATCCAGGAGCTCGTCGACATCGGGATCCAAAGGTACTTAATTTCATCTCCCCCAAATCCCAGATCTGTTGCCTTCCCCTTCAAAGACCCCGTCTTTCTTCCATTCGGCTGTTCAACCCCCTTTCTTTGCACTTACTGAAATGATACCAAAACTGCCTGAAATCATGATATTTAGACCGACTGATGCAATTTCACACTTGTGAAATGGTCAACCGAGGAATCATGATTTTAGTAGTATGAAATTTCGTTGCATCATGAATCTCTTCATACACATGATTGGACATCCTGGACAAAGTATGAAATTTCCATGTAGATGATGTCCAGCCTGGTAATCATGTGCATTGTTTGGTGCCCCATTATTATGCTTAGCTTTGTCTGACACTGGTACAATCGTAGTACACTGGTTCAGTTGTACTGGTACAGTCCATTCTTGGTACAATTTGTACAGACTGAAACGATATGAAAACTGCCTGAAATGAGTTTTTGTCCGAATCTGCACCCTGTCCAAAGGAAAAGTTCAGGCTTTGGTGTCTGTTTGCACTTAGGAGCCCATGTTTCTTGAGTTCTTTCTTGTGCTAATACTGGTGTAGAAATACCAGTTGATGCAATTTCAATACTGTTTGCACTTAGGAGCCCATGTTTCTTCACAGTGTGTGCTTTGTGAAATGGTCAACAAAGGACACCATGGTTCTAGTGTCCCCACGCATGTGAGTATGTAATGGGACAGTCTGGCACAAAGTACTTCTGAAATTTCCATGTAGATGATTGTCCAGCCTGTTAATTAGGTACTGCAACTACATTGTTTGGTGGCACAAAGTATGAAGTTTCCATATAGATGACTGTTAATCAGGTACTAGAACTACATTGTTTGGTACACCATTATGCTAGCTTGCCTGGTACTGGTTCAGTTGTAGTATGTCTTAGTTACAGGAATCTAAGGTTGATTTGTTGTACTAAGCAGTTTGGGCTGGATGCACTTTGTACAGTTGAGGTTGGTGAACTGATTCTCCAAATTATACGTGCTCATCATCATCTTCTTCACTGCGCTTCAGGGAAACGGCAGCCGAGACCATCTACAAAGAGAGGTGCATCGCCGTGAACGACGGTGACAGCTGGGCCAAGTACATGTCCATCTCTGGTTCTGCGGAGGATGAGCATGACATCATCACCCTGCAGTACACGGAGGAGGGCCTGCTGACCGTCGATGAGAACCGGGATGGCCGCGCGGCTGCGTTTGGTGACGACATCGCCATCGAGTGCCTTGCCACCGAGTTCAAGAGAGAAGTTTTTGTGGTAAAGTCTATGACCGTGCTTCTGTGATATGTTGCTTCCTTTGGAACCGGCCACTGTTTTGTACCTGCATCTGTTATAGTTCATATAGAATTCTACATGATGATCTGATGGGCATTTTTGTGTGGGGGGCATTGACAGGTGCAAGCACATGGAGCGGATGCAATGGTTGATGAGGAGAACTGCGTGTTCTTCCTTCCGCACAGCCCTAGAGGAGAAATCTGTGATGCTCCCATCTTCCTTTTCATGAAGGGAACAGGTGCGTCGTAGATTCAGGGTCTCCTCTGTGCTTTTCTTCTGCAAGGGGATATGTAATAACTGAATAACAGCTTTAGCTGAAAAGAGTTGTCATCAGTAAAGAGTTTGTCTTCAGTTCAATGTCCCAGTTCCCTGACCCCGAATCTTTGACCTGCAGCATGGTGTGGTGCTGGTGCGGACCACTACGAGCCACTGCTCGCCACCGTTCTCGAGGACGTCACTCCAGATAAGGCGGCTGTCGTGCTTTGAGGGTTGTCGTTGTAGTTTTAGTCGTCGGCAGTGCAGTCGAGCCAATTTTGTCACCGGAGGGAGGAGCTAGAGAGTGCTGGATAGTGGAGCAACATCTATGCCCTAGAGAGAGAGAGAGAGGGAGATGGTCTGTCTAACTGCGAATTTGCAGGGTGAAGAACATCCTGAAGCTGTGTGTACCTTTTTGCTGCTGTTGTTGTATTATGAGTTTTTTTTGGTAGGTTCTGACTGCTGCTAGAGAATTGAGAGAGTACCGAGAGGGTGGTAGACCACCGATGGTAGATTGTCGTTGTATGCCATTGTTGGCTGGCATTTTTCCTATTGCCTCCTGCGAGGAGAATTCTCCTGATTTTTTGGGCACATGTTTGTATGAGCATGAGCATGTTTCGACAGTCTGAATGGAACTGATTCATTTGAGTTTTTTTTTTGTGCTGGAGTGAAAAACATATCTTGCCAGTTTCCTGTGTAGAGCGCCTATTTTTTTACTGCCTTGTACTACTCTTTGACTGAAATGTCCAGGTCAGTCCTTATGGGTTGTATTCATTTTGAAACCAATCTTTTGCATTTTGAAACCCATCAGGTTTTAGTATTTCATTTCTGCCTGAACCAAAAGAACCCAGGAGGAGCTGTGTTAGCCAGCAGACTTCCAATTTTTTTGGTTGTGTGGCGAGAAACATGGTGCTGGCTGGCACTTTTCTTGTACTGTCTGAAAACATGTGAACAAATGGTACTTGTCCAGGCAATAGAATTATGAACCTTGGTCATCAAGAGTGCAGAGTTGTTGAATATCAGACGGTGAAGATGTATGTGTATGAACCTTGGTCATCAAGAGTGCAGAGTTGTTGAATATCAGACGGTGAAGATGTATGTGTGGCCGTGTTTAAATCTGTCAGGTTTTAGATATGCATCTGCATGATTCAACGGTCCGAGTGGAACTGATTCATTTGAATTTCTTTTGGTGCTGGGGTGAAAGATTCTCCCTTCCAGTTTCCCTGCGTAGAGCCCCTGTTCTTGTACTGTCCTGACTCCTGACTAATTGGTCTGAAATGTCCAGTGCTTGTAATTGTAATGGATTTTTATTTGTTTTTGGTGGTGAGGAGTTCTCCCTACTGATTAGAAACCCTAATCCTTATTAACCGGTCAAGATGTATTTGTTGTCCTTGAATTCCATGAGCTTTTAGAATTTCTTTTGTGCCTGAATCTAAACAATCTCGAAGGAGCAGCAGACACAAGCAAATTGTGGAAAATGTTAAATTGTATGTGTGTTCTGTCAGCATTTTCCAGGTTTGTATGTTTAAATCTGTCAGGTTTCTGGATATACTTGGACCTCCATGTGTGTTACAGTAATGCATGGATATACTTGGACCTCCAGGCTGTAGGTTTTATACTTGGACTGTCATGTATTCATGCCTTATGGCAATGGATGGATTTAAAGTGAAGTGCCATTGTGAGGTGATGGTCCCAGGTTCCATGTTCACTACTGGTAGTCATTCCTTGGGTTTTGGAAGCAGCCAACCAAGCAAATCGGTAAAATTGCCCGAATAGTGCTAGCAACTTACTAGAACTAAATAATACTACGTGTTTAGTTCGAGCAATGTGATAATACTACGCGTTATAGAACTGATAATCCTTGCTATGAACAGTTTTTCGTCACATGGTGAGAATAGGAGAATTTATCATCTCACTGGCCTTTTTTAGAATATATCATCATCAGTTATTTAGCTACTCCACTCAGACATGCAGCTTGGCATTGTTATCTTGCTTCTGAAACACCACGTATGTCAATATATTCATCGAAAGAAAACAGTGAACTTGCTGTGGGCTTCCAATCTTCTACATCTTTCGAAAAAACCGATGCAGAGCCTTGCCCCACCTGCCAGCTCCTCTGTCTTGAGCATCTCAACATGAACTTTGCATGCAGATTTACTCTATGAAAATGCCAGGAGATGAAATCCTCAAAATGCTGACAAATGGGAATTGCAGCGTATAAGTGGGCACATCATGCATATGGGTGTGGAAGTAGATATGTCCTGATTCCAAGAGCCTCCTTAATTACAAGATAGTCCAACTATAGCACTACTTGTAAACATACACGACACATATATATCTCAACATTACATACATATGGTAAAACACGAGGCAATTCAGTCAATGAAACAAGTCTGCATTGTTTTTGCATGGATAACACAAATCAGCAATCTTACAACAAAAAGAACCACACAGTTTCAATCCTTCCAAACAACCTTCTTATTACAGACCCAAATGACGAAAAGCTTCTGCAGCAGCGCTATTACAGACCCAAATGATCGATGTATCAGAAGTTCCATGATCAGAGAGGAGTAGCCTGAACGACAGGTCCCATGATCGATGCATCAGAAGTTGCACACTTTAATACTAGTGAAATCAAATTACTGAAATAGCAAAATCTTGTTATAAATGGTACCACTAAACCCTCCCAGAGGAGGAGGAAGGCCGCTCCAGGATACCGGCATGAGTAAGCAGCGCCCAGAGATGGGTCATGAACTCCCCACCGGCAGCGAGCATCTCTGCATGGATGTCGGTGTTGTCCGATGGCGCCAGGAAGAGTATGAACTCCCCCCAGAAGGCAGCCAACACCTTCCAACGTAGCGCCTCATTAGTAACCTCGTCCCTTAGTTGTCGTGCAAGCTTGGCTCCCGTATTCAGAATTGTGTCGTCGACGTTTCGCGAGTCCTTCATCAGCTCTTTACATATGTCGCTCACAGTTTTGGATTTATCAAAGAAGCCCCGAGACTCCTTGACCACAGAGTCAAAGATGCGCCGTGTGTCGTAGCCATGACCAGGCAGCATGTCCGGAACAAAAGCTACCAGGTAGGCACAGTAATCCGACAGGTTCTGCGCAACTTGACGGTCCCTGAGGGGGACTTCTTCCGGTGACACCTCGTTCCCAGCAAGGATGGTTGTGGCGATGTGCCATACAAGGATGGTGTGGATCTGTGTTGGCAAGGTGCAGGCCCATGAGAACTGGTTTCCCAGCTGATTTCTAGCAAGTGCTGATTGTCCATTTTCTAGCTTGCCGTTGTTCTCTTTGAGCTGAGAGAGGACGCATATGATGACTCTCTGTGACAATTTTATCTTTTTCCCAGGCTTCTGTCCTTCTCTTTTAGCATCGATCAGGCCTAGTGATACAAAATACAGTACATTCCGCGGGTGGTAGTGGAAGTTGCGTAGAAGAGAATACTGCCCAAGCTTTCTTTCCCAGGTGGTTTCTTTAAAAACTTGCCAATTTACTGTTTTTGTTCGAGGCTTTTGTCTTTCATCCTGAATCCATCTACGCATTTTATCAACTGATGACAATCTAGTGGGAACCATGAATGCCATGACAGTGTATTTGAACACTAAAATGGCAAGCAGCACAATGGTAATCCAATGAATAACATCGGTTCCATTGACTCTCTGTTCCAAGTTACTACGATGGTAGTGCGCGCTAAATGCTCCAGAAATGCTATTCCAAACAATAACAGCTGATGTAACAGGTACTGACAAAACACAATTGGTAGTGCCTGATTCCATCTTTGTATAGAAGAAATCATACAGGAATGCCAGCTCCAGCTCGATAATTCTAAAAGCACCAACATATCGGCCTTTCTCTGAGAGGAGCCCATGAAGAACGAGATGCAGTGTCTTGTCAAGGCCAGCTTCACTGAGCGGATAGCCACAGAATCTCCGTTTCAATAGTTTGAATAATGTGAAGGAGAGCGTAGTTTGCTTGAACCTCTTCGGGGTCTCCCTGTATTTAAAGCTGTGAGAGTCGATCCATCGCCAAACAGAATCAATGGTGATGAATAATTTGGCGCCGGCCACCTCTTTCGATCCAATTCTGTACTCAGGCGCGGTGAGAGGCAGGGAAGCCAGTTCCTCTTCCCCATGAAATATGTAGCTGTACCCCTCCATCGTGCTCGGATTAACCATGTCCTGGCCTAGCTGATGCTCAACCATCATGTAATCAGCAATCACTTTGGAATGCTCTGCCAAACCTCCCTTTTTGCTCGCCTTGCTTAAAGTCCCAAACTTTCTGATTGACAGAATGATGCAGAAGGCCCAGAACATCCATATGGTGGCACTGTAACTCTTGTTGCCGCCGCTGCCATTGACCATCAGCCATAGCACGAGAAAGATCTGCAACACTTGCTGGACAAGCATTCTTTTCCTCTGCTCGATGTCCTGAATGTTGTAGACAGACAGGGAGTCAGAGTTTACCTGGATCAGGAGAAGGATAGTGCCCCAGAGGACAAATGTCTGGTCACGAAATGGGCCAGCCTGCAGCAGACCGATGGTGTAGGGCGCCAGTACAGTGGACAGCGTGTACACTGTCCACACCAGCAGGCGGAAGAACCCATGGCTGTACTGTCGGCGGAATGAGCCGAACAGCTCCAGGAGGACCCATGACAAGAAGCTGAAGAGGACCAGGATCTCCACGCGCACCAGCCGACCTTCGATGCTGCCGAAGCTCTGGACTAACGCCGCGGTGGTGTTCTTGAGCTCCATTGCTTCTCCCGATCCAGTAACCGGCGCCACTCTTAATCACAATCGAAACTGCCAAGTTTCATACTGCTAGTATATTTGTTATTGCCTCCGCAAACATAAGTCCGTTTTCCAGCAGATGGATATGGCTGAAACAGAAGAGCAAAGTGCTTCACAACATATTCCTTCCTTACACAGAGAGCAAGCCATCAGATTTGCTTTAGACAAAAGCATCAAAGTCATCATTATAAAAGCAGCAATGTAATCTAGCCTTTAATATCCCCACTTCCCTTCACAGGCCTCGACTTCCTCTCAATTTCTTAATAGATACATACTGGATTGGCGCCTGAAAGTAGCACTCAACAGGCCCAATCTGATGATCTCACAAGCCAGGACAGATGCGGTCATGATCCCATCACCCGCCGAGTCATTTGTCCTGCTAGAAACCTTTCATTTGAGCGATATGTACATTAATTTTCCTCAATTAGGAAACATGCATGGGTATCAGTTGCACATGATAAGAAACAAATAAACACGTACATGTGCTTCTGTCACGAATTAAAGCAGCACCAGCATTCTCCATGGTATCGACGAGCTTGATATCCCGAGCGATCATAACTCCATCATTGACCACTTCGGGTCTGCCGAAACGACATTCCTTCCTGAAAAATCAAGCAATGCGAAAAGAGGTCAGGAGAAGAACCAGCCTGCTAGTAGAGAAAGAGGGAAAAACCACATGTGACTAAAGCACCACATGGTTCCAAATTTGTTTACTACTAGCCTGCCAGTCTACTTTTTCTCTCACAAATATCGAAACAGTGTCTCCTGATAACAATTTACTGGCCGGCATTGTACATATGTTATATGCAGTACTAGTATGTACAAATAGTGAACAGCCACGGCATCTCGGATCCCTCGTCTAATCACAGAGTCGAACAGAACGACCGAAGATCCAACGACAAGCAAATCTTCTATTTCCTTCTTTTTTGTGGCATCTGCTTTTTGTTTGACTTGCTAGAGCAAATCTAGAACTCCAAGTGGCGCCACCTCTTGTTCCAGTTCTCCAAGACAGGCAACTCTGCAGCAAAGATCATGGACAGCAGCATGTCAGGTTAGTGAATGCAATAAAATGATACTACATATAACTGGAGCCCGTAAAGACAAGCTTTAGGCACACACACACACACACACACATAGACTGAAGGAAATATTTGGTGAATCAGTATTTTCTAAGAGGCGCAGCCCAAAAAATTCAAAACATATACGGTATTCCTAATAATTATTCGAGGAGGGCGCCAGTAGAGTGGACAGCGTGTATAGTACTGTCCACACGAGGAGGCAGAAGAACCCGTCGGTGGAATGAACCAAACGGCAAGAAGCTGAAGACGACCAGAATTTTCAATGGCCGGTGCTCGGTGCAGAATTTCCAATGGCAAGAAGCTGAAGACGACCAGAATTCTGCAATGGCCGCGCCGGCGTCGCTTCTCCCCGGAAACAGGTGTACGCGGCGGCGGCGGCTCGTGGGTAGGGTTTGTGCGCGGCGGCGGCTCCCCGGAAACGAAAAATTCACAAGAGTCCAACTTACCAGCTGGGGGGCTTGTGGGGGCCCACAAGTGGAAAGCCCATTTCCAACGAGGCCACGACATGGACTGTTTGGCAAAACGTACAATAATAATCCAGCTTTCTATTTTATTTTATTTATTTATTTTCTATCTATACGGGAAGAGGCCCGAAGGCTCCAAAAACTCCATTAAATGGTGGGAAAATTACAATAAGAACCCTAGAAGTTACGCGGTAAGAACACTCTGGTCCTCATCTTTTACAAGAAAGACCCTAGAAGAAGAAATTGAAGACAATCCGGTCCTTCTCCACCACTATTCTGACGAGATCTCAGGCCACGGTCGACGTCGATAGTCAAAAGGGTAATCCTTTGACTGCCCTTTGCTTCTTTTTTTTAACGGGAGAGGGGTCTAGAAGACCCCAGATGCTGCATTAGGAACCACGTGGCAGGTACAAGATTACAAAGAAGCCCTTAACAATACTCGCACTAAGAAACCTAGTATTTAAAGATAAGGGCTTCCGATTTACAAAAAACACCCCAGAACAAAAACAAAGAAAGCAATTAGGTCCTTGGGCACCTCTGCCACCAATCGTCGGCAACCTCAAGGCGATGAACACGCCGAAATCGTGGAAGATTATTGCTCGTGACACTACCAAAGTCGAAGATGAAGCACCACCACCGGCCATCTCGCCCTCTCTGGGAACGAACCACTTGGTGAGAACGAGCTGTCGAGCTTCGACACAGATCTTCGAAGATGGACTCTAGAATGGAGGTTGAAGAAGGCCGCCTTGTCGGCCAAAGATCATGGTGGCAACTCTGGGCACCATGTGATATGCTCGAAGAGGCAGCAACAGCTGAACCTCACCCCGGCCAGAGACAAGCAAAGCACCGCCAAGATCCCACTCCCCATCGCCACCATCGCCGACCAGGAAAGAGAACGAAGCGGATACACTGAAGCTCCACCAGTGCATGCGATTATTTGTGGACCCCGAACCCGAGCACGCCGACGACTTCCTCCTTGGAAGCCACCCAAGCACACTCGTTGACGACCTCGTAGTAGCCTACGCCACTACCAGTGAGGGAAGACCCCAGGTGTCGCCTCCATTCCACCGATGTGCCAACCTTCTTCCACCCCCGAGTCCCTCGCCGCCGCGGCCGGCCGACAAGGGGAAAGGAAGCAAAGGGGGAACACCAAGTGGAGAAGCAGCCCAGGCTTTATGCATGGAGCCGCCATAGCCTGCCTCGGCCCTCAACTCTGACCGCCGGAGCACAAGGAGAAGGCTCAGCAGGCATGGAAGAAGCTCCGCCCGAAGCCACTTCCTCCCTCTCCTAGCACAAAGCCAAACGGTGGCACCAGGCCGCAATCTACTCATAACTTAACCTACAGCTAGCTCCGGCGCCCCTCCAAACCCCTCTCTGACCGGAGGGGCGGACCCAGGTACAACTGAGTGGGGGCCTAGGCCCCCACTCAAAATTTGAATTCCCTTTGTATTTGTGCATGTTTTGAATGAAAAAATTCTGAAACTCTCCAACTTTATAGAAGGTGTGCCCCCAGTCAGAATTTTTTCTGGGTCCGCCCCTGTTGACCGGCTATTTCGGTGGAGGCGGCGGAGAGGGTCGGCGGCTGACTCTCAAAGCGAGTGGATAAGGACGGGGAGGGGAGAGGAATAAAAGCCAGGTCGTAGTTTGCAGATGGGTAGTAGATGAAAGAGTAAGAGAAAAGAGAAAGGGAGTAGTAGCATTGCCTCGTTGCTTATGAAACAACACTCCAATTGACCAAACCCTGTGAAAACTGCATCCCGAGTTTGCTCTAGGCTGCGGCACACGTGGATTCAAAATTTAATCATCCTCTAGCTTTGATGCAGCTTCATGCCGTTATGTGCATGCTGCATATAACACTGAAGCGATGCTTTGTACCCCTTAAGGTTGAAATGTACATCCAACTTCTACTTCCTTTTCTATCTGTTTTAGGGTTGTTTTCCACCATGGGCAACTCTACAGCAAGATCGTAGAACAACGTGTCAGATACACGAAACAAGTGTCAGATACACGAAACAAGTCGGGTAAAATATAAATCCTAAAATCTTCTCGGCGCGTGGGCGCCTGTTCGTTGTTTCGGGCGCACCTGCTAGAGGACAAGTGATCACACGCACTGATACTCATCCCCACGGAAGCAACAACGCGCCGCAAGAAGCAGCCAGGTCCCGCCAACGACTTCCTTCCAGGCGCATCCCACCGTAGTTTGCAGTTGCCAATGCCCCTCCAATCGCCGCCCTGGTAGCTGATGACCCACAAGTGTAGGGGATCACAATAGCCTTCGCGGGTTGTATTACCCAATTTATTGATTCGACACAAGAAGAGCCAAAGAATACTTGCAAGCCTTAATAACTGAGTTGTCAATTCAACTGCACCTGGAAATAGTTCTTGCTCATAGAAGTTTATCAGTAGCAACAGTTTGGTAGTAGCAACATCAAAGCAATAGCAACAGTGGAACAAGAGCAATAGTAATAGTAACAGTAAACAGTGAGATTCGAGTGCGGTAGGCATAGGGATGGATGGACGGGCGTTGCATGGACGAGTCTAAACATGTAACTTCAACATCTAGGGCATTGCAGATAAATAATAACAAGCATCCAAGTACTAAACAATCCTAGGCATGTGCTCCAAATATAGTCATCGTGCTCGCAATGAGAACTTGCACAACATCTTCTATCCAGCCAGCCCATGGCAGCGGGGCCTCTAGGGAACTACTGGCAATAAGGTGCTCCTTTTAATAGAGCATCGGAGCAAAGCATTAACACTTCGTGAACACATGTGATTCTCACACCACAGCCATCCCCTCCGGTTGTCCCAATTATTGTCACTTTGGGGCCTTTGGATCCAGACAATGATATGTGTACACAACTTGCAGATAAGACCACAAACAATACTATCATAATGATTCAATAATAAGTTCAGATCTGAGATCATGGCACTCGGGCCCTAGTGACAAGCATTAAGCACAACAAGTTGCAACAAAGTCAAATAGCACTAATAGAGATACTAGGCACTATGCCCTAACAAATCTTATTCGATTACATGATAGAACTCATCCAATCCCTATCATCCCCCAGCCTACAATGAGGGATTACTCACTCATGGATGAGGAAAACATGGATGGTTGATGGAGATGCGTTGGTGATGACGATGACGATGATCCTCTCCAAATTCCCCATCCCGGTAGGGTGCCAGAACGGAGTTTCTGGATCCGAATCTTGGTTTCTGGTGGCGGCAGCGTAGCGGAACTCTTTCTGGAAAACTATCGACCCCCCTTGGTTTTTAGGTCGATAGGCAACTTATAGGCGCAGAGGGAGGCCGAGGGGGTGCCTGGGGTGGCTGCACCCCCCTAGGCGTGGCCAGAGGTGGGCCCGTGCCTAGTAGGGGTGTGGGCCCCCCAGGCCTCTTCTCTGTCTCGTCTTCTGGCTCCGTGGATCTTCTGGTGAAATATAATATTTGGCATATTTTTCGGGATTTTTCCTGATAGTTCATTTTCTGCACAAAAACTAGACACCAAGGTAATTCTGCTGAAAACAACGCCAGTCCGTGTTAGTTGTATCCAAATCACACGTTTAGAGGAGAAACAATAGCAAAGTGTTCGAGAAAGTAGATACGTTTTGGACGTATCAACTCCTCCCAAGCTTAGTTTATTGCTTGTCCTTAAGCAATTCAGTTGAAAACTGAGTGCGATAAAAGAACTATCACGAACACATTTGCTTCAAATGATGTAAATATTCTCAGGATAGGAGTAGATTCTTAGACAATTCATAATAAAGAGTATGCAACTAAGTCTACTCAATAGTCATTGCAAGCTATGAAGAGAAACCAACTCAATAATAATAAGTAGCATGAAACATAAACATAAGCAACATTGCAATGCTCATAGTAAGGTATGATAGAGTGGTATGTCGCTTGCCTTTGTTTGAAGAGCACAATATAAATGCCAAGGCACCTCTGAAGTTCACATGAAGACTAGAAGTAAAGGTATCAGAGATACAAGCATCAAAGTCATGACATAATTAACCAAGTTTTGGAACAAACACAAGAATGACAACTATGCTCTCAAGAAGGTGCTCATAGAATAAGTGGTGACTCAACAAGGTGGTGAAAACGGTTTTGAAAGGTTTGAAAGGCTTCCTAATGCTTAAAGGAAGGTACTCATTAGCTTTGACCTCTCATTGCCCCTATCATAGGAATCTTCATATGGTTAAGGTGAAAGTGAGGTCCAATCTGAGTTATATGCTTGACATACCATAGACTGGAAATCCCAAGTCCCTTGAGTACGAGGGCCGCTCCACATGCTACTCAACTTTGGTTACCTGTAAGTTCTTGTCATTGTAAATACATGCATATCATATAGAACCGCCAACGGGGTACCCCTTGCACATGATACATGAGCTATCAAGTGATCAAAATGACAAGGCAAGCAGACAATGAGCATTTCAACGATCTTTTTATTTACTATGTGTATAGCTTTTTATTGAGAATGCTTCATAAATGCTTATTATGGTGATGCTCCAAGTTTCCACCATGATTAGGCATGGCTTAGGCTAGCGGCACAGGCGTTTCTCTATCACAATGTATAAACTCCATGAACTCACAAACTCCCCTTTTATTTCACATCCTCGACATCCGCAAACAAAAGAGCAAGGTATCAATTGGATGAGATATCCATAAAGTGTTGAAAGTGTTCCCGTGACTGCACGGTTCTGCTGACTCCCAGCATATAATTTGCAAGCATATAACTTTCATGGACAGGTCACAATGGTTCAAGATTATTAAGTGCAAGGAATAAAGTGTGCCATCAAGTTCGTGAGAGCTTTACTAACTAACTTTCTCAAAACAGACAAACATTTTATTTTGGAAGAAAACATGGCATATGGAATATGCACTAAAATAGCAAATGAATGCTAGTAGGTACGTATGGTGGACACTATTGGCAATATTGGTTTTGGAGAGTTGAAAGCACAGATAGAGCTCATACTCAGTGCAAGTAAAGGCTAGAAATAGAAAGGGAGCGACAAACGAGAGAGCAATAACTGTTATAATCATGCTTGCAACACAACAGGACTAATTATGGCATGAAAGTGATACAAGAGCTCTGAGGCAAAATAAATCATCGAGGCTTACTGACTATTGTTTAGTCATATGCATGCGTGAGCATGTGCCAAGTCGATTCACATGAACAGTCAGAGGAGGATACCACAATATCATATCAAAGTATGAATAAAACAATGCAAGCAAACATTCACATGACATGCTACAAACAATTAGCAAGCTGGAGCTAATCACAAGCAAGCAAGAACTACTAAGCATCCATAATGACATACACCTTACACAAACAGGCTAAGCGTGCTCACAATGATGAGTATAAGTACAAACATGAAAACAAATAGGGTTCGTTACCATCCTCGTACCACTCCTCAAGTTATCTTAATCTTCATTATTTCCCTTCACTTGTGTGACTTGAATAATAATATGAAACCAAAACCCACTAAGGATGGCTGAACCCTGCAAATAACTCAAAAAACCAAAGAAGAACAACAAATATTTTTGGTGTTTTCGATCTTTTAAAGAAAGCAAAACCAAATAAAGGAAAGGAAAACCAAAACCAAAAAGCAAAGAAACAAACCAAGAGAAACAACGAAAATATTTTTGGTATTTTTGTGTTTTTGAGAAAGAAACAACAAAAAACAAAAATAAAGCAAAACAATGGATATACAAAGAACCGACCGAACATGATATATATATGAGTGTGATGTCGGTATACCTCCCCCAAGCTTAGGATTTTGGCCTAAGTGGGGCTCAATCCCATGGTGTCCAAGAAGATGCACCTCCGTAGTATGTCGAGGAAGCTCCCTCATCCTGGTATGAGCTCGAGGCCTCCCTTGTGTAATACACAGAGGGGTCGTATGATGGTGCTTCCTCCTGATAGTACCCGTGGAAGTTAAGAGAGTAATGAGATCCTCATCATATGAGGGTCTAGTACTGGTGGATGACCTTGGAAGCCTTGCCCTTCTAGGTGCATCACTCTCAAATATTTCACCAAATGTGTGGTTGTCCATGACCTTTCTTTAATTCTGATTTTTTAGACAAACATCAAACCAAGTGATTTCCAAGTTGATAAATGATGAGCAATTATTATAGGAACATGCTAGAGGGCTACACATGCATCAAAATGAAATTTCTAAGCATAAAACAAGCATGCAAGCTCAAACAACCTGACACCTATAGCAGCAAAATACTCAAGATACAATCTACCAATCACAAATCTAATTGGACAAGTGGAGGAGGCACATACCAAGGAGCACTCTCCAAGAATCAGCACTTGAGATGGGCTGAACAAGGAGATCGAAAACCGTGAGCAAGAATAGCACGAACTCGAGCTTGAGAAAGTTTTCCGGTATTTTTCGAGAGAGAGAAAGAAGGTGGCTTTGAGGAGGCGACCTAGAGGGGCCCAGGTGGGCCAGACCCCCCCTAGGCGCCACCCACAGGTAGGCCGCGCCTACCATGGGTGTGGTGGCCCCCCTGGTTCACTCCAGGTGTCTCCCTGCCCCTTTTTTCGAGGAAAAAATTATTTTGAATTTTCTGGGATTTTTCGGAAAACTTTATTTTTGGCCAATTTTTAGGGTATGAAAATTGATTTTCTCACAGAAACAGTTTTTTTCCAGGAGAAGCAAAAGCAAACCAAAAGCCAAAATACAGGAGCTCTAAGAAACTCTAACAAACAAACAACTAACAAAACCAAAGCTAGCAAAAGAAAGGCAAAGACTAGGAAGGAGAAAAGTAAAAGAAAGCAAGTATAACCACAGTGGAAACATTATTTTGTTCATTAAAATCCTTTTGTTAACAAGGTTGATCAAGTCTTGTTACCAAAACAATCTTATATGAAACAAAACTTTGCATTCCACAAGGTGATTATGTTACCTCATACTTGATAGCAATGGTCCCAATAAAATAGTTTCAAAATTCTCTTGTGGAATGGGACAATATATTTCTCCAACCTTGATGCTCTCAATATTTTTAATGGAATTCAGGCAATAGCTTTTAGCAACCTTCTTGGAGAAATAGACAGTATGCTCTTTGTCATTAATATTGAATGTTACTTTTCCTTGATTATAATTGATGACAACACCTGCAGTATTAAGAAAAGGTCTCCCAAGAATAATAGACATATTATCATCTTCAGGCATTTCAAGCACAACAAAATCAGTTAAAACCAAACAATTATGATCCCATATTTTAATTGGAGAATATTAAATCTTAAGTAGTTTTCAATGAGTAAAAATTACTTTTCTAAAATAAAATAAATAAGACTAATCCTTATTCCCTGTGATGATTGTGATGATGCTAGATCATCTAGTGTGATTTTTTTGTGTGCCAAATAGAAATAGTTAAGTATTATTTGGTGATTGTGTACTTCGTATTTATTTATAGACGCTAGTACCGACCAAGTATACGAAGAGGAAGGAGACTACTATGAGAAAGAAGTAGAGGAGAACTTCAACCATTGCACTACTCAAGGCAAGCTACCACTTGCAAGCTTGTTAACCATGCAAGCTAAAACTTGTAAGTTGTCTTACCTAGCAAGCTTAATACTACAAGTGAACTATGCAAGCTACCATTAGCAAGCCATCATAGCAAGCTAACACTTGCAAACCTGATTATACCAAATCCCAGTTTTACTTGCAAGCTTTATTTTTTTATTTCTTTATCAAAGCTCTTCGTTTATGTTTACTTAGTGACTTGTGATAATTTTGGGAAGTTATTATAGGTAGCATAAAGATCATAAAACTTGGCCTAAGTTAGTTAGAACTAGATGTGATACTGAGGCATGCGATCTAGATTTGGTTAAGTCACACTTGATTAGCACCCCTCATTAGTGATTACCCCCAACTTTAGTGGCTAGTGCTAAACATAAAACTTGATCACTTTAGATGGGAATACTTGGTGAAAATGGTTATGAAAACCTTAGAATGATGAGTCATTCTAATGAAATGTTTTGACATGTGTTCTTGAACACAAGATGATTTTGATGATGAAATTGTTAAGGCATGAGCCTTAGCCCTTTATAAAACTGATGGTTGTGTTCGGATACGATACCATTCCAATGTTTACCATACAAGCACAATACCCGAATTTGGGTAGGGCTTGACTAGAAGTTTATATATCTTAGTATGGGTTCCCTTGCGGCCGAGGTTTGAGCTGAGGCTACCTCATGAGGATTGTCCACCTGTGCAGTTCCCAAGATGATAGATGGTCATGGTTGGGAGTCCAAACTCATAGGGGAGGTGCCTATACTAGGGTGTGTAATTGAAAGGTTATGATTGATTATCCGCATACTGAGTATGGTGATTCAGGATTGTTCCTGACGGATACAGTATCGAATGTTGTGATGAAAGTGTACCACCTCTGCATAGTGTCAAACTATTCGAATAGCCGCGTCCGCGGTTATGGACAGTTGGAGTGGCCATACTGTTCCGTCGTCAGATGTTTTCAAAATGACCCGTGAAATGAATTGTGACTTGACTTGACCACAATAGGGTTGTGATATGAAACTCAAGTTCCCACTTAGGTGTTATAAAACTTTAAACTAGTTTTCTTTACTTCAAAACTCAGTTAGAGATTACCCCTCCCTCCCGTCCCGCGATACCCCTCCCTCCCGCGGCGCGCCCCAGGGCGCCGCCGGGGGGCCCCCTTCACTGCCGCCAAAGCTCTCCTCCCCATCTCCTGTCTCCCTTCCGCCGCTGCCGCCGGCGTGGCCGCGGTGGCGACGACCCCTGGTGCCGATGGCGCTAAGGGAGGAGGGTGACGAGGACTTTGTCAGGCTGCTGGGGCGGTACCAGCGGATGTGCTCGGGCGCGGTGGTCGAACGGCGATCTGGACCAGGCGGCGGCCATTGCCGTCCTTGGATCGTCTTCTCAGGCGGAGGAGGCTGTTCGTGGATCTCGGTTCCCATTTAGATCCGGTGCTTCTGGCCTCGGCCAGTAGCGGCGCGGTTGGGAACCGACCGACGGTGTGGGGATCGCTGTGTCGGATCTAATAAAGGTGGTTGTCCTTTGATTTCCTTCACACGAAGATGAAGATCTGCTTGATGTCTGCCCTCCTTGATCTGGTCTGGAGAGGCGGGTTCCGGAAGGCTTCGCCGGTGAACTCCCATGGGCGTATCATGCTTGGAGATTGCTGGATCGGAAGGTATTCGGTCGCGCGCACCTTGTTTTTCTGGCCGTTTGGTTTCAGCGGGAGCGTTGCGAAGCTCTGTTGTTTGTTCCCACCTAGTGCCATGTAGAGCCATGGTGATGTCAGATGCGGAGAAGGTCAGGAAAGCGGAAATTTGAGGGTAGCAATGGAGATTTTTGTTCTTGTGGCGACGGAGATCTGGTGCGTGATCTGGGACTCGTTGAAGTGACTGTTGGTGCGGGAAGACAACACAGGGGAGTTCTCAGTCTTATCTTGCAGGATGAAAATCCAAAGCCTGGCAATGACCTTGCTAAAGGCATTGTTTTGTGAGTAAGGACTTTCTTCAGGGTGAAAACCTATGACCATTGGTCGGGCAACGACGGCGCTTGGGCACTTTTCCTTCTTGAAGGCGTTGTTATTGGAGTGGAGGACTACTGGTGTTGTTCTGATGGTGTCAGTGTCGTTTCTTTGAGGATTAGTTCTCTGTAGCGGGACTTTTCTTTTTTATAATTTCTCTTTCTTTTTTCTGAGCTGTGTGCATCCGTAGAGCCGCTAAGGCATGTGTTGTTGCAGAGACTGGGTGTAATTGGTGTCCTTGTGATATTAATATATACTCTTTTCTAAAACAAAACTCAGTTAGAGATAAATCTGTCTTTTTTCAAAACAACCTAGAGCTTAGTATTCCTATTTGAAACCTCTTTACTTGTTAGTGATAGTTTGCGAGTATTTAAAGAGTACTCATGGCTTTGTCCCTGGCTATTCCTATGGCCAGACTATGAGGAGGACTACCAGGATGATGGACAACAGAAAGTCTACGATAACTAGGATCATCTCCCATCGTCAGCATTGCCTGTGACCTTGAAGATGGAGCTTCGCCCATGCTATCGTTATTATATTAATCCGCTGCGTTGATTGTATTAAGACTGGATCATAAGATCCTTTATTTGTAAGACCTATATTATGGTTTGTAATGGATGATGAACTATGGTACCAATCTGTTATGTCTCGCAAAAATGATAATCCTGAGATTGCGATGTATGGCATAACAGACATCTGAGATTAAAAATCCAGGTGTTGACAAGGCAGTTGCCAGATGCGGCCGATTCGTCAGATTCAAGATAGGATGCGGCAGCGACGGCGGGATGAAGAACGGATGCAGCGGCGGCGGGATGGAGAATGTATGCAACGATGGCGGTATGCAGAACGGATGCGGCGGATTGGGTGGACGGGGCGGCGACCGTGGCCGGCATGGAAGACGGCGGTGACCTATTGTGCGCTGGAGCAGGGCAAGATGGAACTGATTTGGGTGTTTCTTTTTTTTCTAGGAGAAGGGAACGAGGGCTTCCAGTCTCTTCCTTTTCTCACAGGTAAACAGAAAAAAAGCAGGCTCCATGCGCGCGCAATGAAAAAGATGGCGGGAAGCAGCAAGGCTTGCGCGCGGAGGACTAAAGAAAAACTCTGTGGGCTGGATACCCACAGGAATATAGCCTTAGGCCTGTCGGCCCGGACGGACGCACAAGAATATATCTTTTCCTGTGGGTTATTAGGCAACCTACACAAATACACCTATTTTCCTGTAAGCTGTTGCACGACTGGCAGGAAAATACCGTGGCTCACAGGATTAATCGTGTTTTAGTGTCTTATGATTTCTGTTACCTGGCATTATTGCTTTGTTGTGCGGCTCTTTAACTTACAACCGGTTATATATCATTATACTCATAATGTATCTCATAGCATGTAGCGACTATCAAGCTTATAAAACAGGGAATTTTGTTCCAGAACTCCTATAGTATAGCAGTTTCTTTCTGATTAGCTCATACCTGCTCCCTTGGTACATTGGGATTCGACCTGCGCTAAAGCCCCGGTAGCACACTGGGCAGATCCGCATAATCATCTACACTTTAATGAATCGGGATATCGATGGGATGTGTGCTGAGGCTCGTGTAGAGCAAGCGCGTGCAGATCACATGTGAAATCCAGGGGAAAATATGCGGACACTCCGCATGAAATGTTACAAAATGAGAAAACTACTAGAATTTCTCAGAATCTTACAAAATGCTCGTATAGTTTTCATCTAAAGAAGTCTGAAAATGATATGACAACTGAGGCGATAATCCATGTCTCGAGAAAACCTCACAAGATCACAACTATGCGAAACTAAATATTTAGACCACCATAGGTATTGTTTGTTTTCTCTAATCAAACTGCTACAAAAGATATCTTTGAAAACCTGATCATGGTTCTTATTCTATTCTTCCCGTGGCGACCTGGCCTCGTATCTGGTTCTTCTATCATAAAATTATTCAGCTGCGGGCATACTCTGGGAGCGACTTGACAGGCATGGCCGGTGATGCCCTCGCACAAATACATGGAGACTTCTTCAAGTAGCGGGGATTTGGTTACCAGCTTGAGGAATCCTTGGTCGGAGACATTGCACGACGAGAGGCTAAGTCTCTTGAGGCGAGACGATCTGCACCATCATCAATCATAGAAATTGTGCGTTGTTATTAACTATCCCTATTGCAATGCATGTTCCATTGCGGGTAAAAATTTGCCTACCTTTTGGCGATATATTTGAGGAGTTCGTCGGTAACAAATCCCGCTCCGGCGGACGACTCGACCTGTCCATCGCAGCGGTCCACGGCCAGCTTTGCCATCGTGCGTAGGACGTGTGGCTTCTTGGTCCTCACAGTTGAATCATGTTACACTACTTGTACTAGTCTGTACTGATCATGTCATGTAACGTACTGTAATCCTAGCCGACCTTCCTACATCCTAGGATCTGGAGTGTGCGCACTAGGCCACGAGATCCTCTCCTATATGTAACAGACTCTATCTGTATTCAACAATAATCAATTCTCCAAAACTACTTGGTATCAGAGCCTCTCTCCCTCCCTCCTCCGCCCATGGACCCCTCTTCCTCTGCTCCGGCCGGCACAACTCTCCCACCCAACCCCAACCCTCTCGATCTCGATCCTTCCACCCCTCTCCAGCAATGCGCTCCTCCGCCGCGCGCCATGCCCAGGCCTCTCCTCCACAGCGAACTCTTCGGATCCGAGGCTCCCTCGGCTACCACCAACCTACCCCTCACCCACAACCTCCCTCCACCCCCACCCAATCCTGCCCCGCCCGCCCCTCCTCCGGCCACCGTCAATGCTCCGCTCCATCTCCGTGATATCCACATCGGCGAGTACATCAACTACAAGGTCAACATCACCAGGGCCAACTTCTCCAAGTGGCGCAAGACAATCACCCTTCTGCTCACCATCTGCAGCGCCCTCGACCACGTCACGGAAGGCGCCGCGCTGGCCAACCCCGACGCGCAATGGGTCGCCGCCGACATCCACCTCTCGCTGTGGTTTCTCGGCACCCTGGCCGACGATCTTCATCGCCTTGTCCAGGGCACAGACGGCCGCGCCTGCTCCACGTGGAAACGCCTGCATGATTTCTTCCTCGCCAGCCGCTACATCTTCCTCAGCAAAAAATTCCGCACCTCCCCGCGCAGTGATCTGCCCATCTCCACGTACGCCAGCAAACTCCAAGGTATCGCCGACGACCTTGCCGACATCGGTTACCCCGTGCAGGACCATGACCTCTGTCTCCAGATGCTCTCTGGCCTCGGCACAAAGTTCGCCCTTCACTCCGCCATCATCGGCAACACGGTGCCCCTGCCCTCCTTCGCCGACGCCTGTTCTCGTCTTCAGCTCGCGGAGGCCAGCGCAGACACGGCGCAACTCGACGAGGGGGCACAGGCCATGGCTGTCCATGGAGGTGAACGCGGCGCCGGGACACACGGCGGCGGCCGCCGCTCTGGCAACAGCTCTCCCTACTGGGGGCGGACGCGGCGGCCCACCCGCTGGCCAGCCGCGCATGATGGGGGTCAGCCCGAATTATCGGGGAAAAACCCATCCCGGGGTACGTACACGGCGGCGGCAACAACCAGGCTCAGTCCTACGAACGCGGCACCAACAACCAGCATCAACCTGGCCCATCCGGTCACCGCGGCACTCCACCTCAGCAACCCTAGATGGGGTATTTCGCACCCTGGGGGACTCCGCTCCCTCCCGCGCGTGCGCCTTGGGTGCCTCCGAACGCCTCGGGCGTTCTCGGCTCGCGTCCAGGAGCTCCCTCGCAGGCCTACCAGGTGCAATCCGCTGGTGCTGCCCCACCTGCAGGCTACCCTCCACCATGCATGGGGGGTGCACCCTCCTCCACGGCTTTCAACCCACAGCAACAACCCTCCTCCGCGCCGTACTCCTTCGACTACTCGGCCATGATCCATCACGCCAACGACAACAACCACTTCAACCCGCCACGTCCTGAGTGGTTCATGGACTCGGGAGCCTCGTCCCACGTCACCGGTAAGACGGGTAACTTGACTACTACTCATTCTCCCTTAGGCAGTGATTCGTCGCATATTATTGTTGGTGATGGGTCTAAACTTCCCGTTTTAGCTGTAGGGTCTGTCCAAATTTCCTCGCTCCCTCTCCATCTACAAAATGTCCTTGTCTCACCTAATATAGTCAAAAATCTAATATCCGTTCGCCAATTCACCCGTGATAATTTTGTATCCATTGAGTTTGATCAATTTGGTTTTCCGTGAAGGACCTCCATAGCAAGACTACTATTCTTCGCTCCAATAGTGACATCGACCTCTACCCGTTCTACGGATCCACGCCTTCCTCGCCAACCGTGCTCTCCACCACCGGCGGCTCCCTGTGGCATCAACGACTTGGACACCCCAGCTCCACCACCCACTACCCTTTAGATTTTCTCTCATGTAATAAACAAGCTCTTAGCAGATCTCCTTTTTGTAATGCTTGTCAATTAGGACATCACACGCGCCTCCCCTTCCCCACCTCTCACTCTCACACTTCCGCTGCATTCCAACTCATTCATTGTGATTTGTGGACCTCACCCGTCATTAGTTCTTCAGGATACAAGTACTATTTAATAATCCTTGATGATTTCACACACTATTCGTGGTCTTTTCTCTTGAGAAATAAATCTGATACTTGTGACACCATCCAACGTTTCTTTGCATATGTGCGCACCCAATTTTGTGTCCCTATTCAATGCTTGCAATGTGATAATGGTGGCGAATTTCTTACCACACACCTCCGGGATTTTTCGGCGCCACTGGTGTTAGCTTCAGCCTCTCGTGTCCACACACCTCCCCACAAAATGGCAAAGCTGAGCGTCTCATTCGCACCACCAACGATATTGTTCGTACTCTCCTCTTCCAAGCCAAATTACCACCGCCTTTTTGGGTCGAAGCCCTCCATACCGCCACCCATCTCCTCAATATTCGACCCTCCCGCTCCATCCTCTTTCACACCCCTCACTTCCTTCTCTATGGCCAAAACCCCACCTATGACCACCTGCGAGTCTTTGGCTGCCTATGCTACCCGAACCTGCTCGCCACGACTCCCCATAAACTCGCTCCGCGCTCCACCCCTTGCGTTTTCATCGGCTACCCGCGGGAACACAAAGGATACCGCTGCCTCGATCTAGACTCACGTCGCATTATTGTCTCGCGGCACGTCACGTTCGACGAAACGCGTTTTCCTTATTCTTCCACTGACCCGGCGTCCTCTGCTCCCACAGATTCCGTACCAGCCGCCCCTTCTGTTTCGTACCGACCTCGACCCGCCCGCCCACCTGGTCCGCCAGCTCCACCCACGTCCTCCTTCACTCCCACCTCGCCACCGCACCCACCAGATACCCCTGGCCCATCCACTGTGGCCACCGCACCACCACCCGCCGAAGCCCGCGTCGCCCCGTCCCCACTCCTGCACCCTGTCCCTGCCCAGATTCCCTCGCCTTCGGCCCCACCTACCTCGGCTCCCTCGCCCTGCCTCACCTGGTCGCCTGCGCCCAACCCCACTGCATCCCCCACCCGCGCTTTCTCCCCTCCAGCTGCCCCCAGCCCGCCACCTCAACCGCGTCTCCCGCCCAAATCCATCCTCGTCGCTCCTCCCGAGAAACCCCACCGCATGCTCACACGCGGTAAAGCTTGCTATTCTATGCCTAAACAGCACTTCTCTCTCGCGATCGCTACTCCCGCCAAACTTTCCCCAATTCCTGCTACTTACCGCTCCGCCCTCAAAGACCCTAACCGGTACAATGCTATGCTCGATGAATATACTTCTCTAATGCGGAATGACACGTGGTCTCTAGTTTCTCGTCCTGCAGGTGTTAACGTCGTGACAGGGAAGTGGATATTTCGGCACAAATTCAATCCTGATGGCTCTCTTGCGCGGTACAAGGCTTGCTGGGTTGTCCGCGGCTTCACCCAACAACACGGGGTCGACTATGGTGAGACTTTCAGCCCCGTGGTTAAGCCTGCCACCATTCGCCTGGTTTTGAGCATCGCCACTATGCACTCTTGGCCCATTCATCAGTTGGATGTTAAGAACGCTTTTCTCCATGGGAATCTTGATGAAACTGTTTTTTGTGAGCAACCCTCTGGTTTTCTTGATTCCACTCGCCCATCCCATGTTTTCCACTTGCATAAATCACTCTATGGGCTCAAACAAGCCCCCCGGGCGTGGTTTCATCGTTTTACCACCTTCATCACCTCCATTGGTTTTTCTGTCTCCAAAAGCGATTCTTCACTTTTCATCCTTCGCCGTGAAACATCCATTGCCTATTTGTTGTTGTATGTTGATGATATCATCCTCACCACCAACACCACCACCCTCCTCCACTCCATCATCGCCTCCCTCCATTCCGAGTTCTCCATGAGTGATCTCGGCGATATCCACCATTTTCTTGGCATTAATGTCCATCGCACGTATGAGGGTTTATTTCTTTCACAACAACAATATGCCCTTGAGATTTTGGACCCTGCTCACATGCTAAACTGCAACCCCATCACCACCCCCGTTGACGCTCGCTCCAAACTTTCTGCCTCCGATGGCCCCCGGTGCTCGGATCCGGCCCTTTACCGCAGCCTCGCCGGCGCCCTGCAGTACCTCACGCTCACCCGCCCTGATATTTCCTATGCGGTGCAGCAAGTTTGCTTATTCATGCATGACCCCCGCACCTCCCACTATGGTCTCCAGCTCCACAAACTTTCCTCCCTCGATCTTGTTGCCTATTCGGATGCTGATTGGGCGGGCTGCCCCGATACACAGAAGTCAACCTCTGGCTTTTGCGTGTTTCTTGGCAACAACCTTGTGTCTTGGTCCTCACGTCGCCAACCTACAGTCTCGCGCTCGAGTGCGGAGGCTGAATATCGAGCCGTTGCTAATGTGATTGCTGAGTCGTGCTGGCTGCGCCAACTCTTGCAGGAGCTCCACCATTTGCCCTCCCGTGCAACGGTGGTGTATTGCGACAATGTGAGCGCCATGTATATGTCATCCAACCCAGTTCAGCACCAGCGGACGAAACATATAGAGATTGACCTTCATTTCGTTCGTGACCGAGTGGCGCTCGGTGAGGCCAAAGTGCTCCATGGACCTACCAGCTCCTAGTACGCCGACATCTTCACTAAAGGGTTGCCAACGACGCTATTCCAAGAATTCCATGACAGTCTGAACATCGCTCCTGGCGTAGTTCCGACTGCAAGGGGGGGGGGGGGGGGGTTTGAATCATGTTACACTACTTGTACTAGTCTGTACTGATCATGTCATGTAACGTACTGTAATCCTAGCCCACCTTCCTACATCCTAGCCACGAGATCCTCTCCTATATGTAACAGACTCTATCTGTATTCAACAATAATCAATTCTCCAAAACTACTCTCACCACGCGGTGGTGCTCCATGTCCACACAGCGCCACGCCTCAGGAGCTTTTGCGGCTTCTCGCCATGACCGGCATACATGGCGTGCGCTCATGAGAACGTCCACGGCGCCGAGCTTCATGAACACAATGGGGAGCAGGTCGACAGGCAGCTCCGACCAATCTGGCGGATGCTCCCTTTTCGTTACAAGAAAATAAATTTGATGATTAGGCGATGCTTCACTAAAAAGATTACCAGTACCAATTACAGCAGACGAATATCGATATATATATGAACAGAATCGGAGATGACACTACGAGACGCGCGCGCTACACGGAGGGAAAAAGGCCGTCGGCGTAGGCCAAAATACCCTCGGCAAAGATCTCCCTCGGCGTATCAAAATGCCGTCGGCGTATGCTACGCCGAGGACTTTGCCGTCGGTGTAGCGGCCGTCGGCATAGCCTGTCGGCCGGTTGCAAAAAAATATTTTTTTATTCTTTAAATTGTTTCACACTACTTTGAATATTTTTAACACTAATTATACTTAATATTTGATTAAATTCCAATCTTAGTCAAACTTCCCAACAGGTCACCCATCCTAATACTACTCTAGCTTCAGCACGCTTAACTTCCTTGTTCCTTCAGAATCCATTTCCGCAAAGTAATTCATACATTGGTGCCAATACTATGATATCAATCCTATTAACTCTTATATCATCATGTCACATGTTTATATTTTTTGAAATTACAAACAATTATTTAAGTAAATATTAATGAATAAGTAAAAATATTATTGAATTCAAATAAAAATATAACAATTTTATTTTTTTGTATTTTTCTATTTAATATAGAATAATTAATATCTTTAAATCTGTAAATCGAAATTCAACAAATAATATGTCTAAATTGATCAAAAAAACGAGAGGAATCCAAATATGATATCCATATCAACTAATCACAAACCCTTCGTTTTTGAATTAGCTATTTGGTGGTTTCTTTAGAAAATCCCCTTTTTGCGCTCGGATAATGAAAAATGCCTTTTTGGTGCTATGAAAAGGAAAACTTGCATTGATTTTTTGATAAAATAGCATATTGTGAACCTAAAAATGATTTTTGTAAAAAAACATGAGCATCGGATCATGTACCTGTAGTTCATATCTGATCCATTTCCTACCGATTCGGCAGAAATTTGTCTTTTTCACCAAAGGTGGACGGAAAGGTTTCGGATCCGCCTGTTGGGACATTGTCCATATAAGGTGGTATAGTATTTTTTTGTAAAATATGGTGGTAGTATTTTGAATTAGCCATTTGGTGGTTGCTTCACAAAACCGTCCGTTTTTTATGCTCGGAAAATAGAAAATGGCTTTTTGGTGCGACGAAAAGGAAAACTTCCTCCTGCAACATTGTTCGCCATCCCATGATGCACGTGTATGAATAATATGGTCACATTATCACAAACTATGCCTTGATTCTAGCCATAACATTGGTCATTTGACCCGAAAGCCAAGAAACCTCGAATGAGATAGGTCATTTTGTGAAGGTTTTTCTGAGACATAACCAATATATCAAGTTTGCTATTTTTCCTTATAACTATGTCACATAATATGACACCACGCGAAGGTTTCACATTGTTTCGATCGTTTTTGAATTTTTTATGCCCGTTTTAAACTATCGTCAAACTTTGTCGAATATCGGACATAAAGATTCTTAGCTCGGGGCCGAGCCTCGCTAAACTTTCATTGGATATTTGATAAAATAGCATATTGTGAACCTAAAAATAATATTTGTAAAAAAACATGAGCATCGGATCATGTACCTGTAGTTCATATCTGATCCACTTCCTATCGATTCGGCAGGAATTTGTCTTTTTTACCAAAGGTGGACGGAAAGGTTTCGGATCCCCCTGTTAGGACATTGTCCATATAAGGTGGTATAGTATTTTTTGTAAAATATGGTGGTAGTATTTTGAATTAGCCATTTGGTGGTTGCTTCACAAAACCGTCCGTTTTTATGCTCGGAAAATAGAAAATGGCTTTTTGGTACGACGAAAAGGAAAACTTCCTCCTGCAACATTGTTCGCCATCCCATGATGCATGTGTATGAATAATATGGGCACATTATCACAAACTATGCCTTGATTCTAGCCATAATATTGGTCATTTGACCCGAAAGCCAAGAAACCTCGAATGAGATAGGTCATTTTGTGAAGGTTTCTTTGAGACATAATCAATATATCAAGTTTGCTATTTTTTCCTTATAACTATGTCACATAATACGACACCACGCGAAGGTTTCGCATTGTTTTGATCGTTTTTGAATTTTTTATGTCCGTTTTAAACTATCGTCAAACTTTGTCGAACAACGGACATAAAGATTCTTAGCTCGGGGCCGAGCCTCGCTAAACTTTCATTGGATCTTTGATAAAATAGCATATTGTGAACCTAAAAATAATATTTGTAAAAAACATGAGCATCGGATCATGTACCTGTAGTTCATATCTGACCCACTTCCTATCGATTCGGCAGGAATTTGTCTTTTTACCAAAGGTGGACAGAAAGGTTTCGGATCCCCCTGTTGGTACATTGTCCGTATAAGGTGGTATAGTATTTTGTAAAATGTGGTGGTAGTATTTTGAATTAGCCATTTGGTGGTTGCTTCACAAAATCGTCCGTTTTTTATGCTCGGAAAATGGGAAATGACTTTTTGGTGCGACGAAAAGAAAAACTTCCTCCTGCAACATTGTTCGCCATCCCATGATGCATGTGTATGCATAATATGGACACATTATCACAAATTATGCCTTGATTCTAGCCATAAAATTGGTCATTTGACCCGAAAGCCAAGAAACCTCGAATGAGATAGGTCATTTTGTGAAGGTTTCTTTGAGACATAATCAATATACCAAGTTTGATATTTTTCCTTCTAACTATGTCACATAATTTAACACCACGCGAAGGTTTCACATTGTTTCGATCGTTTTTGAATTTTTATGCCCGTTTTAAACTATATATAATGTTTTATATTTTACTTAATTTTTATTTATAAATGTGTAATATTTGAGTGTAGATAGATAGGTCTTATTTTTCTGCAAATTTTGATATATTATTTGTATTTTTCCGAATTAGAATGATTTAGTTATGATTTTTCAAAGTTTAATGAGATAAAATAAAAAATAGCTACGCCGAGGGCAGCCATCGGCGTATGCTACGCCGAGGGCAGCCGTCGACGTAGCATAGAATATGCCGAGGGCAATTTTACGCCAACGACTGCTTGGCGAGGCTGGCCTAGACGATGGCTACGCCGACGGCCCCGACGTTTGGCCGTCGGCGTAGCTACGGATGGCACCTGCCGGGTATGGAGGCGGGTATGGCACCTCCATACCCTCCTCCACCACCTCTCCCTGTGTAGCACCCCGGGTAAATCCACTACTAGAAAATCGTCTGCATTTACCTCTGTGCACCATCATGTCATCAGCATGCATCTATTTGCTTAAAAACCGCCTATCTTTATTTCCTAAATACTCCCCTCTCGCCTTCAAACATAAATCCTCGGTCCGTCCGGATCCTTTATTTGTCTAAAACTATTTATAAAAGAATATTTAAAAACTAAATAAAAATCTACATTATTTTAGTGGGGGAGGCCGCCACCGGCCAGGCCCAAAAGGCCCAATCGGCAGCCACCTACAACCCCAAACCCTAGAAACCTAGACCCTCTAAACCTAACCCTAATCCTACCCAACTTCCCCGACCTCCCTCCACCCTTGCCGCCGCCACACCCTGGACACACATCACACAACTCGCACGCACACTGCCGCGCCACCCAACCCACTCGAAGACCACGACACGCCCTCGACCCCGCTCCCTCTCACGACCACCAACCCCCCCCCTCGACCGCACGCGCCCGACCCGGTCCTCCCCCCGCATCGAGGCCCCCATCCCCGCCGCCAGGTCGAGCCACGGCGCCCCCCTCGCTGGCCGCCATCGCCGCCTTGTGCTCCATCCTCGTCGGACCCCGTCGCCCTCCTCTGCAGTGCTTTGCCTCTCTGCTCCGCCCGCAGACGCATCCTCGCCTCAGCGTCCGCCGTCAACCTCGCCTGCTCTGCCCGCGAGCTCTTCGCCGCCCAGGACCGACGCCGTGCCCGCGTCGTCTCCCCGTCGACCGCCCTCTGCGCTCCCTGCATCCCCTCGGCGGCTCGCCCCCGCCAAGCTCTGACAGGAGCTCGCCGCGTCCTCCCGTCGCTGAGGCCGCCCCGAGTCATTGTCGGCTTCCTGACGTACCCCCTGCGAGCAGCACCGCGAGCAGCCGCCTCTTCTTCCCTGCGGCCCCCGTCGCCTGAGACCGCCAGCCACTGGTCGGTCGCCCTGTCTACTCCCCGGTGCTCCCCGTCCACGCCGCTAGCGTCGTCCGCCTGCGTCTCCGGCTGCAAACCCGCAGGAACCGCCGCCACGCCCTCCATGGTGTTGTCCACCTCCGTCGCTGGCATCGCCTCCCCGACACTCAGGAGATTCTCGTCGCCCTCGTGTACGCCAGGTGCCGCCCGTGCTGTGCTCCTCCTTGTCAGGTTGCCCTGTGCTCTGTTTTTGGTCAAGCGACATCAGCTCGTGTGCCTCTTTTGCTATTCATGTGCCTGCGACCTCCTTTGTTGGTACCTGAATTTTAGCAGCAGGAGATATGTGCCAACATCTCGTGTTTCAACTTCCTCGAGCGTGTGCTGATGCTTCTGCTAAATGTCGAAGGCCCACACGGAGACCTCAAATTCTTCTTCACGGACACAGAAATATCCTTTCCTTCACAGATTCAAAGACCGATCCCGGCGTCCGAAGACCCGAACCCCATCGAACCCCCAAGATCTTCGATCCGGCATGTGTGAATCCTATCCAAGACCCATATTTTTATAATATGTTAGTATGACTTGTTGCATATAAATTGTTCATGATCGCATACATATTTATTTGTATGGGGATATTTTGTTGACTCATCTAATAATTAAATATGGAGGCCATATGCGGGCGAATCTAGTCTAATATTGGCCCCATCTAAATTGGTGCATCGAACCGATACCATATTTTGCCATGTTAATACCACATTTAAATTGCGGGGTATCTAAACAACATGAACCACCTAAATAACTGTCGGGACCTTGGTTCCGCTTAATTTTCCTATCACATCGCATCCTTGCCATGTCATACATCATACATGCATCATGCCCGATCTTTTGCCGTAGTATTAAATAGTATATTCGATGTTTCTTCTAGTGTTTTGCTTCTTCACGGGTTAGGCCGATGAGTTGATGCGAGTGTCGACCCGATCTTCGAATGAAACTTCGGCAATGTTTTTCAGGCGAGCAATCTCCCCCTTTCTACCTATCTTACTTTTATAGTATTTATTTCCTCCTGTTGATCTATTGCTATCTGTGTTGCGATGCTCTAGTTTTCGTGCCCGCGATATCCCTTGCAGCCTTATATTGCCTTGGACACATCCTATTACCTGTTGTTTGGTAGATAGTTGGACTTGCGCGTCGTAGTCGCTTGCTCAAGTGCTGTTGCGTGTCGTCCAGTACCACAGCTGTTGGAAGGCTGCCATATGCTTTATGTTGGAGATGATCATGGCTTTAATTATCGTTTAATAACTAAAACTGAAATAGGTAAATGCAGAGGCACCGGTGGGTAATAGACAATATTTGATTTTTAACCGCTCACTGGTGTCCTGTAGGACCCCGAGTTCTTGACACCTGTTCCGAGATCGAGCGCGCTAACCACAGGTGGGGTGTGTGGGCACCCCCATCGATTAGTACCTGATTTCAAAGTACTGTACCGGGGGCCACAAAGTAGTCTGGGGCTTTATTACTATCCTGTACTTATGCCATGCTTTACTGCTTTATTTACGATTGCGCGTGGAGCGCCTGTACTGTTTAGGTAAGCGGAGTGTTTTTGCGGTATCGACAAGCCCAGTCACACTTTCGGGTTCCCAGTCGTTTACAGCCATTGACGCAAACCCTGGGTCCGTCTCGGAGACCGGCCGACTTCGTTACGGGTAGCTTAGTGGGGTGGCCCCCTGTGCTTGCTTTGGGTCTGGGAAACATCGTGTCCAAAACCCCGTCGACATACCGTTGGGTGTATGTTTTGTGATCTTGTACCTACCTGATCTGACAACAAGGGTGTAGGTGCGTGTGGGAACTTTGGTGCACCCCTGCAGGGTTAAATCTTTTCGAGAAGCCGTGTCCGCGGTTATGGACGACTTGGAGCGCAGTTCTCGATCATAGACAACTATAACTAAAGTTTACTGTTATAATTTGACTTGTATCCGATATGACTAGTAATCAGCTCCACTACGACAGAATGGCTAAATAAAAGTGCCAACAACTGCTGGGTTTTGGGATATCTCATGCTAATTGTATCTGACTAGTAAGTGTTGCAACTACAACGGAATGGTTAACTAAAAGTGCCCACTGCTTATTATATCAGGATGACTATCTATACCTGACTAGTAATTGCTGCAACGATAACTGAATAAATAAAACTACCAACGGTGTGAGTTCCTCGGTTGACTTCCTCGTTTGGTCTCGAGGGGGAAATACCAGGATGGGTATGTTTGGTGGTAGTATCAGGTTGGTTCCGGATAGGTCTTTCTTGCCCCTCTCTGATAGCCGCCAGTTGTATTGAGTCTCTATAGGTTGTTTAGTGCATGCTGCGCTGCCGCTTCAGTCCACCATACCTATGTAGGCGAGGACCGCCGAATTCTAGTCTCGCCGTGTACTGGCCTCAGTACTGACCGCTCTCTCTTTTTCCTTTGCCCTTTGTCGGCACCCCTTTTATTTAAGCAGGTTTTGAGATCGACGTCGTTAGCAGGGTTACCCTTCCGGCTTGGCCTGGGCAGGGTTATGGACGCCATTCGTTGTTCTTCAGGACTCTTAGCTCAATTTGCATCTTGTCCGTACTCGGACGCTGTATCGTTTTAAAGGTGATTTGGATCTTTGTATTGTATATCTGTATTCTTGACTCTTTGAGTCGGTGTTGTATATATCTGTTCTGTTGGTTCCATCGTGGACTATTGTGTAATGGTATTACTTCGTTTTCCACCCGCACGAAAGTGCCTGGTGGGCACCTTTGAATCGTTTCTATGCGGGTTTAGGGTGTTACACCCCGCCACCACCACCCGCCTCCATACCCGCCGTCGGGTCTAGATCTCCACCAGACCCGCCACCTGGTGGGTACCCACGACCCGACGGGTACCCGCGACAGTGCACAAGCACAGGCGATGTGCCTCCCCTTCTTTTGGACTTGACCGCCGACGTCGGAGGGCGAATCAGATGGCGTACGTCCCCGCTTCTGTCCGCCTCCTTGGATCCCCTGTTGTTCGACGTTGAGGTCCGCGTGTCGAGGAAAAAGCCAAGCCGGGCGGGATCTCCGGCAACTCATCGTCGTCTTCTTGCTGGCACGGCGGCGTGGGGACTGTGGGATGCGCGCCTTGCTTGAGCGATCCGTCCGCCGCCTTCCTCGATGTCGACTGGCTTGGCCTCCATGGCTTCGAGCCTTGGCGACGGCGACGGGAAGGTAGGGACCATGGAGGGGGACTGGGGAGGCGACTGGCGTGGAGAGGCAAGAGAGTACGCTCGGATGCGGGGGGATTGCGGCGCAGGATGGGAAAACTGAGAGGGGCGAGGTCAGGCTCAACCACTTAGGAAGTTAGGGTTTGGTTAGCCAATTAGGATTTCTTTTAGACACTTACATGTGGGCCTACCTATAGTTGTCGGGTCTGCGGGTTAAAGGGTATGGGTTTACCACCTCCAGACCCGCACCCGCTAGACCCAATGGATATGGATATTTACCACTAAGTAGACCCATGGGTTTTATTTTCAACCAAACCCTCCTTCATTTGATGCGGGTGACGGGTATCCATTGCCATCCATAGGCGTAGCTTTCCATTCCTGTAGTGTGAAAAGATAAATACGTACGGTTGGAGAGGAGCAAATCGATTGGCTACGCGCATTGCATTATTGTCGTCCCGGCGGCGAAGTCTCCGGTTTTGCATCATGAACTGTTAGCTTGGCGGTGACCGCTGGTGAGAAATTTAGGTCTATTGAAGTAAGAAACGTTGTTGCAATAATTCTACAATAGAATAATTTATTCCTACTCAGAATAACTTTCAACAGCTTTGGTTTCCTTGATCGCTAATTCCTCTCTTCAGCCGTACGTCGGCTAACTAGCTAAAGGTAGCTGTAGCGACGCAGCATGGGTGCCACACTGCTACAACTATCTTGGGCTAGTCAGACGACGATTTCTTGGCCTATTTGTACTATTATCCATATTCAGGTGCTATTTTGCTTTCTTTGTGATTTGTATCTTTGTAATGTATGTTTTTGTATTCTTAGCTCGTTGTAGTTATTGTTGTTTTTCTCGTGGTTTCATTTCTGAACCGTTGTAATGGTACTGCTTGATTTTCTACCTGCACGCAAGTGCTTGTTGGACATCTTTGAATCGTTCCTATGCAGATTTTCCAGGCAATGCTCAAATCTGCATAGTATTCAGGGGCGTTACAATAGACTTATGTTGGCCTTCCTACTATGGTGGTGCTCGGGAGAGCAAATCTTGACGCTGCTTCAGCGGAGGCGTGCCCAGGGGAGGCACCGTTTTAAGGCTGATTCCCGGCGCGAAGAGAGGTAGGTCAAGAAGGAAAGCCTGGCCATTCTCCTCATCATCGACTGTTGTCAGCATTACTTATGCCATTCTCCTTTTGTTATTCGCATAGATCAACGTGCTTTGGCACATTTGTATGAGCAATGTTTGACAATGTCGTGGTAACCGAAAGCTGCCATGCAAGATGAATACAGTGCTCTTCTTGAAAACAACACTTGGCAGCTAGTTCCTCGCCCTTCAAACACTAACATTGTTTCTGGCAAATGGGTTTTTCGTCAAAAATTTAAATCTGATGGTAGTCTCGCTCATTATAAAGCACGTTGGGTCTGTCGTGGTTATTCTCAACAACACAGTATTGATTACGATGAAACATTTTCTCCTATAGTTAAATCTAGTATCATTCGCACTGTTCTTAACATTAATGTTTCCTCTTCCTGGCTCATTTACCAATTAGATGTTAAAATGCTTTTCTTCATAGTTCTCTAGAGAAAAATGTCTACTGTCAACAACCTCTAGGCTTTGAAGATAAAAACTATCCTGACCATGTTTGTCTTCTTCAAAAATCTCTTTATGGTTTAAAACAAGCCCCTCGAGCTTGGTTTACATGGTTTCCTCCTTTATTCAAACCATTGGATTTACCCCTTCTCTTTCCGATACATCTCTCTTTATTTACCAACATAATAATGATATTTCTGTAGGGTTCGCAACATAGAAAACAAAAAATTTCCTACGATGGGAACATCTAAGTACCAAGATCTATCTACTAGATACAAGCAACGGGTGGATATACATCCATAGAATACACACCCTCGAAGACCGAATAGCGTTAACGAGGTTGTACTCGTGGATGATGTAGACAAACGCTTGCCGATCTCAAGATCGTGATGAAGTCCGTCTGGTCCAGCCGGTCCAGCACGATCAAGTCCAACACCTCAAAGCAGTGGTGCATCCGTGATCGCACACACGTACGAGTACCCCGACAACCTCCGCGCCCTCGCTCCAGCGAAGCAGCGAAAGCAACAAATCCTTCCAGAAAAAGCCACCGGGAACATGTATCTCGCTGATCCGAGACCATGGGGAAATTCTAAAGGGGGGAGAGAGATCCTTCGCGAGGAGGTGTGCTTTGAGAGGAGGAGAGGGGGGCCTTTTATAGGGGAGAGGGGGGGCACCCAAGGGGCATGGCGCCCAGCCATGGGGCTGTCCCCACCTCTTCCACATTCATGTGGGTGGATCTCCCACTCAAAATGAAAAGCCTCCACTCCCATTAAAAAGCCTCCACTCAAAAATCCACTCACATGCATTAAATTTCCACCAAATTTAATGCAAGCTCTCATTTAAATAAAACTCTTTTATTTATTTATTCAGAATTTTGTTAATTACTTTAATTAACGAACATTCACATAAAACCCCTTGCTAGTATTCCATTTCACATGCAGAACCAGTTTCAACAATTTCAACCGAAACAGTTTCGGTGTCTAGTGAAATAAATTCCTGCGCTTGTTATTCTTTTCGGCATGAAACTTTTGCTCCAAATGGATGTCGGTGTCTCTTAAGTGTGTCACCCTACGGTTCGCGAATAATGCGGACATGATCAAGACCCCTCTCGGATCAATAATCAGAAGCGGGATCTAGAGACCCATACTGACTCCCACACATTCAACGATGACTTTCTTGTGATCGTCGGAACCTTTTACACTAGTATCTTAATCCCTTTGTTTCACGATATATTACATGTCCGAGATTCGATCATCGGTATCTCCATACCTAGTTTGATCTCGTTACCAACATGCACTCTTTTCTCGTTCCCGTGATATAACATTCTAGTGATCAAATCACTTGCTTGCAAGCTAATCAATGTGATATCACCGAGAGGGCCCAGAGCATATCTATCCGTCATCGGGATGAACAAATTCCACTCTCGATCCATGGGTCTCAACATAACACTTTAGTAGTTCTGAAGCCATCTTTATAATCACCCAGTTATGGTGTGACGTTTGATGTCATCGAGAAACTCTTCCGGTGTTAGTGATTGACATGATCTCATGGTCTAAGGATTAGGATCACTTCGTAAGTTGTTATAGCAATATAAAATCAATGACTTTGATCGTAATGCTATACTTCAGATGAATGTTCATCACATCATTACACTAATGTTGTGACCTCGTTATTAACAACATCCAATGTTCATGATCAGGAAACTTTGATCATCATGTTAATCAATGAGCTAGTTTATAAGAGAGGCATAACTAGGAACTTCCTTTTTGTTTATTAAACACACATGTATTAACGTTTCCGTATTAATACAATTATAGCATGCAAAATAAACATTTATCATAAATAAGGAATACGATAATAACCACTTTATTATTGCCTCTCGGGCATATTCCCTTCAGTCTCCCACTTGCACTAGAGACAATAATCTAGTTTGAAAACTTTGCGTATTGAACAATTATGGCTTTCTGGTGTTCCATATACGCAACCGCAAGTGGTTAACATAATCTATGGATCTGATGCTTTCAGGTCCGTGTGTATTTGCATGTCTTTGCGTCTCCACGCATCACTCATTCTCCAATGAGATGGCATTGTATAATTTTGGTCTTTTGGTGAGACCTTTAGTTCCTTGGGGTTAAATCATGTCGATACTATTGTCGTACAATATATCTTTAGTGTTAGCCCGTTGCGAACTACACCTTAGTTTGATAACAAACTACTTGACACAAATTCCCTCCTTTGCTGCTACTATAGCAGTCATATACTTAGCCTTTTTTTGTAGTATTCGTCACAATGTCTTAACTTTGGAACTCTTCCAAATCCATCATGGAAACTTTCTTTCCATTACATTGTGTCACCCATAGTTTAAATTGAGATAAACTTAATTTGTATCTTGTGACAAAACTAGTGTCAATGTAACGCTTTACAATGAACTGTATGTAATTGTTTGTCACCACTACACAAATATATTCTTAATTCTTCCAAAAGATCATAAGAATATCCTCACTATCGTCCAATGATCATTTTATGATTCATTCTGGTATATGCTCATAACACTTAGAGCATAGGACATATCTGGATGTGTACATATCATGGTATGATTGATCAAAACATTCTCGTGATTTCACTCATCAAGTGTCAAAGCACTTGAATATTGATTCAATTCCTTTCCATGCAACAAGAACGGTTTATTGTCGTTTCTATATTGAACTCCTTCAATATCTCATATATGTACGTTTGGCACAACAATATTGGCGTCACAGTCTATCCACTATAGACATTCACGCTAAATATTCGGGTTTTGCCTAAGTCTTTCATCGAAATGAAATTCTTAACCTTTGTCAATAAAAGATACATCATTTCTAATCAACAAGATGTCATCCACATAATGTATTAGAAATATGTCTCAGCGCTCCCACTTAATTTCTTGCAAATGCAAGCATCTTCATCGTCTCCTGATGAAAACTCCTTTTCATCACCGTGAAGATTCCAACTCCGCGATGCTTACTTCAACCATTGAAGTTTGCATGCCCTTTTAGCATCCTTTGAATTTAACAAAACCCTTTGGACCGTGTCATGTACACGTCCTAGGTAACCATTCTATTAGAAGAACTTTGTTTTGTTTATTCATCTATCATATACCAAATTATATGTAGTGGTTGCTACTTTAATCCGTCCAGACTAAATATCGCTATGAAAGATCAAATCTTGTCATAGTCAACTCCTTGAACATTGTCATAAAATATTTTACGACATGTCGACTATTTCATAGATTTGAAACATCCATGTCTGTTTCTTTATAGATCCAAATACGACTGATAGGTTTTTACACCTTTCCGGAGGGTCTTCCAAGTTCGAAACTTGATTTATCATGTATGGACTTATCACGGATTTTATGGCTTCAAGCCATTTGACGGAGTCAGGGCCCATCATCGCTTCTTTGTATGTATTCGGTTCATCATTGTCAAACAATAATGATTTACTCTCAAATCTTAGCATTTGATTGTTTAACCGACCTACTTGGTTCAATAGGAACTTAGATCTCCGTGACCACAACCTTTGAGGCACATAAGCTATGAGCATTATGGCAGGCTCCAGAACGATTTCCGGCGTTGCGCAACTCAGCACATTTAGCTAAGGTTCGTTAATCCTTATCAAAGTTCTATTGTACTCCCACTTAACTTTTGCGAAAAATTCCTTTTTTAAGAAACTTCACATTTCAAGCGACAAACCTTTTGTCCTCGGTGTTATGGAGGAATAACCAATTGTTATTCGAAATAACCTACAAAGACATGCTCATTCGACTTCGGTTGTAAACATCTTACTTATGTTTAGCATACCAAAATTTAAGAAATGACAACTTGGGTTTTACCCCAAACCATAACTTCCATGGTGTCATTTCAACGGATCAAGATGGAGCTCTTTTCAGTGTAAAAGTGGAAGTCTCTAAAGCTTTAATCTTTTAAAACATAATGGCAGTTTTATAAATAACACCTTTGATCTAACCATGTCAAACAAGGTTTCATTACAAATCTCAAACACTCCATACTCCTATGGTGTTTCGGGAAATGTAAATCTAGGTGTTTTGCTAAACTTGTAACTCAAATAAATCCCTTTATGATAAAATCATAATTCATTTATTTTCTTGTTACACTTGTAACTCAAACAAATCCCTTATGATAAAATCATAAACCATTTATTTTCTTGTTACAATGAATTTCCACTTCATCTTGAAAGTCTTTGAAAACGTTTTTCAAATATTTCATACTTCTTTCTCATTAAGTGAATATTCACTCAAAATCCGGAGAAAGCATATGAAGTTGAAACCCATCGCTTACGGCTACACATAATGGAATACATACATCGATATGTATAAATTCCAATAATTTAGTCTTTCGTTCTTCTTTGGCCTTTGAGCGAAGTTTTAATTATCACGTGGAATCTCACAAGTGTCACTTGATCAAATCAAAGACTCCAAAAATCCATGAATATGGAGATTCTTCATGTTTTCTTTCCAATATAATTTAAACAGCGATGTCACTTCGTAAGTGATCTTTCAATCATTTGTCTTGCGACATTTTAGCATTAGGTTTTATGGATGTGATTTCTCCAACTAGATTTGTAAATCATCCATCTTATATGGAATATGGTAATTATTTGAACAACCTTTGTTCTCATAATACCTGATTCAAATAACAACTATTAAAACAAATCTTGGAGTCAAGCTTTGATGTCAATGAGAAATACAAACAACGGTTTATTTGTTTTCGATAAACATCATCACATATTCTCTTGCTAGTTACTTAGGCCATTGTGGTTCATGAATTGCGTCGTTCCGTATGAAATTTCATACCAACCAATTCGGTATCCAATACCCAAGAACCACATTGTTTAACAAGCAAAGAATATAACCATAACATGTATATCATCCATATACCTAAATTGGATATTTCCAATCTTTTCTTTTCTGCCAAATATATTTTATAGATTCTCTTTCAGTATTTCCTTTTTACTTTTTAAAAGAATTTATCAACATCAACAGTGGCACCATATACATGACACATAGTCCAAAGTGTGTATATTCAAATAATAATACCTTTGGACTTGCACTTTGAAGTAGATCACCATCATCAAAATGATCGGTATTCTTTCAAAATCCATTCTTTAGTAATCTTTTAGTGTAGTAAACACTTTACATACATATTCTATTCATCCTTATCATGACGACTTTCATGATCAAGCTACTGTAGCTTATAAAGATGAATCGTGAGTATAACATTACTTTCCAAAACCCTTTTGGATGATTAGGATGTCTAGCATCTCCAACCTTCGTAAATTCTCATCCAATATGAGAACATATATTATACTCTATCATACTGCAACCAAAACATTGTTTCAGATATCGTTATATCTGCCACACATGATGGTTTCTGAAACAATTCTTTCAGCTCCTAGACAACCTTGATATTTAAAAACAATCAAGAATCATGGAGGCAAACATGATACTTAAGATACTAACACTGGAATTGTTACTCTCGATTTAATACCAATTATTAAATTTCACGGAGTAAACAGAGTTTGCTGAAAGTTTGTAATAGGACTTTAAACTTTAGATTGACACTCAACACAATACGATACCAGTTCGTAAAGTATATATATCCAGAATTCTATAGTTCTATTATCTCAATTACAACTATGCATAAGGTGGTGAACGAATGCCAATGACTACAACAAATTATGCAAATTCACTTTGATTTAATTTATGATAAATTGAGTTCTACTAATCCAAATTAGAAATGAACTCTCACCCAAAAACGACATCCCTCGTGTCTTTTTGGTGATTACATGAACGAAATCCACTACACCAAGTCCGATCATCACATGAGTCGGTATAGCTTCAAAGGTGAGCATCCATATGGTCATCATATCAAAACATATGACTCATGCTTAACCTTTCGGTCCGTGTTCCGAGGCCATGTCTGTACATGCTAGGCTCGCCAAGTAAGAACCTTAGTATTCGCGTGTGTAACTGTCTTACACCCGAGATATGCTCGTGGATTCAAGTACACCCGATCATCACGTGATGTCTTGAAGCGACGAAACATTGTCGGTGCATACTTAAGGAAGAACACATTCTTATCTTGATATATAAATGAGGGATCATCTTATTATGCTAATAAAACGCCAAACAAGCAATATAAGATGCAATCAAACATCACATGTTTATTAGTGAAATGATATGGTTCCCGCATATGATCTCTATCATGTGCACCGTGGTATGATCACTATCATACCTTTATGTGTAAGGCCAAGGTCTATGGAACCTACACGGTATGTGTGTTGTCAGAGTATCATCTCATAATTCTACTTACAACATCACCATATCATAACACTAGCCCAGCAACAATCTAAACTAGACGCCTCTAATTTATCCATTGCAAGTTTTACGTGGCTTAGGGCTTTCGAAGATAGAACCGTTCTTACCTACGAACATGAACCACAACGAGGATAACCAAATTGTTGACAACTCGTTGCAAATTAGATATTGACTATAGTAGGAGAGACAGACACCCGCTAGCCACTTATGCAAACTAGTTGCATGTCAAGCGTGGAACATGTCTCATGTGCGAGGACATGTAAAGTTTGTCCGGGCCGCTTCATCCCACTATGCCACCAATATCCAAAGTACAACTAAGAAGCAATAAAATGATCATAATCGCCCACATACTTATATGTGTACTACCCGTGCAAAGCATCTACACATAGACCCGGCTCTGATACCACTGTAGGGTTCGCAACATAGAAAACAAAAAATTTCCTACGATGGGAACATCTAAGTACCAAGATCTATCTACTAGATACAAGCAACGGGTGGATATAAATCCATAGAATACATACCCTCGAAGACCGAATAGCGTTAACGAGGTTGTACTCGTGGATGATGTAGACAAACGCTTGCCGATCTCAAGAACGTGATGAAGTCCGTCTGGTCCAGCCGGTCCAGCACGATCAAGTCCAGCACCTCAAAGCAGTGGTGCATCCGTGATCGCACACACGTACGAGTACCCTGACAACCTCCGCGCCCTCGCTCCAGCGAAGCAGCGAAAGCAACAAATCCTTCCAGAAAAAGCCACCGGGAACATGTATCTCGCTGATCCGAGACCATGGGGAAATTCTAAAGGGGGGAGAGAGATCCTTCGCGAGGAGGTGTGCTTTGAGAGGAGGAGAGGGGGGCCTTTTATAGGGGAGAGGGGGGGCACCCAAGGGGCATGGCGCCCAGCCATGGGGCTGTCCCCACCTCTTCCACATTCATGTGGGTGGATCTCCCACTCAAAATGAAAAGCCTCCACTCCCATTAAAAAGCCTCCACTCAAAAATCCACTCACATGCATTAAATTTCCACCAAATTTAATGCAAGCTCTCATTTAAATAAAACTCTTTTATTTATTTATTCAGAATTTTGTTAATTACTTTAATTAACAAACATTCACATAAAACCCCTTGCCAGTATTCCATTTCACATGCAGAACCAGTTTCAGCAATTTCAACCGAAACAGTTTCGGTGTCTAGTGAAATAAATTCCTGCGCTTGTTATTCTTTTCGGCATGAAACTTTTGCTCCAAATGGATGTCGGTGTCTCTTAAGTGTGTCACCCTACGGTTCGCGAATAATACGGACATGATCGAGACCCCTCTCGGATCAATAATCAGAAGCGGGATCTGGAGACCCATACTGACTCCCACACATCAACGATGACTTTCTTGTGATCGTCGGAACCTTTTACGCTAGTATCTTAATCCCTTTGTTTCATGATATATTACATGTCCGAGATTCGATCATCTGTATCTCCATACCTAGTTTGATCTCGTTACCAACATGCACTCTTTTCTCGTTCCCGTGATATAACATTCTAGTGATCAAATCACTTGCTTGCAAGCTAATCAATGTGATATCACCGAGAGGGCCCAGAACATATCTATCCGTCATCGGGATGAACAAATTCCACTCTCGATCCATGGGTCTCAACATAACACTTTAGTAGTTCTGAAGCCATCTTTATAATCACCCAGTTACGGTGTGACGTTTGATGTCATCGAGAAACTCTTCCGGTGTTAGTGATTGACATGATCTCATGGTCTAAGGATTAGGATCACTTCGTAAGTTGTTATAGCAATATAAACTCAATGACTTTGATCGTAATGCTATACTTCAGATGAATGTTCATCACATCATTACACTAATGTTGTGACCTCGTTATTAACAACATCCAATGTTCATGATCAGGAAACTTTCATCATCATGTTAATCAACGAGCTAGTTTATAAGAGAGGCATAACTAGGAACTTCCTTTTTGTTTATTAAACACACATGTATTAACGTTTTCGTATTAATACAATTATAGCATGCAAAATAAACATTTATCATAAATAAGGAATACGATAATAACCACTTTATTATTGCCTCTCGGGCATATTCCCTTCAATTTCGTACTTTATTATTTATGTTGATGATATTGTTCGTACGGATTCTTCTCAACCATGTTTAGATCACATTATCACTCTTCTTCGTTCTGAGTTTTCTATGACTGATCTTTGTCTTCTTCATCAGCTTTTGGGTATTGCAGTTCTTTGTGACTCTTCTGCACGTTTTCTTTCCCAAAGACAATATATTATTGATATTCTTTCTCATGCTAGGATGCTGGATTTCCAGTCTTCTCGTACAGTATGGATACTTCTTTTAAACTTTCGCCTGATGGTGAACTCTTTTCTGATGCTACTCTCTATCATAGTTTTACTGGTGCACTTCTATACTTTGTAGGGTTTCGTAGCATGGAAAACAAATATTTTCTATCGCATACAAACAAAAAAGCCAAGATCTATCTACTAGATTGTAGCAACGAGTCGATGGAATAACTCACCCTCGAAGATTCCAAAGTGTTTAACGAGAGCGGATTCTCGTGGGCGATGTAGTCGTACTCTTTCCGATCTCAAGATCGCGTAGACGATCCTTCCGACGCTGCGTTCCGGCAGCGCTCCCGCAGTCGGTCACACGTTCGGTACTCGACGAAGACCTTCCTCTCCCTTGTTCCAGCAGGCAGCGGAGGTTGTAGCACTCTCCTCGCGATTTCGGCAGCAGAACGGCGTGGTACCGAAAGTAGAGGGGAGATCTCGCAGGGCTTCGCCTTAAGCCGGAGCGAGTATGGTGGACTATGAGAGAGATCCTCGACGATCTAGGGTTTAGACACACCAAGGAGGAGGTGCTAGGGCCGGTGGCTAGGGATTGGAGGTGCCCAAGTTGGCGGCTAGGGGAGAAACCCTAGGCGGCGGCTAGGGTTTAGGTTTAGAGGGGGAACTTGTGTACTAGGAGGGGCAGCCCTGCCCCTCCCTTTATAGGTGGGAGGCACCGGCCAAGGGGAGGGGAGTCCCTCCCCCACTCGGATCCTAAGTGGGCCGGCGGTGGAGGGGAGGAACTCCTCCCCAACTCGGTTTCCACCTTCCCCTCCACTTCCCAAAATAGCCGTTTGACTTTTCAAATTGGCGTTTGACTTTTCAAACTAGGATTTGATTAAACCCTTTATTTTGTTCAGCGATGACACCTAGTACATGATGCAATTGTTCCAACTTGGTATTACACATTCATGTACACTTCCCCTTCGGAGTGCCGGACATTCCGGTACCTTCTAGAACATTCCCGATGAAAACACCGGAACCATTCCCCAACTCCGAAATAGGACTTTCCTTATATGAATCTTATTCTCCGTACCATTCCGGATCTTCTCGTGATATCCTGGATCCCATCCGAGACTCCGAACATCATTCGGTCTCTTACTCATCATTCCATAACTACTCAAACAATGTCGAATCCTTAAGTGTGTCTCCCTACGGTTCGTGAATTATGCGGACATGATCGAGACACTTCTCCGAAAAATAACCAATAGAGGAATCTGGAAATTCATATGGCTCCCACATATTTCTACGATTACTTTGCGATCGAATGAACCACTTACATACGATACCAATTTCCCTTTGTCTCACGATAGTTTACTTATCCGAGGTTATGATCGTCGGTATCTCTGCATACCTAGTTCAACCTCGTTACTGATAAGTACTCTTTTCTCGTTCCCATGATATGTGATCCCTTGTGAGCCAGTCACATGCTTGCAAGCTAATTGGATGACATTCCACCGAGAGGGCCCAAAGTATATCTATCTGTCATATGGATGGACAAATCCCACTCTTGATCCATGTGTCTCAACCAACACTTTCCGAACACTCAATGCCACCTTTATAGCCACCCAGTTATGGTGTGGTGTTTGATGTCATCAAAGCATCCTTCCGGTGAAGGTGATATGCATGATCTCATGGTCTAAGGAATTAGGTTACTATGTATCAGAAAGCATATAGCAATTGAACTATTAAAATGACTTGATCTTTATGCTACGCTTATCTATAGGAGTATGTCCACCATATCATTCTCCTAACGATATGATCTTGTTGTTAATAACATCTCAATGTTCATGATAGGGAAACCACAATCATTTATTAACCAACAAGCTAGTATTATGAAGAGGCTTTACTAGGGACTTCAATTTAAGTTTACAAATCACACAAGTATTAATGTTTCCTTGTTAATACTATTATAGCATGAATGTAAACATTTATCATAAACACAAAGATATAATAATAACTATATTTATTATTGCCTCTAGGGCATATCTCCAACATACTTCACTCTTACTCGTCCTGACATTTCAGGGTATGAGAATCTTTATTACAGGGTATGGAGAATTCACTAAGGAGAGATGATAAAAACTGCGTTATTGGGATGGCCGAGTCGACGATGCCACAAATCCACCGAATTCACTAAGGAGAATCTTGTTGTAGATATAACCAAGAGGCAATAATAAAGTGGTTATTATTACATTTTTGTGTTTTTGATAAATGTTTATATCCCATGCTATAATTGTATTAATCGGAAACATTAATACATGTGTGTTTTGTAAACATAAAGTAGTCCCTAGTAAGCCTCTTGTTCAAACTATCTTGATGATTAATAGATGATCATGGTTTCCTGATCATGGACATTGGATGTTACTGATAACAAGATCATATCATTAGGAGAATGATGTGATGTACACACACACACATAGTAAGCATATCATAAGATCAAGTCATTAAGTTCATTTTCCTACAAGCTTTCAGATACATAGTAACCTAATCCTTTGACCATTAGATCATGTTAATCACCATCAATGGATGATTACTTTGATGACATCAAACACCACTTCCGTAACTGGGTTGTTATAAAGGTGGAATTGGGTATTCTGAAAGTATGTGATGAAGCACATGGATCAAGAATGGGATGTGTCCATCAATATGACGGATAGATATACTTTAGGCCCTCTCGGTGAAATGTCATCCAATTGGCTTGCAAGCATGTGACTAGGTCACAAGGGATGTCATATCATGGAACGAGTAAAGAGTAATTATCGGTTACAAGGTTGAACTAGGTATGGAGATACCGATGCTCGAACCTTGGATAAGTAAAGTATCGCACGACAAAGGGAATTGGTATCGTATGTGAATGGTTCATTTGATCACGAAGTTATCATTGAATATGTGGGAGCCATTATGGATCTCCAGATCCCGCTATTGGTTATTGACCAGAGAGGTGTCTTGATCATGTCTGCATTTTTTGCGAACCGTAGGGTGACACTCTTAAGGTTCGATGTTGTTTAAGTAGATATGGAATATGAGATGGATACTGAATATTGTTTGGAGTCTCAGATTGGATCCAGGACATCGCGAGGAGATCCGGAATGGTCCGGAGAATAAGATTCATATAAGGAAAGTTGTTTTCCGGGGTACGAAAACGTGTCTTGTATTTTGACCGGCGCTTCTAGAATGTTCTAGAGGGACAACCAGTGGGTCCACCACCCCGCAAGGGGTCACTTGGGTTGTGGCATGCCGAGGGGGCACTAGGGGCCAGCCGCACAAAGCCCAACGGGGCAAACCGCCCAGCACTAGGAAAAAGGGTCAAACCCTAATTTGATAAGGGGAGAAATTTGGAGGGAAAGTTCCTACCTCTCCTCCCTTGGCCGCCGAGTTGGGGGTGGACACGGCCAGGGTGGGAAGCCTGGCCGTAGCCCCCATCTATATAAGGAGGGGCGGGGGTGCACCCTTGCCCCTCACCTCAACCCTAGCCGTCGTCTTCCTCCCTCCTCCACCATACTGCTCCAGCTTAGGCAAAGCCCCGCAGAAATCTCCTCCACCACCACCATGTCGTCGTGCTGCTGGGATTCCAAGGAGATCTACTACCTCCGCTGCCCACTGGAACGGGGAGAGGAAGGTCCTCATCGACTCCGTACGTGTGACCGAGGGTGGAAGCGCTGCCGGAACGCGACGCCGGAAGGATCGTCTACGCGGTCTTGAGATTGGCAAGTGATCGACTACATCAACCATGAGATCTAATCTCGTTAATGCTAGTTCTCTACAATCTCGTTGCATCGATCTCGTAGATTATATCTTGGCTTTGCCATAGATTAGATCTTGGTTTTATGTGTTCTTGCCATAGATTTTTTTTGTTTTCCATGGAAAGAACCCTACAGTAGCTGTGAGCCTAGCTCACTTTGTTAGGGAAGTGGATGTACAGCCCAACCGCCCAGGTTCAAGTCCTCACGGTCGCAGATTTGGGTTCTTATTATTCAAAAAAACTCGCTATAGGGGCTTCCCCTACCGCATTCCTTTCAAAAAAAGAACCCTACAGTGGTATCAGAGTCGTATCTATGCGTAGATCTGTTGCACGAGTATAACACAATGGTTTGTGGGTGTTGATGCTTTATTGTCGCTTGCTTTTCGTGTACTTTGCATCTTGCGGGATGGTGGGATGAAGCGGCCTGGGCTAATCTTACATGTCGTCGCACATGAGACTTGCTCCACGCTCAACGTGCAAATTGTATTGCACAAGTTGCTTTGCGGGTGTCTGTCTCTCCCACCATAGTTAAGATTCAATTATCAATGGGGACTTGACAACACTTGTATCAACGTTGTGGTGCATGTTCGTAGGTAAGAACGGTTCTTATTCGAAATCCCCAAGTCACGTAAAACATGCAAATAGAGGCGTCTAACTTGTTTTTGTAGGGGAATGTGACGTGATATGACCATGATGTGATTGTGATTATATTTTATGTATGCAATGATCCTTATTGTAAGTTGGCAACCAACAAGAGCCTAATGGTTGTCTTTAAATTCGTTAAGACCTTCGTGTTTATTCATCATGTAATAGCTTTGTTCCAAGTAGTTATAATAGTTGATGTTGGTGATGGACAACCATGAACCGACGCCATTGACCTTGACGCCACGCTGGTGATGATGGAGATCATGTCCGCGCTTTGGAGATGGATATCAAAGGCATAAGAAGAAAGGCCATATCATATCACATATTATGAATTGCATGTGACGTTAATCCTTTTTATGCATCTTGTATTGCTTATATCGCGATGGTAGCATTATAAGATGATCCCTCCAACTTAATATTAATTAATAAAGTGTTCATTCTTAGTAGGAACCGTTGCTAAGACTCATCATTTCGAAGCATCTCGTGGTGATCGGGTATGATAGATTCTATGTGTGCACACAACGGGTGCAAGCTAGATTTGCACATGCGGATACTAAGGTTAATCTTGACAAGCCTAGCATATACAGACATGGTCTGGGAACACGGAATACCGAAATGTAAAGCATGAGTCATATGAATGATATGATGAACATGTTGATTGTTCGCCTTTGAGGCTGCATCTTCTCTCGTGAAGATCAGACTTGGTGTAGTGGATTTGGTTTGTGTGATCACTAAAACAATGTGATGGATGTTGTTTTGAGTGGGAGTTCACCGAGTTAATTTAAGAATATAGTTTGAACTCAATTTATCATAAACTTAGTCTAAACTCTTTGCAGATATGTTGTAGATCATGGCGGCCCTACCATCAATTTTAATGCATTCCTAGAGAAATAAAAGATGAAAAAATGGAAGAAACTTCACGTACTGGTTTCATAACATGAGGATTGTCCTCAATGTTAGTCAGTTAACCTATGTGATGGATGCACCGCTGGATGACCCGCCTGCAGCTGATGCTACCGATGAGGTGAAAAATGTTTACTTCACTCGAAAGAATCAATACTCCATAGTTCAATGTGCCATCCTATAAGGTTTGGAATCAGAGATTCATAAGCGCTTTGAGAATCGTGACCCTTATGATATTATCAATGAGCTCAAAATGATATTTGAGACTCATGCGGTCGTGGAAAGCTATGAAGATTCCGAGAAGTTCTTTAACTACAAGATGGAAGAGCTCAGATCCATTAGCGAGTATGTGCTCAAAATGTCTAGGCACGCAAACAAACTCCATGATTTTGGAATAACAATTCCTAATGCGATGGGATTCATTGTGTCCTCCGATCACTACCACCAAGTTACAAGAACTTTGTGATGAACTACAACATGCAGCACATGGATAAGTCATTACGAGAACTCTTCTCCATGTTAAAGACTGTGGAAGTGGAGATCAAGAAAGATCACCAAGTGTTGATGGTCAATAAGACAACCAATTTCAAGAAGAAAGGCAAGCCTAAGAAGAAGGGCAACTTCAAGAAGGGCAGCAAGAAAGCTACCGCGCCTGCTAAGAAGCCCAAGGCTAGTACTAAGCCTGATACTGAGTGCTTTTACTGCAAGGGCGAAGGTCACTGGAAGCGGAATTTCCCCAAGTACCTGGTTGATCTGAAGAACGGCAACATCAAGAAGCACTACTAGGAAAATGGCTATAGGTAATCAGCACATCCGTGGCTCACATGGTTGAAGTGCCCCACGGCTAAAACAGGCGTGGCTCACCTATGGGCAGTGCCCCACTAGTAACTAGAACAACCGTGGCGCACATGACCATAGTGCGCCACAGATGTGTATGGGCCAGGGCCCTGTTGGCCGCATGCCAAACATCCGTAGCGCACATAGGGTAGGTGCGCTACGGTTGTTAGTGTCAACCGTGGCGCACATGGAGGGGGTGCGCTACGCCTAAGCGCATGCCCCTCTCTGCTATGAAACGGCCAGACACATCTGTGGCGCACTATGGCATGTGCGCCACAGATGTATAAACTTAGTAGTAGGGCACCTTGCCCTAGTGCCCTACGCCTAACTATCCTGCACCAACTCCACCCCCCCCCCGTGGATCGCCTTTTTAGGTTTTGCAAAAAATAAAAGAAAATGATAAACACTTCAAAAAATTAAATCCTTACATATTTAGGTAGGTAATGTGGTATAGCTTCTCGTAAAATTAACAAACATGAGTTTTGACTTTATTTGCAAAAAAAAGTCATGCCACGGTAAAAAGGCCGTAACTTTTGCATACGATATCGAAAATTTGTATAATATACCAAAATGACGAGAACGAGATTTTCAAAATTCGAAAAGAGTAAAAAGTTACGGTCAAAAGACCGTTTTTTCCTGCAGAAAAAAATAGAGGGCGGCTTACCCGTAGCGCACCACCACCTAGTGCGCCACGGATAAGCTTGGGCGGGATTCAAATTTCGAATCCCCACCCCGCCCACCTTCCCTCCCCTTCTCTCCTTTTCCTTTTCCTCCCTTCTCATTTCCTTCTTCTTCTCCTCCTTCTCCTTCTCTTTCTCCTTCTCCTCCTCTTCCTCCTCCTTGCAGTGAACATGGTGATGGTGGCGGCCTCCTCCTTGCAGTTCCGACGACGAGACGGCGGGCTCCTTCTTCTCCTCCTCTTCCTCCTCCTCCTTGTAGTTCCGACGACGAGAGGCCTCCTCTTCTTCTTCTTCTCCTCCTCCTCCTCCTCCTCCTCCTCTTCTTCTCCTTCTCCTCCTCCTCTTCTTCTCCTCCTCTTCCTCCTCTTCCTCCTCTTCTTCTTCTCCTCCTCCTCTTCTTCTCCTTCTCCTCCTCCTCTTCTTCTCCTCCTCTTCTTCTTCTTCTCCTCCTCCTCTTCTTCTCCTCCTCTTCCTCCTATTCTCCTCCTCCTCCTTGCAGTTCCGAAGATGACGACGAGGTGACGACGAGGAGGCGACGACGAGACGACGAGGTGACGACGAGGAGGCGACGACGAGACGACGACGGCAACCTACACCGACGCGCAACGACACTGACGACGAGATCCAGATCTGCTGCTTTTTTTTGAATTTTGAAATTTATATCCGTGGCGCACATCACCTAGTGCGCCACGGTTATCGTTTCATACGCGTGGCGCACCTGGACTACTTTCCGTGGTGCACTGGCATGTGCGCCACGCCTATCTCGACACAACCGTGGCGCACCAGGTAGTGCGCCATGGCTACAGATAGCCGTAGCGTGAGGCCCGTGGCGCACTGCTAGTGCGCCACAGATGGCCTTTTCAGGTGCGCCACTAAAGGCCGTTTTCCTAGTAGTGAAGAAAGGTATATTTGATATACATGTTATTGATGTGTATCTTTGTAGAGGTCCCAACCTGATAAGGTAGAGATTCCTGTGTTTACAATGCTAGTCCCTGGATCAATAGCGAGCATCCACAGTTTAAGATGTAATATCAAGAAACAAAGGTCATAATACAACTTTATAACTAGGAATAAAATAATTCATTACATCTTACATAACTCATTTGATTATCTCATTACAATGCAGCAGAAATAACTATAGCATGGAATCCTTCATCTTCAAAGTGCCACAGGCAATCATGTTGGTTGTAGACTTGTAATCCTATTCAACACACTTCACTAACATCAAATAAACCTGCAACATAATAAGTTACAGCCACAAGGGTCAATACATTTGAATTGTATTGGCAAATGATACTATGGTAGAATAGTGGTATCTATCATCTATATGCATTTGGCTAAGTGGAGCTTAGGCTTGCTTTGCTCAAAATAGATTTTCCTTATCATTTGAAAACACTAGGTTTTTGTTTATCAAAATCACCCAAGGAACAACCAATAGAATTGGTTAACCTTTAACCCTTGTTCAACAACAAGCTTTTAACTTAGAAATTGGGATGAGGAGATCCTTGATAGCTTCTATGTCTTGATGCTCAAATTGTCCATTGCCGGGGACACGGCTAAGTACTTAGATTTTACTCTCTCGAGAGGTGGTGCACTTTCCCCACAAGACTCGACATGCATTGAGACAAGATCTTTCAGAAGCCTTCCCTTAGACCAAAATGGACGCGCTCCAAACCTATCACCCCTACCACCAACTGTCCATCTGGCTAAGTTATTGCAACCTATATGATCTGGGCAGAGCCCATATTGTCATGTGGCTGCACTTGAAGCTTCTCAACATTTGACATCTCATATCTCTTTGTTCCTGGGTGGCATTCCAGAAGTGAGATACACAGGGTAGGCCATGAAAATGGGGCCCTGATAACCACTCAACAAAAATCCATCCAAGCAATTACCATTTCACCCAGGTGTTTCATTCATATAGTTGTTTTATTAAACAAAACACAAGTCATAGACTTAGAAATATTCCATAGCATGAATATAATCCACCATTGTTTTCTACTAGCTAGACTAAGCATTCTAGTAGCAAGAATCTTAACTTAGGGAAAATTCTACTATGGCATCATCTAATAGGATTTCCCATGGCATAGCATACTTAGTAAAAAAAATCCATGCAAGTCCTACTCAAAATATCACTAATGCAAAGTGAAAATAATAGGATAAAATATATGAAACACCACTTTCCTTTTTAGTAGAGAAAATAGGTTCACTCCGTGATCTTGCAATGGTCACACTCTTCAAAGTTCACTACAATTTAGTCAAGGCATACATTCAACTAGCATTCAAACAATTTCACCACATAAAATAATAAAAACAAAGTAATGCGTGTAAGCATGCAAAAGATTGTTTTATTTGGAAAGGTGGTTTCTAATAGACTATGAACATTTTAAAACACCTATTGGTCATTTATAAAAGAGGCAAAACCATTTAAAATCAAGTTAGTGAAAATGGGCCATTTAAATCATTTTTGTTTTGCTAGAAATGATTTTAATTATAGGAATAATTTCTAGTGTTAGCCAAATATATTTTTAAACACAAATTTTAGTGTTTATGGTCTAAGTTCTTAAAACAAATCCATTTGCAAAAGGTTTCATCCAAAAACCATTTTTAAATCAAAGCAATATTTTATTTTACTAGAAATGCCTTTAAACAAAGTAATAATTTTCTAGGGTTAATCAAATACATTTTTAATCCAAAACTTAGTGTTTAGGGTTAGAGAGTTTAAATCAAACCATTTGCAAAAGATTTTACCCTAAAAACATTTCTAGAATAAATTTTATACATAAAATAGACCTAATAATGTTTCTGCAAAAACATCTACTTTTATAGAAGTAAAACACTAAACTAAGGGCATGGTTGCAAAGGTTTCTTTTTCCTGATTCCAATGATATAAAGTTTGTAAATTTTGGACGTATAGATCTAAAGTTATGAATTTTGCAAAATCTAACATCTAATAGAAATATTTCTGTTTTTAAAACAAAATACATGCCACGTGTCTTAATCCTGTTAGTGCATACCATTTCGGTTGGATCGACTAACACATGCCGCATGATTTTCTTTAGATCGCACGGCGCAAATCACTCTATACCTCTTCGTCTAATGATTCTAATGTGACCACTAGATTGATATCTAACGGCTCAGAGCGCTATGACCATGTACTAGCGGCGCTGGGGCAACGACGAGCGGTGGCGCGCTCTGTTAGGGACGTTGCCGACAAACTAGGAAGCGAGAATGAGAGGGAAAGGCTCACCGGGTTCGCAGGGTTGCGCTGACTCTCGGCGTGGTCGTTGTCCGCGAAGGGGCGCACAAGGACGGCGGGGATTGCTCGCCGGAGTCGTCTTTGCCGTCGGGCTCGTCTGTTCGTCGACGAAGGCGAGAATTCAAGGCACTCTAATACAAAAGAAGGGCGTCGTTAGGTGCGTAGGAGAGTTGCGAGTGCAGGAGCATCACCGAGAGGGAAAGGCGCGATCGGGGTTTATAGGGGTAGCTCGTCGCAGAGGGGGCAGACGGCGGTGGCGCTCTTTCATCATTGTTGCCGGGGCTGTGGGGCACGCGCGTGCGAGATGAGGCTACTGGGAGGTGCGTTAGGTGATGGCGAGTATGCTCATGGAGTCCAGGAGGCAAGGGGAGGTGAGGGATGGCCGGAATCGTCACCGAAGTGTCGTCGGAGCAGTGGCGTGTTGGCGAGCAATTGAAGTAGCCTAGGGGCAGAGGGGAGCTGGAGAATGAGGGGAAAGGTAGAGGAGGGAGGGGCGCTAAATCGTGCGTGATTGCTGACGGAAATTACTCGCGGCATTTAGGCGAATTAAGAGCGCGGAATCAAAGCAGAAACGGGCGAGAGAGAGGGGAGAACTGGTCGCGTTCCAGGAAGAAGGTGCTAAGCTGGTGGTGGGGTCCGTTGTCAGCGGATGAGAGGGGGTACGGTGGGGTCCAAGCATCAGAGAGGTCGCGGGTTAGTTTTCGGGTAAGAAAACGTTTCGTGAGAGGAAGAGCTGGGCTGCTGTTGGGCCTGTTGGGCTGGGTTGGGTCTGTTTGCTTTCTATTTTTTTCTGTTTCCTTTTTCTTTTTCTATTTTATTTTCTGTTTTCAAATCCAAACACCCATTTGAATTCAGATTATTTATTCAAACCTTTTCTAAACTTTCAGTATATTTTAATATTGTTTAACAAAGTATTTTAAAATCCAAATTTAGAATATTTCCTTGTATTCTTTTGGGCTTTATTATTTATTTAAATAGACATTTGTCTTTATTTTCAAGTAATATTTAATATGATTCAAAAGCTTACCTTTTGATTTATATTTCTATCAAACCTTTTCAGTAGGTTTAATCTTAATTAATAATGTATTTAAATATTCCATTTTAGAATATTTCTTATATTCTCATATGGTTTGTTATTTATTTAATTTAGACAATTGTTTTTATTCAAACCATTTATTTAAGCCTTCATTTAAATTTAAATTTTCATTAAACCCTTTTAGTATTTATATTTATTCATTAGTGTGTTTAAATAATTCACATTGAATTATTTCAAATATTTTAATATGATTTAATATTTATTTAAATGAGGTCTTTGTCTTTATTCAAATAAAATCAAATATGGTTTTAAACCCATATAAATTTTATTCAAATAATTCTTTTTAAGTTAATTGGATAACTTTTTAATCTACTTTGGCAAATTCCAATTTATTATTTTCTCATGATTTATTTAATCATTTTCATTAGGTATTTTTCTCCATTTAAATATAAATAGAATATGGTTTAATGCCATATAATTTTATTTGGATATTCTTTATCCCTTTATTTTTTTGTATTTTCTTTATTCCATTTGCTCATGGATTTAATTCAAGACTTAAATTGTCTTCTAAATAATTTTCTTGGGATTTATTATTTAGTTTAGGCAATTTGTCTTTATTTAAGTAAAATTGGATATTGTTCAATCCGTATGATTTTATTTAAATAATCTTTACCCATTTTTTTATTATTCAATAACTTCCATTTGTTTATGATTTTGGCCAAGATTTAATTTTGTTTTTAAATATTCCTTATTTATTTCTTTCTTTCTTTATCTTATAAAATCCATATATTTTTATTTATAGATCCAAAATTGGTGATTCCCATTTGTATAATTTTATTTAATATTTGTTTATCTTTTTAAATCCTTTTAGGATTACTTTGCTCATGATTCAGTATGGATTTTTAATTAGGAGCTTTATTAGCTTTGTAAATTAATTCCTTTTATCTTATTAAATTCATAGGTTCTTATCTATGGCTCCAAATTAAATGAAACCAATTTCTATGGTGTTATAATATTTTTTTATTATTTATAATTGCTTATTGATAGATTTTTATATGGATCAAATCCATAGTCTTAGAGAGATCTTGGAAATGATTTTCTTCCATTAAGATTTAGGATTTTGATTTAACTTTTCCAAGTGTTTAAATTTCAAGATACATTCCTTAATGAATGTATTTCACTTGATTGAAATTTGTTGGATTCCCTTTTCATTCAAATTTGTTCAAGAAGGGTTTTGATGTTTCCATTTAGAAGCAAAAAAGTTTCTTTTCACTCTAAATTTTAACAATTAATTCTTTTGTTTATTTATTTTTCATATTTCAAAATTTAGAAAATTTTGGGACGTGACAGGCACTACAACAAAATAGTCGTCTAGAGACGTCGTTTGTGTGACGCTTTTTTTCGTCTTTATTTGTATGGCCAACCAGATCTAAAGACATTGTTTCGAGACGTTCTACCTACAGTCTCATTTCCACGGTAAATGTCCTCTCCATATAATAAAAAAAATATAAATTCCCCACTATCCCATACAACCCACGACTCCTTCCCATCCCTCACAAGACTTGGAAAAAACTACCATCGCTCCACCCAGGCTATGAAACCTAGCGCCGCCGCCAACAAATCGTACCTTCTACCTTGGCGTTCCTCTCTGGATCCAGCGAACTGGCGCGTAGCCCACTCGGCCTCTCCAAGACCAATCCCCTTCTGTCTGCATCCTCCCTTCAAGGTCTTGTCATGCGGGTGCCAAGGGATCCCCATGTCGGTGGTTTGGCCATCAATGCCTCGACGACCATGCCTAAACGCCGCTGCATCGCCAACCATGGATGGACACTGAACTTGTGGATGTTGTCCTCTACTATTTAGGTGCTATTTTTGCTCTCCCTTTCCAATTTCATCACCAATGCCCAATCACTTGATATATTCTTCTTCTTTTAGGGTATGACCTCAGTGTTACCGTGTTGTGTTGCTGCCGCTGGCCGCTCTGCTACCGCGTCCACTTTGTCCAAGGTAGGATGTCATGGGCTCCCAGTCAACTACCGTCCTACATTGGCTTCATCCCCCTCAAGCAGGTGACCGTCGTTCCCCAAATTAAACTTCATGACATGTCTCTCCAATGTGTACAACACTATTTCACTTTAGTGCTCTTGCGATGGCCGGTGTGCAAGCTTTGTTTGAACTTCCAGTTTTTCTCAAGGGTTGATAACTTCTGTGATTTGACAGCAATGCCAATCTATTTGATTTCGAATAATCCTTAAATATTATCACTGCCATGCTTATGTTTCGGCTAGGTGTCCTCTAATTTAGTTCACCTGGACTACAATACCAATTTATCGGTGCATACATGGATGCCATGGAACATCAGGGTCTAATTAGGAGAGAATTTGTTTGCAATAGAAACATGAGCGAATGTGCAAAAATCCTTTCCTGGCCCAGGACATTACCCAATTCCTCAACTTCAGCTTATACGTAAAGTTCTTTTTTATGTCCATTGCTCTACCTTTTCAGTTCTACTCATCGGCTCGTATGCATTTTCTTGGTTGTTGTAGAAAAGAGGAGAATCTTCAGAACTCTTACGAGTTGCACTTATGAGGAATATAAAACCACGATATTGAAGAAGTTCTAATAAAGTAATCAGAACAACTGTTTTTTAGGATGGTGAGTTCTTCATCTGTCCGCATATTGTTATTTACTCAAATGAATATAGATCATAGTCTGGGGTTGAGGCATCTCATTAGCATGCGGGAGTATGTAGCTACAACTGTGTGTCATTACATGTGCGTTATGGTGATTTACCGTGAGGTACTTCTGAATGCAACAATTATTGAACTTCTCAGTATTTTGTGGAGAATTGCAGTTATTTTTATTTGCAAAAGGATGCATAACATGTTGAAAAAGATTTGTTGCCTAGGACATAAACTCTACATCCTTTATTCTTTCTAGTATGCCCATCTTAATTAAGTTGTTATACTTAGTTAATGGCAAAAGGTTTTGCTCGTAACATCAAAGTTTTGAAGATACTTCTGATATGTTAGAATACGCCATTTGGTCTATCGAGAACAAAAATGGTATCAACTTCCACGGTAAGTGCATCGGTGTGGATTGATAAACAGGATCGGAAAGCAGAGGAAATTTTGGAAACTTCTCAACTTTTATTATGTGAAGTTTCGGTGTTGAATTTTTTCCTTTGAACTTATGTCCGATTACTAACATGTTTGATAAATGAAACTTCCAGGTTGTTGGATAGGAATAAATGATATCTACAAATGCAGTGAACGTGGAGAAGATACTGGATGTCTGCATGATGAAAGTTCTTAGATAGTTTGTACTTAGAGATACAAAAATATGAAAATGTATGCAGATTCATATGATTTTTCAAGTTTGTGCAACGTGTTGTCAATTTTCATTTCTCTAGAATATTATAATTACGTGTCCTAGAGGCTAGAGCTAATTTTATTTCTTAGTCGATATACATACAATGTAATTTTGTATATAAAATGCTTCATCGGTGGAACATATTGAGTTTATAATACCTGATCAACCATGATCACATTTGATCGGGTGGAATATCTTGAGTTAATAATACCCGATGAACCATGACCGCATTTTGATCAGCTGAGAAATATTTATAATTATATCAAGAAATATAAATGAACCTGACATCAATAGCTTGACGTGACAACAATTTGAGACGCAATTGATGGTCCTAGGGACGATAGAGATGTCATGGCAGTACACATATCAAAGCGTCTCTAGGCATGTAGAGATGCAATACAGGCTGTCTCGTTTTTTGGTAGACATGCATGGCATAGCGTCCCTATGATTTGTGACGATGCATAAGGAGACGCCCGAGAGACGTTTTACAGAAGCGGCTCTATATTGCTATAGGGAAGAAATAAAGCATCGTCAACCATTAAATTGAGTGTCTCTATGTGACAGTTTTTTTTGTAGTGAGGCTACCACCCTTAAAAGAAATCTCGTCCTGAGATTTGGGAAGGCTAGAGGTTACAAGTTGGCTTCAAGACAACTAGGGTACTACCACCCTTAAAAAGGTTTTCAACTAGATTACATCTTGGCTTACTTGGGATCTTGATGTAACTTCTCTAGACAGTTGTTTGCATAATGGCCTAGCTCTTTGCATTTGAAACACATCAATTGGCTAATATCCTTCTTCTTCTTTGGTATCATTGCCTCTTATTTGTTTCCTTAGTTCTTCTTCTTTTCTGGACATCCATTGGCATAGTCTCCCATCTCTTTGCAATTGTAACATTGCTCTTGGGTAATGTCCTTCTTGCTAGGGTTGGGGCATTTCTTCTTTTTGGGTCTCTCCAAAGCTAGGAGTTCTTCTAGCTCATGCTCTTCATATTTCACCACAAATGCGGGAAATCTTTCTCTCTTCTTGGGGCAACCACTAGAGATATGACCTTCTTCCCCACAAGAGTAGCAACACTTTGTGGTCACTTTGGATGTGGCCTTATGAGGTACGGTTCTGACTTTGCCTTCATCCTTCTTGGTAGAATTTGTTCCCTTATGGAGGTTTACAAACATTTGATGCATTACATCTTGTTTAATTTGTTTAACTATAGGATAGATGGGGCATTGGATAGGGACATGATCATTTCCTTCACATATATAGGAAACAAGTCAGTTGAGATGTGGGGCATTGTTTATCGGATGTTTCTATTCACAATTAGGGCATTGATCCTCATGCTCTTGATAAGTGTGTCCTATGTCTCCACAAATATTGCAAGCTTGAGTTCCTTCCATGATATCATCTTTGACATCATTGTTCTCCTTGGAAATGATTGCATCTCATGTTGATCATTTGATTTGTCATACTTTGCAACAATTGAGATCAGATTTCCAAAAAAAATTGCATGGTTGGGTCTAACTCATTGTTGTTGGATAAAAACTGAGTTGTCACTTGATTCAACTGGGCTTGGGTTGCTAGAAGTTGTTCTCTCATGTGCATCTCTTGGTTGTTGTTGTCACCATCCTTGATGTTGGAGTCTCTTGGAGAAGTCATCTGCTTGGGTTGAATTGGGATTAGATTAGGCAAAATATTTCTAGGGAAGAAGTCTAATCACACACAATAATTCACACAAACAATGTGCAAGCAATCACAAACAAACATTCCACTCAAACAAGGTTCAAGCACATTTTTAGGCAACAACATATTTTTCTACACCACATAAGTTGGTGTCATTGATCTAACTAAACACTAGTATGGTGGTACAACTATGGTTATCACTTGAGATCAATCCATTCTTCTTGGTTGTTTCTTCATGAACAAGATCATTATATCCTTGGAAAAAATATTGCATCTTGGTCACAAAACTCAAAGGTGATGATGGTTCTTCTAAGTTATGTTTCCTTAGTCAAGTCTTGAGTATTCTTCTTGTCTCACTTGTAGTCCTTAGTGATGTCTAAGTTGAAGTCATTGGTGAAACTAAAGTTGAAGTCATTGGTGATGTTGAAGTCTTTGGTAATGTTGAAGTATTTTCTCATTAAGTTTGAAAAGGAAGAGATGTAGAATCAAAACCAAAAAGGTTGAGAAAAGAGTTTACTAGATTGTTTGTAAATAAGTTTGAACAAATACAACTCCTATTTTTCTAAGGGGTTTTGTCCAATCCTTGGGTTATAAACCTATAGGCAACACAGTGCTCTGATACCATCTGTAGAGGTCCCAACCTGATAAGGTAGAGATCCTTGTGTTTACAATGCTAGTCCCTGGATCAATAGCTAGCATCCACAGTTTAACATGTAATATCAAGAAACAAAGGTCATAATACAACTTTATAACCAGGAATAAAATAATTCATTACATCTTACATAACTCATTTGATTATCTCATTACAATGCAGCAGAAATAACTATAGCATGGAGTCCTTCATCTTCAAAGTGCCATAGGCAATCATGTTGGTTGTAGACTTGTAATCCTATTCAACACACTTCACTAACATCAAACAAACCTGCAACATAATAAGTTACAGCCACAAGGGTCAATACATTTGAATTGTATTGGCAAGTGATACTATGGTAGAATAGTGGTATCTATCATCTATATGCATTTGGCTAAGTGGAGTATGGCTTGCTTTGCTCAAAATAGATTTTCCTTATCATTTGAAAACACTAGGTTTTTGTTTGTCAAAATCACCCAAGGAACAACCAATGGAATTGGTTAACCTTTAACCCTTGTTCAACCACAAGCTTTTAACTTAGAAATTGGGATGAGGAGATCCTTGATAGCTTCCATGTCTTGATGCTCAAATTGTCCATTGCCGGGGGCACGGCTAAGTACTTAGATTTTACTCTCTCGAGAGGTGGTGCACTTTACCCACAAGACTCGACATGCATTGAGACAAGATCTTTCAGAAGCCTTCCCTTAGACCAAAATGGACACGCTCCAAACCTATCACCCCTACCACCAACTGTCCATCTGGCTAAGTTATTGCAACCTATATGATCCAGGCAGAGCCCATATTGCCATGTGGCTGTACTTGGAGCTTCTCAACATTTGACATCTCATATCTCTTTTTTCCTGGGTGGCATTCCAAAAGTGAGATACACAGGGTAGGCCATGAAAATGGGGCCCTGGTAACCACTCAACAAAAATCCATCCAAGCAATTACCATTACACCCAGGTGTTTCATTCAAATAGTTGTTTTATTAAACAAAACACAAGTCATAGACTTAGAAATATTCCATAGCATGAATATAATCCACCCTTGTTTTCTACTAGCTAGACTAAGCATTCTAGTAGCAAGAATCTTAACTTAGGGAATATTCTACTATGGCATCATCTAATAGGATTTCCCATGGCATAGCATACTTAGTAAAAAATTCCATGCAAGTCCTACTCAAAATATCACTAATGCATAGTGAAAATAATAGAACAAAATATATGAAACACCACTTGCCTTTTTAGTAGAGAAAATAGGTTCACTCTATGATCTTGCAATGGTCACACTCTTCAAAGTTCACTACAATTCAATCAAGGCATACATTCAACTAGCATTCAAACAATTTCACCACATAAAATAATAAAAACAAAGTAATGCATGCAAGCATGCAAAAGATTGTTTTATTTGAAAAGGTGGTTTCTAATAGACTATGAACATTTTAAAACAACTATTGGTCATTTATAAAAGTGCAAAACTTCAAGTTAGTGAAAATGGGACATTTAAATCATTTTTGTTTTGCTAGAAATGATTTTAATTATAGGAATAATTTCTAGTGTTAGCCAAATATATTTTTAAACACAAATGTTAGTGTTTACGGTCTAAGTGTTTAAACAAATCCATTTGCAAAAGGTTTCATCCAAAAACCATTTTTAAATCAAATCAATATTTTATTTTACTAGAAATGCTTTTTAACAAAGTAATAATTTTCTAGGGTTAATCAAATACATTTTTAAATCCAAAACTTAGTGTTTAGGGTCAGAGAGTTTAAATCAAACCATTTGCAAAAGATTTTACCCTAAAAACATTTCTAGAATAAATTTTATACACAAAATACACCTAATAATGTTTCTGCAAAAACATCTACTTTATAGAAACAAAACACTAAACTAAGGGCATGGTTGCAAAGGTTTATTTTTCCTTATTCCAATGATATAAAGTTTGTAAATTTTGGACGTGTATATCTAAAGTTATGATTTTTTCAAAATCTAACATCTAATAGAAATGTTTCTTTTTTTAAAACAATATACAGGCCACGTGTCTTAATCCTATTAGTGCATACCGTTTCGGTTGGATCGACTAACACAGGCTGCAGGATTTTATTTAGATCGCACGGCACAAATCACTCTATACCTCAGAGCGCTATGACCATGTACTGGCGGTGCTAACGTGACCACTAGATCGACATCTAACTGCTCAGAGCGCTAACGGCTCAGAGCGTTATGACCATGTACTGGCGGTGCTGGGGCAACAACGAGCGGCGGCGCGCTCTGTTAGCGAAGTTGCTGGCAAACTAGGAAGCGAGAAAGAGAGGGGAAAGGCTCACCGGGTTCGCAGGGTTGCGCCGATTGTCGACGTGGTCGTTGTCAGCGAAGAGGCGCACGAGGACAACGGGGATTGCTCGCCAGAGTCGTCTCTGTCGTCGGGCTCGTCTGTTCGTCGACGGAGGCGAGAATTCAAGGCACTCTAAGACAAACGAAGGGCTCCGTTAGATGCGTAGGAGAGCTGCGAGTGCAGGAGCATCACAAAGAGGGAAAGGCATGGTCGGGGTTTACCGGGGTAGCTCATCGGAGAGGGGGCAGATGGCAGCGGTGCTCTGTCATCGTTGTTGCCGGGGCTGTGGGGCACGCGCCTGCGAGATGAGGCTACTAGGAGGTGCGTGAGGTGGTGGCGAGCACGCTCGTGGAGTCCAGGAGGCAAGGGGAGGTGAGGGATGGCCGGAATCGTCGCCAAAGTGTCATCGGAGCAGTGGCGTGTTGGCGAGCAATTGAAGCATCCTAGGGGCAGAGGGGAGCTGGAGAATGAGGGGAAAGGTAGAGGAGGGAGGGGCGCTAAATTGTGCGTGATTGCTGACGGAAATTACTCGCGGCATTTAGGCAAATTAAGGGCTCGGAATCAAAGCAGAAACAAGCGAGGGAGAGGGGAGAACTGGTCGCGTGCAAGGAAGAAGATGCTGAGCTGGTGGTGGGGGGCGTTGTCAGCGGATAAGAAAACATTTCGCGAGAGGAAGAGCTGGGCTGCTGTTGGGCCTGTTGGGCTGGGTTGGGTCTGTTTGCTTTCTATTTTTTCTTCGGTTTCATTTTTCATTTTTCCATTTTATTTTCTGTTTTCAAATCCAAACACCCATTTGAATTCAGATTGTTTATTCAAACATTTTCTAAACTTTTAGTATATTTTGATATTGTTTAACAAAGTATTTTAAAGTCCAAATTTAGAATACTTCCTTGTATTCTCTTGGGATTTATTATTATTTAAATAGACATTTGTCTTTATTTTCAAGTAATATTTAATATGATTCAAAAGCTTACCTTTTGATTCATATTTCTATCAAACCTTTTCAGTAGTTTTAATCTTAATTAATAATGTACTTAAATATTCCATTTTAGCATATTTCTTATATTCTCATATGGTTTGTTATTTATTTAATTTAGACAATTGTTTTTATTCAAACCATTTATTCAAGCCTTCATTTAAATTCAAATTTTCATTAAACCCTTTTAGTAGGTATATTTATTCATTAGTGTGTTTAAATAATTCACATTGAATTATTTCAAATATTTTAATATGATTTAATATTTATTTAAATGAGGTCTTTGTCTTTATACAAATAAAATCAAATATGGTTTTAAACCCATATAAATTTTATTCAAATAATTCTATTTAAGTTAATTGGATAACTTTTTAATCTACTTTGGCAAATTCCAATTTATTATTTTCTGATGATTTATTTAATCATTTTCATTAGGGATTTGTCTCCATTTAAATATAAATAGAATATGGTTTAATGCCATATAATTTTATTTGGATATTATTTATCCCTTTATTTTATTTGGATTTTATTTATTCCATTTGATCATGGATTTAATTCAAGACTTAAATTGTCTTCTAAATAATTTTCTTGGGATTTATTATTTACTTTAGGCAATTTGTCTTTATTTAAATAAAATTGGATATTGTTCAATCCTTATGATTTTATTTAAATAATCTTTACCGGTTTTTTTATTATTCAATAACTTCCATTTCTTTATGATTTTGGCCAAGATTTAATTTGGCTTTTAAATATTCATTATTTATTTATTTCTTTATTTATCTTATAAAATCCATATCTTTTTATTTATAGATCCAAAATTGGTGATTCCCATTTGTATAATTTTATTTAATATTTGTTTATCTTTTTAAATCCTTTGAGGATTACTTTGCTCATGATTCGGTATGGATTTTTAATTAGGAGCTTTATTAGCTTTGGAAATTTATTCCTTTTATCTTATTAAATTCATAGGTTCTTATCCATGGCTCAAATTAAATGAAACCAATTTCTATGGTTTTATAATATTTGTTTTATCATTTATAATTGCTTGTTGATAGATTTTTATATGGATCAAATTGTAACATCCCAAAAATACCAAACTTAGATCATCAAACACTAATCATCAAGATTAGGGCTAACAAAAACTTTTCTAAGTAAACCCATGAATGCATGTATATGTGTATGCATGGATTTTAAATTTCTTTAAAAACCACCTTGTTTGTGTGATCCATTGCTTGTAAAATGTTTCTTAGGTGAAATGAACATCATCTAAGACAAGTAAATCAAAACAAATATATTAAGTGAATGGTCATTTTGGCCAAATTAACTCCCATGCCTACTTTGGCTGTCTCAAACTTTCAAAACCTAACAGAAACTTTTCTGGATCTTTGCACCCCTTGAATGTACTCATAACAAAGTATCAAGACCCACTTTGTGATCATCCAGAAACTTTCAAATGCATAGTTTAAATGACAATTCAAAATTGAATCTTCTTCATATGGGAAGATCCCACTTTTTCAAAAACCACTCAAACAAGATCAACTTTCAAAACCCAAGCATCTGCAGACTCAACAGCACCAATCTAGCAAACCCACCAAAAATCATTTCAAAATTCAAAACTTGATTTCATGCGGCCATTTCATCAAACAGGTTGCAGACACAAATCAAACAAAACATCAAACACTATAGTGTGCAGTGATTCTTGCCTAACTTGTTCCCTAGTTAGCTCACACACAACTAAGTAGATCATCTAGAAAGATTAGCCCAACACTAGCACCCCTGTAAGCTTGCCATTGCCATTAATGGTGAACAGCCGAGCACCTCAATGCCACTCCATAGTCGACAGCAGGCTAGAGGAAGAACTAGCCGTGCCAACCTTGTCTGGGAGACAGCCCACCGTCCACCGCCACTCCCTGTCACAGCCGCGAGCGTTGCCAAGCCCTGAACCACGCGCACAAGCCACGCCCAGACCATGCCGAGCGTGCGCCAGAGCGCCACCCGTGACCAGCATCCACAGACCGCGTGCCGCCCTCACCGCACGCACACACGATCACCACCGACCCAGGAGACTGCCAGACATCCCCGTTTGCCGCCCCGTGTCATACAACCACCGCCCGCCGTCGAAGACGCCGCCTCTGCCGCGCAGAGCATCGGCCGTTCCAGACCAAACCACACTGCCCCATGCCTCGCGACCATGTCGTTGAGCATAGCCAGGAGACACAGCACCGTCCCCTACCCTTGCCCATGCCATTAGCCGCCTATAACGTCGCCCCCGACGAGCTCACCGTGCGCCCCGACGGTCCCCTCGCTCGACTATAAATAGAGGCCACCCCCGCACGATTTCTTCACACCATCTCACTCCCTTCTCCTCACTGACCGTGCCACACCATTCTTAGAGCAAGGCGAGCACCACCTCGCCAGAATTTCACCGGAGCCCGCTGCCTCTGGAGAAGAAAGGAGCCAGCGATTGGAGCCGCCCCAGGAGAAGCCACCGGTACCAGGAGGTTCGTCGTCGTCGACTTCGTCGTTCGCCCGCCTCGCCCACCCTCGCCCGTACCCCGGTGATCCCCCAGCACCCCTCACTAGCCGCGCTAGTTTTAGTTCTCGCCGGAGCTGTCTCGTGTCGACGATGACCCTCAGCCGTTAGATTAGAACTAGATCGAACGATCCACGTTGCCCCATACCGCTTCGCCCAGCCCCGTGTCACTGACGAGTGGGGACACTCACTTAAGCAGCCCGCGGGAGCACTGCGCTTAGCAGGCCGGCCCAGCAACTTTTCCCGCGCAGCCCAGCAATTCAAATTAAACCTTTTCTTTTTAAATTCAAACACACTTCTGTACCCAACTTCAAAAATCAACCCAGATCAATTCAGTGCACCAATTTGAATGAAACCAATTTTGTTGGAAAGGTATGTGAATGCTTAATCCAATCCCGTTGGATTCAAGTCATTTGGATCTGTAGATCACCCATAGTAAAAATAACAAGGCAGAAGCTTTTCTGCATTCAAACATTTTTCAAATTTAAACCATAAAAGCTTTTGAGTTGATTCCAACTCTCAAAAATCACATTTAACCATACCTTTCAGAATATATAAAAATATATAGGTTTACCTGCAGAAATAATGTTCAAGGAATAAAAGAATGCTTCATAAGCATTTCTAGCCACTTTAATTAATTAAAATAAAAGGGTAAAACCTTATTAAATTGTGACACCACTTTAAATCACATTCCCATGGACTACAATATGTGGTGATGACATGTGTCAACATGATCCCATGTTTAGTTTGGAGAATATTAAATCTTAAGTAGTTTTTCAATGAGTAAAAATTACTTTTCTAAAAATAAAAAGATTTAACCCAAGCCTTAACCTTGAAAGGTTAGAGATGATGCTAGATCATCTATAGGACCCTTGTGTGTGATGATTGCAAGTAGTTAAGTATTGTTTGGTGATTGTGTACCTCGTATTTATTCATAGACGCTAGTACCGACCAAGGATACGAGGAGGAAGGAGGATACTACAAAGAAGAAGCCTCGGAGAACTTCAACCACTGCTCTGCACAAGGCAAGCTTATATTGACACTGATGCAAGCTAGTAACTATGCAAGCGGATATTATACCAATGCAAGCTACCACTTGCAAGATACTATACCTATGCAAGATTATACTCATATTGATGCAAGCTAACCCTTGCCAGATACCCTACTGATGCCACAAACCCATACTTGTGATATGACTACTATATGCCTTAAGCATATGTGATCATACCCACTTGATAAACCAATCCTAGTTTTATGTGCAAGCTTCTTACTTTATTTTCTTTATCAAAACTTGCTTAGAGTCTACCTAAGAGTTTGGTAGATACTAGACAGTTGTGCTGAAGGTTGCATAAAGAGCATAAAATTTGGCCTAAGCTAGAAACCTTGATATCAGCCTAAGATATAAGGTTGGACTTAGTGAAACTCCACTAGTTACCACCCCTCATTAGTATTACCCCCACCTGTAGATGCTAGTGCTAAGCATAAAACTTGATCAACTTTAGATGGGAATACTTGGTGGAAAAATGGTTATGAAAACCTTGGAATGATGGATCATTCTATTGAAATGTTTTGGACATGTGTTTCCAAACACTTGATGATTCTGGTGATAAAAATGTTGAGGAATGAGCCTTAGCCCTTTATAAAACTGATGGTTGTCTGGATGCGATACCATTCCAATTTTATCGTACAACCACAATACCCGAATATTGGGTAGGGCTTGACTGGAAACTTATATTCCTTAGTATTAGTTCCCTCACGGCCAAGGTCTGAGCTGAGGCTACCTTGTGAAGATTGTCCAGCTGTGTAGTACCCAAGATGACAGCTGGTCATGGTTGGGAGGCCAAACTCACAGGAGAGGTGCTTATACTAGGGCGTGTAATTGAAAGGTTAGGATTGATTATCCGCATACTGAGTATGGTGAATTCAGGATTTGTTCCTGACGGATGTATCGAATGTTGTGGTGAAAGTGTACAATCTCTGCAGAGTGTCAAACTATTCGAATAGCCGCGTCCGCGGTTATGGACAGTTGGAGTGGCCATACTGTTCCCCCGTCAGACTTTTCAAAATGACTTGTGAAATGAATTGAGACTTTGACTTGACCACAACAGAGTTGTGACCTGAATTACAAGATCCCACTTAGGAGTTATAAAATTGTGACTAGATTTGAAATTAGTAGAGATAAACCTGGCTTTTTGCAAAACAACCCTAGAGCCTAGTGTCCTATTATCCAAAAACCCCTTACCTGTTAGTATTAGTTTGCGAGTACTTAAAGAGTACTCATGGCTTTGTCCCTGGCTATTCCCATGGCCAGACTATGAAGAGGAGTACCTCGAAGATGGACCCCAGGAAGGTTACGACAACAAGGATCATCTCCCATCGTCAGCATTGCCTGTGACCCCGAAGATGGAGCTTCGCCTACGCTACCGTTATTATTACGTATTCCGCTGCTTGATGTTATATTAAGAACTGGATCATGACATCCCTATTTGTGTAAGAACTTATGTATCGTTGTAATGGATGAAGTACTATGGTATCCAATTCTGTTATGTCTCGCAAAAATGGTAATCCTGGGATTGCGATGTATGGCATAACAGGCATCTAGGATTGAAAAATCCGGGTGTTGACACAAATCCATAGTCTTAGAGAGATCTTGGAAATGATTTTCTTCCATTAAGATTTGGGATTTTGATTTAACTTTTCCAAGTGTTTAAATTTCAAGATGCATTCCTTGATGAATTTCAAGATTCAATAAGAATATACCAAAGTTAATTGGATACATTCCTTGATTGAAATTTGTTGGATTCCCTTTTCATTCAAATTTGTTCAAGAAGGGTTTTGATGTTTCCATTTAGAAGCAAAAGTTTATTTTCACTCTAAATTTCAATAATTAATTCTTTTGTTTATTTATTTTTCACATTTCAAAATTTGGAAAATTTTGGGATGTGACAATCTTACTAGTAATCATATTAGTTCCTGGGTCTTTGAGACTGGTTCGGTTGCTCATATTTGTAACTCGAAACAGGTGCTTTAGAATAAACGAAGACTAGCATGAGACGAGGTGACGATGCGCGTTGGAAATGGATCCAAGGTTGATGTGATCACCATCAGCATGCTCCCTCTTCATATACGTCGGGATTAGCTTTAAATCTAAATATTTGTTATTTGGTGCCTGCGTTAAGAATGAATATTATATCTGGATCTTGTTTATTGTGAGACGGTTGCTCGTTAAGTCGTAGAATAATGGTTGTTCTATTTATATGAGTAATATATATTTTGGTCATGCCCCTGAGATGGATGGTATATTCTTATTGAATCTCGACAGTAGTGATACACATGTTCATAAAATAGATGCTAAACGAATGAAATTGAATGATAATTACACATACATGTGGCACTGCCGTCTTGGTCACATTGGAGTGAAGCGCATGAAGAAACTCCATTCCGATGGACTTCTTGAATCACTTGATTTTGAATCACTTGAAAGATGCGAAGCATGTCTAATAGGAAAATGACTAAGACTCCATTCTCTAGCATAATGGAGCGAGATATGGAATTACTGGAGATCATACATACCGATGTGTGCGGTCCAATGAGTGTTGCATCGCTCGATGGTTATCGTTATGTTCTTACTTTCACAGATGACTTGAGTATATATGGGTATATCTATTTCATGAAACATAAGTCTGAAACTTTTGAGAAGTTTAGGGAATTTCAAAGTGATGTAGAAAATCGATGTAACAAGAAGATTAAGTTTCTGCGTTTTGACCGCGGGGGTGAATATCTGAGTTACGAGTTTGGCATGCATTTGAAGAAATGTGGAATACTTCCACAATTGACACCGTCAGGAACACCACAACGTAATGGTGTGTCCTAACATCATAGTCGAACTCTCTTAGATATGGTTCGGTCTATGATGTCTCTTACAAATATACTATTATTGTTTTGGGTTTATGCATTAGAGACAGCCGCATTCACTTTAAATAAGGCACTATCTAAATCCGTTGAAACGACACCATATGAATTGTGGTTTGGTAAGAAACCTAAGTTTTCGTTCCTTAAAGTTTGGGGTTGCGAAGCTTATGTAAAGAAGTTACAACCCGACAAGCTTGAACCCAAAGCTGAGAAATGCGTCTTCATAGGATACCCTAAAGCAACAATTGGGTATACCTTCTATCATAGATCCGAAGGGAAAGTTTTCGTTGCCAAGAATGAATCCTTTCTTGAGAAGGAGTTTCTCTCAAAAGAAGTGACTAGAAGGAAAGTAGAACTCGATGAGGTTGTTGAACCTTCACTTAGATTTGAGAGTAGCGCAACACCGGAAGATGTTCATGTGCTGCCTACACCAATAAGATAGGAAGCTAATGATGGTGATCATGAAACTTCAAATAAGTTGCTACTGAACCTCGCAAGTCGATGAGGGTTCGTACCACTCCTGATTGGTATTACCCTGTTATGAATGTCATGTTGGTGGACAACACCGATGACCCTGCGATGTATGAGGAAGCAATGATGAGCCTAGATTCCAACAAATGACAAGAATCCATGAAAGCCGAGATTGGATCCATGTACGAAAACCAAGTGTGGAGTTTGGTGGATTTACCTGATGGCCGCAAGGCTATCAACAACAAATGGATTTTTAAGAAGAAAACAGACGCTGATGGTAATGCTACTGTCTATAAATCTCAACTTGTTGCGAAGGGGTTCCGACAAATTCAAGGAGTTAACTACGATGAAACTTTATCACCGGTAGCGAATCTAAAGTCTGTGAGGATTTTGTTAGCAACCGCTGCATTTTTCAATTATGAGATTTGGCAGATGGATTTCAAAACGGCGTTCCTCAATGGTGACATTGAAGAAGATTTTTATATGGTACAACCCAAAGATTTTATAGATCCTAAAGATGCTAACAAGGTATGCAAACTTCAACGGTCCATTTATGGAATGAAGCAAACATCCTGAAGCTAGAATCAATGTTTTGATAAGGTGATCAAAAACTCTGGATTTATACAAACTTATGGAGAAGCTTGTATTTATAAGAAAGTGACTGGAAGCTCTGTAGCATTTCTAATACTATATGTTGATGACATATTGTTGATTGGGAATGATATAGAACTTAATGAAAGTGTCAAAGGATATTTGAATAATACTTTTTCAATGAAGGATCTTGGCGAAGCAACAGACATCTTAGGCATCAAGATTTATAGAGATAGATCAAGATGCTTAATAGCTCTTTCACAAAGTACATACTTGGACAAGGTTCTAAAGATGTTTAGAATGGAAGAAAGCAAGAAAGGGTTCTTGCACATGTTGCTAGGGAAGACCTTGAGTAAGAATCAAAGTCTAGCTACAACATAAGATAGAGAGAGGATGAGTAAGATCCCCTATGCCTTGGCCATAGGATCTATCATGTATGCCATGCTATGTACAAGACCGGGTATATCACATGCAGTTAGTTTGAAAAGCAGATATAAAAGTGATCCAGGAGTGGAACACTAGACAGTGGGAGTATTTATGCTCGATAGTGGGTTCATGCCTCTATTAAATCCGGGGAAGTGACAGGAATCTCTAAGGTTGTAGATGTGTTGTTGCTACTAGGGAGAAAACAACAATCTTTTGTTCATGGAACAATTGTATTGTTTACTTTACATATATTGCTTAATGCAATTATTCGTTGCTTGCAACTTAATACTGGAGGGGGTTCGGATGATAACCTGAAAGTGGATTATTAGTCATAAATGCAGTTGGATTACGGTCTATGTATATTGTTGTAATGCCCAATTAAATCTCATAGGAATCATGATGTCTAGTATATGAATTGTTATGCTTTCTCAACCTATCAATTTCCCTGCTGTAATTTGTTCACCCAGCATGTTATCTATCTTAGAGAACACCTCTAGTGAACTGTGGACACCGGTCCAATATTTACCATTAGTTATTCCATCTACTGTTACCTTTTACTTGTTACAAGAAACTACTATCTTTCATACTATACGTTTAATTCTTTGTTTTCAGCAGACCAGTGAGATTGACAACCTAACTGTAAGTTGGGGCAAAGACTTGAGTTGTGTTATGCAGGATTCCAAGTTGTTAGCAACACCTTGGAGTTGTTTCCTTTCGCCTACTGGTTCGATAACCTTAGTTTCATAACTGAGAGAAACTTGCTGCTGTGCTCATTACACCTTGCTCTTGGGGTTTCCCAACGAGGCTCTATAAGTACCTGAGCCGCATCAAGACTTTCTGGCGCCGTTGCCGGGAGTTAAGGAAAACTTCACAAGTGGAGTCTTTTACAACCACTCTCTTTACTCTGTTTTTGTTTTGCTTAGTTCATTTTATAAAGAATTACAAAAAAAATTAGTTTCGTTTGGTTTACCTTTTCTTATAAAAAACACACAAAAAATTAGGTCCTACTTTAGTTGCTACTGCTATTTGTTTGCTTCACCTTTACAAAAATGAATATTGCTGAGAACACCAAGTTGTGTGACTTCACTAGCACAAACAACAATGATTTCCTTTGCACACCTATTGCTCCATCTGTTCCTGATACTACCTTTTATGAAATTAAACCTGCTTTGTTGAATCTTGTTATGAAAGAGCAATTTCCTGGTGCTAGTTCTGATGATGCTGCTGCCCACCTTAATAACTTTGTTGAACTTTGTGAGATGCAAAAATATAAAGATGTATACGAAGATATTATTAAGCTTAAATTGTTTCCTTTCTCTTTGAGAGGAAAAGCTAAAGAATGGTTGCTCTCCTTGCCTAGAAATAGTATTAATTTTTGGATTAAATGCAAAGATATTTTTATTGGAAAATACTATCCTCCTGCTAAGATTATATCTATGAGAATTGAAATAATGAAATTTAAACAACTTGATAATGAACATGTTGCTCAAGCTTGGGAAAGAATAAAATCGTTGGTAAATAATTGTCCCACTCATGGACTGACTGCTTGGATGATTATCCAAACTTTTTATGCGGGATTGAATTTCTCTTCAATAAATCTTTTGGATTATGCTGCTGGAGGTATCTTTATGACAATTACTTTGGGTGCTGCAACAAAGCTCCTTGATAATATGATGGTTAATTATTGTGAATGGCACACTGAGAGAGCTCCACATGGTAAGAAGGTAAATTTTGTTAAAGAAAACCTCTTCCTTGAGTGATAAAATGGATGTTATCATGTCTATGCTTGTTAATAGAAAATCTCATATTAATCCAAATAATGTCCCTTTAGCCTCTTTGGTTGCTCAACAAGAGCAAGTTGATGTGAACTTTATTAGAAATAATAATTTTGGCAATAATGCTTATGGTAATAATAATAATAGGCTGTATCCTCCTAATAATGGCAATACTTATCATGATAGATCTGGGATGTCTAGTGAAGATAGGATTCTAGAAGTTGAAAGATCCACTAAAAGCTTCATCCAAATGCAATATGAACAAAACAAAATATTCACTAAAACTATAAAAGAACAATCTGTTATTTTGAAAAATATTAGTCGTCAACTTGAGAATTTGAATAGGGAAATTTCTAATGTGCAGTCCAAAATTTTGAATGCCGAGAAAACTATTTCATACTTGTCTGAAGCACACTTTTTAATTAATAAAATAACTTTTAAACCTAAAATCATGGATAATATCTTTACTGTTACTCATGCTATACAAGTTATAATTGATGCTAAGGTGTTGAGGCTGCTCGTCAAAACAACGACTGAACCTGATAAGTCTCGGACTGATCGAGATTCTGACGTTCCGACGACTAAAGTCTAAGTCGGGATACAAAACACCTCTGAAATCTCGATCGTTCAGCATGTGCTGGCGGGTGGCGCTACGTGCGCGACGGTGTCCCCCGGCCCACATGCATGGCACGGTTTCTGTCCAGCACATGCATGGTAACTTGTGTGCAGACTAGATCTAGACTTATCTAAATAAAGCTGGTGCAAGTCCACGTCTTGGACACAACAATTTATATTTATATATCTAGACTAGATCTAGACTTGCAGTTCAGTGTGATTAACTAGTAAGTAGCTCTCTTCTAAGCTAACAACATGATTTTGGTATCATAAGAAACCAACTGCATATATATATCTAGATCGGCTTCTTCATAGCAGATTCGTGCGAGAAAGAGAGAATAACAGATCCGCCATCCATGGCAGAGACCGCCATCGCCGCGGTGCTCTCCAAGTTCAGTGAGCTAGCGGTGAATAAGGCTAATGTGCAGATTCGTGCGAGGGAAGACATGCTTCTGCTGCACGACCGCCTGGAGTGTCTACAGGCCTTCATCCGCGATGCCGACCGCAAGCGCCGGGCCGGCACCGACGGGCTAACCCGTGTGTGGGTCCGCCAGGCGCGTGACGTCGCCTTCCAAGCAGAGGACACGCTCGACGAATTCTTCCATGAGGTGAGATTTAATTTCCCCCTCAATTTACGGCTATACTTGTTAGATCCATGATTACATACCACTGGTCCCATATGAAAATCCATGCCAACCAGCTTCGGACAATGATGCAGTTAGGGAACCATATTTTTTCCAATACCTTCTTAATCCCTAGGGATGTATTTTGTAAGGGGATGGAAGATACAAACACAACCTATTAGATATCTCAATTGCCAAAGGTTTGATCTTGATTCCTTTAAGATGATGTAACCAACAATTCAAGATCAATTGACTATATATACAACATATTTAGATTTATGAGAGAGAAGTTAGAAAATCCAATAAAGGTAGTTTCAAAAGATATCTCCGAATATCTATTTTTTATATTAAGCCTTTATCCATACGGTTACATCCTCTCCACATTACTTTTCTTGTTCTGATAAAAATAGTTTAGGTTACCTACATTAACCTATATAGTCTATTTGATTAATGAGAGAGAATTTTGAAAATCCAATAAAGATAGTTTCAAAAGCTGTATCTAATTATCTATTTTTTTAAGATTAAGCATGTACCCATACAGTTACATCATCTCCACATTACTTTTCTTATTCTTATAAAAACAGTTAATGTTATCTACATTAATCTATCAAGTCAATATGTCCTAATAATAATAATAAAAGCATAATTTGGTAAACTGGGCTAGAACCCTAAAGCTTAAAACAATAAAATACATGATTATTAATTTATTTTAGCATATTTGTATTTCTTAAATAATAGTAGATCATCAAGTGTGCGTAGATAAATTACTGGTGGTCTTGGATCCATATTTTTTCCTATATTATAATGTGAATATCATGCAAATGTAAATTTATTTTTAATTCGCTTTAAATGTATCAAAAAAGATGCCCTGGCATTTAAGAGGACCACCACGCTAGTTTTTTTTAAAAAACCTCCAGTAGGAAGAAATACTTTACGTATGCCTAAATTGTTTGTCACCATAATCAGTCATGTGCCTACGATCAGTTACTTCTAAAACTGTGATAAATTTTGGACTTGAACGAAGCAGCACTACAAACACATGGATTAAAATATATTAATATTGTCACAACGATCCATATATCTTTTTGATGACAAGTCAAGTTTAATAGACTAATCTCTTTTGCAGAATGACCAAATCTCGGAGAATCAAAGGGAGTGCAACATTGAGCATACACCATTTGGGGCATTGCCATCTTGTACGACAGCCATTGAAGCCTGGTACGGCAAATAATTAAGCTTGTAATTTCCCAGTTACCTAGCTACTAGCTAGTCTGGTTACGCAAGAGAGAAAAATAAATAAATCCGCTAACGAATGATTGCACAGGCGGGGGGATGACTATACGAATTCCGTGGGCTTTGAAGATGACGTGCAGACTCTAGAGAGGATGCTGCTTGATGAAGCTGAAGATGAGCTGATGTTCATCTCCATAGTTGGGGAGAGCGGTGTTGGAAAGAGAACACTTGGAAAAGTTGTCTCTTCGAAGATGAAGGGGAAGTTTGATGTTTTAATCCGGTTGACAGTGCCACCAGAATTCACCCCGCAACGCCTCCTCAAAGAAATCCGCAGGAACATAGAAGAACAATTGGGCGGCAGCTGCGGCGGATCAGGGGAAGACTGCAGTAGTATCCGCCGCCTGTTATCTAATAAAAGGTACCTGCTGGTTCTGGGTGGCATAGGCTCTAAAACCATGGTCGACTGCCTCAGGGCGAGCCTTCCGGAGAAGGACAACAATGGCAGCAGGGTAATGCTCACAATGGACGATGAGAATGAGGAAGTGGCATGGCACGGAAACAGCATGAACAGGGAGAGCCTTAACGGAGTGCACCAGCTGTGGCGTTTGCATAAAGAAGGCAGCGCAGAGCTATTCCGTTCAAGAGCCTTCAAGAAAGAAGAGTCAGATGGTAAAGAAGAGGGTTACATGATGATGAGCAAGTACGATCAAGTTGTTTTCGATATAACAGGGGGCCATCCTCTGGCTATAGTGGTTCTGGCCGGCCTCCTTCGGTTCAAAGAGAGGCCGGGCCACTGGGAAGCTGTGTTGCAACAGCTTAGCCCTGCATCATATGGATCTGTTGGTGGTATGGAAGCAGTAGCTGACGGAGGCGAAGCCAGCAAAGAAACACTAGAGCAGCTTCACCTGTCCACAAGAACGACCATGGAGCGGGTCTTGTGGGCGAGCTTTGAAGATCTCCCCAACCACCTCAAGTCGTGCTTCCTCTACTTTGCTGCTTTCTCCAAGAACATTGCCCAGTACGCCAATGAGTTGGTTCGGATGTGGATTGGCGAGGGCTTCGTCAAGCCGCACAAGGGCAAGACCATGGAGGAGCTGGGCTACGGCTACCTCAAGGAACTGGCCCTGAGATGCCTTGTTGATATCCTGCAGGTGGTTGACGGTGTCATCACGATGGTCAAGATCCACCCAAGACTCCATGGATTGTTGCAGTCGGAGGCTCGTGAGGCAGGCTTTGTCGAGGTTCACGACACGAATGATGTCCTGGTGCCGCCGTCGGTCCGCCGCCTCTCTTTCCGCAGCTTTGACGTCACCTTCACCAAGAAGCTCCCCAAGCTACGTTCCTTCATTTGCCGAGTGGGTGAGTCGGAACTGGGCGAGGATTGCCCCTGCGACGACCTGGGGTTTCTGTGCAGCTCCAAGTTCCTGCGTCTAATCTATGTGAATGGTTTAAAGCTTGGAACTTTGCCTCGCGGGATAGGAGGACTGACTCACTTGCGGTATCTCTATGTCCGCTGCAAGGGTCTCAAGGAGCTCCCGTCTAGCATCAAGTGGCTGGTCAACCTGCAGACTCTGGACATAAGGGGGACTGGGGTCCGGAAGATTGACCCGGGCTTCTGGGAGATTAAGACGCTCCGACATGTGCTCGCAGACGAGCTCACGCTCCCAGGAGCCCTCAAGGGGGAAGAAGAGCTGGAAGAGCTCCAGACGCTGCATGGTGTAAAGCTCGCCGCCAGGGAAGAAGAAGAAGATGATGATGAGTGGACTCAGGAGGACAGCTGCCCACTGCGCAAGATGACCAAACTCCGGTCACTCAAGCTGCACGGAATCAATCATCACAAACACGGTGCTGCACTGGAGACTGCTCTTAAGATGATGCGTCTCCTTGTCCACTTGAAGCTCAAAGGTGACGTCATCCCTTCATGCGTCTTCACTGTAGATGGCCTTCAATACCTTGAGACGGTAGAGCTGGATGGCACGGTGCAATGGCCTAACATCTCGCCGGATCTTCGTGTCGACCGGCCAAACCTGTCTGAAATCACACTCACAGATCAAAGGCGGTATGATGAGGAACTGGAGAAGGCTGGCTTTGTGTTCTCGGAATGCCAACGAGCTTATCGGCCTTCCTCCAAACCTACTGCTCACGCCCGCGCCTAGCTACCTAGCTGCCTAGCTAGCTAGTGCGGGAGATCGATGTTTCAAAGTGTTCTTTCTTGCTTTTTGCTTCGTTCAACTGTAATATGTCGGAAGTTTTGGTGAGGCAGAGTTTTTTGCCCCGTAGTGCTAACCATGCATCAGCTAGCAGCAGCCTGTTTTCTCTGTCTTACACTTCCACCTTGCACTCTCTCTCAAACTCAATCTATCCGTCCTTATTTATTATGTAAACCTTGGAATTTATTGCTTGCCCTGTGTGTCTATATATATATAGAGAGAGAAATACTATTCAGTATCTAGTGTGCAGAATTGTTATTTTACACCCTACATATTTTTATGTTCTCACATTCAGAAATTTATGCTTTATATACTAATAATTATGTTCATATTTATCAGAAATGCAAAAAAAAACGACATAAAAAATACAATTTATGAGTCATTACAGTGTAAAAAACATAGAAAATACGCATTTTACATCGTATTTTTATATGGCATGTAAACAAAAAAATTTACGACATGTCTAATTTTGTTACTCCCTCCGATCCATATTAGTTGACTCAACTTTGTCTAGATACGAATACATCTAGATTAAATACTTAACTAGATACATATGAATCTAGAAATACTTGAGTCAACTAATATAGGTTGGAGGGAGTATGTTCTTCTTAACTTCCGTGGTAAAATAAAACTTACGTGACGTAAAAATTAGACGATTTGAAAGATAGATGGTGGGTGAAGAATAACTATTTTACACCTTGGGTGTCAAATAGCATCACTCTCTCTCTATCTCTCTCTATCTATATATATATATATAAAATAGTGGACTATCTAGGATGCTACCTATGCATACTAACCTAACCATTGGATATTCTATAGAGAGCATGAATTTGAACAGCCGAAACACAAAATATCTAACGGAAAACAACATCTCCATTACATCAAGAGCATAATTTGCATGCACTTGCTAGTACATGCAAGTACCACACGCAAGCTAGAGTCCAGTGGTCGTAAGAGCATCGCACGTCGCGTGGTGTCCGGTGCGCCCCCGGCGGCCCATGAAAATCCGGAGGACCGAGTACCGTCCACGCCCGGTCGTACTCATAACCGCATCAGGTCTCCAAGGTGAACAGCCTCTGGCCAATGGAATAATGTAGGCAAGCGAAGTCGACAAAACGGATCCGTAACTTTGGGAAAAGGATTGACTCTGAGGACTAGGCTCGGGGGTCCCGGCCTCGAACCCGTCGGTTGTCGGCGGATTGCTCGAGCCGCTCACGCAGCGAGAGCGGGTCGCCGCGTGCCGGCCGGGGGACGGACCGGGAATCGTCCCTTCGGGGGCTTTCCCCGAGCATGAAACAGTTTCAAAACTGTTACGGACAAAGGGAATTCTACTATTTAATTAAAACATAGCATTGTGATGGTCCTCGCGGATGCTGACGCAATGTGATTTCTGCCTAGTGCTTTGAATGTCAAAGTGAAGAAATTCAACCAAGCGCGGATAAACGGCGGGAGTAACTATGACTCTTTTAAGGTAGTCAAATGCCTCGTTATCTAATTAGTGACGCGCATGAATGGATTAACAAGATTTCCACTGTCTTTGTCTACTATCCAGTGAAACCACAGCCAAGGGAACGGGCATAGCATATACATGCAAACTAGCAACAGCTCACGTATCACATCAAGCTAGCAATACTAGTAGACCATTGAACCGGCTAAAATTTAAACATGCAAGCTAGCAATACATTTAGACCATTGAACCGGCCAAAATTTCAGCATGCATTCTAGCACTACATGTAGACCATTGAACAGAACAATTTTCGAGCATGCAAGTTAGCACTACATGTAGACCATTAAACCGCCAATATTTGAGCAACCCAATCAAATAATTTCGCTAGCACATGACGCTTCATATAGATTATAGTACTGGTTATCATCTAGACGCAGGAAGTTTTGCGTTTTGTACTGGAAAAAATCTAGCGAAAACGAACGCGGGAAGCACTCCCGCGCTAAAACGGAAGCCACACGCGAAAATTTTGGCTGAAATTCGTCCAGCCAGAACGCATGATAACTTGCTTGCTATCTTGGTCTACTCTCATGGTTGGATTTATTGTCAAATTCGTGTATTTAGCATGCACACATCTCGTCGAGTAGTACATCTAGTCAGGTCTAGCGCAGCAAGTACAACTAGCATACACGCATGCATCCGAGTTTGTAGAAATTTTTGCAATAATAGGAGCTGTTTGATATGCTACAATAAAGTCTGGTCATGCTATTCTACAAACTGCAATAACACCATTAACTGCATACAAGATATTGGCTCTCTCTCATCTTGGCAACTAGTTCATGTATTCCCTGTATCCAACGTCAACGTTTGCGTGCATTGGTAGCATCCTAGATAGCAAATATATATATATATATATATATATATATATATATATATATATATATATATAGGTAAAATAACTGGTGCACCTTGGTGCCCATGCACCAAGCGTGATACGTACAAATTTACTTTGAACTAGACATACCTGAAGGTATATGTATCTAAGTTACACATACCTAAGATATGCATACCTAGGTATCACATACCTAAGGTGTACATACCCTGCATACGAATATATATGTACTAGCTTACGTACGCTTTAGGTATATGATACCTTAGGTATATGTGACTAGGATACATATAACTTAGGTATGTACATGTTAGGTATGTGAAATTTATGTACGTACAGCATCAGGTATGTAAGAATTTGAGTGAAATACAGGTATGTTGCCCGGTCTAGCCGTTGGCTGTTTGGAGATCCGTGCGGTTCGCTGTGCTTTTCCTCCCGGTTGCCATTTATCAAACACACGATCGATTTCCAAAAGCGGTATTTTCTCCCCAATCTTTTTGCATTGTCCACTGCGGCTCTGCACTGCCACATCCCTGCCACCGCTCGGCAAAGCCGCCCTGTCCATGGTCAGGGAGCTCATGGGCCTCCGCTCGTCGCATGGAGCCGTTGCCGGAGGAGAGGACCGTTGGCAAAACTCCAATATATAGGACACGGCTCACCTCTAGAGATCCCATATCCGTCCCGAATCCTCACCACCCACACCACAGTCGCCTCGCCATTTCCCCCAGCCCAGATTCGTGCCGGCACACCATAGCACCGCGGCGGCCTCCCTAGTCTCTACGCCGCTCGCACCTCCTCTGGCAACCGCCGCGCCCGCACCAGTACTGAGCGTTGATTTCGTCCTCACCATACCCCATATCTCCCCGCACCATCGATCCCGACCTATCCGCCACCGACCCCCAATCAAAAAACGGCAATTCCAGGCCCTGGGTAGTCCAGATCCAGCATCAAGCCCAGTGCATCAAGCCAAGGGCACTGGTTCCCCCTGATCTCTTGCCCCGCCGCGGACATCGGGGTGTTGACGGGAGGTGTTCATCGGGTGTTGCCAATCGGGGTGGGGCGAAGGATGTGGCGCGGGGGTGCGGAGTCCAGCTCGTCAGCGCGGTCTGTACCATCCTCGGCCGGTGATGGTGGGGAGGACCTCCTTCAGTGCGGGTGTCATCAGCCGGCAGCTAGACTGACATCCACAAAGGGGTTTACCAGAGGGAAGTGGTTCTTCAAGTGCCGTCAATCGCTGGTGAGTGATCATATGGCCTGCTGCATATGACTACCTTCTCTGCATTTACGATTTTTAACAATTCATATGACGATCACTTTCGTGGTAGCGAACCCAGTAAGTCAGTATACGGCAGCTGTAAGATTAGTTAGTATAGTGTCGTGGAAAAAGTGGTACCAGAGGAGCACAATTATATCTGAGCATTTTCGTTGTGTATATCCTTGATATAAGTCAACTACTGACGAGGCTTCGACTCGTCAATGCCCATTGTTATGGACTTGGGTTTTGGAGAAGACGGGGATGCTGGAGATCGTGGGACGGTTAACAGACAAGCAACCAGGGGACACGAGATTTACCCAGGTTCAGGCCCCCGGAGGGAAAACCCTACTCCTACTTGTCTGCTCTTGATTACGGCGGAACCGAAGATTACAGGGTGCGCAGATTCGATCTGGCGTGAAGGTGCGTGTGCGAAAGTATGAGTCGAGAGATCTAGGACGTGCCCTCCTGGCCTTTATATAGACTTAGGCAGGTCCCGGGCATAGTCCTAGTCGGTTACAGGTTCTAGGGTTTTACCCCTTTGAATTTCCTATCTATGCTAGTCTTGCTCTCCAAGGATCCGAAGGCGTCATGGGCCTTGGCCACCCGAAAATCTTCATGGACCAGCGTATGTCTGCTGTGGGCCATCCTTGGGCTGGACCAGGTATGCTGAAGTCACGTACCCGTAGGGTATAACCATGTCAGTAGCCCCCGAGTGACCAGTCGAATCGTAGATTCGGCTGAGGACTCCTCCATCCTTCGGGTGCAACTATGTATAAATAGTATATGTGTGTAGGGATTGTTGATGCGTGTGCCTGACTCACCCGACGGATCAGGGTCAGTTAACTGTCTTAGGACGAAACAACACGATCTTCCTCAGGTTCGAGTCCCTCAACTCGGACCTGGAACATATGCTGGCGTAATTCGACTCAGGCCACGGAGGACTTACAGGAGTGGAATTCCAGTGATTTTAATTGATATACCCAACGCGTCCGTCAGGATTTTTTGTCATGCCTGTTGGCACAGGTTTATACTAACAGAGCGCAGTCATGTGCGTTGTCAGGCCATCAGATGATATCTGTAGGTCTTATCTTTGTGTCGCAGACACAGCATCCGAATGTTTATCACCGCGGAGGTGTTTTCGGGTGATCAAGGAGATCTTTGCTCACTCAGCGTTTTGTTGGGGCAGAGCTGCCGAAAAGTTTTTGCGTGCTGATCCAAAAGATCGCAGTCGAAGAATTCATAGGGTGCGCGACCAGCGCTCCCTATGGGAGTAGCCCCCGAGTGTTGTTCGAGTCGTAGACTCGAGCGGAGACTTTATTCAGGTGTTTTTTCCAGTAGTAAGTCCGTAGGACACAAAAAAATTTGGATGCTTAAATCCGTCCTCCCTATGGGAGTAGCCCCCGAGTCCGTAGTGGAGTCGTAGACTCGACGTAGGATTCGAAGAAATATTTTGTTTTTATTCTCCTTTTGGGTGCGCGGCCAGCGCTCCTGATAGGAGTAGCCCCCGAGTATTTAGTCGAATCGAAGATTCGAGTGAGTACTCTTAGCTGTGGAGCCGGAGAATTGTAGTTGGTGCTAGTATAGCTTTTAATGACATCAGTGCTGACGATTAATGACCTTAAGCGTCTGCTACGCCAGAGATGACTTGACTGGGCGAACGTGGGTCCCACTTGCTGACTTTGAATTGACCGGTCACGCGCGGCGTGGAGATAATTACGGTGTCTCCTCGATTTCCGCGCGTAGTGGACGGCGTGGTAACGACGGTTCGTTGTGATGTTGACACGTGTACGGTCAGATCTGCCGTTGGCGTTAGGTCTTCTTGATGGATGGTTGCCGTGCGTCGTCTTCGTTGTTATAATCATTGGGGAAAGCCGCGGTTTGTTTTTACCGCATCAGTTCTTGTTTTCACTGCCTCCTTGTGCTCTAGCGATTCTTGCTGCGCGCTGGGATTTCCTTCCACATTTCCGTCATCGTTTCTGCGTTTTCACCGCCGGCGCCGCCGTAGCGCAATCGGGAAACCAAAGAAATCGTCATCTGCAGTTGGGACCAGCGCCGCCGGAGGAAAGAAAGGCACCACCGCTATCCGTGTCACCGATGGTGGCTGGCGGCGATCAGAGACGCGGGAGAGCGATCTCCGCAAGCTTCGCGAGCGGGGCCTGATCCCGCAAGATAGGGAGGCCGTCAAACTCCCCGGCAATGAGGTAATCCCCCGTCCCCCATCTGGGTATCGGGTTATGTTTCTCACCTTCGTTATGCGTGGGGTTTCTTTTCCAGTCCACAACTTCCTCCGTGGACTACTCTTCTTCTATGGGATTCAGCTTCATCATCTGTCTCCCAATTCTCTTCTCCACATTGCTTGTTTTATCACTTTTTGCGAGTGCTGGCGTGGCATTGAGCCGCACTTTGGCCTCTTTCGGAAGCTTTATTCCGTGAAGAGGCAATCTGGTTCGGATGGTGTGTATCCCATTGGGGGTTGCATCATCTCCCTTAGTCCCAATCTTCTCTTCTTTTCTTTTTCCATGTCCGAATCTGTCCAGTACTGGCAGAGGCGATGGTTTTATATCCGCGACTCCGTAGTGCCCGGGCAAGATTTTGGTCTTGTTCCCTTTGACCCCTCCCAAATGATTGAGCCGAAAAGGTCTTGGAAAAACCAAATCTTGGACGGTGAGCTGGCGGAGATAGAGGCCCTTTACCGTCGGGTGGAGGATCTCCAGCTGATTCTGGAGAAGGAGGTGAACGGCGTGGATATCATCCGGACGTTTCTTGAGCGTCGGGTGCAGGCTCTCCAAGCGAGGGCGCACCCGATGTTTCTTTATTCTGGGCGTCGTGATCCGACGAGGGTTTCGGCTGAGAAAATCTCCGAGGGGGATCTTGACAGGGCCCTTCGCACGCTGCTGAAGTTCAAGGCCGAAGAAGAAATCCCGGGGAAGTCGCTAACTCCTCCATTTTCTTCGACGTTAGCCGTACCGCAGGTGTAGATTTGTGCACGTAGTGCTTTTTGTCGGCTGCGTATTTATTTCCTTTGTTTGCTAACAAAGTTCCTTCTGATTTTGTAGAGCTTCAAAGTGCCGGGCATGGTACCGCCATTACCCGAAAAGTATCCGAATGCCCCGGATAATGAAGTGGTTGAGTCCGTGTCCGAGCTGCCGTCGGCGCGATCTCCGGCGGAGGATGCCCACGAGTCGAGTGAGGACCATACGCGCAAGCGAGCACGGAGCTCCAGCGAGTCTTCGGATGCCTCGACTCCTCCGACTCCCAGAGACCCTCTGGGCCTTGAGCGTCATAGTGACGGTCATGGAGGTTCTTCCTCTCCCATTCCTGTCATTCCTGTGCGGGCTGTAGCGCCGCACCCGCCAGCAAAGCGGAAGAAGGAAGAAAAGAAGGAGGGGAAGAAGGAAGAGAAATAGGAGGAGAAGAGAGCCCGAAGGACTCCTCCTGTCTTCGACCTGAGCTCACTGGGCTCGTAAGTTTCTTGTTGTACTATTGTCCTTTTTCCTTCATGATTTTTGCACTTGTGCTGATTGGTCCGTATGCAGGCATTCCTCCCACGATTCCTCCAGTGATGGTGCACGGGAGATGATGGGGGAGTCGAAAATTGCGTCTCCTCCTCCTCAGACGGTGGCGACTTTGGGTGGCGCGGCTCCGGATCCTTCGTTGCAGGAGGTGCAGGTGGTTGCGCCTCAGAATTTCGCAGGCGGGCCTTTAGAGTCGCCATCAGAGCATGTAAGTTTCTCTGCTTTATGTCACGGGGGGAGCCCCCGAGTGTCTTCGTGTGCGAATTTTGTTTTTTACTCCTTTGTGTTGGGCGTAGCCCCCAAGTCCTTTTCTTACTGCTATTTCTTTTTCTGCAGCCTTTTGTGCAGGAGGCCAAGCGGCTGGTACGGGAGCGTCTGGTGCTGGAGGCTAACCTTCGGCAGCTTCAAGGTACCTATTAGCCTTTTGGTGCTTTTTTCGTTTATTCCGGTCCTGCTTTTTAACGTTTCTTGTTTTGAATGCAGAGGAGCATAATACTTCTCTCCGTGAGGTCGACGCTCTCAAGAAGAGCCTTGGTCAATCGGAGCAGAAGGCCGAAGCCGCCGTTGGCGCGAAGGAACGCCTCGAGCTAGAGCTGACTAAAGCAGCCAAAGCGAAGGAGCGTCTGCAGCAGGAGGCCACGGATCGTGAGGAGCAGCTGGCCACTGTTGCGGCTGCTCGTGAAAGAGGGGTAGCAGCGAAGCTCATGGCTACTGCCAAGGCTATTTCGGGTGAGTGCTGGATTTGTGCTTGTTTCTTCATGCCGCGTGTCTTCTTCTGTGCTGCTTTTCTTCATGTCTTTCTTCTTATTTTTTTTGTCTCAGATGCCGCAGGCATCGAGTTTGACCTCGGTGCTCTAGAGCACGGGAGTGCTCTAGATGATACTACTGTGGCGGTCAAAGACCGCTGCAACACCGTCGTCAGCTCCCTTGCCAAGGCGAAGGAGGTCCTTGGCCGCTTCTACAAGGAGCTTGTTCCTAGGGGCGTGGCCCTCGATGATGTGGATGCTCTGGCGGAGGCTCTGTCAGCCGAAGCGCCTGCGGCGTACAAGCACAAACAGAAGGGCATCGGCGCGTCCGTCGGGCTGGCGATGGCCTTGGCGGCTGGAGCGGAGCTAGATCTGCCCCAGATCACCTCCCGTATGCCGACGACTGCAGATGGATCCGAGGTAGCCTTTGCTGCCTACTCTGCTCGCTGCAAGCGATATGGGCCCAAGCTCATTGATTTGCTGTCTGACTACGCACTGCGGCAGCAGGGCGGGGCCAAAGCTAGGCAGTCTGGCTCCGAGGCGACTCAGGGTGCCGCATCTTAGACGTTGTAGACATAGGATAGTTTGTAGTTTTTGCTATAAATATTTTGATGAACACAATTCTTGTGCCACGTAGTGGCCTTTTTTTGTGCTGAATGTATTTGCCTGAGTTCGTGCTCTACCACTGTCTGAATGTCTGTGTTCCTTTCTTTTTCTGCTGCTATAGGTTCCTTCGGGTGCTGACCCTTTTGACACCTCGTCCGCAATGCCACTGCAACCATCTTTGGATGATTCCTCGCAACTCGCTTTTCTTCAGGATCGTGTGCGTAGTCTGGAGAGGGAGTTGCTCGGGTTGCGAGGTCATGCCGATGTTTGGAAGTCCAAGGCAGATCGTGGTGCAGCCAGAGAGGAGTATTTGATGGCGGAACTTATTCGGCTGTCCGAGAAGCTTCAATGTAAGTTGTTTCTAGTTTCGAGCTGAAGTTCGGTTCTTCGGGTGAGCCTGCTGGCCTTGCTCTTATTTTGTGCCATTGTCGCAGGTGCGAACCTTGCTACGAGGGAAGAGAAAGAGCGTGTCGCTGTTCGGGTCAATTGCTTGACTCAACAGGACATGGAGGCTGATGGCTTCTTCTGGATGGATCGTGGCCGTGCCATGGCTCTGGCGACGGTGCAGGATCGTGTGCACCAGGTTTCTCGAGTGCTTCGCCAAGTGCAAACGTCGCTTGCATCGGTGCTGCACGTCATGTTCCCTTTGGATGCCGTACCGACAAGCCTTGCGGTTCTTCTGTCGAAGTTTCGGAACGTGAGCAATGTCAAGGAGTTGGTGCGGCAATAGCTCGTCGCAGGAGTGAAGGCTGCTTTGTCTCTTGTGAGGCTGCACCGGCCTGACGTAGATTTGGCTGCTGTGGCCGCTGGACCACTTCTTCGGCCTGATGGTGGTGAGTGGGACATGCGTCCACATTACGCAGCTGTAAGGTAGTATGCCGAACAGGTCGTAGATTTGTTTGAGCAGCGTGCTCAGGTTATTCTTCGGAATAGGTAGAACCTGAAAAAAGAGATAGATGTAAAATTTGTATATTTCGGCTGGGCGTGTTGTGCCCTTTGTTGTAAAGGTTTGTTTGTTGTGAGCACGCAGTGCTTTGATTGAGTACGTGTCCTTTTCGTTTGCCTGACGTTGTCAGCTACTCAGGTGTACACGTTTGATCCTCAGTCGATGAAATCGTGAGGTGGGGGGAGCCCCCGAGTGCGTTTGTAGCATGTAGTAAAGTTGCAAAATAGCGAACTGAAGTTTTGGGGCGAGACACTTAGCTTTATTTATATCGTAATGGAGGAGGTACATTGTTCTGCTGAATAGCCTTGGCTGAAAGCCATATTGAAAGTAAAGGGGGTAGGTTGCTACGGATAGAATCGTCGCAGGTGCGAGATATTCCATGGGTTGGAGTATGCGACTCCAGACTCCACGTGCTTGAGGCGATAGGCGCCACATGGGATGACGTTGGTGATGACGTATGGTCCTTCCCATGGTGACTCGAATTTTGTCGGTCGCTCTTGCTTGAGTCGCAAGACGAGGTCTCCTTCGACGAAGGACCTGGGGCGAAGCCGGCGGCTGTGGTAGTTGCGGAGACTCTGTTGGTACACCGCTGATCGAGCTGCTGCTATGTCTCTTACTTCGTCGAGTGTATCGACGGCATCTTCGAGTGCAGCCGTGGATTCGGCTTCACTGTATGCGACGACCCGAGGGGCCTGGTGGCGTACTTCGGCTGGCAGCACGGCTTCGGCTCCGTGTACCATGAAGAACGGTGTGTAGCCTGTGGAGCTGTTTGGCGTGGTCCGTAAGCTCCATAGGACGGATGGTAGCTCTTTAGTCCAGGCTCCTGCTTTCCGTTCGAGTGGACTCATGAGGCGCTTCTTGATGCCCGCGCCGATTAGGCCGTTGGCCTTTTCCACTTGCCCGTTCGTTTGCGGGTGTGCCACTGAGGCGTACGTGATGTTGATCCCGAGGCCTTTGCAGAAGTCCTGGAATTCCTTGGAGATAAAGTTCGATCCATTGTTGGTGATGATGCTATGCGGTACGCCGAACCTGTAGACAATGGACTCGAAGAACTTGACGGCCGTTTTGCCTTTCTGGTTGGTAACCGGCATGGCCTCGATCCACTTGGTGAACTTGTCGACTGTGACCAGGAGGTAAACGTGTCCGCCTTTCGAGGACTTTGGCAGTTTGCCTATCATGTCGAGGCCCCATTGAGCAAAAGGCCAAGCTATGGGTATGGGTCTGAGCTCGGACCCAGGTGCGTGCGGTTTGTCGGCGAACCGTTGGCATCCGTTGCATCTTCGGACGATGTCCTTTGCGTCGTTCATGGTCGTTGGCCAGTAGAACCCTGCTCGTAGAGCTTTGGCGACAAGGGAGCGGCTGCCTGCGTGATGGCCGCAGATGCCCTCGTGGATGTCTTGGAGGATTGCTTTCCCGTCATGGATGGTGACGCACCTTTGTAGTACACCGGTAATACTGCGCTTGTACAGCTCGCCGTTGATGATGGTGAAGGCTTTTGACCGACAAGATATGCGTCGGGCATCTGTCGGGCTGTCAGGCAGTTCTCCATTTAACAAGAACTGGAGGTATGGGCGCGTCCAGGTTTCTTCGACTGCCATGACCTGCAGTAGGTTGACCATGGCTACCTCTGTGTCCAGTTTTTCGGGTCCTTCGTGTCCTTCGGGTAGCGTAGCTCCCGAGTGTTCTGCTTCTTCAGGTGATCCCTTGGGGAATTTCCGCTTGATGGATGGCACGCAGATCTATTCGAGGAACACACCTGGTGGCACCTTTGCGCAGGTGGAGCCGATGTTGGCAAGTCTGTCGGCTTCCTCGTTGCTTTCTCTTCCAACGTGTCGGAGCTCGCAGCCGTCGAATTCTCCTTCGAGTGCGTTGTAGAGTGCGTGGTACGCGATCATGTTTTCGGCGTGTGTGTCGCACTCATTCATTGTCTGCTGGACGACGAGGTTGGAGTCACCGTAGATGACCATGCGCGTTGCGCCGCATATCTTTGCCATCCTCATGCCATGGATAAGGGCTTCGTATTCGGCCTCGTTGTTGGAGGCTCGGAATTTCATCCGGAGGACGTACTTCATCTTGTCGCCTTGCGGGGAAGTTAGTATGACCCCTGCTCCTGCTCCAGCTTCTCTCTTGGAGCCGTCGAAGTGCATCGTCCATGATTGTGACATATCTGGGGTGTCTGGCAGCTGCAGCTCCATCCAATGTACCAGGAAGTCCGGAAGGACTTGAGATTTGATTGCGAGTCGCTTCTCGTAGACGATGTCCAAGGGTGATAGCTCGATGCCCCACAGGGCCACTCGTCCTATGGCCTCTGGATTATTCAGGATGCTGTTCAGGGGTGCCTCGTTGACGACCATCACTTGGTGCTCCTAGAAGTAATGGCTCAGCCGTCGAGCCGTCATGAACACGCCGTAGGCGAGCTTCTGGTAGTGGGGGTACCTCTACTTTGTTGGTGTCAGTACTTCACTGAGGTAGTAAATTGGGCGCTGGACCCCATGGGTCTTGCCTTCTTCGGGTCGTTCGACAACGAGTACGGTGCTGACCACCTGGTGTGTAGCTGCTATGTACAGCAGCAGCGGCTCGCGCTCCTTTGGCGTGACCAAAACGGGCGAGGTGGAGAGGAGCCGTTTGAGGCTTTCGAATGCATCGTTGGCTTCTGGTGTCCACTCGAACTTGTCTGCCTTGCGCAGCAGTTGGTAGAATGGTAGGGCCTTCTCGCCCATGCGGCTGATGAATCTGCTTAGAGCCGCTATTCGCCCTGCGAGTTGCTGGACGCCTTTGAGGTTTTTCGGCTTCTCCATTGCCATGATGGCTCTGATTTTCTTCGGGTTCGCCTCGATTCCTCGCTGAGAGATGAAGTACCCAAGCAGCTGACCCGATGGGACGCCGAAGGCGCACTTTTCGGGGTTGAGCTTGATCCTATAGCGATCAAGGTTATCGAACGTCTCGCGGAGATCGTCGATGAGTGTCCTTGCCTCCCTGGTTTTTATGACTATGTCGTCAACGTAGACTTGGACGTTGCGACCGATCTGGTCTTTTAGGCAGGCCTGCGTGCATCGCTGGTACGTGGCACCTGCATTCTTTAGCCCGAAGGGCATTGTGTTGTAACAGAATACTCTGAACGGTGTGATAAACGCTGTTTTCTCCTGATCTTCGACCTTGAGTCGAATCTGGTTATAGCCTGAGTAGGCGTCGAGGAAGGAGAGTTTCTCGCAACCTGCAGTTGAATCGATGATCTGGTCGATCCGAGGAAGAGGGAAGTGGTCCTTTGGGCAGTGCTTGTTTAGTGACGTGAAATCCAAGCACATCCGCAGGATGTCCGTGTCCTTTTTTGGGACCATCACTGTGTTTGCCAGCCACTCGCTTTCCTTGATTTCCCTGATAAAGTCTGCAGCGAGCAGTCTATTGATTTCCTTGCCAATAGCTTCGGCTCGTGGCTCCGACAGTCTCCGGATGGACTGCTTGACTAGCTTGGTGTCTGGAAAGACATTGAGTGCGTGCTCGGCGAATTCCCTGGGAACTCCTGGCATGTCCGCAGGACACCAGGCGAAGATTTCCCAGCGCTCACGGAGGAATTCGACGAGCGCGTCTTCCTATGCGGGGCTGAGGTCGTTGGCGATCAGAGCCGTCTTGGAGGCATCCGTCGGATGGACCTGCACTTTCTTGGTGTTGACAGTGGAGTCGAAGGACATGTTAGGTGCGTTCTGCCTTGTGACTGGGGGTGCCCCATTGTCCGTCACCTCACGGAGCCTTACAAGCTCGTCTTGCATGCCGAAAGACTGGGAGATTTTGTTGAAATCCCTGTCGCATTGGTCCGATCGGGTGAAGCTCCCGTGGACTGTGATGACGCCCCTCGGTCCTGGCATCTTGAGTAGTAGGTATGCGTAGCGTGGGACGGCCAGGAACCTTGCGAATGCTACACGCCCCAGGATGGCGTGGTATTGCGATGGCCAGTCCACCACTTCGAATTCGAGTCGCTCTTGCCGAAAGTTGTTCGGCTTCCCGAAGATGACATCGAGCCCTATTTTGCCCAGGGGGAATATGCCCTTCCCTGGGACGATGCCGTGGAACGTTGTGTCTGATTGTTCCAGGCTGCATTGTGGGATCCGCATTGCTGCTAGAGTGCTTGCGAACATTAAGTTGATGCCTCTGCCGCCGTCCATGAAGACGCGACTCATCTCGAAGCCTCCGATTTGCGCCTCCAGCACCAGGGCAGCATGACCTGGGCGAGGGATCTGGCAAGGGTGATCCGCGCGAGTGAATGTGATGCAGGACTCCGATCCGCTGAGGTACTCAGGGATTGCAGGCGGAGTTGCCACGACCAAGTTGATTTGTCGGGTGATTTTCTTCTGCACCTTATTCGTGGGGCGTCCCTTCTGGATCATATTTAGTGCTCCTTTTGGTGGGGGGTACCCGATCCCGGCGTTGTTCTGCGCTGGTGCGACTGGTTGGTTTGGGCCTCCGATAGGTGGCGGTGGAGGAGCTCCATGTGCTATTTCGCCTTGCGCAGGTGCGCTTCCGAACGCAGGGATTGGGGCTTGTTGCCTCATCTGCACCATGCTTTCACTGAGTTTCTGGAACTCGCGGCAGTCCTTGAGCATGTGGCTAGCTTTCTTTTTGCCATCCTGCTTGTCAATGTAGAAGTGGATGGTGCATGGACCCGAAAGTTTGTCGTATGCTGAGGGTCCGTTGTCGCGGTCGCGGCGTTGCCACGACTGTGCCGGGCGTCCTTTGTCGTGGAGGTTTCCGCCGCGGTATCCTCCGCTGTTGCGGCGGTCGGCGTAGCCGGCCGCGACCATGTCGGGTCCGTCGCGGTCCTCGTAGACGCGCGATCTCCTCTTGCTGCGGCGTTCTCGCCTTCGGCCATAGTCGTCCTCTTCATCTGACTGTGCTTGGTGAATGCAATCTTCGCCGTCCGCCCACCTGTTGGCGATGTCCATGAGGTGGTCGAGTGTCTTGGGCTTGACGCGCCCAAGTTCCTCCTTGAAATCTTGATGTTTGACGCCGTCCCTGAAGGCGTCGATGGCCCTCTCTTCGGAGATGTGTGCTGCGGAGTTCTTGGTGGTAGACCAGCGTAATATGTACGAGAGAATAGATTCGCCCGTTCTCTAAGTGCAGGCTCGTAACTCTTCGATTGAGGCGGGCCTCTTGCTGGTGCCCTTGAAATTTCGGATGAAGCTGTAAGCTAGCTCCTCCCAACTTCGGATGGATCCTGATGATAGGCTGCTGAGCCATACCCGCGCCGCGCCTGTCAGCTGCAGCTGGAGGCATTGCATGGCAGTTTCTTTGTTACCGCCGTGAAGCTTGACGGATGACAGATGGTCACTGAGCCAGGATTTTGGATCTTGCGTGCCGTTGAACTTCGGAGTATCCGAAGGAAGCTTGAAATTGCGTGGCATCCGCGTTCGCCGAACAGATCCGCTGAAGCATCGAGCTCCACAGAGTTCTCCTTCGTCTTCGTCCATCTCAGATTCAGACGAACATGCACGTTTGGCTCGTGCTTTGTCGATTTTGCGCTGTGTAAGCGTGTCTCTGGCGTCGTAGTCGCGTTTATGGCGATGCGATCTCTTCTTCCTTCGAGGAAGGTCGTGTTCCTCTTCTTCTTCGGATGAAGGGGTGCGGATCCGGTCGCGTCTGGCCAGAGCTTTCTTCTTCGGCTCCGCATGAGCGTCTTCGTGGAGCGCAGCTCCGACGAGTCCGAGTCCGGTGAGTGCGGACTTATGCATGGCTCTTTTTGGGTCCCCCTCCGGAGGTGGGTGGGCCGCGAGATACGCAATGGCTGCCATGATCGCAGCTTGCGGTGTCTTCGGGATGATGTTGCCGTCGGCATCCATATCCATGAACGATGTGTGGAGAGTTCGGGTCACGTCACGGCGTTCCCTGGGATCCATGTTCTCCACCCGAGAGCGGTGTTTGTTTCCCTGGTTTCCGTTTGTGCTAGAGCCGGGTGTCATGGCGGAGAGCGCAGCTCGTCGCGCGCTGGACTCAGAGGCTGCTTGCTTGCGTTTGTCGAGTGTCTCCTGCATCTTGACTTGCTTCTTTTGCTCCTCGATGAGGAGGTAGTGGTATGCCATCAGTAGCTCACGTGGGGAGTCTACAGGCAGGACTATGTCGCCTGCTACGGCACGGCGTGCCTAGACCCATCCTTCTTTGCTAAGTTGGATGAGGTGGCCGTTGTTTTCCCCGTTGGGTGGGGGGGACTGGCTTCTTCTGTTCCCGCCGTTTTCGCCGTTTCTGTCCTGCGGGTTGAGGTTCGTGTTGGGCGGCGGGTTAGGTGTTTGCTGCTCCTGGATGACTGCGGCGCATTGGTAGCGCTCGTAGATTGGTCCGCTGCTGTCGCAGCTTTCGGATCCGGAACCGTAGGTCCCTTCATCCGAAGGTGGATCGCACAGATCGGAGTTGCAGCTGTTGCTGTCGTAGAACTCATCTGTCGATGGTGATGTGCGCAGCACGGGGTGTGGAGCCCACGAGGCGGGCCTGATTGATGGCACGGGCACCCGCTCAGGAAGGCGGAGGGTGCCAGTTTGTCCCACCTGGAAGTAGAAGCTCCCGAACAAAATTTCGAGTCCGTCGCCTACGGGCTCGAAATCCTTCATGGTGGCCGGCGAGTGAGCGGTGAAGTTGAAAGCGCCGAAGAGGAGATGATTCTCTGTCGCCGCAGAGTTGTAGATCGATCGGGTCGGGACCGTCACGATCGCACAATCAGCAGCCCCGATCCCCACGGACGGCGCCAATTGACGAGGTTTCGACTCGTCAATGCCCATTGTTATGGACTTGGGTTTTGGAGAAGACGGGGATGCTGGAGATCGTGAGACGGTTAACAGACAAGCAACCAGGGGACACGAGATTTACCCAGGTTCAAGCCCCCGGAGGGAAAACCCTACTCCTGCTTGTCTGCTCTTGATTACGGCGGAACCGAAGATTACAGGGTGCGCAGATTTGATCTGGCGTGAAGGTGCGTGTGCGAAAGTATGAGTCGAGAGATCTAGGACGTGCCCTCCTGGCCTTTATATAGACTTAGGCAGGTCCCGGGCATAGTCCTAGTCGGTTACAGGTTCTAGGGTTTTACCCCTTTGAATTTTCTATCTATGCTAGTCTTGCTCTCCAAGGATCCGAAGACGTCATGGGTCTTGGCCATCCGAAAATCTTCATGGGCCAGCGTATGTCTGCTGTGGGCCTTCCTTGGGCTGGACCAGGTATGCTGAAGTCACGTACCCGTAGGGTATAACCATGTCAACTACTGTTCGAGTGTACAGCTTGGCCTGCTGTAAGTCGTCATTTGCACAATTTTTAGACTAAGTGAGTGCTCTTTCTGGGCTGTATATGCGTGAAGTTTTCTTTCGGCCCGCACATTATTCTATACAATCTGGCAATAATTCATTAGATTAGTTTTAGAGAATACCCACCCACCTTGCGTCACGAGTTAAGTTACGGAATCGACGGATTATGCCAAAGTTATCGATGCAAGGGTTGCTCTTTTCAGATGCTTCACATCAGAATCATCTTTATTTTAGTACCAGGCATGTACCGCTTTAATACCGTGTTTACTGATATCATCAAGCTCCTAGTTTTCGCACCATCCTAGTGTAAAAGAATCTGACAATGGTTCTTATAAACTGCGTGAGACGGGTGTTTTTTTACTCAGTAGTCTGATCACATGACTGCATGGGCTGATACTGTTCACAGTATCAGGTTGGATTGGTGTCCAGAAGGAATTCATTAGGTCTGTCGGGTATGTTTTTGGAACTTCATCTGTTTCAAAAAGGTGTGGAATTAGTTGGTTCAGTTAGTCTTTTTTGATGATAAGAATGATGTTTTGTTGAGTATCATTCCGCGCAATCCTCCATTTTTGGGCCACGGGATGACGATCATATCTGTCTATTTTTTTCAGTGTTTCACCTGGATCTGGGAGGATATCCTGATGGAGTTTGTCAACGCTGTTGTTCTGAGACGCACCAGAGATCTTGAATCCGCCATCCGTGATGATAAGGCTGTCTACGAGTTAAGGATCCATCAGCTGGAGAACAAGATGGAGACTGCCAACCGTGACCTGAAGGAAGCCCGTGAAATGACAGTCGATTTGGAGGCGTCGGTGTATCTCTCTTCTTCACTCGTCAAAAAGAAGGACAGAAGTATCATGTGGATGTGTATTGTCATTGTAGTGTTAGTGATGGCCTGGTATTTTAGCTCGGGCCTCAGTGGCTCGGGGATAGTTTGACAGACTATCCCGTTGTGTGGTTATGAATAATATAAGATACCAATGTAATCCGTAGTATGCCGTGCCCAGAGCTGCCTAGGCATTAGGGTTATGTGTTCCAATGCAATCTGAGATGTGTGTTCTGAAGTATAACATTTTTTTTCGCTGGTGAATTATTTAGCCAGCACAGAGAGATTTGTATTCTCTTTTTTTCTTCTTTTTTTTTGCCTGGTGATATCTTTTTTGCAACAGTTATGTATTCTTGATTTTGTGTTTTCCAGCCAACGTGAACATTTCTTATGGCTGTAACGCGGGATGTGCCAGCATCTGGTTTCGCCTGTTGGATCTTAAATTTTTTTAAGTTTTGTCGGCAAAGTGTAAGCTCAGGGTCTAGAATTCAGTCCAGTATATTTTTTTGTTATGTCAGTACGTTGCTGATGTACCAGATTTTCTTAACGGCGGTGAACGTCTCCTCCTCTATCTCGGTCATCTCCTCATCATCACCCTCTTCCTCCTCCTCACCACCAAACCCAAAAGACTCGAGAGGAGCAGCCCCGATGTCCACCTCCGCGTCTTGGAGAAACCCCATGAATGATGTTGCGGGATTATTATCAAGCACCTCGTGCACGACGGGCGGCGTGTCGGCGATCGCGGGCACGGGAGAGGTGGGCTTCTTCCGGGCGGTTGTCTTCTTCACGGCCGGCTTGGCGGCCACACCCTTGGGCCCAAGCGACGAGCGTTTGGGCGGCGCCTTGCTCGGCGGCTTCGTCGGGGCGACGGGGGCCGGGGCCGGGGCGACGGGGCAGGGCGGCTGGACGACGTGCTGGCCAGCACGCCGCCGCTTTGCTCCGACGTGCGTCGCATCCACCATCGAGGAGACTTGCGCCTCGCTCGGGCGGGCGGGCGGCGGCTGCGGGACGGCGGAGGTCGGGCGCGGCGCGGACGGAGGCGGGGCGACGGGGGCCGGTGGGGCAGCGGACGGAGGCGGGCGACAGGGGCAGCGGACGGAGGCGGCCGACGGCGGACGGGCGGGCTTGCGGCCGGCCGACGGCGGGCGTGCGGCGGCTGGAGGTTGGCGGGCGGCGGCACGTGGGGGAAAAATCCTCCCGCGTTTTGCAACCGGCCGAAACGAGAGGAGTTGGGGATGGGCCAGTTTTGCCTCTCCAACCCCCACTTCTACAGGTTGGAAGGGGGAGTAGGGGGTTGGACCTCTAAATTTTTTTAGGGGTTTAGGGGTTCTAGTCTACGCCTTTTTTTGCCGAAAACTGTAAAAAAGCGGTTATTTTTACAGATTTGAGGGTTTAGGGGTACTACTAGTGATGCTCTTATGGGGGCATAACACATGGATGGTACCTAGAAAGTAGGGTGGGGCGCCGTCATGTTCTTATTGATTCACTTGTTAGAGTATTCCCGTTAACATGATAGAGGTTAGCCGTACCATGTTATAGTTGTTCCGGGACCTACCCATGGGGGTGGGCTTAAGAATACGGCCGTGCTCATGGATCAGTACCCATCCAAGGGTGCCTGAGTAAGAACCAAGAATCATCGACAGTATCTAGCATTCAATTACAAAAATGTAGCCGTACTGACAAACTAGTACCCAACAACGGGTTGCTGATTAAGCGCCAAGAGTCATCAATGCTGCACCCAGCTTTCAATTGCAGCAACCAACTTCTGTACCTGCCATTTACTATAGATTGGCCACCATAAAAGGGCCTGTCTGTATCCCCTAGCAAGGACACCAAACTATTCATCCTAGGATGTCAAGCAACGGAGATACGGATCACGGTGCCGCCGCCGGCTGGTCGGAAAGGCCCCTTCGGAGGAGGACGGTTTGTGAAGGCGGGAGCTGATACATGTCAAGAAGCTCAGTACATGTTGACTGTAAGCTATATTCTCACTAACCATGGTTTTGTCAAATGCTTACCAGATCTGTTTTTTGACATGCATATCATTTACCCTATCTTATTGGTTTTTGAATTTACAGACAAGCTCAAAGAGCACGCTTGTTCTAGTGACTATCAAGCAGGTGAGCAATGTTGACCGCAGGCAGGATGGGACTACTCATATTCACGGTTTAGAGCTATCTACGGTAACAATCCGTCCTTTTCTGTGTGTTGTCTTTCCCAACAGAAAGAATCCATATGGGTATGCTGATCTCATACTGTTGACAGTTTAGGATTGTTGGACGAATGCTAGACCGTGCAGAATATGATACCCAGTTAAGATTCACCTTAGACGATGGCACAAGACGGATCCCGGTGCAGAGATGGTACGAAGGACAGTGGGAGGCCAACCTGCTAAAAGACTTAAGGTTCGTTGCTAACTTAGTTTTACATGTAGGTGTATCTTGCAACCAGAATATGTTACATCTTATATATCCTTGAACTACTGTAGGAATGGCCAGTACGTGATCGTTCACGGGCACCTAAGGTCATCGACGTACCGTCTTGAAGGGCAGCTAGACCCACCTGCCCATCTGGAAGACAATGGCCGTGTTATGGACGCCTATGACATCAGGTGTCCAGGTGTTAAGAGATAGTTAACAGAAACCATATGCAAAGTATATTGTATTAACACACTATTGTCGTGTGTGGCAGGGACATTGGTGATCACAATTTTATCACCTTCCACTTCATACAGTGCATCTACGTGGAGAAAGAACTGACAGAATCCGAGGCTAAAGCAAAGGAGCTAGAACAGCAGTCGGCGGTGTTGACTCAATCCACGGCAGAGGTTAACTTTCCTAATATTATGCAATATGTAACAGATTTGGTTATCTCGGTGTCGGTATTAATCTAGTTTGTCTTGGTGCTATTAAGTCCGACGATTTTAACAGGACTGCATACTATACGATAGTAGTGTAGGGGTTCGTAGCATGGAAAACAAAAAATTTCTACCGCATGCAAACAAACAAGCCAAGACCTATCTACTAGATTGTAGCAACGAGTCGATAGAGGAACTCACCCTCGAAGATTCCAAAGCGGTTAATGAGAGCAGATTCTCGTGGGTGATGTAGTCGTACTCTTGCCGATCTCAAGATTGCGTAGACGATCCTTCCGGCGCTGCGTTCCGGCAGCGCTTCCGCAGTCGGTCACACGTTCGGTACTCGATGAAGACCTTCCTCTCCCTTGTTCCAGCAGGCAGCGGAGGTTGTAGCACTCTCCTCGTGATTCCGGCAGCACGACGGCGTGGTACCGGAAGTAGAGGGGAGATCTCGCAGGGCTTCGTCTTAAGCCGGAGCGAGTATGGTGGACAATGAGAGAGGCCTTGGCGATCTAGGGTTTAGAGGTACCAAGGAGAGGGAGCTAGGCCGGCGGCTAGGGCAAGGGGATTGCCCTAAGTCGGCGGCTTGGGCAAACCCTAGGGCGGCGGCGGCTAGGGTTAGGTTTAGAGGGGCAAGGTGTAGGGAGAGGGGGCACCCCCTCCCTTTCTTTTATAGGTGGGAGGGGCGGCTAGGGCTAGCCGAGTCCTCCCCCAACTCCCTTGCTGGCCGGCGGTTTGGAGGAGAGAAGGGAAATCTTCTCTTCCCAGGTTTCCTTCTCTCCCTCCACCTCACAAAATAGCCGTTTGACTTTTCAAAGTGGCGTTTGACTTTTTCAAACTAGGATTTGATTAAACTTTTTATTTTGTTCAGCGATGACACCTAGTACATGATGCAATCATTCCAACTTGCTATGACATATTCATGTACCCTTCCCCTCCAGAGTGCCGGACATTCCGGAACCTTCTAGAACATTCCCGATGAAAACACCGGAACCATTCTCCAACCCCGAAACAGGACTTTCCTTATATGAATCTTATTCTCCGGACCATTCCGGATCTCCTCGTGATATCCCGGATCTCATCCGAGACTCCGAACAACATTCGGTCTCTTACTCATCATTCCATAACTACTCAACAATATCGAATCCTTAAGTGTGTCTCCCTACGGTTCGTGAATTATGCGGACATGATCGAGACACTTCTCCGATCAATAACCAATAGAGGAATCTGGAAATTCATATGGCTCCCACATATTTCTACGATTACTTTGCGATCGAATGAACCACTTACATACGATACCAATTTCCCTTTGGCTCACGATAGTTTACTTATCCGAGGTTTTGATCGTCAGTATCTCTGCATACCTAGTTCAACCTCGTTACCGATAAGTACTCTTTTCTTGTTCCCGTGGTATGTGATCCCTTGTGAGCCAGTCACATGCTTGCAAGCTAATTGGATGACATTCCACCGAGAGGGCCCATAGTATATCTATCCGTCATATGGATGGACAAATCCCACTCTTGATCCATGTGCCTCAACCCATACTTTCCGAACACTCAATGCCACCTTTATAGCCACCCAGTTACGTTGTGGTGTTTGATGTCATCAAAGCATCCTTCCGGTGATGGTGATTAACATGATCTCATGGTCGAAGGAATTAGGTTACTATGTATCAGAAAGCTTATAGCAAATGAACTATATTAAATGACTTGATCTTTATGCTACGCTTAACTATAGGAGTATGTCCATCACATCATTCTCCTAATGATATGACCCTGTTGTTAATAACATCTCTATGTTCATGATCAGGAAACCATGATCATATATTAACCAACAAGCTAGTTTAACAAGAGGCTTTACTAGAGACTCTTTTATGTTTACAAATCACACAAGTATTAATGTTTCCTTTTAATACAATTATAGCATGGTATGTAAACATTTATCACAAGTATGAAGATATGATAATAACCACTTTATTATTGCCTCTTAGGCATATCTCCAACAGTCTCCCACTTGCACTAGAGTCAATAATCTAGTTTTAAACTTTTGTGTATTTAACACCTATGGCTTTCTGGTGTCGTATGTACACGATTGCTAGTGGTTAACTGATCTCCGGATCTGACACTTCCAGGTCCGTGTGTAATTGCATGTCTTTGCGTCTCTACGCATCACTCATTCTCTAATGAGATGGCCTTGTACAAATTTGGTCCTTTGGTGTGACCTTTAGTTCTTTGGGATTAAACATATTGATAATATTGTCGTACAATATATCTTCGTAGTATTATCCCTGTTGTGAACTACACCTAGTTTCATAACAAACTACTTGACACAAATGTCCTCCTTTGCTTCTATAATAGCTGTAATATACTCAGCCTTTTGTTGTAGTATCTGTCACAATGTCTTGACTTTGGAACTCATCCAAATCTATTATGGAACTTACTTTCCATCATATTGTGCCACCCTTAGTTTAGATTGAGATAAACTTAATTTGTACTTTGTGACAAAACTAGTATCAATGTAATTCATTTACAATGAACTAACCATCTATTTGTCACTTCTACAAAATAATATATTCTCATTTCTTTTACAAGATCAAAAGAATATCTTTACTATTGTCCAATAATCATCTTATGAATCATTCTGGTATATGCTCATAACATTTAGAGTATAGGACATATCTGGATTTGTACACATCACAGCATGATTGATAAAATACTCTTTGTGATTTTATACATCAAGTATCAATCTATACTTGAATCTTTGTTTCACTTACCAAGTGTTAATACACTTGAATATAACATCAATATTGAACTCATTCAATCCTTTCTGTGTGACAAGAACCTTTCTTGTAGTTTCTATATTGAACTCATTCAATACATCATCTATGTACTTTCGGCACAACCATATTAGCGTCTATTGATGCCAAATATTTGGGTTTTGCCTAAGTCTTTCATCGGGATGAAATTCTTAATATGTGTTAATAAAAGATACATCATTTCCAATCAACAATATGTCTTCCACATAATGTATTAGAAACATGTCTTAGCGCTCCCACTTAATTTCTTGCAAATGCAAGCATCTTCATCGTCTCCGACGAATTTAAACTCCTTTAACAGTTTCATCATGGTGAAGATTCCAACTCCGCGATGCTTACTTCAACCATTGAAGTTTGCATATGCTTTTAGCATCCTTTGAATTAACAAAACCCTTTGGACCGTGTCATGCACACGTCCTTGGTAACCATTCTATTAGAAGAACTTGTTTTGTTTATTCAACACATAACAAAATTACATATTGTGGTTGCTACATTAATCCGCCTAGACTAAATATCGCTATGAAAGATCAGATCTTGTCATAGTCAACCTTTGAACATTGTTGTGAACTCTTTCCCAACATGTCGACTATTTCATAGATGTGCAACATCCTATGTCTATTTTTTTATAGATCCAAATACGACTGTAAGGTCTTGTACCTTTCCAGAGGGTCTTCCAAGTTCAAAGCTTGATCTCTCGTATATAGAACTATCACGGATTTTATGGCTTCAAGCCATTTGACGGAGTCAGGTCCCATCATCGCTTCTTTGCATGTAGTCGGATCATTATTGTCACATAATGTTTTAACTCTCAAATCTTGGTATTTGATTGTTTACCCGACCTACTTGTTTCAATAGGAACTTAGATCTCCATGACCACAACCTTTGAGGCACGTGAGCCATGAGCATTGTTGCTGCCTCCGGAACACTTTTCGGCGCTGTGCAACTTTGCACATATAGCTAAGGTTCTTTTAACCTTATCAAAGTTCTATTGTCCTCCCACTTAACTTTTCACGAAAAATTTCTTCTCTAAGAAACTTGACGTTTTAAGCGACAAACATTTTTTGTCTTCGATGTTATGGAGGAACAGTTATTCGAAATAACATACAAAGACAGGTTCATCCGACTTTGGTTGCAAGCATCTTTCTTATGCATAGCATACCAATGTTTAAGAAAAGACAACTTGGGTTTTATCCCAAACCATAACTTTATATGGTGTCAATTCAACGGATTATGATGGAGCTCTTTTCAACGGAAAATCGGTAGTCTCTAAAGCTTTTAATCTTTAAAAATATAATGGCAGTTTTATGAATTACACCTTTGATCTTACCATGTCAAACAAGGTTTAATTACAAATCTCGAATGCTCCATACTCTTATGGTGTTTCGAAAAATGCAAATCCATGGAACGATTCCTTAAATCTTAGGTATTATGCTAAACTTGTAACTCAAATATCTTTTTTTATGATCTTATCATAAACTATTTATATTCTTGTTACAATGATTTTGCACTTCATCTTGAAAGTCTTTGAACTTTTCAACTGTTTCATACTTCATCCTTATTAAGTAAATATTCATATATTCACTCAAATGTTCGGAGGAAGCATATGAAGTTGAAATCCATCGCTCTTGACTATACATAATGGACTTCATACAACAATATGTACAAGTTCCAATAAGCTAGTCATTCGTTCCCTTTTGGCCTATGAACGAAGTTTTAATGATCTCTAGGAAAGTTTTACAAGCATCATTGATCAAAAATCAAAAGACTCCCAAATTCCATCAGCATGGAGTTTCTTCATGTTTTCTTTCCATTATAATTTAAACGACGATGTCACTTCCTAAGTGACCTTTCAATCAATTTGTCTTTTGACATTTTAGCACTAGTTTTATGGATGTGATTTCTACAACGAGATTTGTGAATCATCCATCTTTTATGGATTACGGCAATTATTTGAACAACCCTTTTGTTCTCATAATACCTGATAAAATAAATCTTGAAGGCAAGCTTTGATGTTTAACAAGCAGCACAATAACCCTTTATTTGTTCTCGATGAACATCATCACACATTCTTTTGCTAGTTACTTAGGCCATTGTAGTTCATGAATTGTGTTGTTTCGTATGACGATTCCAACCAACAAATTCAGTATCAAATACTTAAGAAACACATTGTTTAATAAGCAAAGAATATAGCCATAACATGTATATCATCTATATACTTAAGCTGAACAATTCTAGTCTTTTCTTTTCTGCCATATATTTATGAGATTCTCTTTCAGTATTTCCCTTTTTCTGTTTGAAAGAATCTATCAATATCAATAGTGGAGTCACACATATGACACATAGTCCAAAGCATGTATAGTTAAATACCAATGTCTTTGGACTTGCACTTTGAAGTAGATCACCAGCATCAAATGTTTGGTGTTCTTTCAAATTCCTTTGTTTAGTAATCTCTTGGTGTAGTAAACATTTTACCTACATCAAATATTCACCCTTATCATGGATTTATCCATGATCAAGCTACTTTTAGCTTATAACGGTAAATCGCGAGTATAATGTTGCTCTCCAAAACCTTTTGGAGGATTAGGACAACTAGTGTCTCCAACCTTTTGCAAATTCTCATCAAATATGAGAACATGACTTTTGCCATATTATACTCTGTCATGTTGCAACCAAAACTTCGTTTTAGATATCACAATATCTTCCACACATCATGGTTTCTGAAACAACTCTTTCAGATCCTAGATAACCTTGATATTAAGACAATCCTTTGAATATCAAGAATCATGGAGACAAACATGATACTCATACACTAACACTTGGAATTGTCACTCTTGATTTAATACCAATTATTAAACTTCATGGAGTAACCAGAACTTACTGAAAGTTTGCAATAGGACTTTTAAACTTTAGATCAACACTTCAAAATAATACGATACTAGTTCGTAAAGTAACTAACCAGAATTCTATAGTTTTATCATCTCAATAATAACTAAGCGCAAGGTAGTAAACGGATGCCAATGACTACAACAACTATGCAAATTCACTTTGATTTAATTTATGATAAATAGTGTTCAACTTTTAATCATATTGCTGTTGAACTCCCACTCAAAACAATATCCCTCACATTGTTTTAGTGATCACACGAACCAAATCCACCACATCAAAACCGATCATCACGAGAGTTGATGTAGCTTCAATGGCGAACAATCAACATGTTCATCATATCGACTATATGACTCATGCTTTACCTTTCGGTGATCCGTGTTCCGAGACCATGTCTGTACATGCTAGGCTCGTCAAGATCAACCTTAGCTTCTGCATGAGCAAATCTGGCTTGCTCACGTTGTATATACTCGTAGAATCTAGCATACCCGATCATCACGTGGTGCTTCGAAACAACGAGCTTTAGCAACGGTGCTTACTAAGGATGAACACTTTAAACTTGAAATTGTGTGCTTGAGGGATCATCTTATAATGCTACCGTCGTGAACTAAGCAATACAAGACGCATAAAAAGATTAACATCACATGCAATTCATAATATGTGATATGATATGGCCTTTCTTCTTTGTGCTTCCGATCTCCATCTTCAAGCACGAACATGATCTCCATCATCACCGGCATTGCATCAAGGTCAATGACGCTGCTCCATGGTTGTCGTCCACCATCTTCAACTATTACAACTACTTTGAATAGACACGCGGGTCTTAACAGAAATTAAAGACAACCATATGTCTCCTGCCGGTTGTCAACTTCAATAAGGAACATTGCATACATCAAGTATAATCACAATCATGGCCATATCACGTCACAACACACCCCTGCAAAACAAAGTTAGACGCCTCTAATTTTCTTTGCATGATTTACGTGGTTTGGAGCTTTCAATAAGTGTCGTTCTAACTTACGAACAAGAACCACAACATTGATACTAGTATTGTCAATCACCCGTTGTAAATTGAATCTTAACTATGTTGGGAGAAACAGGCACCCGCAAATCCACTTATGCAATACAAGTTGCATGTCAAGCGTGGAGCAAGTCTCATGAACGATGTCATGTAAGGTTAGCCCGGGACGCTTCATCCCACCATCCCGCAAGATGCAAAGTACACAAGAAGCAATCGACAACAAAACATCAATGCCCACAATGACCATTGTGTTCTACTCGTGCAACAGATCTACATATAGACACGGCTCTGATACCACTGTAGGGGTTCGTAGCATGGAAAACAAAAAATTTCTACCGCATGCAAACAAACAAGCCAAGACCTATCTACTAGATTGTAGCAACGAGTCGATAGAGGAACTCACCCTCGAAGATTCCAAAGCGATTAATGAGAGCAGATTCTCGTGGGTGATGTAGTCGTACTCTTGCCGATCTCAAGATCGCGTAGACGATCCTTCCGGCGCTGCGTTCTGGCAGCGCTTCCGCAGTCGGTCACACGTTCGGTACTCGATGAAGACCTTCCTCTCCCTTGTTCCAGCAGGCAGCGGAGGTTGTAGCACTCTCCTCGTGATTCCGACAGCACGACGGCGTGGTACTGGAAGTAGAGGGGAGATCTCGCAGGGCTTCGCCTTAAGCCGGAGCGAGTATGGTGGACTATGAGAGAGGCCTTGGCGATCTAGGGTTTAGAGGTACCAAGGAGAGGGAGCTAGGCCGGCGGCTAGGGCAAGGGGATTTCCCTAAGTTGGTGGCTTGGGCAAACCCTAGGGCGGCGGCTATGGTGGCCGGCGGCGGCTATGGTGGCCGGCGGCGGCTAGGGTTAGGTTTAGAGGGGCAAGGTGTAGGGAGAGGGGGCGCCCCCTCCCTTTCTTTTATAGGTGGGAGGGGCGGCTAGGGCTATCCGAGTCCACCCCCAAATCCCTTGCTGGCCGGCGGTTTGGAGGAGAGAAGGGAAACCTTCTCTTCCCAGGTTTCCTTCTCTCCCTCCACCTCACAAAATAGCCGTTTGACTTTTCAAATTGGCGTTTGACTTTTTCAAACTAGGATTTGATTAAACCCTTTATTTTGTTCAGCGATGACACCTAGTACATGATGCAATCATTCCAACTTGCTATGACACATTCATGTACCCTTCCCCTCCAGAGTGCCGGACATTCCGGAACCTTCTAGAACATTCCCGATGAAAACACCGGAACCATTCTCCAACCCCGAAACAAGACTTTCCTTATATGAATCTTATTCTCCGGACCATTCCGGATCTCCTCGTGATATCCCAGATCTCATCCGAGACTCCGAACAACATTCGATCTCTTACTCATCATTCCATAACTACTCAACAACATCGAATCCTTAAGTGTGTCTCCCTACGGTTCGTGAATTATGCGGACATGATCGAGACACTTCTCCGATCAATAACCAATAGAGGAATCTGGAAATTCATATGGCTCCCACATATTTCTACGATTATTTTGCGATCGAATGAACCACTTACATACGATACCAATTTCCCTTTGTCTCACGATAGTTTACTTATCCGAGGTTTTGATCGTCGGTATCTCTGCATACCTAGTTCAACCTCGTTACCGATAAGTACTCTTTTCTCGTTCCCGTGGTATGTGATCCCTTGTGAGCCAGTCACATGCTTGCAAGCTAATTGGATGACATTCCACCGAGAGGGCCCACAGTATATCTATCCGTCATATGGATGGACAAATCCCACTCTTGATCCATGTGCCTCAACCCATACTTTCCGAAAACTCAATGCCACCTTTATAGCCACCCAGTTACGGTGTGGTGTTTGATGTCATCAAAGCATCCTTCCGGTGATGGTGATTAACATGATCTCATGGTTGAAGGAATTAGGTTACTATGTATCAGAAAGCTTATAGCAAATGAACTATATTAAATGACTTGATCTTTATTCTACGCTTAACTATAGGAGTATGTCCATCACATCATTCTCCTAATGATATGACCCTGTTGTTAATAACATCTCTATGTTCATGATCAGGAAACCATGATCATATATTAACCAACAAGCTAGTTTAACAAGAGGCTTTACTAGGGACTCTTTTATGTTTACAATCATACTAGTATTAATGTTTCCTTTTAATACAATTATAGCATGGTATGTAAACATTTATCACAAGTATGAAGATATGATAATAACCACTTTATTATTGCCTCTTGGGCATATCTCCAACGAGTAGGAACCCTGCGTGACCCGACGGTTAGGTAACTAGACACATCACCAAACTTATTATCGGCAAAATTTAATGGCCAATATGGCAATGGTGCTAAAACATTACCAAATCTATCTTCACAGAGGCATGGAACACGAAATACATCAAGAGGAAGACACGTCTCCCAAACCAGTTGATAGAGTAAGCAAATGATGTCTTGGCACATATACTATCTTCGTATAGCAATTTGTGCTAAACTAACTTGACTTGTTCCACAGGTCTATACTATCGCAGCTTGCAGACCATGGCGATATTTTTACTACCATTGATGAGCACCACTACAAATGGTCAATGGAGTAGAGGGATGTCAAACTAGTAGGTTTCAACCTATATATCTATGCTCCAGCAACTTAACATGTAATGCAGACTATTCTATTGAATTGGTTTAGAACATGGGAATCATTCCCGACGGTAACATGCATCCAATTCATACTGAATGCGTGCAAGCATGGTTCTGGTCAAAAAATATAACTAGAGTTCCAGGAAATCTAAATAACATTCGATTAGAAAATCATCCAAATGGCATAGGTTCAGTTGCTTGCTAGATAACGCAATGGATAGATAGAATGTCTGAACGTAAATTTAAAACCAGTGAGATAGGTCCACTACCTGTGGCGCCGCGAGAGGTAGTCATGGTTTCCAGAAACCTATTTCCTCTTGTATGTGGACTCACGCCCACACGTGTTGCTCATGTGTCCAGACAGACGACACATCTTGCATATCGGTGAAGCAAAGGGGCTCGTTCCTGATCATTCTGAGGGCACTTCGGAGCATAGTGACCAACATCTCCGCATATCTTGCAACACCGTGGTGCTGATGGTGGTTTTGCCTTACCACCTCTTGGCTTGGCTGACGAACTGTCCCTTCTGGATGTTGTCTTGGGCGTGTGTCTGACTATTGGGGTATCATCCAATCTGGATGCCTTGTTGGACTCGATTTCATCAGCCTCGGCAGCTCCGTCAGGTCTCCCAGACAAACTAGCATTGCCACTGAATTCCGTGTAGGGTTCAACCTCCATAGCAGGGAAGTTAGTCATTTTGTGTTCCTTGGACCCACATATGGCACATACATCCTTCTCTTTGCCCTTCCCCTTGGCCCTCTCGCTGCGAGACTGCATACGCCTTGTTACAGGGCGCCCGCGGGTTCTCTGGAGCCTTGTACACGTCCTGGACAGCAGGCTGTATATCGGTGTTTTATTCTATTTCATTGTGCATCTCTGCCCCATCCATGTCGTCGATTTCACGTGCATTCCCTTCAGCAGGTGTAACCCTGACGGTGTCTGCAAAACCGTGAGGCTGTGTGCTGCCATTGACTTGAACATTCCTCTCTGCCTCAGTACAATGGCATGTGCTTGGTGCACAATTATCACCGGAAATGATTTTCTCAGATGCCTCTATCAGCTGCTTCTTGGTGTTGTCTAAGTTCCTCATCGCGACTGCAAATGTCTCAAGTGACACGTCGCCCAATTTCACTATCTCCAGGGCCTTCTTGTAGAGGACATTGTGTCTGTAAGTTTTCGAGACGCCGCTCTCACTGTCTCTTTGGTAGCATCTTATGTTCTCTAGAAGGACATCCCTTGCATTCCTAGTCCATATCTTAATTATATATCTTGATGGGATCTTGCTAACTCCATAGTGGACCATGGCCTGCACAACAAGGCAATATAGGGTCAGGAACAACACACGCTAACGTTTTTATTAGGTTATATGGGGGCGCATGAGAGTGGTACGACCCGCACCTTTAGAACATGGCGGCATAACATGCCAGTGTGTTCAAATAGACCACACTCGCATTTGAATTCACTCCTGACAAGGTCGACATCCACCTCGTACCTCACCTTGAAATACTTGGACCTCCTCTCGGCATCAAAGTGCTCAAGCAAAACAGCGCCACCTTCCGGTGGGCCTCTCACCATAAATGATCCAGACTTGTACAAAATGTCTGAGAATATAAGAAACATGGCATGGGTGTACACCTTGTACGCATGATTCTCTATTGGAACTCCTGATCTCAGAGATTTCACAACCTGGGATAAAGTGGTAGCACTTTTTGTTAGTTGCGGACACACATGGCCTTATTAGGGGAATAGCAATCGGAATACTAGGTGTACATACCTGTTTTGTGTGAGCCTGCGCGGCATCCTCCTCACCGCATCGGTCTGCAATCAGCTTAGTGTATTGCATGAAGAAACGGTTTAGAGGGGCAGACCTGGAGACATATATCTTCAGTACATGGTTCATGCATTCGTTCCTTTGTGTGCTCGTCATCTTAGTGCAAAACTGGCCCACTTGTGCCGGCAGTCAAACACTTGCATCATATAGGTGTTTCCAGTCAAACCATACTCGCCGACTAGATACTCCCAGGCAGCTTCGAACTCGTCTATTGTCATCATCTCATTTAGAACAAAGTCAAGATCCCTCTTAAAACTCTGGTCTTTTCCATAGAGTGAACCCAACTTCTCGCGTAGCACATGCCACTTACACCACCGGTGTACAGTCACTACAGGAAATTTATTCTTTGCCGTGCAATAATGCTCACACGGCAAAGCCTAAAAAATGCACGGCAAAGGCTTTGCCGTGTGAGGTTACACGGCAAAGACTGCACGGCAAAGTATAGGCCGGCAAAGTAGTCTTTACCGTGCGCATATGCAAAAATGCACGGCAAAGTTTTTGCCGTGTGTCTGGCTGCACCATACGGCACAGAAAAGTAACTTCACGCCGTCGCGAGTGAGACAGCGCCGGTCTTGTGGGTCCCCCTAGGAGAATTTGCCATCATTATCACTTTGCCGTGTGCCACCCCCTCCTCTTTGCCGTGTGCCTCCCCCTCCTCTTTGCCGTGTGTTTATACACAGCAAAGTATGCACTACATTAATAAAAAAACGCGGTAAGGCAGGTGGCCTTGAGCTCCATGGCCAGCGACGTTGAAGGTCCCGCTCGATGGGCAGGCCGTAGCAGGTCTGGGAGGGCAGAGTCGTCGCGCTTGTGGACTGGCCCTACAGAAGGTGGCCGCGGCGGCGGGCGGCGCGGAGGTGGCCACCGACGGGGGCGGCTTGGGCGGCACGGAGATGTCGCGGCTGGCGCGGAGGTGGCCGCCGGAGGCGTGGCCTGTGGGGATAGGAACGGTGGCAGAAGGCGTCGTGTACGAGCGTGGCGGCCCCGACGCGTCGTCGGCGTCGTCCGCGGTGTCAGCAGGTATCGGGCGCAGCACCGGCCAGCTCCAGAGCACGCGGTGGCAGAAGGCGCCGTGTACGAGCGTGGCGGCCACGACGCGTCGTCCGAGGTGTCAGCGGCCGTCGGGCGTGACACCGGCCAGCTCCAGAGCACGGCGGCGGGCTTGATGCGCTGCCGCAGCGGGTGCTGCTGCATTCAGGAGCACAGGGTTGGAACGAGTGCATTTTGAGGGAGGGTTGGGAACGTGTGTCTTACATGTACTCGTGTGTCGCTCGTGGAGTAGTCCATATCATCGATCCGCTGGTCACCTTCCCAACCAATCAGAGTACATGATTGAGCTGTCCACGGATTATGTATTTTCTGTGTATGGTGAATCGAATTAGATCGGACGGTTGAGAACGAGTCTTGCTGTTTCTTTGTAGGCTAATTTGCCGTAGGAATTTCTAATACACATGGCAAATAAGAGGTTTTTTAAAGCAACCACAAAATGCTAATTAAAAATATTATCGTCCTATTTTTCTAATGCCCAGTCAGTATATATTGCTCCAAGTTTGCCCATATTCGGCCATATTCGTCCAAAGTTCGCCAATATTCGCCCAAAGTTCGTTCATATAGCCATATTCACCCAAAGTTCGTCCATATAGACCATATTCGCTCAAAGTTCGCCCAAAATTTGGCCATATTCATCCAAAGTTCGTTTGTATCGCCCATATTCGCCCAAAGTCCGCCCATAGTTCGTCCATATCGCCCATATTCGCCTAAAGTGCGTCCATATCGACCATATTCGCCCAAAATCGCTTATATGCGCCTAAGTTTGCTGAAATTTGTTAAATTTTAGCCAAACGCGGAAACTCGCCTAGGAACGCGAGTGGGAAACTCGGCGTTCCCATGCTGAAAACGAGTTTCGTCCGGCCAAAATTTGGTCCGGATTTCGGCATGGGTTCGCCCAACGAGTGGAGATGCTCTGATGTTTGTTCAGAGATTCAATGCAAGTTTAGCGAGGCTCAGCCCCGAGCTAAGAATCTTCATGCCCATCGTTCGAGAAAGTTTGACGATGGTTTGAAACGGGCATAAAAAAAATTCAAAAACGATACAAACAAAGAGAAACCTCCGCGTGGTGTCATATTATGTGACATAGTTGGAAGAAAAAATTACAAACTTGGTATATTGATTATGTCTCAAAAAAACCTTCACAAAATGACCTATCTCATTCGAGGTTTTCTGCCTTTCGGGTCAAATGAGCAATGTTATGGCTAGAATAAAGGTGTAGTTTGTAATAATGTTCCCATATAGTGCATGCATGTGCATTATGGGATGACGAACAATGTTTCAGGAAAAAGTTTTCCTTTTTTGTCGCACGAAAAAGCCATTTTCCATTTTCCAAGCGCAAAAAAGGAGTTTTGTGAAGCAACCACCAAATGACTAATTCTAAATGCTACCACCCTATTTTTAAAAAATACTAGACCATATTACATGGATAATGTCCCACCCAGGAGATCTCAAACCTTTCCGTCCACCCCTGGTGAAAAATACAAATGTTTGCCGAATCAGTAGAAAGTCGGTCCGGTTTGAACTACATGTACATGATCTAATGCTCATGATTTTTTTAAAAATCATTTTTAGAATCACAATATGATGTTTCTTCAGAGATCCAATGCAAGTTTAGCAAGGCTCATCCCCGAGCTAAGAATCTCCATGCCTGCCGTTCGAGAAAGTTTGACGATGGTTTGGAACAGGCATAAAAAATTCAAAACCGATCCGAACAATGCAAAACCTTCGCGTGGTGTCATATTATGTGACATGGTTAGAACGAAAAAATGTCAAACTTGGTATATTAATTATGTCTCAAAAAACCTTCACAAAATGACCTATCTCATTCGAGGTTTCCTGGCTTTCGGGTCAAACGACCAAAGTTATGGCTAGAATCAAGGCATAATTTGTGATAATGTTCCCATAGTGGCCATTCCATGTGTACACAAATGTGGTAGATGGTCCATAGATGCAATGTCTAGCTCCCGGGTGTCACCCTCTTCACACCCATGCAACTTAGCAGATTCCTAAAACTCTAGGTGAAAATGTCCCGTTGCGGGTATACCAGGGGCTAAAATATGCCACAGGGTCCTAAACTTGGTTTTCATAGTATCTATGTCCTAAATATACCTTAACAAACAAAATAGTACATTCTTGGAACCTTGTGCAGAGAAAGCTAGGGGGTAGACCTTTCCGGGGCCTGCTGACGGGTGTTTTCGGTGCTTTCGACCCCCGGAGCCCCGAAACCCACCAAACTTGCACATGAACCTAGGAAACTTGCACATGTCCTTGTATCTATGTACTAACCATACCTTAACAAACAAAAAAGTATATTGATGAAACCTCATGCCGAGAAAGCTATGGGGTAGATCCCTGGGTGTCCCGCAGACTAGGGTTTCAATGAGAGACAGCCGCTGGAGCGTCGGAATCCCAGAAAACCACATAATTAAAGTGGGTTGGTCAAACCACATAATTAAAGTGTCCATAGATGCAATATGAGCGATATTTAAGATAAAATATGTGCTAAAAGAAAATGGAGAAAAAAGGAGAAAAATGAGGAAAAAACAGGGCTTTGCCGTGCACTACGCACGGCAAAGGCTCCTTTGCCGTGTAGGGTGCACGGCAAAGGCTCCTTTGCCGTGTAGGGTGCACGGCAAAGACCGCCCGTCGTTAAATAAACGATCGTGAATATTGTACGTGTTGAATAAAATAAATGACGGGAATATTTCGCGCGGAAAACATCAATTTAGAATTCAAAACTTTGCCGTGTCTGACGTTGAGGCACACGGCAAAGCCCTGCCGTTACCACGGCCCGTCAACCGCGTTGAAACGGTGGGCCCGACTAGATGGTGTGCCGTGCGATTTCTTTGTCGTGACCCTTTTATGGCCTTTGCCGTGGACAATTTCTTTGCCGTGTGTCATTTTTAGGATTTGCCGTGAGAGTCTTCTTTGCCGTGTATACTGTATCGTGCCGCCGTGCGACACTTCTTTGCCGTGCGTCACGCTGTTTGATCACACGGCAAAGATCTCTTTGCCGTGCATTGGCACACGGCAAAGCCCCAGTGCACGGCAGTGCCAAATTTTCCCGTAGTGAGTGTTAGGCATCACTGCACTTATGGCCACCTCCATCTGTCTGCATTGGTCTGCAAAAGAACATGTATCACGTGGATTAGTACACACAAGCACAAATAGACACCTACCAGGACATCATAACACATAAGAAGCTTTTTAGTATAACAGAAAAGTTTCATTCACATGTAAGAATGGTAACGGGGTGTTTCCCTTTCATAGCATTAAGAAATGTGCGGAAAGCCCACTGGAATGCCTCCTCGGTTTCTTGCCTAAGAACAACGCATCCAAACACACATCACTGGAAGTGATTATTGACACCTATAAACAGGCCGACGAGCATCTCGTATAAGTTGCACTTTTAAGTGGTGTCGAATGTGACGACATCTCCGAAGCATGCGTAGTCAGCCCTAGACTTTGCATGACACCAGAAGATTGATCGGACCCTCCTGTCCTCGTCTGTGTCGACACTGTGGAAGAAATCCACGTTGTCAAGTTGTGCCATAGCAAACAAATCCATCATCTTTTTTATGTCGTCCTGGCTGGCCTCCTGAGCAATCATGGAGCAGGTTGCCCTCAGTGACCTCTTCCTGAAAGGAAGAGAATCCGAGCCTCCATGCCAGTCACACAGCACGCCATAAACCTGGTTAAGAGGAATGTTGTTACCACGCATGTGCCTGATAACATCCTTCAGAAAGGGTTCAACATGGTTGTGACACTGCCAGTGGCGCTTCTCGCCGCCAGTGTCGGCCAGTTCATGGTTGTGTTCTGTCACCACCGTCTCAAAGAACCAGCCATGGTCTGACGTTCTCTTCATCCTTACCATGGCTTTGCACTGCTTTCTTAAGTCCTTCATGCAACCAGGAGCTGTTCCCTGCGACAGTTCGCACAACCAAGTGGTAGCATAAGAGTTTTGATCGTGTGGGTGCGGAGATAATTAATGATGATATACAGGGTAAAAGGAGACAGATAGATTAATTGGTATAATTATACCTCGCAGGAACACAACAAAGTTTGCATGGTTTTGTACTTCTCGCTGTTGACATATTTTTTCCCTTTCCTTATGCCAAAACCCACTTCCCACGAGTAAGTGTTGTAGTACTGAATGGCGTCAACCTCTGAATCAAAGATTGTTCCCACTATTGGCTCAAATATGTGGCCACTATCACGCTGTGATGCCATCATAAAATCTTGTTCGTACACGTTTCTGGTTTCTTCGGATCCAACACGGGTAGAAGATCCTGGTTTGCTCTGAAATTGGACAATGTGTGTGTTGATAGATAGCAAGAATACTGAAGTGGAACATGCATTGAAGAGTGATGAATTTCTGGCGTCAGGATTCTACCTCTTGCGGCTGTTCTTCATCTCAATAGCAGTGTATTCTTCATCTGCGTCGCCGACTTCATTTTCTGGCCGATTCTCTTGGATTTCCAAGCTTCTAAGAAGGTTAAAAGGCCTATCTGGCGAGATCAGAAAATTCATTGGACTAGAGCCTGAATACATATCAGACATGGGTGTGTCGACGGCCGCCGGGGGATGGGCTGATTCTTGCGCTGCTGTTGGCCTGAACGCATTTCATTAGGTGACACAACGTCGGGTAGATTACGAGTGAAATAAACAGTATATCGAGCCGGCTGGTAACAGGGTAGAATTTCGGGTTCGAATACTTACAGGCAATATCAGCTGGTAGTGTAGCGGTGATGGTCGACAGTGTTGCCGCAGCGGCGGACGGAGAGCACACTCCTCTTCCTCGGTCACCTTCATGGCATACGAGATGCGCTGGTCAGATTGGTGTCTCCTCGCGACGGCGACAGGGGAGGCAGAGAGCAGACTACAAGGTAGGGGGTGTAGATAGCAAAAAATCAATAGAAAAGACAATGGCCACAAACTGTTATAAGTGGAGATCGCCACTTGAGCAACCTATAGGATTGCAATGAAATAACTGAATCTGGACTGAATCACTACTAGGCCACGATGAAGTCATGCAAACATAGTGATAACGGGAAAACAATTAATAGTAGTTTAGTTCCTGTTTAGTTTGGTGATTCAGAAAAAAATCTCGTCAATTTGACTGGATCTTAGTGCATTTCACAAACAACAGCTGGTACAGGAAAGGACAACCCACACTTGGCTGGACAGTCATATAAAGACTATTTTTGCATTTTCATCGCAAAAGAAACAAGTAATATCCGATGAAATAGTAATTTCCTTTGAAGTTTAGTTAATGTTTAATCTGATGGGACGGCGTAGTAAAGGGATTGTAGATTAGTTAATGTTTAATCTGTTGATTTGGACAATATTCAAATTGGTTGAATATGAGAGAAATTGACAAACTGTGGCAGGCTAGCAAGGGGAAGAAAAACTACACTTGACCCGACCGGTCTGAATGGTCAAATAAAAAGCAGCCCCGCAATTTCATTGAAAAATAAAGAAGGGATATTACTAAGATAGCAGCCCTGCAATTTCATGTTTTGCGTAGTTACATATAAACATGTTACATCAGTTATTAAGTCACTTGTAGTGTAAAATGATTTCTCTGCTGATCCTAGAAGCTTTCTGCTGTATCTGAACTTTGCCCTCCTAGCTGTAGTTATCCTCTTCGTTATATGCAAGTCTAGCACTAAGCCGATGTGAACACAGTTATACTACCGTACTATGTATGTTTTGTGGATGCTGCGTTGTGAACAATGTTTAGAGCGTATCTGTTTGCTGATTCGGGCTGGTGCGGGCTGCCGCATTTGCTAGCTTTGATTCTAGTGGTGTGTTGCGGCCGGCCGCAAACTACCGTACTAAGCCATGCATAATCCCGCTTAGTGCTATAGCGGCTGCCTGCAACCCGCCCCGCTTGCAACCTGAGTGGAGCCGCGGACGAGGTGCTTGGCCGGCGGAGTTGACAGATCAAGAGAAGAAATCAAGATGTGCACTAAGAAATCGCGTGTAGATAGAAAATAAATCAATAGGACAGATAATGGCAGAGGGAAGATTGTGTTGGCAAAAAATTGAGCGATAGGGGAGGCGGAGAACAGACTACAGGGTAGGCGGCGTAGGAGACGCCGGGGATAGCGGGTGTTGACGGAGTATACTCACTGGGGGGACGCATGGTCGCGGCTCCTTACGACGGGACGGGACGCACTCCGGTGGGGGGCTCCGACATCTGCGGTTTGGCGGCGGCGCGGAACTGGTGGACAGTTGCGCTCTTTCTCTTGGATGATTAGTGATTTGGGGCACTGCCGTATGAGGCATGATTCGATCCAGAGACGAACCTAGGGGTTCGGAAAGATTCTAGCAAGATCCGCACGGGACAGCTGTTTCACCAGATTTTTTTTAGGTCGCTGTTTGCAGTTCCGCCGACGCTAAGACCGAATCAGTACCATCGATGCTTGGCCCATCGGTACCCTCGGAGAGGCCGGGGTCATGGCCCGAGTTAAGTACCGTCGGTCAGCCAGCCAGGGGGGGGGGGGGGGGGGGGGGGTACGGCCTGCGTCTGCCGACAAGTTCTGTGGGCTGGCTGACAGGAAGACAGCCCACAACTCCTAGCTGCTGTCAACTACCTTTTTTTGACAATTTTTCAAACAAAAGCTGCAAACACCACCAAAATAGAGCTGTCAAACTATGACAAGTTTCCTCTTATGCTAGTGCATGTGATGTGCTAGGTGAGAGAAAATAGTTTCACAAATTCTTGGTGTAAATTGTAAATGAAAAAGGATAGAGATTAGGTACGCATCGCGGAGCACGTGTGCGGTGCTAGATGCTTCCTCTAGCGAGGATGGGCGTACCAAATCCGTGTCCTATATATATGCATACTAATCCAACCACCGGATATTCTATAGAGAGCATGAATTTGAGCAGCCGGAGCACAAAATATCTAACGAAAAACACCATCTCCGTTACATCAAGAGCATATTTTGCATGCACTTGCTAGTATATGCAAGTACCACACGCAAGCTAGCATATCCATGCAAACTAGCAACAACTCAGGTATCACATGCAAGCTAGCAATACTAGTAGACCATTGAACTGGTTAAAATATAAGGATGCAAGCTAGCAATACATTCAGACCATTGAACCGGCCAAAATTTCAGCATGCATTCTAGCACTGCATATTGACCGAAAAAATCTATATATAAAGGAATGATCTGAAATCTATATATAAAGGAATAAGTTTTTCATTTTGTACTAAAAAAATTTAGCGGAAACAGACGCGGGAAGCACTCCCGCGCTAAACGAAAGCCACACGCAAATTTTGTGGCTAAAATTCGTGCAGCCATAACTTGCTTGCTATCTTAGTCTACTCTCATGGTTGGATTTATTGTCGAAATTCGTGTATGTTTCCATGCTCGGATTGATACTTACCATGCACACATCTCATTAAGTAGTATAGCTAGTCAGGGTCTAGAGCAGCAAGTATAACTAGCATACGCATGCAAGTTTGTAATTTTTTTTGTAACAACAGGAACTGCTTGATATGTTACATTAAAGCATGATAGTAAATCCGCGTTATATATATATATATATATATATATATATATATATATATATATATACTTGTTTTGTTGGTCAAACATTTATTACCGATTTGCTGCCAAATATGAATTCCTTCAATTACATATAGTATACGTCCTTGCATTTTTTTTCCTGTCGATCTCTTTCCAAAATCAATTTAACGGTGATTTAATTCATATCAAATCAGCCATGATTCTCGTCCTATTTATAGGAGCTTAAATGACGGGTCAATTGGATGTCAAACACTGCCTTGTTAGCTAGCCTTAGATAGAGGTAAAATAAGAGGGGCACCAAGTAGCCCAGGCACCTGGATCTGGGTATGGTCATCGATGGTACCCGTCTAGCAGCAAACGACAACTTGTTTTGTTGGTCAAACATTTATTACCGATTTGCTGCCAAATATGAATTCCTTCAATTACATATAGTATACGTCCTTGCATTTTTTTTCCTGTCGATCTCTTTCCAAAATCAATTTAACGGTGATTTAATTCATATCAAATCAGCCATGATTCTCGTCCTATTTATAGGAGCTTAAATGACGGGTCAATTGGATGTCAAACACTGCCTTGTTAGCTAGCCTTGGACGTATTCTATACTCACAAATCACTTTCACATCGCCAATTTCCTAGGTATGTACATTCCCAAGAATTTTCCTCACTTTCGGATTCTTGAAAACAAGGCTGGTGCTCTAATTTGCAACAAAGACATGTTTAGATAGCTAAGATATACCAACGGAATTTCTAGGTATGTCCATACCCAAAATGTACCTTTGAAATTTCTAGGCATGTATATACCCAAAATATACCGACAAAATTTCTAGGTATGTACCTACCCAAGAGAGAAAATAACTGGTGCACCTTGGTTTCCAGCACCAAGCATGATACGCATAAATTTCCTTTAAACTACGGTATCACATGCCTAATATATACATAACTAATTTACATATATCTAAGATATAACATACCTAATGTATATATACCCTACATACGTGAATATATATGTAACTTGGGTATGTACGCTTTAGGAGGTATGTAAAATTTAGGTACGTACACATCGGATATGTAATAATTTGAATAAAATACAAGTATGGTGCCTGAACACCTTGGTATCCTATATGGGCTTCATATATATTTATATATAGGAATATATATACCTATATATATAGGTAAAATGACTTGTGCACCTTGGTGCCCAAGCATCAAGCATGATACGCATAAATTCTCTTTGAACTAGACATACCTGAAGGTATACATATCTAAGTTACACATACCTAGGTATCACATACCTAAGATATAGTTACACAAGTTACATATACATAGGTATCACATATCTAATATATACGTATATATCCTCGTTCCTTCAGAATCTGTTTCCGCAAAGTAATTCATACATTGTTGTCAATACTAAGATATCAATCCTATTAACCCTTATATCAACATGTCACATTTTGTATTTTTTGAAATTACAAACAATTATTTAAGTAAATATTAATGAATAAGTAAAAATATTATTGAATTCAAATAAAAATATAATATTTTTACTTTTTTGTATTTTTCTATTTAATATGGAATAATTAATATCTTTAAATCTGTAAATCGGAATTTAACAAATAACATGTCTAAATTGATCAGAAAAATGAGAGGAATCAAAATATGATAACCATATCAACTAATCACAAACCCTCCGTTTTTGAATTATCTATTTGGTGGTTGCTTTAGAAAATTCCCTTTTTGCGCTCGGATAATGAAAAATGGCTTTTTGGTGCGATGAAAAGGAAAACTTGCATTAAATCTTTGATAAAATAGCATATTGTGAACCTAAAAATAATTTTTCTAAAAAAGCATGAGCATCGGATCATGTACATGTAGTTCATATCTGACCCACTTCCTACCGATTCGGCAGAAATTTGTCTTTTTCACCAAAGGTGGACAGAAAGGTTTCGGAACCCCCTGTTGGGACATTGTCCATATAAGATGGTATAGTATTTTTGTAAAATGTGGTGGTACCATTTTGAATTAGCCATTTGATGGTTGCTTCACAAAACCGTCCATTTTTTGTGCTCAGAAAATGGAAAATGGCTTTTTGGTGCGACGAAAAGGAAAACTTCCTCCTGCAATATTATTCTCCATCCCATGATGCATGTGTACGCACAATATGGGCACATTATCACAAACTATGCCTTGATTCTAGCCATAACATTGGTCATTTGACCCGAAAGCCAAGAAACCTCGAATGAGATAGGTCATTTTATGAAGGTTTTTTTGGGACATAATCAATATATCAAGTTTGATATTTTTATTTATAACTATGTCACATAATATGACACCACGCGAAGGTTTCACATTGTTTCGATCGTTTTTGAATTTTTTATGCCCGTTTTAAACTATTGTCAAACTTTGTCAAACGACGGGCATGAAGATTCTTAGCTCGGGGCCGAGCCTCGCTAAACTTGCATTGGATCTTTGATAAAATAGCATATTGTGAACCTAAAAATGATTTTTGTAAAAAACATGAGCATCGGATCATGTACCTGTAGTTCATATCTGACTCACTTCCTGCCGATTCGGCAGGAATTTGTCTTTTTCACCAAAGCTGGACGGAAAAGTTTCGGATACCCCTGTTGGGACATTGTCCGTATAAGGTTGTATAGTATTTTTATAAAATGTGGTGGTAGCATTTTGAATTAGACATTTGGTGGTTGCTTAACAAAATCGTCCGTTTTTTGTGCTCGGAAAATGGGAAATGGCCTTTTGGTGCGACGAAAAGGAAAACTTCCTCCTGCAACATTGTTCGCCATCCCATGATGCATGTGTATGCACAATATGGGCACATTATCACAAATTATGCCTTGATTCTAGCCATAACATTGGTCATTTGACCCAAAAGCCAAGAAACCTCGAATGAGATAGGTCATTTTGTGAAGGTGTTTTTGAGACATAATCAATATATCAAGTTTAATATTTTTACTTATAACTATGTCACATAATATGACACCACGCGAAGGTTTCGCATTGTTTCGATCGTTTTTGAATTTTTTATGCCCGTTTTAAACTATCGTCAAACTTTGTCGAACGGCGGGCATGAAGATTCTTAGCTCGGGGCCGAGCCTCGCTAAACTTGCATTGGATCTTTGATAAAATAGCATATTGTGAACCTAAAAATGATTTTTGTAAAAAAAAACATGAGCATTGGATCGTGTACCTGTAGTTTATATCTGACCCACTTCCTACCGATTCGGCATGAATTTGTCTTTTTCACCAAAGGTGGACGGAAAGGTTTCGGATCCCCCTATTGGGACATTGTCCATATAAGGTGCTCTATTATTTTTGTAAAATGTGGTGATAGTATTTTGAATTAGCCATTTGGTGGTTGCTTCATAAAACCATCCGTTTTTATGCTCAAAAAATGGAAAATGCCTTTTTGGTGCGACAAAAAGGAAAGCTTCCTTCTGCAACATTGTTCGCCATCCTATGATGCACATGTATGCACAATATGGGCACATTATCACAAACTATGCCTTGATTCTAGCCATAACATTGGTCATTTGACCCGAAAGCCAAGAAACCTCGAATGAGATAGGTCATTTTGTGAAGGTTTCTTTGAGACATAATAAATATACCAAGTTTGATATTTTTCCTTCTAACTATGTCACATAATATAACACCACGCGAAGGTCTCGCATTGTTTCGATCATTTTTGATTTTTTATGCCCGTTTTAAACTATATATAATGTTTTATGTTTTACTTAATTTTTATTTACAAATGTGTAATATTTGAGTGTAGATAGATAGGTCTTATTTTTCTGCAAATTTTAATATATTATTTGTATTTTTCCGAATTAGAATGATTTAGTTATGATTTTTCAAAGTTTCATGAGATAAAATAAAAAATAGCTACGCCGAGAGCAGCGTCGGCGTAGCATAGGATATGCCGAGGGTAATTCTACGCCGACCGCTGCTTGGCGGAGCTGGCCTAGACGATGGCTACACCGACGGCCCCGACGTTTGGCCATCGGCGTAGCTTCCCATTCCTGTAGTGCCTGCATACGTGAATATATATAACTTGGGTACGTATGCTTTAGTTATGTGATACCTTGGTTATATGTAACTAAGATACATATAACTTAGATATGTATAAATTAGGTATGTGAAATTTTCATACATACACCATCACATATGTAAGAATTTAAATTAAATACAGGTATGGTGCCCAGGCACCATGGTGTCCCATATAGGCTTCCTATATATATATATATATATATATATATATGAAGCCCGTTTGGGGCACCAAGGTGTCTGGACACCAAGCATGAGAACCGTACGATCGTGTATCCAGATCTTGCGAACTTGATGGTGTTTGATTATCGGGTTTGACCCATTAGTGTATTTTAACCTAGAAAAAATGCATACATGCGGCATTGCTAGTATTGAATATTGTTATTAACTTTTGAGTTTATGGTTTCCTCCTATGGTTACTCGCCAGGTATGCCATAGCCATATTTTCTTGTATGCACCGTTTGTTTTTAGTGCGACATTATTACTAGTAATTAAGAAATTGATCAGTCTAAAAATCATGCATGCAACATGCTAAAATTAAATCATGCATGCGACTAGCATACCTAGACGCCCACAAATCTTGCGTTTTTAATTGGCCATTATTACCAGTAATTAAGAAATTGACCAGGCTAAAAATCATACTCCCTCCATCACGGTTTAGAGGGCGTTCTAGAGAGATTGTTAGAACTTAGATGGACGCTGATTGGGACCAAATTTGTGTCAAAAATATGTGTCAATTAATTATTCGTTAAACGTAACTACTCAATGTGAATGAGAAGTTTAGGCGTATGCATTGGTGCAGTTGCATGTAAGAATTAATTTTTTGGCTGCATGAAGTAGGAAGTGGGAAGGAAAAAAAGAGACATTAATTCTGTAATTAAGTCTAACGCGGCTAGGAGGAGAGGAGTCCTGGAAACGCATGGTTTTTGTAAGACGCACTCCAAACCATGACGGAGGGAGTACATGTGACATGCTAAAATTAAATCATGCATGCGACTAGGATAGACGTCCATAGATCTTGTGAATTAATGTTTAGCAACCTTTATAACCAAGAATTACTCCCTTCGTTTTTCATTTATAGATAGGACCAGCTAGGACAATTAAATGGCCTGTAATTATTGCCGAGAAATGTTTCCAATTTAGGCTTTTAATTTCTAATTATATTTATTTTCCCAAAATGCGCGATACATAAAACAAATGCGATCGAGGGTGTTGTAGGAAAGGAGCATAATTGAATGCGTTATTCTAGGTACTCCTTCCAATCCAGATTATAGGGCTAATACGTTTTTTAAGAAAATAGTTTGACCGATAAAATTTGATTAACAATATATGAATCATACATCACAAAAAATGTACCATCGAAAGCGTATTTTGAATATAAATCTAATGATATTTTTTTTATTAAATATAGTTTATATTTTGTTGACCAAATTTATGGTCAAACTATTTTCTCGAACTACGTATTTGTCCTATAAACCAGAATGAAGGTAGTATGTATCATTCATGATTTATAGGCTTTGATTACTACTATGAACTAAAACGTCCAGGTATGCTAGTATATTTGAAGATGAGGGCGACCAGGTATTTGATACCGAATATATACATTGGCTATTATGGATAGTTTTTTTTTTGGAAAGGAGGTAAAATGATCAGAATTGATATACCGGACAAATATTTCTGACAAAATGGTAGAGGATTATGTGGATACGTGATACCCGATGAATGAGATTGGTGCTCGCTATCATGAATGTAGGTATACAAGTATGTGGAATTTGGTTTTGGGTATGTGATATCCATTGTATACCTAGTTAGTAGGAATGTGATACGTGATACGGATATGCAGGTATTTGGTACCCGATGTATACATTGGTTATTACGGAATTTTTTTTGGAAAGGAGGTAGAATGATCAGAATTGTAATACCAAACAAATATATTTGACAAAATTATAGAGGATGATGTGGGTATGTGATACCCTATGAATGAGTTTGGTATCCGCTTATCCGGGTATATGATAATGAAATTATTAGTATGATTTGCTAAGAATCTCGCTTGTGACCGTGATTTCTACTGCTCTAAATAGGTGATCGCGTATGCCTTCAAATGAATCGAACAAGACATTGATGGCACGCCAAATCAGGGGTGATTTGTTAAATTTAATCACGGTCAACTTATTTGGAAAGAGATTGGCAGCTTAATTGACACGCATAAATACAAATCACCAAATTACGGTCAATTTATTTGATAAATATTTGACTGGCAGGTTAATTATGATGCATGCATGCAAAATTATATATGGTAGGAAGTTAATGATTTGACTTGGTTCAAAAACCTGTACACTAAAGGGTCCATCTAAAGCATACCCGGTTTCAAAAAGTGTGCCGGTTGATCCATCTACCGGTTGGGCATATGGGTGCCCAAGCACCAAGGTGCCCCTCTTATTTTACCTATATATATACGAGAGCTAAAAAAGAACCATAACTATACAGGAACCCTTCTAAACTTTGTCAAGAAACAAAATGAGCTTCTTTTTTCATTGCATCTGAACTTTCTTTTTTAACGAATGCTCGCCATGTTCAGAGTAAACTTTAAGAATTTATAGCCACACCCGAAGTGAACTTTCAAATATGTTTGAAGTGAACTTTGTTTTCCCCTAGAGTGAACTTTCATTTTTAACGGCACCTAAATTTTTTATCTATACTTATACTTATACTTATACTTACTACTATTAAACAAGCAAACATTAACTTTCTTAAGAACACCCCGTTTATTGTACATAGACTAATCAGCACCACATGTTTAGACCAACTAATCTCAATCTAATGGTCAGTATTGTATGGTGTGCACTTAGCAATTTAGGTTGACTGAATGTACTTCACCTGCGGAGGAATATTTCCTCCTGTGTCCGTATTATTCAATCCTTACGTCCGAATTGGTGACACAAATTGTGGTGGTGAGTTTAAGTGTGGTGCTGCATGCAAGGAAAGAATTTATATGCCCATGCAAATTGCACACAATCTTCAGCCCCAAATTCATGACGCAAATTGTATTGAAGTAACTGACACAATTACATGCAAGGAAAGAAATTAAAGCTCCAGCCGTTACAGAGCTAGGCATGCAGCGCCGTTCCATCTAAAAATGGCGCAGCTTAACTCTTCTTTCACACAACGACATGGCGAGTGCTCGCTCGAGTAGGCAATCGTGACCTCAGAAGTAGTTGTTGGTGTCCATGCCCTGGGATTGAAGTCTTGAACATGTGCGACATGTGCGAAGACACGACCATGGCGATAGCAGCCACGTCACGGCGCCTACAACTTCATGAACGATCAAGATGACGCACACGAAGGCTACCATGATGACATTTTGGACGGCGCCCTGGACGCCCTGCGGTTCATTGCCCTTGACGTGTACCGAGGTCGTCCTCATAGTGCACGATGTCGCTCTAGACTATGTGCGCTTTAGTGCTCTTGGCGTGTTCGTCCGTCCCACTCGTGCACGACGGGCGTCCTTGAGGCTCTGATGCATGCATGATGGCGGCCTGCATGGCGTGCGTGAAGAGATCCTCTCCTCCCGGGCGTGCAGAGTCGATCCGTGTGATCATGTCGCCGGCCGATTAAGCCCCCAGGTGAAGGCCTTTATATTTAGTTCTCTGCGACTGGCAGAAACATTCATATTAACCTCGGTTGCACACATCTTTGGATTAATCAATGCACCATTGTTCATGAATCCATGATATATAGTTTTTTTATTGGTATGTCAAGCCAAAGACCAATACTTTCACCTAGGTTGCATTTCTAAATGACTATTTCTTTATGTTACAATTTTTAAACATGAGATGAATTTTTTTATGGATCAGTTTATGACTATATTATGCTTAGGTAGGGCATGTTATATTAATAGACAAACCGAACAAACAAAGAAAGTACAACATGTCAGCGTCGAGATTTGGGGCCTATATAGTTAAAATGAGGACCTCTTGACTATTTTCCAAGTATTAATCTTACCATCCAAGACAATATCCAGTAAGGCCGGCATTACTATACAAGAATTAAATCTATCTGCACATTTCAAATCTACCACACCATTACTTTTGTCATATTTCTGTACCCTATAATAAAAATTATTACACGATGAGACTTGCACACTTGTAGTATATATACAATGACTATCTCCAGCATTTTTTTAGAATATTTGATTCTGTAAACTGTGAGTTTTTGAATTTCCAAAATAAAGGGCTCCCTGTAGCTCGAGAGCAATTTGTCCACGCGAGAGATCCCGATACATAGTAGTGTAGAAAAAGGTTAAGATTGCGTGCAAATGTTATGGATAAAATCGAAAATTATTGAAGGACAATGATCTATCATGTTGGCCAAAAGTAAAGTTGATATGCAGTTTTCTAGAAAAAAACTTTAACATATTATGCGATTTTTAGATAGAGCATAAAATTTATTAGTTGAGACGCGTGTGCGCGTGCATAGCTACTATTGGACAAAATGAGTGAATTCTTTTTTTTCTCTAACCTGAGCTACCAAATATAATGAGAATCCGTAAGGCGTTGAAGTGAACCTTTTTTTCCACAGAGTGAACTTTTTTTTAATGCACGTGAACTTTATTTTTAGCGGACACCCCTTTGGAATTTTTAGTATTGACTGAAGTGAACTGTCAAATATAACGAGAACCTCGCCACGTTTGAAATGAACTATGTCTTCACGTAGAGTGAACTTTCTTTTTGAGTATGTGAACTTCCTTTTTTTGGACAACTGAGTGAAATGTATTTTTTCAACGCTTGTGAATTTTATTTTTCACGAACTTTTTTTCGGACAACTCTGTGAACTGTCTTTTTTTCAATGCGTGTGGACTTTTTTTGCTAACTGTTTTTTTTTCACGTTGAAAGTGAACTATGTTTTTCCGCAGAGTGAACTTTATTTTTAATGTTTGTGAACTTTTTTTGACAACTGAATGAACTATATTTTTTCAACACTCGTGAGCTTTCTTTTTTTATCAATCAGAGTGAACTATAGTTTCGGTCGGAGTGAACTTTTATTTCGAGCAGAGTAAACTTTTATTTTTCAGAGTGAAAACATAGTTCAGTTTTTGACACACACATACGACCTTTTTGATATACCAACAAGTGAACCGTGGAAATGCGAAGATGCAAAATTCTGAACTCCTTCACCACAAGTCCAAATGTGAACTACATACTGCCGCTGGATAGGGGATTCACATTGGTGATCGGTTCTTCACAACAAAAACATCTTCTCTAATTGCTTAGAGTAGGGACAAGGGCAACGGGGCAAGGTGCTAGGGGCAAGCAGCTGTTGGCACCTCGCATCGTAGGTAGGAGCAGGGGGTAGCTCCAGTTCCCTTGAGCTGATGGGTATGAGAAGGGGAGGTGGAGCGCCTACAGGGGGTGGCTGAGGGTGGCGCGCCATCGGGGGAGGGTTGAGCGCCTGCGGGGTAAGGTGGAGGTGGCACACCGACGGGAAGATGAAGCGGCTGTAGGGGAAGGTGGAGGGTGGCGCGCCGGCAAGGGAAGTGGTGGGTGGCGTGCCGGCGGGGGAGGTGGTGGGGGGCGCGCTGGTGGGGGAGGTGGTGCGCCTGCGGGGGGAGAGGTGGTTTGTGCGGGGGGGGGGGGGGGGGGGGAGGGAGGTGGTTGGTGTGGGGGTTGGTGGGGATTCAATAGGGATGGGTGGGTCGGGTTGGGTGGTGGCGGAGAGGATTAAGTAGTGATTATTTGGGGTAGGTTCCTATATAGCATATATAGCTATATAGGAATCTCTTAAAGGGGTTATATATATATAGGTAAAATGAATGGTGTGATACCTTGGATATATATAACTAGGATATACATAACTTATGTATGTACATATTAGGTATGTAAAATTTGTGTACGTACATCATCAGGTATGTAAGAATTTGAGTGAAATACAGGTATGGTGCCCGGGCACCATGTTGTCCCATATAAGCTTATATATATATATATATATATATATATATATATATATATATATATATATATATATATATATATATATATATATATATATATATATATATATATATATATATATATAGGAAGCCCATATGGGACACTATCTTACTAGAATTTATGGTTTTTTCATGCTTCTTGCTTGGCTATCTTGGATCCGCGGGCATCCTTTGCATCTCCTTTTGCATCATGGCTTGTGCCCAGTCACTTGATGGGAATTTGTCTCAAGTAGCATTCCATTCAAATGGGGACCAGAGGAGGTCAAGGGATAGAAGGAATTCACTAGGTGCGTTTTTTGGAGTAGCATTAGTTGGAAAATGTCAACTCTTCAATGTTCCTTCGCACTATATGTAACCTAGCAAGCTCACAATAAAGCCGAAATAACTCTCAAAGAGTAGTCAATTCTTCAAGTTCATGGCATGGTTGGGTGAGTAGAACGAGTTCACCTCTGCAAGATGTCGTTTTGCCCTTTTTGAAATGTTTCGAGTCATAGAAGTTTGGAGTTTGAACGACTCAAGGAATCTCATCCATATATAACTCATGCCCCGTACAAATCCAAACGTTATATGTTGCATCTTTTCTCCTTATTTTCCCACCAGGTTTAAAGGAGTTTAAGCAACATATTATGTATACTATTCCTCATATTTTACATGGTTTTTTGTGAAGACATATTAAGACGATGAATTCTTATAAACTGAAGTGGTGATTAGGGAGAGTGTTACGAATAATTAACATCCAGTTAATTAGGGGATGATCCCCGCATGCCACATACATGTAATCCCACTATGTGGGAACCCGTCGTAGCGGTTGGACCCTGAAAACCCTAAAACATCGCCTCCAGGAACCGATATTAGGAACAGTTGCCTCGTTTCTAGTGGTCCTTTCACCCTGTGCATAAGTGTTCAGATAATTATCACTAAAGACTATGGATTCATTTGCCAGTCTCTCAGTTTTACTTTAACAGTCTACATTTGTCTTTTCTGTGCATATCACATATTAAAAGATATTTTGATGCAAATTTGGTAGTACACGTATATGTATATGTATATGTAGGTAACTGTTTTTATAGAAATTTTGGACACCTAAAAATAAACTTGTCAATTTCTTTTTTGAAAAAGAGATCACTGAAGCACATGAGCTACAAATGATTTTGGGTATTGTATTATTGGTCTTATGGTTTCTATTACCTGGCATTATTGCTTTGTTGTGCGGCTCTTTAACTTACTTTCTCGAAATAGGCTTTCGCCCCGCTTTATAAATAAAGCAATCGTCCACAGCAAGTTACAAGGTTCCAACCACAAATTCAACATATGCTGGGGCCACAGCACAAGGCGGCCCAACAAAGACGAAAAAAGCGACCATCTCGCCGCGCGAAGACACGCCGAAAAAGAGAGAGGCTACGCCTGACTATGGGGGAAGACGCCGCGCCGCCGCCAAGACACGCTGGAGAGTCGCGTCAAGCCTCGCCTTGTCCCGCTGTCTACACAACGGGTACCAGAGCTGCAGGGAGGCCAGAAAGTGAAAAAGTGAGTCAGAGGCACGCCGGGGAAGAATCTTCTCAATAACCATCTTATTCTGGATGTTCCATAGTGACCAAGACAGCGCAGCAAACACCAGCCAGAAAAGGCGGCGGCCCTTTCCTGCTTGGTTTGCTTGGGTTTCGAGGAATTCACCGAGATCCTAGGCCTGCCAGTCCGGGCCCAATGCATCCCTGATGAAGGTCCAGAGAAACCTAGCCGCAGGGCAGGTGAACATTCTGTGGGCGCCCGTTTCCGGGACCCCACATAATGGACACAGCCCGTCCCCTGGCCCATTTCGCTTGGACACCTCCACTCTCGAGGGGAGCCTATCGCGAAGCAGTTGCCACACAAAGATTTTCGTCTTCAGCGGAAGGGGAGCCTTCCAAAGGGGTTTGGTCCATGGGAGCAAGGCGTGGCCAAACAGGGTCGGTAGGCCGAGTTCACCGAGAAGGACCCGGACAGGGTGAGACTCCACGACACCCTGTCGGGCTCATCCGCCAAGGAGGCCGGGAGTTCTGCTCTAAGTTCCCTCCAGGCTTCAGTTTCCTCCGGGCCGAAGGTGCGGCGGAATGAGATGTTCCATGTACCCTCGTGAGCCGCGGTGGATACATGAACCGTAGGATCGGAACAGATAGCGAAGAGGTTCGGGTATACCTCCCGAAGGGGGCGTCCGCCGAGCTAGGCATCCATCCAGAACATGGTCCCCTCCCCGTTTCCAATAGATATCCTGGCCCCAAGCCGGATCTCGTGCTTGATCTCCTGGACGGAGTGCCAAAACGGGGAGCCATCCCGCCGGTCGCAATCTAGGAGGGGACGGCCCCGCAGGTATTTGGCCTTAATCATCTTGATCCAGAGGCCCCCATCATCACGAAGGATCTGCCACACCCATCTAAGTATCAGGGCCTTATTGAACTGTCGGGAAGCGATGATACCTATGCCCCCAAAATCCTTGGGGGCGCAAACGTCAGCCCATTTAACCATGTGGTACTTCTGGCGCCCAACGGAGTCCTGCCAAAAGAACCGCGATAGCTCCTTGTCAAAATCCCCATGTATCCCCTCAGGCAGGAGGTACATTCCCATCATGTACATGGGTAGGCTAGATAGACAGGAGTCAATCAGGACGGTCATGCTACCCTTTGACGTGAATCGCCCACACCAAGGTTCGGACCGAGAGCGTACCCGGTTCACGAGCGGATCTAGGTCCCTGATGAGGATCCTAGAGTCGCGAACCGGCATCCCCAGATAGGTAATGGGAACGAGGCAAGCCAACAATTAAAGTTGTCAGCTATCCTCTGCTGCTCGTCCGGGGGGAACCCTAGTGCGATGATCTCACTCTTGTCGAAGTTGATACGGAGCCCCGACATTTCCTGGAAGCAGAGAAGGAGGAACTTGAGGTTCGCAATATCCAGGGTTGAGCCTTCAATCATGATCATGGTATCGTCTGCGTATTGGAGCTGGGTGATTCCCCCTCCCGGGATGAGGTGACCAACCACTCCGGAGATGTGGCCTGCACCCTTGGCTTTTTCAAGAATTTCCGCAAGGGAATCCACCGCCGTGTTGAAGAGGAGGGGGGATAGGGGATCCCCTTTCCTAACGCCACAGGAGGGTCGGAAATAAGGCCCGATCTCGCCGTTGTAACTGCGTTGCTCCCGGACGTGACAAATTGCATTAACCAGGTGATCAGGCGATCATCAAATCCTCGTCTAATGAGGACCTGACGAAGAAAGCGCCAATCCAGGCGGTCGTAGGCCTTCTGGAAGTCAAGCTTCAAGAAGATGCCTTTCAGCCTTCTGGATTTGATCTCGTGGATAATCTCATGGAGGGCCAGGATTCCATCGTGTATGAATCTGCCCTTGAGGAAGGCAAACTGATACTGGTGGGTGAGGCGCTCCATGACCGGGGCAAGGCGTGAGGCGCAGACCTTTGCGAAGACCCTAAGAATCACATTGAGTACTGTGATGGGTCTGAACTGGCGGATGTCCGAGGCCCCTGTAACTTTAGGGATCAAGGTGATTACACCCAGGTTCAGGCGCCCCATCACCAGAGTCCCCATGTAGAATTCCTGGAACATAGGCATGATAACCGGCTGGAGTTCCTTCCAGAAAGCCTGGAAGAACGCTACCGGGAGGCCATCAGGGCCCGGGGCGGAGTTGGCCTTCAAGGCCTTCACCGCCCGCTCTACCTCATCCGGCAGGAATGGGAGGGTGAGCTCCGCATTCTTGTTAGTTGAGACCCTGTCCCCAAGGGGCCAGAAGTCCTGTGCCAATGCAACCCCCGTGTGGGGTCCTGCCGAGAAGAGCTCCTTATAGAAGGACTAAATATGGGTGGATAGCGCCCCCGCCTCCTCGATGAGGAGCCCATTGTCCTAGAGACATGGGATCGAGCATTTCCTACGGCGATCATTGGCCACCACATGGAAATAGGCGGTGTTGGCGTCTCCCTGGAGGAGCCAGTTCTGGCGGCTGCCCTGCTGCCAGAAGAGCTCCTCCCCCCGGTAAATCTCCACGAGAGAGGTCTCTAGGGCATAATGGTGGGACCACTCGTCCAGTGAGAGGCCCGCCGAGTCTGCCGCCTGATCGAGGGCTTGGATCTCCTCCAGAAGCGTGCCCTTCTGAAGCTTCGTCGCAGCGCCCAAGTTCGCCCCCCAACCCTTCATGAATTGGCGGGAGACTTTAGCGCAGTGGTGCCAAACGTCCACCGCGTTGAATCGTCTAGGAGGAGTCGCCGCCGCCGCCAGCCATTTGGCCTTAACCGCTTCCACGAAACCTGGCTGGTGGAGCCAGAAGTTTTCGAAATGGAAGCGGTTCAGCCGTGGTGGGGATCTCCCACCTGTCGATAGAAGCAGTGGAACATGGTCCGAGCCTACCCTCGTAAGGGCACGGAGAGAGCAGAGAGGGAAGGCGACCTCCCATTCTACAGAAACCAATACTCGGTCGAGGACGCTCCTGACGGGATTAGCATGGTTGTTTGTCCACGTGAACCGAGCTCCCACCCGCGTGATCTCTCTAAGAGCGAGATCAGCGATGCAGTCGTTAAACATCCGCATACGTGGGATGTCCACGTTGCGGGAGCTCTTATCCTTAGGGGAACGAATAAGGTTGAAGTCCCCTGCTACCACCACCGGCAGGGTGCAACGCTCCACTTTGTCCTTCAATTCCTCTAGGAAAGCTGGTGATCTACTATGGTCCGCGGGGCCATAAACGATGATGACCTCCCACCGGAGGCTAGATCGTCTATGGGTGAGGGACATGCTCACAAAGAATTCCCCGCGGTCCATATCCTCCACCTCAAAGGTTCCCTCCTTGACACCAAGGAGGATACCTCCGGAGTGACCCGATGCTGGGAGCCAGTTCCACACGAACTTGTGGCGCGATAGTCCCTGGAGCTCCGAGATCTGGAAGTCTTGTTTGATCGTTTCTTGGAAGCCCACAATATCCACATTCTACTGGCGCATATAGTCCTTTATTTGGCGTTTACGACCATCATTCCCAAATCCCCGAATGTTCCAAATGAGTGATATTATTGCTGGCCAATTCATTGGATAACATTCTTGGGTTTGGTCCCCTTATGGGGGACGGATCGCGTCGTGGCGGGTGGCGAAGGCCTGGAGCTCGGACCTGGCTTCCTCCCTAGAGACCCCCCAGCTAGGGGGGTCTCCTGGGTGGCGGCCGGGGGGCACTGCCGCGGAGAGTCCACCGTCCTGGACCCGGGAGCAGATGTCCCAGTTCCTGGCGGTGTCGAGGAATCTCCCTGCTGCCGCATCGCCCGTGCACGCGCGGCTGCGAGGGATCCCTCGTAAATCTCCTTAGCTCTAATCGCCTCAATCTGTTCAAGTCTCGGGCCTCGTTCCCCATGAAAGACCACGCCAGTGTCAGCTGCCACTTGTGCGAGGTGATCAAGGGGAGTGAAGGGTTTCGCAACATAGTAAATCAAAATTTTCTACGGAAGCGAACAGAGGGAAAGCCAAGATCTAATCTAGGAGATGCAAACAATGAGAGAGATTGGATTAGATCTTCATACCCTTGAAGATTCGCACAGCGGAACGTTCGTCGGAACGTGGGTGATGTAGTCGTACTCGCTTCTCCTCCTCGCGATCCAATCCGATCTAGCACCACAAGTGGCGGTGCCTCCGTGAGATGCACACGTGCAGCACCTCGATGTCTCCTCCTTCCTCGGACCAGCAAGTAGGGTGGAGAGATAGATTGGATCTACAGCACGACGGCGTGGTGTATATGGTGGAGAATTTCTGCAGCAGGGATTCGCCTACAAACAGTCGGGAGGGAGAGAGGAAGGCAGCAGGGCTACTAGGGCTTGGAGGGAGATATGTGTGAGGGGGAGGGGGCGCACCAGCCCTCTATATATAGAGGGGGTGGCGGCGGCCAGCCCTAGCCCCTCCTCCAAGCCTATCTCTAGTTTAAACGATTTAAACTCTCCCCTTATCTAGAAATTCTATCCCTAGATTTAAACGAGTTAAATCTATCTAGAATCGGCTGGGCCCTATGGGGCCTTGTGCCCCTGGCCCAATGCGGCCAGGACACTCCCTCATAGGCCCATGCCCCCTCCCGGAAGGTGGGACCACGTTGGCCCCCTTCCGGAAGATTCTAGAAGCTTCCGGTACAATACCGATTAATCCGGAACAATTCCGAACTCCAAAAACTGCACTGCCTTATATGAATCTTATTCTCCGGACCATTCCGGAACCTCTCGTGATATCCCGGATCCCATCCGAGACTCCGAACAAAAATTCATAAACCAATTATCCAATCTATCCTAGCGTCGAGACGCGTTAAGTGTGTGACCCTGCGGGTTCGAGAATATGCAGACATGATCTTCTATCAATAATCAACAGCGGGGTCTGGGCACCCATATTGACTCCCACACATTCATCGATGATCATATCGGATGAACCACGATGCCAGGATTCAATCAATCCCATATATATATTCCCTTCGTCTCGCGATATTTTACTTGCCCGAGATTCGATCGTCGGTATCGTCATACCTAGTTCAATCTCGTTCACAGCAAGTACTTTACTCGTTCCATAATCCAATATCACTTTGTGATTAACTCCTTAACCACATGCTTGCAAGCGGTGTTGATATCGATTACCGAGTGGGCCCGAAGTATATCTCTCCGACTTGGGAGGGACAAATCCCATCTTGATACATACAACCCAACAGATACTTTTCGATCACCTGAGAGACACCTTTATGATCACCCTCTCATAGGATGACGTTTGATGACCTCAAAGCTTTCTTCCGATACCAGGGAGTTGTATTATCTCATGGTCTAAGGAATACAATATTTGACATAGGAAAAGCTTCGCAAAGATGAACACAATGACACGATCTAATTGCTTCGCTTAGTTTGGGTCTATCCACCATATCATTCTCCCAATGATATGATCTCATTATCAATTGACAACTCATGTCTATGGTTAGGAAACCTTAACCATCATTGATCAATGAGCTAGTCCATAGAGGCGTACTAGGGACACGGTGTTGTTCACAAACCACACAAGTATTAATGTTTCCGCTTAATACAATTCTAGCATGGAATATAAACTTTATCATGAACAAGAATTATAATAATAACATCTTTATTATTGCCTCTAGGGCATAATTCCAACAGTCTCCCACTTGCACTAGAGTCAATAATCTAGTTTACATTTGGCAACAATCTCACACCCATGGCACTGAGGTGCTGATCATGTTTTACACGTGGAAGAGGTTTAGTCAATGAATCTGCGACATTCAGATCTGTATGTACTTTGCTGATCTTCAGATCTCCATCTTCTATATAATCTCGGATTATATGAAACTTGCGGTTGATATGCTTGGTCTTTGGATGATATCTTGGTTCCTTAGCGAGTGCTATGGCGCCAGTGTTGTCACACAATATCTCTAGTGGGTCCAATGCACTTGGAACCACGCCAAGCTCAGTGATGAAGTTTCTGATCCAAACTCCTTCACTTGACGCTTCTGCAGCAGCCATGTATTCCGCTTCTACTGTAGATCCCGCGATCACGCTTTGCTTGCAGCTTCTCCAGCTCACAGCTCCTCCATTCAAAATATACACGTATCCTGTCTGAGATTTAGAATCATCCTTGTCGGTGTCGAAACTAGCATCGACGTAACCTTTTACGACGAGCTGTTCATCACCCCCATAGACTAAGAACATTTCTTTAGTCCTATTTAGGTACCTTAGGATGTTCTTCACGGCTGTCCAGTGTTCCACTCCTGAATCACTTTGATATCTGCTCGTCAAACTAAGAGCATTGGACACATCCGGTCTAGTACACAGCATGGCATACATGATGGAACCTATGGCCGAGGCATAAGGCACTTTGCTCATAGCTTCCCTATCATTTACCGTAGCTGGACACTGAGCCTTGCTCAATATCTTACCTGACAACATAGGCACTGAACCTTTCAATGCCTTATCCATTCTGAACCTTTTCAGAACTTTGTCTAGGTATGTACTCTGGCTTAAAGCTATCAGGCGTCTTTGTCTATCTCTATAGATTTTGATGCCCAATATATAAGCAGCTTCACCTAGGTCTTTCATTGAAAAACACTTGTTCAAATAACTCTTCACATCGTTAAGCATGTTGATGTCATTTCCAATAATCAATATGGCATCCACATATAGTACCAGAAACGTCACCGAGCTCCCACTCACTTTCTTGTAGATGCAAGCTTCGTAGCAATTTGGAACAAATCCAAAGCTCTTGATCACTTGATCAAAACGAAGGTTCCAACTCCGAGATGCTTGCTTCAATCCATAAATGGAACGCTGAAGTTTGCATACTTTATCAGCATCCTTAGGATCGACAAAACCTTCGGGTTGCATCATATACAACTCTTCATCAATGTTGCCATTGAGGAAAGCAGTCTTGACATCCATCTGCCATATTTCATAATCATGAAACGCAGCAATTGCTAATAAAATCCGAATGGACTTAAACATCGCTACGGGAGAGAAAGTCTCATCGTAGTCAACACCTTGAACTTGTCAAAAACCTTTCGCAACAAGCCGTGCTTTATAGACGGTAACATTAGCATCTGCGTCCGTTTTCTTCTTGAAGATCCATTTGCACTGAACGGCCTTTCGATCGCTAGGAGGGTCCACCAAAGTCCATACTTGGTTTTCGCTCATGGATCCCAATTCGGATTTCATGGCTTCTAGCCATTTCTCAGAGTCTGGGCTCATCATCGCTTCCTCATAGTTCATAGGTTCACTGTCTTCTACTAACAAGACAGTCAAGACAGGGTTGCCGTACCACTCAGGAGGGGCACGCGACCTTGTCGACCTGCGACGTTCAGTAACAGCATCGTCCGAAGCTTCATGATCCTTGTCATTTGCTTCCTCTATTGTTGGTGCAGGCGGCACTGGAACAATTTCAGGTGCTGCGCTACTCTCCAATTCAAGAGAAGGTTCAATAACCTCGTCTAGCTCTACTTTCCTCCCACTCACTTCTTTCGAGAGAAACTCCTTCTCAAGAAAGGAACCGTTCTTTGCGACAAACACTTTGCCTTCGGTTCTGTGATAGAAGGTATACCCAATAGTTTCCTTAGGGTATCCTATGAAGACGCATTTCTCCGCTTTGGGTTCGAGCTTGTCCGGCATCAACTTCTTGACGTAAGCTTCGCATCCCCAAACTTTAAGAAATGACAACTTAGGTTTAGCACCAAACCACAGTTCATACGGTGTCGTCTCAACGGATTTAGATGGAGCCCTATTTAAAGTGAATGCAGCGGTTTCTAATGCATAACCCCAAAATGATAACGGCAAATCAGTAAGAGACATCATCGATCGGACCATATCTAATAGGGTTTGATTCCGGCGTTCAGACACACCATTGCGCTGTGGTGTTCCGGGTGGCGTGAGTTGTGAAACGATTCCACTTGCTTTGAGATGCGTGAGAAAATCATAACTTAAATATTCGCCCCCACGATCGGATCGTAGAAATTTAATCTTTCTGTTACGATGGTTCTCCACTTCATTCTGAAATTCTTTGAACTTTTCAAACGTTTCAGATTTATGTTTCATTAAATAGATATACCCATATCTACTTAAGTCATCGGTAAAAGTGAGAAAATAGCGATATCCACCGCGCGTCGAAACACTCATCGGTCCGCATACATCGGTATGTATGATTTCCAACAAGTCCGTTGCTCGCTCCATCATACCGGAGAACGGGGTTTTGATCATCTTGCCCATGAGGCATGGTTCGCATGTGTCAAATGATTCAAAATCAAGAGACTCCAAAAGTCCATCAGAATGGAGTTTCTTCATGCGCTTTACACCAATATGACCTAGACGACAGTGCCACAAATAAGTAGTATTATCACTATCTACTTTGCATCTCTTAGCCTCAATGTTATGGATGTGTGTTTCATCCCTTTCGAGATTTAGAAGAAATAAACCATTCACAAGAGGTGCATGACCATAAAAGATGTTACTCATATAAATAGAACAACCATTATTCTCCGATTTAAATAAATAACCTTCTTGCAATAAACACGATCCAGAAATAATGTTCATGCTCAACGCAGGCACATAATAACATTTATTAAGGTTTAAAACTAATCCCGAAGGTAAAACTAAGGAGAGCGTGCCGACGGCCATCACATCAACTCTTGATCCGTTGCCAACGCGCATCGTCACCTCATCCCTCGCAAGCTGCCGTCTATTCCGTAGCTCCTGTTTCGAGTTACAAATATTAGCAACTGAACCGGTATCAAATACCCAGGCACTACAACAAGGGCTAGTAAGGAAAACATCAATAACATGTATATCAAATATACCTTTGATGGTGCCAGCCTTCTTGTCCACTAAGTACTTCGGACAGTTGCGCTTCCAGTGACCCTTGTCCTTGCAATAGAAGCACTCAGTGTCCGGCTTGGGACCAGACTTGAGCTTCTTCTCAGCAGGGGCAACGCGCTTGCCCCCGCCTTTCTTGAAGGGCTTCTTTGCACCTTTACCTTTCTTAAAGGAGGGCTTGTTGACCATCAACACATGATTATCCTTCTTGATTTCCACCTCCGCAGCCTTCAGCTTTGCGAAGAGCTCGGTGATCGTATCAGTGGAACCAATCTGATTATGAGTCACTACAAAACTTTTGTAGCTGGGAGGGAGTGATTGCAGAACCCTGTCAATCTTGAGCTCCTCTGGAATCTTGCAGTCCAGTTGCTCAAGGCGTTGAGTGTAGCCCGACATCTTAATGGCGTGCTCACTAACGGAACTCCCTTCCTCCATCTTGCAGTTAAAGAACTTCTCGGAGATCTCATATCTCTCAGAACGGGCCTGAGTCTGAAACATGGTTTTCAACTCTTCGAGAATCTCAAAGGGCCCGGGATAGTTTTCAAAACGATTTTGAAGTTCCGGTTCCATAGCAAACACCATGGTGCTCTTAATCACACCATAATCATCTTTGCGCGACTGATAGACAGCTTTCTCATCAGCCGGCGCAGTTGCAGCAGGGGGGTTTCCTAACGCTTTCTCAAGGACATAGTCCTTTTGTCCGCCAGACAGAATGATTCTTAGATTGCGGAACCAGTTGGTGAAGTTAGACCCATTGTTTCTAAGCTTTTCTTTCTCAGCAAAAACGTTGAAGTTGAAGTTGGATTTGGCCATGTGATCTACAGTATTTGCAAGTACAATTTAGACTATGTTCATGATAAATAGTTCAACTTAATCAAATTACTAGATGAACTCCCACTAAATTCAACATCCCTCAAGTTGTTTAGTGAACACGATCCAAATTCACCACACCTAATCCGATCATCACGATAAGAGATGTGGTTTCAATGGTGGACAACGAAGTGTCGATCATATCATTCATATGACTCATGCTTAACCTTTCGGTTCTTATGTTCCGAGGCCATGTCTGTACATGCTAGGCTCGTCAAGTTAGACCCAAGTATTTCCGCGTGTGCAAAACTGGCTTGCACCCGTTGTATGTGAGCGTAGAGTCTATAGCACCCGATCATCACGTGATGCTTGGACACGACGAACTTTCGCAACGGTGCATACTTGGGGAGAACACAGTCTTTATCTTGATCTTTAAGTGAGGAATCATCTTATAATGCTACCGTCGCGATCTAAGCATAATAAGATACATAAAAGGATAAACATCACATGCATATAACTTTATGTGACATGGTATAGCCAATCTTCGCGCAATGATCTCCATCTTGTGCGTTCCGGCATGATCTCCATCACTCCACCATGATTGCCTCCACCACGAATAGCAACTACAACTATTGCTAACTACTTAGCGATAAAGTAAAGCTATTACATGGCGTATAAGAAGTTGACTCGCAGGTCATACACAATTATAAAGACAACCATATGGCTCCTGCCGGTTGTGTACTCATCGACATGCAAGTCGTGAAACATTACAAAACATGATCATCACATACAATATACACATCACATCTTGGGCCATACCATATCACAGAAAACACTCCCTGCGAAAACAAGTTAGACGCCTCTACTTTGTTGTTGCATGTTTTACGTGGCTTATGGGAGTAGATGCTAAGAACGATTCTTACCTACGGAAAGCCACAACGGTGATATTATGGTTGCCAAACTCCGGTGTTAATCCCATGACAACTATAGTGAGAGAAACTGACATCCACCAGCCGCATGTGTGGTACAAGCCACACGTCAAGTGCGGAGCCGGTCTCGCGAACGACGTCGCGTAAGGTTGGCCTGGACCTCTTCAATCTCACTATCCCGCGTCATAAGAAGAACACAAACAAGAGGCTTGCAACAGAAAACATCAACGCCCGCAACAACCATGTTGCGTTCTACTCGTGAATCACATCTACGCATAGATCTAGCTCTGATACCACTGAAGGGTTTCGCAGCATAGTAAATCAAAATTTTCTACGGAAACGAACAGAGGGAAAGCCAAGATCTAATCTAGGAGATGCAAACAACGAGAGAGATTGGATTAGATCTTCATACCCTTGAAGATTCGCACAGCGGAACGTTCGTCGGAACGTGGGTGATGTAGTCGTACTCGCTTCTCCTCCTCGCGATCCGATCCGATCTAGCACCACAAGTGGCGGTGCCTCCGTGAGATGCACACGTGCAGCACCTCGACGTCTCCTCCTTCCTCGGACCAGCAAGTAGGGTGGAGAGATAGATTGGATCTACAGCACGACGGCGTGGTGTATATGGTGGAGAATTTCTGCAGCAGGGCTTCGCCTACAAACAGTCGGGAGGGAGAGAGGAAGGCAGCAGGGCTACTAGGGCTTGGAGGGAGATATGTGTGAGGGGGAGGGGGCGCACCAGCCCTCTATATATAGAGGGGGTGGCGGCGGCCAGCCCTAGCCCCTCCTCCAAGCCTATCTCTAGTTTAAACGATTTAAACTCTCCCCTTATCTAGAAATTCTATCCCTAGATTTAAACGAGTTAAATCTATCTAGAATCGGCTAGGCCCTATGGGGCCTTGTGCCCCTGGCCCAATGCGGCCAGGACACTCCCTCATAGGCCCATGCCCCCTCCCGGAAGGTGGGACCACGTTGGCCCCCTTCCGGAAGGTTCTAGAAGCTTCCGGTACAATACCGATTAATCCGGAACAATTCCGAACTCCAAAAACTGCACTGCCTTATATGAATCTTATTCTCCGGACCATTCCGGAACCTCTCGTGATATCCTGGATCCCATCCGAGACTCCGAACAAAAATTCATAAACCAATTATCCAATCTATCCTAGCGTCGAGACACGTTAAGTGTGTGACCCTGCGGGTTCGAGAATATGCAGACATGATCTTCTATCAATAATCAACAGCGGGGTCTGGGCACCCATATTGAATCCCACACATTCATCGATGATCATATCGGATGAACCACGATGCCAGGATTCAATCAATCCCATATATATATTCCCTTCGTCTCGCGATATTTTACTTGCCCGAGATTCGATCGTCGGTATCGTCATACCTAGTTCAATCTCGTTCACAGCAAGTACTTTACTCGTTCCGTAATCCAATATCACTTTGTGATTAACTCCTTAACCACATGCTTGCAAGCGGTGTTGATATCGATTACCGAGTGGGCCCAAAGTATATCTCTCCGACTTGGGAGGGACAAATCCCATCTTGATACATACAACCCAACAGATACTTTCCGATCACCTGAGAGACACCTTTATGATCACCCTCTCATAGGATGACGTTTGATGACCTCAAAGCTTTCTTCCGATACCAGGGAGTTGTATTATCTCATGGTCTAAGGAATACAATATTTGACATAGGAAAAGCTTCGCAAAGATGAACACAATGACACGATCTAATTGCTTCGCTTAGTTTGGGTCTATCCACCATATCATTCTCCCAATGATATGATCTCATTATCAATTGACAACTCATGTCTATGGTTAGGAAACCTTAACCATCATTGATCAATGAGCTAGTCCATAGAGGCGTACTAGGGACACGGTGTTGTTCACAAACCACACCAGTATTAATGTTTCCGCTTAATACAATTCTAGCATGGAATATAAACTTTATCATGAACAAGAATTATAATAATAACATCTTTATTATTGCCTCTAGGGCATAATTCCAACAGGGAGTGTCGTCTAGAACCGAGAATCTGGAGCCCGAAGAAGGGGTATGGGACGGAGGGGGAGGGTAGGGAGACAGGGGGATCAGGGGAGTACCTGAGTCAAGGTTGCAAGCTGTGGTCCTCTGGGAGGCCAGCTGGGACACCGTGGGAACCACCCCCGGGCTCTCCGCCCTGACCCGTGCCAGACGAGCACTCTGTCGTGAGGGAGGAGGGACGGGGCGGGGAGGGCGGGGCTGGCGCACCTTGTGGCCCGCCGCGGGGGTGATGGGGAAGCCCGTTGCGGGCACGTTAGTGTGGAGTGCTGGGGTCGAAGGAACCGACGCCGGAGATCCCCTAGGCGAGGCTGGAGTGGACCCCGGGGACAGAGAGTAGCAGAGGACCCCTAGAGAGCGGGGGGAGGAGGGTGCGGTGACCACCAACCCCACACTCTCGGAGTCTCTGTCAGCCTCCTCCTAGACCACCAGCGGGGGCTCCTTAGGCCCCCCCAGAGAGAGGGTCCATGGCCATGTGACCGGTGAAACCCACGGACTGCCGTAAGTTGGAGCCGTACTGCATGATCTGGAGGGCGGAGGGGCCCTGGGACGGAGGCATCAGGGACAGCTGGTGAGGGGTGGACGGTGCAGCGAAGGAAGTGCCCGTAGGAGGCGGCGCCGAGGGAGAAGGCACCGGGGTCCGAGACTCCCCTCCCCGCTCGGCATCGTCGGAGTCCTCATCCGAGGAGCTCCCCCTCCTGTGGAGTGAGCACCAGAGGGAGGGTCCGCAGGGGGGCGAGGGGGGTCGTCAGTAGCCTGGTCCTCGTCCAGCTCGACCGTCAGGATCCTACCCTCCATACCGAAGTAGAGGGGTGGGAGGGGGCCTGGGAGCAGAGCTGGGTCTGGGCAGAGCAGCTGCATGCGAATCGGGCCGGAGCTGACACGAGACGCCTCGTCCACCACCACCAGCTGGCCCACCGCCTGAGAGACGAGCTCGAGGATGGGCTGAGTATGCACCCTCATTTCCTCAGGGAAGCCGAGGATCCGCACCCACACCGCAGAGAGAGTCGAGGTCATCGCAGGGTGGGCCGTCGATGGCGCAATGGAAATCTGGATCTTGCTGACCGGTAGGGTGAGAGCAGTGCTGCAGGAGCTGATGGAGAGGATCTCGGCCGACGGGAAGGTCACGGCGAACTGGGATGGCGAGATCTCACGGGCGCTCCAGATATGGCCCGGCATCATCTGCCGCAGCTCCTCCTGGATGAGCTCCGCGGAGATCACCACAGACTCTGGGAGCTCCTGACCCGCCACCACGGTGACCACCGCCAGGTTCTTGGGCACCGTCAATGCCACGCCTCCGATGTCGATGTAGTAAAACCCCCCGGCAATGGAGTGGGCGAGGTACTCCAGCTATTGGGCGGCCCGAGGCGGTAGGGAGGGAGCGGTGCTAGACCCGGGAGGCGGTACTGGCTTCTTCTTCTTCTTCGCTGGCTCAGCAGGACCCGGTGACTTGTCACGGCGAGGGGAGCGAGGGCGGGTGGCATCCCTGCCACGACGCCACTCCGGAGCCGCTCTTCCCGCGGTGTCGCGAGGACAAGGCCCCTGGGGCAGCTCCTGCCTGAGCTGGTGCTCGGTGCGGCGGCCATCGGGCGAGGGCTCCCTGCGAGCGCCACCCCGCCCCGAGTGGTCAGAGGCCTCCATCACCCGCTGGATCCCCTGCGGAGGTGACCTCCCCTGTCCCTGGGAGTGGATGGGGGACCATGGGTACCGCGGGGATCGCTGGCGAGCCGGGGAGCGGCGCCCCGGCGGCCGGTAGGGCTGGGCCCGGGAGTGAAGCGCCGACGAGGGGCGGCGTCCAGGAGACCTGCGCTGGTCAGGCAGAGGAGGGGGACTGCGGGGGCGCTTGCGGCTAAGAGCCTCTGCGTACGTCATCTGGCCGGCGGCGCTCGGGGCCGGGTGGGGCGGGCACAGCGGCGGGGAAGGGCCTGGCGGCGGGGCAAAGGGAGCGGTGATGAGCGGGTCAGAGCGGGGCGATGGGGAATGAGGGAGAGGGTTGGCGGCGGGTCGTCGTGTGGACCCATGTCCAGGCCCGGACGGGGCCGGTTAGGGTTAGGGATTCCACGTGGCCCCGGCCAGCCGCGATTTGGGCCACGCGGCCTGTCCCCAGCCCACTAAGGACACGGATGTCCTGGCTACGCCAGGGACAGGTAGCCCATGGGCCCAAAATTGGCCCACAGCCCACCGCTGGCCCATCGCGACCGCGGGACGTCTAGCGCGTCTGGAGCCTTTCCCCAGGAGGCGGCGCCGTCGCCGATGCCATGGGCGCCTCGGCCTCCGTGGGCGACAGGAGGGCCGACGCAGGATTGGAGCCAGGCCGAGGGTCCTCCCCGCCACCCGCCTGGTCCATTCCCTGGCCACAAGCAGCGCGGGGCACCCTCAGCAGATGCGGCGGCGCCGAGCTCCGAGCAGGAGAGCGAAGGGGAGGGGGACGCCGTCTGCGGGGGGAGGATCTCTTGGAGCCGGCCACGGCTGCCCGGAGGAAGTCTGCCAGCGTCGCCGGCCCCGGGGGGGAGCACCGTCGCTCCAGTTCCGCCGCCATCGCCTCTGCTTCCTCCTCTTCGTCAGCCACGTCCGCCCAGAGCCGGCCCCGAAGGTCGCCTGAGCTCCTGGCAGATGCAGCAGGCGGCGAGGTGGTAGCATATGACGGAGGCCGGCAGGGAGGAGAGGCCAGGTGCGGCGAGGGAGGGCCGCCGACTCCGCGTTCCGGGCAAGGTGTCGCCGCATGCCGGGCCAAAGGCAGGGGCTTTGGGGAACCACGGGCCATCGACGCCGACGCCGGCAGGGGCATCGCGACGGAGACACGCGCTGGGCTCAAAGGCCGCCTGAACCACGCCGGAGAGGGGGGGGGGGGGGGGGCAGCAGGGTCACGGCAGGAAGAGCGAGCTCGCAGATCGCCATGGCTCCGCCGATAGATGAAGCCCCTCCAAGAAAGTCTTCAATCCTCGTCGTCAGGTGGTCGCTCTTTAACTTACAACCGGTTATATATCATTATACTCATAATGTATCTCATAGCATGTAGTGACTATCGAGCTTATAACAGGGAATTTTGTTCCAGAACTCGTATAGTATAGAAGTTTCTTTCTGATTTGCTCATACCTGTCCCTTGGTACATTGGGATTGGACCTGCGCTGAAGCCATGGTAGCACTTTAATGAACAGGGATGAACCGGGATGCGTGCTGAGGCTCGTGTAGAGCAAGCGTGATGCAGACTAGTGAAAGGTAGGGAAAAATATGCGGACACTAGATATCATATGAGAAAACTGCTAGAATTTCTCGGAATCTTACAAAATGTGTGTCTTGTATAGTTTTCATCTAAAGAAGTCTGAAAAAGATATGACAACTGAGGCGATAATCCATGTCTCGAGAAAACCTCACAAGATCACAACTATGCGAAACTAAATATTTAGACCACCATAGGTATTGTTTGTTTTCTCTAATCAAACTGCTACAAAAGATATCTTTGGAAACCTGATCATGGTTCTTATTCTATTCTTCCCGTGGCGACCTGGCCTCGTATCTGGTTCTTGTATCATGAAACACGCTTGAGCTGCGGGCATACTCTGGGAGCGACTTGGCAGGCGTCGCCGGTGATGCCCGCACACAAATAAATGGAGAGTTCTTCAAGTAGCGGGGATTTGGTTATCAACTGGAGGAATCCTTGGTCGGAGACATTGCATGACGAGAGGCTAAGTCTCTTGAGTCTTGAGGCAGGACTATCTGCACCATCAATGGTAGAAATTATGCGTTGCAACACACGTTCCATTGCTGGTAAAAATGTTCGTACCTTTTGGCGATATACTTGAGGAACACATCCCCGTTGGCGAACGACTCGATCTGTCCATCGGAGTGGTCCACGGCCAACTTTGCCATCGTGCTTAGGACGTGTGGACCTCATCACATGATGCACATGTATGCACAATATAAACACATTATCACAAACTATGCCTTGATTCTAGCCATAACATTGGTCATTTGACCCGAAAGCTAGAAAACCTCGAATAAGATAGGTCATTTTGTGAAGGTTTTTTTTGAGACATAATCAATATACCAAGTTTGATATTTTTTCTTCTAATTATGTCACGTAATATGACACCACGCGAAGGTTTCACATTGTTTGGATCGTTTCTGAATTTCTTATGCCCGTTTTAAACTATCGTCAAACTTTGTCAAACAGCGGGCATACATATAATTCATATCTGACCCAATTCCTACTGATTCGGTATGAATTTATCTTTTTCATCAGGGATAGACGGAAAGGTTTGATATCCATCTGTTAGGACATTGTCGATGTAAGGTGGTCTAGTATTTTAAAAAAAATGTGGTGGTAGCATTTTGAATTAGCCATTTGGTGGTTGGTTCACAAAACCGCCCGTTTTTTGCACTTGGAAAATGAAAAATGGATTTTTGGCGTGGCGAAAAGAAAAACTTCCTCCTACAACATTGTTCGCCATCGCATGATCCACATGTATGCATAATATGGACATATTATCAAAAAACAAAGTTTTGATTCTAGCTATAACATTGGTTATTTGACCCCAAAAGCCAGAAAACCTCGAATGACTTAGGTCATTTAGTGAATATTTTTTGAGACATAATCAATATATCAAGTTTGATATTTTTTCTTCTAACTATGCCACATAATATGACACCACGCGAAGATTTCGTATTGTTTGGATCATTTTTTTAATTTCTTATCACTGTTTTAAACTATAAATAATGTTTTATGTTTCACTTACATTTTATTTACAAATATGTAATATTGGAGTGTAGATAGATAGATCTTATTTTTATGCAAATTTGATATATTATTTGTATTTTTCTGAAATCGAATGATTTAGTTATGATTTTTCAAAGATTAATAAGGTAAAAAGGGAAACTAGCTATGCTGAGGGCAGCCATCCGTCGGTTATGATTTTTCAATGATTTAGTTATGATTTCTCAATTTTACACCGACGCGGCTGCTTGGAGGTTGCTGGTCTGGTCATGGTCTACGACGATGGCCTCGATGTTTGGCCTTCGGTGTAGCGCCGTCCGTCGGTATTATATTTGGTTTTATGGTTTTATGAGCTACAAATGATTTTCGGTACTATATTTTTGGTTTTATGGTTTTTATTACCTAGCATTATTGCTTTGTTGTGCGGTTCTTTAACTTACAACCGGTTATATATCATTATACTCATAATGGATCTCATAGCATGTAGCGACTATCGAGCTTATAACGGGGAATTTTGTTCCGGAACTCCTATAATGGAGTAGCAGTTTCTTTCGGATTAGCTCATACCTGCTCCCTTGGTACATTGGGATTGGACCTGCGCTGAAGCCTCGGAAGCACTGGGCAGATCCGCATAATCATCTCCACTTTAATGAACCGGGATGGGATGCGTGTAGAGCAAGCGTGCAGATCACAGGTGAAATCCAGGGAAAAATATGCGGACACTCCGTATGAAATGTTACAAAATGAGAAAACTGCTAGAATTTCTCAGAATCTTACAAAATGCGTGTTTTATATGGTTTTCATCTAAAGAAGTCTGAAAATGATACATATGAAAATTGAGGCGATAATCCATGTCTCGAGAAAACCTCACAAGATCACAACTATGCGAAACTAAATATTTAGACCACCATAGGTATTGTTTGTTTTCTCTAATCAAACTGCTACAAAAGATATCTTTGGAAACCTGATCATGGTTCTTATTCTATTCTTCTCGGACGACCTGGCCTCGTATCTGGTTCTTCTGTCATAAAATTATTCAGCTGCGGGCATACTCTTGAAGCGACTTGACAGGCATGGCCGGTGATGCCCTCACACAAATAAATGCAGACTTCTTCAAGTAGCGGGGATTTGGTCTTGGTCGGAGACATTGCACGACGAGAGGCTAAGTCTCTTGAGGCAGGACGATCTGCACCATCAATCATAGAAATTATGTGTTGCTATGCACGTTCCATTGCTGATAAAAATGTGCTTATATTACCTTTTTGCAATATATTTGAGGAGTTCATCGGTAACAAATCCGGCGCCAGTGAACGACTCAATATGTCCATTGGAGCGGTCCACGGCCAGCTTTGCCATCGCGCGTAGGACGTGTGGCTTCTTGGTCCTCACTATGGGGTGGTGTGTTAGAATTGCGACAGGAAGATAACGAAGAACGAAAACGAAAAACACAGCAAGGGGACACAGATTTAACGTGGAAAACCTCTCCAACAAAGAGAGGAAAAAACCACGGGCGTCAGCCAGCGAAACTTCACTATATCGAAGAGTGTTTACAAACGCCGGGGATTTCACAGATGCAACTCATCCCAACCGGCGGCTTACAAAGGGTTTATATATCGGTGGAAACCTAGGTCTTCGACGATCCGTACCGTACCGCGGCCCAAGCCTCCCGGCGACGGGCCTCGCTCCACTCGTCAGAAGTTGGCCTATACTTTGTAGAATTTGGATCAACATATAACAAACTCCACCTTAAGACAAATTCCTCCTTGTAGCATCAACAACAACCATCTCCCTGAACAAACAAAGCAAATACTTTCGGCGCCAATAGCCACTTGGGCTAATCAGTTAAACCAACTAAGTTCGAGCAAAGCTCAAACTTAGCAACAGGAACAGGTTTAGTCATCATATCAGCAGGATTATCATGAGTGCTGATCTTGCATACCTTTAATTTACCTTGAGCAACAATGTCTCTAACAAAATGATACTTGACATCAATGTGCTTAGTTCTCTCATGGAACATCTGATCTTTTGTAAGGTATATGGCACTTTGACTGTCACAAAACAAAGTAATGCAAGAATCATCTCCACAAAGCTCAGCAAACAAACTTTTCAACCAAACAGATTATTTGCAAGCTTCAGCAATAGCCATGTATTCAGCTTCAGTAGTAGATTGTGCAACAACAGCCTGCAAAGTAGCCTTCCAGCTAACAGCACAACCACCAACATTAAACACATAACCTGTGAGGGATCTTCTCTTATCCAAATCGGCAGCAAAATCTGAATCCACATAGCCAACGAGTCCCTCACCGGTCCTGCCAAACTTCAAACAAGCATTGGAAGTGCCAAGAATGTATCTGAAAACCCACTGAACAGCCTTCCAATGTTCTTTACCAGGATTAGCCATGTATCTACTTATCAAACTCATAGCATATGATAAATCAGGACGAGAACAAACCATGGCATACATCAAAGAACCAACAGCACTAGAATATGGCACCTTTGACATGTACTCAAACTCTTCATCAGTAGTAAGACATTGAGAAACTGACAATTTAAAATGAGGAGCAATAGGAGTACTAACTGAGTTGGCACCATCCATATCAAAACGATGAAGAACTTTCTTAATGTAACTTTGCTGACTAAGAAATAACAAACCAGATTTTCTATCTCGGGTAATCTCCATACCTAAGATCTTCTTAGCAGCACCAAGATCCTTCATCTCAAACTCACTACTTAGGTGTGCCTTCAAAGTAGTGATTTCTTTCATGCCCTTGGCAGCAATTAACATATCATCAACATATAGCAGCAAGTATATAGGTGACCCATCAACAAACTTGATATAAACACAACTATCATATTTAGACCTCTCAAAACCATGTGAGATCATAAATGAATCAAACCTTTTATACCACTGTCTTGGAGATTGCTTTAAGCCATAAAGAGACTTCTTTAATTTGCACACAAAATCCTCTTTACCAGGCACTATGAACCCTTCTGGTTGGTCCATGTATATTTCCTCATCAAGCTCTCCATGTAGAAAAGCAGTCTTGACATCTAACTGCTCAAGCTCAAGATCACGCATAGCCACAATACTAAAGAAAGTACGAATGGAACTATGCTTCACAACTGGAGAGAACACATCATTGTAATCAATACCTGAAATCTGGCTGAACCCTTTTGCTACTAACCTTGCCTTGTACCTTGAAGGCTCTTTGGGAGATAGACCTTCCTTTTCTTGAAGATCCACTTGTAGCGGACCGCCTTCTTTTGTTTAGGCAAGCGCACAACATCCCATGTGCCATTTTTCTCAAGCGATTGCATCTCTTCTTGCATAGCAGAAACCCACTTCTCGCGGTCAACGGATGCAATGGCTTCATTATATGTAGCAGGTTCAAAATCGTTCTCCACCTGTTCAGCACAACTCAAAGCATAATGTACAAGATTGCACTCTTCAATTAAACAAGGACGAGGACCACAGTTACGCCTCGGTCTATCAGCAGCAATGGACTCATGTGGATGCTGTAAAATAGTAGGTGAGTGCTGAACAACAATATCATCAATGTTTTCCTCATGTGTATCTTCAACGATAGCATCATTATCAACAATTTTCTGCAGGTTCTCCACCTGCACATTAACTCTCTCCTCTCCAACAGCAACAGGAGAGGTATCTGATGGCAAGCTATCATGATACATAACGGACTCATTGAAAACAACGTTTCTACTTAGCAAAATCTTTTTAGTTTCAGGATTCCATAGTTTATATGCTTTAACTCCTGAACCATAACCAAGGAATATGCACTTAACAGCCCTAGGCTCTAACTTTCCATTATCAACATGAGCATATGCAGTGCAGCCAAAAACTCTCAACTGTGAATAATCAGCAAGCAAACCTGACCATACCTCAATGGGAGTTTTCTTCTCAAGTGGAATAGAAGATGACCTGTTGATGAGGTAACACGCTGTGTTGGCTGCTTCAGCCCAGAAACGCCTATGCATACCTGCATTAGACAACATACAACGAGCCCTCGAGATGATGGTTCTGTTCATGCGCTCTGCCACGCCATTCTGCTGAGGAGTATATGGGATGGTGTGATGCCTGATCATGCCATCGTTACTGCAAAACTCCTCAAACTCATTAGAACAGAATTCCATACCTTTACCTTCTTCTCAGTCTGTTTTTCAACCATAACTTTCCACTTCTTAAAAGCATCAAAAACATCAGATTTATGCTTCAGAAAATAAGGCCGCACTTTTCTTGAGTAATCATCAATAATAGTAAGCATATAATTAGCACCACCAATATAAGTCTTACGGGACGGACCCCATACATCAGCATGCACATAATCTAATATGCCTTTGGTGGTATGAACGGAAGCATTGAATTTAACTCTTTTATGCTTACCAAAGATGCAGTGCTCACAGAACTCAAACTTACTCAAGTTGCAACCATCAATCAGCTCTCTCTTGACCAACTCTGCCATGCCTTGTTCGCTCATATGCCCAAGACGCATATGCCATAGATGTGTTTTACCACAATCATCAGAATCATTAGAAGCAACAGCAGCAGCAATACCAGGCAAAGTGCTACCTCTAAGAACATATAATTTAGCAGAATTCATATCACCTATCATGTGAATAAGAGAACCTTTTGATACCTTCAGAACTCGATGCCCACCGGCATACTTGTATCCATCAACGTCCATGGTACTCAGGGAGATCAAATTTCTGGCCATGCTTGGTATGTGCTTCACCTCACTCAACGTGCGTGTCATGCCATCATGTGTCCTAATCTTAACAGATCCAACACCAACGATATGGCATGGGTTGTCATTCCCCACACGCACAAAATCTCCAGTCTGCACAGACTCATATGAACTGAACCAATCTTTGTTATAGCAAATATGAAACGAACATGCAGTATCAAGTATCCATTCATCATCACGAGAAGCACCAGCAGCAAAAACAGCTAAGCATTCACCATCAGAACTATCAGAAACAACAGTAGCCTTACCAGAACCTTCAGTCCTATCTTTCGGTTGGTAAGTTCCGTTTCTTTTCTCCTTATTCTGCAACTTCCAACAATCATCAATAACATGATTAGATTTCTTACAATACCTGCAGAATTTATCCTTTCCCTTGGACTTTGAACGACTTCTACCGTCCTTGCTCTTATCTCTGTTGCCATAGTTGTTGTACCTCTGCTCGGTCCTGCCACGAACCTGCAGAGCCTTAGCCTTGGATGACGTCCCATCTGACCCTACCATAGTTTTCATCTTTTCCCTCTGTTTGAGGGCGTCATGTACTTCGGCAAGGGTTAGTTCATCACGGCTCAACAATATTGTATCACGAAAGTGTGTATAGGAACTAGGCAATGAGCATAAGAGTAGAAGAGCTAAATCCTCATCATCATATTTTACCTCCATAGACTGCAAGTCTGAAACAATCTCTTTAAAAACAGATATGTGATTCATTACCGATCCACCTTCTTGCAGCCTGTGCGAGAACAACTTCATCTTCACGTTCATCTTACTGGTTAGATCCTTTGACACATAGATCGTTTCCAGTTTTTCCCATAGGGCAGCAGCAGATTTCATCTGCAGTACTTTCTGCAAAATATTATTGGACAGATGAAGTTGAATCAAAGACAAAGCCTTATGGTCCTTCCGCTTCTCTTCGGCGGACCAGGTCTTAGCATCCTTTTCACCGAATCCATCCAGCGCTTCATCCAGATCAGAAGTTTGGGCGAGAATCGCCCGCATCTTCACCTGCCACAAGGAGAATCTTGTGGTGTAGTCCAGCTGTGGTAGATCGAACTTCAATAACGACATGTCGCAAACCCTAGATTAGAACCTGGGGCTCTGATACCACTTGTTAGAATTGCGACAAGAAGATAACGAAGAACGAAAACGAAAAACACAGCAAGGGGACACAGATTTAACGTGGAAAACCTCTCCAACAAATAGAGGAAAAAACCACGGGCGCCAGCCAGCGAAACTTCACTATGTCGAAGAGTGTTTACAAATGCCGGGGATTTCACAGATGCAACTCATCCCAACCGGCGGCTTACAAAGGGTTTATATAAGTTGGCCTATACTTTGTAGAATTTGGATCAACATATAACATGGTGCTCCAGGTGCACACAGCGCCACGCCTCAGGAGCTTTTGCGGCTTCTCGCCATGACTGGCATACGTGGCGTGCGCTCATGAGAACGTCCACGGCGCTGAGCTTCATGAACACAATGGGGAGCAGGTCGACAGGCAGCTCCGACCAATCCAGCGGATGCTCCCTTTTCGTTACATGAAAAGAAAATATGACGATGATTGGGCGACGAATATGGCTATATGAACAATATCGGAGATGAAAAGATACAAATACGTACGGTTGGAGAGGAGCAAATTGATTGGCTACGCTCATTGCATTATTGTCGTCCCGGTGGTGAAGTCTCCCGTTTTGCGTCATGAACTGTGAGCTTCGCGGTGATCGCTGGTGAGAAATTTAGGTCTATGAAAAATTTATTCCTACTCAGAATAACTTTCAACAGCTTTGGTTTCCTTGATCGCTAGTTCCTCTCTTCAGCCTTACGTCGGCTAACTAGCTAAAGGTAGCTGTAGCGACGCAGCATGGGAACCACACTGCTACAACTATCTTGGGCTAGTCAGACGACGACTAGTATATATAGAAGGTAGGTATTGTTACAAGGATTAGGGGCTTTTTGCCCCCAAAAAAAAAGGAGTAGGAGCCATGGATGGTTACCTGAAGAGGTTCACCTGAATGAGGAAACGTCGTCGATCGCCGGCCGGCAAACGCGCCTCCGTGGGCTTGACTTGCTTTGATTTGCTGGTGGCGATCGTAATTCGGAATCGGCTGCCGGCGGTGAGGAGACCGCGTCGTGGACGGTGGACTGTAGATATATCTTGGCATCCTGGACGGTCCTACAAGGACTCTTTGACTATAATGAATCGAGTGTCTGGATTAATTGAGAGAATCAAGTACTCCGTATATGATACTACTAGTAGTATGATCTAGTACGATTGTGCATCACATTCACACGGCATATGCGTTGCTGATCGTGTATCACCCATGATCGAACCAACTCTACTCTTTCTAGCATGTAATTTAATGACTCCAATCTGTGGCGTGTCATCCTTGCCATGGCGCGTACAACGCCACCGTTGGTTTGACCAACCGGCCCAACATACGTCTTTTCCAAGCACGTCCTCGAGCATGCGGCTACCATCGATTGAGCTACGGGCTCCAGCTGTGCCACCCCTTCGGTCCACATCGCTGCCTCCGTTCGCCCCTGCTACTGTCTTTAAACGCGTCTTCCTTGACGTGTACGTCGCTGGTGGTCTCTCTGTCGTTGCTGCTGTTAGCAAGGTTACCCTGCTGGTTTGGTCTGGACATGGTTATGGATATCACTTGGTTATCTTCAAGTTTCTTAGTCCTATTTGTACTATTATCCATATTCAGGTGCTATTTTGCTTTCTTTATGATTTGTATCTTTGTAATGTATATTTTTGTATTCTTAGCTCGTTGTAGTCATTGTTGTTTTTCTTCTGGTTTCATTTCTGAACCGTTGTAATGGTACTGCTTGATTTTCTACATGCACGCAAGTGCTTGTTATACATCTTTGAATCGTTCCTATGCAGATTTTCTAGGCAATGCTCAAATCTGTATAGTATTCAGGGCCGTTACAATGGACTTATGTTGGCCTTCCTACTACGGTGGTGCTCGGGAGAGCAAATCTTGATGCTGCTTCAGCGGAGGCGTGTCCAGGGGAGGCACCGTTTTAAGGCTGATTCCCGGCGCGAAGAGAGGTAGGTCAAGAAGGAAAGCCTGGCCATTCTCCTCATCGTCGACCGTTCTCAGCATTACTTATGCCATTCTCATTTTGTTATTCGCATAGATCAACGTGATTTGGCACATTTGTATGAACAATGTTTGACAATGTCGTGGTAACCGAAAGCTGCCATGTAAGATGAATACAATGCTCTTCTTGAAAACAACACTTGGCAGCTGGTTCCTCGCCCTTCAAACACTTAACATTGTTTATAGCAAATGGGTTTTTCGTCAAAAATTTAAATCTGATGGTAGTCTCGCTCGTTACAAAGCACGTTGGGTCTGTCGTGGTTATTCTCAACAACATTGTATTGATTACGACGAAACCTTTTCTCATGTACCATTCGCACTGTTCTCAACATTAATTTTTCCTCTTTCTGGCCCATTCATCAATTAGATGTTAAAAATGCTTTTCTTCATAGTTCTCTAGAGAAAACTGTCTACTGTCAACAATCTCTAGGCTTTGAAGATAAAAACCATCCTGACTACGTTTGTCTTCTGCAAAAATATCTTTATAGTTTAAAACAAGCCCCTCGAGCTTGGTTTCAATGTTTTCCTCCTTTACTCAAACCATTGGTTTTACCCCTTCTCTTTCCTATACACCTCTCTTTATTTACCAACATAATAATGATATTTCTTACTTTCTTCTTTATGTTGATGATATTGTTCTTACCGATGCTTCTTAACCGTTTTTAGATCACATTATCACTCTTCTTCGTTTTGAGTTTTGTATGACTGATCTTTGTCTTCTTCATCAATTTTTGGGTATTGCAGTTCTTCGTGATTCTTCTGCACTTTTTCTTTCCTGAAGACAATATATTATTGATATTCTTTCTCATGCTGGGATGCTGGATTTCCAGTCTTCTCGTACTTTTGTGGATACTTCTTTTAAACTTTCGGCTAATGGTGAACCCTTTTCTGATGCTACTCTCTATCATAGTTTTACTGGTGCACTTCAATACCTCACTCTTACTCGTCCTGACATTTTAGGGTATGAGAATCTTTATTATAGGGTATGGAGAATTCACTAAGGAGAGACGATAAAAACTGCATTATTGGGATGGCCGAGTCAACGATGCCACAAATCCACCGAATTCACTAAGGATAATATTGTTGTAGATATGCCCAAGAGGCAATAATAAAGTGGTTATTATTACATCTCATGCTATAATTGTATTAATCGGAAACCTTAATACATGTGTGTTTTGTAAACATAAAAGAGTCCCTAGTAAGCCTCTTGTTCAAACTAGCTTGTTGATTAATAGATGATCATGGTTTCTTGATCATGGACATTGGATGTTACTAATAACAAGATCATATTATTAGGAGAATGATGTGATGTACACACACATAGTAAGCATAGCATAAGATCAAGTCATTAAATTCATTTTGCTACAAGCTTTCAGATACATAGTAACCTAATCCTTCGACCATTAGATCATGTTAATCACCGTCAAGGATGAGTACTTTGATGACATCAAACACCACTTCCGTAACTAGGTGGTTATAAAGGTGGCATTGGGTATTCTAAAAGTATTTGTTGAAGCACATGGATCAAGAATGGGATCTGTCCATCAATATGACAGATAGATATACTTTGGACCCTCTCAGTAGAATGTCATCCAATTGGTTTGCAAGCATGTGACTAGGTCACAAGGGATGTCATATCATGGAACGAGTAAAGAGTAATTATCGGTAACAAGTTTGAACTAGGTATGGAGATACCGACGATCGAACATTGGATAAGTAAAGTATCGCGCGACAAAGGGAATCGGTATCATATGTGAATGGTTCATTCGATCATGAAGTTATCATTGAATATGTGGGAGACATTATGGATCTCCAGATCCCGCTATTGGTTATTGACCGGAGAGGTGTCTAGATCATGTCTACATTGTTCGTGAACCGTAGGGTGACACACTTAAGGTTCGATGTTGTTTAAGTAGATATGGAATATGAGTTGGATACCGAATGTTGTTCAGAGTCTTAGATTGGATCCAGGACATCAAAAGGACATCCAGAATGGTCTAGAGAATAAGATTCATATAAGGAAAGTTGTTTTCTAGGGTTCAGAAATGTGTCTTGTATTTTGATCGGAGCTTCTAGAATGTTCTAGAAGGACCACCAGTGGGTCCACCACCCCGCAAGGGGTCACTTAGGCTCTGGCATGCCGAGGGGGCCCTAGGGTCCATCCGCACCAAGCCCAAAGGGGCAAACTGGCCAGCACTAGGAAAAAGGGTCAAACCCTAATTTGGTAAGGGAGGAAACTTAAAGGGCAAGTTCCCACCTCTCCCCCCTTGGCCGCCGAGTTGGGGTGGACTCGTCCATGGGTGGGAACCCTGGCCGCAACCCCCATCTATATAAGGAGGGGTGGGGGTGTGCCCTTTCCCCTCACCTCAACCCTAGACGACGTCTTCCTTCCTCCCTCCTCGACCATACCGCTCCAGCTTAGGCAAAGCCCTGCAGAAATCTCCTCCTCCATCATCACCACCATGTCGTCATGCTGTTGGGATTCCGGGGAGATCTACTACCTCCGCTGCCTGCTGGAACAGGGTGAGGAAGGTCCTCATCGACTCCGTATGTGTGACCGAGTGCGGAAGTGCTGTCGGAACACGACGCCGGAAGGATCGTCTATGCGATCTAGAGATCGGCAACTGATCGACTACATCAACCACAAGATATAATATCATTAACGCTTTGGATCTACGAGGGTTAGTTCTCTACAATCTCGTTGCACCGATCTCATAGATTAGATCTTGGCTCTGTCATAGATTAGATCTTGGTTTTGTGTGTTCTTGCGATAGAATTTTTTTGTTTTACATACAAAGAACCCTATAGTAGGAGTGAGCCTAGCTCACTTGGTTAGGGAAGTGGATGTACAGTCCAACCGCCCAGGTTCAAGTCCTCACGGACGCAGATTTGGGTTCTTATTATTTTAAAAAACTCGATGTAGGGGCTTCCCCTATCGCATTCCTTTCAAAAAAAGAAACATACAGTGGTATCAGAGCCGTATCTATTGGTAGATGTGTTGCATGAGTAGAACAAAATGGTTTGTGGGCGTTGATGATTTTATTGTTGCTTACTTTTCGTGTACTTTGCATCTTGCGGGATGGTGGGATGAAGCGTCCCGGGCTAATCTTACATGTCGTCGCACATGAGACTTGCTCCACGCTCAACGTGCAACTTGTATTGCACAAGTTGCTTTGTGGGTGTTTGTCTCTCCCACCGTAGTTAAGATTCAATTATCAATGGGGACTTGACAACACTTGTATCAGCATTGTGGTTCATGTTTTCGTAGGTAAGAACGGTTCTTATTCGAAATCCCCAGGTCACGTAAAACATGCAAAGAAAATTAGTGGCGTCTAACTTGTTTTTGTAGGGGCATATGATGTGATATGGCCATGATGTGATTATGATTATATTTGATGTATGCAGTTATCCTTACTGTAAGTTGGCAAGCGACATGAGCCTAATGGTTGTCTTTAAATTTGTTAAGACATGTGTGTTTATTCATCATGTAATAGCTTTGTTCCAAGTAGTTGTAGTAGTTGTTTTTGGTGATGGACAACCATGAAGCGGCGCCATTGACCTTGACACCACACTGGTGATGATGGAGATCATGTCCGTGCTTTGGAGATGGAGATCAAAGGCAGAAGAAGAAAGGCCATATCATATCTCATATTATGAATTGCATGTGATGTTAATCCTTTTTATGCATCTTGTATTACTTAGACCACGATGGTAGAATTATAAGATGATCCTTCTCACTTAATATCAAGTAATAAAGTGTTCATCCTTAGTAGGCACCGTTGCTAAGACTCGTCGTTTTGAAGCATCTTGTGATGATCGGGTATGATAGATTCTACGTGTGCATACAACGGGTGCAAGCTAGATTTGCACACGCGGATGCTAAGGTTAATCTTGACGAGCCTAGCATGTACAGACATGGTCTGGGAACACGGAATACCGAAAGGTAAAGCATGAGTCATATGAATGATATGATGAACATGTTGATTGTTCGCCTTTGAGGCTACATCTTCTCTCGTGAAGATCAGACTAGGTGTAGTGGATTTGGTTCGTGTGATCAAAACAATGTGAGGGATGTTGTTTTGAGTAGGAGTTCATCGAGTTAATTTAAGAATTAAGTTTGAACTCAATTTATCATAAACTTGGTCTAAACTCTTTGCAAATATGTTGTAGATCATGGCGGCCCCTACCATCAATTTTAACGCATTCCTAGAGAAAGAAAAGTTGAAAAAATGGAAGCAACTTCACGGACTCGTTCCATAACATGAGTATTTTCCTCAATGTCGGTCTGTTGACCTATGTGCTGGATGCACCGCTGGGTGACCCGCCTACAGCTGATGCTATCGATGAGGTGAAAAATGTTTACTTCACTCAGAAGAATCAATACTCCACAGTTCAGTGTGCCATCCTAGACAGTTTGAAATCGGAGCTTTAGAAGCGCTTTGAGAACTGCGACCCTTATGATATTATCAATGAGCTCAAAATTATATTTAAGACTCATGCGGCCGTGGAAAGCTATGAAGCTTCGGAGAAGTTCTTTAACTACAAGATGATAGAGGGCAGATCTGTTAGCGAGCACGTGCTCAAAATGTCTAGGCACGCAAACAAAATCCAAGATTTGGGAATAACGATTCCTAATGCGTTGGGGATTCATCGTGTCCTCCAATCACTGCCACCAAGTTACAAGAACTTTGTGATGAACTACAAATGCAGCGAATGGATAAGTCGTTACGAGAACTCTTCTCCATGTTAAAGACTGCGGAAGTGGAGATCAAGAAAGAGCACCAAGTGTTGATGGTCAATAAGACCACCAATTTCAGGAAGAAAGGCAAGCCTAAGAACAAGGGAAAATTCAATAAGGGCGGCAAGGAAGTTGCCGCGCCTGCTAAGAAGCCTAAGGCTAGTCCTAAGGCTGATACTGAGTGCTTTTACTGCAAGGGCGAATGTCACTGGAAGCAGAATTTCCCCAAGTACCGGGATGATCTGAAAGATGCGAAAGATGCTAACAAGATATGCAAACTTCAACGGTCCATTTATGGACTGAAGCAAGCATCCTAAAACTGGAATCAATGTTTTGATAAGGTGATCAAAAACTCTGGATTTATACAAACTTATAGAGAAGCTTGTATTTACAAGAAAGTGAGTGGGAGCTCTGTAGCATTTCTAATACTATATGTTGATGACATATTGTTGATTAGGAATGATATAGAACTTCTCGAAAGTGTTAAAGGATATTTGAATAATAGTTTTTCAATGAAGGATCTTGGCGAAGCAGCATACATCTTAGGCATCAAGATTTATAGAGATAGATCAAGACGCTTAATAGCGCTATCACAAAGTACATACTTGGACAAGGTTCTCAAGATGTTTAGAATGGAAGAAAGCAAGAAAGAGTTCTTGCCCATGTTGCCAGGGAAGACCTTGAGTAAGACTCAAAGTCTATCTATGGTAGAAGATAGAGCGAGGATGAGTAAGATCACCTATGCCTCGGTCATAGGATCTATCATGTATGCCCTGCTGTGTACAAGACCGGATATAGCACATGCTGTTAGGTTGACAAGAAGATATCAAAGTGATCCAGGAGTGGAACACTAGACAGCGGTAAAAAATATCCTAGAGTACCTAAAGAGGACTAAGGATATGGTTCTTTCTTATGGAGGCGACAAAGAGCTCATTGTAAACGGTTACACGATACTAGTTGGAACATCGATCCGGATGACTCTAAATCATAGCATGCATACGTATTTACTTTGAATGGTGCAATAGTGAGCTGGAAGAGTGCTAAGCAAAGCATTGTGGCGAGATCTTCAACTAAATCGGAATACATAGCTGCTTCGGAGGGAAGCGATATGGATGATGGAGATCATTACGGAGCTTGGTGTGGTTCCTAGTGCGTTGGACCCGATGGCCAAGAAGCGCCGCTAGGCCCCCCACCACTTAATGATACCCCTGACGAGGAAAAGAACGCCTATCAGACTCGTTAGGAGGACCACAACTTAGTTCATTGCGGCATACTGTATGGGCTAGAGATAGAACTTAGAAAGTGTTTCGAAAAGGGCAATGCCTTTGATTCAATGGGTGAGTTGAAAATTATTTTCGACACCCATGCTGGTGTAGTGAGTTATAATGCTTCTGAGTTCTCTAGCTGGATGATGGAAGAAAACAGCTTTGTTAGTGAGCACATACTCAAAAATTTCTGGGTAGGCCGATAAGCTTGTGTCCTAGGGAATAATGATTCCCATTGAGTTAGGCATACATCGTGTTCTCCAATCTCTACCACCTAGCTACAAGAGCTTCATGATGAACTATAACATGCAGGGCATGAAGAAGTCTCTCCTCGAGCTTCGGTCAATCCTTAAGACTGTAGAGGTGGAGATCAAGAAAGAACATCAAGTGTTGATGATCAATAAGACCACCGGTTTCAAGAAAGACAAGAATGATAAACAGAAGGGAAAGAAGGGCGGCAAATCTGTTGCCGCGCCTAAAAATAAATCCTGAGCTGGCCCTCAGTCTGATACCGAGTGCTATTATTGTAAGAGGACTGGACATTGGAAGCGCAACTGCCCCAAGTATTTGGCAGACAAGAAAGGTTGGCAAGGCAAACAAAGGTATATATGATATACATGTTATTGATGTGTACTTGACTAGTACTCGCAGTAGCACCTGGGTATTAGATACCAGATCGTTTGCTAATATTTGTAACTCGAATTAGGGGCTGCGGAACAAGCAACCGCTAGCAATGGGTGAGGTCAAGATGCGTGTCGGCAATGTTTCAATTGTTGTTGTGATCGCCGTCGGAATGCTGCCTCTCCACTTACCGTCGGATTAGTTATAAACCTAAATAATTGTTATTTGGTGCTTGCACTGAGTATGAACATTGTATCCAGATCGTGTTTGATGTGAAGTGGTTATTCATTTAAATATGAAAATAATGGTTGTTCGATTTATATGAATGATATCTTTTATGGTCATGCACCTGCGATGAAAGGTTTATTTCTGTTGGATCTCGATAATAGTGTTACACATATTCATAATGTTGATGCTAAAAGGATTAAACTTGATAATGATATATCTGCATATATGTGGCACTGCTGGCTAGGTCATATTAGCGTTAAACGCATGAAGAAACTCCACTCAGATGGACTTTTGGAATCACTTGATATCGAATCATTTGATACATGTGAACCATGCATTATGGGCAAGATGACTAGAACGCCGTTTTTCGATTCAATGGAATGGGCGACAGATTTTTTTGGAAATCATACATTCTAATGTATGTGGTCCAATGAGTGTGTTGGCACGAGGTGGATATCATTATTTTATTACTTTCACGGATGATTTGAGTAGATACGGGTATATCTACTTGATGAAACACAAGTTTGAAACCTTTGAAAACTTCAAGGAATTTTAGAATGAAGTGGAAAATCACCCTAATGGAAAGATCAAATTCCTACGGTCTGACGGTAGAGGTGATTATCTAAGTTACGAGTTTAGCACACATATGAAAGAGTGTGGAATAGTTTCACAACTCACACCTGCTGGAACACCACCACTAAATGGTGTGTCGGAATGTCATAATCCTACTTTATTAGATATGGTTCAATCTATGATGTCTCTCACTGACTTGCCACTGTCATTTTGGGGTTATGCACTAGAAATCGCTGCATTCATTTTAAATCGGGCACCATCTAAATCTGTTGAAAAGACACCATGTGAATTGTGGTTTGGAAAAAAAAACTAAGATGTCATTTCTTAAAGTTTGGGGTTGCAATGTTTATGTGAAGAAACTTTAGCCTGATAAACTTGAACCCAAAGCGGAAAATGCATCTTCATAGGATACCCTAAGGAAACTATTGGGTATTCCTACTATAAAATCCGAGGGTAAGGTTCTAGTTGGCAAGAATGGATCCTTTCTAGAGAAAGAGTTTCTCATGAAAGGTGTGTGTAGTCGGAAGGTAGAACTCGAATAGGTTATTGAACCTTCTCTACATAATATGGCGAGTACCGCATCACCGGAAGTTGTTCTGGAGTTGCCTTCACCGAATGAGGAGGGAACTAATGATAATGAGCATGAAACTCCAAAAGAGAATACTACCGAACCTCGTAGGTCAAGCAGGAAGCGTCCAGCTCCTAAACTGTACGGAAATCCTGTTAAGAATTTCAAGGTTGATGAAATAGATGACCCTGCGACGTATAAAGAAGCGATGATGAGCCCGGATTCCAAAAAATGGCTAGAAGCCATGAAATGCGAGATGGAATCCATGTACGAAAACCAGGTTTGGACCTTGGTCGACTTACCTCATGACCCAAAGGCCATGGAGAACAAATGGATTTTCAAAATAAAAACTGATGCTAATGGTAACGTAACCGTCTATAAAGCTCGACTTGTCGCAACGGGGTTTCGACAAATTCAAGGAGTTGACTACAATGAGACATTATCTCCCGTAGCGATGTTAAAGTTAGTTAGGATTATGTTAGAAATTGTTGCATATTTCAACTATGAGATATGGCAGATGGATGTCAAAACTCCGTCCTTCAATGGCAACATTGAAGAAGAGTTGTATATGATACAAGCAAAGGGTTTTGTCGGTCCTAAGGATGCTGGCTGTTGGGCCACGCGGAGATAAAACAAAACTTTTTCCCTCTAACGTGGTGATCCCAAGATCTAGCTGAGGTAGAAGGCCACGAGTTCTACCACTAGACGCGCAGTTGCGGATTACTGATGAAGCGCGTAAGTTGATGCAGTGCAGTCCTCATGATCCGATCGTCCTGATGCTGATCGCACAGCACCTCTGGTGGTATCCACACGTACAAGGAGGAGCACCGGCGGCGAACTGCTAGGTTCGTTTCGTCAGCAGGACTGCTGTGGAGCTAGGGTTTCCAACACATGGAATGACCTAACCGAACAACGATTATTTTCCTTTCTGGGTTACGGTGCTCCACTATATATAGGGAGTGAACGTGGGCTCTGCTCGCGCGACCCATTCACTAAAGCCCATATAACACTAGTCACCGTGAGTCCAACTCACTAACTCAGTCCTAATCCGGTTTAGGTCCAACCCAACCAGATTACAGGTTCAGATCCAATCCGAACATGCTCCCGCTCTTAAGTGTGTGACCCCGCAGGCTCATGGCTACTTGGACACGATTGGAGTCCGACTCTCAATCAATCAGTCGGTAGCGGCTCCTAGCAGAACGTGCCGACTCCCAAGTACCAAAGAGTCATGACGACTTGCCTTTCCAATGCGACTTACGTCCGAGTCCCTTTTGCCTCACGATATACCTTGTCAGACTATAGGCGAATATATGTCATCCCTTAAATAGTCCGACTCTCTTCTCGATCCGAGATAAGTGATTCACCCGACTAACTCTTAGTCGATCGCCTCGGTTAAAACTTAACCGAGTCGTGCATGGCCATGCTTTCCGAATCATATCTCACGAGAGGGCCCAGAGAATATCTCAGCAAGTGGAGGGGAAAAATCCCATCTTGGTTATTCACATCACGCAGCTTGATTCTCAATCGACCCAAACTCTGCCTTTATAACTGACCAGTTACGGATCAGCGTTTCACAGAACCTAAGTCGGTGATCCTCAACTCGTACTATGCAACAACCTCATGTCTAAGGATTACATTGATTGAGATATACAAATGACAGCTAGTTCGTTGTACCTCAATATGGGTCAATCCGACTCGCTAAACTCATTAGCCAAATCTGTGTAAGTTGGAATAGCATCTCCATGCCCATGACAAGTGGAACCGAGTCATCAAGACAACTTTCACATTGGTCTAAGTTGTGTGTCCAGCACAACCTCAATGACCAAGGATATTTAGTATAAACAACATGAATGCATAGTTCCACAACCGAATCACATATTCAATGATACACATCAGATGTTTATACAAGGACAACTTAATAAATTTATGAATACAATGGGAAATATCATCATACATGATTGCCTCTAGGGCATATTCCCAACAGTCTCCCACTTGCACTAGAGTCAATCTTCCGACATCACATGTCTAAGCATCTAATGCCCATGGCTCTCAGGTGTGCCTCATGCTTCGGCTATGGTAACGGCTTTGTCAACGGATCAGCAATATTTGCATCCGTGTGTACCTTGCATAACTTGATATCACCCTGATCCACGAACTGGCGAATCAGGTGGTACCGCATGAGTATGTGCTTGTTCTTCTGGTGCTGTCTAGGTTCCTTGGCTTGTGCAATAGCACCATTGTTATCACAATACACGTCTAACGGATTGGACGAGCCCTGAACCACACCAAGATCCATGAGGAAATTCCTCATCCAAACAGCTTCCTTTGCTGCCTCCGAGGCGGCAATATACTCAGCCTCTATTGTAGACGCAGACACAGTCTCTTGCTTGGAACTCTTCCAGCTCACAGCACCTCCGTTTATAATAAACACGTATTCGGATTGCGAATGAGAATCATTAGAGTCGGTAAGATAAATCGCATCCGTGTAACCCTTTACACTGAGTTCATCTTCACCACCATAAACCAAGAACATATCCTTAGTCCTTCTCAAGTACTTTAGGATATTTTTAGCCGCTGTCCAGTGGATCTCTCCAGGATCAGCCTGGTATCTGCTCACAACACTTAGAGCATAGGAAACATCCGGCCTAGTACAAATCATGGCATACATGATGGATCCGACTGCAGAAGCATATGGAATCGCACTCATCCGACTTCGCTCATCAGTTGTCGAAGGACACTGAGTCTTGCTAAGTTTTACACCATGGGACATTGGTAAGAACCCCTTCTTAGACGATTCCATGTTGAACTTCTTCAACACTTTGTCCAAATAAGTACTCTGACTCAATCCAATGAGCCTCCTTGATTTATCTCTATAGATACGGATTCCGATGTTGTATGTTACCTCACCCAAGTCTTTCATTGAGAAACTCCTTTCCAATGATTCCTTAGTTTCTTGCAACATCTGGACATCATTTCCAATCAGTAATATGTCATCCACATATAAGATTAGAAAATTTACTTTGTTCCCACTAAACTTCTTGTACAAACAAGAAAGATGATCACTCTTGATGAAGCCAAACAATTTGACTACCTCATCAAAGCGAATATTCCAACTCCGAGATGCTTGCTTCAACCCATAAATGGATTTCTGAAGTTTGCACACCTTGTCAGCATTAGCCGGATCGACAAAACCCTCGGGCTGTATCATATACACGTCCTCGGTTAAATTTCCGTTAAGGAAAGCCGTTTTGACATCCATCTGCCATATCTCGTAGTCGAAATAGGCCGCTATAGCTAACATGATCCGAACTGATTTAAGCATCACTACGGGCGAGAAAGTCTCGTCGTAATCAACTCCTTGAACTTGTCGGAACCCCTTCGCGACAAGGCGTGCTTTATAGATTGAAACATTTCCATCCATATCAGTTTTCTTCTTAAAGACCCATTTGCACTCGACGGGTCTTGCACCGTCTGGCAGATCAACCAAGTTCCAAACTTGATTTTCATCCATCGACTTTATCTCGGATATCATGGCTCCAAGCCATGACTCGGAATCAGATCCCACCATCGCTTCCGAATAATTTGCCGGCTCATCACTGTCTAACAGTAACACATCACGAACACTTCGTAATCTTGCCGATCTTCGTAGTACAGGTGCTGCTGCCGGCTCAGCTGCCACGACCGGCTCAACCTCCAAGGTTTTTTCCGACTCGCTACTAGCCGGTTCCTCTCAAATTTCTTCGAGATGCACCGTGATCCCACTTACTCCCCGACTGAGAAACTCTTTCTCAAGGAAGACACCGTTCCGAGCGACAAACACTTTGCCCTCTTCTCGGTTGTAGAAGTAGTAACCCAAGGTTTCCCTCGAATACCCCACGAAAATACATTTATCCGACTTGGCCGTAAGCTTGTCCGACTGAAGTCGCTTGACAACTGATTCACAACCCCAAATCTTAAGAAAAGACAAACTCGGCCTTTTGCCTGTCCACATCTCATGCGGTGTCTTCTCTACCGATTTTGATGGTACTCTGTTTAGTGTGAACTCCGCTGTTTCTAGACAATAACCCCAAAATGATAAAGGCAGATCTGTCCGACTCATCATTGACCGTACCATGTCCAACAAGGTCCGATTCCGCCTTTCCGAAACACCGTTCCTTTGCGGCGTTCCTGGCGGAGTAAGTTGAGGAACTATTCCACAACTTTTCAGATGTTCATCAAACTCATGGCTCATGTACTCGCCTCCTCGGTCCGACCGAAGAAACTTTATTTTCTTGCCGAGTTGATTCTGTGCTTCATTCTGGAATTATTTGAACTTTTCAAAGGCTTCCGACTTATGTTTCATCCAGTAGATATATCCATACCTACTCAAATCATCAGTGAAGGTAATGAAGTACTCATAACCAATCCTGGCTGTCGTGCTCATTGGTTCATATACATCACTATGTACTAGTCCCAACAAGTCGGACGTCCTTTCGCAACTCTTTGCAAAAGGTGTCTTGGTCATTTTGCCGAGTAGGCAAGATTCGCATGTCTCGAACGACTCCAAGTTGAACGAAGTTAGGAGTCCATCATCATGGAGCTTCTTCATGCGCTTCCGACTTATATGACCAAGCCGACAGTGCCAAAAGTAAGTCATATTCAGATCATTTGGTTTCAACCTTTTAACATTTATGTTATAAACCGACTCACCATCAAGATTCAAAATAAATAACCCGTCCTGGACGGGTGCAAAGCCGTGAAACATATCATTCAAATACAAAGAACAACCATTGTTATTGATATTCGACTCATAGCCTTGCCTCATCAAACATGAAGCAGAAATAATGTTTCGACTGAGCACTGGAACATAATAACAATTATTTAGTTCCATAATGAATCCGGAAGGTAAATGAAGTTGCATCGTGCCGACTTCCAACGCAGCAATTCTTGCTTTCTTGCCGACTCGAATATCAACCTCGCCTCTTGCTACGCTCCTAGTTCTTACCAGTCCCTGCAACGAGTTGCAAATGTGAATAACTGATCCGGTATCATATACCCAAGAACTATTAGGTGCATCAGCAAGATATATGTCTATAACATTGCAAACAAGTGTACCTGAGTCGGCAGTCATACCTCCACTCTTGGCTTTATCGGCCAAGTACTTGCTGCAGTTCCTCTTCTAGTGGCCATCCGCCTTGCAGTAGAAGCAAGTGGATCCGGATGAAGGAGATGGCTTAGTCCCCGAGGAAGCGCTTGGAACCGGGTCCGGAGTCTGCTTTCCTCCTGACCTTCCCTACTTCTTAGTCCAAGAACTCTTCTTGAACTTAGCCTTATTCTGCACCATCAACACTTGACTGGCGCCCTTCTTGAGATCCGCCTCTGCCTGTTTGAGCATCCCATGTAATTCAGTGAGCTTCTTATCCATACCATGCATGTGGTAGTTTGAAATGAACTGCCATATGCACTAGGAAGAGAGTTCAGAATTATATCCGTAGCGAACTCTTCGCTTATGGGGTAGCCAAGCCTCTCCAAAGACTGCACGTAACCAACCATTTTGATCACATGTGGACTTAGTGGATCACCATCCTTAAGCTTGCAACTCAGCAAAGCCTGAGAGACTTGATACCTCGCAGTCTTCGCCTGAGCCTGGAACATACTTTTGAGGCTTTTGATCATATCGTAGGCCTCAACATGATCGAACTGATTTTGCAAGTCCGGTTACATGTGAGCAAGCATAAGACAACTAATATCCGTGGACTCATCCTTAGCCCGACGGTAGGCATTGGTGGCAGCGACAGTCGCATTCTCATTCCGCTCATCTGGAAGTGGGTTGTCTAGGACATGGTCCTTCTTTTCTTGTTTGAGAACAATTCTCAGATTTCGATACCAGTTGGTAAAATTAGTGTCGTTCAGTTTATCTTTCTCAAGAATGGTTCTCAACGCAAAACCGGATATCTGAGAGTGACTGCTACTTGGTGCCATGATCTACAACAGAAAATATGCAAAACACTTAAGACATGTATTCATAAAAGAGCAAGCATATTAAACATTTTAATATTTTATGCTCCCACTAGAACCAACACCCCTCCGATGGTTGCTTAGTGATTCAGGATCCTAAATAAGCAAGTCGGCTAGTGAGCTTTAGCATCACCACTAGCCGCCAAGTGATCTAGGTAGACAACTCCTTGTCAATCGCATCTCATGCGACTCCTGTTGGACGGGTGGCATCAAATGCCCCGGCTCCCATCCGACTTTTCGCCGAGACCCGCAACCGTTGTGATAGACCCATCTAGCTTAACGAGTGTTTCTGCAGTAAGAGTCCGACTCGAACCCACCTAGTCGGAAAGAATTGGCAGCACCTCAATTTTATGAGCCCACTACCAAAAATGTCCGACTTGTGAAGGTGCAAACACTGGCGGGAAAACCGACTAGTCCTTCTTTGAGGGATTAAATTTTACCGACTATCTAATAGAGGTAAAACTGAGACATAACAATAACACAAAATAAAGCATTTATAATGTGAAATGGTATGGCTCTCTTCATGGCGATCTCCATCTCCATAAAGCCTATAAACCGACTCGTGCCAACTCTTGTCACTTGCCGTCTTACTCCATGTCGCCGACATGTACAACGCCTTGCATGCCTTCCGGGTTCTCCAAACAGCTACACTAGCTTAGTAAAGTAAATTACATAGAGAATCCGACACGCAGGTCGTTATACAATAAAATGACAGCACCTAGGCTCTAGCCGGCTGACAAAAACCGTGATTCGCAGATCACGTATGGATTACACACATACATCACATGCACATGAACCATACCATCACAACTTCCTGCAAAAACAAATTATGCATAGATACAATATCTACCGGCGTTGTGAAACTTGCAACGACATCTATGGCGCTACGACAGGGCGAAGCCGGCGGTCCCCGAACATGGATTCTGACCATCGTTCCGATTCGATCAAACTCTTTGATCTTCGATCACCGCCTCTGGATTTACGTGTCACAGTCTACCCTGATGGTGGAAGCCGGCCGGTAGGGGTATGTCGTTCCACGACCTCAGCAGTATGATCACGGAAATCAGATATACCATTCCCCGAGTACAGTTGATCCAATCAACCTCGTACAAAACCGACCTATCTCATAGATCGACCACCAAACAGCACATAGATCTCATCTACAGCCAACCGCATATCACATATGCGAGATCTCGAGCCTAAAACCAGAAGCTATCGCTCGGATACCACTATGGGGCCACGCAGAGATAAAACAAAACTTTTTCCCTCTAACGTGGTGATCCCAAGATCTAGCTGAGGTAGAAGGCCATGAGTTTTACCACTAGACGCGCAGTTGTGGATTACTGATGAAGCGCGTCAGTTGATGCAGTGTAGTCCTCACGATCCGATCGTCCTGATGCTGATCGCACAGCACCTCTGCTGGTATCCACACGTACAAGGAGGAGCGCCGACGGCGAACTACTAGGTTCGTTTCGTCGGCAGGACTGCTGTGGAGCTAGGGTTTCCAACACATGGAATGACCTAACCGAACAACGATTATTTTCCTTTCTGGGTTACGGTGCTCCACTATATATAGGGAGTGAACGTGGGCTCTGCTCGCGCGACCCATTCACTAAAGCCCATATAACACTAGTCACCGTGAGTCCAACTCACTAACTCAGTCCTAATCCGGTTTAGGTCCAACCCAACCAGATTATAGGTTCAGATCCAATCCAAACATGCTCCCGCTCTTAAGTGTGTGACCCCGCAGGCTCATGGCTACTTGGACACGATTGGAGTCAGACTCTCAATCGATCAGTCGGTAGCGGCTCCTAGCAGAACGTGCCGACTCCCAAGTACCAAAGAGTCATGACGACTTGCCTTTCCAATGCGACTTACGTCTGAGTCCCTTTTGCCTCACGATATACCTTGTCGGACTATAGGCGAATATATGTCATCCCTTAAATAGTCCGACTCTCTTCTCGATCCGAGATAAGTGATTCACCCGACTAACTCTTAGTCGATCGCTTCGGTTAACACTTAACCGAGTCGTGCATGGCCATGCTTTCCGAATCATATCTCACGAGAGGGCCCAGAGAATATCTCTCCAAGTGGAGGGGCAAAATCCCATCTTGGTTATTCACATCACGTAGCTTGATTCTCAATCTACCCGAACTCTGTCTTTATAACTGACCAATTACGGTTCAGCGTTTGACAGAACCTAAGTCGGTGATCCTCAAGTCCGACTATGCAACAACCTCAGGTCTAAGGATTACATTGATTGAGATATACAAATGATAGCTAGTTCGTTGTACCTAAATATGGGTCAATCCGACTCGCTAAACTCTTTAGTCGAATCTGTGTAAGTTGGAATAGCATCTCCATGCCCATGACAAGTGGAACCGAGTCATCATGCCAACTGTCACATTGGTCTAAGTTGTGTGTCCGGCACAACCTCAATGACCAAGGATATTTAGTACAAACAACATGAATGCATAGTTCCACAACCGAATCACATATTCAATGATACACATCAGATGTTTATACAAGGACAACTTAATAACTTTATGAATACAATGGGAAATATCATCATACATGATTGCCTCTAGGGCATATTCCCAACACTGGCAAGGTATGTGTTGGAGATATGCCCTAGAGGCAATAATAAAAGTGGTTATTATTATATCTTTGTGTTTATGATAAATGTTTACATTCATGCTATAATAGTATTAACCGGAAACATTAATACTTGCGTGATTTGTAAACTAAATTAGAGTCCCTAGTAAAGCCTCTTTATTATACAAGATTGTTGGTTAATAGATGATTGTGGTTTCCCAATCATGAACATTGAGATGTTGTTAACAACAAGATCATATCATTAGGAGAATGGTATGATGGACATACTCCTATACATAAGCATAGCATAAAGATCAAGTCATTTTAATAGTTTGTTTGCTATAAGCTTTCTGATACATAGTAAACTAATTCCTTCGACCATGAGATCATGTTAATCACCATCACCGGAAGGATGCTTTGATGATATCAAACACCACACCGTAACTGGGTGGTTATAAAGGTGGCATTGAGTGTTCGGAAAGTATGGGTTGAGGCACATGGATCAAGAGTGGGATTTGTCCAAGCATATGACAGATAGATATACTCTGGGCCCTCTCGGTGGAATGTCATCCAATTAGCTTGCAAGCATGTGACTAGCTCACAAGGGATACCGACGATCAAAACCTCGGATAAGTAAAACATCATGAGACAAAGGGAAATTGGTATCGTATGTAAGTGGTTCATTTGATCGCAAAGTAATCGTCGAAATATGTGGGATCCATATGAATTTCCAGATTCCTCTATTGTTATTGATCGGAGAAGTGTCTCGATCATGTCCGCATAATTCACGAACCGTAGGGAGACACACTTAAGGGTTCGATGTTGTTGAGTAGTTATGGAATGATGAGTAAGATATCGAATGTTGTTCGGAGCCTCGGATGGGATCCGGGATATCACGAGGAGATCCAGAATGGTCTGGAGAATAAGATTCATATAAGGAAAGTCCTGTTTCGGAGTTCGGAAATGATTCCGGTGTTTTCACCAAGAATGTTCTAGAAGGGTCTGGAAGGTCCGGCACTCCGGAGGGGGAAGGGTACATGGATGTGTCATGACAATGTGGAATGGTTGCATCATGTACTAGGTCACTTGGCTGGGCAATATGATGAGAGAAATCAAATCCAAGTTTAAAAGTCAAACGCCAATTTGAAAAGTCAAATCCGAAGTTTGCTTGGTGGAGGGAGAGTAGGAAACCTACCTAGGGTGGGAGTCCAACTCCCTCCACCCGCAGGCCATGAGGAGGAGTTGGAGGAGGACTCCCTCCTCCCAAACCGCCACCCTCCACCTATATAAGGAGGGGTAGGTATCCCCCTACCCCTCACACCTAAACCCTAGCCCTTGGCGCCACCACCTCCAAGTGTTGTCGTCGCCTAGGTCTCCTCTTCTAGCCGACTTGGGGCAAACCCTAGATTTCCCTAGCCGCCGGCCAAGCCCACCCCTTGGTTATTCTAAACCCTAGATCGCCAAGGCCCTCTCTCATACTCCACCATACTCGCTCCGGCTTAGGCGAAGCCCCGCGGGATCTTCCCTCTACTTCCGACACCACGCCGCCATGCTGCCAGAATCACGAGGAGAGTGCTACAACCTCCGCTGCCCGCTGGAACAAGGGAGAGAAAGGTCTTCATCGAGTACCGAACGTGTGACCGACTGCGGAAGCGCTGCCAGAACGCAGCGCCGGAAGGATCGTCTACGCGATCTTGAGATCGACAAGAGTACGACTACATCACCCACGAGAATCTGCTCTCGTTAACCGCTTTAGAATCTTCGAGGGTGAGTTCTTCTATCGACTCGTTGCTACAATCTATTAGATAGATCTTGGCTTGTTTGTGTGCATGCGGTAGAAAATTTTGTTTTCCATGCTACGAACCCCTACAGTGGTATCAGAGCCGTGTCTATATGTAGATCTGTTGCACGAGTAGAACACAATGGTCATTGTGGGCGGTGGTGCTTTTATTATCAATGCTTTTTGTGTACTTTGCATCTTGCGGTATGATGGGATGAAGCGGCCCAGGCTAACCTTACATGATATCGTTCATGAGACTTGCTCCACGCTCAACATGCAACTTGTATTGCATAAGTGGCTTTGCGGATGTCTTTCTCTCCCATTATAGTATAGATCCAATTTACAACGGGCACTTGATAGTTCAAACTTCAACGTTGTGGTTGTTGTTCGTAAGTTAGAATGACACTTATTGAAAGCCCCAAACCACGTAAAATATGCAAAGAAAATTAGAGCCGTCTAACTTTGTTTTGAAGGGGTGTGCTATGATGTGATATGGCCATGATTGTGATTATATATGATGTATGCAATGTTCCTTATTGTAAGTAGGCAACCGGCAGGAGCCATATGGTTGTCTTTTAAATTCCGTTAAGACCTTCGTGTCTATTCAAAGTAGTTGTAATAGTTGAAGCTGGTGGACGACAACCATGAAACGACGCCATTGACCTTGACGCCATACCGGTGATGATGGAGATCATGTTCGTTCTTGAAGATGGAGATTGGAAGCACAAGAAGAAAAGGCCATATCATATCACATATTATGAATTGCATGTGATGTTAATCCTTTATGCGTCTTGTATTGCTTAGTTTACGATGGTAGCATTATAAGATGATCCCTCAAGCACACAATTTCAAGTTTTAAAGTGTTCATCCTTAGTAAGCAACGTTGCTAAAGCTCGTTGTTTCGAAGCACCACGTGATGATCGGGTGTGTTAGATTCTGCGAGTGTATACAACGTGAGCAAGCCAGATTTGCTCATGCGGAAGCTAAGGTTTGATCTTGACGAGCCTAGCATGTACAGAGATGGTCTCGGAACACGGATCACCGAAAGGTAAAGCATGAGTCATATAGTAGATATAATGAACATGTTGATTGTTCATCATTGAAGCTACATCAACTCTCGTGATGATCGGTTTTGATGTGGTGGATTTGGTTCGTGTGATCACTAAAACAATGTGAGGGATATTGTTTTGAGCGGGAGTTCACCTAGATTAATTTAACTATTAATTAGAACTCAATTTGTCATAAACTTAGTCAAAACTATTGCAAATATGTTGTAGATCAATGGCGGCCCCTACCATCAATTTTAATGCGTTCCTAGAGAAAGAAAAGTAATTTGAGGATTGTCCTCAATGCTGGTAATTTGACCTATGTGCTGGATGCACCGCTGGGTGACCCGCCTGCAGCTACTGCTACCGATGAAGTAAAGAATGTTTACCTCACTCGGAAGAATCAGTACTCCACAGTTCAGTGTGCTATCTTGTATGGTTTGGAATCAGAGCTTCAGAAAAGGTTTGAGAACCATGACCCACATGATATTGTCCGTGAACTCAAAATGATATTTGAGGCTCACGCGGCAGTTGAGAGTTATGAGGCTTCTGAAAAGTTCTTTAACTACAAGATGGAAGAGGGCAGCTCCATCAGTGAGCACGTGCTTAAGATGTCTGGGCACGCAAACAAACTCCAAAGCTTGGGTATAGTGATTCCTAATTCTTTGGGGATTCACCGTGTCCTCCAATCACTACCACCAAGTTACAAGAACTTTGTGATGAACTACAATATGGAAAATATGGACAAGACGTTGCCAGAACTCTTCTCCATGTTGAAATCTGCATAGGTGGAGATCAAGAAAGAGCACCAAGTGTTGTTGGTCAATAAGACCACCAAATTCAAGAAGCAAGGCAAGTCTAAGCAAAAGGGAAACTTCAAGAGGGGCGGTAAGAAAGTTACCGCTCTGGCGAAGAAGACCAAGGCTGGGCCTAAGCCTGATACTGAGTGCTTTTACTGCAAGGGAGAGGGTCACTGGAAGCGGAATTTTCCCAAAGTACTTGGTTGATTTGAAGAACGGCAACATCAAGAAGAAAGGTATATCCGATATACATGTTATTGATGTGTATCTCACTAGTACTCGTAGTAGTGCCTGGGTATTTGATACTGGTTCGGTTGCTCATATTTGTAACTCGAAACAGGTGATGCAGAATAAACGGAAGCTAGCGAAGAACGAGGTGACAATGCGCGTTGGAAATGGATCAAAGGTTGATGTGATCGCGGTCGGCACGCTACCTCTTCATCTACCATCGGGATTAGTTTTATACTTAAATAATAGTTATTTGGTGCCTGCGTTGAGCATGAACATTATATCTGGATCGTGTTTATTGCGAGATGGTTACTTTTTTAAGTCCGAGAATAATGGTTGTTCGATTTATATGAGTAATATGTTTTATGCACATGCACCTTTGATAGATGGTCTATTTTTATTGAATCTCGATAGTGGAAATACACACATTAATAACATTGAAGCTAAACATTTGAAATTGAGCGATAACTCGACCTATATGTGGCACTGTCGTCTTGGTCACATTGGAGTGAAGCGCATGAAGAAACTCCATTCCGATGGACTTCTTGAATCACTTGATTTTGAATCACTTGAAAGATGCGAAGCATGTCTGATGGGTAAAATGACTAAGACTCCATTTTCTGGTATGATGGAGCGAGCTATGGACCTATTGTAAATCATACATACAGATGTGTGTGGCCCAATGAGTGTATCATCGTGCGGTGGTTATCGTTATGTTCTTACCTTCACGGATGACTTGAGTAGATATGGATATATCTATTTCATGAAACATAAGTCTGAAACTTTCGAGAAGTTTAAGGAATTTCAAAGTGAGGTTGAGAATCAACGTAACAAGAAGATTAAATTTCTACGATCTGATCGTGGAGGTGAATATCTAAGTTATGAGTTTGGCGAGCATTTGAAGAAATGCGGAATACTTTCATAACTGACACCGCCGGGAACACCACAGCGTAATGGTGTGTCCGAACGTTGTAATCGAACTCTCTTAGATATGGTTCGTTCTATGATGTCACTTACAGATTTACCGCTATCATTTTGGGGTTATGCATTAGAAACAGCCGCATTCACTTTTAATAGGGCACCATCTAAATCCGTTGAAACGACACCGTATGAATTATGGTTTGGGAAGAAACCTAAATTGTCGTTCCTTCAAATTTGGGGTTGCGAAGATTATGTAAAGAAGTTACAGCCGGACAAACTTGAACCCAAAGTGGAAAAATGCGTCTTCATAGGATACCCGAAGGAAACTATTGGGTATACCTTCTATCATAGATCCGAGGGAAAAATCTTCGTTTCCAAGAATGGAGCCTTTCTAGAGAAGGAATTTCTCTCGAAAGAAGTGACTAGAAGGAAAGTAGAACTCGACGAGGTTGTTGAACCTTCTCTCGAAATTGCGAGTAGCGCAACACCGGAAGTAGTTCATGTGGCGCCTACACCAATAAGAGAGGAAGCTAATGATGTTGATCATGAAACTTCGGTTGAAGTTGCTACGAAACCTCGCAGGTCGACGAGAACTCGCACCACTCCTTATTGGTATGATCCCGTTATGAGTGTCATGCTGGTGGACAACACCGATGACCCTGCGACATATGAGGAAGCGATGATGATCCCAGATTCCAATAAATGGCAAGAAGCCATGAAATCCGAGATTGGATCCATGTACGAAAACCAAGTATGGACTTTGGTGGACTTACCGGATGGCCGGAAGGCTATCGAGAATAAATGGATTTTCAAGAAGAAAACAGATGCTGATGGTAATGTTACTGTCTATAAAGCTCGACTTGTCGCAAAAGGGTTTCGACAAATTCAAGGAGTTGACTACGATGAGACTTTCTCACCAGTAGCGAAGCTAAAGTCTGTGAGGGTTATGTTAGCAATCGCTGCATATTATGATTATGAGATATGGCAGATGGATGTCAAAACGGCGTTCCTCAATGGAGACATTGATGAAGAGTTGTATATGATGCAACCCAAAGGTTTTGTCGATCCTAAAGATGCTAACAAGGTATGCAAACTTCAACGATCCATATATGGATTGAAGGAAGCATCCCGAAGTTGGAATCAATATTTTGATAAGGTAATCAAATGTTTTGGTTTTATACAAACTTATGGAGAAGCTTGTATTTACAAGAAAGTGAGTGGGAGCTCTGTAGCATTCTTAATACTATATGTAGATTACATATTGTTGATTGGGAATGATGTAGACCTTCTTAATAGTGTCAAGGATTATTTGAATAATAGTTTTTCAATGAAAGATCTTGGTGAAGCAGCTTACATATTAGGCATAAAGATTTATAGAGATAGATCGAGGCGCCTAATATCATTGTCACAAAGTACATATTTGGACAAAGTTCTAAAGAGGTTTGGAATGGAAGAAAGGAAGAAAGGGTTCTTGCCCATGTTGCCCAATACGACCTTAAGTAAAAATCAAAGTCCTGCAATGGCAGAAGATAGAGAAAGGATGAGTAAGACTCCCTATGCCTCATCCATAGGATCTCTAATGTATGCCATGCTATGTACTAGACCCGACATTGCATATGCTGTTAGTTTGACTAGCAGATATCAAAGTGATCCAGGACTGGATCATTGGACAGCGGTCAAAAACATCCTTAAGTACTTGAGACGAACTAAGGATATGGTTCTTTCTTATGGAGGTGATGAACAACTCGTTGTTAATGGTTACACCGATGCTAGTTGGAACACCGATCCGGATGATTCTAAATCTCAATCTGGATACGTATTTACTTTGAATGGTGCAGCAGTTAGCTGGAGGAGTGCAAAGCAAAGCATTGTGGCAAGATCTTGAACTGAATCGGAATACATAGCTGCTTCAGAGGCTTCACAAGAGGCGATATGGATGAAGTAGTTCATTACAGAGCTTGGTGTGGTTCCAAGTGCGCTGGACTATCTATTGTGATAACATGGGCGCCAGAGCCAATGCGCAAGAACCAAGGTCACACAAGAAGCTGAAGCACATCAAGCTACGTTTTCACGCTATTTGAGAGCATGTCCAAGATGGTGACATAAAGATTTGCAAAGTACACACAGATCTGAATGTGGCGGATCCATTGACTAAACCTCTCCCGAGGGCAAGACATGACCAACACCAAACTGCCATGGGTGTTCGGTATATTACCATGTAATCTAGATTAGTTGACTCTAGTGCAAGTGGGACTCTGTTGGAGATATGCCCTAGAGGCAATAATAAAAGTTGTTATTATTATATCTTTGTGTTTATGATAAATGTTTACATTCATGCTATAATAGTATTAACTGGAAACATTAATACTTGTGTGATTTGTAAACTAAAATAGAGTCCCTAGTAAAGCCTCTTTATAATACTAGCTTGTTGGTTAATAAATGATTGTGGTTTCCCTATCATGAACATTGAGATGTTATTAACAACAAGATCATATCGTTAGGAGAATGATATGGTGGACATACTCCTATAGATAAGCGTAGCATAAAGATCAAGTCATTTTAATAGTTCAATTGCTATATGCTTTTTGATACATAGTAACCTAATTCCTTCGACCATGAGATCATGCATATCACCTTCACCGGAAGGATGCTTTGATGACATCAAACACCACACCGTAACTGGGTGTCTATAAAGGTGGCATTGAGTGTTCGGAAAGTATTGGTTGAGACACATGGATCAAGAGTGGGATTTGTCCATCCATATGACGGATAGATATACTCTGGGCCCTCTCGGTGGAATGTCATCCAATTAGCTTGCAAGCATGTGACTGGCTCACCAGGGATCACATATCACGGGAACGAGAAAAGAGTACTTATCAGTAACGAGGTTGAACTAGGTATGTAGAGATACCAACGATCAAAACCTCGGATAAGTAAAACATCGTGAGACAAAGGGAAATTGGTATCGTATGTAAGTGGTTCATTTGATCGCAAAGTAATCATCAAAATATGTGGGAGCCATATGAATTTCCATATTCCTCTATTGGTTATTGATCGGAGAAGTGTCTCGATCATGTCCGCATAATTCACGAACCGTAGGGAGACACACTTAAGGATTCGATGTTGTTGAGTAGTTATGGAATGATGAGTAAGAGACCGAATGTTGTTCAGAGCCTCGGATGGGATCCGGGATATCACGAGGATATCTGGAATGGTCCGTAGAATAAGATTCATATAAGGAAAGTCCTCTTTCGGAGTTCGGAAATGATTCCGGTGTTTTCACCAGGAATGTTCTAGAAGGGTCTGGAAGGTCTGGCACTCCGGAGGGGGAAGGGTACATGGATGTGTCATGACAATGTGGAATGGTTGCATCATGTACTAGGTCACTTGGCTGGGCAAAATGATGAGAGAAATCAAATCCAAGTTTAAAAGTCCAACGCCAATTTGAAAAGTCAAATCCGAAGTTTGCTTGGTGGAGGGAGAGTAGGAAACCTACCTAGGGTGGGAGTCCAACTCCCTCCACCCGCCGGCCATGAGGAGGAGTTGGAGGATGACTCCCTCCTCCCAAACCGCCACCCTCCACCTATATAAGGAGGGGTAGGGCTCCCCCTACCCCTCACACCTAAACCCTAGCCCTTGGCGCCACCACCTCCAAGTGTTGCCGCCGCCTAGGTCTCCTCTTCTAGCCGACTTGGGGAAAACCCTAGATTTACCTAGCCGCCGGCCAAGCCCACCCCTTGGTTATTCTAAACCCTAGATCACCAAGGCCCTCTCTCATACTCCACCATACTCGCTCCGGCTTAGGCGAAGCCCCGCGGGATCTTCCCTCTACTTCCGACACCACGCCGCCGTGCTGCCGGAATCACGAGGAGAGTGCTACAACCTCCGCTGCCTGCTGGAACAAGGGAGAGGAAGGTCTTCATCGAGTACCGAACGTGTGACCGACTGCGGAAGCGCTGCCAGAACGCAGCGCCAGAAGGATCGTCTACGTGATCTTGAGATCGGCAAGAGTACGACTACATCACCCACGAGAATCTGCTCTCGTTAACCGCTTTGGAATCTTCGAGGGTGAGTTCTTCTATCAACTCGTTGCTACAATCTAGTAGATAGATCTTGGCTTGTTTGTGTGCATGCGGTAGAAAATTTTGTTTTCCATGCTACGAACCCCTACAGTATGCAAGCTTCAACGATCCATCTATGGACTGAAGCAAGCATCCCGGAGTTGGAATCTCTGCTTTGATGAGGTGATCAAAGAGTTTGGATTTGTCCAAACTTATGGAGAGGCTTGTATTTACAAGAAAGTGAGTGGGAGCAATGTGGAATTTCTGATATTATATGTGGATAACATATTACTGATCGGAAATGATGTAGATCTTTTAAATAATGTTAAAAGTTATCTAATTAGCAAATTTTCAATGAAGTACCTAGGTGAAGCATCATACATATTAGGCATAAAGATCTATAGAAATAGATCAAGACACCTAATAGGGCTATCACAGAGTACATACCTTGATAAGATTTTAAAGAAGTTTAAATGGACGAAAGTAAGAAGGGGTTCTTACCTATGTTGCAAGGAAAGACATTGATAAGACTCAAAGTCCGGCTACGACGGAAGAAAGAGAGATAATGGACAAGATCCCTTATGCTTCAGCCATATGCTTTATAATGTACGCCATGCTATGTACATGACCGGAGGTAGCACATGCTATTAGTTTGACTAGTAGATACCAATCTGATCAAGGTTATGAACAGTGGATAGCAGTCAAGAATATCCTTAAGTACTTAAGAAGAACTAAGGAGATGTTTCTCGTGTACGGAGGTGAAGAAGAGCTCATCGCTAAATGTTATGTCGATGCTAGCTTCGACACTGATCCGAATGACTCTAAGTCTCAATTCGGATACGTATTTCTCATGAACGGAGGAGAGATTAGTTGGAGGAGTTCCAAACAACCCGTGGTGGTGGGATCAACAACGGAGGCCGAATATGTTGCTGCTTCAGAAGCAGCTCAGGAAGAAGTTTGGATGAAGGTGTTCATAACCGAACTAGGTGTGGTTCCTAGTGCATTGGACCCAATGGTGATCTATTGAGACAACAATGGAGCCATAGCAAATACCAAGGAAACAAAGGTCTCACAGAATTCCAAGCATATTAAGAGCATGTTTCACTCCATCCGTGAACATGTCAAGGATGGAGATATAAAGATTTGTAAAGTACACACATATCTCAATGTAGTAGATCCGTTGACTAAAACTCTCCCTAGGGCAAAACATGATCAACACCAGAACTCCATGGGTGTTAGATTTATCACTATGTAGCTAGATTATTGTCTCTAGTGCAAGTGGGAGACTGAAGGGAATATGCCCTGAGAACCAATAATAAAGTTGTTGTTATGTATATACCATGTATATGATAGATGTTTATTTTGCATGCTATAATTGTATTGATACAGAAACGTTAATACATGTGTGTTTAATAAACAAATGAAAGTTACTAGTTATGTCTCTCTTATAAACTAGCTCGTTGATTAACAAGATGATCAAGGTTTCCTGATCATGGACATTTGATGTTGTTAATAACGAGGTCACAAAATTATTGGAATGATGTGATGAACATTCATCCGAAGTATAGCGTTACGATCAAAGTCATTGTGTTTATATTGCTATATCATATGAAGTAATCCTAATCCTTAGACCATGAGATCATGTTAATCACTAACACTGGAAGAGTATCTTGATAACATCAAACGTCACACCGTAACATGGTGACTATAAAGGTGGTTTCAGTGCTACGAAGGTGTTATGTAGAGGCTCATACATCAAGGGTAGAATTTGTCCATCCCGGTGACAGATAGATATACTCTGGGCCCTCTCGGTGATATCACATTAGTTAGCTTGCAAGCAAGTGATGTGATCACTAGAATGTTATATCACGGGAACAAGAAAAGATTACATGTCGGTAACGAGATCAAACTGGGTATGGAGATACTTATGATCGAATCTCGGACATGTAATATATCGCGAGACAAATGAATTAAGTTAGTAGCGTAAAAGGTTCACACGATCACAAGAAGTCATCATTGAATGTGTGTGAGTCAATATGGATCTCCAGGTCCCACTTCTGATTATTGATCCGAGAGGGGTCTCGATCATGTATGCATTATTCGCAAACCGTATGTTGACACACTTAAGAGACACTGACACCATTTGGAACAAATATGTTCTAGATGAAAAGAATTACAAAGTGCATGAATTATTTCACTAGACACCGGAATTGTTTCGGGTGAAATTATTGAAATTGTTTCTACATGTGAAATTGAAATACTAGCAAGGGGTTTTATGTGAATGTTTGTTAATTAATGTAATTGACAAAATTCTGAATGAATAAATAAAAGGAGTTTTATTTAAAGAGATATTACATTAAATTTAGTGGAAATTTAATAGGAATATGAGTGGGTTTTTGAGTGGGAATATGGAGGGACTTTTTGGTGAGTGGGAGATCTACCCACATGAATGGAGGAAGGGGTGGGGGCAGCCCCCATGGCGCCGTCCATACCCCTTTAGGTGCCCCTCCTCCTATAAAACGCACCCTACTCCCTCTCTCACACACACCTTCTCGTGAAGGACATCTCACCCCCTCTAGTTTATTCCCCATGGTCTTGGACTAGCGAGATACATGTTACCGGTGGCTTTTGGTTTGGAAAGAGTTGTTGCTTCCACTGCATCGCTAGAGTGAGGAGGCGGAGGTTGTTCGGTGGCTTGAACGTGTGTGCGAGAACGGATGCACTGATGATTTGCGGCGCTGGACTTCTTCTCAATCTTGAGATCAGCAAGCGTTTGTTTACATCATCCACAAGTACAACCTCGTTAAAATTTGTCGCTCTACAAGGGTATGTTCTCTATGGATGTATATCCACCCGTTGCTTGTATCTAGTACATAGATCTTGGTACTTAGTTGTTCCCATCGCAGGATTTTTTGTTTTCTATGTTGTGAACCCTACATATTCCATCACTTGTAATAGTAGATATCATCTCCAATTGGTGACAATGTAAGACTATTACTATGAATTTCATGATTCCCATTATAATGTTTATGATTGTTGGTCTCATCTCTATGTGTGAGTAATTCTCCTTGGGCCAAGGGCTTCGGCCTAGCCATGTAGTTTGTGCATGTTATTTATCATAGATGGGATCATGTATTAGTTTGTATGACATGATGATTATTCTATCCTCTCTTGCCTCAATCTAAGGACATATTAGGTACCCAAGACCCCAAGGATTGATATATGTATATGGAGTGTGACTAATGACTAATCCGCGGGATGGGAATCCTAGTGACAGAAAGGGTAGTACGACTGTATGTGAGGGATTTACTTGGCATTAACGGTGACGTCACTATGCATATCATTAGTTCTAATTTCTTTGGATGAGACTACTAGGATATTGCTATAAGCGGTTGCGAGGGCAATAGAAATTATGGATGCACTGCCCTCATGTAATTATCTTGCTCTAACAATTACATGCATACTTTATTATTATCTTTTATTCCCATCAGATGTTTTGCACAGCTACAGGTGAAATCGAAAGCCCTAGGCCCTCTCTCTCCATCATCGACAAAATCAAAAGATCGCAAAAACACCAAAATGTCTGTTAAAATAACTTTACTACGCTTTCTGCTTCTCGAGGATTCGATAACCTAGGTCTAATAGGGAAAAATACCTATACTACATTCGTAATCTAGATCAAGGTATCAGTTGCCGCAACGTATTCAACTTCACATGAGGAGATGGCCACAATCTTTTGCTTCATCGACTGCTAGATGATCGGACTCAACCCAACGAAGAAAATGACACCACTTATGCTTTTGCGGTCGTAAATTTCCCTAGGATGATCACTATCGCAGTACCCGTTGAGTTGAGCTTCACCTACTGCCTTTCTGTAACACAAGCCATATGAAACAGTTCCTGCAATGTACCTCAGTATATGCTTGACGGCATTCATGTTCTCAATGGTGGGCTTCTCCATAAATCTGCTCACAAAGCCCACGACATAACTTATATTCGGGCAAGTGTGAACAAGATACCACAGACACCCGACGATGCTGCGATACTCTGTGGAATCCGTGGGATCAGTTGTACTTCCCTTGCCCAACTTCAGCCTTGTCTCCAAGGGTACCTGGCCAAAATTGCAGTCAGACAGGCCACTCCTCTCCATAACCTTTCTTGCATATGCGGCTTGGTTCAGCTGGATGCCACTGCTGTTCTGCTGCACCTCGATCCCTAAGTAGAAACTCAGCAAACCAAGGTCAGTCATTTTAAACAAATGCTTCATCTCTTCTTTGAACAGTAGCACTTCATCTTTGTTGCAGCCCCGGATGATGAGATCGTCGACGTAAATGCCGACAAGGAGCCTTGACGTGCTGGTGCCACGTGCGTACACACCATGCTCCAGCTTGTTCCTATGAAAGCCAAGCGACTGCAGCTCGTTGTCGATCTTGGCATTCCATGACCCCGGGGCTTGCTTGAGCCCGTACAGAGCTTTCTTGAGGCGAAGTACCTTGTGCTCCTCCCCTTTCACCTCGAATCCCGGCATCTGCGCGACGTAGACGACCTCTTTGAGCTCTCCGTTCAGAAAATCCGACTTCACGTCCATGTGGTGGACATGCCAACCTTCGTGCGCAACAAGGGAGATGATGAGACACAAAGACTCCATTCGTGCGATCGGCACGACACCTCCTCGTAGTCGATGCTGGAGCACTGGACGTAGCCCTTAGCGACGAGCCGCAACTTGTACTTGGTGATGTCGCCGATAGACTCCTTCTTAAGTTTGTAGACCCACTTGAGGCCTATGGGGCGGTGACTAGCGACAGGATCAACCAGCTCCCATGTGCCATTCTCCTCGATCGCGTGCATCTCCTCGTGCATGGCATGTCGCCACCATGCATGATGCTCAGTGGTGGTGAAATTGGTGGGTTCGTCTTCTGCCGTGAGATGCAGCTCAGCTGCTCCCATGTTGAGGATGTTCTTCAAAGTCATGTAATGGTGTGGCGCCGCTTCGTCGTTGTCGTTGTCGAAGTACAGCTCAGCTCCTAGTGGTGGAGACACATGTAGGGGTTCGTAACATGGAAAACCAAAAATTTCTACCGCATGAACACACACAAGCCAAGATCTATCTACTAGATTGTAGCAACGAGTCGATGGGATCTCACCCTTGAAGATTCCAAAGCGGTTAACGAGATCGGATTCTCGTGGGTGATGTAGTCGTTCACTTGCCGATATCAAGATCACGTAGATGATCCTTCCGGCTCTGCGTTTTGGTAGCGTTCCGCAGTCGGTCACTTCGGTACTCGATAAAGACCTTCCTCTCCCTTGTTCTAGCAGGCAGCGGAGGTTGTAGTTTTCTCCTCGCGATTCCGGCAGCACGACGGCGTGGTGTCAGAAGTAGAGGCAAGATCCCGCAGGGCTTCACCTAATCCATAGCGGGTTATGGTGGAGAAATAGGGTTTCCCCCGCGATCTAGGGTTTAGACACCGGATAGGAGGAGGTGGAACCGGCGGCGAATAGGGTAGCGGCGGTGATCCGGTAGCAGCGCACGATGGCGATGTGGCGCGGCTGACGGCGGCGACGCAACGACGGCATCTTGGAGGGGTGGGGCTTGTGGTGGTGTTGGGGCACCCCCTCCCCTCTATTTATGAGAGGGAGGGGCAGCTTGGGAGAGGGGAGTTTGAATCCTATCCAAACTCCTCTCCTACTTTGCGCGTGGTGGAGGGAGAGAAGGATTCTCTCCTTCCTCCACCAGGAAACATTGTCCCAGTTTGACTTTTCAAACTTGCCTTTTGACTTTCAATTTTGGAGTTTAATTTCTATCTTTTAAGCGCCCAACCAAGTGACCTATGACATGATGAAATCATTCCACTTAGTCATTACACATTCATGTACCCTTCCCCTTCCGGTCCGGTGAACCTTCTAAACCCTTCTAGAACATTCCGATGAAAACACCGGAATCATTCCCGAACTCCGGAATTGGATGTTCCTTATATGAATCTTATTCTACGGACCATTTCAGATCTCCTCGTGATATCTCGGATCCCATCTGAGACTCCAAACAACATTCAGTCTCCCTACTTACATTCCATATCTACCAAACAACATCGAATCCTTAAGTGTGTCTCCCTACAGTTCGTGAATTATGCAGACATGATCGATACTCTGCTCCGATCAATAACCAATAGAGGAATCTAGAAATTCATATGACTCCCACATATTTCTACGATTACTTCATGATCGAATGAACCATTTACATACGATTCCAATTTCCCTTTGTCTCGCGATATTTTACTTATCCAAGGTCTGATCGTCGGTATCTCTACATACCTAGTTCAACCTCGTTACCGATAAGTACTCTTTACTCGTTCCTGTGATATGTGATCCCTTGTGAGCCAGTCACATGCTTGCAAGCCAATTGGATGACATTCCACCGAGAGGGCCCAGAGTATATCTATTCGTCATATGGATGGACAAATCCCACTCTTGATCCATGTGCCTCAACACATACTTTCCGAACACTCAATGTCACCTTTATAACCACCCAGTTACGGTGTGATGTTTGATGTCATCAAAGTATCCATCTGGTGATGGTGATTAACATGATCTCATGGTCGAAGGAATTATGTTACTATGTATCTGAAAGCTTATAACAACTGAACTATTGAAATGACTTGATCTTTATGCTACGCTTATCAATAGGAGTATGTCCATCATACCATTGTCCTAATGATATGATCTTGTTGTTAATAACACCTCAAAGTTCATGATCAGGAAACCATGATCATATATTAACCAACAAGCTAGTTTAACAAGAGGCTTTACTAGGGACTCTTACATGTTTACAAATCACACAAGTATTAATGTTTCCGATTAATATAGTTATAGCATGGTATGTAAACATTTATCATAAGAATGAAGATATGATAATAACCTCTTTATTATTGCCTCTTAGGCATATCTCCAACAACACATACTCCACCTTCGTGTTCAGCATGGACACATGTTTCGTAGGTGATGGCGAAGGTGGCGTGGATGAACTCGATGAGGCCTAGCCTGGGTGCGTGATGGATCTTGGCATGGGCGTTGGCGTGCGTCCTGCTAGTGTAGCGTCATATGTCATGGGAGACGCACTCCCTGCTCCTGATGTCGTGCCTGCACCATCGTGTATGTCCATGTCGTGAACTCAACACTGAAAGTTTTAGAAATACATGTGTTCTCTATTCCTTTAGTCTCCCAATCTCATTGCGCTGTCTCGTCGAAGACCACACCCCGCATGACATGGACACGCTTCATCGCAGGATCGTACATGCGATACCCCTTCGTGCCAGACTCGTATCCTAGCATCACCATGGGACGGCTTCGATCATCCAGCTTCTTTTGGTTCAGCTGCACGACCAGCACGTGGGCGATCGAGCTGATAGTGTAGAGGAAGTGGACATTTGGTGGCCGCCCATGCCACACTTTGGATGGCGTCTTGCCGGTGACGCTCGTGGTCGGTGCTCTATTGAGGAGTAAGACCGCCGTGGTCACCGCCTCGCCCCAGAAGTGCGTCGGCATGCCTTTCTCCATGAGAAGACAGCGAGCCATGCCCACTATGCTCTAGTTACGACAATCCACAATGCCATTTTGCTGGGGAGCATACGACGCTGTTAGATGACGCGCACTCCCAGTTGTGCGTAGTAGGCATTCATGTCCTTGGAGGTGAACTCTCCTCCATGGTCGGTGCGCAGCGTGCATACCTTCCGCTCTGCTTCACACTTTGCGTCCGCCATGTACTTCTTGATGGCCTCACCTGCCTCGTCCTTGGTGGCTAGCAGAATGAGACACATGAACCTGTTGTAGTCGTCGACGAGGAGGAGGAAATATCGCTTGCCTCCCAGCGTCGTTGTCGTGATCGGCACGCACAAGTCGCCATGGACAAGGTCGAGCAGGCCTGAGGCGCAGTACACTGTGAGAGTGCGGTGCTCACCGTTTCAACACTTGACCATAATTTTCCCCTCCCGCAGATCTTAACACTGGATCCGTTGCCCAGCTTCACGAATCCGGTGATGCCGGCGTCCAGGTTTATGAAGGCGTCCCGGCGCCCGGTCATGTGGTTACTCGCCCTGGTGTCGAGAAACCAGGAGCTGTCGTAGTCACCGTCACGCGCCGCTGCGCGCGCCTGAGACTGCTCCCCATTGAGAATAACGTGTTCGTTGACCACCCCCTCCGTCGTGGTGACAGAGAGAGAGAGAAGATCTACGCCATCAATAGCGCCGCGAGCTCCTCCTCCCGGGCGAGATGGGCCTGACCGGTGGCCTCGCCACCCTGGTTCTTCCTCTCCTTGCATGGTTTGGTGCATTCCTTGGAGAAGTGGGCCGTTTTGTTACAATTATAACACTTGATCTTTGTCATGTCACACTCGCCATATTTTTGTTTCCCTTTCTTGCCCTTGTTTTTGGACCCGCCGCCGGAGCCTTGGCCTTGCTCATGCTGCTTCCTGCGCGCTTCCCATTCCGCCTCCATGAGAAGTAGAGTGCCGCTGCTGGCACTAGCTGTTGGGCCACGTAGAGATAAAACAAAAAAAATTCCCTCTAACGTGGCGATCCCAAGATCCAGCTAAGGTACAAGGCCACGAGACGCGCAGTTGCAGATTATTGATGAAGCGCGTCAGTTGATGCAGTGGAGTCATTTGCGATCCGATCGTCCTGGTGCTGATCGTACATCACCTCTGCTGGTATCCACACGTACAAGGAGGAGCACCGGTGGCGAACTGCTAGGTTCGTAACGACGGCAGGACTGCTGTGGAGCTAGGGTTTCCAACACATGGAATGACCTAACCGAACAACGATTAACCTTTCTGGGTTACGGTGCTCCACTATATATAGGGAGTGAACATGGGCTCTGCTCGCGTGGCCCATTCACTAAAGCCCATATAATATTAGTCCCTGTGAGTCCGACTCACTGACTCAGTCCAAATCAGGCTCGGGTCCAACCCAAACAGAGTTCCAGTTCAGATCCAATCCGAACTTGCTCCCGCTCTCAAGTGTGTGACCCCGCAGGCTCATGGCTACTTGGACACGATTAGAGTCTGACTCTCAATCGATCAGTCGGTAGCGGCTCCTAGCAGAATGTGCCGACTCCCAAGTACCAAAGAGTCATGACGACTTGCCTTTCCAATGTGACTTGCGTCCGAGTCCCTTTTACCTCACAATATACCTTGTCAGACTATAGGTGAATATTTGTCATCCCTTAAATAGTCCGACTCTCTTCTCGATCCAAGATAAGTGATTCACCCGACTAACTCTTAGTCGATCGCCTCAGTTAACACTTAACCGAGTCGTGCATGGTCATGATTTCCGAATCATATCATCCAAGAGGGCCCAGAGAATATCTCTCCGAGTGGAGGGGCAAAATCCCATCTTGGTTATCCACATCACGCAGCTTGATTCTCAGTCGACCCGAACTCTGACTTTATAACTGCCTAGTTACGGATCAACGTTTGATAGAACCTAAGCCGGTGATCCTCAACTCGGACTATGCAATAACCTCAGGTCTAAGGATTACATTGATTGAGATATACAAATGACAACTTGTTCGTCGTACCTCAATATGGGTCAATCCAAATCGCTAAACTCTTTAGCTGAATCTGTGTAAGTTGGAATAGCATCTCCATGCCCATGACAAGTGTAACCGAGTCATCAAGCCAACTTTCACATTGGTCTAAGTTGTGTGTCCAGCACAACCTCAATGACCAAGGATATTTAGTACAAACAACATGAATGTATAGTTCCACAACCGAATCACATATTCAATGATACACATCAGATGTTTGTACAAGGACAACTTAATATCTTTATGAATACAATAGGAAAACTCATCATACATGATTGCCTCTAGGGCATATTCCCAACAGTCTCCCACTTGCACTAGAGTCAATCTTCCGACATCACATGTCTAGGCATCTAATGCCCATGGCTCTCAGGTGCGCCTCATGCTTCTGCTGTGGTAACGGCTTTGTCAACGGATCCGCAATATTTGCATCCTTGTGTACCTTGCATAACTTGATATCACCATGATCCACGAACTGGTGAATCAGGTGGTACCGCATGAGTATGTGCTTGTTCTTCTGGTGTTGTCTAGGTTCCTTGGCTTGTGCAAAAGCACCATTGTTGTCACAATGCATGTCTAACGGATTGGACGAGGCCTGAACCACACCAAGATCCATGAGGAAATTTCTCATCCAAACAGCTTCCTTTGCTGCCTCCGAGGCGGCAATATACTCAGCCTCTGTTGTAGATGCAGACACAGTCTCTTGCTTGGAACTCTTCCAGCTCACAGCACCTCCGTTTATAACAAACACGTATCCGGATTGCGAACGAGAATCATCAGAGTCAATAAGATAACTCGCAACCGTGTAACCCTTTACACTGAGTTCATCTTCACCACCATAAACCAAAAACATATCCTTAGTACTTCTCAAGTACTTTAGGATATTTTTAGCCGCTGTCCAGTGGATTTCTCCAGGATCAGCCTGGTATATGCTCACAACACTTAGAGCATATGAAACATCTGGCCTAGTACAAATCATGGCATACGTGATGGATCCAGCTGCAGAAGCATACGGTATCGCACTCATCCGACTTCGCTCATCAGTTGTTGAAGGACACTGAGTCTTGCTAAGTTCTACACCATGGGACATCGGTAAGAACCCCTTCTTAGACGATTCCATGTTGAACTTATTCAACACTTTGTCCAAATAAGTACTCTGACTCAATCCAATGATCCTCCTTGATCTATCTCTATAGATCCGGATTCCGACGATGTATGTTGCCTCACCCAAGTCTTTCATTGAAAAACTCCTTTCCAATGATTCCTTGGTTTCTTGCAACATCTGGACATCATTTCCAAATCAGTAATATGTCATCCACATATAAGATTAGAAAGTTTACTTTGCTCCCACTAAACTTCTTGTATAAACAAGAATCATGATCACTCTTGATGAAGCCAAACGATTTGACTACCTCATCAAAGTGAATATTCCAACTCCGAGATGCTTGCTTCAACCCATAAATGGATTTCTGAAGTTTACATACTTTATCAGCATTAGCCAGATAAACAAAGCCCTCGGGCTGTATCATATACATGTCATCGGTTAAATTTGTGTTAAATAAAGCCGTTTTGACATCCATCTGCCATATCTCATAGTCTAAATAGGCTGCTATAGCTAACATGATCCGAACTGATTTAAGCATCACTACAGGCGAGAAAGTCTCATCGTAATCAACTCCTTGAACTTGTCGGAACCCCTTCACGACAAGGCATGCTTTATAGATGGAAACATTTCCATCCATCTCAGTTTTCTTCTTAAAGACCCATTTGCACTCGAAGGGTCTTGCACCGTCTGGCAGATCAACCAAGTTCCAAACTTGATTTTCATCCATGGACTTTAACTCAGATCTCATGGCTCCAAGCCATGACTCGGAATCAGATACCACCATCGCTTCCAAATAATTTGCCTCTCATCACTGTCTAACAGTAACACATCACGAACACTTCGTAATCTCTCCGACCTTCGTAGTACAGGTGCTTCTGCCGGCTCAGCTACCACGACCGGCTCAACCTCCATGGTTTTTTCCGACTCGCTACTAGCCGGTTCCTCTCGAATTTCTTCGAGTTGCACCGTGCTCCCACTTACTCCCCGACTGAGAAACTCTTTCTCAAGGAAGACACCGTTCCAAGCGACAAACACTTTGCCCTCTGCTCGGTTGTAGAAGTAGTAACCCAAGGTTTCCCTTGGATACCCCACGAAAATACACTTATCCGAATTGGCCGTAAGCGTGTCCGACTAAAGTCGCTTGACAAATGCTTCAAAACCCCAAATCTTAAGAAAAGACAAACTCGCCTTTTTGCATGTCCACATCTCATGCGGTGTCTTCTCTACCAACTTTGATGGTATTCTGTTTAGTGTGAACGCCGCTATTTCTAGACAATAACCCCAAATTGATAAAGGCAGATCTGTCCGACTCAACATTGATCGTACCATGTCTAGCAAGGTCCGGTTTCGCCTTTCCGAAACACCGTTCCTTTGCGGCGTTCCTGGCGGAGTAAGTTGAGGAACTATTCCACAACTTTTCAGATGGTCATCAAACTCATGGATCATGTACTCGCCTCCTCGGTCCGACCGAAGAAACTTTATTTTCTTGCCGAGTTGATTCTGTGCTTCATTCTGGAATTCTTTGAACTTTTAAAAAGCTTCCGACTTATGTTTCATCAAGTAGATATATCCATACCTACTCAAATCATCAGTGAAGGTAATGAAGTCCTCATAACCACCCCTGGATGTCATGCTCATTGGTCCACATACATCACTATGTACTAGTCCCAACAAGTCGGACGCCCTTTCGCAACTCTTTGCAAAAGGTGTCTTGGTCATTTTGCTGAGTAGGCAAGATTCGCATGTCTCGAACGACTCCAACTCGAACGAAGTTAGGAGTCCATCATCATGGAGCTTCTTCATGCGTTTCCAACTTATATGACCAAGCCGACAGTGCCAAAAGTAAGTCATATTCAGATCATTTGGTTTCAACCTTTTAACATTATTGTTATAAACCGACTCACCATCAAGATTCAAAATAAATAACCCATCCTGGATGGGTGCAAAGCCGTGAAACATATCATTCAAATACAAAGAACAACCATTATTATTGATATTAGAATCATAGCCTTGCCTCATCAAATATGAAGAAAAAATAATGTTTCAACTGAGCACTGGAACATAATAACAATTATTCAGTTCCATAATGAATCCGGAAGGTAAATGAAGCTGCATCGTGCCGACTTCCAACGCAGCAACTCTTGCTTTGTTGCCGACTCGAATATTAACCTCGCCTCTTGCTACGCTCCTAGTTCTTACCATTCCCTACAACGATTGGCAGATGTGAATAACTGATCTGGTATCATATACCCAAGAACTATTAGGTGCATCAGCAAGATATATGTCTATAACATTGCAAACAAGTGTACCTGAGTCGGAAGTCATACCTCCACTCTTGGCTTTGTCGGCCAAATACTTGCTGCAGTTCCTCTTCCAGTGGCCATCCGCCTTGCAGTAGAAGTAAGTGGATCTGGCTGAAGGAGATGGCTTAGTCCCTGAGGAAGCGCTTGGGACCGGGTCCTGAGCCTGCTTTCCTCCTGACTTAGCCTTCTTCTTAGTCCAAGAACTCTTCTTGAACTTAGCCTTATTCTGCACCATCAACACTTGACTGGCGCCCTTCTTGAGATCCCCCTCTGCCTGCTTGAGCATCCCATGCAATTCAGTGAGCTTCTTATCCATACCATGCATGTGGTAGTTCGAAATGAACTGCCCATATGCACTAGGAAGAGAGTTCAGAATTATATCCGTATCGAACTCTTCGCCAATGGGGTAGCCAAGCCTCTCCAGAGACTGCACATAACTAACCATTTTGATCACATGCGGACTAAGTGGATCACCATCCTTAAGCTTGCAACTCAGTAAAGCCTGAGAGACTTGATACCTCTCAGTCTTCGCCTGAGCCTGGAACATACTTTTGAGGCTTTCGATCATATCGTAGGCCTCAACATGCTCGAACTGCTTTTGCAAGTCCGGTTCCATGTGAGCAAGCATAAGACAACTAATATCCGTGGACTCATCCTTATCCTGACGGTAGGCATTGGTGGCAGCGACAGTCGCATTCTCATTCGGCTCATCTGGAAGTGGGTTGTCTAGGACATGGTCCTTCTTTTCTTGTTTGAGAACAATTCTCAGATTTCGATACCAGTTGGTAAAATTAGTGTCGTTCAGTTTATGTTTCTCAAGGATAGTTCTCAACGCAAAACCGGATATCTGAGAGTGACTGCTACTTGGTGCCATGATCTACAATAGAAAATATGCAAAACACTTAAGACATGTATTCATAAAAGATCAAGCATATTAAACACTTTAATATTTTATGCTCCCACTAGAACCAACACCCCTCCAATGGTTGCTTAGTGATTCAGGATCCTAAATAAGCAAGTCGGCTAGTGAGCTTTAGCATCACCGCTAGCCGCCAAGTGATCTAGGTAGACAACTCCTTGTCAATCGCATCTCATACGACTCCTGTTGGACGGGTGGCATCATATGCCCCGGCTCCCATCCGACTTTTTACCGAGCCCCACAACCGTTGTGATAGACCCGTCTAGCTTACCAAGTGTTTCTACAGTAAAAGTCCGACTCGAACCCACCTAGTCAGAAAGAATTGGCAGCACCTCAATTTTATGAGCCCACTACCAAAAATGTCCGACTTGTGATGGTGCAAACACTGGCGGGAAAATCGACTAGACCTTCTTTGAGAGATTAAATTTTACCGACTATCTAATAGAGGTAAAACAGAGACATAACAATAACACAAAATAAAGCAATTATAATGTGTAATGGTATGACTCTCTTCATGGCGATCTCCATCTCCACAAAGCCTGTAATCCAACTCGTGCCAAATCTTGTCACTTTCCGTCTTACTCCATGTCGCCGACATGTACAACGCCTTGCTTGCCATCCGGGCTCTCTAAATAGCTACACTAGCTTAGTAAAGTAAATTACAAGGAGAATCCGACACGCATGTCGTTATACAATAATATGACAGCACCTAGGCTCCAGCCGGCTGACAAAAACCATGATTCGCAGATCACGTATGGATTACACACATACATCACATGCACATGAACCATACCATTCACAACTTCTTGCAAAAAACAAGTTATGCATAGATACGATATCTACCGGCGTTGTGAAACTCGCAACGACATCTAAGGCGCTACGACAGGGCGAAGCCGGCGGTCCCGTACATGGATTCTGGCCATTATTACGATTCGATCAAAGTCTTTGATCTTCGATCACCGCTTCTGGATTTACGTGTCACAGTCTACCCCGATGGCGAAAGCCGACCGGTAGGGGTATGTCGTTCCACGACCTCAGCAGTATGATCACAGAAATCAGATCTACCATTCCCCGAGTACAGTTGATCCAATCAACCTCGTACAAAACCGATCTATCTCATAGATTGACCACCAAAACAGCATATAGATCTCATCTACAGCCTTCCACATATCACATATGCGAGATCTCGAGCCTAAAACCAGAAGCTATCGCTCTGATACCACTGTTGGGACACATATAGATAAAACAAAACTTTTTCCCTCTAACGTGGTGATCCCAAGATCCAGCTAAGGTAGAAGGCCACGAGGTTTACCACTAGACGCGCAGTTGCGGATTACTGATGAAGCGCGTCAGTTGATGTAGTGCAGTCCTTTGCGATCCGATCGTCCTGGTGCTGATCATACAACACCTCTGCTGGTATCCACACGTACAAGGAGGAGCACCGACGGCGAACTGCTAGGTTCGTAACGACGGCAAGACTGCTGTGGAGCCAGGGTTCCAACACATGGAATGACCTTTCTGGGTTACGGTGCTCCACTATATATAGGGAGTGAACGTGGGCTCTGCTCGCGCGGCCCATTCACTAAAGCCCATATAATATTAGTCCCTGTGAGTCCGACTCACTGAATCAGTCCAAATCAGGCTCGGGTCCAACCCAACCAGATTTCCAGTTCATATCCAATCCAAACTTGCTCCCGCTCTTAAGTGTGTGACCCCGCAGGCTCATGGCTACTTGGACACGATTAGAGTCCGACTCTCAATCGATCGGTCGGTAGTAGCTCCTAGCAGAATGTGCCGACTCCCAAGTACCAAAGAGTCATGACGACGTGCCTTTCCAATGTGACTTGCGTCCGAGTCCCTTTTACCTCACGATATACCTTGTCAGACTATAGGTGAATATTTGTCATCCCTTAAATAGTCCGACTCTCTTCTCGATCCGAGATAAGTGATTCACCCGACTAATTCTTAGTCGATCGCCTCAGTTAACACTTAACCAAGTCGTGCATGGCCATGCTTTCCGAATCATATCATCTGAGAGGGCCCAGATAATATCTCTCCGAGTGGAGGGGCAAAATCCCATCTTGGTTATCCACATCACGCAGCTTGATTCTCAGTCGACCCGAACTTTGCCTTTATAACTGCCCAGTTACGAATCAGCGTTTGACAGAACCTAAGTCAGTGATCCTCAACTCGGACTATGCAATAACCTCAGGTCTAAGGATTACATTGATTGAGATATACAAATGACAACTTGTTCGTTGTACCTCAATATGGGTCAATCCGAATCGCTAAACTCTTTAGCTGAATCTGTGTACGTTGGAATAGCATCTTCATGCCCATGATAAGTGGAACCGAGTCATCAAGCCAACTTACACATTGGTCTAAGTTGTGTGTCCAGCACAACCTCAATTACTAAAGATATTTAGTACAAACAACATGAATGTATAGTTCCACAACCGAATCACATATTCAATGATACACATCAGATGTTTATACAAGGACAATTTAACATCTTTATGAATACAATGGGAAAACTAATCATACATGATTGCCTCTAGAGAATATTCCCAACACTAGCGCCCATCGTGGTGCTAAAACGCCCATCTGACGACTCCAGGCGCCCGATTAGTTCCTCCACTGACACGGTGCTTAGGTCGAGTAGGGTTTCAATGGAGCAAGCCATCTGCGCGTACCGCTTGGGCACCTCGCGCAGAATTTTCTGCACCACTTTTACCTCGTCCACGGTGTCGCTGAGGGAGCATAGGTTGTTGACGAGGGACGTGATCCTCATCGCGAAAGATTCCAGCTCTTGCCGTCATGGAACGCGATGTCCTCGAATTCCTTGCGCAATTGTTGTGCCCTCGCCTCCTGGACGGGGTTGATGCCGACCCGCATCACCTTGATGGCGTCCCAGGCCTCCTTGGCACTCTTCTTCACCACGAGCGTGCCCACCATCTCTAGCGGCACAGCTCGCAAGATCGCTTCCAGGGCCACCTTGTGGTTGGGGGCACGCTTGAAGCGTGTCCCTCCACCGCCTCCCACAACATGCATGCTTCCATACTGATCTGCATCAGCAGAGACCACTCGACGTAGTTGGTGGCTGTGAGCATTGGCCATACCAGGACACCGGACTAGGGACGGAGACAAGGGGGGACGAGCAGGGGCGAGGCCCCCCCTATGCTCATGGTTTTCTTAAGAATAGAAGTCATGGCAGGTCGTTCTTTGTGGTAGTTTAGCAAGCTCAGCCCCCCTCAAACAAATATCATGCACACTTTGCCCCCTCACACCCTGGCTCCATCCCTGCACCGGACTGCACCGGCCGCTCCTGGATCGTCCGCTCGTGGACGATTATCTGCTTCTCCGATCGCGCATGCGTGTGTTGTCCATCGTCCGCGGCGCATCTCCTGGAAGACAAGAGCCTGCTCCGTCCGCCATGGTCCTCAGGACCTGCCTGAACGTGGCCCTCTGATACCAAATGTCAGCCGAGCACCTGAAACACTCGACTGACAGAGGGAGAACAATAGAGAGCACAAGACAAGAATTTGTGCCGCTTAAAACTTTTCTAATGTCTCTTACTCCCTCCGTTTCAAAATATAAGATGTTTTAGGTTTGTGAATAAAATGAATCTAGACTTCTTTTAGTGTGTAGATTCACCCAAAGTTAAATGAACCTATATACTAAAACAAGTGTAGATACATTTACTTCACAGAGCTAAAATATCTTATATTTTAAAACGGAGGGAGTACTTCCTTTTATTATGCTTAATTACAACCGGAAATTGCGGCTAGGTACGTGCTCCACGATCCGTTGTAGTCGTGCCATTCCACGACGACCTGGTATCACGGCCACTGCAACTGTAACTGAGAAACAGTCAGAGGCCTAAAACGACTCGTGCAGTGGATTACCTAATAACAAAACAAAGCCCGCCGCTGGCTGCATGGTCGCCGTCGCTACGCCTACGCCTACGCCTAGGCCCAATGTTCCTGTGCGAGAGGCAATTATTTGAGAGGCCTCATTATTTGACCTACTAATTAAACTGACGTACGTACACGATCGACGCTAGCTCCCTAATCCAACGGACCCGCACGATCGAGCCGAGCTTTGCAATCCTATCCTACCTACGACGCGGGAGGCAACAAGCTCCGGAGGAGACTCGACTCGACCGACCCAGAGGACGTATATTATGTTAGGTATAGGCATCGACGCGGAAAACCCTAACCCGGAGCAGACTCGACTCGACCCAGCCACAGCTGGTCGCATCGCCCAACCCCAGCCAAAAACCCAAGCCGCCGCAGCAGCAGCCTTATGCTCCTCGGAACCAGCAAGCGCGGCCATGTCGCCGCGGCCGGCCACGGCGCGGCACTGTTCGACGCCCTTGGCCTCGGGAGCTTCGCGCGGCTCAACCTCCCTGCGCCGCCCGACGGGCTCGACCTCGATCTCACCGCCTCCGTGGACCACTCCTCAGGATGCATCATCGTCTCCATGGGAGGCGAAAGCATCATCACTTGGCCCGTCGACCTCGCGGCCGCACTCTTAATGCCACTAGGCAACAAGCTCGACCTCGCCGCAGAGGACGCGGCCTTGTTCTCTTCACCGGAGGCAATCGCCGCCGTGAGGGTGTTCGTTTATGACCGGCTGCTGCTGGGAGGTGGCCAGATGTTGCTGGAGGAGATCCTCACGTCCTTGCAGCTGGTGGAGGATGGGAAGGCATACGCCATGGACTGGGGCTGGTTTGTCTGGGCGTTTCTGAGCTAGGATGTGTTGATCGGGAAGGGACGACGTTGCAGTCAGTTCCTTCTCCGATTGATCAAGTGTCAAAGGCCGGATCTTTTCCCCTCCGAGGTTGATGGGGGAAAAGGCCTTATACTGCAGCAGCGGGAGACATTGTTGCTCCATGGGGGCAAAAATATTGGTGTGTCGGAGAAGATGCCAGCATTTGGATCAGGAATTGAGACTGAATATCAGGAAGACGGCAACCATGAAAGTGCAAATGTTTCTTCTCGACTTTGTTCTTTCCGTGCCAGTCGACAACAAGCTGTAGCTCATGTCTCAAACTTGGAGAATTTGGCTTCGAGTGGGGACAGAATTTTGGCACACACTATAGCTGAAATACAGCAAATGAGGGAGAAGGTGAAGGAGAAAGACAATCAAATAAAATCTCTCACCGAAGATACAAAGAAGGAAATTCAGGCAAGGTCTACCAAACTTAAAAAACTTGAGCATGATGGAATGTTAATGCGCCACACTCTTCATGGGTGCAAAAGAAGGTGTCAAGAGTCCTCTGCTGCATTTTTGGAGTATCGTAAGATGTGTCAAGAAAGTGGTGTTTCATCTTTGGATGTTGTGGCTGATGAGAAGAATCAGGTACATTGGAGGATGCAGCAGGAACGGGAAGCCCATGAAATTATTAATGGGATTCAAAAACATTGGCTTTCCAAGTTTTCGGCATGTGACACCAAGATTACAGCGATGTTAACAAATCTGGCAGACATCAACAATGAAGTGAAAAGGTTGAAGGATTCCGGATCAATTCAGGATCCTAATGTGGTACCTCATATTTGACTTGTGCACTTAGGTAATTTCTCTGAAAAACAGTTCATGCTTATTCCTAATCAGTCTTGGTCGGTTGTATACTATGTCAAAGTTGAGCTCTGGTCTTAGATATACACTGATTTTGCACAGAATCTACATTGCTGATGCAAGTGGCCGTTGTCCGTTCAAGTCTTTGGCAGGCGGTGAAGGATGGTGTTGCTGAAATAGCCGAGATATGGTTCCCGTATGGATCTTTGGTGATTGTCGTTCTGTTATAATTTTGGTTTTATTTATGCCTATAGCTTATGATGAACATTTAAGAGGGGTGATATGTCGTGTGTATTTATCTCCTTGCTGGATACTTGGTTAGAGCATGAAGGATACGCCTGTATGCTATCTTTTGCTTCCATATTTACTTTTCATGTGGAATGAATCATTGTAACGATGTGGTGGTTCTCTTATATGAAACCGGGTGATCTACCCTTTATGGGATGAAGTAAGGGAGGGACGGATATAGGCTGATTTTCAATTTTGCTTGATGTCTGATTGCCTGAGTGAATTCGACAATAATTGGTTGGATTGCTGTTACATTGTCTTTCCATACCCTGTTTCATCATCTCTTTCATTGCTTCATTCATTGAATAGTCTTATAAAGAGCAGAAAATGCTTTGTGAGAAAAGCTATTTGTGATTTCTTTTCAACTGAGCAAAGTGGCTTCCTATGAATGGAATCTATTAATTATTTAGATGTTCTGACTCCTATATTCCATCAGTGTAGCCTGATAAACTGATGATTATCGATCTGGTGGAAAAGATGACCCCCTTGAGGGTCTCGGGTATGTGTTATATAGGTGATGAAAAGCCCATCACGTGGCGCATACATGAGGGGGTATACATAAAGAGGAGTTGTTGGGGGGGGGGGGGGTAACCCCGGATAGGGTAAAGACAGGGAAAGACGAAAGGGAGTTCCCCGTCTAGTTTCCGAGTTACAGTCTGAGTCGGCCGAATCCTGTAGAGGTCGGCCGAGATAGGAAAGGGCAGGACCCTTATAGCAATGGCAAGGCATTACCCGGTCGAGATACTTCGTAAGTCGGCCGGGTTAGCCCAAGTAATCTTGATGCAGGTGAAGGACAAGCCGAGTTACAGGAGGCAGGGCCGAATGATACGAAGCTTGCAGGAGAAGGAGAAGCCTAAAGTCAAACTCTAGTAGCAGGCTAGGGAGAACCTGAGTGAAGCCAAGCACTAGGGACAAAGGCGCAGAGCGACAGAGAGACAGAAGGAGGTCACGGAGGTGACAGTCCTGAAGCCCGAGGCACACAGGAGGGCCCCTCTGGAACCTTGCCGTCATTAGGGGAGCGACAGGGAAAGGGGGGCGCCGAACTACTATATTGGGACAAGCATATTCCTCGAATATGCTTGCCACATCAGCCCTAAAGGAACCGAAGGCTCTCCTTTATAAGGGCAGGCTTGGACCCTAAGGAGGGGATCGACTCATTCTTGGTACCGTTAGGCTGGTAAAGTTCTCTCTTTCTCCTTGTATACAGCTCAAGGAGCACTTGTAACCCAAGGAAGGAGAAATACAGATCTTTGCGTTAGCTTTCTGTGTGTAGAATCCACTACATCTTCCCTCCCCAGATCCCACTAGCATCCATTGGCCCCAAGCTTTAGCCTACCCATGGCATCTGCCGTGCCACCACCACGACAGTTGGCGCCCACCGTGGGGCCAGCAGCGGTGCTAGCTGGAGTTATGATCCGGACGGGAAACTTCATCAAGACTAGCGAGCGCGTTGTTTCTGGCTTGGTCCAGAGATTTGGTCTCTGTGACTATGTCAGCGACAATGCAGGGAGCTTCAGGGGGAAAACTCCACCGCGTAATGGCGTCTTCATCAGCCTGGGCGAGCACGAGGTCTACGTCGGCGTCGACACCTCCAGTGTTTACCCTCACAAAGTTGTTGTTGCAGGAAATCCACCTCTTCACGCTGCAAGCCGTCTGCCCGGAGCGCATCCTATAGGCAGCGTCGAGGTGATGGTCGCGGTCGGGGTGCAAACTGGAGTAGCAGCTACCGGGTCGAGCAGAGAACCTGCCATCGGTGTACAGGGCGCACACAGGCAGACATCACCAATGCCCACCGAGGTAATCCCGCCAGCGACCAACCCGACCGAGGTGCAGGACACCACCCCAAAGGCACCAAGAGTAAGAGGGCCACCTCTGGAAAGGCCAGAGAATATTCTTCAGGCGACCATAGAAAGCTTAACTACACCTGTAGCGTCGATACTTAATCCGGCAAATGCTCAGGCAGAGTTAGAGGAAACCAGGCAAAAGGTGCTGATAGAGGCAAAAAAGGTGTCGGCCTTGCGGGAGTCCTTAAACAGGACCCTGCGAGAATATGCCAAAGCAAATAAGCTTGACGTCGCGCCCGAACGGGTGGACGAACTAAGATTGAGAGGGAAGAACCTCATGGATGACATCAACAAAGAGCATGATGCTCATAAAGCAGAATCAGAGGATTTGGGCTTGCCGAGGTACAGTACCCCGACAAGAAACCTAAGAGTGGCAAATGCCGCAGCATTAGAGTTAGAGGGGTTGACCGGTGAGGCCCGGCAGAAACAACAAGAAAGAGTAAACGAGCTGGTGCGCATCGCGAACCAGCAAAACGAGGAAATGCTCAGAGCAAACCCGGCGAGGCCGGGGGCCTCGCGAATGGTTCATTCGGCAGGAGCAGCACCTGCCTTGTCCGTCGCAGCAGCATCTTCACCCGGAAATAATGCTCGAAGAGACAAAGCAGTAACCTCGGGAAAGAGGAACAAGCCGATTGTTCCATATGATCCGGCAATGGCCGGAAAGGCAAATGAAAACAGAGGCAATGCAAGCCGAGGTAACAGTGGGGAGAGGAACCACGGCCGTGTTGAGAGAGACGGAGGAAGCCGAGGCAATGGAGATCTCGGCAGAAGAGAGCCCGCGAGAGGCAATCAGGAGAACAATACCTCGGTCGAAGTAGGGAGAGAACTGCCACTCAACCCACAACCAAGGCATGAACCCCGGCAGGAAAGAGAAACGAGGCCAGCTCGCCACGATCGAATTAATGAAAGATACAATGATGGTTATTCTGTGATGGAATATGCGGTCCATGGCGGAAACAATCACTATGGAATACAGGACAGAGTTCTGTACAGAGATTTGCCATCAAATGATGCAAGAGTGAAGCTGGACCGGCTATACAGGTCCGAGTTGTTGGAAGAACAGGGTCCACCAGGGCCGACATGCTTTGGACCACGGATCATGGGCGAACCTCCTGTGCCGAACTTTCAACTGGCGAGGGGCACGAAAACATATAATGGGAGTACCAAACCACAAGACTGGTTAATTGACTATGCCACTGCTGTAAAAATAGCGGGTGGGAACTTACGATGGGCAGTACGGTATGTACCACAGATGCTGGAAGGACCAGCTAGGGTGTGGCTGAATAATCTACCAGCCAGCAGTATCAACTGCTGGCTGGATTTTGAGGAAATGTTTGTCAGCAACTTCACCAGTACATACAAGAGGCCAAACAGGCCACAACAGTTAGCCATGTGCAAGCAGAGGCCGAATGAAACAGATAGAGAGTTTTTAACTCGGTGGTGTAACCTGAGAAACTCATGTGAAGGAGTCATAGAATCGCAGGCAATTGCTTGGTTCGCACAAGGATGCCGTTATGGCAGCGTATTGTGGCAGCGTCTACAAAGAGATATGCCGACCACACTAGCAGAAACTATCAGAATAGCGGACTCCTACGCATTAGGAGACCCAACGCAGCCAGAGTTAATGTCGGCGGATCATCGCGAGCAGCAGGGCCATGATGCAAGAGATTTGGCCGGTTCATCTAGGCGCGGTGATTTCAGAGGAAGAAGAAGAGAGGAAAGGCCGGATTACAGATATAATTCGGCCCAAGTGGCGGCAGTAGCACAAGACCCGCCGAGTCACGGAGCAACTCAAAGGCAGAAGAATGGTCCTCAACAGTGGACACCAAGAAATGAAGGAAAAAGGCAGTGGACCCCAGAACAAAAGAAACAGTGGCAGGAGAGGCCGAAGTACACATTCGAATCTATGTTAGATCAGCCGTGCAAATTTCACACGTCAAACCCATCCAGGCCAGCCAACCATACCACCCGCCAGTGTGCATGGATGAAAAATGCAATGAGGAACCCCGCAGGGGTTCAGGCACCCCATCAAGTACATCAGCAGCACCAGCCACAGTTGACTGGAGCAAATGCACAGCAACTAATGTTACCGCCCCCTCCCCCGAGATACGATAACTCGGATCGGAGAGACGCGGTGCATCAAGTGATGAACCAAGTCCAGGATGGAAGAACAAATCCGGCGAATACCGGACGCAATGATTACAGAGAACATCATCAGTCCTATTGCGTGTTCACAACGGAACAACAAGACAAGCAAAGTGTGCAGCGCCGGCATATGGAGGTGAATGCAGTTATGCCAGCAGTACCAAGATATATGCCTTGGTCGGATCAGGAGATAACTTGGAGCATAAAGGATCATCCTAAGATAATGCCAAATCCCGGATCATATGCACTCGTGTTGGATCCGACATTTGTTGGACCGAGCATCAATGTCAAATTCTCAAAGGTACTCATAGACAATGGAAGTAGTATCAATATCATGTACAAGGATACCATGCATAAACTCGGAATATCGCAGAACATGTTGCAATCCACGAGGACCACTTTCCATGGGATAGTGCCAGGGCTTTCATGTGAACCCATTGGTAAGGTCCGAGTGGATGTGTTATTCGGCACAAGAGATAACTACAGAGCAGAGAATTTAGAGTTTGAAGTGGTGGATCTAGAGAGCTGTTATCATGCTCTACTCGGACGACCAGCGTTGGCCAAGTTCATGGGCAGTTGTCATATAAGTTATCTGAAAATGAAACTACCCGGACCACAAGGAGTGATAACTATAACAGGGGATTACAAGAAATCGATGGAGTGTGCATCAGCCGGGTCAAATTTGGCCGAATCATTGGTTATAGCAAGAGAAAAAAGAAGGATTCAGGAGGTAGCAGCCCTCGCTCAGTCGGCACAGCTGAACATGCCAGCACTGGCCAACCCGCATGGCAGTGTCTCTTTTCAGCCGACTAAAGAAACGAAGAAGTTTCATATAGATGAGCAATTCCCGGAGCGTACTGTTACTATTGGTGCAGGCCTGGACGCTAAATAGGAAAGCGAGCTCACCAACTTCCTCCGTGAGAATCGGGACATATTTGCATGGTCAACTCAGGATCTGCAAGGTGTTCCGAGGGAGTTGGCTGAGCACTCTTTGAATGTAAGGCCCGGAGCAAGGCCGGTGAAGCAACCTCTCCGCCGCTTCGCTGAAGACAGGAGAAAAATAATAGGGGATGAAATAGCTCGGCTCCTCGCAGCCGGGTTCATCATGGAGGTGCTGTACCCGGATTGGTTGTCGAATCCGGTGCTGGTAGAAAAGAAGAAAGATGATCCCAATGTAGCCATTGTATGGCGAATGTGTATCGATTACACGAACCTGAACAAGGCGTGTCCAAAAGATCCTTTTCCATTACCTAGAATAGACCAAGTCATTGATTCGACCGCTGGTTGTGAGTTATTATCATTTGTAGACGCGTACTCTGGTTTCCACCAGATACCGTTAAATCCGGCCGATCAAATAAAGACTGCATTTATTACCCCGTACGGGGCTTATTGCTATCGCACAGTGCCATTCGGCCTGCGAAATGCAGGAGCAACATATCAGAGATGCATGCAAAAATGTCTACATGATCAAATAGGAAAAAATGTACAAGTATATGTAGATGATGTGGTCATCAAAACCAAGGAAAGCAAAACCTTACTGGAAGATATACGGCAAACTTTCGTAAACTTGAGAAGATTCCGAATGAAACTTAATCCAGAAAAGTGCACGTTTGGCGTGCCAGCAGGAAAATTGCTCGGTTTTCTTGTATCTAGCCGAGGTATAGAAGCCAACCCAACAAAGATAAAAGCAGTAGAAAGAATGGAATTGCCGAGATGCTTAAATGATGTACAAAAATTCACAGGTTGTCTAGCCTCGCTCAGCCGGTTTGTATGTCGGCTGGGAGAAAAGGCGCTACCACTATATCAGCTGATGAATAAATCAGATAAATTCATTTGGACCCCGCAAGCGGACAGTGCATTTCATGAGTTGAAAAAAATGTTAGTCACAGCACCCGTTTTGGCTTCTCCATTATCAAAAGAGCCTATGTTACTCTATATAGCGGCTACCAACAGAGTAGTAAGTGTTGTAGTCGTAGTAGAACGACTTGAAGATGATAAATCCGTACAAAGGCCGGTGTATTATTTAAGCGAGGTATTATCCGCTTCAAAACAGAATTACCCACATTATCAGAAGATGGCTTATGGAGTATATATGTCGGCAAAAAAGCTTAAACATTACTTCGAAGAACATCCCATCAGAGTGATCTGTGAAGCGCCCATAGCCGACATATTGAGCAACAAAGATGCAAGTGGCCGAATAGCAAAATGGGCAATCGAGTTGTCACCATACGCTCCACAATTTGATAGGAGAGATGCAATTAAATCTCAAGCAGTCGCCGACTTCTTCGTAGACTGGGCCGAAGCGCAGTATGAGCCACCATTACAAGATCTAAATTATTGGACGATGCATTTCGATGGTTCCAAACTAAGAAATGGTTTGGGGGCAGGGATAGTGTTAACCTCACCTAAAAGAGATCAGCTGGAATATGTGCTACAAATACATTTTGCCACATCCAACAATGTAGCCGAATATGAAGCACTGGTCCATGGATTGAAAGTAGCAGAAGAGATTGGCATATGCCGAATCTTATGCTATGGAGACTCGGACCTAGTAGTACAGCAAGTCTCAGGCAATTGGGATGCATTAGATGCTAATATGGCTTTATACAGATTTCATGTGCAAAAGATCAGTGGATACTTTGAAGGATGTGAATTTCACCACATACCTCGGGCAAAAAATGATGCCGCAGACACGTTGTCAAAGCTCGGATCAACCCGACAGTCAATTCCCCCAGGCATTGCCCTGGAACACCTCAGAAAACCATCAATAATCCCGTCACCAGAATCCGAATCTATCTTTATTCCGACAAATTCAGCAGAAGATAATGCGCCGATGGAAGTAGACCAGCAATATGACTCGGAACCCCTCAAGAGGAGGACAGCAGAAATGAGCACAATCATGGAGAAGGCCGAGGTAAATATGTCGGTAGAAAACATGGAAATAGACGGTGAGACCACACCAGAAAAAATCACACCGCCATGGGCGCAACCCATATTCTCTTACCTTAAAGAGTCGATATTGCCGGATAATGAAGTATTAGCTAGACAAACTGTAATGAGAGCAAAAGCTTATACAATCATAAACAATGAGCTATATAAAAGAAGCGTCACAAGCGTATTGCAGAAATGTGTGAGTTCGGCAGAAGGCCAGGAGATCCTCCTGGATATACATCAAGGAGAGTGTGGACACCATGCCTCGTCTCGTGCCTTGGTAGCCAAAGCATTCAGGCATGGATTTTATTGGCCAACGGCGTTGAAAGAAGCCAAAGAGTTGGTTGAAAAATGCAATGGTTGTCAGAGATATGCAACCAGGATACATATGCCATTGGCCGAGTTAAAAACAATACCCATCACTTGGCCATTTTCTGTGTGGGGCTTAGATATGGTGGGACCATTTAAGCCGGCCCGAGGGGGAATGACCCACATATTGGTTATGGTGGACAAGTTCACGAAATGGATTGAGGTGAAACCAATAAAAAAATGCGATGGGCCCACAGCAGTGAAATTTCTCAAAGATATTATTTTAAGATATGGGTATCCGCACAGTATTATTACGGATAATGGCACAAATTTTGCAGAAGGAGACTTCGCCAGATTTTGCAGAGAGAAACATATAAGACTAGATGTTGCCTCTGTGGCTCACCCAGCGTCTAATGGGCAAGTAGAGAGGTCTAATGGACTAGTATTGTCAGGAATAAAACCACGACTTGTTGAACCGCTGCAAAGGTCGGCAGGATGTTGGATTGAGGAACTCCCAGCCGTATTATGGAGCCTCAGGACTACTCCGAATAGATCAACAGGCTATACACCATTCTTTCTGGTATACGGGGCAGAGGCAGTGCTTCCAGCCGACATAATACATGACTCGCCAAGAGTTACTCAGTATACAACCTCAGAGGTAAACGAAATAGCTCGGCAAGATACGGTAGACCTGCTTGAAGAAGCCAGAGAACTGGCACTATCACGATCAGCTATTTATCAACAGAACTTGCGACGATATCACAGCAAGAAGGTGAATCCAAGGATATTCAAAGAAGGAGATTTAGTCCTCCGACTGGTGCAACGCACGGCCGGCATGCACAAGCTGTCACCTCCATGGGAGGGACCATTCATTTTGAGCAAAGCATTACATAATGATGCCTATTATCTAATCGACGCTCAATCCCCCAGAAGGAACAAGGCAGACAAAGCTGGCGAAGAAACGAAGCGGCCATGGAATGTAGCCTTGCTTCGTCCATTTTACTCATAGCATAGTATTTCAAGGTCAAGGACCAATGATATATTAAACCTCGGCATCCAGAGCAGTGACTCGGGGACTGCCATATATTATCTCAATTTCATCTTATGTACTAAACCTCGGCGTCCAGAGCAGTGACTCGGGGACTGCCATATATTATCTCAATTTCGTCTTATGTACTAAACCTCGGCGTCCAGAGCAGTGACTCGGGGACTGCCGTATGTAATTTCAATTTCATCTTATGAATCAAACCTCGGCGTCCAGCACAGTACCTCGGGGACTGCCATAGGTCATTTCAATTTCATGTTGTATGTTAAACCTCGGCATCCAAAGCAGTAACTCGGGGACTGCCATATGATATTACAATTTCTGTGCACTAAACCTCGGCACCTTGAGCAGCGACTCGCCAACCGCCTTATATTATTTTTTCCGCAGTTCAGTTTATACACTAAACTTCGGCGCCATAAGCATTAACTCGCGGACTGCTAAATTTTGTTCCGAAGTCCTGGCTAGCCTTTGCTACAAAGAAAGTATCAAACTTCGACTTTGAAAGTAACAACAGTCCAAACTAATATGATATACGAAGCTCAGACTTGGATCAAGTGGGTAAACCACGAATACGAAGATAGATACGTCCCCAGATTAAGAAATCGCTGCCCAACACAGCAAAAAATTCGGACAAACAAGACCACTTACACAAAGTGATAACAATTACAAACATGTGTCTCAGCAGCACACGGCAAAAGAAATTCATTCCATACAAAGAACAGATGAATGTTTCACCTACATTGTACGCCCGGCATACCAGGGATAGGAAATGACTTAAACGTTTTTAGCTGGAGAGGCGGCAACTTGGTCAGGGGCTGGGGATTCCGAGGTAGGAGGAACTTCGGCCGATGTTACCTCGCCCTCCGCAGACCTAGGTGCAACCTCGGCTGAAGCTGGAGGCTGCTGAGGGGCATCAGTTTGCGCAGTTGAATGCCCAGTACCTTTGGAGGAGGACCGCGCGTCACCATTGCCATCCGAGCTCGAACTGGAGTCACCAGAGGAAGCCGAATCATCTGCACCTTCACCCTGTTCAGCCGAGTTATCGTCTGATGTATCCTCTATCGCAACCTCATCGTCCGAGTTCGGGAGAAAGCTCGGACCTTCATTCCAGGTGTGCACGTCGGCATACTCGACGAGTTGAAAGGCGCGAGCTTGCCGGAGAGCGACGAAAGTGGGGTCCTCAACCCAACGAGAACCAGTGCGCAGATTTCTCAAGATATCAAGAGAGATGTCTTCGTACCATGACATGATAACGGTGAGGGCCATATCCGCGCCAGCTCGCCCAGCAGATTCCCTCCAAAGACTTAGTTGTTTTTCAGAGGCATTCAATCTAGTCACCAGCAATTCGATCTCGCTGATGTTAGGAGTCCTAGAGGTATTCGTCCAGAGAGCACGGTGGGCTCGAATAGCTGCCAGCACCAAGTCCCTGCCCATGATTTTCATCGGACCAAGGGCAGCGCCGACAGAAACCAAGAAATCTTCTATTGAATATTCAAAATTCACGTCAACAGGGAGACCTCGGCGCGCACGAGAAGCAAGGACCGCTTTAGAGCTCACGGACTTAGCTTCAGGAAAATGACCTGCGCAAAAAAGGGAGGCGTCAGAGGGCAGCAGAAGGAAGAAAGATAATCCGGCTGTGTTAAGATGCTTACGATGAATGTAACTCATCATCATCTGAAGGTCCTTCGCCCAGTCAATCTTGTTCTTCTCAAAGCGAGCAATTTCCTCGCTCATTCCTCGAGTTTTCAGCTCGGCAGCCTCAAAGAGCTCTTTATTCTTTTGCAATTCCAAAGCCAGCCGGTTCTTCTCCTCGGAGAACTCCTGATCGACCTTTTCTAGCTCGGATTTCTGAGAAAGCTTAAGGGCCTCCACCTCGGCGCTTAGGCGAGCTATCTCGTTATCCTTTTCTTTTAGCTACGCCGAATGAGTGGCGCCTTGTTCTAAAAAATGCAGCACTACATCAGGCATGGGCGTACAATCTTGGTGAGATGATGCAAAGGTTCGTATCTCGGCTTTACCAAAGCCAAACAAAGTAAAAGAAACTTAGTGCACGTCTTAGAAAGGGAAAAGTACGAGGTAGATGGAAAACTAACCTTCCAAGCTCTGGACTTTCTTCTCAAGACGAATGTTGAGATTATTGATGTTACATGTTAACCCACAAAGTAAGCCGGCATCCCGCAGACAAAACAATGACAATATTAGAAATGACAAGGAAAATGATCAACTTACCTACTTTTTTCACCACAGGAATAACTTTTTCATATTTTTCTTCCAACTTCTTGTGCGAGAAAAGCAGTCTTTGAAATTCAGCAGTCCGCCGGTCATGTGCAACCTGAGCAATAGAACAAACGATGAGTGGATATTCAAAGCCAAAACAGATCTGAGTTAAGCGAAAACTTAACCCAGATCTAGGTGGCTGGATATTCAAAGCCAAAATAGATCCGAGTTAAGCAAAAACTTAACCCAGATCTAGGTAGCTGGATATTCAAAGCCAAAACAGATCCGAGTTAAGCGAAAACTTAACTCAGATCTAGGTGGCTGGATATTCAAAGCCAAAACATATCCGAGTTAAGCGAAAACTTAACCCAGATCTAGGTGGCTGGATATTCAAAGCCAAAACAGATCCGAGTTAAGCAAAAACTTAACCCAGATCTAGGTAGCTGGATATTTAAAGCCAAAACAGATCCGAGTTAAGTGAAAACTTAACTCAGATCTAGGTGGCTGGATATTCAAAGCCAAAACAGATCCGAGTTAAGCGAAAACTTAACCCAGATCTAGGTGGCTGGATATTCAAAGCCAAAACAGATCTGAGTTAAGCGAAAACTTAACCCAGATCTAGGTGGCTGGATATTCAAAGCCAAAACAGATCCGAGTTAAGCGAAAAACTTAACCCGGACCTAGGTGGCTGGATATTCAAAGCCAAAACAGATCCGAGTTAAGCGAAAACTTAACCCGGACCTAGGTGGCTGGATATTCAAAGCCAAAACAGATCCGATTTAAGCGAAAACTTAACCCAGATCTAGGTGGTTGGATATTCAAAGACAAAAGTAGATTCGAGTCAAGCGAAAGCTTAGCCCGGACCTATGTGGCTAGACATTCAAAGAACAGCTAGCAAAGTTTAAGATAGATCAACTCGGATATAGGCTCGAACCCTAAATTAAGTCGAGTTAAGTAGAGCACTATAAAAACTTCCAAGCGAATAACAAATTACTCGTTTGCAAGTTTCGGGGACTAATGTATATATAATAGCATATGGAGAATCAGTCTAAACCCCGGGAAGCAACAATTACCTCGTTCATCTTGTTGCTATCCAGAATGATCTTGGCAGCTTGATCCAAACGGCTGCTGATGTCGGAAAGTTGAAACGGCTGACTGTTTGGATTGCCTTCAAGTTGATCAGCAGCATTCCAGTTATGAGCATATTCCACCAGCGAGCCGAGGCTGTTCCCACTGGCCGTCCGAGTAAGGACTTTACCCCGGACATGCTGTGTAATTACCGAGGCAGCAGGGCTCGTATGAAGAGCAAGCTGGGTACCGGCGGCCGGAGTAGTAGAGGCTTTGGCGGGAGCAATCCCTTTACGCAGCACGTCGGCAATACTCGGCTGAGAAGAGCCGGCCAAACCTTTTTGGGAAGTGGGAGCCTTGGTGGCAACAGTTTTTCTTACTGTAGAGGAGGCACCAGCAGAAGCCGATACCTCGGCAATGGGAACAGTGCCTTTAGAAGCAGGAGGAATCACAGGCGCAGAGGGCGCCGGGGTATTACCGACCACGGCTGCGGCTGGGGTTACAGTAGGAGCTACCGAGGTAGAAAGAGGCTCGGTGGATATGCTCGGATTCAATGGAGGGGCAACGGGTTCGGTAGAAATCTCGGAGACACGAGCATCAGGCGCATCGTGACGAGGGGGTGACATATGTGGAGCTGGAGGAGACGTAGCACGAGCAGGACTAGGAATCCTAGTATCTTCAACGGGCGGAGGAGACGGCTGCCGAATCGGGCGGCTAGTCATGCTAGGACCGCCAGGCTTAACGGAAAGCGGAGCACTGCGGAAATAAGAAAGAAAAAAGGGTGTCAGGATGAAAAACAGAAACAGGGAAACAAGAAATACGAGCAAAACGAACTTACCCTGTGACCCCAGGCATGGTCTTGCGCCTGGGAGGGTTCGGAGCAGACTTCTTCATTCGTTTCTTGGGGGCCACCTCTGAAGCACTAGCAGGAGCCCCGCGTTTCCCCGAGGTAACTGGGGGCCGGGATGCAATAGGCTCGGCGTCGTGAACCTGACCGGCCGGATTAGCTGGGAAAGTAGAAGCCGGAAATGCATAAGAAATAGGCATTGCGGCAACTACCTCAAGAGCTTGGACCTCGTCCGAATCACCTTCCTCCTCATGGACCGAAGTCTTGCCACGAGCGCGAGCCGTGGCGGGATCCGACTTAGGGATGAATTCTTCGGAGTCCGGCTCCCCAACGTCCGGGGTATTCCGATCCGCAGTCCACGGAAGCGACAAAACCTTGGCGTCCTCGTCCTTTTGCTCTGCGAACCTCTATGAGGCGAAAAAGAAGGAAGGTTAGGGAAAACAGCTATGAAAACAATAGAAAATCAAAGCATTGATGGTTAAACTTACTGCGGGAGGAGGACGCTCGCGGGTAAACGGTTTCAATCCCCAGGTCCAATCTTCAGGCATCTCCGTCTTAAATATAGCTCGGACGCGCTTGAAGACAAGGTAGTTGTCCAGCTCGACGGTCGAGACTCGGTTGGGATCAAGTGGACCACTCATGTAGCAAAGTTTGTGCGTCCTTTTCTGGAATGGGCAAATTCGGCTACTGATGAAGGTAGCCATCAAGTCCTCGCCGCGTAACCCGGCCCGGATCAGTTCTTTGAGCCGAGTCTCGAAAAGCTCGGCCAAGACATGGCTCCTCCTCGGATTGTAAGTCCAATTTACCTTGGAAGGCGGACCAATGGAGAAGGCAGGGAGCCGAATCTTGTCTTCTGTTCCTCTGTTCTTGACGTAAAAGAAGGATTTGTGCCACTTCTTGCACGACTCTAACCCGGTGACACGAGGAAATACAGACTTCCTCCGAGGTGTAATGGACGCCGCCCCGCACTGAGTAAGCAGTTTCTCGGAAGGGTGCAGAGATTTGTCAGGGACTACATTAGAACGAATCTGGAAGAACTTCGCCCAGACGTGCACGGACGGCCATAGGCCGAAGTATCCCTCCGAGGCGGAGATAAATGCAGAAAGAGAAGCGATAGCGTTCGCAGGAAGATGATGCGGCTGAAGGCCGAAGTAGTCGAGAAACTCTCTTGCAAAATCGCTAAGAGGGAGACCGAAGCCGCGCGAGAAATGTGACATAAAAACTACATACTCGCCATCCCTAATTTCTGGAGATAACTCGTTGCCGGGTAAACGACAAGAGACCTCGGCGGGAATCCTCCGGGTTCGGATGAGCCACTCAATCTCCCGCCGGGTAACTGAGGAGCCCTGCCACGAGCCCCGCTCAGGCCCAGAGCCAGCATCATCATCCTCTACCAGGGCACCGCTAAAGGAACTAGACATGATTTCGCCGGAAAGATCGTCGGAAGAACAACTCGCGGCGGAGGAAAACTTAGAGCTACGAGGCCCCGTCGCAATTCTACGCGAAAACGGCGGCGGAACGACGACTGAACCGCAGCGCACGAACAAAGAGGAAACGAAGGGATCTAGAGGAAAGCCTAGGCGGCAAGACCGAAAAGAACTCACCAGCGACAACGCCGGAACAAATAAGCGGCGACGAGGTAGACGGAGCAGCGCGGTGGAGTCCTCCTCGTCGCAGAACCAGTTGAGCGTGCGGCGGCGGAACCACGAACGAGCGCAGAAGCGCGAGGAAGAAGAAGGGTGCGGGCGAGCGAGAAGGGGAAAAAGAAACTCCCAGGCGCCGCGCCCCTCTTTATAACCTAGCCGCAAGCAAGATAGTGGGATCGTGGGTGTGGCAGTTGGCATCGCGGATCGTGTGCGCAGCACGACCACACGTCGCTGAGCGGAACCGCACCGAGGGCCACACGATTGACCAAGGAGCTCACGATCCCCAACGAGAACGGCGCACGAGGCGTCGCAGCAACGGCGCGACGGGCGTGACAGTAACTGTAGCTTGTCAGTAAATGCTGTAGAGGAACAAAAAACTAGAGAAACAATGATGAGGATGACACGTGGGACGAGGCGTGCACTACTGAATACAGTGTTATCACCACGACAAGATAACTCGGAAACAATACATAACGAGTGTCGTGAAACTGATACGACCCGGCCGAGGTTATCGGCAGGGCCATACCAGCTTCGGGGACTAATGTTGGGGGGGTAACCCCGGATAGGGTAAAGACGGGGAAAGACGAAAGGGAGTTCCCCGTCTAGTTTCCGAGTTACAGTCTGAGTCGGCCGAATCCTGTAGAGGTCGGCCGAGATAGGAAAGGGCAGGACCCTTATAGCAATGGCAAGGCATTACCCGGTCGAGATACTTCGTAAGTCGGCCGGGTTAGCCCAAGTAATCTTGATGCAGGTGAAGGACAAGCCGAGTTACAGGAGGCAGGGCCGAATGATACGAAGCTTGCAGGAGAAGGAAAAGCCTAAAGTCAAACTCTAGTAGCAGGCTAGGGAGAACCTGAGCGAAGCCAAGCACTAGGGACAAAGGCGCAGAGCGACAGAGAGACAGAAGGAGGTCACGGAGGTGACAGTCCTGAAGCCCGAGGCACACAGGAGGGCCCCTCTGGAACCTTGCCGTCATTAGGGGAGCGACAGGGAAAGGGGGGCGCTGAACTACTATATTGGGACAAGCATATTCCTCGAATATGCTTGCCACATCAGCCCTAAAGGAACCCAAGGCTCTCCTTTATAAGGGCAGGCTTGGACCCTAAGGAAGGGATCGACTCATTCTTGGTACCGTTAGGCTGGTAAAGTTCTCTCTTTCTCCTTGTATACAGCTCAAGGAGCACTTGTAATCCAAGGAAGGAGAAATACAGATCTTTGCGTTAGCTTTCTGTGTGTAGAATCCACTACATCTTCCCTCCCCAGATCCCACTAGCATCCATTGGCCCCAAGCTTTAGCCTACTCATGGCATCTTCCGTGCCACCACCACGATAGGAGTACTACTCCAAGTCTACGTATACGGCAAATAAAGGAAAAAACTCAAGTATTGTTTAACAATGATTAGTTCTCCAGTAACAGCTCATTTGTTGTCTACAGCTTCTGTTAACTGTAGTTGTCAGACATTTGTTGTGCTCCAGATCTTATTCTTCTTTTCAACAGTGCTCTTCACATCAGTATTGCATGTCTTAGACATCTCTTACTCTCTGGTGCTAATATTCATAGTTTGTTTTCTGTAGCCGCATAGCCTGTTGAGAAACTAACCCTCTATTGGCTTAAATCGCAAGACCACGTTTGTCAGAATCTTAGAATGGAGCCTCATTTCTTCCATACTTTGTCTCCAGTAGTGTTAATTATTCCATCTATAAAAAGGCTTTGTTTCGGCTGTCATATCCAAAGTTTCTTTATTTTCTCTATTGACATTATTACCAGTTCAATATCTAGGACAGCTCAGTGTTTTACTGCAACCATTCATTGAAATGTAGTATGAGATGCGAATCAAGATTGTTTTCAATTTATTTCTAGGCTTCTAGTTAAGTGTATGCTCTTTTGGCTTATTAGCATGATGAGTCAATCAATCCATCATATTTTCCAAGAACTAAGTGGTATGCTCGTGATGGCATGTGCTCAGATTGTTTTGGTTAGTTTCGACGGCCCCTGTGGGTATTATCCTTAATATTTCCCTACCATTTGATGCAGTCAATTGGTCATTGTCTGATATTCACTGTTCATTATGGTGCTGGCTGCTTGTTTTATTGACCGGTGATGATTTTTATTTTGGTGGAGCCTTTGACAACATTCTGAAGTCATGCCTGGTCTGAATTTGACTAGAATTTAGTAATGTATCCTCATGAACTTTCCACAACAATCTAGTAAAGTTTTTGTAAGCATTACACTGAACTGATACAAAACCATTCCAAAGTTTCAGCGATTTTTGAGTTGTCCTGTGATGATTTCTGGGCCGCAAGACTCTGGATGTGACAATCCCCGTGATTGAAGAAATGTGGCTCGTGCACTAGTGACGATCGGTTCGGAATGCACTGCTTCCCTTGCTACATGTCTAGAAATACTGTAGGCATCTAAGTTACTTGCTTCATATGTGCATTTGAATTTCGATGGAGCCTATAGCTGCATCAACTCTAGACTTCCATATTACCTGTTAGGGTATATTGCGTTAGGGAAATATTCCCTCCTGTTCAAAATATAAGACGTTTTACGTTTTCTGATAGCATCCAAAATTGTGCATTTGTACATAAATACCCCTGAAACTGTCGGAATCAGAACGCAGACGACACAATCAAATTTTGAACCCCAATCTTGAGATCGACGCGAGGCTCTCACGTGGCCCAGCCAAAAGCGCGCCTTGCCCAGATCGTCACATGGCCTAGCCAGAATCGACGTGCTTCTAGCGTCCACTTGGCTAGCCCAGTACTCGGCTCATGTTCTGGATATTCATGCGCTCACAGTCCAATAATAAGAAGAGAGCCCACTCCATCTCAAAAGCCCGGACCGAAGGGAGGAAGGAATCTCTCCCTTATAAGCTGGGGTGTGGCCTTCTCCCATAGGCGAGGTGGGACTAAACCAAGCAGCCTCCACCGGTCAACAGAGGGGTTCTAACATCCCATCCCCCTGAGAAGCCCCTCAGGAAGGCATGGCGATGCTGGCTCTGATACCAAATGTTAGCGTCCACTTGGCTAGCCCAGTACTCGGCACATGTTCTGTACGTTTATGCGCTCACAGCCCAATAATAAGAAGAGAGCCCACTCCATCTCAAAAGCCCGGATTGAAGGGAGGAAGGAATCTCTCCCTTATAAACTGGGGTGTGGCATCCTCCCATAGGTGAGGTGGGACTAAACCAAGCAGCCTCCACCGGTCAACAGAGGGGTCCTAACACGTGCGCTCGCCCAGATCGTCGTGCGGCCGACCGGAATCGACACATGCCTCGCCCAGATCCTCGCACGGCCTAGCCAGAATGGACGTGCGCTCGCCTAGATCCTCGCGCGGCCGACCGAAATCGCCACGCGCTCGCCCAGATGCTCGCGTGTCCGGCCGGAATCGACGAGCGCTGTCGCCCAGATCCTCACGCAACACCCATCTAGCTGACACCTGCACTTTGAATCAATCCCCTCCCTTAATCGATCGTCGGAAGAGTGCCAACATGCCAGCCATCACCCAGTAGCTCGCTGGCCTCTCCCACCTAGCAGGAGCAGAGCATTAGCCAGTGAGAGTGCTCCAGGCTAGGGGCACCTTCCTTGATAGCCAGTGAGAGGAGAGCAGGAGCAGCTCGCCGGCATGTAGGCCTCCACCCAGTAGTTCGCCAACCTCCCCCACCCAGAAGGAGCAGAGTGTTGGCCAGGGGAGAAGGCCAGCGAGAGTTCTCCAATTTCATCCCTTGATCGCCAGCAATAGGAGCAGACCGCGGGCCAGACAGCTCACCGGCACCGTCACCTTCTTGCCCAGGTGCTCCTCGCCTCTTCCTCTCAACCGTAGGAGAAAACCGCGGTCTGGTCAGCTCATTGGCACCATCGCCTTCTCGCCCAGATGCTCCTCGCATCTACCACCAATGCCTCGACGCCTAGGTGCCCCTTGCACATTCCTAGCACAGAGATCAGTAGCAGCAGACATCAACATGTATGGTGAACAAAGAGTAGCAGCAGCAACAACTCCAAAACTAAACAAAGAGCAGCAGGAGTAGATCACAGCAACAACAACCCCATACCTGAACAAAGAGGAGCAAGAACAATCAGATAAGTATGGTGCTACTAGATTTGAATTTTAATCCACCCAAAGAAGACGACGTCCATCTAGTACAAGGAGAACATGAAGGTACATTAGCTAGCAAAACTTTAGAGGAATTCATCACTAGTAGTACATAAAATGATGTGTTTGTGTGTTGTTATTGTTGTATGTTTATCCAGGATGGACATGATGAACAAACTTATGCAATAAAGTATAAGAAAAAATATAATGTAAACTGCCCTTATAAATGACAAAAAAAAAATCAGTTAAGCTATATTAATCCTCGCAATGGCTACTATTTTGATTTATGTTTTACACTGAATTCTATACTGAGTGAATTTTCAGTGTAAAGAAACATCTTTAGTGAGCAGCAATATAAAATGTTTCTTATCAGCAAGTAACTAAATAACAAGACATGAAGTACCGGTTCTAGACAAAAGTGACCTCTATACTGTCAAAATCTCTCTATCTTCCTTTGGGATTTCAGAGTGTCAATTAGTGTTAAGACACATGACTCTACTCCTCTATGGATTCCATTGTGCATGGCTACTGTCAATGGAGTAATTCATGTATGGATTCCATAGCACAGCAAGTAAAATTGTCCATCACTACTGCAAGTTAACTACAGTTATGCAAACAAGCTTCTAGAGTGATCAACATATAGATGTACTATTGTCCCCACTGAAGACTAAATGGATATGGAATTCAATTCACAAGAATAAATAAACAAGAAAGCAGACAGAAAACAATAAGAAAGCCCATACAATTAATCAAAACAACATCTACTGCCTCTATGCAAGGAAAAAATGGAGTACTTCATGATCCGATAGCACACAATAAAGGAAAACAATGTGGACAACAATTTCAGAGCAAGTGGACGTACTGGTCGCGGTGGTGGTGGTTATCGTTACACTTTTGGTCCTAAATCATTATGCTCAGGGACATTTGCGCAGTATGACATGTCACGCTGTAACCACAAGATTAGTAAGAATCAAGAAACGACGCATAAAAACACACAAAAAAGTAGCCTGCATAAAAACACACACAGAACAAGAAACTTTGTATATATGTTTCGATTTAGCAGCATTTGTCAAGCATGAATAGATAGAAGTATTTGTAAAGCATGAATACATAGAAGCATTTGTCAAGCATGAACACTACTTTTTAATTTGTTTTTTACTCCATTTAACAGATGAAGAAATGGAAGATCATGATCAAGAAATGGAAGATCATGAGCAAGGTGCTATAGGTGCTTAGCAAGTAGTGAGGCGTAGAAAATCGCTCGATGATCAAAAAAGATTTGCTGCTTATGTAGCAATGCATTTCCAGTGTATGAAGAATGGTGGCAAGTTTTAAAAAAGGGACAAGAAATACATAGCAACATTTTTTAGGGCAGACATCCAAATTATGCAAAGGATATGGAATATTGCAATGAGACAGATCGCCGAGTGTTTAGAGGTGGATGTTTCAAACAAGAATAAAGGAAGGTGTGAATGAAAACCCATAAAAATCGATCTATCTCCCGATCGCACTATACCACTAAACCAAAGATCAACTATTAAGTCTCTCGCATGGCAGTTGGGAGCCGATCGTACTACACTCTATAGAAGATTCAAAATGAAGTACATAAAGAGGCATGGTTCTTTGAAGCCAACTCTAAAAGGAAAGAATAAGATGGATATGATAGAATTTTGCATGTCTATGCTTGAATAAGAAACCAAAGGAGATGCAACACGAAAATTTAGCACTATGCAAAATATTGTGCATATCGATGAGAAGTGGTTTTACATGATAAAGAAAAATAGGAACTATTATCTGCTACAAGAGGAGGATGTCCCAATAAGAGCTGCGCATAGCAAGAACTGCATTGGAAAGGTCATGTTTCTAACGGTTATTGCTAGCCCAAGGTTTGACACTACGGGTAAAGTGACATTATCAGGGAAAATAGGTTGTTGGCCATTTTTTAAGGAAATTCCAGCTAAGAAAAAAGTGAAAATAGACCGAAAGGGACATTGGAGATCAAATCAATCATAGTTAACATGGAAGTGACGAGGGAGTTTATAATTGAGAAGATTTTTCCTGCTATCGTATCTGCTTGACCTATAGAAGATGTTAGGCAAACAATTCTAATAAAACAAGAGAATACCACACCTCACATTCTCCCAAATTACAAAGCATTTGGAGAAGCGGTGGTAGAAGTTCTGGCCAAAACTGAACTGACCATGAAGCTGATTCAACAGCCAGCAAACATCTCCAATTTGAATGTTTTAGATCTTGGTATTTTTTGGTCTCCAGAGTCACTAATTGATACCTTAAACCCCAAAATTGTACAAGACTTCATTCAAGGTGTGCAAAAAGAGTTCAATGACTATGAGGTTGCTAAGCTAAATAAGATATTCCTAAGTCTACAGACCTGCATGATTCAAGGCATGAACCATGAAGGAGGAAATGGGTATGACCCACCTCAGGTGTTCAAAAAAAGGCTTAAAATTCTAGCATAAGGTTATGCAAATGCTAAACTAATACTACATGCAGCAATTGAACAAGCGGCAAGAGAACAAGAGGCAAGTGGCAAGAAGCAAGAGAACAGGAGGCAAAAGAAGAGGAAGAAAGTGGAAGAAGCAATGAGGGGCCTAGCATTTCATTTTAAGAGCAACCTAGGTACTCAAATGAGCCTAGCTTGTCTATGAGTAGTACAGTACTGGAGTACATTTCGTATCAAGCTAGCGTTAAGTATAAAAAGCCATTACTCTTCAGTTGCAAGTGCCCCATGGCCAGTTTAGTTGCCGAGTACTCCAGAAAAAACAAATACTCGAAATACAGCCTTCAGTCTCCTTATCAGAGAGACGGTAACACTAAGTGGCCATTGAGTATAGCAGAAAAAATAACTACTCTAAATACTCTGTCGGAGGCGTGAAGGAATAAGGGGTCTGACGAGCCCTAAGTTCGAGAAGGGGCTGAACACGCGTTCGTACCTTTCCAACAACGGTAGCGACGATGGAGCTCGCACACAATAGAGTGACACAGGGTTTTTTACCCAGGTTTAGGACCCTCATGAGGAGGTAAAGTCCCTACCCCCGCTTCGTTGTATTGCTCGTGGTGCTTCGTGATGGTACATAGGTGGATGGGCACTTAGGGTTATAGATCGCTAAGGTCGATACCCCTTAAGGTGGGATCGGCACCTCCTTTATAGCGGCGCCGGGCCTCTTCCCTCAAATATTGGGCGGGAAGGGTCACCATATTCCTGCCAAAGGAGCTCTGGTGCACACTCGTACCTCCCATAAACCGGGTCTAGGTCATATGCCAGTCTTCGGTCCACCGCGGCGGTCGCCCATGACGTCCCCCTAGTGGCGCGTCGTCAGGCTCAGTCTTCTTGCACCAAAGTGGCAATGTTGGGGTCTGTGGGGTTTAGCTGTCGTCATCCCGCCTTTAACACCGAAGCGGCCAGGTATCATCTCCCTTTACCATGGATGGCAGTGCGCAGCGGGGCTGCCTGTTGGGTTGTCATCTTCTGGTGAAAGTAGAGTTACATCCGAGTTTCTCCATAGTGCCTTGTCACGGAGTTACCTGCCTGGAGCTGGTCTCGGTGCCATTCCCAGGGTTGTGGCTTTACCTGGCCTCTAGAGGGACTCACGCCTCTTGAGGCCCCAAGGAGTGAGCGATGTGGGCCCTACAACTAGGCAGGATGCGGTACCCCGTGTACCATTAGTCCTACATACTCTTGCAAGATAGATCTTAGGTCCAGCATATAATTTTCTATTAACACTAAGCTACTCCAGGAATAAGCACTACAATAAGACTAGCCAAGTACTACACAAAATAAGATCAATTGTTTAAGATCAAAAATAGCAACTCCATGCCAGTATTTTCACGTAAAAACATAGGAGCATTTTCAGGTGGAGGAGTACTCAAGCCAGCATTTTCTCCTGAACAAGCAAACATGGACAGACAACCTAGTTCTACTGAACCCTAATTATTCTACTCCTGGACATGCACAATGAAAATAATTTAACGTGAGGGTGAGGCCTCCTATTAGCACAACATTCAAAGACAATAATTTGGACTAATATCTGTCATATCTGTAGGTCAGTTCAATGGAGTATAGAGCAATAACTAGTACATAGTACATATCAAGGACGAGTATAAAATTTCAGAGAAAGATGGACTTACTGGTCATGGTGGTGTGGTGTCGTCGTGCTGGTCGGAGTAGAAGTTGATGCCACCATGCCCGGCCGCCACCGCTACGCCCTTCCCCTCCATCCACTCCTCCTCCGCCGCAGGTGCCACGTCTCTCCTTACTGAGCGAGCAAAGACTCCCTTGCTGCCGCCATGTTCCCCCGCAATATTCACGCGTTTCGCTGCTCCTCCGTTCCACTGCTCTAGTGCCGCTCCAGATTCGATGTCGCGTGGGCACACACGGATCCAGCGCCAGAGCACTTAGATCGATCTCCTCTGTCGCCCAGCAGCTCGTCGCCGGCACATAAAATTTTTACCTTTGATCTCCAACTTGAGCAGGCTATTTTCATGCGTGAGAGAAAGAGGGAGGGTGGTGGGGAGAAAGGCAGCGGTGCGGAGCGGTCGGCATTGGTGAACCTGAGGGAGAGGCCGACGGCGAGGTGGCACAGGGAGGGCGGCGACCAGGAGCCAGAGGGACAAGAGAATGTGGAGGAGAAAGGTGACGGGAGCGTGAGAGTGGGCGACGTGAGAGTCTTTCTGACGCGAGTGATGTCTGAAAGTGCACAGATCGATTGTATCTAGTTTCAAAATAAGAGTATCGATCCCACAGAGAGGTATTGGTAGAGGTCTTTATGCCCCTCATTACTATTCACTAGAGAGTACTAGTGGGTTGTCTCTAATTCCAGGTAATGGTGTATAAAGAGTGTGTTTGAATAAGTGATAAAGTTAACAAGAACAAAGTAAATAACAAAAGTAAACTAAAGCAAGAGAATATCTATGAAGTGTTGTGTGATATGGTTGAGGGGTTCTCGAGGAGTGTAGGATTCACCACCAGCATGGAATAATTATGAATAATTAGGATAACATATTTGTTATGTCATGATATGTGTGGAGAGAGTTTCATAATAAGATGTTCACTCATGACTCGTAGGCAGTCACTTTGTTGAGCCAAGAATGAGGTCATCTCTAAATAATCACTGCGATGCCTGGAAGCAGTCACCATGCATACCACCACAATTAAGGGTTTCCCCGTGGATATCGTAATTACCTTAGTGAATCTCCCTTTGTTCCCCTTTCGACAGTGTTGGGTGATAGCGGTGCTTATAGTCACAGTAGCAACCGGCACAAATATACAAACACGTCCAAAGGGTTTCACCCTCTTACTTTAGACCCGAAGGCAAATGATATGTGGTCGACTACACATACCATCTAAAGGGAGATAGCAAACACATAACATAGATCAATTGATCTTATACACAAGTAATAGATCATCTTTATTTTAATGCATAATAATACTAGGGTTTCACCATCTCTCCTCAAGAACAAGTAAACTACTCATACATGAAGGGGATCAACATCATGTCAATAGTATGAATGAAATATGAAGGTACAATTGAATACAAGTGCAAATCCAAAATAGAGATTGGATCACAACAAAGTAAACAAAGGGGATCGAAGTTGGAGACATTTTTGATGAAGATGTTGATGAAGATGTTGATGAAGATCGATGCATAGCCCTTCAAGATGCAGGTATCCTCTCTCACTTGAGTGGTGTGGTGGTGTAGATCTTGTGGGAGGCGGCTATGGAGGCGGCGGAGTGGAAGGGCTCTGCCCCTATGGCATGTGTGGACTCTCCTCCCTTCCTCTAGGGCTTCCCCTCTTTAAATAGGCATTCTGGAGGTCAGTTTCACGAACCGATGGAGTTGGGGCCAAATATGCCCATTAGGCATGCACAAATGTTGTTCCAGTTGACGAAATGAAGCCGTCGGAGGGCGGTACAACCATACGGTACGGGCTGGATCTACCCATACCAGTGGTCATTACGCCGTCTAGACTCTGGAGTGGTTTGGCCGCTATTTCTTCATACAGACTCTGATTGAGGTGTTCTTTGACTCGTTGGATTCGTATGGATGGAGGCCACACCACCATGGCCTTGGATCTTCATTTCTAATTTATGGAAAAAGTCACTTCTTCCTCTTCTCAAATGTCTAAGTCTGGGGCATGCAGCTCCTCCATATTGCATCATCTTGGCTCCTTTAATCCATGGTTCTTCATAGCACCTACACACAAGTCAAAGACAAGAAAAAGGTAGTCAAATACTACTAAACTACTAGTGTGTGAAAAGTCCATGTGAAAATGAATGAAAACTAGTAATCATACATAATAGGCATAGTTGTAGCTAGATATAGCATGTAATGAGTGACAATGTGAATAATATTATATACTTAAATATGCTCCAATTTTGGAATCATCAACTTTTCCAAGCTAGACTCTTTCTCGTCCCTGAGCAATAAGGTGTCTTATGGACAAGGTCATCATGTTCATGAGTAAACGAGTCGATAAGATAAATGAGGAAAAAATTAAAAGAAAAGTATAGTATTGGATGTAGAAGATCGATACCTTGTATCCTTATTTCCCTTGCAAGCTCAAAGTAAGAAAGAACATATATATACAAGGAAACACAAGCTCAGTTATGTCAATCCATAAAAGATCAATTAAAACTTCAATGCTCCATGTCAAAAGTGAATCTATCTTTGTAAGCAAACTTGTGATCCTTCTATTGAACCTTTTTATGTTTTGTATTTCCTCACTTTTGTAAAGTAAGGGATTCAATGAGAATATAAAATTTACTTATGGTTGGCAGTCATGTGCGTTCAGCACTTCATCTATTTGAAAGGCTCATCAAAGTTAGAGAGATGACAAGAACACTATACAAGCTTCGGTAAATCAAGACAATCAAAGTAGAGTTTAATATTAGTATAAATAACTAGAAGTGTAACAATCAATACAATTCTTCTAGTTAACTCTTAGCTTGCCAAGGAACACTAGGATGTTTTAATAGCAAAATTGAGTAAGAGAGTTCATGTCCTAAGTAGAATAATGGTGAAGTGTCTTATTGACACCCACATCAGTAAATCTAGACTATCAAAGACACTTCTATTCCAATCATTGCTTCTCAAGAAAATTCATAGAATATTAACAAGATCATGCCAAAGACTTGTTATGTGGATCTTCATATTTTTATCTTTTCTTCTTCCTTCTTTCAACATTCTCAACAAGGATCATTGAGTGATTCTTTTAAACAATGGCTTGCACAACCTTCGAGAGTACCAATACTTTTGCCCATGGTAACACGTATGTCACCCATGTCATCAACTCATAGCCAAAATCCGGGGTTATACCATAGATCGTTCAAAACACTAGTAGAAAAACCCTTATAGCAATTATTTCACTAGTGGCGTCCAAAATATATTGCGCCACACCACCTGAAGACGAAATAATGGTGGTGTTCAGAAATTACCGAACGCCACTAGTATGTGATATTAGTGGCATCCCGTTATACCTAGACGCCATCAGTCACAAGGTCCCACGGACGAAGCCGGGACAAACCTACTGGTGGCGTTGATAGAAAATGAACGCCATGGCTACTCCATGTGCTGGTGGCGTTCAGAATGAACTAAACTCCACGGCTACTCCACAGACTTTTATACCGCCTCGCCTTTCGATCGGATCGATCCCTTATACCTCACCCTATCTCGCCACCTGTCTCAACCCTACCGCCGCGCGCATCGAACGCCCCCGGTCGCCACATCTCTCACCTCCTATCCGAGCCGCTGGCTTCCGCAACGATCGCGGCAGCCATCCCCGCCTGTCGCCGCCACCTCCCCCGCCCCGTCTATTCCTGACCCGCCGGTCACCGCACCTCTCAACTCCTCTCTGAGCCAATGGCTACCGCAACCACTGCAGCCATCGACGGTCACCACTGTCCCGTCTGTTCCCAATACTTAAATATGCTCCAATTTTGGACTCATTAGCGAGCGAGTGGAGGGGCATATCCGGAAAGTACCAAAGTTTCGTAACGTCACAAATGTTGCACTAATAAATGTAAAATGTCTTATATTTTGAACTGGAGGGACGTGCTGGGCGCGACGAAGCCGAGCATGGCAGGGAAATCCATAAACGGCGGCCACGGCAATGTTGGAGTTAACCTTGTTGTATAGGTCTAGTTGCATGTTTATTGCACATTACATGACGTGGTTTGGTTTTCTAGTAGCTGACTAAGTTCTAGCTTGTTGCATGCACGTGATCATGGCAGCGGGGCAAATGGGCAAGAGAGCACATCACATAGTGATAGTGTTAGAGTATAATATCGGTTAGGGGTAAATTAGGTAGAGATAGGATTTGTGTCTTGTCTTGTACTCTAAGTTGATCCCTTGTACGCATATGTATACTCGTTCATGAGGTTCAATAATACATCCATCATATTCCGCCAATCCTTCTCTATCGTTCTAGATGATATCAGACTAATTTTGGTCCAAACCCTAGCCACCGTCGACATGCTTCCACCGTGCCACCCTCGGGAGGGGGGGGGTCGATCTCCATGATCTCTGCCGGGGGCAGCGCAACCAATGGCCGGCCACAGCCAGGGTGCCCCTGGGGGGAGGGGGGCTGATCCACCTCCCATGCTCCGTCGGCTACCACGCTGCCATCCGCTCCTGCGACTCAAGCCATGTCGTCTGCTGATCCGCCACCACATGGGCCCCCGCCGATGTCGAGACCCCCGTTGTTCCCGCTGTGGGTACAGTTCTGATCTCTCGTGGCCTACTTCAACACGGTCCAGGATGCCCTGCTTCGTCCTCTACAGCCGCCATACCGCGGGCCGGCGCTGCCTACGTTCACCGGGGTGCCACCTCCTAGTTTCGTTGGTGGGGTACAAGGCGGCGCACCTGGGTTGATCTATCAAGGAGGGCTTCATCAGACGGCACCGGGCAATGGTGAATCTAGAATTTTGACGCAGGGTGGTCCATCTCCAAAAAAAAAGTTTACATAACTAAAGCATGGAGAAAAGCAGTAGCATATAATTGAAATATAACAGTACGGTCTTACAACATGTAGTAACTCTTAGGAAAGTTTGAATTTTGCAAAAGATAGCCCAACATACCTTCAAAATCTAGACTATTTTTTATGGGGTTTACACCTTGTCATGGCCATGAAAGTCTCAATTATATCCTCTTCATCCACTTTGGAGAAACTATCTCGCTCAATGTATGTGACTAGACAATCATCCAAAATACTATCACCCATCTTATTTCTTAGCTTGTTCTTGAGTAAACTCATTGCACAAAATGCTCTTTCAACATTTGTCGTCACCACCAGAAGAAGCAATACCAGTTTGAGAAGAAAGTACACCAAATTATGAACTATATGTCTCCGTGTTTCTACAAGCTTAACCGAAAGATCAACAAGGTTTTCAAGGCCTTTGAAGTTTTCATCCTTCCTCATGTCATAAATATAGTTCTCAAGTTGTAGTTCAAGGTACATCAAATCTTGAGGTTTAAAATCATTGGGGTAGAAGTCAGCAAGTCGGTGTACCTTATGTTCATCAAAAGAAGCAAACGAGTTGGCGGGACTCAAAGTTGACATACAAGAAAGCAACTCCATGTTGATCTCATCAAACCGATTATCAAGCTCTTGAATAATTTGATCAAAAATCCCAAGATAAACTTCTCTTCTAAAGTGATCATCATTTGTTTGAGGTCGAGAAAACCATTTTGATCTTCCATAAGCAACATAATGATCATCCATTGCAGGAACTTTAGTGTCATGTTTATTGCAAAATAATATGACCTTTTGAAGGAATGCATCCCACCCATTAGACACCATTGCTTGCATTCTATCCTTAGCCAATCTAACACATTTCATTGCATTAAGAATATCTTGGTCTCTTCTTTGCGAACATTCAGAGAAATCATTAGTGTACCCAAGAATGACAATCATCAAGTGTGCATGAAAAATGAAGTCAAATGACTCAAATACTCCAACAAACATATGTATTTTTGGCCAATCACCTTTTTGTGAAGGATCTTCTCCAAGAGATATGAGTGTATCACGTATTGAGGGATACATAGAAATCTTGTTGAGGAAGGTTCTGAAATGAGAGCCCCATCGAGTTTCGTCTGGCCTAGGTAACCCCATTTCTTGATTTAATCCCCTTCCAGTTTCAAGTTCACCGCATTCAATTGCCTTCATAATATTCTGAAGTGTAGCATTCTGAAGCATGTCATGACGCTTACAAGAAACTCCAACAATACCAAGCAAGATAGACAATTTATCAAAGAACCACACACAATCACTATTTCCCTTGGCAACGGCAACAAGAACTAGTTGTAGTTGATGTGCAAAACAATGTAAATAATAAGCAGAAGGTGACTCTTTCATCATAAGTGTTTCCAAACCTTTAATTTCTCCTCTCATGTTGCTAGCTCCATCATAACCTTGCCCACGTATTTGAGTAATAGCCAAATGATGTTGCACAACTAATGATTCAATTGCTTGCTTGAGTGACAATGAATTAGTATCACTTACATGAACAACTCCAAGAAAGTTTTCACGTGGTCTTCCTAACTTATCAACAAAACGTAAGCATAGAGCTAGTTGTTCTTTGTGTGACACATCACTTGACTCATCAGCTAGTATAGAATAGTGATCATCATCAAGTTCTTCAATAATTTTCTTTCTAGTTTGTAGTGCATGACATTATATAATTTGTGTTTGTATCCCATGGATAATCAATGTGCAATTACCTGGCGCATTCTTTAAGACAAACTTATTCACCTCTTCACTATTATCTGCAAGCAATTTCAATAGTTCAACGAAGTTACCTCTATTTCTAGACTCTTCACTTTCATCATGCCCTCGGAATCCCAATCCTTGGTGAAGAAAAACTTCAAGCATCTAAGTGAATACTTCAACCTAATCTTGTAAAGACGTAAGTCCCCAATATTCACTTTCACAAGAAGGTCATCAACTTCCGTAAGAGGATTCATAAACAAGTTGTATTTCTCTTGGGATTTATTGTGAACACTTTTCACACCAACGACATGCTTCACAAGTGCATCATATTTATTCCAATTGTTCCAACCAACCTCGGTAAATGCATTGGTTCCCTTGCCACTAGTTTTTTTCTCTTTGAACAAGTAGCATACAAAACAAAATGCAGCCTCTTTCTTTGGACTATACTCAAGCCAATGATGTTTATGGAACCAAAAACGATTGAAGAAACAAGGATTTCCACCAATTAACCTTGAATTGAATGCAAGTGAATAATCTTGGTATGGGCCTTTAAGAATGTATGATCGCGGAACCAAATCTAGATCATTGACGGGATAATCTGAAATGGGAATTCTTTCCACGGGATCTTGTGGAAGCCAATTAATATCTGATGGGGGAATACCAATCGGGGTATACACATGAAGCATAATCGCCAGCTAGGTCGAGCCGACTGAAGCATAGCCCAGGGCGGATCAACTCACCCAATACTGCGACTAGCGTATACTGGCCCCAGGCGACTCGCTGACTGGAGGCCCAAGATAGCGACTTCAATACATAGCCCACCAAACTTGTAAACCCTAACTGGCTGCATATATAAATCCACTAGGGGCACCCCCACGGGGCAATCTCTCTCACGTCATATTAGATCTTGTGTCTCCCTCCGCCTACGGCGGCTCCCTTGTAAACCAATCTATGATCATATACTAGATTGATAGCAGGATGTAGCGATCATCCATCGAAGGGACGTGAACTTGGGTGCATCGTGTGCCAATCTCGCTCCTGAATTCTCCTACCTCGTCTAGCCTCCTCTACGTAGGCTACCCAGTAGCATTTGTCATTTGAATACCATGAAAGTTGGCGCCCACCGTGGGGCGAGTGGTGCTTGGAGGTGATAATCCGGGCGGGATCCCTCTCCATCATCCGTGGCCATGGCCAGATCACATCTATTCGGACTGATTTCTCCATCAACAAACTCTGCGGTTCAGGTAGAGACGGTGGAGGAGTTGGTGACGTAGAGGGTGGTATAGCAGTGCCATCTGCAGAAAATCCTGAGTTGCTATCGATGTCATCGCTTTTCGTGGGAGAAGAAAAAATGCGCTCATTATTGCGCGAGGATGATCCCGTCGCGTCGATGAGGGAAGGAGATCCCGTCACGTCCGCGCATGAATGCGGTGGAGAGAAGTTGGCGTGTTCACATCCTTGTGGTTATTGCGCGAGGATGATCCCGTCGCGTCGATGAGGGAAGGAGATCTCGTCACGTCCGCGCATGAATGCGGTGGAGAGAAGTTGGCGTGTTCACATCCTTGTGGTTATTGCGCGAGGATGATCCCGTCGCGTCGATGAGGGAAGGAGATCCCGTCACGTCCGCGCATGAATGCGGTGGAGAGAAGTTGGCGTGTTCACATCCTTGTGGTTATTGCGCGAGGATGATCCCGTCGCGTCGATGAGGGAAGGAGATCCAGTCACGTCCGCGCATGAATGCGGTGGAGAGAAGTTGGCGTGTTCACATCCTTGTGGTTATTGCGCGAGGATGATCCCGTCGCGTCGATGAGGGAGTGAGATCCCGTCACGTCCGCGCATGAATGCGGTGGAGAGAAGTTGGCGTGTTCACATCCTTGTGGTTATTGCGCGAGGATGATCCCGTCGCGTCGATGAGGGAAGGAGATCCCGTCACGTCCGCGCATGAATGCGGTGGAGAGAAGTTGGCGTGTTCACATCCTTGTGGTTATTGCGCGAGGATGATCCCGTCGCGTCGATGAGGGAAGGAGATCCCGTCACGTCCGCGCATGAATGCGTGGAGAGAAGTTGGCGTGTTCACATCCTTGTGGTGGAGCGAGAGGCGGCCGCAGTGGGGTCCGCGAGCAGGACCACGGCAAAGTCCGAGAGCCGTCAGCGTCCGTGCGTGAGGGCGATGGAGAGCGGTGCAGGACGCGGTCATCCTTTTCTTGAATATTGTTTGGCGGAAAAAATGCACCGTTTCTGTGGTGTTTTGCTCCAGATTTCTTGTTGTTTCTTGCCGAGTATCTGCTGCAACATTATTTTCTGCACTATCTTCATCAGTATAAGTACCAACTGGCAAAAAGGGCAAAGACATGTAGTCATTAACATATGCAACCCCCCATTATATGATGTGTGTTGTGGTAAAAGAAGGATGCCATTTCGAAGACGAGAACCCGCATTAGGATGCATCTCAAAAAAAGGAAAGACATTTCCATAAAATACTACACCTTTGGAAATATAGAGACGACCAGTTGATACTTCTAGGCACTTAACACCTTTATTACGAGGAATGTAGCTTACGAAGACACATCGGGTGGAGAAGAAAGCTAGTTTTCTTTTGTTATAGGGGCAGAGATTGGGCCAACAGGCACAACCAAAAACTCTAAGAGACTCATAGTTTGGTTTTGTATGAAGAAGGCATTCTACATGGGCGTCATGATTTATTACCTTGCTAGGAAGAAGGTTTATGACGAAGGTAGCATTAAGGAATGCTTCATCCCAGAACTTGAGACACATAGATGCATTGGCAAGTAAAGCAAGACCCACTTCGACAATGTGACGACGTTTTCTTTCAGCGGAGCCATTTTGCTGATGAGCAAGTGGACAAGAAACATGGTGAGTAATGCCAATCTTTTGAAAGAAGCTATTTAACTTTTCATATTCACCTTTCCAATCGGTTTGCATAGTAATTATTTTTCTAGCAAATTTTCTTTCAACAAGTTGTTGGAAATTGAGGAACACTTGATAGACATCAGAACGCTTTTTGAGCAAATAAATCCAAGTGAACTTGCTAAAATCATCAATAAAACTTACATAATATGAATATTTACCAGCAGACACATGTGCTGGACCCCATACATCAGAGAACACTTGTTTCAAAGGAACATTGGAAACATTAGTAGAGACAGGATATGGCAATTGATGGCTCTTAGTTAGTTGACAAGGATCACAAATGTAAGGATTTATTTCAGGAGAATATGTTATTTTTCCTAAGTACTTGTTGAACGACAAAGGATGAAGGGTGTCCTAAATGGCAATGCAACGTAGAAGACGACGACTTTATTGTGATGAAGGCTTGCTTGTAGAACCTGGTAGAGGAAGACACTAGAGGGTAGAGACCACCATGGCATGGTCCCTTAAATAGAATTCCCCATGTGTCCTGATCCTTTATAAAAAAAGATGGGTGAAATTTAAGGAACACATTATTATCAATTCTAAGCTTATAAACAGAAAGAAGGTTCTTTGATGCACTTGGAACATGAAGAATATTGTTGAGTTGTAAAGAGTTATTAGGGTGCATAATGTTGATTGACCAATATGACATATTTGCATACCTTTGTCGTTGGGCATGTGGACACAATCACACCCGTTGTACTTGTCATGTGTAGTGAGTTTGCTCAACTCTGACATGACATGGTGAGTGGCACCTGAATCAGGGTACCAGTTGGTGTCGGCGCCATAGGATGCAACATGGGCACCCTTTGTATCTCCATCATCATCAGAGTCATGGCGGTCTTGGTAACGCCACCAGCACTCACTTGCGGGATGACCATGGATTTTGCAGATTTCACATGTCACGTCGACGAAGGGCGTAGGGACACGGCCTCAATGACGCCCTCCATCATCCTGATGTCCTCCATCACCAGGACGGCGACAGCTATCATCACAGCGGCATACAACATCATCACGTTGCTAGTCTCATCCAGCATCATCACGGTGCCAGTCGCGACGCCCATCATGGCCGTTGTCATCACGGCGGCGCCAACCGCCTTCATGGTGATCTCCTCCATCAAGGTGATCTCCTCCTCCATGGTCACCACTAGAGACACGGTCGGGTGGAGGACCCCAATCACTACGGGGACGTGAGTCTTGGCTGTTGTCACAAGGTGGACATGTGGCGATGTTGGCGGAGGAGGTGAAGTCAGTGTCTTGACCTGTTTCTGATAACATCTCTTGTCGAAGATCGTGAGCACAAACTTGATTAAAAATATCATCAAGAGTGGTACCGGGATTGGCATTGACAGAGTCGACGAGGGAGTTGTAGCGAGCCTCGAGGACATTGAGGATGTAGCCCACCATCTCATCTTCTTCAGCGACTTTCCCAGCTGCAGCGAGTTTAGGGCTAAAGCCCTTCATCGTCGCAAAGAACTGTGGGGCAGTCAGCTCATTCTTCTTGGTGCTGTTTAGCGCCCCTCTCAGATGATTGATCTTAATCCGAGAATGGGAGGAGAACATGTTGGTGAGGACGGACCACACCTCAGCGGATGTTATTAGCCCAACAACGTGGGGGATGATTTCCGGCGACAACGAGTTCACAAGGAACCCGAGCACCGTTTGATCCCGCGAGAGCCATGCCTTATAGGCAGAGTTGGGGATTTTGATCTTCTTGTTGTTGTCATCTTCAACCTCCAGGGTCTTCACCAGTGCGACATCGGTCCCGTTGAGAAAGCCGAGGACCTTAGCACCACAAAAGGACTATAATTTTCCGGGGACTCATCGGAGGAGGACCTTCCCTCGAAGGAGTCGATGGATCTCAAGAGGAGGAGGTTGTTGAGTCAAGGGAGAAACTGGCTGAGTCGACAGATTCAAAAGGCGATGCTGGCGCCCTTGACATTTCTCGGGTTGAGAAGAATAAGGAGGTTGTTTTGCCGATCATTTTCGTATCATATACCGTGTGGATGTTATGCACATTGTGATTCCTATATCATATACTTCCTCGGATCCATAATAAGTGTTGTTCATTTGCTGAAATTAATCTAGGTTGTTGTAGCAAACCGAGAGAAAAAGGAAGTCAACATTGTTTCGATACCGTCTCTTCGGCACCCAATATATAAAGGAAAAAACATGTCCTACAGTGTGTGAGACTAACCCGCACGGCCAGGTCCGTAATCTAACCACCGAAACTAACGAGGTGCTGAGAGAGGCGGAGACGGTCTCCACCGCCAGGAGCGCCCCTACTTCATCGACCCCTTCACCATGCATGCATCCCTGCACCGTGCAACAGCCATGAGCCCATGACGGCCATCTCAGGTACACACTCGTTCTAATCTGAAGTTGGTGTTCTAATATGAGATTAAGATCGTATTATACGATGTTGTTCCTAAAGTTTCATGCTAACATGATTTAGTTGATCCATAATAAGTGTGTCCTGATCCGAGGGCTTATATTCTCTCTCTCTCCAGCAATCAACACACTCGATTCGAACAGTACATGTAGGCCCGGCCCGGCCCGGCCCAGAAAGCCAAGATATATATATATATATATATATATATAGATACAGTCCACACCGTCCAAGACGCGGTCTCCTCACGGCCACCAGCAAATTAAAGCAAGCCGACGAACGGCGCGCGTTCGCCCGGCCGGCGATCGACGACGTTTCCTCGCGCTCCTCAGGCGAACCTCTTCAGGTACTACTTACTTAGCTAGCTCCTACTCCTTGCAGCGATATATACCTCATGGTCTCGCCCAAAAAAGATAGAGAGTGGAAGTGGCGATCAACGAAATCAAAGTTTATTCTGAGTATGAATAAACTTTTCTATTGTATATAGGAATATTGCAACAAAGACTCTTGATTTAGAAGGCCCAAATTTTGCACCAGCGACCACCACCTCGAAGCCAATCGATCGAGACGACACTCATAACATGCGCGTCGTAGCCAATCGATTTGCTCCTCTCCAACCGTACGTATTTATTTTCTCAACTCCGATTTGTTCTCATATCTCCTTATTCCTCTGTTATAATAATTAGTACTCTCACTCCATTTCAAAATATAAGATGTTTTAGATTTGTGAAGTAAATGTATCTAGACTACTTTTAGTACTTCCTTCGACCCATATTAATTGCCTCACATTTGTCTAGATTTAGATGAATCTAGACATCATCTAAGTCAATTAATATGGGTTAGAGAGGGTATATAGGTTCCCTAAAGCTTGGAGTGAATCTAGACACTAAAAGAAGTCTAGATACATTTTCTTCATAAATCTAAAACATCTTATATTTTAAAATGGAGGGAGTACTACGTAGTAGTCACTTTAGTGAAACATCGCCCAATCATCGTCATATTTTCTTTTCATGTAACGAAAAGGGAGCATCCGCCGGATTGGTCGGAGCTGCCTATCGACCTGCTCCCCATTGTGTTCATGAAGCTCGGCGGCGTGGACGTTCTCATGAGTGCACGCCACGTATGCCGGTCATGGCGAGAAGCCGCAAAAGCGCCTGAGGCGTGGCGCCGCTTGGACCTGGAGCACCACCGCGTGGTGAGGACCAAGAAGCAACACGTCCTACGCACGATGGCAAAGTTGGCCGTGGACCACTCCGATGGACAGATCGAGTCGTTCGCCGGCGCAGGATTTGTTACCGATGAACTCCTCAAATATATCGCAAAAAGGTAAGCACATTTTTACCAGCAATTAATGGAACGTGCATTGCAACCCATAATTTCTATCATTGATGGTGCAGATCGTCGTGCCTCAAGAGACTTAGCCTCTCGTCCTGCAATGTCTCCGACCAAGGATTCCTCGAGCTGGTAACCAAATCCCCGCTATTTGAAGAAGTCTCCATTTATTTGTGTGAGGGCATCACCGGCTACGCCTGCCATGTCGCTCCCAGAGTATGCCCGCAGCTCAAGCGTTTCATGATACAAGCACCAGATACGAGGCCAGGTCGCCACATGCAGCATAGAATAAGAACCATGATCAGGTTTCCAAAGATATCTTTTGTAGCAGTTTGAGTAGAGAAAACAAACTTACTTATGGTGGTCTGCCTGTTTCTGTCTTCCACATGCATGCTGCGGGAGAGATTTTGCTGGCCTACGTACTCTGTAATACTCTCTCCGTTTTAAAATATAAGATGTTTTAGATTTGTGAAGAAAATGAATTTAGACTTGTTTTAGTATGTAGGTTCACTCAACTTTCGGATGAATCTACACACTAAAAAAAGTCTAGATTCATTTTTTCACAAACCTAAAACATCTTATATTTTGAAACTGAGGGAATACTATTTAGTTTCGCATAGTTGTGATCTTGTAAGGTGTCATTATGACACAGATCATCGATCTCCTCGGTGTCATATCGATTTCAGACCTCTTTAGAAGAAAACTATACGAGGCATGCAATTTTGAAAAATTATGAGAAATTCTAGCAGCTTATTCATTAATTATGTCATTAAGGTAAGCATGTTTTTCCCTGTCTGCGTATGCTTGCTCTACACGCCTCAGCACGCATCCCGATTCATGAATGCATTAAAAAAAAGTAGCTTAATTTATATAGTTGTAGCTCCAATATACACTAATCAGCAGAGTATTTTCAACAGTGTTAGGAGAAATCGTCTCCAAGGAAGAAGTATAGACTGATAATTGTGATGAGAGTGGTTTTTCACAGCTGAGCTACAAGCAATAGTGATGACAACGCAGTCTGCGCCAACCAGCTGCGACAGCTATATAAAGAAGTAATACTAGCATTTTCAATACATCGGGCAACAGTCAAACTGCACATCGGGCAACAGTCAAACTGCATATAGGCGCTACTTATACTGTTATACCGATTTGAGATTAAAGGAGAACTATAGTACTGTAGTACCAAAGTATTTGGCTTCATTCGGCATGCATGCTTTGGATTTCATAACCTGTGTCCTTGGTGTGGATTTTTTTTTGAGAGCATGCCAAAAACCTGCCTTATCTTTATAGAAGACAGAAAACTCAAATACAAGAAGCCAAACCACCAACTCTATTATGGATAAGCTGGCTAACGTTGGTGTTAGTTTGGTAAGATCTGTAAGTGAAGTTAATCTTTCTAATTCTGTTTTGAGACATATGGAGGTTGACCGTCTAACGGTTACTCCTAAAATCGTTGTTGTTCCTGTACTCTTCACCAATGGAGGAGGAGAAGTTGCATGCCACAGTAGATGGTCAACTCTTATCTCACTTAGTTGGTAAAGTATCAGAAGTGGGCTTTGATGAGACTAGGCTGGATTCATTGTATGATCTTACAGCTTCTGGTCGGAAATCAAAGAGCCAAAGGTCCCGTAAGAGATCACGTGTATCCAAATCTCCAATTGTTTCTCAATGAATGGCATGTTCTCAAATAGCAGAGGTCTTCGTGACTTGGCTAAATATTTGTTCTTTGCCGATTGTGTAAGAGATTATAAGTTGGATTTTTTGGGTATTTCTAAGACTGGTAGACGTGATTTCTCACAAAGTCAACTCAATCGCCTTTCTGGTGGAGTGGATTTTACATGGGTATCACGTTCGCCGCGGGGGAGATCCGGGGGAATCCTGTTAGGCATCAGAGATGAGACTATGGAAATCGTAGCCAGTTCGTTTGGAGATTTTTTTATTGAACTCCATATCTGGAACAAGGCTGATGATTTCGTTTGGTCTCTAGTCGCTGTATACAGGGGATGCCCGGGATGTTTATAAAACTGACTTTTTATGTGAGTTGGTAAATCTAGCTAAGGACAATCCCCATCCTATCCTTATAGGTGGGGATTTTAATCTGCTACGATTCCCTCATGAGAAAAGTCAGGGCCGGTTTGATAAACATTGGCCTTTCATGTTTAATGTTGTCATTGACAGCTTGGACTTAAGAGAGGTTATAATGTTAGAAAGACAGTTTACTTGGGCTAATAGTCTTCCGGAGCCTACATACGAAAAATTAGATAGGGTGCTTATGTGTAGAGGTCCCAACCTTTAATAAGGAAGAGATCCCTGTGTTTACAATGCTAGTCTCTGGATCAATAGCTAGCATCCACAGTTAAGATGTAATATCAAGAAACAAAGGTCATAATACAACTTTATAACCAGGAATAACATAATTTATTACATCTTACATAGCTCATTTGGCTATTACATTACATTGCAGCAGAATATCTATAAGCATGGGGTCCTTCATCTTCAAAGTGCCACAGGCAGACATGTTGGTTGTAGACTTGTAATCCTAATCAATAAACTTCACTAACATCAAACAAAACCTGCAACATAACAAGTTACAGCCACAAGGGTCAATACATTTGAATTGTATTGGAAAGTGATACTATGGAAGTATAGTGGAGTCTATCATCTATATGCATTTGGCTAAGTGGAGCTTAGGCTTGCTTTGCTCAAAATAGATTTTCCTTATCATTTGAAAACACTAAGTTTTGGCTTGACAAAATCACCCAAGGCATCTACCAATCAAAGATTGAAGATCCTTTAACCCTTGTTCAACCACAAGTTTTTAACTTAGAAATTTGGATGATGAGATTCTTGATAGCTTCCATGTCTTGATGCTCAAATTGTCCTTTGCCAGGGACATGTCTAAGTACTTAGATTTTACACTCTGCAGAGGTGGTGCACTTTCCCCACCAGACTTGGTTTCACCAAGACAGGACCTTTCAGAAGCCTTCCCTTAGACCAAATGGACGTGTTCCAACCTATCATCCCACTACCACAAACTGTCCAAATGGCTAAGTTCTAGCAACCTATATGATCCAGGCAGAGCCCATAATGCCAAGTGGTTGCACTTGAAGCTTCTCAACATTTGACATCTCAAATCTCTTTGTTCCTGGGTGGCTTTCCACAAGTGAGATACACAAGGTTCACCAGTCCCCTGGCCTTGTGTAACCACTCAACACAAACTATTCCTTCCATTCCACCCAGGTGATTCATTTACTTAGTTGTTTTATTAAACAAAACTCAAGTCCTCAGACTTAGAAATTTTCCATAGCATGAATATATATTCCACCCTTGTTTTCTATCAGCTAAGCTAAGCATGATAGTAGTAGGAACCTTAACTTAGGAAAATTCTACTAAGGTTTCATCTACTAGGTTTTCCCATAGCATGGTTTATACTTAGCAAAATTCCATGCAAGTCTTACTTAGAAATATCACTAATGCATAGTGCAAATAATGGGACAAAAGTATGAAGCATCACTTGCCTTTTTGGTAGAGAGTATAAGTTCACACCTTGATCTTTGCAATGTTCACTCACTTCAAATCACTACAATTCAATCAAGCAAACAATATTTCAATCTACCATTCAAGCAATTCAACACATAAAATTATAGAAACAAAAATAATGCATGCAAGCATGCTAAAGATTGTTTTATTTGGATAAGTGGTTTCTAATGGTTCATAAACATTTGGAAACACCTAATGGTCATTTTATAAAGTGGCAAAGTCATTTGCAAAGGTTTTACTTCCTAAACCATATTTAAGACAAGGTATCATTTTATGTGGTGTAGAAATGTTTTTAATAAGGCATTAATCTATAGGTTTCACAATATATGTTTTAAAACCATAAAACCTTGTGTTTAGGGTCAGAGAGTTTAAAACAAAACATTTTCCAAAGGTTTTCTTCCAAAACCATTTTTAATAAATAAACTATATTTTTATTTGACTAGAATTGGTTTTAAATCCAAAGTTCATTCTTTTGTTCCACCAAATACATTTTTGAAATCACCAATTGATTCCTAGGGTCAGTAGGTTCAAAACAATCCATTTGCCAAAGATTTTATCCCCAAAATCATTTTAGAATAATTTTTATAACCTAAACAAGCATACATAAGTTTCTACAAAAACAATCATTTTACCAGAAGATTTTTACTAAACAAAGTGCATGGTTGGCTAGGGCTTGTTTTTCTGAATCCATTGATATAAAGTTTGCAAAATTTGGACGTGTGGTTTGAAAGTTATGCAATTTACAAAATTGAACAACTAATAGAAATGTTTCTGTCTTTTAAATCAACTACAGGCCACGTGTCTTGTTCTGATTTGCTGATACCGGTTCATCAGGATCGATCATCGTGGACCGTTGGATTTAAAGTGGATCGTGCGGCACAGAGTACTTCGTACCCCTTCGATAAGTGATTCTATTGTAGCTCTACGATCCAGATCGAACGGCGTACAGAAGGCTGACTAAAGCTGGGCGGCGCTAGCGACGGCTGTGCGGCGGCGCGATCTGGTGGTGAGGTTGCCGGTGATGTAGGAGGCGAGAGGAGGAGGGGAGAATCTCACCAGTATCGCTGAAGATTGCTGATGCTCAACGTGCTCGTGGGGAGACAGGGGGCGCACGGGTTCGTCCTGAATCGCTCGCCGGAGTTGCGCTTCACCTCGGGCATGCTCTGTCGTCGACGGAGACGAGGCTACAAGGCTCGGAAAGGCAAGGTGAAGGGTTTGTTAGACGCGCAGGTGAACGCTGATTACACGAGTGTCAACGAGGGGGAGAGGTGCGGTCAGAACTTACAGGGAGAGGTCGCCGGAGTCAGAGTAGTTCGTGGTGGCGCTCGGACAAAGACGGCGTCGGTATTCTGGGGTGCGCGCGAGCAAAATGGTGATGCTGGCAGGTGCTCACGGCTAAGGCGAGAAAGCTAGTGAGGGCTAGGGGGCCGGGGAATGACTGGGCTCACCGGATTTTGTGCTGCAGCTCGTCGGAGCAGAGGAGGTTCATGCGCGAAATCGAGGCAGCCCTGTGGCCGGGAGAGAGGGGTGAGCGAGGGGAAATGGGGAGGAGAGGGAGGCGATTAAGAGGGCAAGGTCTCGGGCGGAATTTATGCGGCCATTAACGTGAATTGACGCGAGGTATTAACAGCAGAAAACAGCAGCGAGGGAGAGAGAGGAATGGGTCGCGTGGAGACGATGAGCTGAGTTGGCAGGTGGGGCTCAGCAGTCAGCGAGAGAGAGGGGGAAGGTGGGACCTGCTAGTCAGCGATTGCGTGGGTCAAGCTTCTGGTGTGAAACGTTTTCTCGAGAGGGTTTCCGGGGTGGGATCTTGTTGGGCTAGATGGGTTTTGCTGGCTGGGTTGCTTTCTATTCCTTTTTGTTTTATCTGATTCTTTTTCTTTTTCCATTTCTTTTTTTCTGTTTTGATTTTGAATAAGTAATTCAAACAACTTTTGAATTTCAAACCTTTACCAAAATTTGTGAGGATTTAAATACTGATTAGTAGTATATTCTGATGTCAATTTTGAATGAATCCTTATTCATTTTGGGGCCTTTTATTTATTCAAAAATAGGCTCTAGTTTTTAATTAGATAGGATTTAATAATAATTTTAAACCTCTATTTAAATTCTTTAAAATTTCCAATTCCTTTCAGTAGGTTTTTATTTGTTTAGTTGGTTCAGATAATTCATCTTGAATTATTTGGAAAGTATTTTAATATGATTTATTAATCATTTAAGATTGGGCATGTGTTTTAATTCCAATAGGATTTGGTTTATGCCATTTTATTTTATTTTGGAAATTCTATATCCTTTTATTTTATTTAGATTTGGATTATAATTCATTCCATTTGTTTATGGATTTGGCCAAGATTTGGTTTGGTCTTTAAATATTCATTATTTATTATTTCTTTCTTCATCTTATAAAATCCATATCTTTTTATTTATATATCCAAACTTGGTGATTCCAATTTGTGAAATCTTATTTATTATTTGTTTATCCTTTTAAATCCTTTTAGGATCAATTGCTCACCATTTGGTATGGATTTAAAGATAGGTTCTTCAATAGCTTTGGGAATTCAATTTCTTATCTTATTAAATTCATAAGATTTTATTTATGGTTCCAAATTGAGTGAAACCAATTTCTATGGTCTTATAATATTTCTATTTGTCTTTCTTGATCATTTGTGAATGTTTGTTGACCAACTTTCATATGGATCAAATCCATAGGCTTGGAGATAACTTGGAAATGATTTTTATTCCATTAGGGTTTAGGGTTTGGATTTATTTTCCAAGTGTTTATACTTCAAGGTACATTTATTGAGGAATGCATTTCTCTTGATTTGAATTTAAACTTTAATTAAAGTTTGTTCAAGATGGGATTTTAAGTTTCCATTTAGAACCAAAAGTTTCTTTTCATCCTGTTTTTCAACAAAATTTTATTTTGTTTATTTATTTTTCACATTACAAGATTTGGAAAATCTTGGGATGTGACATTATGGATACCGAATGGAAAGATAAATTTTCTATGTTAACTGTTCATTCTCTAGAGCGTATTGAGGCTTTGTCGGATCATGCTCCATTACTGTTATCTGTCAGAACACCACCACGAAAATCCAGAAATAGCTTCAAGTTTGAACTGGGATGGATTGATCGTGATGGTTTTTATGACCTGGTGAAGGCTATTTGGGAAAAACCAGTTAGTGGTCGCACACCTATACAACGTTGGAACAAAAAAATGCGCGCCTTGTGCAAATTCCTCCGTGGTTGGGCTATACAAACTAGTTGTATTTTTAAAAAGGGAAAAATACGGCTTTCTGCTATTATTAATGACTTGGAGGCTTCAGCGGAGGCTAGGTTATTGACTCCACAAGAGACTGAGCTTAAAATACAATCGAATGCAGAAATTGCCAGACTTCTGCGTGAGGAAGAACTCAAATGGTACCAACGTTCTAAAGCTAAATTCATCCTTGAAGGAGACATGAATACAAGATACTTCCATGCTGTTGCAAATGGCAAGCATAAGAAGAAACTTATTCACTCTCTAATTTAGGATGAAGGGACGATTGAAGGACATCAGCATCTTAAATCTTATATTATCAACTACTATAAATCCTTGTTTGGAGCACCACCAGAAAATTCCTTTTCGTTGGATGAGTCCCGGACAGAGGATATTCCTCAGGTTTCTATTGAGGAAAACAATTTTCTGATTGCTCCTTATACTGAGGAGGAGGTTAAGAAGATTGTCTTCCAAATGGAACATAACAAAGCGCCAAGGCCTGATGGCTTTTCAGCAGAGTTTTATCAAAAGTTCTGGGAAGTTATCAAGGTGGACTTGATGCGCTTGTTTGAGTTTTTGCAAGTTTGTCAGCTGGACCTGTTCAGGTTAAATTTTGCCAACATAATTTTACTATCTAAGGTTAACAACGCAGAACGTATACAACAGTATCGTCCAATCTGCCTCCTTAACGTTAGTTTTAATTTTTTTACAGATTAGACTAAATTTAGTGGCTGGTCATGTTGTTCGCCCTTCTCAAACTAATTTCATGCAAGGGAGAAACATCTTAGATGGTGTTGTAATCCTGCATGAAACGATACATGAACTGCACTCAAAATAACTAAATGGTGTATTGTCCAAGATTGATTTTGAGAAGGCTTATGATAAAGTTAATTGGTCTTTCCTACAGCAAACACTCCGTATGAAAGGTTTTTCATAATAGTGGTGTGCTCTCATATAGTCTTTTGTGTCGGGTGGAAGTGTTGCCATAAATGTCAACGATGACACAGGTAATTACTTCCAGACCAAAAAAGGGATGCGATAAGGGGATCCACTATCGCCTATACTATTTAATATAGTGGCAGATATGTTGGTTATCCTTATTGAGAGAGCAAAGGCTGATGGCCAAATTGAAGGATTGGTTCCACATCTTGTTGATGGTGGACTATCTATTCTCCAATACGCCGATGATACAATACTATTTATGGGACATGATCTAGAGAAAGCCAAGAATCTAAAATTAATTCTATCGGCATTTGAGCAGCTCTCTGGAATAAAAATAAACTTCCATAAGAGTGACTTGTATTGTTTTAGCGAGGCTAAAGACGAGGCCCACCTGTATGCCGATCTATTTGGCTATGGTCAGGGGCAATTATCAAAAGGTGTCTCGGTAAAAGTGTACTATTTCCGCTCAAGATTCTTTTGGCAGGGGGATAGTGAGAAAAAGAAATATCGACTGGCCAAATGGAATGTCGTTTGCCGACCCAAAGAATATGGTAGATTGGGCATACATGATTTAAAAGTCAAAACACCGCATTACTGGGTAAATGGTTATTCAAACTTCTTACCGAAGAAGGGGTCTGGCAAACCATTCTATGAAGGAAATATATTGGCTCAAAATCGGTGTCTAAACTGGTTTGGAAACCAGGTGATTCACACTTTTGGGCTGGGCTAATGGCTTCCAAAAAACATTTCTTCCAGTTTGGCAGTTTTAATATTGGGTATGGTTCATAGATTAGGTTCTGGGAAGATAAATGGCTTGGACAAACTTCTCTTCGTGAACAGTATCCAGCTCTATATTCGATCGTTAGGCACAAAGGGGATACTCTCGCTGAGGTAATGGAAACCAATCCTCCTAATGTGTCTTTCAGAAGAAGTATCTTAGGTCCTAGACTGGTGTCTTGGAATAATCTTTTAGTAAGATTATCCAGGATACAGCTATCTGAGGGCATGGACGAATTCAAATGGAAATTACTACATAGTGGTAAATTTTCTGTTGATTCATTTTATAGAGCTTTGATCCAACCTAATATTCCAGTCGATGACAATAGTAAAATTTGGAAGATGAGGATACCCCTTAAAACAAAGATATTCGCTTGGTATCTCCGTAAAGGGGTGATTCTCATGAAAGATAATCTTGTTAGGAGGAATTGGCATGGTAGCACTGGATGCGTATTTTGTCACCATAATGAGACAATACGTCATTTATTCTTCCATTATAAATTTGCTCGTGCTATATGGTCAATCATCCAAATAGCCTCTAGTTTATCTCCTCCTCGATCGGTAGTCAATGTATTTGACAACTGGATGAATGAGATTGAGGATAAATATGAGACTTTATTTAGGGTGGGAGCGCTTGCCATTATTTGGTCGCTTTGGCTATATAGAACGTTGTATCTTCTCCCTTGCAGGTTATCTATCGAGCCACGACTGTCCTCTGATCATGGACTTCTCTATAGCGTATGGAGTTCCGCGACTTGTTTGCGGAGGGTTGTAGGCGGTTGGAGGATACGACGCGGGATATCTTCTCCCGGCATGGATGGCAGCAAGCGCTACGGATAGAACTTCCTTAGCTAGTTTGGAGAACTGTGTGTTGATTTTCATTATTTTGTAGTTCCGTTTTTATTGCTTTGGTCTGAGACTGTGTGGTTAATCGGCTGTGTGCATCCTAGCTATGAAGAGGCCTGGTGTAAACTTACTGTTAAGTAATAAAGCGCCCATTTCCCAAAAAAAACTGCTGACAGTTGGATTGGCTAAATACCAGTGTAAGATAGGGGAAACCACATGTAGTGGTGCCTTGTATTGCTCATTATATAGGAGAATTACAAGGGGAGTCCTAGTTTTTGGGCCATGTCCCTCCACATGAAGGTGTGTTGGAAGCCCAACATCAGCCCGTGAAAGTTCAACACGTTTCAACTGTTGATCGATATTTGTATCCAATGGCTGAGGTGCTCCTTGGAAGAGGAGTAGAAAAGAAAACCCTAGCCACCCTTGGTGGCTGTGTGTGAGACACGCTGTGAGAGTGTGTGTGAGCTGAGCAAGAGATAGGGTGAGAGAACACACAAGAATACCACAACCTAGTGAGAAGAGAGGAAGGAGAGGTGATTTTGGTCTAGATTTCTGAGATCTGACCGGTCTGTCTTCAAGCTGGTGTTTGAAGGCTCAAACATCCTTGGATTGGCTCCAAACTTGGTGAGCTTATTCCTTGCTTTGAGTACTTCGGTCTAGTTAGCTGGTTTGAGATTTGGGTCAGTGTAGCTTTATATTTGGAAGCGGTTTAGTCAGTTTGGACTGCTGTAGTTTCAGTACAGAAGCAGTTTTGGTAGAAGAACAGTTTGGGCAGGCAAACAGTGTCCGATTGGCCTGAAATTTGGCAATGTATGTTGGGTACTCGTATGTCAGCTTGTCTACCAAGTTTGGTGCTGATTGGATCTACGGTTTAAAAGCAGTTTGGTGATTACCGAAGGGGGTAGAAACTGAGATACTCTGCTTTGATGTAATCTTTCTCTTAAGTGGTTGTTGTTGTTGTCGATGGGCAACGTGCTCAGTGTGTTGTATATCTCTAGATTTTCTAGAGAAGACTATGTACCCAGGTTGCTCATAGTGAAGCTCGGTGGACCGGTTGGTCCGCACCCATGATTTTTTCTTCTCACCTTGAAATGACAGAAAACTCAAATACAAGAAGCCAAAGCACCAATTGCTGATAGTTGGATTGGCTAAATACCAGTGTAAGATACAGGAAACCACACATAGTGGTGGCTTATATTTCTCATTATATAGGAGTATTATAAGGGGAGTCCTAGTCTCATACAACACGGACACATACAAAAGGAATACATAATATGATTGTATACCTATACAAACACGATACGGTCACATATTCTAACACCAGTGGTGCAACAGCCGTGGTGCTGGGGTAGCAAAGATATCCGAACACCCTAAGACCAGTGCATACGTAGGGTCGACGCCATAAAAATCTCGAAAAGGCACACGGTCCGATATTGCTATGCAAGGAAGCCGATTATGTAATAATACGGCTGTATGAAGAGCCTCAGCCCAAAAGCGCGGCATACTTGCTTGAATTAGAAGCGTGCGAGTAATGTCATTGAGGGTGCGAGTAATCGTCTCGGCTTTACCGTTCTATTGCGAGGTATATGGACATGAAAAGCGGAGTGCTATTGTTGGAGATATGCCCTAGAGGCAATAATAAAAGTGGTTATTATTATATCTTTGTGTTTATGATAAATGTTTACATTCATGCTATAATACTATTAACCGGAAACATTAATACTTGTGTGATTTGTAAACTAAATTAGAGTCCCTGGTAAAGCCTCTTTATAATACTATCTTGCTGGTTAATAGATGATCGTGGTTTCTCGATCATGAACATTGAGATGTTATTAACAACAAGATCATATCATTTGGAGAATGGTATGATGGACATACTCCTATAGATAAGCGTAGCATAAAGATCAAGTCATTTTAATAGTTCGTTTGCTATAAGCTTTCTGATACATAGTAACCTAATTCCTTCGACCATGAGATCATGCTAATCACCATCACCGAAAGAATGCTTTGATGACATCAAACACCACACCGTAACTGGGTGGCTATAAAGGTGGCATTGAGTATTCGGAAAGTATGGGTTGAGGCACATGGATCAAGAGTGGGATTTGTCCATCCATATGACAGATAGATATACTCTAGGCCCTCTCGGTGTAATGTCATCCAATTGGCTTACAAGCATGTGACTGGCTCACAAGGGATCACATATCACGGGAACGAGAAAATAGTACTTATCGGGAACGAGGTTGAACTAGGTATGCAGAGATGCCGATGATCAAAACCTTGGATAAGTAAACTATTGTGAGACAAAGGGAAATTGGTATCGTATGTAAGTGGTTCATTCGATCGCAAAGTAATCGCTGAAATATGTGGGAGCCATATGAATTTCCAGATTCCTCTATTGGTTATTGATCGGAGAAGTGTCTCCGTCATGTCCGCATAATTCACGAACCGTAGGGAGACACACTTAAGGATTCGATGTTATTTAGTAGATATGGAATGTTAGTAGGGATACCAAATGTTGTTCAGAGTCTCGGATGGGATCCGGGATATCACGAGGAGATCCGGAATGGTCCGGAGAATAAGATTCATATAAGGAAAGTCTGATTCCGGTGTTCGGGAATGATTTCGATGTTTTCATCGGAGAGGTTCTAGAAGGTTCTAGAAGGTTCACCGGTCCGAAAGGGGAATGGTCCATGAATGTGTCATGGGTAAGTGGAATGATTGGATCATATCCGAGGTCACTTGGTGTAAGCATTTGTGAGAGAGAATTAAAGCTCTAAATTGAAAGTCAAACGGGAGTTTGAAAAGTCAAACTGGAACAATGGTTTCCTAGTGGAAGAAGGAACAAGTCATTCTCTCAATCCAACCTGGGTTTGGGTTTGGATTCAAACCCACCCCTCCCAAGGCTGCCCCACCTATCATAAATAGAGGGGGAGGGATGCCCCAAAGCACCAAGCCCTAGCCCTCCCCGCGCCAAGCCGCCGCCGCCGGTCCGTCGCCGCCGCCCTATCCGCCGCCGACACCTCCTCCTCCTCCCGGTCTTCTAAACCCTAGATCATCGGGAAACCATAATTCCACCATAACTCGCATTGGCTTAGGCGAAGCCCCGTGGGATCTTCCCTCTACTTCCGACACCACACCATCGTGCTGCTGGAATCGCGAGGGGAGAACTACAACCTCTGCTGCCTGCTGGAACAAGGGAGATGAAGGTCTTCATCGAGTACCGAACGTGTGACCGACTATGGAAGCGCTGCCGGAACGTAGTGCCAGAAGGATCGTCTACGCGATCTTGAGATCGGCAAGTGTACGACTACATCACCCACGAGAATCTGCTCTCGTTAACCGCTTTGGAATCTTCGAGGGTGAGTGCTTCTATCGACTCGTTGCTACAATCTAGTAGATAGATCTTGGCTTGTTTTTGTGCATGCGGTAGAAATTTTTTGTTTTCAATGCTACGAACCCCTACAGTGGTATCAGAGTCGTGTCTATATGTAGATCTGTTGCACGAGTAGAACACAATGGTCATTATGGGTGGTGGTGCTTTTATTATCAATTGTTTTTGTGTACTTTGCATCTTGCGGTATGATAGGATGGAGCGGCCCGGGCTAACCTTACATGACATCGTTCATGAGACTTGCTCCACGCTTAACATGCAACTTGTATTGCATAAGTGGCTTTGCGGGTGTCTGTCTCTCCCATCATAGTATAGATTCAATTTACAACGGGCACTTGATAGTTCAAACATCAACGTTGTGGTTCTTGTTCGTAAGTTAGAACGACACTTATTGAAAGCCTCAAACCATGTAAAATATGGAAAGAAAATTAGAGGCGTCTAACTTTGTTTTGCAGGGGTGTGCTGTGATGTGATATGGCCATGATTGTGATTATATATGATGTATGCAATGTTCCTTATTGTAAGTTGGCAACCGGCAGGAGCCATATGGTTGTCTTTTAAATTTCGTTAAGACCTGCGTGTCTATTCAAGTAGTTGTAATAGTTGATGCTGGTGGACGACAACCATTAAGCGGCACCATTGACCTTGACGCCATACCGATGATGATGGAGATCATGTTCGTGCTTGAAGATGGAGATCAGAAGCACAAGAAGAAAGGCCATATCATATCACATATTATGAATTGCATGTGATGTTAATCCTTTTATGCATATTGTATTGCTTAGTTCACGATGGTAGCATTATAAGATGATCCCTCAAGCACACAATTTCAAGTTTTAAAGTGTTCATCCTTAGTAAGCACCGTTGCTAAAGATCGTTGTTTCGAAGCACCACGTGATGATCGGGTGTGCTAGATTCTGCGAGTGTATACAACGTGAGAAAGCCAGATTTTCTCATGCGGAAGCTAAGGTTTGATCTTGACGATCCTAGCATGTACAGACATGGTCTCGGAACACGGATCACCGAAAGGTAAAGAATGAGTCATATAGTAGATATGATGAACATGTTGATTGTTTGCCATTGAAGCTACATCAACTCTCGTGATGATCGGTTTTGATGTGGTGGATTTGGTTCGTGTGATCACTAAAACAATGTGAGGGATATTGTTTTGAGTGGGAGTTCACCTAGATTAATTTAACTATTAATTAGAACTCAATTTGTCATAAACTTAGTCTAAACTATTGCAAATATGTTGTAGATCAATGGCGGCCCCTACCATCAATTTTAATGCGTTCCTAGAGAAAGAAAAGTTGAAAAACAATGGAAGCAACTTCGCGGATTGGTTCCACAATTTGAGGATTGTCCTCAATGCTGGTAATTTGACCTATGTGCTGGATGCACCGCTGGGTAACCCGCCTGCACCTGATGCTACCGATGAGGTAAAGAATGTTTTCCTTGCTCGGAAGAATCAGTACTCCATAGTTCAGTGTCCTATCTTGTATGGTTTGGAATCGGAGCTTCATAAAAGGTGTCAGAACCATGACCCACATGATATTGTCTGCAAACTCAAAATGATATTTGAGGATCACACGGCAGTTGAGAGTTATGAGGCTTCTGAAAAGTTCTTTAACTGCAAGATGGAAGAGGGCAGCTCCGTCAGTGAGCACGTGCTTAAGATGTCTGGGCACGCAAGCAAGCTTCAAAGCTTAGGTATAGTGATTCCTAATGCTTTGGGGATTCACCGTGTCCTCCAATCACTACCACCAAGTTACAAGAACTTTGTGATGAACTACAATATGCAAAACATGGACAAGTCGTTACCCGAACTCTTCTCCATGTTAAAGTCTGCAGAAGTGGAGATCAAGAAAGATCACCAAGTGTTGTTGGTCAATAAGACCACCAAATTCAAGAAGCAAGGCAAGTCTAAGAAAAAGGGAAACTTTAAGAAGGGAGGTAAGAAAGTTACCGCGCCGGCGAAGAAGACCAAGGCTGGGCCTAAGCCTAATACTGAATGCTTTTACTGCAAGGGAGAGGGTCACTGGAAGCGGAATTTTCCTAAGTACTTGGAGGATTTGAAGAACGACAACATCAAGAAGAAAGGTATATCCGATATACATGTTATTGATGTGTATCTCACTAGTACTCGTAGTAGTGCTTGGGTATTTGATACTGGTTCGATTGCTCATATTTGTAACTCAAAACAGGTACTGCAGAATAGACAGAAACTAGCGAAGAACGAGGTGACGATGCGCGTTGGAAATGGATCAAAGATTGATGTGATCGCGGTCGGCACACTACCTCTTCATCTACCATCGGGATTAGTTTTATACTTAAATAATTGTTATTTGGTGTCTGCGTTGAGCATGAACATTATATCCGGATCATGTTTATTGCGAGACGGTTACTTGTTTAAGTCCAAGAATAATGGTTATTCGATTTATATGAGTAATATGTTTTATGCACATGCACCTTTGATAGATGGTCTATTCTTATTGAATCTCGTTGTGGTAATACACACATTAATAACATTGAAGCTAAACGTTTGAAATTGTGTGATAACTCGACCTATATGTGGCATTGTCGTCTTGGTCATATTGGAGTGACGCGTATGAAGAAACTCCATTCCGATGGACTTTTTGAATCACTTGATTTTGAATCACTTGAAAGATGTGAAGCATGTCTGATGGGTAAAATGACTAAGACTCCATTTTCTGGTATGATGGAGCAAGCTACGGATTTATTGGAAACCATACATACCGATGTGTGTGGTCCTATGAGTGTAGCATCGTGCGGTGGTTATCGCTATGTTCTTACCTTCACTGATGACTTGAGTAGATATGGGTATATCTATTTCATGAAATATAAGTCCGAAACTTTCGAGAAGTTTAAGGAATTTCAAAGTGAGGTAGAGAATCAACGTAACAAGAAGATTAAATTTCTACGATCTGATCGTGGAGGTGAATATCTAAGTTACGAGTTTGGCGAGCATTTGAAGAAATACGGAATACTTTCACAATTGACACCGCCGGGAACACCACATCGTAATGGTGTGTCCGAACATCGTAATCGAACTCTCTTAGATATGGTTCGTTCTATGATGTCACTTACAGATTTACCGCTATCATTTTGGGGTTATGCATTAGAAACAACCTCATTCACTTTAAATAGGGCACCATCTAAATCCATTGAAATGACACCGTATGAATTATGGTTTGGGAAGAAACCTAAATTGTCGTTCCTTAAAGTTTGGGGTTGCGAAGCTTATGTAAAGAAGTTATAGCCCGACAAGCTTGAACCCAAAGCGGAAAACTGCGTCTTCATAGGATACCCAAAGGAAACTATTGGGTATACCTTCTATCATAGATCCGAGGGCAAAATCTTCGTTGCCAAGAATGGATCCTTTCTAGAGAAGGAGTTTCTCTTGAAAGAAGTGACTGGAAGGAAAGTAGAACTCGATGAGGTTGTTGAACCTTCTCTCGAACTTGTGAGTAGCGCAGCACCAGAAGTAGTTCCTGTGGCACCTACACCAATAAGAGAGGAAGCTAATGATGTTGATCATGAAACTTTGGTTGAAGTTACTACGGAACCTCGCATATCAACAAGAACTCGTACCACTCCTGATTGGTATGATCCCGTTATGAGTGTCATGTTGGTGGATAACACCGATGACCCTGCGACATATGAGGAAGCGATGATGAGCACAGATTCCAATAAATGGCAAGAAGCCATGAAATCCGAAATTGGATCCATGGACGAAAACCAAGTATGGACTTTGGTGGACTTACCGGATGGCCGGAAGGCTGTCAAGAACAAAAGGATTTTCAAGAAGAAAACAGATGCTGATGGTAACGTTACTGTCTATAAAGCTCGACTTGTCGTAAAAGGGTTTCGACAAATTCAAGGAGTTGACTACGATGAGACTTTCTCACCGGTAGCGAAGCTAAAGTCTGTGAGGATTATGTTAGCAATCGCTGCATATTATGATTATGAGATATGGCAGATGGATGTCAAAATGGCGTTCCTCAATGGAGACATTGATGAAGAGTTGTATATGGTACAACCCAAAGGTTTTTTCGATCCTAAAGATGCTAACAAGATATGCAAACTTCAACGGTCCATTTATGGATTGAAGAAAGCATCCCGGAGTTGGAATCAACGTTTTGATAAGGTAATCAAAAGCTTTGGTTTTATACAAACTTATGGAGAAGCTTGTATTTACAAGAAAGTGAGTGGGAGCTCTATAGCATTCTTGATACTATATGTAGATGACATATTGTTGATTGGGAATGATGTAGACCTTCTTAATAGTGTCAAGGATTATTTGAATAATAGTTTTTCAATGAAAGATCTTGGCGAAGCAGCTTACATATTAGGCATAAAGATTTATAGAGATAGATCGAGACGCCTAATATCATTGTCACAGAGTACATATTTGGACAAAGTTCTAAAGAGGTTTGGAATGGAAGATAGCAAGAAAGGGTTCTTGCCCATGTTGCCCAATACGACCTTGAGTAAAACTCAAAGTCCTGCAACGGCAGAAGATAGAGAAAGGATGAGTAAGACTCCCTATGCCTCAGCCATAGGATCTCTTATGTATGCCATGCTATGTACTAGACCCGACATTGCATATGCTATTAGTTTAACTAGCAGATATCAAAGTGATCCAGGAGTAGATCATTGGACAGCGGTCAAAAACATCCTTAAGTACTTGATAAGAACTAAGGGTATGGTTCTTTCTTATGGAGGTGATGAACAACTCGTTGTTAATGGTTACACCGATGCTAGTTGGAACACGGATCCAGATGATTCTAAATCTCAATCTGGATACGTATTTACTTTGAATGGTGCAGCAGTTAGCTGGAGGAGTGCAAAGCAAAGCGTTGTGGCGAGATCTTCAACTGAACAAGAATACATAGCTTCTTCAGAGGCTTCACAAGAGGCGATATGGATGAAGGAGTTCATTACAGAGCTCAGTGTGGTTCCAAGTGCACTGGACCCAATGTCTATCTATTGTGATAACATGGGCGCCATAGCCAATGCGCAAGAACCAAGGTCACACAAGAAGCTAAAGCATATCAAGCTATGTTTTCACGCTATTCGAGAGCATGTCCAAGATGGTGACAGAAAGATTTGCAAAGTACACACAGATCTGAATGTGGCGGATCCGTTGACTAAACCTCTCCCGAGGGAAAAACATGACCAGCACAAAACCGCCATGGGTGTTCGATATATTACCATGTAATCTAGATTAGTTGACTCTAGTGCAAGTGGGAGACTGTTGGAGATATGCCCTAGAGGCAATATTAAAAGTGGTTATTATTATATCTTTGTGTTTATGATAAATGTTTACATTCATGCTATAATAGTATTAACCGGAAACATTAATACTTGTGTGATTTGTAAACTAAATTAGAGTCCCTGGTAAAGCCTCTTTATAATACTAGCTTGTTGGTTAATAGATGATCGTGGTTTCTCGATCATGAACATTGAGATGTTATTAACAACAAGATCATATCATTAGGAGAATGGTATGATGGACATACTCCTATAGATAAGCGTAGCATAAAGATCAAGTCATTTCAATAGTTCGTTTGCTATAAGCTTTCTGATACATAGTAACCTAATTCCTTCGACCATGAGATCATGCTAATCACCATCACCGGAAGAATGCTTTGATGACATCAAACACCACACCGTAACTGGGTGGCTATAAAGGTGGCATTGAGTATTCGGAAAGTATGGGTTGAGGCACATGGATCAAGAGTGGGATTTTCCCATCCATATGACAGATAGATATACTCTGGGCCCTCTTGGTGGAATGTCATCCAATTGGCTTGCAAGCATGTGACTGGCTCACAAGGGATCACATATCATGGGAACGAGAAAAGAGTACTTATCGGGAATGAGGTTGAACTAGGTATGCAGAGATGCCGATGATCAAAACCTCGGATAAGTAAACTATCGTGAGAAAAAGGGAAATTGGTATCGTATCTAAGTGGTTCATTCGATCGCAAAGTAATCATTGAAATATGTGGGAGCCATATGAATTTCCAGATTCCTCTATTGGTTATTGATCGGAGAAGTGTCTCCGTCATGTCCGCATAATTCACGAACCGTAGGGAGACACACTTAAGGATTCGATGTTGTTTAGTAGATATGGAATGTTAGTAGGGATACCAAATGTTGTTCGGAGTCTCGGATGGGATCCGGGATATCACGAGGAGATCCGAAATGGTCTGGAGAATAAGATTCATATAAGGAAAGTTCGATTCCGGTGTTCGGGAATGATTTCGATGTTTTCATCAGAGAGGTTCTAGAAGGTTTACCGGTCCGGAAGGGGAATGGTCCATGAATGTGTCATAGGTAAGTGGAATGATTGGATCATATCCTAGGTCACTTGGTGTAAGCATTTGTGAGAGAGAATTAAAGCTCTAAGTTGAAAGTCAAACGGGAGTTTGAAAAGTCAAACTGGAACAATGGTTTCGTAGTGAAAGAAGGAACGAGTCCTTCTCTCAATCCAACTTGGGTTTGGATTTGCATTCAAACCCAATCCCAAGGCTGCCCCCCTCTCATAAATAGAGGGGGGGCTGCCCCAAAGCACCAAGCCCTAGCCCTCCCCACACCAAGCCGCCGCCGCCGCCCAGCCGTCGCCGCGCCACCGCCGGTCCGTCGCCGCCGCCGACACCTCCTCCTCCTCCCGGTCTTCTAACCCTAGATAATCGGGAAACCCTAATTCCACCATAACTCGCACCGGCTTAGGCGAAGCCCTGCGGGATCTTCCCTCTACTTCCGACACCACGCCGTCATGCTGCCGGAATCGCGAGGGGAGAACTACAACCTCCGATGTCTGCTGGAACAAGAGAGAGGAAGGTCTTCATCGAGTACCGAACGTGTGACCGACTACGGAAGCGCTGCCGGAACGCAGCGCCGGAAGGATCGTCTGCGCGATCTTGAGATTAGCAAGTGTACGACTACATCACCAACGAGAATCTGCTCTCATTAACCGCTTTGGAATCTTTGAGGGTGAGTGCTTCTATCGACTCGTTGCTACAATCTAGTAGATAGATCTTGGATTGTTTGTGTGCATGCGGTAGAATTTTTTTGTTTTCCATACTACGAACCCCTACAACTATTCCATGGCGTTGGGCAAAAGAGTGGAGGAGGGAATTATCGAATTCACAACCATTGTTACACTAAATAGCTTGCAAGTTTGCACGGAACCGAGTACGGCTAAGGCGAGAAGGGACGATAAGTGCGAGAAAACTTATGACTTGGCACGTAAAGGATAAACCCAGACATACTGATTGAAATCATCGAGGCAAACAAGATAATACTTAAAGCTAGAAATACTCTCAACCGGTGATGTTGTAGCATCCCAATTGTCTAACAATTGTAATGCTATTTGCCTATTCTATATATTGCTACTTACTACTTGTCATTATTGCATCATCATTATATCATCTTCATGTCGCCATGCCACCTTGCATTCGAGCATCATATAAAACCCCTTTTAATTGGTTCTTATCCCATATGCATTTATATTGCATTACTTGTATTTGCCTTTTGATAAATTGTAGCTGGTTCTTGATATAATGTTATATGCCCAAGCTGAGTTGGAGGGCATATCTCTTTGATTCAATCCATCATGCTAACTTGTCAACATCATTCCTCTTGTTGTCAACCTTATCTACCATACATATGAGTGTGGGTGTCAATACTTTTGTTCTTCATTTCTTACCTCTTGCACACATATATTGCATGGTTCTCTACTCCTCTCACTCATGATCACTTCTGGATTTGCTCCATATGTACTTCCTCTATGCCATGTGAGCATGTACATGCACGAACCAATGGTTGTCATCAACTGGCCATACGTGCATGTTCTAGGGATCATGTGCTAGACACACATGCAATTTGAACCCCCCACCAAGTCACATAAATATCATGTCCCATTATACATGCTTTCCTTAAAATATTTTCCATTTGAGTTAATTTGGTTGTTGTTATGCTCCCATGTTCTCAAGCATATATTCAAACCATTTCCAACTCTCTTTATTACAAGCAATGTTAAAGATATCGCTTATCGGTAATTTATCGATCGGCTGAAAATTGGCGATTTTTCAGCGTATCGGCCGATTTATTAGGCGATAAATCGGACGATAAATCAAAAAAATCGGCATATCGGCCATCCTCGAGTAGCGTTAAATCGGACGATTAATCGGCATATCGGACGATTTTTTGAACAGTGATTACAAGTCTTGGGAATTATTGCTACTCCCTCCGTTTTAAAATATAAGATATTTTAGGTTTGTGAAGAAAATGCATCTAGACTTATTTTAGTGTGTAGATTTACTCCAAACCCATCTACAGGAGCAGTCTGTGTGAATGAAAACCCATCTAAATAACCCTCTAACTAAAACCCTAATCTCTCTATCTCTCTTTTAGAACCTAGCTAGCCGATATTCACTTTGATGCTTGTATAGTATCAAGAGGTGTTGCGTCGCGGGGATAGGAAAAGGCACGATCAAAAGATCAAGTTGCATGGAAATGGATTTGAAAAACCACAAACAAACGTCCCTAGTATCAAATATACAAAGGAACAACGGGATGGAAAAACACGGGCAAAAGATCAAAGATCAAGCTGCATGAAGATGGATTTAGAAACCCAGAAACAAACATCCCTCATATCAAATATATAGAAACCCAGAAACAAACGTCTCTGGTATCAAATATACAAAATAAACAATAAAAGACAAATAACAAAGCTTACGTCGAGGGAAGTAGGCTTGTGCGTTAGCAATAGACGGACGACAGAAGATGGCATTAATGGAACCATTAGTAGGCGACGTTAGGGATATTGCAGGACTAAAAGATAGCAATATCGTACGGTGAAATCCGCATGGTGGGTAGTAAATTATATATAATATATAGAAGACCAAAATTCTTAATAAATATAACTCTAATAATCTCGTCTAAGAAGTGTGTCCATCCGGTATTGATAAAAGAAAATGAAAGAAACAAGCAAATGACTGTACTATCAGATAAACAGAGGGACCCGGGAAAATTTCTTCTAGAGTAATATAGACACTTCAAATGATCAAAGCCAAAAATAACGATAGTTTCTTGTAGAGGCACAAAATAATTGTTAGTCTAGAAGTGTGACCCTACAGAAGGCAATATTGGCATCAAGGTGGATGATACCAATGTGCGTGATCATGAACATGTATATATTTTTTAGTTTGTTAGGAAAACATATTGTTATTCTAATATTTGAATTTTGTATCGGATTTTATTTACTATGCCAGTGAGACTGTTGCATCAACTAAAATAAATTTTTGAAATTGAAATTGTCGAAGAAGATTGGTAATATGCCCAGGAGAGAGGTGGATATGCCTTGGTAACTCCATGTATCGAGAAGAAATTATTAGACTAGATTGATACTAATTCTTATATCACCGAATTTGCACGGTCGACTGGTTAATACACAAAGAGTTTATATCGGTATATTAAATTGAAAAGGTATTTTTCGAGAAAAAGAAAGATCATCTTTCTCAGTTGTAGTACATGTACGTATATTCTTGTTCTGGAAGAAATTTTAATATGCACGAGAGCGCAGTCGTCATAATAAAATCTTTACAAATTGTGATCGTGTGCCGTACGTGGCCAATCATTATATTGTGTTGAAATTTTCTTGCCTGGCAAGATGAAACCATCGGTAGAGATATGCATGCATGCGTCGAGATCAAGGAGTCATTATATATGTATATAGTAGTAGTGTACTAGTACTATACATGTCAAAGAGAGTCATGGGTGCATACGTCCGTTCCGGCAATATATATCCATCCTAAGTAGGTCAATCGCCGATACCACGCACCCTCTCGTACGAACGTGAAGCCAAAACCCGACTATAGAAGAAGATCGTCTCTCGCTCCTACGTGTCGATTGCGGCAGCGATCCAGCACGCGGCCGGCGGCGCGATCCTCGGCGCGGCGTCGTCTCCCGCGGCGGCAGAGTTCACCTGGCGGGCGGTGGCAGCCGCGGCGCCGCGCCTCCTGCGCCTGATGCACCAGCAGCGCCATCTTTCCTCGTCTGCGCCGCGAGCGATCCACACCCTCCTGCACCGCCCGTCGCTACCTTCTTCTGCGGCAGGTGGAGCTCTCCGGCGGCCTGCTTCCGCCTCCACCGGTGCGTCGCCGCGCCTGTTCCATAGCCGGCCTGCGGGCGCCATTGCCGGCGCCAACAAGCAGATGCCATCATCCATGATGGGTTCCATGGCAGGGCCATCCCGGCACTTCTCGACCCAGCACAACACCAAGTTCACGAACCAGCTTCAGGTTTGATAGATTTGCGCTTCCGATCTCGCTCTCCAATCTGTCGATTAATCTATTAGTAGCTAGTTTTTTGCTTAATCTGCTTTAGCTGACGATGTAATTCGATCAAGGTCTAATACTGAAAATCTGATCTGATCTATCTTGTTCTCCAAGCTAGCTAGCGGATCGCAGGATCAATCAGAGCTTGATTTTAGTTTCTTTTTCTTGTTTTGAGGTTACGTTACATTAATAAGTACGATGGCCTCATGCTATAGATTGTGATTAGTAATAATTAATCAACCATAGTGTACCTAGGACCTTAAATCTGCTTTAGTAGCATGCTCCCTGTAATCAACTTATCAACCATGATCTCTAGCTACTCGCTGATAATTTAATGATATTCGGACCTTATCTGGCTTGTGGTCCAAGCTAGCAGATCGCATGCAGGGTCAATTAGCTCGATTTTAGCTTAGTTTTTCAAGTTTCTGAGGTTACATTAATTAAGGAATACTTCGGTCGATTGTGATTAGTAACTAATCAATTGTAATTAGGAGGAGGAGGCCAAGATGAAGCGTAAGAAGGCCCTGGCCGAGGCGCTGATGAACGACCTCCCGACGTCCCACCCCGGCGCCAAGGACCATGACGTGGAGATCAAGGGCATCAGCCACCTCTTCGGCCTCCTCGACGTCGCCGACGCCGCAGCCACAACCTCCCACACCACCGTTGACGACTCGCAGGTGGCGGAGCTCCTGAGAAAGGTGGAGAAGGGGAAGCACGCGCTGCTGATCGAGCTGCTTGGCGACGGGCCCAACCGCGAGCAGAAGAAGGCGGACCTCGTCGACGCCGGCTGCCGCCTCCGCGACGCGCTCGCCGCGCTCGACGAGCGCCGCGCCCTACAAAACCTCTACGCGTACGTAGTCCATGTCTATAAATTACCCATATATACACGCTCGATCATACGTATTATTGCATATGCAATGCAAAATAAATTCCCTGTGACGACCTAATACGGCACGGTGCAGGGAGCTGAGGAGCCTGCAGCAGAGGGTGGCGTCGGCGGAGAAGGCGAACAAGATTCTTTCGGACCAGGTGGCCGCCGGCAAGAAGGAGGTCGAGTCGGCCAAGGCCGCCGCCAACTCCATACGCGGGTATATATACATATGATGTATTGTGATGGAGAAAACAAACTTTGTGTGGTTTTAGATATATATATGACATGTATTATGATGAATATATATATATATATATATATATATATATATATATATATATATATATATATATATATATATATATATATATATATATGTGCAGGGACGTGTACAGGCTGGAGACTGACGTGACATCAATCAAGTATGACGGCAAGGCAGCCAAGCGGGACATGTATGTATTACTATCCTTATTATATATCCAGATCGAGTATACGCTGCTGCTGAGAATTAATTATTATGTATATATATATATATATATATATATATATATATATGTATATAATTATTGGATATACGATGTATTATTGCAGGAAGGTGGAGAGGCTGGAGCAGTCGGTGGAGAGGCTGGAGGAGTCGGTGGGGAAGGGCAGGAAGGAGGCGGAGGCGGCGTACGGCCTGGCGCTCTTCATCGGCAGCACGGGCGCCGTCGCCGCGGCGTTAGCAGCACTCAACATCTTCTAATCTATGCCTTTTACAACGTAGTAGTATCAGTTTATGTACTAGCTAGTATAGTGTTGATTGATCTATCTTTGCATATACCAGTTATAGAGGATTACTATATATATATACGGCCGTCTTTGTTGGTGCCACGAGACACACATTACAATTTTTTTGGGACACATACAAATATTATTTACATATGTGTCAACCTGCATGGTGTATATCTTTGGTGTTCTGGATTCAAGTTTTATATGCATCCGTATTTATTTCTCATTTTATGCTGCCATCTTCTTTCTTTCTTCAAGAAAACGCCAATGGAAATATAACAGCCAATCTTGTGTTCCCTATTTCAACCTTTTGTTCCAGGTGAATTACCATTTTTTGTCCACCTAAATATGCATGTGACACATGGTGTAATTTTGCGTTGCCCGATTTTTGCGATAGTTTGATTTGGTATGTTTGCATGCATGCACACATGTATGCAAAATCTAGCAAATACATATTTTCTCATGTTTGTAAATCTATCTCTTTGTGATTCCTATTCTTTTATATGTGGATTGCAGATCATGCATTGTAATGTACACTATTTTACAAATCATCATGTTAATCGCACATAGCTGAAATCGCACTCAACATCTAATAAATCCTTCTATCAATCATCCAACCATCACGCCTTTTACAACATATCAGTTTATGTACTAGTTGATTGGTCGATCTTTGCATATACCCGCTATATAGAGGATTATATCTATACGGCCATAGTGTTGCCAGAGAGACATTTTTTCGGGCCACATACAAATATTTATAATTAAGTTTTATATGTCCATATTTATGTCTCATTTTATGCTGTTGTCTTCTTTCTTTGCTTCTTCAAGAAACGACCAACTCACCCTCTCTAAGGATTTCATGGATAAAACAGGCTATCCGTTCGTGCCCCTCAACTGTATTAGTCCCGGTTGCGCTACGAATCAGGACCAATGCTGGCATGCGTCCCGGTTCGAGCGGACACGGGGGCCAAACTGGGACTAAAGTGTAGGCGTCAGACACGTGGCCTCTCACACACTTTTAGTCCCGGTTTGTATTACAAACCGGGAAGTATGAGCCAATCCTCTATAAATACGACGCCCCAGCCCTCTGTCTCCCCTTAGTTTTTTCTTGGTGGAAGGTGTGAGAGGTGTGCTAGTTTATTTTTTTTCCTATGCATGCATGTGAAGTGTTTGATGAAATATTTGAGTGAATGATCTCGTTGAATTTCTCACAGAACAAAAATATAGGAGGTGTCCGAGACGCACTTGAGCTTTCTCCTCTTTATTTCCCTCGATCAAGGTTAGCAATCTTATCTTTTATCTGTCATTGATACAATGCATGTGTCGATGTGAATTAGTCATTTCACAATTTATGATGTTCCGTTTTTGATAAACTTAATTATATGATGCAGATGAACGGTCGGGAATGGATGTACGGTGACCGGCGTGAATCCGGGTATATTAAAGGCATGGCTACGGCAAACAAAGAGAATGGTTTTATCCGTTGTCCATGTGTTCAATGTCGGAACAACAAGGAGTACTCTTCATCGAAAATCATTCGCGGCCACCTGGTTATGAAAGGTTTCATGCCCAGCTATAATTGCTGGACCAAGCACGGGGAAAGAGGGGTTATGATGGAAGACAATGAAGAAGAAGATGATGATAACAACTATCATCATATGTTTGCTGAATATAGTGATACTGCAATAGAAGACAATAAAGAGGAAGGAGGTGAAGAACGGGCATCAAATGAGCCCGTTGATAAACTTGGTAGGGTCATTTCTGATGCAAAGCGAGACTGTGAAACAGAAAAGGAGAAGTTGAAGTTAGAGGGCATGTTAGAAGATCACAAGAAATTGTTGTAGCCAAATTGCGAAGATGGCAGCACAAAGCTCGGTACCACACTGGAATTGCTGCGATGGAAGGCAGAGTGTGGTCTAACTGACTCCTCATTTGAAAAGATGTTGAAAATAATGAAGCTGAAGTTTCCAAAACATAACGAACTTCACGAGAGTACATACGAAGCAAAGAAGACTCTCTGTACTCTAGGATTAGATGTGCAAAAGATACATGCATGCATTAATGACCGCATCCTCTACCGCGGTAAGGAGTATGAGAATTTAGATAAATGCCCGATATGAAATGCATTGCGGTATAAGATCAGACGAGATGACCCTGGTGATGTTGAGGGAGAGCCCTCCGGAAGAGGGTTCCTGCTAAGGTTATGTGGTATGCTCCTATAATACCAAGGTTGAAACGCATGTTCAGAAACAAAGAGCATGCTAGGTTGTTGCGATGGCACAAAGAAGACCGTAAGAAAGACGGGAAGTTGAGACACCCTGCTGATGGGTCGTAGTGGAGAAAAATCAAGAGAGACTTCCCAGACTTTGCAGGTGACGCAAGGAACTTATGGTTTGGTATAAGTACGGATGGCATGAATCCTTTTGGGGAGCAGAGCTGCAGTCACAACACCTGGCATGTGACTCTATGTATCTACAACCATCCTCCTTGGTTGTGCATGAAGCGTAAGTTCATTATGATGCTAGTGCTCATCCAAGGCCCAAAGCAACCGGGCAACAACATTGATGTGTACCTAAGGCCATTAGTTGAAGAACTCTTACAACTATGGGGCAAACCAGGTGTACATGCATGGGATGAGAACAAACAGGAGCCATTTGACCTACTAGGATTGCTTTTCGTAACCATCAATGATTGGCCTACTCTTAGTAACCTTTCAGGACAGACAAACAAGGGATATAAGGCATGCACGCACTGTTTAGATAAGACTAAAGGTACATATTTGCATAAATGCAAGAAGGTTGTGTACCTGGTGAATCGACAATTTCTTTCGACCAATCATCCCGTAAGAAAGAAAGGCAAGCATTTCAAAGGTGAGGCAGATCACCGGAAGAAGCCTGAACTCCCTGCTGGTGATGATGTATTTGGTATGGTCAAGGACATAGAAGTAATCTTTAGAAAGGGTCCCGGCGGTCAATCAGTTCCGAACGATGTCGCTACCGGACACGCACCCATGTGGAAGAAGAAATCTATATTTTGGGAGCTGCCATATTGGAAAGTCCTACGTGTCCACTCTTCAATCGACATGATGCACGTGACGAAGAATCTTTGCGTGAACCTGCTACGATTCCTAAGCGTGTATGGGAAGACAAAAGATACACCAGAAGCACGGGAGGACCAGAAAATTATGAAAGACCCAAAGAACATGCATACAAAGAACAAGACAGATAAAAGGCGTCACTTAAGTCGTGCCAGCTATGCTCTTACCAAAGCAGAGAAGGAAATCTTTTTTGAAGTCCTTTACAGTATCAAGGTGCCGTCTGGCTTCTCATATAATATAAAGGGGATAATAAATATGGCAGAGAAAAAGTTCCAAAACCTGAAGTTTCATGACTATCACGTGATTATGATGCAGTTGCTTTCGATTGCATTGAGGGGGCTTCTACCGGAAAATATTCGAGTACCCATTGTGAAGTTGTGTGCATTCTCCAATGCAATATCTCAGAAGGTAATCAATCCAGATATTCTGCCAAGGTTACAGAAGGATGTGGTACAATGTCTTGTTAGTTTTGAGTTGGTGTTCCCACCATCCTTCTTCAATATTATGACGCATCTCCTGGTTCACCTAGTGGAAGAGATTGCCATTCTCGGTCTTGTATTTATGCACAATATGTTCCCCTTTGAGAGGTTCATGGGAGTCTTAAAGAAATATGTTCATAACCGTGCTATACCAGAAGGAAGCATCTCCAAGGGATATAGAACAGAGGAGGTCATTGAGTTTTGTGTTGACTTTATTCCTAACCTTAAGACGATTGGTGTTCCTGACTCGCGGCATGAGGGAAGACTAAATGGAAAAGGCACGCTGGGAAAGAAAGCAATGCTATGAAGGGACGGGGATTCTTTCACTAAAGCACACTACACAGTTCTACATAAGTCCACCTTGGCAGCTCCGTATATCGAGGAACACAAGAATATTGTATGCTCCAAAAACCCGGGGAAGCCTGACTCATGGATTACAGATGAACACATGAAGTCTTTCGGCGGTTGGATGCAGACACATCTCTTGAATGATACCATTGTTGAAGATCAGCTATACTTGTTGGTCGTGTCACCATCTTCTACTATATTAAATTTCCAAGGGTACGAAATAAATGGGAATACATTCTATACGATCGCCCAAGATAAAAAGAGCACCAACCAAAACAGTGGTGTCCGATTTAATGCAACGGACAAGAATGGGAAAAATGACACATACTATGGTTACATAGAGGATATATGGGAACTTGACTATGGAGTCTCTTTTAAGGTCCCTTCGTTTCGCTGCAAATGGGTCAACCTGAATGGGGAAGGGGTAAAGATAGACCAGTTGTACGGAATGACAACAGTGGATCTCAACAATCTTGGTTACAGAGATGAACCATTCGTCCTAGCCAATGATGTGTCTCAGGTTTTCTATGTGAAGGACATGTCCTCCAGACCGAAAAAAAGAAAAAAAATAAGCAAACGAATACATCATATGATGAGCCAAAGCATCACATAGTTATTTCAGGGAAAAAATATCATGGGAATCGAGGACAAGACAGACATGTCATAAGATTATAATAAGTTTGATGAAATTCCTCCATTCACAGTGAAAACTGATCCAAGCATTCCGTTAAGTAAAGAAGATGCTTCATGGTTACGTCTGAAGCGATCATAAGGAAAGACATACGCCAAGAAGTTCATGCTCATATTGTGTACCTCTAGTTCATGTCTGGCCGATCGGCTGCATATTGTGAACCTAAATTCCATGAGACATGATAGCTCATTTTGTGAAGGATATTTTATGATGTTTGCAATTTTCCAAGTTTAATAAATGTATTGAGTGTTAGTCCCGGTTTGTGGCTTGACCGGGACTATATATAGGGGGGGCTTTAGTCCCGATTTTGTAGTCTCAGTTTTTAATATTAATAAATGTCTTGAGTTTTAGTCCCGTTTTGTGGCTGGACCGGGACTAAAGGGAGCCTTTAGTCCCGATTCGTAGAACGACTTTTCTGAACTATGAAGAAGTTGTCCCGATTCGTACTTACCATTAAGATCTGATCTCCAAACATGCGTGGTCAAATATTAGGGAGTTTCTCTATGACCAGTTTCTTGGAGATACGGAGGACTGGGCTCTGGCGGCATCTCCCTGAAACTGGCCGTAGTGGTGTCCCTGCTCTCGCACACCATCTTGCAGCTTGTAACTTCCGGATCATTGTTTTTTCCGCTGCTTCGCTAGATCAGAGCCCGAGGGACGTCATCTATATCGGATGCGTGGAGAACTTTAGAGGTCCTGCCAATTGTAACACTCGTCGCTTGTACGTCTGCACAACCTTGAGATCAGCGTCGCCCTACGACTACATCATCATCGTTTGTTGGAATGTCAACCCATTTTTGGTCTTCAAGGGTATGAACACCGAATCCCTCTGTTACCTTACATGTGCATAGAGTAGATCTTGGCTATGTCATTCTCGTTGTTAATTTTTTTTGTTTTCTGCTATAGAACCATACAAGGGGCTTCCACTTGGCCGTCGCCCCCTCTCTTGGAGGAGGCGTAGGTCTGGCCGACCCTCCCCCAACACCTATATATGGACAGACAGAGGTGGAAGCACAACTCATCCCTGGTGATGTCCCTCTCTCCCCTCTCTACTCATCCCTCGCCCAGATGCTTGGCGAAGCCCTGTCGCTCCCATACACCATAACCACCGCAACACCGTCGTGCTGTTGGGATCTCGCGAGCTTCTACTCCCACACTTACTGAATCAAGGAGAAGGAGACGTCATCAAGTGAGACATGTGGATACTACAGAGGTGTTGCCCGCGCAGTACTTCATCGGATTGATTTGACGCAGTGTATGACTACATCAACCCCAATTTATAGATCATAAATGCTCATGTTTCTATGAGGTAAGTACATTGGACGTCCCTCGCTACTAGCATCTCATAGATCTAGATCTTTGGGTTTCTTCCGCTATCTCGTAGATTTTTTTGTTTTCCATGTAACAAACCCATTAGGAGGAACAAGGGTTTGATGTGTAAAAGGTAGATTGCTTGATTTTGTCGGTAATGTGCTTAAATTCAACCTGCCTTCACCCTCACAATTGTGTTTCCGTGCAAGCCTAGAAGAATATTACACGAGTAAAATGCATATTCCTTATTAGAAAAATATCTCTAAACTACACAACTATCACCGTATCCATACTGGATCTAGACTCCAAGCATCTGAGTCAACTCCTTGCGTAGTCACCTCTCCTTCTGTGTTGGTGTAGCTCCTATGGTCTTCGAGCTTCTTTCTTGCTAAGTCATGGTCTTTTGTATATAAGTCGGTGCAACTCCTTCTCTACGATTCTACTTGTGTTGGTATCTATTTTGCTCTGATATGTATGCTTCTAGGCCTACTTCTCAAACATCTCTCGAAATCTTCTTTTAGTCCCGGCTATTTATTATACCTTAGTCTGCACATTTGATTATGGCTAGATCCCAACAAACAGCAAAATGCGTCCACCCGCCACTTACTTTTTTTTTCTTCAGATTTTACCAATGTGACGACTAAACGTTCAAAATGGGTGCTAACAAATGTATCGGTCTTCCTTGAACTGTCGCGACGCCGTGCCGGCGAAGACCGCAACGAGGAGGATCGGAGGAAGAAGGCCGAGGTGCCGCGATGTAGGATAGAGGAAGAGCTCGGATTCCATATTTCCATCACACGGGTGACATGTATCATTTTTTAAGAGAAACAGCTCAAACTCCGCCCTGCTGCGAGCTTTATTAATAATGGCAATGCAAAGCTCCGGGGAAGATGAAGATCACGACATGGAGATTTGCGCATGATTGTCTGCCCTGTGGTCATCAACTCCAGAAGCAGTCACATTCCAACGTTACCATTATGTATCTTCTGTGGCCAACATGAGAGTGTCGAGCATGCTCTTATATTCTGCCAGTTCGCTGATGAAGTGTGGCAGGAGGTTAGAGTTGCCACTTCACCAAGGACCTTGTGTTCTTGATTTCTTGGCTTGCTGCTCAGACGTTGAAGCCACAGCTGCTGTTGCAACGTTGTGGCACATATGGGATGCACGAAACAAGGCCCGGGAGGGCGAGCGTGATGTGCATCCACGGGCTATTGCGGTCAAGGCGAAGGCTTACATTGAGGTGATTCTGAACAATTTATACAAATCAGATCTTGTCTACAGGTGCGAGCCCTCTTCTACGGAGGCCAAATGTGATCCATTGCCGAAAAGTACTGTTCTTGCTAATGTCGACACTGCCATCTTCGCAACTTACAAGCGCATGAGTGCTGGAGTTGTTGCACGTGATCATACTAAGGCAATTTTTTTGACGGCTTCTCTGAGAAGCTGTTCTACCCCGGCTTTCTGGGGAAGCCGATTTAAAAATTTTATGAGGCTTCTAAATTAGTATAGCCTTAACCACTTTAAAAGCCTTGTAATTTTTTTAAATCGACTTCCTCAAAAAGCTAGGGCTAAGACAGCTTCGGGAGAAACCACTAAAAGAACTGGGACTAAGTAGTTTCTTACTGCTTGCAACGAGCGATACAATGAGGTGGTAGTGCCGAAGACTGCTGAAGCCTCGCCATTCGCCACGCCGTCTCCTTCGAGCAAGAGGAGAGGAGGGGTTCTCCAAGACCAATTGAATTTAGGACAGTACTATGCGTTCCCCGGGGGATTTGTGCTTTTTATCCCCCGGGTCCCCAGCCAACCACGTGTCTTCTTTTTGGGGTTAAAATTCCGCTTTTGCTACAGAAAGTCCCGTTTTTGCTACAATTAGTCCCGCTTTTGCTACATGTAGCAGAAAACGGTTCGGTCTAAAAAATAGAAAATTAGACTGGACCTCGCCGGAGATTTCGCCGGAGATCTCGTCGGCGACCGTGTAGCAAAAAAGTTATGTTAATATAGCAAACCCGACCTCACCGGAGACCTCACCGGAGACTCGCCGGAGACCTCACCGGAGAATTTCGCCGGAAATCTCGCCGAAGACCTTGTAGCAAAAACTTTGCGCTATTGTAGCAAAATCACAAAACGGTTGTAGCAAAATATTTTTTCTAATATAGCAAAAGGGACATCGTCGGATATTCCTCGTCGGAGATCTCATAGAAAAACCGTAGAGATTGGTTGTAGAAAAACGAAAATGTCGTAGCAAATACTTTGTGCTATTGTAGCAAAAACATAGAAGAGAAATAGCAAAAACTTGCTACTATTGTAGCATTACCCTGTAGCAAAAATATAAAAACACATCTATTGATCGGTAGCATCACGACTCTTCATCTGTAGCAACGATGGCTACTTCTAGTAACATTGTCTTTCTATCTGTGTAGCACCGTGTCGTGGCTCCACTGCAAAATGATGACCACGAAGGAGGAGGCGTCCACCACCGTGCAGCCTCACTTGCCACGCACCACCGTACCGGGCTGGGCGGGCCCATCCAGTCCATACCATTCCACATCATTCTTCTTCTTCCAGCTGGACTCCCTTGGAGCGAGATCTGATCCCATCCCATCTTCCGACCCATCCTCCACCCCGAAGCCGGCAGCGGAACCCTAGCCAGGTCCGGTCCACCACCGCCGCCCTCCATGGCCATGGCGCCGCGCTCGCTCGCGCTCCTCTGCGCCCTCCTCCTCGCCGCTTTCGCCACCTCCTTCGCCGCGTCCGACGCGCCCTTCCTCGTCGCGCACAAGAAGGTGGCGCTCACCCGACCCAAGCCCGGCCTCGAGCGCCTCGCCGTCTCCCTCGACCTCTACAACCAGGGATCCGCGTGAGTGCTCCCTGCCACACCTTCTCCTCCTCACCACCTAGGTACGACGGCGACGACGCCTTCTCGTCTCGTTTCTTTGCGCCTGTGTTTCCCTTGTGCCTGGACGGACGAGATCTCCGGCGCCTGGCCGGTGGTAAGAGGAATTGTGGATTAGATCTCTTGGTTCACAGGTTGCGACACAATTCGGCAGAAATTTCTAGCAATCGTCTTGTGTTGTCCACTGATCTGGACTACTAGCTGCTAGATCTACTCTATAGTTTTATTATCCGTAATCGCGAGCTCAAGGATGATTCTGATGCTGTCCTACTCCTGTGTGCAATAGAAAGAATTAGGAACGTCCCACTTAATTTGTCAAGGCAAACGGCCAGGAAAAAGGGAAACTACCTGCAATCAATTGCTTCACACTGTCAGTAGTAGTAACGTAAGCCAACTGATTAGAGCTCAGCAATTTGCTTCCATGCAAAATCTGTTTGTTTACTCAGCAAACCTGGATTATATGAAATTAAATAGATGCTTTCAGGGTTAAGGCGATTGGAGCCTTGCAGTTGGAGGTGCCTTGTGTGTTGAAGCAACTCTGTGGTGTTAGTAGTCGTAGGACATGCTAAGTCGTTTTCCTTTGCTCTACTAGAAGCTCTTCTTGCTTATTTTGATGTATGCCCCGATCTCATGGTTTTACTGCTTAACTATTAGAACTACAAGTCGAATCAGTTGTTGAGTTACTTTGATGCGAGCAACTGGTAGAACCATGAGTCAACCACTTCCCAAAGTCTTTGCTGAACCTTTACAACTTACAAGAGCTTGTCATACTGTTGATTGTTATATATGGTGTTACACTGCATCAGCTACAGTGCTACACACTTCCAGCGCACACGAGCTACAGTGCTCCATTGATGCTCTCAACAGAAAGTCTGAGACATAATGATGTTTTCTCTACTCCTGAAAGCGTCATAATACATTGGGTTCCTGACTGCCAGTTAGGCGGGATAGTTACGAGTTTAGCTCCTCTGATTCACTATATAATTCAGCCAAAAACTTAGCATAGTCTTATTCTTGTCTACCGATCTGAACTGTTAACTTCTAGATCTAGGTTTTATTATCTGTAATCGCGAGCTCGTGGTGACTCCTATGTGCAATAGAAAGAAATTGGAACGTCTGAAATAAATTTGTCAAGGAAAGGGGAAGTAGCTGCAGCCAATTGCTGAATCTTATTAGAACTTACAATGGCTTCAGGTGTCACACTATCAGTAGTAGTAATGGAAGGTTTCATAGTTCGCAGCTACACACCTGCAGCATAGTCTTATGTTTGTCTACTGATCTGAACTGATAACTGCAAAATGTAGAGTTTATTATCCATATTAGGATTTCATGGATGATTATGATACTGTCCTACTCCTGTGTGCAAGACGAAGAATTAGGACCACATTTAATATTTCTAGACAAACAGCTAGGGAAAAGAAAGTAGTACCAAAAGGTTTCACAGTTCTTAGTAGTACTGTAAGGTTTCACAGTTCGTAGATACACACTTCCAGTGCCTACGAGCTTAGCGATTTGCTTCAATGCAAATTCTGTTTGTTTATACCGCAAACCTGGATTATACAAGAATCTGGGGGTTAAGGTCAATTGGAGCCTTGGAGTTGGAAATACCTTGTGTGTTGAACCAACCATGTGGTGTTGATAGTCGTAGTACATCCTAAATTGCTTTGCCATTTTTCACCTAGATGCTTGCCTTTGTTATTTTTGTGTATCCTGTAATCTCATGGTTTTGCAGCAGCTGGTTAGACCTGTAAGTGAATCACTTGTTGACATACATTTTTTATGTGACCTGTATTCTCATGGTTTTACAGCTCAGCTGGCTAAAACTATATCAACCGCATGCTGAGTTACTACATTGTTTTTAGTTTGCTTGGTGTTAGATCACCTACTAAATGAGTACTCCCTTTGTTCCATATTATAAGATGTTTTGGCAAACCAGATTAGTTTTCATTGATATGTGTTACGACTTAGAAAATTGGTTCCATTGATTTTCTAAACTGAAACATAGTAATGTTTTCTTTGCTCCTGAAAGTGTCTAACAGTGATACAGAGTTTTGCACTACTTGCACAGTTCCAGCTGATAAGAGCCTAGCAATGGTTTCTAAGAAAAATCTGTCTGTTTATACTGCAAACTGGGGTTATGTGATGAAAATAAAATAGCTGCTATCGGGGTTAAGGCGATTGTGTAGCCTTTGAAGCTGCAAAAGCTATATGGTTTTACTAGTTGTCGGTCCGAGACATCATGAATGTTTTCCCTTGATTACCTAGAATATAAGCTTATCTTGCTTAATTTGACGTATCCTGTAATATCATAGTTTTTGCAGCCCAGCTGATTAGAACGATGTATTAGCCAAGCATCTTTTGTGTTAGTTTGGTTTTGATTTGTTAGATGTCACATTGCTTACAAAATGACAAGGTGCTATTACATGATCGCTTTCTTGGATGTTCTGCACTGACGCATATTAATGTCTGTTTGCTGCTGAAAGTATAAATCCTATTTGTATGGGTAAAAGCTTTTATTACATTGTATTGTTCTACTTGTTTCCTGTGGCCTAGTACGATGTACTAAGTACTGTGACTAATTGCAATTTTCTTTTGCAGAACTGCCTATGATGTGACCATTAACGACGACTCTTGGCCAAAGGAAACGTTTGAACTTGTCTCTGGAGAGTTCTCAAAGACTTTGGAAAGGCTTGACCCGTGAGTACATTTTGCAATGCATCCTCTGCTTTTGGTGTATCCTCCTTATGTATTGTGTTACAAAAATGACTCTTTTTTGTAATTTCCAATCTTAGTGGTTCCACTGCTTCGCACGTGTTTGTCCTGGAGACCAAAGCACAGGGCAGGTTCCAAGGTTCACCCGCTGTCATCAAATACCGTGTCCCCACAAAGTCTGTACTTCAGGTCTGATCTTCTATCTTTCTGTATATATACTTCAGTGGTGTCTGTAGTCTATAGTTTTCTATCTTGGCAAAATTCTCAACTGCAGCTAAATTGATAATTTTATATGCTGAAGGAGGCGTATTCAACTCCCATCCTCCCTCTGGACATTCTTGCTGAAAGACCTCCAGTGCAGAAGTTTGAGTGGGTAAGTAAAGTAATCCTGTGCGTTTTCTTTTGGGTCTCTCTGCCTGCTTAACAATTCTAATGTTCGGACGCTATTTTGTGTTTTTGCGCTGACACTATTGCTCTGGAATTCCTCTGGTGTTCTTCTTTTCAGGCTAAGGTAATTTTGTTTCACTTGTCTATCGTCAGTTACTCGTGTCCATCTGGATAAGATTATCCTATATATACCCTGTGGAGCCAGACGCTAAAAAACTTTCCACGTGCAGAATCTCGTTGCAAAATACGGTGCTCTGGTGTCCGTTGTTTCCTTCGTTCTGGGGTTCATCTACCTGGTGGCCACCCCGTCGAAGTCCTCCGGCGCGAAGTTAGGCAAGAAGCGACGCTGATCTTATCATCCAGTGGTGTTCCGAAGTTTTTGTAGCTGGTCGTCGAATCTCTGAAGTTAGTTCTTACACACTGTGGACTGTAACGAAGTGGCACTATAGTTTTGGTTTCTGTTTCCGTTGTCAGTGACTTGACAGCCCAGAGGAGAGGAGTAGATTTTGATGGAGATTAAAGTTCCATCTGATTCTGATGCTATGTTCTTGCTTCATGTCCAGTCTCTTAGGCAACATGGATTTTGATCTGTAAAATCGTGGAATTCCGTGTTGTTTGCAGTTTCTCCATTATTTGACACACTGTTGTTTTTTCTGCCTGTGTCTTGTGAGATAGAGAGATCACTATTGTTTGATAAAGATATACTGGTATTTGAAATACAATTAGTGTAAATGTACAGGACTGGTCATACGTCTGTACCCAAATAACAGTAGCCTGTAATACAGGGGAGAGCCCCTATGTGGCGCTAGCTGCCTGTGCCGCTGAGGGCGGCAATTAGCATTTTGCGGGGCCACCAGGCCAGGATCGTGGTTTTAAGTCGTCAGCCCATAGATTTAGCATTACTGGCTTGGGAAAGCCAAGCACCGATCAGGACACAATTTGGAAGCCCATGGCGCGCACAACTTCAAGTCAGTTAGTACTCTCTGCATGTACCTAGGAAAATCGAAACATGCATGACAGACCAAAAAAAAAACACTTCGTATTTTATTATTATATATATAGGTATAGATTACAAGCAAAACATTTTATTATTATATATAGGTATAGATTACGAGCAAAACCTAAGAGGGTCCGATGGGTTGCAACTCAGCCCACACAGCATAGGATATGCTCCAGCAATTACAAGACAATGTGGTACTTGGTTTTTCCATAAAGGACAGCTTATTAATTAAAAGTATTAAGCAGAACACCCACGCCTCCTATAATTAAGATGCACACATCCGCAGCATGGAAATATGAAAAATAATTAAGGCAAAATATATAAGTAATCCTAAAGAAACTGTAAAACATCTATAGTAATGCAGGACCAATCCGTAGATCACGTTGCTCAAGATATTATGATATGTCATTTACATACATGTATTCTATCTATATCTGTACCGTACGGTTATGATGTAGTACACCGAGCCTACTCAGCATCCTCTTTGTATGCACCTTCATGGGCTCTCTCGACCATATATAACATCTACTCGACGCCCCCAACAGGGCATCATTTCCACCTACGCCAGCACATGCTGCCATCAAAGTTGGATAAAAAAATCCCGCCCAAACATGTACACGCCTCCATACTTGGTAGTCTAATAATCACACATACTCAAATCATGTACGTATGACATTACAATGAAATCAAAAGTAAGAAAAGGAGAGTTGACTTGGTAAGAAATAGTGGCATAGCAAGAAATATATATGGAAAGATTTTACATATGGGGAAAAAATGTCTCCCAGTGCTTACTTCAGTTTTGTCCGTAGGTCCATAGCGGCGTGGCAAAATGGACAAAAATAACCCAAATTCGAAAGGATTTCATAAAATGACCCATCTGGAAAACAATTTCACTGGACTAACCCTTTTTGTAGCGCCTAACAGCTAGGCGCTACACTCTACAGTGTAGCGCCTTTCAGCTAGGTGCTATGCCCCCTGCCAGCGTGGCACCGCCTGGCCCCTCCCTGGCACCACCCCGCCGTGTGACGCCCAGGCGCTATGCCTGGGGCGAGTAACACCCAGGCGCTATGCCCAGGGTGTAGCGCCTATCTGATAGGCGGTACACATTAAAGTGTAGCGCCTAGCAGATAGGCGCTACACCCTGGGACTTAACCTGTCGCGCGACAGCCCCCTCCCCACCCCTCCCCATTCACTCCCAGGCAGACAGAAGAACAGATAAGGGAGGACGACGGTTCCTCCTTCCCTCCCCCTCAAATCCCCACCTCAAATCCAACTGATGAGAGGGATTTCACCGTGGATTAGCTCCCCCATCCCTCCCTCAAGGTAATCCCCTCCTTTCCCCTCTCTTTCATCCAATGAATCTTGCATATTATCCTCAAACCCTAGATCTAGTTGGATTCATAATATGGACTATTTGTGCATGTTTTTAGTTACTTGGTAGTTATAAATTAGTTGTATTTGATGGGGAATGAAAGTGTGTTGTTGATTTGCATTGTATATGATGGTTGTATATGGATTTGTATGGATGTTTGAATAATATGTTACCATATTCTTTGTAGTTTATTGTATAAATTCAAACAATGGCCACATACCACACACATTTTATTGATGTTTGGAATATATATGTAGGATGGTGTGGCTACTTGAGGATTACTATGATCATCAACACCGGGCATACTTGATGGTGGAGAAGCATATGGTAATAAAACCATGGTTGAACTTCTTTGCTTTTTCTATTGATTCAATTGTGTTGGAAAAAGCATAATGTTCGATCTTGTATGTATGCAGAGGCTTCGTCCCCTCAAGATTCGGTCTCATGGCGCGTCTTAGAATGACATGCCGTACGACGAGCGGTACACCGAGTACATCAAGCGGCTAGGCCTCCTCCCTTTCATCACGCTTGTGAGCCGGTCGACGCCGAACCTCAACGCGGCTGCTATCACCACACTTGTCGACCGGTGGAGGCCGGAGACGCACACTTTCCACCTCCGGACCGGCGAGATCACTCCTACTCTTCAGGATGTCTCCATGATCTTTGGACTTCCTATCGCGGGGGAGCCTCTCTGTATGAGCACAGATTCCGATGGGTGGCGCAATGCGATGGAGCTACTTATTGGCATGGCTCCTGAAGAACTTGAAGATAAGAGCAAAGATAGAGTCCCAGCAGGCGCGACATATGCGTGGATCGTGGAGAACTTTAGGCAATGCCCGAACCCCGCCGAGGTTGAGGTGATCGAGACACATGCTCGTGTGTACGTGTGGTATGTCCTTTCTAGGACTCTGTTTGCTGACAACGGAGGTAGGACCGCTCAGTGGATGTGGCTCAAGGCACTAGCAAACTGGGATAGCAATATCATCTGGGGTTCGGCGGCTCTTGCCTACTTGTACCGACAGGTTATCACCTGTGCACTCTACATTCATTTATATATGTCGAGTCCACACATATGCTATACTGACCTTGTTTTTGTTCACTTGCAGTTGGACGATGCCTGTCGTAGGGCAGGCGGAAATGCCGGAATAGGTGGTGCTATGGTTCTTCTCTCGATATGGAGCTGGGAACGCTTACCAGTTGGTCGTCCCAAAGTGGTGGGCCACCATCCTTGGCCAACGTATAATAGAAACCCTCTACGCCTCCCGACTTGGGCTTACAAGTGGGACGTGGTATCGGAAATGACAAGCGATGTTGATGCCATGTACCTCAAGTACACGAACGAGTTTGATGCGATTACGCCCGAGCAGCTAGATGTTTATCTATACGTCACTATCCATAATATTTACTTCACGAGTCAAAATCGATACCAAACATGTTCTTGTGATATGTTGCAGGTGGAGTGGGAGCCTTATGGTTGTGGGGACGAGTTTGGTATTGCTCCCGGGTTTGATATTAACCCGAAGTGCTTGGAGGAACAATCTCTCTGGCTCATGTGCTGCCCATTGATTTGCAATTGGGCGGTTGAGTTTCATATGCCACAACGGGTGATGAGGCAGTTCGGGTTGTTTCAGTGCAACCCTCCCGTGTGGAAGGACACCGACAAGGAGCTTCATCGGTTAGTTAGCATGAGAACTTGTGCTCAATTGCTTTGGATGGTACTAACATGGTTCTTTGTTGTTGTTCAGGTTGGACAGAAAGAGGCAGAGGAAGATCAAGAATTGGGACCACCATCATAGGAGGCAAGTCATGGATTTCCTCATTTGTGTGGAGAATGCTCGACGAGCGGAATGGAATAGTGGAAGAGCACATTGCCCAGTTGCATTTAACAACTACATCCATTGGTTTCTTGGTAGTACCCGTGTCTCCATTTGCCCGTCGTCCTATGAGGAAGAAATATTGGACGAGTCAGTTCAGTTCGATGAACTTGCCTACACTCAGTACAACCGGCAGGTCAGGGGGGGGGGGACCGACATCCCGCTTTCTTCCTCACTCAACTTTGCGGTAAAGTTATCGTTGCCTTCGCATTACTTTCCTTGCACTGTCATCTCTTTCTTGCCTAACATGTTCTTGTTCTTGACTCTGTAGAGAACGGAGGTAAAGAAATATGCCGACGATGCCGAGGCGATTCTTTTTTCTGCCCTAAGGGGAAAAAGGGAGAAGGCATGATACGAAACTTCCTTAAGGTATGGATGCGAGACTTCCTCAAGATAGGCATGTTCTTGGTTTGACTTATGTTGTTATTTGTTACAGCGCTCGGCCCAAAAGTTGCGTCGCTTATCTAACGTGCTAGGTTGCCGCGATCCCGAGTACACAACCCCGTCCGGTTCTAGGTCCAAGTCGACTACTGATCCGTCGGCCCATCTTCAGGATGATGTTGAGGATGACACCACTTCGGCGATTCCTTCGGAAGATGAGGTATGGGACAACCTTACATGCATTTAGTGCTTTCTGTTTCCCATGCATTTCTCATAGCCATACAATCTTACATGTAGCTGCCTCATATGGAGAATGAGACTGAGGAGGAGTACCGGATTCGTTCCGCATACCAGCTGAAGCCAAGGAAACAGTTCAATCGCTGGACGCCGGACGACTTCTGTAACAAGGGAAAGGCCAATGCTGTCGAGGACGAGCCGCCACAGAGGTCAAGAGCGACTAGGAGGACGAGAGGCCTACAGTATGATGATGAAGATGAGTCACAAGAAGAGGAGGTGACAAAGAAGATACCTCCAAGGAGGGGCCGAGGCCCAAGGACGCGTGGACGGAAGTAGGTCATGTATGGCACAATGTTGATGATGATGCACTAGGTTTGAGACTATGTATGGGTTGATGTATGGCACTATGTTGATGTTGTTTAAGACTATGTTCATGTATGGCACTATGTTGATGTTGTTTGAGACTATGTTGATGTATGACAATTTGTTCATGTTGTTTGAGAATATGTTGATGTTATTTGAGTATATGTGTAGTTTGAGTATATGTTGTTTGAAACTAGTATAAGAAGTGTTGCTTGAGTACATGTTTGAAACTAGTGCAGTTCAGGAGTGTAGCGCATGTCTAATAGGCGCTACACATCAGAGCATAGCGCCTATCAGACAGGCTCTACACCCTGACTTAAAGATTTCCTCCGCCAGGGAACTCTCGATTTGCTCTCAGTATGCTCCTGTTAGTTTTGGGGCAAATGAAATCTGCTAGCATAGCGCCTAGCAGAACGGCGCTACACACCATAGCGCCTGTCTGGTAGGCGCTATGCTAGCAGATTTCATTTTCCCCAAAACTAACAGGAGCATACTGAGAGCAAATCGAGAGTTCGCTGGCGGTGGAAATCTCTAAGTCAGGGTGTAGCGCCTGTTTGATAGGCGCTATGCTCTGATGTGTAGCGCCTATCAGATAGGCGCTACACCCTGACTTAGAGATTTCCTCCGCCATGGTACTCCGGACATTTTGATTGGTCCAAATATGGATGAAATCTAGGAGCCCATGTCTTCTTAGTAGTCTCAATGGAGAACTCAGCCTCTCTCACCGTGAGCGGATTATTGTAATCCAAATGTCGCCGGCGAGACGCGACAAGCAAGTGCGAGCATTCAAGATGAAGCAATGATGGCCTTCCGCATGTGCACTCACAAGTCTTGAGTGAGACCTTGAAAGCTCGGCTTCCATGTTGGACACCATCAGCCGTTGTACCTCCAGGCTCCGTAACTTGGTAAATTAGCTCGTCATTGTCATACTCCGTGACAACTTGGGCATCCGCTTTCTTTGTCTGAAATTGCATCCAATCATCAACCTTAGGTGGGTACTTGTATTTGTGCTTGTTCTTGTAGTCCCCCGCAATCTGCCGGTCCGTTTCCTCTGAGTATTTAAGAAAATACCCATTCATCATGTCGAATGTATAACGGACTATTGCCGTGACGGGCAATGCACGGACACCTTTGAGCAACTTGTTGAAGGCCTCTGCCATGTTGCTTGTCATTTGGCCGTACCTCCGGCCACCGTCATCGAATGCTCGTGCCCACTTTGTTCTTTCTCCAATGCTCCTATCGAGAAACTCTCGACCACCCGCATCGAGCTCTTTGTTGAAGAGCAATTTGTTGTACAAGTTTGAGAAACGACGTTCCGTAAAAGCGAGGCAACAATCTTGTAGATCATCGGCCAAATCCTTGCTCTTGCATGCCCTATAGAAGTTTGAACAAAAGTGTATCATGCACCAACGATGGTGCAACGGAGCATGCCCGGGAATATGTTGGTCCACCGCTTTAAGAATTTCTTGATGACGGTCCGAGATGACACATATTTCCCTATGAGGGGTTAATATCTTGGTTCTTAAAAGATGGAAGAACCACTCCCAATTATCATTGTTTTCCACCTCTACCAAAGCAAAGGCCAAAGGAATCAACCGGTTGTTGGCATCATTGGCTATTGCAATCAAGATAGTGCCCTTGAATTGACCGGTCAAAAAGGTGCCATCAACGGAGATGACCGGCCTACAATGTTCAAATGCCTGAACACATTGCTCGAAAGCCCAAAATGCACGGCCAAAAACTCGAACGGTTCTTCCGTTTACAATCCTTGTCTTGTTCCCCAAAGGTTCAACCACATGAACCATGCCCGGGTTAGCATCGGCCATCGCTCCCAACAACCTTGGGATTCGGTTATAAGATTCCTCCCAATCACCGTACAACATCTTGAATGCGGCTTGCTTAGCCTTCCATGCCTTCCCGTACTTCACCTCATAGTTAAAGAGGGCTTTCACAAACTCCATGACCTGCTTGATGCTCATTATTGGAAACGACGCGATGTCATTAGAAAGCCTATAAGCGAGGAACTCGGAGGTGAGTTGTCGGTGCTCATGATTTGCATCCTTGCCATACACCATCGGGCCTCGGCACATGTGAGTTGATACGCAACTAGATATGTGCCAATCGGGACCTCCCTTGAATGGTCTAGCACGCACAATCCAAGGACATCCTTCCGCCTCGCACTTCACCGTGTAACGCTTATTGATATCCGAGTGCACGACCGTGTAAGGACGATGATGCTTCACCGAGAAGTCCTTTATCCATTGCTTAAATTCCAACAAGGTCTTAAACCTTGATCCTTTGCAAAAGCCATTATTCACTTCATTGCCATCCCGGTAAGAACTTGTCCTTGGTCCAAGCACTATGCCTTTGCCACCATCAACCGTGGCTTCATCCGTGAGACTAAGATCACGAAGCAAAGGCACCCGATGGTCCCGCCCCAATACGGTATGGTGTATTTCGGCCTCTCTAGCCGTGAACCCCTCCTCGTCAACTTCTTCTTCGGGACCATCATCATCCGAGTCCGAAGCATAGCCTCGAGAATACGGGAGTTCACGGTCCATGTCATGTTGAGTGATATATTTCTCCAAATCACCAACATTGTTGTCATGGAGTTCAACATCATCATCATCTTCACCCTCACAATCATCATTGTCCTCTTCCAACACTTCGTCTTGGTGTCTTGAAATCGGTCTCAATGTTTGGCTCAAAGGAGGTTCAATCCATAGCTCTTGCTCCACGGGTGGAGGACTCCTACTATCCAATGGGGAAGCACGGCGGTTCAAGTCCAAAGGCAATGAACTATCAACCTTCTTGGTGGCAAATAGCTCAAGAGCCTTGTCTAGTGATTCGGCCACCACCTCCTTGTATGCAAGCCAACGAGCCTCGGAGAAGATACGCATTGTCTTCCAACGGATATGCACTCCAAAACCCACATTATGTCTTCCTTCCAACTCAACAACATCACATGGGTCTATCCATTTCAATTCAATCCTCACTTGCTCCAAGACCTCGGCATAGGTGGGACTACGCTCAAACACAATATCTAGCTCATCCGGGTCCGGTTCTATGTTGCCTTTCAAAAAGGCATCCTTGTCCACATAATGAACATGAACAATTCTTGCCATCCCTAACACATAGGAGAATATGTTCATTAACTAACCATGACAAGATAAACAAAACTATACTAGACACATTACCAAACCATAAAGCTAACAAGAACACCCTATCTTACATAAGCAAACCCTAACCCTAACCCTAACCCTAGCCATAACATTCCAATATACCAAACAATGTCATTTCAACAACCCTAAACCTAACTAAATGCTTCATACACATCTTTATAACCAACATTGGCCAATAAATCTAACAAATTTCCAAACATTTCTCTCCAAATCAAATTTCTAGGGTTTCAAGCCAAGTCCAACAAAAATGAAAGATTTCAAGAGGTCAAAACGGAGGGGAATGAGGGAGGGTACCTCTAGCAGCTGGGGAGAGGCACAAATCCACCAAATAAAGCTTCCAATGTGAGAGATTTGAGGGGAGGGAGAAGGGGGCGCCTCCTTGCTGTTCTTCTTGCTTGGGTCGAGCTGGGAGTGAATGGGGAGGGGTGGGGAGGGGGCTGTCGCGCGACAGGTTAAGTCCCAGGGTGTAGCGCCTATCTGCTAGGCGCTACACTTTAATGTGTAGCGCCTATCAGATAGGCGCTACACCCTGGGCATAGCGCCTGAGCGTTACTCGCCCCAGGCATAGCGCCTGGGCGTCACACAGCGGGGTGGAGCCAGGGAGGGGCCAGGCGGTGCCACGCTGACAGGGGGCATAGCGCCTAGCTGAAAGGCGCTACACTCTACAGTGTAGCGCCTAGCTGTTAGGCGCTACAAAAAGGGTTAGTCCAGTGAAATTGTTTTTCAGATGGGTCATTTTATAAAATCCTTTCGAATTTAGGTTATTTTTGTCCACTCTGCCTAGCGGCGTCTCTAATACTACGTCGCCCTCCTCGCCTCTAGCCTCCGCCCCCGGCTCCGGCGGGTCCATGAGCATGCGCTGCGCCAGGCTCACGTAGTAGTACGACCCAACGTCCATTTCCGATGTCCGGAGCACGTTGGCATCGAACACGCTCTCCTTGTCCGTGGACGCTACAGGGCGCTGCTCCTACTTAAACAACATTTATTATTTGACGTGCTAAAACAACATTTAAGTGATCGGCGGTTAATTAGTTCAAAACAAGATACAACTCAAAATCACGTACGTGCTACTACTACTTTCAGTTTTTATCAAAAGTCTAAGAATTATTTTTCAGACTTGGCAAAAAATTTGACACATACTTTTGCATAAAGAAAAGTTCCGCCAGTGAGACCATGTTTTTTTTATTTTCAAAAAGGAACCATGGCTCGGTTGGGTAATCCGTGGAACAGAAAAGTGGTACTCTCTCCTCCGTTTCGAAATAAGATGTTTTAGGTTTGTGAAGGTAGTATATCTAGATGTATTTATACACACTGAAATAAATACGTCTAGATACATTATCTTGATAAAGCTAAACCATCTTATATTATAAAACGGAGGGAGTACATGGAGGATATGACACGGAATCTAGCTTACTAATTCCATACAACATAGAGCGTGGAGAGACACAACCTGTAATTAACGTTTAAACAAAAAGGAAAGTCATGTCGCAGAAGTGTGATCGATAATACCTGCTGCTCAATCTGATCCAGCTCTCGTCAACAATCTCGGCTATATATACTAGGCCTTTTCACTCTATCGGCCTCCACACATCTTAACGCTATTTCGATGCACCTCTTAACTTCATGTGATGTATATGCGATGAAATTGTTACCTGCTGCGTTTTCAACCAGTTGTTATGTACCTGCAGGTTTAAAACATAATGACAAAAGGTGGCATGCAGGTAAGTCCGACATCATTATAATATTGTTGCTATTCATGATGCAGAATTTTTTTCTTACAAGATCAGTGAACTCGCTCTTGGGAAGGCACATCTCCACATCTGGAGTAGCCGATCACGTCCCCGCCATTATTTGTATGATTATCACGTCCAAACTGAATACATCAAACTTTGGTGAGATTTGGTATCTGTCGATGTATTCTGGTGGCATGTATCCACTGCATGTGTAGTAGAAAATACAATTATCTTAATAGAAAGTTTACAAATTAAAACAGGTTGACAACTCATTGTCTATCTCCAACTTACTGTGTTCCTCGAATTTCTTTTGTAGTACAAGTTTGCATTGAATCGGCAAGTCTCGACAACCCGAAATCTCCTATTTTTGGCATCATGTTCTTATCCAATAATATATTTGCAGGTTTTAAGTCTAGATGGTAAATAGGATCTTTGGAACCATTATGAAGATAATATAATCCCGCACATATTCCCTTGATAATGTTGTAACGCGTGCCCCAACCAAACCCGGAGGATTCATCTGTAGAAGTAGATAGAAAGCATATTACCTAGAGGTAATCTTGTTTCCCTACATGTAAAAAAATGATATCATAGTCTGAACAGAACACAGTCGGTCATACCAGAAAGATGCTTGTCAAGGCTTCCACCCTGCAAGTATTCGAAACAGAGAGCTCTTTCTTCCACTCTCGCAAAGACATGTTCTCCATTGTAGGGCATAACTTTATGGGAGATTTCGTAGCAGTAGCCGACTAAGCGCACAACATTTTTATGCCGAACCTTCATGAGATTAATACACTCGATTCTAAATTGCTTGTCGTCGGCTAGCTCTGGATGCTTATGATAAAGCTTCTTCACCGCAATGACTTCCCCATTGTCAAGCACTCCCTGTTAAATAGAAAATTTGGCTCTTTACCCATAAGTTCACCGTCCTTGGATTATATACCCAAAGTTGATCATCCATTGGTAAAATACACATTGTAAGGATTAGGTCCCCTTTTTGATTTACTCAAAAGGAGTTTTCTGTAAACTAGACAAAAGTTCACCGTCCTTGGATTACATACCCGAAGTTGATTATCCATTGGTAAAATACACATTGTAAGGCTTAGGTCCTTGATGGGTATTTTACCAATGGACAATCAACTTTGAGTATGTAATCCATGGACGATGAACTTGTGGGTAAATAACCAATTTTTCCTTAAATGCCTGTTAAATTTATACATATATCTTGTTAACAAGGAAAACGGGTCCCTTCTAGTATTTGCCTCGAAACAGGCATACGCCCAGCTATATAAATATAGCAACCAGTTGGGACCAGGCAGCACATCGCCCAAGAGAAAACAAAAAGAAAGCACAAAAGAAAAAGAAAAGAAAGCAAAGCCGATAACAACGGCTTGACGAAAACGAAGACGACCCGCAACCGTTGCGCCCTGCAACTAAGTACCACCGCAAGCCTAGCAGTACGAAGTGCCACACACCAAGCAACACCTCCAAGAAGGAAAGCGACGATAACGACGCTGCTGCCTGGACATGTCCTAGGGTTTCCCCCGGTGCGCACCGGGAGGTGGAGAAGAGGTACACCCGACGCCCTTCAAGAAGGATGGTGGCGCCCACAGACGTCACCGCGTCGGTGTCAAGAAGACAAGGATTTCTCCCGACCCCTCAGAAAAAACACACTCCCGGACGCAATCGTAGTGCTCCACCAAGCTCGTCGCCCACCAGTGCACGCCATCACGGTCTTGTAGCCGCCACCGCCGTCGCACCGAGACCCGCGAAGTAAGGCCGGTAGGATAGAAAAGAGCAGGCTTCGACAGGGTTGCCACAACAACAATACGCGGGAGGAAACTACCTCCACCACCAGAAGGTGGTAGCCGACCGGATACAGCCGGAGGGCAAACCAGGCCCAATTGGCCTGGCCGAGCCCCGAGAGCCCGTGAAGCCCCACAGCCGCACTGCAGCAAGGAAGTCCCTTCTAGTATTTGGTACGTACTAAAGTTTGATATAAGAACTTCCCTCGAAAAAAAGTTTGATATAAGAAGGATGTAATACCTTGTAAACAACTCCATACCCGCCATAACCAATGATGTTATCCTTGGAGAGAACTTGTTTGTGATACGTTCCAGCAAACTGAATGTAAAATCCCTTGGCGCCGCGCTTGTATGCTCTAACTCTTCCTCCATGGCGTTGTCGAACTCGTGCTCCATGGTCTTGTCTAACTAACATGGCAGGCAAATACAGTCGGGAAGGGATGCAAAAACAAAAATCAGTTAACGGATTGGGGAGAGGAAGACCAGATCTGGGCCCTTACCAGATCAACCTCCAGAGCAGGGAATCAGCCGCCGACGGTCCAAGGCGGCAAAACCGGCCACCGCCGGCGGTGCACAGCGGCAAACCGGCCACGGAGCGCAGCTAGTATTCAGACGGAGGGATGAGAAGTGCCTAATTAGGCGGTAAAAAGGGAAGATTTTGCACGAACTTGTGCTACTCTGTAGATTAGATTGTCCTGCGATGATCGCTGCTTTGCTTAATTGTGTTGTCTGCTGGCTGGACTTCTCTTTCCAGGCCATCGAGCATCAGTTCCTTTTTTTTCTTTTCTCTTTGGTGGAGACTGTAGATGCTGCTTTGCTTTGCCGCTGTACCTGTCTCGGCTTCACGTGGGCAGAGAACAAAAGCATGGAAGGTCACACAAGGGTGTTTTAGTTGGACATGGTATACACTAAATAAGAAACACTGCATTTTAGATGCATTTCAAAAAGTTTAAAAATTTCAAAACAAAATTCCGGATGTACATATGTACATTGTATGTTCTCACACAAAGTTGTAACGTACTAAAATTTTCCAAATTTTGGAATGTTAAAATTTATAAATAAGTTGATGAATTTATGAAAATTTTAAACTTTTTGAGGACTTGTTTAAACTTCTCTCAAACCTTGACTCAAACTTTCAAAAGGGGATTAAAATGACTATCCAACACTATAAATCTTGGTTTGGAAGATTTTAAACAAATCGAACATGAGAATTTGATCTTGTGCCATTCGAGTATGTGTCCAAATCATGTTTACAAATGTAAGAGAGGGAATAATATGACTTTCCCAATATTGATAAACATATTGTAGAAATATCCCATTTTGGATTTGCTGGATTTTGGTTCATTTTGGATTTTAAACATATTTAAAATCCATTTCCAAATAAGAATAATAATAAAAGGATGCATGCATCTATGATCCAGGGGCCAGGACTATGTTCCCATTTTGAAAAAAATTCCAAATAAGAAAATAAAAAAGGGAAGAGGATAAAAATGACTTCCGGTGTTTTCGGGGTTGGAGAATGGTTCCGGTGTTTTCGTCGGGAATGTTCTAGAAGGTTCCGGAATGTCCGGCACTCCGGAGGGGAAGGGGTACATAAATGTGTCATTACAAGTTGGAATGGTTGCATCATGTACTAGGTGTCATCGCTGAACAAAATAAAGGGATAAATCAAATCCTAGTTTGAAAAGTCAAACGCCAATTTGAAAAGTCAAACGGCTATTTTGTTTGGTGGAGGGAGAGTAGGAAACCTACTTGGGGAGGAAGTCCCTCTCCCTCCACCGCCGGCCCTTGGAGACCGAGTTGGGGAGGGACTCCCCTCCCCTTGGCGTGCCCCCTCCACCTATATAAGGAGGGGCAGGGCTGCCCCTCCAAACCTACACCTTGCCCCTCTAAACCTAACCCTAGCCGTCGCCGGCCACCATAGCCGTCGCCGCCCTAGGGTTTGCCCAAGCCGACGACTTGGGGCAATCCCCTTGCCCTAGACGCCGGCCTAGCTCCCTCTACTTGGTGCCTCTAAACCCTAGATCGCCAAGCCTCTCTCATAGTCCACCATACTCGCTCCGGCTTAAGGCGAAGCCCTGCGAGATCTCCCCTCTACTTCCGGTACCACGCCATCGTGCTGCCGGAATCGCGAGGAGAGTGCTACAACCTCCACTGCCTGCTAGAACAAGGGAGAGGAAGGTCTTCATCGAGTACCGAACGTGTGACCGACTGCGGGAGCGCTGCCGGAACGCGGCGCCGGAAGGATCGTCTACACGATCTTGAGATCGGGAAGAGTACGACTACATCACCCACGAGAATCCGCTCTCGTTAACCGCTTTGGAATCTTCGAGGGTGAGTTCATCTATCGACTCGTTGCTACAATCTAGTAGATAGATCTTGGATTTTTTGTTTGCATGAGGTAGAATTTTTTTGTTTTCCATGCTACGAACCCCTACAATGGTATCAGAGCCGTGTCTATATGTAGATCTGTTGCACCAGTAGAACACAATGGTCATTATGGGCATTGATGCTTTTGTTGTCGATTGCTTCTTGTGTACTTTGCATCTTGTAGGATGATGGGATGAAGCGGCCCGAGCTAACCTTACATGACGTCGTTCATGAGACTTGCTCCACGCTTGACATGCAACTTATATTGCATAAGTGGCTTTGCGGGTGCCTGTTTCTCCCAACATAGTTAAGATTTAATTTACAACAGGTGATTGACAATACTAGTATCAATGTTGTGGTTCTTGTTCGTAAGTTAGAACGACACTTATTGAAAGCCACAAACCACGTAAAACATGCAAAGAAAATTAGAGGCGTCTAACTTTGTTTTGCAGGGGTGTGCTGTGATGTGATATGGCCATGATTGTGATTATATTTGATGTATGCAATGTTCCTTATTGTAAGTTGGCAACCGACAGGAGCCATATGGTTGTCTTTAAATTCTGTTAAGACCCGCTTGTCTATTCAAAGTAGTTGTAATAGTTGAAGCTGGTGGACGACAACCATGGAGCAGCGTCATTGACCTTGATGCAATGCCGGTGATGATGGAGATCATGTTCGTGCTTGAAGATGGAGATCGGAAGCACAAAGAAGAAAGGCCATATCATATCACATATTATGAATTGCATGTGATGTTAATCCTTTTATGCATCTTGTATTGCTTAGTTCACGACGGTAGCATTATAAGATGATCCCTCAAGCACATAATTTCAAGTTTTAAAGTGTTCATCCTTAGTAAGCACCGTTGCTAAAGCCCGTTGTTTCAAAGAACCACGTGATGATCGGGTGTGTTAGATTCTGCGAGTGTATACAACGTGAGCAAGCCAGATTTTCTCATGCGGAAGCTAAGGTTTGATCTTGACGAGCCTAGTATGTACAGACATGGTCTCAGAACACGGATCACCGAAAGGTAAAGCATGAGTCATATAGTAGATATGATGAACATGTTGATTGTTCGTCATTGAAGCTACATCAACTCTCGCGGTTTTGATGTGGTGGATTTGGTTCGTGTGATCACTAAAACAATGTGAGGGATATTGTTTTGAGTGGGAGTTCAACGGCAATATGATTAAAAGTTGAACACTATTTATCATAAATTAAATCAAAGTGAATTTGCATAGTTGTTGTAGTCATTGGCATCTGTTTACCACCTTGCGCTTAGTTTTAATTGAGATGATAGAACTATAGAATTCTGGTTAGTTACTTTACGAACTGGTATCGTATTGTTTTGAAGTGTTAATCTAAAGTTTAAAAGTCCTATTGCAAACTTTCAGTAAGTTCCGGTTACTCCATGAAGTTTAATAATTGGTATTAAATCAAGAGTGACAATTCCAAGTGTTAGTGTATGAGTATCATGTTTATCTCCATGATTCTTGATATTCAAAGGATTGTCTTAATATCAAGGTTATCTAGGATCTGAAAGAGTTGTTTCAGAAACCATGATGTGTGGAAGATATTGTGATATCTGAAACAAAGTTTTGGTTGCAACATGATAAAGTATAATATGGCAAAAGTCATGTTCTCATATTTGATGAGAATTTGCAAAAGGTTGGAGACACTAGTTGTCCTAATCCTCCAAAAGGTTTTGGAGAGCAACATTATACTCGCGATTCACCGTTATAAGCTAAAAGTAGCTTGATCATGGATAATTCCATGATAAAGGTGAATATCTAATGTAGGTAAAATGTTTACTACACCAAGAGATTACTAAAGAAAGGAATTTGAAAGAACACCAAACATTTGATGATGGTGATCTACTTCAAAGTGCAAGTCCAAAGACGTTGGTATTTTACTATAGATGCTTTGGACTATGTGTCATGTATATGGCTCCACTATTGATATTGATAGATTCTTTCAAACAGAAAAGAAATACTGAAAGAGAATCTCATAAATATATGGCAGAAAAGAAAAGACTAGAATTGTTCAGTTTGGGTATATAGAGGATATACGTGTTATGGCTGTATTCTTTGCTTGTTAAATAATGTGATTCTTAAGTATTGAATACTAAATTTGTTGGTATGAATCATCATACGAAACAACAGAATTCATGAACTACAATGGCCTAAGTAACTAGCAAAAGAATATGTGATAATGTTCATTGAGAACAAATAAAGGGTTATTGTGTTGCTCGTTAAACATCAAAGCTTGCCTTCAAGATTTGTTTTATTAGGTATTATGAGAACAAAAGGGTTGTTCAAATAATTGCCATAATCCATAAAAGATGGATGATTTACAAATCTAGTTGGATAAATCACATCCATAAAATAAGAGCTCAAAATGTCGAAAGACGATTGATTGAAAGATCACTTAGGAAGTGACGTCGCCGTTTAAATTATATTGGAAAGAAAACATGAAAAAACTCCATATGGATGGAATTTTGGAGTCTTTTGATTTTTGATCAAATGACGCTTGTTAAACTTTCCTAGAGATAATTAAAACTTCGTTTATAGGCCAAAAGGAACGAATGACTGGCTTATTGGAACTTGTACATATTGTTGTATGAAGTCCATTATGTATAGTCAAGAGCGATGGATTTCAACTTCATATGCTTCCTCCAAAAATTTGAGTGAATATATGAATATTTACTTAATAAGGATGAAGTATGAAACATTTGAAAAGTTCAAAGACTTTCAAGATGAAGTGCAAAATCATTATAACAAGAATATAAATAGTTTATGATAAGATCATAAAGGAAGATATTTGAGTTACAAGTTTAGCATAATACCTAAGATTTAAGGAAACGTTCCGTGGATTTGCATTTTTCGAAATACAGTAAGAGTATGGAGCATTCGAGATTTGTAATTAAACCTTGTTTGACATGGTAAGATCAAAGGTGTAATTCATAAAACTGTCATTATATTTTAAAGATTAAAAGCTTTAGAGACTACCGTTTTTCCACTGAAAAGAGCTCCATCATAATCCGTTGAATTGACACCATATAAAGTTATGGTTTGGGATAAAACCCAAGTTGTCCTTTCTTAAAAATTGGTATGCTATGCATAAGAAAGATGTTTGCAACCAAAATCGGATGAACATATCTTTGTATGTTATTTTGAATAATAGTTAAGTATTCCTCCATAAACACCAAAGACAAAAGTGTTTGTCGCTTAGAACGTCAAGTTTCTTTAAGAAGGAATTTTTCGTAAATGGGAGGACAATAGAACTTTGATAGGGTTAAAAGAACCTTAGCTATATGTGTAGAGTTGCGCAGCGCCGAAAAGTGTTCCGGAGGCAGCAACAATGTTCATGGCTCACGTGACTCAAAGGTTGTGGTCACGGAGGACTAAGTTCCTATTGAAACAAGAAGGTCGGGTAAACAATCAAATACCAAGATTTGAGAGTTAAATCATTATTTAGCGATAATGATCCGACTACATGCAAAGAAGCGATGATGGGCCCTGACTCCGTCAAATGGCTTGAAGCCATAAAATCCGTGATAGTTCCATATACGAGAGATCAAGCTTTGAACTTGAAAGACCCTCTGGAAAGGTACAAGACCTTACAGTTCGTATTTGGATCTATAAAGAAATAGACATGGATGTTTCACATCTATGAAATAGTCGACATGTTGGGAAAGAGTTTACAACAATGTTCAAAGGTTGACTATGACAAGATCTGATCTTTCATAGCGATATTTAGTCTAGACGGATTAATGTAGCAACCACGACATATAATTTTGTTATGTGTTGAATAAACAAAACAAGTTCTTCTAATAGAATGGTTACCAAGGACATGTGCATGACACGGTCCAAAGGGTTTTGTTAATTCAAAGGATGCTAAAAGCATATGCAAACTTCAATGGTTGAAGTAAGCATCGCGGAGTTGGAATCTTCACTATGATGAAACTGTTAAAAGAGTTTAATTTCATCAGAGACGGTGAAGATGCTTGCATTTGCAAGAAATTAAGTGGGAGCGCTAAGACATGTTTCTAATACATTATGTGGAAGACATATTGTTTATTGGAAATGATGTATCTTTTATTAACACATATTAAGAATTTCATCCTAATGAAATACTTAGGCAAAACCCAAATATTTGGCATCAATAGACGCTAATATGGTTGTGCCGAAAGTACATAGATGATGTATTGAATGAGTTCAATATAGAAACTACAAGAAAGGTTCTTGTCGCACAGAAAGGATTGAATGAGTTCAATGTTGATGATATATTCAAGTGTATTGACACTTGGTAAGTGAAACAAAGATTCAAGTATAGATTGATACTTGATGTATGAAATCACAAAGAGTATTTATATCAATCATACCGTGATATGTACAAATCCAGATATGTCCTATGCTCCAAATGTTATGAGCATATACCAGAATGATTCATAAGATGCTTATTGGACGATAGTAAAGATATTCTTATGATCTTGTAAAAGAACTAAGAATATATTATTTTGTAGAAGTGACAAATAGATGGTTAGTTCATTGTAAATGAATTACATTGATAATAGTTTTGTCACAAAGTACAAATTAAGTTTATCTCAATCTAAACTAAGGGTGGCACAATATGATGGAATGAGAGTTCCATAATGAATTTGGATGAGTTCCAAAGTTAAGATATTGTGACAGATACTACAACAAAATGGCTAAGTATATAACTGCTATTATAGCAGCAAAAGAGGGCATTTGTGTCAAGTAGTTTGTTATCAAACTAGGTGTAGTTCACAACAGGGATAATGCTATGGAGATATATTGTACGACAATATTATCAACATGTTTTAACCCCAAAGAACTAAAGGTCACACCAAAGGAACAAATTTGTACAAAGCCATCTCATTAGAGAATGAGTGATGCGTAGAGACGCAAAGACATGCAATTACACACGGACCTGGAAGTGTCAGATCTAGAGATCAGTTGACCACTAGCAATCATGTACATACGACACCAGAAAACCATAGGTGTTGAATACACAAAGGTTTGAAACTAGATTATTGACTCTAGTGCAAGTGGGAGACTATTGGAGATATGCCCAAGAGGCAATAATAAAGTGGTTATTATCATATCTTCATACTTATGATAAATGTTTACATACCATGCTATAATTGTATTAATAGGAAACATTAATACTTGTGTGATTTGTAAACATAAAAGAGTCCCTAGTAAAGCCTCTTGTTAAACTAGCTTGTTGGTTAATATATGATCATGGTTTCCTGATCATGAACATAGAGATGTTATTAACAACATGGTCATATCATTAGGAGAATGATGTGATGGACATACTCCTATAGTTAAGCATAGCATAAAGATCAAGTCATTTAATATAGTTCATTTGCTATAAGCTTTCTGATACATAGTAACCTAATTCCTTTGACCATGAGATCATGCTTATCACCATCACCGGAAGGATGCTTTGATGACATCAAACACCACACCATAACTGGGTGGCTATAAAGATGGCATTGAGTGTTCAGAAAGTATGGGTTGAGACACATGGATCAAGAGTGGGATTTGTCCATCCATATGACGGATAGATATACTCTAGGCCCTCTCGGCGGAATGTCATCCAATTAGCTTGCAAGCATGTGACTGGCTCACAAGGGATCACATATCACGGGAACGAGAAAAAGAGTACTTATCAGTAACGAGGTTGAACTAGGTATGCAGAGATACCGACGATCAAAACCTCGGATAAATAAACTATCGTGAAACAAAGGGAAATTGGTATCATATGTAAGTGGTTCATTCGATCGCAAAGTAATCATAGAAATATGTGGGAGCCATATGAATTTCCAGATTCCTCTATTGGTTATTGATCGGAGAAGTGTCTCGATCATGTCCGCATAATTCACGAACCGTAGGGAGACACACTTAAGGATTCGATGTTGTTTGAGTAGTTATGGAATGATGAGTAAGAGACCGAATGTTGTTCGGAGTCTCGGATAGGATCCGGGATATCACGAGGAGATCCGGAATGGACCAGAGAATAAGATTCATATAAGGAAAGTCTTGTTTTGGGGTTGGAGAATGGTTCCGTGTTTTCGTCGGGAATGTTCTAGAAGGTTCCGGAATGTCCGACACTCCGGAGGGGAAGGGTACATGAATGTGTCATTACAAGTTGGAATGGTTGCATCATGTACTAGGTGTCATCGCTGAACAAAATAAAGGGATAAATCAAACCCTAGTTTGAAAAGTCAAACGCCAATTTGAAAAGTCAAACGACTATTTTGTTTGGTGGAGGGAGAGTAGGAAACCTACTTGGGGAGGAAGTCCCTCTCCCTCCATCGCCGGCCCATGGAGACCGAGTTGGGGAGGGACTCCCCTCCCCTTGGCGTGCCCCTCCACCTATATAAGGAGGGGCAGGGCTGCCCCTCCAAACCTACACCTTGCCCCTCTAAACCTAACCCTAGCCGTCGCCGGCCACCATAGCCGTCGCTGCCCTAGGGTTTGCCCAAGCCGACGACTTGGGGCAATCCCCTTGCCCTAGACGCCGGCCTAGCTCCCTCTACTTGGTGCCTCTATGAAGGGTTTCACAGCATAGTAAATCAAAATTTTCTACGGAAGCGAACAGAGGGAAAGCCAAGATCTAATCTAGGAGATGCAAACAACGAGAGAGATTGGATTAGATCTTCATACCCTTGAAGATTCGCACAGCGGAACGTTCGTCGGAACGTGGGTGATGTAGTCGTACTCGCTTCTCCTCCTCGCGATCCGATCCGATCTAGCACCACAAGTGGCGGTGCCTCCGTGAGATGCACACGTGCGGCACCTCGACGTCTCCTCCTTCCTCGGACCAGCAAGTATGGTGGAGAGATGGATTGGATCTACAACGCGACGGCGCGGTGCAATTGGTGGAGAATTTCTGCAGCAGGGCTTCGCCTACAAGCAGTCGGGAGGGAGAGAGGAAGGGCAGCAGGGCGGCTAGGGTTGGAGGGGAAGGTGTGTGGGGTTGGTGCTCCCCCACCCCTCTTTATATAGAGGGGGGGCGCAGCCCTAGCCCCTCCTCCAAGCCTATCTCTAGTTTAAACGATTTAAACTTATCCCTTATCCAGAAATTCTATCTCTAGTTTAAACGAGTTTAAACTTATCTAGAATCGGTTGGGCCCTATGGGGCCTTGTGCCCCTGGCCCAATGCGGCCAGGACACTCCCTCATAGGCCCATGCCCCCTCCCGGAAGGTGGGACCACGTTGGCCCCCTTCCGGAAGGTTCTAGAAGCTTCCGGTACAATACCGATTAATCCGGAACAATTCCGAACTCCAAAAACTGCACTGCCTTATATGAATCTTATTCTCCGGACCATTCCGGAACCTCTCGTGATGTCCCGGATCCCATCCGAGACTCTGAACAAAAATTCATAAACCAAGTATCCAATCTATCCTAGCGTCGAGACACGTTAAGTGTGTGACCCTGCGGGTTCGAGAATATGCAGACATGATCTTCTATCAATAATCAACAGCGGGGTCTGGGCACCCATATTGACTCCCACACATTCATCGATGATCATATCGGATGAACCACGATGCCAGGATTCAATCAATCCCATATATATATTCCCTTCGTCTCGCGATATTTTACTTGCCCGAGATTCGATCGTCGGTATCGTCATACCTAGTTCAATCTCGTTCACAGCAAGTACTTTACTCGTTCCGTAATCCGATATCACTTTGTGATTAACTCCTTAACCACATGCTTGCAAGCGGTGTTGATATCGATTACCGAGTGGGCCCGAAGTATATCTCTCCGACTTGGGAGGGACAAATCCCATCTCGATACATACAACCCAACAGATACTTTCCGATTATCTGAGAGACACCTTTATGATCACCCTCTCATAGGATGACATTTGATGACCTCAAAGCTTTCTTCCGATACCAGGGAGTTGTATTATCTCATGGTCTAAGGAATACAATATTTGACATAGGAAAAGCTTCGCAAAGATGAACACAAAGATACGATCTAATTGCTTCGCTTAGTTTGGGTCTGTCCACCATATCATTCTCCCAATGATATGATCTCATTATCAATTGACAACTCATGTCTATGGTTAGGAAACCTCAACCATCATTGATCAATGAGCTAGTCCATAGAGGCGTACTAGGGACACGGTGTTGTTCACAAACCACACAAGTATTAATGTTTCCGCTTAATACAATTCTAGCATGGAATATAAACTTTATCATGAACAAGAATTATAATAATAACATCTTTATTATTGCCTCTAGGGCATAATTCCAACAGTCTCCCACTTGCACTAGAGTCAATAATCTAGTTTACATTTGGCAACAATCTCACACCCATGGCACTGAGGTGCTGATCATGTTTTACACGTGGAAGAGGTTTAGTCAAAGGATCTGCGACATTCAGATCTGTATGTACTTTGCTAATCTTCAGATCTCCATCTGCTATATAATCTCGGATTATATGAAACTTGCGGTTGATATGCTTGGTCTTTGGATGATATCTTGGTTCCTTAGCGAGTGCTATGGCGCCAGTGTTGTCACACAATATCTCTAGTGGGTCCAATGCACTTGGAACCACGCCAAGCTCAGTGATGAAGTTTCTGATCCAAACTCCTTCACTTGACGCTTCTGCAGCAGCCATGTATTCCGCTTCTACTGTAGATCCCGCGATCACGCTTTGCTTGCAGCTTCTCCAGCTCACAGCTCCTCCATTCAAAATATACACGTATCCTGTCTGAGATTTATGATCATCCTTGTCGGTGTCGAAACTAGCATCGACGTAACCTTTTACGACGAGCTGTTCATCACCCCCATAGACTAAGAACATTTCTTTAGTCCTATTTAGGTACCCTTAGGATGTTCTTCACGGCTGTCCAGTGTTCCACTCCTGGATCACTTTGATATCTGCTCGTCAAACTAAGAGCATTGGACACATCCGGTCTAGTACACAGCATGGCATACATGATGGAACCTATGGCCGAGGCATAAGGCACTTTGCTCATAGCTTCCCTATCATTTACCGTAGCTGGACACTGAGCCTTGCTCAATATCTTACCTGACAACATAGGTACTGAACCTTTCAATGCCTTATCCATTCTGAACCTTTTCAGAACTTTGTCTAGGTATGTACTCTGGCTTAAAGCTATCAGGCGTCTTTGTCTATCTCTATAGATTTTGATGCCCAATATATAAGCAGCTTCACCTAGGTCTTTCATTGAAAAACACTTGTTCAAATAACTCTTCACATCGTTAAGCATGTTGATGTCATTTCCAATAATCAATATGTCATCCACATATAGTACCAGAAACGTCACCGAGCTCCCACTCACTTTCTTGTAGATGCAAGCTTCGTAGAAATTTGGAACAAATCCAAAGCTCTTGATCACTTGATCAAAACGAAGGTTCCAACTCCGAGATGCTTGCTTCAGTCCATAAATGGAACGCTCAAGTTTGCATACTTTATCAGCATCCTTAGGATCGACAAAACCTTCGGGTTGCATCATATACAACTCTTCATCAATGTTGCCATTGAGGAACACAGTCTTGACATCCATCTGCCATATTTCATAATCATGAAACGCAGCAATTGCTAATAAAATCCGAATGGACTTAAACATCGCTACGGGAGAAAAAATCTCATCGTAGTCAACACCTTGAACTTGTCGAAAACCTTTCGCAACAAGCCGTGCTTTATAGACGGTAACATTACCATCCGCGTCCGTTTTCTTCTTGAAGATCCATTTGCACTCAACGGCCTTTCGGTCGCTAGGAGGGTCCACCAAAGTCCATACTTGGTTTTCGCTCATGGATCCCAATTCGGATTTCATGGCTTCTAGCCATTTCTCAGAGTCTGGGCTCATCATCGCTTCCTCATAGTTCGTAGGTTCACTGTCTTCTACTAACAAGAAAGTCAAGACAGGGTTGCCGTACCACTCAGGAGGGGCACGCGACCTTGTCGACCTGCGACGTTCAGTAGCAGCATCGTCCGAAGCTTCATGATCCTTGTCATTAGCTTCCTCTGTTGTTGGTGCAGGCGGCACTAGAACAATTTCAGGTGCTGCGCTACTCTCCAATTCAAGAGAAGGTTCAATAACCTCGTCTAGCTCTACTTTCCTCCCACTCACTTCTTTCGAGAGAAACTCCTTCTCAAGAAAGGAACCGTTCTTTGCGACAAACACTTTGCCTTCGGTTCTGTGATAGAAGGTATACCCAATAGTTTCCTTAGGGTATCCTATGAAGACGCATTTCTCCGCTTTGGGTTCGAGCTTGTCCGGCATCAACTTCTTGACGTAAGCTTCGCATCCCCAAACTTTAAGAAACGACAACTTAGGTTTAGCACCAAACGACAGTTCATACGGTGTCGTCTCAACGGATTTAGATGGAGCCCTATTTAAAGTGAATGCAGCGGTTTCTAATGCATAACCCCAAAATGATAACGGCAAATCAGTAAGAGACACCATCGATCGGACCATATCTAATAGGGTTCGATTCCGGCGTTCAGACACACCATTGCGCTGTGGTGTTCCAGGTGGCGTGAGTTGTGAAACGATTCCACTTGCTTTGAGATGCGTGAGAAAATCATAACTCAAATATTCGCCCCCACGATCGGATCGTAGAAACTTAATCTTTCTGTTACGATGGTTCTCCACTTCATTCTGAAATTCTTTGAACTTTTCAAACATTTCAGATTTATGTTTCATTAAATAGATATACCCATATCTACTTAAGTCATCGGTAAAAGTGAGAAAATAGCGATATCCACCGCGCGTCGAAACACTCATCGGTCCACATACATCGGTATGTATGATTTCCAACAAGTCCGTTGCTCGCTCCATCATACCGGAGAACGGGGTTTTGATCATCTTGCCCATGAGGCATGGTTCGCATGTGTCAAATGATTCAAAATCAAGAGACTCCAAAAGTCCATCAGAATGGAGTTTCTTCATGCGCTTTACACCAATATGACCTAGACGACAGTGCCACAAATAAGTAGTATTATCACTATCTACTTTGCATCTATTAGCCTCAATGTTATGGATGTGTGTTTTATCCCTTTCGAGATTTAGAAGAAATAAACCACTCACAAGAGGTGCATGACCATAAAAGATGTTACTCATATAAATAGAACAACCATTATTCTCTGATTTAAATGAATAACCGTCTTGCAATAAACACGATCCAGAAATAATGTTCATGCTCAACGCAGGCACATAATAACATTTATTAAGGTTTAAAACTAATCCCGAAGGTAAAACTAAGGAGAGCGTGCCGACGGCCATCACATCAACTCTTGATCCGTTGCCAACGCGCATCGTCACCTCATCCCTCGCAAGCCGCCGTCTATTCCGTAGCTCCTGTTTCGAGTTACAAATATTAGCAACTGAACCGGTATCAAATACCCAGGCACTACAACGAGGGCTAGTAAGGAAAACATCAATAACATGTATATCAAATATACCTTTGATGGTGCCAGCCTTCTTGTACGCTAAGTACTTCGGACAGTTGCGCTTCCAGTGACCCTTGTCCTTGCAATAGAAGCACTCAGTGTCCGGCTTAGGTCCAGACTTGAGCTTCTTCTCAGCAGGGGCAACGCGCTTGCCGCCGCTTTTCTTGAAGGGCTTCTTTGCACCCTTACCTTTCTTAAAGGTGGGGGGCTTGTTGACCATCAACACATGATTATTCTTTTTGATGTTCACCTTCGCTACTTTCATCTTAGCAAAGAGCTCAGTGATCATATCAGTGGAATCAATCTGATTGTGATCAACTACAAAACTTTTGCAGCTAGGAGTGTCAATCTTGAGCTCCTCTGGAATCTTGCAGTCCAGTTGCTCAAGGCGTTGAGTGTAGCCCATCATCTTAATGGCGTGCTCACTAACAGAACTCCCTTCCTCCATCTTGTAGTTAAGGAATTTCTTAGAGATCTCATATCTCTCAGAACGGGCTTGAGTATGAAACATGTTTTTCAGCTCCTCGAGAATCTCAAAGGGCCCGGCAAACTCCTCAAAACGATTTTGAAGATCCGATTCCATAGCATACAACATGACGATCTTAATCAAATCATAATCATCCTTGCACGACTGATAAACAGCTTTTTCATCAGCCGGCGCATCTATTGCAGGGGCGTCACCTAGCGCTTTCTTAAGGACATAGTCCTTTTGTCCGCCAGACAGAATGATTCTTAGATTGCGGAACCAGTTGGTGAAGTTAGACCCATTGTTTCTAAGCTTTTCTTTCTCAGCAAAAATGTTGAAGTTGAAGTTGGACTTGGCCATGTGATCTACAGTATTTGCAAGTACAATTTAGACTATGTTCATGATAAATAGTTCAACTTAATCAAATTACTAGATGAACTCCCACTAAATTCAACATCCCTCAAGTTGTTTAGTGAACACGATCCAAATTCACCACACCTAATCCGATCTTCACGAGAAGAGATGTGGTTTCAATGGTGGACAACGAAGTGTTGATCATATCATTCATATGACTCATGCTTAACCTTTTGGTTCTTGTGTTCCGAGGCCATGTCTGTACATGCTAGGCTCGTCAAGCTAGACCCAAGTATTTCCGCGTGTGCAAAACTGGCTTGCACCCGTTGTATGTGAGCGTAGAGTCTATAGCACCCGATTATCACGTGATGCTTGGACACGACGAACTTTCGCAACGGTGCATACTTGGGGAGAACACAGTTTTTATCTTGATCTTTAAGTGAGGAATCATCTTATAATGCTACCGTCGCGATCTAAGCATAATAAGATACATAAAAGGATAAACATCACACGCATATAACTTTATGTGACATGGTATAGCCAATCTTCGCGCAATGATCTCCATCTTGTGCGTTCCGGCATGATCTCCATCACTTCACCATGATTGCCTCCACCACGAATAGCAACTACAACTATTGCTAACTACTTAGCGATAAAGTAAAGCTATTACATGGCGTATAAGAAGTTGACTCGCAGGTCATACACAATTATAAAGACAACCATATGGCTCCTGCCGGTTGTGTACTCATCGACATGCAAGTCGTGAAACATTACAAAACATGATCATCGCATACATTATACACATCACATCTTGGGCCATACCATATCACAGAAAACACTCCCTGCAAAAACAAGTTAGACGCCTCTACTTTGTTGTTGCATGTTTTACGTGGCTTATGGGAGTAGATGCTAAGAACGATTCTTACCTACGGAAAGCCACAACGGTGATATTATGGTTGCCAAACTCCGGTGTTAATCCCATGACAACTATAGTGAGAGAAACTGACATCCACCAGCCGCATGTGTGGTACAAGCCACACGTCAAGTGCGGAGCCGGTCTCGCGAACGACGTCGCGTAAGGTTCGCCTGGACCGCTTCAATCTCACTATCCCGCGTCATAAGAAGAACACAAACAAGAGGCTTGCAACAGAAAACATTAACGCCCGCAACAACCATGTTGCGTTCTACTCGTGAAACACATCTACGCATAGATCTAGCTCTGATACCACTGAAGGGTTTCGCAGCATAGTAAATCAAAATTTTCGACGGAAGCGAACAGAGGGAAAGCTAAGATCTAATCTAGGAGATGCAAACAATGAGAGAGATTGGATTAGATCTTCATACCCTTGAAGATTCGCACAGCGGAACGTTCGTCGGAACGTGGGTGATGTAGTCGTACTCGCTTCTCCTCCTCGCGATCCGATCCGATCTAGCACCACAAGTGGCGGTGCCTCCGTGAGATGCACACGTGCGGCACCTCGACGTCTCCTCCTTCCTCGGACCAGCAAGTATGGTGGAGAGATGGATTGGATCTACAACGCGACGGCGCGGTGCAATTGGTGGAGAATTTCTGCAGCAGGGCTTCGCCTACAAGCAGTCGGGAGGGAGAGAGGAAGGGCAGCAGGGCGGCTAGGGTTGGAGGGGAAGGTGTGTGGGGTTGGTGCGCCCCCACCCCTCTTTATATAGAGGTGGGCGCAGCCCTAGCCCCTCCTCCAAGCCTACCTCTAGTTTAAACGATTTAAACTTATCCCTTATCCAGAAATTCTATCTCTAGTTTAAACGAGTTTAAACTTATCTAGAATCGGCTGGGCCCTATGGGGCCTTGTGCCCCTGGCCCAATGCGGCCAGGACACTCCCTCATAGGCCCATGCCCCCTCCCGGAAGGTGGGACCACGTTGGCCCCCTTCCGGAAGGTTCTAGAAGCTTCCGGTACAATACCGATTAATCCGGAACAATTCCGAACTCCAAAAACTGCACTGCCTTATATGAATCTTATTCTCCGGACCATTCCGGAACCTCTCGCGATGTCCCGGATCCCATCCGAGACTCCGAACAAAAATTCATAAACCAAGTATCCAATCTATCCTAGCGTCGAGACACGTTAAGTGTGTGACCCTGCGGGTTCGAGAATATGCAGACATGATCTTCTATCAATAATCAACAGCGGGGTCTGGGCACCCATATTGACTCCCACACATTCATCGATGATCATATCGGATGAACCACGATGCCAGGATTCAATCAATCCCATATATATATTCCCTTCGTCTCGCGATATTTTACTTGCCCGAGATTCGATCGTCGGTATCGTCATACCTAGTTCAATCTCGTTCACAGCAAGTACTTTACTCGTTCCGTAATCCGATATCACTTTGTGATTAACTCCTTAACCACATGCTTGCAAGCGGTGTTGATATCGATTACCGAGTGGGCCCGAAGTATATCTCTCTGACTTGGGAGGGACAAATCCCATCTCGATACATACAACCCAACAGATACTTCCCGATTACCTGAGAGACACCTTTATGATCACCCTCTCATAGGATGACGTTTGATGACCTCAAAGCTTTCTTCCGATACCAGGGAGTTGTATTATCTCATGGTCTAAGGAATACAATATTTGACATAGGAAAAGCTTCGCAAAGATGAACACAAAGATACGATCTAATTGCTTCGCTTAGTTTGGGTCTGTCCACCATATCATTCTCCCAATGATATGATCTCATTATCAATTGACAACTCATGTCTATGGTTAGGAAACCTCAACCATCATTGATCAATGAGCTAGTCCATAGAGGCGTACTAGAGACACGGTGTTGTTCACAAACCACACAAGTATTAATGTTTCCGCTTAATACAATTCTAGCATGGAATATAAACTTTATCGTGAACAAGAATTATAATAATAACATCTTTATTATTGCCTCTAGGGCATAATTCCAACACTCTAAACCCTAGATCACCAAGCCTCTCTCATAGTCCACCATACTCGCTCCGGCTTAAGGCGAAGCCCTGCAAGATCTCCCCTCTACTTCTGGTACCACGCCATCGTGCTGCCGGAATCACGAGGAGAGTGCTACAACCTCCGCTGCCTGCTGGAACAAGGGAGAGGAAGGTCTTCATCGAGTACCGAACGTGTGACCGACTGCGGGAGCACTGCCGGAACGCGGCGCCGGAAGGATCGTCTACACGATCTTGAGGTCGGGAAGAGTACGACTACATCACCCACGAGAATCCGCTCTCGTTAACCGCTTTGGAATCTTCGAGGGTGAGTTCATCTATCGACTCGTTGCTACAATCTAGTAGATAGATCTTGGCTTGTTTGTTTGCATGCGGTAGAAATTTTTTGTTTGCTACAATCTAACATGACCGTGATCTAGACAAATATTTCAAAGTGTTCTTGACATTCACCTGTATAATCTAGTGTAAATTATACGAAGCATTGCATTCTGATGCATTGTCACATTCGTTGTATTAATAATATTTATAGATTATTTTGCAAAAAAATTATTGATTGAGAACTTGAGATCCGATGGAAAGAAATCATTAGTAAACTTTGAGAAATGGACAAATGCACACTACTTGAGGTATCTACTGTTAGATGTATATATTTGTATTGTATTTTCCCCATATGTTAGGGGGCTTCCTGCATATTCACACCTGTATCTGTATTATATATTGTGGCCTTTGGCCCCCAGAGAAATACAAGTTGCATATTCCTGACATGGTATCAGAGCTAGGTTAGCCTCCTCCTACTTGCAACTTCGTCGCTGCAGCCGCCACCGTCCCTGTCGCCGATGGTCTTGCCGTCGTCATCGCCGCCGGTCGCCGCTTAGCTTCTGGCCGTCTGTCGTCCGTCTTGTGATCTAGATCCGATCCAGATTTCGGTTTCCGTATCGATCTCCACCAGATCGATTCCGATTTGGGGTCTTCTCGTCTGATTGATCCAGATCTCGTCTTATGTAGGCGCTGGGCTTCTCGTCGACCTGCACCCGACGTCCTACGTCCCTCTGCTGCATCGACGGGAACAGCCAGACGTTAGGCCACGCGGAACACCTCGTGCACCCCTGCTGCTCGCTCCCCCGTCTCGTCTCTGCATCACCTGGCCCGGCTGTCACCCCGTCTCGTCTCTGCATCGCCTGGCCCAGCTGTCCCCAGCCCGACAACCGCCTGACACCGCCCGACCACGCGGGACACCAGGCCACGCGGAACACCTCGCCCCCGCCTTGATCTGCTACGCGGGACCTTGCCCCCGCCTCGATCTTCTTGACACCATCGCCACCTTGGGTCACGCGGGACCCGCCTATCGCTCGTCTCAGTCGCCCTCTCCTTCGGTCTCGATTTCCCCCGGAATTGGTTCGTGCCGCCCCGATCTACCTTGTTCCAGTGATCAGATCACCGGTGGTGCCCTGTTCTAGACAGAATTGGCCGGGGATTGCTGGATTGCGAGCGTTGACTTTCAGTCAGATCTAGTCAAAAAAAGAGGGAGAGAGAGAGAGACGTCTTTTTCATCGGGTTATGTTGCGATTCCTCGCTGCCCGGTGATCTTTGATGGCGCGAATTATCCTGATTTCGCTGCCTTTATGCGCGTTCACATACGCGGTCTCCGTCTTTGGGGTGTGCTCTCCGGCGAGGTCTCCTGTCCGTCGTGCCCCTGCTCCTATGGCTCCTCTTCTGCCGATGCCGATTGTTCTCGGTGCTGATGCTTCTCAGGAGGCCAAGGATGCTGCTCAGAGTGCTGATGATAGTGTTGTTGCTGCTTATGACCTGAAGTTCAAGTAGTACTCTTCTGATCTCGAGGCCTATCGCCATGCTCTGACTGCCTACACTCAGTGGGTCGATGAGGATGCTCGTGCTGCTGCTGTTCTCACCTCCAGTGTTCTACCCAAGTATGCTTCTGAGTTTATGAGTCTCCCTACTGTTATCGCTCAGTGGACACATCTTCGTCAGCGCTATCAGCCGTCTGGGGATGCTCTTTACCTGTCTGTGGTTCGCCAGGAGCATGCTCTTTAGCAGGGTGATTCCACTATTGATGAGTTCTATACTCAGAGTGTTGCCATCTGGCGTCAGCTTGATTCTCTCCGTACTGCTGTTTGTGGCACATGCTCGTGCTGCCAGATTGTGCGCTCGGATTTGGAGCTTCACCGCATCTATGAGTTTCTGTCTCGGCTCCGCCAGGAGTTTGAGCCCCGGCGTGCTCAGCTGAATGCTCGTGGCCGTGTTCCGCTCTCTGAGGTGTTCTCTGAGTTCGGGCTGAGGAGACCCATCTCCGTGGTGCTGGTCTTCTTGCGGTTCCATCTGTGCTTGCTACTCGTGGTCCTCCTATGCCGTCTGCTCCCTCGACTCAGCCACGGTCCTCTGTGCCGCCGCCGATACTACCCACTCCTTCAGGTCAGGGCCAGAGTCAGCACCAGCATTCTCAGGGACAGAGTCAGCACCAGCAGGCTCGTGGTCAGGATCGCCGTGGTTCTCTTCGTCACTACTCTTACTGTAACAAGGATGGCCACACTTGGGCCACCTGTTATACACCGGATCCCAGTTTACGTCAGCAGCACTAGGCTCGTGGGCAGTCGGCTCCTTCCGAATCTTCAGCAGTTGCTCTCTCTGATCAGGACATTATCAAGAGTCTTTGCGGTCGGCTTGCTGCTACAAGCTCTTCTTCGACGGGCACTGCTGGTTTTGTGACTGATTCTTCAGACACTGTGCGACCACCACCTTCCACACAGTCAGGTACGTCCCCGTGGTATCTAGATTTTGGAGCTTCCTTTCATATGACCTCTGAGTCTTCTTTTCTATCCACTCTTCGTTCTCTCCCTTCCCCTGTCCGTGTTTTCACGGCTGATGGTACCTCTCTTCATGTTTCTAGTCGGGGCACCCTTTCTACTGCTTCTTTTTTTGTTCCTGCTATTTCTCATGTTCCTCTTCTTAAGATGAATCTGTTCTCTGCTAGCCAGCTTACTGACTCTGGTTGTTGCGTCATTCTTGATGCTGATTCCTGTGTTGTCCAGGACCATCGCACACAGGCCCTCGCAGCCGTGACTCTTCAGGACTTTGGGAGTTAGACTGGCTTCGTGTTCCTTCCGCTGCCACTTCATCTGCCAGTTCTTATCCGGTCGTTGCCTCTGCTACCAGCTCCTTTCAGCAGTGGCATCATCGTCTTGGTCACCTTTGTGACTCTCGCCTGTCGTCATTAGTTCATCGTGGTCTTCTGGGGTCTGTCTCAGGAGATGGGTCCTTACATTGTCAGGTCTCTAGGTTGGGTAAACAGATTCAGCTTCCCTATCCTACTAGCGTGTCTGTATCTCAGCGACCTTTTGATTTAGTTCATTCCGATGTTTAGGGTCCGGCTCCTTTCGCTTTGAAAGGGGGCCATCGCTACTATATTTTATTCATCGATGATTTTTCTCGGTACACTTGGTTGTATTTTATGCGCTCCCGTAGTGAAATGCTCTCCATATATCAGCGTTTTGCGGCCATGGTCCATACTCAATATTCTACCCCCATTCGTGTGTTTTGTGCTGATTCTGCTAGTGAGTATATCTCCCAGATGTTGCGAGGTGTTCTTGCTGAGCAGGGCACCCTTGCTCAGTTCTCCTGTCCTGGCGCACATGCCCAGAATGGCGTTGCTGAGCGTAAGCATCGCCATCTTCTTGAGACCACTCGTGCCATGATGATTGCTTCTTCTCTTCTGCCGCATTTCTAGGATTAGGCTGTCACTACATCGGCTTACCTCATCAATATTCAGCCTTCTGCTGCTCTGCAGGGTGGCATCCCTCTTGAGCGCCTATCTGGATAGTCTCCAGACTACTCCATGCTTCGCTTGTTTGGTTGTGTTTGCTATGTTCTCCTTGCTCCCCGCGAACGCACCAAACTGACCGCTCAGTCTGTTGAGTGTGTTTTTCTTGGATACAGTGATAAGCATAAGGGCTATCGCTGTTGGGACCCCGTTGGTCGTCGGATGCGTATCTCTCGTGATGTTACTTTTGATGAGACGCGCCCTTTCTATCCTCTTCCCACCGCTGGTACCTACCCGGTGGAAGATATCTCTTTTCTTATCTTTCCTGACACACCTCCCTCTACTCCTAGTGTGTCTTCTTTAGGATCTCCTCCCCCTGATGTCTCTTCTTCTACACCGTCCTCCTCTGCTCCGTCTAGTTCTCCTAGTTCTCCTCGTTCTCCAGAGTCTTCCTCTGCTATTCCTTCTTCTTCATCATCGTCTCCCGAGTCGTCTTCCTCTGAAGAGCTTCCCTCTACTCGTCCCATTCGTCAGCGTCGTGCCCCCCGTCGTTACTCTCCTAGTCAGTATGATCTTTCTGTTTCCTCCGAGCCGACTTCTTATCGGGATGCTGAGCATCATCCCGAATGGCAGCTGGCCATGGATGAGGAGATTGCTGCGCTTGAGCGCACTGGCACCTGGGATCTTGTTTCTCCTCCTCCCGGTGTTCGTCCTATCACGTGTAAGTGGGTCTATAAGATTAAGACCCACTCTGATGGATCTCTTGAGCGCTATAAAGCGTGTCTTGTGGCTCGTGGTTTTCAGCAGGAGCATGGTCGTGACTATGATGAGACCTTTGCTCCTGTGGCTCATATGACCACTGTGCGTACTCTTCTTGCTGTTGCTTCTGTTCGTCACTGGTCTGTGGCCTAGCTTGATGTTCAGAACGCCTTTCTCAATGGTGAGTTGAGTGAGGAGGCTTATATGCAGCCTCCTCCTGGGTATTCTGTTCCTGAGGGGATGGTTTGTCGTCTTCGACGTTCTCTTTATGGCCTCAAATAGGCCCCTCGTGCCTGGTTTGAGCGCTTTGCTTCTGTAGTGACTGCTGCTGGTTTCTCCCCTAGTGCTCATGATCCAGCGTTGTTTGTTCACACTTCTCCTCGTGGACACACTCTTCTTCTTCTCTATGTTTATGATATGATCATCACTGGTGATGATCCTGAGTATATCGCCTTTGTTAAGGCTCGTCTTCATGATCAGTTTCTTATGACTGATCTTGGTCCTCTTCGATACTTTCTTGGGATTGAGGTTTTCTCCACTTCTTATGGCTTTTACATCTCTCAGGAAAAGTATATTCAGGATCTTCTTGCTCGTGCTGCTCTTGGGGATGAGCGCACTATTGAGACCCTATGGAGCTTAATGTTAAGCTTCAACCTACTGATGGTGATCCTCTTTCTGATCCGACGCGTTATCGTCATCTTGTTGGGAGTCTTGTTTATCTTGCTGTCACTCGTCCTGACATCTCTTATCCTGTTCATATTCTGAGTGAGTTTGTTTCTGCTCCTACCACCGTTCACTATAGTCATCTTCTTCGTGTTCTTCGTTATCTTCGTGGTACGATCACTCGTCGCCTTTTCTTTCCTCGTTCTAGCTCCCTCTAGCTCCAGTGCTATTCGGACGCTACGTGGGCGAGTGATCCTTTGGATCGTCGTTCACTTTCTGCTTACTGTGTGTTTCTTGGTGGTTCGCTCATTGCTTGGAAGACGAAGAAACAGACAGCAGTTTCCTGTTCGAGTGTTGAGGCTGAGCTGCGTTCTATGGCCTTGTTGACTGCTGAGGTGACCTGGTTACGGTAGTTACTTGCGGATTTTGGGGTCTCTATTACCACACCCACTCTGGTTTAGTCTGACAGTACAGGTGCTATTAGTGTTGCACGTGATCCGGTTAAGCATGAGCTTACCAAGCACATTGGTGTTGATGCTTTCTATACACGTGCTCAGGTGCAGGCTTAGGTTGTTGCGCTTCAGTATGTGCCTTCAGATTTACAGTTGGCGGATTTCTTCACGAAGGTAAAGACCAGAGCGCAGCATGATTTCTTACTCTCCAAACTCAGTGTTGTGGATCCACCATGAGTTTGAGGGAGGGGTGTTAGATGTATATATTTGTATTGTATTTTCCCCATATGTTAGGGGGCTTCCTGCATATTCACACATGTATCTGTATTATATATTGTGGCCTTTGGCCCCCATAGGAATACAAGTTGCATATTCCTGACATCTACTATGTAAAACAAATTTGTATTGTTAGGTGAATCATTTTAAGGATTGCTTCTAACCATAGTCGAATAATGGTTTATATTATCATAATTATAAATAGGTAGACATAAAAATCAACTACTTTTAGCTCCAGTAACAAAAGATGAAGATAAAAAGTGCTTATTTCATTAATATTTACCCAACCAAGATGTAAAATTTACATCCATCTCCCATTAACGGAAGCACGGATAAAATTTACATGAAACCGTTATATGGAACCTAACTTAATTATAAACACAACCTAAAAAGAGTCAATAGAACAAAAAAGAGGACAATAGAGTGTGCAGTTATTGTGAAAGATAGCAATCCACTTAGCCATATGAGATAAGCTGCATGAAGGAATTCAAAGCCTATTTAGTTATATTTAGAAGAAAACAACCTACATATCTAAGGCATTAAAGAAGGTACTACGAAATATAATGGCCATTAAATTACCACTAAAGCTCCACTTGTACAAACCGGTAGGAAAGCTCAGCTGATAAAAAGCTTAGCACTAGTGAGTACTGAATTTATGAGTACAAATCTTTCGCCAAGGGATATCAATTTACGTTTCCAACTATTAAGACGTTTTTAGAGTCTTTTCTCAATGAGTTTCCATTCAACAATTATGAGACGCCGATAGTAAATCGGTATTCCCAAATAGTTGATTGAAAATTGCCTCTAACCATAGCCAAAAAGTTCAGCATATAGGTGGGCCTCATCAAAACAATACAAATCACTATTATGAAAGTTTATTTTAAGTCTAGATAACTGCTCGAATGCTGATAATATTAGTTTTAGATTCTTAGCTTTCTCCAGATCGTGTTCCATAAATAGGATTGTATCGATAGCATATTGAAGAATAGAGAGTCCGTCATCAACAAGATGTGAAACTAGTGCTTCAATTTGACCATCAGCCTTTGCTCTCTCAATAAGGATAGCCAACATATCAATTACTATATTAAATAGTCAATGCGATAATAGATCCCCTGTCTCGGTCCTTTCTTGGTCTGGAAGTATTTGTCAGTATTATCATTTACTTTAATATCAACACTGCCCAAGACACAAAAGACTGTATGAGAGCGCGCTATTCCTCAGAAAAATCTTTCATGTGGAGTGTTTTCTAGAGAAAATACCAATTAACTTTGTCGTATGTCTTCTCAAAGTCAACCTTGAATAATACACCATTTAATTTTTCGAGTGTAGTTCATGGATTGTTTCATGCAGGGTTACTACCCCATCGATGATGTTTCTCCCTTGCATGAACGCAGTTTGAGAAGGACTAACAACATGGTCAACTACTGAGTTTAGTCTAATCATGGAAATTTTAGAAAAAATCTTAAAGCTAACATTTAGTAGGAAGATTGGACGATACTGTTATATACATTCAGCTGATCGACATGTAAAATCCAAACAAATTCATCACGTCCTCCTTGAAGACGTCCCAGAATTTTTGATAAAACACTTGATAAAGTTAAATGTTACCTCTCTTTTTAGAGGTTTTTCCATGTTAAAATCTTATGCCCATGCCTGTAATTTTGTTTTGGGTTTTCATTTCGATTGTCGCATCTATAACAAAATGTAGCAGTCTCTTAAAAGTTGAATAGGGGCAATCATAAAATTATATTTTGAGAAAGCATTTGATAAAGTTAAATGGTCTTTTCTCCGGCAAACTCTCAGAATGAAAGGTTATTTTGAGGAGTAGTGTTCTTTAATTCATAGTTTTCTGTCTAGAGGTAGTGATTCCATTAAAGTCAATGATGATGCTGACAACTATTTCTATACAAAGAAAGGGCTAAGGCAATATGACCCATTATATCCAATACTATTTAATATACTGACGCATATGCTCGCCCGTTATGATTTAACACGAAGGAAAATTTAAGGCGTGATTCCCCATCTTATTGACGGAGGTTTATCTATTCTAGAATATGTCGTTGATAGAATATTTTTTATGAAATATGACATTGAAAAAGTAAGGAATCTAAGTTAATTCTATCAGCTTTTGAGAAACTCTCTAATTTGAAAAATAATTTTCATAAGAGTAAATTGTTTTGCTTTGGTGCGGCTCAAGATGAGTCCAATGTGTATGCTGCGTTATTCGGCTACGAACAAGGCCGATTCCAAGCTAGGTATTTGGGTATTCCAATTCATTATGAAAGACTATAACTATGTTTAAGTAGTTGGAAAGGCAAACAAAATTATACTTGGATGCTAGATTGGTTCTTATTAACTCAGTACTCACTAACATGGTATTGTACATGATCTCCTTCTTCCAACTCCCAAATAAAGTCTTACAAAGGATGGATTATTTTCGATCAAGATTATTTTAGCAAGAAGATAGTTAAAAAAATAATTACCGACTGGACAAGTGAAGTGTTTTTGCCATCCCAAAGAACAAGGAGGGCTAGGTATTCATGAGGTCAAAAATACAATACTCCTTGGTAAATAGCTCTTCAAGTTGTTGACTAAAAATGGGGTGTGGCAAACTCTTCTTAAACAAAATATGCTGGCTAGAAAGCAATGTCTCCAGTTTTTTTGGAAACCGGGGACCCACATTTCTAGGCTGGTCTTATGGCGATGAAGATACATTTCTTCCACTTTGAAAAGTTTTCAGTTAAGAATGGGTGAGAGACACGTTTATAAGAGGACAATGGCTAAATAATGCTACAATCTGAGAATAATATCCAACTATGTACGATATTGTTCGTCACAAGGGTGAAACCATCACCACGGTTTTGGAGACGTCTCCTCCGAATGTGACGTTTAGACGAGATTTGATTCGGCCAAGGATTGTTTCTTGGAATGCCTTGCTTGAGCGCTTGGGTGTTATCCATTTAGTGACTAGGACCAATGACATGGTTATACCCTATGGGTACATGGTCTCAGCATACCTGGTCCAGCCCAAGGAAGGCCCACGACAGATGTACGCCGGCCCATGAAGATTTTCGGGTGGCCAAGGCCCATGACGCCTTCGGATCCTTGGAGAGCAAGACTAGAGTAGATAGGAAATTCAAAGGGGTAAAACCCTAGAACTTGTAACCGACTAGGTCTATGCCCGGGACCTGCCTGAGTCTATATAAAGGCTAGGAGGGCACGACCTAGATCTCTCTTTCTCTCATACTTTCGCATACACACCTCCACGCCAGATCGAATCTGCGCACCCCTGTAACCTTCGGTTCCGCCGTAATCAAGAGCAGACAAGCAGGAGTAGGGTTTTCCCTCCGGGGGCCTGAACCTGGGTAAACCTCGTGTCCCCGTGTTGCTTGTTTGCTAACCGTTCCGCGATCTCCAGCATCCCCATCTTCTCCAAAACGCAAGTCCAGAACAATGGGCATTGATGAGATCAAACCTCGTCAATTGGCGCCGTCTGTGGGAACTGGGGACGCTGATTGTGCGATCGTGACGGTCCCAACCCGAACGATCTACAACTCTGCAGCGACGGAGAGCCACCTCCTCTTCGGCGCTTTCGACTTCACCGCCCACTCGCTGGCCACCATGAAGGACTTCGAGCCCGTAGGCGACGAACTCGAGATCCTATTCGGGAGCTTCTACTTTCAGGTGGGTCAGACTGGCACCCTCCGCCTCCCTGAGCGGGTGCCCCTACCATCGATCAGGCCCACTTCATGGGCTCCACACCCTGTGCTACGCACATCGTCATCAACAGATGAGTTCTACGACAGCAGTAGCTGCAACTCCGATCTGTGCGATCCACCATCGGATGAAGGGACCTACGGTTCCGGATCCGAAAGCTGCGGCAGCAGCGGACCAATCTATGAGCGCTACCAATGCCCCGTAGTCATCCAGAGCGACGTGGATCAGCAACCACCCAACCCGCCACACAACTCGAACCCCAACCCGCAGGACAGAAACAGCGGGAACAGAAGAAGCCAGTCCCCCCCACCCGAAGAAGAGGACAACGACCACGTCATCCGCCTCAACAAGGACGGATGGGCCCAAGCACGCGCCGCCGTGGCGGGCAACACAGTCTTGCCTGCAGACGCCTCACGTGAACTACTGATGGCATACCACTTCCTCCTTATCGAGGAGCACAAGAAACAAGTCAAGATGCAAGAAACGCTTGACAAACGCAAGCAAGCAGCCTCCGAGTCCAGCGCGCGACGAGCTGCGCTCTCCGCCATGGGCCCCGGCTCTAGCACGAATGGCAACCAAGGAAACAAGCACCGCTCTCGGGTGGAGAACATGGATCCCAAGGAGCGCCTGTAGGGATTCGTAGCATGGAAAACAAAAATTTTCTACCGCATGCAAACAAACAAGCCAAGATCTATCTACTAGATTGTAGCAACGAGTCGATAGAGGAACTCACCCTCGAAGATTCCAAAGCGGTTAACGAGAGTAGATTCTCGTGGGTGATGTAGTCGTACTCTTGCCGCTCTCAAGATCGCGTAGACGATCCTTCCGACGCTGCGTTCCGGCAGCGCTTCCGCAGTCGGTCACACGTTCGGTACTCGATGAAGACCTTCCTCTCCCTTGTTCCAGCAGGCAGCGGAGGTTGTACCACTCTCCTCGCGATTCCGGCAGCATGACGGCGTGGTACCGGAAGTAGAGGGGAGATCTCGCAGGGCTTCGCCTTAAGCCGGAGCGAGTATGATGGACTATGAGAGAGCCTTGGTGATCTAGGGTTTAGACACACCAATTAGAAGGGGCTAAACCAGCGGCTAGGGCAATTAGAAGCTCTAACTCGGCGGCTTGGGAGAAATCCCTAGGCTGTGGCTAGGGTTTAGGTTTAGAGGGAGGCAACTTGTGTGTCTAGGAGGGGAACCCTGCCCCTCCTTATATAGGTGTAGGGAGGCGCCGGCCAAGGGGAGGGAGTCCCTCCCCAACTCGGATCCCTAGTGGGCCGGCGGTGGAGGAGAAACTCCTCCCCAACTCGGTTTCCCACTTCTTCTCCATTTTCCAAAATAGCCGTTTGACTTTTCAAATTGGCGTTTGACTTTTCAAACTAGGATTTGATTAAACCCTTTATTTTGTACAGCGATGACACCTAGTACATGATGCAATCATTCCAACTTGCAATGACACATTCATGTACCCTTCCCCTCCAGAGTGCCGGACATTCCGGAACCTTCTAGAACATTCCTGCTGAAAACACCGGAACCATTCTCTAACCCCGAAACAGGACTTTCCTTATATGAATCTTATTCTCCAGACCATTCCGGATCTCCTCGTGATATCCCGGATCCCATCCGAGACTCCGAACAACATTCGGTCTCTTACTCATCATTCCATAACTACTCAACAACATCGAATCCTTAAGTGTGTCTCCCTACGGTTCGTGAATTATGCGGACATGATCGAGACACTTCTCCAATCAATAACCAATAGAGGAATCTGGAAATTCATATGGCTCCCACATATTTCTACGATTACTTTGCGATCGAATGAACCACTTACATACGATACCAATTTCCCTTTGTCTCACGATATTTTACTTATCCGAGGTTATGATCGTCGGTATCTCTGCATACCTAGTTCAACCTCGTTACTGATGAGTACTCTTTTCTCGTTCCCATGGTATGTGATCCCTTGTGAGCCAGTCACATGCTTGCAAGCTAATTGGATGACATTCCATCGAGAGGGCCCAGAGTATATCTATCCGTCATATGGATGGACAAATCCCACTCTTGATCCATGTGTCTCAACCAATACTTTCCGAACACTCAATGGCACCTTTATAGCCACCCTGTTACGGTGTGGTGTTTGATGTCATCAAAGCATCCTTCCGGTAAAGGTGATATGCATGATCTCATGGTCGAAGGAATTAGGTTACTATGTATCAGAAAGCTTATAGCAAATGAACTATATTAAATGACTTGATCTTTATGCTACGCTTAACTATAGGAGTATGTCCATCACATCATTCTCCTAATGATATGACCCTGTTGTTAATAACATCTCTATGTTCATGATCAGGAAACCATGATCATATATTAACCAACAAGCTAGTTTAACAAGAGGCTTTACTAAGGACTCTTTTATGTTTACAAATCACACAAGTATTAATGTTTCCGGTTAATACAATTATAGCATGGTATGTAAACATTTATCATAAGTATGAAGATATGATAATAACCACTTTATTATTGCCTCTTGGGCATATCTCCAACAGTCTCCCACTTGCACTAGAGTCAATAATCTAGTTTCAAACCTTTGTGTATTCAACCCCTATGGCTTTCCGGTGTTGTATGTACACGTTTGCAAGTGGTCAACTGATCTCCGGATCTGACACTTCCAGGTCCGTGTGTAATTGCATGTCTTTGTGTCTCTACGCATCACTCATTCTTTAATGAGATGGCTTTGTATAAATTTGGTCCTTCGGTGAGACCTTTAGTTCTTTGGGGTTAAAACATGTTGATAATATTGTCGTACAATATATCTTCATAGTATTATCCCACTGTGAACTACACCTAGTTTGATAACAAACTACTTGACACAAATGCCCTCTTTAGCTGCTATAACAGCAGTTATATACTTAGCCTTTTGTTGTAGTATCTGTCACAATGTCTTAACTTTGGAACTCATCCAAATCTATTATGGAACTTACTTTCCATTATATTGTGCCACCCTTAGTTTAGATTGAGATAAACTTAATTTGTACTTTGTGACAAAACTAGTATCAATGTAATACTTTTACAATGAACTAACCATCTATTTGCCACTTCTACAAAATAATATACTCTTAGTTCTTCCAAAAGATCATAAGAATATCCTTAGTATCGTCCAATGATCATCTTATGAATCATTCTGGTATATGCTCATAACATTTAGAGCATAAGACATATCTGGATTTATACATATCACAGTATGATTGATATAAATACTCTTTGTGATTTCATACATCAAGTATCAATCTATACTTGAATCTTTGTATCACTTACCAAGTGTCAATACACTTGAATATATCATCAATATTGAACTCATTCAATCCTTTCTGTGTGACAAGAACCTTTCTTGTAGTTTCTATATTGAACTCATTCAATACATCATCTATGTACTTTCGGCACAACCATATTAGCGTCTATTGATACCAAATATTTGGGTTTTGCCTAAGTATTTCATCAGGATGAAATTCTTAATATGTGTTAATAAAAGATACATCATTTCTAATCAACAATATGTCCTCCACATAATGTATTAGAAATATGTCTTAGCGCTCCCACTTAATTTCTTGCAAATGCAAGCATCTTCATTGTCTCCGATGAAATTAAACTCTTTTAACAGTTTCATCATAGTGAAGATTCCAACTCCGCTATGCTTACTTCAACCATTGAAGTTTGCATATGCATTTAGCATCCTTTGAATTAACAAAATCCTTTGGACCGTGTCATGCACACGTCCTAGGTAACCCTTCTTATTAGAAGAACTTGTTTTGTTTATTCAACTACCACATAACAAAAATTATATGTAGTGGTTGCTACATTAATCCGTCTAGACTAAATATCGCTATGAAAGATCAAATCTTGTCATAGTTAACCTTTGAACATTTTTGTGAACTCTTTCCCAACATGTCGACTATTTCATAGATGTGAAACATCCATGTCTACTTCTTTATAGATCCAAACACAACTGTAAGGTCTTACACCTTTCTCGAGGGTCCTTCAAGTTCAAAACTTGATTTCTCGTGTATGGAACTATCACGGATTTTATGGCTTCAAGCCATTTGACGGAGTCAGGGCCCATCGTCGCTTCTTTGCATGTAGTCAGATCATTATTGTCAAATAATGATTTAACTCTCAAATCTTGGTATTTGATTGTTTACCCGACCTACTTGTTTTAATAGGAACTTAGATCTCCGTGACCACAACCTTTGAGGCACGTGAGCCATGAGCATTATTGCTGCCTCCGGAACACTTTTCGGCGCTGCGCAACTCTGCACGTATAGCTAAGGTTCCTTTAACCTTATCAAAGTTCTATTGTCCTCCCACTTATCTTTTCACGAAAAATTCCTTCTCAAAGAAACTTGACGTTCTAAGCGACAAACACTTTTGTCTCCGGTGTTTATGGAGGAATACTTAACAGTAATACAAAGACAGGTTCATCCGACTTTGGTTGCAAACATCTTTCTAATGCATAGCATACCAATGTTTAAGAAAGGACTACTTGGGTTTTATCCCAAACCATAACTTTATATGGTGTCATTTCAGCGGATTATGATGGAGCTCTTTTCAGTGGAAAACGGTAGTCTCTAAAGCTTTTAATCTTTAAAATATAATGGCAGTTTTGTGTATTACACCTTCGATCTTACCATGTCAAACAAGGTTTAATTACATATCTCGAACGCTCCATACTCTTATGGTGTTTCGGGACATTCAAATTCACAGAACGATTCCTTAAATCCTAGGTATTATGCTAAACTTGTAACTCAAATATCTTCCTTTATGATCTTATCATAAACTATTTACATTCTTGTTACAATGATTTTGCACTTCATCTTTAAAGTCTTTGAACTTTTCAAATGTTTCATACTTCATCCTTATTAAGTAAATATTCATATATTCACTCAAATTTTCGGAGAAAGCATATGAAGTTGAAATCCATCGCTCTTGACTACACATAATGGATTTCGTACAACAATATGTACACGTTCGAATAAGCTAGTCATTCGTTCCCTTTTGGCCTATGAACGAAGTTTTAATTATCTCTAGGAAAGTTTCACAAGCGTCATGTGATCAAAAATCAAAAGACTCCAAAATTCCATCCACATGGAGTTTCTTCATGTTTTCTTTCCAATATAATTTAAACGGCGATGTCACTTCCTAAGTGATCTTTCAATCAATTTGTCTTTCGACATTTTTAGCACTAGTTTTATGGATGTGATTTCTCCAACGAGATTTGTGAATCATCCATCTTTTATGGATTACGGCAATTATTTGAACAACCCTTTTGTTCTCATAATACCTGATAAAACAAGTCTTGAAGGCAAGCTTTGATGTTTAACGAGCAACACAATAACCCTTTATTTGTTCTCGATGAACATCATCACATATTCTTTTGCTAGTTACTTAGGCCATTGTAGTTCATGAATTGTGTTGTTTCGTATGACGATTCACACCAACAAATTCAGTATCAAATACTTAAGAACCACATTATTTAATAAGCAAAGAATATAGCCATAACATGTATATCATCTATATACTTAAACTGAACAATTCTAGTCTTTTCTTTTCTGCCATATACTTATGAGATTCTCTTTCAGTATTTCCTTTTCTGTTTGAAAGAATCTATCAACATCAACAGTGGAGTCATACATATGACACATAGACCAAAGCGTGTATAATTAAATACCAATGTCTTTGGACTTGCACTTTGAAATAGATCACCATCATCAAATGTTTGGTGTTCTTTCATATTCCTTTCTTTAGTAATCTATTGGTGTAGTAAACACTTTACCTACATCAAATATTCACCCTTATCATGGAATTATCCATGATCAAGCTATTTTTAGCTTATAACGGTGAACTGCGAGTATAATGTTGCTCTCCAAAACATTTTGGGGAATTAGGACAACTAGTGTCTTCAACCTTTTGCAAATTCTCTCATCAAATACGAGAACATGACTTTTGCCATATTATACCTTATCATGTTGCAACCAAAACTTTGTTTCAGATATCACAATATCTTCCACACATCATGGTTTCTGAAACAACTCTTTCAGATCCTAGATAACCTTGATATTAAGACAATCCTTTGAATATCAAGAATCATGGAGACAAACATGATACTCATACACTAACACTTGGAATTGTCACTCTTGATTTAATAATAATTATTAAACTTCATGGAGTAACCGGAACTTACTGAAAGTTTGCAATAGGACTTTTAAACTTTAGATTAACACTTCAAAACAATACGATACCAGTTCGTAAAGTAACTAACCAGAATTCTATAGTTCTATCATCTCAATTAAAACTAAGCGCAAGGTGGTAAACGGATGCCAATGACTACAACAACTATGCAAATTCACTTTGATTTAATTTATGATAAATAGTGTTCAACTTTTAATCATATTGCCGTTGAACTTCCACTCAAAACAATATCCCTCACATTTTTTTAGTGATCACACGAACCAAATCCACCACATCAAAACCGATCATCACGAGAGTTGATGTAGCTTCAATGGCGAACAATCAACATGTTCATCATATCTACTATATGACTCATGCTTTACCTTTCGGTGATCCGTGTTCCGAGACCATGTCTGTACATGCTAGGCTCGTCAAGATCAACCTTAGCTTCCGCATGAGCAAATCTGGCTTGCTCACGTTGTATACACTCGCAGAATCTAACACACCCGATCATCACGTGGTGCTTCGAAACAACGAGCTTTAGCAACGGTGCTTACTAAGGATGAGCACTTTAAAACTTGAAATTGTGTGCTTGAGGGATCATCTTATAATGCTACCGTCGTTAACTAAGCAATACAAGATGCATAAAAGGATTAACATCACATGCAATTCATAATATGTGATATGATATGGCCTTTCTTCTTGTGCTTCCGATCTCCATCTTCAAGCACAAACATGATCTCCATCATCACCGGCATTGCATCAAGGTCAATGACGCCGCTCCATGGTTGTCGTCCACCAGCTTCAACTATTACAACTACTTTGAACAGACAAGCGGGTCTTAACAGAATTTAAAGACAACCATATGGCTCCTGCCGGTTGCCAACTTACAATAAGGAACATTGCATACATCATATATAATCACAATCATGGCCATATCACATCACAGCACACCCCTGCAAAACAAAGTTAGACGCCTCTAATTTTCTTTGCATGTTTTACGTGGTTTGGGGCTTTCAATAAGTGTCGTTCTAACTTACGAACAAGAACCACAACATTGATACTAGTATTGTCAATCACCCGTTGTAAATTGAATCTTAACTATGTTGGGAGAAACAGACACCCGCAAAGCCACTTATGCAATACAAGTTGCATGTCAAGCGTGGAGCAAGTCTCATGAACGATGTCATGTAAGGTTAGCCCGGGCCGCTTCATCCCACCATACCGTAAGATGCAAAGTACACAATAAGCAATCGACAACAAAAGCATCAACGCCCACAATGACCATTGTGTTCTACTCGTGCAACAGATCTACATATAGACACGGCTCTGATACCACTGTAGGGATTCGTAGCATGGAAAACAAAAATTTTCTACCGCATGCAAACAAACAAGCCAAGATCTATCTACTAGATTGTAGCAACGAGTCGATAGAGGAACTCACCCTCGAAGATTCCAAAGCGGCTAACGAGAGCAGATTCTCGTGGGTGATGTAGTCGTACTCTTGCCGATCTCAAGATCGCGTAGACGATCCTTCCGGCGCTGCGTTCCGGCAGCGCTTCTGCAGTCGGTCACACGTTCGGTACTCGATGAAGACCTTCCTCTCCCTTGTTCCAGCAGGCAGCGGAGGTTGTACCACTCTCCTCGCGATTCCGGCAGCATGACGGCGTGGTACCAGAAGTAGAGGGGAGATCTCGCAGGGCTTCGCCTTAAGCCGGAGCGAGTATGATGGACTATGAGAGAGCCTTGGTGATCTAGGGTTTAGACACACCAATTAGAAGGGGCTAAACCAGCGGCTAGGGCAATTAGAAGCTCTAACTCGGCGGCTTGGGAGAAATCCCTAGGCTGTGGCTAGGGTTTAGGTTTAGAGGGAGGCAACTTGTGTGTCTAGGAGGGGAACCCTGCCCCTCCTTATATAGGTGGAGGGAGGCGCCGGCCAAGGGGAGGGAGTCCCTCCCCAACTCGGATCCCTAGTGGGCCGGCGGTGGAGGAGGAACTCCTCCCCAACTCGGTTTCCCACTTCTTCTCCACTTTCCAAAATAGCCGTTTGACTTTTCAAATTGGCGTTTGACTTTTCAAACTAGGATTTGATTAAACCCTTTATTTTGTACAGCGATGACACCTAGTACATGATGCAATCATTCCAACTTGCAATGACACATTCATGTACCCTTCCCCTCCGGAGTGCCGGACATTCCGGAACCTTCTAGAACATTCCTGCTGAAAACACCGGAACCATTCTCCAACCCCGAAACAGGACTTTCCTTATATGAATCTTATTCTCCAGACCATTCCGGATCTCCTCGTGATATCCCGGATCCCATCCGAGACTCCGAACAACATTTGGTCTCTTACTCATCATTCCATAACTACTCAACAACATCGAATCCTTAAGTGTGTCTCCCTACGGTTCGTGAATTATGCGGACATGATCGAGACACTTCTCCGATCAATAACCAATAGAGGAATCTGGAAATTCATATGGCTCCCACATATTTCTACGATTACTTTGCGATCGAATGAACCACTTACATACGATACCAATTTCCCTTTGTCTCACGATATTTTACTTATCCGAGGTTATGATCGTCGGTATCTCTGCATACCTAGTTCAACCTCGTTACTGATGAGTACTCTTTTCTCGTTCCCATGGTATGTGATCCCTTGTGAGCCAGTCACATGCTTGCAAGCTAATTGGATGACATTCCACCGAGAGGGCCCAGAGTATATCTATCCGTCATATGGATGGACAAATCCCATTCTTGATCCATGTGTCTCAACCAATACTTTCTGAACACTCAATGCCACCTTTATAGCCACCCTGTTACGGTGTGGTGTTTGATGTCATCAAAGCATCCTTCCGGTAAAGGTGATATGCATGATCTCATGATCGAAGGAATTAGGTTACTATGTATCAGAAAGCTTATAGCAAATGAACTATATTAAATGACTTGATCTTTATGCTACGCTTAACTATAGGAGTATGTCCATCACATCATTCTCCTAATGATATGACCCTGTTGTTAATAACATCTCTATGTTCATGATCAGGAAACCATGATCATATATTAACCAACAAGCTAGTTTAACAAGAGGCTTTACTAGGGACTCTTTTATGTTTACAAATCACACAAGTATTAATGTTTCCGGTTAATACAATTATAGCATGGTATGTAAACATTTATCATAAGTATGAAGATATGATAATAACCACTTTATTATTGCCTCTTGGGCATATCTCCAACCGCGCCGTGAGGTGACCCGAACTCTCCACACATCCTTCATGGAGATGGACGCCGACGGCAACGTCATCCCGAAAACGCCGCAAGCTGCGATCATGGCAGCCACTACGTACCTAGCAGCCCACCCACCTCCGGAGGGGTACCCGAAAAGAGCCATGCATAAGTCCGCACTTACCGGACTTGGACTTGTCGGAGCCGCGCTCCACCAGGAAGCTCCCGCGGAGCCGAAGAAGAAAGCTCCGGCCAGGCACGACCGTAGCCCCACCCCTTCATCCGAAGAAGAAGAGGAACACAACCTTCCTCGAAGGAAGAAGAGCTCGCGTCGTCATAAACGCGACTACGACGCCAGGCACGCGCTCACACAGCGCAAAATAGACAAAGCGCGAGCCAAGCGCGCATGCTCGTCCAAATCCGAGATGGACGAAGACGGAGGAGAACTTTGCGGGGCCTGATGCTTCAGCAGATCTGTTCGACGAACAAAGATGCCGTGTAATTTCAAACTTCCTTCGGATACTCTGAAGTTCGACGGCACACAAGACCCAAAGGCATGGCTCAGCGATCATCTGTTATCCGTCAAGCTGCACGGCGGTAACAAAGAAACTGCCATGCAATGCCTTCAGCTGCAACTGACAGGCGCTGCCCGGATCTGGCTTAGCAGCCTATCCTCAGGGTCCATCCAAAGCTGGGAGGAGCTGGCTTACAGCTTCATCCGAAACTTTAAAGGCACTAGCAAGAGGCCGGCCTCAATCGAAGAGTTGCGGGCCTGCACTCAAAGAACGGGCGAATCCATTCGCTCGTACATACTACGCTGGTCCAACACCAAGAACTCAGCAGCACACATCTCCGAAGAGAGGGCCATCGACGCCTTCAAGGACGGCGTCAAGCGCCAGGACTTCAAGGAGGAACTCGGGCGCGTCAAGCCCAAAACACTTGACCACCTCATGGATATCGCCAACAGGTGGGCCGACGGCGAAGATTCCGTCCACCGAGCACACTCGGAAGAAGAAGACGACTACGGCCGACGATGGGAACGCCGTAGCAAGAGAAGATCGCGCGTCTACGACGATCGCGACGGACCCGACATGGTCGCGGTCGGCTACGCCGACCGCCGCAACGACGCCAACCACAACAGCGGAGGATACCGCGGAGGAAACTTTCGCGATGGTGGACGCCCAGCACAGTCGTGGCAGCACCGCGACCGCGACAACGGACACTCAGCATACGACAAACTTTCGGGTCCATGCACCATCCACTTCTACATCGACAAGCGGATGGCAAAAAGAAGGTGAGCCACATGCTCAAGGATTGCCGCGACTTCCAGAAGCTCAGGTGAAATAGCGCACGGAGCTCCCCCACCACCACCTGTGGGAGGTCCGCACCAGCCAGTCGCACCATCACAGAACAACATCGGAAACGGGTATCCCCCGCCGAAAGGAGCACTGATGATCCAGAAGGGGCGCCCCACGAATAGGGTGCAGAAAAAATCACTCGCCAGATCAACTTGGCCGTAGCAACTCCACCCGCCATCCCTGAGTACCTCAGCGGATCGGAGTCCTGCATCACGTTTAGCCGTTCGGATCACCCTTGCCAGATCCCTCGCCCAGGTCATGCTGCCCTGGTGTTGGAGGCGCAGATCGGAGGTTTCGAGATGAGCCGCGTTTTCATGGACGGCGGCAGCGACATCAACCTGATGTTCGCAAGCACTCTAGCAGCAATGCGGATCCCACAGTGCAGCCTGGAGCAATCAGACACAACTTTCCACGGCATCATTCGAGGGAAGGGCATATTCCCCCTGGGCAAAATTTGGCTTGATGTCATCTTCGGCAAGCCGGATAACTTCCGACTCGAGCGGCTCGAATTCGAAGTGGTGGACTGGCCATCACAGTACCATGCCATCCTCGGGCGTGTGGCATTCAAAAGGTTCTTGGCCGTCCCACATTACGCATACCTACTACTCAAGATGCCAGGACCAAGGGGCGTCATCACAGTCCACGGGAGCTTCACCCGATCGGACCAATGCGACAGGGATTTCAACAGAATCTCCCAGTCCTTCGGCATGCAAGACGAGCTCGTAAAGCTCCACGAGGTGACGGATAATGGGGCACCCCCAGTTGCAAGGCAAAACGCACCCGACATGTCCTTCGACTCCACCGTCAACACAAAAAAGGTGCAGGTCCATCCGATGGATGCCTCCAAGACGGGCTGATCGCCAACGACCTCAGCCCTGCATAGGAAAGCGCGCTCGTCGAATTCCTCCGTGAGCGCTGGGAAATCTTCGCCTGGTGTCCTGCGGACATGCCAGGAGTTTCCAGGGAAGTCGCCGAGCACGCACTCAACATCTTTCCAGACACCAAGCCCGTCAAGCAGTCAATCCGAAGACTGTCCGAGCCACGGGCCAAAGCTATCGGCAAAGAAATCAACAGACTACTCGCTGCAGACTTCATCAGGGAAATCAAAGAAACGAGTGGCTTGCAAATACAGTGATGGTCCCAAAGAAGGACATGGACATCCTACGGATGTGCGTGGATTTCACGTCGCTGAACAAGCACTGCCCAAAGGACCACTTCCCTCTTCCTCGGATTGACCAGATCATCGATTCGACTACAGGATGCGAGAAACTCTCCTTCCTCGACGCCTACTCAGGCTACAACCAGATTCGACTCAAGGTCGAAGATCAGGAGAAAACGGCGTTTATCACACCGTTCGGAGTGTTCTGCTACAACACAATGCCCTTCGGGCTAAAGAACGCAGGTGCCACGTACCAGCGATGCATGCAGGCATGCCTGAAAGACCAGAATCGGTCGCAACATCCAAGTCTATGTCGACGACATAGTCATCAAAACCAGGGAGGCGAGATGTTCGATAATCTCGACCGCTACAGGATCAAGCTCAACCCTGAAAAGTGCGCCTTCGGCGTCCCATCAGGACAACTCCTTGGCTACTTCATCTCCCAGCGAGGGATCGAGGCGAACCCGAAGAAAATTCGGGCCATCATGGCAATGGAGAAGCCAAAGAATCTCAAGGGTGTCCAGCAGCTCGCAGGGCGAATAGCGGCATTGAGCAGGTTTATCAGCCGCATGGGCGAGAAGGCCCTGCCATTCTACCAGCTGCTACGCAAGGCAGATAAATTCGAATGGACGCCCAAAGCTAACGACGCATTCGAAAGTCTCAAGCGACTACTCTCTACCTCGCCTGTTTTGGTCACACCAAAAGAACGCGAGCCTCTGTTGCTATACATAGCAGCCACTCATCAGGTGGTAAGCACCGTGCTAGTGGTCGAACGACCCGAAGAAGGCAAAACCCATGGGGTCCAACGTCCAATTTACTACCTCAGCGAGGTATTGACACCAACAAAACAGAGATACCCCCACTACCAAAAACTCGCCTACGGCGTGTTCATGACGGCTCGTCGGTTGAGCCATTACTTCTAGGAGCATCAGGTGATGGTGGTCAACGAGGCACCTTTGAACAGCATCCTGAACAACCCAGAGGCCACAGGACGCGTGGCCCTGTGGGGAATTGAGCTGTCACCTATAGACATCGTCTACGAGAAACGACTAGCAATCAAGTCGTAGGTCCTAACGGACTTCCTTGTACACTGGATGGAGCTACAACTACCAGACACCCCAGACATGTCGCAGTCATGGACAATGCACTTCGACGGCTCCAAGCGTGAAGCCGGGGAAGGAGCTGGAGTCATACTGACCTCCCCGCAAGGCGACAAGATGAAGTATGCCCTTCGGATGAAATTCCGAGCTTCAAACAATGAGGCCGAATACGAAGCCCTCATCCATGGCATGAGGATGGCAAAAATCTGCGGCGCAATGCACCTAGTCATCTACGGTGACTCCAACCTCGTCGTCCAACAGACGATGAATGAGTGCGACGCACACGCCGAAAACATGATCATGTACCGCGCGCTCTACAACACACTCAAAGGAGAATTCGACGGCTGCGAGCTTCGGCACGTTGGAAGAGAAAGCAACGAGGAGGCCGATAGACTCGCCAACATCGGCTCCACCTGCACAAAAGTGCCACCAGGTGTGTTCCTCGAACAGATCTGTGTGCCATCCATCAAGCAAAAATTCCCCAAGGGATCACCCGAAGAAGCAGAACACTCGGGGGCTACGCTGCCCGAAGGTCATGAAGGACCCGAAAAACTGGAGGCATAAGTCGCTATGGTCAACCTGATGCAGGTGATGGCAGTCGAAGAAACATGGACACGACCATACCTCCATTTCCTCATCAACGGAGAACTGCCTGACAGCCCGACAGATGCCCGGCACATATCTCGCCGGTCGAAAGATTTCACCATCATCAACGGCGAGCTGTACAAGCGCAGTATTACGGGTGTTCTACAAAGATGCGTCACCATCGGTGACGGGAAAACCATCCTCCAAGACATCCACGAGGGCATCTGCGGCCATCACGCAGGCAGCCGCTCCCTTGTCGCCAAAGCTCTACGAGCTGGATTCTACTGGCCAACGGCCATGAGCGATGCAAAGGACATCGTCCGAAGATGCAAGGGGTGCCAAAGGTTCGCTGACAAACCACACGCACCTGGATCAGAGCTCAGGCCCATACCTATAGCCTGGCCTTTTGCTCAATGGGGTCTCGACATGATTGGCAAACTGCCAAAGTCTTCGAAAGGGGGGCACGTCTACCTCCTAGTCGCAGTCGACAAATTCACCAAGTGGGTTGAAGCCATGCCGGTCACTAACCAAAAGGGCAAGACTGCCGTAAAATTCTTTGAGTCCATTGTCTACAGGTTCGGCGTACCGCACATCATCATCACCGACAATGGATCGAACTTTATCTCCAAGGAATTCTAGGACTTCTGCGAAGGCCTCGGGATCAACATCACGTACGCCTCAGTGGCACACCCGCAAACGAACGGGCAGGTGGAAAAGGCCAACGGCCTAATCGATGCTGGCATCAAGAAGCGCCTCATGAGCCCACTCGAACGAAAGGCTAGAGCCTGGACAAAAGACCTACCGTCCGTCCTATGGAGCTTGCGGACTATGCCAAACAGCTCCACCGGCTACACGCCGTTCTTCATGGTACACGGAGCCGAAGCCGTGCTACCAGCCGAAGTACGCCACCAGGCCCCCCGGGTCGTCGCTTATAGCGAAGCCGAATCCACGGCTGCACTCGAAGACGCCCTCGACACACTCGACGAAGCAAGAGACATAGCAGCAGCTCGATCAGCGGTGTACCAACAGAGTCTCCGCAACTATCACAGCCGCCGGCTACGCCCAAGGTCCTTCGTCGAAGGAGACCTCGTCTTGCGACTCAAGGAAGAGCGACCGAAGAAATTCGAGTCGCCATGAGAAGGACCCTACATCATCACTGAAGTCATCCCAGGTGGCGCCTATCGCCTCAAGCACGTGGAGTCTGGAGTCGCATACTCCAACCCATGGAATATCGCGCACCTGCGATGATTCTACCCCTAGCTATCTACCCCTTTACTTTCAATAAGGCTATTCAGCCAAGGCTACTCAGCCGAACAATGTATTTCCTCCATTACGATATAAATAGAGCTAAGTGTTTCGCCCCGAAAATTTCATTTCACTATTTATACCTTTACTACGTGCTACAAAATGCACTCGGGGGCTCCCCCCATCTCACGATTTCATCGACTGAGGATAACACGTGTATACCTGAGTAGCTGATCACGTCAGACTAACGAAAAGGATACATACGCAAACAAAGCACTACGTGCTCAAATAACAACCGCATCTTTATAACAAAGGGGCACAAAACACCCAGACACATACATACAAATTTTACATCTTTCTCTTTTACAGGTACTATCTATTTTGAAGAATAACTTGAGCACGCCGCTCAAACAAATCTACAACCTGTTCGGCATACTTTCTCACAGCCGCATAATGCGGACGCATATCCCACTCACCACCATCCGGCCGAAGAGGTGGCCCAGCAGCTACAGCAGACAAATCCACATCAGGGCGGTGCAGCCTCACAAGAGACAAAGCAGCCTTCACTCCTGCGACGAGCTGTTGCCGCACCAACTCCTTAACATTACTCACGTTCCGAAACTTCGACAGAAGACCGGCAAGACTTGTTGGCGCGGCATCCAAAGGAAACATGACATGCAGCACTGACGCAAGTGACGTCTGCACCTGACGAAGCACCCGCGAAACTTGGTGCACACGATCCTGTACCATCGCCAGGACCATAGCGCGGTCACGATCCATCTAGAAGAACCCGCCAGCTTCCATGTCTTGTTGAGTCAAGCAATTGACCCGAACAGCGACACACTCCTTCTCCTCCCTCGGAGCAAGGTTAGCACCTGCGATACTCGCACAAAATAAGACGCAAGGCCAGAACTGAGCTGCAGCTCGAAACAAAGAACAACTTACATTGAAGCTGCTCAGACAGTCGAAGCAGCTCCCCCATGAAGTATTCCTCTCTGGCTGCACCGCGATCTGCCTTCGATTTCCAAACGTCGGAGTGACCACGCACCCCAAGCAACTCCCTCTCAAGACTACGAACACGGTCTCGAAGAAAAGCAAGTTGTGAAGAATCATCCAAAGACGTCCGCAGCCGTGCCGCAGTCAAGGTGTCAACGGGATCAGCACCCGAAGGAACCTAAAGCAGCAGAAAAGAAAAGGACATAAACATTCAGACGGAGAAGAGCACAACTCAACAAAATTCATTAAGCATATAAAGGCAACTACGTGGCACAATGATTTCGTTCCTCAACATGATTACAGCAAAAGAAGACTACAAACTATCCTACAGATACAACGCCTAAGATGCGGCACCCTGAGTAGCCTCGTAGCCGGATTGCGTCGCCTTGGCTTCCCCCTGCTACCGCAGCGCATACTCGGACAGAAGATCAATGAGCTTCGGCCCATATCGCTTGCAGCGAGCGGAATAGGTAGAAAAAGCTACCTCGGATCCATCCGCAGTCGTCGGCATCCGGGAGGTAATCTGGGGAAGGTCCAGCTCCGCTCCAGCCGCCAAGGCCATCGCCAGCCCGACGGACGTGCCGATGCCCTTCTGCTTGCCCTTGTACACCGCAGGCGCTTCGGCTGACAAAGCCTCCGCCAGGGCGTCAACATCATCAAGGGCCGCGCCCTTGGGGACAAGCTCCTTATAGAAGCGGCCAAGGACCTCCTTCGCCTTGGCGAGGGAGCTGACGACGGTGCTGCAGCGATCTTCGACCGCTGCAGTAGCATCATCTAGAGCACTCCCGTGCTCCAGAGCGCTGCGGTCAAACTCGATGCTTGCGGCATCTGAGACAAAAAAGAAAAGGAATGAAGAAAGTAACAAAGAAGAAAGACAAGAAAACGAAAAGAAAGGAGCAAAAATAAGGTACTCACCCGAAACAGCCTTAGCAGCAGCCATGAGCTTGCCTGCCACCTCTCTTATATGCGCAGTCGCAGCAGTGGCAAGCTGCTCCTCGCGATCCGTGAATCCGAAAGAGCCCTGGCCAATAGTAATCGGTGAAACGTGCTGCAAGTGATGAATATAGGTCATCACCATCTCAGATCTGGTGGATACAGAACCGCGGAGGCCAAATGGAATAAGGAGGACGAAGAGTATAGATCCAAGGGGATAGAAAACCCCTTTGCGAAATTCGAACCCGGGCAGGTTCGAAACTTCATCAGGGCCCGTTACCATGTGGACCCAAAAACCAAACAACTCACCGCGGATCCTGCAGTGAAGTAATTCGAGGAAATTGTGTTAAGTAATCTAATTACCGCAGATCAACTCGATTGCATTCTAATCGATGATCTAAACGATTCACTGTTACTTCTTCTGCAGGAGGAGGAAATTGTTGCTAGTCATGGATCTCAGGGTTCCTGATCCCAGGGGTCGACGACGACCACCATGTGGAATAACCCTTTTAACAGGGCGATGAACCGGGCCAAGAAAATAGAGCCGGTTATGAAGAAGCCGTCGTCGGCTGGCCGTCTGGCCGGCCTCGGGGGTAAGAATTGGGTGGATCATTTTGGTCCACCGCCGAGGACGCATGTGGCTCCATCGGGAAGGAGCGAGGAGGAAAACCGCGAGGTTGAAGAACTTAAGGAACAAGTGGCACGGATCCCGCAGATCGTCCAAGACAACCTGGCAATCACCCTCACGTCCTTCCTGCCTACCTTGGTGGAGTCAATAGAGAACTGGAGTGCGGGTGGTCGAGTAGGGCCGTCTCTGATTCCAATCATGGTCAGCAGCCACTCGAACAGCGTGGCGCCGGTGAATCAGGCGAACTACGTGTTCGTGACTCTGCCCGCTAGCACAGCGGCGCCGCAAGTGTTGGTGACTCCCCCTGTGATCACCGCGGCGCCGGAGTACATGTAGGTGGCCCCCTGCCATCATCGCGGCGGCACCGGAGCTCCAAGCACCCGGCGGTAGGGAGAATACACCGGCGGCCAGCACCGCGCCATCAAGCAGCCCTTCCGTCTCTTGTAGGCCTGTCGCCGTATGCGGTGCCTTGACATTAGCCGATCTCGACGCCATCACGGTAAACAAATTGCTTTACCGCCTTTCACGCCATCTATTACTCTTATGGCATCTCTGACGACGCCGTACATGTTTTCCGCAGACGGATGTTCCTTGCACTCTCTTATGCTACGTGAACAACGAGCTGAGGGATGTTGCCAAGGGTACCATCGTTCAACCCTTGCAGCGCATGTTCCACTCAAGGCCGATGCCAGATAGCGTGCACAAGGTTAAAATTAGTCGGGTGCTAAGGGGCTGAGACGACCTGGAACCTCCCATTCAACCCCCAAGAGCGGATGAAGAAGAGCCGGCTGTCCTCAGAAGTTGCTTTGGCTTATTCTTGCAATGGCCAAAGAGCATGATCCATTTGGGGACGGCGGGGGCCATCACGCCACAGACAACAACACCGCCTGTCGTGCCAGCGAAAGCGGTGGCAAGGCCCCCTTACCGCCCTCGCCGTCACCTCCACGCGGTGGGTCGGATGATCATGTTGATGATATGCACATGGCGCAGGATCCGGCTGAGGACGACGAAGACTGGAATGATCACTTCTTCAACACTCAGTTTAGCAACGAAGACCTAGCTGGTGGCCCCACAGAGAAAGCCACTATCACCAAGCGTCTATTTGGTTCTTAGAGACGCCTCCAGCTTGCGCCTTTATAGAGCCAGCTGATACAACCAACCGGCCCTTTATTCTAAGCCCTGACACACTACATAGGGTGGCCGGTGCTCAGATTGCGGTGCCTGCCCGCTCTCCAAAAGGAAAAAAGGGCAGGAAAAGAAAATCTAGCAGCTCGAGCCAGCCGGTGGCGTCAACAACTGCGAATCCGATCCGGTTTCGGGACGGGCCACCAAGACCTGAGGGTATTATGTGGAGGATTCATGTGGCGGGTGAGCCCATGCTACCAAAGAATTTGCGGAGGCTCACCAGTTCGGAACTGCAGAGTGTGCATGACGGCGTGCTAACGATAGAGAGACGCCTTCTATCGGAGAAAGATCCCTCGCACCCGGTATTCGTGGTTAAGGTGCCACCAGGCTTGGGCTTCGTCGACAATGCCCCTGCGGATCTGTTCTTCCTGCAGTTCGACGACATCTTCAATATGTTCCACCTATACCTGCTGCACTATACCATGGTCCGCCTGTTTTCTCTCAGCCTGGCCATGCAGATCATTAGAGAGAACACACCGGGCATCGCTATAGTGGACCCCTACTACATGCGTGACGGCTGCTTGGGTTCCCCCGCTGAACGACGTATCATGGCCTCGTACCTAAAAATAATCCTCGTGGCGAACAAGACAAAGGAATACATTCTCGTGCCTTACTTTCCCGAGTAAGTCGTTATTCACTCGCCACCGTCGATTGGCTTTATTAGATTATCATCATTCTTTTTCCAACACATTCCATTTGATTTTTTTGCGCAGAGATTAACACTGCACGCTCATCTCCTTATCGCCGAAGCATTTCCACGCCACGTATTTCGACTCGGGGAGTCTAGAAAAGAAGAAAAACTACGACAAGATCAAGGAAGTTCTGGATGATGCTCTCACTAGCTATGCCTCGACGGAAGGCACCACCTTCGTGCGTACGAAGGTCAAGTTTGGCAGGCACGTCTTCAACCACGTAACGGAGTTTCCCTGCGTGAAGCAGCCGGAAAACAGTAAGAAGGAAGCCTACTATGCACTCCATCACATGAGGGCGTTCCTACTTGACCAGCAGAATTCTACGCTGCCAGATCATCTCAAACAGTGGGCCGAAGCAAAGGCCAAGATCACTGATTCAGATATTAGACAAGAGATGTATTGCATCCAGCAGCAGTTTGGGGCAATCATCTTTCGTGATGTCATGACTTCGGGGGGGATCTTCTACGGAGGAAATATCCCGAATAACCGTGACATAGAAGATCGCCTAGAGATGCAGGGTGACTATAGGAAGTTCATGACGAGAAAAGGCGTCCTCCCGTTCCCTAAGCCGAGCCAGAAGGCTTGATGTTGGCCTAGTTGTAGTTACAAACTATAGATGACCTTTGTGTGTGTGTGGACAAGTGTACATGCTACTATACTTATATTATTAGGTTTATGAATCATCTCTTACTTCTTTTGCTTATTATTATATATCAATCAATGCTTGGTTTTTTTGCTTACTCGTTGGTCCTTCTTTTTTCCTTACTCTTTTTTTGAGAATAATGCCGATGATTGAAATGTCGTGGCATACTATATATGTGAATGTACTATGACGAGATTGTGAGCCTTGTGATATGCACAAGTCCAGGTCTTGTGCATCCTACTTGGCTCACGGTTCCGTCGTAGCATATTCCTGTGTCCAACGACCTATGTATATAATATGAGGCAGTCTTTTTGATTTAATTTGGTCTTTTTCGAGAATAATGCCAATGATTGAAATGTCGTGGCACAATATATATGTGAATGTGCTACGATGGGATTGTGAGCCTTGTGATATGCACAAGTCCAGGTCTTGTGCATCCTACTTGGCTCACAGTTCCATCGTAGCATATTCATGTGTCCAACGACCTATGTATATATATATATATATGAGGCATCCTTTTCGAGTTACTTTGGTCTTTTTCGAGAATAATACCGATGATTAAAATATCGTGGCACACTATATATGAATGTGATGCGATGGGATTATCCGCCTTGTGCTATGCACATGTCCAGGTGTTGTGCATCCTACTTGGTGGATAGTTCCATCGTAGCATATTCCTGTGTCGAACAACCTAGTTATATATCAGGCATGCTTTTTGAGTTTTTTTGATTTAGGAGTACTTTCTATAAGTGTATCTTCATATGCGACTTTAATTATATATGTTTTTTTTCAATCATCGGTTAATTATTATTGTCAACTTGTAGATGACGTGGTACGTCGTGTACAAGGGACGGGTTCCCGGAGTCTACGATGATTGGGAAGACTGCCGGAGACAGGTGCACCGTTTCAATGGCAATAGCTACAAAGGGTACAACACTATGACGGAGGCGGAAGCTAGATACACGCGCTATCTAGCGGGAGTTAGGACGAGGAACCATATGAAGACCTACACCTTCGTCGCGGTGATCATGCTTATCTTCTTTGGTTGTTTATCCCGCGTTTGTGTCTAGCTAGTTTAGATGTCTAGGCGAGCTTCCGAGCTCTAACTTGTTTGATCGACACATGTATTCGCCTGTCACCAACTACTTTGTAACTTGATCGAAACAATGTATAACTTATGTATTCATGTATGAGACTTATCTATATGTATTTGTTTCAATCTTATTTTGCGAATTGTGTATTTATATATATATAAATGTATATCTTATATCTGTGTGTATATCTGCTTATATAATCTGTACTGTATATCATATGGCCCTAAAATTAAAAAAAAAGACACCCGTGGCGCACATGGCACAGCTTCTGTGGCGCACTACAACTAAAGCGCACCTGCGCAGCTTAGTGCCGCACTGCAAAGTGCACCACAGAAGATCCAAGGTGTAGCGCACCTGCCAGCATATCCGTGGCGCACTAGCAGGTGCGCTACGCCTATCTCGACATAACCGTGGCGCACCAGGCATTGCGCCACGGCTAGGAGATAGCCGTAGCGCAAGGCCCACTAGTGCGCCACGGATGGGCCTTTTAGGTGCGCCACAGACGACCGTTTTCCTAGTAGTGCATGAAGCTGTGTACTATAGGACTAGACATGATTATGACCGTATTTTATCCAGTGTTGAATGGGAACAAAAATTTCCGCTTGTTTCTGTGCGCGCTCTCACTCGATCTGGTTCTGACCATCCACCTCTCCTGATTGACTTAGGAAATAGAGCTCACCTTGGTAATAACCCGCGTTTTTCTTTTGAACTATCGTGGTTAAGACAAGATGATTTCTTTGAGATGGTGGGGGGCGGTATCACATGGAGATACTCCAACTGCGCGGTGGCAAAATAAAATTAGGCATTTAAGACGCTTTCTTCGCGGATGGGCAAAAAACCAAAGTGGTAAATACAGGAACGAAAGAGATACACTCGTTGCGATTATCGATAGGCTTGATATTAAGGCTGAGACAACTGACTTGTCGGCAACTGAGAGACACTTACTCCAATTCGCTAATGATCAGGTCTCAAAGCTGAGGCGTGATGAGGAGACTAAGTGGGCTCAACGGGCAAAAGTTAAACATATCCAGGAAGGGGGAAATAATACTAAGTATTTTCACCTAATAGCTAATGGAAAACATCGGAAGAAAAAGATTTTTCAGCTTGAACAAGATGAGGGCACTATTGTGGGAGATGAAAACTTGAAAATATATATTTCCGAATATTATAAGAAACTATTTGCTGACACGGACCCAAATAGTTTTTCATTAATGGAGGAGAGGAACAGGGACATTCCTCAGGTATCTACTTTGGAGAATACAATTCTTACGTCGGTGTTCTCGGAAAAGGAAGTTCTTGACGCAATCTCTTCCATGGAACACAATAAGGCTCCGGGCCCTGATGGATTCCCTGCGGAATTTTATCAGACTTTTTGGGAAGTGATAAAAAACGACTTGATGGCTTTATTTGCACAGTTGCAAACAGTCGAGTTACCTCTTTATAAACTAAATTTTGGGGTTATCACTCTCCTGCCTAAGAAAGAAAATGCAGGTCAGATCCAGCAATATAGACCGATCTGCCTTTTAAATGTAAGCTTCAAATTTTTTACTAAAGTGGCCACGAATCGAATCTCTATGATAGCTCACAAGGTGATTCAACCGACTCAAACAACTTTTATGCCTGGAAGACATATTCTGGAGGGCGTAGTTATTTTACATGAAACCATCCATGAGCTTCATTCGAAAAAGCTAGATGGAGTGATTTTCAAAATAGATTTTGAGAAAGCATAAGGTAAGGTAAAATGGCCCTTTTTACTTCAATCTCTTCGTTTGAAGGGTTTTGACCCTTTATGGTGCAAGTGGATCGAAAATTTCATTCAAGGGGGAAGTGTTGGAATTAGAGTGAATGATGACATCGGTCATTTTTTTTCAAACAAGAAAGGGGGTACGACAGGGTGATCCTTTATCCCCCATGCTATTTAATATTGTGGCAGATATGCTGGCCATCCTCATAGCTAGAGCTAAGGAAGATGGACAGGTTGATGGTTTAATCCCACATCTAGTTGAGGGAGGGATTTCCATCCTTCAATACGCAGATGACACAATTCTTTTCTTGGAACATGATCTTATGAAGGCTGTAAACATGAAGCTGATACTTTGCATTTTTGAGCAACTTTCGGGGCTTAAAATCAATTTCCACAAAAGTGAGGTCTATTGTTTTGGGAAGGCAAAAGAATATGAACATGAGTATAGAGATATATTCGGGTGCGACTCAGGTTCTTTGCCTTTCAAGTATCTTGGGATACCTATTCACTATAGAAGGCTTAGAAATTCGGAGTGGAATCCTGTCGAGGATCGTTTTGAAGGAAAGTTAGGATGTTGGCAGGGTAAACTTTTGTCATACGGAGATAGATTAGTGCTAATTAACTCTGTATTAACAAGTATGCCCATGTTCATGTTATCTTTTCTGAAAATACCTAAAGGTGTTAGAAAACGATTAGACTTCTATCGTTCAAGATTTTTTTGGCAAAGTGATGACCATAAGAAAAAATATAGATTAACTAAGTGGAATATAATTTGTCGCCCCAAGGATCAGGGTGGATTGGGCATTGAGGTGTTAGAAGTTAAAAATAAATGTCTTTTGAGCAAATGGTTATATAAATTACTTTCAGAGAATGGGGTATGGCAGGAAATTCTTCATAATAAATATCTTAAAAACAAAACTCTAGCACAGGTAGAAGCTAAACCGACGGATTCCCCATTTTGGAAAGGACTAATGAAGGTAAAGGATGGATTCTTTACCAGAGGGTTCTTCAAAGTTGGGAGTGGGGTAATAACTCGATTTTGGGAAGATGTTTGGTTAGGGGAGATGCCCCTTTCCCAACAGTATCCTTCGCTCTACAATATTGTGCATAGGAAAAATGTATCTGTTCATGATGTCTTATCTCACAATCCTCTTAACATAGGCTTTAGGAGGAATTTGACTGGGACAAAATGGGATGCATGGTTGCATCTATGTCAGAGATTGATGCAGGTTGTTTTGACTAGTGAGCCAGATGTGTTTAGGTGGAAGCTATCCACGGATGGAGTTTTCACTGTCAAATCTTTGTATGAGGATATGATGAATGATCATCAGAGCCTCCCTACAAAATATTTATGGAAGCTTAAACTATCCCTAAAGATTAAGATCTTTATGTGGTTCTTACATAAAAAGGTTTTGTTAACTAAAGATAATTTAGTTAAAAGGAATTAGAAAGGATGCAAAAAATGTTGTTTTTGTGATGGGGAAGAAACAATTGAACACTTTTTATTGAATGCCCCTGTGCTAGAATTATATGGCGAATTGTTTATTTTACATACAATCTTCCACCTCTGACCAATATTACTAATATGTTTGGGAATTGGTTAAATGGGATGGATAGGGCTAACAAAGCTCGAATACGTATAGGGGTATCGGCTATATGTTGGTCTATTTGGAAGAGTCGCAATGCTATCATCTTTAGCAGGGTGCGAGTTCCTTCTTTTTTGCAGGTTATAATATCAGCGTCCCAATGGATCCAGCTTTGGGCTTTTTTGCTCCCGGAGCAGCACCGAGATTTGATGGTTTCTGGATGCAGCCGTCTGGTGATGGTTGCTCAAGATATCTTCTACCAGGCTACGTGGCGTCCTTCTAGTATATTGAGATATGTTTAGCGTTTGTATGCTCTGCATCTTCAGACTTTTTTATCTCTTCAGATGGTTGGTTTTTGTATCAACCCTCTTTCATCTTTTGATCTGTATTTGGCATTTTAAGACTTTAAGACTTTGAGTAATAAAAGGGCTGTGTGCATCCTAGGATGCAGAGGCCGGGGTACATCCCCATTTCAAAAAAGGCATGATTATGACTAAAGGGGGCGGCTTTAGTCCTGAGTGTTAGCAAGTACCGGTTTGTCCCGGTTTTTAATATTAATAAATGTATTGAGTGTTAGTCCTGGTTTGTGGCTGGATCGGGACTAAAGGGGGCCTTTAGTCCCGATTCCGAAGTCTCAGTTTTTAAATATTAAAAAATGTCTTGAGTGTTAGTCTAGTTTTATGGTTGGACCGGGACTAAAGGGGGACCTTTAGTTCTGATTCGTAGTCCGACTTTCCCAAACTATGAAGATCTTGTCCCGATTGGTACTTACCATGAAGATCTGATCTCCAAACAAGTTCGGTCACATATTAGGGAGTGCCTCTATGACCAGTTTCTTGGATATGCCGGAGGACTGGACTCCGACGACATCTCCCTGAAACTGGGCGTAGTGGTGTCCCCGCTCTCTAAGACCATCTTACAGCTTGTAACTTCTCTAACTAGATCAATATGCCTGGGAGCTAACCTAATTTCACATATTAGGGAGTGCCTCTATGACCAGTTTGTTGGAGATGCCAGAGAACTGCGCTCCGACGGCATCTCCCTCAAACTGGCCGTAGTGGTGTCCCTTCTCTCGAAAACCATCGATCTTGGAGATGCCTCAAACTGGTTGGAGGACTGGCCTATTTGTAGTACAAGCAGCTCGGCATAGTGTCGACACTCACGACATAATGTCGACACTCACCCCTATTATTAGTGATCACTCGTGTTTAGTCCCGGTTGGTGTCTCCAACCGAGACTAAAGTTTCATCCAACCGGGACTAAAGGTTCAAACCCTATTATTAGTGCTACCTGGCCCAGCGTGCCGCAATCCCTTCAGTCGCGGTTGGTTTCTCCAACCAGGACTAAAGGTTCAACCCTTATTATTGGTGCTGCCTGGCCCAGCCTGCCGCAATCCCTTCAGTCGCGGTTGGTTTCTCCAACCAGGACTAAAGGTTCAACCCCTATTATTGGTGCTGCCTGGACCAGCCTGCCCTACCCTTTCCCTCTATTTATAGTGCGTCCGTCATGGCCATGGAGAATCTTCATCATTTAAAAATATGATTACATAAAAGGTTTAATATATAACACCAACATCCCTATCTAGTGTTGTTGTTTTTTCTGCGCCGTAGCCATGGAGAATCTTCATCATTTAACGGGAGGCTTGAGTCAGTTTTCACTTTGAAGGGCGGGATTTCATGAAACTTATTATAATCTTCTGAGATATCTGTCTTGTCATCCACTCCCACGATGTTTCTTTTCCCTGAAAGAACTATGTGGAGCTTTGGCTCATCGGACGATGTATTCTTTTGCTGATTTATTTTTCTCGGTTTCGTAGACATGTCCTTCACATAGAAAACCTGAGCCACATCGTTGGCTAGGACGAATGGTTCGTCCATGTACGCAAGATTGTTGAGATCCACTGTTTTCATGCCATACTTTTCGTCTACATGTACCCCTCCTCCTGTCATCTTGACCCATTTGCACCGAAACAAAGGGACCTTAAAAGAAGGTTCATACTCAAGTTCCCATATCTTCTCTATGTACCCATAATATGTGTCCTTCTACCCATTTTCATATGTTGCATCAAAGCGGACACCACTATTTTGGTTGGTGCTCTTTTTTCTTGGGCGATCGTGTAAAATGTATTACCATTTATCTCGTACCCTTGGAAAGTACACATAGTCGAAGATAGTAACCGTTCCAACAAGTACAGCTGATCTTCAACAGTGTTGTTATTCATGAGATGCTTCTGCAACCAACTGCCAAAAGTGTCCTCGTGTTCCACTTTAATCGAGGAGTCAGGCATCCCCGGGTTTTCCGAGCATACAATAATCTTGTGTTTCTCGATATACGGAGCCATCAAGGTGGAATTGTGTAGAACTGTGTAGTGTGCTTTATTGAAAGAACCCCTATCCATACATACCATTGTTTTCCTTCCTAGTGTGCCTTTTCCAGTCAGCCTCCCCTCATACCGAGATTTAGGAACACCAATCAACTTAAGGTCAGGAAGAAAGTGAACACAAAACTTAATGAACTCCTCTGTTCCATAGCCCTTGGAGATGCTTCCTTCTGGCCTAGCATGGTTATGAACATATTTTTTTAAGACTCCCATGATCCTTTCGAAGGGGAACATATTGTGTAGAAACAAATGACCGAGAATTCTAATCTCTTCGACTAGGTGAACTAGGAGGTGCGTCATAATATTGAATAAAGATGGAGGGTACAACAACTTGAAGCTGACCATACATTGGACCACATCAGTCTGTAACCTGATAGACTTTCTGGGTCGATTACCTTCTGAGAAATTGCATTGAGGAATGCACATACCTTCACAATGGCCAGGCGAACATTTTTCGGTAGAATCCCTCTCAATGCAACCGGAAGCAATTGCGTCATAAGCACGTGGCAGTCATGGGACTTTAGGTTTTGGAATTTCTCTCTTTCATATTTACTATTCCCTTTATGTTAGACGAGAAGCCACACAGGACCTTGATACTGAAAAGGACTTCAAAAAAGATTTCCTTCTCTTCCTTGGTAAGAGCATAGCTGGCAGGCCCTTGAAACTGCCCTGGATGCTTGCCGTCTCGTCCTTTATGACGTTGCTGGTCCTCCCATGCTTCCGGTGTATCTTTTGACTTCCCATACAAGCCCAAGAAGCCTAGAATATTGACGCAAAGATTCTTCGTCAGGTGCATCACGTCGATTGCAGAGCGAACCTCATGGACTTCCCAATTGGGTAGCTCCCAAAATATAGATTTCTCCTTCCACATGGGTGCGCGTCCGTCGGCGTCTTTCGGAACAGGTTGTCCTCCGGGACCCTTTCCAAATATTACATTTAAATCCTTGACCATACCAAATGCATCAGCACCAGTATGGGGTGCAGGATTCTTTCGGTGATCTGCCTCGCCATCGAAATGCTTGCCTTTTTTCCTTAAGGGGTGTCTGGGCGGAAGAAAATGACGATTGTACGGGTACACATTCTTCCTAGATTTATCCAGATATATACTTTCAGTCTCATCTAAATAGTGTGTGCATGCATTATATCTATTGTTCGTGTGTCCTGAGATGTTACTAAGAGCAGGCCAATCATTGATGGTTACAAATAACAACGCTCGTAGGTTGAATGGCTCCTGTTTGTGCTCATCCCACAGACGTAAACCTGGTTCGTCCCACAACTTTAAAATTTCATCAACTAATGGCCTTAGGTACACATCAATGTCGTTGCCGGGTTGCTTCAGACCTTGGATGAGCACTGACATCATAACGAACTTCAGCTTCATGCACAACCAAGGAGGAAGGTTGTAGATACATAGATTGACGGGCCAGGTGCTGTGACTGCAGCTCTGCTCCCCAAAAGGATTCATTCTATCTATACTTAGACCAAACCATAAGTTTCTTGCGTCACCAGCAAAGTCCGGGAAGTCTCTCTCGGTTTTTCTCCACTATCGACCATCAGTGGGGTGCCTCAACATCCCGTCTTTCTTACGTTCTTCCATGTGCCCTCGCAACAACTTGGCATGCTCTTTGTTTCTGAACAAACATTTCAATCGTGGTATTATAGGAGCATACCACATCACCTTGGCAGGAACCCTCTTCCTGGGTGGCTCGCCATCAACATCACCAGGGTCATATTTTCTGATCTTATACCGCAATGCAGTGCATACCGGGTATTTATCCAAATTCTCGTACTTCTCACCGCGGTAGAGGATGCAGTCAGTAGGGCACGCATGTATCTTCTTCACATCTAATCCTAGAGGGAAGACGAGCTTCTTTGCTTCGTATGTACTAGCGGGCAATTCATTATTTCTTGGAAGCAACCTCTTCATGAGTACCAGCAACTTCTCAAATCCCGAGTCAGTCACACTGGTCTCTGCCTTCCACTTCAGCAATTCCAGTGTGCTATCCAACTTCTTCTGGCCATCTTCACAAGTTGCGTAGAACAATTTGTTATGGTCCTGTAACATCTGCTCAAACTGCAACCTCTCCTTTTATGTGTCGCAATCTCGCTTTGCATTAGAAATGACCCGACCAAGATCATCAGCGGGCCGGTCTAGTCGTTCTTCACCTCCTTCTTCTTCATTGTCTTCCATTGCGGTATCAGCGTATTCAGGGAACATAGATCGGTAGTTGTCATCATCGTTCTCTTCTTCATCACTGTCTTTCATCACAACCCCTCTTTCTCCGTGTTTGGTCCAAACATTATAGCCGGACATAAAACCAGACCGAAGCAGGTGGCTCTGAATGACTCTTGCGGAAGTGTGATCCTTCTCATTCCTACAGTCAACACATGGACAACACATAAAACCATCCCGTCGCTTGTTCTCCTCGGCCACAACTCGAAAAGAACACACGCCTTCTCTGAAAGCGGCAGAGCGTCGGTCACTGTATATCCATGGATGGCTCATCTGTATCATACAAATATATGTCAAACGCAATCACTATGCTAAAATTAGTACCGCACGACGGTCTAAACGTGAAAATAGTTGCTAACCTTTTATTACACTTGGAAACAAAGATGAGAAACCTTAAGTGTGGCTCGGGCATCTCATATCATGTCTGTCTTGTGTGACCTAAACTCGCATCGCTCTAATGGACATTTCACCGAACACCTCTAGTGCATATGTATGAACAAGAAAAAAAAATAGCACAACAACACTCTCTTCCACCAGGAAAAAAACAGTTGAGAGGGGGAGGGGGCTGTGCCTATATATAGGGCCAGACCACTAGTCTCGATTGGAGATACAAACCGGGACTAAAGGGGTGCCCCTAGCGAGCGGCAGGGTCAGGGCCCTTTAATCCCGGTTTGAGTCTCGGACCGGACTAAACCTATGGTTCTGGGTGGCTCGGGCCGTCTGGCGAGGGCCATTAGTCCTGGTCCAGCCACACCCGGGACTAATGGCCTGGATGAAAGACCTGTTTTCTACTAGTGCCCGGGTGGCTTTAGTTTTGGTTAAAAAATTAGCTTTCACAAGTTTTGTAGAGTACATACGTTATAGTTATGTTCTTCCATTTATGCGAGGCTTTGCTGTAATATCGTAATCATAATCATAGGTTGTCTCCATATAACGGGGTACCTTGCATCCATAAGTGATACTGCTTAGCAATGACAACCTTGCTTTAAATGCTCAAAAGCTAACGGTGCAAACAGGTCAAACTTTGCTTGTCCCAAGCTTGAGAGTGTGTCATCTTATCGACGACAAGTACCCTATGAGAGGGTCCTCTTGGCGAGGGAAAAACATAGGCGTAAGGCAGGTGGATTTCTGAGAAGGTGATAGACACACGAGTTACTCCTACTCCATCGGATCCATATTAGTTGACTTTGATTTATTTAAATTCGGATGTATCTAAATATATTTTAGTGTTAAATACATTTAAATGTAAATAAATTTTAATCAACTAACATAAGTCGGAGGGAATACTATAATTTAGTACTAGACCTCTCTTTGCGAGACGTGTGACCATACATATACAACAAGCCAATAAATTAGACTAAGGGTTTCCGTATGCTTAGGGCGTGCTACTATACCGCCTTCTACCTACGCGTACACTCTAACAGTCTTCTAATGCACGTGCTATACAAACGTTTGTGCCAATAGACCTGAACGCGTGTACAACATGTTTTGAAAAAAACACGCGGTCTAATGGACATGCAGACATGGACAACGAAGATACTTGGAAGATATGGTGGAAACAAAAACAAACGTTTGCGTTGAATTGGCAAGTCTCGACAACCCAAAATCTCCTATTTTTGGCATCATGTTCTTATCCAACAATATATTTGCAGGTTTTAAGTCCAGATGGTAAATAGTATCATTACAACCATTGTGAAGATAATCCAATCCCTCACATATGCCCTTGATAATGTTGTAACGTGTGCCCCAACCAAACCCGGAGGATTCATCTGTAGAAGTAAATAGAAAGCATATTATCTAGAGGTATTTGTTTTTTCCTACATTTAAAAATAATATCATAGTCTAAGCAGAGCACGGTCGGTCATACCAGAAAAGATGCATGTCAAGGCTTCCACCCTACAAGTATTCGAAACAGAGAGCACTTTGTTCCACTCAGGCAAAGACATGTTCTCCATTGCAGGGCATAACTTTATGGGGGATTTCATAGCAGTAGCCGACTAAGCTCACAGCATTTTTATGCTGAACCTTCATGAGGATAATACACTCGTTTCTAAATTGCTTGTCTTGGGCAAGCTCTGGATGCTTGTGATAAAGCTTCTTCACCGCAATGACTTCCCTGTTGTCAAGCACTCCCTGTTAAATTAATATATGTATATATGGTTAACAAGGAAAAAAGGGTTCCTTCTAGTACCTGGTTCTAACGTTTGATATAGGATTAGGAAGGATGTAGTACCTTGTAAACGACTCCATACCCGCCGGAATCGATGATGTTGTCCTCGGAGAACTTGTTTGTAATACGTTCCAACAAACTGAATGTAAAATCCCTTGGCTGTCGCGCTTGTATGCTCTAACTCGTTCTTCATGTGGTTGTCGAAGCCGTCCTCCATGGCTTTGTCTAATGAACATAGCAGTCGGGAAAGGGAAAAAATTCAGTTGATGGATTGGGCAGAGGAAGGGCAGATCTAGGCCCTTACCAGATCTACCGCCTCCAACGGCAGGGAAGTAGCCGCCGGCGGTGCACAGCGGCAAACCGGCCACGGAGCGCAGCTAGTATGTGTTGCGAGAAATGGCAAGATTTTGCAGGGAACTTGTGCTAACCTGTAGATTGTACTCCCATGATTGCTGCTTTGCTTGATTGTGTGTTGTAGGCTGGCTGGCCTTCTCTTTCCAGGACATCGAGCATCAATTCTCTTTTTTCTCTTTGGTGGCGAATTGGTGCTGCTTTGCCGCTGTCCCTGTCTCGGCTTCACGTGGGCAGAGAACAAAAGCAAATAGGGTCAGACAAGGGTGTTTCAGTTGGACATGGTATACAGTAAATATGCAAAACTGCATTTTAGACGCATTTCATTTCAAAATGTTAATAAATTTCAAAATAAAATCCTTGATGCACATATGTAAATTTTATCAAAAACTATGATGCGGAGATCGCCATGATCTTGGTAAGTTGCACTATAAAAATGCCCCTGTGCACGACACCTTTTGGGGGAAGTACAAGAGAAAAGTACCCGCAATTGATTACCCGGCGGATGAGCATTCATGGCACCATTTTTTCTAAAAGCTGACAAATTTTGGTGTTGTGCTAGGTGTCCTGGTAGGTCACCCAATGTAATGCCGCGGTAGATGATGTAGGCATGTATGAATGCGCAGTGCATTGTATGCGATGCTTGGACTGTGTCCCATGCAACCGACTGGTCAACTAGCACCCATTGACTAGTGAGGTTCGTCTCACCGACTGGTGTGACCCATCACCTCCGAGCCGTTTTGTTTTATATTATTTGTATCTCCTTTCTGTATCACTATACTTATCTCTTTCACACCCTCTCTCAACATCTCTCACTATCACATCCGCTGCCGTGTCAACATCAAGATGCAAAATCCTCAAGGCGTTGAGCACGAAGGCGACATCGAGATGCTGGATTGTGGACGTGTTGCAAGGAGTGGCGACAAAGTACGCGGCTATGTAATTTTCTACCTTTTTACCCGCTATTTTCAAAAACTAATTTGGTGCGGGTATGAGGTGGCTCCACCCGTAGCTATACCCTATAGGTGCCATCACTAATTTCACCCGGTAAGGTCACGATCCTTGTGATTACTGGGCTAGTCCTTGGATCGAATAGCTAGCTCACACAATTAATATGTAATATCAAGAAACAAATGTCATTGTTATTACATCGCATGATCCAGGTTACAAGTACATATTACAATTGGCGGCGGCGTTGATTGTGCAGGTCCTCCGAAAGCACAGTGGACTCTCGGATTGGCGGAGAATTTGTAAGTTATTCGTTTTCTGTTGATCAATATTGAATTTTTGTTTCGCATCTTGGTTCTTCAATCTCACGAACTTCAGTTTGGGGTTTTCTTATATAGTGCGGCTGAGACAAAGGCGTTGCATGTTGAAGGCTATATATACGTACATGTATTTATTTGCTCTGCCGTATATATTTAGATGGACCGATCACTCGTAAGTTCGTCTCACACTTCTTCACATGAAACATATATAGTTTTCCATCTGGTTAGCTTGAGTTCACCGGTACCTCCGGCCACCGCAGCTGCCCTCCCTCTGGCAGTTGAAGTAGGCTGCGGCGGCTGGCGCGCCCAGGCTGTAGAACGCCGTAAAGTCCCTGGTGTTGAAGTTGGCGCGGCATCCTGGCGCATAGATCACCTGCTGCACCGTCTGGCGGAACAACACGAAGGCGAAGCGATGGATCCCGGCAGTTGGCCGTGGTCTCTCGTATGACACCACCTCATTTCCTGATCAGATCATGATAGCTATATTACATGACATCGTTTATGATTTAGCCTCCTGTATTTGTAATATATATGTGGTGCCTATGGAATTGGATAGATTTCTGTAAATTTGCTTACCATGGCTCACGTCAACTCCTTCTGGTATGTCTGTGACCAACCTATACAAGAACCCCGATCCGAAGCAATTAATTATCAGGTTATATAATGTGTGCAACTGCAAGGTGGAAACAAAGGCGATCAACATCGCGTACGTACCAGTGGAGGTACTCTCTCTTCCAAGGGTCGCTTGGGCTAGGTGCATCAGGGTCTACCATCACCTAGTGACACAATGTATATCCACATCTCTTCAGCTATTTTATGACCATCTAATTTCCAAGTCATTTCAATAACGTTTATCAATGATACTCCACGCACATATCTAAATGGGTACAATACAGACTCTAATATGACCATTTTTTGTTTAGAAATTAGTAAATAAAGAACATGAAGTGTTTTGTCTCATGGGACATGAAGCTCTCATTATTAGAAAATACCGACTCTTTTTATATTTTGAAACATGGTTTTCACGTTGAGGGTAATCAATATACTTAAATGAGACAAAGTAGATTTCTGTCATCATGTGTCCTCTATTTAGAATTACTGACGTGTATGTTTCATTCTATGGAATTAAGGGCTACCAAAGCGGAATTAATTACTCTTTTTATTTTTTGGAAATGGAAATGGGTATCTCCTATTTTTTTTTTGGAAAGCGAAATGGTATCTCTTAAATCAATTAAAAATACTACTGGCATGCATGATGCCACCTGAGTAGTAGGTAATAAGCAGTCACTCACGAGCGTGTAGAGTGATCTGGATTGTCCTGTGATCTGAACCGTCGGCTGGTTCGCCACATGTGACGGCCTTAGCTCGGACCCGATGGTGATCTCGCGGTTGTTGTAGGACACCCTTAACCGTGCTGATGCGTCGAAGTAGTCGACGATGTCGCCAACGATGTTCCCAACTATAAGTGGATCCCTCTGCATGCTAGCCGCCGGCCGGTCGCCTGCGAACTTATTTCAAGTTCTAGCTTGTTGGGGAGGTCACTGTGGCTATGATACTGCAGGTGGTGCTCTTAGTTTGGAATGACATCAAACGGCCTCCAAGCTATTTATAAGCATCAAGTGAAGTAAGGGGGAAGTTGCATTGCAACCTCACAACTTGCAACATCTCTACGCTCCAAGATGTAAGATCGGGTGTTGCCGCCACAGGATATATCCCGTATATTATTGCATCATTGAGGAGGGGTTCTGTCGACTGTATGATGCATGGTGCAACCACCACTTTTTCTTGTCTCTTTTGAAAGCTATTGGCACATACCAAGTGTCCTTATTTTGAGCAACAAGAGGCTGCCTGGCCGTTACCTTCTTTGGTTCTTCTTTTCGCTATTACCTATCTTGAGATTCTGCAACAGCGTCAGATCACGTGCCATATGCGAATTTCATGGTGCCTTTAATGGACCAAGGAATCATATCAGGTGGGACTTTAATTGGGTCCGGAGAAAAGTCAAAGTTTCACATGTATTTATCTGGGAAAGAAAGGTTAATTGGATTTTCCAACAAATATTTACGTCATATTGTTCAATTTTGTTTTGTTTTGGAGCTAGCTTTACAGCAAATTAAAATTGTTTTCTTTGCATTTGACTCAACCCGCCCTCGCTTGCAGCTCCGCGACACCTGCTGCGTTGTTCGGCCTTGTGACAACTTGCAACACCTCTCCGCTCCCAGATGTTGGATCGGACGGCTAACATACGTGTTGCCGCCACAGGATATATCCCGTATATATATTGCATCATTGAGGGGTTCTGGCTGCATGATAGTGCAACCACCTCTTTTTCTTGTCTCTTTTGAAACCTACTGGCACAGATCAAGTGTCCTATTTTCAGCAAAAAGAGCCTGCCTGGGTGTTACCTTCTTGGTTCTTCTTTTCGCTATTACCTATCTTCACTTTCTGCGACAGCGCCAGATCACGTGCCATATTCCAATTTCACGTTGCTTCTTCTGGACAAAGGAATCAGATCGGATTGTTCATACTTGGCATTACAGAAATCATAGGTGTGACTTTGGGTTCTGGAGAAAAGTAAATTTTGTCGCGTGTACTTAGCCAGGAAAGAAAGGTCGATTGGATTTTCAAAAAAAATAGTAAGGCCCCCTTGTCCATTTCTTTTTCTTTAGTTAGGGATCATATTAGGAGTCAGATTAAAGGGAATTCATCGGGATGATTAATACGTGCATATAGTAGGCTACATCACAACGAGAAAACACATTGCAGCTGTTGAAGTGTATAAGTGGATTGCACTAGCCCTTTTCATCAGTTCGGACTTTTGGTTGCGTTGGCTAGTGCATGAAGCTTGACATGGTATCAGAGCGTAAGGTTTCGAGTTCGAGTCCTGCCTTTCACAATTTATCCTAAAATTGCTGTTGACCCCTCTATGTCCACGTATAGGCCGGTTGCACGTGAGAGAGGGTGCTGAACTGTATAAGTGGATTGCACTAGCCCTTTCTATCAGTTCGGACTTTTGGTTGCGTTGGCTAGTGCATGAAGCTTGACAGCAGCCACGTATGTACCTGTTCAACGAGTGTTTTGTGTCCAGGGCTAGTCAAAGAGTATGTTTGCCGAGTATCATCCGCAAAGGACACGAGAAAACAGGGACACTCAAAAAGAAGGTGTACGGCGAGTGCTTTTCGCAAAGGACACGAGAAAACAGGGACACTGATCAACAAAGAAGGTGTATGCCGAGTGTCTTATGGGAAAGCACTCGCCAAAGATCCAATACTCGGCAAAAAGGGAAATGACACTCGGCAAGCTAGTGGGTAGAACGGTGCTGGGACACGAAAAATATTTTTTGCCAAGTGTCCCCTAACGAACACTCAACATAGTTTTTATATATTTCTAGCCATTTTTCCTAGCAGAGAAAATGGTTTCCACTATAAAGGATTGGTTCGAATACACCTACTAGTGGAAGGGGCGTACTGTGCGGACACGGCAAAGAGCGCCGTGCTACCATGCCGGCACAAAATGGAAAGACAAGTACGGCTGCCACACGGTGGATTTTGGACGAGGGTGAGAAGAAGAGGCGAAGATGAAAAGAACTGGCTGCAGAAAAAAATCCCAAGATCTGAACCGACCAGAAAAGCAAGCCCAAATGTGCTAGGTCAGATGCAGCTCCCAACGATATATGTGACCTAGTTGTAGATTAATTAAAACGAGGCTAGAGTTGAGTCTAACGAAGCATAAATCAACGATCGCCACACACACAAAAGGAAATGGCCACACGCGCGCCTTTTCCGGTGCAATGCCGTGATGCCAACAGGTTTCAACTTTACGTCCAACTAGGCGGACACTCAAGGTTCTTCCTTTCCAATCATGCATCATCACCAATAATTGTAAGATCTACAAGTTGAACAAGTTGTGCTAATCACGACCTCAACATGGTGTTTGTCACCGTCACGGTTTTATGGTAGATCTTTAGGCGAGAGGTCAATGATATCTCGTTGTTTGTAGCTGGGCGGTTTTGATAAATTGCTTTTTATTATGCTAGTCATTTGTTGATTGATAGTGAACCAATTAGTTTCCATCTACGATGAACCAATTAGTTTGTAGCTAGATGATTCCCAACTTGTAGTTTGTCACTATATGATAAACCACGTAGATAGATTGGACCTTATATAAGTATTTGGCCAAGTGCTTGAAGTTATCACCTTTTATTTATAAAGCGGGGCGAAAGCCTGATTCGAGAGAGAGGCGGAGCTGTGGCCGGTCCAGCAAAGTTGCACATGGGTCCCACTTTGAAAACCAGGATGCATGTTGTGTTATCGGGACACGCAGTGCTAGCTCCGTGCTAAGCTTCTATTTTCTGCCCTCTATGTTGCTCAGCTCCCTACAATTCCTCATATTCTTCATTGTCTTCGTATAAATTTCTTTTATCTTTTTTCGATCTACTCAGCCCCGTGAATAACTTGTCCATTTTTATTTTCGTATTAGACTAACTAGCAAAGGGGCCCTCGCAACTGCGAGGGCATCACATTTAGTAATTTACAATAATACAATACTTATTTTTTATATTTTACAAAAAAATCATCCCATTTACCTCCTTCGTCATTGAAAATACACAGATTTTAGATATGGATATATTTGAAAACACATAACTTTGAAATTTTATACATGATTGTATTTCTAAAAATAAAAATAATTATTTGAAAACATTTTTATGGTAAAACTTTGATACTTTATGGTGGAACATCTTAACCTTATTAATCACGATTCAAAGTCAAATCGAATATTAGGACATATAGTATATCATAATAATTTTACCAATATGGTTGGCTAAACACATGATATTTTTATTTATCATGAGGATATAAAAAAGCAAATTTAACCAACTGATGCACTTTCTATCATGAACCGAGCAAAAAGTAACTCCATTCTTATGCCACATTAAAAACTTATTATACATACATTAGTGTTCTAGAATTAATTAAGACAAAGAATAGAACCATAACATAATTTCATTCATTATATTTGGTCTTTCCATCAATTCATGGATGAGATTCATACGGTCTCAAATTCATATTGTGTATGGAAGAGAGATTGGTCAAATCAGACATAAAAGATAATAAAGAGAAATAACTATAAGATATTAAGAAAAGGTTCACATCTTTAAAGAGATCGCAATGCTAACTTTGGATGACCAAGATTTGAAAAGGCATCTGAGGATCGTGAAAAACATTACCGATACATTTAGTTGTTACTGCAATCATCACTTTGTGATTATCATAGTTATAATATTATGTTCCTCATTTGTAAGCTCAGTTTTTTGTTGAAATAAAATAGCTATAACACATTTTTTGTTAACTTATTTATGCATTGTGATCTATGATAATAATTTTCAATTTTTATAAGGTTTTTAGTTTCAATTTTCATTTTTGTTCACTTATTTTTACATCACGTTTACTTTTACGGAATTCATCAAATTACAATTTGAAAGTCAATTCCGAAACTCACTCTCCATTTGTTCATAAATAAATGATATTTACATATTTGCAAAAAATAATGGCACAATTTTATCTCTGTAATACAAATATATTAATATATATTACTCAATATAAGAGAATTTGTGCCACACTTTCTTTAGGACTACATATATTTATGCTGGAATATAAGAACATTTTAGAATATGTCAAGCAATTAAACCAAATGCCATTGTATTATCTGCTGATGTCACCAATAATTTCACCGCATGCATGGTGTCGCCACCCGTGTTTGCTACTGGTCTTCTTTTAGGATGGATCGCGGAAGTAATAAGGGTTTTGTCGTATTGAACATAGATATCTTTTTAAGACGTGACCATCTATTCAAATACCCTATTGGATTTTTGTTTATGCAGGGAAGACTCTGCAAAGTTAAACGTGTCAACCAAGATGTGTCAAACAGATTACACTGTCAACTAACTACTAATTTTTTTTATTAAATGTTAACTATAAATTTTAGATCCAACTATCAGAATAATTTAGCTAATATGGATTAACATGGTGACTCTATTAAACATCTTGAGACTGCTACTTTGTAGAAAAAACTCATAACATATATGACATCAAATATGAATATTATAAATTTAAGTTTCAAAATGGATCTAGATACTAAATTAGTGTCATAAATTTTGCTACATTTTTTCTAAAGTTGGTGAAATTTCATAAAGTTTAACTTAGGACAAATTCTAGAAATACACTTAACGGAGGGAGTATATGAGTAAACACTACATCAAATTGGTATAATACGAAATTAAATTTTAGATCGGATCTAGTGATACTAAATTATTATTATAATTGTTGCTATATTTTTTATAAAGTTGGTCAAATTTTACGAAGTTTGAGTTAGAACAAAGTCTAGAAATACACTTACATGTCTTAGTGTGAACAGAGGAAGTGCAAGGATCAATCCTTAGAGATCGTCCATGACATGCATTTTAAAGTTTAACTCTTACAAGCAGTGTCATATTAGTGTCTCGTCGGGCAACACATCACAAAAGGAAATCTCGTCATGCCATTAATTACTAGGCGTATCCCATAGGGGCGTACTGTGTGACAGGCAGGCTTGAAGACAATCGGCGACCAGAAAAGCAAGCCCAAAATTCGCTAGGTCAGATGCAGCTCTCTACGAGAGTCTCGTTCGACCGCGATCGGATGACCACACAATGTGATCTATAGCTGTAGATAAATTAAAAGGAGGCTAGAGTAGGAATTTATTTTGCTTGCTTGTTTCTATAGCCTAACTGTTATTACACTAGATAAATCTTCCTTTTTCTTTTCTTTTTGAATGCATCGACGATCGAGGATTCTGTACATACGCACATTACAACTTGTCCAACATGAATCAATATTCTCATGCTGCCTGCCCAAGGTCAGCCGATCGCCACATACGTCTTCTACGCAAATTAAAGGAAAGGGCCACTCAAGATTCTTCCTTCCTTTCCGATCATCATCACCTGTACGAGCGTTCTTTCGGCCGCGCAGATCGGACCAAAATCATTTAGAGTATTTTTCTTTTTTCCATCACTGTTACCATCGAAATCTATCTTATTCTCGACCTGGATTGATAATGTACCATGGATTTGGCAACAGAGGTACCGCAGTTAGCGTATGCACTACGGAGGCATGCATGATGACTAGTGGTGATTCGGTCTTTGTTTTATCTGGGAGAGTCAGCGGTCCCTCCTGATAATATTCAAGATTCTGCCGCGAGATCGCACGCCATGGTCAATTTGCCATACATTCATTGATTGGGCTCCAACTAATTCTCATTCGCCTGCAAATTAGCAAAAACCAAATTTATATGTAATTTACAAACATACTTATTATTTGGCGTTCCTTAAACTCTGTACCAAACTTTAATTCGCAAAATAGCATGGAACATACAAGTTCTAGTAATTTCCACAATCCCTAATCGACAAGAACAACCAATACCTATCCCCTTCACCCCTTTTCGCATTATTTAATGGAATATCGTTCACGGTATACTAAAAGTGGAACAAGATGAGACTGGATTGTTCCTAGGTTGAAAGAGATGTCTTATGCAACTAGAGAAACACTTTGATAAATAGATTTGATCTTGACTACGATTATAGCACAAAACTCTAACTCTAGAAGGTTTTATCTAATGCCTAACAATCAATGGTAAGTTGGCGTGGTGCGTAGAAATGGTAGTTTGGAACATTTAGGCTACCCTCAATTTTAGTCTAGTTTAAATAAATGAACTAGTTTTATTAAAAAAGTGATGATTTGTCAAAACTTAGTTTATTTATTTTTACTAAGGAGGGCAAAAGGGTACCCTTTAGGGATACCCATAACCATCCTTAGAGCAACTCCAACAGCTTACCCATATATGGATAAGAAAAAACACTTTGGGTAAGAGAAGAGAAAAGATATAGGTAAGGAGATTTTGGTTTCCTTTTCCGGCTTAACCATATTGGTGCTTACCCAAAACTGATCTACTTTATTTGTGCATGTAGTTGCATTTGTGCATATGCTAACCGAATAACCTTATAATTAAATCAAGTTAACTATGAAAAATTATAGAAAATAAGAATCAAATAATAAATACATACTTATTACAACACGATGTCCATATTTCAAACACGGAGCTAATGCATGAACTAAGAAAGTTTATGGAAACAGAAGTAGGGTACATAGAAACCAAAATGTATACTCAACACTCGTGTTGACCACTCCAGTTCCACCACTCCTTTACGAGATCATCTTTAAGTGCACGATGAGTGTCCGCATCTCTAATTTCATGGTGAATTCAAAGGAAGTGCTTGATGCGGTCCACACGCCTACGAGGATTCATGACTCGTCCAATGAAGTCGTAATTGTAGGGATTCGTAGCATGGAAAACAAAAATTTTCTACCGCACACAAACAAACAAGTCAAGATCTATCTACTAGATTGTAGCAACGAGTCGATAGAATAACTCACCCTCGAAGATTCCAAAGTGTTTAACGAGAGCGGATTCTCGTGGGTGATGTAGTCGTACTCTTTCCGATCTCAAGATCGCGTAGATGATCCTTCTGGCGCTGCGTTCCGGCAGCGCTCCCGTAGTCGGTCACACGTTCGGTACTCGACGAAGACCTTCCTCTCCCTTGTTCCAGCAGGCAGGGGAGGTTGTAGCACTCTCCTCGCGATTCCGGCAGCACAACGGCGTGGTACCGGAAGTAGAGGGGAGATCTCGCAGGGCTTCGCCTTAAGCCGGAGCGAGTATGGTGGACTATGAGAGAGATCCTCGGCGATCTAGGGTTTAGACACGCCAAGGAGGAGGCAAGGCCGGTGGCTAGGGTTTGCCCTAGGCGGCGGCGACGAGTGCCCTAGGCGGCGGCGGCTATGGAGGGCGGCGGCGGCTAGGGTTAGGGTTTAGAGGGGGGCAACTTGTGTGCTAGGAGGGGCAGTCTTGCCCCTCCTTTTATAGGTGGGAGGCTCCAGCCAAGGGGAGGGGAGTCCCTCCCCAACTCGGATCCCAAGTGGGCCGACGGTGGAGGGGAGGAACTCCTCCCCAAGTAGGTTTCCTACTTCCCCTCCACCTCAAAAAATAGCCGTTTGACTTTTCAAACTATGATTTGATTAAATCCTTTATTTTGTTCAGCGATGACACCTAGTACATGATGCAATCATTCAAACTTGATATGACACATTCATGTACCCTTCCCCTCCGGAGTGTCGGACATTCCGAAACCTTCTAGAACATTCCCGATGAAAACACCGGAACCATTCTCCAACCCCGAAACAGGACTTTCCTTATATGAATCTTATTCTCCGGACCATTCTGGATCTCCTCGTGATATTCCGGATCCCATCCGAGACTCCGAACAACATTCGGTCTTTTACTCATCATTCCATAACTACTCAAACAACGTCGAATCCTTAAGTGTGTCTCCCTACGGTTCGTGAATTATGCGGACATGATCGAGACACTTCTCCGAACAATAACCAATAGAGGAATCTGGAAATTCATATGGCTCCCACATATTTCTACGATTACTTTGTGATCGAATGAACCACTTACATACGATACCAATTTCCCTTTGTTTCACGATAGTTTACTTATCCAAGGTTATGATCGTCGGTATCTCTGGATACCTAGTTCAACCTTGTTACTGATAAGTACTCTTTTCTCGTTCCCGTGATATGTGATCCCTTGTGAGCCAGTCACATGCTTGCAAGCTAATTGGATGACATTCCACCGAGAGGGCCCAGAGTATATCTATCCGTCATATGGATGGACAAATCCCACTCTTGATCCATGTGTCTCAACCAATACTTTCCGAACACTTAATGCCACCTTTATAGCCACCCAGTTACGGTGTGGTGTTTGATGTCATCAAAGCATCCTTCCGGTGAAGGTGATATGCATGATCTCATGGTCGAAGGAATTAGGTTACTATGTATCAGAAAGCATATAGCAATTGAACTATTAAAATGACTTGATCTTTATGCTACGCTTATCTATAGGAGTATGTCCACCATATCATTCTCCTAACGATATGATCTTGTTGTTAATAACATCTCAATGTTCATGATAGGGAAACCACAATCATTTATTAACCAACAAGCTAGTATTATAAAGAGGCTTTACTAGGGACTCTATTTTAGTTTACAAATCATACAAGTATTAATGTTTCCTTGTTAATACTATTATAGCATGAATGTAAACATTTATCATAAACACAAAGATATAATAATAACTATATTTATTATTGCCTCTAGGGCATATCTCCAACAGTCTCCCACTTGCACTAGAGTCATCTAATCTAGATTACATGGTAATATACCAAACACCCATGGCAGTTTGGTGTTGGTCATGTTTTTCCCTCGGGAGAGGTTTAGTCAACGGATCCGCCATATTCAGATTTGTGTGTACTTTGCAAATCTTTATGTCCCCATCTTGGACATGTTCTCGAATAGCGTGAAAACGTAGCTTGATGTGCTTCAGCTTCTTGTGTGACCTTGGTTCTTGCGCATTGGCTATGGCGCCCATGTTATCACAGTAGATTGACATTGGGTTCAGCGCACTAGGAACCACACCGAGCTCTGTAATGAACTCTTTCATCCATATCGCTTCTTGTGAAGCCTCCAAAGCAGCCATGTATTCCGATTCAGTTGAAGATCTCGCCACAACGCTTTGCTTTGCACTCCTCCAGCTAACTGCTGCACCATTCAAAGTAAATACGTATCCAGATTGTGATTTAGAATCATCCGGATCGGTGTTCCAACTAGCATCGGTGTAACCATTAACAACGAGTTGTTCATCACCTCCATAAGAAAGAACCATATCCTTAGTTCTTCTCAAATACTTAAGGATGTTTTTAACCGCTGTCCAATGATCCACTCCTGGATCACTTTGATATCTGCTAGTTAAACTAACAACATATGCAATGTCGGGTCTAGTACATAGCATGGCATACATTAGAGATCCTATGGCTGAGGCATAGGGAGTCTTACTCATCCTTTCTCTATCTTCTGCCGTTGTCGGACTTTGAGTTTTACTCAACGTCGTATTGGGCAACATGGGCAAGAACCCTTTCTTGCTATCTTCCATTCCAAACCTCTTTAGAACTTTGTCCAAATATGTACTTTGTGACAATGATATTAGGCGTCTCGATCTATCTCTATAAATCTTTATGCCTAATATGTAAGCTGCTTCGCCAAGATCCTTCATTGAAAAACTATTATTCAAATATTCCTTGACACTATTAAGAAGGTCTACATCATTTCCAATCAACAATATGTCATCTACATATAGTATTAAGAATACTACAGAGCTCCCACTCACTTTCTTGTAAATACAAGCTTCTCCATAAGTTTGTATAAAACCAAAACTTTTGATTACCCTATCAAAATGTTGATTCCAACTTCGGGATGCTTGCTTCAATCCACAAATGGATCTTTGAAGTTTGCATACCTTGTTAGCATCTTTAGGATCGACAAAACCTTTGGGTTGCATTATATACAACTCTTCATCAATGTCTCCATTGAGGAATGCTGTTTTGACATCCATCTGCCATATCTCATAATCATAATATGCAGCAATTGCTAACATAATCCTCACAGACTTTAGCTTCGCTACAGGTGATAAAGTCTCATCGTAGTCAACTCCTTGAATTTGTTGAAACCCTTTTGCGAAAAGTCGAGCTTTATAGACAGTAACATTACCATCAGCATCTGTTTTCTTCTTGAAAATCCATTTGTTCTCGACAGCATTCCGGCCATCCGGTAAGTCCACCAAAGTCCATACTTGGTTTTCGTACATGGATCCAATATCGGATTTCATGGCTTCTTGCCATTTATTGGAATATGGGCTCATCATTGCTTCCTCATATGTCGCAGGGTCATCGGTGTTATCCACCAACATGACATTCATTACGGGATCATACCAATCAGGAGTGGTACGAGTTCTCGTTGACCTGCGAGGCTCTGTAGTAACTTCAACCGAAGTTTCATGATCATCATCATTAGCTTCCTCTCTTATTGATGCAGGCACCACAGGAACCACTTCTGGTGCTGCGCTACTCGCAAGTTCGAGAGAAGGTTCGACAACCTCGTCGAGTTCTACTTTCCTTCCAGTCACTTCTTTCAAGAGAAATTCCTTCTCTAGAAAGGATCCATTTTTGGCAACGAAGATTTTGCCCTCGGATCTATGATAGAAGGTATACCCAATAGTTTCCTTCGGGTATCCTATGAAGACGCATTTTTCTGCTTTGGGTTCAAGCTTGTCCGGCTGTAACTTCTTTACATAGGCTTCGCAACCCCAAACTTTAAGGAACGACAATTTAGGTTTCTTCCCAAACCATAATTCATACGGTGTCATTTTAACGGATTTAGATGGTGCCCTATTTAAAGTGAATGCGGCTGTTTCTAATGCATAACCCCAAAATGATAGCGGTAGATCTGTAAGTGATATCATAGAACGAACCATATCTAAGAGAGTTCGATTACGACGTTCGGACACACCATTACGCTATGGTGTTCCCGGCGGTGTCAATTGTGAAAGTATTCCGCATTTCTTCAAATGCTCGCCAAACTCGTAACTTAGATATTTACCTCCACGATCAGAACGTAGAAATTTAATCTTCTTGTTACGTTGATTCTCAACCTCACTTTGAAATTCCTTAAACTTCTCAAAAGTCTCGGACTTATGTTTCATGAAATAGATATACCCATATCTACTCAAATCATCCGTGAAGGTAAGAACATAACGATAACCACCGCACGATGCTACACTCATTGGACCACACACATCGGTATGTATGATTTCCAATAAGTCCGTAGCTCGCTCCATCATACCAGAAAATGGAGTCTTAGTCATTTTTCCCATCAGACATGCTTCGCATCTTTCAAGTGATTCGAAATCAAGTGATTCAAGAAGTCCATCGGAATGGAGTTTCTTCATACGCTTCACTCCAATGTGACCAAGACGACAGTGCCACATATAGGTCGAGTTATCGCTCGATTTCAAACGTTTAGCCTCAATGTTATTAATATGTGTATTTCCACTATCGAGATTCAATAAGAATAGACCATCTATCAAAGGTGCATGTGCATAAAACATATTACTCATATAAATCGAACAACCATTATTCTCGGACTTAAACAAGTAACTGTCTCGCAATAAACAAGATTCCGATACAATGTTCATGCTGAACGCAGGCACCAAATAACAATTATTTAAGTATAAAACTAATCCCGATGGTAGATGAAGAGGTAGCGTGCTGACCGCGATCACATCAACCTTTGATCCATTTCCCACGCGCATCGTTACCTCGTTCTTCGCTAGCTTCCGTTTATTCTGCAGCACCTGTTTCGAGTTACAAATATGAGCAACCGAACCAGTATCAAATACCCAGGCACTACTACGAGTACTAGTGAGATACACATCAATAACATGTCTATCGGATATACCTTTCTTCTTGATGTTGCCGTTCTTCAAATCCGCCAAGTACTTTGGGCAATTCCGCTTCCAGTGACCTTCTCCCTTGCAGTAAAAGCACTCAGTATCAGGCTTAGGTCCAGCCTTGGTCTTCTTCGTCGGCGTGGTAACTTTCTTACCACCCTTCTTGAAGTGTCCCTTTTGCTTAGACTTGCCTTTCTTGAATTTGGTTGTCTTATTGACCAACAATACTTGGTGCTCTTTCTTGATCTCCACTTCTACAGATTTCAACATGGCGAAGAGTTCTGGCAACGTCTTGTTCATGTTTTCCATGTTGTAGTTCATCACAAAGTTCTTGTAACTTGGTGGTAGTGATTGAAGGACACGGTAAATCCCCAAAGCATTAGGAATCACTATACCCAAGCTTTGAAGTTTGTTTGCGTGCCCAGACATCTTAAGCACATGCTCACTGACGGAGCTGCCTGCTTCCATCTTGCAGTTAAAGAACTTTTCAGAAGCCTCATAGCTCTCAATTGCCGCATGAGTCTCAAAGATCAATTTGAGATCACGGACAATATCATGTGGGTCTGAATTCTCAAACCTTTTCTGAAGCTCTGATTCTAAACCATACAAGATAGCACACTGAACTATGGAGTATTGAGTCTTCCGAGTGAGGTAAACATTCTTTACTTCATCGGTAGCAGTAGCTATAGGTGGGTCATCCAGTGGTGCATCCAACACATAGGTCAAATTACCAGCTGTGAGGACAATCCTCAAATTGCGGAACCAATCCGCGAAGTTTCTTCCATTGTTTTTCAACTTTTCTTTCTCTAGGAATGCATTAAAATTGATGGTAGGGGCCACCATTGATCTACAACATATTTGCAATAGTTTAGACTAAGTTTATGACAAATTGAGTTCTAATTAATAGTTAAATTAATCTAGGTGAACTCCCACTCAAAACAATATCCCTCACATTGTTTTAGTGATCACACGAACCAAATCCACCACATCAAAACCGATCATCACGAGAGTTGATGTAGTTTCAATGGCGAACAATCGACATGTTCATCATATCTACTATATGATCCATGCTTTACCTTTCGGTGATCCGTGTTCCGAGACCATGTCTGTACATGCTAGGCTCGTCAAGATCAAACCTTAGCTTCCGCATGAGCAAATCTGGCTTGCTCACATTGTATACACTTGCGGAATCTAACACACCCGATCATCACGTGGTGCTTCGAAACAACAAGCTTTAGCAACGGTGCTTACTAAGGGTGAACACTTTAGGACTTGAAATTCATGTGCATGAGGGATCATCTTATAATTCTACCGTTGTTAACTAAGCAATACAAGATGCATAAAGGATTAACATCACATGCAATTCATAATATGTGATATGATATGGCCTTTCTTCTTTGTGCTTCCGATCTCCATCTTCTAGCACGAACATGATCTCCATCATTACCGGCATTGCATCAAGGTCAATGACGCCGCTTCATGGTTGTCGTCCACCAGCTTCAACTATTATAACTACTTTGAATAGACACGTGGGTCTTAACATAAATTAAAGACAACCATATGGCTCCTGCCGGTTGCCAACTTACAATAAAGAACATTGCATACATCAAATATAATCACAATCATGGCCATATCACATCACAGCACACCCCTGCAAAACAAAGTTAGACGCCTCTACTTCCTTTGCATGTTTTACGTGGTTTGGGGCTTTCAATAAGTGTCGTTCTAACTTACGAACAAGAACCACAACATTGATACTAGTATTGTCAATCACCCGTTGTAAATTGAATCTTAACTATGTTGGGAGAAACAGGCACCCGCAAAGCCACTTATGCAATACAAGTTGCATGTCAAGCGTGGAGCAAGTCTCATGAACGATGTCATGTAAGGTTAGCCCGGGCCGCTTCATCCCACCATCCCGCAAAATGCAAAGTACACAAGAAGCAATCGACAATAAAATCATCAACGCCCACAATGACCATTGTGTTCTACTCGTGCAACAGATCTACATATAGACACGGCTCTGATACCACTGTAGGGATTCGTAGCATGGAAAACAAAAAATTTATACCGCATACAAACAAACAAGCCAAGATCTATCTACTAGATTGTAGCAACCAGTCGATAGGATAACTCACCCTCGAAGATTCCAAAGTGTTTAACGAGAGCGGATTCTCGTGGGTGATGCAGTCGTACTCTTTTCGATCTCAAGATCGCGTAGATGATCCTTCCGGCTGCATTTCGGCAGCGCTCCCGCAGTCGGTCACACGCTCGGTACTCGACGAAGACCTGCCTCTCCCTTGTTTCAGCAGGCAGCGGAGGTTGTAGCACTCTCCTCGCGATTCCGGCAGCACAACGGCGTGGTACCGGAAGTAGAGGGGAGATCTCGCAGGGCTTCGCCTTAAGCCGGAGCGAGTATGGTGGACTATGAGAGAGATCCTCGGCGATCTAGGGTTTAGACACGCCAAGGAGGAGGCAAGGCCGGCGGCTAGGGTTTGCCCTAGGTGGCGGCGACGAGTGCCCTAGGCGGCGGCGGCTATGGAGGGCGGCGGCTAGGGTTAGGGTTTAGAGGGGGGAAACTTGTGTGCTAGGAGGGGCAGTCCTGCCCCTCCTTTTATAGGTGGGAGGCTCCAGCCAAGGGGAGGGGAGTCCCTCCCCAACTCGGATCCCAAGTGGGCCGACGGTGGAGGGGAGGAACTCCTCCCCAAGTAGGTTTCCTACTTCCCCTCCACCTCACAAAATAGCCGTTTGACTTTTCAAACTATGATTTGATTAAATCCTTTATTTTGTTCAGCGATGACACCTAGTACATGATGCAATCATTAAAACTTGATATGACACATTCAGGTACCCTTCCCCTCCGGAGTGCCGGACATTCCGAAACCTTCTAGAACATTCCCGATGAAAACACCGGAACCATTCTCCAACCCCGAAACAGGACTTTCCTTATATGAATCTTATTCTCCGGACCATTCCGGATCTCCTCGTGATATCCCGGATCCCATCCGAGACTCCGAACAACATTCGGTCTTTTACTCATCATTCCATAACTACTCAAACAACGTCGAATCCTTAAGTGTGTCTCCCTACGGTTTGTGAATTATGCGGACATGATCGAGACACTTCTCCGAACAATAACCAATAGAGGAATCTAGAAATTCATATGGCTCCCACATATTTCTACGATTACTTTGCGATCTAATGAACCACTGACATACGATACCAATTTCCCTTTGTCTCACGATAGTTTACTTATCCAAGGTTATGATCGTCGGTATCTCTGGATACCTAGTTCAACCTTGTTACTGATAAGTACTCTTTTCTCGTTCTCGTGATATGTGATCCCTTGTGAGCCAGTCACATGCTTGCAAGCTAATTGGATGACATTCCACCGAGAGGGCCCAGAGTATATCTATCCGTCATATGGATGGACAAATCCCACTCTTGATCCATGTGTCTCAAACAATACTTTCCGAACACTTAATGCCACCTTTATAGCCACCCAGTTACGGTGTGGTGTTTGATGTCATCAAAGCATCCTTCCGGTGAAGGTGATATGCATGATCTCATGGTCGAAGGAATTAGGTTACTATGTATCAGAAAGCATATAGCAATTGAACTATTAAAATGACTTGATCTTTATGCTACGCTTATCTATATGAGTATGTCCACCATATCATTCTCCTAATGATATGATCTTGTTGTTAATAACATCTCAATGTTCATGATAGGGAAACCACAATCATTTATTAACCAACAAGCTAGTATTATAAAGAGGCTTTACTAGGGACTCTATTTTAGTTTACAAATCATACAAGTATTAATGTTTCCTTGTTAATACTATTATAGCATGAATGTAAACATTTATCATAAACACAAAGATATAATAATAACTATATTTATTATTGCCTCTAGGGCATATCTCCAACAGTAATGGTGACCAACATTTTGACCACGCTCGTTCTCGATGATCATATTGTGTAATATCGCATCGACTGTCATGATCCTCCAAAGGGTGTTCTCACATCCCAAAACCGTGCCGGTCCACAAACAATAGCAAATTGGACTTGCAAATTCCCAAATGCTCTTTCCATATCCTTCATAGCAGCTGCTTGTGCACTGTAAAAACGAGATTCTTTCACACTTTGGTGATGATGAATTGGTTTCACAAATGGTTGCTCCTTCTGTTCATCTTTTTTTGAGAAACACAGTACAATCATACACGCTCACAACACATACATTCCTTCTGTTTATCTTCATATTATGATTTCTCTCGTTCTCCTAGAGCGGCGCCAATAACGTGTTAGAACTCGGAAATATCCTCTTACAAGGAAGGTACTACCTGGTCATGAGTGTAAGAAAGTACTCCCTCTGATCCAAATTAGTTGATTTAGATTTATCTATATTTGATTGTATCTAGACATAATTTCGTATTAGGTACATCCATATGAAGTTCACACGTACATTTCGTACTAGACATAATTGCATGGTGAGTTTGAAGGAACTGGTCAATGTGTTCCACACACCTACGAGGATTCACGACTCGTCCTATGAAGTCATAGTGGTGATCAACATTTTGGCCATGCTCATTCTCGATGATCATATTGTGTAATATCGTCACGACTGTCATGATCCTCCAAAGCATCTTCTTATCCCAAAACCATGCCATCCATGAACAATAGCAAATTGGTCTTGCAAAATCCTAAATGTTCTCTTCACATCCTTCCTAGCAGTTGCTTGTGCACTATCAATGTTGGAAATATGCCCTAGAGGCAATAATAAAATGTTTATTATTCATATTTCGTTGTTCATGATAAATGTTTGTTATCCATACTATAATTGTATTAAATGGAATCATAATACATGTGTGGAATATGAACAACACCTTGTCCCTAGTGAGCCTCTACTTAACTAGCTCATTGATTAAATGATGGTTATAAATTCCTAACCATGAATATGTGATGTTGATTAATAATAAGGTCATATCATTAGGAGAATGATGTGATGGATAGATCCAAATAAAGAATAGCAATTTGATCATGTCACTAAGTTCCAATTGCCAATCCTCATATTATCTGGTTTCCAATTCCTAAGACCATGAGATCATGTAATCTAACAAGTCCAAAAGAATACTTTGGGGACATCAAACGTCGCTTCGTGATAGGGTGATTATAAAGGTGTTTTTCATGTATCTCGGATGGTGCTTGTTAGTTGCATGGATCAAGACTGTGATTTGTCACTCCCTGTGACAGAGAGATATCTCTGGGCCCTCTCGATAGTAATATATCCAAAGAGCTTGCAAGCATGTGACTAAGGAAGTTAGTCACGAGATATAATATTACGGAACTGAGTAAAGAGACTTGCCAGTAACGAGATTGAACTAGGTATGGAGATACCGAATATCGGGCAAGTAAAATATCATGAGACAAAAGGAATATAATACTGGATAGTTCTTCATAGAATTCGTGGGAGCCATTATGGACATCCATGGTCCCGCTATTGGTTATTGGTCGGAGAAGTGTCTCGACCATGTCCGCTTATTTACGAACCTGTCGGGTCACATACTTAAAGTTCGACGTCGCTAGGGTTTAGTGAGAATTATATATGGTGATATCGAATTTTGATTCGTATCTACGGAATTGTTCCGGGAAGAATATTGATGAATATTGATATATTTATTTATTTGATGGAAATAAATATAAGATGAAAGTAGCCCACGAGATAAAAGGCTAAATGGGCCAATTTGATTGGTCCCATGTGAGGCCAATCGTGTGGCAAATAGGCCAGGAAAACAAAATAGGGAAGGAAAAGGAAATAAAGGTCGGTTGGGCCTTGTGCCATTTTGGCTGCTCACACGTGCATATAAGGTTTGATGGATGTTGATCCATGTGCGTTTCCTATCACGATCAATCATTTTGTATGTTTTGTGGACGCATGCGTTTTCTGGCAGAATCAATACAATTGATTGCTCGGAGCGTTTCAGTTTGAAACACACGCATCCGAACGGCAACGCTCGACACTGCACCCTATAAAAAGGGCAGGTCGACGCAGACGCACTGTTGGTCGCTCAGTTGAGGTTCTTTTCTTCCCCGTTTTGGCTCTAGTTTCCTTTTTCCTATTCTTCCAACTCTGTAGCGCTTGGCGAAGCCCTGCAGAATTTCCACCATACTCCATATGCACACCGTCGTGCTGTCGGGTTCTCGCTAACCACTCCACCCAATCTTGCTGGATCGAGAAGGAGGATTCGGTGTCAGGCCATACGTGTGGATATCGTGGAGGTGCCGTCCGTGCAGCACTTGGATCGAGGAGGAGTCTACATCGGATTGATCCGATGCGGGATTTCTTCATCACCAACGATCTAAGATCGTAACGCTTTGGAATCTACAAGGGTATGCAATTCTAAATCCCCTCTCATTGCCTACATCTCATAGATGGATCTAGGGATTTATTCCACTTATGCGTAGGAAATTTTTGTTTTCTATGCTACGAATCCTTTCAGTGGTATCAGAGCCTAGATCGATGCGTAGATGTTTGGTACGAGTAGAACACAATAGATTTGTGGGCGTTGATGATCATATTGTTACTGTCACATCCCAAAATTTTCCAAATTTTGAAATGTGAAAAATAAACAAACAAAAGAAATAATTGTTGAAATTTAGGGTGAAAAGAAACTTTTTGCTTCTAAATAGAAACACCAAAACCCTTCTTGAACAAATTTGAATAAAATGGAATCCAACAAATTTCAATCAAGTGAAATGCATTCATCAATGAATGTATCTTGAAATTTAAATACTTGGAAAAGTTAAACCAAAACTCCAAATCTTAATGAAAGAAATCACTTCCAAAGATCAAATGCATTTTATGCATGGAAAGAATCTTGAATTTAAACACTTGGGAAAATAAACCAAAACCCTAAAACTGTAATGAAAGAAATCATTTCCAAGATCTCTCTAAGACTATGGATTTGATCCATATAAAAATTCAGCAACAAACATTCATAAATGATAAAAAATTATAAACAAAAATATTATAAAATCATAGAAATTGGTTTCATTTAATTTGGTGCCATGGATAAAAACCTATGAATTTAATAAGTTAAAAGGAAATAATTTCCAAAGCTAATAAAGCTCCTAACTAAAATCCATACCAAATTGTGAACAAGATAATCCTAAAAGGATTTAAAAAGATAAACAAAAATTAAATAAAATTATACAAATTGGAATCACCAATTTTGGATCTATAAATAAAAAGATATGAATTTTATAAGGAAAAGGAAGAAAATAAATAGGGAATATTTAAAAGCTAAATTAAATCTTGGCCAAATCCATAAACAAATGGAAGATATTAAATAATAAAAAGAAATAAAAGATTATTCTATATGGGCTTTGAACTATATTCAATTTTATTTAAATAAATACAATTTTTATTTTCTATGCTACGAATCCCTTCAATGGAAACGAGATTCTTTCACACTTTTAGGATGATGAATTGGCTTCACAAATGGTTTCTCCTTCAGTTCATATTTTTTTTTGAGAAACACAGTACAATTATAGAAGCTCACAATACGTACATTCCTTCTGTTCATCTTCATCTTATGATTTCTCTCGTTCTCCTACAGGGGCGCCAATAACGTGTTAGAACTCGGAAATATCCTCTTACAAGGAAGGTACTACCTGATCATAAGTGGAAGAAAGTAGTCCCTCTGACCCAAATTAGTTGATTTAGATATGTCTATATTCGATTGTATCTAGTATTAAATATATCCATATCTTGACAAATTTGAGTCAACTAATTTGAGTCGAAAGGAGTACTAAAAGGTGAAATCGGCTCAAACGCAAAGATCTGTCGAACTTCATTCAAGCACAAAAGGAATGTCGAATCTGACTCAGAGAGTTTGACTCTTACACTTGGACTCTAGTTTCCATATGTAGCCGGAGAAAAATCTGCCTAGTTTTGGATTGGGTTGTGCTCAAATTCCTACATGTTAACGTGTAGCCCAGGACTTCCACTTGAAGATGATGCATAGTCCGGGCCCTTCCTGCTTAAAAATGTGTATTCTGTCCCAATTTGTAAAGGCCTTTAGTTTCGATTTTCTAACCGGGACTATGAAATCGGGACTAAAGGCCTACCCCTTTAGTCCCGGTTCGGCCATAAACCGGGACTAAAGGCGCTCATGGGCAGCGTCGAGCACGCGGGACCTTTAGTCCCGGTTTGTAATACGAACCTGGACTAAAGGTTTTTATTTAAAAGTTTCAATTTTTTTTTTGATTTTTTTAAATTTTTCCTAAACTTTTGAATTGTTTGACTCGTTAATCTCTCATTTTAACACTAATTATACTTAATCTTAGTTCAAATCGTATTTACGGTCAAACTTCCCGGCCGGTCACCGATCCTAGCACTACTCTACCCCCAGCACGCTTAACATCTCCATTCCATCTCTCCCACGCGACGTGAAGGACCCTTATACCTTGTTGTCAAGACTAGTATATCAATCCTATTAAATCATATCAATATGTGACACGTTTTTATTTTTTGAAATTAATAACAACTATTTTTAGTAAACAACAATAAATAAGTAATAATAATATTTATTCTAATGAAAGTAAAAAGTAATTAAATTAATATTATATTCATTTTTTGTCATTTATTCATTTAATATGACATAAATAATATTTTCAAATCTGCAAATCAAAATTCGACAAATAATATATCCATTACTACCAGAAAAATGCGAGGAATTCAAATATGACATTAAAAATACTAAAACAATTTAATTTCTAAAATATTTTTTCTTTTTGAATTTTAAGAATCAAAAACGGCCTAAGGATGTTGAAATCAAAGAACTAATTTTTTCTGCATGTTTTAATAGGTTATACTTTTTTTACATCGTATGCCAAAGTTATGGCCATTTGAATTTTTCATAACATTTTTTGTAAATTATGTCGAAATTTAGATTTGTTAATTTTCGTAACAACTAAATCACTTAATATAACTACAGTTCGAAGGATTTTATTTTTAGATTTTTTTTATAATTTTTTGGCATGATTTTGAATCTAGAAAAGACGATCCCAGAAGGATTTGTGCCCGTTTTACTGCCACGGCAGAACTTAAGAATTGTTTTTGCCCACTTTCTATAGTCCGGATTGATAATACGAACCGGGACTAAAGGTCACACCTGATACAAATTGGGACTAAAGGGGTTGGCACCGGGGGCACCCTTTTTAGTCCCGGTTGGTGATACGAACCGGGACTAAAGGTCCCGTTTGATCTGGGACTAAAGATTACTGATGTTCTAGCCGTTGGAACCGGGACTAATGTTTACATTAGTCCCGAGTTTAACCATAACCGGAAGTAATGCTCCGAACTGGGGTGGACGAATGGCTCTTTTTCTACTAGTGCTTGCCCGATTCATTGGGCTAAGGAACCCTGGACAAGTGGTCCGCATTTACGCCTGAATCCTGATGGGCCAACCCATGGATATGACTTGGTCAAATGTAAGGGGTGATAGCTGATTGATACTAAGAACATGACTGAATATATATATAATATATATTTTTTGACCATCAAACCCTTGTCACTAATTCCATTCATCGGCGACGCCCATCAACGATTTTGTAGGAGCTATCGGATTAGGAAGCGGTGGCCTTTATAAAAATTGCATGATTTCCATCATCATTGGTTGGTTCCTTTTTTTCGAAATGGAGACTTAGCCCTGGTCTCTGCATCGGTAGATGCATACGACATTTTTATTAAATTTATTATAATTAAAGTATTACAAAGGATTACATCATGGATCGCACAAGGTTGGTATCAACCATCTAAATAGAAAGGAGGACATAAAGTGGCTCTGCATCAATATGATAACCTATAATCAAAACGCCAGTTGCACCGGCTGTATAAATCTCGTGCCACCGACTCTAGTCGGCTGCATCCAGCATCCGTAGCCTCGCGCTGTTCCATAGATTGCAGGAAGGACCATGAACGGATCCAATGAGTAGCCTGTGGGATAACCTGCATGAAAGAAGTATTTTTTGCTTTGTTAAAGATATAATCATTTCATATGTTCCATATGGCCCAAAGAAGAGCATATACTCCAACTCGGATTTGTACTTTATCTTTCTCAGGCACCCCCCTTAACCAATTACCAAACAAATTATTAATACTAGTGGGAGGGGCTAAATTAAAAGCCATATGTACAATACGCCATACTTCTTTTGCAAGGGGACAAGATAAAAACAAGTGTTGTATTGATTCATCCCGAGAACAAAAACAACATTTTTTACATCCTTTTCAATTTCTTTTTATCAAGTTGTCTTTCGTGAGAATTACTTTTCGTTGTAAGAACCACATAATTTTTTTTATTTTAAGTGATACTTTTATTTTCCATATGTATTTTTGCAAGTATCTAGTATGATCATTCATGTGGTCAAGGTATAGCGATTTTACTGTGAAAGAACCAGAGACTGTTAGCTTCCAAACAAATACATCTGGTTGTTCGGTCAAGTTGATGGTCATCAAACGATGCACTAGATGAAGCCATCTTGCCCCTCTATTGCGTGTTAGCGCTTGTCTGAAACCAATATTTAATGGCGTGTGTGCTAAGACATTTGCTACAGTGACATGTTTCCGCTGCACAATATTATATAAGATAGGATATTGATGAGATAATGGTGTATTTTCCAGCCATGTATCTTCCCAGAACCGAGTTTGCTCACCATTTCCAATTTTGAAAGCACCCTGGTCAAAAAAATCATCTTTAACTTTCATAAGACCTTTCCAAACAGGGGAGTCTAAGGGTTTTGCAGCGAACTAGAGTGGAGGTATTTATTGTGTATGAGCTCTTGCCATACCCCTTGTTCATTTAATATCTTAGACAACCATTTACTTATCAGGCATTTGTTTTTAATGTCAAGTACCTCCACCCCGAGTCCCCCTTGGTCTTTAGGTCGGCATATGATGTTCCACCGAGTTAGTCTATACTTTCTCTTATGTCCATCACTTTGCCAAAAAAAAACCCGAGCGAAAATAATCCAATCTTTTCTTTACCCCTTTAGGTATTTGAAAGAAGGATAACATGAACATCGGAAGGCTAGTTAATACTGAATTAATTAGCACAAGTCGATCCCCATAAGACAAAAGCTTGCCAACCCAACTCACAAGTTTTCGTTCGAAACGATCTTCAACGGATTTCCATTCACCATTTTTGAGCTTGTGAAAATGGATAGGGATTCCCAAATATCTGAATGGGAATGACCCAGCCTCGCACCCAAACAAGTTAATATATTGCTCCTAATCTTCTTTAGCCCTACCAAAACAAAATACTTCACTCTTGTGGAAGTTTATCTTAAGACCTGATAGCTGTCCGAAGATGCATAGGACGAGCTTCATGTTAAGACCTTTTTCCAAATTGTGTTCCATAAAAATTATAGTATCGTCCGTGTATTGCAGTATGGATATCCCTCCTTCAACTAAATGAGGAATAAGACCCTCGACCTGACCATCCTCTTTCGCTCGAGCAATCAAAATTGCTAACATATCCACCACAAGGTTAAAAAGCATAGGAGATAGGGGATATCCTTGTCTTAAACCTTTGAAAGTTTGGAAATAATGACCTATGTCATCGTTTACTTTAATTCCAACACTTCCGCGACTAACAAACTCATCTATCCAACGACACCATTTAGAATCGAAACCATACGCATTACTTGTTGCAAGAACGACCATTTCACTTTATCATACGCATTACTTGTTGCAAGAACGACCATTTCACTTTATCATATGCCTTTTCAAAATCTATTTTCAATAAGACCCCATCCATTTTCTTCCTATGAAGTTCATGGATCGTCTCATGCAGAATTAACACCCCTTCTAGAATATGGCGCCCTGGCATGAATGTTGTTTGGGTTGGTTTAATAACTTTTTGAGCCACATCGGTGATCCTATTTGTTCCTACCTTTGTAAAATTTTTGAAGCTCACATTAAGCAAACAAATCGGCCTATATTGCTGAATCTGCACCGCGTTCTCCTTTTTAGGTAATAGGATCACAGTACCATAGTTTAACCGAAACAAAGGTAATTCACCTTTATGAAACTTCTGAAACAGATTCATCAGATCGTATTTAATTATCTCCCAAAACATTTGGTAAAATTCAGCGGGAAACCCATCTGGACCCGGAGCTTTATTCTTTTCCATTTGCATAATTGCATCATACACCTCTTTTTCTGTAAAGTCGGTTGTAAGAATAATATTTTCCTCTTCATAAAGTTGTGGAATATCTCCAATTTCCGATTCAATTAAAGAAAAGCTATTCTGGGCCGATGCCCCAAACAACTTTTTATAAAACTCCGTAATGTAGTTTTTGATGTTTTCTTGACCTATAATTGTCCCTTCATCTTGTTCGAGTTGAAAAATCTTTTTTCTTCGATGCTTGCCGTTTGCAATCAGATGAAAGTACTTAGTATTATTTCCTCCTTCTTGAATGTGTTTTACTTTCGCACGCTCTGCCCCTTTGGTTTCTTCATCACGTCAGAGTTTGGCGATTTTATCATTAGCCTCTCTAAGTTCCTCTCTCTCGGAGGTACTAAGAGCCGCGGTTTCCGCTTTAATGTCAAGTGAGTCAATGACATTCAAAAGCTTTTCCTTTTCAATCTTATACATGCTACTTAAATTTCTTGCCCAACCCCTAAGAAAATTCCGAAGGTGGCGGACCTTATTCTGCCAGAGCTCCATTGGGTTTTTTCCTTCAGAAATGACAGCTCACTCTCTCGCTATCATCTCATAAAATCCCTCTTGGCGCAGCCACGCTAGTTCAAATGAAAATTGAGATTTATTGCCACGGTGAGCTTGTTCGCCGGAGTCAATAAGTAGAGGAGTGTGATCAGAGCTCGACCTCGTTAGAGCTCTCACACTAACTAGTGGAAACTTCTGCTCCCACGAAACGCTAGCTAGCACTCTGTCTAGCTTTTCAAACGTTGGGTTTTCTTTTCTATTGGCCCAAGTGAATTGCCTACCTGACAGAGCTAATTCTCTGAGGTCGAGGCTCTCGATGATTGCATTAAAGATGAATGGCCATCTAGCGTTAAAATTGTTTTTATTTTTTCCTCTTGTCTTCTAATAATGTTAAAATCACCTCCGAATAATATAGGTAGCTCATCGTTCTCACAAAAACGGACCAGCTCTGCCAAGAACTCTCCTTTCTGGACATCTTGAGCAGCTCCGTAAACAGCAACTAGTGCCCATTTAAAATTATCGGATCTAGAAGATAAGTGAAACTTGACACAAAGTTCTCCATACACGATATTTCTAACTGACAAGGTTTGTGAATTTAGGCCTACTAAAATGCCACCAGATCTTCCAATGGGAGGGGGGGTAAGCAGTACCAAACAAAATCAAGGCCCCCCGAAAGATTTCTTAAAAAAGGTGCCGAAAAGTTATCTCTTCCTGTTTCAAGAATAGCAAAAAAATCTAGTTTGTTTTCTCTAATTGTTTCATGAACTATTGAGTGTTTTGCCGGGTCTCTAAAGCCATCGCTGTTCCAAAAAGATCCTTTCATCAAGATTTTTTTTAGAACTAATTCTGACACTACGTCTTGTGTCTGACACCTCATTTGATCTTTTTTTGTAAGATCTCTTTTGTTTAAGGACAGGGGGAATAGGGTCCTCATGACCCTTTGAGCCTTGTTACTCTTCCTCCTCTAGGTCTAGACTGAGCTCTTTAGCCTCATTCATAGTTAAATTGCTCGCAGAAAAGACTCCTTTCTTAACTTTCTCCTCGTTCTTTTTTAAAATGACCATGGTACGTTGAAGGTCTATATCCTTTATATTACTAATTGATTCATTCACTTGACCAGGAGAAGAACCTAGTGATACACCTAACTTAGCGGCCCTATCTACAACCACATCGTTAGAAATAGAAGCTATAGAAAAGCTTGAAACAAACTTGTTACCTGCAGCAGCAGCATTATCTCGGCCTTGTGCAATCAGTTCGGCTCGCTCCATCTGTGTAGCGTCGGCATTTGGCTGGGCAAGAATACGATCGCTCGAACGTATTCCTGCCACTGAAACGCCGCCAAAAGCAACCACGTCAGACTGCGAGTACCGGCTGCCTAGGAACGCTCCTGTCCTCCGCGGCATAGACGGCGAAGCGCTGCACCACGCACTCCCTCATAGAGTTTGTGGTAGCGAAGAGGCGACCGACACTTCCACATGAAGCGCCCCAGCCACCTGTTGCGGGCTCTGCGACGCCAACAACAATCCACATGGACTGCATGGCGGTGGCGATGAAGTGAGACGCAGCGGCACCACACGATTGTCCTCATGCTTCGTGTGATGCGACCCGGCCGAGGATCCAACCATCAAGGAAGAGCACACTTGAATTTTGGACCCTTTGGTCTTAGAGCTTTGCGGAGTGATAGCAACGCGGTTGTTACATTCGTAGTCTCGAGCAATAGCTGCGACGATAACCTCTTGATCGGCAATATCCGATGTGAGCGAAAAGGGTACCGGCGACGCTGTGGCAGTAGCCCGTGTCACGGCCGGAGAAACACCTTTAGATTGTACATCCGCAGTCAAGTCGCTCGCCTTGGCAGCGAAAACATCCTGAAATCTTGCCGCGGCAGGAATTGCGGCAGCCTCCCAACCAGCCTTTTGCGTAGGAGCACACGGAACAGATGGATTGACAAAAGCATTTGTAGAACCCTCTTTCTGAACGAAAGATTTTAATGCTGCAGGTGCTGACCTGGCCATTGGAGAAGGTAAGCTATCCTCCTCCTCTTCAACACGGTCTCCCCACTTCCGAGAAGGCAAGTCAAAAGAACCAAATTTAAGCACTAGGTCTGAACTAAAATGTTTGCCAGCAGTAGGTGGTGCCATATTGCTATTTTGTTTTGAGGTCATCTCTGAACCTCGCTGTTCAGAGACACTACTGTTCGTGTCATTTGCTGCAGCCTTGCCTATGTGTTCCTGCTTGCCATTCTCAGAGTTATTATCCTTTTCCTTACTTGTGTCATTATCTGGTTCAAAATTATCATCTTTCATCTCCTGATCTTCTGAACCCACTCGTGTGGTTCCTTCAACCTCAATATAAATGTCATAACCCTCTCCATCATTGGTTGGTTCCTACATTGTTGCCCCGCAAGCATTGATTTCTTCTTTAAGGCATTATCTAGGTGCTCCGAATGCTTAGATTATTTTCATATATGTACGCACGTGCTAGTTTACAGGTATATGGTACTCATGTCCCAATTCTTGGGAGTACATTTAGTTAGCAACCGTGCGGCAAGTTACCTTGTTTTGTTTAAGTCGGCCGGCCGGCCGGCCTTGTTTTGAGTAAATTTCAGATGAGCCTATCTTGACATTGAAAGATGCATATAGTCGTTTACAACCACATGTAAAATCCTGCAGAGATAGATAACATATAAATTGACGAACAAAGAGAAAGTAGTTACATGTTCAATACCAAGACAGGAAATTCACTATGTCTTACATAGTGTTACATTGTTTTTGGCAGCGGCAACGACAACAAGCTATGGCTGAGGCAAGGTGCGGCGGCGGCAAGAGGACTGCAGCGGCAGCTATGGACGTTCAGGTAGGTCAGGAAGAGACCTACTCTGATACCATGTTAAATTTTGCTGCCTAGAACGATGCATTGGCATTTGCATCGATTTCGTATTGATATAGGTCGTGGGTAGAACCCAACGAAGTGTACAGAGGAAGTACCTATGATTGGATCGTACTACTTCAGTAGTAGAAAAAAAGCCTTTAGCCTCGGTTGGGAACTACGAAATTAGAACTAAAAGTTCCTCCTTTTAGCCCCGGATGGCCACAAACCGGGACTAAAGCCTCTCCTCGTAATTGCGGTCGCGTGCTGGCGTTGGAGGACCCTTTAGTCCCGGTTGATAACACCAACAGGGAATAAAGGTCCGGTTGAAGTTTTAAAAAAAATCTAAAAAAGTTTCGTATTTTTTTTTAATTTCAAACTTTTGGATTTTTAAATTGTTTGACAGTTTAATCTCTAAACATTTCTATTCTCATCTCAAAGTGCATACTCGTAGTCGAACTTCTTAATTGGTTATCCATCCTTACACTGCTCCACTATCAACATGCTTAACTTTTGAGTTTCTTCTAAATTAGCTTCCAATACTGCGCTCATAACTTCTTGAATATAGTATGCTATCAATTCTACTGACCCTTAGACTTTGATAACACGTGATTTTATTTTTTGAATTTCAAATAATTTTAAAAATAGGCAACAATGAATTCCAAATAATCTTTATGCATAATTCAATTATTAATTTAAAAACTCAAAATTTTCTACAAATAAAAAACTCTCAAAAAACATAAAAAATTCTAAATTTCCAAAATAATATAAAAACCCATAGCTGGCTGGGACTAAAGGTCACTACCCAAAGCTGGCTGGCCCCCATAGCCATTGAAACCGGGACTAAAGCTGACATTAGCTCCGAACGAAATGCCTATTTTGTACTAGTGCTCCATATCAATACAATAGCAGAATTACAAAATACATGTATATAAAAGATAGAGCCTAATATTGTTTAACATGACGAACAAAGAGAAATTAGTTACATGTTCAATACCAAGACGCGAAATTCACTATGTGTTATGTAGTGTCACTTTCTAGTTGATTTGTCCATGACATGGACGATTCCGTTTCAATCTATCTGTTTATATAGGGAAATATTTGTCAGTTCATAAACTTATCAACAACTACTAATTTGGTTCTCAGTCACAAAACCAGACATGTTTTGCCGACGGCTAAAAGGGCTACGTCTACGGAGCAAGATGCCGACCTCGTTTCCTGTAGTGGTCACAAAACCAGACATGTTTTGCCGTGAACTAATATGGTATTCTCAAATCTCAAATCAGTGGGCGGCAGGTGCAACATGGCAACTTGTAGTAGTTAGTCTATACAATCTTGTCAACTGGTTCTAACAAAACTAGGCAAATTTGATTTCATTGGTGGTTGAAGAGGTCTTTTTGTTCCGTTAAACGTGCAATAACGTGTCACACCTAGCTGTTCCCTGTGAAGACGTGCAACATCGTTAAGTTAGTTTTGGAAGATGAAAAACAGAGAGAGCAGACTTGGAAACAATAATACGAGGAATATAATGAGTACAAGGGATCTGGCAATTTCATCAATAAACTAATATAGAAAATGTCGGCGTGTTGCAACTTCCAAGTTTTGAGATGTTGAATCGATCCTTCTTCTAGGGGTTTAAAAGGGTTGCCAAGCAAACTGCATTCTACCAAATCAGACTCCAATCTTCATCCATATCTCCCAAATTAGGTACTAGCTGCAAGTTGGGAAGATGGGAGAAAATGCTGTTGCTGCTCTCAAGGATATGGCAGCTCAGCTCGCTGCCATGCTCCGAGTGCAGGTAGAGAAAGGGAGGGAGGCATGGAGCCAGCTCCACGAGAAGCTTGCCGAAGTTGCCGCCATCGCCGATCCAACAATAGCCGTCCAAGCTCTGCTGAAAGTAGCCAAGGACGCGTCATCGTCCGAGACCTTACAGAAAAGAGTCTCAAAGGTCGACCCTGGTCAGCTCAAGGACCTCGTTCGCCTGGTTGCTGATGAGTTGCAGTTGCTCGACTACCCTGTACACATGGTGGATGAGGATAGGAATTTCTGTGAAGCAAACGTGGACAGTATCATTAAGTGGTCACCTGAGCTCTCTGCTCCCGATGCTTCCTATGCCGTCGTCTCCATTCTTGGAGCCCAGAGCAGCGGTAAGCTATTAGTACTAGTATTAATAGTATGTTATCCTTTATCCAAAAAAAACTTATATGCACGCATAGTCAGTTCATTCATGTATCTGATTTTCTTAACAAGGAATTTGGAATTGATGTCATTCATTGCTTCTATGCATATTACAGGGAAAAGCTATTTGCTGAATCGTCTATTCGGAACGAGGTTTCCAGAGATGGACGCCAGACTTGGATGGTAAACACAATTAACTAGTACTAGTTTTTCAGGGCTTGGAACTTAATTTCTCAAAAATAACACGGTATAGCATTCTTTTCAATCTACTCCAAAAATAACACTCCTAAAAACAACCTTGGTCTTGCAAATAGAAAAATACACCTAACTTATATGGGGAATACCACACGTTTACACATGCAAACTTGATGCACCTGAGAAAGTAGACAATGAAAAGAAACATACACAAGAGATAGTATATGTATGTACTAAGTTTTGTTGGATAGATCTCAACGTGACAGGGCCCAACGGCCCAGCACGCCCCCTAACTGCGCCCTGATCGGGGGCGCCCATCCTTATCTAGGTTGGTGGGCCCCTGTCGCCAGCGCTATATAAAGTGGTGGGGAGCCGGTAGCACGACCAACGAGGTTAGCCGTGCCCTAGCCGCCCCACCTACAAGCCAATCCAATCTAGGCTAGCGCTGCGCCGACGGGAAGCTCCACCGCCGTCACCCTAACCACACGCTCGCCACACTCACCCCCTTTCCACCCATGGCCAACGACGGAGGTTCTAGCTCCGACACTAGTTCGGGCATTCCCTCTGGCTCATGTTTGTCGAGCCAGGGAGCAGGTAGAGCTCATCTCTCTCTCTCTCTCTCTCTCTCTCTCTCTCTCTCTCTCTCTCTCTCTCTCTCTCTCTCTCTCTCTCCGTTCTCGATCTACAAAGGTAATGTTCAATGCTACTGTTAGATCTAGACTAGATCCGTGGTAAAGTTATTTGACATTGGTATCAGAGCCATGTTTTAGTTGCTAGATTTTACAGTGCTTTTTGGTAGAAAGTGAAAGGTTCAAAAAGAAAGAATTAGATCCAAAGTGCGCCTGCCCTATGGCTGCGCCGTTCCTCTCGATCTAGATGGGCATCCATTGTGGAGACATCTAGAAGAAGAACACACCCTTCGGGGCAAAGCTAAACCCTAGATCTAAAACCCCATAGATCCCCAAAGAAAAGACAATAAAAAAAAAGGGGTCCACTCCGACCATTGCCGGGAAAAGTCTCCGCCCCACACCTCGGACACTTGACGACGGTGCACCCACCCTCGGGTGGATGCACACATCGGCAAGGAGCAAGGTGGGGGGCGCCGCCACAGTTTTCACCGTGGACCAAAAAAAAAGGGAGGAGCAAAAGGCTCCACCGCCGCCCCTCTTGACGGTGGTGCGCCCACCCCCGGGTGGACGCACCGCCGGCAAGGAGGGCGGGGGGGGGGCATAGCTCACAGAGAAGAGGAAGAGGGAGGGGCGCGCGGAAACGCGGCCTCCTCGCCTCGGACCTCCCCGCCGGAGAAGAGGAAGAGGGAGGGGCGCGCGGAAACGCGGCCTCCTCGCCTCGGTCCTTCTCGCCGGAGTAGCTGGAGAGGGAGGGGCGCGCCGACCGGCGGCTACCTCACCTCACCGCCGCCGCCGACGCGGGGCAACCGCGTGTAAGACGCGGCGCCGCCGCGGTCGGGACACCGCGCCGCCGCGGGATGGGAGCGCCACGGACGCGGGATGGAGGCGGTGACCACGCGGGGCAGCCGGCACGCAGGACGCGGCGCCGCCGCGGTGGCCACACGCAGACGGGGGACGAGCGAGGCACGCGGTGACCACGCGGGGCGGCCGCGCGCGAGACGCGGCGCCGCCGCGGTGGCCACGTGGGTGGCAGAGTGGGGAAGAGTGGCTTAGGGTTAGGGGGGTCGGCGGCTGTGGGGGTTTTATACCCCCGAACAGCGCGCCCCACCGTCGGATCTAGGGCTGCGCGGCTGAACGGTTCAGATCGAGCCACGCGGGCGGTGGCAGACGCGGCGCGGGCCACGCGGGCCGTGCTGGGCCTAGCGCGCAGGCCGGGGGGGCAGACGCTGCGTGGGTCGCGGCTCTGGGCTGCGACAGCTGGCCCGCAGGCGCGCATGGGCGGCAGCCAGGCGCGGGCGCCACCAGGCCGTTTTGGGCCGCTGCACGCTGGCCACTGTGTCATTCTGTGATGAAATAAGTAAAGAACGGCCCAAAACGGCCCAAAACCTTGTTCTTTACTTGTTCTTTACTTATTTCATCTCAATTGCCGATTCTCCCATGTTTCACACCTAGAGCTCGAGGTCCTCATCCATGGGCTTGAGTTTTGCTGCCATGTTTGACATCCTCAAGATGTGCTCTCGTATTCCGTGGGGTCCTCCCGTATACTTTTCAGTAACCAGCTGCTTTAACAGCTGGGTCGCAGGCGCGCATGGGCGGCAGCCAGGCGCGGGCGCCCCAGGCCGTTTTGGGCCACTGCATGCTGGCCAATGTGTCATCCTGTGATGAAATAAGTAAAGAACAAGGTTAAAAGTAAAGTCGAGATCTAGGGGGAGAATGTTGGATAGATCTCAATGTGACTGGGCCCAACGGCCCAGCACGCCCCCTAACTGCGCCCTGATCGGGGGCACCCATCCTTATCTAGGTTGGTGGGCCCCTGTCGCCAGCGCTATATAAAGTGGTGGGGAGCCGGCAGTACGACCAACGAGGTTAGCCGTTCCCTAGCCGCCCCACCTACAAGCCAATCTGATCTAGGCTAGCGCTGCGCCGACGGGAAGCTCCACCGCCGCCATCCTAACCACACGCTCGCCACACTCACCCCCTTTCCACCCATGGCCAACGACGGAGGTTCTAGCTCCGGCACTAGTTCGGGCATTCCCTCTGGCTCATGTTTGTCGAGCCAGGGAGCAGGTAGAGCTCATCTCTCTCTCTCTCTCTCTCTCTCTCTCTCTCTCTCTCTCCGTTCTCGATCTACAAAGGTAATGTTCAATGCTACTGTTAGATCTAGACTAGATCCGTGGTAAAGTTATTTGACAAGTTTTTGTTATTTAACATTAATTTTAGAAGCATAAAATGAAAGGCATATTTGGAATGCGTAGGAGTCAAAGTACGGTGGGAATAATGATGTCAAGATGCATTGAACCTTCATTATTACTGTTGGATGTTAAAGGTTTCGGTGGAAGAGAAAATGAGCAGGTATTTGATATCATCTTCACACCATATATTTTTTGTTTTGATGATGTATTATATATGTATTACTCTAGACCATGATACTAAAGGCCTACATGGCCCAATTTTTTCCCTGTTGTGATTATTCTTGGATTGAAAACTTAGTGTGTGCTAGTCTAGAGTTTCATATATTCTATTTCCTGCTAGCTTCCTTCAAAGCAATAACATTTCATAAGGTCGATATGACCATGTGAAATAGGTTCATAAGTGATTTGGGCATTGTTCAATTGGCTCAATATGCTACAAGAGTGTAAAAGTGAACCGTTTCATTGCATGGACATCATATGTACCATTTTATACACACTAAGAACCGAAAGTTCATATATCCATAAACCAAAAATATATTAACATGTTAGATTTTTTGGTTGATCCCTATTATTAGGAGTTCTTATATAACTTGTTAGATCATCAAAACAACCCTACCAAATTTCAATAGATACATGTACATTTGTAGTTTGATTGATACTTTAACATGCATAGAGAGGCTTTGTCACCCATTTGCATATGATCGACTCACTTTTCCTATGTTCTATCGAAATACCCATTTCTTAAGTTAATTTGCAATCCTCTCATCTGCATCGGTGCTCTCAAAAAATTTGTATATGTTTTCCTTTTGATATGTGGGTGCCATCCAAAGAGGGTCTTACCTTGTGTCCCCTTGACCCATGCAGCTATTGTCAAGCTTAAACCTTATATTTTAGTGAAAAACTAATATAGGTAAGGAAGAAACAAAAAGGAATAGTGGTTGCAAAATGTAGTAGCAGATGCCATGGGAAAAAAAGATCTTTCTTGACATCTCAGTTGGGCAGGGCGCGGGGGGGGGGGGGGGGGAGGGGTTCAGTTATGCATTATGATAATGCAACAACTCAGTGATAAAATGAAAGGACATTTGTTGGTAGTTGGATGAGCATAGGAGTGTCAACAATTTCCCAAGATAAAATTCTAAGACAAGCATTTTATTAGAGTTGTCGTTAAGAGTTGATGTATCGCAACCAATGAAAAATAGAAAATATCAACAAGGACAAATGGAAGAATGCTAATTTAGCTTCATTAGGCTTGCAAAACAAGCATGTATATAGCTATTTGCTTAGACCAATAATTGAAGAGGCTCATAAGGGGTCTAGATAGATGCTGATTAGAAAGCATACACACATACACACCATATGGTATATATATATATATATATATATATATATATATATATATATATATATATCGAGAGAGATAAAGACACATCGAGGGAAATTCTTCGATCTAGGGATGGACAACTTTTGAGTATTGTGTATTATCCCCCATATTATGTATTAATGTAAGTGCTATATATGGTTTCAGGACAAATTATTTGAGAAGCAAGCTTCCCTTTTTGCATTGACGGTATCCGACCTTATCATTGTTAACATGTATGTTTCTCGTATGACGATGTTCTTCTACTTTTTAATATATTGATGTGATATTTTATTTATAATGAAATGAAATGATTGTTATCATTTAATGTACCTTTTCCCTAGTACAGGAATATAGTCGATATTGGTCGAGAGGAAGGAGGTGGCTCACAACTCTTTAGAACTATATTTCAGGTATTCTCACATGTCTAGTTTTCACAATACTTGGTGGAGTTCGTGAAAAAAATTCTGGTTTTTATTATTTCGATAGAATAAACTTGTGTCACATATTAGATCTTAGTCAACAAACATGATTACTTCAAAGAATTTTTCTGAAGTTGGGGATTCTCGACAACATGTGGGAATATGCACCCAAACACATATACACAACCACTGTCTGTAAAATCATTAGTCCCTTAATTTGTTGGGATACTTACACAAGCATGAATTGGATGATGGGAGTACGGGAGGATAAACGGTGTAGGATGCTTTTGAAGCTTTCAACATTTTCACTCATATAAAGAAGGTGTTCATTGAAATGACCGAGTAACTTCTGTAGAGATGAACAAGTGTCAAGGGTGAACTGTATAGGTAAAATAGTATTTGTAGTAATTCTTTTGAATTTTTATCAAATGCTAGACTTTGGGGAATAAATGTTTGTCAAGAATATGTATTTGAACCCAATTGAAAAATTTCAACATGAGTTGAACTTTTTGTTGGTATGGGTCCAACATATTTTGTGTATTTCATGAGATTTTTTAGAACCATAAATGCACATGTTATATCACATTCTCTATGTTGTACTTCTATATACCTTAGTGAAACATAAATAGTGGTTAAGTTAAAAGATGACGTTATCCATGAGTAAATGACGGATGGATTTAAAAAGTGAATGGTAGAATTTAACCAATTTTCTAGATTATAGGATTTCAATAAATCTAAGTGAAGCAAATAAAATACAATGGCAGTGAAAATCAAAGTGCTAAATACTCCCTCGGGGTTGGTTTAAAAGGTGCGCTATATATGGAAACTGAGTAGTGCGGATAGGGACACAATTAGCTCTAAGGAAGACCACTTAATTAGGGAGTAAGTGAAACTAATTGGCTGGATGCACATGATAGGTATAAATGATGGTTGCATATGTAGCATTAGGTGAAATTGATTTGCTACTTGCACGGGATAGGAGTAAAGGCTACCTGCATGCTTAGAATTATGAAGACACTCCCCTTGCACCTAAGTCCCTATGTTTGGGCTTATTCACCTTTTAAACCGAACCTCAGACATTAGATTTAATTATGCCCTCAACTAGGCTCTAACATGGGGGCCATGAGAGTTAGTACATGTGGTGAGAAATTGTGCCTCCTTGATGGGTTGCTCTGTTTAATCCCGTGTGCAAGGGAGAAAGAAAGAGATATAAATTGAGATAGAGGTGAAGCCCCACATACAAGGAAGAGGAGTGTGTTCGATAGGTATGGAGTTGCCAAGCGGTTTATATTGTAGTAAGTTGGTGTGTGTGCGCCTTTTGGACCAGTGACAAGTGGGGGAAATGATTTCTATACCTTGGACCACACTAAATGCCGCAATGTGACCCTGTGATGTATTACTATCACTACTTGCAAATGTGAAGCATGCCCGCACACTGATAGCTATCAATCACAGACGGGTGACATGTACTTGTATACTATTATGTTTCTATAATAATATCAGCACTAATAATTGTAGAACTGGTACTATTTCTTCAAATGGTTTTTTAGGAAAGAACTAAAAAGGATGGGGCAGGCGTGACAAAAATACTGGTTGTTCTTCGTTACCACAATGGAGAGGTTTGATTTATTACTACAATTTTTTTAGCTATGTACTAGTTTAGGTATGTTCCTAATTTTGTGTGATTCACTTGTAGACACCAATTGAAATTCTGAGAAGTGATGTCCTGATAATGTTGCATAAGGTATTTCGTTATTTTTTTGCTCATATTAGTCGATCTATTGCAAAATATATAACATCCTATTAAATTTTACCAACAGAGCTGGGAAAGTGTGAACATGAAATCTATGAAATTCAAGGACTATATTCAGGTTGGGTCATCGATGCCCTTCTTTATTACAATAGTTAACCAGTGAGAGTTAAAAACCAAGTGTATGAACAAAGTACTTACTTGCAGCTGTTATATGATACTTAGGTAAATATATTCAGAATGTCGGATAAAGACTCGTCGAATTTCCCAAAAGAGGTCAGTAACACAAAAATTGCATCATCATAGTTCAAATCAGATGGATATAATTCCAAATATTATTTTAAAAGCATGCCAATACACCAGTCTATTTGTTTTATGGGAAGGGGCAATTAAGGTATTACTTCACTAGGGTTTAAACAGGTATGTTAATTCAACTTTGTTTTTTTCCATTCAGATTGCAGTATTAAGGGAACTACTTTCAGAAAATAGAAGTGCTAAAGTTCCAGCATCAGGCTTCACGACCACTTCAAAAAAATTCTGGGAGGTATTATTACATGAATTATTAATATTGAAATATTGTTCTACATATATGCAGTTTTAACTATCTAAAGTTTACTCAATGACTAGATTAGCTTGTTGATCTCACATAGCAAATAGGGATAGCATTATTCACAATTATAGCTTAGAATACATTTTTTACTTGTTTGGCTCATAAAAAAAATACATTCTTGTCTGAAAATGTCAATATCCATAATGAATTCACTTGAAAATAGGAAAAGATAGAGACAAGTGAACCTTAACCTAAAAATACTTCCAAAGTTTAGGTACACGTGATTGTACCCCGGATGTATCAGACTAGCCAAACTTGCTTATGTACATGTGGTTCTTCCTTGCATGGTTTATCCTCAGCTGCAGCCCATGTTATATATTTTGGAAAGCAAAAGAACACAATACTACCGTAGTTGATAATTTATCAATCTATCCTGGAGAGAAGTCTTTTTTTCTTGACTAAAATGTGTCAAGAAGATAGGTTGGTAAAAATATCACATCTTTATAAAATTAATAATACTACTGTAAGTGATACTGTAGTTGCCGATCAGTTGTCCCAAGTAATTACAGTTTATCTACATCGCAAGCACCATAAAAGGCTCCGTGAAGTATGAGTTGTAACGTGGTTGTTACTAATGTACTATTTGTGATGCCTAAGTTTTGTAAAGACTTCCATCACTTGCAATAAATAGGTTAACTTCATCTCATTCATTACAAAGGTCACGTGTGCACCCTCTTTTTATAAATAACAATTGTAATAAGCAGGTATTTTTCTATGATCCGCATTTTGAACATTCTTGTATAATGTTAGGAGCAACATGCAAGAACAACCCGTAAAAGAGTACTAAAAGGTGTGCAACGTGTGCTTCAAGTAGCCACTGTTGTAGTACAAATTGCGGGGGCAGGTGCTGTGGCGTTGAGCGGTGCTTAGTTGAGCTATTTCTAAAAGATGCTTTGGAGATGACCGGTGGACCAAGTAATGAAAATATGGAATGGCCATGTGTATATTGAATATTATGTATATGTTCTGAATTAAGTATGATTTACGTGTTCTCTTTGTTGAGCATAAATAATATGCTCAGGATAATTCACTTGTATTTTTTACTTCCTGGAAACACCGTATACAACAAAAAATAATGTAAGAACACCTAGAACAAACTTGCATGTAAAGTAATGCGATGTGCTTATTGTATCTTGTTTTTGTGATGATATTTGAGAGTTACATGTTACTTTGTCTTCTAGTTAAGAGTTAAATATATGATTTTTATGGTTGTCATTAGTTCCTAGTGCTACTCGGCTTACCCTAGAGCATTTTAGGTTCCTCAGTTTTCCTATCATCTTTGCAAACCACCATGGCAAATAACCACACTTAGATGTTCCATCTTCATGTGCCGTTACTGGCGAAGATCGTGATGTGTGTGGCAGCCACTATTACTTGAAATGTGGGAACATGAAATCTGGATATGGTGAGAACACTAAAATAAACACATGGTGGGGACACGACGTTTCAATAATGTCACATATCAGATACAAAACATCATGGGTGGCCGTCTGTGATGATTTTTGTGACAAAAAAGAGTTGTACACCTCGCATAATAGATGAGTCTGTGAGCTTTTTGGCTGTCTCAAAACATCGTACACATATGTGACGTCTCAAAGTTCATCGTGAACAAGCCTAGCTCGGAACCAATCACCGATGTGTTTGTTGGCATCACAGATGATACCATGTTGCATACGGTATCCTAACGGCTATTAGCGGTATTTCCTGGTGTCACTTTCTCTACTCCTAACACCGTCAAATTTCTGACTTTTCTCCATCACGCCTTTATGCCGTTATGATTGTTCACTGGATCTTGTTGCCCGCGTGTTGCCGCATGGAATAATCAGAGAGCGCCACATGGACCAATCAAAGGACTCAATGTGGACCAATAAGACGTCCACATGTGGACCAACTAGATTGTGGTGCGTGCCTTCGATCCATGACAAATTTGTTTCGTCATGGAAAACGAGATGACATTATCGCTTTCCGTGGCTTTTATTTTTTATCACAACAATGACCAATAAATGTGCACCATGATGACCTCTATATGTGATGCAGATATTTCTTCATGGGAAAATGATGAAATTTTAGTTTTCTTCACCGGTTATGCACGGTTGGTTCATGTGTGAATTTCTAGTTCTACTCATTTGTTTCCCATTTCACAACACGTACCAATTTACCTATCACAGGCATCAAATGACAGAATTTCACAGTAAATTTCAAGACAAAATTTTCACATCATAGAAATTTACATAAGTAAAAAATAGCCTCACAGAAATACACATTTCCACATCGCAAGACAAAATTCACATGGATGAAATGGAAACGAGGGAGGTAGGATTGTGCGTCGAGCAGTTCGGGTGCACATGGACGGGTGTCTGGTGGCGTAGTAGGATGAAGGTATTATTTGTCGTCTTCAAAGCGGGAGGGATTCCCTCCATCCTGAAGGGGCGACTACATGGGCCAGCCCAGTAACAAGTAATTTGCTTCTTCTTTTATGTTATTTTACTTATACTTTTTATGATTAGAAAAACGTTTTAATAGCTTTAGATTTAACAATTGTTCATATATAAAAGTTGTTCATATTCGGTTTTTTTCAAAAATAATAAATGTTCGTACTAAAAAATCAGATTTAGAAAAAACAAATATAAAAGTTTTTCAGATACGAAAAATGTTTAGATTTCAAAAAATGTTCAAATTAAAAAATAATCATATTTGAAAAATGTTCTAATTTGGAAAATAATCATATTTTATTTTGTTTAATTTTAGAAAAGAACAGAAACATTTTAAAAAATAACATTTATGTTCTTTGAACATGAACAAGTTTGCAACATCAACATTTATTTTATCTAAATGATTTTTAATAAAAACATATAGTGCCATATTTTAACGGATTTTCAAAAATGACATTTTATTTGGACACTCTTATATGAACATTTATGTTATTTGAACTTTTTGCATTAACAATATTTATATTATTTGAACGATTTTCAATAGTCTCTTTTTTTGAAAATGGGCGCATTTATTAATATATTATAATGTTTGATCCCTGCCTCTGCATAACTAAGATGCACACAGTCACGCGAATGACAGAACTAGAGAATAAAAAGTAGACAAGCATTACAGAAAAGCACTATAGAAATAATTGTCTTCAATCTAAGGTAGATCAATCCTCAAATCACACGGCCATCCATGTCGGAAGAAAATATCTCTCACCGTGTTCTCCAATCGCGTACATCCTTTCACAAATAAGTCGCAAAACTCCATCTGCTGAAAATAGTCTATGATCGGAGAATAGTCGTGGCTCGATAAATAACCTGCAGAGGAGAAGACACAATGTTCTTAAAAATCTTGTCATTTTTACAAAGCCATAGCGATCATATAATGGCAAGCGCTCTCATCCTAAACAAAGTTCTGTACTTATCAACGATTCGATGCATCCAATACCAAAAATATTGGTTACTGAACGTGGAGATAAGCCAGAAACTATTTGGATGAAATGACGAATTGTCTCATCGTGATGACAAAAAACGCATTGTGTACTTTTATGCAAATTTCTCTTTGCAAAATTATCTTTTGTTAGAATTATAACTTTACGTAGATACCATGCAAATATCTTCGTCTTAAGGGGTATTTTTATTTTTCAAATTTTACTATTATCATCGACCGAAATATCAGGTTGAACCAATGCTCTATATAGTGAGCCAACATAAAATTTACCACTTTCTAGTAGTTTTCATTTGAACACGTCAACACTGTCCGATAATTGTATCGTGGATAATCGTAATAGTAGATTGTTCCAAGATACTAGTCGAGAACCAATGAGATTTCTTCTAAAAGACATATAAGAAGGGTTGTCTTCCATCACTGTGAAAATTGTATTCCCTTTGTGTCTAACAATCGAATATAGAGTTGGATATTGTTCGGGAAGATTAGTTTGGCCAAGCCACTTATCTTCCCAAAACCTAATCTATGTTCCATCCTTAATATCGAAAGCACCAAAACGAAAGAAAGGTTTGGTGTCTATAAGACCCGCCAAAAAATGTGAATCACCGGGTTTTCAGTCCAGTTGAGACACATCTTTGGACCCCACATATTTCCTTCATAACATGGTTTGCCAAACACCATCTTCTGTAAGTAGTTTAAAAATGCATTTTCTCAGAAGCGCGATGTTTTTGACTTGCAAATCATGTATGCCCAGTCCACCATACTCCTTTGGGCGGCAAACCACATTCCATCTAGCCAATTGATACTTCTTTTTCTCACTATCCCCTTGCCCAAAGAATCTTGAACAGAAATAATCCACTTTGTTTAAGACACATTTTGATAATTGGAAAAACGAGATCATATACAATACCATGTTAGTAAGTAGTAAATTTATGAATACTAGTCTTTCACCAAGGGATAACAATTTGCCTTTTCAATTATTAAGACGTTTTTGTAGTCTTTCCTCAAGAAGTTTTCATGGAGCAATTGTGAGACGCCAATAATGAATCGGTATTTCCAAATAGTTGATAGGAAATTTCCCCTGACCATAGCTGAAAAGTTCAGCATATAGGTGGGCCTCGTTTTGCGCTTCGCCAAAACAATACAAATTACTCTTATGTAAGTTCATTTTAAGTCTAGATAGCTGCTCAAAAGCTAATAATATTAATTTTGGATTCTCAGCCTTCTCCAGATCATGTTCCATAAAAGAATTGCGTCATCAGCGTATTAAAGAATAGAGAGTCCACCATCAATAAGACGTGGAACTTATCCTTCAATTTGACCATCATTCTTTGATCTCTCAATAAGGATGCAATAAGGATGGCCAAAATATCAGCCACTATATTAAATAGTAAAGGCGATAGTGGGCCCCTTGTCTCAGGCCTTTCTTGGTCTGGAAGTATTTGCCAGTATCTTTATTTACTTTAATGGCAACACTACCCCCAGACACAAACGACTGAATGAGAGCGCGCCACTCCTCAGAAAAACCTTTTATGCGGAGTGTTTGCTGGAGGAAAGATCAATTAACTTTGTCATATGCCTTCTCAAAGTCAATCTTGAACCATACACCATTTAATTTTTTGAGTGTAGTTCATGGATTGTTTCATACAGTATTACAACACCATTTAGAATATTTTTTCCTTGCATGAACGTAGTTTGAGACGGGCTAACAACATGGTCAGCAATTGAGTTTAGTCTAATCGTGACAACTTTAGTAAAAATCTTAAAGCTAACGTTAAGCAAGCAGATTGGGCGATACAGTTGACAACATGGTCAGCAATTGAGTTTAGTCTAATCGTGACAATTTTAGTAAAAATCTTAAAGCTAACGTTAAGCAAGCAGATTGGGCGATACAGTTGTATACGTTCTGCATTGTTAACCTTAGGCAGTAAAATTATATTTCCAAAGTTTAGTCTAAAGATATCTTACTGACCGACTTGTAAAAACCCAAACAAATTCATCAGGTCCTCTTTGATAACATCCCAGATTTTTTGGTAAAATTTCGCTAGGAAACCATCCGGCCCAAGCGCTTGGTTATGTTCCATTTAAAAAACAGTTTTCTTAACCTCTTCCTTGGTATATGAGGCAGTTAAAAAACTATTTTTTTCAGCAGAAACCTGGGGGATATCGGCCGTTTGGGACTCATCCAGAGAGAACGAATTTTCCACTAGAGCCCCAAACAAGGATTTATAATATGCTGTAATATATGAGTTCAGTTGCTCCTGTCCCTCAATTATACCTTCTTCCTGAAACAAGCAGTGAATAAGTTTTTTCTTATGCTTGCTATTGACAATAGCATGAAAGTACCTTGTATTCGCATCTCCTTCCAGAATAAATTTTGCTTTAGAGCATTGGTACCATTTGAGTTTCTGCATTAGATTGACTTTTAAGCTCAATTTTTTGTGTAGTTAACGGCCTGACCTCCGTGAAAGCCTCTAAGTCATCAATTATATATGTTAGACGTATTTTTTCGTTTTTTAGGATCTCAGTTGTGTGCCTGACCCAATCACGAAGGAACTTGCATAAAACACGTATTTTGTTATTCCATCATAGGATAGGCGTTTGGCCACCAACCGGTTTCTCCCAAATAGGCTTAACCATCTCATAGTCTGTCTTAGTTGATTTGTCTCTGACTTGGAGGAATGCGTGTCAATATATCTATTTTTATAGGAAATAGAAGAGCCGGTTCCTAAACTTATCAACAACTACGAATTTGATACTCGGTCACAAAACCTGAAAATTTTGCCGTGAACTTTTCATACCGGAGAAGTTTCGTCCCTCCGCTCGCCTAACATGTCAACTTGTACTGCCATGTCACAGCAAGTTTTGTTCCAGTGAACGTGCAATAACGTGTCACAGCTAGCCTAGTTTCATAATGCAACATCAATATCGGTTTCTGTCTAAAGACGTGCAATAACGTGCATTGTATTCTAGTTATGGAAAATAAAAAAATAGAGAGCTGACTTTTGAACAATAATACGAGGAAGAGATCTCGCAAAATTTGAATAAACTAATATAAAAACAACTGACAAAGTGTTGCGAGCTTAGAAATGTTGAATCGATCCTTCTTTCCCCCTCTTTAAAAGGATAGCCAAGCAAACTGCAACAAAATCAGACTCAAATTTCCATCCATATCTCACAAATTAGGTAGATTCATCTGTAAACCTCCTGCTGCTATCTCCCTCAAGTTCGCAAGATGGGAGAAAATGTTGTTGCTGCTCTCAAGGACATGGCAGCTCAGCTCGCTGCCATGCTCCGAGTGCAGGGACAGGAAGGGATCGAGGCGTGGAGCCAACTCCACGAGGATCTTGCGGAAGTTGCCGCCATTGCCTGCGACGACCTGACAACAGGCGTCCAAGCTCTGCTGAAAGTAGCCAAGGACGCGTCATCGTCCGAGGCTTTAGAGAAAATAATCTCAAAGGTCGACCCTGGTCAGCTCAAGGACCTCATTCGCCTGGTTATAGATGAGTTGCAGTTGCTCGACTACCCTGTACACATGGTGGATGAGGATAGGAATTTCTGTGAAGCAAACGTGGACAGTATCATTAAGTGCTCACCTGAGCTCTCCGCTCCCGGCGCTTCCTATGCCGTCGTCTCCATTGTCGGAGCTCGGAGCAGCGGTAAGCTACTAGTACTACTAGCTGTGACACTGAGGTGCATAAGTTGTTTGCTTCTACCGAACATGCATCTCCATATGAAAAAAGCTAATATGCATTGTCAGTTCATTCATGCATGTATCTGATTTTATTAACAAGTAGGAGTAGTAATTTGGAACTGATGTCATTCAGTGCTTCTATGCATATTACAGGGAAAAGCTATTTACTGAATCGTCTCTTCGGAACCAGGTTTCCAGAGATGGACGCCAGACTTGGACGGTAAACCCAATTAACCAGCAAGCAATTTATTTTTACACAATTTTGCAATATATATATATATATATATATAAATAAATACACTACTTGGTATTGACATACTTAATTGTATTTCCTTACATCAACACTCATATTATATTGGATTTTAACACTGTCTAACGAATAGTGGTAACCAAAATTACTCTATGTGGGTAGTACATTTTTCAAATAATCAAGACGTGCTGCACTACCGGGCTCTCACGGTCAAAATTATAATAAGATATCACATCGATGAGCGCGAAGTTTGGCTCGTTGAAGTATAGAGTTGTGTGTTTTGTTTTCCAAGGTTTGTGATAGTATTATCTAATTAATACACACCTCACTACAACAAGATTGTCTCTTCATATTATTCATCCTAACTCGCAAAACCAATTAAAAGGAGGAGTTCCAAATGTCTTTCATAATATTCCATATACATTAATCCTCCCCACCAAACAAACCATAATCCTCTTTGTATGTATAGATTTGCAACATAAGTAGAGTTAGTTTAAATCTAAGGCATCATACCTGCACAATAATGAGGCACATATATTCCAAGTACAGTCAGTAATATTTTCTGTCTATAATTATTTTTACTCTACTCCAAAAATAACCCTTCTAAAAAACTTCCAATTTTTTTACACATAGTAAATTATATCTAACTTATGGAGGGAATAATGCACCTTGACACATGCAAAATTAATGCATCCGAGACAGTAAATAATGAAAGTACTTCCTCCGTTAGGGATTACAAGGCCCATGAGCTTTTTAAAAATGTTAGAAATTGTAAGTCATCTCTCATTTATTAGTCTCTCTTCTCCAATGCATGTTCTCCTTTTTCTCTATCTTCTCTCATGCATGTGTAACTATTGGTGCATGAAGTAATTAAGGGAGGTAGTTATTGACTTTCTGAATCCTAGCAAAGTGTCTCGTAGGCCTTGCAATCCCTAACAGACGGAGTAACACACATAAGAGATATTATATGTATATACTAAGTATGTCTTACTAAACATTAATTTTAGAACAATAAAATGAAAGGCATATTTGGAATGCGCAGGAGTCGGACTACAAGAGGAATAATGATGTCAAGATGCATTGAGCCTTCATTGTTACTGTTGGATGTTGAAGGTTTTGCAGGAAGGGAAAATGAGCAGGTATTTAGTATCTTCACGCCATATATGTAATAGCCTGGCCCATGAACTGAAGTCCTGCGTGGCCCAATTACTGTCGTACAGTGTGTGATTAGTTTTGGAATGAGAACTTAGTTTGTGCTAGTCTAGAATTTCTTATATTGTATTTTCTGTTACCGACCATCAAAGCAATAAAAAATAAGGTTTCTTTGAACATGCATACTAAGCATGAAAGTGTGTATCTATAAAAAATAACTACCCATGTACTTGAACCTATTTCGTACTACAGAAGCATTATACAATTTCTTAGGTGATCCCAATTATTAGGATCTTTTATGTAACTTGTTAGATCATTAAAAGAAGCGCCAAATTTCAAGGGGAATATGTATGTATTGTTGTTTCATTGATATTTTAATATGCATACTTAGCCTTTTCATCTGTTTACATACGATCGAGCCACTTTCCTATGTTCTAACAAAATGCCCATTTCTTAAGTCATTTTGTGGTCCTCTCTTATCCACATGTTGTCTCAGCAAATATTTTTCCCTTGTGATATGTTCTTGCCATCCAATGAGGGTCTTAGCATGTGCCCCCTTGACCCATATAACAATCTGAAATATGTCGTTACCACCGGGTGGCTATACCACCCCTCTGCATGTCGTTCGATCAATCATTAAGATTCGGGCCGAGCCTTCCTCTCTCTTTTCTTAATTAGCCTAACATCTGCAAACTAGGTGCTGCATTGACCCTTTAGAGCAAGTACAATAGAGTACAGTAAGCTGGCTATAAGAAATAAAATATTATAGTTTTGATAATATGGAGAAGAGATAAGAGGAGAGAGATTGTAAGCGGGATGTAAGTTAACAACCGGCTGTAGCACGTGCTCCTAGGCAGTCTGTGTGATAAAACGTGGTCCATATATTAATTATATAATATAGTAGGCTTTTGTACCTAACTATTATACAAGTGGACTATAGAGGTGACTATAGATGACATGGCACTTTCTTATAGCCAACACCGGCTATATTACTGAACTTGCTCTTATGCCACGCATCAGACATGCATGCATTGTGGAGTGATAGAACGAAGAAGAGGAGAGAGAACGAGGCATGAGTGCTCAGTGTGTACTCATTGAGTAGGTAAGAAATTAAGTTGAACATAGGGTTCTCTCTGGCCGCATCACTTGCTGCAGTTGGGTCTAACTATTTGGCGAGTCGATGGGATGAGGAGTTAGGATGTCGCTATTGTTAATTACCTGGTGCATTAACGCATCCTGGAAGCCAGTAGACTCCTACACATCCTGACAAACTAAATGACAACATATGGAAGAATGCTAAGCTAGCTTCATGAGGTTTGCAAAATAAGCATGTATGGCTGTCAGACCAATAATTAACACGCCCATAGTGTCTAGAGAAATGGTGAGTATGAAGCATACACACATACATACATATAAAGAAAATTATGTAGAGAGAGAGAGAGTGTGTGTGTGTCTTCGGTCGAGGGATCAAGAACTTCTGGTATTGTATATTCTCCCCTATATCATGTAGTAATGTAAGTGCTATATATTGTTTCAGGACTTATTATTTGAGTCGACAACTGCCCTATTTGAGAAGACAACTGCCCTTTTTGCGTTGACGATATCCGACCTTATGATTGTTAACATGTAAATATCTCGTCTTACGCTACTCTTCTACTTTTCTAATATATTGATGTGTCAAACTTTTATTTATAATGAATAGAACTGCTGTTATCATTTATTGTACTTTTTCCCTAGTACAGGAATATAGTCGATATTGGTCAAGAGGAAGGACGATGGCTCACAACTCTTCAGAACAATATTTCAGGTATCCTCAAATGCACGGATTCCAAAATACTTAGTGATTACATGAACAAATGTTTGGTTTCTACTATTTTGATAGAATATACATGTGTCACATATTGGTGCTAAGTACGCAAACATCATTACTTCCTAGAATATTTTTTATGCTGTTGATTCTAGACAACATGCTAGAATATACACCTAAACACATACACACAACCATTGTTTGTAAAATTAGTAGTCCCTAAATATGCATAATTACGAAAACAAAACATAGAAGATACATATGTTCTTTCATACACAAAGGCACATACTCACGTCTACATGCACACTTTCTCAAAATTTGCTCAGAGGCCTTAGATGGTTTAAAAGATATTTTTCGTAGTTTTAATGAAATATTTTAAAACCATGAATGCACATGTTATATCGTATTCTCTATTTTGTTGGTATAGATCCAACATAATATCGTGTATTTTGTTGGTATAGGTCCAACATATTTTCTAATTTGTACTTTAACATACCTTAGTGAAAAGTAAATAATGGTTGAATTAAAATATGATATTATCCATGTGTAGAATTGAGTTTAACAATTATTAATTATCACATGATAGGATTTTAATAACCAAACTTTAGGTAGTAGATCTAATTATGCTCTTAAATAGGCTGTTACTTTGGGGCTATGACAATTGTTACATGTGGCGGAAAACTTTGCCTCCTCGATGGGTGGCTTGGTTTGATTTGGTGTGCAAGGGATAAAGAAAGGAACATAAATTGATATTTTTGGATGAAAGATGCTTTATTGCTTAAAATGAGGAAGTATTACACCCGGTCTATGCATAATTAAGATGCACACAACTATAACAAATCTAGTCTAAAGGAAAAAAAAGGCGGAATGCAAGTAATAATGCAGATACTATAGCTCGGCTAAGGTGATGGAGGACCAATTCAGAGATCACTTACCATCCATGTTGGGTAAAAAATATCACTCGCCTTATCCTCCAAACATGTAGATATCTCTATCAATAGGCCTCGGTTCTCCACATGTTGTAGAAACGACCATAATTGGAGCATACCGTTAGATAACCGGCATGAGAGAAGTATCCTTATCATTTAAATTGTTTTCCATTTCTACATAACCAAAGCTAAAAATTACATCTATAACTCAAATCCTAATACAAATTTTCAACCTATGAACAATATCATGCAACCAGTTTCCAACCACTTTGGTATCACTACGTGGTGGTACAAGTCAGAATCTATTTTGATTACTGACCTTATAAGACGTGCAAATTTACACTGGAATAACAAGTGTTTGATTGTGTCATCGTGATGACAAAATGCTCAGTTTGTACTTCCATGTAAATTGTGTTTTACAAGGTTGTATTTGATGAGGATTATTCCTCTATGATGATACCAACACAACAAATTTGATTTTTAGCAGTATCTTCATTTTCCAAATTTATTATTGTTATCAACTGGCACCTTAGACAGGATCAAAGTTCTATACATAGAATCAACTGAGAATTTGCCACTCATGTTGACTCCATCGAAATTTGTTAGCCCCTTGCGTTAGTTGGACCATTGCAAATCGTTGTAGCAAGTAATTTCAATATGCAAGCCTGGGCCTACCAAATATATTCTAAACGAGGATTCCAAAATCGAGTCGATGGTAATGTTCTTGTGCCAGACAATGTTGTACCGAGTTGTATATTGTTCACAGTGTGTGGCATTACATAGTCATTTATCCTCCTAGAGTCTAATCTCTTATCAATTCTTACTTATAAACGCTACGTATGTTACGGTAGACGAAGTATTCTTTCGTCGCAGTAAGACCGTCCTAGAAATGTGAGTCCTTTGGTTTCCAATAAATTTAGGACAAATCATTTGAGCCTATGTATTTCTTATTTTGTAATATTTTCCTCATCCCCATGATCGGTAAGAAGCTTGTAAAGTTATTTACCTTGAACAACAATATCCTTAACCTCAAGGTCATCAATATCTAGCCAGCCGATGCTTCTTTTCCTCACTATCACCTCTCCAAAGAAATCTAGATCATAAATAATCCAACCTATTCAAGACTCCTTCGGGTAGGAGGAAGAAAAATATTATATCTTATACCATATTTATTAGTAACTAATTTTCTACCATGAGTTAATATTTTTCCTTTCCAACTACTTAGTCACATTTTTTATCTTTCCTCAGTGTGTTAAACATTAGTGAGTCTCCGAGAGTGTATCGGAATACCCAAATAGCTAATAGAAAAATGGTCTTACCCACATCACAAATTTTGGCATTCAATGGTGCCTCCTTAATTCTCACAAGAAAATCACACTTGCGAAAAATTATTTTGAGTCTCGAAAGCTGATAATATTAATTTCATATTTTTTGCTTTTTATAGATCATGTTTGATAAAGAGAGGATCATATCATCAGTATTTTTAAGGATAGAAAGTCCTCCATCTACAAGATATGGAACCACTCCCAATTTGGCCAAAGTTTTTGCCTGCTCAAGCATGACAACTAACATATGTGTCACTATATTAAATAGTATCGACAATAATGAGTCACCTTGTTATAGTCATTTTTTAGTTTAATGGACAAACTACGTCTAGATAAGAAACTATGGATCAAAGGGTGCACTACTCGGAGAAACCTTTCATTGTGAGAGTATGTTGAAGGAAATGCCACTTGACTTTGTCATAAGTCTTTTCAAAGTTAATTTTTAGTATTAAACCATTCAATTTTTGCCGATTCCGTTCATGGAGTGTTTCATGTAGGATTACCACCCCATCTAGGTTGTTTCTACAGAAGAGTATATTTGTTCGATAGGAGGGAGTTGGCTATCTATTTATATGGTACTCACTCTATATTAAATTAGATATCCGAGTCTATATTCTCATGTATCTATACAGTACAGCGTTTCTAGGTACATGTGAATCTTGACAAATCTCTAACATCTAATTCGATATAGAGGGAGTAGTAAATTGTTTGATGTGTAAAAATGAATTCTATACCTTGCACCAGATTAATGCTTCAATGTGATCTTGTGATACATTGCTATCACCACTTGCATTTGATTTGTAGTAAGCCGGCGAGCTGATAGCTATCAATCACATAGGGGTTACATATACTCATATACTGTTATGTTTCTGTAATAATATAAGCACCAAGAATTATAGACCTATCAATATTGTTCAAATGGTTTTGCAGAAAAGAGCTAAAATTACTAGGGCAGGCGTCACAAAAATACTAGTTGTTCTCCGATACTACAATGGAGAGGTTTGATTATTTACTACAAAATTCTTAGCTATGTAATAGATTACACATATTCCTAATTTGTGTGATCCACTTGTAGACACCGCTTGAAATTCTAAGAAGTGATGTCCTGATAATGTTGCAAAAGGTATTTCTTTATTTTCATAGGACGTAATAGTCAATCTATTGCAAAATATATAACATGCTATTATATATTACCAACAGACCTGGGAATGTGTGAACGCGAAATCTATGAAATTCAAGGACTATATTGAGGTTGGGTCGTCAATATCTTCTTTTTTACAAGATTAATCACCGAGAGTTTAAAAAATGTGTATGCAATAGAAACTAACTTGCTTTTGTTTTATGATACTAAGGTAAATATATTTGGAATGGCGGATAAAGAATCGCCGAAGTTCGCAAAAGAGGTCTGTCACACAAAATTTGTATCCTCGTTGTTTAAATCATATATGTTTGAGAAAGGAATGTATTATTCATATCATATGGATATATATATATATATATATATATATATATATATATAATCCCATATAATTTTAAACCATGGCAATGCGTGGGTCTATTTGTTTTATGGGAATGGGCAATTATTAAGATATTAATTTTCTAGGGTTTAAAAAGGTATAATTATTTAATTATATTTTTCCATTTAGGTTACAGTATTAAGGCAGCTAATTTCAGAAAATAGAAGTGCTAAGGTTCCAACATCAAGCTTCACGGCCACTTCAAAAAAAATCTGGGAGGTATTGTACTTGAATGATTAATATTAAAATATTTTTTCTACATGTATGGCGTTTTAACTATCTAATATTTACATGTAACCAGGATCTCCTTGTTAGTTCGTCCTGTCAACGACTAGATAATTAATTTTTGCAAAAAAAACGACTAGATAATTAAGCCTTATGACCTAACATATAAAATATAGATAGCATTATTCAGAATTACAGCCTACAAACTGTTTTTATTTTGTGTCTCACAAGAAAATTCAGTCTAGTCTGAAAATGTCAACATCCTTAGTGTATTTCTCACATCTACGCATGCCAACCATTTTTGTTAGAAGTTTTAAAAATTTAATGTGATTTTGCCTTCTGAAAAAGCATAAAAATCCACTAGAGCACGGGAACCTAGGATAATTATAGGGATGGTTTCCTATGTTAGTATTAGGAGGGATGAAGGACTTCTATATATTCTAACAATATATATTCTCAACCTCCTCGAATGAAATGAGTTCGAGTATGAAGAGCTCTAGAGAAGGTCTAAAAAGTATGGCAGTCAGGTGAAACTAAGTACTCCCTCCGTCTCGAATAAGTTCTCTCAAATTTGTCTAAATTCACATGTATGTTTTAATGTATAGATACATGCGAATCTAGATGAATCTTCGGCATTTAATTCAAGACAGAAGGAGTAGTGCTATTAAAGTATATATGGATGTAGGCATGGCCTAAGCTATTAAGAACACCAGATGACATAGACACCAAATTTTGACACTATTAGGTAAAGATTTAATAAAATTCCACCTAGTTACTAAGGCTCACGTTTTGGCAAGATTTCGAATGGTCCAACCTACTATAGAATCTTAAGTAATAATTTCAAATACCTGGACGAAATACAAAGATCAAGAAATTCACCTAAAAATAGGCAAGTAATTCACATGGAAAATAGACAAAGATAAAAACTAGTGAAATCTGAACCTAAAAATACTTCCTAAGTTTAGCTACCCGAGATTGTACATGGATGTGTGAGAGTAGTCAAGCTTGCTTATTTACAAGTTTTCTTACTTGTATGGTTTATCCCCACTTGCATCCCTAAGTGATATATTTTACAAAGGAAAAGAATACCATTACTACCTTAGATGGTAATTTATCAATCTGTTCCGACAACAAGCCATATTTCTTGACTAAAAAGTGTTAAGAAGATAACAGTTGGTAAAGATATGATATCTTTAAATGAAGAATATTACTACCGTCAATGTGATACCTTAGTTGCAGATCCCTAGTAATTACCATTTATCAGCATCACAAGCACAGTAAAAGGCTCTATGACGCATGAGTTGTAGCGTGGTAGTTACTGATGTAGTCTTTGTGATGCCCAGGTTCTGTAAGACTACCGTCATTTGTAATAAATAGGTTAACTTCATCATTCAATAAAGAGATCAAGTGTGCACCCTCTATTTTATAAATGTCAATAATAGTAACAAGTATGTATTTTTAATGATCTACATTTTGAAATTTCTTTTATAATGTTAGGAGGAATGTGCGAGGCAATCACGTAAAAGAGTACTAAGAGGTGTGGTCAGTGTGCTTAAACATGCACAATTGTTGGATTAAAGATTGCAGGGTTGCATAATTGAGCTATTTCCGAAAGATTCTTTGGAGATGAATGGTGGACCAACTAATGAAAATATTGAATGCCTGTGTGTGTACTGAATATTATATGCATATTCTGAATTAAGTATAATTTGAATGTTTTCTCTTTGTTCTACATAAATGCTATGAGTAGCGTAAGTCATTTGTATTTTTCACTCCCTGAAACATCTTATACAACAACCAGTCATGTAACGACAGCCTAGAATAAACTTGTATGTAAAGTAATGCCAAATGCTTATTGTATCATTGTACCTTACTACAATAGTAAATTTTGGTAGAAATGTCAGCTAATGTTTTTTGTGTGATGCTTTTTGAGAGTTACATGTTACATTGCCTTCCAGTTAAGAGGGAAATAATATGGATTTTTATGCTTTCCATTAGTTTCTACCGCTACTCGGCTTCCCTCATATCGTTTCGGGTTGCTCAGTATTCCTCTGATCTTTGCAAACCATCCTTGCAAACGCCCATACATAGACTTTCCGTCCATCCATGCCGTTTGACCATTCTTACTATAGATAGTTATGTTTGTGGCGGCCGCTATTACCTTACATGTGGGAACAGGAGATCCAGACTTGGTGAGAAGGATTGTATGTTACATGCAGGACCGACATAATCTTAGAAGGTGGGGTCATGCATGAATCCATATTTCAATGGGACCAAGGTGGGACCATCAATCCTTGTAATGGTTCACAAAAAGGAAATGTGTGGGAATTATGATGCAAATTAATACTTTAGACTATAATTCAGAACGCACCTGACAATGAGATCTCTCCGGGGTATGCCCAAGATGATAGACTGCCCACTGTCCTAGGGAGGCCCAAGATCTGCACAAGAGGACCTTTGGGATTTGCCGACTGCGAGTCATTCACTTGGTTCGGCCAACAACCAATTTTTCGCCCAGATTCTAGGTTCCCAAGTGTCACCTGCTCGACCGTTCGAGTCATAATCAATGCAGTCATTACATTTGTCAATCGAGGTGGGAGTTTAGTCAACGTTATCGGAAGTGCATCAAGATTATTAAATTTTAGATATGAATATGATATGTTCAAGATGAATAAAATACTCCCTCCGTTACGGTTTGGAGGGCGTCTTACAAAAGTCATGCGTTTTCAAAACTCCTCTCCTCTTAGGCCCGTTAGATTTAATTACAGAATTAATGTTCCTTTTTTCCTCCCCACTTTCTACTCCATGCAGCCAAAGAATTAATTCTTACATGTAACTCCACCAATACATGCTTCTAAACTCTTCATTTTTATTGAGTAATTCCGTTTAATAGGGCGCCGGATAATTAATGGACGCATGTTTTTGACACAAATCTGGCCTCAATCAGCGTCCACCTAGGTTCCAACAATCTCTCTAAAACGCCCTCCAAACCGTGACGGAGGGAGTAATGCTAATGCCGAAGCATCAAGTTGAGGTTTAATGAAGATAGAGTTCTTGTGAAACTTAAAGGTTGTCATGCTTTGACTTATGTGTTAAGCCATGGACGCTCAGTATGTCCAGTGAATATAGTGATGATAAGAATTCATTCACTACGGGATAAAAGGTCGCTGCCGTGTAGACACGTCATTGCCGTGTGCCAAATTGACCGAAACACGGCAAAGTCTGTCTTCGCCGTGTGTAACTCAGAAAATACACGGCAAAGTATGTGAACACGATAAATTTCTAAAAAAGAACACGGCAAAGAAATATACACGGCAAAGACCCATAAAGAAACACGACAAAGAAAATACACTCGCCAAAATCGACAACGGCACACGACATAGGTGTTGTCACGGCAATGAGGTGGGACCCAGGACCCCATAGGTCCATTTAACGGGAGGAGCTAACGGCCGCAGACGGTGGTCTCTTTGCCGTGTGCCCTCGCCGGTCCTTTGCCGTGTATATTCTGCAGTAGACACGGCAAAGGGCCTTTGCCGTGTGTATTCCGCAGTACACACGGCAAAGTCCTTTTTTTTCTTGTTTTGCCTTTTATCACATTACTCTTAGGAAAATCATAAAAAAATCATTCTAATTTAGAAAAATACAAATAATATATCAAAATTTTCAGAAAAATAAGATCTATCTATCTACACACAAATATTAGATATTTATATTGAATAAGAATCTTTATGCTCGTATATTGATTAAAACATGCGTAAAAAATTCAAAAACGATCGAAACAATACGAAACCTTCACGTGGTGTCATATTATGTGACAAAGTTGGTAGAAAAAATATCAAACTTCGTATATTGATTATGTCTCAAAAAAATCTTCGCAAAATGAACTATCTCATTTGAGGTTTTCTGGCTTTCGGGTCAAATGACCAATGTTATGGTTAGAATCAAGGCATAGTTTTTGATAATCTTCCCATATTGTGCATGCATGTGCATCATGGAATGGAAAACAATGTTGTAGGAGGAAGTTTTCTTTTTCCTCGCACCAAAAAGCCATTTTCCGAGCATAAAAAACGGGAGATTTTATGAAGCAACCACCAAATGGCTAATTCAAAATGATACCACCCCATTTTTAAAAATACTAGACCACCTTAAATATACAATGTTCCAACAGGGGGATCTAAAACCTTTCTATACACTCCAGGTGAAAAAAAAAATTCCTGCATGATCTAATGGGCATGATTTTTCACAAAATTCATTTTTCGGTTCACAATATGCTATTTCATCAGAGATCCAATGAAAGTTTAGAGAGGCTCAGCTCCAAGCTAAGAATCTTTATACCCGTCGTTCGACAAAGTTTGTCGATAGTTTAAAAGAGTCATAAAAAATTCAAAAACGATTGAAACAATGCGAAACCTTCGCGTGGTGTCATATTATGTGACATGGTTGCAAGGAAAAATATCAAACTTTTTATATTGAATATGTCTCAATTTGTTTTTTCACAAAATGACCTATCTCATTTGAGGATTCCTGGCTTTCGGGTCAAATGACAAATGTTATGGCTAGAATCAAGTCATAGTTTGTGATAATCTGCCCATATTGTGTATGCATGTACATCACGGAATGGCGAACAATGTTGTAGGAGGAAGTTTTCCTTTTCGTCGCACCAAAAACCATTTTCCATTTTCCGAGCGTAAAAACGGGGGATTTTATGAAGCAACCACCAAATGGCTAATTCAAAATGATACCACCCCATTTTTTAAAAATACTAGACCACCTTAAATATACAATGTCCCAACAGGGGGATCTAAAACCTTTCTATACACTCCAGGTAAAAAAAATAAATTCCTGCATGATCTAATGGGCATGATTTTTCACAAAATTCATTTTTCGGTTCACAATATGCTATTTTATCAGAGATCCAATGAAAGTTTAGAGAGGCTCAGCTCCAAGCTAAGAATCTTCATACCCGTCGTTCGACAAAGTTTGTCGATAGTTTAAAAGAGTCATAAAAAATTCAAAAACGATTGAAACAATGCGAAACCTTCGCGTGGTGTCATATTATGTGACATGGTTGCAAGGAAAAATATCAAACTTTTATATTGAATATGTCTCAATTTGTTTTTTCACAAAATGACCTATCTCATTTGAGGATTCCTGGCTTTCGGGTCAAATGACAAATGTTATGGCTAGAATCAAGTCATAGTTTGTGATAATCTGCCCATATTGTGTATGCATGTACATCACGGAATGGCGAACAATGTTGTAGGAGGAAGTTTTCCTTTTCGTCGCACCAAAAACCATTTTCCATTTTCCGAGCGTAAAAACAGGGGATTTTATGAAGCAACCACCAAATGGCTAATTCAAAATGATACCACCCCATTTTTCAAAAATACTAGACCACCTTAAATGGACAATGTCCCAACAGGGGGATCTTAAACCTTTTCGTCCACTCCAGGTGAAAAAGACAAATATCTGCCAAATCGGTAGGAAGTGGGTCAGATATGAACTACATGTATATGATCGGATGGGCACGATTTTTTACAAAAATCATTTTAGGTTCACAATGTGCTATTTCATCAGAGATCCAATGAAAGTTTAGAGAGGCTCAGCTCCGAGCTAAGAATCTTCATACCCGTCGCTCGACAAAGTTTGTCGATAGTTTAAAAGAGTCATAAAAAATTCAAAAATGATCGAAACAATGCGAAACCTTCGCGTGGTGTCATATTATGTGACATGGTTGCAATATCAAACTTGTTATACTGAATATGTCTCAAAAAACCTTCACAAAATGACCTATCTCATTCGAGATTTCCTAGCTTTTAGGTCAAATGACCAATATTATGGCTAGAATCAAGGCATAGTTTGTGATAATGTGCCCATATTGTACATGCATGTGCATCATGGAATGGCAAACAATGTTGCAGGAGGAAGTTTTCCTTTTCGTCGGACCAAAAAGCCAATTTCCATTTTCCGAGCATAAAAAATGGGGGGTTTTATGAAGCAACCACCAAATGGCTAATTCAAAATGATACCACCCCATTTTCACAAGATTATATGGATGCCATATTTGGATTCCTCACATTTTTATGATCGATTTAGACATTTTATTTGTCGAATTCCGATTTACGGATTTAAATATATGAATTATTCCATATTAAATAGAAAAATAAAATAAAATAAAATCATTTTATTTTTTATTTGGATTAAGATTATTATTACTTTTCATTATTATTTACTTAAATAATTGTTTGGAATCTAAAACTAAGATGTGTGACATCATGATCCAAGAGTTAATAGGATTGATATGAAAGTATTATCAACAAGGTATGATTTCTTTTTGGAAGCTCATTCGGAAGAAACGAAGAAGTTAAGCGTGCTAGAGTTAGAGTAGTGTTAGGATGGGTTAGCACAGGGGAAGTTTGATTATGAGTGCAATTTGACCTAATATTTAACATATAAAGGGTTAAAATATCCTATATGAGATTATCAAGTAAATAATATTCAAAAAAGTTTGAAACAAAATTAAATTTTTTTATTTTTTTAAAAAGACAGTTTTTTTGCCGTATACTTTTTCCACGAGACACACGACAAAGACAGCTTCTTTGCCATGTACTTTTCAAGGAGACACATGAAAAAGACAGCTTCTTTGCCGTGTACTTTTCGAGAAGACACACGGCAAAGAATAGACACCGTCATCTCCGTGTCTATGCGCAAGACACACGGCAAAGCCTTTGCCGTGTCTTATTTAAAAAACACACCCGTGACGAACGTTGCCGTGTGGCATTTGCCGTGTGTATACACACAGCAAAGCCTTTGCCGTGTTCCGAAAGGCCTTTTGCCGTGTCTTTTGCCCACACGACAAAGAGCCTGTGTACCGTAGTGATTGTCAGTACTAAAAAATACGTACAGCCACCAGCTTATCGATGACATGCAAATGAAAATCCATCATGTGTAACTAACCAGGCAACGTACACGGAAAAGATCGTCCACTCGTTGTCTCCACATCACATACTGGCGTCGTGCCGAAATAAAACACTTAAATGTGTTAGCATAATCTTTCCTAATTAGTGTTTGGTATAGTTTGTGAAATCGCGTGTCCTAGTCGTGTAACGCAAGGACACGAGCAGGGTCAGTGCCCTGGTTATCACCGCGTACTTACGCTGACAAAACTGACTCCTACTTATGGAATGTAGCATAAGAGAAAATCGGGCAAAAGTAGATAGCGGTGATTTAGAGCTCTAGCGTGAGGGAGCCAGTTAGTTGAGAAAATGATAAGAGAGTGCACATCGGTATAGAGAATGTCGACGCCTTTCATAATGGGTGTTTTTAGCACCGTGTCCTACCTATTTCGTTTATGTGGCATGACGCTTAATGGAGAGAGCGAGGTTGTTCTTAAGAGCGTATGCTATCATTGTCAAAAAAACTTGCTTAGTCTAATCACACATATGCATGAGCCCAAAATCACTTAATGCAATATCATGAAGAAACAAATATAAGAAATAATGCATTGTGATAGTTGTTTCGTAAGTTCTAATTCCTCCTATGAAAATGTGAATACAACCCAATGTGTGAAATGCCTGATCGGCCCCACTTTTGTCGGTTTCAAGTCTCGACAGATTTGTTAGGTTTAGACATAATCCTCGTTTCCCCTTTGAATCGAGAAATGGAGAGAAAAAAACGCATAAATGGAGTGGACGTTTTAGAAACTCAAAACCCAGTGTGTATGTTCTTCCTTCCAATAAACTTGATCGACAGGTCGCGAGTTCAGGAGCGACAATAGGCATCAAAGCATTCCCTGTTCCATAGCGGGTTTGAGAGCCTCGAAGACGCCGTTCCACTCCCCTCACTACAGGACCTCCTCATCCCTCGAGTCAGGAGTGAGCGAATCGTACAAGAGGTAATCCAATCTTGCACTCCCATCGCTTGCATGACTAAGGATATTGCCTGAGCATTGCACCAGGAGAGAAAAAGAATTGTTATGAACTTTTCTAATATGTACATTACTACAGCAAGAGTTTTTGGAATTTATATAGGCGTGAATGTTAAAGATGATTTATAAATGTGGAGCGAAACACAACTGCAGTGTAAATACTTGTATGAATTAAAGTGCATTTGAACTATGGTTGCTGAACGTCGATAGCTAAATTATGCTAGTAATCTACATGGACAACCACCAAGCACCATAGGTGAATCCTTTTAAATTTTGTATACTTTAGTTTCGGTACAGAAAGAATATTGTTTATTGCTTCTGGGATTCTGGATATCTGGAAGTACAAATTCATAGATAAATATGGCATAGTGTGGATGGCATGGTCAGACCTGACACAGCTGCATTTTTTTTAGAAATAGACGCTTTTAATATTTTGAGTAATTTTTACACATGGCCTCTACATAACTAAGATGCACACAGCCGTACAAACCACACAACTAAAGAATAAAAAAGTAGACTAATATTGCAAAAAACACTATAAAAAATGGCCTCGAGCTAAGGCAGATCAATCTGCAAATCACTCGGTCATCCATGTCGGGAGAAAATATCCCTTGCAATTTCCTCCAATCGCGTACACCCCACTACAAACAAGTCGGGAAACTCCATACATTGGAGAGTAGTCCATGATCGAAGGATAGTCGTGGCCCGATATATAACCTGCAGGGGAAGACACAATGTTATTAAAATTTTTGTCATTTCTACATAGTCATAGCGACCAAATAATGGCAAGCGCTCCAACCCTAAATAGAGTCTTGTATTTATTATCTATCCCATGCAACCAGTTACCAAAACATTGGCCACCGAACATGGGGAGATAAACCAGAAGCTAATTGGATTAATGACCATATAGAGCAACCAGATTTACAGTGAAAGAATAAATGACGGATTGTCTCATCATGATGACAAAAAATGATTTGTGTACTTCCATGCCAATTTCTTTTTATAAGATTATCTTTTGTAAGAATTAATTCCTTACAAAGATACCATGCGAATACCTTCTTCTTTAGAGATATTTTAATTTTCCAAATTTTACTATCATCATCGATCAGAATATCAAGTTGAATCAATGCTCTATACACTGAGTCAACTGAAAATTTACCATTTTTCTAGTAATTTCCATTTAACTTGTCCACACCGTCCAACCATTGTATCATGGATAATCGTAATAAAAGATTGTTCCAAGATATCTAGGACCTCTAAGACTTTTTCTGGAAGACACATTAGGAGGATTAGATTCCATTACCGTAGAAAGCGTATCCCCTTTGTATCTAATAATCGAATATAGAGCCGAATATTGTTCATGAAGAGAAGTTTGTCCAAGCCACTTATCTTTTCAAAATCTAATCTGTGATCCATCCTTAATATTGAAAGCACCAAAACGAAAGAAATATTTTTTCGACGCCATTAGGCCTTCCCAAAAATGTGAGTCACTGGTTTCCACAGCTTTGGAACCCACATATTTCCTCCACATAATGGTTTGCCAGACACCAACTTCAGTCAGTAGTTAGATTAAAGAAACGGAATGCAATCTCTTAATTTAGTTCCAAAGATGGTGGGAAGCTAATCACGTTCCAGCAAGTTTCCTTTTTCGTGGGTAAAACTGGGGAAGGGCCAATGTGGGGACAATGGACATGGGGAAAACATGTATACTAAGGGCATCTCAAGCGTTCGACCCAAACTGACATGACTGGTTTTAACATGTCCGACCGAACACAAGAACCAAAAGAGCCCATCCTAGAAGGCCGTGGCGGAGCCAGGATTTTCATACTGGGCATTCGGAGTCAAAAAAAAATCCAGCACACCAATATAATATACATGGGTTCACAAAACTAAGAACAAAACTACAAACTGTTCATAGTACCGACAACATGTTCGAAAAATTAAACTACAATTGGAAAAACAATGAAAACAATTTATTTAACTCTACGATCTTCCTTTTTAAAACGAGCAATGATGTCATCATCCTTTACAGGCAAGAAGAATTGACCTCAAGAAAAGTAACCAAGCAATCATTCAATAATTGCTCACCCATTTTGTTTCTCAACTTATTCTTCACGTAATTCATTGAAGAAAAGACCCTCACGGCACTAGCAGTCGCCACAGGAAGAATCAGCACCAATTTAAGAAGCTTGTAAACCATGCCATGGGAAAGATTCTTCTTTGTCTCCACAAGCATAACAGAAAGGTCGGCAATATTTTTTACCTTTCTAAATCTTTCGTCCCTACGCATATCAGCCACAAACATATCCAACTAACAAGGAAGTTTCAATATCTCTAGCTCCAAGAAATCCTTAGGATAGAAGTGAGCAAGCTTGACTAAATTCTCTTGATCATAAGCAGCAAATGAATCAACAGGACTAAATGATGACATGCAAACAAGTAACTGAGTGTTTACCTCATCAAACCTATTTTTGAGCTTTTGATATTGCCTATCAATAAGACCCAAAAATATATCAACACGAAAACGGTGGAGATTATTAACATTCTTGAATAACTTTTTAGATCTATGAACGGGCTTGTAACGTTCATCCATGTTAGGGACTTTGACTTTACGCTTCAAACAAAAATCCTCGACCTTTTCAATAAAATATTTACATCCACTATCTGCTCGCAGATTTAACAATACTTGCTTAGTGAGAACAAGCATATCGATAGCACTCACAATGTCTTGGTCCCTCCTTTGCAAAGCTTGGGTCAAGAGATCATTGTGTCCAAATATCTTATCCAACAAGTGTAGCATAAAAACAAACTCGAATAGACTCAAATACTGTCAACATAGTTTGAGCTCCAATAGCCTCCGCACTATGATACTCTTTTCCGATCCTTTTGAGAACTTTCTGGATGGAAGGATACAAAGAAAGCACATGTGACACAATTTTTGAGTGGCTCCCCAACGGGTTTCACATGGCCTTCTCAAACCCATCTCTTGATTTTTCCCTGTGCCTGTTTCGATTTCTTCCAATTGCAATGCTTCTATGAGATAATCAGCTTGAGCTTCTCGAAACATTTGAATATTTTTGCAAGACATACCAAGAACATTCGACAAATATCCAAGTTGTCCAAAGAACCAAAAGCAATCACCATTCTCTTTAGCAACAGCGACAAGAGTTAATTGGAGTTGATGGGCAAAGCAATGAACATAATAAGAACTAGGAGACTCATCCATAATAAGTTTTTTTAAACCGTTAGCCTTACCCTTCATGTTACTAGCTCCATCATATTCCTGACCACGTACCATTGAGAAGCTCAAAGAATGATCCATCAATAGTTTCTCAATCGCTTTTTTTAGTGTCAAAGATGTAGTGTCCTCAACATGGAAAATTCCAAGAAATCTCTCACTTTCATCATGACCACGAAAAGCCAACCCTTGCTTCAAAAGAAATCTCAAGCAATAAATTGAATAACTCAAACGAGACAAATATTGGGTCTTTTTTGTTTAGAAACTGAAGCAATTGACTCTCTAATGGATGCACTAGGTTGAATGAACAAATCATATTTTTCTTGAGCTTCACAATGAGAACTAGAGAGACCACCTTCATGTTTGTCCAATCTGTTTTTCATCATGTTCCAATTTTTAAACCCCTCTTTCACAAAATAATCACCTCCCTTATGTTTACTTTCATACTTGAACAAGTAGCAAACAAAGCATAATACTGCATCTAGATGAACACTATACTCAAGCCATTTGTATTTGTCAAACCAATGAGATGTAAAGCGGCGATTACCTCCAATATCTCTTATTGGAATATCATGTTATCTTGGTTGACATGGCCCCAATGCAATGTACCTCCTTCTAATAACAACTTGCACATTGACATCATAGTACTGGATGGGGGTCCTCTTTCCCGGATCATGCTCAAGTTCATATATTACTTCATCATCAGAATCTTTATGTTTCTCTTCTAAAACGGGAGAGCCTATCTCCGCCTCCGATTCTTTGCCATTAGCATCAGGGGTAGGCTGATTATTGGTTTGCAATAGTGCCAGCTGCAACTCATTAGATGAAGGGTCGCTCATATTTTCATCGGGATTTTGGCTTTCAACCTCAACTGATACCTGCAGCGGCGTTGGCGTAGTCGAAGATATCTTTGATTTCTTTGAAACTTTATCCCACATACTTTTCAAGGAACCATACTTGTCCTCCTGCTTGTTTTTCATTTTTCAGACCAGCAAATCAAAATATAACTAGTTAAGCACTGATTGCATCTGACAATAATAAAAACAATTCAAGATTGATAAATCTGTCTGTACGGACCGTTCAAATTGAGTCTATCCTTGAATTGATTCCTGAATTTTGAGGCAGTGGGACAGTGGGGCAGGGCTGCACTGCTTCTACTACGATGTGGCAGCACCGCCGTTCCTGTTTCTCCAAGTATGGATGCGGCGTTCTTCCCTAGGCTGCTAAGGCTGGACATGACTTGAGGGTGAGGGGAGGGAAGCGAGGAGGATCGGAGTACAGAGGCAGAAAATGTAGCGCAATTGAACTCTGAACTCACCGGACACCGGACGGCGGACGGGGCGAGGGCGCGAGGCGCGGTGGCGGCAGGGGCGATCTGCGCCTCGACCTTGGGGTGAGCGGATCGAACCAGGGGATTGCGGCTCGTCGTGATCGGTGGAGCCACGCGTCGATGGAGGAAGACAGGACGTGGTACCTGGCCGTTTCCGCCTCCCCTGCTCGTATCGTGTCTTGCCGGCCAGAAAAACTAAGCCCAACAGCTTTTAGGCCCAAGTTGAGTAGCCTGGACGCGGGAGGCGTTTGCTGCTCGTGTTTTACCAGTTTTTTTTGGAGTATAACGAGTAGAAACGAAGGCTGCCGGGCATATATACGTATATAGGAGCATGCATACGTACTAAATTTTTTTGACAAAAAATATTGGGTATGCAATTATGCATTGCATACCCATGAACTAGTCTAGCCCCGCCCCGACCCTGACGGACCACTGTCCATGGCTGGACTAACCCATTCTTCTTGCTCCGATGAGTCATCTTTAGTCTAGCCCCGCCTCGACCCTGACGGACCACTGTCCATAATATTAAAAACATGAACTAGAGTTACATAATATGAGCATGAACTTCTTGGCATATGTCCTTTCTTATGATCGCTTCAGACGTAACCATGGAGCATCTTCTTTACATAACGGAATACTTGGGTCAGTTTTCACTGTGAAGGGCGGAATTTTATCAAACTTATTATAATCTTCTGACATGTCTGTCTTGTCCTCGATTCCCACGATGTTTCTTTTCCCTGAAAGAACTATGTGACGCTTTGGCTCATCATATGATGTATTCGTTTGTATATTTTTTCTTTTTTTTGGTCTGAAGGACATGTCCTTCACATAGAAAACCTGAGCCACATCATTGGCTAGGACGAATGGTTCGTCTAAGTTTTTGTCTACCTTTATAAGATTGTTGAGATTCACCATTGTCATTCCGTACTTCTTGTCTACCTCAACCCCTCCTCCTGTTAGCTTGACCCATTTGCATCGAAACAAGGGGACCTTAAAATTAGGTCCATAGTCAAGTTCCCATATCTCCTCTATGAACCCATAATACACGGTCTTCTGCCCATTGTCTTCTGCTGCATCGAAGCGGACACCACTATTTTGGTTGGTGCTCTTTTTATCTTGGCCTATCGTGTAAAATGTATTCCCATTTATCTCGTACCCTTGGAAAGTACATACAGTCGAAGATGGTGTCCTGGCCAACAAGTACAGCTGATCCCCAACAGTGGTGTTATTCGTGAGAAGTCTTTGCAGCCAGCCGCCAAAACTCGCCATGTGTTCACTTATAATCCATTCATCAGACTGTCCCGGGTGTTTGAGGCGTATTAAATTCTTGTGTTCATTGATATACGGGGCAACCAAGATAGATCTTTGTAAAACCGTGTAGTGTGCTTGATTGAGAGAATGCCCGTCCCTACATATCATTGCTTTACATCCTAGGGTGCCTTTTCCATGCAGTCTCCCCTCATGTCGTGATTCTGGAACACCAATCGCCTTAAGGTCAGGAATAAAATCAACACAGAACTCAATGACCTCCTCTATTACATAGCCCTTGGAGATGCTTCCTTCTGGCCTAGCACGATTATGAACATATTTCTTTAAGACTCCCATGTACCTCTCAAAGGGGAACATATTGTGTAGAAATACAGGACCGAGAATGGCAATCTCTTCTACTAGGTGAACCAGGAGATGCGTCATAATATTGAAGAAGGATGGTGGGAACACCAACTCAAAGCTGATAAGACATTGGGCCACATATGTTTGTAACCCTGGTAGGCTTTCTGGATCGATTACCTTCTGAGATATTGCATTGAGGAATGCACATAGCTTCACAATGGATACTCGAACATTTTCAGATAGAAGCCCCCTCAATTCAATTGGAAGCAATTGTGTCATAATCACGTGGCAGTCATGAGACTTCATGTTTTGGAATTTTTTCTCTGCCATATTTATTATTCCCTTTATATTCGACGAGAAGCCAGACGGGACCTTGATACTGCTCAGACATTCAAAAAAGATTTCCTTCTCTGCTTTGGTAAGAGTGTAGCTGGCAGGAGTTAAGTGGCATTGTTTATCCTTCTCGTTCTCAGGATGCATAGGCTCTTCAGGGGCTTTCAGACGTTGCTGGTCCTGCCGTGCTTCCGGTGTATCTTTTGTCTTTCCATACACTCCTAGAAAGCCTAGCAGGTTCACGCAAACATTCTTCATCACGTGCATCACGTCGATTGAAGAGCGGACATCTAAGACTTTCCAATAGGGTAGGTCCCAAAATATAGATTGCTTCTTCCACATGGGCGCGTGTCCGACATCGTCATTCGGAACAGATAGACTGCCAGGACCTTTTCCAAAGATTACTTCTAGGTCCTTGACCATACCAAATACCTCCTCACCGGTTCGAAGGACAGACTTCCTCCGGGGTTCTGCCAGACGTTTGAAATGCTTGCCTTTCTTTCTTACTGGATGCAGGTTCGGAAGAAATCGGCGATACCCTAGGTACACAACCTTCTTACATTTATCCAAATATACACTTTCAGTCTCATCTAAACAGTGTGTGTGCATGCATTGTATCCCTTGTTTGTCTGTCCTGAAATATTACTAAGAGCAGGCCAATCATTGATGGTTACAAAAAGCAATGCTCGTAGGTCAAATGGCTCCCCTTTGTGCTCATCCCACATACGTACACCTGGTTTGGCCCACAGCTGTAAAAGTTCTTCAACTAATGGCCTTAGGTACACATCAATGTCGTTGCCGGGTTGCCTCGGGCCTTGGATGAGCACTGGCATCATAATGAACTTCCTCTTCATACACAACCAAGGAGGAAGGTTATACATACATAGAGTTACAGGCCAGGTGCTGTGACTGCAGCTCTGCTCACCAAAAGGATTCATGCCGTCTATACTTAGACCAAACCTTAAGTTCCTTGCGTCACGTGCGAAGTCCGGGTACTCTCGCTCGACTTTTCTCCACTGTGACCCATCAGCGGGTAGGGCTAGACTTATAACTCGAAACTCGCGAGCTAAATGAGTAACTCGTGAATCGGCTGGACTCGGCATGTACTCGGTGCCTAACGAGTCGAGCCGAGTTTTAGATTTGAACTTGTTTGTTCACCCAAGCTAAATGAGCTACTTGCGAGCTACTTGTTTAGCTCGCTAAAGTCGTTCAAATATAAAGTTTGTCATTTTTCATAGATGAGGATCATACTATGAATGTTTCTTGAACCTGCCATGGTGTAGAGCTACTATATTTTTCATTTCTATTGTCTTCATGTTATTATGAAAGTAGTATCATTGTTCTAGTTCCGAAATAGTAGGAAAATTACTAGTTTTTTTATATGTGCTCCTATTCGCAACTTATAACGAGCTACTCGTGAGTTTACCGAGTCGAGCCGAGTTTCAAATATGGGCTCGTTATATAAACAAGCCGAGTCGAGCTAGCTCATTAGTTGAACGAGCTTTAGCGAGTCGAGCCGAGTTGGCTCGGCTCGGCTCGAATTCCAGCCCTATCAGCGGGGTGTCTCAACATCGCGTCTTTCTTACGGTCTTCCATGTGCCATCGCAACAACTTGACATGTTCTTTATTTCTGAAGAGACGTTTTAACCGTGGTATTATAGGAGCATACCACATAACCTTGGCGGGAACCTTCTTCCTAGGGGCCTCGCCCTCAACATCGCCAGGATCGTCTCGTCTGATATTATACCGCAGTGCAGTGCATACCGGGCATGCATCCAAATTCTCGTACTTCTCACCGCGGTAGAGGATGCAGTCATTAATGCAGGCATGTATCTTCTGCACGTCTAATCCTAAAGGGCAAACAACCTTCTTTGCTTGGTATGTACTGTCGGGCAACTCATTATTTCTTGGAAGAAGATTCTTCATTTTTACCAACAACTTTGAAAATGCGCTGTCAGTCACACCGTTCTCTGCCTTCCATTGCAGCAAATCCAGTGTGGTACCTAGCTTTTTGTGGCAATCTTCGCAAGTTGGATACAACAATGTTTTGTGATCCTTTAACATATGCTCCAGCTTCTCCTTCTCCTTTTCAGTTTCACATTCTTCCTTTGCATCAGTAATGGCCCGACCAAGATCGTCATCAGCGGGCCCATCTGCTCTCTCTTGATCTTCATTATCTACCCCCGTTGCAGTATTATCATATTTAGGATACATATTATGATAGTTGTCATCATCCTCTTCTTCTTCGTTGTCTTCCATCACAACCCCTTTTTCTCCGTGCTTGGTCCAACAATTATAGCTGGGCATGAAACCGGATCGAAGCAGGTGGGCGTGAATGGTTCTGGTATTTGAGTAGTCTTTCTTGTTTCTGACAGTGAACACACGGACAGCACATAAAACCATTATGACCACGGTTTGCATTAGCCACAACGATGAAATTTTGGAGGCCCGTAATGTACTTGGAAGTGCGGCGGTCACCGTACATCCATTGCCGGTTCATCTGCATTAATATGTAGTATATATCAAAAATTAATAGGGAGATGACCATTTATATATATATTACATCAATGACACATGAAAGGATAGTTGCCGACCTCGACAGAGAAGGAAAGAGCAACGAGAAAACTTATTTTGAGCTCTCGGGCATTTCACCGAACACCTCTTGTGCATATGAAAAAAACACAAACTAGCACTCTTCACACCCTCTTGCTAGGCTCCAAAATGAGATAGTGAAAAAATGTAAGAGTGGGGTGTGTGGGCTGCGGTGGTGTCTTATATAGCCCCCCCCCCCTTTAACACCGGATCGTGCCACGAACCGGTGTTAAAGGACCCCGTGTTAAAGGGGGCTCCTTTTTGCCGTAGGGGCCACGCTGGTACGGCCCCCCCTTTAACACCGGTTCGTAGCCCTTTTCCAAGATTAACGAAAAGCCTCGTTTCCACTAGTGTTCCTCTGTCTAGACGTACTATCATTTGACAGTCAAACAAAACATCCCACCGGCCCCTTCCCATGCATCCCTGATTCCGGCGGAGACCGGCCATTCGCTTTCATCCCGTGGGTCTGGCGGAGGAATGCATGACCAGATTAATTGGCGTAACAACCATGAACTAGACAGTCGTGAGGAGCGAAGCAGATCTGGACGTACGGCCGCTCCAGCACCAGGTTGCAGCTGCATGCATGTAGGAGATCGATTCCTGAAAGGCAGGCTATCCTCTACTAGTACTTGGCATATCTAGATTCCCCTCATGGCAGGCCATCATCTATACTTGGCACATCTAGATTACCACATGGCGTGGTCGGGCGCACGTGCTAGTAGATTCTCTGCATGGTTGTTTGTCCACTGCTCAACCCGCATCTTTTGTATATTATTATACGCATATATCGATCTTTGTTGTTATATATGCTCGATCTCTGTTTAGCTATTGTACAACGATCTTCTCTTTGTGTGATTGCTTGTTGATTTCCAGTAAAAATATATAGATCAAATTTTGGTTGCAATATGTTATCATATATATAGAATTTTTGAGAGAAAGAAATAAAGAGTCTATGACATGCAGGTCCTATTTGTCATTTACTAGACAAAAATGGGTTGCCCTGCTAGGTTTGCACCGTGACCATAATGGACAAATGGGAGGACCCTGACCCATTATGTCCGGAGTTACATCCAAACAGACCAAAAGGGACACTTTTCGTGTTTAAAATGGGTCAGCGGCCTGTGGAGATGCCCTAATGAACCATGCACGTGCACTCGAGCTGATAAGGGTTCTTCTCATACAGTTAGAGGGAGTTTATAGAGTTATCTAGTGTGTCGTATATTTTCCCCGTTTATATATTTACCAAAATTATCTGGTATTCACTAGGCGCCTAATTTAGTTGGGTTTAAAGTTTAAACACAAGGTGTGGCGCATGGCATGTTGTTAATACCATGGAGTTTTTCTTGGATGGCAGAAAAAGACGTTATGCTTTTGATCCCGTTGGATGTCAGCTAGTATACAATTGCCCATGTCAAGCTAATCACATTCTAGGAAGTTTTCCTTTTCCTTGGTACAGCTAGGGATGGGCATGTGCTCGGACAGTGGACACATGAAACATCCAATACAGATTAGACAAGTGGACCAATGAAAGCGTGTTGTGCAGTACGCCAGAGAGGATGACAATGTTAAATACTGTCAGAACTGCATGTTGGAGTGGAGAAACTAGATGTGATCTTTGAACAATGAGAAGAACCAATGAAAGCTTGTTGTGCAGTACGCCAGAGAGGAAGTATGTTTAGTATAGTCTATTAATGCCTCTAGAAAACAAGTTTATCATTAACTACAATATGTGTGTAAGTGTGAGGCACGAGGAGAGTACTTAAGGAGCTCCCTTCCCTGTATCACAGCCTACAAATAGTCCTCCTGTGCCAAGCCACCTCTGTACACTGCTCATACATACATATATACATCCACTAGTTTCAGTCTCTCCTCAAGCAAGAAGGGAGAGCAAATGGCTTCGAGCTCAGCGGTTGGGATATCCGCCGTCTGCATCCTGGTCCTGTTCACCGGCCAGCTGCTGATGGCTACACCGGCGGCAGGGCAGGTTGGGATCATTCAAGAACTTCCCGGGGTTCTGATCAAGTGTACGGACAATCTCAATACAGCCTGCATTACGTGCCGAACCACATGTATAACAGGTTGCAAGTTAGACGCAAACGTAGGCGAGTGTGCCCGTGCCTGCTTCGTTGATAACAAGTGCGACAAAGGCGGCAATTGATCGAGTTCCTGCCAGAAGCCGCGTCTTCCTTGACAAGTGTTATCTGTTTCTTCCTGATCTTCTTTTAAGCTGTGCTTCTTCTTTAGCTGCAGTTGCAGCATCTTGGATTTGCGTTGATAATAAAAGAGTTGTGTTATGCTGTTTTCATTTGCTGGTACGCGTGTACCTCATGTTATATGGTTCAAGGCAATGTAATAGTATTGTGTGTGCTTTACATGTTATTTGCTTCATTTGTAGCTACGTGTATGCAACTATATATATATACCTCATGTTATGCACTTTTCGAAAATATATGTGCGGTATTACGCCAAGAATCTTTTTTTTTTTACTTTATATAGATGTGAATGTCAAAGAAGAGTTATAAATGTGGAGAGGAAACACAACAACACTGTGAAGAAATGTATGAAATAAATTGCACTTGAATTAAGGTTCCTAAATGTTTGGACGCGGAAACAAAGAAGGACTGTGCTAACGCGCGGCGCCGCACAAATCCAATCCCGCGCGGCGGTTGTCAGCTCACGTGAAAAAAAGGACAGGCCACCAACATGCACAGCATCTACGTCTATCCATGACAGCTGACTCCTGGGCCAGCCTAGGACAGCTGTACTGCCAACCCACACTGCCAACCACTAAACCCATCCCCCTCTCCCGGTCTCCCCCATCTCTTGTCCTTTGCATTGTCCTTTCCAACAACTCCCATCGGCCACCTCCAACCTTCTTCTCCCTCAAGAATACAGAACCAGATCTGAAGCCATGGACGAGCAAAAAAATTCCTCTGCCTACAGAAAAAACTAATGGAGTAAAAGAACAGGTTTCATCCCCTCTCCCCCATCCCTTCTCCCCATCCCCTCTGTTCCTTAATTCCATAAATTTCACCTCTATTGCATAGAACACACATAGAACAAGAACAGGTACAAAAATATGAAGATGGATTCTCTCACAAAAGTTTTCATATTAGCAAACAAACAAGATACATGTCCAAGAAAGAGGGTACTAATAGTAGTTTAACAAACTGTAAAAGAAATAAGGATAACATGTATCCAAACAGATCCTAGGGATATCATGACAGAAATATTCCCATGCTTGTGCTGTAACCATGTGAATGATAAACTTCAACCTTTGCACATAGAAAATTGCATACGCTTCCATGTGAATGATAAACTTCAACCTTGTATCTACTTAAATGTTGCAACCATGTTGAAAATTCACTTGTCTTTCCTACATTGAAAAAAGAGTAAGCATTATGAATTTGACCAAATTCAAAAACAATTCACTTTGCAGGTACATAGAAGAAAAACCATGGATATAGATCAGATGTTAGCGATGGATGGGTCTAATGGTGATCTGTCATTGACTGCAGCACTGAATAATGAAGGTATATATGTGGTTGACATAGAATAGTAAAAACTCATAAACAAAATGAAAACTGCCAGATTATTTATCAAATGATTGCCAGGTTATACATTCAGAACTGCCAGATTATTTATGAAATGATTACCAGGTTATTAAAAACAGAGATAGAAATTCAAAAAACTGCCAGAATATTTATCAAAATGATTGCCAGGTTATACATACAGAACTTACAGATTATTTATGAAATGATTACTAGGTTATTAAAGACAAAGATGGAAATTCAAAAACTTCCAGAATATTTATCAAATGATTGCCTGGTTATACATACAGAACTACCAGATTATTTATGAAATGATTAGCAGATTATTCAGACAAAAAACTAAAAAAAACAGAAATGCCAGATTGTTTATGAACTGATTACCAGGTTATACATGCATAACTACCAAAATTAGCTTTGTACATGTAGAACTACCAGAATTACCAGATTGTTTATGGACTGATTACCAGGTTATGCATGCATAACTACCAGATTGTTTTACCAAAATTAGCTTTCTACATTAGAATTCTATTGTGCTTCATACTAATGTGAAAAAAAAATGTAGATATCATACTTTTGGTGCAAACAATGAAGAAACACTTCCTATGGGTGGTTCGCTCGGAATTACTGCCCTGACATGAGTCTACCACAGTCAAGTACTGCTCACACACCTCCGGCAGAACAAAACAGTGGTAATGATGGCATCCCAGAAGTCATTTCTACACCCCAGCCGCCAACTACACACATGAGGTTCGATACATTGGAGGAAGCTGAAAGGCACTGCAAGATGTATGCGCGGAGGAAGGGATTTGGCATTAGGTACAACTACAGGAAGAAGTCAGAAGTAACTGGAGGGTACATAAGGGCAGCACTTGTTTGTCACAAGGCAGGTCACCAGAAAAAAGAACATAAAGACACTCAAAATCCTAAGCCCGCTGTGCCGAAGAGGAATAGGAGTACAAACACAAGAACTAACTGCCAAGCTCGAATGATGATCAAGTTTAGGGATGGCAGCTGGGTTGTGACGGAGTTTTGTGATCAGCACAATCACCCGCTGATTAACAAATGGTCACTAACAGGATTCCTACGGTCACATAGAGAAATCCCGCAGGAGGACCAAGATTTCATCAAAGTTCTTCATTCGGTGAATATGGAAACAAGTAGGATGATGCAAGTTATGGCTACACTCTATGAGTCGCTTGAAGGAGTTCCGTATACACCAAAAGACATGGCAAACTTCAGAGCTTCAATTCGAGCTGAGAACAAGTACACATATATGCAAGATACATTTACTTACTTTGATGAAATGAAGCAGCGAGATAATGATTTTTATTACAGATTCACGCTTGATGATGAAAATAGGGTTGAGAACTTATTTTGGGTAGATGGAGCTGCTAGAAGAGCATACAAACACTTCAATGATTGCATATATTTTGATACAACATACTGTAAAACCAGTATAAGATGCCTTTTGCTCCATTTATAGGCATAAACAATCATGGGCAATCTATCCAGCTTGGATGTGGGTTCTTAAGGAATGAGCTCAGTTCTAGTTTTGACTGGCTATTTGAAACTTTTCTAATTGCCATGGATGGTGTAGCTCCAAAAAATATAATTACAGATCAGGATTTTAGAATGAGGTCAGCAATAGATAACAAGTTTCCAAACACTAGACATAGGAACTGTCGTTGGCATATAGTTGACAAGGCAACAGAAGAGATTGGGCCATTAGTTGCAAGGATTCCTGGCCTACGAGAAGTGATCAATGATTGCCTAAATTGCAGCCTGTCACCAGAGGAATTTGAAGAGAGGTGGAATGACATGATACAAAAGTTTGGCTTGCAAGGACATACTAAGTTTCTGGCACTGTATGAGAAAAGAAGTTACTGAGTCCCTGCATACTTTATGCACTCATTCTACCCATTCATGCAGACAACCCAACGGAGTGAAGGGTTTAATGCAGTGCTAAAACAATACATTAGTCCTTCAAACTCAGTCCTCGAGTTTGTTCAGCAATATGCTGCTATCCAAGAAAAGATAATGAAAGCACAAAACAAAGAAGAAGCAGACTCATCCCTAACTACAGCTAAGACATGGTGCTGGCACCCAATTGAACATCACTTGTCAACAGTGTACACGCGTGGCATATACAACCGTTTTCAGAAAGAAATGCTATACACAATGTCCTACAACATAGTACAGACTGCTGACCGTATTTACACACTTGAATGCATCACAAAGTTTGTGCCCACATACCACAACAGAAACTACCAACTTTATGCAGACCATGAAAATAGTGAGTACAAATGTCAATGCTGCAAATTTGAGAGGGATGGCATAGTCTGCTGTCACATTCTAAAGGTAAATTAAAAACTTGTTGTCAGTTCCTAGAATAAATATTGCTAGTTACCTGTTAGGAAAATAAATGATTGCCAGGTTTTAAAAAATATAGTAGCTTGCAAAATCATATGAAAAAATTGCCAGATTAAAAATGAACATAGTTAAAAATTTATTTAGTTTTCACATATTATGTTTTCAGAAACATAGTAACTATGCTACCCTACTATTTTTGCTTTTCCACATGAAGACCATGTTCTATATAGGATTGACAGTGATGCCACTAGCATACATTCTTAAAAGGTGGACTTAGAGAGCAGAGGAGAATTTAGTGGAAGAAACACCAGGCAAACCAACGGAGCTGCCGGAGGAGTCAAGGAAGAAGATGTCACTGGCAACAATGTGCAATGAGTTCAAAAGCATGGCACTATATGGAAATAAAACAGATGATGGGAAGAAGATAATAAGGATGCATCTAAAAAATATGAAGAAGGATTTGGCTACACTAAAGAGAGAGACGGAGAAAAGAGCAAAAAAAGCTGCTGCTAATTCTGCCCTCCCAACAAATTCTTCACAACATACTATAACCCAGAGAAATCAGCAAGATGCAACTACAACAAGTATGGATGAACAACATCAAAAATCTGGGCCAGAAACACATCCAGCCAAACGCAAGAAGGCTGCTCCAAAGTCATCAACACACACATATGGTCCTAGGGCAACTAACAGTCCTAATTTCACAAGTTCAGACCCAATAATACCTCCAACCACTGCAACATCTTCGGAAACATCCCATGCTGACATACGTGATCCCCACAAATCAAACACAAAAGGAAGAAAGAGAAAGTATGCATTCGAAAATGCACTGAACATTGGCAGGAAGGAACTCCGTGTATGCAAACAATGTGGCTTGACGGAACATGATTTAAGAACATGCCCAGAAAGATCGCAGCTACCAAACCAGAAATAAAAAAAGCCCCCTGCATTACCACATAAACAATTACTAATGTTCTACATTTTGTTGTTGTTTCATGTTGTAAAAGACATTGCGAATTATGTTGTTGTTTCATGTTGTAAAAGACATTGCGAATGCATGGTGTATGGAGAATTGTAGTTTTACCGTATGACATTTTTGTTCAAATTTTACCTCCAGTAGTCCTTTTCCTCATTAAAATCAGCAGTGATCCACTTGTATGGTATAATCCTCCTCAATTTATAAGCATCACCTTTGCCAATTTGTGGGATGTTCTGCCCATCCCAATACTCGATGTTGTACAACACATGAAAACCACAATTGAAACTACAAAAGGTGAAAAACAAAAAAAACATCAATATTATCTGGAAACAGAAACTGCAACATAAAAAATTCAGAAATCCTAATCTGGAAATAAAAAAGATAGAGGAAAAGTTGACATACATATTTTCCTGCACTGGCACATTGATAATTGTAAGTTCCCAATCCTGTATTTGGACCTTTGAGGTGGCATAATGAATTTGCCATAAAGCCTTGATCTTACTGATTAGAGCGTTTGCATGTTTAGTGAGACTTTCACTACCTTCGCCACGCATGGAGTCAAGTGCTTCAAACCTTTCAGCTTGAAAGTTCATAGACAAGCAATACCAGTGATTGCCTTCCTTAGTTCCTCTGCTAACCTCTTCAAGGACTGGGAAAGAAATCTAGACAAAAAACAGACAAGAGAAAAACAGGTAACTAATGTGAATTAAACAACAGGTAACTAATTTCAGAGTAGATGCTAACCTATTTCATTACACTGAGGGAGTAATCTGATCTTCTTTTGAAATAAGAAACAACAACCTTCTTCTGAAACTGTCCAGTAATCAAAAAAGTGGAGAGCTGATATGGCATTATCATCTTGCCCTCCACTTTGTTTGTACGGCGTAGGTACTCAATACCAACTTTCATGCAGTGATTTGACAATTCACCCCTAACGTGTATAGAATCAGCCAAGTCACCTTTACAACCCAGCTGTCTGTGTATTTTATAATCTGGTACCTAGTTTAAAAAAAAAGGAATGAAAACAATTAAGCATGAACAACCACCATGTTACAAAGATAAAAAACAACAACTACCAGATTAAAAATAAAAAGTTACCACAACAAAAGAGGAACAACTATCGGATTAAGTTTGAACAGCTACCACCTTAAAAATGTGTTTAGTGGATTGAAGTGCTAACCCGGGGCACCACAACGTGTGGCAGCTACCATTAGATTTTCCCTTTAGTGTAATAGCTACCAGATAAATGTGAACAAAACGACCCAATTATATTTGAATAATTACCATACATATTTGAACAACTGTGACAAAAACTAAGTGCCATATATATTTGAACTACCAGATTATATAAGAACAACTACCAGATTATATAAGAATAACTACCAGAATATATAAAAAACAACTACTAGAAAACATATATTATGTTTACCTTTTCAAGTTGGATTGACTTGGCCTTGTATGTTTGCTGCTCAACATTATCTTCTGGTATACATTCTCCTGGTCTGAATTGAATTTGATCAAGTTATCAAAAGGAGACACCAGGAAACGGGACGCATTTTTTACCCTCACTTTGTGAGCTTGCACCTTTGGTGTTATGCTTTGAACTGCGGTACCATCCATGGTGCTTGCGGGGGCTGCAGCTTTTATCAACTCTCTCCTTCTTTTCGAGAATGCTTTACAATAATCCTCATACTTATTAAGCTCTACCGCACCTTCCTCACTAAGGAAATCATTTTTATTGAGTATGTAATCTTCTAGCTCCTTTGACAGCTTGAATTCTTCAAAATCAGATTCAGTGCATGTTTTTTTAACAGGTTTGCTTGCTACTTCTGTGTACAGCAACAAACAAATTATCAAAAACAGTTATCCTACATACACTTGGCTTGCATGTAAAAAAACTTGATCATAGCACACAAATTATGGCAAAAAATGCGGCTACCTAATTAAATAATATTGGCTTCCAGATTATTTAAACTAGGTTACCAGATGATTAAACTTTATTCCTATGTTTTACCGAAAGGTGATAACTACCATGTTTTGAACATATAGTTATCAGATGCAAAATTTTGAGAGAAAAAACAAAATTACAAAGGTTTATATTAATCGATATTAGCATAATATTTGCTTTATACAAAGACCATGGATGTTTATTATCATACTACCAAAAGATGTTACCTTGTGGGTTTGCCCAAGATATTGGAGCAACATCTTGCGCAAATACGGGCATCGAATGTTCCTTGGTAGAGATTGTGCAATCCATTGGAGAATCATTACCGGAATCTTTTTGTGAACGTTGAAACATGGAGGGTGTAAACATTCCCGCACGGTTATCTCTGTTTGAAATAGTTGATGGACCTCCTGCATCCATATATTTCCTTTTCCTAGAAGTACCTTCTGCTGTGCTTGCATGTGTTTCATCATCCCTAGGCAACACTCCTTGCTTTGTTACTGATTCAGACAAACCTCTAACAAGTTCTTGAATTTTTGGTGTTACTGCAAACTGGTTGCCCACTAAGAAAACCAGGAATTCCCAATTGAGCACAAACTAAAGGGGACAACTTGCATGGCCTGTAATAGCTGCTCCAACCTTTAGGGAATGTACCTTGTGCTATCGGTGAAACCACCATGGTTCTGCACATGTTCTCACTTGCTATAGTTGTTTTTGATTTCAAGTTGTCAATAGTTGGTGATATATAGATTGCATTGGCCTTGTTTTTTCCATCGCCTGAATTGGTTTTTTGGCTGCCAACAGAAAGTGTTGCAGGATTGCTAGCTGATGACATCTTTGTGCCAGCAGGGGAAATTGGGATAGAGTGTTCATTGACTTCCCATCACGGATCCTCGCAGCAGTGGTATCTTTTTGATTGTTGATAACTATAGGTGACACCACAAAAGCTAAATTTGAACTCTTCCCATCCTCGATGGTTGGAGATAAGCTAGTAGACTTGCACTTGTCATCAATAACATGATCAGTACTGGGTTTCTTCGTATTTTGAATCTGAGCAAGCCTAGGAGATTTCCTTGAAGGTGTGTTGCTTGACAAACTATGCCGTTTCCTACAGGCAAAAAAAAGCAAAAAAGCGAAAAGGGATGTTAGACAAAAAAACTCTATATCTTACATACTATAAGGAAAAAAAGTTGATTGCAAAAAATCCCATAAGAGTCAAAAAACCACACCTTTTATTGGTATTCACACTATGAGATACATGAGAATTTTGTGCTTTATTGCTACCCCCGGACTGCTCGTGAACCTTCTTTGAATCAGCGCAGTAGTACAAAAAAAGTAAAAACAAGGTTTAATTGCCAGATTAATTATGAACAACTATCATATAAAAATAACTTGACTACCAGGTTTTTATAAACATGGACTTGCAGCAAAAAGGAAAAAAATATTTAATTGCCATATTAAATACTTGCTACTGCCATTAAAAATACATTGTCTTATCAGGTTGCTGCCGGAAAAGTAACAGAATGTTTAACTGCTAGATTCATTCTGAACAATTATCATGTAAGTAGTAATTGAGTAGCAGGTTTCAACAAACATTAAGAAGACATACTTAGATTTAAGAAGACAAAATTGCCAGATATAACTGCCATGGAATTTACACTAGGTTGCCAGCATAAATAGCTGGACTATCTTACCTCCTTTTTGGATTCTTCAAAACATTCTCTTCAATTACAGTTGTTGAATTATCTGTACCAATAGGATCTCCTGCTTCAGAACACTTGTTGATAGGGATCCCGAGCTCTTTTGCAAGTAAACACTTGATCTTGTTATGCATGTCCAATTCACTGGCTTTTGGTTTAAGTGGCTGCTCTTTCATGGCACTTAGCCTTTCTACAAAACATGCTGCATCTCCCTTTATTTCTTGTTTAGCTTGTTGGGTGCAATCCATCGGGGAATCGCCAGAAAAATAAGCATGTCCTTCACTCCTGTCGGAAGCATCAGTGTCACTAAATGATGGAACCTTGATTTGAGAGTGCATAGCAGGAAGAGATGCACTTGTACTAGCCACTGATTTGGATTTGGTTGGTGTTCCTAATGCTTGAAAAATGATTCTAGTGCTTGCACGGTGACTAGGTTCTGCATCATCTTCATTTCTCTCATTTTCCTCATCTGAATCTGATGAAGCAGAATCATTTTCTTCATCTACATTTGGCTCTTGAGCATCAACATGTGCAGCTTCCTCATTTTATTCTGTTTCATCTGACTCAGTCAAACCTTGAATAAGGTTGCTCAAAAGATTATTAAGCCCAGATGCAAAAGTTTGCATGAGATTGAAAGCTTTGATCTTTTGCTGAAAAAAGGTACTAAAGTTAGACAACAAAAAAAGTTTTATACCATGAATTTAATTAACTAGTACGTAATATAAAAATATCAGCACCTTCTCCTTGCATGTAGCATGAATATTAAGATTCATCCAAGCATCAAAACCATCTGGCCCCCCAAAAAGACCCATTTCCCTAGCAAAATCATCTTTGAATTCGTCCCTTAGCTGCAAAAAAATGTGGAGGCGGTGATGTTACATAAACAAATAAAAAAACAGGAACATGTAAAAGAGGCACAAAAAAGGAACAAATAAAAGGCAAAACACAAGAATTCCTAACCTTCATGCATCCAAAAACGGTTGAATCAAACTCCTGCGCATCCATTTCACCAAGTACATCGATTGCATCTTTAGTCCAGCAATTAATAGCAAACTATGAAGGCTCAAACCCAAGATCCATATCATCGGTATCGAGAGCAGAAAAGTATCGCAACTGCAAATTTGACAAAAAAAATCATAATGTTATGTGGCTACCAGATAAAAATTGGCTTGCCTTAAACAAATAAAAACATGGCTGCCACAAAAGAAATTACACTATGATGCCAACTAAAAAAGTGATACGACTATGTGGCTACCAGATAAAATTGACTTGACTACCACAAAAAACATATGCCTGCCACAAAATTACAGTAGGATGCCAGGTAAATAAGTAACAAGCTATAAGGCTACCAGATAAAATTGCCTTGGCTGCCAGGAAAAACACATGACTACCATAAATTACTATAGGATGCCAGGTAAAAAGTAAAAAAGGCTGCTGTATATGAATAGAAACTCTCACCATGCCATACAACAAACACCCTTTTGTGTATTTTTTGTTGGATAGGTGCTTGTGTAGTTCATCAGCAATAAACTTGCACATATTAATTTCTTGAGCTTGCCCTACATCTCCCTAAATAAAAACATTAGATCACAAGATTAAAAAAATAGGAACATGTATATAGAGATGGACAAAACTCAAAAGGAATTTAAATGGAGCTGTAAAAAATGTAAAAAATAGTGACGTACCAGCATTGGATAACATTTGTTACTCATTCTAGTATCAGTAGTAGGAGAAACAACTGTCGATGTAATGAACAACATCCAAAGCTCTTTAAATGTTTCATCTACCTCATTGTACTCAGCTATCTTCTTGCCAATTTCAGAAACTTTTGGCCTACTACTTTCACCGGAATAAGCCTTGCTGCAATCTTAGCTTCCAAATCATAATCTACATAGTATTTGACAGCAAACTGTCCACATGGCTGCCTAATCATATCATGGACAGACTCCTCTGTCAAAGGGATCACTCCACGGCGAGGGATTACAAAAGATCGCCTAGCCGGATCGTAAAATTGTGCAAACCAGTAAATGACAGGATTGTGCAACTGCTCACACTTGATATCAAGGAAACTACCATGCCCCATGGGTACTATGGCATTGCGTTGATCGTCAGTTAAACTCTTGTACAACTTTAAGATAGGTGCCGGCGAGGCCCTGTTCCTTTCTCCAGCGAAAACCTATCAACAAAGGAAAAAAGGTTATTTAAATGCAGCTATCAGATTACTTTGACATAGCTACCAGAAATTTTAAATGCAGCTATCAGATTACTTTCACATAACTACCAGGCTAATTTAAGATCAATTACCAGATTTTCAAATGCAACTACCAGGCTAATTTAGTACACAACTATCATGTTAATTTGCCATAGCTACCAGGTTTTCAAGATAAAAAATGACATAGTATTACATGCTATGCATCTTAGTAAATTTTTCCTAAACTAATTGCAGATACCAACATAATAAAAAGTAGCTTTAGAAAATAAATTAATATTACAACACATCCAACTTATAATACGCTTCTTTCTTGCAACTTTTCCATGCCGAGCAATCATAGCATCCCTTTGTTTTTCCTTTCTCCAAGCCATACCATCCAGGTTATCTAGAAAAAAAAGCTACCAGATTATATACAAAAAACTTTCAGATTGTATGACTACCAGATTATGCAGGAGAGCCTAACAGATTCATCATAGTTGAACTACCATATTAAATACAAATCTCTACTAAGTAAAAAGAATGACATCCAAAATCAGGTTACTTATAAATCAGATTCATCATAGTTGAACTACCATATTAAATACAAATCTCTACTAACTAAAAAGAATGACATCCAAAATCAGGTTACTTATAAACCAGATTAATTTTAAGTAACTACCAGATTATATATAAAACAACTAGCATCTTCTTCAAATAAAAGATTTACTTATAAAACAACTACCAGAATATGTGTATACAACTACCAGTTTATTGTTGAAGGACTACCAGATTATATATGAACAACTAGGAGCTTATTCAACATAGCTTTCCTTATAAAACTACCAGATTTTCTACAACATAACTACCATTTTATTTTAAAAATGACTACCAGATTATTCATACTTGATGAAAAAACAGAAATAATTCATACTTGATAAAAAACAACCACACAAATTCCTCAACCACTTGCTACCAACACACTAATTTCAACCCCCCAAAAACTCCTTATGGCTATTGCATATGAATTGAATCCCCTCTACCACTTGGCTTACCCATTTACACTTGCACTTTACACTTTTGATCCATTCAAAACACAAGAACTAAATGATGTTGTTTCATGCGATCAAAACTAAATGATGTATCTCTTGCATACTACTTGCACCCCCCAAAACAAAATGAAAACCTAGCACTCAAAAACTAATCGGAAACAAAAAATGAAGAACCACCCACACAAATCGACCATCTAGAATGCAATATTACAGATCACAACCAGAACCATCCACTCAAAAACTATCAAACTAGCAAAAACCGTCACATCACAACCAGAACCATCCACTCAAAAACTAGCAACCTAACAAAAACCGTCACCCTAACCATATACTGGTAGTTATGGAGAGGGGGAGGAGATTGGTGAGGGAGAGGGGGAGGAGATTGGTGAGGGAGAGCGGCGGAAACACAACGACGAGCTACCCCCTCCCCACAGGTCACAAAAACGCCACCCAACTACGAGCATCAGCGGCGGTGCGAGCAGAGCGCATCGGCGGTGGCGCCTTCCGCGGGCTCAGAGCGCATCGGCGGCGCGAGGAACAGAGCGCATCCGCGGTGGCGCCTCCCGTGGTAGCAGAGCACATCGGCGCAGCGAATCGATGGTACCAAAGCGCATCGCGTGCGGTGGTAGCAGAGCACACCGGCGCGGCGCCTCCCGTGGGCTCAGAGCGCATCGGCGGCGCGAGGAATAGAACGCAACCGCGGCGGCGCAAGGAACAGAACGCAACCGCGGCGGCGCAAGCAGAGGATGCGGGACAGTGACGGTAAAACAAGGATGCGGGATGAACTCACCACCGGAAGTGCTGCACGGATCTGTCGGTCGCCGGCGGCGAGCAGCGAGCGAGCGACGACGAGCGGCGAAAGCGTCGCCTGTTGGAGATATGCCCTAGAGGCAATAATAAATGTAGTTATTATTATATCTTTGTGTTTATGATAAATGTTTACATTCATGCTATAATAGTATTAATAAGGAAACATTAATACTTGTGTGATTTGTAAACTTAATTTGAAGTCCCTAATAAAGCCTCTATATAATACTAGCTTGTTGGTTAATAGATGATTGTTGTTTCCCTATCATGAACATTGAGATGTTATTAACAACAAGATCATATTGTTAGGAGAATGATATGATGGACATACTCCTATAGATAAGCGTAGCATAAAGATCAAGTCATTTTAATAGTTCAGTTGCTATATGCTTTCTGATACATAGTAATCTAATTCCTTCGACCATGAGATCATGCATATCACCTTTACCGGATGGATGCTTTGGTGACATCAAACACCACACCGTAAGGCATTGAGTGTTCAAAAAGTATTGGTTGAAACACATGGATCAAGAGTGGGATTTGTCCATCCATATGAAGGATAGATATACTCTGGGCCCTCTCGGTGAAATGTCATCCAATTAGCTTGCAAGCATGTGACTGGCTCACAAGGGATCACATATCACGGGAACGAGAAAAGAGTACTTATCGGTAACGAGGTTGAACTAGGTATGCAGAGATACCGACGATCATAACCTCAGATAAGTAAACTATCGTGAGACAAAGGGAAATTGATATCGTATGTAAGTGGTTCATTCGATCGCAAAGTAATCGTAGAAATATGTGGGAGCCATATGAATTTCCAGATTCCTCTATTGGTTATTGTTCGGAGAAGTGTCTCGATCATGTCCGCATAATTCACGAACCGTAGGGAGACACACTTAAGGATTCGACGTTGTTTGAGCAGTTATGGAATGATGAGAAGGAGACCGAATGTTGTTCGGAGTCTCGAATGGGATTCGGGATATCACGAGGAGATCCGGAATGGTCCGGAGAATAAGATTCATATAAGGAAAGTCCCGTTTCGGAGTTGGGGAATGGTTCCGGTGTTTTCATCGGGAATGTTCTAGAATGTTCCGGAATGTCCGGCACTCCGGAGGGGAAGGGTACATGAATGTGTTGTATCAAGTTGGTATGATTGCATAATGTACTAAGTGTCATCGCTGAACCAAATAAAGGATTAATTTAAATCCTAGTTTGAAAAGTCAAATAGCTAGTTTGAAAAGTCAAACGGCTAAATTTGGAAAGAGGAAAAGAGGAGGAGTGGGAAACCGAGTTGGGGAGGAGTTCCCTCCTCCAACCGGCGGCGCACCCTCCAAGCCGAGTTGGGGAGGGACTCCTCTCCCTCCCCTTGGCCGACCGGCCCCTCCACCTATATAAGGAGGGGCAGGGCTCCCTCCTAGAGACACACAAGATCCTATCCTCCAAACCCTAGCCCCAAGCCACCGCCGCCTCCATAGCCGCCGCCGGCCCTAGGGAAAACCCTAGCCGCCGTCTAGCTAATCCCTAGCCGCCGGCTTGCCCCCTCCTTGGTGTGTATAAACCCTAGAACACCGAGGGAATCTCTCATACTCCACCATACTCGCTCCGGCTTAAGGCGAGCCCTGCGAGATCTCCCCTCTACTTCCGGTACCACGCCGTTGTGCTGCCGGAATCGCGAGGAGAGTGCTACAAGCAGGCTACCTACTGGAACAAGGGAGAGGAAGGTCTTCATCGAGTACCGAACGTGTGACCGACTGCGGGAGCGCTGCCGGAACGCAGTGCCGGAAGGATCGTCTACGCGATCTTGAGATTGGGAAGAGTACGACTACATCACCCACGAGAATCCACTCTCGTTAAACACTTTGGAATCTTCGAGGGTGAGTTATTCCATCGACTCGTTGCTACAATCTAGTAGATAGATCTTGGCTTGTTTGTTTGTATGCGGTAGAAATTTTTTGTTTTCCATGCTACGAAACCCTACAGTGGTATCAGAGCCGTGTCTATATGTAGATCTGTTGCACGAGTAGAACACAATGGTCATTGTGGGCGTTGATGCTTTTATTGTCGATTGCTTCTTGTGTACTTTGCATCTTGCGGGATGTTGGGATGAAGCGGCCCGGGCTAACCTTACATGACATCGTTCATGAGACTTGCTCCACGCTTGACATGCAACTTGTATTGCATAAGTGGCTTTGCGGGTGCCTGTTTCTCCTAGCATAGTTAAGATCCAATTTACAACGGGTGATTAACAATACTAGTATCAATGTTGTGGTTCTTGTTCGTAAGTTAGAACGACACTTATTGAAAGCCCCAAACCACGTAAAACATGCAAAGAAAGTAGAGGCGTCTAACTTTGTTTTGCAGGGGTGTGCTGTGATGTGATATGGCCATGATTGTGATTATATTTGATGTATGCAATGTTCCTTATTGTAAGTTGGCAACCGGCAGGAGCCATATGGTTGTTTTTAATTTATGTTAAGACCCGCATGTCTATTCAAAGTAGTTGTAATAGTTGAAGCCGATGGACGACAACCATGGAGAAGCGTCATTGACCTTGATGCAATGCCGGTGATGATGGAGATCATGTTCGTGCTAGAAGATGGAGATCGGAAGCACAAAGAAGAAAGGCCATATCATATCACATATTATGAATTGCATGTGATGTTAATCCTTTATGCATCTTGTATTGCTTAGTAGACAACGGTAGCATTATAAGATGATCCCTCATGCACATGAATTTCAAGTCATAAAGTGTTCACCCTTAGTTAGCACCGTTGCTAAAGCTTGTTGTTTCGAAGCACCACGTGATGATCGGGTGTGTTAGATTCCGCAAGTGTATACAACGTGAGTAAGCCAGATTTGCTCATGCGGAAACTAAGGTTTGATCTTGACGAGCCTAGCATGTACAGACATGGTCTCGGAACACGGTCACCGAAAGGTAAAGCATGAACCATATAGTAGATATGATGAACATGTCGATTGTTCGCCATTGAAGCTACATCAACTCTCGTGATGATCGGTGTTGATGTGGTGTATTTGGTTCGTGTGATCAGTAAAACAATGTGAGGGATATTGTTTTGAGTGGGAGTTCACCCAGATTAATTTTAATATTAATTTGAACTCAATTTGTCATAAACTTAGTCTAAACTATTGCAAATATGTTGTAGATCAATGGCAGCCCCTACCATCAATTTTAATGCGTTCCTAGAGAAAGAAAAGTTGAAAAACAATAGAAGCAACTTCGCGGATTGGTTCCGCAATTTGAGGATTATCCTCACAGCTGGTAATTTGACCTATGTGCTGGATGCACCGCTGGGTGACCCACCTGCAGCTGATGCCGCCGATGAAGTAAAGAATGTTTACCTCACTCGGAAGACTCAGTACTCCACAGTTCAGTGTGCTATCTTGTATGGTTTAGAATCAGAGCTTCAGAAAAGGTTTGAGAATTCAGACCCATATGATATTGTCGAGGATCTCAAATTGATCTTTGAGACTCATGCGGCAATTGAAAGCTATGAGGCTTCTGAAAAGTTCTTTAACTGCAAGATGGAAGAAGGCAGCTCCGTCAGCGAGCATGTGCTTAAGATGTCTGGGCACGCAAACAAACTTCAAAGCTTGGGTATTGTGATTCCTAATGCTTTGGGGATTTACCGTGTCCTCCAATCACTACCACCAAGTTACAAGAACTTTGTGATGAACTACAACATGCAAAACATGAACAAGACGTTGCCAGAACTCTTTGCCATGTTGAAGTCTGCAGAAGTGGAGATCAAGAAAGAGCACCAAGTGTTGTTGGTCAATAAGACCACCAAATTCAAGAAAGGCAAGTCTAAGCAGAAGGGACACTTCAAGAAGGGTGGTAAGAAAGTTACCACGCCGACGAAGAAGACCAAGGCTGGACCTAAGCCTGATACTGAGTGCTTTTACTGCAAGGGAGAAGGTCACTGGAAGCGGAATTGCCCAAAGTACTTGGCGGATTTGAAGAACGGCAACATAAAGAAGAAAGGTATATCTGATATACATGTTATTGATGTGTATCTCACTAGTACTCGTAGTAGTGCCTGGGTATTTGATACTGGTTCGGTTGCTCATATTTGTAACTCGAAACAGGTGCTGCAGAATAAACGGAAGCTAGCGAAGAACGAGGTGACGATGCGCGTTGGAAACGGATCAAAGGTTGATGTGATCGCGGTCGGCACGCTACCCCTTCATCTACCATCGGGATTAGTTTTATACTTAAATAATTGTTATTTGGTGCCTGCGTTAAGCATGAACATTATATCGGGATCTTGTTTATTGCGAGACGGTTACTTATTTAAGTCCGAGAATAATGGTTGTTCGATTTATATGAGTAATATGTTTTATGCACATGCACCTTTGTTAGATGGTCTATTCTTATTGAATCTCGATAGTGGAAATACACATATTAATAACATTGAGGCTAAACGTTTGAAATCGAGCGATAACTCGACCTATATGTGGCACTGTCGTCTTGGTCACATTGGAGTGAAGCGTATGAAGAAACTCCATTCCGATGGACTTCTTGAATCACTTGATTTCGAATCACTTGAAAGATGCGAAGCATGTCTGATGGGTAAAATGACTAAGACTCCATTTTCTGGTATGATGGAGCGAGCTACGGACTTGTTGGAAATCATACATACCGATGTGTGTGGTCCAATGAGTGTAGCATCGCGTGGTGGTTATCGTTATGTTCTTACCTTCACGGATGACTTGAGTAGATATGGGTATATCTATTTCATGAAACATAAGTCCGAAACTTTCGAGAAGTTTAAGGAATTTCAAAGTGAGGTAGAGAATCAACGTAACAAGAAGATTAAAATTCTACGTTCTGATCGTGGAGGTGAATATCTAAGTTACGAGTTTGGCGAGCATTTGAAGAAATGCGGAATACTTTCGCAGTTGACACCGCTGGGAACACCACAGCGTAATGGTGTGTCCGAACGTCGTAATCGAACTCTCTTAGATATGGTTCGTTCTATGATGTCACTTACAGATTTACCGCTATCATTTTGGGGTTATGCATTAGAAACAGCCGCATTCACTTTAAATAGGGCACCGTCTAAATCCGTTGAAACGACACCGTATGAATTATGGTTTGGGAAGAAACCTAGATTATCGTTCCTTAAAGTTTGGGGGTGCGAAGCCTATGTAAAGAAGTTACAGCCGGACAAGCTTGAACCCAAAGAGGAAAAATGCGTCTTCATAGGATACCCGAAGGAAACTATTGGGTATACCTTCTATCATAGATCCGAAGGCAAAATCTTCGTTGCCAAGAATGGATCCTTTCTAGAGAAGGAATTTCTCTCGAAAGAAGTGACTGGAAGGAAAGTAGAACTCGACGAGGTTGTCGAACCTTCTCTCAAAATTGCGACTAGCACAGCGCCGGAAGAAGTTCCTGTGGTGCCTGCACCAATAAGAGAGGAAGCTAATGATAATGATCATGAAACTTCGGTTGAAGTTGCTACAGAACCTCGCAGGTCAACGAGAACTCGTACCACTCCAGATTGGTATGATCCCGTTATGAGTGTCATGTTGGTGGACAACACCGATGACCCTGAGACATATGAGGAAGCGATGATGAGCCCAGATTCCAATAAATGGCAAGAAGCCATGAAATCCGAGATTGGATCCATGTACGAAAACCAAGTATGGACTTTGGTGGACTTACCGGATGGCTGGAAGGCTGTCGAGAACAAATGGATCTTCAAGAAGAAAATAGATGCTGATGGTAATGTTACTATCTATAAAGCTCGACTTGTCGCAAAAGGGTTTCGACAAATTCAAGGAGTTGACTACGATGAGACTTTCTCACCAGTAGCGAAGCTAAAGTCTGTGAGGATTATGTTAGCAATCGCTGCATATTACGATTATGAGATATGGCAGATGGATGTCAAAACAGCATTTCTCAATGGAGACATTGATGAAGAGTTGTATATGATGCAACCCAAAGGTTTTGTTGATCCTAAAGATGCTAACAAGGTATGCAAACTTCAACGGTCCATCTATGGATTGAAGCAAGCATCCCAAAGTTGGAATCAACGTTTTGATAAGGTGATCAAAAGTTTTGGTTTTATACAAACTTATGGAGAAGCTTGTATTTACAAGAAAGTGAGTGGGAGCTCTATAGCATTCTTAATACTATATGTAGATGACATATTGTTGATTGGGAATGATGTAGACCTTATTAATAGTGTCAAAGAATATTTGAATAATAGTTTTTCAATGAAGGATCTTGGCGAAGCAGCTTACATATTAGGCATAAAGATTTATAGAGATAGATCGAAACGCCAAATATCATTGTCACAAAGTACATATTTGGACAAAGTTCTAAAGAGGTTTGGAATGGAAGATAGCAAGAAAGGGTTCTTGCCCATGTTGCCCAATACGACCTTGAGTAAAACTCAAAGTCCGACATCGGCAGAAGATAGAGAAAGGATGAGTAAGACTCCCTATGCCTCAGCCATAGGATCTCTAATGTATGCCATGCTATGTACTAGACCCGACATTGCATATGCTGTTAGTTTAACTAGCAAATATCAAAGTGATCCAGGAGTGGATCATTGGACAGCGGTCAAAAACATCCTTAAGTACTAAGGATATGGTTCTTTCTTATAGAGGTGATGAACAACTCGTTGTTAATAGTTACACCGATGCTAGTTGGAACACCGATCCGGATGATTCTAAATCACAATCTGGATACGTATTTATTTTGAATGGTGCAGCAGTTAGCTGGAGGAGTGCAAAGCAAAGCGTTGTGGCGAGATCTTCAACTGAATCGGAATACATGGCTGCTTCGGAGGCTTCACAAGAAGCGATATGGATGAGAGAGTTCATTACAGAGCTGGGTGTGGTTCCTAGTGCGCTGGACCCAATGTCTATATACTGTGATAACATGGGCGCCATAGCCAATGCGCAAGAACCAAGGTCACACAAGAAGCTGAAGCACATCAAGCTACATTTTCACGCTATTCGAGAACATATCCAAGATGGGGATATAAAGATTTGCAAAGTACACACAGATCTGAATGTGGCGGATCCGTTGACTAAACCTCTCCCGAGGGCAAAACATGACCAGCACCAAACTGCCATGGGTGTTCGGTATATTACCATGTAATCTAGATTAGATGACTCCAGTGCAAGTGGGAGACTGTTGGAGATATGCCCTAGAGGCAATAATAAATGTAGTTATTATTATATATTTGTGTTTATGATAAATGTTTACATTCATGCTATAATAGTATTAATAAGGAAACATTAATACTTGTGTGATTTGTAAACTTAATTTGAGGTCCCTAGTAAACCCTCTATATAATACTAGCTTGTTGGTTAATAGATGATTGTGGTTTCCCTATCATGAACATTGAGATGTTATTAACAACAAGATCATATTGTTAGGAGAATGATATGATGGACATACTCCTATAGATAAGCGTAGCATAAAGATCAAGTCATTTTAATAGTTCAATTGCTATATGCTTTCTGATACATAGTAATCTAATTCCTTCGACCATGAGATCATGCATATCACCTTTACCGGATGGATGCTTTGGTGACATCAAACACCACACCGTAACTGGGTGGCTATAAAGGTGGCATTGAGTGTTCGGAAAGTATTGGTTGAAACACATGGATCAAGAGTGGGATTTGTCCATCCATATGATGGATAGATATACTCTGGGCCCTCTCGGTGAAATGTCATCCAATTAGCTTGCAAGCATGTGACTGGCTCACAAGGGATCACATATCAGGGGAACGAGAAAAGAGTACTTATCGGTAACGAGGTTGAACTAGGTATGCAGAGATACTGACGATCATAACCTCGAATAAGTAAACTATCGTGAGACAAAGGGAAATTGATATCGTATGTAAGTGGTTCATTCGATCGCAAAGTAATCGTAGAAATATGTGGGAGCCATATGAATTTCCAGATTCCTCTATTGGTTATTGTTCGGAGAAGTGTCTCGATCATGTCCGCATAATTCACGAACCGTAGGGAGACACACTTAAGGATTCGACGTTGTTTGAGTAGTTATGGAATGATGAGAAGGAGACCGAATGTTGTTCGGAGTCTCGAATGGGATTCGGGATATCACGAGGAGATCCGGAATGGTCCGGAGAATAAGATTCATATAAGGAAAGTCCCGTTTCGGAGTTGGGAATGGTTCCGGTGTTTTCATCGGGAATGTTCTAGAATGTTCCGGAATGTCCGGCACTCCGGAGGGGAAGGGTACATGAATGTGTTGTATCAAGTTGGTATGATTGCATCATGTACTAAGTGTCATCGCTGAACCAAATAAAGGATTAATTTAAATCCTAGTTTGAAAAGTCAAATAGCTAGTTTGAAAAGTCAAACGGCTAAATTTGGAAAGAGGAAAAGAGGAGGAGTGGGAAACCGAGTTGGGGAGGAGTTCCCTCCTCCAACCGGCGGCGCACCCTCCAAGCCGAGTTGGGGAGGGACTCCTCTCCCTCCCCTTGGCCGGCCGGCCCCTCCACCTATATAAGGAGGGGCAGGGCTCCCTCCTAGAGACACACAAGATCCTATCCTCCAAACCCTAGCCCCAAGCGCCGCCGCCGGCCCTAGGGCAAACCCTAGCCGCCGGCCCTAGGGAAAACCCTAGCCACCGTCTAGCTAATCCCTAGCCGCCGGCTTGCCCCCTTCTTGGTGTGTCTAAACCCTAGAACACCGAGGGAATCTCTCATACTCCACCATACTCGCTCCGGCTTAAGGCGAAGCCCTGCGAGATCTCCCCTCTACTTCTGGTACCACGCCGTTGTGCTGCCGGAATCGCGAGGAGAGTGCTACAACCTCCTCTGCCTGCTGGAACAAGGGAGAGGAAGGTCTTCGTCGAGTACCGAACGTGTGACCGACTGCGGGAGCGCTGCCGGAACGCAGCGCCGGAAGGATCATTTACGCGATCTTGAGATTGGGAAGAGTACGACTACATCACCCACGAGAATCCGCTCTCGTTAAACACTTTGGAATCTTCGAGGGTGAGTTATTCCATCGACTCGTTGCTACAATCTAGTAGATAGATTTTGGCTTGTTTGTTTGTATGCGGTAGAAATTTTTTGTTTTCCATGCTACAAACCCTACATCGCCGGCGGATTCGCCTCCCCAACTGTGCTCTCATAGACAAAAAAGGACCTGAATAACTTTCTATACGGCACACACACCCCCAAATTCAAACACACTGCCAGACAGGTCGGTCCCACGTTCGGTTGGTCCCACCTTCTGTGCCACGTAGGCCACGATCACGGAGAGAGAGGCGCCCATTCTGTGCCACGTAGGCCACGAAAAGGGAGAGAAGAAACGGCGTTGTTCTGTGCGGTCCGTCGTGGTCGCCTGCGTCAGCTCACGTCACCCGCTGCATGAATCCACCCCGCGCGGCGCCTCTAGTTAGATTTTTCCAACAAAGAATGTATGTGCTTTACATCAGAAAGAACGGATCCAGCGATTGTAATAATGTCGAAGGGTGCTACCACTAGTGGAAACGAGGCTTTTCGTTGATCCTGGAAAAGGGCTTTAACACCGGTTCTTCTACGAACCGGTGTTAAATGGGGGGCCGTACCAGCATGGCCCGTGCGGCAAAAAGGAGCCCCCCATTAACACCGGTTCGTGCCATGAACTGGTGTTAAAGGACCCTGCAACAGTGGCCCGCGCAGCCCCCCCTTTAACGCCGGTTCGTGGCTTGAACCGGTGTTAAAGGGGGGCTATATAAGACACCGCAGCCCACACCCCACTCTTACATTTTTTCACTATCTCATTTTGGAGCCTAGCAAGAGGGTGTGAAGAGTGCTAGTTTGTGTTTTTTTCATATGCACAAGAGGTGTTCGGTGAAATGCCCGAGAGCTCAAAATAAGTTTTCTCGTTGCTCTTTCCTTCTCGGTCGAGGTCGGCAACTATCCTTTCATGTGTCATTGATATACTATATATATAAGTGGTCATCTCCCTATTAATTTTTGATATATACTACATATTAATGCAGATGAACCGGCAATGGATGTACGGTGACCGCCGCACTTCCGAGTACATTACGGGCCTCCAAAATTTCATCGTTGTGGCTAATGCAAACCATGATCACAATGGTTTTATGTGCTGTCCGTGTGTTCACAGTCAGAACAAGAAAGACTACTCAAATACCAGAACCATTCACGCCCACCTGCTTCGATCCGGTTTCATGCCCAGTTATAATTGTTGGACCAAGCACGGAGAAAAAGGGGTTGTGATGGAAGAAAACAAAGAAGAAGCGGATGATGGCAACTATCATAATATGTATCCTGAATATGATGATACTGCAACGGGGGTAGATAATGAAGATCAAGAGGCAGCAAGATGGGCCCGCTGATGACGATCTTGGTCGGGCCATTACTGATGCAAAGGAAGAATGTGAAACTGAAAAGGAGAAGAAGAAGCTGGAGCAGATGTTAAAGGATCACAAAACATTGTTGTATCCAACTTGCGAAGAGGGCCACAAAAAGCTAGGTACCACACTGGATTTGCTGCAATGGAAGGCAGAGAATGATGTGACTGACAGCGCATTTTCAAAGTTGTTGGTAAAAATGAAGAATGTTCTTCCAAGAAATAATGAGTTGCCCGACAGTATATACCAAGCAAAGAAGGTTGTCTACCCTCTAGGATTAGACGTGCAGAAGATACATGCCTGCATTAATGACTGCATCCTCTACCGCGGTGAGAAGTACGAGAATTTGGATGCATGCCCGGTATGCACTGCACTGCGGTATAAGATCAGACGAGACGATCCTGGCGATGTTGAGGGCGAGGCCCCTAGGAAGAAGGTTCCCGCCAAGGTTATGTGGTATGCTCCTATAATACCACGGTTAAAACGTCTCTTTAGAAATAAAGAGCATGCCAAGTTGTTGCGATGGCACATGGAAGACCGTAAGAAAGACGCGATGTTGAGACACCCCGCTGATGGGTCACAGTGGAGAAAAGTCGAGCGAGAGTACCTGGACTTCGCACGTGACGCAAGGAACTTAAGGTTTGGTATAAGTATAGACGACATGAATCCTTTTGGTGAACAGAGCTGCAGTCACAGCACTTGGCATGTGACTCTATGTATCTATAACCTTCCTCCTTGGTTGTGTATGAAGAGGAAGTTCATTATGATGCCAGTGCTCATCCAAGGCCCGAGGCAACCCAGCAACGACATTGATGTGTACCTAAGGCCATTAGTTGAAGAACTTTTACAGCTGTGGGCCAAACCAGGTGTACCTGAACTTTTGCAAGAGGAAGTTTTCCTTTTTATCACACCAAAAAGGCATTTTCCATTTTCCGAGCATAAAAAACAGACGGTTTTGTGAAGCAACCACCAAATGGCTAATTCAAAAAACCATCAACACATTTTACAAAAATACTAGACCACCTTATATGGACAATGTACCAACAGGGGGATCTGAAACCTTTCCGTCCACCTCTGGTGAAAAAGACAAATTCCTGCCGAATCGGCAGGAAGTGGGTCAGATATGAACTACAGATACATGATATGATGCTCATGATTTTTTACAAAAATCATTTTTAGGTTCACAATATGCTATTTTATCAAAAAACCAATGCAAGTTGAGCGAGGCTTGGTCAGATTCAAGTGTATACAAAAGATGCGGCATTTAAATATCCAATCAATTCAAAAATGTTAATACAAAAGATACGGCATTAAAATATGATTTGCTCTGATAAAATAGGGTTAGATTCCTTTTTAGATGCTTAATATTTCTTATGTTCAAAGTTTTAGGATTTGACAATTTATTTTTGTTTGAATTGAATAATCAAAATTTATATGTAAGTGTTTTAATCATTTTGAAAATTTTCATCTAAAGTAAATATAAAATGTTTTTACATGAACGGATAGATATTATTTTTCTAAAAATTATGATATATTATTCATATTTTTCTGAGTTGAAATGAAAAAGATATGAATTTTCTAAATTCATATCCTATTTTTTGAATTAAAAATGCCCCTTTAATGCATGAAATAAATGCCCCCCTTTAACACCGGTTCCAGACACGAACCGGTGTTAAAGGGGGGGTGCATTTATTTCGTTTCGCGCGCGCACCCCCCCCCCCCCTTTAACACCGGTTCGTGGCTGGAACCGGTGTTAAAGGGGGGGTATTAAATGCGTGCGCGAAACGAATTCCCCCCTTTAACACCGGTTCCAGCCCCGAACCGGTGTTAAAGGGGGGGGGTATTAAATGCCCGCCTTCCCCTTCCTCTCTTCCCCCAGCCAGATCGATCGAACAGGAACAAGCAGAGGAGCTCGCCGTCGCGTCCTCCATCGCCTCCGTCGCCGCCTTCCACGCCTGTCGCCACCATCGATCGCTCCCTGCCGGCGAGCTCCAGCTAGCTCCGGCTAGGTACGTCGCGCCCGTGCTTCTCGACCTCCACCCGCTCGAGACCTAGCTCGTCGGCCGCCGCCCCGTACGTCCTCCTCTCCTCTAGCCACAGGGGCGCGGGCGAGCTCCGACCAGCTTCGTCCAGGGTCAGCGCGAGTTCCGCCGCGCCCATGCTTCTCGGCCTCCGCCCGCACATGACCTCGCTGACCGCTCCACCATCGAGCCGCCGCCCCGTCCTCTCCTCTAGCCAACGGGGGCGCGGGCGAGCGCTGGCCAGGTGGAGTCTGGCGGCACACGCGCGCTAGTCTGGCGCTCGGCGCTCGCCAGTTGGCAGAGCTCGCCGGCGGCCAAGTCCAAGTCGGCGACTCCCCGCTCGTGGCTGCTCCCCGCCGGCCAAGTCCAAGTCGGCGGCCTAAGATAAATAGATTAGAAAAAAATAGATAAATAAAAAAGGAATTGAAAAATAGAAAAAAAGGACCTAAGATTAGAATTTATAATATGTGGAGGTGTTTTGGTAAATATCACGCTACCTCGCGCGCCCTAGGTCGCTCTCCAACGCCGCCAGCCTCCGGTCAGCCACTGTAGCTAGCCCCTCTCATATGCATCCGGGATTTCATTTGGGTATTTATTTGTGTATTTTTGTATGAATAATATGTATATTTGTGTATGAATCCAAGTCCACTTGAATGTTTACTCTCTTACTCTAGATAATATTATTGTTTTAGAAACTATGGATCCACTTAGTAGAAACCTTGAAGAAGAAGAAATAATGGAGAACATTATTGATGAGGACACCTCACAATATCTGAACTTGGAGGGACATGATGACAGCTCAAGTAGTCATGGAGAAGATGAAGACTCCGGTGAATGCAATTTAGTGATTACAAAGTCCGGCGAGGTATATGCACTGATTAAGCCTCTGCTGACTTCCACCAACAATCATCTTCTACATGTATTAATTAACGCTTCTTTCTTCTTTTAGCCCTATGGATCGACCAGCCAGCAACCATCTTGTTCTACGAAAAAGAGCAAGCAAGGCGCGAGCCATCGGTTGAAAGATCGTGCAAAGTTCACGATCGAAGCAGTCCGTGTTGATGGCAGGCCGATGGAGCCCAAGAAGGCCGCAGACAAATTTGTACGGCAGGCTAGAGTTCTTGTTAGGGACCAAATCCCAATCATAATTGAATATTGGAATAAGCCAAAGAAGGGCGACGGTACCTTTGTCGATGAAAGATCCAAAGAAACGCTTTGGAATTCGTTGTTGGTAAATTTCACCCTTCCGCCAGAGGAGGATGAAAACATCCCGGTTATAAAGGAAAAGGTCAAAGAGTGGACTCTAAAGAAGATGGATAACGCTTTCCACAACTGGAAGACAAAGTTTAACAAATTTGTCAAAGCTCGCGAGACTCTAAATTTCGAAGACGCATATTATGCGAAGATAAGACCTCACTGGCCCGAATTTGTGGCATATAAAAAAGGTGCTATAGCTAAAAAGAGGTCAGAAACCAATACGCTAAATGCCCAGAAGAAGAAATATCACCAGAGGACGGGGTCAGGTGGCTACATATCTCAGAGGCCTAAGTGGGAGGAAGCTGAGAAGGCCCTGCGCGCTAGAGGGATCACACCCCAGACAGATGGGTGGGACCTACGTGTAAAGACTTGGTTCTACGGAATCGGGGCAATGTTGGACCCAGAAACAGGATTGTGTATCTTCCCAACCCTCCTTGCCAAACCCGTCACTGAACTCATCACGGCATACGAGGAAACATCCGCCAGAACCTTCCATCCCGACAGAGAGAATGACCAGCTCACACGCGCCATCGGTAAAAAAAAACACCCTGGACATGCACGAGGAACAGGGGGTATGACGTGGAAGGATGGGTTTGCCGAGTGGAGCGACTCTTACAGATGGCGCGGCAGAAAAGAAAAAGAGCGTACAGAGCGGATGACACAGATAGAACATGCACTTGTGGCGCTGCAGGCGCAAGTGAATGCACAACAGAGCCATCAAGCTACCGGCCCATCTCAGCGGCACGAAGAGCCTGCATTGGAAGCTGCCGGTGGCCCAGACTCTACGCGAAAAAGCAGCGTGGCTTCCACGGAGAACGTGCAACCCACGCTTGAAATGGCGGGTCCTCGATACCCCGTGGATGAGATCACGGAGAGCAAAGACGTTGAGCTGCATGTGAGATTAATGGGCTTATCCATTAAGGTGGCTGTCGGCTATGCCTTACCTCCTATAGCTGGTGGAACTTACCACTGCCGACCGATTCCAGATGGCTATGCTATTGTCGGGGTGGATGAGGTTGTGATGGAATATGAGGAAGCACAGCTTGACCATGCTACAGGTGAAGGGGAAACTCAACTCAAATTTGCAGTGAAAACAACAATTCTTTGGAAGAAGGAACACATCGTGCTTCCAAATTGGAGGCCACTGGCACCCCCGCCGTCTCTGCAGCGTCAACAGTCTGAGCCGCTTCAGCTATCTACTGCGCGGCAGCCATCTCCGGCGCGCCAGCCATCTCCAGCGCGCCAGCCATCTCCGGCCCGGTAGCCATCTCCGGTGCTTCAGCCATCTCCTCAGCGTAAGCGGAAGAGCACTGCCACGAAGAGCATCACTAGCACTGCCACAAAGAAATCCATAGGAAACCGTACACCAAAGAGTTCAAAAAACTACGTCCCGCAGCCTTCCGCCAAGCCATTGCCGGTTTTACCGTGGAATCGCAGCAATGAGGAGACCAATAGGATCTCGGAAGAAGAGGTCAAGAAATTCTTTGCACCTAGACGGGCCGAGCCAAAGGAGAAAATAGATCCGGCGGTGGTGGAGAAGTTTTACAAAAATCTTTTCAAACCTGAAACCCCACTTGTGCCGGACTACGAGCGCCAGATTTTGAACGAGGATGCAAGGCGCCGTAGGGACACTGAAAGTAGCAGTCGTGCGGCACCCCAGAAAACAGTTCCCATGCTCGGAGAGGAGGAAAACCAATCATGCGCCCCGCTCCAAATGTTCGACACATGGGACGCTCCTCCCGTAAATGATTACGAGGCAGAGCTACAAAAAAAGGCCAATGAGATGGGGATGACTTACATTGCATACTTGAACATCGTGGGAGACAACTTGCCCAAATGCGATGCCAACCCCATACAGCCATGGAAGTATGGGAAGGATGTGGTCAAGAAAGAGGAGCTCAAGAATCTACCAACAAAGATGCGAAAATTGCACAAGTGGTACCTTTATTTCTGCAAGACGAGAAAGGAAGAATGGATCACGGCGCATATAAGAGATGAGATTTTCTTATGCGGAGACGACGAGATCGACTTCAACATTCAAGACTTGCATTTTATATTCAATCAGAAGGAACTCGACAAAGCTTTCATCAGCCTTTATTGTGTGTAAGTACTATTTCTGTAATTTATATCTCATCTCATTCACTTCATTAATTGTATGTATATATATATGCTCACCATATATGTATATACTATTATGCAGGAAAAAGGTTATGGAATGCATGAAAGAAGGCCCTTTTGACATTGGGTTCGTTGACCCAAATAGAGTTCATGAAGAAGTGGTAAGAACCAAACCCGGGAAAACAGAAGATTACTTGCTAAGGTCTTTACTGAGACAACAAACCAAAAGGGAAATACTATTGCCTTACAACTTCTTGTGAGTACTGTTACCCTCTCTTGTACACATTCTGTTTCGGCTTACTCGATGTTAAGTGTAACTGATGATGAGTTATGCGTGCGTAGGTTCCACTTTATTCTACTAGTCATTCAACCCGACTCAGGAAAAGTCCTTGTCATGGACGAAAAGAAAAAGAGCTATGGGCAAACTTTAGAGATATGCTCCAGAGGTAATTTCAATCATATTATCGCACTAGATCGGCAACTTTTGTGACAACAAGTAATTAATTACTCCTTTATCCATTTTCTTTGCCGGACAGGGTTTGGAAAAGGTTCACGGGCAGGGCCGTGGGTGAATGGTCAGAAGAACTAAAATTTGTAGACCAAAATGTAAGTAATACTAGCTAGCTAGGTCTGCGTATCTCTTTGATTCTGCTTCCAATTCCATTATATCATGCTTAATTGATTATTATTTTGATTGAACTCTCTATTCTCGTAAAGTGCGCGCATCAGGGACCCGGCAATAACTTATGTGGATACTATGTTTGCGAGTTCATTCGCAACACGATATGTGCGATGGGCCAAGCCGCACTAGAACAACTTAGAGTAAGTAAACAAAGTCCACAACATTATTTTATTACCATCAATTGTGTTGAGTTTTATTCTTATATATATATTGACCCCATTCTTCATATATATTCAGATCGAACGGATGCGGGACCAACTCCTACCATTTGACCGCATACGAGCCATTCAAGAGGAATTGGCGGGGTTCATACTTGATGAGGTCGTCACGCCTGGCGGAGAACTCTTTAGATATGCACCAAAATGAACGATGACGATGTATGTGCCGATGACGATGTATGTGCCGATGACGATGTTTGTGTATAATAATAGTTGCTTAATTATTCATGTACTCGTATGTACCGATGACGATGTATGTGTATACCGCTCCCGATCGATTCCCCCTCCCGCAGAAATACGCCCAGAACGGGGCAGAGGCAGTACTCTGCCGCGGTAGAGATTTAGGTCGTTTTCCTGCCGCGGCAGAACTCTGCCGCGACAGAGATTTAGGCCATTTTCCTGCCGCGGCAGAGAACCTTTAACACCGGTTCGTGTTACGAACTGGTGTTAAAGGGGGGGGCTGAGCCCTGCGGCAGCCCCACGTGCGCCCCCTTTAATACCGGTTCGTATAAGAACCGGTGTTAAAGGGCCCCCTCTAACACCGAACCCTCAATAGCGGTTCTACAACCGCTGTTAGAGGGCCCTCCCAACCGGTGTTAGAGGGGGGGGTCTGCACTAGTGTACTCCAGAGTTGCCCGCGCCAAACGGACAAGGAGTATTGGGATGCATTGGATGCCCAGAAAATAAACTAACCGGATGATTGGGGACCCAATCAACCGCTGGAACCCAGAGAACATGATTGTGCTGGAGCTGAACGAATAAGGGGCCATCAACAACGATTTTGCCATTTTCAACTTGCTCTGGGATTCCGAATCCCAGAGCATAAACAGTTGTAAAATCTGAAGCCGAAGAACCTGCATTGCCCGTGCAGAGCCCCCCTCCCGCAAATCGACTCCCCATTCGCACGCAGCCAACTACCCCCGCGGAAATATCCCGCCGTCGAGCGCCGCCCGGCCTTCCGCCGCACTGTTTCATCCTCCGGCCAACGAAAATCCATGGATGGGTATGCCGATGCCTGCTCTGCCCCCTCCACGCCTGCCGTCGGAGATTCACCCGCTCCTACACCATCCGCAACTGCAGCGAACCCTATGCCCCCGCCCTCCTGCCACCACGTCAAATCAGAGCCAGGCTCCAGCCACGAAGCCTGGGGCGAAGGGGAGGAGGCCACCCGTAGCCTCGAACGCAGGCGCTAAGCGGCAGTCCACCGCAGCCGTCGACGGAAGGGTGAAGAAGTAGAAGGTGATGTGCTGCCATTCGAAGATGAGTACCGCAGCGGCCGAGGAGGTGACGCCACATTTCGTCCAGCCGTCAACACCCGTAGCAGAGGAGCTGCAGCAACTATTCGTCCCGCCACCCGCACATGACATGTTCGACGGAACGTCCCAAAGGTATGGCCTCATCCGGCTGTGCACTATCTTTCCTACATTGTTCATAGGTGCATTGTGGCCACGAGTTGTAGAAAATGCATGATGTTTTCATTTGTAATTTTCGTAGTTTGGATGATGAATTATTTTTGGAGAGCATGAATGTGACGTCACATCAAGATTTCATGGGTTTACAAGAGACTCTGTCACAAAAATACTATGAAAAACATCTTGATGAGGCGAAAGAGGGTTTTGTTGACTCGGTGTCATGGCGAATGACCAACTACATCAACCAAGAAGACCTAATTATCATCTTGGCATGGAAAAAAATTGGTCTTGTTTCGGCCGTGGGCCCAGAGCAAAAGGGCGACACATATTGGGAGAGGATGAAGGAGTTTTTCAATGCTAGGAACATACATAGCACTGAAAGAACCACCGCTTCTATTTGGCATCATTGGTCCACTATATCCACCGATTGTCAAAAATGACCGACTTGTTTAGAGGGAGTATATGTTTAGTACTAGTGACGAGAGTTCGACTCGTCAATGCCCATTGTTATGGACTTAGATTTTGGAGAAGATGCGGATGCTGGAAGTCGCGAGACGGTTAACATGCAAGCAACATAGGGACAGGAGGTTTACCCAGGTTCAGTCCACCGGAAGGAAAACCCTACTCCCGCTTGTCAGTTCTTGATTACGGCGGAACCGAAGGTTACAGGGGTGCAGATGCGATTTGGCGTGAGGTGTGTGTATGGGGTATAGAGATCCTTCTCGTCGTGCCCTCCTGGCCCTTATATAGATAGGCTAGGTCCTGGGGTAGGTCGAGTCGGTTACAAGTTTAGGGTTTAGCCCTTTGAAATTCTATCTATAGCTAGTCGTGTCCTTCAAGGAGTCGAACTCGTCATGGGCTTGGGCCACCCAAAATTTTCTTGGACAGCAAGTCTTTACGTGGGCCTTCCCTGGGCTGGACCGGGATGCCAATGTTATGCATCCGTGGGTATATCCATGTCAATAGACCCCGAGTGTTCAGTCGAATCATAGATTCGACTGGAGACTCTATAATCTTCCGGGTGCTTCTCATTCGAACCTATCTTTTAGGTAAATATGTTTTAGTTCATAGGGATTGTTGATTCGTTTGTCTGACTTACCCGACGGATCATGGTCAGTTAACTATCATAGGACAAAACAACACAATCTTCTTCAGACTCGAGTCTCCGGACTCGAATACGGAACAAATGCTAGTGCAATTTGACTCAGGCCGTTGAGGTCTTACAGGAGTCGAATCCCAGTGATTTTCAAGTGATGTACCCAATGTGTCTGTCGGAATTTTCATCGCGCATGTTGACACGGGAGTTTACTAGCAGAGTGCAGTCGGGTGCGTTACATGGCCATTAGATGATATCTGTATGGCTTATCTTTGCATCGTAGATACAGCATCCAAAATTTTATCACCGCGGAGGTGTTTCGAGTGGCCAAGGAGACTACTTCTCACTTAACGTTAATTAGGGCAAAGTTGCCAAAAAGTTTTTTTATTTTAATCTGAAGGATCTGATACGTCTAAAACGTATTTACTTTTCCGAACACTTTTGCTATTGTTTCTCCTTTAACTTGTGTCATTTGGATACAACTAACACGGACTGGCGCTGTTTTTAGCAGAATTTCTCTGGAGTCTAGTTTTTGTGCAGAAAATCAACTTTCAGGAAAAATCCCGGAAAATATGGCAAAACTCCTATTTTACCAAAAGACTCACGGAGCCAGAAGACAATACGAAGGAGGGCCACGATCGGCCCACACCCCCTGGCCACACGGGCTAGCCTAGGCCGCGCCTGGGGGAGGTGTGGCCACCTGGGGCACCCCCTCGGTCTCCCTCTTCGCCTACATATAAAGCCTACTGACCTAAAAACAGAGAGAGGTTCGACATTTTTCTAGATAGAGTTCTGGTGCGCCGCCACCACCAGAAACCGCGATTTGGAACCAGAAACTCCATTCTGGCACCCTGCCGGGACAGGGAATTGGAGGAGATCATCGCCATCATCATCACCGACGCCTCTCCATCAACCATCTATGTTTCCCCCATCCACGAGTGAGTAATACCCCGCTGTAGGCTATGGGGATGGTAGGGATTGGATGAGATCTGTTATGTAATCGGATAAGATTGTTAGGGCATGGTGCTTAGTATCTTTGTTAGTGCTTTTTGACATTGTTGCAAGTTGTTGTGATTAATGTTTGTCACTAGGGCCCGAGTTCCATGATCTCAGATCTGAACATGTTATTGATTCATGATGATAGTATTGTTTGTGATCTTATCTGCAAGTTGTTACCACATATTACTGTCCGGAACCAAAGGCCCCGAAGTGACAGAAATTGGGACAGTCGGAGGGGATGGCTGTAATATGAGCATCACTTGTATTCATGGAGTGTTAATGCTTTGCTCCTATACTCTATTAAAAGGAGTACCTTAATTGCCAGTAGATTCCCTTGAGGCCTCGCTACAATGGGCTGGCAGGACAAAAGATGTTGTGCAAGTTCTCATTGCGAGCACGTATGACTACATATAGAACACATGCGTATAATTGTTTAGTACTTGGATGCTTTATCTTATTTATCTGCAATTGCCTTAGATCTTGATATTATATGAATAGTCTCGTCCATGCAAAACCCGTCCATCCATACCTATGCCTACCACACTCAAATCCTACTGTTTGCTACTATTGTTACTACTGCCTTTGTTTTATGCTGCTGTTACTTTGCTATTGCTACTACAAAATTGTTGCTGCTGATAAACTATTGTGATCAAGACTATTTCCAGGTGCAGCTGAATTGACAACTTAGTTGTTAAGGCTTATAAGTATTCTTTGGCTCCCCTTGTGTTGAATCAATAAATTGGGTTATACTAACGTCGAAGACTGTTTCGATCCCCTATACTTGTGGGTCATCAAGACTATTTTCTAGCGCCGTTGCCGAGGAGCATAGCTTTATTTGTAAGTTCACTTGGATTTATTATTGTTCGCTGCTATCCTTTTCATCGTGGGGAAGTCTCATGATGAGAAGTTTCCTATATTACCATCCACTATAAGGAGAGGTACAGTCCTAAACACCTCTACTACTCTTGTTACACTACCACCACATACACATGCTACACACACTGCTACTATTGCTGAATCTGAAATTGCTTATGATGCTCATGATGTTACTTCTACTGTGCTTGATGAGAGTGGTTCATTAGGTCTTTTCCTAGATTCTACAATTGCTAGAACTATATTGGGAAACACTAAAACTCCTAGTGAAGATAGTATTACTCATGTTAGCTCACCTGAGTCTAGAGAAAGCCATGATATTAATGATGGTTACATTAAAATGACTAATGAATTTATTGTAGAATATCGAAACACACGTGGTGCTAGTTCTATTAGGATTCTCCTTGAGAAACGTACTATTATACCTGAATTATCTCCTGATGCTAAGTTTGCCACCTCTCCCATAAACATTAAATATAAAGATTATGATTTCTCCCTTGATTTATCCTACATAACCATTGTTGAGAAAGAACCTTTTTGTGGGACTGAGAATGAAAGTGTTGTGGCTCATATGACTGAGCTTTCTACTATGAGTGGCTTATTTTCTGATGATTTTAAGATGCATAAGTACTTTGTTGCTAAAAGTTTCCCTTTTTCACTAAAAGGAGAAGCTAAATCTTGGTTTAATAGTTTACCTCCTGGATCCATTGATAGCCCTGATTGCTTGATTTCTACTTTCTTTCAAAAATATTTCCCTCCTAGTGCTATACATGTTGTTTTGCAGAAACTTTTTGATTTTAAACAGGGAGAAGAGGAAAAATTACCTGAGTAATGGACATGGTTCTGCGCCTTGATTCATGTACATCCTGGATGTCCATTACCTAAAAAATGAGTTTCTTGACATATATTATAATGGACTAACTGATGAATCTATGACATACCTGGATAGTTTTGCTGTTTGTGTTTTTAGGAAAAGAAATTCTATAGAAGCTGAAGAATTAATGGCTAAAATAAGCAAGAATTATGATGATTAGACTACAACTGAGCCAATTACACCTGAGCCTACTACACCTGAACCAATTGTGCCTGAACCAACTCCAAGACCATCACCAAAGAAGAGGGGACTGATTGAATTAAATGATGAAGTGATGAAAGAAGCTATGAAATGTCTTAAGGAGAAGGATATTAAATCTGAAGAGGTGAAGAATTTACCTCCTATAGAAGAAGTATGTAAGCCAATCTCCCACTCATCGACTATTAAGGTACACTCTCTCCAACATTTTGATGAAGGTGATATTCCATATGGTAAACCTCCAGATCAATGCTTAGAGGAACTTGATACTTTTATTGTTAAGCAAGATAATTTTAACAAACAAGTTCAGAATCGTTTATTGGAAAACTCCAGAGCTATTAATGAGTTGAAAGATATTGTGAAAAGAACTGCCGATGATGTTAAAATGCTTGTTAAACATTTCCAAATGGTTCAAACTCAAATTGATCAACTTGCTAAAGTACAATAGGATATGCTAGTTAATGCTTCTGGAAATAAACATGCTTATGTGTTCCATATATAGTCATACATGCTCGCAATAAGAACTTGCACAACATCTTTTGTCCTGCCAGCCTGTTGTAGTGGGGCCTCAAGGGAATCTACTGGAAATTAAGGTACCCCTTTTAATAGAGTACCGGAGCAAAGCATTAACACTATGTGAACACATGTGATCCTCATATCATAGTCATTCCCTTCGGTTGTCCCAATTTCTATCACTTTGGGGCCTTTGGTTCCGGACAATGATATGTGTACACAACTTGCAGATAAAATCACAAACAATACTATCATCATGAATCAATAATAAGTTCAGATCTGAGATCATGACACTCGGGCCCTAGTGACAAGCATTAAGCATAACAAGTTGCAACAAAGTCAAATAGCACTAACAAAGATACTAGGCACCACCCTCTAACAATGTTATTCGATTACATGAGAGAACTCATCCAATCCCTACCATCCACATATCCTACAACGGGGAATTACTCACTCATGGATGGGGGAAACATGGATGGTTGATGGAGAGGCATCGGTGATGATGATGGCGATCATCTCCTCCAATTCCCCGTCCTGGCAGGGTGCTAGAACGGAGTTTCTGGTTCTGAATCACGGTTTCTGGTGGTGGCGGCGCAGCGGAACTCTTTCTGGAAAAATGTCGAACCCCCCGGAGTTTTTAGGTCAGGAGCCTTTATGTAGGCGAAGAGGGAGGCCGAGGGGGTGCCCGAGGTGGCCACACCCCTCCCAGGAGCGGCCTGACCTGGCCCACGCGGCTAGGGGTGTGGGCCCCTCGTGGCCCACCTCTGCCTCGTATTCTGGCTCCGCGAGTCTTCTGATAAAATAGGATTTTTGGCATATTTTCCGGGGTTTTTCATGAAAGTTGATTTTCTACACAAAACTAGACATCAAAGCAATTCTGCTGAAAACATCGTTAGTCCGTGTTAGTTGTATCTAAATCACACAAGTTTAGAGGAGAAACAATAGCAAAAGTGTTCGGGAAAGTAGATACGTTTTGGACGTATCAACTCCCCACAATCTTAGCTTATTGCTTGTCCTTAAGCAATTTAGTTGAAAACTGAGTGCGATAAAATAAACTTTCACAAACACATTTTCTTCATGTAATGTATATATATTTTCAACATATGATCAGTACTTAGACAATTCATAATAAGGAGTATGCATCTAAGTCTACTCAATAGTCATTGCAAGTTATTAAGAGATTCCAACACAATAATAGTAAGTAACATGAAACATAAACATAAGCAACATTGCAATGCTCATAATAAGGTATGATAGAGTGGTATCTCGCTTGCCTTTGATTGTGGAGCAGAACATAATATGACAAGGCACCTCTGAAGTTCAAGTGAAGACTAGAAATAAAGATGTCACAGATACAAGCATCAAAGTTATGACATAATGTAAGATCCCTCCTTTATATAGGATCCCTGTGAGTGCAATGCTAGTCCCTGGATCAATGCTAGCATCCACAGTTTAAGATGAAGTACACAGATACAAAGGTCATTATTACAACCATTCCAGAGATAAACATAGTCTTTACAACTCCAAGGCCATAGGCCTAGTACAAGAGTTTGAATAAGTAAATAAATAAAAAGTCTTCATTTTCATGTGCCACAGGCAAACATGTTGAGTGTAGACTCATGACTCCTAATCCTCATCAGAGTATCCTGCAACATCACAAGTTACAGCCACAGTGGGTCAATACATTGGAATAGTATTGGCAAGTGATACCTTAGTATAATTTAGGTGGACTAGATACTATATGAAATTTGGCTAAGTGTAGCTTGGCTTGCTTTGCTCAAAATAGGTTTTGCCTATTAGTTGAAAACACTAAGTCTTTTCTTTGTCAAAACTTTCCCAAGGAACCACCAATAGACATTGAGGTCCTTCACCCTTGTTCACCCACAAGTTTTTACTTAGAAATTTGGATGAGGAGATTCTTGATAGCTTCCATGTCTTGATGCTCAAGTTGTCCATTACCATGGACTTGGCTAAGTACTTAGATTTTTCCATCTGCAGAGGGTGTGCACTTTCCCCACCAGACTTGGTTTCACCAAGACAGGACCTTTCAGAAGCCTTTCCTTAGACCAAATGGACGCGTTCCAACCTATCATCCCACTACCACCAACTGTCCAAATGGCTAAGTTCTAGCAACCTATGTGATCCAGGCAGAGCCCATATTGCCAAGTGGCTGCACTAGAAGCTTCTCAACACTTGGCCTCTAAAATCTCTTTGTTCCTGGGTGGCTTTCCACAAGTGAGATACACAAGGTAAACCATAGAAATGGGCCTTGTGTAACCACTCAACATAAACCAATCCTTCCATTCCACCCAGGTGTTTCATTAACTTAGTTGTTTTATTAGGCAAAACACAAGTCCAAAGACTTAGAAATATTTTATCATAGCATGTATATTTCACCACCCTTGGTTGCTACTAGCTAGGCTAAGAATGGCATAGATAAGCAACTTTACTTGGAAATTTTCTTAGCAATTCTACAACTACTAGGATTTCCCAACATGGCATATAAGCAAAATATAACATGCAAGTCTAACAAAATATTTCTAATGCTTAGTAGGAAACATAGGGATAAAAATATCATGAAGCACGACTTGCCTTGGTAGTTTGGAGAGTAGCTACACTCCTCACAATCACAATCACTAGCACCAAAATCTACACAAAGAATTGTAGCAACAAATCACATACGAAACATATACAATCAAAAATATATGCATGCATGCAAAATGATATGAGATGATTTTTAAAACTCAACAAAGAAAGTGTACAATACTGAAATCATAGACAAGTTCAAATCTTGCCAAACAACAATTATTTAAGCCCTAAAACATTTTCTAAACAATTCATATACTCAAATTAGCCCTACACAAGTTTCTGCAAATAAAACCATTTAATTGAAACAAAACATTAAACACATTGCATAAACAGAAAGGGCTTGCTCTCCTGATTCCATTGATATAAAATTTGTCAAATTATAACGTGGGAATCAAAAGTTATAACCAAAACAAATTTGAACATCTAATAGATTCAAATCCAGTTTTTAAATCTAAACTACTGCCACGCGTCTTAATCTAATTGGTCCGTACCTCTTCACTCGGGATCGTACCTGTGAGCCGTTAGATCAACATAACCTGCATGGCCCAGATCTACTCGTAACGGTTCGTTAAGTGAACTAATCTCGCACACTGGATCTAGATCCAATGGCTCTGGATCAAACGACCAAAGCTGGGTGGCGCTGGCGGTGGCTACTGGCGGCGGCGAGCTCTGCCTACGGCGGCGCGGAGCTACAGATGGCTAGGGGGTCATCGGAGACGCTTACCAGAAATGCGACGACGTGCTGAAGCTCAACCTGGCGACGGCTTGGCATGGGGCGCACGGACATAATCGCTGGAGGTCGTCGGAGTTGCGGGCGGCGTCTGCTGCGTGCTGTCGGGGTCGTTGCCGAGGCTCTGCGTCGCCCTAACACAAACCAGATGGTTCAGGAGATGCGCAAGACTACGGCGAGCAAGATCGTGTGCATTAGAGACAGAGGGGAACAAGGGGCTTATTGAATTTGGTCGCCGGAGTTGAGGGTGTCGTCGGGAGCTTGCAGCGTTGGATGCAATCGACAACCTGGGGCAGTACAGGACGAACCAACGGTGTCAGTAGATGCGCAAGGAAGTGGTGAGGCTGTCTGCAAGAACCAGAGGGAGAGGGGCGCACGAGGCTCACCGGAATCGGTCGCCGGAGTGCTCTCTGTCTGCGGCGGTGCGAGGATGAATGCGGGCAGCCTGGGGGCGCTTTGTGCTCGGAGTTTGGGGGAAATGGAGAGGGGGCAGAGGGGGTTTAAGTAGGCCAGGCGGGGGCGTGAATTACTCCAGCAATCAACGCGAATTGACGAGCGAATCAACCAGGTAACGCACGACGTGATTTGGGGAAGAACACGTCGCGGTGGGGTGGAGACGACGACGCCGTGTGGGCCTTGGCTCTCAGCAAGAGAAATAGAAGGGGAGTGGGTCCTGCCTGTCAGTCACTCAGCGGGTGCGGGGGTGAGTGAAGGAAAACGGTTCGCGGGGTGGGGTGTTGGGCTTAGCTGGGCTAGTTGGGCCAGATTCGGCTGAGTGCTATTTTTTTATCCTTTGACCCTTTTTCTTTTTCTGTTTGGTTTTTCTAAAATGGTTTTCAAACCTCAATTCAAATCTGTTTGATTCCAAAACATTTCAGGACTTTTGAACAATAAATCTTGTACTCAAATAAGTGTCAAACACATCTGTTCACTCAAACACACTTGGGTATTTTGAAAAATAGAATAAAACCATGCCTTTATGTGGTGTGATAATAGGCATAGATTTGGTTTTACTTCATATTTTGCTTTGAGACTTTGCTCAAGTTTTTGAAATCACTTGAGTTTGGATTCTAAACAATACTGAATGATTAACAGTACCTTTCTCAACAACCAGTAGCACAAAGGTTTGAGTAAACTTACATAAAATATTGAGCAACAATGCTCCTGTTTTGAAATGGTTTTTGAAAATGAAATCCTAAAGGATCATGGATGCATGGATGATATGCATGAGTTTGAAACATGATTATAGGGATGTTACAAATCTAACCCCTTAAGGTGAATCTCGCCCTCGAGATTCGGATTGGCTAGCAAATAGGTGAGGGTGGTCCTTCCGAAGATCATCTTCTCTTTCCCATGTTGCTTCCTCTTCGGAATGATGGTTCCACTGAACCTTGCAAAACTTGATAGTCTTAGTCCATGTGACTCTTTCTGCAGTCTCAAGAATCTTGATGGGTTTCTCTTCATAAGTGAGATCACTTTCCAACTGAACCTCTTCCAAAGGTATAGTATCCTTCAAAGAAGTTTCTTCCATTTCAGGATCACATTTCTTAAGCTGACTCACATGAAACACATTATGAACGGCTGACAAAGACTCTGGCAGTTCAATTTCATAAGCAACTTCTCCTTCACGACTCAGAATATTGAATCGTCCAACATATATTGGGACCAACTTTCCTTTGACTCCGAACCTCTTCACTCCACGAAGTGGTGACACTCTAAGATAAGCTCTATCACCAACTTCATAGGTGACTTCTCTACGTTTAGGATCTGCGTAGCTTTTTTGTCGGGACTGTGCTATCTTCAATCTGTCCTTAACCAACTTGACTTTCTCTTCGGCTTCCTTGATAAGTTCTGGTCCGAACAAACTTCTTTCTCCCACACCATTCCATAACAATGGGGTGGTACACATTCTCTCGTAGAGAAACTCAAATGGTGCCATCTCAATGCTGGCTTGATAGTTGTTGTTATAAGAAAATTCTGCGTAAGCAAGACTTTCATCCGAACTGTCTCCATAGTCTAGGGCACATGCCCTCAACATGTCTTCAAGAATCTGATTAGTCCTTTTTGTTTGTCCATCAGTTTGAGGATGAAAAGCAGTGCTGAATTCCAACCTCGTTCCCAATGACTCATGTAGCTGTCTCCAAAAATGGGAAGTGAATTGAGTTACCCTATCAGACACAATGCTCTTGGGAACTCCATGTAGACATACAATTCTACTCATATAGATTTTAGCCAACTTAGCACTTGTGTAGGTTGTCTTCACGGGTATGAAATGAGCCACTTTAGTTGGACGATCCACTACTACCGAAATAGAATCATATCCTGACCTGGTCCTTGGTAATCCAGTAATGAAATCCATACCAATCTTGTCCCACTTCCAATCAGGAATAGGTAGTGGTTGAAGCAAACCTGCTGGTTTCTGGTGTTCCGTTTTCACTCTACTACACACATCACACAAGGCAATATGTTCGGCGATGTCCTTCTTGAGATTATTCCACCAAAATCTTTCCTTCATATCCATGTACATTTTGGTGTTACCCGGATGAGTGGAATACGGTGAGTTATGTGCTTCTTGCAAAATCAGTTTCCGAAGCTCCGGATCTTGTGGAACACAGATACGTTTCCCATGCCATAAAGTACCATGTTCGTCTTCATGGAATCCTTTGGCTTTTCCTTTGCCAATCCTTTCTTTAATTTCTTCAATTTCCTTATCAATCTTCTGGGCTTCTTTGATCTTGTCCGACAAAGTGGGTTGAACATCCAAAGACATGAGATGTCCTTCAGGCACAATCTCCACTCCTTTGTACTTAGTCATCCAGACCATTCCCAAAATGACATCCAATCCTTGGGAGTTTAGAATTATCAAGTTAACGGGAAACTTATACTTCCCAAACTCTATGACTAGATCATGACATCCTGAATTCACTATCATTTCTCCACCAGGAGAACTTACTTTTATAGGGCACCCAATAGTTTCTACCGGTAGTTCATTTCTTTCAACAAATGCTCTTGATATGAATGAATGAGATGCACCAGTATCAAAGAGAACAAATGCTGGAACAGAATTGAGTTTGAACTTACCAGCAACAGCATCAGGCTCCTCATAGATTTCCTCTACATTGATGTGGTTCACTTGTCCCTTCTGAAAAGGGTTGGGCTTGTTGGGTCCTTCAACTTTCTTTTCTGGGCACTCATTTCCATAATGCCCCATCTTCTTGCACTTGAAGCATTCAACCTGACTAATGTCCTTCTTGACAGGCTGACTTCCACTGCCACTCCCACTTCCACTGTGGTGGCTCTTATATCCACCCTTGTAGTTCTTATACTTGTCATTGTCATGACTACGGTGATGCTTGTTGTCATGACGGTTGTGGTTGTGGTGCTTGTTGAATTTCCCATGCTTGTGGAATCTTGAGTTTCCACTATCATCATAATGGGAACGTTTGTGAGACGATCCCGAGCTGTGCTTGTCAGAGTGCTTTCTCTTTCTACTCTCAACTTGCTTCATTTTGTTCTCCAAAATAGCAGCCTAATCACAAAGAGACTGATAAGTGGGAACATAGGCCACTGATAGCTGCAGATTCAGTTCATCATTCAGGCCCTCAAGGAATTTCTCTCTTCTCTTAGCATCGGTGTCAACTTCATCCGGTGCATAACGTGCCAGATTGTTAAACTCCTCAATATACTCTGCCACGCTACGGTGGCGTTGCTTCAAGTTATGGAACTCCTTTTTCAGACTCATCACTCCGGATGAGATATGAGCAGTACGAAAGCCATCCTCAAAGATAGCCCATGTCACATCTTCTATGGGAGTGGTGATCTGGAAGTTATCCCACCAAGTGGCGGCTGGTCCTTCCAGCAAATGTGCTGCAAATCTGACCTTTTCAGCATCAGTACAACCCACAGTTACCAAGTCCTTGTTCACAGAGCATAGCCAATCATTGGCCACCATGGGATCAGTTGTTCCTGAGAACTTTGTTGGCCTCAATCTCAAGAACCTGGTAAGCATGTCAAAACCCGGTGGGTTGTTGTTGTTGTTATTATTATTGTTGTTATTGTTGTTGTTGTTGTTGTTTTGGTTCTAGATGAACGTCGTCATCATCTGCATCAGCTGAGTCTGAGCTGTCATCATTTGCTGCATTTCTGGAGTGATGTTGTTGTTATTGGGGTTGGGATTTGCACGACTGGGAGGCATCTGTGGTTTGTTCAATAGAGATAAGAATGAGATACCCATAGATGCTTTCATGCACATTACATCACATAAACAATCACAAAGCATGCAACAAAAAAGGATAAAGGTTCAACAACAAGATAACAAGTTCGCAAAGTAAAACACACACAAATAACAAGCCATCCACATGTTGGATGGTCAAATAACAAGTTCCCAACAACAAGTATGATAATAAATGATAAATGAGTAGTCAAATCTACTCCTCGGCATCAACCTCCTCCTCGACAAAGGTAAGACCTCCATTCTCCATTGCGGTCTTGTATTCCTCGACATTGGTGGTCAAGGTCTCTATCTTGGCTTTGAGAGCCCTCTTCTGGGAACGAAGCCTCTCAATCACCGTCTGTTGATGCTCGAGCTCGAAGTCCTTGGCCTGCAGTTCTTCAGTCATGTCCCGGATATTCTTGTTCCTATCCTGGACTCGCTTCTCCTGACTCTTGAACTTTCTGTCCTGGCTCTCGAACTTCGTCTCCATCTCCTTGACTATCTCATCTTGCTCCGTGAAGAGCTTGTCCTTCTCGCGAAGTTGCACCTGGAGTTCGTCATTGTAGAGCATGACGTTGGTCCTGTCGGTGTCCACGTGCCTAATGAGAGCCTCTAAGTCTTGGAGGTATAGACGAATCGGCTCTGCTGTGTCCCTCGAATCGTCCTCGAAGTCGATGGCCTCTCCATCCTCCTCACGTCTACCGAAAACATGGAAATGAGTACCTCTAACCTGTCGAGAGTGTCTCCCTAGTAGACGTCCTATCAGATCCTGCATGACTACCTCAAGGCCTCTCTCCTTGTCATCATGCATGAGATTGAAGATGATGGCCTCCGTGGTAGGCTCTGTCGGACGTCTGGGTTGATTGACCTTGAAGCCCCAAAGGTCTTTCCTCTCAAACTTGGTGAGGGGAAGCACCATGATGGTAGGAAGAGGGAGATTGAGCAAAGTAGTAAGCTCAACAATACGAGGACCAAAGCGAGTTCCCTAGAACTCCTCATCAGTGCTGATGGTAACATTAGGCATCTATTTGTAAGATAGAAAAAGTTAGAACAACACCATTTAAGATAAAACACAAGGCAAAGCATCACATACATATCCTTGGAAATCAAAACACACAAGTCAAGGCATACATGGATCCATTACAACAATCAGGGTTCATCTTATTTTTAAAGCAACATTTGGAAAATAAGGTGATAAGTGGTGGTCCAACTAACGAAGTACGCTTACAATCATATCTCATTAGATATGTTGGCTAATACAATGTTCCTAGAAGCAATCAGTCTATCTTTCTCACATGACTCCATCACTAAGTCTATAATGTCTCCTCTTAGGGTTTGGTTGGTTGCCTCCAACTCTTGGGTATGTTTCTTCTCTTCTTTTAGGTCATTTTGGAGGTTGAGCATTCTGCACTTAACTCTATCACCAAGTTCTTTGATGGTCTTCCATGCTGCATCCCTTGCTGATTCAAAGAATGTAGTGTGCACCACTGAATTGGTGAACATGCAGAACCTTTTTTCCTTGTGGTTGTCTTCCTTGTTTTTATACAAGTGAAGTTGCACCCACCAGTATTCAACTCCTTCATCCATCACAGGAAAACCTTTGTACACAGCTGCACCTTGTATCTCTAATGCAACCATGAGGTCCTTGAGAGCTTTGGGAAATTCTGTCTCACACTCCAAAGTCATTGTCATGAGTGGTCCTTTCCTTACGGCTTCATTGATGGTGTTCATCTACAAATAGAGATGAGAAAGAAGATTAGAAAAGTTTACGAGAAGAATAGACAAGTGTAGAAGTTGCTGAAATTTTTTCCTTAGTGGTTTCCAATCCTAGGGTCATAATCCTACAAGCAACACAGTGCTCTGATACCATCTGTAAGATCCCTCCTTTATAAAGGATCCCTGTGATTGCAATGCTAGTCCCTGGATCAATGCTAGCATCCACAGTTTAAGATGAAGTACACAGATACAAAGGTCATTATTACAACCATTCCAAAGATAAACATAGTCTTTACAACTCCAAGGCCACAGGCCTAGTACAAGATTTTGAATAAGTAAATAAATAAAAAGTCTTCATCTTCATGTGCCACAGGCAAACATGTTGAGTGTAGACTCATGACTCCTAATCCTCATCAGAGTATCCTGCAACATCACAAGTTACAGCCACAGTGGGTCAATACATTGGAATAGTATTGGCAAGTGATACCTTAGTATAATTTAGGTGGACTAGATACTATATGAAATTTGGCTAAGTGTAGCTTGGCTTGCTTTGCTCAAAATAGGTTTTGCCTATTAGTTGAAAACACTAAGTCTTTTCTTTGTCAAAACTTTCCCAAGGAACCACCAATAGACATTGAGGTCCTTCACCCTTGTTCACCCACAAGTTTTTACTTAGAAATTTGGATGAGGAGATTCTTGATAGCTTCCATGTCTTGATGCTCAAGTTGTCCATTACCATGGACTTGGCTAAGTACTTAGTTTCTTCCATTTGCAGAGGTTGCGCACTTTCCCCACCAGACTTGGTTTCACCAAGACATGACCTTTCAGAAGCCTTTCCTTAGACCAAATGGACGCGTTCCAACCTATCATCCCACTACCACCAACTGTCCAAATGGCTAAGTTCTAGCAACCTATGTGATCCAGGCAGAGCCCATATTGCCAAGTGGCTACACTAGAAGCTTCTCAACACTTGGCCTCTAAAATCTCTTTGTTCCTGGGTGGCTTTCCACAAGTGAGATACACAAGGTAAACCATAGAAATGGGCCTTGTGTAACCACTCAACATAAACCAATCCTTCCATTCCACCCAGGTGTTTCATTAACTTAGTTGTTTTATTAGGCAAAACACAAGTCCAAAGACTTAGAAATATTTTATCATAGCATGTATATTTCACCACCCTTGGTTGCTACTAGCTAGGCTAAGCATGGAATAGATAAGCAACTTTACTTGGAAATTTTCTTAGCAATTCTACAACTACTAGGATTTCCCAACATGGCATATGAGCAAAATATAACATGCAAGTCTAACAAAATATTTCTAATGCTTAGTAGAAAACATAGGGATAAAAATATCATGAAGCACGACTTGCCTTGGTAGTTTGGAGAGTAGCTACACTCCTCACAATCACAATCACTAGCACCAAAATATACACAAATAATTGTAGCAACAAATCACATACAAAACATATACAATAAAAAATATATGCATGCATGCAAAATGATATGAGATGATTTTTAAAACTCAACAAAGCAAGTGTATAGTACTGAATTCATAGACAAGTTCAAATCTTGCCAAACAACAATTATTTAAGCCCTAAAACATTTCCTAAACAATTCATATACTCAAATTAGCCCTACACAAGTTTCTTTAAATAAAACCATTTTAATAGAAACAAAACATTAAACACATTGCATAAACAGAAAGGGCTTGCTCTCCTGATTCCATTGATATAAAATTTGTCAAATTCTAACGTGGGAATCAAAAGTTATAGCCAAAACAAATTTGAACATCTAATAGATTCAAATCCAGTTTTTAAATCTAAACTACTGCCACGCATCTTAATCTAATTGGTCCGTACCGCTTCGCTCGGGATCGTACCTGTGAGCCGTTAGATCAACATAACCTGCACGGCCCAGATCTACTCGTAACGGTTCGTTAAGTGAACTAATCTCGCACGCTAGATCCAGATCCAATGGCTCTGGATCAAACGACCAAAGCTGGGCGGCGCTGGCGGTGGCTACTGGCGGCGGCGAGCTCTGCCTACGGCGGCGCGGCGCTACATATGGCTAGGGGGTCGTCGGAGACGCTTACCAGAAACGCGACAATGTGCTGAAGCTTAACCTGGCGACGGCTTGGCAAGGGGCGCACGGACACAGTCGCTGGAGCTCGTCGGAGTTGCGTGCGGCGTCTGCTGCTTGTTGTCGGGGTCGTTGCCGAGGCTCTGCGTCGCCCTAACACAAACCAGATGGTTCAGGAGATGCGCAAGACTACGGCGAGAAAGATCGTGTGCATCAGAGACAGAGGGGAACAAGGGGCTTACTGAATTTGGTCGCCGGAGTTGAGGGTGTCGTCGGGAGCTTGCAGCGTTGGATGCAATCGACAACCTGGGGCAGTACAGGACGAACCAACGGTGTCAGTAGATGCGCAAGGAAGTGGTGAGGCTGTCTGCAAGAACCAGAGGGAGAGGGGCGCACGAGGCTCACCGAAATCGGTCGCCGGAGTGCTCTCTGTCTGCGGCGGTGCGAGGATGAATGTGGGCAGCCTAGGGGGCGCTTTGTGCTCAGAGTTTGGGGGGAAATGGAGAGGGGGCAGAGGGGGTTTAAGTAGGCCAGGCGGGGGCGTGAATTACTCCATCAATCAACGCGAATTGACGAGCGAATCAACCAGGTAACGCACGGCATGATTTGGGGGAGAACACGTCGCGGTGGGGTGGAGACGACGACGCCGTGTGGGCCTTGGCTGTCAGCGAGAGAAACAGAAGGGGAGTGGGTCCTGCCTGTCAGTCACTCAGCGGGTGCGGGGGTGAGTGAAGGAAAACGGTTCGCGTGGTGGGGTGTTGGGCTTAGCTGGGCTAGTTGGGCCAGATTCAGCTGAGTGCTATTTTTTTATCCTTTGACGCTTTTTCTTTTTCTGTTTGGTTTTTGTGAAATGGTTTTCAAACCTCAATTCAAATCTTTTTGATTCCAAAACTTTTCAGGACTTTTGAACAATAAATCTTGTACTCAAATAAGTGTCAAACACATCTGTTCACTCAAACACACTTGGGTATTTTGAAAAATAGAATAAAACCATGCCTTTATGTGGTGTGATAATAGGCATAGATTTGGTTTTACTTCATATTTTGCTTTGAGACTTTGCTCAAGTTTTTGAAATCACTTGAGTTTGGATTCTAAACAATACTGAATGATTAACAGTAGCTTTCTCAACAACCAGTAGCACAAAGGTTTGAGTAAACTTACATAAAATATTGAGCAACAATGCTCCTGTTTTGAAATGGTTTTTGAAAATGAAATCCTAAAGGATCATGGATGCATGGATGATATGCATGAGTTTGAAACATGATTTTAGGGATGTTACACATAATTAACCAAGTTTTGAGACAATCATATTACACTAAGAATAACAACTAGGATCTCAATAAGTTGCTCAAAGAATAAGTGGTGACTCAACAAGGAAGTGAAAAGGTTTTGAAAAGTTTGAAAGGCTTCCAAATGCTGAAAGTATGGTACTCATTATCTTTGAGCTCCCATTGCCCCAATCATAGGGATCTTTAGATGGTTAAGGTTATATGCTTGATAGACCATAAACTGGAAATCTCATGTCCCTTGAGTACGAGGGCCGCTCCTCATGCTACTCAACTTTAGTTCCCAGTAAGTTCTTGTCATAGTAAATACATGCGTATCATAGAGAACCGCCAATGGTGTACCCCTTGCCCCATGATACATGAACTATCCCATATCAAAATCACAAGGCAAGCACACAATGAGCATCTCAACGATCTTTTTATTTGCTATTTGCATAGGTTTTTATTGAGGATGCTTCACAGATTGCTCATTATGGTTATGCTGCAAGTTTCCACCATGATTAGGCATTGCTTAGGCTAGTGGCCCAGGCGTTTCTCTGACACATATATATAACTCCATGAACTTACAAGATCCCCTTTTATTTCACACCGACGACATCCGTAAACAAAAGAGCATGATATCAACTGGGTATATAAATACAGGTGTTGAAAGCATTCTTCGTGACAGCACGGTTCTGCTAATTCCCAGCCTATAATGTGCAAGCATATAACTTTCATGGACAGTCACCATGGTTCAGGCTTATTATGTGCAAGAAATAAAGTGTGCCATCAAGTTCGTGAGAGCTTTACTAACTAACTTTCTCATAACAAGTAAACATTTTATTTGGAAGAAAACAAGGCATAATAAATATGCACGGAATAGCAAATGATGCTAATAGGTAGATATGGTGGACTCTTTGGCAATATTGGTTTTGGGGAGTTGGAAGATGAGTAGAGCTCATACTCAGTGCAAGTGAAGGCTAGCAATAAAAAGGGAGCGACAAACGAGAGAGCAATAGCTGTCATAATCATGCTTGCAACAAAATAGAATTAATTATGGCATAAAAGTGATACACGAACTCTAAGGCAAAATAAATCATCAAGGCTTAACTGACTTTGGTTTAGTCATATGCATGCGTGAGCATGTGCCAAGTCGATTCAAATGAAACATTCAGAGGAGGATACCACAATGTCATACTACGTTATGAATAAAAAAAATGCAAGCAGACATTCATATGACATACTACCAACTATTAGCAAGCTGGAGTTAATCATAAGAGGGCAAGAACTACTAAGCATCCAATAAATACATACACCTTACATGAACAGACTAAGCATTCCCACAATGGTGAGTATATGTACAAAAATGAAGACAAATAGAGTTCATTACCAGCCTCTTACCACACCTTGAGTTGTCATTAATCATCATTATTGCCTTTCACTTGTGTGGCTTGAATAATAACAAGAAACCAAACTCCACTGAGGAACGCTGAACCCTGCAACGAACTTTTACAAAACCAAAGAAGAACAGCAAATATTTTTGGTATTTTTCGAATTTTCAACGCAAGCACTCAAAGAAAAAGCAAACAAAGCAAAATCTTTTTGGATTTTTCTTAAGGCAAACCAAAACTAAAAGCAAAGAAACAAACCAAGAGAAACAACAAAAATATTTTTAGTATTTTTGTCTTTTGGGAAAGAAGAAACAAAAACCAAAAAGAAAGCGAAAACATGGATATACAAAGTACCAACAGAACAGGATATGTAGATGAGTGTGATGTTGGTGTACCTCCCCCCAAGCTTAGGCTTTGGGCCTAAGTGGGGCTCAATAGCGCGGGTAGTAACCCCAAGCTGGTGGGTCATCGTAGGAATGATCATAGTCAAGCCATCGCGATGAAGAAGAAGACGCGCTCCAATCATAGGAGGGCTGCTAGTATGAAGACTCGCCCATGTTGGGGGGCTGAACCGAATCATATTCGGCATCCTCTCCAACATTCTCCTCTTGCTGGGAGAGATCCGCCACGTATGAGTCAAATTCTTCCTCCGTGAGTGACGATCCTTGACTGTTGTCAAAGTTAAACAAAGCAGGTGCATGCAAAGAGACTACTTTCTCAGACCTACCCCCTCTCCAACCACGCTTGACAAAGGATATTTCATACGGTATCTCACGCAAAGTAGGCCAAGGGGAAACAAACTTATGCTGAACCATGGAGTTGAGATCAAGTCTCTCTATGGGAAACTGGAAATCTAAATGATGAGGCTCCAAACCATAAAAAGCTAGCAAACAAGAGGCAATGATACCTCCACAAATTCCACCCTTCTCGCGGTTAGTAGCAAGACGGAAAGCAATCAAAGAACCTAAGTTATAAGTTCTATCCCTATTCGAAGCAGTTGAGATAAAAGCTAGATCAAATGAAGATAATTTTCTAGCAGTCTTCCTAGCAAAAACACATTTGGCAATGAAATGGGCAAAATATCTAATGGATGGGAACTGAATGTTCCGAATTTTACCACTTTCCATTCAGAAGTCGCAACCTTGGCAAATTTCACCATATAAATCCATGAGTGGCTTAGGCCTCTCTCTAATATTCTCACAAGAACCCCACTGTAGCACTCTAATAGCTGCACAAAAATCAACAAACGGGAGGTCGACAGCTATATTGTAAATTTTATAGTGGACTATGGGATTAGACAAGGAGCAACTAAATCGAAATTCTACACCACAGCCATGGTTATCTTAACATATTGATATGGTTCCTCCTCAACGAATCATTCGAACCCTGCATTAGAAATCATAGTTTCGAAATCTTGGAAGATCCCCACAGCTCGCATAAATTCAGGGCATGGATATATGAAAGAGAAAACTTCCTCCTCGTGATGGAATTTCATTGGCTCAAGTACCATCAATTCATGTTTATTCAGTTGGTATGCACTCATCTTCTTTTCTAAAAATTTTAGACAAACGTCAAACCAAGTGATTTCCAAGTTGATAAATGATGAGGAACTAATATAGGAACTTGCTAGAGGCCTAAACATGCATCAAAATGAAATCTCTAAGCATAGAACAAGCATGCAAGCTCACACAACCAGTCACCTACAATAGCAAAATACTCAAGATACAATCTACCAATGAAAAATCTAATTAGACAAGCAGAGGAGGCACATACCGAAAAGCAATCCCTCCAAAAATAAGCAGCAAAGATGGGCTGAGCAAGGACATAAAAAATCGGGAGTAAGAACAGCAGGAACTTGAGCTTGAGAAAGTTTTCCGGTGTTTTTGGGAGAGAGAAAGAAGTGGCTAGAAGGAGACAACTTGGAGGACCACATGTGGGTCCCAACCAGGCCAGGCGCGCCCTGGGGCTGGCCGGGCCACCAGGGGGTGTGCTGGCCTAGTGGGTCCTCCCGGGCCAATCCAGGTGCCCTTCTGCCCCTTTTTTCGAGGAAAACATTAATATAAATTTTATGGGATTTTTCGGGAAACTTTATTTTTGGCCGATTTTCAGGTTATGAAAATTGATTTTCTCCCAGGAAAAGATTTTTTTAGAAGAAGCAAAAAGCAAACCAAAACCAAAATTATAGAAGTTCTAAGTGACATGGTTATGCCCTACGGGTACACGACCTTAGTATACCTGGTCCAGCCCAAGGAAGGCCCACAAGAATATACGCGGCCCATGAAGATTTTCGAGTGGCCCAAGCCCATGATGTCTTCGGATCCTTGGAGATCAAGACTAGAATAGATAGAATATTCAAAGGGGTAAACCCTAAAACTTGTAACCGACTCGATCTGTGCCCGGGACCTGCCTACCTCTATATAAAGTCTAGGAGGGCACGACGAGGAGGGCACCTCTTATACCACCGCTTACATACCTCCACGCCAGATTGCATCTGCGCACCCCTGTACTTTTCGGTTCCGCCGTAATCAAGAGCAGACAAGCAGGAGTAGGGTTTTCCCTCTGGGGGCCTGAACCTGGGTAAATCTCGTGTCCCCTGGTTGCTTTTTTGTTAACCATTCCGCGATCTCCAGCATCCCCATCTTCTCCAAAACCCAAGCTCATAACAATGGGCATTGACGAGATTAAACCTCGTCACTAAGACACTCTAAAAAGCAAGCAACTATGAAAATGTGGTGACCCAGCATACCACTGCATGGTGTAGTACACTATATTTGTTGACATAACACCAATGAAACACCGTTCACTAGTATTACATCCCTCAGAGTAGTACAACAGAAACACAGCAGGTCCAAGACATGACTATAGGTTACAACTCAACTCTATATACAAGATCCAGAGAACATTCTAGGTTAAAGAGAGAGAAAGAAACTTCTTACAAAGAAGAATCATAAATAAACAACTCCAAAATTATAATACTGTTAAGACTAATATCTTAACTAATGGTCTCGCATTGCTGCTATTGCAATACACTACAGAAATAGGTTCTATGGCTAGAGATTCTATTCTTATCCAATCAACAACTTCGTCTTCACTTGAGCTGATGTATATTTTTACTTTCTTGACTTCATTGCAGAGCTTTAGCTTTTGATAATGATTCCTGGAGCATGGCTTGATGTAGTCATCATCTGTATTGGCTTTAGAACCTAGTAAGGGTTAAGAAGATACTTTGAGTACGAGCGTATTCAGCAAGTCCACTAGAAAATGAGTGTTTGATGTACTATATCTACAGCCACAGACCATAGGTCGTAGGCAATGCAAGTTTTCGTTAACATTTCTTCAAAGGATGCTTTTATTCTGAAAAGCTATGTCCGTCAGCCTTCACGGGTTTACTAGAACTTTCATGGAGTTCCTTTCCCGCCGCGTTCGCAGCTCCTTCCCGGAACAGGGAATAACAAGTTACAGTTCTTACACTCTACAGAGGTGCGTTACTTTACCCATGAGAGACCTTAGGTTTTTTTGCACGACCGGGAGTATGTCCCCGTTCAAATTTCCTTGGTTTGAGGCCCAACCTAAGATCCAAGCCAATCACTGCCTTCTCTGCGACCCCGCATGTCTCCTTGGTGTACACCATGCCCACCTATTGAATTACGGCAATGGTTTGTACAGACCGTTCAGATGCCAGAACTATCATGGGACGTTGAGGGCTCCCACCCATATGCTGCATATCCTCTACGAATTACCATAAATAATATGCACGCTACGAGTGATAACAGCCACGACCCGCACATCCAGCTCCATGTGAGAGGGAAAAGATACAGCTGACTTCTCCGTCCCATTCCAAATCTCATGGTCAACGCGTAATATACGACGCAAGAATCACTGGCGACATTGGTTGTTAAGTCCTAGGTAATATGTTCCTTTAACACCGGAACTCATATAGTAGGTTATTACCTCATGGTAAATAACCTATAATCACATTATTATGAAAATAGTGTTTTCTGACCTTTTTCAAATGCAGGTAATGACAACACTGGATTTGTAAAATACTTTACAGAAAATAATCAAAGGACATGAGCAAGTGTGAACTTGCCTTTTGTGATTGCAAGATTATGCACTCACGGTCTTCGAGACAACATAAGATCCAATATTTGAAATCTGCATCATTGGTCCGGTAAGGACAAATGTTTAAAGAAGCAAGATGCAATTATGCATAAGTAATGATATGCATTTTGTAAAACTCTCAGCTCGAATCCCTAATACTTTGAGTGAAGTGAATTCAAATGATTCTTGTAAGAGTTGGTTTATCTCCAAACTTTACTTTATAAGTAATGACCTTTATAAGGAACATAAATGTTAACAATCCAAAATATGTAAGTAAAGTATAAGATGATGTGATTATGGTGAATTGTCATGTGATGACTATGATAAAAGTCCTTGGGATTGAGTTGTTAAAAGTTAAAGGACTTATTATAAGATTGTTATTTGAAGTGGCAAAAAGAATAACATTTGAAGAAAAGATTTCCTTCTCAAGGTTTAAACAACCCTAATAGCTTTTAGAATATGATGGATAGAATGTGATTGATGTAGTTTATGCTTGCTTGAATAGTCTGGACTTGAGATGCATTATGTCTTGATTGAAATAGACCAAATTTAACTATAAAAACATAAGTAGTTTATTAGACATAATTTTTTACAAGCTTTGAGACTAAAGTTAACTTTAAAAGGGTAATTAAAATTAAGATGTAATATATTTTAATTATTCCCAAGTTTTAGATTTATGATAGGTATAACTAAGGTGTGGAATTATTCACTTTATATTTTAAGTAAATTATTTAGATTAAATTGGTTTTGCTTATTAAGAAAATAATTTGTATTTATTTAATGGAATCATAATTAGATGGTCTTAGTAATTTGTTAGATTTTAAAGTTATGTTAGTAGTGGTTAAGATATAATGCTTTTTCACCATATTATATAAATGGGTGATACCCAATGTTTATTTAAAAGGATTTTTAATAAGATTTTTAAAAGAATATTTTAAAGTTAAAAGTTATACTTAAGTTTGATTATGAATTCAAGTGATGGGTTTGTATTTAGTACCAAGACACTAATTACTCAAGGTTTCATAAGAATTGTAATTATTTCTTACTTAAGAATTGTTTAAAGAATTCACAAAATAGGTATTAGGTAAGGCTTTATTATTTAAAATATTAAAGACTTTCCTAATAATATATTTAATATTTTTCTAGTATAATATATTTATTCAAGACCTTAAAAATGAATTTTATTTATTTTTATTTATTATATTTATTTTTATAAAATTCATCAAAGAATTAAGTGTCTTTAGATATTTGCTTTCTGTTTTATTTGTAAAACTCTAAGTGAGTATTTTTATAAAATAATAGAGTTATTTTGACACACCAAAATGATTTTTACTTATTTTTATGCTTTTTGTTTTATTTTAAATTTTTCATTTAAGATTTAATGGTGTTAATAATTATTTTACTTTAAATTTATTTTAAACACTTAAAATTATATTTTTATTAGGTCGATATTATTTTTGTGGTCATTTTGATATGTCATATGTATTTTTAGAATTTTTCTATAGCTAAAAATGTTTGGAGGTTATTTTTAGTAATTCACTTTTATTTTATTTTATTTCTACATCTAATTAACTTGGGCCGTTTAGTTGGGTTCGTGGGCTGGCCTGGCCCATTTGGATCGGGCTTGGGGTCACTTTGACCCCCGGCCCACCCTCTCTCCCTCACACGCGAGCACACACACATGCTCAATCCTTATCCCGTTCCTCTGCCTCTCCCACGCACGCACTGGCCGCTGCCGCCCTCCCTTCCATCGCCGAGTATATCCAGCGCCGCCGGTCGCTGCCGCTTGCTAGGCTGGATGGCCCGGGTCTCCTTCATCGGTTCCCCGCCGCCTCAATGCTGCCTTGTGCTGCACGACCCCTAGTTCACGGCTAACCCTAGCCGTGCAGGTCGGGTGTGCTGGTGCCACAGCGGCCCTTCATCGATTCTTGCGCCTCCTCTAATTCGCCATGATCAACGATGCCCCTGCTGTGTCACTCCTCCCTCCACGACCACTACCTGCCATGGTCACCAAGGTTGGCCATGGCCTGATGGTGGTTTGGTGCTGTGTTAGTGGTGGTTTGATGGTGCTGAAGCGGCGATTCTTCCTCTTCTATGCTGATGCCGGTGGGGCGGCACGAGTGCAACCCCGGCGCCATGATATCTGGTGGCCTCGCTGTGAAGTGGTGGTCGGTAAATATGACCTCAGGTGAGTATCGATGTGGTAGTGCGGCCCTGCTTTGCCACGCCGCGGTGGTGTCCTCCAATGCGTCGGGTATGTGTTTTTGTCCCTCTTCTTCCCTCTTTGTTCAGCCTCTACTTCCGTTCTTGATGGAGCGGCACCAACCTAGATTGGAATAATGTTGGCTTAAGTTGTTAGTGGCCTGTAGCTTGGTGCTATGTCTGTTTTCTGTTGGCTATCTCTAGGATTTGCTAAATACTGAGGAAATTTATGAGCTCAAAGTGTGGTACTTAAGTATCTATGTTCCTCAATTCTGCTACTCTGTGACCAGTATATGCACTGATGCCTTTGTCTGCTGGTTTGATTTCTGCTGGATCTACTAGAAATATGATCTGGTATACTGGTTGTTGCTTAAGGATGAAATGGTATATAATCTTTGGGTGATCCATATGGCCATGATTTATTAAAATGATTCCTAATTATTTGATTAGGAAGATGTTTACTGAGCTTGAGGTACTGTTCTGGTGGTTACTGAAAGTATACTCTAATGATGATTGATATCATACATCAACATTTTTTTAATTGCTGGAATTTATATGATTTCTAGTTGTTTAACTAGAAAAATGATTTTAGATGGTTATCCATTTCTGATAGATCAATGATGTGCAAATGTGCCTTTGAATCGAATTGAGGTATGAATTTTGGTTATAGTAACATGCCTTACTGGTTATGGCCCTAGTGTGATTCTTCTATGCTTGTCTGAATCTTTGATTCAGTAAAATGATTATTATGTATGGATACTGATTCTTAGGAACACTGCCTAGGAATATGATGTAATTCTGTTTGGGATGATTTTTCTCTAGTGTTGCTTACTGAATATGGGATGGCAACCTGACACTGAATTATTTGAATTATTCAGTGGTTGTCGAGAGTGATTTTGGTAGCTTCTGCTACCTGTAGAACTCTACTGTGGTGCCTCTAGTAAGTGTGCACAATAGTGAGGTATATCAACATGATCTGCTGCTAGATTTTACTTACCAAAGATGAAACTTTGGCTGCCAATGATGCAAAGGCTAAGGCACTAAGCTTAAATAAGAACATATACTTACTTTGTGGCTTTAATTCTCTACGAGGAACTTTGCATGGCATTTCCATGCAAAACTGAGAGAAACAATCCTCTTATCCTCCTAGACATGTTCTAGTTGCAGGGTAATTGGATTGCGTGGATGTGTTATTATTTCCCTTGTTATCAAGGATATCATTGCAAAAAAAATTTGAATAAGAACAGATGCTACAAGATCTGGTTATACTCCCATCTACCTTTTTGTTTGTAGTGTTGACAGATGGGGTGGTGCTGGAGGCTTGTCCTTGTGATGGATCTTGATCAGTTGCTACTGTACTATGATATCCTGCTCCCCTCTCCTGCCACTAGTCCACCCACTACAACAGCTATAGCCTGGCCTTCTCCTCCTTGGCCTTGCCATTGGAGGGCTTCTCGGAGCAACCATGGTATAGGTGGTGTGGTGGGGATCTAGCTGGCTCTTGTGGTGCTATGAGAGCAATTTGTTCTTGAGTGTGATGAACAGAAAAGGGGTAAGGAGATTGTTGATGTGCTAACCAGTGGTACTGGTGAGTGTGCTCTCCCTTTATGTGGTCCATGTGAGTGCTCCTTGTGTCGACAGCACATCACTTGCATGTTGTGACTGTGCTGCTGTCAAATGGGACCCCTAGGTTCAAGTTTCAATAATGGGATATTTATTGGGATGGATCAACTCAGTTGGTTGTAATTATCTCAAGTTTGGCTTTATTTTTGTGTTGCCAAGTGGAATGGATTCCTTTACTATTCTTCCAAGGTGAAACTTGCCTCTTTTGTCCATTTCCAATGAGGTTGTCCTGAGGAAAAACATTCTCATAAGAACAGATATTCTTTTGGTGAAACTTGCCCCTATTTAAATATGCTCAATGATGTGAATAGCAATGCATTTCATTGCCATACTGAGAGCAAAATTACTAACATTAACCCCTCTCTTTGTTTTTATCTTTTATTTATTTGTTTTGCATGTACAAAAGAAGATGAGCAGATACCAAAGGTTTAGTTTAGGAAATATAGTTTAGAACTCTCCCTTTCATTATTTTTTTGTAATTTTCTCTTTCCTTTGTGAAATATAGAATGTTGTAATATTGACTAATGATATTTTTGTATTAAGGTATTCTTTTTGTTAAAGTAAAGTTTTATTCTTTACTCATGTGAATCTTCAATAAATATTGTGAAATATTCTTATATTTGTTGTAAATTTTATTTTATCCTTTTATTGCAACAACAATGTAATACAGTATTCCATTATTGTTTTATTTGTAACTTGTATTTATTTAATGTTTATACCTTACTTTTAAATAAGAATTCAATTCTTATTTATTATTAAAATTCATTTCTTAATTGTAATTTACTCTTATTCTTTGATTGTAAAAGAACAATGCAATACTGAATGTATTCTTATAAGAAAGGATTCTTTTATATCAATATTATAATCTTTTCCCTTTACTTAATTATTGCATTATGATTTCTAAATTTCCAAATTAAAAATTAAAATTGAATTTGGAATTCAAAGTAAATTTCAAATTTTACCCCTCCAAAAACACATATAATATTTAAAGGTCATGTCAAAATCTTTTGCACCTGTTCTGATGTTCCTATCAGAACAAGAGAGATGTCGATCCCTCTATCGCTTCTTTAGTTTTGCCCGAAAATTCGTCAGATTTTCTTATGCATGAATGCAATGCACAAACATGTGTCCTATATAATTCTAGGTGCTAATCCTGGGATGTTACAGACTCTCCCCCTTAAAATAAACTTCTTCCTCGAAGTTCGCATACTCTCACGTTTCGAAGTAAGGAATTTCCTTGCAATGATTACAATATGTCTCAATTCCAGGGTAACCTCAATGGAAATAATTGTAGTATTCCTTATCCAGATCCATTTCCTTGAATTCATACCATACTTGGCAATTCTAATCATGTTGTCTTCAATTCTCCAAAATTCCTTTTTCTTTACTCCCTAGGAATATTTCCTTATTATGAACTCCTTAAATAGTGGTCTTTTCTTTAGTTCATTTCCTTAATTAGGTATCCTAATACAACCTTTTTACTTGATCTACGAACTTCCTTACTATACTATGTAAGGTATAGGGAGTCTCACTAAAATAGGATTTTAACTCCATTACACGATAACTATAGTCAAAATACTAACTTTTCATTTGTGATGGTATGGTTTATACTGGTAGTCCTTCTAAAGATTGGATTTGAACTCATTTTGTCCATACCCATTGGTATTTCCTTGTTCTTCTACACATGTCCCATTGAATGTGCTTTGTTCCCTCTTAAGGATCACTTAAGAGTTGTTTCTTTTAGAATTAGTCTGTTAGGACTATTCCACTTTATTACTTCAAGTTTTTACCTTATCAGGCTTTTGGACAATCTTTTGTTACTATCTTAAGTACCTTTATAATGATGACTTTCTTTTAACCTTATAAAAATAAGGCTTAATATTATCATAGGTTAGTATTTCCTCTCCAAACTTTACTTGGAAAGTCAGCTAACAATACTTCCACTTATTGTTTACTCTCCCCCTTAGGGTTTACTAATGGTCTTCATGTTGGAGATATGCCCTAGAGGCAATAATAAATATAGTTATTATTATATCTTTGTGTTTATGATAAATGTTTACATTCATGCTATAATAGTATTAACAAGGAAACATTAATACTTGTGTGATTTGTAAACTAAAATACAGTCCCTAGTAAAGCCTCTTTATAATACTAGCTTGTTGGTTAATAAATGATTGTGCTTTCCCTATCATGAACATTGAGATGTTATTAACAACAAGATCATATCGTTAGGAGAATGATATGGTGGACATACTCCTATAGATAACTGTAGCATAAAGATCAAGGCATTTTAATAGTTCAATTGCTATATGCTTTCTGATACATAGTAACCTAATTCCTTCGACCATGAGATCATGCATATCACCTTCACCGGAAGGATGCTTTGATGACATCAAACACCACACCGTAACTGGGTGGCTATAAAGGTGGCATTGAGTGTTCGGAAAGTATTGGTTGAGACACATGGATCAAGAGTGGGATTTGTCCATCCATATGACGGATAGATATACTCTGGGCCCTCTCGGTGGAATGTCATCCAATTAGCTTGCAAGCATGTGACTGGCTCACAAGGTATCACATATCACGGGAACGAGAAAAGAGTACTTATCACTAACGAGGTTGAACTAGGTATGCAGAGATACCGACGATCATAAACTCGGATAAGTAAACTATCGTGAGACATAGGGAAATTGGTATCGTATGTAAGTGGTTCATTCGATCGCAAAGTAATCGTAGAAATATGTGGGAGCCATATGAATTTCCAGATTCCTCTATTGGTTATTGTTCGGAGAAGTGTCTCGATCATGTCCGCATAATTCACGAACCGTAGGGAGACACACTTAAGGATTCGACGTTGTTTGAGTAGTTATGGAATGATGAGTAAGAGACCGAATGTTGTTCGGAGTCTCGGATGGGATCCGGGATATCATGAGGAGATCCGGAATGGTCCGGAGAATAAGATTCATATAAGGAAAGTCCTGTTTCGGGGTTGGAGAATGGTTCCGGTGTTTTCATCGGGAATGTTCTAGAAGGTTCCGGAATGTCCGGCACTCCGGAGGGGAAGGGTACATGAATGTGTCATATCGAGTTGGAATGATTGCATCATGTACTAAGTGTCATCGCTGAACAAAATAAAGGGGTTTAATCAAATCCTAGTTTGAAAAGTCAAACGCCAATTTGAAAAGTCAAACGCCAATTTGAAAAGTCAAACGACTATTTTGTGAGGTGGAGGGGAAGTAGGAAACCTAATTGGGGAGGAGTTCCCTCCCTCCACCGTCGGCCCACTTGGGATCCGAGTTGGGGAGGGACTCCCCTCCCCTGGCGCGCCCCCTCCACCTATATAAGGAGGGGCAGGGCTGCCCCTCCAAGACACACACCACGCACCCCGCAAACCCTAGCTCCCAGCCGCCGGCACCGCCACCTCCTGCTGCCGCCGCCTAGGGAAACCCTAGCCGCCGGCTTGGGCTGCTCCAAGCCCTAGCCGCCGACCCTAGACCCTCCTCCTTGGTGCATCTAAACCCTAGATCGACGAGGATCTCTCTCATGGTCCACCATACTCGCTCCGGCTTAAGGCGAAGCCCTGCGAGATCTCCCCTCTACCTCTGGTACCACGCCGTCGTGCTGCCGGAATCGCGAGGAGAGTGCTACAACCTCCGCTGCCTGCTGGAACAAGGGAGAGGAAGGTCTTCGTCGAGTACCGAACGTGTGATCGACTACGGAAGCGCTGCCGGAACGCAGCGCCGGAAGGATCGTCTACGCGATCTTGAGATCGGAAAGAGTACGACTACATCACCCATGAGAATCCGCTCTCGTTAAACACTTTGGAATCTTCGAGGGTGAGTTATTCTATCGACTCGTTGCTACAATCTAGTAGATAGATCTTGGCTTGTTTATTTGTATGCGGTAGAATTTTTTTGTTTTCCATGCTACGAAACCCTACAGTAGTAGTAGAGCCGTGTCTATATGTAGATATGTTGCACGAGTAGAACACAATGGTCATTGTGGGTGTTGATGCTTTTGTTGTCGATTGCTTCTTGTGTACTTTGCATCTTGCGGGATGGTGGGATGAAGCGGCCCGGGCTAACCTTACATGACATCGTTCATGAGACTTGCTCCACGCTTGACATGCAACTTGTATTGCATAAGTGGCTTTGCGGGTGCATGTTTCTCCCAACATAGTTAAGATTCAATTTACAACGGGTGATTGACAATACTAGTATCAATGTTTTGGTTCTTGTTCGTAAGTTAGGACGACACTTATTGAAAGCCCCAAACCACGTAAAACATGCAAAGAAAGTAGAGGCGTCTAACTTTGTTTTGCAGGGGTGTGCTGTGATGTTATATATGATGTATGCAATGTTCCTTATTGTAAGTTGGCAACCGGCAGGAGCCATATGGTTGTCTTTAATTTATGTTAAGACTCGCGTGTCTATTCAAAGTAGTTGTAATAGTTGAAGCTGGTGGACGACAACCATGAAGCGGCGTCATTGACCTTGATGCAATGTCGGTGATGATGGAGATCATGTTCGTGCTTGAAGATGGAGATCAGAAGCACAAAGACGAAAGGCCATATCATATCACATATTATGAATTGCATGTGATGTTAATCCTTTATGCATCTTGTATTGCTTAGTTAACGACGGTAGCATTATAAGATGATCCCTCATGCACATCAATGTCAAGTTTTAAAGTGTTCACCCTTAGTAAGCACCGTTGCTAAAGCTTGTTGTTTCGAAGCACCACGTGATGATCGGGTGTGTTAGATTCCGCAAGTGTATACAACGTGAGAAAGCCAGATTTGCTCATGCGGAAGCTAAGGTTTGATCTTGACGAGCCTAGCATGTACGGACATGGTCTCGGAACACGGATCACCGAAAGGTAAAGCATGAATCATATAGTAGATATGATGAACATGTCGATTGTTCGCAATTGAAGCTACATCAACTCTCGTGATGATCGGTTTTGATGTGGTGGATTCGGTTCGTGTGATCACTAAAACAATGTGAGGGATATTGTTTTGAGTGGGAGTTCACCAAGATTAATTTAACTATTAATTAGAACTCAATTTGTCATAAACTTAGTCTAAACTATTGCAAATATGTTGTAGATCAATGGCGGCCCCTACGATCAATTTTAATGCGTTCCTAGAGAAAGAAAAGTTGAAAAACAATGGAAGCAACTTCGCGGATTGGTTCCGCAATTTGAGGATTGTCCTCACAGCTGGTAATTTGACCTATGTGCTGGATGCACCGCTGGGTGACCCACCTGCAGCTACTGCTACCGATGAAGTAAAGAATGTTTACCTCACTCGGAAGACTCAGTACTCCACAGTTCAATGTGCTATCTTGTATGGTTTAGAATCGGAGCTTCAGAAAAGGTTTGAGAATTCAGACCCACATGATATTGTACGTGATCTCAAATTGATCTTTGAGACTCACACGGCAATTGAGAGCAATGAGGCTTCTGAAAAGTTCTTTAACTACAAGATGGAAGAAGGCAGCTCCGTCAGTGAGCATGTGCTTAAGATGCCTGGGCACGCAAACAAACTCCAAAGCTTGGGTATAGTGATTCCTAATGCTTTGGGTATTTACCGTGTCCTTCAATCACTACCACCAAGTTACAAGAACTTTGTGATGAACTACAACATGCAAAACATGAACAAGACGTTGCCAGAACTCTTCACCATGTTGAAATCTGCAGAAGTGGAGATCAAGAAAGAGCACCAAGTGTTGTTGGTCAATAAGACCACCAAATTCAAGAAAGGCAAGTCTAAGCAAAAGGGACACTTCAAGAAGGGTGGTAAGAAAGTTACCGCGCCGACGAAGAAGACCAAGGCTGGACCTAAGCCTTATAATGAGTGCTTTTACTGCAAGGGAGAAGGTCACTGGAAGCGGAATTGCCCAAAGTACTTGGCGGATTTGAAGAACGGCAACATCAAGAAGAAAGGTATATCCGATATACATGTTATTGATGTGTATCTCACTAGTACTCGTAGTAGTGCCTGGGTATTTGATACTGATTCGGTTGCTCATATTTGTAACTCTAAACAGGTGCTGCAGAATAAACGGAAGCTAGCGAAGAACGAGGTGACGATGCGCGTGGGAAATGGATCAAAGGTTGATGTGATCGCGGTCGGCACGCTACCTCTTCATCTACCATCGGGATTAGTTTTATACTTAAATAATTGTTATTTGGTGCCTGTGTTAAGCATGAACATTATATCGGGATCTTGTTTATTGCGAGACAGTTACTTGTTTAAGTCCGAGAATAATGGTTGTTAGATTTATATGAGTAATATGTTTATTCACATGCACCTTTGATAGATGGTCTATTCTTATTGAATCTCGATAGTGGAAATACACATATTAATAACATTGAGGCTAAACGTTTGAAATCGAGCGATAACTCGACCTATATGTGGCACTGTCGTCTTGGTCACATTGGAGTGAAGCGTATGAAGAAACTCCATTCCGATGGACTTCTTGAATCACTTGATTTCGAATCACTTGAAAGATGCGAAGCATGTCTGATGGATAAATGACTAAGACTCCATTTTCTGGTATGATGGAGCGAGCTACGAACTTATTGGAAATCATACATACCGATGTGTGTGGTCCAATGAGTGTAGCATCGCGCGGTGGTTATCGTTATGTTCTTACCTTCACGGATGACTTGAGTAGATATGGGTATATCTATTTCATGAAACATAAGTCCGAAACTTTCGAGAAGTTTAAGGAATTTCAAAGTGAGGCAGAGAATCAACGTAACAAGAAGATTAAATTTCTACGTTCTGATCGTGGAGGTGAATATATAAGTTACGAGTTTGGCGAGCATTTGAAGAAATGCGGAATACTTTCACAATTGACACCGCCGGGAACACCACAGCGTAATGGCGTGTCCGAACGTCGTAATTGAACTCTCTTAGATATGGTTCGTTCTATGATGTCACTTACAGATTTACCGCTATTGTTTTGGGATTATGCATTAGAAACAGCCGCATTCACTTTAAATAGGGCACCATCTAAATCTGTTGAAACGACACCGTATGAATTATGGTTTGGGAAGAAACCTAAATTGCCGTTCCTTAAAGTTTGGGGTTGCGAAGCCTATGTAAAGAAGTTACAGCCGGACAAGCTTGAACCCAAAGCGTAAAAATGCGTCTTCATAGGATACCCGAAGGAAACTATCGGGTATACCTTCTATCATAGATCCTAGGGCAAAATCTTCGTTGCCAAGAATGGATACTTTCTAGAGAAGGAATTTCTCTCGAAAGAAGTGACTGGAAGGAAAGTAGAACTCGACGAGGTTGTCGAACCTTCTCTCGAACTTGCGAGTAGCGCAGCACCGGAAGTAGTTCCTGTGACGCCTACACCAATAAGAGAGGAAGCTAATAATGATGATCATGAAACTTCGGTTGTAGTTGCTACAGAGCCTCGCAGGTCAACGAGAACTCGTACCACTCCTGATTGGTATGATCCCGTTATGAGTGTCATGTTGGTGGACAACACCGATGACCCTGTGACGTATGAGGAAGCGATGATGAGCCCAGATTCCAGTAAATGGCAAGAAGCCATGAAATCCGAGATTGGATCCATGTACGAAAACCAAGTATGGACTTTGGTGGACTTACCGGATGGCCGGAAGGCTATCGAGAACAAATGGATTTTCAAGAAGAAAACAGATGCTGATGGTAATGTTACTGTCTATAAAGCTCTACTTGTCAAAAAAGGGTTTCGACAAATTCAAGGAGTTGACTACGATGAGACTTTCTCACCTGTAGCGAAGCTAAAGTCTGTGAGGATTATGTTAGCAATTGCTGCATATTATGATTATGAGATATGGCAGATGGATGTCAAAACAGCATTCCTCAATGGAGACATTGATGAAGAGTTGTATATGATGCAACCCAAAGGTTTTTTTCGATCCTAAAGATGCTAAAAAGGTATGCAAACTTCAAAGATCCATTTATGGATTGAAGCAAGCATCCCGAAGTTGGAATCAATGTTTTGACAAGGTAATCAAAAGTTTTGGATTTATAAAAACTTACGGAGAAGCTTGTATTTACAAGAAAGTGAGTGGGAGGTCTGTAGCATTCTTAAAAAATATATGTAGATGACATATTATTGATTGGGAATGATGTAGACCTTCTTAATAGTGTCAAGGAATATTTGAATAATAGTTTTTCAATGAAAGATCTTGGCGAAGCAGCTTACATATTAGGCATAAAGATTTATAGATATAGATCGAGACGCCTAATATCATTGTCACAAAGTACATATTTGGACAAAGTTCTAAAGAGGTTTGGAATGGAAGATAGCAAGAAAGGGTTCTTGCCCATGTTGCCCAATACGACGTTGAGTAAAACTCAAAGTCCGACAACCGCAAAAGATAGAGAAAGGATGAGTAAGCCTCCCTATGCCTCAGCCATAGGATCTCTAATGTATGCCATGCTATGTACTAGACCCGACATTGCATATGCTGTTAGTTTAACTAGCAGATATCAAAGTGATCCAGGAGTGGATCATTGGACAGCAGTCAAAAACATCCTTAAGTACTTGAGAAGAACTAAGGATATGGTTCTTTCTTATGGAGGTGATGAACAGCTTGTTGTTAATGGTTACACCGATGCTAGTTGGAACACCGATCCGGATGATTCTAAATCACAATCTGGATACGTATTTACTTTGAATGGTCCAGCAGTTAGCTGGAGGAGTGCAAAGCAAAGCGTTGTGGCGAGATCTTCAACTGAATCGGAATACATGGCTGCTTCGAAGGCTTCACAAGAAGCGATATGGATGAAAGAGTTCATTACAGAGCTCGGTGTGGTTCCTAGTGCGCCGGACCCAATGTCAATCTACTGTGATAACATGGGCGCCATAGCCAATGCGCAAGAACCAAGGTCACACAAGAAGCTGAAGCACATCAAGCTACGTTTTCACGCTATTCGAGAACATGTCCAAGATGGGGACATAAACATTTGCAAAGTACACACAGATCTGAATGTGGCGGATCCGTTGACTAAACCTCTCCCGAGGGCAAAACATGACCAGCACCAAATTGCCATGGGTGTTCGGTATATTACCATGTAATCTAGATTAGATGACTCTAGTGCAAGTGGGAGACTGTTGGAGATATGCCCTAGAGGCAATAATAAATATAGTTATTATTATATCTTTGTGTTTATGATAAATGTTTACATTCATGCTATAATAGTATTAACAAGGAAACATTAATACTTGTGTGATTTGTAAACTAAAATAGTCCCTAGTAAAGCCTCTTTATAATACTAGCTTGTTGGTTAATAAATGATTGTGGTTTACCTATCATGAACATTGAGATGTTATTAACAACAAGATCATATCGTTAGGAGAATGATATGGTGGACATACTCCTATAGATAAGCGTAGCATAAATATCAAGTCATTTTAATAGTTCAATTGCTATATGCTTTCTGATACATAGTAACCTAATTCCTTCGACCATGAGATCATGCATATCACCTTCACCGGAAGGATGCTTTGATGACATCAAACACCACACCGTAACTGGGTGGCTATAAAGGTGGCATTGAGTGTTCGGAAAGTATTGGTTGAGACACATGGATCAAGAGTGGGATTTGTCCATCCATATGACGGATAGATATACTCTGGGCCCTCTCGGTGGAATGTCATCCAATTAGCTTGCAAGCATGTGACTGGCTCACAAGGGATCACATATCACGGGAATGAGAAAAGAGTACTTATCAGTAACGAGGTTGAACTAGGTATGCAGAGATACCGACGATCATAAACTCGGATAAGTAAACTATCATGAGACATAGGGAAATTGGTATCCTATGTAAGTGGTTCAATCGATCACAAAGTAATCGTAGAAATATGTGGGAGCTATATGAATATCCAGATTCCTCTATTCGTTATTGTTCGGAGAAGTGTCTCGATCATGTCCGCATAATTCACGAACCGTAGGGAGACACACTTAAGGATTCGACATTGTTTGAGTAGTTATGGAATGATGAGTAAGATACCGAGTGTTGTTCGGAGTCTCGGATGGGATCCGGGATATCACGAGGAGATCCGGAATGGTCCGGAGAATAAGATTCATATAAGGAAAGTCCTGTTTCGGGGTTGGAGAATGGTTCCGGTGTTTCCATCGGGAATGTTCTAGAAGGTTCTGGAATGTCCAGCACTCCGGAGGGGAAGGGTACATGAATGTGTCATATCAAGTTGGAATGATTGCATCATGTACTAAGTGTCATCACTGAACAAAATAAAGGGGTTTAATCAAATCCTAGTTTGAAAAGTCAAACGCCAATTTGAAAAGTCAAACGGCTATTTTGTGAGGTGGAGGGGAAGTAGGAAACCTACTTGGGGAGGAGTTCCCTCCCTCCACCGCCGGCCCACTTGGGATCCGAGTTGGGGAGGGACTCCCCTCCCCTGGCGCGCCCCCTCCACCTATATAAGGAGGGGCAGGGCTGCCCCTCCAAGACACACACCACGCACCCCGCAAACTCTAGCTCCCAGCCGCCGGCGCCGCCACCTCCTGCTGCCGCCGACTTGGGATGCTCCAAGCCCTAGCCGCCGGCCCTAGACCCTCCTCCTTGGTGCATCTAAACCCTAGATCGCCGAGGATCTCTCTCATAGTCCACCATACTCGCTCCGGCTTAAGGCGAAGCCCTGCGAGATCTCCCCTCTACTTCCGGTACCACGCCATCGTGCTGCCGGAATCACGAGGAGAGTGCTACAACCTCCGCTTCCTGCTGGAACAAGGGAGAGGAAGGTCTTCGTCGAGTACCGAACGTGTGACCGACTGCGGAAGCGCTGCCGGAACGCAGCGCCGGAAGGATCGTCTACGCGATCTTGAGATCTGAAAGAGTACGACTACATCACCCACGAGAATCCGCTCTCGTTAAACACTTTGGAATCTTCGAGGGTGAGTTATTCTATCGACTCGTTGCTACAATCTAGTAGATAGATCTTGGCTTGTTTATTTGTATGCGGTAGAAATTTTTTGTTTTCCATGCTACGAAACCCTACACTTCAAACTGTCTATATAGTATTTTTTTATAGAATATTGATCCCTATCCAGCTTATACTCTGCCTAATTAGGGTCTGATGAAATATTGTACGGTGTATCCACACATTTGTGGATCTCCGAAGTGAATCTTTCAGCATTATTTGTCTTACTTACGATGTGGACACTTTCACTTTGATAGGTTAACTTTCGCGAAGAGTCTTGAAAGACGGTCGCTTTCAATTTTTATAATCCTTTGTGTCTTATTAAACTTAGGCCAAATTTTATGCCCTTTATGCAACTTCTAAGAAGGTTTGGTTAACTATGTCAACCAACACCGGCTGCGGACAAGATACCAAGTATGGATCAAATACCAGCTACGGATATTTACATGTTGTGAACCATTCTAGGGCATATGTATTACCCTATGGTTTCCGATATACCTCTGGCATTCTCTCTGAATTGTCAGAGCTTGAATACCATTTTGGTTTCAAAGCTACTTCTTTGTATTTATTCATGATACTTGCATAATTACTCTATTAACGTTTTAGCAAAATTACCTATTTTGATTAAACTTTAAGTTCATCACATCTTGTTGCTGACTAATAATGATCTAAGCTTGATCCATCCCCCAAATTGAGTTGATAATCCTTACACTTGGCTTCATTCTTCATGTAAGTCTTCATTTTGGTCTTTGAAAGTCGTCACTCCCTTACACGAATTCCCTTACTCTATCTAGGTCTAGAACATCAAGTAGTGACTGGATGTTGCAACATGCATTTGCACATTAAGTCAAACTTCATGTACAGATCTAGTCAATCAAGAAGATCCAAGATAAAACAAATAAATCCAAATGTGGTACATATAACACACAATATTCTAAGCCCAAAATATAGTAGTTGAGTATAATATCTCTAGAATTCAGGCTTAGTTGTGTAGTATATGACACCCCTCGTATAGTTTTACATCGTGATACTTAGCACATAGGTTCAAACTATTCTTTATCTCAATATTTACCCAAATTGCTCAAGTGCAACATGATAATCTTAAACAAAGTGGTCTCAATTTGGTTTTGACTAACCTTTGGTTTTACCTTTGGAATGATTAACTATGTTCAACCTTTCTTTATTAGCCAACTAACCTCACATGATATCTCCAAATGACTAATCATATTCTATTTGTTAACTAAAACCAAATATTATTAGAAATATTTATCACATATGACTTCTATCATAGTTCTACCATGGCATTTTCATACTTCTACTCCAAGATAATTTACTAAGTTTTTGTCATATTTATGCTTATATCATGGTTTCGGAGCTAATCTCACCATGATCTTGTTATGTATTACTTATACATAATGATTTAAGAGCTAATCTAGCCATGATGACTTTGTTTCATATTAATCTTTGAAGGGAATATGCCCTGAGAGGCAATAATAAAGTGTTTATTATGTGTATTCCAAGTATATGATAGATGTTTATTTTGCATGCTATAATTGTGTTAATACGGAAACATTAATACATGTGTGTTTAATAAACAAACAGAAAGTTCCTAGTTATGCCTCTCTCATAAACTAGCTCGTTGATTAACAAGATGATCAAGGTTTCCTGATCATGGACATTGGATGTTGTTAATAACGGGATCACAACATTAGTGTAATGGTGTGATGAACATTCATCCGAAGTATAGCATTACGATCAAAGTCACTGAGTTTATATTGCTATAACAACTTACGAAGTGATCCTAATCCTTAGACCATGAGATCATGTCAATCACTAACACCGAAAGAGTTTCTTGATAACATCAAACGTCACACCATAACAGGGTGATTATAAAGATGGATTTAGAACTAACAAAGTGTTATGTTGAGGCTCATGGATCGATAGTGGAATTTCTTCATCCCGATGACCGATAGATATACTTTGGGCCCTCTCGGTGATATCACATTGATTAGCTTGCAAGCAAGTGATTTGATCACTAGAATGTTATATCACGGGAACGAGAAAAGAGTGCATGTCAGTAACGAGATAAAACTAGGTATGGAGATACCGATGATCGAATCTCGGACATGTAATATATCGTGAAACAAAGGGATTAAGATACTAGCATAAAAGGTTCCGACGATCACAAGAAAGTCATCGTTGAATGCGTGGGAGTCAGTATGGGTCTCCAGATCCCGCTTCTGATTATTGATCCGAGAGGGGTCTCGATCATGTCCGCATTATTCGCGAACCATAGGGTGACACACTTAAGAGACACCGACATCCAATTGGAGCAAAAGTTTCATGCCGAAAGAATAAACAAGCGCAGGAATTTATTTCACTAGATACCGAAACAGGTTTTCGGGTGAAATTGCATAAAGTGGTTATGCATGTGAAATGGAATTCTAGCAAGGGGTTATTTGTGAATGTTTGTCATTAAATTAATTGACAAAATTCTGAATAAAATAAAAGAGTTTTATTTAATGAGAGTTTGCATTAAATTTGGTGGAAATTTAATGGGAATTTGAGTGGATTTTTGAGTGGAGAAAATTGAAGGGCCATTTTTGTGAGTGGAGTGTCCACCCACATGAATGAATGAGGGGAAGGGGCAGCCCCCATGGCCGGCGGCCACCCCCTTGGGTGCCCCCCCTCCTCCTATAAAAGGCACCCCCTCTCCTCTCTCTCACTCACACCTCCTCGTGAAGGATCTCTCTCCCCCTCTAGAATTTATTCCCCATGGTCTCGGACTAGCGAGATACATGTTCCCGGTGGCTATTCGGCAAGAAAGAGTTGTGCTTCCGCTGCAGCGCTGGAGCGAGGAGGCGGACGTTGCTCGGTGCCTCGAACGTGTGTGCGAGCACGGATGCGCTGCTGATTTGCGGCGCTAGGACTTCCTCTCGACCTTGAGATCGGCAAGAGATCGTCTACATCAACCACGAGTTGAACTCGTTAAGCTTTGTCTGTCTTCAAGGGTATGTTCTCTACGGATATACATCCGCCCGTTGTTTGTATCTAATAGATAGATCTTGGTACATAGTTCACTTCGTAGGAAATTTTTTGTTTTCTATGCTGCGAACCCTACAGTGGTATTAGAGCCGGATCTATGCGTAGATGCTTTACACGGGTAGTACACATATGAGTATGTGGGCGATGATGATCATGTTGTTGCTCCTTAGTTGTAATTTTGGATATTGGTGGCATAGTGGGATGAAGCGGCCCGGACAAACTTTACATGTCCTCGCACATGAGACCTGTTCCACGCTTGACATGCAACTAGTTTGCATAAGTGGCTAGCAGGTGTCTATCTCTCCTACTATAGTCAATATCTATTTTGCAGCGAGTTGTCAACAATTTGGTTTTCCTCGTTGTGGTTCATGTTCGTAGGTAATAATGGTTCTATCTCGAAAGCCCTAAGCCACGTAAAACTTGCAATGGATAAATTAGAGGCGTCTAGTTTAGATTGTTGCTGGGCTAGTGTTATGATATGGTGATGTTGTAAGTAGAAGTATGAGATGATACTCTTACAACATACATAACGTGTAATCTCCATAGACCTTGGACTTACACATATAGGTATGATAGTGATCATACCATGATGCACATGATAGAGATCATATGCGGGAACCATATCATTTCACTAATAAACATGTGATGTTTGATAGCATCTTATGTTGCTTGTTTAGCGCTTTGTTAGAATAATAAGATGATCCCTCATTTAAATATCAAGATAAGAATGTGTTCTTCCTTTAGTATGCACCGATTATGTTTTCGTCGCTCCAAGTCATCACGTGATGATCGGGTGTTCTTGGATCCACGACCATATTTCGGGTGTAAAACAGTTACACACGCGAATACTAAGGTTCTAACTTGGCGAGCATAGCATGTACAGACAGGGCCTCGGAACACGGACCGAAAGGTTAAGCATGAGTCATATAGTAGATATGATGCCCATTTGATGCTCGCCTTTGAAGCTATACCGACTCACGTGATGATCGGACTTGGTATAGTGGATTTGGTTCATGTAATCACCAAAAAGGCACGAGGGATGTCGTTTTTGAGTGGGAGTTCATTCATAATACGGATTAGTTGATCTCAATCTATCATACACTTAGTCTAAACTTTACAAATTCTGTTGTAGATGGCACCACCTGCTTTTAATTTCAATGTGTTCATGGAGAAAGGGAAACTTGCAACGAATGGTAGCAACTTTACCGAATGGGCCATGAATTTGAGGATTCTCCTCTCTGCTACACAAAAGCAATACGTGCTAGAAGCGCCACTAGGCCCCCCACCTTTTGAGGGTCCCCCTGACGAGGAAAAGAATGTCTATCAGACTCGTCAGGAGGACCACAACTTAGTTCATTGTATCATATTATATGGGCTGGAGCCGGAACTTCGAAAGCGTTTCGAAAACGGTAATGCTTTTCATACAATGGGTGAGTTGAAAATGATATTCGACACACATGCTGCTGTAGAGAGCTACAACGCTTCAGAAAAGTTCTTTAGCTGCATGATGGAAGAGCACAACTCCGTTAGTGAGCATGTACTCAAGATGTCGGGTTACGCCGATAAGCTTGTGTCCTTGGGAATATTGATTCCCATTGACTTAGGCATCCATCGTGTTCTGCAGTCTCTGCCACCTAGCTATAAGAGCTTTGTGATGAACTATAATATGCAAGGCATGAAGAAGTCTCTCCCCGAGCTTCTGTCAATGCTTAAAACTGCAGAAGTGGAGATCAAAAAGGAACATCAAGTGTTGATGATCAATAGGAACACTGGTTTCAAGAAAGACAAGAAGGGAAAACGGAAGGGAATTAAGGGCGGCAAGCAGGTTGCCGTGCCTGAAAAGAAACCCCGAGTTGGACCTAAGTCTGATACCGAGTGCTACTATTGTAAGGGGACTGGCCACTGGAAGCGCAACTGCCCCAAGTATTTGGCAGACAAGAAGGCCGGCAAGGCAAACAAAGGTACATATGATATACATGTTATTGATGTGTACTTGACTAGTGCTCGTAGTAGCACCTGGGTATTTGATACCGGTTCAGTTGCTAATATTTGTAACTTGAATCAGGGGCTGCGGAACAAGCGACCGCTAGCAAGGGGTGAGGTCAAGATGCGTGTCGGCAATGGATCAAGCGTTGATGTGATCTCCGTCGGAACGCTGCCTCTCCATTTGTCGTCGGGATTAGTTAAAACTTGAATAATTGTTATCTGGTGCCTGCACTGAGCATGAACATTGTATCTGGATCGTGTTTGATGCAAAGTGGTTATTCATTTAAATCCGAGAACAATGGTTGTTCTATTTATATGAATGAAATCTTTTATGGTCATGCACCGATGATGAATGGTTTATTTCTATTAGATCTCGATGATAATGTTACACACATTCATAATGTTGATGCTAAAAGGATTAAACTTAATGATGATATATCCGCATATATGTGGCACTGCCGTCTAGGTCATATTGGCGTTAAACGCATGAAGAAGCTCCATTCAGATGGACTTTTGGAATCACTTGATTTTGAATCATTTGATACATGTGAGCCATGCCTTATGGGCAAGATGACTAGAACACCGTTTTCTGGTTCAATGGAACGGGCGACAGATTTATTGGAAATCATACATTCTGATGTATGTGGTCCAATGAGTGTGTCGGTGCGAGGTGGATATCGTTATTTTGTTACTTTCACGGATGATTTGAGTAGATACGGTTATATCTACTTGATGAAACACAAGTCTGAAACCTTTGAAAAGTTCAAGGAATTTCAGAATGAAGTGGAAAATCATCATAATAGAAAGATCAAATTTCTATGGTCCGACCGTGGAGGTGAGTATCTAAGTTACGAGTTTAGCACTCACATGAAAGAGTGTGGAATTGTTTCACAACTCACACCTGCCGGAACACCACAGCGAAATGGTGTGTCGGAACGTCGTAATCGTACTTTATTAGGTATGGTTCGATCTATGATGTCTCTAACGGACTTGCCGTTGTCATTTTGGGGTTATGCACTAGAAACTGCTGCATTCACTTTAAATCGGGCACCATCTAAATCCGTTGAAAAGACACGATATGAATTGTGGTTTGGAAACAAACCTAAGCTGTCATTTCTTAAAGTTTGGGGATGCGATGTTTATGTGAAGAAACTTCAACCGGATAAACTCGAACCCAAAGCGGAAAAATGCGTCTTCATAGGATACCCTAAGGAAACTATTGGGTATTCCTTCTATCACAGATCCGAGGGCAAGGTTTTTGTTGCCAAGAATGGATCCTTTCTAGAGAAAGAGTTTCTCGCGAAAGGTGTGAGTAGTTGGAAGGTAGAACTCGAAGAGGTTATTGAACCTTCTCTTCAAAGTATGGCGAGTAGCGCAGCGTCGGAAGTTGTTCCGGAGTTGGCTTCACCTGTTGAAGAAGGAACTAATGATAATGATCATGAAACTCCGAAAGAGAGTACTACCAAACCTCGCAGGTCTAGCAGGACGCGTGCAGCTCCCGAGCTGTACGGAAATACTGTCATGAATTTCATGGTTGATGAAAATGATGACCCTGCGACGTATGAAGAAGCGATGATGAGCCCGGATTCCAACAAATGGTTAGAAGCCATGAAATCCGAGATGGAATACATGTATGAAAATCAAGTTTGGAACTTGGTGGAATTACCTCACCACCGAAAGGCCGTGGAGAACAAATGGATTTTCAAAAGAAAAACTGATGCTGATGGTAATGTGACCGTCTATAAAGCTCGACTTGTCGCAAAGGGGTTTCGACAAATTCAAGGAGTTGACTACGAGGAGACTTTCTCTCCTGTAGCGATGCTAAAGTCAGTTAGGATTCTGTTAGCAATTGTTGCATATTTCGATTATGAGATATGGCAGATGGATGTCAAAACCGCGTTTCTCAATGGTAATATTGAAGAAGAGTTGTATATGATACAACCAAAGGGTTTTGTCGATCCTAAGGATGCTAACAAGATGTGCAAGCTTCAGCGATCCATCTATGGATTGAAGCAAGCATCACGAAGTTGGAATCTCCGCTTTGATGAGGTGATCAAAGAGTTTGGATTTGTCCAAACTTATGGAGAAGCTTGTATTTACAAGAAAGTGAGTGGGAGCAATGTGGCATTTCTGATATTATATGTGGATGACATATTATTGATCGGAAATGATATAGATCTTTTAAACAGTGTTAAAAGTTATCTATACAGCAAATTTTCAATGAAGGACCTAGGTGAAGCGTCATACATATTAGGCATAAAGATCTATAGAGATAGATCTAGACGCCTAATAGGGCTATCGCAAAGTACATACCTTGATAAGATTTTAAAGAAGTTTAAAATGGACGGAAGTAAGAAGGGGTTCTTACCTATGTTGCAAGGCAAGACATTGAGTAAGACTCAAAGTCCGGCTTCGGTGGAAGAAAGAGAGATAATGGACAAAGTCCCCTATGCTTCAGCCATAGGCTCTATAATGTACGCCATGCTATGTACAAGACCGGATGTGGCACATGCTATTAGTTTGACTAGTAGGTACCAATCGGATCCAGGTTCGGAACACTAGATAGCGGTCAAGAATATCCTTAAGTACTTACGAAGAACTAAGGATATGTTTCTTGTATACGGATGTGAAGAGGAGCTCGTCGCTAAGTGTTATGTTGACGCTAGCTTTGACACCGATCCAGATGACTCTAAGTCTCAATCCGGATACGTATTTCTCATGAATGGTGGAGCGGTTAGTTGGAGGAGTTCCAAACAACCTGTGGTGGCGGGATCAACAACGGAGGCCGGATATGTTGCTGCTTCAGAAGCGGCTCAGGAAGCAGTTTGGATGAAGGAGTTCATATCCGAACAAGGAGTGGTTGCAAACGCGTTGGATCCAATGGTGATCTATTGTGACAACAATGGTGCCATTGCCAATGCCAAAGAGCCAAGGTCTCACAAGCATTCCAAGCATATTAAGCGCCGGTTTCACTCCATCCGCGAGCATGTCAAGGATGGAGATATAAAGATTTGTAAAGTACATACGAATCTCAATGTAGCAGATCCGTTGACTAAAACTCTCCCTAGAGCAAAACATGATCAACACCAGAACTCAATGGGTGTTAGATTTATCACTATGTAACTAGATTATTGTCTCTAGTGCAAGTGGGAGACTGAAGGGAATATGCCCTGAGAGGCAATAATAAAGTGTTTATTATGTGTATTCCAAGTATATGATAGATGTTTATTTTGCATGCTATAATTGTGTCAATACGGAAACATTAATACATGTGTGTTTAATAAACAAACAGAAAGTTCCTAGTTATTCCTCTCTCATAAACTAGCTCGTTGATTACCAAGATGATCAAGGTTTCCTGATCATGGACATTGGATGTTGTTAATAACGAGATCACAACATTAGTGTAATGGTGTGATGAACATTCATCCGAAGCATAGCATTACGATCAAAGTCATTGAGTTTATATTGCTATAACAACTTACGAAGTGATCCTAATCCTTAGACCATGAGATCATGTCAATCACTAACACCGAAAGAGTTTCTTGATAATATCAAACGTCACACCGTAACAGGGTGATTATAAAGATGGATTCAGAACTAACAAAGTGTTATGTTGAGGCTCATGGATCGAGAGTGGAATTTGTTCATCCCGATGACGGATAGATATACTCTAGGCCCTCTCGGTGATATCACATTGATTAGCTTGCAAGCAAGTGATTTGATCACTAGAATGTTATATCATGGGAACGAGAAAATAGTGCATGTCAGTAACGAGATGAAACTAGGTATGGAGATACCGATGATCGAATCTCGGACATGTAATATATCGTGAAACAAAGGGATTAAGATACTAGCATAAAAGGTTCTGACGATCACAAGAAAGTCATCGTTGAATGTGTGGGAGTCAGTATGGGTCTCCAGATCCCGCTTCTGATTATTGATCCGAGAGGGGTCTCGATCATGTACGCATTATTCGCGAACCATAGGGTGACACACTTAAGAGACACCGACATCCAATTGGAGCAAAAGTTTCATGCCGAAAGAATAAACAAGCGCATGAATTTATTTCACTAGATACCGAAACAGGTTTTCGGGTGAAATTGCATAAAGTGGTTATGCATGTGAAATGGAATTCTAGCAAGTGGTTATTTTTGAATGTTTATCATTAAAGTAATTGACAAAATTCTAAATAAAATAAAAGAGTTTGCATTAAATTTGGTGGAAATTTAATGGGAATTTGAGTGGATTTTTGAGTGGAGAAAATTGAAGGGCCATTTTGTGAGTGGAGTGTCCACCCACATGAATGAATGAGGGGAAGGGGCATCCCCCATGGCCGGCGGCCACCCCCTTGGGTGCCCCCCCCTCCTCCTATAAAAGGCACCCCCTCTCCTCTCTCTCACTCACACCTCCTCATGAAGGATCTCTCTCCCCCTCTAGAATTTATTCCCCATGGTCTCGGACTAGCGAGATACATGTTCCCGGTGGCTATTCGGCAAGAAAGAGTTGTGCTTCCGCTGCATCGCTGGAGCGAGGAGGCGAAGGTTGCTCGGTGCCTCGAACGTGTGTGCGAGCACGGATGCGCTGCTGATTTGTGGCGCTAGGACTTCCTCTCGATCTTGAGATCGGCAAGAGATTGTCTACATCAACCACGAGTTGAACACGTTAAGCTTTGTCGGTCTTCAAGGGTATGTTCTCTACGGATATACATCTGCCCGTTGTTTGTATCTAATAGATAGATCTTGGTACATAGTTCACTTCGTAGGAAAATTTTTGTTTTCTATGCTGCGAATCCTACAATCGTATCATTGAATCTTAACATAATTTTACTTCATCACGTAGAATCCTCAAGTAAATCCTAAATGATCACTACTCATTACAACAACATTTATCCTCATGATATTCATTATATGTTTTTTTTTGTTATTATCTAACCATAAAATTCCACTGTCCTACATGAATTCTAGGTTTAGGATGTACCATTAAAACTACTTCAATTTATGTCTTGCACTTTCCTACGGTAACTTGGTGGTTTATGTTTCCTTCGGAAGGCACTAACTAGCACAATACTAAGAAAAGTAAAATTAATTACTCTTAAGAAAGGAGGACTTAAGCATCTGACTTAGGTGTGACAATATTATCCTCAGGTGTATACCCATCACAAGTCATATGAATATTTGGTTTAGATGAGATGGCTCCTATAGTCACCATCCAACCTATAGATCTTCCTAAAAGGGTTTTAATCCTAAGGTTAAAGCATATGCTCTGATACCAACTGCGGTGACCCAACATACCACTACATGGTGTAGTACACTATAGTCGTTGACATAACACCAATAAAACACCGTTCACTAGTATTACATCCCTCAGAGTAGTACAACAGAAACACAGCAGGTCCAAGACATGACTATAGGTTACAACTCAACTCTATATACAAGATACAGATAACATTCTAGGTTAAAGAGAGAGAAAGAAACTTCTTACAAAGAAGAATCATAAATAAACAACTCCAAAATTATAATACTATTAAGACTAATATCTGAACTAATGGTCTGGCATTGCTGCAATTGCAATACACTACAGAAATAGGTTATATGGCTAGAGATTCTATTATTATCCAATCAACAACTTCGTCTTCACTTGAGCTGATGTATATGTTGACTTTCTTGACTTCATTGCAGAGCTTTAGCTTTTCATAATGATTCCTGGAGCATGGCTTGATGTAGTCATCATCTGTATTGGCTTTAGAACCTAGCAAGGGTTAAGAAGATACTTTGAGTACGAGCGTACTCAGCAAGTCCACTAGAAAAGGAGTGTTTGATGTACTATATCTACAGCCACAGACCATAGGTCGTAGGCAATGTAGGTTTTCGTAAACATTTCTTCAAAGGTTGCTTTTATTCTGAAAAGCTATGTCCGTCAGCCTTCACGGGTTTACCAGAACTTTCATGGAGTTCCTTTCCTGTCGCGTTCGTAGCTCCTTCCCGGAACAGGGAGTAACAAGTTACAGTTCTTACACTCTGCAGAGGTGCGTTACTTTACCCATGAGAGACCTTAGGTTTTGTTGCACGGTCAGGAGTATGTCCCCGTTAAAACTTCCTTGGTTTGAGGCCCAACCTAAGATCCAAGCCAATCACTGCCTTCTGCGCGACCCCGCGTGTCTCCTTGGTGTACACCATGCCCACCTATTGAATTACGGCAATGGTTTGTATAGACCGTTGATATGTCGTACTATCGTGGGACGTTGAGGGCTCCCACCCATATGCTGCATATCCTCTACGAATTACCATAAATAATATGCACGCTACGAGTGATAACAGCCACGACCCGCACATCCAGCTCCATGTGAGAGGGAAAAGATACAGCTGACTTCTCCATCCCATTCCAAATCTCATGGTCAACGCGTAATATACGGCGCAAGAATCACTGGCGACATTGGTTGTTAAGTCCTAGGTAATATGTTCCTTTACCACCGGAACTCTTATAGTAGGTTATTACCTCATGGTAAATAACCAATAATCACATTATAATGAAAATAGTGTTTTCTGACCTTTTTCAAATGCAGGTGATGACAACACTGGATTTGTAAAATACTTTACAGAAAATAATCAAAGGACATGAGCAAGTGTGAACTTGCCTTTTGTGATTGCAAGATTATGCACTCACGGTCTTCGAGACAACATAAGATCCAATATTTGAAATATGCATCATTGGTCCGTTAAGGACTAATGTTTAAAGAAGCAAGATGCAATTATGCATAAGTAATGATATGCATTTTGTAAAACTCTCAGCTCGAATCCCCAATACTTTGAGTGAAGTGAATTCAAATGATTCTTGTAAGAGTTGGTTTATCTTCAAACTTTACTTTATAAGTAATGACCTTTATAAGGAACATAAATGTTAACAATCCAAAATATGTAAGTAAAGTATAAGATGATGTGATTATGGTGAATTGTCATGTGATGACTATGATAAAAGTCCATGGGATTGAGTTGTTAAAAGTTGAAGGACTTATTATAAGATTGTTATATGAAGTGGCAAAAAGAATAACATTTGAAGAAAAGATTTCCTTCTTAAGGTTTAAACAACCCTAATAGCTTTTAGAATATGATGGATAGAATGTGATTGATGTTGTTTATGCTTGCTTGAATAGTCTGGACTTGAGATGCATTATGTCTTGATTGAAATAGACCAAAGTTAACTATAAAAACATAAGTAGTTCCTTAGACATAATTTTTTATAAGCTTTGAGACTAAAGTTAACTTTAAAAGGGTAAGTAAACTTAAGATGTAATATATTTTAATTATTCCCAAGTTTTAGATTTATGATAGGTATAACTAAGGTGTGGAATTATTCACTTTATATTTTAAGTAAATGATTTAGATTAAATTGGTTTTTCTTATTAAGAAAATAATTTGCATTTATTTAATGGAATCATAATTAGATGGTCTTAGTAATTTGTTAGATTTTAAAGTTATGTTAGTAGTGGTTAATATATACTGCTTTTTCACCATATTATATAAATGGGTGATACCCAATGTTTATTTAAAAGGATTTTTAATAAGATTTTTAAAAGAATATTTTAAAGTTAAAAGTTATACTTAACTTTGATTATGAATTCAAGTGATGGGTTTGTAATTAGTACCAAGACACTAATTACTCAATGTAGGGTTTCGTAGCATGGAAAACAAAAAATTTCTACCGCATACAAACAAACAAGCCAAGATCTATCTACTAGATTGTAGCAACGAGTCGATGGAATAACTCACCCTCGAAGATTCCAAAGTGTTTAACGAGAGCGGATTCTCGTGGGTGATGTAGTCGTACTCTTCCCGATCTCAAGATCGCGTAGACGATCCTTCCGGCGCTGCGTTCCGGCAGCGCTCCCGCAGTCGGTCACACGTTCGGTACTCGACGAAGACCTTCCTCTCCCTTGTTCCAGCAGGCAGCGGAGGTTGTAGCACTCTCCTCGCGATTCCGGCAGCACAACGGCGTGGTACCGGAAGTAGAGGGGAGATCTCGCAGGGCTTCGCCTTAAGCCGGAGCGAGTATGGTGGAGTATGAGAGAGTCTCTCGGTGTTCTAGGGTTTAGACACACCAAGGAGGGGGCAAGCCGGCGGCTAGGGATTAGCTAGACGGCGGCTAGGGTTTGCCCTAGGGCCGGCGGCGGCTATGGAGGCGGCGGCGGCTTGGGGCTAGGGTTTGGAGGAGAGGATCTTGTGTCCTAGGAGGGGCAGCCCTGCCCCTCCCTTTATAGGTGGGAGGCGCGGCCTAGGGGAGGGGAGTCCCTCCCCAACTCGGCTTGGAGGTGGGCCGGCGGTTGGAGGAGTGAACTCCTCCCCAACTCGGTTTCCCACTCCTCCTCTTTTCCTCTTTCCAAATTTAGCCGTTTGACTTTTCAAACTAGCTGTTTGACTTTTCAAACTAGGATTTGAATTAATCCTTTATTTGGTTCAGCGATGACACTTAGTACATGATGCAATCATACCAACTTGATACAACACATTCATGTACCCTTCCCCTCCGGAGTGCCGGACATTCCGGAACCTTCTAGAACATTCCCGATGAAAACACCGGAACCATTCCCCAACTCCAAAACGGGACTTTCCTTATATGAATCTTATTCTCCGGACCATTTCGGATCTCCTCGTGATATCCCGGATCCCATCCGGGACTCCGAACAACATTCGGTCTCTTTCTCATCATTCCATAACTACTCAAAACAACGTCGAATCCTTAAGTGTGTCTCCCTACGGTTCGTGAATTATGCAGACATGATCGAGACACTTCTCCGAACAATAACCAATAGAGGAATATGGAAATTCATATGGCTCCCACATATTTCTACGATTACTTTGCGATCGAATGAACCACTTACATACGATATCAATTTCCCTTTGTCTCACGATAGTTTACTTATCCGAGGTCATGATCGTCGGTATCTCTGCATACCTAGTTCAACCTCGTTACCGATAAGTACTCTTTTCTCGTTCCCGTGATATGTGATCCCTTGTGAGCCAGTCACATGCTTGCAAGCTAATTGGATGACATTTCACCGAGAGGGCCCAGAGTATATCTATCCGTCATATGGATGGACAAATCCCACTCTTGATCCATGTGTTTCAACCAATACTTTCCGAACACTCAATGCCATCTTTATAGCCACCCAGTTACGGTGTGGTGTTTGATGTCATCAAAGCATCCATCCGGTAAAGGTGATATGCATGATCTCATGGTCGAAGGAATTAGATTACTATGTATCAGAAAGCATATAGCAATTGAACTATTAAAATGACTTGATCTTTATGCTACGCTTATCTATAGGAGTATGTCCATCATATCATTCTCCTAACGATATGATCTTGTTGTTAATAACATCTCAATGTTCATGATAGGGAAACCACAATCATCTATTAACCAACAAGCTAGTATTATATAGAGGCTTTACTAGGGACTTCAAATTAAGTTTACAAATCACACAAGTATCAATGTTTCCTTGTTAATACTATTATAGCATGAATATAAACATTTATCATAAACACAAAGATATAATAATAACTACATTTATTATTGCCTCTAGGGCATATCTCCAATAGTCTCCCACTTGCACTAGAGTCATCTAATCTAGATTACATGGTAATATACCGAACACCCATGGCAGTTTGGTGCTGGTCATGTTTTGCCCTCGGGAGAGGTTTAGTCAACGGATCCGCCACATTCAGATCTGTGTGTACTTTGCAAATCTTTATATCCCCATCTTGGATATGTTCTCGAATAGCGTGAAAACGTAGCTTGATATGCTTCAGCTTCTTGTGTGACCTTGGTTCTTGCGCATTGGCTATGGCGCCCATGTTATCACAATAGATAGACATTGAGTCCAGCGCACTAGGAACCACACCTAGCTCTGTAATGAACTCTTTCATCCATATTGCTTCTTGTGAAGCCTCCGAAGTAGCCATGTATTCCGATTCAGTTGAAGATCTCGCCACAACGCTTTGCTTTGCCCTCCTCCAGCTAACTGCTGAACCATTCAAAATAAATACGTATCCAGATTGTGATTTAGAATCATCCGGATCGGTGTTCCAACTAGCATCGGTGTAACCATTAACAACGAGATGTTCATCACCTCCATAAGAAAGAACCATATCCTTAGTTCTTCTCAAGTACTTAAGGATGTTTTTGACCGCCGTCCAATGATCCACTCCTGGATCACTTTGATATCTGCTAGTTAAACTAACAGCATATGCAATGTCGGGTCTAGTACATAGCATAGCATACATTAGAGATCCTATGGCTGAGGCATAGGGAGTCTTACTCATCCTTTCTCTATCTTCTGCTGATGTCGGACTTTGAGTTTTACTCAAGGTCGTATTGGGCAACATGGGCAAGAACCCTTTCTTGCTATCTTCCATTCCAAACCTCTTTAGAACTTTGTCCAAATATGTACTTTGTGACAATGATATTTGGCGTTTCGATCTATCTCTATAAATCTTTATGCCTAATATGTAAGCTGCTTCGCCAAGATCCTTCATTGAAAAACTATTATTCAAATATTCCTTGACACTATTAAGAAGGTCTACATCATTCCCAATCAATAATATGTCATCCACATATAGTATTAAGAATGCTACAGAGCTCCCACTCACTTTCTTGTAAATACAAGCTTCTCCATAAGTTTGTATAAAACCAAAACTTTTGATCACCTTATCAAAACGTTGATTCCAACTTCGGGATGCTTGCTTCAATCCATAGATGGACCGTTGAAGTTTGCATACCTTGTTAGCATCTTTAGGATCAACAAAACCTTTGGGTTGCATCATATACAACTCTTCATCAATGTCTCCATTGAGGAATGTTGTTTTGACATCCATCTGCCATATCTCATAATCGTAATATGCAGCGATTGCTAACATAATCCTCACAGACTTTAGCTTCGCTACTGGTGAGAAAGTCTCATCGTAGTCAACTCCTTGAATTTGTCGAAACCCTTTTGTGACAAGTCGAGCTTTATAGACAGTAACATTACCATCAGCATCTGTTTTCTTCTTGAAGATCCATTTGTTCTCGACAACCTTCCGGCCATCCGATAAGTCCACCAAAGTCCATACTTGGTTTTCGTACATGGATCCAATCTCGGATTTCATGGCTTCTTGCCATTTATTGGAATCTGGGCTCATCATCGCTTCCTCATATGTCTCAGGGTCATCGGTGTTGTCCACCAACATGACACTCATAACGGGATCATACCAATCTGGAGTGGTACGAGTTCTCGTTGACCTGCGAGGCTCTGTAGCAACTTCAACCGAAGTTTAATGATCATCATCATTAGCTTCCTCTCTTATTGGTGCAGGCACCACAGGAACTTCTTCCGGTGCTGCGCTACTCGCAATTTCGAGAGAAGGTTCAACAACCTCGTCAAGTTCTACTTTCCTTCCAGTCACTTCTTTCGAGAGAAATTCCTTCTCTAGAAAGGATCCATTCTTGGCAACGAAGATTTTGCCTTCGGATCTATGATAGAAGGTATACCCAATAGTTTCCTTCGGGTATCCTATGAAGACGCATTTTTCCTCTTTGGGTTCAAGCTTGTCCGGCTGTAACTTCTTTACATAGGCTTCGCACCCCAAACTTTAAGGAACGACAATCTAGGTTTCTTCCCAAACCATAATTCATACGGTGTCGTTTCAACGGATTTAGACGGTGCCCTATTTAAAGTGAATGCGGCTGTTTCTAATGCATAACCCCAAAATGATAGCGGTAAATCTGTAAGTGACATCATAGAACGAACCATATCTAAGAGAGTTCGATTACGACGTTCGGACACACCATTATGCTGTGGTGTTCCCGGCGGTGTCAACTGCGAAAGTATTCCGCATTTCTTCAAATGCTCGCCAAACTCGTAACTTAGATATTCACCTCCACGATCAGAACGTAGAAATTTAATCTTCTTGTTACGTTGATTCTCTACCTCACTTTGAAATTCCTTAAACTTCTCGAAAGTTTCGGACTTATGTTTCATGAAATAGATATACCCATATCTACTCAAGTCATCCGTGAAGGTAAGAACATAACGATAACCACCACGCGATGCTACACTCATTGGACCACACACATCGGTATGTATGATTTCCAACAAGTCCGTAGCTCGCTCCATCATACCAGAAAATGGAGTCTTAGTCATTTTACCCATCAGACATGCTTCGCATCTATCAAGTGATTCGAAATCAAGTGATTCAAGAAGTCCATCGGAATGGAGTTTCTTCATACGCTTCACTCCAATGTGACCAAGACGACAGTGCCACATATAGGTCGAGTTATCGCTCGATTTCAAACGTTTAGCCTCAATTTAATATGTGTATTTCCACTATCGAGATTCAATAAGAATAGACCATCTATCAAAGGTGCATGTGCATAAAACATATTACTCATATAAATCGAACAACCATTATTCTCGGACTTAAACAAGTAACCGTCTCGCAATAAACAAGATCCCGATATAATGTTCATGCTTAACGCAGGCACCAAATAACAATTATTTAAGTATAAAACTAATCCCGATGGTAGATGAAGGGGTAGCGTGCCGACCGCGATCACATCAACCCTTAATCCGTTTGCAACGCGCATCATCACCTCGTTCTTCGCTAGCTTCCGTTTATTCTGCAGCACCTGTTTCGAGTTACAAATATGAGCAACCGAACCAGTATCAAATACCTAGGCACTACTACGAGTACTAGTGAGATACACATCAATAACATGTATATCAGATATACCTTTCTTCTTGATGTTGTCGTTCTTCAAATCCGCCAAGTACTTTGGGCAATTCCGCTTCCAGTGACCTTCTCCCTTGTAGTAAAAGCACTCAGTATCAGGCTTAGGTCCAGCCTTGGTCTTCTTCGTCGGTGTGGTAACTTTCTTACCACCCTTCTTGAAGTGTCCCTTCTGCTTAGACTTGCCTTTCTTGAATTTGGTGGTCTTATTGACCAACAACACTTGGTGCTCTTTCTTGATCTCCACTTCTGCAGATTTCAACATGGCAAAGAGTTCTGGCAACGTCTTGTTCATGTTTTGCATGTTGTAGTTCATCACAAAGTTCTTGTAACTTGGTGGCAGTGATTGGAGGACACGGTAAATCCCCAAAGCATTGGGAATCACTATACCCAAGCTTTGAAGTTTGTTTGCGTGCCCAGACATCTTAAGCACATGCTCGCTGACGGAGCTGCCCTCTTCCATCTTGCAGTTAAAGAACTTTTCAGAAGCCTCATAGCTTTCAATTGCCGCATGAGTCTCAAAGATCAATTTGAGATCCTCGACAATATCATATGGGTCTGAATTCTCAAACCTTTTCTGAAGCTCCGATTCTAAACCAAACAAGATAGCACACTGAATTGTGGAGTACTGAGTCTTCCGAGTGAGGTAAACATTCTTTACTTCATCGGCGGCATCAGCTGCAGGTGGGTCACCCAGCGGTGCATCCAGCACATAGGTCAAATTACCAGCTGTGAGGACAATCCTCAAATTGCGGAACCAATCCGTGAAGTTGCTTCCATTGTTTTTCAACTTTTCTTTCTCTAGGAACGCATTAAAATTGATGGTAGGGGCTGCCATTGATCTACAACATATTTGCATTAGTTTTAGACTAAGTTTATGACAAATTGAGTTCAAATTAATAAATTTAATCTAGGTGAACTCCCACTCAAAACAATATCCCTCACATTGTTTTAGTGATCACACGAACCAAATCCACCACATCAACACCGATCATCACGAGAGTTGATATAGTTTCAATGGCGAACAATCGACATGTTCATTATATCTACTATATGATTCATGCTTTACCTTTCGGTGATCCGTGTTCCGAGACCATGTCTGTACATGCTAGGCTCGTCAAGATCAAACCTTAGTTTCCGCATGAGCAAATCTGGCTTGCTCACATTGTATGCACTTGCAGAATCTAACACACCCGATCAACACGTGGTGCTTCGAAACAACAAGCTTTAGCAACGGTGCCAACTAAGGGTGAACACTTTATGACTTGAAATTCATGTGCATGAGGGATCATCTTATAATGCTACCGTTGTCTACTAAGCAATACAAGATGCATAAAGGATTAACATCACATGCAATTCATAATATGTGATATGATATGGCCTTTCTTCTTTGTGCTTCCGATCTCCATCTTCAAGCACGAACATGATCTCCATCATTACCGGCATTGCATCAAGGTCAATGACGCTACTCCATGGTTGTCGTCCACCAGCTTCAACTATTACAACTACTTTGAATAGACACGCAGGTCTTAACAGAAATTAAAGACAACCTTATGGCTCCTGCCGGTTGCCAACTTACAATAAGGATCATTGCATACATCAAATATAATCATAATCATGGCCATATCACATCACAGCACACCCCTGCAAAACAAAGTTAGACGCCTCTACTTTCTTTGCATGTTTTATGTGGTTTGGGGCTTTCAATAAGTGTCGTTCTAACTTACGAACATGAACCACAACATTTATACTAGTATTGTTAATCACCCGTTGTAAATTGGATCTTAACTATGCTAGGAGAAACAGGCACCCGCAAAGCCACTTATGCAATACAAGTTGCATGTCAAGCGTGGAGCAAGTCTCATGAATGATGTCATGTAAGGTTAGCCCGGGCCGCTTCATCCCAACATCCCGCAAGATGCAAAGTACACAAGAAGCAATCGACAATAAAAGCATCAACGCCCATAATGACCATTGTGTTCTACTCGTGCAACAGATCTACATATAGACACGGCTCTGATACCACTGTAGGGTTTCATAGCATGGAAAACAAAAAATTTCTACCGCATACAAACAAACAAGCCAAGATCTATCTACTAGATTGTAGCAACGAGTCGATGGAATAACTCACCCTCGAAGATTCCAAAGTGTTTAACGAGAGCGGATTCTCGTGGGTGATGTAGTCGTACTCTTCCCGATCTCAAGATCGCGTAGACGATCCTTCCGGCGCTGCGTTCCGGCAGCGCTCCCGCAGTCGGTCACACGTTCGGTACTCGACGAAGACCTTCCTCTCCCTTGTTCCAGCAGGCAGCGGAGGTTGTAGCACTCTCCTCGCGATTCCGGCAGCACAACGGCGTGGTACCGGAAGTAGAGGGGAGATCTCGCAGGGCTTCGCCTTAAGCCGGAGCGAGTATGGTGGAGTATGAGAGAGTCCCTCGGTGTTCTAGGGTTTAGACACACCAAGGAGGGGGCAAGCCGGCGGCTAGGGATTAGCTAGACGGTGGCTAGGGTTTGCCCTAGGGCCGGCGGCGGCTATGGAGGCGGCGGCGGCTTGGGGCTAGGGTTTGGAGGAGAGGATCTTGTGTCCTAGGAGGGGCAGCCCTGCCCCTCCCTTTATAGGTGGGAGGCGCGGCCTAGGGGAGGGGAGTCCCTCCCCAACTCGGCTTGGAGGTGGGCCGGCGGTTGGAGGAGGGAACTCCTCCCCAACTCGGTTTCCCACTCCTCCTCTTTTCCTCTTTCCAAATTTAGCCGTTTGACTTTTCAAACTAGCTGTTTGACTTTTCAAACTAGGATTTGAATTAATCCTTTATTTGGTTCAGCGATGACACTTAGTACATGATGCAATCATACCAACTTGATACAACACATTCATGTACCCTTCCCCTCCGGAGTGCCGGACATTCCGGAACCTTCTAGAACATTCCCGATGAAAACACCGGAACCATTCCCCAACTCCGAAACGGGACTTTCCTTATATGAATCTTATTCTCCGGACCATTCCGGATCTCCTCGTGATATCCCGGATCCCATCCGGGACTCCGAACAACATTCGGTCTCTTTCTCATCATTCCATAACTACTCAAAACAACGTCGAATCCTTAAGTGTGTCTCCCTACGGTTCGTGAATTATGCAGACATGATCGAGACACTTCTCCGAACAATAACCAATAGAGGAATCTGGAAATTCATATGGCTCCCACATATTTATACGATTACTTTGCGATCGAATGAACCACTTACATACGATATCAATTTCCCTTTGTCTCACGATAGTTTACTTATCCGAGGTTATGATCGTCGGTATCTCTGCATACCTAGTTCAACCTCGTTACCGATAAGTACTCTTTTCTCGTTCCCGTGATATGTGATCCCTTGTGAGCCAGTCACATGCTTGCAAGCTAATTGGATGACATTTCACCGAGAGGGCCCAGAGTATATCTATCCGTCATATGGATGGACAAATCCCACTCTTGATCCATGTGTTTCAACCAATACTTTCCGAACACTCAATGCCACCTTTATAGCCACCCAGTTACGGTGTGGTGTTTGATGTCATCAAAGCATCCATCCGGTAAAGGTGATATGCATGATCTCATGGTCGAAGGAATTAGATTACTATGTATCAGAAAGAACATTAGATAGTGCAATGCAGTACAACCAGGCAGTGCATGGACATAGCACTTCATGGACAGCGCGCAGTGCACTATGAACTAAGGCAGTGCAACATAGAACAACAAGGCAGTGCGTCAGTGGTGGTACAAGGGGCGAGCTGATGACCATTTTTTGCTACCTGCGGTGGTTAAATTTGCTACATACGGCTGTCGGCTACCTGCGGCTTAGCTTATAATAAAGTAGGTTAGAATTAGAACTACATGAACGTTAGCTTAAAAAGAAAAGCTAGATAAAAATTTGGAATAGTAGATATAAGCTTATCGAAAATGAAGTGGACAAGAATTAAAAATTTACCTTTAAAAATTTTGAAGGTTAAAATTACAAATAATGGAGGTTAACTATACAATAATGTGGGCTTCAGCTTGCTTTAAACTCTTTGTTGTGAAAAATATAATATACCCTTGTAGATAAAATGAGAGATAATTCGAAGTAAACCTAAACATTCACTAGTTTACTTTTATAAAAATAGATTGGAAGTTAAGTTCATGTAAACCTGAAATTTAAGTTCCAGAAACCTTGGAAGTTAACTTTCATAAAACAAACATGTTTGAGCTGCTAACAACAAATACTAGACAAACAACAAATATATCTGGTACTTCCACAAAAATACCAATAATATATGGTAATACATCGAAACAATAGAAAAGTTAGTAATACAAATCATATTCAATGTACAACATGTTTTCATAAAACTACAATGCATCTTGCTACCACCCGAACAAATTGATTGACAGTTGCTAGTGGATGGTTCAAAGAAGTGCCTATTCAACAACAAGTTTCTATAAAACACTTGGCCAATCTGATGGACCTAGTTCATTGTTCATGTGAAACAAGAGCTGAAACATGAATTCAGCCTTCCAGTCTTCAACACGTACCTGATTTCAAAAAAATAAAGCCAAAAAAATACAAGTAAGTTGATAAAAATGGAGTGGAGTTCAAGCAATATCAGAAACAGAAAAAAGTGGCAGTGTTTCAGGAAAAAATGTAGAAACTAACATCCTTGTTTTTGATCTGCTCTGTAATCTTAATGCCATCGTAGACAAGAGCCATCTTCATCATGTAAAATGCGCACTCGTTGACACCCTGCTCTAGGGTCAGCACATATTTGCACCTGTCTGCAGCTACATCCCACTAGACTGTGTCTTTCTTGTTGAAAACCTCCTTCATAACCGCAACCATTATTTTGATCTGTTTGGTTGTGTTCAAGAACAAAACACAAGGGTAATAAAATACATAAAACATTAGAGTTTACAAAAACACATAGATATTGCAGATTTTAAAATTCAAAACCGAAGAGAAAAAGAAAAGCATACAATTTCAACACGGTCGGCGTGGAATTCACTCCTAGATAAGTTCTGAAGATTAGAGTACCTCCTTGAATCAAAAATATCAAGCGTCTGAGTGTACCGATTCATCACGTAAAGAGTGTGATGATCTCTGTTGAAGTAAGGGATAAGAATCTGTGTAGCAAACAAATATGGAAGTTAAGTGATGCATATGTACCAAAAATAACTTTTTGTAACAGACAACTATGGAAGTTAAGTAATGCATATGTAGAAGGTTAACTTCAGTACCACCATGCAAAAACAATTTACACACAAAAGTCAAAATGGACAAAAAAATTTACCAAATTTGCATCCAGCAGGTTTTCTCCTTCCCTCACAAAACCTGAGAATTGTTTAGCCGCTCTCTTAACATCGAAAGCTTTCCTTGAAATATCATTTGCACCAGCATCTTTTGGCAACCATGGTGAGAAGTCAAGAAGGTACTGCAAAACAAATTGAACACAAAAAGAAGCCAATAAAAACCAAAAATGACAAATGAGAAAAAATACTAGCAAAAGGAACATAAGTTTGCGGAATTTACAGGGACAGTATAAGGCGGAAGTAAAACACGCTCCCCTGACTCAAACATTTTCTTTATAGTGGGATCATCCTTCTAGAAAGAGAATATATAATCCATAATCTCAGATTCCATCTGTTGACCACGGCCAAAAAGTCTGAACATGTAATTGCCATCGATAGATACAGGATCACCGCAAGTGTTTGTGAACATAACCAAATCCGACCTGCAAAAAAGACAAAAAAAATGATGAAAAAGCATAAGTTCAGATTCGGGTAACACACCAGCTAGCCAAAAACAAATTAACATATAAAACACGCATAAAACAATAAAAAAGGGAAAAAAGATAGCAATGGTACTTACTCCCCATGTTCCTTCAGGTAATCCGGGCTTAAAATTAAATCTCTGAATTGTTTGGCCTTGACTAAGCATGGGAATTTGTAAGGAACAAACTCGGGGACATCTTTCATGAGCTTCTTAGAGACTTTGGTCGCCCTCTTGTTAGAAAGTACAAGAGCTTGGGAAGGTGATTGATACTTTTGGAACTGAGTTTCAAAGTCATCACTGCTGGTAGCTGAGCAGATAACTATATCTTTCTAAACAGATTTTATAACAGTCCTCGGGGGTGGTGGAGAGACAAAATCATCATCGTCATCATCCACATTTACTAATACCTTCTCCTTCTCCTTCACATCTACTAATGCCTTAGTGGTATTTGGTTTCTTCACTGGATAGCCATGCAGTCTCGCGATAGCCTTCTTCGCCTTGCTAACAGCTTGTAACTGAAATTTTTCTTCTCGTAAAGCTATAACTTCTGGTGTGAAGAACTGAGTTTCAAATAATGCGAAGTTATCTTCCTCTATGGCAAGAGGAATTCCTGAAACACGTATGAAAAGTTAACAACACTATAAAAAAATAATAGTTTAGTGTATCATGGGCAGTTAGCACCATATTATAGTAGAAGTTAACTTCAAACAACTGAAGAGTTAAGATAAAATGAGGGGGTTAACACCCTTCTATAACAGAAGTTATGTTAAAAACAAAAAAAACATAGAGGCACATTTCTTCCTGTATATTAATAGTATCTAGTCAAACATAATATATTACATAAAGAATTAAAAAATTAACATTAAAGCTGTAGTTGGCATCATTTTACACTACTAGTTATTATCAGGCAAAAAGTAACAGTTCAAAAAATGGAAAAAAGTAGGAGTTAACATCATATACACTGGAAGTTAGGTATAAAAACAAACAATAGGTACACATATATATATATATTTAAAATAAAGGCAAAAAATAGATAGCATACCTGGATCAATACCAAACATTTCTGTTAAATCAATTTTAAAATCAGGTGCGGTCAACCAACTGTACAATGTGGTCATCCTTATATTTAAGATATATTTCTGGTGGAAAGACACCAAACCATCTCCATCAAAAGTTAACAAGAATTGGATGAAAAACCCACAGCAATGACTGAATCAAAAAACAAAGAAGAAGATCAATATTAAAAAATGCAAAAAATTAATATCAAAAAGAGCAAAAATTCTAAAAATACACAAGACATATAATGGAAAGCACAGAGAAAGTTAGCATGAAAACTATAAAAATTGCAAATAAAACTTACGGAGTTGACTGTTTCGGCACTCTGACGTAGTCAATCCTCCAGCTATCAATATTTGGTGGATCAAACTTTTCACCTTTGGAATTGGCAGCTTCCCTCCATAACTTCCTGATGTTTTGAACCATCGTGTGTATTACCCTCTGAGCATCTGGATCATCGGCGCCACGCATAGAATCAAGGAACTGAAAACGCTTGTTGCGCATGTTGATACCAACAACACAAAAGTGGCCCACCACACCAGGGACTAGAGGGTCAAGAGGATCGAAAGTAGCAAAAAGAATCTACAAAAGAAATAAAAAAGGATCAAGAGTTAACTGAAATATAATGATGAAACAAACTGAAAAATGAACCTAAAACAAAAATACAGAGAGAAACAATATGTTAAACAAAAATCTTCACACTTACAATATCTTTCTGGTCCAAACGGTCTTCCGAATCTACACTGAAAAGTTTCTGCACACGCGTGCTATGCAGGTTTCCTTCGAAAATATGCCTCTGATTAAAACCATCATAGCCCACGTAAAGAAAAAATATAAAATCATAAAAGGGACTAGGAAGATAAGTTAATGAAAAACTGGAAGTTAACATTCGTGGAAGCCGTGCATGAAGAAAAAAGGTAATTACTGTTTTTTACTAGGAAGTTAAGTTATATGATAATAACAGTTAACTTTCATTGACAGAGAAGATAAACCTAAAAGACATCTAATAAACTAGCTTTCTTAAAAAATTATGGGAATTAACTATCTAAAAACAATAGAATATACAAAAATATTATGGATCCATCCATACCAAAAACAAAAAAAGTAGTGAAGACAAAAATACAAGGAATTAACTTACACAGCAAATATACGGTACAATCAACTTCTCTCATCCCTTGTATTTTTTTCCAAGCAGATAAGTTCCGACAGATAGTGTGTATGAGCAAAGATTTTGAGGCTGGAAAGCCCTCGCAATTTGCCCTATTGTGCAATCACAATCGTCATTCCTGAAGAGTGTGATGCCCCTAAAAAAAGAAAAATATCACAGACATCAAAATAAATCAAGAAAAATCTCACTGGAAAACAAATATGGTGATGGATAGAAACAAAAATAACAAAAAAGAAATGTGAAGAGAAGTACTCTTTCTTCTTGTCATTCCTCAGCCTGCACACTGCATGATAAACCTCTCTGATCTTCTCCAAAGCTGGAGCAGTGGACGGGGTAGAGAACACAGCGGATGCTGTTAAAAAAAGGAAAAAGAATGGAAGTTCACATGCCGGTAAACGCGTAGTTGATTCAGACTACGCATGGACAAAAACAAAAGAAATGATACACATCATATGCAAAAACATAAAAAAGCAGAAACTGTACAATACATATATCATTTTGAAAGTCTTATTACATTACAACATTAAAAAAGTTCCACCCACTACCACCCGCCTCCCCCCACCTAGTGCTTACCCAGAATAAAGTAAAAGTAGATATCAGGGTAATAATACATAACAGCAGAGATGTGAGGAGTAAAAACAAAAAAACACAAAAGCACTAATGAGGGAGAATACGAGGGTATGTGGCAGGGGCGTAGGAACATTAGAAAAATATACTCTAGGAATCATTGCATGTATCTTCCTCCCGCGTCTTCTTATCTCCAGCTTGCTCCTGCGTATGGTTATCTACAGAATGTTCAAATACAGCCACAATAGGCGGCTCAGCTGATAGTGCACATTTATCTGCCTCAGAATCTGCTAAAGACAAAAACATCAGTACAAACAAAAATAACGTTCTGAAGTGACATCAAACATATATCACGGGCAAAAAAAGCACCCACCATCATCAGCAACATGACAATCATCTGCATTGTTGACATCAACATCTTCTAGAGAAAGCACATCAAGGGGAGCGTCATTTTTCTCTTCAAAATTATCAAGACCATCATCATCTTCATTACTGTAGGCCTACGGCGGTGACACAGGAACTGGCGCACGGTTAACACGAGGACTAGGTTCCTCAAAAATGCATTCATCCAGTCCTCCACCGAATTCTTCAATATCTTGCGAAGCATTCTCCTCGGCTACTATAGCTTCTTCCTGTGAGAAGTTAAGATGTCAAGAAAATAAAACTAACAACTGGGAGTTAACAAAACCACGAAAAATAAACATGATGCAAATCTGTTTTAAAAAAATAAGATGTCTAGTAAATAAAACAATGCCAGTCAAAAAAGTACAATAGTGATGTTAAAAACATCATATAGCCCTGGTAGTTAACTTCTTACAGTAACAGGAGTTTACAATAAACAAAAGGATAAAATACAAAAATATGTACTTTTAGAAATTACAAAAAAGAAGTTAAGTTACAGAGATCCTAGAAGTTAAGTTACATAAATCCTAGAAGTTATCAAACAAGATACAAAAAAAAATTCAAGTGTTTTAAATAATAAAAACAGAAAAGGCAATGAAAAAACCTCTAAGCAAAAAGAATGGGAAAAGAGAGAAAACATTATACCTGAGCCTCGGCGGCTGATTGCCCTAGAACTATAGTGAAGGTGGATTTGTCAACGCCACCACGAGCAGGGACATCATCATTCAAATCCATCTGTCTTGCTATAGTATCAGCTTCTCTTTCGTAGGGTGTGCATATCAAATCTTGCTTACGACCAAAATTAGCTAAACCTTTGCGCAAAAACTTTACAGCAGACACCATGTCGCCAAGGAAACTAACTTCAAGATCAGAAGCCTCTTTGATAACTTCTTCGGTAGGCCCATGCCCAGCAGGAAAAAGGCCAGCTATACTGCCAAGACGATCAACTGTAGTCGGAACAACTTTAACAGTATCACTAACTTTCTGCAGCAGCTGATCAATATATTTTATGGCCATAGAGGACGTAGACTTTCCACTTTTAGAAAATATTGATGCATCAGCAAACCTCTCACCAGCCACTGGAGCCTGTTCACTCACCAAATCGGGCTGAGACCTCTCGATATGCTCATCAGGGTGCTCAGACCTCTCAATAGGCTCATCGCGATGCTCAGACCTCTCAATATGCTCATGAGGATGCTGAGATATTATCAAAGGATCATGGGACTGAATTTCATCGATGTACATATCTTCGACGCGGATGGAGTATGAATAAACAATGTTATTGCGACCCTTCCACTGCATATCAATAAAAAAGGGGATAGACAAAATAAATGAATCAGAATTCACATTAGGACCAGACAGAAAAAAGGTGGAAGTTAACTTCTCATAAAAATGGTAATTAACTTTCATAAACGATGGAGGTTACCACCATGTAAACAAAAAAATCATACATAAAAAACAAAAACTTAAAACTTTCAGAAACTAGGAGGCTAACTTTTACTATGGTCAAAGTAAAAACCCTTATAAAAAAGCCATGTATCCTAAATTTCTTATGTAGTGCACATCTAATTCTATTCTCAAAATAGGAATAAAACTTACAGTAAGTTAACTGAAACAAAAAAACTGAAAATAAAAGGAAGTTAAATGTATAAAACCAAGAAGTTAACTATATTAAACAAAGAAGTTAACAGTGGAATAAATGGAGGTTAAACATTATTCAAATAATTGTCGTTAACTGTAACAGTAAGAATGAACATATAGGGGAATTAAATAACAAATAAAGAACACGAGTTCACTCATCGTATATACAACATAAAAAGCATGGGGGGTGGTTTACTGACCGGAAGCTTCCCAAAAACATACTTGGACAAATCACTTTTGCCATTCTTGATAATGTCTTCAGAATAAACGGCTTTCAATATTTTCTCGTGCAAGAAGTTAGCACGAGGGGTCCTGAGATGCATCACAGAATGCTTCTTTGAATGACAGCTATCCAAATACATAACTACAGGGACAATACCACACCCTTCGGGACCGACCTGTGCTATATTGGGATCCTGATATTTCTCCGCTGCTCGCTTCAACTCATCAACAACTAATTGGCAGAAATCACTTGAAGCCATCTTATTATAATCCATGTTTACAAGCATTGTCGCCTCTCTACCAAGACGAACGACAGATCCAGGACATACAAGCTTCGTGAATATAGCAAAGAACATCTTAACAGCTGTGTCAACTTTTGATTCATCCTTGACAAGCTCAGCAAGCAGTTTACGAAGATCCTTGGTATCAATAGCAGCATTACTCTCAAAACCAAGCTGTGCCTTAAGACTCGCCATTGAGGAATCATGGCCACTCCCTGCGGGCCTTGGGACTGTTTCACCTCCCATTGGGAACCCAAAAATGTGATGCACTGCTTCCCTGTTAACACACAGGATCCTTCCAGCGCCGCAATCTATTTTCATAGTTGTTGTGTCAATTTTCTTGAGCAGGAAACACATGAGAACACGTGACACATTGCCCTCCAACACCCAATCAAACACACATCCGAAACCTGCTTCTATGACTTTTTTTTGTGAGCATCCTCCAGCAACTTCACAGCCTCCAGAACTTCTCCCAACGAACAACGAACAGTCTGTTGGAAGCGATCTCGAGCATTGTCGTCATTTCCAGCTTTTTTTATGCCACGCGGCTTCCTCGTCACAGCAACTTTAATCTTTTTACCAACATTTTTAGGAGATGTGTCCACAACAACTCTACCCCTCTTATTCTTTGTAGGCTGATAAAAAAAATTGAAAAACAAAGAAAAAATATATCAAATATAATGAAAGTTAACATTGATGATACAAGAAGTTAGCACAACAAAAAAAAGTGGCAACAAAGATGAATGGTAACCTTTTCGGGACAAGCTGCAGCGGCATCCTCCCCACCAGAATCGTCATCTGCGTCTGACACATATGTTTCATCCATGGTACGGCGACGCTTAGAAGATGAACCTTTCATAGGTGATGCTTGCTGAGCAGAAATCATATCATTCCTCATCACAGCAACACGAGGACTACGGCGAGTAGGAGCCATAGCAGACAATGGCCTCTTACGAACAACAACCCTATTCTTCTAGGTTGATTCTGCTGGAGGATCATTTTGCATGCCTAACACACCGGCATTTTGTTGCTTTGACTTCGACGAGCGCTTCCTATAGAACATCTTAACCTTCTCATTGTAAGCAGCAAGCCTAGAACTATGTTGCTTGCCATACAATTCAAGCTGCGCTTTCACATTATGTTCCTGTGTAACCTCCTCTGTACCATCTACAGATTGAGACGGCGTGTCCTGCCATACAGGGAAACCATCATCCTGCTCTTGCACACCAGGTGTGCTATCAAAAATAGGTCCAACTGTCCTATCACCAGAACCCTCTACATCAGCTCCACGAACAGGTGTATGCTCATCATACGAGGCTGGCCCTCTTACACCATCAGGCCCCAAAGCACAGGCAGACACAGTATCAGATGCAGCAGCAACTTCTTCAGGTTGGTCTAGAACAACATAATCAGCATTCAACATATCCAAGGTTTGCTTAATAGTTTCATCAGTTGGTATAACAAAAACAAATGCATTAGTGATAAAAAATGAATGCAGTTACTATAGGAATGCAAGTTACCTTCAAAAACTGGTTAAGATGTTATTACAGAATTGGCATTATGTTCTAAAAAACTAAACACAAAGCTATAAATATCAGATATAATGCACATAATCTAGGAAGTTAAGATAAAATATATGATAGAAGTTATAATTAGAAGTTATCAAAGTTAAGCTAAAGAAGACAAGGTGCACTAGTAGTATAAATTTAAAATATGAAAGTTAGATGCAAAGATTTAAATAGTTAAGATAGAAAAAAATTGGGAGTTACACTGAATTATAAAGATCAAAGATGTAAAGTTCACATATAAATGCACATAAAATCTAGGAAGTTAAGATAAATAAATGATAGAAGTTATAATTAGAGGTAGACAATGTGTACTAGTAGTCTCAATTTTAAATAGGATAGTTAAAACACATATCTAACAGGAAAAAAAATTAACAGGTGTTTCATTTTACAAATAAACTAGGTCACAACACATAAACAAAAATAAGATAAAGAGTTAACAGAAGTAGTGAAAGTATTAGAGAAGAAACCTCCATCAGCAGTAGATAAATCTTCCAAATTAAGATTATTTGCCACAGATATAACTGCCAAATCAACATAATAAAACTAGGAGTTAATTATATGAGTAAAAAAGGAGGAAATTAAACATAAAAAAATTACAAGTTAAACAAAGAAAAAGAATAAAAAAATAATAAAACCATACCAGGTGGAGATATGGGTTTTTCGACAGGATCAACCGCATGGTGATCGTCCTTGGCCATATCCCGCGTCTGCGCGATATATTCAGAAACTAGAGAAGCATGACTAAGCATTAAAGGAATGCCAGCAGGACAACTCAATTTTCCATCACGGGCAACTAATTTCGCTTTCTTAATAACCGTAACAGGGTTTGAACTCTCAGAAGCATCACCAGGTCCTGGGAAAACACACACACAATTAACAGAAATCATTACAAAAATGCAACATAAAAAAAGAACATATTGTAACAGACAAGAATTAACTAATACAAATGTGAAGTTCACATAATGAGCTTGAGAAGTTAACTTGTCAGTAATCTGCCTAAAATGTTATTACAGAATTTGCATTGTGTTGCAAAAAAACTAAAAATAAAAGATTGAAAGTTCACATACACTAAAAATATAACTTAAAAAAGGAAAGCTAGCTGCAAAAAAATGAAAAAGTTAAGATAAAAAAAGTTGGGAGTTACACTGAACTATAAAAATTCAAAATATAGAAAGTTAAGATAAATATATGACAGAAGTTATAATTAGAAGTTATAAAAGTTAAAATTAAGTAGTCAATATAATGTGCAATAATAGTATAAATTTAAAATATGAAAGTTAGAAGTTAATATAACAGGAACTATAAAAGTTGAAAGCTACAAAGTTGAGATATAATACACATAATTCATAAAAACAAGAAACTAACAGGAAAAAACATATTACAAGTGTTTTATTTTACAAAATTAAACTCACAAAACATATATCAAATTGGAAAATAATAAATATACGACAATGAACCCTATAATTTATTATATCATCATAATATACTAGAAGTTAACTTCAAACAACTGGAAAAATTCAGACAAAACAGGGGAGTTAACACCCTCTTATAACAGAAGTAGGTTCAACTAACATCATACGACTAGCATAAATCAACTAACATCAACTAGCAGGATATTTTTAGGCTGAAGTTAGCATCATTTTAACATCAACAGAACAAAATAATAATCGAAAAACAGCAGGAGATATACGACAATAAACCCTATAATTTATTATAGCATCATAATATACTAGAAGTTAACTTCAAACAACTGGAAAAGTTCAGACAAAACAGGAGAGTTAACACCCTCTTATAACAGAAGTTAGGTTCAACTAACATCATACAACTAGCATAAATCAACTAATATCAACTAGCAGGATATTTTTAGGTTGAAGTTAGCATCATTTTAACATCAGCAGAACAAAAAAATAATCGAAAAACAGCAGGAGATATACGACAATGAACCCTATAATTTATTATAGCATCATAATATACTAGAAGTTAACTTCAAACAACTGAAAAAGTTCAGACAAAACAAGGGAGTTAACACCCTCTTATAACAGAAGTTAGGTTCAACTAACATCATACAACTAGCATAAATCAACTAACATCAACTAGCAGGATATTTTTAGGCTGTAGTTAGCATCATTTTAACATCAGCAGAAACAAAAATAATGGAAAAACAGCAGGAGTTAACATCATACACAAACGAAATTAAGTACAAAATCGAAAGAAACTTAGTAATGAAATTAAACAAACCTCTTTGTCCTGGATAACGAGAACCATCCATAGAAATCAACTAACACACAACTAGCAGGAGATTCCTCCCTACACAGACATCAAATTTGGGGATCTCAGTAAAGTATCCGCGACCCAAAAAACCAAATCATGATAGAGAGGATATGGAGTAGGTTTTGGTGAACTAACTAACCTCCAGATAAGAGCAAGAGAATACGCAACATGTCTGTCCTCCACCGATAAACACAAGCCGTCAATGGCACCGGTGGAGGAAACGCCGGCAACTGCTCCGCCTCCGCCCAAAAACCCTAGACACCTGGAAAAATCCGAGCACCGGAAGCGCCTGCGAGTACGGGGAGGAGCACGAGGGGTACCACGCGGGTGAGGCAATGATGGAGCGAGAAGAGATAGTGGCTAATTTCTACGGGGCGACGGCGGCTGCCGAAAATCGTGACTCCGAGCGGTTAGTGCGGGGTGGGAAGAGAAGATGTCGGGAAGGGGAGTTATGAGGAAGAGAAGATGTCGGGAAGGGGAGTTATGGATCCCAACCAGACCACGTTAAAACAACCACCCGGACACGGCCCTGCACGATACGAGCCCAAGCAGCCCGTTAAAAATACGCGAACCAACATTTTACATGAAAAATAACGTCTGCGGTGGTACAGAACGGAAATTAACATATGCAACGTACGGAAGTTAACACCTGTTACCCGGGAAGTTAGGATGGAGTTTCTGAATAGTTATTCAGAAACTGGTTCTTGAATATATATATATATATATATATATATATATATATATATAGGACATATTCATACTACTCCCGGGTGTAACTACACCCACGTGTGTTTCACATCATGTAGATATTATCTATCATATCAAAGAGTATATACGCGTAGTATGAAGTATTATAAGACTATTTAGTAATATATATACTACTTTTGAGATAGTATGTATACGTTTTTCACATACTCTTATTTTACTAATAAATATGAAGGGTATTTCGGAAATATAACGCAAACTATGGCTCCGCTTGCATTTTTTCACGTAACTTGATTTGAAGTATCTTAGATGTAGTATATGAACATACTCAAACCGATAAAGTATCACGTATACTTTTGTATGGGAGTATATAAGACGTGGGTGTAACTACACCCGGGAGTAAGAAGGATTTTCTATATATATATATATATATATATATATATATATATATATATATATATATAGAAACCCTATTCAGCACCCAGGGTGCAGAATATGCACCTAACATATTTTTATGTTGTTAGATTGAAAAAATTATGTTTTGTATACGAATAATTATGTCCATATATTCACCCAACAACAATAATCGACAAAAAAATAGAGTTTATGTGTCATTATAGTGTAAAAAACACCAAAAATATGTATTTTACATTGAATTTTTATACTGCATGTAAATAAAAAAATTATGTCATTTCTAAATTTTATTATGTTCTTCTCGACTTACGAAGTAAGACAAAATTTACGAGACGTAAAAATAATCTACGATTCTAAAAATAGAGGATGGGTGTAGAATAAGTTATTCTACACCCTGGGAGTCAAATAGCGCGACAAGCTCTATTACCCCTGGGTGCAGTTATTCTGCACCCTACACCCGGGTCGAACGAACCGAGCCGACTGTTCCATCGGACCGGTTTCCCCGTGCGGCTCAGCCACCTGATGTAATAAATTGTTTTTCTTTACCCCGGACGGTTTCTTTTCTCAATCGTGAACTCGTGGGGCTTTGGAGCTAGCCCCCCACTACCCATTCGCTCCTGTTTTCTCTCTCCCGGGATTTGGGTGAGCGGCGGGCGGCGGCAGCGAACGGGTGAGGACGGCGGTTTGCCGCGAGCAGATGAGCGCGGTGGCGTCCCTGGACTCCGCAGCGTGGTGAGCGGAGGGCGACCAAGCCGGCGTACGTCCTCCGCTCCCCTGGTCACCAAAGGAACGACATCGAGTGCCGCTGGCCAGAGCTTCCTGCTGCCATCTGCGTCGGATCCAGCGCACGTTGCCACCAGAACTGCTTCGGTCGTTTCTCCTACATCTAGCGTCGGCCGCCCCACCATCTTCCCCGTCACCGGCGTCCGGCGAGCCCCGCATCCCTCCATCCTCGGCACGAATAACCCCCGCATCCCTCCATCCCTGGATCAGCTACCTGGTGGGCTTAGACATCAAGGTAGGCTGCCGTTGTTCCGTTTTGCTTCAGAGTTTTTTGGTTAGAACCATACTGCTTTAAGGTAGATTTGTGCATACTATTTTTCTGCACGCTATCTTTCTCACTTTTAGGACGAATTAACTGAGAATTTGTTTTACAACGAAGATTTGTTACATAGTTGCACGATGTTGGTTAACTTTCCATCAAGTTTAATCCAGACAAATACTGAAATTTATGACATAGTTGCGTTCTGAAGACTGTTCTTGCTGATCAAACTAATGTTCTTACTTGATTTGAGTATGATATAGTTTTCAACTAATCCATCTTTGTGGAGCAGTTTTGCAATTGTTACCGACGAGTAGCTCATTAAGTAGTACCCCTTAATTACTGATGGATGTGTTTTTAGTCACAGATATACACATTTTTGTGGATATTTAGGTATTGAGCGGCATCAGCACTGCAGCGTAATTAATGTTTTCCAATCAAATCAGGAACGTGTCTTTATCCATGTAATATTATGCTTTGTTTTAGAATGAGGATCCATCAGCTGCGGATGAAGGTCAAATTTTGCATCCTCATCAATTGCAAACAAGCTTTACGTTGTCTGCATTACTCTGCATGTAATTGACTTGTGAGCATAAAATTGTCTTGAACACATCCCCTACTGTTTGTTTTTTCAGCTATTGTTGAGGAGCAAAATGAGCTGTCTGGTCTCTGTCCACAAGTTGATGCAGATGCAGCAGGGAACGAAGAGCAAGTACCTAGAGGTAATGTTGCACAGCCAGTGCTTGTGTTCATATTGTAACTAGTCCGGTCTATTCTGAGGTGAGTTCAAACCTGAATCTAGTGAGTTCTTTGAGTTCAGGATTTGTTGAAGCTTTTAGTTTGGGGTTCCGTGGCCTGGTATTTATTTCTATGTAGATTTACTTACAAGACCTGATGTTTCTACTCTTCGTTAGATTATTTGGTCAACATAGCTAAAAGAAGGTTCAGTTAGGTGGACAATGAGGTTCTGACCGTACTACGAAAAAGCTAGTTGCAGCTTCATATTTCAAGTGAAAAGAACAATACACAAAAACAGGGACCATGGTAGGAGTACTTAGCCAAGAATTAGTGACGCTTCAATCAATTTTTCTTTCTCCCGTTTCTGGCCGGTGCAAATAGTGTTAGGGAATAGGGATTCAAATGAGTAAATCTATTGTAACTTTAGCTAGCTAAAAATCACAAATCAGTACGAACTCTATGATCGGTGGTGAACCTGAAGCTGAAATATATATAAATAGGATAATATGTTGCTTGTAGCTGAGGGGTCACAATGTTTCATTCGCAAGAGCCATTTATGAACAACTGAAGCTAACGGGGATTTTTTTGGCCACCTGCAGATTGAGCTGCTTGAAGACAAGTTCTGACCTGCATCAGGGCAGTGAATATGGGCACACAGAGTCTCTTCTTACCCTGGTGTAAATTGGTAATATATACTGTTACATATGGCTTTATGGTTTTTTTGGTGCTGCTGGTTTGCAAGTGGCATGGAGTTGTCAGGCACGAATTTTGTCTATAGACTATGGTACATAATCATGATTAGGGATGAATTTCCATTTTGTCATTTGGGCAGTAGGTCACGCAGTACTTCTGAACCCTTCTTAATATTTATGTCTATTATGCCTCGGAATCAAGGGATTTGTATGCTTTTTTTATTAGTGAGGTAAACTGACCACTCTGAAACGCAGCCATGCATATATTGCTACATCCTCCATCTGGATGCAAGAAGGGGATGAAGGAGGTTGAGAAGAAGGTAAGGAGCCAAGAAGAGTGCATCGAGTTGATATATTCCTTCATAATGATAGTGATGGTAGCAAAGAAGAGATAGACTTTGTTAATGTGTTGCTTTCCTTGCCTGGAGAATGGGAAGGAGCATATAGATGATATGCAGATCAAAGCCTTCATGCAAGTATCTTTTCTATTACAGACCTTCAAGGTAATGTCCTTTAAGCATTCTGCCTTTTAATCAAGTCCACACTAGGTTTGTACTCTGACAACATTGCATCTGCTGTTCTTGTCATATAAGTATGGAATCGCACCACAAGGTAGTGATTTAATAGCAATTGTGCACCCTTCCTTTCCGTGTTTCTCCCCGACAACTTCTACTAGGCAACTCATGTGCATCCTTCACAAAGAAGTTCCTGCGCAACTTTGATGGTGAAGAGAGCTTCATTGTAGCATTGAACCGGTAATTTCGATCAATGGACTATATTCCATATGATGTTATCCTTTTAGTGTTGTATACTTTCTCACCGAAAGTTCGTGTACCACAGGCAAAGGAGAACCAGTACAGGGCTGAAGACCTCTCCTACCCCATCTTCCATGATTTGAACCAAATCAAGCCTTTACCTGATTCTCTCGAGAAATTCAGGCCCATGTTAACCCATATGTAAAGCAGTTTCTTTTGAAGCTCCACCTGTGCATCCTCTCCCAAAAAACAAAGTTGCACTTCTGAATCTTTTGAAACTTCACTTGTGCATCCTCTCCCAAAAAACAAAGTTGCACTTTTGTATATAGAAGAATATTTCTATTCTAGTGCTCAATGTATTTGCTTATGAGTGTCTCCTATTATTGTTGTCGTCCATGTAATGTACACATCCTTAAATGTCTTTTGTGCAAGACAGATGATGCATGGCCTGTATATGTCCCACTGTGTACCATTTTATATTGTTGTCTGATGTTTATGTGTGGCAACATATTCTCTTTGGCAGGACTTATGTCGGCCATTTTTAGCACAATTATGTCTACCTGGCAGATTAAAAAACAATCTAGAGACAGATGGTTTCTTTGAAACCGAATGCTCATACCTATAGCTTTTAATGCTTTTCACACAATCCTTGTTAATTAAAAACACCAAAGATGGCTGCTAAAATTAGACCGAAGGTTTCTTTGAAACTGAAGGCTGCGACCTACAACTATCTTAGTGGTTACAACTTACAAGAAGTATATGCGTTTATGCATACATGTTCTTTTGGTGTATATGCCCCTTTATTCAAATAATATGACAATTTGTAAAAAAATGGTGCTTGTTTTCTTCACTTGATAGACGTTACATGAACAAACCATCAGCTGCCCAACTTTTTTATGTCGGCGTATAATAAGGTATAGTGATTAATCATCAAATGATAATTGCCTCTTGAATTTCCTCAAAAATAAATTGCCTCTTGAAATCACACGAAAATCCACCAAGGGTATGCACGATTATCTTCTCATGCTTAATCTCTTTTGATCATTTAAGAGCCAGAACAAATCACAATTATTATGTGTAATGTGCAAGAACAACAAATTATTTCGTGAATCAGAATAACAACAGATCGTTCACATTCTAATTAGTTGCATACATAGTAGTACTAATCGCTATGGTATGATTCGTATGATGATTCACTATCTACATCATCATCTTTCTCATGTTCATCTTCTTCGTCCACATCATCCAGTAGACGGCGTCGAGCTCTTATGACATCATCCAGATGGATATCTTGATCATTAGTGGCTGGTTCACCCCGCACCGGCATCTCATCCGCAGGAATTTCTTCTAGCTGCTTCCTAAGTTCCTTCAAGACGTTCATGGCTCTTTCATAGGCTACCGCTGATCTGTTCCCTGCTCGGACAGTTGCATAAGCTTCTATGAGCATAAGACCTCGCCGGCGGAAGCATGCAGAGGAGTCCATGATAGTATCCTGCAATTCATTTTGGAGAAGAACATAAGATTATTGCTGGCCACAAAGAATCATCTCTACTGTCTCGTAAGAAATGTACTATGGTTAAGTTCTTTTTATAATAGTTGCTATCATGGAGAAACCATCTCATTCATGCTTCTGTGTACATAATTAAAAATTTACTAATTTGGACACCTCGTTACTAGACTGTGAGGCCCAATCATATTCCACATGCCAAATTAAACATAGGATAAGAAACGCACTTGGACTGATAGTACATGGTAGTGCTTGGTCTGTTTAGGATCTATTGTCATTTTAGAAAAAGCAACAGTGCATAGTGAGTAGCAAGACTGCCAAATCTCTCTGAACTTGATCAGCAGGTTATGCTTATTCCTCGTATCTTAACCTCATAGACTAGTTCACACACCTGTACCCTGGCTCTACTAATTTTAACTCAAGGCTGTATGTGCCAAATAAAAGATAGGATAATTTTACACAACACAACCCGGGTTGTTATAATTATAGATTACAGATGGGAGCCAAAACGTTTGCATCAATCATTAGAACATGAAAATCAATCATCAGATGACATTGTTTCACGTAGTCACTTTTTTAAACAGTAGGTAGTGCAGGATACTTGAAGAATTAATTTTCTAACGCATGTTCCATTTGGAAATATCGTCCGTAATTGTTTCAGAGAGATAGTTGAAGAGTATTATGAGATGTAAGTGTGATTACTGCAAACTTTACCTCCATTTGGAAATATCGTCCGTAATTGATTTCAGATGATCCCTGCGGCATGCGGCGTGTCCGCCTGCGTCGTCGGCAACGGCTATGCCCTCTGAGTTGTATCGCCGGTGTCTCGACGTTGGAAGCCGGTCCGGTCGCCGGTGTCGAGAGAGGTCACTTAAGGTGAGAGGGGAACAGGGGGAAGTGAGGGCTCATAGATCTGTTTACTGTCCTCCGTGATAACCACCACGAGCCCCACGATCCGCTGTTGCCGCGCATGGAATTGACCGACAGTCGTCGGAGGCGACTATGGGGGATTGGGAGGGAGGGCGGGGGGGAGGGGGGGCTCGGGATCGCCGTGGTGTCGCGGCAGGGGATGAGGGATGTGGCGCGGGGGGGCATGGGAGGTGGCGCCGGAGCTGCGGCAGCCGCACTGTAACTCGATGGAGGTGACTAGATCCGGTTTTCGGTCGCTGCCGTAACTTTCAAAACACTTTATTACGCTGCCCATAACTTACTTACCTTGCATGCTTGGTGGGCACGCGGAGGGAAGAGGATCCTCCAAATCTTACGTCGCATGCAGGCTTTTTTACGACGTGGGGCGTGAGCGCGTGGCTCGTTTGGTCGCTTGGCGAGAGAGAGAGGGGCGCGGGCACGAGAAATATTTTTTACATCGCCTGGTGCGCGCAGGGTGGCAGTGTGGACGACGCGGGCTGGCCGGTCAAATAGCTCACATAATTTTTTAATTTGTTCGGACAAAATTATATAGTTCACATAATTCAGTTTCTCAGAAGAAGGGGTCATCATTGTAGTCATTTGAACAACCTTAAAGTGCAATTTGATAAATAAGCTAATCCTTTAATTTTTTTTCTAAATCCTACACATGAATGACTCAATACGGATTATGCAGCCTTGCCTCCTGCAAACATATGAGAATAGTAGCAAGAAGGCCCGACACATAATAAACCACCACCGTTGTATGTGAACTCGTGGCGCGTCGGTAGCCTCCATGCCTTGGAGGACAACGTCGGTGGTGGCGACATGGCTGCCACAAGTGAAAATAGCAACGATTTTGCGGAGAAGTGAAGAAATTTATTTTTTACTATATAGTATAATGTCCGTGCTCTGCCACGGATCTTAGTTTCTTTCGCTTTGACATGTAAACACAATGTATATGAAAAAAATCATATATGTAGAAAAAACAAACAAGACAATTTAACCAAAACCTAAATGCCATAATATTCATGCGAAAAGAAGTGTCAAAATTCCATCTCTAGTTATTAGTGAAATATACTGAGCAAAATACACGCCTTCAAGATTTTCAGAAAAAATATTATTGATCCAACACTCCATGAAGTAACATAACGTGTCTGGTTTTGCTTTTCTTATGTGAGCTTTTTCAAAATGTTCTTTAAAAGTAAAATTTTAGTAGTTTTGAGGATCTTCAAAAATCTTAATGTCCTCCTAGTACCTTTTTTAAATAAAAAATCGTTGAGTAGCTAAGATCGTTTGAAGAAAACCATGTCCCTCTAAAAAAACATGTAAAAATAAAGAATGGGGATAGCTCATCCACATTCTCACTCTTTTCTCTATCCTCAAGAATCCACCGCTGCCTCCCCACCTCCAGCGAGTGGATCGCCACTCCCTGCCCACCCAGCGCCGGCAAACGTCCTCCCACTCGCTTGCCTCCCCGCTCACTCGACTACCGTCTTCTCCCTGCCGATGCCGCTATAATCTCGCGCCGGCGTCACGGACCCTCGCTTCTCTGCCTCTCGCCTCAGGACTGCTACCCAGATCTCGCCGCCAGGGGAGTTCAAGTGGTGGAGCTTTGCTCCACTGGATATGCGGCCGCAGGCAAACTTTTTCAAGGGGGCACAACGGTGGCCTCCTCCTCCCGCGGTCTGGGTGGTGAATCAGAGCGAGTTGCAAGAACGCCGGCGAGGATGACCCGCTCCGGAGTGTTGGAGAGAACACAAGCAACCCGCGATTGGTAATTTTTTGTGAAGGTAATTCAAACCAGTAAGATTTCTGATCGATAATCAGGGCCTTATTGCTCGAATGCTTGCAAGCTTTCTGTTTCATTTTTTGTGAAGGTAACACCACTTAAAATATTAATGGTATACGTAATGGTTATTTGTACAATAGTCTAATATAGATTAATGGATACTACTCGAGTTCCCCTTTGTGATATATTTTAGTGTTGATTCTAAAACAGGACAACATAATGGAGGGTTTAACATTTGTCACAATGTATGGACATGTAACAGGACAACATAATGAGTATGCTTTCACTGGGTGGACTTGTGGTTAGTTGCAGTTCTATATACATTTATTTTCTTGGTTGAGAGAAGCAAGTTTATTGCCTCACTTTTTGCAACTGCAGACATTTGTGATTGCATTTTCTCCTGGCTTGGGAGCCAGACCCATGGATAATAATTTCTGAGGTATGCAGTTGTTAAATTCAATCATTACATCTATATGTAGGGGTTCGTAGCATGGAAAACAAAAATTTTCTATCGCATACAAACAAACAAGCCAAGATCTATCTACTAGATTGTAGCAACGAGTCGATGGAATAACTCACCCTCGAAGATTCCAAAGTGTTTAACGAGAGCAGATTCTCGTGGGTGATGTAGTCGTACTCTTTCCGATCTCAAGATCGCGTAGACGATCCTTCCGGCGCCACGTTCCGGCAGCGCTCCCGTAGTCGGTCACACGTTCGGTACTCGACGAAGACCTTCCTCTCCCTTGTTCCAGCAGGCAGCGGAGGTTGTAGTACTCTCCTCGTGATTCCGGCAGCACAACGGCGTGGTACCGGAGGTAGAGGGGAGATCCCGCAGGGCTTCGCCTTAAGCCGGTGCGAGTATGGTGGAGCTTATGAGAGAGGCTATTAGTGGTCTAGTAATTAGACACACCAATTAGAGGGCTCTAAACTAATTAGAAGGCTCTAAACCAAAATAGCTCTAAACCGGGGTTTAGATCTAGGGTTTAGGTTAGAGGGGTAGGAACTAGTGTGTCTAGAGAGGGGAGCCCTGCCCCTCCCTTTATAGGTGGGAGGGCCGGCGGCCAAGGGGAGGAGTTCCTCCCCAACTCGGCCTTGGGAGGTGCGCCGGCCAAGGGGAGGAACCCTCCTCCAACTCGGCCTCCACCTCTCCTCCTCTTTCTCCTCTTTCCGAAAACTGGCAGTTTGACCGAAAACTGGCAGTTTGACTTTTCCAATTAGGATTTGAATTAACCCTTTATTTCGGACAGCGAGAACACTTAGTACATGATGCAATCATTCCAACATGCAATGACACATTCATGTACCCTTCCCCCTCCGGAGTGCCGGACATTCCGGGACCTTCTAGAATGTTCCCGATGAAAACACCGGAACCATTCCCGAACTCCGAAACGGGACTTTCCTTATATGAATCTTATTCTCCGGACCATTCCGGATCACCTCGTGATATCCCGGATCCCATCCGAGACTCCGAACAACATTCGGTCTCTTTCTCATAATACCATAACTACTCAAACAACGTCGAATCCTTAAGTGTGTCTCCCTACGGTTCGTGAATTATGCGGACATGATCGAGACACTTCTCCGAACAATAACCAATAGAGGAATCTGGAAATTCATATGGCTCCCACATATTTCTACGATTACTTTGCGATCGAATGAACCACTTACATACGATACCAATTTCCCTTTGTCTCATGATATGTTACTTATCCGAGGTCATGATCGTCGGTATCTCTGCATACCTAGTTCAACCTCGTTACTGATAAGTACTCTTTTCTCGTTCCCGTGATATGTGATCCCTTGTGACCCAGTCACATGCTTGCAAGCTAATTGGATGACATTTCACCGAGAGGGCCCAGAGAATATCTATCCGTCATCTGGATGGACAAATCCCACTCTCGATCCATGTGTTTCAACCAATACTTTCCGAACACTCAATGCCACCTTTATAGCCACCCTGTTACGGTGTGGTGTTTGATGATATCAAAGCATCCATCTGGTAAAGGTGATATGCATGATCTCATGGTCGAAGGAATTAGGTTACTATGTATCAGAAAGCATATAGCAATTGAACTATTGAAATGACTTGATCTTTATGCTATGCTTTATCTATAGGAGTATGTCCACCATATCATTCTCCTAACGATATGATCTTGTTGTTAATAACATCTCAATGTTCATGATAGGGAAACCACAATCATCTATCAACCAACAAGCTAGTGAAGTATAGAGGCTATACTAGGGACTTCAATTTAAGTTTACAATTCACACAAGTATTAATATTTCCTCGTTAATACTATTATAGCATGAATATAAACATTTATCATAAACACAAAGATATAATAATAACTACATTTATTATTGCCTCTAGGGCATATCTCCAACAGTCTCCCACTTGCACTAGAGTCATCTAATCTAGATTACATGGTAATATACCGAACACCCATGGCAGTTTGGTGTTGGTCATGTTTTGCCCTCGGGAGAGGTTTAGTCAACGGATCCGCCACATTCAGATCTGTGTGTACTTTGCAAATCTTTATATCCCCATCCTGGATATGTTCTCGAATAGCGTGAAAACGCAGCTTGATATGCTTCAGCTTCTTGTGTGACCTTGGTTCTTGCGCATTGGCTATGGCGCCCATGTTATCACAGTAGATAGACATTGGGTCCAGCGCACTAGGAACCACACCCAGCTCTGTAATGAACTCTTTCATCCATATCGCTTCTTGTGAAGCCTCCGAAGCAGCCATGTATTCCGATTCAGTTGAAGATCTCGCCACAACGCTTTGCTTTGCACTCCTCCAGCTAACTGCTGCACCATTCAAAATAAATACGTATCCAGATTGTGATTTAGAATCATCCGGATCGGTGTTCCAACTAGCATCGGTGTAACCATTAACAACGAGCTGTTCATCACCTCCATAAGAAAGAACCATATCCTTAGTTCTTCTCAAGTACTTAAGGATGTTTTTGACCGCTGTCCAATGATCCACTCCTGGATCACTTTGATATCTGCTAGTTAAACTAACAGCATATGCAATGTCGGGTCTAGTACATAGCATGGCATACATTAGAGATCCTATGGCTGAAGCATAGGGAGTCTTACTCATTCTTTCTCTATCTTCTGCCGATGTCGGACTTTGAGTTTTACTCAAGGTCGTATTGGGCAACATGGGCAAGAACCCTTTCTTGCTATCTTCCATTCCAAACTTCTTTAGAACTTTGTCCAAATATGTACTTTGTGACAATGATATTTGGCGTTTCGATCTATCTCTATAAATCGTTATGCCTAATATGTAAGCTGCTTCGCCAAGATCCTTCATTGAAAAACTATTATTCAAATATTCTTTGACACTATTAAGAAGGTCTACATCATTCCCAATCAATAATATGTCATCCACATATAGTATTAAGAACGCTACAGAGCTCCCACTCACTTTCTTGTAAATACAAGCTTCTCCATAAGTTTGTACAAAACCAAAACTTTTGATTACCTTATCAAAACGTTGATTCCAACTTCGGGATGCTTGCTTCAATCCATAGATGGACCGTTGAAGTTTGCATACCTTGTTAGCATCTTTAGGATCGACAAAACCTTTGGGTTGTATCATATACAACTCTTCATCAATGTCTCCATTGAGGAATGCTGTTTTGACATCCATCTGCCATATCTCATAATCATAATATGCAGCGATTGCTAACATAATCCTCACAGACTTTAGCTTCGCTACCGGTGAGAAAGTCTCATCGTAGTCAACTCCTTGAATTTGTCGAAACCCTTTTGCGACAAGTCGAGCTTTATAGACAGTAACATTACCATCAGCATCTGTTTTCTTCTTGAAAATCCATTTGTTCTCGACAGCCTTTCGGCCATCCGGTAAGTCTACCAAAGTCCATACTTGGTTTTCGTACATGGATCCAATCTCGGATTTCATGGCTTCTTGCCATTTATTGGAATCTGGGCTCATCATCGCTTCCTCATATGTCTCGGGGTCATCGGTGTTGTCCACCAACATGACATTCATAACGGAATCATACCAATCTGGAGTGGTACGAGTTCTCGTTGACCTCCGAGGCTCTGTAGCAACTTCAACCGAAGTTTCATGATCACCATCATTAGCTTCCTCTCTTATTGGTGCAGGCACCACAGGAACTTCTTCCGGTGCTGCGCTACTCGCAATTTCGAGAGAAGGTTCGACAACCTCGTCGAGTTCTACTTTCCTTCCAGTCACTTCTTTCGAGAGAAATTCCTTCTCTAGAAAGGATCCATTTTTAGCAACGAAGATTTTGCCTTCGGATCTATGATAGAAGGTATACCCAATAGTTTCCTTCGGGTATCCTATGAAGACGCATTTTTCCGCTTTGGGTTCAAGCTTGTCCGGCTGTAACTTCTTTACATAGGCTTCGCACCCCCAAATTTTAAGGAACGACAATTTAGGTTTCTTCCCAAACCATAATTCATACGGTGTCGTTTCAACGGATTTAGATGGTGCCCTATTTAAAGTGAATGCGGCTGTTTCTAATGCATAACCCCAAAATGATAGCGGTAAATCTGTAAGTGACATCATAGAACGAACCATATCTAAGAGAGTTCGATTACGACGTTCAGACACACCATTACGCTGTGGTGTTCCCGGCGGTGTCAACTGCGAAAGTATTCCACATTTCTTCAAATGCTCACCAAACTCGTAACTTAGATATTCACCTCCACGATCAGAACGTAGAAATTTAATCTTCTTGTTACGTTGATTCTCTACCTCACTTTGAAACTCCTTAAACTTCTCGAAAGTTTCGGACTTATGTTTCATGAAATATATATACCCATATCTACTCAAGTCATCTGTGAAGGTAAGAACATAACGATAACCACTGCGCGATGCTACACTCATTGGACCACACACATCGGTATGTATGATTTCCAATAAGTCTGTGGCTCGCTCCATCATACCAGAAAATGGAGTCTTAGTCATTTTACCCATCAGACATGCTTCGCATCTTTCAAGTGATTCAAAATCAAGTGATTCAAGAAGTCCATCGGAATGGAGTTTCTTCATACGCTTCACTCCAATGTGACCAAGACGACAGTGCCACATATAGGTTAAGTTATCGCTTGATTTCAAACGTTTAGCTTCAATGTTATTAATATGTGTATTTCCACTATCGAGATTCAATATGAATAGACCATCTATCAAAGGTGCATGTGCATAAAACATATTACTCATATAAATCGAACAACCATTATTCTCGGATTTAAACAAGTAACCGTCTCGCAATAAACAAGATCCCGATATAATGTTCATGCTCAACGCAGGCACCAAATAACAATTATTTAAGTATAAAACTAATCCCGATGGTAGATGAAGAGGTAGCGTGCCGACCGCGATCACATCAACCTTTGATCCGTTTCCCACGCGCATCGTCACCTCGTTCTTCGCTAGCTTTCGTTTATTCTGCAGCTCCTGTTTCGAGTTACAAATATGAGCAACCGAACCAGTATCAAATACCCAGGCACTACTACGAATACTAGTGAAATACACATCAATAACATGTATATCAAATATACCTTTCTTCTTGATGTTGCCGTTCTTCAAATCCGCCAAGTACTTTGGGCAATTCCGTTTCCAGTGACCTTCCCCTTTGCAGTAAAAGCACTCAGTATCAGGCTTAGGTCCAGCCTTGGTCCTCTTCGTCAGCATGGTAGCTTTCTTACCACCCTTCTTGAAGTGTCCCTTCTGCTTAGACTTGCCTTTCTTGAATTTGGTGGTCTTATTGACCATCAACACTTGGTGCTCTTTCTTGATCTCCACTTCTGCAGATTTTAACATAGCAAATAGTTCTGGCAACTCTTTGTTCATGTTCTGCATGTTGTAGTTCATCACAAAGTTCTTGTAACTTGGTGGTAGTGATTGGAGGATGCGGTAAACTCCCAAAGTATTAGGAATCACTATACCCAAGCTTTGAAGTTTGTTTGCGTGCCCAGACATTTTAAGCACATGCTCACTGACGGAGCTACCCTCTTCCATCTTGCAGTTAGAGAACTTTTCAGAAGCTTCATAACTTTCAATTGCCGCATGAGTCTCAAAAATTAATTTGAGATCCTCGACAATATCATATGGGTCTGACTCTTCAAACCTTTTCTGAAGCTCCGATTCTAAACCATACAAGATAGCACACTGAACTATGGAGTACTGATTCTTCCGAGCGAGGTAAACATTCTTTACTTCATCGGTAGCATCAGCTGCAGGTGGGTCACCTAGCGGTGCATCCAGCACATAGGTCAAATTACCAGCTGTGAGGACAATCCTCAAATTGCGGAACCAATCCGCGAAGTTGCTTCCATTGTTTTTCAACTTTTCTTTCTCTAGGAACGCATTAAAATTGATGGTAGGGGCTGCCATTGATCTACAACATATTTGCAATAGTTTAGACTAAGTTTATGACAAATTGAGTTCAAATTAATTAATGAAATTAAACTAGGTGAACTCCCACTCAAAACAACATCCCTCACATTGTTTTAGTGATCACACGAACCAAATCCACCATATCAAAACCGATCATCACGAGAGTTGATATAGTTTTCAATGGCGAACAATCGACATGTTCATCATATCTGATATATGATTCATGCTTTACCTTTCGGCGATCCGTGTTCCTGAGGCCATGTCTGTACATGCTAGGCTCGTCAAGATCAAACCTTAGCTACCGCATAAGCAAATCTGGCTTGCTTACGTTGTATTCACCCGTGGAATCAAAGACACCCGATCATCACGTGGTGCTTCGAAGCAACAAGCTTTAGCAACGGTGCTAACTAAGGGCGAACACTTTAGAACTTGAAATTTATGTGCATGAGGGATCATCTTATAATGCTACCGTCGTCTACTAAGCAATACAAGATGCATAAAGGATTAACATCACATGCAATTCATAATATGTGATATGATATGGCCTTTCTTCTTTGTGCTTCCGATCTCCATCTTCAAGCACGAACATGATCTCCATCATCACCGGCATGGCATCAAGGTCAATGACGCTTCTTCATGGTTGTCGTCCATCAGCTTCAACTATTACAACTATTTTGAATAGACACGCAGGTCTTAACAGAAATTAAAGACAACCATATGGCTCCTGCCGGTTGCCAACTTACAATAAGGAACATTGCATACATCAAATATAATCACAATCATGGCCATATCACATCACTGCACACCCCTGCAAAACAAAGTTAGACGCTTCTACTTTCTTTGCATATTTTACGTGGTTTGGGGCTTTCCATAAGTGTCGTTCTAACTTACGAACAATAACCACAACATTGATACTAGCATTGTTGATCACCCGTTGTAAATTGGATCTTTACTATGCTAGGAGAAACAGGCACCCGCAAAGCCACTTATGCAATACAAGTTGCATGTTAAGCGTGGAGCAAGTCTCATGAACGATGTCATGTAAGGTTAGCCCGGGCCGCTTCATCCCAACATACCGCAAGATGCAAAGTACACGCAAAGCAATCTACAATAAAAGCATCAACGCCCACAATGACCATTGTGTTCTACTCGTGCAACAGATCTACATATAGACACGGCTCTGATACCACTGTAGGGGTTCGTAGCATGGAAAACAAAAATTTTCTATCGCATACAAACAAACAAGCCAAGATCTATCTACTAGATTGTAGCAACGAGTCGATGGAATAACTCACCCTCGAAGATTCCAAAGTGTTTAACGAGAGCAGATTCTCGTGGGTGATGTAGTCGTACTCTTTCCGATCTCAAGATCGCGTAGACGATCCTTCCGGCGCCACGTTCCGGCAGCGCTCCCGTAGTCGGTCACACGTTCGGTACTCGACGAAGACCTTCCTCTCCCTTGTTCCAGCAGGCAGCGGAGGTTGTAGTACTCTCCTCGTGATTCCGGCAGCACAACGGCGTGGTACCGGAGGTAGAGGGGAGATCCCGCAGGGCTTCGCCTTAAGCCGGTGCGAGTATGGTGGAGCTTATGAGAGAGGCTATTAGTGGTCTAGTAATTAGACACACCAATTAGAGGGCTCTAAACTAATTAGAAGGCTCTAAACCAAAATAGCTCTAAACCGGGGTTTAGATCTAGGGTTTAGGTTAGAGGGGTAGGAACTAGTGTGTCTAGAGAGGGGAGCCCTGCCCCTCCCTTTATAGGTGGGAGGGCCGGCGGCCAAGGGGAGGAGTTCCTCCCCAACTCGGCCTTGGGAGGTGCGCCGGCCAAGGGGAGGAACCCTCCTCCAACTCGGCCTCCACCTCTCCTCCTCTTTCTCCTCTTTCCGAAAACTGGCAGTTTGACCGAAAACTGGCAGTTTGACTTTTCCAATTAGGATTTGAATTAACCCTTTATTTCGGACAGCGAGAACACTTAGTACATGATGCAATCATTCCAACATGCAATGACACATTCATGTACCCTTCCCCCTCCGGAGTGCCGGACATTCCGGGACCTTCTAGAATGTTCCCGATGAAAACACCGGAACCATTCCCGAACTCCGAAACGGGACTTTCCTTATATGAATCTTATTCTCCGGACCATTCCGGATCACCTCGTGATATCCCGGATCCCATCCGAGACTCCGAACAACATTCGGTCTCTTTCTCATAATACCATAACTACTCAAACAACGTCGAATCCTTAAGTGTGTCTCCCTACGGTTCGTGAATTATGCGGACATGATCGAGACACTTCTCCGAACAATAACCAATAGAGGAATCTGGAAATTCATATGGCTCCCACATATTTCTACGATTACTTTGCGATCGAATGAACCACTTACATACGATACCAATTTCCCTTTGTCTCATGATATGTTACTTATCCGAGGTCATGATCGTCGGTATCTCTGCATACCTAGTTCAACCTCGTTACTGATAAGTACTCTTTTCTCGTTCCCGTGATATGTGATCCCTTGTGACCCAGTCACATGCTTGCAAGCTAATTGGATGACATTTCACCGAGAGGGCCCAGAGAATATCTATCCGTCATCTGGATGGACAAATCCCACTCTCGATCCATGTGTTTCAACCAATACTTTCCGAACACTCAATGCCACCTTTATAGCCACCCTGTTACGGTGTGGTGTTTGATGATATCAAAGCATCCATCTGGTAAAGGTGATATGCATGATCTCATGGTCGAAGGAATTAGGTTACTATGTATCAGAAAGCATATAGCAATTGAACTATTGAAATGACTTGATCTTTATGCTATGCTTTATCTATAGGAGTATGTCCACCATATCATTCTCCTAACGATATGATCTTGTTGTTAATAACATCTCAATGTTCATGATAGGGAAACCACAATCATCTATCAACCAACAAGCTAGTGAAGTATAGAGGCTATACTAGGGACTTCAATTTAAGTTTACAATTCACACAAGTATTAATATTTCCTCGTTAATACTATTATAGCATGAATATAAACATTTATCATAAACACAAAGATATAATAATAACTACATTTATTATTGCCTCTAGGGCATATCTCCAACACTATATGATATTCTCCGTATGCAGGTGTTACCACTATTACTTTGCCACCTTTTGTTTATAAGCTATGAATATCTTCCATAGTCTCTTGTTATCAAGTGACACTGCAACCCCAAGTCCTGACCCTCCTCACAACACCTCTTCCCTGTGAAATGGGTCCAAGTGATGCAGCTGCAGTCACACTCTTGTGGTTTCTGAACCACTTGCTGCTTTAAAATGCACATGACGGTGCCTTGACTTTATGTAGCTAGATTCCACTGACCGTAGCTATCACTATAGACTGTACTTACTGCACTTAGTATTAGCTGTACATATTACTACAGACTGCAATTTTCCCCTTTAGTTTCGTGTGATTCTTAGATCTATGATTGCAAGTGACAGTTATCAGACTATGTAGAGAAAATTTCTATCTGAACTGAACTTAACATTTTCACTGTATGTGTCTTCAGATTCTTCCTGTTAATATTAAGAGCCTTGCTAGAAGTGTCGTGACCCTTGCAAACAGGATGATAGCGTGACTCGTCATGATGACAGTGGACTTGATCTTAAACTGGAGCAAGGGAGGTATGTCCCTCCTCCCCGTATTCCAACCTTCTTCTGTGTTTCATGAGATCATATCTCATAATATGTTGCCATGTTTAAGACACATTGCAGTAAATTATAAATACTATTAAGTTAACTTAACCAAGTTATGTATGGAGGCTCACCATATCATGTTTCAAGTAGATAAGCACTCGATCTATGATCTTGCGATGTTCTCCTGGACTTATGGGAACTTTAGCATCTCGCCATAGTATTGAAGCAACATGCGTTCTATCCATCCATACCTCTCCACCGTCTCTGTTATGCAGATGTTCTTGGCCTCGTAGGTAGTAAATATATGCATTTAACAGCTGCAGTTTGGGGAAGAACGATGTTATAAACAAATTACATGTAGATTTATATAGTACTTATAGTGATCTTACATCGCCGTCCAACCATCCATCATCTTTGAGCAGATACTCCAAATCTTCGCGTCTCAAGCACGCGTCATAGATCCGCACTAATTTTGTTTTTGTAGGGAAAGACCTGATGTATTCTTTAATTTGATTAAAGCTAATATTTTCTTCTGCTTGGTTTTCCATGTGAACCTCATGTGATCCCATCTAAAACAACAGAGGCAAAATTAAACATATGTGAGCAAGACAATCAAGTTGCATGTTGAGAATAGTAACAAAGTATTATTATTAGTAGTAGTATTTTTAGCACCCGAAAGATCTAGCATAAGTTGCAAATTTAACACAGGAATTCCATGTCCCATCCCCATGGCGACACCATATATCTATACCAAAATCCTCCAACTTATATATAATTTAGGGTACACACATAATACTACTGATTAAGAGTAGTAAGAAATATTTCATTGCCTATAACTTATGGAAGAACTGGTCTACATTGTGAATCTGAATGGCTATGCTACGATCACGTACCTGAATGGGACAGCTTGGCGATGCTCTGCTTCGTTCAGCCTCCTGATAGTATGGGTGATTTATGAATTTGGGCGCCAGAGAGGAGGGCTGGAGCTGATACTGACCGTGCGTGGGTGGCGTAGATTTATATAGGACGGTAATCAATGCATTAGATTTGAAAACGGTAGTAAGTTTAATGTGGGATAAAATCATGGCAGCATGAGGGGCTGGGATTTCTAAACAGTAACAGGTAGTTTATGGTGTAATTAATGATATGCGGAAAACATGGACATCAAATATAGAGGATGATTGGTAATTGGCTGGTAGGCGAGGTAATTATTGATTGGCGAGTGATTTAGGCAGGATGAAAGAACGCTAGGTATTAATTACTGATTGGCGAGTGATTTAGACAGAATGAAAAAACGCCAGATAATAATTATTGATTGGTGAGTGATTTAGGCAGGATGAAAGTACGCCAAGTATATGGTACAGTGGGCTAAAATCAAGGTAATTAATTGCATATTAATGCTGCAATCTCTCTTCTCTATGTTTGACTATATCTTCCATGTAGTCTAAAATCACGGTAATTAATTGCATAGTGATTTATTTAGGTGGAAATGGAAGCATGAGTAAAACTCCATGCAGACAAATGATAATACACTGGTTATTTATCGTGGTGATTTATTTAGGTGGAAAATGGAAGCATTAGTAAAACTACTTTTTTTTTTCCGCAATATCTATATTTTCTGTACCACTTTTTGATCATTTTGGTAAATGGTTTGACTATGTGCACTTATATAGGTTATCCATCATTTAGTGGCATGCAGCTAAAATGTGGATTACTTTATATTTTACTTTTCTTGGAGTCCAAAAAAGGATTATGGTTACATCAAGATAACGACACGAATAGAGCGTTTTCGTATCATATGGATTTCTCTAATACAAATGAGGAAACAAAATCTCAGTGAACCAGATTTTATGTAGAGAGAAATTCCAAACTTGATAAAAGAAATCATTTCATTTGTATTTCATTTCCATTACAAATAAGGGAACAAACTCTAAGTGGACCACATTATATAACGAGGAAACAAAATATCAATGGACCAGATTTTATGTAGAGAGAAATTCCAAACTTGATAAAAGCAATCATGTCATTTGTATTTCATTTCCATTACAAATAAGGGAACAAACTCTAAGTGGACCACATTATATATTGTAGAGAGAAATTCCAAACTTGATAAAAGTAATCGTGTCATTCAATTTTTTTCCATTACAAATGGGGGAACAAACTCTGGGTGGACCACATTCTACTGTAGAGAGAAAAAACAGAAATAAAGAGGACACACATTTTTTTAGACCACAAGAGCAAATAGAGAGGATTTACAGCCTCCCGAGTCGGAGGTTTGCATAGAACCCCATCTTCTCCCTCCGTCGTTCAAGCGTTCTGACCCGACACAGTATGGAGCCACGAGATGGGCCAAGTGTTAGACGATAAGCTGCAAGTTCAATAGCACGCCAATTGTCTGGCTCAAAGACAATCTGGGTCTCGTGTGTTGTTTTCAAAGCCCCTATAACATTTATGTATTGGAAAAAGTTAAGAGTTATTACAACACAAATGTATGTTAAAACGAGTCAGTAAAATATATTTGTCATGATAACACACCTTGCATGTTGTCTTTCTCAAGGAGGGTGACAGCTAAGGTTCACATTTCATGTTCAGCAAGTCGCCACTTTGTCATGTGACAAGCTACATGTTTGTTCCATATGCGCAGAACAACGAACTCCCCCCTTTAAAGTATCACTCATTTAGCCATCACAAAATCAAAAGTAGCATGAATGAGTGATTTTATTTTGTCCTACCTAATGTTCATCAGTATGACATCTCGGCATGGCGTGCTACGCTCGAATGACTTGCTGAATCTTACAGGGCCAACATGCACTACAATACCAATAATATCTACAAATGTACCAAATATAAATTAGTCCTTGATCTGTTTGTTGCATGGTCAGGAATTACACATGACATAAAACAATACCGCACCTGTGAGCATTCTATTTCTAAGTCTATATGTGTCAATGAAATCCATGAACCGTGACGGCAGTGTAGGGATGGATACATTAGCTCCAGCATGACGAATCTCGGTCCGAGCATGCATGACGACGTAGTACTTGGTTGGTATGGACAATGGAAATGTTGATGGCATATCAGTTTGCTCAAACCCCACATATTTGAAAAAGTACACCTCACCGACACGCAGCTCGCGGCTGAAACGAATTGCCTGCTGCCCGTATGCTATCGCGTCCATTTTATCCCCCTGGCAAAACAGTCAAGTTTAGTTTGTTCATATAAAAATTTTCAGCTTTATCACCAAGTGAAGCATTCAGCAAGCATACAGTACATATGTTTTAGTCGAAAGAAGAGAGGAAAAGAACAAGTGGGAATGATTCAGTAGTAAACAATCAGTACATATTGGATACTTTCACCAAGCATTAAGTTTAACTAAATGATAAAAAAATGAGTCTTAACAAAAAAATTCTAATATCCAAATTGTTTTAGTGAATAGCAATTTTTTTTCCTAATTTCAAGATCCCAGTTCTGGAATGCATTGAACAACACAACTGATGTTGCAACCTTTCACCAAAGACCAAGCTGTACAAAAATGGTATCTTATATTGGATTACACTACCATGGTTCACCCAAGCTGAAGAGGTGTCGGCCAATTGCTTTTCTTCTTCATTGTTTTTGTATCTACACATGTATCAGCAACTAAGGATACAACTAAGGTTGCCTGTCTTGTATCCTGACTATGAATCAATCATCAATCAACCAAGGTTGCCTTGACAATATTGCATGTTCGGAATATAGGAAGCAATATAAAAATTAGGAATGCATGTTACTTAGGAATTGTATGATTTTCTTACAGATTGGTCGGCAAGGATGGCGCGGCAGATCACATCTCCCCATCGAGTCTGTTTGATCCGTCCAGAAAGAATTTTGGCCGTCGTCTCCCACGATCTGCTATGAATGTGTAAGGTTTCAACCCATCGGAATTTAACATGCCTACGCCAGAAAAAATATGTATCAGTAAAATTGATTTGATATAGAAAACAATTATACAGGAACCAAATACTTGGCCTTCTGAGCGGAGGCCAGACAAAGGGAGCCGGTTCTGGTACAGGTTCTGGTCTCGGCGCCATCACCCTCTTCGAGCCGAGGCGCTCGAGGCTGTACTGCGACGGCATGGTTTTAGTTTTCAATACTTGAGACAAAATATGGTATGGGTATGGTCGAAGTGTGATATGATACCAGTTTTGGTGTAGCGTGATCTGGATATGTTTTATATGCGATGGGACGGACGGGATTAGTGGTACTGGTTAATTGGCGCGAGATTAACGAGATTAATTGGCCTTAATTGCCGTGAGTTAAAAGGACAGCAAAATCAAAGGAGCATGCAGTACTATGGTGCGACGTCATCCAGGCAAAGGCAGGAGTTCCCGGTATTTAATTGCCGTGAGTTCAAAAGATAGCGAGAGTTTCCGGTATTTAATTGTTGTACTGATCCAGTAAAAGGCAGGAGTTTCCGTCAGGAATGAATTGTCGTACTGATTTATTGTATATGGCCCACAACGGGAAAGGCAGCCCTGGCAGCCGTATTTATTGTGTGTGGCCCACAACGGGAAAGGCAGCCCTGGCAGCCGTACGCTTGACGAAGGGCGACGTAGTGCATGTATGGCAGAAAACGGAACAACGTTGTATGTTTTAGATAGTAGATATATATATATATATATATATATATATATATATATATATATATATACACTGAGTTAGGATTGACCAGGATTCTAGGCCATTTTGTACTCCAAGTCTACACTCTCCATGTATCTCTTTATACACCCTATAAGGGTAAAAATAAAAAATAAACAACAAATATTAGGGTTCTATAATTTTTACATGGTATCGGGCCTCACGACACCGATCTAGACCTTCCACCCCTTCCATATCACGCCGCCCCTGGGATGATCAATCTCTTCTCCTCGGGGCGCGGCACCCGAGATCAGATCCGTTCTTTAAATTAGATTAGATCCAAATTTCGTTTTCCTAATTCCTTAGATCAGATCCCGTTTAGATACAAAATAAGTACCTAAATCCCAAGATCCTCATCCAGCGAAAATTAGTGCAAAATGGACCCAGGAGCGCACCGGCCTCTCACGCGCCGTCTCGGGCGTGCACGTGATCATTAGTCCTAGCAAGCCACCATGCTGGCCGATCTGACTCCATCATCTGCAAGCGCATCATATGTGCATGCCCAGTACAGGTACATGAAAAAAAGGAATCAAGTACTTGCGATGCCCACCCCATTTGCTCCTCCAGGCGATCAGCGGCAGCCCCGTACACGGACGGTCACGCGTGGAAAGCCGACGACCACGACTCATCCACTGATGCGATCGAGTACATGGACTATACACCATGCTCCAGAAAAAGTCATCTATCTCAAGCCGCACCGATCTGCATTGCATGGAGCCGGACAACATCGAGCCCAACCACGACATCAAGCTGTACCACACCGTAACCATAATAGTATACTCTAACAATATCTTTGTAATGGCTGATATGTTTGCCAAGTTATATATATAGAGAGAAAATGAGTTGGTGATGTTTTTTTTCCATTTGGAGTATAGTATATAGCTAGATGATCCTTGAGATTAAAAGAACAATTGTTCCGAACAGGCCGCCACGTATGTAGAATCCATATAAAAGAAATCATTTTTGGTATTATTTTCACCCACAATGCCTATATTATATAGCACCGGATGGATATTTAGCTAGCGTTGCATCAACTTACGAGAATAATACGATATGGCATAGATAATCCAGAAGAAAAGTTCAGGCTCTTGTTTTTCTTATCTCTTTTCCTATTCATTTGCAGGTATATGTATTCTGTACTATATTAAACTTCCACCGCGCGTGCATGCTTTACTTGTATTGTTCATATACATGGACGGAAAGGCAAATAATCTCTCATTTATCATTCATATATATTCTAGACATGCATGATTACATTTCTATATCTCAACTTTTATTACTATGAGCAACATTATTGTTGTACTACTATAATTATCCTGGAAGAAGACGAGGCGAGGCACGCAATGACGACGAGGCGGTCAGCGGTGAAGCCGATCGAGGTGGGCGACGTTGAAGACCAAGATCCACCCGCGACCGACTCTAGAAAACCACAGGCGTCGGAACTGCTGGTGGCAGGGGCGCATGCAGTTTAGGAGCTCGTAGAAAGAGCAGCCATGCAGTTTAGAACTTGTGGCGGGGCCCTCCTTTGTTCCACTGAAGTGGCAGGCCGAAAAGGCCCTCGTGCGCCATTGATGCGAACATCGTGCATGGCGTTGTGGAGCACGATAACTTCCAGCAGCCAGGGAAGGGAGAAGTGACGACGACGCAGTGTGTGTGTGTACATGGCCGGAGGAAGTATCGTACCATTCAGTTCAGTCCTCCTTTGTATTATCTCGACATAGTTGTGCAAACCTAGCTACAATCTACAAACAAAGTCATATATAAGCTGCAAGTACCATGCTGCTTTAATTGTTTTCCCAAACACACGGACAAATGGAGTACTACTACTATTCAGTTAGTCACCTAATGATAGTCAGGCATTCACTTCATACAAATTAATTCCACCATACTTCAAGGGTTTAGGTTGTTGGGGATGTTGCTGTACAGCGGCAGCCGGCAGTAGAAGGCCGGCTGTGTTAGTTTCTCCAATAACATGCGGTGGCTGTGGCCGTGGCCGCGAATCACCTCCGTGCCTATGCATCCACCTCCGTGCTTCCGCAAATCCGGTGGGAAGGTGGCGCAGGAGCTTGCCGGAACGGTGGGAAGACATGTGAGGTAGCGTATGAACTCGCCGGGCTGTGTGGAGGCGTGGAGCCAGGTGAGGGAGCCCTTCAACTCACCGCCGTCGGAGCGGCCGGCAGAGGGAGACGTACGGGGAGGGACGCAGGACCTTGCCGGAGCAGCGGGGATGCATGGAGGGGCGCATGACCTCTACGGGGAGGCGAGTAGGCAGGCCAGCGGCACGGCAACATGTGAGGGGAGCTAGGGTATAAACTTTGGTAAGGGAATCTACTCGGATGAAATCCTGAGTCTCGAGATGTCTGTTAATATATGCACTTTGCGGTGCCAGCGTTACATGAGGAAACAAGGAGAGACTCGATACAAGTCTGATCGCTAAAGAGTCCAAGTCTAGTCCGACCCGTATACATACGTACGCCTCATGGTATCTTAAAACTATCGCTAACACCCTCCGTTAATCACAACTTGGATAAGTTGAGATTATGCTTAAACTCCTCAAAGTTACGAACTGGGAGTGGCTTTGTAAAACCATCGGCAACTTGATCCTTTGAAGGAATGAACCGAATTTCAAGTTGTTTGTTCAGAACTCTCTCTCTGACAAAATAAAAATCGATCTCAATGTGCTTTTCTCGTGCATGGAAGACTGGATTAGCTGATAGATACGTTGCTCCCAAATTATCACACCATAGACACGGTGTTTGCCTTGACTTGACTCCAAGCTCAACAAGTAAGGACTGTACCCAAATTATTTCAGCTGTTGCATTGGCCACTGACTTATATTCTGCCTCTGTGCTTGATCTAGACACTTAGCCTGCTTTTTAGCACTCCATAAAATAAGATTTGGACCATAGAACACAGCAAACCCTCCTGTTGATCTGCGATCATCAAGACATCCTGCCCAATCTGCATCTGAAAAGGCACTGACTAGTGTAGAATCAGATGACATAAAAGTGAGTCCAATACTGACTGTTTCCTTGACATATCTCATGATGCGCTTGGCAGCTGTCCAATGCAATGTTGTAGGAGCATGCAAGTATTGACAAACCTTATTAACAGCATAGGAAATATCTGGCCTTGTGAGAGTTAAATATTGTAAGGCATCTACCATACTCCTGTAACTAGTGCTATCATCAGGGCCTAGCATCTCGCCTCCTTGTGCTGTAATTTTTTTCTGAAGATGATAAAGGTGTTGATGAACCTTTACAGTTTGTCATACCAACACGAGCAAGGACATCCTGGGCAGCCTCTGACGAACTAGCAACTATGATATCATCAACGTATAAGCATATACATCGTGACAGTGGACTTGTGATAGATAAACAATGAAGTATCCGACTTTGATGCAACAAAAACAAATCTGATTAATTGAGCACTTAACCGTGAGTACCATGCCCGAGGTGCTTGCTTCAGCCCATATAATGCTTTATCTAACTTGCACACATAGTTTGGCTTTTGTTTATCTTCATAACCAGGTGGCTGTTTCATAAAGACCTTCTCTTCCAGAACACCATGAAGAAACGCATTCTTGATATCTAGCTGTCGCAAACTCCATCCCCTAGAAACAGAAATTGCCAGAACAAGCCGAACGGTTGCAATTTTCACAACGGGACTGAAAGTGTCATCATAATCTATTCCATATCGTTGCTTAAAACCTTTGGCTACTAGTCTAGCCTTATACCTATCAATTGAACCATCTGCTTTCCTTTTGATTTTGTAAATCCACCTGCAATCAATGACATTCGACGCATGACGAGGTGAAACTAACCTCCATGTTTTATTTTTCATAAGCGCATTATATTCATCATCCATAGCCATTTTCCACTTGTCATGTGCTAGAGCAGTTTGCAAATCAGCCGGTTCATCTGAAGATGCAGTCAAACACCAACGTATAGTTCCATCTTTATAATTTTTCGGATTAGCTATACCTTTTGATCCTCTTGTAGCTGGCCGAGTTGGAGGAGGTGCGGGCTGATTAACAGGAACGGAAGGTGCAGAAGATCCTGGGCTGCTGTCTCCATCCACAGATGATCCTGTGGCCGTCCGTGTGGGAGATTGAGAGGCTCTTGTTAGCACACGAGTGCCACTGGGCACAGAGGATCCTGGCAGCCGGGTCACATGCAAGGGACGTGCATGCGTTTCTGGCGAGAGAAACTCCGTGCTAAACTCCGAGGTTGATTTGGCTGTGCAGCTGATCCGAGGTTGATTTGGCAGATGAATCTACACTGTGTTCTGTGCTTTCTTCTTCTGCTGTTATTGCATGTGTACCATTTGAGCTGTTTTGAGCACTATTTTGACTGAAATTTTCACCAATTTGTCCTGCTGGTACCTGCACAACAGTAGTAGGACTAGACGTGGGATTAGTACCAGGAGGATTAGCCATAGTTGAATCATCAATAAGAGTGCCCCCGTGTTCAAAATTTTGAAGAGAGGAATCAAGTAAAAGGATTTCCTGCCTAAGAAGGGCACCGGCATTTGGATGAAGGGACTCAAACGGGAACACTGCCGCATCAAAGACAACATCCCGAGAGATATAGATACGTCCGGTGGAAATCTCTAGACATTTAACACCTTTATGGCGAGGACTATACCCCCAAAACACACATTGTTTGGAACGGAAAGCAAGTTTGCGTGTATTGTAGGGACGCAAGTTGGGCCAACAAGCGCAACCAAACACTCGTAAGGAGTTATAATCAGGCCGTGTGCCTAAGAGACGATGAACAGGTGTATCATTATTGATAACTTTGCTTGGGAGCATATTAATAAGATATGTGGCAGTAAGAAACGCCTCATCCCAAAATTTGAGAGGCATATGAGCATGAGCAAGAAGTGCGAGTCCTACTTCAACAATATGACGGTGTTTTCTTTCGGCAGAACCATTTTGTTGATGTGCATGAGGACAAGATACATGATGTGAGATTCCTTGTGTTTGAAAGAAAGACTTTAGTTTCACATATTCTCCTCCCCAATCGGATTGGACCGTAAGAATTTTTCTATCAAGTTTACGTTCAACAAGTTTTTGGAAGTTTACAAAGGCAGAAAAGGCATCAGATTTCTTCTTGAGCAAATAGATCCAAGTAAACTTGCTATAATCATCAATGAAACTTATATAATAATCATGACGTCCAACAGAAGTGGGGGCAGGACCCCATACATCAGTAAACACTAATTGTAGGGGAGCTGTAGAGACACTAGTAGACACTGGATAAGGAAGTCGATGACTCTTTGCCTGCTGACAAGAGTCACAGACCGACGCTATGCTAAGATCCTTGACAAAAGGAAGTTTATTCTTACTAATGATTTGACTAACAATTGACAGAGATGGATGACCAAGGCGACTATGCCACTTTGCTTGAGATGGCTTGGTGGCGACAAAGGCTTGCTTCTGTGTGTGAGGGCTGGACATCGATGATGATATGAGCGGGTAAAGCCCTCCAACGCATCTCCCTCTATGAATTATGTTCCGTGTGACCTGATCCTTAATCAAAAAGAAGAAAGGATGAAATTCTATAAAGGCACGATTATCGAGGGTAAAACGATGGACGGATAGCAATTTTTTCGATGCATTGGGGACATGCAAGATATTACGAAGATGAAAATCTTGAACAGGGGTGCGACATATTGAATGACCAACATTGGAAATCTCCATACCTTGCCCACTGGCGGTGTTAACCTTGTCATGTCCTTGGTATGTGTCACGCACGGTCAGGTTGTTGAGCTCGCTCGTGATGTGATGTGTAGCCCCAGAGTCAGGGTACCAGTTGGTGTCCACACCATAGGAGGCAACGTTCCCCTCCTTGCCGCCATAGTCATCATCATGGTCTTGGAAGCGGTACCAACAATATCGGGCAGGGTGTCCCTCCCGATTACAAATCTGGCAAGTGACCTCCACCCATGGGGTGGTGCAGCTGCGTCCACGACCACGCACGACCCCCACTAGAAGATGTGCGGCCACCTCCACGGCCTGGACGTGGCTGATTTGTATCAGCACGTCGGGTGTCATGACGCTCGTCACGACGGTCACGGTCAGCCCGATCTCCACGATCCCAACGCGGCTGGTTGTTGTTGGGGTGAAACTGGCGGCCGCGAGAGGACAAGTTTGCAGATGTCTCGAATCCATTGTGAACCTCGTGTTGGAGCATCTCGTTGCGCTCATCATAGGCATAAATCTGGGAATAGAGAGACGCCACGGTGATGGTGGAGGATACGACTCCGATGGCCGCAACGAGAGAATTGTAGCCCACACCAAGACCAGCGAGAATAAAGGAGATATGTTCCTTGTCGGTGATGGGAGACCCGGCGGCGGCGAGGTCATCGGCAATACTCTGCATCTTGGTGAGGAAGGCATCGGTGGTCATATTGAGTTTCTTTGTGCTTGCCAAGGCAATGCGCAGGTTCGTGACCTTTGCTTGATTTTGAGAGGCAAACATCTCTTCTATCGCCTGCCATACTGCGGCGGCATGCTCAAGGCGCTGAACATGTGGAAGAACTTCAGGCGAGAGCGATTGAAACAAATAACCGAGAACGATCTGATCTCGGCTGATCCAATTATCATAGTCTGGGTTGGGGGCGGTCTTGGCCGCTGTACTGGTTTCCTTGTCTGCTGGCGATACGACCAGTGTGGTTGGGGGAGCAGCATCGGTACCGTCTAGCAGACCGATCAAACGAGCTCCTCGAACCGGTGGCAATACTTGAGCACGCCACATCGTGTAGTTCCGTCGCGTCAGCTTGTCTGATGGAGGATTGCCGAGTTTGATGACCTGGGCTGTGGGAGTTGTCATGGCGGAAGTGGTGGGGGCGGCGTCGGCGGAAAACTGTTTGGGCGACGGCGATCGGGATGGGTGTGGGTTCTAGGCGATCAGGTAGATGCGGCGAAAGAGCCGGCTCTGATACCATATAAACTTTGGTATGGGGATCTACTCGGATGAAATCCTGAGTCCCGAGATGTCTGTTAATATATGCACTTTGCGGTGCCAGCGTTACATGAGGAAACAAGGAGAGACTCGATACAAGTCTGATCGCTAAAGAGTCCAAGTCTAGTCCGACCCATATACATACGTACGCCTCATGGTATCTTAAAACTATCGCTAACATAGGGGAGCGGGCGGGTGGTCTACTTGCAGGTGGTGGGGGAGACAGAGGGAGGAAGAGAATGAGGAGAGTGAGAGGCAGGAGAAGATGGGGTCAAGACTGTCGAGTACTCTGGTCCAGTTTTGGGTTTCCTGTGGTTTTCTTTGGCGTGTTAAATTGTGGCAGCATATCTACTCCCTTCGATTTAGTTTTACTGAAACACATTTTCTAATGGTAGGCACCTTGATAGTGGCACTTATCATCTAGCCATTTGCCGATAACAGAAAGCCCCTAACCGACGTTGGGAAGGTCACGCCCACCCGCGTTGATGCGATCCTGACGGCCGACGGTGAAGGGTGAACCTCTGGCGAACGCCGCAAGCTTCTCTTCTCTGACGTTGATGCGATCCCACGTCCACCGGCACACATCCTCCGAGGTGAGAAAGAGAACCTCTAGTTGTGAGAAAAATAAATAAACAAAGAGGGAAGCTGGACTTCCCCGAATTGCAGTGCAGGGTTTGTCTGAGAAAAATTCTATCGGAACATGTCCACAAAATCATCAACCTACGTGGACCCCAACCGTAACAAACAACATGTGGCCCAGAGGGAAAATACGTACGGGAATTTTGTGGAAAAAAGATCTGTCCTACCACTTGTCAACCAAGAAGGATGGTACACGCCTAGAATTATGTGGAGCAGACTCGATCGGTAACATTTTTCCGGGTTGGTTTGTCGAGTGAGGACATTGTTTGCAGCGTCTATGAGGACGAAAAACTGAACTTGATGAATAGGAGAACACGCCAAGGTGAGTGCAGGTCAAGGTTATTGTTTCTTAAATATTATTGTAACTCATGTTAATACATTTATCTGATTGTGTATTTTACGTGAAGGATTTAAAATAGTTGTTTTCATTATAAGTGCACGTGCATGCTTACTAGTGAAAGTACAATTATCAGAGTGCTTGTCTGATTGCACAAGGCATGCAACAACTCTTTCAATCGAGAAACAACCGAATCTTATTTTGTTCCACTTTTAGTAAATCGTGAACGATATATTCCATTAATAATGCATGCCAAAAGGGTGTGAAGGGGACAGTTATTCGTTGTTCTTGGAATCCATGGTATATATCAATCCATGCATGACCAATAAGATAGATTTAGATGGTAACGGCCGGAGAAGAGGCAAATCGAACGTCCCTCCGTCTCATCAAAATATATAGTTGTCTCGTAGATTTAACAAAGTTTAAATGAATCCAAACACTATTTACTAGTATATAGATTCATCCAAATTTTAACAAACCAGTTACATCTATTTTAAGACGGAGAGAGTAAATGATTTGATCGGATCAGCGCGGTACAGATGAAGATGATGGCTCCGCGATATAATGTTGCCTCAAAATTTACCCGTGATCTCGTGATTGGCACATATCAATCTAGGACGAATAATAAGATAGATTTGGATGGTAACGGGGACGAAAAAGAAAATATCCTAAATGATTTTGGTCCGATTTGCGCGGCGCTCGTACAAAGTGATGATGATGCATGATCGGAAAGGAAGAATCTTTTTTTTGTGTGAACCTGGAAAGAAAGAATCTTGAGCGTCCGCCTAGCTAAGCTAGGACGTAAAGTTGAAACCTGTTGGCATCACGGCATTGTATTGCGCCATCCATGGCCGGTGGATGAGACGTTGCCTCGCGGCGCCATGGCTGCCCGGACGTACCATGGGGCCATGCATGCAGCATCATAATAATTGATACAGGAATATATTGATTGATTAATTTGTAAAAGTTTGTAGTGTGCGTCCGTACGGAATCCTCATCCATGCATTTATTAAAAACAATGACATGTAATTTCGGTAGTAACATGAAATTTTGGTATTTTGGCCTCGACAAAAATGACAAATCTATACCTAATAATAATAAAGCACGAAGTGTTTCTTCCGGTCCAACATTTTTTAGACGAATTTGCCCTCCCACTAAATCACATAATACGGTGCATACCACCCCAACGTGAAAAAGAAAATTCAACAACCAGGATCGATCGATCCGTGGGCTTTAATACGTACATCGTGTCAGCCTTAGCCCACGATGGCATACATATGCTAAGTTAGCGTTCGATCGAATCTGTCCAGAAAAATAGCTTTATAGCTTCCATATTCTTGATTGAATAGTCCCACATCGTTACATTACAACAATTCACACCGGTTTATATGCGTTCGAAGTTGGCTGTGTATCAGCAAGCAATGAGTTCCTCAGAAACCATTGATTGATTTGAAAAGTTGTTGCCTGCCTGAATTAAAAAGAGGGGCGTTGCCTGTTGCTGCTGCCATCATTGAATTAAAAGGAGGTCCTACGGATGAGCCTGATGGGGGCGGTGTCGGGACGGAGCTCTAGGGCGGAACCGAGGGGAAGAGGGGCACGAGGTAGCTGGCGCTCCAGAGACCAGAGGGCCGGCGGGGAGCGAGGCGCCTGGCGGCGGCGGAATCGAGTAGACTTGGCTCAACGAGCAAGGCGAGAGATGAGAGAATGGGGTCGTGATGGGATAGGTGTCGAGGCGCGTGGTGTGTGCGTGGGTCGCGTCGCGTGCGTGTCCTGTGTAGGTAGGTATGGGTGCGTGTGTGTTGGATCGGTGTGAGTCCAGCTTGCGTGGACCCAACATGTATGCCTGCCTTTTTTCTTTTTAAAAATTTATTTTATATTTCTTTTTCCATATGCTTTTACAAATAATAAAAATAGAATATAGAAATAAAAAGAGAGGCTTGATGGACATAATATCATCAATGGAAAGATGTAATCCATAAGCTTGTTCTTGATATATAATCCATAAAATCAACACGTTTGTTGTTCTGCCGCAACGCGCGGGTTATATTTCTTTTTCCATATGCTTTTACAAATAATAAGAATAGAAATACAGAAATAGAAATAGAAAGAGAGGCTTAATGGACATGATACCACCAATGGGAAGATGTAATCCACAAGCTTGTTCTTGAAATATAATCCATAAGATCAACACGTTTGTTGTTCCGCCGCGACGCGCGGGCATTGTGCTAGTCTAGTAAAATTTGGTGATATGGCCGTGCTGAGATTCCACATGCTCCAAGGCCTATTCCAACCAAGCCTTTATGACCGGAAACCATGTCCGCTGGAAAATATAAAGATTAGTTTTCGGTCACAACACTGTTTGACCCACTAGTTTGCCAAGAGGGCACGGTTTGCTCAGTATGTGATCTTTGGCGAGTGCTTTTCTATGAGACACTCGACATACACCTTCTTTTTGCTGGGTGTCCCTTTTTTTTGTCGACTTCTTTGCGGTTGATAGTGGGCAAACATACTCTTTGACTTGCTCCGGACACAAAACACTCGTTAAAGACGGACATACATGGCTGCCATGCATGAATGTGTTTTCTCGTATCCAGATGAATTCCCTTTAATCTAACCCTAATATGATCCGTAAATCACTTTTTCCCACAATATGCAATAATGGATTCAAGGGGTGCGAGGGCAGCGGGAACATATGCACGGATGATCATATACTAGGTAGGGACGCGCGGCTTGCCGCGCGGCGGGCAAGCCGATATGAACAATCGATAAAAATATTCTAAGTGAATTTCGAATAAAGATGTTCCCTAATCTTACTCTAATACTTTACAATACATTAGTAGGACATAGTATGAGAGAGAGCAGTAGATCGATACTAAAAACACAGAAGGAAATCCCACTGGTACCACTGGTACCAATCATACAGTAATGAGCACTACTGAAATAAAACACGAGCTTACATACTAGTTCATGTACATTGTAAGTGTTCATGAACATTGGACCGTACATACCGAGTGTTCATACACATATAGTAATGGACATTGTTGACATGAAATGAAGGATGGAATATACAACGCAGTACTATAGAATTGTGTTTGACAGGGTCCAATCAGAATATTGACCACGATTAACATACACATTCATGATACATAATATAGTCTAGATGGGGTTACATAATAATCTGAATAATATACTAACTACATTAAACGTTGCATAAGAACTGGCCAAGTGACTTACAATTTCAAAGTGATTTGTACATAGCATCATTTAGAGGATTTTGATGCAACACAACTAAGAGGATCTTGATGAAAGGTCAAGTTGAATAGGAATTTCTAATTTAAATTGAACCAATAAGAATCTTCTATCTGTAAGTTTCCACTCCATTGTACCTGCGAACACTGATCTACTAATTATATTGATATGAGAGGCCAAAAGGCCTAAACAGAGGAATAGGGTTTTATGCGTAATTTTAGAGGCCTGGACCCATAACTGCAATATATCTTCCTTAGCAAAAACTGCGGACATATTACATGAAGCTACCAAGGCAAAGGAACTATGAGTTGTGAACATATGTTACCATTTTACTATTATTAGGACAGATAAAAAGGCACAAAATCATAACTACCAAATAATATGTGCTCAAAATCTGCCTTAAATATCACTCACGGTTCCTGATTATACTCATCCAAAAAATAAAAGGGAGTCTTTGGTCCTCTCACTGCCAACGTTTTCGACAGAGAATATTTTACTGATCAGTAGGTAGTGGGACACAACCGTTTCAGTTTTTACCACAAAACATATGTCCTAGACTAACCTAAAGATTTCCAGACCCCACCAATCTGGTATGGTCACCCCTAGATAAAAAGAAAGATCATCCACAGGGAAAAATGAGACCGAAAGATCCTAGCTTCATATGGAGGATCCTGGCAGCTAAATAAGTAATAAACTGTAAGGAAAAAATTATGGACATTGTGAGCGTTCAATAGAACTTTGGCTCACAATTGCCAAACAGGCAGCATCCATAAAATCCAAGATCAATCCATGGTGAAGCATGGGACCTAGAAAGGACATCAATGCACCTGAACAGTGATTTAAATCAAAAGGAACTCAAGCTGCTACTTGCCCAATTATTCAACATTAACAAAGCTTTGCAAGTCTGTGTTTATCTTGACATGTAAGAGAATAGATTGATATCGTTGCAAGAGTTGTTTGATTCTTTATTTATGGAAGTAGGGAGAGGCACACCTGATTAGACAAGCTTTATTGTCGAAATCATCTCCGAATTCTTCCTGATATAAATAAAATTGTCAAAGCATTTAGCGTACTTGGCAGACCTGCACAGGAGGAAAGTAAACTAAGAAAGAGCTGAATGTAAAACTATCAAGAATTCTGCATTCATACACTTATAAATCCACTATATATGTTTAAAAAATCATATAGAATACCAAATAAAGTTCAACCACATAATAAAAAAGGATAAAACAAAAACATTTGTCTTTGTAACATCTAACAACTTTTAGTAGAAGCCACGAGCACTAGACATAGACGTGTGCAGACACACCATCACTAAGATTAATCAGCAGTAGCAAAAGTAGTAGTATCCAAAGTGGATTAACCGGTAGCATATTAAAACGTGCGCATAGAACGCAGTGGTACAACCAACAGTATTATGTACGCATATATTTATAAGCACCAGTTATAGTCCATAAATGTGGAAGAACCTCATATTATAAGCACCAATTTATGTAGTTCGACAGTCTGAGCAGTAGCAGCACAACGGAATAAAGTCCACATGCATCTATGAACATCTAGTATGGTAACAGATAAAACATCAAAATTAGGAGGCCAAGATGAAGAAAAAAGTCAATGAAAAGTGAACAGGCTGGCATCCGTGCCAAGGAGCTCTACACAGGCTTGCAGATTGGTGAAGCAAAAGAGAAAGAGAGGAGATGACATGGAAGAATCACCCGGCTACTGGGGTTTAGGTGAACACGACATGATGGTGGCATAGAGGTCGAGCTAGAGGCGGGGGTATTGGAGGCGTTCAGCTGCTTCTACTTGTGGAGGGGCGGCGACACGAGGGGGTAGGAGAGGAGATCAAGGCCACCAGGTCTTCTAGGGTTTCAGATCCCCTGGTTCTGCACAAGACAAAATAAGAAGCAGTAGACCCCCTCTTTCCAGGGTAACAAGGGGAGGTGATGCGGGATCGCCGGGAGGCCCGTTCCCGGCAACGAAGGGAGATCTACACTTACCGAACAGGGGAGAAGGAGCTCCCCAACCCAAAACAAACACAGTTGTGCAGCTTTTCAAGGCAATCATTCGTGAAACCCAAATCTCGATTGCACACTCGAGGTACCTTCAGTCTCATAAAGAATACCTGCACTCACTCATATAGCACTGCTCGTAAATGGAGAAGGTCTAAAACAAACAACTTTGATTTTTTAGTAGTCCTTGGATTTCCTTGTTTTCATCATTTTCAGAATAGTAATATTTCATGTGCCCCGTAAAAGTAAAAAAAGAGCCAACAGATCGCTTTATGACATCACAAGATCTTAAACTGGTACTACCAGAAACAACATCTCATATTCTCTAGAAAAACATCTTCGCAGAAAGCATTTTCTTTATAAGCACCTTAAATTAAACATTTTTTCAGATAAAAATATCACGAGCCTCAGAGCTAAATATGCTGAGTATGAGCCTAGCAAATAACAACATTCAAATACAAACTGTAGCTAACAATTTCTGTCAGTATTAGTCAGTTAACTTCCATACCAAGAGGAAGCGAACAAAGAATATGAGTTAATAAACATTAATAAACCAAGCTTGGTGAATAGCAAACTCATTGAAAACAACGTTCCTACTTAGCAAAACCTTTTTAGTTTCAGGATTCCATAGTTTATATGCTTTAACTTCTGAACCATAACCAAGGAATATGTACTTAACAGCCCTAGGCTCTAACTTTCCATTATCAACATGAGCATGTGTAGTGCAGCCAAAAACTCTCAACTGTGAATAATCAGCAGGCGAACCTGACCATACCTCAATGAGAGTTTTCTTCTCAAGTGGAATAGAATGTGACCTGTTGATGAGGTAACACGTTGTGTTGGCTGCTTCAGCCCAGAAACGCCTATGCATACCTGCATTAGACAACATACAACGAGCCCTCGAGATGATGGTTCTGTTCATACACTCTGCCACGCCATTCTGTTTAGGAGTATATGGGATGGTGTGATGCCTGATCATGCCATCGTTACTGCAAAACTCCTCAAACTCATTAGAACAGAATTACATACCATTGTCAATACGTAGTACCTTTACCTTCTTCTCAGTTTTCTTTTCAACCATAACTTTCCACTTCTTAAAAGCATCAAAAACATCAGATTTATGCTTCAAAAAATAAGGCCATACTTTTCTTGAGTAATCATCAATAATAGTAAGCATGTAATTAGCACAACCAATAGAAGTCTTATGCGACGAACCCCATACATCAGAATGCACATAATCTAATATGCCTTTGGTGATATGAACGAAAGCATTGAATTTAACTCTTTTATGTTTACCAAAGATGCAGTGCTCACAGAACTCAAACTTACTCAAGTTGCAACCATCAATCAGCTCTCTCTTGACCAACTCTGCCATGCCTTGTTTGCTCATATGCCTAAGACGCATATGCCACAGATGTATTTTACCACAATCATCAGAATCATTACAGTAACAGCAGCAACAATACTAGGCAAAGTGCTACCTCTAAGAACATATAATTTAGCTAAATTCATATCACCTATCATGTGAATAAGAGAACCTTTTGATACCTTCAGAACTCGATGCCTACCGGCATACTTGTATCCATCAATGTCCATGGTACTCAGGGAGATCAAATTTCTGGCCATGCTTGGTATGTGCTTTACCTCACTCAACGTGTGTGTCACGCCATCATGTGTCCTGATCTTAACAGATCCAACACCAACAATATGGCATGGGTTGTCATTCCCTACACGCACAAAATCTCCAGTCTACACAGACTCATATGAACTGAACCAATCTTTGTTACCGCAAATATAAAACGAACATGCAGTATCAAGTATCCATTCATCATCATGAGAAGCACAAGCAGCAAAAACAACTAAGCATTCACCATCAGAACTATCAGAAACAACAGCAGCCTTACCAGTACCTTCAGACCTATCTTTCGGTTGGTAAGCCGTTTCTTTTCTCCTGATTCTGCAACTTCCAATAATCATCAATAACGTGATTAGATTTCTTACAATACCTTCAGAATTTAACCTTTCCCTTGGAATTTGAATGACTTCTACCGTCCTTTCTCTTATCTCTGTTGCCATAGTTGTTATACCTCTGCTCGGTCCTGCCACGAACCTGCAGAGCCTCAGCCTTGGATGATGTCCCATCTGACCCTACCATAGTTTTCATATTTTCCCTCTGTTTGAGGGCATCATGTACTTCGGCAAGGGTTAGTTCATCACGGCTCAACAATATTGTATCACGAAAATGTGTATAGGAACTAGGCAACGAGCATAAAAGTAGAAGAGCTAAATCCTCATCATCATATTTTACCTCCATAGACTGCAAGTCTGAAACAATCTCTTTAAAAACATATATGTGATTCATTACCGATCCACCTTCTTGCAGCCTATGCGAGAACAACTTTATCTTCACATTCATCTTACTAGTTAGATCCTTTGACACACAGATCGTTTCCAGTTTTTCCCATAGGGCAGCAGCAGATTTCATCTCCAGTACTTCCTGCAAAATATTTTTGGACAAATGAAGTTGAATCAAAGACAAAGCCTTACGGTCCTTCCGCTTCTCTTCGACGGACCAGGTCTTAGCATCCTTTTCAACGAATCCATCCAGCGCTTCATCCAGATCAGAAGTTTGGGCGAGAATCGCCCGCATCTTCACCTGCCACAAGGAGAATCTTGTGGTGTAGTCCAGCTGTGGTAGATCGAACTTCAATGACGACATGTCGCAAACCCTAGATTAGAACCTGGGGCTCTAATACCACTTGTTACAATTGTGACAAGAAGATAACAAAGAATGAAAAGAAAAAACACAGCAAGGGGACACAGATTTAACGTGGAAAAACCTCTCCAACAAAGAGAGGAAAAAACCACAGGCGCCAGCCAGCGAAACTTCACTATATCGAGGAGTGTTTACAAACGCCGGGGATTTTACAGATGCAACCCATCCCAACCAGCGGCTTACAAGGGGTTTATATATCGGTGGAAACCTAGGTCTTCGACGATCCGTACCGTACTCGGCCCAAGCCTCCGGCGACGGGCCTCGCTCCACTCGTCAGAAGTTGGCCTATACTTTGTAGAATTTGGATCAACATATAACACCTTGCGCATGAGGATGCCATGCCGGCCACTCTACATTATGCTCCCTGAGTTGTTCAACTCTGCTCCACTCTTCGTCTCTGTTTACACCGGTAAAGAAAAATATGGGCATCTCGTCCCAAATATGCACATTGGTTGCCAGGCCAAAGGCCAGTATCCTGGCGCAGTGGCGCTGCGATTGGATCGGATTGAGTGGGCCCATATTCATTACCGGTGGCGGTTCAGGGCAGTTACTATGTTGGTGGGGGGAATAGATTCATCCAAAAAAGTGTCGGACCGCGAGAAATACTTTGTTTTTTATTATTACTAGCAAAATGCCCGCGCGTTGCGGCGGAGAGAGAAAACAATGGAGTTATATGAGTACGGAAACACAAAAGGCAGGTTTTTATAGTAGTAGTCGCAACTCCATGTCAAACTTTTAGCTCTGTGCTTGCAGCCGAGGTGAAACAATGGTTCTTCTTTCCCGCCCGTTCAGTTCATTTTCTTAGAGGAAGACTGCGGATCACGTTTAATTAGCCCATCAATTCCACTCTATACATTAGGCAACCATATCTTCAATTAGGCCACAATTTCTTCCCACATTAGCCTACTCTCCACTTTCTTGAAAGTCCCCATTGGATCCAATCTTTAGATTTCCGATCAAGGAGATGTTGCTTGTTTATTCTAGAGGAGGATGATTCAAATCAATTTATAGAGGTATATAAATCGGTGAAAATCAGTTGAAGGGAGCAATGTGGGACTATTTAATATAAAAATTATACAACATCTCTCTTGTTTACCGATAAACAGAACCTCGTACAATCAGAAGTCAGATAGCCGGCCCAAAGAAAGCCCAGCTGCGGCCCACTACGAGCCTAGCGTATAAAGGAAACACATATCCAATCGATCCCCGTCTTCTTTTCTTTTTTCTGCCATTGTTCTTCCAGGCTCAACAAACGCCCTTTGTCATCTCCTGCTGCCCGTTGGTGAGGTTCGCGTACAGCTTCATGATCCGATCCCGGTGAGCCGCGGTGCCTCACTCCTGGATTAATCAAGAGCACGGGGAGGGATAGGCAGCGACTTACAACACAAGAAGAAATGCAGCTAGGTGAATGGAACAAGGGGTGGGCATCAGTTACTAATTTGTCGCCTGGTTCAGGATGGCGTTGGCTACTCCCCCATTTCCTCTCCTCACGTTTCCTACATACACCCAATCTTATTTCTCTACTCGACGAGTCAGATCCACTTTGGTAACATGTACAGCTCGTACCGATCTAGGATAGAATAAAAGTTCCAAGAATAAATGCCTCTGATTAATCCAGTACATGGCGTTTGGGGTTGTCATGGCCCTGTTCTACCGTCCGGAGGACGCGGAAGATGCCGACGGCCGGTGATCAATGTGGTGGCGGGTAGGTGCGGTTCTGCTCTACTCGGGAGGATAGAGCGGGTTCGTTCGATAGGTGATTTTAGCGGAAAAAAATGAAACGGTACCGGTATCTTAGTGTATCATGTGTTTTGGTGGGAGGGCAAACCTGTCTAAAAAATATTGGACCGGGAGAAACACTTCGTGTTTTACTATTATTATGTATAGATATAGCTTATTATGTATAGATGTACATATATAGATATAGATATAGATATAGATATAGTTATAGATATAGATATATATGACTCTTTCTTTTTGGTAGCTTAAAAAACAAACAACCAGCCGACATCTTGGAATGGTACGGAGTGGGCTTCACCGAGAATAGTATATAGCCTTCGGTTCCTATTAATAGTCTCTAGTCTATTTAAACTAGATGTATTTGTATCTAGATAAAGTTGAGACCATTAATATAGACCAAAGGAAGTATAAGATTAAATCGATCCGGCCAGTCTGGATATGATTTTAACAGATCCCAATAATACGGCATTGGCTTAGGCTTGTACAGCAAGTATCAACAAGAGAACTCAAAATCTTCTTGATAAACAAGCGGATCAGGGGTATATTATTGTGCTGCCAAATTTGTTAGAGCTCACGGTACATGATTTTTCACTGTTGATGCTGTTGTGGGAGCTCGTGGCACGTGATCTATCAGCGAGTCAGCGTTGGTATCATACATTTCTTACAGCTATAAAAACAAAAGTGTCGACACAAAAGCACCAATGAACACTTGGAGTGAATCCATCCACATGCACTGATGATGCATAGGCATCTTGAGCAGATACTCCTATTACTTGTCTTACTCTCGCATCTCATGGACATGGCACATGGCCATCGTGGGGGGACAAGGTGCTCAGGTTGTAAAGTTTAAAAAATAGGAAGGCGCCGAATAGAGGGATTTGGTGAATCACGGCATGAGTTTTCAAGTGCACCCATGAGTTTTCAATCTTCTACGCGCGAGAAGATTTGTGTCCGACAAGCTTTGCTTGAAGGAAGATGGATGTGGGGAGCTTATTCAGTTTTTGCTCTTTGGTAAAGGTTATTACAAGGAGTCCAGCTCTCCGAAGAGAGAGACAAGATCTCTTGGAGCTTTGCTCTCTGCTCAGTGTTACTCTCTGCTCGGTCAACATATGAGGTGCAGTGCCACAGAAGAGTTCAGATGTCAAATTTGGAGGCAGTAAGATTTTACTTTGCATTTTGGGACGAAGGGAGTACTTAATTGGTTTCAGTGTCCGACTCCATCACATCTCATGGCACATGGTGCTCAGATTGGAAAGATAGGTGCAACCGTAAATTAACTACATTAGGTGAGTGGCCTGCGGAAGCAACTAAGGCCTTCCACAACGTGAGCGATGCCAGAATCCGAAAAAGTGGGACAGTGTGTCAGCAATGCCCTGAAAAATAATCTGGGCACCGGCCTCGCAATGTTGCGGTGCCAGAAAAAAAAGGATAGGACCCACACATAGATAAAAAATACTTGACCAAGCCAACTTGCAGTGTTCCAGTGTTCCTTCCCTTGAGTGCTAGATGGATTGGTGGTTGAAAATAATATACTTTATTACATGAGATGAAGTGGGCATCGGAGCAAGTAGGTGCTCTGGTTCCCTGAAATTTTGTTGGGGCACTGGCTGTGCAATGGAGGGCACCGATGCCTCATTGCTGAAAAGTAGTTTGGGCACCGATTTTTTCACACGTTGTGGAGGGCCTAAGAGTTGTATAGAATAGCTCATTATTGTTAATTTCAGATCTCACAAAAAATTGTATTGCTTTCTATAGTAATTAAGGCTACCGTATGAGTATATACCTTTAAGATGCTTCATGATCAAACACCTATGAGAGTGTAACTTTGTCATTCTTTGTGCTCTTGTAGATGAAATTATTCAAGCTTCATGCACTAGCCAACGCAAACCAAATTCCAAACTTATGAAAAGAGCTAGTACAATTCACATATACTGTAACATCCCCTCTTAAATGTGACGTGGAGAAATCAACACACGCAACCATAAGAGAGCGACGAACACGTGAATCTCATATACGAATCAATAGGACTATATGTGGACACAAAGGAAGGCTACCAACAATTATTTATAAATTGCGAAAGTCAGGACTCGAACTCAAAATCATAGGCTCTGATACCATCATTAACTTCATGCACTAGCTAACGCAAGAAAAAAAATAGGAACCGATGAAAAAGGCTAGTGCAATCCACATATACTGTAACAAAAATTACTTATCAACGTGACATGAAAGCTAAAATGAAAAAAAATGACGCAAAACTATCACATTTAAGACACTCTTGTTAAAAATCTACCACCTTAAAGATTTTTGACACATAAAAACCAATTTTGGGATAGGGGTGTGACACAAAACTCTAATTCGCTGTGTTTACCTGTTTAACTGCCTTTCTGGCAGGTGGGCCCCGCTATCAGTAAAGCTTACGTGGCAGGAGATTTGACGGAGAGAGCCAAGGGCCGTGAGATTATGCTTTTATATCTCTCCAGCTTCTATTCTTTTATTTCTTTAAACCTATTTTTCTTCACGGTGTTGACCAATCGTGGCCAGCCTGCCGCTCGTGCCGCCGCTCACCGGCCTCCGCGGTCGCAGCTCGCCGGCGGCTTCCCCACACCCACCACTTGCGACCCCACACGCTCACCTTGTCGCACGCGTCCGCAGCACGCTGGCCGCCACGCTCGTCGGCCGTTGCCCTGTGCCCACAGCTCGCCGGCCACAACCCTACGCCCGGAGCTCGAGTAGCTCACCGGCCGCCCTCTCGTAGCTCGCGTAGCTCGCCATCCCACGCGCTCAACTCTTCGCCCACGCCCCTAGCACACTGGCCACCATTCTCGCCGGTTGCCGCGCTCGTCGTCCATTGCCCCGTGTTGCCCCATGGCCACAGCTCGCCGGCCGCTGCCATGCTCCCGCACCTCGAGTAGCTCACCGCCCGCCCGCTCGTAGCTTGCGCAGTTTGCTGTCCCACGCGTTCACCTCGTCGCACACGTCCATAGCACGCCGGCCGCCTCGCTCGCCGGCTGTCGCGACCGCAGCTCGTCGTCCTGTGTCCGCAGCTCGCCGTCGCTCGCCGGCTGGCGCGCTCGATGTCCACCTCCCGCAGCTTGCCGTCGCATGCCAGCTGCCGTGCTCGATGCAATGCGCTGACTACGACCGACCAGCTCTTCGACGCAGGAAAAATCCGCCCCTTGAAGCCGCCACCGCGTCTGATCAACAGCGACAGCGTCGGGTCGTCGCCACAGTCAGCCAGGTCCGCGATGTGGTCTCCACGGCTACGAGGCCTGGGCAGGCCCGGTCCAGATTTTGATCCGTTTGCCGTTGCCATGGCGACCGCGTCAAGGCGCCGGTGCTATCCCCTCTCAGCGTGGGCGCGAAAGTCACGACCATCAACACCGGAACGGACACCGTGCCCATGAACCCCGAGTCCGTCGTGTTGCAGCGCTCTACCCATGAGCAACGGCGGTAGGAGGAAGAAATGGCAGCTGGCTGCTAGTGGGGATGCGTCGGCTGCCAGGAATAAGCAGAAGAAGCAACTGAGCAAGTACGTTGCTGCGGAGCCGAGCGCAGGGGCGGTATTAATGGGAAGGCGACCGCGCGGCACAAGCATAGCCTGATGGGGTACGTGCGGCTGAAATCACAGGCTGCAGCAGCTAGCCAAGGCTCCCTCCGTCAAGTCCCATACCACATAACCACTGGCAACGGGGCCCACCTGCTAAAAAGGCTGTTAAACGGCTAAACACAGCGAGTTAGAGTTTTTTGTCGCACCCCTACCCAAAAGTGGTTTTTATGTGTCAAAAATCTATAAGATGGTAGATTTTTAACAAGAGTGTCTCAAATGTGATAGTTTTGCGTCATTTTCTTGCTAAAATGAGACCAACAATACAACTAAACTTCTACCTAGATGAATGTGTGGAGTCTAGTCATACAACTAAACTTGGAGCCTCGCGGCTGATAAGTGATAACTTTTACTCTGCAACTCGAAGTAGGCCTTCGCCCCTTTATATTAATATAGCAACCACCCGATACAACTTCAAGAACATTGCTTGGGCAAGAAGCACACTCTTGCCCAAAAAAAAGAAAGAGAAAGAAAGAAAAGATAAAACAATGCCGACAACGGGCAGATCAACAAAAACAATGACGACTCAAAATCTCTGCGCCCTTCGGAGGATACCCACCACACACCTAGCACTCAGAATTTCTGCACACCAAGCATCAACTTCAAAAAGGAATACGATGACAACAACACTGCTGCCTAGACTAGTCGTCCTAGGGTTTCCCCGGTGTGCAGGGGGAGTGGGGAAGGGGTACACCCGACGCCCTTCAGGAAGGACCAGCGGCGCCCACAGGCGTCACCGTGTCCGTGCCGACAACACCGACAGGGATTTCTCCCACCCCCCAAAAAACCACAACCCTGGACTATCCTTCGTGCTCCACCAAACGTGACATCCACCAACACACACCACCACGATTTCGCAGACATCATTGTTGTCTCACTGTGGCCAACATCATGATGCTTGCAAGACCAAGAGGAGGTAGCCGAGAACGAGGAGCAGTTGTACAACACCCATGCGAGAGGGAACAACCTCCACCGCTAATAGCGGTAACTGACCGGACGCAGCATCCGGAGCAACCCAGGCCTATTCGGACCGCCTGAGCCCAAATCAGGCTCGTGAAGGTCTAGGCAGCGCGCTATAGTAGGCATGTTACCGTCACCACCATCCCAAGCCCGAGCTACTCCTTTGTCCGTTGGATACAACATAGGAAGACCCTGGCCTAGTTCGCCCAAACCCAGATGGATCCCAAATGGGCCCAGATCTAGGCTAGGAGGGCTTCGCCGCCAGCCACCCCGCCGCTCTGCAGCAAGGGCCGCAACATCAGCACCCGTAACCACGCCAGAGCCACTATTGTCCTAGCCGCACTACCGCCTGACCACATGCCCTCGAGCTGCATCGCTAGCATGCGGGAACTGGAGGAGCCTTCCACCGCCTGCTCTGCCATGTCCATGCAAGGGCAACGCCCTGTGGCGCCACCGGCGGCGGAAGGGGAAGATGTCGAGAGGGAGAGGTTGATGGGAGAGGGCGGGGCAGGGGATGCCCGGCCGCCTCGCTCGGGGATGCGGCGCGGGGTACAGGGGAGGGAGGGTTCGCTGCGTCTTTTCTACGAGCCACAACGCCTCTCAAAATATCAACTGTTACTCTACTGAGTCAGCATATGAGGTGTAGTGCCTTGGAAAAGTCCAGATGCCAAATTTGGAGGCAGTAATATTTGACTTTCAACTAATCCTTAGGTGCCTTGCATTTTGGGACGGATGGAGTACTTAATTGGTTTGAGTGTCCGAATCCATCACATCTCATGACACATAGTGCTTAGATTGGAAAGATAGGTGTAACTGTAAATTAACTAGATTAGGTGAGCCTCCTGCGAAGGCAACTAAGAGTTGTAAGACTTTGGGTAAGCCTCAAGGAACAGCTATGGTAGAATATAGAGAAAATATGAACAATATTCCATACACCTCGACCATAAGCTATATCATGTATGACATGTTGTGTACAACACCGTATGTGCGCCATGTTGTTAGTTTGACCAGCATGTATGAAAGTGATCCAGAATGTAACACTAGAGAGCAGTAAATAATATCTGTAAGTACTTGAAAAGGACAAAGGATATGTTTCTTTTTTATAGAAGTGACCAAGAGCTTGTCCTAAAGAGTTATGTTAATTCTAGTTAGGATATTGATCTAAATGACTCTAAGTCTCAGTTTGGATACATTTTTATTTTGAATCGAGAAGCAGTAGGCTGGAGGAGTTCCAAGCAAAGTGAGATGGTATCATCTCCATGTCAAGCGGAATACATTGCTACTTCTGAAGAAACAATGGAAGAAGTTTGGATGAAGGAGTTCCTCTCCAAGATGGGAGTGGTTCCTAGTGCATCCGGGCCGCTGGCCACGTACTGTGACAACACAGTGCCATTGCCCTTGCGCAAAATCCACAGGCTCACAAGAACACCAAGCACATGAAGCGCCACTTCCACATAATACATGAGCATGTTTAAGAAGGGGACATAGAGATTGGCAAGTTACACACGGATCTGGATGTTGTAGACTCATTGACTAAGGGTCTTCCATAAGAGAAACATGATCAACACCAAGACTCTATTGGTGTTAGATACATACCAAATATAAAATAGATTATTGACCATACTGCAAGTGGGAGACTGATGAAAATCTAGAGACCATAATAATTTTATTATTATTCATATTTTATTTCTCATGATAATGTTTATTGTCACTACTATAACTATATTTATTGGAAACTAAATACACGTGAGAATAAGTAAACAACACAGAGTCCCTAGTAAGCCTCTAACTACTAGTTCATTAGTCAAGCGATGGTTAAGGTTTCCTAACCATGGACATGAATGTCACTTGATAATGGGATGACACCATTAGGAGAATGATTTGACGGATAGACCTAAATAATAAGCATAGCTTCTGATCGCATTGTTTAGTTTTTTTAGGGTAAAGCATCGTTTAGTTTGTTTGCTATTGCTTTCTGAATATATGAGGTAGAGTTTCCTTTGACCATGAGATCATGTTACTCCTGGGAATCACAGTAGTACCTTGTGGACATCAAACTTTACTTTGTAACTAAGTGATTATAGTTAAAGGTAGATTTCAGGTATCTCCGATGGTGTCTGTTGGGTTGCATGAATCAAGATTGACATTTGTTCCTTAGTATGACGAATTATAAGATATCTTTGGGCCCACTTGGTAGTATAGCATCCAAGAGCTCAATGACTAATGTGGTTAGTCACAGGGATCCTATACCACAGTATGAGTTAAGAGAACTTGACGATAACGAGAAGATATTGTGATACTGACGATCGAATCTCGAGCAAGTAACATCTCATGATAGAAAAGGAATCATCTACCTAATTGTTTGAATCTTTGACATTGTGGTTTAGCTAAAAAGAATTCCGTTAAATGCGTAGGAACCACTATAGGCATCTTGGTCTTGCTAATGGTTATTGATTAGAGAGGTGTCTCGATCATGTCTACATATTCTCAAACTGTCGGGTCATACACACTTGACCTACATTGTCGCTAGTCTTTGTTGAGAATATGTATGGTGTAAATCAATTTTTTTGGAGTCTCGGGATGAGATCATTGGTATCAACAAGGAGCTTTGGAATGGTCCGAAGGTAGAGCAATATATATGGCACTTCCTATTTTAGGGTTTCAGGAAAGTTCAAAATATTTCTATGTGCTAGAAACTTCTAGAATGTTCCCATAGGGTCCATGGTGGGTCCCACCTGAAAGGTGGGGCCACATGGGACCATCTAGGGGCACCCTAGACGCGCCACAACCACAAGGCCCATGTGGCCATCAGCCATAGGGCCAATCCTAATTATAGAAGGGTGTGCATGGGAGAGGGACTCCTGTAGGGTTCGTAGCATGGAAAACAAAAAATTCTATGGCATGAACACACAAAACCAATATCTAATCTATGGCAAATCCAAGATCTAATCTACGAGATCGGTGCAACGAGATTATAGAGAACTAACCCTCGTAGATCCAAAGCGTTTAACAAGATAGGATTCTTGTGGTTGATGTAGTTGATCACTTGCGGATCTCAAGATCGCAAAGACGATCCTTCCGACGCCATGTTCCGGCAGCGCTTCCGCAGTCGGTCAGACGTATGGTAGTCAATGAAGACCTTGCTCTCCCTTGTTCCAGCAGGGCAGCGGAGGTTTGTAGATCTCCACGGAATCCCAACAGCATGACGGTGTGGTGGTTCTGGAGAAAAGATTACTGCAGGGCTTCGCCTAAGCCAGAGCAACTGTATGGAGGAGAGAGGGGAGGCGCCGGCGTCTAGGGTTTGGGGTGAGGGAGTAGGGGCGCCCCCACCCCTCCTTATATGGGTGGAGGGGCGGCGGCCAGGGTTCCCAGGCCTGGCCGAGTCCACCCCTAACTCCCCTTGGCCGACGGCAATGGAGAGGGAAAGGGAAACCTTTTCCCTCAAGGTTTCCTTTCCTTCCTCCACTAGGACTTGTTGGGAATATGCCCTAGAGGCAATCATGTATGATGATATTTCCCATTGTATTCATAAAGATATTAAGTAGTCCTTGTATAAGCATCTGATATGTATCATTGAATATGTGATTCGGTTGTGGAACTATGCATTCATGTTGTTTGTACTAAATATCCTTGGTCACTGAGGTTGTGCTGGACACACAACTTAGACCAATGTGAAAGTTGGCTTGATGACTCGGTTCCACTTGTCATGGGCATGGAGATGCCATTCCAACTTACACAGATTCGGCTAAAGAGTTTAGCGAGTCGGATTGACCCATATTGAGTTACAACGAACAAGTTGTCATTTGTATATCTCAGTCAATGTAATCCTTAGACCTGAGGTTGTTGCACAGTCCAAGTTGAGGATCACCGACTTAGGTTCTGTCAAACGCTGATCCGTAACTGGGCAGTTATAAAGGCAGAGTTCGGGTCGACTGAGAATCAAGCTGTGTCATGTGAATAACCAAGATGGGATTTTGCCCGTCCACTCGGAGAGATATTCTCTGGGCCCTCTCGTGAGATATGATTCGGAAAGCATGGCCATGCACGACTCGTTTAAGTGTTAACCGAGGCGATTGACTAAGAGTTAGTCGGGTGAATCACTTATCTCGGATCGAGAAGAGAGTCGGACTATTTAAGGGATGTCAAATATTCGCCTATAGTCTGAAAAGGTATATCGTGAGGCAAAAGGGACTCAGACGCAAGTCGCATTGGAAAGGCAAGTCGTCATGACTCTTTGGTACTTGGGAGTCGGCACGTTCTGCTAGGAGCCGCTACCGACTGATCGATTGTGTGTCGGACTCCAATCGTGTCCAAGTAGCTATGAGCCTGCGGGGTCACACACTTAAGAGCGGGAGCATGTTCGGATTGGATCTGAACCCGTAATCTGGTTGGGTTGGACCTAAACCGGATTAGGACTGAGTTAGTGAGTTGGACTCACGGTGACTAGTGTTATATGGGCTTTAGTGAATGGGTCGCGCGAGCAGAGCCCACGTTCACTCCCTATATATAGTGGAGCACCTTAACCCAGAAAGGTTAATCGTTGTTCGGTTAGGTCATTCCATGTGTTGGAAACCCTAGCTCTACAGCAGTCCAGCCGCCGTAACGAACCTAGCAGTTCGCCGCCGGCGCTCCTCCTTGTACGTGTGGATACCAGCAGAGGTGCTGTGCGATCAGCACCAGGACGATCGGATCGTGAGGACTGCACTGCATCAACTGACGCGCTTCATCAGTAATCTGCAACTGCGCGTCTAGTGGTAAACCTCGTGGCCTTCTACCTCAGCTAGATCTTGGGATCACCACGTTAGAGAAAAAGTTTTGTTTTATCTCCGCGTGGCCCAACAGTGGTATCAGAGCGATAGCTTCTGGTTTTAGGCTCGAGATCTCGCATATGTGATATGCGGTCGGCTGTAGATGAGATCTATGTGTTGTTTTGGTGGTCGATCTATGAGATAGATCGGTTTTGTACGAAGTTGATTGGATCAACTATACTCGGGGAATGGTAGATCTAATTTCCGTGATCATACTGCTGAGGTCGTGGAACGACATACCCCTACTGGTTGGCTTCCGCCATCGGGGTAGACTGTGACACGTAAATCCAAAAGTGGTGATCGAAGATCAAAGAGTTTGATCGAATCGGAACGATGGTCGGAATCCATGTTCGGATTGTAGATGAGATCTGCGTTTTCGGATTAGGACTGAGTTAGTGAGTTAGACTGTGACCGCCGGCTTCGCCCTGTCGTAGCGCCTTAGATGTCGTTGCGAGTTTCACAGCGCCGGTAGATATTGTATCTATGCATAACTTGTTTTTGCAGGAAGTTGTGAATGGTATGGTTCATGTGCATGTGATGTATGTGTGTAATCCATACATGATCTGCGAATCACGGGTTTTTGTCAGCCGGCTGGAGCCTAGGTGCTGTCATTTTATTGTATAACGACCTGCGTGTCGGATTCTCTATGTAATTTACTTTACTAAGATAGTGTAGCTGTTTGGAGAACCCGGAAGGCATGCAAGGCATTATACATGTCGGCGACATGGAGTAAGACGGCAAGTGACAAGAGTTGGCACGAGCCGTATTACAAGCTTTGTGGAGATACGGATCGCCATGAAGAGAGCCATACCATTTCACATTATAATTGCTTTATTTTGTGTTATTGTTATGTCTCAGTTTTACCTCTATTAGATAGTCGGTAAAATTTAATCCCTCAAAGAAGGTCTAGTCGGTTTTTCCGCCAGTGTTTGCACCATCACAAGTCGGACATTTTTGGTAGTGGGCTCATAAAATTGAGGTGCTGCCAATTCTTTCCGACTAGGTGGGTTCGAGTCGGACTCTTACTGCAGAAACACTCGGTAAGCTAGACGGGTCTATCACAACGGTTGTGGGACTCGGGGAAAAGTCGGATGGGAGCCGAGGCATGTGATGCCACCCGTCCAACAGGAGTCGCATGAGATGCGATTGACAAGGAGTTGTCTACCTAGATCACTTGGCGGCTAGCGGTGATGTTAAAGCTCACTAGCCGACTTGCTTATTTAGGATCCTGAATCACTAAGTAACCATCGGCGGGGTGTTGGTTCTAGTGGGAGCATAAAATATTAAAATGTTTAATATGCTTGCTCTTTTATGAATACATGTCTTAAGTGTTTTGCATATTTTCTGTTGTAGATCATGGCACCAAGTAGCAGTCACTCTCAGTTATCCGGTTTTGCGTTGAGAACCATTCTTGAGAAATATAAACTGAACGACACTAATTTTACCAACTGGTATCGAAATCTGAGAATAGTTCTCAAACAAGAAAAGAAGGACCATGTCCTAGACAACCCACTTCCAGATGAGCCAAATGAGAATGCGATTGTCGCAGCCACCAATGCCTACCGTCGGGCTAAGGATGAGTCCACGGATATTAGATGTCTTATGCTTGCTCACATGGAACCGGACTTGCAAAAGCAGTTCGAGCATGTTGAGGCCTACGATATGATCGAAAGCCTCAAAAGTATGTTCCAGGATCAGGCGAAGACTGAGAGGTATCAAGTCTCTCAGGCTTTGCTGAGTTGCAAGCTTAAGGATGGTGATCCACTGAGTCCGCATGTGATCAAAATGGTTGGTTACGTGCAGTCTTTGGAGAGGCTTGGCTACCCCATTAGCGAAGAGTTCGCTACAGATATAATTCTGAACTCTCTTCCTAGTGCATATGGGTAGTTCATTTCGAACTACCACATGCATGGTATGGATAAGAAGCTCACTGAATTACATGGGATGCTCAAGCAGGCAGAGGCGGATCTCAAGAAGGGTGCCAGTCAAGTGTTGATGGTGCAGAATAAGGCTAAGTTCAAGAAGAGTTCTTGGACTAACAAGAAGGCTAAGTCAGGAGGAAAGCAGGCTCCGGACCCGGTCCCAAGCGCTTCCTCAGGGACTAAGCCATCTCCTTCAGCCGGATCCACTTGCTTCTACTGCAAGGCGGATGGCCACTGGAAGAGGAACTATAGCAAGTACTTGGCCGACAAAGCCAAGAGTGGAGGTATGACTTCCGACTCAGGTACACTTGTTTGCAGTGTTATAGACATATATCTTGCTGATGCACCTAATAGTTCTTGGGTATATGATACCGGATCAGTTATTCACATCTGCAACTCGTTGCAGGGACTGGTAAGAACTAGGAGCGTAGCAATAGGCAAGGTTGATATTCGAGTCGGCAACAAAGTAAGAGTTGCTGCGTTGGAAGTCGGCACGATGCAACTTCATTTACCTTCCGGATTCATTATGGAACTAAATAATTGTTATTATGTTCCAGTGCTCAGTCGAAACATTATTTCTGCTTCATGTTTGATGAGGCAAGGCTATGAGTCGAATATCAAGAATAATGGTTGTTCTTTGTATTTGAATGATATGTTTCACGGCTTTGCACCTGTCCAGGACGGGTTATTTATTTTGAATCTTGATGGTGAGTCGGTTTATAACATAAATGTTAAAAGGTTGAAACCAAATGATCTGAATATGACTTACTTTTGGCACTGTCGGCTTGGTCATATAAGTTGGAAACGCATGAAGAAGCTCCATGATGATGGAATCCTAACTTCGTTCGACTTGGAGTCGTTCGAGACTTGCGAATCTTGCCTACTCGGCAAAATGACCAAGACACCTTTTGCAAAGAGTTGCGAAAGGGCGTCCGACTTGTTGGTACTAGTACATAGTGATGTATGTGGACCAATGAGCACGACAACCAGGGGTGGTTATGAGTACTTCATTACCTTCACTGATGATTTGAGTAGGTATGGATATGTCTACTTGATGAAACATAAGTCGGAAGCCTTTGAAAAGTTCAAAGAATTCCAGAATGAAGCACAGAATCAAATCGGCAAGAAAATAAAGTTTCTTCGGTCGGACCGAGGAGGCGAGTACATGAGCCATGAGTTTGATGACCATCTGAAAAGTTGTGGAATAGTTCCTCAACTTACTCCGCCAGGAACGCCACAAAGGAATGGTGTTTCGGAAAGGAGGAATCGAACCTTGTTGGACATTGTACGATCAATGATGAGTCGGACATATCTGCCTTTATCATTTTGGGGTTATTGTCTAGAAACAACGGCGTTCACACTAAACAGAGTACCATCAAAATCGGTAGAGAAGACACCACATGAGATGTGGACAGGCAAAAAGCCGAGTTTGTCTTTTCTTAAGATTTGGGGTTATGAAGCATTTGTCAAGCGACTTCAGTCGGACAAGCTTACGGCCAAGTCGGATAAATGTATTTTCGTGGGGTATCCGAGGGAAACCTTGGGTTACTACTTCTACAACCGAGAAGAGGGCAAAGTGTTTGTCGCTCGGAACGGTGTCTTCCTTGAGAAAGAGTTTCTCAGTTGGGGAGTAAGTGGGAGCACGGTGCAGCTCGAAGAAATTCGAGAGGAACCGGCTAGTAGCGAGTCGGCAAAAACCTTGGAGGTTGAGCCGGTCGTGGCAGCTGAGCTAGCAGCAGCACCTGTAATACGAAGATCGGCAAGATTACGAAGTGTTCGTGATGTGTTACTGTTAGACAGTGATGAGCCGACAAATTATTTGGAAGTGATGGTGGGATCTGATTCCGAGTCATGGCTTGGAGCCATGAGATCCGAGATAAAGTCCATGGATGAAAATCAAGTTTGGAACTTGGTTGATCTTCCAGACGGTGCAAGACCCATCGAGTGCAAATGGGTCTTTAAGAAGAAAACTGATATGGATGGGAATGTTTCCGTCTATAAAGCACGCCTTGTCGCGAAGGGGTTCCGACAAGTTCAAGGAGTTGATTACGACGAGACTTTCTCGCCCGTAGCGATGCTTAAATCAGTTCGGATCATGTTAGCTATAGCGGCCTATTTCGACTATGAGATATGACAGATGGATGTCAAAACGGCTTTCCTTAACGGAAATTTAACCGAGGACGTGTATATGATAGGTCCGAGGGTTTTGTCGATCCGGCTAATGCTGACAAGGTGTGCAAACTTCAGAAATCCATTTATGGGTTGAAGCAAGCATCTCGGAGTTGGAATATTCGCTTTGATGAGTTAGTCAAATCGTTTGGCTTCATCAAGAGTGATCATGATTCTTGTTTGTACAAGAAGTTTAGTGGGAACAAAGTAAATTTAAGAATGTTCAAATATAAGTATGTTTTTTTAAACAATCAGGGGGAGAGGATCCCCACCTGAATATATTACTTCAAAAGATCAACAACATGTTTCACGAGCATTGTCACAAGTGGTAGTCACGCCACAAGCCGGCGTGATTTTTTCGAGCCAAATCCCTACAGCGATGAGACCATAAAGTGATGTCGTCCACAGTTTTGGAAATAGTTGCATAAGAGGGTTGATCAATGTTTCTAAAGACCAATACTATTTCTGGCATATCCCAAATTTTCCACAGAATGACGAGAGCGATAGATGTCCAAACAGAGGAGTGAAGCCCAGAAAGTACCAAAGTGGTCCACAAGTCGGAAAAATCTTGGAAGGCTGGTTGAATGTTGATTTTATTCCATACCTCCTGCAAATGAGGGCAAACGTAGAAGAGGTGATCTCGGCTTTCCATGGTGTGGTCGCACCTAGAAAAAGTTGTGGAGACAATAATAGTCTTCTTGTGTGGATTCTCTTGTGTATTGAGTCTATCCAGGGAGAGAAGCCAGCCGAAGATCTTCACCTTTTGGTTCTAAAGCTGAGTCGAGAAGGCAGCATAAGCACTCTTGATGGAGAAGCTGTAGCCGTCAAGCATTGTCCAGTGATCAGTCGTACCTAAAAGCTGTACCGCCTGCAACATTCTGGGAGAAGCTAGTCGAGGGTAGCTTCTGGGAGAAGCTGGCCAAGAAGCTGAAAAGAAGGGGGCCAAAGAGACAAGAGCTCGCTAGCAGCGGCCGAGGTCATCTTGTTACGAAGGTCAGATTCAATCTCGCCCCGCAGAACCATAGAAATTAAAATATGAGGTTTAGTATGGTGTAAGAAGATGGCGGAAAAGGCAGTAGCTAAGGGCTCAGGAAGGAGCCATCTGTCGATGCAAAAAAAAGTACTTTGGCCATTTTCTACATTGCATTGAGAAATGAGTCGAAGCGTATCAAAGTTTTGCTTGATTATTTTTGCCAGGTACGTTGTGTTTGACGAGTGGTGTATGGGGTAAAGTGAGTGGTAGAGAGCCAATACGGCCACGGGAGGTTTGATGCATGCATGAATTTGTAACCAAATTTCAACAGAAGGCAAGTATTTTGGATTTCCAGGTTCTTAACACCTAGACCGCCAGCATTTTTTGGAGTACAAACCTTATCCCACGCGACAAGAAATTGCCCACCAATGCATGTTTCCTCTTGAAAACACGCCTTATTTTTCTTGTTTAGTTTTTCAATGTTTTCTTTTGAAAGAGTAAATGATGGCATAAGACACGTGGGTAGACTGTCTAGGACAGCAGTGAGAAGAGCAAGCATTCTTCCTTTGTTTAGGAAGGAGGCGCTCCAACCGGCAAGGTGGATATTACTTTCTACTGAGGGAAGGATTGAAGGCGAAGGAGGGAAGTTTCTAGTGGTACAGGGGTAGACCGAGGTAGACTTGAGGGTAGTGGGAGATAGAGGTATCTAAGGCATTGGCCATGGAGTCCACGTCGGATTCAGAAACGTTCATGGGAATGAAAGTTGTCTTACGAAAATTAATACCCAAGCATGTAGCTGCAGCGAAGTCGTCAAGAATAATTCAAAGCTATGTAGCTACATCGGGGGTTCCGTGAGCATGTATCAAAGTATCATCAGCGTATTGGAGGACCGTACATGGGAGTGTGGGGACGACGGGGTGGGCAAGGATCCCTAGGGAGCAAGCATACGAGATGAGTTTTGGAAGAACATCGCCTATAGTGTTGAATAGGAAGGGGGAGAGGGGGTCTCCCTGGCGCAGACCATTCTTGCAGTTGATCCAAGGTCCAGGGATGCCATTTAGGAGGATGGCAGTTTTGCCAGTAGTTAGGATGTCGCTAATCCATTGGCAGAATTGGGCGGGAAGCCCTGATGTTCGAGCATGGTAAGGAGGGAATCCCATTTCACAGAATCGAAAGCTTTTTTAAGTCGAGCTTGATAACAATCGTGGGGGATTTGGATTTATGGCAGCAGTTTAGAAGTTCAGCATCATACACAAAGTTATCAGAGATGCAACGCCCTGAGATGAAGCATGATTGATCCTGACCAACGAGGAGAGGCATAAGGGGTTTGAGTCAGTTAGTGAGAACTTTAGCAATGCCTTTGATATGACAGTTCTGGAGGGATATGGGGCGGAAAGCATCAGCCGCACGAGCGGATTCTGTTTTGGTAGAAGGATAATGTAAGCACGATTGAACCGGTGTTAGTGCGATGTTCGTAGAAATCATCAAACAGGAAACATATATACGTTTTAACCGTGTTCCACATTTTTCTGTAGAATCCAGGGCCAAAGCTATCGGGCCCAGGGCTAGCGGAGAGGTTCATGTCATGGAAGGCATCGAAGAGTTCTTGATCAGAAAAGGGGGCATCTAGGTGTCTGAGCTGGGGAGTAGGATTGGGGTAGATTGTGTGAAGATAAAAATTCGAGGATGTAGGTGGAGTAGTTCCTAGGAGGAGAGTGTAGAAATCAATGAAGATGGTCATTTTTTGATTTTGGGAGAAGAATTCGGTCCCATTGGAAACCAGAACGGAAATTTTGTTATATCGCATGCGATTAGAAGCACAAGCGTGGCAATATTTAGTATTTTCGTACGCTTCAATCATAGCCTGGATTTTACCTCTTTGTTTCCATGAATCAACTTTGGCTCTAATAGTTCGTTGAAGGATGGAGGTTATAATTTTTCTTAGTTTAATTTCTGGTGGAGAAAGATTCCTAATCTCTTCAATGCGATCAAGAATATTGATGACAATTTTACAGTTAGATTCTTGGGAGTTCAGCGGGAGAAGAGATTTGCGCCAGGATTTAAGGGCTAGAGGGGATTTTTTGATGGAGGCAGCAAGATTTGAAACAACGTTTGAAAGCTGGCGGGACGAGGCCCAAGAAGTTGAGATTAGTGGTCTACATGTCGGATGAGAGGTCCACGATGTTTTCAAATCAGAAAATGGCGGGGCGAGGCATGGCGAAAGAGATGGAGAAAATGAGCGCATGATCAAAGATAAACCTTGTGATGGAGGAGACCGAAGTGTTAGGGAAGACAGAGCCTTAGGCAAGGTTAATAAAGACACGGTCAATTCTTTCTAAGGTCGGAGCCGCATGGTTACTGGACCAAGTGAATTGCCGATCGAGAAGGGGTGGCTCGATGAGAGAAAGTTGGTCAATGTAGTCGTTAAACATATTCGCCTCCGTTTCTCTGAAAAGGTTATTATTTTTGTCGGATGGGTAGCAAAGAAGATTGAAGTCTTCTAAAATAATCCAACGAACTGTTGACGGGTCTGGAGCGATAGAGGCTAGATCTTGTAGGTATGTTTCCTTTAGCTCATAATCGGCAGGAGATTAGACATTGGTCACTAAAATGGGATATGGATGAGCGAGGCAGGAGACTGTGGACGAGAGAGTGAATTAGGAAGCCGAGGATGAAGTGAGGGTGAAGCGGGTAGTGGAGAAGGCGTTGAGAATACCTCCTGCGGACCCATTAGCTAGTAGGCTGCGACCGAGGCAGCCTCAGTATCGTACGTCCGCGCCACATGCACGAGCGACACTAGCAAGAGAAAGGGTCGTGGCCACCTGAGCAGCAGGGTGCAGGAGGATGCACGAGTGGTCGAGCGCCCTGGCATGGGAAGGGTCGAGACGCAGCGCTTTGATGCGAACGAACTCCGCTTTTTCTGTTAGGATTTAATGTTTTATTAAATAGTAAATTCATGCTTGTAACTCCCACATTGTGGAAACCGACATAGGTAATTATCCCCGAAGAGTTGCCTCCAGAAACCGCCTTTGTAGGCGTCGGTTCAGTAAAACTTCATCAATCAATACAAGGATTTTCATTCCTCAGATCTCTCTCGTTTTTCACTTTTAACACGTTATCAGCACGCTCGAACCCTGAGTTCGATCTCGAGGAAGAATGGAGAATGGAAGGCATATCGGTAAGGAGAAAAATTGCCCAAGGTTACCAATCGCTGATTCTTCAACTCCTTCGGTAAGAACAGCACGACCCCCTCTCAAGGTCCGGCGGCGGCGATCGACACGGCCCCAGCCTGCATTTTCGTGGCGCGACGACGCCCATGACCACGACCTCCACGCCGCGGCCTCCCGGCAATGGCCGCCTCAGGCAGAGTGGGGGCGACGGTGGGCCGCGCGCGAACCTCCACAACGCCCGCCCGCGTCCGTGCTTGCCTCGGTCGTAGCAAACCCGCGGCATCGCCCGGCTCGCATCCTTGCGGTGTGCTGGTGCTCGGCCATTCCGGCAGCCTACCGGTGTGGACATTGATGATGAGGATGTGGCCGCAACACTGCCATCTCCGACCCCCGTGGTCGTCGAGGTCGCAACCGGTCACGCGGTCTCCAATGACGTCGCGCTGCCCCGTCCCCCATTGTCAACTCCATAGTTGCCATGTTTCCGGTACGACGGGAACGAGGGACGAGAGTCGGCGGCTGCCAAAACCAGGGGACGGCAGGGATATACATCTTTCTAACGATTTTTCCTTAAGGGGGACGTGATCCAAACAATTTGGGGACGATGACTCCGGTACGATACTGGGGACGAGGAACCTGAACACTATGGGATCCTGGATTGCAGGGCCAGTGCATTAAAAAAAGATCCTGAATTGATTCCTTGAATCAGGTGTGCATAACTGCATATACGTGAACAAAGGAAGCATATCACCTGTTAATATACGATGCTTGATTATAGCTATTTGGACAGCAGGTACGTCTGTTCCCATGAATCAAGCTTTCGTTTCCCATGTCAGATTGGTAATTTTGAAACTAGTTCCAACCATATGGGATCGGTGAATCAGGGTACTGTACCGATTGTCCGGGGACGCGTACCGGACATCGACTCCCATCGTACCCCTTCTCGTCCCTGTACCTCGATTCGGGACGGCGATCCCGGGACAGGGAACGGTCTACCGTTCCCCGTTTCCGGCTACTACTCAACTCCCGTTGTCAAGGACGACGTTGTGCCGCCCGTGGACGGCCCGCTCGCCACGACTCCCCAGCAACGCCTCCGTTTTCACCGAGCACAGGCGCACGTCGCCGCCTCGTGGCCCTCGGCCTTCCGCTGCCCAGCTCGCCGGCGGCCTCGCCATCGAGCAGTCGCGGCCACAGTGCTGGCTCGTGGAGCCCGACCGCGCTGGGACTGGCAAATGGCGTCGCGCCCGGGACGCAGCTTCCTGACGGATCCTCTAGCGAGGACGAACACGGCACATGTGCCTACACGGCAAACAGGCAGCGGCAAATGTGTCATACAGGCAGAGGCTACTAGGTATATACTTGGGCCGGCAAATGTGGCATGTGCGCATGCGGTTGTATGTTGGCTGCCCAATGTGGCCCGTGCACGCAGGATCGTTCCTATCGAGCTACTGCTAACTTATCTCAAATTTCATATTTTTAGCAAATCAATTTACTAATAGAAGTTCTAGCGGTAGTTTAATTGCTGTTTTAGACTCTGTTTTAGTACTGTTTTTTGTAGAGTACCATGTACTCTAGAACATATGGAGGGAGTATTATATTTCCATGTTTCCATACACGTTGAGATTAATCCCCCCCCCCCCCCCCAATAGTTGCAATTGAGATTTTTTAATTTCTTGCAAACAAAATGAATTCATCGTCTAGCACGAGTTGATATGCAAAATTCAAAGTGACATTTTCAAATTGATGTATTGAACCACAAGGTAGTGTGTTGATCGACTGTTTTACAGATTATCACCACTACTAAAGCCTACATATTGTCAAATCGACATTATGATTGCTTAAAGTGCTCTCCCATACATTTCATTACGTTATGACATAAGGTACTAGAAACATGAGTATCTACTAATTTTATCAGATTATACTCTCTAGTGCTGAGAGATGGACCCCTAAAGTTTTTTTGGGAGAGTATCTACAACGTGTCAAACTTAACAATTTGAAGTTCACACTAATGATTTCAAGCCCACTTATTGAAGTCATCAATAATTTTGCAGCATTCATTACAACATGACCATGATGGTAATCGATGACCGAAAAAGAGAGTTCGATTCACTCGACCTCGATGGCCACAACTACCCTACCTGGGCCATGGACATCAAGATCACTCTTGCGTCCCATGGATTAGTGTGTGCAATCCTAAATTCGGAGGACCCCCCTCTGGTTGGAGTCATGCCGCTGAGAGATGAGCAGAAATATTCATCCAGATCTTAAGTCTGAGTATTTGGAGGAGGAATCCCCATTTACTTTGTTTCACGCCCTCAGACTGTGGGAAATGCATCGCAAATCAAATGTTTGTCAAAACTAAGCTTAGCGACAAATATGGATGCTACACGCATCCCACTAACAAGTGCAAGACCCGAAACATCTGGTTGTTCTCTACCAGCAATCCAAGGACACAAAGTACCTTAAGGGAAACGGTTTGAAACTAAGTTCAACCTTCATCTGAATGGCACCAATGGAGTTGATGTTCCTCTTGGACCTAGCAACACCATGACTCTCCAGCCGTCAGAGGACTCTATGAGCACGGAGAACATGATTGTTGAGTATGTCTCAAACGACATGTTTGGAGACTTTGACTAGTCCCATTATCTCTTTAGCGATCAACTTAATCATGTCCATCGGTGATGTTGTAATAGAACATAACTACTGTTGTCACAGTATATTGTATCAGCACTCTGATATAAATAAGATTGTATATAATCTATATATTTGAGAAAATATTTCCATAGCGAAAATCCTTCAACTCGATATATAGATTTCTACGGGGGCAATCCGATGGATGAGGAACAAGTATTTGAAAAAGTACCCTCTCTATTGTTTGGATTGCACTACTAGTACATCCAACCGTAGCACATGTTGCATAATGCAATTCCATTGGTCACAATTTGCTTGAGTCCAAAATTTCCTCGGTCATCAGACTTTGTGTGCACATTGTGTAACACAGGGAAGCATATTTTGAGGCATTCACACTTCAAAATATAAGTTGGACCGTTTCAATCCCTTGAACACATCCAGGGAGGCATTTGTTATTCCCCAACCATTGTGTGGTTCTTTTAAGGTATTTTGCATGGTTCTCAATTATGCATCTATACGATGCTCATACATGTGTTTTATGTCCACATGAAACCATGCATTTACCATGATAATGATGGAAGTAATCAAGTTACATTCCCATTATCGAGAAAGTCGAATTTGACAAATTTGCAAGGAAAATGTTGTAGAATTCTCCTCATGTGCCTTCAATAAATAGTGCATGGCCATGCGGATTGAAGTTCAGCACTCTATCTGATACATCCACACTCATAATGGTTTGGTTGAATCCCTGAATAAGAGGATCAAACTCATTGCATGACTTTTGTCGATAAAATGCACTACCAACTTGACGTTGGAGTCATGGAGCTTTACACACTGCTCAATGACTAACTGCATATCGCAGTACTCCTCCTCTGTAATTGATACGTAAAAATCCTCCGAGCATTTCCCATTTGCTAAGTTTGGAAGCGCTTCACGCGTACCGATCTCACCACCACAACATACATCATTGGTCCCACATACTTGGGATCTATGTGGGGTACAGATCTCCGTCGAGCAACATGTACCTTGAACCCCTCATTAGGGATACATTCTAGCCTAGTATGTTGATTGCTTACATTAAATGATGGATTATTTCCAGGCATTAGGGGGAGACATCATTATCACACAGAATGCCAGGAAATCAATTGGGACTCCACGTTCCACCTTATATCCGCGTATTCAAGAATTTGGACTACGTCCGGAATTCACATATTTGCAACATATTGCAAATAACCTGCCAGATTTATTTACTGATCTTAAAGGTGTTACAAAATCCTTTAGTCCGGCTAGAAATGCGCCCGAAAGAGTGGAGGTACCAATAAAAACCACTCAACTCTCTGTACCCGAGAAGAGGAGGAGCAGTACGACCTCTAACCAGGATCTAGCTTCCTGCAAGCAACAAAGGTAATCGAGGAGATATCCTCTAAATCAGTAAATGCAAGTCAACCTAGCGTTGACAAAACACCTTATGGGTAGTATACACCTAGTGGAAGGGAAACCTCCATAGCCCAGCTTCAGCTTGCACACACTGGCTGGGACATCGGAACACCTGGACTCACACGTATTGGGAAATCACGAAGAGTCATCATAGGTGGGTGCGATTTCCTCTAAGTATATTGATTCTGGATAATCATACAACAAAAGCCTACAACTGTCGACAAACATTTCTATTGTATGATTGCCAAAACCTTTACAATGATTCAGATCCATAGACCATGGTCATGGCAGAGTGTAAACCACTCACTCGGACTGAAACAATCAAAGGGTGCAATCCAAACAGAAAATATCCTCGCTCTTCCAACTAAATTCCCTACATGGAATTCAATATGTTTTCTTCTAGAAATAGAATGAGAACAAGGTGGTGAGAAAGCAAGGCTTGTAGCACAAGGTCGGGTTTTCGCAGAGATCCGAGACCTACTCTCTAGACATGAGTGGAATCCTCATTTTCCGATACCTATATCATTGGCAGTGCAAAATCATCTATCTATGCAGTTGATAGATGTAGTGACGACATTTCATGTGGATCACTAGATTTGGACGTGTATGGTTCCCGATGGAATCTCTATTCGAATCGAAATGTAAATGCAATATGATTGTGTAAAATCAATGAGTCACTACATGGCTTATTATTGTCGGCATATTTTGGTACAACCGACGTAGTGAGTTCCTTATACACAAGGAAAACTCCTACAATGATGATTACTCATGCGTGTTTGTCATGCTCAAGGATGACTCCTAGAATTTGGATAAAACCAAATAGTTCTAGAGACCTCAACTCGAACTCCTCCACTCAAGTATTATGGTACACCAAGTTGCCTATATTATAAATATTGGAGAAACCTAAAATAGACAAGTCATATCCATCTCCCATGACCGGTTGTTCGATCTCTAGACGTAGAGAAAGATTCACTCAAACCACGGGATGATGTAGAAGGGATGTTGAGACTTGAAGTTCCATATCCCAGTGCCATTGGACCCACCAACACAATTGGTTTGGAATCAAGAATATCTTTCGATATCTCCAAGGCACCACACATTATTTGATATGTTCATGTAATTTTAGAGAAATCTAAACTCCAATATCATCAGAATACACTGATGTTGGCTACTTGAATGATCCCTATAATGTGTACCTACATGGTAGAAGTGTCACTCCATTGATGTCTTCGAAATAGACCTCGGTGATTACACCTACCAATCATTCTAAAATACAAAGCCACATTGCCATGTGTAGCTTTACAGAATGATAAACCACATACATGAGTCATGTGGTATTGGTTCTCTTGAATCATCGACCATTATCTATACAGATAATGTTGCGTGTGTTGCATAGATACAAATAGGATACATCGAGAGCAATATCACTAAGCATATTGCCTCTAAATTGGTTTATCTTCATGAACTCCAGAAGAGTCAGGAAATAAACGTCTTGTGAGTCAAATCATGTGATAACCTCGCTGACCTATTCATGAAGTCTCTACCAACTTTCATATTCAATAAATATTTTTATGGAATTGGTATTTGACGGCTTCAGGATTTGCAAGAATCAGCGGAAGTATCACCCTGGACTACTCCTATTCAAAGCATCATATTACACTCTTTTTTCCTTTATGAGTTTACTATCCAGGTTCTCATCAAGGTTTTTAATGAGGTAATATCAACGCAAGATCATATGTCATACTTTCTTTTTCCCTACTGGGGTTTTTAAGAAAGTATACACGACATATATATTGTCCTCTAAACTCTATGGGTTTTCCCCTTTTGCAAGGTTTTTCTCATATGGAGTTAACACGGAGGCAATAATCATTATATGTTGTATCATTTTCTCCTTATTTTTCCACTGGGTTTGAAGGAGTTTTAACAACATATCCAACCATTATATGTTGCACCATTTTCTTCTTATTTTCCCACTGGGTTTAAAGAAGTTTTAGCAACATATCATACACACTACTCCTCACATTTTTCCCACAGGGTTTTTAGAGGAGACTATTCCAAGATGATGAAGATACGCAAAAACAAGCATAGATTAGGGGGAGTGTTAGGATTTAATGTTTTATTAAATAGTAAATCCATGCTTGTAACTCCCACATTGTGGAAACCGACATAGGTAATTATCCCTGAAGAGTTGCCTCCAGGAACCGCCTTTGTAGGCGTCGGTTCACCCCTATATATATGTAAAACTTCATCAATCAATACAAGGATTTTCATTCCTCAGATCTCTCTCGTTTTTCACTTTTAACATTTTCCTTGGCTGCGAGGCGCGTGCTCCGGCACACCTCAGCGACCACTCGTGCATGAGGCGCGCCCCATGAGAATGAGGCGCGTCCTATGAGAATGGGGTCCTTGCCGCGCTTTTCACGGACGCGTGACTTGCGCGCCCCATTCTCATGGGGCGCGCCTCGTCAGGAGCTAGCGGGGTGAGAAGGGAAGCAGTATCTGGATATATAAAAGGAGAATTTAACAGGCTGGACGTTGGCTAGAAAACATGACAAGATGCTAAGGCAGAGGAATCGTTACCATCATTGGCAGACGTACGTCGGTCTCATTAAACTGGAACGTTTCATCGATCCATAGTCATGCCGAGCCACATATAGAAGCCCCTCCTAAAAGATCGCTTTGTCCTACATAAACATAGATTTACGGTTCCGTAAGTGTAGCAATACTCTTTTCAAAATGGTTCGTAATTCGGTTCTCAATGTGTTGGCATGGATCACGCTGGTGACCAGCTTCCTTGGCGACATGGGGAGATCAAGCTGAGCCAGGGTCAATCTGGCTTTCGCCTGGTGGAATTGTCTCTCAAATAGGCATACGCTCTCTGCTATATTAATAGCAACCATGTGAGACCGATGTTGTGCCAGACAGCACAAAGCCTAAAAGAAGAGACACAACACAAAACAAGATGCTGGAATAGCAGCATACACACACCCGAACGAAAACAAAAAAAAACAAAAAGTAATAAAGATGAAAGCGGATCAACTAAACACCGTTAACCCATAACCGCTGCGCCCTCCAAAGAATTACCACCATGCTCCTTGCCCCAACTCGTCGAGCACCAAGCAACACCCTCGAGAGGAAAAGCAACTGCTGCTGCCCGGACTAGAGATGGTCCTAGATTTTCCCCCGACACACAGAGGGAGGTGGATGAAGGGTACCCACGACGCCCATCGGGAAAGCATGGTGGAATTGTCATGAACAGTGACGATGCCACGCCACCAACTTCTGCTACTCCTTCAATCAATCAGGAGGCGAAGGACATGTCGTCGCCATGTCACAGCACGCGGGTTCATAAGCCCAACATGAGGTACCAATAGGCTCAAGCCTGTTACCTGCCTCTAGAAGGCACAAATTGGAGAAGTGATATAAGGTTGCCGGGAAACACGATCCTGAATTGTTGGCGATGTTCTCTATTGAATCCATCTTTATGTCCAAAAAAAATTTGTGTAATTCTAAATTGCTAAGCTCCCTCCATCACAAAATAGATGTCCGAAATTTTTATAGATTCGCATGTCGAGTCCATTGATCAGTGAGATCATAACAAATAATTGGAACATGTAATTTTTAGGAGGGGCATTAATTTGAAGCTAGGTAGCAGTAAAATGCTTCGCCAACCCCCGACCCACTCCTGCTCGCTCACTCGAGGGTCAGGTCGACACACAGGTGAAGAAGACACGATTTAAGCGTGGAGCTGTCCGCGTGGGGATGCCACGTGTGCGCTTATAGCTGATCTGACGCGTCCACCAGTCACCATCGCTCGCGGTTGCAAAAATCGAAGCAGTCCGTCATGTGCGTCTCATTGGCCAGTCCCACCCGGTAAGCTACCATTAATTCCTTCACAAACACATCTCAACTTACTGGTACATACAGTGAATAATCACTATTACTAGGATTGCAGGACAGGACCCCTTTTATTCTGAAATCGTATAAACTATACCAGCATGAATGATATTTCCCCAGTAGGCGTTATGTTCAGCAAACCTTGTAGTAAAATGTTTTTGTGCTTTTGATAAGAACTCGGTAGATCTGCGACTCTCATATTCAGCATACCATGGAAAATAATTTCAAGTGTACCCGCTGTGATCTGCCACAGTGTTTCACATTATCGCATCCATGTGCATATATAGTATACGACAGTACTTCTTCTGTTGTCCATGTGCTCTGTATTGACAGATTCAGACATATCGGAGTACCATCAGCACACATACACCCCATCCCATAGGTCTAATTCTCCTTTGTTTATGCTGATACTGGTTGCGCAAATAGTTCAGACATACTAACAGAAAAACGTGTGAACTTATTGGTAGTGTGAATTGTGGAGTTCCAGCGAATAATCACTCCTACGATCGCAGTACCCTTTTTGTCTGAATCCACGCAAACTAGTTAACAAATGCTAGCATCAACTTGATACCTCTACCACGTGTGTCCATGTGCACTGTCATGTTCAGCCAGTTATTGTAATAAAATGTCAGAGCACTTGCTCTGATCTGCGATGCAGCTTCCTATGATCACGTCCATGTGCACATATATAAAACAGTTCTTCCACAGTTGTACATGTGCACTTTCTGTTTGTCCGGTGACCCTTGCTATAAGATAATATGATGATCACTGTAGACAAAAGGCCCATACAGGTACATGATTAATTCGGTGATTGCTACTAGTTGCCACATGGCCATATCCTCTTACTGAAGCTTCCGTGTTGTGATTTCGCTCATCTTCTACTTTGTTTTCTTGGACTCTTAATTACTACTCCCTCCTACTATTTCCATGTATTTTTTTAGGTTCTTCTGACCCGATACAACCCGGACACCCTGGAAGAGTCGGTCCTCTAGACCGAGAGCAGGGACGTCGGGGAAGGATACCGCTGCATCAGGATGGTGAACAACATCTACCTCAACTTCGACGCGCTCAATGGTGACAAGGACCACGGCGGCGTGCGTGATGGGACCACCCTCGTGCTCTGGGAGTGGGCCGAGGGCGACAACCAGCGCTGGAAGATCGTTGCCTGGTGTAAGTTCTCCTACCAACTCCTGACCTTGCGGCATGTTTGTTTCCTGTAGCTTCACTTCAGCCCCATGCACAAATCATCTAAATCGTAGCGTACGACAATAGGAACTTCGCTGATAGTTCCACGGTTTGGTTATGTCCTTCTTCTGAATATAGAGATGCTTGATCAAAAGTAAACAAAAGGGGTTGCATATGTACTTTCCTCATTTCATCTTAGAAACGATGGACTAACTGTTCTGAATATGGCGACTGTTCAAATTTAGAGGAGTAGCAATTACATTTTGGGAATTTGATTTGTATCTTCTACCGATGGCAGGATCATCGCGTGGCATGGTCTGTTGGCTCAAGCAGCACCGTCTTGTGTAATAAGCGAGCGAAGTACTGAATGTTTCTGGAATAAAAGGATGGTGCCCATGTGAGCGATGTGCCTGTTTTCTTTTTCCGCGGTTTTATTATAATCGATTTGTAATGATGGATTATTGGACCAATTGTGTGTGAGATCATCAGTTTGTAATGATGGAAAAAAGACACCGGTGCTTCTTACAGTACATGCTATCGACATGTTTGTGGATGGTACGTCCCATCAAATTATTGTAATGAAGATATTATCTTTGTTTTTTTTTTCTTGTGGGATCATGAGGTGGTACACTCTGATCTTGTTTGGGAACAGGAATTCCTAACTCCTTTCAAAAATCATTGGAGGGTCAGCTGCTAGGTAGGTTGAATGAGATCGGGGATCATGCTGATATGATTCCATCCAGCTGTTCTATTTTTGTTCCATTCTTTTTTCTCGAGGTGATCTTACTCCAGCTATCCGTAGACGTGGTTGTTGGTGTCCTGTCCACTAGAGAGTGTCGGCCGTGGTGGTTGCCTGTTGCCATCTGCTAAATAAGTACAGTGAGAAATAAGATGCTGTATGCTACACGAATTATGCTGATGTGATGTCCAATTGATTGCAACATTTGAATTGGTTGCCATCTGTCCGGATGTTAAAGGTGCGACAGGAACACGTCTGTTTCTAGATCAACAGACCACGGTAGTGCATTCTTCCTTATTTTAGTTATTTAGGAAGGTGTTTATGCAGAAGAACAACGACTTTGTTATAGGTGTTTATTTGTCATATCTTTTTATTACATAATAATCATTGTTGTCTATGGTACTCTGGTTGTCCATGCTTTTGGCCTGGTGTTTCCTCTTTCTTAGTAAAATGTATGGTTAAGGTTTGACGTCTCTTTCCTGAAAAAGTAAAGATGATATATGAAACATTTTTATGTGTATAAGATTATGCATTGCATACAAATTCGCAAAATTCAAGCGGGGGCTCCTACGCGTCGCTTGTTTGTGAGCAACAAGGGTGCATCGCTTACAATAGCATTATCTCTGTTGATATTTGGTCCGGTCCAGTTACCGGTATAGTTTTTTTCATAGTAATCTTCAATCTTAATGATTTGTTTACTTTATTTATTTTATAATTAATAAAAATGTTTATGTGTTGGAAAAATAATATATCCATAAACCAAAATTAAATTTTACATATTTTAAAAAAAATGTCTCATGAATTATAGAAGTACGTTCCAAGTAACTCTTGAAAAATAATTCTCGGATGTGAAATAATTATTCATGTAAAAACAACCGAAATTCACATTGTGCAACCGTTAGTGAGTATCATACAAAAATGTTCATACTTTCAAAATTGGAGAAGATAAAAATATCCAATTTTCTCTATAAAAGTGTTCATGTGTTTTAAACATATATTTAAATTTATTTATCAAAAACAGATGAAGAAATATAAACAGAGAAAAAATATAAGGAACAGCTAAAAATGGATTCCGGCCCATGCTGAAAAGCCCGTGGGCTAGTGGGCGCTGCTGCTCCTATAAGCTAGATAGAGCGTTCTGTCGAGTGAGCCAAAGAAAAAGTAGATGTAGGCCTATTGATTTTCTTTTCGGGGAAGTTCTCGGCCCTTTTGACCCGCTTGGAGGAGTTCCTGGACCTTTTTGATAATCTAGGCTTGATAAGTTTTTTTCGAACGGGCCAAAAATGAAATTGACAAAAAAGAAATGAACTCCTACCGAATGATACCCATTCTTTCTTTTGGTCATGCATGCATGCATCTAGGGACACTGAATTGAATGCAAGGAAAAAAACTGCGACTTCATCATCATATATAGTTTAAGCATTGACCTTAATTTTATCATCATGATCATCACCATCATCATCTCATGTGACCATGATCATCATTTACTTGGCTGGACACTTTTATAGGGTCCAACATTTCAAGCCAATTCGACGATTGGATAGCAAAGGCTTAGAGATTGTTGAGGTCATTTGGTTTTCGCCATGAACTTTTGATAAATTCATGATTAATTATGCCGAAGCTCGATCAAATATTTACAGTAAAATGCACGACCCATATTAGGCATGCATTCACACCACTGTTTTGACACAATAATTGTGTTAATCGAAAATATGTCAAAACGTATGCATGCATGTACGCAGGGGCATACCCAGGTTAGGCCAGCGGGGGTCACAAGACACTGAGTCCAACTTGAATTTCTTCATATATTTGCTCATTTTGTAGTGTGCGACCCAACCAAATTTTGGTGAAAATTGTGTGTACCACGTATAATAAATGACACAAGGTTAGTTTTGCTCTAGGTCCACCCCTTCACGTATGTACTTATTTGACGAAACAAAATAATGCATAATCTAAATATAGTGGGTGTAGTAAGTACTATCATTCCTTAAAAAAGTAGTGGTATCGTATCAATGCAAGAGCGAAACGTTAGTCAAGCAAAACGGAGTGCCTTTTTCATCCAAAAGATCATGCAAAGTAAGCTAACCACCAACCATGCACCATGCATGAGTGCATGCATACGCCATTGATCCTACCTAGCAAGTAGCATGCATTTTTTTTTGCAAAATTCCACCGATCTATTAATAAATCTAAACCTACACGTGAGGATGTAGGATAATTAAGTCAGTTTATAGACGTAACACCCCTATGAGGATTACTCCATGCATCAATGATCTATTGTCAAGTCTCCTTTTAGCCCAGCTATATGAAAAATTCCAGTTATGTTCTCTATGACGTGGCTATTAATCCATGAAGGTACAATGGGGTTAGTTAGAATTGTATGCCAACTCGTGGGATCACATCGCTGTGATGTTGTAGAGAGTAAATCTTCTATATGATCAAGCCTAGCTGGTACAATTTTTTTTTGTTGAGATTAGCCTAGCTGGCACATAGGTGTAGATATGCCTAGGGTCGTCTTGGACCGAAAGCTCACGTAAATGCTTCCAAAATATGCCAAAACTACATGAAGAGTAATGATTTAGATCCTCTAAAAAGTAATTATTTAGATGGCCAGCGCTTCATCCGGCCGCTACAACATGGTTGTCACCCAAAAGGAAATTGTGCCATGCATATTTAAGGACTCCGATTAAAAAGATTCTTTTTGGAAAAGAATATATAAGGGCTAATTATATATTAAAATGCCCAATATGTATACTATGTCAATTGATGTGAAACGAGGATACTAGAGTCTTGATATGGAACTGGACATTTTCAAAAATGTAAATACTTCATCATCTGATTTTCTCTCTATCTCTTTAGCCATGCTTTATGACAAACAGCATGTATGCGGTCTATGACACCTTTATTCATTGAAGAATACATTATTGACTATGACAAACTACATGTATGCTAGTCATGTCATAGAACTTGAATGTTCTCTGATCTAGCATTACAATTAGATGCAGAGTTATCTAGGGTATTGTTGGCAAAAATCCAGCACAATTGTGTCCCATAAAAAATCCAAAAACACTTGAAGAGGAAAAAAATGAGATGGGCATGTCGTTGCTCTAGTTCTCGCTAGTTGGGCTATCACCTTAGGGTAATTGCACTAGACATAATTAAGAACACCAATGAAGAGGAAAATTTATTGTGGTAGAAAAATACATGGACATCCATACCGGTTAATTAGGTTAAATACACAATTTATCTCTAAACCATGTGCAATTTCAAGTTCGGAGATGTGAAATGAGGCTATGAGTTTTGACATGGAGGAGTACATGATCAAAGATATAAATACACCACCATTTTATTTCTTTGACAACTGACATTTTTTTCGCAAGGAGATCCATTTTCTCCCTATCTTTTTAGCCATGATGTATGAAAAAATCCATGTAGACGGTATATGACGCGACTATTTATCAAAGAAGATATTGTGAAATTAGTGAGAACTTTGTGCTGCTGAGAGACTACAATTGATGGTTAGAGAGTAAATCTAGATCTTCTATAATCCATCTTGACTAGTACAAATGTGGAGATAGACCTAGGGCAGTATTGAACTAAAATCCATGTAAAATGCTTTTAAAAAAGTCAGAAAAAATGAAAAGGACTGGTTGAGATGGGCCAGTCCTTTCTTTGGATCTTCCTAGGTGCATTGTTGTCACCCAAAAGGAAATATTGGTGGACATATTTCATAACACCAATTAAAATGCAAAATTGGTGTGTGTGGATACTGGCTTTGTTTGGCTACAATTGATTGTTTTGATGTATACCAAGCAAGACGCAATTATACTTTTGGTATCCATAGAAAGGGCATTGTGGCATAAATACAAATTTTAGTTGTTGTGGGAACAAACTTCTTGAATTCCGTTGGCCTAGGTTAAGTGGCGGAGACGGCCCAGGGGCCATCTTGGACTAAAAGCCCATAAAATGCTCCGAAGAGTAAGCATGAAGAGTAATAACTCAGTTGGGCCCTCCCCGGCTCCGTCTCGTCCCTCGTTTGGCGGTTCTCAACCAAAGGAAATTAATTATGCATACTTCTTTGAGAAATCCATTTTCAAGGAAAAAACTAGTAGTGTGCAGAAAGAAAATCCAAGAAGAACCATACTGGTTAATGAAAAAATCAAAATTTGTAGTGTGTGATATATCACTAAAATTGTTAATTGCAAGGTTTGCTTGTTCATCAGTATGCTTAATTTTGTGTTTGGAGAAGTGATAACAAAATGAACACACATTCCAAGCTTAAAGTTGCAAATTGTCATGCACAAGAGAAAAAAACAGAACGGTACTACTGATTAATGACGTGAAATTGATGATTAATCGTTTGTTCTATGCTACAAAAATTACTAGTACCCATTATTTCATGTCTAGTGTTGGGAAGGCCTATTGGCCACACATTTTGTAGCTTAAAGCTACAAAAAGCAGTTAACTGTACAATGAAATTGCAGTATATTTCTCACAATAGAAAACAAAAGTTGTAAAATATGAGACTTAATTATAATTACATATAATTATTCACAAAAAAACCGAGGGCACGAGGAGGCGCATGGTTGGGATATAGCCAAGCAATTCGATAAGCACAGAGTCACGCACACCCTGGAGGCCCGCCCAGATGGACATATCTCGTGCTAGCTTTTTCTAGAAAAAAAGGTGAAAAAGGCTGGCCGATCGTGGCACAAATGTGTATGTCCACCTGGAAAGCAGATGGAAACTAGTAACGGATCCATCTCTCCAGACAAATTCCAGTGGCGTCCGTTGGTATATATGCATGCGCAACGTGAGCCTGCGTGAATTCTGCTGTTGGTAACCGATCGAAACCCCTCCGATCCATGGTTTCATGGGGGGATGATATAAAGAGATCATCACCTTAGTGCATGCAAAAAGGGGAATGTGAACGGATGACACACTTGTACAATATTTATGGTTCTATCTTTAGTACAATCAATGCACATATTAATTGCAATATTTATTTTTGTTATTAATAGTTCTAATTAATGCAGAGCAATAATGCATGTGAGCATCTGTTTTGATTTGCATCATAAAGGCAGCAGCAGAAGTAAGCATATATATCTCAACCATGAAGATGAGACAAACAGTGGCAGCATGAAGATCGCATATGCATACGCTAGCAAGAATGACACCAAATACAAGTATGCAAATCTGGCGATGGCAGGGCTTCGAGAGACCTGGTTACCTGTCGCCTCCCACACAGAGGATGCCAAGAATTGCACAGTTGGAAAGCAGCAGAAGCTATCTATCTATCTATCTAGCTAGCCATGCATGCATCCATCCATCCATCCGTTGCTAGTGGAAACAAATTAAACAAATTGCCAAACAGAAAAGGTAGATCAGACAGAGGCTTCCCTGGCAAGTGCCTTGCGCGCACACGCCTAGCTGCCTCCTATTTAAACATGCACCAATTCATACATGGTAAACCGGCCCACAACATTTCCTTCCATCTAAAACAATTCTCTCCGGATTTGCGTATGGTTTCCTCCAGTATTTCCACCAATCCATCATCCATTCCCCAAGTAGTAACTACCCAGAGGGCTGCCATAGCAGACCACCTTCAACAACGACAGCCGAAGCAACAACATCAACAACAGCGACAGCTGGAGCTCCCGCCGGGGTTCCGGTTCCACCCGACCGATGAGGAGATCATAACCTTCTACCTCACCCCCAAGGTGCTCGACCGGACCTTTGCCGCCATCGCCATCGGGGAGGTGGACCTCAACAAGTGCGAGCCCTGGGATCTGCCTGATAAGGCAAAAATGGGGGAGAAGGAGTGGTACTTCTACTGCCAGAAGGACCGCAAGTACCCCACCGGGATGCGCACCAATCGTGCCACGGAGGCAGGGTACTGGAAGGCCACCGGCAAGGACAAGGAGATCTTTGCCCCACCGCCACCCGTGCTCGTAGGCATGAAGAAGACCCTTGTGTTCTACAAGGGAAGGGCTCCCAGAGGGGAGAAGACCAACTGGGTGATGCACGAGTACAGGATCGAGACCCGCAAGGAGGATGTGCCCTACGCTACCAGTAGTGCCACCGCCGCCCTCATCAATGCAGCTGCTAAGGTATTTTTTTATAAAGAAAATATATTATTATCAAGTCGATATCAGTTACACCCGGTTTAGCTGTCAAGTTATTTACATACTACTTGATTATTATTACTCATGAACATGCACATATACCTTACCTAGCTAGTTGTTAATGAAATGTAGTTGATTTATTTGAACTAAACTAATTTAGTTTATGCGTTTGGTATGTATGTAGGATGAGTGGGTTGTTTGCAGGATCTTCCATAAGAACTCCGGGATCAAGAAGGTGGTGATGCCGTCCTACACCATGGCGGCGATGCCCATGTTCATGGGAGGTGCAGAGCAGCAGCAGAGCTTCGTTGTCGACTCTGGTACCCTGCCTCCTCTAGTGGACTACGCCACGTCGTCATCCACCCTAGCGCCAACGCCGCACTTGCATGCTTCCTCATATCAGATGAATGCAGCTGGCACCGGAACATCAATGATGGGCGGTGCGAGTCTGCCGATGATGAACGGGCACTACTTTGGAAACCAGGGTAACCACCAAATGATGGGGCCGCCGCCGTTGATGTCGTTCTACCACCAGCAGCAGCAACAGATGCAGATGATGGACCAGGGCTTCATGGCTGGGGCCGGGCCTGCTAGCGGGCCATCGTCCATGGTGTCGCAAGAGGACACCGGGACCGTGCTGAGCAACAACGACCAGAGCAACGCCGGCACACCAGCCGCCGAGATCTCGTCGGTGAACATGGGCATGGATGGCATGTGGAAGTACTGAGATGATCATATATGCGGATGTCCATCATCAAAAGGTCGATATACATACAAACATATATATTGGTTTGAAGTTTGAACCGCACTTTATATTTTGTTGTGTGCTTGTGCGGAGGTTTGTATGCATGCGTTTGATGCATGGCTTAGCTAGCTTGCTGCTTGCCTGTCTTGTGCTAGTATTTCAACCGTATGTATGTGTAATGGCTTGTATATGAACCACCGGTACGGTGTATACCTATACCTAGCTACATTTGCATGTGTAGTAAAATACCTGGCTTCTTGTTTTGAAGCTATTTTGAATAACTATTTTATTCTATTAGTGATATCCGGTGTGATGTTTTATTATGAATTTAATTGCAAATTTATCGTATCTGGAAACAAATTCAAAGCATTTTTTAGCTAGAGTGATTTCCATCCACCTCTTTCACGATGGGACTAGGTTAACCTTTTTTTCTTCCAGACTTTAATCTATTTAACCATTTCGTGTAAAAAATGGATAAACCGTTAAGTTACTGTTGGAATTTACTAGTAGATCTTAGCCCTTAGTCCAATTAAAATTCTAAAATTCTCAAGACCCAAATACATGCGCCTCCTCACGGCGGCGCCTCCTCTCCAGCAAGCCTTCGTTCATCTTTGACATATGTGTATTTATCCGGCTGCACACCTTCTCCAGCGACAGGTCCAACCTGCTGTCGGTGTAGGCAGGGCTACCAATGCAAGCTGACAGGATGCGACCAGTGGTAGAGAGGTTTAGTGACTGAAGCAAAGGCCCATTGGGCTCATTTTTGGGTTAGGCTAACCCAACAAACCAGTGGTTGAACGGGTTTGGTTCAACCCCTAACCCTAGCAAGAATTTATTAGGCTCGATTCATGTCAAGGAAGGAGGAGACTGTGGTACTAGCTAGATGGGATTTGACCCTCACACACAGCCCACAGGAGGACGGAGCGGAGGGGAAGTACTCACACCTGCATTGGAGGCGAGGCAACTACAGACTGCCGGGTGCCAGCGCCAGCCCATAGAACAAGATAGATGGAAAAAAAAGAGAAAGGGAGGAACTAACTCAATGAATGAGAGCGGTTTTAAGGAAGGAGGCGGGCCGGGTGCATGCATGGGAGCCATTCCATCCCTCAGGTCCCCCTCGCCCTGTCACGACCATGACCCCGCGGCCGGTCTTCTTCTGCCACGCCGCCTGACCCCGCGCCCGAGCGGTCCCCCTCGCCCTCCTTCCAGCCCATCGACACATTACATGCATGCGCGCCCTGTCTCCAGCTCGTGCGACGCGGTCCAGTCGTCCCCGCACCTGGCCTCGCCCATTGTGCCAAGCACCGATGATGCTCCAAGATCTTCTACGGCGCCCGCCTCGGTACAGATGCTCCTGTTACCGATGCTCCTTCACCGCCTCGTCCACGCACACGCCACCAAAAAGGTATATGCCATCCGAGAATTTACAAAGATGGTATTGTTGGATATGGCATGCTTACCGTGATAGGAGAACTGAAAGGATACGGATGTCACCTAGAGGGGGTGAATAGGCGATTAAAACTTTTCCTAGAGTGGCTCAACAAAGGCTGAATAAAACTAGTGTTTACTTTATTAAGCACAACCTAGAACAACTAAGATTCACCTATGTGCACCAACAACTTATGCTAAGAAATACAAGCAACAAAGTGATAGCAAGATATATATTACTTCAAGCACGAAGGCTATCACAATGTAAAGTGCATAAGTAAAGAGCTCGGGTATAGAGATAACCGAGGCACGCGGGGACACCAATATTTTACCGAGTTTCTCCCAACATGGAGTACGTCTCGTTTGGAGAGGGGGTGGTATCTAACCACCTACGCCACAAAAGGCCTCCCTTATTCTCCGGTGAATCTCACCCCAATGGGATCGATCCACGCTTCCACTATCGGTGCACTTGTCGGTGGCAACCAGAACCTCTCACAAGGTTGGGGCACTTCTCCACAACTTAATTGGAGGCTCCCAACAAATGCCACAAAAGGCCACAATGCCACCAAGGCCACAAAACCGTCTAGGGTTCCAAGAACCCAAGAGGGACAAGATCCAATGAGTCACACGAACCAAATCCTCCGAGGAGAACTCAAACCGATGCACCAAATGAAAAAGGCAAGAACACCACAAAGGTGCTCAAATCCCTCTCTCCCAAATTCCACCAAAGCTACAAAAGCTTATGGGGGAATAAGAGAGGAAGAACAATGGAGGAAATCCACAAAAGACTCCAAGATCTAGATCTCAATATGTTCCCCTCACTTAGAGGAGAGATTGATTGGTGGGATTGTAGATCTAGATCTCCTCTTTCAAATCGCTCAAGAATATGCAAGAATCATCGGAGGGATTGAGAGAAAGCAAGCTCAAGAAGGTCAACAATGGAGGGGAAAACTTGCAAGAATGGTTGAGGAACTATTGGGGAAGAAGGCCCCTTAAATAGCCCCCCCCCCCCCAAAATCCAACCGTTGAAGCCAAAAAACGCGAATCCCGGTACTACCGGACTTTTTCCCGGTACTACCGGACATTCCCGGTACTACCGGACATTCCCTGGGGATCCCAAGTCGCCAAACGCACCTTATTCTGTACCAACCGGTACTAAGGGGCGGTACTACCGGTCATCCATGAATGAAAACGGCCATAACTTTTGCATCCGGACTCCGATTTTGATGATCTTGGGCTCGTTTCGAAGAGGACAACAAGCTCTAAAAGATAATGCAAAGAAACATTATAGTCCAGCAAGGGAGGATAGATCCAAATGACAAAAGGTTTAACCTCTATCAAAAAGACGAACCGATAAAACCTCCAACATCAAAAACGTAATAGAAAATGCATATGAAATCCGTTTTCGATGAACTAGAGCTTGTCATGGAGATTAACACAAGATCTAAATCCTCACATGAGTAAGGACCAAATAATGGAAGGTTTTACCTACCTCTAAAATACAAACCGGTAAAACCTCCAAGATCAAAACGCAATAAGATATAAAAGGGAAATCCGTTTTTGATGAACTAGAGCTTGTTATGGAGATTACCACAAGCTCTATATCCTCACATGGATAAGACCAAATAACAACCAAATATAATGATGCAAGTATGCAAAGGTTTGATCTCTCTCAGAACGATGTGACCGAGTTACTCATTCAAGAGCCCCTCTTGATAGTACGGTTATCTATCCTAAACCCGGTCTCCCAACAAACATGAGACCGGCAAAAGGGAAAACCTATCAATATTATACCTTTGCCTTGAGCAATCCACTTGAGATCGATGTAGAAGATCTTATCCTTCTCAAGATGGACACCTTTCTTGATTCCTCATCATCGATCCATGATCACCGAGGATGGCAAGCATCAAACATGAGATCTTCTATAGATGGCGCATTTTGAGCTTGCACAACACATCTTCTTCTCATTCCATCTATCTTGAAGTCAACACATGCTCCAAGCAATGCCAATGGACAATTCCTACAAGTACAACTTAATACACACATTAGTCCATAAAGATTGTCATTAATTACCAAAACCACACATGGGGGCCCACATGTTCTTTCAAGAACCAAGATCTCTTTCTGATGCTCATTATACACTGCCTTAATGCAAAATAAAACATGGCACCTTGTTCCACCCAGCACACATCAAAATCTCATTGACTGCAAATGGGTCTTACCGTATAAAGAAGCATGGTGATGGCACTATTGACAAGTATAAAGTCATATTAGTTGCAAAAGGGTTCAAGGAAAGAAATGACATTGATTATGAGGACATTTTCAGTCCAATTGTAAAAGCAGCCACTATTCGCACTATCTTAGCTATTTCAGTGTCTCGTGGTTGTAGCCCGCGGCAGCTAGATGTCAAGAACGTGTTTCTCCATGGTGTTATGGAAGAGGAGGTTTACATGAGACAACCCCTGTGTTTGAAAATCCTAATGCTCCAACTCATGCTTGCAGACTTGACAAAGCTCTTTATGGATTGAAACAAGCACCTCGTGTCTAGTTCTCTCGGTTTAGTTCCAAGATTCATGGTCTTGGGTTTGTTCCCTCCACCGCTGATACATCATTGTTCCTCTACAACAAGTCAGGTATCAAGATCTATGTGCTGATTTATGTTGATGCCATCATATTTACAAGCTTGTCAGATCAAGCCATTACTAAGCTAGTTCATGATCTTAATGTTCCTTTTGCTATCAATGATCTTCGAGACTTACATTTGTTTTTGGGAATTGAAGTCAGAAAAATAGATGATGGTTTGCTTTTGACACAAGAAAATTATGCGATAGATCTCCTTGATATGGTGGGCATGCGAGACTGCAAGGGTGCACCCACACCTCTCTCCTCTACTAAGGGGATATCACTTACGGACGGGATACCATTACGCTCTGAGGACAACACTCAATATCGCGGTATTGTTGGTTATCTCCAATATTTGACTCTAACACGTCCATACCTGTCCTTTGCTACGAAGAAATTTTGGCAATATCTTCAAACCAACAAGAATTCATTTGACAACTATCAACAGGATTCTGCGTTATGTAAAAGAAACTTTATACTTGGTATTACTTTTACATGATCATCATCTAACCTTCTCAGTGCATTCTTAGATGTAGATTGGGAAGGATGTCTTGATGACAGACAATCTACACGAGGATTTGTGATATTTATTAGACCAAAATTGGTATCATGGAGTGCTAGAATACAAGCCAAGGTATCACGTTCCAGTACTGAGGCTGAGTACAAGTCTCTTGCCAATGCTACTACTGAGTTAATTTGTGTGGAAGCTCTCCTTAAAGAGCTTGACGTTACACTTCAACAAAGGTCGTGCCAATGGTGTGATAACTTTGGTGCAACAAAAGCCATTGTATCCCATCTTTCATGTTTGCACGAAATAGAAATATATTGAGATTGATTTTCATTTCATCAAAGAACGTGTAGCGGATAAGAAACTGGATATCAGGTTTATATCTAGCAAAGATCATATAGCAGATGGATTCACCAAGGCTCTTCCAGTAAAAAATCTAGATGAGTTTAAGTGTAATCTCAACCTTAGCACATGTGAGATTATGGGGGCTATTAGACAATATGTATCGTACCATATAGACACGGTGTAGTTCATCAACAAAACTAGGGGTGCCTGGAAAGAGGAGCTTATATTTGAACCACTAGATGTAAGTACTGCTAGCTAGATCTACGCATATCTTTGATTCTAGTTTTGATATCATTATCATACTTGATTATTATTTTGATTGAACCATGTTTTTGTAAAAAATGCCTGACGCATCGACACGGGAATAATTTATGTGGATACTATGTTCGCGAGTTCATTCATCAGACGACTTGTGAAAAGGGCAGAAATTTAGAGCAACTTCGAGTACATAAACAAAAATTCACAATTTTATTTTATTACCATCAATTGTGTTTAGTTTTATTTATATATGTTGAATCTTTCTTTAAATTTTATCGAACGGTTGTAGGATGGTCTTCTACAAAGGATTGCATATGAGAAATTCAAGAAAAATTGGCGGGATTTTTAGATGCAGAGGTCCTATAACCAAAAAGAGAATACTACTGGGAGATGTTGATAGTGGAATAGGGATCTTAAAAAGAGATTATATTGTATATATATGCATGAAACTCGTGTAACCATTTGTAATATGTTCGACACTTTGATCTCTATATTCATGACGATGTTGTGTAATACTTCCTTCGTTTCAAAATATAAGATGTTTTAGTTTTGTGAAGCAAATATATCTATACTTGTTTTAATATGTAGGTTCACTCGGGTTTGGAGTGAATCTACACACTAAAAAAGTCTAGATACATTTTCTTCACAAACCTAAAAAATCTTATATTTTGAAACAGAGAGAGAGTATAATGGTTCCTTCATTGCTGAGTGCAAAACACAAAATAAAAATAAAACAATAACTAAGAAATAAAATAAATAGAAAAAATACAAAAAAAATTATCTGCCGCGGCACAAAAAGTGCCCAAAATGCAGCCACGGAGGAGAAACATCGATCCCGGTTACGAACCGGGACGAATGGTGCTCCCCCTCGCTCTAGACAACGGCCACGTGGACCCCCTTTCATCCCGGTTCACAGCATAACCGGGACTAAAGGGGGAGGGGGTTTTAGTCCTGATTGCCCCGTCCCGGTTGCGCAACCGGAACTAAAGTCCCTCACGAACCGAGACGATAGGCCCGTTCTCCACTAGTGTTAGTTGATTGGTACTAGGTATTTAATACTCAAGTGCAGCGACTATAAATAACTAACAAAGGTTGTTCATTTGTATGAATTCGGATCTGTAATGTTTATTTATGTTGCAACCAAATTACAATTTCTGCCATATTGACCTCTGTGATGTTCATGAAATCTTATATTTGTCGTTAGGTTGACAATGGTCACACATTTTGTTAGGCTTCGCCAAATTGATTTAGATCTTTTGAAAAAAGAATGTGAGAGGTAAAGGTACACTAGCCATACGAGTGTTCAACTTCTCGACAACCTGAATGCCTTTTCATTCTGGACTGATTCAAAGAACCTTTTTGGTTCACTTTTTTGATCTGGGAAATGGAACGGGATGCAGGATTACATTGGCCTCCATTTTGGGATGTAGGTCGACATCACTACGGCACACAGACTCTTTGCCGTATGGGCAAGAGACACGGCAAAGGCCTTCGAAACACGACAAAGGCTTTGCCGTGTGTATACACACGGCAAATGCCACACGGCAACGTTTGCCACCGTGTGTTTTCTAAATAAGACACGGCAAAGGCTTTGCCGTGTGTCTCATGCGTAGACACGACAAAGTAAAGTAAGATAACGGTTTCCGCGGAGATGATGGTGTCTATTCTTTGCCGTGTGTCTTCTCGAAAAGTACACGGCAAAGAAGTTGTCTTTGCCGTGTGTCTCGTGGAAAAAGTACACGGCAAAGAAACTGCCTTTTTAGAAAAAATAAAAATAATAATTTTATTTCAAACTTTTTTGAATATTATTTACTTGATAATCTCATATAGAATATTTTCACCCTTTGTTTGTTAAATATTAGGTTAAATTGCACTCATAATCAAACTTCTCCGGTGGTCACCCATCCTAACACTACTCTAGCTCAAGCACGCTTAACTTCTTCGTTCCTTCCGAATGAGCTTCCGAAAAAGAAATCATACCTTGTTGCTAATACTTATATATCAATCCTATTAACTCCATGATGTCACACATCTCAGTTTTAGATTCCAAACAATTATTTAAGTAAACAATAATGAAAAGTAATAATAATCTTGAATTCAAATAAAAAATAAAATGATTTTATTTATTTTATTTCCTTTTCCTATTTAATATGGAATAATTCATATATTTAAATCCGTAAATCGGAATTCGACAAATAAAATGTCTAAATCGATCAGAAAAATGTGAGGAATCCAAATATGACATCCATATAATCTTGTGAAAATGGGGTGTTATCATTTTGAATTATCCATTTGGTGGTTGCTTCATAAAACCCTCCGTTTTGGTGCCCGGAAAATAGAAAATAGCTTTTTGGTGCGAGGAAAAGGAAAACTTCCTCCAGCAACATTATTCGCCATTCCATGATGCACATGCATGTATGATATGGGTACATTATCGCAAACTATGCCTTGATTCTAGCCATAATATTGGTCATTTGACCCGAAAGCCAAGAAACCTCGAATGAGATGGGTCATTTTGTGAAGTTTTTTTTGACACATATTCAATATAACAAGTTTGATATTTTTCCTTGCAACCATGTCACATAATATGACACCACGCAAAGGTTTCGCATTGTTTCGATCGTTTTTGAATTTTTTATGACTCCTTTAAACTATCGACAAACTTTGTCGAACGACGGGTATGAAGATTCTTAGCTCGGAGCTGAGCCTCTCTAAAATTTCATTGGATCTATGATGAAATAGCATATTGTGAACCTAAAAATGATTTTTGTGAAAAATCATGCCCATCAGATCATATACCTGTAGTTCATATCTAACCCACTTCCTACCGATTCGGCAGGAATTTATCTTTTTCACCTGGAGTGGATAGAAAGGTTTGAGATCCCCCGTTGGGACATTGTACATTTAAGGTGGTCTAGTATTTTTGAAAAATGGGGTGGTAGAATTTTGAATTAGCCATTTGGTGGTTGCTTCATAAAATTTCCCGTTTTTTACGCTCGTAAAATGGAAAATGTTTTTTGGTGCGACGAAAAGGAAAATTTCTCCTGCAACATTATTTGCCATTCCATAATGCACATGCATGCACAATATGGGCAGATTATCACAAACTATGCCTTGATTCTAGCCATAACATTGGTCATTTGACCCGAAAGCCAGGAAACCTCGAATGAGATAGGTCATTTTGTGAAGATTTTTTCAGACATAATAAATATACGAATTTTGATATTTTTCCTACCAACTATGCCACACTATATGACACCACGCGAAGGTTTCACATTGTTTCGATCGTTTTTGAATTTTTTATGCATGTTTTAAACTATGGTCAAAATAGCGAGCATGAAGATTCTTATTCAATATAAATATCTAATTTTTGAGTGTATATAGATAGATCTTATTTTTCTGCAAATTTTGATATATTATTTGTATTTTTCTGACTCAGAATGATTTTTTATGATTTTCCTAAGAGTAATATGATAAAAGGCAAAAAAAAGAAAAAAAAAGAACTTTGCCGTGTATACTGCGGAATACACACGGCAAAGACCCTTTGTCGTGTGTACTACGGAATACACACGGCAAAGGGCCTTTGCCGTGTATACTGCAGAATACACACGGCAAAGGACCGACGAGGGCACATGGCAAAGAGACCACCGTCTGCGGCCGTTAGCTCCTCCCGTTAAATGGACTTGTGGGGTCACGGGTCCCACCTTATTGCCGTGACAACACCTATACCGTGTGCCGTTGTCGACTTTGCCGAGTGTATTTTCTTTGCCGTGTTCTTTTATGGGCTTTTGCCGTGTATATTTCTTTGCCGTGTATATTTCTTTGTCGTGTTCTTTTTCAGAAATTTGTCGTGTTCACGTACTTTGTCGTGTATTTTCTGAGTTACACACGGCAAAGACTGTCTTTGCCGTGTTCCGGTGCGTTTGGCACACGGCAAAGACATGTCTACACGGCAGCGACATTTTTTCCCGTATTGCATGGAACATTTTGCCGCTTATCGCGGGCGTTTAGAAAGCATCGCTAGCTAACTAACTGCGCTAACTGGGCTGGCCCGTTCGGCGCAGAAGGGAAGCGGCGATCTATGGGGAAAACTCGCAAGTGTGTTGGAAAAAAGCTGTATATACTCGTAAAAAAAAAGAAGGGAGTACGTGCATAGTTGCAGTTTTGTTCCTCGGAGAAAAATAATGTGCATCTTTATTACTAAAAAAGTATCGATCGGCTTGTATGTCACTGTTGCTTCCATATAAGTTGGTTTTCTTGTTGTCGAACAATGAACATGAGATAAGTAAAATGGTTCGTTCTTGAAATAGAAAAAATAGACAGTCCGTCGGAAACCTCAATGGAGACCCTATAGCAAAAATGTTTTGCTAATGTAGCAAAACCAATTTCGCCAGAGACTCGCCGGTGGCCTCGTAGTAAAAAGTTTACACCAATGTACCAAAACCACATAACAGTTGTAGCAAACAAAATCGGCTACTGTAGCAAACCCGATTTCGCTCGAAGACACACCAGAGACCTTGTAGAAAAACATATGTACTATTTTAGCAACATCACGAGACTATTGTAGCAAAACTTAAGGCAGGCTAAGGCGGAGCTTGAGGCAGCTCCAGCTATAGAGGAGGAGGTCTGGGGCGGTGCATGGCGAGCACTCCATCGTGGGCAACATCACATCATGGTATGGGAAGGGCAGGGATGCAGGGAAGGGAGCGAGCTGGGCCAGTGCCAGCTGAGATGCTGCGTCCGGAAACTGGATTAGACAGAGAAGATCGACGGCTGGCTAGCAGGTTCTAGAGGTGGGGGCCATGCACGAGATTTCCAGCGAGAATCAGGGCGGTAGCCGCCACGACGCACTGGCGGGGGGTCATGGGGTGGAGGCCGGCGAAGCCCGTAGCTAGCCTAGATCGAGGGCGGCTGGGAGCCTCCGCGTGTGTGCCCAGGGAAGAAGATAATACTAGAAACAAATAAAGGTGTGTAGGACCCACATGAGATCTGGTGTGGGCCAGAGCAAGGTGACCTGGACGATGTATGTCACGAGATCCCCCGAGGGATTCTATCATTTCCCTAAATGGAGGAAATCAAACAACACATGTATTCGAGTAATAGCCCCATTATCTACTATTATGACGCGCGCCTGCAGAGGATCATGTTAAAACCACCTTTACAAAGGATCTAGTCTAGATCTAACAGTAGCACTATACATCACCTTTGTAGATTGAGAACAGAGAGAGAGGGAGAAAGGGAACCGAGATGAGCTCTACCTGCTCCCTAGCTCGAGAGACACGAGCCAGAGGGAATGCCCGAGCTGGTGCCGGAGCTAGAACCTCCGTCATTGGCCATGGGTGGAAAGAGGGTGAGTGTGGCGGCGGTGGAGCTTCCCGTCGGCGCAACGCTTAGCCTAGATCGGATAGGGTTTGTAGGTGGGGCGGATAGGGCACGTCTGACCTCGTGAGTCGTGCTGCCGGCTCCCCACCTCTTTATATAGCGTTGGCGACAGGGGCCCACCAACCAGATAGGGTTGGGCGCCCCCGATCAGGGCGCAGTTAGGGGGCGTGCTGGGCCGTTGGGCCCAGTCACGTTGAGATCTATCCAACATTCTCCCCCTAGATCTCGACTTTACTTTTAACCTTGTTCTTTACTTATTCCATCACAGAACGATACATAGAGCATGTTTCATCGTCTCAGCTCAATTGCCGACAGAATCAGACAGCCACTATATACCTTCATGTTTTGAAACAAATCCTGTTACTTTTGGGCCTCTATAGTCCAGGAATCATAGGCTTCCCGTTAAACCCATGCCGGCTATGTTCCTTGAACACATTGGGTGGTAAGCCTTTCGTTAGCGGATCCGCAAGCATATCCTTTGTCCTTATACGCTCGAGTCTTATAGTTTGATCCTGGACTTTGTCCTTCACAACATAATACTTTATATCTATGGACTTTGTAGCATTACTCGACTTGTTGTTGTGAGCATAGAATACTGCGGGCTCGTTGTCACAGTACATTTTTAGTGGCCTGCTGATGCAGTCAACCACTTTCAAGTCGGGTAAGAATTTCTTTAACCATAACGCCTGTCCCATGGCCTCATAACATGCTATGAATTCTGCATACATCATAGATGATGCAACTATCGACTGTTTGGCGCTTCTCCACGAAATAGCACCTCCTGCGAGAGTAAAGACATATCCTGTCGTGGACTTTCGGTCGTCTTTATCTCCCGCAAAATCCGCATCTGAATACCCTTTTATCTCTAGGGAATCAGATCGTCTATATGTTAGCATGAGGACTTTTGTGCCTTGCACATAACGCAAAGCTTTCTTTACCATCTTCCAGTGCTCTATGCCTGGATTCTCTTGATATCTACCGAGTACCCCGGTGATAAATGCTAAGTCAGGGCGTGTGCACACTTGTGCATACTGTAAGCTTCCAACAGCTGAAGCATATGGTACTGACTTCATTTGATCGATCTCATATTGATTCTTTGGACATTGGGATTTCCCAAAACTATCGCCCTTGACTATGGGAGCAGGTGTTGAATTACTCGCATGCATATTGTATTTCTTTAAAATCTTTTCACAATACGCTTTCTGCGACAGTCCTAACACTCCATTCTTTCTGTCTCGGTGAATTTCTATGCCCAAAACATAAGAGGCTTCACCAAGGTCTTTCATGTCAAAGTTAGATGACAAGAACTTCTTTGTCTCTAGTAGTAGACTAACATCACTGCTGGCAAGCAGAATGTCATCCACATACAAAATTAGGAAAATATATTTCTCATTTTTGAACTTTGCATAAATGCAGTTGTCCTCAACATTTTCTTTGAATCCAAATCTTTTAATGGTATCATTAAACTTTAAATACCACTGCCTAGAGGCTTGCTTTAACCCATAAATGGATTTCTTTAGGCGACATCCCATATGTTCCTTCCCCTCCATGAAAAACCCTTGGGTTGTTTCATGTAAACATTTTCTTCTAAATCTCCATTTAGAAATGCCGTCTTAACATCCATTTGATGTAACTCTAAATCAAAATGTGCAACTAGTGCCATGATGATTCTGAAGGAGTCCTTACATGAGACCGGAGAAAAAGTCTCATTGTAATCTACGCCTTCTCTTTGCGTAAAGCCTTTTGCCACAAGTCTAGCTTTGTACTTTTCTACATTCCCATTGTAGTCATACTTTGTTTTATAGACCCATTTGCATCCTACTGTTTTGGCTCCTTTAGGAATTTCCTCTAAGTCCCAAACATTGTTGGAACTCATCGATTTCATTTCATCTTCCATTGCCTCCACCCACTTGGCGGAGTGAGGGCTACTCATGGCTTCTTCATATGAGGTAGGATCGCCCTCCATATGAACTACATTATAGACTTTGTAAATTTCTTTAGAAATGGCTGGTCTTCGTTCTCTTTTAGACCTTCTGAGTTCATCAGACTCTTGCTCATTTCTTGCCTTGGGTTCAGGCACATTTACAATATGTGGCTGTTCTGGCTCCCTTTCGTGCTCAACAGTGGGTTCAGGTGACTCATGATGGACAGGTTCCGAACTTTCGCCCATTGTTGTCACGTGTGGAGTCACAACAGGTGCTGGCACCACAACCTCAGGGGTTGTAGATGGTGGCACAACAGGTAGCGAGAAAAATGGCTCCCGAGTCATCGGATTAGGTGCATGCACCCTCTTCTCCTCAAGATCAATTTCACGAGCTACCGTGCTCCCCCTCATCAATTCGTCCTCCAAGAAGACTGCATGTCTCGTTTCTACAAACTTTGTGTATCTGTCAGGACAGTAGAAATGATAGCCTTTTGACTTATCTGGATAGCCAATAAAATGGCAAGATACTGTTTTGGGGTCTAACTTTGCAATGTTTGGATTGAAAACTTTTGCCTCAGCTGGGCTCCCCCAGACCCTCAAGTGGTGCAGAGAGGGGACTCTGCCTGTCCACAATTCATACGGTGTTTTGGGCACCGACTTACTTGGTACTCTGTTGAGAATGTGAATGGCGGTTTTAAGCGCCTCCATCCACAATCCCAATGGGAGGGTGGAATAGCTCATCATGCTGCGCACCATATCCATAAGGGTACGGTTGCGCCTTTCAGCTACTCCATTTTGCTGAGGTTCGCCCGGCATAGAATACTGGGCGACTATTCCATTTTCTTGCAGGAACCTTGCAAAGGGTCCTGTTACTTGACCATATGGAGTATGTCGACCGTAGTACTCCCCTCCACGATCGGACCGAACTATTTTAATTCTTTTATCATGCTGATTTTCTACTTCAGCTTTGAAAATTTTAAATTTATCCAATGCTTCAGATCTTTCTTTCATTGGATAAATATAACCATACCGGGAGTGATCATCCATGAATGTTATGAATGAATCATAGCCATCCACGCTTTTCACCGGAAACGGTCCACAAATATCCGTGTGGATTATTTCTAGTGTAGCTATGCTTCGATTTGCACCCTTTTTAATTTGTTTGACATACTTTCCTTTAATGCAATCCATGCATTGTTCTATGTCGGAGAACTCTAACGGAGGAAGAATGCCATTTTTAACGAGGCTTTCTATTCTTCCCCTCGAAATATGGCCTAGTCTGTAGTGCCATAGTTTCGATGAGTCAAGAGTTCGCTTTCTTTTCTTTTGTTCTTTGTTCGACAAGGGAACTTTTTCATTCACATCACACACAGAAAATACTTTCTCATGCAAGGATAATAAATATAACTTATCATATAAGGTAGCAACACCCACGCAAATATCTTTTAACCAAATGGCACACTTTCCATTTCCGAAATAACATTCATAAGAATCTTTGTCCAAGCACGACACACTTATTAAATTTCTATGGATTGAGGGAACAAAAAGAACATCTTTGAGCAAAAGAGAAGAGCCATCAGCCAGCTCCAGAGGGACGTCACCAATGGCTTTCACTTCTGCTTCAATCCCATTCGCCACTTCAATGAGTCTTTCTCTTTTTGGCATGATCCTTGTCGAATGGAACCCCTGTAAAGAATTGGCAACATGAACAGTTGCACCAGAATCAATCCACCAAGTAGATCTAGTAAACTTTTCATACAAAGATTTATTAACAAAAGAAACTATATCTTTACCATTTTTGGCCATGATGTACTTCAGCCAAACTGGACAGTCCTTCTTGTAGTGGCCAGTCTTTTTACAGTGATGGCACTGGTCTTTCTCCCCAGGGGTGGACTGGTGATGCTGGTACTGTTGCTGCATTGGGCCCTTGCCATGTGGCTTGGAGGGTGAGCCACCATGGTTGCCGTTTGTGAAGCTTCTCTTCCTGTTGTCCCTCACGAAGTTCAAGGAACCACCGTGAAGGGCCTTCAGCCTTTCCTCCTCTTGGGAGCACATCCCAATGGTCTTTTCTATGTCCCATTTTTCAGGGGACATATTATAGTTTATTACAAATTTTTTGAAAGGCTGTGGAAGAGAGGCCATCACTAGGTGCACCAAGAGTGCAGGCTTTAGCTCGAGGTCCTCATCCATGGGCTTCAGCTTCGCTGCCATGTTTGACATCCTCAAGATGTGCTCTCTTATTCCGTGGGGTCCTCCCGTGTACTTTTCAGTCACCAGCTGTTTTAACAGCTGGGTCTCATACATCTTTGAAGAGCCAGTAAACTGGCCCTTTATCTTGGCGAGATATTCGCCCACGGTAGCACACTCTCCAATTGAGCCCACTATGGCGTTCTCAATTGTGTTCTTTACGAAGGCCAAACACTTCTTGTTGACGTTCACCCATTTTTGATTATCAATCGAGTAGGCCAGCTCCAATGGAGCATGGTCCCTCTTCCTTTTCTCAAACTCAGCACTTTCTTCAGCATCTCCCCTGACAGGGTCAGCGGGCTTGATTGGTTGCTTGGTGTCAACCACCCAATCCACTTCGGCGCATACGAACGCCAAATCGACCTTTTTCCTCCATTCGGAGTAGTTGTCCCACCACAGCAGCGGGATGTCCTTCAAACAGGCCATGAGGTTGAGACCTCCTGAAAACCACAAAAGATGTGAGATCACCAAGGAAAACAACTGTATGCAATAATTCAACGTTGGTATAAATTATGCATGCAATTGTTTGTGCTATTTAAAATTACATCACCGTTGGATAGAAATAAAGTTAAATACACCTTTAATACTCAAAGAAAACGATCATGGTCATGTTTATTAATAACGTTGGTCAATTAACAACATGAGACATAATCATCTTTAATTACTTTGTCACATCTTTGTGAGGAACAAAATTCAAACAACTTTTATTGCATCATTGCAATTTAAAACATACAATTTGCAGCGGAAACTTAATGATGACTTTCATGATACTTTGAACTTTACAAAAAAATCTGCTTTTAAATCATTGTCTAGCCTAAATATACTTTAAGTAAAAAAGGCTAGAGAAAACTATGTTGAAAAAGGTGCTTAAAACTAAGCAAAAACAGTCAAAACAGCCTCTGAAAAAAGAAAACAGAAAAACTGTTAAAAAAACGCCCTGCTGGGCTTTTTTTTCCCTGGGCGGCCTGGAGCGGCCCAGCCGGCCTGCCCGCCAACGCCCGCGCCGCACCCGCGCGGCACATAGCGGACGCTCGCGCGCCGCCTCAGCCTGCCGCGGCCCAACAACGGGCCTGCCACCCGCCTGCGGCCCGCCAGCCGCCCGCACCGCCCGCTCCGAGCGATCTGGTCCGTCCGTCACGGTCGCCCTAGATCGGACGGCGGTCCGCGCGTCTAGGAGGTATAAAGGCCCCAGGTCGCCGACCCCCCAACCCTAATTCCATTTCTCCCCACCCCCAGCCCCCGCGTCCTCTCCGCGTGGCCTTAGCGGCGGCGCCGCGGGCACCCCGCGTTCACCCGCGGCAGCCCCGCGTTCGGCTCTGCGGCGGCGGCGCGTCCTCTCCGCGTCTTCCCGCGTCCCTCGTGGCGGCGCCGCGTCCACCCGCGGCAGCCCCGCGTCGGCTCCGCGGCGGCGGCCCGTCGGGCACGCGTGTAGCGGCGGTGCTGTGGAGGAGCGGACCAGCCGGCTTCGGCCCCTCCCTCCCCACGCCCCTCTCCCTCTCGGTGGTGCCCCCCCGATGCCGAGGCGAGGCGGCCGCCTCCGGCGCGCCCCTCCCTCTGGCTCAGCGGCTTGGCCCGCCCGAGCACGAGGCGAGGTGGCCGCGTCTGCCGCGCGCCCCTCCCTCCTCTGCTTGCTCCGGTGGCACGAGCCCCGCGCGGGTCCGAGGCGAGGCGAGGTGGCCGTAGTGGCGTGCCCCTCCCTCTGCCTTGCTCCGAGCCATGGCCCCCCCTCCCTCCTTGCCGGCGGTGCGTCCACCCGAGGGTGGGCGCACCACCGTCAAGAGGGGTGGTGGCGGAGCCCTTTGCGCTGCGGGTGGCCCCTTTTTTTTGTCCATGGGGAAACGGCGGCGCCCTCCCCTTTGCTCCTTGCCGGTGTGTGCATCCTCCCAAGGGTGGGTGCACCGTCGTCAAGTGGCCGAGGTGTGGGGCAAAAACTTTTGATTGACTTTTCTTTGGGGTTAGATCTAGGGTTTTGCTTTGCCCCGAAGGGTGTGTTCTTCTTCTAGATGTCTCCACAATGGATGCCCATCTAGATCGAGAGGAACGGCGCGGCCATAGGGCAGGCGCACTTTGGATCTATTTCTTTTCTTTTTGGACTCTTGCTTTCTATAAATGCACTGAAAAATCTAGCAACTAAAACTTGCTCTGATACCAATGTTAAAACCACCTTTACAAAGGATCTAGTCTAGATCTAACAGTAGCACTATACATCACCTTTGTAGATCGAGAACAGAGAGAGAGAGAGGGAGAAAGGGAACCGAGATGAGCTCTACCTGCTCCCTGGCTCGAGAGACACGAGCCAGAGGGAATGCCCGAGCTGGTGCTGGAGCTAGAACCTCCGTCATTGGCCATGGGTGGAAAGGGGGTGAGTGTGGCGGCGGTGGAGCTTCCCGTCGGCGCAGCGCTTAGCCTAGATCGGATAGGGTTTGTAGGTGGGGCGGCTAGGGCATGTCTGACCTCGTGAGTCGTGCTGCCGGCTCCCCACCTCTTTATATAGCGCTAGCGACAGGGGCCCACCAACCAGATAAGGTTGGGCGCCCCCGATCAGGGTGCAGTTAGGGGGCGTGCTGGGCCGTTGGGTCCAGTCACGTTGAGATCTATCCAACAGATCATCCATGCCCAGAGGCCAGAACAGTTGTCGCCGGAGCATGCTATGCCGGATGGGATAGTGTCATTACGCCCACAGGATGAGGGAGAAATCACCCGAGTATCAATCAATTAAGTAAAACCAGAAGCGTTGCTCGGAGTCCAACATACAGATGGTCGAAGTGAGGTCCAAGAGGATCGATGCGACATCCAACAAAATTGATACGGTGGCAAAGGAGAACCAAAAGCTTTGCTCGAAGTCTGACGTGCATGCAGGATGCTGGACCAATGTCCAACCAGATTAACATGACATCTAAGAGAGGTTCCATGCGACATGTAGAAAGCTTGATGTGGTGACCAACAAGATGATGGATGCAACGTGTAGGCTGATCTTAGCCACATTCGAGCTTGAGGCGAGAGAAATACTTCCTGGTGAGCGAGAGGGAAAGCTTGACACGAGAGCAAAACATTTTGGCAAGCCAAAGGGCAAGCTTGATACGAGAGAAAAATAACTTTGTGAGTGATAAGGCAAGCTTGACACTCAAAGCAAAATAGCTTGACGAGAAAGAGTGCCAGCTTGATGAGAAAGCAGAGGGCAAGCTTAAGGAGAAAGATGACAACATGCAAGCACTTGAGTCACTGAATCAGGCATTGGTTACCAAGGAAAGAGAAAGGAATGACGAGTTGCAAGCTGCTCGGAAGATACTCATAGCGGTAACTGATCGAGCAACCAATGTTGCCTTTGTCGTCGATGCATGCATTTGAGACTTCCATATCTCATTGTATTTTTCGCTAATTTTCCATGTGACCGATCTATTGCATATTTCACAGATCTTGGAAGAATCTACAAATGTTTGAGCCCATATAGGTGTCAAAAGAATGGGTAAGCTTGACACCAATACATTTATAGGTGTCAAAAGAATCCACATCAACCGTCTTGCTTTAATATCGTAATTATAAAAAAGATAGTAGCATTTATAATGCGGAGGGAGAAGTGAGCATTTCTTTATCTGAATTGTGGTGTTACAAGGATCTACTAAAGTCTGAGATGCTAAAAGAATGCGGGTATGGGTTAGATATGAGTTAAACATGGTTGTAACTTTTGAATTAATAAACAGCATACCAAACCAAAGACTTGCAATACCGTACATTTTCATCCAAAAGAGAATAAAATCAAAACCATGTAGACATAAATACATTGTTGGTTTATCAACTCTTAAGAAGGATGCATATTAACAAGCAGTAAACCGTTTACAAGCAAATGTTACAATTTAAGAAAGAAGTTTTTCCAATGCATGAGCAGCACATATTATTGAGTTACAGGTTTTCAATATATATCATGGATCTCCCCTCCCGAGACCACAAACTGAAGGGGAAAACTTCCAGATTAGTAGCACCAGACTGAAATTGCAGCATTGATTCCCACAGGATCCCATGTGCCTAGTTCAGATGGAGCGCCTATTCTGGTTGATTGAAAGGTGCAGAACCCGGTGGGATGACAGTGGGCTTGACCGTAGGCTTAGACGGAGTCCTTGATGGGGGGACAGGGATGTTGCTACCTGCAGACTTGGCCTTGGAAGAGGACATTGGTGGGGGGACAGGGATGTTGCTACCCGCAGACTTGGCCTTGAAAGAGGACATCAGTGGGGGGACAGGGATATTGCTACCTGCAGACTTGGCCTTGGAAGAGGACATTGTTGGGGGGACAGGGATGTTGCTCCCCACGGCGTTCTTCTTGATTGTGGATACCGATGGAGGGACGTTGTTCTTCCCCGCACCCGTCGATTTGGGTGCAGAGCCCTGTTGGGGGACACGGGGCTCACCTGCAGCTGTCGACCCCGAGGAGGATGGGGGCACCGATGTTGCATCATTCTTCGTAATCTTCACGTCCGGTGATTCTCTAGCACCCGATGGGCGACGAGGAGGCGACATCGGCGGCTGTATGGGTACATGGGGATCACCCGTGGTTGTGGACTCTAGGGAGGATGCAGCAGACACCACCGGAGTTTCATCATCCTTCATGAGCTTCAACTCGGTCGATTCTTCGGCACCCGATCGAGGGGACCAGTACTTTGCACTTTGTCACCTGAAAAAGGACATACTATGAGAATCATGCACGGAGCAGCTAAGAACCTAGTATTAGCAGAGGATATATAGGTATTACAACAAGTGTGGCCTGCAAATTCGATCAGAAAAGCACCAAGCCGCCAACCAACGAAACCGCAACAGCTTCTGCTACCATGGTTGCGCTGACAATTTTGCAAAATCGGAAAAAAGAATGAGAGATCTGCGTGGGTTTGCTAGTCAATTACTAGCAGAGGTTTTGTTAACTAGTACTACTTATAAGAAGAACCGTACTACAATTCACCGGCCTCAAGAAGACTCACCTGTGACTGTGAAACATAGCCAGTATCGTTCGATGATCGGCCACAAAGGAAGTAGATCGATTCATCCTGTCATGCTAGCAAGACAGATCCGAATCCTATGAAAGGAAGGGGAAAGGAAGTAGGATGTCGTCGATGAGCAGAGAGTCAACCAACGGAAGGAATTGGGCAACCTCTACACCACCCTGCTCTGCTCTGCTCTCCTCTGGTTATTACTAAACCAACCAAAGGCATCCAACATATTTATTAAAAATAAAAAAGTAGTAGCTCGGTACACCACCCGTTAGACCAAGTCCTAAAGTGCTTGGCTTTTCTCAGAAGTCAGACATTAGTAGGCGCGTCCGTCGGTTGATTATATTATTCTTAGAGCAAGTACCATAAGCTTCTCCCCATCCACCGTTCCATGGCATTCTAGTTTTGTGTATTTCATTTTGACCATAAATGTCACTAAGAATGCACAAGAAAATATTATATACAAACTATACAAGTTTTAGATTGGTTGGCATTTTTAATAACCGTCCATCCACCTTGACCTATGAAAAAATGGTGGCACAAACCTGGCAGCACCAGACAATACAAATAGTATGGGGTGGGACCGGTACCGCCGCCACCGCGCCTTCCCACTACACGCCTGCAGGGCCTTCCTTTCATACTGCCGCGACCGACGGCACTACAGTTGTCGTCTGTTTGCGCCCAGATCAGATGCATCCGGCTCTCCAAGCCTTGCGATGGAAGGCTGACATGGCGCACAAAGGAGGGTCGCCCGCCATCTTCGGAGGCGAGGCATGGTCGGCAGCGGTCGGAGAGAACCGCCGGAGGGAGTTTTGTAGGTTAGGGTCGGCGCCTCCAGAGTCTCCCACGCGTGGACGACCGGGGAGGTGGAGGGCGCAGGGGAGGGGGAGGGGACGGCGGTGAGGAGGTCCAGCCAACGGTGGCCTGGCGGCTAGGGTTGGGGTCAGGAGGCGGCTTGTTAAAAACTCCCTAGCTGTTACCAGACCAGTATAGATATCCCACTCCGTAATGTGCTGTCAACTCCCAAACTTCATTCATAGGTGGACCTGAAAGAATTATGAAAAGAAGGATTTTCTCCATAAAAACCATAGCATCAAAAGCAGGCGTAAGAAATGTCTCGTGTCATGGTATAAATGTATGTTCCAACATAGAACGAGATGCAATCCTATGTATCAAAACTTACACAAAATAAACTAATAATAATCCCTTTTGTTCAAAAATAAAAGGCATATAAATTTAGTCAAAAATCAAAACATATTAAGTTTGGCCCAGTATATGAAATAAAATATCAACTATTGAATAATTGCATTACGGAAATATTTTCTATGGCGGATCTACTCATACTGGTTTGATATCTTAGATGTTCGTATTTTGGTCTATAAACATGGAAGATTTTGACTAGATTTATATGCTTCATATTTTGAAATTACGAGAATACTATTTTCGACAGGCAGTAATTTTTCTGTAGCAATAATTGATAGTACTTACAAGGCGATCCTATGGTACCGAAGGAGATATGAGTTGACAATTCGCCATCGCCATTGATATTGATGACTGGGTAGTTTAGATACAGCAAACAGAAAATAAAAGATACGTGGTACAATATATTGATGTATAGTTGTTAAATTCAAATTTTTTGATCTAGATGGCTACCCCTATCCATTAATAAAGTAAATATCGTTGTTCCATCATTGCTTTGGTAGTAAAACCCGACACTATTTTTGAAAATGTCAACTCCTAGCCTAGAAGAGCACGCAGCTGGTGGGTTGACTTGGTTCACATAAATGCAAATTGTGGCAGAAAACCATATCCTACAGTCTACCATGCGGGTTTTAAAATCTAGCGCGCTAAACTAGCTATAGAGGGGCCGATCTATCTTACCCTGCTGGGACCAGGGGTAGCAGCATGGTGTAGAGTACTTAGTTTGGAAGCAAGCTGAACAGCAGTGGCACCATGATCTGTAGTACCTTCTCCTCATCTGAATAGCAATCCCCAGCTGCTGCCAATGATAAATTACCTTCTCCTCCTGCTGCTTGTAGTGGCGGCTATGGCCGTGGCTGCCGAGCAGCAGCAGAGCGCACTTCCGGGCTGCCAGGGCAGATGCGGCAACATCAGCATCCCATACCCGTTTGGCATGGATAAACCAGGTTGCTTCCTTAAGTACTTCGAGGTGATCTGCAACACGTCATTCCATCCTCCTCGTGCTTTCCTACCCTTCGATGCAGGCATTGGATCATACCACCGGACAGTCAGCAACGCCTTCTACTCGCCTCGCATCCCGGCCGCGGAGCCAAACTCCGTGCGAGGGCCAATTGAGATCATGGACATATCCATTGCCGACAACGTGGTACGAGCATACGGAGCGGTCAGATCCGACTGCAGCACAAATGGTTTTGATCACTCGCTCAAGCTTCAGAGCACGTGGTTGCAGAACCCGTTTGTCCTGTCGCCGACGCACAATGTTCTCATCGGTGTAGGAAGGCGCGTCCAAGCCAAGTTGGTGGACACGTTCTCCATGCTGGGGACATCAATGAGAGCGTCGGACAACATCATCTCCTGCCTTTCGGACACAGGTAACCTCAAGTACGTAGTAGATGGGCCATGCCCGGGGCCAGGTTGCTGCAAGACCGACTTGCCAGGAGACAACCTCCTCACCATGTTTAATGTGGTGTTCGAGCTAGAAAACAATACTATGAACCAGACCAACCCGTGCTCCTACGGCATGGTGGTGGATAGATCATGGTACAACTTCTCCAAGGAAGACATCTACGGCTATGAGGTCCTATCCAACAAATTCCCGAGGGGTGTTCCCTTCGTGATCGATTTCACCATGAGGACAGTAGGAGGATATTGCCCGTCCAAAGAGGATCTGCCACCAAATTATGCCTGCATCAGCGGCAACAGCTCTTGTACCAACTCAAGCCTCGAAGGATATGTCTGCAATTGCTTGGATCACTATGAGGGCAACCCTTACATTGCTAATGGGTGTCAAGGTATGTGCACGCGTTAAATTCTACTACTACATACAAGCTTATTTAGTTACTGCAATTTTTAGATTTATACCTTTAACTTCAGTTTGTCTCAATTCAGACATCAACGAGTGCCAGCAGCCAGCATTGTATCCATGCTCCAGCGACGGGGTCTGCCATAACCGGCTGGAAGGCTATGACTGTCCATGCAGATCTGGAATGAAAGGAGATGGCATAAAAGGAACCTGCAGAGGGAATGTGCAGAAATTCCCTCTAGCTGAAAAGGTGATTGTAGGTAAGCACTAATTAAACTAGCGTCCATTAACAGTTCATTACGGCTATCTATTCCTTGTTGTTGCTAGTATCTGAAGTAAATTGTATTTTAAGTACACTTGGGTAGTTTATACATAAACTCTCTATTTTATTTCTTTCTACCATCCATATGAAATCAGCAGAGCCTGCCTTTTATGGTAAAAAAAAGTGGGCCAGCCTTTGGGGCCATAAAGAACAACAATGATAAATACACCATCCCAACTATATTTTAATAACAAAACAAGGATTCAGCCTGTAGCCACATTCTCACATGTACAAAAAACCAAAGGTTTTACAACTAGTGTTTTTTCAGGATTTTACGCACATGGAACGAGGAAATTAAATAGTATGTACAGAAACTATTAGGACAGTTCAAAAAATACTGATCGACGTAACTTCCAGTGTTTACCATCCAAGTTATAGGTTAGCATTGATCAATTTTGGTTTCTTCACACTTTGTAGCTCTGCTTTTAATTTCATCACATACATTCTTGCACCATTTTACAAATCATTTGAATTACTTTCAGAAAATTTCAATTACTTCTAACTGATGCAAGTATTCTATATGTTAAGTGAATACAGGGAAATACCATGTCAAGTTAATTCATTAATTGCCGTGCAAGTTTTCTTTCGTTTGCTATTTTAGCCTACTAAAACATCTTATATTTTGGAACGTATGTAGTAGTTGTGAGCTCACATTGTGTAATTAAAATCCTCACTACTTAGCAATTTCACAGGCCTTGCTGCGTTGATTATTGTCTCCCTCCTAATGATTATGGCGCGTCAACAACTAAAACTGAAAAGGTTCTATGAACAAAACGGTGGTCAAGTGCTAAAAGGTGTAAAAAATATAAGGATCTACACAAGGAAACAGCTGAAAGAAATAACAAGTAACTACAAGCGTGTCATTGGAGAGGGACACTTTGGTAAGGTCTATATCGGGGCTCTGAAGGACAAACAACTAGTAGCTATAAAGAAGTCGATCAAAGTTGACAAAGAAAGGAAGAAGGAATTCACCGATGAGGTTATAATCCAATCTGAAATGAGGCACAAGAACATTGCTAGGCTCCTAGGCTGTTGCTTAGAGCTAGATGTCCCCTTGTTGGTGTATGAGTTTGTAGCTAGAGGGAGTCTGTATGACGTCCTCTTTGGATGCAGGGATAGCATTCCAGTGGATACACGCCTTGGGATTGCTATTGGGTCAGCCGAAGGCCTAACATATATGCATTCAGCAGGGGAGAGTACCATTCGTCATGGTGATGTTAAATCTGCCAACATTCTTCTTGACAAAAATTTCACACCAAAAGTTTCAGACTTTGGAACATCGAGGCTCCTTGACAGAGGAAAATCAGAGAAGACGGAACTAGTTATAGGGGACAAGAGCTACATAGACCCAGTATATATGGAACAAGGGATCGTTACACAGAAGAGCGACGTTTACAGCTTTGGAATTGTTCTCATAGAGCTTATTACAAGGAGGGCGGCAACACATGATGGCAAGAGGAGCTATGTTGCAAATTTTGTCCAAGCTTGTCTAGACGAAAGATCAAGGGAATTTATCGATAATGATATTACAAGTGAGGTGGATATCAAGCTTTTGGAGATGGTCAGTGGGGTGGCTGTAGAGTGTCTAAAAGCTAATCCAGAAGAACGCCTAGATATGAAACAAGTGGAACACCGCCTCCTCCAAATAAACGGAGGATATGGACAGCATGACCAGGAGAGGAACTACCAGGGGAACCAGAGTCCTATTCCGGATGATGTTGCTTTGCTTAAGAGTTGGAAAACTGCAGCAACTGCAGATTAAATCAAGCATCCTGTATGTGGGGCCATCACTACCAAATGATTTCTATTACCTAAGGCACAAGGAATCATCTGTACTTGTTTTAGTTTGCGGGATGCTCCAGGGTTGCATGGCTATCAGCCTTGGCCTCCGTCAAGCACCACTATTCCCTTCTGTCTGTCTCTGGCCACAACATACCCACTGCCAATATTTTATATATTATATTTGGTTATGTAATGCTTGATTGTTCTAATGAATTTTACTAGTTTTAATATGACAAGACATTAAGTTTTATACGCTGCTCATATATTTGAAGCAGAGTATCATTGGTTCGGTGCTCTTCAATATTCCAATGTGACTGTCTTGTCTATTGCTACTTACTAGACAATGATGATATTTCAGACATGAAAACTTGTTTATTTATATATGGAAACAAAAAAAGGGAAATATCTCTATGTTTGGTTCATCACCTTTATTTACTACCAAATAATACTACTCTTCACCCAGAAATTGAGCAGCGTGGACATCCCGGCAATCGTGTGAAGCTCGCTGGCATGGAGAAGTCTTGGTGATGCTATAAGAACATCCTCTTGGACGATGGCTTGGGCTGCCTCAGGAAGCTCCTCGAACACATTATGTCGAACAGCTAGTGGGCGGGAAGAACATCAAGCCACCTACGAGCTGAGCAGGAACAATTCTTAAGCTAGAGGAGTGAACTGAAAGAGGAAGAAGAAAGGGACGGATACGAGTATGACACGTACCGGAGGTCGGGCTTTGGGACCTAAAGGGGCCGGCGAGAACGGCGTACGCCGGCGCCGACGGCTTTGTGCCTGCCGCGGCTGGGCACCAGAGTCAGCTTCGCGTGGTTGGAGGTCCAGCGAACGTGCTCCGAGTCCCCACTGCGCCGCAATGCCTCGTCTCACCAAAGTCCAAAGTCGTCAATACCGCACGCGGACAGTGAAGATGTTCTCCTATTTATAGACACGAGCCGATCTTGAATTGTTCAAGGGAAGAGAGCGGGAAAGGAGATCGGGATCTCGGTGGGTTCTCTCATCTTGGTTTCTCGTTGGGAGAGGATGGACAGCCAGGATTCCCAATGCCACGGATCGGTGACGTGGAGACATAAACCGAGGCAAGATCTAATTAAGGACCGTGCTACGCATCCCCGGGGATAATTGCCCCCGATCCCCCCGGGTCCGGAGCCGTCCGATCTAGATCGCCCAAACCGTCCGATCGAGCTCCCCGGTACACCCAATCCCGCTTCTGCTACACGGTAGCAAATAACTGTTGTCGGAGGGCGACCGCGGTGTGCAGGGCGGCACTGTGAGGTCGACGGAGGGCGACCGCGGCGTCGATCTTCTCACGCGGCGCCGGAGATGAGCCATCTTTGCTCCTCCATACTGTACCCCCTTCTGGCCATCCTCACCACCTAATACCGCCGCCAATCGTCGCTTCTAGTGGTGGATCGAATCCTCTCACACGGCAGCGCAATGAATCTGATTCGGCGAACGCCGGTGTCTCCAAGACGTTGCAGCAACCGAATCGATCCCGGCACGCGAATCCCCCCGTGATTTTCAATCAAAATCCTGAGGTTGAAGCTCCAGCTCCATCGGTGAGCACTTCCCCTGTCCCTAAATTTCGAAAGGGTTTCCACCATTGTTGCTTCGGATGGTGCTACTAGGTAGCAGAAAAACAAAAAATTGTAGCAAGTATAGTAGTGATTCATTGTTGCTTCAGATGGTATATTGTAGCAAATTAGGGTGCTGCTAGGAAATTGTAGCAGATGGTGCTACTAGGCAGAAAAACACCGAGGAAATTGTAGCAAAAGTAAAAATTGTAACACCAGGGAAGCAAAAAGTATGCAACAATAGTAAAAATCGAGGAATCAAAAAGTATGCAGCATAATAAGTAGAACATGTGTTTATTTCTTGAAGAACATGTGTTGTAATGTACTATAGCGGTAGTCTTGCTACTACTAATATTGATTCATGTTGATACGTTGCACAATTATGCTTCGACCTAAACTTTTGCTATTTAAATTGCAGGGGTTTGTTGCTGACAGTATACTTGGAGGATTCGACCTCAACCAGCCTGCTGATGGATACGGTCCTGATGGGTATGATGCTGAAGGATTTGCTCCACCACAATCTGCTTCTGAAGGGTATGATGCTGCAGGAAACTATGGACAGAAATTTGCTACAAGAGCAGAAAGTGCATCAAGTAGCAATGCTACTTTTGCTGCTGAAGAAGTCGGTGAAGAGATTTGCTCACAGCCTCTTGTTCCTTATTATGGAATGACATTTGATGACCTCGAAGTTGCGAAGCAAGTATACAATGACTATGCTTTCAAGCTTGGGTTTGGTACACGGATTGGTAACACCAAGTATAGCACAACAAGAGGTGCGTCAAAAGATGGAATTCTTAGTAGGGTTTTTGAGTGTGTCCATGCTGGAAAACCAGTTGATGAAGCAAAAAATGCTACTAAGGATAGTTCTGGAGAAGGAGGTACCATAGACATGAGCAATTTCAGTGCAAAAAAGTCACGTAGCAAACAAGCTGGCCTCAAGATGGATGTAGCAGATTTGAGGCAGAAGAATAAGGTGCTGCGGCATGATTGTAAAGCTAGAATGCTTTTTGGAAAGAGAAATGGGATATGGACTGTTATGGTCTTCCATGGAGAGCACACACACCAGATGGTGAAGCAAATTGGGAGAAGATGGTACTATCGGTCTCACAGGAAGGTGACTGAGGAGGACTTTTAGTTCATCCAAACTTTACACAACCAAAACATAAGCACAGCTCAGATGATGGGATGCCTCGGAAGTGTGCACGGAGGCGACCCGAGGTGCCTTGGTTTTGTGAAGCGTGATGTGTCCAACATAAGAACTATGCTACGCGAGGAAGTTTCGTAGCGAGATATGTCAATGACGATTGAGTACTTTGAAAGGAGACAAGCAGAAAGCCCTACATTCTTTTTTGATAAGCAAGTGGACGAAAACAACACAGTGAGAGCTCTCATTTGGGTGGATGGCAGGACAAGGGCCTTGTACCCCAAGTACAAGGACTCGGTGTTTTTCGACACTACATTTTGTACAAACAAGTACAACATGCCATTTGCTCCACTTGTGGGCATCAACAACCACACACACACAATTGTGTTGGGCTGTGCTCTTCTACCTGATGAAACAACCAAAACATTCAGCTGGGTATTCACCAAAATAAAGGAAGCAATGAACGGTTTGGCACCAGACCATATCATGACAGACCAAGACCAAGCGATGGCTACAAGAATTTCGAACATATTTCCTAATTCAATCCATAGATGCTGCATCTTCCATGTGCTACGATTAGCAAGAACAAAGCTTGGTCCTCACTTGAGAGAAGGTAGCCCATTTGCTGCAGTGTTCTACTCATGCATTTATAGCACGGACACCGTAGCAGAATTTGAGATATGCTGGCAGCATATGTTGGAAACTTTTGCTATGGCTGAGAACACGCATTTGCAGAATATGTAGAAGAGCAGAAACATGTGGGCGCCTTTGTACTTCAGACAAAGTTTCTTTCCCTTTACAAGCACAATGGGAAGATCTGAAGGCCTGAACTCGTACTTTAACACTTTAATTCGCCCAAGTGGCTCAGTTTGGAACTTTGTGCAGCAATATGAGTTGTGCCAAAACCTGATGCTAGACCGAGAAGACAATTCAGCATTCACCATGGATACAACAATAGCAGCACTATGGGGAAGGTGAGATTTTCTCTTTACAGACTGCTGTTCTAGTAGCATTATTTTATATCTGTTGTAGCATGTTTATAAAACTATTGTAGCGTAATGTAGCACCACTTTTTTGCAGCTACAACATTGAAAAGAAGGGGCTGGAGTTCTATACGAGGGAGATCTTCACAAGGTTCCAAAAGATGATTGAGAGGTCTACAAGGTTTTATCCAATGCAGGTTGAGGGTGAAGGCATGTGCTTTGATCTCATTCCAAACCCTGGTTATGGTGTCAAAACCTACCAGGTGCAAGTCAAGCTTGATGATGAGTGCTACAAGTGCGGATGCAACACATTTGAGATGTGTGGCCTTATATGGCCGCATATAGTCAGGGTGATGGTGCACTTGAATGTGCAGCAAATTCCAGAGAGATACATGCTACGAAGATGGTCTGCTGCAGCAACAACGCCTGCACCTGATCTCGGGACAAATACCATCAGATTTGGGATCCTAGGAACCAATACTCTCAAGTACAATTGATGCAGCCCGTCCTACGGACGCACCTCCATCTACAACACCTAGTCCCCCAAGTGGACCAATGACTCGCGCCCGAGCCAAGATCCTACAAGCCAAGGTTAACTCGCTCCTTTCCTCATGTGATTTTGGTCTACCTTTGGATGGCTTGCTACTTCATGCAACTACGTTGTGTATCCTCAACTATGAAGCAACACCACCACACCAAGCCCCCAAGGAAGAAGGACCAGGAGAAGACGCTGCTGGAGCTCTGCACACCGGAGTCTCCGGCCTACACCGGAGTCTCCGGCCTACACCGGAGTCTCCGGACCTTCCTCCGGTCCGGCCGCAAGAACCAAGCCCGGGACAGTCTGATACCCCCTTCGGAGACGGGTCCGGAGATTGACCGGAGTCTCCGGTCCAGACCGGAGTCTCCGGACCCAACACCGGAGTCTCCGGCCTGCTCGATGCCAGGCATGTCAAGGCCTTTTGGGCCTGGCCCATGTAACCCCCAGTTTCGCCCCAATTTCCAGTTTTATTCCAAAACTACCCTTGTTTAAGTGGCTGGCCTATATAAAGCCCCACCCCTCATATGTAAACCCTAGACTTGGATAATAATAGTTGAGGACACCCCTTTGAGGATCTTTCATCTATTGGTCTCATGCTCCTACCAAGGGGCACCCTATTATCCACAACCTCTTGGATCTTGCCTAGTGCGTTCAAGTTGTACAAGGCCTTGGGATCTCGGTTTCTCGTCCCCAAGTAGTCAAGATCTCACCAAGCACCTCGCCCCCGTTGTTGGCTGTGGAGAGAGAGCTTCGCCCAACACCGATCCTAGGGATTATGTTGGACCGATTGCCACCGGCGTGAGTTATCGGTGTGTATCGTGTTTTGTGTGCGTGAGTTCATCGGGTTCTTCGTGTGCGTGTGTTCGTGGATTTCATCCCCTTTCCCCCTTCCACCGCTTTCCCCTCGATTCCCGCAGAGATTCATGAAAGATCGGGCCACCCCAAGGGGTTACCCCATAACATATTGGTATCAAGAGCAAGGTTGATCACGAATTTCCCCTCAATTTTTCTTCTATCCACCATAAATTCAAAAATTTCCGAAAAAACAGCCCCAATTTGCCTTTGGATTGATCTATCGTTTGGGAGTGTTATTTGTGGTTTTGATCCGACCAAATCTTGTCTAAGGTGTTGGTCCAGCTTTTGCCTGCGTTTCCCAGCCCAATTTTGGCCAAATTTTCGCGGATTTGAGGACTCTAGGCGTGAATTTCCGCTCAAGAACATGAGCAGATCTTCCATACCGGAGTCTCCGGCCCAGACCGGAGTCTCCGGCCCTGGACGCCAGTTTTGCTCTTTTTCCTCTTTTCTGCATTGGCTAATCTGTCCGCTTGTTGTTTGTGTTCCGTGTGCGTGTCACCAACTAACAGATAGCTTCCGCAACATCGCCGCGCTCTTCGACACCACGGACCCCAAACTCTTCCTCGCTCCATCGACACAACATCACCATCAACAACTAAGGTATAACTTGTGTCAACCCTTCTAGCCATATCTTCCTTTGTGTGTACCTATCCTATGAGAGCAACTCATTTTGTGTTTGTCTAAGCATTGTGCACTTGCCATTGGAAAGTGAGAGTGTGAGGGCAAATACAAAAGTTAACATAGTAGCATAGAAAGGGAGAAAAAGAAAAAGAATCAAAAAAAGGAAGAAAAATAGAAAGACACATAGTCTCCCAATACAAAGAGAGCATCAAGCTTGTAAGCAAAAGAGAGAGGACGAAGCGCGCCAAGGCAAGTGCACAAATCCGTTGCTTGCCCTCTTTTGGCAAACGAGTTGTGGTCTCTCCTTGAGTTGGCACGACAACCGAGCGTAGTCTTCGTTAGGCCATTTCGTGCTCACGTTCATAGTCGTGCTAACCCCATTTTTTTCCACGTGTGTGTGTAGTCGTAGGTTCTCGTCACCTTTTGAGTTGACCATTTCCTTTTGACTCGAGTCTGTTGGATCTTCTCCACTTTTGACTATCCTTTGCGTTCGGTTGGTTCTTTGGTTTTCCCACAATCCTACCCATCCACCAAAAGCTTTTGAGAGTTGTAGCTTATTTGTGTGTGAGTTTCTTTGCAATTTCACTTTGCACGCTGTTCGCTCCTTTGTGTGGCAATTAGTTTGATATAATCTCCAAGGTGAGGTAAAAGGCTAACTCTACGCACCCTTATCCTCCATATACAACCCTTGTCGGCTTTGCATCATGGACAGGAATGGCGAGCCGTCCCAACCACCACCACCTCCGGAGGACGACACACAATACATGACAAGATGGTACCATTGGAAGGTCCGAGGAGAATTCAACTACCGTTGTGAAGCCCTTGAGCGGAGCCAAGATGAACAATTTAGCGAAGCCCGAGTGGAGTTCAAGAACATCGACAACCGCTTCGAAGAAGTCCGAGGCCAAATGCATGCCATGCAACACAACCTAGGTCATCAAAATGAAGCTCTTGGTCGCGCCCTCGCCTCAACGAATGAGAAGCTTCAACGCCTCATTGATGGGTTAGCAAGGCCACGACCGCGAGACTCAAGATCATCACGGCACTCCTCAAGTGAATCAAGCGCACCTCGCCGTCACGCTTCAAGGCACCGGGATGGACTCGTCCTTCAATCCATGAGCTCTTCTCATGCGGTACCATCTCCGCGACACGCCGCGACGTCAAGCTATGATGGTGACCTCTCCGCAAGACCTCCAAGACGTGAAGCGGACCGGCCACAACCAAGGGCACTTGTGATTCAACAAGAGCAACCTCACATGGACCACCAAGCCCATCGCCATCGACATGTTCTTTCAACAACAAGTGAAGCATCCGAAGTGGAAGAACAAGATCGCCGTCGGCGTGAAGTCCTCGAAGATCCACCAAGGCGTCATCATCGACATGAACGTCAACGTCGACAACATGATCATCATGACGAGCCTCCTCCACATCAAGAAGAAAGAGAGCAGCCCATTGCGCATGCGGCTCGACGTCCTCCTTGCCACATGGCGCAAGACAATGCTCCTCGGCATCAACCACGACAAGAACAAGAGCAAGCTCCCCAAGCTCGTCGTGAGGATCAACAACCTCCTCCTCGTCCTCAACCGCGCCAACAACACGAGCAAGCTCCCCAAGCTCGTCGTCAAAACCAAGTTCCACCACCAAACGCGGCACCTCAACAACCGCAAGAGCAACACCATCATCACCAAGCAAGACATGAGAGCTCAGATGATGAAGATGTCCACCAAAATCATGGCAACCTCCGCCACCGGAACCGCAATGAAGAAGAAACTTTTGGCATGCTCAAGTTCACCATGCCCAAGTTCACCGGTTCCAATGAACCCGAAGAATACCTCTCGTGGGAACTCAAGGTTGACAAGATCTTTCGCATGCACAACTCTAGCAATGAGAAGATGATGGCCATGGCATCCCTCGAGTTTGATGAGTATGCCAACCTTTGGTGGGAACAAGTCCAACTCGCTCGTGAATCAAAAGAAGATCCCCCAATCTCATCTTGGCAAGACATGAAGGCTCATATGAGATCCCGCTTTGTTCCTTCTCACTACACGCGTGACCTTTTCAACAAGCTTCAAACGCTTAGTCAAGGGACAAAGACCGTGGAAGAGTACTTCAAGCAAATGGAGCTCAACATGATCCGTGCCAACATTGAAGCACGTTTCCTCAATGGCTTGAACCATCCAATCAAGCGCATCACCGAGTTCCAAAAGTACAATAACAAGGTTGAGCTTGTGCACATAGCATCAAAGGCCGAGCGTCAAGTGCAAGAGGACATCAAGTACAACAAGCCAAAGACATACTTCACATACAAGCAAGCCCCAACCACTACTCCGACAACACCAAGTGGAAGCTCATCAAATACCACCAAGCTTCCCTTCAAGCCAACACTTCCTCAAGGAAAACCGCCCCCAAGTGGCAAATACACAAGAGATGAAAAACCATTCAATGGCGAGTGCTACAAGTGTGGAGGCAAAGGACACAAGTCGACCGCATGTGGGAACAAGAAAGTTTTGTTCATCCATGACAACGGCGATGAAGAATACTTGAGTGAATATGAGTTTGATGCAAGGGTCAAGGAAGCCATGGCAAGGCAACATTTGGAAGAGGACCAAGAACTACTTGTGTGTGAGCATGACGCAAGTCCATCGCTTGTGGTCACAAGGGTCTTAACTACTTAAGCCAATGAGAATGAAGACCAACGATCAAACATCTTCCAAACTCGTGCCGGTATCAATGGGAAGTCCATCAAAGTTGTCATCGATGGAGGGAGTTGCCACAATCTTGCAAGCACGGAATTGTGTGAGAAACTCAACCTCACCCTTCAATGGCTAAGTGACAAGGGTCTGTTAAGATCAAGCACACCGTCTCGGTAACGTTCTCAATTGGACCATACAAAGACACGGTGGAATGTGACGTGGTCCCCATGACAGTTTGCCATATGTTGCTAGGAAGGCCGTGGCAATTTGACAAGCGTGCTTTGCATGATGGTCACTCAAACACTTATACCTTCAAATGGCTTGAAAAAACTTGTGTTTTGCAACCAATGACTCGTAGCCAAATAATTGCGGACAATGCAAAGGCTTTAGCGAGGGAGCAATACACAAAGACACCTTGTGAGAAGAGTGGTGAGCGAGAGAACCACACTATAGTGAGTGAGTGCCACAAGCCAAACTCGAGTGGAAAAACTAAGAGTGTTCTTCTTGCCACCAAAAGTGAGATGAGAGAAGTGCGGAACAACCCATCCATCTTGCACTATGTCCTTGTATGCAAGGGACTAGCGCAAGGAACTAATGACTTGACAAATGTTTCTCCTTCTTTGATGGCTATTTTGCAGGACTTCCAAGATGTATTTACCGAAGAGCTTCCTCATGGCCTACCTCCTCTTCGTGGAATCGAGCACCGCATCGACCTCATACCCGGCGCTCCACTCCCAAACCGTGTCTCGTATCACACAAACCCGGAAGAGACGAAGGAGATAGAACGACAAATCAACCAACTCGTCTCCAAAGGTTTGATCCAAGTAAGCACTAGCCCAAGCGCGGTACCCGTGATTCTAGTCCCAAAAACGGATGATACGTTGCGGTTATGCATGGACTGCCGTCCAATCAATGCTATCACCGTGCGTTATCGACATCCTATACCGCGTCTTGATGACATGCTTGATGAGTTATGTGGAGCCACTATATTTTCGAAAATTGATCTTCGTAGTGGTTACCATCAATTTCGCATGGCCGAAGGTGATGAGTGGAAAACTGCCTTCAATACCAAGCTTGGTCTCTATGAATGGTTGGTTATGCCTTTTGGCTTATCAAATGCCCCATCTACCTTCATGTGCCTCATGAACCATATTTTGAGATCTCTCATTGGGAAGAGTGTCGTTGTTTACTTTGATGACATTCTTGTCTATAGCAAGTCACTAGAGGAGCATGTTACTCATGTTAAGGAGGTCCTTCAAATCCTTCGCCATGAAAAGCTTTATGCTAATCTCCCAAAGTGCACTTTTGCAAAAGACAAACTGATTTTCCTTGGTTTTGTTGTGTCTTCTAATGGCATTGAAGTTGATGTCTCAAAAGTAAGGACATACGAGATTGGCCCATACCTACCAATGTTAGTGAACTTCGTAGTTTTCATGGGTTGGCTGGCTTTTACCGTCGCTTTGTGAAAGACTTTTCTACCATTGCTTGCCCCCTCAACGAATTGACCAAGAAAAATGTCACGTTTGTTTGGGGAAAAGCACAACAAAAGGATTTTGATGAGCTCAAAAAGAGGCTCACCGAAGCACCAATTCTTGCATTACCGGATTTCACAAAAACCTTTGAGATTGAACGTGACGCTAGTGGAATTGGCATTGGAGGCGTCCTTATGCAAAATGGGCGTCCTATTGCATACCATAGTGAGAAACTCGATGGCGCACGCCTTAACTATCCCATTTATGACAAAGAGCTTTTTGCCTTGGTTCGTGTCGTTCAAGTGTGGCAACACTACCTTTGGCCCAAAGAATTTATAATCCATTTAGACCATGAGTCGTTGAAATATCTTAAGGGCCAAGCCAATTTGAGTAAAAGGAATGCCAAATGGGTTGAGTTTATGGAATATTTTCCTTACATTGTCAAGTACAAGAAGGGCAAAGAAAATGTGGTAGCGGACGCTTTGTCTCGCAAAAACACAAACCTTCTTATGCGACTCGAAGTAAATGTCTTGGGTCTTGATGACATCAAATCTTTGTACGCGTCCGACCCTTTCTTTGGACCAATTTTTGCAAGATGTTCAATAGACAAAGGGATTGATGATTTCTATTTGCATAAGGGTTTTCTTTTCAAACAAAACAAGCTTTGCATTCTGAAGTCGTCTCTCCAAATTTTGCTTCTTCAAGAGTCCCATGGTGGAGGCCTTATGGGTCACTTTGGCCGTGACAAGACATATGACATGCTATCCACTCACTACTTTTGGCCCAAGATGAAGCGCGACGTGGAGCGCCACGTCCAACGATGCACTACATGTATCCAAGCTAAGTCTAAGTCTAACCCCTTTGGTCTTTATATGCCATTGCCTATTCCTCATGCACCTTGGTCGGACATTAGCATGGACTTTGTATTTGGATTGCCTAGATCTAAACATGGACATGATTCTATATTTGTGATAGTGGATCGCTTTTCCAAAATGGCACACTTCATTCCGTGCCATAAGACCGATGATTCTTCACATGTAGCAAATTTGTTTTTCAGGGAAATAATTCGGCTACACGGTGTACCAAGAACAATCGTCTTCGACCGCGACGTCAAATTCATGAGCTACTTCTGGAAGACACTCATGGCCAAGCTCGGCATCAAGCTCCTCTTCTCGTCCGCCTCGCATCCTCAAACCGATGGACAAACCGAGGTCGTCAATCAAAGCCTTGGCACACTCCTACGTGTGTTGATAAAGAAGAACCTTAAAGACTGGTAGGAATGTATTCCACACGCCGAGTTCGCCTACAACCGCGCCAAGAACTTCACCACCATGAGGAGCCCGTTCATGATCGTCTATGGCTTCGAGCCTCTCACCGCGCTCGACATCCTTCCACTTCCGCTTCATGACCGTGCCAATATGGACGTGGTCAAGCGTGCCCAAACAATGAAGAAACTCCATGAAGAGACAAGAGCTACGATCGAGAAACAAGTCCTTCGCCAAGCATCAAGGCTAAACAAGAACAAGAAAGAGATGATCTTCGAAGAAGGCAACCTTGTATGGATACACTTGAGTAAAGACCGCTTCCCCAAGGACTGCGACTCCAAACTCAAGCCAAGAGGTGATGGGCCGTTCAAAGTACTAAAGAGGATCAACAACAATGCATACATCATCGATATCCCAACATCCAAGTATCTTGTGAGCCCGACGTTCAATGTCAAGGACCTCTCACCCTACCATTGAGAAGATGAAGTTGAGAAGGTTGAGGAGTCGAGGACGACTCTTTCCCAAGGGGGGGGGAGCTGATGCAGCCCGTCCTACGGACGCACCTCCATCTACAACACCTAGTCCCCCAAGTGGACCAATGACTCTTGCCCGAGCCAAGCTCCTACAAGCCAAGGTTAACTCGCTCCTTTCCTCATGTGATTTTGGTCTACCTTTGGATGGCTTGCTACTTCATGCAACTACGTTGTGTATCCTCAGCTATGAAGTAACACCACCACACCAAGCCCCCAAGGAAGAAGGATCAGGAGAAGACGCTGCTGGAGCTCTGCACACCGGAGTCTCCGGTGTACACCGGAGTCTCCGGACCTTCCTCCGGTCCGGACCCAAGAACCAAGCCCGGGACAGTCTGATACCCCCTCCGGAGACGGGTCCGTAGATTGACCGGAGTCTCTGGTCCAGACCAGAGTCTCCGGACCCAACACCGGAGTCCCCGTCCTGCTCGATGCCAAGCATGTCAAGGCCTTTTGGGATTGGCCCATGTAACCCCCAGTTTTACCCCAATTTCCAGTTTTATTCCAAAACTACCCCTGTTTAAGTGGCTGGACTATATAAAGCCCCACCCCTCATATGTAAACCCTAGACTTGGATAATAATAGTTGAGGACACCCCTTTGAGCATCTTTCATCAATTGGTCTCATGCTCCTACCAAGGGGCACCCTATTATCCACAACCTCTTGGATCTTGCCTAGTGCGTTCAAGTTGTACAAGGCCTTGGGATCTCGGTTTCTCGTCCCCAAGTAGTCAAGATCTCACCAAGCACCTCGCCCCGGTTGTTGGCCGTGGAGAGAGAGCTTCGCCCAACACCGATCCTAGGGATTATGTTGGACCGGTTGCCACCGGCATGAGTTATCGGCATGTATCGTGTTTTGTGTGCGTGAGTTCATCGGGTTCTTTGTGTGCGTGTGTTCGTGGATTTCATCCCCTTTCCCCCTTCCACCGCTTTCCCCTCGATTCCCGCGGAGATTCGTGAAATATCGGGCCACCCCAAGGGGTTACCCCATAACAACAATGCTTTGTGTAGAAAGATGAATGAACTCGCTTCGGATGCTTGCTTCAGTGATGAAACATATGTTGTTGTTTCCAAGATGATTGATGTGGCGAGGCAGGTTGTTGCAAACATGAGGAACACACAACATGCTACACAGCAAGGAGGGGAGCAAGAAGGAGAGCAGCAAGGAGAAGGACTAGAAAATGTTCACCCACAACAAGGTATTCCTCCACAACATGATGTAAACAATCAACATCAAGAAGAAGAACGTAATGATGCTCCTAGTAGCACGCTCAAGAACCCTGCGAGGGTAAAGCCAAAAGGAAGACCAACTGATAAGTCGAAGTGTAACAAACCATTGGTTGAGCTTCGTGATGAAGCAAATGCCAAGAGAAGGAAAAAAGCTCAAGAGACAAAGAAGAAGCAAACTGATGCAACACCAAAAACCAATAGGAATCCAAGAAAGCAAAAATGCCCATACTGCAATAAAGAGGGTCACACCGTGAAACAATGCGTCTTCATGGAAGCACTGATTGCGGGCAATGCTACGAAAAAAGAGTTGAAACTATAGAGATGCAGCTACATGTACTAGCAGGTGTAGCATTTTTATTGTTACTGTGTAGGATATATACAGTATAGATGTAGCATCATCCTGATGCAAGATATGAATTTTTTGATATGATAGAATCTTTTTGGTAGCAAAAGTATTGCCACTTTGGAGCATACAGTATGTCATGTGGTAGCATTATTGTTGTTCATATGTAGCAAGAGCTAAAATTTCTACCAAAGACAAATCTTGTTCTTCTGAATGAATACTATAGCAATATTTGTACTTGGGTAACATTTGTTCTTCTTGAATATAGCATTTCTGCACACTTGGAACATTGTGCTGACTAATTTGGTAGCATAAAAGTTCCTTATATACATCAATACTTGAAATTGCTACCTAAAGTCTGGAATGAAACCTAGTAGCAAATCTTGAACACCTGGGTAGCATTACATTTCTATGCATGTAGCAAAGTGGTTACACAAATGTAGCAAATTAACACCTGGGTGGACAAAAAAATTGACAGCATGTCTGGAGAAATACTCATTTTTAGCATTTCTGCAGCATGTATGTAGCATATACAGTACTTATATTTAGCAAAACAATCACACTAATTGAAGCTTCAGAAGATAATAACAACATGATAAACATCAAAAGCTATATATAAAATCAAACGTAGCGAACCATTCCAAACATGTAGCGGTTATCCATCCAACATAACGACTTGGTAGTACATGAACACATCCACGATTACATCATTTTGAACCTTTACAAGTGCAAAATAAGATCACAAAGATGACATCAGTTTCAACCTAGCTACGCTTCTTCTGTAACTCTTCTTCCATCAGCTCTTCAATGGATCCTTTGTTTTGCCTTGCCTTGATCAGTTCTGCTGCAAGAAGTTTCCTTAGAAGTGGTATATCATTGTTGTCGAACTCCGCCATGACCTTGCTGCTGAAGCTTTCCATGAAGAGGATGCAGAATAATCCAAAATCAAATCTGCCAAAAAACAAATAGATAGATTAGTAAGAACAAAGCAGGAACATATGTAGCAAGTGTAGGAACCTAGAGTAGCATAAGATGTAAACTAAGGTAGCAATAATTAAACAATAATGTAGCATATGTTTACTGCTAGAGATCAGGACAAGGATTGAAACAATAGCAAAACAAAAAGAAAGAGAGCAAATCTTACATGGTAGTTTGCTGCGGGTGATCAGGATTGGTTAGCAAGAAAGTGTCAAAGTTGATATTGTCTGCCAGTTTCGATTGCTGTACAAGAATAGCAAAGTTTGGGAACTGGAAAAGGAGCAAACACAATGCATGGTTATTGATATGCAGCAAATAAAAGGCCCAACTATAAAGTAGCAAACACAATGAAAAAGTGCAGCAGGAGTACTAACCAGATTGCGTGCACAATCATCCAACACACCAGCATCCTTGGCCCCTTTCATTGAATCAAAAATATGCATCAGCTTTGCTACTAGGTTTATACAAGGAACTACCCAATGGTTGAATTTCACAATAGGAAAGTATAGCTACATTGTAACATGAAAAATATTTAGCATAATGTATGGTAGCATATAGCAAAAACATGACTATATGAAAGCAAACATGAAAAAGATAGGAAGAGGATGTTAACTCACAAGGTCACACTTGAAAATCTTGAACTTTGCATTCTTCTCTTTCAACTCATCCGTACATGCTTTAGCATTGAATACTTTTGGATCAACAACAAGCTTCTCCGGTTTTGTGCTGAAGATAAAAAGAAGTCAGATGAGGCAGCAGCAAAAAGCAAGTAAAAATTGCTACTTCATGTATTGGTCAGCAAGCAAAATGTTCTGAAAAAAGTGGAACCAAAGACAGATAACAAATGTAGCAACATAAGATTAGTAATGTAGCAAAAAAGCAACAGTAATGTATCATGAACAATTTAACACAACTACAAAGTGGATGACAAGTGATAGCAACATAATAAAACAAAATATAGCAAAATGTATGGACTAAACTAGCAAGCAATTAATAGTAATGTAGCAGAGCAGTTGTCATACATATTGAGCAAGTAAAAGATCAAGAAAAATGCTACTTACCACAAAGTGCTGTGTAAAACTGTACTTCCTCTTCTGTCGTGCACTTTTCTTGCAAATGATGTCCGACTCGTGGTTAAATTTCTCAATCCAAACATTCATCAACTCACTATCTAGATTTTGGCGCGGCCGAAGAGATGTTTGGAAAGTTCTGTAGCAGGTATAGTACCGCCCAATCTCCACAAAAACTGGCCTGCGCAAAGGAATGCACATGTAGAAGACAGTTAAATGTGAAGTAGCAAACAATTCAAGCTAAAGTAGCAAAAAAATGAACTAAAGTAGTAGGTAGTTCAAGCAGAAGAGGATTCCATGCAAAAACAGTATCCTACAATGCAAAATAATAAGTAGCAAAACACACAGACACATGTAGCAACTAGTTAGATGCAAGGTAGCAAAAACATTACTTCAGAGTAGCAAAAAACATAAACTTACGGTGCCCTATCCTTTGGATGGCTCTTGAATCTCTGACCATTCATCACAAATGTGGAGTAAGTTTGTTCTACATCTTGAGAGACCTTAATCTTTTTCAACTTTTGAGGTGTGAGCTCTTCCTTGGCAGCCCTCTTAAACCTTGTATTCTTCTCATGTGTCAGTAAACCCGAGCTAGCATCTCCCTTAGCACTTGACTCAATGTTAACAACAACTGCAAAAGAGAAAACAATTGTGTATGAAGAAAAACAAGCAGGAGCACATTTATGAAGCTACAGAAAATACTATAAAACATTCATACCAGGTGCAATGGGAACATCCGGTCTCGCAGGCTCTACCGAAGTGGAAGGTGCAGGCTCGACCAAAGTGAAAGGTGCTGCTTGAATACTCTCAGAGGCAGTGAGCAGGTCATCAGAGGCAGCGGTCGGGGCAGCAGTTGGGGAATCATAGGAAGGTGGGAGAGACTGTGAAATGCAAAACGCTGCATATTCCTCGGTCCCAGGCTCAAACAGATCAAATGAGGGTTTGTCCGGAGCCATGGCCCAAGCTTCATCAGAAATATCCTTCTTGGGGCTACAGCGAATTGGAGACCTATCAGGGCTAACAACATCAGGCTGCTCAGTAGCATCAGCTCCCTTGGTCGTAGAATCAATGATTATTGTAGTTTGAGGAACATCGGCATGTTTTGTTGCAACAGGAAGCTCCACAGCGGCAGCTATAGCGCCAGCATGCTCCTTAACAGCATCTGCAGCACCACCATGCTCCTTAGCAGCTGTTGCAGCAACACCATGATCCTCGGGCTCCGATGTAGCATAAAGCTTCTCATCATCCTCAGTTTCTGAACCATCATCATCCTGCGACTGATCATCATTTGTTGTAGTATTGGTAGGGAAAACAACACTTGATCCAGCTTCTTCTTTACTTGATGATTCAACATCAACCAAAAGGGCAGTCATGCGTTGAGCCTTCATGCGCTTCAATCCAGCAGACAGGTTCTTCATTGTTCCATCAACATCAGCTTCAAAAATTGCCTTGTGCTTCCCATACAAGTGCTTGAACCGAGCGGGAACCCGATAGCAAACATTGGAAGCATGGTAGTAAACCAAAAGACAAGAAAAATGATGAACTTCAGAGCATTGTTTTATAATAGTAGAAAGTGTAAACTCTAGTATAGCGGCTCGGATTCGTCGCCCGTCGCCGCTATCGCGTCGTACGGGCGACGAATCCTCGAAAGATATGGAGTAATAAAAATATATTAAGCTTCTTTTACATACAGGTAGATAATTTGGGGTAACTTACGCACCACCCCCATGCTAAGACGTCACCCTACGTAAAGCGTAAACTCTAGTCTAGCGCCTCGGTTTCTTCGCCCGTCGCCGCTATCGCATCGTACGGGCGACGAAACCTCGAAGGGTGTTAGGGTACCGAGGCATCGTTGCCCGTCGCTGCTATCGCATCGACGGCGACTCAGCCTCGGTACCCTAACACCGAGGCTAACGCGTAGGAAGTAGCAAACTAATAAAACTAATGTAGCAACAATTATGTACCAAAGTAGCAAAACAAAATAAGTAATGTAGCATAACATTTCAGTACATGTTGAAAGAACTACATAAACTGATTTCAAAGTGGTAGCAGATTAATGAAGCTAAAGTATCAAAACCTATGAACTAAAATAGCAATACAAAAATAGTAATGTAGCAAAGCACTTGTAATACATGTTGAAAGAACTACATAAAAAATATTTCAAAGTGGTAACAGACTAATAAAGCTAAAGTAGCAAAACCTATTAACTAAAATAGCAATCCAAAAACAGTAATGTAGCAAGGCACTTGTAATACATATTGACAGAACTACATAAAACTGATTGCAAAAAGTGGTAGCAGACTAATAAAGCTAAAGTAGCAAAACCTATTAAATAAAAATAGCAATCCAAAAATAGTAATGTAGCAAAGCACTTGTAATAAATGTTGACATAACTACATAAAACTGATTGCAAAAAGTGGTATCAGAGCAATGAAGCTAAAGTAGCAAAAGCCCTGTATTAAAGTAGCAAAAAAACAGTGGTGTAGCATCATTTACACCTGAAATTCCTGGCTGCTAGGGAAATTGAGCCATTCGTTCAACGACGCAGAAGGATTAACATCAACATCTTCGACAGGAGCAGATTGGTTCAAATCATCATAACCAGGAGCAGTACCATAAGGTGTTGCCGATAATGGGAGGAACTACACACAATAAAGATTCATGTTAATATTAAGAGGATTAACGGAAGAAGAGAATGTTTGTGCTGGTGGAAAGTACAGTACCTCTCGCCTCCCGAAAACAGTTTTGTTCGACAAAATCTTTCTATCCCAGTCATTTTCTACAACAAAAGTGAAGTCACTGGTCTTGACCAAACATACTCTAGGCAATGACCTGTCGAACTTGTGATCGCACAATGGGAAATCCAAATGATCCATATAAACAATCTACAAAGAAGCCAAAAACAAAGTTAGGCAAGCACAACAACAAAACACTGTGAACCGCTACATACTAACATAAAAGAGGGGAGATAACTTACACCAAGAAGAACGAAAGAACCAGTTATCCAAAATTCAAATTTGCTACAGTCCTTTGGAAGAACAAGTCCTCACTTCTTCTTCTTCTTCTTCTGAATATTGCTCACAGTTTGCATCAACAAACCCAATAAATGCTCATCCCAAGCATACTCATCTGTTTTGGTTGGGTCAGCCATGAGACCAACATATTCCAAGTTAACTTGGTTCGAGATTTTTGGAGCAACAACAGTGGCCAGGGAAACAAGATCCCAAGTGTGAATGATGGTTTCCTCATCTGTATCAGCACACTTCTTCAAGATATCGATAGCAGTTGCTAACTCTGACCTCTTCTTTCCAGCATGGTAGAACTCCTGAATCTCGTCAAGCGCATCACCTCCAGTGCTAGAAAGATTAATAGGCTTGTTACTGCAGCGGATTCCAAACACTTTCCTCACCATATCCCTGGGAAACACCATCTGGTTCTTCCGAAGCTTGTACACACGAAGACGAGGAGTTGTATGGGCACAACAAAATCTGTAAGCTCATTAGGAATCCTGAACTGTGCAACATTCAACAATGCTCTAAATGCACTCTTTGACTCAATAATGCACTTCTTGGCTGGAGAAAGGTTGTCCGCAAGGGTACTCAAACGCTTGGCACCGAAATGGTCCTTCGACATCCAAATTTCCTCCTTGACATTACTCACTCCCTCACCATTTTTCTTGCGGCTCACAACAATTTTTTTGCCCTTACGAACCTTGCTCTTACCAACTGCAGCAACCTGCAGCAAAAGAAAAAGAAATCCAAATATGGTTAACATGTGACCTTAACCTCCAAAAAAGCTACATGTAGCAACCAATCAAAAAATAGAATGCAAACAAAAAAGAAGCTACATAAATCTACATGTGGCAAACCCAACAAAAAAAAACTAGCATGTAGCATACAAACCAAAATTAGCAAACCAATCTCAAAAAGCTACATGTAGCATGTCAACATATGAAAGGATAAAAGTAGCAAAAATCCTACTTATAGGCCACATGTAGCAAAAAAGAGGCAATAAATTTAGCAAATCATGGAAGTAACATGTAGCAAAACCTGCTTAAACTGCACAAGTAGCAAATCCTACTACTGAAAAGGACAAACTAGCAAAATGCTACTACTAAATTAGCAGAATCCTAGTAGGACAATTACTGAAACAGCAACAAGAACACAAGGGCATAACCCCAAGGATTCCCCACACAAGCAACACCTATATACATGTAATTCCTTCCATCATCCATCATCTAAACAAGCAAGCAAAAAAGCAACAACTAGGCATAACCACACAGATCCACACAGATCCCCCACACAAGCAACATCTAGATGCAAGTAGAGAAAGGCCCAACATCTATTCCTCACGGCACCAAAGCAAGCACAAGGAACTACTAGGCACAACCACCAAAAATGGAAGGGGAAAAGGATGAAATAGGGTTCACCTCAACATTTCTACCGCCGGAGGTGCTCCCTCCTGCCGCATCGGTCGTCGGCGACGGTCATATCACCCTGCCGCCTAGGGTTTCTGTGGGAAAATCAGAGAGAGGAGAGATCAGAGAGATGGCCGATTTCCGCGGAAGGAAGAAAAGCAGAGAGAGGGGAGCACGAACTAGGGAAGTGGCCGCGCTCGACAGCGGTCGCTGGCGGTCGAGGACGAAGCGGTCGGCGGCGGTGCGGGCGTCGCACCGCGGCCGCCTCTCCTCCGCTGCAGTCACGGCTCCCCTGGGACGAAGCGGTCCTCACGTGTGGAACTGGTGGCGGGCCCGTGCGACGCAGGCGTTTGTAGCAACTGCACAGGATCAGGACACGTGGCGCGAAACAGAAGGCACGATCAAACATATCCAACGGCTCGCGACCAGGAGGATGCGACGACCCGATCCCCTATGGGAGACGTATCATTTTCCTCTAATTAAGGCCTTTTCACAAGGAAAATGATTCCCTTCGTTCGGGTCGACCGCACGCGCACCACTCGTTTCTAGCTGTCGCTCTCACCTGGGTCCCACGTCTTATCTCTTCCAATCTCATCCCCTTTCTTTCTCCTCGTGAACAAGGCCATGGAAGTCAAACTGGGAGCCGACCCAGCCACTTGCCCACTCGCCGTCGCTGCCTTCCGCCCCGATCGTCGCCTTCCTCCCACCATCGTGCCCGGTCCTTCCACTCCCCCTCGCCATGCCCAACCTGTGCGTGCTGCCGGAGCACGCCATGCTCCCTCCTTTTCCCGTGAGGTCCGCCTCTCCTTTCATGGCGCTGCGCCTGTATCCCACCTTGGCCGCTCCCTTTTTTCCCCGCGAGCTCCACCTCAATCATGGCCGACGTCCACCTCGGCACCTGGCCTCTCTAACACAGGGATGCCATAACGACACGGGGTACGAGGAGGACCAGGAGGTGGATGATGGTCATGGAGGTCAAGTGGTTCGAGGTCGCCTCGACTACAAGTTTGACATGCCCTGGCGCCCTAGCCTGTCCTCGTTGGAGATGCCGGCCTCCCCGGTAGTCGTGGTTGCTACCGACGGCCGACGTTGCTGCTGCAAGGGGTACGAGGGGCTGCTAGCAACGGCTGATGTTGTTGCTACCTGTACAGTGATGAATTTTTGCTACCGACGTCCAATGGATTTGCTACATTTCTACAAATATTTCTCTACAATCATTCTTCTATTTTTTGCTACGACATCCCCGGTGAGATCTCTAACGAGTTGCCCACAAAAGTCTCCAGCGAGGTCTCCGGCGAAGTATTTTTTTTCTACATTAGCAAAAAAAAACCTGCTACCACCGTTTATTAGGTTTGCTACAATAGGTTAATTTTTTTGCTACGTCGTCTCCGGCGAAGTTTTTCCTAGCGAGTTTTCTGGGCCGAACTGTTTTTTTTTCTGCAGCAAAAGCGGGATTGGAGGCAGTTTTCTATTTTCTGGACCGAACCGTGTTTTGCTACTGCAGCAAAAACGGGCCTTTTTTTGCTACTGCAGCAAAAGCGGGAGTTGGGGCGATTTTGAAGGACACGTGGCACGCGGGGAAGGAGGACGATGGGAGGCTCCCATCGTCCGATGACGCCTAGTCGCTCGCCTTTTCACAATGGTGGTTTCTTAGCGCTATATCATATGGACTTTGCTTATGTGGCACTATAGTTAATGAGGAAAGATATTGAGATTGTCGGTTACCCGGCAGGGAGCTTGCCCCCAACACGCAGCCGGGTGAGTTCGTTGTGTTCGTATCCCATTTCGCTAGAAGATTTGGCTTCCCCTTAGCGATTTTGCCAAAGATTTCTTAGAAACTTTCGGCCTCCAGCCACACCACTTGCCGGCTAATGCCGTAGCCTCTCTCTCCGCCTTTATCTCGGCCACGGAGGGGTATTTCGGTCTCTGGCCTTCCGTTCTTCTTTGGTACAAATTCTTCCAAATCCGGGCCAACATAGTGCCAAATAAGGATTTGCGCCCATCCGAGAAATGTCTTACGCAGTGCGGCGCTGCCTCCATAACATCTCGTAAGAGCTCCGTCTTCCCACGGGTCTTCGGCCTCGAGTCATGTAAGAAGTGGCACAAGTCCTTCTTCTACGTGAAGAACAGCACCGAAGAGGACAAGATCCGGCTTCCGACCTTCTCAGTCGACGTACCTTCCAAGAAGAATTGGGATCTGGACCCGAAGAAAACCAATCCCTTCGCCGAGCCATTCGAGAAGCGGCTTATTGCACTGATGAAGGCCGGTTTATGCGGTGACGACCTTCTGGCTACTTTCATCAGCAGCCGAGTCTACCCGCTACAGAAGCGTTCCCACAAGATTTGCAATATGAGCGGCCGACTTGACCCGAACCGGGTCTCGACGGTCGAATTAAATGATGACCAGATCTGGAAGAGGGTCAAGTCCATCTTCAAGACGGACATGGCCGAGGAATGAACGTGGGGCACGAGGCCCTTTAGCCGAACCAGTCCTCCTCCCCAGGTAATTTCTACCCGAATCATTTCATCCGAGTCATATGCATATTTTGACTTATTCGCCTATTTACCTTCTTTTTGTGTATTTTTTCTTAGAAATTTTTAGAGCAGTCCCTAGAGGACGGCAAGAATCTTGCCCTTACTTGGGGCAAGGATCGGGAAAACTCGGACGAGGGCGAGCCAGAAACTAAAGAGTTCATGCATGTCCCGGAAGGCCCTGGCCGAACTTCGGGTAGGTCTTCTGTGGTTAAGGAGTGGCTAGACGATGATGGTGATTTGAATGAATGTGAAATTCTTAAGGTATATAACCCAGCTCCTCTCTCATACGCCTACCCGGCTCCTTGCGCTCCAGCTAATCCAGCTGGGCAGGTGCACGAGGTGTCTCCAGTTGCTGTGGGAGGTCAAGGGCTAGTAAGGAAGGACGCTGCGTCGACTAATCCACCGGCCGAGGCTCCCAAGAAACGAATCAAGAGGGCTGCCAAGAGGCCTCCTAAGCCAAAGGCAGCTCCTGGAGTTTCTGGGTAAATTTCTTCATCCGAACCAAGCTTATATTTCTTGTTTCTCTCTTTCTCTATCTTCCTCATTTTTTCTATCTGTTTTACTTCGTCAGTGCTCCGCTAGTTATCCCTCCGAGTGGATCCAGCATGGCTTCACCTATCATCATGCCGCCATCGCCATTAGCTCGGGATGATACCCGGGTTCCAAGCCCGTCCTGAGGTGGATCTCCTCCCGCGCCGACTAATAGTCCACCTCAGCGGGAGGACGAGAACATCAATACCGGTGGTGGCGACGCTTCTGTCGATATGGCTATGCCGGATCAGCCAACCAAGACCACAGAAATATCTGGCGCCAAACCAACTGTTGCCGAGGTGCCTATTGCCTCGGCCCCTACTCAAGCTCCACCCTCTACAGTACCAAAAACTGCACCAACTTCTTTCGTGTCTTCCAAGACTCGGACGCGGGATCAAGCACGGAAAAGCCCGCGGTCCAAGTCCCAGTCTCCCTCTCCGGCTCCTTAAACTACGCTTGCTCCAGCTCGACCCACTAAATCACAACCAGCGCTGAGCCGGCTGCTAAGATGAAGAAAAGTGGAGCTGCGGCCAAGCCATCCCAGAGGAAATCTAGGGAAGCTGCTTCCCAGCCCTCCATCGCCGAGATATTCCTGAAGGGGACCTCGGCTGCTGGTACACAAATGGTGCTACATAAGAGTCCGGTAGCTGAACTGGCGGCTAAGCAAGCTCGGGTGAATAAAGGCAAGGTGCTGATGCGCACGCCAAGCGGTGAAGGCCTCGACTCTTTGGCTGAGTATGCCAGCAACTAGAATGATGCTGATCACGCCGAGGTCAGCTCTGGTAGCAATTCAGGACCAAAAAGCTTTGGCCCGACCGATATTAGCAACAGGATGCAACTCGCCAGCCGGGTCATTATCGAAGCTGACCATATGATGGAGGTAACACTATGGGAAAAAATGTCGCTGCCGTGTAGACACGTCTTTGCCATGTGCCAAACGCACTGGAACACGGCAAAGACAGTCTTTATCGTGTGTAACTCAGAAAATAAACGGCAAAGTACGTGACACGGCAAATTTCTGAAAAAAGGACACGACAAAGAAATATACACGGCAAAGGCCCATAAAGGAACACGGTAAAGAAAATACATTCGGCAAAGTCGACAACGGCACACGGCATAGGTGTTGTCGCGGCAGCAAGGTGGGACCCGTGACCCCACACGTCCACTTAACGGAAGCAGCTAACGGCCGCAGACGATGGTCTCTTTGCCGTGTGTCCTCGTCGGTCATTTGCCGTGTGTATTCCGTAGTATACACGGCAAAGGGCCTTTGCCGTGTGTATTCCGCAGTACACACGGCAAAGTCTTTTTTTTTGCCTTTTATCACATTACTCTTAGGAAAATCATAAAAAAATCATTCTAATTCAGAAAAATACAAATAATATATCAAAATTTGCAGAAAAATAAGATCTATCTATATACACTCAAAAATTAGATACTTATATTGAATAAGAATCTTCATGCTCGCTGTTTTGACCATAGTTTAAAACATGCATAAAAAAATTAAAAACGATCGAAACAATGCGAAACCTTCGCGTGTTGTCATATTATGTGACATAGTTGGTAGAAAAAATATCAAACTTCGTATATTGATTAAGTCTGAAAAATACCTTCACAAAATAACCTATCTCATTCGAGGTTTCCTGGCTTTCGGGTCAAATGACCAATGTTATGGCTAGAATCAAGGCATAGTTTGTGATAATCTGCCCATATTGTGCATGAATATGCATTATGGAATGACGAATAATGTTGAAGGAGGAAGTTTTCCTTTTCGTCGCACCAAAAAGCCATTTTCCATTTTACGAGCGTAAAAAACAGGGAATTTTATGAAGCAACCACCAAATGGCTAATTCAAAATTCTACCACCCCATTTTTCAAAAATACTAGACCACCTTAAATGTACAATGTCGCAACGGGGGGATCTCAAACCTTTCCATCCACTCTAGGTGAAAAAGACAAATTCCTGCCAAATCGGTAGGAAGTGGGTCAGATATGAACTACAGGTACATGATCGGATGGGCGTGATTTTTTACAAAAATCATTTTTAGATTCACAATATGCTATTTCATCAGAGATCCAGTGAAATTTTAGAGAGGCTCAGCTCCGAGCTAAGAATCTTCATACCCGTCGTTCGACAAAGTTTGTCGATAGTTTAAAAGAGTCATAAAAAATTATAAAAACGATCGAAACAATGCGAAACCATCGCGTGGTGTCATATTATGTGACATGGTTGCAAGGAAAAATATCAAACTTGTTATATTGAAAATGTCTCAAAAAAACCTTCACAAAATGACCTATCTCATTCGAGGTTTCCTGACTTTCGGGCCAAATGACCAATGTTATGGCTAGAATCAAGGCATAGTTTGTGATAATCTGCCCATATTGTGCATGCATGTGCATTATGGAATGGCGAATAATGTTGCAGGAGGAAGTTTTCCTTTTCGTCACATCAAAAAGCCATTTTCCATTTTACGAGCGTAAAAAAGGGGGAATTTGATGAAGCAACCACCAAATGGCTAATTCAAAATTCTACCACCCTATTTTTTAAAAATACTAGACCACCTTAAATGTACAATGTCGTAACGGAGGGATCTCAAACCTTTCCGTCCACTCCAGGTGAAAAAGACAAATTCCTGCCGAATCGGTAGGAAGTGGGTCAGATATGAACTACAGGTACATGATCGGATGGGCATGATTTTTTACAAAAATCATTTTTAGATTCAAAATATGCTATTTCATCAGAGATCCAGTGAAATTTTAGAGAGGCTCAGCTCCGAGCTAAGAATCTTCATACCCGTCGTTTGACAAAGTTTGTCGATAGTTTAAAAGAGTCATAAATAATTCAAAAACGATCGAAACAATGCGAAACCTTCGCGTGGTGTCATATTATGTGACATGGTTGCAAGGAAAAATATCAAACTTGTTATATTGAATATGTAGGGTTTCGTAGCATGGAAAACAAAAATTTTCTACCGCATACAAACAAACAAGCCAAGATCTATCTATTAGATTATAGCAACGAGTCGATGGAATAACTCATCCTCGAAGATTCCAAAGCGTTCATGTACCCTTTATTTGAATAAACCCTTTATTTTGGACAGCAAAGACACCTAGTACATGATGCAATCATTCCAACATACAATGACACATTCATGTACCCTCCCCCCCCCCCCCCGGAGTGCCGGACATTCCGGAACCTTCTAGAATGTTCCTGATGAAAACACCGGAATCATTCCCCGACTCCGAAACGGGACTTTCCTTATATGAATCTTATTCTCCGGACCATTCCGGATCTCCTCGTGATATCCCGAATCCCATTCGAGACTCTAAACAACATTCGATCTCTTTCTCATCATTCCATAACTACTCAAACAACGTCGAATCCTTAAGTGTGTCTCCCTACGGTTCGTGAATTATGCAGACATGATCGAGACACTTCTCCGAACAATAACCAATAGAGGAATCTGGAAATTCATATGGCTCCCACATATTTCTACGATTACTTTGCGATCGAATGAACCACTTACATACGATATCAATTTCCCTTTGTCTCACGATAGTTTACTTATCCGAGGTTATGATCGTCGGTATCTCTGCATACCTAGTTCAACCTCGTTACTGATAAGTACTCTTTTCTCGTTCCCGTGATATGTGATCCCTTGTGAGCCAGTCACATGCTTGCAAGCTAATTGGATGACATTTCACCGAGAGGGCCCAGAGTATATCTATCCGTCATATGGATGGACAAATCCCACTCTTGATCCATGTGTTTCAACCAATACTTTCCGAACACTCAATGCCACCTTTATAGCCACCCAGTTACGGTGTGGTGTTTGATGTTATCAAAGCATCCATCCGGTAAAGGTGATATGCATGATCTCATGGTCGAAGGAATTAGATAACTATGTATCAGAAAGCATATAGCAATTGAACTATTAAAATGACTTGATCTTTATGCTACGCTTATCTATAGGAGTATGTCCACCATATCATTCTCCTAACGATATGATCTTGTTGTTAATAACATCTCAATGTTCATGATAGGGAAACCACAATCATCTATTAACCAACAAGCTAGTATTATATAGAGGCTTTACTAGGGACTTCAAATTAAGTTTACAAATCACACAAGTATTAATGTTTCCTTGTTAATACTATTATAGCATGAATGTAAATATTTATCATAAACACAAAGATATAATAATAACTACATTTATTATTGCCTCTAGGGCATATCTCCAACAGTCTCCCACTTGCACTAGAGTCATCTAATCTAGATTACATGGTAATATACCGAACACCCATGGCAGTTTGGTGCTGGTCATGTTTTGCCCTCGGGAGAGGTTTAGTCAACGGATCCGCCACATTCAGATCTGTGTGTACTTTGCAAATCTTTATATCCCCATCTTGGATATGTTCTCGAATAGCGTGAAAACGTAGCTTGATGTGCTTCAGCTTCTTGTGTGACCTCGGTTCTTGCGCATTGGCTATGGCGCCCATGTTATCACAGTAGATAGACATTGGGTCCAGCGCACTAGGAACCACACCCAGCTCTGTAATGAACTCTTTCATCCATATTGCTTCTTGTGAAGCCTCCGAAGCAGCCATGTATTCCGATTTAGTTGAAGATCTCGCCACAACGCTTTGCTTTGCACTCCTCCAGCTAACTGCTGCACCATGCAAAATAAATACGTATCCAGATTGTGATTTAGAATCATCCGGATCGGTGTTCCAACTAGCATCGGTGTAACCATTAACAACGAGCTGTTCATCACCTCCATAAGAAAGAACCATATCCTTAGTTCTTCTCAAGTACTTAAGGATGTTTTTTGACCGCTGTCCAATGATCCACTCCTGGATCACTTTGATATCTGCTAGTTAGACTAACGGCATATGCAATGTCGGGCCTAGTACATAGCATGGCATACATTAGAGATCCTATGGCTGAGGCATAGGGAGTCTTACTCATCCTTTCTCTATCTTCTGCCGATGTCGGACCTTGAGTTTTACTCAAGGTCGCATTGGGCAACATGGGTAAGAACCCTTTCTTGCTATCTTCCATTACAAACCTCTTTAGAACTTTGTCCAAATATGTACTTTGTGACAATGATATTTGGCGTTTTGATCTATCTCTATAAATCTTTATGCCTAATATGTAAGCTGCTTCGCCAAGATCCTTCATTCAAAAACTATTATTCAAATATTCCTTGACACTATTAAGAAGGTCTACATCATTCCCAATCAACAATATGTCATCTACATACAGTATTAAGAATGCTACAGAGCTCCCACTCACTTTCTTGTAAATACAAGCTTCTCCATAAGTTTGTATAAAACCAAAACTTTTGATTACCTTATCAAAACATTGATTCCAACTTCGGGATGCTTGCTTCAATCCATAGATGGACCGTTGAAGTTTGCATACCTTGTTAGCATCTTCAGGATCGACAAAACCTTTGGGTTGCATCATGTACAACTCTTCATCAATGTCTCCATTGAGGAATGCTGTTTTGACATCCATCTGCCATATTTCATAATCGTAATATGCAGCGATTGCTAACATAATCCTCACAGACTTTAGCTTCGCTACTGGTGAGAAAGTCTCATCGTAGTCAACTCCTTGAATTTGTCAAAACCCTTTTGCGACAAGTCGAGCTTTATAGACAGTAACATTACCATCGGCATCTGTTTTCTTCTTGAAGATCCATTTGTTCTCGACAGCCTTCCGGCCATCCGGTAAGTCCACCAAAGTCCATACTTGGTTTTCGTACATGGATCCAATCTCGGATTTCATGGCTTCCTGCCATTTATTGGAATCTGGGCTCATCATTGCTTCCTCATATGTCTCAGGGTCATCGGTGTTGTCCACCAACATGACACTCATAACGGGATCATACCAATCTGGAGTGGTACGAGTTCTCATTGACCTGCGAGGCTCTGTAGCAACTTCGACCGAAGTTTCATGATCATCATCATTAGCTTCCTCTCTAATTGGTGTAGGCACCACAGGAACTTCTTCTGGCGCTGCGCTACTCGCAATTTCGAGAGAAGGTTCGACAACCTCGTCAAGTTCTACTTTCCTTCCAGTCACTTCTTTCGAGAGAAATTCCTTCTCTAGAAAGGATCCATTCTTGGCAACGAAGATTTTGCCTTCGGATCTATGATAGAAGGTATACCCAATAGTTTCCTTCGGGTATCCTATGAAGACGCATTTTTCCGCTTTGGGTTCAAGCTTGTCCGGCTGTAACTTCTTTACATAGGCTTCGCATCCCCAAACTTTAAGGAACGACAATTTAGGTTTCTTCCCAAACCATAATTCATACGGTGTCGTTTTAATGGATTTAGACAGTGCCCTATTTAAAGTGAATGCGGTTGTTTCTAATGCATAACCCCAAAATGATAGCGGTAAATCTGTAAGTGACATCATAGAACGAACCATATCTAAGAGAGTTCGATTACGACGTTCAGACACACCATTACGCTGTGGTGTTCCCGGCGGTGTCAATTGTGAAAGTATTCCGCATTTCTTCAAATGCTCGCCAAACTCGTAACTTAGATATTCACCTCCACGATCAGAACGTAGAAATTTAATCTTCTTGTTACGTTGATTCTCTACCTCACTTTGAAACTCCTTAAACTTCTCGAAAGTTTCGGACTTATGTTTCATGAAATAGATATACCTATATCTACTCAAATCATCCGTGAAGGTAAGAACATAACGATAACCACCGCGCGATGCTACACTCATTGGACCACACACATCGGTATGTATGATTTCCAATAAGTCCGTAGCTCGCTCCATCATACCAGAAAATGGAGTCTTAATCATTTTACCCATCAGACATGCTTCGCATCTTTCAAGTGATTCAAAATCAAGTGATTCAAGAAGTCCATCGGAATGGAGTTTCTTCATACGCTTCACTCCAATGTGACCAAGACGACAGTGCCACATATAGGTCGAGTTATCGCTCGATTTCAAACGTTTAGCCTCAATGTTATTAATATGTGTATTTCCACCATCGAGATTCAACAAGAATAGACCATCTATCAAAGGTGCATGTGCATAAAACATATTACTCATATAAATCGAACAACCATTATTCTCGGATTTAAACAAGTAACCGTCTCGCAATAAACAAGATCCTGATATTACTCATACCCGTCGTTCGACAAAGTTTGTCGATAGTTTAAAAGAGTCATAAATAATTCAAAAACGATCGAAACAATGCGAAACCTTCACGTGGTGTCATATTATGTGACATGGTTGCAAGGAAAAATATCAAACTTGTTATATTGAATATGTCTCAAAAATACCTTCACAAAATGACCTATCTCATTCGAGGTTTCCTGGCTTTCGGGTCAAATGACCAATGTTATGGCTAGAATCAAGGCATAGTTTGTGACAATCTGCCCATATTTTGCATGCATGTGCATTATGGAATGGCAAAAAATGTTGCAGTAGGAAGTTTTCCTTTTCATCGCACCAAAAAGCCATTTTCCATTTTACGAGCGTAAAAAACGGGGAATTTTATGAAGCAACCACCAAATGGCTAATTCAAAATTGTACCACCCCATTTTTTAATAATACTAGACCACCTTAAATGTACAATGTCGTAACGGGGGGATCTCAAACCTTTCCGTCCACTCTAGGTGAAAAAGACAAATTCCTGTCGAATCGGCAGGAAGTGGGTCAGATATGAACTACAGGTATATGATCGGATGGGCATGATTTTTTACGAAAATCATTTTTAGATTCACAATATGCTATTTCATCAGAGATCCAGTGAAAGTTTAGAGAGGCTCATCTCCGAGCTAAGAATCTTCATACCCGTCGTTCGACAAAGTTTGTCGATAGTTTAAAAGAGTCATAAAAAAATCAAAAACAATCGAAACAATGCGAAACCTTCGTGTGGTGTCGTATTATGTGACATGGTTGCAAGGAAAAATATCAAACTTGTTATATTGAATATGTCTCAAAAAAACCTTTACAAAATGACCTATCTCATTCGAGGTTTCCTGACTTTCGGGCCAAATGACCAATGTTATGGCTAGAATCAAGGCATAGTTTGTGATAATCTGCCCATATTATGCATGCATGTGCATTATGGAATGGCAAATAATGTTGCAGGAGGAAGTTTTCCTTTTCGTCGCACCAAAAAGCCATTTTCCATTTTACGAGCGTAAAAAAGGGGAATTTTATGAAACAACCACCAAATGGCTAATTCAAAATTCTACCACCCCATTTTCACAAGATTATATGGATGTCATATTTGGATTCCTCACATTTTTCTGATCGATTTAGACATTTTATTTGTCGAATTCCGATTTACGGATTTAAATATATTAATTATTCCATATTAAATAAAAAAAGGAACTAAAATAAAATCATTTTAGTTTTTATTTGGATTCAAGATTATTATTACTTTTTATTATTGTTTACTTAAATAATTGTTTGGATTCTAAAACTGAGATGTGTGACATCATGACCCAAGAGTTAATAGGATTGATATGGAAGTATTAGCAACAAGGTATGATTTCTTTCTCGGAAGCTCGGGAAGTTTGATTATGAGTGCAATTTGACTTAATATTTAACATACAAAGGGTTAAAATATTCTATATGAGATTATCAAGTAAATAATATTAAAAAAAAATTGAAACAAAATTAATTTTTTTTTAAAGGCAGTTTCTTTGCCGTGTACTTTTTCCACAAGACACACGGTAAAGGCAGCTTCTTTGCCGTGTACTTTTCGAGAAGACACACGGCAAAGATAGCTTCTTTGCCGTGTACTTTTTGAGAAGACACACGGCAAAGAATAGACACCGTCATCTTCGCGGGAACCGTTATCTTACTTTACTTTGCCGTGTCTACGCATGAGACACACGGCAAAGCCTTTGCCGTGTCTTATTTAGAAAACACACGGCAAAGGGCCTTTGCCGTGGCAAACGTTGCCGTGTGGCATTTTCCGTGTGTATACACACGACAAAGCCTTTGTCGTGTTCCGAGAGGCCTTTGCCGTGTCTTTTGCCCACACGACAAAGAGTCTGTGTGCCGTAGTGTAAACACTTCGGCTCACACTCTATGTTCTTGCATTGTGTAATATATAACCATTAGTCCCCGAGCCTCCGAGGGAATGAGCTATCATTCGTCCGGATGCTCACTTCATTTAGTGCATAGTGCAGCCAAGGTGTAGAACTTAGTTAGTTTAATTTAGCCGCATTTCTCCTTAGAATCAGATACCCATCCACCTAGATCCGGGTCAAGCTTTGCTTGGCTCGGATCTTTATTACTGCTTCAAATATCCAGCCACCTAGATCCGGGTCAAGCTTTGCTTGGTTCGGATCTTCCAGTGTTGCTTTGAATATTAGTTTTGGCTTTGAATATCCAGCCATCCAGATCTGGGTTAAGTTTCACTTGACTCCAATCTATAGCTTTGAATATTCGGCCACCTAGATCCGGGTTAACTTTCACTTAACTCGGATCTTTAGCTTTGAATATCCAGCCACCTAGATCCGGGTTAAGTCTCACTTGACTCGGATCTTTAGCTCTGAATATCCATCTATCTGAGTAATTTACATGTATGCTTTTTAGGTTGCTCATAATCGCCGCACGGCCGAGTTCCAGAAATTGCTTTTCACCCACCGGAAGTTGTGTACCAAGTACAAGAAATTGGTGCCTATCCTGAAGAAAATAGGTCTGTATTTTTCATGTTTTATCTCAGCTCTTTTTGTTATTCGGCTGGCCGAACTGACTTGTCCCTTTTGCAAGCCGCTATAGATAATCAGAACAAGTATTTGAAGGACAAGGTCACCCGATTGGAAGGTATCTTGGCGCTGCATATCTTATTTTTTCATTTTGCTCTCCTTATTGTTTTCCTTACGAGCTTTACCTCGGCCTAGCCGAACTTCAAGTTATTACGGAATCTCATCGGGAATGCATTTCTATGCCTGATTTGATGATGCATTTTCTCGAACAAGCAGTAGAACATGCCGCTCAACTGAAGGAAAAAAGACAACTAGATAGCTCGGCTTCGTGCTGAAAACGAAGCCCTGAAGAAAACTCAGCAAGCCGAGCTCTCGAAACTCGACCAAGAATTCTCCGAAGAAAAAGACCGGATGACCCTCCAGCTAGAGAAAAACCAAGAACTCCTTCAGATTGCCGAGGCTACGGCCAAGTCGTACCAAGACGAAATTGCAAGACTGGACAGAAAACAAGCCGGCTGGATGTCCGACCTCGGTAAGATAACCTCATTCATCCACAGTAAGTTTCTTTGCTTATCTTATAGTTCCTGTCCGAGTTATCCTGATCATCTTTTACCGACTTGCCCCTTTACTCCTTTTCAGATAATTTCCTGGAATGCAAAATCCGAAGTGCTGAATGCGTAGTGAAAGCTCGGCTTCGCCGTGGTGAAACCAATGATCCGGAGCATGCTTACACTATTGAGGATTATCTTGTCAGTCTAGGAGCTGCTACCAAGCCGATGAAAGCATTTGGCATGGACCTCGTGGATGCAGTCATCCGGGTTCTGAATGTCCTATGGCCGATAGAGAAAAAGTTGAAGCATGTTGGAGCACTCGCCAAAAAGCTGATGGACTGTGAAACACAGCTCGATCTCTGGAGAGAATCCACAATGCGAGCTGGTGCTGACACGGCTTTATCCTTCGTACTCTCATGGTACGAAGGTATCTGCCTGGACACTTCACAGAATCTACGCACTGGCTCGCCCTGGACGATTGATCTGGATCATATTGCACGTCAGCAAGCCCGGGCCTACCAACTCATTCAGTATGCCAATATTCATGGCTGGAATGAAGGGCCGAGCTTCCTCTTGGACGAGGTCGAAGAGGACGCCGAGGTAGAAGATGACGAGGAGGCCGAGGAATATTCTTACTATGAAGAGGAAAATGCGGAGGAAGAAGCTGGAAGCTCGGACGAGCACGAACAGACCTCGGATCAGGAAGCCGAGGTTCAGTCTCCTTCAAAGGAGACTGCAGTTTCCCATGCTCGAGCCGAGGTTCCTCCAAAAGAATCCGAGGTTCCTTCGAAGGATACCGAGGTTCCCCGTGCTAAAGACGAGATTTCCTTAGTGGAAGCTGAGGTGCATACCTTGGAGGCCCCTGCTCTAGAATTTGCTGCTCCTCCTCCAAGCCATGGTGATTCGGCATCTGCTGCCCCTTAAGCGCTACAAACTTTGAATTTCATTAAATCCCTGGTACGCCGGGAGCAAGTTGTAACATATAATTCGAATTATTTTGCTACTAGCATGTTTGTAAATATTGAATCCTTTTGAGCGTAGTCCCCGAGTTTCATTTTCTTGTTCTCTCGATTTCGTTATTCGGCCCACGTCTACCATTTTTCGGTGTTCGACTTACGGGTCCGAGATAACATAGCGAATCAACATACTTAGAAATTTTGGAGAAAAAGCTCAAAATGACTTAACAAAATAAGTAAATAAAGTAAATATAGGGGTTAGTGAAAAACATGAGTCGGCTCGCGTATTTTTATTCCCTTAGTCGTTTTTCATGTGTTCAGTATTCGTTGGCTTTTCTGTTGCTTGCCATGAAGCCTATTTTTGGACAGCAGCAAGTCGAAGAGTGAGCCTTTATCGCCGACACATTACTAATCTGGCCTAAAAAAATCAAAAAACTAAGCCAGCCGACATATATAAAGTAAATGCATAAACGACAAAGTTTATTAAGGCAGTCCTCGAGTTATAGATTGAGGTGCTGAGGTTTCATTCATTATCTCATTGCCGGCATACGGTCTAACATATGAGAGTTCGAGATACATACACTTTAGCTAAGTGTAAAATGGACGAAGTAGAGCTACATTCTATGGCCTCTTTGATTCTTCTCCTGACCTGTCCGCCTTATTCTTATCCTATGCTTAAGCATCTATAAGATAGTATGCATCATTGTGTAATGCTTTGCTCACAATAAATGGACCCTCTCAGGGGGGTGACAGCTTATGCATGCCGGCCGTGCGCTGCACGAGCCGAAGCACCAAATCTCCTTCTCGAAAGACTCGAGGGTTTACTTTCTTGCTATGACAGAGTCTGATATTCTATTGATATATGGAGGATCTGGACAGTGCCAATTCTCTTGTCTCTTCTAATAAATCAACATCATTTTGCTAGGTTATTTCATTCACTTCGGCGTCTGTGTCTTGGGTGACTCTAGGCGAATCATGCACTATGTCGGCTGGTAATACAGCTTTTGCCCCATATACCAGATAGAATGGCGTATAGCCAGTTGATCGATTCGGAGTTGCTCTCAGGCTCCATAGTATGGTCGGGAGCTCCTCGATCCAACATCCCGCTGATCTTTGCAGTGGCTCAATGAGCCAGGGTTTTATCCCGGACATTACTAGTCTGTTGGATCTTTCTACTTGCCCGTTCGATGCGGAATGTGCGACTGATGCAACATCAAGTATTATCTGCTTATCTTGGCAGAATCGAGCAAAGGCTCCCTAGGCAAAGTTTGTGCCGTTATCAATTATTATGCTGTGTGGGTAGCCGTATCTCAAGATGATATCTTTGAGAAACATTACAGCTGTAGGCCCATCACATTTTCTTATTGGCTTAACCTCAATCCATTTTATGAATTTATCAACCATGACCAAGATGTGGGTCATGCCACCATGAGCCAGCTTAAACGTCCCAACCATGTCCAAACACCATACAACAAATGGCCAAGTGTTAGGTATGGTCTTTAATTCGGATGATGGCATATGAATCTTGATTGCGTATCTTTGGCAGCCATCGTATTTTTTTACTAGTTCCTCTGCCTCTTGCAGAGCACTAGGCCAATAAAATCCATGCCAGGACGCTTTGGTGACTAAGGCTCTGGATGAAGCATGATGGCCACATTCGCCTTGGTGGATGTCTCGGAGGATACTAGTGACACTCCTCTTGTACAACTCTTTGTTTATTATGGTATAGTCCTTTGCCCTTCTTTGGATTTGCCTGGCGTGGACCTCATCATCCGGCAAGGTTTCATTCTTCAAAAACTCAAAAATTGGCTGTGCCCGTGTTAGAATTGCATGAGTCGGGAAGATCACTTCGTAAATTTCCATCACATCTGCCGACATAACCTCCATCGGATTGTTCTGACCAATCCCCGGGTTCTGCGAGGTAGTCCCCGGGTTTGCCGAGTCAGTCCCCGGGTTACTCGGATCATTCCTTCCATCTATCTCCATTGGGATAGCTTCAGATCTTGGTTCGACCGAGATACAGATTGACTCGGATTCTGGTGATGGTATAATTGATGGTTTGCTCAGATGTTCCAGAGCTATGCCTGGTGGGATAAATTGCCTGGACGAGCCAAGTTTTGACGATGTGTCGACTGCATCATTTTCCGTCTGAGGTATGTGGTGAAATTCATAACCATCAAAGTACCCACTGATCTTTTGCACATGAAATCTGTATAGTGCCATATTTGCATCAAGTGCATCCCAATGGCCCGATACTTGTTGTATCACAAGGTCCAAATCACCAAAACACTGTATCCGACTTATTCCAATGTCCTTTGCTACTTTTAAACCATGAACAAGTGCCTCATATTCAGCTACATTGTTCGATGCGGCAAAATGTATTTGCAACACATATTTTAGCTGATCCTTTTTAGGCGAAGTAAGTACTATCCTAGCACCTAGCCCGCTTCTTAGCTTTGATCCATCAAAATGCATTCTCCAGTATTTCGAATCAGGCAGGGGTGGCTCATATTGCATTTCAGCCCAATCGACAAAAAAGTCGGTCAGTGCCCGAGACTTGATTGCATCTCGTCTATCAAATTGTGGAGCATAAGGGGCTAGCTCAATTGTACATTTGGCTATTCGGCCACTTGCATCTTTATTGCCCATTATTTCGGCTATTGGTGCCTCACTTATCACTTTTATAGGGTGTTCCTCAAAGTAGTGTTTTAGCTTCTTGGCCGACATATAGATGTCGTATGCCATTTTATGATAATGGGGATAGTTCTGTTTTGAAGCGGAAAGCACTTCTCTTAGGTAATATACTGGACTTTGCACTGTCTTACCCTGTTCGTCATGCTCCACCACTATTACGGCACTTACGACTCGGTTCGTCGCTGCCACATAGAGCAACATTGGCTCTTTGGATAGTGGTGAAGCTCACACAGGTGCAGAGGCAAGCATCTTTTTTAGCTCATAAAAAGCACTATCAGCTTGCGGTGTCCATACAAATTTATCCGACTTTTTCATCAATTGGTACATGGGCAACGCCTTTTCACCAAGCCAACTAACGAAATGACTCAGCGATGCCAGGCAACCTGTAAACTTCTAGACATCGTTGAGACAGTTCGGCAGCTCCATGCGTTCAATAGCACGAATTTTAGTCAGATTTTCTTTGATACCTTGGCTTGACACGAGGAAACCGAGTAATTTTCCTGCCGGGACACCGAAGGTGCATTTCTTTGGGTTAAGCTTCATTCGGAATCTTCTTAGATTCGCGAATGTTTGTCGGATATCATCTAGGAGCGCATGACTCTCCTTGGTTTTTATTACCACATCATCAACATATACTTGGACATTTTTGCTAATTTGATCATGTAAGCATTTTTGCATGCATCTTTGATACGTTGCCCATGCATTATGTAACCCGAATGGCATAGTGCGATAGCAATAAGCCCCGTATGGGGTGATAAATGCAGTCTTTATTTGATCGTCCGGATTTAATGGTATCTGGTGTAAACCAGAGTACGCGTCTATAAATGATAACAGTTCACAACTAGTGGTCGAATCAATGACCTGATCTAGCCTCGACAAAGTAAAAGGGTCCTTTGGACATGCCTTGTTCAAGTTAGTGTAATCAATACACATACGCCACACCACATCTACGTTCGGATCATCTTTCTTTTTCTCAACCAACACCGGATTAGACAGCCAATCTGGATGAAGCACTTCCATGATAAACCCGGCTGCAAGGAACCGAGCTATCTCATCTCCAATGATCTTTCTCCTATCCTCAGCGAAGCGGCGGAGAGGTTGCTTCACAGGCCTTGCATCAGGCCTTACATGCCAACCTCGAACTCCAAATTTTTAGTTCTGCAGTTCTCCCTTGTGCTGAATAACACATCTATTTGGACCTTGCCAATTGGCTCGCATGACAACCCGACACAATGCCATGGAAAGTAGTTTTAGTCGTCTACGACATGTTTTCCATGATACCCAACTTGTGCATCGTGTCCTTGTACAATATACTGAAACTGCTGCCATTGTCAATGAGCACCTTGGAAAAATTCACATTTATACTCAGCCCCACAAAAGTTGGATCAAGCACTAGAGCATATGAGCCTGGATTTGGCATGACCTTTGGATGATCTCTGATACAACAAGTGATCTCTTGGTCTGACCAATACATATATCTTGGCACTGCCGGCATTACTGCGTTGACCTCCATGTGTCGGCGCTGCATGCTTTTTCTATCTGTTTGCTCTGTGGTGAACACACAATAAGCCTTATGATGCTCCATGTACTCATTGCGGCCATCATTGCCGGGGTGTCCGCGGTTTCCTTGGTCTTGGTTCGCTACATGATGCACTGCATCCCTTCTTTCCTGATTCTCATACCTTGGTGGAGGTGGTGGTAAAACATCAATTGCTGGCATTTCCCCCTGTGAGCTATGGTTGCTGAGGTGTTTGTGGTGGTCCCATGTTACCCATTGCTTGCTTCATCCATGCGCACTGCTGAGTCGTGTGATTTGCCGGCTTAGCTGGGTTGGGTGTATGGAATTTGCAAGGCAAATCCAACATTGACTCATACGTATACCTCGGCATTTATTGCCATTGTTTTTCTGCTCAGTAGTCCACTGCCTCTTTCCATCATTCTTTGGTGTCCACTGTTGGCTACTATTTTTCTGTCGCTGGCTACTCCCAGCTCCCGGCAGATCTTGAATCACAGCCGCGATGTGGTTCGAGGCATACCAATAATCCGGCCTATCATATCTCCTTTTACATCAGAAGTCATTCCTCCGGGACGACCCAACTCCATCACGGGTGTAATACTCATGTTCTTTACCTTGTTCTGCCGATATAAGCTCTAGCTGAGTCGGATCGCCCAATGCATATGACTCATCTATCTTGATTGTATCAGTCAACGTACTTAGCATATCTTTTTGCAACCTTTGCCACAACTCACTTGCGTATCTGCACCCTTGTGCAAACCAAGCGATCTCCTGTGATTCAATCACCCCTTCACATGAGTTTCTCAGGTTACACCACCGAGTTAGAAACTCTCTATCAGTTTCATTCGGCCTCTGTTTACACATTGCCAGTTGCTGAGGTCTATTAGGCCTCTTGTATGTGCTAGTGAAATTGGTCACAAATATTTTTTCAAAATCTAGCCAATAGTTGATACTTCCTGTGGCAAATTATTTAGCTAGACCCTTGCTGGTCCTTCCAACATCTGTGGTACATACCTCACTGCCCATCTAAGATTGCCACCTGCAATTTTTACTGTAGTAGCATAATCTATTAACCAGTCTTGTGGCTTGGTGCTACCAGTATACGTTTTTGTTCCTCTGGCTAACTGAAAGTTTGGCACAGGTTCTTCCCTCATGATCCGAGGTCCAAAGCATGCTAGGCCTGGAGGACCTTGTTCCTCCAATATCTCAGACATGTATATTCTGCCCAGTTTCAACCTTGCATCATCCGGCTGCAAGTTTTTGTTTCCCATCCTTGATCCCACTATATGATCAGGCCTGGGGTATCCGACGTTCTCTACTTCTGAGTAACCATCATTGTATCTATTATGCCTTGGGTTTTGCAGAGCTAGACCTGCACTTTGCTCCGACCAAGGTTCATACCTCGGCTGGCGCTACTGCGGAGGATGTTGCCCTCCTCCAGCAGAGTTACACTGGCCGTGGTTACCTTGACTTCCATTTCCATGGTCGTGGTTCCTGTTTCCATCACTGCCTCAGCTACCATTTCCTTGAACTGTATTGCCTCTACCGGCCACAGCCGGATCATACGGCACCATTTTCCTGTTCCTTCTTCTGGAAGTTACAACCTCTTCGCTCTGCGGGCCTTCGCCGGGTGAAGACACTGCTGCAGCTGATACTGCCGGAGCACCTCCAGCCAAAGGAATGACTCGGGATGCCCTAGGCCTTGCTGGGTTGTTCTTGAGCATTTTCTCATTCTGCTGGTTCGCTATATGCACCAGCTCAATGACCCTCTCTTGCTGTCTTTGCCGGGCTTTGCCAGACAGAGCAGGTATCTCGGCTGCTGCTGCATCTGCAGCCCTGAGGTTTTTCGTAGGTGTGCTATATCTCGCCAATCCTAGATCAGCCGAATCACCTGGTCTAGGCACATGTTCCTTGTTTATATCACTAAGGAGATTTTTCCCCTTATCCTCACACCATCCATTCTAGTTGGGCTAGTATTAAGCTTATTAGCCTTAGCATCTTCTCGCAAGGTAATGTTCAGTGACCGTTGAGAAGCTGCTACTTTTTTAGCTCCCTCTAGCACTTTCTACCGGGTCTCCTCTAGCTCGGCCTATGCCTGAGCTGGATCTACAATGGTAGCTAAAGGGGTAGTTAAACTATCTATAACTGCCTGCAGTATGTTCTCTGGCCTCTCCAGCAGTGGAAACCTCGAGCGTGGTGCTCTAGAGGTGACGTTCTCCGGGTCTACCGGATCTGCTGCTGCCGGGTCTCTGGTGGTGCCGGCTCCAGCGGCTGCAGCTGGTGCAGTCATCATCACCTCGACGCTACCTGCGGGGCGAGTGATAAGCGGACCGCGCGCGGCGCCGAGGGGAGGATCTCCCGCGAGCACGACTCGTTGCGGGTATATGCAGGAGACGTCCATGCCGATGGAGACCTTATGCACGCCTAGGTTGATGAAGACGCTGTTGCGCGGAGGAGCGCGTCTGGAGAAGTGGTGCGCGTTGTCGATGACATAGTCCAGCGCGCCGAATCGCTAGACCATCCCGGAGACGATGAGTTCTCCGGTGACGATGGGGTTTCCTGTCCGGATCTTGACTCCAGCTAGCACCGCTGCTGGCCCCACGGTGAGCGCCAACTGTCATGGTGGTGGCACGGCAGATGCCATGGGTAGGCTTAAGTTGGGGCCAATGTGCACTAGTGGGATCCAAGGAGGGATAATGTAGTGATCTACACACATAGAGAAAGCACTCAAGATCTTTCCTTTGATCTACAATGGTTACACTTGCTCTTTGAGCTGTATCAGAGAGAGGAGGAAGAAGCACACGAGAGCTCTCCTAGGGTTTATCCAAGTGTCAAATGAATCGATCCTCCTCTAGGAGGCCTTGGCTCACCTTATAAAGGGGTGGCCAGGTTACAATTAGGGCTGAACTAGAAGGTATATTCCTAGCATATGCTATTCCCAAAGAGATAATACGGTGGGAGTCTTTCCCTGTCTCCCTTCTATCGACGACAATAACCCAGAGCCCACGACATGTGAACGTTGGAGTCTGGAACTGTCACCTCCGTGACGCCTGTTCTGACCCTCTGTCCCCTGGTCCTTGTCTGTAGCACTTGGCTTTGCGCGGATTCCTGAGGGAGAGATAGAGCGCAGTGTTGACTTCGGGGCTTGCTCTCTCCTTCTTGAGCAAGCCATCTTCTGACTCGGCCTCATCTAGTTTGACTCGGCCAAGCTCGTACCTGCAAACATGAAGCACGCTAGACATCGCGCCGACATATGTTATATGTCGGCCGAGTCAGGCTCACACGCTTTATCTCCGGGTAATCCGGCCCTCACTCGGCCGGACCTTATATAATTCGGCCGGGTCAAGCCTTGACCAGGTTTATACCTCTGTGGGCTTTGCCCCTTTACCTTAGCTTGACCCTACCCGTGGTCATCCCCCAAACACTGAGCCTCGCTAAACTTGCATTGAATCTCTGATAAAATATCATATTGCGAACCTAAAATTTTCCAAAAAATCATGAGCATCAGATCATGTACCTATAGTTCAAATCTAACTCACTTCCTACCGATTCGGCAGGAATTTGTCTTTTTCACGAGGGGTGGATGAAAAGGTTTAAGATACCCCGGTTAGGAAATTGTCCATGAAAGGTGGTCTACTATTTTTGAAAATTGGGGTGGTACCATTTTTAAACTTTAATTTGGCTGTTGCTTTACAAAACACCCCGTTTTGGGCACTGAGAAAATGGAAAATATGTTATACGAAAGTATTTGTAATCTTTTTATATTTTTTGACAAAAAATGTAATATTTGAGTTTAGATAGATATATCTTATTTTTCTGCAAATTTTGATATATTATGTATTTTTCTGAATTAAAATGATTTAGTTATGATTTTTCTAAGATTAATGTGGCAAAAAGGAAATATAGTACGTCGACGGCTTTGCCGTCGGCATAGGTGTTAAACCTACGCCGACGACGGAAACTTGACGCCGTCGCATCGCCGTCATGGCAAATCACCTACGCCGACGGCCCGGTATACGCCGATGGCTGCCGTCGGCCTATCCATCTTACGCCAACAGCAAAGCTGGGCCGATGGCCGCGTTGCCCGACTGCCCAGCCCAGCCACCTTCGCCGACGGCCCCGACTTTTTGCCTTCGCGTAGAGATTGCCCATCGGCGTATTTGAGTTCTCCGGTAGTGTTTTCTTCAATTTCTCGGTACCCGTCCATCTCTCCACCATAAACATTCCTTTGATTTCTCGGCTACCTAGTTCGTCCAGTGCCGGCTACTTGCACAAACTCTATACTCTTCCTCCATCTGGCTAGTAATTTTTTCATCCTTACACGTTTCAACCAAGATCGAGAAGCAATCGCAATGGTTTCTTTCAATCTTATCTGCATGTATGGTTGAGTTAGGTTGTGCCCCTCTAAACACCTACTTCCTCAGTCTCGAAATAGATGAGATTTTGTCTATTTCGTGTGTAATCGTGGCGGTTGCATTTTCCTCCACCCTCTGCCATCTCTTATTGTCAAGATCTCGCAAGTGTAATCATCGACGACATGTACCAACTTGTATTGTACTGATATGGTGGCGGCGCAGCCGAAACCAAAGACGGCGTAGTTATACAAGGGCATGGAGTACGTCTGAAACTCTGCCTAGGAATCGATCTGTCGAGGATTGTTAGTTCTAGGCCTAGCTCAACTTGTTGGGAAAGTGGATGTACAAACCTGACATGTGAGTTCAAATCCTCACGGAAGCGAATTAAGGTTCCTATTTATACTTGAGGACCAGGCTCTCCTGGTACTCATACAATTTATCTTGAGGACCAGGTTTGGTGCTTAACCAAGTTTAAAAATCTTAGTACTCATCCTTAATGGCTGTGTGCATCCCTAGTTGGTGCAGAGGCCGGGGAAGTGAAATCCTCCCTCCATTTTAGAATCGATCTATGGATGTATTGAAATAAACTTTAGTCTAGCATCAAGGTGAAGATGGGTCGTGGAAGGCGGCTCACGATGGCGCCTAGGGCACTCGGGTCACCGGAGGCGGCTGCATCTTCGCCGGCGTCGAGCTCGGGGTCGAGGTTCCAATGCCTGCGCTCATATTGTGACTCCGACAGCGGCGAGGCCCTAGCTGCGCGGGAAAAGCTTGACGCCCTGGAGGATCCTACCGGCGAATTGGGGTGGACTACTGTTTGTCGCCGGCGGAGGAGGACCGATGCAGAGTTGAAACAGGAATTTTGGGAGGAGATGGGATTCCCGACGCCGGCGTCCCGGTTCTGGGAGCATGGTTCACCTTCGCCACCCCAACGGAGTTCGCTGCAACCCTGCCGCTCTACCTCGCTGCCGGTACGCCGTAGGGGTGTTGTGTTATCGCTGGTAGGACTGCTGGTGCGCCGGGGTCCCCTGGTTCAGCCATCGAGAGGCCCCCTTCCCGCGAGGAGGGCGTCGGCGCCGCCAGTCCTGGCTTCGTTCGTGGAGGCCGCAGTTCGCGATCGGTTCCGTGGGAAATCTGGGGATCGGACGTGCAGGGCGGAGCGCGATCCGGTATCTCAGCGATCGGTTACACGGGCAGAGGATCGGTCTGAGCTGGCCCCTGCGGGTGGGCCTACAGATGTGGTGTCCGTGTCAGGCACGGGCTGGAGTTTGATCGCTAGGAAACTGGGGATCGGACGTAGCCTGGTATTTTCCACCAATTCGGGCTCGCCTTCATCTGCAGGCTCGCGGTTGTCAACGCCGCCTCCCTCTACTTCGCGTTCTTTTGCCCAGGTTTTGCTCGACTCGGACTACATGGCCGTGCCGCCGCAGCGTGCTGCTGCTCCGCCGCCTGGTGTTGCGGCCCCTCGTGCTCCGACTCCTCGCGCCCCTTCTCAGCCGGCGGGCTCGTCTGCCCTCCCGCGCGGTCAGGTGATGGCACCGTAGCAGGCTTCCGGGCACGGGACGGCTCCGGCGCACCCCTCTGCCGGCACTCTCCTAGGACAGGGATCTGGACCGCGACCCTCGCATATTGTGCCGCCTCCGTCAGTGCCTACCTTTGGCCATGGGCCACCACCGTTCTCCGGGCCGCCCGGGATGACACCACCGACTCGATACAGTCATGGGATGGCGTTGTCGTTTCACTCGCCCCATGGTTCTTACTTCCCGGCGCCGCAGCCTCAATTCGCAGTGCAGCCACTCCAGGCGCCGTACCATGGCCATTCATCGGGTGGGGTACCTCTGATCCAGCAGGGGGTGCCGCCGCAGCACTTTGCGGTCGGGGTCGGTAATGTGGGTGCGCCGGTGCCAAAGCGAAAGAAGAAGAAGAAGCAGGATCGGTTGTAGGTGGATCTTGAGCCGAGTATGCAGTCCCACCAGCAGCAACCTCAGTTTCAGCAATATGGGTATTCCGCTGGTCAGGCGGGGGCGTCTTCTTAGGTTTTGGGACAACAGCCACAGTATCAGTATGGGGCACAAGGAACCGTGGACAATGTTTCTCAGGCTACGCCAGTTTTGGAGACTGTTGTTGCTGCACCGGTGCCTACTGCCGCGGGTAAGAAGAACCAGAAGGCCGTTCGTTGCTGGAAGTGTGCGGTCAATACGCATGCAACTAAAGATTGTAAGGAGGTTTATAATTGCTATATTTATGACAATTCTGCTCATACCACTTTGAGGTGTCCCGTTCTTAAGCAGCCAAGGCCTACCCCGGTGATGTCTGGTATTGGCAATGAGTTGACTTTGTTTTCTCAGATTCCTGATTCTGTGGTACGGGATCATCTTGGGGCCAACTTGACCCCCATAGCTCTTGTTCAGGTCAATGGGATGATGGTCCCTGCAGATGTGGTTCAGCGACAGATTGCCAGGAGATTCCCGGTTTGTAGTCAGTGGAAGTGGGAAGCGATGCCCTATGGAGAATCTGCCTTTCTTGTGATTTTTCCATCGATGGAGGATTTGGACAGGGTGGATGGGATCCAGGTGCCGATGCCGTTGTGCACCTCTCAGCTCTCGTTTTCTGTTTACCAGACACAGGAGGTGCCCCACAAGCTTGAGCTGCAGCAGGTTTGGCTGCATGTCGAGGGGGTGCCACATTGTTTGCGGTCTTTCTTGGGTCTATGGGCGGTCGGTGGTCTCATGGGCACTACTTTGGATGTGGACATTTTCAGTTTGAGGAGACGTGGTGTCGTTCGAATTCTTGTTGCTATGACTGATACCAGTGTTTTCTTGAGGCTGCAGGATTCGCTAGGACATTACATTGTGACTGATGCTATGGTGGGTCTCAAGGCTTATGAGCTTCGTTTTCGTTTGGAGTCGGAGGGTTATGTACCAGAGCCTGAGTTTGCACCTTTCTTATGGAGGAAGAGGGACGATGCTCAGGATGATGATGCGAATGAGAAGCCTTCTGAGGATGCTATGGATACATCTGACACGGAGGGTGGCTCACAGGCGGTTGGGGCTGCCTCTTCCTCGACCACTACCAGGCAGGGTGGTTTGGCGCAGCCGCCTACCAGGCAGGGTGCTCTGTTGGACTGTTCAGTGCCTTCGGATCCTATGCTACTGTATGTTGTCACTCCTTTTAATGCTAACCCTGCCACTCCCCGCGGTAAGGAACTTTTGGAGGCGCTTCCGTTGGACTCTCCCCTGCGCGGTTCTGGACCGGTGTTGTGTTCTCCTCGTGTCTCTCCTTCACAGCTTCAGGAGGCTTTGCATGTGGCTTGTGGTTCTTTGGAGACGACTTGTGTTTCTTCACTTCCAGCTTCTCCCATGCGCGGGAGACCTAACATGATGGGTCGTTCTATTCCCACGCGAGCAGAGCCGGTGCTACAGGAGGTGGTACCGGCTGTGCAGGAGGGCGTCTCTGGGTCTTCGGTGCGGGGGCGGGCCTAGGTGGGGCTCGCCGACCGCGGGGCGTTTGGGTTGGCTGCCGGGGTGCAGGGTGCCTCACCTATGCCCCTGGCGGTTCAACCCCCTTCGACGCTGACGCGGGATGCTGGAGGCCCCTCCCATGGTGCTTGTCCGGCCGACATGGAGGGGCGCTCTAGCTTGGATGGTGGACCTGTGACTAGGGGATTGACCTGACCTAGGAGGGGTTGGGTTTGTCCCCAGCTGCAGATGGTCCTATCTTCGTGGCCGGGACCCCAGCTCGCAGGAGATCTCGTCATGGTGTTGACGCTCTGGGGGCCTCAGTCACGGATGAGGACTCCTTGGGCAAGGCAATGCGGAGGAAGGCGGAAAAGAATTTGGACACCCCTAGTATATCTTCTAAATCCTTTATTTCTTTCTCCAACAACTCTATTATGGATAAGCTGGCTAACGTGGGTGTTAGTTTGGGGAGATCTGTAAGTGAAGTTAATCTTTTTAGTTCTGTTTTGAGACATATGGAGGTTGACCGTCTAATGGTTACTCCTAAAATCTCTATTGTTCCTGACTCTTCACCAATGGAGGAGGAGGAGTTGCATGCCACAGTAGATGGTCAACTCTTATCTCACTTAGTTGGTGAAGTATCAGAAGTGGGCTTTGATGAGACTGGGATGGATTCATTATATGATCTTATAGCTTCTAGTCGGAAATCAAAGGGCCAAAGGTCCCGTAAGAGGTCACGTGTATCCAAATCTCCAATTGTTTCTCAATGAATGGCATGTTCTCAAATAGCATAGGTCTTCGTGACTTGGCTAAACATTTGTTCTTTGCCGATTGTGTGAGAGATTATAAGTTGGATTTTTTGGGTATTTCTGAGACTGGTAGACGTGATTTCTCACAAAGTCAACTCAATCGCCTTTCTGGTGGAGTGGATTTTTCATGGGTATCACGTCCGCCCCGGGGGAGATCCGGGGGAATTCTGCTAGGCGTCAGAGATGAGACTATGAAAATCTTAGCCAGTTCGGTTGGTGATTTTTTTATTAAACTCCATATCCGGAATAAGGCTGATGATTCCGTTTGGTCTCTAGTCGCCGTATACGGGGCTGTCCAGGATGTTTATAAAGCTGATTTTTAAGTAAGTTGGTAAATCTAGCTAAGGACAATCCCTATCCTATCCTTATAGGTAGGGATTTCAATTTGCTAAGATTCCCTCATGAGAAAAGTCGGGGCAGGTTTGATGAACATTGGCCTTTCATGTTTAATGTTGTCATTGATAGCTTGGACTTAAGAGAGGTTACAATGTTAGGAAGACAATTTACTTGGGCTAATAGTCTTCCGGAGCCTACATACTAAAAATTAGATAGGGTTCTTATGGATACCGAATGAGAAGATAAATTTCCTATGGTAACTGTTCGCGCTCTAGAGCGTATTGAGGCTTTGTCGGATCATGCTCCATTATTGTTATCTGTAGGAATACCACCACGAAAATCCAAAAACAGTTTCAAGTTTGAACTGGGATGGATTGATCGTGATGGTTTTTATGAACTGGTGAAGGCTATTTGGGAAAAACCAGTTAGTGGTCGCACACCCATACAATGTTGGAACAATAAAATGCGTGCCTTGCGCAAATTCCTCCGTGGTTGGGCTAGACATACTGCTGGTATTCTTAAAAAGGAAAAAATACGCCTTTCTGCTATTATTAATGATTTGGAGGCCTCCGTGGAGGTTAGGTTATTGACTGCACAAGAGATTGAGCTTAAAAAGCAATCAAATGCAGAAATTGCTAGACTTCCGCGTGAGGAAGAACTCAAGTGGTACCAACGTTCTAAAGCTAAATTCATCCTTGAAGGAGATGCGAATACATGATACTTCCATGCTGTTGCAAATGGCAAGCATAAGAAGAAACTTATTCACTCTCTAATTCAGGATGAAGGAACGATAGAAGGACAGCAACATCTTAAATCTTATATTACCAATTATTATAAATCCTTGTTTGGGGCACCACCAGAAAATTCCTTTTTGTTGGATGAGTCCCGGACGGAGGATATTCCTTAGGTTTCTATTGAGGAAAACAAATTTCTGACTGCCCCTTATACTGAGGAGGAGGTTAAGAAGGCTATCTTCCAAATGGAACATAACAAAGCGCCAGGGCCTGATGGCTTTTCAACAGAGTTTTATCAAAAATTCTGGGAAGTTATCAAGGTGGAATTGATGCGCTTGTTTGAGTTTTTGCAAGTTGGTCAGCTGGACCTATTCAGGTTAAATTTTGGCAACATAATTTTACTACCTAAGGTTAACAACGCAGAATGTATACAACAGTATCGTCCAATCTGCTTTCTTAACGTTAGTTTTAAATTTTTTACAAAGGTTGCTACGATTAGACTGAATTCAGTGGCTGGTCATGTTGTTCGCCCTTCTCAAACTGCTTTCATGCAAGGGAGAAACATCTTATATGGAGTTGTAATCCTGCATGAAACGATACATGAACTGCACTCTAAAAAACTAAATGGTGTATTGTTCAAGATTGATTTTGAGAAGGCATATGATAAAGTTAATTGGTCTTTCCTACAGCAAACACTCCGTATGAAAGGTTTTTCAGAAGAGTGGTGCGCTCTCATACAGTATTTTGTGTCTGGTGGAAGTGTTTCCATAAATGTCAATGATGACACGGGTAATTACTTCCATACAAAAAAGGGCTGAGACAAGGGGATCCACTATCGCCTATACTATTTAATATAGTGGCAGATATGCTGGCTATCCTTATTGAGAAAGCAAAGAATGATGGCCAAATTGAAGGATTGGTTCCACATCTTGTTGATGGTGGACTATCTATTCTTCAATACGCCGATGATACAATACTATTTATGGAACATTATCTGGAGAAAGCCAAGAATCTGAAATTGATACTATCAGCATTTGAGAAGATCTCTGGATTTAAAATAAACTTCTATAAGAGTGACTTGTATTGTTTTGGCGAGGCTAAAGACGAGGCCCACCTGTATGCCGATCTCTTTGGTTGTGGTTAGGGGCATTTTCCAATCAATTATCTAGGAATACCGATACATTATCGGCGTCTCATGATTGCTGAATGGAAACTCGTCGATGAAAGACTTCAGAAACGTCTTAATAGTTGGAAAGGTAAATTGCTATCCCTTGGTGGAAGAATGGTACTTATTAATTCAGTACTCACCAACATGGTACTGTATATGATCTCATTCTTCCAGTTACCAAAAGGTGTCTTGTCAAAAGTGGACTATTTCCGCTCAAGATTCTTTTGGCAGGGGGATAGTGAGAAAAAGAAATATCGACTGGCCAAATGGAATGTTGTTTGCCGACCCAAAGAATACGGTGGATTGGGCATACATGATTTAAAAGTCAAAAACACCGCATTACTGGGTAAATGGTTATACAAACTTCTTACCGAAGAAGGGGTATGGCAAACCATTCTATGGAGGAAATATGTTGGCTCAAAAGCGGTGTCTAAACTGGTTTGGAAACCAGGTGACTCACACTTTTAGGCTGGGCTAATGGCTTCCAAAAAGCATTTCTTCCGTTTTGGCAATTTTAATATTAAGGATGGTTCACAGATTAGGTTCTGGGAAGATAAATGGCTTGGCCAAAATTCTCTTCGTGAACAATATCCAGCTCTATACTCAATTGTTAGGCACAAAGGGGATACTCTCGCTGAGGTAATGGAAAACAATCCTCCTAATGTGTCTTTCAGAAGAAGTCTCTTAGGTCCTAGACTGGTGTCTTGGAATAATCTTTTAGTGAGATTATCCAGGATACAGCTATCTGAGGGAATGGACGAATTCAAATGGAAATTACTACATAGTGGTAAATTTTATGTTGATACATTTTATAGAGCTTTGATCCAACCTAATATTCCAGTCGATGACAATAGTAAAATTTGGAAAATGAGGATACCCCTTAAAACAAAGATATTCGCTTGGTATCTCCGTAAAGAGGTGATTCTCACAAAAGATAATCTTTTAATAGGAATTGGCATGGTAGCACTGAATGCGTATTTTGTCATCATAATGAGACAATACGTCATTTATTCTTCCATTGTAAATTTTCTCGTGCTATATGGTCAATCATCCAAATAGCCTCTGGTTTATCTCCTCCTTGATCGGTAGTCAATGTATTTGGCAACTGGATGAATGGGATTGAGGATAAATATGAGACTTTATTTAGGGTGGGAGCGCTTGCCATTATTTGGTCGCTTTGGCTATGTAGAAATGACAAGATTTTTAATAATGTTGTATCTTCCCCCTTGCAGGTTATCTATCGAGCTACGACTGTCCTCCGATCATGGACTTCTCTACAATGAATGGAGTTCCACGACTTGTTTGCGGAGGGCTGTAGGCGGCTGGAGGATACGGCGCGAGATATCTTCTCCCGGCATGGATGGCAACAATCGCTGCGGATAGATCTTCCTTAGCTAGTTTGGAGAACTGTGTCTTCGTTTACATTATTTTGTAATCCTATTTTTATTGCCTTGGTCCGAGACTGTGTGATTGATCGGCTGTGTGCATCCTAGCTATGCAGAGGCCGGGTGTAAACTTACTGTTAAGTAATAAAGCGCCCATTTTCAAAAAAAAGGCCTACTAGGCTACACAACTTGTATCGAGATTCCTTCAAACAAAAAAAATCTACCGACTAGTCCGCGCTCTCGCCTCTAAAAATAGAAATAGAAAACGAACTGTTTTGCTCGCGGCCTAAAAAGATGATGCTTGTGCATTATTTCCTTTTTAGAGGTGTCGTTTTTTGAGAATTTGGAATCCTGGTGTTATTTTGGCAGAAGTTTGTGCAGCTACAAGTTTTGATCACTGTAGTAGGATCTTTTTTTCTTTCTTCTTCTTTTTTCTTGTAGGGTTGTGTGCATATGTAATGTTTTTAGGACATTTCATTGTTGTAGAGGCCCAGTGTAATTTGTATCTCTATGATATTAAAACATTCCTTCTGTTGAACCAAAAAGAATGATATATATTTTGGTGATGCTTGATTTGTGGCTTGTAGTTGTGTATGCAATCATCTTGTTCCGTGTGAAATCATTCTCTCATGTTCCTTGAGAAATTTTAAGCAACTAAATGCATGATATGTGGAAACAATCCTGGTTTCCTGTTCTTTGTTGGGGGTCCAGGTGAGCGGCCGTTTTCGTTTTGAATAAAGCCGTTGCTTGGTGACACCACTGGCTATCATCATTGCTGTTGTTGCAAACATAACAAATATCTCTAGCTCACTAGTACAAGAAAGGAATAGAATCAATACATGTTTCCAGCTGGTTGTCGGAAAAGGAGAAAAAAGATCATTACTATTTGCAAACAAAAAGAGAAAGGAATAAAGTCCCTAGCTTGCAATGGCTGCTAGGTATCTCATCTACATCCATATATGACCCACTCATTCGATAATAAGGTACACATACTATGCTGAGCACACACATATACGACCCACTCCATCGCACTAAATTAAGTTGACCCATGAGAGCTGGGTCCGTGCTACATAAGGAACTACTGGAGTACTCTCTCAGTCCGCAGGTATGCCTGGTATTCCAATTCTAGAAGTTTTCATGTAGTATGTACTACCTCCGTTCTAAATGTAAGTCTTTTTATCAGTTTAATTTGAACTTCTAGAAAGGCTTATATTATAGAATAGAGGTAGTTTTTTTGCTGTGCTTTTCATGAACATCAAGTAATGATTAATTAAAGACTCATGTTTGCATTGCAATGTCATTCATGCTGATATTTGCAGATAATTTTGAGGTGCCGTTGCATTTAGAGATACATAGGAAGGGTATATATAAACATGCATGTGTGCGTTATTCTGAAGACATTAATATACTAGGAAAAAAATCTTCTACCTACATGCATATATATAGCACGACCCTCTTGTATTTGCTCAACAAACTCATTAGTTCTCTTGTAATTAACGAAACTAGCTAGATACACAACATACATAGCCTGATTGTACCTAATTATCAGAAACAATTGATGTGCATGCAGTTGCAGATCAAGATCGTGAGAGCTAGCTAGCATTACTTAATCGAAGAGTAAGCCTAGTCATCCATGGCATCAGAGGCTTCAACGTACAGTACCATTGCGCAGCTATTCAGCAATTGGTAAATCCATCTATTGATTCTCTTGAGCTTTGCTCTGCAACTGTCACTCTTCTTCTTCGGTGGCTTTCGGCGCCGCCACAGCCATATGCTGCTTAGCATCACGACATGGTTGTCTTACCTATCAGCTGATTTCATTGCAGCATATGCGCTAGGCCATCTTTCCCGCAATTTGCCTACCACTTCCACCACAGAAGACAATGTTCATGAATCAACCCCTCATCAGCTCAAGCTCTTGTGGGCACCTTTCCTTCTTATCCACCTTGGGGGACAGGACACTGTGACTGCTTTTGCATTGGAGGACAATGAGCTGTGGTTGAGGCACCTGCTGAACCTCCTAGGCCAAGCATGCCTAGTAGTGTATGTGTTGTGGAAATGGGTGGCAAGCGCCCAGTACCAAGTTCTAATCCCGGCAGCATTGTTATTCGTTGCCGGGGTCATCAAGTACGGGGAGAGGATTTGGGCGCTGAAGATGGGGAGCCAGAAAGGCCTCAGGACCTCCACTCACAGAGACGTAGAGAAGGAATCACTTGAAGTGGAGGAGAGTGAAAGACGAGGCCAGCAGACATACCAAGCAATTATCAAGTATTCTGCTCTTCACACAGAGAGGGGCGTCCGGCATATATTCATTGGACGGAAAATTGATGGCATGGACGATGAAATTAGTGTCAAATTTAGAAATTATTTTGATGATGGGGACCCTCTGGGATCAGTAGGAGATGCGCACATGTATTTCAAGAGGGCAGAGGTTGAGCTTAGCATAATGTATGACGCCCTCTACACGAAATCCCGGGTGATCCAAACAAGGCCCGGTGCCATCCTTCGGTGTGTCTCCCTTGCCTCAGCAGTGGTTGCCTTTGTTCTGTACATCAAGATGATGCTCAGTACTCGTGTCGACGCCGAGCAAAGAGCGGATATAATAATAATTAGAGTTGATGTTGTCATCACCTATATATTGTTCATTGGAGCATTGTTCTTGGAAGCTTGCTCGTTCTTCATTGTGGTGATGTCACCCTGGGAGTGGCCACTCGGGCAAACTGGAGAAGGATATAGATGGTGCCTCACCCGAGTGGCATGGGCTGTCTTCATGAGGTTCCAACCAGAGAGCAAGCCATGGTGGTCAAACTCTATGGGACAGTACAACTTCGTGAGCACCTACTGCGAAAGAATCAGAAGCGGCGAGAGGAGGAAGTGGAGTTGCGCCGCCATCATGGCGAAGATGGCGGGCATATTTGGAGCTAGTGAGTTGTGGAACAAGATAAGCATCAACAACAGTAATAATCATGCCCAAGTCACGGGGGAGATCAAAGAGCTCATCGACCAAGCGATAGGCCATGATAAGGGGTTAGGGTGGTACTATGAGATTGTTCCAACAACCTATAGATCACTACTCACTGACCCCTTTGAAGAGGCATTGTTGCACCTACACGTTTGGACAGACATGGTGCTCCACAGGGTGGCCAAGTCGACGATGATGATGGTGAGCAGCATTGGCCAAGAGAATCAAGAGAAAACACAGCGTCGTATGGATACCTGCAAGAGGCTATCTGAGTATATGTTGTACCTGCTGGTGGTGCACCCTACCATGCTACCCGTCAGCAGCAAGGAGCGGGATTGTGTGGCAGAAGCCGCTGCCTCCTCCATCTGGGCCGAGGGTGCCTCCTCCTCTAGCAAGGAGTACCTTCTCGAGAGTTTGGCCACTGTTGCGCATAGTCCCTTCGTCTTTGCAGTGCTGGAAAATGAAGCGGACGTCCATGCCGAGCTGGAAACATTGGAGCAGGTGTGGGTGCGGATGCTTCTGTACGCACCCGGAAAGTCCCGCCCGGAAGAGCATGCCCGACGGCTCAGCAGCGGGGGAGAGCTCATCACCTTGGTTTGGTTGTTCATGGCGTATGAGGGTTTGGGAGACGTGGGCCAGAGTGTCGGCCTTATTATAAAAGAAGAAGATAGGGATGATGCCCCCAACGAACTTCATTTTTTATTGTTATATCTATGGAGTAGTATGAATTTTCTTTCTTACATGCTTGATAAATGTATCGTCCCATGATTTGTATTATGGATTCAACACAATAATAAAATAAAAGTCCATATATGCGCTTGGACTCCTTGCCGAAGGACGGTGGTGCGAGCGTGTCAAGGACGGCGGAAGAATTAGAAACCGAGATCGAGGAGAGGGTCCAGGCTCGTATGCTGGCAGCGAAGAACGGCGGATGGGAGCTGGCGGCTCCGCGTGCTACGTGTGACGCGGGCTTTTCCTCGACGGCCTTCCCACTTCTAACATGCTACAACTACCATGACTGGTCGCTACACATGCGTGTCATCCTCCAAGGCCGTGGCTGGTGGAAGGCGGTGGAGACGGGTGAAGCGGAGTTCAGCAACGACAGGCTAGCCCTCGACGGGTGAAGCAGAGTTCACCAACTTTGCCGTCGGAGATGCACAGCACCCTCGCCATCAAGGAGACTGCCAAGTAGGCCTGGGACACACTCAACACTCTATGGCTCGGCAAGGAACATGTGCGTGAGTCTAGGGCACAGAGGTTGCGCCTTAACTATGAGGAGATCAAGTTCCGTCCAGGGGAGTCAATCGACAACTTCGCCATGCGACAACAAGATCTCGCCAACGAGTTGGAGGTCCTCGGCGACCCGCTCGACGAGAAGAAGTTCATCCTCAAGCTGCTCCGTATCGCTCCTAAGCGGTACAAGCCGTTGTGTTGGTCGATTGAGAGCCTGGTGGACATGAATACATTGCCCATCGAGTAGCTTGTCGGCCAACTCAAGGCCGTCGATGAACGAGATGATGACGAGCATGAATCCAGTAGCAAGATCCTGATCACGGAGGACCAGTGGCGTGCTCGCATGCATCACGAGCGCGGCGGTTCATCTGGAAGTAGTGGTTGCAGTTTTGTGCCAAACCGGCACAGCAACAATGGACGCGGGCGAGGCAGGTTGGCGCACGTAACAAGACTGGTGAGGGCGGCTAGCGCGGTCACCGCGAACGATGTCATGCACTACAGGAAAGAACTAAGACGCCGACGGCCGGCCGGCTACGCCGACGGCCAAAGGTCGGGGCCGTCGGCGTAGCTGCCTTCCCTGGCCAGCCGACCAGTCCGGCCGTCGGCGTAGATACGGCCGTCGGCGTAGATGACTACGCTGAGGGTAGCCCTCGACGTAGTGTGGTCGTCGGCGTAGTAGCGATGTCTGTGCCGACGGTGGCCCTCTGCGTAGATATAGCCCTCGGCGTAGCCCCAGTTCAGACACGATAACGAAAACGGCGTTAGACAGCCAAGCTGTGCCAACGGCCAGGCCGTCGGCATAGGCCTCCAGATTTTTTTTCTTTTTTCATTATTTTTTGAAAAATCATAACTAAATCATTCTAATTCAGAAAAATACAAATAATATATCAAAATTTGCAAAAAAAAATCGATCTATCTACACTCAAATATTACACATTTATAAATAAAAATTAAGTAAAATATAAAACATTATATATAGTTTAAAACGGGCATTATAAATTCAAAAACGATCCAAACAACATAAAACCTTCGCGTGGTGTCATATTATGTGACATAGTTAGAAGGAAAAATATCAAACTTGGTATATTGATTATGTCTCAAAAAAACCTTCACGAAATGACCTATCTCATTCGAGGTTTCTTGACTTTTGGGTCAAATGACCAATGTTATGGCTAGAATGAAGGCATAGTTTGTGATAATGTGTCCATATTATGCATAAGTATGCATCATGGGATGACGAACAATGTTTCAGGAGGAAGTTTTCCTTTTCGTCGCACCAAAAAGCCGTTTTCCATTTACCGAGTGCAAAAAACGGACGGTTTTGTGAAGCAACCACCAAATGGCTAATTCAAAATGCTACCGTCACATTTTTCAAAAATACTAGACCACCTTACATGGATAATGTCATAACAGGGGGATCTCAAACATTTCCGTCTATCCCTGGTGAAAAAGACAAATTCCTGCCGAATCGGCAGGAAGTGGGTCAGATATGAACTACAGGTACATGATCGGATGCTCATGATTTTTTACAAAAATTATTTTTCGGTTCAAAATATGTTGTTTCATCATAGATCCACTTCAAGTTTAGCCAGTCTCAGCCCCGATCTAAGAATCTTCATGCCCGCCCTTCGACAAAGTATAACGATGGTTTAAAACGGGCATTATAAATTAAAAAACGATCCAAACAACATAAAACCTTCGCGTGGTGTCATATTATGTGACATAGTTAGAAGGAAAAATATCAAACTTGGTATATTGATTATGTCTTAAAAAAACTTTCACGAAATGACCTATCTCGTTAGAGGTTTCTTGGCTTTCGGGTCAAATGACCAATGTTTTGGCTAAAATGAAGGCATAGTTTGTGATAATGTGTCCATATTATGTATAAGTATGCATCATGGGATGACGAACAATGTTTCAGGAGGAAGTTTTCCTCTTCATCGTACCAAAAAGTCGTTTTCCATTTACCGAGTGCAAAAAACGGACGGTTTCTGAAGCAACCACCAAATGGCTAATTCAAAATGCTACCGTCACATTTTTCAAAAATACTAGACCACCTTACATGGATAATTTCATAACAGGGGGATCTCAAACATTTCCGTCTATCCCTAGTGAAAAAGACAAATTCCTGCCGAATCGGTAGGAAGTGGGTCAGATATGAACTACAGATACATGATCGGATGCTCATGATTTTTTACAAAAATCATTCTTAGGTTCAAAATATGTTGTTTCATCATAGATCCACTTCAAGTTTAGCGATTCTCAGCACCGAGCTAAGAATCTTCATGCCCACCCTTCGACAAAGTATAACGATGGTTTAAAACGGGCATTATAAATTCAAAAACGATCCAAACAACATGAAACCTTCGCGTGGTGTCATATTATGTGACATAGTTAGAAGGATAAATATCAAACTTGGTATATTGATTATTTCTCAAAAAACCTTCACGAAATGACCTATCTCGTTCGAGGTTTCTTGACTTTTGGGTCAAATGACCAATGTTATGGCTAGAATGAAGGCATAGTTGTGATAATGTGTCCATATTATGCATAAGTATGCATCATGGGATGGCGAACAATGTTTCACGAGGAAGATTTTCTTTTCGTCGCACCAAAAAGCCGTTTTCCATTTACCGTGTGCAAAAAACGGACGGTTTTGTGAAGCAACCACCAAATGGCTAATTCAAAATGCTACCGTCACATTTTTCAAAAATACTAGACCACCTTACATGGATAATGTCATAACAGGGGGATCTCAAATATTTCCGTCTATCCCTGGTGAAAAAGACAAATTCCTGCCGAATCGGTAGGAAGTGGGTCAGATATGAACTACAGGTACATGATCGGATGCTCATGATTTTTTACAAAAATCATTTTTAGGTTCAAAATATGTTGTTTCATCATAGATCCACTTCGAGTTTAGCGAGTCTCAGCCCCGAGCTAAGAATCTTCATGCCCACCCTTCGACAAAGTATAACGATGGTTTAAAACGGGCATTATAAATTCAAAAACGATCCAAACAACATGAAACCTTCGCGTGGTGTCATATTATGTGACATAGTTAGAAGGAAAAATATCAAACTTGGTATATTGATTATGTCTCAAAAAAACCTTCACGAAATGACCTATCTCGTTCGAGGTTTCTTGACTTTTGGGTCAAATGACCAATGTTATGGCTAGAATGAAGGTATAGTTTATGATAATGTGTCCATATTATTCATAAGTATGCATCATGGGATGGCGAACAATGTTTCAGGAAGAAGTTTTCCTTTTCGTCGCACCAAAAAGCCGTTTTCCATTTACCGAGTGCAAAAAACAGACGGTTTTGTGAAGCAACCACCAAATGGCTAATTCAAAATGCTACCGTCATATTTTTCAAAAATACTAGACCACCTTACATGGATAATTTCATAACAGGGGGATCTCAAACATTTCCGTCTATCCCTAGTGAAAAAGACAAATTCCTGCCGAATCGGTAGGAAGTGGGTCAGATATGAACTACAGGTACATGATCGGATGCTCATGATTTTTTACAAAAATCATTCTTAGGTTCAAAATATGTTGTTTCATCATAGATCCACTTCAAGTTTAGCGAGTCTCAGCCCCGAGCTAAGAATCTTCATGCCCACCCTTCGACAAAGTATAACGATGGTTTAAAACGGGCATTATAAATTCAAAAACGATCCAAACAACATGAAACCTTCGCGTGGTGTCATATTATGTGACATAGTTAGAAGGATAAATATCAAACTTGGTATATTGATTATTTCTCAAAAAACCTTCACGAAATGACCTATCTCGTTCGAGGTTTCTTGACTTTTGGGTCAAATGACCAATGTTATGGCTAGAATGAAGGTATAGTTGTGATAATGTGTCCATATTATGCATAAGTATGCATCATGGGATGGCGAACAATGTTTCATGAGGAAGATTTCCTTTTCGTCGCACCAAAAAGCCGTTTTCCATTTACCGTGTGCAAAAAACGGACGGTTTTGTGAAGCAACCACCAAATGGCTAATTCAAAATGCTACCATCACATTTTTCAAAAATACTAGACCACCTTACATGGATAATGTCATAACAGGGGGATCTCAAATATTTCCGTCTATCCCTGGTGAAAAAGACAAATTCCTGCCGAATCGGTAGGAAGTGGGTCAGATATGAACTACAGGTACATGATCGGATGCTCATGATTTTTTACAAAAATCATTTTTATGTTCAAAATATGTTGTTTCATCATAGATCCACTTCGAGTTTAGCGAGTCTCAGCCCCGAGCTAAGAATCTTCATGCCCACCCTTCGACAAAGTATAACGATGGTTTAAAACGGGCATTATAAATTCAAAAACGATCCAAACAACATGAAACCTTCGCGTGATGTCATATTATGTGACATAGTTAGAAGGAAAAATATCAAACTTGGTATATTGATTATGTCTCAAAAAAACCTTCACGAAATGACCTATCTCGTTCGAGGTTTCTTGACTTTTGGGTCAAATGACCAATGTTATGGCTAGAATGAAGGTATAATTTGTGATAATGTGTCCATATTATTCATAAGTATGCATCATGGGATGGCGAACAATGTTTCAGGAAGAAGTTTTCCTTTTCGTCGCACCAAAAAGCCGTTTTCCATTTACCGAGTGCAAAAGACAGACGGTTTTGTGAAGCAACCACCAAATGGCTAATTCAAAATGCTACCGTCACATTTTTCAAAAATACTAGACCACCTTACATGGATAATGTCATAACAGGGGGATCTCAAATATTTCTGTCTATCCTGGTGAAAAAGACAAATTTCTGCCGAATCGAGAGGAAGTAGGTCAGATATGAACTACAAGTACATGATCGGATGCTTATAAATTTTTTACAAAAATCATTTTTAGGTTCAAAATATGTTGTTTCATCATAGATCCACTTCAAGTTTAGCGAGTCTTAGTCCCGAGCTAAGAATCTTTATGCGTGCCGTTTTAAACGGGCAAATGAAATTATGATAAGAATCACGACATAGTTTGTGATAAGTTTATATTGATATCATATTTGGATTCCTCTCATTTTTCTAATCAATTTAGACATATTATTTGCCGAATTCCGATTTACAGATTTAAAGATTCTAATTATTCCATATTAAATAAAAAATACAAAAAAAAAATCATTATATTTTTATTTGAATTCAATAATATTTTTACTTATTCATTGTTGTTTACTTAAATAATTGCTTGTAATTTCAAAAAATACAACCATATAACATGATGATATAAGAGTTAATAGGAATGATATCCTAATATTGACAACAATAAGTAAATTGCTTTGTGGGAAGAGATTCTGAAGGAACGAGGAAGTTAAGCGTGCTAGAGCTGAAGTAGTGCTAGGATGGGTGACCGAACGAGAACTTTGACTAAGACTGTAATTTAATCAATTATTAACTATAAATAGTGTTAAAATGATTAAAGCGGGAGATTAAGGGGTCAAATAATTCAAAGATTTAAAAAAATAAAAAAAATATTTTATGCTATGCCGACGGCCAGGCCTTCGGCGTAGCTCCATTCCTGTGCCGACGTCCAGGCTGAACCGTTAGCCAAAACGGCCGTTGACTGACACGCGGGGCCCGCTAGAAGACGCTGTGCCGACGGCCACGGAGCTGTGCCGACGAGGACGTACGCCGAGGGGGCTACGCCGACGGCCACCGTCGGCACAGCCTGTGCCGACGGCAATTTGGCGCTGTACCGATGGCAGCCGGCCGTCGGCGTAGCAATTATTTCGTGTAGTGATGTCTAAACTATTCATGATCCATATGTTGGTCAGGGGATCGATCGTCCGGTTGGTTCATCATTGTAGTTATATCCGCAGACAGACTGAACCATGCACAATGCACGCACCATTGAGCTCTGTTATGCGAATTCCCGCAGAATTTGCAGTCCAATTCCTTCTTGCCAACGATTTTGGATGGTCCTTGGATCTCGTCGATCGGCGGCCTTCCATTGCTCCTTCTCAAGGTCGAAGCATACATATCAAAGCGTCGTCGTTATGAATTTCCTTCTTTCACCCGTATGAGCAAGAAGTACATGAGGCCATCGATCGATAGTGACGGGGGATCCTCGTTCGGAGTCGGTTGCATTTTCCTCCACCCTCTGCCATCTCTGATTGTCATGATCTCGCAAGAGTGTAATCATCGACAACACGCACCGACTTGTATTGCCCGGACGTGGCGGCGCGTGGCCGAAACCAAAGACGGTGTACGTAGTAGAGTACGGCTACATACGGAAACCCGTCGTGGAGCTCCACGACGTCCACTTGTGGGCAGGCCACGAGCTTCTCCGGTCCCCAGTGGCCGGATCGACCACGTTTACACCGCCGCAAGAAGCGCCATGCATTGACGCAGATGAGGTCGTCCAGGCTCGCTCGTGTTGCACATCATCCCGTAGCTAGCCTCCGACGACACCCCTGATGACCCTCAGGACGTTGCCCTCCATGCATGTCGTCCATGAGCCGCAAGTCACGGCCCCCCGACGGGCTCTTGTTTAGGGAAGGAGCCACCGTCGATCGACGAGGATCGGGCCGTGGCGGGAGCTGTGCGCGGCGGCGAAGACAGGGCTGGAGATGAGGTCACGCCAGCCCCTGGACACGCACCGGAACCGGCAGGCGGACTTCACCGGAACCCGGGAGAGGATGCCGAAGACGGACGGCGTCGTCGGGTATCGCCATTGTCGCGTATCTATTTGCTAGCTGCGCCGTGGGATCTGTGTCTCGTGCTTGATGGGTTTATTATACGCTGATCAGATCAGATTCTGCCTTCTCCTCTTTCTTTCAAGGTTATTGTTATTATATACACGCGCGTATGTATTTGGAGTCCTAGCTAGTCCGGTGTCCACTATATATATGTCACCTTGCATCAGCTTCTAATTGATTGATGATCGGATACGTGAAAGTTGTACACGGGCATGCATGGAGTACGTACGTCTGAAACTCTGAAACACGGGCATGGAGTATGACTTCATGTGGTTACTGATGTTTAAGCTTAATTCAGCGTATATATATAGTAATAGTAATAATTAACTGCATGCATATCGGTCGATGCAGCTAGCGTCTGTCCCTCCAATGTGTTACACCGATCATCCTTCCGGCCTCAAATGTTTTCGGCATGGTCACCGCGCGGGCGCGCGATGTCTTGGACAATCGAAAGCATGTTATATTATCTATACTAGTCGTTGTCTTGGAGTTTACCTTATTCTTACTAGCAGAAATGCCCGTGCGTTGCATCGGATTAAATGCAATTGAATAATTTTTAGGATCTAAATATTGGGTCCTAAATTTATGTCGCAATCACCTATAATATAATTATACTACAATGTCCAATTATCCCCAGTGTCGATCTTGTTACCCCGGACAATCCAAATAGAAATAGCCTAGAGAATAAATAACAAATAAAAGCAAAATTAACTGAATATTATAGCCTAGAGAATCATACTCCTAGTCATCCAGAGTCAGTAATTGTCCTTATATAAAAGCATTGGTCTATTCTATGCAAAATTTACGGAATATTATTCCTGGTCGGAGGATAACAAATTACATACTAAATACACTCCATTTTAAATTCAATTAAAATCATGTGAGGCTACCATTGCCACATTTGCATGTATGTATCATGGTTCAGCAAAGCAGTGCATCAAGTGGATTTAAATAAATAATGCATCAACATGACAATAAATTCACATATCTGAATGTAACACAAGATATTTGAACTTGACATGTGTTACTCACCATATTGCTTCTTGCTTCTGGTTACTTCACTACTATACTTTATACTATCAGTCAGGGGCAAAGGACCCCTTTGGACAAGGTATGGCAGCTGCCCTACCTTGAATTTTTGCAAAAAATTGCATATATATAACCTTCTATTCAACATACATATAGTTCTCTGCAAAGTACGTGAGTTCTGAAGAAAAACTACTACTCCTTTCGATCCATATTAATTGACTCACATTGTCTAGATTTGGATGAATCTAGACACTATTTAGCATATAGATCATCCAAATTTTTGACAAATTCAAGTCAATTAATATGGACCAGAGGGAGTACCGAAAATAGAAAATGGGCTACGTTGGAGGGGATTCGGCTGTACTGGTCGTTTGTTGGGCCACGCACTAGGGAGCAGTAGGCCCCCTGATCGTGTGTGCGTATGTGGCTGGAGCCCCTTCCTGTCTTAGCCCCAGAGCGATCGAAGCCTATGAGTCCAGGACTCGAGCGACGAGCAAGAGGAACGTCGTCGTCTTCTACTAATCTACTCCCTGCCGGAAAAACTGCCCGCCGATCAGGCCGCCCTCCCCATAATCCTCCTCCGACCTTCTCATTTTCTTAAATTTTAAATTCTCACGGTGACACGGTTCACCCAGCTAGGGCTCCTTCTCATCTCAGTAATAATTTCTGACCCTGCTTCAAAATATAGGGTTATGCTCCTTCCTATTAGTGGCCTCTAGGCTCCGCAAATTTGTGGTAGAGATAGACAAGAAGGGGAAGAAACCTGCAGCTTCAAAGGGGACATCTATAATTTGTGATTTTGTGGTAAATTAAACTATTGAAGCAAGTTTGAATTTGTGGTCAACTGATTATGCTATACCATTGTATCGATACAATTTTGATTTTTTGCATCATATTTTTTATACCTTAGAGTTTGCCCGACCTTAATTTTTTCTCGTCCTTCGCCACTGCTATCAGTTATAGTGTGATTCACCATACCGTCACCTACAGGAAATTTAAAAGCATTTTTTTCTTTAGTTTCTGACCATATAAAGTACAGTGACAATAAAAGAAGTGAACATTAACTAAAGAAGTAAATGTAACGAGCTAATGATATAGAAAATTATGCAGAGATGAGCTGAGCAGATCAATGGAAGAAAACACGGTTATTTGTACTACGGTCTATCTGGCTGTAAAATGCATTCATGCTATATGGTTATAAAGATGTAGCTGCACAATTCAATAAAAAAAATGAAACTACTTAACATAAACTACATGGAGATGATCATGAAAAACGTGAAGGAAAAGAATCATACTGTCGACATCCTTAACTAAAGCACTAATCCATGTACTGACAGTAAGTTGCATATTACTCCTCTGATATCTCTCATTTCAGTAAGAAACATAACAACTAACAATTTTCAGTGATAAAGGATCCAACAACATCCTTCAGTATATTGCCAAAGAAGGATCGGAAACCAACAAAAGTTAAAATGCCATTACATGATACCCTTATGTCTCTACAATTTGAAGATGCATTGTACAATAGCACGGCCCTCTAAACAATCGCAATATAGGGTAAACAGATGTAGAATACGCCAGCATCAGGTTCCTATATTCGTTGATCCATAGTGTGATCTTGGAAATAATTACTCGAGTGTCACATTAGCTCCTAATTACACCAGTGTATAGTTATAGCAATATCCTATTCTGTTTGAGCTATACAAATTTCTGTCTGACGGAGGTCACTGTTCCATGTGTCCACCACCTCTCGGCTCTCATGCTGCACCTTTCCCCTTCAAGCGTCTTTGTCATGTTCTTATTGAGCACACCATACATCTCTTCCTCATCCAAATCAAACTGTTTTCTCAAATTCGTGAAGCCTAAGAGCAGAGCATAGAGGCGAATCATGTAGCAGAAAGACAGATAAGAACAACACCGGCGAACTGATTAAAAAATGAAACTTATTATTGCCCAAATCCGTTGATTCCTTCCCCAAATCTCATCCTCATAAGTCATAATGGTAAAATCAGTTGATTCCACCCCAAAATCCCATCCTCATAATTGTACAATCAGTGCATTTAATTTGAAGACCTCATTACTGAATTCCTAAATCCCATATCTCCTTCAACATCCCCTTCGCTGTATCTCAAATTGAATATGCAGAATCCCCTGTTGAGCTGGCTCCTCCTCGGGTGGCCTGATTTTGGAATATGTCACGTGCGCGCTCCGCGAGACCGTCTCCAACGCGGCCGCCCCGCTTCTCCCGTCCGCCTTCCACCTCGACGGCCGCCTCTCCATGGCTTCTCGTCAGGTTCCTCCCCGTGCTCAATGCTGCCCAATGGCCAGCTCGGCGCGTGCGCTGGCCACGTCGAGAACCTACTTCTCTGCCCTTGTCGACCTACGACAGCCGCGCGTCCTCGCCACCTCGGTCGAGCTCGCCCCGCCTCCTGATCGGTTCCACTTGCCTAGGACCACACCGGTGATTGCAGCCATGGTGCCCCCCATGTCCGCCTCTGCCTCCCCGAGTTTGGTGCGCCCTCCCGCGCGTGCTGCACGGACGCCACAGGGGTCGTCGCTCCCCAAGCGTGGCAGCTGCGGAGGCAGGAGTAGGGACGGCGGCAGCGGAGGAGAAGGGGCATTGGGGATGGTTCGGGGAGGAAGACGAGGCGGTCACGCCGGCAGTGGATAGGTCGTCGACCATGGGAAGCATCAAATCGAACCTTGGGTCGGTGAGGGGCGTCGGCGGTAGAAGGTGGAGGTCCAAGCGGCAGCGGCGGCGGAGTCCCGGACGGCGCGTGCGAGATGCGGGGGAGTTGGCCATCCCCCATCCACGCGCTGGGGTATTTTTTTTCCTTCTCACTTGGCGGTGGCATGCCTTTGTAATATGTTTGAACAGACAGGGGTAAAACGGTCCAACGAAAAATCGGAACCAAAACCAGGTGCGGACGAACCTACCTTTGTGTAAATTAGTAGATAGATAGATATGCACGTGCAAGGAGTAACTGTGAGACCATCACTGAGAAGGTTAATTCGTTCTAGTAGTACATACATGTTTCTATTATCCGATCTCTTGTGTTTGCTTTTCATGACCTACCCGAACATTATTACTGAGTCAGTACTGACTCGATTAAATGTTTACAACATCTCTGCAGCATCCGTATCTAACACTCACAGGTCCTAGCTACCCGTGCTGTGCTCACCTGTCAGGACCCCGGCCGGGAGCATCGAGATCGTGCTCAAAGTTAAGGGCACCACAGAAGCACAAGATAGAGACCTAAGTTTTCTAGCCTTAAACCTACAAAGCAGTGGATTTTGTTCTTTTAAAAATGAGGACTATATATACCAGCAAGTGCAGCACACTCAAGTTAGGATTCCACCACATTGACCGGGCTGTGGAGGCAACAATCTGTGTGCGACTCATCGGTGGTGGATCATCCTTGCCACCAGCTTGTTTGCAAGGTGCATTCACCGCTAGCATAGACGACGCGGAAATTTTGTTGCTTGCTTTCAGAGACGGAAAATTACCCGTCGCCGATGATGGCACCATCACTCTTTCACGCCGTGTTGTCTCTGTTGGATACCCTAGAAACGTCGGGTACACTAGAGACAATCAAAAAGATCAGCTCAAGATCTCTATCGTGGCACAAAGTGGCGAGGATGAACACAATAACACTACAAGAGATGATATTGTTTTCAAACCCAAAACATATGGTAGAAGTCGTGGTGTGTTTAATCTCGGAGCGTGTAAGATGCAAGTCACCGTTGCCTGGTCTATGTTCGATTATTAATAACTAGTCTAATGTAGCAATGCTGATTCTTGTTGAATTACATACTTGCTATACTCCCGATGTACAAGTAGTAACTTGCCCCTGTTTCCAGTGGTATACTTTGTTTTTTTTTAACGGGCATTGGTATACTTTGTAGTAGCTACTTATGATGTTGAAGTAACTTAATAGTGTTGTATATTGGAGGTGTTTTCTACCATAGTAACGTGCGTACCGTTTATTATAGACGGGGTGGGTCATATATGGATGTGCTCTGCATAGTCTAGCAGATGAGATACCTAGCAGGGGTTGCAAGCTAGGGACTTCATTCCATTCTCTTTTTGTTTGTACATAGTAGTAGATGGCTCGTTTCTCTTTTATATAGCCAGCCGCCATGGGAAACGCTCGGGTGTACCACAAGTTGGTGCCCAACATGGTGAAGTACGAAGACGAGATGGTGCTTGATGGAGAGGCTAGTCATCAAGGTTAACATCGAGGCCAGGGAGTTTTTGAGAACGCGAGACAACCTGCTAGAGGGCACGGGTCAGGGCCGTGTGCCAGATGATCGTGCAGGACTTGTTAGAGCCGGTATCTGGTTTCGGCCACGGCGTTGAGAACGTGGCGTGGGAAGCTGACGGCGGTGAGCAACCTGGAGTATGATCTGGGCACATTGTTGTTATGTATATGTGGATTGCTGCTCCCAGTGGGTTCAATCTCACTTTCCCCAGTTTGCTTAGCCTTGCTATCGGCATGGGATTGGAATTCCCTATTAGAGAAGAAGATGTTGATGAGATTCTTCACCTCAGAGAGATGGAGTTGAAAGGTTTATCTATAAAAACTCTTCAGTGAAAATTTTCCACTCTTTCTTTCCACATGTTGTACACATTCAAAACATCTTGTTCCATAACATAGTATGCTTTTGCTTGTATAATGTTCATGAAATTCTAGGGCGTGATACCGTGCTCCTTTGTCTTTTTTACATGGAAGGAAATTACACTTTTTTTACGAAAAGGGGAGTGAAACCCTAGCCGACCTTTTATTGCATAGTCCAAAGTGTGAAACATTTAAAACATAAGGATCGGTACAAATACAAAATACAAATCAAGCATCTAAACATCTTGGATCCTATTAGTAGGCTGCAAGACAACTCGGTAGAAGATATCCCGAACAATCATCAGTAGTCTGTTGCATCCAGTAGACATTGATCCCCGCTGATCTTCCAGCAACATAAAACTCCATAGCAGAATCCAATGTACAACCAAGTGGCTAACCTATAAAAAAATACTAGTTCTAGATCTGTTAAAAACAACCTCATTCATGTACTTACATATTTCCCAACATAATGTTGAAACACCGATGCATATTGTAGATTGAGTCTTCCTGTCAATAGAATGAAGCCAATTATCAAACATATTTGTAATATTGGTTGATGGTGCAATATTATAAGTTCAGTTAACAATCTGACAAACAAGTTACTAAAAGGACATGAAAGGAATAAATGCTCTACTATCTCAAGTGAGTCACAGAAGCAACACTTTGTATTCCCATACCATTTTCTTTTAGCCAAATTATCTCTTATTAATAACACTTTTTTATTTCACATGAAAATATTAATCTTTAGTAGATTTTTGAGTTTCCAAGGGTATTTTAGTAGGAACCTTTTGTGACAATTCATTTGATTCGCATACATGGACTTGACCGTGAAGTCACCTATATGAGTGAGATTCCATACTACTGATGCTTCACCCATTGTGGCGTGAATTCACATAATAAATACTAAGCATTGTACGAATTTGAATAAACATTCTTCATTTTGTTGTGATATTTTGGATAATGCATAAGTTTAGCTTCAAATCTATTATATACTAAAAACAATATAAGAGTGTTTTTCGAGGCATCACATCTATTCTATTATATACTAAAAACAATATACGAGTGTTTTTCGAGGCATCACATTAGTCCACATCATTCTAATTATTTTTGACCATGGGATTCAAAAGTTGTGGTTATGATTTAACCGGTAAACATGTAACGTAAGTGACGTAACGCAGCTCCATGGACACGGTAACGTTGAAGCACGTACAGATCTGAAAAAAAATTGTTTCTCTTATCCCTGGGATTCCTTCGTCTAAACACAATACTTAATTCCTAACATGAGGTACCTCCAGATCTTTAGACGATGAGATTGGCGGTTCTATACCGGCGCCGTCTCCGTCCTTTTCTGCCACCATGAACTGAGTCATGCCTAATTATCAATGTCAAGGAGAATCACGAATGGGCGACTAGAGAAAAATTCTGGATCGGCGGCCGTACTTCACCATCCATTATGTAATAGAAAATCCAGTTGTCCATGGACAGAGGCTGCTGCATCTGATGGATGGAGGTCATCGACCACATGCAGTTGCATGCGCAAGTGAGTCCACGTCATCGCCCTTTCCCCAGCTAGCAGCATCGGTGTCATAATTTGAGGAGAAGAAGACGCATCCATCCACCTGCTGGGTTGGAATTAGCTGAGAACGTGACTTCTATGGTGTGCCTAATAGCCCTAGCATTCTTGCCAGCGGCGGTAGCGAAGTCTGATATCACAGTCAAGCGAGGATGCTATAGCTTATGGAAGCAAAGTTGTGCCGTGCGTGGAGCCTCAGATTTGATTTGTATGTGCTCATTCAGTGCTAGGTTCATGTCATGGTGGACAAAATCGACGGCTCGATGCTATCAAGGTGCAACTTCCCAATTACCGGTGTAGACTCAAGCTTTCATGGAAAAGACCCTAGTCTGCTGAAATTGATCCATGTTTGTTTCAAGAACTTCACATGAGATGAATCAGGTGACCACTGACAGGTTTGTCGTTTCTATATAATATATTCTCGATGAACCGTTTATTTGAAAAAGTAGCCATTAGAACATTACCATGCTGTATGGACAGGAAAGGGATGCATCATGGTACCAATTTTTTTGGATCGATTCCATTCAACAATCTATATATGAAGGTATCAGAATTCAATGTCCACCTTTTGCTAAGTGAACACACCAAATTTAAGTTGCATTTACATTTTACTTGCTGGTATCTGTTGTCGCGTTCAGAGACATAAGAATGTGCATGTTTTATACTACTTTGGTTGAAAGGTAGTTTTTATTTTGTAAGGTATCATCATAGTTTGTTCGAATTATAGAGATAGCTCTTGAACTTTCGACTATAACTTTTTTGCAGGCATTAACATCTATCAAAAGGCCGTCTTCGCCTGCAAAAAAATCAACATGCTTAGCTCTTACTCTTTCAACTACAATTTGTTTGTTTTAGATGCAAGCTGAGTTTATCAGCGAATTCCGATTTTTTTTCGAGAAAAAAATCGGAAGACAGTGCTGTTCAGTTCTTAGAGCATAGAGAACAACCTCGCTGGTATAGCTTGGTCTGGATCCCATATTAAATCAAATAATTGTACAAGATCGAGATACTAGATGCATACTATTATCATAATGTTTTTTGAAATTACTAGGCAATGAATTTCCTGATGAAAGTGGTGAAAAACTTTGAGAAGATAATAAAAGTATCTAACCACAAAGGTACTTAGTCATCACTATCCTTTTGCCAATTTCAAGCGGATACTAGAAACTACATAGTTTGCTTATGTTTTTGCAGCTAAACATGATAGGAGCTAAATCAAGTAAAACGAATACCATATGGAATTCACTATAGTGAGAAGGATAGAATGTCAACTTGCTAGATAATTCTTTTCTATCATTCTAATTAGATATGCGTATGATTTTAAAGGATGAACCCAAGACAGAAATGAAGATGATCTAATGATTGCTAGCAGTGAGAATCTCAAAATAGAAGAAGATAGCGTCTTTTCCTCCAATATGCCCTTTTCGAGAAAAAATATATTACAATGGTCGACTCACACGACTAAAGTTTATTCTCATAGAATAGGAAATGATTATGGAATTTAATTATTATATATCCCAAGATAGTAACTATAGGTTTATTTCGAGTCACTATCGACATATTAAGAATGATGCCCTCGCATTTGCGAGGGTCACTTTATATACTAAAAGCAATATAAGAGGTTGTTTCCAGACACTAGGTTGATTCACGGTCTTAAAATATATACTACATTGATCTTTGTTTTAACGGTTAAAGTTAAAATATAAAAGGTGTTACGTAAAACATTTAACGTGTACACATGACACATTGGTTCAAAAGGAAACTAACATTATGGAAAGTATCACAATCGGTAAGCGAACTTCCGAATGGCCGGCTTCCCTAAGAAAAAAACTTCCGGCTGGCCGTACCAAATTAAGTTTGGACAGGATTCATCTAAGATTATTAGTCATCGTAACATGGTTGTCCAGTTCAAAACTTTCTGTCAAGGAACCGTGACATTCTGGAAACCTTGCCGAACACATGGCCTAACATGAAGAACACAACAGAGTTCACAATATAGATTGGATCGATCGACAACCGTCTTATCTGGGTAGACCAAAATAATTTCTTCATAAACCTTTCCTATAGCACGCACCTTCTCATGAAATGAAATGAAATGAAAACAACCAATCTAGCTAGGAGGAACTCAACTGTGTCTTGCACACTCTATCCTGGATCGATGACGTCAAAGAACGGAGCCGTGGTTGTGAAGCTCCTCGGTGACCAACAGCGTGCTGAACAGCTGATCTGGACTGGAAGGGAGTACACAAACCAATGTTTAGTCATCGCTGAACGCTGATGGAGACATAAGGGAAACAAAAGTAGGCAATCGTTCGTGAAATACGGAATCGAAACGTGTTTGTACGTATTCCGAACACAGAGACACTGCAATAACTAAACATCGGTTCATGTCGGGTCGATTGATAAAACAAAGTGCGAACATTACCATGTGTGTCGCTCCGTGGTGCACATGAATAGCGACGGTGGCTAATAGAGAGAATGGACATGCATGGCTTTGAGTTGTATCGCCCACACCACTGCATGTGTATGCCTGGTCTTCACAGTCCACGTAATTTGGGTTTCTTGTAGTTGCTCCTAGGCTCGATCAAGTAATTCGGTTGTCTTTCCATAAGCAAAATCACCTTTGAACTTCTATACCTATATGTTTTAGGAAAACCAGGGTGTGCCCGGTGCGTAAATAGTTAAGCATTGAATATAAGAGATTGTATACTGCAAGATCAGATGAAATACTTCTTAGCTTCAAAATTCTAAATGTGTACCGTCGTGGTTTCTAAATAAAAACACATCCAAATCAATCGTGATATTCTTATACATGCTCTCTCCGTCTCTCTTTTATTCTCTCTTTCTTATATTCACAATTAATGCATCACAGCACTGTTACGTAAGTCAACATCATTTAGATGAACTATTTTTTAGATTATTTATAGGCTCCTTTTTTATCATAAGTGAAATCTCATTAATAAAATATCCAAGTCAGCGTCATCCTAGTTTTAAAAGCGGTTACACCAGCAAAAAAGAGGAAGAATGAGAAAATAACTTGGCAGACGCCAATATGAAAGTTTAACTAGAAGCGATGAATAAGATTGGGCTTATGAATTTTTTTGTGGACGAATAGTATATCATTTGTACCAATTAGGTGTTTTGGTGGTGTAGAGTGTACATCAAAACAAATGTATGATACAACAAGAGACAGAGAGGATGAAAATAATAATAATAATGAAAAACTGGAGGCCAACCCTAACTACAGGCTGAAGCCTGGGTCCCCACCTCCTCCTATCGCCAGAGCGGAAAACGGAGGAGGCAGGGACCAGCGGCCGGGGGGCAGAGATCGCTTTCGCTGGCGGCTAGGTTAGGAACATGTGCGGGGCAGAATCGATGTTACTGTTGGGCCATAATGTTTAATGGAGGTGCTATGTGCAGAATGATAGCTAGATTTGTTGGGCAAGAATACCAACTGATTTTCTTTTGCCAAAAATAAATGGGTATTCAAGTGAGTACCCATGAATACGTTTGTGCCCGTCCATGGGACTTGTGTGGTGTCATCTCCCGGACCCGACCTGCCTATGTCAGCGAACCACATGATCGTTTATTCCTCACATTCATACAATATGAATCTGTTTTACCTATAGGTAGAATAGTAAAATATCATGAACCTATTGTGAATATGTTTATGTTTATGGTCAAAATAAGTGAACATTTTTTAGAAATTATGAATACTTTTTTTAAAATCATGAACATTTTTAAAAAAAATCATGACCAATTTTCAAAAATCATGGACAACTTTTAATAATACAAAAATGTCTCAAAAATATCATGAACTTTTTAAAAAATTCTGAACCAATTCTGAAAATCATGAACAAATTTTCAAAAATATTGAACCAATTTTCAAAAAGGATGAACCATTTTTTAAAATCATGAACCAATTTTCAAAATCATGAACAATTTTTCAAAAATTTATGAACCAATTTCAACAAAATTGTGAAACATTTTTTAAAGATCATGAACCAATTTTCAAACATCATGAACAATTTTTCAAAGATCATGAACCAATTTTCAAAATCATAAATAATTTTTCAAAATTGATGAACCAATTTTCAAAAATCATGAACAATTTAAAGCACGTGAATAATTTTAAAATCATGTAAATAATTTTTAATATGAATAAAAAATCAAATAAGAAAATAAGAAAAAAAAAGAAGAAACATAAAATAAAATTAGAAATGAAAACTAATGAAATGAATCATAAGAAAGAACAAAGAAAAGCAAAAAAATAAGAAAAGAGAAAACCAGCAAACCAATAAAAAATGAAAAGAAAAACCATGAGACAAACAGCTATCGATACAAGGGACGCGCATAATCTAAGCTCGGGCGACAGAGACACATGGGGCAGAGCCTATGACAGTTTCGCTTCAGGCGGCGCGAGACAGCTGTGGCGCTTAGGACATCTCCACCGGGCGGCCGACCTATCCGGTCCGACCGTGTTTGATACGGTCCGCGTGGACGCGCTGGACATGCGCGGCGCCCCGACAGGGCGACCCGTCCAGAGAAACGCATCCGACTCGATCTATCCATGCATCTAATCTAGGCTCAGTTGCGTCGGCCCGGACGCGCGTGGACAACGCGGACGTCGTGCCTGTTGGCCACACGGGCTCATATGTAAGTGAGACATTAGTACTTGACGATAGCTTTTCATTGGATTAAGTCCTACCAGTTATAAAAAGCCATTCATACTAATTAGGGGGTGCTACTGCTACCACCGTTGCGGCTACAGCTACTGCTGGAGGAGGACAACGCGGCATCTATTCGCCGCCGTTGCCACGACCACCATTGCTGCGACCGTTGGCCCCGTCGATCGTCGCCCTAGCATTTCAGATGGGCCGCTGCTGGATGCGTTCGCGGATACGGTCGCGAGCTATCGCATTGCCCTCTAGCTTCTGTCGGTCCTCCACCGCCCGGTTCGCTAGGGCCTTGTCCATCTCGGTGGCCCAGTGGTCCCTCGCCTCCTGTTGGGCGAGCACCTCCGCCAGAGCCGGGATCGGAGCACCATTGGGGCCGAAGCCCAGCGCATGCGCTATCTGCTCGGGGACGGCGAGCGGCGCCTCCAGCTTGTCCACCTCCTCCCCCTCCACGTCTTCGTCCTCCGCCTCCTCTATGTCGTCAGTGTCGACGAGACCCCACGCGAGCGCCACCTCAGCAGCTAGAGCCATGCGCGCTCCTCCTCCTCCGCCGAGTCGGCGACGTGCTCGCGCTGCGCCTCCTCCGCGTCGTTGCGCGCTTTGGCGGCATGGCGGAGCTTGCAGACGGCGGACTTGGTGGCCTCCTTGGCCACCTCCTCCAGCATGGTCATGGATGCCTCGTGACGGATCTCGCGAAGAGCCGCTGATGTGGCCTCTATGGCCACCGTCTTCACCGTCTCCTTGGTGGCGACGTGGTGTATGTCGGTCACCGCCCATTGGACGGCCACAGTTGCCGCCGCCTCTACCACCTGCTATAGCGCACACTCGACGATCTCGCCTTCCTTCTCGAAGGTCAGCACCTACGCCTCGCCCATGCGCCGGGCCAGCACTGTGGCCTTGAGGTGGACCTCGTCGACCTCCACGTCCAGGTAGCGGGTGCAGCACATCTCCCGGATCTTGGACCATGTGGCGATCTTGCGGCGAGGCGTGGCTGCTGGAGCTTTTTCGGCTGCTAGTTTTCTCTTGCTTTGGGGCATGTTGTCTCCGTCACCGGCAACCGTCTTTTATAGACCGCGGCGGAGAAGAGAAACAGACTGGGATGCGCGGGAATTTTTCTCGCTGCGGGAAACGATGGCGGGAAACGCTGGCCGCACGGGAAGCCGGCGGCGCTGACAGTCGACGTCGCGTCGCCATTAACGTCCCATCAGGAGGGAGACGGACAAATGGGTCGGCCGTTGTGCGCCATTGACAGCGGGAGGGAGAGGGACAAATGGGTCGACCGTTGTGCGCGGTAGGCCGGACCACGGCCCCAAATCGATCGGCCTTCGACCGCAAACAGACAGCGTTTGGGGTGGTGACCAAATGGATCGGCCCGGTGGAAATGAGCTTGGAAGGGCAGGCATTTAGCATTTGGCCCCACGGCGACAAGGATACCAAGTCAGCGGGAAAGCAACAAGTGGCCACCAAAGAAAGAAAAAAGGAATTTGTGCTCGATGGCTTGGAAAGAGCCAGCCGACCACACAATCATCGGAGGAGACAGTCGACAATCTACAGGTTCTGCAAAATCCTGCATTTTTATGTCTAATTAGGCATTTCTCGTCCCTCCTTCTGCATCAATCTCTGCTCGGAAGTGGCCGGTGGCTGGTTTGCCGCTGTGCATCGTCGGAGGCGGCTTCCCTGCCGCTGGAGGTAGATCTGGTAAGGGTCCAGATATGGTCTTCCTCTCCACAATCAACCGCCTGCAAAAGCCAGATTTACTAGTACTAGTTTTCCCCCCCTTTCCCGACTGTATTTTCCTGCTGCGTTCACACCGATGTTCTGGGTTAGGTTGCTGCTCTTTACCAAAACCAAATGAGTTAATAACTAGTTATTCGCACGCGTTTATCTTTTTACTATTTGTACCACACATTTATTTTTCTGCAAAACACATCTTGAGCATACAGTGAATGGAAACCATGATCAAAATGAGGCTACAATCTTCTATATAGAGCAAAAAAGGCCTATACTTTATTACAACAACAAAATACATACAAAAGCACACATCGCACGCCCATAACTCTGCTTCTTAAAAATGTCTCTTAGCTACTACAATTTACAATTACATGAAATGACTTCCCCTATATAGTGAAAAAGATCCAGATTTCTTTTGTAGCTAGAATTAGTACGCCTTGGCTCATCCAAAATTCCAAATCTTGTTCACCTAAGAAACTTTATGCATTCCCTTGAATCAATTCAGCTTCCTCACAACATAGCATTGTAGCAAAATAGTTATCTCTTCCACTAGAGAAGTTATTAGTTGATATGAGAACTGCACCTAATGTTGTGAGAAAATGGGAAAAACTTATCTAAATAGAAACCTACAAAACAACCCAGGGAAAGGGTCTGGGAGTATATCCAGTAAAATATTACTGCATGACGAACATGTTGGCAAGTCAAAACATGATATGCATCTCATACAAAAAAAACCATTCTATCATATTATAAATACTAAACAAAAGAAATATGATCTGCTTCATATTGACGCAAGCATAAAAGAAAAGAAAGGCAGAACCATGTCCTCGCATGGAGCAATGCCGTCCCTGCATTTTACATTACAGGCTTTGTGTTTTCTCGTACAAGGAAAAGTTGCAGTCTTGTGCCCGATGGGTGATGCCATGATGGCCTTGGATAGAATCTTCCATGAAAACACACAACTCTTGGAATAAACACTCTCTTGCTAGTGGGAAAAATGTGTTCATGGATCTGTCTTTTCTTAGTCTGCAAGTTGTAGTATGTTATGCTGGCTATCTATTGTACAACAATACAAGTACCAACGAAAACAGAAATATACATGCTGCAGGTTCCTTTTTGTCCGTCTACTGATTATGTTTTCGCGTCAAGTTGCAACATGAAGCTCATCAGAAATCATGGATCTCAGTTGACAATAAATCTAAATAAGAATTTTATAGTGGACAAAAAAAAAGAGAAAGCGGCAATCAATGACGTGAGATCACGTACTCACCTGCTCCTAAACTTTCTAGTCTACATTTGCATCTATACGGCTGGTGGCCACTTTGACAATACATACACGTCAGTTGGGTAGGCTGGAGGGCGCTTCTTGATGGTGTCCAGCAGCGATCGCTACTTCTTGTGAAGGTTGGAAAACATTTGAACATAAACCTCGGCCAACAGCTCCGCGAGCTCTAATCCTCTCGGCCATATTAATAGCTTGCCAAATCTGCACGAAAATGAGTTGATAGTTTAAAACGGTCACATATGAAAAGGCATTGCACAAATTAACCTTTCTATGGTGGTAACATTATATCTTTTCTCACATTGTTCTTAAGTTCAGTCTCTTGAGCATCGCCCATCTAGCCATTGCCCTGAACACATTTTCCAAACCTGAAGATGGGATCCTTTGTTGTTCCCAATTCTCGATCTCATCAACCGGCCTGTACTTGGTTGAATCGTCAATGATGGGCGACTCAACAAGTCATCGCCTCAAAGTTTTCAACTGATTATTCTATTCAAACATATATCCAAAAAAACTGTTGAAATTGTAAAGCTTCATGCACTAGCCAACGCAACTAAAAGTCCGAACTGATGGAAAAGACGAGTGCAATCCACTTATACACTTCAATACCCCCTCTCACGTGTGACGGGGAGAAGTCAGCACGTGCAACCAGAAGAGAGCGACGGCGCGCGAAACTCACGTATGACTCAAGAGGCCTATACGTGGACACAGATGGGTCAACAAAAATTTTAGGATAAATTGCGAAAGCCAGGACTCGAACTCGATACCTTAGGCTCTGATACCATATAAAGCTTCATGCACTAGCCAACGCAACCAAAAGTCCAAACTGATGGAAAGAGCTAGTGCAATCCACTTATACAATTCAACAGACATATTGCGCACCTCAATCAAAACAAGGATGCTTCCTTCAGTTATAGCCATTTACCTGGCGATCGATGCGATCTGCTCTTTACAGTGTACGTACACAGCAAGAGTATCGTTGTCTGGTCCTATACTTCCTAGTTTATGCATTTGCAGCAGATTGCATCAGATATCTGAAACTTAAATGTATGTGACTGGTGGTCTCGATGGAGACGGGGCACGGTGTTGCGTGTGTTGATCTTCGATCCGTACCTCGTAGACACAGGGGCGATGAAGGTGCGTGATGACACAGAGACGCCCTAGTGCGCTTCACGCCGGCCGGAATGTGTTGTCGGCATTGACTCACGCAGGGCAGTCCACGGGTTTCGCAAAGCGCAGGGCGGCCTCCACGCGCGCGAGCAGGTCAGGGCGGCCGCGGTGTGCAGGAGAGTAGGGCGTGGGGTGGTGGCCGCGGCGACAGAGGGATCCCTCGATTGCGGGGTTGCCGCTCGCCGCAGGACCGTGGGACAACAGAGGGATATATGTGGGAGGAGGGCGTTGGTAGCAAGGCAGACGCGAGGGATCGAGGAGACAATGCGCCTTCTGGAACACGTACATATCGGCAGAGAAAATTTCCGACGGAGTAGATGGTAATTGCTAATTGCACACAAATAGAAGATTAGGTCGTAAATCCTGATTGTTAGATCTAATCAAGGGGCTGTTCGGATGGTACTGATTGGCCTGTGTACATTTAGTGGGGTGGCTATAAGAAAGAAAATGTTTGCTCTTTTATAAATAAATATAAATATAGATATAGATTAGTTCGAGCAGTTGTACATCTTCAATATTAGAGAACCAGTTTTTTTTTTACACAAGAGAGCACCAGTTTTGCTGCAACTGTGCAAGGGTTCACGGTTTAGTTATTTTTCAAGCCCGGCCATAGGAACATGTGTCTATTGTTTGCAAGAGTTACGCATGCACATAATCTTACCTCATATGAAAGTAGTTCCGTACGTGTTAGTACACAGATGCCATGGAGGACGAGTCACATCATACAAGCGCAGTGATGCCAACGGATTTTATTACATTCACTTTCTTAGAACGCATTACAAATAAGTTCTCCAAGGATAACACAATTGGCTATGGTGGGTGTGGAGTCGTTTACAAGGTATGTCGTTTTTATTTCAAATGTTAGTACCTACCACATAATAAAAGGAACAATTTTCCATGTTAACTAGGTATATAAATTTAACAGGGAGTACTCGACCACGGGGAAGTCATTGCTGTGAAGAAGCTCCATTATAAGCATCAGAACTTGATGACGACAAGCAGTTTAGAAATGAGTGTATTAACCTTATGAGGGTCCAACATCAAAATGTTGTAAGCTTGGTTGGCTACTGCTATGAAATTTCTTGTTAGGCAGACCGGCTAGGCCCATTGGCCTAGTCGCCGGCGGTTAGGGTTTAGACCCAACCTCCAAGTTAACTTGTAACACAAGATGTACTCTGTATATATATATGTATGATCAGGCATGAGGAGGGCCATCGAGTCACCCGTGACCATATTGGGGTATCAGAGCAGGTCTTCTTGACCTAGCCGCCGACCTCCCCTCTCCCTCCTTGGCCGCCGCCATCTCTCCCACCTCCCAAAACCCTAAAACCCTCCCCCTCCTCCACCATGACGCCTGACGAAATCGTAGCCAAGGAGCTCGAGCTCGAGGAGCGTGCCCGCGCCCTCGATGCGCGTGAAGCCTCCATCGCCCAGCAGCTTCAAGCCGCCACCCCCACCCTCCACAAACACCAGCACCACCGTCATCCCCCTGCCGTCTCCATCCCCTCCCCCACCCCCAACCCCAACACCTACGCCACATCCATAAAACTCCACGTCCCAATCACCCTAAGCCTCGACGCCAGAAACTACACCAGTTGGCGCGAGCTCTTCCTCGTCGCCCTCGGCCACTACGGCCTCACCGTCCACGTGATCGGCGAATCTACCCCCTCCGAGACCGGCGCTGACTCACACTGGGGCCGTGACGACTACACCGTCCTCTCCTGGATCTATGGCTCCGTCTCCGTCGACCTTCTCGGCATCGTCATGCACCCGGGTGCCACAGCGCGCGTCATTTGGGACGCCATCGAGAACCTCTTCCGCGACAACAAGAAGCACTGCGCCATTCAGCTAGAGGCCGACTTCCGCAACACCCCATAGGGGGACCTCTCCATCAGCGACTACTGCGCCAAACTGAAGGCTCTCGCTGACTCCCTCTGTGACATGGACCAGCCCATCTTTGACGAGACCCTCGTCCTCACCCTTCTTCGTGGTCTTAACGAGAGTTATGCACACCTCCGCTCGTTTCTTCCATTTCAGGTGCCCTTCCCCACATTCCTGCAGACGCGCTCCGCCCTCATCCTCGAAGAGATGCAGAAGAAGGTTGATGTGAAGAACACCACAGACACGACACTATGGGCTTGCGGCCAGAGCATGCCACCTCCACATGGCAGCCCCCGACCTCCGCCTCCTCCACCACCGTTGTCCGGGGGCACCGGCTGCGGCAACGGCCCGATCGCCGCCCCCACCTTCTACCGTGGCGGCCGCGGTGGCCGTAGACGCACCCGCAACGATTCCCCCTGGCAGTTCAATCTGTGGACGGGCGCTCCCACACACGCCAACCTTCAGCAGCAACAGCCGGCCCCGTAGCAGATGGCCACGCCATGGACACCTCGGGCATGGGCAGCGCCGGCCCCTTGCGTCCTCGGACCAAGACCCAGCTACGCTCCTCCCTAGGCCTACACTGCATACGGCTAACCCATCTCCAGCAACACGACTCCGACGCCACCACCATACAACCAGCCGATGCTGGACCCGACCCTTGTCAACGCCCTGAACAACATGCAGCTCTTAGGAGGCGACTGGTACATGGACTCTGGCGCATCCTCCCTGAAAGGATAGAGATGTCGCCTAGAGGGGGGTGAATAGGCAATTTCAAAACTATTATGGTTTTGGCTTGATAGAATGCGGAATTAAACTAACGTTTATTTTATAAGTACAAAACCTAAATACGCTAGGCTCAACTAAGTGCACCAACAACAAGTTAAGCTAAGAAAGATAGCACAAGATAAATATACCACAAGTGATAAACAAGATATAAATACTTCAAGCTCGATGGCTATCACAAGGAAAGTAAGCTCGGGTATAGAGATAACCGAGACACGCGGAGACGAAGATGTATTCTCGTGTTCCCTTACAAGTAAGGTACGTCACGTTGGAGAGGTGTGGGATTCCACGAAGGATTTCCCAACGCCACGAAGGCTCACCTTCTTCTCCGAGTCTATACCACGAAGGAATAGGCCCTTTCCTTATGGCTAGCTTTTCCTCCACTCCGGAGATGGCAATCTCCACAACCACTTCACAAGCTCCACGAAGGAGAAGCCCGGGTCTCTTCACAATCTTCCATGAAGAGGACACCGTGGCACCAACCGCCAAGCCAACTAGGAGGTCACCCTCCAAGAGTAACAAGCTCATGGTATCTCACTCGAACAAATCGTAATGGAGAGCTCAACACTTATGCAAGAATGCAAAGCAAGAACACCAACGATGCTCAAATCCTTCACTCTCAAATCCCACCAAAGTAACAAGTTCCAGGGAGGGATTAGAGAGGAAGAACAATGGTGGAAACCAACAAATGACTCCAAGATCTAGATCTAATGGGTTCCCCTCACTTAGAGGAGGAATTGGTTGGTGGGGATTGTAGATCTAGATCTCCTCTTCCAAAGCCCTCAAACAGATGCAAGAATCATAGGAGGGAAGGGGGAGGAAGCAAGATCAAGAGGTTCAACAATGGAGGTCAATTTTGTGGTCAAGAACACTATAAAACATTGGGGGAAGAACCCCCTTTTATAGTGGAAAGCAAATATGGCCGTTAGGAGAAAACTGTGCGAATCCGGTTGAAAGTTCAGTTGGACCGGCTCTAGAACCGGTTGGTTCGGTTCCTGGACCAGAAAACTGGATTTCAACCGGGATTAGAGTCAGTACACAGTCTCGGATAGACTCGGTATAGAAAAACGGAAAATCCCGGTTTCCAATCCTGGCACCGGACCACCCGGTCTGGGAGCCGGTTGAACCGAATCCACAACCGGGATAAAACAGGCTTCACGAAAAACGCAATAACTTTTGCATCCGGACTCCAATTTTGATGATCTTGGGCTTGTTTTGATGAGGAAAACAAGCTCTACAAGATTGTGCAGAGAAACATCATAGCCCAACAAAGGAGGATAAAAGAAAATGAAGAAAGGTAAGAAGCCTCCCTAAATAAGAATCGATAAAACCTTTAAACTCGAAAACGCCATAGAAGATGCATACGAATTCTGTTTTCGATGAACTTGGGCTTCTTGAAGAGCTAGCAACAAGCTCAAGAACCTCACATGCAGAAACACCATGAAGCTGTAGGGGTTCGTAGCATGGAAAACAAAAAAATTCTACCGCATGAACACACAATCAAGATCTAATCTATGATCAAGCCAAGATCTATCTACTAGATTGTAGCAACGAGTCGATAGAATACTAACACTCGAAGATCCAAAGCGGTTAACGAGAGCAGATTCTCATGGGTGATGTACTCGTACACTTCTGATCTTAAGATCGCGTAGACGATCCTTCTGGCGCTGCATTCCGGTAGCGCTTCCGCAGTCGGTCACACGTTCGGTACTCGATGAAGACCTTCCTCTCCCTTGTTCTAGCAGGAGGCGGAGGTTGTAGCACTCTCCTCGCGATTCCGGCAGCACGACGGCGTGGTACCGGAAGTAGAGGGGAGATCTCGTAGGGCTTCGCCTTAATCCTGAGCGAGTATGGTGGAGTATGAGAGAGGCCTTGGTGATCTAGGGTTTAGAGGCGCCAAGTAGAGAGGGCTAGGCCGGCGGCTAGGGCAAGGGGAGGGCCCTAACTCGGCGGCTAGGCAAACCCTAGGGGCGGCGGCGACTTGGTGGAGGCCGGCAGCTAGGGCTAGGGTTTAGAGGAGAGAGCTGTAGGTTTAGAGGGGCACCCCTGCCCCTCCTTTTATAGGTGGGAGGGCGCCGGCCAGGGGAGGAGAGTCCTCCCCCAAGTCGGCCTCCTTGGCCGGCGGGTGGAGGGAGAGGAACTCCTCCCCAAGTAGGTTTCCTACTCTCCCTCCACCAAGCAAAATTGTCGTTTGACTTTTCAAATTGGCGTTTGACTTTTCAAACTAGGATTTGATTTATCCCTTTATTTTGCCCAGCCATGATACCTAGTACATGATGCAATCATTCCAACTTGTTATGACACATTCATGTACCCTTCCCCTCCGGAGTGCCGGACCTTCCGGACCCTTCTAGAACATTCCCGATGAAAACACCGGAATCATTCCCCAACTCCGAAACAGGACTTTCCTTATATGAATCTTATTCTCCGGACCATTCCGGATCTCCTCGTGATATCCCGGATCCCATCCGAGACTCCGAACAACATTCGGTCTCTTACTCATCATTCCATAACTACTCAACAACATCGAATCTTTAAGTGTGTCTCCCTACGGTTCGTGAATTATGCGGACATGATCGAGACACTTCTCCGATCAATAACCAATAGAGGAATCTAGAAATTCATATGGCTCCCACATATTTCTATGATTACTTTGCGATCGAATGAACCACTTACATATGATACCAATTTCCCTTTGTCTCACGATAGTTTACTTATCCGAGGTTTTGATCGTCGGTATCTCTGCATACCTAGTTCAACCTCGTTACTGATAAGTACTCTTTTCTCGTTCCCGTGATATGTGATCCCTTGTGAGCCAGTCACATGCTTGCAAGCTAATTGGATGACATTCCACCGAGAGGGCCCAGAGTATATCTATCTGTCATATGGATGGACAAATCCCACTCTTGATCCATGTGTCTCAACCCATACTTTCTGAACACTCAATGCCACCTTTATAGCCACCCAGTTATGGTGTGGTGTTTGATGTCATCAAAGCATCCTTCCGGTGATGGTGATAAGCATGATCTCATGGTCAAAGGAATTAGGTTACTATGTATCAGAAAGCATATAGCAAATGAACTATATTAAATGACTTGATCTTTATGCTACACTTATCTATAGGAGTATGTTCATCATATCATTCTCCTAATGATATGACCCTGTTGTTAATAACATCTCTATGTTCATGATCAGGAAACCATGATCATATACTAACCAACAAGCTAGTTTAACAAGAGGCTTTACTAGGGACTCTTTTATGTTTACAAATCACACAAGTATTAATGTTTCCGGTTAATACAATTATAACATGGTATGTAAACATTTATCATAAGCATGAAGATATGATAATAACCATTTTATTATTGCCTCTTGGGCATACTCCAATAGTCTCCCACTTGCACTAGAGTCAATAATCTAGTTTCAAACCTTTGTGTATTCAACACCTATGGATTTTTGGTGTCGTATGTACACGATTGCTAGTGGTGAACTGATCTCCGGATCTGACACTTCCAGGTCCGTGTGTAATTGCATGTCTTTGCGTCTCTACGCATCACTCATTCTCTAATGAGATGGCTTCGTACAAATTTGGTCCTTTGGTGTGACCTTTAGTTCTTTTGGGGTTAAAACATGTTGATAATATTGTCGTACAATATATCTTCATAGTATTATCCCTGCTTTGAACTACACCAAGTTTGATAACAAACTACTTGACACAAATGCCCTCTTTTACTGCTATAACAGCAGTCATATACTTAGCCTTTTGTTGTAGTATCTGTCATAATGTCTTAACTTTAGAACTCATCCAAATCCATTATGGAACTTACTTTCCATTATATTGTGCCACCCTTAGTTTAGATTGAGATAAACTTAATTTGTACTTTGCGACAAAACTAGTATCAATGTAGTACTTTTACAATGAACTAACCATCTATTTGCCACTTCTACAAAATAATATACTCTTAGTTCTTCCAAAAGATCATAAGAATATCCTTACTATCGTCCAATGATCATCTTATAAATCATTCTGGTATATGCTCATAACATTTAGAGCATAGGACATATCTGGATTTGTACATATCACAGTATGATTGATATAAATACTCTTTGTGATTTCATACATCAAGTATCAATCTATACTTGAATCTTTGTTTCACTTACCAAGTGTCAATACACTTGAATATATCATCAATATTGAACTCATTCAATCCTTTCTGTGCGACAAGAACCTTTCTTGTAGTTTCTATATTGAACTCATTTAATACATTATCTATGTACTTTCGGCACAATCATATTAGCGTCTATTGATGCCAAATATTTGGGTTTTGCCTAAGTCTTTCATCGGGATGAAATTCTTGATATGTGTTAATGAAAGATACATCATTTACAATCAACAATATGTCTTCCACATAATGTATTAGAAACATGTCTTAGCGCTCCCACTTAATTTCTTGAAAATGCAAGCATCTTCATCGTCTCCGATGAATTTAAACTCCTTTAATAGTTTTATCATAGTGAAGATTCCAACTCCGCAATGCTTACTTCAACCATTGAAGTTTGCATATGCTTTTAGCATCCTTTGAATTAACAAAACCCTATGGACCGTGTTATGCACATGTCCTAGGTAACAATTCTATTAGAAAAACTTGTTTTGTTTATTCAACTACCACATAACAAAATTATATGTAGTGGTTGCTACATTAATCCGTCTAGACTAAATATCGCTATGAAAGATCAAACCTTATCATAGTCAATCTTTGAACATTGTTGTGAACTCTTTCCCAACATGTCGACTATTTCATAGATGTGAAACATCCATGTCTATTTTATAGATCCAAACACAACTGTAAGGTCTTACACCTTTCTCGAGGGTCTTTCAAGTTCAAAACTTGATTTCTCGTGTATAGAACTATCACGGATTTTATGGCTTCAAGCCATTTGAGGGAGTCAGGGCTCATCATTGCTTCTTTGTATGTAGTCGGATCACTATTGTTAAATAATGATTTAACTCTCAAATCTTGGTATTTGATTGTTTACCCGACCTATTTGGTTCAATAGAAACTTTGACCTCCGTAACCACAACCTTTGAGGCACGTGAGTCATGAGCATTGTTGCTGCCTCCGGAACACTTTTCGGCGCTGCGCAACTTTGCACATATAGCTAAGGTTCTTTTAACCTTATCAAAGTTCTATTGTCCTCCCACTTATCTTTTCTTGAAAAAATTCCTTCTCAAAGAAACTTGACGTTCTAAGTGACAAACACTTTTGTCTCCGATGTTATGGAGGAATACTTAACAGTTATTCGAAATAACATACAAAGACAGGTTCATCCGACTTTGGTTGCAAACATCTTTCTTATGCATAGAATACCAATGTTTAAGAAAGGACAACTTGGGTTTTATCCCAAACCATAACTTTATATGGTGTCATTTCAACGGATTATGATGGAGCTCTTTTCAGTGGAAAAAGGTAGTCTCTAAAGCTTTTAATCTTTAAAATATAATGGATGTTTTATGAATTACACCTTCGATCTTACCATGTCAAACAAGGTTTAATTACATATCTCGAACGCTCCATACTCTTATGGTGTTTCGGGACATGCAAATCCACGGAACGATTCCTTAAATCTTAGTTATTATGCTAAACTTGTAACTCAAATATCTTCCTTTATGATCTTATCATAAACTATTTATATTCTTGTTACAATGATTTTGCACTTCATCTTGAAAGTCTTTGAACTTTTCAAATGTTTCATACTTCATCCTTATTAAGTAAATATTCATATATTCACTCAAATTTTTTAAGAAAGCATATGAAGTTGAAATCCATCGCTCTTGACTACACATAATGGACTTCGTACAACAATATGTACAAGTTCCAATAAGCTAGTCATTCGTTCCCTATTGGCCTATAAACGAAGTTTTAATTATCTCTAGGAAAGTTCCACAAGCGTCATTTGATCAAAATCAAAAGACTCCAAAATTTCATCCACATGGAATTTCTTCATGTTTTCTTTCCAATATAATTTAAACAGCGATGTCACTTCCTACGTGATCTTTCAATCAATTTGTCTTTCGATATTTTTAGCACTAGTTTTATGGATGTGATTTCTCCAACGAGATTTGTGAATCATCCATCTTTTATGGATTACGGCAATTATTTGAACAACCCTTTTGTTCTCATAATACCTGATAAAACAAATCTTGAAGGCAAGCTTTGATGTTTAACGAGCAACACAATAATCCTTTATTTGTTCTCGATGAACATCATCACGTATTCTTTTGCTAGTTACTTAGGCCATTGTAGTTCATGAATTCTGTTGTTTCGTATGACGATTCATACCAACAAATTCAGTATCAAATACTTAAGAACCACATTGTTTAATAAGCAAAGAATATAGCCATAACATGTATATCATCTATATACTTAAGCTGAACAATTCTAGTCTTTTCTTTTCTGCCATATATTTATGAGATTCTCTTTCAGTATTTCCTTTTCTGTGTGAAAGAATCTATCAACATCACATAGTACAAAGCATGTATAGTTAAATACCAATGTCTTTGGACTTGCACTTTGAAGTAGATCACCATCATCAAATGTTTGGTGTTCTTTCAAATTCCTTTCTTTAGTAATTTCTTGGTGTAGTAAATATTTTACCTCCATCAAATACTCACCCTTATCATGGAATTATCCATGATCAAGCTACTTTTAGCTTATAATGATGAATCGCGAGTATAATGTTGCTCTCCAAATCCTTTTGGAGGATTAGGACAACTAGTGTCTCCAACCTTTTGCAAATTCTCATCAAATATGAGAACATGACTTTTGCCATATTATACTCTATCATGTTGCAACAAAAACTTCGTTTCAGATGTCACAATATCTTCCACACATCATGGTTTCTGAAACAACTCTTTCAGATCCTAGATAACCTTGATATTAAGACAATCCTTTGAATATCAAGAATCATGGAGACAAACATGATACTCATACACTAACACTTGGAATTGTCACTCTTGTTTTAATATCAATTATTAAACTTCATGGAGTAACCGGAACTTATTGAAAGTTTGCAATAGGACTTTTAAACTTTAGATTAACACTTCAAAACAATACGATACCAGTTCATAAAGTAACTAACCGGAATTCTATAGTTCTATCATCTCAATTATAACTAAGCGCAAGGTGGTAAACGGATGCTAATGACTACAAAAAATTCCGCAAATTCACTTTGATTTAATTTATGATAAATAGTGTTCAACTTTTAATCATATTGCCGTTGAAATCCCACTCAAAACAATATCCCACACATTGTTTTAGGGATCACACGAACCAAATCCACCACATCAAAACTGATCATCACGAGAGTTGATGTAGCTTCAATGGCGAACAATCAACATGTTCATCATATCTACTATAGGACTCATGCTTTACCTTTCGGTGATCCGTGTTCCGAGACCATGTCTGTACATGCTAGGCTCGTCAAGATCAACCTTAGCTTCCGCATGAGCAAATCTGGCTTGCTCACGTTGTATACACTCGCAGAATCTGACACACCCGATCATCACGTGGTGCTTCGAAACAACGAGCTTTAGCAACGGTGCTTACTAAGGATGAACACTTTAAAACTTGAAATTGTGTGCTTGAGGGATCATCTTATAATGCTACCGTCGTGAACTAAGCAATACAAGATGCATAAAAGGATTAACATCACATGCAATTCATAATATGTGATATGATATGGCCTTTCTTCTTGTGCTTCTGATCTCCATCTTCAAGAACGAACATGATCTCCATCATCACCGGTGTGACGTCAAGGTCAATGGCGCCGCTTCATGCACTGGTGGAAAAAGGGGCTCTAGTCCCGGGCCGCAACGGGCTCTAGTCCCGGTTTTGGGCCCGGGACTGCGAAAACGGGACTAGAGCCCCCCCCTCTAGTCCCGGCTCGCAACGGCCCGCGACTGATAACAGACACGTGGCTGTTTCAGCGCCCCAGGGGGCGGAACCCTCTAGTCCCCGGCTGTAACACCACCCGGGACTAAAAGGTTTCCTGCCGCGGCAGAGAAACACCACATTTCTCTATCGCGGCAGAGATTGTGTATTTCCTTTTTTTTTTGCCATTTCATTCCTTTTTCGTTTTGTGTTTCACTATAACAAACATATATTTTAGTAGACATATTATACGCTACTACATACACACTACACGTCGATGCATTTATATAAGATCGATCCCTTGCAAGCATACATATAATCAATCATATCAAAAGGAAGAAATGTTTTGAAAATTACATGGTCATTGATGAATATATATATCATATGAGCTACATGGAGATGACTAAGGCAAATCTAGTTCCACGTCATCCGCATAATGCTCTCCATGTACATCAAGGACTTTCTTCATCATAAATCCCGCCAGCTCCTCTTGAATTGCTCTTATGCGCTGGTCTGGCTCTAGTGTCTCCCGCAAATCATAAATATAATGTGAGTCAACTTTCTGCTCACTGGTCAACTCGCGGATGTACTCGCAGACGTAGTATCCACATAAATGAGTTCCCGGTGGCTGCTGTAAACTCTTCGCCATTTTATAAGTTAGCTCCTCTTTGAATGGACCTGGTATTTTCTGTCTGAACCGTGTCCAACACCTGGTCGGCAAAGAAAATGAACAAAGGAGTTATTAGTTACTTGATATCAGGAAATGAATGAAAGAGGACGATATAATGCGATAATGATTGAAATTACTTATGGAGCATTGCTTTCATGTCGCTCCAGTTCTCTTGGTCCCAACTTAATGAGTCGTGGACTTCAACTAGGGAGTTGTCAACTTGAATGTTTAGCAAGATCCAGTGGAATCTGCAGACATTTACATAAGCATACATGCATAGCTCATCCAGTAAGCAAAAATAAAATGTGTACAAGATATAAACACTCACTTGAAGTTGTAAGGAAATAGTATTTCCTTAACAAAATTATTCTCTGTTAAGAACCTGGACAGGTCTTCCTCCACGTCTTTGGGGTGATTATTTAACGTATATTCATTAATGATATATGGGTCAATGAACCCAACGTCGTATCTTCTAGCTCTTTTGCATTCAAGCATCTTCATAGCTGTTGGATTCTTCACCGGGTTTCTTTGACTTATTCCATTCTTGGATGGTGATCGGAAGGTTGTCCCCAACCAGCACCCCGCATTGATTTATAAACATCCTCCGGTGCTTCTCTGGAGCAATCGGTTCACCATCATCAGCTATTTATTCGATGGTGAACCTCTGATTACCATCCAACTTTTTGTTTGGCCCTCGTTTCGTTCGAGCTGTCGATTGCTTCGATCCGGTGGGCTAAAAGAAGAAGAGAGAGTGATTAATATATATCTAGATCAGTTAATGAATAGAGGTAACACGAGACTTTATATATATATATATATATGTACCTCGCCGGATCCTGTCGAGGGGCCATCATTATTGTTGTCATTTGTTTGCCCTTCGTCCATCTGGTCTTCCCCTTGGTTTTCCTCTAGTCCATCACCGGATGGATTCATATATGAGGATATCTCTTCCTCGAGCAAAATATCTTCGGCCGTGCCCGTAATAAGAGTAATTTCACCTCTTATCATGCCCTGAAGAAAACCTTCACCGATGCGACCAGGATCTTCGGATGGATCCATGACTTAATTATCTATAACAAAAAGAGAGTTAAACAGGTTAGAAAAAAAATAATCCTAATAACTAAAACAATATAATCCTAATTATAATAACTTAAACAAAAAAATAACCCTAATCCTAAAGGGCTTCGATCTCGATCTCGATATCGTATTCTACCGAGAAGCACCAAACACCAGAAAAAAATAAAGGGGAAACAATCAACACATGGCATCGATGCAATGCTCAAGCAACTATGATGATATGACAAGTTGAATTGCATTGAAACCCTAAAACATGCTCGGCAAATTAATCGGGGTTCCAAGGGGTGAAAACCCTAACTCGGGAAAACTCCGGAACATATGAGAGGGGTGCATTTGTTCTTCTAATTATACTTGTCATTTAAGTTGTTGAACAATTCATGATTATAGGTTAAATAGATAGGTTTCATTTTTCTGAACATTTTGATATATTATTTGTATTTTTCTGACTTATAAATTAAAAGTTATTGAATTTACAATATTTAATCAAATTCTGGAATTACTAAAAAGGGTTATTTCATCATTATGACATCAGCGGAGGGGGTTAAACTTTTTGTGCCGCTACTAAGCCTAGCCACTATGATTGACCAGTGGGCCGGGGTACTGGCCACCTTAGGATGCCACGCAAGCAAGAGGGACCGGGGGGGTTGATTATTTTCACGAGCCAGTTGACGGCGGCGCGCGCGGGACGGGGATTGACGGTGGCGCGGGACGGCGAACTGGCCTGGGAAGAGGAAGGAAGCAGGAGGGTGCGCGGCTGAGGTCAGCGAGGCCGAGGGTGCAGTGGCCGGAATCGGCGACGGACGCGGCGGCCGGAGACGGGGAAGGAGTGGACGGGGAGCTCGACTGGGGGCGCGGGGATTCGATTCCTTCGGTGAGGCTCTGCGGTACGGCACGTGGCGGCACGGCGGGGTGGTGGCCGGAGACAAGGGCGGCGGCGCGGTGGAATCCGGCAGCACCTCCCCTCTGTCGATCGAGCTCTCGCCGTCGTCTGCGCGCGTCTCCTCGTTGATTTCGCCAAGTGCTGGGTGGGGGAGGCCAGGGGTGGGCGCAAGTTACTTATACCCCCACCTCTTTAGTCCCGGGATAAGCCACCGCCCGCGACTAAAGGGTCTTTAGTCGCGGGCCGTGGCTTAACCCGCGACTAAAGACCCCCCCCTTTAGTCACGGGCTAAGCCACGGCCCGGGACTAAAGGTCTTTTTCGGCCGCTTCGTTTTCACGCGCGCACTGACCCTTTAGTCCCGGGTCCAGCCACGACCCGCGACTGTTTGTTTTTTTGTAAATTTTATTTTTTAATTCAAAACTAATACAAAAACTTTGAAAATTCATATCTTTTATTGTAATAATCCAAATAAAACAAATAATATGTCTATTATTATCAGAAAAATATAAAGAATTTTAATATAATATCCATTTATCTGTTTGCATCATTTATAAATTATTTTATTTGTAAATTTTCTTTTTTAATTCAAAACTAATATAAAAACTTTGAAAAATCATATCTTTTATTGTAATAATCCAATTAAAACAAATAATATGTCTATTATTATCAGAAAAATATAAAGAATTTTAATATAATATCCATTTATCTGTTTGCATCATTTATAAATTATTTTATTTGTAAATTTTCTTTTTTAATTCAAAACTAATATAAAAACTTTGAAAAATCATATCTTTTCTTGTAATAATCCAAATAAAACAAATAATATGTCTATTATTATCAGAAAAATATAAAGAATTTTAATATAAGATCCATTTAGTCCCGGTTTTTAATATTAATAAATGTCTTGAGTGTTACCTAATAAATAGAGGGAAATGCCTATATAAAGAGAGGGTTCATCTTTAGTCCCGGTTGGAGAAACCAACCGCGACTGAAGGGATTGCGGCAGACTAGGCCAGGCAACACTAATAATAGGGGTGAGTGTCGACATTATGTCGTGCGGCTTGTACCTTGTCCCGGATGGTGTCACCAACCGGGACTAAAGATGAACCTTTAGTCCCGGTTGGAGACACCAACCGGGGCTAAAGATGAGTCAGCACTAATAATAGGGGTGAGTGTCGACATTATGTCGTGAGTGTCGACATTATGCCGAGCTGCTTGTACTATAAATAGGCATCCTTGTGAGTCCAGTCCTCCAGCCAGTTTGAGGCATCTCCAAGATGGTTTCAGACCATTTTCGCAATTTGGGTACAACAACTTTTTGTGATCCTCTAGCATGTGATTGTACTTCTCCCTATCCTTTTCAGTTTCACAATCTCTTCGTGCATCGGAAATGGTCCGACCAAGATCATCAGCGGGTTCATCATGTGTCTCTTCTTCATCCTCCCCTTCAGCATCCCCCATGGAAGTATCTCCGTACTCAGGGAAACCATGATAGTTGTCATCCTCCTCCTCTTCTTCATTGTCTTCCATTATAACCCCTCTCTCTCTGTGCTTGGTCCAACAATAATAACTGGGCATGAAGACGGACTTCAACAGGTGGTTGTGAAGGGTTTTTGAGTCAGAGTAATCCTTCTGATTCCTACATCCATTACATGGACAGAATACAAAACCATTGTGCTTGTTTGCATCAGCAACACAGATGAATTCATGCACGCCATTAATGAACTCGCCAGAGCGTCGGTCAGTACCGTACATCCATTCCCGGACCATCTGCATTATAGTAAAAGTATATCAAAAACCATTACACAACATGATAAAATTATTACAAGTTATATTGAGAGCTTCTAGAGCATTAATTTTGAATTTTGAAAAATTTACATGCACCAATTTGTGAATTGGAGAAAACAATCAACATGATAAATGTGGAGTTTTTTTATTATTGTTCCATCAGTGAAAACCTCATTCCATTCTAAGCTCTGAAACTCTAAAATTACACATTTCAATTTTTAGTAACTATGTGCCTAATCAAAATTTGTTACACATATATATCTTAATCCTTCTAGCTACTTCTAGAGCATGCATGCATTTGATCCATATCTCTATACTTATAGAGCATTATATAGAGCTAAAGTAGAAATAAGAGATGAAAGAATGAAGTTCTAACCTTTTAAAGCTTTGGATTTAGGTGTTGCAAACTAAATCTTGACAAATCTTGAGAAAAAAATGGCATGAACTCTCTTGCTTTCTTTGAGAAAAATGGCCACCATATGCTTTAGGACAGCTAGCCAGGGAGCTGTATATATAGTGATGGACAATTAGTCCCGGGCCGTGATACGACCCGGGACTAATAGTCCCCGAAAAGAGATGTTGCCCCGCTCCAGCTTATTAGTCCCGGGCCGTATTACGGACCGGGACTAATGCTCTGGTCCGGCCCGGGACTAATGCTTATGGCCATTTCTAGCCGTTGGAGGCCTCACGGACCTGGACTAGTGCGAGCACTAGTCGCGGTTCGTGACGGGCCAGGACTGCTGGGCTTCCAGTGATCGAACCGAAGATGGTTTTTCCAGTAGTGATGGTTGTCTTCCACCAGTATCAACTATTACAACTACTTTGAATAATAGACACGAAGGATTTAATGGAAACAACCATATGGCTTCTGCCGGTTGCCAACTTACAATAAGGAACATTGCATACATCATATATAATCACAATCATGGCCAAATCACATCACAGCACACCCCTGCAAAACAAAGTTAGACGTCTCTAATTTTCTTTGCATGTTTTACGTGGTTTGGGGCTTTCAATAAGTGTCGTTCTAACTTACGAACAAGAACCACAACATTGATACTAGTATTGTCAATCACCCGTTGTAAATTGAATCTTAACTATGTTGGGAGAAACAGACACCCGCAAAGCCACTTATGCAATACAAGTTGCATGTCAAGCGTGGAGCAAGTCTCATGAACGATGTCATGTAAGGTTAGCCCAGGCCGCTTCATCCCACCATCCCGCAAGATGCAAAGTACACAAGAAGCAATCAACAACAAAAGCAACAACGCCCACAATGACCATTGTGTTCTACTCGTGCAACAGATCTACATATAGACACGGCTCGGATACCACTATTGGGGTTCGTAGCATGGAAAACAAAAAATTTCTACCGCATGAACACACAATCAAGATCTAATCTATGATCAAGCCAAGATCTATCTACTATATTGTAGCAACGAGTCGATAGAATACTAACCCTCGAAGATCCAAAGCGGTTAACGAGAGCAGATTCTCGTGGGTGATGTAGTCGTACACTTCCGATCTTAAGATCGCGTAGACGATCCTTCCGGCGCTGCGTTCCGGCAGCGCTTCCACAGTCGGTCACATGTTCGGTACTTGATGAAGACCTTCCTCTCCCTTGTTCCAGCAGGCAGCGGAGGTTGTAGCACTCTCCTCGCGATTCCGGCAGCACGACGGCGTGGTACCGGAAGTAGAGGGGAGATCTCGCAGGGCTTCGCCTTAAGCCGGAGCGAGTATGGTGGAGTATGAGAGGGGCCTTGGTGATCTAGGGTTTAGAGGCACCAAGTAGAGAGGTCTAGGCCGGCGGCTAGGGAAAGGGGACGGCCCTAACTCGGCGGCAAGGCAAACCCTAGGGGCGGCGGCGACTTGGTGGAGGCCGGCGGCTAGGGCTAGGGTTTAGAGGAGAGAGGTGTAGGTTTAGAGGGGCACCCCTGCCCCTCCTTTTATAGGTGGGAGGGCGCCGGCCAGGGGAGGAGAGTCCTCCCCCAAGTCGGCCTCCTTGGCCGGCGGGTGGAGGGAGAGGAACTCCTCCCCAAGTAGGTTTCCTACTCTCCCTCCACCAAGCAAAATTGCCATATGACTTTTCAAATTGGCGTTTGACTTTTCAAACTAGGATTTGATTTATCCCTTTATTTTGCCCAGCCATGATACCTAGTAGATGATGCAATCATTCCAACTTGTTATGACACATTCATGTACCCTTCCCCTTCGGAGTGCCGGACCTTCCGGACCCTTCTAGAACATTCCCGATGAAAACACTGGAATCATTCCCCAACTCCGAAATAGGATTTTCCTTATATGAATCTTATTCTCCGGACCATTCCGGATCTCCTCATGATATTCCGGATCCCATCCGAGACTCCGAACAACATTCGGTCTCTTACTAATCATTCCATAACTACTCAACAACATCGAATCCTTAAGTGTGTCTCCCTATGGTTCGTGAATTATGCGGACATGATCGAGACACTTCTCCGATCAATAACCAATAGAGGAATCTGGAAATTCATATGGCTCCCATATATTTCTACTATTACTTTGCGATCGAATGAACCACTTACATACGATACCAATTTCCCCTTGTCTCATGATACACTACTAGGAAAATGGTTATAGGTAATCAGCACATCCGTGGCTCACATGGTTGAAGTGCCCCACGGCTAAAACAGGCGTGGCTCACCTATGGGCAGTGCCCTACTAGTAACAAACCGTGGCGCACATGAACATAGTGCGCCACAGATATGTGTGGGCCAGGGCCCTGTTGGCCGCACGCCAAACATCCGTAGCGCACATAGGGTAAGTGCGCTACGGTTGTTAGTGTCAACCGTGGCGCACATGGAGGGGGTGCGCTACGCCTAAGCGCATGCCCCTCTCTGCGGTGAAACGGCTAGACACATCCGTGGCGCACTATTGCATGTGCGCCACGGATGTATAAACTTAGTAGTAGGGCACCTTGCCCTAGTGTCCTACGCCTAACTATCCTGCACCAACTCCACCCTCCCCCCCTCCCCCCGTGGATCGCCTTTTTAGGCTTTGCAAAAAATAAAAGAAAATGATAAACACTTAAAAAAATTAAATCCTTTCATATTTAGGTAGGTAATGTGGTATAGCTTCTAGTAAAATTAACAAACATGAGTTTCGACTTTATCTGCAAAAAAAGTCATGCCACGGTAAAAAGGCCGTAACTTTTGCATACGATATCAAAAAAAATCATATAATATACCAAAATGACGAGAACGAGATTTCGCATCCGCTCGCAACCACATACGGTCGTTTAGCGATTTTTTAGATTTTAAAAATTCGAAAAGAGTAAAAAGTTATGGTCAAAAGACCGTTTTTTCCTGCAGAAAAAATAGAGGGCGACTTACCCGTAGCACATCACCACCTAGTGCGCCACGGATAAGCTTGGGCGGGATTCAAATTTCGAATCCCCACCCCGCCCACCTACCCCTATTCCCTCCCTCTTATCCTTTTCATTCTCCTCCCTCCTCCTTTTCCTTCTCTCTTCTCCTCTTCCTTTTCCTTCTCTCTTCTCCTCCTCCTCCTCCTCCTCCTCCTTTCCTTCTCCTCCTTCCCTTGCACTGACGATGGCGGCGGCGACCTTCTCCTCCTCCTTGCAGTCACGACGGCGACGACCTCCTTCCTTGCGGCCTCCTCCTCCTTGCAGTCACGAAGAGCGATGACGAGCTCCGACGATCGCCAACGACCTCCTTCTCCTTGCGGCGACCTCCTCCCTTCTCCAGCCACACCTCCTTCTCCCTCTCTTCCTCGATGCCGGCGAGGAGTAGCATGGCCACGGCCTCCCGCACCTCCCTACCGTAGTAGGTCGTGGACACGGCCACCATGCTCCAGCGAGGCGACACGACGGCGGCGATGCGGACCCGATTGCTTTTGCAATTCAAAACGAGGGTGTTTTTTGCATTTTTTTTTTTTGATTTTTGAAAAAAACATCCGTGGCGCACCTATACCCCTACCCGTGGCACACCTGGTAGTGCGCCATGCCTATCTCGATATAACCGTGGCGCACCATGCAGTGCGCCACGCCTAGATAAGAAGGCCTTTTCAGGTGCGCCACGAATAGGCGTTTTTCTAGTAGTGATAGTTTACTTATCCGAGGTTTTGATCGTCAGTATCTCTGCATACCTAGTTCAACCTCGTTATTGATAAGTACTCTTTTCTCGTTCCCGTGATATGTGATCCATTGTGAGCCAGTCACATGCTTGCAAGCTAATTGGATGACATTCCACCGAGAGGGCCCAGAGTATATCTATCCGTCATATGGATGGACAAATCCCACTCTTGATCCATGTGTCTCAACCCATACTTTCCGAACACTCAATGCCACCTTTATAGCCACCCAGTTACGGTGTGGTGTTTGATGTCATCAAAGCATCCTTCCGGTGATGGTGATAAACATGATCTCATGGTCAAAAGAATTAGGTTACTATGTATCAGAAAGCATATAGTAAATGAACTATATTAAATGACTTGATCTTTATGCTACACTTATCTATAGGGGTATGTCCATCATATCATTCTCCTAATGATATGACCCTGTTGTTAATAACATCTCTATATTCATGATCAGGAAACCATGATCATATATTAACCAACAAGCTAGTTTAACAAGAGGCTTTACTAGGGACTCTTTTATGTTTACAAATCAGACAAGTATTAATGTTTCCGGTTAATACAATTATAGCATGATATGTAAACATTTATCATAAGCATGAAGATATGATAATAACCACTTTATTATTGCCTCTTGGGCATATCTCCAACAGAAGCAACAAAATAGGAAGATGCAAAGTATGCAAAGGATTGAGCTTCCTATGATGATGTCATCAAGTTACACAACCGAAAGCCCCTCTTGATAGTGCGGCTATCTATCCTAAAACCCGGGCTCCCAACAACCACCTTGAGACCGGTAAAAAGGAAAACCTAGAAAGGCCATACCTTTGCCTTGAGCATCCTGCTTGATCTTGATGACAACGCTTCAAGCTCCACCCAAGCCTAAATGTAAAACTTGATCATTGTTGCTTCGTGAAGACTCCTAATTTGCTCCCCATACACCACTATGGGATAGCTTCATTAATACAAGTATTCACATGTCCATTATCACCAATATGGACGGCAAGCTTCAAGCAAATGATCTTCTCGAGATGCTTATCTAGAACTTGCCCTTCTCAACCTTGATGACGATCACCACTTCATGTCATCCTCTCATGGGATATATAATATCTTCATTTTTGAAGCATGCCCATGGAAAGATACATGTCCCATATATAAAACGCAAAGGAAAATATATAATGGGTTAGTTCATGATGCATAATTGACAAGCCATACCACAAGACCATGTGGTACATTCTTTATGCTTCATGTGTTGACCAACTTGAAATCACTCTTCACTCTTTGTATTGGTCAACCAAGTATCTTCTCGTGCTCCATCTTAATATCTTGAGGTACATAAGGAACTCTTCATCTGATTACATGCTCTAAATCTTATTCAACCATAGCTCAACTAATGAGGCTATCATGACACCGACTTAGAGCCATATCTTGAATTATTCTATTGAGATCACACTCTCAAGATCTTGATCATATCATATTCTTCTCTTCAACTCGATGATTTTGATGCCAATACTCAAGGTATATCTTTATCTTCATGGCGTCCATACTTGAATCCAACACATGGAATACAAGCATGACCTATGGAATATACCTTCATATAAAACTCAGTGAAAACATTAGACCATAGGGATTGTCATTAATCACCAAAACCACACATAGGGGCAATTACCCTTTCAATCTCCCCCATTTTGGTAATTGGTGACAATCACAACAAGAGGGTTTATATAATGAATATTAGAAACAAGTACGCAACTTATCCGAGAATAAGTTGTATACAAGAGGTTGTATTTGATATGGTTAAGTAACACAAAGATACTAGCCCATATCAAAACCGATTCTACTCACATAAACTACAACTAATGTAGGAGATGTGAGTAGAACCAACATATATAGAGCAAACTCCCCCACAATATATGCACGCGTGATGATCTTGAACTTCATTGCATACATTGTCAAGCATAACCTTTGGGAGAGTTTCCACTATATATACAACCATGCAAAACATAATAAAGATGAAATGCATGAAAGGCAAACACTTAAGAACAAAACAATCTTAAGTAGAAAACCATTTCCCTTAAAACCCTCTAAACTTCTCCCCCATTGACAACAAGTGCCAAAATGGATAACAAGGTTAGAAGGACAATATAGTATGAGTTCCTACACAAGGTGTGCATTACTCGTAATATGAGTGAAATCACATGCACATATCCAATGACGAACACTTGGAGGAAATCAAACTATATTGAGGATCCAGGATTGCTGAAAGGATAACAAGGTTAAGGAACTTCAACAGATGAAGAAAGCAATCGAAAGATCCAAATAATCAAATGGACAAATATTGCTCTAAGTGGAATAAGGAAGCTCCCCAAGGTTCGTGCATAAATCAGTTGTTTCATTTGAATACAATATGCACAAACATGGAATCCTCACTCCCTCTATATTATTTAGAACACAACCAAGATACAAGGATTAGATTAAACCAATACACTTGTCAAGACAAGCTTAAGTCCAAAAGAAACCAAATATGAGATATGAGTGTGTGAATATGCAATAAAAGCAAACCAAACACTCATAAATCAAGACCTTACCAAAACCATTAAAAATCAAGAGGATAAGAGTGATGGTCGGAAAAGAGAGAGCATATCAAGGCGAGAGATTAACACTCTCGTGTATATAAGTTTCTAAGGGAAAAACATGAGAATAATCCACAAAGAAACATCCACACATAAGAGGTTAATAAAAAGAATACATGATATCCAAGCGGAAGTCATAAGATATACCAAAAAGGATATTTTGCTTAAGTGCATATATAGCCCATGGCTTTATTTTATCTTATGGTATATCAATGAACTTCACCAAAGAAAAACAAAAAATCTCAAAACCATCACAACTAACACTAAGGGAACTAATGCTACTTGGGATACTTTGAGAAAGGCAACAAGTATCAAAAGGAATGATTCAATGTAATTTCTACAATATTGCACATGAGAGTACCTTGAGGAGTTGATATGCAATAAATTGCTAGAAGGCATATTTGGAATTGGTGAATCATGAAAATGATTTTATATACTCCCCATTATATGCATCATCTCAAATTACTCACATAAGCAATAAGGATACAAAGTCTTTCAAAGATAATTGCAAGAATCGAACATTTACAAACAAATAAATTCATGCCAAGATGTAACCTATAAGATATTGGATGGAAGAATAGTATGCATGAATAAGATACATGTTACCGAGATAGCAATGTTATGATGTAGTAGATAAGAATTTTTAGATCATCCTAGCTTGGCTCCAATTATCATGTGGTGACAACACTTTCCTTATAGACGAGACAAGCATCCATTGCATCTTCAATGTACCTAAAACAACATTCAAGTACATCTTGGTCCCCAAACTTATTGGGTCCAAAGTGGTTAGAAGAACCACAACACATAGGATACACTCCACAAAAATATGTGCATATTTAGAGATGAAATTTGAATTTCATGCATACCTTAGCCGTTTAAGGATTTGATGGAGTATACCCTATATATTGGATCAAAGAAAGCAAAACATGATATAAGATATACATTTAATAAACATGCATGCGTGATACTTTCAAGATCCAATGAAGATATACTTTGGACAAATCACCAAAAATATTCAAGAAGGCATACAAGGTGTGACAAAACACATTTGTTGTCCAAACTATATCAAAGAATCAAATCAACATAAGATTTGTTCAACAAAGTTCAACAAATGAACCGAGCAAAAACTATTAAGCATGAAAGATGAAATAAAAACAGAAATGCTCAAAGATTTATCTCATTCAAGAAAATAAAATAGAGAATAAAGAATGAGATAACAAACTCCCAAAAGAGCACAATAAACCAAACCCTTAACACTTTTCATAATGGCACAAGGTTCCGAGAAGAAAAGGTTTGTCTTCCACGAAAACACATTTGATAATAATCAAAAACATCATCAAAGAGATGTTAAAAAGCCAAGGAAGACAATGGGAGACACACCAAATTTTTGGAAATTAAGTAAGGCAATAAGAGGTTAACTCCAAAGTGAAGATGATCCACAAATGCTACCACACACAAGTATATCAATTGTCGAAGACAATGAGTGTATTGGAATAGATTTCTGGTGGTATATTGCACAGATATTAAATATAAATCTTCACAATAAAAAGCATAGGATAGAAATAAATAGATTAAGCACTATGCAAAGATAGAGATTCTTGATAGCTTCAACTAGTCACACAATCATGCAAAGCAATGATTAGAATAACTTGAAGCAAATGGTATCCCAAATAAGATATAGAGATATGTATTTGAGAAAGACCGCACCAAGAATTTCTTACTCAAACAAATACCAAAAAGACGAGCAATAAAAGCTTCTAACAAAAATAGGACCTTGTTTGAGCAACATGCCACCTAGAAACAAGGTAATCAATAATATCAACTCTAAGTGGCACAACCTCATATGTTCACATTTCCTAGGATTGTGATATGCAAAAGAAGCATATTACTCCCCCATAATGTGATATTCATTTTTTTTATAAGAGGCAAAACAATCTCAACTTGAGATAATTAATGGACATTTAGAATTTGAATTTCTCATGAGTATGATACACCACATAGTGACTAGATAAGCTTGCAATATCAATACTAAGTGGTAGTACTCATGTACACATATTTTAAGGTTTGAGAGATGCGCGAGGCATGTCACTCCCCCAAAATGGTATGTTCCATTAACCACTCTAAAAGAGACAAATAAGATATCATCAAGATGAATTAGAGGCTCAAAATAAAACACATGATTAAATGATGTGACAAACACCTAGACATACTTGAATACATAAAATAGTCAAGCATGAGGCACACCAAATACAAACACATACTTGGTACAAAACCCAAACATGTAAAGGGGCAAGTAACTTACAATATAAAAGAGTTAAGTACAAGTTACCGCAAAGAGGCACATTGGATATAAGATAGAGAAATAATAATCCTTAGGACTTGTCTTGATCAAATATAACATATGAAGATCCCTTAATTATTCATGAGTTAGCCAAGTCTACAATGCCCTCCATAAACACCTATTGATCAAGTTTGAGCTAGTTGGTCCCCAACCAAGTTGGGTCCTAGGAGGTTAGTCACAATAGGCTTGGCAACCCAAATGGTTCTTTTCTTGACACCATTTTGAGTTCCAACAAACTTGGCAAATACATTGCCATCCTTATCCTTCCTAAGAGAATAATCATCATCAACAATGATAGGGTTAGATAAGGTACCGTTTGAACATGAAGAGGCAAATTGCCCCTTCACACTACATATGTAGCAACAAGTGCTCCCCTTTCTCTTCTTTATTGATTTCTTGGCTTGGGGAGCATTATCTTGATTCTTCTTCGGAAGTGGCCTCACTTGAACTTGGGCTTGAACATGATCTTGTGGCCGCTTCCCTTGTTGCTTCTCACTCAAGTGCTTTTTCTTCAATGGACAAGATCTTACATGATGTCCTTCAACCTTGCACTTGAAGCAAATAATCTTGGCCGAATTATTTACTTGGTTTTGGCCCTTCTTCTTGTTTATATTGGACTTGTTCTTGTTATTGGAGTTGAATCCAAGTCCACTTTTATCATTAGGGGATTTTTGCACACTCAAGACATTATCGAGTGTGGATTTCCCTTCAAGACTCTTTTCCAAGTCATTCCTCAAGGAAGTGACTTGGGCCTTGAGCTCTTTGATTTCCTCTACATGGTTAGTAGAAATACAAGTACTAGAGGAAGTATAAGCTTCATTGTTAGAGCAACAAGGCAAAGCAATTAATCCAACACAAGGTTTATCAATAGTATGGCTAGATGGATTACTAGGACTAGCACATGGCAAAATAGCATTTTGAGTAGAAGTTATGCTAATGTCCAAAAGAGGCTCACAAGATGTTACCTTGGTAATACTTGCCTCACGATCTAACTTTAGACCATCATGGGAGATTAGAAGATCATTGTGAGAGCCCGAGAGATTTTCATGACTTTCTTCCAATTTCCTATACTTGCTAGTTAGCAACTCAAGTTGAGCCCTTAGCTCAATGTTCTCCTTTAGGGTAGATGCTTCACAAGAATTAGAGTTAGTAGCACAAGCATCATTAATGGAATTTTCCTTTTCAAGCTCATAAGATTCAATTTTTTGTGTGAGGAGACAACTAGTGTGCTTCTCCTCGGGAAGCTCTTGCTTAAGGAGATTGAATCTCTGACTCCCATCATCAAGTTGGAAATCCAACTCCTCTATGGTTCCCGTTTTTTAGTTATGGTGTCCATAACGTGTTTGAGACAAGTAATGGCCTTATTATTACCACGAAGAGAGGTACACAAAAAATTCAAATCAAGCAAGAGAGCACTAGTATCCTCATCAATTTCATCATCACTATCATCATTATCATTGCTATTATCTTTACAAGATATATTGGGATCCAAAGTAGGAGATACCTTTGATCCTCTTGCCATAAGGCACATGTGAGCACGGGAGGATGAAGATGAGGATATTCTTGAATCTTCATTCATGATCATTTCTTGCACCATAGAATGTTTTATTTCCTCTACATTGTTAGATAAACAACTAGAGGAAATAGAAGCATTTTGTTCATGGGAACAAGGCAAATCAAGCATATTATCTACACTAGTACTCAAATAATTTCTAGATGATATACAAGGACTAGCACCACAAGGGGATATAGCATTATTTTAGCAAGAAGTGCTTAAGTCCAAAGAAGAAACATTGCAATGGGATATAGATGAAGGATCATCATTAGCGAGCATAATATCAACATTGCAATTCCCAACACCACTCACCATATCTTTACCTTGTGTCTTGCCACACATTGGTGAAGTGGGTGAAGATGAGAACTCATCACGGCCGGAGATGGAAGCAACTTGGATCTTCATGATGTGAAGGAACCGAGATCTCCTCAGAGAAACCACCAAAAATATTACAAATGGAACCACCAAATATTTCTTTAAGCTTGGTCCACTTCTCATGAGATGACTTGCGCTTTACAATCGTCAAGAACAAATTAACTGTGGGGATCAAAGAGAAAATAAGCTCATTAGATACTTGAGATTCAAGATATAATTTTTTCTCATCCTCTAAAGATAGATTTTGAGGATCCATAGGAGGAGAAAAACCTACATCTAGAAATCGCTCAATATTTGGACACAAGGTCCGAAGATTATAAAGCAAGCAATTTCTCCACAAAGCATAATTTGTGCCATCAAAGATAATTGTGTCATTGTGCACTATACTACTAGCCGACATCTTTACACTCTAGGCGGTGAAGCCTAAAAAAGGAGAGACCTTGCTCTGATACCAATTGAAAGGATAGAGATGTCGCCTAGAGGGGGGGGGGTAAATAGGCAATTTCAAAACTATTAAAGTTTTAGCTTGATAGAACGCGGAATTAAACTAACGTTTATTTTACAAGTACAAAACCTAAATACACTAGGATCAACTAAGTGCACCAACAACAAGTTAAGCTAAGAAAGATAGCACAAGATAAATATACCACAAGTGATAAACAAGATATACATTCTTCAAGCTCGGTGGCTATCACAAGGAAAGTAAGCTCGGGTATCGAGATAACCGAGGTACGCGGAGACAAAGATTTATTCCCGTGTTCCCTTACAAGTAACGTACGTCACATTGGAGAGGTGTGGGATTCCACGAAGGATTTCCCAACGCCAAGAAGGCTCACCTTCTTCTCCGAGTCTATCCCACGAAGGAATAGGCCCTTTTCTTATGGCTAGCTTTTCCTCCACTCCGGAGATGGCAAGCTCCACAACTACTTCACAAGCTCCACGAAGGAGAAGCCTGGGTCTCTTCACAATCTTCCACGAAGAGGAAACCGTGGCACCAACCGCCAAGCCAACTAGGAGGTCACCTTCCAAGAGTAACAAGCTCACGGTCTCTCACTCGAACAAATCATAATGGAGAGCTCAACACTTATGCAAGAATGCAAAGCAAGAACACCAAGGGTGCTCAAATCCTTCACTCTCAAATCCCACCAAAGCAACAAGTTCTAGGGAGGAATTAGAGAGGAAGAACAATGGTGGAAACCAACAAATGACTCCAAGATCTAGATCCAATGGGTTCCCCTCACTTAGAGGAGGAATTGGTTGGTGGGGATTGTATATCTAGATCTCCTCTTCCAAAGCCCTCAAAAAGATGCAAGAATCATAGGAGGGAAGGGGGATGAAGAAAGCTCAAGAGGTTCAACAATGGAGGTAAATTTCTTGGTCAAGAACACTCTAAAACATTGGGGGAAGAACCCCCTTTTATATTGGAAAGAAAATATGGCCGTTAGGAGAAAACTGTGCGAATTCGGTCGAAAGTTCGGTTGGACCGTCTCCAGAACTGGATGGTTCGGTTCCTGGACCGGAAAACCGGATTTCAACCGGGATTAGAGTCAGTACACAGCCTCGGATAGACTCGGTATAGAAAAACCGAAAATCCCGGTTTCATATCCGGTTTTCCGGTCCTGGCACCGGACCACCCGGTCTGGGAGCCAGTTGAACCGAATCCACAACTGGGATGAAACAGGCTTCACGAAAAATGCAATAACTTTTGCATCCGAACTCCGATTTCGATGATATTGGGCTTGTTTTGACGAGGACAACAAGCTATACAAGGTTGTGCAGAGGAACATCATAGCCCAACAAAGGAGGATAAAACCAAATGAAGAAAGGTAAGAAGCCTCCCTAAATAAGAACCGATAAAACCTTCAAACTCGAAAACGCCATAGAAGATGCATACGAATTCCGTTTTCGATGAACTTGGGCTTGTTGAAGAGGTAGAAACAAGCTCAAGAACCTCACATGGAGAAACACCAAGAAGCATCAAAATAGGAAGATGCAAAGTATGTAAAGGATTGCGCTTCCTATGACGATGTGATCAAGTTACACAACCGAAAGTCCCTCTTGATAGTGCGGCTATCTATCCTATAACCGAAAGTCCCTCTTGATAGTCCCTCATGGGATATATAATATCTTCATTTTTGAAGCATGCCCATGGAAAGATACATGTCCCATATAGAAAACGCAAAGGTAAATATATAATGGGTTAGTTCATGATGCATAATTGACAAGGCTTACCATAACACAAGACCATGTGGTACATTCTTTATTCTTCATGTGTTGACCAACTTGGAATCACTCTTCACTCTTTGTATTGGTCAACCAAGTATCTTCTCGTGCTCCATCTTAATATCTTGAGGTACATAAGGAACTCTTCATCTGATTACATGCTCTAAATCTTATTCAACCATAGGTCAACTAATGAGGCTATCATGACATTGACTTAGAGCCATATCTTGAATTCTTCTATTGAGATCACACTCTCAAGATCTTGATCATATCATATTCTTCTCTTCAACTCGATGATTTTGATGCGAATACTCAAGGTATATCTTTATCTTCATGGCATCCATACTTGAATCCAACACATGGACTACAAGCATGACCTATGGAATATACCTTCATATAAAACTCAGTGAAAACATTAGACCATAGGGATTGTCATTAATCACCATAACCACACATAGGGGCAATTACCCTTTCACTCCCACATGGCATCCGATCCCGGTAACCTATCCTCTCTAAAACCCTCTACTTCTCAATCCGTTACCATCGTAAACGGCTCTTCTATTCCCATCACTCACACCGGTTGCAAAACCATCCACTCTCCATCCAAACCTCTACATCTAAACAATATTCTTGTCGTTCCTAGCATTATCAAAAATCTTATTTCTGTTTAGCAATTCACTATCGATAATTATTGTTCCATTCAATTTGACCGTTATGGTTTCTCTATGAAGGATGTTCTCACCGGGACCGTGATTCTTCGATGCAATAGCACCGGTCCCCTGTACTCCATGTGCCAAGATCTACACAAGGCCGCGTTCGTCCTACAACAACACCCAGATCTATGGCACTGTCGCCTCGGCCACCCCGGACACACCACCATGTCTCGCCTCGCTCCACACACCTGCCACAATAAAACATGGTCGCCCCTGTGTCATGCTTGTAAATTAGGGAAAAATGTTAGGAAACCCTTTTGTCCTTCGAGTTCTAGAACCTTTCGTCCTTTTGAACGTTTGAATTGTGACTTGTGGACATCACCTGTACCCAGCACTTCTGGCTTTTGTTATTATCTTATCATAGTTGATGATTTCACCCAATATTTCTGGAGCTTCCCCCTACGCAAAAAATCCGAAGTTTATGCAACCTTTGTCGCCTTTCATGCTCTTGTTAAAACACAATTTCAGCTCTCTATTCTCTCTCTCCAATGCGACAATGGTAAAGAGTTTGACAACTCTAATCTCACTACCTTCTGCACAACGAATGGCATTCTGCACCGCTTCTCATGCCCCTACACCTCTCAACAAAATGGCAAGGCCGAACACGCCATCCGCACAACTAATGATGTCATTCGGACCCTCCTCTTTCAAGCATCTATGCCACCTACACTCTGGGCCGAGGCACTCCACATGGCCACCTACCTTATAAACATTCGCCCAACCTCATCCAACCCCTACACCACACCATACTACTCCCTATTTGGCCATACACCTCACTACCAGGACCTGCGCGTCTTGGGTTGCCTCTGTTACGTAAACACGTTCTCTACATCCAAAAACAAACTCTCCCCTGGTGCAACAAAATGTGTTTTTCTTGGTTATCCCTCTCGACATCGTGGTTATCGCTGTTTTGATCTCCAAACACGGAAAATTATAATTTCTCGTCATGTGACATTCGATGAACAAACCTTTCCATACTCTACAAACACCCAAACCACACTTCCTTATCCACAGCCGACCCCCTCCAACACTGCCTCGACCAACTCCTAAACCCACCAGCCACACCACCTATCCTGCCGCGGCAGAAATCGACCGCACTTTCTCTGCCGCGGTAGCGCCTGCTCCCTCTGCCGCAACAGCATCCACACCTTCTATCTCTTCTGCGGCAGACCCTGCAGCCCTCTCCCTTGCCGCGGCAGCCCACACGCCTACCTCCTCTACCGCGGCAGCGTCGTGTCCTCTCCTCCTGCTGCGGCAGCACAACCCACTATCATCTACTCTCGCCGCCACAACCGGCCTGCCCCTCCTACCCTACCACCATCACCCCCTCATCGCACATGTAGCACCACTGGCCGACTACCACCACCTATGGACAAACTCAATCTTTCGGCGGTCATCTCCTCTCCTATTCCACATAACTATCTGGTTGCTCTTCGTGATCCTGCCTGGCGTCAAGCCATGCAGGAGGAGTACGATGCTCTGATGCACAATAACACATGGTCTCTTGTTCCTCTCCACCCGGCGCCAACATTGTTTCTGGCAAATGGATATTTTGCCACAAGCACAATGATGATGGCACCCTCTCTCGTCACAAAGCTCGTTGGGTGGCTCGGGGATTCACCCAGTAACCAGGCATTGACTTCGATGAAACCTTCAACCCCGTAGTAAAACCCGCCACCATCCGAGTCGTTCTCTCCCTTGCCCTCTCCCAATCTTGGCCTATCAACCAACTCGACGTCAAAAATGCCTTTCTTCATGGGGATCTCACGGATGAGGTCTACAGTCAACAACGTTCTGGTTTCATCGATCCTCGCTACCCCTCTCATGTCGGTCGTCTCCAAAAATCTCTCTATGGGCTCAAGCAAGCCCCGCGAGCGTGGTTTCCGCGATTTGCAGCCCATGCCCGCACCATCAGTTTCATCGCTTCCAAATCCGATGCTTCTCTATTCACCCTTCATAAAGGGGACCAAACCGCCTATCTTCTCCAATATGTTGATGGCATCATTCTCACTGCATCCTCCTCACACCTCCTTCAAAACATCATTCATACACTCGCTTCCGCCTTCGCTATGAAGGATCTCGGTCCTCTCCATCACTTCCTTGGTATTTCAGTGACACGCACTCCCACCACACCGCATCTCTCTCAGCGCCAATACATCCTAGACATTCTATCTCGTGCAGGTATGCGGGACTGCCAACCCTCCTCCACTCCCATCGACACCAAACCCAAACTTGCATCCTCCAGCGGTAACCCCTATCCTGACCCTTTCCATTATCACAGGATCGCTGGAGCTCTCTAATATATTACTCTCACTTGTCCCGAGCTTTCCTATGTCGTTCAACAAATCTGTTTGCACATGCATGATCCTCGCGACTCCCATTACCAACTAATCAAATGGATTCTCCGATATCTTAAGGGCACTCTTGATCTAGGGCTTGTTCTTCACTCCACATCCTCTCATCATATGGTTGCCTACTCGGATGCTGATTGGGCTGGATGTCCGGATACACGACGGTCTACTTCTGGATTTTGTGTGTACTTGGGTGATAACTTGGTGTCGTGGTCCTCTCGCCGGCAACCCACTGTTTCGCGCTCGAGTGCCGAAGCCGAATACCGTGGGGTGGCTGCTGTCGTTGCTGAGACATGTTGGCTTAATCATCTTCTGCAGGAATTGCGACGTCCTGTGCACACTGCCGCTGTTGTCTACTGTGACAATGCGTGCGCCATATATCTCTCGGCCAATCCTATTCAGCATCGTCAGATCTTGATATTCATTTTGTTAGGGAGAAGGTTGCCATTGGAGCCGTTCGTGTTCTTCATGTACCCTCCAGCTCTCAGTATGCTGACATTTTCACTAAGGGTCTACCTACAGCATTGTTTTAGGAGTTTAGGTCAAATCTTCACGTCGATTACCCTCCTAGCTCAGACTCCAGGGGCGTGTTAGGCAGACCGGCTCGGCCCATTGGCCCAGCCACCGGCGGTTAGGGTTTAGACCCAACCTCCAAGTTAACTTGTAACACAAGATGTAGTCTGTATAATCAGGCACGAGGAGGGCCATCGAGTCACCCGTGACCATATTATTACATTTCTCATCAAGTTTTGCCATACGATGGACAATATGTTTTGGCTAGGGTCGAAGAACCAGCTCTCTGCTTCGAATACTTGCAGGGCCGAAGCCTTCACAAGCATATTTCTGGTATGACTGCTCCACTAGGACTATAATACAATTTTACATGTATAGAAAAACGATCACGTGCAAACCAACCTGTGATTGGATGGTTAGGAGGGTGGTTGTACCCTCAGCCCACCAGAGTTCAAACCCCAGGTTTGACACTGTGTGTTGTTTAAAAGACAAAATATTCTTTCAGTGGGAGGCGACGTTCCCGTCGACAGCGAGGCGCCCGTGGTGACTTCGTCAATCTCAAGACTCGATCCGCCGGTTCAGTTTCTCGGAGGTGCTCATATGGGTAGGGTGTGCGTGTGTGCTTTCATAGGGGTGGGTGCATGTACGTATTGTGAGCGTCTTTGATTGTACCGTGTTTCTCAAAAAAAAAGCGATCACGTCTTGGTAATGTTCTTTCAATTTAATTCTACAGATGAAACCTACGGGTTTGGTTGGCACACACGTTACAACATTATCAAGGGCATATGTGAGGGATTACATTACCTTCATAATGGTTCCAAAGATCCTATTTACCATGTAGACTTGAAACCTGCAAATATATTGTTGGATAAGAACATGGTGCCAAAGATAGGAGATTTTGGGTTGTCGAGACTTGTCGATTCAATACAAACTTGTACCACAAAAGAAAATAGAGGAACATAGTAAGTTGGGCCACATAGGGGTGGGTATTTTAACCGAGAACCGATTTACCGAACCGGATTGACCTGGACCGGATTATTCGCGTCCTCTCATCGCCTACGGATGTACAGATTAGCCGTTGTTCGTTTGCGGAAGGAAACGGCCACCTGCGGTGTGGCCCTGTACGTTTGGCAGAGGAAGCGCCCACTTGCTCGTGCGGCATGACCCAGCATGAAAAACCCAGATTTTCAAGACAGAGACAGGGTTCGGCCACGAAAAGAAATAGTAGTATCATTTTGAGTGGCTTTGGTGGGTAATTATGTGGATTAGTGAGAGGGCAAACATGTTTAAAAAAATGTTAAATCTATTATATATTAAAAGTAATATAAGAGGTTGTTTCGAGCCATCACGTTAATCCACATCATGTAAATTATATTAACTGTTGGATCTAATATTTAAGGCCACGATTTAAGCGTAGGAAAAGGTACGTACAACTGTGGTTGTACAAACAAAGTCAACACGTCACACGTGCGAGGAGTTAATGACGTGAAAATCTGCAAGGATATGATGGAACCACCGTGTCCAAACGGATTTGGCCACCTCCAAGAAAAAACGATTCGATGAGAGATTACCACCGTGTCCCTGTCATACACGCTAATAGCAGTACGTGTTTTTTTCCAAACTAATGAGCGACACGTCTTTGAATTAGGCAACAGGAGAATGTGAGTCCGTGGCAAACACGTAGGTTGAACCATAATTCTGTACTCTTTTTTTTTTCAAATTATAAGATGATATGTTAGCCTTTTTCTTAGACTTATATGTGTCTAGACATCTTTTAGTACGTAGTTTTAGAGCAAAATGAGTGAAGCTACACACTAGAAGACGTCTTGATAAATAAGTTTTAGCAAAAGTCTAAAACATCTTATATTTTAAAATAGTGAGAGTACATGTTTAGTCGGATAACATATCTACACATACATGTGTTCCATCAACTCACGTGGTGTTCTCAAAAAATAAATAAAGAAGGTAGCTCCCCACTAGCACACAAGAACGGGTACGATAAAATGTAGTATGTACTATTTGTAAGTATATATTATTAATTATGCATACCAAATGCAAAAATAGACAAAAGCGACTGTATTGCAAATTATAGGAACCAAATATAAATGATATCAAACACTTCAATATTTTTTGCATAATATTTCGAGTCTATACAACTTGATGTTACAACAAATAGAAACTAAATTTTCACATTTGTGCAAAAACATTTTTTTTGCAAGACAAGTAGTTACAATTGACGATATTATTGGACAACTAAAAGGATAGACGATTAAAGCGTCTGGCTAGCATTAGCTGTTTGTCCATATAGAAGGACTCTATATAACAAATTCACAATGTTTTATATATTTAAAATAGTGACTCAACATGACCTTGCCATAAAACTAACATACTTGCAACATTAGGGTTGTTGTCATAAGCTTAGATTAGGACCCACAAACTTGGTGAAGCGCATGAAGGTGGGTATGTCATTGTTTAAAATTTTACACGGATGAAGGTTGCCATGTCATTTTTCCAAACTAGGACCCACATTAATGTAACATAATAAAAAGTTCAAAAAATTACTATCACCCAAGTTTTTCTCAACTTGATAATACGAGAGTTTGAACTCAAATTTACTCATTTGTGCGAAAAATACATACAAATTTTCGGTATTCATACATGAGAAATAAAATGAAATAATAATTTCTACAGGTCACATTAATTGTTCAAGGAAAAACAAGGACTCCATATAAAAAATTAGCAAGTCCTATATGTTTAAAATAGAAATACTCAACATGACTTCGACATAAAACTAGCACACATGATCTATTATTACTACGAAAATAATCATAGCTTAGGACTCGCAAACTAGGCAAGGGCATGAAGGTGGCTATGTCGTTATTCCAAGTTAGAAGTGGAGATAAATCGACTTTTATTATTAGACAAAATAGCAAAAATATCACCACTCTTTGATCAAAATACAAATATTGCATCAGAGAAACCAAAGCATACAGCTGTCAATTCCGCGGACCATATTTATTTAAGTACAATACAAACAAGAAACTTCATAAATTAACGTAAGGGAATAAGAAGGAAGTAGATTTCCATAATGTTAAATAGATAGTTTTTATTTTAATTCAAATTATAATAAAATATAAAGGAGATACACTAAGTATTCTCAAAACGGAACATCTGATCGTCAGTATGGTGAAACTTGTATTTATTAGCATACCACATTTGATTGGTCTTCACAACCGTACCTAACGAAACACCACACGTAGGTCAATGATAACGAAACACCACACGCCACCAGTTGGAGTGACGCCGAGATGGACAAATAAAAGGAGCAAATTATTTCAAGGCGACACATTATCCTCCATGAAAGCAGCATTCCAAGGAAGCACTAGGCCAGGCCTAGGGTCCCCAACCCCTCCCGCCACCGGAGCAGTTGACAGAGGAGGCAGGGACCAGCGGTCGGGAGCAGAGATCGCTTTTGCTGGCGGCTATGTTGGGAACGCGTGCGGGACGAAATCGCTGTTACTGCAGGGCCAGAATGTTCAATGAAGCTTCTATGTGCAGAATGATAGCTAAGATTTGTTGGACAAGAATAGTAACTAATCTTATTTTGCTAAAAATAATGTGAATTCAGCTAAATACCCATGAATATCGTTTTTGCCCGTCCATGGTACTTGGTGTCGTGTCGTTGCCCGGACCCGACCTGCAATATGTCAGCAAACCACATGACCGTTCATTCCTCACATTCATAAACTGTGTTATTATTATCCATTGTTAGTAAAATATGAATATGTTTTACCTATAGTTAGAATAATAAAATATTCACTATCAAAAAAGTGAACATTTTTAGAAATTATGAATATTTTTTTTGAAAATCATGAACAATTTTTAATAATATAAAAATTTATCAAAAATATCATGAACTTTTTTAAAAATTATGAACCAATTTATAGAATCATGTTTTTTTTTTCAAAAAATAGTGAACCAATTTTCAAAAAGCACGAACCATTTTTCAAAGATCATGAACCAATTTTCAAAATCTTGAACAATTTTTCAAAAAGTTGTGAACCAGTTTCAAAAAAATGTGAACCATATTTCAAAGATCATGAACCAATTTTCAAAAAATCATGAACAATTTTTCAAAGATCATGAACAAATTTTCAAAATCATAAATAAATTTTCAAAAATTCATGAACCAATTTTGAAAAATCATGAAAAATTGAAAGCTCGTGAATAATTTTAAAATTACATAAACAATATTTAATATGAATAAAAACTCAAATAAGAAAATAAAAAAGAAAAAATAAGAAACATAAAATAAAATTAGAAACGAAAACTAATGAGAAATGAATCAAAAGAAAAGAAGAAAAGAAAAAACCAGCAAACCAACAAAAATCGAAAAGAAAAATAGAGACAAATAGCTAGGGACGAGCGTAGAATCCAAACTCTGGCGACACAGGCACATGGGCCTGGCCCATGACTATTTCGCTTCAGGAAGCACGAGACGGTCGTGCCGCTTAGACTAGAGTGGGGCATCTCTCGCTCACATGAACGAACGTTGTTGCACGAGCGCGTGGGTGGGCCCTCCTTATCTCTTCCTCCTGACCACAACTCTGTTTCTAGCTGCGACGCTGCTGCGTGCCGCCCAGCTGCATCCGCCGGAGCTTGCCGCGCGCCGCCTTGCCCTGGCTGTGCGCCGCCGCAGCCACAGCCGTCGGAGCTTGCCTCGCGCGGTCCTTCTTTGGCTATGCGTCGCCGCAGCTGCCGGAGCTTGCCGCGCCGACTCCTCGCTCCCTATCGCCGTCGGAGTTCCCTCCTTGTCCCGCATCACCGTACATCTCCGAAGTTCATCAGCTCTCTCCTCTGTTGAGCTCGTCATTCTCCTTCCCTGTCTTGCAAGAGTCACTGCAGACCAGCAAGGGAGGCCACCGTCCCGCTGCAGTTCCAGGACGACGGGGCTCGCCTCCGACAAGTGACTCGCCAGATGCCGCCTTCCACGGCCCCCGCGCATGAAGAGCAAAGCTGCTAGCTTAGGGCGGTGGTGCAGACAGTGGTTTAATGTTTGCATCAAAATAACAGTTTATTTTTCCTACATTTGTATATTCTTTTAGCTACATACTCATATTTGTTTTGCTACTTTCACTATTCTCAGAGTGCCAAGTTGACTTACATTTGTATATTTTTGCTACAAATATTTTATGGTTTTGCTATAATATCGTAGAGTTTTTGTACAGAGTTCTCTTGCAATGTCGGTACGCAGAGTTTTTGGCGAGGTTTTTTTTTGGCTACATTAGCACGTTTTTTTTCTATCACCATTTTGTGGTTTTGCTACAATAACGCAATTTTTTTGCTATATAAGTTCTTCGGCGAGATCTTTCGGCAAAAGTCTTCGGCGAAGTCGGGTTTGCTAAACTAGCACAAATTTTTTGCTACATAGTCTCCGGCGAAACACTGACGAGGTTTCCGGCAAGATTTATCTTTTTTATTTTTGTCACATAGACGAACCCTTTTTTTTGGCGTATTTGTAGTAAAAAAAAATAGACTAATTATAGTAAAAGCGGGATGAAAGGACAAGAAAAAGAAGAAGAAGATCGGACCGTTGATCGGTGTCAAGTTTTCATCCCAGTAACGCGTAGCACTCTCCATCTAGCATTTGGCCCCCACGACCACGATACCCACACAGCGGAAAAGCAGCACCAAGTGGCCAGCCGACCACACAATCATCGGAGGAGACAGTCCACAATCTACAGGTTTTGCAAAATCCTGCATTTTTACTGTCTAATTAGGCATTTTTCGTCCCTTCTTCTGCATCAATCTCTGCTCGGAAGTACTGGTTGTACTCCGGTGGCCGGTTTGCCGCTGTGCATCGTCGGAGGAGGCTTCCCTGCCGCTGGAGTAGATCTGGTAAGGGTCCAGATCTGGTCTTCCTCTCCATAATCAATCGCCTGCAAGAGCCAGATTTACTACTACTACTAGTTTTACCTTTTCCCCCGACTGTATTTTTCTGCTAGGTTGCTGCTCTTTACCAAAAACTAAATGAGTTACTGTAATAATTAGTTCGAGCAGTTGAACATCTTCAATATTAGAGCACCAGTTCTGGTGCAGGGGTTCACGGTTTAGTTATTTTCAAGCCCATAGGAACATGTCTATTGTTTGCAAGAGATATGAAAGCAGTTCGGTGTTATTACACAGATGGGATGTCGTAGCCAGCCCTTTTAAGAGTTCAACAACACCATGGAGGAGGAGTTACAGCATACAAGCGCAGTGACGCCAAAGGATTTTACACTCAGTTTCTTAGAACGCATTACAAATAAGTTCTCCAAGGATAACATCATTGGCTATGGTGGGTATGGAGTGGTTTACAAGGTACGTCGTTTTTATTTCAGATGTTAGTACCTACCACATACTAAAAGAAACAATTTTCCATGTTAACAAGGTATATAAATTTAACAGGGAGTACTCGACGACGGGGAAGTCATTGCTGTGAAGAAGCTCTATCATAAGCATCCAGAACTTGATGACGACAAGCAGTTTAGAAATGAGTGTATTAACCTTATGAGGGTCCAACATGAAAATGTTGTACGCTTGATTGGCTACTGCTATGAAATTTCTCATAAAGTTTTGCCATATGATGGACAATATGTTTTCGCTAGGGTGGAAGAACGAGCTCTCTGCTTTGAATACTTGCAGGGCGGAAGCCTTCACAAGCATCTTTCCGGTATTGCTGCTTCACTAGGACTATAATATCATTTTTACATGTACGGAAAAACGATTACGTCTCGGTAATGTTCTCTCTATTTACTTCTACAGATGAAACCTCCGGATTTGGTTGGCACACACGTTATAACATTATCAAGGGAATATGTGAGGGATTACATTACCTTCATAATGGTTCCAAAGATCCTATTTACCATCTAGACTTGAAACCTGCAAATATATTGTTGGATAAGAACATGATGCCAAAGATAGGAGATTTTGGGTTGTCGAGGCTTGTCGATTCAACACAAACTTGTACCACAAAAGAAATTAGAGGAACATAGTAAGTTGGGCCACATAAGGAGTTAATCAACTTCTTTTGTTAACATTCCATAAAGATAATTGTAATTGCTACTATGCAGTGGATACATGCCACCAGAATACATCAATAGATACCAAATCACTCCAAAGTTTGACATATTCAGTTTGGGCGTGGTAATCATACAAATAATGGCAGGACGTCAGGGCTACTCCAGATGTGGTGATATGCCTTCCCAAGAGTTCATTGATCTTGTAAGGAAAAATCTACATCATGAACAACAATATTTTCACCAAAATTAAGGTGTTGACTTACCTCTGTGCACACATGCCACCTCTTGCCATTATGTTTTGAACCTGCAGGTACATAAAAATTGGATGAAAACAGGGCAGGCAACAATGTCATCGCATACATCACATGAAGTTAAGACGTGCATCAAAATAGCATTAAGATGTGTGGAGGTCGACAGAGTGAACAGGCCTACCATATCTGAGATTGTCAATAAACTGAATAAGATTGATATTGCGAAAAAGTCACTTCTCAACCAGGTATTGTCATACTTTCTCATTTTCACCTGCAACATGACTTCCCTTTTCTTTACAGTTTACAAGTTGTGCATTCTCCCATTCTATGTTGTATGCAGTTAGTAAGCTAAATTTCTTGCCATATCCTCCAATTAACCAAGGTCCATGAGTAGGTCCATACTTCCCATACCAAAGTCCCATGCCGCAACCACTTTTGCAATCCATCGATTACCTTGGCCCGGTCTGGCCACATAGACTCTAGCAACCGATCCATGGCTTGTCGGTATATTTATAATCACAAAAGGTGACTTTCACATGGTCTCATTGGAAAAATTATTTATTATTTAAAAATATATGTCAAACTCATTTTGCCAGATCTAAAAGAATAAATGTTGGACTTAAAAAACTGAAAGTACAAGCAAAAACTGGAAGTGGTGCGTGAGTTGTTTCTTGTCCGAACAAGCTACTAATCACGTAAATGTGGTTTAACCACGTCAAAAATAAATGTTGTTTAGGTAATATATATTCATCTTCTATATACTGATATGGATTCTCAATTGCTTAGGGGAATCTGTAGATAAGAACTTTTTAACAAGAGGTATGAAAGCATCCGATTCCATTAATAGAAACTAAAGCAATTAGAGATTCAGTTTTTAATAAAAGCAACCAGGAGTAGCCAGAAAAGGTGTACCAAAAGAGAAATGGAAGAACGGAGATGGATTTTCTTGCAAGTCGAAACGAAGATCCATGAAGACCACTTGACACACTCAATCAGTTCTCTTTGTCCGCCTCCTTTCCCGGCATAATGGACCATGAAGAAAACCAATAGGAGGTGAGAATTGAACCTCTAAACTTTTATTTTGTAGGTCACCAACTCACGAAGCAAGCAGGAGTTCAACCAATACGCGAGTTCAGGTAAACATCTTATCTGGTAGCTAGATTCATAATGGCAAAAAAAGTCTGCCATAGATGTAAGGAGATGAAGCTTTTCCTTGGAAAAAATGTTACGTTTATAAAGTATAGATACAATATTTTTTTTCTAAAATAAAATCATGGAATGAATTTCTCACTAGAACTAAATTGCAACAGTTTTGTTGTTCCCACCATTCATGTAGCCGAGTTCGATACGAGTATGTCACTTGGCAGAATTTGATGTTGGGCATAATTGAGCAGCATAGTGTTTCTTGAGTATAATGGTATCATTGCAATGGAAATTCATACAGGACACTAATTTGCAAAAACGGAGATGCAGGTGCTGCTGATGCAGAGTCTGCCTTGACTGCCGCTGGAAATACTGGATTCAAGTACGGGGACGAAGGTACAAGTATAGCGACGAAAGAGAAAGAATGCGGGACCATAGACCACATGGTCCTGGAGGAAGACCCAGCTGAATGTTACAATATTCAAGATCGTGGTCGACGATCTAGTGGGACAATTGACAAGCTCCTCTCTGCGTTTGCTCGCTTGTGGCCCAGTTCGAATGCCGCTTCTGAGGGCCGCAACGGCACCCTCTGGTGGCACGACCTTATGCAATGCCAAGCTGGAGAAGTGTCTGTCGCCATCATCCAGACAAATATTTTGCTCGAGGACCAGTGTTGCATCGAGTCAGCCTCGCCCCTCGGCACAGTCATCGGTGTCTTCGATGGCCACGGCGGCCCAGAAGCCGCTCACTTTGCACGTGACCACCTCATCCCCAATCTCCGAGGTTAGTGAGCCCCACAAATGCAATCACATTTAGTATTTAGTATCTTGCCGCATAAATTAAACGTGCTGAAGATATATATGGATGTGATGCAACTTAATTAGGTTTGATCTATGCAGAGGCCGTGTCTGGCGCCCAGGGTGTGACAGCCGATTCCATCGAGAAGGCGTTCCTAGCCATGGAGGAAGGATTCATCACACTTGTGTCGAGCCTATGGGATACCAGGCCGAGCCTTGCTGCCGTGGGAACATGCTGCCTCGTCGGTGTCGTGTGCCAGGGGACTCTCTTTATCGCCAGCCTTGGGGACTGCGTGGCTGTTCTTGGGAAGGTTGGCCGTGACGGGCAGATTATCGCTGAGAAGCTGTCCAGTGAGCACAACGTTCATGACGAGAGTGTTAGGAAAGAGCTCATGGCTCAGCACCCTGATGATCCGCATATTGTAGTGCTTCGGCATAATGTCTGGAGAGTGAAGGGCATCATACAGGTTGTTCTTATTCCATTGTTTACTTGCATGTTATATACTATATATATATATATGTTCATTGCTTACGTAGTGGATGATGCAGGTGTCGAGAACAATGGGTGACGCCTATTTGAAACACCAGCAGTTTAACAGGGAACCGTTACATAACAAGTTCAGAGTTAGCCAACCATTCAGCCGGCCAATATTGAGTGCCATCCCATCTATCGTCTCACGCAGTCTTCAACCAAGTGACCATTTCATCATATTTGCCTCCGATGGTCTGTGGGAGCAGTTGAGTAATGAGGAAGCTGTTGAAATTGTTCACGAACACGAGCGTGCTGTAAGCCTCCACACTTGTCTATTTCCTCCAATTGAGCTTCTTTATGTTATAATGCATTTTTGGCTTCCGCCTGGTGCCCTACTAGATGACCACGGACAGAATATTGACTATCAATTGCAAACTTCTTCACATGGTTACACTAGGGAATTTAATGTAGTATTATGAAATTTTCTTTGCGTTAAGAAAACCAAGACAGTAGATGGGGAACTGTTGTTAACTCTTTCTTAACTTCATCCTGGCCTTGAAAATAGCTGTCTTGTGATGCAAAATGTGGACTGGGTTACCGTATATACTACAAGTACTGAAATTTCGCTGCTTGTAAGGATGCATCACGTGCTGTGTGACATTTTTCCAACTTCTAGGGTTCCGCTCGTATGCATTTGTGTTTTGATGCTCTCAGTTTGTTTGTTATTTCTGCACATAAATATACTTCTTACTCCCAGGTGTAACTACACCGACGTCTCATATACTATCTTACAGAAGTATTTGTAATACTCCCTCCGATCCATATCACTTGTCGCAGAAATAGATGTATCTAGACATGTTTTAGTGCTAGATACATCCAATTCAATGACAATAAATATGGATCGGAGGAAGTACTTTATCTGTTTGAGTATGTTCATATACTATATCTAAGATACTTCCAAGCAAGTTAGGTGAAAAAATTGCAAGCGCACTCTTAGTTTGCACTATATTATATAAAATACCGTCATATTTGTACGTAAAAAAGAGTATGTGAAAAAAGTAGTATGTAAAAAAAGAGTATGTAAAAAAAATATAATGTACTCAACTATGCAGTAGTATATTGAACGTTGGAGTACGTACAACCAAATATACCATCTCATTTAGCCGCCAAGAAAATAAACTGACACGGTTGACAACTGAACATGCTAGTTACTTTAACCAAACTATATATAATGCATAGTGTGCTCCATAATTTTCATTCATATGGCATTAGCTGCAACATTTTTTTTCCATTGTTGCTGGGTAAAGATATATCTATTTAAATGTGTGGAAAACGGCTTATATTATCTGTTTATTTTGTGAGAGAATTGCTTATATTTACGAGTGAAATACCTTTTCTGTGTATTCAGGGAATTGCAAGAAGGCTGATAAAAGCAGCGGTCCGTGTAGCGGCACGGAAACGTGAGATGAGTTACAAAGAAATCAATAGGATCGAGCCTGGGGTTCGCAGGCATTTCCACGACGATATTACAGTCGTCGTCTTATTTCTAGATCATGGTCTATTAATGAAAGACCATGCACAAGGCCATCGGGACATTTCCATAAGATGTACTAACTCTGTTTGGGATTATAAGTCCCGCACGGATAACAAGATAATATAAATATTATAGCATAAAAATTGTACCATTAGATACTTTAGAGGTTATATTTTTTAATGGTATAATTTTTGTGATATAGTATAAGTTATATTTTGTTGGTCAAATTAATAACCTAGGTATGCGCGTAGGACCTATAATCCCGAACAGAGGGAGTACGGGACAAGAAAAATCACAAGTTTGATGAGCGTGCCAAGCAAAAATTAAAATCTTGAGAAGAACCTTGATTTTGTGTGTTTATAACATGTGGTGGATTTGTGGTTGAATACTAATTTAGTTTGCCAGAATGTCTTGCATCAGGGAACAGAGGGAGTACCTCTTAATGTTCGAAGACCATTCCACTCTATCAAGGTTGATCATATAGGCAGTTACGAGCTGGTGATATGGATTTGGTATATTATTTATCTACGAGGTGTTTTGTAGTACCCTTAAATTAACTGTAGCCATCCATTTTGGTCAATCCAATGGACAAAACACGTTTATACTAGTGCCAAAAACAGGACAAGTATGATTCATACTGCTTATCTTGCCAAGGCAAATCATTCGTCGTTTAGAAGACAGGCTAGGCCAATAGAGGCCGTATAAGCCTCGTACCTGTATGTGATAGTATTTCTTTTTCCTAACCCTAGCATGTGGTCCCCATCTCCAAGTCCACCGTCGCTGTTGTACGACCTCGCCAACGGAGGTCCCGTACACCGGATGCCTGCCTTCCCGCCTTAGTCCTCGCCGGACACCAGCTCAGGTGCCACGCAGTGGGGTGTGCTCACGAGGCCCTCGGCGCGACCGCCGTCAGAGCCGATCTCGGCCGCCGATCCGAAGTCCATTAGGCGCGTGCGCGTGCGCGTGCGGGGCGAGATGCTGTTGCCTTCGTCCAGGACCACGTTGTCGGGCTTGGCGTCGTGGTGGACCACCCCGTGCCGCTGGCAGAGGGCGAGCGTCTGGGCGACCTACGCAGCCTTGTCTCCGGCGAGGGAGCTCGACGACCTGGGCTTGGCCGTGGTAGCCTCCCTGTGTCGACCAGCACGCCCGCGGGCAGGCGAACTCTGACGGAATATCTTAATCTGAATATTTTTAGATTGATCTGAATATCCTTGGTTAGTTGTTATTGTGGAAAATTTCTTACAAATTTAATGCAGTTTCGAAATGACTTATTTTTCACGATGTTCATATTGTCACGAAGGTACATTTGTATATATTTACCATTGACAAAATATACGGAGATTCATTCCAAGACACATTACACATTTTTTGAGAAAATATGATGTATATTTGTACCGTTTACACATGGGATTAAATATCCATCGATATGCCGCTGAGATTTGATTAGCACTTTGTCATGGTCATAAAAGTAAAAGATATAAAGTTGAACCAGTTTAGTGCACAATCACCAACACAACACGCATAATGTATAAAGCACACCACACGTGCAGTTATACCACGACACTCTCATTGTGCAAGGACGAGATGCAGGCGGCGCGGCGAAGAACACATCTCCTTCTGGTAATTGTGATTGATGGATGTTCAAGACGGACAACAGCGGCTGCAGCTGTCGACTCGCTGGCCGGCCGACAATCTGCCATGTATGTGCTCACCTGTACATTGGCGGACTTGAAATACACTTGTATTGATTTCTAGCTAGCCCAAAAGGGTGAATCACTTAGAGTATGAAATGAGCATTTGTGTCTTAAGTACATAGTTCAGTACTGGATTGAGATCTTTACATGGCAGAAAGTCACACATCCCATTAGAAAACTTAATTCGGTACGTATCAAGCTAATGTGGCCAGCCAGTAAAATATGAAATGTTCCCAAAGTTCCAAGTATCATCAAGTCTTTTCTGCTCCATGCTAGAGCCCTACAGATTAAAGAGACAAATAATGAATTAAAACAAAATCATTACAGATTAACAGTCTAATTGACACATGTTAAATTGAATACCATGAGCAGCTGGGTGAGCTGGGGGTCCACCCATACTCTGCAATTCTAGTGGTTGGCTCCTGAGGAATTTGGTCTTGTGGTGATGCCATTTCTTCCTCTTCTCTATGCAAATAAGTATACACAATATTAATCTATGTTGAACAATTTAATTAATATATGCAATGATGTGAATAAGTAACTTACATAACCAAAAGTCAGAACTAACACTTGGATTAGACAGTTCTGAACTGAGCTTACATGAACTGATCATCAGCTGGTTCAGAGGTCGAATGTGCTGAGTGACATGAGGCTGCTAGTCTCCCGTTGACGAAGAAAGTGAATCCTGGCTCCAGCGTCCCGTCCTGACTGTCCAACAACTTTTGCATAAGTGAATAATAGTGTGAAATATAGAATATATAGATTGATGATACTCAGTAATCAAAGTTGATAAAGGCGGAATTTGCGCTAGGGATTAAGTTTGATTGTAGTATCAGCCTGTAGAAGACAAAGGAATAACTAATATGATGTCACACAATGTCAGAAATATATGCTATAGTGCTAACAAATTTCAGTACACAGAAGAACATAACCCTCAGATCTTACTATTGGTACAGTCAGTGTATGCATGTTTCCTTACTGGTAACTTGATAAGTAGGAAATTTTCTTTGACCGATGCATAACCATCACAAGTATGATGATGTGCTACTACACACATGCACACGAGCAATATAAAGCAATTCCTCATCTAACGTCACTGTATGTAGCATTATATGTGCTTGCTAACTTGACACAGGCATGCACATTCCTGAACTCAGCATATACCTAAATCCTTATTCTTGATTAGCTTACAACAAAATTTGCAATTATTAAGCAGTGTAATATGTATAACTTGATTGATGCATATTCAGATTAATCAAACTTTTGAAGTTTCATAACAATCTCTATAACACCATTATAATCGGCTGAAGTCTGACCATTTTCCCCCAAAAATGCTATGCATCGAGTATTGATTCGACCAGAAATACCAAATGATGTACTACTAAGAAAGTATGGAATTGCAGGATCGGCGACTGGAAGAAACGTACCTGCCGTGGGGGAGATCAGAACCATGTCGAGGGCGTCATGTGGGAGGCGTCGGCGGTGGCGCTCTGTGCAGGCGGGCCGCGTGGGAGTGGAGACTGCGGCGGCGGTGTCCCTCCTCTGGGCGCGCGGGAGGTGAGCACGCAGGCCGCGCGGGAGGTGGAGGAGACGGCGGCGACGGCCGTCCTCTTGTGGGCGTGTGGGAACTGGGAGGTGTAGGAGGCGGCGGCTGTCTTCAACATTTTTTTCTAATTATTACGGCTAATGGGTCTGCTGGGCCTAATCTTCGTTGAAGAATCTGAGCCGTCGATCATTTCATACTTGTCCCACTTTCATGACCAGTAAAAGGTACCGTAAAAGAGACCTTATTTATTTGCGAAATGATATGGATTTGATATTGCACATGCTGATATGTTTCCTAAACTTGGTCAAACTTAAGACAATATTAAGTGGTCTTATGTACATGTAGAAAGAACAATGCAGAGTGTTCTTGGTTTCGTTGGTGTATGTGTGACACTGAAAAAAGCAAGATGACATGCTCATTGCAGATGCAAATTTCAGAGTTTCTTAATGTTTTCAGTGACAACAGAGCAAAGATAAAATCTCTCTGAGCTTTTCAGACACCTGCTGGTGTATATGTGTGACACTGAAAAAAAATATAAATTCCCTTAGGTAAAGTTAAATACAGAACAAACTACAAAACGATAAAGATTCTTCATTAAATCCATCATGTAGCTGATTCATCCATTTGTTTGTTGATAAACTTTTCGCCATTGTTAGGAAATACAAATTGTTAGAAAAGACATGGAACATGGAAGAACCTAGGGTTGCAAGCGGGACGGGCTTGCGGGCAGTGATTTAGCTCAACTTATCTGAACGTAGTGCAATTTGTAGGAAAATTATAATCGCTGCATGTAGTATAATTTGAACTGACCATCTTATTTTGCGGGTCTATGCAGGGCCCGCACCTGCAACCCCTAGAAGAATCTGGGGCACATTCTTCCACAGCATGGAAGGAGCGCCTCATCAAATAAACGCAATTAACCGTGAACTTAGCTCCTTCCCTCTGATTCAGTAACATAATTTATATGGTACATCAGAATGGAACACTTAGCTTGCTCAAGCCTCCATGATGTGCTTCCTAGCCTCTGATGCTGTATTTCTTTCAGCGATGATGACATGGGTTCCTCTCAGGGGAAAGAATATCAAGGTCTGTAGACGAAAGATAAGCATTCCACTGTAGGATATAACTTGCCCTGCGATAAGCTTATACAGATGCACATAGAAGAGAGATAAAAATTGCAAAAGGCTGCAATGCTAATATACTTGTAACTCCGAGTACAACATGCATGTCGTGCAGCTTCCCATAGGCCCAGGCGAGTATGTTAGCAACATCATCGGCACTTTCGACGCCAATGGCGTGACCTCGCTTGAGTTCTTCAACAACAAGGGTGTCTCTAAGATCTATGGGCGCCGTTCGGGTACTTTCTTTAGCGTGCCACTGCCAGACAACGGTGTTGTGGGCAACCCCAATCGCAACGGCGCCGTGCTCGGTTTCTTCGGACGCTCTGGTGGGGACAGCCTCGCCGCTCTTGGCGTCTATGTTGGGGTCGCGCCCGAGCAGTGAATCAGTTGCTTGTTGAGCTAGCAGCTACCTACTCTACTGATCCATCCCATCTGATCTCTACTTGTGTACGTGTATGTGGATATATCTGTCTACGTGTGTGATTAATAAGCATATGATGGGATCCAGTAGAATCACCTGCAGCTCAGATCAATTATTGTTATGTGCATGTATACGTACGTCCCTAACGTACTATTAAGATAAAATAAAGTTGTGGTGTCCATGTATGGTTTGCAGTAAATAACTACTTCAATTCAATTTAAATGGATACAAGCATCAGGTATCTTGATCATTTTTTTTATTCAAAATGGATATATTAATTAAATATTTCATCTAATGAACTAACCAAAAAACTCGGACAAGCCAGAGGCTCCGGAATATGGCGCGATCAATTCGCTGGAACAAATATGTCTCATAATTCCCATGACATTTTGTAGAAAATATCAGGACCTTAGACCAAAATACAGAAACCTAGCTAATTGACAAAGAGGTCGATGTGACATCACATGCTGGCAACTTCGTGGTATACCCGGCCTTCCTCCTCCTCGGTTCGGCCGCTTCCTACGGGGCACACAAAACAGACACTAGTCCATATATGTTTACTATATCAAATAATGCATGCACACTTGGAGAAATCTTGGAGAGGACACCCAAATCCTGAGTGACTTGCGTAGGACTCGCAAAGAATATGAAGATAACACATCACTCATGGGTTCGGGTTTTCCGGCCGGTGTTGCGCTCGTTGAACCCTTGTGGTACTACTGCATGGCGGCAGGCGCACCTGAACTGTTGTCGGTCATGGAACGCGAGAGTGCGATGCATTTGGTGTCACACAGTGGGGATGCGTTTGGTGTCGCCTGTTAGCCTAAGCTTGCTCTAGATCTAGTCGGTAGTGTTTTGCTATAGGATTAGATCTTGCACAGAGAGAGAGAGAGAGAGAGAGAGAGAGAGAGAGAGAGAGAGAGAGAGAGAGAGAGAGTATACCTCTCCGCTGATGGAACTCGAGGACCCGTTGGCCATCTTGGTCGACGGCGAGAGCGTGGCTAGAGCGGCTAAGAAGTGCGGCGGTGGCGCTTCCCATGACTAGCGCTAGGAAACCCTATATCGGTAGGGATGTGTAGATGGGGGGAGCGGCGACGCGACGAACTTCGTGTTGCATGCTCCGGCCCCCACCATCTTTATATAGCGCTGCCACAGGGGCCCACCAACCATATGCAGGTTGGGCGCCCCCGATCAGGACGCGAGACCAAGTCGTTCAGCCGGCCGTGTGGAGGTCAAACTAACATCGCCATGGTCTGTAGCAGTGGAGTTCGCGTCTCTAGACAAGGCCCGAGCGGCATGCGGATGCAGATGCGCCGCTTCCCCATCTATACAAAGTTGAAACATGCACGCGCTCTAGCAGTTCCCGCGTCCATGCTAGCTCAGGCCAGCATCCGAGCAGAGCTCCTCTGCTTAATCTCACACGTACGCATCTGTCCGCCGATAGAAGAGGACCAGGGGTTTGGACGGGAGAAAACATGGCCAAATTGGATCGCCACTGCGGGGAATCTCGGCCGGAGGTCGAGGGGGTGGAGGTGCCGACGGAGAAGGGGCCGAAGGAGGACACGGGTCCACATCGCATCCGAGTCCCCTGACCGTCTCCCGAGAGACTGGCCCGTGTGAGGCCAGTCACGACATCCCCCTACCCTAGGTTCGCGTCGTGTTTTTTTTCCGAAATGGGGTATATACCTCCTCTGCATCAATTTATGCACACGGCCTTTTATTGCAGCGTTTAAAAAGTCTCAAACCATAAAAGTACAAAATCTGGAATTACAAACTCATGGATCACTTAAAGTGGCTAAAAAAATTAGCCACCTAAACCAGAAAAAGAGCACACATTTAAGCAACATCTATCCTTTTAGCATGCCGCCACACCCAGCCTAATTGTAGAAAGCCAAAGCGACCGTCTCCAACTGGATGCATCCAATATTCATAGGCGGCCGCTGGTCCTCTGGTAGAAGATAGGACCACATATGAATCAAGTGTGTAGCTCTTCGAATAACCTGCAAGAAATTGATAGTGCCAAATCTGTTAAAAACGAGGTCGTTTCTCGCATTCCATAAAGACCATAGCAACGCACAAATGCCAATACGGATTTTAGCTTTATCATTCTTTCCCATCCCATTAAGCCAATTTCCGAACATGTTTGTTATGTTGGCCGGAGGTGGCAGGTTCAAAGTAAACTCAACAATTCTTCAAACAAGACAAGTAAAGGAACAAGCGATAAACAAGTGATGTATGGATTCTGACGAATCACAGAAAACACATTTCATACAACCATCCCATTTTGGCTTAGCTAAATTATCTTTTGTTAGTAAAACCTTTCTATAAAGAAACCACATAAAAATCTTTATTTTTAATGCTACCTTTAATTTTTTGTGTCGTGTGTGTCTGCCCCCGTCAATAGAGACACTAAGGACACCCCCTATGCATGGCAATGGCAGCACTACGGAAAAAGGTTTGATAAATTCAAACGGTTTGAAGCCGTTTCGAGTTTCTTCTCCGGTCTTGGGTGGCCCTGGTGGCGGTGGTGCCTAGGTGCCTCGGTTGTTGTTTCGGTGAGAGTTAGGAAGCTTGGGCGGCAAAACTAGATGGTGGGAACCTGTGGGTTGGAGGGTGTGCCCTTGGTTCTGGTGCTGGCCGGTGGCCATGGCGGTTGGGGCGGGGCGGCGGGGCCCTGGAGAGACACATGTTGAGGAAGCGATGCGGGTGTTGCTTCAGCGTCGTCCTACTCATCGTGTAGAAGGCGGAGTTTGCCGAGGGGAAACCCTTGCCTTTTGGGAAGTGACGGCGATGTCCGAGGACGTCGTCCACCCGTCCCCTTCTTGAAGGCGTCGTGGTGGCTTCTCTCACTCTTTCTACTTGCTCCGGGTGAAAACCCAAGATCCTCGGATCGGGCGGGGAATGTGCTCTTGCGCCGTTCTCTTCCTGAAGACGCCGCCTTGGAGCTCTCGGCATGTGTCTCTCCGTAGGTGGTGTGGCGGAGTTGCGGTGCTTCTTTGGATGGCATTGGAACTGTGGTGTGCTCTCTTCGGCAAGGCTTGCTTTGGGTGCCACACCTCGGTTCCTTGTTGAGTGCAACCTCGGGGCTGTTTCTTGGTTGTGTGCAGCGCGGGCTGGTTCTTGGTGGTGGTCGGCCTTTGGTGGTGTGGTTTGTGACGATGGTGTTGCTTCGACGGCGCGCGTGTTCGTTAGCTCTCTCTTTGAGTGAGCTCCGGCCCGACACTATTGCTGTCAGTTTCTACTCTGAGTCAGCGTAGTCTTTGTAATGGCCATGCCTGCTGCACACATTGCAGGTTGTAGCCCTCGTGATAGTTATATCTAGTGTGTGGGTGTGTTTTCCGTTCTTGTAAGATGGGATCAGCATCTTGTACCTTTTCGTCGTTCTTGGCGCTATTAATTTATGGCTGGGCCTTTTGGCCTTTTATCTAAAAAAAAGTTGTAGAGCACAAGAACCTAACCGGAGCCGATAGATTGCCCCCCGATCGAGCCGTTATGGAGTCTGCGGGCCGCGAGTGTCAAGCCAAATGTTAGGTTTTTTAGGGGTCACCAAATGTTAGGTCAATTGACTCGATATCAACCTGCTTGTTTCTGTCGTCTTGGACATATTGGGCCACGAAACATGGGCTTGTGTACTAGGCTGCAAGCGGAGCCAAATCTAAAATTGATATAGATAATAGGGTGTGGCTTCACCCCTTCCTAACATGGTGCCTCCGAGATTGATTTATGTGTTCTAAGAAGCTAGTACTTTGTTCAGGATAAAAAAAAAGCAATCTCGGATATAAAATGAGAAATAGGAGAAGAATCGATATTTAAAAAAGAGGATAATCCACGGCTTGTTCAAAGAAAAGAAAAATACATTGTTAAGAAAACTGCGCTTGTACATATCATTATTTGTAGCAGCAATTTCTTAAGATTGCGCTTGTACATATCATGTTTTTCTGGTAGCAGCTATATGCTGATTTGAGAACAAAATAGTACTTAAGGAAAGGTAGATAGCTTGAATGATTGGCTCATACTAGCCACTTGGCTTTGATCTTGTCGGTATGCAAGAACTCACAGGTGAGTGCGAGGCCGCTGCCATCCATCGTCTTGAGCCGAAACCTCTCCAGCAGCACATAGCATGCAAACTTGTGCCAGTGGGAGTCACGCCTCTCCACCCTTTCTATCCTCTCTTGGTCACCATTGGCGACCCATCCTCCCCTCTCCAGCTCCCACATCATCCTCTCCCACACAACCGTGTCCAGCGCAACGGTGGCTGCCATGGCCGCCGCCGGTGCTGCTGGTCGGAACCAGACCGCCCCGCCGCCCGCCTGGGGCCAGCCTTCTTGCACCATGCTGGTGCCATCCACCTGTGCCACCAACGGTCTCACGGTCACGGTCACCCTGACGTCCGCCGGCTTGTCATGACCTGGATTGTCGCAGCTGCTTATCTGTGCCCAGCTCTGATCCATGGTCATCTCGTAGAAGGTGCATCGGCGGAACTGGTCCTTGAGGCTGCGGTCCCCATCAGCCTTGACAAACTTGAACGGGACGTACCATCTGCCGACGAGGACGGCAGGTGAGCAGCTCTCCGCGATGCTGACGCTCTGGAAGTCTGGCATCCGGCGGCGGAGAGCAGAGTCCATCCCTTGCGCGTCGGTGAGGTCGTACTTAGGTGACATGGTGGTGTTCACCGTCCAGCCCTTCTTCCTTAGGTAGTCCGGTGGGATGCCGTCCGTGGCGACCGCATGGGCCACGAAGCCATCGGACAGAAGCGGCTGCACCCACACCTGCTGGTAGACGTCGCTGCGGTCGAAGGCCCGCGGCTTCACGTCGTTGACCCAGGAGCCGATACTACAGGAATGGGAAGCTACGCCGACGGCCGGTCGCTACGCCGACGGCCAAGCGTCGGGGCCGTCGGCGTAGCCATCGTCCAGGCCAACCACGCCAAGCAGCCGTCGGCGTAAAATTGCCCTCTGCATATTCTATGCATACGCCGACGGCTGTCCTCGACGTAGCTATTTTTTATTTTATCCCATTAAACTTTGAAAAATCATAACTAGATCATTCTAATTCGGAAAAATACAAATAATATATCAAATTTGCAGAAAAATAAGACCTATCTATCTACACTCAAATATTACACATTTATAAATAAAAATTAAGTAAAACATAAAACATTATATATAGTCTAAAACAAGCATAAAAAAATTCAAAAACGGTCAAAACAATGCGAAACCTTCGCGTGGTGTTATATTATGTGACATAATTAGAAGGAAAAATATCAAACTTGGTATATTGATTATGTCTCAAAGAAACCTTCACAAAATGACCTATCTCATTCGAGGTTTCTTGGCTTTCGGGTCAAATTACCAATGTTATGCTAGAATGAAAGCATAGTTTGTGATAATGTGCCCATATTATGCATACACATGCATCATAGGATAACGAACAATGTTGCAAGAGAAAGTTTTCCTTTTCGTCGCACCAAAAAGCCATTTTCTATTTTCCGAGCATAAAAAACGAACGGTTTTGTGAAGCAACCACCAAATGGCTAATTCAAAAACTACCACCACATTTTACAAAAATACTATACCACCTTATATGGACAATGTCCTGACAGGGGGATCCGAATCCTTTCCGTCCACCTTTGGTGAAAAAGACAAATTCCTGCTGAATCGGCATGAAGTGGATCAGATATGAACTACAGATACATGATCCGATGCTCATGTTTTTTTACAAAAATCATTTTTAGGTTCACAATATGCTATTTTATCAAAGATCTAATGAATGTTTAGCGAGGCTCGGCCCCGAGCTAAGAATCTTTATGTCCGTCGTTCGACAAAGTTTGACGATAGTTTAAAACAGGTATAAAAAATTCAAAAACGATCGAAACAATGCAAAACCTTCGCGTGGTGTCATATTATGTGACATAGTTATAAGGAAAAATATCAAACTTGATATATTGATTGTGTCTCAAAAAACCCTTCACAAAATGACCTATCTCATTCGAGGTTTCTTGGCTTTCGGGTCAAATGACCAATGTTATGGCTAGAATCAAGGCATAGTTTGTGATAATGTGCCCATATTATGCATACACATGCATCATGGAATGGCGAACAATGTTGTAGGAGGAAGTTTTCCTTTTCGTCGCACCAAAAAGCCATTTTCTATTTTCCGAGCATAAAAAACGGACGGTTTTGTGAAGCAACCACCAAATGGCTAATTCAAAATACTACCACCATATTTTACAAAAATACTATACCACCTTATATGGACAATGTCCCAATAGGGGGATCCGAAACGTTTCCGTCCACCTTTGGTGAAAAAGACAAATTTCTACCGAATCGGTAGAAAGTGGGTCAGATATGAACTACAGGTACATGATCCGATGCTTATTTTTTTTTACAAAAATAATTTTTAGGTTAACAATATGCTATTTTATCAAAGATCCAATAAAAGTTTAGCGAGGCTCGGCCCCGAGCTAAGAATCTTTATGTCCGCCGTTCGACAAAGTTTGACGATAGTTTAAAACGGGCATAAAAAATTCAAAAACGATCGAAACAATGCGAAACATTCGCGTGGTGTCATATTATGTGACATAGTTATAAGGAAAAATAGCAAACTTGATATATTGATTATGTCTCAAAAAAACCTTCACAAAATGACCTATCTCATTTGAGGTTTCTTGACTTTCGGGTCAAATGACCAATGTTATGGCTAGAATCAAGGCATATTTTGTGATAATGTGCCCATATTATGCATACACATGCATCATGGGATGGTGAACAATGTTGCAGGAGGAAGTTTTCCTTTTCGTCGCACCAAAAAGCCATTTTCTATTTTCTAAGTATAAAAAACGAACGGTTTTGTGAAGCAACCACCAAATGGCTAATTCAAAATACTACCACCACATTTTACAAAAATACTATACCACCTTATATGGACAATGTCCCAACAGGGTGATCCGAAACCTTTCCGTCCGCCTTTGGTGAAAAAGACAAATTCCTCCCGAATCGGCAGGAAGTGGGTCAGATATGAACTACAGGTACATGATCCGATGCTCATGTTTTCTTTGTAAAAATCATTTTTAGGTTCACAATATGCTATTTTATCAAAGATCCAATGCAAGTTTTTCTTTTCATCGCACCAAAAAGGCATTTTTCATTATCCGAGCGCAAAAAGGGGATTTTCTAAAGCAACCACCAAATAGCTAATTAAAAAACGGAGGGTTTGTGATTAGTTGATATGGATATCATATTTGGATTCCTCTCATTTTTATGATCAATTTAGACATATTATTTGTTGAATTTCGATTTACAGATTTAAAGACATTAATTATTCTATATTAAATAGAAAAATACAAAAAAATAAAATTATTATATTTTTATTTAAATTCAATAATTTTTTTACTTATTCATTAATATTTACTTAAATAATTGTTTGTAATTTCAAAAAATACAAACATGTGACATGATGATATAAGAGTTAATAGGATTGATATCATAGTATTGACACCAATGTATGAATTACTTTGCGGAAACGTATTTTGAAGGAACGAGGAAGTTAAGCGTGCTGAAGCTGGAGTAGTATTAGGATGAGTGACCTGCTGGAAAGTTTGACTAAGATTAGAATTTAATCAAATATTAAGTATAATTAGTGTTAAAAATGTTCAAAGTAGGAGATTAACAAGTGAAACAATTTAAAGAATAAAAAATTGAGAAAAAAAATAAAAAAAATTATTCGATCTTTTTCAAAAAAATATATTTTTGCGACCGGCCGACAGGCTATGCCGACGGCAAAGCCCTCGGCGTAGCATACGCCGACGGCATTTCGATACGCCGACGGCTTGAGTGTGCTCCGCCGAGAGAGATCTTTGCCGATGAGACTACGCCGAGGGCAGTCCTCGGCGTACCATACGCCGAGGGTATTTTGGCCTACGCCAACGGCCTTTTGCCCTCGACGTAGCGCACGCGTCCCATAGTGCGAACGAGGAGGATGACCTGTCCTCCTCTTTGGAACACGCCGACACCTTCCTGCACGTGTGTGGGTCGCAAAAGATTACAAAACAAGGAAAAACTTAATTAACAAGGATCGGACGATGTTGGACGGCATGGCATGACATACGTACCCCCTGTGTTTGCCCTCGGTCTTGACGACGTAGTAGCGGCTGGCCGACGACGGGCACCAACATGGCATATGCGGAGATCTGGGGCGTTCTGCTCGCCGGCGCCCTGCCGGATCCGATACCGGCGAATATTTGGGCGGCGGCACCTACTATCTCCGAGGCAAAGTCAACGGCCATTTTCGATGACTCGAGAAGGTCAGGATTGGTGTTTGGCCGCAGCCCAAGCTGGCGGTTAATTCTGCGGGAAGGGGAGACGGCGCATCCTCCTGTCCACGCACTGGCCCCAGAAGCGAGTCCTGGCTGTCTCCCCCGTCTCATCCACCACCACTAGGAACCCTGAGCCCGGCCCTTCCGGCGGCGGCTCCGCCGCGGCGGTGTAGTCGGCTAGGTACCGCGACAGTGGCCGCGTCACGTACATCTTCTTCTTGAAAAGTCTCGCTCACACTCACACTCACACTCACACTGCTGGATTGGATTGAATTGGATATGGATAGCAAAATGTACCAAAGTGTTACACAGTATATATAGCCATACAGTAGCTAGATTCCACAGTGGGTTGCAAGTCGATCGGATGCGCTAGCTGCACACGCCAACTTGGCAACTTGCCGGGAAGGTGCAGTACTCTCAAAACGACGATCGACGATACATGATATTCTTATCAGAACTAGTACTCCCTTTGACCCATATAAATTGACTTGGATTTTTCTAAATTTGGATGAATCTAGACACTATTTAGTATATATGTTCATCTAAATTTTGAAAAAATCCAAGTCAACTAATATGGATCGAAGAGTACTATATATATGCATGGCCATCATTATTATCTTCAAGTGGACATCTAGCATTGACTACAATATATACTGGAATCACAGATTACTTACTTGACCAGGCTTGCTTGCTTTGAACACAACGCAACTATATATCAAATGTCATGTCGCGCCATCGCCGCACTATGCTGTCCTGTAGATACACATGCCTATTTTTTCTCACCAATTTGAAGCTTCTACATACTGTGGAAACTACTCATAGTCGAAATTCACGAATGTAAGTGGTACGGGAAAATGGGTACAAATCCAAAGTTTCACTGAGCTTTACATGTTTGGCAGAAAAAAATTACAAATCCGATCTCTCTGCGAAACTTCATTATATGGAAGTGTTTATACAACGTCCTGGTGGAGGCTCCCCCTCTTCTCTCTGCCAATCGGTAGTGCCGCATCCTCTCCCTGAGATTTCCTCTTTCTTGCGACTCAGCCGCCTTCTCTCTAGCACCGCAGTGAAATGCAACCTCGAGCGGCGGCGCCTCTTCACTGTTAGAGATATAATACTAGTACGTATATGATATGGTGTAGTACACTAACCGTGTACGTACATAACCCGTACTACCACGTCAGGGGCTCTTCCTGGCCTATATTACACTACTAGGAAAACGGCTATAGGTAATCAGTACATCCGTGGCTCACATGGTTGAAGTGCCCCACGGCTAAAACAGGCGTGGCTCGCCTGTGGGCAGTGTCCTACTAGTAACTAGAATAACCGTGGCGCACATGACTATAGTGCGCCACAGATGTGTGTGGGCCAGGGGCCTGTTGGCCGCACGCCAAAACATCTGTAGCGCACTAGGGTCATGTGCGCCACGGTTGTTAGTCTCATCTGTGGCGCACATGGGGGGGTGCGCTACGCCTAAGCGCACGTCCCCCTCTGCTGTGAAACGGCCACAAACTTCTGTGGCGCACTCGGCCTAGTGCGCCACTGGGAGTAGGAACATCTGTGGCGCACATGGCCTAGTGCGCCACAGTTGTGTCTACTCCCTGTGGCGCACTAGGGCCGTGTGCGCCACGGATGTGTCGATTTTTTTAGGACAGCACTTTATGTGCACATGTGTGACCACACATCCACCACCCCACACTTCACTTTCCCCTTCTTCTTCCTCCTTAGATCTAGTCGGGATCTTCTCCTTCCCACCTCAATTTCTCCACCCATTCACCATTTTTAGCATGTAAAACTTGCTTTGAATGTTACATAAGTAATAGAGGAGGTCTCCGGTCTCTCATCTCCTTCTCCGGTCGACGCGCGCACCTCTCCTTTCCATCTTTTCTCGCGATCGGTCTCTCATCTCGGTAAGTTGTCCATGTAAGGATGTGTTCATGTGTATATGGATGATGTGCTCATATGTATGTAGATGATCGATGCTCATGATGTGTGTATGTGGAGAGGATGGTCATATGTGTGTGTGTATATGGAGAGTATCGATGATGCTCATGCATGTGCGTATGGAGAGGATAATAATATGTTCATGTGTGTATGGATCGGTCTCGATCTCTCTCTCTTGTGTTTGTATGTGAACAAGTTGCCATTTGTTTTGCCAAAATGTTGATTCATTTCCATTTTGGCAAGACTTTGGCATTTAGCAAAGGTCCTAATTTTAGGATAGGTCATGCCGAAATTTTCTATCGACCATTGCATGCATGCATTCATTATGTGGTTCTAATAGACTTCAAAATTGTACCGTGTACACCGTGCAGGCAAAAATGGTCCGCATAATGAGCGAAGGCATTGTGGCTAGATTTTTGAAATGTGCGACGGCCACATGATACGAAATAACAAGACAGATATAAGATGTCCGTGCAGAAGATGCAAACTCAACTGGGTGATCGACCCAGATTTCGGAAATCTGCAGGCGCACCTGCTCCGCCATGGTTTCATGGATGGATACACTCGTTGGATAAGCGATGACGTAGATGATGGAGACGGTGAAGGTGGCCAACATGACGATGATCATCATCACGGCGAGAACGGGCGAGATGATGAAGAGTCTCCTGGAGATGGTGAAGGTGCGGAAGCAGACCGGGATGATGATGATCTAGATGCCGGAGGAGCAGACGACGATGGAACAACGTCAGGCTGGGTTCGGGACCCTTATATGCAAGAGCTGCTTCTCAAGCAGACGAGTAACGCCAGGGCTGCCGCTAGAGAGAAAGCCACGCTTGCGCAACTTGAGAAAGACGCGATTACTCCATTGTATGAAGGATGCAGGCCCGATGATACCCGGTTGAATGTAACGCTCAAGGCTATGGAGATGAAGGCAAAGCACAAATTGAGCGACGCAAGCTTCGACGATATGATGGCATTCTGGCACGATCGTCTCCCGGAGGGGAACACATGTCCAACTAGTATCGAGGATGCCAAGAAAATCGTCTGTCCTCTCGATCTACCACACGTTAGATATCACGTATGCATCAATGATTGCATCATTTATCGGGGCGAGGACGCGGAGAAAACCACATGTCCGGTGTGCGGCGTGAGTCGATACAAGAAAGGGAAGAAAGCACCTCGAAAAGTGGTATGGTACTTTCCTATCACTCCTCGTCTGCAGCGCTATTTCGCGGACCCTAAGGAAGCGAAGCTCATGCGATGGCATGCGGAAAGGAAGAAGCCAGGAGATGATGATGACCCCGAAAAGGATGAGCTGCTGACGCACCCTTCAGATGCTAGCCAGTGGAAAGCATTGGACCTCGAATTCCCAGAATTCGGTGGAGATTCGAGGAACATCAGGCTTGGTGCGAGCACCGATGGACTCAATCCGTTCGGTAGCCAGAGCAGCACGCACAGCACTTGGCCCATGTTTGTATGGATGTACAACCTCTCTCCATGGTTGTGCATGAAGAAGAAGTACATACAAATGAGTATGCTAATTCAAGGGCCGAAACAACCTGGTACCGACATCAATCTGTATCTCGGGCTGTTGAAAGAGGAGCTAGCCACGTTATGGGAATCTGGAGCCAATACTTACGACGCCGTCGCACAAGATTATTTCACTATGAGAGCCGCGTTGATCACTACGGTGCAAGACTATCCAGGTTGCGGGTATATCTCGGGGCAGGTTATCCAAGGATTCTGCGCATGCGTTAGGTGCATGGATAACACAAGCTATCTCCAACTAGAGAAAGATCCAGGGTCATCGAAAACCGTGTTCATGGCGCACCGGAGGTGGCTCGGCAAGAATGATCCATGGAGAAAACGTGGAGACCTGTTCGATGGCAAATCAGAGACCCGAGGAATCCCAGAGCGTAGGAGCAGCGAAGAAGTGGAAGAGTGCTGAAAAACTGGAAAGATTGTCCTAAGCCTGGAAAGAAGCGAAAGAGGCAGCAACAAGACAAGCCGCTGATGAAGGTATGGAAAACAAGGTCTGTTTTCTGGGAGTTGCCATACTGGAAGTTTCTCCGCACGCCTGATAGCCTCGACATCATGCATATCACGAAAAACGTGTGCGAGAGTCTGATCGCCACCATAATCAACATGCCAGATAGGACGAAAGATGGTCCGAAAGCAAGGCACGACCTGATATGCTTGGGTATCCGGAAGGAGCTTCACGGAGGACGCACTACTCCTGATGATCAGGAAGATGACGATGATCATGAGTCGGAGACGACACAAGGTCGTCGGAAGGGTAAAAATTTCAAGAAGAACGAATATTACTGCCCTCCATCTTGCTTCACTCTAAGCCAGGATGAGATCAAACAATTTTTCAAGTGCCTTCTAGGAGTCAAATTTCCTTACGGCTACGCGGGCAAGATAAGCAGATACCTAGACGAGGCGAAGCAGAGGTTCAGTGGCATGAAGTCTCACGACTGTGCTGTGCTAATGACGCAGGTACTTCCGGTCGCACTAAGAGGGATAATGGACGAGCACGTCCGTGAAACGTTATTTGGCCTATGCAAGTTTTTCGACGTCATCTCTAGGAAGTCGATTGGCTTGAATCAGCTCGGAAGGCTACAGGAGGATATCGTGGTGATACTATGTGAGCTTGAGGTCTACTTCCCACCTGCATTCTTCGACATTATGGTGCATCTGCTGGTCCATGTCGTGGAGGACATCGTACAACTCGGGCCGATGTTCCTTCACAGCATGATGGCGTTCGAAAGGATGAACGGACACATCAAAGGATACGTTCGCAACAGGTCCCGTCCAGATGGAAGCATAGCCAAGAGCTTTCTGGCCGAAGAGTGCATCTCTTTCTGCACGAATTATCTAGACATCGAGAACCCTGTCGGGCTTCCCGTCAACAGACACCTTGGCAAGCTCGACGGATCTGGTCACCGAGAGGGTCGTCGCATACTGCATGCAGACTTTGATTTTCGACGCGCAGACTTTGATCGAGCAAACCTCGTCGCGCTACAGCATTTAGAACTGGTCGATCCTTGGGTACAGAAGCACAAAAGGTTAATCTAGAAGAAGTACAGTGACCGGGGCATACAGAGGACGCGGGGAGAAATAATCAAAGAGCACAACTCAGATTTCACGCGTTGGTTTAGGAAGACGCTCCTTGATAATCCCCCGCGCTCGCATTCTTCTGACACGGAAAAGATCATATTCACCTTGTCGCAGGGACCGATGCAAAACCTGGTGACCTATCAGGCGTATGATATCAACGGCTACACATTCTACACGGAGGAAAAGGACAACAAGTGTGATTATCAGAACTCAGGCGTAACATCGGAATTCTACACCGATGACAACGTGAAAGAAAGATTCTACGGAAGAATCGAGGAGATCTGGGAGCTCGACTACTGTGGAGAAAAGGTGCCGATGTTCCGTGTCAGATGGGCAAAGAGCGTCGAAAGAGAAGACCGGTATTTCACAACCATGGTTATACCCGAAGCAGCCAAATCCAAGGCCGCCGGTGCAAACGTGGCCGCGAAAAATGAACCGTGGGTACTGGCTACCAAAGTGGACCAATGTTTTTTCATTACCGACCCGACAAAGCCTAGCCATGTTGTCGTGAGGAGAGGAAAAAGAAACATCATCGGAATAGATGGAGTCGCCAACGAGCAAGACTTCGACCAGTACGGCGATCCAAAGATTGAAGATGACGACGACTACGATGCAGCAACATACATCACAAGAAGAAAAAGGACAACCCTACCCAAAAAAGGTAGCCCGTTCGAAAGAAGAAACATTAAAGTGCCGGGGCTAAATTATTCAACCGCGACAAAGAAGGGAAAAAAGATTGTAAAACGCTAGCTCAAAAAATATTGTAAAACGCGTGGTCGAAAAAGATTGTAAAGTGCGGGTGGTCGAGTAGGGCCGTGCCCGATTCATATTATTATGGAAAAATTATTATAAAATTTAGTTATACTTTAAATCATATTATTTGTACCACTTTTATGACATATATTATCACTTTTGGGAATTTTTGGAACATTTAAAAGTATTTATAAAATAAAAACAAAACAAATATGACATATATTACCACTTTTGGAAATTTTGGAACATTTAAAAATATTTTTAAAATAAAAACAAAAAAAGGGGGGCACCAGGATTTGAACCTGGGTGCTCTGAAGTTTAGAAGAGAGCAGTGGGCAAAACCAGTGGGATATGATAGTGATTCTGTTAGATAGTGGGACGGTCCTTTCTTATACAATTGCTGGGGGAGATAGGCGTAGCGCACTCTGGCACAGTGCGCTACGGATATCTATAGCGCACTATGCCAGAGTGCGCTACGCGTATCTGTGCCTTATCCACTTTCACGCAGGCACACTTCGGCCTCATCCCCATTCTCAACCGCGCCCACCGCCGCCGTTGTCGATCCCGATCCCGAGCCCCCGCCGCCGCTCTCTCCATCCACCGTCTCGCCAGCCGCTGTCGCTCGAGGAGGAGGCCGTGGAGCAGGAGCAGGAGGAGGCCCGCCGCCACTCGAGGAGGAGGCCCGCCGCCATCGTCGTCCGCCCGCCTGCCCGCCATCGTCGTCCTCATCTCAGAGGTCAGCGTCGCCCCTCCCCTCTCTCCCTCTCTCTCCCTCTCTCCCTCTCTCTCTCCCTCTCTCCCCTCTCTCCCTCATCTCTGTGTTGGTAATGGTTTCTGTTAGATGCAGCAACCTGGGAAGATGCAACAACCTGGGAATAGATTCTGTTAATGGTTTCTGTTAATGGTTTCTGTTAGATGCAGCAACCTAGGATATTTCTGTTAATGGTTTCTGTTAGATGGTTCCTGTGTTGGTAATGGTTTCTGTTAATGGTTTCTGTTAGATGCAGCAACCTAGGATACTCAGTTAATGGTTTCTGTTAGATGCAGCAACCTAGGATATTTACCTATTAATAGATTCTGTTAGATGCAACAACCTGGGAAGATGCAAATGTGGTAATGGTTTTGAAATTTAGGTTTTTGGATCACATTTTTAACTGAGTATGCATTGCTAGATGCTACTGATAGGTATGCAAAGGTGCATCTTCCTAGGTTGCATCTTGTACACTCATGTTCTCCCAGTGGATCAACCATTTTTGTACTACGATATCATAAGCTACTGCACTTCTTGGTATTTTATCTTTGTTCTAGGACTGCTAGTAGGGCTGTTTTGATCTTTCCATCAGTTGTAACCAGAGGCAATCTTGTGTTTGGTATTGCATTTTCCCAATGTGTTTCTTCAACTGATTGACATGAAATATATTGTGTAGCTGGGCTTCTGCTGGCAACTGAATTTGGTAGGATACCTTGCCCACTTTCTTTAGCACTCTGAATGGTCCATGCCATTTTGAGGTTAGTTTCAAAGCATTCCTTAGGCCCAATGATGTCTTAGGGTAGGGCTGCATCTTTAGGTATACAAAGTTTCCTACCTCAAATGATCTCTCAGTTCTGTGAGTTTCAGCAAACTTCTTCATCTTGTTTTGAGCTTTCAATGGGTTTTGCTATAATATTTTGAGCATATGATCCTTTTGCCGAATAGTGACCTGATCTATTATATAGTGGACCCTGAAACCACTCAGGCATCTTAATATTTCTTTTTTAACTGCATATAGTAGCCATCCTAAATTGTTATTGTTTATACATCTGTGGTGGTGCTGTTGTCTATACTGAAACCTGAAACCTGTCTAGAGTAGTGGTGCTGCTGTCTATACTGAAACCTGAAACTGCTGAAACCTTTATGCTTGCTGCTGTGTGTACTATTTGTGAAACCTGTGTGTACTATTTGTGCAAACCTGTGTGTACCATTTATTGTGTGCTAGCTATGCTGGCCATATATATGCAGGTTCTTGTATGAAATGAGTCTCGATTTTTGCCGGAATGTTGATTAACTTCCGTTTTGGTAGAAATCGGGTACTCCTAGTTTAAGAAAATTAGCAAAGGTCATGCCGGATTTTTCCGTGCATTTAACCAATTATTTGTTTTTTATTAGTGCAAAGATGTGTGACAACGACGAGGCTGGATGTTCTAAGCGCATCAGCGCTGAAGGAGAACTCAGACCTCCGAATAAACAATTGACATTCTGGGAGGCGGCCCAGCGTCTAGAAGACGATGAAGAATACCATCCCCAGGAGAGCGAGGATGATGAGATGGAAGACGCGGAGGAAGAAGCCGAAGGAACGGAGGACGATGAAACCACTGATGGCGGCGAGGGCATAGGGAGTGGTAGCAACCCTCCTAAGAAGAAGAAGAAGCCGAAGGACCGGCGCCCGAACACGGTCGGCACGGTCAGGGAGGAAATTACCGAAGTGAGCCCATCAGGGGTTCCTTTGGAGCCCGCCCTTGTCGTCAAAGGGTACGGTGGGCAAGTGGAGGCGATCACCCGGACAACCATCTCGATCAACACCGAGAATCTCCGGCATAAAGATAATGGCCACTTGCGCACACTCCTCTTCGAGAAGCTGCACGCAAGATACAAGTTCCCCGCTAAGTATCAGAACACAAATTATCATGGGAACGAAGTAAACAAATCCGCCCTCACAAAGATGAGCACCGCCCTGGCCAGCTGGAGAACCCGGATAGAGAAGAAGATCTATAAAGAAGGCAAAAGTCTCGAGGAGATCCAGAAGATTGACCCGCATATCACCGAAGATCAGTTCTGGGAGTTCAAGGAGAGGTGTGAATCCGAAAGAGCCCTGGCCAATAGTAATCGGGGAAAGGTGCTGCAGGCGATGAATATAGGTCATCACCATCTCGGATCTGGTGGATACAGAACCGCAGAGGTCAAATGGAATAAGGAGGACGAAGAGTATAGATCCAAGGGGATAGAAAACCCCTTTGCTAAATTCGAACCCGGGCAGGTTCGAAACTTCATCAGGGCCCGTTACCATGTGGACCCAAAAACCAAACAACTCACCGCGGATCCTGCGATGAAGGAATTCGAGGAAATTGTGGTAAGTATAATCTAATTACCGCGGATCAACACGATTGCAATCTAATCGATGATCTAAATGATTCACTGTTACTTCTTCTGCAGGAGGAGGAAATTGTTGCTAGTCATGGATCCCAGGGTTCCTCATCCCAGGGGTCGACGGCGGCCACCCGGTGGGATAACCCTTTTAACTGGGTGATGAACCGGGCCAAGAAAATAGAGCCGGTTACGAAGAAGCCGTCGTCGGCTGGCCGTCTGGTCGGCCTCGGGGGTAAGAATTGGGTGGATCATTTTGGTCCACCGCCGAGGACGCATGTGGCGCCGTCGGGAAGGAGCGAGGAGGAAAACCGAGAGGTTCAAGAACTTAAGGCACAAGTGGCGCGGATCCCGCAGATCGTCCAAGACAACCTGGCAATCACCCTCACGTCCTTCCTGCCTACCTTGGTGGAGTCAATAGCGAACTGGAGTACGGGTGGTCGAGTAGGGCCGTGCCCGATTCCAAGCATGGTCAGCAGCCACTCGAACAACGCGGCGTCGACGAATCAGGCGAACTACGTGTTCGTGACTCCGCCCGCTAGCACCGCGGCGCCGCAAGTGTTGGTGACTCCCCCTGCCATCACCGCGGCGCCGGAGTACATGTTGGTGCCCCCCTGCCATCGTCGCGGCGGCACCAGAGCTCCAAGCACCCGTCGGTAGGGAGAATACACCGGCGGCCAGCACCGCGCCATCAAGCAGCCCTTCCGTCTCTTGCACGCCCATCGCCGTATGCGGTGCGTCGACATTAGCCGATCTCGACGCCATCACGGTAAACAAATTGCTTTAATTACCGCCTTTCATGCCATCTATTACTCTTATGGCATCTCGCTCTGATGACGCCGTACATGTTTTCCGCAGACGGATGTTCCTTGCACTCTCTTATGCTACGTGAACAACGAGCTGAGGGATGTTGCCAAGGGTACCATCGTTCAACCCTTGCAGCGCACGTCCACTCGAAGCCGATGCCAGATAGCGTGCACAGGGTTAAAATTAGTCGGGTGCTAAGGGGCTGCGACGACCTGGAACCTCCCATTCAACCCCCAGGAGCGGATGAAGAAGAGCCGTATGTCCTTAGAAGTTGCTTCGGCTTATTCTTGCTATGGCCAAAGAGCATGACCCGTTTGGGGACGGCGGGGGCCATCACGCCACAGACAACAGCACCGCCTATCGTGCCAGCGACAAGCGGTGGCAAGGCCCCCTTACCGCCCTCGCCGTCACCTCCACGCGGTGGGTCGGATGATCATGTTGATGATATGCACATGGAGCAGGATCCGGCCGAGGACGACGAAGACTGGAATGATCACTTCTTCAGCACTCAGTTTGGCAACGAAGAAGACCTAGCTGGTGGCCCCATAGAGAAAGCCACTATCACCAAGCGTCTGTTTGGTTCTCAGGAGACGCCTCCAGCTTGCGCCTTTACAGAGCCAGCTGATACAACCAACCGGCCCTTTATTCTAAGCCCTGACACACTACATAGGGCGGCCGGTGCTCAGATTGCGGTGCCTGCCCGCTCTCCAAAAGGAAAAAAGGGCAGGAAAAGAAAATCTAGCAGCTCGAGCCAGCCGGTGGCGTCAACAACTGCGAATCCGATCAGGTTTCGGGACGGGCCACCAAGACCCGAGGAATTATGTGGAGGATTCATGTGGCGGGTGAGCCCATGCTACCTAAGAATTTGCGGAAGCTCGCCAGTTCGGAACTGCAGAGTGTGCATGACGGCGTGCTGACGATAGAGAGACGCCTTCTATCGGAGAAAGATCCCTCGCACCCGGTATTCGTGGTTAAGGTGCCACCAGGCTTGGGCTTCGTCGACAATGCCCCTGCGGATCTGTTCTTCCTGCGGTTCGACGACATCTTCAATATGTTCCACCTATACCCGCTGCACTATACCATGGTCCGTCTGTTTTCTCTCAGCCTGGCCATGCAGATCATTAGAGAGAACACACCGGGCATCGCTATAGTGGACCCCTACTACATGCGTGACGGCTGCTTGGGTTCCCCCGCCGGACGACGTATCGTGGCCTCGTACCTAAAAAGAATCCTCGTGGTGAACAAGACAAAGGAATACATTCTCGTGCCTTACTTTCCCGAGTAAGTCGTTATTCACTCGCCACCGTCGATTGGCTTTATTAGATCATCATCATTCTTTTTCCAACACATTCCATTTGAATTTTTTGCGCAGAGATGAACACTGCACGCTCATCTCCTTATCGCCGAAGCATTCCCACACCACGTATTTCGACTCGGGGAGTCTAGAAAAGAAGAAAAACTACGACAAGATCAAGGAAGTTCTGGATGATGCTCTCACTGGCTTTGCCTCGACGGAAGGCACCACCTTCGTGCGTACGAAGGTCAAGTTCGGCAGGCACGTCTTCAACCACGTAACGGAGTTCCCTTGCGTAAAGCAGCCGGAAAACAGTAAGAAGGAAGCCTACTACGCACTCCATCACATGAGGGCGTTCCTACTTGACCAGCAAAATTCTACGCTGCCAGATCATCTCAAACAGTGGGCCGAAGCAAAGGCCAAGATCAATGATTCGGATATTAGACAAGAGATGTATCGCATCCAGCAGCAGTTTGGGGCAATCATCTTTCGTGATGTCATGACTTCGGGGGGGATATTCTACGGAGGAAATATCCCGAATAACCGTGACATAGAAGATCGCCTAGAGATGCAGGGTGACTATAGGAAGTTCATGACGAGACAGGGCGTCCTCCCGTTCCCTAAGCCGAGCCAGAAGGCTTGATGTTGGCCTAGTTGTAGTTACAAACTATAGATGACCTTTGTGTGTGTGTGTGTGGACGACAAGTGAACTTATTTTGCTTATTATTATATATCAATCAATGCTTGGTTTTTTTGCTTACTCTTTGGTCCTTTGCTCATTTTGGTCCTTCTTTTTTTCCTTACTCTTTTTTCGAGAATAATACCGATGATTGAAATGTCATGGCACACTATATATGTGAATGTGCTACGATGGGACTGTGAGCCTTGTGATATGCACAAGTCCAGGTCTTGTGCATCCTACTTGGATCACCGTTTCATCGTAGCATATTCCTGTGTCCAACGACCTATGTATATATATGAGGCATTCTTTTCGAGTTATTTTTGTCTTTTTCGAGAATATGCCGATGATTGAAATGTCGTGGCACAATATATATATGAATGTGCTATGACGGGATAGTTAGCCTTGTGATATGCACAAGTCCATGAATTGTGCATCCTACTTGGCTAACCGTTCCGTCATAGCATATTCCTGTGTCCAACGACCTAGCTAGTTATATATGAGGCATTCTTTTCGAGCTACTTTGGTCTTTTTCGAGAATAATGCCGATGATTGAAATGTCGTGGCACACTATATATGTGAATGTGCTACGATGGGATTGTACGCCTTGTGCTATGCACAAGTGTCCAGGTGTTGTGCATCCTACTTGGCGTACGGTTCCATCGTAGCATATTCCTGTGTCCAATGACCTATGTATATATATGAGGCATGCTTTTTGAGTTACTTTGGTCTTTTTCGAGAATAATGCCGATGATTGAAATGTCGTGGCACACTATATGTGAATGTGCTGCGATGGGATTGTTCGCCTTGTGCTATGCACAGGTCCAGGTGTTGTGCATCCTACTTGGTGAACAGTTCCATCGTAGCATATTCCTGTGTCGAACAACCTAGTTATATATGAGGCATGCTTTTTGAGTTTGGTCTTTTTGATTTAGGAGTACTTTCTATAAGTGTATCTTCATATGCGACTTTAATTATATATGTTTTTTTCAATAATCGGTTAATTATTATTGTCAACTTATAGATGACGTGGTACGTTGTGTACAAGGGATGGGTTCCCGGAGTCTACGATGATTGGGAAGACTGCCGGAGACAGGTGCACCGTTTCAGCGGCAATAGCTATAAAGGTTACAACACTATGGCGGAGGCGGAAGCTAGATACACGCGCTATCTAGCGGGAGTTAGGACAAGGAACCGGATGAAGACCTACACCTTCGTCGCGGCGGTGATCATGCTTATCTTCTTTGGTTATTTATCCCGCGTTTGTGTCTAGCTAGCTAGTTTAGATGTCTAGGCGAGCTTCCGAGCTCTAACTTGTTCGATCGACACATGTATTCGCATGTCACCAACTACTACTTTGTAACATGATCGAAATAATGTAATTAACTTAGACTATGTATTCATGTATGAGACTTATCTATATGTATTTGTTTCAATCTTGTTTTTCATATTGAGTATTTATATATATAATTGTATATCTTGTATCTGTGTGTGTATATCTGCTGTAATATTGTATATAATCTGTATTGCATATAATCTGGCTCGGAAATTAAAAAAAATACATCTGTGGCGCACATGGTCTACCTTCTGTGGCACACTACACCTAAAACGCACTATGGAAGTTTAGTGGCGCACTAGGTAGTGCGCCATAGAAGATCCCAGGGGTAGCGCACCATCCCAAACTTCTGTGGCGCACTAGGAGGTGCGCTACGACTATCTCTACACAACCGTGGCGCACTAGGCAGTGCGCCACGGCTGAGAGATAGCCGTAGCGCAAGGCCCGTGGCGCACTGCTAGTGCGCCACGGATGGGCATTTCGGGTGCGCCACTAACAGCCTGTTTCCTAGTAGTGTTAACACGTATCCCGTACCGAACGAGCATACGGTTCCACCCATAACATTGACATGGTATCAGAGCAGCCTTTTCCTCTAACCTAGCTGCCCATGACCCAGCCGCCTCCCCCGCTTTTAGCCGCCACCGCCGCCACGACCTACACCCGCCGCTGCTACCGTAGCTCCCTGCTACCGTCGCTGCTGCCTATGTCCTATAACCTACGACCCAAAAACACAATCTACGACCTACACATCCGCTGCCGCCGCAGCCCTCTCGCAGCCGCCGCCGCCTACATCCACGATCCAACCAAACCCTAGATAACTGTCGCCGCTGGTTCCAACAGCCGCCGCTGCCCTCCCCTCTCACCAAAACCCTAGCCTACGATGAGTTCCTCGATGACCACTACTGCCCTGGCCGCTGCCCTTGGCACGCCGCCGGCTCAGCAGCTGACGAGGTAGAACTTCCTCCTGTGGAAGGCTCTCGTCCTTCCTGCTTTCCGTGGTGCTGTTGTGATGGGGCTACTCGATGGCACCGACAAGGCGTTGCCCCGGCTCGTGGAGTCTGAATACAAGGAAGGGAAGAAGATCTCCAACCCCAACCCCGCCTACACCGCTTGGATGGCATGGGATCAGCAGGTCCTTCGGTTCCTGCTGAACTCGTTGTCTCCGGACATCCTCTCCCATGTCCTCAGTGTGGACTGCACCGCGTCTGCATGGGCGGGCATCAACGCCATGTTCGCCTCCGCTTCCAGGTCCAAGGTAGAGCAACTTCAGGGGAAACTTCACGACACCCAGAATCTCTCTATGTCTGCAGATGCCTACTTCACCAAGATGAAGGGGTTCGCCTCGGAGCTGTCCGCTCTCGGCAAGCCTATTGAGGATGCTGAGGTCGTCAGCTACATCCTTCACGGTCTCGAGAAGAACCACTACAACTCTCTGATCACCTCCGTCAACGGCAACTCCGGCACCTCCCTCGACGATCTTTATGATCAGCTGTACGCCTACGACATGCGCCACGGTGTGGGGGAGTCATCTGTCTCCTTCTCGTCTTCGGTCAACATCGCCAGGCGCGACTCTCGTCCGCGTGGCCGCACACCTCCCCCGCGAGCTCGTACACCTCCACGTGACGGCGGGTACAGGGACCTCCGTGATGATGATCGTGGTTCTTGGCTCCGTGATGACCGCCGCGATGATGATCGTGGCAACTGGCACCGTGATGCGCCCCGTGATGACCGCGGCAGCTGGCGCCGCGATGACCGCAGAGATGACAGGCGCCGTGATGACCGTCGTGATGGTGGTGAACGCTACCGCCATGATGGTGGTGGTCGTCGCCCCGACCGCGCACCCACACCCTACGTCAACGTCGACTGCCAGATATGTAAAATCCATGGCCATCGTGCGAGTGACTGTTGGTGGTGTTATGCCGATGACAGGAAAGATGATGGTGATCGTGCTGAAAAGGGAGCTCATGTTGCCGCTTCCTATGGCGTCGACACAAACTGGTACACTGATACCGGTGCTACGGACCACATCACTAGTGAGCTGAACAAGCTCTCTACTCATGACAAGTACACTGGGAACGATCGTGTCCGCACTGCTGAAGGCACAGGTATGAACATTAGTCATATTGGTCATTCAATATTGCGCACTCCTCATAGTTCGTTTGGTCTTACAAATATTCTACATGTTCCTAGTGCATTCAAAAATCTCCTTTCCGTTCATCATTTCACACTTGATAATCATGTCTTTATTGAATTTCACCCTTTCTTCTTTTTAATCAAGGACCTAAAGACCCGAAGATTTCTGTTTAGAGGTCCATGCTATGGTGGTCTCTATCCCCTGGTGCCCATGTTTCATGAGACCTCCAAGCATGCTTTCATCACAATAAAGTCGTTATCTTCTACATGGCATCGCCGTTTAGGCCATTCGTCTTCATTTATTGTTCAGCAAGTCCTTAGAAGAAATAAAATAGCTTACACTCCAGATAGTACTCCTTATATTTGTGACTCTTGTCAGTTGGCCAAGATCCATCAGTTGACATATCCTGTATCCACCAGTGTCTCTACTGCTCCTTTGGAGCAAGTATTCTCTAATGTATGGGGTCCTGCTCCTCTATCTGTTGGAAAACATGCATATTATGTAAGCTTTATTGATGACTTTAGCAAATTCACTTGGATATATCTGCTAAAAAAGCGTTCTGATGTCTATCAAGCCTTTCTTAATTATCAGTAGTATGTTGAACGCAAGTTTGCTAGGAAAATAATTACTATGCAAACTGATTGGGGGGAGAGTATGAAAAGCTTAATAGTTTCTTTCAAAAAGTTGGCATCACACATCATGTATCATGTCCCCATGCTCATCAAAAAATGGTTCAGCTGAAAGAAAACATCGACATATAGTTGAAGTTAGTCTTCCATTACTTGCCAATGCCTCCATGCCTCTAAAATTCTAGGGTGAAGCTTTTCTTACAACAACATTTCTTATAAATTTGCTTCCTAGCAAGGTCCTTGATTTCTCTACTCCCACAGAACGTCTCCTTAATATCACACCAAGTTATGATGCCCTTAGAACTTTTGGTTGTGCCTGTTGGCCAAATCTTCTCCCTTACACCAAAAGAAAACTAGCCTTTCGCTCCACACGATGTGTTTTTCTTGGATATAGTCATCTCCATAAGGGTGTTAAATATCTTGATGTCTCTACAGGGCGTATTTACATATCTCGTGATGTTGTTTTTGATGAGAATGTCTTTCCTTTTTCCTCTCTTCATCCAAACGCCGGTGCCCTTCTGAAACAACAAATTCTTCTTCTTCCATCTGACACTTCATATGAGGGTGCCCACATTATTGATGATCATATGTCTAATGTTGTTCCTATTACTGATGTGGTACAAGTTGTAGCACTTGAAGATGAAAATTTGGCTCAAAACAGTGTAGAAAACAGCTTACAATTGCATGCAGAAATTCCTCGAGAAGAAGACGAAACAGACACTGAAACTGAGGCAGAACATTCCCCTGCCGCGTCAGGCTCGGATCCCGAGGAGGATCTCGCCAGCGCTGACGAGCGCGCCTCCCCACCCGTCGCGTCGAGTACTCCTGGGCTGCGCCCCGCGCCTTCTCCTGGCTCGCCGTGTGGCAGTTCGCCACTGGCCGCCCGTGCGCCAGCATGCGTCCCCGCGTCGATGCCCGACCCGGCCAACCTGTCGTCGCCACGCGTCATCACGCCACTAGAGCGCACGTCGCCCGCCTCCCCTGTGCTATCGGCTGCACCGGATTCCCCTGGTGGATCCTCTGTGGCCAGTGCGGGTGCACTACAACATGATTAGTCGTACAGCAACACATAGGGAGCAACGACCTTGACATATGTATCTAGAATCCACCTCCCCACGACCCCACGCCTACGTCATTTTAATACCTATCCTTCCACCTTCGTAGCACACGCCATCCCAACTACCGATTCCCAATCTAAGAAACCCCGATTCCCTCATTCTTTGTCAATCCACTTTAACCCTAGCCACAGTACACCGCGACCGCCACGCCGCCATAAATTAAGCCATCGAACAAGAGCCATTCATGCCTCCTTCCCTTGCCATGGCGTCCAGAGATTATTGACGGCTCCTGGATGTCAACGCCATCGTCCCTCGCGAGGCTGCCCAGATCTCTTCCAGAAGCGACATCCTCAGGTATTCCCTCCTCGCATCCACAAACCTCGTCGATCTCATTGGAGGCACCGCACACCAGATGCAGCCCCCTCCCCTTCTTCCTCGACACACAACCAAGGGGAGCAGAATCCTTCCTTTCTCTATGGCTCCCCCTCGGTCCTCACCTCGCCCCTCTTGATTTCATGTCGCTGCTTGATGGCCACGAACTGAATGATGTTACAGCAGGGAGATTGGGGCAGCAGCGGGGTGGAATACATGAGGCACAACGGAAATTGGGCCATCCAGGTGCGACTTTCTCTTATACCCGTTCTAGATTCATATCTTTTTCCCTATATTTGACCTGTTCATAATTTTTCCAGGAGTTTTGGGTATCCATGTCGCGCAGCCTGCAGCTGACCGCCCTCGTCTGAATATCTGATCACGTTTAGTTAATGTTGCCGAGATGTCAATCACTATTTCTTACCTTTACATAGAACACACCACCAGTAAGTTAAGTACCTTTCGTCTTCAGTATTTGAGAGATGAAGCGATGACTACTCTCTGCAACTTTTAATAGATACGAGCGCTTTATACTTGGAATATGCAAGTCTTTTCCATCTACTTGTCAAATGTCTGTTCTACCAAGCTTTACACTATTATTCATGCATCAATTTGTATTTTCTGTTCATCTGAGTATTTAACGCTAAAGTTTCTTCACTAGTCATGTGAGGTAGTATGTTCTAGTATGATAATATTTTACTTACTCCCTCTGACCCATATTAGTTGTTAGATTTGTCTAGATTCGACTCTATCTAGACATGTTTTAGTGCTAGATATATCCAAATCTAGACAAATCTGAGTCAATTAATATGGGTCCAAGGGAGTACGAGAATTCAGAAAAAAATTAATTTAGTATTTATCATCTTGTGGAAAATCTTCGGGCAAACCGCTAATCGCAGGTATAAAGTCACCCTGTTGGTAGATGTCGATAATTAGTAGCAGAGTGCCAACTGTTTTTGACTTTTTTCTTTACTCTAATAGGCAATCCTTGAGATTTAGTCTATAATACATCCATGTTTTTCAAGCCCATTTCTCATCTCATTTTCTGATCATGCTGTCATAGGTACCAATATAGATTGCTGGTTTGATTTACATTTATATTCTAGTCATCTGCAGTTCAACGGGTAAATGAATTATGCAACCAGGTCACTAAGATTTTTAGTGTGCAGATAAACGTTTTCATCTTTAGGTTGATATATATACTTGATAAAATAAGAAATGCATATAGATCTGGATCCATTTCTAATCAGCTTATATTTGTAGGATATATGCATATAGGACAAGATCATCAAATTATGACCATGATGAGCGGTTTCTAATCTGCTTTGATTTTGTCTACATTATTCCATTGTCACCGCTGGCCCCATGTAAGTTTCCCTCCCCTGTTTCTTCGAACTCCTTATTCAACTTTTTTTGCGTGTGTGTTGTTTCTTCTATAAGTTGCCATTGGTTATTCTGGATATCTTGTATGCTAGTTTGAGAGTGCGTGTTGAAATTTAAGTAGGCTACTACTTCTACTATATATAGCTAACAGTCGTGTATATGTCTAATCCCGAATTGTAAATAACTAAGTTACTCTGATCAAATGATAAAAGATACCTAAAGGCCTAAGTGGTTAATTCCTATGGTACTTGAAGCTATTATATTTCTGTAATAAATTAATATAGCTTTTGGCCTAGTTGATGGCCTATAATGTTTCATGTTCAGTTCATATATATAATCGTATTAATATTTATTGAGCTGCTCCTTAGATCAGCAAGAAACCTTGGTGTTTGCCACGTCTATTCTAAAATTAGAACTTTATCTTTGCAGGCCCACATATCAGCACGGACTGCTATACTCGGATATCAATATGTACATTAGAAGGCAGAATATTGGAAGAATGAATATAGGATTAGTTAGAGTGTGTTACTTTGAATCAAGATTGAAATCTCTGTACTGAAAATATTATTTCCATGTATGGGATGGAGATTTCAATAATGAATACTAAATTATTTCTTCACACAATGCATTCGAACTCTATGATTTGTCTGTTTTTTCTTACTTATCTTATGAAGTATAAATATTGTTGCTTATGAAGTCTATATTCTCTTGTGAGAAAATAAACATTCTTTGAAGCGATCAACAAACACTTAATATAAAAAATAATATCTATGTTTGAAAACATATTCTTAATTCGTGTACATCATCTTCCAACGGATATATGTGTTGTCTGGCATTTGTTGCCACCTTTGCAACGCTATTGCCATTGGTTACCAACGCATCTATATGCGTTGCATTATAGCCTAGCAACGCCCAAAAATGCAACACATACTAAATATGTTGGTAAGTGTGCTAGCAACGCCTAAATGGTTATTTAGATACGGATCCATGTGTTGTTGTAAGGGGGGGGGGGGGTCCTCTTGTAGTGGTGGGGCTCCTCTGCTTCTTCAAGCGATGCCGATAACCATGAACCAGATGATGACGCTACACCACCTCCGCCTCCCTCTCCTCCTAGTGTTCGCACTAGACTTCAGAAAGGTATCAAACATCCTAAGAAGTACACTGATGGTACAGTTTGCTATGGCATGCTTTCTTCTACAGGAGAACCGCACAAACTTTCTGAAGCTCTTGGAGATCCTTTTTGGCGTCGTGCGATGGAAGAGGAGTATCAAGCCCTCCTTAACAACAAGACTTGGCATCTCATTCCTCCGAGCAGCAACAAAAATATAATTGATTGCAAATGGGTATATTGTAAAAAGAGGAAAGCAGATGGATCTATTGATAGATATAAAGCACGTCTGGTTGCAAAGGGTTTTAAGCAAAGGTATGAAATTGACTATGAAGATACTTTTAGTCCTGTGGTCAAAATTGCCACCATTAGAACTGTTCTGGCTCTGTCTGTCTCGCGAGGATGGAGTCTCCAACAGCTAGATGTCAAGAATGCGTTTCTTCATGGTGTTCTGGAAGAGGAAGTTTATATGAAACAACCCCCAGGTTTTGAGAACCTCCAGTTTCCGCGCTATATTTGCAGACTTGACAAAGCTCTTTATGGTTTGAAACAGGCTCCTCGTGCATGGTACTCCAGGTTGAGTTCAAAATTATGTGATCTTGGATTCTCACCATCCAAGGCTTATACTTCACTATTTCTTTTTGACAAGTCAGGTATCACTATGTTTGTTCTGATTTATGTTGATGACATTATAGTTACCAGCTCCTCTGATCATGCTATTTCTGCTCTCCTTGGAGACCTCAATAAGAACTTTGCAATCAAAGATTTAGGTGATCTTCATTACTTTCTTGGCATGGAAGTAAAGAAGGTGCACAATGGCTTACTCTTAACTCAGGAAAAATATGCCTCAGATATTCTTGACAGAGTTGGCATGCGCAACTGTAAGTCTGCGCCCACTCCTTTGTCCTCTTCAGGGTAGTTGTCTCTCACAGATGGTACTCCTCTTGGCCCTGATGATATTACTCAGTACAGGAGCATTGTTGGAGCTTTACAGTACCTGACTCTCACACGATCCGACTTAGCATTTTCTATTAACAAGGTTTATTAGTATCTTCATGCTCCCACTACAGATCACTGGACAGCTGCTAAACGCATCCTCAGATATGTGAAGGATACACTCAAACTTGGTATAACATTCACCCTATCTTCATCAACTCTTCTCAGTGCTTTTTCAGATGCAGATTGAGCAGGATCTCTTGATGATAGACGGTCCACGGGTGTTTTTGCCATCTTTGTTGGACCAAATCTGGTTTCTTGAAGTGCTAGAAAACAGGCTACAATGTCTCGGTCCAGTACTGAAGCTGAATATAAGGCGTTAGCCAATGCTACAACTGAGCTTATATGGGTTGAGACCCTTCTCTTAGAACTTGGAGTTAAACTTAAGGAAAAAAGCAAGTCTTTGGTGTGACAACTTAGGTGCTACCTATTTATCTGTAAATCCTGTTTTTCACGCTCGTACAAAACATATTGAGATAGATTTTCACATTGTTAGAGAACGTGTTGCTAGTAATAGTTTAGCTATTCGTTTTGTTTCTAGTAAGGATCAGGTTGCAGATGGTTTCACAAAGACTTTGCCTGTAAATCTATTAGATGAGTTTAAGAGTAAGCTCAACCTTTCTGCAGGCTGAGATTAATGGGGACTGTTAGAGATATAATACTAGTACGTATACGGTATAGTGTAGTACACCAACCGTGTACGTACATAACCTGTACTGCCACGCCAGGGGCTCTTCCTGACCTATATTAACACGTAGCCCGTACCGAACGAGGGTACGATTCCACCCACAACATTGACATTCACTAGCTGGACCTTTAGCGGCAGCGGCCAACGCTACGCGATGGATTTCCCATCGGGGGATTCCAGAACTTCGTCCACGGTCGTGCTGCCGAGTCAGACTCGATTTATACTTTTTAGAGATGCCTCTCGCGAAACGCTCTCGCGATAGCGCAAGATCTCATGTGTCCTCATTGCCTCTTCGCTCGCCTTCCCCGCTGCCTTAGCCTCCTACTATACGTTGCTGCAGCCTCTCACTGGTGGAAAAAGGGCTTGCAGTCCTGGGCCGCAACTGGCTTTAGTCCCTGTTTTGGGCCCGGGACTGCGAAAACGGGACTAGAGGCCCCCCCTCTATTCTCGGCTCGCTATGGCATGCGACTGATAATAGCCACGTGGTTGTTTCAGCACCGCGGGGGGGGGGGGGGGGGGCGGAAACCCTCTAGTCCCGGGTCGTAGCACCACCCGGGACTATAAGGTTTCCTGCCGCAGCAGAGAATTGTGTGTTTCTCTGCCGCGACAGAGATTGTGTATTTCCTTTTTTCTGCCATTTCGTTCCTTTTTCGTTTTGTGTTTCACTATAATTTCAAACATATATTTAAGTACACATATTCTACGCTACTACATACACAGTACACGTTGATGCATCTATATAATTAATCGATCCCTCGCAAGCATACATTGATGATATATATATCAAAAGGAAGAAATGTTTTGAAATTACATGGTCATTGATTAATATATATATCATATCAGCTACATGGAGATCACTAAGGCAAATCGAGTTCCACGTCATCCGCATAATGCTCTCCATGTACATCAAGGACTTCCTTCATCATAAATCCCGCTAGCTCCTCTTGAATTGCTCTTATGCACTGGTCTGGCTTTAGTTTCTCCCGTAAATCATAAATATAATGTGAGTCAACTTTCTGCTCACTGGTCAACTCGCAGATGTACTCGCAGACGTAGTATCCACACAAATGAGTTCCCGGTGACTGTTGTAAACTCTTCACCATTTTATAAGTTAACTCCTCTTTGAATGGACTTGGTATTTTCTGTCTGAACCGTGTTCAACACCTGATCGGCAAAGAAAATGAACAAAAGAGTTATTAGTTACTAAATATCAGGAAATGAATGAAAGAGGACGATATAATGCGATAATGATTGAAATTACTTATGGAGCATTGCTTTCATGTCGCTCCACTGCTCTTGGTCCCAACTGAATGAGTCGAGGACTTCAACTAGGGAGTTGTCAACTTGAATGTTTAGCAAGATCCAGTGGAATCTGCGGACGTTTACATAAGCATACATGCACAGCTCATCCAATAAGTAAAAATAAAATTTGTACAAGATATAAACACTCACTTGAAGTTGTAAGGAATAGTATTTCCTTAACAAAATTATTCTCAGATAAGAACCTGCACAGGTCTTCCTCCACGTCCTTAGGGTGATTCTTTAACGTATATTCATTAACGATATATGGGTCAATGAACCCAACGTCGTATCTTCTAGCTCTTTTGCATTCAAGCATCTTCATTCTGCAGAATATAATATCATCATACAAAAGGATATATAGTTAGGATAATATATTAAATGTAGTGAACAAGCTGAGCTACAAACTGAATTATAGAAATAAATCACTTACAGACAGTAGCAACCAATGATAGATTTATCGAGGGCATGCTGGTTGTATAACTGAAACAGTTCGGTCATTTGAACCTGTATCGAGTATGGTTTGAAGTGATGCTCCTTTATAACGTCCACCGGAAACCAATCTTTCTGATGCTTTTTTTCTGCTTGTGACATGTACCATTCGTGCAGATTTCGTATATGTGTGGATAGACGCGCGAGCTCCTCATTACTGACTAGAGGCTCCACTTGGACATACTGCCGTACTATCTGACCCACTGGCGTATCTTCATAGCCTAAATATTGACAAGAGACATATTTGCTTTGGTACCAAGTGCTTTGGCCCGCGATAGAGTGATTCCCATAAGTGCAACATTATTACGGGCTCTGGGGTCCATTATTTGCATGTCCATATCCATTTCAGCTTTGAAGGCCTTGTCGATGTCTGAAATGACTTTGAGCGGGACGACCGATTGATTCTTCTGTGCTCCGAGCTGGGCAACTTGCTTCCCGCTTTTTGCACTTGTGATTTTTTTCTTCTGTGCTTGCTTAATAATCTCCCGGTCATAGTCTGATTCCAGATTCATTGATATCTGGGATGGTTGCTCAAGAAAGGACTTAGCCCACTTTTTGGTTTTTTATCATATACCGGATTTGGCTCAGGCTTTTTGGGTGCAAAATGCGCCTTAACTTGGGCAGCCACATCCGCGTTAGTTTCCTCATCGGTCTTGTCATAAGGTCTCTTTGGAAGAGCCGGCGGGATGTCGACTATCTTCTCCATTTGACCTTTGTTCAATGTGGGGCGCGGGGGACCGTCGAACTTCCGTTTCTTCGACGAGGTAGTCGTATTGCACGAAGGCGGAGGTGGAGATCGAGTATTGCACGGAGACGGAGATCGAGTTGATGTACTCCTGCTGCAGCGATCGTCAGCGGGGCGGGTGGACTTGGAGGTTGGCGATAATCGGGTTGGGGTGGACTTGGAGGTTGATGATATTCGATGCGGAGTGGACTTGGATTCCTTGGAGTCAGTGGCCTTGGCGCCGAGCCTGGAAACTTGATGTACTTCTTATTCCATAGAATGATGTTGCGCTTGACATCTCCTAGTTTCGTAAGGCCTTCAGGCGTAGCGATTTCAATCTCTAGGTCCACAAAATCCACTATGTCATCCACCGTGACACGAGCATAGCCTGGTGGAATCAGAAGTGAATGGTGGAGTGCTCCAGGTAGACAAGGTAAAGCAGTGCCGGTCGCCAACTTGAAGGACATGTTGTTCATTGGCTGATGTAGCTCACATTGTGCCATCTCTCTGACATCATCCACGGGGTAGTGAGGAGCCGGTGCATCATCCAGCAGTGCTTGATCATCAGCCCAGACCTCCGTGGAAGCCACGTTGTTTCTCCGCTGGCTAAGATCCAATGCAGGATCCCGCGGGTGAGTTGACGACGGCGGCCTTTGGCTAATTTCATGCATGAGGTTTTTCAGATCAGCTAGGTCCTGCTCTACCCTGGAGATCCGGTCCGCCTCCCGGTCCTTCTTTCTCTGACGGCTTCTATAATTGGCATCGTACTGAGAAAACCCTTTCTTCCAGGAGACACCGGCGCCTTTGCCTCGTGTTCGTCCTCCCTTTTCAGGATTCCCTAGGGCGCATGTCAGCTCGTCGTTCTCTCTCTCGGGACGGAACAATCCCAATTGAGCATCCATTGCTTGAATAAGGTCTTGGGAGGGTTTTAGAATTTTTTCATGAATTAATGTCTTCCCTGTTTCTAGGTCCAAGGATCCCCCGTGCCCGTACCACCAGTGCTTTGACCTCTCGGGCCATCCATCTGTACCAGGAGTGACGCCTCTAGCCCTCATTTTCTTCTCCATAGTTTCCCACTTAGGGACGGCACTCTTGTAGCCACCTGTCCCCATTTTATGATGGTATTTCTTTTGGGCAGCATTTAAAGCATTCTTTGCCGACTTTGCCTTTTCTTTATAAGATTGCTTGTACTGTAAAAAATCAGGCCACTGTTCTCTCAACTTCTCGTTTACTCCTTTGAAGTCTGGAGTTTTCAATTACGCGACATATTTCGCGTATAAACTTTTTGTGTGGTTCTGGTACAGTTCAGCCATCTTGCTCAGATCCCACTCCTTCACTTTCGCTCTATTTTCAAGCCCACCCGGCCTTGGGGTAATACCATCTACCTCAAATTCTTCATACTCTGGAGGTAGTATGAAATGCGCTATGAGCTTCTGCCAAAGGTCATCTTTGGCATCATCGGTGACATAGTTGTTGGATTCTTCACCGGGTTTCTTTGACTGATTCCATTCTTGGATGGTGATCGGCAGGTTGTCCCTAACAAGCACCCCGCATTGATTTATAAACATCCTCCGGTGCTTCTCTGGAGCAATCGGTTCACCATCATCATCTATTTCTTCATGGTGAACCTCTGATTACCATCCAACTTTTTGTTCGGCCCTCGTTTCGTTCGAGTTGTCGATTGCTTCAATCCGGTGGGCTAAAAGAAGAAGAGAGAGTGATTAATATATATCTAGATCGGTTAATGAATATAAGTAACACGAGGCTTTATATATATGTAGCTCGCCAGATCCTGTCGAGGGGCCATCATTATTGTTGTTATTTGTTCGCCCTTCGTTCATCCGGTCTTCCCCTTGGTACATTAGGTTTTCCTCTAGTCCATCACCGGATGGATTCGGATATGAGGATATCTCTTCCTCAAGCAAAATATCTTCGCCGGTAGTAATATTAAGAGGAATTTCACCTCTTATCACGCCCTGAAGAAAACCTTCACCGATGCGACCAGGATCTTCGGATGGATCCATGACTTAATTATCTATAACAAAAAAAAGTTAAACATGTTAGAAAAAACAATAACCCTAATAACTAAAACCAAAAAAACAATAACCCTAATATTATTTGCGGTAAAACAATAATCTTAATAACTAAAACAAAAAAACCATAATATAAAAAACTATAAAAAACTATTAAAAAACTATAACAAAAAACCCTAATAATCCTAATTATAATAATCCTAACTATAAAAAAACTATAAAGAACTATAGAAAAAATATAACAAAAAACCCTAATAATCCTAATTATAATAATCCTAACTATAAAAAAACTATAGTAAAAAACTATAACGAAAAACCCTAATAATCCTAATTATAATAATCCTAACTATAAAAAACTATAGAAAAAACTATTACAAAATAATTATAATTAATCGTAACACTCTAGCTAATTATAATTAAAATAAATATAATTAATCCTAACTCTAGCTATAAAAAACTATAACAAAATAATTATAATTAATCCTAACTCTAGCTAACAATATAATCCTAATAACAAAAACTATAATTCTAAATAACAAAAACTATAATCCTAACCCTAGCTAACTAATAATTACAAAAAAAAACACCCGCCGCCCGTACCCCTCCCTCGAGCACCGATCGACGCCGGCGGTAGCATGTGATGGCAAGGCGGGGCGGCGCACGGCGCGTGGCGGCACGAGAGAAGGCGCGGAGAGCACGGTGCCGGAGCGGCTAGCGGCGAGGCGGCGCGTGGTAGAGCGGCGGCAACACTACTAGGAAAACAGCTATAGGTAATCCACACTTCTGTGGCGCACCTGCTAGTGGTGTCCCACGGGTAAAATAGGCGTGGCGCATTGCCCACAGGTGCCCTACGGCTAACTTTCATAAGCGTGGCGCACATGGGGGTGGTGCGCCACGGCTATGTGTGGGCCAGGGCACATGTGGCCACATCACACATACCTGTAGCGCACTAGTTCAAGGTGTGCTACGGATGTGTCACTTATCCGTAAGGCACCTTGACCTAGTGCGCTACGGGCATGTTTGCTGCTGCAGCTGGGTCAACTTAGCCGTAGGGCACTCTGCGCTAGTGCCCTACGGCTAAGTGGCATGCACCAACTCCACCCCCCCTCCCCCCCCCCCTGGATCGCCTTTTTAGGTTTTGCAAAAAATAAAAGAAAATAATAAACACTTCAAAAAATAAAATCCTTTCATCTTTAGGTAGGTAATGTGGTATAGTTTCTAGGAAAATTAACAAACATGACTTTCCACTTTTTCTGCAAAAAAAAGTCATGCCACGGTAAAAAGGCCGTAACTTTTGCATACGATATCAAAAAAAACGTATAATATACCAAAATGATGAGAACGAGATTTCGCATCCGCTTACCCGTAGCACACCACCACCTAGTGCGCCACGGATAAGCTTGGGCGGGATTCAAATTTGAATCACCATCCTGCCCACCTACCCCTCAACTTTCCCTCCCCCTTTTCCTTCTCCTTCTTCCTTCTCCTTCTCATTCTCCTCCTTCCCATTTTTCCCCTACACCTATCTCTGGCCACCTTGCTCCGGTGTCATGCTTCGGCCTCTTCCTCTCCTTCAAGTGACGGTGGCACGACGACGGCCTTCTCCTCCTCCTCGCAGCGACGACTGGCGACGGCGGCCTCCTCCTCCTCCTCGCAGCGACGACAGGCGACGGCGGCCTCCTCCTCCTCGCAGCGACGACAGGCGACGGCGGCCTCCTTCTCCTCACCTACCTCCCTTCCTCCCTATCTTCTTCTCTTCCTTCCTCTTGTCGTACCTCCCCTTCTCCAACCATCTACTGCCTCGATGCCGGCAAGGACTACCATGGGCACGGCCTCCCGCACCTCCCTGCGGTGGTAGGTCGTGGCCACGACCATGCTGCGGCGAGGCGACACGACGGCGGCGCACATACCCGATTTTTATTATTCCCTCTATATTCGACGAGAAGCCAGACGGGACCTTAATACTGCTTAGGCATTCAAAAAATATTTCCTTCTCTTTTTTGGTAAGAGCGTAGCTAGCATGACCTTGAAACCATTCTGGATGCAGGCCATCTAGGTCTTTCATATGTTGATGGTCCTTTCGTGCTTCCCGTATATCTTTTGTCTTCCCATACACGCCCAAGAAGCCTAGCAGGTTCACGCAAAGATTCTTCATCACATGCATCACATCGATTGCAGAGCGGACCTCTAAGAATTTCCAATATGGTAGCTCCCAAATATAGATTTCTTCTTCCACATGGGTGCGTGTCCTTCAGCGTCCTTCGGAGCAGATTTTCCTCCCGGACCCTTTTCAAAGGTTACCATTCAAATCTTTGACCATATCAAATATATCAGCACCAGTATGCTCCTTAGGCTTCGTCTGGTGACATGCTAGACCGTTGAAATGCTTGCATTTCTTTTTTAAGGGATGCTTGGCTAAAAGAAATCGACGATGCTCATTGTATATATTCTTCTTACAATGTTCCAAATATATACTTTCAGCCTCATCTAAACAGTGTGTGCATGCATTGTATCCCTTGTTTGACTGTCCTGAAAGGTTACTAAGAGCAGGACAATCATTGATTGTTACGAAAAGCAATGCTCGGAGGTTAAATTCTTCATGCTTGTGCTCATCCCACACGCGTATCCCGGGTTCGTGCCACAACTGTAAAAGTCCTTCCACTAATGGCCTTAGGTACACATCAATGTCGTTGCCGGGTTGCTTCGGACCTTGGATCAACACTGGCATCATAATGAACTTCCGCTTCATGCACAACCAAGGAGGAAGGTTATAGATGCATAGAGTCACGGGCCAGGTGTTGTGACTGGAGCTCTGCTCCCCAAAGGGATTGATGCCATCTGTACTTAGACCAAACCTTAAACTCCTTGCGTCATCTGCAAAGTCCAGGTACTTTCTATCGATTTTTCTCCATTGCGACCCATCAGCGGGGTGTCTCAACATCCCGTCTGACTTACGTTCCTCTTTATGCCATCGCAATAACTTGGCGTGCTCTTTGTTTCTGAATAAGTGTTTCAACGGTGCTATTATATATAGGAGCATACCACATCACCTTGGCGGGAACCCTCTTCCGGGGGGGCTCGCCCTCAACGTCACCAGGGTCATCTCGTCTAGTCTTATACCGAAGTGAAGTGCATACCGGACATGCATACAAATTCTCATACTCCACACCGCGGTAGAGGATGTAGTCATTAGGGCATGCATGTATCTTCTGAATCTCTAAACCTAGAGGGCAGACAACCTTCTTTGCTTCGTACGTACTGGCGGACAATACGTTATCTTTTGGAAGCATATTCTTCATCATTTTCAGCAACTTTTCAAATGAGGAGTCAGGTATAGCACACTCAGCCTTCCATCGCAGCAATTCCAGTGTGCTGCCCAGCTTTTTCAGACCATTTTCGCAATTTGGGTACAACAACTTTTTGTGATCCTCTAATATGTGATTGAACTTCTCCCTATCCTTTTCAGTTTCACAATCTCTTCGTGCATCGGCAATGGTCCGACCAAGATCATCAGCGGGTTCATCATGTGTCTCTTCTTCACCCTCCCCTTCAGCATCCCCCATGGAAGTATCTCCGTACTTAGGGAAACCATGATAGTTGTCATCCTCCTCCTCTTCTTCATTGTCTTCCATTATAACACCTCTCTCTCCATGCTTGGTCCAACAATTATAACTAGACATGAAGCCGGACTTCAACAGGTGGCTGTGAAGGGTTTTTTAGTCAGAGTAATCCTTCTGATTCCTACATCCATTACATGGACAGAATATAAAACCATTGCGCTTGTTTGCATCAGCAACACGGATGAATTCATGCATGCCATTAATGAACTCGCCAGAGTGTCGATCAGTACCGTACATCCACTCCCGGACCATTTGCATTATAGTAAAAGTATATCAAAAACCATTACACAACATGATAAAAATATTACAAGTTATATTGAGAGCTTCTAGAGCATTAATTTTGAATTTTGAAAAATTTACATGCACCAATTTGTGAATTGGAGAAAACAATCAACATAATAAATGTGGATTTTTTTTATTATTGTTCTATCAGTGAAAACCTCATTCCATTCTAAGCTCTGAAACACTAAAATTACACATTTCAATTTTTAGTAACTATGTGCCTAATCAAAATTTGTTACACATATATATCAAAATTCTTCTAGCTACTTCTGGAGCATGCATGCATTGATCCATATCTCTATACTTCTAGAGCATTATAGAGCTAAAGTAGAAATAAGAGATGAAAGAATGAAGTTCTAACCTTTTAAAGCTTTGGATTTAGGTGTTACAAACTAAATCTTGACAAATCTTGAAAAAAAAATGGCATGAACTCTCTTGCTTCTTTGAGAAAAATGGCCATCATATGCTTTAGGGCAGCAGGACAGGAAGCAGAATATATAGTGGTAGACAACTAGTCCCGAGCCGTGATACGATCCGGAACTAATACTCCACGAAAAGACCAGCTGGCCTGCTCCAGGTCATTAGTCCCGGTCCGTATTACGGACCGGGACTAAAGATCTGGTCTGGCCCGGGACTAGTGACTACGGCCGTTTCTAGCCGTTAGAGGCCTCACGGCCCGGGACTAACGCTCCCACTAGTCGCGGGCTGTGACAGGCCGGGACTGCTGGCCTTGTTCACGTCGAACCGAAGATGGTTTTTCCAGTAGTGTCTCCTTCCATATCGCATCACTCGTACGTATCGAAATGGGTTACTTTCGCGCCGCATGCGGAGGCCAGAGGAGTCCTTGATTATCAGTTCAGATCTAGAGTTCTGTTTTGCCATGACAGATTTCATGTGGAGCTTCGAGATGGGTCAGGTAAGGTGATCGATTCTCTCGATCTACCGGAAGGTAAGGTGATTTGATGGAGTAATTTTGTTTTCATGCCTATCTTCCTGCTTCGACGGTAGTTACGGTATATATAGCTAGGTTCCACGGTGGGTACGATTGGATGCGCTGCACCTGCACACGCCAACTTGGCAACTTGCCGGAAGGTGCAGCCTCAAAACGACGATCGACGATACATGATATTCTTATCAGAACTAGTACTATATATGCATGGCCATCATTATCATCAAGTGGACAGCATTGACTACAATATATACTGGAATCACAGATTACTTACTTGACCAAGCTTGCTTGCTTGAACACAACGCAAGTAAATCAAATGTAATGTCGCCATCGTCGCACTCTGGTGTCCTGTACATACACATGCCTATTTTTTCTCACCAATTTGAAGCTTCTACATAGTGTGGAACCTACTTATAGTGGAAATTCACGTATGTAAGTGGCACGGGAAAATTACAAATCCAAAGTTTCACCGAGCTTTACATGTTTAGAAAATATAATGTTGTTACAAATCCGATCTCTCTGCCAGCCAGCCAGCGAAACTTCACTATATGGGAGCCGTCATGGTGGAGGCCTCCCCCTCTTCTCTCTGCCAATCGTAGGGGCGCATCCTCTTCCTGACCTTTCCTCTTACTTGCTGCCTTCGCTCTAGCACGGCAGTGAAATGCAACCTCGAGCGGCGGCGCTTCTTCCCCAGCTCGACCTTTAGCGGCGACGTCCAACGCTAAAGTTGAAGAACTGAAGTTCTTGTTTCTTCTTAACCTAGCAGTCGGAACCAGTCGTCTCTGGCCTCGTCAACCGTTGTCTCGTTTGGGAATTTGGAGGCGAAACACCATCTCCTTGTCTCTTCTCCCTGTAGTCAAGACTTTGAAGGTGGGTCACTACCTAGACTATACTTTGACGATCGAAATTGCTGATGCTATTCCTGCCATAACTATGCAACAATAAATTCCACCGATCTATTAATAATCATTAACAGTAGTAAAAAAAGGCTAAAAGTAATAAAAATTACAAACAAATCAAAAGACCACCTAATGACGACTACAAACGCTAGTGCAAGCCGAAGGCGTGCCACCGTCCTCGCCCTTCAACACCAGAGCCGGACAAGTTTGTTGTAGTAGAACTTGTTGTAGTAGACAGTCGGAAAGTCGTCATGTTAAGGTCCAAAAGGACCAATACACTAGAGCAGCAACCATCGCCAATGACGACATTCGTAAATCGAAAGAGACTGACCTAAAAACACATCAATGAACATGAAAACCGAACAGATCTCAGGAGATCTGCCAGGCACACGACTCCACGCGTCATCCGCCAGTGCTAGATGCACTACTGGAGCAAGGATAGGACGGGAGGATCTTATTTAGATTTCAAGATGTAGCCATCGCCTCACCATCTCAAATTTTTTTGGAAAAATAGTGTAACTAACGAATAGAAACCTCCCGCCGACGAGAGGTCATTGATGAGTGATTATTAACTCCATGGATTTGATATAGATTAACATGATTCATATGTATATACTTTCTCATCGCATGCACTATTAGTATGTAATAACAGGATTAAGACGTAATAACAGGGTTAAGACGGCCTTGAGTCTGTTCATAGGCCGGATTCATCAGATTCCAGGTAGAATAGGAAGCTCCAAGATGTTTTATATGTATGTGTGTGGGCGAGCTTCATGTGAGATTAGTTTCCATCTCTACTATCTCCGATTTCTTGATTGTGATATCCTATATATAAATAAAGTTTCCGATTGATCCCAGCACAAATCATCAAAGTGATAGCCTTGGGCATCTCCTTGGACGATGTCGTACCCCTGGCAGCGTGTCGTGGTATCGTCCTCATGCAGCTCACCCCCGGTACCTTCAGACTCTGCAACCCTATCACCAACGAACGTTGCCTTCTCCCACCTCTCAACGACACCGACCGTGTGTATAGCTATGCCATCATTATATCTGCCAATAGTAGCGATGGGACGTCATGGTGTGGCTTCGCCTTCTCCCAAGGGAAGCACCGTCGACACGGTATTGCTGCTCGTACTATGGTCCTAGGCTTTCCCTCGGTACTCCGAGTAAAGTGAAGGAAGAGGATTCCCTCGACGCCCTTCAGGAAGGAATGGAGCCACGCAAAGACGTCACGACTTTAGCGTCGGACACGTCGAAAGGGATTTCTCCCGAGCTCCGCCCACACAAAACCCCGGTGCATCAGAACGCTACCATCCCACTATGCCACCAACCAACATGCACCACCACGACCTTGAAACTAGGCCTATAGTTTTTGGGCCCCTAATTTTTTTGGGCCTGGGTAGCTTGTCGGCCACCATAGTGGAGCTTAAGCTCCAGCCAGGCTTCGTGTGGTTCCTTGTGAATTTTATTTTTTTGGAAATTATTTTAAGGAATTATAGTGGTGCTTGGGGTTATTTGTTAAAAAGCTGAGCACTATCTGACCGAAGAGAAAGGGAGCGAAGCAAATAATTTCACCTTTGTGGCCATAAGATTTTTTTTCGAAAAGGGGATGTACCCGGCCTCTGTATCGGTCGATGCACATAACCTTTTATTAAAAAATCAAACTCCAAAAGTACTACAAATCATGGATCGCTTAAAGTCGACATCAAAATCAACCAGCAAAAAATAATAAAAGAGCGACTAAACATCATAATCCAATCTATCAGAACGCATCCAAGTAGACTAGCTGAAGATGTACTCAACGACCAACAGGAGAAGGCTGCACCCCGTAGCCATAATATCCCGTTGGTCTGGTGTAGATAGGCATGCCCAAAGCTACATCCAATGTGCCACCATGTGGATAACCTGCATAAGATTAATTTTTTTTTGAATTTGTTAAAATGATGTCATTCTTGCATCTCTAAATAGACCAACATAAGGCTGAAGCACCAATGCGAAGGCTAGCCTTAGATGACTTATCAAAACTATGTAACCAATTACCAAACATGTTCACAATATGAGGGGGTAAATCATAAGCAAAATGGATAATTCGCCATAGGGCAAGATATAAATAAGTGTTCTATGGTTTCCTATAACCCCAAAAAATAACACTTCGTACATTCTACCCAATTTCTTTTAACCAGATTATCAGTAAAACTTTATTATTAAGAAACCACATAATTTTTTTTGATTTTGAGGGGAATTTTTAATTTCCAAAGGTATTTCTGAAGAAAGACAGTATGATCATTCATAAGGTTTGCATACATGGATTTAACTGAGAACACCCCGGATGATGTGAATTTCCATACAAACTTATCATGGTGATCCGACAGCTGAACCATCATGAGCCTTTGACACAAGTGTAACCAATCATCCCACTTATTACCAACAAGTACCCTTCTAAAACCAATGTTTAGGTTATTTGAGATAGTACTTGTGCAACTGTCATGTTCTTTTGCTGTACAATATTGTACAATGATGGATATTCTTGTGCTAAGGGAGTATCTCCCAACCATGTGTCCTCCCAAAACCTAGTACATTAACCATCCCCTACATTGAAATGGCCTCTGGCGAAGAACTCATTTTTCACCTTCATAAGTCCCTTCCAAAAAGGAGAATCGGTCGGTTTTGCTTGGGCTCCAGACAAGGTTTTTTGACTAAGATATTTGTTATGAAAAGCCATATGCTTAGTAAAAATTTATTTTTAATCTCGACCTCAATTCCTAGACCTCCGTGATCTTTTGGTCTACAAATGATATTCCATTTCGTTAATCTATATTTTATTTTATTTTCATCACTTTGCCAGAAAAAGCGAGACCAATAAAAATCCAAATGTTTCCTTACCCCCTTAGGAATTTCCAGGAAAGATAGCATAAACATAGGTAAACTTGTTAAAACAGAATTGATTAGGACTAAGCGATCACCATATGATTGTTAGATGTATATATTTGTATATTGTAGTTTCCCCATATGTTAGAGGGCTTCCTGCATATTTGCACATGTACCTGTACTATATATTGTGGCCTTTGGCCCCTAGAGGTATACATGTTGCATATCCCTGACATGGTATCAGAGCTAGGTTAGACAGTTTTTTCTGCAACAAGACACAGCCGCCACCGTCCCTGTCGTCGTCGTTCTTCCGACGTCGCCGCCGCCGGTTGCCGCTGTCTCCGGCCATCTCTCTGGCCATCTGTAGATCAGATCTGCTGCAGGGCCGTCTGCCGAGCCCATCCACTGCCACCGTCCGCAGCAGGGCCGTCCGCCGCCGCCTGGCCGACCGTCCGCCCCGCCGCCATCTGGCCGGCCGTCCGCCACCGCCTGCCGACGTTAGGCCACCTGCCCGCCCTGCCGCCATCTGGCCGGCCGTCCGCCGCCGCCTGCCGACGCCAGGCCGCCTTCCCGCCCCGTTCGCGCGACCGCCTGCCCGCCCCGTCCGTGCGATCGTCGCCCCGCAGTACGCGCCACTGCCGCCTGCCTGCCCCGCCGGCGACCATCTGCCTGCCCCGACGTGTCCTTGCTGGGGCCCCGCCGGCTGCTGTCCCTCTCCTGTCCTTCGCTTGGACCTGAGAGGCTGCTGGCTCTGTTCCTCGTCGATCCCAAATCGGATCTGACGAGTTGACTTCGAAAAAAAAGAGCTATGTCTTATTCATCGGGCTTTGTTGCGATTCCTCGCTGCCCGGTGATCTTCGATGGCGTGAATTACCCTAATTTCGCTGCCTTTATGCGCGTTCACATGCACGGCTCCGTCTTTGGGGTGTGCTCTCCGGCTAGGTCTCCTGTCCGTCGTGCCCCCTGCTCCTGTGGCTCCTCTTCCGCCGATGTCGATTGTTCTCGGCGTTGATACTTCTCAGGAGGCCCATGATGCTGCTCAGAGTGCCGATGATAGTGTTGTTGTTGTTGTTGTTGTTGTTGTTTATGAGCTAAAGTTCAAACAGTACTCTGCTGATCTCGAGACCTATCGCCACGCTTTGACTGTCTACACTCAGTGGGTCGATGAGGATGCTCGTGCTGCTGCTGTTCTCACCTCCAGTGTTCTGCCCCAGTATGCAGCTGAGTTCATGAGTCTCCCTATTGTTGCCGCTCAGTGGGTACATCTTTGTCAACGCTATCAGCCGTCTGGGGATGCTCTTTACCTGTCTGTGGTTCGCCAGGAGCATGCTCTTCAGCAGGGTGATTCCACTATTGATGAGTTCTATACTCAGAGTGCTGCAATATGGCATCAGCTTGAATCTCTCCATACTGCTGTTTGTGGCACATGCTCGTGTTGCCAGATTGTGCGCTTGGATTTGGAGTTTCATCGCATCTATGAGTTTTTGTCTCGGCTCCACCAGGAGTTTGAGCCCCGGCGTGCTTAGATGAATGCTCGTGGTCGTGTTCCGCTCTCTGTGGTGTTGTCTAAGCTTCTCGTTGAGGAGACACGTCTCCGTGGTGCTGGTCTTCTTGCGGTTCCATCTGTGCTTTCTACTCGTGGTCCTCCTATGTCATCTTCTCCCTCGAATCAGCCGTGGTCCTCTATGCCGCCGCCGATACTACCCACTCCTCCAGGTCAGGGTCAGAGTCAGCACCAACACCAGTAGTCTCAGGGTCAGAGTCAGCACCAGCAGGCTCGTGGTCAGGGTCGTCATGGTTCTCTTCGTCACTGCTCTTACTGTAACAAGGATGGCCACACTTGGGCCACCTGTTATACACGGGATCCCAGTTTACGTCAGCAGCACCAGGATCGTGGGCAGTAGGCTCCTTCCGGATCTTCAGTAGTTGCACTCTCCGATCAGGACATTATCAGGAGTCTTCGCGGTCTGCTTGGTGCTACAGGCTCTTCTTCGACATGCACTGCTGGTTCTATGACTGATTCTTCAGGCACTGCGCGACCACCACCTTCTACACAGTCAGGTACATCCCCATGGTATCTGGATTCTAGAGCTTCCTTTCATATGACCTCTGAGTCTTCTTTTCTGTCCGCTCTTCGTTCTCTCCCTTCTCCTGTCCGTGTCTTCACGGCTGATGGTACCTCTCTTCCTGTTTCTAGTCGGGGCACCCTTTCTACTTCTTATTTTTCTATTCCTAATATTTCTCATGTTCCTCGTCTTAAGATGAATCTGTTCTCTGCTAGCCAGCTTACTGACTCTGGTTGTCGCGTCATCCTTGATGCTGATTCTTGTGTTGTCCAGGACCGTCGCACACAGGCCCTGGTTGGAGCTGGCCCTCGCAGCCGTGACTCTTCAGGACTTTGGGAGTTAGACTAGCTTCGTGTTCCTTCCGCTGCCACTTCATCTGCCAGTTCTTCTCCGGTTGTCGCCTCCACTACCAGCTCCTTTTAGCAGTGGCATCATCATCTTGGTCACCTTTGTGACTCTCACCTGTCGTCATTAGTTCATCGTGGTCTTCTGGGGTCTGTCTCAGGAGATGGGTCTTTACATTGTCAGGGTTGTAGGTTGGGCCAACAGATTCAGCTTCCCTATCCTACTAGCGCGTGTGTATCTCAGCGACCTTTTGATTTAGTTCATTCTGATGTTTGGGGTCCGGCTCCTTTCGCTTCGAAAGGGGTCCATCGCTACTATATTTTATTCATCGATGATTTTTCTCGGTACACTTGGTTGTATTTTATGCGCTCTCGCAGTGAAGTGCTCTCCATATATCACCGTTTTGGGGCCATGGTCCATACTCAATATTCTACACCCATTCGTGTGTTTCGTGCTGATTCTGCTAGTGAGTATATCTCCCAGATGTTGCGAGCTGTTCTTGCTGAGAGGGCACCCTTGATCAGTTCTCCTGTCCTGGCGCACATGCCCAGAATGGCGTTGCTGAGCGTAAGCATCGCCATCTTCTTGAGACCACTCGTGCCATGATGATTGCTTCTTCCCTTCCTCCGCATTTCTGGGCTGAGGCTATCGCTACATCGACTTACCTCATCAATATTCATCCCTCTGCCACTTTGCAGGGTGGTATTCATCTTGAGCGTCTATCTGGACAGTCTCCAGACTACTCCATGCTTCGCTTGTTTGGTTGTGTTTGCTATGTTCTCCTTGCTCCTCGAGAACGCACCAAACTGACCGCTCAGTCTGTTGAGTGTGTCTTCCTTAGATACAGTGATGAGCATAAGGGCTATCGCTGTTGGGACCCCGTTGGTCGTCGGATGCGTATCTCTCGTGATGTTACTTTTGATGAGATGCGTCCTTTCTATCCTCGTCCCACCGCCGGTACCTACCCGGTGGAAGATATCTCTTTTCTTCTTTTTCCTGACACACCTCCTTCTACTCCTATTGTGTCTTCTTCAGGATACCCTCCCCCCGATGTCTCTTCTTCGACATCGTCCTCCTCTGCTCCGTCTAGTTCTCCTAGTTCTCCTCGTTCTCCGGAGTCTTCCTCTGCTATTCCTTCTTCTTAATCGTCGTCTCCTGAGTCGTCTTCCCCTGATGAGCTTCCCTCTACTCGTCCTGTTCTTCAGCGTCGTGCCCCCAACCGTTACTCTTCTAGTCAGTATGGTCTTTCTGTTGCCTCCGAGCCGACTTCTTATTGGGATACTGAGCATCATCCTGAATGGCAGCTGGCCATGGCTGAGGAGATTGCTGCGCTTGAGCACACTGGCACCTGGGATCTTGTTTCTCCCCCTCCCGGTGTTCGTCCTATCACGTGTAAGTGGGTCTATAAGATTAAGACCCGCTCTGATGGATCTCTTGAGCGCTATAAAGCGCGTCTTGTGGCTTGTGGTTTTCAGCAGGAGCATGGTCGTGACTATGATGAGACCTTTACTCCTGTGGCTCATATGACCACTCTACGTACTCTTCTTGCTGTTGCTTCTGTTTGTCACTGGTCTGTGTCCCAGGTTGATGTTCAGAATGCCTTTCTCAATGGTGAGTTGAGTGAGGAGGTTTATATGCAGCCTCCTCCTGGGTATTCTGTTCCGGCGGGGATGGTTTGTCGTCTTCGACGTTCTCTTTATGGCCTTAAACAGGCCCCTCGTGCCTGGTTTGAGCGCTTTGCTTCTAGAGTGACTATTGCTGGTTTCTCCCCTAGTGCTCATGATCCAGCGCTGTTTGTTCACACTTGTCCTCGTGGACGCACTCTTCTTCTTCTCTATGTTGATGATATGATCATTACTGGTAATGATTCTGAGTATATCGCCTTTGTTAAGGCTCGTCTTCGTGATCAGTTTCTTATGACTGATCTTGGTCCTCTTCGATACTTTCTTGGGATTGAAGTTTCTTATGACTGATGGCTTTTACATCTCCCAGGAAAAATATATTCAGGATCTTCTTGCTCGTGCTGCTCTTGGGGATGAGCGCACTGTTGAGACCCCTATGAAGCTTAATGTTAAGCTTCAACCTACTAATGGTGATCCTCTTCCTGATCCGACGCGTTATCATCATCTTGTTGGGAGTCTTGTTTATCTTGCTGTCACTCGTCCTAACATCTCTTATCATGTTCATATTCTGAGTTAGTTTGTTTCTGCTCCTGCTACTGTTCACTATAGTCATCTTCTCCGTGTTCTTCGCTATCTTCGTGGTACGATCACTCATTGCCTTTTCTTTCCTCGTTCCAGCTCCCTCCAGCTCCAGTGCAATTCGGATGCTACGTGGGTGAGTGATCCTTCGGATCGCCATTCACTTTCTGCTTACTGTGTGTTTCTTGGTGGTTCGCTCATTGCTTGGAAGACGAAGAAACAGACAGCGGTTTCCCGTTCGAGTGTTGAGGCTGAGTTGCGTGCTATGACCTTGTTGACTGCTGAGGTGACCTGGTTACGGTGGTTACTTGCGGATTTTGGGGTCTCTATTACCACACCCACTCTGGTTTTGTCTGACAGTACAAGTGCTATTAGTGTTGTACGTGATCCGGTCAAGCATGAGCTTACCAAGCATATTGGTGATGATGCTTTCTATACACGTGCTCAGGTGCAGGCTCAGGTTGTTGCACTTCAGTATGTGCCTTCATATTTACAGTTGGCGGATTTCTTTATAAAGACACAGACCAGAGCGTAGCATGATTTCTTACTCTCCAAACTCAGGGTTGTGGATCCACCATGAGTTTGAAGGGGGTGTTAGATGTATATATTTGTATATTATAGTTTCCCCATATGTTAGGGGGTTTCCTGCATATTTGCACCTGTACCTGTACTATATATTATGGCCTTTGGCCCTTAGAGGTATAAATGTTACCTATTCCTGACAATGATAATAACTTGCCCTTCCAGCAACCCAATTTACCTTCACATCGAGTTTACTGGATACTAATCTGAATTATTAAGTTTTCTATAATGAATAGGTACCCCAAGGTACCAAAAGGGCAAAACACCAGCCTCACAACCAAAAATTTGTTTATACCGGTGTTCTTCGTCCTTTTCTTTACCAAAATAGAATATCTCGCTTTTATGGAAGTTAATTTTAAAAAAGATAGTTGTTCAAAGATGCATAATATTAGCTTCATGTTCACAACTTTTCATAGGTCGTGTTCCATAAATAATACAGTATCATCTGCGTATTGTAAAATTGAGACCCTTTCATCAACAAGATGTGGAATGAGGCCTTCGACTTGTCCATCCTCTTTTGCCCGTGCAATTAGAATGACCAACATATCTAAAATTATGTTGAAAAGCATCAGAGATAAAGGAACACCCTGTCTTAGGCCCCCTTCTTTTCAGCTTCTTGGCTAGCTTCTCCCAGAAGCTACCCTCAACCAGCTTCTCCCAGAATCTCATCTTTAAAATTCGTTCAAACTTCTTAATTAGTAGTTTCAATGTCAATTTAAAAGTATAAACGATTTTGGCAGATGAGATTCTGGGAGAAGCTGGTCGAGGATAGCTTCTGGAAGAAGCTGAAAAGAAGGGGGCCTTAGACCCTTTGTAGTTTGAATGTAATGTCCAATATTATCATTAACCCGTATCCCAACACTCCCTTCCTGAACAAATTGCTTAATTAATTTGCACCACTCTTGTGCAAATTTCTTCATACACAGTGTTTGTTGAAGGAAAGACCATTTCACTTTGATACTTGTACTAGAACACAAGAGAAGTGAATGGCAAAGAATAATCCACATATGAAAAGGTAAAAAGAAATATAAAAGGGAGTAAGGTAAACAAAGGAAGTCTATATTGACAACCGTACACCTTTGCATCAGGGTTGGTTTGATCATCGTCTACTTAAGTGAAATAGGACCAGCAATATTACCACTAGGAAATAACTCGATCTGGGATTTTGAAATGGCGTTGTATAGAGCTTTGTTGCTCCATCGGCTCCGTTCCATTTAAGCCCACAGAATCATTGCATTCATCTGCCAATCGAAGCAATGCAAGTTTAGCACCATTTTGTAGCATACCGAACAGAAGCAACCAAGCCTAAACTTGGAAAGCTGAACATGATGGCTAGTTTTGCAGCTTACCTAGTACTAGCTTCAGCCTAAATACTGCCTGATGCCTGCCATCAGGATTATGATGAGGTGCAAGCTGCAGAATTACCCTATTATTATCATACAAGTATACTCAGAACCGATACATTGACTAATTAATACTCCCTTCGGCCCATATTAATTGACTCAAATTTGCCTAAATTTGAATGAATCTAGACACTATTTAGTATATAGGTTTATCCAAATTTTGATAAATCAAAGTCAATTAATATGGATCGGAGGGAGTAGCAGATCTCTCGTGAACAAAATGTGTTCTTCCTTCCTCACTCACCCACTCACACTGAAATGGGCTGTAGTACATATATTCTTTGCTTCCTCGATTTGATTAAATTGCTATAGCGTCAACACAGGGACGATAGGCCCACCACACGAATCATCTAAAAAAGCCAGAAACGAAGCATCCTATGATCTGGTTACTCTGAATTTATTTTTTGTTTAGGACAGCGTCAACACAGAGTAGTTGCTTGTTATCAAGCACTGTTCAGCTATCATGGAGTCAAAAACTAAGCAGGACAGAAAAGCAGGCGTGAGCAGTTAAGCGTCAGACTTAGGCCTATAGCTTACCTGAGCATTAGCAGTTTGGAAGTGGACAGCCACTACTCTACTTCTAAATAAGTTTGCGCTTGGTTCCTTCTACAAAGTCAACTAATGATAAATAAACACAAAATATAAGTGAACATTAGATCCTTGAAATGAACACATGATAAATAATTTTCATAAATAGATAAATATTAGAAATAGACAGGGCTGAAAAATAAGGAGTATAATCAAGGCCATAGAAAACCAGCCACAAAAGAGAAGACCACACAAAACCATCCACAAAAGACAAGACCACACAAAACCATCCACAGAAGACAAGACCCTGGAAATCTCCACATATTAACGCAGAAATTATCCAACTTCCCCACATCAAAATGTAAAACTTAAAATCCATTAGATCACCATGGCCATTAAGAGCATCTCCACTCGTTGGGCGAACCCAGGCCAAAAACCAGACCTTTTTTCGTCCGAACGAAACAAGTTTTCGGCCTGGGTACGCCGAGTTTCCCACTCGCGTACCCAGGCCGAGTTCCCACGTTCGGCTAAATTTCATTAAAGATGGGCGAATATAGGCAGATTACATCGAATTTAAACTAAGGTAGTACATAACAAACTAAAAAACATTAAAAAGGCTGCCGCCGTGGCCTTCGCCGTCCTCCTCGTCGTCATGGAGGACGAAGAGCGGGGCGCCCTGGTAGGACGAAGAGCAGGGCGCACTCCAAAAACGCCGCCGACCGGCCGCGTTGTTGCGCTTTGGTGGCGACTCGTTCGGCGGCCCCTCGTGGCGGGCGAGCTCCTGGCGCGACGGTCGGCGAAGAACTCCTCCCAGTAGAGGAGGTTGTCGGGGCTCTCGGCGGCGGAGGGATCATCCATGGCGCCAATGAACTCCTAGATCTCGTACAACAGTTCTTCCAGCATCGGCGCCAGCAAGATAGGGATGCCGCCGGCGCTAAGCTTCCGCCCCGGAGGGTTCCGCGTGTCCGGCGGTGCCATGTAGCCGGCCTCGTAGAGCAGGCGTGCCTCCCGGGCCTTGAGGGTGCGCCGGCCAAAGCCGTTCGCCGCCGCACCGTCGCCGGGATACCGCTCGGCCATGGTTAAGTGGGGAGGGGAGAGTGAGGGTGTTCACCGGAGTTTCTGGCTAGGGAGCTGTGAGAGAGTGTGAGGAACTCCGGCGAGGGGTGCGGCTTATATAGGCCGAGGTGGGCGGCGAGGGCGGGAAGAGGGGAAATGGCGGGAAGTTAGTTTTGTACCAGTGCCTATATATTCCAAGTAGAGTAACATTGGTTTTGTGCTCTTCGATATTCCAATGTGACTCTCCTGTCTCTGTTTCCAGGCTACGATGTTATTTCAGACATGCAAACTTGTTTATTCAGAGGGGAACATAACATAAGTCTCTCTCTTCTTGGTTGGAGCAAGCACGCCACGCCACCTACGAACTGCGTACGAGCAATCACTAGTGGAAACGAGGCCTTTGGTTGAGGTCGGAAATGGACTTTAACACCGTCCGTACCAGCGTGGTCCAGAGAGCAAAAAAGAGCACCCCTTTAACACCGGTTCGAGCCACGAACCGGTGTTAAAGGCCCTGCACCAGTGGCCCATGCAGCCCCCACCCCCTTTAACACCGGTTTGTGGCTTGAACCGGTGTTAAAGGGTGTGCGTCTATATAACACACCGCAGCCCACACCCCTCTCTCTCATTTTTTCACTCTCGCATTTTGGAGCTTAGCAAGAGGGTGAGAGGTGTGCTAGTTTGTGTTTTTTTCCTATGCACAAGAGGTGTTCGGTGAAATGCTCGAGAGCTCGAATTAAGTTTTCTCGTTGCTCTTTCCTTCTCGGTCGAGGTAGGAAACTTTATCCTTTCATGTGTCATTGATATACTATATAAATGGTCATCTCCCTATTAATTTTTAATATACTATATAATGCAGATGAACCGGCAATGGATGTACGGTGACCGATGCACTTCCGAGTACATTACGGGCCTCCAAAATTTCATCGTTGTGGCTAATGCAAACTGTGGTCACAATGGTTTTATGTGCTATCCATGTGTTCACTGTCAGAACAAGAAAGACTACTCAAATACCAGAACCATTCATGCCCACCTGCTTCGATCCGGTTCCATGCCCAGCTATAATTGTTGGACCAAGCACGGAGAAAAAGGGGTTGTGATGGAAGACAACGAAGAAGAAGAGGATGATGACAACTATCATAATATGTATCATGAATATGATGATACTGCAAAGGGGGTAGATAATAAATATCAAGAGGCAGCAGATGGGCCCGCTGATGACGATCTTGGTCGGGCCATTACTGATGCAAAGGAAGAATGTGAAACTGAAAAGGAGAAGGAGAAGCTGGAGCAGATGTTAAAGGATCAAAAAACATTGTTGTACCCAACTTGCGAAGATGGCCACAAAAAGAATCTGCTTCCAAGAAATAATGAGTTGTCCGACAGTACATACCAAGCAAAGAAGGTTGTCTGCCCTCTAGAATTAGACGTGCAGAAGATACATGCCTGCATCCTCTACCGCGGTGAGAAGTACGAGAATTTGGATGCATGTCCGATATGCACTGCACTGCGGTATAAGATCAGACGAGACGACTCTGACGATGTTGAGGGCGAGGCCCCTAGGAAGAAGGTTCCTTCCAAGGTTATGTGGTATGCTCCTATAATATCACGGTTAAAACGCCTCTTCAGAAATAAAGAGCATGCCAAGTTGTTGCGATGGCACATGGAAGACCGTAAGAAAGACGCGATGTTGAGACACCCCGCTGATGGGTCACAGTGGAGAAAAGTCGAGCGGGAGTATCCGGACTTCGCACGTGACCGCAAGGAACTTAAGGTTTGGTCTAAGTGCAAAAGGCATGAATCCTTTTGATGAGCAGAGCTGCAGTCATAGCACCTGGCCTGTGACTCTATGTATCTATAACTTTCCTCCTTGGTTGTTTATGAAGAGGAAGTTCATTATGATGCCAGTGCTCATCCAAGGCCCGAGGAAACCCGGTAACGACATTGATGTGTACCTAAGGCCATTAGTTGAAGAACTTTTACACCTGTGGGCCAAACCAGGTGTACGTATGTGGGATGAGCATAAAGGGGAGCCATTTGACCTACGAGCGTTGCTTTTCATAGGTCGTGTTCCATAAATAATACAGTATCATCTGCGTATTGTAAAATTGAGACCCTTTCATCAACAAGATGTGGAATGAGGCCTTCGACTTGTCCATCCTCTTTTGCCCGTGCAATTAGAATGACCAACATATCTAAAATTATGTTGAAAAGCATCAGAGATAAAGGAACACCCTGTCTTAGGCCCCCTTCTTTTCAGCTTCTTGGCTAGCTTCTCCCAGAAGCTACCCTCAACCAGCTTCTCCCAGAATCTCATCTTTAAAATTCGTTCAAACTTCTTAATTAGTAGTTTCAATGTCAATTTAAAAGTATAAACGATTTTGGCAGATGAGATTCTGGGAGAAGCTGGTCGAGGATAGCTTCTGGAAGAAGCTGAAAAGAAGGGGGCCTTAGACCCTTTGTAGTTTGAATGTAATGTCCAATATTATCATTAACCCGTATCCCAACACTCCCTTCCTGAACAAATTGCTTAATTAATTTGCACCACTCTTGTGCAAATTTCTTCATACACAGTGTTTGTTGAAGGAAAGACCATTTCACTTTGATACTTGTACTAGAACACAAGAGAAGTGAATGGCAAAGAATAATCCACATATGAAAAGGTAAAAAGAAATATAAAAGGGAGTAAGGTAAACAAAGGAAGTCTATATTGACAACCGTACACCTTTGCATCAGGGTTGGTTTGATCATCGTCTACTTAAGTGAAATAGGACCAGCAATATTACCACTAGGAAATAACTCGATCTGGGATTTTGAAATGGCGTTGTATAGAGCTTTGTTGCTCCATCGGCTCCGTTCCATTTAAGCCCACAGAATCATTGCATTCATCTGCCAATCGAAGCAATGCAAGTTTAGCACCATTTTGTAGCATACCGAACAGAAGCAACCAAGCCTAAACTTGGAAAGCTGAACATGATGGCTAGTTTTGCAGCTTACCTAGTACTAGCTTCAGCCTAAATACTGCCTGATGCCTGCCATCAGGATTATGATGAGGTGCAAGCTGCAGAATTACCCTATTATTATCATACAAGTATACTCAGAACCGATACATTGACTAATTAATACTCCCTTCGGCCCATATTAATTGACTCAAATTTGCCTAAATTTGAATGAATCTAGACACTATTTAGTATATAGGTTTATCCAAATTTTGATAAATCAAAGTCAATTAATATGGATCGGAGGGAGTAGCAGATCTCTCGTGAACAAAATGTGTTCTTCCTTCCTCACTCACCCACTCACACTGAAATGGGCTGTAGTACATATATTCTTTGCTTCCTCGATTTGATTAAATTGCTATAGCGTCAACACAGGGACGATAGGCCCACCACACGAATCATCTAAAAAAGCCAGAAACGAAGCATCCTATGATCTGGTTACTCTGAATTTATTTTTTGTTTAGGACAGCGTCAACACAGAGTAGTTGCTTGTTATCAAGCACTGTTCAGCTATCATGGAGTCAAAAACTAAGCAGGACAGAAAAGCAGGCGTGAGCAGTTAAGCGTCAGACTTAGGCCTATAGCTTACCTGAGCATTAGCAGTTTGGAAGTGGACAGCCACTACTCTACTTCTAAATAAGTTTGCGCTTGGTTCCTTCTACAAAGTCAACTAATGATAAATAAACACAAAATATAAGTGAACATTAGATCCTTGAAATGAACACATGATAAATAATTTTCATAAATAGATAAATATTAGAAATAGACAGGGCTGAAAAATAAGGAGTATAATCAAGGCCATAGAAAACCAGCCACAAAAGAGAAGACCACACAAAACCATCCACAAAAGACAAGACCACACAAAACCATCCACAGAAGACAAGACCCTGGAAATCTCCACATATTAACGCAGAAATTATCCAACTTCCCCACATCAAAATGTAAAACTTAAAATCCATTAGATCACCATGGCCATTAAGAGCATCTCCACTCGTTGGGCGAACCCAGGCCAAAAACCAGACCTTTTTTCGTCCGAACGAAACAAGTTTTCGGCCTGGGTACGCCGAGTTTCCCACTCGCGTACCCAGGCCGAGTTCCCACGTTCGGCTAAATTTCATTAAAGATGGGCGAATATAGGCAGATTACATCGAATTTAAACTAAGGTAGTACATAACAAACTAAAAAACATTAAAAAGGCTGCCGCCGTGGCCTTCGCCGTCCTCCTCGTCGTCATTGAGGACGAAGAGCGGGGCGCCCTGGTAGGACGAAGAGCAGGGCGCACTCCAAAAACGCCGCCGACCGGCCGCGTTGTTGCGCTTTGGTGGCGACTCGTTCGGCGGCCCCTCGTGGCGGGCGAGCTCCTGGCGCGACGGTCGGCGAAGAACTCCTCCCAGTAGAGGAGGTTGTCGGGGCTCTCGGCGGCGGAGGGATCATCCATGGCGCCAATGAACTCCTAGATCTCGTACAACAGTTCTTCCAGCATCGGCGCCAGCAAGATAGGGATGCCGCCGGCGCTAAGCTTCCGCCCCGGAGGGTTCCGCGTGTCCGGCGGTGCCATGTAGCCGGCCTCGTAGAGCAGGCGTGCCTCCCGGGCCTGGAGGGTACGCCGGCCAAAGCCGTTCGCCGCCGCACCGTCGCCGGGATACCGCTCGGCCATGGTTAAGTGGGGAGGGGAGAGTGAGGGTGTTCACCGGAGTTTCTGGCTAGGGAGCTGTGAGAGAGTGTGAGGAACTCCGGCGAGGGGTACGGCTTATATAGGCCGAGGTGGGCGGCGAGGGCGGGAAGAGGGGAAATGGCGGGAAGTTAGTTTTGTACCAGTGCCTATATATTCCAAGTAGAGTAACATTGGTTCTATGCTCTTCGATATTCCAATGTGACTCTCCTGTCTCTGTTTCCAGGCTACGATGTTATTTCAGACATGCAAACTTGTTTATTCAGAGGGGAACATAACATAAGTCTCTCTCTTCTTGGTTGGAGCAAGCACGCCACGCCACCTAGGAACTGCGTACGAGCAATCACTAGTGGAAACAAGGCCTTTGGTTGAGGTCGGAAATGGACTTTAACACCGGTTCTTCTACGAACAGGTGTTAAAGGGGGCGTCCGTACCAGCGTGGTCCAAAGAGCAAAAAAGAGCACCCCTTTAACACCGGTTCGAGCCACGAACCGGTGTTAAAGGCCCTGCACCAGTGGCCCATGCAGCCCCCACCCCCTTTAACACCGGTTTGTGGCTTGAACCGGTGTTAAAGGGTGTGCGTCTATATAACACACCGCAGCCCACATCCCTCTCTCTCATTTTTTCACTCTCGCATTTTGGAGCTTAGCAAGAGGGTGAGAGGTGTGCTAGTTTGTGTTTTTTTCCTATGCACAAGAGGTGTTCGGTGAAATGCTCGAGAGCTCGAATTAAGTTTTCTCGTTGCTCTTTCCTTCTCGGTCGAGGTCGGAAACTTTATCCTTTCATGTGTCATTGATATACTATATAAATGGTCATTTCCATATTAATTTTTAATATACTATATAATGCAGATGAACCGGCAATGGATGTACGGTGACCGATGCACTTCCAAGTACATTACGGGCCTCCAAAATTTTATCGTTGTGGCTAATGCAAACTGTGGTCACAATGGTTTTATGTGCTGTCCATGTGTTCACTGTCAGAACAAGAAAGACTACTCAAATACCAGAACCATTAATACCCACCTGCTTCGATCCGGTTTCATGCCCAGATATAATTGTTGGACCAAGCACGGAGAAAAAGGGGTTGTGATGGAAGACAACGAAGAAGAAGAGGATGATGACAACTATCATAATATGTATCATGAATACGATGATACTGCAACGGGGGTAGATAATAAAGATCAAGAGGCAGCAGATGGGCCCGCTGATGACGATCTTGGTCAGGCCATTACTGATGCAAAGGAAGAATGTGAAACTGAAAAGGAGAAGGAGAAGCTGGAGCAGATGTTAAAGGATCAAAAAACATTGTTGTACCCAACTTGCGAAGATGGCCACAAAAAGAATCTGCTTCCAAGAAATAATGAGTTGTCCGACAGTACATACCAAGCAAAGAAGGTTGTTTGCCCTCTAGGATTAGACGTGCAGAAGATACATGCCTACATCCTCTACCGCGGTGAGAAGTACGAGAATTTGGATGCATGCCCGATATGCACTGCACTGCGGTATAAGATCAGACGAGACGGCTCTGACGATGTTGAGGGCGAGGCCCCTAGGAAGAAGGTTCCTTCCAAGGTTATGTGGTATGCTCCTATAATACCACGATTAAAAAGTCTCTTAAGAAATAAATAGCATGCCAAGTTGTTGCGATGGCACATGGAAGACCGTAAGAAAGACGCGATGTTGAGACACCCCGCTGATGGGTCACAGTGGAGAAAAGTCGAGCGAGAGTATCCGGACTTCGCACGTGACCGCAAGGAACTTAAGGTTTGGTCTAAGTGCAGATGGCATGAATCCTTTTGATGAGCAGAGCTGCAGTCATAGCACCTGGCCTGTGACTCTATGTATCTATAACTTTCCTCCTTAGTTGTGTATGAAGAGGAAGTTCATTATTATGCCAGTGCTCATCCAAGGCCCGAGGCAACCCGGTAACGACATTGATGTGTACCTAAGGCCATTAGTTGAAGAACTTTTACAGCTGTGGGCCAAACCAGGTGTACGTATGTGGGATGAGCATAAAGGGGAGTCATTTGACCTATGAGCGTTGCTTTTCATAGGTCGTGTTCCATAAATAATACAATATCATCTGCGTATTATAAAATTGAGACCCTTTCATCAACAAGATGTCGAATGAGGCCTTCGACTTGTCCATCCTCTTTTGCCCGTTGAATTAGAATGACCAACGTATCTAAAATTATGCTAGGCCAGAAGGAAGCATCTCCAAGGGCTATGTAACAGAGGAGGTCATTGAGTTCTGTGTTGATTTTATTCCTGACCTTAAGGCGATTGGTGTTTTAGAATCACGACATGAGGGGAGACTGCATGGAAAAGGTACCCTAGGATGTAAAGCAATGATATGTAGGGACGGACATTCTCTCAATCAAGCACACTACATAGTTTTACAAAGATCTATCTTGGTTGCCCCGTATATCAATGAACACAAGAATTTTATACGCCTCAAACACCCGGTGCAGTCTGATGTATGGATTATAAGTGAACACATGGCGAGTTTTTGCGGCTGGCTGCAAAGACTTCTCACGAATAACACCACTGTTGGAGATCAGCTGTACTTGTTGGCCAGGACACCATGTTTGACTGTATGTACTTTCCAAGGGTACGAGATAAATGAGAATACATTTTACACGATAGGCCAAGATAAAAAGAGCACCAACCAAAACAGTGGTGTCCGCTTCGATGCAGCAGAAGACAATGGGCAAAAGACCACGTGTTATGGGTTCATAGAGGAGATATGGGAACTTGACTATGGACCTAATTTTAAGGTCCCCTTATTTCGGTGCAAATGGGTCAAGCTAACAGGAGGAGGGGTTGAGGTAGACAAGAAGTACGGAATGATAACAGTTGATCTCAATAATCTTATGAAGGTAGACAAGAACTTAGACGAACCATTCGTCTTAGCCAATGATGTGGCTCAGGTTTTCTATGTGAAGGACATGTCTACCAAACCGAAAAAAAAGAAAAACTAAGCAAACAGATACATCACACGATGAGCCAAAGCGCCACATAGTTCTTTCAGGGAAAAGAAACATCGTGAGAGTGGAGGACAAGACAGACATGTCAGAAGATTTTAATAATTTTGATGAAATTCCGCCCTTCAGAGTGAAGACTGACCCAATCATCTTATTAAACGGTGATGATACTCCATAGTTACGGCCGACGCGATCATAAGATTTACTATATGTATTAATTAAGCCATTTTTGGCACACATATGTATGTCAACATGGAAATCAATGTCATATTTCTTCTATTAACACTATATGTATTAAATGAGCCATTTTTTCCCGCCATTTCTTCCCGCCAGTTCTTCCCGCGATTTCTTCCTGCCATTTCTTCCCGCCAGTTTTTCCCGCCAGTTATTCCCTCCAGTTATTTTCCTGCCATTTCTCACTATATATATGTAGGGTTGGCCTCCATTGTCATTGCACATCTCTAGAGTCATATCAGCAACCTCATCACTCTTTCCCATGGCTTCCATCGTACCACTAACCCCCTGGGAGGGAGAGGCGCTTTGCACCTCGAACTACCCCTGCCCGCCGGGCTACTACGTCCTTGTCGGCTAGATGCTGAGCGCCGTAGGCGTGCCGTTTTCTCCTGTCCCTCTAGGTGTGGCGCGCCGGATGGCCATCACAAACCACTACTACTTCAAGCTCACGCCGGAGAAGCGGAGGAATCCCAACTGGCATCCCGACTTGGGAAGCCTTCTTCGGGGATCGGCGTGAGAGGGCGCTCGCCAGGCACGAGGACGACGTCCCACCTCCTCCAAACTTCAACGAGGCCGGCCGTCGGCTGTGGTGGCGCGGTCGGACTCTCCAGAGCGTCATGTCCTACGACACTGCCGCCGAATCTAAACCCCGTCTGCGCTACCCTCAAGTCCAGCCCACGCGTACTCAGCCTTCAAGGTTCAACTACGGCGACCCCGACGATGACAGCGACGACGGCAGCGGCGAGTACGACGACAACATTGGCGAGTGTTACAGGTGTAGGCGGGAGCATGACTGAATCACTCCAACATTTCAAAACAAGTTCGGCCGATTGTGACTTAATCTAGCCATGTATCTTAATTTTCAGTTCTTCTATGTATCTTAATTTTCAGTCGTGCTTTGTTAGTTGCGTTATGTACTTTAATTCCAGTTCTATCGTAATAAAATTTTCTTCCCGCCCTTTTCCTCTCACGCATTCTGCCCGCCCTTTCCCATATGTTACTAGTTTGAATAGATAGAATTTTATTTTTTTAAAAACAAAAAATGTTTTAGCATTAATTATTCAAATACAAACAATTTTTCATGTTGAAAGTTTTGTCAGATTCCAAAGTATACAAAAGATGCTAAATTTAAGGATCCAAACAATTCAAAAATGTTAATACAAAATAAAATATGATTTTCTCTAATAAAATAGGGTTATATTCCTTTTCAGATGCTTAATATTTCTTAAGTTCAAAGTTTTAGGGTTTCACTATTTTATTTTTGTCTTAATTGAATAATCAAAATTTATATTTAAGTGTTCTAATCATTTTGAAAATTTTCATCTACAGTAACTATAAACGTTTTTATATGAATGGATAGATATTATTTATCTGAACATTATGATATATTATTCATATTTTTCTAAGTTGCAATGAAAAAGATATGAATTTTCTAAATTCTATCCTATTTTTTGAATTAAAAATGCCCCCACCCCTTTAATGTACGAAATAAATGCCCCCCTTTAACACCGGTTCCAGCCATAAACACTGGTTCGTGGCTGGAACCGGTGTTAAAGGTGGGGTGCGCGCGCGAAACAAATCCCCCCTTTAATATCGGTTCTAGCCACGAACCGGTGTTAAAGGGGGGAGGTTATAAAGCGCGCCTTCCTCTTCCTCTTCCCCCCAGCCAGATCGATCGAGCAGAGGAAGAAGCAGAGGAGCGCGCGCAGAGAAGAACGCCGACAGGCTGCTCACGCCGTCGTCGTCCACGCCCGTCCACTCGCCGTCACCGCCGTGTCGTCCACCGCCGTCGCCACCGCGTCTATCCACGCCGGCCCGTCCATTCGCGCGCGGGAGCCGTGCTGTCCACCGTTGTCCCCGCTGCGCCCTTCCACGCCCGTCGCCGCCACGCCCGTCCACGCCCATCGCCGCCGTCACCGCCGCCACCCCCGTCCACTCGCCGCCACCCCCACGTCGGCCACCCCCGTCGATTTTGCTGGCGGTGAGCTCCATGCATGCATATATGTGTATTGGATTTATTATTTGTGTGTATATGTTTTATTTGTTTTAATTATTTGTATGTTTTATATGTATATAAATGGTGCATATATGTATATATTGTATGTATTGTATGTATTTTGTTTGTATATATAAATGGTGCGTGTATATAAATGGTGCATCTATTTGTGTGTAATTGTATGTATTTTGTTTGTATATAAATGGTACATGTATATAAATGGTGCATCTATTTGTGTGTAATTGTATGTATTTTGTTTGTATATATATATGTACATTATATCCTAACGATGCATTATATCCTAATATGTACATTATATCCTAATGGTGACGTTGGAGCGGCCGCCCACCCGACCGTGCGATGTATATATATTGTTGTATGAATATTTAGTGTATGTATATGTGTATATATAAGAAAGTATATGAATATCCATCCGCCACCGACGACCACCGCCACCATTGCCACCGACCCTGACCTCCTCTGCCCTCGTTGAGCCTACACACGCGTCGAGGATGAGTCACCCATTTTAGGTAGCCCACGTCATGCTGGTTCGAACGCACACACCCATGAATACCGCTCTTGCCCTAGCGCCGCCGTCCTAGCACACCTCTTATTGTCAATAGCATTATAACCATGCATTGTTAATCAACTTTCATGACAAGTTAATTAGAAGAACTAAATGTACCCTCTCATATGAATCCGGGGTTTCTCCGAATTAGGGTTTGGAATGACCAAGCATGTATTAGGTTTACATTTCAATACTTTTAACCTGTCATATCATCACCCTTGCTCGAGCATTTCAATAGATGTATTACTGATATTTGTGTGATAATATTATTGTTTCATAAACTATGGATCCACTCAGTAGAAACCTTGAAGAGGAAGAAATAATGGAGAACATGATCCACGAGGACATCTCACAATATCTAAACTTGGAGGGACATGATGATAGATCAAGTAGTCATGGAGAAGATGACGACTCCGGTGAACGCACTTTAGTGATTACAAAGTCCGTCGAGGTATATGCATGGATTAAGCCTTTGCTGACTTGCACTGATTGATTTGTATATATATGTACATGTATTAATTAACGCTTCTTTCTTCTTTTAGCCCTCCGGATCTACCAGCCAGCAACAATCTTCTTCTACGAAAAATCACAAGCGAGGCACGAGCCATTGGTTGAAAGATTGTGCAAAGTTCACAATCGAAGCAGTTCGTGTTGATGGCAGGCCGATGGAGCCCAAGAAGGCCGCAGACAAATTTATACGTCAGGCTGGAGTTCTTGTTAGGGACCAAATCCCAATCTTAATTGAATATTGGAATAAGCCAAAGAAGGGCGACGGTACCTTTGTCGATGAAAGATCCAAAGAAACGCTTTGGACTTCGTTGTTGGTAAATTTCACCCTACCGCCAGAGGAGGATGAAAATAAACCGGTTATAAAGGAAAAGGTCAAAGAGAGGATTGTAAAGAAGGTTCCTGACGAGGAGACCAAGAGGATCTCGGAGTAAGAGGTCAAGAAATTCTTTGCACCTAGACGGGCCGAGCCAAAGGAGAAACTAGATCCAGTGGTGGTGGATAAGTTTTACAATAATCTTTTGAAACCTGAAACCCCACTTGTGCCGGACTACGAGCGCCAGATTATGAAGGGGGATGCAAGGCGGAGGGAGTCTGAAAGTAGTAGTCGTGCGACACCCCAGAAAACAGTTCCCATGATCGGAGAGCAGGAAAACCAATCATGCGCCCCGCTCCAAGTGTTCGACACACGGATAGCTCCTCCTGTAAATGATTACGAGGCAGAGCTACAAAGAAAGGCCAATGAGATGGGGATGACTTACATTGCATACTTGAACATCATGGGAGACAACTTTCCCAGAGTCGATGTCAACCCCATACAGCCATGGAAGTATCAGAAGAATCTCGTCAAGAAAGAGGAGCTCAAGAATCTACCAACAAAGATACGAAGATTGCATAAGTGGTACCGTGATTTCTGCAAGACGAGAAAGGAAGAATGGATCACGACACATATAAGAGATCAGATTTTCTTGTGCGGAGACGACGCGATCACCTTCAACATTCAAGACTTCCATTTTCTATTTAGACAGAAGGAACTCGACAAAGCTGGCATCAGCCTTTATTGTGTGTAAGTACTATTTCTGTAATTTCTATCTCATCTCATTCAATTCATTAATTGCATGTATATATATGCTCACTATATATGTATATACTATTATGCAGAAAAAGGTTATGGAATGCATGAAAGGAGGCCCTTTTGACATTGGATTCGTTGACCCAAATAGAATTCATGAACAAGTGGTAAAAAACAAATCCGGGCAAACAGAAGATTTCTTGCTAACGTCTTTACTGAAACAACAAACCAAAAGGGAAATACTATTGCCTTACAACTTCTCGTGAGTGTTACCCTCTCTTGTGCACATTCTGTTTCGGCTTACTCGATGTTTCAGCTTACTCGATGTTACCCTCTCTTGTGCACATTCTCTTGTGCGCAACACTATATGTGCGACGGGTCAAGCCGCACTAGAACAACTTAGAGTAAGTAAACAAAGTACACAACATTATTTTATTACCATCAGTTGTGTTGAGTTTTATTTATATATATATATTGACCCCATTCTTCATATATATTTTAGACCGAACGGATACGGGACCAACTCCTACCATTTGACCGCATACGAGTCATTCAAGAGGAATTGGCGGGGTTCATACTTGATGAGGTCATCACGCATGGCGGAGAACTCTTGAGATATCCACCAAAATGAACATGTATGGAGATATTATATTATATATATGCTTGAACGTGTTTGTCTTGTACTTGATGCTTCAACGTGTACGGAGAATACCACAATGACGATGTTTGTGGATAATAATAGTTTCTTAATTATTCATGTACTCGTATGTACCGACGATGTATATGCATACCTCTCCCGATTGATTCCCCCTCCTTCCCTCCCCGTCCCCGCCGCAATCCGCCCAGAACGGGGTGGCGGAAGAACTCTGCCGCGGCAGAGATTTATGTCGTTTTCCTGCCGCGGCAGAGAACCGAACCGGTGTTAAAGGGGGGCTGAGCGCTGCCGCAGCCCCACGTGCGCCAGCCTTTAACAGCGGTTCGTATAAGAACCGCTGTTAAAGGGGGGCCTCTAACACCGAACCCTGTTAGAGGGTCTCCTGAACCGCTGTTAGAGGGGGACGTGTGCACTAGTGAATGTCTTGTGGTGTTTTTTATTTTGGAAAGAATAAACGATAGATACTAACCTTGGGAACTAACTCTTCTAGCTGATCGTTATCTTGCTTTGAAATACATGCATAAACGCTTTTGAAGTATAAATAAGTACATGAAATCTAAAAAATATGTGTAACAAAAGCAAGTTAAAAATAAATAAGTATGAAAGAATAAACATGAAAATATGTGATCCCATTAGGAAGTAATGTTTTTTACAAAATAGGAGTAGGGTATTAGAGCATCTCTAACCCATCCCCAAAACGGCTATAGAGGTGTGAATTTACTCCTCTAATAGCTGAAGCCGCACCGAACCAAACCCCTATCACCGTTTAGAGGAGAATAAATATAGGAGTCGCCGTTTATAGGAGTCGCCCTGTCCTTCGCCGCCGGCTAGCTGCCCTCCCCACCACCCTTCGCTGGATCTGTCATCCGTCGATGGCTAGCTACCCTTTGTGCTTCTCCGGGTAGCCTACGCCACTGGAATCGGCCGCCACAAGCCATTTTCCCCGGCCGCAAATCCGCCGCCGAGCTTCGCCATATTCGACGCACTGTGGCCGGGATTCATCGGGATGCAGCTGGATCCTCAAGGCCAAGCACCTTCCGGCATGACTACCCGTCGTTTAAACTCCCCGGCCGAGCTCGCAGGAGCCCACCCGAGCACCTGCGACACCACTTGCTCCGGCTCCGGCACCTTTCCATACAGGCGCCGCCGGAACAAGGTGAGGAAGAGATAATCTCCATGGTTCTCTGTAGCATTTTTGTTTAAAACTCGTCAATTTTCTAATCGAGATGATTCTTCGTAGCAAAGTAAAGAAGAAAAAAGATACAGGGTCGGAGGATGACGAGAATGATTTTTATTTCGTGTGGCATCACCAAACAATTGTTGGAGCCAAACAACCATTCCAATAATTTTGGAAAGAAATACATGACAATTTTAATCAAAGAACTAGTGAAGATGATAGGTCATTAGTATCACTTATAAATATGTGGACCTTGCTAGTAAAGCGCTCCAGTGCGGCCGACTAGAATCTATGATTATGAACATGGTAGCATGAATTAGGATGATGCTATCACTTTGCTAGTAATCTCTCCAATGCGCTCCAAAACGCTAAATAATGGTGTTTGCGTGTGATTTTAGGAAATTAGGATCATGCTATTACTTTGTATGACTAATTTATTGATATTTTGCAAATTATGTTCAAAAATATTTTTACTCCTCCTAACTTTTGTAAGGATCGGATCCGCTGCGCTAAATTTGCTCCTCTAAAGAAATGGGGGCCGTTGTCTCCTCTAAAGAAAGGAGATGGTTTAGAGATGCTCTTATAGAGGTAAAACATAGCAACAAAACAGTATAAGCTCTTTTAAGGTGACTAGTAAAATGCTCGGTGCGTTGCTATGGGTTTTTAGTTTCTCTTACTTTTATTGGTATATACTCGCATACAATTCGAGTATATTGTATAAAACCACCATTTTACTGTTTAAATTTACTGGATAGTACCACTTTGTTCTCCCGGGACACATCATATTATGATTAGTTGTTTGCAAAAACACTAATCATAAATTGATCAGGAATTCAAGCGGATTTGATAGGACGGGCCCACATTGTCAGGGCTAATTTGCTGAGCAGGACTGAGTCCCAACTGACAAACCAAATAAAGAATAAAATATTTAAAAAATGAAAAACGGAGAGGTTGACCCCATCCCGTCTCCGTGCGGCACCACGACGCCTTCGTTGATGCCATGCCCCCACCGGCCCACTCCCCGCAGTCACCACACTCCGACGAGACATGTCGCCCACCGCCCGCCGCCATACCCTACCCTCTCTGGTGCCGGCGCGCCACCCGCCCCTACTCTCCCCCGCTCACTGGTGCCGCCCGGCCCTTTGCTCCAACTACGCGTCACCACCCCCGATACACCCGCGATGCCGAACCCTTACGCCATCCATGCCCGCCTGCTTCATCTGATTTGGTGAGGCTAGAGATCAACAAGGAAGACGAGACGACGACGAGTTTGGCCGGAGGCAGAGAAGAAGACAACGATACCGCTGACTCGAAGCACCAGGGCTTGATTCCTTTGGCTAGAATTGCACGGATGATGCAGGGAGCGCCGGTGGAAGCACGGGGTCTGCATAGTACAAGTGGAGTAGGGAGCCGACACGCACAGGTGGAGAAGGTTGCTGTCCAGCCACTCGATTGGATCGTCCACGACGCGCTACAGGTCTCGCGGTGTGTCTGAGCAGCTTTAGTAGTCGGTACACAGAAGCGCCCGCGGTGGAGGAAGAGGTGTGTCCGCAGAGGAGCTACGTCTCCACCACCATCTTCAACTGCGCTACGCGAGGCCACAACTCCGTCATCTCAAGAGCTCGTCCACAGACATTAGGTGTATCCCACTGCCAGAGACAGTATCAATTTTTGATCAATCTACGATTAGTTTTTTTTGCAAGCAACTAATTAAAATGTGATGAGGTTTTATCCCGCGAACACAAAATGATACTATTTGGTAAAATTTGAATCGTAAGGTGACGATTTTATGCTATATATACTCCATACAATTCACGTGCATACACAAGTCAACCAGATAATTTGAGCAAAAATCTAAATACACGTGAAAACCCATGTGATGTACCAAAAATCGATCTTTGAGTTTTTTTTGAAATAATAAAGCAATTGTAGAATAAATACTTATCATGATAACAAGTGAAATATACAATATAAAAAAATTAAATAAAATAGTATCTCTGATCTGGTACTCCAAAAAGTTTAACATAACCTGCGTGATTTCAAATATTCATATATTCTAACCTTTATTTTAAAGAAAAACTTGTTAAGGCGCTAACGGTACAAGGAACAAAGTCACCGAATCTCTCTCAAAAAGAAGTCACCGAATCGGGAGTTTTTTTTTTGGTTCGCGACGGCTCTACCTGGCCACACACTCTATCTCCCCACTCCCAATTGTTTTTACTCTGAGTTCACTCTCTATTTGACTATTTCGTTGAGCCCCATTTCCCTGCCTCCCCACCGGGCATAGCTCACGTGCGACGTCTTTACGCGGAATTGGAAGGAACACTACATCGTTGCAAAGAATAGCTCGCTGCGACGCTTCTGAAGTGGTAAATAGCTCCCGTGCGACACTTTCACTTAACCTCACGAGACCGTCAACGAATTCGAATCAGCTGAGCGGAGCAGGACCCACAGCCTGTCCACGTCACGGCGAGACCCACCTGATGTCCACCTCATATCATGGGACACAAGCTGTGGTAGAAGAGAGCCGTTGGCCCAATCCGTCCCCGCACCCGAGCCCTCCCGCCACCGTTCCAGCATATCATCCCCTTTCATTTTCTTCTCCAGCGAGCAAGCGCGGCAACGCCGACGAGGGATGTCGAGCTCCGCTTCAGCCTCCTCCGCTCATGGCCTCGGTATGGTGCGGTGCCGATGACGAGGTGCCCCGATTGCCCCCGTACCACGCCCCTGAAGCGGCTTGTCACATCCACCGATAAGAACGGCAACATTGGCCGGGAATTTGTGAAGTGTGAGAGCAAGCCTGAGCCGGGGAAGGTGAGATCTGAGTGTTCCGAGCGCCAATTTCTCGATTTCTTTTGAAATTTCATGCATTTCATTGAATTTGGGATTTAGGGTTCATCTTTGCGATTTCAGGAACTGCCAAAATATGGGCATTTTGAGTGGCTTGATGAGTACATCGAGCGAATTGGTGTGGAGGTAGCATCCCGGGAGCTCGAACACCCGTCCGTGGTGGAGCAATTGGGATCTGACAACCCCATTTCTGCTAGTATTACGGTGGATGCGGAAGTGAAGGCCGAGCTAAAGAAGATGAACAAGCAGCTAAGGCAAATCATCGAATTGAATAAGCAGGACAATCTGATGGCCGGTTTTTTATATTTTTGTGTAATTTCTCTCGGATTTGTTTATCTCCTGATCATTAGTCATTATACGACGCAATCAGTGTTCGAGTGATGCTTTGTTATCGTAGAACCTGCGGAGATGGATTTAATGGTCTATGTCTTTGGCTTGAATAAAATGCACCACAAATTCAGGCAAATTTTGAGCTGCTCTGTTTTGTTCCTTCATTTTCGTCAGTGTGCAAGGGAGGGGGAGGGTTTGAAAAGTAAAAAAAACAATCGACGAGGATGATTAAAAAGGCCAGGCCCAAATATAAAATAGCTAGGCCAAAATGGTCGTATCCAGGCCCAATAGTAACTACTTATGGATTGAGCAAAAAAACTAGTACTCACATTACAATCTAACTAGGGACGTGTGGATCTGCAGATACTCGTGCTCAGGTCGCAATCTTTTATTTGTTGTGAAAGTAAATATATAAATGAAGGCCAAGGGCGTCCATTTAACTTACAAGTCGAGTACTTTAACTTGGGCGCCCCTTTAACTTATGTAAATATATAAATGTGTTGTTTGAAAATGAACCATGTGTTGTTTGAAAATAATCAACCATCATAACGATTAACTTATTCTTCCTTTTGAGCTTTTCTAATTTCACTCATTTTATAAATATTGCATGAGTATTATATGAGAACTTTTTTTTGTGTCTTTTGTCTTATGCACTTATTGTTTTGGGTGTTTTGACAAATGACAATACAATAAAAAACAACTCGATCACATAGATAATATATTATATAATATAAGGGGTACAATATAGAGAGGGGTAAAATATAGAGAGGGGCCTCACATTACATAGAGGGCCCCACATTACATAAACCCTAAAGGCGCCTAAACCCTAACCCTAGCTACTACGTGGGTTTAGGGCTGCCGGCCAACCTCGCTGCCGGGAGGCTTCCCTACTCCATCGGCGGTGGGGGCGGTGCCGCTCGGGCAAATGCCGCCACCGCCTTCCATTCCGCCGCCCTCTCCCGTCTCTCCCGCAGTCTCTACTCCCTCTCGAAGGCCCAGCGAGCTGCCTTCCGTTGCTCATCCTCCTCCCGTTCACGCCTTTTCTTCCAGGCGCGCGCGGCCTCCTTCTCCACCACCTTCTCGGCAGCAGCCAGCTCCTTCTCCTCCGCCTCCTCCTCCGTCCTGAGGGCCTCGTCGGAGGGGCCGGAGTCGGGGAGGTTGCCAGCACGGTGGGGGCGGGGGTTGTGGACGAAGGGGCCTTGGGTCCATGGGTCGGCCGGGGATTTGCGTCGCCCCCTTTGTTGCCATGCCTCGGGAGCGTGGGCGGCCCCTTCTCCCACCACTGCTTGTGGTCCGGGTGGTTGTCCTCGTCGCTGACCTCGGAGTCTGAAGGGAAGCGGAAGGGGGAGGTCGCCATGGTCGCTCGCCGGAGAGGGTTTTTTTGGGGCTAGGAGGAGGCAAAGGAGGCAAAGGGACTCGAGGTTGAAGATGAGGAGGCAAAGGCGTTGCCACTATTTATTGAGGGCCGGAACCATGAATCAGCGGGGCTCGGCGTGAAGGGCGGCGTGGGAATCTTGTGTTGCGTAGCCGCATGCGCTGCGTTGCGTGTAGGCAGCGGGCGTAGCCACGTGCGCGATCAATACGGTCAGTGCAAAAAAATTACTAGGATGCGACGTGACCCTGCCCTGCACCGTCGCCCCCTGATTGCATGCATGCATGCATTAATGGGAAAGAGAGAAAACATCCAAAGTCAGGCGAGCGTCCAAGACACGCTGAGTTCAAAGTCCCACGCACCGCGTACCGCGTCGGAGTCCGCAGAGCATTAACAGCCTGACAGTCCCAAGTCCCACGCACCATGTAGTTCTAGGTTTTGTCTAAGTCAAACCTTGTCAAATTTGACCAACCTTGTAGATAAATATATGAATATATATTACACAAATTTGTCATATTATGAAACTAAGTTTAAAAATAAATTAAGAGTTGTCAACCGCAAGCAACCTTGTTCACACTGCATGCAGAGTACCAGAAGGAACACTTAGTCTTTATTACTCGCATGTAATTACAAGTTCACACTATTTTTACACCGCATGCATGCATGAAAAAATAACCGGAGAGGAAAGACCATTTAAGTAATTACAGGGTAATAAATTAGGGCAATAAATGCATAAGTTAGTCTACTCAAAAAATTATTACTCCACCAAGCATATTCAACAAAATACTAGCATTTATAATATCAATTTTATATAATATAAAAGTATGTGTTATGGTGAATCTAATTATATTTATTACATATTTTAGATTTTAATATTTTTTCTTACATACGTAGTCAAAGTTTATAAATATTGACTTTTACTAAACCCAAAACGCAGAGTAATTTGGGACAGACGGAGTAGAATGGAGGCAATTAATGCATAAATCAGGGAGTAATTTTTTGGATTTGCATGTTTTCTATGGCGTATGAACCGGAGGGAAGTAAGTTTGACTGAAGAAAAAAGTTAGACGTACACTTATTTAATGTGACGGAGGGAGTAAATACGCTGCAGCGCTGCTGCGTCGGTTGGCTGCACGTAAAATAGCTAGACTGTGACGCAAGAGGCAGCTGCATGGCATGGATACATGGTGTAGCCCGCTCCGCCCAGCACCCTCGCATGCCACGCTCGGTCCAACGGTCAATAGAGTGTGCCACATTGTACCTTATCTGTTCATGGAAAAAACGATGCGAGCCAATCAGATTCCAAAATCATCCATCTCCTAGATAAGAATATTTATGAAAATGCTATTTCAGGTTCACAACATGCTATTTCATCAGAGATCCAATGCTAGTTTAGTGAGCCTCAGCCCCTAGTTAAGAATATTTATGAAAATCCTTCAAAAAGTTTGACCATATATTCAAATGTGCATAACTAATTCAAAAAAATCAAAAAAATACAAAACCTTCGCATGGTGTCATGTTATGTGACATAGTTGTGAGGAAAAATATCAAACTTGGTTTTAGAAATTGTCGAAAAAAACTTGGTTAGAAATAGGGTGGTTTACCCTAGCTTTGGAGCTCATTTCTACCATATTTTGGGTGAGGGTGAGTTGTACTTCACAAAAGGGATCAGGGTGAGAATGATTTGTACTCTACATATGAGAAAAACGTTGGAAGCTCATACAAACATAGAAAAGTACACATAGCTACATTGGTTGAAATTCAAATTTACCATCATATTTGAATTTCGGCCAAATTATTACAACAACAAGTGCCAAATTATTAGAATAACAAATGTTTACAACAACAAGTGCCAAAATATTACAACAACAAGTGCCAAATTATTATAATAACAAAATGTTTACAACAACAAGTGCCAAATTCAAAGTCTATTTATTTTGGCTCTTCTTACCCCTCGTTTTCTTCTCCTTCACAAGTTTCACACCACACAACAGGTTTATGCTCTTCTTTTTCTTACCATAACCATCTGGCCTCCCCACAGCACGTCCAAGAGTCTCCTTCACCTCCTGCACCTCCTGAACAACACAATCTGGCACTAGAGCCTCATCAATATGGTCAGTTTGCACCACAACCTCATCAACATGGTCAGTTTGCACCATAGCCTCATCAACATACTCATTTTCACCAGAGTCCGAACAACATGCTCATTTTGCACCAGAGCCTCAACAACATGCTCATTTTGCCCCTTATTTTGCACCAGAGCTTCCAAATCAGAAACGGTGTGCCCTAAAGCCTCAACAACATTAACAGGTTCACTTTGCACCTCAACAATTTGCACATCATCCTCCAAAAAAAGTTTAGATTGCACCTCAGCAGCACCAAACATGATCTGGTTAGTTCTCTTCTTTCTTTGGACATTGATTCTTGCCCTTTTCACTGGCCAGCATTCTTCAACAACAACAGTGTTGGAATTATGCCCTAGAGGCAATAATAAAGATATTATTATTATAATTTTTGTTCATGATAAAGTTTATATTCCATGCTATAATTGTATTAAGCGGAAACTTTAATACTTGTGTGGTTTATGAACAACAACGTGTCCCTAGTATGCCTCTATGGACTAGCTCATTGATTAATGATGGTTAAGGTTTCCTAACCATAGACATGAGTTGTCGATTAATAATGAGATCATATCATTGGGAGAATGATATGATGGACAGACCCAAACTAAGCGAAGCAATTAGATCGTGTCATCGTGTTCATCTTTGCGAAGCTTTTCTTATGTCAAATATTGTATTCCTTATACCATGAGATAATACAACTCCCTGGTATCGGAGGAAAGCTTTGAGGTCATCAAACGTCATCCTATGAGAGGGTGATCATAAAGGTGTCTCTCAGGTGATCGGAAAGTACCTGTTGGGTTGTATGTATCGAGATGGGATTTGTCCCTCCCAAGTCGGAGAGATATACTTCGGGCCCACTCTGTAATCGATATCAACACCGCTTGCAAGCATGTGGTTAAGGAGTTAATCACAAAGTGATATCGGATTACGAAACGAGTAAAGTACTTGCTGTGAACAAGATTGAACTAGGTATGACGGTATCGACGATCAAATCTCGGACAAGTAAAATATCGCGAGACGAAGGGAATATATATATGGGATTGATTGAATCCTGGCATCGTGGTTCATCCGATATGATCATCGATGAATGTGTGGGAGTCAATATGGGTTTCCAGACCCCGCTGTTGATTATTGATAGAAGATCATGTCTGCATGTTCTCGAACCCGAAGGGTCACACACTTAACGTGTCTCGACGCTAGGATAGATCGGATAATTGGTTTATGAGTTTTTGTTCAGAGTCTCTGATGGGATCCGGGACACCACGAGAGGTTCCGGAATGGTCCGGAGAATAAGATTCATATAAGGCAATGCAGTTTTTGGAGTTCGGAATTGTTTCGGGTTAATCGGTATTGTACCAGGAGCTTCAAGAAGGGGGGGACTTGCCCCCCACTCCTCCCTCCTTGGCCGCCGGCCCTAGGGTTTGGGGAGGGGCAAGGGCTGGCCGCCCAACCCTCTATATAAAGAGGACTGGGGGCACACCCCCTCCCACACCTCCTCCTCAAGCCCTAGCCGCCCTGCTGCCCTCCTCTCTCTCTCCCTCCCGACTGCGTGTAGGCGAATCCCTACTGCAAAAACTCTCCACCACTTGCACCGCGCCGTCGCGTTGTAGATCCAATCCGTCTCTCCACCATACTTGCTGGACCGAGGAAGGAGGAGACGTTGAGGTGCCGCACGTGTGCATCTCTCGGAGGCATCCCCACTTACGGTGTTAGATCGGATCGGATCGGATCGCGAGGAGGAGAAGCGAGTACGACAACATCACCCACGCTCCGACGAACGTTCCGCTGTGCGAGTCTTCAAGGGTATGAAGATCTCATCTATTCCCCCTCGTTGTTTGCATCTCCTAGATTAGATCTTGGCTTTCCCGTTCGCATCCGTAGAATTTTTTTTATTTACTATGCTGCGAAATCCTTCAGTGGTATCAGAGCTAGATCTATGCGTAGATGTGTTTCACGAGTAGAACGCAACATGGTTGTTGCAGGCGTTGATGTTTTCTGTTGCAAGCCTCTTGTTTGTGTTCTTCTTATGACGCGGGATAGTGAGATCGAAGCGGTCCAGGCCAACCTTACGCATCCTCGTTCGCGAGACCGGCTCCGCACTTGACGTGTGGCTTGTTCCACACATGCGGCTGGTGGATGCCAGTTTCTCTCACTATAGTTGTCATGGGATTTACACCGGAGTTTGGCAACCATAATATCACCGTTGTGGCTTTCCGTAGGTAAGAATCGTTCTTAGCTTGCTACTCCCATAAGCCACGTAAAACATGCAACAACAAAGTAGAGGCGTCTAACTTGTTTTTGCAGGGAGTGTTTTCTGTGATATGGTATGGCCCAAGATGTGATGTGTATGTTGTATGCAATTATCATGTTTTGTAATGTTTCACGACTTGCATGTCGATGAGTACACAACCGGCAGGAGCCATATGGTTGTCTTTATAATTGTGTATGACCTGTGTGTCAACCTCTTATACGCCATGTAATAGCTTTACTTTATCGCTAAGTAGTTAGCAATAGTTGTAGTTGATATTCGTGGTGGAGGTAATCATGGTGGAGTGATGGAGATCATACCGGCACACACAAGATGGAGATCATTGCGCGAAGATTGGCTATACCATGTCACATAAAGTTATATGCATGTGATGTTTATCCTTTTATGTATCTTATTATGCTTAGATCGTGACGATAGCATTATAAGATGATTCCTCACTTAAAGATCAAGATAAAACTGTGTTCTCCCCATGTATGCACCGTTGCAAAAGTTCGTCGTGTCCAAGCATCACGTGATGATCGGGTGATATAGACTCTACGTTCACATACAACGGGTGCAAGCCAGTTTTGCACACGCGGAAATACTTGGGTTTGACTTGACGAGCCTAGCATGTATAGACATGGACTCGGAATAGAAGAACCGAAAGGTTAAGCATGAGTCATATGAATGATATGATTGACACTTTGTTGTCCACCATTGAAACCACATCTCTTCTCGTGAAGATCAGATTAGGTGTGGTGAATTTGGATCATGTTCACTAAACAACTTGAGAGATGTTGAATTTAGTGGGAGTTCATCTAGTAATTTGATTAAAGTTGAACTAGTTATCATGAACATAGTCTAATTTGTACTTGCAAACATTGTAGATCAAATGGCTAAGTCCAACTTCAACTTCAACGTTTTTGCTTAGAAAGAAAATCTTAGAAACAATGGGTCTAACTTCACCAACTGGTTCCGCAATCTGAGAATCATTCTCTCTGGCGGTCAAAAGGACTATGTCCTTGAGAATGTGCTAGGTGACGCCTGATGCCCCGGCTAATGAGAAAGCTGTCTATCAGTCGCGCAAAGATGATTATGGTGTGATTAAGAGCACCATGTTGTTTGCTATGGAATCGGACCTTCAAAATCGTATTGAAGATTATCCCGGGCCCTTTGAGATTCTTGAGGAGCTGAAAACTATGTTTCAGACTCAGGCCCGTTCTGAGAGATATGAGATCTCTGAGAAATTCTTTAACTGCAAGATGGAGGAAGGGAGTTCCGTTAGTGAGCACGCCATAAAGATGTCGGGCTACACCCAACGCCTTGAGCAACTGGACTGCAAGATTCCAGAGGAGCTCAAGATTGACAAGGTTCTGCAATCACTCCCTCCCAGCTACAAAAGTTTTGTAGTGACTCATAATCAGATTGGTTCCAATGATACGATCACCGAGCACTTCGCAAAGCTAAAGGCTGCGGAGGTGGACATCAAAAAGGATAATCATGTGTTGATGGTCAACAAGCCCCCCACCTTCAAGAAAGGTAAGGGTGCAAAGAAGCCCTTCAAGAAAGGCGGCGGCAAGCGCGTTTCCCCTGCTGAGAAGAAGCTCAAGTCTGGACCCAAGCCGGACACTGAGTGCTTCTATTGCAAGGACAAGGGTCACTGGAAGCTCAACTGTCCGAAGTACTTAGAGGACAAGAAGGCTGGCACCATCAAAGGTATATTTGATATACATGTTATTGATGTTTTCCTTACTAGCCCTCGTTGTAGTGCCTGGGTATTTGATACTGGTTCAGTTGCTAATATTTGTAACTCGAAATAGTAGCTACGGAATAGACAGCGGCTTGCGAGGGATGAGGTGACGATGCGCGTTGGCAACGGATCAAGAGTTGATGTGATGGCCGTCGGCACGCTCTCCTTAGTTTTACCTTCGGGATTAGTTTTAAACCTCAATAAATGTTATTATGTGCCTGCGTTGAGCATGAACATCATTTCTGGATCGTGTTTATTGCAAGACGGTTATTCATTTAAATTTGAGAATAATGGTTGTTCTATTTATATGAGTAACATATTTTATGGTCATGCACCTGCTGTGAATGGTTTATTTCTCCTGAATCTCGAAAGGGATGAAACACACATCCATAACATTGAGGCTAAGAGATGCAAAGTAGATAGTGATAACACTACTTATTTGTGGCACTGTCGTCTAGGTCATATTGGTGTAAAGCGCATGAAGAAACTCCATTCTGATGGACTTTTGGAGTCTCTTGATTTTGAATCATTTGACACATGCGAACCATGCCTTATGGGCAAGATGATCAAAATCCCGTTCTCCGGAATGATGGAGCGAGCAACGGACTTGTTGGAAATCATACATACCGATGTATGCGGACCGATGAGTGTTTCGACGCGCGGTGGATATCGCTATTTTCTCACTTTTACCGATGACTTAAGTAGATATGGGTATATCTATTTAATGAAACATACATCTGAAACATTTGAAAAGTTCAAGGAATTTCAGAATGAAGTGGAGAACCATCGTAACAGAAATATTAAGTTTCTATGATCCGATCGTGGAGGTGAATATTTGAGTTATGATTTTCTCACGCATCTTAAAGCAAGCGGAATCGTTTCGCAACTCACGCCACCCGGAACACCACAGTGCAATGGTGTGTCTGAACGCCGGAATCGAACTCTATTAGATATGGTCCGATCAATGATGTCTCTTACTGATTTGCCGTTATCATTTTGGGGTTATGCATTAGAAACCGTTGCATTCACTTTAAATAGGGCACCATCTAAATCCGTTGAGACGACACCGTATGAACTGTGGTTTGGTGCTAAACCTAAGTTGTCATTTCTTAAAGTTTGGGGATGCGAAGCTTACATCAAGAAGTTGATGCCGGACAAGCTCGAACCCAAAGCGGAGAAATGCGTCTTCATAGGATACCCTAAGGAAACTATTGGGTACAACTTCTATCACAGAACCGAAGGCAAAGTGTTTGTCGCAAAGAACGGTTCCTTTCTTGAGAAGGAGTTTCTCTCGAAAGAAGTGAGTGGGAGGAAAGTAGAGCTAGACGAGGTTGTTGAACCTTCTCTTGAATTGGAGAGTAGCGCAGCACCTGGAATTGTTCCAGTGCCGCCTGCACCAACAATAGAGGAAGCTAATGACAAGGATCATGAAGCTTCGGACGATGCTACTACTGAACGTCGCAGGTCGACAAGGTCGCGTGCCCCTCCTGAGTGGTACGACAACCCTGTCTTAACTGTCTTGTTAGTACATGACAGTGAACCTGCGAACTATAAGGAAGCGATGATGAGCCCAGACTCTGAGAAATGGCTGGAGGCCATGAAATCCGAATTGGGATCCATGAGGGAAAACCAAGTATGGACTTTGGTGGACCCTCCTAGCGACCGAAAGGCCATTGAGTGCAAATGGATCTTCAAGAGGAAAAAGGACGCGGATGGTAATGTTACCGTCTATAAAGCACGACTTGTCGCGAAAGGTTTTCGACAAGTTCAAGGTGTTGACTACGATGAGACTTTCTCTCCCGTAGCGATGTTTAAGTCCATTCGGATTTTATTAGCAATTGCTGCGTTTCATGATTATGAAATATGGCAGATGGATGTCAAGACTGCTTTCCTCAATGGCAACATTGATGAAGAGTTGTATATGATGCAACCCGAAGGTTTTGTCGATCCTAAGGATGCTGATAAAGTGTGCAAACTTCAGCATTCAATTTATGGACTGAAGCAAGCATCTTGGAGTTGGAACCTTCATTTTGATCAAGTGATCAAGAGCTTTGGATTTGTTCCAAATTTCTACGAAGCTTGTATCTACAAGAAAGTGAGTGGGAGCTCAGTGACATTTCTGGTACTATATGTGGATGACATATTGATTATTGGAAATGACATTAACATGCTTAACGATGTGAAGAGTTATTTGAACAAGTGTTTTTCAATGAAAGACCTAGGTGAAGCTCCTTATATATTGGGCATCAAAATCTATAGAGATAGACAAAGACGCCTGATAGCTTTAAGCCAGAGTACATACCTAGACAAAGTTCTAAAAGGTTCAGAAAGGATAAGGCAAAGAAAGGTTCAGTGACTATGTTGTCAGGTAAGATATTGAGCAAGGCTCAGTGTCCAGCTACGGTAAATGATAGAGAAGCTATGAGCAAAGTGCCTTATGCCTCGGCCATAGGTTCTATCATGTATGCCATGTTGTGTACTAGACCGGATGTGTCCAATGCTCTTAGTTTGGCGAGCAGATATCAAAGTGATCCAGGAGTGGAACACTGGACCACCGTAAAGAACATCCTAAAGTACCTAAATAGGACTAAATAAATGTTCTTAGTCAATGGAGGTGATAACAGCTTGTCGTAAAGGGCTACGTCGACACTAGTTTCGACACCGACAAGGATGATTCTAAATCTCAGACAGGATACGTTTATATTTTGAATGGAGGAGCTGTGAGCTGGAGAAGCTGCAAGCAAAGCGTGATCATGGGATCTATAGTAGAAGCGGAATACATGGCTGCTACAGAAGCGTCAAGTGAAGGAGTTTGGATCAGGAACTTCATCACTGAGCTTGGCGTGGTTCCAAGTGCCTTGGACCCATTGGAGATATTGTGTGACAACACTGGCGCCATAGCACTTGCTAATGAACCAAGATATCATCCAAAGACCAAGCATATCAACCGCAAGTTTCATATAATCCGAGATTATATAGCAGATGGAGATCTTAAGATTAGCAAAGTACATACAGATCTGAATGTCGCAGATCCATTGACTAAACCTCTTCCACGTGCAAAACATGATCAGCACCTAAGTGCCATGGGTGTGAGATTGTTGCCAAATGTAAACTAGATTATTGACTCTAGTGCAAGTGGGAGACTGTTGGAATTATGCCCTAGAGGCAATAATAAAGATGTTATTATTATAATTCTTGTTCATGATAAAGTTTATATTCCATGCTAGAATTGTATTAAGCGGAAACTTTAATACTTGTGTGGTTTATGACCAACACCGTGTCCCTAGTATGCCTCTATGGACTAGCTCATTGATTAATGATGGTTAAGGTTTCCTAACCATAGACATGAGTTGTCGATTAATAATGAGATCATATCATTGGGAGAATGATATTATGGACAGACCCAAACTAAGCGAAGCAATTAGATCGTGTCATCGTGTTCATCTTTGCGAAGCTTTTCTTATGTCAAATATTGTATTCCTTAGACCATGAGATAATACAACTCCCTGGTATCGGAAGAAAGCTTTGAGGTCATCAAACGTCATCCTATGAGAGGGTGATCATAAAGGTGTCTCTCAGGTGATCGGAAAGTACCTGTTGGGTTGTATGTATCGATATGGGATTTGTCCCTCCCAAGTCAGAGAGATATACTTCGGGCCCACTCGGTAATCGATATCAACACCGCTTGCAAGCATGTGGTTAAGGAGTTAATCACAAAGTGATATCGGATTACGGAACGAGTAAAGTACTTGATGTGAACGAGATTGAACTAGGTATGACGGTACCGACGATCAAATCTCGGGCAAGTAAAATATCACGAGACGAAGGGAATATATATGGGATTGATTGAATCCTGGCATCGTGGTTCATCCGATATGATCATCGAAGAATGTGTGGGAGTCAATATGGGTTTCCAGACCCCGCTGTTGATTATTGATAGAAGATCATGTCTGCATGTTCTCGAACCTGAAGGGTCACACACTTAACGTGTCTTGACGCTAGGATAGATTGGATAATTGGTTTATGAGTTTTTGTTCGGAGTCTCGAATAGGATCCGGGACATCATGAGAGGTTCCGGAATGGTCCGAAGAATAAGATTCATATAAGGCAATGCAGTTTTTGGAGTTCGAAATATTTTCGGGTTAATCGGTATTGTACCAGGAGCTTCTAGAAGGGGGGGAACTTGCCCCCCACTCCTCCCTCCTTGGCCGCTAGCCCTAGGGTTTGGGGGAGGGGCAAGGGATGGCCGCCCACCCCTCTATATAAAGAGGGCTGGGGGCACACCCCCTCCTAGACCTCCTCCTCAAGCCCTAGCCGCCCTGCTGCCCTCCTCTCTCTCTCCCTCCCGACTGCGTGTAGGCGAAGCCCTGCTGCAGAAACTCTACACCACTTGCACCGCGCCGTCACGTTGTAGATCCAATCTGTCTCTCCACCATACTTGCTGGACCGAGGAAGGAGGAGACGTCGAGGTGCCGCACGTGTGCATCTCTCGGAGGCATCGCCACTTGCGGTGTTAGATCGAATCGGATCGCGAGGAGGAGAAGCGAGTACGACTACATCACCCACGTTCCGACGAACATTCCGCTGTGCAAATCTTCAAGGGTATGAAGATCTCATCTATTCCCCCTCGTTGTTTGCATCTCCTAGATTAGATCTTGGCTTTCCCGTTCGCATCCGTAGAATTTTTTTTATTTACTATGCTACGAAACCCTTCAAACAGGTGGGCCTTTTTCTCCACGCTTCCTCCTGAAAGCAAGCAAGTTAGCTGGGGAGAAAAATCATGAACAAGAAATACATAGATTTTGGATGAACATACTTTGGCTTTTCAGCAATGTATCTGCACTTGGTAGAGCCATCTCGGTGTCCAAGTTCTTCACAGAGTTTGCATCTATTCCTGTTACCTTTTTGGGCCCTTTTTGGGCTTGGCATCTTTCTTTTCATCTTTCTTTCCCTTCTTGTTGCTCCCACCTTTATCAAACCAAGCCTTGAATATACTCTGCTTGGGCCTACCAGCCTTCCTTTTCATCCAAGGAGGACACAAGGAGAACTGAATGTCCACTTCAGGCCACTGAGACTGATCTGTAAGTGCTGGAATTGGTGTTCCATATGCAGCCTTGAATTTTTCTACAGAATAATACTCATGCAAATATGGGTGCATATTTAGCTTCTGTTTGGAGGCCAAGAAAAGTATGGCATGCTCACAAGGCTTCCCAGTGTGTTGCCACTCAAGGCATGTGCATTCATGCAATTCAGTGTCAACAACATGCCTCCTGCCAGTCTTTGTATCTCTGACTTCAGCACCCCACAATGAGGATTTCTCAACACGCAAATGTGCAAGATTTCTGCTCCTGTTGACCACCTGCTGCACAACATCAGGAAGCTTATCTCCTTCAAGAACATTACCAAGCCTTCTTCTCAATTCCCACAACCTCATGACCATGATCCTGATCTGGTCAACCATGTCATGGATAGGCAAGTATTTTAACTCCTTCACTTAGTTGTTAAAACTTTCTGCCAAATTATTGTTGATATGATCACATTTGATGGCAGTGTTAGAACCTGACCTGTACCATAAAATAGAATGGTAGGTTTCCAACCATGTACAAAACTTGACCGTATCCTCCTCAGAGCATGACGCCTTAATCTTGTCAAGGTGATATGAATGTGTCTGTCTGGTGTAAGACCTTGCTGCTGGCCACATGCGTCCAAAATCATCTCCTCTGAATTTTTTGATCAAATTCATCCACATATGGCCAAAGCACTCCCTCTGATCAGCATGAGGGAAAACAATCTTGACTTCATTTTCTAAACCTTTACATGCATCTGTGTGCACTGCCAATGGAGAGACTCGCCCTATGCATCTTTTCAACTGCATCATGAACCATGTCCATGATGCCTCTGTCTCAGACTGAAACATGCAAATAGCTACAGGGAACATCCAATTGTGTCCATCTAAAGCATGTCATGCTGCTAGTTGACCATTCCACTTTCCAGTCAAGAAAGATGAGTCTATACTCAAATATGGATGGCACCCTGCTTTGAAGCCATTGATGTAAGGCTTTAAAGACATGAAGAATTTAGAGAAGAAGACTTTCCCATCAGCTATTACCTCAGTATCTATCTCCAGAACACTGCCAGGTGACCTCTTCTCTACTTCTACTTTGAAGTTATAAAGCATTCAAAAGGTATTGGCCCAATCACCATATAGCTCCTTCATTGCCCTTTGCTTTGCCTTCCACACTGTAGTATAATGCAGCTTAATGGGGTATTATTTTTCCAAGTCTATTTTTAGTCTCTTTGCAGTGCTGTTTGGTGTTTGATACGTTGGAAAAAAATTTGATGCTCCATGCTTGTTTAGTATCTACTTTGCTTTGCTTGTATACACTTTGAGGTACTTTTTACATGTTTTCTGGTACTAACCTATTAATAAGTTGCAACAGTGCCAGATGCCTTTTTTTGCTGTTTTTGGTTTCAGAAAAGTTAGTAAAGAAATATTCTCAGAATTGGACGGGACAAAGGACAAAGTCAATAACTTTCAGTGGGGAACAAGAAGTCCAGAGGGGAGACGGAGAAGCGGGCCAGGGAGGCCAACCCCCCCCCCACCCCTAGGCGTGGGTGGGCCCTACCCCACGCCTAGGTAGGGTTTGCCGGCCCTGGCGGCCGTCTCGGTCTCCCCCTTCGCCTATAAGAGGCCCCCGATACAAAAACTCTCAGTACCCGATCAGAAAACCACGAAACCGTCTGTATCCGCCGCCACCATCGTCCCTAGATCAGGGGGATCTGAAGCTCTTCTCGGCACCGGCCCTGCCGGAGGGGAGATCATCCCGAAGGCCTTCTCTCTGGTATGATTCGTGAGTAGTTCCACCTTGGACTATGGATCCATGTAGTAGCTAGATGGTTGTATCTCCTCCTTTGTGCTTTCATGTATAGATCTTGTGAGCTACGTTCAGGATCAAGATCTAATCTATTTGTAATCATGCATGTTGCACTACTAGGAAAATGGCTATAGGTAATCAGCACATCCGTGGCTCACATGGTTGAAGTGCCCCACGGCTAAAACAGGCGTGGCTCACCTATGGGCAGTTCCCTACTAGTAACTAGAACAACCGTGGCGCACATGACCATAGTGCGCCACAGATATGTGTGGGCCAGGGCCCTGTTGGCCGCACGCCAAACATCCGTAGCGCACATAGGGTAGGTGCGCTACGGTTGTTAGTGTCAACCGTGGCGCACATGGAGGGGGTACGCTACGCCTAAGCACATGCCCCTCTCTGCTGTGAAACGGCGAGACACATCCGTGGCGCACTATGGCATGTGCGCCACGGATGTATAAACTTAGTAGTAGGGCACCTTGCCCTAGTGCCCTACGCCTAACTATCCTGCACCAACTCCACCCCCCCGTGGATCGCCTTTTTAGGCTTTGCAAAAAATAAAAGAAAATGATAAACACTTCAAAAAATTAAATCCTTTCATATTTAGGTAGGTTATGTGGTATAGCTTCTAGTAAAATTAACAAACATGAGTTTCGACTTTATCTGCAAAAAAGTCATGCCACGGTAAAAAGGCCGTAACTTTTGCATACGATATCGAAAAAATCATATAATATACCAAAATGACGAGAACGAGATTTCGCATCCGCTCGCAACCACCTACGGTCGTTTAGCGATTTTTTAGATTTTCAAAATTCGAAAAGAGTAAAAAGTTACGGTCAAAATACTTACCCGTAGCGCACCACCTCCTAGTGCGCCACGGATAAGCTTGGGCGGGATTAAAATTTCGAATCCTCACCCCGCCCACCTACCCCTTTTCTTTTCCCTCCCCTTCTCTCCTTTTCCTTTTCCTCCCTTCTCATTTCCTTCTTCTTCTCCTCCTCCTCCTCCTCCTCCTTCTCATTTTCCTTCTCCTCCTTCTCTTTCTCATTCTCATTTTCCTCCTGCTCCTCCTTCTCTTTCTATTTCTTCTTCTCCTTATCCTCCTCTTCCTCCTCCTTGCAGTGAAGATGGTGACGGCGGCCTCCTCCTTGCATTTTCGACGACGAGACTGCGGGCTCCTTCTTATCCTCCTCTTCCTTGTAGTTCCGACGACGACGAGGCCTCCTCTTCTTCTTCTCCTCCTCCTCTTCTTATCCTCCTCTTCTTCTTCTCCTCCTCCTCTTCTTATCCTCCTCTTCCTCCTATTCTCCTCCCCCTCCTCCTTGTAGTTCCGACAACGACGACGAGGTGACGACGAGGAGGCGACAACGAGGCGACCACGGCGACCTGCACCGACGCGCGACGACACTGACGACGAGATCCAGATCTGCTGCTTTTTTTTTAATTTTGAAATTTATATCCGTGGCGCACAGCACCTAGTGCGCCACGGTTATAGTTTCATACGCGTGGCGCACCTGGACTACTTTCCGTGGTGCACTGGCATGTGCGTCACGCCTATCTCGACACAACCGTGGCGCACCAGGTAGTGCGCCACGGCTAGGAGATAGCCGTAGCGCGAGGCCCGTGGCGCACTGCTAGTGCGCCACGGATGGCCTTTTCAGGTACGCCACGAACATGCGTTTTCCTAGTAGTGTTGTGTTTGCGTGGATCCGATGGATATTGAGATTATTATGTTAGTTTGATTAATGGTTCTATCTTTATGATTCTATCATGTCTATGTTGTTTGTGATCATGCATGCTCTCCGTTGCTAGTGCTTATCTTGGCCAAGTAGTTTCTAGGGACTCCAAGAGGGAGTATTTATGCTCGATAGTGGGTTCATGCCTCTAGTTTCCAAGGGAATTGACATAAATCTCTTCGGTTGTAGACGTGATGTTTCTACTAGGGAGAAAACAGCGGTCTCTTGTTCATGGAACATGTGGACTGTTTACCTTACACACTTTGCTTAAAGCAGTTGTCTGTTGCTTGCAACTTAATACTGGAGGGGGTTCGGATGAAAGGCAACATGACCTGAAGGTGGACTTCTAGTCATAGATGCAGTTGGATTACGGTCTATGTATATTGTTGTATTGCCCAATCGACTTCATAGGATCTTTCTGGCTAGTAATTGCATTGTTATGCCTTGCTTAGTTCCTGTCAATTGCCCCGCTGTAATTTGTTTACCCTTCATGCCATGTTGTTTCTCTAAGGAGAGCACCTCTAGTGAACTATGGACCTCGGTCCAATCTTTACCATTGATACATCTTCCACGTCTACTTGTTTACTTGCTGCAAACCATTACCTTCCACACCATATGTTTAATCCTTTGTTACAGCAAACCGGTGAGCTTGACAACCTCACTGATTCGTTGGGGCAAAGTCTTGAGTTTGTGTTGGGCAGGTATCCACGTTGCTTCCAACACCTGTGTGACGTTTCCTTCCTCCTTCTGGTTCGATAACCTCGGTCTCTACTGAGGGAAAACTTGATGCTTGTTGCTTCACACCTTGCTCTTGGGGTTTCCAACGAAGCGCTTCCACGTCAAACGCGAGGCTCCATCAAGCTTTCTGGTGCCGTTACCGGGGAATCTACTTCAACCTCTTCCACCTCGTCAAGCTCTATCAACAAGTTTTGTGGCACTGTTGCCGGGGAGGCTAAGGATGTCTTCACTAGGGGACTCCTTCACTTCCTTTCTCTTTACTTTGTTTTTAATTTGCTTTGTTTCTTTTGCTTGGTGTTGTTTGCCTCTTTCCAAAAAACCCCAAAAAAAATTAGTCTAGCTTAGTTTGCTTGCCTTATTCAAAAACACAAAAAAATTAGTTCCTACTCTAGTTGTTGGTATGTTGCCTTGCTTGGTCATGCTTTCTATCAATGGATGGTTTCTTTGAAACTAGTTCTTATTGGCAAGGTGGGTTCACGAAAGAACAAAAGTATTATTATAAGGAACACCGTTTGTCACAAAAAGGGAAACACTTATGGGAACAAATTGATAAGTTGAATACTATTGCTAGAGACGTGTGCTCTACTTATAATGTTACTTGTTGCTTTGATAAGTTTTGTTGCTGTAGGAGGTATAAACACCTGCCTTTTCAATGTGAGTATAATGATAATGTTACCATATCTTCTTATGTTAAAGGAAATTATGACTTTTATGATGTGGAGCAAATTGAAGACTTTATTGCTTTTAAGGGTGCATTTGAACTTGCTAGTTTGCTTGAAAATACTGATGATGCACCTTATGAATGTGAGGTTTATGAGATACTTAAATTTTGCTTTGATAATTACAAGGAAAACGATGGCTATATTCTTGAATATTTTAATAAGTGTTTTCCACAAATGGAAGAGACTAATGCCTTGCAGGAGCCTATGGAAGAAGAAATTGTTGAAACTGGAAGCTCATTAGATGAAAAAGAGGAGGAGAGTGATGAACAAAAGGAGGAAGAATGGATCTACCCATTCCTACCTTCTAATGAGAGTAACTCTTTATCTCTTATATTATTTGATTGACCCCCATGCTTACCAAGGGAGGATGAATGTTATGTTCCCGTGGATCCCTTTGAAATATCTACCTTGGGTAAAACATGTGAAGGTTTTAATCCCACTATTCTTGAGCTTGATAGAAATTATGTGTTTGTAGATCATGAAAAGCATGCTTTATGTGATAGATATATTGTTGAGTTTATTCATGATGCTACTGAAAATTATTTTGAGAGAGGAAAATTTGGTTGTAGAAGTTTTAATGGTATTGAAACACCTTTCTTTGTGCTAAAAGTTTTGAAGTTACTCTTGTCTTATCTTCCTATGCATGTCACTTTGTTCTTCATGAATTTATTTGTGTACAAGATTCCTATGCATAGGAAGAGGGTTAGACTTAAATGTGCTTTGAATTTGCTTCTTGATGCTCTCTTTGACTTCAATTCATATTTCTCATGAGAACATCTTCTCAAACTTTTCGTGCCTAACTTAAAGGCGTTAAAGAAAAGTACTTGTTGGGAGATAACCCAAGAGTTTTATTGAGTCTTGGAAGTTATTACTTCTGTAATGACATCTCCTTATCCTTTCTTGTTTGATTTTTGTGCCAAGAATGACCTCTAATGAGAGGGAACTAAGATTTGGTGAGTTGCTGTCCTGAAACAGATTTTTGTCCTCCACCAAAAACATTCGTGAGGAGGTTCTGTATCTCGGATTGAGCTCAAAATTTACGAATAAATCCCCCAGTATGTTGGCTAACTTTCATTAGCTCGACACTTTTTTATTTGAGCAACATAAGATGTTCGAAAAAATTCGTTTATACCTGCTGGTCTGTTTTGACAGATTTCTGCCATTATTTGCATTTGCTTCTTATTGATTCCTTTTTGAGCTCTCTTCAGGTAAATTGAGTTTCTTTGAAGGAGTTACTACAGTAGATTGTGTTTTTAGTGAAAAGCCTTGCTGTTCCAAAGCTTTGCCAGTGGTCTAATATCTTTTGAATAAGCTAATGTTGCTAATGAAGATTGTGTGAAGTTTTGTATGAAGGAAAAATTTCAGGTGTAGAGAGAGAATGATGCAATGAGATGAAGAATGGACAAAAGATCAAGCTTGGGGATTCCACCATGGTGTCACCCCAAGAAATATCCAAGAAGTACAAGCGTCAAAGCTTGGGGATGCCCAAGGCATCCCGTTCTTCATCAATAAAAAGCTCAGGTCTGTCTAGACACTTCACTTTTATTGTTTCATGCATAATTGTGTTGTTCTTGGAGCATCTTAGTTTTCGTTTGCTTTTCTTAGTTTGTTTAGTTTGCTTTAGTAGTTTGTACCCATGTTCTCGTTGTGTCTTTTTGCAAATAAGTTTGCTTGGTGTTTGGAAAGGAGTAGTAAGTTCTTGCTTGAAGTGCAAGAGGAGCTTGCATTGACTGTGACTTAGACTTTAGCATGACATGCTAGGTGTTGTTTTAGCATTATGCTTAGTGATTATTGCTGAAACATGTCTTGTTCCAAACAATTGGTATTGCTTAGTGTGCTTTGAAGAAATTATGCGTTGTTTTAGCATGCAAAAGCATATTATTGTGGTATTCTCCTTTGATGTTTTGCTTGGGTTGACTTGGCACATGCTCACACCATGTTATGACTATGACAAGTCACCATTAGCCTCTATGATCATTTAGTCCTTGACTTGTAGTACCACTCTTTGATTTGATTAGTTTGCTTTGTTTCATTGCATAATTATGGCCATTATTGCTCTCTTAGTTGGTTGCTCCCAGTCTTTTGGTAGCCTCCACTTGTATGAGTAAGTTTTACTCATGCTTCCAACTCCCAAGAAACCAAGTTATTCCAAAGTGTCCACTATAAACTCCTATGCATGGTGTGTTACACCATTCCAAGTATATTCTTGTTTTCAACTATCTTCCAATTAAAAACTATTTTGATATGTGAAAACTTAGTGAACTAAGCCCTCACGAACTTGATGGCGCATTTTATTCTTTGCCCCTAATAAACTTGAACCATTGAGGCAACTTTGTAGTATATGCTTGCACTTATAACTTGGGATTAGCAGAACCGTGCTGTCATGAGGAACGTTTTCAACATTGCACTTGTACTTTTTGTACTCTGTTGATATCATGCTCTTTTGTCTATGGATGTTACCGGTGTGAAATGAAGTGGGAACTTGTAAGTCCATGGAGTTTGTATTCTGTGTTAGAGAAACGCCTGGGCCGCTAGCCTAAGCCATGCCTAATCATGGTGGAAACTTGCAGCATCACCATAGTGATCTATCTATGAAGCATCCTCAATAAAAAGCTATGCATATGGTAAATAAAAAGATTGCTGAGATGCTCATTGTCTGCTTGCCTTGTCATTTTGGTTATGGGAAAGCTCATGTACCATGTGCAAGGGGTACCCCGTTGGCGGTTCTCAATGATATGCAAATACTTAAAGTGACAAGAACTTGCCTGGGCCCTAAGTTGAGTATCCATGAGGTGTAGCCCTCATAGTCAAGGGACTTGAGATTGCCAACTTATACTTTATCAAGCATATACTCCAACTTTGCCACTTTAACCTTAACCACTTCAAGATGCTTATGATAGGGGCAATGAGGGCTGAAAGCTAATAAGTACCATAATTTTTGGAAGCTCTTTTTGGAACTTGTAATCCCTGCTTCCTTTACAAAAGTCCTTTCTTCCACCACTATTGAGTCTCCACCTCCTACCTTTAGGCACCATTAAGAGAGCATAGTTGTCATTCTATGTGCAGTGTTCCAAAGCTTATTAATTGATGCATATTGTGTTATTACTTGCTTTTGTGCTACTTGTTTATAGTCACCCTTGTGAACTTTGCAGGTGTCCTATGCATCTATGTTACTACTCTATGAGGGACAAGTTGATTGCCACTATGCTATGTTTTCTGCATGTGAAACAAACAAACGTTTTTCAATGCATATTATTCATGATCTTTGTTTGTAACTTTTCATGTTGCATGCATAGTTACTATGTACTATTGTTAGAACTTCATCTTTCATGCACATGTTTAGAGCTCTTTGATCCCAACTTTCAATGTTTGCAAATGGTTGGATCTTTATTGTGAGGGTGCATGTCACCTCAAAAATTATTCGTTTATCACTTACCTACTCGAGGACGAGCAGGACTTAAGCTTGGGGATGCTGATATGTTGGAAACGTATCTATAATTTTTGATGCTCCATGCTTGTTTAGTATCTACTTTGCTTTGCTTATCTACACTTTGAGGTGCTTTTTACATGTTTTCTGGTACTAACCTATTAACAAGTTGCAACAGTTCTAGATGCCTGTTTTCTGCTGTTTTCGGTTTCACAAAAAGTTAGTAAAAAAATATTCTCGGAATTGGACGGGATGAAGGACAAAGTCAATAACTTTTTGTGGGGAACAAGAAGTCCAAAGGGGAGACGGAGAAGCGGGCCAGGGAGGCCAAACCCCCCTAGGCGCGGGTGGGCCCTACCCCACGCCTGGGTAGGGTTTGCCCGCCCGGGCGGACGCCTCGGTCTCCCCCTTCGCATATAAGAAGCACCCGATACAGAAACTCTCAGTACCCGATCAGAAATCAACGAAACCGTCTGTAGCCGCCGCCACCATTGTCCCTAGATCGGGGGGATCTAAAGCTCTTCCCGGCACCCTGCCAGAGGGGAGATCATCCTGGAGGCCTTCTCTCCGGTATGATTCGTGAGTAGTTCCACCTTGGACTATGGGTCCATGTAGTAGCTAGATGGTTGTATCTCCTCCATTGTGCTTTCATGTATAGATCTTGTGACCTCCGTTCATGATCAAGATCTAATCTATTTGTAATCATGCATGTTGTGTTTGCGGGGATCCGATGGATATTGAGATTATTATGTTAGTTTGATTAATGGTTCTATCTTTATGATTCTAGCATGTTTGTGTTGTTTTTGATCTTGCATGCTCTCCGTTGCTAGTGGTTATCTTGGCCAAGTAGTTGCTAGTGACTCCAAGAGGGAGTATTTATGCTCGATAGTGGGTTCATGCCTCTAGTTTCCAAGGGAAGTGACAGAAATCTCTTCGGTTGTAGATGTGTTGTTGTTGTTACTAGGGAGAAAACAACGGTCTCTTGTTCATGGAACATGTGGACTGTTTACCTTACACACTTTGCTTAAAGCAGTTGTCTGTTGCTTGCAACTTAATACTGGAGGGGGTTTGGATGATAACCTGAAGGTGGACTTCTAGTCATAGATGCAGTTGGATTATGGTCTATGTATATTGTTGTATTGCCCAATCGACTTCATAGGATCTTTCTAGCTAGTAATTGCATTGTTATGCTTTGCTCAGTTCCTGTCAATTGCCCCGTTGTAATTTTTTTACCCTTCATACCATGTTGTTTATCTAAGGAGAGCACCTCTAGTGAACTATGGACCCCGGTACAATCTTTACCATTGATACATCTTCCACTATTACTTGTTTACTTGCTGCAAACCATTACCCTCCACACCATATGTTTAATCCTTTGTTACAGCAAACCGGTGAGCTTGATAACCTCACCGATTCATTGGGGCAAAGTCTTGAGTTTATGTTGTGCAGGTCTCCACGTTGCTTCCAACACATGTGTGACGTTTCCTTCCTCCTTCTGGTTCGATAACCTCGATCTCTACTGAGGGAAGACTTGCTGCTTGCTTCTTCACACCTTGCTCTTGGGGTTTCCAACGAAGCGCTTCCACGTCAAAAACCAGGCACCATCAAGCTTTATGGTGCCGTTACCGGGGAATCTACTTCAACCTCTTCCACCTCGTCAAGCTCTATCAGTGTTGTGGCTAAAATAGGCTTGATTTTTTCTGCAACCCATAATTGTGATGTCATCTTTGTAACTGTTTGAGAACTTGTAATGCAAGTATGAGGTTTTGGAATTTGATTCACTCTTATTGTCCTTCCATCAGGTTGGCGTCTAGTAGATATATACCACTTGCAAGGCCTCGAACCACCATCATAACATATGCATTTTGCATAGAACTTCTTTTTATCAGTCCACATAGTCTTGGTAGCAAACTCACGTTTGATTGCATATGTCCTAAAACACATCCTGAATTCATCCATGCTTGGAAACAATCTCCCAACTTCAATAATTGGGTCCTCTTTGTCATAAACTGTTACTAGATCATCATCATGTGCATCATCTACATGAACTGCAGCATTTTCCAACAACTCTGGATCTATATCTGCCTCTTTATCTCTTAAATGGTTGTCACCATCATTTGCAGCTTCATCCCTCTTCTTCTCCTTGTCTCTGTCATCTATAAGAATGCCAAAAAGCTTTGCCATTTCAGTATCATCTATTGGTGCAATGACCAAATCAGTTCGGTCACGTATCTCAACTGAATTCCAATCAACAGTTACAATCCTTTATGCAGCCCATTGTGCATTAGCATTAGCAACCTCCCCTTGTGCATTAGCATCAGCCTCCACTGTTAACACTTCCAACTCAATAAGTATTGGCATTACTTGCCTTTGTGCAGCCCAATCATCCTCGACCATCTGAGCAGCCAGCTTCGAGGCCACATATCCAACCCTCGAATCAGGTTCCAGATCAATGAGCTCTGCTAAAAACAGAACAGTTTTGCTTGTCCAACCGTTTCGCTCATCGATTTCATCAACTATATGTTCCCCTCTCTCAACCCTAACATAGTCACATTTGCAATCATCAAATCGTAACAAAGAAACTTCTTGCTCTGGTCCCCAAACCACACTATCCCCAATTTTTTCCACCATTTTCCTCACCGTCTCCTCTCCCATGTTTATTAGCTCTTGGGGATCAACATGTTCTAATTCCACCTCCCATTTAACAACCGTATATTTCTCAATGATCTGTGTGCTGCCATCAACTAAAACAGCCCTAGAGGGTAATAAATTGATGTCAAATTCGAATGTGTGCCGCGCAACATCGTCTCCCCTATTTTTGGCGGGCACTGTCAGCTAGCGAAAGCGAACAAAGAGCTCAACCTTAGAGAAATTAAGTGCAGAGATGCGGGATATACCGATTAGAAGTCCCCTCTCCATGCTCCATCTCATTCCCCCTCGCCCCGTTTAGCACACCCCGGCCTTCACAATCTAGCATCAATAGGCACGCTCAGATCTCGAATTGAGAAGAATGGGAGAGGAATTAGGTTTCAAATGGCACTCACCACCTTTGCCATCGAACGAAAGCGCAGCCGCCTAAAAGCATTGCCCTGGCGCCGGCGCCGGTGCCGAGAACAATGGGTGAGGTCTGTCGCCGCTGTCGGGGAAGCTACAGTCAGTGTGACGCACGCTCTCGGTTGGAAGCGGTTGGTTTGACTGGCTGTCCCAACCGACCGGTTTGGCTTAACACTAATCTTGGAACAAATTTAAATGTGTCCTTAACAACCGTTTTATGGCCCGTGTGGCCCTGGGCTATTAGCTGCCTCAGAAGCGTCGCATGCGAGCTATTCTTTGCAACGATGTCGTGTTCCTTCCAATTCCGAGTAAAGATGTCGCATGGGAGCTATAAGCCCCTCCGCACCGCCGGTGACCAAAGCCCCACTCACCTACCTCCTGCCGCCAGCTACCGGAGCCCCACTCGTCTACCTCCTGCCGCCGACGACCGGCCAACCACTCTCCTACCTCCTCGCCCACTCCACGGGCGATCTCTCTCCATCGCTGTTGTCGTAACCTTGCGCGGACGGCACGGCCCTGCTCTTCCCATCCGCTTGCATCAGGCATTCAGGTTGTCAACCCAGCGCTCGACGCCAAAGGAGTTATTGTGGCGGACCTACACTCCACCGGATCCACGGCTATGGGTTAAGATCATAGCATGTAGGAGCACAGCGGTGGCCTCCACCTCCCGCCGGTCTCGGTGGTGAATTGGAGACGAACTGCTCCTGCGGATTGGAGTGAACCCAAGCAGCCCGCGACTGGTAATTCGTTCCCCTTATCTCGATCCGAATTGATTTGGCTAAATATGGATCAGACAAGAGTTCTTCTTAGAGAAGATGTCAGCCTGTAAGAACTTTTAGTTTCTGCATGTAAGTGAATATTTGGAGGAAAAATGAGAGCGGTTAGTATTTAGCAAAAAATGATGGTTGGATAATTGTATTATAGAAAAGTGAAAGATTCTGGAATTGATTTACTCCAGCTGATATGAACTGATATTGTGAAGCTCGGTTTCAGTGGCGATAAAAATATAACCCTACATATCCTTGCTTGCAAATTACAATCCAAGGCTTGTGGTTCTTAGGTGATACAGTGTAATTTTAGATACATGGAAGATGAATACCATAATCATACCAAAAGTGAAGCGTGAGACCTCGGTTCCACAAAATTTTCATTCACAAACAACAACACTGACACTGATTCGTAACTCATTTTATTCAGTGATGTGTTATAAGTGCAGCAAAAAGAGATACCTTGCTTCACAAACGTGTCACAAGAGCAACAAAAAAGCTCACATAGTGGTTCTGATTCAGATCTCTTAGAAAAGATCAAAAGCTTCTGATTGCTAATGTTTTGTTTTAAGGGACTTCAGGTTTCCAATTGATTTAAAGCTTTAGTTTCATAAGAGGACAACGGCGATGAAGGTCGCCTACCAGCCAGAGAAAGAAGATCAGCCATCGAGAAATGATGAGCACCAACATGACATTCAAATAAAAGACCATGGTAAGCTCAAAAAATTACAATGTATTCTCTGTTATAGGAGGTCTACAAATCAAGTTTTAGTACTTATCATTTTCAGACTTGACAGCAGTACAGCAGTAAACCAAACCATACATCTATGTTCCTACGACACGAGTGAAAGTCCAGCGTCAAAATCACTGCACCTACAATGTCGAGTGGATGTCAGTTGATATTATTCCTGGCTGCAAACTATTGTCTTTGTACCTTACAAATTAGAACAAAGTACAGATTACATTATATATATCCTAATGTTTTTAAAAATAACTGAAAATTCAAGTTTTTACAAAAGAACTAAGAAAAAATTAACATTGCTGTTGACAAGTTTTCTGTATGCAGACATGTTTCTGCCACGAGCCAGTGATGCCGGGCTATGTCATCCAAACTCCAAAGGCTGATAATACCCCGTTTTATTATATTAGTGTTCAACGGCCTCCACACGCAGGTAACAATCCTCCATCATACTAATTTCTAATAACTATAGACGCCATAATAATAATAATGCAAGTATTTCAATAAGGTTGATATTTTAATTTACATCTTGACCATACATGCTATGATTTCAAATTTACATCTCGACCTGCACAAAATATTTTAAATACTATACAAGTTTTCCATTATGTAAAAATATAAAGTATGATTACTTAAAGTAATAGTGCCAAAGAAGTCACTATGATATAAGGATCTGTTGATGTTGGTTGCATAATGCATGCCACGAGCTCCCCTGCAGTACCAATGTAGGAAAAAAAATAAAACATAATGTAATGAGCTAGATATAAGGTACGAATTATTAATATAGTTCCACTATGTTAGCCAGGATTTATTTTCTTTCATACCAGTTAGGAGGTTTTTGTGCCCTTCAATATGAAGTGCTCGCCTCTGGTATGTGTCATTTCTTCTTAGCCATCCTATATCTTGGTCAGAAGCCAAAATTTCCTTTTTCCATGCAACGCCTTCTTGTAATTTCAGCATAAACATGGAACCATCAAGTGATATATTTTACAGTATATATGTTTGAGCTCACCTTCACTAATTAGAGTATTTTGTAGCTGAGTAAGCACATCTTGATTTGTTTACAGTTGCCACATCTCTTGATAATGAATAGTTTCATGAGCTTTCTTTTGATGATAGGCTTCATGAAGCTTCTTGAGTAGTTATTCTTTCTTCTGTTTATCCATTTGCGCATATTGCTCCCTAGCATGTTGCCTTTTTAAGTTCTTTCGGATCTGTAGATGTTGGTTGCGTAATGCGTGCCACGGGTTCCCCTGCAGTACCAATGTACATAGGAAAAAAAATGAAACATCATGTATTGGGGTACATATAAGGCATGAATTATTAATATAGTTCCATTATGTTTAACCAGGATTTATTTGATTTCATATCAAGAGGTTTTTGTGCCCTTCAATATGAATTGGTGGCCTGTTTTTGTGCCATTCAATATGAATTGGTCTCCTCTGGTGTGTGTCTTTTCTGCTTAGCCATCCTATATCTTTGTCAGGAGCCACATTTTCCTTGATCCATGTAACGTGTGCTTGTGTTAAAACCAAGGATTAGATGATTTAGTTTCAGCATTGTTAGGAATAGACAAAGTTATATTCCTCTGGGGCCAAAGGCCACAATATATAGTACAAGTACAGGTGCAAATATGCAGGAAGCCCCCTAACATATGGGAAAACTACAATATACAAATATATACATCTAACACCCCCCTCAAACACATGGTGGATCCACAATACTGAGTTTGGAGAGTAAGAAATCATGCTGCGCTCTGGTCTGTGCCTTCGTAAAGAAATCCGCCAACTGTAAATCTGAAGGCACATACTGAAGCGTGACAACCTAAGCCTGCACCTGAGCATGTGTATAGAAAGCATCAACACCAATATGTCTGGTAAACTCATGCTTGACTGGATCACGTGCAACACTAATAGCACCTGTACTGTCAGACAAAACCAGAGTCGGTGTGGTAATAGAGACCCCAAAATCCGCTAGTAACCACCGTAACCAGGTCACCTCGGCAGTCAACAAGGCCATAGCACGCAACTCAGCCTCAACACTCGAACGGGAAACCGCTGTATGTTTCTTCGTCTTCCAAGCAATGAGCGAACCACCAAGAAACACACAGTAAGCAGAAAGTGAACGGCGATCTGAAGGATCACTCGCCCACGTAGCGTCTGAATAGCACTGGAGCCGGAGAGAGCTGGAACGAGGAAAGAAAAGGTGACGAGTGATCGTAGCACGAAAATAACGAAGAACACGGAGAAGATGACTATAGTGAAAAGTGGTAGGAGCGGAAACAAACTGACTCAGAATATGAACATGATAAGATATGTCAGGACAAGTGACAGCAAGATAAAAAATACTCCCAACAAGATGGCGATAACGCGTCGGATCAGGAAGAGGATCACCATCAGTAGGATGAAGCTTGACATTAAGCTCCATAGGGGTCTCAACAGTGCGCTCATCCCCAAGAGCAGCACGAACAAGAAGGTCCTGAATATACTTTTCCTGTGAGATGAAAAAACCATCGGAAGTGGAGGAAACCTCAATCCCAAGAAAGTATCAAAGAGGACCAAGATCAGTCATAAGAAACTGATCACGAAGACGAGCCTTAACAAAGGCTATATACTCAGGATCATCACCAGTAATGATCATATCATCAACATAGAGAAGAAGAAGAGTGCGTCCACGAGGAGAAGTGTGAACAAACAGCGCTGGATCATGAGCACTAGGGGAGAAACCAGCAGCAGTCACTACAGAAGCAAAGCGCTCAAACCAGGCACGAGGGGCCTGTTTGAGGCCATAAAGAGAACGTCGAAGACGACAAACCATCCCCTCGGGAACAAAATACCCAGGGGGAGGCTGCATATAAACCTCCTCACTCAACTCACCATTGAGATAGGCGTTCTGAACATCAAGCTGGGACATGGACCAGTGATGAACATCAGCAACAGCAAGAAGAGTAGGCACAGTGGTCATATGAGCCACAGGAGCAAAGGTCTCATCATAGTCACGACCATGCTCCTGCTGAAAACCACTAGCCACAAGACGCCCTTTATAGCGCTCAAGAGATCCATCAGAGCGGGTCTTAATCTTATAGACCCACTTACACGTGATAGGACGAACACCGGGAGGGGGAGAAACAAGATCCCAGGTGCCAGTGCGCTCAAGCGCAGTAATCTCCTCAGCCATGGCCAGCTGCCACTCAGGATGATGCTCAGCATCCCGATAAGAAGTCCGCTCGGAGGCAACAGAAAGACCATACTGACTAGGAGAGTAACGGTTGGGGGCACGACGCTTACGAACAGGACGAGTAGAGGGAAGCTCATCAGAGGAAGAAGACTCAGGAGACGACGATGAAGAAGAAGGAATAGCAGAGAAAGACTCCGGAGAACTAGGAGAACTAGGAGAACTAGACGGAGCAGAGGAGGATGGTGTCGAAGAAGAGACATCAGGGGGAGGAGATCCGGAAGAAGACACAATAGGAGGAGAAGGAGATGTGTCAGGAAAGAGAAGAAAAGAGATATCTTCCACCAGGTAGGTACCAGCAGTGGGACGAGGATAGAAAGGACGCGTCTCATCAAAAGTAACATCATGAGAGATACGCATCCTGCGACCAACAGGGTCCCAACAACGATAGCCTTTATGCTCATCACTGTATCCAAGGAAGACACACTCAACATACTAAGCGGTCAGTTTGGTGCGTTCACGAGGAGAAAGGAGAACATAGCAAACACAACCAAACAAGCGAAGCATGGAGTAGTCTGGAGACTGGCCAGATAGGTGCTCAAGAGGGATACCACCCTGCAGAGCGGCATAAGGCTGAATATTGATGAGGTAAGCCGACATAGCGACAGCCTCAGCCTAGAAATGCGGCGGAAGAGAAGAAGCAATCATCATGACACGAGTGGTCTCAAGAAGATGACGATACTTACGCTCAGCAACACCATTCTAGGCATGTGCGCCAGGACAGGAGAACTGAGCATGACTGCCCTACTTAGCAAGGACACCTCGCAATAGCTGGGAGATATACTCACCAGCAGAATCAGCACGAAACACACGAATGGGGGTAGAATATTGAGTACGGACCATGGCCGCAAAACGCTGATATATGGAGAGCACTTCACTGTGAGAGCGCATAAAATACAACCAATTGTACCGAGAAAAATCATCGATGAATAAAATATAGTAGTGATGGCCCCCTTTCAAAGTGAAAGAAGCCGGACCCCAAACATCGGAATGAACTAAATCAAAAGGTCGCTGAGATATAGACGCGCTAGTATTATAGGGAAGTTGAATCTGTTTGCCCAACCTATAGCCCTGACAATGTAAAGACTCATCTCCGGAGACAGACCCCAGAAGACCACGATGAACTAATGACGACAGGCGAGAGTCATAAAGGTGACCAAGACGATGATGCCACTGCTGAAAGGAGCTGGTAGCAGAGGCGACGACCAGAGAAGAACTGGCAGCTGAAGTGGCAGAGGAAGGAACACGAAGCCAGTCTAACTCCCAAAGACTTGAAGAGTCACGGCTGCGAGGGCCAGCTTCAACCAGGGCATGTGTGCGACGGTCCTGAACAACACAAGAATCAGCATCAAGAATGATGCGATAACCAGAATCAGTAAGCTGGCTAGCAGAGAACAGATTCATCTTAAGAAGAGGGACATGAGAAATATCAGGAACAAAAAAAGAAGAAGTAGAAAGGGTGCCCTGACTAGAAACGGGAAGAGAGGTACCGTCAGCCGTGAAAACACAGACAGGAGAAGGGAGAGAATGAAGAGCGGACAGAAAAGAAGACTCAGAGGTCATATGAAAGGAAGCTCCAGAATCCAGATACCACGGGGACGTACCTGACTGTGTAGAAGGTGATGGCCGCACAGTGCCTGAAGAATCAGTCACAGAACCAGCAGTGCCTGTCGAAGAAGAGCTTGTAGTAGCAAGCAGACCGCGAAGACTCCTGATAATGTCCTGATCGGAGAGAGCAACTGCTGAAGATTCAGAAGGAGACGACTGCCCATGAGCCTGGTGCTGCTGACGTAAACTGGGATCCCATGTATAACAGGTGGCCCAAGTGTGGCCATCCTTGTTACAGTAAGAGCAGTGACGAAGAGAACCACGACGACCCTGACCACGAGCCTGCTGGTACTGACTCTGACCCTGAGACTGAGACTGCTGGTACTGATCCTGAGACTGCTGGTACTGACTCTGACCCTGACCTGAAGGAGTGGGTAGTATCGGTGGCAGCACAGAGGACCGCGGCTGAGTCGAGGGAGAAGATGGCATAGGAGGACCACGAGTAGCAAGCACAGATGGAACCACAAGAAGACCAGCACCACGAAGACGGGTCTCCTTAGCCCGAAGCTCAGACAACACCTTAGAGAGCGGAACACGACCACGAGTATTCAGCTGAGCACGCCGGGGCTCAAACTCTTGGCGGAGCCGAGATAGAAACTCATAGATGCGGTGAAAATCCAAATCCGAGCGCACAATCTGGCAGCACGAGCATGTGCCACACACAGCAGTACGCAGAGAATCAAGTTGACGCCAGATAGCAGCACTCTGAGTATAGAACTCATCAATAGTGGAATCACCCTGCTGAAGAGCATGCTCCTGGCGAACCATAGACAGGTAAAGAGCATCCCTAGACGGCAGATAGCGCTGGCGAAGATGTGCCCACTGAGCGGCAACAGTAGGGAGACTCATGAACTCGGCAGCATATTGGAGCAGAACACTAGAGGTGGGGATAGCAGCAGCACGAGCATCCTCATCGACCCACTGAGTGTAGGCAGTCAGATCATGATGATAGGCCTCGAGATCAGAAGAGTACTGCACTATCATCGGCTCTCTGAGCAGCATCCTTGGCCTCCTGAGAAGCATCAGTGCCGAGAACAATCGGTGTCGGCGGAAGAGGATCCACAGGAGCAGGGGGCACGACGGACAGGAGACCTCGCCGGAGAGCACACCCCAAAGACGGAGACCGTGCATGTGAACACGCATAAAGGCAGCGAAATCAGAGTAATTCGCGCCATCGAAGATCGCGGGGCAGCGAGCAATCGCAACATAACCCGATGAAGTAGACATATCTCTCTCTCAATTTTTTTAAATTTTTTTTCGGGTCAACGCTCGATCGAATCGAGCAGACCAACTGGAGGCCGAAGGGGTCAGAGACGAGGGTCGGCGAGGACAGGGACGAGCTCCAGCGGAGTAGAGGCGGAGGCCGGCGGCGGGGCCGGATGGGGGCGGCGGCCGGTGGCGGGGCCGGGTGCAGGCGGTGGCCGGCGGCGAGAAAACTGGGCGGAGGCCAGTCAAGCAGCAAGCAGTGGCCGGGCAGAAGACGGCGGCGGGGCCGGGGCGAGCTGTCGGGCGGCCGGCGGGATCGGGGCAGGCGGTTCCGATCAAAGCAGCCGAGCAGCACGAGAAGACGCACGGTCGTCATGGCATGGGCGATTCCGATCAGCACATCAGGGAGTTGGGGTGGACACGGCGGCCGGCGGGATCGGGGCAGGCGGTTCCGATCAAAGCAGCCGAGCAGCACGGGAAGACGCACGGTCGTCAGGGCATGGGCGATTCCGATCAGCACATCAGGGAGTTGGGGTGGACACGGCGATGTACGCGCGTGATACCAGCTGCAGAACCAGATCGATCCAATCTGAGAGCGATCCGGCGAGCCAAAAAATCCGATCTGAGAGCGATCCGGCGAGCCGAAAAATTGACGAGCAGAACAAGAACCTCCACGTACGCGGCCAGAACAGGAACCGGCGGTGGCCGGGGCGAGCTGGCGGCGGCGGCGATCACAAGCAGAGGACCGGTGGGCACGGAAACCCTAAAACCGGCTCTGATACCATGTTAGGAATAGACAAAGTTATATTCCTCTGGGGCCAAAGGCCACAATATATAGTATAGGTACAAGGTACAGGTGCAAATATGCAGGAAGCCCCCTAACATATGGAGAAACTACAATATACAAATATATACATCTAACAAGCATAAACATGGGACCAACAAGTGATATGAATTGGTTCAGTTGTTTGGAGTTCCTTTCTCTATCGCTGCAATATATACCTTGTCGATGGATTGGGTTTAAATGAGTTCTTTGATAAGTATCGAGTCTTCCCTTGTTTGGTACAAGCAAGTGTAAACTAATTTTAGATAGTGGTTCTTATTACACCATTCCTTCTTTTTTACATAACATCTGTATAAACTCACAACATCATGCTCACGATCGGACATCGTCATTCCCTTAGTAGGTTCGAACATCATTAAAGCATCATCATTCTTCGTTAAATACTATATGTTGTTCTGCTACATCATCTGAATTTAAATTTTACTCCATCACCTATCTAAAATTGCCAGCAAAAAGATCAAAGATTACGTGAGGCCTGTAAATTAAGTTACGTAAAAAAAAAGATTACTCAGTCTTCGGCATGTAAAATTGCCAACAAAAAGATCAAAGATTAAAGATTACTCAGTCTTCGGCATGTTTGCTAGCCTTTGCGTCGCCATGGCCGCTGGCAGCACTTGTGCGGCGGAGAGGGAAGACCCGGAACGACTGGACAATGAAGTTGACGTCGCCCGCCCATCTGCCCCTCTTGTAGTTGGCGCGGCGATGTTCAGTAGTTCGAGCGGCTGCGTGGGAAAACTGGTGATGTGGTGAGCATGGCAGCAGGAATCCTATGGTGCCCTTGATGATTCAAGGAACTTCTGAAGCTGGCGTGTACCCACAGTGGACCGCGGTGGCTAGGATTGCAGCATCATTGATCAGATCAGCTGCATCAACGGCAGACGCTGATGGGATAATCGTCTAAAGATGGCGTGTACGTACCTGCAGCGTACCAGTGGATCGCAGTGGCCGGGCGGCACGTCAGCACTGATCGGATTGGCAGAAGGCGTTGCGGCGGCGACGGGCTTCCTTGGATCTGCCGGCAGGCGTCCATGCTAGGAGGCGTTTAGGATTTTGTTTTGGAGACGCCTGGATGGTTGGATTGCGTTTGACGGAGGTTTCAGTTTTGAAATGGATTTGAAGGCGCGAGGATCACGGAGTGCGTGGATCGCGGGGTGTGCGGTCCTGACTTACCGTATTTTTAATGCGTGAATGCGCGACTTGCGCACGTTTCGATCAGAATTGTGTTAATGCCCGGCCGGCTAGCTACTTCCAAGCTGGCTTCTTTCTATATATGACACAAGCTAGCTATCGATCGATCACTGAATTTAATCAAGCATCTGGAACTGGTGATGATGGTATCCCGGTAGCTGGATCACGGACTCAACAAATGAAGAACGCAAACTCTTCTTTTTCTTTTAATTGACAATGATAACTGAAACACAAGTACATCCACACGCAATGTAATGTAGGATAGATCAATGGTTTATCTTAGAGGTATATACATTTTTAGTCCCACAACTTGCATCGTGGGAGCGTTTTAGTCCCACATCTTGCAAAGTGAGCAGATTAGTCCCACAACTTGCACCCTAAGACCATTTTAGTCCATTTTAATTGAATTTCTATGATTTTGAACAAATTCGTCCATGAAGCTGACATGTGGCATCACGGTCATTGCCTCTGTGTATTTTTTCTACCGTTTACAATGCTTAGTATTGTCTGAGAGAAAGGCCCCACCTGTCAGCGTTGTATAAACATGAAAATAAATAAGAAAAACCTATTTGTGGAGTGGAGGGAGTTGAACTCACGACCTAGGCTTCTAGAGTAAAAGGCTTACCACTAGAGCACATACGACATTATGATTCATTTGAGAGCGATCATCTATTATACATTATTTTGGGGCTGATGAGCCCTAGTTCGCTATATGGACATGAAGCACATAAAGAAAAAGTTAGCTTTAAGTCACGTAATAGGCTAGCTAACTCTAGATGGCTCATCTGACGTGAAACACAGAAAGAATAGCACACACGTAGGGAAGCTCAATTGATTGAGTGTATACACGATACATATAAGTCTTTAGTTTAGACATTCAAAAATACGTGTTCTACAGTTGTGAAAAATTCAAAAAATAATGCAAATTTTAAATCCTAAATAATTTATGTTCTAGACTACATAGAAAATCTTACATCATTGCCCATATATATATATATATATTTAAAGGTGTTTTTGATACTTTGAATTGTATTTTTTAAATGTTTAAAATATAGGCCTCCACGTGACAAGACATTGGACATAGATGATGCGCAAGATTACGCTGATGGCAGACACATGGTCATTTTTAAGTGTGTGCGCGCTTTCATACTGTATAAATAAACTACGGTTCTCAAATGCACCACAGAGCATCTATTAGCGTAGTGGCTTGTCTAGTTGTGTATGCATATGAAGGTACTAGGGTCAAATCCCACCATCACCTCTAGTTTTAAATAATTTATTTATAAATTACTGATTGGTGGGTCTATCTTTCAATCTGCATTAAGGACATAAATATTAGAGAAAAAAATATTTTTTAAACAATAATTGGACTAAAATGCTCTAGCGATGCAAGTTGTGGGACTAGTGTTACTCACTTTACAAGATATGGGACTAAAACGTTCTAGGGATGCAAGATGTGGGACTAAAAACCTATACTTTATCTTATTTGAAGGTAACCGCGGAAGAAGGTATGCCTGTAATAATAATGGAAGAAAAAGAAAACGCAACAAATTAAACAGAAAGGATGCGCGCGCGTGCCGGGCCGACGTACTTAATTAAGCTGCCTTCTTTCACAAGCCGGCGCACCAGTGAGCAATGCAATCCACTGCGTACTGACAATGGGCATCCATGCATCGGCGGCACTCGTCGGTGGGGTTTCCTCCTGGCGTGTTCAGACTATCGATGTTGCATTCAGCTGCTGTCGGTGCAGCTAGGAGCAGCAGCCCAGCGAAGAAGACCAGCATGAACACGGTTGCCATCTTCTTCAGCAGCACGGCGCCGGAATTGGAACCCATTGCCATCGACGGAGATCGAGCTCAGGATGGAGATGGCTTAGCACTGCTAATTGATTACGCTGCTTTGTGTGTGTGTGTGTGTGTGTGTGTGTGTGTGTGTATGTGTGTGTGTGTCTTGTGGCTTGATGACATTACACTAGAGGCGCGGCCTCCTCTTTTATAGCTAGCAAAGCTAAGTTACAAATTCAATTATTAATTGTGGTAAGAGATTCACAGCGATCCGCGTTTCTCACGATAGCATTATAAATAAGTAGGATTACTCTAGCATCCTCGATCCAATCCTTATCATATCAAATCTTCTACCTTACCTGCATGGCGATCCTCTAGGTACATCAGAATCCGCAGAGACATTTTCTAAGTGATCAGGTCAACTCTCCATTCTAAGTGTGCTCACGAAGTGGACATGAATTGTTTGACCCTCCATGCCTCCATTGTACAACACCAAGTAGGCATTGCTATCTACGAGATGTCCCTCTACGCTTCCCAGCTAGTACATGGGTCTTGTTTATTTTAAGAAATTCAGGTATATATATAGGCTTCCAAGTATGTGCGTCCAAATTTTCATAAATATATTTTTTCAGATCTGTTCTTCTTAGGGTTTAGTCTTCCAGGTATATATATAGGCTTCCAAGTATATTTTTTAAGAAATTCAGGTATATATATAGTCTTCCAAGTATCTACGAGATTTACATAGTCCACAAACTTATGAGATTTGGAATATGATTTTCTAGCAGAGCATATGGCCTCGTTTTCGCTCTTGCTGGCTCTTCCTCAATCAAGAACTACCTTAGCGCTTGTTCGACCTCGTACACTAGGGAGAGAAAGCAGAGCTCCTAATCGAGTGGCAAGGAATGGAGTGAAGAGGAGACGATCGATAAACTTAGTTGGGTTGTGGGGATGTGCCAACGCTAGAGGGTGATGGTGGGGGGCAGGGATCGATCGTTTCTCACTATAGCATCATAGCTACACCATTATACTATTAACAAGATTACTCAAGGATCCTTGATCCCAACCTTGTACTATCAAATCTTCTACATTAATTACCCCTGTCGCACGATCCTCGCGGTACACCAAAATCCGAACGAATATTATCTAAGAGATCTGGTCAACTCTCGATTCTAATAAATATATGTTTTTGTTGAAAGAATAGCAACTTGTATTTCAAAGGGCCCAAAGGCCAGAATATATAGTACATGTACATGTGTAAATATGCAGGAAGCCCCCTAACTAATACTGGCCCCTCAGGTCACTCCTCTGGCTGCACCAACTTGGCGCCCACCACATGGCCCTAGACTGGCCTTGTCCAAGCATGGTCGATTCCATGGTCCTCTCCATCACCCTACGGCGCCCCTCCAGCCTACACTGGGACATCCATCGGCTCGCCTAGTCTACTTGGCACCAGGCCTCCAGCATAGGTCTACAGTGATAAGGCTTCACCGCCCGTCTACATGGCTCCTCCCTCGTCGTACATGCCTATGTTGACGAGGTTGGATCTCGTCAATGCCCATTGTTATGGACTTGAGTTTTGGAGAAGATGGGGATGCTGGAGATCGTGGAACGGTTAGCAAACAAGCAATACGGGACACGAGGTTTACCCAGGTTCAGGCCTCCGGAGGGAAAAACCTACTCCTGCTTGTCTGCTCTTTGATTACGGCGAAACCGGGGGTGCGCAGATGCGATCTGGCGTGAAGGTGCGTATGCAGAAGTATTTGAGAGAGATCTAGGTTCGTGCCCTCCTGGCCTTTATATAGACTTAGGCAGGTCCTAGGCACAGATCTAGTCGGTTACAGGTTTTAGGGTTTACCCCTTTGAATTTCCTATCTACCCTAGTCTTGCTCTCCAAGGATTCGAAGGCGTCATAGGCCTTGGCCACCCGAAAATCTTCATGGGCGGGCGTATATTTGTCGTGGGCCTTCCTTGGGCTGGACCAGGTATGCTGAGATCGTATACCCGCGGGGTATAACCATGTCAGTATCCCCCGAGTGTTCAGTCGAATCGTAGATTTGGCTGAGGACTCTTCAATCCTTCAGGTGCAACTCTGTCTTTCAAGAGAATGTGTAGGGATTGTTGATGCGTGTGCCCGACTCTCGCGACGGATCAGGGTCAGTTAACTGTCTTAGGACAAAACAACATGGTCTTCTTCAGATTCAAGTCCCTTGACTTGAACCCGGAACATATGCTGGCGTAATTCGACTCAGGCCGCGGAAGACTTACAGGAGTGGAATTCCAGTGAATTTAAATGATGTACCCAACGCGTCCGTCAGGATTTTTCATCGCGCCCGTTGGCACGGGTTTCTACTAGCAGAGCACAGTCATGTGCGTTAGCAGGCCATCAGATGATATATGTAGGTCTTATCTTTGCGTCACAGACACAGCATCCGAATTTTATCACCACAGAGGTGTTTTCGGGTAGCCAAGGAGAATGCTACTCACTTAGCGTTTAGCTGGGGCAGAGTTGCCGAAAAGTTTTTGCATACTGATCCGAAGGATCGCAGTCGAAATTTTATAGGGTGCGCGACCAGCGCTCCCTATGGGAGTAGCCCCCGAGTGTCTGTTCGAGTCGTAGACTCGAGCGGAGACTTTAATTCAGCCGTTGTTTAGTGTCAGGTCCGTAGGACACAAATTTTTTAGGATGCTTAAATCCATCCTCCCTATGGGAGTAGCCCCCGAGTCCGTAATGGAGTCGTAGACTCAACGTAGGACTCGAAGAAACAGTTCAGTGTTGTAACGTGTTGTTCTTTTTTCGGGTGCGCGGCTAGCGCTCCTGATAGGAGTAGCCCCCGAGTAATTGGTCGAATCGTAGATTCGATTGAGTACTCTTAGCTTTGAAGCCGAAGAAATTGTAGCTGTTGCTAGTGTAGCTTTTGATGACGTCAGTGCTGACGATCGATGACCTCAAGCGTCTGCTGCGCCAGAGATGACTTGACTGGACGAACATGGGTCCCACTTTCTGACCTTGAATTGACCGGTCACACGCGGCGTGGAGATAATTACGGCGTCGCCTCAATTTCCGCGTGTAGTGGATGGCGTGTTAGCGACGGTTCGTTGCGATGCTGACACATGTATGGCCAGATCCTGCCGTTGGCGTTAGGTCTTCTCGATGGACGTTTGTCGTGCATCGTCTTCGTCTTTATAATCATTGGGGAAAACTTTAGTTTGTTTTCACCGCAGCTATTCTCGTTTCACTGCTTCCTTGTTCTCTGAGAGTTCTTGCTGCGCGCTGGAATATCCTTTCACATTTCCTTCTTCCATCCTGCGCTCTCGCCGCCGGCGCCGCCGTACCGCGATGGGGAAGTCGAAGAAGTCTTCTTCTGCGGTTGGTACCAGCGCTGCTAGAGGGAAGAAGAGTGCCGCCACTACCCGTGTCACCGACAGTGGCTGGCAGCGATCAGAGACGCGGGAGAGTGATCTCCGCAAGCTTCGTGAGCGGGGCTTGATCCCGCAGGATAGGGAGGCCGTAAAACTCCCAGGCAACGAGTTAATCCCCCGTCCCCCCGCTGGGTTTCGGGTTATGTTCCTTGCCTTCGTTATTCGCGGATTTTTCTTCCCAGTCCACGACTTCCTTCGTGGACTGCTTTTTCTTTATGGTGTCCAATTGCATCATCTTTCCCCCAATTCTCTTCTTCATATTGCTTGTTTTATCACTTTCTGCGAGTGCTGGCTTGGTATCGAGCCGCACTTTGGCCTCTTCCGGAAACTCTATTCCGTGAAAAGGCAATCTGGTTCGAATGGTGTTTATCCCATTGGGGGTTCATCATCTCCCTCAAACCCAATCTGCTTTTCTTTTCTTTTTCCATGTCCAAATCTCTCCAGTACTGGCGGAGGCGATGGTTTTATATTCGCGACTCCACAGTGGCTGGGCAGCATTTTGGTCTTGCTCCTTTCGACCCCTCCCAAAAGATCGAGCCGAAGAGGTCCTGGAAAAACCAGATCTTGGATGGCGAGCTAGCGGAGATAGAGGCTCTCTATCGTTGAGTGGAGGATCTCCAGTTGATTCCGGAGAAGGAAGTGAACGGTGTGGATATCATCCGCACATTTCTTGAGTGTCGGGTGTCGCCACTCCAGGCTAGGGTGCTCCCGATGTTCCTTTATGCTGGCCACCGTGATCCGACGAGGGTTTCGGCTGAGAAATTCTCCCAGGGAGATGTCGACAGGGCCCTTCGTTCGCTGCCGAAGTTCAAGGCTGGAGAGGATATCCCGGGGAAGTCGCTGACTTCTCCGTTTTCTTCTTCGCTTCCTGTTCCACAGGTGTAGATCCGTGCGCGTAGCGCTATTTTTGACTACATTGTATTTGCATTTGTTTGCTAACAAATTTTCATATCTTGTGCAGAGCTTCAATGTGCAGGGCATGTCGCCTCCATTACCCGAAATATTTCCGGATGCTTCAGATAATGATGTGGTGGATTCCATGTCTGAGCTGCCGTCGGCATGGTCTCCGGCTGAAGAGGCCAACGAGTCGAGCGAGGACCACACTCGCAAACGATCACGGAGCTCCAGCGAGTCTTCGGATGCCTCGACTCCTCCGACTCCTAGGAACCCGCTGTGTCTTGAACGTCACAGTGATGGACATGGAGGCTCTTCCTCTCCAATTCTTGCCGTTCCCGTGCGGGCTGTAGCGCCGCACCCGCCGGCGAAGCGGAAGAAGGAAGAAAAGAAGGAAGAGAAGAAGGAAGAGAAGAAAGAGGAGAAGAAAATCCGGAGGTCCCCTCCTATCTTCAACCTGAGCGAGCTTGACTCGTAAGTTTCCTTTGTCCTGCACTGCTTTTTCTTGTCTGTTTACTTTGTACTTGTGCTAATTTGTCCTTGTGCAGGCACTCTTCCAACGACTCCTCCAGCGATGGTGCTCGTGAGATGATGGGGGAGTCGAAAGTCGCGTCTCCTCCTCCTTAGACGGTGTCTACCTCTGAAGGTGCTGCTCCAGACCCTTCTCTGCAGGAGGTTCAGGTGGTTGCGCCTCAGAAGGCTGCAAGCGGACCTTCGGAGTCGCCATCGGATCATGTGAGTAGTTCTGCCTCCTTCCATGGGGGAAGCCCCCGAGCAGTTGTAAAAGAGTTTTGTTGTTCTTTCCTCCTTCGAGTCTCGGGGGATCCCCCGAGCGTTTTTGTGTGTGTATTTTGCTTCTTCTCTTTCTTTTGGGCGTAGCCCCCGAGTCCTTCTCTTGACTAGTAGGTCTTTTTCTTGCAGCCTTTTGTGTAGGATGCCAAACGACTGGTGCAGCAGCACCTGGCGCTGGAGGCCAGTCTCAAACAGCTTCAAGGTACTTTTATGCCTTGATATTTGCTTCTTCTTGTATTCTTGTCCTGTTATCCGACGTTTGTATTATTTGACTGCAGAGGAGCACAACACCTCCCTTCGTGAGATTGATGCTCTCAAAAAGAGCCTCGGTCAAGCGTAGAAGAAGGCCGAGGTCGCCGTTGGTGCGAAGGAGCGCCTCGAGTTGGAGCTGGCTACTGCGGCTGAGGCTAAGGAGCGCCTGCAGCGGGAGGCCACGGACCGCGAGGAGCAGATTGCCGTCGCCACGGCTTCACGCGAGAGAGAGGTGGCCAGCAAGCTTATGGCAACTGCCAAGGCTATTTCGGGTGAGTATCTTCGCCGTCCTCTTTTGGTTTTCTTGTCTTTCTTTTGCGGTGCTGTCGTTCATTCTTCTTCCTTGCTGTTTTAGATGCCGCAGGCATCAAGTTTGATCGTAGTGCTCTGGAGCACGGGAGTGCTCCGGATGATGCTGCTGCGGCGGTTGAAGATCACTGCGGCACCGTCGTTAACTCGCTTGCCAAGGCTAAGGAGGTCCTTGGGCGCTTCTACAAGGAGCTTGTCCCCAAGGGCGCGACCCTTGATGATGTTGATGCTCTGGCGGAGGCGCTGTCAGCCGAAGCACCTATGGCATACAAGCGCAAGCAGAAGGGCATCGGTGCATCCGTCGGGTTGGCAATGGCCTTGGCGGCTGGAGCGGAGCTGGACATTCCCCAGGTCACTTCCCGGATGCCGAAGACTGCTGATGGATCCGAGGTAGCCTTCTCTACCTATTCTGCTCGCTGTAAGCATTATGGGCCAAAGCTGATTGATCTGCTGGCCGAGTACGCGCTACGGCAGCAGGGGGAAGCCAAGGCGAGGCAATCCGGCTCCGAGGCTACTCAGGGGTACCGCGTCTTAGGCGCTGTAGCTGTAGGATAGTTGTAGTCTCTTTTGTTGTAATTATTTTGATGAAAAAATCCTTGTGCCACGTAGTGGCTTTTGATGCACTTAATGAATTTGTTGAGTTATATGCTCCTTCGTCTGCGTGTTCATGTCTTTGCCTTTCTGCTGATCTAGGGTCCTTCGGGTGCTGATCCCGTTGACACCTCGCCTGTAGCGCGGCTGCGGCCATCCTTGGATGATTCGTTGCAGCTTGCTTTTCTTCGAGACCATGTTCGTAGTCTCGAGAAAGAGTTGCTTGGGGTGCGTGGCCATGCCGACGTTTGGAAGTCCAAGGTGGATCGCGGTGCTGCCAGAGAGGAGTACTTGATGGCGGAATTGCTTCGATTATCCGAGCAGCTTCAGTGTAAGTTTTTCGAGTTGTTTCCCATTTCTTCGGATGCGCCTGCTGGCATTGCATCTTACTTTTGTGCAAGTATTGTAGGTGCTAACCTTGCTCCAAGGGAGGAGAAGGAGCGTGTTGTTGTTCGGGTCAATTGTTTGACTCAATAGGACATGGAAGCCGGCGGTTTCTTCTGGATGGATCGTGACCGTGCTATGTTCCTTGCGACGGTGCAATATCGCGTTCACCAAGTATCGCGGGTGCTTCGTCAGGTGCAGACTTCACTCGCGTCGGTTCTGCATGTGATGTTTTCGCTGGATGCTGCGCCAACAACCCTTTCTGGTCTTCTGTCGAAGTTTCGGAACGTGATTCGTGTCAAGGAAGTGGTGGGGCACCAGCTCGTCGCAGGAGTGAAGGTTGCGTTCTCCCTTGTGAGGCTGCATCTCCCTGATGTAGATCTGTCCGCTGTAGCGGCTGGGCCACCCCTTCGACCAGATGGTGGTGTGTGGGATATGCGTCCGCATTATGCGGCTGTAAGGCAGTATGCCGAAGAGATCATAGATCTATTTGAGCAGCGTGCTCAGTTTATTCTTCAAAATAGGTAGTGCCTGTAAAAGAGATAAATATAAAATTTGTATATATTTGACTAGGCGTGTTTTGCCCTTTGTTATAAAGGTTTGGTTGTTGTTTGAGCACGTAGTGCTTTGTTCGCATCGTGTCCTTTTCGTTAGCCTGACGTGGTCAGCTACTCAGGCGTACACGTGTTATCCTCAGTCGACGAAATCGTGAGGTGGGGGGAGCCCCCGAGTGCGTCTGTAGCATGAAGTAAAAGTGCGAATAGAAAAACGAAATTTTTGGGGCGAGACACTTAGCTTTATTTATATCGTAATGGAGGAGGTACATTATTCAGCTGAGTAGCCTTGGCTGAATAGCCTTATTGAAAGTAAAGGGGTAGGTAGCTAGGGGTAGAATCGTCGCAGCTGTGCGACGTTCCATGGGTTGGAGTATGCGACTCCAGACTCCACGTGCTTGAGGCGATAGGCGCAACCTGGGATGGCTTCGGTGACGATGTAGGGTCCTTCCCATGGTGACTCGAATTTCTTCGGTCGCTCTTGCTTGAGTCGCAAGACGAGGTCTCCTTCGACGAAGGACCTTGGGCGCAGCCGTCGGCTGTGGTAGTTGCGGAGACTCTGTTGGTACACCGCTGATCGAGCTGCTGCTATGTCTCGTGCTTCGTCGAGTGTGTCGACGGCATCTTCGAGTGTAGCCATGGATTCGGCTTCGCTATAAGCGACGACCCGGGGGGCCTGGTGGCATTCTTCGGCTAGTAGCACGACTTCGGCTCCGTGCACCATGAAGAACGGCGTGTAGCCGGTGGAGCTGTTTGGCGTGGTACGCAAGCTCCATAGGACGGAGGGTAGCTCTTTCGTCCAGGCTCCAGCGAGTCACTCGAGCGGGCTCATGAGGCGCTTCTTGATACCAGCGCCTATTAGGCCGTTGGCCTTTTCCACCTGCTTGTTCGTTTGCGGGTGCGCCACAGAGGCGTATGTGATGTTGATTCCGAGGCCTTCACAGAAGTCTTGGAATTCTTTGGAGATGAAGTTCGATCCATTGTCGGTGATGATGCTATGCGGTACGCCGAACCTGTAGACAATGGATTCAAAGAACTTGATGGCAGTCTTGACCTTTTGGTTAGTGACCGGCATTGCTTCTATCCACTTGGTGAATTTGTCGACTGCGACCAGGAGGTAGACGTGCCCCCCTTTCGAAGACCTTGGCAGTTTGCCGATCATGTCGAGGCCCCATTGGGCGAAGGGCAGGCCAAAGGTATGGGCCTGAGCTCTGACCCGGGTGCGTGTGGTTTGTCAACGATCCTTTGGCACCCTTTGCATCTTGGGACAATGTCTTTTGCGTCGTTCATGGCCGTTGGCCAGTAGAATCCAGCTCGTAGAGCTTTGGCGACAAGGGAGCGACTGCCTGCATGATGGCCGCAGATGCCCTCGTGGATGTCTTGAAGTATGGTTTTCCCATCACCGATGGTGAGGCACCTTTGTAGTACACCCGAAATACTGCGCTTGTACAACTCGCCATTGATGATGGTGAAGGCTTTTCACAGGCGAGATATGCGTCGGGCATCTGTCGGGCTGTCAGGTAGTTCTCCGTCTATTAAGTACTGGAGGTACGGTCGTGTCCAAGTTTCTTTGACTGCCATGACCTGCATCAGGTTGACCGTGGCGACCTCTGTGTCCAGTTTTTCGGGTCCTTCATGACCTTCGGGTAGCGTAGCCCCCGAGTGTTCTGCTTCTTCGGTGATCCCTTGGGGAATTTCCGCTTGATGGATGGCACGCAGATCTGTTCGAGGAACACACCTGGTGGCACCCTTGCGCAGGTGGAGCCGATGTTGGCGAGTCTATCGGCCTCCTCGTTGCTTTCTCTTCCAACGTGTCGGAGCTCGCAGCCGTCGAATTCTCCCTCGAGTGAGTTGTAGAGTGTGCGGTACGCGATCATGTTTTCGGCGTGTGCGTCGCACTCATTCATCGTCTGTTGGACGACGAGGTTGGAGTCACCGTAGATGACCAGGCGTGTTGCGCCGCAGATCTTTGCCATCCTCATGCCGTGGATGAGGGCTTCGTATTCGGCCTCGTTATTGGAAGCTCGGAATTTCATCCGAAGGACGTACTTCATCTTGTCTCCCTGCGGGGAGGTCAGTATGACCCCGGCTCCTGCTCCAGCTTCGGGCTTAGAGCCGTCGAAATGCATCGTCCATGACTGCGACATGTCTGGGGTGTCTGGCAGCTGCAACTCCATCCAGTGTACAAGGAAGTACGGGAGGACCTGAGACTTGATTGCGAGTCGCTTCTCGTAGACGATGTCTAGGGGTGACAGCTCGATGCCCCACAGGGCCACGCGTCCTGTGGCCTCCGGGTTGTTTAGGATGCTGTTCAGGGGTGCTTCGTTGACGACCATCACCTGGTGCTCCTTGAAGTAATGGCTCAACCGACGAGCCGTCATGAACACGCCGTAAGTGAGTTTCTGGTAGTGAGGGTACATCTGCTTTGTTGGCGTCAATACCTCGCTGAGGTAGTAGATTGGGCGTTGGAACCCATGGGTCTTGCCTTCTTCGGGTCGTTCGACCACCAGCACGGTGCTTACCACCTGGTGTGTGGCTGCTATGTACAGCAGTAGGGGCTCGCGCTCCTTTGGCGTAACCAAGACGGGCGAGGTGGAGAGCAGTCGCTTTAGATCTTCAAATGCGTCGTCCGCTTCAGGCGTCCACTTGAATTTATCTGCCTTGCGTAGCAGTTGGTAGAATGGCAGGGCTTTCTCGCCCATGCGGCTGATGAACCTGCTCAATGCCGCTATTCGTCCTGCGAGCTGCTGGACACCCTTGAGGTTCTTCGGCTTCTCCATGGCCATCATGGCCCGGATTTTCTTCTGGTTCGCCTCGATCCCTCGCTGGGAGATGAAGTATCCAAGCAGCTGCCCCGATGGGACACCGAAGGCGCACTTTTCGGGATTGAGCTTGATCCTGTAGCGGTCGAGATTATCGAACGTCTCGCGGAGATCATCGATGAGCGTTCTTGCCTCCCTGGTTTTGATGACTATGTCGTCGACATAGACTTGGACGTTGCGGCCTATCTGGTCCTTCAGGCATGCCTGCATGCATCGCTGGTACGTGGCACCCGCGTTCTTTAGCCCGAAGGGCATTGTGTTGTAGCAGAACACTCCGAACGGTGTGATAAATGCCGTTTTCTCTTGATCTTCGACCTTGAGTCGGATCTGGTTGTAGCCTGAGTAGGCGTCGAGGAAGGAGAGTTTCTCGCATCTTGCAGTCGAATCGATGATCTGATCGATCCGAGGAAGAGGGAAGTGGTCCTTTGGGAAGTGCTTGTTCAGTGACGTGAAGTCTACGCACATCCGCAGGATGTCCGTGTCCTTCTTGGGGACCATCACTGTATTTGCGAGCCACTCGCTTTCTTTGATCTCCCTGATGAAGTCTGCAGCGAGTAGTCTGTTGATTTCCATTCTGATGGCTTCGGCCCGTGGCTCGGACAGTCTCCGGATGGACTGCTTGACGGGCTTGGTGTCTGGAAAGACGTTGAGTGCGTGCTCGGTGAATTCCCTGGGAACTCCTGGCATGTCCGCTGGACACCAGGCGAAGATTTCCCAGCGCTCACGGAGGAATTCGACGAGCGCGCTTTCCTATGCGGGGCTGAGGTCGTTGGCGATCAGTGCCGTCTTGGAGGCATCCGTCGGGTGAACCTGCACCTTATTTGTGTTGACGGTGGATTCAAAAGACATATCAGGTGCGTTACGAGCTCATCCTGGATGCCGAATGACTGGGAGATTCTGTTGAAGTCCCTGTCGCAGTGGTCCGATCGGGTGAAGCTCCAGTGGACCGTGATGACGCCCCTGGGTCCTGGCATCTTGAGTAGCAGGTATGCGTAGTGTGGGACAGCCAAGAACCTTGCGAATGCTACACGCCCGAGGATGGCGTGGTATTGTGATGGCTAGTCCACCACTTCGAATTCGAGCCGCTCGCATCAGAATTTGTCCGGCTTGCCAAAGATGACGTCGAGCCATATTTTTCCCAGGGGGAATATGCCCTTTCCTGGGACGATGTCGTCGAACGTTGTGTCTGACTGTTCCAGGCTGCACAGCGGGATCCGCATTGCTGCTAGAGTGCTTGCGAGCATCAGGTTGATGCCGCTGCCGCTGTCCATGAAGACGCGACTCATCTCGAAACCTCCGATCTGCGCCTCCAGCACCAGGGCAGCATGACCTGGGCGAGGGATCTGGCAAGGGTGATCCGAACGACTGAACGTGATGCAGGACTCCGATCTGCTGAGGTACTCAGGGATGGCGGGTGGAGTTGTCATGGCCAGGTTGATATGACGGGTGATTTTCTTCTGCACCCTATTCGTGGGGCACCCCTTCTGGATCATCAGTGCTCCTTTTGGCGAGGGATACCCGTGCCCAGTGTTGTTCTGTGCTGGTGCGACTGGTTGGTTCGGGCCTCCTACAGGTGGCGGTGGAGGAGCTCCATGCGCTATTTCACCTGGTGCGGGTGCGTTCCCGAATCCAGGGGTGGATCTTGCTGCTTCATCTGAACCATGCTTTCGCTGAGCTTCTGGAACTCGCGGCAGTCCTTGAGCATGTGGCTTGCCTTCTTCTTTCCATCCTGCTTGTCGATGTAGAAGTGGATGGTGCATGGACCCGAAAGTTTTTCGTATGCTGAGGGTCCGTTATCGCGATCGTGGCGCTGCCACGACTGTGCTGGGCGTCCTCCATCGCAGAAGTTGCCTCCGCGGTATCCGCCACTTTGCGGTTGGCATCGTTGCGGCGATCGGCATAGTCAGCCGCGACCATGTCGGGTCCATCACGATCGTCGTAGACGCGCGGTCTCCTCTTGTTACGGCGTTCCCGTCGTCGGCCATAATCGTCCTCTTCCTCCGATTGTGCCCGGTGGACGGAATCTTCATCGTGGGCCCACCTGTTGGCGATGTCCATGAGGTGGTCAAGTGTCTTGGGCTTGACGCGCCCGAGTTCCTCCTTGAAGTCCTGGCGCTTGACGCCGTCCTTGAAGGCGTCGATGGCCCTTTCTTCGGAGATGTGCGCCGCTGAGTTTTTGGTGTTGGACCAACGCAGTATGTATGAGCGAATGGATTCGCCCATTCGTTGAGTACAGGCTCGCAACTCCTTGATCAAAGCGGGCCTCTTACTGGTGCCTTTGAAGTTTCGGATGAAACTGTAAGCCAGCTCCTCCCAGCTTCGGATGGATCCTGAAGATAGGCTGCTAAGCCAGATCCGAGCTGCGCCTGTTAGCTGCAGCTGAAGGCATTGCATGGCGGTTTCCTTGTTTCCACCGTGCAGCTTGACGGATGACAGGTGGTCGCTGAGCCATGCCTTGGGGTCCTGTGTGCCGTCGAACTTCGGAGTATCCGAAGGAATCTTGAAATTTCGCGGCACCCGTGTCCGTCGGACAGATCTGCTGAAGCACCGGGCTCCGTAGAGTTCTCCTTCATCTTCGTCCATCTCGAATTCAGATGAGCATGCGTGCTTGGCTCGCGCTTTGTCGATTTTGCGATGTGTTAGCGCGTCTCTGGCATCGTAATCGCGGCTGCGATGATGCGAGCACTTGTGCCTTCGAGGAAGGTCATGGTCCTCTTCTTCGGATGAAGGAGTGGGGCTGCGGTTGAACCTGACCGTAGCTTCTTTTTCGGCTCCGTAGGAGTTTCTTGATGGAGCGCAGCTCCGACGAGTCCGATTCCGGTGAGTGCGGACTTGTGCATGGCTCTTTTCGGGTCCCCCTCTGGAGGTGGGTGGGCCGCGAGGTACGCAGTGGCTGCTATGATCGCAGCTTGCGGTGTCTTCGGGATGATGTTGCCGTCGGCATCCATCTCCATGAAGGATGCGTGGAGGGTTCGGGTCACCTCACGGCGCTCCTTGGGGTCCATGTTCTCCGTCCGAGAGCGGTGCTTGTTACCGTGGTTGCCGTTCGAGCTGGAGCCGATGCCTATGGCGGAGTTCGTGACTCGCGCACTGGACTCTGAGGCTGCTTGCTTGCGTTTGTCAAGCACCTCTTGCATCTTGACGTGCTTCTTGTGCTCCTCGATCAGGAGCAAATGGTATGCCATCAGCAGGTCCCGTGAGGCGTCTGCAGGCAGGACCGTGCTGCCCGCCACGGCGGCGCGTGCCTGGGCCCATCCTTCTTTGCTAAGGCGGATGACATGGCCGGTGTTATCCCCTTCGGGTGGGGGGGACTGGCTTCTTCTGTTCCCGCCGCTTCTGTCCTGCGGGCTAGGTGGCGGGTTGGGCGGCGGGTTAGGTGGCGGGTTGGGCGCTTGCTGATCCACGTCGCTCTGGATGACTACGGCGCATTGGTAGAGCTCGTAGATTGGTGCGCTGCTGCCGCAGCTTTCGGATCCGGAACCGTAGGTCCCTTCATCCGATGGCGGATCGCACAAATCAGAGTTGCAGCTACTGCTGTCGTAGAACTCATCTGTTGATGATGATGTGCGTAGCACAGGGTGTGGGGCCCACGAAGAGGGCATGATTGATGGTATGGGCACCCACTCAGGGAGGCGGATGGTGCCAGTTTGCCCCACCTGGAAGCAGAAGCTCCCGAATAGGATCTCGAGTCCGTCGCCTACGGTCTCGAAATCCTTCATGGTGGCCGGTGAGTGGGCGGTGAATTCGAAAGCGCCAAAGAGGAGGTGACTCTCCGTCGCCGCAGAGTTGTAGATCGCTCGGGTTGGGACCATCACGATCGCACAATCAGCGTCCCCAGTTCCCACAGACGACGCCAATTGACGAGGTTGGATCTCGTCAATGACCATTGTTATGGACTTGGGTTTTGGAGAAGATGGGGATGCTGAAGATCGCGGAACGGTCAGCAAACAAGCAATACGGGACACGAGGTTTACCCAGGTTCAGGCCCCCGGAGGGAAAACCCTACTCCTGCTTGTCTGCTCTTTGATTACGGCGGAACCGGTGATTACAGGGGTGCGCAGATGCGATCTGGCATGAAGGTGCGTATGTGGAAGTATGAGAGAGAGAGAGAGATCTAGGTCGTGCCCTCCTGGCCTTTATATAGACTTAGGCAGGTCCTAGGCACAGATCTAGTCGGTTACAGGTTCTAGGGTTTACCCCTTTGAATTTCCTATCTACTCTAGTCTTGCTCTCCAAGGATCCGAAGGCTTCATGGGCCTTGGCCACCCGAAAATCTTCATGGGCCAGCGTATATTTGTCGTGGGCCTTCCTTGGGCTAGACTAGGTATGCTGAGATCGTGTACCCGCGGGGTATAACCATGTCATATGTCTCCCTACATGTACAGTGCCACTGCAGCACTATAGTACACGCATGCGCCATTGCCTCCAACCTAAATGCCTGCGCCATCCACCTCAACTGCTCCACCAAGCTGGGATCAAGCCGCCATGAAAAAATTTACACTCTACTATCATGAAGGTATGGATTGGATTTTTGATTCTAGTGCATCCTCGCACATGTCTTGAAATAATAATAAAAAATTCAGCTTGTTCCTCTTTGCCTTTATCTTCCATAACCATTAGAGACGGCTCTTATATTCCCATATATGGCACCGACCATTCCTACATCTCTAATCCCAACAACAATTTTATTGTCCACAATATTGCGTTGCACCCTCTTTAATCAAATATCTTATTTATGTTTGCCAATTTACTATTGACAACAATGTTTTCTTGGAATTTGACCCCTTTGGTTTATCTGTGAAGGATCTGAAAACGACGGAGGTTCTCGCTTGCTATAATAGTTTGGGCGATCTCTATCCTCTACATAGCGCTCCATCTTTCACACCTAAAGCAATGCTCACGGTTTGGATTCATCCTGCCTGACCGGGCACCGGTTCATCCGACGGTGGGCTCGGTTGCGCTAAGCCTGGCGTCGATTTCTCCAGTCTTCTTCCTTCTCCTCTTCCAAGGCACCGTTTGCAGGGTGTCCTTCCTTCTTACAAATTTTCAGGGTGTCCTTCCTTCTTACACTCATTTGCAGGGTGTCCTTCCTTCTTACAAATTTGGCAAAAGACCCTAGGCTGCCATGCACTAGCAACACGATCAGGGCGACCCCGACCCTTGCCACGCCCACCCTTGGGTCGGCGATCCTGGCGTGGTTGATTGGGGGCACCACGCGGTGGCTGCGGTGCAGGAGGAGGTGGGCGCTGCGGTTGCTGCTGCATAGGATATAGTGGTGGTGGAGGTGGATAGGAGTACGGGGCATAGGTAGGGCGAGTGTATGGAGAAGGATGGTTGTAAGGAGAAGAGGCATAGCTGGGTGGTGTAGCATGATAAGGGGGTGGAGGATTATGGTATGATGGTGGTGCGGCATGATAGGATGGAGGTGTAGGAAGGATGGCTGGGTTGGGTATGTGGTTAGTGGGAAAATTTGGGCGACGAGGAGCAGCATTAATGGAGGATGTAAAAGAAGTGTTGGTTTGACCCGTAGCAGCAAGCATGTTTTCACGATTCTCGAAAGATAAAAGCTGGGAACACATGTCACCTAAGGTTGTAGATGGATTAGCATTGATAGAAGCAACAAGAGGCGTATAGGTACCATCAAGACCATTGAGGATGTAGTCTTTGAGCTCATCATCATCAACCGTTTTGCCTGCAGCAGCTAATTCAGCGGCAAATCCTTTCATCTTGGTGAGAAATTGGGAGGCAGACAGATCAAGTTTTTTTGTGTTTGTAAGAGCACCACGGAGGGAAGAGACTCGAGACTTGGATTGCGTGGAGAAGAGGTCAGAAATAGCGCTCCACACATCCTTGGCATGGACAAGAGCATACACATGACAAAGCATATCATCACTAAGGGAATTGACAAGGAAGTTCACCACAGCTTGATCTTTGGTAACCCAAGTATCATACTCAGAATTGGGGATGCAGATCTTCTTCTGATTTGCATCCTCAGCCTCCAGAAATTCAGGGGGTGCCACGATGGTTCCATCGAGGAAACCGGGAGCACGGGCACCTCAGAGAGTCGGCATAATTTGCGTCTTCCATGACAGGAAGTTTTCACGGGTGATTTTTGTGGCTGGTGGATTGCCGATGGTGACCGGCGTGGTGTTTGTCGAGGTAGACATGACCGATCCTGATAGACAGATCGATCCGATCTAGGGTTTTTGGGAGGGTGGCTGTATAGAGAAAAAGAAGTAGGGGATTTGGTAGGCCTTGGCTTGATCTATGAGGGAGGAGGATTTTTGGTTGTTTTGGGGAGGAGAGGACTGGCCGGCGGTGGTGGAGAAGAAGCTCCTGAGGCGGCGGCTAGAGAGGGAAGAGGAAGGCTCGTGATACCATATTGATGTTTGTATAATAGGGAGAACAATCGTTGCCCACTAGGGTCGATCAGATACGTGTTATATTGAGGGTGGAAAAGCCCCACTCGTGTCTTACAAGAGGGCCTACACATATAGAAAGAAAAACAAACGGTAACATCATTATCAAGAGCTGACTGCATCTCGGCATGGTTGCTGTCACTTGGTATTTGTTGTACCTTTTCAAGATTAAGATTGAGCGTGAGGAACACGCATCACCGACATATGGTGCTAGCTTCACATGTAGAGTTGACAAATATGGCCGGGATCGCGGATCCTTGTTGATTAATCCAATATAATCAGATGGTTGTACTCCACAGCAGATCAGGAATCTCTCTCTCTATGTCCAATATAATAGATGATTTTGATTAATAGCTTGCTGATCTCGTCGAGATCAGATCAGAGCTCCTTCCCACCGGGTGCCTAGCTTTTAGCTAGCTATAAATAGGAGCATCGTCTTTACTTTCATGTCAAGCCCCAATCAATCCACTCCTGAAAGCACATATTGCAACAGAGCTGTCTTAATTGGTCCATCGGTGGCAATGGGTTCCAACTCATCCTCCTCCATGCTCAAGATGGCAGCCATGCTTATGCTGGTCCTCTTCGCTGGACAGTTGCTGATAGCCGAGCCGGTGGCTGCAATATGCGATCCCGAGCACAAAGGATCACAAAGCGTAGAGTGTGCCCAATGCCTAGGAAAGTGGTAAAATTCGGAACATCCAGCTCCCAGCTATTAGATACTTTGCCTATTTCATTACCAAGTGTGTTCTTGCTAGAAAGACTGCTAAAAAGTTGTCTTCTTTTGATCTAGCTTTTATTGCAGCTGCTCTGAATAGGAATAGTTCTTATAGTTTGGGTGCTTTGATAGCTCACCGTCTCACCACTAACCGTGAGAAGGGTGGAATTTGTGGAGGTCTCATTGCTTCTAGGTTGCTAGCTTTCCATGGTTTAGAGCCTCATTATTCAGATTTTCAGTTCCCCATAGATAGGCTTGATATTGAATCTATGATTCAGCATGGTTTTGTTTCTTTGGGGGATAATATGAGAAGTTTACCATATGAATTATATTTTGCCTAGCAAGGTCGGAGAAAGGGTAGGACTGAGAAAATAGTTTATTTGCCTGCACCTGTTTTGTTTAACTTTGATAATAGGCAAGGATGGTCGCTTACGGAGGAGAAGATTGACGCTTATGTGGGGTAACTCTCCCAGCAAGAGGAGAATGTTGAATAGGATGCCGAAGACAATTCGGTGCATCCCTCCAACTTGGGAGAGTCTTCATACCAGCATCCCTCATTTGATTGGAGTGCGTCTTCTTCTTCATCGCAGGTGCCTGACTATGATCATTCCTATGATGACCCTCCAGCATGGGGGTACTATCCGCGTTATTGAGACCCACTTAGGCCAAAATCCTAAGCTCGGGGGTAGGTATACCGACATTACACTCATCTTTATATCATACTCGGTCGGTTCTTTGTATATCCATTGTGTCGCTTTGTTTTTAGTTTTTGTTGCTTCTTTCTAAAAACCCAAAAATACCAAAAATATTTTCGTCGTTTCTCTTGGTTTGTTTCTTTGCTTTGGTTTGCCTTAAAAGAAAAATCCAAAAAGATTTTGCTTTGTCTGGTTTGCTTTGTTTTTGTTTGGTTTTTCTTTGTTTTCTTGTTTCTAAAAAATCAAAAACACCAAAAATATTTGTTCTTCTTCTTTGGTTTTGTGAGTTCTTTGCAGGGTTCAGCCGTCCTCAGTGGATTTTGGTTTCATGTTATCATTCAAGTCACACAAGTGAAGAGCAATAATGAAGATTAAGACAACTCGAGCAGTGGTAAGAGGCCGGTAACGAACTCTATTTGTTTCATTTTTGTACATATACTCATCATTGTGAGCATGCTTAGCCTGTTTGTGTAAGGTGTATGTCATTATGGATGCTTAGTAGTTCTGGCTTGTCTATGATTAGCTCTAGCTTACTAATAGTTTGTAGCATGTCATATGAATGTTTGCTTTGCATTGTTTTATTCATACTTTGGTATGATATTGTGGTATCCTCCTCTGACTGTTCATGTGAATCGACTTGGCACATGCTCACGCATGCATATGACTAATCAATAGTCAGTAAGCCTCGATGATTAATTTTGCCTCAGAGTTCTTATATCACTTTCATGCCATAATTAGTCATGTTTTGTTGCAAGCATGATTATGGCAGCTATTGTTCTCTCGTTTGTCGCTCCCTCTCTATTGCTAGCCTTCACTTGCACTGAGTATGTGCACTACCTGTGCTTCCAACTCCCCAAAACCAATATTGCTAGTTGTGTCCACCATACCTACCTATTAGCATCATTTTCTATTTTAGTGCATATTCTTTATGCCGTGTTTTCTTCCAAAATAAAATATTTGTCTGTGTTGAGAAAGTTAGTTAGTAAAGCTCTCACGAACTTGATGGCACACTTTATTCTGTGCACTTAATAATCCAGAACCATTGTGACTAGTCCATAAAAGTTAGATGCTTGCAAATTATATGCTGGGAGTCAGAAGAACCGTGTTGTCGCCGGGAACGCTTTCAACACCTTTTAGATATATTTATATCTAGTTGATACTTTCCTCTTTTGGGTTGCGGATGTCAACGATGCCAAATGAGAGGGGGACTTGCGAGTCCATGGAGTTTGTATTCTGTGTTAGAGAAACGTATGGGCCACTAGCCTAAGCCATGCCTAATCATGATGGAAACTTGCAGCATCACCATAGTGAGTCATCTATGAAGCATCCTCAATAAAAAACTATGCATATAGTAAATAAAAAGATTGCTGAGATGCTCATTGTCTGCTTGCCTTATCATTTTGGTTATGGGAAAGCTCCTATACCATATGCAAGGGGTACCCCGTTGGCGGTTCTTGATGATATGCAAATACTTACAATGACAAGAACTTGCCTGAACCCAAAGTTGAGTAGTATGCGGAGTGGCCCTCGCACTCAAGGGACTTGGGATTTCCAGTCTATGGTCTGTCAAGCATATGACTCAGAGTGGATCTCACTTTCACCTTAACCACATGAAGATGCCTATGATAGGGGCAATGAGAGCTCAAAGCTAATGATTACCTTCATTTCAGCATTTGGAAGCCTTTCAAACCTTACAAAACTGTTTTAACAACCTTGTTGAGTCACCACTTATTCTATGAGCACTTTCTTGAGAGCATAGCTGTCATTATTGTGTTTGTCACAAAACCTGGTTAATTATGTCATGACTTTGATGCTTGTATCTCTGATATCTTCATGTGAACTTCAGAGGTCCCTTGGCATTTATATTGTGCTCTTCAAACAAAGGCAAGTGATATACCACTCTATCATACCTTATTATGAGCATTGCAATGTTGCTTGTGTTTATGTTTCATGCTACTTATTATTATTGAGTTGGTTTCTCTTCATAGCTTGCAATGACTATGGAGTAGACTTAGAGTCATACTCTTTATTATGAATTGTCTAAGCATCTACTCCTGTGCTGAGAATATTTACATCATATGGAGCAAAGTGTTCGTGAAAGTTCTTTTATCGCACTCAGTTTTCAACTGAATTGCTTGAGGACAAGCAATAAGCTAAGCTTGGGGGAGTTGATACGTCCAAAACGTATCTACTTTCTCGAACACTTTGCTATTGTTTTTCTCTAAACGTGTGTGATTTGGATACAAATAACACGGACTAACGTTGTTTTCAACAGAATTACCTTGGTGTCTTGTTTTTGTGCAGAAAATGAACTATCAGGAAAAATCCCGGAAAATATGCCAAAAACTATTTCTCACCAGAAGATCCACGGAGCCAAAGGGAGACAGAGTGGAGGCCTGGGGGCCCCAGACCCACCCCAGGCGTGGGCCCACTGACCCTATAAGTTACCCTTCGACCTAAAAACAAGGGGGTTCGATAGTTTTCCAGAAAGAGTTCCGCTCCGCCGCCGCCACCAGAAACCAATATTCGGATCCAGAAACTCCGTTCTGGCACCCTGCCGGGACGGGGAATTTGGAGAGGATCATCGCCATCGTCATCACCAACGCATCTCCATCAACCACCAATGTTTCCCTCATCCATGAGTGAGTAATCCCCCGCTGTAGGCTTGGGGATGGTAGGGATTGGATGAGTTCTATCATGTAATCGAATAAGATCTTGTAGGGCATAGTGCCTAGTATCTCTATTAGTGCTATTTGACTTTGTTTCAACTTGTTGTGCTTAATGCTTGTCACTAGGGCCCAAATGCCATGATCTCAGATCTGAACTTATTATTGAATCATTATGATAGTATTGTTTATGATCTTATCTGCAAGTTATGTACACGTATCATTGTTCGGATCAAAAAGCCCCAAAGTGACAATAATTGGGACAACCAGAGGGGATGGTTGTGGTGTGAGGATCACTTGTGTTCACGGAGTGTTAATGCTTTGCTCCGGTGCTCTATTAAAAGGAGCACCTTAATTGACAGTAGTTCCCTAGAGGCATCGCTGCCATGGGCTGGCTGGACAGAAAATGTTGCGCAAGTTCTCATTGCGAGCACGTATGACTATATTTGGAGCACATGCCTAGGATTGTTCATTACTTGAATGCTTGTTATTATTTATCTGTAATTCCTTATGTGTTGAAGTTATATGTTTAGACTTGTCCATGCAACGCCCGTCATCCATCCCTATGCCTACCACACTCGAATCCCACTGTTTACGATTACTGTTACTATTGTTACTGTTTTGCTGTTGCTGTTACAGCTGTTGTTGCTACTATAAACTGTTGCTATTGATAAACTTCTATGAGCAAGAACTATTTCCAGGTGCAGCTAAACTGACAACTCAGTTGTTAAGGCTTGCAAGTATTCTTTGGCTGCCCTTGTGTCGAATCAATAAATTGGATAATACTACCCGCGAAGACTGTTGTGATCCCCTATACTTGTGGGTCATTAGCCACTAGCCCTCTTTTCTGAACGCCGCCAATAGGCCATTTTCTACTAGTGACGCACTCGATGAAGCTCGAGATGTTCCTTTGCATAGAGCGACTACATACCAGCAGAAACTGCGCAACTACGCCGGTAAAATCTCATGGATGCCTTATGCCTGGAGAATGCTGGATCAGGTGGGATTGGTTTGGTTTTAGAGAGAGCGTTGTGAAGCACTGCTGTTTGTTACCATCACGCGACACGCCTTTCGATCGATTGTGAAGTTAGAGAGGTTGGACTTCTGGTGTTGTTTTGATGATGTTAATGTTAGTGTTATAAGGAATTGATCGCTATAGCGGGTGTAGTATGTATCTTTGCGATATTAATATATATGCTTTTTGTCAAAATAAAATAAAAAGACGCAGCCTAGCTGATAAGCAAGGAAGCCTTAGTACTATGCAAGTGACGTACCATGTGCTAATGCTGATGAAATTAAATTTGCTAGTAATAGCAAGTAGTACCCTCATGGTGGACAATTGAGTCATGGGCACGATCAAATAGTTCAAGTGTTACCCTCCTCTTTGCCACCATTGCATATTAGTACGTATCATTATCAAGAGCTGACTGCATCTCGGCATCGTTGCTGTCACTTGGTATTTTGTATACGTTTTCAAGATTAAGATTGAGCATGAGGCACACACATTACCGACATATGGTGCTAGCTTCACATGTAGAGTTGACAGAATATATATGGCCGGCGGGATCGCAGATCCTTCTTGATTAATCTATCCGATATAATCAGATGGTTGTAATCCATGTATATAATATGTACAGTTCCAGTATGCCACAGCAGATCAGGAATCTCAATCTCTCTTCACCAATAAATGATTTTGGTTAATAGCTTGCTGATCTCGTCGAGATCAGATCAGAGCTCCTTCCCACCAGGTGCCTAGTGCATCAGGAGGTTGGCTACAGATAAATTTTACCCACAGCGTGGCGCTTGTGGCACACTTGCAGTGCGCTACGGATGGCCATTTTCGGTGCACGACAGATGAGTGATTTTCTAGTAGTGACCACTCTGTCTCCTAGTCGTGGCGTTCAAACCGAACACCATCGGTACACTTAAGACGCCACCACTATGTCCAACTAGTTGCATGAGGTTAGTGGTGTGCGGCTTGAGCGCAACTAACCCTCTTTTCTGAATGCCGCCACTAGGCCATTTCCTACAAGAGACGCACTCGATGAAGCTCGAGATGTTCCTTAAAGAGTGACCACATACCAGCAGAACCTACACAACTACGCTGGAGAACTCCCATGGATGCCTTATGCCCGGAGAATGCTGGATCATGTGGGATTGGTTTGGTTTCAGAGAGAGCGTGTTGCGAAGCTCTGCTTTATGTTAACATCATGGGACACGCCTTTCGGTCAATGGTGAAGTTAGATGCGGAGAATGTCATGAAAGCAGGGACATAAGGGCTAGCGATGGTGGTTTGAGTCTTTGTGGCGATGCGGAACTGGCTTGGTGATATGTCACTCGCAGCAGCGACTATTAGTGGGGCCGATAACTCAGGAGAAGTTCAGAGTCCTTCCTTGCAGGGTGAAAATCCAAGGCCTAGACATAATGGTTGTGACTAGCAATGGTCTTGTTGAAGGTATTGTTTTATGAGCGAGGAATTTTTCCAGGTTATACCTCTTATCTTTGATCGAATAAAGATGACGTCTTGTACAATGTTTCCTTCTTAAAGACGGCGTTGTTGGAGAGGTTGCACTTCTGGTGTTGTTTTGACGATGTTAATGTTAGAGTTACAAGGAATTGATTGCTGTAGCGTGTGTAATATATATATTTGCGATATTAATACATATGCTCTTTGTCAAAATAAAATAATATATACGCAGCCTAGGTGATTATGCAAGTGACGTACTATGTGCTAGCAGTGATGAAATTGAATTTGCTAGTAACAAGAAGTAGTACCCCCATGCTGGACACTTGAGTCATGGGCACGATCAAATAGTTCAAGTGTTACCCTCCTCTTGGCCACCATTGCATATTAGTACGTATCATTTGTTGATGTTTGTAGAATAGGGAGAACGACCGTTGCCCACTAGGGTCGATTGGATACGTGTTATATTGAGGGTGGAAAAGCCCCACCCGTGGCTTACAAGAGGGCCTACACATATGGAAAGAAAAACAAACTCTAACACTCCTCCTTAATCTAAAGCTTGGAAAGATTTAGATTACGTTTAAACTCATCTAGTTTCCTGGAACACAGTGGTTTAGTAAAACCATCAGCTATCTGATCCTTGCTGGAGATGAACCTGACATCAAGTTGTTTGTTAGCAACACGTTCTCGAACAAAATAGAAATCAATCTCAATGTGTTTAGTCCGAGCATGAAACACTGGATTTGCTGACAAGAAAGTAGCACCGAGATTATCACACCAGAGAGTGGTTTTTTCACGAAGTGTAACTCCCAGTTCTCTGACAAGAGCTTGAACTCAGATTAACTCAGCTGTAGCATTAGCTAAAGCCTTATACTCAGCCTCAGTACTGGAATGGGATACAATAGGTTGTTTCCTGGCACTCCATGAAATAAGATTAGAGCCAAAGAAAACAGCAAAACCTCCTGTAGAACGTCTGCCATCTAAATCTCCAGCCCAGTCAGCATCAGAATAAGCACTAAGCAGTGTAGATCATGACGACAAAAAGTAAGTCCCACTGTGCGAGTACCATGGATATACCGCAATATTCTTTTTACCGTTGTCCAGTGTGTGGTAGTAGGAGCATGAAGAAACTGACATACCTTACTCACTGCAAAACACAAATCAGGTCGTGTCAGAGTCAAATACTGAAGAGCTCCTACAATACTCCTGTAATGAGTGCTATCCTCAGAACCAAGAGGGATTCCATCATGCAGTTACAAAGTGTCAGTACTGGACAATGGTGTAGGACAAGTGGTACAATCCTGCATGCCAACACGTTTCAGAAGATCTGTAGCATATTTTTCCTGATTCAGGAGAAGTCCATTGTCCTGTTTGTGAACCTCTAGACCCAGAAAATAATGGAGATCTCCAAGATCCTTGAGAGCAAATTGATGACCCAAATCCCTAAGTAGAGCTGTGATTGCATTATCAAAGGAACTTGTAACAATGATATCATCAACATAAATGAGAAGGAATATCTGAACGCCTGAGTGATTGAACAAAAATAAAGAAGTGTCTCCTTTGGAAGGTATGAAGCCAAGAGTATGAAGTTTAGCACTGAGACGTGAGTACCATGCTCTTGGTGCCTGTTTTAGTCCATAAAGAGCTTTATCAAGTTTGCAAATATGATTTGGAGTAGCGGAAGACTCAAAACTAGGTGGCTGTTTCATGTACACCTCCTCTTCCAAAACACCATGTAAGAACGCGTTCTTAACATCTAGCTGCCTTAGACTCCAACCTTTTGAGACAGATATAGATAGAACAAGTCTAATTGTAGCAATTTTGACCACAGGACTAAAAGTATCCTCATAATCTATTCCATACCTTTGTTTAAATCCTTTGGCAACAAGACGAGCTTTATACCTGTCAATTGTACCATCAGCATTTTTCTTGATGCGATAAACCCACTTACAATCAATAATGTTCTTGTTTGAGCTTGATGGAACAAGATGCCATGTATTATTTGCCATAAGAGCATCATATTCCTCCCGCATAGCATGCCTCCAATTTTTATCATTCAGTGCGTAAGTTTTCTGGTTCCCCTGTAGAAGTCAACAATGCCCAGCGAACTGTACCATTAGTGCAAATTTTAGGTTGTTTTATACCTTTCTGCAGGCGAGTACGCGGTTCAACCACATGACTAGAACTTGCAGAATTGTTTGTCGTAGAAGATCCTGAGGAATCCGGGCTTCCGCTGGTACTATTCTCAGACATGATTTCCTCATTGATAGCGACAGGAGCAGAGGATCCAGGAGATCCTGGCGACATGGGGATGCTGTCAGCAGACGAGGACCGCTGCGGGGTCCCAGCCAGTCATTGGAGCCAGCGCGACATGGAGAGAGAGGAGACTCGGTGCAAGACGCGCCGGTCGCGCCGATTCGGCTGTCTCCGCGCGTGGGCCACCCGGGCTCCCCCTGACGCGGGCGATTGGAGGCAGATGGCGATGGGACGAGGTGGTCCCCAGATGGCGATGTGGCGGGAGCAGACCGGACAGGACGGGTCGACAGCTCGCCTGTCGCCAGCGACGACGGATCCAAGGCAGATACTGCCCTAGAATCAGCACCGAAGGCTGTGTCGGTTTGTCCTATAGCTGTTTTTCCCGCTGATTCATTATTTGATGTGCCGGGGGACGAATTTTCTGCAGAATTTGATGGAGTTTCTTCCAGAGGACTGGCATCGGGGCGAGCAGCAGAAACCTGTACAGGATCAACAATAGGAACAATTTGCACATATGGATCATAAGCATGCACACCCCCATGTGTATCTACTGAGGAGGATATGTTGGAAGGAAGCAAGAGAATTTCTTCTCGGAGACGACGTCCAGCATTTGTATGAAGAGCAGCAAAGGGAAACACATTTTCATAAAAAACAACATCCCTGGAAATATAAACACGACCAGTGGAAATATCCAGACATTTTACTCCTTTGTGAAGAGGACTATAGCCTAGAAACACACATTTTTTGGAGCGAAAAGAAAGTTTGTGTTTGTTGTAGGGGCGTAAGTTGGGCCAGCAAGCACAACCAAAAACACGAAGGGAATCATAATTTGGTTTGGTGTGAAGGAGTTTTTCTGTAGGGGTCTCAAAATTTAGAACCTTGGAGGGAATAATGTTGATGAGAAAGGTGGCTGTAAGAAAAGCACCATCCCAATATTTTAGAGGCATAGAAGCATTAGCAAGTAAAGAAAGTCCAACTTCAACAATGTGTCGGTGTTTCCGTTCAGCAGAGCCATTTTGTTGGTGGGCATGAGGACATGAGACATGATGAGTGATGCCCACCTTTTGAAAGAAACTATTTAGTTTTTCATATTCACCACCCCAATCAGTTTGCATGGTAATAATTTTCCTATCAAATTTGCGCTCAACAAATTGTTGGAAATTAAGAAACACTTGATACACATCAGAGCGCTTTTTGAGAAGATATATCCAAGTATACTTGCTAAAATCATCAATGAAGCTTACATAGTATGCATGTTTGCTTAAGGATAAGGGAGCAGGACCCCAAACATCAGAAAACACTTGTTCCAAAGGAACAGTGGAAACACTAGTGGAAACATTGTAGGGTAACTAATGGCTCTTAGCTTGTTGACATGCATCACATATGTAAGAATTTATTTCTGGAGTATATGAGAGATTTTTTTCCTAAGAACTTGCTGAACAATGAAAGTAGAGGGATGTCCTAGACGACGATGCCATGTGGAGGATGAAGGCTTGACGGTGACCAAAGCATGCTTGGAGGGACCCGTGGACACTGGAACAAGTGGGTAGAGGACATCACGACATGGACCTTTAAACATGATTTGCTGCGTGGCCTTGTCCTTAATCAAGAACAAGAAGGGGTGAATTTCAATGAAGGCATTGTTGTCCAGAGTAAGTCTATGAGCAGAAATTAAATTCATGGAAGAACTAGGAACATGTAAGATATTGCGAAGTTGAAGAGAACTATGAGGGGTGTGCAAAGTAGAATGACCAATATGTGAAATTTCCATACCTTGACCACTAGCATTATGAATTTGATCATGTCCTTGATATTGCTCATGAACTTGGATCTTGTTCATCTGTCCTGCAACATGATTGGTAGCTCCTGTGTCAACAATCCAATTGGGAAAATGATACCTGTAACCCGGGGGATCGCGTGCTTGCGTCCCCCGGCTTCTGCATACGCCACGCGTCCCACGTCGTGCGAGGCAAGACTGACAGGCCCACCAATGCTTATCGTGTTATCTGCCTGGTCGTCTTCTCCACCGGTCGTCTTCTCTATCTTCTTCCATCTGAGTCCTGCTCCTACTAAATGGATCCTGCTATCGGATGGAACCTCTCTGCCAGCGAGGTTCTCCCACGTGCCGCCACCAGCCACTCCCTCGCGCGCCGCCCACCTTCCTGCACTCCCTCGCGCGCCTCCGGCCATCCCCATGTCGGTCGATTTGACTACGACGACCTCCGGTGCTACTGCTAGCCTACACTACCACCACCGCATGACACCATCCAGATGCTCGCCCTCCTCTCGACGCACACCCCCCAAGCCATCCCCAGTCCATACCTGTCCCAAATCCTCCACCACGGGCCAGAAGGTAGCTCACGCAGGTGATGGTAAAATTCACCACCGCTATTGCTAAAACCGTCCCCTGGGCTTGCTACAAGGGTGGTCGGGCTTGCTACAAAGGGCGGGAGGGCTTGCTGCACGGGGTGACGACGACATCTGCTACATACGCCGGTGGCTGTTGCTACAGGAGACGACGACTGTTACAAGGGGTGGTCGGGCTTGCTACAAGGGACGGGAGGGCTTGCTGCACGGGGGCGACGGCGGCTGCCATGGGCGGCTGCTACATACGCTGGTGGCTGTTGGTGGCTGTTGCTACAGGAGACAACGGCGGCTGCTACATGCATTGGCGGACGTTGCTACAGACGACGACGGAGGCCGCTGCACGCGGCTGCTACTAACCGGCGTCGCGCGGCCGCCATGGGTGCTACCCAAGGCCACCGGTGATGCTACCACGGGTCACGAGTGATGCTACATGGGGCCAGCGGCGGTGCTACCAGCGTGGTCGACGCCGGCTGGTTCTGCTACCAACGGAGGCCAGTTCTGTTATATACGGCGGCCGGCTTTGCTACCTTGGGCCGCCGGCGTTGCTGCGAGGGTTGGGCGACGTGTTAAGCTCCCTTTGATGCTGCAAACCAGAGGGTGGAGCTTCCTCGTCGGTGGCGGATTGTCGCACGGGGAAGCATGGTGCGACTACTAAAATTTCTGCCCAGCCATACCAGGGAGCACCGCTGTGAAGAGAATATTTTTGCGATCGATAGAAAGACATGTATCTCGGTCAACTTCCCGTATATTTCACCGGTCCCGGGGGACACGTGTCGATCGCTGGACCCGGCAGATGGGAAGTTTCCGATCCCCCGGGGGACGCCTAGTACGCTCCATCCAATTGGTATCAACACCATAGGCACCCTTCTGTTCATGAGGAGTGTCATCATCATCGTCGCCATAGCGCCACCAACACTCATTTGCAGGGTGTCCTTCCTTCTTACAAATTTGGCAAAAGACCCCAGGCTGCCATGCACTAGCAACACGATCAGGGCGACCCCGACCCTTGCCACGCCCACCCTTGGGTCGGCGATCCTGGCGTGGTTGATTGGGGGCACCACGCGGCGGCTGCGGTGCAGGAGGAGGCGGGCGCTGCGGTTGCTGCTGCATAGGATATAGTGGTGGTGGAGGTGGATAGGAGTACGGGGCATAGGTAGGGTGAGTGTATGGGGAAGGATGGTTGTAAGGAGAAGAGGCATAGCTGGGTGGTGTAGCATGATAAGGGGGTGGAGGATTATGGTATGATGGTGGTGCGACATGATAGGATGGAGGTGTAGGAAGGATGGCTGGGTTGGGTATGTGGTTAGTGGGAAAATTTGGGCGACGAGAAGCAGCATTAATGGAGGATGTAAAAGAAGTGTTGGTTTGACCCGTAGCAGCAAGCATGTTTTCACGATTCTTGAAAGATAAAAGCTGGGAACACATGTCACCTAAGGTTGTAGATGGATTAGCATTGATAGAAGCAACAAGAGGCGTATAGGTACCATCAAGACCATTGAGGATGTAGTCTTTGAGCTCATCATCATCAACCGTTTTGCCTGCAGTAGCTAATTCAGCGGCAAATCCTTTCATCTTGGTGAGAAATTGGGAGGCAGACAGATCAAGTTTTTTTGTGTTTGTAAGAGCACCACAGAGGGAAGAGACTCGAGACTTGGATTGGGTGGAGAAGAGGTCAGAAATAGCGCTCCACACATCCTTGGCATGGACAAGACCATACACATGAGAGAGCATATCATCACTAAGGGAATTGACAAGGAAGCTCACCACAGCTTGATCTTTGGTAACCCAAGTATCATACTCAGAATTGGGGATGCTGATCTTCTTCTGATTTGCATCCTCAGCCTCTAGAAATTCAGGGGGTGCCACGATGGTTCCATCGAGGAAACCGGGAGCACGGGCACCTCGGAGAATCGGCATAATTTGCGTCTTCCATGACAGGAAGATTTCACGGGTGAGTTTTGTGGCTGGTGGATTGCCGATGGTGACCGGCGTGGTGTTTGTCGAGGTAGACATGACCGATCCTGATAGACAGATCGATCCGATCTAGGGTTTTTGGGAGGGTGGGTGTATAGAGAAAAAGAAGTAGGGGAATTGGTAGGCCTTGGCTTGTTCTATGAGGGAGGAGGATTTTTGGTTGTTTTGGGGAGGAGAGGACTGGCCGGCGGCGGTGGAGAAGAAGCTCCTGAGGCGGCGGCTAGAGAGGGAAGGGGAAGGCTCGTGATACCATGTTGATGTTTGTAGAATAGGGAGAACGATCGTTGCCCACTAGGGTCGATCAGATACGTGTTATATTGAGGGTGGAAAAGCCCCACCGGTGGCTTACAAGAGGGCCTACACATATAGAAAGAAAATCAAACTCTAACATCATTATCAAGAGCTGACTGCATCTCGGCATGGTTGCTGCTGTCACTTGGTATTTGTTGTACGTTTTCAAGATTAAGATTGAGCGTGAGGAACACGCATCACCGACATATGGTGCTAGCTTCACATGTAGAGTTGACAGAATATGGCCGGGATCGCGGATCCTTGTTGATTAATCCAATATAATCAGATGGTTGTACTCCACAGCAGATCAGGAATCTCTCTCTCTCTCTCTCTCTCTCTCTCTCTCTCTCCAATATAATAGATGATTTTGATTAATAGCTTGCTGATCTCGTCGAGATCAGATCAGAGCTCCTGCCCACCGGGTTCCTAGCTTTTAGCTAGCTAGCTATAAATAGGAGCATCGTCTTTACTTTCATGTCAAGGCCTCCGTCCGTCCATCTACCAATCAATCCACTCCTGAAAGCACACATATTGCAGCAGCAGAGCTGTCTTGACTCTTGATTGGTCCATCCATCGGTGGCAATGGGTTATTCCAACTCATCCTCCTCCATGCTGAAGATGGCAGCCATGCTTATGCTGGTCCTCTTCGCTGGACAGCTGCTGATAGCCGAACCGGTGGCCGCGCTATGCCTTCCCGAGCTCAAAGAATTACAAAGCGAACGGTGTGTCCAATGCCTAGCAAACTGCTATCCTGGTTGCACTGCAGTTGGAGGAGGTGGATCCGGTTGCCTCGCCAGGTGCTTTCCTCGTTGCATTGAACTCTGAAGAAATAAAGGCAACTTATCTCCGCCCAGGCCCGGCATGCGCATTATTCTGGTTTTCTTACTTCCATATTACTATCATAGGTCCTTTTTTCCTACCATTACAACAAGCACCTGCGCTGCTGCTGCTGCCATCAAATAAGATATCTATCGACCGATCCTTTATTGGGTGGATGTATGTAATGCATATGTTTCAATTATCATCATATTATTAATTTATGATGAAAGCAAGCTAGGCTTTGTTCTTTTGTTTCTATATATATATATATATATATATATATATATATATATATATATATATATATATATATATATATATATATGTCCGTCTTTTTCATCATCCTTCCTTCTTTCCGACGGTGTAATGCATATGTTTCAATTATCATCCTTCCTTCTTTGTTGTTGTTCCGTTTTCTTGCAGCCGTTTCTCTCCGACGGTGTAACATCACATCATTAACTACCTAACACTCGAGCGCATGGATGGAGAGGCACTCGGTCAAATTTGTTTCTAGTTACCAAATTACTTAGGTAACGTTTCGTGCTGCAGTAGAGGTATAACATAAAACATGTGAGATTGTTAGGTCATCTCTTGATAGGAATAAACACGACCTCGGTGCGTTCTAGGTGGTGTAGCCTGGACGTGTGGTTCCTGGAAAGATTCTAGGAAGAAGAATAGGTCGTGCATGGTTAGTTGGTTAGTGTACGCGTGCACGGTTCCCAGTTTGTTAGTGGCGTGAGTGGCCGCGCGTGTGATGCTCCGGCTACATGTGAGTCTGCCTATTTAAGCTAAGCCCATGTGAGCTGAGTATTCGTTAGTGGGTAGAGAGGAGGAAGATGTAGTTTCTAGGTGTAGCTTGTGTGTGTGCCGAGTACGGCTCGGCGTGTGTGCGTGAGTACCTGTGTTGTATGTGTTCCAGCTTTGGGTGAAATAAAGCCAAGATACAAGCCTCTTTTTCGCTTTTGCTGGCTCTTGGTTGACCAAGAAGTAGCTTAGCTCTTGTTCGACCTCGTCCACTAGGGAGAGGAAGCGGAGCCCCTAATCGGGCAGTAAGGAATGGAGTGAGGAAACTTAGTTGGGTTGTGGGGATGTGCTAATGCCAGAGGGTGATGGTGAGGGGAAGCGATCTATCGTTTCTCACTATAGCATTATCACTACACCACTCTAATATTAAACAAGATTACTCAAGGATCCTCGATCCCAACCTTGTACTATCAAATCTTCTACATTAATTAACCCTGTCGCACGATCCTCTCGGTACACCAAAATCCGACCGAATATTATCTAAGAGATCTGGTCAACTCTCGATTCTAATAAATATATGTTTCTATTGGTAGAATAGCAACTTGTATTCCAAAGGGCCCAAAGGCCACAATATATAGTACATGTACATGTGTAAATATGCAGCAAGCCCCCTAACTAGTAGGAAAAATACAATATACAAATATCTCTCTAACATCACCCCCCTCCAAACCTCAAACTCATTGGGGATCCACAACACTAAGTTTGGAGAGAGAGAAACTATGTTGTGCTCTAGTCTAGGTCTTTATAAAAAAATTATCAGCTGTAACTCTAAAGGCACATACTGGAGCGCAATAACCTGATCCAATACACTAGCACGGACAAAAGAAGCATCAACACTGACATGCTTGGTGAGCTCATATTTTACCTAGTCACGTGCAATACTGACACCACCTGTACTATTAGACAGGAGAGTAGTTGGTGTCGTAATAGAGACACCAAATTCAGCAAGTAACCAACACAACCAAGTCACCTAAGCAGTCAAAAAAGCCATATCTCGCAACTCAGCTCTGCACTCGAACGGAAAATTGCAGTCTATTTCTTCGTCTTCCATGTAATAAGAGAACCAGCAAGAAACACACGGTGCGCAGAAAGTGAGTGATACGTCGGAAACATATCTATAATTTTTTATGTTCCATGCTTGTTTAGTATCTACTTTGCTTTGCTTTGTCTACACTTTGAGGTGCTTTCTACATGTTTTCTGGTACTAACCTATTAACAAGTTGCCACGGTGCCAGTTGCCTGTTTTCTATTGTTTTTGGTTTCAGAAAAGCTAGTAAAGAAATATTTTCGGAATTGGACGGGACAAAAGCCAAAGTCAATAACTTTCCGTGAGAACAAGAAGTCCAGCACTACAAGAAATGTGTCAGCCTATGACCTTTTGGTAGTGACCGTGGACAAAATCGTCATAGATTTATGACAATTATGCATCACATGGTCATGTACTATTTGGGAGGGTTCAAGCCTAGAAAACTTATGACGATTTTGTACAAAAACGTCGTAATTTTATAAGGCAAAATCGTCATAGTGCTAGGAAGGACAAGATACAAGAGGAGGGCAATATCGGCCATTGGATGTAAACAGGATGGACGGCTGAGATGGTGTCTGGTGGGAACTTGAAGTGGATCGATGACCTGGCACACCTTACGCGCGTAGACCTAGCGAAATTTGGGCCCTACAGGCGGGATAAGAACCCAAAACCACCAACCCCACCCCTGTAAAAAAACACCGTCCTGGACTCTGAGCGCCAAACTCCCTCCTCCATGGTTCCTCTCCCCCCCTCTCCGCCGCCGGCCAAGAACCCGGCCAGTTCCGTCCACCCCCTGCCTCGGCGACAATATCTCCTGAATCCCCTCCTCCTTGCCTTTCTTTTCCACCGCATGGAACCACCACACATTGCGTCAAATCGAAACCCTAGCCCAAGCCTAGAGAGGAGTAGGAAGTCGGGATTTGACCTTTCCGTCCAAGGCAGCGGCTCCATGCCGTCGGGTGGTGGTCACTCCATGCCGTCGGGCGGCGGCTCCAAGCCCGTCTACCCCAGATCCACGGCCCATGGTCACTCCCGCTGTTGGCTTTTCGGCGCTGTTGGCTTCGTCGATCCGCCGTCACGACCGCTTTTGCTGCTCCCCGTTCCAGGTACGTACGGTTCTGTCTGTCTTACATTACATGGTTGCTGTCTTCCTTTCATTAGAATCGGTCAGATTTGATTCGCCTAACTCCGGGTACTTTCCCCCCACTACTGTTGTGTTCATTCGTGCGCTCCCTTGCTAGGTCCTTGTCACGGATCCAGGATTTTTGCCTTTTTTTACTGCTGATAGCGCTCGATTTGTCAGGTTCAGTAAGCTACATGCATCACTTACAGAGTTACGGATATTTTCGCAATTTCAAGTTGATGAAGTGCACGGTCATCCTTGAGCCCCATGATTTGTTTTTGCATTTTGTGGAAAATGATTGTTTCAGGCATTATACTAATCTGATCAGTTGTTCCATGAGAGCAAGACAATGTTATATTTGTCCATTATGTCGATACTGGAAGCATATACTGAGGACTGAGTGAGGGTCTATCTGTTCACTTGTATCTAAGGATTAGTTTCTACAGACACCTAATCATCATTCTCTAACATGCCAAAAAAATGGACTGTTTTGTTCTTTTGGGAATGCACAAGCAGATATTTTACTCAGAGTCATACTGAGCGATGAACGATATTCCTCTCCCCAGTTCACACGCTTTTCTTGTTATTAAGCGTCATGAGGCAGCTAACAAGTCGCTTCAAACTAACTCCGCAATGTTTTTGCATGCATGATCAGGAACGGGGATCCAGGCCACGCGGAAGATCAGTCAAGCCTTTTCTTGCTTCTATCTAATCCTGTTCATGGTTTGGTCTGAGCCCGTGCAAACTGTCGAACCAAACTGGTCAAAACCGTGTGGCTGGTTTCAACAGGTTTCGATCATGTCCTCACTATCCCTTGTTCATCCCTTTTCTCCTCCACTTGTTTTATGAGACATGGTTGTAGTATCTACCGTTTATTTGCAATATGTGTCGTTCATAGACCATGTTTGAGCACTCGCAGAGAGTTGGTCACTGCAGATTCCCCGACGTATAATTAGTATACATGTTATGTGACCATGCTAGCTGATCTTTACTAGCAGTGCATATGCCAGAACATTAGTTGTTCCTTGGCTTGTACATGTCAGGATTATGTTATCATTATTCATGTGCATTAAGAAACTAGTTATGCCTTTCTCTCAGCTACATATTGCACACATTTAACAATATAGTGCACACATATGCAATCAAATGATATGAGAAAATAAATATTAGTGTTGAAAAATGAACTTTCTCAATGCTTTTGATACCCAATCAGTCTACTCGCACTACTCTGAAACTTGTCTACTCCACTGAGTACTTGACTTGTATGTGTCCTGTCATCTCTTGTGTTTTTTCAGGTTGGAATCCTAATGGAGGAGCAAGGAGGGGCGAGTACCGGACGATGGACTGGGAGGATGTGGCAGCGGCCGAGGTCTCCGGTAGCCTGCTGTTCAGCGGACAAGAGCAGATCATGGAGGACGAAGTGAACACCAGTTTTCTCAAGATCACCTCCGCCTTCACCTCGTTCACCTCTCCAGCGGCAAGATTGGCGACTGCTACATCGACATGCTAAGTGGTAAGGTACTCCAGTCCCATACTCGGTGGTGCTGCTGCTGAAATAGAAACAATAGAACTTAGTGATGCTACTACTGTGTCTACTTGGGGAATAATAGTAGAATTAGTTTGCCAAATGGTTTACTCCAATACATATTTGTCGCTGTTGAAGTGGTGTTTCGACTAACATATCTCATTGCAGTTGAAGTACTAGTATATATCCTGATGCATGTCTCAATACTTATTGTGTATCTGTGTATATCCTGATGCATGTCTCAATAGTCTCTATTGTGCCCATATTAAATTTTTACAACCTCTCTGACCACACGATAGCTTCATGTCCTCATATACCTTCCTTTATTTTGAGAGAGGCTCCATACATGCTCCAGGATTGCTCGATTTATTTGTGGAGAAAGAGATGTCTGAACTGGGATGTTTATTGGCTCTCTTCTGTTGTACCTATCTAAACTGATGCTTCTATTTTGGTTATGCTAGAATAATGCATCATCTTAATATTTTGAAAACCTTGAGATAATATGTATGTCAATCCTACTAAGTTCCATTTTTTAGAGCTTTGGAAAATGACTTATTGTATATTTACCAAACATTTTTTTTCCACCATTGTTGTATCCAGTACACAGTTATATTTGATTAAATTCTCTTGCTTACATGTTATTATTTATTCCTAGACACAAATGTGTGGTGATGTGCCTTGCTGAACCAGGGGAGTTACCTGTGTGCTACATTTCATGCTACAGCGCACCAAACCTAGCCATGGCACCGCGTTCATATCGTCGAGTTCACCGCGCTACAACTGCAGAGGCGCTTCCTTCTCTGGATTAGATAAGTCCTTGATTTAACCTCTTTGTGTCCCTTGTTACTTGGTTGATAGGCCACTGCTGTACATGTTCCTTTGTATTTAGGCTCTGATGCGAGTGACAATAATCTCAGTGTAAAACTGGAATTGAACATACATCGTGTTATCGATCATATGCTAAATTAATAGGTGTATTCATGCATTATAAATTTGAGTTGAATTCATGTATGTATCATTGGCTGATATGATACCTAAATTAGGACTATTAGCTGTTAGTTGCTCATAGGCTATACAGGTGCATTTCTGTTTTGAATGTTGTTCTTGCAGGATAGATACATATTGTTTCATAGCATGGTAAAGTTCTATTTTATAGTTATGGTCTGATTATAATTTTTTTGGAAGCATGCATGCTGTGTTATTTGATATACCATAAGCAGTTAGCAACTTGATGTGTTGTTTGTGTAATGGTTACATGTGTGGCTTTGCTGTTATGTCTATGGTTTTGTTCCTGCCGATGCCTAATGGTCTTATTGGAGATTTGGAGTGTGGCTTTGCTATGATAGTCTGCTTACACTAATGCAGCTTTTCACATGGCATTCGATTTTCTATTTTACTTATTCACTTGATGCATGGTTGGTAGTATTAAGATACTAAGACAGATCTAGTTCTTGATTGCATTTTTATCATTTCTCATATTTTCATGTGCGTGTAGTTTTTAATAAGTAGCGAGAAAAAGCATGATATGAAGTACTAGATGTATGTCTCGAGTTTCTGTAATTAGCGAGAAACAACATGATATGAAGCATTTCCCAGCTTTTGAGCTGAGAAAAGTTCTCTAGTGAATTAGTTCTAATCTACTCTGTATTATCTACTACTGTTGTTGTATGGCAAACCCTGGAGGAAAATCATATTTGTGATGTAGTTTCTGTAACTTGGCATTTCTATATTGCTTGTTTATCTTGTGCAATCATTCATTGTGATGTAACATACATTTGTTGTTGTTTGTGCAAGTTGTGATGAGCTTTCCCTTATTTGTAGGCTATAGTATCGTTGTAGGCTATAGTATAATTGTAGGCTATAGTATCATCTAGGTGCTTGTAGATTTGTGTTTGTTTTGTTTCCTGCTATTTTATGTTATTCTTAAAAGATATTGCTTTAATTCTGACTTGATAGTCATAACCATAATTTCTTGTTTTTTTATAGGAGCACCATTTTGGTAGGAGAAAATCCTGGATGTGCACTTGGTGATCATGGAGCTAGTGGTGACTAAGAAGAAGAGGAAGAAGGATGGTCAGGCTGCTGGTGAGGCCCCCGCTGATAATTTGCAGAAGATTGCAACCTGAATCCCAACTGACAGTATGTACATAACCGATTCTCCCTTTGTTTATCGAATTAATTTTATCTGTTCTTGTGTGGTATCATTCCAAAAGTTCAGATTATCAAGTTTTATTCATTAACCGATCTTGTAGAAGTTTGTAAATATAAGGCAATGGTCAAGCTCAGTTTTGCTAGTAGTTGGATAAATTGGGTATGCATGTAGATCAGTAGTTGTAGTTAAGGGAGAACTCCTGACGTCCTTAATTTGAACACACTGCAAGCATCACTAGTCTGGTAGTGTAAATATGAGTGCTCTTTTAATAGGGTTAGTTTGAGTCTTATGACTCTTACTCTTACATGATCCAGGGGCATTTGATCATACTCGGAATTATTCTGCTATCATTCATCATGTACCATGCCAATGTTATCTTCAGTTCAGTGGCTTACAAAGCTACTCCATGTAATATCATGTACAATGCCAATGTTAGCTTCAGTTCAGTGGCTTACAAAGCTACTCCATGTAATATATCATGTATCATGCCAATGTTATCTTTAGTTCAGTGGCTTACAAAGCTACTCCATGTAATATCATGTTAATTATTAAATGAGTTCTTGGAGTGGTGCTTGTAAATGAGTTATACAAGATCCATAGTATTTACAGTGATAGGAATGAGTGAATAGAACTTTTTCAAATCTGATTTAAACTTAATCAAATGATTAGAAAGCTTTTGTGGATATGAAACCACTGATTATGAATGCTAATACATTATGTAAATTTTCTGCTACCCCTATTCTGGATTGCTAGAACTATATGTAAAATTTTCTGCTACCCATATTTTGAAACTACAAGCTTTGTTCATGTTTCAGCTGATCGTGCTGGAGTGGAGCTGCGCCACTTCGGGAGAGCGGAGGAGCTTGTTCGTGCAGCGATCCGAGGAGCTTGTCCGAGGTGTTGCAATTGGTGCTATTTGCTAATAAGTGAATGTAAATACTGAATTGTAATCTTGGATGTGCATTTGTGAGCCTGCTATTTGCTGATAAATTATCTGCATGTTGTGTATTTGCTGAAAATGGTGTATTTTATTGATGTATTTGGAAACTCTGGTGTATTTTCTCGATTTATTGCATGGCTGAAGCAATTCCAGAAATAAAATGCAAATTCTAGTTAAAAAATAGCAGAAATCTGGACTGGATGAAATATATTTGGGCTCTAAAAAGGCTGTGGCCCAAAATATATTGTAACAAATCTGAAAATAAATAAGTGTACCGTAAGAAGGCAAGGCCCAAAAGTGACAAACCTAAAAAGGCCAAGGCCTAGCAAATAAAAGGCTGGAATTATTGGGCCAGCCCATTTAGATCACTAAAATGGACTGGGCTGATTTTGATTTAAGACGATTTCATTTCGTCACAATTTTGCCACGTAGGATCAGCCACGTAGGATCTGAGCTGGCCTGGCTAGATGGTCCATGACGATATTGGATCGTCATAGACGTTATGACGATTCAATATCGTCATAGACGGTTATGACGATTTTACCAAAAACGTCGTTATAGTTCATTTGCGACGCCCAGCTTTTGACGATCTCAAAATCGTCATAGAATCGTCATAAACAGACTACTATGACGATTCTGTGACGAAAATTGAGGGTCATATATAGACAGATTCCTTGTAGTGCAGAGGAGAGACAGAGAGGCGTGCCAGGGAAGCCACACCCCCTAGGCGCGGGTGGGCCCTGCCCCGGGCCTAGGCAGAGTGTGGGGCCCCTGGCCACCGCCTCGGCCTCCCCCTTCGCCTATAAGAAGCCCCCAATGCAGAAACCCTAAGTACCCAATAAAATCTCCATGAAATCTTCTGTAGCCGCCGCCACCATCGATCCCTAGATCGGGGGATCTGAAGTTCTTCCCGGCACCTTGCCGGAGGGGAGATCATCCCGGAGGTCTTCTTCTCCGGTATGATGCGTGAGTAGTTCCACCTTGGACTATGGGTCCATGTAGTAGCTAAATGGTTGTATCTCCTCCTTTGTGCTTTCATGTATAGATCTTGTAAGCTCCATTCATGATCAAGATCTAATCTATTTGTAATCATGCATGTTGTGTTTGCGGGGATCCGATGGATATTGAGATTATTATGTCGGTTTGATTAATGGTTTTGTCTTGATGATTCTATCATGTCTGTGTTGTTTGTGATCTTGCATGCTCTCCGTTGTTAGTAGCTATCTTGGCCAAGTAGTTGTTAGTGACTCCAAGAGGGGTATTTGTGCTCGATAGTGGGTTCATGCCTCTAGTTTCCAAGGGAAGTGATAGAAATCTCTTCGGTTGTAAATGTGATGTTTCCACTAGGGAGAAAACAATGGTCTCTTTTTCATGGAACATGTGGACTGTTTACCTTACACACATTGCTTAAAGCAGTTGTCCGTTGCTTGCAACTTCATACTGGAGGGGGTTCGGATGATAACCTGAAGGTGGACTTCTAGTCATAGATGCAGTTGGATGGCGGTCTATGTATCTTGTTGTATTGCCCAATCGAATCTCATAGGATCTTTCTGACTAATAATTGCATTGCTATGCCTTGCTCAGTCCCTATTAATTGCCCTGCTGTAATTTGTTTACCCTTCATGCCATGTTGTTTATCTAAGGAGAGCACCTCTAGTGAACTATGGACCCTGGTCCAATCTTTACCATTGATACATCTTCCATTGTTACTTTTTTACTTGTTGCAAACCATTACCTTCCACACCATACGTTTAATCCTTTATTACAGCAAACCGGTGAGCTTGACAACCTCACTGATTCGTTGGGGCAAAGTCTTGAGTTTGTGTTATGCAGGTCGTCGCGTTGCTTGCAACACCTGTGTGACGTTTCCTTCCTCCTTCTGGGCCGATAACCTCGGTCTCTACTAAGGGAAGACTTGTTGTTGTGATCATCACACCTTGCTCTTGGGGTTTCCAACAAAGTGCTCCACGTCAAGCACCATCAACAAGTTTTCTGGCGCCGTTGCCGGGGAGGCTAAGGACGTCTTCACAAGGGGAGTCCTCCACTTCCTCTCTCTTTACTTTGTTTTTAGTTTTCTTAGTTTCTTTTACTTGGTTTTGTTTGCCTCTTGTTTTCAAAAACTCAAAAAAACTAGTCTAGTTTGGTTTGCTTAATTTATTCAAAAACACAAAAAAATTAGTTCCTACTCTAGTTGCTGGTCTGGTATTTCCTTGCTTTGTCATGCTTTCTATCAATGGATGGTTTCTTTTGAAACTAGTTCTTACTGGCAAGGTGGGTTCACGGAAGAAAAAAGTATTATTATAAGGAACACCGTTTGTCACAAAAAGGGAAACACTTATGGGAACAAATTTATAAATTGAATTCTATTGCTGGAGAGGTGTGCTCTACTTATAATGTTACTTATTGCTTTGATAAATCTTGTTGCTGTAGGACGTATAAACACCTGCCTTTTCAATGTGAGTATAATGATAATGTTACCATATCTTCTTATGTTAAAGGAAATTATGACTTCTTATGTTAAAGGAAATTATGACTTTTATGATGTGGAGCAAATTGAAGAATTTATTGCTTTCAAGGGTGCATTTGAACTTGCCAGTTTTCTTGAAAATACTAATGATGCACCTTATGAATATGAGGTTTATCAGATACTTAAATTTTTCTTTGATAATTACAAGGAAGAAAATGGCTATATTCTTGAATATTTTAATAGGTGCTTTCCACAAATGGAAGAGACTAATGCCTTGCAGGAGCCTATGGAAGAAGAAATTCCTGAAACTAAAATCTCATTAGATGAAAAAGAGGAGGAGAGTGATGGTCAAGAGGAGGAAGAATGTATATACTCATGTCTACCTTCTAATGATGATAACTCTTTACCTCTTACTTTATTTGATTGTCCCCCATGTTTACCAAAGAAGGATGAATGTTATGTTCCTGTGGATTCTTTCGAAATATCTGCTATGGGTAAAACTTGTGATAATAGTTATGCTCCTATTATCTATGATAATCCTATATTTGTGCCTAACTTTGAAATGCATGGTACTAAGGAGTTTTGCTTATAAAATGTTTATGATAAAGCTCTAGATGATGGTCCTATGTTGAATGATCAGTTACCTTGTTATAAAATTGCTAAAAGTGGGTTTGAAGGTTTTAATCCCACTATTTTTGAGCTTGATAAAAATTATGTGTTTGTAGATCATGAAAAGCATGCTTTATGTGATAATTATATTGTTGAGTTTATTCATGATGCTACTGAAAGTTATTATGAGAGAGGGAAACATGGTTTTATGCATCTCAATCATATTAAGTTTTCCCTCTTTATGCTGAAAATCTTGAAGCTGCACTTGTTTTGCTTTCCTATGCTTGTTGTTTTGTGCTTTCATGACTTGTTTCTTTACAAGATTCCTATGCATAGGAAGTGGGTTAGACTTAAATGTGTTTTTAATTTGCTTCTTGATGCTCTCTTTGACTTCAATTTATATTTCTTATGTGAGCATCTCAAATTATCATGCCTAACTTAAAGGCGTTAAAGAAAAGTACTTTTTCGGAGATAACCCAAGAGTTTCCTTGAGTCCGGGAAGTTATTACTTCAGTAATTACCTCTCCTTATCCTTTTTGTTTGCTTTTTGTACCAAAAATGACCTCTAATGAGAGGGAAATAAGATTTGGGGAGTTGCTGTCCCGAAACAGATTTCTGTCCTCCACCATAAACATTCGTGAGGAGTCTCTATAACTCGTATTGAGCTCAAAGCTTACGAATAAATCCACCAGTATGTTAGATAACTTTCGTTAGTTCAACACTTTTTGATTTCAGCAACAGAAGTTGTTCGAAAAAATCGGTTTCTATCTGCTGGTCTGTTTTGACAGATTTCTGCCATTATTTGCATTTGCTTCTTATTGATTCCTTTTTGAGTTCTCTTTTGGGGAATTGGGCTTTTTGAAGGAGTTGATACAGTAGCTTGTGTTTTTAGTGAAAAGCCTTGTTGTTCCAAAGCTTTGCCAGGGGTCTAATATATTTTGAATAAACTAATGTTGCTAATGAAGATTGTGTGAAGTTTTGTATGAAGGAAAAACTTCAGGTGTAGAGAGAGAATGATGCAATGAGATGAAGAATAGACAAAATATCAAGCTTGGGGATGCCACCATGGTGTCACCCCAAGAAATATCCCAAGAGGTACAAGCATAAAATCTTGAGGATGCCCAAGGCATCCCCTTCTTCATCAATAAAAAGCTCAGGTCTGTCTAGACACTTCGTTTTTATTGTTTCATGCAGAGTTGTGTTGTTCTTGGAGCGTCTTAGTTTTCGTTTGGTTTGTTTAGGTTGTTTAGTTTGCTTGAATAAAGTAGTTTGGACCCCCGTTCTCGATGTGTTGTTTTATAAATAAGTTTGCTTGGTGTTGGAAAGGAGTAGTAAGTTCTTGCTTGTAAGTGCAAGAGGAGCTTGCATTGACTGTAACTTAGACTTTAGCATGACATGCTAGGTGTTGTTTGGACCTTATGCTTAGTGATTATTGTTGTAGCATTTCTTGTTCCAAACAATTGGGATTGCTTAGTGTGCCTTGAAGAAATTATGCGTTATTTTAGCATGCAAAAGCATAGTATTGAGGTATTCTCCTTTGATGCTTTGTTTGGGTTGACTTGGCACATGCTCACACCATGTTATGACTATGACAAGTCACCGTAGCCTCTATGATTATTTAGTCCTTGACTTGTAGTACCACTCTATGCTTTGATTAGTAATGCTTTGTTGCTCTGCATGATTATGGCCATTATGCTCTCTTAGTTGGTTGCTCCTAGTCTTTTGCTAGCCTCCACTTGGATGAGTAAGCTCTACTCATGTTTCCAACTCCCAAGAAACCAAGTTATTCCAAAGTGTCCACTATAAACTCCTATGCATGGTGTGTTACACCATTCCAAGTATATTCTTGTTTTCAGCTATCTTCCAATTAAAAACTATTTTGTTATGTGAAAACTTAGTGATTAAAGCCCTCACAAACTTGATGACACACTTTATATTCTTTACCCCTAATTAACCTTAACCATTGTGACGTCAATGTTGTATATGCTTGCACTTATACGTTGGAATTAGCAGAATCGTGTTGTCACGGGGAACGTTTTCAACATTGCACTTGTACTTTGTACTTAGTTGATATCATTCTCTTTTGTCTATGGATGTCACCGGTGTAAAATAAAAAGGAAGCTTGTAAGTCCATGGAGTTTGTATTCTGTGTTAGAGAAACGCTGGGCCGCTAGCCTAAGCCATGCCTAATCATGGTGGAAACTTGCAGCATCACCATAGTGAGCTATCTATGAAGCATCCTCAATAAAAAGCTATGCATATAGTAAATAAAAAGATCGCTGAGATGCTCATTGTCTGCTTGCCTTGTTATTTTGGTTATGGGAAAGCTCCTGTACCATGTGCAAGGGGCACCCCGTTGGTGGTTCTCTATGATATGCAAATACTTACAATGACAAGAACTTACCTATGACTGAAGTTGAGTAGCATGAGGTGTGGCCCTCGTATTCAAGGGACTTGAGATTGCCAACTTATACTTTGTTAAGCATATACTCCATAGTTAGTTCACTTTAATCTTAATCACTTCAATATGCTTATGATAGGGGCAATGAGGGCTGAAAGTTAACAAGGACCATAATTTTTAGAAGATCTTTTTGAAACTTGAAATACCTGCTTCCTTTACAAAAATGCCTTTCTTTCACCATTATTGAGTCTTCACCTTCTACCTTTAGGCACCATTAAGAGAGCACAGTTGTCATTCTGTTTGAAGTGTTCTAAAGCTTATTGATTGATGCATATTGTGATATTACTTGTTCTTGTGCTATTTGTTTCTAGTCACCCTTGTAAACTTTGAAGGTGTCCTATGCATCTATATTGCTACTCTATGAGGGACAAGCTGGTTGCCACTATGCTATGTTTTTTGTATGTGAAACAACCAAATGTTTTTCAATGCATGTTATTCATGATCTTTGTTTATAGCCTTTCATGTTGCATGCATAGTTACTATGTCCTATTGTTAGAACTCCATATTTCATGCACATGTTTAGAGTTCTTTGATCCCAACTTTCAATGCTTGCAAATGGTTAGATCTTTATTGTGAAGGTGTATGTCACCTCAAAAATTATTATTTTATCACTTACCTACTCGAGGACGAGCAGGAGTTAAGCATGGGGATTCTTGATACGTCGGAAACGTATCAATAATTTTTGATGTTCCATGCTTGTTTAGTATCTACTTTGCTTTTCTTTGTCTACACTTTGAGGTGCTTTCTACATGTTTTATGGTACTAACCTATTAACAAGTTGCCATAGTGCAGTTGCCTGTTTTCTGCTGTTTTCGGTTTCAGAAAAGCTAGTAAAAAAATATTCTCGAAATTGGACGGGACAAAAGCCAAAGTCAATAACTTTCCGTTGGGAACAAGAAGTCCAGAGGGGAGACGGAGAGGCGTGCCAGGGCAGCCACACCCTCCCTAGGCGTGGGTGGGCCCTGCCCCGCACCTAGGCAGGGTGTGGGGCCCCTGGCCACTGCCTTAGCCTCCCCCTTCGACTATAAGAAGCCCCCGATGCAGAAACCCTAAGTACCCGATCAAATCTCCATGAAACCTTCTATAGCCGCCACCATCGATCCCTAGATCTGAAGTTCTTCCCGGCACCCTGCCGAAGGGGAGATCATCCTGGAGGCCTTCTTCTCCGGTATGATGCGTGAATAGTTCCACCTTGGACTATGGGTCCATGTAGTAGCTAGATGGTTGTATCTCCTCCTTTGTGCTTTCATGTATAGATCTTGTGAGCTCCGTTCATGATCAAGATCTAATCTATTTGTAATCATGCATGTTGTGTTTGCGGGGATCCGGTGGATATTGAGATTATTATGTTGGTTTGGTTAATGGTTTTGTCATTATGATTCTATCATGTATGTGTTGTTTGTGATCTTGCATGCTCTCCGTTGTTAGTAGCTATCTTGGCAAAGTAGTTGCTAGTGACTCCAAGAGGGGGCATTTATGCTCGATAGTGGGTTCATGCCTCTAGTTTTCAAGGGAAGTGACAGAAATCTCTTCGGTTGTAGATGTGTTGTTGCCACTAGGGAGAAAACAGCGGTCTCTTGTTCATGGAACTTGTGGACTGTTTATCTTACACACTTTGCTTAAAGCAGTTGATGTTGCTTGCAACTTAATACTGGAGCGGGTTCGGATGATAACCTGAAGGTGAACTTCTAGTCATAGATGTAGTTGGATGGCGGTCTATGTATCTTGTTGTATTTCCCAATCGAATCTCATAGGATCTTTCTGACTAGTAATTGCATTGTTATGCCTTGCTCAGTTCCTGTCAATTTCCCTTCTGTAATTTGTTTACCCTTCATGCCATGTTGTTTATCTAAGGAGAGCACCTCTAGTGAACTATGGACCCCGGTCCAATCTTTACCATTGATACATCTTCCATTGTTACTTGTTTACTTCTTGCAGACCATTACCTTCCACACCATACGTTTAATCCTTTGTTACAGCAAACCGGTGAACTTGATAACCTCACTGATTCGTTGGGAAAAAGTCTTAAGTTTGTGTTGTGCAGGTCTTCGCGTTGCTTGCAACACCTGTGTGACGTTTCCTTCCTCCTTCTGGTTCGATAACCTCGGTCTCTATTGAGGGAATACTTGTTGTTGTGCTCATCACACCTTGCTCTTGGGGTTTCCAACAAAGTGCTCCACGTCAAGCACCATCAGTGAGCGGCGATCCGAAGGTTCATTGTTTTTGGTGGAGAAGGGCCTGATTGCATTTTCCCTTTTTGTTTTGAGGTCCTTTATGTAAATTTCCAGGGATTAGATGTAATTTTGTTTGTCTTGAGGGCCCTGCTTGTACTTTTACCCACCATTTAATGGCAGCTCCGGACCCTTCTAGGTCCTTCCCCTTGTTCAAAAAAAGCAGGGTCGGCTGGATGAAAGCCAGGTACCGTAGTGATCACAATTACGGGAACTCTCCATTTTATTTGCAACTGTTGGACCAAAGTGACATTGTCTTCATCTTGACCAAATGCAACATATGGACTATGGGATTTTATATTACCCTGGGTTGATGAGAGATTGGTTTCACCTAAGGAGTCAAGGAGAGTGTAGAGCTCTCGGATAAGTCGCTCATTTTTTAAGGAAACAATTTTTTAAACTTCTTCTCTACATTGCTTTCCCAAATTAAAATTAGTAATTAAGATAGTCATCAGTACACACAAGAACAAAGGTCGGGAGCCACCCCGTGTCATCTTCCATGATAAACCCACGAGAATTCACACTTCCGTCTTCCATGCGAAGGCCGGGAGCATGTGCCGGTCCACGTGCTCCAACCCCCTCCCCTCAGGCTTTGATGACAATGAGGAGGAGCACCAAGGCGTGGTGGTTTCGAAGAACTTCGACGATGAAGACTCATCCGAGTGGGCCACCATGGATATCATGATCTGTTTCTCCGAGCTCAAACACGCGGCAGAGGGCGAGGCCACCATGGCGGTGTAGTGAAAGTATGGCAAGATTGGCACGGGGCTGAGTTACTGCAAGGTCTTGAGCAACTCGTTCATCATGCACTGCTTTTCTGCATAGAAGAACATCCTAGAGAAATAGGAGAGAGGAATGTGGTTGATATAGTCGTACCCGTCCGACCTCAAGGTCGCAAAACTCGTCACAAGTAACCCCTTGTCCAGGGCCTCGTACGACGCTCCTGTGACACTAATGGAAGTACCCCTGAGGTTTCGCACACGTATGGTGCGAGACAACGACTCTTGGTCTCTAAAACCTGCCGAGGTTGTGGAAGAAGATCTCCTGGCCAGAATCACTACAGCACAATAGCGTGCCACATATTTGTTGTCTCTTGCATGTACAATAATTTCTTTGGATGTTACTTAGATAGCATACATTTTGTATCCAATTTCCTTGTTATTTCCATACTCACTTGTCCGACATCTGAACACCGGTATCATGATAACTTGATTAATATAGTTTCTAATAAGTACTATTTTACTCGTTCACGTGATATTCCATCCCCATGATCTAGTAATACGCTATGTAGCTTATGGATGTGATTCACCGATTGGGCCCAGTGTATCTTCCCGTCACACAGGCGAACAAATCACGAGTTTGATACATATAGGCATCAACATGCCCCTTTGGAATACCTAACATACACTTTTATGGTCACCTAGTTACGGACATGAAGGTTGACGCCGTTAAACAAGCCTCACGATAATTATTATGATCTTACAGTCTAAGAACTAAGACACTTCGTTCTAGACAATTGCAATTATGAACTATGTGACATGATCACGTTACAACAATCATCGGAGGTAATGTCCATGACACCATCTTCAAATGATATGACATCACTGTCAGTTAGCATAAATGCACCATGATCAAAAAACCTTGATCATCAGCTTCCCAATGAACTAGTTGAATAGAGGCTACTAGGGACTTCTGGTTTATTTATATACCACGCCGGTATCAGTGTTTTTTATTGATACAGTTATAGTATGATATAAAACTATTATTAACTAATAAGATATAATAATAAACCCTTTATTATTTTTCTCTAGGACATATCTCTTTTTTTGTGGGTCACAATCTCCTTCCCTCTTTCTCCTTCTTGTGCTGATGTTGATGCTGTTCCATGGAAACCGAGCACCGGTATGGTTAGCACAGTCATAATACCCTTAAGTGTGTTACCCCTACGGTTCGAGAAGATCTTCACGTGTGATAATACCCTTAAGTGTGTTACCCCTACGGTTCGGGAATGGCACAGTCATGATTGAGACGATATCGAATCAATGATCAATAGCGGGACCGTGATGCCTATAATGACCCCATACATTCCACGAGACTGTCGAACCATAAATTCCACATCCAATTTCCTTGTTACTTCAATACTCACTTGTCCGAGATCTGATCACCGGTATCATGATACCTTGTTTAATCTAGTTTCCAACAAGTACTATTTTACTCATTCACGTGATATTCCATCCCCATGATCTAATAATATGTTGTGTAGCTTATGGATGTGATTCACCGAGTGGGTCCCCTCAAACAGGCGAACAAATCCTGTGATCGATACATAGGCCTCAACATGTCCTTCTAGAATACCTAACGTATACCTTTATGGTCACCAAGTTACGGACATGACGGTTGATGCAGTTGAACCAACCTGTGATTAATATGATCCACTACAGGAAATAATTGATACGCCGAAGGCCGGCTACCGTCGGCACAACGCCAAATTGCCTTCGGCACAGGCTGTGCTGACGGTGGCCGTCGGCGTACGTCCTCGTCTGCACAGCTCCGTAGTCGTCGGCACAGCCCCTCCCCCTCGGCACAGCGTCTTCCAGCGGGCCCCGCGTGTCATGCAATGGCCGTCTCCGATAACGGCCCAGCCTGGAGCTACGCCGACGGCCGCACAGGAAGGGAGCTACGCCGACGGCCTAGCCGTCCGCATAGCCTAAAATATTTTTTATTTTTTATATTTAAAAAATATTTTATTTTTATTTTTATTGTCTTTGAATTGTTTGACTCATTAATCTCTTGCTTTGATCATTTTTAACACTATTTATAGTGAATAATTGATTAAATTATAGTCTTAGTCAAAGTTCCCAGTCTGGCCGTCTCCGATAACGGCCCAGCCTGGAGCTACGCCGACGGCCGCACAGGAAGGGAGCTACGCCGACGGCCTGGCCGTCCGCATAGCCTAAAATATTTTTTATTTTTTATATTTAAAAAATATTTTATTTTTATTTTTATTGTCTTTGAATTGTTTGACTCATTAATCTCTTGCTTTGATCATTTTTAACACTATTTATAGTGAATAATTGATTAAATTATAGTCTTAGTCAAAGTTCCCAGTCGGTCACCCATCCTAGCACTACTCCAGCTCTAGCATGCTTAACTTTCTCATTCCTTAAGAATCTCTTTCCACAAAGCAATTTACATATTGTTGTCATTGCTATGATATCAATCTTATTAACACTTTTATCATCATGTCACATGGTTGTATTTTTTAAAATTACAAGCAATCATTTAAGTAAACAATAATGAGTAAAAAAATATTGAATTCAAATAAAAATATAATTATTTTATTTTATTTTGTATTTTTTATTTAATATGTAATAATTAATATCTTTAAATCTGTAAATCGGAATTCGGCAAATAATATGTCTAAATTGATTAGAAAAATGAGAGGAATCCAAATATGATATCAATATCAACTTATCACAAACTATGTCGTAATTCTTATCATAATTTCATTTGCCCGTTTGAAACGGCACGCATAAAAATAATTAGCTCGGGGCTGTGACTCGCTAAACTTAAAGTGGATCTATGATGAAACAACATATTTTGAACCTAAAAATGATTTTTATAAAAAATCATGAGCATCTGATCATGTACCTGTAGTTCATATCTGACACACTTCCTACTAATTCGGCAGGAATTTGCCTTTTTCACCAGGGATAGACGGAAATGTTTGAGATCTCCCTGTTCTGACATTATCCATATAAGGTGGTCTAGTATTTTTGAAAAATGTGACGGTAGCATTTTGAATTAGCCATTTGGTAGTTGCTTCACAAAACCGTCAGTTTTTTGCACTCGGAAAATGGAAAACGGCTTTTTGGTGCGACGAAAAGGAAAACTTTCTCCTGAAATATTGTTCGCCATCACATGATGCACAGTTATGCACTATACCAACACATTATCACAAACTATGCCTTCATTCTAGCCATAACATTAGTCATTTGACCCGAAAGCCAAGAAACCTCGAAGGAGATAGGTCATTTTGTGAAGGTTTTTTTGAGACATAATCAATATACCAAGTTTGATATTTTTCCTTCTAACTATGTCACATAATATGACACCACGCGAAGGTTTCGCATTGTTTGGATCATTTTTGAATTTATAATGCCCGTTTTAAACCATCGTTATACTTTGTCGAAGGGAAGGCATGAAGATTCTTAGCTCAGGACTGAGACTCGCTAAACTTGAAGTGGATCTATGATGAAACAACATATTTTGAACCTAAAAATGATTTTGTAAAAAATCATGAGCATCCGATCATGTACCTGTAGTTCATATTTGACCCACTTCCTACCGATTCGGCAGGAATTTGTCTTTTTCACCAGGGATAGACGGAAATGTTTGAGATCCCCCTGTTATGACATTATTCATGTAAGGTGGTCTAGTATTTTTGAAAAATGTGACGGTAGCATTTTGAATTAGCCATTTGGTGGTTGCTTCACAAAACCGTCCGTTTTTTGCACTCGGAAAATGGAAAAAGGCTTTTTGGTGTGACGAAAAGGAAAACTTCCTGCTGAAACATTGTTCGCCATCCCATGATACACAGTTATGCACAATATGGACACATTATCACAAACTATGCCTTCATTCTAGCCATAACATTGGTCATTCGACCCGCAAGACAAGAAACCTCGAACGAGATAGGTCATTTTGTGAAGGTTTTTTTAGACATAATCAATATACCAAGTTTAATATTTTTCCTTCTAACTATGTCACATAATATGACACCATGCGAAGGTTTCGCATTGTTTGGATCGTTTTTGAATTTATAATGCCTGTTTTAAACCATTGTTATACTTTGTCGAAGGGCGGGCATGAAGATTCTTAGCTCAGGACTGAGACTCGCTAAACTTGAAGTGGATCTATGATGAAACAACATATTTTGAACCTAAAAATGATTTTTGTAAAAAATCATGAGAATCCGATCATGTACCTGTAGTTCATATCTGACCCACTTCCTACCGATTCGGCAGGAATTTGTCTTTTTCACCAGGGATAGACGGAAATGTTTGAGATCCCCCTACTATTACATTATCCATGTAAGGTGGTCTAGTATTTTTTTTAAAAATGTGATGGTCGCATTTTGAATTAGCCATTTGGTGGTTGCTTCACAAAACCGTCCGTTTTTTGCACTCGGAAAATGGAAAACGGCTTTTTGGTGCGATCAAAAGGAAAACTTCCTCCTGAAACATTGTTCTCCATCCCATGATGCACAGTTATGCATAATATGAACATATTATCACAAACTATGCCTTCATTCTACGCCGACGGCCCTATCTACGCCGACGGTCGGGCTGTTCAGTTGGCCAGGAAAGGCAGCTACGCCTTGCAATTATGAACTATGTGACATGATCGCATTGCAACAATCATCGGTGGTAATGTCCATCACACCATCTTCAGATAATATGACTTTATTATCAGTTGGCATAAATATGTACATGATCAGGCAACCTTGATCATCAGTTGTCCAATGGACTAGTCTGCTAGGAACTTCTGGTTTATTTATACACCACACCGGTATCAGTATTTTTTCTTGATACAGTTATAGGCATGGGTCATTGAAATGCAAGTGCTCCCAGCCGTCCGATCGATTCTCATCAAGACCTCGATTCACTCGAACCATTTTTTTGTGTGGGTCACAATCTCCTTCCCTCTTTCTCCTTCTTGTGGTGATGCTGATGCTGCTCCACGGAAACTGAGCTCCACGTATGGTGAGCAGGTCCACCCGGAACAGCGCCTGCTGCATGTCCCTGCGGCGGGTACTGTGGTGGCCCCGGCGCTGCTGCAGCGGGGGTGATCATGGCCTGGTAGTGCGGGTACGGGAGCATGGCGAGGAAGGGAACCATGTGCGCAGGCGGCGGTGTCCCTGCTGGAGCAACGGTAGGCATGGCGAGTGCAGCAGGGTACATCGCTGGTGGTGGCGGCCTGCAGTTGGTGTTCATCGCCGCCTGGACTTGCTGCTGCAGCGACTTCATGTACTGGATGGTCTGCTCAGGGCCGGCTCTGGGATTTCAAAGGCCCTAGGGCGAACTCCATTATTGGGCCCAACGATTTTTTTTTCATTCTATACATGAAGTAATGTAAATATTGTAGTCATAGAGATTGATAATTTTTTATAAGAATCAAATATCCCACATCGCTTTTGTTCCAAACCAATTATTACATAAGGTAGAAGCTACAATGCACAAAAATAGAGGAATAGCATGCTAACAAACCTCGATGCCTCCAATAATCACAAGAAACGTGACTTCCGTGCATTTTTTGATGCAAAGTCGTCAATGACATTGTCAAGATCAATACTGTCCAACATATTCTTCTCGATACAACACATGGCCAAACCATTCGGTCTCTCTTGTGACATAGTTGATCTCAAATAATTTTTCAGTAGCTTCAATTTTGAGAAACTCCTTTCGGCTGATGCAACAGTCACAAGTACAGTCAAGAGGATACGATAAGCAATTGAGACATTTTGATAACAATCTGCAGCTCTAACAAACTCAAATATCTGATCTGCTGACATGATTGTGTTTGGCAATGCCATCTGCAATACTTTTAGTTCAGAAAAAAAATCATCTAAATCAACATCTGCTGAGTTACCATGAGTGAAAGTGTTGACAAAATCAGTGCACCAACTTCTTAGATCATTATTACCCAAGGACTTCAATTCTGCTTTAGAGTTGAACAAGCAGCCAAAAATGCTCCCAAATGATTTCAGTTCTTTAAATCTATTATTCAGAGAAGCAATTGCAACATCAATTATTACTAGAAAATATTTGACTCTAAATGATTCCTCCTCCAATGCTTGCGCTTCAACGTTCTGGTCATTTTCTTCACTGTCAATATTTTCATCAAACTGCGTCGTTTTATAGGAAATAAAGGTTGTACACCCATGTCAATTGCAATAGATCTCGCAATATACAGACTAGGTTCAAAGCCTTCATTTCTGAACTTTTAAAAATATGAGATGGCACCTTCAATCTGCTTAAGAGTAACATCAATACACACAAACTTAGACTGCAACTTCTTACTCACCATATTCACCGTGAACAATATTTCATGCCAAATGACCATGCCAAGTAAAAATTCAAATTTCTCAAGTGCACTAGCCAAAGATTTTGCTTCGCTCTTTGTCTTGGCGTCATCATTGGAAGTTCTCTTCAATTCCAATAATGCTTTCCGTAACTTAGGTGCTTGAAATCTGATAGCTCGGACACTCTTTATCCGACTCTCCCATCGAGTGTTATTTGCACGTTTACCACCGAGCACAACGATTATAGAGTCGACATAAGCAATACATTCATACCATTATTTTATTGCCATCACTTTTTGTTATCATGATTGATATTTATATTGATCTCTCTTTTCTTATATATTTCGAGAGAATGCGGGATCAACTTCTACTAGAGCAACGTGTACTAAGAATTGCGGAGGAGCTAGCAGGATTTATTTTTAAAGAGATCGTAGACGATGTCAGAAAATTTAGTGTTAATAGACTCTGCTGATCTCCATGTAATCGAACAGACGGGCTCTAGTCCCAGTATTTGTGATTTTCATGTAACTATGTAAATTGTATATATTTGTATGCTCGATATCGTAATACAAGTTATCTTATATATGCACGAAAATATGTGGTGATGTAGAAATATTTAAGAAATATGTTAAATAAAAAAGAAATAAATAAAACAATACAAAATAAATGCTCTGCCGCGGCAGAGAAAAAATACAAAATGCTAACACGACAGAGAACCATTACTCCTAGTCCTTAATACCAACCGAGACTAGTGAGGGTGCACCCCAAGCACGCCATGACGGCCAAGTGGACAACCATTTCTTCTGGCTGATGGCTGGCCGGGGCTAATGCATGGACCTCTAGTCCGCTTAGTTAGTCCCGGTTTTTGCCAGTTTGCCTTCAAGAAAAATACTTATCATAGATGCTACCATCACTAGCTACATACATACTAGTGTACCGTAGCTAGATCCCACGAGATTCCTTATCCAACTTTGTCATCTACGTGTATACACGTCCAACTCTCGGTACTCGTACGTGCAGCCTAGCCATAGCCTAGCCCTTTATTTGCACTCTTCTACTAGGAGCAGGGCGAGACCAGCCTAGCCTAACATGTCATTTGTGTAGTCACCGCACAGATGCAGACGACCAAACACATGGGCCTTGTTTCTATACTTATGTAGGAAAAATATATGTAGACTACCAAATGTGTTACAGAAGTTGGCCTTGTTAAAATATATAGACTAGCCCTTTCCATTAGTTCGGATTTTTGATCTATATGGCTAGTGCATCAATTTAATATGGTGTTAGAGTCTGGAGGTCTCAAGTTCAAACCCCGGCTAACGCCTATGTAATCTACTTCAAATAGTTGCGGCCCCCGATTACCCACGTCTAGTGTCTTACCATATCTAGCCTAGACATAAGAGGGAGTCTTAAAATATATATAGACTAACATTTTTCATTAGTTGGGATTTTTGGTCTATATGGCTAGTGCATCAATTTAATAGGCCTAGAGACTATTTAACGTTGGCACTGTCCACGTAGACACTCATCGGACGGGCGGATAATGTGCTGCAACCTACCCACTACAGGATGCGACGGCTAGGCCGACGGCAAAAAACCCTCGGCGTAGCCCGCTTTGCCGTCGGCATACGCAACACCGAGGGCTGCCATCGGCGTAGCCCCCTCGGCGGAGATCTCCCTCGGCGGAGCAAAATCGGCCGTCGGCGTATGAGATAACCGTCGGCGTAGAACTACGCCGACGGCCGTGGCGGGCCCGTCGGCGTATTAGCCATCGGCGAAAGGCGTCGTCGCCGTTACACGGCCAGCTAACGGCGCGGCCCGTACGCCGACGGTCGTGCCCCTCGGCGTAGCCGTGCACGTGGCGGCTGCTGGGCCTCCCCAGGAAGTGGGCTGGGCCGACGGCTGCGGCCCTCGGCGTAGGGCCAGGCGTACGCCGACGGCCTGGCCCTCGGCGTAGCTTCGCACGTGGCAGCCGCTGGCCTCCCCAGGACGTGGGCTGGGCCGACGGCTGGGGCCGTCGGCGTAGGCGCAGGTGCTACGCCGACGGCAATGCCCTCGGCGTAGCCATAACCATATGGCGCATGGAAGCTGCTACGCCGAGGGCATTGCCATCGGCGTAGCACCTGCACAGTTTTTTTTTTGGCTTTTCATGGCATAGCACAACACCACTCACAGCAAAGATCACATATGTATCATTCATACATGCATCAACATCATTCATACATGTATCATCCACAACAAAGATCACATAATTCAAACATGTATCATCCATACATCATCCATACATGCATCAACATCATCACACATGCCTACAACTCTGGAGGAGACGGGGTGTACCCGAGATTTCCCCTGGTGAAAAGTGGCGACCTCTGGCGAGGGTTGCGTCCAGTAGAAGCAGCAGAAGAGCCACCTGACGAGGGAGTAGAAGTGTGAAGCTCGGGAGAACCACCTGCAGAATGGCCAGGAGATGGACCATTGTCATGAAGCGGTGTGATCTGACGCCCATCCGGCGAGGCGTGGCCAAAGTGCCGGTTCCCAGAAGCTCTCATTCCCTACATGTTGCCTACCTGTTCAACTTGCGAGGCAAAGTAAAGCGATAACCAGTGGGTTAGCAAAGAACTTACCGGTGTCGATGCGTAGTATGTCCTAGCGAAGCTGTCCTTCGATGGCAAAAATGGCGCTGGCCCTGGCATGGGAGGCACGGGCCCTAAATCTCTATTCTGTCCAGTTTGAATATTCACCAACATGGCCTGCAAGATAGTTTAGATGTCAGGCCGTAGTACAACAAACGGAGGGAAGTGGGACTTGTATGTTTTGCAAAAATAAAGGTTCGGGACTTACATTTATGTATTGCATGTAGATCGCATTCGCCTCCTGATGCTGCCGAAAGGCCACCTGATATTCCTCATGAGCGGCATCGTAGGCCGCGTCTAACTTAGGCTACAATTTCAAATACAAGAATCACGCCAGCGGTTAGCCATGCAGGAACAAAAGTCATAAAGATGATGAAAACGAGAAAAACTTACATCATCTCTGGATCAATGAGGTTGGTCACGAGGCGGGATAGGGGGGTCGTCGGCGAGGTAGGTAGCCTTGAGACGGCTGAAGCTCGTGCTGAGGGTAGGCTTGACCTTCTTATTCAGAATCTTTAGGCGTCCATGCTGCAATCCGTGCCCCGACAGGACCAACGACTCCTCGTCGATCTCCGCGTTGTTGGAATTATGCCCTAGAGGCAATAATAAAGATGTTATTATTATAATTCTTGTTCATTATAATGTTTATATTCCATGCTAGAATTGTATTAAGCGGAAACTTTAATACTTGTGTGGTTTGTGAACAACACCGTGTCCCTAGTATGCCTCTATGAACTAGCTCATTGATTAATGATGGTTAAGGTTTCCTAACCATGGACATGAGTTGTCAATTAATAATGAGATCACATCATTGGGAGAATAATATGGTGGACAGACCCAAACTACGGGAAGCAATTAGATCGTGTCATCGTGTTCGTCTTTGTGAAGCTTTTCTTATGTCAAATATTGTATTCCTTAGACCATGAGATAATACAACTCCCTGGTATCGGAAGAAAGCTTTGAGGTCATCAAACGTCATCCTATGAGAGGGTGATCATAAAGGTGTCTCTCGGGTGATCGGAAAGTATCTGTTGGGTTGTATGTATCGAGATGGGATTTGTCCCTCCCAAGTCGGAGAGATATACTTCGGGCCCACTCGGTAATCGATATCAACACCGCTTGCAAGCATGTGGTTAAGGAGTTAATCACAAAGTGATATCGGATTACAGAACGAGTAAAGTACTTGCTGTGAACGAGATTGAACTAGGTATGACGGTACCGACGATCAAATCTCGGGCAAGTAAAATATCGCGAGACGAAGGGAATATATATATGGGATTGATTGAATCCTGGCATCGTGGTTCATCCGATATGATCATCGATGAATGTGTGGGAGTCAATATGGGTTTCCAGACCTCGCTGTTGATTATTGATAGAAGATCATGTCTGCATATTCTCGAACCCGCAGGGTCACACACTTAACGTGTCTCGACGCAAGGATAGATTGGATAATTGGTTTATGAGTTTTTGTTCGGAGTCTCGGATGGGATCCGGGACATCACGAGAGGTTCCGGAGTGGTCTGGAGAATAAGATTCATATAAGGCAGTGCAGTTTTTGGAGTTCGGAATTGTTCCGGGTTAATCGGTATTGTACCGGAAGCTTCTAGAACCTTCCGGAAGGGGACCAACGTGGCCCCACCTTCCGGGAGGGGGCATGGGCCTATGAGGGACTGCCCTGGCCGCATTGGGCCAGGGGCACAAGGCCCCATAGGGCCCAGCCGGCCAAGAGAGGTTTAAACTCTAGATAGAGCTTCTAGAAGGGGGGGTTTCCTTGCCGCCCACTCTTCCTCCTTGGGGCCGCCGGCCTTGGCTTGGGGGAGGGGCTAGGGCTGCGCCCACCCCTCTATATATAGAGGGCTGGGGGCGCACCAACCCCCTACACCTTCCCCTCCAACCCTAGCCGCCCTGCTGCCCTCCTCTCTCCCTCCCAACTGCATGTAGGAGAAGCCCTGCTGCAGAAATTCTCCACCAATTGCACCGCGCCGTCGCGTTGTAGATCCAACCCATCTCTCCACCATACTTGCTGGACCAAGGAAGGAGGAGATGTCGAGGTGCTGCACGTGTGCATCTCACGGAGGCACCGCCACTTGTGGTGCTAGATCGGATCGGATCGCGAGGAGGAGAAGCGAGTACGACTACATCACCTACGTTCCGACGAACGTTCCGCTGTGCGAATCTTCGAGGGTATGAAGATCTAATCCAATCTCTCTCGTTGTTTGCATCTCCTAGATTAGATCTTGGCTTTCCCTCTGTTCGCATCCGTAGAAAATTTTGATTTACTATGCCGCGAAACCCTTCAGTGGTATCAGAGCTAGATCTATGCGTAGATGTGTTTCACGAGTAGAACGCAACATGGTTGTTGCGGGCGTTGATGTTTTCTGTTGCAAGCCTCTTGTTTGTGTTCTTCTTATGACGCGGGATAGTGAGATTGAAGCGGTCCAGGCCAACCTTACGCGACGTCGTTCGCGAGACCGGCTTCGCACTTGACGCGTGGCTTGTTCCACACATGCGGCTGGTGGATGTCAGTTTCTCTCACTATAGTTGTCATGGGATTAACACCAGAGTTTGGCAACCATAATATCACCGTTGTGGCTTTCCGTAGGTAAGAATCGTTCTTAGCATCTACTCCCATAAGCCACGTAAAACATGCAACAACAAAGTAGAGGCGTCTAACTTGTTTTTGCAGGGAGTGTTTTCTGTGATATGGTATGGCCCAAGATGTGATGTGTATATTGTATGCGATGATCATGTTTTGTAATGTTTCACGACTTGCATGTCGATGAGTACACAACCGGCAGGAGCCATATGGTTGTCTTTATAATTGTGTATGACCTGCGAGTCAACTTCTTATACGCCATGTAATAGTTTCACTTTATCGCTAAGTAGTTAGCAATAGTTGTAGTTGCTATTCGTGGTGGAGGCAATCATGGTGGAGTGATGGAGATCATGTCGGCACGCACAAGATGGAGATCATTGCGCGAAGATTGGCTATACCATGTCACATAAAGTTATATGCATGCGATGTTTATCCTTTTATGTATCTTATCATGCTTAGATCGCGACGGTAGCATTATAAGATGATTCCTCACTTAAAGATCAAGATAAAACTATGTTCTCCCCAAGTATGCACCACTGCGAAAGTTCGTCGTGTCCAAGCATCACGTGATGATCGGGTGCTATAGACTCTACGCTCACATACAACGGGTGCAAGCCAGTTTTGCACACGCGGAAATACTTGGGTCTAACTTGACGAGCCTAGCATGTATAGACATGGCCTCGGAACACATGAACCGAAAGGTTAAGCATGAGTCATATGAATGATATGATCGACACTTCGTTGTCCACCATTGAAACCACATCTCTTCTCGTGAAGATCGGATTAGGTGTGGTGAATTTGGATCGTGTTCACTAAACAACTTGAGGGATGTTGAATTTAGTGGGAGTTCATCTAGTAATTTGATTAAGTTGAACTATTTATCATGAACATAGTCTAAATTGTACTTGCAAATACTGTAGATCACATGGCCAAGTCCAACTTCAACTTCAACGTTTTTGCTGAGATAGAAAAGTTTAGAAACAATGGGTCTAACTTCACCAAATGGTTCCGCATTCTGAGAATCATTCTCGCTGGCGGACAAAAGGACTATGTCCTTGAGAAAGCGCTAGGTGACGCCCCTGCTATAGATGCGCTGGCTGATGAAAAAGCTGTTTATCAGTCGCGCAAGGATGATTATGATTTGATTAAGATCGCCATGTTGTATGCTATGGAATCGGATCTTCAAAATCGTTTTGAGGAGTTCGCCGGGCCCTTTGAGATTCTCGAGGAGCTGAAAAACATGTTTCAGACTCAAGCCTGTTCTGAGAGATATGAGATATCTAAGAAATTCTTTAACTACAAGATGGAGGAAGGGAGTTCCGTTAGTGAGCACGCCATTAAGATGACGGCTACACTCAACGTCTTGAGCAACTGGACTGCAAGATTCCAGAGGATCTCAAGATTGACACTCCTAGCTACAAAAGTTTTGTAGTTGATCACAATCAGATTGGTTCCACTGATATGATCACTGAGCTCTTTGCTAAGATGAAAGTAGCGGAGGTGAACATCAAAAAGAATAATCATGTGTTGATGGTCAACAAGACCCCCACCTTCAAGAAAGGTAAGGGTGCAAGGAAGCCCTTCAAGAAAGGCGGCGGCAAGCGCGTTGCCCCTGCTGAGAAGAAGCTCAAGTCTGGTCCTAAACCGGACACTGAGTGCTTCTATTGCAAGGACAAGGGTCACTGGAAGCGCAACTGTCCGAAGTACTTAGCGGACAAGAAGGCTGGCACCATCAAAGGTATATTTGATATACATGTTATTGATGTTTTCCTTACTAGCCCTCGTTGTAGTGCCTGGGTATTTGATACCGGTTCAATTGCTAATATTTGTAACTCGAAACAGGAGCTACAGAATAGACGGCAGCTTGCGAGGGATGAGGTGACGATGCGCGTTGGCAACGGATCAAGAGTTGATTTGATGGCCGTCGGCACGCTCTCCTTAGTTTTACCTTCGGGATTAGTTTTAAACCTTAATAAGTGTTATTATGTGCCTGCGTTGAGCATGAACATTATTTCTGGATCTTGTTTATTGCAAGACGGTTATTCATTTAAATCGGAGAATAATGGTTGTTCTATTTATATGAGTAACATCTTTTATGGTCATGCACCTATTGTGAATGGTTTATTTCTTCTAAATCTCGAAAGGGATGAAACACACATCCATAACATTGAGGCTAAGAGATGCAAAGTAGATAGTGATAATACTACTTATTTGTGGCACTGTCGTCTAGGTCATATTGGTGTAAAGTGCATGAAGAAACTCCATTCTGATGGACTTTTGGAGTCTCTTGATTTTGAATCATTTGACACATGCGAACCATGCCTCATGGGCAAGATGATCAAAACCCCGTTCTCCGGTATGATGGAGCGAGCAACGGACTTGTTGGAAATCATACATACCGATGTATGCGGACCGATGAGTGTTTCGACGCGCGGTGGATATCGCTATTTTCTCACTTTTATCGATGACTTAAGTATATATGGGTATATCTATTTAATGAAACATAAATCTGAAACGTTTGAAAAGTTCAAAGAATTTCAGAATGAAGTGGAGAACCATCGTAACAGAAAGATTAAGTTTCTACGATCCGATCGTGGAGGTGAATATTTGAGTTATGATTTTCTCACGCATCTTAAAGCAAATGGAATCGTTTCACAACTCACGCCACCCGGAACACCACAGCGCAATGGTGTGTCTGAACGCCGGAATTGAACCCTATTAGATATGGTCCGATCAATGATGTCTCTTACTGATTTGCCGTTATCATTTTGGGGTTATGCATTAGAAACCGTTGCATTCACTTTAAATAGGGCTCCATCTAAATCTGTTGAGACGACACCGTATGAACTGTGGTTTGGTACTAAACCTAAGTTGTCGTTTCTTAAAGTTTGGGGATGCCAAGCTTACGTCAAGAAGTTGATGCCGGACAAGCTCGAACCCAAAGCGGAGAAATGCGTCTTCAGAGGATACCCTAAGGAAACTATAGGGTATACCTTCTATCACAAAACCGAAGGCAAAGTGTTTGTCGCAAAGAACGGTTCCTTTCTTGAGAAGGAGTTTCTCTCGAAAGAAGTGAGTGGGAGGAAAGTAGAGCTAGACGAGGTTATTGAACCTTCTCTTGAATTGGAGAGTAGCGCAGCACCTGAAATTGTTCCAGTGCCGCCTGCACCAACAATAGAGGAAGCTAATGACAAGGATCATGAAGCTTCGGACGATGCTGCTACTGAACGTCGTAGGTCGACAAGGTCGCGTGCCCCTCCTGAGTGGTATGGCAACCCTGTCTTGACTGTTTTGTTAGTAGAAGACAGTGAACCTACGAACTATGAGGAAGCGATGATGAGCCCAGACTCTGAGAAATGGCTAGAAGCCATGAAATCCGAATTGGGATCCATGAGCGAAAACCAAGTATGGACTTTGGTGGATCCTCCTAGCGACCGAAAGGCCGTTGAGTGCAAATGGATCTTCAAGAAGAAAATGGACGTGGATGGTAATGTTACCGTCTATAAATCACGACTTGTTGCGAAAGGTTTTCGACAAGTTCAAGGTGTTGACTACGATGAGACTTTCTCTCCCGTAGCGATGTTTAAGTCCATTCGGATTTTATTAGCAATTGTTGCGTTTCATGATTATGAAATATGGCAGATGGATGTCAAGACTGCTTTCCTCAATGGCAACATTGATGAAGAGTTGTATATGATGCAACCCGAAGGTTTTGTCGATCCTAAGGATGCTGATAGAGTATGCAAACTTCAGTGTTCCATTTATGGACTGAAGCAAGCATCTCGGAGTTGGAACCTTCGTTTTGATCAAGTGATCAAGAGCTTTGGATTTGTTCCAAATTGCTACGAAGCTTGCATCTACAAGAAAGTGAGTGGGAGCTCGGTGACGTTTCTGGTACTATATGTGGATGACATATTGATTATCGGAAATGACATCAACATGCTTAACGATGTGAAGAGTTATTTGAACAAGTGTTTTTCAATGAAAGACCTAGGTGAAGCTGCTTATATATTGGGCATCAAAATCTATAGAGATAGACAAAGACGCCTGATAGCTTTAATCCAGAGTACATACCTAGACAAAGTTCTGAAAAGGTTCAGAATGGATAAGGCAAAGAAAGGTTCAGTGCCTATGTTGTCAGGTAAGATATTGAGCAAGGCTCAGTGTCCATCTATGGTAAATGATAGGGAAGCTATGAGCAAAGTGCCTTATGCCTCGGCCATAGGTTCTATCATGTATGCCATGCTGTGTACTAGACCGGATGTGTCCAATGCTCTTAGTTTGACGAGCAGATATCAAAGTGATCCAGGAGTGGAACACTGGACAGCTGTGAAGAACATCCTAAAGTACCTAAATAGGACTAAAGAAATGTTCTTAGTCTATGGGGGTGATGAACAACTCGTCGTAAAAGGTTACGTCGACGCTAGTTTCGACACTGACAAGGATGATTCTAAATCTCAGACAGGATACGTGTATATTTTGAATGGAGGAGCTGTGAGCTGGAGAAGCTGCAAGCAAAGCGTGATCGCGGGATCTACAGTAGAAGCGGAATACATGGCTGCTGCAGAAGCGTCAAGTGAAGGAGTTTGGATCAGGAACTTCATCACTGAGCTTGGCGTGGTTCCAAGTGCATTGGACCCACTGGAGATATTGTGTGACAACACTAGCGCCATAGCACTCGCTAAGGAACCAAGATATCATCCAAAGACCAAGCATATCAACCGCAAGTTTCATATAATCCGAGATTATATAGCAGATGGAGATCTGAAGATTAGCAAAGTACATACAGATCTGAATGTCGCAGATCCGTTGACTAAACCTCTTCTGCGTGCAAAACATGATCAGCACCTCAGTGCCATGGGTGTGAGATTGTTGCCAAATATAAACTAGATTATTGACTCTAGTGCAAGTGGGAGACTGATGGAATTATGCCCTAGAGGCAATAATAAAGATGTTATTATTATAATTCTTGTTCATGATAATGTTTATATTCCATGCTAGAATTGTATTAAGCGGAAACTTTAATACTTGTGTGGTTTGTGAACAACACCGTGTCCCTAGTATGACTCTATGAACTAGCTCATTGATTAATGATGGTTAAGGTTTCCTAACCATGGACATGAGTTGTCAATTAATAATGAGATCATATCATTGGGAGAATGATATGGTGGACAGACCCAAACTAAGCGAAGCAATTAGATCGTGTCATCGTGTTCGTCTTTGCGAAGATTTTATTATGTCAAATATTGTATTCCTTAGACCATGAGATAATACAACTCCCTGGTATCAGAAGAAAGCTTTGAGGTCATCAAACGTCATCCTATGAGAGGGTGATCATAAAGGTGTCTCTCAGGTGATCGGGAAAGTATCTGTTGGGTTGTATGTATCGAGATGGGATTTGTCCCTCCCAAGTCGGAGAGATATACTTCGGGCCCACTCGGTAATCGATATCAACACCTCTTGCAAGCATGTGGTTAAGGAGTTAATCACAAAGTGATATCGGATTACAGAACGAGTAAAGTACTTGCTGTGAACAAGATTGAACTAGGTATGACGGTACCGAAGATCAAATCTCGGGCAAGTAAAATATCGCGAGACGAAGGGAATATATATATGGGATTGATTGAATCCTGGCATCGTGGTTCATCCGATATGATCATCGATGAATGTGTGGGAGTCAATATGGGTTTCCAGACCCCGCTGTTGATTATTGATAGAAGATCATGTCTGCATATTCTCGAACCCGCAGGGTCACACACTTAACGTGTCTCGACGCTAGGATAGATTGGATAATTGGTTTATGAGTTTTTGTTTGGAGTCTCGGATGGGATCCGGGACATCACGAGAGGTTCCGGAGTGGTCCGGAGAATAAGATTCATATAAGGCAGTGCAGTTTTTGGAGTTCGGAATTGTTCCGAGTTAATCGGTATTGTACCGGAAGCTTCTAGAACCTTCCGGAAGGGGACCAACGTGGCCCCACCTTCCGGGAGGGGGCATGGGCCTATTAGGGACTGCCCTGGCCGCATTGGGCCAGGGGCACAAGGCCCCATAGGGCCCAGCCGGCCAAGAGAGGTTTAAACTCTAGATAGAGCTTCTAGAAGGGGGGTTTCCTTGCCCCCCACTCTTCCTCCTTGGGGCCGCCGGCCTTGGCTTGGGGGAGGGGCTAGGGATGCGCCCACCCCTCTATATATAGAGGGTTGGGGGCGCACCAACCCCCTACACCTTCCCCTCCAACCCTAGCCGCCCTGCTGCCCTCCTCTCTCCCTCCCGACTGCTTGTAGGAGAAGCCCTGCTGCAGAAATTCTCCACCAATTGCACCGCGCCGTCGCGTTGTAGATCCAACCCATCTCTCCACCATACTTGCTGGACCAAGGAAGGAGGAGACGTCGAGGTGCTGCACGTGTGCATCTCACGGAGTCACCGCCACTTGTGGTGCTAGATCGGATCGGATCGCGAGGAGGAGAAGCGAGTACGACTACATCATCCACGTTCCGACGAACGTTCCACTGTGCGAATCTTCAAGGGTATGAAGATCTAATCCAATCTCTCTCGTTGTTTGCATCTCCTAGATTAGATCTTGGCTTTCCCTCTGTTTGCATCCGTAGAAAATTTTGATTTACTATGCCGCGAAACCCTTCACGCGTGAATGGGGTCATCCACATGGGGGTGACGAGCCTTCACATCGTGTTATAGTTCCCCAAGTCATTCTGGGCAGTTCCGAACTACACGGGCAACGAGGGTTGAGGCTCCGAGTAATTGGGCTTCTTTCGCCGCATCATGTCATAGACGGCGACGTCATGAATCACCTCCCCGGGTTGTGCCTCGACCACCTGCATCACGAAAAGAAATATTATGCAGATGAAGTACGAACATGACGAGAAATACATGCAGGTCGTTCCATGTATATACGTACCACCTTCCCCTTGAAGCGGTCAAAGTTGCGGTTTCCCGCGTAGTGTGTTCCACCATCGCCTCGGTTCTCCGTTTTCCGCCTCGACAAGGCTGCAAACTCCTCGTCTTCTCTGAGCCACCTCGTCCTAACCAGCTCCTCCCATGCGAGTCGATGCGGCTCGGCCCAATCGGGGATAACCTGAAAATGCAATACTCAACTCCAGACAATGCAATGGCAACTTAGCAGCAATGTAGAATCTCATTGACATTTTACTCACCGACATGTACTCTTCTGGCGTCATCGAGTACTCAGGATTAGGGTTCCTACCGACACTGTCTTCCTTCCTAACTCTCACGCCCCTGTCAGCCTAGAAGTGGCTAGCGGCCGTGACCTTCTGGTTGTACCACACCTGGGGTGTCAACTTCACACAAGCCCCAAGCAAAGTCATGTCCGCCTTCTCCTAGTCCTCCTCAGCCACACGGTAAAAGCACTTCAATCATGCATAAGAGTCGTGAGTTAGCACGGTGGGGTCATCAAGTATGAACATAACTCGAGAAATATGCCTTACCCAAAACTTGGTGATGACAGCATCAGCAGCTGTCGGAAAGCCCGGGACACGGGTAGTCTGGTAGTCTGTCCAAGTAGTAGCTAGCTTCCTGTCACCCTCGGGGGTAATGTGATAGCCCGGCCAGAACTTCCTAATCAGAGCTCCAACGAGGCTGTTAGGAAGGCGGGGCTTGGTCCCCGGAGGAAATGTCCAATTGCTGCACAATAATAAACATTAGTACACATGCCAAATTATTTATGACCAACATGAAATAAAATGTTTTAAATTGCCAAATTAGTACACTTACTCAAGGCCATCTGAAATAATAAGGGCTTTCGCCTCCTGAGTCCTAGGCTCAAACTTCTCCTCAGGGACTCCCGATTCCCCACGATTCCGCAATTTCTTCGGCCCCACCAACTCGCGGCTAGTGTCCGCCTCCGTCTCGGTCCGCGCCTCCCTCTCGGTCATCGCCTCCCTCTCAGACTCTACCTCCCTCTCGGACTCTTCCTCCCTCTCGTCCCTGAAAGGCTGCTCTGTCAGGAACAACTCAAGAGCCACGTCGCCAGAAGCAGAGGGTGGTGGGTCAAAGTCCACGCCTCCTCCTGTGGCACCTCGTCCTCGTCCTCCTCGACATCGGCCTCGACCCCGTCCTCCGCCAGCAGGAGCAATATCGGGGTAACGCGGATTGGTATTTGGTTGTCTCCCACTCCGTGTAGCTCTTTTCTTGCGCTGCTTCAGCGCATTAAGCAAGGACGAACTGGTTGCCTTGCCGCTGCTCATATTGTTCAATCACCTGCATTAAGTAAGAGAAAACAGTTAAGCACAAAGACATAATAAAATTTATACACAAAGAATAAAGGCATAATGCAATTAAGAAAACAATTAAGCACAAAGACAAAATAAAATGCATTGAAAAATAAATACTCACTATCATTTTCATTCTCATTCTCATTCCCATTCTCATTCTCAATCTCACTATCACTATCTTTTGAGTAGAAATCTGGATTCTCATCGAAGGGTGGAGGCTCATCATCGTTGTCATTCTCGGTATGGAGCTTCTCGAGCATACTTATGTCATGTAGATTCACCACTGACTCACCCCGAGTTTCTACATAGTTCCCAAGGTCCTCAAGATCAACCGGTTCTAAATCAAAGTGCCCGACTCTTGCTCTTGATAGAAAATTCCCTCGTACGTTACAGGGTCAATGTTGTTGTAATCGTCCTCGGAGGGAATCGGTAGGTTACCATGTGGCGATACCTGGAACACAACTTCCCAGCCCTGGAGTTCCGCTTTCTAGCATGGGTAGGGCAAATAATAAACTTGGTTGGCTTGGTGAGCAACAACAAAGACGTCGGCTCCACTATAGGTGGTTGAAGGCCTAACTTCAACTAACCCAATGGAAGGGGTACTTCTCAGTCCACCCCTTGGGTCAAACCAGTGGCACTTGAACACAAAAAGATTGAGTTCGACATTCGTACAATTGAAGGTCAGCTCGTATACATTCTCTAACCTTCCGTAGTAATCAAGGGAATCGGCTCCTCTGGTGAACACCCCAGTATTTACCGTTTTTTCATTCGGTCGCCCCTTCTGGTGCGTCTCTATATGGAAGCGAAAATCATTTACATCATACTTCTCATACTTCATGACGACACGGTTACAACCTTGGGAAACACATTTCAGCTCATCTGACATCTCAACGTTGGGATCAGCTCCCTACAGGTACAGTTCAAATTTGTTGCGTTCAGTAGTTACGTGGAATAAGAGGGACAAGTCACATATTGCAAGGTAAGAGGGACAGGTTAGAAATTACTTTTTCCATGAATTAGGACACAAAGTTTTTTTTATTTCCGGGAGCACCCTCCTTTAGTAGAGTGTCCAACTCCATGGGAGAGGGATCCGTCGGTCCTGACCACTGTTCATCCATGAAATCGCTAAGAAGGAGAAAATAAGAATTAGACGGAGACCGAGTTATTAGCTGCATAGAGCATTATGCATAGAGAAATAGGTTGTTCACCATTTTACCTAATGAAATCGACCACTTCCTTCATCTGATTCTGATGTTCTCGTGGTCTTCCTCCGGCGAAACCCTGATCTGTGCACACTCGGATCGTCTACCCCACTAGACTTTCCTCTGATAGGGGTAGCCCGGCGTAGCTCTCTCTTGTTTTGTGTTTGTTTAGGTCATAGGATGATATAAAACCATATTGGTTCACAAGTTGGGGCACTATCCTACCCGGTTTCACCTAAACGTGGAGATTCCCCCTTATACGGGTCCAGAACCTTCGCTTCTAGGTTAGAGGGCATGCATGCGAGGGGGGACACATGCAAGCACCTATACCAACCTTTCACCAAACAGGCAAGTTTTCATCTGATTCCGATGTTCTCGTTGTCTTCCTCCGGCGAATCCCTGATTTGTGCACACTCGGATCATCTACCCCCCTAGACGTTCCTCTGACAGGGGTAGCCCGGCGTAGCTCTCTCTTGTTTTGTGTTTTTTTAGGTCATAGGATGACGTAAAACCATGTTGGTTCACAAGTTGGGTCACTATCCTACCCGGTTTCACCTAAACGGGGAGATTCCCCATTATACGGGTGCAGAACCTTCGCTTCTAGGTTAGAGCGCATGCATGCAAGGGAGACACATGCAAGCACCTATACCAACCTTTCACTAGACTCACACACATATGCTAGGTACACATGCAAGTTTTCATCTGATTCCAATGTTCTCATGGTCTTCCTCCGGCGAAACCCTGATCTGTGCACACTCGGATCGTCCACCCCCCTAGACGTTCCTCTGACAGGGGTAGCCCGGCGTATCTCTCTCTTGTTTTGTGTTTTTTTAGGTCATAGGATGATGTAAAACCATGTTGGTTCACAAGTTGGGGCACTATCCTACCCGGTTTCACCTAAACAGGGAGATTCCCCCTTATACGGGTCCAGAACCTTCTCTTCTATGTTAGAGCGCATGCATGCGAGAGGGGACACATGCAAGCACCTATACCAACCATGCACCACACCCACACATATATGCTAGGGACACATGCAAGTTTTCATCTGATTCCGACGTTCTCGTGGCCTTCCTCCGGCGAAACCCTGATCTGTGCACACTCGGATCGTCTACCCCCTAGACGTTCCTCTAACATGCTATATGCTATATCTACAAGAGAAACCATCGTCCGCTCCTCCGTAGGATTGACAGAACCACTTGCGATAAAAGCATTTAATCTTTGAACAGCTTCTCCAAAATGTGTGATACATAAAATTTACACATATTTCATGTGGGCATGGAGACTGCTATTCAGAACCACATGAGATAATAACACTTACAAACATATAGAAATTTCTCGGGATGTGAGAAGATTCGCAACGACATTTCATGTGGGCGTTGATACTGCTATTCAGAGGGTACGAAATCATCCAATTAATAAAAATAGAACATAAATAATTGATACAAATATAAAATAAGTTTGCAAGTAGAAAGGAAAAAATGCAGAGGGCTACGCCGAGGGTGACCGTCGGCGTACGTGATTGGTACGCCGAGGGTCACCGTCGGCTTACTAGGGATGGCGCTATGCCGAGGGTCGCCCTCGGCGTAATGGTCGGCATCGTTAGCGCGCCGTCCACGCTGGACGGTATGTGCCACGCGTCCCCTGGCTACGCCGAGGGCCTCGCGATGCCAAGGGTGACCGTCGGCGTAGGGTATCCTACGCCGACGGCTTGGCTGCGCCGAGGGCTGGTGACTTGGGCTGGCCTGGCCCGGTCCTACGCCGACGGTCCCGACATTTGGCCGTCGACGTAGCAGGCGGCCGTCGGCGCATCTGACCATTCCTGTAGTGACCAAAAGTGCCATACGTGTTCATAACGAGTCTGGTTGAGGTAGGGGTTCCATAACACCAATTACCTTTATTCTATTTCCTTGGGTCCATATTAATGGTCTCAACTTTTAGTTAAATATTTATATACTATATTAGATGCATCCGTATTTAGACAAATATTTATATATTTATATATACTAGATGTATCTGTATATATTAATAGTCTCAACTTTAATTAAATTTATATATACCAGATACATCCGTGTCTAGACAAAGTTAAGATCACTATAGGCCAGGCCAGTAGCCAAGGTGCAGAACCGAGGACTGAAATCCAAATAGACGGCACTCGTTCGCTTGTTTGTTGCATCAGGATCATTGTTCAACTTGTGGCCGGCCGGGATGCATGTACATCAAATATGCATGCATTATATGAATCTCGTAGTACGTGCTACGCGCCCATGCATCCGTCCGGACCAATCGACCGTGTTCGCTGCACGACCACCGTATCTCATAGTAGATAGGTAGGAAGCTAGCTAGCTAGCGAGCTCAGCCGCCGCCGCCTCGATCAATCGTCAGCCGTGAGCGCGCGCGCGCGCATGCGAGGCCGCCACGCATGTGAAACCTCCGATCCAAGCGTCGTGCCTGCATTTGGATCTTTCGCTGGCGTGCGGATACACCTCTGTGACACTGAATTTGGCACAGAGGAAGGGAGTAGCTAGCTAGCAAGGGCGTGTAGTCCCGGCATCGATTCAGGTCATACAATCATTGAAACAGACTTTCGCTAAATAAAGCCACAACCAAGTACGAGTTTCAACACTATCATGGTTTTCATGTCTTCCTGCTGCTTAGTATTTGAATACATGTTAGGTGAACATGTATTTGAATAACACCTGTGTTTCGGTATTTCCCCTGAGGGCAATCGTAGAGAAAAAACCAGGTCTGGGTGGGGTTCTAGGTGGGTGCTGGTTCGGCACGGACCGGTAAAAGTCGTATTAGCCGGGGTGGTGGTATACGGTCTCACAGATGATACGCACGAGTGTATTGTGTTCTCCACGAACGGTACGGTTGAGACTTCATCTTTCCCCTTCGTATATAAGCAACACCGATTCCTCCGTCCCCCAGTCGACGATTCATTCCCCACCTAGATTTGGCAAAAAATCTCACCAACCGCCCACTCCCACCGCCCACACCCACCACTAGCCACCGGGGTCGCCTCGCCGCATCGGCTCCCCTCCAACTAGGACGACGATGGAAGCCCGCGGCCGTGCCTTGTCCGCCGCAGATCTGCAGCAGAGGGAGGAGAAGGGCGAGGACGTGGTGCACGAGGTGGATGTGGCCGTGGCGGTTGCGGAGGAGAAGGAGGCGGGGTGGAGGTGATGGCGCCCGTTGCTGATCTAGAGCGGAAGCGGGCGAAGGAGGAGGATGTGGGGGGTTCTTCTTCTTCCAAGAGGAAGGAGGAGGCGGGGGACGAGCTGGAGGTGGTGTCGGAGGAGGGCAGTGCCGAGTCCGCTCTCGGTGCTGATCTGGAGCAGGTGGTGTCGGAGGAGGCCCGGGCGGTCATGGATCTGGTGGTGGGCGACGAGATCCTGGCGGGCGTCGATCTCGTTGTGGCGGATGTGGGGGCGCAGGTGGCGGTGCAGGACGTGGCGGAGGATGCCGTGGAGGTCACTTCCGTGGCGGTGCTGAAGGGAATATGCCATGAGAGGCAATAATAAAGTGTTTATTATGTATATTCCAAGTATATGATAGATGTTTATTTTGCATGCTATAATTATATTAATACGGAAACGTTAATACATGTGTGTTTAATAAACAAACAGAAAGTTCCTAGTTATGCCTCTCTCATAAACTAGTTTGTTGATTAACAAGATGATCAAGGTTTCCTTATCATGGACATTGGATGTTGTTAATAAAGAGATCACAACATTAGTGTAATGGTTAATGGTGTGATGAACATTCATCCGAAGTATAGCATTACGATCAAAGTCATTGAGTTTATATTGCTATAACAACTTGCGAAGTGATCATAATCCTTAGACCATGAGATCATGTCAATCACTAACACCGGAAGAGTTTCTTGATAACATCAAACTTCACACCATAACAGGGTGATTATAAAGATGGGTTCAGAACTAATAAGGTGTTATGTTGAGGCCCATGGATCGAGAGTGGAATTTTTTCATCCCGATGATGGATAGATATACTCTAGGCCCTCTCGGTGATATCACATTGGTTAGCTTGCAAGCAAGTGATTTGATCACTAGAATGTTATATCACGGGAACGAGAAAAGAGTGCATGTCAGTAACAAGATTAAACTAGGTATGGAGATACCGATGATCGAATCTCGGACACGTAATATATCGTGAAACAAAGGGATTAAGACACTAGCGTAAAAGGTTCCGACGATCACAAGAAAGTCATCGTTGAATGTGTGGGAGTCAGTATGGGTCTCCAGATTCCGCTTCTGATAATTGATCCGAGAGGGGTCTCGATCATGTCCGCATTATTCACGAACCGTAGGGTGACACACTTAAGAGACACCGACATCCAATTGGAGCAAAGGTTTCATGCCGAAAAGAATAACAAGCGCAGGAATTTATTTCACTAGATACCGAAACAAGTTTTCGGGTGAAATTGTAGAAAGTGTTTTTGCATGTGAAATAGAATTCTAACAAGGGGTTATATGTGAATGTTTGTCATAAAAGTAATTGACAAAATTCTGAATAAATAAAAGGAGTTTTATTTAATGAGAGTTTGCATTAAATTTGGTAGAAATTTAATAGCAATTTTGAGTGGGATTTTGAGTGGAGGGAATTAAAAGGATTTTTGTGAGTGGAGTGTCCACCCACATGAATGAAGGAGGGCAGGAGGGAGCCCCCATGGCCGGCGGCCACCCCCTTGGGTTCCCCCCTCCTCCTATAAAAGGCACCCCCTCTCCTCTCTCTCACTCACACCTCCTCGTGAAGGATCTCTCTCCCCCTCTAAAATTTATCCCCCATGGTCTCGGACTAGCGAGATACATGTTTTCGGTGGCTATTCGGCAAGAAAGAGTTGTGCTTCCGCTGCATCGCTGGAGCGAGGAGGCGGAGTTTGCTCGGTGCCTCGGACGTGTGTGCGAGCACGGATGCGCTGCTGATTTGCGGCGCTAGGACTTCCTCTCGATCTTGAGATCGGCAAGAAATCGTCTACATCAACCACGAGTTTAACTCGTAATGCTTTGTCGGTCTTCAAGGGTATGTTCTCTACGGATATACATCCTCCTATTGTTTGTATCTAGTATATAGATCTCGGTACATAGTTCCCATCGTAGGAAAATTTTTGTTTTCTATGCTGTGAACCCTATAGTGGTATCAGAGCCGGATCTATGCATAGATGCTTTACACGGGTAGTACACATATGAGTATGTGGGCAATGATGATCATGTTATTGCTTCTTAGTTCTAATTTTGGATATTGGTGGCATAGTGGGATGAAGCGGCCCGGACAAACTTTACATGTCCTCGCACATGAGACCTGTTCCACGCTTGACATGCAACTAGTTTGCATAAGTGGCTAGCGGGTGTCTGTCTCTCCTACTATAGTCAATATCTATTTTGCAATGAGTTGTCAATAATTTGGTTATCCTCGTTGTGGTTTATGTTCGTAGGTAAGAACGGTTCTATTTTCGAAAGCCCTAAGACACGGAAAACATGCAATTGATAAATTAGAGGCGTCTAGTTTAGATTATTGTTGGGCTAGTGTTATGATATGGTGATGTTGTAAGTAGAAGTATGAGATGATACTTTTACAACACACATAACGTGTAAGTTCCATATACCTTGGCCTTACACATAAAGGTATGATAGTGATCATACCATGGTGCACATGATAGAGATCATATGCGGGAACCATATCATTTCACTAATAAACATGTGATGTTTGATAGCATCTTATATTGCTTGTTTAGCGCTTTATTAGCATAATAAGATGATCCCTCATTTAAATATCAAGACAAGAATGTGTTCTTCCTTTAGTATGCACCGATTATGTTTTTGTCGCTCCAAGACATCACGTGATGATCGGGTGTTCTTGGATCCACGACCATATTTTGGGTGTAAGACAATTACACACGCGAATACTAAGGTTCTTACTTGGCGAGCCTAGCATGTACAGACATGGCCTCGGAACACGGACCGAAAGGTTAAGCATGAGTCATATAGTAGATATGATGCCCATTTGATGCTCGCCTTTGAAGCTACACCGACTCACGTGATGATCGGACTTGGTGTAGTGGATTTGGTTCATGTAATCACCAAAAAGACACGAGAGATGTCGTTTTTGATTGGGAGTTCATTCGTAATGTGGATTAGTTGAACTCAATCTATCATAAACTTAGTCTAAACTTTACAAATTCTGTTGTAGATGGCACCACCTGCTTTTAATTTCAATGTGTTCATGGAGAAAGAGAAACTTGCAACGAACGGTAGCAACTTTATCGAATGGGCCATGAATTTGAGGATTCTCCTCTTTGCTACACAAAAGCAATATGTGCTAGAAGCGCCGCTAGGGCCCCCACCTTTTGATGATGCCCCTGACGAGGAGAAGAATGTCTATCAGACTCGTTAGGAGGACCACAACTTAGTTTATTGCGGCATATTGTATGGGCTAGAGCCAGAACTTTGAAAGCGTTTCGAAAATGGCAATGCATTTGATACAATGGGTGACTTGAAAATGATTTTCGACACACATGTTGTTGTAGAGAGCTACAATGCTTCAAAAAAGTTCTTTAGCTTCATGATGGAAGAGCACAGCTCCGTTAGTGAGCATGTACTCAAGATGTCGGGTTACGCCGATAAGCTTGTGTCCTTGGGAATATCGATTCCCATTGACTTAGGCATCCATCGTGTTCTGCAGTCTCTACCACCTAGCTATAAGAGCTTTGTGATGAACTATAATATGCAAGGCATGAAGAAGTCTCTCCCAAGCTTCTGGCAATGCTTAAAACTGCAGAAGTGAAGATGAAGAAGGAACATCAAGTGTTGATGATCAATAAGAACACTGGTTTCAAGAAAGACAAGAAAGGGAAATGGAAGGGAAGTAAGGGCGGCAAGCCGGTTGCCGTGCCTGAAAAGAAACCCCGAGTTGGCCCTAAGTATGATACCGAGTGCTACTATTGTAAGGGGACTGGCCACTGGAAGCGCAACTGCCCCAAGTATTTGGCAGACAAGAAGGCCGGCAAGGCAAACAAAGGTAGACAAGAAGCGCAATTGCCCCAAGTGTTTGCCCGAGTGCTACTATTGTTATTCGGAGCCTCAGCCCTCGTTGCCCGTGTACTTCAGCACTACCCAGAACGACTTGGGGAACTACATCACGATGATGAAGGCTCGTCACCCCCATGTGGATGACCCCATTCACTCGGAGATCGACGAGGAGTCGTTGGTCCTATCGGGGCACGGATTGCAGCATGGACTTCTCAAGATTCTGAATAAGAAGGTCAAGCCTACCCTCAGCATGAGCTTCAGCCGTCTCAAGGCTACCCACCTCGCCGACGGCCCCCCTATCCCGCCTCGTGGCCAGCCTCGTCGATCCACCTCCAGCTCTGATGTAAGTTTTACTCGTTTTCATCATGTTTATGACTTTTGTTCCTGCATGGCTAACCGCTGACGAGATTCCTTGTATTTGAAATTGTAGCCTGAGTTCGAGGCAGCCTACGATGCCGCTCATGATGAATATCATGTGGCCTTTCGGCAACATCAGGAGGCGAATGCGATCTATATGAAATACGTAAATGCAAGTGTGAACCTTTATTTTTGTAAATGATACAAGTCCCACTTCCCCTAGTTTGTTGTCTTACGGTCTGCCATCTAAACTATCTTGCAGGCCATGTTGGTGAATATTCAAACTTGACAGAATACATATTTAGGGCCCGTGCCTCCCATGCCAGGGCCGGCGCCATGCATGCCATCAAGGGACAGCTTCGCTAGGACATACTACGCATCGACACCGGTAAGTTCTTTGCTAATCCACTGGTTATCGCTTACTTTGCCTCGCAAGTTGCTAACATGTAGGCAACATGCAGTGAACTGGAGCTTCTAGGAACCGGCACTTTGGCCACGCCTCGCCGGATGGGCATCAGATCACACCGCTCCATGACAATGGTCCTTCTCATGGCCATTCTGCCGGTGGTTCTCCTGAACTTCATACTTCTACTCCCTCGCCAGGTGACTCTTCTACTGCTTCTACTGGACGCAACCCTCGCCAGAGGTCGCCTCTTTTCACCGGGGGAGACCTCGGTTACACCCCGTCTCCTCCAGAGTTGTAGGTTTTTATTGTCTATGCATGTGCGACGATGTTCATACCCCTGTATGAATGATGTGATCTTGTTTGATACATGTTTGAATGATGTGATCTTTTTTATACATGTATGGCATATGTGATCTTGTTTGAATTGCTGTATATTTCCCTATATTGCTGTGGGTATTGCTGTGAAATTTGGTAAATATTGCTGTGAAACAAAACTGCAGGAATGAAATCTGTGAAACAGCAAAAAAAGTCTGTGCACTTGCTACGCCGAGGGCCTTGCCGTTGGCGTAGGGCCCTGCTATGTGCCATTTGGTCACTGCTAGCCTCGGCTTATGCGTGGCCGATACACCGAGGGCCTCAGCCGTCGGCCTGGGGAGGCCCAGGCGCTGGACGCGTGTCCCTTATACGCCGAGGGCTTTGCCGTCGGCGTACGCCTGGCCCTACGCCGAGGACACGGACGTCGGCGTACATGCCGCGCCGTTAGTCGGCCGTGTAACGGCGAGGACGCCTTTCGTCGATGGCTAATACGCTGACGGGCCCGCCATAGCCGTTGGATAGGACTACCCGACGGTTATCGCATACGCCGACTCTATTTTTGCTCCGTCGAGGGAAATCTCCGCCGAGGGTGTCATGCAGGTGCCTGGAGTTGGATCTTTCGCTTGAGTCCGGATACACCTTTGTGACACTGAATTTGGCATCGATGTCATGCACCAACTCGCCCGTACGTATACGTCGTGGCATGTAGCTAGCTAGCAAGGGCGTGTCCGGGCATCGATGCACCTACTGCATACGTACGTATATGCAAGTTGTGCGCAAACTGAGAGGTGCTTATATGTAGAGATGAACACAATCCTCGACTTCCACACCACTTTATAAATAAAGCCACAATCAAATACAATTAAGTTTCAACAGTATCATGGCTTTCATGTCTTCCTGCTTAGTATTTGAATACATGTTAAGCGAACAGTGCTTTAGAACAAGCAATAGGTTCTGTCGTTACTTCCCTAAAAAAAGGAATTTATTAGAGTAACCAGATCATGGCATGCTTCCTTTCTGACTCAGTTATGAATTCACGTGACAATGAAACAGTTTCACATGGCTAGCTAGTTATGTTTTTTTTAATCAGAGAGGATTCGCAAAGAGATTTGATCGAAAGTGTGAAAGCAAAGAAAAATATGTGCTAATTAGTTCCTGGTTACAGTTTGTGTGCTGTACTGATCTATTAATTGCAGCTAGCTACGCTAATTAGTTTCCCTAAAATTAGTTGAAGCATGTTCTCATCCCCTCGTTGGTGATGTAGGAGGTTCCCTAAAATTTCAGGGTAACCGGTGTGGAGGTGGTGAGTGAGGAACATAAGTTCCATTTTCCATAATGCCGAATAGTTCCTCAGCGCACTCGGGCGTTATCTTCTTTGGGTATCCGGCCGCGCGCACCACCGGTTCTGTCTTTGATTTGCGGGAGCTGCTTCCATCATGCAGCGGATTAGCTTCTTGGTCATCGTGTTGGATTGAAGCTTTGCTCCTTCCAGCCTACACTTGAGAGCAGGTGAAACGGCGCAAATGCCACGGACAGATGCTTATCGTTGATCTTATTATTATTTTAATTAAATAGCATTGAGAGTCATACAACTTGTTTCGTATGTACACTTAAATCATAGAACTTGCAAACTGAACTAACAAGTCACACGACTTGCAAACACGTGCACCCGTGGTTACAAAACCGGTCAACTGGATGGTTTTTAACTAATTTTTACAAAGAAAACCCAAAGCTTATAATTTTATGTTGGCAAGTGTATAGGATATGGCTACACTCGTTTTTTGAAAAAAAAAAGGGTATTTATAAGACTCCAAAAAATCTGAAAAAAATCATGCACAAACATCTATACATTCCGAAGGTACGTAAAGTTTTTCAGACAAAAACATCTTTTATTTTGCAAAATATAAAAAGGAGAATTTTTTTATGTAGCCTAAAATAAAACGAGTTTTTCACTAAAACTTGTCACAGTCATTCAGCGCACGCATATGTATTCCCAAAATAAATTTTGAACTTTTTTGAAATGAAAAAGCACGGATTTCAGATTTTTCAAATGCCAAGCTCACTGGAGCTCGGGAGCCACAAATCCTCTACATAGTATTTGATAACAAAATACGTTGTTTTGGGCTATACAAATTTACAAACGTGTGATGTACTATTGATCCACACATTTGTTACTTATGCGTTTGGTATGCCGATATTTGTTATTAAAATTTGGGTTTGTATATATTTCCACCATTATTTAATCATGGTTATAATACTTTTATCTCGAGTTGAATATCTATAAGATAGACTAAGTCTACAGAAAAACATGCTAACATCTAGTCTTATATATATATATATATATATATATATATATATATATATATATATATATATATATAGGATGAAAAATTGTACTGTAGAAGTATGAGGGGGTTATTGTAAAATTTTAGTTTATCTATGACCCGTTTTGTGACCACGGGTGCACGGATTTGCAATTTGTGTGACTTGTTAGTTTAATTTGCAAGTTTTGTGGCTTAAATGCACATGTGAAACAAGTTGTGTGACTCTTAGTGCCATTTACTCTATTATTTGAGCTGATGCTGCGTTGTTCAAGTGGTCATTCAAATTGCCAACCTTGCCTACGGCGATAAGCGACATAGGGTTGTCACTGCTTTTGGAACCTTGACTTGTGCGCACGGGCAAGATCTCTTGTGATAACGCCTACACCTTAAGCCAAGTTGTAATTAACGGTGTCGGTTTTACTTGAGATCTCTACTAACCAACCAACTATAGTTCTGTTGTAGTATTATCAGTTTGTTGTGGGTGCCGCTCTAAAATCAGTTCGGTAAGAGTAATAATCTATGTGATGCCTTTTCCAAGTCGCGTTGGTGGAAAGAAAAGGTGTGAGGGAGAGCAAAAGAAGATGACAAACCCTTGACGGAGAGCAAAGAAGATATACCAAACCCTAGAGGGAGATTAAAGAATGCAAACCGTTGTCCCACCCTCCTCATTCCTTCTTCTATTAAATAGGTGCATCTTGTATATTAGTATTATTTTTAACCTGACACTAACCTAGTACATCATGAGGTAGCAAGTAGTGGTTGTTTCGACCCGAGACTAGGCTTTCTGGAGGAATGGCCGCCTTGAGCGATGAGGAGCAGGACGACCTTCCTTCTGCAAATTTATCTGCAGGTCGGTTTCAATTTTCATGCATGTATATTGGTCGCTAATAAGAAATGTGGAGCCTAGCTAGCTATGGATGGATGCAGGGTCGACGAAGGTGGCAGAGAGAGTGCAGCTGGAGGCGTCCATCTCCAAATGGGCACCATTGGAGAAGACTAGGCAGCAGGTGATGCTGAAGGTGATGGTGGCATCATCTTCTTCTGCCGGCGACCGATTGGGGCTGGACCTGGTGGTTGTCCTGGACGTGAGCGGGGAGAAGCTCGCCAAGATGAAGAACGCCATGCAATTCATAATCAGTAAGCTCAGCCCCATGGACCGCCTGTGCATCGTCGGCACCACCGGCGCCAACAATAGGCTGCAGTTCATGACCAAGGATGCCCAGGCGGAGCTCAGGGGCGTCGTGGATGGCGGCCTGCAGCTGCAGGTAGCCGGCGCCGGCGGTGGGCTCGAGACGGGCCTTCAAGTCCTGGCAGCTGGTGGCTGGCTGCAGGGGGGTCCCCGCCGCACCGCCAGCGTCCTACTCATGTCCGATTGCAAGCAGCAACCAAGGCCTAGGCTTGTTGAAACCATGCCCAACAGCGTGGTGGTCCACACGTTCGGTTTTGGCAAAGACAACGACTTGACGGTACTGCTCCCTCCTCTGTTCCCAAATTAATACTAGTACTAGCTAGTTTGTTGGCGCGCGTATAAACCTAGTCAATCAAGAGGTTAATCTCTTATGATTTCTTATGATTTTGATATGCTACTTGTATGATGAAGGTGTTGGAGAAGATCGCGCACAAGAGCCCTGGAGGAACGTTCAACTTTGTGAGTGAGGAGGAGGAGAATCTGAGCGCGCCCATCTCGCAGATCCTGGCTGGCCTCCTCAGCGTGGTTGTCCAGGACCTCAAGCTCATCATGTGGACGGAGCGGGGCTTTAGAGACAAGGTGGAGTCCACAATAGAGAAGGTGGACGCCGGGAGCTGCTACCCGCATCGGTGGGGCTCAAACCTACAGCCAGACTCAGCTTTGGGGGTCACGGTCAGCTTCGGCGATCTCTACAGCGGAGAAGATCGGAAGGTCATTGTCGATCTCCTCACTCCTGCGGTCGTATCGGGGTACAAGAAGGCGACTGTCATCGTGGCTCAATGCTCGTATTCCTATAGGTAGGTACTCTCGATCGGTTTATTATACTCCTCCAATTTTCTGGAGGCTACCTAGTACTAGTTATTAACTAATACTATACATATACTTCCCTTCCATCTTGGATCAGTACACAAAAAGAAGCCTTCGACTCCCCTAAAACCTTCAGTCAGGACAGAAACATCCGCCCCAACAACACATTAACCGGCCTGCCAGTGCCGCCGGCGCTGAAGGCCGAACTCCTCCGTCGGCGTCATGCAGACATGTTAGGGGAAGCAGCGAGCACAATGGACTACATCCAGGCTAGGGGCAAGCTTTTGGAGGCCTGGACAGCCTGTGGAGCCGATGAGAAGCCCAACCCCATCAAGGTTGAGCTAGAGTTGCTGCTCAACCTCAACAAGTGGGCGGACCTCCATGCCTGCTTGTTGGCGGCCATAATGTCGCACTGCCGCCAGCGCTTCACGGCGAGGGGGGACGTCATGAGAGTGAGGCTCTTTGACACGCCGCTCATGCGCATGTACATGGTGCAGGCCCACAAGTTTGGCGATGATCCTGACAGGCAGAAGCCACCGTCGGCGGACGAGGATGTCGAGGAGGAGGAGGAGAAAGAGATGCTAGTGGTGTCAGGCCGACAGCCCCCACGTGGGACCCGGTTTAGGGGCATACGAAAAGAAAGCACTAGGAGCTCCTGGCGGGCTTGGATGGTGATGGTCATGTGCATGGTGCTTGCCATTGGTGCGATCTTGGCCGGCGTGGCGATGCTCACCGTATTCCTCCTCTACAAGCCACAAATGCCATATCTGGTGGTCTCTGACGCTCAGCTGAGGCAGCTTCTGTACAATCAGCGGGATGGAACTATCCAGTCCCTACGAGTGTCTATCACAATCCTAGCAAAGAACAACTACTCCAAGGTGGGCGCCTCCTTCTCCAGTGTCGACATCTCCCTCGGGTTCCATGGTGCCGACATTGCACTCCTGCGGGCGAAGCCATTCATGGTGGCACAGGAGAGCTCCATCGCACTGCACTACCAAGTGGTGTCAGCAGGGCCCGTGCTGGACACCGCCAGGATGGATGAATCGCTCAAGGTTGGCCTTGTGCCGCTCGATCTTTTGAGCAAGGCACACACACGGTGGAAGGCAGGCATATTCGTAAGGCATACGTATTGGACACACATATCATGCCGCCTCACATTCCTTTACCCTGGCAATGGCACAGTCATGCCCATCGACAGTCACAGATGCCATTCTAGGTCGCCATAGCGTAGCAGGCAGTGCGCCTCCTCTGCAAATCCATTTGATGATACATTTGCTTGTTCCATGTAACTATCATGGTGGCCCTCACATGCTTAAAAGTGTTTCAAAAATTATTGAATTTCAATGTCATCATATAGATTTTCTAATAAATCTCACATTTGAGTGGAATTTTTTCATACAAAAAAGATTATGTGTGACATCCCCCATCTCTAAGACAGTGGATAGTATGTATGCTTGCAATGAGAGGCGGCTGACGCCTGGATCGACAAAGAAGACAAAGAGCGGTGGCGGTGGAGCTCGATGAAGATCAAGACGCAAGAAGGATCATATCATATCACAAAATACATGTGATGTTGATATCTGTTTTACATCTTATTGTGTGCTAGTGTTAGATACTCAATGGTAACATATTAGATAAGATGATCCCTAATAATATCAATATTATGTTCTCCCCTAGTGTGCAAACACCAAGAAAGTTCATCGTTTTGAAGCCGGCCGTAACGATTGGGGGCTAGACATATCTACGTTCGCATACGGTGTGGGTTACAAGCCATGTATGTGCCACACAATACAGTAAGGTTAAATTGATTAGCCTAACATGTATAAACATAGTCTCAAAACACAAGAGATTGAAAGATAGAGCATGAGTCACATGAAATGATATGATTGACAGTGGAGAATGTCTACCTTTGCAGCTATATTGCCGGCCATGACGATCGAGGGTGATATAGTGAATTGGGATCGTGTGATCGCTAAAATCGTCCAGGGGATGACAATTTTAGTGTGAGCTCAATTATGAATTGAACTCATATTATAAACATAGTCTAGATGTCTATTTGCAAATATCTTAGTAGATCATGGCCTATTCTATTAAGGTCTTTTGTGACCATGAGAAATTTCTTACTTAATGAGGAACTTAGCAAAAGGGTCCAACATCATAGATTAATACCCACGTCCGAGGGATATCCTCGTAAAAGATGATCTACCCTTCTTGATACAATAACCATTAGGAGATAGTCCGATGACTCCGCAACGTTTGTGTTTTCTTCATAATCATCCAATAAGTCATTCTCCGTTTGATGAAGAGTTGGACTATAATTTTGTATTCTACAAAATTAGGCACTTAAAGTATGAAGCCGTTGGATGAGTTTTCTTCTATGATACATAAAAAACAGAATATTTGGAGAATCACTTAGCAATCTTGCATTAGAGTTAAGAACTCTCGAAAGAGATTGATTGCAAGTGGAGGTCATGGAAGAAAAGGGTATATGTTAGATATACAAAGTTATGAATGTAATTCTTGCAAAAATCATTGCAGTTTACAAAGTATTGGGTACTTGTCCCGTTTTGTGAAAACAAGATGGTCTGCTTGAGAATTGCGAATTGAGGCAATGTGGCTAGATGATGGCAAGCAAACTAGTTGATAGCCGACATCACTATTTTCCTCAAAGTTTATCATTTGTATTAGTGAACTTGAATAAAATTTATAATCCTTGTTTGTGTGTTTTACTTTTGGCGAGACGATTATTCATATAAATAATATAAATAAGTTACAAGCCAATTGTTTTGTTCTTATGAATAATACCTTTATGGTCACATTACGATTATAAATGAGATTCTCATCACTATGTTAATGATAATAGTTTAAGCATTTATAAAGGATTAGAATACTAAAAGATATTCAAAGTATGATTACTGAATGACACTATCGTTTAAGTTAAGGTGGTTATTGCATGTTTTTTATTCTGATGCAAATCGGGGTCTTAGATATTTGATCTTGAGACTTTGGAAAACCATACCTCGTTTGGTGAAATGACTAAAACTCCGTATTCTAGAAAAACGGTAATATGCGAAAAGATGTTAGATTTTATACATAGTGGTGTATTGTATTTTCAAAAAATAGTGGAAATCATTATTTCATTATGGATTTAAGTAAATATGTGTATTTACTTAATGAAACATAAGTTTGAAACTATTTTGAATTGTTCAAATGATTTTACAACGAAGAAGGATATTGAATTAATTTAACAGGAATACAAAGTATTTTCGATTTGATCGATGTGACTAAAGTATTTAAGTTAATTCTTGGCATAAAGGGCTTGTGAAAGATATTTCACAAATTATGATAATTAGACAAATTCAAGGGGTTGATATGTCCAAATATCATAATCATTTTGTATTAGATACATATGGTCTAATATTATCACTTATCAGGGTTATAATTATCGTTTAGAGAGTTAGATATCGAAATAAGAAAACACTCAGTTTCAAATACAAAGGAACATCTAAATATTCGTGGAAATAACACCACAAGAGTTATGGCACGTTCGAGTTTCTAGAGATTTCGATGATTTGAAACATTGGCAGATAAGCAAGTATTTATAGTGTATTTTTAGAAAACTATGAATACATGTTCCACAAAGGGCAAACCTGTTGTTATCCTAAGGTTTTATGTGTCTTGACGAAGATACAGGTGAAAGAAAGTAAAAGATCAAAACAAGGTATTTGACCTTACCTCCAGATTGTTGAGTGGCGCAGCGGAATTTGTTCCGGGAACCGAATTCTAGAGGTAGAGGAGAAGCTAATGATAATGATCATAAAATTTTAGCGATAATTTTACTAAAGAAATTAGGATTCAAAAATATATATTCTGCAAATTTGTGGAATTGTATTTTGATTCACTTTTTATGTTTTTGAAACAAGACATAACGACGAATTACAAAGAAGCCTGGTTGATCTAAGTGCGAGAAATGACTAGGAGTACACATAATGCAAATTCTTTTGTAATATGTTGATGAAGATTATTCTCTGAACTAGCAAATTTATTAGGATTTTGGAAGTACACGTATACTGATTGGTATTTAAAAAGGAATATTTTCTAAATAAGCAATAACAAATAGTCCATGCGTGCGGTGCGGTGCACAAATAATAGTGGAGAAAATCATTGATAGATACACATGAAATAGAAACAACTAAACTAAGACAAGTTGGCATGGCGTGCCATAAGCCAGACAATGGTGAGGAGTTCGCCGCCACCGCTAAGCTGCCTGGCATGGGACTCTCTGCTGCAGTGATTGGCAACATAGCACAACATCTCCACCCACACTCCAAAGATGACCTCAAGTCTGTTGGGTCGGCGGCTGAGCACATCACCAAGTTTTACTCCAGTGTCATAGTTCGCTGGACGATCAAAGGACCTCATATCAGCATGGAACCCCGTGTGCAAAGCCCAGTTAAGTCGATCTTTTGCCGAGGCTCCATTGGCGCGCTGCATTACTTCATACAAATCACGGCGGAACTGGACATAACGACTGCGCCGCACAGGACCCGGAAGCATGTAGGGGCGTAGCACAAGGAGAAACATCATGTAGTTGGACAACACATTGACAGCGTCCCGCAAATCCACTTTGTTGCTACGATCACTGAAGAGGCAGATCTCGGTGGCGACATGCCAGGCCATGATGCTGTCCTCAAATCCAATGTCTTGGATGCTCCAGCCAAGGTATAGATATAATATCTCACTCAATCCTAATCGTTTCAGTGTGAGCAGACCTGGCTGCGAACCAATTTCCATGCTGCCATTTGCCATTTCTAGTATCTCTCCCAGCACCAACTCCTTGGTAGAGTCTAAAAGCTGGACGGACTGTGAGTGGTGTAGTTCGTCCCACCAAGACTCCACCATGTGGTCCAGCCCCAGCTTCTTTGCCATCCACATGCCAGACATCGGCTGTAGTACTGCGTCGCCGGCGGTGGATAGTAACAGATTGTACTGCCCAAGGGAACCAGACCACCTCCTGTGCCTGGCAGCCTTGAGATACCGGCGAAAATTTCGAAGCTCATCGTACAGACGCGGCCATTTCTTGTGATATAGCAAGGCTAATGTCCAGGTGGACACGACTGCCCTCATCAGGGATGCCATTTCCAGGAACAAGGCCCCAACCAAGAGGACATAGGTGATGGCGACGTCCTTCCTATTGTGCCCATGTTTGTCGCTGAACTGAAACAACAGGAATGCTGCCACCGTGGCAACGAGAGCGGTGATACGGATGCAGCAGCCGTACCATGTGCGGATCACGGTTGCCTTGGTGTAGAGGATGTCGTACATCAGAGACAGCTCCATCTCCATCAACCTGTCCAGCCGATGATACAATTGGAAAGAACGCAACACTTCTCGGACATACTCGCGCCGCCCTGTCTTGAGGCCAATGAAAAGCCCCTTGCAAACGTTGAGCAGGCCATGAGCTCCCATCAGAACGGCCTCCTGATCCAGGTCCAGCCAGAACCTTCTTTCGAGCACCTCGCGAAGGAGGTGAATGCAATTGCCGTCGCTTTCCATCGCATCTGACTTGTCAAGAGAGCTCCAGATGCTGTCAAAGCTGGCGGACCGGAGCGCCCATATCCTCTCACCATACTTGAGAACGCCACGGCAAAAATTAGGACAGCAGCCACAATCACCAAGGTCTCTCCATGGGGCATATACTTGTAGAGGACATAGGCAGCTCCCATGACTTGCACCACGAGAGTCTGCAGGTGGCGCAACCACAGCCGGTTGTCCTCGAAGGAGTAGGCACTAATGGTGTCCTGGCCACCGAGATGTACCAGGAGGAATGGCGCCCAGAACGCCACCAGCTGGTGCTCGGGCAGCTTGCTGGTGATGGAGAGATGGCCAAGGGTGAATAGTGCAGTGGAATCGGCCAGCTGGTAAGCCAGCCAGAGGAGCAACCTTGGCACTACGGAGATGCTGTGCCGACGGATCCAAGCGAACGAGAGCAGGAAAACTTGCAGCGAGAAGCTGAAAAGGACTAGACTCTGCACCCCCCATTCATTCCGAAGGTCCACAAATAGTCTGTCGTCCATTGCTCTCCGCTCTCTGAAATACAGCATATGGATGTCCAGCATCAGGAATCCATCAATTATTACTTGAACAATAAATCTAGAGACAGGAATAACATTATCTCTCCATGTTTTGTTATCTTAGTGACACAATTTATATATTACAATCCAAGAACCTAGTTAATTCTACTTGTGTACAAACACCCGTTGTTGGGTGTATCTATTTGTTAGATGACTAATTTTTTTTGTTATCTTTGGGCAACGTTTATCATCAGGTAGATCAATATCTAACAACTCACATATGTTGTCGATGAGTCGAGTTCGAGCAAACTAAACTATGAGCTAGTTCAAATAGGTGTGGTACATCATGGCTTGAGGGTTCACCTAACCAAGGAAATCCGATACTCGGAAGCATGATGTGCTAATGTAGCCAATTTCCAGTATGCGTCTACATATTTGGCGCTGATCGTGGCGAACTTGACAATATCGGCCATTGAACTTCTTTAAGAAATTGAGACAATTGTTCTTGGCCCCGGCCAAGCCAAATTAAAGGTCAAGGTACATCCAAAAAATGAGATCAAGGATGTCCCGCTATGGCCTGAGGACAAAACAAAAGTTGTAAAGATTGATACTCATCTTAGCTCCAATGTTGCGACAACACACGTAGTCTTTCTTCGTTGGAATGTCAATATCTTCACATCATAGTTTTAAATAGCCGGCTATAACCCGCTATAGCCTTTTCTGCATCATGCGGCTAAGTGCATTAGCCCGCTAAAAGGTGCTAAAACCCCTAAATAGCCGGCTATAGATGTTTTCACAGGGTGCCGCTATTAGCCTTAGCCGGCTATTTAAACTTTGCTTCACATGGGAATCAATAGACATGCGAAGGATCCTAGGTACATTGTCATGCATAAACTTTACTTAAATAAATGATGATAAGGCAAATCCCATCAAGCATATGTTGTGTCGCCTCACCCCGGAAGAGAAAAAAGTGATTGAAGCTGAAGTCAAGCCACACAAAGACCCCTCGGGTTTCATCTAGAAGGTCAAGAGACTCATTTGGGTCTGGCTATGCTATTTCAGCAAAGACACGAGATCTAAGAGTCTCTAGAAGAGACGACCCTATAAATATCCGTCCAGGGATATCACGAAGATAATCACCAACCCGGGCTTCAAGCACAAGAAGGCCAATCATATCCCAAAAAATCTGATCAGTGGAGCTAGGGACTACCTCACCCGTTTCTCATATATAAATGGATGAAGAGTGGACCCATTGGGAGGCATCTTCACCTTCATCCACAATGCCCACACCTAGCAACCAAGGGAGCAGCATACCTTGAGCGAGCTTAGCACTAGCTATAGATCCAATCTCCACGAATCATCATCAATTCAGGGACTCCATTGGTGTACTCTATATACTCAATATAATCCAATATGAGCTGGACGTAGGGCTGTTACCCATCTCTGGGGCAGGGTATCTTGGGGTCTTTGTCTTTGTTGTTCCAAGATGGCTCGAGGGTTTCCCGAACCAAAACAAATCCGATACACAGTATCATGCCGTACCAACTTAGCTAATTTCTAATATTTGTCGACGGAGATCAAGATGTAGTGTTGGCTCAAACTCAGCTTATAACGACCGCAAGTCAGTTTCTAACGAAACGAGCAATCAAAATTTCCATACACTACATTATATAATGAATTTTTTTGTGACAAGCAAGAGAAGAAATCAACTGTGTGGTTGCTCATATTTAGCTCGAAAACAATAGAGAATCTGGGATATAGAAATAGGTTGTGACCATGCTACAGCACCTTGAGTGAAGGCTTCCTGTTTGAACGTTCCGTATCTTTTATTCTAGATGAAAGGCGGAAAATCTTCATAGATAAAAGGCAACAATTTATTCTAGTTCGTTTATATAGCATGTATTTTACCATCAATGTACACAGTTATATTATTCAATGCTCATAGTCAGCTCAATTTTTTCAACCGATCTTTCGCAAGTTAAAAAGGAGTCGATCTAGGCGGCTCATGAGCTTCTAGCTAGGATTGCTTGCATCTCTTATAACGCCATGAGCAACATTGCTATATGTAAATAAATGATATTTGCATTTTTACGGTGCCTCCACTGATGCATAGTATGCAATTATTTCACACGCATTCCATGAAACAGCAGATATAATCAGAAGAATAGCCAAAGCATATATTTCCTAGAAAATATACTGGGGTTTATTATTTAGATTACAATATAGATGTCTGAATGTGTGAGAAACATACCTTAATGCCACTATCTTGAGAGTAGATGTACGTTCGACTCAAGATTGAAAATGTGCTTATGATCGGTGCTCCCGTACTATTTAGAGAAGGATTCAGACATCTTGTTATCTTGTTATGTGGCTCGAGTAGGCTCTGTCTTCGAATAGATAACCGTAGAAGAATTTATTCTTGCCTTATTTTTCAGTTTACGAATGAACTCCCTTTTCCTTTTTGCTTGGAGGGCACACCTGAGTTGATTCGAGGTGTTATATCAAAGAAAAAAAGGAGTTCATTCAAGGTGTGTGTAGCAAACTCTATATGTCACCGATGACTCTTATCCATGGCTCTCATCCATTTTTTTTTATATTATTTTTTACTTTCCGGTCGGTTACATAACAATTATTATCAGGTTCATTACATCATTTTGAAAGTGAGTGGCAATGAGTTGGGCGAGGAGCTAGATCTGTTATTGGATAATTGGACGCAAGGAATATGGTGTAGTGCCTTTGAGGGCGGGCAATTCCCGACATACTTTTTTCCGCTTTCCCTTTACTTTGTTTTCTTTTGTTGTCATGTTACCTTCTTTTACTTGTACCAATCCCATTCATGAAGCAATCTCTGTCATAATGAGAGAATATCTAACCCTATTCTGGTGGCATAGTATCTTGACTTTTAGGTTGGCATTTTATCCATTGGTATCATATTTAAAAACAATTTCCTGTCTTTTGAGATGTCTGTATCAACCATCAACTGCAAGATTTCAATTGTTTGGCTTATAGCCTGGTTGGTTTTCTAAATATTGTTTAATTGTGATGTCTCTATTTTCTTCGCACATCTGCTCCTTGCATCTGGGATGATGGGCAATACTATTAGATTGGGTAGCAAAAACGAATAATTTGTGCAATTATTTATTCATATCTCTCATATGCCTTTGATTCTGGTCTTGAATTCTTTTTCATGACTATGTAATGTCTTGGAATTTGTCTTTTTCATGATAGATGCATCCCGTGTCAAACTTTAAGGAAGTATTAGCAAGTTGACTCTCCCATATGCACGGCTAGATTTGTTGTGGTCAGCAAATTAGATTTTGAGAATTAAGACTACCTTCACGTAACTTTAGCGCTGCATAGATCTTTAATTAGTATATCTATAGATTATGTAGCTTACCACATAGCCAGTAAGCTTGACCTTTATCTTGGCCGAAGGAAGCCTACATAGTCACTGAATTTGCATACTAATGTTCAATCCTTTTATGTGATATCAATTGTTTCCATGTAGAAAGTCCTGAATATGCACCTATGATGTCCTAAGGGATGTTTTGAACAAAACAGTTTCAAATATCCCAGTGCAAAGTATCGTAGTGTTGGAAATTGGCGTAACACATGGTACAAGGGACTCCTTTTCACAATGGATTATTTCCTTTGCTACTTAATTTTCAGATAAAAAGCCAAAAATCTGTCACAATTGGTTCTGCACTGTTCTTTTCCAAAGAATATGACATATGTTAGAACAAGTCTATAATGATGTTCTATGGATTTATTTATAACATCAAATTCGTGACATTCTTGTCATGTCGTCATTTTGATGGCTTTACTTCACAAAAGTTAGTGCAATTCTATGGACTGCTATTCATTTTCAGTCAGATGAACGTTTCTTTTGATGTTGTGGGGATAACATGCACAGTAGCACCACAAGAAACGCTGTTTTCTTTTTGCAGGAGTGGTAGCACTAAAATATTTGTCATTGCATATTTTCTTCATTTCATACAATTCAAATTATTCCAGCCTCCTTGTAAAGAAATCCCGCCTCTTCTTTTCCCTTCAATAAAAAGAGAGATAGAGCCCCCCCCCCCCCCCCCCCCCATCCCTTTCCCTTTCCCACCTCTTCTTGGAGGATAAAGATAGAACAAGGCCAACAAAGCATTAGTAAAGCATAGCTCTGTTGCTTTCTTTTCATATGGGAAATCGTTTGTGTGTATAATTCAGGGTTTGACATATATAAACGCTATAGCTCCCACCTTTTATTTTTTGCATTTGTGTTGATAGCTAGCTATATAGCTTGCGTTGCTCGTCGGACGACAACATTGAAATGGATCAGGTAAACCTAGCCTAGCAACCTCTTTGTACATATGTAGGATGCACAAGTCATGCCTTGCAGAAGAACCAAATGAACGAGCATGGAGCAACTGAACTGATTGATTTCTTTGTTTGGATGACGACATGCAGGCGGATTCATCGTCTGGGCAGCTACAGGTGAAAGCCGCCTGCGCTAAGGAACTGATCGATGCAGAGCGCCCAGGTTGTATCCCTGTAATGGTGAGCATAAAGAAGGCGCCACTTTCCACAATGACGGCGGAGCGACCGCCTATAGACCTCGTGCTCGTGCTCCACGTCCGAAAGGGCTGCCCTGCGCCAGTGGAATGGCGGCGGCTGCTGATGGAAGCCGTGGTGGTCACGCTTGGGAAGCTTGGCCACAATGACCGCCTCGCTGTCCTTGCCGATTCCAGAGCCCGGGGTGTCCGCAAACCCGAAGAAGAGATGGACAAGGAACTGACGCAATCCATGTATGCAAAATATTGGAAAGAAGTTGCATTAATGCAGGTGTCCGACGAGAACTGCAGACAAGTGCAGGTGTCCGCAGTAAACAAGGCTATCAGAAGTGAGACCTTGATGGTGACAGCTTTGGAATTGGCCAATTCGGTACGTACGACGTCTGTACAATTCTCAACATGTCGATGGGCTGAAAGAATTAATGTACTAATTAAGGCTCACTGATCTCACTATTTTTGTGTGTGTGTGTGTAGATGTTACATAACCGGGAATACGGGGACAAGGAGAACCGAACGGCCTACGTCATCGTCATCTCCAACAGCGATGAACAAGACATAGGCTCCCTGCTCGCCTGGAGGTCCCTCTCGGTCCACGCCTTCGGCTTCCGCGACGCGCACAACGCAAGGACGATGTGTGCCATTGCGAGTGGCAGCCCGGAGTGCACCTACGCTCTCTTGGACGATGAGCGCGGCGGGATGACCAAGGCATTCGCTGCCTGCATCGACCGGATTACTTCAGCTGGCGTGGCCAACATGCCAATAGAGGTGAAACTGAAATGCGAGCGCAAGGTTGTTCTAGAGGCAATTGATGCCCCTCGGATCAGCTACTTCATCTCCTCAGAAAAGGATGTTGGCACGATTTGGACCAGCACCCAGCAGGCCTGCGCGTGCGTGCCCACGACGAAATTCATCGTCTACCTCAAGCCCCGGGAGGGCGAGGAAAAACTCAACAACATGGACTTGCTCAAGTTTTTCACGGTGCGTGTCAAGTACGGACATATCACTACTGCTAATGCACCGGACGGCAAGCTGCTCGATGGCAAGGTAGTAGGTGGAAATTATGTGGTGCCAAAGGTGAAGACTATGGAGCAAAGAGGGGAAGTGGTTCTTGTCAGAAAGGGCGTAGAGATATACAAAGAGATGGCGGCGGAGATGGTGCGGATCAAGGCTGTCAAGATTGTAGCCGACATCACTAGAGAGGAGGACCCGAACCAGCTGATCCATCTCGTCAATCTCGCAGAGAAGCTCCATGAACGATGGACCGCACTCCTGAACAACTCAGGCTGTGGTCAGGAGGCTGGCGACCTCATATCCATGCTCGCTCTCCAAATGCAGGAGATGCAGTTAAGGCTGCACAACAATTATTTCTGGCTCGAGTACATGCTCTCGTGGCAGTCACACCAGTTGTGGCAATTGCCTCTGCCGCCGCTCTTCATGGACAAGCGAGCCACCCAAGTCGATGACCCTCCACTGCAACTGGCCATCTTCCCCAAGGACAGGGCTACCCCTTGGGGCAACGAATACACAGTGCCCCGGCAGCTTAAAGTCGCCGTGCGCGTCACAGCTCCGGGGTTGAAGCGCTGCCCTGTTGACCTGATCGCCGTTCTCGACGCCAGTTGTGCCTGTGCTGCCGGCGGGGAGAAAGCTCAGAAAAGGCTGCGGCTACTCGTCGAGGCTACGGAGCTCGTCATGACCAAGCTTCATGACCACATGGACCGCCTGGCCATCATGCACGTCAACCAACCTGATGCGGCCAGCTTGACTAGCTTGACGGACATGTCTGAAGAAAGCCGGAACAAGATCTCCGCCATGTTGAAGTCATCCCTCGTGGTCGTCAGCAAGCCGCCACCGGCCATGGCGAACGAAAATGCCACCCAGGTACGTACGGATTAATTATCGAGGGCAAGAAATATTTGAATGACACGCATTCCCCATTAATTGTAGACCTCGCATTGGAGGGAGCAGCTCCATAATAAGGCCATGAAGCTGGTAAGGAAACTCCTCAGCAGCGCCTCTGCCAACACGGCCCTAACGCCCCCAGAAAGACAAAGCACCGCCGCTGTGGGTGGAAGCAGCAACTTGTGGAAGGCATTGGAAGGTGCCAAACAGGTATGCTGTTGCCGATGCATAAATTTGCTAACGGCCAGGACGATTTACAAATATATCGTGGCATTAATTAATTCCTGGAAAAATATGTTATCAAGCTTAACTTTAACTACTCCTACTAGCTAATATATTAAGGAACACCGTTATCAACACTTAGCACAAATGGCATGAACTCACCTGACCTCCTAAACAATTTTATCCTACTTATTATACCCCCTACACTTTTAACACCAGCCACCGGCCGGTTCACTTTAGATTCTGGTGGATGGTATTGTACGTGACAAGTCTGATCTGGCAGTGTATGCTTGCCAATGCCAGCATGGTGGCATGACGAATGAACGCAATTACGTAGATGGCATACTCTAGTCCGCTGTCATAATAATGGTGGTGTGATGAATGAAAGCGATTAGGTGGCACGATGAATGTAATTAGGAGGTTGTGGTAGGAAGAACATGGGAGGAGGGAAAAGGAGGTGACAGCTAGATTATGTGGTAGCTTCTGTGGTAGTGCCACCTAAACTATGTCTTGGGGATAAAGTGGACTCATAGTATTGGATGTTTGGCAAGTTAAATTAGATCAAATCATATCTCGGAGGCTATGTGAGCCTTGCCAAAATGAACTGAATGACTTTTCTCTCATGGAAGTGATGTACCTTAATAAAATATTTGTTGTATACCTTACTTGTCTCCAAGATTGACATCCCTTAATCTCTTTGCTTTGGACGATGTAGATATTGGTCAATCGCCTGCAAGCAGAGAAGGAGCAGCGAGCGGGGTTCATCATCGTCATATCAGATAGCAATGATGACTCCATCATTCATGAAGCTCCTAGGAGGCCCGAGACTGACTTTGACTACATTGTACACGCCGTCAGCTTCCATGACAGTGGACCTCGCAATACCAGGGCCATGAACCACATTGCCCACTGCTCGAATGGAATCTATGCCGTCCTCGACGATGGCCAATATTATGATAACCAATGCCTTCACCTCGTGCATCAACAAAATAACTTCCATAGTCGTTGTGTCCACGGTTGTTACTATCAGGTGCAACCACGACTCCGTAGTTTTGAACAGCATTCAATCATCTGGGCAGGTCTTGCGTACAACGGACCATGAAAGGAAGTCTGTTTCAATCCCAGCCGGTACCTTCTATGCCGGCACTGTGAGGAACTTCATCGCCATCCTGGACAATGTTGGTTGGTATGAGTATGGCATGTTCCACAAGTTTTTCAAAGTTGATGTCACATGGCGGCATCCCCTGAGCAAAAAGGAGAGCAGCCTAAGCGGTGAAGTCTATGTCAAGGACGCAAGTGAAGTATTCAAGGAGGTGGAGTCCCATCTTATAGTAGCCAATACCGTAACCGTAATTACTGATCCCAATTTGGATAGAAAACTGGTGGCAGACCGGGAGGCCAAAGAAAAGGATAAACAAGTGATAGAACAGCAGTTAATGGACGAGCTCCGTAGGCTATTCCATGAATGTTCCAGAGAAGCACGAGACGCTGGCGAGGCTCTCCTGGCCAAAGAGATGGAGAAGTTGAAGGACAACCTAGAAACAGAGAGGGTGAAGATGCATGCCAACCAAACTGCCGGCAAGGGTCTTGATCGCACTTTCATTGAAAAACTACTGGCAGAGCCACTGTCGTACATGCTCTCATGGTTATCACGCGATTTTTGAAGAAGTTAGTTGTTTCCCTTATTTAAAAAAAAAATAGTGTGGTTCCATCGACACTGTGTTTCTGAGTCTGCTGATGTTTCTAATAAATTTTGGGATAACATGCACACTGGCATCACAAGGAGTGCCATTTTTCTTTTTGCAAGAGTGATAGCACCAGTTGCCATTGCCGTTAGATGATGCATATCTGACTTCACATTTACAATAAAACTATACAAGTGTGCATTATGTATCTTGAGCTACAGAACAGTGAAGTCTATAAATGTTCTGTCATAAATGAAGTCGGTCACAATGTAATCGCTGCCCATCTTATGCTAAGGCACTTGTTGTGAAGTCAGTCAATATGCTAAGTTTTCGAACTCTTAGACTAGGGTCCCTAGGAGCCAACCCCTCTCCCCGACCTAACCCTAGGAACCACCGCCGCCTCTTCCCCTTTCTCGCCGCTGCCAGAGGGGCCGATGGGCAAAGCCTAGGCGCCCCAAGGAGGGTGGCGGCGGGGATCCCTCTTCCTGTTAGAAATAATGGGGCTAATCCATTTAGGCCCATGTGTATTTCAGATTTTCCCTAAATCTCAAAGCGCAAATTTGTGGCAGCCCATATGTGTTTGGGCTCATGTTTGTGGCAGCTCACATGGGAGTGGAGTGGGAGCTAAAGTTTAGTCCCACATGGAAAGTTGGAGGAGAGTTGCACCACCTTATAAGGTGGAGTGTTGCACCACTTTGTAAGTAAGTGGCAATAAGAGAGATACACACGCGCGCTCCTCCGACGACGCCGCCGCCGCTCGCACGCTTGCCTCGTCTCGTCATGACGCGCGCGCGCCGCGGATCGCGGATCGCTATTTAGGAAAATTAACAGACGTGTCAAACGGTTAGCTTATTTGGACGATGTGTGGCATTGCGAGTGGCAGCCCGGAGTGCACCTACGCTCTCTTGGACGATGAGCGCGGCGGGATGACCAAGGCAAGACGAAGGTGGCGGTCCTTGATCCCTCTCAAGCCAAGCCGAAGATTCCCTTGATGTTTCTCTACACTGATCTGGTTACTGTGTCGTGTTTCGGAAGGCTCCGCCGGTGTACTCCATAAGTGCGATCATGCCGAGAGATTGCTGGATCGAATGGGATTCGGTCGTGCGCATCCATGTTTTACTCTGACCGTTTGGTTTCAGAGGATGCGCTTCGAAGCTTTGTTGCCTGTTAAGATCATGGGGCATGTTCTCCTTCCATGGTGCTGACGAAGAATGTCATGAAGACCAAGATCTGTGGACTGACAATGGTGGTTCGAGACTGGGTGGTGATGAGAAATTGGCTTGATGATTCGTGACTTGGAGCAGTGGCATGCAAGTGGGGGCGGCTGCACAAGAGAGCTTCAAGGTTCTATCTTTCAGAGTGAAAATCCAGGGCCTGGCCTTAATTGGTTGTGCCTGACAATGGCCTTGTTGAAGGCATTGTTTTAAGAATGTGGACTTTCTTCAGGGTGAAAACCTAAGATCTTTGATCGGGCGATGACAGTGTTTGTGCACTGTTCTTTTCTTGGAGGCGTCGTTTTTGGAGAACCTGGACTTCTGGTGCTGTCTTGGTGGTGGTGGTACTACTGTTCCAATGAATGGGTCACTATAGAGGGACTTTTCTTTTTTGTAATTCTTCTTTCTTTTTTGGCTATGTGTACTAGGACAATGCGTTGTTGTAGAGACTGAGTGTAATTGGTATCTTTTGATATTAATATATACTCCTTTCCAAAGAAAAATGCTAAGTATTCTTACTACCTTTTTCATATCACCACTAATGTGGTCGATGTGGTGAATAATTTCTTGCCTTACAAATCAAGAATGGTTTGTACGGTTTGATTCAGGCCTATATCGATCACATCCAAATGCTTGCGTGTCAAAGAGCTGGTCATGCTTGTTTGAGTCGGTAGACACATAGTGGCTTGGTCACGGTGGGAGAAAGTTGTTGGGTTGATCTCGGCTCAGACCGGACCTAATGTACAGAACCATAAAGAAGGGTCCACGGACCAACGTTCTGACCCTTTACACATAATGCTCGCCCCTAATCGAGGATTGGCCCCCTGTCGCCCGCACCATATAAAATGGAGGGGAGCCCATCAGCGATTGATCCGACAATTTCACGATCTGCTAAAACTGTTCCACGATATTCCCTCACACTAAACCGACATAGTGGGGCTCAGAAGCTACCCACCGCTAGTGCCCGGCCAGTGCAGGTAAAGGCCATGGAGCATCCGGTGGACTTCCGGATCGACTACGAACCCTAAACCCTACTTCGACTATGCTGAACATATCAATGCAGGCCATTTTAACAAATGAAGACCTAACATATCAATGCAGTTCTTGAGATCTGAAGTTATTTATTTCCTATAGCTCCCATTGGATGTTGCTTACGAATAATGACCAACACTTCAAGTATTGTAATAGACTAACAAGGAAGTATGAATATAGATAGTCTAGATGAACTCCATCGCCATGTTCTATTGTCCTGGACATGTGAAGAAAAGTGGCAAAACTTTGGGGACGAAATAATATACCTTGAGCCGTCTAGGGATCCCTTCTGCGTGCAGTATGTCCGTAAGCTTAGATTGTCCACAGGCCATTTTATCAGTAAACATGCTATTTTATCATTGTATCTGCCAATACAAAACCATTAGCAACGTGGAACCAATAGTATATTTTCTTTGAAGAAACCATAAGAACACATACGTTTTCTTGTCATTGAGTTTAGCAAACTGACGACAAGTTCAGAGTGCGAGCCTCAATACTGGTAGCCTTAGCACTGCATTTCGTATTATGAAGGAGAAGGTTGGTCAGTAGAAAATGATCTGACTGAGCATAAGGGTACAAAAAGTTCGGCCATTGAAACTGTTCGTTTCTAGTATTTTCTGACAGTTAGAGACAATAGGAGATGGTTCGTGGCAAACTGCATCTTGACCTCATCTTCAGACAGATGGAGAGGACAGAACATGACATCTGCATTGTTTCTGCAGAACAGAAAGATTTTGGACAGCTTAATTAAGTGAAATGAACAGTCCAGCGACAGACATTCAGAGATATACATTTACCTGAATTGAAACTTAAACGTGACCCAATCAACGTACATGTAAAACAAGCAGGTACGAAGTATTATATAAGTGATGAAGGGGTTACACTTACATCAAGATGTTCGCAGGAAGATTCATCAAATTGAACTGTAAACCTGATTGCCCGGCACCAAGTCGACCCCAAACCCATACTCCTCCGCTTGTAAAACACCTTGATCGCCTCCTGTACCTTGTGCGCCCCGGTGTACCATTTCAGCAGGACCATGAAAATCAGGTTCGTCACGACTGACATGAGGAGCTTCTCAGGAATCTCGTTGAAGAGATGCCTTATCAGCCTGACATTGATCCACCGAGCATCTCGATCTGTCGGGATGTGTGCGTATGCGGGCAGCCTGCCCACCCAGCTGAAGAACGACAGTCCCACTTGCCAGTTGGACCTCTGCTTATGGAGTACATTGAGAACAAAGTCCTCGTCCATCTTACCGGCGAACCAGCTAGGGTCTTTGCCGAGGTCAGCATCGGCGTCGCTGGACTTGAGGATTGTCATAATTTCTCCGATGCTGACATTCCAGGAGTCCTCTAGAGCACTGGTGTGGCAGATTATTGGTGATGGTAGAGCATATCTTCTTGCAGCAAGGCTCCAGTGAGATCTTGGAGGCGAGGCTGCTTAAGGAAGCACCTCTGACGCATTTGGTCGAGCTGCTGGCGTGCGTGGAGCGAGCCACCCAGGAACTAGCCTCAACAATGTTTAAATTAGCGATGAAGCTAGGGTGCAGGAGGCCGAACGGAATCCTTGCGCGCTTGGTCAAGTCCCGGAAGCGAAGGGCCACAAATGTGCCTCGCCGCCCTCGCCGACAGTGAGTTCGTCGGCGGCGGGAGCTGGAGTGGGAGCTGGAGCGCGAACTAGGTCGCTTTTTTTATTAGGATATCTATATTGCTCGATGGGCTTCTTAATGTAACGTCAAGAAGGGGAGCAGGCTTTTCTGCTTAGTGGGCTGACTTCCGCTCTAACGGGTTATTTTTACATTCTTTCTGTTTTGTTTTCTTTGTTTTTCCTTTTTCTGTTCCTGTTTCTTAAATATGAACTTTTTTGAATTTGAACAAACATTTTCCAAATATAAATATTTTTTAAATTTAAACATTTTTTGAATTCAAACATATTTTGAGCGCAAACATTTTTCAAATTTGAATAATGTTCGAGTTCGAGCATTTTCCAAATTTGTACATTTTTATTTTCAAATGATTTACAATTTACATTTCAAAATCTAGACTTTTTTATTAATGTCAAAATATAAAATTAAAAATAAAATAAAAATATTAAATGATTTATTTGTTTTATTAAATCTTATAGAAAGAAAAAGGTAGGATTTCTTTTTTTCTGGGATTTCAGGAAAAAAAGTATCTTGTCAATTTTTATTCTCTCACTGGACAAAACGAGAATACAAGATTAGTTATTCTTCGTCTACGAAAGTCTACCCTTTTTTATGCATTGAGCATGTGCAATTTATTTTTCCTCGACCCTTTATGTTGGGCCATATTCCATGCGGCCCATGAAGGAATCCTTTCGGAGCGAATAGCTCCCGCTTAGAGCGGCAACTAGAGGCTCTCAATAAAGACGTCCCACGTGGATCGGTGATTTTTGTATCGGGTCCTCAGCCAACCATGTGTTCTCCTTGTTTTGTTAAAAAAATACTTTTTTTGTAAAACATCTATATTTTGCTACAAAATTTTCCTTTTTATTACATTTAGGGACATATTGTCGCTGGAACATATGTCTCACCACATATTTAGGGACATATGTCGTTGGAGATAAGACTGAAAAATAACACATTGTACATAATGTTTTGTCATCTTATCAAGATTATGTGTCATGTATAAGATAAGACCGTCTTATCAACCACTATACATACCCTTAGGCCTTACCATGTAGCAGGGCATCTAGGTTTATTATTTTATGAGAAAGTTGTTGTTTCTTATATAACTATACCTAGTTTTTATATGTATCTTTACTATTAAATTGCTTAAGGTGATGGTTTGGCATGTTAGTTTCTGATTCTACCCCGCGTGTTAGAAAATATTACTCCTTTTGCCACCACTAAGTGAGAGTACCGTTTTGGTGTTTCCATAGAAAAGGAAAAGAGAAACCATCCCTAAGATCCTTTTTATGCGAGCCATTTTATAGAGAGGGGAAATGATGTGAGCAATTTGACACTTTGTATTTCAAACGAAAAAGGTAAAGCAGCAAGAAATGGAACGACCAAATTATTCGCATAACAAATAAAATGTTTTCTATATTCAACACAAACCATGTGTGATCGAGAACATCTCAAATAATTTATCCATATGTCACCGTCGGTGATAGGAAAATATCGCAACCAATTTACTAACGCTAAACCGTGCACCAAATTATACGTGGAAAATAATCTACTTCTTATTCTTGCAATTGGAATTTTGGCTTCGTTGCAACGGCGATATTGACACCCTTCGCAGCGTGCTCTCGGTCTGCCTCACGTTTCTTCTTAGCGAAGTACTCTAGGAGCTGATATAGATCCATACATGCCTTGCACTTCTCACGAAAGAAAATTCATAACCCTATTTAATTGCAAAACCCAAGTGTGGGGATCTGAAGAATGGAGATGTTAGAGAAATAAGCAAATGCAACTAGGAGAGTCTAAATTGATATACTTGCTTCATTAAGCCCCCTTCAAACATGAAAATTGCTATCGATTCGTTGATCCCCATAGGGCACGGTCAGCGAGAGTTCATTAGTGGGGACAATAGGTTTGGTTTCTGTAGGCAGAGCGCTATCCATTTGCTTATTATTGAAGCAGCCAAGCAGCATCTTATGCACGTTACAGATATTATTTATAGGTTTGCCATCTCAAAACGGAGACTCAGATCAATAGAAAGCGCCCCACAATATCTAGCTAGCAGGGGGCCCCTTTTTCAATGTGGAGACGCGGAAAGGGAAAGGATTGAGTAGGCCGGTATTGTATTTTCAAATAGGAAAAGCCTATTTCTTGAGAATCTTCTCCTCCTCCTCCTCGGCCTTCCGCTCAGTTTTCTCCCACCATTCGAGCCGAGGAGAATCATCTTCAGGAGTCGAAGTCGCCGCGTCCTTGTCGGCTTCGCTGTCAACGACGATATTGACAGCCTTAGCCGCATGCTCTCTGTTTGTCTCGCGTTTCTTCCTGGCAAAGTACTCTAGCAGCCTGGCCTACTTATCGAGCATCTTCTCCTCCTCCTCCTCCTCGGCCTTCCGCTCATCCTTCTCCCACCATTCGAGCTAAGGAGAGAATCGTCTTCGGGAGTCGAAGTCGCCGCGTGCCGTCCTCCAAATTGGCTTCACAGTCTTTGTCCTCGGAAGTCCAACCGAAATACTAGGGGGAGAAGCATCCATCGTGGTCTGGCGGAGGGACGGGGTGCTCCTCCTCCCCAGCATCTTGAGCTTGCTCCTCCTTCACGTTAGGATATTACTTCTTATCACGGAAGCGCTTCGTCGGTGGGCCTTGCCAAGCGCAAGAAAGGCGAGCAGTCTTATCGATGCGAGGCATATCAAATTGTCTACCGTAGAGCTGGTGTGTGCTAAGAGGGCGCGGCGGTGCATATCTTTATGGAGCGCATCCGGGAAGCTGCATCATCCCCAAGACGGAGGAAGAAGAAGAGACACACACGTCTTACAAAATTCGATAAAAGCACACTAGGACTTATGACTCTTCCATGTGAGAAAGTGCGCATAAAAATCGCTCGTGGCTCGAGAAAACGAAGCAAATAAAAGGCACATCATTCACAAGGAGCAAATAATGAGGGAAGCTTCTCACCTAAGAAAATGGTTCTGGCATATACCCCTTCATGTGCTTTATAATTGTTACGGTCTGAAAAACATTCAGTTTGCAACACCCCAAAGTGGAGCTTGCCTGGGCCGCGAGCAGACGGTCAAAAAAATTCAGCGTCACCGATCTGGCGCACAACACACGGGAAAAGCTTCCCGTGTGCGACCGGGGGCTTTCATAGCGATAGGCCCGATCTGTACTAGTGATATTGATGAGACGCTGACATCACTAACTAAAATGGAATTGAAACCGAACTAAAACATCTGTGAAATAGTCTATGAACACTAGGAGATGTTTCATAAGTTTCAGACAATTCACTTTTAGTTCACAAAATTCTCAGTTTTCTAGCCGTTGTCGACGTCATTCACTCCCTATGTAAGTTTGACCTTTAAATCGCTGGGTTCGGTTCAACGCGATCGAGCATGTATAGCAGCCAGATCAAGCAAAACCAACCCAAACTCGTCTTGGACGTCCACCCCATAAAACCCAATCGAACCCTCCCGCCTTTTTGCATAGATCGACCACCATGGACATTCAGAAATCCTCCATCCAACATGTTTACCCCGCCTGGATTCTCCTAAACACGAGGCCCTCCTTTGACCACAACGACTTTGGTGAGGAGGATAAGGCCACCGCCGCCATGGCCATGACGAGCAGCGGCCACACCGTGAAGGTCACCTTCTGGCTCGACCAACCGCCATCCATCTCCCACTTCTTCTTCCACGAAGCCGAGTGCTCCAAGGCCCAGCGAAAGAACAATACAAGACATTGTGGGCCGATGTTGTCTCCTCGGCAAAGGTTCTCGTCCTCCTACGACTAAGTGTCTGGTGCAATCTCTACGAGTACCTTGGAGTTATGACAAGGATCCGTGACATTTGACATTTTGCGGCCATATACCACTATTGGTGACAATGACGGAAAAGTAGTCTGTCACTAATTCATTCGGAAAACTAGTGACATATGTTTTCTATCATTTGGTACCACTTTTAGGTATAACACTGATCGACCTATTCGTAAGATGGTTCTGTGGGTTAGTAGATACATTTAGATCATCTGTTCTGTCGGCTAGGAAGACCTAGCGGTGACTAACAACTAATGTGCACGTTGCTGCATTTTGTTAGTAGGTGTTGGAAATATAAGCAATAATCCATATGATTTAATCCGAATAATAAAATGATAAAGCATGATCATACAAACGGTACTAAAACCAATTATGCAGATCAACAAAGTAGATGAACAGATTACATCTATAGGAGACAAACCTATCACATCTACACCAAACGCTAGAATAAAGAACTCTAGCATAATCCGAAAGAGAGAAATCGAGATCACATATGATGAAGGCTGAATAGCAGCCGCAGCGGTTGCAGCAGCGTCGCCCATGTTGAGGTTGTCGAAGAGGTCGCTCACGTCCGGAAAGAAGTCGTCATTCGGGAACTCGCCGTCGGACGACGTCGTGGTTGCCAGTAGTCGCGCTTGAGCGCTCCCCAAAAACCTGATCGCCCCTCACCCGTACAGGTTCACGAGAGGCGGGGTTCCGGAGGCCTACTGTCCCGATTTGCGGTGCACGCCGCAAGACGGGATGGGGAAGACGAAAGCGGCAGCGCAAGGTTCTGGATGTAGGCGCGTGTGTGTATTCGGTGCCGATTAGGTTTAGCCCGGACGCTTATATAGTGCAGGTTAGGAGGATCGTGGGCTCAGCCCACGTCCGAGTCGGTAACAGCCACGTCCATAAAAACTGGAAACGGCTGTAATTAACGCGTTCGTTAATGACTCATAATCAGTTTTCCCAACCAGCAAAATAAAGCTAGGCTCGGCAAGATTCCCGCAACCCGCGGCGCGCGCGCGTCGTGACGAGGCGAGGCGTGGCGAGACGAGGCGGGCGGCGTCGGAGGAGGAGTGCGCGAGGGCTACTCTTCTTGTCACACCTTAGTAAGTGGTGCAACACTCTACTATATAAGGTGGTCCAACTCCTAAACTTTAGCACCACTAGCATAGCCATATGCTGCCATATACAAGTGGGCCAAAGAGAATTTTAGAATTTGTCTAATGGGCCAACAGCCCAAAACTCACCAAATTCCAACAATCTCGCACAAAGTCTCATTGGCACATCACATCACTTTTCCTTCCAGAACATTGTTTTATATACCAGTATGTAGTGGAGACTGTTAAGTTGAACTTCCACGTTAAACTTCATGCTACACTAGCTAGCAACTTGAATAGTGGACTATGCCTTGAACTACAAGTTTTCTGCGCGCTAGTTTCACACAAAATCTAGACCGGTACAGGGCTACCGTCGGCTTCCACGCGGTTTAGAGCTTATGTGTCATACTCCAGGGCCTTTCATGAGTTTATTCGAGATCATCCAATTCTCACGGACTGCGACGTTTAACAGTCAGACTCATATAGGTGTGTTCCTCAAGAGATGTTCTGCAGGACAACATCTCCGTTTATAAAAGCCACTTGAAACATATTAAGATAAATATCAACCTTCCATGCAGATTAAGAGAGTATTGCATCTTTATGGAGATGTAAATATAATATAGGGATACTCTCCTCTCAGCTGACCAACAGCTTGTCTCCCAACTCTAATTCACGGGATCTCCGATCACATAAAGTGGGTTGCCACTGGGATCAACTCATAGCGTGGGTCTCAAACTCATCTCCCTCGATGCATTATCTATCATATTGCGTGATAAACCCTTTGTGAAGGGATCTGTCAGGTTCTTAGATGTTTGGATATAATCCAACACAATAACTCCGGAGTTTCTCAGTTTCCTGACAGATTTCAATCTCCTCTTCACATGCCTTGATGACTTCATATTATCCTTAGAACTGTTTACTTTGACGATCACAGTTTAATTATCACAGTTCATCAGGATGGCGGGTATTGATTTTTCAACCATAGGTAAGTCCATCAAGAGCTCACGAAGCCACTCTGCTTCAACAGTGGCTGTGTCTAATGCTGTGAGTTCTGCTTCCATAGTTGACCTCGTTAAGATGGTCTGCTTGCAAGACTTCCAGGAAACAGCGCCACCACCAAGTGTAAACAAATAACCACTTGTGGCCTTAATCTCATCAGCATCAGATATCCAGTTTTAATCACTATAACCCTCAAGTACCCGTGGATACCCAGTATAGTGAATACCATAACTCGCAGTGCCTTTCAAATAGCGCAAAACTCTTTCAAAAGCATGCCAATAATCATCTCCAGGATTTGACACAAATCGACTCAGTTTGCTTACAGCAAAGGAGATGTCAGGTCTAGTAGCGCTGGCTAAATACATGAGCGAGCCAATAATTTGAGAATATCTCAATTGATCTTTAGCAAACTTTCGATTCTTTCGAAGTAGCACACTCGGATCGTAAGGCGTTGGAGAAGAATTGCAGTCGCTATACCCGAAGCGACTCAATATCTTTTCCACATAGTGAGACTGAAGCAATGTAATCCCACCATTGTCATCCTTTAGTAGCTTGATGTTTAAGATTACATCAGCCACTCCCAAGTCCTTCATCTCAAAGCAGTGAGATAGGAACTCTTTGACCTCCTCGATAACAGCGAGGTTGGTCCCGAATATCAATATGTCATCAACGTAGAGACACATAATAACTCCCTCGCCCCCACCATGGCGATAGTACACACATTTGTCAGCTTCATTTACAACAAAGTCTTCAGCAGTTAAAGTTCTTTCAAACTTCTCGTGCCACTGCTTAGGAGCTTGCTTAAGACCATATAAAGACTTCACTAACTTACACACCTTTCCTTCTTGACCATCTACTACAAATCCATCAGGCTGCTCCATATAAATTTCCTCATCTAGCTCTCCATTTACAAAAGTTGTCTTAACGTCCATTTGATGAACGAGAAGACCGTGTGAGGCAGCCAAGGATAGTAGTACTCGAATAGTGGTCAATCTGGCCACAGGTGAGTATGTATCGAAGAAGTCTTCACCTTCCTTTTGGGTATAACCCTTAGCCACAAGACGTGCCTTGTACTTTTCAATAGTACCATCAGGTCTAAGCTTTTTCTTGAACACCCATTTACATCCTACAGGTTTACACCCATAAGGACGATAAGTGATTTCCCAAGTACCATTAGCTAAGATGGAGTCCATCTCGCTTCGGACAGCTTCCTTCCAGTAGTCAGCATCTTGAGATGCATAGGCTTCTGAAATAGAAGTGGGAGTATCATCCACAAGGTACACAATGAAATCATCACCAAATTACTTTGTAGTCCTTTGTCTCTTGCTCCTTTTGGGAGCTTCATTGTCATCCTCCACAGGATCATCAGAGTGTTCTATCGGCATAGTGGGTTCAGGAATTATAGAAAATTCCTGACTAGATGAACTAGTCATCTCCTGATTTGATGAGCTGGACATACCTTTCATAGGAAAGATGTCCTCAAATAAAGTCACATCATTTGACTCCATAATTGTACCAACATGCATGTCGGATACCTCGGATTTTACTATCAAAAATCTATAGCCAATTCTATGAAAAGCATATCCTAGAAAAACACAATCAATGGTTTTTGGTCCAAGCTTTCGCTTCTTGGGTATTGGAATATTGACTTTCGCCAAACAACCCCAAGTTCGTAAGTAAGAGAGTTTAAGACTTCTCTTTTCCCATTCCTCAAATGGAGTCATGGTTTTATCCTTTACAGGAACACGGTTTAGGACATGACACGCAGTCATTAGCGCCTCCCCCACCATTCCTTGGAAAGACCCGATGTATCTAACATGGCGTTAACCAAATCAGTTAGAGTGCGGTTCTTCCTTTCGGCCACCCCATTTGACTGAGGTGAGTAGGGAGGCGTCCACTCATGTATAATACCATGTTCCGCACAGAATAAATAAAATTCATTTGAAAAGTACTCTCCACCATGATCCGACCTTAGTCGCTTGATTTTAAGATCAAGTTGGTTTTCTGCCTCAGCTTTATAGATTTTGAAGTAGTTCAAAGCTTCATATTTAGATTTCAGAAAATAAACATAGCAGTATCTAGTGGAGTCATCAATCAACGTCATAAAGTATCTTTTTCCACCTTTTGTCAACACACCATTCATCTCACAAAGATCTGAATGTATAAGTTCTAGCGGTGCTAAGTTTCTCGGTTCCGCGGCCGTATGAGACTCGCGGGGTTGCTTTGCTTGCACACAAACTTGGCACTTAGAACCTTTGACAGTGGTAAATTTCGGAATTAAACTCATATTGGCTAGCCGCGTCATGCAACCAAAGTTAATATGACAGAGTCGTGAATGCCAAATATTGGACTCATTATCATTGCAAACATGATTAATAACTTTAGTACATGAGTCTGACAAAGACAAGCGGAACAGACCTCCGCACTCATAACCCTTTCCAACAAATTGTACATATTTAGAAATTACAACTTTATTGGACTCAAAAACCAACTTAAAGCCATCTCGACATAAAAGCGATCCAATGACGAGATTCTTATTGATGGAGGGAACGTGATGCACATTCTTCAACTGTACGGTCTTCCCCGAAGTAAACTTCAGATTTACCGTACCAACACCATGAACAGAAGCACGTGAGCCGTTTCCCATTAGCAAGGAAGAGGTCCTTGAGACCTGATAAGAGGAAAACATGGAAATATCAGAACATACATGTGTATTAGCACCCGTGTCTATCCACCAATCAGGAGAATGACATACTGAAAGGATAGTAGGTAAAATACCGTACCCAACATCCTTCATCTCAGTATCGCTAATAACAACATTCACGGTCTTGCCGCTATTCCCATGTTGACGTTTGTCAAAGCGATTAGGGTAGCTAGGAGCCCAATGATTAGGATCACCACAGACGTGGCAAGAGCCTTTCCTCTTATCATTTTTTTTCTTGAAGTTGGTTGAGTGCGTGGCCTTGTTCTTGCCATCGAACTTTCCCTTTCCTTCAGTTTTGTTCTTATTCTTAAACTTGTGGGATTGGAAGTTTTTCCTCTGCACTAAATTGGCAGTAGAACCTCCCTCAAGTCCTCGAGCGGTTTTGTCCTTTGCTCTCGCCTTCTCTTCAACATGAAGAGACCCATGAGATCCGTAACGGAAAACTCTTGTCTCTTATGTTTCAAAGAAGTAGCAAAGTTCCTCCACGAAGGAGGAAGCTTGTCAATAATGCCACCAGCCACAAATATTGTCCGGTAAGGAACACTTGAACTGCTCAAGTTCTTTGGCAAGTGATTTGTAGGGTTCGCAGCATAGAAAACAAAAAATTTCCTACGATGGGAACTATGTACCAAGATCTATCTACTAGATACAAACAACGGGCGGATGTATATCCGTAGAGAACATACCCTCGAAGACCGACAAAGCTTAACGAGTTTAACTCGTGGTTGATGTAGACGATCTCTTGTCGATCTCAAGATCGAGAGGAAGTCCTAGCGCCGCAAAGCAGCAACTCATCCGTGCTCGCACACACGTACAAGACACCGGGCAACCTCCACCTCCTAGCTCCAGCGATGCAGCGGAAGCACAACCCTTTTTTGCCGAATAGCCACCGGGAACATGTATCTCGCTAGTCCGAGACCATGGGGATAAATTCTAGAGGAGGAGAGATATCCTTCACGAGGAGGTGTGAGAGACAAGTGAGAGGAGGGGCTCCTTTTATAGGAGGAGGGGGGTACCCAAAGGGGTGGCCGCCAGCCATGGGGTCTGCCCCCTCCCCTCCTTCATTCATGTGGGTGGACACTCCACTCACAAAATGGCCCTTCAATTTTCTCCACTCAAAAATCCACTCAAATTCCCATTAAATTTCCACCAAATTAAATGCAAACTCTCATTAAAAAAAACTCTTTTATTTTATTCAGAATTTTGTCAATTACTTTAATGACAAACATTCACAAATAACCCCTTGCTATAATTCCATTTCACATGCATAACCTCTTTATGCAATTTCACCCGAAAACCTGTTTTGGTATCTAGTGAAATAAATTCTTGCGCTTGTTTATTCTTTCGGCATGAAACATTTGCTCCAACTGGATGCCAGTGTCCCTTAAGTGTGTCACCCTACGGTTCGCGAATAATGCGGACATGATCGATACCCTTCTCCGATCAATAATCAGTAGTGGGACCTGGAGATCCATACTGACTCCCACACATTCAACGATGACTTTTCCTGTGATCGTCGGAACCTTTTACGCTTGTATCTTAATCCCTTTGTTTCACGATATATTACATGTCCGAGATTCGATCATCGGTATCTCCATACCTAGTTTGATCTCGTTACTAACATGCACTCTTTTCTCGTTCCCGTGATATAACATTCTAGTGATCAAATCACTTGCTTGCAAGCAAACCAATGTGATATCACCGAGAGGGCCCAGAGCATATCTATCCGTCATCGGGATGAACAAATTCCACTCTTGATCCATGATTCTCAACATAACACTTTAGTAGCTTTGGAGCCATCTTTATAATCACCCAGTTACGGAGTGACGTTTGATGTCAACAAGAAACTCTTCCAGTGTTAGTGATTGGCATGATCTCATGGTCTAAGGATTAGGATTACTTCGTAGTTTGTTTATAGCAATATAAACTCAATGACTTTGATCGTAATACTATACTTCGGATGAATGTTCATCACACCATTACACTAATGTTGTGATCTCGTTATTAACAACATCCAATGTCTATGATCAGGAAACCTTGATCATCTTGTTAATCAACGATCTAGTTTATGAGAGAGGCATAACTAGGAACTTTATGTTTGTTTATTAAACACACATGTATTAATGTTTCCGTATCAATACAATTATAGCATGCAAAATAAACATCTATCATATACTTGGAATACACATAATAAACATTTTATTATTGCCTCTCAGGGCATATTCCCTTCAGTCTCCCACTTGCACTAGAGACAATAATCTAGTTACATAGTGATGTATCTAACACCCATGGAGTTCTGGTGTAGATCATGTTTTGCTCTAGGGAGAGTTTTAGTCAACGGATCTGGTACATTGAGATCCGTATGTACTTTACAAATCTTTATATCTCCATCCTTGACATGCTCGCGGATGGAGTGAAACCGGTGCTTAATATGCTTGGAATGCTTGTGAGACCTTGGCTCTTTGGCATTGGCAATGGCACCATTGTTGTCACAATAGATCACCATTGGGTCCAACGTGTTTGCAACCACACCTAGTTCGGATATGAACTCATTCATCCAAACTGCTTCCTGAGCCGCTTCTGAAGCAGCAACATATTCGGCCTCCGTTGTTGATCCCGCCACCACAGGTTGTTTGGAGCTCCTCCAACTAACCGCTCCGCCATTCATGAGAAATACGTATCCGGATTGAGACTTAGAGTCATCCGGATCGGTGTCAAAGCTAGCGTCGACATAACACTTAGCGACGAGCTCTTCTTCACCTCCGTATACAAGAAACATATCCTTAGTTCTTCGCAAGTACTTAAGGATATTCTTGACCGCTTTCCAGTGTTCTGAACCTAGATCCGATTGGTACCTACTAGTCATAATAATAGCATGTGCCACATCCGGTCTTGTACATAGCATGGCGTACATTATAGAGCCTATGGCTGAAGCATAGGGGACCTTGTCCATTATCTCTCTTTCTTCCGCCGAAGCCGGACTTTGAGTCTTAATCAATGTCGTGCCTTGTGTCATAGGTAAGGACCCCTTCTTACTATCCTCCATTTTAAACTTCTTTAAAATCTTATCAAGGTATGTACTTTGCGACAGCCCTATTAGGCGCCTAGATCTATCTCTATAGATCTTTATGCCTAATATGTATGACGCTTCACCTAGGTCCTTCATTGAAAATTTGCTGTTTAGATAACTTTTAACACTGTTTAAAAGATCTATATCATTTCCGATCAATAATATGTCATCCACATATAATATCAGAAATTCCACATTGCTCCCACTCACTTTCTTGTAAATACAAGCTTCTCCATAAGTTTGGACAAATCCAAACTCTTTGATCACCTCATCAAAGCGGAGATTCCAACTTCGTGATGCTTGCTTCAATCCATAGATGGATCGCTGAAGCTTGCACGCCTTGTTAGCATCCTTAGGATCGACAAAACCCTTTGGTTGTATCATATACAACTCTTCCTCAATATTACCATTGAGAAACACGGTTTTAACATCCATCTGCCATATCTCATAATCGAAATATGCAGCAATTGCTAACATAATCCTAACTGACTTTAGCATCGCTACGGGAGAGAATGTCTCATCGTAGTCAACTCCTTGAATTTGTCGAAACCCCTTTGCGACAAGTCGAGCTTTATAGACGGTTATATTACCATCAGCATCAGTTTTCCTTTTGAAAATCCATTTGTTCTCCACGGCCTTTCAGTCGTGAGGTAAGTCCACCAAGTTCCAAACTTGATTTTCATACATGGATTCCATCTCGGATTTCATGGCTTCTAACCATTTGTTGGAATCCGGGCTCATCATCGCTTCTTCATACGTCGCAGGGTCATCATTTTCATCAACCATGAAATTCATGACAGGATTTCCGTACAGCTCGGGAGCTGCACGCGTCCTGCTTGACCTGCGAGGTTCGGTAGTACTCTCTTTCGGAGTTTCATGATCATTATCATTAGTTCCCTCTTCAACAGGTGAAGCCAACTCCGGAACAACTTTCGGCGCTGCGCTACTCGCCATACTTTGAAGAGAAGGTTCAATAACCTCTTCGAGTTCTACCTTCCGACTACTCACACCTTTCGCGAGAAACTCTTTCTCTAGAAAGGATCCATTCTTGGCAACAAAAACCTTGCCCTCGGATCTGTGATAGAAGGAATACCCAATAGTTTCCTTAGGGTATCCTATGAAGATGCATTTTTCCGCTTTGGGTTCGAGTTTATCCGGTTGAAGTTTCTTCACATAAACATCGCATCCCCAAACTTTAAGAAATGACAGCTTAGGTTTGTTTCCAAACCACAATTCATACGGTGTCTTTTCAACGGATTTAGATGGTGCCCGATTTAAAGTAAATGCAGCAGTTTCTAGTGCATAACCCCAAAATGACAACGGCAAGTCCATTAGAGACATCATAGATCGAACCATATCTAATAAAGTATGATTACGACGTTCTGACACACCATTTCTCTGTGGTGTTCCGGCAGGTGTGAGTTGTGAAACAATTCCACACTCTTTCATGTGAGTGCTAAACTCGTAACTTAGATACTCACCTCCACGGTCTGACCGTAGAAATTTGATCTTTCTATTACGATGATTTTCCACTTCATTCTGAAATTCCTTGAACTTTTCAAAGGTTTCAGACTTGTGTTTCATCAAGTAGATATAACCGTATCTACTCAAATCATCCGTGAAAGTAACAAAATAACGATATCCACCTCGCGCCGACACACTCATTGGACCGCATACATCAGAATGTATGATTTCCAATAAATCTGTCACCCGTTCCATTGAACCGAAAAACGGTGTTCTAGTCATCTTGCCGATAAGGCATGGCTCACATGTATCAAATGATTCATAATCAAGTGATTCCAAAAGTCCATCCGAATGGAGCTTCTTCATGCGTTTAACGCCAATAGGACCTAGACGGCAGTGCCACATATATGCGGATATATCATCATTTAGTTTAATCCTTTTAGCATCAACATTATGAATATGTGTAACATTATTATCGAGATCCAAAAGAAATAAACCATTCATCATCGGTGCATGACCATAAAAGATTTCATTCATATAAATGGAACAACCATTGTTCTCGGATTTAAATGAATAACCACTTCGCATCAAACACGATCCAGATACAATGTTCATGCTCAGTGCAGGCACCAGATAACAATTATTCAAGTTTATAACTAATCCCGACGGCAAGTGGAGAGGCAGCGTTCCGACGGCGATCACATCAACGCTTGATCCATTGCCAACATGCATCTTGACCTCACCCCTTGCTAGCGGTCGCTTGTTCCGCAGCCCCTGATTCGAGTTACAAATATTAGCAACTGAACCGGTATCAAATACCCACGTGCTACTGCGAGCACTAGTCAAGTACACATCAATAACATGTATATCATATATACCTTTGTTTGCCTTGCCGGCTTTCTTGTCTGCCAGATACTTGGGGCAGTTGCACTTGCAGTGGCCAGTCCCCTTACAATAGTAGCACTCGGTATCAGACTTAGGTCCAACTCGGGGTTTCTTTCAGGCACGGCAACAGGCTTGCCGCCCTTACTTCCCTTCCGTTTTCCCTTCTTGTCTTTCTTGAAACCAGTGTTCCTACTGATCATCAACACTTGATGTTCCTTTTTGATCTCCACTTCTGCAGTTTTAAGCATTGACAGAAGCTCGGGGAGAGACTTCTTCATGCCTTGCATATTATAGTTCATCACGAAGCTCTTATAGCTAGGTGGCAGAGACTGCAGAACATGATGGATGCCTAAGTCAATGGGAATCGATATTCCCAAGGACACAAGCTTATCGGCATAACCCGACATCTTGAGTACATGCTCACTAACGGAGTTGTCTCTTCCATCATGCAGCTAAAGAACTTTTCTGAAGCGTTGTAGCTCTCTACAGCAGCATGTGTGTCAAAAATCATTTTCAACTCACCCATTGTATCAAATGCATTGCCATTTTCGAAACGCTTTCAAAGTTCCGGCTCTAGCCCATACAATATGCCGCAATGAACTAAGTTGTGGTCCTCCTGACGAGTCTTATAGACATTCTTCTCCTTGTCAGGGGCATCCTCAAAAGGGGGGGGCCTAATGACGCTTCTAGCACATATTGCTTTTGTGCAGCAGAGAGGAGAATCCTCAAATTCATGTCCCATTCGGTAAAGTTGCTACTGTTCGTTGCAAGTTTCTCTTTCTCCATGAACACATTGAAATTAAAAGCAGGTGGTGCCATCTACAACAGAATTTGTAAAGTTTAGACTAAGTGTATGATAGATTGAGTTCAACTAATCCATATTACGAATGAACTCCCACTCAAAAACGACATCTCTCGTGCCTTTTTGGTGATTACATGAACCAAATCCACTACACCAAGTCCGATCATCACGTGAGCCGGTGTAGCTTCAAAGGCGAGCATCAAATGGGCATCATATCGACTATATGACTCATGCTTAACCTTTCGGTCCGTGTTCCGAGGCCATGTCTGTACATGCTAGGCTCGCCAAGTTAGAACCTTAGTATTCGCGTGTGTAACTGTTTTACACCCGAAATATGGTCGTGGATCCAAGAACACCCGATCATCACGTGATGTCTTGGAGCGACGAAAACATAATCGGTGCATACTAAAGTAAGAACACATTTCAATCTTGATATTTAAAAGAGGGATCATCTTATTATGCTAACAAAGCGCTAAACAAGCAATATAAGATGCTATCAAACATCACATGTTTATTAGTGAAATAATATGGTTCCCGCATATGATCTCTATCATGTGCATCATGGTATGATCTCTATCATACCTATATGTGTAAATCCAAGGTCTATGGAGATTACACGTTATGTATGTTGTAAGAGTATCATCTCATACTTCTACTTACAACATCACCATATCATAACACTAGCCCAGCAACAATCTAAACTAGACGCCTCTAATTTATCCATTGCAAGTTTTACGTGGCTTAGGGCTTTCGAGATAGAACCGTTCTTACCTACAAACATGAACCACAACGAGGATAACCAAATTGTTGACAACTCGTTGCAAAATAGATATTGACTATAGTAGGAGAGACAGGCACCCGCTAGCCACTTATGCAAACTAGTTGCATGTCAAGCGTGGAACAGGTCTCATGTGCGAGGACATGTAAAGTTTGTCCGGGCCGCTTCATCCCACTATGCCACCAATATCCAAAATTACAACTAAGGAGCAACAACATGATCATCATCGCCCACATACTCTTATGTGTACTACCCGTGTAAAGCATCTACGCATAGATCCGGCTCTGATACCACTTTAGGGTTTGCAGCATAGAAAACAAAAAATTTCCTACGATGGGAACTATGTACCAAGATCTATCTACTAGATACAAACAACGGGCGGATGTATATCCGTAGAGAACATACCCTTGAAGACCGACAAAGCTTAACGAGTTCAACTCGTGGTTGATGTAGACGATCTCTTGCTGATCTCAAGATCGAGAGGAAGTCCTAGCGCCGCAAAGCAGCAGCGCATCCGTGCTCGCACACACGTACAAGACACCGGGCAACCTCCGCCTCCTCGCTCCAGCGATGCAGCGGAAGCACAACCCTTTCTTGCCGAATAGCCACCGGAAACATGTATCTCGCTAGTCCGAGACCATGGGGATAAATTCTAGAGGGGGAGAGAGATCCTTCACGAGGAGGTGTGAGAGACAAGTGAGAGGAGGGGCTCCTTTTATAGGAGGAGGGGGGTACCCAAAGGGGTGGCCGCCGGCCATGGGGGCTGCCCCCTCCCCTCCTTCATTCATGTGGGTGGACACTCCACTCACAAAATGGCCCTTCAATTTTCTCCACTCAAAAATCCACTCAAATTCCCATTAAATTTCCACTAAATTTAATGCAAACTCTCATTAAATAAAACTCTTTTATTTTATTCAGAATTTTGTCAATTACTTTAATGACAAACATTTACAAATAACCCCTTGCTAGAATTCCATTTCACATGCATAACCTCTTTATGCAATTTCACCCGAAAACCTGTTTCGGTATCTAGTGAAATAAATTCCTGCACTAGTTTATTCTTTCGGCATGAAACATTTGCTCCAACTGGATGTCAGTGTCCCTTAAGTGTGTCACCCTACGGTTCGCGAATAATGCGGACATGATCGAGACCCTTCTCCGATCAATAATCAGTAGCGGGACCTGGAGATCCATACTGACTCCCACACATTCAACGATGACTTTTCCTGTGATCGTCGGAACCTTTTACGCTTGTATCTTAATCCCTTTGTTTCACGATATATTACATGTCCGAGATTCGATCATCAGTATCTCCATACCTAGTTTGATCTCGTTACTAACATGCACTCTTTTCTCGTTCCCGTGATATAACATTCTAGTGATCAAATCACTTGCTTGCAAGCTAACCAATGTGATATCACCGAGAGGGCCCAGAGCATATCTATCCGTCATCGGGATGAACAAATTCCACTCTTGATCCATGATTCTCAACATAACACTTTAGTAGCTTTGGAGCCATCTTTATAATCACCCAGTTACGGAGTGACGTTTGATGTCAACAAGAAACTCTTCCGGTGTTAGTGATTGGCATGATCTCATGGTCTAAGGATTAGGATTACTTCGTAGTTTGTTTATAGCAATATAAACTCAATGACTTTGATCGTAATGATATACTTCGGATGAATGTTCATCACACCATTACACTAATATTGTGATCTCGTTATTAACAACATCCAATGTCTATGATCAGGAAACCTTGATCATCTTGTTAATCAACGAACTAGTTTATGAGAGAGCCATCACTAGGAACTTTCTGTTTGTTTATTAAACACACATGTATTAACGTTTCCGTATCAATACAATTATAGCATGCAAAATAAACATCTATCATATACTTGGAATACACATAATAAACATTTTATTATTGCCTCTCAGGGCATATTCCCTTCATGATTGTATCTCATGAGCTTGCTTAACGACAGAGCGCTCATCAACCATCCTGTAGTCATAGAATTGCTCCATGACATATAGCTCAGTGCCAGCGTCCGAGACCCTAAACTTGGGCTCGAGTGCTTCCCAGGCGTCCTTGCCATTATCAAGGGTCAACAATGTTGTCCCCAAGAACACTAAACAAAGCGGCCATAAACATGGTATCGGCTTTCTTAAAGTTCGCTTCCTGCTCAGCAGAAAGATCTCCTTCAGGCTTGCTAAGAGTGGCGCTATAGCAGTTTAGGTTTTCAAACCAGAGAACTGCTCTCTTGCGCCATCTCTTATAGTGCATACCATCAAAAGGAGGCGGCCTAGTAGCCGCGGCTACACCAGTGGAATTCAGTTGCCTATAATCAGGTTTTTCGATTGTTGAAAATATAAGCAATAATCCATATGATTTAATCCGAATAATAAAATGATAAAGCATGATCATACAAACGATACTAAAACCAATTATGCAGATCAACAAAGTAGATGAACAGATTACACCTATAGGAGACAAACCTATCACATCTACACCAAACGCTAGAACAAAGAACTCTAGCATAATCTAAAAGAGAGAAATCGAGATCACATACGATGTAGGCTGAATAGCAGCCACAGCGGTTGCAGCAGCGTCGCCCATGTTGAGGTTGTCGAAGAGGTCGCTCACGTCCGGGAAGAAGTCGTCGTTCGGGAACTCGCCGTCGGACGACGTCGTGGTTGCCAGTAGTCGCGCTTGAGCGCTCCCCAAAAACCTGATCGCCCCTCACCCGTACAGGTTCACGAGAGGCGGGGTTCCGGAGGCCTACTGTCCCGATCTGCGGTGCACGCCGCAAGCCGGGATGGGGAAGACGAAAGCGGCGGCGCAAGGTTCTGGAGGTAGGCGTGTGTGTGTATTCGGTGCCGATTAGGTTTAGCCCAGACGCTTATATAGTGCAGGTTAGGAGGATCGTGAGCTCAGCCCACGTCCGAGTCGGTAACAGCCACGTCCATAAAAACTGGAAACGGCTGTAATTAACGCGTCCGTTAATGACTCATAATCAGTTTTCCCAACCAGCAAAATAAAGCTCGGCTCGACGAGATTTCCGCAACCCGCGGCGCGCGTGCGTCGTGACGAGGCGAGGTGGACGGCGTCGGAGGAGGAGTGCGCGAGGGCTACTCTTCTTGTCACACCTTAGTGAGTGGTGCAACACTCTACTATATAAGGTGGTCCAACTCCCCTTCAACTAGCAATGTGGGACTAAACTTTAGCACCACTAGCACAGCCATATGCTGTCATATACAAGTGGTCCAAAGAGAATTTCAGAATTTATCTAATGGGCCAACAGCCTAAAACTCACCAAATTCCAACAGTAGGTTACTGGGCTAACACAGTATTTCTCTTCACGTTTTCCACCATGAGTTTGTCGTTGTTGCGCCGATAATGGCCAGGCATTATAAACATGAGCATTTGCGATCAAGAAATTAAGAGGATTGAAAATACCAAAATAGAATTAACTCTCCTAACCAAGTGAAGGCTACTTCCTTGGCTCCCCACTCGTGCCATTTGCCATTCTAGTTGTCCACTCCATCGACGGTTACACTCCACAACACATGACCAGCCACAGAAACTGCGCCACAGACCCTCCTCATTCTTACCATCACCAGCGCGGATGCATAAGCTCGAAGACGATGATCCCCTCAACGAGATTCTTGTCTATCTCCCCCGTCCCTCAGGCTCCCTACATCATGCTTGCCTCCACCATCTCCAAGCACAGAAGTATCTGCACACGGAATAGGAGTTTGATCAAAGCTTCTGGATCCAGGGTAAAAATGAACCAAGGTAAAATCACTACAGGAATAGGAAGCTTCGCCGAGGGCTGGGAGCTTCGCCGACGGCAAAACATCGGGGCCGTCGGCGTCGCCATTGTCCAGGCCATATCCCCTCCATGGACGTCGGAGTACAGCTGCCCTCGGCGTATCCTATGCTACGCCGACGGCTGCCCTCGGCGTAGCTAGTTTTCCTTTTACCTCATTAAACTTTGAAAAATCATAACTAAATCATTCTAATTCGGAAAAATACAAATAATATATCAAAATTTGCAGAAAAATAAGATCTATCTATCTACACTTAAATATTACATATTTGTAAAAAAAAATAAGTGAAACATAAAACATTATATATGGTTTAAAATGGGCATAAGAAATTCAAAAACGATTGAAACAATGTGAAACCTATATTGTGCATACATGTGCATCATGGGATGGCGAACAATGTTGTAGGAGGAAGTTTTCCTTTTTGTCGCACCAAAAAGCCATTTTTCATTTTCCGAGCACAAAAACCGAATGGTTTTGTGAAGCAACCATCAAATGGCTAATTCAAAATGCTACCACCACATTTAAAAAAAATACTAGATCATTTTATATGGACAATATCTCAAAAAAGGGATATGAGACCTTTCCGTCCACCCCTGGTGAAAAAGATAAATTCCTGCCGAATCGGTAGGAAGTGGGTCAGATATGAACTACAAGTACATGATCCGATGCTCATGTTTTTTACAAAAATCATTTTTAGGTTCACAAAATTCTATTTTATCAAAGATCTAATGCAAGTTTAGCGAGGCCCGGCCCCGAGCTAAGAATCTTCATGTCCGCCGTTCGACAAAGTTTGACGGTAGTTTAAAACGGGCATAACAAATTAAAAAACGATCGAAACAATGCGAAACCATCGCGTGGTCTCATATTATGTGACATATTTACAAGGAAAAATATCAAACCTGGTATATTGATTATGTCTGAAAAAACCCTTCACAAAATGACCTATCTCATTCGAGGTTTCTTGGCTTTCGGGTCAAATGACCAATGTTATGGCGATAATTAAGGCATAGTTTGTGACAATGTGTCCATATTATGCATACATGTGCATCATGGGATGGGGAACAATGTTGCAGGAGAAAGTTTTCTTTTTCGTCGCACCAAAAAGCCATTTTTCATTTCCGAGCATAGAAAACAGATGGTTTTGTGAAGGAACTACCAAATGGCTAATTTAAAACGCTACCACCACATTTTACAAAAATACTAGACCACCTTATATGGACAATGTCCCAACAGGGGGATCCGAAACCTTTTCGTCCACCCTGGTGAAAAAGATAAATTCCTTCCAAATCGGTAGGAAGTGGGTCAGATATGAACTACAGGTACATAATCCAATGCTCATGTTTTTTTTACAAAAATCATTTTAGGTTCACAATATGCTATTTTATCAAAGATCCAATGCAAGTTTTCATTTTCCAAGCGCAAAAAAGGAGGATTTTCTGAAGCAACCACCAAATAGCTAATTCAAAAATGAGGGTTTGTGATTAGTTGATATGGATATCATATTTAGATTCCTTTCATTTTTCTGATCAATTTAGACATATTATTTATCAAATTCCGATTTATGGATTAAAAGTTATTAATTATTCCATATTAAATAGAAAAATACAAAAAAGTAAAATTATTATATTTTTATTTGAATTCAACAGTATTTTTATTTGAATCGACATTATATTTACTTATTCATTATTGTTTACTTAAATAAGTGTTTGTAGTTTCAAAAAATAAAAACATTTGACATAATGATATAAGAGTTAATAGGATTGATATCATAGTATTGACAACTAGGTACAAATTGCTTCGCGGAAACTGATTCAGAAGGAACTGAAACGTTCAGCGTGCTAGAGCTGGAGTAGTGCTAGGATGGGAGACCGAGCAAAAAGTTTGTTAAAAACTGCAATTTAATTAAAGATTAAATGTAATTAGTGTTAAAAATGTTCTAAGTGAGAGATTAACGATTTAAATAAGTTGAGAAAAAATTCATAAAATCTTTTGAAAAAATATTCAAAACAATTAATTTTTTTTTGGATTTTTTACAGCCTGCCGTTATTATGCCGAGGGCGAGGCCGACGGCTAGAGCTATGCCGATGGGCAAAAATACCTCCGTCGAGAAAGACCTTTGCCGAAGAGGCTACGATAAGGATAGCCGTCGGTGTAGCATACGCCGAGGGCATTTTGGCCTACACCAACGGCTTTTTACCCTCGGCGTAGCGTGCCGTTCTGTAGTGAATCTAAAAGAAAACTACGTATATCACAAAGCATTACGCAGATATATACCATGTTTGTAAGAAGACCGAGTCTTAAGCATATTAACCGACTGATAAAACATATTATTCACATCAAAGATATAGGGAAGTTCAATTAGCAGCAGGTCAAAAGTTAGCGTTGCATGTAAGAACATCACACCGATGCGAGCAGCCTTTTCATCAAGTACTTCGGAGTGTTAAGTAAATAAGGAATTCGGGGGATATGTTGTGTTAAATGATAGAATACTTTTCGTATCCTTGTAGAGTTGGGCACCTCCCAAGTGTCGTTTCTTCTCCTAGCTTGCCGTGCAAAATAGGCTCTGGACCTCAGATCGCTTGGCAAAGCGGGGCTGGCCGCACCAACCGACTTGCCAGCTATGTAAGTGTCATGCTGAGACTGCCAGACACATCCTGTTTGAATACCGCTACTCTAGAAGAATTTGGCAGGCCGCGGCTTCCTGGCTTGATTGCCCGTCCCTTGTGCAGAACATTGGAAAAGGCCGCCCCATAGTTATTCAATATTGGAAGGCCGCCACTCAGGCACCATCTGCATGCCCACTGGGTCTGAATTCAGCAGTCACGCTTATCATCTAGGAGATTTGGAAAGAGAGGAATGCCAGAGTTTTTAATAGCAAGTTTGCAATGCCTGCAGTCCTCATCCAAAAGATAAAAGACGAGAGCAAAAGCTGGGTTTTGGCTGGTGCCAAATATCTTCAGGAGATTATAAGCTAGTGTGTTTGTCTCCCTTTTTTTTGAGGGATTTTTTTTGGCTTCCACCAATGTTTGCTCCTACTTTATCAATATAAAGACAAAGCTTTTGTCTCGTTTTAAAAAAAAGTATCCTTGTTGATTTATGACGGCACAAGAAGAAACAAATTAAGTATAGTGGCAACAACAACAACAACAACAACAACAACAACAACAACAACAACAACAACAACAACAACAACAACAACAACAACAACAACAACAACAACAAAATAGAAGTTCATAGCTGGCATCTAATCAACATCAGGTGAGTTATTTCGCCAAAAAAAAAACATCAGATAAGTTGCATCAATCATGTGTGAACCAACTACTGTTGAACAACATAGTCCCTCACACGTCCTTTATATTACCTTGTGCTTCTTCTACCAAATATTATGTTTCTTTTAACAAATTTATAGTTCCAAATCGCATAACAGTTTGGTTGTATCCTAGATGCGCCTCGTGCTTCCCTAGCACCGGCCTCTGGAACACTACGTGCTGGGAGGCTGAGATGTCGTCGAGGGCACAAGAGAATGAGGCTAATCAGACCTGATGATGTAAAGCAGGAGGCTGACACATGATTTTGCTAGACCGAGAAATTACGTCACAGTGCATATCATTTAGATTTATATGGGGTTTTCTTGAATTGACAGACAATTACTTCAACTGAGTCCAGTGATGCGTACTCGTGTACACAAAATAATTAATTTCCTTTGTCTAGAAATAACTGACTTGACTTTGTATAGATTTAAATGTATCTACACATTAAAACATGTCTAGATACATGTAAATCTAGACAAATCCAAGTCATTTATTTCTGAATGGAGGGAGTACAAGACTTCTTTTCTTAGGGACAGGGGACATGATCCAATCCACCTTAATCAAGGGAATGTACCATCTAGGTTATTTATTCATACGTCCATATGTTCCATGCTACTCCCTCCGCCCTAAAAAGGATGTAACAAAGTTTTCTAAATTTGAATGTATTTATATATTAAAATGTATTTAGATACATTCAAATTTAGATAAATCTATGACATCCTTTTTCGGATGGAAGGAGTATGATTTTTAACAATGACTATTTTGTTCTCTTATTGGTGTGCTTCGTCTAGGCCGCCAGGACCTAAATGGTAGAAACTCTTGTTACCCGTCTGGGTATCTTGTTACCGCCGGGACCTAAATGATCGATGCAATCTTCCCATGCCATGTCGGCATATTGAGTTGGTTCAATGCACTTCCATACAGCACTGATGCACTTGTACCCAGAACCAAACCCAATCATCCAAACTTGTTCTCCTTTCTTGATCCCACCCTTTGCGTCGACATATGCTAGCTCATACCACACGGAGCTGCTAAGTGTGTTCCCGAACCGGTGCAAGGTCATGCGCGATGGCTCAGCCTGTTCATCTGATAGACCGAGGCTGTGTTGGGACTCCATCGACCACCGCACGCCCTCCTGCATGGATGCAGAAATGCTGGAAGGCGGTGCGGAAGTCAGGGACATGTATGTTGATCCTTCCATTGAGCACTTTCCCCAGGGTGAATGAGAGAAGGAATTTACACTTCTCTGAGAAAGGGAGCACATCTGGTCCCAAACTTGCAATGTTACTCTTGAGAGCCTCGCCGGCTATATCCAAAAGGTCCTTGGATAAATTGATCCCTAAATTCCCCTCCTCATCTTCCTCTCGGGAAACACATCGGTAGGCATCGTCCTGGGCGCTGGTTGATTTCCGCACTATGTGCGTGAGTTCAAACCTAGCATTAGCCTTGGAGGTGGAGAGGAGTATCGCGGCGCCACCTGCTCGGAACAATACATTTTGCAGCTGCATTGAACGTTTGTTACCCTTGTATTGTCTCAAGATCTCTGCGGATACAAGCAGTGCATGTGCACCGGGAGCGGTAGACTGCAGGAGGTTCCTTGCAAGACCTACCGCGATTAGACTCGCACTGCACCCCATCCCAGAGAGCTGCACGTGGCGGATGTCGTGCCGAAGCTTGTACCTTCTCATGATTATATCAGCGAGCGATGGAGTTGGGTCGAAGAGGCTGCAGTTCACGATGAGTATGTCGATCTTATTAGGATCGATGCATGTATTCTTGATTAGGTCATCGATGACCGTGAAGACAATAAGCTCTGCCTCAGCTCGATATTCACTTAGCTCATCAAGTGGAGGAATATAGTGCAAGGAAGGTGGAACACTAGTCTCGTCGCCGAGGCCAGATCGCTGGAGCATACGTTCCATGAAGTGAAAAGTACTCTCATCAAAAAATGGTACAAGACGTGTGTGCTCAACGTAGCTCGCCATGGAGGCACGCCAGCTAGAATCAGGACAGAAACAAGCATAATTCACAAGGTATACCTGGCGAGGATGGCGGATCTTGTGATAGGTAAGAGTGATAATTGGTAAGAAGGTAAGAAAGAAGAGATGGACTGGACGGAGAGCGTGGAACCAGACAAGAACCTTATTACCGGGACCGAGCCATATGGATATTATTAGTAGGATGGTGGCTATAAGTGGCAGGAGGATTGTAGTGTGGAAGTTGTTCACGGTTATCTGCTTAAGATGAGGCCACAAAACCATGTTGTATATGTGGATGCTTTGGTGTTGATTTTGTAGGATGTGTGTGGATGCGAAGCAAGGGAAACCTGTTGGTTATATATATGCTACAAACTTCGGTGCCATTCATTGCACCAGCAAGTATATGTTTTTCAAAGGAAAGCGGCGAGGTTTCTGCATCTTCTTCGCCAACCAAATGAGATTGGAACACTTCACCAGCAAAAAAATATATTTAACTATAGATGAAATCTGAATTCGGACATGAAATGTGAATTCGGGCATCCTAACTATAAAGTTACAGCTAGCGACAAGGGTTTTCACCCGTCGGATGCATTTTGAGATGGTACCCACGTGATGGATGAAGCTCATGTTGCATTCCGGATTAATTACAAGACGTATCTAGATAACACATATCAAGAGTTAGTAAAGTCATGAAGAATGCACGAAGACATCAAAAGTACAAAATTGTGGAGCGAGTGAGAGGCCAAATTATGATACGAATGACATGAGAAACCCCTCTCGCCAGAGCCAGTGGCCTAGAGGATTTTTTTCATATTTGCAGTGTTAGGTACTTCACCAAGTTTCTCTTTTAACTATAAACGATATCATTGGATTTTCATAAAAAAGTATATTCACCTATATTGTGATACAAAAAAGTATGGTCAAGTATACCCGTCGAAGACCACACAACGTGACGTCAAAAAGAACACTTTCACAAATCTCGGTTTGTACTAAAGGGTCTCCCAAATCTCGACTATATTCTGCAAAACATACATTTGTTGCGCAACAATCCAAAAGAACCAAAACATGTGATGAAACCATGTGGAACTGAAAACATGTGCAGAAACATATACTAGAAGTTCTTTAAACATGCGCCACTCGCAATTGACATGCATCATGCATGTTTCCTTTGTATAGTTAGTTGCTAACAACTAGATTTGCTTCTGGTGGCAAGTATAGGACCAAATAGTAGTTTGACTCTGGGGAATCTTTGATGTCCCTCTTGTGTTTTAAATCAAATAAATGAGTGACGGTATGTAAATAGCATAACTAGAATTAGGTTGCGAATTAGATAAGCCAATCCACTAAAAATTTGTACTTGAATGTGTGGATGTCATTTTCAGGGGTTTTTCCACCGTTTCCTTATTTGCAGTTGCTTTGAGTCTCGGAGATTTATGTTATAGGGGTAGAGCAGTATCTATATCATGGGCCTCATTTATTTGTCGGATTAAAAAACATAGGAATAGGATCTCATGAGTTCCTTGTGAAGTCTATTACTGATACCTATATATCGATGTTGCTTGTTTTACTGCATTGTATCATATGGAAAAAAAGTATTATCGCCAAGAGGTCTAAGTGGATGGAAAATTTTATTTTTCTAAAAAAGGAGCATATATTAATATCGCAAGATACCAATTACACTCAGCATCTGCAACAACGCAAATAAGGGCATTACAGATGCACACAGCGAAGAAAAAGAATTACAGAAAAAAAAGTTTTGCTACAGCGACCAAACACCACCAAGACAGCACCAAAAATCCATCATGTCCAAAAGCGGCGTCTCCAAGAAGGAAACAGTGCACTAGCACCGTCATCGCCCTGATCATCGATCATAGGTTTTTACCCCGAAGAAAGTCCACACTAACAAAACAATGTCTTCAACAAGGTCATTGCCAGACACAACTAATTAAGGCCAGATCTTAGATTTTTACCCTGCAGTTTAAACTCTGAATTCTCCTGTATTATCGTCCCCACTTTCCAATGTTGCTGCTCTAAGACCTAGATCACCAAGCCAAAACCTTATCGCCATCAGGATTCAAATCACCATTACCAGTCTCCGGACCTTAGATTTTATAGCATTTTCCACGACTGACTTCACCATGATACTAAAGGCATGTCCTTGATGGCAATAGTCTGCAAAGCTTCACAGCACTCCCTCTAAAGCCAAATAGTCAAATAAAAACATGGTTGCGTGTGACCGAAATCCATCTAATCTAGTGAACTCTGGCATGTCGTCCATTGGAGTATTTTTCATTATGTTTAATTTATAAAAAAAGATTAGATACACCATGACAAATATTTAAGTTAGGTTAAACAGATAAACAATACTAAGAAAATTATATGTGCAATCTGCTATGCTAGAGAAATCTAGCACACATATATATATGGGCATGTTTTCGCATGGACCAGCAACAATTAAGGCAAGCAAAGGAGTTGAGCATTCAAGTCGTCGATGCATGCATACACGTGGGATCAACTATCCAAATGGAGATACAACGTGTTATCCTTTTGTGGAGAAACTAGAATATCATCAAGGTTGGAATACGGTACAATCAACTTTGGCATGGGGGATGTTTCAAAAAAAAAAAACTTTGGCATGGGGGCATTTTTAGAATATTTATGGATAGTGGCGAAAACAGGAGATGTGAAAATTGCGTAACAACCGTCTAATACCTCGCCAATCTCCCAACTAACTGAACAGATATTGGCGACTTTTCTTCAGAAACACCATGCTATGGATTCTCCCATGCTCTCTGCCTTCTGTCTCGACCGAGACAAGAATTCAGAATCACACAGCGATAGCTTGATGCCCACTTTCACAAGTCACGGGAAGCTCACACTGGTGCAGAAATGCTTATCAGTAGCATGGCGAAACTACCATCAATGGGAGGGGCGTAGCCCAGGATTTAGGTATAGGCTGCTGAGCGATGACAATCACCGATGTAGTATACAAATCTCGAGACATCAAGTACACACTACAATAGCATATTAGTAGCATAGCTGGATCACGATGATGACTACGTACTGCCATGCCATGCCGCAGAGCAGTTCTTACACGTGCAAGCGATGCTTCGAAGCAAGCCCAGCCATCCTATTACTTCGTTTATCTAATATTGTATATCCGCTTATTTTCTTAATATTGTACTCCCTTCGTTTTAAAATATAAGATGTTTTAGCTTTGTGAAACAAATATATCTAGACTACTTTTAGTATTTAGGTTTACTAAGGTTTGAAGTGAATCTATACGCTAAAAGTAGTCTAGTTATATTTTTTCACAAAGCTAAAACATCTTATATTTTGGAACGGAAGGAGTATATTTGTTTATTAATTAATATGTAACGTTACAAGAATATGTAATGTGCTACGCTACAGGAATCTGCTACGCGATAGAAATCTAGCACATATAGTATGGGCATATTTTCGCATGGACCAGCAACAGTTAATTCAAGCAAAAGGAGTTGAGCGTTCAAGTCGATGCATAAATACACGTGGGCTGTCACCTTATCACGTTTGGAAGATGGAACGATCAGCTTTTACGAGGGCATTTTAGATGATTTATGGATAGTGGCAAGAAAAGAGGTATTTCGGAAAACATGGAAGACAGTCAAAATTTGGCAACAACAGTCTAATCACTCACCAATTTCCCAACTAACGAACAGATATTGTCAAGCGTGCCAAACTTTTCTTGAAAACACACAGGGATTCCCCATGCTCGCTGCCTTCTGTCTCGATCTGAAACCAACTTTCACGAGTCAAGGGAAAGTCACACAAGTGCAGAAATGCTTATTAGTAGCGTGGCGAAATCACCAGCGGCGGTGTGTCTGTACACGTCACTAATATGGCGCCATTGGTATATCTTACTAGTAATGTCTGTCATTGTAATATAGTGTACTAATATGGCTTACCCTTCGGAGCCACCGCTCTTCAAAGATTATTTTTTTGTTAAATCTTGACAGTAAATTTAAGATCTAACCATCACGGATGATATGCATGTCTAACATATTGCAAATGCGATAAAATAGATGGCCCAAATTAGTTTGTCGGTACACCCAAGACCTCTTCAATATTTAGTATGTTCTAATAATGTCCACTTAGCTAGTACTCTGAATGCGCGTTATGCGAAACATGGGCGACCCACTGATGCGCAACATGAATAACATGATGCGAAACGGTTTAGAAGTCGGCATGAATGGTGTCACTCTCATGTCGGATTGGAAAGTTAAGAAAGACCGAGTCCAAATAAACCGTTGAGATCGGGCCCGAGGCTAAGACAGTTGACACTTGCAAATCCTTAGAAATTAGGAGTACAACTCTAATGGCATATTGCCGCCTACACCTTCTATAAAATGTCCCACCCACCCTGACACTCCCCACCGGCTATACTCAGTCATCCTCACCACTGCACACACATGAACAACACAATCCAACAACATGACCTCGTGGTCTCATCTCAAGCGCCTCAGACTGCTATACTATTGTGCTCCCAACACCTTCGTCCTGGCAATTGCCACCACCACAACACTCGCAGCCGCCTTCCTCATGCGCAGCGCCATCTCTCCTATCCACCTACTCCTAGCCGTCCCTCTTCTAGCCGGCATGGCTACCTTATACCGTGCTCTCCGTCCTAGAACCGTATACCTTGTTGACTATGTTTGCTTCATGCCGAGCCCCAATTCTAGATACCCGAAGGCCACACTGCTCGAGCATGCACGTCTCTCCCCGTGGCTCGACGATTCCAGTGTCAGGTTCATAGATCGTGTTCTTCACCGCTCCGGCATGAGCGACGAGACACATGTACCACCCTTGTTTCTGAATGTAGAGCCATCTTGTAGGCTAGATGAAGCACGCGCCGAGGCGGAGTTGGTCGTCTTCTCCATGATCGATGAACTTCTTGCCAAGACGCGCATCGACGTTCTTGCCATCGACATCCTTATCACAAATTGCACAGTCTTTTGCCCCATGCCATGCATCACAGACAGTATCGTGAACCGATACAAGTTGCGGCGCGACATTCGTGTCATCAACCTCTCCGGGATGGGGTGCAGTGCGGCACTGACGGCAGTCGGGCTCGCCAGGAACATGTTGCGGGTCAGCATGCCTCGGGGGTCACACGCGCTAGCTGGTAGTGTCGACAGAGACCACCGGGCCGTGCTACTACTGGGGAAACAACCATTCTATGCAGCTGGTCAACATCTTGTTCCGCATGGGCGGTGCTGCCAAGCTATTATCCACTTCGAGGTCCAATGCTCGGTTTCGATTTGCGCATGTCGTGAGGACGATCACGGCCGCAAATAACTCGGCCTACCGCTGTGTGTATCAAGAGGAAGATGAGAAGGGAAACCTAGGGACTGCTCTCTCCAAGGACCTTATGGCTGTCGTCGGAGACACGCTCAAGATGACTATCGCTGCAACCGCACCTCGTGTCCTACCGATATCAGAGCTTCTCAAGTTTTTGCACTTCTCCCTGGTAAAAAAGGTTCTCTACTGGAAGAGAATGGCGCCATACATCCCCGGCTTCCGCTCTGCGTTTGAGCATTTCTGCATCCATGTTGGTGGGCCAGCGGTTATCAACTCAGTACAACATGGCCTCAATCTGTCAGACAAGGATGTCGAGCCATCGAGGATGACGCTGTGTCGGTTCGGAAACCAGTCGACCGCATCGGTGTGGTACGAGTTGGCATACATCGAGGCCAAAGGCCGAATGAAGAAAGACGACAGGGTGTGGATGATCGGATTCGGTGCAGGGTATGAGTGCAGCACCGTGGGGTGGGTGTGTATACGACCATCCTCTGGTGCGGATGGTCCTTGGGTTAGCTGAATCTAATCATAGTCACATGGTCATTCACACTATATACTATAGGGAATAAGACATGTCAATACTCCATGTAATTAAAATATATGGATGTTAGAACTTCATCATTCTGATATTTGTGTTGTAATCTATTTACATTGTTTCTAACAATTTGCAAATGTACAAAGCTTAATACCATTTTGACCGGACTCTTAATTTAAGTTAAATAGACAATACGGCCTTCTCTTTTAATAATATTAAAATTTTAGTGTAATTTTAACTTGCTCATTTCAGCGTGGAATATTCAAACTCTCCATCTCATGAAAGTAAGGCATACACCGGGTTGGCACGACTCCAATCTTCGCCTGCTTTTCTCACCATAATCATAGCACTAAGGTGTGCATAAGCAAGGTAACCGTGGATTAACCCCCCACATGTAGTTTTATATTTCTTTCTTATTGGGACCATATGCATCTCAGCCACAAAGTTGTGATGCTTGAGACGGCGTCGTGCCAATAAATCTGCTCCGTCACAATGCTGGTGTGATCATGAAAGTTACTCCATGAAACCAAAGTCAAGTGAGATTCCACCAAAATTCCACTTCTAGGTTTATTATAAAATTAGTATTACAAAAGTCAAAACTTTATACTAGAAATCTCAAAAGAAACTAGAAGTGGGACTTGGGTGACCTGACGCCGACACCCTAGACGAGACTGAGATGCGGCTTGCGGAGGCAATTCAAGTTAGACAAACGTGCCCCCAGGGTTTGCAACGGGATCTTCTTTATTATCGTCATCCTGAAAGAATTCTTAATTAAAAAATTACCGAAACTGTATTTTGAAGAAGGAAGCGACTGAAGGTGTCAGCTCGTAGATCTCTATCATTTTGTATGTGCTGTGTCCATGGCTTTGTAGGTCCATGTTCTACGTTAATGCTTTTTTGGTCAAAAAGTCGGTACCTGACGAAGAAAACATATGACCTCGTGCCTAACAGTAGTTCTGGACTGAAGCTATTATTTTTCGGTAGCCTTATATTTGGAGTCGTTCCCCAAAACTTCCTGAAAATGTGCCTCATGTATACCAACCGGTGTTGCACACCGATGAGACATTTTGCTGTTCTGAACAATCTGTTTGAATGTATATGTATGTACACTAATTCAGATGTACTGCAAAACAATCTGCCTAAATCACACGCCGGCAGGGCTACCGTCTTTCCTCGGGTCGCTCACCGCCGTCAGCATCCCATGGAACACGTTCTCACCACCGCCGCCACCGGAGACCGGTTGCAGCAAGTCTTGCACAATCATCTGGCACACGGCCCCTGATCCCGTCCCCTCGAGCACGTGCCCTCGGATTCTCAAAAACTCCCTTGCTTCGGCGCTAAGCTTGATGACCTCGCCGTCGGTCACCGTCTCATCCTCGTACTTCACCACGTTGGGCACCAGCTTGTGGTACACCCTTGCGCTCTGCACGGCAGCAAAGGGGCTCATGCCCACCACAAAGTGGTTTAGGAATACCTGCGTCACCGCTGCAATAATGTTGGTGCCACCGCTCCCACCCAGCACGCCGGCAAGCTGACCGCCCTTGAGGATGATGGTCGGTGTCATGGAGAGAGGTCGTTTCCCCGGGGCGATGAAGTTGGCCGGCGCTGGAGGGAGGTGGTCGGGGGTCTGCTCGGGCACCGAGAAGTCGTCCATCTCGTTGTTGAGTACTATGCCAGTGGACGGCGACAGCACATGCACGCCGAAGAAGCTGTTCACCGTCGTCGTCATCGCCACCGCGTTCCGGTCGCTGTCCACCACGCACAGGTGGCTCGTCCCGTTGTCGCGCAGCTGGCTCCATCTGAGATTTAGTCAGAGATAGTGCCTGCTTAATAGTACAACAATTAGCGTAACACTCCTTAGTTAATTACTGCTTACTTTTGGAGATAGTAGTCAGATGGGAAGGTGGTGTTGTCAACAATCCTCTGGCGGATCCTGTCGGCGTACGCCGATGAGAGCATCTCAGAGACGTTGCCGGCGACATTAACGAAGCTAGGGTCACCGAGGTCCATCCGGACGGCCAGCATGTGCTTCACAGCCTCGATCAGCCGGTGCACGCCAAGAAACCCCTTCAGAAACTCGGTCGACTTGTACCCACCCAAGATGTTCAGCACCTACGTACACAAAATCGAAACAAAATTTATTCAGCAATCGAGACATAAAGCACTAGATAATCAATCCATAAACATCATTGAAGCAATATATAATTGAATGATCGTTCCATGGACAACTTATGAAAAGTACCTATGTGATGTCGCAATGGTTATCTAGCTTTGATTTTGAATTGAACAAAAAAGAAAGATGAATGTGAAAAATAGCAAAGGAAGTTGTGACGGCTAGATTTTAGACTTTTATTATAGGAATTCAAATGAACCAAACAATTTTTAACAAATTTTAAGTATGACACAGGCCTTCAAAATTAAGGAAATTTTATCGAAATTGCAAGCAGTGAACATACCAGTGCTATGCCGACGGTGCCGCTAGACGGTGGCGGCATGCCGAGGAACGTAAACCCCATGGCATCGGCCTCCATGGCCGGGCTCACCGCCACCTTGTACCCCCTCATATCATCTGCCGTCACCACCCCACCAGCTCCACCAGCCTCGCCCCGACCTGGCCACCATAGAACGCGCCTATGCCTTCCTCCGCCATGGCCTCTAGTGCGTCGGCAAGTGCCGGGTTGCGGCAGATCTCACCGGTGGTGAGGAGCTTGCCGTCCGGAGCAAACAAGCCGCGCAGACCAGGATCGGCGAGCACGTCAGCCTCTATTTCCTTGAGCGCGTTGCCGACGTAGGAGACAATGGTGTAGCCGTCGCGGGCAAGCTGGATTGCCGGAGCGAAGAGGGACTTCCACGGGAGCCGGCCGTAGCGCGACCACGCGGCGTGGAGGCCGGCGAGCTCCCCCGGCACGCCCATGGCCAGTGCGCCCTTGTACTTCGTCGTTGGGTCAGCCTCGTACATGTTCTGGCATATCACAAATTGTAGAAACACGGCAAAACCATGTAAGCTAAAAAACATTGTAGAGAGCCATGAACAGAGACATGAGACCATGACTCTGAACATCGACTTAGATATTTTAAGGAAGAAGAAAAACAGTTACCGAGCACAATCAAAATACTCCCTCTGATTTAAATTAGTGGATTCAGATTTGCCTAGACTCGGATGTATCAAATTCATAAAATAATATAATAAATAAATGATTTTTTTGTTTAATTTTAAATAAGAAATAAATCATGTATACATCTAAACCGCCTTTTCTTAAATCTAAGCAACCCTTTCGTAAATCCAAACAAACTTTTAATAAATCCAAGCAAACCTTATAGTACTAAAACATGATTAGATACATCTGACTCTAGACAAATCTGAGTTTATTAATTTAGATAAGAAAAGGTAGTAAATCATGGAGACAATTACTCCATCAAATACAAAATACTATGAGACTCGTGCGCACGATCAACACATGGAGGGGAAAGGCAGATGGACCCTCGAGGCCACGAGTGGTGGACTAATAACAATAATACAATATTCTCAAACAATAAACTAATTAGCAACTATCACATGCTTAGGCTTCTACATCCGCTCCATTTCTAAGAGCACATAGGTAGGTAACGTACCGGCGTTGCCGCTGCCGGCGCGGTCTCCCGGGCGTCGAAGGCGACGGCCTCGCCGGAGCTCGCGTCCCTGACGACGATGAACGCGCCGCCGCCGATCCCGCTGGACATGGGGTGCACCACGCCGAGGCAGAGCGCCGCCGCCACGGCCGCGTCCACGGCGTGCCCGCCCGCCCGCAGCGCCGCGGCGCCCACCTCCGAGCACCGCCCGTCGTCCGCCGCCACCGCGCCCGCGCCGCGCGCCTCCCACCCCGCTCCGGCTCCGGTCGGCAGAAGGCCCGGCGCCCGAGCCGGTGGTCAGGAGCAGCAGGACGCCGGCCAGGGCGAGCAGCGCCACGGCGATGGCCAGAGCGGCGCCCGGGCGGCGCATGCGCCGACGCGACGGCGAGATCGACGCCATGGCGCCCTCGGGGAGGAGAGGGCTCTGCAGGGCGCCGCGCGGCGAGGCCATGGCCGGAGACAGATTCCGTGGACGGACGGACGGACGGGCAAACGGTGGTGGAGAAGCGGAGGATTCTTTGGATGGTGAGAGCTGACAATGGGCTCTGCTTTGTCGGCTTCAGATATTTAGTACGTGGTGCCAACTGCCAAAAAAAACTCTCTGTTCTGTAGCTAATTTTTTATTCGTCTTTTCTGAGACTGGTCAGTCGAAGAAAATGAAAATTCCGAAGGGAAGGCCGGCGTAATTCAAAGATTTTTTTTGTGCATGTACTAATCCATGGTTGAAAAAAAAAAACGTGTACTCCCTCCGATTCTATTAATTTGTCACGGGTTTAGGTCTAAACCTGCGACAATTAAGTAGTGGTGTTTCCTTGCACTGCAGGCTTTCATTCACAGTTCGTACCAACCAATGGGTTGGCCTCTGCATTACGCAGTTACATTGGTCAGGTTCATGTACGTAACGACCGAGAAGCAAAGCCGTCTAGGTACGTCGTATATATGGCCGGCTGCATCCTAGAGCATCTCCAAGAGAGCTTCCTAAATTAATATTATCCTCTAAACAGGAATCCAAAACCCTGCCCTAAACAATCTATGCATACATTTATTTTTATTTAAGAATAAGCCAAAAAAGGCATATCATTTTCTCGTACATAGATAGGTAACATATGGGAAGTGACATTGTTTGTCATGGTCACCGTTGTAAACAAGACAACACAAACCCTGGCTTTGTTTTTTGAAAGATAAAGACCTCGAAGGACCTAGAAACTACATTATAAATGAAGAGGGTGAACATTTACATAAAGGCCCCGAGAAGGACCGGATATCTACACACAAGACCTTGATTTTTACGCATCGCGCCTCAAAAGATAATTGCGTCGGCCCGCGAAACGCGAACTGTGAGGCAAATCTCAACCTCTCCCTCGCCACCCCGGCTGTGGCGCCCCGCAAAAAAACCACTACTAGAAAATCGCGTTGTTTTTGTGCATTGCATCATCATGACCGCATGCTCATGTCATCATGCCACATTGCTTTTGCGCATCGTCATCATCATGCATTTGTTTGTCTGAAACTATTTTCGAAAAAACATATTTTTGTTTTCTAAATACCCGCCTTTATTTTCAAACACAAAACCCGGGTCTCCGGAATATTTTGTTTCGTCTAAAAATGGATTCTAAAAGCCTTGTTATGACAGATAAAATAATTATATTATTTTAAGGGGGCAGCCAAACCGGGTCGATCCGACCTAGCCGGCCACCCCCAAAATTATCCAAAATCAGCCTGTCTAATTTCTTTTCCTACCTAACCCTAACCTACTCAGTCCCAGCCACATCACCCCGACCAATCACCTGCCGCCACCTCATCACCCCCTTTCCCTCCACCCACTCCCAGCCTGCCACATCAGCCTGGCCACCCCCGACCCCCTCCCTCTGGCCCCACCTCGGGATCCCGCCCGTGCACGTCACTCGCTCCTCTCTCCCTCCTGCCCCCGTTCTCCTGCCCCGCCTCTGCCTCGCGACCGCAGCAACCGCCACCTGCCTCTCCTCGCGTGGGCCCGCCCCCACCTGCTCCCCATCCCCACCCTCTGGCCCCACCCCGCCCTCTTCCCGCAACCCTCGACCCGACCCCCACCTCCCCGCTCGGCCCCGTCTCCCCCGCGTCCTCTCCTCCCTCTCTCCAGCCTCCGGCCGCCAGCCGCCTCCTCTCTCTCCGCGCGGCTCCGCCCTGCGCTGACCCCCCCTCGCCACCAGCCGCCGACGCGCCCGTCCCCGCTCCCCTCCAAGGCCCCGGCCTGGCGCCGTCCCCGACGTCCGCCAGAGAGCCCCTCCGCCGCGAGCAAGGTCACCGCCGGCCTCCTCCCTCCGGCCTCCCCTCCCCCCTACCGGCCGCCTCCTCGTCGCCTGCAAGCCGCCAGCCCCGCGCCTCCTCGTCGCCGACCCGGACCCCCTCTGTGCCGCCTTCCCAGCCCGAGCCGCCCCGACCCGAGCAGTCCCGCGCCGGCGCCGCCTCCTCCACCGTGCTCTCCGTGGCCCGAACCTCCATCGACCCCGCCGCCCGGTTCCCGTGCGTCGCCCGCATCGTCCTCTGCGCTCCCTGCATCCTCTCGGCGGCTCGTCCCCGCCCGACCGCGCCTCTGCCTCGCCCGGCCCCCGCTGACCCCGCCTCTGGTCGGCCCCGCCTACACCCCCTCCGCCGTTCAAGTCCCTGCCGCCGCGCGCCTACCTGCCCTCGAGCCGGCGCCGTGCTCCCCAAGTGCTGCTACGAGGATGTGGTGGTGTGCACTGTTGAAGAAGTATGTATGACATAGTGTCTGGGAAGTTACTGCGTGTATGCGATGGAAAGAACAATGGTGGTGTTATTCTAGTGTGGTTGGAGGACAAGTGGCGTTGCTCTCGGGTATTTCAGAGCATCCGCCGCAACTTGCGGATGTCGTTTGAGATATCGAGACCGACCGAGACGAGGACCCGCAGATCCGCGCAAGGTCGATGCCTAATTCAAGTTCGCCGTCGACAACGGAACCGTGATACCTCGAGATCTCCTTCATGGACACCAAAGCCGGAACATCAAGGCCTACCCCATGGAACCTCAAGATCTTCACCACTCGAAGTGTTCCGCCAAGATCGCCATCGACAATGGAACCAAGACCGAACCCGGTGGCTTTTGCTGGACCATCAACAAGATCTACAATGGGACGCCAGGACGGAGACCCCGGACCCGAAGGCCACAGGTGCGACAAGTACCCCTTCCCGGATGCGATGCTCGAGAACCCGGACGGTAAGGACACCGACGCAGAACGCCAAGTTCTTCATCCCGGACGCCAAGACCGACTTGATACACGGGCCCGACAAGATCGACACCGTCCAGGGCGAGTCCGATGCGCCCCCGACGCCGAACCAAGTCCTTCTTCGCGGAACGCCAAGACCTACTCTGTTATCCGAGAACGATCCCGCCGAGACCGAACCCCGGATCCGGACCCTGAGACCCGACCCCGAACCCCTCGGAGCCCAAGTTCGCCGAACCCTAATTATTTTGGTTCTTCGCGGATAAGGCCGTTGAGTTGATGCGAGTGTCGACCCGATCTTCGGATGAACCTTCGGCAATGTTTTCAGGCGAGCACCTCCCCCTTTCTACCTATCTTACTTTTATAGTCTTTATTCCCTCATGTTGATCTTTTGCTATCTGTGTTGCGATGCTCTAGCTTTCGTACCCGTGATATCCCTTGCAGCCTTATATTGCCTTGGACACATCCTATTACCTGTTGTTTGGTAGATAGTTGGACTTGCGAGTCGTCGTTGCTGGCTCAAGTGTTGTTGCGTGTCGTACAGTACCACAGTTGTTGGAGTATTTGCCGCATGTTTAGTGTTGGAGATGATCATGGCTTGAATTATTGTTTAATAACTAAAATTGAAATTAGGTAAATGCAGAGGCACAGGTGGGCAATAGATGTTATTGAAGGGGTTTCGCAGCACAGTAAATCAAAATTTTCTACGGAAGCGAACAGAGGGAAAGCCAAGATCTAATCTAGGAGATGCAAACAACGAGAGAGATTGGATTAGATCTTCATACCCTTGAAGATTCGCACAGCGGAACGTTCGTCGGAACGTGGGTGATGTAGTCGTACTCGCTTCTCCTCCTCGCGATCCGATCCGATCTAGCACCACAAGTGGCGGTGCCTCCGTGAGATGCACACGTGCAGCACCTCGACGTCTCCTCCTTCCTCGGACCAGCAAGTATGGTGGAGAGATGGATTGGATCTACATCACGACGGCGTGGTGTATATGGTGGAGAATTTCTGCTGCAGGGCTTCGCCTACAAACAGTCGGGAGGGAGAGAGGAAGGCAGCAGGGCTACTAGGGCTTGGAGGGAGATGTGTGTTGGGGGGAGGGGGCGCACCAGCCCTCTATATATAGAGGGGGTGGCGGCGGCCAGCCCTAGCCCCTCCTCCAAGCCTATCTCTAGTTTAAACGATTTAAACTTATCCCCTTATCTAGAAATTCTATCCCTAGATTTAAACGAGTTAAATCTATCTAGAATCGGCTGGGCCCTATGGGGCCTTGTGCCCCTGGCCCAACGCGGCCAGGACACTCCCTCATAGGCCCATGCCCCCTCCCGGAAGGTGGGACCACGTTGGCCCCCTTCCGGAAGGTTCTAGAAGCTTCCGGTACAATACCGATTAATCCGGAACAATTCCAAACTCCAAAAATTGCACTGCCTTATATGAATCTTATTCTCCGGACCATTCCGGAACCTCTCGTGATGTCCCAGATCCCATCCGAGACTCCGAACAAAAATTCATAAACCAAGTATCCAATCTATCCTAGCGTCGAGACACGTTAAGTGTGTGACCCTGCGGGTTCGAGAATATGCAGACATGATCTTCTATCAATAATCAACAGCGGGGTCTGGGCACCCATATTGACTCCCACACATTCATCGATGATCATATCGGATGAACCACGATGCCAGGATTCAATCAATCCCATATATATATTCCCTTCGTCTCGCGATATTTTACTTGCCCGAGATTCGATCGTCGGTATCGTCATACCTAGTTCAATCTCGTTCACAGCAAGTACTTTACTCGTTCCGTAATCCGATATCACTTTGTGATTAACTCCTTAACCACATGCTTGCAAGCGGTGTTGATGTCGATTACCGAGTGGGCCCGAAGTATATCTCTCCGACTTGGGAGGGACAAATCCCATCTCGATACATACAACCCAACAGATACTTTCCGATCACCTGAGAGACACCTTTATGATCACCCTCTCATAGGATGACGTTTGATGACCTCAAAGCTTTCTTCCGATACCAGGGAGTTGTATTATCTCATGGTCTAAGGAATACAATATTTGACATAAGAAAAGCTTCGCAAAGACGAACACGATGACACGATCTAATTGCTTCGCTTAGTTTGGGTCTGTCCACCATATCATTCTCCCAATGATATGATCTCATTATCAATTGACAACTCATGTCTATGGTTAGGAAACCTTAACCATCATTGATCAATGAGCTAGTCCATAGAGGCGTACTAGGGACACGGTGTTGTTCACAAACCACACAAGTATTAAAGTTTCTGCTTAATACAATTCTAGCATGGAATATAAACTTTATCATGAACAAGAATTATAATAATAACATCTTTATTATTGTCTCTAGGGCATAATTCCAACAGTCTCCCACTTGCACTAGAGTCAATAATCTAGTTTACATTTGGCAACAATCTCACACCCATGGCACTGAGGTGCTGATCATGTTTTACACGTGGAAGAGGTTTAGTCAATGGATCTGCGAATTTTCAGATCTGTATGTACTTTGCTGATCTTCAGATCTCCATCTGCTATATAATCTCGGATTATATGAAACTTGCGGTTGATATGCTTGGTCTTTGGATGATATCTTGGTTCCTTAGCGAGTGCTATGGCGCCAGTGTTGTCACACAATATCTCCAGTGGGTCCAATGCACTTGGAACCACGCAAAGCTCAGTGAGGAAGTTTCTGATCCAAACTCCTTCACTTGACGCTTCTGTAGCAGCCATGTATTCCGCTTCTACTGTAGATCCCGCGATCACGCTTTGCTTGCAGCTTCTCCAGCTCACGGCTCCTCCATTCAAAATATACACGTATCCTGTCTGAGATTTAGAATCATCCTTATCGGTGTCGAAACTAGCGTCGACGTAACCTTTTACGACAAGCTGTTCATCACCCCCATAGACTAAGAACATTTCTTTAGTCCTATTTAGGTACCTTAGGATGTTCTTCACGGCTATCCAGTGTTCCACTCCTGGATCACTTTGATATCTGCTCGTCAAACTAAGAGCTTTGGACACATCCGGTCTAGTACACAGCATGGCATACATGATGGAACCTATGGCCGAGGCATAAGGCACTTTGCTCATAGCTTCCCTATCATTTACCGTAACTGGACACTGAGCCTTGCTCAATATCTTACCTGACAACATAGGCACTGAACCTTTCAATGCCTTATCCATTCTGAACCTTTTCAGAACTTTGTCTAGGTATGTACTCTGGCTTAAAGCTATCAGGCGTCTTTGTCTATCTCTATAGATTTTGATGCCCAATATATAAGCAGCTTCACCTAGGTCTTTCATTGAAAAACACTTGTTCAAATAACTCTTCACATTGTTAAGCATGTTGATGTCATTTCCAATAATCAATATGTCATCCACATATAGTACCAGAAACGTCACCGAGCTCCCACTCACTTTCTTGTAGATGCAAGCTTCGTAGAAATTTGGAATAAATCCAAAGCTCTTGATCACTTGATCAAAACGAAGGTTCCAACTCCGAGATGCTTGCTTCAGTCCATAAATGGAACGCTGAAGTTTGCATACTTTATCAGCATCCTTAGGATCGACAAAACCTTCGGGTTGCATCATATACAACTCTTCATCAATGTTGCCATTGAGGAAAGCAGTCTTGACATCCATTTGCCATATTTCATAATCATGAAACGCAGCAATTGCTAATAAAATCCGAATGGACTTGAACATCGCTACGGGAGAGAAAGTCTCATCGTAGTCAACACCTTGAACTTGTCGAAAACCTTTCGCAACAAGCCGTGCTTTATAGACGGTAACATTACCATCCGCGTCCGTTTTCTTCTTGAAGATCCATTTGCACTCAACGGCCTTTCGGTCGCTAGGAGGGTCCACCAAAGTCCATACTTGGTTTTCGCTCATGGATCCCAATTCGGATTTCATGGCTTCTAGCCACTTCTCAGAGTCTGGGCTCATCATCGCTTCCTCATAGTTCGTAGGTTCACTGTCTTCTACTAACAAGACAGTCAAGACAGGGTTGCCATACCACTCAGGAGGGGCACGTGACCTTGTCGACCTGCGACGTTCAGTAGCAGCATCATCCGAAGCTTCATGATCCTTGTCATTAGCTTCCTCTATTGTTGGTGCAGGCGGCACTGGAACAATTTCAGGTGCTGCGCTACTCTCCAATTCAAGAGAAGGTTCAATAACCTCGTCTAGCTCTACTTTCCTCCCACTCACTTCTTTCGAGAGAAACTCCTTCTCAAGAAAGGAACCGTTCTTTGTGACAAACACTTTGCCTTCGGTTCTGTGATAGAAGGTATACCCAATAGTTTCCTTAGGGTATCCTATGAAGACGCATTTCTCCGCTTTGGGTTCGAGCTTGTCCAGCATCAACTTCTTGACGTAAGCTTCGCATCCCCAAACTTTAAGAAACGACAACTTAGGTTTAGCACCAAACCACACTTCATACGGTGTCGTCTCAACGGATTTAGATGGAGCCCTATTTAAAGTGAATGCAGCGGTTTCTAATGCATAACCCCAAAATGATAACGGCAAATCAGTAAGAGACAGCATCGATCGGACCATATCTAATAGGGTTCGATTCCGGCTTTCAGACACACCATTGCGCTGTGGTGTTCCGGGTGGCGTGAGTTGTGAAACGATTCCACTTGCTTTGAGATGCGTGAGAAAATCATAACTCAAATATTCACCCCCACGATCGGATCGTAGAAACTTAATCTTTCTGTTACGATGGTTCTCCACTTCATTCTGAAATTCTTTGAACTTTTCAAACGTTTCAGATTTATGTTTCATTAAATAGATATACCCATATCTACTTAAGTCATCGGTAAAAGTGAGAAAATAGCGATATCCACCGCGCGTCGAAACACTCATCGGTCCGCATACATCGGTATGTATGATTTCCAACAAGTCCGTTGCTCGCTCCATCATACCGGAGAACGGGGTTTTGATCATCTTGCCCATGAGGCATGGTTCGCATGTGTCAAATGATTTAAAATCAAGAGACTCCAAAAGTCCATCAGAATGGAGTTTCTTCATGCGCTTTACACCAATATGACCTAGACGACAGTGCCACAAATAAGTAGTATTATCACTATCTACTTTGCATCTCTTAGCCTCAATGTTATGGATGTGTGTTTCATCCCTTTCGAGATTTAGAAGAAATAAACCACTCACAAGAGGTGCATGACCATAAAAGATGTTACTCATATAAATAGAACAACCATTATTCTCCGATTTAAATGAATATCCGTCTTGCAATAAACACGATCCAGAAATAATGTTCATGCTCAACGCAGGCACATAATAACATTTATTAAGGTTTAAAACTAATCCCGAAGGTAAAACTAAGGAGAGCGTGCCGACGGCCATCACATCAACTCGATCCGTTGCCAACGCGCATCGTCACCTCATCCCTCGCAAGCCGCCGTCTATTCCGTAGCTCCTGTTTCGAGTTACAAATATTAGCAACTGAACCGGTATCAAATACCCAGGCACTACAACGAGGGCTAGTAAGGAAAACATCAATAACATGTATATCAAATATACCTTTGATGGTGCCAGCCTTCTTGTCCGCTAAGTACTTCGGACAGTTGCGCTTCCAGTGACCCTTGTCCTTGCAATAGAAGCACTCAGTGTCCGGCTTGGGACCAGACTTGAGCTTCTTCTCAGCAGGTGCAGCGCGCTTGCCGCCGCCTTTCTTGAAGGGCTTATTTGCACCTTTACCTTTCTTAAAGGAGGGCTTGTTGACCATCAACACATGATTATCCTTCTTGATGTCCACCTCCGCAGCCTTCAGCTTTGCGAAGAGCTCGGTGATCGTATCAGTGGAACCAATCTAATTATGAGTCACTACAAAACTTTTGTAGCTGGGAGGGAGTGATTGCAGAACCCTGTCAATCTTGAGCTCCTCTGGAATCTTGCAGTCCAGTTGCTCAAGGCGTTGAGTGTAGCCCGACATCTTAATGGCGTGCTCACTAACGGAACTCCCTTCCTCCATCTTGCAGTTAAAGAACTTCTCAGAGATCTCATATCTCTCAGAACGGGCCTGAGTCTGAAACATGGTTTTCAGCTCCTCGAGAATCTCAAAGGGCCCGGGATAGTTTTCAAAACGATTTTGAAGTTCCGGTTCCATAGCAAACAACATGGTGCTCTTAATCACACCATAATCATCTTTGCGCGACTGATAGACAGCTTTCTCATCAGCCGGCGCAGTTGCAGCAGGGGGGTTACCTAATGCTTTCTCAAGGACATAGTCCTTTTGTCCGCCAGACAGAATGATTCTTAGATTGCGGAACCAGTTGGTGAAGTTAGACCCATTGTTTCTAAGCTTTTCTTTCTCAGCAAAAACGTTGAAGTTGAAGTTGGACTTGGCCATTGGATCTACAGTATTTGCAAGTACAATTTAGACTATGTTCATGATAAATAGTTCAACTTAATCAAATTACTAGATGAACTCCCACTAATTTCAACATCCCTCAAGTTGTTTAGTGAACACGATCCAAATTCACCACACCTAATCCGATCATCACGAGAAGAGATGTGGTTTCAATGGTGGACAACGAAGTGTCGATCATATCATTCATATGACTCATGCTTAACCTTTCGGTTCTTGTGTTCCGAGGCCATGTCTGTACATGCTAGGCTCGTCAAGTTAGACCCAAGTATTTCCGCGTGTGCAAAACTAGCTTGCACCCGTTGTATGTGAGCGTAGAGTCTATAGCACCCGATCATCACGTGATGCTTGGACACGACGAACTTTCGCAACGGTGCATACTTGGGGAGAACACAGTTTTATCTTGATCTTTAAGTGAGGAATCATCTTATAATGCTACCGTCGCGATCTAAGCATAATAAGATACATAAAAGGATAAACATCACATGCATATAACTTTATGTGACATGGTATAGCCAATCTTCGCGCAATGATCTCCATCTTGTGCGTTCCGGCATGATCTCCATCACTCCACCATGATTGCCTCCACCACGAATAGCAACTACAACTATTGCTAACTACTTAGCGATAAAGTAAAGCTATTACATGGCGTATAAGAAGTTGACTCGCAGGTCATACACAATTATAAAGACAACCATATGGCTCCTGCCGGTTGTGTACTCATCGACATGCAAGTCGTGAAACATTACAAAACATGATCATCGCATACAATATACACATCATATCTTGGGCCATACCATATCACAGAAAACACTCCCTGCAAAAACAAGTTAGACGCCTCTACTTTGTTGTTGCATGTTTTACGTGGCTTATGGGAGTAGATGCTAAAAACGATTCTTACCTACGGAAAGCCACAACGGTGATATTATGGTTGCCAAACTCCGGTGTTAATCCCATGACAACTATAGTGAGAGAAACTGACATCCACCAGCCGCATGTGTGGTACAAGCCACACGTCAAGTGCGGAGCCGGTCTCGCGAACGACGTCGCGTAAGGTTGGCCCGGACCGCTTCAATCTCACTATCCCGCGTCATAAGAAGAACACAAACAGGAGGCTTGCAACAGAAAACATCAACGCCCGCAACAACCATGTTGCGTTCTACTCGTGAATCACATCTTCGCATAGATCTAGCTCTGATACCACAGAAGGGTTTTCGCAGCATAGTAAATCAAAATTTTCTATGGAAGCGAACAGAGGGAAAGCCAAGATCTAATCTAGGAGATGCAAACAACGAGAGAGATTGGATTAGATCTTCATACCCTTGAAGATTCGCACAGCGGAACGTTCATCGGAACGTGGGTGATGTAGTCGTACTCGCTTCTCCTCCTCGCGATCCGATCCGATCTAGCACCACAAGTGGCGGTGCCTCCGTGAGATGCACACGTGCAGCACCTCGACGTCTCCTCCTTCCTCGGACCAGCAAGTATGGTGGAGAGATGGATTGGATCTACAGCACGACGGCGTGGTGTATATGGTGGAGAATTTCTGCTGCAGGGCTTCGCCTACAAACAGTCGGGAGGGAGAGAGGAAGGCAGCAGGGCTACTAGGGCTTGGAGGGAGATGTGTGTTGGGGGGAGGGGGCGCACCAGCCCTCTATATATAGAGGGGGTGGCGGCGGCCAGCCCTAGCCCCTCCTCCAAGCCTATCTCTAGTTTAAACGATTTAAACTTATCCCCTTATCTAGAAATTCTATCCCTAGATTTAAACGAGTTAAATCTATCTAGAATCGGCTGGGCCCTATGGGGCCTTGTGCCCCTGGCCCAACGCGGCCAGGACACTCCCTCATAGGCCCATGCCCCCTCCCGGAAGGTGGGACCACGTTGGCCCCCTTCCGGAAGGTTCTAGAAGCTTCCGGTACAATACCGATTAATCCGGAACAATTCCAAACTCCAAAAATTGCACTGCCTTATATGAATCTTATTCTCCGGACCATTCCGGAACCTCTCGTGATGTCCCAGATCCCATCCGAGACTCCGAACAAAAATTCATAAACCAAGTATCCAATCTATCCTAGCGTCGAGACACGTTAAGTGTGTGACCCTGCGGGTTCGAGAATATGCAGACATGATCTTCTATCAATAATCAACAGCGGGGTCTGGGCACCCATATTGACTCCCACACATTCATCGATGATCATATCGGATGAACCACGATGCCAGGATTCAATCAATCCCATATATATATTCCCTTCGTCTCGCGATATTTTACTTGCCCGAGATTCGATCGTCGGTATCGTCATACCTAGTTCAATCTCGTTCACAGCAAGTACTTTACTCGTTCCGTAATCCGATATCACTTTGTGATTAACTCCTTAACCACATGCTTGCAAGCGGTGTTGATGTCGATTACCGAGTGGGCCCGAAGTATATCTCTCCGACTTGGGAGGGACAAATCCCATCTCGATACATACAACCCAACAGATACTTTCCGATCACCTGAGAGACACCTTTATGATCACCCTCTCATAGGATGACGTTTGATGACCTCAAAGCTTTCTTCCGATACCAGGGAGTTGTATTATCTCATGGTCTAAGGAATACAATATTTGACATAAGAAAAGCTTCGCAAAGACGAACACGATGACACGATCTAATTGCTTCGCTTAGTTTGGGTCTGTCCACCATATCATTCTCCCAATGATATGATCTCATTATCAATTGACAACTCATGTCTATGGTTAGGAAACCTTAACCATCATTGATCAATGAGCTAGTCCATAGAGGCGTACTAGGGACACGGTGTTGTTCACAAACCACACAAGTATTAAAGTTTCCGCTTAATACAATTCTAGCATGGAATATAAACTTTATCATGAACAAGAATTATAATAATAACATATTTATTATTGCCTCTAGGGCATAATTCCAACAGTTATTTGGTTGTTAACCGTCCACTTGTGTCCCGTAGGACCCCGAGTTCTTGACACCTGTTCCGAGATCGAGCGCGCTAACCACAGGTGGGGTGTATGGGCACCCCCATCGATTTAGTACCTGATTCCAAGCACTGTACTGGGGGCCACAAAGTAGTTTGGGGCTTTATTACTATACTGTACTTATGCCATGCTTTACTGCTTTAATTTAAATTGTGCGAGGTACTGCACCTGTACTGTTTAGGGAAGCAGAGTGTTTTCGTGGTATCGACAAGCCCAGTCACACTTTCGGGTGCCCAGTCGTTTACAGCCACTGGTGCAAACCCTGAGTCCGTCTCGGAGACCGGCCGACTTCGTTGCGGGTAGCTTAGTGGGGTGGCCCCCATGTACTTGCTTTGGGTCTGGGAAACGTCATGACTTAGGCCCCGCCGACATACCGATGGGTGTATGTTAACCGATCTGGCAAAAAGGGTCGAAGTGCGTGTGGATACTTTGGTGCACCCCTGCAGGGTTAAATCTTTTCGAAAAGCCGTGTCCGCGGTTATGGACGACTTGGAGCACAGTTCTCGATCATAGACAACTATAACTAAAGTTTACTGTTATAAATTTGACTTGTATCCGATATGACTAGTAATCAGCTTCACTGCAACGGAATGGCTAAATAAAAGTACCAACAACTGCTGGGTTTTGGGATATCTCATGCTAATTGTATCTGACTAGTAAGTGTTGCAACTACAATGGAATGGTTAACTAAAAGTGCCCACTGCTTATTATATCAGGATGACTATCTATACCTGACTAGTAATTGCTGCAACGATAACTGAATAAATAAAACTGCCAACTGTGTGAGTTCCTCGGTTGACTTCCTCGTTTGGTCTCGAGGGGGAAATACCAGGATGGGTATGTTTGGTGGTAGTATCAGGATGGTTCCGGATAGGTCTTTCTTACCCCTCTCTGATAGCCGCTATTTATATCGAGTCTCTATAGGTTGTTTAGTGCATGCTGCGCTGCCGCTTCAGTCCACCATACCTATGTAGGCGAGGACCGCCGAATTCTAGCCTCGCCGTGTACTGGCCTCAGTACTGACCGCTCTCTCCTTTTCCTTTGCCCTTTGTCGGCACCCCTTTGGTTTAAGCAGGTATTGAGATCGCCGTCGTTAGCAGGGTTACCCTTCCGGCTTGGCCTGGGCAGGGTTATGGACGCCATTGGTTCTTCAGGGCTCTTAGCCCCATTTGTATCTTGTTCGTAGTCGGACGCTCTATCATTTTCAAGGTTATTTGGATCTTTGTAATGTATATCTGTATTTTTGACTCATTGAGTCGCTGTTGTATATATATATATCTGTTCTATGGGTCCCATCGAGGACTGTTGTGTAATGTTATTACTTCGTTTTCCACCCGCACGCAAGTGCCTGGTGGGCATCCTTGAATCATTTCTATGCGGGTTTGGCGGGAAGCGCTAAAACTTGCATAGGGCCGATTCTGAGGGTGTTACAGAGTGGTATCAGAGCTCAGCAGTTGCGATACCCCACAAGTCCAGCCTGTAGGATAACCTAGCTAACGGCCGAAGTAGAGTGTCAAAACTATTTTTGCAAAATCGGTTGGATAGTTCTGATTAGGTCTGATTTTACTCCTTACCCCTCTGCTGCTCTCCTCTCACCTCTGCGTGTTTTGAATCCGCTCTCTTCTCTCTCTTCGAGTCCAGGATTTCTCGTGGTTGGGTTCCATCGTACCTTCAGGGTTTCGCTTCCTCCTTGGTAACGGTGTTGCTACATCAGGTCTTCATGCTATCCGAGGAATCCTTCGTCTAGTGGACTTCTCTTTGTTCCTTCTCGTGCCTTCCGGTGTTTTCCGACGCGACGACATCATCTACGCCAGATTCGATGCAAAGTCTGCATCACTCCTTTGTTTCTGAACCTCGATTGTCAAGATCTTCAGTCTGATTCCGAGAATGGTTGCACGCTTTTCTACTGATTGTGCGGAGTAATAGTTTGGGTGCGTGATGGATTGGCCCCCATGCCGACTACCCTTTCTATTCGCTCTTGTACATTGAAGTGGGATAGACCGCATATTTTCTCTCCTTCTATCGAAGTTAGAGGTGGCTTTATTTGTGGATACCTCTACCTTCGCCCTTTGTTCCCGGAGTGTCCTCTTGACGATCACGGACAACGACCTCTTGTTGGTGGTGTCGCGAGGATCTACGCGAAGCGAGAAGACGCGGATCGCCGACCTTCCTTTCGGTACCATGAGGCGGATCTCGAGGGCGAGATCCATTGTTAGTGGTGTCGAATTGTGGCGCCCCGCAAAAAAACCACTACTAGAAAATCGCGTTGTTTTTGTGCATTGCATCATCATGACCGCATGCTCATGTCATCATGCCACATTGCTTTTGCGCATCGTCATCATCATGCATTTGTTTGTCTGAAACTATTTTCGAAAAAACATATTTTTGTTTTCTAAATACCTGCCTTTATTTTCAAACACAAAACCCGGGTCTCCGGAATATTTTGTTTCGTCTAAAAATGGATTCTAAAAGCCTTGTTGTGACAGATAAAATAATTATATTATTTTTAGGGGGCAGCCAAACCGGGTCCATCCGACCTAGCCGGCCACCCCCAAAATTATCCAAAATCAGCCTGTCTAATTTCTTTTCCTACCTAACCCTAACCTACCTAGTCCCAGCCACATCACCCCGACCAATCACCTGCCGCCACCTCATCACTCCCTTTCCCTCCACCCACTCCCAGCCTGCCACATCAGCCTGGCCACCCCCGACCCCCTCCCTCTGGCCCCATCTCGGGATCCCGCCCGTGCACGTCACCCGCTCCTCTCTCCCTCCTGCCCCCGTTCTCCTGCCCCGCCTCTGCCTCGCGACCGCAGCAACCGCCACCTGCCTCTCCTCGCGTGGGCCCGCCCCCACCTGCTCCCCATCCCCACCCTCTGGCCCCACCCCGCCCTCTTCCCGCAACCCCCGACCCGACCCCCACCTCCCCGCTCGGCCCCGTCTCCCCCGCGTCCTCTCCTCCCTCTCTCCAGCCTCCGGCCGCCAGCCGCCTCCTCTCTCTCCGCGTGGCTCCGCCCTGCGCTGACCCCCCCTCGCCACCAGCCGCCGACGCGCCCGTCCCTGCTCCCCTCCAAGGCCCCGGCCTGGCGCCGTCCCCGACGTCCGCCAGAGAGCCCCTCCGCCGCGAGCAAGGTCGCCGCCGGTCTCCTTCCTCCGGCCTCCCCTCCCCCCTACCGGCCGCCTCCTCGTCGCCTGCAAGCCGCCGGCCCCGCGCCTCCTCGTCGCCGACCCGGACCCCCTCTGTGCCGCCTTCCCAGCCCGAGCCGCCCCGACCCGAGCAGTCCCGGCGCCGCCTCCTCCGCCGTGCTCTCCGTGGCCCGAACCTCCATCGACCCCGCCGCCCGGTTCCCGTGCGTCGCCCGCATCGTCCTCTGTGCTCCCCGCATCCTCTCGGCGGCTCGTCCCCGCCCGACCGCGCCTCTGCCTCGCCCGGCCCCCGCCGACCCCGCCTCTGGCCGGCCCCGCCTACACCCCCTCCGCCGTTCAAGTCCCTGCCGCCGCGCGCCTACCTGCCCTCGAGCCGGCGCCGTGCTCCCCAAGTGCTGCTGCGAGGATGTGGTGGTGTGCACTGTTGAAGAAGTATGTATGACATAGTGTCTGGGAAGTTACTGCGTGTATGCGATGGAAAGAACAATGGTGGTGTTATTCTAGTGTGGTTGGAGGACAAGTGGCGTTGCTCTCGGGTATTTCAGAGCATCCGCCGCAACTTGCGGATGTCGTTTGAGATATCGAGACCGACCAAGACGAGGACCCGCAGATCCGCGCAAGGTCGATGCCTAATTCAAGTTCGCCGTCGACAACGGAACCGTGATACCTCGAGATCTCCTTCATGGACACCAAAGCCGGAACATCAAGGCCTACCCCATGGAACCTCAAGATCTTCACCCCTCGAAGTGTTCCGCCAAGATCGCCATCGACAATGGAACCAAGACCGAACCCGGTGGCTTTTGCTGGACCATCAACAAGATCTACAATGGGACGCCAGGACGGAGACCCCGGACCCGAAGGACACAGGTGCGACAAGTACCCCTTCCCGGATGCGATGCTCGAGAACCCGGACGGTAAGGACACCGACGCAGAACGCCAAGTTCTTCATCTCGGACGCCAAGACCGACCTGATACGCGGGCCTGACAAGATCGACACCGTCCAGGGCGAGTCCGATGCGCCCCCGACGCCGAACCAAGTCCTTCTTCGCAGAACGCCAAGACCTACTCTGTTATCCGAGAACGATCCCGCCGAGACCGAACCCCGGATCCGGACCCTGAGACCCGACCCCGAACCCCTCGGAGCCCAAGTTCGCCGAACCCTAATTGTTTTGGTTCTTCGCGGATAAGGCCGTTGAGTTGATGCGAGTGTCGACCCGATCTTCGGATGAACCTTCGGCAATGTTTTCAGGCGAGCACCTCCCCCTTTCTACCTATCTTACTTTTATAGTCTTTATTCCCTCCTGTTGATCTTTTGCTATCTGTGTTGCGATGCTCTAGCTTTCGTACCCGTGATATCCCTTGCAGCCTTATATTGCCTTGGACACATCCTATTACCTGTTGTTTGGTAGATAGTTGGACTTGCGAGTCGTCGTTGCTGGCTCAAGTGCTGTTGCGTGTCATCTAGTACCACAGTTGTTGGAGTATTTGCCGCATGTTTAGTGTTGGAGATGATCATGGCTTGAATTATTGTTTAATAACTAAAATTGAAATTAGGTAAATGCAGAGGCACAGGTGGGCAATAGATGTTATTTGGTTGTTAACCGTCCACTTGTGTCCCGTAGGACCCCGAGTTCTTGACACCTGTTCCGAGATCGAGCGCGCTAACCATAGGTGGGGTGTATGGGCACCCCCATCGATTTAGTACCTGATTCCAAGCACTGTACTAGGGGCCACAAAGTAGTTTGGGGCTTTGTTACTATACTGTACTTATGCCATGCTTTACTGCTTTAATTTAAATTGTGCGAGGTACTGCACCTGTACTGTTTAGGGAAGCGGAGTGTTTTCGCGGTATCGACAAGCCCAGTCACACTTTCGGGTTCCCAGTCGTTTACAGCCACTGGCGCAAACCCTGAGTCCGTCTCGGAGACCGGCCGACTTTGTTGCGGGTAGCTTAGTGGGGTGGCCCCCATGTACTTGCTTTGGGTCTGGGAAACGTCATGACTTAGGCCCCGCCGACATACCGATGGGTGTATGTTAACCGATCTGGCAAAAAGGGTCGAAGTGCGTGTGGATACTTTGGTGCACCCCTGCAGGGTTAAATCTTTTCGAAAAGCCGTGTCCGCGGTTATGGACGACTTGGAGCACAATTCTCGATCATAGACAACTATAACTAAAGTTTACTGTTATAAATTTGACTTGTATCCGATATGACTAGTAATCAGCTTCACTGCAACGGAATGGCTAAATAAAAGTACCAACAACTGCTGGGTTTTGGATATCTCATGCTAATTGTATCTGACTAGTAAGTGTTGCAACTACAATGGAATGGTTAACTAAATGTGCCCACTGCTTATTATATCAGGATGACTATCTATACCTGACTAGTAATTGCTGCAACGATAACTGAATAAATAAAACTGCCAACTGTGTGAGTTCCTCGGTTGACTTCCTCGTTTGGTCTCGAGGGGGAAATACCAGGATGGGTATGTTTGGTGGTAGTATCAGGATGGTTCCGGATAGGTCTTTCTTACCCCTCTCTGATAGCCGCTATTTATATCGAGTCTCTATAGGTTGTTTAGTGCATGCTGCGCTGCCGCTTCAGTCCACCATACCTATGTAGGCGAGGACCGCCGAATTCTAGCCTCGCCGTGTACTGGACTCAGTACTGACCGCTCTCTCCTTTTCCTTTGCCCTTTGTCGGCACCCCTTTGGTTTAAGCAGGTATTGAGATCGCCGTCGTTAGCAGGGTTACCCTTCCGGCTTGGCCTGGGCAGGGTTATGGACGCCATTGGTTCTTCAGGGCTCTTAGCCCCATTTGTATCTTGTCCGTAGTCGGACGCTCTATCATTTTCAAGGTGATTTGGATCTTTGTAATGTATATCTGTATTTTTGACTCATTGAGTCGCTGTTGTATATATATCTGTTCTGTGGGTCCCATCGAGGACTGTTGTGTAATGTTATTACTTCGTTTTCCACCCGCACGCAAGTGCCTGGTGGGCATCCTTGAATCGTTTCTATGCGGGTTTGGCGGGAAGCGCTAAAACTTGCATAGGGCCGATTCTGAGGGTGTTACACCGGCCAACCAAGCGGAGGAGAATGACGAACCACACTGATGTGAAGAAGGCTATAGAAGCACCTCTTATCTAGGGAGGGTCACCATCTAGAAGTAGATTGGCGTCCTCCTCCATGGAGGCTCGATAGACATGCCCTTCAGTGTCCCGCTGATGCTGCGCCGAAGCATCTCAGCAGGGAAGACACTCCGGCCACCTCCTAGACTAGGCGTTGCCCGGCATCTCACCTTCCCTCCCCCGCGCTCCACGACCGGCCAAAAGAGGATGAAGTAGTAGGGCAACCACAACAACGAGGAGTACGTAGACGACCTTGTTAGGCAGGATCTCGGCCTTGGACGAACTAGATGTCCTCTCTGTTGGAGATATGCCCTAGAGGCAATAATAAATGTAGTTATTATTATATCTTTGTGTTTATGATAAATGTTTACATTCATGCTATAATAGTATTAACAAGGAAACATTAATACTTGTGTGATTTGTGAACTTAAATTGAAGTCCCTGGCAAAGCCTCTATACAATACTAGCTTGTTGGTTAATAGATGATTGTGGTTTCCCTATCATGAACATTGAGATGTTATTAACAACAAGATCATATCGTTAGGAGAATGATATGGTGGACATACTCCTATAGATAAGCGTAGCATAAAGATCAAGTCATTTTAATAGTTCAATTGCTATATGCTTTCTGATACATAGTAACCTAATTCCTTCGACCATGAGATCATGCATATCACCTTTACCGGATGGATGATTTGATGACATCAAACACCACACCGTAACTGGGTGGCTATAAAGGTGGCATTGAGTGTTCGGAAAGTATTGGTTGAGACACATGGATCAAGAGTGGGATTTGTCCATCCATATGACGGATATATATACTCTGGGCCCTTTCGGTGAAATGTCATCCAATTAGCTTGCAAGCATGTGACTGGCTCACAAGGGATTACATATCACGGGAACGAGAAAAGAGTACTTATCGGTAACGAGGTTGAACTAGGTATGCAGAGATACCGACGATCATAACCTCGGATAAGTAAACTATCGTGAGGCAAAAGGAAATTGGTATCGTATGTAAGTGGTTCATTCAATCACAAAGTAATCGTAGAAATATGTGGGAGCCATATGAATTTCCAGATTCCTCTATTGGTTATTGTTCGGAGAAGTGTCTCGATTATGTCCGCATAATTCACGAACCGTAGGGAGACACACTTAAGGATTCGACGTTGTTTGAGTAGTTATGGAATGATGAGAAAGAGACCGAATGTTGTTCAGAGTCTCGGATGGGATCCGGGATATCACGAGGAGATCCAGAATGGTCCAGAGAATAAGATTCATATAAGGAAAGTCCTGTTTTGGAGTTGGGGAATGGTTCCGGTGTTTTCATCGGGAATGTTCAAGAAGGTTCCGGAATGTCCGGCACTCCGGAGGGGAAGGGTACATGAATGTGTTATATCAAGTTGGTATGATTTCATCATGTACTAGGTGTCATCGCTGAACAAAATAAAGGGTTTAATCAAATCCTAGTTTGAAAAAGTCAAACGCCAATTTGAAAGTCAAACGACTATTTTGGGAAGTGGAGAGGGAGGTGGAAACCGAGTTGGGGGAGGAGTTCCTCCCCTCCACCGCCGGCCCACCTTAAAGCCGAGTTGGGAAGGGACTCCCTTCCCCTTGGCCGCGCCTCCCACCTATAAAGGGAGGGGCAGGGCTGCCCCTCCTAGTACACAAGATCTCCACCCCGCAAACCCTAGCCGCCGGCGTCGCCACCTCCTGCCGCCGCCGCCCTAGGGAAAACTGCCGCTGCCGCCTAGCTAACCCTAGCCACCGGCTTGCCCCCTCCTTGGTGTGTCTAAACCCTAGAACACCGAGGGCTCTCTCATAGTCCACCATACTCGCTCCGGCTTAAGGCGAAGCCCTGCGAGATCTCCCCTCTACTTCCGGTACCACGCCGTTGTGCTGCCGGAATCGCGAGGAGACTGCTACAACCTCCGCTGCCTGCTGGAACAATGGAGAGGAAGGTCTTCGTCGAGTACCGAACGTGTGACCGACTGCGGGAGCGCTACCGGAACGCAGCGCCGGAAGGATCGTCTACGCGATCTTGAGATCGGGAAGAGTACGACTACATCACCCACGAGAATCCGCTCTCATTAAACACTTTGGAATCTTCGAGGGTGAGTTATTCCATCGACTCGTTGCTACAATCTAGTAGATAAATCTTAGCTTGTTTGTTTGTATGCGGTAGAAATTTTTTGTTTTCCATGCTACGAAACCCTACAGGGGCAGCCATGGATCCAGCGTCGTGGTCGAGGAAGATCCTCCCAAACGGCTCATGGCCAGGAGAAATAAGATCGGCCATCACCTGTCCCTGGAGAGCCGCTGCACGGCTATTAGAGGCAGAGGCAAGACGGACATCGCCGACGCATGAAGTCCCCTGCGATAAAACTCCATAAGAAGAAGAAGCTTCACCATATCCCTCTCCCCGGCCATCGCCACACCGAGCACCGCGAAGATCCTTTTTCTCCCCGCCGCCACGACCGACCAGAAGTTGGATCAAAGCAAGAGCGGCACAGATCCGCCGGGGCTCGCGATTATTGGGGGGGGGGGGGGCGAACCCAGGCAAGCCATCACCTTCCACCATGGAAGCTGCCTCAGCTCGCCCGCTAACGACCTCGTAGTAGACTGCACCACTAGCAGCGAGGGAAGGCCCTAGACACCGCCACCTCTCCACCGATGCACCAGCCTTCTTCCACCCCCGAGTCCCTCGCCGCCATGGCCGGCCAACAAGGGGGGAGGAAGCAAAGGGGGGCACCAAGAGGAGAGGTGACCCATGCTTTATTCAAGGACCCGCCATAGCCAGCCTCCGCCCTCGACTCCGTCCACCGAAGCACAAGTAGAAGGCACAACAGGCAGGGAAGAAGCACCGCCCAGATCCACTTCCTCCCTCTCCCGGCATAACGCCGACCCACGGCACCAGGCCACAAACTACTCCTAAAAAACCTACAGCTAGCTCTGGCACCCCTCCACCCCCCCTCCGGCCGGCTATTCCGGTGGAGGTGGCGGAGAGGGCCAGGCGACGGCGGTAGACTCTCAAAACAAGAGGATAAGGCCAGGAGAGGGGGGAGGGCAAGAACTACTAGTTTTTTCGTGTGGCCAATTCATTGGTACGAGTATTACATATCCGAGACAAACCGTGAGGATGGTGTCACGGGTCACAATAAGAAAGTGAATGCACAAATTCCTGAAGTGGACCGAATTTCGTCGTGCACGACATGGTAATGTCTTGGCCTTCAGGTTCCGTGCCACAGAAAACAAACCACAGAACAATTAGCCCCCATATAAACCAGGAACTCTAAATGGAGACCGAGCTCTAGTCTCTAGGGAGCCTTTTTATTTTATATTTAAATAATAAATCATATTTTAAAGTTTCAAATAAAAAACCTGGATTCAACCAATGATGCATACTACATGCGTGTAAAATCTCTGCTGCGAAATACTATGTATGTTACTATGCTAGACTACACAAAAATGATAAAAAGGCGGATATGAGAATGGTGAACAATGCACATTTCATCAATCAAAAATATAAAATTTGAAATATTAATTCGAGAAACACCATGGAGAAAAACATGTAATCCGAGTTGGAGTTAATTAGGTTATTTTAATTGAATTTTGCGCTTGTGATGATGGGTTCGACCTACCAATAGATTATTTTCTAGAACTAAATGCATTTTTTTCTATATTGCAAATTGATATTTATTTTTTTAAATAACTCATGGCTACATCTCTGTATTGCTCTCATCAGTAATACACTTTGCTCTAGAAGAAAAAAATGCCATGGCTTGCAGTCCTCTATATTGCAAGTTACTTCCTCTATTGAAACATGTGGGTATTTTTTTGTTGCATTACTCAATTCCCTGATAGACATTAAAATTAGAAAGGTGCTCCTTGATTTACGGCTCCCATTTCTCCATTTCTATTGCTATAATAAAGTGAAAAAAAATCATCATTTTTCAACACTGAGCCCTATGCTAGGCATATGGTATTTGATAGAGGGTGATGGTTTAAAAAGAACTCTGCAAAGTTCTAATTACTGTAGAAAATATACTTTTGATGAAATATATCATGATCCGAAGTCTACTACTACATGATACTAACCACTATAGATGTACTCCCTCCGTCTTAAAATAGATATCGTGGATTTGTGAAAATTTGGATGAATCTAGTCACAATTTAGTACAAGATTCAACCAAATTTTGTCAAACATGCATATATTTTGAGACGGAGAGAGTAGTATACTTGTATCATATGCATGATACTGGTGTGTGATAACCAACCTAATTAATTATTTTGAGACAGAGAGAGTAGCTTATCTCAGTCTTATTTCGGGATGTCAATTAATTATGAGTGAAAATTGGAGTTAATGTCATTTAGGATCTCAATTAACTATCATTAATTATGGGTAAAAACCGGAAGGTAATTAAGTATCATTAATGTCATATTAATAAGTGTTCCTGTCACACTATATAAACACTACTAGCAAGGAGAATATTTGCATTAAGCAACAAATCGCAGAACAGGAGTGTACAAGGAGGGAAAGACCTGCCACTCGCCATGGCAATTGTCAAGAGGAACACGAGGGTTGTCTGCTTGGCCGTGCTTGTGGTCATGGCCACAACCTCAACCTTGTTGTCCTTTTCAAAGCCAATAGGTTGGTGTCTTTTTTTTTCATTCTATACTGTGGTGCATGTTGTAGAATACAGAATACTGACACTTTTGAAGCACTTTTTTTTGGGCAGACATATGCACTAACATAGCGCTTCCGGGCTGCTTGGATGTGATATGCGGCGAGGAATGCGCTCATTTAGGTTTCACCAAAGATGCGTACTGCGTAAATTCAGAAATTTGTTGCTGTAACGAACATATACCGTCAGCGTCGCCCCTCGTGGATCCTACTGTAGTTGATCCATAGGTGACAACTCCAAATGCTGATGCCACCCCCAATATGTACTACTAGCGAGAAGTGAAATTTGATATCAAATAATAATAAGTTGTTATCGATGCGAATGGATAGATGTGATCAAAATTGTTAATAATTCAGTTCGTCACTACATCCCGATGGATGGCTTTATACCACCATACAACTATATTCAGCTAAAAACCAAAAGCTAAAATAAAAAAACTTATATATATGCTGTTGTGGTTTATAAGCCAAAATTTTAAAGCCAAATTTAAGTCCAGTCAAACAGTCCATAACTCTCTTCCAACATTCTTTTATGCTTGTGGGCTCCATTTGCCATCGAGTATGCACACGTACCTAGGATTGAAAACGGTAAGAAAACTTTCCTTCCGTTTTCCAAAAAAACAAAAATGGGGAGATTAAAAGGAAACGGAAGCGGTATTTTCTGAAAACAGGACGGAAATGAAATATTATAAACGGAAACGAAAAAGGAAACAAGGGAGCCATTTACGAAAATGGTAAAAATTTTACGGATAAACAAATACAGAAACTTCCCGAAAATATAACTAGTCAGGTCCTTATATGAAATAATACTTTGTGTAAGTGATTTCTTTCGCTCGCCAAAGAATATATGCATGATCTATGCAATACATGTATCCGGCCCACTTTATGCTCAGTTGTCGTTTGTCGAAGTTGTGAGCTATTCTTGTCTGTTATATTTTTTTGTGTATAAGACCATTATAGTATTATGACAGTATTATATTTCGACAAACATGCCTTTTCGTATTATACCCGTCCCGTATCCGTTTCATATTTTCTCAATGATTTTTGATTCCGTATTCGTTTTCACAGTTTTTGGTTTTATTTCTGATTCCGGTGACATAAGAGAAAAAAAACGATAATACATATTTCAACCTGTTTTCGTTCCGTTTTCAACCCTACACGTACCAGATGCTTGACTCGAAAACTGGAGCCATTTCTGCTTGTACTCTCCTCCGCAATTAGTCCGCGGCTGCACCGGGTCTTTGTCTGAGCAAGGAAGGTGCACGAGCCACTAGACTGAAATAGTTTCGGTGCACCAACACCGGGCTCATCCACTCTACTGCGGTACTGCCCCTCTCGCCCTCGTCGCCTAATTAACGAGGCAACCAAACCAAACCAAAGAGGCAGGCTCTGAATCTGGGGAAAAGCCCACAACTTCTCCGCACCGCAGCGCAGTGCAGTGCAGGGTTCACCGTCGCCGCCTCCCGGAAGCTTCCACCCCGCCGGGGCTGGGCCATGGCGCCTCCGTTCATGTACTCCCGCCCCGCCGACGACTAATGGCGATCGTGCGCGCGCGTGTGTGCAGGCGAGAAGGCTCTCATGAGGGCGGCCCTGGAAGGCAACCTCGACGTCCTCAAAGGTAGCATTCCCCTCTTCTCCTTACTCCGATTCCAGTCTACTGACGCTGCTAGTTCGCGGGGTCAGAGGTTGTTCAGAAATGCTGCAGGGCCGCGTCTGACCATTTACTGCCTCTTGCCTTGGGAAGTAGTATTATATTAATCGGTTTCTGTTCTCTGTGAATTCTGATGCTGTGGCTGTCTTGGTTTGATCAAGAGCTATATATTGGTCGCTTGATTTGGTGATGCTTTTTCAGAACATGGGCGTTAATTGCACACCATAGACTGATCTCAGCATATATATTGTTAGGAGCGATTATTGCACTCACATTGATTAATTCGTCTGCCACACCATAGACTGATCTCAGCAGAACAGATCAGTTAAAAGAAACTAGCTGACAGTCGTCTCTTTCACTCAACATCATGGGATAAATGTCACAACTTTTGATGATGCAATCCAGTTATCCATTACATCCAATTTTGTAGTATAGTCAAGTGCTCTAAGATGATGTGTACTCCAGTATTTTCATCACGTGACTGCGTCCAGCAAAGCGATCGATCTGTCCCTTTGACTTCACGAGGTTCTTGTACATTGCACATGGTTGCTTCTTTTCTTTTGGTTTGTAGTTTGCTAATTTTTCTATTCGCTTCATTTCTATAATCTGATCGTGCATAAATTTTGGGAAAGGTATTGTAAAGAGTTTCATGAAAGGAAAGGGCGATCCGTTGGTGATATTCTCTTTCAGAATGAATGGAGTTAGTGTGTTGCATATCGCGGCATGCATGCGCAGGCCATCTGGAAGTTTGCAAGTATTTAGTGGAGCTTGGAGGAGATGTGAATGCTACTGGGGATCGAGCTCCATTTATAGGTCTTTCTCTATCTCTTTTTTTTCATTTTTAAAGTTGGTGGCTACCATGTCAATGCTTGCCAGTATAAGATCTGCGATTGCATTGAGGATGTGCATTTTGTTACAGTTACGACTCCATTTATGGTGTCTGCTCAGTCTAGTGATGTTCCTACCGTCAGGTATCTTCTTGATCATGGTGGTGATCTAATGAAAGCAGATGAGAAAGGACGCACTATTCTCCACCATGCTGCTTCTTCAGGTGTTCCCCCTGAGCCCCTGACAGACAGATGGATACACAATTTCTGCAAGCTGGTCATTCTGCTAGTAGTTATTGACTACGGTTTGTTCAATGCTGTGGCCACCTGGCTTACCGAATTATCTTGTTCATCACAGGATGCTGCAAGGTAACAGAGTTCCTCCTTTCAAAAGGAGTGCCGGTCGACATAGACTGTGGCCATGGAACGCCACTCTATCTGGCTGCTACAAATGAGCATGACAAGACACTGAAGATTTTGTTGGACCACCACGCAAATGTATATATGGCCTCCACTGTTTCTTAGATATTGCAGTACATAATCATTTTATAGGTTTATGACTATCAGTAGAGATATTGAAGTGTGATGTATCTGATCGAGCAACCCAGTCCAATCCTCGAACGAATCAAGCGTGTTGGATCAGAATTAGGATTAGATGATCCACTTACCATCTGATCCCTTGAAAGACCAAAACCACTAGTATATTATACGATGACATTCTATTTTATTATGATATCTTTGTCAATCTCAAAAGTAACTCCTGAATTTATCATGCACCTGTGTGTCTTATCTTAATAACACAATACCCTACTTTCAGCCCAACAGCATGGTCAATGGTGTTATGAGTCCCCTGATGAGTTCTCTTGTTTACCGTTCATTGAAGTGCATGAAGCTACTCATTAAGGCGAGTATTTTCTCGATTATTTTTTGACTTCTATGTTCTGATTTTGCTTACTCTACCATCTCTGCCATGCTTATATGTTGATATACACAGAGATAACAGCATGAACATTCTATTGCACATACTTTTCACAGGCTGGCGCCGATGTTAATTGCAGGGGTTCCTCTATGAGTCCTTTATCGTTTGCTACATTGCGAGGAAGCTATACCAACTACATTCAGTTTCTATTGAAGGCTGGAGCAGATCCTAATATTCCTGATGATGTATGTTTTCTATATTTCCTAGGATTTTTGCTGACCTAGTATGCAGCATTTCACTGTATCCTGTTAAAGCTGCTGATGATACTATTACTCAACTCTTCTGTATATGTTGGGGAGCTATTTAGCAACGAGGTTAGGTTGCTGCTGTTTACTGTGCTGATGGGAAATCGCATGTGTGCCTAGCAATGTTGTCTTGACCTTTTATTCTAAAAAACTATGAGGGCTCCTCCCACAATCAGAGAGTAATTATCCTCGGGGGAACCCAACCTTTTTAGGCCGGGTACCACTGCAATCTACTACTGGGATACAGCGCAATTCTTAATGTCTATCAGTAAACTTGTGATTTTCTGTTCCGTCAATTATTTAGTAGATAACGGAGGACAATGCCTATTCTGTTCCAGCATATAACCAGCATATATCAATACTTCTGTTTGGAAGAAGTTTATATCGGTGCTTTAGTTAACAGTTGATACGTTAATTAGATTTCATCATGTAACATTCTGTGTTGCAGCCTTTCTCAAATTTACTCGCGCAGTAACACCAAAATAGATTGACTTTTCTTAGAACTTTATTTTTCCTTCACCCCAATTGTTAGTATTCTGTTCTAATTCTTGTACTCTAAAAAAATGTTTGTGCTAAGGAAAATCATTCATAAAGGTATTTCTTCTTGTTTATCTCATGGAGACTCATGTGGGATGCCACAAAAAATTTGGTGTTTCAGTCACAACATTTCCTGAAATGCCTCTTTGACACCTTGTGTTTGGTCAGTTGAATTGCTTGGCAAATTTGTAAATGCTTGACGGGTAAACCCTTGTTGAAAATTTAATAAAAAATATTATGTAGATCCTGCTTCTTTCCATCAATCTTTTAATTTTCTACCTTCTACATATTGCATAACAGTAACAGTAATGTCCATGTTCTTCTGTTATATTCTATAAATGGTTACCCTTAAATGCTGTTAATATTTTTTTAAACAAATTACGAGGTTTTTTCCTTGCGTTGTCCAGTTGGGAAGGTTGCCAATAGAGCATGCTGCCTTACGTGATTGCAAGGAAGAGGTTGAAATCCTGTTTCCTTTGACTTCCCCGATACCAAATGTCCCAAACTGGAGCATCGAGGGAGTAATATCTCATGCAAAATTTGAACGAAAAAAGCCAATTGTAAGTTTTTTTTCTTATGCTGCTTTCATACTGAATAGTGCTTTCTTCTTCAGGCCTGAATTTTTTCAAATAGTGTTATTGTAAGCCGTCGTTACCATACACATTGCACCACATTCACAAAGGAGAATCACGACTTATTTGTTCTGCCTCAACTTGCGAATATCATAACAGAAAATTAGTTAGTGGTGACTAGCTGAGAACAAACTGCGAACTGTAATCTACAAAGTTAATATGATCATGCAGTAACAACAGGGCTGCCCATCAATAAACATCATGAACCCATGTGTGTTATGCACTATCAATTGGGTATGAGGGTATCAGAACATAATATGAACACACCCTGGAGTGTAGGTAATAGAAAATTCTAACCAAACCAAGGTTCAAAAAAGCGCTGAGCGAGCGTTTTCTGGCCGCCTTTTCACACAACGAAGGCTTAAGCACTAAGTGCACGCTTAAAGCGCAATTAAACGCTTAAGCGGCCTGAGCGTTTGCCTTCCGCTTAGCCCTAAAACGCGCTTAAGCGAGCTTAAGCGTACGCTTAAAATAACACTGAACCAAACTCGTTTTTCGTGCTGGATAATTAGTAGAAATCATTGAGGAAAAGAGATCCTGATTCCAGGGTTGAAAGGTATGAACACCTTACGCCTGATAAGTCAATTGTTGTACTTTTACAACTGATATTTTCATATAGATTGTGTTGTGCTTCAGCCTTTGTTCAATTAACTATTGCAAACTTATCGTTGTTTACAGTATTAAGAAAATCTCGTAATTATATAAAATAGTTAGATGCTCTCTAGTACATTAATTCTTGAATGGATCATAGTCATAGATTTCATTACACAGTTGTGAAGTAACACCAGCATCATGTACATGGTGTTATATTCGTCAGTATGTTTTAGCAATGCCGCATGAATAATATATTTGGCTCCTGTGGCATACTGGTTCTATTATTTGTTGCACTCTTTTCTCTTGTGTCTCAGTTGTTGTTGCTGGGAATATGCTACATTTGATTTATATGTTCGAGCCTTTATAACAACCCATGATGTACCTACTGACTAGCGCGTATGCAGTGTGTTGGTTGCTTTTGTGGAAGAAGCAACACCATGATCTCTACCAATATTCCCCATGCTTCCATCTTCATAGATTTCAGCATTGTTCTAACTTTGGCGACACCGTTTGATGGTAAACTAAAGGATGACTGTGCTCTAGTAGCATACTTCCTTGTATAAGAGAAAAAATCCTTAATGTTCCTCATTTTTCCGGGTAGTGCTATGTTTTTAAGGCAGAAAATACATTTGAAAGTTTCAAAAAAAAATATGTCCACTAGTAGACATACATTCTCACTATGTACCTTTGACCTTTCATAAAGAAATATGTTTATTTGAAGGCTACACAAAAAAGACAAATATGTGGATGTATAATGACTATTTGGTATTCACTATGATAGATCCACACTATTGTTTACATTTACCGCGCTCAAATAAAATATTTATTAATGGAATTTTACAGGTATGCAAATGATATCTAGATGTACATGTGAGAATGTTTGCAAAAGCTTTCTTAATCGTTGAAATATGATTCTTTTTGTGTGGTCCAAATAAAATTGGCACAATTGATTACTGAACCAATGAGATTCATTCCATATGCCGGATTGGAAGCTTAACTTTGGAACAGTTGGTGAACATAAAAGTGGTTATCATACTAGATGGTGATTAATTCCAAAATTCAAATATCTAATACATGTTTCATTTTTTTTGTCTAGGACCAAGGACACCTTGAAAGAAGGAAAGGTTTGTTCAAGTCACATGCTGATAGGGCATTCAATCAAAAGGATTATAAGCTGGCATCGAAGTGCTATGATTTGGTAAACCTCTTGCACTTTATCTATGATGCTTAACAGGGAACCAATTGGAGATATGTATAAAATTTAAGATTAAAAAGAGCCCAGTGAGCCGAATGGTTAACCACTAAACGGCATATGGTTCTTTAGTTTCGATTGTTCGATCCCTGTTGGCCAATGGTTTCCCGTCACCTGGCTAAAAAAATAGTTTCCCCTCATCTCCTGTCCTCCCGGGTGCCGCTCCATCACTTCGGCGTTGCCCAGACATGCCCCCACCTATTCGATCATATGCTGAGCTGGTAGCAGCCACGCCTGCTTCCTCGCCCACACCCAACAGCCATGCACCAGCTAGCTAGCAGCACAACCATCCAGCTGCTTGATTTGCAAAAGAACATAAAAATATAGTTAATACTCCCTCATATGTAACTGATTTTAATGTAAAATATGAACTTTGATTTGCAAAAAGACACAAAATGTAGTTAATACTGCCTCCAGTTCACGAAAATGTGACGTTTTTGGCCATTTACATGGTCTCCACAATGTAACTTCTACCATCAACTTCTTTTGCAATGTAACATTAGAATATTCTGAAAGTACTTCTCGATACAAATACATGCATATGATTTTTATCCCCCAATCTATATATTTAAAATGATTTTGGTGGTCAAATTTTGACTTAAGACATGTCTAAAACGTCACTTTTTTTGTGTACTGGAGCCACTCGCTGTTTGATGCGACCGACACCTAGATTGGTGTGGTTGAAACGGGGCAAGGCTGTCGGGCCCAGGGGGTGTGGTCCAGCCCAACAACAGCCTATATATCCGCAGCACTGAGCTGGGGCCACCGGGGACGGCCCACCTACCCGACAGCCCCCTACATAAATCATCGCCAGATCGAAGCCCCAGTTGGGCTCCTGAGCCAGGCCCAAGAGCCATGAATAGACACCGTACAGATATGCAGCTTTGGTGTTGATAACATGTTCACAGTCGATGCAAGGATGCGGATACTATCGTGGCGGAAATTCTATTGATAACATGCTCATGGAAAAACCTTGTTTTTTTCTTTTCTCGGTTAATATGATTCTTCGATGTTGTTGTCTACTGTTTCTGTTAATGTGTTTAATGTACTACTGATAATTGATCACTACGTATGAGGTGGTTCAACTGTAGCCAAATTGATGGTATATACAAAATGAACAACCCAATCAGTCTAGTAATAGAATGTATTCCATAATTCCAGTCTGCTGTTCTACTGAGTAGTAATTTTTAGATAGTGTTTTACCTGCTTGCATGCCCAAACCCTGTGAATGAGTTAAAATAGAAGTTATTATGTCATCGTTTTTAGTTGAGAATAATATTTACACAATCTATCATGTTTGACCATAGGCATTAGCCCATGGAGAGAGTGCAACACTGTATGCAAACAGGAGTCTATGTAAGCTGCTTATGGGTGATGGTGATGGTGCTTTCTCAGATGCTCTCAAGTGCAGAAAGCTGCGACCTAATTGGGCAAAAGGTTGCTACCGTAAAGCTGCAGCTCACATGCTACTCAAGGTGCACTTAGCTTGCAAGAGTGTTCACTTATTTCATATCGATATTGCAGTTTGGTCATGTTCCTTGATTTGATCTGTGTACCTCCAGGAGTATAAACAAGCCTGTGATGCTCTCTTGGATGCACAAAAGTTTGATCCCGGTAATGCAGAAATTGAGAAGGAACTGCGGTAACTTACTCTCTTATGCTTATCTCTTCCAAATGCTAGTATGATTTTAGGTTGATAAAATATGTTTATAGTGATAAGAAAGAGACAGGCAGTTTGTACTTGATTATATCATGTCAAATGCCATTAGTGCACGCCTCTGAAGAACTTGTTTTGTTTCTTATGTACCGCTTGTGTCTTGGTGACTTATATGCTGGACCTAGCATGTCAGCCCTAGAGAGGAACCATGTAGTACTAGTTAGGGAGTTGCATATTGACGGATTATTGTTAGAGCTGACATGTCCATCCCACCCGGTTGAATTCTTGCAGGAAGGCTAGGGAACTCATGGAGAATTCTCCTGGCGATGGTGATGAGCAGTGAGGCGTGGCCGTGCGCATTGGACTGCAGGCTGCGACATGTGCCAATTTTCACTGAAGTAGAGATAGCAAAAACGTCTAACCCTCATGTTCTGCTAGGAACCAAAACTCTGAAATTCATGCAATCTTCACACTGCTAACATTTTGGCAATCGTACCAGCAGTATGCAATCCCTTTTCTCCGGATAAATATCTTTTGCAGTTCTAATTATTCGTTTTCCTTGTGCTAGGCATATTATGTTTCATGATCTTTCTCTTGTTCTGTCGGGTTCTTACATAAGGACATTTTGGGGGGATCTTGGTATCGGGTTCCTGCACATGTTCCCCAAAATAGCATTGTACCACGTTCACTAGAGTAAAGCTAGCAGGAACGTCTAACCCTCCGGCACACACTGTTCGATCTTATTTGACCTCGTCATGTGCCAACAGTGAAACCCTCCGGTACGGCAGGGGAAACGACGGGCGTGACCCCGTGCAGGCGGACGTGGACGTGGACGCCGGCCGCACCGAAACGGTCACGTTGGAAACGCGTACGTCCCCCGTCCCCGTCGCCCCCAGCTGCCGGGCATGCAAGACTCCAAGATAGCAGTGCACGGCCGGACTTGCGCGGCGTTGGTTCCTCCGACGGCGGAGCGGTCGCGCGCCGTGGACCGCGTGGGCGTGTGGCTAGCTAGGAGACGCCAGGGTTGCCGTCACCGTCCATCCCTTCCCCTCGCCCCGTCCGCGAACCCTTATCCACACGTTCCCCCTCCCTCGCTTCCTTTATATTCTTTCTCTAGAATATCCCACCACCATTCTCGCTCGGTCTCCAGCCCAACCCACCACCTTTAGCAAAAATCAACTGTTAAGCTTCCGTTTGTTTGCTCCGTTGATCGTTCCTGCGCTCTGCTAAATTACTCTGCTCCATTAGAGGAGGAGAAGGGAGGGACCGGTAATATTTAGGACGCGGCCCTCCCGAATCCCCCGGTGGAGACGGGACGACGCTGCTTATTCTCAAGTTCTGATGACGCACATAAATAATAAATTTCCGGTTTGCTCTCTGTCACTGAAAGGCGCTACACTGAATGTCCGAATCCTACTTTATTTTGTGAAATCTCAGCTCCAGGGATTCAGATGCTTGCAAGCTCGCACCGGCAATCAATTTCCATGGATTCAGACGTGTCTTCGGACAAAGTTTTCTCCCCGGAGTGAGCTTTCTCCGTGCACTTTAATTAGCGTCAAGGTTCAGGGTTCCTCGCAAAGTCGCGATTGCACGTCGCCGTCGGCGACAAGACAGCCGATGGGACTTTGCGTATACCTAATCTATCACCACTTAATAAGGAGTACAGTAGTAATCCAAGAGGTTTATCATAAATAAACAACCTCGCACGTCATCGCCACTTGATTGAACTCGATCACAATGTCGTGCGCGCTGCCAAAGCCCTCCACTGCCCATTATTGGCTCATCGAGGAGACAGTGACACCGACCTCTGCCTCGATCTAATGTCCGATCCATCAGACCACATGATGTTATTATAGGTATCGAGTGTAACGTAAGGTAAAGATACTAGGTATAGGGTTAGGCCAAAGTAACTAGAGCAGAAAGATCAACGTTAGGCCATCACGATATGATTTACATCGATCGGCAGTTTCTACTTTCATCATCTTCTAGATAAAACTTCGTTTATTACCACGCTGTCTTTGTAAAACCCGACTTACAGATCCCTCAAAAAGGTGTACTCCCTCCGACTCATATTAATTGACTCAAAATTGTCTAGATTTGAACATATTTAGTATACAGGTTCATTCAAATTTTAATAAATCCAAGTTAATTAATATGGACCGGAGGAGTACTAGAAAAGTATTATACAGTGCATTAGAAAACAATATCATTTAAAAAATCCTTCACAAAATAGATACCGGAAATAGCCCATTAGAAACGACTTTTTTTTCTTTCCCAATACTCCGCCCGTTCCTTGCCCGCCTTCGTGACAACCACCTCCTCCTAGTCCGGCCGCCCTTCTCCGCCCCACCCTTCAACTGGAAATATGCGGGCTGATCACTTTTGCGCAATCTGCTACAGATGCACTTAGTAGTATAGTCAGTCGATGGCTATAAAAAGCTGGCATGTCATCTATAGACATCACCTACAATCATTCATTGATTTTTGTTTTCTACAACTTTCTCTCTATATCTTTCATCGCACGCGTAGAGGCGGGTTCTTACATAAGAGCCCACACTCCTCATTTTTGCATGTCACTCTACTCCACATAAGAAAAATTGCCACGTAGACGGGCATTGGCGGCAGTGGCAGGGCGCCCATTGGCTTGCGAGTTGGATTCAGCAATCTGTGTGATCAGACCATGAAGTAGAACCCCATTGACAGCAGTCGCAGAGCGCAATGATGACACAAAGGAGGCGAATTAGGACAGTTTGAAGAGGTGAATTTGGGCATAACGACATAATTGTGCATCAATTACGTTTATCTCTGAAACACAATATGGACCATTGGATCTAGTTGTTTGGACAAGTGAGATGGTTAACTATCTGTTTTTGTATTTTTATACACGAGGATGGAGATGTAATTATCCTTTAGCATATAGTTGACTTGGGGCAAACATTACAACCCAAATAGAGTTGCCTTACATGACACATGTAATCGTATGTTGAACAAAGGAGAGCACGGATTAATTTACCAGTAACGAGCATAGCTAATTATATAATATAACTCTCAAGTCATGAAATTCACACATCTTGACACTCATTATTATCTAAATTATCTGCCAGCACAACATGCATTATCCTCGGAAGTTATATGATCAGATCAAATAGGAGGTGACGGTACACGGGTCATCATTGCCGCTCGGGCGAGAAGTCATGCTCCATACATTTAAGCTTACAGTATTCAGCTGTTGGATAACATTGCTTGTCTAGGAAACAACAGTAGTAGCAATCTGATAGCCCTTTGCACGAATGACCACGAACACACAGTCCGGCGGGTAAGTTGATCTTAACGCTTTGCACATCTTCCATTATTCTGCCTATGGAAGAGAAAAAAGTTGATATCCATATTAGTTTTTGTTTATTAGTAGATAATTAATCCATACTCCATAATAAACAAACAATCAAATACACAATCACTTAAAAAAAGCCACATGAACTTGTAAAAGATAACATGTTCCGTTCCGTTATTTTTGTGAATAACAGTGAAGCACAGAGCGGGAGGTTCCGAATAAAAAACCTTTAAAGATCATGCATAGCATGTGCGTGGGCCACAAAGATTAGTATGGAAAAAACAAGTCAACTAAAGCATCAAAGTAGGTCGATCAATCTGCAACTTACATTGCGCATGGATATCAAAGCACGCGAGAAGAAGAAGCATTGAGAGTACGATTGGTGCGGCGAAACAGCTCCTGTACTTGTCCATGGGGTCTAGCAGCAGAGTAGATCTTTAGAGACACTATCTTCATTGGGACGTCGTCCTAATATATAGACTATACCCAAGGAGCTGAACTAACATGGCCTGGTAATGCCCCTCCCTTGAATCTCAACACGGCAGTAGTGCATCAAGATTGGTGGACAAAATAGTGATATTAATTTCGAAAATCAAGCATACATGTGAATACGTTTGCTAATAAATGAAATACACAAGATATACACATTTAAGGGCCTATGTAGATCTCGGAATAAATGCGGAAAATTAATTGGTTGGCACAAATTAATTGGATCTATACCCAAGGACCTGAACTAATAGGACCTGCCAAGGCTAGCAATAGTGGAAGTATCATACTAACTAATATCATGCATGCCATGTTGGCAAAAATTTGATGTGGCACAATAATTAATGAAGAAAGAGATGATTAGAATATCATATGTAGATACGGTATCATAACACATAAAACTAAAAATACTAATGGCAAGTAAATCTTGTATTACACAATTTTATATAGAGATTTTACAAATCAATAAATATACTACTACTATGATACAATCACATGATACAATGCACTATAAATATAGTATCATACACTAGTATCGTATACATGATACTAGTAATATTATACTCTCACTATGGCCAACCTAATGCCCCTCCATTGAATCTCAACATGGTATTAGTGCATCAAGATTGGTGGAAAGAGTAGTGATATTAATTCCGAAAATTAGGCATAAATGTTAATACATTATCTAATAAATGAAATACACAACAGATGCACACTTAAGGGCCTATGTAGATCTTAGAATAAATGCAGAAAATTAATTGGCTGGCGTGAATTCATTGGCTAGCATAGGAGAGACATTTAATTTGTATCGGATATATACTCTCTCCAATCCATATTAATTGTCGTGTAAATGAATGTATCTGAACATGTTTTAGTATTTCCGATCCATATTAATTGTCGCGTAAATAAATGTATTTGAACATGTTTTAGTGCTGCAACAATTAATATGGATCGAAGGGAGTATGAGAATAAATGTGTGACTTAATCTGTTGTGTGCTAGATGGACAATTATTGTGTCCTTTTTTGTTTACTTTATGTTCAGAGTTTAATGACAATCAAATTTTGTAACGTTTGATTATGATAATAAAAACATACCAATATCAATATTACTAAATGCATATTTTATGATGATATAATTTATGACGATTTTAAGACAATCGAATTTTTACAGTAGCATGGCACAATGACACCATAGAGGAGGAAGATTTGGGCGACCTTAAGAGGTGAGTTTGGACATAACGACATAATTATGCATCAATTATGTTTATTTCTAAAGAACAACATGGACAGTTGGATGGAGTTGTTTGGACATGTGAGATAGTTTAGTCTTTACTTTATATTTTTAGACACGGGATGGATATGTAATTAGCAACTAGCTTATAGTTGACTCGGGGCAAAAACTACAACCCATTTTTTTGGACGAGAAAGGGTGCGCAGCATCCAAAATTTCTACAATAAGCATATTAGTTTTTATTTATTGGAAGAGAATTAATTCATACTCCACAATAAGCAAACAAACAAATACACAATCCTTAGAAAAGCCGCAAGCACTTATAAAGATCACACATCCCATTATTTCTATGAAAAAACCTGGATCGGAGGCTTCGAATAAAAAACTTTTAAAGATGATGCATAGCATGTGCGTCGGTCACCAAGATTAGTATCGGAAAAACAAGTCAAGTGAAGCATCAAAATAATAGAGGTCGGTCAATCTGCAACTTACACAGTAGCGAAGCACGTGAGAAGAAGCAGCAACACCGAGAGAGCGATTGGTGTAGGGAAGCGTTCTTGTACTTCCATGGAGAAATTGTTGTTGGAGATATGCCCTAGAGGCAATAATAAATATAGTTATTATTATATCTTTGTGTTTATGATAAATGTTTATATTCATGCTATAATAGTATTAACAAGGAAACATTAATACTTGTGTGAATTGTAAACTTAAATTGAAGTCCCTAGTATAGCCTCTATACTTCACTAGCTTGTTGGTTAATAGATGATTGTGGTTTCCCTATCATGAACATTGAGATGTTATTAACAACAAGATCATATCGTTAGGAGAATGATATGGTGGACATACTCCTATAGATAAGCGTAGCATAAAGATCAAGTCATTTCAATAGTTCAATTGCTATATGCTTTCTGATACATAGTAACCTAATTCCTTCGACCATGAGATCATGCATATCACCTTTACCGGATGGATGCTTTGATGTCATCAAACACCACACCGTAACAGGGTGGCTATAAAGGTGGTATTGAGTGTTCGGAAAGTATTGGTTGAAACACATGGATCAAGAGTGGGATTTGTCCATCCATATGACGGATAGATATTCTCTGGGCCCTCTCGGTGAAATGTCATCCAATTAGCTTGCAAGCATGTGACTGGGTCACAAGGGATCACATATCACGGGAACGAGAAAAGAGTACTTATCAGTAACGAGGTTGAACTAGGTATGCAGAGATACCGACGATCATAACCTCGGATAAGTAACATATCGTGAGACAAAGGGAAATTGGTATCGTATGTAAGTGGTTCATTCGATCGCAATGTAATCGTAGAAATATGTGGGAGCCATATGAATTTCCAGATTCCTCTATTGGTTATTGTTCGGAGAAGTGTCTCGATCATGTCCGCATAATTCACGAACCGTAGGGAGACACACTTAAGGATTCGACGTTGTTTGAGTAGTTATGGTATTATGAGAAAGAGACCGAATGTTGTTCGGAGTCTCGGATGGGATCCGGGATATCACGAGGAGATCCGGAATGGTCCGGAGAATAAGATTCATATAAGGAAAGTCCCGTTTCGGAGTTGGGGAATGGTTCCGGTGTTTTCATCGGGAACATTCTAGAAGGTCCCGGAATGTCCGGCACTCCGGAGGGGGAAGGGTACATGAATGTGTCATTGTAAGTTGGAATGATTGCATCATGTACTAGGTGTTCTTGCTGTCCAAAATAAAGGGTTTATTTAAATCCTAAATTGAAAAGTCAAACGGCTAGTTTGAAAGTCAAACGGCAATTTTGGGAAGTGGGAAGAGAGGAGGATTGGTGGAGGCCGAGTTGGAGGAGGGTTCCTCCCCTTGGCCGGCGCACCTCCCAAGGCCGACTTGGGGAGGGACTCCTCCCCTTGGCCGGCCAGCCCTCCCACCTATATAAGGAGGGGCAGGGCTCCCCTCCTAACACACACAAGTTCCTATCCTCTAAACTAAACCCTAGCCCTAAACCCCGGTTTAGAGCTATTTCGGTTTAGAGCTTCTAATTGCACTAGCCTTCAGATTAGAGCCTTCTAATTGGTGTGTCTAATTACTAGACCACTAATAGCCTCTCTCATACTCCACCATACTCGCACCGGCTTAAGGCGAAGCCCTGCGGGATTTCCCCTCTACTTCCGGTACCACGCCGTTGTGCTGCCGGAATCACGAGGAGAGTGCTACAACCTCCGCTGCCTGCTGGAACAAGGGAGAGGAAGGTCTTCGTCGAGTACCGAACGTGTGACCGACTGCAGGAGCGCTGCGGGAACGCGGCGCTGGAAGGATCGTCTACGCGATCTTGAGATCGGAAAGAGTACGACTACATCACCCACGAGAATCTGCTCTCGTTAACCGCTTTGGAATCTTCGAGGGTAAGTTATTCCATCGACTCGTTGCTACAATCTAGTAGATAGATCTTGGCTTGTTTGTTTGTATGCGGTAGAAAATTTTTGTTTTCCATGCTACGAACCCCTACAGTGGTATCAGAGCCGTGTCTATATGTAGATCTGTTGCACGAGTAGAACACAATGGTCATTGTGGGCGTTGATGCTTTTATTGTAGATTGTTTTTTGTGTACTTTGCATCTTGCGGTATGTTGGGATGAAGCGGCCCGGGCTAACCTTACATGACATCGTTTATGAGACTTGCTCCACGCTTGACATGCAACTCGTATTGCATAAGTGGCTTTGCGGGTGCCTGTTTCTCCTAGCATAGTAAAGATCCAATTTACAACGGGTAATCAACAATGCTAGTATCAATGTTGTGGTTCTTGTTCGTAGGTTAGAACGACACTTATGGAAAGCCCCAAACCACGTAAAATATGCAAAGAAAGTAGAAGCGTCTAACTTTGTTTTGCAGGGGTGTGTAGTGATGTGATATGGCCATGATTGTGATTATATTTGATGTATGCAATGTTCCTTATTGTAAGTTGGCAACCGGCAGGAGCCATATGGTTGTCTTTAATTTCTGTTAAGACCTGCGTGTCTATTCAAAATAGTTGTAATAGTTGAAGCCGGTGGACGACAACCATGGTGAAGCGTCATTGACCTTGATGCAATGCTGGTGATGATGGAGATCATGTTCGTGCTTGAAGATGGAGATCGGAAGCACAAAGAAGAAAGGCCATATCATATCACATATTATGAATTGCATGTGATGTTAGTCCTTTATGCATCTTGTATTGCTTAGTAGACGACGGTAGCATTATAAGATGATCCCTCATGCACATAAATTTCAGGTTCTAAAGTGTTCACCCTTAGTATGCACCGTTGCCAAAGCTTGCTGCTTCGAAGCACCACGTGATGATCGGGTGTCTTTGATTCCGCGGGTGAATACAACGTAAGCAAGCCAGATTTGCTTATGCGGTAGCTAAGGTTTGATCTTGACGAGCCTAGCATGTACAGACATGGCCTCAGGAACACGGATTACCGAAAGGTAGAGCATGAGTCATATAGTAGATATGATGAACATGTTGATTGTTCGCCATTGAAGCCATATCAACTCTCGTGATGATCGGTTTTGATGTGGTGGATTTGGTTCGTGTGATCACTAAAACAATGTGAGGGATGTTGTTTTGAGTGGGAGTTCACCTAGATTAATTTAATTATTAATTAGAACTCAATTTATCATAAACTAAATCAAAGTGAATTTGCATAGTTGTTGTAGTCATTGGCATCCGTTTACCACCTTGCGCTTAGTTATAATTGATATGATAGAACTATAGAATTCTGGTTAGTTACTTTACGAACTGGTATCGTATTGTTTTGAAGTGTTAATCTAAAGTTTAAAAGTCCTATTGCAAACTTTCAGTAAGTTCCGGTTACTCCATGAAGTTTAATAATTGGTATTAAATCAAGAGTAACAATTCCAAAGTGTTAGTATATAAAGTATCATGTTTGTCTCCATGATTCTTGATATTCAAAGAATTGTCTTAATATCAAGGTTATCTAGGATCTGAAAGAGTTGTTTCAGAAACCATGATATGTGGAAGATATTGTGATATCTGAAACAAAGTTTTGGTTACAACATGATAGAGTATAATATGGCAAAAGTCATGTTCTCATATTTGATGAAAATTTGCAAAAGGTTGGAGACACTAGTTGTCCTAATCTTCCAAAAGGTTTTGGAGAGCAACATTATACTCGCGATTCACCGTTATAAGCTAAAAGTAGCTTGGTCATGGACGATTCCATGATGAAGGTGAATATTTGATGTAGGTAAAATGTTTACTACACTAATAGATTACTAAAGAAAGGAATTTGAAAGAACACCAAACATTTGATGATGGTGATCTACTTCAAAGTGCAAATCCAAAGACATTGGTATTTAATTATACACGCTTTGGACTATGTGTCATATGTATGACTCCACTATTAATGTTGATAGATTCTTTCAAACAGAAAAGGAAATACTGAAAGAGAATCTCAGAAATATATGGCAGAAAAGAAAAGACTAGAATTGTTCAGTTTAAGTATATAGATAATATACATGTTATGGCTATATTCTTTGCTCATTAAACAATGTGGTTCTTAAGTATTTTATACTGAATTTGTTGGTATGAATCGTCATACGAAACAACACAATTCATGAACTACAATGGCCTAAGTAACTAGCAAAAGAATATGTGATGATGTTCATCGAGAACAAATAAAGGGTTATTGTGTTGCTCGTTAAAACATCAAAGCTTGCCTTCAAGATTTATTTTATCAGGTATTATGAGAACAAAAGGGTTGTTCAAATAATTGCCGTAATCCATAAAAGATGGATGATTCACAAATCTCGTTGGAGAAATCACATCCATAAAACTAGTGCTAAAAAATGTCGAAAGACAAATTGATTGAAAGATCACTAAGGAAGTGACATCGCAGTTTAAATTATATTGGAAAGAAAACATGAAGAAACTCCATGTGGATGGAATTTTGGAGTCTTTTGATTTTTGATCAAATGACGTTTGTGAAACTTTCCTAGAGAATAATTAAAACTTCGTTCATAGGCCAAAAGGGAACGAAAGACTAGCTTATTGGAACTTGTGCATATTGTTGTACGAACTCCATTATGTGTAGTCAAGAGCGATGGATTTCAACTTCATATGCTTTCTCCGAAAATTTGAGTGAATATATGAACATTTACTTAATAAGGATGAAGTATGAAATATTTGAAAAGTTCAAAGATTTCAAGATGAAGTGCAAAATCATTGTAACAAGAATATAAATAGTTTATGATAAGATCATAAAGGAAGATATTTGAGTTACAAGTTTAGCATAATACCTAAGATTTAAGGAATCGTTCCGTGGATTTGCATTTCCCGAAACACCATAAGAGTATGGAGCGTTCGAGATATGTAATTAAAACCTTATTTGACATGGTAAGATCAAAGGTGTAAAATATAGAACTGCCATTATATTTTAAAGATTAAAAGCTTTAGAGACTACCGCTTTTCCACTAAAAAGAGCTCCATCATAATCCGCTGAAATGACACCATATAAAGTTATGGTTTGGGATAAAACCCAAGTAGTCCTTTCTTAAAACATTGGTATGCTATGCATAAGAAAGATGTGTGCAACCAAAGTCGGATAAACCTGTCTTTGTATAAATATTAAGTATTCCTCCACAAACACCGGAGACAAAAGTGTTTGTCGCTTAGAACGTCAAGTTTCTTTGAGAAGGAATTTTTCGTGAAAAGTTAAAGTGGGAGGACAATAGAATTTTGATAAGGTTAAAAGAACCTTAGCTATATGTGCAGAGTTGCGCAGCACCGAAAAGTGTTCCGGAGGCAGCAATAATGCTCATGGCTCACGTGCCTCAAAGGTTGTGGTCACGGAGGTCTAAGTTTCTATTGAAACAAGTAGGTCGAGTAAACAATCAAATACTAAGATTTGAGGGTTGAATCATTGTTTGAGAATAATGAACGGACTACATGCAAAGAAGCGATGATGGGCCCTGACTCCGTCAAATGGCTTGAAGCCATAAAATCCGTGATAATTCCATACACGAAAAATCAAGTTTTGAACTTGAAGGACCCTCGAGAAAGGTGTAAGACCTTACAGTTGTGTTTGGATCTATAAAGAAATAGACATGGATGTTTCACATCTATAGTCGACATGTTGGGAGAGAGTTCACAACAATGTTCAAGGATTGACTATGACAAGATTTGATCTTTCATAGCGATATTTAGTCTATACGGATTAATATAGCAACCACTACATATAATTTTGTTATGTGGTAGTTGAATAAACAAAACAAGTTCTTCTAATAGAATTGTTACCTAGGACGTGTGCATGACATGGTCCAAAGGGTTTTGTTAATTCAAAGGATGCTGAAAGCATATGCAAACTTCAATGGTTGAAGTAAGCATAGCGGAGTTGGAATCTTCACTATGATGAAACTGTTAAAAGAGTTTAATTTCATCGGAGACAATGAAGATGCTTGCATTTGCAAGAAATTAAGTGGGAGCGCTAAAGACATATTTCTAATACATTATGTGGAGGACATATTGTTGATTAGAAATGATGTATCTTTTATTAACACATATTAAGAATTTCATCCTGATGAAAGAGTTAGGCAAAACCCAAATATTTGGCATCAATAGATGCTAATATGGTTGTGCCAGAAGTACATAAACGAGATATTGAATGAGTTCAATATAGAAACTACAAGAAAAGGTTCTTGTCGCACAGAAAGGATTGAAAGAGTTCAATGTTGATGATATATTCAAGTGTATTGACATTTGGTAAGTGAAACAAAGATTCAAGTATAGATTGATACTTGATGTATGAAATCACAAAGAGTGTTTATATCAATCATACTGTGGTATGTACAAATCCAGATATGTCCTATGCTCTAAAAGTTATGAGCATATACCAGAATGATTCATAAGATGATCATTGGACGATAGTAAGGATATTCTTATGATCTTTTGGAAGAACTAAGAGTATATTATTTGTAGAAGTGACAAATAGATGGTTAGTTCATTGTAAAAGTACTACATTGATACTAGTTTTGTCACAGAGTACAAATTAAGTTTATCTCAATCTAAATTAAGGGTGGCACAATATAATGGAAAGTGAGTTCCATAATGGATTTGGATGAGTTCCAAAGTTAAGACATTGTGACAGATACTTCAACAAAAGGCTAAGTATATGACTGCTATTATAGCAGCAAAAGAGGGCATTTGTGTCAAGTAGTTTGTTATCAAACTAGGTGTAGTTCACAGCGGGATAATACTATGAAGATATATTGTGCGACAATATTATCAACATGTTTTAACCCCAAAGAACTAAAGGTCACACCGAAAGACCAAATTATACAAAGCCATCTCATTAGAGAATGAGTGATGCGAAGAGACGCAAAGACATGCAATTACACATGGACCTGGAAGTGTCAGATCCGGAGATCAGTTGACCACTAGCAATCGTGTACATGCAACACCGGAAAGCCATAGGTGTTGAATACACAAAGGTTTGAAACTAGATTATTGACTCTAGTGCAAGTGGGAGACTGTTGGAGATATGCCCTAGAGGCAATAATAAATATAGTTATTATTATATCTTTGTGTTTATGATAAATGTTTATATTCATGCTATAATAGTATTAACAAGGAAACATTAATACTTGTGTGAATTGTAAACTTAAATTGAAGTCCCTAGTATAGCCTCTATACTTCACTAGCTTGTTGGTTAATAGATGATTGTGGTTTCCCTATCATGAACATTGAGATGTTATTAACAAAAAGATCATATCGTTAGGAGAATGATATGGTGGACATACTCCTATAGATAAGCGTAGCATAAAGATCAAGTCATTTCAATAGTTCAATTGCTATATGCTTTCTGATACATAGTAACCTAATTCCTTCGACCATGAGATCATGCATATCACCTTTACCGGATGGATGCTTTGATGTCATCAAACACCACACCGTAACAGGGTGGCTATAAAGGTGGTATTGAGTGTTCGGAAAGTATTGGTTGAAACACATGGATCAAGAGTGGGATTTGTCCATCCATATGACGGATAGATATTCTCTGGGCCCTCTCGGTGAAATGTCATCCAATTAGCTTGCAAGCATGTGACTGGGTCACAAGGGATCACATATCACGGGAACGAGAAAAGAGTACTTATCAGTAACGAGGTTGAACTAGGTATGCAGAGATACCGACGATCATAACCTCGGATAAGTAACATATCGTGAGACAAAGGGAAATTGGTATCGTATGTAAGTGGTTCATTCGATCGCAATGTAATCGTAGAAATATGTGGGAGCCATATGAATTTCCAGATTCCTCTATTGGTTATTGTTCGGAGAAGTGTCTCGATCATGTCCACATAATTCACGAACCGTAGGGAGACACACTTAAGGATTCGACGTTGTTTGAGTAGTTATGGTATTATGAGAAAGAGACCGAATGTTGTTCGGAGTCTCGGATGGGATCCGGGATATCACGAGGAGATCCGGAATGGTCCGAAGAATAAGATTCATATAAGGAAAGTCCCGTTTCGGAGTTGGGGAATGGTTCCGGTGTTTTCATCGGGAACATTCTAGAAGGTCCCGGAATGTCCGGCACTCCGGAGGGGGAAGGGTACATGAATGTGTCATTGTAAGTTGGAATGATTGCATCATGTACTAGGTGTTCTTGCTGTCCAAAATAAAGGGTTTATTTAAATCCTAAATTGAAAAGTCAAACGGCTAGTTTGAAAGTCAAACGGCAATTTTGGGAAGTGGGAAGAGAGGAGGATTGGTGGAGGCCGAGTTGGAGGAGGGTTCCTCCCCTTGGCCGGCGCACCTCCCAAGGCCGACTTGGGGAGGGACTCCTCCCCTTGGCCGGCCAGCCCTCCCACCTATATAAGGAGGGGCAGGGCTCCCCTCCTAACACACACAAGTTCCTATCCTCTAAACTAAACCCTAGCCCTAAACCCCGGTTTAGAGCTATTTCGGTTTAGAGCTTCTAATTGCACTAGCCTTCAGATTAGAGCCTTCTAATTGGTGTGTCTAATTACTAGACCACTAATAGCCTCTCTCATACTCCACCATACTCGCACCGGCTTAAGGCGAAGCCCTGCGGGATTTCCCCTCTACTTCCGGTACCACGCCGTTGTGCTGCCGGAATCACGAGGAGAGTGCTACAACCTCCGCTGCCTGCTGGAACAAGGGAGAGGAAGGTCTTCGTCGAGTACCGAACGTGTGACCGACTGCGGGAGCGCTGCGGGAACGCGGCGCTGGAAGGATCGTCTACGCGATCTTGAGATCGGAAAGAGTACGACTACATCACCCACGAGAATCTGCTCTCGTTAACCGCTTTGGAATCTTCGAGGGTAAGTTATTCCATCGACTCGTTGCTACAATCTAGTAGATAGATCTTGGCTTGTTTGTTTGTATGCGGTAGAAAATTTTTGTTTTCCATGCTACGAACCCCTACAATTGTGTCTATAGTAATGTAGTAGAGTAGAATTTTTGAGACATCTATCTTCGTTGATATATAACCAGTTATCAGAGCATCTCCAGCAAAGACGCCATTTTGCGGCGCTGCAAATAGCCGATGCAACGCGTTGCTCTAGAATAGAGCACGCTATTTTGTCGTGGCCTCCACCGGAGGCGCTATTTTGCAGCGCGCGTCTCGGTGAAAAACCCTCCTCCTCCAGGCGCTGCAAAATAGAACGCGCGCTATCGGCGCAAACACTAAACCAACAAATGCATACTCTACAAAATCAAACAAATACCAAAAATGAACAATAAATTGTCTAGATAATTTATTACAACAAGTTTTGTATCAACAATACAACAAATAGTTTTACAACACATAAACAAATAGTTTTACAACAATACCGTTCACCAACAAATACAACATATTGTTTCACAACAATACAACAAACATACAAATGAACTATGGCACTAGCAACCTCCAAACCACTTCCACCACTCCTCGATGAGATCATGTTGAAGCTCATCATGTGCGTCATTGGACCGGATTGCATGATAAGAGGCGATGAACTGTGCAATCCTATGTTGTGTTCGTTGAACTTGCACCGGCACACCCATCAAGTCATAGTGGTTGGTTTAATCTACATCTTTCCCACGGTCATTCTCTATAATCATGTTATGCATGATGAAACAAGCATTCATGATATACAAAAGACACTATTTGTCCTAAAATCTAGCCGGTCCTCTCACAATAGCAAATTGGGCTTGCCAAATCCTAAATGCTTTCTCCACATCTTTCCTTTCCGCCGCTTGTGCATTGTGAAAGTGGGTTTGTTTCTTACCTTTAGGCTTGTGGACCGGCTTCACAAATGTTTTCCACCTTGGGTAGTAGTATCCATAGTTGTACTTATGGCCATTTGCTTCAAACTCCACTTTTGGACCTTCACAGAATGCAATCCTTGTCATAAGAGGAGACCGTTGGATAACATTGATGTCATTACAAGACCCGGGCATACCAAAAAATGCATGCCAAATCCAAGTATCATGGTCGGCCACCGCTTAAAGGATTATAGTGGAATACTTTTTGTGCCCTTTGAATTGTCCATGACATGCCGCAGGACAATTCTTCCAACTCCAATGCATGCCATCTATGGAGCTAAGCATTCCGGGAAATCCCCGAGCTGCGTTCTCCTCCAAGAGCCTAGCCGTGTCCTCGACATTGGGGGATCTAAAATATGTGGCGCCAAACACTTGCACAATGGCCACAATAAACCTCTTGACACACTTGATAGTGGTGCTCTCACCCATGGCCAAGTGGTCATCAATGAGATCCACCGGTATACCATATGCCAACATCCTCAAAGCGACAGTCACCTTTTGATAGGCGCTATGCCCGAGCTCTCCGGCGGCGTTCCTCCTCTGCACAAAGTATGTATCATACTTGGCCACCTTCTCCGCAATGTGCTTGAACAAATAGATGCTCATCAAAAAACGACGACGAAAATAGCTCTCGGGAAATGTTGCATCGTCATTGAAATACATCCGCATCAACTTGTTGTGGCCTTCGATCCGTTGCCTCCACTATTTCTGCCTATCAAAAACCGAGCCACCTATCTTCGGCTTCTTGTTGGTGTTCCAAGACAATAGCATGGAAACGGCCTCATCTTCTTCCATTTTGAATTCATCATAGGATGAACTCATCTACATACATGCAAAATAATTACAAAATTTGTACAATCTAAAATGCACAAAAATTGGGCGCGGGCGGGGCAAAATGAACCTTGCGGCGATTATGACGAACACCTTGTGTGCGCCGAGTTGCCTCCTGATACGTCGCAAACGTATCTATAATTTTTGATGCTCCATGCTTGTTTTGTGCCAACTATCTTACATTTGGTCTACACTTTGAGGTATTTTTATACACTTTTAGAACTAACCTATTGACAAGATGCCGCAGTGCCAGTTGCCTATTTTTTGCTGTTTTTGGTTTCAGAAAAGCTAAAAAATAAATATTCTCGAAATTGGACGGGACAAAAGCCAAACTGCCTACTTTTCCCGAAGCAATACGGAAACATGAAGTAGAGACGGAGGGGGACACCAGGGTGGGCACACCCTAGGGTCGACCCCCCTAGGCCGCGCCACCACCAGGTATGGGCCACCCTGGCGGCCACCGACGTCCCCCTTTCGCCTATAAAAGCCTCACGGATCATAAACCCTAAATCATCTAGGAGAAATCCACGAAAAGTTCCGCAGCGCCGCCGCCACCAAAGGGGAGATTTGGGGGACAGAAGTCTCTATTCCGGCACCCTGCCGGGACGGGGAATTGCCCCCGGAGCCATCTCTATCGATCTTCACCACCATCTCCATCGCCGTTGTTGATTCCCATGATGAGGAGGGAGTAGTTCTTCCTCGATGCTAAGGGCTCTACCGGTAGCTATGTGTTCATCTCTCTCTATGTGTGATCTTTATATGATCATGAGCTTTTTAATCAAGTAGATCTACTCTGCTACTCAAGTGCTTTAATAGATCTATGCTTTTCTCCACGTGTGTGAAAGTGGCAGCATGCACACTGTGTCACTTAGGCTATAGATTACATAAATACTTATCATGAGTCATATTTGGAGTTGGATGTCTCTATGAAATTGTGGTGTTTGTTGGAACTATCTAGCGCTCAAGGTGACAGTGTGGGGTTATCTAGATGGGGAAATCAACATTTAAGGAGTGCTTTTGTATCCCTACCGTGGATTAGAGTGTCTAACCGGAGAGTAGTTCAGAGTAGTATCATGAAGAGAAGATATTTATATGAGAGTGTTTAGTAGTGAAAGTATGACCCCTAGGCCTTGTTTCTAAGCATTGAAACACTGTTTACAATTAGTCATGTTACATGTTGTAACACCCTCGGAATCGATCCTATGCAAGTCTCAGCGATTCCCGCCAAACCCGCATAGAAATGATTCGAAGGTGCCCACCAGGCACTTTCGTGGGGGTGGAAAACGAAGTAATATCATTACACAATAGTCCTCGATGGAACCCACAAAACATATATATACAACAACGACTCAAAGAGTCAAGAATACAGATATACAGTACAAAGATCCAAATCACCTTGAAAACAATACAGCGCCCGAGTACGGACAAGATGCAAATTGAGCTAAGAGCCCTGAAGAATAACTAATGGCGTCCATAACCCTGCTAACGACGTCGATCCCAAACCTGCTTAAACAAAAAGGGTGCCAACAAAGGGCAAAGGAAAAAGAGAGCGGTCAGTACTGAGGCCAGTACACAGCGAGACTAGAATTCGGCGGTCCTCGCCTACATAGGTATGGTGGACTGAAGCGGCAGCGCAGCATGCACTAAACAACCTATAGAGACTCGATATAACTGTCGGCTATCAGAGAGGGATAAGAAAGACCTATTCGGAACCAACCTGATACTACCACCAAACATACCCATCCTGGTATTTCCCCCTCGAGACCAGACGAGGAAGTCAACCGAGGAACTCACGCAGTTGGCAGTTTTATTTATTCAGTTATCGTTGCAGCAATTACTAGTAAGGTATAGATAGTCATCCTGATATAATAAGCAGTGGGCACTTCTAGTTAACCATTCCGTTGTAGTTGCAACACTTACTAGTCAGATACAATAAGCATGAGATATCCCAAACCCAGCAGTTGTTGGTACTTTTATTTAGCCATTCCGTTGTAGTGAAGCTGATTACTAGTCATCTCGGATACAAGTCAAGCTATAACAGTAAACTTTAGTTATAATTGTCTATGATCGAGAACTGTGCTCCAAGTCGTCCATAACCGTGGACACGGCTTCTCGAAAAGATTTAACCCTGCAGGGGTGCACCAAAGTTTCCACACGCACCTACACCCTTGTTGTCAGATCAGGTAGGTACAAGATCACAAAACATACACCCAACGGTATGTCGACGAGGTTTCGGACACGACGTTTCCCAGACCAAAAGCAAGCATAGGGGGCCACCCCACTAAGCTACCCGTACGAAGTCGGCCGGTCTCCGAGACGGACCCAGGGTTTGTGTCGACGGCTGTAAACGACCGGGAACCCGAAAGTGTGACTGGGCTTGTCGATACAGCGAAAACGTATCACGGGGTTCCTAAACAGTACAGGTGCTCCACGCGCAATCGTAATTAAAGCAGTAAAGCATGGCATAAGTATAGGATAGTAATAAAGCCCCAAACTACTTTGTGGCCCCCGGTATAGTACTTTGAAATCAGGTACTAAATCGATGGGGGTGCCCACACACCCCACCTGTGGTTAGCGCGCTCGATCTCGGAACAGGTATCAAGAACTCGGGGTCCTACGAGACACAAGTGGGCGGTTAAAAACCAAATATTGTCTATTACCCACCGGTGCCTCTGCATTTACCTACTTTCAATTTTAGTTATTAAACAGTAATTAAATCCATGATCATATCCACCATTAAGCATGTGCCAACCACCCAACAACGATGGAACATCGACGACACGAAGCAGCACCTGAGCAAGCAACTACGACTCGCAAGGCTGACTGACTATCAATCAACAGGCAATAGGAGGTGTCCAAGGCAATATAGAGGCTGCAAGTATTATAATAGGGGTACAGAAACTAAAGCATCGTAACACGGATAGCAATAGATCAACAGGAAGAAGTAAATACTAGAAATATAAAATAGGTAGAAAGAGGGAGAATGCTCTCCTGAAAAACATTGCTGAAGGTCCATCCGAAGATCAGGTCGACACTCGCATCCACTCATCGGCCTAATCCGTGAAGAAGCAAAGCACTAGAAGAAACACAGGATGCACTATTTAATACTACGGCAAAAGATCGGGCATAATGCATGTATGATGTATGGCATGGCAAAGGTGCAATGCAATTAGTCAAAATTATGCGAAACCAGGGTCCCGATAATTACTTAGGTGGTTTATGTTGTCTAGATACCCCGCAATTTAATTGTTCTCTTATCAAGACAAAATATGTCACCGGTTCGATGCATAAATTTAAATGGGACCAATATTAGGCTAGGTTTGCCCGAATATGGTCTCCATATTTAATTATGAAGTGAATCGACAAAATGCCCCAAACCCACAAAAATATGTATGCAACATGAATGATTTGATGAAACAAGATATATAGTTGGAAATTTATAAAATAGGGGCTCGGAAAAGGTCACACATTGGTATCGATGATCTTGGGGTTCGCCGAGGGTTCGGGATCGGTCTTCGGGAAGGAGAGCTTGACGGTCCGAAGAGTTCGGGCGCCGGGATCGGTCTTCGGGGATCTTGGTAGATGGTTCCATGTCGACGATCATGGATCGGTGCCGGTGTTTTTCAGCACGCCATAGCCGTGAAGATCCTGGCTGAGAGCAGCAAGCCCACACCGGTACAACAGACCACCCAAAACAAGGACTTAAAGCAGCGGGACAAAAGCAGAACAAGGACAACACGCTGCGAGGAGGCCCATGTCTCGATCGGGTATTAGCTCGAGCAGCTTGCGGTCGGGTTGCAGCGGGAAGGCGACGAGCATGAGCGGCGGTCAAGAAACAGCAGTACACATGGGGCCAAAGGCATGTAAGAGGAAGATCCGGTGTCAAGGCCGCGACGTCCTGGCGACGGGCGGATCGAGCGGCGGCCGAACGCAGCCAGGGATGCAGTAGGAAGAGGGACCGACGGAGGAGGCCCGGGCAGGGCGGCACCAGGGACAGAGCCAGGGACGGAGAGGAGCACTGGCGACGGGGCGGGCTCGACAGGACGGTGGTGGCCACGGGGAGGCGCGAGCGATGGGGGGCAGAGCACCGCTAGGACGCGCACAGGGCGGCCGAGCTTGCAGGCACCATGGAAGAGCTCGGGCGGCACTCGCAAAGAGGGGACGAGGCCAGGAGAGAAGGGCGGCGGGAGACGACATGCAGGGAGGCCCAGGCCGGTGGCGAGAGACGTTGGGCGGGCTCCTGGCGGCGGGGTCGCTGGGAGCAGGGGCTCACAAGAGGAAGGGGATCAAGGGGAAGGAGAGGAAGGGGAATACGACGCACGGGCCGCGGGGTGGCGACGTGGCCCAAGGAACAGGTCGGGAGAGTGGCGGCGCTGGACAGAGAGGAGGCGAGCGGCGTCTGAGGGAGGGTATCGCGAGAGGGGCGAGAGGAAGGTTCGCGAGGTGCATGCGGGTCGTGCGCTGACAGCGCGAGGCCAGGGGTGGGGCCAAGCTGGCAGTTGACCAAGGGTGGGGAGTGGGTTTGGTTGGGGATCGGTAATGACGTGGCCTCGCGTGTGCATGTGTCCAAGGTGGGTCGGGTGTAGTGCGGGGTGCAAGCGGCGGCGGGGTGGAGGGATGGTGTGTCTAGGGTTTGGTCTGGGGTAGGTTTAGGGTTTTATTGGGGTAGTAGGTGGTCTGTTTAGTTGGGCCTTTGGGCCTGACTGGATGGACTGCCTCCCCCTAATAAAATATTTATATTATTTATTTTCTTTTCTTTTAAAACAAAACATTTGCAAAAAAGGTTTTAGACAAATAAAAGATCCGAACAGATCTAGGGTTTCGATTTGAACAAAGAGAGGAAATCTCTAGGAAACAAAATAGGCTTTTGGGAAATTGTTTTAGACAAATAAATGCATGATGATGTCATGATGATGCACATAATAAAAATAACAGCGGTTTTCTAGTTGGGGATTTTCCGGGATGCTACAATTTGACACCACTAACAATGGATCTCGCCATCGAGATCCGCCTCCTGGTACGGGGAAGAAGGCCGCCGATCTGAATCTTCTCGCCACATGTAGATCTTCACGACACCACTAACAAAGATTATTCATCCGTCTTGAAATTGGTGACACCACCAACAAAGGGTGTGGATCACGTTCGTTGGGAGAACACTCCGGAAAACAAAGGACCAAGGTAGAGGTCTCAAAAGGTAAGGCCACCTCTAACTTCTGTGGAAGGAGTACAACTGCTTGATCCACCGATTCAATGTACAAGAGCAAATGATAAGAGTAGTCGGATGGTGATCAGTCCATCGCGCACCCAAAGCATTACTCTATACATGAATAGGAGAATTATTCAACCAACTCTCGGAATTCAGACTGAAGATCCCGACAAGCGAGGTTCGAAAACAAAGGAGGGATGGAGATTCTCATCAAACCTGATGTAGATGACTTCGTCGTATCAGAAAACACCGGAGGATAGAAAGAAAAAAAAATAGTGAATTTTTGGTCCACTGAAGGTACACAGAGGGAGATTCCTCAGATGGCATGAAGACAGAATGTCGAAGCACCGTTACAAGAGGAAGCGAAAACCTTGAAGGTATGACAGAATCCCAACCACGAGAATTCCTGGACTCGAAGAAAAGATAAGGGGTAGATTCAAAACACGCAAAGGTAAGAGGAGAATAGCAGAGGGGTAAGGAGTAAAAACAGACCTAATCAGATTTATCCAACCGATTTTCCAAAATAGTTTTGACACTCTACATCGGTCGTTAGCTAGGTTATCCTACAGGCTGGACCAGTGGGTATCGTAACCGCTGAGCTCTGATACCACTCTGTAACACCCTCGGAATCGATCCTAAGCAAGTCTCAGCGATTCCCGCCAAACCCGCATAAAAACGATTCGAAGGTGCCCACCAGGCACTTTCGTGTGGGTGGAAAATGAAGTAATATCATTACACAATAGTCCTCGATGGAACCCACAAAACATATATATACAATAGCGACTCAAAGAGTCAAGAATACAGATATACAGTACAAAGATCCAAATCACCTTGAAAACAATACAACACCCGAGTACGGACAAGATGCAAATTGAGCTAAGAGCCCTGAAGAATAACCAATGGCGTCCATAACCCTGCCCAGGCCAAGCCGGAAGGGTAACCCTACTAACGATGTCGATTCCAAACCTGCTTAAACAAAAGGGGTGCCGACAAAGGGCAAAGGAAAAAGAGAGCGGTCAGTACTGAGGCCAGTACACGGCGAGACTAGAATTCGGCGGTCCTCGCCTACATAGGTATGGTGGACTGAAGCGGCAGCGCAGCATGCACTAAACAACCTATAGAGACTCGATATAACTGTCGGCTATCAGAGAGGGATAAGAAAGACCTATTCGGAACCAACCTGATACTACCACCAAACATACCCATCCTGGTATTTCCCCCCTCGAGACCAGACGAGGAAGTCAACCGAGGAACTCACACAGTTGGCAGTTTTATTTATTCAGTTATCGTTGCAGCAATTACTAGTCAGGTATAGATAGTCATCCTGATATAGTAAGCAGTGGGCACTTTTAGTTAACCATTCTGTTGTAATTGCAACACTTACTAGTCAGATACAATAAGCATGAGATATACCAAACCCAGCAGTTGTTGGTACTTTTATTTAGCCATTCCGTTGTAGTAAAGCTGATTACTAGTCATCTTGGATACAAGTCAAGCTATATCAGTAAACTTTAGTTATAATTGTCTATGATCGAGAACTGTGCTCCAAGTCGTCCATAACCGTGGACACAGCTTCTCAAAAAGATTTAACCCTGCAGGGGTGCACCAAAGTTTCCACACGCACCTACACCCTTGTTGTCATATCAGGTAGGTACAAGATCACAAAACATACACCCAACGGTATGTCGACGGGGTTTCGGACACGACGTTTCCCAGACCCAAAGCAAGCATAGGGGGCCACCCCACTAAGCTACCCGTAACAAAGTCGGCCGGTCTCCGAGACGGACCCAGGGTTTGTGTCGACGGCTGTAAACGACTGGGAACCCGAAAGTGTGACTGGGCTTGTCGATACAGCGAAAACGTATCACGGGGTTCCTAAACAGTACAGGCGCTCCACGCGCAATCGTAATTAATGCAGTAAAGCATGGCATAAGTACAGGATAGTAATAAAGCCCCAAACTACTTTGTGGCCCCCGGTACAGTACTTTGAAATCAGGTACTAAATTGATGGGGGTGCCCACACACCCCACCTGTGGTTAGCGCGCTCGATCTCGGAACAGGTATCAAGAACTCGGGGTCCTACGGGACACAAGTGGGCGGTTAAAAACCAAATATTGTCTATTACCCACCGGTGCCTCTGCATTTACCTACTTTCAATTTTAGTTATTAAATAGTAATTAAATCCATGATCATATCCACCATTAAGCATGTGCCAACCACCCAACAACGGTGGAACATCGACGACACGAAGTAGCACCTGAGCAAGCAACTACGACTCGCAAGGCCGACTGACTATCAATCAACAGGCAATAGGATGTGTCCAAGGCAATATAGAGGCTGCAAGTATTATAACAGGGGTACGGAAACTAAAGCATCGCAACACGGATAGCAATAGATCAACAGGAAGAAGTAAATACTAGAAATATAAAATAGGTAGAAAGGGGGAGAATGCTCGCCTGGAAAACATTGCTGAAGGTCCATACGAAGATCGGGTCGACACTCGCATCCACTCATCGGCCTAATCCATGAAGAAGCAAAGCACTAGAAGAAACACCGGATGCACTATTTAATACTATGGCAAAAGATCGGGCATAATGCATGTATGATGTATGGCATGGCAAAGGTGCAATGCAATTAGTCAAAATTATGCGAAACCGGGGTCCCGATAATTACTTAGGTGGTTTATGTTGACAAAATATGTCACCGGTTCGATGCATAAATTTAAATGGGACCAATATTAGGCTAGGTTTGCCCGAATATGGTCTCCATATTTAATTATGAAGTGAATCGACAAAATGCCCCAAACCCACAAAAATATGTATGCAACATGAATGATTTGATGCAACAAGATATATAGTTGGCAATTTATAAAATAGGGGCTCGGAAAAGGTCACACATTGGTATCGATGATCTTGGGGTTCGCCGAGGGTTCGGGATCGGTCTTCGGGAAGGAGAGCTTGACGGTCCGAAGAGTTCGGGCGTCGGGATCGGTCTTCAGGGATCTTGGTAGATGGTTCCATGTCGACGGTCATGGCGACTTCGAGAAGAAGGCCTTGACGTTCCATGATGACAATCTTGGATCTTGTTATTTGTGAAGAACTCAAGTTCGATCGAGGGCACGCTTGGATCAGTGCCGGTATTTTTGAGCATGCCATAGCTGTGAAGATCCTGGCTGAGAGCAGCAAGCCCACACCAGTACAACAGACCACCCAAAACAAGGACTTAAAGCAGCGGGACAAAAGCAGAACAAGGACAACACGCTGTGAGGTGGCCCATGTCTCGATCGGGCATTAGCTCGAGCAGCTTGCGGTCGGGTTGCAGCGGGAAGGCGACGAGCACGAGCGGCGGTCAAGTAACAGCAGTACACACAGGGCCAAAGGCATGTAGGAGGAAGATCCGGTGTCAAGGCCGCGACGTCCTGGCGACGGGCGGATCGAGCGGCGGCCGAACGCTGCCGGGGATGCAGGGACATTAGGAAGAGGGCCCGACGGAGGAGGCCCGGGCAGAGCGGCGCCAGGGACGGAGCCAGGGACAGAGAGGAGCACTGGCGACAGGGCGGGCTCGACAGGACGGTGGCAGCCACGGGGAGGCGCGAGCGATGGGAGGCAGAGCACCGCTAGGATGCGCATAGGGCGACCGAGCTTGCAGGCACCATGGAAGAGCTCGGGCGGCACTCGCAAAGAGAGGACGAGGCCAGGAGAGAAGGGCGGCGGGAGACGACATGCAGGGAGGCCCAGGCCGGCGGCGAGAGACGTTGGGCGGGCTCCTGGCGGCGGGGTCGCTGGGAGCAGGGGCTCACGAGAGGAAGGAGATCGAGGGGAAGGAGAGGAAGGGAATACGACGTGCGGGCCGCGGGGTGGCGACGTGGCCCAAGGAACAGGTCGGGAGAGTGGCGGTGCTGGCCAGAGAGGAGGCGAGCGGCTCTGAGGGAGGGGATCACGAGAGGGGCGAGAGGAAGGTTCGTGAGGTGCATGCGGGTCGTGCGCTGACAGCGCGAGGCCAAGCTGGCAGTTGACCAAGGGTGGGGAGTGGTTTTGGTTGGGGATCGATAAGGACGTGGCCTCGCGTGTGCATGTGTCCAAGGTGGGTCGGGTGTAGTGTGGGGTGCAAGCGGCGGCGGGGTGGAGGGATGGTGTGTCTAGGGTTTGGTCTGTGGTAGGTTTAGGGTTTTATTTATGGGGTAGTAGGTGGTCTGTTTAGTTGGGCCTTTGGGCCTGACTGGATGGACTGCCTCCCCCTAATAAAATATTTATATTATTTATTTTCTTTTCTTTTAAAACAAAACATTTGCAAAAAAGGTTTTAGACAAATAAAAGATCCAAACGGATCTAGGGTTTCGATTTGAACAAAGAGGGGAAATCTCTAGGAAACAAAATAGGCTTTTGGGAAATTGTTTTAGACAAATAAATGCATGATGATGTCATGATGATGCACATAATAAAAACAACAGCGGTTTTCTAGTTGGGGATTTTCCGGGATGCTACACATGTTTGCTTGCCGCCATCTTTATTTCAGATTGCCTCAGTCTCTTCCTCTAGTCAAGGTCTTTTCTGGCACCGTTGTCTTATAATCATCCATACTACTTGTATTTTGCTATCTCTTCGCCAAACTAGTGCACCTATACACCTGACAAGTGTATTGGGTGTGTTGGGGACACAAGAGACTTCTTGTATCTTGATTGCAGGGTTGCTTGAGAGGGATACCTTTGACCACTTCCTCCCTGAGTTCGATAAACCTTGGGTGACCCACTTAAGGGAAACTTGCTGCTGTTCTACAAACCTCTGCACTTGAAGGCCCAACAATTGTCTACAAGAATAGAAGTGCGTAGACATCAAGCTTTTTCCTGGCGCCGTTGCCGGGGAGGTAAGGTAAAAGGTACTGACATCCTCTGGCTACTAAGCTATCTTCTAGTTCTGTTGCTGAGTGCTCGAAGTTATTTCCTTTAGATTCTGCAATTTTGTCCTTTTGTTTCTTGTTTTCACTAGTTAGGCTTAATAGAAAACAACAATAAAATTAGGGATCTTTATAGTATTTATCTTGAGTTAGGACATGAAGTGTTTGAAGAGAAAAATAAAAACCTATGGAACTTCATTTGCATGCTAATACCGATGTTATTAGTATGAATTCTTTGAACACCATTATTGCTAATGCTATGGAAAAGTCTAAGCTTGCAGAAGCTGGTTTTGATGAGCATGATATTTTTAGTCCCCCAAGCACGGAGGAGAAAATTTACTTTGATGATACTTTACATCCAATATGTGATGATTACAATGATGAATATGATATTTTCAGTCCACCTACTATTGCGGAGAAAATCAATTATGATTACAACATGCCTCCTATATTTGATGATTATGGTGATGAGAATAATAATGATAGCTATTTTGTTGAATTTGCTCCCACTACAATTAATAAGAATGACTATGCTTATGTGGAGAGCAATAATCATTTTATGCATGTGGCTCATGATAAGAATGTTTTATGTGATAGTTATATTGTTAATTTTATTCATGATTCTACTGAAAGTTATTATGAGAGAGGGAAACTTGGTTTTATGCATCTCAAAAATATTAAGTTTCCCCTCTTTATGTTGAAATTTTTGAAGTTGCACTTGTTTTGCTTTCCTATGCTTGTTGCTTTGTGCCTTCATGACTTGTTTCTTTACAAGATTATTTTTCATGGCAAGTGGGTTAGACTTAAATGTCTTTTGAATTTGCTTCTTGATTCTCTCTTTTACTTCAATTCATATTTCTTATGTGAGCATCTTCTTAAACTATCAAGCCTAACTTAAAGGCGTTAAATAAAAGTACTTATTGGGAGATAACTCAAAAGTTTTCTTGAGTCTTGGAAGTTATTACTTCTGTAATAACCTCTCCTTATCCTTTTTATTTGATTTTTGTGCCAAGAATAACCTCTAATGAGAGGGAAGTAAGATTTGGGGAAGTTGTTTTCTTGAAACAGATTTTTGTGCTCCACTGTAAAAATTCATGAAAAGTCTCTGTATGTCGGATTGAGCTGTAATTGTCTGAGTAAATCCCCCAGGTTGTTAGGTAATTTTCGTTAGTTCAACACTTTTTGATTTGAGCAACAGAATATCTTCGAAAAAAATTGTTTTTTACCTGCTGGTATGTTTTGAAAGATTTCTACCATTATTTGCATTTGCTTCTTATCGATTTATTTTTTAGTTTTTTTTGGTGAATTGAGATTTTTAAGGGAATTGCTTCAGTAGCTTGTGTTCTTAATAGAAGTTTTGCTGTGTTAAACTAAACCCAAAGGTTTATGATTTTGAATACACTAATGTTGCTAATGAAGAATTGTGTGAAGTTTTGTATGAAGGAAATTTTCAAGTGTAGGGAAAGAATGATGTGATGAGATGAAGAATGGACAAAATATCAACCTTGGGGATTCCACCCGTATCACGCCAAAAAATATTCAAGAGGTACAAGCGTCAAAGCTTGGGGATGCCCAAGGATCCCCTTCTTCATCAATAAAAATCTCAGTTTTTCTTTCTAGACACTTTATTTTTATTGCTTCATGCACTACTGTGTTGTTCTTGGAGCGTCTTTGTTTATGTTTTGAGTTTTCTTTTGATTTACTCGCTGCAATAAGTTGGTTGGATCCTATAACATCCCAATTTTCATCAAATCAAAAACATGATCATTGCATTCATATCATCATGGCATGTGTGCATTGCACAAAAAAATTCAAATTTTAAAACACTAGCAAACCCTATTTTTAAACCCCTTTCATACGAAGGGTAGAATTTGTGCTTTTATTTTTATTTTAGTACCCCAAATTTTTTTGGAGTGGTTTGTTGTGTTTAACACACTTTTAAACACTAGAATCATCTCACAAATTTTTGGTGAAGTTTTGGTTTGATTTGGATCTGATTTGATCATTCAAATCCTATTTGGAAAATTGAAATAGAAAAAGAAAAGGGTTAAGGAAAAAAATAAGGAGATTACCTGCCAGCAGACACGGCCCAACTAGTAGCCCAGCATCCCACCCGGATTTTCCCCTATCCCTCTCTTTTTCTCACCGCGCTGCGTCGCACCCCCTCGCCGACAGATGGGCCCCACCTCCACGTCACCCCTTCATCCTCAATCAAGGCCGAGATGACCCGCTCTGTCGCTGCCGTTACTCCCCCGCTTCAATTCGTTTAATTCTGATCGATTCACTGCATAATTCCCTCCCTCGGCCCTGCTACTTAACCCCCTCGACCTCTGCTCCATTTCCCCCCACACCACAACCTCTGAGCGCCGCCAGGCTTTGGGCATTCCACCTCAAACCGCCGCAACTCCGACGAGCTCATCGACTAAATTCTGGTGAGCCCATGTGCCCCCTTGGCCTCTGGTTCATGTTGTTGTGTTCGAAATCGTCTTGCGCTTCTTATGACACTCGTCATTTGCCTTCTTATGCACCAGAGCCTCGCCTCCATCAAACGACTGCAAGTTCCTGACGACAAGCCAACTCCGACGAGCAATCCCCGCCGTGTCCGTGCGCCCCTCCTTCGTATGCGACCACCACTATGTTCACCGCGTTGCCGTGACCCTGGTAACCCCCTAAGCCAGCCCCCTTCACCCCCTGGCCTCGCTGGAGCGCCATCGTCAGACGTGTCACCGCCGTGCTCACCATTTGTGCCGCCCATCTGTGGCCAGTGCGATTAGATCCGCTGGATCTAGATCTGAGCCACAGGATCTAACTTGGATCTGACGGCGCGCGAGTGTGATCTCCGCGAAGCGGTACGGGCCAATCAGATGGCGCCGCGTGTCTGGTTTTTGATTTAAAATCCAGATTTGATATAATAGTTGATTATACTTGCAAAATTCATAACTTTTGATCTATAATTCAGAAAAATACAAATTAGGTGTCTATGGATTCAGAAATTTATGAAATTTATTTCTATGGTATTTCTTTGGTCATTTGCTTCTGAAAAATTAGGGTTTTGTGCAGAGACATTTGTAGGGATATTTTGGCTATAGAAATTATTTGGTATAATATTTTTTAGGTGGTTTTTGTTATCTTTAGACTTTATATTGTATGATTTATCTTCTGTACTATATAGTTTGGTTTTAAAAATGTGTTATGCATCTAATTGAATATTTGCATGCATTCGCATTATTTATGAGTGATATATTGAATTGTTTATAATTTATTGTTTGTTTTTGATGTGTAGATTTTGTGGATTGTGAAGTGTGTGATTGTGAGGATTTTACCTATTCCCCTAGATACCAAGGCAAGTGACATTTCATCTTATGTCCTAATATTTTACCTATTGCATTAGTACTATTTTGGTAGAACTTGCATGATAGTTTTCAAACATATTGCTATGCTATGGTAGATCCTATAGATTATATCTTGGTAGAATTTTCCTAAGTTAGGATACAATGTATGCTGGAATGCTTAGACTTGCTATTATAATTAGTGGGTGGAAATTCGTGTTATGATATTGTGGGAATTTTATGCCTATGTGTTTTTGACTAAGAAAACAACCTTGTTAATGAAACACCTAGGTGGAATGGGACTTGTATGGTTTGTGTTGAGTGGTTACACATGGCCCATTTCTATGGTTTACGTTGTGTATCACACTTGTGGATGGCCAACCAGGAACAAAGAGATTTGATATGTTTTGTGTTGCAAAGCTTCCAGTGCAACCACATGGCATATGGGCTCTGCCTTGACCAACTAAGTTGCAAGAACTCAGCCAGATGGACAGATGGTGGTAGATTTGATAGGATGGAACGCGTCCATGGTGGTCTGAGGGATTGCTTCTGAAAAGTACCGTCTCGATGCATGTCGATTCTTGTGGGAAAAGTGCACCACCTCTCGAGAGGGTAAACCTAAGTACTTAGCCGTGTCCCCGGTTATGGACAATTTTGAGCATCAAAGACATTGAAACGGTTCAAGAATCTCCTCATCCCAATTTCTCTAAGTTAAAAAATTGTTGGTGAATAAGGGTATAGGTTCACCACTGTCTATTGGTGGTTCCTTAGTGTTTTGGAAAGAAAAACTTAGTATTTTCAAACTAGTAGGATAAAGCTTATTTTGTGCAAAGCCAGCCTAATCCACACTTAGCCAAATTCATGTAGTTGTTAGTCTCTATTATATAACTATGGTATCACTTGCCAATAAAATTCCAACTATATTGACCCCTTGTGGCTGTAACTTATTATGTTGTAGGTTACTCTGATGGTGAGTAGGGTTATGAGTCTACACTCAACATGTTTGCCTGTGGCACATGAAGATGAAGACTTTATTTATATGCTATGTAATGAGAACTCTTTATAAGTTAGCCTTTGCTAAGTGAGTTGTAAGAACTATTGTACTCCTGGAATTTCGATGTAATAATGACCTTTGTATCTGTGTACTTCATATTAAACTGTGGGTGCTAGCATTTCGATCCAGGGACTAGCACTGCAATCATAGGGATCTCTACCTTAAAGGGTGAGATCTTACAGATGGTATCAGAGCACTGTGTTACCTATAGGTTTGTGACCCTAAGATGGATCAGATTAAGAAAGCCACTAGGAAAATGCAACATCCTTATGAATTTTTGCACTTGTCTGTTTTCATCTCATAAAATCTCTCCTAATTTTATTTCTCATCTCTATTTGTAGATGGCCGCCATCAACGAAGCCATCAGGAAGGGACCACTAATGACCATGACACTATAATGTGAGACGGAGTTTCCCAAGGCACTCAAAAACCTCACGATTAGATTGGTGATAAATGGTGAAGCCGGTTACAAGCGATTTTCAGTGATGGATGAAGGAGAAGAGTATTGGTAGGTGCAACTCCACTTGTATAAAAACAAGGAGGATAACCACAATGAGTCGGTGCATGGTCACCAACTCTGAAATGCATATGTCATTCTTTGACTCTGCAAGGAATGCAGCATGGAATGCCATTGAAGAACTTGGAGAAAGACTTAAGTGTAGAATGCTCAACACTTAGAATGATCTTAGAGAGGAGAGAAAACATACCCAAGACTTCGACACCACCATAAAACGTCTAAGGGAGGATATTATAGACTTGGCGTGTGAGTCTTGTGATCAAGACAAACAGATTGCTATCAAGGATGCCTAGATAGCTACCTTGACTAGTGAGTGAAGGATGCAACATATCTTATAGTTGGACCACCACACTTGAAGTTTTCTCGCGTTAATAATTTGATCATACCGACCTATGTGGTATGGCAAAAATTAGTCTAAGTTGTGTTTGAACCTTGATGCTTGTGATTGAATAATGTATGCCATGACTTGTGTGGATTAATGTTTTGTGAATGTTTTGGCTTTTGTTTTACTACTTTATGTTTTTCTATTTACTTGTGTTGTTTCTAATTGTCTCCATCCTATGTAATAGATGCCTAGCTTTGTTCACATCACTGCCGATGATTTCAAGGGGACTCACTTTGGGACTCGCATTTTGCAGCTTGTTAATGTACTCTCTCTCCCAATCCCTACCATCAAGGGAATTCAGCTCAGGAAGTTTGAGAGGAAGGACTTATGTGGATTCAGGGTTACTCAGCCAGGACGCCAGACAGAGCCTCCAACGGAGGAGATTGCCTTCAAGATACTATATGATGACCAAGAGACATGCCTCGACGTTGCCATGCAAGAGCTGATATGACGCCTTTGTGGACGTCACTCTGCCGAGCTCAAGGACCACTACTTCCATTTCTTTGGGAGACGTGACGAGGACGGAGAGGCTATAGTGTTGGACGAGGCTACTAAGGAGACCATCAAGCCTGTGCGACACTACCTCCAGGACTTAGAGAGTATCATTAGGCACCTTGATACTGATAGGACTAATGTGATAATTGGCAACGATGATCTACTTGTCTAGCTTAATGAGAAGGACAAGGCCTTCGAGAAGTAGGAGGAGCGCATCAAGGAGATGGAGAAGAAGTTTGAAAGGCAGCAGAAGAGGTTCAAGAGACAAGAGAAGATGATCCAGGATAGGAACAAGAAGATCAAGGACATGGAGACCAAGTTGGAGATTGAGGATCTTCAGCTAGAGGCGGATCACGAGGTGATAGAGAGGCTGCATTCACAGAAGAGAAGGCTACAGGAGAAGGTTGATGCTTTGACCACCAGCTTGGAGGAGTACAAGGCAGGGTACAACGCAGCAGGACTTGCTCTAGTGGAGGAGGAAGTCGATATGGAGGAGCAGTGATATCTACCTATCTATCTATCCATTTATCATAATTTTATTATCGAGTCGCATTGATCATCCAACTTGTGGATGACTATGCTAGTGTGTTTTATCTTTGCAAACTTGTTGCTTGTGATGTTTTAAACCCTAACATTTATCTTGTGCTTGCTCATTTTTTTATTGTTGTTATATGTTGTATTGTGCATGATAGGATCTATGGGGTTATTTATCCTTACTTATCCTTATTGAAACCACAGATGCTTCCTCGTCGTGCCAATCCCAACAACAACAACAATGACAATGAGATGCAATAGTTGATGACTGCACAGACACCACTGATGCAAATGATGACTCAGTTTATGGCAAATCCGAACCAGAACCAAAACAACAACAAAAATAATAATAATAACAACAACAATAATCAGAACAACCCACTAGCTTTTGATATGCTCACAAGGTTTCTAAGATTGAGGCCTGCTAATTTTTCTGGTACAACTGATCCCATGGTAGCAAATGATTGGCTATGTTCCGTGAACAAGGACTTGGTCACAGTTGGTTGCACTGATGCAGAGAAAGTCAGATTTGCAGCACACTTACTGGAAGGACCACCAGCTACTTGGTGGGATAACTTTCAAGTCACTAACCCCATTCAAGAAGTGACTTGGGCAATGTTTGAGGATGGATTCCGCACTACTCATATTTCTTCAGGAGTGATGGGGTTGAAGAAGAAGGAATTTCACAACCTTAAACAACGCCATCACAGTATTGCAGAATATATTGAAGAGTTCAACAATCTGTCACGCTATGCACCAGATGATGTTGACACTAATGCAAAGAGGAAGGATAAGTGATGTCTACGCACTTCTATTCTTGTAGACAGTTGTTGGGCCTCCAAGTGCAGAGGTTTGTAGAACAGCAACAAGTTTCTCTTAAGTGGATTACCCAAGGTTTATCGAACTCAAGGAGGAAGTGGTCAAAGGTATCCCTCTCAAGCAACCCTGCAATCAAGATACACGAAGTCTCTTGTGTCCCCAACACACCCAATACACTTGGCAGGTGTATAGGTGCACTAGTTCAGCGAAGAAATAGTGAAATACAAGTGGTAACGGTGCCAGAAAATAGCTTGATGGTGAGGTAAGGTAAAGGACCAAAACCTTCCCGGCAAACGGAATAAAGATGGAAGCAAGCAAACATGCAACAGTCTAGTTGTGAACGGTGTTTCAATGTTTAGAAACAAGGCCTAGGGATCATACTTTCACTAGTGAACACTCTCTCATATAAATATCTTCTCTTAATGATACTACTCTTAAATACTCTCCGGTTGGACACTCTAATCCACGGTAGGGCTATAACAACACACCTCAAAGTCTGCCTTCCCCAATCTAGATAACCCCACACTGTCACCTTGAGCGCTAGATGGTTCCAACAAACACCAAAATTTCATAGAGACATCCAACTCCAAATATAACGCATAACAAATATTCAATCTATCCAAAGTGCCACACACGGTATGCCCGCTGTCACTTTCACACACGTGGGGGAAAAGCATAGATCTATTAAAGCACGATGAGTATTTATGTAGACTCTAGCCTAAGTGCCACCATGGCGTGCACGTTGTCACTTTCACACACATGTGGAGAGCAGAGATCTATTGAAGCACTTGAGTAGAAAGGTAGATCTACTTGATTACAAAGCTCATGACCACAAGATCATGCATAGAGAGAGAGATGAACACATAGCTACCGGTAGAGCCCTTAGCCTCGAGAGAGAACTACTCCCTCCTCATCATGGGAATCAGCAACGGTGATGGAGATGGTGGTGGATATCGATGGATATGGCTCCGGGGGAACTTCCCTGTCCTGGCAGGGTGCCGGAACAGAGACTTTCTATCCCTTGAATCTCCCCTTCGGTGGCGGCGGCGTAGCGGATCTTTTTTCTAGAAGTATGATGGATGATTTAGGGTTTTCTCTCTAGGGGCTTCTTATAGGCGAAGGAGGCAAGGTCGGTGGGGATCCAGGGGGCCCACACCCCCTATGGGCGCGGCCTAGGGTGGGCCCGCGCCCACCTATGGTGTGGCCACCCTGGTGTCCTCCTCTGTCTCGTCTTCGATTTTCCGTACCGCTCTGGGAAAATATGAACTTTGGCTTTTGTCCCGTCCAATTCCGAGAATATTCATTTTTTAGCTTTCTGAAACCAAAACAGCAGAAAACAGGCAACTGGCACTGTGGCATCTTGTCAATAGGTTAGTTCTAGAAAGTGTATAAAAATACCTCAAAGTGTAGACAAAACATAGCAAAGTGGATACTAAACAAGCATGGAACATCAAAAATTATAGATACGTTTACGACGTATCAAGCATCCCCAAGCTTAACTCCTGCTCGTCCTCAAGTAGGTAAGTGATAAAAAGAATAATTTTTGAGGTGACATGCACCATCAAAACCAAGATCAAACCATTTGCAAGCATTGAAAGCTGGGATCAAAGAACTCAAAACATGTGCATGAAAGATGGAGTTCTAACAGTAAGACAAAGTAACTAAGCATGCAACATGAAAGGATACAAACAAGGATCATGAATAGCATGCATTGAAAAACATTTGTTTGTTTCACATACAGAAAACATGACATAGTGGCAATAAGCTTGTCCCTCATAGAGTAGCAAATAGATGCATAGGACACCTTCAAAGTTCACAAGGGTGACTAGAAACAAGTAGCACAAGAATAAGTAATATCACAATATGCATCAATCAATAAGCTTTGGGACACTGCACATATAATGGCAACTATGCTCTCTTAATGGTGCCTAAAGGTAGAAGGTGGAGACTCAAATAATAGTGGAAGAAAGGCCCTTTGTAAAGGGAAGCAGGGATTTCAATTTTCAAAAAGATCTTCCAAAAATTATGGTACTTGTTAGCTTTCAGCCATCATTACTCCCATCATAAGCATCTTGAAGTGATTAAGGTTAAATTGAATAAACTATGGAGTATATGCTTGACAAGGTATAAGTTGGAAATCTCAAGTCCCTTGAATACGAGGGCCACACCTCATGCTACTCAACTTCAGTCACCTATAAGTTCTTGTCATTGTAAGTACATGCATATCATAGAGAACCGCCAACGGGGTACCCCTTGCACATGGTACATGAGCTATCCCATAACCAAAATGACAAGGCAAGCAGACAATGAGCATCTCAACGATCTTTTTATTTACTATATGCATAGCTTTTTATTGAGGATGCTTCATAGATAGCTCACTATGGTGATGCTGCAAGTTTCCACCATGATTAGGCATGGCTTAGGCTAGCGGCCCAGGCGTTTCTCTAACACAAAATACATACTCCATGGACTTACCAGTTCCCTCTTTATTTCACACCAGTGACATCCATAGACAAAAGAGTAGGATATCAACTGAGTACAAAGTACAAGTGCAATGTTGAAAATGTTCCCCATGACAGCATGGTTCTGCTAATTCCAACGTATAAGTGCAAGCATATACAACATAGACAACACAATGGTTCAAGTTTATTAGGGGCAAAGAATATAAAGTGTGCCATCAAGTTTGTGAGGGCTTTAATCACTAAGTTTTCACATAACAAAATAATTTTTAATTGGAAGATAGCTGAAAACAAGAATATACTTGGAATGGTGCAACACACCATGCATAGGAGTTTATAGTGGACCTGGAATAACTGGGTTTCTTGGGAGTTGGAAGCATGAGTAGAGAATTACTCATACAAGTGGAGGCTAACAAAAGACTGGGAGCAACCAACTAAGAGAGCAATAGTGGCCATAATCATGCAGAGCGACAAAACATTACTAATCAAAGCATAGAGTGGTACTACAAGTCAAGGACTAAATGATCATAGAGGATATGGTGACTTGTTCATATTCATAACATGGTGTGAGCATGTGCCAAGTCGACCCAAACAAAGCATCAAAGGAGAATACCACAATACTATGCTTTTGTATGCTAAAACAACGCATGATTCCTCCAAGGCACATTAAGCAATCCTAATTGTTTGGAACAAGTCATGCTACAACAATTATTACTAAGAATAAGGTCAAAACAACATCTAGCATGACATGATAAAGTCTAAGCCACAGTCAGAACAAGCTCCTTTTGTACCACTTAAGCAAGAACTTTCCTACTCTTTTCCAACACCAAGCAACTTATTTGAAATAAATCACAAAGATAATAATCAATAAATATCAGTGAGCTTGTCTCACAAATCCAAAAATAGATACTAAAAAGTTCTAAGCTGAAAGCACAAGAAAACTAAGGCTAAACGTAGTGCTAGCAAAAGTGAACACTCATAGAACAATAAGAATGAAAACTAGAGTGTTCTAGGCAATGAATAACAGGGTGTGTCTCTCTCCAAAAGAACTGTGCTGTGATCAACCAACTTACTCAAGCAAACCACACAAAAGAAACTAAAAACAAAAACAAAGACGCTCCAAGAACAACACAACAGTGTATGAAACAATAAAAACGAGGTGTCTAGAAAGACCTGGGCTGTTTATTGATGAAGAAGGGGATGCCTTGGGCATCCCCAGGCTTTGATGCTTGTACCTATTGGATATTTCTTGGGATGACACCGGGGTGGAATCCCCAAGCTTGAGCTTTTTTCCACTCTTCATCTCATTACATCATTCTTCTCTACACCTGAAAATTTTCCTTCATACAAAACTTCACACAATCTTCATCAGCAACATTAGTGTATTCAAAAGATAATAGACCCTTGGGTTTAGCTTTAGAACAGCAAAACTTTCACTAAAAACATAATATAATGTAGAATTCCTTCAAAAAGCTCAATTTCTCAAAAAGAACCCAAAAAGGAATCAATAAGAAGCAAATGCAAATAATGGCAGAAATCTGTCAAAACAGACCAACATGTAGAAATCGATTTTTTCGAAGACCTTCTGTTGCTCAAATAAAAAAGTGTTAAACTAACGAAAGTTATCTAACATACTGGGTGATTTATTCATAAATTATAGGCTCAATCCTAGTTACAAAGACTCCTCACGAATTTTTATGGTGAAGGACAGAAATATATTTTGGGACAGCAACTCCCCAAATCTTACTTCTCTCTCATTAGAGGTTATTCTTGGCACAAAAAGCAAACAAAAAGGATAAGGAGAGGTCATTAATGAAGTAATAACTTCGAAGACTCAAGAAAACTCTTGGGTTTATCTCCCAACAAGTACTTTTCTTTACCGCCTTTACGTTAGGCTTAATAGTTTGAGAAGATGCTCACATAAGAAATATGAATCGAAGTAAAAGAGAGCATCAAAAAGCAAATTCAAAACACATTTAAGTCTAACACACTTCCTATGCATAATAATCTTGTAAATAAACAAGTATTGAAAGCACAAATAAACAAGCATGGGAAAGCAAAACAAGTGCAACTTCAAAAATTTCAACATAAAGAGGGGAAACTTAATATTTTTGAGATGCATAAGACCATATTTCCCTCTCTCATAATAACTTTTAGTAGCAACATGAATAAAATTAACAATATAACTATCACATAAAACATTCTTATCATGATCCACATACATAAAATAATTATTACTCTCCACATAAGCATAGTCATTCTTCTTAATTTTAGTGGGAGAAAATTCAACAAAATAGCTATCATTATTATTCTCATCACCATAATCATCAAATATAGGAGGCATATTGTAATCACAATTAATTTCCTCCTCAATAGTAGGTGGACTAAAAATATCATATTCATCATTGTAATCATCATATATTGGAGGTAAACTATCATCAAAGAAAATTTTCTCCTCTATGCTTGGGGGACTAAAAATATCATGCTCATCAAAACCAGCTTCCCCAAGCTTAGACTTTTCCATAGCATTAGCAATAATGGTGTCCAAAAAATTCATACTAATAACATTGCTATTAGCATGAAAATAAAGCTCCATAGGTTTTTTAATTTTCTCTTCAAAGACTTCATGTCCTAACTCAAGATAAATGCTATAAAGCTCTCTAATTTTTTTGTTTTTTTTCCATTAAGCCTAACTAGTGACAACAAGAAACAAAAAGACAAAATTCTAGAATCTAAAGGAAATAACTTCGAGCACTCACACCGGAGGATGTGAGTACCATTTACCTTACCTCCCCGACAAAGGCGCCAGAAAATAGCTTTCTGGCTTGCTGTTGCCGTGGGGTAACGTGTGTGAGTGCCTTTTACCTTTCCTCCCCGGCAACGGCGCCAGAAAATAGCTTGATGTCTACAAACTTCTATTCTTGTAGACAGTTGTTGGGCCTCCAAGTGCAGAGGTTTGTAGAACAGCAACAAGTTTCCCTTAAGTGGATTACCCAAGGTTTATTGAACTCAGGGAGGAAGTGGTCAAAGGTATCCCTCCCAAGAAACCCTGCAATCAAGATACAAGAAGCTCTTGTACCCCCAACACACCCAATACATTTGTCGGGTGTATAGGTGCACTAGTTCAGTGAAGAGATAGTGAAATACAAGTGGTAACGGTGCCATAAAATATCTTGATGGTGAGGTAAGGTAAAGGACCAAAACCGCCCTGGCAAACGGAATAAATATGGAAGCAAGCAAACATGCAACATATCTAGTTGTGAATGTTGTTTCAATGTTTAGAAATAAGGCCTAGGGATCATACTTTCACTAGTGAACACTCTCTCATATAAATATCTTCTCTTAATGATACTACTCTTAACTACTCTCCGGTTGGACACTCTAATCCATGGTAGGGCTATAACAGCACACCTCAGAGTCCCCCTTCCCCAATCTAGATAACCCCACATAGTCACCTTGAGCGCTATATGGTTCCAACAAACACCACAATTTCATAGAGACATCCAACTCCAAATATAACTCATAACAAATATTCAATCTAGCCAAAGTGCCACACACGGTATGCCCGCTGTCACTTTCACACACGTGGGGAAAAGTATAGATCTATTAAAGCACGATGAGTATTTATGTAGACTCCAGCCTAAGTGCCACCATGGCGTGCACGCTGTCACTTTCACACACATGGGGAGAGCAGAGATCTATTGAAGCACTTGAGTAGAAAGGTAGATCTACTTGATTACAAAGCTCATGACCAAAAGATCATGCATAGAGAGAGAGATGAACATATAGCTACCGGTAGAGCCCTTAGCCTCGAGAGAGAACTACTCCCTCCTCATCATGGGAATCGGCAACGGTGATGGAGATGGTGGTGGAGATCGATGGATATGGCTCCGGGGGAACTTCCCCGTCCTGGCAGGGTGCCGGAACAGAGACTTTCTATCCCCTGAATCTCCCCTTCGGTGGCGGCGGCGTAGCGGATCTTTTTTCTAGAAGTATGATGGATGATTTAGGGTTTTCTCTCCGGGGGCTTCTTATAGGCGAAGGAGGCAAGGTCGGTGGGGATCCAGGGGGCCCACACCCCCTATGGGCGCGGCCTAGGGTGGGCCCGCGCCCACCTATGGTGTGGCCACCCTGGTGTCCTCCTCTGTCTCGTCTTCGATTTTCCGTATCGCTCCGGGAAAATATGAACTTTGGCTTTTGTCCCGTCCAATTCCGAGAATATTCATTTTTAAGCTTTCTGAAACCAAAAACAGCAGAAAACAGGCAACTGCCACTGTGGCATCTTGTCAATAGGTTAGTTCCAGAAAGTGTATAAAAATACCTCAAAGTGTAGACAAAACATAGCAAAGTGGATACTAAACAAGCATGGAACATAAAAAATTATTGATACGTTTACGACATATCAAGAAGTTCCTTGAAGGACTGAATGATGATATGTGCATGCAACTATCTGTTGCTTATGTTCCAACTTATCAATCTCTATGTGACAAAGCTACCATCTTGGAAAGCAAGATGAAGCAAGTGGAGAATAGGAAGTGGAAACACCATTTTTATAAGCATGGATCAGGATCGTCTCACAAGCGTTCTTTTGGTGAAGGAAGTGGAGGTTCTGGATCCCACAAGCACGGGAATGATAACAACCACCACAACAATAACTGTCACCATGATAGCAATAAACATCATGGACACAACAATGGGGATTACCGAAACAACAAGAGTGGACACAAGAGTCACCATAGTGGACATGGCAATGGGAATCAGCCAGCAAAGAGAGACATCAGTCAAGTTGAATGTTTCAAGTGCAAGAAAACAGGGCACTATGCCAATGAATGCCTAGAAAAGAAGACTGATGGGGCTAACAAGCCAAATACTTTTTAGAAGGGACATGTGAATCACATCAATGAGGAAATCCAAGAGGAGTCTGATGCTGTGGCTGGTAAGTTCAAGATTAATTCCTTTCCAGCACTTATCCTTTTTGATACCGACACATCGCATTCATTCATTTCAAGAGAATTTGTAGACAAAAATAGACTCCCAACTGAAACAATTGGATGTCCTATTAAAGTAAGCTCCCCAGGTGGAGAGATGATAGTAAATTTTGGATGTCACCAACTAGTTCTAGAGTTTGGAAAGTACAATTTTCTAGTTAGTTTGATAATCCTAGAATCCCAAGGATTGGATGTAATCCTAGGCATGGATTGGATGACCCGTTATGAGGGAGTAATAGACTGTGCCAGAAGAACCTTTACACTCACAACTCTAGAAAAGAAATGGATTAGGTTCAAGTATAATTTTGAACCCAAAGGGAGTAAGTTAAATTCTCTTAAGGGAGTTAGCCTAGACAATGTACCAGTACTGAAGGAGTACCCTAATGTGTTTCCAGAAGGATTACCGGGAATGCCACCAGATAGGGATGTGGAATTTTTGATTGATTTACTGCCCGTATCTGGAACCATAGCAAAGATACCTTACAAAATGTTAGTGGACGAGTTAAAAGAGCTCAAGAAATAGCTTGGAGAATAGTTGAATAAGGGATTTATCCAACCGAGTTCTTTGTCTTGGGGTGCACCAGTCTTGTTTGTCGAGAAGAAAGACAGAAGTCAGAGGCTTTGCATAGATTATCGATCACTCAACAAAGTGACCATAAAGAACAAGTAGCCTTTACCCAGGACCAATGATCTCTTTGATCAGCTAGAAGGAGCTCGTGTGTTCTCAAAATTGATCTTCGATCAGGTTACTTTCAGCTAAAGATTAGAGAATAAGATATACCAAAGACTGCTTTTACCACTAGGTATGGATTGTATGGGTATACAGTGATGCCATTTGGACTAACTAATGCACCAGCTTATTTCATGAACATGATGAACAAGGTGTTCATGGAGTTTATTGACAAGTTTGTTGTGGTATTCATCAATGACATACTGATTTATTCCAAGAGCAATGAAGAACATGAAGAACATTTGCGTTTGATTCTCGAGAAACTCAGGGAGCACAAGTTGTATGCCAAGTTCAATAAGTGTGAATTTTGGTTGAATGAAGTTGGATTTCTTGGACATATTGTGTCTGGGAATGGTATAGATGTCGATCCCGCAAAGGTATCAGCTATAACAGAGTGGGAATCTCCCAAAACAGTTAAAGAAGTCTGTAGTTTCCTAGGCTTGGCAGGATACTATAGAAGGTTCGAGAATTTCTTGAAAGTAGCTAAGCCAATGATAGAGCTGCTAAAGAAAGAGAAGAAGTTTGATTGGACTGAAGCATGTGAAACCAGTTTTCAAGAGTTGAAGAAAATATTAGTGTCAGCACCAGTGTTATGCTTGCCAGATCTAGAGAAATATTTTCAAGTATATTGTGATGCATCTCACCAAGGATTGGGTGGAGTATTAATGCAGGAAGGAAAAGTGGTGGCTTATGCCTCAAGACAATTCAAGACTCATGAAGTAAACTATCCTACGCATGACTTAGAGTTGGCCTCCGCTGTCCATGCACTCAAAACATGGAGACACTACCTGTTGGGAAAGCGTTTTGAAGTGTTCACCGACCACAAGAGTCTGAAATACATTTTCACCCATAAGGAACTCAACATGAGGCAAAGAAGGTGGCTAGAACTTATCAAGGATTATGACTTAAGTTTGCAATACCATCCCAGTAAAGAGAATGTCATAGCTTATGCATTAAGCCGCAAGGTTTATGTGAATGGCCTCACCAAAGGAGAATTGCCAGAAGATTTCTGTGCCCAATTTAAAGAGCTAAGATTGGAGATAGTGCCTGAAGGATTTCTTATGTCATTGGAAGTTCAACCAACACTATTGGATAAAATCAAAGAAGCCCAAAAGTTAGACAAGGAAATAGAGGAGATTAAGCGTAAAATTGGTAAAGGAAAGGCGAAAGGATTCCATGAATATGAACAAGGAACCTTATGGTATGGAAAGCGTATCTGCATTCCACGAGATCTGGAACTTTGGAAATTGATTTTGCAAGAAGCACACAATTCACCATACTCTATTCATCCTGGTAACACCAAGATGTACATGGATGTGAAGGAAAGATTTTGGTGGAACAATCTAAAGAAAGATATCACAGAACATATTGCTTTGTGCGATGTGTGTAGTCGAGTAAAGGCGGAGCATAAAAAACCGGCAGGGTTATTACAACCACTGCCAATACCTGATTGGAAGTGGGATAAAATTGGTATGGATTTTAACACAGGACTACCAAGTACTAGATCCGGATATGATTCTATATGGGTTGTTGTGGATCGCTTAACAAAAGTGGCTCATTTCATACCCGTAAAGACCACCTATACAAGTGCTAAATTAGCCAAGATCTATATGAACAGAATTGTATGTCTGCATGGAGTACCTAAGAGTATTGTGTCTCACAGAGGAACTCGGTTCACTTGCATTTTTGGCGATAATTGCATGAGTCATTGGGAACAAGACTAGAATTCAGCACAGCATTTCATCCTCAGACTGATGGACAAACAGAAAGGACCAATCAGATTTTGGAAGATATGTTGAGAGCTTATGTGCTAGACTATGGATCTAGTTGGGATGAAAGTTTGCCTTACGCAGAGTTTTCTTACAATAACAGCGATCAATCGAGCATAGAGATGGCTCCGTTTGAATCCCTTTATGGAAGGAAGTGTACTACACCATTATTATGGAATGGAGTAGGAGAAATAAACTTATTTGGACCAGATCTGATCAAGGAAGCCAAAGTGAAAGTCAGAATGGTAAAGGACAGATTGAAGATAGCCCAATCCCGACAAAAGAGTTATGCAGATCCAAAAAGTAGAGTGGTCACCTATGAGGTAGGTGATAGAGATTATCTCAGAGTCTCGCCACTTCGTGGCGTGAAGAGATTTGGAGTCAAAGGGAAATTGGCACCTCGATATGTAGGACCATTCAAGATTTTGAGCCGCAAAGGAGAAATGGCTTATGAGTTATAACTACCATAATCCTTGTCAGCAGTTCATAATGTGTTTCATGTAAGCCAGTTGAAAAAGTGTCACCCAGAGATGGAAGAAACTTCGTTAGAGGACACTATACCATTGGAAGAAGTTCAGTTAGGGAGTGATCTCACTTATGAGGAGAAACCTATCAAGATTCTCGAGACAGCAGAAAGAGTCACTCGTACTAAGACCATCAAGTTCTGCAAAGTATAATGGAACCATCATACCGAGGAAGAAGCAACTTGGGAAAGAGAAGATGAGCTTCAGAAAGATCACCCTCACCTATTTGCTAGCCAATCCGAATCTCGAGGGCGAGATTCATCTTAAGGGGGTTAGATTTATAACATCCCAATTTTCATCAAATCAAAACATCATGATTGCATTCATATCATCATGGCATGTGTGCATTGCACAATTTTTTTCAAATTTTAAAACACTAGCAAACCCTATTTTTAAACCCCTTTCATATGAAGGGTAGAATTTGTGTTTTTATTTTTATTTTAGTACCCCAAATTTTTTTGGAGTGGTTTGTTGTTTTTAACACACTTTTAAACACTAGAATCATCTCACAATTTTTTGGTGAAGTTTTGGTTTGATTTGTATCTGATTTGATCATTCAAATCCTATTTGGAAAATCAAAATAGAAAAAGAAAAGGGTTAAGGAAAAAAATAAGGAGCTTACCTGCCATCAGATGCGGCCCAACTAGCAGCCAAGCAGCCCACCCAGCTTTTCCCCCTCCCCCTTTGTTTCTCACCATGCTGCGTCGCACCCCCTCGCTAATAGATGGGCCCCACCTCCACGTCACCCCTTCGTCCTCAATCAACGCCACGACGACCCGCTCCACCGCTGCCATTACTCCCCCGCTTTAATTCATTTAATTACGATTGATTCGCTGCATAATTCCCTCCCTCGCCCCTGCTACTTAACCCCCTCGACCTCCGCTCCATTCCCCCCCACACCACAACCTCTAAGCGCCGCCACGCTTCACTCATTCCACCTCAAACCGCCACAACTCCGACGTGCTCGTCGAACAAATTCCGGTGAGCCCCTGTGCCCCCTTGGCCTATGGTTCATGATGTTGTGTTCGCAATCGTCTTGTGATTCTTCTGACACTCTCCGTTTGCCTTCTTATGAGCCTCCCTCCATCAAACGACTACAAGTGCCCGACAACAAGCTCAACTCCGACGAGCAATCCTCTCTGTTTCCGTGTGCCCCTCCTTCGTCTGCGACCACCACTGTGTTCACCTCGTCGCCGTGACCCTGGTAACCCCATAAGCCACCCCTTCACCCCTGGCCTCGCCAGAGCGCTGTCGCGAGACGCGTTGCCGTCGTGCTCGCCATTTGCACCGCCCATCTGTGGCCAGTGCGATTAGATCCGCTGGATCTAGATCCAGCGGTTAAGATTAGAAGCTAGAGCAAAGTGGTACGGGTAGATCTAAGCCGCAGGATCTAACTTAGATCCGACAGCGCACGAGTGTGATCTGCGCGAAGCGGTATGGGCCAACCAGATGGCGCCGCCTGTCTGGGTTTTTGATTTAAAATCTAGATTTGATTTAATAGTTGATTAAAATACAAATTAGGTGTCTATGGATTCAGAAAATTATGAACTTTATTTCCCTGGTATTAATTTGGTCATTTTATTCTACAAAATAATGGTTTTGTACAGAGACATTTGTTGGGCTATTTTGGCTATAGAAATTATTTGGTATAATATTTTTAGGTGGTTTTTGTCATATTTAGACTTTAGATTGTATGCTTTATCTTCTATACTGTAGAGTTTGGTTTTAAAAATGTGTTATGCATCTAATTGCATATTTGCATGCATTCATATTTTTTATGAGTGATATATTGAATTGTTTATAATTTGTTGTTTGTATTGATGTGTAGATTTTGTGGATTGTGAAGTGTGTGATTGTGAGGATTGTACCTATTCCCCTAGCTACCGCAGCAAGTGATATTTCATCTTATGTCCTAATATTTTACCTATTGCAGTAGTACTATTTTGGTAGAACTTGCATGATAGTTTTCAAATATATTGCTATGCTGTGGTAGATCCTATAGATTATATCTTGGTAGAGTTTTCCTAAGTTAGGAGACAATGTATGCTAGAATGCTTAGACTTGGTATTAGAATTAGTGGGTGGAAATTCATGTTATGATATTGTGGGAAGTTTATGCCTATGTGTTTTTGACTAAGAAAACAACCTTGTTAATGAAACACCTAGGTGGAATGGGACTTGTATGGTTTGTGTTGAGTGGTTACACAGGGCCCATTTCTATGGTTTACCCTGTGTATCACACTTATGGATGGCCACCCAGGAACAAAGAGATTTGAGATGTTTTGTATTGCAAAGCTTCCAGTTCAACCACATGGCATATGGGCTCTGCCTTGACCAACTAAGTTTCAAGAACTCAGCCAGATGGAAAGATGGAGGTAGAGTTTATAGGATGGAACGCATCCATGGTGGTTTGAGGGATTGCTTCTAAAAAGTCTCTTCTTGATGCATGTCAAGTCTTGTGGGGAAAGTGCACCACCTCTCGAGAGGGTAAACCAAATACTTAGCCGTGTCCCGGTTATGGACAATTTTGAGCATCAAAGACATTCAAACGGTTCAAGAATCTCCTCATCCCAATTTCTCTAAGTTAAAAAATTGTGGGTGAACAAGGGCAGAGGTTCACCATTGTCTATTGGTGGTTCCTTAGTGTTTGGTAAAGAAAAACTTAGTATTTCCAAACTAGTAGGATAAAGTTTATTTTGTGCAAAGCCAGCCTGATCCACACTTAGCCAAATTCATGTAGTTGTTAGTCTCTATTATATAACTATGGTATCACTTGCCAATACAATTCCAACTATATTGACCCCTTGTGTCTGTAACTTATCATGCTGTAGGTTACTCTAATGGTGAGTAGGGTATGAGTCTACACTCAACATGTTTGTATGTGGCACATGAAGATGAAGACTTTATTTATATGCTATGTAATGAGAACTCTTTATAAGTTAGCCTTAGGCTAAGTGAGTTGTAAGAACTATTGTACTCCAGGAATTTCGATGTAATAATGACCTTTGTATATGTGTACTTCATCTTAAACCGTGGGTGCTAGCATTTCGATCCAGGGACTAGCACTGCAATCACGGGGATCTCTACCTTAATGGGTGAGATCTTACAGATCCTAGCACACTTCTTTTGGAGAGAGATACGCTCCGTTTTCATTGTCTGGAACACTCGAGTTTTCACTCTTATTGTTTGTGAGTGTTCTCTTTTGCTAGCACTTCGTTTAGCTTTAATTTTTTTGTATTTTCAGCTTAGAACTTTTTAGTTCTTCTTTGTGGATTTGTGAGACAAGCTCACTGATCTTTGTTGATTATTATCTTTGTGAGTTATTTTCAAATAAGTTGATTGGTGTTTGAAAATAGTAGAAAGTTTCATGCTTATAGTGGTACAAAAGTGAGCTTGCTTTGACTATGGCTTAGACTTTATGATGTCATGTTAGATGTTGTTTTGACCTTATGCTTAGTGATTATTGCTGTAGCATGACTTGTTCCAAACAATTGAGATTGCTTAGTGTGCCTTGAAAGAATCAAGCGTTGTTTTAGCATACAAAAGCATAGTATTGTGGTATTCTCCTTTGATGCTTTGTTTGGGTTGACTTGGCACATGCTCACACCATGTTATGACTATGAACCAATCACCTTAGCCTCTATGATCATTTAGTTTTTGACTTGTGATACAACTTTATGGTTTCATTGATAATGTTTTGTCGCTCTGCATGATTATGGCCATTATTGCCCTCTTAGTTGGTCGCTCCTAGTCTTTTGCTAGCCTCCACTTGTATTGAGTAAGCTCTACTCATGAATCCAACTCCCAAGAAACCAAGTTATTTCCAAAGTGTCCACTATAAATTCCTATGCATGGTGTGTTACACCATTCCAAGTAAATTCTTGTTTTATCTACTGATACCTCGTAAACGTATCTATAATTTTTTATGTTCCATGCTTGTTTAGTATCAACTTTGCTTTGCTTTGTCTACACTTTGAGGTATTTTTATACATTTTCTAGGACTAACCTATTGACAAGATGCTATAGTGCCAGTTGCTAGTTTTCTGCTGTTTTTGGTCTCATAAAAGCTAGAAAAGAAAAATTCTCGGAATTGGACGGGACAAAAGCCAAAGTCACTATTTTTTAGAAGGCTCACAGAGCCCGAAGGAGATATGGTGGAGGTCCACAAGGCGGCCACACCCCATGGTGGCACGGGTACGCCCCTGGTGGAGCCACCAGGGGTGTGGCCCCCCTGGCCGCCCTCCTGCCTCGCCTCTTCGCCTATAAGATCCCCCCGATGCCAAAACCCTAAAACAATTAGCCTCCATCCATGAAAAGTTCCGCAGCGCCGCCGCCACCGAAGGGGATATTCGGGGGGACAGAAGTCTCTGTTCCGGCACCCTGCCGGGATGGGGAATTGCACCAGAGCCATATCCATCGATCTCCACCACCATCTCCATCGTCGTTGATGATTCCCATGATGAGGAGGGAGTAGTTATTCCTCGAGGCTAAGGGCTCTACCGGTAGCTATGTGTTCATCTCTCTCTATGCATGATGTTTATGTGATCATGAGCTTTGTAATGAAGTAGATCTACTCTGCTACTTAAGTGCTTTAATAGATCTATGCTTTTCCCCACGTGTGTGAAAGTGACAACGTGCACACCGTGTGGCACTTAGGCTATAGATTACATAAATACTTATCATGAGTTATATTTGGAGTTGGATGTCTCTATGAAATTGTGGTGTTTGTTGGAACTATCTAGTGCTCAAGGTGATAGTGTGGGGTTATCTAGATGGGGAAAGCAACCTTTAAGTAGTGCTTTTGTAGCCCTACCGTGGATTAGAGTGTCCTACCGGAGATTAGTTCAGAGTAGTATCATGAAGAGTAGATATTTATATCAGAGTGTTCACTAGTGAAAGTATGATCCCTAGGCCTTGTTTCTAAGCATTGAAACATTGTTTACAATTAGTCCTGTTACATGTTTGCTTGCCTCCATCTGTATTTCAGATTGCCTCAGTCTCTTCCTCTAGTCAAGCTCTTTTCTGGCACCGTTGTCTTATAATCATCCATACTACTTGTATTTTACTATCTCTTCGCCGAACTAGTGCACCTATACACCTGACAAGTGTATTGGGTGCGTTGGGGACACAAGAGACTTCTTGTATCTTGATATCAAGGTTGCTTGAGAGGGATACCTTTGACCACTTCTTCCCTGAGTTCGATAAACATTGGGTGATCCACTTAAGGGAAACTTGCTGTTGTTCTACAAACCTCTGCACCTTGAGGCCCAACAATTGCCTACAAGAATAGAAGTGCGTAGACATCACCTCTCGGCTCGAGGATGACATAGGCGCCTATGATCTTGAGCGTAGTGCCATCGCAGCACACCGCAAACGAATCGAGACCGCCCGGCCACCAAGCTTCGGGAAATCCGACCACATCGCGCGGCAGCCGGGGCGGTGGACGGGGTAGGTGAGTGATTGTGGCTCGGTTGACGTAGATCCTGTTGGGAGACCCCAAGAGCAAGGTGTCATGATCACATCAACAAGTTTTCCCTCGGTTTGTGAGACCAAGGTTATCAAACAATTAGGAGAAAGGAAACAACTCCGAAGGTGTTGCTAGCAACTTGGAACCTGCACAACACAACCACAGAACTTTCCCCCAACTTACAGTGAGGTTGTCAATCTCACTTGTTTGCTGAATACAAAGGATTAAACGTATTGTGTGGAAGATAGTAATGTTTGCAGAAAGTAAACATTAGAGGTGTCCACAGTTCACTAGAGGTGTTTCTCCATAAGATAGATGACATGTTGGGTGAACAAATTACAGTTGGGGAAACATAGATTGAAAATGCATATGCATATGCATGTACAAGTCATGAAAGATCCTATGATATTCGTTTGAGCATTACAGCATAATACATAGACTGTTATCCAACCACATCTATGACTAATAATCCACCTTCAAGTTATCGTCCGAACCCCCTCCAGTATTAAGTTGCAAGCAACAGATTATTGCCTTAAGCAAAGTGTGTAAAGTAAACAATACAATTGTTCCATGAACAAAAGATTGTTGTTTTCTCCCTAGTAGCAACAACACATCTACAACCTTAGAGATTTCTGTCACTTCCCCAGATTACTAGCGGCATGAACGTACTATCGAGCATAAATACTCCCTCTTGGAGTTGGAAGCATCTACTTGGCCAAGATATCTACTAACAACGGAAAGCATGCAAGATCACAAATAACATAGACATGATAGAATCAATAATCAATCTTGAACATAGTACTCAATATCCGTCGGATCCCAACAAACATAACATGTAGGATTACATAAAGATGATCTTGATCATGAACGGAGCTCACAAGATCTTAAACAATGATAGCACAAGGAGGATAAACAACCATCTAGCTACTGATATGGACCCATAGTCCAAAGGTGAACTACTCACGCATCACTCCGGAGGCAAGCATGGTAATGAAGAAGCCCTCCGGGATGATCTCTCCCCTTCAACAGGGTGACACGAAGAGCTTCAGATCCCCCGATCTAAGGACGATGGTGGCGGTGGCTATAGACTATCTCGTGGAAGATTGATCGGGTACTTAGGGTTTTGGCATCCAGGGCTTTTATAGGCGAAGAGGCAAGGCAGGAGGGCGGCCAGGGGACACACACCATAGGGAGGCGCGCCCTAGGGTGTTCCCGCGTGGCCCTAGGGTGTGGCCATCCCGTGGCCCCCCTTCGGCTGGACTTCTGTCTCCGTGTTCGCTCCTGTAAAATATTGACTTCTGCTTTTGTCCCGTTCAATTCCAAGAATATTTCGTTACTAGCTTTTCTGAAACCAAAAACAGCAGAAAATAGGCAACTGGCATAGTGGCATCTTGTTAATAGGTTAGTTCCGGAAAACGTATAAAAATACCTCAAACTGTATACAAAACATAAGACAAATGATATGAAACAAGCATGGAGCATCAAAAATTATAGATACATTTACGACGTATCAAGCATCCCCAAGCTTAACTCCTACTCGTCCTCGACTAGGTAAGTGATAAAAAGAATAATTTTTGAGGTGACATTCACCATCACAATCTTGATCAAAGTATTTGTAAAGCATTGATAGATGGGATCAAAGTACTCTAAACATGAGCATGAAAGATGTAGTTCTAACAATAATACAAAGCAACTATGTTGTAACATGAAAGGTAACACAAACAAAAGATCATGAATAACAATGCATTGAAATATGTTTGTTTGTTTCACATACAGAAAACATAATAAGAATGGTATTCAGCTTGTCCCTCATGGAATAGCAAAACATAAATGCATAGGACACCTTCAAAGTTCATAAGGGTGACTAGATACAAATAATTTAAGAGCAAGCAATACCATCATTATGAATCAATCAATAATAACCTTTGGGACAATGCACATAGAACTAAGAATGACCACTCTGCTTGATGACCCACAAGTATAGGGGATCACAATAATCTTCGAGGGTAGTATAACACAATTTATTGATTCGACACAAGGGAGCCAAAGAATACTTGTAAGCCTTAACAACTGAGTTTTCAATTCAGCTCCACCTAGAAATAGTCTTGCTCACAGTAGTTTATCAGTAGAAACAATTTTATAGTAGCAATAGCAAAGTAACAGCAGCAGTAAAACAAAGGCAATAGTAACAATATTAGCAAACAATAGGATTCGAGTGCGATAGGCATAGGGATGGATGGACGGGCGTTGCATTGACGAGACTATTCATGCAACTTCAAGATCTAGGGCACTTGCAGATAAATAAGATAAAGCATGCAAGTACTAAACAATAATAGGCATGTGTTCCCTATATAGTCATACGTGCTCGCAATGAGAACTTGCACAACATCTTTTGTCCTGCCAGCCCGTTGCAGCGGGGCCTCAAGGGAATCTACTGGCAATTAAGGCACTCCTTTCAATAGAGCACCGGAGCAAAGCAGTATCACTCCGTGAACACATGTGATCCTCAAATCATAGCCATCCCCTCCGGTTGTCCCAATTTCTGTCACTTCAGGGCCTTTGGTTCCGAACAATGATATGTATACACAACTTGCAGATAAGATCACAAAAAAATACTATCATCATGAATCAAAATAAGTTTAGGTCTGCGATCATGGCACTCGGGACCTAGTGACAAGCATTAAGCACAATAAGTTGCAACAAAGTCAAATAGCACTAATAAAGATACTAGACACAGGCCCTAACAATCTTATTCGATTACATGATAGATCTCATCCAATCCCTACCATCCCTATAGCCTACAGCGGGGGATTACTCACTCATGGATGGGGGAAACATTGATGGTTGATGGAGAGGCGTCGGTGAGGATGATGGCGATGATATCCTCCAAAATCCCGTCCCAGCAGGGTGCCAAAACGGAGTTTCTGATTCCAAATCGCGGTTTCTAGTGGTGGCGGCACAGTGGAACTCTATCTAGAAAAACGTCAAACCCTCTGTCGTTTTTAGGCCAGGAGGCTTTAAGTAGGCGAAGAGGGAGGCCGAGGGGGTAACCGAGGTGGCCACACCCCCTCTAGGCGCGACCTGGCCTAGCCCGCGCTGCTAGGGGGTGTGTGTTGGGGTTCGTAGCATGGAAAACAAAATTTTTCTACCGCATACAAACAAACAAGCCAAGATCTATCTACTAGATTGTAGCAACGAGTCAATAGAATAACTCACCCTCGAAGATTCCAAAGTGTTTAACGAGAGTGGATTCTCATGGGTGATGTAGTCGTACTCTTGCCGATCTCAAGATCGTGTAGACGATCCTTCCGGCGCTGCGTTCCGGCAGCGCTTCCGCAGTCGGTCACACATTCGGTACTCGATGAAGACCTTCCTCTCCCTTGTTCCAGCAGGCAGCGGAGGTTGTAGCACTCTCCTCGCGATTCCGGCAGCACGACGGCGTGGTACCGGAGGTAGAGGGGAGATCTCGCAGGGCTTCGCCTTAAGCCAGAGCGAGTATGGTGGACTATGAGAGAGGCCTTGGCAATCTAGGGATTAGAGGCACCAAGGGAGGATCCCAGCCGGCAGCTAGGGTTAGGGTTTCACCCCAACTCGGCGAGTTGGTGGTGCCCTAGGCGGCGACGGAAATAGCAGGAGGTGGTGGCGCCGGCGGCTTAGGGCTAGGGTTTTGGTGGTGGAGGTGTAGGTCTAGAGGGGCACCCCTACCCCTCCTTATATAGGTGGGAGGGCGCCGGCCAGGGGAGGAGAGTCCTCCCCCAACTCGGCCTCCAAGGCCGGCGGGTGGAGGGAGAGGAACTCCTCCCCAAGTAGGTTTCCTACTCTCCCTCCACCAAGCAAACTTGCCGTTTGACTTTTCAAATTGGCGTTTGACTTTTTCAAACTAGGATTTGATTTATCCCTTTATTTTGCTCAGCGATGACACCTAGTACATGATGCAACCATTCCAACTTGTTATGACACATTCATGTACACTTCCCCTCCGGAGTGCCGGACCTTCCGGAACCTTCTAGAACATTCCCGATGAAAACACCAGAATCATTCTCCAACCCCGAAACAGGACTTTCCTTATTTGAATCTTATTCTATGGACCATTCCGGATCTCCTCGTGATATCCCGGATCCCATCCGAGACTCCGAACAACATTCGGTCTCTTACTCATCATTCCATAACTACTCAACAACATCGAATCCTTAAGTGTGTCTCCCTACGGTTCGTGAATTATGCGGACATGATCGAGACACTTCTCCGAACAATAACCAATAGAGGAATCTGGAAATTCATATGGCTCCCACATATTTCTACGATTACTTTGCAATTGAATGAACCACTTACATACGATACCAATTTCCCTTTGTCTCATGATAGTTTACTTATCCGAGGTTTTGATCGTCGGTATCTCTCATACCTAGTTCAACCTCGTTACTGATAAGTACTCTTTTCTCGTTCTCGTGATATGTGATCCCTTGTGAGCTAGTCACATGCTTGCAAGATAATTGGATGACATTCCACCGAGAGGGCCCAGAGTATATCTATCCATCATATGGATGGACAAATCCCATTCTTGATCCATGTGTCTCAACCCATACTTTCCGAACACTCAATGCCACCTTTATAGCCACCCAGTTACGGTGTGGTGTTTGATGTCATCAAAGCATCCTTCCGGTGATGGTGATAAGCATGATCTCATGGTCGAAGGAATTAGGTTACTATGTATCAGAAAGCATATAGCAATTGAACTATTAAAATGACTTGATCTTTATGCTACGCTTATCTATAGGAGTATGTCTATCATACCATTCTCCTAACGATATGATCTTGTTGTTTATAACATCTCAATGTTCATGATAGGGAAACCACAATCATTTATTAACCAACAAGCTAGTATTATGAAGAGGCTTTACTAGGGACTCTAATTTAAGTTTACAAATCACACAAGTATTAATGTTTCCTTGTTAATACTATTATAGCATGAATGTAAACATTTATCATAAACACAAAGATATAATAATAACTACATTTATTATTGCCTCTAGGGCATATCTCCAACAGTGTGGTCCCCTCGTGGCCCTCCTCCGTCTCGTCTTCTGGATCTGTGTTCTCGGTGAAATATTGACTTTGGCTTTCGTCTCGTCCAATTCCGAGGATATTTATTTTCTGGCTTTCTGGAACCAAAAAACAGAAGAAAACAGGCAACTGACACTGTGGCATCTTGTCAATAGGTTAGTCCCAGAAAACATATAAAAATACCTCAAAGTGTAGACAAAGCAAAGCAAAGTTGATACTAAATAATCATGGAACATCAAAAATTATAGATACATTTACGACGTATCAAGCATCCCCAAGCTTAACTCATGCTCGTCCTCGAGTAGGTAAGTGATAAAAAGAATAATTTTTGGGGTGACATGCACCATCAAAATGAAAATCAAAGTTGGGATCAAAGAACTCTAAACATGAGAATGAAAGATGAAGTTCTAACAATAAGACCTAGTAACTATGTTGCAACCATGAAAGGATACAAACAAAGATTCATGAATAACAATGCATTGAAAGACTTTTTTTCACATATAGAAAACATAGCATAGTGGCATTCAGCTTGTCCCTCATGGAGTAGCAAAACATAAATGCATATGACACCTTCAAAGTTCATAAGGGTAACTAGATATAAATAGTTCAAGAACAAGCAATATCAGCAATATGAATCAATCAATAAGTTTAGGGACAATGCACATAGAACTAAAATGGCAACTATTCTCTCTTAATTGGTGTCTAAGGATATAAGGTGGAGACTCAATATAGTGGAAAAAGGCCCTTCAAAGGGAAGCAGGGATTTCAAGTTTCAAAAAGATCTTCCAAAAATTATGGTACTAGTTAGATTTCAACTCTCATTGCCCCTATCATAAGCATCTTGAAGTGATTAAGGTTATGTCACATCCCAAAATTTTCCAAATTTTGTAATGTGAAAAATAAATAAACAAAATAAATAATTGTTGAAATTTAGGGTGAAAAGAAACTTCTTGTATCTAAATGGAAACTTAAAATCCCATCTTGAACAAACTTTGGTTAATGTTTGAATCAAACTAAATTCAAATCAAGTGGAATGCAATCTTCATAAATGCATCTTGAAAATTTAAACACTTGGAAAATAAACCAAAACTCTAAAACCCTAGTGGAGGAAAAATCATTTCAAAGATACCTCTAAGACCATGGATTTGATCCATATAAAATTTGTCAACAAACATTTATAAATGATCAAGAATGAAAAATAGAAATATTATAAAACCATAGAAATTGATTTCATTCAATTTGGAGCCATAGATAAGATCTTATGAATTTAATAAGATAAGGAAATTGAAATCTCCAAAGCTAATAAAGCACCTATATAGAAATCCATACCAAATGATGAGAAAATAATCCTAAAGATATTTAAAAGGATAAATAAATATTAAATAAGATTTTGCAAATTGGAATCACCAAGTTTGGATCTACAAATAAAAAGATATGGATTTTATAAGATGAAGGTAGAAATATTAAATGAGGAATATTTAAAGACCAAATTAAATCTTGACCTAATCCATAAGCAAATGTAATAATTAGAATCCAAATCCAAAGAAAATAATGGATAAAGAATTTTCAAATTAAATAAAATGGCAATAACCAAATTCCATTTCCATTTGAATAAAGACAAAATCCCTATTAGAAATGATTAATTAAATCATGGGAAAATAATATTTGGAATTTACCCAAGTGGAATAAAAGTTGTTTAATTACTTAAATAAGATCAAAGAAATCTTCCAAATAAAAATTTATGGAATTAAAACTATATTTAATTTCATTGGAATAAAGACAATTACCCAATTTTAAATGATTAATAAATCATATAAAAAACATTCCAAATAATTCAAGGTGAACTATTTGACACCCAAAATAAACAAATAAAACCTACTGAAAAGATTTAGCAAGATTAAGATTTCAAATGAAGTTTGTAAAACATTATTAAATCTTATTTGAATTAATACAAGGGCCTATTTTAATTAATTAATATTTCCTAAAAAGAATAAATGTATTATTCTAAATTTGACTTTAGAATGTATTATTAATCAGTATTAAAATCTACTCAAAGTTTGGTTGAAGTTTGAATTCAAATAGATGTTTGAAAAGATTAAACAAAATAAAAACAGAATAATAAAAATGGAAAAATAAAAACATTCAGAACAAAAAAATGAAACAAAGCAGCCAGCCCACTAAGCCCAACATCAGCCCACCCCTCTATCCCCGAGAAAAACGATTCGCACCGTTGGTTTAACCCTCCCCCTCGCTGACAATCGGACCCCACCTCTCCTCTGTCTCGCTCGCTGACGCCAGACCCCACCTCCCAGCTCACCTTCTTCCCCGCCACGACCTCTTCTACCCCCAACCCCGTTGCCGTTGCTGCACTGATTTCTCTGCTTAAATCCACCTTAATGCCACGATTATTACTCGCCGTGACCACGCCGTATTAAACGCCTCCATCCCCTCTATATTTCCCCCATACGCCGTCCCCTCTCTGCCACAGGGCTGCCGCAATTCTCCTCGAGACCTTCCTCTGCTCCGACGAGCTGCGACCGCAATTCCGGCCACACCTTGCCGCGCCTCGCCCCTGGAACCCACGAGCGTGATCGCCGTCACCAGGCGCACCTATCAGTAGCCATAGATCGTTCGCGCGCGCCCTAGAACGACGCCTCCGACGACGCCAATGCGCCACCGCCTTCGGCATCAACTCCGGCGATCTCCCTCGGTATGTCCTGACCGCCCCCTCCCCTCTCGTTGACGCACGTATGATCTACTCTCACGTGCGCATCTAACTCCGCCTGATTCGTGTCCTAGCACGATTCGTAGCCTCGACCCCGTCAACATCAGAGTGTGCTCGATGCCGTTGCGAACTCCGGCGAGGAATCGCCAGCGACCCCGTGCTCCCCTTGCCCTGCGACGACAACGTCGAGCATCAGTGACACCACGCGAACACGGTGAGCCATATCTCTTGTTCCCTTGCTTCCTTATTCGCTAAAACCGCCGTTAGCCGAGCGTCGCCCCCGCCAGCCACCGTCGAGTGCCGCTGGTATTTGGTCACAGTGCCCAGAGCCGCTAGATCTTGGTCCATTGGATGCGGTTGATCCACTTATCGAAAGGGTATGGTTGAACCAGAACCGCACGATTTTACTTTAATCTAACGCACCAGAGAGGCTGATCCAACCGAAGCGGTACCAGCCTATCAGAACACGCCACGTGGCTCAGACTTCGTTTTAAAAACAGAAACATTTCTATTAGATATGAGATTTTGTAAAATTCATAACTTTCAAACCATACGTCCAAATTGTGCAAATTTTATATCAATGGAATCAGCAAGACAAGTACTTTCTAACATGCACTTTGTTTAGTAAATTGCTTCTGTTAAATTGATTGTTTTTGCAAAAACTTGTGTAGGCACATTTTTGATATAAAATTTGTTCTAAAATTATTTTTGTGATAAAACCTTTGGCAAATGGATTATTTTGAACCTACTGACCATATAAACCAACTTTTGGATTCAAAAACATATTTTGTGAAGCAAAAGAATAAATCTTTGATTTAGAACATTTCTAGTCAAATAAAAATAATGTTTATGTGTTAAAAATGCTTTTGGAAGAAAACTCTTTGGGAAATGTTTTGATTTAAACTCTCTGACCCTAAACACAAGGTTTTATGATTTAAAAATATATTTTGATGAACCCTATAGATTATTACTTTGCTAAAGGCATTTTCAACCACATAAAATATTGATTTGGTTTAAAAATGGTTTATAGATAAAATCTTTTGCAAACGGTTTTGCCACTTTTATAAAATGACCAATAGGTGTTTTAGAATGTTTATAACCTATTGGAAACCACTTTTGTAAATAAAACAATCTTTGGCATGCTTGCATGCATTGCTTTGTTTCTATTATTTTATGTGATGAATTGCTTGAATGGTAGATTGAATTCTTGCTTGCTTGATTGAATTGTAGTGATTTGAAGAGTGTGAATATTGCAAGATTAAGGAGTGAACTTATATTCTCTACCCAAAAAGGCAAGTGATGCTTCATACTTTTGTCCCATTATTTTCACTATGCATTAGTGATATTTCTAAGTAGGACTTGCATGGAATTTTTGCTAAGTGTAAACTATGCCATGGGAAATCCTAGTAGATGAAACCTTAGTAGAAATTTCCTAAGTTAAGATTCCTACTACTATCATGCTTAGCTTAGCTAGTAGAAAACAAGGGTGGATTGTATTCATGCTATGGAATATTTCTAAGTCAAGGACTTGTGTTTTGTATAATAAAACAACTAAGTGAATGAATCACCTGGGTGGAATGGAAGGAATGGTTTGTGTTGAGTGGTTATACAAGGCCCATTTATATGGTTTACCTTGTGTATCTCACTTGTGGATGGCCACCCAGGAACAAAGAGATTTGAGATGTCAAATGTTGAGAAGCTTCAAGTGCAGCCACTTGGCATTATGGGCTCTGCCTGGATCATATAGGTTGCAATAACTTAGCCAAATGGAAAGTTTGTGGTAGGGGATTGATAGGTTGGAGCGCGTCCATTCTGGTCTAAGGGAAGGCTTCTGAAAGATCTTGTCTTGGTGAAACCAAGTCTTGTGGGGAAAGTGCACCACCTCTGCAGAGTGTAAAATCTAAGTACTTAGCCATGTCCCTAGTAAAGGACAATTTGAGCATCAAGACATGGAAGCTATCAAGAATCTCCTCATCCAAATTTCTAAGTTAAAAACTTGTGGTTGAACAAGGGTTGAAGGATCACCAATTTCTATTGGGAGATGCCTTGGGTGATTTTGATAAACAAAAACTTAGTGTTTTCAAATGATAAGGAAAAATCTATTTTGAGCAAAGCAAGCCTAATCTCCACTTATCCAAATGCATATAGATGATAGACTCCACTATTCTACCATAGTATCACTTGCCAATACAATTCAAATGTATTGACCCTTGTGGCTATAACTTATTATGTTGCAGGTTTGTTTGATGTTAGTGAAGTGTGTTGATTAGGATTACAAGTCTATAACCAACATGTTTGCCTGTGGCACTTTGAAGATGAAGGACCCCATGCTATTGTTATATTCTGCAGCTCTGTAATGAAATAGCCAAATGAGCTATGTAAGATGTAATAAATTATTTTATTCCTGGTTATAAAGTTGTATTATGACCTTTGTTTCTTGATATTACATATTAACTGTGGATGCTAGCTATTGATCCAGGGACTAGCATTGTAAACACAGGTATCTCTACCTTATTAAAGGTTGGGACCTCTACAGGTTAAAGTGAACAAAATATGGAGTATATGCTTGACAAAGTATAAGTTGGCAATATCATGTCCCTTGAGTACGAGGGCCACTCCTCATGCTACTCAACTTTAGTTACCAGTAAGTTCTTGTCATAGTAAGTACATGTGTATCATAGAGAACCTCCAAAGGGGTACCCCTTGCCCCATGATACAGGAGCTATCCCATATCAAAATGACAAGGCAAGCATACAATGAGCATCTCAGCAATCTTCTTATTTACCATGGGAAAATGGTGCTTTTTTTCTCTCTTTCCTCTTTTTCTGTCTCTCTTCTTTTATAAGAAGAAAGCTTCATAGATTGATCATTATGGTTATGCTGAAAGTTTCCACCATGATTAGGCATGGCTTAGGCCTTTCTATAACACATATACATAACTCCGTGGACTTACAAGCTCCCCTTTTATTTCACACCGATGACATCCATAAACAAAAGAGCATGATATCAACTAGGTAGATATTTACAGGTGTTGAAAGCATTCCCCGTGACATTACGGTTCTGCTAATTCCAACTTATAAGTGCAAGCATATACAACATAGATGACACAATGGTTCAAGTTTATTAGGGGCAAGAAAAATAAAATGTTCCATCAAATTTGTGAGAGCTTTAATCACTAATTTTTCACATAAAAAAATACTTTTTAATTGGAAGGTAGATAAAACAAGAATTTACTTGAAAAGGTGTAACACACCATGCGTAGGAATTTATAGTGGACACTTTGGAATAACTTGGTTTCTTGGGAGTTGGATGCATGAGTAGAGCTTACTCAATAAATGTGGAGGCTAGCAAAAGACTGGGAGCGACCAACTAAGAGAGCAATAATGGTCATAATCATGCAGAGCGACAAAACATTACCAACTAAAGCATAAAGTGATATCACAAGTCAAAAACTAAACAATCATAGAGGCTTAGGTGACTGGTTAATAGTCATAACATGGTGTGAGCATGTGCCAAGTCAACCCAAACAAAGCATTAAGGATAATACCACAATACTATGCTTTTGTATGCTAAAACAATGCATGATTCTTCCATGGCACACTAAGAAATCTCATTTGTTTGGAACAAGTCATGCTACAACAATAATCACTAAGCATAAGGTCAAAACAATATCTAGCATGACATGATAAAGTCTAAGCCACAGTCAAAGCAAGCTCCTTTTTGTACTACTAAAGCAAGAACTTCTTACTCCTCTCCAACACCAATCAACTTATTTGAAACAACACAGCGAAAACGGGGGTCCAACTACTTTATTCAAGCCAACTAAACAAACAAAAACCAAAAAATGAAAACTAAGATGCTCCAAGAACAACACAACTGTGCATGAAACAATAAAAATGAAGTGTCTAGATAGACCTAAGATTTTTATTGCTGAAGAAGGGGATGCCTTTGGCATCCCCAAGCTTTGACGCTTGTACCTGTTGAATATTTATTGGGGTGACACGGGGTGGCATCCCCAAGCTTGAGATTTTTTCCATTCTTCATCTCATTACATCATTCTTCCCTTATACCTGAAAATTTTCCTTCATACAAAACTTCACACAATCTTCATTAGTAACATTAGTGCATTCAAAAGATAATAGACCTTTGGGTTTTGTTTCAAAACAGCAAAACTTTCACTAAAGATACAAGCTACTGTAGCAATTCCCTCAAAAAGCTCAATTTACCAAAGAGAACCCAAAAGGAAATCAATAAAGAGGCAAATGCAAATAATGGCAGAAATATGTCAAAACAGACCAGCAGGTAAAAACTGATTTTTTCAAAGACCTTATGTTGCTCAAATAAAAAAGTGTTGAACTAAATAAAGTTAGCTAACAATCTAGAGTAATTATTCATAAAATTATAGCTCAATCCATCATATAGAGAGTTTTCACGAATTTTTACAGTGAAGCACAAAAATCTGTTTCAGGACAACAACCTCCCCAAATCTTACTTCCCTCTCATTAGAGGTTATTGTTGGCACAAAAATCAAATAAAAAGGATACTGATAGGTTATTACAGAGGTAATAACTTCCAAGACTCAACTAAAACTTTTGGGTTATATCCCAATAAGTACTTTTCTTTAACGCCTTCAAGTTAGGCACGGAATGGAGAAAAATAAAGGTGAGCAAGGATAATCATTGTGAAAGCATTGTTTTGACATTTAAAATCCCTTTGTTAACAAGGTTAATCAAATCTTGTTACCAAAACAATTTTATATGAAACAAAACTTTGCATTTCACCAAATTATTATGTTACCTCAATCTTGATAGCAATAGTCCCAATCATAATAGTTTAAAAACTTTCTTGTGGAATGGGACAATATATTTCTCCAACTTTGATGCCTTCATTATTTTCAATTGAATTCAGGCCATAGCTCTTATCAATCTTCTTTGGGAAATAGAAAATATGCTCTTTGTCATTAATATTAAAAGTTACTTTTCCTTGATTACAATTGATGACAGCACCTGCAGTATTAAGAAAAGGTTACCCAAGAATAATAGACATATTATCATCTTCAGGCATCTCAAGCACAACAAAATTAGTTAAAACCAAGGAATTATGAGCCACTTGAACAGGAACATCCTCACATATACCAACATGAATAGTAGTAGACTTATCAGCCATTTGCAAAGATATATCAGTTGGTATCAATTTTTCTATGAAGTCTCTTGTAGAGAGAAAAAGGCATAACCCTAACTCTAGCTCCAAAATCACACAAAGAAGTTATAACATAATTGTTTTTAATATAGCAAGGAATAGTTGGAATACCTAGATCACCAAGTTTCTTTGGAACCTTACCATTGAAGGAATAATTAGCAAGCAAAGTAGAAATTTCCTCATTAGGAATCTTCCTTTTATTTGAGACAATATCCTTCATATACTTTGAATAAGGAGGCAACTTAATAGCATCAGTCAATTTTTTTTGCAAAAATAAAGGTTTCATGCACTCACAAAACTTTTTATAGTGTACTTCCTTTCACTTGTGTTTCTTATTAGGTAAGGACATTGGTTTCTGTACCCAAGGTTCTCTTTCACTACCATGTTTATTAGCAATAAAATCTTCCTTAGTGTACTTAGTGTTCTTAGTGTGCCTCTCAGGTTCCTCCTCAATTTCTTCCCTATCAGGAGCATCATTTTTATCTTTACCACTCTCAGTTTCAGCATCAGAGACATATATACTATTAGGATCTACAACAGGTTCAGGAGATTCTATAATTGTTTTATGTTTCTTTTTCTTTCTCTTAGAAGAAGTACCACTATTTTCAGCTTGTTGAGAATCTTGCTCAATTCTCTTAGGATGTCCCTCGGGATATAAGGGATCCTGAGTGGCAGCACCACTCCTAGTTCTAATTTCATCAGCATGTTTATCTCCAGAAGCATTGACTAGCATATCTTTTTGTACTTTAGCAAGTTGATCAATTTGAGTTTGAACTATTTGGAAATGTTTAACAAGAATTTTAACATCATTAGAAGTTCTTTCCACAATATCTTTCAACTCATTAATACCTCTAGAGTTTTTCAATAAATGATTCTGAACTTGTTTATTATAATTACCTTGTTTAACAATAAAGATATCAAGTTCCTCTAAGCATTGATCAGGAGGTTTACCAAGGAATATGTAACATCCCAAAACTATTAATCAATATTATCAAGTTCTAATCACCCAACTTTAGGGTTAACAAAAACTTTTATTATTAAAATTAATATGAATGCATGTTGTGTGATTAATGCATGAATGCTTGCAATGCCAAGTTTGATTGCTATGAATGTTAAGGATTGGTTCAAAGATGAAAAACATCATCTAGATCATTTCCAAGCAGAATCAAATAAAGAGAAAATCAAATATAAGAAATATAAGCAAATGGTCATTTTGGCCAAACTTGTTCACTAGACCACTTTGGGTGTTCCTAGTCAAAGATTTATAACATAAACAAATACAATTATTTTAACCCCTTGCTAGACCAAGTAACAATGAACCCAAGCCCACTTTACAAACCAACAGAAACAAATTCCAAATCTATTTAAAGGACAATTCAAAATTGAATCCTTAATAGATATTAAGATGGCCATTTCTTAAAAACCAACCAAACCACTTCACTTTGCCAAACCCAAGCAACCTCAGACTACCAAGCATATGACCAGAGCACTCACCAAAATTCATCCAAAAATTGAAACTTTGAATTCATGCGGCCATTTCATCAAACACTTCGTGAGCACAGTAACAACTGCCTAACTATCATTGTTATTGATCAATGCCTTGTCCACTACTTGTCGCCACTACTATCCCTTGTCTCCCCCAGTGCGCAGCATCGCATTGAACCAGCTCAACCTTCATTGCTTGCACCAGTGCCTAACCACCCGATCCGCCATTGCCGGCCGACCATGGGCAACTCGCAGGAGGAAGAGCCGCGCCCGTCCACAATGTCTAGGAGATAGGCCACCGTCCACCGCCACTCCCTGTCCACCCCTCGAGCTCAGCCAAGCCGTGGACCACCAGAAACCCACCGCGCCCATTTTCTCTACGCCATGCCGAGAGCACGCCAGAGCGTTGTAGCCGACACGCGCGCACATGCTGCGCCTCACCCTCACCACGCGTTCATGCACTCGCCATGACCCTAGCCACCTCCTAGACACGCCCGTTCGCCACCGCGCGACCAGTAGCCCATGTACGCCGTCTCGAACACCGTCGTTCCCGCGCAGAGCATGGACCGTGCCCGACTGTTCTCGACTGCCCCGTGCCGCGCCTTGAAGCCAGTGACGACCGCCAGGAAACACTACACCGTCCTATGCCCTCAACCATGCCGTTCGCCCTCTGTATCATCATCACCAACGAGCCCAGCCCATGCCGCTCTGCCCCTATCACCGGTGTATAAATAGAGGCTACCCCCGCCTTAATTCTTTACACCACCTAACTCACCTCTCTCTCAGAATGTAACACCACGGTTCTGAAAAGACCGTGGCTTCTATGTGACATGCCAATCCCTGGATCGGTTCATTGGCCCACAATAGAATGAGATGAATAACATAGCAAAATATCCGTGTATCATAAATAACAAAGATCCAGAGTACCATTATTACAATAAAAGCTTAGCTCAAGGCTAGCTCAAATTATTCAGGTAGCAACATAAATAAAGCAAATCCTCCATTCTTCAAATTGCCCACAAGTGAACAAGTGCCGAGTGGAGTACCGTGGCCTATATCGATTAATCAGAATCAGAATAACCTGCAACATGAAACGTAGCAGCCCCGAAGGGTCAATACATGGAATGTATGGCAAGTAGAGCTAGTAATGGAGACAATAGTACTAACATCTACATGCATATTTGGCAAGTGGAGCTGTGTCTGGCTTGCATTTGCAAATACCTTTGTCCTACTTTCATAAACAGTTTTTGATTTTCTTTGAAAAGATCCCAATTATGTTAACCCAACAACATTAAAACAACTAAGAAATTGGAATGAGCGAGAAACATGTCATGGAATCAATATCAAGCAACTCAGTTGTCCATAACCGGGGACACGGCTAATCGATTAGATTATACACCCTGCAGGGGTTAGTACACTTTACCCATGTGACTTGGCCAGCCCAGCTCGTACCATCACTCTCGTTTTGGGTGATGATAGGGAGAAGTCCAAGAAGAGACTGTTCGGGAAGTAGCTCCCCAATCCCGACGCGCACCGGTCCAACCTACCAAAATTCTACATCTCTGGATACGCGGGTTCGGGTTACCACAACTTACTAAGTCCAACCAACCGCTCATTTCATTATTGGCACATGGTTGTACACGTCAGCTACACAATAAAGAAGCCAATCAATTTCTCTCGATACCTGGGTGCCTTTCCGCCATGAAACCACCAAAAGTTATCAATACCAACACCCCCAGGAGATTCATTGATTAAGTTGTTTTAGTTTTCACAAACCAATACTTTTAGAAACAAGTCTCAATGATGTAACCCAGCCCTCATTCGACATAGCATGGCTAAGCACATCTACCAACGGTGGTTCATCTACAAGGAAAGTCCTACCACATAATAGGTCATAGCATAGCGATAGTATCATCCTACACATGCAACTACAAAATACACGACAATGCATTGAAAATAGTAGGACGATATCATGAACAAAGTAGCATCTACTTGCCTTGGTTGTAGCGGTCGGAAGAACAATGCACACACGAGCAAGCGTTGCACTCGTCACAATCTACACGATACAATTGTAATCATAAACAAACAATCCACAAGCATATGCAACAAAGATGATGCATGAAGGTATGCAAGGCAAGTGAATTGGTGCTACAGCTGCACCACATAATCCTATTCAATAATACTACTGATTGCATGCATGGAAAGTAGTTTTAGCGCAAGGAAAACTATTAAGCAAAAAGTAATGCTCAAAACTAGAGCTAGAACTCAAATAATTCACTACCGGTAGTATACTATTTGTAAAATCTTGGGAAAAATCTACTGTATGGGCATAGCTATTTAGGAACAGTACCAATTGGAATTACTTAAAAATGAATTATAGAACTCCCCGAGTAATTAAAACACTGCAGAAAGCCACTAGACAGTTTCTGCAGAAGTTTTTACTATAAGCCTATCCTTTTAATTCAGGATGAGATTCCCCTCATTCCACTGAATCCAGGGACATATCATACGCAATTTTTAGAGTTACAGATCTTTTTCTACGAATTAATTACTCCAAAAAGGCCATTAACTCAATTGATTAAACTATACTAAATCTTGCTGCAAAAGTGTGAAACTATGGTACAGCAAGATTCTACACAACTTACTGAATCTACACAAATTTTATTTACAATTTTTGGCCCCGCGGTTTAATTTCTACGCAATTTACAAGTTTCTACCAAAAATCTGCCAACTAAATCGATTAAAGAATATACCCAGTCAACTGTGTCTGTTGACTGGTCAACGCGGCTGCTGACTGGGCACTGACTGGGCGTCTGACTAGTCAACGCCCGGGGCTGACCGGTCCACGGCTGATCTAGACCGCTGATCTGAGATCCAAAGGCGGCTGCGGACTCACCGGAGACGAACGGCGGCGAGCTCGGAACGGTGGCGGCGATCGGCTCCGGTGACGGCGGTTCCTGCGCGGAAGGAAGCGGTCAGCGTGCGAATCGAGGCAGTCAACATGACGGCGGCACGATGCGGCGGCGCGGCAGCGCGCGCGGGCAGCGGCGGGCAGGCGCGCGAGCTAGGCGGCGCGGCGCGACTGGCGGGCGGAGGCGCGCGCGGCGCGGGCGAGCAGCGGGGCGAGCGGCAGCGGCGCGCGGCGCGGAGGCGAGCGAGGCGGCGCAGCGCGCTGGCGGGCGGTGCGCTGCGGCTGGCGGGCGGCGGAAGCCGCGTGGTGCGGGGCAGGGGCGGCGGTGAGGCGGCGGGGTACCTGGAGGCGGCGGCGGGTGGATCCCGAGGCGGCGGCGGGCACGGGAGACGAGGCGGCGCGCGGGGTCCAGGAGGCGGGGTCGGGCACAGGAACCGAGGCGCGCGCGGGTGCGGCATCTTATGTGGGGCCCCCCTCGCGGGGTCCTACGCGGACACGGGCCGCGCAGATTTTTTTGGTCCGTTTCGTTTCCCCTTTCGCAAATACTAAAACCTCCGTAACTTTTCCGTACGAGCTCCGAATCGGGCGATTCTTGCTCCTAAGTTTTTGTAAAATCGAGGGGAACAACCTAGGGTCAAGGGTTGAGTGAAACCACTAGGTTAGAAGGGTGGACAACACAAGTCCTACTAAAGCCTCCCGCAGGAGCCTCGTCGTAAAATCGAGTAGGGTTTTAAAAATAGCGTTTTGCCGAATCTTTTCAATCGATGGTTTTGCATGGAGGAGTATGATGCAATGCTATGAATGTTATGTAGAACCAAATCTAAAATTTGGGATGTGACAAGACTAACCCCCTTAAGATGAATCTCGTCCTCGAGATTCGGCGCGGCTAGCAAATAGGTGTGGGTAGTCCTCTCGGATGTCATCCTCACGCTCCCAAGTGGCTTCCTCTTCGGCGTGGTGGCTCCACTGTACCTTGCAAAACCTGATCATCTTGGTACGGGTAGTCCTCTCCGCTGTTTCCAGAATCTTGACCGGCTTCTCCTCATAGGTCAAATCATTCTCAAGCTGAACGTCCTCTAGCGGTACAGTGTCTCTCAATGGTGTATCCACCATCTCCAGATGGCACTTCTTCAGCTGGGATACGTGGAACACATTGTGAACAGCGGACAGAGCCTCTGGCAACTCCAACTGATAAGCAACTTCTCCTTTGCGTGCTAAGACCCGATACGGTCCAATAAATCGAGGTGCCAGCTTACCCTTAATTCCAAATCTCTTGATTCCATGAAGTGGCGACACTCTGAGGTATGCTCTATCGCCAATCTCATACACCACTTCCTTGCGCTTGGCGTCAGCGTAGCTCTTCTGCCTTGATTGTGCTACCTTCAGCCTGTCCCTAATCAAGGCGACCTTCTCCTCAGCGTCCTTGATCAAATCAGGTCCAAATAACTGACGTTCTCCTACTCCATCCCATAGCAATGGTGTTCGGCACCGTTTCCCATACAGCACATCGAACGGTGACGTCTTGATGCTGGTCTGATAGCTGTTGTTGTAGGAAAACTCAGCATAGGGCAAATTCTCATCCCAACTAGAGCCATGATCCAAGGCGCAAGCTCTCAGCATGTCCTCCAGAATCTGATTCACCCTCTCGGTCTGTCCATCAGTCTGTGGGTGAAACGCTGTGCTAAACTCCAATCTAGTGCCAAGTGACTCGTGCAGCTGGCGCCAGAAGTGCGAGGTAAATTGGGTGCCTCTGTCAGATACGATACTCTTGGGAACTCCATGTAGGCACACGATTCTGTCCATGTAGATCTTGGCTAACTTCTCACTTGTGTAGGTCGTCTTTACCGGTATAAAGTGGGCTACCTTGGTCAAATGGTCGACCACTACCCAAATGGAGTCATATCCTGACCTGGTCCTGGGCAATCCTGTGATAAAATCCATTCCCACTCTATCCCAGTTCCAATCCGGCACGGGCAATGGCTATAGCAGTTCTGCTGGCTTCTGGTGTTCCGCCTTCACCCGGCTACATACATCACATAGGGCAATATGTTCCGCGATGTCTCCCTTCATGTTGTTCCACCAGAATCTGTCCTTTAGGTCCATACATCTTCGTATTGCCCGGATGTATGGAATACGGCGAGTCATGAGCTTCCTGTAGAATCAACTTCCTTATCTCCGGATCATTGGGAACGCACAAACGATCTCCGTACCACAAGGTTCCTTGCTCATCGTCGCGGAAATCCCTTGCTCGACCCTCCTTCATCTTTTCCTTTACATCATCTATCTCTTTGTCTCCCACTTGAGCCTTCCTGATTCTGCCCTGTAGCGTTGGTTGGACTTCCATTGTTGCTAAGTATCCTTCAGATACTACCTCCAGCCTAAGGTCCTTGAATAGCTTGCACAAATCCTCAGGCAATTCACCAATTGTCAATCCATTGGCGTAAACCTTCCAGCTCAGAGCATCTGCTACTACATTGGCCTTTCCTGGGTGGTATTGCAGATTCATATCATAATCCTTAATAAGCTCCAACCATCTCCTTTGTCTCATGTTCAGTTCCTTCTGCGTAAATATGTATTTCAGGCTCTTGTGGTCGGTGTATACATCACAGTGTTTTCCCATTAAGTAATGCCTCCATACCTTGAGCGCATGAACCACTGACGCTAACTCCAAGTCGTGTGTGGGGTAATTCCGCTCATGGTGTTTAAGTTGTCGCGAGGCATATGACACCACTCTCCCATCCTGCATCAGCACACTCCCAAGTCCCTGTCGAGAAGCGTCACAGTACACTTGGAAATCCTTCTGAAGATCAGGTAGACACAGAACAGGTGCGGTTACTAGGCGACGCTTCAGTTCCTGAAAGCTGGCTTCACATACGTCTGACCATTCAAACTTCCTCTCCTTCTTCATAAGTTATGTCATTGGCTTAGCAATCTTGGAAAAGTTTTCAATGAACCTCCTGTAATATCCAGCAAGTCCCAAAAAGCTTCGTATCTCTCCTGCATTCTTGGGCGCTTCCCACTCTGTCACTGCAGTCACTTTGCTTGGATCAACAGCGACTCCTTCCCCTGACACTACGTGTCCAAGAAATCCAACAGTGTTAAGCCAGAATTCACACTTGCTGAATTTGGCATACAGCTTGTGTTCCCTCAGCTTCTCCATAATCAGTCGCAGATGCTTCTCATGCTCAGCATCATCCTTGGAATATATCAGTATGTCATCAATAAACACCACCACGAACTTTTCCAAGTACTCCATAAATACCTTGTTCATCATGGTCATGAAATATGCCGGGGCATTCGTTAGTCCAAAAGACATAACTGTATACTCATATAAACCATACCTAGTGGTGAAGGAGGTTTTTGGTACGTCCTCCTCCCGGATCTTCAATTGAAAGTAGCCTGATCGCAGATCAATCTTGCTGAACACCTTCGCTCCTTCTAGTTGATCAAACAAATCATTTATGTTCGGCAGAGGGTATTTGTTCTTGATGGTCACTTCATTCAGCGAGCGATAGTCCACCACTAATCTCTTGGTGCTGTCTTTCTTCTCCACAAACAGAACAGGTGCACCCCATGACAACGAACTAGGCTGAATGAATCCCTTGTCCAACTTCTCTTTCAGCTGCTTCTTCAATTCCTTCAGCTCATCCACATCCATCTTATATGGTCTCTTTGCTATAGGTCGGCATCAGGTCGATAAGAAACTCCACTTCCCTGTCAGGTGGCATCCCTGGCAGCTCTTCCGGAAACACGTCGGGGTAATCCCTAATCACTGGCACAGTATCCATGCTAACCCCCTTAAGAGAATTCAACTTACAACTTCGTGGTCGCACAGATGACTTGAATCTAATCCTCTTACCATCCGGGGTTTTGAGTGAAACAGCTCGCTGTGCACAATCTATGTGTCCCTCATGCATAGACATCCAATCCATACCCAGAATAACGTCTAACCCCTGTGATTCCAACACTACCAAATGTGCACTGAAGTTGTGTGTTCCAATCCTCACAGTTAAGTTGCGGCATCCCGCGCTAGCTATCATATCTCCTCTAGGTGAACTCACTCTAATAAACCCTTTCATAGACTCCGTAGGTAGCTTATACTTATTCACAAAAGCCCTTGATATGAATGAATGCGATGCACCAGTATCGAAAAGTATAAGTGCAGGGTGAGTGTTGATTGGGAACTTACCAATCACAAGGTCAGGCTCATCTGGAATCTCCTCCACATTCATGTGGTTCACTGTGGCCTTCTCGTTGTTGGTTGGCTTCAGTCCTTTCCTCTCCGGACAGTTGTCAGCATAGTGTCCCTTCTGTTTACACTTGAAGCACGTCACCTCACTCAGATCCTTCTTCACAAAGCTGCGATCACGGTTGCGGTCATGTACACCGTGTCCTCCAGAGTGGTGAGAGTGTCCTCCCTTGTGACTGTGGTGGCTGCTCCTATGGTTGTCATGACGATGCCCATCGCCTCCGTGGTGGTGGCAGTCATGGCTCCCATGGTCACTCCCTCCATGCTTGGAGTATCCATCATATGAAGTGCGAGACTTGTGATGTGAACCAGAGTGGTGATTGTTACTCTTCCTCTTGCGGTTCTCCACCTGCTTGTGCTTCCCTTCCAAGATCATGGCCTTGTCCATAAGCTCCTGGAAAGTGGGGCAATAAACCACCAGTAGCTGCACGGAAAGATCATCACTAAGGCCATCCAGAAATCTCTCCCTCCTTTTTGCATCAGTGTCAACATCCTCAGGTGCATAATGGGACAGGTTGTTGAACTCCTCAATGTACTCGGCCACGGTGCGATTGGTTTGGCGCAAGTTGCGGAACTCCTTCCTCTTCAGGCTCAGAACTCCTGAAGACACGTGGTTGGTCCTAAAACCTTCCTCAAACATTTCCCAAGTCACAGTATCCAGCGGGTGGGTGATCTGAAAAGTGTCCCACCAAGAAGCGGCTGGTCCCTCCAGTAGGTGAGCGGCAAACCTCACCTTCTCAGCATCAGTGCATCCGACAGTTACCAGAACCTTGTTGACTGAACGCAACCAGTCGAGAGCAACCATCGGTTCCGTTGCAGTTGAGAACTTAGCTGGCCTTAGCCTCAGAAATCTGGTGAGAGCATCTCCCTGAGGCTGGTTGTTTCCATTGTTGTTGTTGTTCTGAGCTTCCATGAACTGAGTCATAACTTGGGTCAGCTGTGCCTGAGCTGCCATGAGCTTCTCCAACTCAATGGGTTGACGGCGGGGAGGCATCTGCGGTTCAGCACAGGTAAGTTTAGAAAGAATCAACTACGATAATAGGATTCTACCCATGCATATGATCAAACAACATCAAACAATAGCAGACAATCACAAGCAAGCAACACATCAACAAACAAGTGATCCAGCAACATCTCAGGGGTTATCCTAGAAGTATATACCTACTGAAATAGTTTTACAAGAGTTGGCAATGATTAACTAAACAGTTGATCAACTAAGCAACAAAAACAGCAATCTGCCAGAACAGTCCAGCAGCGTTCACGAATTTTTGTACTTGACTTAGACTCGTCAGAAAATTTAGCTGATTTTTTCACGTACAGTACAGAGAGTGTCGCACCAGCCCTATTTTTTTCAGATTTTTCCCAGTTACCATAAAAATATGAAAAATCGTACAGTACTGCTGTATCAGCAGAAAACTGCAGCGAAAATAACACAGATAGTAACCAAGCTTGCCATAACTCTTTGATAAAATTTGCACAAATAATTCCTGGGATATTGGAGTACACAAATAAGCAACTAAACACTCTTAAACTAACAGTAACTAAGTTTCACATCGATCGAGACTAATCCTAACGAATTTACCTAACGAGGACTAATTGGTGGACTTCTATCTATTCCTTGAAGAGGTTGCGGTAGGTCCTTGCACTCATGCGTTGGCGCTTCGGTCCACGGTTCAACCATGGAGGCGGAGTGTACACCTCTCCTGAATCATCACTTGAGATCTCAAACTCCACCTCTTCTGGATCCTCCTCTTCTTCTTCACTTTCAGCTGCAACTGCAACAACTTCATCTCCTCCACCATCATCGTCTCCATCATCATCGTCTTCGTCCTCATCATCATCATCGTTCCCATTGTCATCATCATCCCCATTGTTGCTACCATCTCCATTGTCATCATCAGAGGGTGGATTCAGCTATGCTTGGAGAGCGGCAATCTGGGCTGTCATAGCTTCAATAGTTTGATCCCTTTCCTGGATGGTCCCTTGCAACTGTTGTATGTTCTGGGTGTTCTCCTGCACAGTACCATGAAGATGAGCTATGGTTGCATCTCTGGCTATCAGGGCATTCTCCAGAACTCCCACAGCTTCATGCAGGGTGTCAATCTCCTGTCCTTGGACCACCATACCATTGCTAGCAAAGTCTGCAATCTCCTTTATCATCATCACTTTCTCAGCTAGAGCTCCATTCTCCCTTTCCATGTCCTCTATGTGCCTCCGACGGGGCGGCATGTTGTTCCTGTCGCCCGGGGTAACCACAATGTGCCCATCTTCATCACGCCTCCCATAGTCACGGTAGGGTGAATCTGCTGGCAGTAGGTGTCAGACTTGATGGCACTGGCGAGACAGGGCTTCATGTATGGCCAAGTTGATTCCAAGTCCCCAGTTGCAGTATGTCTTGGTGTAGATCAGATGCACAGGATTTGGCAAGGCGGCATCCCTGAAGATGAAGGTAGTGATCTCCCATGCATCCTCTACATATCCATAGGTGTACAACCTTGATGGGGATATGCCTACCGGGGTATACCCAGCAGGACGTTTCCGACTGGCCCAAGACTTGGCGAGTGGGCCTGCAAGACGGCGACTGGATTGAAGCCCAGCGAGGAACCAAGCGACTGGAAGCTGAAGGCCCAGGCGAGTAGATAGGCCTAGTCGGATTAGGTTAAATGAGTATCGAAGCTTTAACTGAATCGGTTGAGATATGTAAACCCTAGGGGAGGTGAGCCTATATAAACCTCCCTACGGGGCGTGTAGAGATACGTTCCATCATACCCCCAAGCGACTCGCCGCCCAGCCGCCGAGCTCGCCCATTGTATCACCTTCATAATACAATCTAGCAGGAGTAGGTCTTTACCCTCCGGGGGGCCGAACCTGGGTAAAACCCTGTGTCTCCGCCCTCATCTCGCACCGCAGATGGCTGGCCGCCCTTGCCCCTTGTTCTACTACTCGCTGCCGATTGCAGCATCTGCCGTGACCATTCCCACGACAGTGGCGCCCACCGCGGGGTGACCAACCACGCGGATGAACTCGCCAAATACGCGAGTGGGGTCAACAACGACGACCCCACCATACTCAAGAAGCCCAACTCGGAGGGCGCAAACACCTCAACCTTTGAGGCCACCACGCACACCCGTACCGTCGAGCTGGTCCCAGGCGACTCTAGCCAGACGGTGACGATCGGGACGGGCATGAGCCCGGCATAGGAAGGCGCGCTCATCGAGTTCCTCCGTGAGAACAGGGACATCTTCGCATGGAAGCCCTCTGACATGCCCGGTGTCCCTAGGGAGCTCGCTGAGCACAAGCTAAACGCCGACCCCAAAGTGCGACCTGTCAAGCAGTCGCTGCGGCCCTTCAATGAAGAGCGCTCCGAGCAATCGCCGAAGAGGTGCAGCGTCTACTCGCTGCAGGCTTCATCCGGCCGATCAAATACTCCAAGTGGCTGGCAAACCCAGTCCTAGTCGAGAAGAAAAACGGGACCTGGAGGATGTGTATCGACTACACAAACCTGAACAGCGCCTGCCCAAAGGAGCAGTTCGTCCTCCCGCGGATCGACCAGATAATCGATTCCACCGCGGGCTCGGAGTCGCTGTGTTTCCTCGACGCCTACTCTGGTTACAACCAGATCAAAATGGTTGTCGAGGACGAGGAGAAGACGGCGTTCATCACGCCATTCGGAGCCTTCTGCTACACCGCCATGACCTTCGGCCTCAAGAACGCCGGGGCAACCTACCAGCGGTGCATGCAAGAATGCCTTGCGAGCCAAATTGGCCGCAACATCCACGTCTACATCGACGACGTGGTCGTAAAGTCCGCTCGCCAGGGCGACCTACTCGCCGACCTGGCGGAAACGTTCGCCAACTTGCGAAAATACAAGATAAAGCTCAACCCAGGCAAATGCACCTTCGGTGTACCCGCAGGGCAGCTACTAGGCTACGTCGTCTCCAAGCGCGGGATCGAGGCGAACCCCACCAAGATCGACACGATCACCTGACTCGGCAAACCCGAGTGCTTGCGCGACATTCAGAAGCTGGCCGGGCGAGTAGCGGCTCTCAGTCGCTTCATCCCCAGCTTGGGCGAGAAGGCAATGCCTCTATATCGCCTGATGCGCAAGAACCCCACATTCCAGTGGGACAAGGAGGCGGACGACGCCCTCCGCGACCTCAAGAAGGTGCTACTCGCCGCACCGCTACTCGCCGCCCCGGTCGACAAAGAACCCATGCTAGTCTACGTCGCGGCTTTCGAGCGTGTCGTCAGCGCGGTCATGGTCGTCGAGCGACCGGAGGAAGGAAAGGAGCGCCCAGTACAGCGACCGGTCTACTACATCAGCGAGGTCCTCACCGAGTCGCGCCAGCGGTACCCGCAGTACCAGAAGCTGGTATACGCGGTCTTCAGGGCACAGCGACGCCTGCCGCACTACTTCCAGGAGCACCCGATCACGGTCGTCTCCTCCGCGCCGTTGCAGGACATCATCCGCAACTGTGAGGCGACCGAGCGATTCGCCAAGTGGGCCGTCGAGATCGACGTCCACAACATCAAATACGAGCCACGAAGAGCGATCAAGTCGCAAGCCCTAGCGGACTTCATCGCCGACTGGGAAGAAGCCCAGCAGCCAGAGAAGCTGCCATACCTCCACTACTGGAGCCTGCACTTTGACGGCTCCAAGAACGCGGACGGCGCAGGCGCAGGGATCGTGTTAACTTCTCCGAAGGGCGACAAGCTCCGCTATGTCCTCCGCCTGGACTTCACACCCTGCACAAACAACATGGCCGAGTACGAGGCCTTACTACACGGCATGAGGGCCGCCAGGGAGATGAATGTCAACCGCCTACGCTGCTACGGCGACTCCGACCTCGTCGCAAGACAAGTCGCTGGCACCTGCGACGCCGTCTCCCCCACCATGGAGGCGTACCGCCAAGCAGTGGACAATCTGGGCGGACACTTCACAGGCTACTCCGTCGAGTGGATCGACAGGCGGAAGAACGAGGAGGCCGACGCCCTCTCTCGCATCGGGTCGGCTCGACTCGCACCACCCGCCGGCGTCTTCCTCGACACGATCACCAAGCCATCAGTCTCTCCCCCAAGGGAGATCGACATCGGAGTCCCGCTCCAACCAGAAGCAGCCCTGGTCGCACTCGTCAACGAGCCAGACGACTGGACCAAGCCCTACATCGCCTACCTGGAAGCCAGCACCTTGCCGGCAGACGAGACGGAAGCTCGGATGATCGCCCGTCGATGCAAGTCCTACGTCATCATCGACGGTGAGCTCCACAAGCGCAGTGTCACCGGCATGTTCCAACGCTGCGTCCAACCCGCCGAAGGACGCAAGATCCTCCACGACATCCACTCCGGTGACTGCGGCCACCACGCCGGCGCCCATTCTCTCGTCGCCAAGGCTATGCGACATGGATTCTACTGGCCCACCGCACACGCCGACGCTGTCGACATTGTCCAGCGGTGCGCTGGGTGCCAGAAGTACGCCAACCAGACGCACGTGCCGAGCTCAGCGCTCAAAACAATCCCCATCACCTGGCCATTCGCCGTATGGGGCATGGACATGATGGGCCCCTTCAAGAAGGCTCCCTCCGGTTACACCCACCTCCTAGTCGCAGTCGACAAATTCACAAAGTGGGTGGAGGCCAAGCCAGTCCGGAAATGCGACGGGAAGACCGCCACGAAATTCCTACGCGAACTCATATATCGCTACGGGTTCCCCAACAGCATCATCACGGACAACGGCACCAACTTCGCCAAAGGAGCCATGGCCAAATTCTGCGAAGAGCACCACATTCGGCTCGACCTCGCGTCAGTCGCCCACCCGGAATCCAACGGCCAGGCGGAACGGGCCAACCAAAGCATCCTCGGCCTGAAGCCGCGACTCCAAGTACCACTCGAGCGCACCGCCGGGTGCTGGGTCGAGGAGCTACCCTCCGTCATCTGGGGAATCCGCACCTCGATCAACAGGTCGACAGGATTCACCCCCTTCTTCATGGTGTACGGTGCCGAGGCAGTCATGCCCACCGACCTTGAGCACGACTCGCCAAGGGTCGTCCACTACACGGAAGCTGCGAACGAACTCGCACGACAGGATGGATTCGATCAACTCGACGAGGCACGCGACCTAGCTCGCTCGCGCACCGCCATCTACCAACAAGGACTCCGCCGCTATCACAGCCGGCGGGTGAAAACTCGCACCTTCCAAGAAGGCGACCTGGTGCTGCGTCTCATCCAGGACAAGAAGGGCATGCACAAGCTTTCCCCTCCATGGGAGGGACCATTCGCCATCGTCCGTGTACTCGGCAACGACGCCTACTACCTCACCGACGTCCGCGGGGACGGCGAACTCGACGTCAAGCGACCATGGAATGTAAACCTCCTACGGAAGTTCTACGCCTAGAACCCCACATATGTACTCTCCAGTCGCTATGAAATAAAAAGAAACGGTTACCGCAAATTGCGTCTACTCTCCGCGTCTTGTGCCACTCGCACTCGTAATAACAGCATCACGCTAACCGCAGAAGTCAACCATTGGTACAGCGATCGGCACAGCTAAGTAGTGCGGTGCAAGAGCACTGAGTCACCTCAGGTCTTGCATCGTCCACGAAAAACGCCTACCCGGAGCCCCATTGGAGTCGCCTAGCTCGACTGGTTCTACGAACCAAGACTACTGCCTACGCTTCTTACAGCGACCACGGTCCTCCGCATCCTCGACATAGCAACTCGAACGGCTAAGTACCACGCTCGGGGACTGCGGACCAGTTCACCTCGAGCGGTCCGGGAAAACGCCAAGTAGGAGAGCATGCCCAGGACTCGCCACGCGACTGACCCCACGGGCCAGGCAGGAGTGACGCGCACAAACTAACGCGCCAAGTCCTCACTCACCCTCGAGTCGTGCCTGGAACAGCCAAGTACCACGCTCGGGGACTCGGCCACCCGACCTCGTTCGCGCACGGGAAAACGGCGAAGTACAGCGCGTTCAAGGGAGTCGCCTAGCGACTGGCTCTTCGAGTCCGGGCGAGTCGACCACAATAATAAAACACACAAAGACAACAAACACATCACATACGAGGTAAAACCCACAAAAGGGCGGACGCGCTCGGGGACTCGTTCAAACAAAAATCACAAACACTAGACAAATACCAAAATAGACACGACATCTCATTCAATAGCATGTTGCATTGTCTCGCATTACAAAATATGCCCGCATGGCAGAACTGCTGCTAACGCCACAAGGCAAACTATCCTATTCTGCAGGCTTAGACGATGACTCGCCAACTCCCCGGCGATTGCGGATGAACGGCGTGTACGGGTTCGACGGATACGTCGTCAGTTCACCCGCCATCGCCGCGCGGAAGGGTTGCTCAACCTTGAAATCACGATGCGGCGGCTCGGGGTCGCCAGACACGACGACCGTCTCCTAGTACGGAAGGAGGTCGCCCATCGCCAAGACACGCTCCGAGTACTTGGCGGCGCGGTCTTGCAACTTGAGGACCTCGGAAAGCTCCACCACGCCAGTCGACGTTGGGTAGCCACTCGTCACATCGTCGATGTCGAAGTCCTCGGGGAAGTGGGCAAGTCCAAGACTAAGCGCCGTCGCCGCCCCGCGCCGAAAAGCCGACCGCGTCATGAACTCAACGACCGCGAGCACCTTCTCCAAATACCCCCACACCTCAACGAGGTCGCTGGGAATCACTTCCGTGGGCGATATCTCCTGGAGATAGGCACGGATGCACGTCGCCGACAATGTTGCCGAATCAACAAGCGTGCTCACACACTGCCGTGCGTTGAACGTGCTTGCTTCTTCCGCGCTGTCGATGATGCGACCTGCGAGTAGAAGACAATAATGAATACGACGGACACCACAAATGGCACAACTACTGAAAGAGGCAGACGCACTTACCAATCAACGGGCGGGCGAGATCCGTGATGAAGCATTGAAGCGACGAATGGTCGTCCTGAAGCCCAGCAATAAGGACTTCCGACACTCTGCGATCCTCTTAGGCGGCTGCAACGGCGGCCTTGGCTCGCCCATCGGCTGAGCTCGCTTCTTCCTTCGCCTCCCGCAGCTGGCGCTCGAGGTCGGCGATCCGTTGTTCGGCCGAACTCAAAGCCGACTGCGCTGCCGCCAATTCACTAGCGGGGACAAGCCCCTGACGAGCTTCCTCTGCCTTCGCGGCAACAGCCCGAAGCCCTTCGTTTGCCTCCTGGACGATGGCCAGTTCCTTTTCCGCGCGCTGCTTTGCCGCCAATCGGTCGGCCGATTCAAGCTGCAGACCCTGCACATCACCAAAAGGTCAAACAAAGAAACTCCTAAAGTGCCCACCCGCTGAAATTCAGCGAGTGCGCACTCGGGGACTGGCAATCAAAGAAACTCCTAAAGTGCCCACCCGCTGAAATTCAGCGAGTGCGCACTCGGGGACTGGTACTCAAAGAAATTCCTAAGTGCCCACCCGCTGAAATTCAGCGAGTGCGCACTCAGGGACTGGATGCGAAAAGTGAATATAAGACACTAAAAGAATCAGGCCGCTGCAAAGCACCGACCTGATCCTCGGGGACTGGATGTACCTGGATGGCTGCGCCAAGCATGCCGTGGAGTTGTATCGCGTCCACGGACGCGAGGAGAGCTGGCGTATGCCCACGGCGCTGGTCGACTTTAGCGTCGCGACTCCTGGAGCGTGGCTCGAAGGCGAAGTTCCGCTCGCCGCGGCCGCCTTGGTCATGAAGCGCGGGAAGGTGGCGATAGAGGCACCCGCCCCAAAGGAGGTCGGCTCGGCCATTCCAGGCAACGGAGCGCCCTCCTTCGTGGACGCGGCTGCCTCCGTTGCAGGACGGCGTCACCCTTGGCCTTCTTGCCGCCATCCGCAGGGACGACGAATTCGTCCGCCTTCCTCTTGCAGGAAGAATCCTCCTCGCTGATGACAGACGGCACCTTAGCCACGGTTGGATGGCCCATCTTCTTCACTCTGGTCCTGTACATCGATCATATAAGCAAGATAATTCAATGATTATGGGAGACAAAGGAAGGCGCGTGCACTCACTTGGCGACCGGAATGAAGCGCAGCCCCGTACGGAGGCCGGCTGGCTTCTCCAGCTCAGGGCCCAGTCGGCGGCTGAGCCCCATGTCCAGGACGTCGCGTGCCCAAGACACGGACGACTTTTTCGTCGTCGAAGCTGCGACCGGAGCCTCTGTAACTTCTTCGACAGGAGCTTCCCTGCGAGGCAAATTCGCTGCGGCCGGAGCCTCCCCCAGCCCCGAGACCGGGGCGAATGGCGGAGGCATCGACGCCAGGGGCACCTCGATGGTGGCCGTGTTCAGCGCGGCCGTCGTCGGTGGCGCCTCATCCTTGGCCGGGCTGGGGGCGTTGGAACTGCTTGCCGAGTGTGGTGGCGAGGCCGGCCTCGTCGGTTTCGTCTTCCTTCTTGGAGGGGCCTTCGCCTCCTTCTCCTTCCTCTTCTTCTTTGACGGAGTAGCTTGGCGGCGCGAGGTCGTCTCCGGAAGTTCTTCTTCATCATCATGGTGCTCGAGGCTCTTGCTCGCCTCGAGCTCGCGCTGACGTTGCCCGCGGGTCTTGTGAGCCAGCGGGGCAGCTTCCTCCTCAGATTCGTCGTCGCTGTCGCTTTCGTCGCTCCTAGCGGGCGACCCGCCCATGTCTTGGACGGACGAGCTCGAATTCTCTTTGTCCGAGGGCGGGAGCCACCCTTCCACCACTTGGAACAGCTGCAACAAAGGCAAGTTGAAGTTAGTATGACCGCAACTGCAAAAGGACTACGACTGCGAATGATACGAAGTGATTACCGTTGGGGCTGAGCGCTTCGCGGTGTAGGGGCGACCCTAGCTTGGGCGTCCAAGTACACCGCTTGGGTGATTTTCTTCAGGGCCGCGGTGTAGTCATCGAGCCTCCACTCGGTCAGGCTAGCTTTTGTCGGGTCGTCCTGGCCGGTGTACTGGTACATGTAGTGCTCGCACCTGGCCAGCGGGACGAGTCGCCGCCCGAGCCAGTAGTTGTACAGGTTTATCGTCTGGAGGCCCTTCTTCTTCAGACCGCGGATGGTCTGAAGCATCTCATCGACGACCATCCGCTGGTCGCCGGGAAGCTTGCCGATTTGAAGGCGGCGCGGCTCGGACCGATCGGCGGAGTACCGCGGAATCGCCGTCTCGCCTTCCGGAGTCGCCTCGGCAACGTAGAACCACGACTTTTTCTAGTCGCCCGCTGCCTTGGCGGGCAGCATCAGGTCGAAGAATGAGGCCTTCGACTTCAGCTGGAAGGTTAGGCCACCCGCGGCGAGCATTGGGCCGCCCGCCTCCTCGCGGCTGATCCGTCCATGGAACAGATCTTGCCAAAGAGGGAAGTAGGGCCGGCAGCCCAAGTAGCACTCGCAGAATGCGACAAAGATGGCGAGCTGCTCGACGCTATGGGGGCCCAGATCCGACGGCTGGATCCCGTAGTAGGAGCAGAAGCGCCGGAAGAATAGGGACGTGGGGAACCCTAGTCCCCGTTCGAGATGACTGGTGAAGCAGATGAACTCCCTCTCTCGCGGGTTTGGAGTCACCTCTCCGGCCGCGGGGATGCGCAAGCAGCCGGCTTGCAGAATCCCGGCCTCCTCAAAGGAAGCCAGTTGCGCCCTAGTGCATTTCGATCTGCCCCAAGGTTCGGTGGAGAGGGCCATGGCGGAAAGATTTGTGGGGGCTCGTAGGATTTCCGATTGGCTGGGTCGCGGTGCGGAGGGAGGCGAAAGGTGCGTGCAGTCGGAGGAAATGGTGAGACCGTGGTCCTCTGATCGCTAGCCATTCCTCTTATATAGCAGTTGCTACCCGCCAAATCAGGGAACCGTTACCGCGCGATGATTATGCCAAAAGTTACCGTTGGATTAATTCCAACGGCTAGTTTGACCATGTTTAACGGTCCAACTTCAGCCACTCGGCTCGCCGACCCAACCACTATGACAGTGTTTCGCCGACTCGACTCGCCAAAGCTGCGAGTAGTGTGATTAGTTTTTCTTTATACAGGAGCCCGCCATTGATTCGACTGGATGTCTACTCAGCAGCCGTATGCTCTGACTGCCAGCAGCCACCTACGCCAAATCGACGACGGCCTCGGGGACTACTGATGGGGATATGCCTACCGGGGTATACCCAGCAGGACGTTTCCGACTGGCCCAAGACTTGGCGAGTGGGCCTGCAAGACGGCGACTGGATTGAAGCCCAGCGAGGAACCAAGCAACTGGAAGCTGAAGGCCCAGGCGAGTAGATAGGCCCAGTCGGATTAGGTTAAACGAGTATCGAAGCTTTAACTGAATCGGTTGAGATATGTAAACCCTAGGGGAGGTGAGCCTATATAAACCTCCCTGCGGGGCGTGTAGAGATACGTGCCATCATACCCCTGAAGCGACTCGCCGCCTAGCCGCCGAGCTTGCCCATTGTACCACCTTCATAATACAATCTAGCAGGAGTAGGTCTTTACCCTCCGGGGGGTTGAACCTGGGTAAAACCCTGTGTCTCCGCCCTCATCTCGCACCGCAGATGGCTGGCCGCCCTTGCCCCTTGTTCTACTACTCGTTGCCGATTGCAGCATCTGCCGTGACCATTCCCACGACAAACCTTCTTCCCTTGAACATGGGCAGTGGCAATCCCAATGACTGCGAGAGCTGTGCTAACTGCCTTGCAAAGGGCCTTGGTGACTCCATGGTTGCATACTCAGTCCTGACTTCTCCCATCTATCAAGTAAAAGAGGAAAGTGTGAGAATAACATAAGATGAAAGACAGAGTTAATATAGGCTTTAGTAAATCTAAGGCTTCCTAATCCAATCCTAGGTCACGATCCTACAGTCTACACACGGGCTCTGATACCATCTTGTAACACCGCGGTTCTGAAAAGACCGTGGCTTCTATGTGACATGCCAATCCCTGGATCGGTTCATTGGCCCACAATAGAATGAGATGAATAACATAGCAAAATATCCGTGTATCATAAATAACAAAGATCCAGAGTACCATTATTACAATAAAAGCTTAGCTCAAGGCTAGCTCAAATTATTCAGGTAGCAACATAAATAAAGCAAATCCTCCATTCTTCAAATTGCCCACAAGTGAACAAGTGCCGAGTGGAGTACCGTGGCCTATATCGATTACTCAGAATCGGAATAACCTGCAACATTAAACGTAGCAGCCCCGAAGGGTCAATACATGGAATGTATGGCAAGTAGAGCTAGTAATGGAGACAATAGTAATAACATCTACATGCATATTTGGCAAGTGGAGCTGTGTCTGGCTTGCATTTGCAAATACCTTTGTCCTACTTTCATAAACAGTTTTTGATTTTCTTTGAAAAGATCCCAATTATGTTAACCCAACAACATTAAAACAATTAAGAAATTGGAATGAGCGAGAAACATGTCATGGAATCAATATCAAGCAACTCAGTTGTCCATAACCGGGGACACGGCTAATTGATTAGATTATACACCCTGCAGGGGTTAGTATACTTTACCCATGTGACTTGGCCAGCCCAGCTCGTACCATCACTCTCATTTTGGGTGATGATAGGGAGAAGTCCAAGAAGAGACTGTTCGGGAAGTAGCTCCCCGATCCCGACGCGCACCGGTCCAACCTACCAAAATTCTACATCTCTGGATACGCGGGTTCAGGTTACCACAACCTACTAAGTCCAACCAACCGCCCATTTCATTATTGGCACATGGTTATACACGTAAGCTACACAATAAAGAAGCCAATCAATTTCTCTCGATACCTGGGTGCCTTTCCGCCATGAAACCACCAAAAATTATCAATACCAACACACCCAGGAGATTCATTGATTAAGTTGTTTTAGTTTTCACAAACCAATACTTTTAGAAACAAGTCTCAATGATGTAACCTAGCCCTCGTTCGACATAGCATGGCTAAGCACATCTACCAACGGTGGTTCATCTACAAGGAAAGCCCTACCACATAATAGGTCATAGCATAGCGATAGTATCATCCTACACATGCAACTACAAAATACACGACAATGCATTGAAAATAGTAGAACGATATCATGAACAAAGTAGCATCTACTTTCCTTGGTTGTAGCGGTCGGAAGAACAATCCACACACGAGCAAGCGTTGCACTCGTCACAATCTACACGATACAATTGCAATCATAAACAAACAATCCACAAGCATATGCAACAAAGATGATGCATGAAGGTATGCAAGGCAAGTGAATTGGTGCTACAGCTGCACCACATAATCCTATTCAATAATACTACTGATTGCATGCATGGAAAATAGTTTTAGCGCAAGGAAAACTATTAAGCAAAAAGTAATGCTCAAAACTAGAGCTAGAATTCAAATAATTCACTACTGGTAGTATACTGTTTGTAAAATCCTGAGAAAACTCTACTGTATGGGCATAGCTATTTAGGAACAGTACCAATTGGAATTACTCAAAAAGGAATTATAGAACTCCCCGAGTAATTAAAACACTGCAGAAATCCACTAGACAGTTTCTGCAAAAGTTTTTACTGTAAGCCTATCCTTTTAATTCTCGATGAGATTCCCGTCGTTCTACTGAATCCAGGAACATATCATACGCAATTTTTGGAGTTACAGATCTTTTTCTATGAATTAATTACTCCAAAAAAGGCCATTAATTCAATTGATTAAACTATACTAAATCTTGCTGCAAAAGTGTGAAACTATGGTACAGCAAGATTCTACACGACTTACTGAATCTACACAAATTTTATTTGCAATTTTTGGCCCCGCGGTTTAATTTCTACGCAATTTACAATTTCTACCGAAAATCTGCCAACTAAATCGATTAAAGAATATACCCAGTCAACTGTGTCTGTTGACTGGTCAACGCGGCTGCTGACTGGGCGCTGACTGGGCGTCTAACTAGTCAACGCCTAGGGCTGACCGGTCAACGGCTGATCTGGACCGCTGATCTGAGATCCAAAGGCGGCTGCGGACTCACCGGAGATGAACGGCGGCGAGCTCGGAACGGTGGCGGCGATCGGCTCCGGCGACGGCGGTTCCTGCGCGGAAGGAAGCGGTCAGCGCGCAGATCGAGGCAGTCAACACGACGGCGGCGCGATGCGGCGGCGGCTGCGCGGCGGCGCAAGGCGGCGTGGCAGCACGCGCGGGCAGCGGCGGCTGCGCGCGGCGGCGGTGGCGCGTGCGGGCGCGGCGCGCGAGGCGGTTGCGGCCGCGGCGCGCGCGAGCGGGCAGGCGCGCGAGCTAGGCGGCGCGGAGCGGCTGGCGGGCGGAGGCGCGCGCGGCGCGGGCGAGCAGCGGGGCGAGCGGCAGCGGCGCGCGGCGCGGAGGCGAGCGAGGCGGCGCAGCGCGCTGGCGGGCGGTGTGCGGCTGGCGGGCGGCGGAAGCGGCGTGGTGCGGGACGGGGGCGGCGGTGAGGCGGCGGGGTACCTGGAGGCGGCGGCGGGTGGATCCCGAGGCGGCGGCGGGCACGGGAGACGAGGCGGCGCGCGGGGTCCAGGAGGCGGGGTCGGGCACGGGAACCGAGGCGCGCGCGGGTGTGGCATCTTATGTGGGGCCCCCCTCGCGGGGTCCTACGCGGACACGGGCCGCGCAGATTTTTTTGGTCCGTTTCGTTTCCCCTTTCGCAAATACTAAAACCTCCGTAACTTTTCCGTACGAGCTACGAATCGGGCGATTCTTGCTCCTAAGTTTTTGTAAAATCGAGGGGAACAACCTAGGGTCAAGGGTTGAGTGAAACCACTAGGTTAGAAGGGTGGACAACACAAGTCCTACTAAAGCCTCCCGCAGGAGCCTCGTCGTAAAATAGAGTAGGGTTTTGAAAATAGCGTTTTGCCGAATCTTTTCAATCGATGGTTTTGCATGGAGAAGTATGATGCAATGCTATGAATGTTATGCAGAACCAAATCTAAAATTTGGGATGTGACACAGAACCACCCATGATCCTTCCCCCGAGCAAGGCGAGCTCCAGCCCGCCGGAATTTCACCAGAGTCCGCCGCTGTAGAGGATAAGAGGATATGTTGATTGGAGCCACCCCAGCAGCCGCCGCGACCTCCGTTCGAACCGCCATCAGCGACAACGTCGTTCGCCCCCATCACTGACCCTAGCTGGAGCCCAGGGGAGCCACCGCGTATCCTCACCATCGCCGTTAGGGTTCAGTCTCGCCGGTGTTGTGCGACGGAGACGACGAACGTAGGTCGTAGATCTTGTTCTAATCACACGGCCTAGGTTGAAACTTACCGCTTCGGGTTACCTGAGCCACTAACTAGTATAACCCCCTGTCAGTATCCCGATGTGTGCGCGCTGTGTAGTTGGGCCAGCCCAGTAACATTCACGCGCATAGCCGAGTGATTCAAATAGCTATTTTCCATTTTAGTTAAACCTTAGTTCAGTCAGTGACTTTGAATTTCAATTCAAAGTGATTTACTGAACCAAATTGCATGATTCCTATTTTATTAGAAATGTATTGAAAATATCAGTCCAATCCCGTTGGATTCAACCCATTTGAATGTATAGATCACCTATAGTAAAAATAACAAGACAAAGACCTTTCCACATTCAAACATTTTTCAAAAATCAACCATAAATGCTTTTGAGTTAATTCCAACTCTCAAAAATCACATTTGACAAGATCTATCTGAATATGTAAAAATTATTAGGTTTACATGCAGTGATTAGTACTAAAAGAATGCTCCATAGGCATTTCTAGTCACTTTATTTATATAAACTAGTAATTTTAAACCTTATAAAATATGACCACCACTTTAAATCACATTGCCAAGTACTAGAATATGTGATGATAACATGTGTCAACATGATCCCATATTTTAATTAGATAATATTAAATCTTAAGTAGTTTTCAATGAGTAGAAATTACTTTCCCAAAATAAAATAAATAAGACTAGGTCTTTATTTCATGAGATGATTGTGATGATGCTAGATCATCTAGTGTGAACCTTTGTGTGTCTAATAGAGGTAGTTAAGTATTGTTTGGTGATTGTCTACCTCGTATGTATTTATAGATGCTAGTACCGACCAAGGCTACGAGGAGGAGGAGTAATATGAAGAAGAAGAAAACTTCAACCACTGCACCAATCAAGGCAAGCCATCCTAGCAAGATAAAACTTGCAAGCCTAACACTACAAGTTAACCTATGCAAGATGCATTAGGCATGCTTTGGTTATGCAACCTTGATCATACCAATTCCCAGTTTTACTTGCAAGCTTTATTCTTTTATCTTTACCAAAGTTCTTTATTACTTTTACTTAACGATTTGTGAGTTTTTGGACAAATAGTATAGATAGAATAAAGAGCATAAAATAGGCCTAAGTTGTTAGAACTAGATGTTATACTAAGGCATAAGACTAGATTTAGCTAGTTACACTTGACTAGCACCCCTTATTAGTGGATACCCTGAACTTTAGTGGCTAGTGCTAAGCATAAAAGTTGATCACTTTAGATGGGAATACTTGGTGAAAATGATTATGAAAACCTTGGAATGAAGATTCATTCTATTGAAATGTTTTGACATGTGCTATGAACACAAGATGATTTGATGATGAAAATGTTGAGGCATGAGCCTTAGCCTTTTTTAAAAACTGATGGTTGGGTTCGGATGCGATACCATTCCAATTTTAATGTACAACCACAATACTCGAATTTGGGTAGGGCTTGACAGGAAGTTTATATGTCTTAGTATGGGTTCCCTTGCGGAAGAGGTTGAGCTGAGGCTACCTCATGAATGTGAATGTACACCTATGCAGTCCCCAAGATGATAGATGGTCATGGTTGGGAGGCCAAACTCATAGGGGAGGTGCCTATACTAGGGTGTGTAATCGAAAAGTTAGGATTGATTATCCGCATACTAAGTATGATGATTCATGGTAATCCCTGACAGATGTATCGAATGTTGTGGTGAAAGTGTACAATCTCTGCAGAGTGTCAAACTATTCGAATAGCCGCGTCCATAGTTATGGACAGTTGGAGTGGCCATACTGTTCCATCGTCAGATGTTTCCAAAATGACTTGTGAAATGAACTATGACTTTGACTTGACCATAATAGGGTTGTGAACATGAAAATTAAGTTCCCATTTAGGATTTGTAGAACATTAAACTAGTTTTCTTTACTTCTAAACTCAGTATGAAATAAACCTGCCTTTTTGCAAATAAACCTAGAGCTTAGGATTCCTACTCGAACTACTTTACTTGTTAGTGACAGTTTGCGAGTACTTACAGAGTACTCATGGCTTTGTCAATAGGCTCTATAATGTACGTCATGCTATGTACAAGTCCGGATGTGGCACATGCTATTAGTTTAACTAGTAGATACCAATCTGATCCAGGATCGAAACACTGGATAGCGGTCAAGAATATCCTTAAGACCTTGCGAAGAACTAAGGATATGTTTCTCGTGTACGGAGGTAAAAAAGAGCTCGTCGCTAAGTGTTATGTCGACGCTAGCTTTGACACTGATCCGGATGACTCTAAGTGTCAATCCGGATACGTATTTCTCATGAATGGTGGAGCGGTTAGTTGGAGGAGTTCCAAACAACCCGTGGTGGCAGGATCAACAATGGAGGCTGAATATGTTGTTGCTTCGGAAGCGGCTCAGGAAGCAGTTTGGATGAAGGAATTCATAACCGAACTAGGTGTGGTTACGAGCGCGTTGGACCCAATGGTGATCTATTGTGACAACAATGGTGCCATAGCCAATGGCAAAGAACCAAGGTCTCACAAGAATTCCAAGCATATTAAGCGTCGGTTTCACTCCATCCGCGAGCATGCCAAGGATGGAGATATAAAGATTTGAAAAGTACACACAGATCTCAATGTAGCTGATCCGTTGACTAAAACTCTCCCTAGAGCAAAACACGATCAACACCAGAACTCCATGGGTGTTAGATTTATCACTATGTAACTAGATTATTGTCTCTAGTGCAAGTGGGAGACTGAAGGGAATATGCCCTGAGAGGCAATAATAAAGTGGTTATTATGTATATTCCAAGTATATGATAGATGTTTATTTTTCATGCTATAATTGTATTAATACGGAAACGTTAATACATCTGTGTTTAATAAACAAACAGAAAGTTCCTAGTTATGCCTCTCTTATAAACTAGCTCGTTGATTAACAAGATGATCAAGGTTTCCTGATCATGGACATTGGATGTTGTTAATAATGAGGTCACAACATTATTGGAATGATGTGATGAAAATTCATCCAAAGTATAGCATTATGATCAAAGTCATTGAGTTTATATTGCTATAACATCATACGAAGTAGTCCTAATCCTTAGACCATGAAATCATGTCAATCACTAACACTAGAAGAGTATCTTGATAACATCAAACGTCACACCGTAATAGGGTGATTATAAAGATGGGTTCAGTGCAATTAAAGTGTTATGTTGAGGCCCCTGGATCAAGAGTGTAATTTTTTCATCCCGATGACGGATAGATATACTCTAGCCCTCTCGGTGATATCACATTGGTTAGCTTGCAAGCAAGTGATTTGATCACTAGAATGTTATATCACGGAAACAAGAAATGAGTACATGTCAGTAACGAGATCAAACTAGGTATGAATATACCTATGATCGAATCTCGGACATGTAATATATCGCGATACGAAGGGATTAAGATTCTAGCGCAAAAGGTTCTCACGATCACAAGAAAGTCATCGTTGAATGTGTAGGAGCCAGTATGGATCTCTAGGTTCCGCTTCTGATTAGAGGGGTCTCGATCATGTCCGCATTATTCATGAACCGTAGGGTGACACACTTAAGAGACACTGACACTATTTGGAACAAATAGTTTCATCCTGAAAAGATTAACAAATCGCAGGAATTTATTTCACTAGACACCAAAACTGTTTCAGGTGAAATTGCTGAAAGTGTTTCTGCATGTGAAATGAAATACTAGCAAGGGGTTATATGCGAATGTTTGTCCATTAAGGTAATTGACAAAATTCTGAATAAATAAAAGGAGTTTTATTTAAAGAGATATTGCATTAAATTTGGTGGAAATTTAATGGGAATTTTGAGTGGGATTTTGAGTGGAGAAATAAAGGGGCTAATTTTGAGTGGGAGCTCCACCCACATAATGGAGGAAGGGGTGGGGGCAGCCCCCATGGCCGGCGGAAACCCCTTGGGGTGCCCCCTCCCTCCTATAAAAGGAGCCCCTCTACCTCTCTCTCACTCACACCTCCTTGTGAAGGATCTCTCTCCCCCTCTAGTTTATCCCCCATGGTCTCGGACTAGCGAGATACATGTTCCCGGTGGCTTTTCGGCAAGAAAGAGTTGTTGCTTCCGCTGCATCGCTGGAGCAAGGAGGCAGAGGTTGCTCGGTGGCTCAGACGTGTGTGCGAGCGCGGATGCGCCGCTGATTTGCGGCGCTAGGACTTCCTCTCGATCTTGAGATCGGCAAGCGTTCGTCTACATCATCCACGAGTACAACTTCGTTAAACTTTGTCGGTCTTCAAGGGTATGTTCTCTATGGATGTATATCCGCCCGTTGCTTGTATCTAGTAGATAGATCTTGGTACATAGTTGTTCCCATCATAGGAATTTTTTTGTTTTCTATGCTGCGAATCCTACAGTGGTATCACAGCCGAATCTATGCGTAGATGCTTTGCACGCGTAGTACACATATGTATATGTGGGCGATGATGATCATGTTATTGCTTCTTAGTTGTACTTTGGATATTTGTGGCATAGTGGGATGAAGCAGCCCGGACAAACTTTACTTGTCCTCGCACATGAGACCTGTTCCATGCTTGACATGCAACTAGTTTTGCATAAGTGGCTAGCGGGTGTCTGTCTCTCGTACTATAGTCAATATCTAATTTTCAACGAGTTGTCAATAATTTGGTTATCCTCGTTGTGGTTCATGCTCATAGGTAAGAACGGTTCTATCTTCGAAAGCCCTAAGCCACGTAAAACTTGCAATGGATAAATTAGAAGCGTCTAGTTTACATTGTTGCTAGGCTAGTGTCATGATATGGTGATGTTGTAAGTAAAATTATAAGTCGATACTCTTGCAACACACATAACATGTAAGTTCCATAGACCTTGGCCTTACACATAAAGGAATGATGAAGATAATACCACGATGCACATGATGGAGATCAAGTGCAAGAACCATATCATTTCAGTTTTTCACATGTGATGTTTGTTGCATCTTATATTTCTTGTTTGGCATTTTATTAGCATAATCAGATGATCCCTCATTTAGATATCAAGATAAAAATGTGTTCTACCTTAAGTATGCATCGATTATGTTTCGCCGCTCCAAAACATCACGTGATGATCGGGTGTTCTTGGATCCACGATCATAGGGAATACTAAGGTTCTTACTTGGCGAGCCTAGCATGTGCAGACATGGACTCGAAACAAGGACCAAAAGGTTAAACATGAGTCATATGAAAGATATTATGCCCATATGGATGCTCGCCTTTGAAGCTACATCGACTCACGTGATGATCAAAATTTGTGTAGTGGATTTGGTTCATGTAATCACCAAAAAGGCACGAGGGATGTAGTTTTTGAGTGAGAGTTCATTCTTAATTTAGATTAGTTGAACTCGATCTATCATAAACTTAGTCTAAACTTTACAAATTCTGTTGTAGATGGCACCACCTGCTTTTAATTTCAATGTGTTCATGGAGAAAGAGAAACTTGCAATGAACAGTAGCAACTTTACCAACTTGGCCATGAATTTGGGTATTATCCTCTCTGCCGCACAAAAGCAATATGGGCTAGAAACGCCGCTAGGCCCTCGACCACTTGATGATGCCCCTGACGAGGAAAAGAACGTTTATTAGACTTGTCGGGAGGACCGCAACTTAGTTCATTGCAGCATTTTGTATGGGCTAGAGCCAGAACTTCGAAAACGACAATGCCTTTGATACAATGGGTGAGTTGAAAATGATTTTCGACACCCATGCTGCTGTAGAGAGTTATAATGCTTCAGAAAAGTTCTTTAGCTGCATGATGGAAGAGAATAACTCCGTAAGTGAGCATGTACTCAAGATGTCGGGATACGCCGATAAGCTTGTGTCCTTGGGAATATCGATCCCCATTGACTTAGGCATACATTTGTTCTCCAATCTCTGCCACCAAGCTATAAGAGCTTCGTGATGAACTATAACATGCAAGGCATGAAGAAGTCTCTCCCCGAGCTTCTGTCAATGCTTAAGACTACAGAAGTGGAGATCAAGAAGGAACATCAAGTGTTGATTATCAATAAGACCACTGGTTTCAAGAAAGACAGAAAGGGTAAACATAAGAGAAAGAAGGGCGTCAAAACGGTTGCCGTACCTGAAAATAAATCTCGAGTTGGCCCTAAGTCTGATACTGAGTGCTATTATTGCAAGGGGACTGGCCACTGGAAGCGCAACTGCCCCAAGTATTTGGCAGACAAGAAGGCCAGCAAGGCAAATAAAGGTATATATGATATACATGTTATTGATGTGTACTCGCAGTAGCACCTGGGTATTTGATACTGGATCGGTTGCTAATATTTGTAACTCGAATCAGGGGCTACGGAACAAGCAACCACTAGCAAGGGGTGAGGTCAAGATGCGTGTCGGCAATGGATCAAGCGTTGATGTGATCGCCGTCAGAATGCTACCTCTCCACCTACCATCGGGATTAGTTATAAACTTGAATAATTGTTATCTGGTGCCATCACTGAGCATGAACATTGTATCCGGATCATGTTTGATGCGCAGCGGTTATTCATTTAAATCCGAAAACAATGGTTGTTCGATTTATATGAATGATATCTTTTATGTTCATGCACCGATGATGAATGGTTTATTTCTATTGGATCTCGATAATAGTGTTACACATATTCATAATGTTGATGCTAAAAGGATTAAACTTAATGATGATATATCCAAATATATGTGGCATTGCCGTCTAGGTCATATTGGTGTTAAACGCATGAAGAAGCTCCATTCGGATGGACTTTTGGAATCACTTGATTTCGAATCATTTGATACATGTGAGCCATGCCTTATGGGCAAGATGACTAGAACGCCATTTTCCGGTTCAATAGAACGGGCGACATATTTATTGAAATCATACACTCTGACGTGTGTGGTCCAATGAGTGTGTCGGCGCGAGGTGGATATCGTTATTTTGTTACTTTCACGGATGATTTGAGTAGATATGGTAATATCTACTTGATGAAACACAAGTCTGAAACCTTAGAGAAATTCAAGGAATTTCAGAATGAAGTGGAAAATCATCGTAATATAAAGATCAAATTTCTATGGTCTGACCATGGAGGTGAGTATCTAAGTTACGAGTTTATCACACAAATGAAAGAGTGTGGAATATTTTCAGAACTCATACCTACCGGAACACCACAATGAAATGGTGTGTCGGAATGCCATAATCGTACTTTACTAGATATGGTTCAATCTATGATGTCTTTGACGGACTTGCCACTGTCATTTTGGGGTTATGCACTAGAAAATGCTGCATTAACTTTAAATCGAGCACCATCTAAATCCGTTGAAAAGACACCGTTGTGGTTTGGAAACAAACCTAAGCTGTTATTTCTTAAAGTTTGGGGATGCGATGTTTATGTGATGAAACTTCAACCGGATAAACACGAACCCAAAGCGGAAAAATGCGTCTTCATAGGATACCCTAAGGAAACTATTGGGTATTCCTTCTATCACAGATCCGATGGCAAGGTTTTCATTGCCAAGAATGGATCCTTTCTAGAGAAAGAGTTTCTCGCGAAAGGTGTGTGTAGTCGGAAGGTAGAACTCGAAGAGGTTGTAGAACCTTCTCTTCATAATATGGCGAGTAGCGCAGCGTCGGAAGCCATTCCGAAGTTGACTTCACCAAATGAAGAGGGAACTAATGATAACGATCATGAAGCTCCGAAAGAGAATACTACCAAACCTCGCAGGTCTAGCAGGACGCGTGCAGCTGTACGGAAATCCTATTATGAATTTCATGGTCGATGAAATTGATGACCTTGCGACGTATGAAGAAGCTATGATGAGCCCGGATTCCAACAAATCCGAGATGGATTCCATGTACGAAACCAGGTTTAGACCGTGGCGGACTTACCTCACGACCAAAAGGCCGTGGAGAATAAATGGATTTTCAAAAGGAAAACTGACGCTGATGGTAATATAACCATCTATAAAGCTCGACTTGTCGCAAAAGGGTTTCGACAAATTCAAGGAGTTGACTACGATGAGACATTCTCTCTCGTTGCGATGCTAAAGTCAGTTAGGATTATGTTAGTAATTGCTGCATATTTCGACTATGAGATATGGCAGATGGATGTCAAAACTGCATTCCTCAATGGAAACATTGAAGAAGAGTTGTATATGGTACAACCAAAGGGTTTTGTCAATCGTAAGGATGCTGACAAGGTATGCAAGCTTCAGCGATCCATCTATGGACTAAAGCAAGCATCCCAGAGTTGGAATCTCCGCTTTGATGTGGTGATCAAAGAGTTTGGATTTACCCAAACTTATGGAGAGGCTTCTATTTACAAGAAAGTGAGTGGGAGCGCTGTGGCATTTCTGATATTATATGTGGATGATATATTACTGATCGGAAATGATATAGATCTTTTAAACAGTGTTAAAAGTTATCTAAACAGCAAATTTTCAATGAAGGACCTAGGTGAAGTGTCATACATATTAGGCATAAAGATCTATAGGGATAGATCTAGGCGCCTAATAGGGATATTGCAAAGTACATACCTTGATAAGATCTTAAAGAAATTTAAAATGAATGAAAGTAAGAAAGGGTTCTTACCTATGTTGCAAGGTGATGGGGATATGCCTACCGGGGTATACCCAGCAGGATGTTTCCGACTGGCCCAGGAACTGGCGAGTGGGCCCGCAAGACAACCACTAGATTAAGGCCCGGTGTGGATCCAAGCGACTAGAAGCTGAAGGCCCAGGCGGGTAGATAGGCCCAGTCGAGTTAGGTTAAACGATTACCGAAGCCTTAACTGATTCGGTTGAGATATGTAAACCCTAGGGGAGGTGAGTCTATATAAACCTCCCTACAGGGCGTGTAGAGATACGTTCCATCATACACCCAAGCGACTCGCCGCCTAGCCGTCGAGCTCGCCCATTGTACCTCCACCATAATACAATCTAGCAGGAGTAGGTCTTTACCCTCCGGGGGGCCGAACCTGGGTAAAACCCTGTGTCTCCGCCCTCATCTCGCACCGCAGATGGCTGGCCGCCCTTGCCCCTCGTTCTACTACTCGCTGCCGATTGCAGCATCTGCCGTGACCATTCCCACGACAGTGGCGCCCACCGTGGGGCCTGGCCGGTCTGGCCGGTGTTCTGCGGCGAGATCCAATCTGCCCATCAACGAGACGGTCGCCACCGGCCGCATGATAGCGATCGGCGAGATGCTCCAGATCTTGCCGAGCAGCTACGTCCCGGCGGCGCGACCCGTCACGCACAGCGTGATCCTACCGGTCGGCATGATCAGCCTCTTCGTCGGCCTCACCGACGTCATTGTCTCGGAGGATTCGGCTCGCATCCGCGAGTCGCCGCCACACGATCGACTCTCCGAGAGCCAGATCCGCACGATCCATCGCCTCGCCTCTGAGTACAACTCAGCCCACAGCAACGTGGCCGAAAACTCCGTGGCCGCGGAAGACGCGGCCCTCAACGACGACGCCGACTCGGCGACCCCGGCGTCACTCGCCGGATCCATCACCGCGGCTTCACTCGCGGGCTCCATCACCCAGGTCTCCAACTTGGGAGACTTCGAGGATCCCTCCATCCTTGGGATCTTCGACTTCGACTCCGGGTCGGAAAATTCCGCCGACCTCCGCGACGGGACCGGTCGCCACGCCGCGACCTACATGGCGACCGGCACAGATCCGCCGGAGGATCCCTTCTCCACCCCGATCCCTCCTAACGCCACGGCAACGGAGGTCGAGGAACTCCGCCTGAAGTTGGCGGAGGCAGTCCGCAAGGAGCAAGCCGAGCGCGAAAAATTTCGCCTCGAGCAGGTGACGGCGCAGGAGCTGTCGCGCTACCACCAGCAGCGAATCAGGTCGCGCCTGAACCCCACCGTCCAGGGGCGCGCCCTGAACTTCGACGACGAAAACGACCCGGTCCGCGCGGCCGAGCGCGCGATCTGCGAGAACGCGCCACCAGGAGGAAGCGCCCGGCCCCCGCCAGGGTCGACGGCGATGGGCGCCCCACCTCCACCCAACCGCACACCCCCCAGGGATCAGCCGCGGATAGTAGTCTCCTCACGGGAGAGAGACGCGAACGGCCTCCCACTGTTCTCCACCCCGATGGACAACCTCGTGGCAGGCCGAGCAGCAGCCGACAACATCACGGCCACCGGCGACGGCGCCCTACAGATCCAGTATGTCAGGGCCCTGCTCGCAAAGGCCGTCGAGCAGCAAAACACAGGCGTCGACTCGCAGGGTCGAGTGTACTCGCGTTCTTCGGGAAGCAGAGCGGCCTCAAGTGGCCGCCCAATGGCGGCAAACACCTCAACTGCCCGCCACCAGAGCCATTGCAGCTCCAACACCGACCTGCTAGCCTCCCATTACCTCCCCCTGATGATGGAGGGAACGTGCAGGCAGTGGATCAACACCCTCCCCCAGGATAGTATCGACTCCTGGGAGGAGATGCGCGATGCCTTCGTCAGGCACTTCGAGTGCTCCTACACCCGCGCCACCACCATCGAGGACCTGGAGCGATGCGTCCAGGGACCCCGCGAGTCGACCCGCAACTGGGTCCAACGGTGGCAAGAACTCTGGTACAACGCGGTCGGCATCCACCCGGACACCGCGATCCATTGCTTCAAGACCTCGTGCCGCTACGAGCCCTTGGTCGCCAAGCTCAAGCGACATTCTCGCACACTCGACAACATACCGGACCTCCTCGAGATCGCCAAACGGTACGCGGAGGAAGATCCAAACCAGGAAACCGACGACGAGTCGGGAGGCCAACGCCGCACGAGCGGCAACGACAACGGACGACGGTCCGACCTACGCTACAGCAACACTCGCCTCACTGGCAAGCGCCGCAGTGACGGGCGAGTTGACTTTGTCGCCAACGCCGGGAACGCACAACGCGAGCCCAAAAGCTTGCGCCGCGACGGAGGACAACGCCGCGACGGCGGCAACTACAAGGCCAAGCCAAGGTTCGACCCCGCGGCCCTCCTTAACCAACCTTGCGCGTTTCATAGCAGGGAAGGGAAGCACGCAACGCACACGACTGCCGACTACCACACCCTCAGGGAGATTGAGAAGGCACGGCGAGCACGGGAGGACCCCGACAACAACCCGCCAAACGGTGGAAAATTTGGCAACGTGGCTGGCTCGCTCCACACCTTCACAGGCTTCAACACGAAGCGCGAGAAGAAGGTCATCACCCGCGCCGTCGCCGTCAACGCGGTGGCCCAGGTGGACGTTCCCCAGTTCCTCAACTGGTCGGAGCAGCCCATCACCTGGAGCCGCCAGGACCACTCGCCGCGCATCGAGTACCCAGGCCGAGTCGCCCTGGTGGTCAAGCCAAAGGTGGGCGACTACTAGATCCCCAAGACATTGATGGACGGCGGCAGCTCCATCAACATCCTGTACCTGGACACCTTTAGGCGGCTATGACTCCCGCAGTCGATGATCGAGACAACCCACACCACGTTCCACGGCATCGTCCCCGGTCGAAAGGCGTACCCGATTGTCAAGGTCACACTGCCAGTCACCTTCGGCACACCAGCAAACTTCTGCACCGAGCGGATCGTCTTCGAGCTGGTGCCCTTCGACAGCCCCTACCACTGCGTCCTGGGGCGCCAGGCGTTCGCCAAGTTCATGGCAGTGCCACACTACGCGTACAACGCGATGAAGCTCCCCGGGCCGTGCGGCGTCATCACCATCAATGGCGACCCCGACATGGCCGCCGAGTGCGAGGCCAAAGGAGCCGAACTCGCCGATGTCGTCATCGCGGAAGAGGCCAACCACGCTGACGAACTCGCCAAGTACGCGAGCGGGGTGAACAATGACGACCCCACCATACTCAAGAAGCCCAATTCGGAGGGCGCAAACACCTCAGCCTTCGAGGCAACGACGCACACCTGCACCGTCGAGCTGGTCCCAGGCGACTCCAGCCAGACGGTGACGATCGGAAAAGGAATGAGCCCAGCCTAGGAAGGCGCGCTCATCGAGTTCCTCCGTGAGAACAGGGACATCTTCGCATGGAAACCCTTTGACATGCCTGGTGTCCCTAGGGAGCTCGCTGAGCACAAACTAAACGCCGACCCCAAAGTGCGACCCGTCAAACAGTCGCTGCGGCCCTTCAATGAAGAGCGCCGCCGAGCAATCAGCGAGGAGGTGCAGCGTCTACTCGCTGCAGGCTTCATCCGGCCAATCAAGTACTCTAAGTGGCTGGCAAACCCAGTCCTGGTCGAGAAGAAAAACGGGACCTGGAGGATGTGTATCGACTACACAAACTTGAACAGCGCCTGCCCGAAGGAGCAGTTCGTCCTCCCGCGGATCGACCAAATAATCGACTCCACCGCGGGCTCAGAGTCGCTATGTTTCCTCGACGCCTACTCTGGATACAACCAGATCAAAATGGCTGTTGAAGACGAGGAGAAGACGGCGTTCATCATGCCATTCGGAGCCTTCTGCTACACCGCCATGACCTTCGGCCTCAAGAACGCCGGGGCGACCTACCAGCGGTGCATGCAAGAGTGCCTCGCGAGCCAAATTGGCCGCAACATCCACGTCCGGTGCATGCAAGAGTGCCTCGCGAGCCAAATTGGCCGCAACATCCACGTCTACATCGATGACGTGGTCGTAAAATCCGCTCGCCAAGGTGATCTACTCGCCGACCTGGCGGAAACATTCGCCAACTTGCGAAAATACAAGATAAAGCTTAACCCAGGCAAATGCACCTTCGGTGTACCAGCAGGACAACTACTGGGGTACGTCATATCCAAGCGAGGGATTGAAGCAAATCCCACCAAGATCGACATGATCGCCCGACTCGGCAAACCCGAGTGCCTGCGCGACGTCCAGAAGCTGGCCGGGCGAGTAGCGGCTCTCAGTCGCTTCATCCCCCGCCTGGGCGAAAAGGCGATGCCCCTATACCGTCTGATGCGCAAGAACCCCACCTTCCAGTGGGACAAGGAGGCGGACGACGCGCTCCGCGACCTCAAGAAGGTGCTACTCGCCGCACCGCTACTCGCCGCCCCTGCCGACAAAGAACCCATGCTGGTCTACGTCGCGGCTTTCGAGCGCGTCGTCAGCGTCATCATGGTCATCGAACGGCCGAAGGAAGGAAAGGAGCGCCCAGTACAGCGACCGGTGTACTACATCAGTGAGGTCCTCACTGAGTCGCGCCAACGATACCCGCAGTACCAGAAACTGGTATACGCGGTCTTTAGAGCATAGCGGCGCCTGCCGTACTACTTCCAGGAGCATCCGATCACGGTCGTCTCCTCAGCATCGTTGCAGGACATCATCCGCAACCGTGAGGCGACTGGGCGGGTCGCTAAGTGGGCCGTCATGGTCGTCGAACGGCCGGAGGAAGGAAAGGAGCGCCCAATACAGCGACCGGTGTACTACATCAGCGAGGTCCTCACTGAGTCGCGCCAACGATACCCGTAGTACCAGAAACTGGTATACGCGGTCTTCAAAGCATAGCGGCGCCTGCCGTACTACTTCCAGGAGCACCCGACCACGGTCGTCTCCTCAGCACTGTTGCAGGACATCATCCGCAACCGTGAGGCGACTGGGCGGGTCGCTAAGTGGGCCGTCGAAATCGGTGTCCACAATATCAAGTACGAGTCACGAAAAGTGATCAAGTCGCATGCTCTAGCGGACTTTATCGCCAACTGGGAAGAGGCCCAGCAGCCAGAAAAGCTGCCATACCTCCACTACTGGAGCCTGCACTTTGACGGCTCCAAGAACGCGGACGGCGCAGGAGCAGGGATCGTGCTGACTTCACCAAAGGGCGACAAGCTCCGCTACATCCTCTGCATCGACTTCACCCCCTGCACCAACAACATGGCCGAGTACGAGGCACTACTCCACGGCATGCGAGCTGCCAAGGAGATGAACGTCAACCGCCTACGCTGCCAGAAGTCTAAAAACTTACCCAAAGGGGTTATGACCAGTGCCCATGAAGGCCAGAAGTCTAGAAACTTACCCAGAGGGGTTATGACGAGTGCCCATGAAGGCAGGAAGTCTAGAAACTTACCCAAAGGGGTTATGACCAGTGCCCATGAATGCCAGAAGTCTAGAAACTTACCCAAAGGGGTTATGACCAGTGCCCATGAAGGCCAGAAGTCTAGAAACTTACCCAAAGGGGTTATGACGAGTGCCCATGAAGGCAGGAAGTCTAGGAACTTACCCAAAGGGGTTATGACCAGTGCCCATGAAGGCCAGAAATCTAGAAACTTACCCAAAGAGGTTATGACCAGTGCCCATGAAGGCCAGAAATCTAGAAACCTACCCAAAGGGGTTATGACGAGTGCCCATGAAGGCCAGAAGTCTAGAAACTTACCCAAAGGGGTTATGACCAGTGCACATGATGGCCAGAAGTCCAGAAACTTACCAAAAAGGGTTACGACCAGTGCCCATGAAGGCCAGAAGTCCAAAAACTTACACAAAGGGGTTATGGCCAATACCCGAGAACGCCAGTAGTCAAAAACTTGCTCAAAAGGATTATAAGACATAGAAGCATACAACCAAGGTGCAATAAGTCAAAAAACAACTCTGGGAATATTTAAATATAAAGCCCATGAGCGATTCTGCGAATCCCACATGGCCTCGGGGACTAATGTCGGGGGTGTACCCCCAGGTACCCAAGAGTTGGTGCATCAAGTTATTCGATAAAGTGCTAAATTAACAGATTAAGAGACGGGAAATATTAATAGAATAAAGAAAAGAAGAAGACAACTGCACTTGGGCCGAATTAGGGAAGACTCGGCCTGGTCAACCGCCCTCCAGGCCGAATTAGGCCTTACAGCCATCACTCAGGCCTTCCTGGCCGAACTGCATGGAACCCGGCTGGGCCGAGGTACACCCAGCCGGCCCACCCGGCCGAACTCACTCCCGCCAGGTCTCCCGCCAAACCAACTCCCGCATCCACACCTCGTTCCCGCCAGAACTCCTGCACCGCGCCTCCAGCGATCCCCGCCAAGCGCTCCAGCTCCACGTCGCCCGGCTGGGCCGGATTCGGCCCACCAGGGGAAGCCGCACCAACACTTGCCCCGCAGCTCGTCGCCCGGGTGGGCCGTATTAGGAGAACCTCGGCCCACCACGGGACTGCTTGGCCAGATCGACGCCCCCAGCAGCGGGCCGGCTTGAAGGGACCCCGGTTGGGCTCCCAGTGACCCGGCTGGGCCACTCTAGTCTTCTTTCACACCCAGGCCGAGTGAGGTGTAGTCCGGCTGGGCCTCTAAATGTAGTTTAGCTGGGCCTATCAGGACCAGGCCGAATCAACCGCGTCCCGGGCCGAATTACCAATGGCCCAGGGGCACCTGGGCCGAGTTATAAAGCTCTAGACGCCCTCTTATTTATTCCAGGATGCAGTCTCAACAACTACGTCGACATACGATCAAGTAAAGTCAAGATCTTCGTGTCAGGAGCCAGTCTTGGGACCACTCACTCAGACTAGCACATGGGCACAGGGAATATGCCCTTGGCATCAAGGAGATGCTAAGAGAATATTCCCTGGCATCTCCAAAGATGCCAAGGCATATGCTAAGCATCAAAGAAGATCCCAGGAATATGCTACACAGATGCCAAGCGTGGGGAGCAAGTCTTGTCCCCTGGGCTCCCCTTTATAAGGAGCACCAGGGGGATCGTTCCAAGGGAGGCCCCGAAGGGCTCCTCCCCTCTCAGCTCAATAGGAGCTCTCCTTCTTCTTCCTCCTCCACTCTGATAGAGAGATCTAGATAGAGGCATAGGAGATACAGCTCAAGGAGCATGATTGTAGCCACAAGTATGGCCAGATTATAAGAGATTAGATGTAGAGAACAAGGTGTTATCTCCACTTGAGAGCTTCAATCCAATATACATTGTATTTCTCTTTGTTCATACGAGTGCGGTCTTCACTACATCATCCCTCCCCGGATTCCTCCACGTCCATCGGCCCCAACTTTAGCCTACCCATGGCATATGCCGTGATACCACCACGACATTTGGCGCCCACCGTGGGGCCTTCTAGTGGCCTTGGTTGGGTTTCCATCCGGACGGGAACATCTTCATCAACTTCTTCCTCATAGGGCTCATTCAGCTTCACCAAGTCAACAGAGAACAAAGAGGTAAGCGCAGAGGTTCTCCAAGTCTAACTCATCAAAGCTGGCAAGACTCAGCAAGAAGGACTCAAGCACTACTCCAAGCTTACTGTAAGTACCAAGTAATTCAGCAGGGCGGGTATGACCTAGCAAGACTCACCCAAACACTTCTCCAAGTATGCTGTAAGTGCCAGGTAACTCAACCACCTACACTCAATCCTTCATCCCAGGGAGAAAATAACTCAACCCGGGGACTAGTCAACTTATCCGTAGAGTCACCTTTAGATTAAGAGAGCATTATGTTGATTTAGATCTATACTCCAGCCAGCTTGTTTATAACTCGGCCATCAGTTGAATCATATTATTTGTGATTCATATAGATTTTGAGTCCGTTAGTTTGTGCTTTGAGTTATCCTGTGACTCAGCTCACAGGTCAGCTTATTTATAACTCGGCCATAAGTTGAATCAGCTTATTTGTGATCCAGATAGAAGTTGAGTCAGCTTACTCTTGAGTCGGATAGAATTTGAGTCGGTTTATTTATGTTTTAGATTGTCCTTTAACTCAGCTTACCAGCCATCTTATTGTTGATTCGGATATAATTTAAAGTCAATTTGTTTATGCATCGAATTAACCTTTAACTCAGCTCAGTAGATTGTCTCTAATTCTGACTAACATTTGATTCAGCGTGCCAGGGTATATTATAATTCGGATTGGTATTCAGACTCGGCGTACTGATCATATCTTTGATTCAGGATGAAGCTTTATTCAGTTCGCCAGATTGCCAGGTTATGTTATGACTCAGATTGTTATTTCACCATCTTGCCAGGTTATCCCATATCTCGGATGACTATTGGCCATCTTATCATATCCCGAGTCTATATCTCATATCTACATCTCGAATCAGATCTCTCAGTTGTTAGCCCTATTATCATATCCCAAAGCTTAATCTCGGGTCTATATCTCGGATCCATATCAAAGGCAAATCATCGTCATCACACCAAATCAAGTTATATCGTGGCAAACATGTAACTCGGATTTGAGTAATATAACTCAGATTTGAGCCAGATGACTCAGACAAAAGACATATAAGTCAATGTTGAGTAAAGTAACTTGGATTTGGGATGAGTTAACTCGGATTTGAGTAATATAACTCGGATTTGATCCAGATGACTCAGATTTACATAAAGTCAATTTTGAGTAAAGTAACTCGGATTTGGGATGAGTTAACTCGGATTTGAGTAATATAACTCGGATTTGAGTCAGATGACTCAGACTTACATAAAGTCAATTTTGAGTAAAGTAACTCGGATTTGGGATGAGTTAACTCGGATTTGAGTAATATAACTCGGATTTGAGCCAGATGACTCAGATTTACATAAAGTCAGTTTTGAGTAAAGTAACTCGGATTTGAGATGAGTGAACTCGAATTTGAATCATATAACTCGGATTTGAGTCAGATGACTCAGACTTACATAAAGTCACTTTTGAGTAAAGTAACTCGGATTTGAGATGAGTTAACTCGGATTTGAATCATATAACTCGGATTTGAGTCAGATGACTCAGACTTACATAAAGTCAGTTTTGGGTAAAAGTAACTCGGATTTGAGATGAGTTAACTCGGATTTGAATCATAAAACTCGGATTTGAATCAGATGACTCGGACTTAAGACATAAGTCAATTTTGAGTAAAATAACTCGGATTTGGATACAGATGACTCGGATCATAACTTACCCAATGAGGTTAAAAGAGCAATGCCCAAGAAGGCCAGAACTCACAATTTACCCAATGAGGTTAAAAGAGCAATGCCCAAGAAGGCAGGAACTCATAACTTCCCCAAAGGGGTTAATGACGAGTGCCCATGAAGGCCAGAAGTCTAAAAACTTACCCAAAGGGGTTATGACTAGTGCCCATGAAGGCCAGAAGTCTAGAAACTTACCCAGAGGGGTTATGACGAGTGCCCATGAAGGCAGGAAGTCTAGAAACTTACCCAAAGGGGTTATGACCAGTGCCCATGAAGGCCAGAAGTCTAGAAACTTACCCAAAGGGGTTATGACCAGTGCCCATGAAGGCCAGAAGTCTAGAAACTTACCCAAAGGGGTTATGACGAGTGCCCATGAAGGCAGGAAGTCTAGAAACTTACCCAAAGGGGTTATGACCAGTGCCCATGAAGGCCAGAAATCTAGAAACTTACCCAAAGAGGTTATGACCAGTGCCCATGAAGGCCAGAAATCTAGAAACCTACCCAAAGGGGTTATGACGAGTGCCCATGAAGGCCAGAAGTCTAGAAACTTACCCAAAGGGGTTATGACCAGTGCACATGATGGCCAGAAGTCCAGAACCTTACCAAAAAGGGTTATGACCAGTGCCCATGAAGGCCAGAAATCCAAAAACTTACCCAAAGGGGTTATGGCCAATACCCGAGAACGCCAGTAGTCAAAAACTTGCTCAAAAGGATTATAAGACATAGAAGCATACAACCAAGGTGCAATAAGTCAAAAAACAACTCTGGGAATATTTAAATATAAAGCCCATGAGCGATTCTGCGAATCCCACATGGCCTCGGGGACTAATGTCGGGGGTGTACCCCTAGGTACCCCAGAGTTGGTGCATCAAGTTATTCGATAAAGTGCTAAATTAACAGATTAAGAGACGGGAAATATTAATAGAATAAAGAAAAGGAGAAGACAACTGCACTTGGGCCGAATTAGGGAAGACTCGGCCTGGTCAACCGCCCTCCAGGCCGAATTAGGCCTTACAGCCATCACTCAGGCCTTCCTGGCCGAACTGCATGGAACCCGGCTGGGCCGAGGTACACCCAGCCGGCCCACCCGGCCGACCTCACTCCCGCCAGGTCTCCCGCCGAACCAACTCCCGCATCCACACCTCGTTCCCGACAGAACTCCTGCACCGCGCCTCCAGCGATCCCCGCCAAGCGCTCCAGCTCCACGTCGCCCGGCTGGGCCGGATTCGGCCCACCAGGGGAAGCCGCACCAGCACTTGCCCCGCAGCTCGTCGCCCGGGTGGGCCGTATTAGGAGAACCTCGGCCCACCACGGGACTGCTTGGCCAGATCGACGCCCCCAGCAGCGGGCCGGCTTGAAGGGACCCCGGCTGGGCTCCCAGTGACCCGGCTGGGCCACTCTAGTCTTCTTTCACACCCAGGCCGAGTGAGGTGTAGTCCGGCTGGGCCTCTAAATGTAGTTTAGCTGGGCCTATCAGGACCAGGCCGAATCAACCGCGTCCCGGGCTGAATTACCAATGGCCCAGGGGCGCCTGGGCCGAGTTATAAAGCTCCAGACGCCCTCTTATTTATTCCAGGATGCAGTCTCAACAACTACGTCGACATACGATCAAGTAAAGTCAAGATCTTTGTGTCAGGAGCCAGTCTTGGGACCACTCGCTCAGACTAGCACATGGGCACAGGGAATATGCCCTTGGCATCAAGGAGATGCTAAGAGAATATGCCCTGGCATCTCCAAAGATGCCAAGGCATATGCTGAGCATCAAAGAAGATCCCAGGAATATGCTACACAGATGCCAAGCGTGGGGAGCAAGTCTTGTCCCCTGGGCTCCCCTTTATAAGGAGCACCAGGGGGATCGTTCCAAGGGAGGCCCCGAAGGGCTCCTCCCCTCTCAGCTCAATAGGAGCTCTCCTTCTTCTTCCTCCTCCATTCTGATAGAGAGATCTAGATAGAGGCATAGGAGATACAACTCAAGGAGCATGATTGTAGCCACAAGTATGGCCAGATTATAAGAGATTAGATGTAGAGAATGAGGTGTTATCTCCACTTGAGAGTTTCAATCCAATATACATTGTATTTCTCTTTGTTCATACGAGTGCAGTCTTCACTGCATCATCCCTCCCCGGATTCCTCCACGTCCATCGGCCCCAACTTTAGCCTACCCATGGCATATGCCGTGATACCACCACGACACCCGCTGCAGCCAGAGGCAGCCCTGGTCGCACTCGTCACCGAGCCAGACGACTGGACCAAGCCCTACGTCGCCTACCTGGAGGCCGGCACCTTGCCGGCAGACAAGACGGACGCCCGGATGATCGCCTGCCGATGCAAATCCTTCACCATCATCGACGGCGAGCTCCACAAGCGCAGCGTCACTGGCGTGTTCCAATGCTGCGTCCAACCGGCCGAAGGACGCAAGATCCTCCACGATATCCACTCCGGCGACTGTGGCCACCACGCCGGTGCCCTCTCTCTGGTCGCCAAGGCTATGCGGCATGGATTCTACTGGCCCACCGCACACGCCGATGCCGTTGACATTGTCCAGTGGTGCGCCGGGTGCCAGAAGTACGCCAACCAGACGCACGTGCCGAGCTCGGCGCTCAAGACAATCCCCATCACCTGGCCATTCGCCGTGTGGGGTATGGACATGGTAGGCCCCTTCAAAAAAGCTCCCTCTGGCTACACCCACCTCCTGGTCGCGGTCGACAAATTCACGAAGTGGGTGGAGGCCAAACCAGTCCGGAAATGCGACGGGAAGACCGCCACTAAATTCCTACGCGAGCTCATATATCGCTACGGGTTCCTGAAAAGCATCATGACGGACAACAGCACCAATTTCGCCAAAGGAGCCATGGCCGAGTTCTGCGAGGAACACCACATCCGGCTCGACCTCGCGTCAGTCTCCCACCCGGAATCCAACGGCCAGGCGGAACGGGCCAACCAGAGCATCCTCCACGGCCTGAAGCCGCGGCTCCAAGTGCCACTCGAGCGCACCGCCGGGTGTTGGGTCGAAGAGCTACCCTCTGTCATTTGGGGCATCCGCACCTCGATCAACAGGTCAACAGGGTTCACCCCCTTCATGGTGTACGGCGCCGAGGCAGTCATGCCCACCGACCTCGAGCACGACTCGCCACGGGTAGTCCACTACACGGAGGCTACGAACGAACTCGCCGCCAGGATGGAGTCGATCAACTTGACGAGGCACGTGACCTCGCCCGATCACGCACCGCCATCTACCAACAAGGACTCTGCCGCTATCACAGCCGGCGGGTGAAAACTCGCACCTTCCAAGAAGGCGACCTGGTGCTGCGCCTCATCCAGGACAAGAAGCGCATGCACAAGCTTTCCCCTCCGTGGGAGGGACCATTCGCCATTGGACGAGTACTCGGCAACGACGCCTACTACCTCATCGAAGTCCGCGGGGACGACGAACTCGACGTCAAGCGACCGTGGAATGTAAACCTCCTACGGAAGTTCTACTCCTAGAACCCCACATATGTACCCTCCAGTCGCTATGAAATAAAAAGAATTGGTTACCGCAAATTGCGCCTACTCTCCGTGTCTTCTGCCACTCGCACTCGTAATAACAGCGTCAAGCTAACCGCAGAAGTCAACCTTTGGTACAGCGATCGGCACGGCCAAGTAGTGCGGTGCAAGAGCACTGGGTCACCTCAGGTCTTGCATCGTCCACGAAAAACGCCTACCCGGAGCCCCATTGGAGTCGCCTAGCCCGACTGGCTCTACGAGCCAAGACAACTGCCTTCGCTTCTCACAGCGACCATGATCCTCCACATCCTCGACATAGCGACTCGAACGGCCAAGTACCACGCTCGGGGACTGACGACCAGTTCAGCGCGAGCGGCTAGGGAAAACGCCAAGTATGAGAGCATGCCCAGGACTCGCCATGCGACTGACCCAACGGGCCAGGCAGGAGCGATACGCTCAAACTAACGCGCCAAGTCCTCACCCACCCTCGAGTCGCGCCTAGAACAACCAAGTACCACGCTCGGGGACTCGGCCACCCGACCTCGTTCGCGCAAGGGAAAACGGTGAAGTATAGAGTGCTCAAGGGAGTCGCCTTGCGACTGGATCTCCGAGCCCGGGCGAGTCGACCACAATAACAAAACATTCAAAAACCGCAAACACATTACAAACGAGGTCAACCCCATAAAAAGGGCGGACGCGCTCGGGGACTCGTTCAACCCTCAATCGAAAAACACATGTCAAATCACAAAATTAACATGATATCTCATTAATAGCATGTTGCAATCGTCTCAAAATACAAAATATGCCCAAACGGCAGATCTGCTACTAACACCCTAGGGCAAATTATGCTACTCCGCAGGCTTCGATGACGACTCGCCATCACCCTTGCGATTGCGGATGAAGGGAGTGTACGGGTTCGACGGATACGTCATCAGCTCAACCGCCATCGCCGCACGAAAGGGCTGCTCGACCTTGAAGTCCCGGTGCTGCGGCTCGGGGTCGTTGGGTGTGACGACCGTCTCCTGGTAAGGAAGGAGGTCGCCCATCGCCCAGACGCGCTCGGAGTACACCGCGGCGCGGTCCGTCAACTAGAGCACCTGGAGATCTCCACCACGCCAGTCGACGACGGGTAGCCACTCGTCACGTCGTCTAGATCGAAATCCTCCGGAAAGTGAGCAAGCCCAAGGCTAAGCGCCGTCGCCGCTCCGCGCCGGAACGCTGATCGCGTCATGAACTCAACGACCGACGGCGCCTTCCCCAAGTACCGCCATACCTCGACGAGGTCGCTGGGAATTACTTCCGTAGGCGACATCTCCTGGAGGTAGGCCCGGATGCATGTCGCCGACAACGTCGTCGAGTCGACGAGCGTGGCCACACATTGCCGCGCGTCGAACAAGCTCGCCTCTCCCACGCTGTCAAGGATGCGACCTGCGGATAGAAGATAACAGTGAGTACATAGGATATTACAAAAAGGTACATGCAATAGGCGGGGGCAGACACACTCACCAATCAAGGGACGGGAGAGATCCGTGATGAAGCTCTGAAGAGAAGTGTAATGATCCTGAAGCCCAGCAACAAGGGCGTCAGAAACTTTACGTTCTTTCGCGGCGGCCGTAACGGCGGCCTTGGCTTGACCATCTGCCGAACTCGCTTCCTCTTTTGCCTCCCTCAGTTCGCGCTCGAGGTCGGCGATCCGCTTCTTCGCCGAGCTCAACACCGATTGTGCTGCTGCCAACTCACTCGCTGGGACAAGTCCCTGGCAGGCCTCCTCTACCTTCACGGCAATTGCCTGAAGCCCCTTATTCGCCTCTTGGACGGTGGCCAGTTCCTTCTCCGCGCGGCGTGTCGCAGCAAGCCGGTCAGCTGACTCACGTTGCAGACCCTGCACACAATTCAAACAGTTAACCAAAGCAGAACCCAAAGTGCCCACTCGCTGAAATTCAGCGAGTACGCACTCGGGGACTGGCAACCAAAAAATCCGAGGTGCCCACCCGCTGAAATTCAGCGAGTGCGCACTCGGGACAGGCAACCAAAAAATCCTAAGTGCCCACCCGCTGAAATTCAGCGGGCACGCACTCGGGGAATGGCAATCAAAAAAATCCTAAGTGCCCACCCGCTGAAATTCAGCGAGTACGCACTCGGGGACTGGCAATCAAAAAAAATCCTAAGTGCCCACCCGCTGAAATTCAGCGAGCGCGCACTCGGGGACTGGACGCGAAAAGTACAAACACGACATTAAAAAGAATCAGACCGCTGCAACACACCGGCCTGATCCTCGGGGACTGGACATACCTGGATGGCTGCGCCAAGCATGCCATGAAGTTGTATCGCATCCACGGACGCGAGGAGAGCCGGCGTGTGCCCGCGACGCTGCTCGACCTCCGTATCGGCGACCCCAGGTGCATGGCTCGAGGGAGAGGTACCACTCGCTGTAGCCGCTTTGGCCATGAAGCGTGGGAACGTTGCGATGGAGGCACCAACACCAAAGGAGGCCGGCTCGGCTGCCCCAGGCGAGGGAGCACCCTCCTTGGCGGGTAAGGCCGCCTCCGCTGCGGGTTCACTCGGCGCGGTCGCCGTGTTGTCGGATACTGTGACGACTTTGTCGCCCTTGGCCTTCTTGGCGCTATTCGCGGGGACGACGACCTCGTCCGCCTTCCTCTTCCGGGAGGGATCCTCCTCGCTGACGACGGGTGGCACCTTAGCCACTGTTGGATGGCCTATCTTCTTCGCTCCGGTCCTACAAATTGATCGCGTGAGCAAGATAATCCAAGTACAATGAAATCCAAAAGTAGGTGAGCAAACTCACTTGGCCACTGGAATGAAGCGTAGCCCCGTGCGGATGCCGGTCGGCTTCTCCAGTTCGGGGCCCAGTCGGCGGCTGAGGCCCATTTCCATGACCTCGTGTGCCCAAGACACGGATGGTTTCTTTGTCGTCGAGGCTGCGACGGGAGCCTCTGAGACATCTTCAGCGGGAGCTTCCCTGCGAGGTGAAGCCGCCGCGACCGGAGCGGCCCCTAGCCCAGAGACTGGGGCGAATGGCGGAGGCATCGAGGCCAGTGGCACCTCGCTCAGGACAGTGGCCGTGTCCAGCGCGATTACCATCGGCGGCGCCTCGCCCTTGGCTAGGCTGGTGGCGTTAGAGCTGCTCGCCGAGTGCGGCGGGGAGGCCGGTCTCACCGGCTTCATCTTCTTCTTCGGAGGGGCCTTCACCTCCTTCTCCTTCTTCTTCTTCTTCTTCGACGGAGTAGCCGGGTGGCGCGAGGTGGTCTCCGGAAGTTCGTCATCATCATCATCATGACGCTCGAGGCTTTTAATCGCCTCAAGCTCACGCTGACGCTGCCCGCGGGTCTTGCGAACCAGCAGGGCGACCTCCTCCTCGGATTCATCGTCGTCGTCGCTCTCGTCGCTCTCGGTGTCGCCCTTGGCGGGAGGCGACTCGCCCATGTCCTGGACGTACGAGCTCGAGTTCTCGTCGTCTGGAGGCGGGAGCCATCCTTCCACCACTTGGAATAGCTGCAATGAGCACAAGATGAAATTAGAATGACCGCGACTGCATAAACTGCGACTGCGAATGATGCAAGGTGACTTACCGTTAGGGCTGGATGCTTCGCGGTGTAGGGGGCGACCCCGGCCTTTGCGTCCAGGTACACCGCCTGGGTGATCTTCTTCAGTGCTGGGGTGTAGTCCTCGAGCTTCCACTCGGCGAGGCAGGACTTCGTCGAGTCCTCCCGGCCCGTATATTGGTACATATAGTGGTCGCGCTGAGCCAGAGGGATGAGCCGCCGCCCGAGCCAGCAGTTGTATAAGTTAATTGTCTGGAGGCCCTTCTTCTTCAGACCGCGGATGGTTTGGAGCATTTCGTCCACGACCATCCGCTGGTCGGTGGGGAGCTTGCCGACTTGGAGTCGGCGCGGTTCGGGCCGGTCGGCGGAGTATCGTGGGATCGCCGCCTCGCCCTCCGGAGTTGCCTCGGTAACATAGAACCAAGACTTCTTCCACTCGCTCGCCGCCTTGGCGGGCAGCATCAAGTCAAAAAACGAGGCCTTCGACTTCAGCTAGAATGTCAGGCCACCCGCGGCAAGCATTGGGCGGCCCGCTTCCTCGCGACTGATCCGTCCGTGGAACAGATCTTGCCATAGAGGGAAGTAGGGCCGGCAGCCCAGGTAGCACTCGCAGAATGCCACGAAGATGGCGAGCTGCTCGATGTTGTGCGGACCCAGGTCCGACGGCTGGATCCCGTAGTAGGCGCAGAAGCGCCGGAAGAACAGGGACGTAGGGAATCCCAGCCCCCGTTCTAGGTGGCTGGTGAAGCAGATGAATTCTCCCTCGTGCAGGTTCGGGGTCACCTCTCCGTCCGCAGGGATGCGCCACCTGCCGGCACGCAGGATCCGGGCCTCCTCGAAGGACGCCAGTTGCGCTCTCGTACACTTAGATCTGCCCCAAGGCTCGGTGGAGGGGGCCATTGGCGGAAGGATTCGTGGGGGTCGGAGGATTTCGTGTCGGCTGGATCGTGATGCGGAGGAAGGCGAAGGAGCGTGCAATCGGAGGAAATGACGAGGAGGTGGTTCTCCGATCGCCTGCCATTCCCCTTATATAGCGGTTGTTACCCGCCAAATCAGGGAGCCGTTACTACGCGGTGATTACGCCAAAAGTTACCGTTGGATTATCCCAACGGCTAGTTTGACCACGTTTAACTGTCCAACTTCAGCCACTCGGCTCGCCGACCCGATCACTACGACAGTGACTAAGTATTTCACCGACTCGACTCGCCAAAGCTGCGATCAGAATGACTAGTTTTTTCCTTCATTCAGGAGCCCGCCGACGATTCGACTGGATGTCTGCTTTGAAGCCGTATACTCCGACTTCCAGCAACCACCTGCGCCCAATCAACGGCGGCCTCGGGGACTACTGATGGGGATATGCCTACTCCGACTGCCCAGGAACTGGCGAGTGGGCCTGCAAGACGGCGACTAGATCAAGGCCCGGTGTGGATCCAAGCGACTGGAAGCTGAAGGCCCAGGCGGGTAGATAGGCCCAGTCGAGTTAGGTTAAACGATTACCGAAGCCTTAACTGATTCGGTTGAGATATGTAAACCCTAGGGGAGGTGAGTCTATATAAACCTCCCTACAGGGCGTGTAGAGATACGTTCCATCATACACCCAAGCGACTCGCCGCCTAGCCGTCGAGCTCGCCCATTGTACCTCCACCATAATACAATCTAGCAGGAGTAGGTCTTTACCCTCCGGGGGGCGAACCTGGGTAAAACCCCGTGTCTCCGCCCTCATCTCGCACCGCAGATGGCTGGCTGCCCTTGCCCCTCGTTCTACTACTCGCTGCTGATTGCAGCATCTGTCGTGACCATTCCCACGACACAAGGCAAGACATTGAGTAAGACTCAAAGTCTGGCTAAGGCGGAAGAAAGAGAGATAATGGACAAAGTCCCCTATGCTTCATCCATAGGCTCTATAATGTATGTCGTGCTATGTACAAGACCGGATGTGGCACATGCTATTAGTTTAACTAGTAGATACCAATCTGATCTAGGATCGGAACACTGGATAGCGGTCAACAATATCCTTAAGTACTTGCGAAGAACTAAGGATATGTTTCTCATGTACGGAGGTGAAGAAGAGCTCGTTGCTAAGTGTTATGTCGACGCTATCTTTGACACCGATCCGTATGACTCTAAGTCTCAATCCAGATACGTATTTCTCATGAATGGTGGAGAGGTTAGTCGGGGGAGTTCCAAACAACCCGTGGTGGCGGGATCAACAATGGAGGCTGAATATGTTGTTGCTTCGGAAGCGGCTCATGAAGCTGTTTGGATGAAGGAATTCATAACCGAACTAGGTGTGGTTACGAGCGTGTTGGACCCAATGGTGATCTATTGTGACAAGAATGGTGTCATAGCCAATGCCAAAGAACCAAGGTCTCACAAGAATTCCAAGCATATTAAGCGTCAGTTTCACTCCATCCGCGAGCATGTCAAGGATGGAGATATAAAGATTTGCAAAGTACACAGGGATCTCAATGTAGTTGATCCGTTGACTAAAACTCTTCCTAGAGCAAAACATGATCAACACCAGAACTCCATGGGTGTTAGATTTATCACTATGTAACTAGATTATTGTCTTTAGTGCAAGTGGGAGACTAAAGGGAATATGCCCTAAGAGGCAATAATAAAGTGGTTATTATGTATATTCCAAGTATATGATAGATGTTTATTTTCATGCTATAATTGTATTAATACAAAAACGTTAATACATGTGTGTTTAATAAACAAACAGAAAGTTCCTAGTTATGCCTCTCTTATAAACTAGCTCGTTGATTAACAAGATGATCAAGGTTTCCTGATCATGGACATTGGATGTTGTTAATAACAAGGTCACAACATTATTGGAATGGTGTGATGAACATTCATCCAAAGTATAGCATTACGATCAAAGTCATTGTATATTGCTATAACATCATACGAAGTAGTCCTAATCCTTACCATGAGATCATGTCAATCACTAACACTGGAAGACTATCTTGATAACATCAACCGTGACACCATAACAGTGTGACTATAAAGATGGGTTTAGTGCTACTAAAGTGTTATGTTGAGGCCCATGGATCAATAGTGGAATTTGTCCATCCCGATGACGGATAGATATACTCTGGGCCCTCTCGGTGATATCATATTGGTTAGCTTGCAAGCAAGTGATTTGATCACTAGAATGTTATATCACGAGAAGGAGAAATGAGTACATGTCAGTAACGAGATAAAACTAGGTATGAAGATACCGATGATCGAATCTTGGACATGTAATATATCGCGAGACAAAGGGATTAAGATTATAGCGTAAAAGGTTCTCACGATCACAAGAAAGTCATCGTTGAATGTGTGGGAGTCAGTATGGATCTCTAGGTCCCGCTTCTGATTATTGATCCGAGAGGGGTCTCGATCATGTCCGCATTATTCGCGAACCATAGGGTTACACACTTAAGAGACACCGACACCATTTGGAACAAATAGTTTCATGCTGAAAAGTTTAACAAAGCGCTGGAATTTATTTCACTAGACACTGAAACTGTTTTCAGGTGAAATTGCTGAAAGTGTTTCCGCATGTGAAATGAAATACTAGCGAGGAGTTATATGTGAATGTTTGTCCATTAAGGTAATTGACAAAATTCTAAATAAATAAAAGGATTTTTAATTAAAGAGATATTGCATTAAATTTGGTGGAATTTAATGGGAATTTTGAGTGGGATTTTGAGTGGAGAAATGAAGGGGCTAATTTGGAGTGGGAGCTCCACCCACATAATGGAGGAAGGGTTGGGGGAAGCCCCCATGGCCAGCGGCCCTCCCTTGGGGTGCCCCCAACCTCCTATAAAAGGAGCCCATCTCCCTCTCTCTCACTCACACCTCCTCGTGAAGGGTCTCTCTCCCCCTCTAGTTTATTCCCCATGGTCTCGGACTAGCGAGATACATATTCCCGGTGGCTTTTTGGCAAGAAATATTTATTGCTTCTGCTGCATCTCTGGAGCGAGGAGGCGGAGGTTGCTCGGTGGCTCGGATGTGTGCACGAGCATGGATGTGTCGCTGATTTGTGGCGCTAGGACTTCCTCTCTGTCTTGAGATTGGAAGCATTCGTCTACATCATCCACGAGTACAACCACGTTAAAATTTGTCGGTCTTCAAAGGTATGTTCTATACGGATGTATATCTGCCCGTTGCTTGTATCTAGTAGATAGATCTTGGTACATAGTTGTTCCCATCGTACGATTTTTTTTTGTTTTCTATGCTACGAATCCTACATGGTGTAACAAGCTTACTTATAATAGACGGTGAATCAATAGCAACAGAGGTGTTTAGAACTGTACCTCTTCTTATAGTGGATGGTAAAATAGGAAACTTTCCATCACGAAACTTCCCCATGATGAAAAGGATAGCAACAAACAATAATAGATCCAAGTGAACTTACAAATAAAGCTATGCTCCCCGACAACGGCGCCAGAAAATAGTCTTGATGACCCACAAGTATAGGGGATCGCAACAGTCTTCGAGGATAGTATAACCAAATTTATTGATTCGACACAAGGGGAGCCAAAGAATACTTGTAAGCCTTAACAACTGAGTTGTCAATTCAGCTGCACCTGGAAATAGTCTTGCTCACAGTAGTTTATCAGTAGCAACAGTTTTATAGTAGCAATCACAAAGTAACAGCAGTAGTAAAACAAAGGCAATAGTAAAAATAGTAGCAAACAATAGGATTCGAGTGCGGTAGGCATAGGGATGGATGGACGGGCGTTGCATGGACGAGACTATTCATATATCTTCAAGATCTAGGGCACTTGCAGATAAATAAGATAAAGCATCCAAGTACTAAAGAATCATAGGCATGTGTTACCTATATAATCATATGTGCTTGCAATGAGAACTTGCACAACATCTTTTGTCCTGCCAGCCCGTTGCAGCAGGGCCTCAAGGGAATCTACTGGCAGTTAAGGCACTCATTTTAATAGAGCACCGGAGCAAAGCATTAACACTCCGTGAACACATGTGATCCTCACATCACAACCATTCCCTCCGGTTGTCCCAATTTCTGTCACTTCGGAGCCTTTGGTTCAGGACAATGATATGTGTACACAACCTGCAGATAAGATCACAAACAATAATATCATCAAGAATCAATAATAAGTTCATATCTGAGATCATGGCACTCGGGCCCTAGTGACAAGAATTAAGCACAACAAGTTGCAACAGAGTCAAATAGCACTAATAAATATACTAGGCACCATGCCCTAACAATCTTATTCAATTACATGATAGATCTCATCCAATCCCTACCATCCCCATAGCCTACAGCGGGGGATTACTCACTCATGGATGGGGAAACATGGATGGTTGATGGAGAGGCGTCGGTGATGATGATGGCGATGATCTTCTCCAAAACCTCGTCCCGGCAGGGTGCCAGAACGGAGTTTCAGATTCTGAATCACGGTTTCTGGTGGTGGCGGTGCAGCGGAACTCTATCTAGAAAAACGTCGAATCCCCTGTCATTTTTAGGTTAGGAGGCTTTAAGTAGGCGAAGAGAGAGGCCAAGGGGGTGACCGAGGTGGCCACACCCCCTCCAGGCGCGGCCTGGCCTTGCCCGCGCGGCCAGGGGCGTGGGCCCCTCGTGGACCTCCTCCGTCTTGTCTTCTGGCTCTGTGTTCTCCTCGGTGAAATATTGACTTTGGCTTTCGTCCCGTCCAATTCCGAGAATATTTATTTTCTGGCTTTTTTGGAACCAAAAATAGAAGAAAACATGCAACTGGCACTATGGCATCTTGTCAATAGGTTAGTCCCAGAAAACATATAAAAATACCTTAAAGTGTAGACAAAGCAAAGCAAAGTTGATACTAAACAAGCATGGAACATAAAAAATTATAGATACGTTTACGACGTATCAATGCTCTCTCAATTGGTGCATAAAGATAGAAGATGGAGACTCAACATAAAAAGTACAAGATAGGCCCTTCAAGGGAAGTAGGTATATCAAGTTTCATAAAGAGCTTCCAAAAATTATGATACTAATTAGCTTTCAGCTATCATTTCCCACATCATAGGCATCTTTGAGGTGGTTAAGGTTAAAGTGAAACAAATATGGAGTATTTGCTTGACAAATCATAAGTTGGCAATCTCATGTCCCTTGAGTATGAGAGTCGTTCCTCATGCTACTCTACTTTAGTCACAAGCAAGTTCTTGTCATTGTAAGTATATGTGTATCATAGAGAACCTCCAACAGGTACCCCTTGCCCCATGATACAGGAGCTATCCCATATCAAAATGACAAGGCAACATACAATGAGCATCTCAACAATCTTCTTATTTACCATGGGAAAATGGTTCTTTTTATCGTCTTTCCTCTTTTTATCTCTCTCTCTCTCTTTTTTATAAGAAGAATGCTTCATAGATTGCCTACTATGGTTATGCTGCAAGTTTCCACCATGATTAGGCATGGCTTAGGCTAGCCGCCCAGACGTTTCTCTAACACATATATAATACTCCTTGAACTTACAGGCTCCCCTTTTATTTCACATCGCCGACATCCATAAACAAAATATCATGATATCAACCAGGTAATATGTACAGGTGTTGAAAGCGTTCCCCATGACATCATGGTTCTGCTAATTCCCAACTTATAAGTGCAATCATATAAAACATAGATGACGCAATGGTTCAAGTTTATTAAGTGCAAAAAGTAAAGTGTGCCATCAAGTTCGTGAGAGCTTTAACCAATAGTTTTTCTCATAACAAATAACTTTTTAATTGGAAGATAATTAATCACAGGAATATACTTGGAATGGTGTATCACACCATGCATAGGAATTTATAGTGGACTCTTTGTAATAACTTGGTTTCTTGGGAGTTGGATGCATGAGTAGAGCTTACTCAGTATAAGTGGAGGCTAGTAAAATACTGGAAGTGACCAACTAAGAGAGCAACAATGGCCATAATCATGTAGAGCGACAAAACATTATTAATCAAAGCATAAAGTGATATCACAAGTCAAAAACTAAATGATCATAGAGGCTAATGGTGACTGGTTGAAGTCTTAACATGGTGTAAGCATGTGCCAAGTCAACCCAAATAAATCATCAAAGGAGAATACCACAATAATATGCTTTTGTATGCTGAAACAACGCATGATTCTTTCAAGGCACATTAAGCAATCTAAATTGTTTGAGATAAGTTATGCTACAGCAATAATCACTAAGCATAAGGTCAAAGCAACATCTAACATGACATGATAAAGTCTAAGCCACAGTCAAAACAAGCTCCTTTTGTATCACTTTAAGCATGAATCTTCCTACTCTTTTCCAACACCAATCGACTTATTTGAAACAACTCACAAAGATAATACTCAATAAAGATTAGTGAGCTTGTATCACAAATCCACAAGGAAGAACTAAACAGTTCTAAGCAATAAGCACAAGAAAACTAACGCTAAGCATAGAGCTAGCAAAAGAGAACACTCACAGAACAAAAAGAATGAAAACTAGAGTGTTCTAGACAATGAAGAAAGAGGTATGGTTCCTCCAAAATAGGAGTGTTGGGGTCCGAACAACTTATTCAGAAAACAAAGCAAAATCAAACTAAAGACAAAACCAAAGATGCTCCAAGAACAACAAAATGTGCATGAATCAATAAAAATGAAGTGTTTGGAAACAAAACCTGAGATTTTTATTGATGAAGAAGGGGATGCCTTGGGCATCCCCAAGCTTTGACGCTTGTAATTCTTGGATATTTCTTGTGGTGACACAGGGTGGCATCCCCAAGCTTCAGCTTTTGTCCATTCTTCATCTCATCACATAATTCTTCCCCTACACTTGAAAATTTTCCTTCATACAAAACTTCACACAATCATCATTAGCAACATTAGTGTATTCAAGATAATAGGTCTTTGGGTTTAGTTTCAACACAATAAAAACTTCTATTTAAACACAAGATACTGTAGCAACTCCTTTTAAAATCTCAAGGGATCAAAGAGAACTAAAAAAGAAACCGATAAGAGGCATATGCAAATAATGGCAGAAATCTGTCAAAGCAGACCAGCAGGTAAAAACCTTTTTTTCTAAAATCTTCTATTGCTCAAATCGAAAAATGTTGAACTAAAGGAAGTTAGGTAAATAAGGGGGGCACAAGCAAGGAAAATTACAGCTCAATCCGACGTACTAGGATTTTTCATGAATTTTTACAATGAAGCACAAAATCAGTTACGGGACAGCAACTCCCCAAATCTTACTTCTCTCTTATTAGAAGTTATTCTTGGCACAAAAAATCAAACAAAAATGATAAGGAGAGGTTATTACAAAGGTAATAACTTCCAAGACTCAACTAAAACTTTTGGGTTATCTCCCAATAAGTACTTTTCTTTAACGCCTTTAAGTTAGGCATAGAAAGTAAGAATCAAGTATTTTCAAATAAAGAAGCATTAACATCAAATCTCTTGCCTCTACCTTTCTTACCTTTGTTCTTACCTTTGGGGAACGTATGATTGCCTGGTGAAGAAGTTAAATGCATGGTGCCTTTCCCCCACATCAATTGTAGCACCAAGGAGTTTCAATAGGGATCTCCCAAGTGTAATTTGTCCTTTTCCTTCACATTCAATAACAAGATAATCAGTAGATACCACTTTCCCTAGGATTTTTGTAAACACTCCTTCAGCTATTCTAATGGGTAATATAGTAGCATTATTGGTAAGAGATATTTCTTCTCCACCCTTAGAAAGTCCCCAAAGATTCAGAGATTCATAAATTTCTTTAGGCATAAGACAGGACTCAGACATAATATCACAATGAGCATGAAAGGTTTCATTATTTATAGAAACTTTTACGATAGGGAACCATTTTCATGGTTCGGAATTTAATGAAACATGATCATGATGCTCTCTAAGCACATTGTAGCATTCCTTTAAACTAGTTGCATTGGCCTCGAGAGTGTTTAATCTAGCATAAATGTTTGCAAAGGATGAATCAGATTTGCTAGGCATATTATATATTGCAACCAACTTTTTTATGGCATTACAGGCTTCATTCTCATCACATTGGAGGAAATATTTTTCTGCTATAGCATCCAAAGCATATCTATAACGAAGAGCAAGGCCATAGTAGAAACCGCTAAGAAACAAGCCTAGAGACATTTTAGGTTCAGTTTTTTATAAGAATCAGAAATTCTAGACCAAAAATTCTTTGAAACTCTCTTCACTTCCTTGTTTGAAAGTGAAGATCATTTTCAGGGGTGACATAGTGATCGGACCAACACTAGACATAGAGGCAACTTGAAGTAGAGACTAATTTTTTGTGTTTTTAATAAAAAGAAGAAAATCAAAAAAACTATTTTTTGTATTTTTGATAAAAAGAAACAAGCAAAGCAAAATAAACTAAGCAAAACAAAAACAAAGTAAAGGGATTGATTGTGAGACTCCCCTTGTAAAGCTATCCTTATCTCCCCGGCAACGGCGCCAGAAAATCTTGATGGTGGCTCGGTTGACGTAGAGCCTATTGGAAGACCCCAAGAGCAAGGTGTGATGAGCACAGCAGCAAGTTTTCCCTCAGTTTGTGAAACCAAGGTTATCGAACCAGTAAGACAAAGAAAACAACTCCAAGTTGTTGCTAACAACTTGGAACCTGCACAACACAACCACAGAACTTTGCCCCAACTTACAGTGAGGTTGTCAATCTCACTAGTTTGCTGAATACAAAGGATTAAACGTATTGTGTGGAAGATAGTAATGCTTGCAGAAAATAAACAGTGAAAGTAAACATTAGATGGTGTATCAATGGTAAAGGAATGGACCGGGGTCCACAGTTCACTAGAGGTGTTTCTCCATAAGATAGATGACATGTTGAATGAACAAATTACAGTTGGGCAAAGATAGATTGAAAATGAATATGCATATGCATGTACAAGTCATGAAAGATCCTATGAGATTCGTTTGGTCATTACAACCTAATACATATACCGTAATCCAACTGCATTTATGACTAATAATCCACCTTCAGGTTATCGTCTGAACCCCCTCCAGTATTAAGTTGCAAGCAACAGATTATTGCCTTAAGCCAAGTGTGTAAAGTAAATAATATAATTGTTCCATGGACAAAAGATTGTTGTTTTCTCCCTAGTAGCAACAACACATCTACAACCTTAGAGATTTCTGTCACTTCCCCAGATTACTGGAGGCATGAACCTACTATCGAGCATAAATACTTCCTCTTGAAGTTGCAAGCATCTACTTGGCCAAGATAGCTACTAACAACGGAAAGCATGCAAGATCACAAATAACATATACATGATAGAATCAATAATCAATCTTGAACATAGTACTCAATATCCATCGGATCCCAACAAACACAACATGTAGGATTACATAAAGATGATCTTGATCATGAAACGGAGCTAACAAGATCTAAAACAATGATAGAACAAGGAGGAGAAACAACCATATAGCTATTGCTATGGACGAATAGTCCAAAGGTGAACTACTCACGCATCACTCTGTAGGCAGGCATGGTGATGAAGAAGGCCTCCAGGATGATCTCTCCCCTCCGGCAGGGTGCCAGGAAGAGCTTCAGATCCCCCGATCTAGGGACGATGGTGGCGGCGGATACTGACTGTTTCGTGGAAGATTGATCGGGTACTTAGAGTTTTGGCATCAGAGCGCTTTTATAGGCGAAGAGGCGAGGCAAGAGGGCGGCCAGGGGGCGCACACCATAGGACGGCACGCCCTAGGGTGGGCCCGCTCTGCCCTAGGGTGTGGCCACCCTATGGTCCCCCTTCGACTGCCCTTCGGTCTCCGTGTTTGCTCCGGTAAAATATTGACTTCTGCTTTTGTCCCGTCCAATTCTAAGAATATTTTCTTACTAGCTTTTCTGAAACCAAAAACAGGAGAAAACAGACAACTGGCTCTGTGGTATCTTGTTAATAGGTTAGTTCTGGAAAACGTATAAAAATACCTCAAAGTGTAGACAAAACATAAGTCAAATGATATGAAACAAGCATGGAGCATCAAAAATTATAGATACGTTTATGACATATCAGTGAGCGCGGTTCGCGGGCTGGTGAGCAGGGATGCACGCGCAGTGGCGGCATCGGCGCCGAGGGGTGGTGGCGCGGCACTGAAATGGGTTGGCGAGAAGAGAGTGCGTGCGCGTGGGAGAGAAATGTCCGATGGCTGCTTGTTCCCGCGCGAGCCAAGCGATAGCGCGCGCTGTAGTTAGAGCTGGAAATTTCAGGCGCGAGATAGCGCAAAATGCCGCGCCGCACTAAAATTTTGCAGCGCGCGGGATTATAGTGCCTCTGCCGGAGGAGTTTGTAGTGTGCACGGGGTAAAAAGTGGTTAATTTAGCGATGCGCTATTATAGCGTCTCTGCTGGAGCTCAAGTGAGGTAAGCGTGCAATCCAATTAAGCCCATCGCTCTGCAAAGACCCGGCGACTTTCGTCATTCTTTTTAGTAAAAAGGACACTCATAGAAGCTTGACTGGTCTCGGCCTTGTTGTGCTAGAGCCTGGACAATATGGACGATCACATATACTTGCATACAGAGGTACGAAATACTTGTTCGATTCGTCTCCGCCAAGGACATATTCAACAGACCGACCCATTTCGGATAGCAAAATTGTCTGTTTTGGTCCTCTGGATGGACCTGACGGACAGGTTGTTCTTCACAATCCGTGGCTGCCCTCCAACTAAGCTTTGTGATAAGTGTGAATGTTACACGCATCTTTTTTATTAACAAATGCAAAACCCCATCTAGCTATTATGTACCAGCAATCCCAAGCACACAAAGCATATCAAGGAAAAATGTTTGAAACTCACTTAAACCTTCATCCAGACAGACCAACAGACCTGGTTGTTGGCAATATGTTTTTTCCAGACCTTGCAACGCCATGGCTCTCCAACTGTCATAGGACCCTATGGGCACGGAGAACATAATAGTTAGGCATGCCTCAACGTACATCTTTGGAGACTTCGTCTAGTCCTACTATCTCCTGCATGATCATTTTATTCATGTCCATTAGTGATGTTGTAGAGAACATATACATTTTTTGTATATCACAATATATTGTACTAGTGAAGCTTTTAAGTGAAGAGGAGGTATGGCAAGAATTACTTTGTAACAAATACCTTTAATCTAAAACCTGATCTCAGGTTTCACCTAAACCAACTCACTCACCATTTTGGAAGAGCCTCATGAAAGTCAAGGGTGACTTCTTTGAAAGACATTCATTCGAAATTGGTAATAGGATAAACACTAGGTTTTGAAAAGACACTTGCCTAGAAGATAAGCCTCTTACTCAGGAATATCCATCATTTTATAATATTATGCACCATACGATGTAACCGTTTCAAATGTTATGTCCACAACTCCTCTGAACATAGGGGCTTTGACGGTTATAACAGAGATAGATGGTTACATTTGGTCCAACAAGTTCAGTTATCCTCACATGAGGATGTCTTCCTTTGGAACCTAACATCAATCGACAAGTTTACCGTTAATCTATGTATTTAGATATGATTAATAGTTTACACATGATTTCCTTTGAATTTTTTCCACTGGGTTTGAAGTAATTTTAGACACCATTCCTCGTATTTTTCCCATGGGGTTTTTGGAGGACATGATTCCAAAGATAATCGATCGAAAAGGCAGGAAATGATTAGGGAAAGTGTTAGGTTTAATTAATACGTTTTTTTCAATAGGGGAGTGACTCAGCCCCTGCATCGATAGATGCACACATCCTTTTATTAAAAGTTTAACATCCAAAAAAAGTACAAAGTTCAAACAAACTCAAGGATCGTTAAGAGTTGATATATAAATCATAAATTAATTAAAGGGATAATCTTCCCGTTGTGATATGTATGTCGATGAGTTTGTCATACGACTTTTCTCTTCAAATGGACATGACCATTATTCTTGCCCGTTCCCTTTTGTATAAATATGTTGCTCATCAGTGAAATAAGACAACACTTGAACCATTTGTTCTTTCTCTATCTTTACAATTTCACTCGCAATTAGTCGATAAAAGACGTCCGATTTTTGTTATGGTGAGAACTTGAAGGTGAATGCTAAGGCATCGGATTCAAATTCAAACACAGACAAATGAACAAAAAGAAAAATGTGGCGCCGAAATGATTGATGTTATGCTAAGGTTTAATTCTTCAATGTTATTGCGAACTGACACTGGACGGCAGGACGGGAACGCCAAAAGGAACAAGAAAAATACTAAGAAGATTCAGACGTATGCTTTGCAGCATTAGCAGTAATTCACGGGTACACTTGATCGATCGGCCTCCCTGTCAGCCGTGAGGGGGGAAGAAAAGTAATCTCAGCTTGTGTTTGTGTATCCCTTTTGGGTAACACACGCGTATGGTTCGCACCCAAATAAATAATCGCTCCCATTTAATTTAGTCTGCACGACGGCAAATTTAACCTCGAGGAACCGATCAAAACGACCTCTGCCCTAATTGAATTATATTTTTCTAAAGAAAAAAATATTCGCCTGCCCTTTCATTTAGATTAAGTTTATAGTACAGTACATCGAAAGTAAGATTTAGTATTTTGTTTAAAATATAGTGCACAGGGGTTTCCAATTTCTGGAGACGCCCTGATAGTTACCCCAAGAAGTCCAAAAGCAACGTCATAGTGGGGAATAACTTAGACTAGTAACATGTTATAGTGGAAAGTAACTTAGGTGTGGTACATGCAATGTCACATTAATTAAATTGTAGACACATTTTATCTTGTTACGTGTGATGTTACAGTAATATAACTAGTTACTCAATCTATCTCTGTCTTCATTAAATCATTGTCACATAAGCAAAAATACTGATTTAGACTCTTAATTACTATAGTAAAGTTACCTCTACTATGACCAGCCTTAGGCTAGCTAGCTAGGTGTGCTATCTTGGTCATGCTTAGTTTCATCACTGTGCCAATTATGCGCGAGTTAGCCAAAGTATCAAGCAGGTTGCTTTCCTAGCTTTTGCCCAGCACAGCTAGCTGTGGGCAAATTAACAAGGCTCTCGACCGACAAACAGCTGTTGGGAACATTACTCATTTACTCTAACCATCAGTATGATCCACGAGGCTGGGGAGGAGGAGCTTATCTATCTCCCGAGTCCCGAGCAGAACTTCTGGGAAAGTCACGGCGATTAGTTTGATACCCTCCACGCGGCGATGACTCCATCGGTGCCTCGTCGGTTTCGCTTATCTATCGACAACGTCAGCTATGGAGCTCTCTCGGTTGCTTATCCGTTCCTCGGCGGCGTGGCACTGATCATCCAAGCCGCGGCCGTCTCGCCTATCTTCTTTTCGCCCTTCCGCCTATCTGACGTGACGCAACAAATTTAGCTGGCAGCCGTGGCACGTGTTCTTTCCTTTTTCTTTCTTTTCTGTACAACCGTTTCCTCTGAAAAAGTTGTGGGGGTGTATACGATGATAACAAGATCGTCAGCTTTTCCCTCGATGAATATGGAAAGAGCAACAACTTATGTTCTTTTCTCTTGACAGAGTTGTCAGCTAAATTGGTATATCGATCGATACGTTTTATGCAGATGCATTATACACGAAAAAGATTTTGTTTCGCCTATATATCTGACGTGACGCATTACACTGACGGAAGTTTAACCCGAAAGAAAGCACCCGGGGCTGCATAAAACAGGCTGTGCTACTGCTATAGATCAAAGGCGTTTGCGTCCGGGGCGAAACGGAATTTGGATTATCTTACTCCCCCGTGATCCATAGTGATCGTTGGATTGAATGTATCTAGATTGTGCTAGATGCGTTCTATTCGGCGACAATTAATATGTAAATAAAGAATACTTCTTTAAACAAACAAGGAGGTCCCTAAAGGGACAGGAAGCATGTCATTAATTCCAAACTGTGGACGTACAGTGTTTTACAAAAGACCCTACAAAGTAAGAAAGAAAATATAGGTCCCTGATAAATGCAGAAAAGACCTAACCGAAGGAAAGAAGACAGTAATCAGATCCTTCTCTTTTTCCATCGCCGAGCCGGAAGTCAGACACGCCGCCATCAAGCTCGGAAACAGGGATGAAACCACTTTCTTTTAGCTGGCAGACGAGAAATGCGGCCGCCGACCTCGAGAGGGGCCTCACCGAGGAGGTTTGACAATTGCTAGGACCCTTCGCCGGCTTCTAGATAGACCATGTTCTGGTCTTGGATGTCGGACGGCTTACACCCGCCGCCGAGGTGGTCCTCAAGAAAATCGCTTCCCAACTCCACTGATGATTGACACTTTTGCTCACCCAATCGACGCCTCCAAATTCCGCAACCACTGCGAAGATATGAGGAGCAGTAGGGACCTACAGCAGGGGGATCTTTACCGGTGCCTGAAGACTTAACCGGCCCGCCGTCCAAGTCCTCACTCCTGCCAGAGGTGGGAAGAGGCAGACAGATATGAGCGGCCCCAGAAAGAAGCCTAGAAGCATGCTTATTGAATAAGCAGCGGTCGGATGTCACCAAGAAGGAACTCCCCAACAGAGCCCCCAAAATCGACAAGGTCGACCACTCGAGTGGTGTTCCTGCACGCTGCTAGGATAACCGCAACAGAACCACACCTACGCACTTTTTTAATGAACTCCACAGGATGCATATCTAGGAGCAAGCCAGAGATTCAAGCTTGCCGTCCAGTTGATGCCACCACAGGGACAGCACCGACGGAACGACAAGGCTGCCTCCCCGCCGAAGCACAGATCCAGATGGACACCCCCACCATGCGAGGGCCAATGATCCGCCGACTTGAAGCAGGCGATGGGGCCTCGCCTCTCGACCCTCCCTCGCCACCACACCTGGATAAGGGGGGCAGCGTCACAGCACAACTCCTCCTCGCCGCCACGGCCGGCCAGGAGCGGCACCACCACACCAACTCCCCCAAGACAGTAGAGGAAAATGCCGACAACAATTTTATTGAACCAGCAGCAACTGAAACTTGTCGTCGAGGAACTCCGCCATGGAGCAGTGGCGGACCTAGGATTTTACATATGGGTATGCCATGAATTTTGATGATAATTTTGATAAAGTATATTTACTAATAGTTTACTAAATGACGGTATAATTTATAATTTGCATTGTAAAACGGTAAGAACAAATAATATCTATTTGAAAGTTTAACTTAGAATAGGATGTCTCTCACCTATATCATGTGGAAGGTTGTTGATGTCATAAACCGACTGTGGCAGTAGCGGTGGCGGTGATGGTGGCATATTATTCACAACTTTTTCAACTACACTTCCTTGCTCTTGAGTTTGCTCTTCGCCACGATTTTATTCGGAGAAGGTTTTGAAGCAACGGCGGCCTTGTTTGTCGTGTGTTTCTGAAAAAAGATGCAATGTCTCCACCTCTCTTCTTCATAACTGAGTAATTAAAAAAGAAAATAATATAGGTACAAATGACTATATACAACACGTGTAATAAAACTCATATGAGAATATAGTTCATCGTCAGGAGGATATAATATCTTTACATGAATAATAATACGGACAATCATCAATATATCATATATGTTCAGAGCTTATTTTAATTAAACTATTTAATCCCAAGATAATGTATACAACGAATCAATAACTTAAACGAGATCAGATACCGATAATTACCTCCGAGCGGCTGTCAAATTTAAATATCCTTATTTCCTAGACTCGCGGCGGTCGGCGAAGTAGGAAACTCGAAGCCGCGAACTGTTGTTCAACCTCATAGGGAAGGCGAGCGGCGTCCCCGGAAACCTCACGAGGTGCCAAAAGTCTAAGTCGAAGACGACAGAGAACCCGGTCAACTTCTCCCGAGTATGGTCCCGAGTCCTGATCTGTCTGTGCGAGGTCTTGTGACGAAGTGGTGGCCAAGTCCAAAAGGGACGGCGATCGGCGACCGGGGAGGCAGCCACCGGCGTAGTCCACCGTTTCATGCAGCGATGGCAAGGCCTAGGATTGGATCGGATCAATTGCCGTTCTGTTTTTTCCAACTAACTAGGCCACACGCACGTTCTTAGCTGACCGTTTTTGCAACAATAATTAGACCTTTTTTTCCCAACTAGCCGCACGACACGTCTCTCAGCTGAGCGGCATGTAACAATCGATCTGGCTTTTCTCCCCAACTAATATACGGTAGTCTCGCTCGGCCGCAGGGTATGCCCGGGCATATCCGGCATACCCTGTAGGTCCGCCGTTGCCATGGAGCACTGAGGAGCGACAAGTCCTTCCACTCCAGCGGCACGGACGCACCACCGCCAGGATAGCTATTGCGCATCCCCAACTGCACTGCACGCCCCCAATCTTCTCCCCCACACCACCGAGGCCGGCCAGGAGAAGCAAAGGAATCAGCAGAGAAAGGACACATGTACATTTATTAAAGAAGGCTGCCACCGATCTGCAGCTTACATCCCTCCTCCACCTCGGAGGCCTGACGGGGCTCTTCGTGATTACGCGCTCACTAGAACGCCTGAGTCGCTCTCCTTCGGGACGAGGAAGATGACATCGCGCGATTCGCCATAGAGGGAAACTCGCCAAACTCGGGAAGTCCTAAACTACTACTACTATACAAGAGGGCCCGACACCCTAGACCATCTCCACACCGGCCAGCGCGAGCGCACTGGCGGTGGGAGCGGCCGAATCTAGAAGACTCCCTTGGCTGACTCTTCTCTCAAGAGGAGATGAGAAAGGTGCATAGCATTCTCCCACCATGAAGATAATACTATTTTTTAAAAGGTGAGTACTGAGCATCCTTCGGCTCCCATCCTCCGCCTCCCCATCCGTTGATTACTTTCCCGCATGACCGTAAGTTCCCTTTTATTCATCTCGCGTATGAAGCAGCGCCCAACAAAATATCCTTTTTCACCCAACTCGCATATGGAAAACAAAAGCATAATCCATCATGGCCCAAATCTCCCCCCCTATGTCGTGATGCACACAGGAGGCTAACCGCTACGATAGGGCCATCAGCTTGGACTCTGGTAGTCCACCTCGGCTCCGGCAACAACAGCATCCACGGGTGGATCGCAGTAGCCGGCTCACACGGGAGGAACCTACCACTCTGGCATCCCATTACCTGGCAGCACCGCTCCATCACCTCACCACTGCCTTGGAGCAACACTGACTGGCTAGCTGTGTCCGTCTTGCAGCATAGTGGCAGCAACACACACTTGGACCCATCGCATCATGAAAAGCAGGTAGCGCGCCGCCACCAATTGTTTTCGTAGCCGTTCTCGTCGGAGCAATACGATGGTCGTCCCTCCGCATCACTCGTAGCATCTCCTCCCTCCACTGGTAGCATCGACGATTGCCACTTGTAGCATCTTCGCCCTCTACTGGTAGCATCCCTAATTTGGCTAGGAGGCATTTGCTGTTAATCGGTCGATAGCATCACTGCAAACCCCTTCGCAGCATCACTGTGCACCGTATGCAGCTCAGCTGGCTACCGCAAGTAGCACCTCCTTTGTGGATTAGCTCGACCAGGCTCCGCCGACCATCCCTCGTAACATCTCCACGGTGAGCAGCTTCTTCTCCTCTGTGACGCATCCAGTGTCAGATCGACGAGCTCCTTGATGGAGTCGTCCCTGCCGACGGGTGGCAACGAGATCCGGAGAAGCATGGTCATTGCGTCCATGGTGGCACTCGAGTTGTGGCGTAGTCATAGACGGAGCTCGTACTGTATTCAGAGTTTGAACCGATGGGAAGGAAACCGGCTGTAACACCCGTAGAGAACCGACGACAGCGCGCGGAGAACCCGGTCGATGGCGGCACCAGGACTCTCCAGATAGTAACTAGTATGAAAAAGTATATAAGAATAAGGATAAAAGTACGTGGATGGGACCGGTTGAGGAAGGTACCCACGCGCATGTTCGTGCGACCTAGAGGCTGGCAACCTCCACGAGTATTGAAATGTTTTCCTTTTTGAAACCAGGTCGCTCTATCAATTAATTAAGAAACGAGAGTGTACAACAACAAATTAAAAGTCACATTATACAAAACATACTACTCTCACGCCATCAAATTACTCATGTGTCTCGTGCCCGCTAAAATCCAAATATGCGCCTCATTTCTAGGATGATTGAAGGAGGAGCGTGCTTGTTTTTGAATACCTGGCCATTGCTCTCATTCCGAATTTCCCAAGGCGCGAAGAGGGTGATGAAGCCAAGCCCTTGTGCTTCATCATGATTTGTGACCAACAGAAAATGGAAAGCGCTAGCCACACTATAGGATCAATGAAGTGGATCCTGAGCCAATCCTTGATTAGGTCCCAAAGTCCTCTCGTATATCTACACTGGACAAAAGAGATGGCCCACAGATTCTAGCAAAGCGTTTGCAAAGTGGACAAATACGACAATTTTGCCAACTTCCCTTTGCAAGACAGTTCGATAGTCCAAATTCTATTTTGAATGGCTAGCCCAATGAAGAACTTAACTTTCGGAGGGGCCAAAATCTTCAAAATCGAGGATCTTATGGGCAATGAGGCTGCCCCAAAGAATTGAGCTTTTGACCATCTAGCCATGGAGCCTCTCATAAGGGTGTTTTCTCTCCATTTCCCTACAAAGTGGCAGCATAAAAAAATCTCCATGTCTGTATCATTGCATGGATTTCCCAATCCAACCCAATTTCTCATGGATTCTTCCATTCAAGCCATGGCCATCTTAAACAGAGAGCTGGCTCGAAGAATTCAGTTTTTAGAACACCCAAACTGCCAAGATTTTTCTTCCTACAAACCGTGTCCCAATTCACCTTGGATTTGCCGCGGGAAACCCTGTCAATGCCCCCCATGAAAAGGCACACTCAATCTTATTTATGCTATGCATGGTGCCGGGTGGGACAATGAGCAGTGTCAAGTGGTAGATAGATTTAGATGCAACCACCTACTAGACAAAGGAAGTGCGCTCCACCATCATAATGAACTTTCCATTCCAAATAGGATTTCTCTAGCAACTTTATCTTAGAGTTGTTGAAAGTTCGATCTCCAAAGATGCCAAATTGAGAAGGTCAACCCATGGTACTTGAGGGGGAAGGATTCCCTCTCTACCAGAAGACATCAAGAATATCAACAAGGTTGATTTCCCCACATCTAATCAGAACCATAGAGGTTTTTTGGAAATTATTAGTGAATAGGACAGTGACATCTCCGAAACCTTGAAGAATGGATAAAATATTTTGAATATCGTGTTTGAAGGGGGACACGAAAAGATAAGCATAATCTGCATAAGTAGACCATGAGTGGTCACAATTTCAAGGATTTGAGTGAGGGGGTCGATGACAATCACAAAAAAAGGCAAAAGGGGGTCTCCATGCCGCAACACATTGTTGGGAAATGGAGAGATTGCAAATCCGAGAGAAGGGATTCCTGAGAGATTGCAAATCCGGGTCTTCAAACGTCAACTCTTATCATTTGAAATCTTTTGTATGGTTTCCTCCTCGTCACATCACTTCCGAGAAGTGATCCTTGATTATTTCTTATTTCTCGTGGTTGGTCACCCAACTATTGTTGTAACCAAGGTGGTGGATATGATTTTTTTTATTTTTATGTGTGTTCACCTTCATGCATAATCTGAGGGATGAGTCCCTGGTCCTCTTCCCATTGTCGTTGATATGTCGTCGCCGACCATATAGCCTCCACCGAGGATGAACCACTTGGTGATGGTAAGATGCAGAACTCCAGCCGGAATCTTCTTAAAGGGACTCCAACAAGGAGGTTGAGGGGACACTAGCTAACTAGTGCTTTGAGGGGCTACTTCTTCGGCCGGAAATCATGGAGGCGAGCTAGTTCACCATGTAGGACACTCTAGCTTGAAACACATGAACTCGATGCCAACTTTCTGATCACCTCGTTGAGACGCCAAGCCACCGCTTCCCCTCCCACCAAGTCCGGCCAGAAGCTTCTTCAAGGCATGGCGAAAATTAACCAAAAGATGGCTAGACACCACGAACTTATTCCAGTATAAGGTGGCCTCCTTGTTGCCCTCAGCTCCAACCATTGGAGCTAGAGCAAGCCAAATAAGAGCCCTAGAACACACCGGATCTGTTCAGATGAATCTAGCATACTACATCAATATACCGGCATAACGCTTAACAACCACGCAAGGAACAAAAACCCTAGACTACTATGTATATTATGTACTCCACTCTCTCTCTCTCTCTACCATACCGGACGACATCGCTTCCAGGGCGGAGAGGTGATCTAGCCAGGGATTTGGTGGTGACTCTCAAGAGAAAGGAGGGAGGGGACAACACAAGAGGAGGAGAGGGGAGGGTTGCCCCGCTAGCCACATGTGGTGGCCTAGGGTGTATATTTTTCTCTATATAGATTCATAGTGTTGTCTCCTAGTTAAAAACCCTCTATTTTCCCCCAACCAGCTTAGTTTCGCTATGCCACGCCGCCATCCCTCTCACACTCCCCTTGCCCCTCGTCATGGCGCCACCAATGGAAACTGTAGGTTGAAGCCCACATGGTGGTTGAGCCTTTCCCCTGCTTGTGCGGTGTCGGTTTTGATGGCTAGGGATCCAAGTAGGAGAGGCTAAGCCCCCGGCGCTCAGGTCGATGCGGCTCTTTGGTGGTGTGTGTAGCTTCGATGGGTAGCCAGGGTTTCTAGGTGTGCCCTCGGTCGAGTTCCTTGACAGTAGGCAAGGATGCATGTAGAAGTTTTTGGACGGTTTCCCACTAATAAACCGGCCAACTCTCACTTCCGTATTTATTTATGAAAATGTGAACCCTTTTGCCTTGTTTTAAAAAAAGTTGCCTCAAGTCACACCGCTAGGGCTTCTCTTTTCTTAGTGCCACGTTGCACACGAGTATCGGTTCTATTCTTCCGCTATGACTATAGTTCCCCACTACCACATGTACTCTCCTTGCTTCTTCCACATTTTGGTGGGTGCATGCACAAGTTGTTACAAGCGCTCGTTTTTCTAAAAGGGGATATCCAATCATTTGCCGCGCTAGCGTGCTGCTCCATCGAGTGTGGCATATGCATCATGTCGGTTAGCGCGGCAAGTAGGTAGTGGTACATTTCTACGCGCCACTGGACGATCTAGTGACAACAGGATGAAACATCCATTCCACTCAAAAAAAGGCGTCGTCACGTGTGTCCACTCTGTTGGGAGCACACGGTGTCGCGACATTGTCGCCCTCGTGCATCGATGAGCATTTCGTGGGCACCGAAGGGAGAGGCGGTCACGCTGCCATTTTGGTGAGTGCCCTAATCCCCAAAACTTGTGCACTTTCCTTTTTTATGTGATTCGGGGTCGATTTAGGGCTTCTTCATTTTAGGTATTAGGGTTTACAAAATTTAGTGACGTGCTTCTCCTTCCAATTGCTATCTAAGCCATGACAAGGTGCTAAAATAAAAGCAAAAAGGATATAATTAGATTAGGATTAAGCATTAACATGCAAATTTTGGATAACCCGAGGCTTAAAACAGTAACATACTTGCCTAAAACATGATCTAACAACATTAAATCGATTATCATATTGCAATAGAGTTTTGGTGCTAAACAGTTAGGTTCTGAAATAAATTCTGTAATCCAAATTAACATGCTTAGGGCAGTTAAGGTGATTAGATCAGCTCTTATACCATTATTAGACTTAAACCTTCATTGCGATTAACTTAAGCATGTGTTGATCACCTAAAAATGTACCTAATGAACATTAACAGGGAGATTAGGGTGAACTTATAGCTGATTGGAGTTAACATCAGTCCCGTGACAAGCAGGCTGGCGTAGATGACACGGTGGTATGAGACGATCTGGAGATCCTCACGATCCCCTCCGGTCTTCAACGACACTATCCTGAAAAATTGTGTCAAGGTTCTAACATTTTCCGTCTTGTGGGCGGCATGCGATAGGTGTAGATCCTAGGGAATTTAGGGGAGCACTTGACTAAGAGCTCAAAAGTAGATCACCAGCCGCTAGGTCCCTCTTTATATATACTGTATGAGCAATTGAGCATGCAATGATGGCGGAACCACCATATCAGTACATTTTTGTTAAGTACATTTTTGTTAGGTACGTGTGAGGTCCTGAACTTTGTTTCGTGGGCCTCTCTGCCATTTATGTGTTGATGAAACTGACCGATCGATTCAACAATGTACTTATTTTGTTTTAAAATATAAGATATTTTAAGTTTGTGAAAGAAATGTATTTAGACTTCTTTTAATGTGTAGATTCACCCTAAATCTGAATAAACCTCACGTACTAAAAGTTGTCTAAACTAGCGGGCTGGCCCTCGCAAATGCGAGGGCGTCGTCTCTAACTTTCTGAATATAACTTTGAAATCAATTTAGGGGAATAATACAATTCCATAGTCCATATAAATACATACACATATGTGAATCTCTAACAAATAAGGAAATGTGTACGGATCAGAATCTTAATCTAATCTAAATAGACAATACAGGATTTTAACTCTCTTACTTGCGTGTGGAACATTTATACTCTTTAGCTCATAAAAGTAAGACATACACTGGGTTAACAGTTCACCGTTTCAATGTTTCCGGCGTCTGTCATCTTGATAATCCACTAAGGTGCCATGAGGAAGGGTAACCATGGATCAACCTTGTGTATGTACTTTAGGTTTTAACCTTATGAGGGATGTCCATTCTCTGTGTAAAACCAATAAGGTCAACTTGTCACAGTACTGGCATAACCATGGTATTTTTGTACATGGAGCCGGAATCTTTCTATTATGTTTGCAGGTATTATTTTCATGGGAGAAAGCTTGAAACTTGCACATTAATGCAATAAGATAATCAGAATCTCCACAAATTACAATGTAATCGGAAAATAATAGCTCGATTATTCTTATAGATTTAGCATCTAGTCCTTATATACGAAAAAATAGATATATATTTAAAAATCTCATAAAAGGTGAAACATCCATAAACAACTTGGCATACCCTCTTTTTATTAGTAGAGCACAACATAAATGGTACCAAAACTGATTACAGCGGGGATAACACTGATACAATATTTAAATGACCATACCAACTTTCTAAAAAAAGTAAATGGTCTCTCGTATACCATAATAGATTAGAACCTAAATGTATCACAATTAGTACATGTTAGTATGTTCATATGTCCATATATGTAAATTGGACGATGTATCTTTAGAATTACATATAAGCATTATCCGACTATTTCTATGAAGCTTTTACCATAATCTTATTAATTGCTCTTTGGAATTGCGGACATATATTTCTCCTTTTTGTGAGATTTTGATAAATCTTATTGCATGATCTTATTTTTAATCCAAATAAACAATTATGATTATTTCCACACACATTGGAATTTTTAGATATTTTTATTATCTTATTGATTGATGAATGCGCAAATTTAAGCATTTTCTCCGGTGAGGGTAAGATGTGCAAGTATGAGAGAAAGGTTTTGTTGAATAAAATTTCCATTAGATTGTATATATTTTATTTACATTTTTTTGCGAAATATATTTTAATTACATACAGTGACATGTATATTTTCTAATATTTTCCCTGTAACATACTTTATGCCTAACTTCTATTTTCTCTATCATGTGGGACATATTGATGTGCCCAGATTATGGAGAAACTCAACGGATCTGTTAATTTTGGGCTTTCTACATCGGCACAGCAATTGTATTTTGAAGGAACTTCCGTTCAGGAACATTGCCATCGGTATGAGTCCCAAACTCTCCGGGACATTTTTTTTTTTGGTTGTAGACCGCTGCCTTGCACGCGTACGTGACCTGGATTCTGTTAAGCTTTTGTACATGTTCTCCAGAATTCAGCAAATTAACAGTTGCCTTACAAACGCCCAACTCACGTGTGCATGCCAATCGCTTTGTTCTAGTAACTGTTTTTAAGATGCGTGCAAATCAATCTTGCTTTGGCACGTCTTTTGTGGAGTAATCGATCTGAGGCGTTGCCTTTTTTTTTTTGCTTACGGGAGATAGGTACATCCAAGAGGGACTCGTGCCAATATTTGTGTCCGACGAAATAGAAAAGATGGTTCGTGTTACGCAGTCTCTAGTTAAATCGTAACCGTAAATTTTAGATCTAACAGATTAAAATAATTCTAATGATGTGGATCAACCTCGTGCCTCGAAAAACATCCTTATATTGCTTTTAGTATATAATAGATACATTTGATTCAAAAAGCTAAAACATCTTATATTTTGAAACAGATGAGTACTATAACTTATGGATTTTGCTTATTATTTGAATGCAGGAATGCTAATGAGTGAATTGTAAATTTCTTTGTTTTTCCTTATAGACCCAACACAAAATAAAATTTTCTGTTTTTCTGTGATATGTTCTGTTTCTAGTTTTTTCCTTGTCTTTCCTATGAATCAAAGATCCCCACTGAAACCGATGGACCATGGGACTATGGGAAGACTTCACTTGTCCGCTTCATCGCCACGGAAGCCGACGACGGTGGAGGACGCTTCTGGCTTACTCAGACAGAAAGACAGAGTCATCGTCGTCACCACCTTATCCGCTATAAAATGGCGCCACCATTCTCGATTCCATACCCAAACCATCCCATTCTCGCACCGATACGAAAGCACCAAGCCAGTCCGTCGATTCCTCTAGCTGTCCTAGGGTAGTGAATCAGTTTATTATCAATGGCAGTGATGTCGAGAACCCCAGCCACGTTCTCCGTCCGTCCCACGGCGCCGGGAGTCCGGGCCCGGCCCTGCTCCTGCGCCGCCGCGGCTAGGCGGAGCGGAAGCGGGAACGCCAAATGGTGGGCGCCGCTGCTTGGGTGGTCGGGCAAGCCAGACTACGTCGACGCTGATGCAGGGGCGAGGCGGTTCGGCGTGCTGACGGAGGAGAAGGCGCGGCAGCTTCGGATGCGGATGATGGAGACGCAGAGCTTCCACGACGCCATGTACCACTCCGCCATCGCGTCCCGCCTCGCCTCCGCCGCCCCCGACCAAAGCAACTACTAGATGGCCGCGCGCTTCCCTCTCTGGGTGTGCATGGGCGCCGGTCCGGAATGTTATGTGAAAAGAATAAAACCTGGCTTAGCTCTTCAATGTTTCCGCGATCAATAACTTGACGCTGGATGATAGCAAGAAGAAGATTCAGAGCTATGGTCGCAAATCTTCAATTTACATTTACTAATGAATGAATACCGATGATGCCAAGAAGCTGCCAAATCGTGCATAGCTCGCTCGCCACTCATCCTGATATATCGTCCAACTATCAATCGTGGCACTGATCATCCAAAGACCGTGTCTTTTTTCCATTTTACCTTTTCAGGCATGGAAGCCGTTTCGCTTATCCGACGTGACGAAATGTAGGCACGCAATTCCCTTCTGTCAGCTTCTGACTATAATTCCCGGTATTTCCTCTTGCGCACACGGTTTGGTGGGTGCGTCGTCGGTTGCCACAAGTGCTACTCTTGTTGAAACAAACTCTCTGGCAATCGTGATGTGGCTCAGCGTGCCGTGGGTTGGATCCTAGCGCGCTGCTCCATCGAGTGTGGCATGTGCATAGTATCGGTTAGTGCGATGAGTATAGATGGTGGTGCGTGTCAGGCGAACCACCGGTCATTCAAGTATGGCAAAGGTCAAGTGCAACGGCGCAGCGTCGTTGCACGCATAAAATACGGCGTCCCGCGTATCCACCCTGTTAAAAGCGGATGACATCGTCGCCCTCGCGTATCGACGAACGCTTCGTGGCCCTGAAGGAAGAACCGGCCGCGTGGCCACTTTGGTGAGTGTTATGGTCCCCAAAACTTGTGCAATTTTCTTTTGTGTGTCATTCGGGATCTAGGGTTTCTTCAATTTGGGAATTAGGGTTTCCAATATTTGGTGGCATACATCTCTTTCTAATTGTTGTCTAAGCCATCGATCAGCGGTGAGCGCAACATGGGCCTGAAGGGAGAGACGACCACGTGGCCATTTTGGTGAGTGTTGTGGTCCCCAAAACTTTTGCACTTTCCATTTTTGGTGTCATTCGGCGTCTAGGGTTTCTTGGTTTCCAATATTTGGTGACGTACATCTCCTTCTAATTGTTGTTTAAGCCATCGATCAGCGGTGAGCGCAACATGGGCCTGAAGGGAGAGACGACCACGTGGCCATTTTGGTGACTGTCGTGGTCCCCAAAACTTTTGCACTTTCCATTTTTGGTGTCATTCGGTGTCTAGGGTTTCTTCAATTTGGAAATTAGGGTTTTCAATATTTGGTGACATACATCTCCTTCTAATTGTTGTCTAATCCATCGATCATCGGATTGCATTAGAATTGGATTAACCATTAATATGCAAAAACGTGATTAATAATAAAAAACATACTTATCTAGCACCGACCCATGGCTAACAACATTAAATCGATCGTCATATTGCCTAAAACATACTTGCCCGAGGCGTAAAACAGTAACATACTTGACTAAAACATGATCTAATAACATTAAATTGATCATCATATTGCAATAGAGTTTTGGTGCTAAACAGTTAGCCTTTCTAAAATAAATTCCTCAATCCAAATTAACATGCTTAGGGCACTTAAGGTGATTAGATCAGCTCTTATACCATCGTTAGACTTAAAGCTTCATTACGATTCACTTAAGCATGTGCTGATCACCTAACGGTGTACCTAATGACCATTAACAGGGAGACTAGGATGGACTTATAGGTGATTGGAGTTAACATCATAGCCTGTTTACAGACTTGGAGCGGGCTGGCGTAGATGGCATAGTGGTATGAGACGATCTAGAGATCCTCCAAGCTCCCCTTCGGTCTTCAATGACACAATCATGGAACATCGCGTCGAGAGGTTCCAGCTTTTCTGTTGCTTGTTGGAGGTCGATAGATGCAGACCCTAGGGAATTAGGGGTGTAACTCAACTAAGAGCTAACAAGGAGATCACGAGCCGCTAGGCTCCCCCTTTAGTAGTAGGTTAGGGTGCCCTATATCCAATAATGATACACATACGGGATTTCTCTTACGGAAACTACTTCCGGGCGGACGTGGAGACTCGGAAACACACCCACATTCCTGAGATCAAGTAGGACAAACAGAATTCCACCAGCCAGCCGCTTGCATGTCAGTCCGTAGGTTTTATTCCGTGACACACTGCTTGCATGTCAAGAGGAGAATAACAGGCTTCGCAAGATGCTAGAGAATTTTCTCACCCTGATCATGAAAACACCACCACCATCTAAGGAGTAATTCGTCATCAGGTTTTGGCATCCCCTTGGATTGTTCCAAGATTGGGGGAGTGCCGCGGTATCACATCATTATCTTTCATCTTTTTACCTTTTTAGTAGAGTCATATCATGAGTAGAGAAGTTATCATATAGGATGGTTTGCATTGTGGAAGTATATCTCCTCTAGTTGGTTATCTATGTATCCCTTGGTGTGAGTTGCCATTATGGAATATTAATGAGAAGTTTTATCATTTACCTTTTGTACATCTTATTTTATTTTGCAATTTCTATTATATGATTGATCTTGTTGTTAGTATTGGTATCACTTTGGGAGCATCAAGTAAATTTAATTGGTTTTGGCAAACTTAGCGTTGGTCAGTAGCAACAATACTTTGAGGATTGAATAGAAAAGAGAAAAATACTTATAGATATATTATTTAATTTTCTTTCTTTATTGGCTCATAAGCTTAGTATTCCCAAGTTAAAATCTTTTGTGTTTCCAAGAAAGATTGCATGATTGTTTCTATCACTTGTATGTTTGCTTGTTTCCTTCAACTCTTATGCTTGCTACCCAGCCTTGCTAGCCAAAAACCTGTACTGAGAGGGAATGCTTCTCGTGCATCCAAGCCTTGAACTAAAACCTATGCCATTTTTGTCCACCATATCTACCTATTAGCATTATTGCTATTCCAAGTAAATTCTCGAGTTTTATCTATCTTCTAAATTAAAAACTTTTGTTATGTGAAAATTAGTGATTAAAGCTCTCACGAACTTGATGGCACACTTTATTTTCTTGCACTTAATAAACTTGAACCATTATGCCCATCTATGTTGCTTATATGCTTGCAAGTTATAAGTTGGAAGTTAGCAGAACCATGCTGTCATGGGGAACGTTTTCAACACTTGTACATATTTATCCAGTTGATATCATGATCTTTTGTTTATGGATGTCGGCGGTGTGAAATAAAAGGGGAGCTTGTAAGTCCATGGAGTATTGTATATGTGTTAGAGAAACACCTGGGAGGCTAGCCTAAGCCATGCCTAATCATGGTGGAAACTTGCAACATAACCATAGTGAGCAATCTATGAAGCATCTTCAGAAAAAAATATAAAAAAAGGAAAAAAGGCACCATACTCATGGTAAATAAAAAGATTACTGAGATGCTCATTGTCTGTTGCCTTGTCATTTTGATATGGGATAGCTCCTGTGTCATGGGGCAAGGGGTACCCCATTGGCGGTTCTCTATGATACACATACACTTATAATGACAAGAACTTGTTTGTGACTAAAGTTGAGTAGCATGAGGAACGACCCTCGTACTCAAGGGACATGAGATTTTCAACCTATGATTTGTTAAGCATATACCTTATATTTGTCTCACTTTAACCTTAATCACTTCAAGATGCTTATGATAGGGGCAATAAGAGCTCAATGCTAGTAAGTACCATAATTTTTTGGAAGCTCGTTATGAAACTTGAAATCCCTGCTTCCCTCTGCGAAGGGTCTATCTTTTACTTTTAAGTTGAGTCAGTAAACCTATTCCTTTCTACCTCAAGCAAGCATTTGAGTTGATGAGATTCAATCATCCATATGTTGATTTATTCAATATTGTTTCTTATGTTCCTTGTGTTGCACAATGCTCTTATCTGAATGAATATGCCTTTGAAAGCTATCTTTGTAGGTGAAAAGACCATTATGTTTGTGCGAGAGACTCCTGCAATATAAACTCCATTATAAAAGCTTTGCTCAGAACTAAGTATGATTTATTAATTATTCTCTGACCAACAAAAAAGTTTGCCATCACCAATTATGATTTTCTTTGTGCATATTTATAGTGACTCCCATACTTGTTGCAAGTTTAGTTATATAAGAGTGAGTTGTTTTCTATTATGATTTATGTACTGATAAATGTGATGCTTCTTGTCTGTATTCTCTTTATCGACACTTCACTCCATAAACATGTGGTCATGTTTACTGAGTTTAGTTTTTGCTTGGGGACAAGCGAGGTCTAAGCTTGGGGGGAGTTGATATGTCCATTCTGTATCACTATTTTATATCATAATTTATTGTTATTTATTGATATATTTCATATTAAGAGATGATACTTATGTTATTCCATCTATTTTGCATGTTTGATGACTTTTGGAGGATGAGCAGCCGGAGTCAGGATTCTGATGGAAAAAACGCTGTCCAGATGCAATATTTCTGAAGATCAGAAAATCCCAGAAAATATATGGAAATTCCTATTTTTCCAGAAGACGAAGTTAGCCATAAGGAGAAGTGGAGAGCCACAGGGGGCCCACACCACCCCCTGGCGCGGGTTCCCCCTAGGCCACGCCACCAGGTGGTATGGCCACCCTGGCCCACCTCTGGCATCGCCCTTTTGCGTATTTATTCCTCATGAAAACATAAGATGAGGGGAGCGACCAAAGAAAGATTCCGCCGCCTCTGCGGGGCGGAAACTACATAGAGAGAAAGAGCTCTCCGGCAGGCAGAAATCTGCCGGGGAAATTCCTTCCCGGAGAGGGGAGATCGTCGCCATCAACACCATCATCAAGCTAGACTTCATCGGGATCATCATCATCATCCTCACCATCATCTCCACCAGCATCATCACCACCACGCTGTACCGCTGTAACAATTGGGTTGAATCTTGCATAGTTCTTAGGGGAAACTTTTTCGGTGTTGATTACTTGTTGTAGTTGATGCTATTGAGTGGAACCATTGGATTATTGTTCATGTTCATATTGTTACTTATTATTATTTCATCTCTGATCTTGATCCATATGATATCTCATGAGTAGTTCGTTTAGTTCTTGAGGACATGGGAGAAGTCATGTTGTTAGTAGTGGAATCATGTTGAGTAATATTTAATGGTTTGATATTTAAGTTGTGGTGCTATTATTCTAGTGGTGTCATGTGAACGTCGACTACATGATACTTCACCTTTATGGGCCTAGGGGAATACATTGTGTATTTGGCTACTAATTGTGGGGTTGTCGGAGTGACAGAAACCTAAACCCCCGTTAGGAAACCATTGCATAAGGGAGTGTAGGATCTCAGAGTTTAATGTTGTGGTTAGGTTTTTATCTTAATTACTTTCTTGTAGTTACGGATGCTTGCAAGGGGTATAATCACAAGTATGTATTAGTCCAAGTAAGGTTAGTACATTAGCATAGGTTCACCCACACAACACTTGTCCAACCAAAGAAGATTAATCAACTATATGAAGCGAAAGCACTTGACAATATTCCCATGTGTCCTCGAGAATGTTTGGTCCTCTTAAGTAATACAAACGGCTTGTCCTTCGCTGAAGAAAGGATTGGGCCACTTGCTACAATTATTATTATTATCTTTTATTTACTCGTACTTTATTTATCTCCACTATCAAAAACCCCTAAAAATATGTTTGCTAAGTATTTCCAGTGAATCCTTGATCCAAACCACTTGTCAACACCTTCTGCTCCTCGTTGGGTTTGACACTCTTATTTATCAAAAGTACTACAATACACCCCCTATACTTGTGGGTCATCAACGGGGGAAGTAGGGCCTAGTTCTAGGTTTGGCGGCGACGATGACACCCTTGTTGTAGTGTGGCGTGGGGCTCCACGAGTCCGTTTGGGCACGGCTAAGCCAGCGAGGGCCTAGTTTTCCCATGTTGCTACATCCGGTCGGCTATCGCCCCCTAGCGATGGAGGTTGTTCCCTCCCGTGAGTTACTGTATCACCGACCCCCGACGAGGTTCCTTTTCTCTATCTTACTGGCCCTGCTTCGGGTTTCACGGTGAGATGGTGGTGGACCGTGGTGGCGTTGGCGGGCGACGAGCATGGTGGAGCACTGCGAAGCGTTCGAGAGTGTGTTTTTAGGGGTCGGGAGAAATTCTTGTCTTCGTGACACCGACACAGTGACACCTGTGCGTGCCATCGTCCTTCCTGAAGGGCCTCGGGTGTACCTCTTCCCCACCTCTCAGAGCGCACGGGAGGAAACACTAGGACTAGACCGGGCAGCAGCGTCGTCATCGTCGTCCCTTCTTGGAGGTGTTGCTTGGTGCGCGGCGCTTTGTAGTGCTAGGCATGTGGCAGTACTTAGCTGGGGGTGCAACGGTCGCAGGTCGTCCTCGTTTTTGTCGAGCCACTGTTGTCGGCTTTGTTTTCTCTTTTTGTTCTTCTTCTTTTCTTTGTTGTTTTTATTTGGGTGTTGTGCTGTCTGGCCCAGCGGCGGTCTCAACTGTGGTTGCTATATTTATATAGCTGGGTGTTTGCCTGTTTCAAGGATTCATCTCGTGTATCTACACGAGACAAAAGAGATGGCCCATAGATTCTAGCAAAGAGTTTGCAAAGTGGAAGAATACGACAATTTTGCCAACTTCCCTTTGCAAGATAGGTCGATGGTCCAAATTCTATTTGGCTATCCCAACGAAGAACTTAACTTTCGGAGGGGCCAAAATTTTCCAAATCGAGGATCTTATGGGCGATGAAGTTGCCCCAAAGAATTGAACCTTATATGCGGATTTATCCAAGTATATCTGATGACCCACAAGTATAGGGGATCGCAACAGTCTTCGCGGGTAGTATTACCCAATTTATTGATTCGACACAAGGAGAGCCAAAGAATACTTGCAAGCCTTAACAACTGAGTTGTCAGTTCAGCTGCACCTGGAAATAGTTCTTGCTCACAGAAGTTTATCAGTAGCAACAGTTTGTAGTAGCAACAGCAACAGCAACAACAACAGCAACAGCAACAGTGAAATAAGAGCAATAGTAACAATAATGGTAACAGTAGGATTCAAGTGCGGTAGGCATAAGGATGGATGGACTGGCGTTGCATGGACGAGTCTAAACATGTAACTTCAAGATCTAGGGCATTGCAGATAAATAATAACAAGCATCCAAGTACTAAACAATCCTAGGCATGTGCTCCTAATATAGTCATACATGCTCGCAATGAGAACTTGCACAACATCTTCTGTCCAGCCAGCCCGTGGCAGCGGGGCCTCTAGGGAACTACTGGAAATCAAGGTGCTCCTTTTAATAGAGCACCGGATCAAAGCATTAACACTCTGTGAACACATGTGATCCTCACACCGCATCCATCCCCTCCGGTTGTCCCAATTATTGTCACTTTGGGGCCTTTGGATCCGGACAATGATATGTGTACACAACTTGCAGATAAGATCACAAACAATACTATCATAATGATTCAATAATAAGTTCAGATCTGAGATCATGGCACTCGGGCCCTAGTGACAAGCATTAAGCACAACAAGTTGCAACAAAGTCAAATAGCACTAATAGAGATACTAGGCACTATGCCCGAACATATCTTATTCGATTACATGATAGAACTCATCCAATCCCTACCATCTCCAAGCCTACAGCAGGGGATTACTCACTCATGGATGAGGGAAACATCGGTGGTTGATGGAGATGCGTTGGTGATGACGATGGCGATGATCCTCTCCAAATTCCTCGTCCCCGCAGGGTGCCAGAACGGAGTTTCTGGATCCGAATCTTGGTTTCTGGTGGCGGCGGAGCGGAACTCTTTCTGGAAAACTATCGCCCCCCTCCCCCCGGTTTTTAGGTCGAAAGGCAACTTATAGGCGCAGAGGGAGGCCGAGGGGGTGCCTGGGGTGGCTGCACCCCCTCCAGGCGCGACCAGTGGTGGACCCACGCCTAGGGTGGGTGTGGGCCCCTAGGCCTCCTCTCCGTCTCGTCTTCTGACTCTGTGGATCTTCTGGTGAAATATAATTTTTGGCATATTTTCCGGGATTTTTCCTGATAGTTCATTTTCTACACAAAAACAAGACACCAAGGTAATTCTGCTGAAAACAGCGTCAGTCCGTGTTAGTTGTATCTAAATCACACAAGTTTAGAGGAGAAACAATAACAAAGTGTTCGAGAAAGTAGATACGTTTTGGACATATCAATATCCCACTTTTGGTTAGGTGCCAAGTAATATCAGCCCCCACCCCATCTCAGAGATTGACATGACAAAGTTGAATCAAAAGAAAAACATATTGGAAGATGTGGCCCATTAAAAAATAAGCATTCATGTTGATATTGGAGATCCACCCTTCGTAATTTAGAGCTTGTTTAACATTCCATTTCTTATATGTAGAATTCTTGAAGACGAGGGGTCCAATATCCCTAGACTTTTGACCATCTAGCCATGGAGCCTCTCATAAGGGTGTTTTCTCTCCATTTCCCAACAAAGTGGCAGCATAAAAAAAACTCCATGTCTGTATCATTGCATGGATTTCCCAATCCAACCCAATTTCTCATGGATCCTTCCATTCAAGCTATGGCCATCTGATACTTCGTAAACGTGTCTATAATTTTTGATGTTCCATGCTTGTTTTATATCATTTGTCTTATGTTTTGTCTACACTTTGAGGTATTTTTATACACTTTATGGAACTAACCTATTCACAAGATGTCGCAGTGCGAGTTGCCTGTTTTCTGTTGTTTTTGGTTTCAGAAAAGCTAAAAAATGAATATTCTCGGAATTGGACGGGACAAAAGCCAATCTGCCTGTTTTTCCTGGAGCAATACGGAAACGTGAAGCAGAGACGGAGGAGGGCACCAGGGCGGCCACACCCTATGGTGGCGCGGGTAGCCCCTGGTGGCGCCATGTCAACACCCGGATTTTTCAATCCTAGGTGCCTGTTATGCCATACATCGCAATCCCAGGATTACCATTTTTGCGAGACATAACAGAATTGGATACCATGGTACATCATCCATTACAAACGATACATAAGTTCTTACACAAATAGGGATCTCATGATCCAGTTCTTAATACAACATCAAGCGGCGGAATACGTAATAATAACGGTAGCGTAGGCGAAGCTCCATCTTCGGGGTCACAGGCAATGCTGACGATGGGAGATGATCCTAGTTGTCGTAACCTTCCTGGGGTCCATCTTCCAGGTACTCCTCTTCATAGTCTGGTCATGGGAATAGCCAGGGACAAAGCCATGAGTACTCTTTAAGTACTCGCAAACTAATACTAATAGGTAAAGGGGGTTTTTGGATAATAGGACACTAGGCTCTAGGGTTGTTTTGCAAAAGCCAGATTTATCTCTACTAAGTTCTAAAGCTAGTCACAATTTTATAACTCCTAACTGGGAACTTGTATTTCATATCACAACTCTGTTGTGGTCAAGTCAAAGTCTTAATTCCTTTCACAGGTCATTTTGAAAAGTCTGACGGGGAACAGTATGGCCACTCCAACTGTCCATAACCGCGGACGCGGCTATTCGAATAGTTTGACACTCTGCAGAGATTGTACACTTTCACCACAACATTCGATACATCCGTCAGGAACAAATCCTGAATTCACCATACTCAGTATGTGGATAATCAATCCTAACCTTTCGATTACACGCCCTAGTATAAGCACCTCTCCTATGAGTTTGGCCTCCCAACCATGACCAACTGTCATCTTGGGTACTGCACAGGTGGACAATCTTCACAAGGTAGCCTCAGCTCAGACCTTGGCCGTGAGGGAACTAATACTAAGGAATATAAGTTTCCAGTCAAGCCCTACCCAATATTCGGGTATTGTGGTTGTACGATAAAATTGGAATGGTATCGCATCCAGACAACCATCAGTTTTATAAAGGGCTAAGGCTCATGCCTCAACATTTTTATCACCAAAATTCTCAAGTGTTTGGAAACACATGTCCAAAACATTTCAATAGAATGATCCACCATTCCAAGGTTTTCATAACCATTTTTCCACCAAGTATTCCCATCTAAAAGTTGATCAAGTTTTATGCTTAGCACTAGCATCTACAGGTGGGGGTAGTACTAATGAGGGGTGGTAACTAGTGGAGTTTCAACTAAGTACAACCTCATGTCTCAGGCTGATGTCAAGGTTTCTAACTTAGGCCAAATTTTATGCTCTTTATGCACCCTTCAGCATCTTTCCAAAATCTACCAGTCACTTAAGTAAACTCTAGGTAAGCTTTGATAAAGAAATAGAGTAAGGAGCTTGCACATAAAACTAGGATTGGTTTATCAAGTGGGTACGATCACATATGCTTAAGGCATATAGTAGTCATAGAACAAGTATGGGTTTGTTGCATCAGTAGGGCATCTTGCAAGGGTTAGCTTGCATAGGTCAACTTGATTAGTAAGGCTTGCATAGGTATAGTATCAGCTTGCATCAATATCAGTATAAGCTTGCTAAAGTAGAGTGTCTTGCAAGTTTTAGCTTGCCTTGTGCAGAGCAGTGGTTGAAGTTCTCCTCGGCTTCTTCTTCGTAGTATCCTCCTTCCTCCTCGTATCCTTGGTCGGTACTAGCGTCTATGAGTAAATACGAGGTACACAATCACCAAACAATACTTAACTACTTACAATCATCACACACAAGGGTCCTATGGATGATCTAGCATCATCCCTAACATTACAAGGTTAGGGCTTGATTTAAATCCTTTTATTTTTAGAAAAGTAATTTCTACTCATTGAAAAACTACTTAAGATTTTATATTCTCCAAACCCAACATGGGATCATGTTGACACATGTCATCACCACATATTGTAGTCCATGGGAATGTGATTTAAAGTGGTGTCACAATTTAATAAGGTTTTACCCTTTTATTTTAATTAATTAAAGTGGCTAGAAATGCTTATGTAGCATTCTTTTATTACTTGAACATTATTTCTGCAAGTAAACATATATATTTTTATATATTCTGAAAGGTATGGTTAAATGTGATTTTTGAGAGTTGGAATCAACTCAAAAGCTATTATGGTTTAAATTTGAAAAATGTTTGAATGCGGAAAAGCTTCTGCCTTGTTATTTTTACCATGGGTGATCTATAGATCCAAATGACTTGAATCCAACGGGCTTGGATTCAGCATTCACAGACCTTTCCAACAAAATTGGTTTCATTCAATTTGGTGCACTGAATCGATCTGGGTTGATTTTTGAAGTTGGGTACAGAAGTGTGTTTGAATTGAAATAGAAAAAGGTTTAATTTGAATAACTGGGCTGCGCGGGAAAAGTTACTGGGTTGGCCTGCTAAGCGCAGTGCTCCCGCGGGCTGCTTAAGTGGGTGTCCCCACTCGTCAGTGACACGGGGCTGGGCGAAGCGGTATGGGGCGACGTGGATCGTTCGATCTAGTTCTAATCTAACGGTTGGGAGTCATCGTCGACGCGAGACAACACCGGCGAGAACGAAACCTAGCGCGGCCAGTGAGGGTTGCTGGGGGCTCACCGGGGTACTGGCGAGGGTCGGCGAGGCGGGCGAACGACAAAGTCGACGACGGCGAACTCAGGGGTGGTCGCGGCAGCTCCTGGGGTGGACGAAATCGATGGCGCCCTTCTTCTCCGGCAGCGGCAGGCTCCAGTGAAATTCCGGAGAGGTGGTGCTCGCCTTGCTCTGAGAATGGTGTGGCACGATCAGTGAGGAGAGGGGAGTGAGATGGTGTGAAGAAATCGTGCGGGGGTGGCCTCTATTTATAGTCGAGCGAGGGGACCGTCAGGGCGCACGGTGAGCTCGTCGGGGGCGAGGTTACATGCGGCTAATGGCATGGGCAAGGGTAGGGGACAGTGCGGTGTCTCCTGGCGATGCTCAACGACATGGTCTCGAGGCATGGGGCGGTGTGGTTTGGTCTGGAACGGGCGGTGCTCTGCGCGGCAGAGGCGGCGTCTTCGACGGCGGGCGGTGGCTGTGCGGCACGGGGCGGCAAACGGGGATGTCTGGCGGTCTCCTGGGTCGGTGGGGATTGTGTATGCACACGGCAAGGGCGGCACACGGTCTGTGGGCTTCGGTTGAGGGTCGTGCTCTGGCGCATGCTCGGCATGGTCTCTGGCGGTCTGGGTGCGGCTTGTGCGCGTGGTTCAGGGCTTGGCAACGCTCGCGGCTGGGACAGGTAGTGGCGGTGGACGGTGGGCTGCCTCCCAGACAAGGTTGGCAAGGCTAGTTCTTCCTCTAGCCTGCTGTCCACAATGGGGTGACAAGGGGGTGCTCGGCTGTTCACCATTGATGGCAATGGCAAGCTCACAGGGGTGCTAGTCCTTAGTTAAACTTCCTAGATGATCTACTGAGCTGTGTGTGGGCTAACTAGGGAACAAGTTAGGCCAATTTTACTGCACACTATAGTGTTTGATGTTTTTTTGATTTGTGTCTGCAACTTGTTTGATGAAATGGCCGCATGAACTCAAGTTTTGAATTTTGAAAAGATTTTTGGTGGGTTTGCTAGATTGGTGCTGGTGAGTCTGCAGATGCTTGGGTTTTGAAAGTTGAGCTTGTTTGAGTGGTTTTTGAAAAGGTGGGATCTTCCCATATGATAAAGATTCAATTTTGAATTGTCATTTAAACTATGCATTTGAAAGTTTCTGGATGATCACAAAGTGGGTCTTGATATCTTGTTATGAGTACATTCAAGGGGTGCAAAGATCCAGAAAAGTTTCTGTTAGGTTCTGAAAGTTTGAGACAGCCAAAGTAGGCATGGGAGTTAAATTGGCCAAAATGACCATTCATTTCATATATGTGTTTTGATTTACTTGTCTTTAGGAAAGGTGTGGGAAATGTTTTAGATGATGTTTATTTCACCTAAGAAACATTTTACAAGCAATGAAACAAACAAACAAACAAACAAGGTGGTTTTAAAGGATTTCAAAATCCATGCATACACATATGCATGCATTCATGATTTCATTTAGAAAAGTTTTTGTTAACCCTAATTTTGATGATTAGAATTTGATGATCCAAGCTTAGTATTTTTGGGATGTTACACGCCACCAGGGGGTGTGGGCCCCCTGGCCCTCCACCGACCTTGCCATTCCGCCTATATAAAGCCCCTGATGAGAAAACCCTAGAGGAATCGGCGTACATCCACAAAAAGTTCCGCAACATCGCAGCCATCGAAGGGGAGATTCGGGGGACAGAAGTCTCTGTTCCGGCACCCTACCGGGACAGGGAATTGCCCCCGGAGCCATCTCCATCGATCTCCACCACCATCTCCATCGTCGTTGCTGATTCCCATGATGAGGAGGGAGTAGTTCTTCCTCGAAGCTAAGGGCTCTACCGGTAGCTATGTGTTCATCTCTCTCTCTCTCTCTATATATATATATATATATATATGCATGATCATATTGTGATCATGAGATTTTTAATCAAGTATATCTACTTTGCTACTCAAGTGCTTTAATCAATCTTCGGCTATCCCCATGTGTGTGAAAGTAACAGCGTGCACACCGTGTGGCACTTAGGCTATAGATTACATAAATACTTGTCATGAGTTATATTTTGAGTTGGTTGTCTCTATGAAATTGTGGTGTTTGAAGGAACCATCTAGCGCTCAAAGTGACAGGGCTGGGGTTATCTAGATGGGGAAAGTGGACTTTGAGGTGTGCTGTTATAGCCCTACCATGGATTAGAGTTATCCAACCGGAGAGTAGTTTAGAGTAGTATCATGAAGAGAAGATATTTATGTGAGATTTTTCACTAGTGAAAGTGTGATCCCTAGGCCTTGTTTATAAGCATTGAAACACCATTTACAACTAGATCTATCACATGTTTGCTTGCTTCCATCTTTATTTCAGATTGCCTTTAGTCTCTTCCACGCCATCAAAGTCTTTTCTGGCACCGTTACCACTTATAACCATCCTTATTACTTGTATTTCATTATCTCTTCACCGAACTAGTGCACCTATACACCTGACAAGTGTATTGCGTGTGTTGAGGACACAAGAGACTTCTTGTATCTTGATTTCAGGGTTGCTTGAGAGGGATACCTTTGACCACTTTCTCCCTGAGATCGATAAACCTTGGGTAATCCACTTAAGGGAAACCTGCTTCTGTTCTACAAACCTCTGCACTTGGAGGCCCAACAACTGTCTACAAGAATAGAAGTGCGTAGACATCACCATCTTAAACAGAGCGCTGGCTCAAAGAACTTAGTTTTTAGGACACCCAAACTGCCAAGATTTTTCGTCCTACAAACCGTGTCCCAATTCACCTTGGATTTGCCGCAGGAAACCTTTTCAATGCCCCCCCCCCCCACGAAAAGGAACACTCAATCTTATTTATGCTACGCATGGTGCCGGGTGGGACAATGAGCAGTGTCAAGTGGTAGATAGATTTAGATGTAACCACCAACTAGACAAAGGAAGTGCGCTCCACCATCATGATGAACTTTCCATTCCAAATAGGATTTCTCTAGCAACTTTATCTTAGAGTTGTTGAAAGTTCGATCTCCAAAGATGCCAAATTGAGATGGTCAACCCAAGGTACTTGAGGGGGAAGGATGCCCTGTCCACCAGAAGACGACAAGAATATAATCAAGGTTGATTTCCCCACATCTAATCAGAAACATAAAGGTTTTTTGGAAATTATTAGTGAATAGGCTGGTGACGTCTCTGAAACCTTGAAAATGGATAAAAGATTTTGAGTATCTCGTTTTAAGGGGACACAAAAAATAGAAGCATAATCTGCATAAGTAGACCATGAAAAACGCACTTAGAAGGATGCAGGAAGATGGTGCGGCAAGAAACACGGAGATCCAATTCCTAAATCTACTAGGAAGACCACACTTTTGTAGAAGATAACGAATGTAATGCCATCAGACCGAGTCAAAGCCCTGTAGATATCAAGGTTGAACAATAAGTCCAGGGTTTTTCTCTTCTGAAGCCTCCTTGCAATATTGTTGAAATAGAGGGATTTATCATCGACGTTTTTGTTGGAGATATGCCCTAGAGGCAATAATAAAAGTGGTTATTATTATATCTTTGTGTTTATGATAAATGTTTACATTCATGCTATAATAGTATTAACCGGAAACATTAATACTTGTGTGATTTGTAAACTAAATTAGAGTCCCTAGTAAATCCTCTTTGTAATACTAGCTTGTTGGTTGATAGATGATCGTGGTTTCCCGATCATGAACATTGAGATGTTATTGACAACAAGATCATATCATTAGGAGAATGGTATGATGGACATACTCCTATAGATAAGCGTAGCATAAAGATCAAGTCATTTCAATAGTTAGTTTGCTATAAGCTTTCTGATACATAGTAACTTAATTCCTTCGACCATGAGATCATGCTAATCACCATCACCGGAAGGATGCTTTTATGACATCAAACACCACACCGTAACTGGGTGGCTATAAAGGTGGCATTGAGTGTTTGGAAAGTATGTGTTGAGGCACATGTGATCAAGAGTGGGATTTGTCCATCCATATGACAGATAGATATACTCTAGGCCCTCTCGGTGGAATGTCATCCAATTAGCTTGCAAGCATGTGACTGGCTCACAAGGGATCACATATCACGGGAACGAGAAAAGAGTACTTATCAGTAATGAGGTTGAACTAGGTATGCAAAGATACCGACGATCAAACCTCGGATAAGTAAACTATTGCGAGACAAAGGGAAATTGGTATCATATGTAAGTGGTTCATTCGATCGCAAAGTAATTGTAGAAATATGTGGGAGCCATATGAATTTCTAGATTCCTCTATTGGTTATTGATCGGAGAAGTGTCTTGGTCATGTCTGCATAATTCACGAACCGTAGGGAGACACACTTAAGGATTCGATGGTGTTTAGTAGATATGGAATGTAAGTAGGGATACCGAATGTTATTCGGAGTCTCGGATGGGATCTGGGATATCACGAGGAGATCCGGAATGGTCCGGAGAATAAGATTCATATAAGGAAAGTCCGATTCCGGAGTTCGGGAATGATTTCAATGTTTTCATCAGAGAGGTTCTAGAAGGGTCTAGAAGGTTCACCGGATTGGAAGGGGAATGGTCCATGAATGTGTCATGGGTAAGTGGAATGATTGGATCATGTCCTAGGTCAGTTGGTTGGGCATTTGCAAGAGAGAATTAAAGCTCTAAATTGAAAGTCAAAAGGGAAGTTTGAAAAGTCAAACTGGAACAATAGTTTCCTAGTGGAAGAAGGAAAGTGTCCTTCCTTCTATCCAACTTGGGTTTGGGTATGGATTCAAACTCTCCCCTCGCAAGGCTGCCCTCCCTCTCATAAATAGAAGGGGAGGGCTGCCCCAAAGACAACAACACCAAGCCCTCCCCACCGCGCCGCCGTCGAGCGCCGCTGTCGGCCCGTCGCCATCGCCCTAGTCGCCGCCAAAACCTCCTCCTCCTCTCCGGCCTTCTAAACCTAGATCTCCGGGAAACCCTAGATCCACCATAACTCGCATCGGCTTAGGCGAAGCCCTGCGGGATCTTCCCTCTACTTCCGACACCACGCCGTCGTGCTGTCGGAATCGCGAGGGGAGAAGTACAACTTCCGTTGCCTGCTGGAACAAGGGAGAGGAAGGTCTTCATCGAGTACCGAACGTGTGATCGACTGCGGAAGCGCTGCCCGAACACAGCGCCGGAAGGATCGTCTACGCGATCTTGAGATCGGCAAGTGTACGACTATATCACCCACGAGAATCTTTCCCGGCGTTGTGGTATCAGAGTGTTGTCTATATGTAGATCTGTTGCACGAGTAGAACACAATGGTCATTGTGGGCGTTGATGATTTTGTTGTCAATTTCTTCTTGTGTACTTTGCATCTTGCGGGATGGTGGGATGAAGCGGCCCGGGCTAACCTTACATGACATTGTTCATGAGACTTTCTCCACGCTTGACATGCAACTTGTATTGCATAAGTGGCTTTGCGGGTGCTTGTTTCTCCCAACATAGTTAAGATTCAATTTACAACGGGTGATTGAAAATACTAGTATCAATGTTGTGGTATTTGTTCATAAGTTAGAACGACACTTATTGAAAGCCCCAAAACCACGTAAAACATGCAAAGAAAATTAGAGGCGTCTAACTTTGTTTTGCAGGGGTGTGTTGTGATGTGATATGGCCATGATTGTGATTGTATATGATGTATGCAATGTTACTTATTGTAAGTCGGCAACCGGCGGGAGACATATGGTTGTCTTTTTAATTCCGTTAAGACCTGTGTGTCTATTATTCAAAGTAGTTGTAATAGTTGATTCTGGTGGACGACAACCATGAAGCGGCACCATTGACCTTGACGCCATGCCGGTGATGATGGAGATCATGTTCGTGCTTGAAGATGGAGATCGGAAGCACAAGAAGAAAGGCCATATCATATCACATATTATAAATTGCATGTGATGTTAATCCTTTTATGCATCTTGTATTGCTTAGTTCATGACGGTAGCATTATAACATGCTCCATGTCACAAAATTTCAAGTTATAAAGTGTTCATCCTTAGTAGGCATTGTTGCTAAAGCTCGTTGTTTCGAAGCACTACGTGATGATCAGGTGTGTTAGATTCTGCGAGTGTATACAACGGGAGCAAACCATATTTGCTCATGCGGAAGCTAAGGTTTGATCTTGACGAGACTACCATGTACAGACATGGTCTCGGAACACGGATCACCGAAAGGTAAAGCATGAGTCATATAGTAGATATGATGAACATGTTGTTTGTTCGCCATTGAAGCTACATCAACTCTCGTGATGATCGGTTTTGATGTGGTGGATTTGGTTCGTGTGATCACTAAAACAATGTGAGGGATATTGTTTTGAGTGGGAGTTCACCTAGATTAATTTAACTATTAATTAGAACCCAATTTGTCATAAACTTTGTCTAAACTATTGCAAATATGTTGTAGATCAATGGCGGCCCCTACCATCAATTTTAATGCGTTCCTAGAGAAAGAAAAGTTGAAAACAATGGAAGCAACTTCGCGGATTGGTTCCGCAATTTGAGGATTGTCCTCAATGATGGTAATTTGACCTATGTGCTGGATGCACCGCTGGGTGAGCCACCCGCAGCTGATGCTACCGATGAGGTAAAGAATGTTTTCCTCGCTCGGAAGAATCAGTACTCCATAGTTCAGTGTGCTATCTTGTATGGTTTGGAATCGGAGCTTCAGAAAAGGTTTGAGAACCATGACCCACATGATATTGTTCGTGAACTCAAAATGATATTTGAGGCTCACGCGGCAGTTGAGAGTTATCAGGCTTCTGAAAAGTTCTTTAACTGCAAGATGGAAGAGGGCAGCTCCGTCAGTGAGCACGTGCTTAAGATGTCTGGGCATGCAAGCAAGCTTCAAAGCTTGGGTATAGTGATTCCTAATGCTTTGGGGATTTACCGTGTCCTCCAATCACTACCACCATGTTACAAGAACTTTGTGATGAACTACAATATGCAAAACATGGACAAGTGATTGCCCGAACTCTTCTCCATGTTAAAGTCTGCGGAAGTGGAGATCAAGAAAGAGCACCAAGTGTTGTTGGTCAATAATACCACCAAATTCAAGAAGCAAGGAAAGTCTAAGAAAAAGGGAAACTTCAGGAAGGGCGGTAAGAAAGTTACCGCGCCGGCGAAGAAGACCGAGGCTGGGCCTAAGGCTGATACTGAGTGCTTTTACTGCAAAGGAGAAGGTCACTGGAAGTGGAATTGCCCTAAGTACTTGGCGGATTTGAAGAACGGCAACATCAAGAAGAAAGGTATATCCGATATACATGTTATTGATGTGTATCTCACTAGTACTCGTAGTAGTGCCTGGGTATTTGATACTGGTTCAGTTGCTCACATCTGTAACTCGAAAAAAGGTGCTGCAGAATAGACGGAAACTAGCGAAGAACGAGGTGACGATGCGCGTTGGAAATGGATCAATGGTTGATGTGATCGCGGTCGGCACGCTACCTCTTCATCTACCATATGGATTAGTTTTATACTTAAATAATTGTTATTTGGTGCCTGCGTTGAGCATGAACATTATATCCGGATAAAGTTTATTACGGGACGGTTACTTGTTTAAGTCCGAGAATAATGGTTGTTTGATTTATATGATTAATATGTTTTATGCACATGCACCTTTGATAGATGGTCTATTCTTATTGAATCTCGATTGTAGTGATACACATATTAATAACATTGAAGCTAAACGTTTGAAATTGAGCGATAACTCGACCTATATGTGGCACTGTCGTCTTGGTCACATTGGAGTGAAGCGTATGAAGAAACTCCATTTCGATGGACTTCTTGAATCATTTGAAAGATGCGAAGCATGTCTGATGGGTAAAATGACTAAGACTCTATTTTCTGGTATGATGGAGCGAGCTACGGACTTATTGGAAATCATACATACCGATGTATGTGGCCCAATGAGTGTAGCATCGCGCGGTGGTTATCATTATGTTCTTACTTTTACGGATGACTTGAGTAGATATGGGTATATCTATTTTATGAAACATAAGTCCGAAACTTTTGAGAAGTTTAAGGAATTCCAAAGTGAAGTAGAGAATCAACGAAACAAGAAGAATAAGTTTCTACGATCTGATCGTGGAGGTGAATATCTTAGTTACGAGTTTGGCGAACATTTGAAGAAATGCGGAATACTTTCACAATTAACACCGCCGGGAACACCACAACGTAATGGTGTGTCCGAATGTCGTAACCGAACTCTCTTAGATATGGTTCGTTCTATAATGTCACTTACAGATTTGCCGCTATCGTTTTGGGGTTATGCATTAGAAACAACATCATTCACTTTAAATAGGGCACCATCTAAATCCGTTGAAACGACACCGTATGAATTATGGTTTGGGAAGAAACCTAAATTGTCGTTCCTTAAAGTTTGGGGTTGCGAAGCTTATGTAAAGAAGTTACAGCCCGACAAGCTTGAACCCAAAGCAGAAAAATGCGTCTTCATAGGATACCCGAAGGAAACTATTGGGTATACCTTCTATCATAGATCCGAAGGCAAAATCTTTGTTGCCAAGAATGGATCCTTTCTAGAGAAGGAATTTCTCTCGAAAGAAGTGACTGGAAGGAAAGTAGAACTCGATGAGGTTGTTGAACCTTCTCTCGAACTTGCGAGTAGCGCAGCACCAGAAGTAGTTCCTGTAGCGCCTACACCAATAAGAGAGGAAGCTAATGATGTTGATCATGAAACTTCGGTTGAAGTTGCTACGGAACCTCGCAGGTCAATGAGAACTCTTACCACTCCTGATTGGTATGATCCCGTTATGAGTGTCTTGTTGGTGGACAACACCGATGACCCTGCAACATATGAGGAAGCAATGATGAGCCCGGATTCCAATAAATGTCAAGAAGCCATGAAATCCGAGATTGGATCCATGTACGAAAACCAAGTATGGACTTTGGTGGACTTACCAGATGGCCGGAAGGCTGTCGAGAACAAATGGATTTTCAAGAAGAAAATAGATACTGATGGTAATGTTACTGTCTATAAATCTCGACTTGTCGCAAAAGGGTTTCGAAAAATTCAAGGAGTTGACTACGATGAGACTTTCTCACTGGTAGCGAAGCTAAAGTCTGTAAGGATTTTGTTAGCAATCGCTGCATATTATGATTAAGAGATATGGAAGATGGATGTCAAGACGGCGTTCCTCAATGGAGACATTGACGAAGAGTTGTATATGGTACAACCCAAAGGTTTTGTCGATCCTAAAGATGCTAACAAGGTATGCAAACTTCAACGGTCCATTTATGGATTGAAGCAAGCATCCCGAAGTTGGAATCAACGTTTTGATAAGGTAATCAAAATCTTTGGTATTATACAAACTTATGGAAAAGCTTGTATTTACAAGAAAGTGAGTGGGAGCTCTGTAGCATTCCTAATACTATATGTAGATGACATATTGTTGATTGGGAATGATGTAGACCTTCTTAATAGTGTCAAGGATTATTTGAATAATAGTTTTTCAATGAAAGATCTTGGCGAAGCAGCTTACATATTAGGCATAAAGATTTATAGAGATAGATCAAGACGCCTAATATCATTGTCACAAAGTACATATTTGGACAAAGTTCTAAAGAGGTTTGGAATACAAGATAGCAAGAAAGGGTTCTTGCCCATGTTGCCCAATACGACCTTGAGTAAAACTCAAAGTCCTGCAATGGCAGAAGATAGAGAAAGGATGAGTAAGACTCCCAATGCCTCAGCCATAGGATCTCTTATGTATGACATGCTATGTACTAGACCCGACATTGCATATGCTGTTAGTTTGACTAGCAGATATCAAAGTGATCCAGGAGTGGATCATTGGACAGCGGTCAAAAACATCCTTAAGTACTTGAGAAGAACTAAGGATATGGTTCTTTCTTATGGAGGTGATGAACAACTCGTTGTTAATGGTTACACCGATGCTAGTTGGAACACCGATCCGGATGATTCTAAATCTCAATCTGGATACATATTTACTTTGAATGGTGCATTAGTTAGCTGGAGGAGTGCAAAGCAAAGCGTTGTGGCGAGATCTTCAACTGAATCGGAATACATAGTTGCTTCGAAGGCTTCACAAGAGGAGATATGTATGAAGGAGTTCATTACAGAGCTCGGTGTGGTTCCAAGTGCTCTGGACCCAATGTCTATCTACTATGATAACATGGGCTCCATAGCCAATGCGCAAGAACCAAGGTCACACAAGAAGCTAAAGCACATCAAGCTACGTTTTCACGCTATTCGAGAGCATGTCCAAGATGGTGACATAAAGATTTGCAAAGTACACACATATCTGAATGTGGCGAATCCGTTGACTAAACCTCTCCCGAGGGCAAAACATGACCAGCACCAAACTGCCATGGGTGTTCGGTATATTACCATGTAATCTAGATTAGTTGATTCTAGTGCAACTGGGAGACTGTTGGAGATATGCCCTAGAGGCAATAATAAAAGTGGTTATTATTATATCTGTGTTTATGATAAATGTTTACATTCATGCTATAATAGTATTAACCGGAAACATTAATACTTGTGTGATTTGTAAACTAAATTAGAGTCCCTGGTAAAGCCTCTTTGTAATACTAGCTTGTTGGTTGATAGATGATCGTGGTTTCCCGATCATGAACATTGAGATGTTATTGACAACAAGATCATATCATTAGGAGAATGGTATGATGGACATACTCCTATAGATAAGCGTAGCATAAAGATCAAGTCATTTCAATAGTTAGTTTTCTATAAGCTTTCTGATACATAGTAACTTAATTCCTTCGACCATGAGATCATGCTAATCACCATCACCGGAAGGATGCTTTGATGACATCAAACACCACACCGTAACTGGGTGGCTATAAAGGTGGCATTGAGTGTTTGGAAAGTATGTGTTGAGGCACATGGATCAAGAGTGGGATTTGTCCATCCATATGACAGATAGATATACTCTAGGCCCTCTCGGTGGAATGCCATCCAATTAGCTTACAAGCATGTGACTGGCTCACAAGGGATCACATATCACGGGAACGAGAAAAGAGTACTTATCAGTAACGAGGTTGAACTAGGTATGCAGAGATACCGACGATCAAACCTCGGATAAGTAAACTATCGCGAGACAAAGGGAAATTGGTATCATATGTAAGTGGTTCATTCGATCTCAAAGTAATCGTAGAAATATGTGGGAGCCATATGAATTTCTAGATTCCTCTATTGGTTATTGATCGGAGAAGTGTCTCGGTCATGTCTGCATAATTCACGAACCGTAGGGAGACACACTTAAGGATTCGATGGTGTTTAGTAGATATGGAATGTAAGTAGGGATACCGAATGTTGTTCGGAGTCTCGGACGGGATCTAGGATATCATGAGGAGATCCAGAATGGTCCGGAGAATAAGATTCATATAAGGAAAGTCCGATTCCGGAGTTCGGGAATGATTTCGATGTTTTCATCAGAGAGGTTCTAGAAGGGTCTAGAAGGTTCACCGGACTGGAAGGGGAATGGTCCATGAATGTGTCATCGGTAAGTGGAATGATTGGATCATGTCCTAGGTCAGTTGGTTGGGCATTTGCAAGAGAGAATTAAAGCTCTAAATTGAAAGTCAAAAGGGAAGTTTGAAAAGTCAAACTGGAACAATAGTTTCCTAGTGGAAGAAGGAAAGTGTCCTTCCTTCTATCCAACTTGGGTTTGGGTATGGATTCAAACTCTCCTCTCCCAAGGCTGCCCTCCCTCTCATAAATAGAAGGGGAGGGCTGCCCCAAAGACAACAACACCAAGCCCTCCCCACTGTGCCGCCGCCGCCTCGCGCCGCCGCTGGCCCGTCGTCGTCGCCCTAGTCGCCGCCGACACCTCCTCCTCCTCTCCGGCCTTCTAAACCTAGATTGCCGGAAAACGCTAGATCCACCATAACTCGCACCGGATTAGGCGAAGCCCTGTGCGATCTTCCCTCTACTTCCGACACCACGTCATCATGCTGCCGGAATCGCGAGGGGAGAACTACAACCTCCGCTGTCTGCTGGAACAAGGGAGAGAAAGGTCTTCATCGAGTACCGAACGTGTGACCAACTGCGTAAGCGCTGCCGGAATGCAGCGCCGGAAGGATCGTCTACGCGATCTTGAGATCGGCAAGTGTACGACTACATCACCCACGAGAATTTGCTCTCGTTAACCGCTTTGGAATCTTCGAGGGTGAGTACTCTAATTGACTCGTTGCTACAATCTAGTAGATAGATCTTGGCTTGTTTGTGTGCATACGGTAGAATTTTTTTGTTTTCCATGCTACGAACCCCTACAGTTTTTTTAGTGAAACAACTTTGAGCATTGGAAACGAGATCATTCATTTTTGCTGTCCAAGCCAGATCGAGATCATTATAGTTAAAAGAGTTAAGATTCGGTGGATAAGACTAATAGGCCTAAACTCGGAGTTGTCTTCTGCTCCATCCTTTTTAGGAAAAATAGCAATGATTGCGGAGTTTAGCCAATGAAAATTGCCGACATGACGATGTATGAAAATGTTGATGGCATTCATGACATCCTTTTTAATTTTTTCCCAAAAACTTTTGTAGAAGGCCTCGGTAAAGACTTTCGGACCGGGAGCCTTATCCCCGGGTATTTGATTAATGGTATTTCTCATTTATTCTTTGGAGAATGGATTCCTGAGAGATTGCAAATCCGGGTCTTCAAACGTCAACTCTTCTCAATTGAAATCTTTTGTATGGTTTCCTCCTCATCACATCACTTCCGAGAAGTGATCCTTGATTATTTATTATTTCTCGTGGTTGGTCACCCAACTATTTTTGGCCGGTTTCTCACTAATAAATCGGCCAACTCTCACTTCTGTATTTATTTATGAAAATGTGAATCTTTTGCTTGTTTAAAAAATTGTTGTCTCAAGTCACACCGCTAGGGCTTCTCTTTTCTTAGTTCCACGTTGCACACGAGTATTGGTTCTATTCTTCCGCTATGACTATAGTTCCCCGCTGCCACATGTACTTTCCTTGCTTCTTCCACATTTTGGTGGGTGCATGCGCCAGCTGTTACAAGCACTCGTTTTTTTAAAAGGGGATATCCAATCATTTGCCACGCTAGCGTTCTGCTCCGTCGAGTGTGGCATGTGCATCATGTCGGTTAGCGCATCAAGTAGGTAGTTGTACGTTTCTATGCGCCACTGGCCGGTCGAGTGACAACATGCCAAAACGTCCATTCCACTCAAAAAATGCGTCGTCACGCGTGTCCACTCTATTGGGAGCAGACGGTGTCGCGACATTGTCGCCCTCATGCATCGGTGAGCATTCCGTGGGCACCGAAGGGAGAGGTGGTCACGTTGCCATTTCGGTGAGTGCCCTAATCCCCAAAACTTGTGCACTTTCCTTTTTTTATGTGATTCAGCGTCGATTTAGGGCTTCTTCATTTTAGGAATTAGGGTTTCAAAAATTTAGTGACGTGCTTCTCCTTCCAATTTCTATCTAAGCCATGACAAGGTGCTAAAATAAAAGCAAAAAGATATAAATATATTAGGATTAAACATTAACATGCAAATTTTGGATAACATGAGGCTTAAAACAGTAACATACTTGCCTAAAACATGATCTAACAACATTAAATCGATCATCATATTGCAATAGAGTTTTGGTGCTAAACAGTTAGCCTTCTAAATAAATTCGGTAATCCAAATTAACATGCTTAGGGCACTTAAGGTGATTAGATCAGCTCTTATACCAATGTTCGACCTAAAGCTCCATTACGATCAACTTAAGCATGTGCTGATCACCTAACAATGTACCTAATGAACATTAACATGGAGATTTTACAGGTATTGGAGTTAACATCAGTCTCATTGCAAACTTGGAGTAGGCTGGCGTAGATGACATAGTGGTATGAGACGATCTAGAGATCCTCCCGATCCCCTCCGGTCTTCAACGACACTATCCTGGAACATCGTGTCGAGGTTCCAACGTTTCCCCTTGCTTGTGCGCGGGCATGCGATCGGTGCAGATCCTAGGGAATTTAGGGGAGCACTTGACTAAGAGCTTACAAGTAGATCACCAGCCGCTAGGCTCCCTCTTTATATATACGAGCAATTGAGCATGCATGGGTGGCAGAACCATTCGTAGGTTAGGGTGCCCCATATCTGTATATTTTTTATTACGTATATGTAAGGTCCCGAACTTTGTTTTGTGGGCCTCTCTGTCATTTATGTGTTGAAACTGACAGATCGATTCAACAATGTACTAGTATAACTTATGGGTTTTGCTTATTATTTGAATGTAGGAATGCTAATGAGTGAATTGTAAATTTCTTTCTTTTTTCCTTATAGACCCAACACAAAATAAATTCTTCTGTTTTTCTGTACTATGTTATCTTTCTAGTTTTTTCCTTGTCTTTCCTATGAATCAAAGATCCCCCACTAAGACTAGTCACAATGGGAAGTATCATATAGTAGTATCATGCATATGATACTAGTATATGATACCACCTCCACAATGCATAGTATCATGTAGTAGTACCATAGTCTTAGTGTATTTATTGTTTTGTAGAATCTCAATGCAAAATTGTGTACAAGATTCATTTGAGATTAGTTTTTCTAGTACTACGTGCTATGATACGGTATCTACCTATGATACCAACACAACCTCTTTCATCATTAATTAGGATGCCACGTCAGAATTTTGCCAACATGGCATGCATGATACTACCTATGATACCCCCATTGGGGCTAGTCTAAGACGATCTTGATGTAGGCCTCGGGGATACCGATGGACCATGGGACTATGGGAAGACTTCACTTGTCCGCTTCATCGCCACGGAAGCCGACGACGGTTGAGGACGCGTCTCGCTTACGGCTTACCCAGACAGAGTCATCGTCCACAGTACCACCTTATCCGCTCTTAACTTCCCCCTCCCCGACCCCGCTATAAAATCGCGCCACCATTCTCGATTCCAATCCCAAACCATCCCATTCTCACACAGATACGAAAGCACCAAGCCAGTCCGTCGAGGTTGTGAATCAGTTTACCAATGGCAGTGGCGTCGGGAACCTCAGGCACGTTCTCCGTCCGTCCCACGGCGCCGGGAGTCCGGGCCCGGCCCTGCTGCTGCGCTGCCGCGGCTAGGTCGAGTGGAAGCGGGAACGCCAAATGGTGGGCGCCGCTGCTTGGGTGGTCGGGCAAGCCAGACTACGTCGACGCGGAGCCGGCGCCGCCGGCGCCTGCTGCTGCTGCAGGGGCGAGGCGGTTCGGCGTGCTGACGGAGGAGAAGGCGCGGCAGCTTCGGGTGCGGATGATGGAGACGCAGAGCTTCCACGACGCCATGTACCACTCCGCCATCGCGTCCCGCCTCGCCTCCGCCGCCCCCGACCAAAGCAAGTACCGAGCATAAACCCGAACGGCTCGACTCGCGCCGACGCGATCTAAGTGCGATGGCGGTTCTGTAGATATGGACTGATCAGTCCTAGTAGTTCTGAAATGATGTATGCAACTGCTATGTCATCAAAAGAATAAAATCTGGCTTAACTTGACGCTGGATGTTATCAAGACGAAGAGGATTCAGAGCTATGATCGCAAATCTTACAGCTGACATTTACTACTACTACTATTATACTAATGAATACCGATAATCTCGAGAACTTCCAACTCGTGCATAGCTCGCTCGCTAATCATCACTACCAATCAATGTCCGTGTAGTGAATTTTACCCCCACAATCAAGCGCGCACACGATAAGTAAATCGACCCCAGTTTGTTAATTTACGTATCCCTATAGTCTATACTATAGACGGATCAACCGCACGTCAATCGCCATTTGATTCAAGCTGTACGCTGCCAAATCAAACCTCGCGGAGGCACTGATGAGTGAACATCACTAGTACTACCCCGGACGGAAAAAAGGGATCAACTTAAGTTGGAAAAGGAAAGCCAATCAAGCAGGAAGCAGCTAGTATTGATTAATTGGAAGAAACATTAATCAGCCTACCTAGTGCTATCTACTACACCCTCCGACTTATATTAGTTGACTCAAATTTGTCTAAATTTAATGAATCTAGACACTATTTACTATATAAGTTTATCCAAATTTTTACAAATCCAAGTCAAGTAATATAGATCGGAGGGAGTATTAGTTTCATCACTTGCCAATGTAGTCCGAGGGAGCCAAAGATCACTAGTATAATCAAGCGCATGTTGCTTTCCTAGATATTGCAGAGCTAGCTGTGCGCGAATTAACTATGATTTCGACCGAGAAACAGCTGTGTGAAAATTACTCTATTACTAGTATGATCCATGATCGAGGCTGGAGAGGAGGACGGAGCTTATGCTTATCCATCCATCTTCCGAGAAGAACTTCGCGGCAATTTACGGCGATGGAGTTGATACATTCTGGCATCCACGCGGTCGGCGACGCTCTGCACACGATCGACTCGAACGATATGGGTGCCTCGTCAAATCAGTTTCGCTTATCTATCTACAACGTCAGACTGGTTACTTATCCAGTTATCCGTTCCTCGGCGGCGTGGCAGTGGCACTGATCATCCAAAGAAGGAGCGGTTCGCCTATCTTCTCTTTCTTTTCCCTTTTTAGGCATGGAAGCCGTTTGGCCTATCTGACGTGACGCAACTATAGTTCCTGGCTGCCACCAGTACTCCGGTTGCCTCTTCCACGGGTTTGGTGGGTGCGTCCGCTGCCAGAAGAAGTGCTACTGTTCTTGAAGCAAACAAATTCTAAAAGATAGTTCAGTTTTTTTTTTTTGGTAATGGGATGTCCCCGGCAATCGCAATGTGGCTCGGCTCGCCGGAGCAGCGTGCGGTGGACTGGATCCCGGCGTGCTGCTCCATCGAGTGTGGCATGTGTGCCGCATAGGTTAGTGCAATGAGTAGGTGGTGGTGCATGCCGGTGAACCACCGGCCATTCAAGCGAAACGGTCGGACGGAATCGCGGAATCGCCGCCCTCGCATAGTGGTGAGCGCTGCATGGGCCCGACAAGAGAGACAACCACGTGGCCATTTTGATGACTGTCATGGTCCTCTAAACTTGCAATTTCCTTTTCGTGTCATTCGGGGATCTAGGGTTTCTTCAATTTGGGAATTAGGGTTTCCAATATTTGGTGATGTACATCTCCTTCTAAGTGTCGCCTAAGGCATGAGCAGTATGCTATGGATTGGATCTCAGTGCGCCGCTCCATCGAGTGTGGCATGTGCGTCGCATCAGTTAGTGCGGTGAGTGTGCATGCCGACGAACCACCGGTCATTCAAGCAACAATGGTCATACTGTATCGCGGAACCTCCGCCCTCACACATCAGTAAGCTTTGCATGGGCTTGGAGGGAGAGACAACCATCTGGCCATTTTGGTGTGTGTCATGGTCCCCAAAACTTGTAATTTCCTTTTTTGTGTCATTCTAGGGTTTCTTAAATTTGGGAATTAGGACTTCTAATATTTGGTGACGTACATATCCTTCTAATTGACGTCTAAGCCACGAGTAGCATGCTAAGGATTGGAAGCCAGCGCGCTGCTCATCAAGTATGGCCCATGTGTCACATTGATAAGTGTGGTGAGTAGGTGATGGTGCGCAACGGAGAACCACCGTTCATTCAAGCGACAATGGTCGGACTGTTGGAGATATGCCCAAGAGGCAATAATAAAGTGGTTATTATCATGTCTTCACACTTATGATAAATGTTTACATACCATGCTATAATTGTATTAACCGGAAACATTAATACTTGTGTGATTTGTAAACTAAAATAAGAGTCCCTAGTAAAGCCTCTTGTTAAACTAGCTTGTTGGTTAATATATGATCATGGTTTCCTGATCATGAACATAGAGATGTTATTAACAACAGGATCATATCATTAGGAGAATGATGTGATGGACATACTCCTATAGATAAGCGTAGCATAAAGATCAAGTCATTTCAATAGTTCAATTGCTATATGCTTTCTGATACATAGTAACCTAATTCCTTCGACCATGAGATCGTGCATATCACCTTTACTGGATGGATGCTTTGATGTCATCAAACACCACACCGTAACAGGGTGGCTATAAAAGTGGCATTGAGTGTTCGGAAAGTATTGGTTGAAACACATGGATCAAGAGTGGGATTTGTCCATCCACATGACGGATAGATATTCTCTGGGCCCTCTCGGTGAAATGTCATCCAATTAGCTTGCAAGCATGTGACTTGGTCACAAGGGATCACATATCACGGGAACGAGAAAAGAGTACTTATCAGTAACGAGGTTGAACTAGGTATGCAGAGATACCGACGATCATAACCTTGGATAAGTAACATATCGTGAGACAAAGGGAAATTGGTGTCGTATGTAAGTGGTTCATTCGATCGCAAAGTAATCGTAGAAATATGTGGGAGCCATATGAATTTCCAGATTCCTCTATTGGTTATTGTTCGGAGAAGTGTCTCGATCATGTCCGCATAATTCACGAACCGTAGGGAGACACACTTAAGGATTCGACGTTGTTTGAGTAGTTATGGTATTATGAGAAAGAGACCGAATGTTGTTCGGAGTCTCGGATGGGATCCGGGATATCACGAGGTGATCCGGAATGGTCCGGAGAATAAGATTCATATAAGGAAAGTCCCGTTTCGGAGTTGGGGAATGGTTCCGGTGTTTTCATCGGGAACATTCTAGAAGGTCCCGGAATGTCCGGCACTCCGGAAGGGGAAGGGTACATGAATGTGTCATTGCATGTTGGAATGATTGCATCATGTACTAAGTGTTCTCGCTGTCCAAAATAAAGGGTTTATTTAAATCCTAAATTGAAAAGTCAAACGGCTAGTTTGAAAGTCAAACGGCAAGTTTTTGGAAAGTGGAAAGAGGAGGAAAAGAGGGAAACCGAGTTGGAGAGGGAGACCTCCTCCAACCGGCGGCCAACTCCAATGCCGAGTTGGGGAGGGACTCCACTCCCTCCCCCTGGCGCGCCAGCCCCCTCCCACCTATATAAGGAGGGGCAGGGCTCCCCTCCACAAACACACAAGTTTCCTATCCTCTAAACTAAACCCTAGATCTAGACCCCGGTTTAGAGCTATTCGGTTTAGAGCCTTCTAATTGGTTTAGAGCCCTCTAATTGGTGTGTCTAATTACTAGACCACTAATAGCCTCTCTCATAAGCTCCACCATACTCGTACCGGCTTAAGGCGAAGCCCTGCGGGATTTCCCCTCTACTTCCGGTACCACGCCGTTGTGCTGCCGGAATCGCGAGGAGAGTGCTACAACCTCCGCTGCCTGCTGGAACAAGGGAGAGGAAGGTCTTCGTCGAGTACCGAACGTGTGACCGACTGCGGGAGCGCTGCTGGAACGTGGCGCTGGAAGGATCGTCTACGCGATCTTGAGATCGGAAAGAGTACGACTACATCACCCACGAGAATCTGCTCTCGTTAAACACTTTGGAATCTTCGAGGGTGAGTTATTCTATCGACTCGTTGCTACAATCTAGTAGATAGATCTTGGCTTGTTTGTTTGTATGCGATAGAAAATTTTTGTTTTCCATGCTACGAACCCCTACAGTGGTATCAGAGCCGTGTCTATATGTAGATCTGTTGCACGAGTAGAACACAATGGTCATTGTGGGCGTTGATGCTTTTATTGTAGATTGCTTTTTGTGTACTTTGCATCTTACGGTATGTTGGGATGAAGCGGCCCGGGCTAACCTTACATGACATCGTTCATGAGACTTGCTCCACGCTTGACATGCAACTCGTTTTGCATAAGTGGCTTTGCGGGTGCCTGTTTCTCCTAGCATAGTAAAGATCCAATTTACAACGGGTAATCAACAATGCTAGTATCAATGTTGTGGTTCTTGTTCGTAAGTTAGAACGACACTTATGGAAAGCCCCAAACCACGTAAAATATGCAAAGAAAGTAGAAGCGTCTAACTTTGTTTTGCAGGGGTGTGCAGTGATGTGATATGGCCATGATTGTGATTATATATGATGTATGCAATGTTCCTTATTGTAAGTCGGCAACCGGCAGGAGCCATATGGTTGTCTTTAATTTCTGTTAAGACCCGCGTGTCTATTCAAAGTAGTTGTAATAGTTGAAGCCGGTGGACGACAACCATGGAGAAGCGTCATTGACCTTGATGCCATGCCGGTGATGATGAAGATCATGTTCGTGCTTGAAGATGGAGATCGGAAGCACAAAGAAGAAAGGCCATATCATATCACATATTATGAATTGCATGTGATGTTAATCCTTTATGCATCTTGTATTGCTTAGTAGACGACGGTAGCATTATAAGATGATCCCTCATGCACATAAATTTCAAGTTCTAAAGTGTTCACCCTTAGTATGCACCGTTGCCAAAGCTTGCTGCTTCGAAGCACCACGTGATGATCGGGTGTCTTTGATTCCGCGGGTGAATACAACGTAAGCAAGCCAGATTTGCTTATGCGGTAGCTAAGGTTTGATCTTGACGAGCCTAGCATGTACAGACATGGCCTCAGGAACACGGATCACCGAAAGGTAAAGCATGAATCATATAGTAGATATGATGAACATGTCGATTGTTCGCCATTGAAACTATATCAACTCTCGTGATGATCGGTTTTGATGTGGTGGATTTGGTTCGTGTGATCACTAAAACAATGTGAGGGATATTGTTTTGAGTGGGAGTTCACCTAGATTAATTTAATTATTAATTAGAACTCAATTTATCATAAACTAAATCAAAGTGAATTTGCATAGTTGTTGTAGTCATTGGCATCCGTTTACCACCTTGCGCTTAGTTATAATTGAGATGATAGAACTATAGAATTCTGGTTAGAGACTTTACGAACTGGTATCGTATTGTTTTAAGTGTTAATCTAAAGTTTAAAAGTCCTATTGCAAACTTTCAGTAAGTTCCGGTTACTCCATGAAGTTTAATAATTAGTATTAAATCAAGAGTAACAATTCCAAGTGTTAGTATATAAGTATCATGTTTGTATCCATGATTCTTGATATTCAAAGGATTCTCTTAATATCAAGGTTATCTAGGATCTGAAAGAGTTGTTTCAGAAACCATGATGTGTGGAAGATATTGTGATATCTGAAACGAAGTTTTGGTTACAACATGATAGAGTATAATATGGCAAAGTTCATGTTCTCATATTTTGATGAGAAATTACAAAAAAAAAAGGTTGGAGACACTTGTTGTCCTAATCCTCCAAAAGGTTTTGGATAGCAACATTATACTCATAATTCATCGTTATAAGCTAAAAGTAGCTTGATCATGGACGATTCCATGATAAGGGTGAATATTTGATGTAGGTAAAATGTTTACTACACCAAGAGATTACTAAAGAAAGGAATTTGAAAGAACACCAAATATTTGATGATGGTGATCTACTTCAAAGTGCAAGTCCAAAGACATTGGTATTTAATTATACACGCTTTGGACTATATGTCATATGTATGACTTCACTATTGATATTGATAGATTCTTTCAAATAGAAAAGGAAATATTGAAAGAGAATCTCATAAATATATGGCAGAAAAGAAAAGACTAGAATTGTTCAGTTTAAGTATATAGATGATATACATGTTATGGCTATATTCTTTGCTTATTAAACAATGTGGTTCTCAAGTATTTGATACTGAATTTGTTGGTGTGAATCGTCATACGAAACAACACAATTCATGAACTACAATGGCCTAAGTAACTAGCAAAAGAATATGTGATGATGTTCATCGAGAACAAATAAAGGGTTATTGTGTTGCTCGTTAAACATCAAAGCTTGCCTTCAAAGATTTGTTTTATCAGGTATTATGAGAACAAAAAGGGTTGTTCAAATAATTGCCGTAATCCATAAAAGATGGATGATTCACAAATCTCGTTGGAGAAATCACATCCATAAAACTAGTGCTAAAAATGTCGAAAGACAAATTGATTGAAAGATCACTTAGGAAGTGACATCGCCGTTTAAATTATATTGGAAAGAAAACATGAAGAAATTCCATGTGGATGGAATTTTGGAGTCTTTTGATTTTGATCAAATAACGCTTGTGAAACTTTCCTAGAGATAATTAAAACTTCGTTCATAGGCCAAAAGGGAACGAATGACTAGCTAATTGGAACTTGTACATATTATTGTACGAAGTCCATTATGTATAGTCAAGAGCGATGGATTTCAACTTCATATGCTTTCTCCGAAAATTTGAGTGAATATATGAATATTTACTTAATAAGGATGAAGTATGAAACATTTGAAAAGTTCAAAGACTTTCAAGATGAAGTGCAAAATCATTGTAACAAGAATATAAACAGTTTATGATAAAGATCATAAAGGAAGATATTTGAGTTACAAGTTTAGCATAATACCTAAGATTTAAGAAATCGTTCCATGGATTTGCATTTTCCCGAAACACCATAAGAGTATGGAGCGTTCGAGATATGTAATTAAACCTTGTTTGACATGGTAAGATCGAAAGGTGTAATTCATAAAACTGCCATTGTATTTTAAAGATTAAAAGCTTTAGAGATTACCGTTTTTCCACTGAAAAGAGCTCCATCATAATCCGTTGAAATGACACCATATAAGGTTATGGTTTGGGATAAAACCCAAGTAGTCCTTTCTTAAACATTGGTATGCTATGCATAAGAAAGATGTTTGCAACCAAAGTCGGATGAACCTGTCTTTGTATGTTATTTCGAATAACTGTTAAGTACTCCTCCATAACATCGGAGACAAAAGTGTTTGTCACTTAAAACGTCAAGTTTCTTTAAGAAGGAATTTTTCGTGAAAAGTTAAAGTGGGAGGACAATAGAAACTTTGATAAGGTTAAAAGAACCTTAGCTATATGTGCAGAGTTGCGCAGCGCCGAAAAGTGTTTCGGAGGCAGCAACAATGCTCATGGTTCACGTACCTCAAAGGTTGTGGTCACGGAGATCCAAGTTCCTATTGAAACAAGTAGGTCGGATGAACAATCAAATACCAAGATTTGAGGGTTGAATCATTATTTGAGAATAATGAACCGATTACATGCAGAGAAGCGATGATGGGCCCTGACTCCGTAAAATGGCTTGAAGCCATAAAATCCGTGATAGTTCCATACACGAGAAATCAAGTTTTGAACTTGAAGGACCCTCGAGAAAGGTGTAAGACCTTATAGTTGTGTTTGGATCTATAAAATAGATAGACATGGATGTTGCACATCTATGAAATAGTCGACATGTTGGGAAAGAGTTCACAACAATGTTCAAAGATTGACTATGATAAGATTTTGATCTTTCATAGTGATATTTAGTCTAGACGGATTAATGTAGCAACCACTACATATAATTTGTTATATGGTAGTTGAATAAACAAAACAAGTTCTTCTAATAGAATCGTTACCTAGGACATGTGCATAACACGGTCCATAGGGTTTTGTTAATTCAAAGGATGCTAAAAGCATATGCAAACTTCAATGGTTAGAGTGAGCATAGCGGAGTTGGAATCTTCACTATGATGAAACTGTTGAAAGAGTTTAATTTCATCAGAGACAATGAAGATGCTTGCGTTTGCAAGAAATTAAGTGGGAGCGCTAAGACATGTTTCTAATACATTATGTGGAAGACATATTGTTGATTGGAAATAATGTATCTTTTATTAACACATATTAAGAATTTCATCCCGATGAAAGACTTAGGCAAAACCCAAATATTTGGCATCAATAGACGCTAATATGGTTGTGCCAGAAGTACATAGATAAGATATTGAATGAGTTCAATATAGAAACTACAAGAGAAGGTTCTTGTCGCACAGAAAGGATTGAATGAGTTCAATGTTGATGATATATTCAAGTGTATTGACATTTGGTAAAGTGAAACAAATAATCAAGTATAGATTGATACTTGATGTATGAAATCACAAAGAGTATTTATATCAATCATACTGTGATATGTACAAATCCAGATATGTCCTATGCTCTAAATGTTGAGAGCATATACCAGAATGATTCGTAAGATGATCATTGGACAATAGTAAGGATATTCTTATGATCTTCTGAAAGAACTAAGAGTATAATATTTGTAGAAGTGACAAATAGATGGTTAGTTCATTGTAAAAGTACTACATTGATACTAGCTTTGTCACAAAGTACAAATTAAGTTTATCTCAATCTAAACTAAGGGTGGCACAATATAATGGAAGGTGAGTTCCATAATGGATTTGGATGATTTCCAAAGTTAAGACATTGTGACAGATACTACAACAAAAGGCTAAGTATATGACTGCTATTATAGCAGCAAAAGAGGGCATTTGTGTCAAGTAGTTTGTTATCAAACTAGGTGTAGTTCACAGCGGGATAATACTATGAAGATATATTGTACGACAATATTGTCAACATGTTTTAACCCCAAAGAGCTAAAGGTCACACCGAAATACCAAATTTATACAAAGCCATCTCATTAGAGAATGAGTGATGCGTAGAGACGCAAAGACATGCAATTACACACGGACCTGGAAGTGTCAGATCCGGAGATCAGTTGACCACTAGCAATCGTGTACATACAACACTGGAAAGCCATAGGTGTTATATACACAAAGGTTCGAAACTAGATTATTGACTCTAGTGCAAGTGGGAGACTGTTGGAGATATGCCCAAGAGGCAATAATAAAGTGGTTATTATCATGTCTTCACACTTATGATAAATGTTTACATACCATGCTATAATTGTATTAACCGGAAACATTAATACTTGTGTGATTTGTAAACTAAAATAAGAGTCCCTAGTAAAGCCTCTTGTTAAACTAGCTTGTTGGTTAATATATGATCATGGTTTCCTGATCATGAACATAGAGATGTTATTAACAACAGGATCATATCATTAGGAGAATGATGTGATGGACATACTCCTATAGATAAGCGTAGCATAAAGATCAAGTCATTTCAATAGTTCAATTGCTATATGCTTTCTGATACATAGTAACCTAATTCCTTCGACCATGAGATCGTGCATATCACCTTTACTGGATGGATGCTTTGATGTCATCAAACACCACACCGTAACAGGGTGGCTATAAAAGTGGCATTGAGTGTTCGGAAAGTATTGGTTGAAACACATGGATCAAGAGTGGGATTTGTCCATCCACATGACGGATAGATATTCTCTGGGCCCTCTCGGTGAAATGTCATCCAATTAGCTTGCAAGCATGTGACTTGGTCACAAGGGATCACATATCACGGGAACGAGAAAAGAGTACTTATCAGTAACGAGGTTGAACTAGGTATGCAGAGATACCGACGATCATAACCTTGGATAAGTAACATATCGTGAGACAAAGGGAAATTGGTGTCGTATGTAAGTGGTTCATTCGATCGCAAAGTAATCGTAGAAATATGTGGGAGCCATATGAATTTCCAGATTCCTCTATTGGTTATTGTTCGGAGAAGTGTCTCGATCATGTCCGCATAATTCACGAACCGTAGGGAGACACACTTAAGGATTCGACGTTGTTTGAGTAGTTATGGTATTATGAGAAAGAGACCGAATGTTGTTCGGAGTCTCGGATGGGATCCGGGATATCACGAGGTGATCCGGAATGGTCCGGAGAATAAGATTCATATAAGGAAAGTCCCGTTTCGGAGTTGGGGAATGGTTCCGGTGTTTTCATCGGGAACATTCTAGAAGGTCCCGGAATGTCCGGCACTCCGGAAGGGGAAGGGTACATGAATGTGTCATTGCATGTTGGAATGATTGCATCATGTACTAAGTGTTCTCGCTGTCCAAAATAAAGGGTTTATTTAAATCCTAAATTGAAAAGTCAAACGGCTAGTTTGAAAGTCAAACGGCAAGTTTTTGGAAAGTGGAAAGAGGAGGAAAAGAGGGAAACCGAGTTGGAGAGGGAGACCTCCTCCAACCGGCGGCCAACTCCAATGCCGAGTTGGGGAGGGACTCCACTCCCTCCCCCTGGCGCGCCAGCCCCCTCCCACCTATATAAGGAGGGGCAGGGCTCCCCTCCACAAACACACAAGTTTCCTATCCTCTAAACTAAACCCTAGATCTAGACCCCGGTTTAGAGCTATTCGGTTTAGAGCCTTCTAATTGGTTTAGAGCCCTCTAATTGGTGTGTCTAATTACTAGACCACTAATAGCCTCTCTCATAAGCTCCACCATACTCGCACCGGCTTAAGGCGAAGCCCTGCGGGATTTCCCCTCTACTTCCGGTACCACGCCGTTGTGCTGCCGGAATCGCGAGGAGAGTGCTACAACCTCCGCTGCCTGCTGGAACAAGGGAGAGGAAGGTCTTCGTCGAGTACCGAACGTGTGACCGACTGCGGGAGCGCTGCTGGAACGTGGCGCTGGAAGGATCGTCTACGCGATCTTGAGATCGGAAAGAGTACGACTACATCACCCACGAGAATCTGCTCTCGTTAAACACTTTGGAATCTTCGAGGGTGAGTTATTCTATCGACTCGTTGCTACAATCTAGTAGATAGATCTTGGCTTGTTTGTTTGTATGCGATAGAAAATTTTTGTTTTCCATGCTACGAACCCCTACACGGACGGTATTGCAGAAGCGCCGTCCTCATAGAGCGGTGAGCACTGCATGAGCCCGAAGGAAGAGACAACCACGTGGCCATTTGGGCGAGTGTCATGCATGGTTCCCAAAACTTACAATTTCCCTTTTTGTTTTCTTCGCGGTCTAGGGTTTCTTCAATTTGGGAATTAGGGATTGAAATATTTGGTGACGTACATCTCCTTCTAATTGTCATTTAATCCATGACCAGTGTGATGTGGATTGGATCCTAGCGCACCGCTCCATCGAGTGTGGCCTATGTGTCGCATCAGGTAATGTAGTGAGCAGGTGGTGGTGTGTGTCGGTGAACCACCGGTCATTCAAGCGACAACGATCGGACGTCATAGCGGAATCTTCGCCCTCGCACAGCGTGAGCGCTATGTGGGCCTGAAAGTCAGAGACAACCACGTGGCCATTTTGGTGAGTGTCATGGTCCCAAAAACTTCTAATATCCTTTTTTTGTGTAATTTTGGATCTAGAGTTTCTTTAATTTTGGAATTAGGGTTTCCAATATTTGGTACGTACCTTGTAATTGTCTTCTAAGCCATGAGTTCTATGATTGGATTGCAATGCGCCACTCCATCGAGTGTAGCATGTGTGCCATATCGGTTCGTGAAGTGAGTAGGTGGTGGTGCGTAGCGGCGGAGCCAGCGACAAAAGTATGTGTGATCAAAGAGCCTGAATACTAGGGCTTGGTTCATAAATATGTACATACTAAAGGGCTTTTACCAAAAATCCATGGGTTCAGTTGACCCCATAGCTAATGAGAAGCTCTGCCACTAGTGGTGCATCCTGTGAACCACAAGTCATTCAAGCTACATAAAAGATTAAAACTTGACCAAATACTCATTACATACTTATAGAAATCAATACCAATCCATCCTATGCCCTTGGGAACATGGAGAACTACTCACAACATAGAAACATTACAAAGATCAGAGGGTGAGGGAAATCGTTGATGGAGAGGCGCAGGCCCGAGGTGATGGAGATGGTGAAGGAGGTGGCCATAGGCGGCGGTGGCAGCAGCCCGTCAGCACAGCTGCAGGGCGACAACCCTTGGGGCGACAGCTGTCCTGGGAGACGGCGGCCCCTGGCCCCCTTCTTCCTTGGATATGGTGTTGGTATGGAGGAGCTCCTCCTCCTCCTTGGTGGCTTCCAAGAAGGAGGATTTTTTCACAGTGGATGTGGGCCTCCAAAAGTAGGGCTTCTCCTCGATATATAGTGGTGAAGATGCAATCTAAGCCATGGGTTGGCTACCCTTTTGATACACAAGGGCTCTTGGACACCTATAGAAACCTTTCTAGGCCTTTACTTCTGTCTCAAGAAGTCCAACAAACCTACCCATGGATCATTATGGTCAATCACGTCATAACTTTTGGAATCTCAAAACTACTTTTGTACCCCTCCATAAGACGGGTCTATAGGGCACACATGAAATCCGTTTTGGACGTATAATATATCAATCAGAATTAGACAACAATTTCAATAACTTTCATGCCGAACGTCATTTCATTGGACACCATCTTCGTGTCTTTATCTTGGCACCTTTGAAAACTATTCTGTAGAGACAAATTTCATGAAACTCTGAATTTCACCATAATAAGTGATGTCCTTCCATACCTATGCAACTACTACACAACAAAGTGTAAAACAAGAAATTATGCACATTTGCAACTATTAGTAGGTTAGTACCAATAAATATAATAAAAATGTAAAATAATAATCCCTGTCTAGAAATAATTGACTTGACTTTGTCTAAATTCGAATGTATCTAGACGCAGTATATAAATACATTTGAATCTAGATAAACCAAAGTTAGTTATTCTTGGACGGAGTGAGTAGGAATTTTAACACAATAAACTATAAAGTTCTTCATGAATATTGTGCATGGCATGCGAGAGTTTGATCTGTATTTCATTTGTAAGAAGAACTGCACCGGATTGATTGGTTTCACATATGCTCAGAAACACACGGCTGCCTTAGATGTTTTGTATACGAAGCTCCTACGGATACACAAGATGACTATATACGCATGGCTGAGTCCACAATATTTGAGTGTGTGTATAGGTTTTGTCGTGTCGTGAGGGACAAGTTTAGGACAACTTATTTGAGAGCACCAAATGAACAAGACACAAATCATATACTGGCACATAACTCAACAAGGGATTTGCTTGGACGCTTGGGAGCCTCGACTACATGCATTTGGGATGGAAGAATTTTCCATTTTGGTTGTCAAAGGATGTTCAAAGGCAATACTAAATAATGCAGTGTGGTACTTGTTGCTATGGCATATAAGACTTGTAAATTTGGCATGTTTTCTTTGGCATGACTACATCTCATAATGATATCAATGTGATGCAACAATCTCTAGTGTTTGAAGACTTGTTGAAGGCAATTTTCCGACGGTAAACTATTAATCAATGGCAGAGAGTACACGAAATGCTACTACCTAGCTGATGGCATTTACCCTAGGTGGGCCACCTTTGTGAAGACAGACCCCGACCATCATACTGATGCAAGATCTTGGTTTTTGAAGTGTCAGGAAGTTGTCAAGAAAGATGATGAGCGAGCATTTGGTGTGCTCCAAGCTTGTTTTGCTATAGTCAGATACTTTGCTTTTACATGGTTAATTAATATCTCAGATGTGGTTGGTGATGAATGCTTGCGCGAGCATGCATGATATGATCATCGAGAGTGAATGTGATAATCCGGTGGTTGATGATCAGTCAGTTGAGCACATTGGCCCTCTTGCCGAAGTCGATCACGAGGTGCCTACTGAGTTTGGTGATTTTCTCGTCATGCATCAACAAATCTGTGACGAATAAGAGCATGCGCAATTGCATGAAGATCTCGTGGAGTATTTGTGGGCGCTCAAAGGAAATGCCCGGCCAATTCCAGGACAACTTGATCTATTTGAACTTAAATTATTTAAATTATTGTGTGAATTATTTTATTTATGTTTAGATTTGTAATAAATTTGGGTTTATTTAAATTTTATGTGCTTCAAATATAGGCTATTGTGATTGAAATATGTGAACTAGCCAAAAATAATAATTTGGAGCCTTGATCGTTGGGGACCGTCGGTATGGGCAAGCCATGTCAAGACACGCAGTTTGGACACGCGTCCCCAAAGCCACCGCTGTCGCATTTTCTGGCCACTATTTGGGGGCCAGTGGAATGAGATGCTCTAAGGCGTGAGGTGATGTCTAGGATTCAAACATTATTGTGATTGAAATATGTGAACTAGCCAAAAATAATATTTTGGAGCCTTGATCGTTGGGGACCGTCGGTGTGGGCAAGCCATGCCAAAACACGGCAGTTTGGACAGGCGTCCCCAAAGCCACCGCCGTCGCATTTTCTGGCCACTATTTGGGTGTCGGTGGAGATGCTCTAAGGTGTGAGGTGATGTCTAGGGTTCAAAAATATTAGGACAACAATGAGTGGAAAAAATTGATAAGAAAAGTCTAAACATGACCGTCGATAAGCCCTATGATATGATATTTATAGATTTTGTCGTGCCACACCAATATAGCACATGGGTAGTATCTAAGAAAAAAAAGAAAAATACTAATCCGAGATCAAATTGTGTTTAAAGTCTCTTAGATATGAAATTTGGGTAGAAATTTCACTAAATCATGTTTAAACTCCCTTAGATAAGTGTCACAAATGCATAACTATAACCAAAAAAGTGAAATTTGCTCCTCTAAATTTTATACTCCATCTGATTCATATTAATGAACTCGATTTTATCTAGATTTATATTTTGTTATGCTTCTCTGGTCCATATTTAATATGGACCCGAAAGAGTAGTTCTTTTTTTCGATGCCGAAATTTCATAGCTTGGAGAATGGGGAGCAAGTACATGTGGGGAATTGGGCTTCCGCAATCAAGAACCATTTCCTCCACGGCAAGTTCACACGCCACGTAAGCCCACAACACAGGACGCCTCAAGCCCTACCGCAGTACCGCCGCCGCTCAAAGCCCCCTGCCTCCACCCCCACCCCCACCCCCACCCCCTCCCCCACCCCAACGCCTATCACGCGCGTCGCCCCGCCGCCGTCATCGTCGTTCCCGTTCCCGTTCTCCCTCAACGCGTCCCTGCTATCTCCACCCCGTCCGCAATCTTCGTCCGTCGGGTATCGAGGTATGAGCTTGTTCAACATCTCCACAGTTCTCTGGGCGTGTCGGTGCGCCATCTGGATCCCCTATGTTGCTTAATTGTGGTTTCCTCTTGTTTCTCCCCGCCGATGCAGGGGAACATGGCGAGGTTGGTGTCGAGTTCCCTCGTCAGGGGGCTCGTGCGATCGTGCCGCGCCTCCAGCACGGCGGTAAGTGCCCCTGCGCCTTCAATATACTCCTTGCTATGAAGAATCTCGAGAGCTTTTCCCCAATTTTACCTACTGGTGGGAACCCCCAAATCCCCAAACTGCTGTCAGGTTCACAGGAACTTACCAGGCTCTAAAATCCACTCGTCTACAGTTATGGTAGTTTAATGTCGTATTCATCTGTCTCATCTTTCTAAGATGAAGTTGTTTGATATAGATTTCATAATTATCCTGGTTTCCACCTTCCAATGGTATCATGTCTCGTGACCTCACGTGTACCATTGATTTTATATCTGTAAATCCTTATGTGTAGAGCGCATTTCCTGGTATATTTTTATCTTGACGAATGTTATGGATGCTATAGTTCTCTCCCTAATTGTCTCCCAGAATTGTGTTATATTTCAATGCAATGTTCGGGAAAGCTGTTTAATGGTGTGTGCTGTTAAAAGAAAAACCCATTTCAATGCTGTGTGCATTCACCTTGAGTGGTTTGGTGAGGCTGGAATCATCTCCTGACTTTGAACTTTGTAATGCTTCTACTGGTGGTTAGGGTTCATGCTAAATGGAATAGGGGCTATGAACCATTGGAAACTATAGAGGGTCGCAAGTCAGTTTCAGCTTAGACTTGTGATCATTTTATCATAGTTGATGTTTTATCGACGGTCTTCCCTGTTCCTTACCTTCATTATTTATGGGCATCTAAGGTCCATTTACCCATGTTCTTGTGTTTAATAGAAGTGCCAAGCCTTGCTTTGCTTCCAACAATTTATTGAAGAACTAACGAATGTTGAACTATCAGCTTTTCTGAAACAATTCAGATTATTTCTGTTATGATGTTTCTCTCATGTTTGTAATATTTTATTTTGCATGATAACTGGAAAAGCAGACTGTGTCACGACCAACTTTCCAACAGTTCATGACCTACTCATCAGCACCCGTTGGTGATTCTAACATGAATGGGGGCACAAGTACACGAGTAGCTGCTGATCCTGATACACATCAAGATTTCCAGCCTACAAGCAAAAGTTCTGACATGTCTTTGCATGACATTGTTGCTCAGGTATTTACATCTACATATGATCTTTCAGAGCATTTAGAATCCAAACACATGAAATGTAACAAAAGTAGGCATGTCACTAAAACTGCAAAGCTTGAAGTTGTATCATGTTCTTCTGCCATTCATTAATTGCCTCAGTGAAATCTTTGGCAGGATATCAAGCAGAATCCGGTCTTGATCTACATGAAGGGTTATCCTGATGCTCCCAGGTGTGGATTCAGTGCACTGGCTGTTAAGGTCCTCCAGCAATATGGTAAACTATATCTCGGTGCCAGCTGACAGTTAATTTTATCTCTGAAATCCCTAAATTATATCTTGTTTATTGCAGGTGTCTCTATCAGTGCTAGAGATATTCTGACTAATATGAAGCTCAAGGAGAGTGTCAAAGCTCACACGTAAGTGGGCCGTCACAACATCCCTGATGATATACTTTTAGATAGAAGACAACTTTCTTAAAAGAGAAAAGGAACCACCCATGTGTGGTATATAGTTGAAATTCTGCATCACGGCAATAGGGATTCATCATAACATGTTTGCCCCGTGCTACAACATTGCAGAGCTCTACTTTTCATGTTCATCCTTATTCAGTTTCATCCATATGCATTATAGATGTAAGTGGGTCGTTCATTTTTCTGAACTAAAGAGGGGAGGGGGTACCCCTAATAGTGACCCACTTGCATCTCTAATATGCATCATTATACATGGAAATTATAAATGGATAGTCTAACACTGTTCAACAAGTGACAAACATACCTGATATGAGTTTGATTCGGTTGAGGCTTTACTTAAAAGGCATTCATCCATAACATGTGTGCCTTGCGTTACAAAATTGCAGAGCACTACTTTTCATGTTCGTCCTTCAAATATCCATTTTTATTCAGTTTCATCCATATGCATCATGATACATTGAAATGATAAATGGATAGTCTAACACTGTTCAGCTAGCTAAGATGCCAGCACTTGTGATATAATATCATTTGTTGATATTATTACTTAAAACTACTCTTTGTGCAGAAACTGGCCTACATTTCCCCAAATATTTATCAATGGAGAGTTCGTTGGGGGGTCTGATATCATATTAAACATGCACCAGGCAAGTGAACTGACCACCAATGTTCCATTCACCAGGTGTATCCACCTTAGCTGGTCCCTTTCACTTAGTGACTGACTTCTCTCAAATTTCTTCAGAAAGGTGAACTTAAGGATCTTCTAGCTGATGTTAATGCGCAAAAGGGCGAGCAGGACAGTGCTCCATGAAACAAGCTACAGTATGTTAGCGCTAGCATGGAGATGGGTGCTTTCTTTTTGAGTATTCATACTCGGATGATCTTCGTGTGACGCTGTTGTTTCTACACAGCATTCGGTGTGGATTTTCATTCTCCTGTTGCCAGCCATGATGGAAACCCTGTTCCAAGAGCGGACTAGTTTTTGTTTCATGATAAATAAATACCACTCTCGAAACTGCCTTTTTTGTACTTTGTAATATCTTCTCAGGTATTTTTTGATGGATTCTACTTTGGGCTACACATAAGTTCCAATAACAAATGATTAGGCTTTTACATATGTGCTGCTGTTCTCTCTAGCCAGTTGATTTTGTTTGTGTTACCACTTTCAACCTGCAAGCACATTGTAAGTTGAAGGTTTTCAGTGTTACACTGTTCGAATTCAGAACCTAACTGTAGTACATCATGGAAAAATGCTCGTATGAACTTGTGTTATAGACTTGCCCAAACTGAAGAACAAATATTGACATTTGTAGGTGGAAAGTGGTAAAAAATCAAAACAGAGCGGATTTTGTGCACATGGTTTAAAATAATCAAAACAGACATAAGTTTCAAAAAATCCTTAAAAATGTGAATAAATTGTTGGATGCAGAATAAAAAACTGGACTCACAATATATAGTTTGCAGCCTCATGCAAATGAACTTGGAAACACGTGAAAAAGAAATGGGCCAACGTATTACTGGATTAAAAAAATCATGTGCACAACTCATCAGACGATTTACATCCATCCAAGATTATATCTGAATCTTCAGAACTTGGAAATGACAAAAACCAACCAGGACATCAGGAGCACTCCTGCATATATGCCCTGCTACATCCAACTACTCTGTATCTGTCCTACAACAAATCAGCTATCTAGGAGTACCATCAGAAATCTTGTTACCTGTCCATGAGACCTCGTGCTGTCTTGGTTCAGGCATAAGGCAAAACATCTAAAGTGGACAATCAATTCAGAAGAAAGAAGGATACAACACATTGAAAGAAAAATAGCATCCGTAACCACAAACAAACTGATCACAATGTCTCCGACGTTGGATGGAAGCACAGACCAAATTATGGAAATCTAAATAGTACAAGATTTAGAGAGGCATGTCTGCATATGAAACTCCAAGCTAAGACATGACCGTATACCCAGAAGCCCAAGATGACTACCCAACCATTTATCACTCAATTTTGGAACAACCACAGGTACTTATTATTTAGACACCCGCTACACCAAGCCTTTCTCGTGGCATGCATTTCTTCATTCAATCAAGAAGATGAAGTGCCGATTTCCAAGTTTGTGGTAAGCCATTTGCCAACTTCGTCCATCTCCTCTGGAACAGTATAGTGTCCGAGTCTTCAAGAAGAGTAGATCAGTCAGCATAAGGAAATCACAGTGCTAAAGTGGATTAGAGAAGGCATCAAACCTGCTGTACGACTTGAATGCCACATTTGAAAACCCGGTTGACTTCAGTGCCTCAGCGGATCTTTCTCCATGCTTGTAGAGAACTACATCATCAGCTGCATAAACTCGAAATAGTCACATTTACTGATGGCAGCGCTTGGTTGTGCATAACTAAGCGGAAATACAAAATATGAGTACTGCAGCCCTGATGCCCATGAAAACTTAAGGCGTGCAATAATAAAATTATAAATCACATTTTCCCATTAAAACCTTAAACTAGGCAACTCACTTGTGTTATATCTACTGTGAAGAAGTTCAGACAATACAAGTGTGCAGGCCTACACATGTTCTAAATGTTTCGTGAACAAATATCTCCGGTTTGCAGTACACAGGTCACTAGCTCCAGGAGAAGGATGGATTTTTTAATGCATGGTGGGAAAATATGATGCGCTGAATACCAGCATTTACCAGCAGGGTGTTTATATCAGTATATGCAAAAAAAAAAAAAATCAAAGAACAGATATGCACCTTTTCCATGACAAAGCAGAAGAGGTAATGATGAAGCCTTCTGTGCAGCCTCCTGTGAGCTCTCAATTTTGTTCTTCAATGACCTGAGGTGGCCAGATAGCACGAAGTGGATCAGCTGCAAGGCAGCAGCTTCAGTGAAACTTGTACACATAAACATACTAGCACAAACCTGGCACATGGGAGCCAGCCACTGAGACCAACAGCCACGCTTAGGTTCACAGGATATGGATTGCCATTTCCATATTTTCCATGGGCAAAACAAGTCCCGGAGTAAAGCGCAGTAGCGGCACCCATACTAAAGCCACCAACACCAAGCTTGACTGATATGATTAGTGTAACAGGGTCAATAATGATAAATAAGACCCCAACAAGTCCATTCTATTGAATTATCAACATATGAAATCAAATTAGCTTGTTTTTTGGGAAGATGCATGAGCATTACAGGCATCTAGAAATGTAAAAAAGAATGCCTACAACACAACAGAGAAATAACAAGAAGATATGTCTCTCCATATCTGGTGTTTGCTTGATAATAATGGGTTTCAAAAAGTAAATAAACAGAAATTGACATGGAACCATACTGTCGGCAGGCTCGGTAGACAATAAATTTGCGACATGTGCAGCCGCAGAATCCAGCCCCTCAATATCATCAGGAGAATCTTCTGAAAGATCAGCAACGTCAAACCCTGTGATCCCAGAAAAAAAGAAAAAAACCATGTCAACACACACATATCAAAACAAATAACTATTTCAAAAGGATTTAGTACAATATATCCAAGACATAAATAGGGTATTCACATATTATATAACTTACATGCAGTAGAAGGGAAACCGCCAAAAATTGCCACAGGCCTCGTAGGTGCAGTTGGGCAAATCCATTTTATCTGCAGAGGTGGCAATTCAGAGAATCAGAAGGACTTGCAACTGGATACATAATTAATGGTTGAAATCTAGATCCTAACTTACATTAGGAAGGGGAAGAGTTTCCAACAGTTGAGACCAGCTGCAAATATAACATAAAAAATCCATTATGTCCGTCGCAGTACATTGTTTAAATAATTTTAAGCATAGTGCGTAGCATGTATGGTACTCCCTCCGATCATTAATATCAGCGACACTTATTATGGATCGGAGGGAGTACATAGTTTCTTTAATATCACGATAGCACATAAACCATCTTTCTTGCCAATAGTAATGCAGTGATTTATGCTCAAATGAGTGTGCATGTCATGACTAGCGAACAATTAACAGTGGCGGTTATGCTGTCTAAAAGAATAAGAAAATATACTGCGTAGCAGATTCTAATCCATTGATCACCACAAGTATCGCATGAAAATATCTTCACTTAATAAGATGATTCATGAGGTCAGCAGCATCAGGACACACGCACAATTATTGGGCAGGGAATTAACTTGGACAAACTGCTATCATCATAAACAGCAGGACAGTGAGATGTCCACATTCTACAGTGCAGTTGGCTGAGAGACATGAAAACGATTACACGAGATCCAAGGATGCCTATGGTTCGTCAAGGATTCAAGACGAACAGGCATCAATCGCAACCAGAGCTGGTAGCTAGCGGGAAGGGGAGAAGGGATGGTGGCGTACCTGGCTCCATTGTCGCCGAGGCCGTGGAGCCAGACGATGGTGGCCTTGTGCGCGCCCTTGGGCCTCACCACATGCGTCCGCCCGTACTCGAACGGCCGCTTCGCACCTGCAAATCATCCACCATCGCATCCCAAACCCCAAACAAATCAAACGAACGACGGTCACAATCAATCGCAGGCATATACATACCGGCCGCGACGGAGCTGGCGCCACCGAAGCTCATCCCGCGAACAGTCGCCGCAGTCCCTGCTCTCCTCGCGAGCACGCTCGCCAACGCCACGAATCCAATGGCCTGAACAACGAAGAGGTTAAAAAGGGAAGCGCGCGTGGGTACGAGGGAGCAGGGGCGATTGGAGCGAGGAGAAAAGGCAGATTTGGGCGGCGGAAAGGGGAGCGGCTTTTTCTTATGGGAGTGAGTGCGAGGGGAGGGGAGGGGAGGGAATCTACGGGAGATTGCTGCCGGTGGCAGGGGCAGGGGCGCCACCATGCCCCCGCTTCAGTGCTCCACCACCACCACCACTGCGCCACCTGTGAGCGCGCGTGATGGGTGTGGCAGGCACGCCACGAATGAAACAGTGGCTCGCTACAGGACTCGGGGGGAAAGGTAGCCGACAAGCGCCTGGCGGTGGAGGGATACGGGATGAGAGAAGGGAGGAGATGGATCGGGGTTTGCGAAGTGCGAACCTCTCGGACGGCGGCGACGTGGTCCGGCGGCGGAGCTGAGGACGAGGACGAGGGAAGCAGGTGTCGTCGCGAGGAGCCGGCCGATGGCGATGCGGTGCGGTGCGAAGGTCGAATCGTATCGTCCGTCCGGATCTTTCTCTTCTGGTCTTGGCAAACGGTGTGGCCGTCTGTGGTTTTCGCTAGTCTGTGCGGTGGGTAACGTGGCCTGCTGGGTACGATGATGGACTCGGTGCGAGCCCGTGATGACTATCGACCTTTTTCCATCTTTTTCTCGAAAAAAAAGAGAAAGACACTTCTGATCCTGGAGTTAGTCGAAAGATTCTAAAAAAAAAAAGAGTTCCACGCTACATTCTACGTGCGCATGCAAAATTTCGTGAAAACCAACAATTTTGTTGTAGCTTGTATAAAAAGATAAAAATACCGTCTCGTAAGAATCAAAGTAGAATTCCTGTGTAACAACTTTGTGCGCATATAGTATGTGGGGATGAACGGTTGTTGCTTTAGTGCGCTGTTTCTATCAGGTCATAACATAGCAACTTCACAAACAGAAATAATTTAAAGAAACTACAAAGAGTAGTATATAAAATGGCCGATAATGGTATGCCCGTGTGACTATGACTAGATGTGACAAACATCTACGTTTAAATCGTCATTGTTTCATGGCAAGCTTCTTTAAGAAGTGTTTACGCATCTGCACTAACGTCACCAACTATGTCATGTAAAGGTCACACCGAGGAATTTTCATTATAATCGCTAGATTCAACCAACCAGGAGTATAACATGGGCGCGAATACAACGTCTTCAACAAGGAAAGGATGCTGATTTTATTTTCCTTGTGATGAAATTCTTTGAGGATTGCAGTAATTAGAAGTTTGTATGTGTGTCGATGTTGAATTTATAGCTGATCTTAAGATCCTGTCATGAGTCGTGGAATACATTAGAAAATAGGGTATGAGGTAATCTCGTCGAAGAGTACAAAGAGACCATGACATCATGACAATTCTAGCCCTTGAGAATGGATAAAAGCTCTACATCATGACATCATGAGGACACATTGATATTGTTTTAAAGGAGGAGGAGAAGAAGTAGATTGGAGCTACAAAGCAAAATCTGCGAAAATGAATGTCTCGAATGGCTTGACTCTCCGACTAGGTGTTCGAGCCTTTATATACAAGCATCTTGTTTGGCTGGACTGGAAGCAGTGGCGGACCTACAGGGTAATGCCGGGTGGGCCATGACATACCCTGCAATCTAGCCCACGTGTGTAGGTCTAGTAGAAATAAAACAGCAGCAGGCCGGCCTGGTTGAGCGAGTAAACCTGAACATAACGATACAGATCAATCGATATGGAAAAAAGAAGAGTGGACAGGATCTTCAATGATCAAGTGGAGCAGTTACGCAAGATCATCGTGAACTCTCGCTTATCAATCGATCTAAAATCATCTCCACGGCCAGCGGCAACGATGCAACGCCGCCACGTCCACGCCGGCACAACCTGACGCAACACCCGGCTTCATAGAACTACCAGCATCCAGAAGCCATCGTTAATCGGATTTCGAAAATCCAAGCCTCGCCCCTAGTCCGTCATGGCGGGATTTGGACGCCAGTTCTCACTTTGCCGCGCCGCCACCGGACCAGCAAGTTTTTCAGGCAAGTGACGCCAGTCTCACTGCACGGTAATCTGTGTTCTCTTATCGCATGTGAGATTTGTTAGATGTGCCATATTCCATATGTACTTGCACTAAGGTTTGTCATTGGTGAATGGCATCTCATTCAAAAGTTATCCCGTTAATGATTGTCTCTTGAACGATTGTCTAGTCACATACATATATTGAGCGGGCTATGTTCTTTGAACTGGATGAAGATAATATAATCGAGACTTTCATGTCCTTAAGCAATCTTAGGCCACACAAGTCAAAGAAGCAGTACTATAAGTTTATTTTATGCATATTTTAAACTATTATATGGTATTTTGAACTATTTATATGGTAATTTTTGCATCTTTCAACCACATATTATTTATTCCATATATATATATACCGTGTTCCAATGCGTTTTACAATTATTGATTGATGAATTAGTGAGTAATTTTAGCGGACCAGACATTAAAAATTTTGTGCGGCATACCTATTGGTGAAATCCTAGATCCGCCACTGACTGGAAGTCTTGGATCTCCGGCACCATTGATACCACTAGCAGTTTGGGTGGTAGCTCACTTCTCCAGAATCTCCACTATGTCATCAGTTTGAAATCAAGGTGAGAGACCGTCGATCTCCGGGACAAAGTACACAGCATAATAAGAGCAGTGGCACGCGCTCCACTTTCCGTTGAGCATCACGTCGCTGTCACTGGAAAGGGCCATGTCGAATGATCAAGCGGAAGAAAGGGATCGTGCGATCTGACAAAGGACAAATATTAGTGAGGTTTGCAAGGTCGACAGGCCGCAGGGACAGGGGGGGGGGGGGGGGCTCCTCACTCCGCAAGTGGCCGCCGAACCCACTGCTCGGATCACGCGCCGACGAATGGCCCAGTCACCACTCCCACCGCTGCAACGGTCCTCGTGGGATTGCTGGCCATTTCGAATGGAAAAAGATCGTCACTGCCATTTCTACGTATGTTTATCAGTCTAATTTGTTGCTGGATTTTCTTCTTCTCTCAAGACTAGTTTTCAGCTGGATAACAAGATCATGCCATTTCTACGTATGTTTATAGGCCTTGCTCTCTTTGCCCGACGGCCTCGATCCACCCAACAAGCGTGCATTTTCCATATATGTTCCCTAATTATTTACTTTCTCTTCTACTTAAAAAGTATATTCAGCCTTCCCATGCCATTTTCATGTATGTATAAAGGTCTTGCTTTCTCTTCCTATCTCTGCTCTATCGTACGCTCGTATATGTCCGCCCTCAGGTGCGCATGGGCATGAAGACAGAGGTCAGGGAGAGTCGGCGACGGGCTCTCGGTCTGGTCGCGTGACGCGAGGCGGGGAGGAGGCGTGAACCTAGGCAAGGGAGTGGCGCCCGATTAAAGCGAATGGTCGGATCTGATGCTGGTGTGCGCTGCTTGTGCTGCCCCGGGATCTTCGCCACCATGCCGGATCTGGAGCTGGTTGTCGAGTACCCCGATCGGATGTCAGGGTGCGTCGCTCCGGACCTCCACCAGCGCCCTGCGCATCCTCTACATCCTCGCGCGTGTCCGGCAGCTGCGCAATCTTCACCTGCATCCTCTTGTAGGTCCGGCCGGCCAGGCGTGTGCTGGAGCGCCACAATGTGTTGTAGCGCGTTCTGCCGATGGCGCTGTCTGCGCCCAAGGTCGCCGGTCGAAGTTGGCTGAATCGTGGAGTTGTGTCCGGATGCCGAAGACTAATGCTTATTGGACTGAATCAACCATGAGGTGTACTGTTGCAAGCCAGTGAAGCTAGACACCGCCGCTCAATGACGACTGTGTGATGCGAACCTACCAAACGGGATTGACCTGACGCGACGAGTTGACAGGAAGCTGCCAAACGGGCTGGGATTGACCTGACGCTACTCCCACTGGCTTGAGAAGTAGGTGGCTTTTTATTCATCTGTTTATGTATGCATGTGGATTGAATTACAGCCACAGCCCACAGGTGTTCAAATTGGAATTTCGATTCATTTTTCATTTTGTAATGAATCTTCGGTTTAGTGTTCTCAGCGGGAGATACCTGTAGCCTTACTGCTATTCGACAGGACGAGTGGTGAAGGTGGCGTGGGGATGGTGCTGGGGTGTGGAGTTGGGCTGTCGTGTGGTGATATGCAGCCAAAACCATGTATGCAGCTGCGCATGCATCAGCATGGAATGGATCAAGTGGAATGTCACCTGAATTAAGTCTGTTCGTTGTCGGATCATCTGTCTTTGTATGGCGGAAAACAAGGGCAGGAGCATCGGAACAATACAAGACTCAGAGGAAGGAGCACGATTGGAAGTAGTATGTACAATTTCAAACAACCTTCAATCATACCATTATGCTATAAAACTACATACACCACGTTTGGCATGCATGTACATGGTGTATTATTTGCTAGCAACAAATGGTTATTGCTAACGATGGGAACCAGCCCAGTTCGGTCACACCTTCCGCTTCAAGTGTGTCAGTTCTTGCCCCTGAATGGAAAGAAGCATTGGCAGCCGCACGTCGGAGGCCCGGAGGTGTCTCACGAGTACTCTGAACCGGTTGGCTTGTCATTCGTTGAGATTTGTATATGGCTGAATGAGTCAGTAAATAGTGTGTAAGCATGCCTTCTTAGAAATACAGCGAGAGACAGAGAGTTGCGGATGAATGGCCATTTGTTTTGCTATAAAACTAATGCCTACAGTATTTCTCAAACAGATCAACATAAAGTGTCTGAAGTCACATTGGGAAGGGAGTTTCTGCACATGGAGGAAAGGGAAATAGAGCACCGTGTGTGATATGTTGTTAAGAGGAGGATTGAGACTGGTATATGTTGGATTATTAGGCATAATTTCCACGATTAATTCCAGAATATAAATCATGACAAAACCAGCTACTAGCTCATGTAACTCGAACATACTAGATGTACTAAACAACAGGATGATCGGAAACAAACAGCAGCCTAACATGTACTCGCAGAACATGATGAATAACCAAACAGGATCACGTAGCACGTACCGTTCGGTTGTCGTAGTAGAAACTTTGGGGAAGAGTGATCGCAGCAGATGGCGACGAAGACGGCGGTATGCAGCACCGCCTGACTTGGATGGAAGACGACCCGTGATGGAGAACTCGAGCAGTCGCGCAGAGCGCTTCCCAAAAACCTTATTCGCCCTCTCCCGTACAGGATCACAAGGGCGAGTGGTTCCGGAGACCTGCTCTCCCGTCCGCCGGTGCACGCCGGCAAGCGGGATGGAGTAGACTACGGTGACGGCACAAGTAGAGAGGATGGCAAAACCCTAGATTGGTTTTCCGGTGGTTGTTGTGGCGGTAGCCGCGCAAGACTTTATATAGAGCGGCTCAGGAAACCCTAACGGAGGCGAACGTGGGCCGAGTCCACGCTACGCATGTTCGGGTCGGTTACAGTAGCCCACGATCCGGGAGCGACCCGAATAAGCTAACCGTTTGACACGTCTGTCAATTTTCCTGAGCAGCAAAATAAAGCTCGGCTCGGCGAGATTCCCGCAACCCGCAACCCGCAACCCGCGGCGCGCGCGTCGTGACGAGACGAGGCGAGCGTGCGTGCGAGCGGCGTCGTCGGAGGAGGAGCGCGCGTGTGTATCTCTCTTATTCCCACTTACTTACAAAGTGGTGCAACACTCCTCCTTATAAGGTGGTGCAACTCTCCTCCAACTTTTCATGTGGGACTAAACTTTAGCTCACACTACACTCCCATGTGAGCTGCCACAAACATGGGCCCAAACACATATGGGCTGCCACAAATTTGGGCTTTGAGATTTAGGGAAAATCTGAAATACTCATGGGCCTAAATGGATTAACCCCATTATTTCTAACAATCCCCCACCAGATCTCAAATGCCCATTTGAAGATTTGCCAATCCTTGCTACTTGTTTATATACCAGTGTTTCAGCAGAGACTGTTAAGTTGAACTTCCGCCTAGAAACTTGAACTACGTCTATCAACAACTTGAACAATGGACGAACCTTGAATTGCAAGTTTGGTGCCAGTAGATTTCGCTCAGAATCATAACTAGTACTTGGCTGTCAGTAGCCTACCCCGCGGGTTGGAGCATATGCGTCATACTCCCTGGTCTCTTCATGAGTTTACTAGAGATCACCCAGATCTCATAGACCGCGACGTTTACAGTCGAGCTCATATAGGTGTGTTCTTTCAAGAATGCCCTGTAGGACGGCATCTTTGCTAATTAAAGCCAACAGAAACACATTAAGGCATGTTGCCAACCTGCCTTACAGATTATGAGAGTCATGCATCTTCACATAGAGAGGGTTACAAAATACTCTCCTCAGTCAAACCACTAGCTTGTTCTTCCCAGGTCCTAATTCACGGGATCTCCGATCACATAGGTTGGGTTACCACTAAGGTGTGACATCCATGGGTCTCAACCCCATCTCCCTCGATGCACTTTCTATCACATTTCGTGATAGTCCCTTTGTAAAGGGATCTGCCAGGTTTTTGTCTGTTTGAATATACGTAACAGTTATTACTCCGGAGTTTCTCAATTTCCTGACAGATTTCAAACGTCTCTTCACGTGTCTTGATGACTTCGCGTTATCCTTAGAATTGTTCACTTTGACAATAACAGTTTGGTTGTCACAATTCAAAAGGATTGCCGGCACAGGTTTCTCAACCACAGGCAAGTCCATCAAGAGCTCACGCAACCATTCTGACTCAACAGTGGCTGTGTCTAAAGCAGTAAGTTCTGCTTCCATAGTTGACCTCGTCAATATGGTTTGTCTACGAGACCTCCATGACACTGCGCCACCTCCAAGGGTAAACACATACCCGCTCGTGGCGTAGAGTTCATCAACGTCAGAGATCCAATTTGAATCACTATATCCTTCAAGCACAGCAGGATTCCCTGAATAGTGAATCCCATAGCTCATTGTACCACATAGATAGCGCATGACCCTTTCAAGTGCATGCCAATGATCAATACCCGGGTTAGACATGAACCTACTCAACTTGCTCACAGCAAAAGAGATATCGGGTCTTGTAGCCCTCGCTAAGTACATGAGAGAACCAACAACTTGTGAATATTTCAGCTGATCTGTTGGTTCCTTCTTATTCTTTCATAATGTCAAACTGGGATCATAAGGTGTTGGAGAAGTCTTGCCATCATTAAAGCCAAATCGGCTCAAGACCTTCTCAACATAATGAGATTGTGTTAAAGTAATCCCATTCTCGTTCTTAATAAGCTTGATGTTCAGAATGACATCAGCCTCTCCCAGATCTTTCATATCAAAACTCTTTGACAGGAAAGACTTGACCTCATTTATCACTTTCATGTTTGTACCAAAGATCAGAATGTCATCCACATACAAACATAATATAACGCTATCGCCCCCACCATGACGATAGTAAACACACCTATCAGCCTCATTAATGACAAAGCCAGCAGAAAGTAGAGTTCTGTCAAACTTCTCATGCCATTGCTTAGGTGCTTGTTTCAGGCCATATAAAGATTTTAATAACTTACACACCTTTGTCTCTTCACCTTTTACCACAAACCCATCCGGCTGATCCATATAGATCTCCTCTTCCAACTCTCCATTAAGGAAAGCTGTCTTCACGTCCATTTGATGAACGAGAAGACCATAAGAGGCAGCCAGGGATAGTAGTACTCGAATGGTGGTCAGTCTAGCGACAGGTGAATAGGTGTCGAAGTAATCTTCGCCTTCTTTCTGTGTGTAGCCCTTAGCTACAAGACGCGCCTTGTACTTCTCAATAGTACCATCAGGCCTTAGTTTCTTCTTGAACACCCACTTACATCCCACAGGTTTACAACCATAGGGTCGTTCTGATAATTCCCAAGTTCCATTAGAAAGAATCGAGTCCATCTCATTTTGGACAGCTTCTTTCCAATCATCTGCATCTGGAGATGCATATGCCTCAGTAATAGATCTGGGAGTATCATCCACAAGGTACACGATGAAGTCATTACCAAAGGATTTTGCAACCCTCTGTCTCTTACTCCTCGTGAGAGGTTCATCGTCATCCTTCTCAAGAAATTCCTCATGTGGTTGTTCAGAATTCTCAATAGATGCACTAGATTCAGGAAGTATTTCAGAAGAAATCCTACCAATGCTATGCATATCTTTCATAGGAAAAATATTCTCAAAGAATGTTGCATCACGAGATTCCATTATAGTATCAACATGCATATCAGGTACCTCAGATTTAACCACTAGAAATCTATAGCCTACACTCCGTGGAGCATATCCTAGAAAGATACAATCCACTGTCTTGGGTCCGAGCTTGCGTTTCTTGGGAATCGGTATGTTGACCTTCGCCAAACACCCCCAAGTGCGCAAATACGAAAGTGATGGTTTTCTCCCAACCCACTCCTCATAAGGGGTCTTTTCTTTATTCTTGTTAGGAACTCTATTCAGGACATGACATGAAGTCAACAAAGCCTCCCCCCACCATGCCTTTGATAAACCAGCAGTGGCTAACATGGAATTCACCAAGTCAGTCAGCGTGCGATTTTTCCTCTCGGCAACCCCGTTTGATTGGGGCGAGTAGGGAGGCGTCCTCTCATGAATAATTCCGTGTTCCTGACAGAATTCATCAAATATTTTGGGAAAATACTCACCACCACGATCCGACCTAAGACGCTTGATCTTTCTCTCTAGTTGATTTTCAACTTCGGCCTTATAGATTTTAAAGTAGTCTAAAGCCTCATCTTTAGTTTGCAACAAGTAAACATAGAAAAATTTAGTAGCATCATCTATTAACGTCATGAAATATCTCTTTTCACCTTTTGTCAACACACCATTCATCTCGCATAGATCAGAATGTATGAGTTCTAGAGGTGCCAAGTTTCTCTCTTCGGCAGCCTTGTGAGGCTTTCGAGGTTGCTTTGATTGCACACAACTATGGCACTTAGAACCTTTGGCAATAGTGAAATTCGGAATTAAACTCATGCTGGACATCCGAGATATCAAACCAAAATTAATGTGACATAAACGAGAATGCCAAATACTGGTATCATCATTAACACCACCACAAATATGATTCACGGATTTATTACAAAACTCTGAAAGTGAAAATCGGAACAAGCCTCCGAACTCATAACCTTTACCAATAAATTGTCCATGTTTCGAAACAACGACTTTATTAGACTCTAAGACAACCTTAAACCCATCTCTGCAAAGAAGGGAGCCACTAACGAGATTCTTGTTCATAGTAGGGACATGCTGCACGTTCCTCAGCTGCACGATCTTTCCGGAAGTAAACTTCAGATCCACCGTGCCAACACCACGAACAGAAGCATGTGATCCATTCCCCATTAGGACGGATGAATCCCGAGCGACCTGATAAGAAGTGAACATAGAGATGTCAGCACACACATGAACATTAGCACCCGTATCAAGCCACCAACACGGTGATTGAAATACTGAAAGAACAGTAAATAAATTACCATACCCATCAGTATTGCTAGCGGTCACGACGTTGACAGTCTTGGCCTTTTTCCCTCTGCGGTCTGCGCGTTCTGGACAGTCCTTGGAAAAATGGCCGGGCTCTCCACAAGTGTAACAAGACAGTTCACTCTTGTCCCTGTTCGTCTTCTTCTTCTTGAAGGTTGTAGTCTTTACAGGCTTGTTAAAGGAGGGTTTGAAGTTCCCTTTGTTCTTGCCTACGGATTTGCCTTTCTGCACAAAGTTAGCAGTAGCAAGACCCTCTCCTTTCTCAGTAGTGTCCTTAGCCCGAGCCTTCTCCTCAACATCAAGGGACGCTATCAGATTTTCAACTGATATCTCCTGTCTCTTGTGTTTGAGAGTTGTGGCAAAGTTCCTCCATGAAGGGGGCAACTTAGCAATAATGCATCCCGCCACAAACTTGTCGGGTAAGGTACACTTAAGGAGTTCGATCTCCTTGGCAATGCACTGTATCTCATGAGCTTGTTGAACCACAGGAAGGTCCTTAGTCATCTTAAAATCATGAAAGCTCTCCATGATATACAGTTCACTACCAGCATCTGCAGCACCAAACTTGGCATCCAGTGCATCCCAGAGCTCCTTTCCGTCTTTTATGTGCATAAACACATCATACAGACGGTCAGCAAGAATGCTCAGAATACATCCCACAAAGACAGTATTAGCATCCTCGAACTTCTTCTGATCCTCGTCAGATATAGTTCCCTCAGGTTTGCCTTTACTGATGTGGAACACTTTCATCGTGGTCAGCCAAAGCTCAGCCTTGTACTGCCACCTCTTAAAGTGCACACCGGTAAACTTATCCGGCCTCAGTGCATCGGTAAAACCAGCCATTGTTAATTCAGGAAATTGCCTACAATAAGGTTTTTGGATTGTTGGATTATTAGGCATAATTTCCACGATTAATTCCAGAATATAAATCATGACAAAAACAGCTACTAGCTCATGTAACTCGAACATACTAGATGTACTAAACAACAGGATGATCGGAAACAAACAACAGCCTAACATGTACTCGCAGAACATGATGAATAACCAAACAGGATCACGTAGCACGTACCGTTCGGTTGTCGTAGTAGAAACTTTGGGGAAGAGTGATCGCAGCAGATGGCGACGAAGACGGCGGTATGCAGCACCACCTGACTTGGATGGAAGACGACCCGTGATGGAGAACTCGAGCAGTCGCGCAGAGCGCTTCCCAAAAACCTTATTCGCCCTCTCCCGTACAGGATCACAAGGGCGAGTGGTTCCGGAGACCTGCTCTCCCGTCCGCCGGTGCACGCCGGCAAGCGGGATGGAGTAGACTACGGTGACGGCACAAGTAGAGAGGATGGCAAAACCCTAGATTGGTATTCCGGTGGTTGTTGTGGCGGTAGCCGCGCAAGACTTTATATAGAGCGGCTCAGGAAACCCTAACGGAGGCGAACGTGGGCCGAGTCCACGCTACGCATGTTCGGGTCGGTTACAGTAGCCCATGATCCGGGAGCGACCCGAATAAGCTAACCGTTTGACACGTCTGTCAATTTTCCTGAGCAGCAAAATAAAGCTCGGCTCGGCGAGATTCCCGCAACCCGCGGCGCGCGCGTCGTGACGTGACGTGACTTGACGAGACGAGACGAGACGAGGCGAGCGTGCGTGCGAGCGGCGGCGTCGTCGGAGGAGGAGCGCGCGTGTGTATCTCTCTTATTCCCACTTACTTACAAAGTGGTGCAACACTCCTCCTTATAAGGTGTTGCAACTCTCCTCCAACTTTCCATGTGGGACTAAACTTTAGCTCACACTACACTCCCATGTGAGCTGCCACAAACATGGGCCCAAACACATATGGGCTGCCACAAATTTGGGCTTTGAGATTTAGGGAAAATCTGAAATACTCATGGGCCTAAATGGATTAACCCCATTATTTCTAACAATCCCCCACCAGATCTCAAATGCCCATTTGAAGATTTGCCAATCCTTGCTACTTGTTTATATACCAGTGTTTCAGCAGAGACTGTTAAGTTGAACTTCCGCCTAGAAACTTGAACTACGTCTATCAACAACTTGAACAATGGACGAACCTTGAATTGCAAGTTTGGTGCCAATAGATTTCGCTCAGAATCATAACTAGTACTTGGCTGTCAGTAGCCTACCCCGCGGGTTGGAGCATATGCGTCATACTCCCTGGTCTCTTCATGAGTTTACTAGAGATCACCCAGATCTCATAGACCGCGACGTTTACAGTCGAGCTCATATAGGTGTGTTCTTTCAAGAATGCCCTGTAGGACGGCATCTTTGCTAATTAAAGCCAACAGAAACACATTAAGGCATGTTGCCAACCTGCCTTACAGATTATGAGAGTCATGCATCTTCACATAGAGAGGGTTACAAAATACTCTCCTCAGTCAAACCACTAGCTTGTTCTTCCCAGGTCCTAATTCACGGGATCTCCGATCACATAGGTTGGGTTACCACTAAGGTGTGACATCCATGGGTCTCAACCCCATCTCCCTCGATGCACTTTCTATCACATTTCGTGATAGTCCCTTTGTAAAGGGATCTGCCAGGTTTTTGTCTGTTTGAATATACGTAACAGTTATTACTCCGGAGTTTCTCAATTTCCTGACAGATTTCAAACGTCTCTTCACGTGTCTTGATGACTTCGCGTTATCCTTAGAATTGTTCACTTTGACAATAACAGTTTGGTTGTCACAATTCAAAAGGATTGCCGGCACAGGTTTCTCAACCACAGGCAAGTCCATCAAGAGCTCACGCAACCATTCTGACTCAACAGTGGCTGTGTCTAAAGCAGTAAGTTCTGCTTCCATAGTTGACCTCATCAATATGGTTTGTCTACGAGACCTCCATGACACTGCGCCACCTCCAAGGGTAAACACATACCCGCTCGTGGCGTAGAGTTCATCAACGTCAGAGATCCAATTTGAATCACTATATCCTTCAAGCACAGCAGGATTCCCTGAATAGTGAATCCCATAGCTCATTGTACCACATAGATAGCGCATGACCCTTTCAAGTGCATGCCAATGATCAATACCCGGGTTAGACATGAACCTACTCAACTTGCTCACAGCAAAAGAGATATCGGGTCTTGTAGCCCTCGCTAAGTACATGAGAGAACCAACAACTTGTGAATATTTCAGCTGATCTGTTGGTTCCTTCTTATTCTTTCGTAATGTCAAACTGGGATCATAAGGTGTTGGAGAAGTCTTGCCATCATTAAAGCCAAATCGGCTCAAGACCTTCTCAACATAATGAGATTGTGTTAAAGTAATCCCATTCTCGTTCTTAATAAGCTTGATGTTCAGAATGACATCAGCCTCTCCCAGATCTTTCATATCAAAACTCTTTGACAGGAAAGACTTGACCTCATTTATCACTTTCATGTTTGTACCAAAGATCAGAATTTTATCCACATACAAACATAATATAACGCTATCGCCCCCACCATGACGATAGTAAACACACCTATCAGCCTCATTAATGACAAAGCCAGCAGAAAGTAGAGTTCTGTCAAACTTCTCATGCCATTGCTTAGGTGCTTGTTTCAGGCCATATAAAGATTTTAATAACTTACACACCTTTGTCTCTTCACCTTTTACCACAAACCCATCCGGCTGATCCATATAGATCTCCTCTTCCAACTCTCCATTAAGGAAAGCTGTCTTCACGTCCATTTGATGAACGAGAAGACCATAAGAGGCAGCCAGGGATAGTAGTACTCGAATGGTGGTCAGTCTAGCGACAGGTGAATAGGTGTCGAAGTAATCTTCGCCTTCTTTCTGTGTGTAGCCCTTAGCTACAAGACGCGCCTTGTACTTCTCAATAGTACCATCAGGCCTTAGTTTCTTCTTGAACACCCACTTACATCCCACAGGTTTACAACCATAGGGTCGTTCTGATAATTCCCAAGTTCCATTAGAAAGAATCGAGTCCATCTCATTTTGGACAGCTTCTTTCCAATCATCTGCATCTGGAGATGCATATGCCTCAGTAATAGATCTGGGAGTATCATCCACAAGGTACACGATGAAGTCATTACCAAAGGATTTTGCAACCCTCTGTCTCTTACTCCTCGTGAGAGGTTCATCGTCATCCTTCTCAAGAAATTCCTCATGTGGTTGTTCAGAATTCTCAATAGATGCACTAGATTCAGGAAGTATTTCAGAAGAAATCCTACCAATGCTATGCATATCTTTCATAGGAAAAATATTCTCAAAGAATGTTGCATCACGAGATTCCATTATAGTATCAACATGCATATCAGGTACCTCAGATTTAACCACTAGAAATCTATAGCCTACACTCCGTGGAGCATATCCTAGAAAGATACAATCCACTGTCTTGGGTCCGAGCTTGCGTTTCTTGGGAATCGGTATGTTGACCTTCGCCAAACACCCCCAAGTGCGCAAATACGAAAGTGATGGTTTTCTCCCAACCCACTCCTCATAAGGGGTCTTTTCTTTATTCTTGTTAGGAACTCTATTCAGGACATGACATGAAGTCAACAAAGCCTCCCCCCACCATGCCTTTGATAAACCAGCAGTGGCTAACATGGAATTCACCAAGTCAGTCAGCGTGCGATTTTTCCTCTCGGCAACCCCGTTTGATTGGGGCGAGTAGGGAGGCGTCCTCTCATGAATAATTCCGTGTTCCTGACAGAATTCATCAAATATTTTGGGAAAATACTCACCACCACGATCCGACCTAAGACGCTTGATCTTTCTCTCTAGTTGATTTTCAACTTCGGCCTTATAGATTTTAAAGTAGTCTAAAGCCTCATCTTTAGTTTGCAACAAGTAAACATAGAAAAATTTAGTAGCATCATCTATTAACGTCATGAAATATCTCTTTTCACCTTTTGTCAACACACCATTCATCTCGCATAGATCAAAATGTATGAGTTCTAGAGGTGCCAAGTTTCTCTCTTCGGCAGCCTTGTGAGGCTTTCGAGGTTGCTTTGATTGCACACAACTATGGCACTTAGAACCTTTGGCAATAGTGAAATTCGGAATTAAACTCATGCTGGACATCCGAGATATCAAACCAAAATTAATGTGACATAAACGAGAATGCCAAATACTGGTATCATCATTAACACCACCACAAATATGATTCACGGATTTATTACAAAACTCTGAAAGTGAAAATCGGAACAAGCCTCCGAACTCATAACCTTTACCAATAAATTGTCCATGTTTCGAAACAACGACTTTATTAGACTCTAAGACAACCTTAAACCCATCTCTGCAAAGAAGGGAGCCACTAACGAGATTCTTGTTCATAGTAGGGACATGCTGCACGTTCCTCAGCTGCACGATCTTTCCGGAAGTAAACTTCAGATCCACCGTGCCAACACCACGAACAGAAGCATGTGATCCATTCCCCATTAGGACGGATGAATCCCGAGCGACCTGATAAGAAGTGAACATAGAGATGTCAGCACACACATGAACATTAGCACCTGTATCAAGCCACCAACACGGTGATTGAAATACTGAAAGAACAGTAAATAAATTACCATACCCATCAGTATTGCTAGCGGTCACGACGTTGACAGTCTTGGCCTTTTTCCCTCTGCGGTCTGCGCGTTCTGGACAGTCCTTGGAAAAATGGCCGGGCTCTCCACAAGTGTAACAAGACAGTTCACTCTTGTCCCTGTTCGTCTTCTTCTTCTTGAAGGTTGTAGTCTTTACAGGCTTGTTAAAGGAGGGTTTGAAGTTCCCTTTGTTCTTGCCTATGGATTTGCCTTTCTGCACAAAGTTAGCAGTAGCAAGACCCTCTCCTTTCTCAGTAGTGTCCTTAGCCCGAGCCTTCTCCTCAACATCAAGGGACGCTATCAGATTTTCAACTGATATCTCCTGTCTCTTGTGTTTGAGAGTTGTGGCAAAGTTCCTCCATGAAGGGGGCAACTTAGCAATAATGCATCCCGCCACAAACTTGTCGGGTAAGGTACACTTAAGGAGTTCGATCTCCTTGGCAATGCACTGTATCTCATGAGCTTGTTGAACCACAGGAAGGTCCTTAGTCATCTTAAAATCATGAAAGCTCTCCATGATATACAGTTCACTACCAGCATCTGCAGCACCAAACTTGGCATCCAGTGCATCCCAGAGCTCCTTTCCGTCTTTTATGTGCATAAACACATCACACAGACGGTCAGCAAGAATGCTCAGAATACATCCCACAAAGACAGTATTAGCATCCTCGAACTTCTTCTGATCCTCGTCAGATATAGTTCCCTCAGGTTTGCCTTTACTGATGTGGAACACTTTCATCGTGGTCAGCCAAAGCTCAGCCTTGTACTGCCACCTCTTAAAGTGCACACCGGTAAACTTATCCGGCCTCAGTGCATCGGTAAAACCAGCCATTGTTAATTCAGGAAATTGCCTACAATAAGGTTTTTGGATTGTTGGATTATTAGGCATAATTTCCACGATTAATTCCAGAATATAAATCATGACAAAACCAGCTACTAGCTCATGTAACTCGAACATACTAGATGTACTAAACAACAGGATGATCGGAAACAAACAGCAGCCTAACATGTACTCGCAGAACATGATGAATAACCAAACAGGATCACGTAGCACGTACCGTTCGGTTGTCGTAGTAGAAACTTTGGGGAAGAGTGATCGCAGCAGATGGCGACGAAGACGGCGGTATGCAGCACCGCCTGACTTGGATGGAAGACGACCCGTGATGGAGAACTCGAGCAGTCGCGCAGAGCGCTTCCCAAAAACCTTATTCGCCCTCTCCCGTACAGGATCACAAGGGCGAGTGGTTCCGGAGACCTGCTCTCCCGTCCGCCGGTGCACGCCGGCAAGCGGGATGGAGTAGACTACGGTGACGGCACAAGTAGAGAGGATGGCAAAACCCTAGATTGGTTTTCCGGTGGTTGTTGTGGCGGTAGCCGCGCAAGACTTTATATAGAGCGGCTCAGGAAACCCTAACGGAGGCGAACGTGGGCCGAGTCCACGCTACGCATGTTCGGGTCGGTTACAGTAGCCCACGATCCGGGAGCGACCCGAATAAGCTAACCGTTTGACACGTCTGTCAATTTTCCTGAGCAGCAAAATAAAGCTCGGCTCGGCGAGATTCCCGCAACCCGCGGCGCGCGCGTCGTGACGTGACGAGACGAGGCGAGCGTGCGTGCGAGCGGCGGCGTCGTCGGAGGAGGAGCGCGCGTGTGTATCTCTCTTATTCCCACTTACTTACAAAGTGGTGCAACACTCCTCCTTATAAGGTGGTGCAACTCTCCTCCAACTTTCCATGTGGGACTAAACTTTAGCTCACACTACACTCCCATGTGAGCTGGCACAAACATGGGCCCAAACACATATGGGCTGCCACAAATTTGGGCTTTGAGATTTAGGGAAAATCTGAAATACTCATGGGCCTAAATGGATTAACCCCATTATTTCTAACAATCCCCCACCAGATCTCAAATGCCCATTTGAAGATTTGCCAATCCTTGCTACTTGTTTATATACCAGTGTTTCAGCAGAGACTGTTAAGTTGAACTTCCGCCTAGAAACTTGAACTACGTCTATCAACAACTTGAACAATGGACGAACCTTGAATTGCAAGTTTGGTGCCAGTAGATTTTGCTCAGAATCATAACTAGTACTTGGCTGTCAGTAGCCTACCCCGCGGGTTGGAGCATATGCGTCATACTCCCTGGTCTCTTCATGAGTTTACTAGAGATCACCCAGATCTCATAGACCGCGACATTTACAGTCGAGCTCATATAGGTGTGTTCTTTCAAGAATGCCCTGTAGGACGGCATCTTTGCTAATTAAAGCCAACAGAAACACATTAAGGCATGTTGCCAACCTGCCTTACAGATTATGAGAGTCATGCATCTTCACATATAGAGGGTTACAAAATACTCTCCTCAGTCAAACCACTAGCTTGTTCTTCCCAGGTCCTAATTCACGGGATCTCCGATCACATAGGTTGGGTTACCACTAAGGTGTGACATCCATGGGTCTCAACCCCATCTCCCTCGATGCACTTTCTATCACATTTCGTGATAGTCCCTTTGTAAAGGGATCTGCCAGGTTTTTGTCTGTTTGAATATACGTAACAGTTATTACTCCGGAGTTTCTCAATTTCCTGACAGATTTCAAACGTCTCTTCACGTGTCTTGATGACTTCGCGTTATCCTTAGAATTGTTCACTTTGACAATAACAGTTTGGTTGTCACAATTCAAAAGGATTGCCGGCACAGGTTTCTCAACCACAGGCAAGTCCATCAAGAGCTCACGCAACCATTCTGACTCAACAGTGGCTGTGTCTAAAGCAGTAAGTTCTGCTTCCATAGTTGACCTCGTCAATATGGTTTGTCTACGAGACCTCCATGACACTGCGCCACCTCCAAGGGTAAACACATACCCGCTCGTGGCGTAGAGTTCATCAACGTCAGAGATCCAATTTGAATCACTATATCCTTCAAGCACAGCAGGATTCCCTGAATAGTGAATCCCATAGCTCATTGTACCACATAGATAGCGCATGACCCTTTCAAGTGCATGCCAATGATCAATACCCGGGTTAGACATGAACCTACTCAACTTGCTCACAGCAAAAGAGATATCGGGTCTTGTAGCCCTCGCTAAGTACATGAGAGAACCAACAACTTGTGAATATTTCAGCTGATCTGTTGGTTCCTTCTTATTCTTTCATAATGTCAAACTGGGATCATAAGGTGTTGGAGAAGTCTTGCCATCATTAAAGCCAAATCGGCTCAAGACCTTCTCAACATAATGAGATTGTGTTAAAGTAATCCCATTCTCGTTCTTAATAAGCTTGATGTTCAGAATGACATCAGCCTCTCCCAGATCTTTCATATCAAAACTCTTTGACAGGAAAGACTTGACCTCATTTATCACTTTCATGTTTGTACCAAAGATCAGAATGTCATCCACATACAAACATAATATAACGCTATCGCCCCCACCATGACGATAGTAAACACACCTATCAGCCTCATTAATGACAAAGCCAGCAGAAAGTAGAGTTCTGTCAAACTTCTCATGCCATTGCTTAGGTGCTTGTTTCAGGCCATATAAAGATTTTAATAACTTACACACCTTTGTCTCTTCACCTTTTACCACAAACCCATCCGGCTGATCCATATAGATCTCCTCTTCCAACTCTCCATTAAGGAAAGTTGTCTTCACGTCCATTTGATGAACGAGAAGACCATAAGAGGCAGCCAGGGATAGTAGTACTCGAATGGTGGTCAGTCTAGCGACAGGTGAATAGGTTGTCGAAGTAATCTTTGCCTTCTTTCTGTGTGTAGCCCTTAGCTACAAGACGCGCCTTGTACTTCTCAATAGTACCATCAGGCCTTAGTTTCTTCTTGAACACCCACTTACATCCCACAGGTTTACAACCATAGGGTCGTTCTGATAATTCCCAAGTTCCATTAGAAAGAATCGAGTCCATCTCATTTTGGACAGCTTCTTTCCAATCATCTGCATCTGGAGATGCATATGCCTCAGTAATAGATCTGGGAGTATCATCCACAAGGTACACGATGAAGTCATTACCAAAGGATTTTGCAACCCTCTGTCTCTTACTCCTCGTGAGAGGTTCATCGTCATCCTTCTCAAGAAATTCCTCATGTGGTTGTTCAGAATTCTCAATAGATGCACTAGATTCAGGAAGTATTTCAGAAGAAATCCTACCAATGCTATGCATATCTTTCATAGGAAAAATATTCTCAAAGAATGTTGCATCACGAGATTCCATTATAGTATCAACATGCATATCAGGTACCTCAGATTTAACCACTAGAAATCTATAGCCTACACTCCGTGGAGCATATCCTAGAAAGATACAATCCACTGTCTTGGGTCCGAGCTTGCGTTTCTTGGGAATCGGTATGTTGACCTTCGCCAAACACCCCCAAGTGCGCAAATACGAAAGTGATGGTTTTCTCCCAACCCACTCCTCATAAGGGGTCTTTTCTTTATTCTTGTTAGGAACTCTATTCAGGACATGACATGAAGTCAACAAAGCCTCCCCCCACCATGCCTTTGATAAACCAGCAGTGGCTAACATGGAATTCACCAAGTCAGTCAGCGTGCGATTTTTCCTCTCGGCAACCCCGTTTGATTGGGGCGAGTAGGGAGGCGTCCTCTCATGAATAATTCCGTGTTCCTGACAGAATTCATCAAATATTTTGGGAAAATACTCACCACCACGATCCGACCTAAGACGCTTGATCTTTCTCTCTAGTTGATTTTCAACTTCGGCCTTATAGATTTTAAAGTAGTCTAAAGCCTCATCTTTAGTTTGCAACAAGTAAACATAGCAAAATTTAGTAGCATCATCTATTAACGTCATGAAATATCTCTTTTCACCTTTTGTCAACACACCATTCATCTCGCATAGATCAGAATGTATGAGTTCTAGAGGTGCCAAGTTTCTCTCTTCGGCAGCCTTGTGAGGCTTTCGAGGTTGCTTTGATTGCACACAACTATGGCACTTAGAACCTTTGGCAATAGTGAAATTCGGAATTAAACTCATGCTGGACATCCGAGATATCAAACCAAAATTAATGTGACATAAACGAGAATGCCAAATACTGGTATCATCATTAACACCACCACAAATATGATTCACGGATTTATTACAAAACTCTGAAAGTGAAAATCGGAACAAGCCTCCGAACTCATAACCTTTACCAATAAATTGTCCATGTTTCGAAACAACGACTTTATTAGACTCTAAGACAACCTTAAACCCATCTCTGCAAAGAAGGGAGCCACTAACGAGATTCTTGTTCATAGTAGGGACATGCTGCACGTTCCTCAGCTGCACGATCTTTCCGGAAGTAAACTTCAGATCCACCGTGCCAACACCACGAACAGAAGCATGTGATCCATTCCCCATTAGGACGGATGAATCCCGAGCGACCTGATAAGAAGTGAACATAGAGATGTCAGCACACACATGAACATTAGCACCCGTATCAAGCCACCAACACGGTGATTGAAATACTGAAAGAACAGTAAATAAATTACCATACCCATCAGTATTGCTAGCGGTCACGACGTTGACAGTCTTGGCCTTTTTCCCTCTGCGGTCTGCGCGTTCTGGACAGTCCTTGGAAAAATGGCCGGACTCTCCACAAGTGTAACAAGACAGTTCACTCTTGTCCCTGTTCGTCTTCTTCTTCTTGAAGGTTGTAGTCTTTACAGGCTTGTTAAAGGAGGGTTTGAAGTTCCCTTTGTTCTTGCCTACGGATTTGCCTTTCTGCACAAAGTTAGCAGTAGCAAGACCCTCTCCTTTCTCAGTAGTGTCCTTAGCCCGAGCCTTCTCCTCAACATCAAGGGACGCTATCAGATTTTCAACTGATATCTCCTGTCTCTTGTGTTTGAGAGTTGTGGCAAAGTTCCTCCATGAAGGGGGCAACTTAGCAATAATGCATCCCGCCACAAACTTGTCGGGTAAGGTACACTTAAGGAGTTCGATCTCCTTGGCAATGCACTGTATCTCATGAGCTTGTTGAACCATAGGAAGGTCCTTAGTCATCTTAAAATCATGAAAGCTCTCCATGATATACAGTTCACTACCAGCATCTGCAGCACCAAACTTGGCATCCAGTGCATCTCAGAGCTCCTTTCCGTCTTTTATGTGCATAAACACATCACACAGACGGTCAGCAAGAATGCTCAGAATACATCCCACAAAGACAGTATTAGCATCCTCGAACTTCTTCTGATCCTCGTCAGATATAGTTCCCTCAGGTTTGCCTTTACTGATGTGGAACACTTTCATCGTGGTCAGCCAAAGCTCAGCCTTGTACTGCCACCTCTTAAAGTGCACACCGGTAAACTTATCCGGCCTCAGTGCATCGGTAAAACCAGCCATTGTTAATTCAGGAAATTGCCTATAATAAGGTTTTTGGATTGTTGGATTATTAGGCATAATTTCCACGATTAATTCCAGAATATAAATCATGACAAAACCAGCTACTAGCTCATGTAACTCGAACATACTAGATGTACTAAACAACAGGATGATCGGAAACAAACAGTAGCCTAACATGTACTCGCAGAACATGATGAATAACCAAACAGGATCACGTAGCACGTACCGTTCGGTTGTCGTAGTAGAAACTTCGGGGAAGAATGATCGCAGCAGATGGCGACGAAGACGGCGGTATGCAGCACCGCCTGACTTGGATGGAAGACGACCCGTGATGGAGAACTCGAGCAGTCGCGCAGAGCGCTTCCCAAAAACCTTATTCGCCCTCTCCCGTACAGGATCACAAGGGCGAGTGGTTCCGGAGACCTGCTCTCCCGTCCGCCGGTGCACGCCGGCAAGCGGGATGGAGTAGACTACGGTGACGGCACAAGTAGAGAGGATGGCAAAACCCTAGATTGGTTTTCCGGTGGTTGTTGTGGCGGTAGCCGCGCAAGACTTTATATAGAGCGGCTCAGGAAACCCTAACGGAGGCGAACGTGGGCCGAGTCCACGCTACGCAAACCCGCAACCCGCAACCCGCGGCGCGCGCGTCGCGTCGCGTCGCGTCGAGACGAGGCGAGCGGCGTCGTCGGAGGAGGAGCGCGCGTGTGTATCTCTCTTATTCCCACTTACTTACAAAGTGGTGCAACACTCCTCCTTGTAAGGTGGTGCAACTCTCCTCCAACTTTCCATGTGGGACTAAACTTTAGCTCCCACTACACTCCCATGTGAGCTGCCACAAACATGGGCCCAAACACATATGGGCTGCCACAAATTTGGGCTTTGAGATTTAGGGAAAATCTAAAATACTCATGGGCCTAAATGGATTAACCCCATTATTTCTAACAGTATATATATATGGCATTCAGATAGTCATATGCCATTGAAATAGCATGAGTGATTTTATGACGCAATGGTGAGTGACTTGTTGTTTGAGTCATGTGATTACGAAGAACGATGCCTGTTGCAAGTGAAGTGACTACGGAATACATTGGTAAGAAAACCTAGAATTAATGGGCAAACTTGAAAGAAGAAAGAATGAATAATGCAATCTTGTCGCGCCTTTGTGGTTTACATGTGAAAAGAATAAAAAACCGTAGCAACGCACGGGCATTCAGCTAGTCAGTTTGAAATCAAGGTGAGAGACCGTCGATCTCCGGGACAAAGTACACAGCATAATAAGAGCAGTGGCACGCGCTCCACTTTCCGTTGAGCATCACGTCGCTGTCACTGGAAAGGGCCATGTCGAATGATCAAGCGGAAGAAAGGGATCGTGCGATCTGACAAAGGACAAATATTAGTGAGGTTTGCAAGGTCGACAGGCCGCAGGGACAGGGGGGGGGGGGGGGGGCTCCTCACTCCGCAAGTGGCCGCCGAACCCACTGCTCGGATCACGCGCCGACGAATGGCCCAGTCACCACTCCCACCGCTGCAACGGTCCTCGTGGGATTGCTGGCCATTTCGAATGGAAAAAGATCGTCACTGCCATTTCTACGTATGTTTATCAGTCTAATTTGTTGCTGGATTTTCTTCTTCTCTCAAGACTAGTTTTCAGCTGGATAACAAGATCATGCCATTTCTACGTATGTTATAGGCCTTGCTCTCTTTGCCCGACGGCCTCGATCCACCCAACAAGCGTGCATTTTCCATATATGTTCCCTAATTATTTACTTTCTCTTCTACTTAAAAAGTATATTCAGCCTTCCCATGCCATTTCCATGTATGTATAAAGGTCTTGCTTTCTTGTCCGACGGCCTAGTGGATAAACAAGTACGTTGCTACGTAGCAACCGATCTGAGAAAGTTAAAACTTGGCGGGCTGGCTTTTGGACATGCACCGTATCTTGCTAAGCACTAAACACGAAAATTTAAAATGTTTTCTAGGTCAAACAGTTTGTCCGAATTAAGATTCGTTTTCACTCTTAGGCTAATCGTGACGAGATCGTCGAAACTAGATCTCATATTGGCATGTTCTGATAACTTTTTTTTTTGACCAAAAGTTATCTACCCGTAACATGCGAGTTATCCGGGTATCAAAATATAAGTTATTCATTTAATAACATGTAAGTTATTCACCTCTATAAAATTACGCATAGATCACGTATCAGGAATGAGTAACTTTTTTGTTTACCCACAAGTTACTCATCAGTAACACGAGAGTTATCCAGACACCAACATGTAAGTTATCCATCAAATAACATTTAAGTTATCCATCACTATAAAAATTTATTCATAGATAGAATAAGGTTCGGATTCGTCGCTCGTCGCTGCTCTCATAGCGTACGGACAACTCAACCTCAAAAGACTATCATGTCAAACATCAAACATAACTTCTTTAAGGGAACTAAATTTAATTTTTTTTGCATACGATATAAATAAAATGAGGTCTTATGCCTACCCACGCGCAACCAGTAATCTAGCGGCTCGACTTCGTCGTCCGTCGTTGCTACCATGGCATACGGGTGACGAATCCTCGAGGGTTTTAAGGTACCAAATCTTAATCGCACGTCGACGCTAACGCATTAAAGACAATGAAGTTCAGTATCCTAACAACTAGACCACTGCGTTCCAATCAAACTTGCTCAACACGTATGCGAGAGCGCCTCTACGCAACATGTTCATATGGTGGATAACTTATGTGTACTGGGTGGATAACTTACATATTATGGCATGGATAACTCATGTGTTTAGGGTGGATAGCTTTTTGGTCCAAATTTTTTTTTCGAAATATTTCAACATGGGATCTAGTTTTGAAGATCTCGTCGTGACTAGTCCAACGATGAAAATGGATTTTCAATCGGACAAATGGTTTGATCTACAAGACATTTTGAATTTTTGATATGATTCTAAACGCATGCGTTCACACCTTCTGCCAGGTTTTGTAAACTGGCGACCGGTCTAAGACTAGAATTTCCGCTAAATAAAAAGTTTATCACGAAGAAGTTGTGTTCTTATTACTTACAGTGTTTGTTAATCGTTTTCTACTCCTGCACATGTGCCCTGATTCGGGATGTTACCTCTAAAGACTGCGGTTACCATTCTAAGGACTCGTATAGAGCAACTTCTTAACTTATAATCCACTCTAAAGGTAACATAATGGTTGATAGGTACTCCATCCGTTTCAAAATATAAAAGATGTTTTAGATTTATGAAAAAAATGTATCTAGACTCCTTTTAATGTGAATCTACACACTAAAAGAAGTCTAGATACATTCTCTTCACAAACCTAAAACATCTTATATTTTGAATAAGAGGGAGTACTTCCAAGTAACTTGTAAAGTCCCGCCTTGGCTACAAGGGCTATATTTGTGATAAAAGTGTGGTGGGAGCATAGTAATACTCCCTTCGCCCGTAATATAATACCTTGAAAACTCTTTCTCTATTCATGAATTAAGTCAAATCTTTTCTTTCTTTAAAAATCCAATGTGCTCATATACTGATTGTTATAACATTTTATATTTTTTTTTTGAAACGGAGGCAAAAACTTTGCCTCATCCATTAATTAAGAAGAAAATGTCTTTTTAGGAGAAAACCAGGCTAAAACCTACAACAGGGTCAAGCCCACCCAAACACCAACAATACAGGGGCAACTCCCACACACATCGACAGCCAAGGCTAAGAGAAGAGCCACAGAGCCAGATGAACAAACACACCAAACACGACCATCTTGCATCATGTCGATGAAGACAAGAAAAGGGGCATCCAACAAGCAACATCAGATGTATTTCCTATAGCACCCCTCTATTTGGTTGATTTCTCCTTTCCAAAGACTAATCTTGGCCTAGCACCACCTCTCATGAACTTAACCTTACATCCAAATGATTTGTTGGATTCAGGATAGACAACAACCAAGGTGGCGAGAAAATCACAAATCTCTCTAGCGCCAACAGCTCCAGGCACATGAGTCAACAATCCTGACTTAGCAACCCCATCACCTATGGGACCACAAACCTGCCAGACTCGGGCGAGACAGAAACTCCAGCATCAACATCATCACTCTTAACAAAGTCAAGCGTCTGAGACATGATCAAGCCCATGGCCTCGCACTCAGAGGCAACCGACACAACAGGTCACGGCGATGGACCACGGGGAGAGAAACAACCGAAGAGTTGCTCCTCCTCAATCACAGACGACGTCTGCTCAGAGAAGTCAAGCGCAACTGAATCCTACGCTTCGACGAGCCCTAGACCATCAGAAGGGCATGCCTCCATCGGCTCCAGAGAATTAGCACCATGCGCCAACAATAACTTGAGAGATGCCACCTCTTCACGGAGGGGGCAAGTGAAGTGACCCGACCGGATAGGGGTCCAAGTCTTTGTGCTATATAGTAGTAGTCCCTGGATCGACTCGCTAGCATACATAGTTCAGGATGTAATATCGTGAAACAAAGGTTATAATTCTATTACATCGAATGATCTAAAATATAACATAGTTTAAAACAAGTTGCATAGCAGAAGGGTTAGCTTCTCATAAACACAATTCAATAGAGGAAGACTAATAAAAGATGATGAGCTCCATTTAAATGCCAAAGGGGAAGCATATGCTGAGTGGAGACTCGTGACCCTAACATCGAACTTCAACCATCTTTAGGGAAACCTACAACATGAAACGTTGCAGCCACGGAGGGTCAATACTTTGAATGTATTGGCAAGTGTCGTTAAAATGGGTATATAATAATCCAATTAGGCAAAATCAATCAGCCCATCTTAATCTATTGGTCGGTGGGTCAATCCAAATCATTCTTCCAAAATCCTCCTTCACTCCAATCGAAAGCCTACTTACAAATCATCCATTTCTCTACTACTCCTTAAAGGCCAAGCCCAACATATCAGTAGTCAAACCATAGCCCTACACCATGCTACTTGTCCAACCCCTCCTATTATTAGGACTCAGCTCAACATATCAGAAGTCAGGTCGTTGCCCTTACATGCCACACAATCCAGAAAGTCTCCTCCTCCATTCATCCAAATCCAATCACTCACTATGTCAATTTAATCTCACTATCTCACTAAATCAAAGTCTATTCCTGGGTATTCAATCTACATGTCTAAGTTGGCGTAGCCAAACAATTCCCAACACAAATGTTGGTCACACAACAAAAAATTTGAAAATACATATGGCTATCCTATCCGGGTTTCATAGTATACCAACATATAAACTCAATCACTTCTACGCTCACATAGTAAGTGTAACATGGTCAATGGTAAAGATCAACTTGCAAGGTAAGCATAACTTGGACAATGGTGTAGATCCACTTGTCTTATTGATGAATGACGTTCACTCACTTCTTATAATCAGAGGGCTTGTGCACCTCACAATCTATAAGACAAAATAGTTCTAATGAAGTCTCATTCACTCCACAAACATCATGCACAAGTAAGATATGCATGATCTTCATACAAAACAATTGATGTGTATTTGAAAATCATGAATAAGGTTTTATAAAAGTTAAAACATGCATGGTGCAAAAAATATTTATTTGGAAATCATTTTTATTACTAAAGCTATGTTTAAAATAGTTATTAAAAGGGTTTAGTCTCATATTTAAACTAGTTTGTAGTAAACATATTTTTAAATTTTATCCTCTGATCCTACAAGACAGGGAACTAAAATACAAGCATTTAGCAAAAATAAAACCATTTTAGAAATAAAGTTATGCCCAGAACAACCTAATGGAAATCCTGTAATACTGTTCAATTTAAAATAATCAAGTTTGAAAACTGACGGTGGGAAAACATTCTACTTGTCACAGGGACAATAGAGAGAAATTATTTGCATTATTTGGGATTGTGGATGAAAACTTATGATACTTCCAAGTTGTAGGGTTGTTTCTATAAATTTGGCATTTACTCCCGGGCGGGAGATTTTATTTTTAATCAGTCTGGACATGTGGCGCTCTCCTACTCGCAGATACCCCTTCGCCGTAGAGAGCAACGGGAGCCGTCGGATCTACATAAAATGAACGGGAAGGATCATTACAGCTTGGGCTCGGCTCGCAGCTCGTCTGAAGCCATGGCTAGCGGCTGGGCTCGACTGGGATGGATCTGCACCGTCGATGCGCGATCGAACGAATGATGGGAGAGGGATGTGCTCACCCGTGGCTCTATTGCCGGAGACAGAGGAGGAGGCGACGGCGTGCTCGGACATGGGCAAAGGCGACGTTGCGGTCGACTTGGGCGATAGAGGAGGCGTTGACGAGAAACGGGGTGGCAAGAGGAGGTCACAGGTGGCGACGACGTACAATGCTTCCTGAAACAACGGGGAAAGACAGCCGAAGCGGTGGCGGGCGGCAGCGCTGGAAGACTGCGTACATCCCGCGCGTCCGCACAAACACGTTCGGACGCGCTCTGGTTCATCCTAGTGGAGATGCCTGTCATCGAGATGAAAGGAGTCACATGATGGGCAGTGGCATTGGACAAAAGTTTTGCCATCCAGCCCACACTGTCCTCTTGATGAACATGATGGCCATGGAATTTTAAGCCGGGGGAAAATGCGGGTAGAGAAATGCATGCAGGCAGCAGCGATGGCCCAGCCAGTGTACATGCGTTTCAGGCTTGAATTTCATGTGTCACGGAGCGGCCCGTGCGTAATGTGGGCCGAATTTGACATGCTATACGCAACCTGACCGGCTGAGCAAAATTGCTAAATGCGGCGCGGAGGCTTGCGTCGCACACCCCACGCCGTATTGGGCCGGCCGTTTATCCGTCTTTTTCTTTTTTTCGTTATTGTTTTTCTTCTTTTCTTTTTTAGTAGGAGTATCTTTTTCCCTTTCCTGTTTTTCTTTTCTGTTTGCTTTTTTTCTTTTTACTTTTTTAAAGTTCAGAATTTTTACATTTTGTTCATGATTTAAAAAATGTTTTCCTTTTTAAAAAATAATTATGATTTTTGAAAAATGTCTGCGTCTCTTAAAAAACTGTACTTAAATTTGATTTCTGGTTAGTGAATTTTGAAATATGGTTCATGATTTTTTAAATATGTTCAAGATTTTTTAAAAAAATTGTTCATGAATTTCGGGAAATGGTTCATGATTTTTAGAAAGTGGTTCATGATTTTTGGAAAATGTTTTATGAATTTCGGAATTTGGTTCATGATTTTTGAAAATTTCGGAAAGAAAAATGGCTCATGAATTTCGAAAGTGTTCATGGTTTTTTTTAAATGTTTAAGATTTTTTTTAAAAATTGTTCATGAATTTCGAAATTTGGTTCATGAGTTTTTGGAAATTGATACATGGATTTTCGAAAAAAAAAGGAGCGAGTTGGTTCTTCTGATCACGTGTAACACAGTTTTTTTTCAGGTAGTGGTGAACCTTATAGGACCAAAACGAGCGAATGAGCAAACGAAGAACGAACCATATGTATATAGGCCAGCCCATATCGCGTCGGCTTCAGGCATGAAGCGCCCCGTCGAGCGGCCGCTAGCACCTTCCACCGGCTGACCCTGGGAACCTGAGAAGGCCGGCCTGACAACACGGCCGAATCGGGCGTTGGCTAGTTCACTACGTAGTAATTCCCTTTGCTCTTCCTGCACACACCACGCGACTCGCGCATATGCATCTCTTGTGGCGGGTTGAGGCCGCGGCCAAGATGGCACGTTAATTTGAGTAATGATAAATTAATTAACACGTGACCCACAGTGCGCTTCTGTTTGCTTCCGTCGATCGATTAATAAATTACGCACGCGCTGCATGCATGGATGCAGTGGATATATGGGCCGCCGTCGACGTCGTCGTCGATGGATGTACCGGCCGGCCGTTGCCACCGGCTTGTCCGTGAGCAGTTCCGTTTCAGGCGGCACTGCACCATGACTGCATGTTGGGATACGAAAAGGGAGGGAACTGTGCAGGAGTTGGACTGCACATATACGTGCAGTAGCTCCCTGACCTGTCACGTATGCCAACTTTCAAGAAAAGGCAGGGCGGTCAGTGCGTGGGCGGTCACGGACCCTGCACTCATCGATGAGATACCGGGAGCTGAGAGTGCTTACACGAATACTCCACTCAACGACACATGCATGACGTGTGAGGTTATTGCTATCTGCCTATCTATGGTCCGTCCATGTAGTGCCTGATCGGGGTAATTACTCCAATACTAAAATGTGCAAATCTACAATAGCAAAGCTTGATTAGTGGCATATATGGGAAGGCAAATCATTAGTGTTGGATCAGAAACAGTCTATCCATATAGCTAAGGGCCGGTGCATGCACTTGCTGCATGTATGCCACGTCCACGTTCAGCTTCATGCATATGCACTTCAGCACTAGCTGTTCATTCACGTGGCATTACCTTGCGGATGCATGTTCAGATAGGAACTTCATCGTAACAACCATATAGTTGGTGTGCGTGCGTCACTCAGATAACACGCTAGCTAGTATAGATCGCTAGGTAGCAACAAATATAGCTGGGTACAAGTTTGCTGTTTTAGCTAGCTAGGCCAAGTTGGTTTGTCATCATTAGTTCGTTACCCTTCTTGACCTGACCGACCGGTCTTTTCAATCCTTCACATGACCAGGAAACTAACTACTACTAATTGATCTGACCTTAATTGACATGTTCCATGCCAGTGTAGGTCCAGTGGTTTTTGTCTTGAAGATGACGGCAAAAACCGGTCGACATGCATGCACATATGAATGTATGTGTTGGATTAATTATGCATAGTTCAACAAGGATGTCGATATCGAAGCAGAACCCATGCATGACCTTTGCTACTGAAATACCGGGTCCTGCTCAATGCCTATGTAAATTCAAATCAACGAGCAAAACAATTATTAATTCAAACACATGACTCGAACCCCCTGTCCCGTACGTGAAACACCATTTAACTATGGAAAATGATATAACTCCCCCAGGGATCACGCGCCCCCGATCCCCCGCCACCTACGCGCGCCACGCGTCTGTTTCGTCGGCCTGCGAAGAATCCAGCGCGTGGAGGCCCACCATAGAGCGTTATCTCTTCACGAGATGTCCTTTTTTTTCATCGAACGTTGACCCGGCTGTATCCTCTCGTCCCCTCCGTCGCCGACCCATCTCCCGCTTCCTCCATGACCTCCCACGCCCTTGGGAGCCTGACGGTGTTGGAGCGCCGCCGCCCGGGCGTCAAGCGCCCTTGTTCCTCCTCTCTCGGAGCACCCCATGTTCCTCCCCGTGCTCCTCCTACCCAGAGCGCTCAATCGCCTCTCCAGCGATGTGCCGCCTCTTCACCACCAGTGCGCCGCCGCGCCGCCTCTATCCCTTCCTCCGTTAATCTCCCCTCCCCCACCTCCTCCTCCTAGCAGACTCCATCCTATGGCCATGGGGATGGGGAGCTCGGGGCTGTTGACAGGGCATGCACTACCCGCGTATATGGCAGTGCTGCCCCACGCAGCTGCCGGCCCTACTACACGCGGCCGCCAGCCTTGCTACAGACGTTCGTCGACCCTGCTACATATGGGTTGCCGGGCTGCTACAAGTGGTCGTTGTCCCTGCTACACGCGGCCGCCGGCTCTGCTACAGACTGATGGAGGTCCTGCTACAATGGTCGTCGTACGTTGCTACAAGTGGCGGCGCCAACTGCTACCACAGGCGTGCAGTGTTGCTACGGAAGGCCTGAGCCGGCGCTACGAGCGAATGCACCAGGTGCTACCTTGGGTGAAGCGGGCACTTATTTTGCTACATGCTTGTTTTTGTTTTGCTATGATATTCGTTTCGCTTTTGCTACATCGGTGTTCTCTATATGCTGCAATATATTTTGTACAAATTCTGGGCTATGAATTCCGATGATGTCTTCGGCGAGGCCGTCTTTTGCTACAATAGGATATATTTTTTGCTACAACTGTTTTGTGTTTTTTCTACAATCACGTAAAACTTTTGCTACATCAGGATTTTTTTGCTACAAGTCTCCGACGAGGTCTCCGGCGAGATTTCCGGTGAGGTTAGTCCTTTTTTTATTTTCTGGTTGAACCATTTTTTGCTACATGTAGCAAAAGCGGGACATTTTTGTAGCAAATATGGATATGTTTGTAGAAAAAGCGGGATTGAGAGAGAGGGACACGTGTCAGCATGGGGAGGCGGGGGATCCGGGGGAAATATCCCCCGGGGGACGCCTAGCACTGTCCTTTAACTATGGCTTCTGCATCCATCATCACAAGTAGTTGGGCTAGTGATATAACAACTCGGAGAATAGGAAGAAAAAAAGGTTGATGTTTAAGTTGTGCATTTTATCCCATGCATCTGAAAATATGGGGGAAATTTTAAGAATTGTTGTTTGAGTGATAAGAGATGGAAATTCGACTCTACTGTTGATTTTGACTCGGGTCAAAACTAGAATTTGAGATTCAAATTTCAAATATGATCTTGAATTGAATGAATTTGAGTTAATCAAATCTAAATTTACCTAATGAAGAGTAGTATTAACTCATATACACATGAGAATAAACTCTAAAGATCCTATATCAACATTTGAATTGAAATTGGAGGTTTGACTTAGTCAAACTTGATTTGAAATTCACAAATAGATGATAATTTGATGGAAATTCATAATAATAAAAGGAGAATTAACAAGAAGCTGAATCAAAACTTTATTAATATCAAAATGAATATAAGATTTATTACAATTCAACTAAAACAATTGAGAAGAAAAATCTATTATAGACTAAATGGAAAGAAAATGACGTAAACTAAACCTATTTACAATTCCTATCTCTATAATATTCTTATATTTTCTTGAATATGCATACAAACAAAAGAAAAAGAAACCAAATTAGTGGTTAACATGTTGGTTTTACCCTAAGGTAAAAGCATTGCTATGGAATCCAAATTAGAGTTCCAGGAACTTGTCCCGAAACCCAATTGCCTAGGGAGACCGGTGTAGATCATTTCCAAAGAAACCAACATGAAGAACCTAAGCTAATAGTAGAAGATCAACAGTAGGAACATAGAAGCTAGCCAACAAATACATAGTCCAGTATATCCAAGTAAACCTTGTAGATCAATCCAACATAGTAGCAGAGCTATAGTAACCAGTAAGCACTAGTAGCCAATATGTTTAAGAACTATTGTAACAATAGTACAAGTACCAGCAGAAGTAGAAAGATGCAGCAAGAGCAAGCGGAAATAAACCAGTTGACCCGACAAAACATGCTAAGCATGACTCTTGTCAAATGAACCACAATCATATACAACAATAAACAATCAAGACATGATCAATTGCTACACTAATCAAAATCACCTAAGGAAAACTTCAACAACAATTCAATTGAAAGAAGAACCAGTTATTATCAGATGAACATTGTCAGAACTATACTAATAAATCAAACCCACATCAACTCTTAACTATCAGTAACAACTAAGTGTCACTAAGAAGCTAATACAAGACATGATCAATTGCTATACTAATCTAAATCACCTAAGGAAAACTTCAACAACAATTCAATTGAAAGAAGAACTAGTTATTGTCAGATGAACACTGTCAGAACTATACTAATAAATCAAGCCCACATCAACTCTTAAGATAACAACTATCAGTAAAAACTAAGTGTCACTAAGAAGGTAATACGGTTCATCTACTTTGAGGGTTGGAAACATATGCGCATGCATCTACCTGTACTCGATGGAGCAACCTGGGAAGCTAGTGACAAATCATCGCGACCTATAGACTCAACATAGTTTTGAAGAGGTACCGTACCTCTCGCGAACCTTATCCCTAACCGCTCTCCACCAATTGTCGTGGTATTGCCGACGAGTACGCCATGGAGGGGTCCTCATAGTGCGTGTTTAGAGATCTGGGGGAAGGCGGACGGTTGACGGGTACGAGGTAACACAGCTTACCCAGGTTCATATCCCACGACGGTGGCGGAATCCTACTCCTGCTATAAATCACTATAAGGGTAATACGCCGAGTTACAGAGATAGGTTCGTTGTGCGATATTGTATGAATCGATACTTGGTTGTCTGAAGTTATGCCCTAAAGGCTCCCATAGGCCCGACTTATATAGCTGCCAGGTCCTAGGGTTACAGGGAAAAGTCCTAGCCGGATAGGTTACAGAGTCCTACACCGTCTATTACTAGTCTTGTGTGTCTTGTACTCCAAGGATCCGGGTACGTCGGTGACTCCAACCGTAGCCTTCCTTTATCCGGCATGGGCCTCCCTTCTGGATCCATCTAACTGGGCCGCCTAGCAGGCCATAGGCCATGCTACCAACTGTGAGCCACCCGGGTTAGCCGGATAAGAGACATGCTATAGGGATACCCATATAGCATAACCCCAACAGTAGCCCCCGGAGAACTCCGAGATCTTGCGCCGTCTTGCCTCTTCACGTGGAATGCTCCGTCTAGATGGATGTCGGCAAATCGTCAAGCAATATCTTGTAGTCCTCCCAAAGAACCCTGCAAGGTTTTCTCCGTCTTCAACTTGTAAGTCGAAGAAATGCTGAATCTTCCATCGTACTCTTCCGTAGCCGGACTAGATCTGTCCATGCCGGAATCTTTGATGTGATGGCTCATCTGCCCATGTCAGCTAGGGCAACGTAGGCTTAGGTCAGCGACGCCTCGTAACTCACACGTGCAGAGAACGCAATCATGTCCGATTTTCCCGCGCGAGCGATACGAACCGTTGGCGGCGACAGTTGGATACGTGGCGAAATTTCCGCACACGTTCACGAACACGTTGTCTATGCGGCAACCTCCCTATCAAGCTGCACGAATCTCGACGCTGGAGATGATAAATAGTAACTGCGGTGGAATTTTCACCTTTTACCTCATTCTCCTCGCATCGTATTCTTCCTCCAGCGCGTGCCTCCTCGAGCTCTCCGCGAAAACTCTCAAAAAACCCCAGCCCTAATCTGCACCAGTCACCTCCATACTCACTCCATGGCCAACAGTAGCACTTCCCCTTCTATGGCGGCGTCGAGCGAAGTTGCGTCGAAGCCGGCGAGCTCCGTCGTCGTGCCCCCAGAGGTTTTGGTCATCCCTGTCTCGGTGGTGGTCGAATCCACCGGCGGCGACCATAATCCAGCGGCGCTGGAGCCGTTGGAGGAGGAACTTGACTCGCACAGGGGCGACTGGTGCGACTCAGACATCATCGACCGTGATATCCAAGAGCTGGTCGCCGAAGGCTACCTCCTTGCGATGGAGGGGCTCGCCTGGCGGGCGGCGCCGGCCGGCGAGGTGACACCTTCTACCCAAGCCGGAGAAAAGGTGTACCTCAAAGACCAACTGGTACGCGGTGTCTCCCTGTCCATCTCCAACTTCTTCCTCTCCGTCTTGAATCACTATAGAGTCCAGCCCTAGAACCTCTCCCCCAATAGTATCTTAGCGCTTAGCAACTACGCGACGCTCTGTGAGGGTTACTTAGGGATAAGGCCTAGGCTAGATCTCTTCGTGTACTTCTTCACCATCAAACGTGAAGCCGGAGCTAGAAAGGATGAACTTAGGAACCGTGGCACCATAAGCTTCAAGATTCGTCCTGGCCGGCGGTTCCCCGACATCGTCGGCCATGAGTCCTGCAAGAATTGGCTGCGTACCTACTTCTATGGCATAGATATCCCTCTGGCTGGCCAAGAAGTAACGTACCCGGACTTCGTAGACGGAGCTGAAGGGTTTCGCGGCATAGTAAATCAAAATTTTCTACGAAAGCGAACAGAGGGAAAGCCAAGATCTAATCTAGGAGATGCAAACAACGAGAGAGATTGGATTAGATATTCATACCCTTGAAGATTCGCACAGCGGAACGTTCGTCGGAACGTGGGTGATGTAGTCGTACTCGCTTCTCCTCCTCGCGATCCGATCCGATCTAGCACCACAAGTGGCGGTGCCTCCGTGAGATGCACACGTGCAGCACCTCGACGTCTCCTCCTTCCTCGGACCAGCAAGTATGGTGGAGAGATGGATTGGATCTACAACACGACGGCGTGGTGTATATGGTGGAGAATTTCTGCCGCAGGGCTTCGCCTACAAACAGTCGGGAGGGAGAGAGGAGGGCAGCAGGGCTACTAGGGTTTGGAGGAAGGTGTGTCCAGGGAGGAGGGGGGCGCACTAGCCCTCTATATATAGAGGGGGGGTGCGGCCAGCCCTTGCCCATCCTCCAAGCCTATCTCTAGTTTAAACGATTTAAACTTTCCCTTATCTAGAAACCCTATCTTATCTCTAGTTTAAACGATTTAAACTTATCTAGGATCGGCTGGGCCCTATGGGGCCTTGTGCCCCTGGCCCAATGCGTCCAGGACACTCCCTCACAGGCCCATGCCCCCTCCCGGAAAGTGGGACCACGTTGGCCCCCTTCCGGAAGGTTCTAGAAGCTTCCGGTACAATACCGATTAATCCGGAACAATTCCGAACTCCAAAAACTGCACTGCCTTATATGAATCTTATTCTCCGGACCACTCCGGAACCTCTCGTGATGTCCCGGATCCCATCCGAGACTCCGAACAAAAAATTCATAAACCAAGTATCCAATCTATCCTAGCGTCGAGACACGTTAAGTGTGTGACCCTGTGGGTTCGAGAATATGCAGACATGATCTTCTATCAATAATCAACAGCGGGGTCTGGGCACCCATATTGACTCCCACACATTCATCGATGATCATATCGGATGAACCACGATGCCAGGATTCAATCAATCCCATATATATATTCCCTTCGTCTCGCGATATTTTACTTGCCCGAGATTCGATCGTCGGTATCATCATACCTAGTTCAATCTCGTTCACAACAAGTACTTTACTCGTTCCGTAATCCGATATCACTTTGTGATTAACTCCTTAACCACATGCTTGCAAGCGGTGTTGATATCGATTACCGAGTGGGCCCGAAGTATATCTCTCCGACTTGGGAGGGACAAATCCCATCTCGATACATACAACCCAACAGATACTTTCCGATCACCTGAGAGACACCTTTATGATCACCCTCTCATAGGATGACGTTTGTTGACCTCAAAGCTTTCTTCCGATACCAGGGAGTTGTATTATCTCATGGGCTAAGGAATACAATATTTGACATAGGAAAAGCTTCGCAAAGATGAACACAATGACACGATCTAATTGCTTCGCTTAGTTTGGGTCTATCCACCATATCATTCTCCCAATGATATGATCTCATTATCAATTGACAACTCATGTCTATGGTTAGGAAACCTTAACCATCATTGATCAATGAGCTAGTCCATAGAGGCGTACTAGGGACACGGTGTTGTTCACAAACCACACAAGTATTAATGTTTCCGCTCAATACAATTCTAGCATGGAATATAAACTTTATCATGAACAAGAATTATAATAATAACATCTTTATTATTGCCTCTAGGGCATAATTCCAACAGTCTCCCACTTGCACTAGAGTCAATAATCTAGTTTTCATTTGGCAACAATCTCACACCCATGGTACTGAGGTGCTGATCATGTTTTACACGTGGAAGAGGTTTAGTCAATGGATCTGCGACATTTAGATCTGTATGTACTTTGCTGATCTTCAGATCTCCATCTGCTATATAATCTCGGATTATATGAAACTTGCGGTTGATATGCTTGGTCTTTGGATGATATCTTGGTTCCTTAGCGAGTGCTATGGCGCCAGTGTTGTCACACAATATCTCCAGTGGGTCCAATGCACTTGGAACCACGCCAAGCTCAGTGATGAAGTTTCTGATCCAAACTCCTTCACTTGACGCTTCTGCAGCAGCCATGTATTCCGCTTCTACTGTAGATCCTGCGACCACGCTTTGCTTGCAGCTTCTCCAGCTCACAGCTCCTCCATTCAAAATATACACGTATCCTGTCTGAGATTTACAATCATCCTTGTCGGTGTCGAAACTAGCATCGACGTAACCTTTTACGACGAGCTGTTCATCACCCCCATAGACTAAGACCATTTCTTTAGTCCTATTTAGGTACCTTAGGATGTTCTTCACGGTTGTCCAGTGTTCCACTCCTAGATCACTTTGATATCTGCTCGTCAAACTAAGAGCATTGGACACATCCGGTCTAGTACACAGCATGGCATACATGATGGAACCTATGGCCGAGGCATAAGGCACTTTGCTCATAGCTTCCCTATCATTTACCGTAGCTGGATACTGAGCCTTGCTCAATATCTTACCTGACAACATAGGCACTGAACCTTTCAATGCCTTATCCATTCTGAACCTTTTCAGAACTTTGTCTAGGTATGTACTCTGGCTTAAAGCTATCAGGCGTCTTTGTCTATCTCTATAGATTTTGATGCCCAATATATAAGCAGCTTCACCTAGGTCTTTCATTGAAAAACACTTGTTCAAATAACTCTTCACATCGTTAAGCATGTTGATGTCATTTCCAATAATCAATATGTCATCCACATATAGTACCAGAAACGTCACCGAGCTCCCACTCACTTTCTTGTAGATGTAAGCTTCGTAGCAATTTGGAACAAATCCAAAGCTCTTGATCACTTGATCAAAATGAAGGTTCCAACTCCGAGATGCTTGCTTCAGTCCATAAATGGAACGCTGAAGTTTGCATACTTTATCAGCATCCTTAGGATCGACAAAACCTTCGGGTTGCATCATATACAACTCTTCATCAATGTTGCCATTGAGGAAAGCAGTCTTGACATCCATTTGCCATATTTCATAATCATGAAACGCAGCAATTGCTAATAAAATCCGAATGGACTTAAACATCGCTACGGGAGAGAAAGTCTCATCGTAGTCAACACCTTGAACTTGTCGAAAACCTTTCGCAACAAGTCGTGCTTTATAGACGGTAACATTACCATCCGCGTCCGTTTTCTTCTTGAAGATCCATTTGCACTCAACGGCCTTTCGGTCGCTAGGAGGGTCCACCAAAGTCCATACTTGGTTTTCGCTCATGGATCCCAATTCGGATTTCATGGCTTCTAGCCATTTCTCAGAGTCTGGGCTCATCATCGCTTCCTCATAGTTCGTAGGTTCACTGTCTTCTACTAACAAGACAGTCAAGACAGGGTTGCCGTACCACTCAGGAGGGGCACGCGACCTTGTCGACCTGCGACGTTCAGTAGCAGCATCGTCCGAAGCTTCATGATCCTTGTCATTAGCTTCCTCTATTGTTGGTGCAGGCGGCACTGGAACAATTTCAGGTGCTGCGCTACTCTCCAATTCAAGAGAAGGTTCAATAACCTCGTCTAGCTCTACTTTCCTCCCACTCACTTCTTTCGAGAGAAACTCCTTCTCAAGAAAGGAACCGTTCTTTGCGACAAACACTTTGCCTTCGGTTCTGTGATAGAAGGTATACCCAATAGTTTCCTTAGGGTATCCTATGAAGACGCACTTCTCCGCTTTGGGTTCGAGCTTGTCTGGCATCAACTTCTTGACGTAAGCTTCGCATCCCCAAACTTTAAGAAACGACAACTTAGGTTTAGCACCAAACCACAGTTCATACGGTGTCGTCTCAACGGATTTAGATGGAGCCCTATTTAAAGTGAATGCAGCGGTTTCTAATGCATAACCCCAAAATGATAACGGCAAATCAGTAAGAGACATCATCGATCGGACCATATCTAATAGGGTTCGATTCCGGCGTTCAGACACACCATTGCGCTGTGGTGTTCCGGGTGGCGTGAGTTGTGAAACGATTCCACTTGCTTTGAGATGCGTGAGAAAATCATAACTCAAATATTCGCCCCCACGATCGGATCGTAGAAACTTAATCTTTCTGTTACGATGGTTCTCCACTTCATTCTAAAATTCTTTGAACTTTTCAAACGTTTCAGATTTATGTTTCATTAAATAAATATACCCATATCTACTTAAGTCATCGGTAAAAGTGAGAAAATAGCGATATCCACCGCGCGTCGAAACACTCATCGGTCCGCATACATCGGTATGTATGATTTCCAACAAGTCCGTTGCTCGCTCCATCATACCGGAGAACGGGGTTTTGATCATCTTGCCCATGAGGCATGGTTCGCATGTGTCAAATGATTCAAAATCAAGAGACTCCAAAAGTCCATCAGAATGGAGTTTCTTCATGCGCTTTACACCAATATGACCTAGACGACAGTGCCACAAATAAGTAGTATTATCACTATCTACCTTGCATCTCTTAGCCTCAATGTTATGGATGTGTGTTTCATCCCTTTCGAGATTTAGAAGAAATAAACCATTCACAAGAGGTGCATGACCATAAAAGATGTTACTCATATAAATAGAACAACCATTATTCTCCGATTTAAATGAATAACCGTGTTGCAATAAACACGATCCAGAAATAATGTTCATGCTCAACGCAGGCACATAATAACATTTATTAAGGTTTAAAACTAATCCCGAAGGTAAAACTAAGGAGAGCGTGCCGACGGCCATCACATCAACTCTTGATCCGTTGCCAACGCGCATCGTCACCTCATCCCTCGCAAGCCGCCGTCTATTCCGTAGCTCCTGTTTCGAGTTACAAATATTAGCAACTGAACCGGTATCAAATACCCAGGCACTACAACGAGGGCTAGTAAGGAAAACATCAATAACATGTATATCAAATATACCTTTGACGGTGCCAGCCTTCTTGTCCGCTAAGTACTTCGGACAGTTGCGCTTCTAGTGACCCTTGTCCTTGCAATAGAAGCACTCAGTGTCCGGCTTAGGACCAGACTTGAGCTTCTTCTCAGCAGGGGCAACGCGCTTGCCGCCGCCTTTCTTGAAGGGCTTCTTTGCACCTTTACCTTTCTTAAAGGAGGGCTTGTTGACCATCAACACATGATTATCCTTTTTGATGTCCACCTCCGCAGCCTTCAGCTTTGCGAAGAGCTCGGTGATCGTATCAGTGGAACCAATCTGATTATGAGTCACTACAAAACTTTTGTAGCTGGGAGGGAGTGATTGCAGAACCCTGTCAATCTTGAGCTCCTATGGAATCTTGCAGTCCAGTTGCTCAAGGCGTTGAGTGTAGCCCGACATCTTAATGGCGTGCTCACTAACGGAACTCCCTTCCTCCATCTTGCAGTTAAAGAACTTCTCAGAGATCTCATATCTCTCAGAACGGGCTTGAGTCTGAAACATGGTTTTCAGCTCCTCGAGAATCTCAAAGGGCCCGGGATAGTTTTCAAAACGATTTTGAAGTTCCGGTTCCATAGCAAACAACATGGTGCTCTTAATCACACCATAATCATCTTTGCGCGACTGATAGACAGCTTTCTCATCAGTCGGCGCAGTTGCAGCAGGGGGGTTACCTAACGCTTTCTCAAGGACATAGTCCTTTTGTCCGCCAGACAGAATGATTCTTAGATTGCGGAACCAGTTGGTGAAGTTAGACCCATTGTTTCTAAGCTTTTCTTTCTCAGCAAAAACATTGAAGTTGAAGTTGGACTTGGCCATGTGATCTACAGTATTTGCAAGTACAATTTAGACTATGTTCATGATAAATAGTTCAACTTAATCAAATTACTAGATGAACTCCCACTAAATTCAACATCCCTCAAGTTGTTTAGTGAACACGATCCAAATTCACCACACCTAATCCGATCTTCACGAGAAGAGATGTGGTTTCAATGGTGGACAACGAAGTGTCGATCATATCATTCATATGACTCATGCTTAACCTTTTGGTTCTTGTGTTCCGAGGCCATGTCTGTACATGCTAGGCTCGTCAAGTTAGACCCAAGTATTTCCGCGTGTGCAAAACTGGCTTGCACCCGTTGTATGTGAACGTAGAGTCTATAGCACCCGATCATCACGTGATGCTTGGACACGACGAACTTTCGCAACGGTGCATACTTGGGGAGAACACAGTTTTTATCTTGATCTTTAAGTGAGGAATCATCTTATAATGCTACCGTCGCGATCTAAGCATAATAAGATACATAAAAGGATAAACATCACATGCATATAACTTTATGTGACATGGTATAGCCAATCTTCGCGCAATGATCTCCATCTTGTGCATTCCGGCATGATCTCCATCACTTCACCATGATTGCCTCCACCACGAATAGCAACTACAACTATTGCTAACTACTTAGCGATAAAGTAAAGCTATTACATGGCGTATAAGAAGTTGACTCGCAGGTCATACACAATTATAAAGACAACCATATGGCTCCTGCCGGTTGTGTACTCATCGACATGCAAGTCGTGAAACATTACAAAACATGATCATCGCATACAATATACACATCACATCTTGGGCCATACCATATCACAGAAAACACTCCCTGCAAAAACAAGTTAGACGCCTCTACTTTGTTGTTGCATGTTTTACGTGGCTCATGGGAGTAGATGCTAAGAACGATTCTTACCTACGGAAAGCCACAACGGTGATATTATGGTTGCCAAACTCCGGTGTTAATCCCATGACAACTATAGTGAGAGAAACTGACATCCACCAGCCGCATGTGTGGTACAAGCCACACGTCAAGTGCGGAGCCGGTCTCGCGAACGACGTTGCGTAAGGTTGGCCTGGACCGCTTCAATCTCACTATCCCGCGCCATAAGAAGAACACAAACAAGAGGCTTGCAACAGAAAACATCAACGCCCGCAACAACCATGTTGCGTTCTACTCGTGAAACACATCTACGCATAGATCTAGCTCTGATACCACTGAAGGGTTTCGCGGCATAGTAAATCAAAATTTTCTACGGAAGCGAACAGAGGGAAAGCCAAGATCTAATCTAGGAGATGAAAACAACGAGAGAGATTGGATTAGATCTTCATACCCTTGAATATTCGCACAGCGGAACGTTCGTCGGAACGTGGGTGATGTAGTCGTACTCGCTTCTCCTCCTCGCGATCCGATCCGATCTAGCACCACAAGTGGCGGTGCCTCCGTGAGATGCACACGTGCAGCACCTCGACGTCTCCTCCTTCCTCGGACCAGCAAGTATGGTGGAGAGATGGATTGGATCTACAACACGATGGCATGGTGTATATGGTGGAGAATTTCTGCCGCAGGGCTTCGCCTACAAACAGTCGGGAGGGAGAGAGGAGGGCAGCAGGGCTACTAGGGTTTGGAGGAAGGTGTGTCCAGGGAGGGGGGGGGGGGCGCACCAGCCCTCTATATATAGAGGGGGGATGCGGCCAGACCTTGCCCATCCTCCAAGCCTATCTCTAGTTTAAACGATTTAAACTTTCCCTTATCTAGAAACCCTATCTTATCTCTAGTTTAAACGATTTAAACTTATCTAGGATCGGCTGGGCCCTATGGGGCCTTGTGCCCCTGGCCCAATGCGGCCAGGACACTCCCTCACAGGCCCATGCCCCCTCCCGGAAAGTGGGACCACGTTGGCCCCCTTCCGGAAGGTTCTAGAAGCTTCCGGTACAATACCGATTAATCCGGAACAATTCCGAACTCCAAAAACTGCACTGCCTTATATGAATCTTATTCTCCGAACCACTCCGGAACCTCTCGTGATGTCCCAGATCCCATCCGAGACTCCGAACAAAAAATTCATAAACCAAGTATCCAATCTATCCTAGCGTCGAGACACGTTAAGTGTGTGACCCTGCGGGTTCGAGAATATGCAGACATGATCTTCTATCAATAATCAACAGCGGGGTCTGGGCACCCATATTGACTCCCACACATTCATCGATGATCATATCGGATGAACCACAATGCCAGGATTCAATCAATCCCATATATATATTCCCTTCGTCTCGCGATATTTTACTTGCCCGAGATTCGATCGTCGGTATCATCATACCTAGTTCAATCTCGTTCACAGCAAGTACTTTACTCGTTCCGTAATCCGATATCACTTTGTGATTAACTCCTTAACCACATGCTTGCAAGCGGTGTTGATATCGATTACCGAGTGGGCCCGAAGTATATCTCTCCGACTTGGGAGGGACAAATCCCATCTCGATACATACAACCCAACAGATACTTTCCGATCACCTGAGAGACACCTTTATGATCACCCTCTCATAGGATGACGTTTGATGACCTCAAAGCTTTCTTCCGATACCAGGGAGTTGTATTATCTCATGGTCTAAGGAATACAATATTTGACATAGGAAAAGCTTCGCAAAGATGAACACAATGACACGATCTAATTGCTTCGCTTAGTTTGGGTCTATCCACCATATCATTCTCCCAATGATATGATCTCATTATCAATTGACAACTCATGTCTATGGTTAGGAAACCTTAACCATCATTGATCAATGAGCTAGTCCATAGAGGCGTACTAGGGACACGGTGTTGTTCACAAACCACACAAGTATTAATGTTTCCGCTCAATACAATTCTAGCATAGAATATAAACTTTATCATGAACAAGAATTATAATAATAACATCTTTATTATTGCCTCTAGGGCATAATTCCAACAGGAGCTGCCGCTGAATCCTCGTCATGGAGATCCCAGGCCTCCCTTCCCTCCGACCTCGACGCTTCTCGTGCCATAAGGCGGATCGAATGGCTCGTATATACAGGTTTGGCCGGCTTGGATCTAGCCATGTGCTGGTTCATCAGGTGAATCCAACCTCTGCAGCACCGCACGAAGCTCATGCACGAGTATACCAGCGATAGAAGGGATAGCCTCCGCATCTCCATGGACAACTTCTCGAGTGACCCCGTCAAGCTCCGTCTTAAGGACATCGTCAAGGTGAAGGACAACAAGCGTGGATTCGCCATCACCCACGACATGTTTGTAGACGGCAAGTGTGTTGGAGATATGCCCTAGAGGCAATAATAAATGTAGTTATTATTATATCTTTGTGTTTATGATAAATGTTTACATTCATGCTATAATAGTATTAACAAGGAAACATTAATACTTGTGTGATTTGTAAACTTAATTTGAAGTCCCTAGTAAAGCCTCTATATAATACTAGCTTGTTGGTTAATAGATGATTGTGGTTTCCCTATCATGAACATTGAGATGTTATTAACAACAAGATCATATCGTTAGCAGAATGATATGGTGGACATACTCCTATAGATAAGCGTAGCATAAAGATCAAGTCATTTTAATAGTTCAATTGCTATATGCTTTCTGATACATAGTTATCTAATTCCTTCGACCATGAGATCATGCATATCACCTTTACCGGATGGATGCTTTGATAACATCAAACACCACACCGTAACTGGGTGGCTATAAAGGTGGCATTGAGTGTTCAGAAAGTATTGGTTGAAACACATGGATCAAGAGTGGGATTTGTCCATCCATATGACGGATAGATATACTCTGGGCCCTCTCGGTGAAATGTCATCCAATTAGCTTGCAAGCATGTGACTGGCTCACAAGGGATCACATATCACGGGAACGAGAAAAGAGTACTTATCAGTAACGAGGTTGGACTAGGTATTCAGAGATACCGGCGATCATAACCTCGGATAAGTAAACTATCGTGAGACAAAGGGAAATTGATATCGTATGTAAGTGGTTCATTCGATCGCAAAGTAATCGTAGAAATATGTGGGAGTCATATGAATTTCCAGATTCCTCTATTGGTTATTGTTCGGAGAAGTGTCTCGATCATGTCTGCATAATTCACGAACCGTAGGGAGACACACTTAAGGATTCGACGTTGTTTGAGTAGTTATGGAATGATGAGAAAGAGTCCGAATGTTGTTCGGAGTCTCGAATGGGATTCGGGATATCACGAGGAGATCCGGAATGGTCCGGAGAATAAGATTCATATAAGGAAAGTCCCGTTTCGGAGTTGGGGAATGGTTCCGGTGTTTTCATCGGGAATGTTCTAGAATGTTCCGGAATGTCCGGCACTACGGAAGGGGGGAAGGGTACATGAATGTGTCATTGTAAGTTGGAATGATTGCATCATGTACTAGGTGTCATTGCTGTCCAAAATAAAGGGTTTATTCAAATCCTAATTTGAAAAGTCAAACGGCTAGTTTGAAAGTCAAACGGCAAGTTTTGGAAAGAGGAGGAGGAGTGGGAAACTGAGTTGGGGAGGGATTCCCTCCTCCAACCGCCGGCCTACCTCCAAGCTGAGTTGGGGAGGGACTCCCCTCCCCTTGGCCGCGCCTCCCACCTATAAAGGGAGGGGCAGGGCTGCCCCTCCTAACACACAAGTACCTCTCCTCCAAAACCCTAGATTGGCGCCACCACCTCCTGCTGCTGCCGCCACCTCCCAGGGTTGCCCTAGCCGCCGACTTGGGGTGCCCCAAACCCTAGCTGCCGGCTCTAGCACCTCCTCCTTGGTGTGTCTAAAACCTAGATCGCCGAGGAGCCCTCTCATACTCCACCATACTCGCTCCGGCTTAAGGCGAAGCCCTGCGAGATCTCCCCTCTACTTCCGGTACCACGCCGTTGTGCTGCCAGAATCGCGAGGAGAGTGCTACAACCTCCGCTGCCTGCTGGAACAAGGGAGAGGAAGGTCTTCATCGAGTACCGAACGTGTGACCGACTGCGGGAGTACTGCCGGAACGCAGCGCCGGAAGGATCGTCTACGCGATCTTAAGATCGGAAAGAGTACGACTACATCACCCACGAGAATCCGCTCTCGTTAAACACTTTGGAATCTTTGAGGGTGAGTTATTCCATCGACTCGTTGCTGCAATCTAGTAGATAGATCTTGGCTTGTTTGTTTGTATGCGGTAGAAAAATTTTGTTTTCCATGCTACGAAACCTTACAAAGTGCCCAAAGGTAACTGTTTATTTTCCGTGTATGAAATATACTCCAGTTCTTCCGTCTAGCAACTGCCATCTCATCTAACACGGTGGTTCTTCACTTAATAGCTTTGCGACATAGATGAGGACAGCATGGCTCCCAAAATCTATGGACCAAAGATGAAGGAAGTCACCGTCGTGTCCGATGACGATGCTCCGGTGGCGCAAAAGCGGAAGAGCTCCACCTCTGACGCTGCCAACGGAGGCAAGAAGAAGAAGAAGACGGAGGGTGGAGCCTCCAAAAATACTACCGCCGCCCTGGAGGCGGAGAAAAGAAAAACCATCGGGATCCCTTTTGCCAAAGCACCCCCACTTGTGTAAGCTTCTTTTCCTCCGACATTGTCTATTTATCTGTCTTGCTCCTGTACTTATGCATTTCGCACATTTCAGGAAGAAAGCCACGACCAGCCTCAAGAAGACCTCCAAAACATCGGGGGCTTCTAAAACCATCAAGGATATGCTGCATCGTGACGCATCTCCCGCCATCGCCCCTGCCACTCCCTCCGTCAAGCCTTCGTCTGCCCTGACAAACTCACAAGCTAAGGAGGCATCTGGCCCTTCCGCCATGGAAGTGGACTCAGTTGCCTCTACCGAGGTTGCTGTTGTCGGCGAGCAGGCGACGCAGGAGAGTGCCGCCCACCAAATGGCTGAAGCTCCGGCTAAGGATGCCATCGGTGGCGGTAAGGCGGTGGTGGAAGCTTGTACTTCTGCCGAAGGCGGCAGCCTCGCCCCCCAGAAACCCATAGAGTTCCCGAAGATAGTCTACCCGACACTTACGCCGAGTAGCACAACTCTGGTTCCTGGTGCAGCACCGACATCTCCGACGTGCGATCTTGAGGAGCTCCTCCAACAAGCAGATATCTTGCAAGGAAACAACATATCCTTTGGCAAGATGTTGACCGAGAGCGCTACCAATCTCACGATCATTGCACTCGTAAGTTTTATTTGCCTTTTGCATTTTATATGAATATCCCACTATAGCCCACGAGGATGTATACGGAAAATCGTAGGTCTTTGCTTCTAGATGCTTTAAGAGTGACTAAGCGAAAAAACTTCTCACTGTAGCCCCCAAGCATTTAGATGGAATGAATTATTCCGACTAGATGCTTTAAGAGTAGCATACGCAGTGTTTATAAATTTCAATACTGTAGCCCCCAAGCCTCTAGTTGTAACTGAGTTAGTTCCGACTAGATGCTTTAAAGGAAAGCTAAGCATATATCCGAGTAAAAAAACCTTTACACTGTATCCCCCAAGCTTCTAGTTGTAACTGAATTAGTTCCGACTGGATGCTTAAAGAAAAGCTAAGCATATCGCTAAGTCAAAAACTCTCGCTGTAGCCCCCGAGCGTCTAGGTGGAAAATTTCCGGCTAGAGGCTCCAAGTAGACCAAACAACGTTTAACTTTTTCCCTTGTTTCCACAGAACGAGAATGCTTGGAGAGGCATGTCCAATGACAAGTATCAGAAGATGCGCGCAGACCTTGAAGCCGAAAAGGGTAAAACTGCCTTTTTGAAGGAACAGATCATCAAGAACAAGCGTCTGTTTTCTTTTTTCGCATTCCATCTTGGTTTTGTGCTCATATTCTCCGAGTACTCACTGTGTACTTTGAATTCTCTCACTTGTAGAACATGTTGCCAAGGATAAGGACATTGTCGAGCAATACAAGCACATTCAGCAGCTGGATAGAGAAAACAAGATCCTTAAGGAGGAGAGGAAGGACATGCTGAAAATGCATGAGGAGTCAATGAGGGTCCTGCAGGACTCCGCCACTGAGGAAATCAATCACTTGAAGGAGGATATTGCGATCTTAAAAGATCAGAAGCAAGATGCCGATGAGCAGAATCAACGCCATAGTGAGGCGTATAAGCTCCTCCAACAAGAGAAAGAATCCTTGGCGGACACCCTCTGGCAGGCTGAGGCCAGCATCTTCAGTAAGTTTTCTCTGTCTTGGATTTCTGTAGTCTGGGTACTCTGAATTGTTAAACTCATGTGTTTCCTGTCAGAATTTGCAGCTCCTATGGGTTTAACCCGATCGCCTCCTCCGGCCAAGGAATGCATGGTTCTTGCCGGCAACTTCATTAACACCTCCATCGCGCAAGCAAAAGATATCGCCAAGCCCCTTCAAATCAACATTAAAGCATCCAACTCTGTGGCGAAGTACTCGGAGATCCTGCGCCGAGCCCTCGAGCGTATCATAAGCTGGAAAGCTTCATGTGCACGGGCTGGTGCAAGGATGGCGCTGTCAATGGTGAAGGCACACTATGATGATGCCGACATCGACACAGTGACCTCTGGAATTCCCGACGTGGATGACGATGGCAAGGCTATTAATCATGAGTCCATCTTGTCGTCACTCGCGGGCTATGACACCAGAGTCACCGAGTTGGTTGACGTCAATGTCTTCGTTCCCAGGAATATCATCGATGACGGCGACCAAAGCTCCTCTAAGTCTCTTCACACAGCCGACTTCGAGGGTGGCTCTCCTGCTGCTGATGACGCTGTGTCCAAGTCGCCTGCGCTAAAGGAATGAAGAACAACTTTGTAATATTTGTTTCACCTTTGGTGCATATGCGGAAAAAACTTATTTATGTAATCTTAAGGTGGAAAACAATGGTTGTTATTTCCTTCTACTCAAGAACTAATTTCCAGCATGTATATATTTTTAAGCAAGTGCTGGCTTATCCATTACTTTGGTTCTTATGCTTGACTTTTCGTGAGTCGGAAGACCCGTTATCGGAACCATGCGCTTAGGTGATGATGCCCAATGGCACCATCAATAACCTAAACACAAAATCGCCGACAATAAGTGCCAAAAGTCACTACTCTAGAATCCACATAAGAACGACAAAGAACGTGTAGACCAGAAAACTTAAGCTAATGCCCGTAGGCGGAATTTTCACAAGTGCAATCGCAAAACTTGTGCATAAAGGTTTTACATGATCCAAAAATGAACACTAAAGGAGATAAAAGACTCAGAAATATGAGTGAACCAAAGATCTTTATTTCATTGATCATATAAGAGGTACATAATTAGATAAAAAATGTTAAGTGTAAAAAGGACGTAGCTGTGCTATGTTCCATGGCCGATCAAGCTCCGGGTAGTCGTCATCCGGGTCGCGTTGCTTACGCTTATGATCCTTGTTGGGTCTATCCTTCAGTTTACGATTGTCAACGAGGTAGTAAGACCCATTGAGTAGCGCCTTGCTTATGATGAACGGTCCTTCCCATGGCGGGGATAACTTGTGTGACTTCTTCTGCTTAAGTCGGAGCACCAAATCCCCCTCTTTAAACGAGCGATGCCGGACGCGGCGACTATGGCAGCTGCGTAGCTTCTGTTGGTAGATGGCGGATCTTTGGCATGCCAAAACGCGCTCCTCCTCGAGAAGGTCCACATCTAGGCGTCTAGATTCTTCAGTGTCATCTTCGTCGTAGGCGGCAACTCTTGGTGCATCGTGGAGTATGTCGGAAGGTAGGATGGCTTATGCTCCATAAACCATGAAGTAAGGGGTGTAGCCGGTGGATCTATTGTGTGTAGTTCGTAAACTCCACAACACATATGGTAGTTCCTCCGCCCAGGCTCCAGCTACTCTGTGTAGCGGTGCCTCAAGACGTGGCTTGATTCCCTGCAGAATTAATCCATTGGCTCGCTCGACCTGACCATTGTATTGTGGGTGTGCCACAGATGCAAGGTCAAGTCGGATGCCCTTCTCCCAACAATAAGCCTCCACTTCTCCGAAAGACAAGTTGCTGCCGTTCTCGGTGATAATGCTGTGTGGGAGACCAAATCTCACCACTAGATCCCGGACAAACCTGAGGGAAGTTGCCCCATCAAGCTTTCTAATGGGTTTAGCTTCTATCCATTTAGTGAATTTATCAACTGCTACAAGCAGATGTGTAAATCCACATGGTGCCGTTTGTAACGTCCCACCATGTCTAGCCCCCAGACTGCAAACGGCCAAGTTATTGGTATTGTTCGCAATTCTTCAGCAGGAACATGTGGTTGTCGGGCATAATACTGGCATCCCATGCATGTCTCAACCAGCTTGTCGGCGTCCGCCTTCGCGGTCAGCCAGTAGAATCCTTGCCGGAAGGCTTTCGCGACCAACGATCGAGGAGCGGCGTGATGCCCGCAATCTCTGAGATGGATTTTGCATAGGATTTCCATACCTTGTAGCTGGGAAACACACTTTAGGTATACACCAGTAGTGCTCCTTTTATAGAGTTGCCCATTGATTATGGTATAACACTTTGCTCGTCGTACTATTTGTCGTCTTTTGACCTCGTCGTCGGGCAAAGTTTCGTGTTCGAGATATTCCATGAATGGTTTTGTCCAAGCCGGAGGGACCTTTGTCACCGTGTTGACAAAAGAGTCAGCTCTGTCCGAGTTGTCGATGTCGGCTCCCTTCACGGATGGTGTGCGTAGATGCTCTAGGAAAACTCCTGGCGGGATTCTCTTGCGACCTAATCCAAGCTTTGATAGCAGATCAGCTGCCTCGTTTTGCTCCCTAGGTACATACTTGACTTCGTAGCCCAAGAAGCTCTTGGCTATCTCGTCCACTTCGTCTCGATATGCCGCCATCATAGGGTTCCGTGCATTCCAGGTGCCAGCCACCTGCTGGGCAACCAAGTCGGAATCTCCACAGCAAACTATGCGCTTGATGCCAATATCCTTGGCTACACGTAGTCCGTGAATGAGTGCTTCATACTCCGCCATGTTGTTTGTAGCCTCAAAGTGGATCTGCAGAACATAGTGTAGCTTGTCTCCTGTTGGTGACTGTAGCAATACACCAGCCCCGAGCCGTTGAGCAGCTTTGATCCGTCAAAGTGCATCACCCAGTACTCTAGTTCCGGCAACGGAGTAGCATCTGGCATCTTCGTCCAATCTGCAACAAAATCCGCTAAGGCTTGTGAATTGATAGCGTCACGTCTCTTGTAAGTGATCTCGAAGGCGGCAAGTTCAATGCCCCACTTCGCGACCCTTCATGTAGTGTCGCTATTGTTGATTATGTCGGACAGTGGAGTCTTGCTCACCACTGTGATTGGGTGCTCCTGAAAGTAATGCCTCAGCTTCCGAGAAGCAAGGAATACTCCATAAGCTATCTTTTGGTAGTGCGGGTAACGCTGCTTGGACTCCGTCAAGACCTCGCTTACATAGTAAACTGGTCGCTGACCTCCGTACTCATAGCCTGGTTCCTTCCGCTCTACCACGACGAGGATGCTGATTACCCGGTTGGTTGCCGCCATGTAAATTAACAGGGGCTCGTCAGGCTCGAGCGCTGCAAGGATAGGCGCTGAGGAAAGAGTCTCCTTGAGCTGCTTCAATGCTGCATCTGCCTCGTCCGTCCACGTGAATTTGTCCGCCTTCTTCAGCAACTTGTATAGCGGCAGAGCCTTCTCTCCAAGTCGGCTGACGAACCGACTAACTGCTGCAATGCAACCTGTTAGTCGTTGAATGTCCTTTAGGCATATCGGACGGTTTATGTTTAATATGGCCTTGATTTTCTCCGGGTTGATCTCGATTCCGCGCTAGGAAACGATGAAACCCAACAATTTTCCAGCTGGTACCCCGAAGACGCACTTCTTAGGGTTAAGCATCATGTTGTATTTCCGGAGATTATCAAAGGTTTCTTTTAAGTCGGAGATTAAGTCATTTGACTTTTTAGACATCACTGCAATATCGTCCACATAAGCATGAACGTTCTGACCGATTTGGTCATGAAGGCAACGTTGCATTGTCCGCTGGTACGTAGCACCTGTGTTTTTCAGCCCAAAGGGCATCGTAACATAGCAAAACGTGCTGTATGGGGTAGTGAACGAAGTGGCCAATTGGTCTGACTTCCTCATATTGATCTGGTGGTATCCTGAGTATGCATCGAGAAAACACAAAAGTTCCGAGCCAGCCGTCGAGTCAATGACTTGGTCAATGCGAGGCAAAGCAAACGGATCTTTGGGACATGCTTTGTTCAAGCCGGTGTAATCAACGCACATTCTTAATTCATTGGTTCCCTTTTTGGGAATAAGTACAGGATTGGCCACCCATTGGGTGTGAAGGACTTCTCGGATAAATCTAGCCTTAAGTAACCTAGCTATCTCTTTGCCAATGGCGCGTCTCTTCTCATCTCCAAAGCGTCATAGAGGTTGTTTCACTGGTTTGGATTTTGGCAGGTTGGCAGGCAAAGATGTCCCTATTCTCACGAAGGAACTCGACGAGCGCGCTTTCCTATTTGGGATACAGGTTCGTCCCAATGGCGGTGACCTTGGAGGCATCGCCTATCACAAGTTCCAGCGGCTTGGTCTCGATGGCGGCCTTGAACACAGGAGCGGAGTCAGAGATCTGCTTCTTCGACGCGGGCATCTCTGAGTCATTGACCTTGCTCTGGATTTCATTGAATTCTTGGCTGTAGAGGACAGCTTCCGCAACGGCTACTTCATTGATATTGCAGTCCCTTTCCTTGGTAAAGCTTCCGGATACGATGATGACACCATTTGGTACGGGTATCTTGAGTTTGTTGTAGACGAAGCATGGCGTGGCCATGAACATGTGGAATATGTCGCAGCCGAATATGACGTGGTACACCTCTTGAAGGGGACCACCTCAAAGGTCATGCGCTCTTGGCGGTAATTATTAACATCGCCAAAGTCAACCTGAAGTGTGATGCACCCAAGGGACCGAGACTCCCGACCAGGAACTACACCGTGGAAGATGGTGTTGGTCCGCCTTAGGTTTGCCTCCGTCAAGTTCATCTTCTGCAGTGTATCCAGGTACATGATGTTGATGCTGCTTTCACTATCCACCATACACTTGGTGAACTCCACGCCGTCAATCAAAGGGTTGATGACCATTGTGTACTGGTTCTTCGTAGGGACAAGGTCTGGGTGATCCGTCCTGCCCCAAGTTATTGGAACCTCCGACCAGTGCAGGTACTGGGGAACTGGGGGTAGAGTAGCCATCAGGATCCTCATGGAGGTATTCTATTGTCGGGCGGAAGGGGTACCAAGGAAGGTGTGGTAGACTGGTGCCTTCTTTGCGAAGGGGTTCTTGCCCTTGTCGTCGCTCTTGGCGGCGTGCTTGGGGTCAACGTCCTCTTCCATGTCACTTGAATCCTTGGACTCCTCCTCCTTCTTCTTCCTCTTGCCCTTGCCTCGCGGTCTGTTCTTCTGACTTTGCTTGTAGCCGGACTCCGGGTCTTCCTTGAGGTCGTTGACGAACTTGCAGTGTCGATTGGTGTGAGTGGCTTTACCGTTGGCGTCGAGGTGTACGAGGCACGGCATATTGCAGTACTCTTCGTATGTTTGGGGAACGCGGTGCGCTGCCGAGGTGGTTTCACTTCCTCGCTGCTGTCCCCGACCAGCTCCCCTTCCTCATCCACATTGTCCGCCATCACCTCGTCCTGCAAAAGTCATAGCGACCATGTCGGTAGATTGCTTTTCTTCTGGAGCGGTTTTCCGCTTTGTACTGCTATTCCTCCGAGCTTGAGTTGGAACGATCGTTGCTGGCAAAGAGTCGCGAGCATCGTCGTCGGCAGCTGCAAACTCACTGGCCAACTGGATCATCTAATTTAAGTCAAGCTGGTGATTGTCCTGCAAGCGCTTCAGCTTATGTCGGATCAACGTGCCCCTTTCCAACCCATCGATGAAGGCGGCCATGGCGGTCTGAGCGTGCACTCCTGCGCGGGAATTCTTCATGTCCAGCCTGCGGGAGAGGTAGGCGTGAGATGTCTCGTCTTCCTCTTGCACGCACCGCTGTAGATCGCCAATAGTGCAGGGACGCTTGTATGTACCCTCAAAGTTTTTGGTGAACGCTTCTTGCATGTCCAACTAATTGTAGATTGATTTCTCCGGCAAGTCATCGATCCATTGATGGGCCATGCCCGCCAACATTAACGGGAGGTACTTGACGGCGACGTTGGGGTTGCCTCCGGCAATCTCCACCGTGTTGCCGTAGTCCTGCAACCATGTGGCTGGCTTGGCGGTGCCGTCATAGGGCTTGATGGTCTTGCCAATCCGGAAACCTTTGGGGTAAGTTGCGGACCGTATTGCAGGTCCAAAGCAACGTGGTCCTAGGTATGGTCCTTCCCGAGCCTCGTGGATCTTATCGATCCGCGAACGTGCATCGTATGGCTCCGGGTTCTTCTTATTCTTGTCAACATGGGATGGGCTGCGTGAACGATGTGGGCCTCCTCCGCCATGGTGACTGCTTGGTGGTGACGGAGGAGGAGGTGGCGGTGGTTAGCCTTTTTGCTGTTACCCTCCTGCAACGCCTCACGCCTATCACGGTTTCTTGTCGGACGCGGAGGGTCATGGTGTGACCTGCTCCTGTGTCCTTGGTTGCGCTCTCCGTCATGACGGGTCTGCTCCGTGTTGTCGTGGATGACGATGCCGCACTGCTTTGGTGGGGGCATATCCGTACGATGGTGAGCCTTGTGATCTTCATGATGTTGGGGGGACCGAGGCGGTGGCGATGGGCGATGAGGTCGGGCCTTTTCCCCGTGGTCGGAGGATATGGGGATGGCATCCTTCCTATTGCGTGCATCCCTCCGTCTTCATTCTGATGAACCCGTCTGGGACCCGACATCAAGAGGAGATCTGTCCCTTGGCAGCTTATACTGGCTAGACTGGCAAAGCGTTAGGTCGGAATCAAGCCTTTGAGAAGTGGCCTTTTCCTGCTGCTTCACCGCCTTGGCCACTAGGTCATTGACCTGTTCCACTACCTCGGGCGATCTATCCTGCTCCAGGAGGGTCTTGGCTACGACGAGGTTAAGGAGCGGGGTGGGAATCACCTGCTTGCCTTCACTATCAATGTATGGCTTAGCCTGTGCCGGCTTCGCGGGAGCCCATCCTAGGTTTTGTCGTACATCAGGATCGTTGATGATGCGAGCCAGAGCTTTCTTGGCCTTCTGCTGCTGCAGCAAAGTCTTGTACTCGGCCTCCATTGCTCTAGCTTTCTCTATGGACTTCTGTGTGTTGACCAGATCTCGATCTAGCTTAGCGCCTTGCTCCGCGATGGCCTGCGCTTCCTCCAGCAGCTGCTGGTGCTTCTCGTTGAGCTGGGTCATATTCCAGATATGAGCTATGGTCAGTGGCTCAACGAGGAGATTGTCGTACATCACTCTATCAGCTAGAGTAACTTGGGCCGCTGCAGACGTAGATGCCGGAGGCGGCAAGTTTGCGGTGTTGTTGTTGCTCGGGCCGGTGCCGAGTTCCTGCGGCTGCTGTACTAGGTTGGGCGGAGGAGGCATGACCTTTGCGCGATCATCGTCAGCAGCAATAAGTGGCCCCTTCCCCTTGTCCAGCGTGGTAGGCGGATCTCGTCCGGGTTGATCTTCATCCATCGCCGTCCCAATGGTGATGAACACCTCTCGAGATACGATGACGTTGTTGGCTTGCTCGTCGCGCGCGTACTCATCCTCCATCTCCTGCATGGCGGAGTCTAGCTCTTCTGGGCTAAAATCTATCTCCTCTGAATCGGCACTGAAGTTAGCATAAAGCGCGTAAATAACAGAGTTGGAGGGTGCCAGGACTTCCTCGATGACGGGCGGCAGAGGTGCGACGGCAGAGATGATGACTGGAGGTGGCGGCGCTACTGCGACGATGGTGGCCAGAGGCGATGGTGGCGGTGGCTGAATCGGAGGGGCTCCGTCAGCGAGAGTGAGCGCTATCTGAGCTGCCGCGTCAGCCTCCGCATAGCTGTTGATGGTGTTCACCATGCCTTCGAAGGTAAGGAGACCTGCCGCTTGCTGTCGTCTCAGAGAATGTCGGAGAAGCGTGCCCTGATCCGGTCCTTCCACAAAGTGATACATAACGTTATCATCGGGGTAGTGGGCCAGATCGGCTCGTACACGGAGCCACCTGGCCAGGTAATCGCGGGGGTTTTCGCCCTCTCGCAACACGCCAGGTTGAAGATGGTAACCATGCCGACGAACTTGGATCTCTGCTGTCCAGACGCACAGGCGAAGCCGGCGGACTTGCATCGATCTTCCACCGTTATATCCTGCACATGGGCGGTTTGGGTGGGCCTTGAATTTTTTCGGTGTTTGCCAGCATCTGAAGAGAGATCCGACATCGATCCTTCTGCGAACATATCCTGCCCGTAGGCGGTCCGTGCGGGCCTTGGGTTTTTCCGATCTTTGCCGGCAAACTCCAAAGAGAGATCCGACATCGATCCTTCCGCGAATGTATCCTGCCCGTAGGCAGTTCGTGCGGGCCTTGAGTTTTTCCGATCTTTGTCGGCAAACTCCGAAGAGAGATCCGACATCGATCCTTTCGTGAACGTATCCTGCCCGTAGGCGGTCCGTGCGGGCCTTGATGCTCCTCCGACTCCCAGGGAACTAGTGCCCGAGTCGGTTTCGCCAATGAAGTGGTGGATGTCTCCGACAGGAACGATCGAACACCGCGTAGGCTTCGTCTTCACCGGGATCCAGAACTCGTCAGGAGGGACGATCTGAACGTTACCGGAGAAGAGAACACGACCGATGGCTATGGTTTCGCCGATTCCCGTGAAGATTTTGGTCCTTCCTCGCTGAAGAGCCTGAAGCACCTCTTTCCCCACGGTGGGCGCCAACTGTCGTGGTATTGCTGACGAGTATGCCATGGAGGGGTCCTCACAGTGCGTGTTTAGAGACGTGGGGGAAGGCGGACGATTGACGGGTACGAGGTAACACAGCTTACCCAGGTTCAGATCCCACGACGGTGGCGGAATCCTACTCCTGCTATAAATCACTATAAGGGCAATACGCCGAGTTACAGAGATAGGTTCGCTGTGCGAGGTTGTATGAATCGATACTTGGTTGTCTGAAGTTATGCCCTAAAGGCTCCCATAGGCCCGACTTATATAGCCGCCAGGTCCTAGGGTTACAGGGAAAAGTCCTAGCCGGTCAGGTTACAGAGTCCTACACCGTCTATTACTAGTCTTGCATGTCTTGTACTCCAAGGCTCCGGGTACGTCGGTGACTCCAACCGTAGCCTTCCTTTATTCGGCATGGGTCTCCCTTTTGGATCCATCTAACTAGGCCGCCCCGCAGTCCATAGGCCATGCTACCAACCGTGGGCCACCCGGGTTAGCCGGATAAGAGACATCCCCAACACCAACTCCTGCTCCGCCGCCCGCATCCCGGCCCACTCTCCCTCTCCTCCGGCGGCGTCGCCGACCGGAGTGACTGGGAGGGGGATGCCATCCCTCTTGTTTATATAGTAGTCAAGGTTTCCTTTTTCCCCTTGTGGAGTTTTGCCTTGTGCCGAAGAGCTTCTGGTTGTCGACGCACCCGAGCTACGTCGTCTGGCCGGCTATGCTTCTTATCCTGCCCATGGAGCTTTGGGAGTTGGAGCCAGAGGTGGAAAGGCGTGGGGATACAACATCCCTGTCCAATAAGATTGATGGGAAGCCTCCTGATCTGATCCCCTCCTCTATAGATGATCTGATTTCTCTCCATGGAGGGAAGATGTGGAAGATGGAGGTGGAAGAGGATGCTCCGGGGAAGGCACTTTGAAAGGGTATTTTACCCTATACTATTTTTTGTTGAAAATGACACCGTGGTTAGAGCGGACTAATGGTACTTCTAGTGTCTTACACAGGTTTTAGTCTTATGGTGTGATGGAAGGTCATTGGAGACCCGCCCATTTTGATAACGAAGCTTCGCACCGGAGTTTTCCCTTTTTATGTAATTTGAGTCCGGTTAGGAACTCCGCACTATTAAGAGGGGTTCTCTCGATGAGCTTGTTGGGCTTGAATTCCTAAGCCATATACACATCCCATTCTCCCACTTAATCCATCACCAAAGAGAGAAGAAAAGAAAAACCTATCTATCGAGCCGTTTCTGTAGATCCGGTGTACAGGACGGTTGAACCGGCTCATAGACCAGACCGTCCAGTGTCAGGACCGGAAATCCGAACCCCAACCGGTATTTCCGGTTTACTTACTCCGAGTCTAATCGAGACTGGAGACAGTAACTAGATTCGGTTGAAGTCTGGTTTTCTGGGCTGAGGATCGGACCGTCTGGTGTGTGAACCGGTCCAACCGAACTTAAAACCGGACCTTGCGAAAATGACTTGAAACAGCTAGTTTTTCTCCTTGAGTATAAATATCATTTCTTCCACCTTGAGAAGGTTAGGCATTCAGTTTATATCCTTCTTGAAGCTCTCTCTCTCTTCCCATTGTTGAAAAACAAAAGCTTGAGGATCTCCCATTCTATCCAACCAAATCCAAATCCCTTTGGTAGAAAGAGAGAGGAGGTGCCGATCTACATTTCCACCAAGCCAAAGTTCATTCCCCCTTGAGTTCATCGAGTTAGCTTGTTACTCTTGGGTTTGTGGGAAACCCTAGGCGGTTAGGGTCGCCCGGAGGCATTCGGCTTGTGATTTGCTCCGTGGAAAGTTTGTGAGGGTTTGGAGACTACCTAAAAGTCTACCACGAGTAAGTGAGCTATTCCTTCGTGGGATAGTGATGACCCACAAGTGTAGGGGATCGCAACAGTCTTTGCGGGTAGTATTACCCAATTTATTGATTCAACACAAGGGGAATCAAAGAATACTTGCAAGCCTTAACAACTGAGTTGTCAATTCAGCTGCACCTGGAAATAGTTCTTGCTCACAGAAGTTTATCAGTAGCAACAGTTTGGTAGTAGCAACAGTTTGGTAGTAGCAACATCAAAGCAACATCAACAGTGAAACAGGAGCAACAGTAACAGTAACAGTAACCAGGGGGACTCGAGTGCGGTAGGCATAGGGATGGATGGACGTGCGTTGCATGAACGAGTCTAAACATGTAACTTCAAGATCTAGGGCATTGCAGATAAATAATAACAAGCATCCAAGTACTAAACAATCCTAGGCATGTGCTCCAAATATAGTAATACGTGCTCGCAATGAGAACTTGCACAACATCTTCTATCCAGCCAGCCCGTGGCAGCGGGGCCTCTAGGGAACTACTGGAAATTAAGGCGCTCCTTTTAATAGAGCACCGGAGCAAAGCATTAACACTCTGTGAACACATGTGATCCTCGGACCATAGCCATCCCCTCCGGTTGTCCCAATTATTTTCACTTAGGGGCCTTTGGATCCGGACAATGATATGTGTACACAACTTGCAGATAAGATCACAAACAATAGTATCATAATGATTCAATAATAAGTTCAGATCTGAGATCATGGCACTCGGGCCCTAGTGACAAGCATTAAGCACAACAAGTTGCAACAAAGTCAAATAGCACTAATAGAGATACTAGGCACTATGCCCTCACAATCTTATTCGATTACATGATATAACTCATCCAATCCCTACCATCCCCAAGCCTACAGCGGGGGATTACTTAATCATAGATGAGGGAAACATTGATGGTTGATGGAGAGGCGTTGCTAATGATGATGGTGATGATCCTCTCCAAATTCCCCGTCCCAGCAGGGTGCCAGAACGGAGTTTCTGGATCCGAATCTTGGTTTCTGATGGTAGCGGTGGAGCGGAACTCTTCTCTGGAAAACGATGACCCCCCCTGGGTTTTTAGGTCAAGGGGCAACTTATAGTCGCCGGGGGAGCCCGAGGGGGTGCCTGGGGTGGTCGCACCCCCTAGGCGCGGGGCAGGGCCCACCCGTGCCTAGCAAGGGTGTGGGCCCCCAAGCCTCCACTCCGTTTTGTCTTCTGGCTCCATGAGTCTTCTGGTGAAATATAATTTTTGGCATATTTTCCGGGATTTTTCTTGATAGTTGATTTTCTGCACAAAAACTAGACACCAAGGTAATTATGCTGAAAACAACGTCAGTCCGTGTTAGTTGTATCCAAATCACAGAAGTTTAGAGGAGAAACAATAGCAAAAGTGTTCGGAAAAGTAGATACGTTTTGGACGTATCAACTCCCCCCAAGCTTAGCTTATTGCTTCTCCTCAAGCAATTCAGTTGAAAACTGAGTGCGATAAAAGAACTTTCACGAACACATTTTCTTCATATGATGTATATATTCTCAGCACAGGAGTAGATGCTTAAACCATTCATAATAAGAAGTATGCAACCAAGTCTACTCAATAGTCATTGCAAGCTATGAAGAGAAACCCACTCAATAATAATAAGTAGCATGGAACATAAACACAAGCAACATTGCAATGCTCATAGTAAGGTATGATAGAGTGGTATCTCGCTTGCCTTTGTTTGTAGAGCACAATATAAATGCCAAGGCACCTCTGAAGTTCAAATGAAGACTAGAAGTAAAGATATCAGAGATACAAGCATCAAAGTCATGACATAATTAACCAAGTTTTGAGACAAACACAAGAATGACAACTATGCTCTCAAGAAGGTGCTCATAGAATACGTGGTGACTCACCAAGGAAGTGAAAAGGTTTTGCAAAGTTTGAAAGGCTTCCTAATGCTGAAAGGAAGGTACTCATTAGATTTGAGCTCTCATTGCCCTATCATAGGCATCTTCATATGGTTAAGGTGAAAGTGAGGTCCAGTATGAGTTATATGCTTGACAGACCATAAACTAGAAATCCCATGTCCCTTGAGTACGAGGGCCGCTCCGCATGCTACTCAACTTTGGTCACCTGCAAGTTCTTGTCATTGTACATACATGCATATCATAGAGAACCGCCAACAGGGTACCCCTTGCACATGATACAGGAGCTATCCCGTGATCAAAATGATAAGGCAAGCAGACAATGAGCATCTCAGCGATCTTTTTATTTACTATGTGCATAGCTTGTTATTGAGGATGCTTCATAGAATGCTCATTATGGTGATGCTGCAAGTTTCCACCATGATTAGGCATGGCTTAGGCTAGTGGCCCAGGCGTTTCTCTAACACAATGTATAGACTCCATGAACTCAGAAGCTCCCCTTTTATTTCACACCATCGACATCCGCAAACAAAAGAGCAAAGTATCAACTGGATACGTATCCAAAAAGTGTTGAAAGTGTTCCCCGTGGCAGCACGGTTCTGCTGACTCACAACATATAATTTGCAAGCATATAAATTTCATGGACAGGTCACAATGGTTCAGGATTATTAAGTGCAAGGAATAAAGTGTGCCATCAAGTTCGTGAGAGCTTTACTAACTAACTTTCTCAAAACAGCGAACATTTTATTTGGAAGAAAACAAGGCATATAGAATATGCACTGAAATAGCAAACGATGCTAATAGGTAGGTATGGTGGACACAGTTGGCAATATTGATTTTGGGGACTTGGAAGCACAGGTAGATCTCATACTCAGTGCAAGTGAAGGCTAGCAAAAGAGAGGGAGCAACAAACGAGAGATCAATAATTGTCATAATCATGCTTGCAACAAAATAGGACTAATTATGGCATGAAAGTGATACAAGAACTCTGAGGAAAAATAAATCATCGAGGCTTACTGACTATTGTTTAGTCATATGCATGCGCGAGCATGTGCCAAGTCGATTCACATGAAACTTTCAGAGGAGGATACCACGATATCATACCAAAATATGAATAAAACAATGCAAGCAAACATTCATATGGCATGCTACAAACTATTAGCAAGCTGGAGCTAATCATAGACAAGCAAGAACTATTAAGCATCCATCAGTAACACACTCCTTACAATGAACAGACTAAGCATGCTCACAATGATGAGTATATGTACAAAAATGAAAACAAATAGAGTTTGTTACCAGCCTCTTACCACACCTCAAGTTGTCTTAATCTTCATTACCCTTCACTTGTGTGACTTGAATAATAACATGAAACCCAAAATCCACTAAGGACGGCTGAACCCTGCAAAGAACTCACAAAACCAAAGAAGAACAACAAATATTTTTGGTGTTTTCGATTTTTTTAAAGAAAGCAAACAAAGCAAAACCAAACAAAGAAAAGGCAAACCAAACAAGAGGCAAACAAAGCAAGAGAAACAACGAAATATTTTTGTGTTTTTGTGAAAGAAGCAACAAGAACCAAGAAGAAAGCGAAACAATGGATATACACAAAACCGACCGAACATGATATATAGATGAGTATAATGTCGGTATACCTCCTCCCAAGCTTAGGATTTTGGCCTAAGTGGGGCTCAATCCCAAGGTGCCCAAGTAGATGCACCTCTGTAGTACGACGAGAAGGCTCCCTCGTCCTGGTATGAGCTCGAGGACTCCCCTGTGTAGTGTACAACGGGGTCATACGAGGGTGCTTCCTCCTGATAGTGTCCATAGAAGCTAAGAGAGCGCAGCTTGTCATCCATCTCCTCCTTGGAGCGTGACAAAGGTCCCTGAGAAATACTGAACAAAGTGGTTTAGGGGAGAGGGATCTCTCTCTCTTCTCCGTCAATAAACAACATTTTATAGACCAAGTTCTCAAGGATAGAGCCATTAGTGACAAACTGGTGTGCCTTCATGGCAGCAAGATCAAGCCTCTGAGGAGCCAAAACTATATCATTTGGATCAACAGCAATGTCCAAGATAGTAGCAACACGCATAGCAATAATTCCCCCATAAATGGGTCCCTTAGCAGTTAAACGACGAGCAATGAGAGAACCAAGATTGTACTTGGTATCATTGTTGAGCGCAACAGCTAATAAAGCCAGATGATAGCTGGAAATATTACTAGTGTTCTCCCTACCAAGAACACTAGTGGCAAGATAATACGTGAAGTACCTAATGGCTGGAAGCTGAATGTTTCTTATCTTTCCCCGTTGAGCTCTACGGTTATCATCATTAATTATTCCGCGATAGAGATCCAACAAATCAACGGGTTGAGCTAGAATCTTCTTTGCTGATCCAGCTGTACCAAGTCCCAGAGCCTCACAAAATTTCTTAAGTGTCATATGATAAGACCTGCCATAAATCTTGAAAGAAACATCGGGATTGAACATGCTGTTAGTAAAGGAGAAGCTCTCCACAAATGTTTTAGTGAGAGTAGCATATTGCATGCTCTCATCCTGCATAAGACTTGTTAGACCAGCCCTCCGAACCAAGGTCATAAAATCATCAAGAATCCTAGCAGCCTGTAAGAAGGTTTGGCAAGGAAAGGCGGAGGGGTGCGCATCCCCCTCATCACCAAATCGTGGAGTGATGATATCCTCATTGTATGAGTGCATAGCACGGGAGGATGATCTTGAAGGCCTTGCCCTTCTAGGTGCATCACTCTCAAATATCTCTCCAAATGTGCGGTTGTCCATGACCACTCTTTTCTGAAATTTTTAGACAAACATCAAACCAAGTGATTTCCAAGTTGATAGATGATGAGTAACTACTATAGGAACTTGCTAGAGGGCTACACATGCATCAAAATGAAATATCTAAGAATAGAACAAGCATGCAAGCTCACACAACCTGTCACCTATAGCAGCAAAATACTCAAGATTCAATCTACCAATCACAAATCTAATTGGACAAGTGGAGGAGGCACATACCAAGGAGCAATCCCTCCAAAAATCAGCAGCAAAGATGGGCTGAGAAAGGAGATCAAAAATCGCGAGCAAGAACATCAAGAACTCGATCTTGAGCAAGTTTTCCGGTGTTTTTCGGGAGAGAGGTAGAAGATGGCTGTGAGGGGCACCTTGGAGGGGCCCAGGTGGGCCAGAACCCCCTAGGCACCACCCATGGGTAGGCCGCGCCTACCTGGGGTGTGGGCGCCTGGGGTGGCCCCCTGGGCAACTCCAGGTGTCCCTCTGCCCCCTTTTTTGAGGAAAAATTTATTTTGAATTTTCTAGGATTTTTTGGGAAACTTTATTTTTGGCCAATTTTCAGGGTATGAAAATTGATTTTCTCGCAGAAACAGTTTTTTTAGAAGAATCAAAAGCAAACCAAAAGCCAAACTACAAAAGTTCTAAGACACTCTAACAAACAAGCAACTAGCAAAACCAAAGCTAGCAAAAGAAAGGCAAAGACTAGGAAGGAGAAAAGTAAAAGAAAGCAAGTATAACCACAATGAAAACATTATTTTGTTCATTAAAATACTTTTGTTAACAAGGTTGATCAAGTAATGTTACCAAAACAATCTTATATGAAACAAAACCTTGCATTCCACAAGGCGATTATGTTACCTCATACTTGATAGCAATGGTCCCAATCATAATAGTTTCAAAATTTTCTTGTGGAATGGGACAATATAGTTCTCTAACCTTGATGCTCTCAATATTTTCAATGGAATTCAGGCAGTAGCTCTTAACAACCTTTTTGGGGAAATAACACTATGCTCTTTGTCATCAATATTGAATGTTACTTTTCCTTGATTACAATTCATGATAGCACCTGCAATATTAAGAAAAGGTCTCCCAAGAATAATAGACATATTATCATCTTCAGGCATATCAAGCACAACAAAGTTAGTTAAAACCAAGAAATTATGAGCCACTTGAACAGGAACATCCTCACATATACCAACAGGAATAGTAGGTGACTTATCAGCCATTTGCAAAGATATATCAGTTGGTATCAACTTTTCTAGCTGGAGTCTCTTGTAGAGATAAAAAGGCATAACACTAACTCCAGCTGCCAAGTCACATAAAGCAGTTCTAACATAATTATTCTTAATAGAGCAAGGAATAGCTGGTATACCTGGATCACCAAGTTTCTTTGGAACCTTACCATTGAAGGAATAATTAGCAAGAAAAGTAAAAATCTCTTTATTAGGAATCTTCCTTTTATTAGAGACAATATCCTTCATATACTTTGAATAAGGATGCAACTTAATAGCATCAGTCAAAGGAATTTGCAAAAATAAAGGTTTCATCCACTCAGAAAACTTATTTTAGTGTTCTTCCTCCTTTGACTTGTGTTTCTTACCTAGAAAAGGCATAGGTTTCTGCACCCAAGGTTCTCTCTCACTACCATGTTTCTTAGCAATAAAATCTTCCTTAGTGTACCTAGTGTTCTTAGTGTGCTTCTCAGGTTCTTCCTCAACTTCCTCCTTATCAGGAGCATTATTATTATTATTACCACTCTCAGTTTCAGCATCAGACACAGATATACTATTAGGATCTACAGCAGGTTCAAGTGGTTCCTCAACTATCTTATGTTTCTTTTTCTTTCTCTTTCGAGGACTACCACTACTTTCACCTTGTTGAGAATCCTGCTCAATTCTTTAAGGGTATCCTTCAGGATATAAAAGATCTTGAGTAGATATACCACTTCTAGTTCTAATTCCATAAGCATGTTTATTTCCCGAGGAATTAACTAGCATATCCTTTTGTACCTTAGCAAGTTGATCAAGTTGGGTTTGAACCATTTGAAAGTGTTTACAAAGCATTTTAATTTCATTTGAAGTTCTTTCCACAATATCTTTCAACTCATTGATAGCTCTAGAGTTTTCCAATAAATGATTCTGAACTTGTTTATTAAAATTACCTTGTTTAACAATAAATGTGTCAAGTTCCTCTAAGCATTGATCAGGAGGCTTACCATAGGGAATATCACCTTCATTAAAGTGGAGAGAGTGTACCTCAATAGTAGATGAGTGGGGAATTGGCTTACATAATTCTTCTATAGGAGGTAGATTCTTCACATCTTCAGCTCTAATACATTTCTCCTTTAGACACTTCTTAGCTTCCTTCATCACTTCATCATTTAATGCAATAACTCCCCTCTTCTTTGGCATTGGTGTTGGAACTGGTTCAGGCACAACTGGTTCAGGATTAATAGGCTCAGGTGTATTTAGCTCAGTTGAAGTCCAATCATCATAATTCTTGCTTATCTTAGCCATTAATTCTTCAACATCTGTAGGAGTTCTTTTCCTGAAAACACAATCAGCAAAGCTATCTAGGTAGGTCCTAGAATCATAAGTTAGTCCATTATAATAAATATCAATAAGCTCATTCTTAGGAAATGGACATCCAGGATGTGCATGAATCAAGGCACATAACCTTGTCCATGACTCAGTCAATTTCTCTTCTTCTCCCTGTTTAAAATCAAAAAGTCTCTCAAAGCAGCATGTCTAGCACTGGAAGGAAAATATTTCTGGAAGAAAAAAGCAATCAAGCAATCAGGGCTATCAATGGAACCAAGAGGTAATATATTAAACCAAGCCCTAGCTTCTCCTTTTAGTGAAAAAGGGAAGATCTTAGTAACAAAATACTTGCGCATCTTAAAATCATTAGAGAACAAAGCACTCATAGTGGAAAGCTCATTCATATGAGCCACAACACTCTCATTTTCAGTCCCACAAAAAGGTTCTTTCTCAACAATGTCCAAATAGGATAAATCAAGAGAGAAATCATAATCTTCATCTTTAATATCTATGGGATAGGTGGCAAACTTAGGATCAGAGGACAGTTTAGGCATAATAGTACGTCTAGCAAGGAGACTCTTAATAGCACTAGTACTATGTGTGTTTTGGCACTCTTCAACAAATTCATCAGTGAACTCAATGTAACCATCATTAATATCATAACTCTCTCTAGACTCAAGTGAGCTAACATGTGTAACAGTGTCTTCACTAGGAGTTTTGGTATTTCCTAGACTAGCCATAGTAGCATCTAGAAAAGGACCTAATGAACCACTCGCATCAAGCACAGTAGAAGTAACATCATGAGCATCAAAAGCAGTTTCAGATTCAGCAGCAGTAGAGTGTGTGTAGCATGAGTATGTGGTGGTGGTGTGACAAGCTTACTTATAACAGACGGTGAATCAAGAGCAACAAAGGTGTTTAGGACTGTACCTCTTCTTGTAGTGGATGGTAAAATAGGGAACTTTCCATGACGAGGCTTCCCCATGATGAAAGTAGTAGCAGTGAACAATAGTAGATCCAAGTGAACTTACAAATAAAGCTATGCTCCCCGGCAACGATGCTAGAAAATAGTCTTGATGACCTACAAGTGTAGGGGATCGCAACAGTCTTCGCGGGTAGTATTACCCAATTTATTGATTCGACACAAGGGGAGCCAAAGAATACTTGCAAGCCTTAACAACTGAGTTGTCAATTCAGCTACACCTGGAAATAGTTCTTGCTCACAGAAGTTTACCAGTAGCAATAGTTTGGTAGTAGCAACAACAAAGCAACAGCAACAGTGAAACAGGAGGAACAGTAACAGTAATACTAAACAGTGGGATTCGAGTGCGGTAGGCATAGGGATGGATAGACGCGCGTTGCATGAAAGAGTCTAAACATGTAACTTCAAGATCTAGGGCATTGCGGATAAATAATAACAAGCATCCAAGTACTAAACAATCCTAGGCATGTGCTCCAAATATAGTCATACGTGCTCGCAATGAGAACTTGCACAACATCTTCTGTCTAGCCAGCCCATGGCAGAGGGGCCTCTAGGGAACTACTGGCAATTAAGGTGCTCCTTTTAATAGAGCACCGAAGCAAAGCATTAACACTCCATGAACACATGTGATCCTCACACCACAGCCATCCCCTCCGGTTGTCCGAATTATTGTCATTTCGGGGCCTTTGGATCCGGACAATGATATGTGTACACAACTTGCAGATAAGATCACAAACAATACTATCATAACGATTCAATAATAAGTTCAGATCTGAGATCATGGCACTCGGGCCCTAGTGACAAGCATTAAGCACAACAAGTTGCAACAAAGTCAAATAGCACTAATAGAGATACTAGGCACTATGCCCTAACAATCTTATTCGATTACATGATAGAACTCATCCAATCCCTACCATCCCCAAGCCTACAGCGAGGGATTACTCACTCATGGATGAGGGAAACATCGATGGTTGATGGAGAGGCGTTAGTGATGATGATGGAGATGATCCTCTCCGAATTCCCCGTCCCAGCAGGGTGCCAGAACGGAGTTTCTGGATCCAAATCTTGGGTTCTGATGGTGGCGGAGCGGAACTCTTCTCTAGAAAACGACCTCCCCCTGGGTTTTTAGGTCAAGGGGCAACTTATAGTCGCCGAGGGAGCCCGAGGGGGTGCCTGGGGTGGCCGCACCCTCCTAGGCGTGGGTCAGGGCCCACCCGCGCCTGGAATGGGTGTGGGCCCCCCAGGCCTCCACTCTGTTTTGTCTTCTGGCTCCGTGGGTCTTCTGGTGAAATATAATTTTTTGGCATATTTTTCGGTATTTTTCCTGATAGTTGATTTTCTGCACAAAAACTAGATGCCAAGGTAATTCTATTGAAAACAGCGTCAGTCCATGTTAGTTGTATCAAAATCACACAAGTTTAGAGGAGAAACAATAGCAAAAGTGTTCGGGAAATTAGATACATTTTGGACGTATCAGACATGCTCGGAGAACAAGGTGAGCCTTTGTGGCGCGTGAGGAATCCTTTGTGGAACCTCACACCTCTCCAACCTGACGTAGCATCCTTCTCAAAGGTGGTGAACACGGGAATACATCTTCGTCTCCGCGTGCTTGGTTATTCCTTAACCGATATCTTACTTGTGTTGTTTACCTTGTGATAGCCTTCGAGCTTGAAGTATCTTGTTTCATCTTCTAGGTTGCCTCACCTAGTTTGCATTTAGGCTCACTTATATTCTGCAAAGCCTAAAACTTGCCAAAGATTATAAAGAATTTTTTAGAAACCTATTCACCCCCTCTAGGTTAACCATCTTACACTTTCAATTTGTATCAGAGCCTAGGGCTCTTTTAAGGGCTTTACTGCCTAAGAGAAAAGATGGTTTTCTCCGATGATGAGGAGGATAAGACTTATTCGGTCAAGGAGCTTCGCGAAATCTTAGCCAAAGGTGCCCTTGAAAAGGCCAAGGCTGATTCCGATCTCCTTGTTCGAATGAGTTACCTAGAAGGACAACTTAAGGCCATTGGCGATGGGGCGTTTCTTGGTAACCCATTGGTAGTACCTCAAGGGATACCAATGGACACCGGAAAGGATAAGGATGCTGAGTCCGCTCATGAGAGCGGCTCATCAAAAACCTCCACACCCCCTAATCAATTTCCTTATGTTTATCCTAAGCAAAAGAACATCATGCCTCATATTAATGGTTCGGTCCTGCACCTCATTATGATGGAACTCATTTCTCTCATTGGAAAGATTGTATGGAATCTCATCTTCACAGCTGCAGTGTTGAGCTTTGGGAGATTGTGTGCACCAGTTTCCACCCTCAAGATACCAACAAACTCACTCTAGGAGAGTACTACGACCATCAACTAAATGCAACGGCTTGTGACAATATAAGGAGTGCCATTCACCGCACTCTCCATGATCAAGTCAGCGACATCCCCACTACAAAGGATCTTTGGGATAGGATTGTCATTCTCCAAGAGGGAATGTCTCTTATCCAAAAATCCAAGTATGAAGCTGCCAAGTCAGAGATGAACATGTTCATGAACCATGATGGTGAGACTATCACTAAAGCATACAAGAGACTTGTTTCCCTCCGCGTGAAGATTGGTGGCCTAGGATGTGAGAAGTATGATGATGGATTCAATTTGAATAATGATCTCATCAAGCTTGCCTTGAACTTGCAACTCCTTGATAGAGCTAATCAATTCACTCCTGATGATCTAGTCTCTTATCTTGTTGCCACGGATAACTTGGAGGATGAAGGGCAAAAGATCAACTATATCAACCGTGCTATTGGGTCTTCTCACTCTCTTGCACTAAAGGCCAAGCATGTGCAAGAAGATGTTGCTAGTGATTAAGAAAGCGATGTTGATGGAGTTGATGATATGATCTCTCAACTTGCTCTCTTCACCAAGAACATGAAGTTCCGAAGAAGGAGAAGTTCAATGGGATCAAGTGAGAAGAAAAGGATGTGCTACAATTGTGATGAGTCGAGCCACTTTGCCGATAAATGTCCATATGAGAAGAGGCTTGACAAACCCAAGTATGAAGAGGGTGCCAAACCAAGATTAAATCCCAACCCCATCAACGAAAGATACAAGAGGAACAATAGGCGTGATGGCAAGGGCTTCCTAGGTCAAGAATACATATCCGACAAGGAGGAAGAGGATGAAGAGAAGGTCGTTGGAGTGGCCGGTTTGGCCTTCGCCGAACCCGGGTCTCTCTTCACCTACGACTACACCAAGGAATACACCAACGACTCTCCTACTCCCAAGGTCACTGCCACTTGTCTCATGGCAAGGAGCTCCAAGGACAAGTCCGACGTGGAGTGTGGGGATGAGGAGAAAGTGGTGAGTGTGACTGGTTTGGCATATGTCGAACTCGGATCACCTCTCACCTACGACTATGCCAAGGACTACATCGAGAGTTCTCCTATTCCCAAGATCACCAGCTCTTGTCTTATGGCAAGAAGCTCCAAGGTAATCGCCTCTCCTCCATCCCTATCTAGAGTCTTGGATGATCTTGAGACTAACCATGATAGTGATAGTGATAGTGATGAATTTGGAGACGAATATATAAAATAAATGTATGCTATCATTAAGTCTCTTCCTCCCATTGCTCATGCTAGAGTCAAGCAGTTAATGGAACTTGTTAGCTCATGTGATGAGGCCATTTATAGCTTGGAATCTCATATTGATGATGAGAAACAAAGATTCAATCTTCTTGAGAAAGATCTTTGTGAGGAAAAGAATACCAACGCATTTAAACTACAAATTGAAAATTTTGATTGATAAAGCAAAAGACATGGACACTATTGATAGGGCTAACTCTTTGTCCCAAGAGCTTGATGCCTAAAAGAAAGAGCTTGAGGTTGCTCATGATTCTCTTACCAAGGACATTGAGCACCTTGAAAAGGCTAGTTTGCTTGTCAAGTGTCAGCTCATAAAACTTGGAGAGAACCATGACCAACTTCGGGTGACCTATGAGAAGGCTCTTGGTACATTGAAGGATCCAATTATTGTTGAGAATAATTCTTGTCCCTCTAACTCTACATTTGATCAAACTCCCCTCATTGAGAAAAATAAGAAGTTGAAAGAGCAACTTGAGAAAGAGCTTCGTGCACCTACCTCCAAGGGAAAGATTCTAGACGACATTTTATCCCGTCAAAAGACGAGAGTTTCCAAGGAAGGTGTCGATTTTGATCCAAAGAACAACAAGAGCAATGTTATTCCACCAAAGAAGATAAACTTTGTAAAGGAAGGTGACATGGTGGTTGACCAAGTCAAAAAGAATGTTGTGAATGGGGGAGCCATAAGGGTCAATCCCAATCATAAGTATGCGAGAAAGTCTAATCCATCCTATGTGCTATGTAAGAGCACTCAAGGAGATGTATATGCCAAATATGTTGGTCCTCGCAATGGTTATGCTTATAGATGGTACTCAATTGGGTACCAAAGGATCTTGTTGCTAATGCTAAGGGACTCATTAATCAATGGGTTCCTAAATCAAAGAATTTACTTTGTAGGGCTATGCCTCTGGTGGATCAAAATGGGTGTTTGATAGTGGATCTATCAATCATATGACCGGAGGTAGAAGTGGGCTTGACCAATTCATTCACGATGTCAACTCAATGTCAAGCATCACTTTTGGAGACAACTCTAAATGAAAGGTACTAGGTTATGGTAAGTTGGTGATCTCCAAGGTATTGTCTCTAGAGACCGTCTTACTTGTTGAAAACCTTGGTTACAACTTGCTTTCAATTAAACATCTTGCGGATGCCGGCTATGACTCCTATTTTTCTAGAACTTTTGTGAAAGTCTTTAGGGTGATGATCTCAGCTTGGTTCTTATCGGACATGTGGAAGACGACCTTTATGTGGTTGACCTCTCAAAAGAGATCCAATCTCTTCCTACATGTCTAATGGCCAAGGCTGACAAGGGATGGCTTTGGCATCATCGCCTAGGTCATGTCAACATGAGAAATCTCAATCATCTCCTAAAGGGTGAGCATATTATTGGACTAACCGGTGTCTCCTTTGAGAAAGATTTTGTGTGTAGTGCTTGCATTTTAGGAAAGCAAATTGGGAAGAATCATCCTTCCGTAACCAAGGTGGCCACATCAAGACCCTTGGAGCTTCTCCATTTGGATCTCTTCGGGCCTTCAACGTATGACTCTCTTGCTGGAAGAAGATATGGTCTTGTCATTGTTGATGATTGCTCAAGGTATACTTGGGTCTTCCTTCTCAAGTCAAAGGATGAGACCTACAAGGAATTCATGATCTTCGCCAAGCAAGATCAACGCACTCATGGAGTGGAGATCAAGACCATTAGAACCGACAATGGCACCGAGTTCAAGAACTACACCATGCAAGAATTTGTTGAAGATGAGGGAATCAAACATGAGTTCTCAGCTCCCTATACCCCTCAACAAAATGGTGTTGTTGAAAGGAAGAACCGGACAATCATTGATATGGCAAGAACAATGTTGAGTGAATTCAAGTCACCCCACAACTTTTTGGGAGAAGCCATTGCTACCACGGTCCACTACACGAACCGGCTCTTCCTCCGAGCTCCCTTTGACATGAATCAATACGAGATTCTCACAAGTAAGAAGCCCAATGTCAACTACTTTCGTGTCTTTGGATGCAAGTGCCTCATCAAGAAAAAAAAGGAAAATCTCGGTAAATTCGAATCTAGAACTATAGAGGGTATCTTTGTTGGTTATGTGGAAAACTCTCATGCCTATAGATACTACAACAAAACTAATGGTTGTGTTGAAGTATCTTGTGACGTGGAGTTTTTGGAGAATAATGGCCCCCATGAGGGGCAAGTTGTTTCACGTGATGTAGGTGATGGTGATTCCTCTCAAGTCATCAAGTTGATGGGCATTGGGCATATCTTGCCCACCGAGTCTCACATTCATGCTCAACAAGATGATGGGGAGAATCAAGCTCAACTCAAGAAGAGCCAAGCTCTACTCAAGTTGAGCCATCAAATGCACCACAAGATCAACATCTTACTCAAGATACCATGCAAACCGAAGAACAAGAATCAAGCCCTCATCCCCTTGAGCAAGACCAAGTAGAAGATCAAACTCCTCCATCCCAAGGTCAAGCTCAAGATGGTGTCAATGATCAAGGCCCCTCAAAAGATGAATTCGTTGATCATGTAGGCACAATTCGGAATATCAAGGCTGCCTCCATTGCAAGTGGACTCCAAGTCAACAATATCCTTGGAAGCATATCAAGAGGGATCGAGACCCGTGCCAAGAAGAAGAACCTCACAACCTTTTGTGAGCATCATGCTTTTGTGTCCAACTTTGAGCCCCTCAAGGTTCATGAGGCTTTGGAGGATCCGGATTGGGTCATTGCCATGCAAGAAGAACTCGAGTGTTTCACCCGCAATTTAGTTTGGTCTCTAGTGGAGAGGCCTAAAGATCATCGCATCAATGTCATTGGGACCAAGTGGGTGTTTAGAAACAAGCAAGATGAGAACGGGGTCGTCACAAGAAACAAAGCAAGGTTAGTGGCGCAAGGGTATGCCCAAATAGAAGGTATTGACTATGAGGACACCTTTGCGCCCTTTGCTCGTCTTGAAGCTATTCATCTCTTGCTTGCTTATGCATCTTTCCATAACTTTAAGCTTTATCAAATAGATGTGAAAAGTGCATTTCTTAATGGTCCCTTGAAATAGGTTGCATATGTAGCTCAACCCTCGGGTTTCGAAAACACATGCTATCCCAACCATGTGTATCTACTCCATAAGGCTCTCTACGGACTAAAGCAAGATCCTCGTGCTTGGTATGAGCACCTTAGGGATTTACTACTCATGGATGGGTTTAGCGTGGGTAAGGTTGATTCCACCCTTTTCACCAAACGTGTTAAAGGGGGTGGCTTATTCATTGTTCAAATTTATGTTGATGATATTATCTTTGGTGGAACTAACGAATCTCACAACAACGCTTTTGCCGAGTTGATTACTATGAAATTTAGGATGTCCATGATGGGGGAGTTGAAGTTCTTTCTAGTCTTAATTATAAAGCAACTTCCTCACGGCATTTTCATCTCTCAAGATAAGTACATTAAGGACATGCTCAATAAGTTCGAAATGGCCAAGGCTAATCCCATGAAGACACCCATGCCAGTAAATGCACAACTTGGCCTTGGAGTTGGTGAGAAGGACGTGGATCAAAAGGTATATTGTTCTATGATTGGTTCCTTGCTCTACCTTTGTGCTTCTAGGCCGGATATCATGTTAAGTGTTGGAATGTGTGCTAGTTTTCAATCCGCTCCCAAGGAGTGCCACTTGATGGCGGTCAAACGGATTTTTAGGTACCTTGTTCTCACTCCTACTCTCGGGCTTTGGTATCCAAAGGGGTCAACCTTTGAGCTTGTTGGCTATTCGGATGCCGATTGGGCATGTGATAAGGTTGACCGGAAATCAACCTCCAGGGCTTGCCAATTCATTGGCCGATCGTTGGTGAGTTGGTCTTCCAAGAAACAAAACTCCACAGCCCTATCCACCGCCGAAGCCAAGTACATATCCGCGGCATATTGTTGTTCTCAATTGTTATGGATGAGGAAAACCTTGAATACTATGGTGTGTCTCTTGGTATGGTGCCTCTTCTATGTGACAATGAAAGTGCAATAAAGATCGCCAATAACCCCATCCAACATTGCCGCACCAAACATATTGACATTCGCCACCACTTCCTACGTGACCATGTCGCAAATGGTGACATCAACCTCACTCATGTGGGTACAATGTTCCAATTGGCCGATATCTTCACAAATCCTTTGGATGAAGCCCGGTTTGTCATGTTGAGGCGAGAACTCGGTATCCTAGATCCTCAAAACTTGGATTGATTTACTTCTTGCACTATATTCTTGCTCTTAATGTGCTATGTAGCCTAGTTGCGCAACACATGTAGGGATAGCCATCTTACCATGTCTTGGTTTGATGCATACCTATGTGTGCAATATAAATTGATCTCGTGTCATGATATGGGTCCAAGCATCTATCTTTGAGGCGCTATGACACATGTGCTTAAACATAGGGGGAGAAATCCCCCGCCATCTTTTAGCCTCCTTTGCATCTCAATGGCTTCCCTCTTGAGGCTCTCTGAGTTTTCTGTTGATTTTCTTTCTGACTATTGATATCCTCGAATCATGCCTATTGTTGCTATTTGTGCGGTTGAAATTGGTTCTTTCCAATAGGCATGCCTAGATCACCTGCTTCCTCTACCCTTTTGGAGTCTACTATCTTCCTCTACATGCACATGCCATCCTTGAAATTTTTTCTGAATTTTTTTCCGTCTCTTTTCTATTGTTTGGTGTAACAACCCATGTTTGTAATATATGTACTCAGTACTTAAGCATGGCATGCATCTACTTAAATCATCCAAGTAATGCGTGTGATCAAGTGTGTTGAATTAAATGCAAACCCTAAACCCTAGATTCTTCCCCTCTCTTTGAAACACATTCAAATGGTTTTCATATTTTGAAAAGTATCAAAGTTTATTGGAGCCCAAGTTGGTATAAAGGGCCCCTGAAATATTTACAATGATTTCAAAACTCTTTGGTATTTTCAAACTGTTTAAAAACTGAAAAGGATTTGAAATACAAAGAGAAAAACACAAAACAGAAAAAGTAAAAAGGTTTTACAAAAAAATGCAGCCAGAGCAACCCAGGCCGGCCCAGATCTTCTTCCTCTCCCCTTGCAACTTTTCCTGCAGCCCAGCAGCGGCCCAGGTTAGCCCACTCGAGGACCAGGAGAAGGCCCGTACCCCTTCGTCGCTGCCTGCCGTTGTCTTCCTCCAGGCAGGCAGGGAGCTGCCTATCATCGCCGGCACCGTCGATCCCCACCGCTTCCTCCCGGCCGTCTGTCGAGCCCCGAGCGAGGATAAGAACACCGCGGCCACATCTCGTCGCCCTCATCCACTTCCCCCCCTCTCCAGCGACCTCCCTCTTCTCTCCCGCGCGAAGCTCTAAAACCCTAGCCTCGGGATCTGCCCCTCGCCGTCACTCTGCACCGCCCCGAGGCCAGCCGAGCATGCCGCGAGCTCCGTCTCGCTTCCCTCTTCCTACCCACCAGAGGAATTGAGGAGGGGAGCCCCCAATCATCGGCCTCGACTTTGTTTAGTTCGTCACCGACGACCACCGCCGTCGTGGATTTCCTCGTCTCTGGCCTCCCCGTGCCACCACGACCACTCCATCACGCTCAGGGTGAGATACCGGTCCCTATGGACCCCTTCTTCCTCTCCCTCTCGCTCTAGTTCATGCCAGCGCACCATAGCCCAGTGAGCTCCGCTGCTGTACGCCGACGTGCAGCCCACTCTGGCGACCATTCCGCAGCGGTGCCGCTCGTTCCTGGCTCAGTATGATGCCGTGATTCGAACCCGCCCAACCGCGCCTCCCAGAACGCCCCCTAGCGCTGCCAGTAGCCGTCGTATGGCCTCTCCCCGGCGAGGTCTGCGTGGAGCCTGCGTGGCTTGCGTGCGTGGCCCAGGCCCACCGGTCAGCCCCTCTGGCTAGAGCCAGCCTCGGTGAAAAAAGCCCTAAACCTGTTTTGCGCGTGTGGCTGCTGATGTGGCTTCGGCCCCACCAGTCAGTCACTGTGGGTATGTTCTGATGTGGTAACAAAATCCCTAGGTTGTATTATGATGTCAGCCTGATGCAATACAAGTTTAAATATTTTAGAAAATGATTTAAATATTGAAAATTCAATAACTTATTATTTATAAGTCAGAAAAATATGAATAATATATCAAAATGTTTAGAAAAATGAGACCTATCTAACTAACCTATAATCATGCATTGTTCAACAACTTTAATGACAAGTTTAATTAGAGAACTAAATCAACCCCTCTCATGTGTTTCCGGAGTTTTCCGAGTTAGGGTTTTCAACCCTAGGAACCCCGTCTAAATTGCCGAGCATGTTTTAGGGTTTCATTTCAATGCAATTCAACTTGTCATATCATCATCCTTGTTTGAGCATTGCATAAATGCCATGTCTTGATTGTCGCCTTTATTTCCGGTATTGGTTCTTCGCGATAGGATCCGAACCCGAAGCTGAAGTCAACAACACCGAAGATCCGTACCTGTCTACTGACGTACAAGGCAAGCGTAGCCTCTCATTCTGAACCTATATTTCATAAAGTATATTACTTTCTTGCTACGATGCACACGATTCCAATGTGGTCTTTTGTCAGTATCTAGTGTTACCTATCCGCTGCACTGTTTCCCTTTTGTAGCCTTATACTCCTGATCCACTGCTCCTAGCATACCTAGGTTTGTCATGTGAGCGTTGTAGAGCTCTTGTTACCGACAGCTTAGCCAAGCATAGAAACAACGTCTGATTTATTCAATGATGAATCAAAGGTACCAAGGAAGGTAGTGAGGTAGGAGATGGTGACATCATCGAAGGAGTTAACTAATCATGCTAAGGCTTGTATGGGAGGCCATGTTGGGTGTGGTTTTCGTAGTCCCATGCTCGCCACCACTAGGAACTGAGTTCTTGCCTTTGGAACCAAGATGAGCGTACAACCACACGGGGCTTGGGAACCCCTCGACTGACTAACTTGCCTAGTAGATTCCATGAGTCACATAGTTCGGGCTTTCCATTTGGCATACGCATTGAAAACATTTTCGAAAGAGGAGGTGATGGAGATGCATCATAACAGGTAGGGAAGCGTGGCCGCGGTTGCTTGGGGTCGATGGAGCCCCTGGTGAACCAACCTCGCCTCACATCTTTAAGTACCGGCTTCGGGATTTGACTCGTTACGGCGAAATCATACTTATTGCATGACTCATGGTCTCGGCGAAAGCAAGGTAAAGGTCTTGGTCAATCACCCTCTGCCGGCCTTCCAAGGAAGAGGGCTAATAATATTTGGCATTAAGAGTCGGTTGGTACGCGTGGGTAAAGTTGTACACCCCTGTAGGGTATTAATCTTTTCGAAAAGCTGTGTTCACGGTTATGAACGCTTGGTGACCAGATTCTAGGATCATAGATAACTTTAACCATTATAAAACTAGTTGATCCACGTGTGCTTAAGGATGCTTCCTTTGGGTCGAGGGGGTGATCCTAGATAGGAGGTTCTGATGAAGCTGATGGTTATCGAGATGTGATGAACAAGATGAAGAAGTCGCTATCTCATCCCTTTTAAAAGATTCTGAGTAGATGAGCCTCTTCTCTCTCTTGTTTACAAATAAATATTGCTTTCCGCAAAATAAAATCCAGAGAAAGCCTTTCTAGCCAAAGCATGTATATACTAGATTATCTAAGTCTTGCGGAGTACATTCTCATACTCAGCCTTGTGCCATTGTTGTTTTTCTTCAGAGGATCTGGTTGCAACTGAAGGTGGATTCTACGTTGACATCGACGAGTAGTTGGGGGTCCCAGGTAGCAGCCTGAGGACTATGGGATGGACGCCGCTTTTGTTTATGGTCTCTTAGGCTATTTGCTAAGTTTTTGTGTAGAACAACATAATTTGCTTTCGCTGTGTGATGTAATGTTGGGTCTATGACCTCTGGTTTGTAATAACTCTAATATCTTACTCTGTTAAGAGTTTAAACTTATGCTGTTGAATCCCTGTGTTCTGTAATGTTACCGAATCATACTGTGATCCTCTGGTTTTGGGAGTTGAACTTATCTTAGATAGTTATCTGAGGTTACTTTAACCCTAACCCCGGGGGGTGCTACAGGTTTTGGTATCAGAGCAGGACTGCCTATAGGAAACCCTTTTATTGGTAGATGTTGAGTCTAGAAGTTGACAAAACCATTTGAAAGTTAAAAACTATTTGCAGAAATTCTGACTAGGATACTTTTTACTCCTTCTCTGCTGTGTTTCTGATGCTGGAGTTTCTCTTACCTTATTTGGTTTCAAAAGGTTTTCATTCCTTATCTTAGATCTCAAAACTTTTAGGATCGTGGTTTTGGGGTTGTTTCTCTAAAAGTACCCCCCTACTTGGTTGCTATTCTCAGAGTTCCAAGACATCTCAGTTTTGCTTGGTGTGTAACATCTTAGCATTCCATTGTCATGGTTTGTAAGTCAGCTGGTTAGTGTATACATTAGTATGCTTTGATACTACCATGCTTGATAAGATGATACGTATATATCAAGTAATCTTTGTTCATATTTCTGTCTTGCTCCTTTGAATCCTTTGTCTAATCTCTTTTTGTTCTTTCAGGATGGGTGATACCTCTCGTGACCGTACCCGTGCTCATGCTCGGGGTGCCGCAAATGAGGGTGAATCTTCCAACCTTCCTCCGCCACCGTCCATGGTTCAACTCATGGCCATGTACGAAACCAACAGTGCTGACAACATGAGGCTCCTTGAAAGGATTGAGTGCAACACTGCTCAACGCCAGAACAATCAAGTTGGAATCAAGGACTTCACACGTCTCACTCCGCCAGTTTTCAGCTATTCCACTGAGCCACTTGATGCAGACTACTGGCTTCGCACCATGGAGCGCAAACTTCAGGTTGGTCATGTTGCTCAAGCTGATTGGGTGACTTTTGCTGCCTATCATCTGGAGGGAGCAGCTAATTCCTGGTGGGAAAATTTCTTGGCTATGCAAGAAGATCAACATGTTGTTACATGGCAAGAGTTCACTGAAGCCTTCCGAGCTTATCATATTCCGGGGGGTCTGATGGATCAGAAGAGAGAGGAATTCCTCAATCTTAAGCTGGGCAGTGGTTCCGTGTGTGATTACCAGCGCAACTTTAATCGTCTTGCCTGCTATGCTACTGAAGAGGTCTCCACTGATGCTAAGAAGCAAGCTCTGTTCCGCAAGGGACTGGATCCTGAGGTTCGTCGTGATCTCCATCTCATGGACTTTGTTAACTTCCAAGGTCTTGTTAATAAGGCTATGAAAGGCGAGAGTGGAAAGGTGGAGTATGAAGAAACCCGTAAGCGTCCTCAGGATGGGTACAACAAGGCTGGTTCTGGTAATAAGAAGCGCCGTGTCTTCGTGCCTTACAGTGTTGTGCCACGTGCTCCTTATACTCCAAGGTCTTCTGGCTATGCTCCTCGTCCGAATGCTACCTCAAATAATGCTGGTGGATCAAACTATCCTTCTGCTGGCAATGCATCAGGTTTTATATGCTTCAATTGTCGCCAGCTTGGTCACTACGCAAAGGAGTGTCCTCAAAAGAGTGCTGCTGAGAAGGCACAACCACCAAAGAAGAATGATAAGTATCCAGGTGCTGGAAAAGGACGCCTGAACCATATCTCCACTGAGGAGGCTCAGGAAGATCCAAGCGTCATAATGGGTACGCTTCATATCAATCAAATTCCAGCTAAAGTTTTGTTTGATTCTGGAGCATCGCATTCATTCTTGTCACAAACTTTTGCTCAACTGCATGGGATAAGCTTTGAAGGGTTGTCAGTTCCTATGCTAGTTCAGTCTCCTGGTTCTAGTTGGCGTTCCACCATTGTTAGTCATGGGAATCTAATTGAAGTTGCATTTCAACTTTTCCCCACTTCTTTGATCGCCCTCAAGTCAACTGATATTGACATCATTTTGGGCATGGACTGGTTGACCCGTTATCAAGCTATTCTCGATTGTACAACCAAGTCTGTGACTCTGACTAGTACTGCTGGCATAACAGTCAAGTACTGGACCGTAGGGTCACTATCTCCTTCAGTTGTTTCTATTCCTGAAGCAGAGTTGTATGCTCTTGAAGTGCTACCTCCGTTAGAGATCCAAGATGTTTCCGTGGTCTGTGAGTTTCTGGATGTATTTCCTGAGGAGCTGCCTGGCATGCCACCTGATCGAAGTGTGGAGTTTGTCATAGAGTTAGTTCCTGGAACTGCTCCTGTTTCTAAAATACCCTATCGTATGCCTCCTCATGAGCTTGTGGATTTGAAGAAGCAATTAGAGGAGTTAGAAGGAAAAGAATACATTCAGCCCAACACATCTTCTTGGGGATGTCCTACCATCTTTGTCAAGAAGCGGGATACTAATATACCGCGTCTGGTTGTGGATTATGGCCCACTTAATGCTGTGACTATCAAGAACAAGTATCCTCTCCCTAGGATCAACGATCTATTTGATAAGTTAAGTGGTGCCACCGTCTTTTCCAAAATGGATTTAAGGTCAGGGTATCACCAGATAAAGATCCGTAAGGAAGATATTCCAAAGACTGCTTTCACCACTCGTTATGGTCTTTACGAGTATACAGTCATGTCCTTTGGTCTTACCAATGCTCCACCCACTTTCATGCGACTTATGAACTTTGTGTTCATGGAGTATCTTGACAAGTTCGTCGTGGTCTATATTGATGATATTCTGGTCTATTCCAAGACTGAAGAAGAGAACGCTGAACATCTTCGTTTGGTGTTAACAAAACTTCGAGAACATCGTCTCTACGCCAAGTTTTCCAAATGTGAGTTCTGGTTACAAGAGCTCGTATTCCTTGGTCATGTTGTTTCCGCCCAAGGTGTTGCTGTTATCCCCGATAAAGTTCAAACTATCCTCGACTAGGAGTCTCCTAAATCCGTTAAGGATGTACAAAGTTTTCTCGGGATGGCTGGTTATTACCGTCGATTCATCGAGAAATTCTCTAGAATTGCAAAGCCGATGACTGATCTTCTTAAGAAGGATAAGATGTTTGAATGGTCTGATAAGGCTGAAGAAAGCTTCCAGATGTTGAAAACCAAGTTAACCACTGCTCCGGTGTTAGTTCTCCCAGACACCAGCAAAGACTTTGTTGTCTTCTGCGATGCTTCTCACCAAGGTCTTGGATGTGTGTTGATGCAAGATGGGCATGTGGTGGGTTATGCCTCCCGTCAGCTAAAACCCCATGAGAACAACTACCCAACTCATGATCTTGAGCTTGCAGTTGTTGTTCATGCTCTTAAGCAATGGCGACATTACCTTCTCGGTAGTCGTTGCGAGTTATACTCGGATCATCAGAGTCCGAAGTACCTTTTCACACAACCTGATCTGAATCTCAGGCAAAGAAGATGGTTGGAACTCATCAAGGATTATGATTTGGGTCTCAACTATCAACCTGGCAAAGCCAATGTCGTTGCTGATGCGCTGAGTCGTAAATCTTATTGCAACACCCTGATGATAAAACAAGCACAACCTTCTCTCCATGAGGAATTCGCTCAATTGAATCTTGAAGTAGTTCCTCCTGGATTCCTTTCTACTCTTGAAGTGAAGTCTTCTCTAGAGGATCAGATCAAAGCTGCTCAAAGGCAAGATCCTGAGATGGATACAATCAAAGAGAACATTGCTAGCGGAGTTGCTAAATGTTTCTCTGTTAACGAAGAAGGTGTCCTATATTTCGGTACACGTTTGGTAGTACCAAATGGAAAGGACTTGAAGAAGATAATTCTTACTGAAGCTCATGAATCACTTCTCTCTATCCACCCTAGAGGTACCAAGATGTATCGGGATCTTCGTCAAAGATTCTGGTGGTCTGGTATGAAGAAGGATATCGCTCGTTTTGTTGCTGAATGTGACATTTGTCGTCGCGTCAAAGCTGAGCACCAAAGACCTGCTGGTCTCCTGTAACCACATAAAATACCTGAGTGGAAATGGGATGAAGTTGGTATGGATTTCATTACTGGTCTTCCTAAGAGTCAGAAAGGAAATTATGCCATCTGGGTAATTGTTGACTATTTGTCCAAGGTTGCTCACTTCCTACCTGTTTGCGAGAGCATTATTGCTGATCAGTTGGCTGATCTGTATATCTCTCGAATAGTTGTCCTTCATGGGGTACCAAAGAAAATCGTCTCTGATCGAGGGAGTCTGTTCACCTCAAGATTCTGGGAAAGTTTCCAACAAGCTATGGGAACTCGCCTTTCCTTCAGCACAACCTATCATCCTAGCACCGGTGGTCAAACCGAAAGAGTGAATCAAATCCTTGAAGACATGCTCAGAGCATGTGTCATATGTTTTGGCAAGAACTGGGAGAAATGCCTTCCTTTTGCTGAATTCTCCTACAACAACAGTTTTCAGTCCAGTATTGGTATGGCACCATTCCAGTTTCTAGATGGAAGAACTTGCCGCACTCCTTTGAACTGGTCAGAAACCGGCGAAAGAAAGTTCTTTGGTATGGATATGATCCAGGAAGCAGAAGATCAAGTTCGTATCATTCGAGACCGTTTGAAAACTGCTCAATCTCGCCAGAAAAGCTATCATGATCGTCACCATCAACATGTGGAATATGAAGTTGGTGATCAAGCTTATCTCCGGGTCACTCCTCTAAAGGGTGTCCACCGTTTCAGTATCAAAGGCAAACTGGCTCCTCGCTATGTTGGTCCTTTCCGTGTTCTATCCAGGCAAGGTAACCTCACATACAAGTTGGAGTTGCCTGCAAACTTTCCCGAGGTGCATGACGTCTTTCATGTGTCTCAACTCAAGCATTGCTTCAAAGACCCTGTCCGTGGTGTTGATCACCAAACTCTTGATCTCCAAAAGGATCTGACTTACCGTGAGTATCATGTTCGTATCATTGATGAAACTGAGCGCAAGACTCGTCGTCAAAACATCAAGTTCCTGAAAGTCTAGTGGTCTCATCACTTTGAGGACGAAGCAACCTAGGAACGAGAAGATCGTCTCCGATCTGAGTACCCTGCCTTCTTTTCTAAAACTTAGAAATCTTGGGTCGAGATTCTTGTAAGGGGGGTAGAGCTGTAACATCCCATGTTTGTAATATATGTACTCAGTACTTAAGGATGGCATGCATCTATTTAAATCATCCAAGTAATGCATGTGAGCAAGTGTGTTGAATTAAATGCAAACCCTAGATTCTTCCCCTCTCTTTGAAACACATTCAAATGGTTTTCATATTTTGAAAAGTATCAAAGTTTATTGGAGCCCAAGTTGGTATAAAGGGCCCCTGAATATTTACAATGATTTCAAAACTCTTTGGTATTTTCAAACTGTTTAAAAACTGAAAAGGATTTGAAATACAAAGATAAAAACACAAAACAGAAAAAGGAAAAAGGTTTTACAAAAAAATACAGCCAGAGCAACCCAGGCCGGCCCAGATCTTCTTCCTCTCCCCTGCAACCTTTCCTGCAGCCCAGCAGCAGCCCAGGTTAGCCCACTCAGGGCCCAGGAGAAGGCCCGTACCCCTTCGCCGCTGCCTGCCGTCGTCTTCCTCTAGAAAGGCAGGGAGCTTCTTGTTGTCGCCGACGCCGTTGATCCCCACCGCCTCCTCCTGGCCGTCCGTCGGGCCCCGAGCGAGGACAAGAACGCCACGGCCACGTCTCATCGCCCTCATCCACTTCCCCCCTCTCCAGTGACCTCCCTCTTCTCTCCCGCACGAAGCTCTAAAACCCTAGCCTCGGGCTCTGCCCCTCGCCGTCGCTCTGCACCACCCCGAGGCCAGCCGAGCACGCCGCGAGCTCCGTCCCGCTTCCCTCTTCCTCCCCACCAGAGGAATTAAGGAGGGGAGCCCCCAATCGTCGGCCTCAACTCTGTTTAGTTCATCACCGATGACCACCGCCGCCGTGGATTTCCTCATCTCTGGCCTCCCCGTGCCACCACGACCACTCCATCACGCTCAGGGTGAGCTACCGGTCCCTCTGGACCCCTTCTTCCTCTCCCTCTCGCTCTAGTTCATGCCAGCACCATAGCCCAGTGAGCTCCGCCGCTGTACGCCACCGTGCAGCCCACTCCGACGACCATTCCGTAGCGGCGCCGCTCGTTCCTGGCTCAGTATCATGCCCTGATTCGAACCCGCCCAACCGCACCTCCCAGAACGCCCCCTAGCACCGCCAGTAGCCGCTGTCTGGCCTCTCCTCGGCGAGGTCCGCGTGGAGCCTGTGTGGCTTGCGTGCGTGGCCCAGGCCCACCGGTCAGCCCCTCTGGCTAGATCCAGCCTCGGTGAAAAAAGCCCTAAACCTGTTTTGCGCGTGTGGCTGCTGATGTGGCTTCGGCCCCACCAGTCAGTCACTGTGGGTATGTTCTGATGTGGTAACAAAATCCCTAGGTTGTATTATGACGTCAGCCTGATGCAATAAAGGTTTAAATATTTCAGAAAATGATTTAAATATTGAAAATTCAATAACTTATTATTTATAAGTCAGAAAAATATGAATAATATATCAAAATGTTCAGAAAAATGAGAACTATCTAACTAACCTATTGACATGGTTATACCCTACGGGTACGTGATCTCAGCATACCTGGTCTAGCCCAAGGAAGGACCACGGTAGATGTACGCCGGCCCATGAAGATTTTCGGGTGGCCAAGGCCCATGACGCCTTCGGATCCTTGGAGAGCAAGACTAGCCTAGATAGGAAATTCAAAGGGGTAAAACCCTAGAACTTGTAACCGACTAGGTCTATGCCCGAGACCTGCCTAAGTCTATATAAAGGCCAGGAGGGCACGACCTAGATCTCTCGACTCATACTTTCGCATACGCACCTCCACGCCAGATCGAATCTGCGCACCCTGTAACTTTCGGTTCCGCCGTAATCAAGAGCAGACAAGCAGGAGTAGGGTTTTCCCTCCGGGGGCCTGAACCTGGGTAAACCTCGTGTCCTCGTGTTGCTTGTTTGCTAACCGTTCAACGATCTCCAGCATCCCCATCTTCTCCAAAACCCAAGTCCATAACAATGGGAATTGATGAGATTAAACCTCGTCAATTGGCGCCGTCTGTGGGAACTGGGGCTGCTGATTGTGCGGTCGTGACGGTCCCGACCCGATCGATCTACAACTCTGCGGCGACGGAGAGTCACCTTCTCTTCGGCGCTTTCAACTTCACCGCCCACTCGCCGGCCACCATGAAAGATTTCGAGCCCGTAGGCGACGGACTCGAGATCCTGTTCGGGAGTTTCTACTTCCAGGTGGGCCAGACTGGCACCCTCCGCCTTCCTGAGCGGGTGCCCCTACCATCAATCAGGCCCGCCTCATGGGCTCCACACCCTGTGCTATGCACATCGTCATCAACAGATGAGTTCTACGACAGCAGCAGCTGCAACTCCGATCTGTGCGATCCACCTTCGGATGAGGGGACCTACGGTTCCGGATCCAAAAGTTGCGGCAGTAGCGGACCAATCTACGCGCGCTACCAATGCGCCGTAGTCATCCAGGGCAACGTGGAACAGCAAACACCTAACCCGCCGCCCAACCCGAACCCCAACCCGCAGGACAGAAACGGCGGGAACAGAAGAAGCTAGTCCCCACCACCCGACGAGGAAAACAACGGCCACGTCATCTGACTTAGCAAAGAAGGATGGGTCCAGGCACGCCGTGCCGTAGCAGGCGACATAGTCCTACCTGCAGACGCCTCACGTGAACTACTGATGGCATACCACTTCCTCCTCATCGAGGAGCACAAGAAGCAAGTCAAGATGCAGGAAACACTTGACAAACGCAAGCAAGCAGCCTCTAAGTCCAGCGCGCGACGAGCTGCGCTCTCCGCCATGGCCCCCGGCTCTAGCACGAACGGAAACCAAGGAAACAAGCACCGCTCTCGGGTGGAGAACATGGATCCCAAGGAGCGCCGTGATGTAACCCGAACTCTCCACACATCGTTCATGGATATGGATGCCGACGGCAACGTCATCCCGAAGACACCGCAAGTCGTGATCATGGCAGCCACTGCATATCTCGCGGCCCACCCACCTCCGGAGGGGGACCCAAAAAGAGCCATGCATAAGTCCGCACTCACCGGACTCGGACTTGTCGGAGCTGCGCTCCACCAAGATGCTCCTGCGGAGCCGAAGAAGAAAGCTCCGGCCAGGCACGACCGGAGCCCAACCCCTTCATCCGAAGAGGAAGAGGAACACGACCTTCCTCGAAGGAAGAAGAGCTCGCGTCACCATAAACGCGACTACGACGCCAGAGACGCGCTTACACAGCGCAAAATCGACAAAGCGCGAGCCAAGCGCGCATGCTCGTCTGAATCCGAGATGGACGAAGATGAAGGAGAACTCTGTGGAGCCCGATGCTTCAGCAGATCTGTTCGGCCAACACGGATGCCACGCAATTTCAAGCTTCCTTCGGATACTCCGAAGTTCAACGGCACACAAGATCCAAAAGCCTGGCTCAGTGACCATCTGTCATCCGTCAAGCTGCACGGCGGTAACAAAGAAACCGCCATGCAATGCCTTTAACTGCAGCTGACAGGCGCGGCGCGGGTCTGGCTCAGCAGCCTATCATCAGGGTCCATCCGAAGCTGGGAGGAGCTAGCTTACAGCTTCATCCGAAATTTCAAGGGCACCAGCAAGAGGCCCGCCTCAATCGAAGAGTTGCGAGCCTACACTCAGAAAACGGGTGAATCTATTCGCTCGTACATACTATGCTGGTCTACCACCAAGAACTCCACAGCACACATCTCCGAAGAGAGGGCCATCGACACCTTCAGGGACGGCGTCAAACGCCAAGATTTCAAGGAGGAGCTTGGGCGCGTCAAGCCCAAAACACTCGACCACCTCATGGACATCGCCAATAGGTGGGCGGACGGAGAAGATTGCATTCACCGAGCACAATCGGATGAATAGGACGACTACGGCCGAAGACGGGAACGCCGCAGCAAGAGGAGATTGCGCGTCTATGAGGACCGCGACGGACCCGACATGGTCGCGGCCGGCTACGCCGACCGCCGCAACGACAACAGCCGCAACAGCAGAGGAAACTTCCGCGACGGCGGACGCCCAGCACAGTCGTGGCAACGCCGCGACCGCGACAACGGACCCTCAGCATACGACAAACTTTCGGGTCCATGCACCATCCACTTCTACATCGACAAGCAGGACGGCAAAAAGAAAGCCAGCCACATGCTCAAGGACTGCCGCGAGTTCCAAAAACTCAGCGAAAGCATGGTGCAGATGAGGCAGCAAGACCCAATCTCTGCGTTTGGCAACGCACCTGCGCCAGGTGAAATAGCGCATGGGGCTCCCCCACCACCACCCATCGGAGGCCCAAACCAACCAGTCGCACCAGCACAGAACAACGCTGGGAACGGGTACCCCCCACCGAAAGGAGCACTAATGATGATCCAGAAGGGACGCCCCACGAATAGGGTGCAAAAGAAAATCACCCGACAAATCAACCTGGTCGTGGCAACTCCACCTGCCATCCCTGAGTACCTCAGCGGATCGGAGTCCTGCATCACATTCACTCGTGCGGATCACCCTTGCCAGATCCCCCGCCCAGGTCATGCTGCCCTGTTGCTGGAGGCGCAGATCGGAGGTTTTGAGATGAGTCGCGTCTTCATGGACGGCGACAGCGGCATCAACCTAATGTTCGCAAGCACTCTAGCAGCAATGCGGATCCCGCAATGCAGCCTGGAACAGTCAGACACAACGTTCCACGGCATCGTTGCAGGGAAGGGCATATTCCCCCTGGGCAAAATAGGGCTCGACGTCATCTTCGGGAAGCCGGACAACTTCCGGCTGGAGCGACTCGAATTTGAAGTAGTGAACTGGCCGTCACAATACCACGCCATCCTTGGGCGTGTAGCATTCGCAAGGTTCCTAGCTGTCCCACACTACGCATACCTACTACTCAAGATGCCAGGGCCAAAGGGCGTCATCACAGTCCACGGGAGCTTCACCCGATCGGACCAATGCGACAGGGATTTCAACAAAATCTCCCAGTCTTTCGGCATGCAAGACGAGCTCGTAAGGCTCCGTGAGGTGACGGATAATGAGGCACCCCCAATCACAAGGCAAAACGCACCTGACATGTCCTTCGACTCCACCGTCAACACAAAGAAGGTGCAGGTCCATCCGACGGATGCCTCCAAGACGGCTCTGATCGCCAACGACCTCAGCCCCGCATAGGAAGGCGTGCTCGTCGAATTCCTCCGTGAGCGCTGGGAAATCTTCGTCTGGTGTCCTGCGGACATGCCAGGAGTTCCCAGGGAATTCGCCGAGCACGCACTCAACGTCTTTCCAGACACCAAGCCAGTCAAGCAATCCATCCGGAGACTGTCCGAGCCACGAGCCGAAGCTATCGGCAAGGAAATCAATAGACTACTCGCTGCAGACTTCGTCAGGGAAATCAAGGAAAGTGAGTGGCTTGCAAATACAGTGATGGTCCCAAAGAAGGACACGGACATCCTGCGGATGTGCGTGGATTTCACGTCACTAAACAAACATTGCCCAAAGGACCACTTCCCTCTTCCTCGGATCGACCAGATCATCGATTCGACTGCAGGTTGTGAGAAACTCTCCTTGCTCGACGCCTACTCAGGCTATAACCAGATTCGACTCAAGGTCGAAGATCGGGAGAAAACGGCGTTTATCACACCGTTCGAAGTATTCTGCTACAACACAATGCCCTTCGGGCTAAAGAACGCGGGGGATTTGCACATTTGCCACAATTTTCTTTGCACTTTGCATATTTGCCATTTTCTGTGTCACTGACATGTGGTGGTCATGTGGCAAATATGCAAATTTCAGATAAAAAGTGTGGCAAATGTGAAAAAATTCCAAAGAACGCACGTGCCACGTACCAGCGATGCATGCAGGCCTGCCTCAAGGACCAGATCGGTCGCAACGTCCAAGTCTATGTTGACGACATAGTGATAAAAACCAAGGAGGCAAGAACACTTATCGACGATCTCCGCGAGACGTTCGATAACCTCGATCGCTACAGGATCAAGCTCAACCCCGAAAGGTGCACCTTCGGCGTCCCATCGGGTCAGCTTCTTGGGTACTTCATCTCTCAGCGAGGGATCGAGGCGAACCTGAAGAAAATCAGAGCCATCATGGCGATGGAGAAGCCGAAAAACCTCAAAGGCGTCCAGCAGCTCGCAGGACGAATAGCGGCGCTAAGCAGATTCATCAGCCGCATGGGCGAGAAGGCCCTACCATTCTACCAGCTGCTACGCAAAGCAGATAAATTCGAGTGGACGCCGGAAGCCAACAACGCATTCGAAAGCCTCAAGCGGCTTCTCTCCACCTCGCCCGTCTTGGTCACGCCAAAGGAACGCGAGCCTCTGCTGCTGTACATATCAGCCACACACCAGGTGGTCAGCACCGTGCTAGTGGTCGAACGACCCAAAGAGGGCAAGACCCACGGGGTCCAACGCCCAATCTACTACCTCAGCGAGGTACTCACGCCAACAAAACAGAGGTACCCTCACTACCAGAAACTCGCCTACGGCGTGTTCATGACGGCTCGGCGGCTGAGCCATTACTTCCAGGAGCACCAGGTGATGGTCGTCAACGAGGCACCCCTGAACAGCATCCTGAATAATCCAGAGGCCACAAGACGCGTGGCCCTGTGGGGCATCGAACTGTCACCCTTGGACATCGTCTACGAGAAGCGACTCGCAATCAAATCTCAAGTCCTCCCGGACTTCCTGGTACATTGGATGGAGCTGTAGCTACCAGACACCCCAGACATGTCGCAGTCATGGACGATGCACTTCGAAGGCTCCAAGCATGAAGCTGGAGCAGGAGCAGGGGTCATACTGACCTCCCCGCAAGGCGACAAGATGAAGTACGTCCTTCGGATGAAATTCCGAGCTTCTAATAATGAGGCCGAATACGAAGCCCTCATACACGGCATGAGGATGGCAAAAATCTGCGGCGCAACGCGCCTGGTCATCTACGGTGACTCCAACCTCGTCGTCTAGCAGACAATGAACGAGTGCGACGCACACGCCGAAAACATGATCGCATACCGCGCACTCTACAATGCACTTGAAGGAGAATTCGACGGATGCGAACTTCGGCACGTCGGAAGAGAAAGCAATGAAGAAGCCGACAGACTGGCTAACATCGGCTCCACCTGCGCAAAGGTGCCACCAGGTGTGTTCCTCGAACAGATCTGTGTGCCATCAATCAAGCGGAAATTCCCCAAAGGATCACCCGAAGAAGCAGAACACTTGGGGGCTACACTGCCCGAAGGTCATGAAGGACCCGAGAAATTAGACACAGAGGTCGCCATGGTCAACCTGATGCAGGTCATGGCAGTCGAAGAAACTTGGACGCGACCATACCTCCAGTTCTTGATAAATGGAGAACTACCTGACAGCCCGACAGATGCCCGGCGCATATCTCGCCGGTCAAAAGCCTTCACCATCATCAATGGCGAGCTGTACAAGCGCAGTATTACGGGTGTACTACAACGGTGTGTCACCATCGGTGACGGGAAAGCCATCCTTTAAGACATCCACGAGGGCATCTGCGGCCATCACGCAGGCAGCCGCTCCCTTGTCGCCAAATCTCTACGAGCCGGATTCTACTGGCCAACGGCCATGAGCGACGCAAAGGACATAGTCCGAAGATGCAACGGGTGCCAACGGTTCGCCGACAAACCGCACGCACCCGGGTCCGAGCTCCGACCCATACCTATATCCTGGCCTTTTGCTCAATGGGGCCTCGACATGATCGGCAAACTGCCAAAGTCCTCGAAAGGGGGACACGTTTACCTCCTGGTCGCAGTCGACAAATTCACCAAGTGGGTCGAGGCCATGCCGGTCACCAACCAGAAAGGCAAAACTGCCGTCAAGTTCTTCGAGTCCATTGTCTACAGGTTCGGCGTAGCGCACAGCATCATCACCGACAATGGATCGAACTTCATCTCCAAGGAGTTCCAGGACTTCTGCGAAGGCCTTGGGATCAACATCACGTACGCCTCAGTGGCACACCCGCAAACGAACGGGCAAGTGGAAAAGGCCAACGGCCTAATCGGCGCTGGTATCAAGAAGCGCCTCATGAGTCCACTCGAACGGAAAGCTGGAGCCTGGACGAAAGAGCTACCATCCGTCCTGTGGAGCTTACGGACTACGCCAAACAGGTCCACCGGCTACACGCCGTTCTTCATGGTGCACGGAGATGAGGCCGTGCTACCAGCTGAAGTGCGCCACCAGGCCCCCCGGGTCGTCGCTTACAACAAAGCCGAATCCACGGCTGCACTCGAAGACGCCATCGACACACTCGACGAAGCAAGAGATATAGCAGCAGCTCGATCAGCGGTGTACCAGCAGAGTCTCCGCAACTACCATAGCCGCCGGCTGCGCCCAAGGTCCTTCGTCGAAGGAGACCTCGTCTTGCGACTCAAGCAAGAGCGACCAAAGAAATTCGAGTCACCATGGGAAGGACCCTACGTCATCACCGAAGTCATCCCAGGTGGCGCCTATCGCCTCAAGCACGTGGAGTCTGGAGTCGCATACTCCAACCCATGGAACATCGCGCACTTGCGACGATTCTACCCCTAGCTACCTACCCCTTTACTTTCAATAAGGCTTTTCAGCCAAGGCTATTCAGTCGAACAATGTACTTCCTCCATTACGATATAAATAAAGCTAAGTGTCTCGCCCCAAACTTCAGTTCGCTATTTTGCAACTTTACTTTATGCTAGGCTCCCCCCACCTCACGATTTCATCGACTGAGGATCACGCGTGTACACCTGAGTAGCTGACAACATCAGGCAAACGAAAAGGACACGTACTCAAACAAAGCACTGCGTGCTTACAACAAACAAACCTTTACAACAAAGGGCACAACACGCCCAGTCGAAATATACAAATTTTACATCTATCTCTTTTTACAGGTACTACCTATTCTGAAGGATAACCTGAGCACGCTGCTCAAACAAATCTACGACCTGTTCGGCATACTGCCTTACAGCTGCATAATATGGACGCATGTCCCACTCACCACCATCCGGACGAGGAGGTGGCCCAGCCGCCACAATAGACAAATCTACATCAGGCCGGTGCAGCCTCACAAGAGATAACGCAGCCTTCACTCCGGCGACGAGCTGTTGCCGCACCAACTCCTTGACATTGCTCACGCTCCAAAACTTCGACAGAAGATCCGCAAGGCTCGTCGGCATGGCATCCAAAGGAAACATAACATGCAACACCGAGGCAAGCGACGTCTGCACCTGGCGAAGCACCCGCGACACCTGGTGCACACGGTCCTGCACCGTCACCAGAGCCATGGCACGGTCACGATCCATCCAGAAGAAGCCACCGGCCTCCATGTCCTGTTGAGTCAAGCAATTGACCCGAACAGCGACACGCTCCTTCTCTTCCCTCAGAGCAAGGTTAGCACCTGCGACAATTGCACAAATTAAAAAGGCAAGGCCAGCAGGCTCATTCGAAGAACTGAGCTATAGCTCGAAATAAAGAACAACTTACATTGAAGCTGCTCAGATAGCCGAAGTAGTTCCGTCATCAAGTACTCCTCTCTGGCTGCACCGCGATCCTCCTTGGACTTCCAAACGTCGGCGTGACCACGCAACCCAAGCAACTCCCTCTCAAGACTACAAACACGGTCTCGAAGAAAAGCGAGTTGCGACGGATCATCCAAAGATGGACGTAGCTGCGCTGCAGGCAAGGTGTCAACAGGGTCAGCACCCGAAGGAACCTAAAACAGCAGAAAAGCAAAGGACACAAACATTCAGACAGTGGTAGAGCACAACTCAGGCGAATCCATTCAGCATATAAAAGGCCACTACATGGCACAAGAATTATGTTCCTCAAAATATTTACAGCAAAAGCAGACTACAAATTATCCTACATCTACAACGCCTAAGACGCGGCACCCTGAGTCGCCTCGGAGCCGGACTGCCTAGCCTTGGCCTCGCCCTGCTGCCGCAGTGCATACTCAGACATCAAATCAATGAGCTTTGGCCCATATCGCTTGCAGCGAGCAGAGTAGGCAGCAAAGGCTACCTCGGATCCATCTGCGGTCGTCGGCATCCGGGAGGTGATCTGGGGCAGATCCAGCTCCGCTCCAGCCGCCAAAGCCATCGCCAGCCCGACGGACGCGCTGATGCCCTTCTGCTTGTGCTTGTACGCCGCAGGCGCTTCGGCTGACAAAGCCTCCGCCAGAGCATCCACATCATCGAGGGCCGCGCCCTTAGGGACAAGCCCCTTGTAGAAGCGGCCAAGGACCTCCTTCGCCTTGGCAAGAGAGCTGACGACGGTGCTGCAGCGATCTTCGACCGCTGCAGTAGCATCATCTAGAGCACTCCCGTGCTCTAGAGCGCTGCGGTCAAACTCGATGCCTGCGGCATCTGAGACAAAAAAAAGAGAAGACATGAAGAAAAGCAGCACAGAAGAAGACAAGAAACACGAAGAAACAAGCACAAATACAACACTTAACCGAAACAGCGTTGGCAGCAGCCATGAGCTTGCCCGCCACCTCTCTCTCACGAGCAGCCGCAACAGTGGCCAGCTGCTCCTCACGGTCCGCGGCCTCCTGCTGCAGACGCTCCTTCGCTTCGGCTGCCTTAGTCAGCTCTAGCTCGAGGCGTTCCTTCGCACCAACAGCGGCCTCGGCCTTCTTCTCCGACTGACCAAGGCTCTTCTTGAGAGCGTCGACCTCACGGAGAGAAGTATTATGCTCCTCTGCATTCAAAACAAGCAAACGTTAGAGAGCAGGACCAGAATAAATGAAAGAAGCACCAAAAGCAAACATGTACCTTGAAGCTGCCGAAGGTTAGCCTCCAGCATCAGGCGCTCCTGCACCAACCGCTTGGCCTCCTGCACAAAAGGCTGCAAAAAGAAACACCACTAAGAAAAAGGACTTGGGGGCTATGCCCAACACAAAGGAATAAAAGCAAAAATTCGCACACGAAGACACTCGGGGGCTCCCCCCCCCCCGAAGATTCGAAAGAAGAACAAAGACAAGAAATTTTTCAGACACCCGAGGGCTCCCCCCGTGGCACAAAGCAGAGGTACTTACATGCTCTGATGGCGACTCCGAAGGCCCGCCGGCGAAGGATTAGGAGCAGCGCCCCCTGACGTTGCCACCGTTTGAGGAGGAGGAGATGCAATTTTCGATTCCCCCATCATCTCCCGAGCACCATCGCTGGAGGAGTCGTGGGAGGAATGCCTGCATACGAAGCAATCAGCACAAGTGCAAAATCAAGAAGGAAAAAGGACAGCAGTAAGACAAGAAACTTACGAGTCCAGCGAGCTCAGGTCAAAGACAGGAGGAGTCCTTCGGGCTCTCTTCTCCACTTTCTTCTCTTCCTTTTTCTCTTCCTTCTTTTCTTCCTTCTTCCGCTTCGCTGGCGGGTGTGGCACTACAGCCCGCACAGGGTTTCTGGGAGTCGGAAGAGTCGAGGCATCCGAAGACTCGCTGGAGCTCCGTAATCGTTTGCACGTATGGTCCTCACTCGAATCGTCGGCATCTTTCGCCGGAGAACGCGCCGAAGGAAGTTCGGACACGGAGTCCACCACGTCATTATCCGGTGCATTCGGAAATAATTCGGGCAATGGAGGCATCATGCTCGGCACCTTGAAGCTCTGCAAAAAATAAGGGACTTTGTTAGCAAACAAAGGGAAAATAAATACGCAGTCGACAAAAAGCGCTACGCGCACGAATATACACCTGTGGAACAGCCAGCGTCGAAGAAAACGGCAGAGTCAGCGACTTCCCCGGGATATCCTCTCCAGCCTTGTACTTCAACAGCGTACGAAGGGCCTTGTCGAGATCACCCTTGGAAAGCTTCTCGGCCGAAACTCTCGTCGGGTCACGGCGCCCAGCATAAAGAAACATCGGGTGCGCCCTAGCCTAGAGTGGCTGCACCCGACGCTCGAGAAACGTGCGGATAATATCCACGCCGTTCACTTCTTTATCAGGAATCAACTGGAGATCCTCCACCTGACGGTAAAGGGCCTCTATCTCCGCTGACTCGCCATCCAAGACCTGGTTTTTCCAGGACCTCTTCGGCTCGATTATCTGGGAGGAGTCGAAAGGAGCAAGACCAAATTGCTGCCCAGCCAGTGTGGAGTCGCGAATGTAAAACCATCGCCTCCGCCAGTACTGGACAGATTCAGACATAGAGAAGGAAAAGAAAAGAAGATTGGCCCTAAGGGAGATGATGCAACCCCCAATGGGATACACACCATCCGAGCCGGATTGCCTCTTCACGGAATAGAGCTTCCGGAAGAGACCAAAGTGCGGCTCGATGCCGAGCCAGCACTCGCAGAAAGTGATGAAACAAGCAATGTGAAGAAGAGAATTGGGCGAAAGATGATGCAGCTGAATGCCATAGAGAAAGAGCAGTCCACGAAGGAAGTCGTGGACTGGGAAGGAAAACCCACGGATAACGAAGGCAAGAAACATAACCCGATACCCAGCGGGGGGACGGGGGATTACCTTGTTGCCGGGGAGTCTGACGGCCTCCCTATCCTGCGGGATCAAGCCCCGCTCGCGAAGCCTGCGGAGATCACTCTCCCGCGTCTCTGATCGCCGCCAACCCCCATCGGTGACACGGGTGGTGGTGGCGCCTTTCTTCCCTCTAGCGGCGCTGGTACCAACCGCAGATGACGACTTCTTCGTCTTCCCCATCGCGCTCCGGCGGCACCAATGGTGAGAGCGCGGACGGGAAGAAGGAAATGTGGAAGAACCTAGCAGCGCGCAGCAAGAACCTCTAGAGCACAAGGAGGCAGTGAAAACAAGAATAGATACGGTGAAAACAAATTGCAGCTTTCCCCAATGATTATAACGGCGAAGACGATGCACAACAACCGTCCATCCAGAAGACCTAACGCCAACGACAGATCTGGCCATACATGTGTCAGCACCACAACGAACCGTCGTTACCACGCCGTCCACTACGCGTGGAAATCGAGGCGACGCTGTAATTATCTCCACGTCGCGCGTGACCGGTCAATTCAAGGTCAGCAAGTGGGACCCACGTTCGTCTAGTCAAGTCATCTCTGGCATAGCAGACGCTTGAGGTCATTGATCGTCAGCACTGATTTCATCAAAAGCTATACTAGCACCAACTACAATTCTTCGGCTTCAAATCTAAGAGTACTCACTCGAATCTTCGATTCGACTAAATACTCGGGGGCTACTCCTATCAGGAGCGCTGGACGCGCACCCGAAAGATGAACAAAGACAAACTTTTCTTTGAGTCCTACTTCGAGTCTACGACTCCACTACAGACTCGGGGGCTACTCCCATAGGGAGGATGGCTTTAAGCATCTGAATTTTTTTGTGTCCCACGGACTTAACACTGAAAAAACACCTGAATAAAGTCTCCGCTCGAGTCTACGACTCGAACAGATACTCGGGGGCTACTCCCATAGGGAGCGCTGGTTGCGCACCCTATGAATTCTTCGACTTCGATCTTTTGGATCAAACACGCAAAACTTTTTCGGCAACTTTGCCCCAGTAAAATGCTAAATGAGCAATATTTCTCCTTGGCCACCCGAAGCACCTCCGCGGTGACAAAAGTTCGGATGCTGCGTCTGCGACGCAAAGATAAGACCTGCAGATATCATCTGATGGCCTGGCAACGCACACGACTGCGCTCTGCTAGTATAAATCCGTGTCAGCAAGCGCGATGAAAAATCCCGACGGACGCGTTGGGTACACCAATTAAAATCACTGGAATTCCACTCCTGTAAGTCCTCCGTGGCCTGAGTCGAATTACGCCAGCATATGTTCCGGGTTCGAGTTAAGGGACTCGAACCTGAGGAAGATCGTGTTGTTTCGTCCTAAGAGAGTTAACTAACCCTGATCCGTCGGGTGAGTTAGGCACACGCATCAACAATCCCTACACACATACTGTTAATACATAGTTGCACCCGAAGGATTGAAGAGTCCTCAGCCAAATCTACGATTCGACTGATCACTCGGGGGCTACTGACATGGTTATACCCTACGGGTACGTGATCTCAGCATACCTGGTCCAGCCCAAGGAAGGCCCACGATAGATGTACGCCGGCCCATGAAGATTTTCGGGTGGCCAAGGCCCATGACGCCTTCGGATCCTTGGAGAGCAAGACTAGCCTAGATAGGAAATTCAAAGGGGTAAAACCCTAGAACTTGTAACCGACTAGGTCTATGCCCGGGACCTGCCTAAGTCTATATAAAGGCCAGGAGGGCACGACCTAGATCTCTCGACTCATACTTCCGCATACGCACCTCCACGCCAGATCGAATCTGCGCACCCTGTAACTTTCGGTTCCGCCATAATCAAGAGCAGTCAAGCAGGAGTAGGGTTTTCCCTCTGGGGGCCTGAACCTGGGTAAACCTCGTGTCCCCGTGTTGCTTGTTTGCTAACCGTTCCACGATTTCTAGCATCCCCATCTTCTCCAAAACCCAAGTCCATAACAATGGGCATTGATGAGATTAAACTTCGTCACCTATAATCATGCATTGTTCAACAACTTTAATGACAAGTTTAATTAGAGAACTAAATCAACCCTCTCATGTGTTTCCGGAGTTTTCCGAGTTAGGGTTTTCAACCCTAGGAACCCCGTCTAAATTGCCGAGCATGTTTTAGGGTTTCATTTCAATGCAATTCAACTTGTCATATCATCATCCTTGTTTGAGCATTGCATCGATGCCATGTCTTGATTGTCGCCTTTATTTCCGGTATTGGTTCTTCGCGATAGGATCCGAACCCGAAGCTGAAGTCAACAACACCGAAGATCCGTACCTGTCTACTGATGTACAAGGCAAGCGTAGCCTCTCATTCTGAACCTATGTTTCATAAAGTATATTACTTTCTCGCTACGATGCACACGATTCCAATGTGGTCTTTTGTCAGTAGCTAGTGTTACCTATCCATTGCACTGTTTCCCTTTTGTAGCCTTATACTCCTGATCCACTGCTCCTAGCATACCTAGGTTTGGCATGTGAGCGTTGCAGAGCTCTTGTTACCGACAGCTTAGCCAAGCATAGAAACAACGCCTGATTTATTCAATGAAGAATCAGAGGTACCAAGGAAGGTAGTGAGGTAGGAGATGGTGACATCATCGAAGGAGTTAACTAATCATGCTAAGGCTTGTATGGGAGGCCACGTTGGGTGTGGTTTTCGTAGTCCCATGCTCGCCACCACTAGGAACTGAGTTCTTGCCTTTAGAACCGAGATGAGCATACAGCCACACGGGGCTTGGGAACCCCTCGACTGACTAACTTGCCTAGTAGATTCCATGAGTCACATAGTTCGGGCTTTCCATTTGGCATACGCATTGAAAACATTTCCGAAAGAGGAGGTGATGGAGGTGCATCATATCAGGTAGGGAAGCGTGGCCGCGGTTGCTTCGGGTCGATGGAGCCCCTGGTGAACCAACCTCGCCTCACATCTTTAAGTACCGGCTTTGGGATTTGACCCGTTATGGCGGAATCATACTTATTGTGTGACTCATGGTCTCGGTGAAAGCAAGGTAAAGGTCTTGGTCAACCACCCTCTACCGGCCTTCAAAGGAAGAGGGCTAATAATATTTGGCATTAAGAGTCGGTCGGTACGTGTGGGTAAAGTTGTACATGTAGGGGTTCGTAGCATGGAAAACAAAATTTTCTACCGCATGCACACAAACAAGCCAAGATCTATCTACTAGATTGTAGCAACGAGTCGATAGAGGAACTCACCCTCGAAGATTCCAAAGCGGTTAACGAGAGCAGATTCTCGTGGGTGATGTAGTCGTACTCTTGCCGATCTCAAGATCGCGTAGACGATCCTTCCGGAGCTGCGTTCCGACAGCGCTTCCGCAGTCGGTCACACGTTTGGTACTCGATGAAGACCTTCCTCTCCCTTGTGCCAGCATGCAGCGGAGGTTGTAGCACTCTCCTCGTTATTCCGGTAGCACGACGGCGTGGTGTCGGAAGTAGAGGGGAGATCTCGCAGGGCTTCGCCTTAAGCCGGAGCGAGTATAGTGGAGTGTGAGAGAGGCCTTGGTGATCTATGGTTTAGAGGCACCAAGGGGAGGGTGTGTCCGGCGGCTAGGGTTTGGGAAAACCCTAACTCGGCGAGTTGGGAGGAAACCCTAGGCGGCGGCAACACTTAGAGGTGGTGGCGCTTGGGGCTAGGGTTTAGGTGTGAGGGGTAGGGGCGCCCTACCCCTCCTTATATAGGTGGGAGGGAGGCGGTTTGGGAGGAGGGAGTCCTCCTCCAACTCCTCCTCATGGCCGACGGGTGGAGGGAGTAGGACTTCCACCCTAGGTAGGTTTCCTACTCTCCCTCCACCAAGCAAACTTCGGATTTGACTTTTCAAATTGGCGTTTGACTTTCAAACTTGGTTTGATTTCTCTCTCCATATTGCCCAGCCAAGTGACCTAGTACATGATGCAACCATTCCACATTGTCATGACACATCCATGTACCCTTCCCCTACGGGGTGCCGGACCTTCCAGACCCTTCTAGAACATTCCTGGTGAAAACACCGGAATCTTTTCTGAACTCCGAAACAGGACTTTCCTTATATGAATCTTATTCTCCGGACCATTCCAGATCTCCTCGTGATATCCCGGATCCCATCCAAGACTCCGAACAACATTCGGTCTCTTACTCATCATTCCATAACTACTCAACAACATTGAATCCTCCCTACGGTTCGTGAATTATGCGGACATGATCGAGACACTTCTCCGATCAATAACCAATAGAGAAATCTGGCTCCCACATATTTCTATGATTACTTTGTGATCGAATGAACCACTTACATACGATACCAATTTCCCTTTGTCTCACGATAGTTTGCTTATCCGAGGTTTTGATCGTCGGTATCTCTACATACCTAGTTCAACCTTGTTACCGATAAGTACTCTTTTCTCGTTCCCGTGATATGTGATCCCTTGTGAGCCAGTCACATGCTTGCAAGCTAATTGGATGACATTCCACCGAGAGGGCCCAGAGTATATCTATCCGTCATATGGATGGACAAATCCCACTCTTGATCCATGTGCCTCAACCCATACTTTCCGAACACTCAATGCCACCTTTATATCCACCTAGTTACGGTGTGGTGTTTGATGTCATCAAAGCCTCGTTCCGGTGATGGTGATTAACATGATCTCATGGTCGAAGGAATTAGGTTACTATGTATCAGAAAGCTTATAGCAAATGAACTATATTAAATGACTTGATCTTTATGCTACGCTTAACTATAGGAGTATGTCCATCACATCATTCTCCTAATGATATGACCTTGTTGTTAATAACATCTCTATGTTCATGATCAGGAAACCATGATCATATATTAACCAAGAAGCTAGTTTAACAAGAGTCTTTACTAGGGACTCTTTTATGTTTACTAATCACACAAGTATTTATGTTTCCGGTTAATACAATTATATCATGGTATGTAAACATTTATCATAAGTATGAAGATATGATAATAACCACTTTATTATTGCCTCTTGGGCATATCTCCAACAGTCTCCCACTTGCACTAGAGTGAATAATCTAGTTTCAAACCTTTGTACATTCAACACCTATGGCTTTCCAGTGTTGTATTTACACGATTGCTACTGGTCAACTGATCTCCGGATCCGACACTTTCAGGTCTGTGTGTAATTGCATGTCTTTGCGTCTCTACGCATCACTAATTCTATAATGAGATGGCTTTGTATAAATTTGGTCCTTTGGTGAGACCTTTAGTTCTTTGGGGTTAAAACACGTTGATAATATTGTCGTACAATATATCTTCATAGTACTATCCCGCTGTGAACCACACCTAGTTTGATAACACACTTCTTGACACAAATTCCCTCTTTTGCTGCTATTATAGCAGTCATATACTTAGCCTCTTGTTGTAGTATTTGTCAAAATATATTAACTTTGGAACTCATCCAAATCCATTATGGAACTTATTTTCCATTATATCGTGCCACACTTAGTTTAGGTTGAGATAAACTTAATTTGTACTTTGTGACAAAAGTAGTATCAATGTAGTGCTTTTACAATGAACTAACCATCTATTTGTCACTTCTACAAAATATTATATTCTTAGTTCTTCCAAAAGATTCATAAGAATATCCTTACTATTGTCCAATGATCATCTTATGAATCATTCTGGTATATGCTCATAACATTTAGAGCATGGGACATATCTGGATTTGTACATATCACAGTATGATTGGTATAAATACTCTTTGTGATTTCATACATCAAGTATCAATCTATACTTGAATCTTTGTTTCACTTACCAAGTGTTAATACACTTGAATATATCATCAATATTGAACTTATTCAATCCTTTCTGTGCGACAAGAACCTTTCTTGCAGTTTCTATATTGAACTCATTCAATACATCATCTATGTACTTTCGGCACAACCATATTAGCGTCTATTGATGCCAAATATTTGGGTTTTGCCTAAGTCTTTCATCGGGATGAAATTCTTAATATGTGTTAATAAAAGATACATCATTTACAATCAACAATATGTCTTCCACATAATTTATTAGAAATATGCCTTAGCGCTCCTACTTAATTTCTTGCAAATGCAAGCATCTTCATCATCTCTGATGAATTTAAACCCTTTTAACAATTTCATCATGCTGAAGATTCCAACTCCGTGATGCTCACTTCAACCATTGAAGTTCGCATATGCTTTTAGCATCCTTTGAATTTAACAAAACCCTTTGGACCGTGTTATACACATGTCATAGGCAACAATTCTATTAGAAGAACTTGTTTTGTTTATTCAACTACCACATAACAAAATTATATGTAGTGGTTGCTACATTAATCCGTCTAGACTAAATATCGCTTAATGAAAGATCAGATCTTGTCATTGTCAACTCTTTGAACATTGTTGTGAATTCTTTCCCAACATGTCGACTATTTCATAGATGTGAAACATCCATGTCTATTTCTTTATAGATACAAATATGACTGTAAGGTCTTGTACCTTTCCAGAGGGTCTTTCAAGTTCAAAGCTTGATCTCTTGTATATGGAACTATCACGGATTTTATGGCTTCAAGCCATTTGACGGAGTCAGGGCCCATCATCGCTTCATTGCATGTAGTCGGCTCATTATTGTCAAATAATGATTCGAACCTCAAATCTTGGTATTTGATTGTTTATCCGACCTACTTGGTTCAATAGGAACTTAGACCTCCGTGACCACAACCTTTGAGGCACGTGAGCCATGAGCATTGTTGCTGCCTCCAGAACACTTTTCGGTGATGCGCAACTTTGCACATATAGCTAAGGTTCTTTTAACCTTATCAAAGTTCCATTGTCCTCCCACTTAACTTTTCACGGAAAATTCCTTCTCGAAGAAACTTGACGTTCTAAGCGACAAACATTTTTGTCTTTAGTGTTATGGAGGAATACTCAACGATTATTCAAAATAACATACAAAGATATGTTCATCCGATTTTGGTTGCAAACATCTTTCTTATGCATAGAATACCAATTTTTAAGAAAGGACAACTTGGGTTTTATCCCAAACCATAACTTTATATGGTGTCAATTCAACGGATTATGATGGAGCTCTTTTTAGTGGAAAAACGGTAGACTCTAAAGCTTTTAATCTTTAAAATATAATGGCAGTTTTATGAATTACACCTTTGATCTTACCATGTCATATCTAGAATGCTCCATACTCTTATGGTGTTTCGGGAAATGCAAATCCACGGAACGATTCCTTAAATCTTAGGTGTTTTATGCTAAACTTGTAACTCAAATATCTTCCTTTATGATCTTATCATAAACTATTTATGTTCTTGTTACAATGATTTTGCACTTCATCTTGAAAGTCTTTGAACTTTTCAAATGTTTCATACTTCATCCTTATTAAGTAAATATTCATATATTCACTCAAATTTTCGGAGAAAAAGCATATGAAGTTGAAATCCATTGCTCTTGACTACACATAATGGACTTCATACAACAATATTACAAGTTCCAATAAGCTAGTCATCTGTTCCCTTTTTGGCCTATGAACAAAGTTTTAATTATCTCTAGGAAAGTTTCACAAGCATCATTTGATCAAAAATCAAAAGACTCCAAAATTCCATCCACATGGAGTTTCTTCATGTTTTCTTTCCAATATAATTTAAACGGCGATGTCACTTCCTAAGTGATCTTTCTTATCAATTGTCTTTCGACATTTTTAGCAATTGTTTTATGGATGTGATTTATCCAACGAGATTTGTAAATCATCCATCTTTTATGGATTACGGTAATTAATTGAACAACCCTTTTGTTCTCATAATACCTGATAAAACAAATCTTGAAGGCAAGCTTTGATGTTAACGAGAAACACTTTATTTGTTCTCGATGAACATCATCACATATTCTCTTGCTAGTTACTTAGGCCATTGTAGTTCATGAATTGTGTTGTTTCGTATGACGATTCACACCAAAAAATTCAGTATCAAATACTTAAGAACCACATTGTTTAATAAGCAAAGAATATAGCCATAACATGTATATCATCTATACACCTAAGCTGAACAATTCTAGTTTTTTTCTGCCATATATTTCTGAGATTCTCTTTCAGTATTTCCTTTTCTGTTTGAAACAATCTATCAACATTAATAGTGGAGTCATACATATGACACATAGTCCAAAGCGTGTATAATTAAATACCAATGTCTTTGGACTTGCACTTTGAAGTAGATCACCATCATCAAATGTTTGGTGTGCTTTCAAATTCCATTCTTTAGTAATCTCTTGGTGTAGTAAATATTTTACCTACATCAAATATTCACCCTTCTCATGGAATTATTCATGATCAAGCTACTTTAGCCTATAACGGTGAATCGCGAGTATAATGTTGCTCTCCAAAACCTTTTGGAGAATTAGAACAACTGGTGTCTTCAATCTTTTGTAAATTCTCATCAAATATGAGAACATAAACTTTGCCATATTATACTCTATCATGTTGTAACCAAAACATCATTTCAGATATCGCAATATCTTCCATACATGATGGTTTCTGAAACAACTCTTTCAACTCCTAGATTACTTTGATATTGAAACTATTTTTGAATATCAAGAATCATGGAGATAAACATGATACTTATATACTAACACTGGAATTGTTACTCTTGATTTAATACCAACTATTAACTTTCACGGAGTAATCAAAACTTACTGAAAGTTTGCAATGGGACTTTTAAACTTTAGATTAACACTTCAAAACAATACGATACCAGTTCGTAAAGTAACTAACCAGAATTCTATAGTTCTATCATCTCAATTATAACTAAGCGCAAGGTGGTAAACGGATGCCAATGACTACAACAACTATGCAAATTCACTTTGATTTAATTTATGATAAATAGTGTTCAACTTTTAATCAAATTGTTGTTGAACTCCCACTCAAAACAATATCCCTCACATTGTTTTAGTGATCACACGAACCAAATCCACCACATTAAAACCGATCATCACGAGAGTTGAAGTAGCTTAAATGGCGAACAATCAACATGTTCATCATATCTACTATATGACTCATGCTTTACCTTTCGGTGATCCGTGTTCCAAGACCATGTCTGTACATGCTAGGCTCATCAAGATCAAACCTTAGCTTCCGCATGAGCAAATATGGCTTGCTCACGTTGTATATACTCGCAGAATCTAACACTCCCGATCATCACGTGATGCTTCAAAACAACGAGCTTTAGCAACGGTTCTTACTAAGGATGAACACTTTAAAACTTGAAATTGTGTGCTTGAGGGATCATCTTATAATGCTACCATCGTTAACTAAGCAATACAAGATGCATAAAAGGATTAACATCACATGCAATTCATAATATGTGATATGATATGGCCTTTCTTCTTGTGCTTCCGATCTCCATCTTCAAGCACGAACATGATCTCCATCATCACCAGCATGGCGTCAAGGTCAATGGCGTCGCTTCATGGTTATCATCCACCAGCATCAACTATTACAACTACTTTGAATAATAGACACGCAGGTCTTAACGGAATTTAAAAGATAACCATATGGCTCCTGCCGGTTGCCAACTTACAATAAGGAACATTGCATACATCATATATAATCATAATCATGGCCATATCACATCACAGCACACCCATGCAAAACAAAGTTAGACGCCTCTAATTTTCTTTACATATTTTACGTGGTTTGGGGCTTTCAATAAGTATCGTTCTAACTTAAGAACAAGAACCACAATGTTGATATTTGAACTATCAAGTGCCCGTTGTAAATTGAATCTTTACTATGATGGGAGAGACAGACACCCGCAAAGCCACTTATGCAATACAAGTTGCATGTCGAGCGTGGAGCAAGTCTCATGAACGATGTCATGTAAGGTTAGCCCGGGCCACTTCATCCCACCATACCGCAAGATGCAAAGTACACAAGAAGCAATTGATAATAAAAGCACCACCGCCCACAATGACCATTGTGTTCTACTCGTGCAACAGATCTACATATAGACACGGCTATGATACCACTGTAGGGGTTCATAGCATGGAAAACAAAATTTTCTACCGCATGCACAATAACAAGCCAAGATCTATCTACTAGATTGTAGCAACGAGTCGATAGAGGAACTCACCCTCGAAGATTCTAAAGAGGTTAACGAGAGCAGATTCTCGTGGGTGATGTAGTCGTACTCTTGCCGATCTCAAGATCGCGTAGACGATCCTTCCGGCGCTGTGTTCCATAGCACTTCCGCAGTCGGTCACACGTTAGGTACTCGATGAAGACCTTCCTCTCCCTTGTTCCAGCAAGCAGCGGAGGTTGTAGCACTCTCCTCGTGATTCCGGCAGCACGACGGCGTGGTGTCGAAAGTAGAGGGGAGATCTCGTAGGGCTTCGCCTTAAGCCGGAGCGAGTATGGTGGAGTGTGAGAGAGGCCTTGGTGATCTACTGTTTAGAGGCACCAAGGGGAGGGTGTGTCCAGCGGCTATGGTTTGGGAAAACCCTAACTCAGTGAGTTGGGAGGAAACCCTAGGCGGCGGCAGCACTTGGAGGTGGTGGCACTTGGGGCTAGGGTTTAGGTGTGAGGGGTAGGGGGTGCCCTATCCCTCCTTATATAGGTGGGAGGGAGGCGGTTTGGGAGGAGGGAGTCCTCCTCCAACTCCTCCTCATGTCCGGCAGGTGGAGGGAGTAGGACTTCCACCCCTAGGTAGGTTTCCTACTCTCTCTCCACCAAGCAAACTTCGGATTTGACTTTTCAAATTGGCGTTTGACTTTCAAACTTGGATTTGATTTCTCTCTCCATATTGACCAGCCAAGTGACCTAGTACATGATTCAACCATTCCACATTGTCATGACACATCCATGTACCCTTCCCCTCCGGAGTGTCGGACCTTCTAGACCCTTCTAGAACATTCTTGGTGAAAACACCGGAATCTTTTCCGAACTCCGAAACAGGACTTTCCTTATATGAATCTTATTCTCCGGACCATTCCGGATCTCATCGTGATATCCATGATCCCATCCGAGACTCCAAACAACATTCGGTCTCTTACTCATCATTCCATAACTACTCAACAACATCGAATCCTTAAGTGTGTCTCCCTACGGTTCGTGAATTATGCGGACATGACCAAGACACTTCTCCGATCAATAACCAATAGAGGAATCTCGAAATTCATATGGCTCCCACATATTTCTACAATTACTTTGCGATCGAATGAACCACTTACATACGATACCAATTTCCCTTTATCTCACGATAGTTTACTTATCCGAGGTTTGATCGTCGGTATCTCTGCATACCTAGTTCAACCTTGTTACTGATAAGTACTCTTTTCTCGTTCCCGTGATATGTGATCCCTTGTGAGCCAGTCACATGCTTGCAAGCTAATTGGATGACATTCCACCGAGAGGGCCCAGAGTATATCTATCTGTCATATGGATGGACAAATCCCACTCTTGATCCACGTGCCTCAACCCATACTTTCCGAACACTCAATGCCACCTTTATAGCCACCCAGTTACGGTGTGGTGTTTGATGTCATCAAAGCCTCCTTCCGGTGATGGTGATTAACATGATTTCATGGTCGAAGGAATTAGGTTACCATGTATCAGAAAGCTTATAGCAAATGAACTATATTAAATGACTTGATCTTTATGCTACGCTTAACTATAGGAGTATGTCCATCACATCATTCTCCTAATGATATGACCCTGTTGTTAATAACATCTCTATGTTCATGATCAGGAAACCATGATCATATATTAACCAACAAGCTAGTTTAACAAGAGGATTTACTAGGGACTCTTTTATGTTTACAAATCACACAAGTATTAATGTTTCCGGTTAATACAATTATAGCATGGTATGTAAACATTTATCATAAGTATGAAGATATGATAATAACCACTTTATTATTTCCTCTTGGGCATATCTCCAACAGTACACCCTTGCAAGGTATTAATCTTTTCGAAAAGCCGTGTTCACGGTTATGAACGCTTGGTGACCAGATTCTAGGATCATAGATAACTTTAACCATTATAAAACTGGTTGATCCACATGTGCTTAAGGATGCTTCCTCTGGGTCGAGGGGGTGATCCTAGATAGGAGGTTCTGATGAAGCTGGTGGTTATCGAGATGTGATGAACAAGATGAAGAAGTCGCTATCTCATTCCTTTTAAAAGATTCTGAGTAGACGAGCCTCTTCTCTCTCTTGTTTACAAATAAATATTGCTTTTCGCAAAATAAAATCCAGAGAAAGCCTTTCTAGCCAAAGCATGTAGATACTAGATTATCTAAGTCTTGCAGAGTACATTCTCGTACTCAGCCTTGCGCCATTGTTGTTTTTCTTCAAAGGATCTGGTTCCAACTAAAGGTGGCTTCTGCGTTGACATCGACGAGTAGTTGGGGGTCCCAGGTAGCATCCTGAGGACTATGGGATGGACGTCGCTTTTGTTTATGGTCTCTTAGGCCCTTTTCTAAGTTGTTGTGTAGAACAACATAATTTGCTTTCGCTGTGTGATGTAATGTTGGGTCTATGACCTCTGGTTTGTAATAACTCTAATATATTACTCTGTTAAGAGTTTAAACTTATGTTGTTGAATCCCTGTGTTCTGTAATGTTACCGAATCATACTGTGATCCTCTGGTTTTGGGAGTTGAACTTATCTTAGATGGTGATTTGAGGTTACTTTAACCCTAACCCCGGGGGGGTGCTACATTTGGTTTTTGGCCCGGTTGAACCGGCTCTCAGACCGGACGGTTCGGTTCCAGCGTCAAAAGCCGGACCTGAACCAGAATGTCCGATTATACTATACCGAGTCTATCCAAAGCTCGGGTCAGTACCTCTCTCCGGTTGACTTTCGGTTTTCCTACCTATGGACCGGGTTGTCCGGTTTGGATCTCAGTTGAACTGGACTTAAAACCGAGTTTTAGATCTCTTTTTCCTTCTTCTTCCTGGCCCTCCCCCTACCTCCAACAGTTCCCTTTCACTTCCCCCGACCCTTACCTCCTCCATTGTCGCCCCTCCCACCCTCCCCTCCTCTCATAGGGTGGTTCCACCCCTAGGATCCATAGACCGGGCCACCATTTCATGTAGAAGGACCTTTGGAGGCTTTCCACCAAAGGAATTTCTTCACCTCGCGGTGGTTTGGGAGCCTTTTGGTGTTCTTCTTCCTCAAGGGCTCTTTGGTGCTTTCCTCCACGGGAAGCCATGTCCTCGGGTACTTCCTTTGCTCCCCCTCCTCTTATGCTTCTCAAATCCCCATGTTTTGCTATACATTTTGTTGGATTTGACAAGTTAGGGGTCCACCTTGTTCTTGTATACCACCCTTGTTCCTCCATGTCCTACCCTTTCTACTTAGAACTGTATTTGTGCAAGTACTTGAGTCATTGGTAAGATTTTTTACATTGCATAGTTGGCCACCCTGGATCTCGGTTTGCAATCCGGTTGCTCCGGCTGTACAACCGGACCGTCTGGTCTGAGTCCGGTTTTCCGGCTCTGACATCGGACCGTCCGGTTTTACATTCGATCCAACCATACGGTTCTAGAACCGGTTCTTTTGGCCCTGGCACCGGACCTCTTTGCAATGCCACCTGTTTTACCATGCACTTGCTCAAATCCAAGTTTTTTCTCCCCCTCTTTCCCTTTGGCATGTGTACTTATCTCTGTGCTCCCCAACCCCTCTCTCTTTTTTCACAGATGAAGCTGTTGATTCTGCTGGTGATGAGTATGTGCCTGGTAGTGAGTATGTGCCTAAGTTAGCTAACAGGATCAAGCGGCCTCGTCACACCAATCAGTCTGTGCAACGTGAGCCTAAGGGTAGCACTCGCTCTGGGCGCATCAAACTCAAGGCTAACAGGGGTAAGCAGCAAGCTTCTCAGGCTGAGGCTGAGGATGTGACTTGTCAAAATCTAAAGCGTATGGAGATTGGTCAGTACCGATCTCTCTGCAAGCAGAATCCCCATCGTTTCAAGCAGCGCACCTATACTGGATCTGACAAGAAGTTTTGGACTGAGACTCAGGCTATGATGTGGGATCACATTTACACTCTGTTTCGGGTCACTCCCTGTGGTCACATTGTAGATTTCAATCTGGAGTGGTTCAATATGTATGCAGCCTCTGATTACTTCTATGTTGATGAAGCTCTAAGAAAAATGGATCTGTTCGACCTCATCTGTCTCAAGGAGGACTACTTCCCTGACTTTATTCGTCAGTTCTTTTGCACAGTCTATTTTCATGATGATGAGGACTGCACTATGACTTGGATGACTGGCACGCAGCGGTTTCAGGCTACCTATGCTGATTTGGTTGATGTCATGGGCTACACGGGTAGGGGAGGAGGCTTCCGTATTCACAGTAAGAAGGTCAAGCCTGCTGAGACTCTTGCTTTCTGCTATCCCCCGGATTCTAAGTGGAGTCCTCCGTGCATGACTGGCATGTATTACTACTATCATACTTTGGCAAGTATCTTCCATCAGTCCCTTGTTCCTCGTGTTGGCGATTTCACTAACTGCCATGGGTATTTTGCCAATCTTTTGCAATATTGTCACCCTGATAGGCCGAGGAAGATTGATGGATGTGACTTTGTGTACTATGAGCTGTGGCGGGCTGCTTTGGACAAGATGACTCCCACCTTCTGCGTGTATGTACAGAAGCTTCTCAATAGGGTGGTGCCGCCTGGTGTGATGGTGGGCAAGCGAGAGGAACAAGAAATGCTTAATCTCTGTCTTGGCACCCAAACTCCTGAGGTTCCTGGGATGCGGCCTCCTGAGAACCGCGCCAAAGCTTCTCATGACCCTCGGCCGTCTTTTTATACTCGGGTTGGTTCTCTTCATCCTGTTGGTGAGTCCTACTCTCACCCAAGGCCCAAGGGTGGTGCTGCCAAGTTCTTCCATAGGCTTTTTCAGATGTGCCGTTCTTCCTATGATGTGAGCCACAAGGCTTTGGATATGAGTCAGGAGACTCGGCGCCGGCACAATGAGTTTCTCGCGACCCAGAATGTCACTCCTCCAGATGGTCCAGTGATGGCTCTTGTTCCTTATGTCAACTATGAGATGCCGCCTCTTGATGATGCTATGTTCTATGGCTACTTTCCCGGTCAGTTTGCTCCCAATGGTCCCAGTGGTCCCTCTGCTCATGATGATGTTGATGATGAGGACAATGATGATGCTGATAGTGAGGAGTACCCTGAAGAGGAAGATGTCCCAGTTCCACCTCCTCTACCGTCTACGTTCTTCTAGTTGGGTTGTGCTAGCATCACTCTACTCCTCTTCCTTTTTGGTGTCTCGATGCCAATGGGGGAGAAGAGTAGAGTTCTATTAGTTATCTATGGGTTCCTTGCTAGGATTTTCTAGGGTTTGCCATTAGCACAATGCCCCTCGCTTTCTCATTGCTTCTTATGGCATTGTGCTTTCCCCTTTGCTTTGTGTGTGAACTATTTGCTTTCACTCCGTCTGTTGGACAAGTTTGTGCTATGCGTTTGAACCATGGATATTTATATTATGCTATGACTATGTCTATTGTTGTTTATAATATCCTTGTGAACTCTAGCTCAGTTTGTCATCGCCAACCAAAAAGGGGGAGATTGAAAGGGTATTTTACCCTATACTATTTTTGGTTGACAATGACACGGTGGTTAGAGCGGACTAATGGTACTTCTAGTGTCTTACACAGGTTTTAGTCCGATGGTGTGATGGAAGGTCATCGGAGACCCCCCCCATTTTGATAACGAAGCTTCGCACCAGAGTTTTCCCTTTTTATGTAATTTGAGTCCGGTTAGGAACTCCGCACTATTAAGAGGGGTTCTCTCGATGAGCTTGTTGGGGTTGAATTCCTAAGCCATATACACATCCCATTCTCCCACTTAATCCATCACCAAAGAGAGAAGAAAAGAAAAACCTATCTATCGAGCCGTTTCTGCAGATCCGGTGTACTGGTCGGTTGAATCGGCTCACAAACCGGACCGTCCGGTGTTAGGACGGAAATCCGAACCCCAACCAGGATTTCTGGTTTACTTACTCTGAGTCTAATCGAGACTGGAGTCAGTAACCAGATTCGGTTGAAGTCTGGTTTTTCGGGCTAAGGACCGGACCGTTCGGTGTGTGAACCGGTCCAACCGAACTTAAAACCGGACCTTGCGAAAATGACTTGAAACAGATAGTTTTTCTCCTTGAGTATAAATATCCTTTCTTCCACCTTGAGCAGGTTAGGCATTCAGTTTATATCCTTATTGAAGCTCTCTCTCTCCCCATTGTTGAAACACAAAAGCTTGAGGATCTCCCATTCTACCCAACCAAATCCAAATCCCTTTGGTAGAAAGGAAGAGGAGGTCCCGATCTACGTTTCCACCAAGCCAAAGTTCATTCCCTCTTGAGTTCATCAAGTTAGCTTGTTACTGTTGGGTTTGTGGGAAACCCTAGGCGGCTAGGGTCTCCCGGAGGCATTCAGCTTGTGATTTGCTCCGTGAAAAGTTTGTGAGGGTTTGGAGACTACCTTAAAGTCTACCACGAGTAAGTGAGCTATTCCTTCGTGGGATAGGCTCAGAGAAGAAGGTGAGCCTTTGTGGCGCGCGAGGAATCCTTCGTGGAACCTCACACCTCTCCAATGTGACGTAGCCCCCTTCCCAAAGGTGGTGAACACGGGAATACATCTTCGTCTCCGCGTGCTTAGTTATTCCTTACCGACATCTTACTTGTGTCGTTTACCTTGTGATAGCCTTCGAGCTTGAAGTATCTTGTTTCATCATCTAGGTTGCCTCACCTAGTTTGCATTTAGGCTCACTTATATTCCGCAAAGCCTAAAACTTGCCAAAGATTATAAAGAATTTTGTAGAAACCTATTCACCCCCCTCTAGGTTAACCACCTTACACTTTCACGCTTCTTCAACCGGACGTCCATGATCCCCTGGCCTTTTTCTACTTGCCCTCTGGTGTTTTATTTCTCCCTCTGGTTGGCCGTGGTGGCGGGAGGATGGAGGAAGTTCACCTGGCTGGCCGTGGTAGTGGTGTGTGTGTGGGGGGGGGTGAGGTGCGCCGATGTGGAGCGATGGTTTCTTTGTCTTCCCCTAGCTGGCCATGGTGGCGAGGGGGGAGGGGAGGGGACGGCAACCACTTCTAATTTGTCCTCCTCAATATGGCGATGTTCTGAGATCAGTTATGCTCTGTTTCTTCTCTGCTTTGGCCGTCGTGGTGATGTTCTGGGCAATGATAATCTGGGCTTTGTTGTGTACTGGAGATTCGATGAGACGGTGTCTTCTTGCCCTGCTGCTCCTGCTCCATATGGATTTTATTAGAATTTCACTTCTTTGGATGCGGTGTTTGGGTCTACCTGTTTCACTACGGATCAATTAAGAATTGCTATTCAGGTTGTCTTTGCGATCTTCATTCTGCTCGGGTGTGTGCGCCGGAGACAATTAAGATCGTTTCTTCTGTCGCTCCCCAGATTCAGCGGTGAAGGTCTCCTTGTGTTGAGCTCGATGATGCTACCTCGAAATCTACAACTCAACTTTCAACCTCGTTTGCTTTTGTCATCTTGATTGCTGGTTGAACCGCTGGCTCTTCGGGTGGTCAGGCTTTGTGGGCCCTTAGAGAACATTTTTGCAGGATTGGCAAGTCCATGTTCTTGATGGACATCCTAGAAGACTCCAATAGTATTCTTCTGATTAGACAACTTAGGTTTTTAGCCTTTTCTTTCTCTTGTGAATTTGTAGGCCGTGGGGTCGTATCCAATCTTCAAAGTTCTGGTTGTAAAAGCTGTGTTGTACTCTATCTTTGCTAATATATCAGCTCTTTTGTTTAATTTTTTTTTTAAAAATCATCGCGACCTCCCTCCCGGATGTACCCTCTCTTCATGTCTCATGTGATGTGACTCGGCCGTGGGGCCCGGCAGGCACAGGGAGGTCCCGCCTGTCCGTGTCGCATTAGGACACGCGATTAAGGGGAGATTTAGCTATCTAGCTAGCCAGGACACAGCGTCCACTAGCTCGCAAGCTCCACGAGTCCACCATTATTAATCAGTGCTAGCGACGCCAGGTGCATGGAACGGGCAGCGTAATGCTGATTAGCTATCTCCTTCGGTCATGATTAGGCAGGCACGAGATAGCTAAACCGCGCGCGCGTGTCGACCGGCCGGTGCAGTGCAGTGAATGAGTGGCCGGATGGATGGGAGGTTGCTGTCCGGAAGCAACGCACTGTGTCCACGACCCGACCGTCGCCTCGAACGCCGGCCCGGCCGGCCGTTTTCGTCGGCGTCCGCGACGGCGATCGATCGCGCGTTGCGCCAAACCAAAAGACACACCGATCGCCCCGATCTGGCCCCGATCGGTGGGGTCCGTGCTTCGTTGGTGGCTGCTGAGCCGCGCCGGGGGTGGGTTGCTCTATCCGGCCGGCACATACGGGGTGGGGCCGATCGAGCGTGATCCACTCCGTTCCAGATCTATCGTTTCTGGTTGCACACCAGAATGTCCACCCAAGCCATCGTTGTGTAGTGCTTGCAGAGCAACTTGATCAGCAACCTTATCATTTTCCAACCAAAATTTTCCTTTGTATCGAATCACTCCATTGGTTAATGTGTATCGAATCACTTTGTATTAACCTCAAGATGAAGTTGGCAAGAGAAAGTACCGGAGCTTGTGTTAGAGCATGACTAACAGTAAAACGCGAGTACATGACTTGTACTTGCGATTTTCACTTTTGAGGGCGCCGGCGTAGATGAGCGTCCTTAAAATCAAACTGTAAAAACAAAATTCGAAAAATCTTTGAAAAGATCAAACTCGCGCGTTCGTTGATCATCGTTCATACATACAATACATATCAAAATTACACTAAAAACGAAAATAGAAGTGGAGAGCTCGCCCCGCGTCCTCAGATGGCCAAAATCCAAGCTCTTAGCACCTCGCCGGAGCACATCACCGTCGACCTAGTCGTCGAGGACGACGATGTCCATCTCCATGGCGCAGGGTCCGGCCTCCTCCTTCTCCGTGAGGCGAATCGCCGCCGACTGGCATCGGAGCCGCGTGAATCGCTTGCCGGAGGAGATGGAGGTGAGAGGCGGCGGCGCAAGGGTAGGGTTTGGACGCGGCGGAGGGATACGGGTTTTGGCCCGTGTCCGTGGCCTGGGACGGTACTTGGGCTTTGTTAGCTCGCCCAAGCGGCCCACAACCTGTATAGTTGCCGCAAAAATACGGGTTTGCTCCTTTTATGGGTATTGTTAGTCATGCTCTTAGTATTTTCTTTAATACATGAAAAGATTCTTCCCCCACCTCGTTCCATACATAAGGAACATGTTTCTTGAGCAATACGGTGAAGGTCTACCGATGACACTAAATTTGTTGATGAATCTTCTATAGTAACCTCCAATCCCAAGAATCCCCTCAATTGTTTCACGTTGTTTGGTCTTGGCCAATTTCTGACAGCTTCAAGTGTGGCAGCTGGGTCAGTGGCCACACCATGTGAGCTGATGATATGTTCAAGATATTCCAAACAAGACTGAGCAAATTTTTTTTCATACGACTCCACTGAGCCGGGTTCTATTACCATCGAATAACAGAACAAATGTCTCAAGATAACAAAAAACATGACAAAAACTAACTAAAAAAGCAAACTCAGTCTGCCTACCACATAAAATCCAACCCCACAAGGCAGCATCTTCATGCCATGAAAACCAAACACCAACATTCAGGAACGAAAACCGTAACATTTTTAAGGACTTTTTACACAGGTTTCTTGTGACAGAAAGGAAAGAACCACCTCCACCTCAGTCCTCAGAGTAGTTGCCGTCATCATTCACCGTCTCCCCCTCAATCCTCTGATTCGAGACTCTCCTCGCCATCTCGTGAACCTAGGTTGCCATCCGTTGTAGACGATCAGCGCCTTCAACCAGCACATTCATGTCCCGCTCGTTTTGTACACCTGCCCAGTATCGAAGGAATGAACACATATAATGTATCAATCCTAGAGGGGAAGAAACCAATTTTACTTCAAAACATGCTCTATTTCTAGTTTTCCATAAAGCACGGCATAGAGCAGCAACACAAACAACATGGATATTGTAACCACAAGGAAGAAAGTCCCCAATCCACTAAAAATACTGGGTAAAGCACGAAGGACACATGAAGGTGCCCCTAAACAAGATGCAATGGCACTCCACATATAAGCCGCTGCAGGACATCAGAAGAGTAAATGATTGATCGCGTCCTCACAAGGACAGAACTGGCAAATATAACTACCTACCCATTTTCTCCTTTTCATGTTATCCTTAGTGGCAATAGCGTTATGCCAAATCAACCAACGCCAAACTTTGATTTTCAGAGGCAAATGAGCCTTCCACAAATGCCTAGACGACCTATCATGACCCACATCTGCCAGTTTATTATATAAAGATTTGATAGAGAAAACCCCCGACTTAGTGAACTTCCATTTAGGTCTATCTTTTTCATCATTCAAAGATCTCGTAGCCAACATGTTTCTCAGAGCCCCCCACTGTGATGCTAACTGAGGTGAAAACCATCTTCTAAAAGTAAAGAACCATCCCAAATCATACATCTCTCTAACAATACCAATTTTCTGATTACAAATATCAAAAAGATATAGGAATCTCTCATAGAGGGGGAGATTCCCAAACCATTGATCATGCCGGAAGTCAGTTGCCCTATCATCACCAATCTCCATCCTCCTCCCAGAGAGATAAAGACTGAGCAAATGAACATTTAGATTTCTTCACAAGTAACCTGTGTTGAGAGGAAACACTTGTTTCAAATGTTGCGCATGCCCATTCAAGGGGCTCGGCTTCAACTCATAAATTGATCAGCATTGGCCTCTATGCCTTTACATTTCATGTGCTCTTTGCAACTAGCACGAGGGATTTTACTAAATAGTTTGACCGTATTTTGCGTCAAATGTCTCTAAAAAGATAAACATGATGAACCTAAACAATCGTTGGCTGCATGGGAGTTGGTCTGCCGACCCAAAGAAAATGGTGGCATCGGTGTTGTTGATTGCAGAAAAAGAATATTGCGTTACTCATAAAGTTTCTAGACAAATTCTATAATCACAAAGATATTCCTTGGGTTCGGTTGCTTTGGGATGCATATTATACAGGCAAAATTTCTCACGATGAGAATCTCTGTGGATCCTTTTGGTGGAGGGACGTACTTAAGAATGTTGATAATTTTAGAGGTGTTGCATCGGTTCAGCTTGGTAGAGGAGACATATTTCTTTTCTAGTCTAATAATTGGTCTTTACAAGCTAGTATCCAACCTATGAAGGTTCAATTTCCGAGACTGTTTTCGTATGTTTTGGATGAGAACTTGTCGGCAGCCCAAGTCTATGCAAAGGAGGACATCACCAATTTATTTTACCTGCCTCTTTCCCGTTTGGCCTATTAGGAACTAATTGAATTAAAAGGGGTGATGCACGCCAATCAACTATCAGATCAACTTGATAACTGGTGCTATTGCTCGGGTGATGAGATGGGCAAAAACAGCAAGAAAAAGTGAATGAGCTGGTACGCATTGCGAACCAGCAGAATGAAGAGATGCTAAGGGCAGACCCGGCAAGGCCCGGTGCCTCACGAATGGTACATTCGGCTGGTGCAGCACCTGCCTTATCTGTGGCAGCAGCATCCTCGCCCGGAAACAATGCGCGGAAAGACAGAGCAGTAACTTCGGGAAAAAGAAATAAGCAAATTGTTCCATATGATCCGGCGATAGCCGGAAAAGCAAATGAGAATAAAGGCAATGGAAGCCGAGGCAACAGTGGCGAGAGAAACCCCGGCCGTGCCGAGAAAGGCAACGGAAGCCAAGGTAATGGAGACCTCAGAAGAGGAGAACTTGGAAGAGGAAATCACGAGAATAATATCCCGGCTGAAGGAAGGAGAGAACCGCTTCCTAATCCACAACTGAGACATGAACCTCGGCAGGAAAGAGAGGTGAGACCAGCTCGCCACAATCAGGTGAATGAGAGGTATAATGATGGATATTCCGAGATGGAATATGCGTTTCATGGTGGAAATAACCACTATGGAGTGCAGGAGAGAATTCTGTACAGAGATTTGCCGTCAAGTGATGCGAGAGTAAAGCTGGACCGGCTATACCGGTCCGAGTTGTTAGAAGAACAAGGTCCACCAGGTCCAGCATGCTTCGGACCCTGGATCATGGGCGAGCCGCCAGTACCGAACTTTCAGCTGGCAAGAGGCACAAAAACATACAATGGGAGCACCAAACCACATGATTGGTTGATTGATTATGCCACTGCTGTAAAAATAGCTGGAGGAAACTTGCGATGGGCAGTACGATATGTCCCGCAAAATGTTGGAAGGACCAGCTAGAGTATGACTGAATAACCTGCCAGCAGGCAGTATCAACTATTGGTTGGATTTTGAAGAAATGTTCGTTAGCAACTTCACCAGTACTTACAAAAGGCCAAACAGGCCGCAGCAGCTAGCCATGTGCAAGCAAAGGCCGAATGAGACAGACAGAGAATTCTTAACTCGGTGGTGTAATCTCAGGAATTCATGCGAGGGAGTTATAGAATCACAGGCAATAGCTTGGTTCGCTCAAGGATGCCGCTATGGCAGTGTATTATGGCAGCGACTGCAAAGAGATATGTCAACCACTTTGGCAGAAACCATCAGGATAGAGGATTCCTATGCATTGGAAGATCCGACGCAACCAGAACTAATGTCAGCAAATGATCGGGAACATCAAGATCAATATGCAAGAGATGTGGCCGGGTCATCCAGGCGCAATGAGTTCAGAGGAAGAAGAAGAGAATAAAGACCGGATTATAGATATGGCTCAAATCAGGTGGCAGCGGTAGTGCAGGATCAGCCGAGTCATGGGAACAACCAGCGACAAAAGAATGGTCCCCAGCAATGGACACCAAGGAATGAAGGTAAAAGACAGTGGACACCAGAACAGAAGAAGCAATGGCAGGAAAGGCCGAAGTACACGTTTGAGTCTATGTTAGATCAACCGTGTAAATTTCACACGTCTAACCCGGCCAAGCCGGCCAATCATACAACTCGGCAGTGTGCCTGGATGAAAAATGCAATGGGTAACCCGGCAGGCATGCAAGCAACATCCCACCAGGCACATCAGCAGCATCAGCCAGAATTGACTAGAGCGAATGCACAGCAACTAATGTTACCACCTCCTCCCCCGAGGTATGACAACTCGGACCGGAGAGATGCAGTGCATCAAGTGATAAATCAGGGTCCGGATGGAAGGACAAACCCAGGAAATATTGGACGCAATGATTACAGGGAGCATCATCAATCATATTGCGTGTTCACAACAGAACAGCAAGACAGGCAAAGTGTACAGCGCCGGCATATGGAAGTAAATGCAGTTATGCCGGCAGTACCAAGATATGTGCCTTGGTCGGATCAAGAAATTACTTGGAGCATAAAGGATCACCCCAAAATAATGCCGAATCCGGGGTCGTACGCACTCGTACTAGATCCGACATTTGTCGGACCAAGCATCAATGTGAAATTTTCAAAAGTACTCATTGACAATGGGAGCATCATCAATATCATGTACAAAGATAAAATGCATAAACTCGGAATATCGCAGAATATGCTGCAATCCATGAGGACCACATTCCATGGGATAGTACCAGGGCTTTCATGCGAACCCATTGGAAAGGTTTGAGTGGATGTGTTATTCGGCACAAGAGATAACTGCAGAGCAGAAAATTTGGAGTTTGAAGTGGTGGACCTAGAGAGTTGCTATCATGCTCTACTCGGACGACCGACATTGGCCAAATTCATGGGCAGCTGCCACATAACTTACTTGAAAATGAAGTTACCCGGACCTCAAGGGGTGATAACAGTAGCAGGAGATTACAGGAAGTCAATGGAATGTGCTTCAGCCGGATCAAATCTGGCCGAGTCGTCGGTAATAGCAAGAGAAAAAAGAAGGATTCAGGAGGTAGCGGCCCTCGCTCAGTCGGCACAGCTGAATATGCCGGCATTGGCCAATCCGCATGGAAGTGTCTCTTTCCAGCCGACTAAAGAAACAAAAAAGTTCCAGATAGATGAGCAGTTCCCAGAGCGCACCGTCACCATTGGTGCCGGCCTAGATGCTAAATAGGAAAGCGAGCTCACCAACTTCCTCCGTGAGAATCGGGACGTTTTTGCATGGTCAACTCAGGATCTGCAAGGTGTGCCGAGGGAGTTGGCTGAGCACTCTCTGAATGTAAGGCCAGGAGCAAGGCCGGTGAAGCAACCTCTCCGCCGCTTCGCCGAAGACAGGAGAAAAATAATAGAGGATGAAATAGCTCGTCTCCTTGCGGCCGGGTTCATCATGGAGGTGCTGTATCCGGATTGGCTATCGAACCCGGTGCTAGTGGAAAAGAAGAAGGACGATCCAAATGTAGCCATTGTATCGCGAATGTGTATTGATTACACGAACCTGAACAAAGCGTGTCCAAAGGATCCCTTTCCCTTACCTAGAATAGACCAAGTCATTAATTCGATCGCTGGTTGTGAACTATTGTCATTTGTAGACGCGTATTCTGGTTTTCATCAGATACCGTTAAATCCGGCCGATCAAATAAATACTGCGTTTATTACCCCGTACGGGGCTTATTGCTATCGCACCATGCCATTCGGCCTGCGTAACGCGGGGGCAACGTACCAGAGATGTATGCAAAAATGTCTGCATGACCAGATAGGAAAGAATGTACAAGTGTATGTAGATGATGTGGTTATCAAAACCAAAGAAAGCAAAACGCTACTAGATGATATCTGGCAGACTTTCGTGAACCTGAGAAGGTTCCGAATGAAGCTTAATCCGGAAAAGTGCACCTTCGGTGTGCCTGCGGGAAAACTACTCGGTTTTCTCGTATCTAGCCAAGGTATAGAGGCCAACCCAACTAAGATAAAAGCAGTGGAAAGGATGGAATTGCCGAGATTTCTAAATGACTACAGAAGTTCACAGGTTGCTTAGCCTCGCTTATCCGATTTGTATGTCGGCTGGGAGAGAAAGCATTACCATTTTATCAACTGATGAAAAAATCTGATAAGTTCATTTGGACACCACAAGCAGACAATGCGTTCCATGAATTGAAAAAGATGTTGGTCACAGCGCCAGTCTTGGCTTCTCCATTGTCGAAAGAGCCTATGTTACTTTACATAGCCGCCACGAACAGAGTAGTAAGCGCTGTGATCGTGGTGGAACGAATTGAAGATGATAAATCAGTACAAAGGCCGGTGTATTACCTAAGCGAGGTATTATCAGCCTCAAAACAAAATTACCCACATTATCAGAAGATGGCATATGGGGTGTACATGTCAGCAAAGAAACTTAAACATTACTTCGAAGAGCACCCCATCAAAGTGATCTGTGAAGCACCCATAGCCGACATATTGAGCAACAAAGATGCAAGTGGCCGAATAGCAAAATGGGCAATTGAATTGTCACCTTATGCTCCGCAATTTGATAGGCGAGATGCAATCAAATCTCAGGTTGTGGCCGACTTCTTCGTGGATTGGGCCGAGGTACAGTATGAGCCACCATTGCTAGATCCAAATTATTGGATGATGCACTTCGACGGTTCCAAATTAAGAAATGGTTTGGGGGCAGGAATAGTGTTAACCTCACCAAAAAGAGATCAGCTGAGATATGTGTTGCAAATACATTTTGCCGCGTCAAACAATGTAGCCGAATATGAAGCACTCGTCCATGGATTGAAGGTGGCGAAAGAGATTGGCATACGCCGAATCTTGTGCTACGGAGATTCAGATCTAGTAGTACAACAAGTCTCAGGCAATTGGGATGCGTTAGATGCCAATATGGCCTTATATAGGTTTCATGTGCAAAAACTCAGTGGATACTTCGATGGATGTGAATTTCATCATATACCTCGGGCAGAAAACGACGCTGCAGACACATTGTCAAAACTCGAATCAACCAGACAGTCAATTCCCCCAGGTATCGCCCTAGAGCACCTGAGGAAGCCATCAATAACACCATCGCCAGAGTCTGAATCCATCTTCATTCCGGAAAAATCAAGAGAAGACAGTGTGTCGATGGAAATTGACAAGGAATGTAACCCGGAATTTCCAAAAATGAACCCGGCTAATGCAAGGATGGATATGGAGAAATCCGAGGTAGTTATGTCGGCGGAAAATATGGAAATAGATAGTGAGATTAGACTAGAAAAATCACACCAACATAGGCGCAACCCATATTCTCTTTCCTTAAAGATGCGATTTTGCCGAATAACAAGATATTGGCAAGACAGACAGTGAGAAGAGCTAAAGCTTATACAATCATAAACAATGAGTTGTATAAAAGGAGCGTCACAAGCGTGTTGCAAAAATGTGTGAGCTCGGCGGAAGGCCAGGAGATCCTCCTAGATATACATCAAGGAGAATGCGGGCATCACGCCTCGTCCAGAGCTTTAGTGGCTAAAGCATTCAGGCATGGGTTTTATTGGCCAACAGCGTTGAAAGAGGCTAAAGAACTGGTCGAAAAATGTAATGGTTGCCAGCGATATGCCAGCAAGATACATATGCCATCGTCCGAGTTAAAAACAATACCAATTACTTGGCCATTTTCTGTATGGTGCTTAAATATGGTGGGACCATTCAAGCCGGCCCGAGGCGGGATGACCCACATCTTAGTCATGGTTGACAAATTCACAAAATGGATTGAAGTAAAACCAATAAAGAAGTGTGATGGGCCCACAGCAGTGAAATTCCTCAAAGATATTATCTTAAGATATGTTACCCACACAGTGTTATTACAGACAACGGTACAAACTTTGCCGAAGGAGCCTTCGCTAGATTCTGTCAAAAAAAGCACATAAGACTAGATGTCGCATCGGTGGCTCACCCAGCATCTAATGGGCAAGTAGAAAGATCTAATGGACTAGTATTGTCCGGAATAAAACCACGACTCGTCGAACCGCTGCAAAGGTCGGGAGGGTGTTGGATGGAGGAACTACCAGCAGTACTATGGAGCCTCAGAACTACCCCAAACAGATCAACAGGCTATACGCCATTTTTTCTAGTGTATGGGGCATAAGTTGTGCTTCCAGCCGACATAATACATGACTCACCAAGGGTTACCCAGTATACAACCGCTGAGGTAAATGAAGTAGCTCGGCAAGATGATGTGGATCTGCTAGAAGAAGCCAGGGGGCTGGCGCTATCAAGATCAGCTATTTATCAGCAGGACTTGCGATGATATCACAACAAGAAGGTAAATCCAAGAGTGTTTAAAGAAGGAGATTTGGTTCTCCGACTGGTGTAACGCACGGCCGTCATGCACAAACTGTCGCCCCCATGGGAAGGACCGTTCATCGTAAGCAAGACATTGCACAATGATGCGTATTACCTAATCGATGCTCAGTCACCAGGAAAGAACAAGGCAGACAAAGCCGGCGAAGAATCGAAAAGACCATGGAACATAGCTTTACTTCATCCATTTTACTCGTAGGAGTCATCTACGACACATTGTAAAATGATGCTTCAGGACGGAGCATCAGCTATGTATTGAACCTCGGCGCCCAGAGCAGTGGCTCGGGGACTGCCCTATGTTGTTTCTAAGTTTGGCTTATGTATTAAACCTCGGTACCTTGAGCAGTGGCTTGGGGACTGCCATATGTTGTTTTTGATTTTGTGTTATGTATTAAACCTCGGCACCTTGAGCAGTGACTCGGGGCCTGCCCTATATTGTTTCCAAGTTTGGCTTATGTATTAGACCTCAGCACCTTGAGCAGTGACTCGTGGACTGTCCTATGTTGTTTCTAAGTTTGGGTTATGTATCAAACCTCGGCACCTTGAGCAGTGACTCGGGGACTGCCATGTGTCGTTTTTGAGTTTGGGTTATGTCTTAAACCTCGGCACCTCGAGCAATGACTCAAGGACTGCACAGTGTTGTTTCGCATTTTAGTGATGCGGTAAGTCTAGATCTCTAAGCAGCAGGAATTGCCCCACAGTTATCCCTTGTTGCAAGAATGGGTATCAAACTTCGGCACCTAGAGTGATATTATTTCGCTCTCCCCAAATATGGCCTTCGAGATTTACACCCTGGTTAACAGTCCAAAACACAGCGGTTAAGTTGTGAAGTTTATCAAAGTCAGGCAATATTGGACGCCGAACTACGGTAGGGCAAAGGCAAACATACACTCCAAACTCAAGAAATTGAAGGCTACCAAAGCAAAGATTCGGACAAACATGATCAGTTTAAACAAAGTGATAACAATCACAACCACGTGTGCCTCAGCGGCAAAAGGCAAAAGAGGTTCATACCGCACAGAAAGACGGACAAATGTTTGACACACATCATACGCCCGGCATACCGGGGATAAGAAATGACTTAGAGTTTTTTTTAAACTGAAGGGGCAGCGACTTGATCAGGAACTGGGCACTCCGAGGTAGATGGCACTTCGGCCGAAGTTGCCTCGCCCTCCACAGATCCAGGAGCGACTTCGGGGAAGCCCGAGGCTGTTGAGAAACATCAGCTTGAGCCGTGGAATGCCCAGTACCTTTGGAGGAGGATCGCGCGTCGCCATTGCCATCCGAGCTCGAGCTGGAATCACCAGAAGTAGCCGAGTCGCCCTCATCCTCGCCCTGGTCGGCTGAGTTATCATCAGAAGCATCTTCAACTTCGACCTCGTCTGCCGGGTTAGAAAGGAAACTCGGCCCTTCAATTCAGTTATGCACGTCCGCATACTCAACAAGCTGGAAGGCACGAGCTTGTCGGCGAGCGACAAATTCTGGGTCCTCAACCCAACGGGAGCCAGTGTGCAAATTTATCAAGGTATCAAGGGAAATATCCTCATACCATGACATAATGACTGTGAGAGCCATATCAGCACCAGCTCGTCCAGCGGATTCCCTCCACAGATTTAACTGGTTCTCAGACACCATCAATCTTTCCACCAATACTTTGATCTCATCAATATCAGGAGTCCCAGAAGTATTCGGCCAGAGAGCATGGTAGGCCCGGATGGCTGCCTGCACCAAGTCCCTGCCCATAATCTTCATCGGACCAACGGCAGCGCCAACAGCAACCAAGAAATCTTCCATCGAGTATTCTGGGCTCGCATCAGCAGAAACACCTCGGCGCACACGAGCATTAACCACCGCTCTGGAACTCACAGGCTTAGCTTCTGGAAAATGGTCTGCGCAAAAGAAAAATACATCGGTCAATAGTAAGAAAGGGAAAAAGATAACTCGGCCACGGTCAGAGGCTTACGGTGAATACAGGTCAGCATTCTCTGAAGATCTTGCGCTCAGTCGCCCTTGGTTTTCTCAAAGCAACTGATCTCCTCGCTCATCGTTCGTGTCTTAAGTTCGGCAGCCTCGAGGAGTTCTTTCTCTTTCTGCAATTGCAGAGCTAGCCGATTCTTTTCCTCGGAGAACTCCTAGTCAACTTTCTCTAACTCGGACTTCTGAGAGAGCTTGAGGGACTCCACCTCGGCACGTAAGCGAATTATCTCGTCGTCTTTACCTTTCAGCTGCTCCGAGTGAGTAGCGGCTTGTTCTAAAAAATGCAGCATCATATCAGGCATAGGTGTGCAATCTTGATGTGATGCTGCAAAAATTTATAACTCGGCTTTACCAGAGCCAAAAGAGTTAAAAGAAACTGAGTGCACATTTCAAATGGGATTATGTAAAGTAAAAGAGTAACTAACCTTCCAGGGCCTTGACTTTCTTCTCAAGACGGATGTTAAGATTTTTGATGTTACCTATTTACCAGCAAAGTGAGCTAACGCCTCATGTATAAAACAATAAGAGCTTTAGGGATAATGCAAAAGTTTGTTAACTTACCAGCTTTCTTCACCACAAGAATGACCTTCTCATACTTATCTTGCAATTTTTTATGCGCAAAAAGCAGCCTTTGGAATTCGGCGGTCCGCCGGTCATGCGTAACCTAAGCAACAAAACAAATAGCAATAAGATATTCGAGCCTAAGACAGATCCAAGTCAAGCAAAACTTATTTCGGATCTAGGTGGTTGGATATTCGAACCTAAGACAGATCAGAGTCAAGGAAAGCTTAACTCGGATCTAGGTGGTTGGATATTCGGACCTAAGACAGATCCGAATCAAGCAAAGCTTAACTCGGATCATGGTGGCTGGATATTCGAACCTAAGACAGATCCGAGTCAAGCAAAACTTAACTCGGATCTAGGTGGCTAGATATTCGACACTCCGGCAGATCCAAATCAAGCAAAGCTTGATTCGGATCTAGGTGGATAGATATTCGAACACTAAGACAAAACTAAACCAGGCAAAACCTAATAAAACTTCCAAACGAATAACAAATTATTCGGTTGCAAGCTTCGGGGACTAGAGTGTATATAGTATCATTCGAAGGATTAATCGAATGTCGATAAAAAACAATTACCTCATTCATCGTGTCGCTGTCAAGAACGATCTTAGCAGCCAGATGTAGGCGGCTGCTGATGTTGGAGAGTTGAAAAGGCTAGCTGCTCGGATTGCCCTCGAGCTTGTCAGCAGCATTCCAATTGTTGGCATACTCAACCAATGAGCTGAGGCTGTTCCGACTCTCTGTACGAGTCAGGACTTTACCTCGGACGTGTTGTGTAGCCACCGCCGCCGCAGGACTCTTGTGAAGAGCGAGCTGTGTATCGGCAGCCGGGGTAACAATGGTCTTAGCATAAGTAACCCCTTTGCACAGCACATCGGCAATGGTAGGCTGAGAAGAGCCGGCAAGACCTTTCTGAGATGAGGGAGGCCTGGTGACGACGACCTTTCTTGCTTTAGAAGAGGCGTCGGCAGGAGCCGGTACCTCAGCATTTGGAGTGGCATCTTTAGGAGCCGGAGGGATTACGGTTCCAGAGGGCGCCGAGATATTGGTATCCTCGGCTGGAGTCAGAGTCGCAGTAAAGATTGTGGGGGTCGAAGGGATCTCAGCAGAAACGTCGAGATTCACGGAGGAGGCAGCAAGCTCAGTAGAAATATCTACTGGCCGAGTTGTATCGGCATCAACAGGAGAGATCTCTAGCGCATCCTGGCGAGGTGGCGTCTGATTCGGAGCAGGAGGAGAATCAACGCGAGAAGGACTCGGAACTCTGGTATCCTCAGGAGGCGGAGGAGAAGGCGGCCGAGTCATACGACTCGTCATGCTAGGACCGCTGGGCTTAACAGAAAGAGGAGGCCTGCAAAGACAAAAAATATATGGTCAAAAGGCAGAAAGAGAGAAACAAGAAATACAAACAAAAAGCAACTCACCCAGTAACCCCGGGCATAGTTTTGCGCTTCGGAGGGTGCTGGGCTGACTTCTTCATTCGTTTCTTGGGAGCTGCTTCTGAGGCACCAGCTGGAGCGCTACGTTTCCCTGAGGTAACAGGAGGCCGGGAGGCGAGAGGCTCGACGTTGTGAACCTGACCGGCCGGATTAGCTGAGAAAGTAGAGGCCGGAAATGCATAAGAAATTGGCATTGCGGCAACTACCTCAAGAACTTGGACCTCGTCCGAATCACCTTCCTCCTCATGGGCCGGGGTTTTGCCACGGGCTCGAGCCGGAGCAAGGTCCGACTTGGGAACGAATTCCTCCGAGTCCGGCTCTCCGCTGTCCGGAGTGTTCCGATCCACGGGCCACGGGAGAGATAGAACCTCGGCATCCTCAGTCTTCTGCTCCTCGAACCTCTGCAGGAAAAGAAAGAGAGAAATTAACAAGAGAAATCACAAGTGCGATTAAAAGGTAAGACACAACAGCAAGAACTTACTCTGGGAGGGGGATGCTCGCGCGTGAACGGCTTCAGTCCCTAGGCCCAGTCCTCTGGCATCTCCGTCTTAAAGATAGCCCGGACCCGCTTGAAGATAAGGTAATTATCCAGCTCCACCGTTGAGACTCGGTTGGGATCAAGAGGACCGCTCATATAGCAGAGCTTATGCGTGCGCTTCTGGAATGGGTAGATCCGGCTGCTGACGAAGGTAGTCATCAGATCCTCGCCGCGTAGCCCGGAGCGGATCAGTTCCTTCAGCCGAATCTCAAAGTCCTCGGCCAAAGCATGATTCTTCCTCGGATTATAAGTCCAATTCTTCTTGGAAGGGGGGCCAATGGAAAAAGCAGGAAGCTGAATCCTGTCCTCCTTACCAGAATTCTTGACATAAAAGAACGATTTATGCCATTTCTTGCATGACTCTAGGCCGGCGACACGAGGGAACTCGGATTTTCTCCGAGGTGTGATTGACGCAGCTCCACATTGGGTGAGCAACTTCTCGGAGGGTTGAAGAGATTTGTCTGGGACGACATTGGATCAGATCTGAAAAAACTTCGACCAAACATGCACAGACGGCCATAGGCCGAAATATCCCTCCGAGGCAGAGATGAAGGCAGAAAGAGAGGCAATGGCATTAGCCGGAAGATGATGCGGCTGCAGGCCGAAGTAATCGAGGAACTCCCTAGCGAAACCGCTGAGGGGAAGACCAAACCCGCGAGCAAAATGTGACATGAAGACGACATACTCTCCCTCCTTAAGAACTGGAGAGGATTCACCGCCGGGTAAGCGACAGGCTACCTCGGCAGGAATCCGGCGAGTTCGGATTAGCCACTCAACCTCTCAGCGGGTGACGGAAGAGCCTTGCCACGAGCCCCGCTCGGGCCCAGACGCAGCATCATCGTCCTCAATGAGTGCACCGCTAACGGAGCTCGACATGAGGTCGCCGGAGGAATCTACAGAAGATGAAATAGCGGCGGAGGGAAGCCTAGAACTGCAAGGCCCCGTCATGATTCTACACAAAAACGGCGGCAGAGCAGAGAAGGAACCACCGCGGGAAAACTAAATAAAAGCAGAGGCGTCTATAGGAAATACTAGGCAATAATACCAGATGAACTCACCGGCAACAGCGCCGGAGCAAGTAAATGGGGACGAGGTCGACGAAGCAGCGCGGTGGGAGCCTTGCCGTCGAAGATCCAGATGGGCGCACGGCGGCGGAAGCGCGAACGGGCGCAGAAGAGAGAGGAGGAAGAAAGGCACCGGTAAGCGGGGGAGGAAAGTGAATCCCCTAGCCCCGTGCCCCTCTTTATAACCACGCGGCCTGAGTAGTAGTGGGATCATGCATGTGGCGGTTAGCTGTGTAGATCGTGTACGCGGCACAACCGCACGTCGCTGAGTGGAACCGCACCAACGACCACACGATGATAGAAAGGGTCGAGATCCCTGACGGAAACGGTGCGTGAGGCGTCGCAGCGCTGACGCGACAGGCGCAGTAATTGCTGTAGCCTGTCAGTGGACACTGTAGAGAAACAAAAAACTAGAGAAACAATGATGAGTGTGACGCGTAGGATGAGGCGTACGCGAGAAGATACGCTGATACCTCGAACGAGAGAAAGATAACTCGGAAACAAGGAGAAACGAATATCGTGAAACTGATATGGCCCGGCCGAAATTATAGGCAGGACCATACCAGCTTCGGGGACTAATATTGGGAAGGTGACCCCGGATAGGGTAAGGACGGGGAAAAGACGAAAGGAGGTTCCTCGTCCAGTTTCCGAGTTACACTCTAAATCGGCCGAATCCTATAAAGGTCGCCCGAGGTATGAAAGAGCAGGATCCTTATGAGAAAAGCAATGCATTACCCGGCCGAGATACTGTGTAAGTCGGCCGGGTCAGCCCGAATAATCTGAATGCAGGTGAAGGCCAAGCCGAGTTATGCGAGACAGGGCCGAATAATATGAAGCTTGCAGGAGAAGGAGATGCCTATAGTCAAACTCTAGTCGCAGGCTAGAAAGAATCTGAGCAGAGCCAAGCACAAAGGACAAGGCGCAGAGTGACAGAAGGGCAGAAGGAGGTCACGGAGGTGACAGTCCTGAAGCCCGAGGCATGCAGGTGGGGTCCTCTGGAACCTTGCCGTCATTAGGAGGGCGACACGGAAAGGAGGCCGCCGAGTTACTATATTGGGACAAGCATATTCCTCGAATATGCTTGCCACGTTAGCCCTAGAGGAGTCCAGGAAAGGAGAGGCTTGAACTCTGAGAAGGGCATCGGCTCATTTAGTACCGTTAGGCTGGTAAAGTTCTTCTTCTCCACCTGTACACAGCTCAAGGAGCACTTGTAGCCCAAGAAAGGAGAAATAAAGATCTTTACCTTAGTCTTCTATGTGTAGAATCAACTACATCTTCCCTCCCCAGATCCCTCTAGCATCCATTGGCCCCATACTTTTGCCTACCCATGGCATCTGCCGTGCCACCACCACGACATATGTTCCTAGAAAATTCTACAAACTGATACATGTGCGTATTCAGGTCCCTCAGGTATATTCTTGGATATGGAAATCGAGTTGTGTTATGAAAACAAAGATTTTTGTCTAGTTGCTTTTTCGGGATAGATTAAATACAAAAGATTTATTGCAACAGAGACGTTAGCATGTGACCGATGACACACATTGTGATCTATGTCCTCTTCAAGCATACGAGGGAAGAATGCATTTATTATTTACAAGTAATTTCAGTGTGTGCATGTGGAATTATCTACAAATTGAGTGGCAGCCTCATAATGACCTCCAAATTGTTCTTCGAGCAACAAAGATCAGCTTGGATTGCTCTTTTTTCATCGAAGTCCTAATAACTACTTGTTGGAATATTTGGCTACTGTGGAATGGGAATATTTTTAAACACAAGCGTCCTACATTTGCCGAATGGAAAAATAAATTTGTCCATGATTTATCCCTCCTGCAATATAGAATTAAGGTCAAGCATAAGTCACAACTACTAGTTTGGTGTAAATGTTGTTGGCTAGTTTTGTAAATAAGTAAGTCTCCTCCTCTTTTTCTCTCCCCTTTGTTTTGTACTTTGTTTGCTGGTTTTATTATTAATAAAATTGTTGTGGTGTTGTCGCCTCATAGTTTCCAGTCAAAATTTTTTGTCATCTACAAATACCAACACAAATTTTCTGATGAAATCAACAAAAATGGAGTTCATGGTAGCATGGAATGTGGCTAGTGCACAAGTCAATCCAAAAGGCATCACGCTGTGCCCAACCACCATCATATTCACCACGCTGTCATGCTGGCGCTGATATGCTATCTACATCACTATCTCCGCACCATTTCTACCCCATAGCCATGGTCCTGTACTTATAGTATTGATTTCTTCGCAATTGGTGGCATTGTAAGATTATTTGTTATTCATCTCTCAAGAATATTTAATACAATGGTTATGATTGTTAATCTAATCATGTGTGAGTAGTACTCATGGGCTTAGGACTGAGGTCTAGTCTCATAGCTAAGTGTGCATCTTTTAGTATGAGATAATTTTATTTCTGAAGTAATCTATCTACACGAATGTTTGTCTCTTGTATTTTGCCTCGATCTTATAACTTGTTAGGTACCCAAGATATTGAAGATCGGTAAAGGTACAAAGGTTAGAGTTGAGTTGGTATGAATTCGTGACGTGAAACCCGGTGACAGTAAGGGGAGTACAACAGAGGGAAGAGATTCTCTAGGGAATAACAGCGACGTCACATACTGGAAGGGCATCTATGCCCCCATGTGTGGTTTTGGTAATTAATGACAATCTCTATGGACTAATGTGTAAATTGAGTTTCACTTGTAGGTTTGTCCATTGGCATCGCTTGGGCCATGTGTTGGTCTCGAAGTTGAAAGATGAAGATGTTTGGAGGTTGATCAAGACAAGTGCAAAGAGTTGCATCAAGATGGATCAACCTCAAGAAGAAATGAAGAAGGGCAAGCTCAAGATGCGACATCTCTAGAAGATATAATGCTTAAAGCTTCCTATCCTTGGTGTTCATGGAGTGATGAAGACAAGTTCAAAGAAGAGGTTTCCCCATGGAGTATGGGGATAAATTTGCAAGTCTTCATCAAGCAAGAGCAATCAAGAAAGCTGTTCTATCTTGAGAAGGACAAGACGGTCTATATCAAGCTCAAGTGAAATGCTCAAGGCAAAGGTATGGTCTTAATATGATTTCTCTTTTGCCGGTCTCGTGTTGTTAGTTGGGAGACCGGGTTTAGGATAGATAGCCGTACTATCAAGAGGGGTTCTCAAGCGGATGACTCGATCGCATCTTTCGGATTGAGCTCAAAACTTTGCATACATAGCATCATCTTTCTTGGTTTTTATTTGGATCTTGTCCATGAGAGGATCTAGAGATTGTGTTCATCATCATAATAAGCTCTAGTTCGTCAAATAAGGATTTCCCTTGCATACCTTATTATAGTTCTTGATCGTGTGGGTTTTTCTGGCTCCACACTTTGGGAGATATATCACATATATATACTTGATATTTTATCCCTTGATGGTATCTAATATTTCACTTTTTTGTTGGATTCTACTTAGTTTTATATTTCCAATAAAATTGGTTTCATCCCAATCGGAGTTTCCAAGCTCAACTTGTAATTTGGGTTTTGGAGGTTTTATCAGTTCATCGCTTCTAGAGAGGTCATACCATTCTCCATTTGGTTTTATCCTTCCATGTTAGACTATGATGTTTCTTTGCATAATCTTGTAGAGCTTTTCATTCTCTTCAAAACGAGCCCAAGATCATCAAAAAACGGAGTCCAAAATCAAAAGTTATTGAAGTTTTCGTGCAATGTTGTCCAACATTTTTGCTTGAGCGGAAGTTCCGACCCTAATTTAGGTTCAGTAACTTGTGTTTCGATTTACCGAAAGTTTCGGTGGTGCGTGGAACTGACCCAAACAGGCAGATTTCTCTTGCCCTATTTAAGGGACCCCTCTTTCCTAATGTTCCCCCAACTTTTAAGGCCATTTTTCCTAGCTCTTCCACTCTCTCTCCTCCATTGTTGACCTTCAAAAGCTTGCCCTCTCCCCTTCTCCCTCCCATGATTCTTGTATCTCTTTGAGGGATTTGAGAGAGGAGAGCTAGATCTACAACCCACCTAAGCTAATCCTTTCTTTGTGAAGGAATCCTTGGGATCTAGATCTTGGAGAGTTTTTTGTTCTCCTCTTTTGTTCTTCCTCATTATTACTCCAATAACTTTTGTAGATTTGGTGGAATTTGAGAGTGAAGGACTTGCCTCTTGCATTTTGTGCATAGGTTTGAGTTCTCCTCAAATATTTGGCGAGTATAATCTTGTGGGCTTGTTACTCTTGGGTTCTTGGAATCCTAGACGGTTGTGTGGTTGATGTATTGATTTTTTTAGGCCTCCATTGTGGAGTGGCCTCAAGTGTGGCCTTATGGACTTTTGTGGCTTTGTTGCCTCTTATGGCCACTGCATTGTCTCTATATAAGTTTTAACAAAGAGCTGATCTCGTATGTTTGTAATAAATATAAGTTTATGGAGCTCCTAAGTTAAAGAAGTTCCATTTTGACATACGGTGGTGTATTGTAGTAACTGGTTTCTGCGGTACTATATGACCGTTGTAATTCTGTTATCTCATATGTTGTTTTGTTGAGAAATGGGCTTATAAAGTTTATCCTTACGATCAAGGGGGAATGTTGGATATATACGTGATCTGTAGTTTTCTGTGATCAAATAAGTCAAGATTATAACTTTTAGGGGTTGTTGATCAATATCTATTGGATGCCCTGATCAGGGGCATCCTTACCATCCATTTAGAGGTGTTGGTTCCCCTAGTGCAAGTGCTATAAATAGGTGCCCTAGGGTTTGAGCTGAGAGACATCCCTCATCTGGCTGTGCTCTCTCTCTCTCACTCTCCCCTGCTATCTGATCAAGTACATCACCTACAACACTAGAAAGAACCTCTCACCATCATCAACAAGGTTCTGGTGGAGCAGATCAAGAGGAGGCCATGGTCGAACCTCCTAATCAAGGTACATACCCGTGATCCTCTTCTCTGTGGCTCAAATCTTGAGCTAGTTGATCCTAAGGAATGCTAATAATATGGAAATACACTCTTTTGCAAACGGAGACCTCACACCCCCTCGCCCATAAATATTTAGCTTTTGTTCTAAATCAAATATTCTAAAGTTTGACTAATTTTATAGAAAAAGGTAAATAGACATTTATGGCACCAATTTAGTATCACTAGATGACTAGATCCATTGAAATATAGTTTTATATTATATTGATTTGATGTCATATATATTGCTACTTTCTCAATAATATTGGTCAAAGTTCAATTTGTTTTACTTAGAACAAGATCTAGGAATAGACTTTTTTTTTGAAATATGGAATAGACTTATTTGAGAAAGGGGAGAGTAGGCTCCAGGGTGTTGGCCACGAGCACTACGGGAAATCTTTTTTGCTAGGTATGTGGCTGTTTTGCCAAGTGATTTTTACCCGGAACTCGGTAAATAGCAGGAGGTTTGGCCGAGTGTGAGGACATGGGACATTCGGCAAAGCACTCGTACTCGGAAAAAAAATAGAAAACACTTGGTAAAGTTTTGATACACGTCAAACTTATTAAAATACGCTCGGCAAAGTTTCAATACATGTCTAACAACAAAAGGCGGGTCAAATTTGAATTGCTCGTTATTTTTTTTTGCAAAAATTCTATTTTAGTGTAGAAAATGCGATTTTTTTGTTGAAGAAAGTGTAATTTTAACACAGATACGCTAACGACCATGCAAGATGCAATTCGAACTGTCATGCCGTTTTCAAAATATGATCAAAACGGTAGACATGATGATGTCTTTAGGTTTCTTTATTCTCGGTCGACCGGGGACACTTCTCAAAGTGTGAGATGATTTTCTAGAGAGTGCGGCTTCAACTTAGCAAAGTGCTACTCCAAGCAAAGCAAGATCATGGACTCGTGTTATTGGATGTTCTTCTTCTCTCACGAAAGAATGTAGTAGAAGCCACACTCCTACTTAGTAAATAACTAAGAGCATCTTCACTCGGCTACCTAGGACTCCGCTACCTAGGATGCCGATCTGAACGTCGAATTTAGGTGCGGACGCCGAAAATCGGTCCAGTCGCGTTTTCAGAAACCTCTTTTCGTCCGGATTTGGGACAACTTTGGTCCGGACTTTTCAGGCCATTTCCAGGATCCCGGATACGTCTTGGAAACGCCGGACAAAGCGAACTCGGCGAAAAAAAACGAAGCGGCGTGTAGACCTGCCGAGTCAGCGACAGAAGCCGAGTCGTCGTCATCCTCGGAACCACGCGGCGACCGTTGGACAATAACTGCCCGTCACTTCGGCCACGCATCGCCGAAGTGCCGCACCAACGCCGCCGCCTCGGCTCCCGTGACGGACCGGCGGACACTAACTTTCCGCCGTTTCTCCTTTTCCCGCCCTCGCCGCCCATCTCGGCCTATAAAAGCCATACCCCTCGCCGGAGTTCCTCACACTCTCTCACAGCTCCCCAGCCCACAACTCTGGCGAACCAACACTCCGGCGAACACACAACTCTCCTTCCCCACTTAGCCATGGCCAAGCGCTTTTTCGGCGACGGTGCGGCGGCGAACGGCTTCGGCCGCTGCACGCTCCAGCCTTGGGAGGCGCGCATGCTCTACGAAGCCGGCTACATGGCGTCACCGGACACGCCGAACCCTCCGGGGTGGAAGCTTAGCGCCGGCGGCATCCCAATCCCGCCGGCGTCGACGCCGGACGAACTGCCCGACGAGAACCAGGCCTTCATCGCGGCCATGGACGATCCCTCCGACGCCGAGAGCCCCGACAACCTCCTCTACTGGGAGACTTTCTTCGCCGACCACCGCGCTCAGGAGCTCACCCGCCACGAGGGGCCGCCCGACGAGCCACCGAAGCGCAACAACACGGCGAGGACGACGAGGGCCAGCCACAGCCGCCGAGCGACGACGACGACGGCGAGGATGATGGCCGGGACGATCCGGGCTACACGTCCTTCTACATCAACTTCGGCATGTAGAAGCGGCAACGGCATCGGCGAAGGCCACGGCGGCGGCCTTTTTAATGTTTTAGTTTATTATCTAGTTTAAATTCGATGTAATCCGTCTATATTTGCTCATCTTTAATGAAATCCCCCTGAATTTAACAAGCTCCTTAAAACGAGCTAGAACCTCGTCAATCGAATTTAAGGAACGCTACCCAAGAGAAAAAATGCTTAGCTTAGTATAGCTCATTTTGAAATTTAGCCGTCTGAAATTTAGCCGAACGCGGGAACTCGGTCTGGAAACGCGAGTGAGAAACTCGACATTCCCAGACCAAAATTAAGTTTCGTCCGACTAAAATTTGATTCGGATTTTGGCCTAAAATCGTGCAACGAGTGGGATAACCAATATCTTTCCTGATGATTGAATGACGGCCTAATCCTCCTCGAAAGGCTGGGTGGGCCTGGCAATGCAATTTGTCTTGTTGCGGAGGGGCCGGCCGAGTGGGCCGACGAGACAAAAGAAGCTTCCCTTTTTTGGGTTGGCTGGGCCCCGGCCGGGCACTCTCGCCGCCAGCCAGCCAAGCAGCGCCTCCGGTCCGCTGCGGCCCTCGTCACGCAGCGCGCCCCGGGAAGACCGCACACCGTTCCAGCTCGACCGGCAGCACCGTTACGCACGGCCGGCCGCCCGCTCCTTCCAACTCTTTTCTACCTGTCCACCACGTACATTTGTCTGCGACCGATCCTCCCACGTACCTTCCCGCGGTTAATCGCATGTGTGTCAAGTGAGACTGTGACGTGGAAGGTGCTCCACGCAACACGTCAAGTCATACACACGGTCTAGCATTTTCCCCTTTAATTTGTGTGCTCACTGCTGCTTACAGTAATTGGCATCATACACTACTTTGTCCCGTACGTACGTCGCGGGACCTGTCACACTGTTGTCGATCCTTGTTGTTTCGCGGAGACACATTAATCGGCACACAGACGACATACTTATTAGTAGTACTCCATGCATGCTAACTCGATGATTGGGATGATTAATCGGTCGATCTGCGCGCATCGATCAACTGGCCGCTGATCATTGCAATGATTGGGCCGATCGACGCGATACGTGTGCGTTTCCTGGCTAATCAATCAACCCAAAGCAGCCCCTACCCTCCTCCGATCCACCTCTCATCAGTCGATCGAGATCGCGCCACGCACGCACACATCCATCCGATCTATCGATTAGACTCCCCGGCCCTCTAAACTCGGCCATGCACGCGTCACCTCAGCCCGTCCGTCTGTCAGGAATTTTCCTTGTCAGACCGGTACGATCGAGCTGGGTACGCAGAGAAGGCGACCGTTGGCTCCATCGACCGGTTCCAAAACAGAAGGGAATCGCGAGGTCGGCCGATCGACGAGACGCGCGCGCCCATGCGTCCATCGATTCCATCCTCTCGTTTTCCACAGTGTAGCGCGCGCGCGGCCGGCGGTGAACTGTCCAAGGGAAGAATATACGTACACGGTACAGTCGGTCCTCGGTACGTACGTAGTAGTATGTATGGTTGTCTCTCCGGCGGTCATGTCGGATCGAGATATTCCATCCAGCAGAGACCCAGCACCCGTACGTACGTCCCGTGCCATCCCATCCGGCCGTCTGATATCAGAACCGGATCGGATCAGATTATTAGCCCCCATGCATGCATCATCCATGAGAAGCTTCTGTCTACTACACAGTAGCTAGCTCCATGTTCGATCGCTCCATATATATGGTGTGCCTTTTTCTCTCTTGACGATTCATGTTGCGTCGCCTGCTTGCACCATCCACAGATCGCTCTCGTCACCATTGCATGCAGCTAGTAGATAGATATATGTATGTATAGTAGTATATTGTGGTGGTAGTGGACAAGACGATGTTCTCCGGCTCCTACTATCTAATTTTATTTCATCTCTTCTATTTCAATCAACGGCTACTACGTCATGCATGCCCAGCTAATATAATCCTCTCCGACAAGTCGACATTCACGAGTCATCACCGATCCTACTCTATATTTTCTTTGGCAGAATATATTTGTGAGATTAATAATTAAGGGAGAACACACACACATATATACGCATGCATGATTAGTTAGTCATATAGAGCACACAAGGGCATATTTGTTCAGTTTTGTTGTGTGCGCGAGCGCCAGTGTCCACTATCGAGAGCAAATTATTACAAACACATAAATATTGTTGTTGTGCTGTGGTGTGGCCTATCACGGATGCATGCATGCACCCTAACTAACCACCAAACAGTTCCGTTCACTGGTCGGCATTGTCGCGCCGATGGATGCGTACTCATCGTCCACTGGTTACACTTGCCTTGGGTCGATTCTTAGAGAGCCAGAGAGAGAGAGAGTGAGTAGGAGACCGACGGAGCAACGAAGAATGAAAATGATTGCTGACGACGATTGGTCGTTATTGGTCCAGTAATTATTACAGTTGGCTGGCGTTTAGCTAGCCCATTGCTTGCCTGCACCCTCCCAACACACATGATCCACAGATGATGAGTTCGATCGCACACACAGTAGGTGAACAGTCACCCATATGGACAGAGATTTGATAAGATACAAATGTACCACACACACAGGCATGGTACATACACTAGCTAGCTGCTGCTACCTTAGCTATCAACTCGTAGCTAGCTACACTGTGCAATATAGTATAAGCAGATAGATACAGTATACGCATGCATCTCATGTGGTTTCACACGTTTTACCCGATCTGGCTCGGGGTCGGGGGGAGTGTAGCTGGTGCGTGATAGCTCAATCACCTCAGCGGAAGGAAGCAGCTAGCCAGCATATCAGAAGAACGGGACATGGGTACATATAACCTGGACCTCACCCTGCTCCTCCAATTGCATGTCAAGTCTTTTCCTTCCCACCCTCCAGCTCCATCCAAGCCCAGCCATGGCCAGTGACCACCACCACCACCACCGCCCCATCGCGGCAGCAACAGCGCCGCGCACTGCATGCATGGCCGTCTCTGCTGCTAGCTAGCTAGCGTACCGCCATCACTGCTCTCTGGCCTGCTCACTGCTTGATGTTGCAAACCAGCTGAACTCTGATGGGATCGTTCTGTATGTCTAGTAGCTCCATACACATGATGTTGCTGAATGCTACTGCTGCCATGCCCAGGTAAGATTCCATCAAGTCAACTTTGGCATGGGTTACACATAATTAGCAAGTAGTACAGGCAACAGTTATCTGCTCCATTATTTGCTGGGTTTTCATTGATCCATGATGCCACCACGCATTGATGCCCTGGGATTAGTAGTTCCAATTCCCAAACCGAGAGGCTCCTGTGGCAACAGATATTTATGAACCATATACTCCCTCTGTTCGGGATTATAGGTCCTATACGTATATCTAGGTTGTTAATTTGACCAATAAAATATAACTTATATATCACAAAAATTATATCATTAGAAAATATAACCTCTAAGGTATCTAGCGGTATAATTTTTATGCTATAATATGTATATTTTATTGTTCAAATTGGCAACCTAGTTATCCGCGCGGGACTTATAATCCCAAACGGAGGTAGTACTAGCTAGTAGTAGCTGCTGCTGTTGTTGTTGTTGTTGTTGTAGGAGTAGAAGGTAGAGTACAATTAATACAAGCCTGCAAGTGTCTTTTAAAGAAAGGGCACACTAGCAGATAAGGCTCCCCTGCAATTCCGGGAGCTTAATGTGTAACAAACAAAACAGACCGGAAAGGTATGCAACAATCCACCGGGAAGCAGGAACGAATAAATGGAGTCTGTTGCCAACAATTCACCTGCAGGGATGGGAGAAGAAAATGGACTTGTTTCATTGCACAAGAACGATGTCTGTTCATGCAAGTTGAGACATTGTCAAGTGCGAACAAAACCTCTTGTTTACTACCATTGGGAACAAAAATTAGGAAGCTCACGATCGATGGCAGCTTTAGCAACTAGTAGTAGCAGTGATGTGATGCTTTTAAGCTAAATAAAAAGAAAAACAGAGCAAAGGCTAATAAGTCCATGTAAGCTATACTACTAGACAGGCACTAATTAAATCCCTGTATAGGAATTGAACCTACATCTATCTATCAGCCTAACGGTGCATGATTGATTGATTGATTGATTATACATACATAGCCAACACTTTTGCCCTTTATACTAAATATAAATAAATAAATTAAAAAACACCTACACATGATGCATTTCCAATTGCGCTTGTCTCTTGTGAGCTTAGGCTTACGAGGGCCCCAAGAGGCCACCACAACACAGAACCCTTTTCTTTCCACCTCCCCACCCCCCTTGCATCCATCCATCCATCCGCTCCCCCAAAAGGCAGAGCCATGGCTGATGCAACAAAATGCACCCACACATAACCCCCAAGGAGGATCTCATCGATCTCATCGAACCCCACCCAGCGAAAGCTAGCTAGCCAGCCATCGTTGCTGCAGAGAGAGAGAGAGAGAGAAAAGAGCATAACAACCTGACTGACATGCCACAACCCAGCACAGTGTGCAGCAGAGCAGGGGATAATTACTCGTGGACATGACATGAGGACATCACACGCAACACAGATACTACATACATACATACGGGAGGTGAATGAATCGATGGGGGGTCGTAGTAGTACATGGTAAAGGACAGCGTGTGCATCAGAGACGGAGATGCTGAGAACAGAATACTCTGTAGTCTGTAGCCTGTGCCTGGCAAGATTTTGCAGCGGTGAAAACGGAACAGCGTTGGCAACGTTTACAGAGCGGCGCAGAGAGCCCCCAGGCGCCACAGAGGGAGGAGAGAGAGAGACTAGAGAGAGGGAGGGACAGAGAGAGAAAGGCTGAGAGGGAGAGAGAGGGAAGGCAAAAACAAAAGAGAACAAAGTTCCCAATTTGGGTTGACCCCTCATTAATCCCCGCGACGGCGGCTCCAACGGCGCCGGCCCTGTTCTCTCTCTCTCTCGTCACTGCCATCTTGCTGCTTTTACCGTTGTGCCCTTCCCACTCTCCTGATTAAACGAGATCGATCCTACGCTTTCAGTCGATGCTAATCCTACTACACACACCAGAGAGAGGGAGGGAGGGAGGGAGGGAGAGAAAGACAGAGACAGAGACACTGGTGGTACTACTAGTCCAGGCTGAGCTGAGCCCAGCTCCCCCTATATAAATCCACCCTCGCTTTCTCTCCTCCTCTCCTCTCCTCTTACCTCACCACGTCTCCACCCCTGCCACCTCACGCGCCCTCCTCTGTTCTGCTCTGCTTCTCCTCCTCCTCCTCCTCCTCCTTTCTTACTCTGAGCTCGAGGCAGTGAGGCGAGAAGAGCAGGAGAGAGCATACACATAAGTAATTGCGCCTTGGGTGCAGATGACGATGATGTGCTGGTGGTGGTGGATCGCCGCGGCAGCGGTGGCCGCGGTGGCGTACCTGGCGGTGAAGCTGATGGAGGTGCTGTGGTGGCGGCCGCGGCGCGTGGAGGAGCACTTCGCGCGGCAGGGGATCAGGGGTCCCCCGTACCGCTTCTTCATCGGCTGCGTCAGGGAGATGGTGGCGCTCATGGTGGCCGCCTCCGCCAAGCCAATGCCGCCCCCGTACCGCTCGCACAACGTCCTCCCACGCGTCCTCTCCTTCTACCACCACTGGAAGAAAATCTACGGTACATACGTCCCCTCCTGCTTCCAAGACCACCTTGCATGCCATCCGTCCATGGCCTCTTCTGTTTCTTCTTCTTCTTCTTCTTCTTCCTCCTCTGCTTGCTTGCTCTCCCGCAACACCTTCTCTCTGCTTCTTCTTTTTTAATCTGATGGAAAAGGCAGTGCCAAAGAGAACTGCTGTAATAATAAGATTAAAAAAGGCAAGAACAGCAGCTGCAGTCATATAGCAGGAGGAGGGGGAGGAGGAGGAGCAAGCAGCGGCAACAGCATGTACTACTACTACTAGTTAGTTGCGCCCTCGGCCGGGGGGCGTCGTGTTCCCGAAATGCCGCCTTGGAGTGACATGCATTAAGTGGCATGTCGAGATGGCGCCTGGGCTTGTCGGTCCCCCGGCTGCAGCCCGGTTAGGTGGCCAGGGTCTATTTCCCCTACTTTGCCGCCCCCATCGGACATGAGAGCCTACACCTTTCCTTTTCTGCTCCCCTCCCAGCAGTCGCCATTAACCATTTACTCCTACCCTATGTATGCCCTTGCGCAATCCATCAACCTCTCTTCCCCCATGTCCTAATCCCTCACCAGTTCCCCCTCTCCTTCACTCACCACTTGCTTTTGCTTGCCACCACCTCACACTGCTCCTCCTCGCCTGCTTGTACTACTAGTAGTAGTTCTTGAGGGAAACTGATCGATCTTGGATGATGTACTCCGTATAACTTTTCAGATTAGTAGCAGTGTAATGCTGTATTGGTACCTGACTGACTGATTGCTAGCCCTGCCTGCCTGCTTGCTTGCTGTATGTATTTTTGTACGTATGTGTACCCATGGAGTGACATGCCGCGCCAGCATCTTCATAACGCATTGGCAGCAGGTGGATGCTGATGTGGCGGAACATGGCCTCCCTGGCTAGCTAGCTACCTAATCATTGCCCGCCGCCTGCTTGTTCGCCGTCTGATCGCTCACTGTCTCTGCTGCTGCCGCAGGTTCCACGTTCCTCATTTGGTTCGGCCCGACGCCCCGCCTCGCCGTCGCCGACCCGGACCTCATCAGGGAGATCCTCCTCTCGCGCGCCGAGCACTTCGACCGCTACGAGTCGCACCCCATGGTGCGGCAGCTCGAGGGCGAGGGGCTCGTCAGCCTGCGCGGCGAGAAGTGGGCGCACCACCGCAGGGTGCTCGCGCCCACCTTCCACATGGATAACCTCAAGGTCAGTCTCTCTCTCTCTCGGTCCCCCCTCTCCCTCCCTTTACCAAAATGGCTCTGCCGCTCTTGCCTCCTTCGGCATTACGGATCCCACTGACGTGCATGCCGAACGAACGCAGATGCTGCTGCCGTTCATCGGGAAGACGGTCGTGGACATGGTGGAGAAGTGGGACGCCATGGCCGTCGCCGCATCAGGCGACGTCGAGATCGACGTGTCCGAGTGGTTCCAGATCGTGACGGAGGACGCCATCACGCGCACCGCCTTCGGCAGGAGCTACGAGGACGGCAAGGCCGTGTTCAAGCTCCAGACGCAGCTCATGGCCTTCGCCTCCGAGGCCTTCCGCAAGGTCTTCATCCCTGGATACAGGTAGGTGCTTAATTAACCAACCATGATCACTGTACTTAATCACAGTTGTAGTATTTAATTATGGGATGGTTACTAATTTAATCATACTTCCACGTTCGTACCTAGGTTCTTGCCGACCAAGAAGAACACGAGCTCGTGGAAGCTGGACAAGGAGATCAGGAAGAACCTGGTGACGCTCATCGGCCGGCGGCAGGAGGCCACGGACGAGGAGAGCCTCCAAGGGTGCGCCAAGGACCTCCTCGGCCTCATGATCAACGCGGGCAGCAAAGGCGGCAGGAGAGCGCAGCCCGTCAGCCCCATCACCGTGAACGACATCGTCGAGGAGTGCAAGACCTTCTTCTTCGCCGGCAAGCAGACGACGTCGAACCTCCTGACGTGGACCACCGTGGTGCTCGCCATGCACCCAGAGTGGCAGGAGCGCGCCCGGCAGGAGGTGCTGGACGTCTGCGGCGCGCACGACATCCCCTGCCGCGAGCAGCTCGCCAAGCTCAAGACTGTAAGCACGTGTTCCCAAAAGCAGATCCTGACATAGTAGCACATTTACCTGCCATAATTTCAAATTAGTCGTCCCCCTCGGCCTCGGTGAGCTGACGCGTGTTGTTTATTCCTCTGACAGCTCGGCATGATCCTGAACGAGACGCTGCGGCTGTACCCTCCCGCGGTGGCAACAGTGCGGCGGGCAAAGTCCGACGTGGTGCTCGGCGGCGGACGGTACCACATCCCGCGCGACACTGAGCTGCTGATCCCGATCATGGCCGTGCACCACGACGCGCGGCTGTGGGGTGCCGACGCGACGCAGTTCAACCCGGCGCGGTTCGCGGACGGCGTGGCCAAGGCGGCCAAGCACCCGACGGCGTTCATCCCGTTCGGGCTGGGCGCGCGGATGTGCATCGGCCAGAACCTGGCGATCCTCGAGACCAAGCTCACGGTGGCCATCATCCTCCAGCGGTTCGAGTTCCGGCTGTCGCCCAAGTACGTCCACGCTCCCACGGTCCTGATGCTCCTCCACCCGCAGTACGGCGCGCCCGTGATCTTCCGATCCCGCTCACTCCTTCAGACGTCCTCCTTGGATCACGAGGCGGCGGCGGCGCCTCTGAAAAGATGAACCTCACTAACACCACTGTCAGTGTCAATCGTGGCTGGCAGAATGACAGGCCGAAATAGCCATGTGCTGCTCATGGGGTACGCTGCCTTTGCCATCCGGGGCAGAGAGATCGTTAGAGCAACCAGCAAGGCTTCGCTACCACCAAGAGAATGAGTACAAATAACCACCCCCTGTAATGTACTGTACTAACATATATGTCCTGCACCAAGATGCCAGCAGCAGCAGCAGCAGCAGCTTAGATTAGTAGAGAAGTAGTAACAGTGTAGAAGGCTTGAGCTGTGTCTCCCAAGTTTTTGTCCTTTTGGGTTCCTTCATGGATGGATGGATGGATCATGGATGGGGTTTTGGTGGGTTTGGTGTGTGTATGGAAGAAGATTGCAAATTGTACACATGTCAGGTTCCTTTTAGGTTGTTTTTTTGGCACAACATTATAAGAGGAAGAAAGGGCAATGGGAAGAAGGGAGAGGAGGCCAAAAAAGTACAGGAGGAAAGGCAAGTATGGGAGATGCATGCATGATGTTAAGATTGTGGCGCCACAGTGCCCCCCCCCTTCTGATTACTTTCTCTGTCATTCTCCTCCCTTCTCTCTCTCTCTCTCTCTCTCTCTCTGTGGTCCTCTATCTCTCTCTCTTGCGATGCAGAGTAGAAGCCATTAAAGGAAGAGATGGGCACTGCTGGGTGCTGGCTATTCAAGAGTGCCTTGCTAAGGGAACAAATGGTGTGCCACAGTTGGAGCAGATAGACGGGTAGATTTGATCATGGCAATGGGAGGTGTACGATTGGCAAGAGCGCCTGCTCTGCTCAGCATGGCTCTGCATCATCACATTCACAGCTCCTCCCTCCATTGCTACGTACCCCTCTCTGGTGGATTGTAAAAGACATGTACGGCCTCGGGCCAAGCTGTCACTGCTGGCAGGCAAGGCCGGTCGATCCATCGCGGGCCGACCGAGGACCAGGACTGTAGCGGCCGATGAGGCTCGTCCTCATAAAGGCAGCGCCGGACCGCGGCTGAGGGGAGGGGCCTGCGACTGTTCATCTCCTCTGTCAGACTGCGCTGGCTGGCTGGCCGGCACAAGCCCTGCCACATTGGTTGTATCAAACAGGATGAATGGAAATGGGATGGGATGAGATGGCCACCTGCTGCTGGAATGGATTGGCGTGGCTTGCAATGGACTCCAGTGAGCTTGTGGGGGGGAGCAGTGTACTTAGGACAGCCGAGAGGCAAGGCAGGAGGCTCTTGGGATCTGCAAAATGATTCAAATTTAGTTTTGGATCTGGATCATGCCACTTACACTCGTACAGCTAGCTCAGATTCATTTCATGGAGCACAAGAATACTTGCCTCTGCAGCTACCCTCACCTGCTTACCGGTTTTCCATGACCGAGATCAATAAACAAACACATGCTTCCATACAGGCACAGTTGTCCTTGTCTACTCACAGTCACAGGGGATGTTTTCTGCTTGCGGCCCGCCGCCGAATTAGATAGTAGTAGTATATTGCTCACTGGAAGCAGAAAGATGTGAATTCCTGCCTGGACTCATATGCTGTTCAGTACTAGTAATTATGTTGTGAACAATCTGGGGCACAAGCTGAAGAAACCAGCTAGTGCCTGCCTACAGACGCAGACGGCGGTCTTAAGGGTAAAGAAAAACCATAGAGTGCCTACCATATTATGCCTCAAAAACTCCCAATCATTGATCTGCAGAAAAGAAAAGGGTGGCACTGCTCAGTGTGCATTGTGCGGCAGGATTTACTTATGCCCCAATTGACTGTTGCTGCATCACGCAGACAGGAGGGTACCATAATGCCTGGTACGTATAGGCTGCCAGCATCAAAGTTTCAAGTGCACAGCTCCTTTTTTACCTCTTTTGTGAAAAAAGGGAAAGGCGTGGTGGTAGTAGACAGAGCAGCCACTACTACACTACACTACACTGGCCAGCCAGGTGGAGCACAGGCTCTTCTCCCCACCTGAGGGAGTTGCCTCCATCCATCAAATGCCTTTCTCTTCTTCCCAAAGCCAAGCTCCATTGGGCAAAAGGAAAAAAAAAACTCATGCCTGCTCTGCTGCACAACATCCAATCCTCTTGCTGCACATTTTTTTCCCCCACAGACTTCCTTTAAGACTGTAGCGCCATTCAGGAAATACTCAAGTTTTTCCTTCCAGAGATGCTGAAAATCACAGGTCGGGTAAAATATCAGAAACATGAACATTTGTTTCCGGTTTATTGCAACTGTAATAATGTACCGAGTAAGAAATACAGCCACCCGACTCTGGAAAACAGAACTAGTAACAGTACACGTGCTACAAGTTTCAGCCATCATTTGTGTCGTGTACCTGTAATTTACTATGGAGTTTGGACCAGGGAAGGGGAATATGGTGATGTTATGGGCAAGAAAGCTCTAATCTTAGAGATCTCCGAAGGGGGGCCACAGCGTTGTTCCTCTTGAGGGGGAGCCTCTAGTTATGTAGCTCCCATGTGTTTCTGGTCCCCATAAGGGGAAGGCATGTGCCAGAGAGCATCCTTACTTGCCCTTAATTCCAGTGAGATGGCAATGTGCCATTAAAAAATGAGGCAATTGGCATGCCAAAGAGCATGTGAACCCCAACGCACCGCATAATTACCTTTACGATTAAATTAAGGCATAACAGTGTTAAATGTTTTTAAGAGTAGGTTTTGGGCTAACTACAGGATTGGTCATAGGGTTCTCCACATCCCTCTAGCCGACATGCGAAGCATGCTTTACTATCAAAATCCGGGGGGGCTAGAAGCGCCTTTACCATCACGATGGCGTCCTAAAAAGGCGTGACATGTAAACAATTGAGCAATTTATGACGAGCTTTCAGGAGGAAGGCATGGTTTAGCCTCCACTAGGAGGGCTAGGGCCGTTGTGCAGCATGGAACAAAACATCGGACCGAATGGGACCGCACTGGCACTTGTAAATGTGATTCTGTTTGATTCATATTCACAACATGCTGCAAAAGTATGCAGCAGCCTACAAGATTGGATTTCTGCCTGCAATGATCATAGCAGACTACCTTTCTTTTTCAAACTCATCATTCATGTGATTGAAGCATAGTATAAAGATAGGGACTTTGCAGTAGCAAATGATAAGGACGAGAGGGTTTCAACTTTAGGATAATTGGATGCATGCTGCAGGATGACATGGATTCAGAAATGAATACTTTGAGCAGAAAAATGGAGGACAAGGCAGGGGAATGGGAGAGATTGATGTCTTAATACCAGGGAATCGTCTCTTGTCCTTTCTCCACTGTAGTCTTTTCTCTTTGTTAAATTGTGCAAACCGGTTCCCCTCCTAGGGGCAACGCACATCTGCTTACACGCCTCACAAGTAATCCTCTCTCTGCTGCTAGTCAACTAAATGCATCTTCAGGAACCTTTCTTTCCATGCACCAATCAAGCCATAAGATGCAAAAATGATCCTTCAATCTTGGTGCTTTCCAAAGAAAGATCTTCAGTCTCGGGAGTTCCATTGTTTATCTGCAAAAAGAGATCTCGGCATCATTAACCTTGATTAACTTAACTGTAGCTAGCTTATACCATAACGAAGTTGCCAGCTTATGCGAAGTAGCTAAAATAGAACACCCTCCATGTGCTGAAAATAATTTCCATTCTTATACTACTAAAATTCATAATGTGGTATACACTACTCATCTTTGCAGGATGTATAATCCCACATCTGTTTACCTTCATACTCCAGAGTCTCAACGAGTTAATTAGAAAACATTCATATCAATAGTATTGCAGGCAATTTTCTCATCTGAGGAAACCGAGGATTTAAGGTTTGCCCTGACCACAAAAATATCTATGGGAATCTACAAAAATTCCCAAGTCTATACGCGCAAAGTGCATTTTTGTCTATGCACATAATTAAATAATTGACATTGTATGATGCAACAAAATGTAGTCTGAGGCAAATGGCCATGAGAGAGAACCGATCCCTGAGTCACACCATTAGTACTAAAATGGCATCTTTGTTGCCTTTTTAAGTCAGACCAACTTAAAGACAAATGGACACAGTACAAATATTCATGTGAAACAGTTGGTTCTCGTACAATAATGGAGTATCACTTGTCCATCCACCCAGTGCAGCACCAACCACACATCTACTATAAAGATCGTTATGTACTTATGTAATGAGCAACACAACTTTCAATAGATCAGATGTGCATGTCAATTCACTAACTCAGAAATATTTAAAGTTTTCAACAATCAATACAAAGTACGAACCAGGAGTAATTATCAAGTCAAACTCCAAAATATGCTCCATTAAAAAACATAGCTAACTGCCTACAAATTTCTGACATTAGCTTTGGAAGTTTTGTACCATGCAGTGTTCGTAAGTTCAACTTGACTATATTTTTTATAAGAATAAAAAAAATGGTTTATACTATTAGAAGACAGTAAACCACGTTTGATTCTTTAGGAGATATGAGTAGACCTTTTTAATATTTTGTTGGGCACTAGCTGCGTGAACTTAGGTTCTGTTGTCATTTTCCTGCGACACCTACAGGCTGTAGCTATCCAGCAGAAACTGACAGGGCAATGGAAGAAAACTAATGTAATCGTTCACCATTGTATCCTGCAGTGTATGTTATATCATGAAGTAGATCAAATTTTGGAGGGAGAGAAGATCAAACAAGTGAGAAAGAATACATAGCCGTACCTTCCAGCACAGGCCAAATGACAGGATCGAGAGGGTCTAGCATCACATGGCAGAGCAGGTTCGCCAAAAAGCTCCCCCTCAGTTAACAAACTGTATCATGCCCGACAGCCGTCCGACCAACGTCTGCACAGCTGTGATCGGGGTGTGGAACACCGTATTGAACCCAAGTGCCCTCCTAATTCCAATATCACCACAAAAAAAAAATCAAGGTCACGCCAAACCAGACCTTCTCTCAACTATCTAAAGATATAATGAGCTCGAAATGCTTGGAGTGTACACTCTTCTATGGACTCCAGCTCATAGACTTACCAAGGGAGACCTCGAAGACCCCAAATCTACCTAGCTTTTTTACTGGCATTACAGCTCCCAAGTAAATCCTCTAAGATCTATGGTCCTTACGCTAATCCAATCTAGACCGTTTGGTTTTTGTTTTGTTTGATTATCTTGGGGCACTAAGTACCAAACTCTCGTGGCCCTTAGCACCCTTGAATTATGCCATTGTGTCGGAGAGTAGTAGACAGCAGCAGCGTGCCAAGCTGCATCCTAATGATTGGAGTCCGTCCAGCTTTCACTGCCTCATAGCAAGGAAGTATCTTCTCTCTCGTCTTGTTAGTAATTGGAAAACTGAAATCAATGCTCTTACTATCAGAAAAGGTTAGCTCCATGCCTCCAACCACTGGCACACACTGTTCCGGAGCAAAGCAATACCAGTACAAGTTTTTCATTGCCAATTTTTTTGCTAGGTTATGGGCTGTCCTTACATTGGTCCAGTCTGGACTGAGCACAAATATCTGATCTGGATAGTCCTTTTATTAAGAAGAAGAAAAATGAAAAAACTAACCACCAGCATTACGCATCTCTGTTGCACCGTGCAGCTGTCTGCTCAGTTGCTATGGTGCTTCTGATCCCATATGGCATGATCTCCATCTATGCATGTCAGTTCCTCATATTTTAACAGAATAGTAACAATTGGAACATTTAACTAACTTCGTCATAAAACGAACAGGGTTCTGAAAAGGTGTGACAATTAACATGCTGAATCCATTTACATATTCGTCATTACGCGTTCATTAATGTAGTTACCCCAGTAGTTTTTGACTGCGTGCTTGCTAGGTTTATTTTGGATTGCTTAGTTTCTAAGCTTCTGAGCATAGATCATGTCTAGCATATTCAGATGTCAAAATTTCTCACAGAAAAAGATTTCTAGGTAAATGGTCACAGTTTTACTCTAAGCAGCATACATTATTATGTGAATTGTTGAAAAATCAAGTAAAATTATTTGTAAGAAATTAATGTGTACATAACAGACTACAGGAAAACATACCAACATGGAGATACGTGATTCCGACCTGTCGTGTCAGATGCCAAGAGCAGGCACCATGAATGGATGATCATGCCATTCGTCCAAGAATCCATGCCATCACATGTCCATCACGTGACTGTGCTCTTCTGATAATACCCAATGTACAACAGGGATTGGTGGACTAGTACAGCAGACCAATAAAAAAGCATTAGCAAATTAAGCACTGTCCCACTTATTTTCTTCAATCCTCCTTACAATGGGAGCTCCGCCAGTCTAAGGGCATTTTCGTCTTGAAATTATATCTAACCTGAAGATGGAGGGAAAATAAATGCTAAGAACAAGGTTGTACTCCCCGCATGCATTTTTAGGAATAGGTAACGGAACAAACAAGATATTTGAGGAAGGATGACGGCTCATATATACACAAAAAGTAAATGAAGAATGTACCCTCTGCAAGCATTTTGATGAATAGTTGAACGGAACAAACAAACCATCTGAATAGAAAGGAACTGTGCAGATATACACCAAAGTAAATGAAGCAGTTATATCTCTGATACCAATTCATGAGTATGATACTGCCTGCCTCAGGAATATAATTAATAAATTGCAGCAGTGATGTAAGAACAGTTGAACACAAGAATGGTAAAATGGTTTATGAAGGAATACCGATTGCGCAATAACTGCACAGCTGAGAAAAAGAGAGAGGTGGGGGTGGGGGAAAGGTCCATATGAATATGATCACTGTATGCATAGCTGATGGCAGAAACATATTCAGGCCCATACTAGCCCATCAGTGTATAGACATTGAATGTAGAAGCAGGAATATTTATCACATCATGACTGCCAACACCAGGCATTGAGCTGCGCTCATGACACATCTGAGTACCTTCTCACAAAGTAACTGTTTTGCATTCCACTTGCTGACATGTACAGTATAGACAATGCAATTGTCACAGACCAGATAAACAATGTTACAGCTTGAACAGTAGCGTTCCAGAGACATCCAGCTTTGGCCAGCTCAAGCTCACTGTAAAAAAATAGCTTTCTCTAAATTCCTGCAGTTAGGAAATCAAATTCAGAAAGTCAAGAAACTGGTTGAGTGTTATGCTAATAACATCAACGAGCAATCCTGTGCAGTGCAGGCATCCGGCACTGTCACAGACAATGTCAGGTGAAATCCACTATTTGGAATTGAGTCCATAACACCCAGTTCCATTAAAGTTTATTTGCTAGATAACTTAGATGTTCACAATGTCAATATCAGAATACAGTACCTTCAGTATGCAATCAACTAGGAATGTTGTCACCTGCTATTTCAGTTGTTTAGATAACCGGTCTGGAATGTTTCATAAGCTAATGCAAACTAATCCTGACAGGTGTTAGCACTAAAGGGAAGGTATCTGACTGGTATAACCCACTAATAGGCCTTACGAAGTTATCTGTATATAGTACTTCAGAGTGGTTTAACCTTATTAAGGACTTTAGGCTCAACGATTTCAAAAGTTTGCAATCCTCATTTTTGTTCTCCTTCCCAATTTCCATTTTTATTCCCCCACTCCCTAATCCTTTCCCACCTGATCTTGCATTATGGCCAACACAAACAGTTCCTCTTTATCCGCTTGGATCATCCTTCTCCTCTTGGCCATCTAGCACTACTGATATTCAACCAATGACATTTAAATATGCTAGTATATTTAGATATTTAAGCCAGATAAAATGTCCCCTGTTGTTTCAATTTGATAATCTCATAGTGGGAACAAAAGTGGGACCGTCGAATTTGAATAATTCATCGGATCTCTCTTGCCAGTGCATGCTTTAACTATTTCAAAGAGAGGAGGCGGCAGCTTCTAGGATAAGGGAAGCTTCCTGAGTTCTCGACAATAACGAGATTGGGCTGAATGTTCTACGAGTTATCAATTCAGAAAACCCTAATCTACATCCTACCGTACATTCCCCAACCACGGCATCACAATGGAATCACTCAATCCAGGCATAAAATCGGGCCCTAATTTCCGCAAAACTAAAATGAAGCAACCCAAAACTTTTCACCCTCGATCGGCGCATCTCTACAGCGGCGGCAACCAGAAGGGGTCGATGGGAGGAGCTACGGCCAACCATAGAGCGATCGGGTTGTAGCCGTGTAGGCTCCCGCCGCTCGCAGATCGCCAGTGCATAATGCGGAGGGAATCCGGGAAGATCCAAGCAGGTGGAGACAAGTAGGGAGGCGGGGAAGGAACAAAAATCCAGGCAGGGAGGCGGGGGCGAGTACCATCTCCTCGGATCATGGATCTTGTCGCGGCCCACTTCCCCTTGTCGCCTTCCGTCCTGCCCGGATCGCCTCTCCGTACGCCCCTTCCTCGCTCCCAATCATTCGCGTCGCCGTCTCCGTCGCCGTCGTCGTATCGTGGCGTGGCCGCTGGCCGCGGCCGCCTCCGTGGTGCTGCTCTCACCATTATTATTATTTTGAATGGGATGGAGGCTGGGTCAGTGAGAGGGAGGACACCTGCGTGGCGCTGGGCCCGGCCAGTTTCGAAGGGTCTCGGCCTCTCGGGCGCCGCTTGTTCGATGCCAAGTGTAACGGTCCCTTCTTTGGACAAGAAACACTTGTACTTCACTGCTCGTACTACTCCTTCTGTTAGGGATTATAAGTTCTAAGAGCTTTTTTAAAATGTTAGGAATTATGAGTCCTTTCTCATTTATTACCATCCCTCATCCAATGCATGGTCTTCTTTTTCTTTCTTTTCTCTCTTGCATGTATAATTATTGGTGCATGTAGTAATCAAGAGGGTGAGTTATTGATTTTCTTAATCCTATCAAAATGGCCCATAGGCCTTATAATCCCTAACGGAGGGTGTACATGCTTAAAATTGACAGTGCAAGTTTTTCGCCAAAAAAGAAAATTGACAATGCATATGTTTTCAGTAGATTTTGCGAAATTGCACAAGTTCATTATCAAAGAATATCACTGTAATCATGCTTTTATGGTGAATTTCAAATGAAGCCATGAATATATAGTCTCATGTTCAATATATAGGTTCATCAAATTATGCTATAACTGCTATGAATCTTGATTGGGTGAATTAAAGAAAATCTCACAAGTAGGTGTAGTAAAGATGAACTAGCCAAGCTGTTTCTAGTCCGGCCTCTAGGACTAACCAATATGTACTTTGATGGTCAGGTTTTATAATCATGGTATATAAATCATTGTAACTGAGGATACCACCAATAATGGGAGGATACCACAGATCCAATGGATGATTTACTATGAGATAGTATTATAAAGTTAATAGTTCATCAGAAACGATAAAGATGCTTGTGTTTATAAGAAAGTAAGTGGAAGCGTTAAGACATATTTTCAATGCTTTATGCGAAAGACATTATGTTGAGTGGCGATGATGTATCTTTTGAGAGATGAGAATTAAGAATTTCATTAAAATTAGATTTTGATGAAAGACTTTGGCCAAACCAGATTATTATTCAAGTTCAATATGGTGGCATAGTTGAGTGGGAGCTATGTTAGTTTCCTAGTCAATATTAGAAAAGAAAAATTCTTGCCACTTGGTAGCAAGATCAATTGTATTAACAATTGGTATATGTGAAACCTCATGATTGATTTTAGTAATCATGAATGCCATGATATGTACATATCTAAATGAGTCCTATGCTCTAAATATTAGGAGCATACACCAGAGTGATTCATAAGAGGGTCATTGGATATAATAGTAATAATATTCTTGTGTAATTTGGAAGAACCAAGAATATGCTCTATATGTAGAAGTGACAAAATAGTTCAATGTAATGTGTTACATTGATGCAAGGTCTTGTCACATATACAAATAAAGTTTATCTCAATTTAGGATATGTGTTAATAAATAAGGTGGCATGGTGAAATGGAAGTAAGTTCCATGATGAATTTGTACTAGTTCCAAATGTGTAACACTGTGATGGGTACTACAACAATAGATGAGTTTATGACCGCTATAGGGCATAAGGAGGGATTTTGTGTCAAATTGTTTGTTATCAAACTAGGTGAAGTTCCAAGTGACTATACTATGAAGATCTATTGTACGACAATAGTGTCATCAGTTTTTGGCCAAGGAATTGATGTATCGCCAGAAGACTAAATTATACAATGTCATATCATTGGAGAATGAATGATGTGTGGTAACCGAAGAAGATATGCCATATATACCAATAATAAATAAGTTTTATTGACATATCTCATTAGTTTATAATAGTTTTATAATATGCTATAACTGTATCAATCAGAAACATTGGTACACATGTAGTATGTAAACAAATCAAGTCCCTAATATCCTCTAGAAGACTAGTTCATTGGGCAGCCGATGATCGAGGTTTCCCGATCATGCACCAACTAAAACATCAACTGATAATGAGGTCACTTCATTAGATGAATGATGTGATGGACACACCCGACCATAGTATTGCAATGATCCAGTCACATAGTTCAACATTGCAATATCTAGTAGAGTGTGCTGACTCAGTCCTTCGACCGTGAGATCATATTAATTACTGTATCCTGAGGCTGCTTTGATCACATAAAACATCATGTCTGTAACTGGGTGATAGTAAAGGTGTGTATTGTGTATTCTATAGGAACTTTTGAGACCTATGTATCAAGATCGAGATTTTCCCATCCGAGTGACGGATAGATACCTAGGTCCCACTCGGTGAGATTACATCTACAAGTTCAAACATGTGACTAGGTCACGAGAATGAGTAAATGTGTTTGTCGGTAACAAGATCGAACCATGCATCGTAGAGCAAAGGGAATGAGACTCGACGTTCAAGGTTCAATCGATCAAGTTATTCATGGAATGCATGGGGGCCATCATGAGTGTTTAGACACCGTTGTTGGTCATTGATCCGAGAGTGTCTCGATCATGTCTGTGTAATCCCAAACCATATAGTGTCCTGCTTAAGGGTAGAGACACCTAGGGATTGATCCGAGATCATAGGAGAAAAGAGAGAAAACTCTAGAATTCTTCCGCGGAGATACCAGAAGTGTTTCAGGGATATCCAATGATGATTAAGGGGTCTGAAAGGTGTTTTAGAGTGATAGGTATTAAATAATATGTATTTAATATTAATTACATGAATAAATATTAATGCTCATTGTTATGGACTTGGTTTTTGAGAAAGAGGTGTGCGCTGGAGATCGCGTTCGGCTAACAGACAAACAACATAGGATAAAGGATTTACCTAGGGTCAGACCCCCGGCAGGCCCGGCCCTGGGGGGACGCGAACGAGACAGCCGCCCTAGGCCCTCCGACACCAGGGGGCCCAAGCCATAACTATCTAAGGCAGATGCAGGGCAAGGAACTCATGTGGACGCAGCGGCGCCATTAGAGCACATTCAAAGTTTTTTTCGTATGGTTCTAGAAGATGGGGACGAACAGTTACTCTGCTTACCTAGTGGACTGGGCCTTTACTTTGTTATTTGGACTCTTTTTCTAGTACTTCGCATGGGCCTTATTTTCTTTAGTTATCAAGGGATCTTTAGGTGGGGTCTATACGTCCAGCTCAAAAAATATACATTGATGTAGGTCAAAACGTTATGTGCACATGCATGTGAAATTAATTTGAGTAGTGCATATTTCTCTCGAAGCATGATAACGATCAATTTTAGGCATGAGAAGCAATAGTTGAATAAAGTAGCACGTGGAGCCCATGAGGAGGGGCTGGCCAATGGTGGGAATAGTCCCACCCCCACCCCCTTTGTGCCTTGTGGTGTCTCCCTTCCATCTACAAATAGGGGTGCATCCCTGTCCCTCAAATCCATCAATTGGCTTGTATATTTCTCTCTCCCTCACGTGTGGTTCCCAAGATTGAAACTGCATACAGGGATAGGGGCACCATATGCACGTCGACGTGCTACTGGACTCTCGGTCCGGATCAATCTTCTTCCACTGCTTTGCTAACCGGAGCCCGGGAAACGTATCTACACACCAGATGCGTGTAAATCCTCGGAGGCACTGCCAATTGTGGTGTTTGGATCTTGGAGTTCATCAGTTGGATCTTGGAGCTTGGACGTCTACACGACCTTGAGGTATCCATTACCTTACATCTACATAGATAGATCTTGGCTGGTTGGTTCTTGTTGCTAGGATTTTTTTTCCCGCCACGGAACCCCTTCACAAGTACCCTCATGCTCGAAATACTCATATTTGTGATTGTCCCAACCCCATCTGTGAAGGTGGCCATACCGGCATGTAGAGGTCCCATCCTTTAATAAGGTAGAGATCTCTGTGTTTACAATGCTAGTCCCTGGATCAATAGCTAGCATCCACAGTTAAGATGTAATATCAAGAAACAAAGGTCATAATACAACTTTATAACCAGGAATAAAATAATTCATTACATCTTACATAGCTCATTTGGCTATCTCATTACAATGCAGCAGAAATAACTATGTAGCATGGAGTCCTTCATCTTCAAAGTGCCACATGCAATCATGTTGGTTGTAGACTTGTAATCCTAATCAACACACTTCACTAACATCAAACAAACCTGCAACATATTAAGTTATAGCCACAAGGGTCAATACATTTGAATTGTATTGGCATGTGATACTATGGTAGTATAGTGGTATCTATCATCTATATGCATTTGGCTAAGTGGAGCTTAGGCTTGCTTTGCTCAAAATAGATTTTTCTTATCATTTGAAAACACTAAGTTTTTATTTGTCAAAATCACCCAAGGCATCTTCCGATAGAAATTGGTGATCCTTTAACCCTTGTTCAACCACAAGTTTTAACTTAGAAATTTGGATGAGGAGATTCTTGATAACTTCCATGTCTTGATGCTCAAATTTTCCATTGCCAGGGACATGGCTAAGTACTTAGATTTTACTCTCTACAGAGGTGGTGCACTTTCCCCACAAGACTCGGCATGCATCAATACAAGATCTTTCAGAAGCCTTCCCTTAGACCAGAATGGACGCGTTCCAACCTATCATCCCTTACCACCAACTGTCCATTTGGCTAAGTTATTGTAACCTATATGATCCAGGCAGAGCCCATAATGCCAAGTGACTGCACTTGAAGCTTCTCAACATTTGACATCTCAAATATCTTTGTTCCTGGGTGGCATTCCACAAGTGAGATACACTAGGGTAAGCCATAAATATGGGCCCTGTGTAACCAATCAACACAAACCATTCTTTCCATTCCACCCAGGTGATTCATTCACATAGTTGTTTTATTAAACAAAAACACAAGTCCTTGACTTAGAAACATTTCATAGCATGAATATAATCCACCCTTGTTTTCTACTTGCTAAGCTAAGCATGATAGTAGTAGGGATCTTAACTTAGGAAAATTCTACTAAGGTTTCATCTACTAGGTTTTCCCATGGCTTAGTTTATACTTAGCAAAAATTCCATGCAAGTCCCACTTAGAAATATCACTAATGCATAGTGAAAATAATAGGACAAAAGTATGAAGCACCACTTTCCTTTTTGGTAGAGAATATAAGTTCACTCCTTGATCTTGAAATAATCACACTCTTCAAATTCCACTACAATTCAATAAAGCAAGCAAATATTCAATCTACCATTCAAGCAATCATCACATAGAATATTAAAAACAAAGCAATGCATGCAAGCATGCCAAAGATTGTTTTATTTGGAAAAGTGGTTTCTAATAGGTTATAAACATTATATTACATCTATTGGTCATTTATAAAAGTGGCAAAACCATTTGATATTAAGTTAGTGAAAATGGCCACTTTAAATCATTTTTGTTTTGCTAGAAATGATTTAAATCCAAGGGATATTTTCTAGTGTTTACCAAATATATTTTTAACACAATTATTAGTGTTTTATGGTCAAGTGTTTAATATTAAAACTATTTGCAAAAGGTTTTACCCATAAACCATTTTTAAATCAAACCATATTTTATTTCATTAGAAATGCCTTTAAACAAAGTAACAATTTTCTAGATTTCACCAAATATATTTTTAAATCCTAAAACTTGGTGTTTAGGGTCAGAGAGTTTAAATCAAATCATTTTCCAAAGGTTTTACTCAAAAAGAATTTTTAACACATAAACAATATTTTTATTTAACTAGAAATGCTCATATTCAAAGATTTATTCTTAAACTTCAAAAAATATGCTTTTAGATCCACAAGTTGGTTTCTATGGTCATTGGGTTCAAAACAAACCATTTGCCAAATATTTTATCTTAAGAACATTTCTAGAACAAATTTTATACACAAAATATGTCTATACAAGTTTCTGCAAAAACAACCAGTTTTACAGAAGCAATTCATTAAACAAAGTGCATGGTTGGAAAGTAATTGTTTTTATGATTCCATTGATATAAAATTTGCAAAATTTGGATGTTTGGATCAAAAGTTATGAATTTTATAAATTCTAACATCTAATAGAATCAAATCTGTTTTTAAAACAAATCCTGAGCCACGTGTCACGTTCCTACTGGCTGGTACCGCTTCGGTTGGATCGACCTTTCTGTGCTGTCAGATCTAAACGACTACGCACATCAAAGATCAAAGGATACCCCTTTGGGTTATGTTCTATCGTGTGCATCCGATCAAAATCCTACGGCCTAAATCAAATAACCTAAAACGGGCGACGTTGGCGGCGGTGGCTGGTGGCGGAGCGGTCTGGCGGTGCCGTCGCCGGTGATGTAGGAAGCGAGAGATGGTGGGAAGAATCTCACCGAGTTCGCCTCGTCGTGCTAAAGCTCAAGGTTGTCGTCGCGGGGACAGGGGCGCACGGACGGGTCGGCAATCTCTCGCCAGAGTTGCTCCTAGCGACGGGTGCGCTCGGTTGGAGACGGAGGCGATGCTATGGGTCGCGCTAAGAGAAACAAGGGGTTACGTTAGATGCGCACGATTCTGGGGATCACACACGTATCAACTAGAGAAGAGGGGGAAGCTGGAGCTTACGGGGGAAGGTCGCCGGAGTAGACGCGGTCATCAGTGGCGCTCTCGTGTTGAAGCTGTCGATGTTCTGGGGCATGTGCGAGCAGGAGGAGACCACCGGGAGGTTCGTACGGGAGAGGGGAGCAGGCTCGAGTGGTTTAGGGGGCGAGGCGGTGGTTGGTGGTGCCGGAATCGTCGCCGGAGTATCATCGGCAGAGGGAGTTCAAGATCAAAATTTGGGCAGCCTAGTGGCTCTCTGGCGACGGGGTGTGAGGGAAATGGAAGAGGGGGAGGAGGCGAATAAGTGTGCATGGTCAGGGGGCAAGAATCACGCGGCATTGATGTGAATTAAACACGCGAATCAACTGCACTAACGGGAGAGAGAGAGGGAGGAAGAACTAGTCGCGGCGGCTTGAAGAGATGACTGACAGGTGGGGTCTGTTTGACAGCGAGAGAGAGAGAGAGACGGTGGGGCCAGGCGATCAGTGACTGCGTGGGTTCCTGCTGCGGTGAGAAAACGCTTCGCGTTTGAGAGAGAGGGAGTGGACTAGTTGGGCCAGTGGGTTGGGCTTGCTGGGTTGGGTCGTTTCTTTCATTTTTTTTTCTATTTCATTTTTCCTTTATGTTTTCTATTTCTGTTTGATTTTTATTCAATTGATTTCAAATCTTTTTCTTTTCAAATCTTTTCAAACTTTTCAGTAAGTTTTTAATCTGTCTAAACATGTATTTTAAATACCATTCTAGGAATAATTCTTTTATTCTTCTTATGGTTTTATTCTTTATTAAAATAAGCATTTGCCTTTATTCAAATAAGATTAAATATATTTTCAAATTCTTTATTTGAACTCAAATTTTCACTAAACCTCTTCAGTAGGTTTTATTTATTTAAAAGGGTGTTAAATAATTCACTTTGGATTATTTAAAATATTTTTAATATGATTTATCAATCATTTAAATAGGGCTTGTCTTTATTCAAATAAAAATAAAATACGGTTTTAAATCCATTTTTATTCAAATGATTCTTTTATTTCATTTAAGTTTATTAAATGACTTTTATACCACTTGGGCAAATTCCATTTATTATTTTCCCATGATTTAACTAATCATTTCTATTTGGGTTTTTGTCTTTATTTAATAGAATGGAATTTGGTTAATGCCATATAATTTTATTTGAATATTCTTTATCCATTTATTTCATTTGGATTTGGATTATATTTATTCCATTTGCTTAAGGACTTGGCCAAGTTTTATTTTGGCTTTTGATTATTCCTTATTTATTTCTTTCTTTCTTTGTCTTATAAAATCCATATCTTTTTATTTATAGATCCAATATTGGTGATTCCAATTTGTGGAATTTTATCTAATATTTGTTTATCCTTTTAAATCTCTTTAGGATTATTTTACTCACAATTTGGTATGGATTTTAGATAGGAGCTTTATTAGCTCTGGAAATTATTTCCTTATCTTATTAAATTCATCAGTTTTTATCCATGGTTCCAAATTGACTGAAATCAATTTCGATGATCTTATAATATTTTTATTTATCAATCTTGATCATTTATAAATGCTTGTTGCTAAATTTTTATATGGATCAAATACATAGACTTTGGGATCTTGAATAAGATTTTCTTCCATTAGGGTTCTATAGTTTTTGTTTAACTTTTCCAAGAGTTTAAATTTCAAGATTCATTCTTTGATGGATGAATTTCACTTGATTTGAATTTAGTTGGATTCAAATTTTATTCAAAGTTTGTTCAAGATGGGTTTTGATGTTTCCATTTGAAACAAAAAGTTTCTTCTCATCCTAAATTTCATCAATTATTTATTTTTCACATTACAAAATTTGGAAATTTTTGGGATGTGACAGGCTACCAACCTTAAAATAAATCTCATCCCGAGATTTTGGAAAGCTGAAGGTTACAAATTGGCTTCAAAACAACTAGGGTACTACCACACTTAAAAATTTCCAACTAGATTACATCTTGGCTCACTTGGGATCTTGATGAAACTTCTCTGGGCAGACATCTGCATAGTGTCCTTTGTTTCCACATTGGAAACATGTGACAAGGCTGAGATCCTTCATAGGCTTGCTTGTCCTATACCTCATCTTTTTTGGACCATTGCTTGCATAATGTCCTTGGTCGCCACAATTGTAACTTGTGACAAGGTTGAGTTCTTCACGTATCTTCTGTGGACAAGTTGATACATAATGGCCTAGCTCTTTGTAGTTGTTGCACCACACTTGGATAATTTCCTTATTCTTCTTTTACTTGGGTTTCTCCAAAGCTAGGAGTTCTTCTAGTTCATGTTTTTCATATCTCACCTCAAAGGTGGGAAAGTCTCCTTGGTTCCTTAATCGTTTCTTTGGATAATACATACGTTTCCTCTTTTGTCCATCAAGGTGATTCTTAGTGTATGGAGGTTCAAGCTGAGATTTTCCTTTGTCTTCATCCTTCTTGATAGAAGTTGTTTCCTCATGGGGTTTTCCATACTCTTGATGTATTCCACCTTGTTTCCTTTGTTGAACTATAGAATAGATGGGACATTGGATAGGGACATGATTATTTCCTTCACATAGAAAACAAGTAGCTTGTGATGTGGGGCATTGTTTAGTTGGATATTTCTCTTCACAATTGGGGCATTGATCTTCATTCTCTTTGGAAGTGTGATCCATGTCTCCACAAATATTGCAAGCTTGAGTTCCTTCTATAATATCATCCTTGACATCATTGTTGTCACAAACTCCTTGGGAAAGGTTGTCTTTCATGTTGATCATTTGAGCGGTCATCCCTTGCAATAATTGAGATTGGATTTCCAAAAACTTTTTCAAGGTTGGGTCTAACTCATTGTTGTTGGCTAAAAGCTGAGTTGTCATCTGATTCAACTGGGCTTGGGTTGCTAGAAATTGTTCTCGTATGTGCATCTCTTGGTTGTTGTTGTTGTCACCATTCTTGATGTTGGAGTTTCTTGGAGAAGTCATCTGTTTGGGTTGGATTGGGATTAGAGTAGGCAAAATGTTTCTAGAGAAGAATTCTAATCACACACAACAATTTACACACGCAATGTGCAAGCAATCACAATCAAACATTCCACTCAAACAATAAGTTTCAAGCACATTTTTAGGCAACAAAATATTTTTGCTACACCACATAAGTTGGTGTGTTTGTTCTAAATTAAATATGGTGGTCCAACTATATGGTTCACTTGAGATCATTCCATCCTTCTTTGTTGTTCCTTCTTGAACAAGGTCATTGTATCCTTGGAGAAATTCTTGTATCTTGGCCATCAAACTTCAAAGGTGATGATGGTTCCTCCTAAGTTATGTTTCCTTAGTCTTCAGGTCTTGAGTAATATTTCCTTGTCTCACTTGTAGTCCTTAGTGATGTCCAAGTTGAAGTCCTTGATGAAACTAAAGTTGAAGTTATTTGAGTTGGTGAAGTCCTTTGCTCATGGTTAAGGTTTTATCCATCAAGTGGAAATAGAAGAGATGTAGAATCAAAACCAAAAAGATTGAGGAAAGAGTTTACAAGATTGTTTGTAAATAAGTTTTGGAACAACTACAACTCCTATTTTTTTAAGGAGTTTTGTCCAAGTCCTAGGGTTACAATCCTACAGGCAACACAGTGCTCTGATACATCTGTAGAGGTCCCATCCTTTAATAAGGTAGAGATCCCTGTGTTTACTATGCTAGTCCCTTGATCAATATCTAGCATCCACAGTTAAGATGTAATATCAAGAAACAAAGGTCATAATACAAATTTATAACCAGGAATAAAATAATTCATTACATCTTACATAGCTCATTTGGCTATCTCATTATAATGCAGCAGAAATAACTATATAGCATGGAGTCCTTCATCTTCAAAGTGCCACATGCAATCATGTTGGTTGTAGACTTGTAATCCTAATCAACACACTTCACTAACATCAAACAAACCTGCAACATATTAAGTTACAGCCACAAGGGTCAATACATTTGAATTGTATTGGCAAGTGATACTATGGTAGTATAGTGGTATCTATCATCTATATGCATTTGTCTAAGTGGAGCTTAGGCTTTCTTTGCTCAAAATAGATTTTTCTTATCATTTGAAAACACTAAGTTTTTATTTGTCAAAATCACCCACGGCATCTTCCAATAGAAATTGGTGATCCTTTAACCCTTGTTCAACCACAAGTTTTAACTTGGAAATTTGGATGAGGAGATTCTTGATAACTTCCATGTCTTGATGCTCAAATTGTCCATTGCCAGGGACATGGCTAAGTACTTAGATTTTACTCTCTGTAGAGGTGGTGCACTTTCCCCACAAGACTAGACATGCATCGAGACAAGATCTTTCAGAAGCCTTCGCTTAGACCAGAATGGACGCGTTCCAACCTATCATACCCTACCACCAACTGTCCATTTGGCTAAGTTATTGCAACCTATATGATCCAGGCAGAGCCCATAATGCCAAGTGGCTGCACTTGAAGCTTCTCAACATTTTACATCTCAAATCTCTTTGTTCCTGGGTGGCATTCCACAAGTGAGATACACTAGGGTAAGCCATAAATATGGGACCTGTGTAACCACTCAACACAAACCATTCTTTCCATTCCACCCAGGTGATTCATTCACATAGTTGTTTCATTAAACAAAAACACAAGTCCTTGACTTAGAAACATTTCATAGCATGAATATAATCCACCCTTGTTTTCTACTTGCTAAGCTAAGAATGATAGTAGTAAGGATCTTAACTTAGGAAAATTCTACTAAGGTTTCATCTACTAGGTTTTCCCATGTCTTAGTTTATACTTAGCAAAAATTCCATGCAAGTCCCACTTAGAAATATCACTAATGCATAGTGAAAATAATAGGACAAAAGTATGAAGCACCACTTGCCTTTTTGGTAGAGAATATAAGTTCACTCCTTGATCTTGCAATAGTGACACTCTTCAAATTCCACTACAATTCAATCAAGCAAGCAAATATTCAATCTACCATTCAAGCAATCATCACATAGAATATTAAAAACAAAGCAATGCATGCAAGCATGCCAAAGATTGTTTTATTTGGAAAAGTGGTTACTAATAGGTTATAAACATTATATTACATCTATTGGTCATTTATAAAAGTGGCAAAACCATTTGATATTAAGTTAGTGAAAATGGCCACTTTAAATCATTTTTGTTTTGCTAGAAATGATTTAAATCCAAGGGATATTTTCTAGTGTTTACCAAATATATTTTTAACACAATTATTAGTGTTTTATGGTCAAGTGTTTAATATTAAAACTATTTGCAAAAGGTTTTACCCATAAACCATTTTTAAATCAAACCATATCTTATTTCATTAGAAATGCCTTTAAAGAAAGTAACAATTTTCTAGAGTTCACCAAATATATTTTTAAATCCTAAAATTTGGTGTTTAGGGTCAGAGTTTAAATCAAATCATTTTCCAAAGGTTTTACTCAAAAAGCATTTTTAACACATAAACAATATTTTTATTTAACTAGAAATGCTCCTATTCAAAGATTTATTCTTAAACTTCACAAAATATGCTTTTAGATCCACAAGTTGGTTTCTACGGTCAGTGGGTTCAAAACAATCCATTTGCCAAATATTTTATCTTAATAACATTTCTAGAACAAATTTTATACACAAAATATGCCTATACAAGTTTCTGCAAAAACAACCAATTTTATAAAAGCAATTCATTAAACAAAGTGCATGGTTGGAACTTACTTGTTTTGCTGATTCCATTGATATAAAATTTGCAAAATTGGACATGTGGATCAAAAGTTATGAATTTACAAATTCTAACATCTAATACAATCAAATCTGTTTTTAAATCAAATCCTGAGCCACGTGTCACGTTCCTACTGGCTGGCACCGCTTCGGTTGGATCGACCTTTTTGGGCCATCAGATCTAAACGACTACGCACGGAATAGATCAAAGGATACCCCTTCAGGTTATGTTTTATCGTGTGCATCCGATCAAAATCCTACGGCCTAAATCGAATAACCTAAAACAGGCGGCGCTGGCGGCGGTGGCTGGTGGCAGAGCGGTCTGGCGGTGCCGTCACCGGTGATGCAGGAAGTAAGAGATGGTGGGGAGAAGCTCACCGAGTTCGCCTTTTCGTGCTGAAGCTCAAGGTTGTCATCACGGGGACATGGGCGCACGGATGGGTCGACAATCTCTCGCCGGAGTTGCTCTGGCGACGGGTGCGCTCGGTTGGAGACGGAGGCGATGCTATGGGACGCGCTAAGAGAAACAGGGGTTGCGTTAGATGCACACGATGCTGGGGATCACACACGTATCAACTAGAGACTAGGGGGAAGCTGGGGCTTACGAGGGAAGGTCGCCGGAGTAGACGCGGTCGTCAGTGGCGCTCTTGTGTTGAAGCTAATGATGTTCTGGGGCATGTGCGAGCAGGAGGAGACCACCGAGAGGTTCGTACGGGAGAGGGGAGCAGGCTCGAGTGGTTGAGGGGGCAAGGCGGTGGTTGGTGCTGCTGGAATCATCGCCGGAGTATCGTCGGCAAAGGGAGTTCAAGCTCAAAATTTGGGCAGCCTTGTGGCTCTCTGGCGACGGGGTGTGAGGGAAATGGAAGAGGGGGAGGAGGCGAATAAGTGTGCATGGTCAGGGGGCAAGAATCATGCGGCATTGATGTGAATTAAACACGCGAATCAACGTCACTAACGGGAGAGAGAGAGAGAGAGGAAGGAAGAACTAGTCGCAGCGGGTTGAAGAGATGACTGACAGGTGGGTCTGTTTGACAGCGAGAGAGAGAGAGACGGTGGGGCCAGGCGATCAGTGACTGCGTGGGTTCCTGCTGTGGTGAGAAAACGCTTCGCGTTTGAGAGAGAGGGAGTGGGCTAGTTGGGCCAGTGGGTTGGGCTTGCTGGGTTGAGTCGTTTCTTTCATTTTTTTTTCTGTTTCATTTTTCTTTTTATGTTTTCTATTTATGTTTGATTTTTATTCAATTGATTTCAAACCTTTTTTTTCAAATCTTTTCAAACTTTTCAGTAAGTTTTTAATCTGTCCAAACATGTATTTTAAATACCATTTTAGGAATAATTCTTTTATTCTTCTTATGGTTTTATTCTTTATTAAAATAAGCATTTGCCTTTTTTCAAATAAGATTAAATATATTTTCAAATTCTTTATTTGAACTCAAATTTTCACTAAACCTTTTCAGGAGGTTTTATTTATTTAATAGGGTGTCAAATAATTCACTTTGGATTATTTAAAATATTTTTAATATGATTTATCAATCATTTAAATAGGGCTTGTCTTTATTCAAATAAAAATCAAATATGGTTTTAAATCCATTTTTATTCAAATGATTCTTTTATTTCATTTAAGTTTATTAAATGATTTTTATTCCACTTGGGCAAATTCCATTTATTATTTTCCCATGATTTAACTAATCATTTCTATTTGGGTTTTTGTCTTTATTTAATAGAATGGAATTTGGATAATGCCATATAATTTTATTTGAATATTCTTTATCCATTTATTTCATTTGGATTTGTATTATATTTATTCCATTTTCTTAAGGACTTGGCCAAGTTTTATTTTGGCTTTTGATTATTCCTTATTTATTTCTTTCTTTGTCTTATAAAATCCATATCTTTTTATTTATAGATCCAATATTGGTGATTCCAATTTGTGGAATTTTAACTAATATTTGTTTATCCTTTTAAATCTCTTTAGGATTATTTTACTCACAATTTGGTACGGATTTTAGATAGGAGCTTTATTAGCTTTGGAAATTATTTCCTTATCTTATTAAATTCATAAGTTTTTATCCATGGTTCCAAATTGACTGAAATCAATTTCTATGATCGTATAATATTTTTATTTATCAATCTTGATCATTTATAAATGCTTGTTGCTAAATTTTTATATGGATCAAATCCATAGACTTTGGGATCTTGAATAAGATTTTCTTCCATTAGGGTTCTAGAGTTTTTGTTTAACTTTTCCAAGTGTTTAAATTTCAAGATTCATTATTTGATGGATGAATTTCACTTGATTTGAATTTAGTTGGATTCAAATTTTATTCAAAGTTTGTTCAAAGATGGGTTTTGATGTTTCCATTTGAAACAAAAAGTTTCTTCTCATCCTAAATTTCATCAATTATTTATTTTGCTTATTTATTTTTCACATTACAAAATTTGGAAATTTTTGGGATGTGACAGGCTACCACCCTTAAAAAAAATCTCTTCCTAAGGTTTGGGAAAGCTGAAGGTTACAAATTGGCTTCAAAACAACTAGGGTACTACCACCCTTAAAAATTTCCAACTAGATTACATCTTGGCTCACTTGGGATCTTGATGAAACTTCTCTGGGCAGACATCTGCATAGTGTCCTTTGTTTCCACATTGGAAACATGTGACAAGGCTGAGATCCTTCATAGGCTTGCTTGTCCTGTACCTCATCTTTTCTGGACAATTGCTTGCATAATGTCCTTGGTCGCCACAATTGTAACTTGTGACAAGGTTGAGTTCTTCACGTATCTTCTGTGGAAAAGTTGATACATAATGGCCTAGCTCTTTGCAGTTGTTGCACCACACTTGGCTAATTTCCTTATTCTTCTTTTTCTTAGGTTTCTCCAAAGCTAGGAGTTCTTCTAGTTCATGTTCTTCATATCTCACATCAAAGGTGGGAAAGTCTCCTTGGTTCCTTAATCGTTTCTTTAGATAATAAATACGTTTCCTCTTTTGTCCATCAAGGTGATTCTTAGTGTATGGAGGTGCAAGCTGAGATTTTCCTTTGTCTTCATCCTTCTTGATAGAAGTTGTTTCCTCATGGGGTTTTCCATACTCTTGATGTATTCCACCTTGTTTCCTTTGTTGAACTATAGAATAGATGGGGCATTGGATAGGTACATGATTATTTCCTTCACATAGAAAACAAGTAGCTTGTGATGTGGGGCATTGTTTAGTTGGATGTTTCTCTTCACAATTGGGGCATTGATCTTCATGCTCTTTGGAAGTGTGATCCATGTCTCCACAAATATTGCAAGCTTGAGTTCCTTCTATAATATCATCCTTGACATCATTGTTGTCACAAACTCCTTGGGAAAGGTTGTCTTTCATATTGATCATTTGAGTGGTCATCCCTTGCAATAATTGAGATTGAATTTCCAAAAACTTTTTCAAGGTTGGGTCTAACTCATTGTTGTTGGCTAAAAGCTGAGTTGTCATCTGATTCAACTGGGCTTGGGTTGCTAGAAATTGTTCTCGTATGTGCATCTCTTGGTTGTTGTTATCACCATTCTTGACGTTGGAGTTTCTTGGAGAAGTCATCTGTTTGGGTTGGATTGGGATTAGAGTAGGCAAAAGGTTTCTAGAGAAGAATTCTAATCACACACAACAATTTACACAAGCAATGTGCAAGCAATCACAATCAAACATTCCACTCAAACAATAAGTTTCAAGCACATTTTTAGGCAACAAAATATTTTTGCTACACCACATAAGTTGGTGTGTTTGTTCTAAACTAAATATGGTGGTCCAACTATATGCTTCACTTGAGATCATTCCATCCTTCTTTGTTGTTCCTTCTTGAACAAGATCATTGTATCCTTGGAGAAATTCTTGTATCTTGGCCATCAAACTTCAAAGGTGATGATGGTTCCTCCTTAGTTATGTTTCCTTAGTCTTCAGGTCTTGAGTAATATTTCCTTGTCTCACTTGTAGTCCTTAGTGATGTCCAAGTTGAAGTCCTTGATGAAACTAAAGTTGAAGTTATTTGAGTTGGTGAAGTCCTTTGCTCATGGTTAAGGTTTTATCCATCAAGTTGAAATAGAAGAGATGTAGAATCAAAACCAAAAAGATTGAGGAAAGAGTTTACAAGATTGTTTGTAAATAAGTTTTGGAACAAATACAACTCCTATTTTTTAAGGAGTTTTGTCCAAGTCCTAGGGTTACAATCCTACAGGCAACACAGTGCTCTGATACATCTGTAGAGGTCCCATCCTTTAATAAGGTAGAGATCCCTGTGTTTACTATGCTAGTCCCTTGATCAATATCTAGCATCCACAGTTAAGATGTAATATCAAGAAACAAAGGTCATAATACAAATTTATAACCAGGAATAAAATAATTCATTACATCTTACATAGCTCATTTGGCTATCTCATTATAATGCAGCAGAAATAACTATATAGCATGGAGTCCTTCATCTTCAAAGTGCCACATGCAATCATGTTGGTTGTAGACTTGTAATCCTAATCAACACACTTCACTAACATCAAACAAACCTGCAACATATTAAGTTACAGCCACAAGGGTCAATACATTTGAATTGTATTGGCATGTGATACTATGGTAGTATAGTGGTATCTATCATCTATATGCATTTGGCTAAGTGGAGCTTAGGCTTGCTTTGCTCAAAATAGATTTTTCTTATCATTTGAAAACACTAAGTTTTTATTTGTCAAAATCACCCAAGGCATCTTCCGATAGAAATTGGTGATCCTTTAACCCTTGTTCAACCACAAGTTTTAACTTAGAAATTTGGATGAGGAGATTCTTGATAACTTCCATGTCTTGATGCTCAAATTGTCCATTGCCAGGGACATGGCTAAGTACTTAGATTTTACTCTCTGTAGAGGTGGTGCACTTTCCCCACAAGACTAGACATGCATCGAGACAAGATCTTTCAGAAGCCTTCCCTTAGACCAGAATGGACGCGTTCCAACCTATCATCCCCTACCACCAACTGTCCATTTGGCTAAGTTATTGTAACCTATATGGTCCAGGCAGAGCCCATAATGCCAAGTGACTGCACTTGAAACTTCTCAACATTTTACATCTCAAATATCTTTGTTCCTGGGTGGCATTCCACAAGTGAGATACACTAGGGTAAGCCATAAATATGGGCCCTGTGTAACCAATCAACACAAACCATTCTTTCCATTCCACCCAGGTGATTCATTCACATAGTTGTTTTATTAAACAAAAACACAAGTCCTTGACTTAGAAACATTTCATAGCATGAATATAATCCACCCTTGTTTTCTACTTGCTAAGCTAAGCATGATAGTAGTAGGGATCTTAACTTAGGAAAATTCTACTAAGGTTTCATCTACTAGGTTTTCCCATGGCTTAGTTTATACTTAGCAAAAATTCCATGCAAGTCCCACTTAGAAATATCACTAATGCATAGTGAAAATAATAGGACAAAAGTATGAAGCACCACTTTCCTTTTTGGTAGAGAATATAAGTTCACTCCTTGATCTTGAAATAATCACACTCTTCAAATTCCACTACAATTCAATAAAGCAAGCAAATATTCAATCTACCATTCAAGCAATCATCACATAGAATATTAAAAACAAAGCAATGCATGCAAGCATGCCAAAGATTGTTTTATTTGGAAAAGTGGTTTCTAATAGGTTATAAACATTATATTACATCTATTGGTCATTTATAAAAGTGGCAAAACCATTTGATATTAAGTTAGTGAAAATGGCCACTTTAAATCATTTTTGTTTTGCTAGAAATGATTTAAATCCAAGGGATATTTTCTAGTGTTTACCAAATATATTTTTTAACACAATTATTAGTGTTTTATGGTCAAGTGTTTAATATTAAAACTATTTGCAAAAGGTTTTACCCATAAACCATTTTTAAATCAAACCATATTTTATTTCATTAGAAATGCCTTTAAACAAAGTAACAATTTTCTAGATTTCACCAAATATATTTTTAAATCCTAAAACTTGGTGTTTAGGGTCAGAGAGTTTAAATCAAATCATTTTCCAAAGGTTTTACTCAAAAAGAATTTTTAACACATAAACAATATTTTTATTTAACTAGAAATGCTCATATTCAAAGATTTATTCTTAAACTTCAAAAAATATGCTTTTAGATCCACAAGTTGGTTTATATGGTCATTGGGTTCAAAACAAACCATTTGCCAAATATTTTATCTTAAGAACATTTCTAGAACAAATTTTATACACAAAATATGTCTATACAAGTTTCTGCAAAAACAACCAGTTTTACAGAAGCAATTCATTAAACAAAGTGCATGGTTGGAAATTACTTGTTTTGCTGATTCCATTGATATAAAATTTGCAAAATTTGGACGTGTGGATCAAAAGTTATGAATTTACAAATTCTAACATCTAATAGAATCAAATCTGTTTTTAAAACAAATCCTGAGCCACGTGTCACGTTCCTACTGGCTGGTGCCGCTTCGGTTGGATCGACCTTTTTGGGCCATCAGATCTAAACGACTACGCACGGCACAGATCAAAGGATACCCCTTCGGGTTATGTTCTATCGTGTGCATCCGATCAAAATCCAACGGCCTAAATTAAATAACCTAAAACGGGCGGCGCTGGCGGCGCTGGCTGGTGGCAGAGCGGTCTGGAGGTGCCGTCGCCGACGATGCAGGAAGCGAGAGATGGTGGGGAGAAGCTCACCGAGTTCGCCTCGTCATGCTGAAGCTCAAGGTTGTCGTCGCGGGGACAGGGGCGCACGGACGGGTCGGCAATCTCTCGCCGGAGTTGCTCCTGGCGACGGGTGCGCTCGGTTGGAGACGGAGGCGATGCTATAGGATGCGCTAAGAGAAACAGGGGGTTGCGTTAGATGCGCACAATGCTGGGGATCACACACGTATCAACTAGAGAAGAGGGGGAAGCTGGGGCTTATGGGGGAAGGTCACCGGAGTAGACGCAGTCGTCAGTGGCACTCTCGTGTTGAAGCTATCGATGTTCTGGGGCATGTGCGAGCAGGAGGAGACCACCGGGAGGTTCATACAGTAGAGGGGAGTAGGCTCGAGTGGTTGAGGGGGCAAGGCGGTGGTTGGTGCTGTCGGAATCATCGCCGAAGTATCATCGGCAAAGGGAGTTCGAGCTCAAAATTTGGGCAGCCTAGTGGCTCTCTGGCGACGGGGTGTGAGGGTGGTCAGGGGGCAAGAATCACGTGGCATTGATGTGAATTAAACACGCGAATCAACGGCACTAACGGGAGAGAGAGTGGGAGGAAGAACTAGTCGCGACGGGTTGAAGAGATGACTGACAGGTGGGGTGTAGAGGTCCCAACCTTTAATAAGGTAGAGATCCCTGTGTTTACAATGCTAGTGCCTGGATCAATAGCTAGCATCCACAGTTAAGATGTAATATCAAGAAACAAAGGCCATATTACAACTTTATAACCAGGAATAAAATAATTCATTACATCTTACATAGCTCATTTGGCTATCTCATTACAATGCAGCAGAAATAACTATAGCATGGAGTCCTTCATCTTCAAAGTGCCACAGGCAAACATGTTGGTTGTAGACTTGTAATCCTAATCAACACACTTCACTAACATCAAACAAACCTGCAACATAATAAGTTACAGCCACATGGGTCAATACATTTGAATTGTATTGGCAAGTGATACTATGGTAGTATAGTGGAGTTTATCATCTATATGCATTTGGCTAAGTGGTTCTTAGGCTTGCATTGCTCAAAATAGATTTTCCTTATCATTTGAAAACACTAAGTTTTTGTTTGTCAAAAATCACCCAAGGCATCTCCCAATAGAAATTGGTGATCCTTCAACCCTTGTTCAACCACAAGTTTTTAACTTAGAAATTGGGATGAGGAGATTCTTGATAGCTTCCATGTCTTGATGCTCAAATTTTCGTTTACCAGGGACATGGCTAAGTACTTAGATTTTTCACTCTGAAGAGGTGGTGCACTTTCCCCACAAGACTTGGTTTCACCAATACAAGATCTTTCAGAAGCCTTCCCTTAGACTAGAATGGACACGTTCCAACCTATCATCCCCTACCACCAACTATCCATTTGGCTAAGTTATTGCAACCTATATGATCCAGGCAGAGCCCATAATGCCAAGTGGCTGCACTTGAAGCTTCTCAACATTTGACATCTCAAATCTCTTTGTTCCTGGGTGCCATCCACAAGTGAGATACACAAGGTAAACCATAGAAATGGGCCTTGTGTAACCACTCAACACAAACCATTCCTTCCATTCCACCTAGGTGATTCATTCACTTAGTTGTTTTATTAAACAAAACACAAGTCCTTGACTTAGAAATATTCCATAGCATGAAATATAATCCACCCTTGTTTTCTACTAGCTAAGCATGATAGTAGTAGGAATCTTAACTTAGGAAAGTTTCTACTAAGGTTTCATCTACTAGGATTTCCCATGCATAGTTTATACTTAGCAAAAAGTCCATGCAAGTCCTGCTTAGAAATATCACTAGTGCATAGTGAAAATATTGGGACAAAAGTATGAAGCATCACTTGCCTTTTTGGTATAGAGTATAAGTTCACTCCTTGATCTTGCAATATTCACACTCTTCAAATCACTACAATTCAATCAAGCAAGCAATATTTCAATCTACCATTTAAGCAAACATCACATAAAATAATAGAAACAAAGCAATGCATGCAAGCATGCCAAAGATTGTTTTATTTGGAAAAGTGGTTTCTAATGGGTTATAAACATTCTAAAACACCTATTGGTCATTTTATAAAAGTGGCAAAACCATTTGAAAAAGATTTTACCTATAAACCATTTTTAAACCAAATCAATATTTTATGTGGTTGAAAATGCTTTTAGCAAAGTAATAATCTTTATAGGGTTCACCAAATACATTTTCAAATCATAAAACTTGGTGTTTGGGGTTTAAATCAAAACATTTCCCAAAGGTCTTCCTCCAAAATCATTTTTAAACCATAATCAACATTTTTATTTGGCTAGAAATGCTTTTATTCCAAGATTTATTCGTTTGCTTCACCAAATGTATTTTTTTGAAACCACCAATTGATTTCTATGGTCAGTAGGTTCAAAACAAACTATTTGCCAAAGATTTTATCACCAAAGTAATTTTAGAAAGAATTTTATATTCAAAACATGCCTACACAAGTTTCTGCAAAAACAATCATTTTTCTAGAAGCAATTTACTAAAAAAGGAAATGGTTGGATAGGGTTTGTCTTGCTGATTCCATTGATATAAAATTTGCAAAATTTGGACGTGTGGTTTGAAAGTTATGCAATTTACAAAATCAAACCTCTAATAGATTAGTTTCTGTTTTTAAAAGAAAAGGCTGGCCACGTGGAGCGATTCTATTGGTCAATAATAGTTCATGTGGATCGACAGATACAGACTGCAGGATCTAACTTGATCGCACGGCACAGATCGCTCATACCCTTTTGTTTAAGTCATCTATTCCTATCCACGCGATCTAGATCCAACGGTTGCTACACGTTTGACCTAAAGCGAGTGGCGCTGGCGGCGGCGACTGGCGACACCGCGCTCGGGCTGCAAGCTTGCCGACGAACTAGGTCACGCGGGGAGGTGTGAGGATGCTCACCAGAATCGCCGTGAAGTACTGATTCACGTCGCTTCTTTGGTTGGCCAAGGGGAGCACAGAGACATCGACGATTGCTCGCCGGAGTCTGTACGGCGTCAGGCACGCTCTGGTCGTCGCAGTTGGCGAGGCTACAGGCCACGAGGAGGCAAAACAGGGGGTCTGTTAGACGCGCAAGAGAGAGGAGAGTGTAGGAGTATCATCCTGAGAGGAAGGGGAGGTCGGTGTTACCGGGGAGAGGTCGATGGAGTTGTTGTCGTCGACGGCGGTACTCTGTCAAGGTTGTTGCCGAGGATATGGAGAACGTGCGGGCTCGAGGAAGGTACCGAGAGATGCGCCTGGCAATAGGGAGTAAGCTCGCATGTGCTAGGGAGCAAGGGGAGGCGTGGTTTGGCCGGAATCGTCGCCGGAAGTCATCGGAGACGGTGGCAGTGTGGAGATGAATTGGGACGGCCTGACGGCGGAAAGGGATGGGTGAGAGAGGGGAAATGGAGAGGGGACGCAAGCGATTTAGTATGCATGAATGCGGGGCTGAATCACTAAGGCATTGATGCGAATTTACGCGAGCGATTATAGCCAGAAACGGCCGGCGAGGTGAGCGACGTGGTCGTCGCGGGGTTGAAGACGCTGACGGGGCATGTGAGGTCTGGCGGCAGCGAGAGAGAGAGAGTGGGGGTGGGGTCCAACCGTCAGCGACCTTGCGGGTTCGTTCGCAAGTAAAAGAAAACGCTTCGGGGGAAGTGAGAGTGGGCTGCTGGGCTTAGTGGGCTAGCTGGGTTGGGCCGGCTTTGCTCACTTTTTTTTTGTTCTGATCATTTTTCTTTTTCCCTTTCTAATATTCTGTTTTGATTTTGTTTAATCTTTTCAAACAACTTTGATTTCAAACTTCAACCAAACTTTATGTGTATTCAAATACTGATTAATAATACATTCTGAAGTCAAATTTGGAATAATATATTTATTCTTTTTGGGGTCTTTTAGTTATTTAAAAACAAAGCCCTTGCTTTAAATTCAATTAATATCTAATATATTTTTAACCCTTATTTAATTTCAATTTTTCACAAAACCCTTTTCTGTAAGTTTTATTCATTTATTAGGGTGTCAAATAATTCACTTTGAATTATTTGGAATACTTTTAATATGATTTATTAATCATTTTAAAATTGGGTATTTGTCTTTATTCAAATAGGGATAGAATTTGGTCAATGCCCTTTTTAAATAATTTGAAGATTCTTTATCGATTATTGGATTTGGATTATAATTATTCAATTTGCTTATGGACTAGGCCAAGTTTTAATTTGGCCTTTAAATATTCCTCATTTAATATTTCTATCTTTATCTTATATAATCCATATCTTTTTATATTAGATCCAAACTTGGTGATTCCAATTTGAAAAACCTTATTTAATATTTTTTTATCCTTTTAAATATTTTTAGGATTATTTGCTCACCATCTGGTATGGATTTTGGATAAGTGCTTTATTAGCTTTGGAAATTACTTTTCCTTATCTTATTAAATTCATAAGATTTTATTCATGGCTCCAAATTAAGTGAAACCAATTCATATGGTTTTATAATATTTCTATTTGTCATTCTTGATCATTTAAAAATGTTTGTTGACAAATTTTTATTTGGATCAAATCCATAGGCTTAGAGATAACTTGGAAATGTTTTTCTTCCATCAGGGTTTTAGAGTTTTGGTTTATTTTCCAAGTGTTTAAATTTCCAGATTCACTTATGAAGAATGCATTTCACTTGATTTGAATTTAGTTTGGATCCAACCATTAACTAAAGTTTGTTCAAGATGGGATTTTAAGTTTCCATTTAGAAACAAAAGTTTCTTTTCACCCTAAAATTCAACAATTATTTACTTTGTTTATTTATTTTTCACATTACAAGATTTGGGGCCAGGCGAGAGAGAGGAAGAGAAACAGTGGGGCCAGGCGATCAGTGACTGCGTGGGTTCCTGCTGCGGTGAGAAAACACTTCGCGTTTGAGAGAGAGGGAGTGGGCTAGTTGGACCAGTGGGTTGGGCTTGCTGGGTTGGGTTGTTTCTTTCCTTTTTTTTCTGTTTCATTTTTCTTTTTATGTTTTCTATTTCTGTTTGATTTTTATTCAATTGATTTCAAACCTTTTTCTTTTCAAATCTTTTCAAACTTTTCAGTAAGTTTTTAATCTGTCTAAACATGTATTTTAAATACCATTTTAGGAATAATTCTTTTATTCTTCTTATGGTTTTATTCTTTATTAAAATAAGCATTTGCCTTTATTCAAATAAGATTAAATATATTTTCAAATTCTTTATTTGAACTCAAACTTTCACTAAACCTTTTTCAGTAGGTTTTATTTATTTAATAGGGTGTTAAATAATTCACTTTGGATTATTTAAAATATTTTTAATATGATTTATCAATCATTTTAATAGGGCTTGTCTTTATTCAAATAAAAATCAAATACGGTTTTAAATCCATTTTTATTCAAATGATTCTTTTATTTCATTTAAGTTTATTAAATGACTTTTATTCCACTTGGGCAAATTTCATTTATTATTTTCCCATGATTTAACTAATCATTTCTATTTGGGTTTTTGTCTTTATTTAATAGAATGGAATTTGGTCAATGCCATATAATTTTATTTGAATATTCTTTATCCATTTATTTCATTTGGATTTGGATTATATTTATTCCATTTGCTTAAGGACTTGGCCAAGTTTTATTTTGGATTTTGATTATTCCTTATTTATTTATTTATTTCTTTGTCTTATAAAATCCATATCTTTTTATATATAGATCCAAAATTGGTGATTCCAATTTGTGGAATTTTATCTAATATTTGTTTATACTTTTAAATCTCTTTAGGATTATTTTACTCACAATTTGGTATGGATTTTAGATAGGAGCTTTATTAGCTTTGGAAATTATTTCCTTATCTTATTAAATTCATAAGTTTTTATCCATGGTTCCAAATTGACTGAAATCAATTTCTATGATCTTATAATATTTTTATTTATCAATCTTGATCATTTATAAATGCTTGTTGCTAAATGTTTATATGGATCAAATCCATAGACTTTGGCATCTTGAATAAGATTTTCTTCCATTAGGGTTTTAGAGTTTTTGTTTAACTTTTCCAAGTGTTTAAATTTCAAGATTCATTCTTTGATGAATGCATTTCACTTGATTTGAATTTATTTGGATTCAAATTTTATTCAAAGTTTGTTCAAGGTGGGTTTTAATGTTTCCATTTGAAAGAAAAAGTTTCTTTTCAACCTAAATTTCATCAATTATTTATTTTGCTTATTTATTTTTCACATTACAAAATTTGGAAAATTTTGGGATGTGACATGGCGGTTCCAAGATGGTTACGAAAGTATGTCTAGGAACTTTGATAGTTCAAAAAGTGGGGTCTCGCTTCTCTTGATAATGTAGAGATATTCTCTAGGTGCACTTGGTATTTCGATGTCACCAATCATCTGCACAGACATAGTTATGATAGAGGTATGTAGTAAGTAGACATTATACCGATGACCTCTGGATCAATAACCAAAAGCGGAGTCTGGATGCCCATGATGGTTCCTACTTCACTACGGAAATATTGTATTGAGTCAACCCGTTTATTATACATATACTAATACTTGTTCGTCGTGATATCTATGTGACAATCTGAAGTGAGATGTTAGTATCCACGTGAATCAACTCCTTGACCACTATATAGGTTATCCTCGTTGTGATTTTACTCTCTTTAACTCGTATCTATATTCGGATGTCCTTTATGATCTCAATGTTTGCGCAGATGATTGGGTGACATCGTAATATCGAGTGGGCCTAGAGAATATATCTCCATCTTCAGGAGGAGTAATATCGGGATCTGTTGAACTATCCAAATTCACATACACACTTTTGTAATCATCTTGGAATCACCAGTACGACCACCTTCATGGCTGGGTTGGTAAAATTACAAAGATGAGTCTTCTAGCATGAGGGTACTTGATATTGTCATGGTCTTCAGTATATATGCATAAGATAATGATCTGATGATTTGACATTAACTTCACAACACTATCTCATAGTAAATGATCCATTGGATATGTTATGTACCCTTGTTACTCTTGACAAGGTACTCCCGTTATTGGTGGTATCTTCGGTTACAATAACTTTTCTACCATGATATGTAAACCTGATCATCACATAACACATGGGCTAGTCCTAAAGGCTGGACTAGGACCATCATGGTTAGTTCATCTTTATCACACCCGCAAGTAAGATTTCCTTTGATTTTTACTATCAAGATTCAGAAAAGGTGTAGCATAGTTTAACAAACCTATGTATTAAACAGAAAATTATATAATAATTATTTTTACTAAAAGCACTAATCCCAACGCAATTAAGGAGGGCAATCAATGGTATCTTCATCAATGGCAATCATAGAATGCATATGGAAGACATGCAAAGGAATGCATATAGATCTATGAAACTGAGTCTCAAAGAAAATTCCCTTACTTGCGGTAGAGCTATAGATTTCCTTATCATGCAGTAAGCTGTTGATGTAGGTGAGAAGATCCACCTGTCGCGGTTGTGGCGGTAGCTAGAGCGGGTGTGTAAGATCCCTCCTTTATAAAGGAAAAGGATCCCTGTGATTGCAATGCTAGTCCCCGGATCAATGCTAGCATCCACAGTTTAAGATGAAGTACACAGATACAAAGGTCATTATTACAGCCATTCCAGAGATAAACATAATCTTTACAACTCCAAGGCCATAGGCCTGATACAAGAGTTTGAATAAGTAAATAAATAAAAGTCTTCATCTTCATGTGCCACAGGCAAACATGTTGAGTGTAGACTCATGACTCCTAATCCTCATTAGAGTATCATGCAACATCACAAGTTACAGCCACAGTGGGTCAATACATTGGAATAGTATTGGCAAGTGATACCTTAGTATAATTTAGGTGGACTAGATACTATATGCAATTTGGCTAAGTGTAGCTTGGCTTGCTTTGCTCAAAATAGGTTTTGCCTATTAATTGAAATCACTAAGTTTTTCTTTGTCAAAACTTTTTCCCAAGGAACCATGATGGGGATGTGCCTACCGGGGTATACCCAGCAGGACGTTTCCGACTGGCCCAAAGAACTGGCGAGTGGGCCTGCAAGATGGCGACTGGATCAAAGCCCGGCGTGGATTCAAGCGACTGGAAGCTGAAGGCCCAGGCGAGTAGATAGGCCTAGTCGGATTAGGTTAAACAAGCACCGAAGCCTTAACTGATTCGGTTGAGATATGTAAACCCTAAGGGAGGTGAGCCTATATAAACCTCCCTGCGGGGCGTGTAAAGATACGTTCCATCATACACCCAAGCGACTCGCCGCCTAGCCGTCGAGCTCGCCCATTATACCACCTTCATAATTCAATCTAGCAGGAGTAGGTCTTTACCCTCCGGGGGGCCGAACCTGGGTAAAACCCTGTGTCTCCGCCCTCATCTCACACCGCAGATGGCTGGCCGCCCTTGCCCCTCGTTCTACTACTCGCTGCCGATTGCAGCGTCTGCCGTGACCATTCCCACGACAGTGGCGCCCACCGTGGGGCCTGGCCGGTCTGGCCGGTGTTCTGCGGCGAGATCCAATCTGGCCATCAACGAGTCGGTCGCCACCGGCCGCATGATAGCGATTGGCGAGATGCTCCAGATCTTGCCAAGCAGCTATGTCCCGGCGGCGCGACCCGTCACGCACAGCATGATCCTGCCAGTGGGCACGATCAGCCTCTTCGTCGGCCTCACCGACATCATCGTCTCGGAATACTCGGCACGCATCCACGAGTCGCCGCCACACGATCGGCTCTCTGAGAGCCAGGTCCGCACAATCCATCGCCTCGCCTCCGAGTACAACTCGGCCCACAGCGACGTGGCCGAAAACTCCGCGGCAGCGGAAGACGCAGCCCTCAACGACGACGCCGACTCGGCGACCCCGGCATCACTCGCCGGTTCCATCACCGCGACATCACCCGCGGGCTCCATCACCCAGGTCTCCAACGTGGGAGACTTCGAGGATCCTTCCATCCTTGGGATCTTCGACTTCGACTCCGGATCGGAAAACTCTGCCGACCTCCGCGACGGGACCGGTCGTCACGCCGCAACCTATATGGCGACTGGCACCGATCCGCCGGAGGACCCGTTCTCCACTCCGATCCCTGCCAACGCCACGGCGACGGAGGTCGAGGAACTCCGCCTGAAGCTGGCGGAGGCCGTCCGCAAGGAGCAGGCCGAGCGCGAAAAATTTCGCCTTGAGCAGGTGACGGCGCAGGAGCTGTCGCGTTACCACGCGCAACGAATCAGGACGCGCCTGAACCCTACCGTTCGGGGGCGCGCCCTGAACTTCGACGACGAAAACGACCCGGCCCGCGCGGCCGAGCGCGCGATCTGCGAGAACGCGCCACCAGGAGGAAGCGCCCGGCCCCCTCCAGGGTCGACGGCGATGGGCGCCCCACCACCACCCAACCGCACACCCCCCAGGGACTAGCCGCGGATAGTAGTCTCCTCACGGGAGCGAGACGCAAACGGCCTCCCACTGTTCTCCACCCCGATGGACAACCTCGTGGCAGGCCGAGCAGCAGCCGACAACATCGCGGCCACCGGCGACGGCGCCCTACAGATCCAGTACGTCCGGGCCCTGCTCACAAAGGCCGTCGAGCAGCAAAACGCAGGCGCCGACTCGTAGGGTCGAGTGTACTCGCGTTCTTCGGGAAGCAGAGCGGCCTCCAGCGGCCGCCCACTGGCGGCAAACACCCTCAACTGCCCGCCACCAGAGCCATTGCAGCTCCAACACCGACCTGCAAACGCGGCACTCTCCACCAACGACCCCAGGCCAGCGACCAACTTCGTCGCCGCCAACGGTCAACCCATCGACGCCCGCACCCACATCATCAACAACCAAAGCTGGTGCGCACTCCAGCCCGACGACCTGCGACACACCCTAACCAATCGCCGCGACGGCGAGCCAATGGGGTCGCTCAGTCGACTCGGCCCCAAGTGCTTCGGACCAATGATCCGAGGCGAGAAGTACCCGCCAAACTTTAAGGCGCCGAAGGAGATAGAAAAATACGACTCCTCGTACGACCCCACCGTTTGGCTCGATACATATCTCATGGCAATGGGGATCGCAGGCCACACTGACCTGCTAGCCGCCCGCTACCTCCCCCTGATGATGGAGGGGACGTGCAGGCAGTGGATAGCATCGACTCCTGGGAGGAGATGCGCGACGCCTTCATCAGGCACTTCGAGTGCTCCTACACCCGCGCCACCACCATCGAGGACCTGGAGCGATGCGTCCAGGGACCCCGCGAGTCGACCCGCAACTGGGTCCAACGGTGGCAGGAACTTTGGTACAACGCGGTCGGCATCCACCCGGACACCGTGATCCATTGCTTCAAGACCTCGTGCCGCTACGAGCCGCTGGTCGCCAAGCTCAAGAGACACTCTCGCACTCTCGACAACATACCGGACCTCCTCGAGATCGCCAAACGGTACGTGGAGGAAGACCCAAACCAGGAAACCGACGACGAGTCGGGGGGTCAACGCCGCACGAACGGCAACGACATCGGACGACGGTCCGACCTACGCTACAGCAACACTCGCCTCACCGGCAAGCGCCGTAGTGATGGGCGAGTCGACTTCGTCGCCAACGCCGGGCACGCACAACGCGAGCCCAAGAGCTTCCGCCGCGACGGCGGCAACTACAAGGCCAAGCCAAGGTTCGATCCTGCGACCCTTCTTAACCAACCTTACGCGTTTCATAGCAGGGAAGGGAAGCCCACAACGCACACAACCGCCGACTGCCACACCCTCAGGGAGATCGAGAAGGCACGGCGAGCTAGGGAGGACCCTGACAACAACCCGCCAAACGGCGGAAAGTTCGGCAACGTGGCCGGGTCGCTCCATACCTTCACCGGCTTCAACACGAAGCGCGAGAAGAAGGTCATCACCCGCGCCGTCGCCGTCAACGCGGTGGCCTAGGTGGACATTCCCCAGTTCCTCAACTGGTCGGAGTAGCCCATCACCTGGAGCCGCCAGGACCACTCGCCACGCATCGAGTATCCAGGGCGAGTCGCCCTGGTGGTCAAGCCAAAAGTGGGCGAGTAATGGCTCCCCAAGACATTGATGGACGGCGGCAGCTCCATCAACATCCTGTACCTGGACACCTTCAGGCGGCTGCGGCTCCCGCAGTCGATGATCGAGACAACCCACACCACGTTCCACGGCATCGTACCCGGTCGGAAGGCGTACCCGATCGGCAAGGTCACGCTGCCAGTCACCTTCGGCACCCCAGCAAACTTCCGCACCGAGCGGATCGTCTTCGAGCTGGTGCCCTTTGACATCCCCTACCACTGCGTCCTGGGACGCCAGGCGTTCGCCAAGTTCATGGCAGCGCCACACTACGCGTACAACGCGATGAAGCTTCCCGGGCCGTGCGGCGTCATCACCATCAACGGCGACCCCGACATGGCCGCCGAGTGCGAGGCCAAAGGAGCCGAGCTCGCTGATGCTGTCATCGCGGCAGAGGCCAACCACGCTGACGAGCTCGCCAAGTACGCGAGCGGGGTGAACAATGACGACCCCACCATACTCAAGAAGCCCAACTCGGAGGGCGCAAACACCTCAGCCTTCGAGGCAACGACACACACTCGCACCGTCGAGCTGGTCCCAGGCGACTCCAGCCAGACGGTGACGATCGGAACAGGGATGAGCCCAGCCTAGGAAGGCGTGCTCATCGAGTTCCTCCGTGAGAACAGAGATATCTTCGCATGGAAGCCCTCCGACATGCCTGGTGTCCCTAGGGAGCTCGCTGAGCACAAACTAAACGCCGACCCCAAAGTGCGACCCGTCAAGCAGTCGCTGCGTCCCTTCAATGAAGAGCGCCGCCGAGCCATCGCCGAGGAAGTGCAGCGTCTACTCGCTGCAGGCTTCATCCGGCCAATCAAGTACTCCAAGTGGCTGGCGAACCTAGTCCTGGTCGAGAAGAAGAACGGCACCTGGAGGATGTGTATCGATTACACAAACTTGAACAGCGCCTGCCCAAAGGAGCAGTTCGTCCTCCCACGGATCGACCAAATAATCGACTCCACCGCGGGCTCAGAATCGCTATGTTTCCTCGACGCCTACTCTAGGTACAACCAGATCAAGATGGCCGTCGAGGACGAGGAGAATACGGTGTTCATCACGCCATTCGGAGCCTTCTGCTACACCGCCATGACCTTTGGCCTCAAGAATGCCGGGGCGACCTATCAGCGGTGCATGCAGGAGTGCCTCGCGAGCCAAATTGGCCGCAACATCCACGTCTACATCGACGACGTGGTCGTAAAATCCGCTCGCCAGGATAATCTACTCGCCGACCTGGCGGAAACATTCGCCAACTTGCGAAGATACAAGATAAAGCTTAACCCAGGCAAATTCACCTTCGGTGTACCAGCAGGGCAACTACTGGGTTACATCGTCTCCAAGCGCGGGATAGAGGCGAACCCCACCAAGATCGACACGATCACCCGACTCGGCAAACCCGAGTGCTTGCGCAACGTCCAGAAGCTGGCCGGGCAAGTAGCGGCTCTTAGTCGCTTCATCCCCCGCTTGGGCGAAAAGGCGATGCCCCTATACCGCCTAATGCGCAAGAACCCCACATTCCAGTGGGACAAGGAGGCGGACGACACGCTCCGCGACCTTAAGAAGGTACTACTCGTCACACCGCTACTCGCCGCCCCAACCGACAAAGAACCCATGCTGGTTTACGTCGCGGCTTCTGAGCGTGTCGTCAGCGCTGTCATGGTCGTCGAGCGACCCGAGGAAGGAAAGGAGCGCCCAGTACAGCGACCGGTGTACTACATCATCGAGGTCCTCACCGAGTCGCGCCAGCGGTACCCGCAGTACCAGAAGCTGGTATACGTGGTCTTCAGAGCATAGCAACGCCTGCTGCACTACTTCCAGGAGCACCCGATCACGGTCGTCTCCTCAGCACCGTTGCAGGACATCATCCGCAACCGTGAGGCGACCGGGCGAGTCGCCAAGTGGGCTGTCAAGATCGGCGTCCACAACATCATATACGAGCCATGAAGAGCAATCAAATCGCAAGCCCTAGTGGACTTCATCGCCGACTGGGAAGAGGCCCAGCAACCAGAGAAGCTGCCATACCTCCACTACTGGAGCCTGCACTTCGACGGCTCCAAGAACGCGGACGGCGCAGGCGCAGGGATCGTGCTAACTTCACCGAAGGGCGACAACCTCCGCTACGTCCTCTGCCTCGACTTCACACCGTGCACCAACAACATGGCCGAGTACGAGGCCTTACTCCACGGCATGCGAGCTGCCAGGGCAAGTCGCCGGCACCTGCGACGCAGTCTCCCCCACCATGGCGGCGTACCGCCAAGCAGTGGACAAACTGGGCGGACACTTCGCAGGCTACTCTGTCGAGTGGATCGACAGGCGGAAGAACGAGGAGGCCGACGCACTCTCTCGCATCGGGTCGACTCGACTCGCACCACCCGCCGGTGTCTTCCTCGACACAATCACCAAACCATCAGTCTCTCCCCCAAGGGAGATCGACATCGGAGTCCCGCTGCAGCCAGAGGCAGCCCTGGTCGCACTCGTCACCGAGCCAGACGACTGGACCAAGCCCTACATCGCCTACCTGGAGGCTGGCACCTTGCCGGCAGACGAGACGGACGCCCGGATGATCGCACGCCGATGCAAATCCTTCACCATCATCGACGGCGAGCTCCACAAGCGAAGCGTCACCGGCGTGTTCCAACGCTGCGTCCAACCGGCCGAAGGACGCAAGATCCTCCACGACGTCCACTCCGGCGACTGTGGCCACCACGCCGGTGCTCGCTCCCTGGTCGCCAAGGCTATGCGGCACGGCTTTTACTGGCCCACCGCACAAGCCGACGCTGTCGACATCGTCCAGCGGTGCGCCGGGTGCCAAAAATACGCCAATCAGACGCACGTGCCGAGCTCGGCGCTGAAGACAATCCCCATCACCTGGCCATTCGCCGTATGGTGCATGGACATGGTGGGCCCCTTCAAGAAGGCTCCCTCCGGCTACACCCACCTCCTGGTCGCGGTCGACAAATTCACAAAGTGGGTGGAGGCCAAGCCAGTCCGGAAATGTGACGGGAAGACCGCCACAAAATTCCTACGCGAGCTCATATATCGCTACGGGTTCCCCAACAGCATCATCACGGACAACGGCACCAACTTCGCCAAAGGAGCCATGGCCGAGTTCTGCGAGGAACACCACATCCGGCTCGACCTGGCGTTAGTCGCCCACCCGGAGTCCAACGAACAAGCTGAACGGGCCAACCAGAGCATCCTCCACGGCCTGAAGCCGTGGCTCCAAGTACCACTCGAGCGCACCGCCGGGTGCTAGGTCGAGGAGCTACCCTTCGTTATCTGGGGCATCCGCACCTCAGTCAACAGGTCGACAGGGTTCACACCCTTCTTCATGCGGTACGGCGCCGAGGCAGTCATGCCCACCGACCTCGAGCACGACTCGCCAAGGGTCGTCCACTACATGGAGGTTGCGAACAAACTCGCACGACAGGATGGAGTCGATCAACTCGACGAGGCACGCGACCTAGCTTGCTCGCGCACCGCCATCTACCAGCAAGGACTCCGCCGCTACCACAGCCGGCGGGTGAAAACTCGCACCTTCCAAGAAGGCGACCTGGTGCTGTGCCTCATCCAGGACAAGAAGGGCATGCACAAGCTATCCCCTCCATGGGAGGGACCATTCGCCATCGGGCGTGTACTCGACAACGACGCCTATTACCTCATCGATGTCCGCGGGGACGGCAAACTCGACGTCAAGCGACCATGGAATGTAAACCTCCTACGGAAGTTCTATTCCTAGAACGCCACATATGTACTCTCCAGTCGCTATGAAATAAAAAGAATTGGTTACCGCAAATTGCGTTTACTCTCCGTGTCTTGTGCCACCCACACTTGTAATAACAGCGTCAAGCTAACCACAGAAGTCAACCTTTGGTAAAGCGATCGGCACGGCCAAGTAGTGCGATGCAAAAGCACTGAGTTACCTCAGGTTTTGCATCGTCCACGAAAAACGCCTACCCGGAGCCCCATTGGAGTCGCCTAGCCCGACTGGCTTTACGAGCCAAGACAACTGCCTTCGCTTCTCACAGCGACCATGATCCTCCGCATCCTCGACATAGCGACTCGAACGGTTACGTACCACGCTCGGGGACTGACGACCAGTTCAACGCGAGTGGCTTGGGAAAACGCCAAGTATGAGAGCATGCCCAGGACTCGCCATGCGACTGACCCCACGGGCCAGGCAGGAGTGATGCGCTCAAACCAACGCGCCAAGTCCTCACCCACCCTCGAGTCGCGCCTAGAACAACCAAGTACCACGCTCGGGGACTCGGCTATCCGACCTCGTTCGCGCAAGGGAAAACAGTGAAGTACAGAGCACTCAAGGGAGTCGCCTAGCGACTGGCTCTTCGAGTCCGGGCGAGTCGACCACAATAACAAAACATTTCAAACCATAAACAGATCACACACGAGGTAAACCCCACAAAAGGGCGGACACGCTCGGGGACTCGTTCAAAACCTCAATCACGAAACACATATCAAATCCCAAAACAGACACGCCGTCTCATTCATTAGCTCGTAGCGTTGTCTCAAATTACAAAATACGCCTAAACGGTAGACCTGCTACTAATGCCCCAGGGCAAACTATCCTATTCTGCAGGCTTCGACGACGACTCGCCAGCACCATGGCGATTGCGGATGAATGGCGTGTACGGGTTCGATGGATACGTCGTCAGCTCACCCGCCATCGCCGCGCGGAAGGGCTGCTCGACCTTGAAGTCCCGATGCTACGGCTCGGGGTCGTTGGGCGCGACGACCGTCTCCTGGTACGGAAGGAGGTCGCCCATTGCCCAGACACGCTCGGAGTACATCGCAGCGCAGTCCGTCAACTTGAGCACCTCGGACAGATCCACTGCGCCGGTCGATGACGGGTAGCCACTCGTCACGTCGTCGATATCGAAATCCTCCGGAAAGTGAGCAAGTCCAAGGCTAAGCGCCGTCGCCGCTCCGCGCCGAAACGCCGATCGCGTCATGAATTCAACGACCGTGGGCGCCTTCTCCAAGTACTTCCACACCTCAACGAGATCACTCGGAATTACCTCCGTGGGAGATATCTCCTGGAGGTAGGCTCGGATACACGTCGCCGAAAACGTCGTCGAATCCACGAGCATGGACACACATTGCCGCGCGTCGAACGAGCTCGCTTCTTCCGCGCTATCAAGGATGCGACCTGCGAGTGGAAGAAAACAATAAGTACATCGGGTACCACAACAGTACACATGTCATTGGCAGAGGCAGGTACACTCACCAATCAAGGGGCGGGAGAGATCCGTGATGAAGCATTGAAGCGCAGTATAGTCGTCCTGAAGCCCAGCAACAAGGGCGTCGGACACTTTACGATCCTCTGCGGCGGTGGTAATAGCGGCGTTGGCTCGCCCATCCGCCGAGTTCGCTTCCTCCTTAGCCTCCTTCAGCTCGCGCTCAAGTTCGGCGATTCGCTTTTCAGCCGAGCCCAATGCTGATTGAGCTGCTACCAATTCACCCGCTGGGACAAGCCCCTGGCGGGCTTCCTCCGCCTTCACGGCAACCGCCTGAAGCCCCTTGTTCGCCTCCTAGACGGTGGCTAGCTCCTTCTCTGCGCGGCGCTTCGCGGCCAACCGGTCAGCCGATTCACGTTGCAGACCTGCACATCATTCAAACAGTTAGTCAAAGCACATCCTAAGTGCCCACCCGCTGCAATTCAGCGAGTGCGCACTCGAGGACTGGCAATCAAAAAACTCCTAAGTGCCCACCCGCTGAAATTCAGCGAGTGCACACTCGGGGACTGGCAATCAAAAAACTCCTAAGTGCCCACCCGCTAAAATTCAGCGAGTGCGCACTCGGGGACCGGACGCAAAAAATAATGGCTATACACTAAAAGGATCAGACCGCTGCAACACACCGACCTGATCCTCGGGGACTGGACATACCTGGATGGCTGCGCCAAGCATGCCATGAAGCTGTATCGCGTCCACGGACGGGAGGAGAGCTGGCGTGTGCCCAAGCATGCCTTCCGCTTACGGGAAGGATCCTCCTCGCTGACGACGGATGGCACCTTAGCCACGGTCGGGTGGCCCATCTTTTTCACTCCGGTCCTGTAAATCAATCGCGTTAGCAAGATAATTCAAACTACTATGGAAGACAAAGATAGGTGAGCAAACTCACTTGGCGACTGGAATAAAGCGCAGCCCCGTGCGGAGGCCAGCCGGCTTCTCCAGTTCAGGGCCCAATCGGCGGCTGAGCCCCATCTCCAGGACATCGCGTGCCCAAGACACGGACGGCTTCTTCGTTGTCGAGGCCGCAACGGGAGCCCCTGGAACTTCTTCGGCAGGAGCTTCCCTGCGAGGCGAGGTCGCTACGGCCGGAGTGTCCCCCAGCCCAGAGACTGGGGCGAATGGCGGGGGCATCGAAGCCAGTGGCACCTCAACGATGACCGTGTCCAGCGCGGCTGCCGTCGGTGGCGCCTCGTCCTTGGCCGGGTTGGGGGCGTCGGAACTGCTTGCCGAGTGCGGTGGCGAGGCCGGCCTCGTTGGCTTCGTCTTCCTTCTTGGAGGGGCCTTCGCCTCCTTCTCTTTCTTCTTCTTCTTCGACGGAGTATCCTGGCGGGGCGAGGTGGTCTTCGGAAGCTCTTCTTCGTCATCATGACGCTCGAGGCTTTTGCTCGCCTCGAGCTCGCGTTGACGTTGCCCGCGGGTCTTGCGGACCAGCGGGGTGACCTCCTCCTCGGACTCGTCGTCGCTGTTGCTCTCGTCCCTCCCGGCGTCGCCCTTGGCGAGAGGCGACTCGCCCATGTCCTGGACGGACGAGCTCGAATTCTCATCGTCCGAAGGCGGAAGCCACCCCTCCACCACTTGGAACAGCTGCAATGAAGACAAGATGAAAAAAGAATGACCGCGACTGCAAAAAACTGCGACTGCGAATAATACGAGATGATTACCGTTGGGGCCGGACGCTTCGCGGTGTAGGGGGCGACCCCAGCCTGTGCGTCCAGGTACACCGCCTGGGTGATCTTCTTCAGTGCTGCGGTGTAGTCCTCGAGCTTCCACTCGGCTAGGCTGGCCTTCGTCGAGTCCTCCTGGCCCATGTACTGGTACATGTAGTGGTCGCGCCGGGCCAGAGGGACGAGCCGCCGCCCGAGCCAGCAGTTGTATAGATTGATCGTTTGAAGGCCCCTTTTCTTCAAGCCGCGGATGGTTTGGAGCATCTCGTCCACGACCATCCGCTGGTCGCTGGGAGCTTGCCGACTTGAAGACGGCGCGGCTCAGACCGGTTGGTGGAGTACCGTGGGATCGCCGTCTCGCCCTCCGGGGTCGCCTCGGAGACGTAAAACCACAACTTCTTCCAGTCGCTCGCTGCCTTGGCGGGCAACATCAGGTCAAAGAATGAGGCCTTCGACTTCAGCTGGAAGGTTAGGCCACCCGCGGCGAGCATTGGGCCGCCCGCCTCCTCGCGGCTGATCCGTCCGTGGAACAGATCTTGCCACAGAGGGAAGTAGGGCTGGCATCCCAAGTAGCACTCGCAGAACGCCACGAAGATGGCGAGCTGCTCGATGCTGTGGGGACCCAGATCCGACGGCTGGATCCCGTAGTAGGCGCAGAAGCGCCGGAAGAACAAGGACGTGGGGAATCCCAGTCCCCGTTCCAGGTGGCTAGTGAAGCAGATGAATTCCCCCTCGCGCGGGTTCGGGGTCACCTCTCCGGCCGCGGGGATGCGCCAACAGCCGGTGCGCAGGATCCCGGCCTCCTCGAAGGACGCCAGTTGCGCCCTCGTACATTTAGACCTCCCCCAAGGATCGGTGGAGAGGGCCATGGCGGAAAGCTTTGCGGGGGGTCGGAGGATTTCGGGTCGGCTGGATCGCGATGTGGAGGAAGGCGAGAATGTGTGTAGTCGGAGGGAATGGCGAGAAGATAGCTCTCTGATCAACTGCCATTCCCCTTATATAGCGGTTGTTACCCGCCAAATCAGGAGGCCGTTACTACGCGGTGATTACGCCAAAAGTTACCGTTGGATTACCGCAACGGCTAGTTTGACCACGCTTAACGGTCCAACTTCAGCCACTCGGCTCGCCGGCCTGATCGCTATGACAGTGATTCGCCGACTCGACTCGCCAAAGCTGCGAACAGAATGACAAAGTTTTTCCTCTATACAGGAGCCCGCCGACGATTCGACTGGATGTCTACTCTGAAGCCGTATACTCCGACTGCCAGCAGCCACCTGCGCCTAATCAACGACGGCCTCGGGGACTACTGATGGGGATGTGCCTACCGGGGTATACCCAGCAGGACGTTTCCGACTGGCCCAAAGAACTGGCGAGTGAGCCTGCAAGACGGCGACTGGATCAAAGCCCGGCGTGGATTCAAGCGACTAGAAGGTGAAGGCCCAGGCGAGTAGATAGGCCCAGTCGGATTAGGTTAAACAAGCACCGAAGCCTTAACTGATTCGGTTGAGATATGTAAACCCTAGGGGTGGTGAGCCTATATAAACCTTCCTGCGGGGCGTGTAAAGATACGTTCCATCATACACCCAAGCGACTCGCCGCCTAGCCGTCGAGCTCTCCCATTATACCACCTTCATAATACAATCTAGCAGGAGTAGGTATTTACCCTCCGGGGGGCCGAACCTGGGTAAAACCCTGTGTCTCCGCCCTCATCTCGCACCGCAGATGGCTGGCCGCCCTTGCCCCTCGTTCTACTACTCGCTGCCGATTGCAGCGTCTGCCGTGACCATTCCCACGACAAACCACCAATAGACATTGAGGTCCTTCACCGTTGTTCACCCACAAGTTTTTACTTAGAAATTGGGTGAGGAGATTCTTGATAGCTTCCATGTCTTGATGCTCAAGTTGTCCATTACCATGGACTTGGCTAAGTACTTAGATTTTCCATCTACAGAGGTTGTGCACTTTCCCCACCAGACTTGGTTTCACCAAGACAGGACCTTTCAGAAGCCTTCCCTTAGACGAAATGGACGCGTTCCAACCTATCATCCCACTACCACCAACTGTCCAAATGGCTAAGTTCTAGAAACCTATGTGATCCAGGCAGAGCCCATATTGCCAAGTGGCTGCACTAGAAGCTTCTTAACACTTGGCATCTAAAATCTCTTTGTTCCTGGGTGGCTTACCACTAGTGAGATACACAAGGTAAACCATAGAAATGGGCCTTGTGTAACCACTCAACATAAACCATTCCTTCCCTTCCACCCAGGTGTTTCATTAACTTAGTTGTTTTACTAGGCAAAACATAAGTCCAAAGACTTAGAAATATTTTCAACATAGCATGTATAATTCACCAACCCTTGTTTGCTACTAGCTAGGCTAAGAAGGCATAGATATAAACTTAACTTAGAGATTCCCTAGCAATTCTACAACTACTAGGATTTCCCAATATGGCATATAAGCAAAAATAATAACATGCAAGACTTAGCAAAATATTTCGAATGCTTAGTATAAAACATGGGGATAGAAATATTCATGAAGTACCACTTGCCTTGGTAGTTTGGAGAGTAGCTACACTCCTCACAATCACAATCACTAGCACCAAAATCTACACAAAGAATCATAGCCACAATCACATACAAAACATATACAATCAAAAATATATGCATGCATGCAAATGATATGTGATGATTTTTAAAACTCACCCAAGCAAGTGTACAGTACTGAATCATAAACAAGTTAAAAACTTGCCAAACAACAATTATTTAAACCCTAAAACAATTCCTAAACATTTCATATACTCAAATTAGTCCTACACAAGTTTCTGCAAATAAAACCATTTTACCAGGAGTAAAACATTAAACACATTGCATAATTAGAAAGAGCTTGCTCTCCTGATTCCAACGGTATAAAATTTGTCAAATTCTAACGTGGGGATCAAAAGTTATGAATTTATCAAATTTAAACATCTAATAGATACAAAATCTGAATTTAAATCAAAGAACTGGCCACGCGGCATCGTCTGATTGGACGATACCGCTTCGCACTGGATCACGCTCGGCTACCGTTGGATCTAACTAAACACGGACGACTCAGATCTAAACTTACCTATTCGTCACAGATCTAACCTCACATGTTAGATCTAAATCCTACGGCCACCATCTAGTTGACCACGGACAGGCGGCGCTAGCGGTGGCGACGGGCGGCGGCGTCTCTGTCAGAGTTGCTGCCGGCGTTCCAGGTCGCGCGGGAGAGGGGGAAGGGGGTTACCGTGCTCGCCGTGTGCTGCTGATGCTCAAGGTTGGCTTCATTGGCGAAGGGGCGCGCAGAGGTGGTCACTGGAGCTCGTCGGAGTCGTGCACGGTGTCGGGTGGTTGCAGACGAAGTTGTTGACGACGCTCTGGGCCTTCCTAGTACCAACCAGAGGCATCAGTAGCTGCGCAAGGACAAGGCGAACCTAGTCGTATGCGAGAGAGGTTAAGGGGCGCTCAGTGCTTACCGCAATCGATCACCGGAGAAGAAGAAAGCGTCGGGCACTTGCGGTCATCGTCGTTGGCGAGTCTCCAGACGGTCCTAGCATGCACCAATAGGATGAGAAGATGCGCATGGATGTTGTGATCATTCTGGAAAACTTAGACAACAAGGGGCGACAGGGTCTTACTGGAATCGCATGCCGGAGGTCGTCGGAGCTGCGGCGGTATGGGCAAGACTACGGGCAGCCTGGTGGCGTGGAGAGGAAATTGAGTGAGGGGAAATGCTTGCGGTGCAGAGGGGGTTAAATAGCCAGGAGGGGGTGGCGATTACGCGCTGTATCAATGGCAATTACGCAGGCAGTGACTGCAGTGAGGTAACGGCGGAGCGCCTCGGCCGCGCGTTGATTGGGGACGACGCTGACGTGGTCGCAGGGTCCACTCGTCAGTGGGTTTAAACAGCGAGGGGGGTGGGGTCCTGGCGTTAGTGACCTGTTGGGTTCGTTCGCGAGTGAGAAGGAGAGAGGGGGAACCCGGGTGGGCTAACTGGGCTGGATCCGTTGCTGGGCTCGATTGCTGGCGCTGGCCCTTTTCTATTTCTTTTCTCCTTTTCTTTTTCTGTTTTGATTTTGTGGAATGATTTTCAAATCCAAATCAAATGAGTTTGAGTTCAAAACTTCTCTAGGTTTTTATACTGCAAACCTTGCATTCTAATGTGTGTCAAACACTAATGTCCAATCTAAACACTTTAACCAAGTGAAAATAAAATAAAACCAAGCCTTTATGATATATATTCAATAGGCATAATATTGGTTTTATTATTCATTTTGTTTTGAAACTTGTTCAAACTTTTGCTGGTGCCTAAGTTTGAATAAACAAACTTTACTGAATCAAAACAAGTATTCTTCTCATTGGAAGATAGCACTAAGGCTTTGAGCAAGCTTACATAAAATAATAAGCACAAATGCTTCTGTTTTGAATTGATTTGTTTGAAATGAAATTCATATGCTCATGGATGCATGGATGATATGCATAAGTTTGAAACATGATTTTGAGGATGTTACAAATCTAACCCCCTTAAGGTGAATCTCGCCCTCGAGATTCGGATTGGATAGCAAATAGGTGAGGGTGGTCCTTCCGAAGATCATCTTCTCTTTCCCATGTTGCTTCCTCTTCGGAATGATGGTTCCACTGAACCTTGCAAAACTTGATAGTCTTAGTCCGTGTGACTCTTTCTGTAGTTTCAAGAATCTTGATAGGTTTCTCCTCATAAGTAAGATCACTTTCTAGCTGAACCTCTTCTAAAGGTATTGTATCCTTCAAAGAAGTTTCTTCCATTTCTGGATGACATTTCTTAAGCTGACTCACATGAAACACATTATGGACGGCTGACAAAGACTCTGGTAGTTCAATTTCATAAGCTACTTCTCCTTTACGACTCAGAATCTTGAATGGTCCAACATATCTTGGGGCCAACTTTCCTTTGACTCCGAACCTCTTCACTCCACGAAGTGGTGACACTCTAAGATAAGCTCTATCACCAACTTCGTAGGTGACTTCTCTACGCTTAGGATCCGCGTAGCTTTTCTGCCGGGATTGTGTTATCTTCAATCTGTCCTTAACCAACTTGACTTTCTCTTCGGCTTCTTTGATAAGTTCTGGTCCGAACAAACTTCTTTCTCCCACACCATTCCATAACAATGGGGTGGTACACTTTCTTCCGTAGAGAAACTCAAATGGTGCCATCTCAATGCTGGCTTGATAGCTGTTGTTATAAGAGAATTCTGCGTGAGGCAGACTTTCATCCAAACTGGCTCCATAGTCTAGGGCACATGCCCTTAACATGTCTTCAAGAATCTGATTGGTCCTTTCTGTTTGTCCATCAGTTTGGGGATGAAAAGCAGTGCTGAATTCCAATCTCGTTCCTAATGACTCATGTAGCTGTCTCCAAAAATGGGAAGTGAATTGAGTTCCCCTATCAGACACAATACACTTTGGCACTCCATGTAGACATACAATTCTACTCATATATATTTTGGCCAACTTGGCACTTGTGTAGGTTGTCTTCACGGGTATGAAATGAGCCACTTTAGTTAGGAGATCCACTACTACCCAAATAGAATCATATCCTGACCTGGTCCTTGGTAATCCGGTAATGAAATCCATACCAATCTTGTCCCACTTTCAATCAGGAATAGGTAGTGGTTGAAGCAAACCTGCTGGTTTCTGGTGTTCCGCTTTCACTCTACTACACACATCACACAAAGCAATATGTTCGGCGATGTCCTTCTTGAGATTATTCCACCAAAATCTTTCCTTCATATCCATATACATTTTGGTGTTACCCGGATGAATGGAATACGGTGAGTTGTGTGCTTCTTGCAAAATAAGTTTCCGAAGCTCCGGATCTTGTGGAACACAGATACGTTTCCCATGCCATAAAGCACCCTGTTCGTCTTCATGGAATCCTTTGGCTTTTCCCTTGCCAATCTTCTCTTTAATTTCTTCAATTTCCTTATCAATCTTCTAGGCTTCTTTGATCTTGTCCAACAAAGTGGGTTGAACATCCAAAGACATGAGATCTCCTTCAGGCACAATCTCCAATCTGAGTTTTCTAAATTGGGCACACAAATCATCTGGCAATTCTCCTTTGGTAAGGCCATTCACAAAAACCTTACGACTTAGAGCATCTGCTACAACATTCGCTTTACCGGGGTGGTATTGCAAACTTAAGTCATAGTCCTTGATGAGTTCTAGCCATCTTCTTTGTCTCATATTAATTTCCTTCTGGGTGAAGATATACTTCAAACTCTTGTGATCTGTGAACACTTCACAACGTTTTCCCAAAAGATAGTGTCTCCATGTTTTTAGTGCATGGACAACAGAGGCTAACTCTAAATCATGAGTAGGATAGTTCACTTCATGAGTTTTGAGTTGTCTCGAGGCATAAGCCACAACTTTACCGTCTTGCATAAGTACTGCACCCAAAACCTGATGAGATGCATCACAATATACTTGGAAATCTTTTTCCAAATCTGGCAGACACAAGACTGGTGCTGTCACAAGTCTTTTCTTCAATTCCTGAAAGCTGAGTTCACAACCTTCAGACCAAGCAAACTTCTTGTCTTTCTTTAGCAATTCTGTCATGGGCTTAGCTATCTTGGAGAAATTTTCAATGAACCTTCGGTAGTAACCTGCTAAGCCAAGGAAACTACGAACCTCTTTCACTGACTTGGGAGATTCCCATTCAGTCACAGCTGAAAATTTAGCAGGATCAACTGCTACTCCATCCTTTGTCATAACATGTCCAAGAAAACCAACTTCATTTAACCAGAATTCACACTTGCTGAATTTGGCATAAAGTTTATGCTCTCTTAACTTCTCAAGTATCAAACGCAAATGTCCTTCATGCTCTTCTTTGCTCTTGGAGTAGACTAAAATGTCATCGATGAAAACGACAACAAACTTGTCAAGGAATTCCATGAACACCTTGTTCATCATATTCATGAAGTACGCTGGAGCATTGGTCAAACCAAAAGGCATTACGGTGTACTCATACAATCCATACCTTGTGGTGAAAGCTGTCTTAGGTATGTCTTGTTCTCTTATCTTGAGTTGAAAATAGCCTGACCATAGATCAATCTTTGAGAACACACAAGCTCCTTCAAGCTGATCAAACAAGTCATTGATTCTAGGCAAAGGGTATTTGTTCTTAATAGTCACCTTATTGAGTGAACGGTAATCTATGCATAACCTTTGACTTATATCTTTCTTCTCCACAAATAAGACTGGGGCTCCCCAAGATGAAGAACTTGGTTGAATAAATCCTTTCTGCAACTGTTCTCCAAGTTGTTTCTTGAGCTCTTTCAGTTCATCAACTGACATCTTATATGGTCTCTTTGCTATTGGTCCAGACCCTGGTACCAAATCTATAAGAAACTCCACATCTCTATCTGGTGGCATTCCCGGCAATTCTTCCGGAAACACATCCGGATACTCACTCACAATTGGCACACTGTCTATGCTAACCCCCTTAAGAGAATTTAGCCTACTCCTTGCTTCAAAGTTGGTCTTGAATCTGATCCTTTTATTTTCTGGAGTTGTGAGTGAGACAGTATGGTTGGCACAATCTATCACTCCTTTGTACTTAGTCATCCAGTCCATTCCCAAAATGACATCCAATCCTTGGGAGTTTAGAATTATCAAGTTAACGGGAAACTTATACTTCCCAAACTCTATGACTAGATCATGACATCCTGAATTCACTATCATTTCTCCGCTAGGAGAACTTACTTTTATAGGACACCCAATAGTTTCTACCGGTAGTTCATTTCTTTCAACAAATGCTCTTGATATGAATGAATGAGATGCACCAGTATCAAAGAGTACAAATGCTGGAACAGAATTGAGTTTGAACTTACCAGCAACAGCATCAGGCTCCTCATAAATTTCCTCCACATTGATGTGGTTAACTTGCCCTTTCTGGAAAGGGTTGGGCTTGTTGGATCCTTCAAGTTTCTTTTCTAGGCACTCATTTGCATAATGCCCCATCTTCTTGCACTTAAAGCATTCAACCTGACTAATGTCTTTCTTGACAGGCTGGCTTCCACTTCCACTTCCATTACCACTGTGGTGGCTCTTATATCCACCCTTGTGGTTCTTGTACTTGTCATTGTCATGACTACGGTGATGCTTGTTGTCATGACGGTTGTGGTTGTGGTGCTTGTTGAATTTCCCATGCTTGTGGGATCCTGAGCTTCCACTGTCATCATAGTGGGAACGTTTGTGAGACGATCCCGAGCTGTGCTTGTCGGAGTGCTTTCTCTTTCTACTCTCAACTTGTTTCATTTTGTTCTCCAAAATAGCAGCCTTATCACAAAGAGACTGATAAGTGGGAACATAGGCCACTGATAGCTGCAGATTCAGTTCATCATTCAGGCCTTCAAGGAATTTCTCCCTTCTCTTAGCATCGGTGTCAACTTCATCCGGTGCATAACGCGCCAGATTGTTGAACTCCTCAATATACTCTGCCACGCTATGGTGGCGTTGCTTCAAGTTATGGAACTCCTTCTTTTTCAGACTCATCACTCCGGATGAGATATGAGCAGTATGAAAGCCATCCTCAAAGATAGCCCATGTCACATCTTCTATGGGAGTGGTGATCTGGAAGTTATCCCACCAAGTGGCGGCTGGTCCTTTAGCAAATGTGCTGCAAATCTGACCTTTTCAGCATCAGTACAACCCACAGTTACCAAGTCCTTGTTCACAGAGCGTAGCCAATCATTGGCCACCATGGGATTAGTTGTTCCTGAGAACTTTGCTGGCCTCAATCTTAAGAACCTGGTAAGCATGTCAAAACCCGGTGGGTTATTGTTGTTGTTGTTATTATTATTATTGTTGTTGTTGTTGTTTTGGTTCTGGATGAACGTCGTCATCATCTGCATCAGCTGAGTCTGAGCTGTCATCATTTGCTGCATTTCTGGAGTGATGTTGTTGTTGTTGGGGTTGGGATTTGCATGATGGGGAGGCATCTGTGGTTTGTTCAATAGAGATAAGAATGAGATACCCATAGATGCTACCATGCACAATACATCACATAACAATCAGCCAGCATGCAATAAAAGATATAGGTTCAACAACAAGATAACAAGTTCGCAAAGTAAAACACACACGCACAAATAACAAGCCATCCACATGTCGGATGGTCAAATAACAAGTTCCCAACAACAAGTATGATAATAGATGATATATGAGTAGTCAATATCTACTCCTCGGCATCAACCTCCTCCTCAACAAAAGTAAGACCTGCGTTCTCCATCGCGGTCTTGTATTCCTCGACATTGGTGGTCAAGGTCTCTATATTGTCCTTGAGAGCCCTCTTCTGGGAACGAAGCCTCTCAATCACCGTCTGCTGATGCTCGAGCTCGAAGTCCTTGGCTTGCAGTTCTTCAGTCATGTCCCGGATCTTCTTGTTCCTATCCTGGACTCGCTTCTCCTGACTATTGAACTTTCTGTCCTGGCTCTCGAACTTTGTCTCCATCTCCTTGACTATCTCATCTTGCTCCGCGAAGAGCTTTTCCTTCTCACGAAGATGTACCTGGAGTTCGTCATTTTTGAGCATGACATTGGTCCTGTCAATGTCCACGTGCCTAATGAGAGACTCTAAGTCCTGGAGGTATAGATGAATCGGCTCTGCTGTCTCCCTTGAATCGTCTTCGAAGTCGATGGACTCTCCGTCCTCATCACGTCTACCAAAGACGTGGAAGTGAGTACCTCTAACCTGTCGGGAGTGTCTTCCTAGCAGACGTCCTATCAGATCCTGCATGACTACCTCAAGGCCTCTCTCCTTGTCATCATGCATGAGCTTGAAGATGATGGCCTCCGTGGTAGGCTCTGTCTGGCGTCCGGGCTGATTAACCTTGAAGCCCCAAAGGTCTTTCCTCTCAAACTTGGTGAGGGGAAGCACCAAGATGGTAGGAAGAGGGAGATTGAGCAAAGTAGTAAGCTCAACAATACAATGACCAAAGCGAGTTCCCTGGAACTACTCAACAGTGCTGATGGTAACATTAGGCATCTATTTATAAGATATAAAAAGTTAGAACAACACAACCTAAGATAAAATACAAGGCAAAACATCACATACACATTTTTGGAAATCAAACACACAAGTCATGTCACACATGGATCCATTACAACAACCAAGGTTCAACTTATTTTAAAGCAACATTTGGAAAATAAGGTGATAAGTGGTGGTCCAACTAACGAAGTACGTTTACAATCCTATCTCACTGGATCTGTTGGCTAACACAATGTTTCTAGAAGCAATTAGTCTATCTTGTTCATATGACTCCATCACTAAGTCTATAATGTCTCCTCTTAAAGTTTGGTTGGTAGCCTCCAACTCTTGGGTATGTTTCTTCTCTTCCTTTAGGTCATTTTGGAGGTTGAGCATTCTGCACTTGACTCTATCACTAAGTTCTTTGATAGTCCTCCAAGCTGCATTCCTTGCTGACTCAAAGAATGTGGTGTGCACCACAGTGTTGGTGAACATGCAGAATCCAGATTCCTTGTGGTTGTCTTCCTTGTTTTTGTACAAGTGAAGTTGCACCCACCAGTATTCAACTCCTTCATCCATCACAGGAAATCCTTTATACACAGCTGCACCTTGTATCTCTAATGCAACCATGAGGTCCTTGAGAGCCTTGGGGAATTCTGTCTCACACTCCAAAGTCATTGTCATGAGTGGTCCTTTCCTTACGGCTTCGTTGATGGAGTTCATATACAAATAGAGATGAGAAAGAAGATTAGAAAAGTTTACGAGAAGAATAGACAAGTGTAGAAGTTGCTGAAAATTTTTCCTTAGTGGTTTCCAATCCTAGGGTCATAATCCTACAGGCAACACAGTGCTCTGATACCATCTGTAAGATCCCTCCTTTATAAAGGAAAAGGATCCCTGTGATTGCAATGCTAGTCCCTGGATCAATGCTAGCATCCACAGTTTAAGATGAAGTACACAGATACAAAGGTCATTATTACAGCCATTCCAAAGATAAACATAATCTTTACAACTCCAAGGCCATAGGCCTGATACAAGAGTTTGAATAAGTAAATAAATAAAAGTCTTCATCTTCATGTGCCACAGGCAAACATATTGAGTGTAGACTCATGACTCCTAATCCTCATCAGAGTATCCTGCAACTTCACAAGTTACAGCCACAGTGGGTCAATACATTGGAATAGTATTGGCAAGTGATACCTTAGTATAATTTAGGTGGACTAGATACTATATGCAATTTGGCTAAATGTAGCTTGGCTTGCTTTGATCAAAATAGGTTTTGCCTATTAGTTGAAATCACTAAGTTTTTCTTTGTCAAAACTTTTTCCCAAGGAACCACCAATAGACATTGAGGTCCTTCACCCTTGTTCACCCACAAGTTTTTACTTAGAAATTGGGATGAGGAGATTCTTGATAGCTTCCATGTCTTGATGCTCAAGTTGTCCATTACCATGGACTTGGCTAAGTACTTAGATTTTCCATCTGCAGAGGTTGTGCACTTTCCCCACCAGACTTGGTTTCACCAAGACAGGACCTTTCAGAAGCCTTCCCTTAGACGAAATGGACGCGTTCCAACCTATCATCCCACTACCACCAACTGTCCAAATGGCTAAGTTCTAGCAACCTATGTGATCCAGGCAGAGCCCATATTGCCAAGTGGCTGCACTAGAAGCTTCTTAACACTTGGCCTCTAAAATCTCTTTGTTCCTGGGTGGCTTACCACAAGTGAGATACACAAGGTAAACCATAGAAATGGGCCTTGTGTAACCACTCAACATAAACCATTCCTTCCCTTCCACCCATGTGTTTCATTAACTTAGTTGTTTTACTAGGCAAAACATAAGTCCAAAGACTTAGAAATATTTTCAACATAGCATGTATAATTCACCAACCCTTGTTTGCTACTAGCTAGGCTAAGCAAGGCATAGATATAAACTTAACTTAGAGATTCCCTAGCAATTCTACAACTACTAGGATTTCCCAACATGGCATATAAGCAAAAGTAATAACATGCAAGACTTAGCAAAGTATTTCTAATGCTTAGTATAAAACATGGGGATAGAAATATTCATGAAGTACCACTTGCCTTGGTAGTTTGGAGAGTAGCTACACTCCTCACAATCACAATCACTAGCACCAAAATCTACACAAAGAATCATAGCCATAATCACATACAAAACATATACAATCAAAAATATATGCATGCATGCAAATGATATGTGATGATTTTTAAAACCCACCCAAGCAAGTGTACAGTACTGAATCATAAACAAGTTAAAAACTTGCTAAACAACAATTATTTAAACCCTAAAACAATTACTAAACATTTCATATACTCAAATTAGTCCTACACAAGTTTCTGCAAATAAAACCATTTTACCAGGAGTAAAACATTAAACACATTGCATAATTAGAAAGAGCTTGCTCTCCTGATTCCAACGGTATAAAATTTGTCAAATTCTAACATGGGGATCAAAAGTTATGAATTTATCAAATTTAAACATCTAATAGATACAAAATCTGATTTTAAATCAAAGAACTGGCCACGCGGCAGCGTCTGATTGGACAATACTGCTTCGCACTGGATCACGCTCGGCTACCATTGGATCTAACTAAACACGCACGGCTCAGATCTAAACTTACCTCTTCGTCACAGATCTAATCTCACACGTTAGATCTAAATCCTACGGCCACCATTTAGTTGACCACAGACAGGCGGCGCTAGCCGCGGCGACTGGCGGTGGCGTCTCTATCAGAGTTGCTGCCGGCGTTCCAGGTCGCGCGGGAGAGGGGGAAGGGGCTTACCATGCTCGCCGTGTGCTGCTGATGCTCAAGGTGGGCTTCGTTGGCGAAGGGGCGCGCAGAGGTGGTCGCTGGAGCTCGTCGGAGTCGTGCACGGCGTCGGGTGGTTGCAGACGAAGTTGTTGCCGACGCTCTGGGCCTTCCTAGTACCAACCAGAGGCATCAGTAGCTGCGCAAGGACAAGGCGAACCTATTCGTATGCGAGAGAGGTCAAGGGGCGCTCAGTGCTTACCGCAATCGATCACCAGAGAAGAAGAAAGCGTCGGGCACTTGCGGTCGTCGTCGTTGGCGAGTCTCCAGACGGTCCTAGCATGCACCAATAGGATGAGAAGATGCACATGGATGTTGTGATCATTCTGGCAAACTTAGACAACAAGGGGCGACGGGGTCTTACCGGAATCGCACGCCGGAGGTCGTCAGAGCTGCGGCGGTATGGGCAAGACTACGGGCAGCCTGGTGGCGTGGAGAGGAAATTGAGTGAGGGGAAATGCTCGCGGTGCAGAGGGGGTTAAATAGCCAGGAGGGGGCGGCGATTACGCGCTGTATCAATGGCAATTACGCAGGCAGTGACTGTTCGGCGGAGCGCCTCGGCCGCGCGTTGATTGGGGACGATGCTGACGTGGTCGCAGGGTCCACTCGTCAGTGGGTTTAAACAGCGAGGGGGGTGGGGTCCTGGCGTCAGTGACCTGTTGGGTTCATTCGCGAGTGAGAAGGAGAGAGGGGGAACCCGGGTGGGCTAACTGGGCTGGATCCGTTGCTGGGCTCGATTGCTGGCGCTGGCCCTTTTCTATTTCTTTTCTCCTTTTCTTTTTCTGTTTTGATTTTCTAGAATGATTTTCAAATCCAAATTAAATGAGTTTGAATTCAAAACTTCTCTAGGTTTTTATACTGCAAACCTTGCATTCTAATGTGTGTCAAACACTAATGTCCAATCTAAACACTTTAACCAAGTGAAAATAAAATAAAACCAAGCCTTTATGATATATATTCAATAGGCATAATATTGGTTTTATTATTCATTTTGTTTTGAAACTTGTTCAAACTTTTGGTGGTGCCTAAGTTTGAATAAACAAACTTTACTGAATCAAAACAAGTATTCTTCTCATTGGAAGATAGCACTAAGGCTTTGAGCAAGGTTACATAAAATAATAAGCACAAATGCTTCTGTTTTGAATTGATTTGTTTGAAATGAAATTCATATGCTCATGGATGCATGGATGATATGCATAAGTTTGAAACATGATTTTGAGGATGTTACAGGGTGTGGTCGCGGTGACCGGTCCAGGCGATACAGTGGCCGCTCTCTAGGAGTCGCAAATCCGGTTGGTATAGTAGTAGGTAAGGAAGGACCTCACTCCCCCCACATCAATGGCATGGGGCTAAATCCTGGCGGGTAAGCCATGTTTGGCCGTGGAACAAGGCTGAATCCCAGTGGTGGAGCCATGTCTCAGCTCGACCTTGGAGCCAGCGACAATGGGCGCCGCCTTTAATGCATCAAGGGTCGGCACGGGGCCAAATCTCGTCTGAACAGGGAAGAATCCCACATCAATTCCCATCGATTCCATCACTGCCACCGCTCCTTCCCTAGTCTATGTCATGCGAGGCTGATGGGAAATCGGTGACGGCCATCTCAAGGAGGGCACGAAGTTTGGGTCGATTGTTGCGGATGCATTTCTCATCCCCTGCCTCGTACTCGGCGATTGTGCAAGCCTGAGGTAATGCACGGCGTGGCGAAGCTTGCGGACGGCAATTGTGTCCGAAGGGGACGGTAGAGGAGAACATCGATCTATCCATCCATCGATGCAATGATCAATCTCGGTATAGAATTGTATAGAATAATAATCGATAACAATATTGTGGAAATTACAAGAGGTATATATGAGGGTCTAGGTGCACCGGCCTAGTCCTATAACAAACCAACTAGGACTATTAAACCTAACAAGAGTTGTATTCTAACATCCCCCCACAGTGTCAACGGTAGCTGATGGCTCAGATGATGTAGAGCTCGTTGGGAACCCCAAGAGGAAGGTATGATGAGCACAACAACAAGTTTTCCTTAGTTATGAAACCAAGGTTATCGAACCAGTAGGAGAAAGGAAACAACTCCCAAGGTGTTGCTAATGCTAGCAACTTGGAACCGCACAGCACACCACAATACTTTGCCCCAACTTACAGTGAGGTTGTTAATCTCACCGGTTTGCTGAAAAAAAGGATTGAACGTATAGTGTGGAAGATAGTAATTGCTTGTGGTAATTGCAGAAAATAAACAATAAACATGCGGTGACCCAGCATACCACTGCATGTGTAGTACACTATAGTCGTTGACATGACATCTACAAAACACCGTTCCGTAAATATCACATCCCTCAGAGTGGTACAATAGAAACATTATGGGTCCATATTACAAACATACACACGTTATTATTATTACAATACCGGAAGTTCAAGACTCCCCAAAGATTCAACTTACAAACCAAAATATAAGTGTTTTAGTGGAAGGTTCAAATTTAAAACTTAAAATCCAAATTGAGCTTAATAACTTATTGTTATATATTGTTCATGTTGCTCGGCTCAAGTGGCTACTAGAACTATAGTAATTATTCAGACTCCTGGAACTCTCCTCCGTAGACGATGTCGTAGTCCTCCCCTTCTACGGCTCCATACAGGTTGGGCTCTTCATAGAAGTGTAGGGGTTCGTAGCATGGAAAACAAAAATTTTCTATCGCATACAAACAAACAAGCCAAGATCTATCTACTAGATTGTAGCAACGAGTCGATGGAATAACTCACCCTCGAAGATTCCAAAGTGTTTAACGAGAGCAGATTCTCGTGGGTGATGTAGTCGTACTCTTTCCGATCTCAAGATCGCGTAGACGATCCTTCCGGCGCCGCGTTCCCGCAGCGCTCCCGCAGTCGGTCACACGTTCGGTACTCGACGAAGACCTTCCTCTCCCTTGTTCCAGCAGGCAGCGGAGGTTGTAGCACTCTCCTCGCGATTCCGGCAGCACAACGGCGTGGTACCGGAGGTAGAGGGGAGATCCCGCAGGGCTTCGCCTTAAGCCGGTGCGAGTATGGTGGAGCTTATGAGAGAGGCTATTAGTGGTCTAGTAATTAGACACACCAATTAGAGGGCTCTAAACCAATTAGAAGGCTCTAAACCGAAACAGCTCTAAACCGGGGTCTAGGTCTAGTTTCTAGTTTAGAGGATAGGAACTTGTGTGTGCTAGGAGGGGAGCCCTGCCCCTCCTTATATAGGTGGGAGGGCTGGCTGCGCCATGGGGAGGAGAGTCCCTCCCCAAGTCGGCTTGGTGGGGCGCCGGCCAAGGGAGGAGTCCTCCCCCAATTCGGCCTCCACCAATCCTCCTCTTTTCCCACTTCCCAAAATTGGCAGTTTGACTTTCAAATTAGCCGTTTGACTTTTCCAATTTAGGAATTAAATAAACCCTTTATTTTGGACAGCGAGAACACCTAGTACATGATGCAATCATTCCAACTTGCAATGACACATTCATGTACCCCTTCCCCCCCGGAGTGCCGGACATTCCGGGACCTTCTAGAATGTTCCCGATGAAAACACCGGAACCATTCCCCAACTCCGAAATGGGACTTTCCTTATATGAATCTTATTCTCCGGACCATTCCGGATCACCTCGTGATATCCCGGATCCCATCCGAGACTCCGAACAACATTCGGTCTCTTTCTCATAATACCATAACTACTCAAACAACGTCGAATCCTTAAGTGTGTCTCCCTACGGTTCGTGAATTATGCGGACATGATCGAGACACTTCTCCGAACAATAACCAATAGAGGAATCTGGAAATTCATATGGCTCCCACATATTTCTACGATTACTTTGCGATCGAATGAACCACTTACATACGATACCAATTTCCCTTTGTCTCACGATATGTTACTTATCCGAGGTCATGATCGTCGGTATCTCTGCATACCTAGTTCAACCTCGTTACTGACAAGTACTCTTTTCTCGTTCCCGTGATATGTGATCCCTTGTGACCAAGTCACATGCTTGCAAGCTAATTGGATGACATTTCACCGAGAGGGCCCAGAGAATATCTATCCGTCATGTGGATGGACAAATCCCACTCTTGATCCATGTGTTTCAACCAATACTTTCCGAACACCCAATGCCACTTTTATAGCCACCCTGTTACGGTGTGGTGTTTGATGACATCAAAGCATCCATCCAGTAAAGGCAATATGCATGATCTCATGGTCGAAGGAATTAGGTTACTATGTATCAGAAAGCATATAGCAATTGAACTATTGAAATGACTTGATCTTTATGCTACGCTTGTCTATAGGAGTATGTCCACCATATCATTCTCCTAACGATATGATCTTGTTGTTGATAACATCTCAATGTTCATGACAAAGAAACCACATCATCAATCAACCAACAAGCTAGTGAAGTATAGAGGCCATACTAGGGACTTCAAATTAAGTTTACAAATCACACAAGTATTAATGGTTTCCTTGTTAATACTATTATAGCATGAATGTAAACATTTATCATAAACACAAAGATATATAATAATAACTACATTTATTATTACCTCTAGGGCATATCTCCAACAGTCTCCCACTTGCACTAGAGTCATCTAATCTAGATTACATGGTAATATACCGAACACCCATGGCAGTTTGGTGTTGGTCATGTTTTGCCCTCGGGAGAGGTTTAGTCAACGGATCCGCCACATTCAGATCTGTGTGTACTTTGCAAATCTTTATATCCCCATCCTGGATATGTTCTCGAATAGCGTGGAAACGCAGCTTGATATGCTTCAGCTTCTTGTGTGACCTTGGTTCTTGCGCATTGGCTATGGCGCCCATGTTATCACAGTAGATAGACATTGGGTCCAGCGCACTTGGAACCACACCCAGCTCTGTAATGAACTCTTTCATCCATATCGCTTCTTGTGAAGCCTCCGAAGCAGCCATGTATTCCGATTCAGTTGAAGATCTCGCCACAACGCTTTGCTTTGCACTCCTCCAGCTAACTGCTGCACCATTCAAAATAAATACGTATCCAGATTGTGATTTAGAATCATCCGGATCGGTGTTCCAACTAGCATCGGTGTAACCATTAACAACGAGCTGTTCATCACCTCCATAAGAAAGAACCATATCCTTAGTTCTTCTCAAGTACTTAAGGATGTTTTTGACCGCTGTCCAATGATCCACTCCTGGATCACTTTGATATCTGCTAGTTAAACTAACAGCATATGCGATGTCGGGTCTAGTACATAGCATGGCATACATTAGAGATCCTATGGCTGAGGCATAGGGAGTCTTACTCATCTTTTCTCTATCTTCTGCCGATGTCGGACTTTGAGTTTTACTCAAGGTCATATTGGGCAACATGGGCAAGAACCCTTTCTTGCTATCTTCCATTCCAAACCTCTTTAGAACTTTGTCCAAATATGTACTTTGTGACAATGATATTTGGCGTTTCGATCTATCTCTATAAATCTTTATGCCTAATATGTAAGCTGCTTCGCCAAGATCCTTCATTGAAAAACTATTATTCAAATATTCCTTGACACTATTAAGAAGGTCTACATCATTCCCAATCAACAATATGTCATCCACATACAGTATTAAGAATGCTACAGAGCTCCCACTCACTTTCTTGTAAATACAAGCTTCTCCATAAGTTTGTATAAAACCAAAACTTTTGATTACCTTATCAAAACGTTGATTCCAACTTCGGGATGCTTGCTTCAATCCATAGATGGACCGTTGAAGCTTGCATACCTTGTTAGCATCTTTAGGATCGACAAAACCTTTGGGTTGTATCATATACAACTCTTCATCAATGTCTCCATTGAGGAATGCTGTTTTGACATCCATCTGCCATATCTCATAATCATAATATGCAGCGATTGCTAACATAATCCTCACAGACTTTAGCTTCGCTACCGGTGAGAAAGTCTCATCGTAGTCAACTCCTTGAATTTGTCGAAACCCTTTTGCGACAAGTCGAGCTTTATAGACAGTAACATTACCATCAGCATCTGTTTTCTTCTTGAAAATCCATTTGTTCTCGACAGCCTTCCGGCCATCCGGTAAGTCCACCAAAGTCCATACTTGGTTTTCGTACATGGATCCAATCTCGGATTTCATGGCTTCTTGCCATTTATTGGAATCTGGGCTCATCATCGCTTCCTCATATGTCTCGGGGTTATCGGTGTTGTCCACCAACATGACATTCATAACGGAATCATACCAATCTGGAGTGGTACGAGTTCTCGTTGACCTCCGAGGCTCTGTAGTAACTTCAACCGAAGTTTCATGATCACCATCATTAGCTTCCTCTCTTATTGGTGCAGGCACCACAGGAACTTCTTCCGGTGCTGCGCTACTCGCAATTTCGAGAGAAGGTTCGACAACCTCGTCGAGTTCTACTTTCCTTCCAGTCACTTCTTTCGAGAGAAATTCCTTCTCTAGAAAGGATCCATTCTTAGCAACGAAGATTTTGCCTTCGGATCTATGATAGAAGGTATACCCAACAGTTTCCTTCGGGTATCCTATGAAGACGCATTTTTCCGCTTTGGGTTCAAGCTTGTCCGGCTGTAACTTCTTTACATAGGCTTCGCATCCCCAAACTTTAAGGAACGACAATTTAGGTTTCTTCCCAAACCATAATTCATACGGTGTCGTTTCAACGGATTTAGACGGTGCCCTATTTAAAGTGAATGCGGCTGTTTCTAATGCATAACCCCAAAATGATAGTGGCAAATCTGTAAGTGACATCATAGAACGAACCATATCTAAGAGAGTTCGATTACGACGTTCAGACACACCATTACGCTGTGGTGTTCCCGGCGGTGTCAACTGCGAAAGTATTCCACATTTCTTCAAATGCTCGCCAAACTCGTAACTTAGATATTCACCTCCACGATCAGAACGTAGAAATTTAATCTTCTTGTTACGTTGATTCTCTACCTCACTTTGAAACTCCTTAAACTTCTCGAAAGTTTCGGACTTATGTTTCATGAAATAGATATACCCATATCTACTCAAGTCATCCGTGAAGGTAAGAACATAACGACAACCACTGCGCGATGCTACACTCATTGGACCACACACATCGGTATGTATGATTTCCAATAAGTCCGTAGCTCGCTCCATTATACCAGAAAATGGAGTCTTAGTCATTTTTCCCATCAGACATGCTTCGCATCTTTCAAGTGATTCAAAATCAAGTGATTCAAGAAGTCCATCGGAATGGAGTTTCTTCATACGTTTCACTCCAATGTGACCAAGACGACAGTGCCACATATAGGTCAAATTATCGCTTGATTTCAAACGTTTAGCCTCAATGTTATTAATATGTGTATTTCTACTATCGAGATTCAATATGAATAGACCATCTATCAAAGGTGCATGTGCATAAAACATATTACTCATATAAATCGAACAACCATTATTCTCGGATTTAAACAAGTAACCGTCTCGCAATAAACAAGATCCCGATATAATGTTCATGCTCAACGCAGGCACCAAATAACAATTATTTAAGTATAAAACTAATCCCGATGGTAGATGAAGAGGTAGTGTGCCGACCGCGATCACATCAACCTTTGATCCGTTTCCCACGCGCATCGTCACCTCGTTCTTCACTAGCTTCTGTTTATTCTGCAGCTCCTGTTTCGAGTTACAAATATGAGCAACCGAACCAGTATCAAATACCCAGGCACTACTACGAGTACTAGTGAGATACACATCAATAACATGTATATCAGATATACCTTTCTTCTTGATGTTGCCGTTCTTCAAATCCGCCAAGTACCTTGGGCAATTCCGCTTCCAGTGACCTTCTCCCTTGCAGTAAAAGCACTCAGTATCAGGCTTGGGTCCAGCCTTGGTCCTCTTCGTCGGCGTGGTAACTTTCTTACCACCCTTCTTGAAGTGTCCCTTCTGCTTAGACTTGCCTTTCTTGAATTTGGTGGTCTTATTGACCATCAACACTTGGTGCTCTTTCTTGATCTCCACTTCTGCAGATTTTAACATAGCAAATAGTTCTGGCAACTCTTTGTTCATGTTCTGCATGTTGTAGTTCATCACAAAGTTCTTGTAACTTGGTGGTAGTGATTGGAGGATGCGGTAAACTCCCAAAGTATTAGGAATCACTATACCCAAACTTTGAAGTTTATTTGCGTGCCCAGACATTTTAAGCACATGCTCACTGACGGAGCTACCCTCTTCCATCTTGCAGTTAAAGAACTTTTCAGAAGCTTCATAACTTTCAATTGCCGCATGAGTCTCAAAGATTAATTTGAGATCCTCGACAATATCATATGGATCTGACTCTTCAAACCTTTTCTGAAGCTCCGATTCTAAACCATACAAGATAGCACACTGAACTATGGAGTACTGATTCTTCCGAGCGAGGTAAACATTCTTTACTTCATCGGTAGCATCAGCTGCAGGTGGGTCACCTAGCGGTGCATCCAGCACATAGGTCAAATTACCAGCTGTGAGGACAATCCTCAAATTGCGGAACCAATCCGCGAAGTTGCTTCCATTGTTTTTCAACTTTTCTTTCTCTAGGAACGCATTAAAATTGATGGTAGGGGCTGCCATTGATCTACAACATATTTGCAATAGTTTAGACTAAGTTTATGACAAATTGAGTTCAAATTAATTAATGAAATTAAACTAGGTGAACTCCCACTCAAAACAACATCCCTCACATTGTTTTAGTGATCACACGAACCAAATCCACTACATCAACACCGATCATCACGAGAGCTGATATAGTTTTAATGGCGAACAATCATCATGTTCATCATATCTACTATATGATTCATGCTTTGCCTTTCGGCGATCCGTGTTCCTGAGGCCATGTCTGTACATGCTAGGCTCGTCAAGATCAAACCTTAGCTTCCGCATAAGCAAATCTGGCTTGCTTACGTTGTAGTCACCCGCGGAATCAAAGACACCCGATCATCACGTGGTGCTTCGAAGCAGCAAGCTTTGGCAACGGTGCATACTAAGGGTGAACACTTTTAGAACTTGAAATTTATGTGCATGAGGGATCATCTTATAATGCTACCGTCGTCTACTAAGCAATACAAGATGCATAAAGGATTAACATCACATGCAATTCATAATATGTGATATGATATGGCCTTTCTTCTTTGTGCTTCCGATCTCCATCTTCAAGCACGAACATGATCTCCATCATCACCGGCATAGCATCAAGGTCAATGACGCTTCTTCATGGTTGTCGTCCGCCAACTTCAACTATTACAACTATTTTGAATAGACACGCAGGCCTTAACAGAAATTAAAGACAACCATATGGCTCCTGCCGGTTGCCAACTTACAATAAAGAACATTGCATACATCAAATATAATCACAATCATGGCCATATCACATCACTGCACACCCCTGCAAAACAAAGTTAGACGCTTCTACTTTCTTTGCATATTTTACGTGGTTTGGGGCTTTCCATAAGTGTCGTTCTAACCTACGAACAAGAACCACAACATTGATACTAGCATTGTTGATTACCCGTTGTAAATTGGATCTTTACTATGCTAGGAGAAACAGGCACCCGCAAAGCCACTTATGCAATACAAGTTGCATGTTAAGCGTGGAGCAAGTCTCATGAACGATGTCATGTAAGGTTAGCCCGGGCCGCTTCATCCCAACATACCGCAAGATGCAAAGTACACAAAAAGCAATCTACAATAAAAGCATCAACGCCCACAATGACCATTGTGTTCTACTCGTGCAACAGATCTACATATAGACACGACTCTGATACCACTGTAGGGGTTCGTAGCATGGAAAACAAAAATTTTCTATCGCATACAAACAAACAAGCCAAGATCTATCTACTAGATTGTAGCAACGAGTCGATGGAATAACTCACCCTCGAAGATTCCAAAGTGTTTAACGAGAGCAGATTCTCGTGGGTGATGTAGTCGTACTCTTTCCGATCTCAAGATCGCGTAGACGATCCTTCCGGCGCCGCGTTCCCGCAGCGCTCCCGCAGTCGGTCACACGTTCGGTACTCGACGAAGACCTTCCTCTCCCTTGTTCCAGCAGGCAGCGGAGGTTGTAGCACTCTCCTCGCGATTCCGGCAGCACAACGGCGTGGTACCGGAGGTAGAGGGGAGATCCCGCAGGGCTTCGCCTTAAGCCGGTGCGAGTATGGTGGAGCTTATGAGAGAGGCTATTAGTGGTCTAGTAATTAGACACACCAATTAGAGGGCTCTAAACCAATTAGAAGGCTCTAAACCGAAACAGCTCTAAACCGGGGTCTAGGTCTAGTTTCTAGTTTAGAGGATAGGAACTTGTGTGTGCTAGGAGGGGAGCCCTGCCCCTCCTTATATAGGTGGGAGGGCTGGCTGCGCCATGGGGAGGAGAGTCCCTCCCCAAGTCGGCTTGGTGGGGCGCCGGCCAAGGGAGGAGTCCTCCCCCAATTCGGCCTCCACCAATCCTCCTCTTTTCCCACTTCCCAAAATTGGCAGTTTGACTTTCAAATTAGCCGTTTGACTTTTCCAATTTAGGAATTAAATAAACCCTTTATTTTGGACAGCGAGAACACCTAGTACATGATGCAATCATTCCAACTTGCAATGACACATTCATGTACCCCTTCCCCCCCGGAGTGCCGGACATTCCGGGACCTTCTAGAATGTTCCCGATGAAAACACCGGAACCATTCCCCAACTCCGAAATGGGACTTTCCTTATATGAATCTTATTCTCCGGACCATTCCGGATCACCTCGTGATATCCCGGATCCCATCCGAGACTCCGAACAACATTCGGTCTCTTTCTCATAATACCATAACTACTCAAACAACGTCGAATCCTTAAGTGTGTCTCCCTACGGTTCGTGAATTATGCGGACATGATCGAGACACTTCTCCGAACAATAACCAATAGAGGAATCTGGAAATTCATATGGCTCCCACATATTTCTACGATTACTTTGCGATCGAATGAACCACTTACATACGATACCAATTTCCCTTTGTCTCACGATATGTTACTTATCCGAGGTCATGATCGTCGGTATCTCTGCATACCTAGTTCAACCTCGTTACTGACAAGTACTCTTTTCTCGTTCCCGTGATATGTGATCCCTTGTGACCAAGTCACATGCTTGCAAGCTAATTGGATGACATTTCACCGAGAGGGCCCAGAGAATATCTATCCGTCATGTGGATGGACAAATCCCACTCTTGATCCATGTGTTTCAACCAATACTTTCCGAACACCCAATGCCACTTTTATAGCCACCCTGTTACGGTGTGGTGTTTGATGACATCAAAGCATCCATCCAGTAAAGGCAATATGCATGATCTCATGGTCGAAGGAATTAGGTTACTATGTATCAGAAAGCATATAGCAATTGAACTATTGAAATGACTTGATCTTTATGCTACGCTTGTCTATAGGAGTATGTCCACCATATCATTCTCCTAACGATATGATCTTGTTGTTGATAACATCTCAATGTTCATGACAAAGAAACCACATCATCAATCAACCAACAAGCTAGTGAAGTATAGAGGCCATACTAGGGACTTCAAATTAAGTTTACAAATCACACAAGTATTAATGGTTTCCTTGTTAATACTATTATAGCATGAATGTAAACATTTATCATAAACACAAAGATATATAATAATAACTACATTTATTATTACCTCTAGGGCATATCTCCAACAAGAAGACCTCCTCTTGACTCTCAGATGCATACATTGGAGTATCTTCGGGATTCTCAGAGTCTAAGCAAGGATTCAAAGGAAAGGACGAGTAACAGCGTTACCCAACAAATTCATTATATGAAAGGTGGGAAGTTTGATGCTCTAGCTACCACCTCGGACCATAAGTCCTTGGCACTATGTAGTTTTTGTAAATATTTCTTCAAAGATTGATTTTATTATAAAAATCTATGACCATCAGCCTTCACAGGTTGACCAGAACTTTCATGGAGTTCCTTTCCTACCGCATTCATAGCTCCTTCCCGGAATAGGGAGTAACAGGTTACAATTCTTACACTCTACAGAGGTGCGTTACTTTTCCCATGAGAGATCAACTCCTTGTTGCACAATCGGGCATACTTTCCTGTCCACAATTCCATGATGTGGAGCCTAGTAGTTGGTCCAAGCCAATCACTGCCCTCTCCGCGACCTCATATGTCTGCACGATCCTTCAGGGCTGGCTCATCTCTGTTAAGCCCCCTTTCGGGCAGGCTAAAACCCTAATGAGTTCCCGAAGACTCTATGACCTGGTGATGCCCGGAATAGTACCATTTACATGGACTATATCCCTAAACACCATTCATGGATAATCTAGACACCAAAAGTGTGGGGCGTAAGGGTGCCCACCCATATGTTGGATCCGCACTAGGAATCACAACGTCACGTTAATGTCGTCTTGCCTCCATACAAGAGGAAAAGGATACATCTGACTTCTCCGTCCCATTCCAAATACCATGGTTAACGCGTAATATACGGCGCTAGAATCACTGATGTCATGGGTTATTAATCCCTAATTACTCATCATTATTGCAATTAGAAACCTAAGTTCTATTGATCCATCATATGATCACTTAAGATGATATCTAAGATTTATTATCCTGAGAAAATAACATTTTCTCTTTCTATAATATAGATGATAACACACAATTTGCAAATACTTTCATAAGGACTCTTCAAAGGACATGAGCAAGTGGTGAACTTGCCTTGGGATTGCAAGGTAGTGAAGTCTGATGCTTGCACTGGACCTTGAGCTTCTATCTCTACAAAAACATCATTATTGCCCCGTAAGGACAATATTTAAAGAAGCAAAAATTATTATGCGAAGTAATGTAATGCATCATTTAACTTTATATGTATTATCCCCCATTATTTAAATTATAGAAAAATCCTGTTTAATAATTAAGGATTTATAAATATTATTTTCTTTAATATTTATTGAATATTGTATTCTTTTATTTTATTTCTTTTTTATTTGCATTTTATTTACTTAATAATTCCTTTAAGAATTATCATTAAATACCAAATATTGGTATTAAATATTTGTTTAGTATTTTTCTAAAATACTAAAATATTAATGTATAATGAAAGTGATTTTTATTTATTTTTATCATCTTTCAATAATTTTGTAAAATTCCATAAGGAATATATATATTACAAAATTCTTAATAAAATTTATATGTCTAAAATTTGATTTCTTAATTTATTTGGATAGTCTGCATTATTGTGAATCCAAAAATATTTTATTTATATTTTTTTGGATTTTTATTTTATTTTCTAGAATTTATTTAAGTTCAGGGGCATTTTGATCTTTTCCTATTTATTAAAAATAGCCTTTAGATAAATGGGCTGCCTATTTGGTTTATTGGGCCCTGGTGGCCCAATAGGACAGAACCAAAACCACACCTTGAAGGGGTTTTGGCCTAGTCCAGCCCACTCCCTCTATTACTCGCTCGACCTTATCCTTCTCTTCTCCTCCTCGACCACGTGGTCGATGGCGCCGCCGCCGTGCTCTTCTCGCCGCCGTGGCCCTCCCTGGACACTGCCGTGGTGCAGGGCTAGGTTGTCGACCATGCGGTACCCTCATGTCCAATTCGATTTGGCTCTGGAGCTTTCCTGTGGCCAAACTAGTCTCATCCCGAACCCTAGGGTTTGGGGTGATACGGTTGCTGTCGCCGCCGTTGCTGCCATGTGCTGTGGTGGTGATCCTCGCCTCTAGGCGTGGCTATGGTCACTGCCGTGGCGTTGTGTGGGTTACAGCGCCCCCTTGGGGGTGCTCCCCATGCCGCCGTGTTCGTCGGCCTTCTCTGCTTCCTCTTCTATTCTTTAGCGAGGACCATAGGTAAGTTGTTCCTCTCCCCCTCGTGTTCTCTGTGCTAGGCCATCCCATGCTAAATGTTGGTAGTGGCCATTCCTGGCTAGTGTCATATCCTGATTAGGATTATTTGTTCTGCTTAGGGTTCAAATCCCTCTGTTAATTGAACATCTGATAAGTTGGATCATGTATTGCTGATTCTTAAACCTGTTGAGTGGTGACTTGTTGTGGATTACTGCTAATGGTTAGCTCTGATGATGCTAGTGGCTTATCAACTGGGTTCCATTGTTAACCTTGATATGGGTCAGATGATAAAGTTGCTTTGGAATTGTTGTTTGGAGATTCTAGTGGTTTGAGAGCTCATCACTGACATTACTTAGGTGCTGACAGTGAGCTCTGAGTGATGAGGTCACTGTATATTTAGTTATTGTCTTATAGGTTCATATAAAGTTTGAAATCAAATGGTCTATTATAGTGATGATATATATATATGAATATTCCTGGTTATGATTCCTGTGATTAAGAGCATGAAAATGATTTATAGTTGGTTGGTTGTATCTATGAAGATTGGATGCTTAACCTGCTTAATTCAGAACTGTTCTTGTGACACCATTCTAATATGGCACACAAGACTAGATTCTATTACTTAGCTTGGTTTTGTTCAAGCTTAAGATGAGTTTGAAATTAAAGATAAGTAGAAACTTCTTTCCTTAAATCCCTAAGACCTATGATGTTGGTCTGAGGTTTAGGGATTAGACCCTTCTCTTATTATTTCTCATGGATTGGTTCTGGTAGTGATACCAGCTATTGATTCCTGAGTTAAAGTTTGGAAAAAATGATTTGTAGGCTTGATGAATTATATGAATTCATAAGATGAATTTCTAAGGTGCTACTCCTTTTTAAGAGGTGTGCCTAGAAGTTTAGCTTTTTGGCTATATTCATTCTTGAAATTTAAGTTGTAGCCTGATAACTAGGATCAATGATGTTGTCCTGAGATCCTAGGTAGATCTATATAGTTTTCTGGTTGCTTTAATATTTAAAACTTCCATGATGGATTCACCCCACTTGGGTATTTTCTGAGAAGTGGAGTATGAGACAACTCATAAATATTTGTCTAGCTTAGACAAATAGATTATGTGATGGTCTGTTACTACTCACCACACTTGGTTGTTGTTGTTGATCTTGTGGCTAGCTTGATCTGGTGCTCCCCTTGGTACTTCCAGTTTCTGGCTTGTCCTTGATCTAGCCCTCCACCTCCTGCTCCTGATGGCTTGATCTTGTCCTTGCTATCCGCCTGTTCTACCCCCTCCTTATGTCACCATCTTGGTGAGATGGTCTAGGGTTTAGTTGATGTGATCTTTCTTGGCTTTGGCTTGGCTTAGCTAGGCTGTTGTTCTTTGTGTGTATGAACAAGAAACATGTGTGGGGATGCCTCCCACGGCTGTGCTAATGGTTTTGTGTGTGTGGAGCTGTTATTGTGGTGCTGACAGCACACACCATGCAGTTTGGTGTGTGTGCTGCCTGTGTGCCTGCTGCACACCTTGTGAATATGCTCTGTATATGAAGTTACTTCTATCTGGTTACATTTACTTGTATTGGTGAAATTTGCTCCTCCTTGCTGTACATTTGGCTTATGACTTGGAATTATGAAGGATTTATTCTTTCATATTGGTGAAACTTGCCCCTTTAAAAGATTACTCAATGATGATCTTTGAACAGTGCACTTCACTGTCAAATCTGGGAGTAAAATAATTCTAATCCTTAATTTTCTTTCTTTTTAGTTTATGTTTATTTTGCAGGTACCAAATTTGAAGATCAAGACTTTAGTTTAGGTTTTCTTTTCTTTGTAGAATAGTCACTTGTAATATTTCTTTCATTCTTTTGTAATTTTATTTTTTATTCTTTTGTAATAAAGATTGTACTATTATTCAATAAATAAAGATTCTTCTTTTGTCTCATGTACTATTGTAAAGACTCCAATAAGTTACATTTTGTAACTCATTTATTGAATAAGTTAATATTCATTTTATTGATTAATTTATTTCATTTAAAAGTTTGAGTTACTATTTGTTAACTCTTGATTAAATCAAATTACTCAAACATAATTCTAAATCCTTTTGAATTATAATTCAAACACTCAAGTTTTAAATTCAAATTTCATTTCCCAAAACACTCTAATCCACAAAGATCATATCAAAGTCTATAACAATCAACCTTCAAGACTACACCTAATCTCAAAGAATGAAAGAAACTTTGATCACTTTAGGTTTTTATTTGGTGAAAAATTTACCCACATTTTCACAAATGAATGCATGCAATATCATAGATTCCTAAATCTACCCTTCGTTGGTTCCTAAATGCTGGGATGTTACAAAACAGTAGATGGTATATCAATGGGATGGAATTGGACCGGGGTCCACAATTCACTAGAGGTGTTCTCCTTAAGATAAATAACATGCTGGGTGAACAAATTACAGCGGGGCAATTGATAGATTGAGAATGCATAACAATGCATGTACTAGACATCTTGATCTCTACAGGATTTGATTGGACATTACAAAATAATACATAGACCGTAATCCAACTGCATATATGAATAATAATCCAGCTTCAGGTTATCATCGGAACCCCTTCCAATATTAAGTTACAAGCAATAGATAATTGCATTAAGTAAATTGTGTAAAGTAAACAATACAATTGCCCTTGGGCAAAGGATTGTTGTTTTCTCCCTAGTAGCAACATCGCATCTACAACCTTAGAGATTTCTGTCACTTCCCCAGATTAATAGAGGCATGAACCTACTATCGAGCATAAAAACTCCCTCTTGGAGTTACAAGCATCTACTTGGCCAACGCATCTACTTGGCCAACGCATCTACTAGCAACGGAGAGCATGCAAGATCACAAATAACATAGACATGATAGAATCAATAATCAATCTGACATAGTACTCAATATCCATCGGATCCTCGCAGACACAACATGTAGCATTACAAATAGATGATCTTGATCATGAACGGAGCTCACAAGATCTAAACATGATAGCACAAAGGAGAAGAAACAACCATCTAGCTACTGTATGGACCCATAGTCCAAGGGTGAACTACTCACGCATCACTCCGGAGGCTGGCATGGTGATGAAGAAGGCCTCCAGGATGATCTCCCCTCTCCGACAGGGTACCGGGAAGAGCTTCAGATCTCCCTGATCTAGGGATGGAGATGGCAGCGACTACGGACTTTTTCATGGATTTCTAGTCGGGTACTTAGGGTTTCTTCCTCGAGGGGCTTATATAAGCGAAGGGACAAGGTCGGTGGACGCCCGAGGGGACCACACCATAGGATGGCGCGCCCTAGGGTGGGCCCACTCCACCCTATGGTGTGGCCGCCTCGTGGCTCCTCTTCGTGTCCCCTTTGGTCTCTGTGTCGTGTTGGGTAAAATATTGACTTTGGCTTTTGTTCCATCCAATTCTGAGAATATTTCTTTACTAGATTTTCTAAAACCAAAAATAGCAGAAAACATGCAACTGGCACTGCGACATCTTATCAATAGGTTAGTTCCAGAAAATGTATAAAAATACATCAAAGTGTAGACAAAACATAAGATAGTTGATACAAAACAAGCATGGAGCATCAAAAATTATAGATAAGTTTACGACGTATCAAGCATCCCAAGTTTAACCCATGCTCGTCTTCGAGTAGGTAAGTGATAAAAAGAATAATTTTTGAGGTGACATGCACCATCACAATCTTGATCAAGGTGTTGCAAAGCATTGATAGTTGGGATCATAGTACTCTAAATATGAGCATAAAAGATATAGTTCTAACAATAAGACATAGCAACTATGTTGCAACATGAAAAGGTACAAACAAATGATCATGAATAACAATGCATTGAAATACATTTGTTTGTTTCATATATAGAAAACATAGCAAGAGTGGTATTCAGCTTGTACTTCATAGAGTAGCAAAACATAAAGGCATAGGACACCTTCAAAGTTCATAAGGGTGACTAGATACAAATAATTTAAGAACAAGTAATACCAAAATTATGAATCAATCAACATGTTTTGGGACAATGCACATTGAACTAAGAATGGCAATTATGCTCTCTTAATTGGTGCCTAAAGATAGAAGATGGAGACTCAACAAAAAGTAAAAAGAAAGGCCCTTCACAGAGGGAAGTAGGGATTTCAAGTTTCATAAAGAGCTTCCAAAAATTATGGTACTTACTAGCTTTGAGCTCTCATTGCCCATATTATTGGCGTCTTGAAGTGATTAAGGTTAAAGTGACACAAATATGAGTATATTCTTGACAAATTATTAGTTGAAAATCTCATGCCCCTTGCGTATGAGTACCGAACCTCATGCTACTCAACTTTGGTCACAAGCAAGTTCTTGTCATTGTAAGTATATGTGTATCATAGAGAACCACCAATGGGGTACCCCTTGCCCCATGACACAGGAGATATACCATATCAAAATGACAAGGCAACAGAGAATGAGCATCTCAGCGATCTTTTTATTTGCTATTTGCGTAGGTTTTTATTGAGGATGCTTCACAGAATGCTCACTATGGTTATGCTGCAAGTTTCCACCATCATTAGGCATGGATTAGGCTAGCCGCCCAGGCGTTTCTCTAACACAGAATACAAACTCCATGGACTTATAAGTTCCCTATTATTTCACATTGTTGACATCCATAAACAAAGAGCACGATATCAACTGTGTACAGAGTACAAGTGCAATGTTGAAAACGTTCCCCGTGACAGCACGGTTCTACTAATTCCAACGTATAGATCCAAGCATATACAACTTCGATGTTCACAATGGTTCAAGTTTATTAGGGGCAAAGAAATAAAGTGTGCCATCAAGTTCGTGAGAGCTTTAATCACTAATTTTCACATAACAAAAGTTTAGTTTGGAAGATAGATAAACACATGAATATACTTGGAATGGTGTAACACACCATGCATAGGAATTTATAGGGGACTCTTTGGAATAACTTGGTTTCTTGGGAGTTGGATGCACGAGGAGAGCTCATACTCAGTACAAGTGGAGGCTAGCGAAAGACTAGGAGCGACCAACTAAGAGAGCAATAATGGCCATAATCATGCAAAGCGACAAAACATTATTAGTCAAAGAATAAAGTGATATCACAAGTCAAAAACTAAATGATCATAGTGTAGGGGTTCGTAGCATGGAAAACAAAAAATTTCTATCGCATGCAAACAAACAAGCCAAGATCTATCTACTAGATTGTAGCAATGAGTCTATAGAAGAACTCAACCTCGAAGATTCCAAAGCGGTTAACGAGAGCGGATTCTCGTGGGTGATGTAGTCGTACTCTTTCCGATCTCAAGATCGTGTAGACGATCCTTCCGTCGCCGCGTTCCGGCAGCGCTCCCGCAGTCGGTCACACGTTCGGTACTCGATGAAGACCTTCCTCTCCCTTGTTCTAGCAGGCAGCGGAGGTTGTAGCACTCTCCTCGCGATTCCGGCAGCACGACGGCGTGGTACCGGAAGTAGAGGGGAGATCTCGCAGGGCTTCGCCTTAAGCCGGAGCGAGTATGGTGGACTATGAGAGAGCCCTTGGCGATCTAGGGTTTAGAGGCACCAAGGATAGGAGGCTAGGCCGGCGGCTAGGGAAAGGGGAAGCCCCAACTCAGAGGCTTGGGAGAAAACCCTAGGGCAGCGGCGGCGACTTGGTGGCCGACGGCTAGGGTTAGGGTTTGGTGGGGCAAGGTGTCTCTAGAGGGGCACCCTTGCCCCTCCTTTTATAGGTGGGAGGGCGCGGCCAAGGGGGAGGGAGTCCTCCCCAAATCGCCTCCTTGGCCGGCGGTGGAGGGAGGAGGACTTCCTCCCCAAGTAGGTTTCCTACTCTCCCTCCACCAAGCAAACTTGCCGTTTGACTTTTCAAATTGGCGTTTGACTTTTTCAAACTAGGATTTGATTTATCCCTTTATTTTTCTCAGCGATGACACCTAGTACATGATGCAATCATTCCAACTTGTTATGACACATTCATGTACCCATCCCCTCCGGAGTGCCGGACCTTCCGGAATCTTCTAGAACATTCCCGATGAAAACACCGGAATCATTCCCCAACTCCGAAACAGGACTTTCCTCATATGAATCTTATTCTCCAGACCATTCCGGATCTCCTCGTGATATCCCGGATCCTATCCGAGACTCCGAACAACATTCGGTCTCTTACTCATCATTCCATAACTACTCAACAACATCAAATCCTTAAGTGTGTCTCCCTACGGTTCGTGAATTATGCGGACATGATCGAGACGCTTCTCCGAACAATAACCAATAGAGGAATCTGGAAATTCATATGGCTCCCACATATTTCTATGATTACTTTGCATCGAATGAACCACTTACAAACGATACCAATTTCCCTTTGTCTCACGATAGTTTACTTATCCGAGGTTTTGATCGTCGGTATCTCTGCATACCTAGTTCAACCTCGTTACCGATAAGTACTCTTTTCTCGTTCCCGTGATATGTGATCCCTTGTGAGCCAGTCACATGCTTGCAAGCTAATTGGATGACATTCCATCGAGAGGGCCCAGAGTATATCTATCCGTCATATGGATGGACAAATCCCACTCTTGATTCATGCGTCTCAACCCATACTTTCCAAACACTCAATGCCACCTTTATAGCCACCTAGTTACGGTGTGGTGTTTGATGTCATCAAAGCATCCTTCCGGTGATGGTGATAAGCATGATCTCATGGTCGAAGGAATTAGGTTACTATGTATCAGAAAGCATATAGCAATTGAACTATTAAAATGACTTGATCTTTATGCTATGCTTATCTATAGGAGTATGTCCATCATACCATTCTCCTAATGATATGATCTATTAACCATCTCAATGTTCATGATAGGGAAACCATAATCATCTATTAACCAACAAGCTAGTATTATGAAGAGGCTTTACTAGGGAATCTATTTTAGTTTACAAATCACACAAGTATTAATGTTTCCTGTTAATACTATTATAGCATGAATGTAAACATTTATCATAAACACAAAGATATAATAATAACTACATTTATTATTGCCTCTAGGGCATATCTCCAACAGTCTCCCACTTGCACTAGAGTCAACTAATCTAGATTACATGGTAATATACCGAACACCCATGGCAGTTTGGTGTTGGTCATGTTTTGCCCTCGGGAGAGGTTTAGTCAACGGATCCGCCACATTCAGATCTGTGTGTACTTTGGAAATCTTTATGTCTCCATCTTGGACATGTTCTCTAATAGCGTGAAAATGTAGCTTGATGTGCTTCAGCTTCTTGTGTGATCTTGGTTCTTGCGCATTGGCTATGGCTCCCATGTTATCACAGTAGATAGACATTGGGTCCAGCGCACTTGGAACCACACCGAGCTCTGTAATGAACTCCTTCATCCATATCGCTTCTTTTGAAGCCTCCGAAGCGCTATGTATTCCGATTCAGTTGAAGATCTCGCCACAACGCTTTGCTTTGCACTCCTCCAGCTTACTGCTGCACCATTCAAAATAAATATGTATCCAGATTGTGATCTAGAATCATCTGGATCGGTGTTCCAACTAGCATCGGTGTAACCATTAACAACGAGCTGTTCATCACCTCCATAAGAAAGAACCATATCCTTAGTTCTTCTGAAGTACTTAAGGATGTTTTTGACCGCTGTCCAATGATCCACTCCTGGATCACTTTGATATCTGCTAGTTAAACTAACAACATATGCAATGTCGGGTCTAGTACATAGCATGGCATACATTAGAGATCCTATGGCTGAGGCATAGGGAGTCTTACTCATCCTTTCTCTATCTTCCGCCGTCGCTGGACTTTGAGTTTTACTCAAGGTCGTATTGGGCAACATGGGTAAGAACCCTTTCTTGCTATCTTCCATTCCAAACCTCTTTAGAACTTTGTCCAAATATGTACTTTGTGACAATGATATTAGGCGTCTTGATCCATCTCTATAAATCTTTATGCCTAATATGTAAGCTGCTTCGCCAAGATCTTTCATTGAAAAACTATTATTCAAATATTCCTTGACACTATTAAGAAGGTCTACATCATTCCCAATCAACAATATGTCATCTACATATAGTATTAAGAATGCTACAGAGCTCCCACTCACTTTCTTGTAAATACAAGCTTCTCCATAAGTTTGTATAAAACCAAAGTTTTTGATTACCTTATCAAAACGTTGATTCCAACTGCCATATCTCATAATCGTAATATGCAGCAATTGCTAACATAATCCTCACAGATTTTAGCTTCGCTACTGGTGAGAAAGTCTCATCGTAGTCAACTCCTTGAATTTGTCGAAACCCTTTTGAGACAAGTCGAGCTTTATAGACAGTAACATTACCATCAGCATCTTTTTTCTTCTTGAAAATCCATTAATTCTCGACAGCCTTCCGGCCATCTGGTAAGTCCACCAGAGTCCATACTTGGTTTTCGTACATGGATCCAATCTCGGATTTCATGGCTTCTTGCCATTTATTGGAATCTGGGCTCATCATTGCCTCCTCATATGTCTCAGGGTCATCGGTGTTGTCCACCAACATGACACTCATAACGGGATCATACCAATCAGGAGTGGTACGAGTTCTCGTTGACCTGCGAGGCTCTGTAGCAACTTCAACCGAAGTTTCATGATCATCATCATTAGCTTCCTCTCTTATTGGTCTAGGCACCATAGGAACTTCTTCCGGTGCTGCGCTACTCGCAAGTTCGAGAGAAGGTTCAACAACCTCGTTGAGTTCTACTTTCCTTCCAGTCACTTCTTTCGAGAGAAATTCCTTCTCCAGAAAGGATCCATTCTTGGCAACGGAGATTTTGCCCTCGGATCTATGATAGAAGGTATACCCGATAGTTTCCTTTGGGTATCCTATGAAGACGCATTTTTCCGCTTTGATTTCAAGCTTGTCCGGCTGTAACTTCTTTACATAGGCTTCGTAACCCCAAACTCTAAAGAATGACAATTTAGGTTTCTTCCCAAACCATAATTCATACGGTGTCGTTTCAATGGATTTATATGGTGCCCTATTTAAAGTGAATGCAGCTGTTTCTAATGCATAACCCCAAAACGATAGCGGTAAATCTGTGAGTGACATCATAGAACGAACCATATCTAAGAGAGTTCGATTACGACGTTCAGACACACCATTACACTGTGGCGTTCCCGGCGGTGTCAATTGTGAAAGTATTCCGCATTTCTTCAAATGCTCGCCAAACTCATAACTTAGATATTCACCTCCACGATCAGAACGTAGAAATTTAATCTTCTTGTTACGTTGATTCTCTACCTCACTTTGAAATTCCTTAAACTTCTCGAAAGTTTCGGACTTATGTTTCATGAAATAGATATACCCATATCTACTCAAGTCACCCGTGAAGGTAAGAACATAACGATAACCACCGCGCGATGCTACACTCATAGGTCCACACACATCGGTATGTATGATTTCCAATAAGTCTGTAGCTCGCTCCATCATACCAGAAAATAGAGTCTTAGTCATTTTACCCATCAGACATGCTTCTCATCTTTCAAGTGATTCAAAATCAAGTGATTCAAGAAGTCCATCAGAATGGAGTTTCTTCATACGCTTCACTCCAATATGACCAAGACGACAGTGCCACATATAGGTCGAGTTATCGCTCAATTTCAAACGTTTAGCCTCAATGTTATTTATGTGTGTATTACTACAATCGAGATTCAATAAGAATATACCATCTATCAAAGGTGCATGTGCATAAAACATATTACTCATATAAATCGAGCAACCATTATTCTCTGACTTAAACAAGTAACCGTCTCGCAATAAACAAGATCCTGATATAATGTTCATGCTCAACGCAGGCACCAAATAACAATTATTTAAGTATAAAACTAATCCCGATGGTAGATGAAGAGGTAGCGTGCCGACCGCGATCACATCAACCTTTGATCCATTTCCAACGCGCATCGTCACCTCGTTCTTCGCTAGCTTCCGTTTATTCTGCAGCACCTGTTTCGAGTTACAAATATGAGCAACCAAACCAGTATCAAATACCCAGGCACTACTACGAGTACTAGTGATATACACATGTCACATCCCAAGATTTTCCAAATCTTGTTATGTGAAAAATAAATAAACAAAATAAAATTATTGTTGAAAATCAGGGTGAAAAGAAACTTTTGTTTCTAATTGGAAACTTAAAAACCCCATCTTGAACAAACTTTGGTAAAAGTTTGAATCCAACAAAAATCCAAATCAAGGGAAATGCATTCCTCAATGGATGTATCTGGAAATTTAAACACTTGGAAAATAAATCCAAACCCTAAAAACCCTAATGGAATAAAAAATCATTTCCAAGTATCTCCAAATCCATGGATTTGATCCATATAAAAATTGATAAACAAACATTCACAAATGATCAAGAAAGACAAATAGAAATAATTTAAGCCCATAGAAATTGGTTTCACTTAATTTAGAACCATGGATAAAATCTTATGAATATAATAGGATAAGAAATTGAATTCCCAAAGCTAATAAAGAACCTATCTTTAAATCCATAACAAATGGTGAGAAATTGATCCTAAAAGGATTTAAAAAGATAAACAAAGATAAAATAAGATTTCACAAATTGGAATCACCAAGTTTGGATCTCTAAATAAAAAGATATGAATTTTATAAGATGAAGAAAGAATTATTAAATAAAGAATATTTAAAGACCAAACCAAATCTTGGCCAAATCCATAAGCAAATGGAATGAATATAATCCAAAATATTGGATAAAGATTTTCCAAAATAAAATAAAATGGCTTGAACCAAATTCCCTTTGAATGAAGACAAAACCAATTTTAAATGATTAATAAATCTTATTAAAAACTTTTCCAAATAATTCAAGATGAATTATTTGACACCCTTTTAAGTAAACAAAACTTACTGAAAGGTTTTGGAAGAATTTAGAAGTCAAATGGAAATTAAAAACATTATTAAATCCTATTTGATTTAAAACAAGGGCCTTTTTATTAATTAAAAAAAGACCCCAAATAGAATGAATAAATTACCCTAAAAATGATTCCAGAATGTCTTACTAAACCAATATTTAAACCTACACAAAACCTGGCAAAGGTTTGAAATCAAATGAGGGTTTGAATGGCTTATTCAAAATCAAAACAGAAAAATCAAAAGAGAAAAAGAAAAACAAACAGAACAGAAAAAAATATGAAAAGGACCCAGCCCAAATAGCCTGGCCCAACTAAGCCCAGCCAGCCCACTGCTCCTCTCCCGCAGAAAAACGCTTCAGACCAAATACCCTACCCGCTCAGCGACAGACGTGTGGACCCCCACCTCCCCTCTCTCTCTTCGCTGACGAAATGGCCCCACCGCCAGCTCCATCTTCCTCACCCGCCGCTGACCTCGCCTCTACTGTTTCTGCCGGCGTTGATTGCGAATGAATTGGCATAAACGCGCCAGTAATTCCTCCTCGCGATTACTCCCACTTAACTGCCTCCCTCCCCTCCTTCATTCCCCTCAAGCATCACACGACCAGAGCCATCAGACCGTCCCAGATTTGCTTTGCAACCTCGCGGCTCCGACGAGCTTTCTCTCTCGATTCCAATCAAGCCGTACCTCCTCTCTGCCTCTAACCCCCACGAGCGTGGTCCCCACTCTCTTGCGTATCTGCCAATAACTCTAGATCATCCCTGCGCGCTCCAGAGCATCGGCAATGACAACGAACAGTAGCGCCACCGCCTGCCATTTCCTCCGGCGAGATTTCCTGGTAAGCTCGGACTGCCCCGGTGATATTCATTGATGCTCATGTTCCCTGGTACCATGCGCGTCTAAAGCACCTCTTATTTTGCTTTGGCAATCCTTGTAGCCCCGCCCCCATCGACAACCGTACGAACCTGAGGCACAGCGCAGCTCCGGCGAGCAATCCCCACAACACCAACGCGCCCCTCGGCAAGCAGAAGGCACGTTGAGCTTCCCCACGCCACGGCGAACCTGGTGAGCCACACCTCTATCTCATTCGCTTCCTGCAACCGCCATGACGTCGTAGCCAGACACGCCGCCGCCACCTACCGCCGCTAGCGCCGCCCACCTCTGGTCAGTCGCATAGTAGCCGTTCGATCTGGATCCAACGAGTGTGATAGATTCACTTAAATGAAAGGGTACGCTAGTTCTGAACCGTAAGATCACACTTAAATCCAACGTCTGCCATTGCTTGATCCGTCCAAAGCGGTACCGACGAATAGAAACGCGCCGCGTGGCACTTGTTTGGTTTAAAACAGAATTCTGAATCTGATTAGTATGCAAACTTGTAAAATCTATAACTTTTGATCTACACGTCCAAACTTTGCAAACTTTATATCAATGGATTCAGAAAAACAAGCCCTAACCAACCAAGCACTTTGTTTATTAAAAAGCTTTTGGTAAAATGATTGTTTTTGCAGAAACTTGTGTATGCTTGTTTAGGATATAAAAATTGTTCTAAAAATGATTTTGAGGATAAAATATTTGGCAAATGGTGTGTTTTGAACCTACTGACCATAGGAATCGCTTGTGGTTTCAAAAATGTATTTGGTGAAACAAAAGAATGAATCTTTGATTTAAACCATTTCTAGTCAAATAAAATATGGATTATTTATTAAAAATGGTTTTGGAAGAAAACCTTTGAGAAATGTTTTGGAAACAAAACTTTTTGACCCTAAACACAAGGTTTTATGGTTTGAAAACATATTTTGTGAACCCTATAGATTAATGCTTTATTAAAAACATTTCTACACCACATAAAATGATACCTTGTTTTAAAAATGGTTTAAGAAGTAGAACCTTTTGCAAATGACTTTGCCACTTTATAAAATGACCAATAGATGTTTCCAAATGTTTATAACCTATTAGAACCCACTTTTACAAATAAAACAATCTCTTGCATGCTTGCATGCATTGTTTTGTTTTATTATTTTTATGTGATGTTTTGCTTGATTGGTAGATTGAAATATTGTTTGCTTGATTGAATTGTAGTGATTTGAAGTGAGTGAACATTGCAAAGATCAAGGAGTGAACTTATACCCTCTACCAAAAAGGCAAGTGATGCTTCATACTTGTCCCATTATTTTCACTATGCATTAGTGATATTTCTAAGTAGGACTTGCATGGAATTTTGCTAAGTATAAACCATGCTATGGGAAAACCTAGTAGATGAAAACCTTAGTAGAATTTCCTAAGTTAAGATTCCTACTACTATCATGCTTAGCTTAGCTAATAGAAAACAAGGGTGGAATATATATTCATACTATGGAAAAATTTCTAAGTCTGAGGACTTGTGTTTTGTTTAATAAAACAACTAAGTTAATGAATCACCTGGGTGGAAAGGGACTTCCTTGGTGGTTTTTGGTTGAGTGGTTACACAAGGCCCATTTCTATGGTTTACCTTGTGTATCACACTTGTGGATGGCCACCCAGGAACAAAGAGATTTGAGATGTCAAATGTTGATAAGCTTCAAGTGCAACCACTTGGCATTATGGGCTCTGCCTGGATCATATAGGTTGCAATAACTTAGCCAAATGGACAGTTGGTGGTAGGGGATTGATAGGTTGGAGCGCGTCCATTTTGGTCTAAGGGAAGGCTTCTGAAAGATCTTCTCTTGGGAAACCAAGTCTTGTGGGGAAAGTGCACCACCTCTGCAGAGTGTAAAATCTTAGTACTTAGCCATGTCCCTGGTAAAGGACAATTTGAGCATCAAGACATGGAAGCTATCAAGAATCTCATCATCCCAATTTCTAAGTTAAAAACTTGTGGTTGAACAAGGGTTTAAGGTTCACCAATTTCTATTGGTGATTCCTTGGGTGATATTTTGTCAAGCAAAAACTTAGAGTTTTCAAATGATAAGGAAAATCTATTTTGAGCAAAGCAAGCCTAAGCTCCACTTAGCCAAATGCATATAGATGATAGACTCCACTATACTACCATAGTATCACTTGCCAATACAATTCAAATGTATTGACCCTTGTGGCTGTAACTTGTTATGTTGCAGGTTTGTTTGATGTTAGTGAAGTTTACTGATTAGGATTACAAGTCTACAACCAACATGTCTGCCTGTGGCACTTTGAAGATGAAGGACCCCATGCTTATAGATATTCTGCTGCAATGTAATGTAATAGCCAAATGAGCTATGTAAGATGTAATGAATTATTTTATTCCTGGTTATAAAGTTGTATTATGACCTTTGTTTCTTGATATTACATCTTAACTATGGATGCTAGCTATTGATCCAGGGACTAGCATTGTAAACACAGGGATCTCTACCTTATTAAAGGTTGGGAACCTTACAGATGGTATCACAACATTGTGTTGCCTATAGGATTTGTAACCCTAGGATTGGACAAAACCCCTTAGAAGAATAGGAGTTGTGTTTGTTCCAAAACTTATTTACAAACAATCTTGTAAACTCTTTCCTCAACCATTTTGGGTTTTGATTCTACATCTCTTCTATTTTCAAACTTGATGGACAAGCCTACCCCATGGCCAAAGACTTCACCATGTGCAAAGGACTTCATCAATTCTAATGACTTCAACATCTTCAACTCTAATGACTTCAACATCTTCAACTCTAATGACTTCAACATCTTCAATCTTGTATATCACTAAGGACTACAAGTGAGACAAGAAATCTTGCTCAAGACTTGAAGACTAAGAAATATAACTTAGAAGGAATCATCATCACCTTTGAAGTTTTGTGATCAAGATTCAAGAAATTCTCCAAGGATACCAAGATCTTGTTCAAGAAGAATCAACCAAGAAGGATGGAAAGATCACAAGTGAACCATATAGATGGACCACCATATTTAGTTTAAGTCAAACCCACCAACTTATGTGGTGTAACAAAAATATTTTTGGTTGCTTAAAAATGTGCTTGAACTTTGTTGTTTGAGTGGAATGTTTGTTTGTGATTGCTTGCACATTTCTTGTGTGAATTGTGGTGTGTGATGATTAGAATTATTTCCTTAGAAATATCTTGCCTATTCTAATCCAAATCCAACCCAAACAGATGACTTCTCCAAGAGACTCCAACATCAAGGATGGTGACAACAACAACAACCAAGAGGACAACATGAGAGAACTCATAGTAACCCAAACCCAGTTAAACCAAGTGACAACTCAATTCATAGCCAACACCAGTGAGGTAGATCCAACCATGCAAAGGTTTTTGGAAACCCAAACCCAATTGTTGCATAAGGTGACAGATCAAATGATCAACATGGGAAGCAGCTCTTCCAAAGGAGTTTGTGACAACAAGGATGACAAAGATGTTATTTTAGAAGGAACCCAAGCTTGCAATATTTGTGGAGACAAGGACCACACTTCCAAGGAGCATGAAGATCAATGCCCCAATTGTGAAGAGAAACATCCAATTGACCAATGCCCCACATCTCAAGCTACTTGTTACCTATGTGAAGGAAATAATCATGTCCCTATCCAATGCCCCATCTATTCCATAGTTGAACAAAGGAAACAAGGTGGAGTGCAACAACTGATTGCAGACTATCATGAGAGATCCAAGTCTACCAAGAAGGATGAGGACAAAGGAAAATCTCCACTTGTACCTCCATGCAATATGACCCAATTTAAAGGACCAAAGAGGAGACATATGCATTATCCAAGGAGCAATAGAAGGTCAAGGAAACCAGTAAACATACCTACCTATGAGATAACATATGAAGAACATGAACTAGAAGCACTCCTAGCTTTGGAGAAACCCAAGAAAAAGAAGGACAAAAGCCATGTGCAATGTGGTCATTGCAAAGAAATGGGACACTATGCCAGTGAATGTCCAGAGAAGAATAAGTATAAGGAGATTAGCCAAGTGTGGTGCAACAACTGCAAAGAGCTAGGCCACTATGTAACAACTTGTCCATAGAAGATACGTGATGAACTCAATCTTATCACATGTTACAATTGTGGTAACCAGGGACATTATGCAAGCAACTGTCCAGAAAATATGAAGCACAAGATAAACAAGCCTATGAAGGATCTCAGCCTAGTCACATGTTTCAAGTGTGGAAACAAAGGACACTATGCAGATGTTTGGCCAGAGAGATTTCAACAAGACCCCAAGCAAACCAAGATGTAATCTAGTTGGAATTTTTTTAAGGGTGGTAGTACCCTAGATGCTTTGAGCCAACTTGTAACCCCTAGCCTCCCCAAATCTCGGGACGAGATTTATTTTAAGGGTGGTAGCCTGTCACATCCCAAGATTTTCCAAATCTTGTTATGTAAAATATAAATAAACAAAATAAAATTATTGTTGAAAATTAGGGTGAAAAGAAACTTTTGTTTCTAATTGGAAACTTAAAAACCCCATCTTGAACAAACTTTGGTAAAAGTTTGAATCCAACAAAAATCCAAATCAGGGGAAATGCATTCCTCAATGAATGTATCTGGAAATTTAAACACTTGGAAAATAAATCCAAACCCTAAAAACCCTAATGGAATAAAAAATCATTTCCAAGTATCTCCAAATCCATGGATTTGATCCATATAAAAATTGATCAACAAACATTCACAAATGATCAAGAAAGACAAATAGAAATAATTTAAGCCCATAGAAATTGGTTTCACTTAATTTGGAACCATGGATAAAATCTTATGAATTTAATAGGATAAGAAATTGAATTCCCAAAGATAATAAAGAACCTATCTTTAAATCCATACCAAATGGTGAGCAATTGATCCTAAAAGGATTTAAAAGGATAAACAAAGATAAAATAAGATTTCACAAATTGGAATCACCAAGTTTGGATCTCTAAATAAAAAGATATGAATTTTATAAGATGAAGAAAGAATTATTAAATAAAGAATATTTAAAGACCAAACCAAATCTTGGCCAAATCCATAAGCAAATGGAATGAATATAATCCAAAATATTGGATAAATATTTTCCAAAATAAAATAAAATGGCTTGAACCAAATTCCCTTTGAATGAAGACAAAACCAATTTTAAATGATTAATAAATCTTATTAAAAACTTTTCCAAATAATTCAAGATGAATTATTTGACACCCTTTTAAGTAAACAAAACTTACTGAAAGGTTTTGGAAGAATTTAGAAGTCAAATGGAAATTAAAAAAATTATTAAATCCTATTTGATTTAAAACAAGGGCCCTTTTTATTAATTAAAAAAAGACCCCAAAAAGAATGAATAAATTATCCTAAAAATGATTCCAGAATGTCTTACTAAACCAATATTTAAACCTACACAAAACCTGGCAAAGGTTTGAAATCAAATGAGGGTTTGAATGGCTTATTCAAAATCAAAACAGAAAAATCAAAAGAGAAAAAGAAAACAAACAGAACAGAAAAAAATATGAAAAGGACCCAGCCCAAATAGCCTGGCCCAACTAAGCCCAGCCAGCCCACTGCTCCTCTCCCGCAGAAAAACGCTTCAGACCAAATACCCTACCCGCTCAGCGACAGACGTGTGGACCCCACCTCCCCTCTCTCTCTTCGCTGACGAAACAGCCCCACCGCCAGCTCCTTCTTCCTCACCCGCCGCTGACCTCACCTCTACTGTTTCTGTCGGCATTGATTGCGAATGAATTGGCATAAACGCGCCAGTAATTCCTCCCCGCGATTACTCCCACTTAACTGCCTCCCTCCCCTCTTTCATTCCCCTCAAGCATCACACGACCAGAGCCATCAGACCGTCCCAGATTTGCTTTGCAACCTCGCGGCTCAGACGAGCTTTCTCTCTCGATTCCAATCAAGCCGTACCTCCTGTCTGCCTCTAACCCCCACGAGCATGGTCCCCACTCTCTTGCGTATGTGCCAATAGCTCTAGATCATCCGCGCGCGCTCCAGAGCATCGGCAACGACAACGAACAGTAGCGCCACCGCCTGCCATTTCCTCCAGCGAGATATCCTGGTAAGATCGGACCGCCCCGGTGATATTCATTGATGCTCGCATGTTCCCTGGTACCGTGCGCGTCTAACGCACCTCTTATTTTGCTTTGGCACGCCTTTGTAAGGTTCCCAACCTTTAATAAGGTAGAGTCCCCTGTGTTTACAATGCTGGTCCCTGGATCAATAGCTAGCATCCACAGTTAAGATGTAATATCAAGAAACAAAGGTCATAATATAACTTTATAACCAGGAATAACATAATTTTATTACATCTTACATAGCTCATTTGGCTATTACATTACATTGCAGCAAAATATCTATAAGCATGAGGTCCTTCATCTTCAAAGTGCCACAGGCAGACATGTTGGTTGTAGACTTTGTAATCCTAATCAACACACTTCACTAAATCAATCAAACCTGCAACATACAAGTTACAGCCACAAAGGGTCAATACATTTGAATTGTATTGGCAAGTGATACTATGGTAGTATAGTGGAGTCTATCATCTATATGCATTTGGCTAAGTGGAGTTGAGGCTTGCATTGCTCAAAAATATATTTTTCCTTATCATTTGAAAATACTAAGTTTTTGCTAGACAAAATCATTTCTCTCAATCAAAGATTGAAGATCCTTTAACCCTTGTTCAAACCACAAGTTTTTAACTTAGAAATTTGAATGATGAGATTCTTGATTGCTTCCATGTCTTGATGCTCAAATTGTCCTTTGCCAGGGACATGGCTAAGTACTTAGATTTTACACTCTGCAGAGGTGGTGCACTTTCCCCACAAGACTTGGTTTCCCAAGACAAGATCTTTCAGAAGCCTTCCCTTAGACCAAAATGGACGCGTTCCAACCTATCAATACTCTACCACCAACTGTCCATATGGCTAAGTTCTTGCAACCTATATGATCCAGGCAGAGCCCATAATGCCAAGTGGCTGCACTTGAAGCTTCTCAACATTTGACATCTCAAATCTCTTTGTTCCTGGGTGGCCATCCACAAGTGAGATACACAAGGTCAACCATAGACATGGGCCTTGTGAACCACTCAACCAAAAACCACCAAGCAATTACCATTCCACCCAGGTGATTCATTAACTTAGTTGTTTTATTAAACATAAACACAAGTCCTCAGACTTAGAAATTTTTCCATAGTATGAATGTATATTCCACCCTTGTTTTCTATTAGCTAAGCTAAGCTTGATAGTAATAGGAATCCTAGCTTAGGAGAATTTCTACTAAGGTTTCATCTACTAGGTTTTCCTATAGCAAGGTTTATACTTAGCAAAAATTCCATGCAAGTTTTACTTAGAAAAAAATCACTAATGCATAGTGAAAGTAATGGGACAAAGTATGAAGCATCACTTGCCTTTTTGGTAGAGGGTATAGATTCACTCCTTGTCCTTGCAACAATCACACTCTTCAATTCACTACAATTCAATCAAGCAAGGCACAAACTCAATCTTCCAATCAAGCAAAACATCACAAAAAGATACCAAAGTCAAGGTAATGCATGCAAACACGCCAAGCTTTGTTTTATTTTAAAAAGTGGCTCCTAATGGGTCATGAACATGTGAAAACACCTAATGGTCATTTTATAAAGTGGCAAAGTCATTTGCAAAAAGGTTTCATTTTATAAACCATTTTCAAAACAAGGTATCATTTTATGTGGTGTAGAAATGTTTTTACTAAGGCATTAATCTATAGGGCTCACAAAATATGTTTTCAAACCACAAAACTTGGTGTTTAGGGTCAGAGAGTTTGAAACAAAAAATTTTCCAAAAGTTTTCTTCCAAAACCATTTTTAATAAATAAACCATATTTTTATTTGACTAGAAAGGGTTTTAAATCAAAGACTCATTATTTTGCATCACCAAATACATTTTTAACCCACAAAGTGTTTCCTATGGTCAGTAGGTTCAAATCACACCATTTGCCAAAGGTTTTATCCCCAAAATCATTTTTGAACAATTTTTACAATCTTAACAAGCATACAAATGTTTCTGCGAAAACAATCATTTTTCCAGAAGCTTTTGACTAAACAAATGGCATGGTTGGCTAGGGCTTGTTCCACTGATTCCAATGATATAAAGTTTGCAATTTTTGGACGTGTGGATCAAAAGTTATACCAATTACAAATTTGCATTCTAATCAGATCAAAAATCTGTTTTAAATCAATTCCAGTCCACGTGGCAGTTTCTGATTGGGCGGTACCGATTCGTGTGGATCGAGCGATACAGACCACAAGATTAAAAGGAGCATGTGCGGCTCAGATCACCGCATACCCTTTCGTTTAAGTGAAACTATCCTATCGCTCCGATCTGGATCTAACGGCTCCCAGTGCCTCGACCAGAAGCTGGCGGCGCTCAATGGTGGCATGCGGCGGCGCGGCTCTGACGGTGACGCTGCCGGTGAACTAGGACGCGAGGGGAAGAGTGAAGATGCTTACCAGATTCGCCGTGGAGCACTGATTCTAGTTGATGCTTCGGTTGGCCAAGGGAAGCTCGGAGGCGTTGATGATTGCTCGCCGGAGACGACGTCGGCGTCGGGTATGCTCAGATGTCGTCGAAGATGAGGATAGAGGACGCTCTAAGATAAGTAGATTGCACCGTTAGGTTCGCAAGAGGGAGGCGAGTATGTGTGCATCACAGAGAGGTGAAAAGGAAGTCTGGTCTCACCAGTAGATGCCACCGGAGTTGGAGAAGGAGGTGGTGGCGTGCTGGTGTCGTTGGGGGCGACGTCCTGGGGCGTGCGCGAGTGAGCTACCGCCACTGGGAGGTTCGCCTGGTGCTGGCGAGTATGCTCGTGTGCTCCCTGTGTAGTGGGGTTGTCTAGTTCCGCCGGAATTCGAGCAATACCTCGTCGGAGTTGGTGAGGTTGCAGCGACCAATTAGAGTAGCCCTGGGGCGGAGAGGAGCTGGAAACAGAGGGGAAATGGAGAGGAGGGAGAGGCGAGTTAACGAGAGTAATCGCGGGTGTAATTGCTGCAACGTTTATGACGAATTTACTCGGCGAAATTTCTGCAGAAACGGCGAGGGGAGGAACTGGTCTGCGGGGGGGGGGGGGGGGGGTGAAGGAGACGATGATGTGGCGTGGGGTCGTCTTGTCAGTGATAGAGAAGGAAAGGGAGTTGGGTCCACCAGTCAGCTGCTTAGCGGGTCGTCTGGTGAGTGAGAGAAGGATGCTTCGGGGAGAGAGGGAAATGGGCTGCTGGGCCTAGTGGGCTGCTGGGTTGGGTCGACCAGGCTCAACTTTTTTTCTAGTTCTGAAACATTTTCTTTTTCCAAATCAATTTCTGTTTTGAAAATCAATCAAACCAATCAATCCACAAATCAAATCAAAACATTCACCAAACTTTGTATTTGAATTTGGTCCTGTTTTATCAACATAAACCATAGTCCAAATAAAATAATAATTTTATTTTAGAGTCCATTTATAATTAAATAAAATGGACACTAGTTAATAAATTAAAAGGGTTTTAATTTATTTAAAACTCCATTTGAAATCAAAATATTTGCAAAACCAAATCAGTAGGTTTTATTTGAAAGTATAAGATGTTTGGGAAAACTTGTTTAAAATAAAATAACATTTTATTTTAGGGTCCACTAATAATTAAATAAAATGGACCTTAGTTATTAAATCAAATAGGGTTTGTTTTATTTAAAATATTTATTTGAAATCCAAAATAAACCAAAAACACTACAGTAGGTTTTAATTGAGAATATAAAATACTTGGAAAACTTATTTAAAATAAGTTTTAGTGTTTATTTAAAATGGGAAAAGCTTTTACTTAAATAAAATTTGGATATTAAATCCTTATTATTTTATTTAAATAAACCTTTACTATTTTTAATCAAAGCAAAACCTTTTGTTTCAAAAACTTGGCCAAGGTTTAATTTGGCTTTATAAAATAATCCTTATTTATAAATATACCTTTTCTTTTGGAAACCAAATCTTTTTATTAAAAGATCCCAAATAGTAATTTCACTTATTCAAAATATTTTCTTTATTAATTGTTTAACTTTTCAAATCCCTTTAGGATTTGTTTGATCAAAAGGGTTTGAAGGTTTCCAATTGGAATCAAAAAGTTTCTTCTCACCCTGAAAATCAACAAAGTTTTATTTTATTCATTTATTTTTCACTTTACAAGATTTGGAAAATCTTGGGATGTGACAGGCTACCACCCTTAAAATAAATCTCATCCCGAGATTTGGGAAGGCTAGGGTTACCAGTAGGCTCAAAACATCTAGGGTACTACCACCCTTAAAAATTTTCCAACTAAATTACATATTGGCCTTCTAGGGAAACTTCTCTGAGCAAACATCTGCATAGTGTCCTTTGTTTTCACACTTGAAACATGTGACAAGGCTGAGATCCTTCATAGGTTGGTTTATATTGTGCTTCATCTTTCCTGGACAGAAGTTTGCATAGTGGCCTAGCTCCTTGCATTTGAAACACATCACTTGGCTGATATCTTTCTTTTCCTTTGGTATCATTGCCTCTTGTTTGTTTCATTGGTTCTTCTTCTTTTCTGGGCATTCATTGGCATAGTGTCCCATCTCTTTGCAATTGTAACATTGCACTTGAGTAATATCCTTCTTGTTAGGATTGGGGCATTTCTTCTTCTTCTTGGGTCTCTCCAAAGCTAGGAGTTCTTCTAGTTCATGCTCTTCATATGTTTTCTCATAGGTAGGAAATCTTTCTCTCTTCCTGGGGCATTGGTCTTCATGTTCCTTGGATGCATGATCCTTGTCTCCATAGGTATTTCTAGCTTGGGTTCCTTCTAGATTAACATCTTTGTCATCCTTGTTGTCATCTGCTCTTTGGGAAAAGTTTTCTCTCATGTTGATCATTTGAGTAACCAATCCTTGCAACAATTGGGATTGAGGTTTCAAAATCCTTTGCATGGCTGGGTCTAGTCCATTGTTGTTGGCTAAAAGCTGAGTTGTCTCTTGGCTCAACTGGTTTTGGGTTGCTTTAAGTTCTCTCATGTTGTCCTCTTGGTTGTTGTTGTTGTCACCATCCTTGAGGTTGGAGTTTCTTGGAGAAGTCATCTGTTTTGGGTTGGATGAGGATTAGAATAGGCAAAAGATTTCTAAGGGGATAATTCTAATCACACACATCACAAACCACACAAGCAATGTGCAAGCAATCACAAACGAACATTCCACTCAAACAACAAGTTTCAATCATATTTTTAGGCAACCAAAAATATTTTTGTTACACCACATAAGTTGGTGTGTTTTACTTAACTAAATATGGTGGTCCATCTATATGGTTCCCTTGTGATCTTTCCATCTTTCTTGGTTGATTCTTCTTTCTACATGAGATCTTGGTTTCCTTTAGGAAAACTCTTGGTCACAAAACTTCAAAGGTGATGATGGCTTCTTCTAGTTTTTGCATTTCCTTAGTCTCCAAATCTTGAGCAAGCTTTCTTTGTCTCACTTGTCCTTAGTGATATCCAAGGTTGAAGTCCTTGGATGAATATGCTGAAGGTGTTGAAGTCATTAGAGTTGAAGAAGTTGAAGTCATTAGAGTTGAGGAAGTTGAAGCCATTAGAGTTGATGAAGTCCTTTGCACATGGTGAAGTCTTGGGCCATGGGGTAGGTTTTTCCATCAAGTTTGAAAGTAGATGAGATGTAGAATCAAAATCAAAGTGGTTGAGGAAAGAGTTTACAAGATTGTTTGTAAATAAGTTTTGGAACAAATACAACTCCTATTTTTCTAAGGGTTTTTGTCCAATCCTAGGTTTACAAATCCTACAGGCAACACAATGCTCTGATACCATCTGTAAGGTTCCCAACCTTTAATAAGGTAGAGTCCCCTGTGTTTACAATGCTAGTCCCTGGATCAATAGCTAGCATCCACAGTTAAGATGTAATATCAAGAAACAAAGGTCATAATATAACTTTATAACCAGGAATAACATAATTTTATTACATCTTACATAGCTCATTTGGCTATTACATTACATTGCAGCAGAATATCTATAAGCATTGAATGAGGTCCTTCATCTTCAAAGTGCCACAGGCAGACATGTTGGTTGTAGACTTTGTAATCCTAATCAACACACTTCACTAAATCAATCAAACCTGCAACATACAAGTTACAGCCACAAAGGGTCAATACATTTGAATTGTATTGGCAAGTGATACTATGGTAGTATAGTGGAGTCTATCATCTATATGCATTTGGCCAAGTGGAGTTGAGGCTTGCATTGCTCAAAAATATATTTTTCCTTATCATTTGAAAATACTAAGTTTTTGCTTGACAAAATCATTTCTCTCAATCAAAGATTGAAGATCCTTTAACCCTTGTTCAAACCACAAGTTTTTAACTTAGAAATTTGAATGATGAGATTCTTGATTGCTTCCATGTCTTGATGCTCAAATTGTCCTTTGCCAGGGACATGGCTAAGTACTTAGATTTTACACTCTGCAGAGGTGGTGCACTTTCCCCACAAGACTTGGTTTCCCAAGACAAGATTTTTCAGAAGCCTTCCCTTAGACCAAAATGGAAGCGTCCCAACCTATCAATACTCTACCACCAACTGTCCATATGGCTAAGTTCTTGCAACCTATATGATCCAGGCAGAGCCCATAATGCCAAGTGGCTGCACTTGAAGCTTCTCAACATTTGACATCTCAAATCTCTTTGTTCCTGGGTGGCCATCCACAAGTGAGATACACAAGGTCAACCATAGACATGGGCCTTGTGAACCACTCAACCAAAAACCACCAAGCAATTACCATTCCACCCAGGTGATTCATTAACTTAGTTGTTTTATTAAACATAAACACAAGTCCTCAGACTTAGAAAATTTTCCATAGTATGAATGTATATTCCACCCTTGTTTTCTATTAGCTAAGCTAAGCTTGATAGTAATAGGAATCCTACCTTAGGAGAATTTCTACTAAGGTTTCATCTACTAGGTTTTCCTATAGCAAGGTTTATACTTAGCAAAAATTCCATGCAAGTTTTACTTAGAAAAAAATCACTAATGCATAGTGAAAGTAATGGGACAAAGTATGAAGCATCACTTGCCTTTTTGGTAGAGGGTATAAATTCACTCCTTTTCCTTGCAACAATCACACTCTTCAAGTCACTACAATTCAATCAAGCAAGGCACAAACTCAATCTTCCAATCAAGCAAAACATCACAAAAAGATAACAAAGTCAAGGTAATGCATGCAAACACGCCAAGCTTTGTTTTATTTGAAAAAGTGGCTCCTAATGGGTCATGAACATGTGAAAACACCTAATGGTCATTTTATAAAGTGGCAAAGTCATTTGCAAAAAGGTTTCATTTTATAAACCATTTTCAAAACAAGGTATCATTTTATGTGGTGTAGAAATGTTTTTACTAAGGCATTAATCTATAGGGCTCACAAAATATGTTTTCAAACCACAAAACTTGGTGTTTAGGGTCAGAGAGTTTAAAACAAAACATTTTCCAAAAGTTTTCTTCCAAAACCATTTTTAATAAATAAACCATATTTTTATTTGACTAGAAAGGGTTTTAAATCAAAGAATCATTCTTTTGCATCACCAAATACATTTTTGAACCCACAAAGTGTTTCCTATGGTCAGTAGGTTCAAATCACACCATTTGCCAAAGGTTTTATCCCCAAAATCATTTTTGAACAATTTTTACAATCTTAACAAGCATACAAATGTTTCTGCAAAAACAATCATTTTTCCAGAAGATTTTGACTAAACAAATGGCATGGTTGGCTAGGTCTTGTTCCATTGATTCCAACGATATAAAGTTTGCAATTTTTGGACGTGTGGATCAAAAGTTATACCAATTACAAATTTGCATTCTAATCAGATCAAAAATCTGTTTTAAATCAATTCCAGTCCACGTGGCAGTTTCTGATTGGGCGGGTACCGATTCGTGTGGATCGAGCGATACAGACCACAGGATTAAAAGGAGCATGTGCGGCTCAGATCATCGCATACCCTTTCGTTTAAGTGAAACTATCCTATCACTCCGATCTGGATCTAACGGCTCCCAGTGCCTCGACCAGAAGCTGGCGGCGCTCAATGGTGGCATGCGGCGGCGCGGCTCTGACGGTGACGCTGCCGGCAAACTAGGACGCGAGGGGAAGAGTGAAGATGCTTACCATATTCGCCGTGGAGCACTGATTCTAGTTGATGCTTCGGTTGGCCAAGGGAAGCTCGGAGGCGTTGACGATTGCTCGCCGGAGACGGCGTCGGCGTCGGGTATGCTCAGATGTCGTCGAAGATGAGGATAGAGGATGCTCTAAGACAAGTAGATTGCACCGTTAGGTTCGCAAGAGGGAGGCGAGTATGTGTGCATCACAGAGAGGTGAAAAGGAAGTCTGGTCTCACCAGTAGATGCCGCCGGAGTTGGAGAAGGAGGTGGTGGCGTGCTGGTGTCGTCGGGGGCGACGTCCTGGGGCGTGCGCGAGTGAGCTACCGCCACTGGGAGGTACGCCTGGTGCTGGCGAGTATGCTCGTGTGCTCCCTGGGTAGTGGGGTTGTCTGGTTCCGCCGGAATTCGAGCAGGACCTCGTCGGAGTTGGTGAGTTTGCAGCGACCAATTAGAGTAGCCCTGGGGCGGAGAGGAGCTGGAAACAGAGGGGAAATGGAGAGGAGGGAGAGGCGAGTTAACGAGAGTAATCGCGGGTGTAATTGCTGCAGCGTTTATGACGAATTTACTCGGCGAAATTTCTGCAGAAACGGCGAGGGGAGGAACTGGTCTGCGGGGGGGGGGGGGGGGAGGCTGAAGGAGACGATGATGTGGCGTGGGGTTGTCTTGTCAGCGATAGAGAAGGAAAGGGAGTTGGGTCCACCAGTCAGCTGCTTAGCGGGTCGTCTGGTGAGTGAGAGAAGGATGCTTCGGGGGAGAGAGGGAAATGGGCTGCTGGGCCTAGTGGGCTGCTGGGTTGGGTCTACCAGACTCAAATTTTTTTTCCAGTTCTGAAACTTTTTCTTTTTCCAAATCAATTTCTGTTTTGAAAATCAATCAAACCAATCAATCCACAAATCAAATCAAAACATTCACCAAAATTTGTATTTGAATTTGGTCCTGTTTTATCAACATAAACCAAAGTCGAAATAAAATAATAATTTTATTTTAGAGTCCATTTATATTTAAATAAAATGGACACTAGTTAATAAATTAAAAGGGTTTTAATTTATTTAAAACTCCATTTGAAATCAAAATATTTTCAAAACCAAATCAGTAGGTTTTATTTGAAAGTATAAGATGTTTGGGAAAACTTGTTTAAAATAAAATAACATTTTATTTTAGGGTCCACTAATAATTAAATAAAATGGACCTTAGTTATTAAATCAAATAGGGTTTGTTTTATTTAAAATATTTATTTGAAATCCAAAATAAACCAAAAACACTACAGTAGGTTTTAATTGAGAATATAAAATACTTGGAAAACTTATTTAAAAGAAGTTTTAGTGTTTATTTAAAATGGGAAAAGCTTTTACTTAAATAAAATTTGGATATTAAATCCTTATTATTTTATTTAAATAAACCTTTACTATTTTTAATCAAAGCAAAACCTTTTGTTTCAAAAACTTGGCCAAGGTTTAATTTGGCTTTATAAAATAATCCTTATTTATAAATATACCTTTTCTTTTGGAAACCAAATCTTTTTATTAAAAGATCCCAAATAGTAATTTCACTTATTCAAAATATTTTCTTTATTAATTGTTTAACTTTTCAAATCCCTTTAGGATTTGTTTGATCAAAAGGGTTTGAAGGTTTCCAATTGGAATCAAAAAGTTTCTTCTCACCCTGAAAATCAACAAAGTTTTATTTTATTCATTTATTTTTCACATTACAAGATTTGGAAAATCTTGGGATGTGACAGCCTTGTAGCCCCGCCCCCGTCGACGACCGTACGAACCCGAGGCACAGCGCAGCTCAGGCGAGCAATCCCCACAACACCAACGCGCCCCTCGACAAGCAGAAGGCACGTTGAGCTTCCCCACGCCACGGCGAACCTGGTGAGCCACAACTCTATCTCGTTCGCTTCCTGCAACCGCCGCGACGCTGTAGCCAGACACGCCGCCGCCACCTGCCGCCGCTAGCGCCGCCCACCTCTGGCCAGTCGCATAGTAGCCGTTCGATCTGGATCCAACAAGTGCGATAGATTCACTTAACTGAAAGGGTACGCTAGTTCTGAACCGTAAGATCACACTTAAATCCAACGTCTGCCATCGCTTGATCCGGCCAAAGCGGTACCGACGAATAGAAACGCGCCACGTGGCACTTGTTTGGTTTAAAACAGAATTCTGAATCTGATTAGTATGCAAACTTGTAAAATCTATAACTTTTGATCTACACGTCCAAACTTTGCAAACTTTATATAAATGGATTCAGAAAAACAAGCCCTAACCAACCAAGCACTTTGTTTAGTAAAAAGCTTCTGGTAAAATGATTGTTTTTGCAGAAACTTGTGTATGCTTGTTTAGGATATAAAAAATGTTCTAAAAATGATTTTGAGGATAAAATATTTGGCAAATGGTGTGTTTTGAACCTACTGACCATAGGAATCACTTGTGGTTTCAAAAATGTATTTGGTGAAACAAAAGAATGAATCTTTGATTTAAACCATTTCTAGTCAAATAAAATATGGATTATTTATTAAAAATGGTTTTGGAAGAAAACCTTTGAGAAATGTTTTGGAAACAAAATCTTTGACCCTAAACACAAGGTTTTATGGTTTGAAAACATATTTTGTGAACCCTATAGATTAATGCCTTATTAAAAACATTTCTACACCACATAAAATGATACCTTGTTTTAAAAATGGTTTAAGAAGTAGAACCTTTTGCAAATGACTTTGCCACTTTATAAAATGACCAATAGATGTTCCAAATGTTTATAACCTATTAGAACCCACTTCTACAAATAAAACAATCTCTTGCATGCTTGCATGCATTGTTTTGTTTTATTATTTTTATGTGATGTTTTGCTTGATTGGTAGATTGAAATATTGTTTGCTTGATTGAATTGTAGTGATTTGAAGTGAGTGAACATTGCAAATATTGTTCACTCACTTCAATTCACTACAAATCAATCAAGCAAACAATATTTCAATCTACCATTCAAGCAATTCATCACATAAAATGATAAAATCAAAGTAATGCATGCAAGCATGCAAAAGATTGTTTTATTTGTAAAAGTGGTTTCTAATGGTTCATAGACATTTTAAAACACCTAATGGTCATTTTATAAAGTGGCAAAATCATTTGCAAAAGATTTTACTCATAAACCATTTTTAAACCAAAACAATATTTTATGTGATTGAAAATGTCTTTAGCAAGATAATAATTTTTATAGGGTTCACCAAATACATTTTCAAATCATAAAACTTGGTGTTTGGGGTTAGTAGCTTTGAATCAAAATATTTTCCCAAAGTTTTTATTCCAAAATCTTTTTCATAATAAAACCATTATCTTTACTTAGCTAGAAATAGACTAATTCAATTAATCCATTCTAAATTTTTCCAATTTCTTTTTCAAAACCATGGGTTGGTTCCTAGGGTCAATAAGGTCACAACAAACCATTTTGCAAAGGTTTTAACCGTAAAAGCATTTTTAAACAATTTTTATACTCTAAACAAGCTCACAAAAGAATCTGCAAAAACAAGCAAACTAACAGATACTATTTGCTAAACCAAGGGCATGGTTGGCTAGGTCTTGCTCTCCTGAATCCAACGACATAAAATTTGTAATTTTTGGACGTGTGGATCCAAAGTTACAAGGGTTTGAAACTCACAAACAATTCTGTTTTCAAATCTGTTTTTAAACAGAATAGGTGACACGCGGCATGCTTTCATTGGACGGTACCGCTTCGCGCGGATCGCGCGACGACAGCCGTTGGTTTTAAGTTAAATCGTGCGGTTCAGAACTAGCGTACCCTTTCAGTTAAATGGATCTGTCGCACTCGTTGGATTTAAATCGAACGACTACTGTGCGACTGACCAGAGGAGGGCGGCGCTAGCGGCGGCAGATGGCGGCGCTAGCTCTGGCGGAGAGGTTGCTGGCGACACAGGGGGCTAGAGGGATAGAGGGGTAGCTCACCAGGTTCTCTGCGCCTTGCTGATTCTCAACGTGTTCTTGTCTGACGAAGGGGCGCACGAGGACGGACGGGATTCCTCACCGGAGTTGGTTCTGGCGGCGGATGCACGTGGTCGAGGTCGAGGACGACGCTACGGTTCGCGTGAAAGTAAACCAGAAACATGGTTAGATGCGGAATGACCTGGGGAAGATGTGTGCATCCTTGAGAGAGTTTAGGGCGGTCGGAGTTCACCTGGGATGCTTGGCGATGTAATGGCAGATGGCGGCGCACGCTTGGTGTCATCGAAGCCGAGGTTACAGGGCACCCGCGGATGAATGAATGGCACGGGAAGATGCGCCAGGATGCGGTGAGCGTGCTCGTGTGTTCGGGGAGGCAGGAGGTGGTGTGGCTCGGCCGGATTCGAAGATGGAAGCTCGTCGGAGACAGAGCTGTTCGGGGAGAAATTGGGGCGGCCTGGGGGCGTGTTTGGGGGAGGAGACAAAGGGGAAGTGGAGAAGGGACGCTGGCGTTTTATCGAGCATGGTCAAGGCGAGGTAAAGGCGCGGCATTATGGCGTATTGAATCCGCGAAATCACAGCAGGTAACGGCGTCGAGGGAGGAAGAAGGGGTCGTGCGGGTGAGGACGATGAACAGGGAAGCGGGGTCTACCTGGAAGTGGGAAAAGAAAGGAGGGGAAGGGTCCACTGGTCAGCTGCTTAGCGGGTTCTTTCTGCGGTGAAGAAAACGGTTCGGGGCAAGGGAACAGGTGGGCTGGACTGGGCTGTTGGGCCATTTTGTTGGGCTGGTTTTGTTTTCATTTTTTTTCTGTCTGAAACATTTTTCTTTTTCTAAATCTAATTTCTGTTTTTTAATTTCAAACTATCAAACAACATTCAAATTGATTCAAACAATCACCAAACTTCACAACTTTGAACTTGGTTCTGTTTATCAACATAAACCAAATTCTAAAAATAAAATAATAATTTTTTTATTCTTTTTAGGATCCATTCTTTAATTATAAAATGGATCTTTAGTTTATTAATAAAATAGGGTTTGATTTAATTAATAAAATCTCCATTTGAAATCCAAATATTTTCAGAATCAAATCAGTAGGTTTTATTTGGAAATAATGAATACTTGGAAACTTGTTTAAAATAAAATAACCCTTTTATTTTAGGGTCCATTAATAATTAAATATAATGGACCTTAGTTAATAATTCAAATAGGATTTGTTTATTTAAAAACTTTATTTTGAAATCTAAAATAAAACCAAAACACTTAAGTAGGTTTTATTTGAGAATATAAAATACTTGGAAAACTTATTTAAAATAAATAAATAAGTTTTAGTGTTTAATTAAAATGGGAAAAGCCTTTACTTAAATAAAATTTGGATATTAAATCCTTATTATTTTATTTAAATAAACCTTTACTATTTTTATCAAAACAAAACATTTATTTCAAAATATTGGCCAAGGTTTAATTTGGCTATATAAAATAATCCTTATTTATAAATCTATCTTTTCCTTTGAAAACCAAATCTTTTTATTTTAAAGATTCAAAATAGTAATTCCAACTATGAAAACTTTCTTTATTATTTGTTTGTCTTTTTAAATCCCTTTAGGATTATTTGTTCACCAATTGGTATGATTTTCTAGATAGGTTCTTTATTAGCTTTGGGAATTCAATTTCCTTATCTTATTATATTCATAAGATTTTATTTATGGTTCCAATTTGAGTGAAACCAACTTCTATGGTCTTTCTTGATCCTTTGTGAATATTTGTTGATCAATATTGGTATGGATCAAATCCATGGATTTGGAGATAACTTTGGGAAATGATTTTCTTCCATTAGGGTTTAGGGTTTTGGATTTATTTTCCAAATGATTAAATTTCCAGATACATTCATTGAGGAATGCATTTCCCTTGATTTGGATTTTTGTTGAATTCAAACTTTTACCAAAGTTTGTTCAAGATGGGATTTTAAGTTTCCAAAAAGTTTCTTTTCACCCTAAAAATTCAACAATAATTTATTTTGTTTATTTATTTTTAACATTACAAGATTTGGAAAATCTTGGGATGTGACAGACTACCACCCTTAAAATAAATCTCGTCCCGAGATTTGGGGAGGCTAGGGTTACAAGAAGGTTCAAAACAACTAGGGTACTACCACCCTTAAAAATTTTCAAACTAAATTACATCTTGGCTTGCTTGGGATCTTGGGGAAACTTCTCTGGGCAAACATCTGCATAGTGTCCTTTGTTTCCACACTTGAAACATGTGACTAGGCTGAGATCCTTCATAGGTTTGTTTATCTTGTGCTTCATCCTTTCTGGACAATTGTTTACATAGTGTCCTGGTTCTTTGCAATTGAAACACATCACTTGGCTGATATCTTTCTTTTCCTTTGGTATCATTGCCTCTTCTTTGTTTCCTTGGTTCTTCTTTTCTGGGCATTCATTGGCATAATGTCCCATTTCTTTGCAATGATTACATTGCACATGGCTTTTGTCCTTCTTTTTCTTAGGTTTCTCCAAAGCTAGGAGTGCTTCTAGTTCATGTTCTTCATATGTTATCTCAAAGGTAGGAATGTCTACTGATTTCTTTGACCTTCTATTGCTCCTTGAATGATTCATATGTCTCCTCTTTGGTCCTTTAAATTGGGTCACATTGCATGGAGGTACAAGTGGAGATTTTCCTTTGTCTTCATCTTTCTTGGTAAAAATTGTTCCCTTATGGAGGTTTCCAAACATTTGATGCATTACATCTTGCTTCATTTGTTGAACTATAGGATAGATGGGGCATTGAATAGGGACATGATTATTTCCTTCACATAGGAAGCAAGTAGCTTGGGATGTGGGGCATTGGTCAATTGGATGTTCCTCTTCACAATTGGGGCATTGATCTTCATGCTCTTTGGAAGTGTGATCCTTGTCTCCACAAATATTGCAAGCTTGAGTTCCTTCTAAAATAACATCTTGGTCATCCTTGTTGTCATAAACTCCTTTGGAAGAGTTGTCTCCAATGTTGATCATTTGAGTGGCCATCCCTTGCAACAATTGGGATTGAATTTTTAAAATCCTTTGTATGGCTGGGTCTAGTCCATTGTTGTTGGCTAAAAGCTGAGTTGTCACTTGGCTCAACTGGGTTTGGTTTGCTAGTAGTTGTTCTCTCATGTGCATCTATTGGTCGTTGTTGTCATCAACCTTGATGTTGGAGTTTCTTGGGGATGTCATCTGTTTGGGGTTGGATTGGGATTAGAATAGGCAAGATATTTCTAAGGAAATAATTCTAATCACACACATCACAATTCACACAAGCAATGTGCAAGCAATCACAACCAAACATTCCACTCAAACAACAAGTTTCAAGCATATTTTTAGGCAACCAAAAATAATTTTTTTTGTTACACCACATAAGCTGGTGTGTTTGACTTAACTAAAATATGGTGGTCCATCTATATTGTTCACTTGAGATCTTTCCATCCTTCTTGGTTGATTCTTCTTGAATGAGATCATGGTTTCTTTGAAAGAAAAAAAATCCTTGTGTCTTGGTCACAAAACTTCAAAGGTGATGATGGTTCCCTCTAATTTTGCATTTCCTTAGTCTCCATATCTTGAGCAAGATTTCCTTGTCTCATTTGTAGTCCTTAGTAGTATCCAAGTTGGAAGTCCTTGGTGAATATGCTGAAGATGTTGAAGTCATTAGAGTTGAAGAAGTTGAAGTCATTAGAGTTGATGAAGTCCTTTGCACATGGTGTAGTCTTTGGTCATGGGTAGGCTTTTCCATTAAGTTTGAAGTAGAAGAGATGTAGAGTTGAAACCAAAATGGTTGAGGAAAGGGTTTACAAGATTGTTTTGTAAATAAGTTTTGGAACAAATACAACTCTTATTTTCTAAGGGTTTTTGTCCAATCCTAGGTTTACAAATCCTACAGGCAACACAATGCTTTGATACCATCTGTAAGGGGTCTCAACCTTCAATGAGGTAGATTCCTCCTGTGTTTACAATGCTAGTCCCTGGATCAATAGCTAGCATCCACAGTTAAGATGTAATATCAAGAAACAAGGGTCATAATACAACTTTATAACCAGGAATAAAATACTTTATTACATCTTACATAGCTCATTTGGCTATTACATTACATTGCAGCGGAATAACTATAAGTATGGGTCCTTCATCTTCAAAATGCCACAGGCATACATGTTGGTTGTAGACTTTGTAATCCTAATCATCAAATTTCACTAAATCAATCAAACCTGCAACATTACAAGTTACAGCCACAAGGGTCAATACATTTGAATTGTATTGGCAAGTGATACTATGGTAGTATAGTGGAGTCTATCATCTATATGCATTTGGCAAAGTGGAGTTGAGGCTTGCATTGCTCAAAATAGATTTTCCTTAACATTTGAAAACACTAAGTTTTTGTTTGGCACAAATCACCCAAGGCATCTCCCAATAGAAATTGGTGATCCTTTAACCCTTGTTCACCCACAAGTTTTTAACTTAGAAATTGGGATGAGGAGATTCTTGATAGCTTCCATGTCTTGATGCTCAAATTGTCCTTTGCCAGGGACATGGCTAAGTACTTAGATTTTTCACTCTACAGAGGTGGTGCACTTTCCCCACAAGACTTGGTTTCCCAAGACAAGATCTTTCAGAAGCCTTCCCTTATACCAGAATGGACGCGCTCCAACCTATCAAACCCCTACCACCAACTGTCCATTTGGCTAAGTTCTTGCAACCTATATGATCTAGGCAGAGCCCATAATGCCAAGTGGTTGCACTTGAAGCTTCTCAACATTTGACATCTCAAATCTCTTTGTTCCTGGGTGGCCATCCACAAGTGTGATACACCAGGGTAGTCCATTGAAATGGGCCCTGAGTAACCACTCAACACAAACCAATCCTTCCATTCCACCCAGGTGATTCATTCACTTAGTTGTTTTATTAAACAAAACACAAGTCCACAGACTTAGAAATATTCCATAGTATGATTATATATTCCACCCTTGTTTTCTACTAGCTAAGCTAAGCATGATAGTAGTAGGAATCTTGACTTAGGAAATTTCTACTAAGGTTTCATCTACTGGGATTTCCCATGGCATAGTTTACACTTAGCAAAATTCCATGGAAATCCTACTTAGAAAAATCACTAATGCATAGTGAAAATAATGGGACAAAAGTATGAAGCATCACTTGCCTTTTTGGTAGAGAGTATAAGTTCACTCCTTGATCTTTGCAATGTTCACTCACTTCAATTCACTACAAATCAATCAAGCAAACAATATTTCAATCTACCATTCAAGCAATTCATCACATAAAATGATAAAATCAAAGTAATGCATGCAAGCATGCAAAAGATTGTTTTATTTGTAAAAGTGGTTTCTAATGGTTCGTACTAATGGTCATTTTATAAAGTGGCAAAATCATTTGCAAAAGATTTTACTCATAAACCATTTTTAAACCAAAACAATATTTTATGTGATTGAAAATGTCTTTAGCAAGATAATAATTTTTATAGGGTTCACCAAATACATTTTCAAATCATAAAACTTGGTGTTTGGGGTCAGTAGCTTTGAATCAAAATATTTTCCCAAAGTTTTTATTCCAAAATCTTTTTCATAATAAAACCATTATCTTTACTTAGCTAGAAATAGACTAATTCAATTAATCCATTCTAAATTTTTCCAATTTCTTTTTCAAAACCATGGGTTGGTTCCTAGGGTCAGTAAGGTCACAACAAACCATTTTGCAAAGGTTTTAACCCTAAAAGCATTTTTAAACAATTTTTATACTCTAAACAAGCTCACAAAAGAATCTGCAAAAACAAGCAAACTAACAGATACTATTTGCTAAACCAAGGGCATGGTTGGCTAGGTCTTGCTCTCCTGAATCCAACGATATAAAATTTGTAATTTTTGGACGTGTGGATCCAAAGTTACAAGGGTTTGAAATTCACAAACAATTCTGTTTTCAAATCTGTTTTTAAACAGAATAGGTGACACGTGGCATGCTTTCATTGGACGGTACCGCTTCGCGCGGATCGCGCGACGACAGCCGTTGGTTTTAAGTTAAATCGTGCGGTTCAGAACTATCGTACCCTTTCAGTTAAATGGATCTGTCGCACTCGTTGGATTTAAATCGAACGGCTACTATGCGACTGACCAGAGGAGGGCGGCGCTAGCGGCGGCAGATGGCAGCGCTAGCTCTGGCGGCGAGGTTGCTGGCGACACAGGGGGCTAGAGGGAGAGAGGGGTAGCTCACCAGGTTCTCTGCGCCTTGCTGATTCTCAACGTGTTCTTGTCTGACGAAGGGGCGCACGAGGACGGGCGGGATTCCTCACCGGAGTTGGTTCTGGCGGCGGATGCACGTGGTCGAGGTCGAGGACGACGCTACGGTTCGCGCGAAAGTAAACCAGAAACATGGTTAGACGGGGAATGACCTGGGGAAGATGTGTGCATCCTTGAGAGAGTTTAGGGCAGTCGGAGTTCACCTGGGATGCTTGGCGATGTAATGGCAGACGACAGCGCACGCTTGGTGTCGTCGAAGCCGAGGTTACAGGGCACCCGCGGATGAATGAATGGCACAGGAAGATGCGCCAGGATGCGGTGAGCGTGGTCGTGTGTTCGGGGAGGCAGGAGGTGGTGTGGCTCGGCCGGATTCGAATATGGAAGCTCGTCGGAGAAAGAGCTGTTCGGGGAGAAATTGGGGCGGCCTGGGGGCGTGTTTGGGGGAGGAGACAGAGGGGAAGTGGAGAAGGGACGCTGGCATTTTATCGAGCATGGTCAAGGCGAGGTAAAGGCGCGGCATTATGGCGTATTGAATCCGCGGAATCACAGCAGGTAACGGCGTCGAGGGAGGAAGAAGGGGTCGTGCGGGTGAGGACGATGAACAGGGAAGCAGGGTCTACCTGGCAGTCGGAAAAGAAAGGAGGGGAAGGGTCCACTGGTCAGCTGCTTAGCGGGTTCTTTCTGCGGTGAAGAAAACGTTCGGGGCAAGGGAACAGGTGGGCTGGACTGGGCTGTTAGGCCATTTTGTTGGGCTGGTTCTGTTTTCTTTTTTTTTCTGTCTGAAACATTTTTCTTTTTCTAAATCTAATTTCTGTTTTTGAATTTTAAACTATCAAACAACATTCAAATTGATTCAAACAATCACCAAACTTCACAACTTTGAACTTGGTTCTGTTTATCAACATAAACCAAATTCTAAAAATAAAATAATAATTTTTTTTATTCTTTTTAGGATCCATTCTTTAATTATAAAATGGATCTTTAGTTTATTAATAAAATAGGGTTTGATTTAATTAATAAAATCTCCATTTGAAATCCAAATATTTTCAGAATCAAATCAGTAGGTTTTATTTGGAAATAATGAATACTTGGAAACTTGTTTAAAATAAAATAACCCTTTTATTTTAGGGTCCATTAATAATTAAATATAATGGACCTTAGTTAATAATTCAAATAGGATTTGTTTATTTAAAAACTTTATTTTGAAATCTAAAATAAAACCAAAACACTTCAGTAGGTTTTATTTGAGAATATAAAATACTTGGAAAACTTATTTAAAATAAATAAATAAGTTTTAGTGTTTAATTAAAATGGGAAAAGCCTTTATTTAAATAAAATTTGGATATTAAATCCTTATTATTTTATTTAAATAAACCTTTACTATTTTTATCAAAACAAAACATTTATTTCAAAATATTGGCCAAGGTTTAATTTGGCTATATAAAATAATCCTTATTTATAAATCTATCTTTTCCTTTGAAAACCAAATCTTTTTATTTTAAAGATTCAAAATAGTAATTCCAACTATGAAAACTTTCTTTATTATTTGTTTATCTTTTTAAATCCCTTTAGGATTATTTGTTCACCAATTGGTATGATTTTCTAGATAGGTTCTTTATTAGCTTTGGGAATTCAATTTCCTTATCTTATTATATTCATAAGATTTTATTTATGGTTCCAATTTGAGTGAAACCAACTTCTATGGTCTTTCTTGATCCTTTGTGAATATTTGTTGATCAATATTGGTATGGATCAAATCCATGGATTTGGAGATAACTTTGGGAAATGATTTTCTTCCATTAGGGTTTAGGGTTTTGGATTTATTTTCCAAATGATTAAATTTCCAGATACATTCATTGAGGAATGCATTTCCCTTGATTTGGATTTTTTCTGAATTCAAACTTTTACCAAAGTTTGTTCAAGATGGGATTTTAAGTTTCCAAAAAGTTTCTTTTCACCCTAAAAATTCAACAATAATTTATTTTGTTTATTTATTTTTAACATTACAAGATTTGGAAAATCTTGGGATGTGACACAAAACATTAAACACACTGCACAAATGGAAAGGGCTTGCTCTCCTGATTCCATTGATATAAAATTTGTCAAATTTGGAGGTGGGGATCAAAAGTTATGGCTAAAACAAATTCAAACAACTAATAGATTCAAATCCTGATTTTAAACCTAAACTCTAGCCACGCGTCATGTTCTGATTGGTGCGTACCGGTTCACTCAGGATCACGTTCAAAATCCGTTAGATCTAACTTAATCTGCACGGTCCAGATCTATTCATACCGTTTCGATAAGTGATCTATTTATACGCGCTGGATCTAGATCCAACGGTCATCGATCAAGCGACCACAGATGGGCGGCGCTGGCGGTGGCAGCTGGTGGCGGCGTGCTCTGTCTACGGCGGCGCAGCGCTATAGGGGGTTCTGGGGTCTTCGGAGGCGCTTACCAGACTCGTGACGATGTACTGAAGCTCAACATGGCGATGGCTCGACAAGGGGCGCACGGACACGGCAGCACGAGCTCGTCGGAGTTGTTGACAGCGTCGGGTGTTTGGTGACGAAGATGTTGGCGGCGCTCCAGGTCACCCTATCATGAATCAAAGGTATCAGGGGGTGCGCAAGGCTACGGCGAACACGTTCGTGTGAGTCAGAAACAAAGGGGAACACGGGGCTCACCGAATTTAGTCGCCGGAGTTGGAGACGTCGTCGGACGCTTGCAGTGCTTGATGAAGACGACGACCTGGGGCAGTATAGGATGAACCAAAAGCATCAGGAGAAGCACAAGGACGTTGCGAAATGTTCTGCATGAACCAGAGGGGAAGGGGCGCACGGAGCTCACCGGGATTGGCCGCCGGAGAGGGTTCTACCTGCGGCGGTGCAAGGGCGATTGCGGGCAGCCTGGGGGCGCTCTGTGCTCGAAGTCTGGGGGAAAATGGAGAGGGGGCAGAGGGGGTTTAAGTAGCATGGTCGCGAGCGTGATTTACTCCGGCATTCAACGTGAATTGACGCTGCGAATCAATACAGAGAACGGCTGGCGTGATTTGGGGATTGAGCTGTTCGCGGGGTGGAGACGACGACGCCGTGTGGGCCGCGGTTGTCAGCGAGAGAAAGAGAGAGGGGGTGGGGTCCTTGCGTCAGCGACTTTGGGGGTGTGTCCGCGGGTAAGGAAAATGGTTCGCGGGAGGGTAGCTGGGCTAAGCTGGGTCGAACTGGGCTGATTGGGCCTGATAGGCTGTTTGACTTATTTTTTTCTCCTTTAACCTTTTTCTTTTTCTGTTAGATTTTTCTAGAAATGATTCTCAACTCAAATCAAATGAGTTTGAATTAAAATCTTCTCTAGGTTTTTATACTGCAAACCTTGCACTCAAATGTGTGTCAAACACTGCTGTTTACTCAAAACACTTTGATCAATTTGAAAATAAAAATAAAACCAAGCCTTTATGTGATATAAACCATAGGCATAATATTGGTTCTATTTACACATTTTGTTTTGAAAACTTTGCTCAAGCTTTGGAAAGCACTTAAGTTTGAATTCAAACCTTACTGAACAAAACAAGTACTCTTCTCATTGGAAAATAGCACTAAGGCTAGGGCATACTTACATGAAATAATAAGCATATATGCTCCTGTTTTGAAATGATTTTTGAAAATGAAATCTTACATGATCATGGACGCATGGATGATATGCATGAGTTTGAAACATGATTTTAGGGATGTTACATTTTCTCCCTAGTAGCAACATCACATCTACAACTGAAAATATTTCTATCACTTCCCTTGGAAACTAAAGGCATGGACCCACTATCGAGCATAAATACCCCCTCTTGGAGTCACTAGCAACTACTTGGCCAAGATAACCACTAGCAACGAAGAGCATGCAAGATCACAAACAACACAGGCATGATAGAATCATAAAGACAAAACCATTAATCAAACCAACATAATAATCTCAATATCCATCGGATCCCCACAAACACAACATGCATGATTACAAATAGATTAGATCTTGATCATGAATGGAGATCACAAGATTTATACATGAAAGCACAAAGGAGGAGATACAACCATCTAGATACTACATGGACCCATAGTCCAAGGTGGAACTACTCACGCATCATACCAGAGAGAAGGCCTCCAGGATGATCTCCCCTCTGGCAGGGTGTCGGGAAGAACTTCATACCCCCCGATCCAGGGACAATGGTGGCAGCGGCTACAGATGGTTTCGTGGATTTGTGATCGGGTACTCAGGGTTTCTGCATCGGGGGCTTCTTATAGGCGAAGGGGCAAGACCGGTAGGTGGCCAGGGCCACCAAACCCTAGCCAGGCGTGGGCCCACCTGCCCCCGCACCTAGGGTGGGTCTGGCCCCCCTGGATGGCCCCTCCGGCTCTCTTCTGGATTTCTTGTTCCCCATGGAAAGGTATTGACTTTGTTGTTTGTCCCGTCCAATTCCGAGAATATTTCTTTACTAAATTTTCTGAAACCAAAAATAGCAGAAAACATGCATCTGACACTGTTGCAACTTGTTAATAGGTTAGTACCAGAAAACATGTAAAAATCACCTCAAAGTGTAGACAAGTAAAGCAAAGTAGATACTAAACAAGCATGGAGCTCCAAAATTATAGATACGTTTCCAACGTATCAGCATCCCCAAGCTTAACTCCTGCTCATCCTCGAGTAGGTAAGTGATAAAAGAATAATTTTTGAGGTGACATGCACCCTCACAATAAAGATCCAACCATTTGCAAGCATTGAAAGCTGGGATCAAAGAACTCTAAACATGTGAATGAAAGATGGAGTTCTAACAATAGGACATAGTAATTATGCATGCAACATGGCAAGCTAAAAACAAAGATCATGAATAAAATGCATTGAAAAACATTTGTTTGTTTCACATACAGAAAACATAGCATAGTGGCAATCAGCTTGTCCCTCATAGAGTAGCAATATAGATGCATAGGACACCTTCAAAGTTCACAAGGGTGACTAGAAACAAGTAGCACAAGAGCAAGTAATAACACAATATGCGTCAATCAATAAGCTTTGGAACACTGCAGACAGAATGACAACTATGCTCTCTTAATGGTGCCTAAAGGTAGAAGGTGGAGACTCAAATAATGGTGGAAGAAAGGACTTTTTCTAAAGGAAGCAGTGATTACAAGTTTCAAAAAGAGCTTCCAAAAATTATGGTACTTGTTAGCTTTTAGCCCTCATTGCCCCTATCATAATGATCTTGAAGTGGTTAAGGTTAAATTGGCAACGTGGGAGTATATGCTTGACGAAGTATAAGTTGCCAATCTCATGCCCTTGAATACGAGGGACACACCTCATGCATACTCAACTTTGGGTCCAGGTAAGTTCTTGTCACTACTGTAAGTATTTGCATATCATTGAGAACCGCCAACGGGGTACCCCTTGCACATGGTACATGAGCTTTCCCATAACAAAAATGACAAGGGAAGCAGACAATGAGCATCTCAGCAATTCTTATTATGTACCATGGGAATATGGTGCTTTTTTCTCTCTTTCCTCTTTTCTCAATGTGTCTCCCTTTTTTTAAGAAGAATGCTTCATAGATGTCACTATGGTGATGCTCCAAGTTTCCACCATGATTAGGCATGGCTTAGGCTAGCGGCCCAAGCATTTCTCTAACACAGGATACAAACTCCATGGACTTACAAGTTCCCTCTTTATTTCACACCGGTGACATCCATAGACAAAAGAACATGATATCAACTGAGTACAACAAGGTACAAGTGAAATGTTGAAAACGTTCCCCTAACAGCACAGCTCTGCTAATTCCAACTTATAAGTGCAAGCATATACAACAAAGTTGTCACAATGGTTCAAGTTTATTAGGGGCAAAGAATAAAGTGTGCCATCAAGTTCGTGAGGGCTTTAATCACTAAGTTTTCACATAACAAAATAGTTTTTAATTGGAAGATAGATGAAAACAAGAATATACTTGGAATGGTGTAACACACCATGCATAGGAGTTTATAGTGGACACTTTGGAATAACTTTGTTTCTTGGGAGTTGGAAGCATGAGTAGAACTTACTCATACAAGTGGAGGCTAGCAAAAGACCGGGAGCAACCAACTAAAGAGAGCAATAATGGCCAAAATCATGCAATGCAACAAAGCATACTAATCAAAGCAAAGAGTTGTACTACAAGTCAAGGACTAAATGATCATAGAGGCTAATGGTGATTGTCATAGTCATAACATGGTGTGAGCATGTGCCAAGTCAACCCAAGCAAAACATCAAAGGAGAATACCACAATACTATGCTTTTGCATGCTAAAACAACGCATAATTTCTTCAAGTCACACTAAGCAATCCCAATTGTTTGGAACAATACATGCTACAGCAATAATCACTAAGCATAATGCTAAAACAACACCTAGCATGTCATGCTAAAGTCTAAGTCACAGTCAATGCAAGCTCCTCTTGCACTTCAAGCAAGAACTTACTACTCCTTTCCAAACACCAAGCAAACTTATTTGCAAAACAACACAACGAGAACGAGGGTCCAAACTTCTTTATTCAAGCTAAACAAACTAAGCAAAGCAGACGAAAACTAATACGCTCCAAGAATAACACAACTGTGCATGAAACAATAAAAGTGAAGTGTCTAGACAGACCTGGGCTTTTTATTGATGAAGAAGGGGATGCCTTGGGAATCCCCAAGCTTTGACGCTTGTACCTCTTGGATATTTCATGGGGTGACACCATGGTGGCATCCCCAAGCTTGAGCTTTTGTCCATTCTTCATCTCATTGCATCATTCTCTCTCTACACCTGAAATTTTTCCTTCATACAAAACTTCACACAATCTTCATTAGCAACATTAGCTTATTCAAAAGATATTAGACCACTGGCAAAGCTTTGGAACAGCAAGGCTTTTCACTAAAAACACAAGCTACTGAATTAACTCCTTCAAAGAAACTCAATTTACCTGAAGAGAGCTCAAAAAGGAATCAATAAGAAGCAAATGCAAATAATGGCAGAAATCTGTCAAAACAGACCAGCAAGTAGAAACGAATTTTGTAGAGGTCCCAACCTGATAAGGTAGAGATCCCTGTGTTTACAATGCTAGTCCCTGGATCAATAGCTAGCATCCACAGTTTAAGATGTAATATCAAGAAACAAAGGTCATAATACAACTTTATAACCAGGAATAAAATAATACATTACATCTTACATAGCTCATTTGGCTATCTCATTACAATGCAGCAGAAATAATTATATAGCATGGAGTCCTTCATCTTCAAAGTGCCACAGGCAATCATGTTGGTTGTAGACTTGTAATCCTATTCAACAATCTTCACTAACATCAAACAAACCTGCAACATAATAAGTTGCAGCCACAAGGGTCAATACATTTGAATTGTATTGGCAGGTTTCACTACTATGTAGAAATAAGTGGAACCTATCAATATATGCATATTTGGCTAAGTAGAGTTTAGGCTCATTTGCAGAAAGCAATATAGTTTTATCCTATCTTTTTCAAAATAGTTTTGATCTTTTGACAATCTTTTTGAACTCCTTAGAAAACTCCAAGTGCTTCTAATCCCATGTTGACACAATCAAGTTTTACTTTGAGAAATTGGAATGTCAAGATCTTCCATACCTTCAGGCCTTAGTTGCTCAGAGTTGTCCGTAACCGGGGACATGGCTAAGTACTTAGAATTTGATCTTCTACAGAAGTTGTACACTTTACCCACATGATGTTGGAGATATGCCCTAGAGGCAATAATAAATGTAGTTATTATTTGTCACATCCCAAGATTTTCCAAATCTTGTAATGTGAAAAATAAATAAACAAAATAAATAATTGTTGAAAATTAGGGTGAAAAGAAACTTTTGTTTCTAAATGGAAACTTAAAATCCCATCTTGAACAAACTTTGGTTAATATTTGAATCTAACTAGATTCAAATCAAGTGGTTTGCAATCTTCATAAAAGCATCTGGAAATTTAAACACTTGGAGAATAAACCAAAACCCTAATGGAAGAAAAACATTTCCAAGTTATCTCTAAGCCTATGGATTTGATCCATATAAGAATTTGTCAACAAACATTTACAAATGATCAAGAAAACAAATAGAAATATTATAAAACTATGGAAGTTGGTTTCACTTAATTTGAGCCATAGATAAAATCTTATAAATTTAATAAGATAAGGGAATTAAATTTCCAAAGCAAATAAAGCACCTATCTAGAAATCCATACAAAATGGTGAGTAAATAATCCTAAGTATATTTAAAGGATAAATAAATATTAAATAAGATTATACAAATTGAAAACACCAAGTTTGGATCTATAAATAAAAATATATGGATTTTATAAGATAGAGAAAGAAATATTAAATGAGGAATATTTAAAGACCAAATTAAAAACCAAATTAAATCTTGGCCTAATCCATAAGCAAATGGAATAAATATAATCCAAATCCAAATAAAATATTGGATAAAGAATTTCCAAATAAAATGGCATTAACCAAATTCTAGATCTATTTGAATAAAGACAAATCCCTAATAAGAAGGATTAATTAAATCTTGGAGAAATAGAATTTGGAATTTACCCAAGTGGATTAAAAGTTATTTAATTAACTTAAATGAAATCAAAGAAATCTTCCAAATAAAATTTATGGAATTAAAACTATATTTCATTGGAATAAAGACAAGTACCCAATTTAAAATGATTAATAAATCATATTAAAATTATTCCAAATATCAAGGTGAATTATTTGACACCCTAATAAATAAATAAAACCTACTGAAAAGTTTTGGAAGGATTTAGAATTCTAAAGGATTTTAAAAAACATTATTAAATCTTGAATGAATTAATACAAGGGCCTATTTTAAATAATTATTATACCCTAAAAAGAATAAAAGATTTATTCTAAATATGACTTAAGAATGTATTATTAATCAGTATTAAAATCTACTCAAAGTTTGAGAGAAGTTTGAATTTAAATAGTTGCTTGAATTGAGTAAACAAAATCAAAACAGAATAAAAGAATTGGAAAAAAAAATAACAGGAGAAGAAAAAAAATATAAAACAAAGCAGCCCAGCCCAGCTAGCCCACTAAGCCTAGCAGCCCACCACTCCTTCCCCCTCGAATCGTTTTCTTATATACCCAGAACCGCACCCGCTGAGTCTATGACGGCTTGGACCCACTCCCCCTCTCCCTCTCTCGCTGACGTCCCGACCCCACTCCACATCATCATCTCCTTCACCCCGCAGACCAGTTCCTCCCCTCCTCACTGTTTCTGCCCGAAAATTCGCTGAGTAAATTCGTCTTAAACGCTGCAGCAATTACACCCGTGATTACTCTCGTTAACTCGCCTCTCCCTCCTCTCCATTTCCCCCCAGTCCTCACACCACCGCAGCTCCTAGGCTGCCTGTATTTCTTGCGACATCGCCTCTGTCTCTGACGGCTTTTTTGGCCGATTCCGACGAACCCAGGCCGCGCCTCGCCTCCTCAGCCACGCGAGCCTTCTCCCCTCTTCCATACGCATCTCCCAGTGGCCTCAGCTCGCTCGTGTGTTCCCCGTATCCTCAGCAACAACCTTGAGAGAGCACCGCCGCCGATGACAGCAACTCCGTCGACCTCTCCCCGGTAACACCGACCTCCCCTTCCTCTCAGGATGATACTCTTACGCTCCCCTCTCTCCCGCGCGTCTAACAGACCCCCCGTTTTGCCTTTCCGTGGCTTGTAGCCTCGCCAACTACGACGCCAGTGCGTGCCCGATGCTGTCCTGAACTCCGGCGAGCAATCGTCAACGTCTCCGGTCTCCCCTTGGCCAACCAAAGCAACAAAGAGAATCAGTGCATCAAGGCGATTCTGGTAAGCATCCTCACACCTCCCCGCGCGACCTAGTTCGCCGGCTAGCTTGCTGCCCAAGCGCGCCGCCGCCAGTCGCCACCGCCAGCGCCGCCCACCTTTGGCCAGCACCTGTGCACCGCTCGATTTCAATCCGACGTGTGTGATAGAATCATTAACCGAAGAGGTATGGAGTGTTGCCAACTGTGCAATGCACATTAGATCTAGCGGCCCACAATAGCCGATCCACGCGAACCATTTTTGGCCAATCAGAACGTTCCACGTGGCCATGTCCATTGTTATAAAAACAGAATTGATCTATTTGATGTTCCAATTTGTAAAATTCATAACTTTCAAACCACACGTCCAAATTTTGCAAATTTTATATCAATGGACTCATCAAGACAAGTACTTTCTGACCATGGACTTTGTTTAGTAAATTGCTTCTGGTAAAATGACTGTTTTTGCAGAAACTTGTGTAGGCATGTTTGGAATATAAAATTCATTCTAAAATTATTTTGGGGATAAAATCTTTGGCAAATGGTGTAGAGGGAGTGACCTTCAAATAAGGTAGAGTCCCCTGTGTTTACAATGCTAGTCCCTGGATCAATAGCTAGCATCCACAGTTAAGATGTAATATCAAGAAACAAAGGTCATAATATAACTTTATAACCAGGAATAACAAAATTTTATTACATCTTACATAGCTCATTTGGCTATTTACAATACATTGCAGCGGAATAACTATAAGTATGGGTCCTTCATCTTCAAAATGCCATAGGCAGGCATGCTGGTTGTAGACTTTGTAATCCTAATCAATTAATCTTCACTAAAAGCAATCAAACCTGCAACATTACAAGTTACAGCCACAAGGGTCAATACATTTGAATTGTATTGGCAAGTTTCACTACTATGTAGAATATAAGTGAATCCTATCATTACATGCATCTTGGCTAAGTAGGGTTTGAGGCTCATTTGCAGAAAGCAATGATTTATCCTATCCTTTCAAAATGGTTTTCATCTTTGATCAAGTCTTTGAAAATTCCTTGGCAAAGCCCAAGTGTTTAAGTTGTTAACAAAATCTCCTTGAACTCCTTGGTAACCCCAAGTGTTCAAGTTTTCAACAAATTCCCTTGAGCTCCTTGGTAACCCCAAGTGCATCAAGTTTTATCAAATCTCTTGAGCTCCTTGGTAACCCCAAGTGCATCAAGTTTTGACAAATCTCTTGAGCTCCTTGGTACCCCCAAGTGCATCAAGTTTTTATTGTAGAAATTGGAATGTCGAGATTTCCCATAGCTTCAAACTTTAGTTGCTCAGTATTGTCCATAACCGGGGACACGGCTAAGTACTTAGATTTTATTATCTTCTGCAGAAGTAGTACACGTTACCCACATGTCACAATCTCATCTTGTTGCCACCAGTGGCCACTGGATTAGTGCTCACCAAAATGGAGTACCGGCAGATTGAGAATGTGACGAAGTCTTTCCAGAGGGTCCTTCCATACACCATTGCTAGCTTGTCTTCAGTACCCATGTAGGATTCCAGGTCCTCATGTCCAGTAAACTGAAGACAATGTATGGGTCTTCCCAATGTAGTTGACTAAGCCAGAGCCATAATAGCATGTTGTTGTACACGAAAGCCACAATTGGAGAAACAAGTTCAATCTCTAAGTTTCCTAGGTGGTTTTTCTTTTGGAGCACAACACAAAGAGATTTCCATAGACATGGTTCCTTTTGTTGCCACCTTCTCCAAAACTCAAGTATCCTTGTCCACCCAGGTGGTTCATTAAGTCCTTGTTTTATTATATAAAACACAAGTCCTTTCTCAACTTTATAAAATCTCAGCATGTATCTCTTTTTCAAAATATAGCATGGCTAAGCATGTACAACTACAGTGTTTTCACTAAGGAATGTATAAGGTATCCTATTATGATTTAGCATAGCATAAGTATAGAATTTCTTTTCATGCATGTTTCAAAATCCACTAAGTACAATGAAAATAGTAGGACTTTAGATGATAGTGTCACTTGCCTTTTTGGTAGGGAATGGTGGTTCACTGCTTGACTTTGATAGTTTCACACCTCACTACAAGTCAATCAAGCAAACACAAAATCAACTAGCATTCCAAACCAATAATCAATCAATCAAACACACATAAAATCATGGGACCTAAGTTATGCATGGGAGCATGCATAAGATAGTTTTATTTGCCAAGATGGTATCCACTTGGCTTATAAACTTTGTAAGGCTCAAGGTGGTCATTTTCCAAAGTGGCCAAGTCATTTGCAAAAAGGGTTTTGTCCAAAACTATTTTTAAATCCATTCATCATTTTATGTGGTAGAAAATGTTTTTATCAAATCAAAACTTTATGTTTTTCACCAAATAAGTTGTTACTCTCCAAAACTTGGTGTTTTGGGTCAGTAGCTTTGATTCAAATCATTTTCCCTAAGTTTTTACTCCAAAAACATTTTCTCAAACAAAACAATATTTTTATTTGGCTAGAAATGGGCTAAATCAATTTTCCAATCCTAATCTTCACCAAATCCATTTTTAAAACCATGGGTTGGTTCCTAGGGTCAGTAAGTTCACCACAAATCAATTTGCAAAGATTTTAACCCTAAAAACATTTTTGAATAATTTTTCTAATCTAAACAAGCATACAAATGTTTCTACAAAAACAAACAACCTACCAGAGGCTTTTTACTAAACAAAAGGCATGGTTGGCTAGGGCTTGTTCCACTGATTCCAATGATATAAAAGTTTGCAATTTTTGGACGTGTGTATCAAAAGTTATAGGGTTTTCAAATCTGCATCTAATTCAGATTCAAATTCTGTTTTCTAAACGTCTGGTGACACGCGGCGTTTCCCTATTCGTCGGTACCGGTTTGGGTGGATCGAGTGAGGTAGGCCGTTGGATCAAGTTGAATCACACGGCACTGGCTGCATACCCTTTCAACGCTAAGTGATCTAATCGTGTCACTTCGATTTGGATCTAACGGCTCCTATCCAATAGCCAAGATCTGGCGGCGCAAGGTCAAAGGCGAGCGGCGGAGCGGCCAGATGGTGGCGGCGCTGGCGAAGAAGGAAGCGATAAAGGGAGGGAGTAAGCTCACCGCGTTCGCCGAAGCTTGGGGAAGCTCAAGGTAGTACTGGCTGGCGGAGGGGCGCACGGGACTGTCCTTAATTGCTCGTCGGAGATGAGCTGGGCCTCGGGCGGTTCTGGAGGTCGTCGAGGGCGAGGATAAGGGGCACCCTAGGACAAACGGGAGGCACCGTTAGGTTCGCAAGAGCATGGCGATCATTATCGCGTCCACGGAGAAGAGAGGGGTGGTCTGGTTTACCTGGGAGACGTCGTCGCAGTTGGAGACAGACGGCGGCGCTGGCTCGGGGTGACGCTGTCGAGCTTGCAGAGCTCACGCGGGTGAGCTGGGGATGCGAAAAGGTGCGCCAGGGCTTGGGGAGTATGCGAGTGTGGTCAAGGATGTGAGGGGTGGCAGGACACGGCCGGAATCGAGGGAAAAGTTCGTCGGTGGCAGTGAGGTTCGAAGAGGGATCAGGGCGGCCTGGGGGCGTGATAATGCGGGGTGACAGAGGGGAAATGGAGAGGAGGCATGCGCGTTTAAGCTTGCGGGATCAAAGCGAGTAATGGTGGCCGCGTTAAGACGAATTAAGGCCGCGGAATTTCAGTCAGAAACGGTGTCGAGGGGAGGAAGAACAGGTCGCTGCGGGTGAGGACAATGAGCAGGAGGGGTGGGGTCGGCTGGTCAGTGAGAGAGAGGAGAGGGGAGTTGGGTCCACCTGTCATTGGTTCTGCGGGTGCGGTTCTGAGTGGAAAACGTTTCGCCGCGAGAGAGTGGGGTGGGCTGGTACTGGGTCTTGTTGGGCTTGGCCAGTTGGGCTGAGTCCGACTTCTAGTTTTTTCTTCCTGAAACCTTTTCTTTTTCTATTTCCAATTTCTGTTTTGAAATTTCAAACAAACAATTTAACAATCAAAACAATTCAAACCATCAACACACTTTACAACTTTGAACTTGGTTCTGTTCAGTAACATAAACCAATTCCAAAACAAAATAAAATAATTTTTTGTTTTTAGGGTCCATTTATTAATTAAATAAATAGACCTTGTTTATAAATCAAATAGATTTTGTTTTATTCAAAACTCCATTTTGAAAACTAAATATTTTCAAAACAAAATCAGTAGGTTTTATTTGAGAATATAAAATATTTGGAAAAACTTATTTAAAACAAATAAACAAGTTTTGATGGTTTAGAAATAATAAAACCTTTATTAATAAAACTTGGACCTTAAATCCTTTATACTTTATTTAAATAAACTTTTTGCTATTTTTCCCAAATAGAAATATTTTGTTTTAAAGGCTTGGCCAAGTTTTAATTTGGCTTTTTAAAATACTCCTTATTTAAAATATTTATTTTTCTTTTGAAAACCAAATCCTTTTATAAAAAGATTTTCAAAGTAGTAATAAAATATTTTTATTTTTCCTTTATTAAATATTTATCTTTTTAATCCCTTTAGGATTTATTTGATCCAAATAGGTTTGAAGATTCCCATTGGAATTCAAAAGTTTCTTCTCACCCTGAAAATCAACAAAGTTTTATTTTATTCATTTATTTTTCACATTAGAAGATTTGGAAAATCTTGGGATGTGATAGGCTACCACCCTTAAAATAAATCTCGTCCCGATATTTGGGGAGGCTAGGGTTACAAGTAGGCTCAAATAACTAGGGTACTACCACCCTTAAAATTTTCCAACTAAACTACATGTTGGCTTGCTTGGGATCTTGGGAAACTTCTCTGGAAAGCATCTGCATTGAGTCCTTTGTTTCCACACTTGACTCATGGGACAAGGTTGAGATTCTCCATAGGCTTGGTTATCTTGTTCTTCATCTTTTCTAGACAGTTGCTTGCATAATGTCCTTGGTTCTTGCAGTTGAAACATTGGATATCTTTGAGTTCTTTACGTGGCTCTTGTGGGCAAGTTGCTACATAATGGCCTAGCTCTTTGCAATTGTTGCACCGTACTTGGCCAATCTCCTTATTCTTCTGGTTTTCTGGGCATTCACTGGAATAGTGTCCCATTTCTTTACATTTATGACATTGCACATGGCTTTTGTCCTTCTTTTGCTTTTTGGGTTTCTCCAAAGCTAGGAGTGCATCCAGTTCATGTTGTTCATATGATATCTGGTAGGTAGGAATGTCTACATGTTTCTTGGACCTTTTATTGCTCTTTAGAAAATTCACATTCCTCTTATTTGATCCTTTGAATTGGGTTGTTTTGCTTGGAGGTATAAGTGGTCCTTTTCCTTTGTCATCAACCTTCTTGGTAGACTTGGATCCTTCTGGATGGTTTGCAATCATTTGTTGCACTCCACCTTGTTTCATTTGTTCAACAATGGAGTAGATGGGGCATTGGATAGGAACATGGTTGTTTCCTTCATACAGATAGCAAGTAGCTTGGGAGGTGGGACATTGTCCAACAGGATGTTTCTCTTCACAGTTGGGGCATTGATCTCCATGCTCCTTGGAAGTATGATCCTTGTCTCCACAAATAATGCAAGCTGGGGCTCCATCTAGAATAACATTTCTGTCATCCTTGTTGTCACAAACTCTTTTGGAATAGTTTTCTTCCATATTGATCATTTGATCTGTCACCTTGAGCATTAGTTGGGCTTGGTCTTCCAAAAAATTTTGCAGGGTTGGATCTTTATTACTAGTGTTGGCTATGAACTGAGCTGTCATTTGGTTCAACTGGTGTTGGGTTGCTATGAGCTCTTTCATGCTGTCAACTTGGTTAGTGTTGGTGTCATCAACCTTGGTGTTGGACTCTCTTGGAGTAGTCATCTGTTTGGGTTGAAGGGAGATTAGAATAGACAAAATATTTCTAAGGAATTAATCCTAGTCACACACATCACTATTCACACATGCAATGTGCAAGCATTCACAATCAACTTTTCACTCAACAACAAAGTTCAAGCACATACTTTGTTAACAAAATATTTTTGTTACACCATATAAGTTGGTGGGTTTGACTTAACTAAAATATGGTAGTCCATCTATATGGTTATCTTGTGATCTTTCCATCCTTCTTGGTTGGTTCTTCTTGTATGAGATCATGGTTTCCTTTGAGAAAAACTCTTAGTCACAAATCTTCATGGGAAGTGAACTCCTTCTAATTTTGCATACCCTTAGTCTCCATATCTTGAGTAAGATTTCCTTGTCTATCTTGTAGTCCTTAGTGGTATCCAAGTTGGAGGTCCTTGGTGAATATGCTGAAGATGTTGAAGTCATTAGAGTTGAAGATGTTGAAGTCATTAGAGTTGAAGATGTTGAAGTAATCTTTGCACATGGTGAAGTCTTTGGCCATGGGGTAGGCTTTTCCATCAGGTTGAAGTAGAAGAGATGTAGAGTTGAAACCAAAATGGTTAAGGAAAGAGTTTACAAGATTGTTTGTAAACAGTTTTTGGAACATATACAACTCTTATTTTCCTAAGGGTTTTTGTCCAATCCTAGATTTACAAATCCTACAGGCAACACAATGCTCTGATACCATCTGTAGAGGGAGTGACCTTCAAATAAGGTAGAGTCCCCTGTGTTTACAATGCTAGTCCCTGGATCAATAGCTAGCATCCACAGTTAAGATGTAATATCAAGAAAAAAAGGTCATAATATAACTTTATAACCAGGAATAACAAAATTTTATTACATCTTACATAGCTCATTTGGCTATTTACAATACATTGCAGCGGAATAACTATAAGTATGGGTCCTTCATCTTCAAAATGCCACAGGCAGGCATGCTGGTTGTAGACTTTGTAATCCTAATCAATTAATCTTCACTAAAAGCAATCAAACCTACAACATTACAAGTTACAGCCACAAGGGTCAATACATTTGAATTGTATTGGCAAGTTTCACTACTATGTAGAATATAAGTGAATCCTATCATTACATGCATCTTGGCTAAGTAGGGTTTGAGGCTCATTTGCAGAAAGCAATGATTTATCCTGTCCTTTCAAAATGGTTTTCATCTTTGATCAAATCTTTGAAAATTCCTTGGCAAAGCCCAAGTGTTTAAGTTGTTAACAAAATATCCTTGAAATCCTTGGTAACCCCAAGTGTTCAAGTTTTCAACAAATTCCCTTGAGCTCCTTGGTAACCCCAAGTGCATCAAGTTTTATCAAATCTCTTGAGCTCCTTGGTAACCCCAAGTGCATCAAGTTTTATCAAATCTCTTGAGCTCCTTGGTACCCCCAAGTGCATCAAGTTTTTATTTTAGAAATTGGGATGTCGAGATTTCCCATAGATTCAAACTTTAGTTGCTCAGTATTGTCCATAACCGGGGACACGACTAAGTACTTAGATTTTATTATCTTCTGCAGAAGTAGTACACTTTACCCACATGTCACAATCTCATCTTGTTGCCACCAGTGGCCACTGGATTAGTGCTCACCAAAATGGAGTACCGGCAGATTGAGAATGTGACGAAGTCTTTCTAGAGGGTCCTTCCATACACCATTTCTAGCTTGTCTTTAGTACCCATGTAGGATTCCAGGTCCTCATGTCCAGTAAACTGAAGACAATGTATGGGTCTTCCCAATGTAGTTGACTAAGCCAGAGCCATAATAGCATGTGGTTGTACACGAAAGCCACAATTGGAGAAACAAGTTCAATCTCTAAGTTTCCTAGGTGGTTTTTCTTTTGGAGCACAACACAAAGAGATTTCCATAGACATGGTTCCTTTTGTTGCCACCTTCTCCAAAACTCAAGTATCCTTGTCCACCCAGGTGGTTCATTAAGTCCTTGTTTTATTATATAAAACACAAGTACTTTCTCAACTTTATAAAATCTCAGCATGTATCTCTTTTTCAAAATATAGCATGGCTAAGCATGTACAACTATAGTGTTTTCACTAAGGAATGTATAAGGTATCCTATTAGGATTTAGCATAGCATAAGTATAGAATTTCTTTTCATGCATGTTTCAAAATCCACTAAGTACAATGAAAATAGTAGGACTTTAGATGATAGTGTCACTTGCCTTTTTGGTAGGGAATGGTGGTTCACTTCTTGACTTTGCTAGTTTCACACCTCACTACAAGTCAATCAAGCAAACACAAAATCAACTAGCATTCCAAACCAATAATCAATCAATCAAACACACATAAAATCATGGGACCTAAGTTATGCATGGGAGCATGCATAAGATAGTTTTATTTGCCAAGATGGTCTCCACTAGGATTCTAAACTTTGTAAGGCTCAAGGTGGTCATTTTCCAAAGTGGCCAAGTCATTTGCAAAAAGGGTTTTGTCCAAAACTATTTTTAAATCCATTCATCATTTTATGTGGTAGAAAATGTTTTATAAAATCAAAACTTTATAAGTTGTTACTCTCCAAAACTTGGTGTTTTGGGTCAGTAGCTTTGATTCAAATCATTTTCCCTAAGTTTTTACTCCAAAAACATTTTCTCAAACAAAACAATATTTTTATTTGGCTAGAAATGGGCTAAATCAATTTTCCAATCCTAATCTTCACCAAATCCATTTTTAAAACCATGGGTTGGTTCCTAGGGTCAGTAAGTTCACCACAAATCAATTTGCAAAGATTTTAACCCTAAAAACATTTTTGAATAATTTTTCTAATCTAAACAAGCATACAAATGTTTCTACAAAAACAAACAATCTACCAGAGGCTTTTTACTAAACAAAAGGCATGGTTGGCTAGGGCTTGTTACACTGATTCCAATGATATAAAGTTTGCAATTTTTGGACGTGTCGATCAAAAGTTATAGGGTTTTCAAATCTGCATCTAATTCAGATTCAAATTCTATTTTCTAAACGTCTGGTGACACACGGCGTTTCCCTATTCGTCAGTACCGGTTAAGGTGGATCGAGTGAGGTAGGCCGTTCGATCAAGTTGAATCACACGGCACTGGCTGCATACCCTTTCAACGTTAAGTGATCTAATCGTGTCACTTCGATTTGGATCTAACGGCTCCTATCCAATAGCCAAGATCTGGCGGCGCAAGGTCAACAGCGAGCGGCGGAGCGGCCAGATGGTGGCGGCGCTGGCGAACAGGAAGAGAGAAAGGGAGGGAGTAAGCTCACCGCGTTCGCCGAAGCTTGGGGAAGCTCAAGGTAGTACTGGCTGGCGGAGGGGCGCACGGGACTGTCCTTAATTGCTCGCCGAAGATGAGCTAGGCCTCGGGCACCCTAGGACAAACGGGAGGCACCATTAGGTTCGTAAGAGCATGGCGATCATTATCGCGTCCATGGAGAAGAGAGAGGTGGTCTGGTTTACCTGGGAGACGTCGTCGCAGTTGGAGACAGACGGCGGCGCTGGCTTGGGGTGACGTTGTCGAGCTTGCAGAGCTCGCGCGGGTGAGCTGGCGATGCGAAAAGGTGCGCCAGGGCTTGGGGAGTATGCGAGTGTGGTCAAGGAGGTGAGGGGTGGCAGGACACGGCCGGAATCGAGGGAAAAGTTCATCGGTGGCAGTGAGGTTCGAAGAGGGATCAGGGCAGCCTGGGGGCGTGATAATGCAGGGTGACAGAGGGGAAATGGAGAGGAGGCATGAGCGTTTAAGCTTGCGGGATCAAAGGGAGTAATGGTGGCCGTGTTAAGACGAATTAAGGCCGCGGAATTTCAGTCAGAAACCGTGCCGAGGGGAGGAAGAACAGGTCGCTGCGGGTGAGGACGATGAGCAGGAGGGGTGGGGTCGGCTGGTCAGTGAGAGAGAGGAGAGGGGAGTTGGGTCCACCTGTCATTGGTTCTGCGGGTGCGGTTCTGAGTGGAAGACGTTTCGCCATGGGAGAGTGGGGTGGGCTGGTACTGGGTCTTGTTGGGCTTGGCCAGTTGGGCTAAGTCCGACTTCTATTTTTTTTCTTCCTGAAACCTTTTCTTTTTCTATTTCCAATTTCTGTTTTGAAATTTCAAACAAACAATTTAACAATCAAAACAATTCAAACCATCAACACACTTTACAACTTTGAACTTGGTTCTGTTCAGTAACATAAACCAATTCCAAAACAAAATAAAATATTTTTTTGTTTTTAGGGTCCATTTATTAATTAAATAAATAGACCTTGTTTATAAATCAAATAGATTTTGTTTTATTCAAAACTCCATTTTGAAAACTAAATATTTTCAAAACCAAATAAGTAGGTTTTATTTGAGAATATAAAATATTTGGAAAACTTATTTAAAACAAATAAACAAGTTTTGATGGTTTAGAAATAATAAAACCTTTATTAATAAAACTTGGACCTTAAATCCTTTATACTTTATTTAAATAAACTTTTTGCTATTTTCCCAAATAGAAATATTTTGTTTTAAAGGCTTGGCCAAGTTTTAATTTGGCTTTTTAAAATACTCCTTATTTAAAATATTTCTTTTTCTTTTGAAAACCAAATCCTTTTATAAAAAGATTTTCAAAGTAGTAATAAAATATTTTTATTTTTCCTTTATTAAATATTTATCTTTTTAATCCCTTTAGGATTTATTTGATCCAAATAGGTTTGAAGATTCCCATTGGAATTCAAAAGTTTCTTCTCACCCTGAAAATCAACAAAGTTTTATTTTATTCATTTATTTTTCACATTACAAGATTTGGAAAATCTTGGGATGTGACAAATGGTTTGTTTTGAACCTAGTGACCATAGAAATCAATTTGTGGTTTCAAAAATATATTTGGTGAAGCAAATGAATAAATCTTTGATTTAAAACATTTCTTGTCAAATGAAAATATTTTTTATTTATTGAAAATTCTTTTGGAGGAAAACCCTTTGGGAAATGTTTTGATTTAAACACTCTGACCCTAAACACCAAGTTTTAGTATTTAAAAATGTATTTGGTGAACCCTATAAAGATTGTTACTTTGATAAAAGCATTTTCAACCATATAAAATATTGATTTGGTTTAAAAATGGTTTATGGGTAAAATATTTTGCAAATAGATTTGCCACTTTATAAAATGACCAATAAGTGTTTTAGAATGTTTATAACCTATTAGAAACCACTTTTCCAAATAAAACAATTTTTGCATGCTTGTATGCATTGCTTTGTTTCTATTATTTTATGTGTTGTTGCTTGAATGGTAGACTGAAATATTGCTTGCTTGATTGAATTGTAGTGACTTGAAGAGTGTGACCATAGCAAGATAAAGGAGTGAACTTATATTATCTACCAAAAGGCAAGTGATGCTTCATACTTTTGTCCCATTATTTTCTCTATGCATTAGTGATATTTCTAAGTAGGACTTGCATGGAATTTTTGCTAAGTATAAACCATGCCATGGGAAATCCTAGTAGACTAAACTTTAGTAGAAATTTCCTAAGTTAAGATTCCTACTACTATCATGCTTAGCTTAGCTAGTAGAAAACAAGGGTGGATTATATTCATGCTATGGAATATTTCTAAGTCAAGGACTTGTGTTTTGTTTAATAAAACAACTAAGTGAATGAATCACCTGGGTGGAATGGAAAGAATGGTTTGTGTTGAGTGGTTATGCAAGTCCAGTATGCTGGGGAAAACTTGGGCATCACCAAGTCCATTATACTGGGGAAAACTTGGTATCTCACTTGTGGAAAGCCACCCAGGAACAAAGAGATTTGAGATTTCAAATGTTGAGAAGCTTCAAGTGCAGCCACTTGGCATTATGGGCTCTGCCTGGATAATATAGGTTGCAATAACTTAGCCAAATGGACAGTTGGTGGTAGGGGATGATAGGTTGGAACGCGTCCATTCTGGTATAAGGGAAGGCTTCTGAAAGATCTTGTCTTGGTGAAACCAAGTCTGTTGGGGAAAGTGCACCACCTCTACAGAGTGTAAAATCTAAGTACTTAGCCATGTCCCTGGTAAAGTACAATTTGAGCATCAAGACATGGAAGCTATCAAGAATCTCCTCATCCCAATTTCTAAGTTAAAAACTTGTGGTTGAACAAGGGTTAAAGGATCACCAATTTCTATTGGGAGATGCCTTGGGTGATTTTTGACAAACAAAAACTTAGTGTTTTCAAATGATAAGTAAAATATATTTTGAGCAATGCAAGCCTAATCTCCACTTAGCCAAATGCATATAGATGATAGACTCCACTATACTACCATAGTATCACTTGCCAATACAATTCAAATGTATTGACCCTTGTGGCTGTAACTTGTTATGTTGCAGGTTTGTTTGATATTAGTGAAGTGTGTTGATTAGGATTACAAGTCTACAACCAACATGTTTGCCTGTGGCATTTTAAAGATGAAGAAATCCATGCTATAGTTATTTCTGCTGCATTGTAATGAGATAGCCAAATGAGCTATGTAAGATGTAATAAATTATTTTATTCCTGGTTATAAAGTTTTATTATGACCCTTGTTTCTTGATATTACATCTTAACTGTGGATGCTAGCTATTGATCCAGGGACTAGCATTGTAAACACAGGGATCTCTACCTTATTAAAGGTTGGGACCTCTACAGATGGTATCAGAGCGCTGTGTTGCCTGTAGGATTTGTAAACCTAGGATTGGACAAAGCCCCTTAGAAAAATAGGAGTTGTATTATTCCAAAACTTATTTACAAACAATCTTGTAAACTCTTTCCTCAACCATTTTGGTTTTGATTCTACTTCTCTTCTATTTCAACTTGATGGACAAAGACCACACCATGAGTAAAGGACTCCACCAACTCCAATGACTTCAACTTCAACATCATCAAAGACTTCAACTTTATTTTCAACAAGGACTTCAACTTGGATATCACTAAGGACTACAAGTGAGACAAGAAATGTTACTCAAGAATTGAAGACTAAGGAAACACAACTTGGAAGGAACCATCATCACCTTTGAAGTTTGTGACCAAGATTCAAGAAATTCTCCAAGGATACAAAGATCTTGTTCAAGAAGAATCAACCAAGAAGGATGGAAATATCTCAAGTGAACCATATAGATGGACCACCATATTAAGTTTAGATAAAACCCACAAACTTATGTGGTGTAGTAAAAAAATATTTTGTTGCCTAAAAATGTGCTTGAGCTTTGTTGTTTGAGTGGAATGTTTGTTTGTGATTGCTTACACATTGCTTGTGTGAATTGTGATGTGTGTGATTAGAACTATTCTCTTAGAAATCTTTTGCCTATTCTAATCCCAAACCAACCCAAACAGATGACTACTCCAAGAAACTCCAACATCAAGAATGGTGACAACAACAACCAAGAGATGCACATGAGAGAACACTACTAGCAAACCAAACCCAGTTGAACCAAGTGACAACTCAGTTTTTAGCCAACAACAATGGGTTAGACCCAACCATGCAAAAGTTTTTGGAAATTCAATCCCAATTGTTGCAAGGGATGGCCACTCAAATGATCAACATGGGAGACAACCTTTCCCAAGGAGTTTGTGATAACAATGATGTCAAGGATGATATTTTAGAAGGAACTCAAGCTTGCAATATTTGTGGAGACAAGGATCACACTTCCAAGGAGCATGAAGATCAATGCCCCAATTGTGAAGAAAACATCCAACTAATCAATGCCCCACGTCTCAAGCTACTTGTTTCCTATGTGAAGGAAATAATCATGTCCCGATCCAATGCCCCATCTATTCCATAGTTCAACAAAGGAAACAAGGTGGAGTACAACAACAGATTGCAGACTTCCATGAGAGAACAAAGTCTACCAAGAAGGATGAAGACAAAGGAAAATCTCAGCTTGCACCTCCATGCAATATGACTCAATTTGATGGACCAAAGAGGAGACATATGTATTATCCAAGGAAAAGGTCAAGGAGACCAGGAAACTTTCCTACCTTTGAAATAAGATATGAAGAGCATGAACTAGAAGCACTCCTAGCTTTGGAGAAACCCAAGAAGAAGAAGGACAAAAGCCAAGTGCAATGTTGTCATTGCAAAGAGATGGGACACTATGCCAATGAATGTCCTGAGAAGAAACAAAAATATAAGGATATTAACCAAGTGTGGTGCAACAACTGCAAAGAACTAGGCCATTATGTATCAACTTGTCCATAGAAGATACGTGAAGAACTCAATCTTGTCACATGTTACAATTGTGGTGACCAAGGACATTATGCAAGCAATTGTACAGAAAATATGAAGCACAAGATAAAGCCTATGAAGGACTCAGCCTTGTCACATGTTTCAAGTGTGGAAACAAAGGACACTATGCAGATGTTTGCCCAGAGAAGTTTCATCAAGATCCCAAGCAAGCTAAGAAGTAATCTAGTTGGAAAATTTTTAAGGGTGGTAGTACCCTAGTTGCTTTGAGCCAACTTGTAACCCCTATCTTTCCCAAATCTCGGGACGAGATTTATTTTAAGGGTGGTAGCCTGTCACATCCCAAGATTTTCCAAATCTTGTAATGTGAAAAATAAATAAACAAAATAAATAATTGTTGAAAATTAGGGTGAAAAGAAACTTTTGTTTCTAAATGGAAACTTAAAATCCCATCTTGAACAAACTTTGGTTAATGTTTGAATCTAACTAGATTCAAATCAAGTGGTTTGCAATCTTCATAAAAGCATCTGGAAATTTAAACACTTGGAGAATAAACCAAAACCCTAATGGAAGAAAAACATTTCCAAGTTATCTCTAAGCCTATGGATTTGATCCATATAAGAATTTGTCAACAAACATTTACAAATGATCAAGAATGACAAATAGAAATATTATAAAACTACGGAAGTTGGTTTCACTTAATTTGAGCCATAGATAAAACCTTATAAATTTAATAAGATAAGGGAATTAAATTTCCAAAGCAAATAAAGCACCTATCTAGAAATCCATACAAAATGGTGAGTAAATAATCCTAAGTATATTTAAATGATAAATAAATATTAAATAAGATTATACAAATTGAAAACACCAAGTTTGGATCTATAAATAAAAATATATGGATTTTATAAGATAGAGAAAGAAATATTAAATGAGGAATATTTAAAGACCAAATTAAAGACCAAATTAAATCTTGGCCTAATCCATAAGCAAATGGAATAAATATAATCCAAATCCAAATAAAATATTGGATAAAGAATTTCCAAATAAAATGGCATTAACCAAATTCTAGATCTATTTGAATAAAGACAAATCCCTAATAAGAAGGATTAATTAAATCTTGGAGAAATAGAATTTGGAATTTACCCAAGTGGATTAAAAGTTATTTAATTAACTTAAATGAAATCAAAGAAATCTTCCAAATAAAATTTATGGAATTAAAACTATATTTCATTGGAATAAAGACAAGTACCCAATTTAAAATGATTAATAAATCATATTAAAATTATTCCAAATAATTCAAGGTGAATTATTTGACACCCTAATAAATAAATAAAACCTACTGAAAAGTTTTGGAAGGATTTAGAATTCTAAAGGATTTTAAAAAACATTATTAAATCTTGAATGAATTAATACAAGGGCCTATTTTAAATAATTATTATATCCTAAAAAGAATAAAAGATTTATTCTAAATATGACTTCAGAATGTATTATTAATCAGTATTAAAATCTACTCAAAGTTTGAATTTAAATGTTGCTTGAATTGAGTAAACAAAATCAAAACAGAATAAAAGAATTGGAAAAAGAAAAATAACAGGAGAAGAAAAAAATATAAAACAAAGTAGCCCAGCTAGCCCACTAAGCCCAGCAGCCCACCTCGCCTTCCCCCTCGAATCGTTTTCTTCTCTACCCAGAACCGCACCCGCTGAGTCTATGACGGCTTGGACCCACTCCCCCTCTCCCTCTCTCGCTGACGTCCCGACCCCACGCCACATCATCATCTCCTTCACCCCGCAGACCAGTTCCTCTCCTCCTCGCTGTTTCTGCCCGAAAATTCGCTGAGTAAATTCGTCTTAAATGCTGCAGCAATTACACCCGTGATTACTCTCTTTAACTCGCCTCTCCCTCCTCTCCATTTCTGCCCAGTCCTCACACCACCGAAGCTCCTAGGCTGCCTGTATTGCTTGCGAGATCGCCTCTGTCTCCGACGGCTTTTCCGGCCGATTCCGGCGAACCCAGGCCGCGCCTCGCCTCCTCGACCACGCGAGCCTGATCCCCTCTTCCATACGCATCTCCCAGTGGCCTCAGCTCGCTCGTGCGTTCCCCATATCCTCGGCAACAACCTTGACAGAGCACCGCCGCCGACGACAACAACTCCGTCGACCTCTCCCCGGTAACACCGACCTCCCCTTCCTCTCAGGATGATACTCTTACGCTCCCCTCTCTCCTGCGCGTCTAACAGACCCCCTGTTTTGCCTTTCCATGGCCTGTACCCTCGCCAACTACGACGCCAGTGCGTGCCCGACGCTGTCCTGAACTCCGGCGAGCAATCGTCAACGTCTCCGGTCTCCCCTTGGCCAACCAAAGCAACGACAAGAATTAGTGCATCAAGGCGATTCTGGTAAGCATCCTCACACCTCCCCGCGCGACCTAGTTCGCCGGCTAGCTTGCTGCCCGAGCGCGCCGCCGCCAGTCGCCACCGCCAGCGCCGCCCACCTTTGGCCAGCACCTGTGCACCGTTCGATTTTAATCCGACGTGTGTGATAGAATCATTAACTGAAGAGGTATGGAGTGTTGCCAACCGTGCGATGCACATTAGATCCAGCGGCCCACAATAGCCGATCCACGCGAACCGTTTTCGGCCAATCAGAACGTTCCACGTGGCCCTGTCCATTGTTATAAAAACAGAATTGATCTATTTGATGTTCCAATTTGTAAAATTCATAACTTTCAAACCACACGTCCAAATTTTGCAAATTTTATATCAATGGAATCAGCAAGACAAGTACTTTCTGACCATGCACTTTGTTTAGTAAATTGCTTCTGGTAAACTGACTATTTTTGCAGAAACTTGTGTAGGCATGTTTGGAATATAAAATTCATTCTAAAATTATTTGGGGATAAAATCTTTGGCAAATGGTTTGTTTTCAACCTACTGACCATAGAAATCAATTTGTGGTTTCAAAAATATATTTGGTGAAGCAAATGAATAAATCTTTGATTTAAAACATTTCTAGTCAAATAAAAATATTGTTTATTTATTGAAAATGCTTTTGGAGAAAAACCCTTTGGGAAATGTTTTGATTTAAACTCTCTGACCCCAAACACCAAGTTTTAGTATTTAAAAATGTATTTGGTGAACCCTATAAAGATTTTTACTTTGATAAAAGCATTTTCAACCACATAAAATATTGATTTGGTTTAAAAATGGTTTATGGGTAAAATATTTTGCAAATAGATTTGCCACTTTATAAAATGACCAATAAGTGTTTTAGAATGTTTATAACCTATTAGAAACCACTTTTCCAAATAAAACAATTTTTGCATGCTTGTATGCATTGCTTTGTTTCTATTATTTTATGTGTTGTTGCTTGAATGGTAGATTGAAATATTGGTTGCTTGATTGAATTATAGTGACTTGAAGAGTGTGACCATAGCAAGATCAAGGAGTGAACTTATATTCTCTACCAAAAGGCAAGTGATGATTCATACTTTTGTCCCATTATTTTCACTATGCATTAGTGATATTTCTAAGTAGGACTTGCATGGAATTTTTGCTAAGTATAAACCATGCCATGGGAAATCCTAGTAGATTAAACCTTAGTAGAAATTTCCTAAGTTAAGATTCCTACTACTATCATGCTTAGCTTAGCTAGTAGAAAACAAGGGTGGATTATATTCATGCTATGGAATATTTCTAAGTCAAGGACTTGTGTTTTGTTTAATAAAACAACTAAGTGAATGAATCACCTGGGTGGAATGGAAAGAATGGTTTGTGTTGAGTGGTTATGCAAGTCCAGTATGCTGGGGAAAACTTGGGCATCACCAAGTCCATTATACTGGGGAAAACTTGGTATCTCACTTGTGGAAAGCCACCCAGGAACAAAGAGATTTGAGATGTCAAATGTTGAGAAGCTTCAAGTGCAGCCACTTGGCATTATGGGCTCTGCCTAGATAATATAGGTTGCAATAACTTAGCCAAATGGACAGTTGGTGGTAGGGTATGATAGGTTGGAGCGCATCCATTCTGGTATAAGGGAAGGCTTCTGAAAGATCTTGTCTTAGTGAAACCAAGTCTTGTGGGGCAAGTGCACCACCTCTGCAGAGTGTAAAATCTAAGTACTTAGCCATGTCCCTGGTAAAGGACAATTTGAGCATCAAGACATGGAAGCTATCAAGAATCTCCTCATCCCAATTTCTAAGTTAAAAACTTGTGGTTGAACAAGGGTTAAAGGATCACCAATTTCTATTGGGAGATGCCTTGGGTGATTTTTGACAAACAAAAACTTAGTGTTTTCAAATGATAAGTAAAATCTATTTTGAGCAATGCAAGCCTAAGCTCCACTTAGCCAAATGCATATAGATGATAGACTCCACTATACTACCATAGTATCACTTGCCAATATAATTAAAATGTATTGACCCTTGTGGCTGTAACTTGTTATGTTGCAGGTTTGTTTGATATTAGTGAAGTGTGTTGATTAGGATTACAAGTCTACAACCAACATGTTTGCCTGTGGCATGTTGAAGATGAAGGACTCCATGCTATAGTTATTTCTGCTGCATTGTAATGAGATAGCCAAATGAGCTATGTAAGATGTAATAAATTATTTTATTCCTGGTTATAAAGTTGTATTATGACCCTTTTTTCTTGATATTACATCTTAACTGTGGATGCTAGCTATTGATCCAGGGACTAGCATTGTAAACAGAGGGATCTCTACCTTATTAAAGGTTGGGACCTCTACATTATTATATATTTGTGTTTATGATAAATGTTTATATTCATGCTATAATAGTATTAACATGAAACATTAATACTTGTGTGATTTGTAAACTAAAATAGAGTCCCTAGTAAAGCCTCTTCATAATACTAGCTTGTTGGTTAATATATGATCGTGGTTTCCGGATCATGAACATTGAGATGTTGTTAACAACAAGTTCATATCATTAGGAGAAAGGTATGATGGACATACTCCTATGATGGACATACTCCTATAGATACTCCTATATCCTATAGGAGAATGGTATGAATGGAATGGTCCGGAGAATAAGATTCATATAAGGAAAGTCCTATTTCGGAGTTCGGGAATGATTCCGGTGTTTTCACCAGGAATGTTCTAGAAGGATCCGGAAGGTCCGACACTCTGGAGGGGAATGGTACATGAATGTGTCATGACAATGTGGAATGGTTGCATCATGTACTAGGTCACTTGGCTGGGAAAAATAAAGAGAGAAATCAAATCGAAGTTTGAAAGTCAAACGCCAATTTGAAAAGTCAAATCTCAAGTTTGCTTGGTGGAGGGAGAGTAGGAAACCTACTTGGGGAGGAAGTCCCCTCCCTCCACCTGCCGGAAAAGGAGGAGGAGTTGGAGGAGGACTCCCTCCTCCCAAGACGCACCCTCCCACCTATATAAGGAGGGGTAGGGCTGCCCCTCTCCTACACACCCAAAACCCTAGCCTCAAGTCGTCGACGCCACCACCTCCTTGTGCTGCCGCCGCCTAGGGCACCTCCAACTCGGCGAGTTGGGGCTTCCCCAATCCCTAGCCACCAACCAAGCCCTCCCCTTGGTGCCCTTTAAACCCTATATCAACAAGGCCTCTCTCATACTCCACCATACTCGCTCCGGCTTAAGGCGAAGCCCTGCGAGATCTCCCCTCTACTTCCGACACCACGCCGTCGTGCTGCTGGAATCGCGAGGAGAGTGCTACAAACTCCGCTGCATGCTGGAACAAGGGAGAGGAAGGTCTTCATCGAGTACCGAACGTGTGACCAACTATGGAAGCGCTGCTGGAACGCAGCGCCGGAAGGATTGTCTACGCGATCTTGAGATTGGCAAGAGTACGACTACATCATCCATGAGAATCTGCTCTTGTTAACCGCTTTGGAATCTTCGAGGGTGAGTTCCTCTATCGACTCGTTGCTACAATCTAGTAGATAGATCTTGGCTTGTTTGTTTGCATGCGGTAGAATTTTTTGTTTTGCATGCTACGAACCCCTACAGTGGTATCAGAGCCATGTCTATATGTAGATCTGTTGCACGAGTAGAACACAATGGTCATTATGGATGGTGGTGCTTTTATTATTAATTGCTTTTTGTGTACTTTGCATCTTGTGGTGTGATGGGATGAAGCGGCCCGGGCTAACTTTACATGACATCGTTCATGAGACTTGCTCCACGCTAAACATGCAACTTGTATTGCATAAGTGGCTTTGCGGGTGTCTATCTCTCCCATCATAGTATAGATTCAATTTACAACGGGCACTTGATAATTCAAGCATCAACGTTGTGGTTCTTGTTCGTAAGTTAGAACGACACTTATTGAAAGCCCCAAACCACGTAAAATATGCAAAGAAAATTAGAGGCATCTAACTTTGTTTTGTAGGGGTGTGCCATGATGTGATATGGCCATGATTGTGATTATATTTGATGTATGCAATGTTCCTTATTGTAAGTTGGCAACCGGCAGGAGCCATATGGTTGTCTTTAAATTCCGTTAAGACCCGCGTGTCTATTCAAAGTAGTTGTAATAGTTGAAGCTGGTGGACGACAATCGTGTTCGTGCTTGAAGATGGAGATCGGAAGCACAAGAAGAAAGGCCATATCATATCACATATTATGAATTGCATGTGATGTTAATCCTTTAAGCATCTTGTATTACTTAGTTAACAAAGGTAGCATTATAAGATGATCGCTCAAGCACATAAATTTCAAGTCTTATAGTGTTCATCCTTAGTAAGCACCGTTGCTAAAGCTCGTTGTTTCGAAGCACCACGTGATGATCGGGTGTGCTAGATTCTGCGAGTGTATACAACGTGAGTAAGCCATATTTGCTCATGCGGAAGCTAAGGTTTAATCTTGACGAGCCTAGCATGTACAGACATGGTCTCGGAACATGGATCACCGAAAGGTAAAGCATGAGTCATATAGTAGATATGATGAACATGTTGATTGTTCGCCATTGAAGCTACATCAACTCTCATGATGATAGGTTTTGATGTGGTGGATTTGGTTCATGTGATCACTAAAACAATGTGAGGGATATTGTTTTGAGTGGGAGTTCACCTAGATTAATTTAACTATTAATTAGAACTCAATTTGTCATAAACTTAGTCTAAACTATTGCAAATATGTTGTAGATCAATGGCGGCCCCTACCATCAATTTTAATGCGTTCCTATAGAAAGAAAAGTTGAAAAAAAATGTAAGCAACTTCGCGGATTGGTTCCGCAATTTGAGGATTGTCCTCAATGCTGGTAATTTGACCTATGTGCTGGATGCACCGCTGGACCTCACTCGGAAGAATCAGTACTCCACAGTTTAGTGTGCTATATTGTATGGTTTGAAATCAGAGCTTCAGAAAAGGTTTGAGAACCATGACCCACATGATATTGTCCGTGAACTCAAAATGATATTTGAGGCTCACGTGGCAGTTGAGAGTTATGAGGCTTCTAAAAAGTTCTTTAACTGCAAGATGGAAGAGGGCAGCTCCGTCGGTGAGCATGTGCTTAAGATGTCTGGGCATGCAAACAAACTCCAAATTTTGGGTATAGTGATTCCTAATTCTTTGGGGATTCACCGTGTCCTCCAATCACTACCACCAAGTTACAAGAACTTTGTGATGAACTACAATATGCAAAACATGGACAAGACGTTGCCAGAACTCTTCTCCATGTTGAAATCTGCAGAAGTGGAGATCAAGAAAGAGCACCAAGTGTTGTTGGTCAATAAGACCACCAAATTCAAGAAACAAGGCAAGTCCAAGAAAAAGGTAAACTTCAAGAAGGGCGGTAAGAAAGTTGCCGCGCCGGCGAAGAAAACCAAGGATGGGCCTAAGCCTGATACCGAGTGCTTTTACTGCAAGGGAGAAGGTCACTGGAAGCGGAATTGCCCAAAGTACTTGGCGGATTTGAAGAACAGCAACATCAAGAAGAAAGGTATATCCTATATACATGTTATTGATGTGTATCTCACTAGTACTCGTAGTAGTGCCTGGGTATTTGATACTGGTTTGGTTGCTCATATTTGTAACTCGAAATAGGTGCTGCAGAATAAACGGAAGCTAGCGAAGAACGAGGTGACAATGCGTGTTGGAAATGGATCAAAGGTTGATGTGATCGCGGTCGGCACGCTACCTCTTCATCTACCATCGGGATTAGTTTTATACTTAAATAATTGTTATTTGGTGCCTGCGTTGAGCATGAACATTATATCTGGATCATGTTTATTGCGAGACGGTTACTTGTTTAAGTCCGAGAATAATGGTTGTTCGATTTATATGAGTAATATGTTTTATGCACATGCACCTTTTATAGATGGTCTATTTTTATTGAATCTCGATAGTGGAAATACACATATTAATAACATTGAAACCAAACGTTTGAAATTGAGCGATAACTCGACCTATATGTGGCACTGTCGTCTTGGTCATATCGGAGTGAAGCGTATGAAGAAACTCCATTCCGATTGACTTCTTGAATCACTTGATTTCGAATCACTTGAAAGATGCGAAGCATGTCTGATGGGTAAAATGACTAAGACTCCATTTTCTGGGATGATGGAGCGAGCTACAGACTTATTGGAAATCATACATACCGATGTGTGTGGTCCAATGAGTGTAGCATCGCGCGGTGGTTATTGTTATGTTCTTACCTTCACGGATGACTTGAGTAGATATGGGTATATCTATTTCATGAAACATAAGTCCGAAACTTTCGAGAAGTTTAAGGAATTTCAAAGTGAGGTAGAGAATCAACGTAACAAGAAGATTAAATTTCTACGATCTGATCGTGGAGGTGAAATGCGGAATACTTTCATAATTGACACCGCTGGCCACACCATAGCGTAATGGTGTGTCCGAACGTTGTAATCGAACTCTCTTAGATATGGTTCATTCTATGATGTCACTTACAGATTTACCGCTATCGTTTTGGGGTTATGCATTAGAAACAGCCACATTCACTTAAAATAGGACACCATCTAAATCCGTTGAAACGACACCGTATGAATTATGGTTTGGGAAGAAACCTAAATTGTCGTTCCTTAAAGTTTGGGGTTGCGAAGCCTATGTAAAGAAGTTACAGCCGGACAAGCTTGAAACCAAAGCGGAAAAATGCGTCTTCATAGGATACCCGAAGGAAACTATTGGGTATACCTTCTATCATAGATCCGAGGGCAAATTCTTCGTTGCCAAGAATGGATCCTTTCTAGAGAAGGAATTTCTCTTGAAAGAAGTGACTGGAAGGAAAGTAGAACTCGACGAGGTTGTTGAACCTTCTCTCGAACTTGCGAGTAGCGCAGCACCGGAAGTAGTTCCTGTGGCGCCTACACCAATAAGAGAGGAAGCTAATGATGTTGATCATGAAACTTCGGTTGAAGTTACTAAAGAACCTCGCAGGTCAACGAGAACTCGTACCACTCCTGATTGGTATGATCCCGTTATGAGTGTCATGTTGGTGGACAATACCGATGACCCTGCGACATATGAGGAAGCGATGATGAGCCCATATTACAATAAATGGCAAGAAGCCATGAAATCTGAGATAGGATCCATGTACGAAAACCAAGTATGGACTTTGGTGGACTTACCGGATGGCCGAAAGGCTGTCGAGAACAAATGGATTTTCAAGAAGAAAACAGATGCTGATGGTAATGTTACTGTCTATAAAGCTCGACTTGTCACAAAAGGGTTTCGACAAATTCAAGGAGTTGACTACTATGAGACTTTCTCACCAGTAGAGAAGCTAAAGTCTATGAGGATTATGTTAGCAATTGCTGCATATTATGATTATGAGATATGGCGGATGGATGTCAAAACGGCGTTCCTCAATGGAGACATTGATGAAGAGTTGTATATGATGCAACCCAAAGGTTTTGTCGATCCTAAAGATGCTAACAAGGTATGCAAACTTCAACGATCCATATATGGATTGAAGCAAGCATCCCGAAGTTGGAATCAACGTTTTAATAAGGTAATCAAAAGTTTTGGTTTTATACAAACTTATGGAGAAGCTTGTATTTACAAGGAAGTGAGTGGGAGCTCTATAGCATTCTTAATACTATATGTAGATGACATATTGTTGATTGGGAATAATGTAGACCTTCTTAATAGTGTCAAGGATTATTTGAATAATAGTTTTTCAATGAAAGATCTTGGCGAAGCAGCTTATGTATTAGGCATAAAATTTATAGAGATAGATCGAGACGCCTAATATCATTGTCACAAAGTACATATTTGGACAAAGTTCTAAAGAGGTTTGGAATGGAAGATAGCATGAAAGGGTTCTTGCCCATGTTGCTCAAAACGACCTTGAGTAAAACTCAAAGTCCTGCAATGGCAGAAGATAGAGAAAGGATGAGTAAGACTCCCTATGCTTCAGCCATAGGATCTCTTATGTATGCCATGCTATGTACTAGACCCGACATTGCATATGCTGTTAGTTTAACTAGCAGATATCAAAGTGATCCAGGAGTGGATCATTGGACTGTGGTCAAAAACATCCTTAAGTACTTGAGAAGAACTAAGGATATGGTTCTTTCTTATGGAGGTGATGAACAACTCGTTGTTAATGGTTACACCGATGCTAGTTGGAACACCGATCCAGATGATTCTAAATCTCAATCTGGATACTTATTTACTTTGAATGGTGCAACAGTTAGCTGGAGGAGTGCAAAGCAAAGCGTTGTGGCGAGATCTTCAACTGAATCGGAATACATAGCTGCTTCGGAGGCTTCACAAGAAGCGATATGGATGAAGGAGTTCATTACAGAGCTTGGTGTGGTTCCAAGTGCGCTGGACCCAATGTCTATCTATTGTGATAACATGGGCGCCATAGCCAATGTGCAAAAACCAAGGTCACACAAGAAGCTGAAGCACATCAAGCTATGTTTTCACGCTATTCGAGAACATGTCCAAGATGATGACATAAAGATTTGCAAAGTACACACAGATCTGAATGTGGTGGATCCGTTGACTAAACCTCTCCCGAGGGCAAAACATGAGCAACACCAAACTGCCATGGGTGTTCGGTATATTACCATGTAATCTAGATTAGTTGACTCTAGTGCAAGTGGGAGACTGTTGGAGATATGCCCTAGAGGCAATAATAAATGTAGTTATTATTATATATTTGTGTTTATGATAAATGTTTACATTCATGCTATAATAGTATTAACAGGAAACATTAATACTTGTGTGATTTGTAAACTAAAATAGAGTCCCTAGTAAAGCCTCTTCATAATACTAGCTTGTTGGTTAATATATGATCGTGGTTTCCCGATCATGAACATTGAGATGTTGTTAACAACAAGTTCATATAATTAGGAGAATGGTATGATGGACATACTCCTATAAATAAGCGTAGCATAAAGATCAAGTCATTTTAATAGTTCAATTGCTATAAGCTTTCTGATACATAGTAACCTAATTCCTTCGACCATGAGATCATGCTAATCACCATCACCGGAAGGATGCTTTGATGACATCAAACACCACACCGTAACTGGGTGGCTATAAAGGTGGCATTGAGTGTTTGGAAAGTATGGGTTGAGGCACATGGATCAAGAGTGGGATTTGTCGATCCATATGACGGATAGATATGCTCTGGGCCCTCTCGGTGGAATGTCATCCAATTAGCTTGCAATCATGTGACTGGATCACAAGGGATCACATACCACAGGAACGAGAAAAGAGTACTTATCGGTAACGAGGTTGAACTAGGTATGCAGAGATACCGACGATCAAAACCTCGGATAAGTAAACTATCGTGAGACAAAGGGAAATTGGTATCGTATGTAAGTGGTTCATTCGATTGCAAAGTAATCATTGAAATATGTGGGAACCATATGAATTTCCAGATTCCTTTATTGGTTATTGATCGGAGAAGTGTCTCGGTCATGTCCGCATAATTCACGAACCGTAGGGAGACACACTTAAGGATTCGATGTTTTTGTGTAGTTATGGAATGATGAGTAAGAGACCGAATGTTGTTCGGAGGCTTGGATGGGATCCGGGATATCACAAGGAGATCCGGAATGGTCCGGAGAATAAGATTCATATAAGGAAAGTCCTGTTTCGGAGTTCGGGAATGATTCCGGTGTTTTCACCAGGAATGTTCTAGAAGGGTCCGGAAGGTCCGGCACTCCGGAGGGGAATGGTACATGAATGTGTCATGACAATGTGGAATGGTTGCATCATGTACTAGGTCACTTGGATGGGCAAAATAAAGAGAGAAATCAAATCGAAGTTTGAAAGTCAAACGCCAATTTGAAAAGTCAAATCTCAAGTTTGCTTGGTGGAGGGATAGTAGGAAACTTACTTGGGGAGGAAGTCCCCTCCCTCCACCCGCCGGACAAGGAGGAGGAGTTGGAGGAGGACTCCCTCCTCCCAAGCCGCACCCTCCCACCTATATAAGGAGGGGTAGGGCTGCGCCTCTCCTACACACCCAAAACCCTACCCTCAAGTCGCCGGCGCCACCACCTCCTTATGCTACCGCCGCCTAGGGCACCTCCAACCCCAAGCCCTAGCCACCGGCCAAGCCCTCCCCTTGGTGCCCTTTAAACCCTAGATCACCAAGGCCTCTCTCATACTCCACCATACTCGCTCCGGCTTAAGGCGAAGCCCTGCGAGATCTCCCCTCTACTTCCGACACCACGCCGCCGTGCTGTCGTAATCGCGAGGAGAGTGCTACAACCTCTGCTACCTGCTAGAACAAGGGAGATGAAGGTCTTCATCGAGTATCGAACGTGTGACCAACTGCGGAAGCGCTGCCGGAACGCAGCGCCGGAAGGATCGTCTACGCGATCTTGAGATCGGCAAGAGTACGACTTCATCATCCACAAGAATCTGCTCTCGTTAACCGCTTTGGAATCTTCGAGGGTGAGTTCTTCTATCGACTCGTTGCTACAATCTAGTAGATAGATCTTGGCTTGTTTGTTTGCATGCGGTAGAATTTTTTTGTTTTCCATGCTACGAACCCCTACACATGACACAATCTCGTCTTAACGCCACCAGTGGCCGCTGGATAAGTACTCACCAAATGGAGTACCGGCAGATCGAGAATGTGACAAAGTCTTTCCATAGAAGTCCTTCCAATACACAATGATAGCTTGTCTACCAGGCACCAATGTAAGGATATATTTCCAATACACAATTCTAGTTAACCTGAAGATACCAATGTAGGGGTCTTCCACTATGTAGTTGACTAAGCCAGAGCCCATTTAGCATGTGGTTGTACACGGAAGCCACTGTACGAGAAACATGTTCAATCTCTAAGTCCCTGGGTGGTTTTCTTCTACTGCACATAAAAAAAGATAGCCATATAAACATGGTTCCCTTTGTTGCCACCTTGTCCAAAATTGAGTATCCTCATTCCACCCAGGTGGTTCATTGAGTACTTGTTTTATTATATAAAACATATATTTTCCAACACTTCATATAATCATGATATGGTATTCCACCCCAAGTCTATAGCAGGGCTAAGCAAACTACAACTATGATGTATCCACTAAGGAAGATGGATTTACTAATAGGACATAGCATAGCATAATAACATAGTAGCCCTATCATGCATACTACAAAAATTCCACTAAGTATAATGAAAATAGTAGGACATGGATGATAGTTCCACTTGCCTTTTTAGTAGAGAATATTGGTTCACTCCTTGATCTTGCAAATATCACACTCTTATAACTTCACCACAATTCAATCAAGCAAACAAATATTCAACTAGCATTCAAACAATTCACCACATAAAATAACAAAAACATGGCAATGCATGCAAGCATGCAAAAGATGGTTTTATTTGGAAAAGTGGTTTCTATTAGGCCCTAAATAGTTTAAGGCTCATATTGGTCATTTACAAAAGTGGTAAAACCATTTAAATTCAAGTTGGTGAAAATGGCCATTTGAATCATTTTGTTTTGCTAGGAATGATTTAAATCAAAGGAAGATTTTCTAGTGTTTGCCAAATATATTTTAAAACCCAAATACTAGTGTTTTAAGGTTAAGTGTTTATTATTAAAACCATTTGCAAAAGGTTTTTACCTATAACCATTTTTAAATCAAAGCCATACTTTATTTGTTGGAAATGCTTTTAAACAAGGTAATAATTTTATAGAGTTCACCAAATATATTTTTAAATCCTAAAACCTGGTGTTTAGGGTCGGAGAGTTTAATTCAAATCATTTTCCAAAGTTTTTACTCAAAAAGTATTTTTAACACATAAACAATATTTTTATTTGACTAGAAATGTTCTAATTCAAAGATTTATCCTTTGGTTTCACAAAATACACTTTTAAATCCATAAGTTGGTTTCTATGGTCAGTAGGTTCAAAACAATCCATTTTCCAAAGATTTTACCATAAAAATATTCCTAGAATAATTTTTATATTCAAATTATGCCTACACAAGTTTCTGCAAAAACAACTATGTTTCCAGAAGTAATTCATTAAACAAAGTCCATGGTTGGAAAGTACTTGTTCTGCTGATTTCATTGATATAAAATTTGTAAAATTTGGACGTGTAGATTAAAAGTTATGAATTTTGCAAGGTTGCATATCTAATAGATCAAATTTTCTGTTTTAAAACAAACTCTGGCCACGTGGCGCTTTCTTACTGGCACGTACCGGTTCACGCGGATCACTCTCTGTGGGTCATTGGATTTAAGTTAGATCGTGCGGCACTGATCAAAACTTACCCCTTTGTCTAAATCTAAATCTAACCTGACCATGGACTGGCGGCGCTGGCGGCGGCGGACGGCGGCGCACGCTCAGACAGGGGAGGTTGCCGAGGAACTAGGTCGCACGGAAGAGGGAGAGGATGCTCACCAGACTCGTAGGAGTGCGGAGAAGCTCAAGGTGGGGTCGGTTCGTCGAGGGGCGCACTAGAGCAGTGGCTATTGCTCGCCGGAGCTTGCGGCGACGCCAGGTGCTTCTGTTCGTCGACGGGGGCGGGGCTACAGACCACCAAAAGGCAAGAGAAAGGTGGCGTTAGACGCGGGCGAGAGAGGCGGATACACGAGTGTCATCGAGAGGGAGAGGCGCAGTGAGAATTACCGGGGAAAGGTCGCCGGAGAAGTGGCAGGCGATAGTGGCGTGCAGATGTCGTCCTTGCCGACGCTCTGGGACAAGTGTGGTCAAGCTGGAACTACTGGAGTGTGCGCCTGGCGATGGGTAGTAGTATCATGGAGGACAGGGGGCAAGGGGTGGCGAGGAGCGGCCGAAATCGTCGCCGGAGTGTGTCGGAGGCCGCGACAGTGCAAGCATGAATTGGGACAGCCTGGGGGCAGAGAGGAGGCGATGTTTGGGGGGATGGAAGAGGGGGCATAGGCATTTATGTACGCGTGATTACTAGAGATAATTGATCACTCATTGACGCGAATTCATCGGGGTTAACTGCGGCTGTAAACGGCGACGAGCGATGGGGAAACGGTCGACACGGGTGGGAGAGAAGACTGGCAGCGTGGGGCCTGGCTGTCTGCGAGAGAGAGGGAGTGGGTGTGGGATCCACTGATCAGTGACTTCGCGGGTTTGTTTCTGAGTGGAAAAGGATTCGCGAGAGGAGGAGGAGATGGGTTGCGCTGCTGGGCCGGACTAGGCCAGATGGGTTGGTTGCTTTGTTTCATTTTTTACACAGAATGTTTTTCTTTTTTCTATTTTAAATTTCTGTTTTGATTTTTTTTCAAACAATTCAAACACTATTTGAATTCAAACCTGTACCAAACTTTGTGTAGGTTTTAATACTGTTATTTAACATGATCTAAAACCCATATTAGAATATTTCTTTTATTCTTTTTGGGTATATTAATTATTAAAATAGGCCCTTGTTTTAATTCAAATAAGATTTTATTAATGTTTCCAAACTCTATTTGAATTCTAAATTTTACTAAATCTTTTCAGTAGGTTTTATTTGAAAAATAAAACACTTGGAATTATTATTTAAAATACTTTATTAAGCTTTAATGTTCATTCAAAATAGGAACTGTCTTTACTTAAATAAAATTGGGTATTAATAAATCCTTATGATTTTATTTAAATAATCTTTTACTCTTTTTATTAAACTAAAATATTTCATTTTATTTGTTTGGCCAAGTTTTAATTTGGCCTTTTTAAAAATAGTCCTTACTTATTTATTTCTTCCTTGCTTATAAAATCCATATCTTTTTATTTAAAGATCCAAAAATGGTGATTCCAACTTTTATAATTTTATTTATTATTTGTTTATCTTTTAAATCCCTTTTCATTCAAACTTTGTTCAAGATGGGTCTTTTATGTGTCCATTTGGAATAAAAAAGTTTCTTTTCACCCTAAATTTCAACAATTGTTTATTTATTTTTCACATTTCAAAATTTGGAAAATTTTGGGATGTGACAGGCTACCACCCTTAAAAGAAATCTCGTCCCGAGATTTGGGAAGGCTAGAGGTTACAAGTTGGCTTCAAAGCAACTAGGGTACTACCACCCTTAAAAGAAAGTCTTATAGGGTTACATTGATGGTTCACTTTACTATGGCTTAATGATTGATATCCAACAAGGAATCCTTATTTGACTCAACTGAGTTAACTAATTCCTGGCATCCACATCTTCTATTTCTTCAAGGTTCCCATCCATGTCAATGTGGTTCACATGTCCTTTCTGGGTCACATTGGAGTCATTTCCATTGGAGTTTCTAACATCCTTTTTCTTTTTCTTCTCAGGACAGTCTGATGCATAGTGTCCAAGTTCCTTACAATTATAGCATTGCAACTGGCTAATGTCTTTCTTCCTGAAATTTTCATGTTGGTTCTGACCAAGGTCATCTCCATTGTCAGTATCATTTTCATTATTATCACTTCCATTGTTGTTGTGGTAATACTGATGTGGTTCAGAATCTTCATTGTTCTTTTTGAATGAACGCTTTTTTTGTGATGATCCTGAGTGATACTTGAGTTTATGCTTCCTCTTTTTCTGTTCTCAACTTGATTCATCTTGTTTTCCAAGATGGTGGCTTTTTCACAGAGTTATTGATAAGTTGGTACATAGGCAACAAATAGCTGCAGGTTCAACTCATCATTAAGTCCTTCAAGGAATTTCTCCTTCCTCTTAGCATCTGTATAAACTTCATCCGGTGCATAGCATGCCAGATTGTTGAACTCCTCAATGTACTCAGCCACACCGAGGTGACGTTGTTTCAGATTGTGGAACTCATTTTTCTTCAAGTTCATCACTCCAGATGAGATGTGAGTTGTACGGAAACCATCCTCAAAAATATCCCAAGTCACATCCTCAAGGGGAGTGGTGATCAGAAAGTTATCCCACCATGTTGCTGCTGGCCCTTCAAGCAGATATGTTGCAAACCTAAGTTTTTCTTCGCCGGTGCAGCCAATAGTCACTAAGTACTTGTTCACCGAACGTAACCAATCATTAGCTACCATTGGGTCAGTTGTTCTAGAGAACCTTGCAGGCCTCAGTTTCAGAAACCTGGTGAGCATGTCATGTGCTAGAGGATTATTCTGATTGTTGTTGTTATTGTTGTTCTGATCTTGCATAAACTGCATCATCATCTGCATCAGTTGAGCTTGAGCTATAATCAACTGCTGCATCTCGGGAGTGACGTTATTGTTGTTGTTTTGGTTGGGGTTGGCACGACGGGTAGGCATATGCTGGGTTGATAGGGATGAGTAATGATAGATAGACCTAAAGAAGTTCTAACATACCACCCAAATCAATCAAGTTCAATCAGCAATCAACAAGCAACTATTCACTTAACACTTATGAGCTTAACTGATGAGTTGAAAGAAACAACAAGTTTTCTTAAACAATCAACCTAGTATAGTCATACCTCATAGGTCAATATGATCCATACACTAACATGATTTTCAATGTCTTAGATAGTTGGTAGGCAATCTAGTGTCCCTTGGTTCTCACTTGTAGTCCTTAGTGATGTCTAAGTTGAAGTCTTTGGGGAAACTAAAGTTGAAGTCATTGGCCATGGTGAAGGCTTTGTTCATCAAGTTGAAAAGGAAGAGGTGTAGAATCAAAACCAAAAAGTTTGAGGAAAAAGTTCATAAGATTGTTTGTAAATAAGTTTTGGAACAAAAACAACTCCTATCTTTCTAACGGGTTTTGTCCAATCCTAGGGTTACAATCCTACAGGCAACACACTGCTCTGATACAATCTGTAGAGGTCCCAACCTGATAAGTTAGAGATCCATGTGTTTACAATGCTAGTCCCTGGATCAATAGCTAGCATCCACAGTTTAAGATGTAATATCAAGAAACAAAGGTCATAATACAAGTTTATAACCAGGAATAAAATAATACATTACATCTTACATAGCTCATTTGGCTATCTCATTACTATTGGAATTATGCCCTAGAGGCAATAATAAAGATGTTATTGTTATAATTCTTGTTCATGATAAAGTTTATATTCCATGCTAGAATTATATTAAGTGGAAACTTTAATACTTGTGTGGTTTATGAACAACACCGTGTCCCTACACGTTAAGGTTTCCTAACCATAGACATGAGTTGTCGATTATAATGAGATCATATCATTGGGAGAATGATATGATGGACAGACCCAAATTAAGTAGAGCAATTAGATCGTGTCATCATGTTCATATTTGCGAAGTTTTTCTTATGTCAAATATTGTATTCCTTAGACCATGAGATAATGCAACTCCCTGGTATCGGAAGAAAGCTTTGAGGTCATCAAACGTCATCCTATGAGAGGGTGATCATAAAGGTGTCTCTCAGGTGATCGGAAAGTACTTGTTGGGTTGTATGTATCGAGATGGGATTTGTCCCTCCCAAGTCGGAGAGATATACTTCGGGCCCACTCGGTAATCGATATCTACACCGCTAGCAAGCACGTGGTTAAGGAGTTGATCACAAAGTGATATCGGATTACGGAACGAGTAAAGTACTTGCTGTGAACGAGATTGAACTAGGTATGCCGATACCGACGATCGAATCTCGGGCAAGTAAAATATCGTGTGACGAAGGGAATACATATATGGGATTGATTGAATCCTGGCATCATGGTTCATTCGATATGATCATCGATGAATGTGTGGGAGTCAATATGGGTTTCCAGACCCGCTGTTGATTATTGATAGAAGATCATGTCTGCATATTCTTGAACCCGAAGGGTCACACACTTAACGTGTCTTGACGCTAGGATAGAATGGATAATTGGTTTATGAGTTTTTGTTCAGAGTCTCGGATGAGATCTAGGACGTCACGAGAGGTTCCGGAATGGTCCGGAGAATAAGATTCATATAAGGCAAAGCAGGTTTTGGAGTTCGGAATTGTTTCAGATTGTTCGGTATTGTACCGGAAGCTTCTAGAACCTTCCGGAGTGGGACCAACGTGGCCCCACTTGTCGGGAGGGGGCGTGGTCCTACGAGGGAGTGCCCTGGACGCATTGGGTCAGGGGCACAAGGCCCCATAGGCCCAGCCGGCCAAGCCCTAGGGGAAACCCTAGGGAGAGCTTCTAGAAGGGGAGGGAACTTGCCCCCCACTCCTCCCCCTTGGCCGCCGGCCCTAGGCTTGGAGGAGGGGAAAGGGCCAGCCGCCCACCCCTCTATATAAAGAGGGAAGGGGCGCACCCTCCCCCCACACCTCATTAAGCCCTATCCGCCCTGCTGCCCTCCTCTCTCTCTCCCTCCTGACTGCGCGTAGGCGAAGCCCTGCCGCAGAAACTCTCCACCGTTTGCACCACGCCGTCGTGTTGTAGATCCAACCTATCTCTCCACCCCACTTGCTGGACCGAGGAAGGAGGAGACGTAGAGGTGCCATACGTGTGCATCTCTCGGAGGCATCGCCACTTGCGGTGTTGGATCAGATCGGATCGCGAGGAGGAGAAGCTAGCACGACTACATCAACCACGTTCCGTTGAATGTTCCGCTGTGCGAATCTTCAAGGTTATGAAGATCTCATCTATCCCCCCTCGTTGTTTGCATCTCCTAGATTAGATCTTGGCTTTTCCTGTTCACATCCGTAGAAAATTTTGATTTACTATGCTGCGAAACCCTTCAGTGGTATTAGAGCTAGATCTATGCGTAGATGTGTATCACGAGTAGAACGCAACATGCTTGTTGTGGGCGTTGATGTTTTATGTTGCAAGCCTCTTGTTTGTGTACTTATTATGACGCGGGATAGTGAGATCGAAGCGGTCCAGGCCAACTTTACGCGACCTTGTTCGTGAGACCGGCTCCGCACTTGACGTGTGGCTTGTTCCACACATGCGGCTGGTGGATGCCAGTTTTGTCTCACTATAGTTGTCATGGGATTTACACCGGAGTTTGGCAACCATAATATCACCGTTGTGGCTTTCTGTAGGTAAGAATCGTTCTTAGCTTGTTACTCCCATAAGCCACGTAAAACATGCAACAGCAAAGTAGAGGAGTCTAACTTGTTTTTGTAGGGAGTGTTTCTGTGATATGGTATGGCCCAATATGTGATGTGTATGTTGTATGCAATGATCATGTTTTGTAATGTTTTCACGACTTTCATGTCGATGAGTACCCAACCGGCAGGAGCCATATGGTTGTCTTTATAATTGTGTATGACCTGCGTGTCAACTTCTTATACGCCATGTAATAGCTTTACTTTATCGCTAAGTAGTTAGCAATAGTTGTAGTTGCTATTCGTGGTGGAGGCAATAATGGTGGAGTGATGGAGATCATGCTGGCACGCACAAGATGGATATCATTGCGTGGAGATTGGCTATACCATGTCACATAAAATTATATGCATGTGATGTTTATCCTTTTATGTATCTTACTATGCTTAGATCGCGACGGTAGCATTATAAGATGATTCCTCACTTAAAGATCAAGATAAAACTGTGTTCTCCCCATCTATGCACCGTTGCGAAACTTCGTCATGTTCAAGCATCACGTGATGATCGGGTGCTATAAACTCGACGTTCACATACAACGGGTGCAAGCCAGTTTTGCACACGCGGAAATACTTGTGTTTGACTTGACGAGCCTAGCATGTACAGATATGGCCTCAGAACACATGAACCGAAAGGTTAAGCATGAGTCATATGAATGATATGATCGACACTTCGTTGTCCACCATTGAAACCACATCTTTTATCGTGAAGATCGGATTAGGTGTGGTAAATTTGGATCATGTTCACTAAACAACTTGAGGGATGTTGAAGTTAGTGGGAGTTCATCTAGTAATTTGATTAAGTTGAACTAGTTATCATGAACATAGTCTAAATTGTACTTGCAAATTTTGTAGATCAAATGGATAAGTCCAACTTCAACTTCAACGTTTTTGCTGAGAAAGAAAAGCTTAAGAACAATGGGTCTAACTTCACCAACTGGTTCTGCAATCTAAGAATCATTCTCGCTGGCGGACAAAAGGACTATGTCCTTGAGAAAGCGTTAGGTGACGCCCCTGCTGTAGATGTGCCGGCTGATGAGAAAGCTGTTTATTAGTCGCGCAAAGATGATTATGGTGTGATTAAGAGCACCATGTTGTTTGCTATGGAATCGGACCTTCAAAATCGTTTTGAGGATTTCCCCGGGCCCTTTGAGATTCTTGAGGAACTAAAAACTATGTTTCAGACTCAGGCCCGTTCTGAGAGATATGATCTCTCTGAGAAATTCTTTAACTGCAAGATGGAGGAAGGGAGTTCCGTTAGTGAGCACGCCATTAAGATGTCGAGCTACACTCAACGCCTTGAGAAACTGGACTGCAAGATTCCAGAGGAGCTCAAGATTGACAGAGTTCTGCAATCACTCCCCCCTAGCTACAAAGGTTTTGTAGTTACTCATAATCAGATTGGTTCCACTGATACGATCACTGAGCTCTTCGCTAAGCTAAAAGCTGCGGAGGTGGACATCAAGAAAGATAATAAGGTGTTGATGGTCAACAAGCCCCCCAGCTTTAAGAAAGGTAAGGGTGCAAAGAAGCCCTTCGAGAAAGGCAGGGCAAGCGCGTTGCCCCTGCTGAGAAGAAGCTCAAGTCTGGACCTAAGCCAGACACTGAGTGCTTCTATTGCAAGGACAAGGGTCACTGGAAGCGCAACTGTCCGAAGTACTTAGCGGACAAGAAGGCTGGCACCATCAAAGGTATATTTGATATACATGTTATTGATGTTTTCCTTACTAGCCCTTGTTGTAGTGCCTGGGTATTTGATACTGGTTCAGTTGCTAATATTTGTAACTCGAAACAGGAGCTATGGAATAGACGGCGGCTAGCGAGGGATGAGGTGACGATGCGCGTTGGAAATGGATCAAGAGTTGATGTGATGGCCGTCGGCACGCTCTCCTTAGTTTTTCCTTCGGGATTAGTTTTAAACCTCAATAAATGTTATTATGTGCCTGCGTTGAGCATGAACATCATATCTGGATCGTGTTTATTGCAAGACGGTTATTCAATTAAATCAGAGAATAATGGTTGTTCTATTTATATGAGTAACATCTTTTATGGTCATGCACCTGCTATGAATGGTTTATTTCTTCTAAATCTCGAAAGGGATGAAACACACATCCATAACGTTGAGGCTAAGAGATGCAAGGTAGATAGTGATAATACTACTTATTTGTGGCACTGCCGTCTAGGTCATATTGGTGTAAAACGCATGAAGAAACTCCATTTTGATGGACTTTTGGAGTCTCTTGGTTTTGAATCATTTGACACGTGTGAACCATGCCTCATGGGCAAGATGATCAAAACCCCGTTCTCCGGAATGATGGAGCGAGCAACGGACTTGTTGGAAATCATACATACCGATGTATGCGGACCGATGAGTGTTTCGACGCGCGGTGGATATCGCTACTTTCTCACTTTTACCGATGACTTAAGTAGATATGGGTATATCTATTTGATGAAACATAAATCTGAAACATTTGAAAATTTCAAGGAATTTCAGAATGAAGTGGAAATCATCGTAACAGAAAAACTAAATTTCTACGATCCGATCGTGGAGGTGAATATTTGAGTTATGATTTTCTCACGCATCTTAAAGCAAGCGGAATTGTTTCGCAACTCACGCGACCCGGAACACCACAGCACAATGGTGTGTCTGAACGCCGGAATCGAACTCTATTAGATATGGTGCGATCAATGATGTCTCTTACAGATTTGTCGTTATCATTTTGGGGTTATGCATTAGAAACCGCTGCATTCACTTTAAATAGGGCACCATCTAAATCCATTGATACAACACCGTATGAACTGTGGTTTGGTGCTAAACCTAAGTTGTCGTTTCTTAAAGTTTGGGGATGCAAAGCTTACATCAAGAAGTTGATGCCAGACAAGCTCGAACCCAAAGCGGAGAAATGCGTCTTCATAGGATACCCTAAGGAAACTATTGGGTATACCTACTATCACAGATCTGAAGGCAAAGTGTTTGTCGCAAAGAACGGATCCTTTCTTGAGAAGGAGTTTCTCTCGAAAGAAGTGAGTGGGAGGAAAGTAGAGCTAGACGAGGTTACTGAACCTTCTCTTGAGTTGGAGAGTAGCGCAGCACCTGAAATTGTTCCAGTGCCATCTGTACCAACAATAGAGGAAGCTAATGACAAGGATCATGAAGCTTCGGACGATGCTACTACTGAACATCGCAGGTCGACAAGGTCGCGTGCCCCTCCTGAGTGGTACGGCAACCCTGTCTTAACTGTGTTGTTGGTAGACAACAGTGAACCTGCGAACTATGAGGAAGCGATGATGAGCCCAGACTCTGAGAAATGGCTAGAGGCCATGAAATCCGAATTGGGATCCATGAGAGAAAACCAAGTATGGACTTTGGTGGACCTTCCTAGAGACCGAAAGGTCGTTGAGTGCAAATGGATTTTCAAGAAGAAAACGGACACGGATGGTAATGTTACTGTCTATAAAGCACGGCTTGTGGCGAAAGGTTTTCGACAAGTTCAAGGTGTTGACTACGATGAGACTTTCTCTCCCGTAGCGATGTTTAAGTCCATTCGGATTTTATTAGCAATTGCTGCGTTTCATGATTATGAAATATGGCAGATGGATGTCAAGACTGCATTCCTCAATGGCAACATTGATGAAGAGTTGTATATGATGCAACCCGAAGGTTTTGTCGATCCTAAGGATGCTGATAAAGTGTACAAACTTCAGCGTTCCATTTATGGACTGAAGCAAGCATCTCGGAGTTGGAACCTTCATTTTGATCAAGTGATCAAGAGCTTTGGATTTGTTCCAAATTTCTACGAAGCTTGTATCTACAAGAAAGTGAGTGGGAGCTCAGTGACATTTTTTGGTACTATATGTGGATGACATATTGATTATTGGAAATGACATTGACATGCTTAACGATGTGAAGAGTTATTTGAACAAATGTTTTTCAATGAAAGACCTAGGGAAAGCTGCTTATATATTAGGCATCAAAATCTATAGAGATAGACAAAGACGCCTAATAGCTTTAAGCCAGAGTACATACCTAGACAAAGTTCTGAAAAGGTTCAGAATGGATAAGGCAAAGAAAGTTTCAGTGCCTATGTTGTCAGGTAAGATATTGAGCAAGGCTCAGTGTCCAGCTACGGTAAATGATAGAGAAGCTATGAGCAAACTGCCTTATGCCTCGGCCATAGGTTCTATCATGTATGCCATGTTGTGTACTAGACCGGATGTGTCCAATGCTCTTAGTTTGACGAGCAGATACCAAAGTGATCCAGGAGTGGAACACTGGACAGCCGTGAAGAACATCCTAAAGTACTTAAATAGGACTAAATAAATGTTCTTGGTCTATGGAGGTGATGAACAGCTCGTCGTAAAAGGTTACGTCGATGCTAGTTTCGACACCGACAAGGATGATTCTAAATCTCAGACAGGATACATTTATATTTTGAATGGAGGAGCTGTGAGCTGGAGAAGCTGCAAGCAAAGCGTGATCGCGGGATATACAGTAGAAGCGGAATACATGGCTGCTGCAGAAGTGTCAAGTGAAGGAGTTTGGATCAGGAACTTCATCACTGAGCTTGGTGTGGTTCCAAGTGCCTTGGGCCCACTAGAGATATTGTGTGACAACACTGGCGCCATAGCACTAGCTAAGGAACCAAGATATCATCCAAAGACCAAGCATATCAACCGCAAGTTTCATATAATTCGAGATTATATAACAGATGGAGATCTGAAGATTAGCAAAGTACATACGGATCTAAATGTCGCAGATCCATTGACTAAACCTCTTCCACGAGCAAAACATGATCAGCACCTTAGTGCCATGGGTGTTAGATTGTTGCCAGATGTAAACTAGATTATTGACTCTAGTGCAAGTGGGAGACTGTTGGAATTATGCCCTAGAGGCAATAATAAAGATGTTTTTGTTATAATTATTGTTCATGATAAATTTTATATTCCATGGTAGAATTGTATTAAGCCGAAACTTTAATACTTGTGTGGTTTATGAACAACACCGTGTCCCTAGTACGCCTCTATGGACTAGCTCATTGATTAATGATGGTTAAGGTTTCCTAACCATAGACATGAGTTGTCGATTAATAATGAGATCATATCATTGGGAGAATGATATGATGGACAGACCCAAATTAAGTAGAGCAATTAGATAGTGTCATCGTGTTCATCTTTGCGAAGCTTTTCTTATATCAAATATTGTATTCCTTAGACCATGAGATAATGCAACTCCCTGGTATCGGAAGAAAGCTTTGAGGTCATCAAACGTCATCCTATGAGAGGGTGATCATAAAGGTGTCTCTCAGGTGATCGGAAAGTACTTGTTGGGTTGTATGTATCGAGATGGGATTTGTCCCTCCCAAGTCGGAGAGATATACTTCGGGCCCACTCGGTAATCGATATCTACACTGCTAGCAAGCACGTGGTTAAGGAGTTGATCACAAAGTGATATCGGATTACAGAACGAGTAAAGTACTTGCAGTGGACGAGATTGAACTAGGTATGCCGATACCGACGATCGAATCTCGGGCAAGTAAAATATCGCGTGACGAAAGGAATATATATATGGGATTGATTGAATCCTGGCATCGTGGTTCATCCGATATGATCATCGATGAATGTGTGGGAGTCAATATGGGTTTCCAGACCCCGCTGTTGATTAATAGAAGATCATGTCTGTATATTCTCGAACCCGAAGGGTCACACACTTAACGTGTCTCGATGCTAGGATAGAATGGATAATTGGTTTATGACTTTTTGTTCAGAGTCTCGAATGATATCCAGGACGTCACGAGAGGTTCCGGAATGGTCCGGAGAATAAGATTCATATAAGGCAAAGCAGTTTTTGGAGTTCGGAATTATTTCGGATTGTTCGGTATTGTACCGGAAACTTCTAGAACCTTCCGGAGTGGGACCAACGTGGCCCCACTTGTCAGGAGGGGGAGTGGGCCTACGAGGGAGTTCCCTGGCCGCATTGGGCCAGGGGCACAAGGCCCCATAGGCCCAGCCGGCCAAGCCCTAGGGGAAACCCTAGGGAGAGCTTCTAGAAGGGGGGGAACTTGCCCCCCACTCCTCCCCCTTGGCTGCCGGCCCTAGGCTTGGAGGAGGGGCAAGGGCCAGCCGCCCACCCCTCTATATAAAGAGGGCAGGGGGCGCACCCTCCCCCCACACCTCCTCAAGCCCTAGCTGCCCTACTGCCCTCCTCTCTCTCCCTCCCGACTGCGCGTAGGCGAAGCCCTGCCGCAGAAACTCTCCACCGTTTGCACCACGCCGTCGTGTTGTAGATCCAACCTATCTCTCCACCCCACTTGCTGGACCGAGGAAGGAGGAGACGTAGAGGTGCCGTACGTGTGCATCTCTCGGAGGCATTGCTACTTGCGGTGTTGGATCAGATCGGATCGCGAGGAGGAGAAGCTAGTACGACTACATCAACCACGTTCCGTTGAATGTTCCGCTGTGCGAATCTTCAAGGTTATGAAGATCTCATCTATCCCCCCTCGTTGTTTGCATCTCCTAGATTAGATCTTGGATTTTCCCGTTCGCATCCGTAGAAAATTTTGATTTACTATGCTGCGAAACCCTTCAATTACAATGCAGCAGAAATAACTATATAGCATGGAGTCCTTCATCTTCAAAGTGCCACAGGCAATCATGTTGGTTGTAGACTTGTAATCCTATTCAACAATCTTCACTAACATCAAACAAACCTGCAACATAATAAGTTGCAGCCAGAAGGGTCAATACATTTCAATTGTATTGGCAGGTTTCACTACTATGTAGAAATAAGTGGAACCTATCAATATATGCATATTTGGATAAGTAGAGTTTAGGCTCATTTCCAGAAAGCAATATAGTTTTATCCTATCTTTTCAAATTAGATTTGATCTTTTGACAATCTTTTTGAACTCCTTGGAAAACTCCAAGTGCTTCTAATCCCTTGTTGACACCATCAAGTTTTACTTTGAGAAATTGGAATGTCAAGATCTTCCATAGCTTCAGGCCTTAGTTGCTCAGAGTTGTCCGTAACCGGGGACACGGCTAAGTACTTAGAATTTGATCTTCTGCAGAAGTTGTACACTTTACCCACATGACACAATCTCGTCTTGACGCCACCCGTGGACGCTGGATAAGTACTCACCAAATGGAGTACCGACAGATCGAGACTGTGACAAAGTCTTTCCATAGAAGTCCTCCCAATACACAATGCTAGCTTGTCTACCAGGCACCAATGTAAGGATATATTTCCAATACACAATTCTAGTTAACCTAAAGATGCCAATGTAGGGGTCTTCCACTATGTAGTTGACTAAGCCAGAGCCCATTTAGCATGTGGTTGTACACGGAAGCCACTGTACGAGAAACATGTTCAATCTCTAAGTTCCTGGGTGGTTTTCTTCTAGTGCACATACGAAAAGATAGCCATATAAACATGGTTCCCTTTGTTGCCACCTTGTCCAAAATTGAGTATCCTCATTCCACCCAGGTGGTTCATTGAGTACTTGTTTTATTATATAAAACATATATTTTCCAACACTTCATATAATCATGATATGGTATTCCACCCCAAGTCTATAGAAGGGCTAAGCATACTACAACTATGATGTTTCCACTAAGGAAGATGGATTTCCTAATAGGACATAGCATAGCATAATAACATAGTAGCCCTATCATGCATACTACAAAAATTCCACTAAGTATAATGAAAATAGTAGGACATGGATGATAGTTCCACTTGCCTTTTTAGTAGAGAATATTGGTTCACTCCTTGACCTTGCAAATATCACACCCTTCTAACTTCACTACAATTCAATCGAGCAAACAAATATTCAACTAGCATTCAAACAATTCACCACATAAAATAAAAAAAACATGGCAATGCATGCAAGGATGCAAAAGATGGTTTTATTGGGAAAAGTGGTTTCTATTAGGCTCTAAACATTTTAAGGCTCATATTGGTCATTTACAAAAGTGGTAAAACCATTTAAATTCAAGTTGGTGAAATGGCCATTTAAATCATTTTGTTTTGCTAGGAATGATTTAAATCGAAGGAAAATTTTCTAGTGTTTGCCAAATATATTTTAAAACCCAAATACTAGTGTTTTAAGGTTAAGTGTTTATTATTAAAACCATTTGCAAAAGGTTTTTACCTATAAGCCATTTTTAAATCAAAGCCATTCTTTATTTGTTGGAAATGCTTTTAAACAAGGTAATAATTTTATAGAGTTCACCAAATATATTTTTAAATCCTAAAACCCGGTGTTTAGGGTCAGAGAGTTTAATTCAAATCATTTTCCAAAGTTTTTACTCAAAAAGTATTTTTAACACATAAACAATATTTTTATTTGACTAGAAATGTTCTAATTCAAAGATTTATCCTTTGGTTTCACAAAATACACTTTTAAATCCATAAGTTGGTTTCTATGGTCAGTAGGTTCAAAACAATCCATTTGCCAAAGATTTTACCATAAAAATATTCCTAGAATAATTTTTATATTCAAATTATGCCTACACAAGTTTCTGCAAAAACAACTAAGTTGCCAGAAGTAATTCATTAAACAAAGTCCATGGTTGGAAATTAGTTGTTCTGCTGATTCCATTGATATAAAATTTGTAAACTTTGGACGTGTAGATTAAAAGTTATGAATTTTGCAAGTTTGCATATCTAATAGATCAAATTTTCTGTTTTAAAGCAAACTCTGGCCACGTGGTGCTGTCTTACTGGCACGTACCGGTTCGCGCGGATCGCTCTCTGTGGGTCGTTGGATTTAAGTTAGATCATGCGGCACTAATCAAAACTTACCCCTTCGTCTAAATCTAATCCTAGCCAGACGATCAAGATCCAATGAATCACAGCAACCTGACCATGGACTGGCGGCGCTGGCGGCAGCGGACGGCGGTGCACGCTCAGATGGGGCAGGTTGCCGAGGAACTAGGTCACGCGGAAGAGGGAGAGGATTCTCACCAGACTCGTAGGAGTGCGGAGAAGCTCAAGGTGGGGTCAGTTTGTCGAGGGGCGCACTAGAGCAGTGTCTATTGCTCGCCAGAGCTTGCGGCGATGCCAGGTGCTTCTGTTCGTCGACGGGGGCGGGGCTACAGACCACCAAAAGGCAAGAGAAAGGTGGCGTTAGACGCGGGCAAGAGAGGCGGATACACGAGTGTCATCGAGAGGGAGAGGCACGATGAGAATTACCGAGGAAAGATCGCCGGAGAAGTGGCAGGCGATGGTGGCGTGCAGATGTCGTCCTTGCCGACGCTCTGGGACAAGCGCGGTCAAGCTGGAACCACTGGAGTGTGCGCCTGGCGATGGGGAGTAGTATCATGGAGGCCAGGGGGCAAGGGGTGGCGAGAAGCGGCCGGAATCGTCGCCGGAGTGTGTCGGAGGCCGCTGCAGTGCAAGCATGAATTGGGACAGCCTAGGGGCAGAGAGGAGGCGATGTTTGGGGGGGATGGAAGAGGGGGCATAGGCGTTTATGTACGCGTGATTACTGTCGAGAATTGATCGCTCATTGAGGCGAATTCATCGGGGTTAACTACGGCTATAAATGGCAATGAGCGATGGGGAAACAGTCGACGCGGGTGGGAGAGAAGACTGGCAGTGTGGGGCCTGGCTGTCTGCGAGAGAGAGGGAGTGGGTGTGGGATCCACTAATCAGTGACTTCGCGGGATTCTTTCTGAGTGGAAAACGATTCGCGAGAGGAGGAGGAGATGGGCTGCGCTGCTGGGCCGGACTGGGCGAGATTGGTTGGTTGCTTTGTTTCATTTTTTACACAGAATGTTTTTCTTTTTTCTATTTTGAATTTCTATTTTGATTTTTATTCAAACAATTCAAACACTATTTGAATTCAAACCTCTACCAAACTTTGTGTAGGTTTTTGTAGGGGTTCGTAGCATGGAAAACAAAATTTTTCTATCGCATACAAACAAACAAGCCAAGATCTATCTACTAGATTGTAGCAACGAGTCGATAGAGGAACTCACCCTCGAAGATTCCAAAGCGGTTAACGAGAGCAGATTCTCGTGGGTGATGTAGTCGTACTCTTTCCGATCTCAAGATCGCGTAGACGATCCTTCCAGCGCCGCGTTCCCGCAGCGCTCCCGCAGTCGGTCACACGTTCGGTACTCGACGAAGACCTTCCTCTCCCTTGTTCCAGCAGGCAGCGGAGGTTGTAGCACTCTCCTCGCGATTCCGGCAGCACGACGGCGTGGTACCGGAAGTAGAGGGGAGATCCCGCAGGGCTTCGCCTTAAGCCGGTGCGAGTATGGTGGAGCTTATGAGAGAGGCTATTAGTGGTCTAGTAATTAGACACACCAATTAGAGGGCTCTAAACCAATTAGAAAGCTCTAAACCGAATAGCTCTAAACCGGGGTCTAGATCTAGGGTTTAGTTTAGAGGATAGGAAACTTGTGTGTGTTGGGAGGGAGCCCTGCCCCTCCTTATATAGGTGGGAGGGGCTGGCCGGCCAAGGGGAGGGAGTGGAGTCCCTCCCCAACTCGGCCTAGGTGGGGCGCCGGCTTGGGGAGGAGGACTCCTCCCTCAAGTCGGTTTCCTCCTCTCCTCCCACTTCCCAAAAACTGCCGTTTGACTTTCAAACTAGCCGTTTGACTTTTTCAATTTAGGATTCAATTTAATCCTTTATTTGGGACAGCAAGAACACTTAGTACATGATGCAATCATTCCAACATGTAATGACACATTCATGTACCCCTTCCCCCCCGGAGTGCCGGACAATCCGGGACCTTCTAGAATGTTCCCGATGGAAACACCGGAATCATTCCCGAACTCCGAAACGGGACTTTCCTTATATGAATCTTATTCTCCGGACCATTCCGGATCACCTCGTGATATCCCGGATCCCATCCGAGACTCCGAACAACATTCGGTCTCTTTCTCATAATACCATAACTACTCAAACAACGTCGAATCCTTAAGTGTGTCTCCCTACGGTTCGTGAATTATGCGGACATGATCGAGACACTTCTCCGAACAATAACCAATAGAGGAATCTGGAAATTCATATGGCTCCCACATATTTCTACGATTACTTTGCGATCGAATGAACCACTTACATACGATACCAATTTCCCTTTGTCTCACGATATGTTACTTATCCGAGGTTATGATCGTCGGTATCTCTGCATACCTAGTTCAACCTCGTTACTGATAAGTACTCTTTTCTCGTTCCCGTGATATGTGATCCCTTGTGACCAAGTCACATGCTTGCAAGCTAATTGGATGACATTTCACCGAGAGGGCCCAGAGTATATCTATCCGTCATGTGGATGGACAAATCCCACTCTTGATCCATGTGTTTCAACCAATACTTTCCGAACACTCAATGCCACTTTTATAGCCACCCTGTTACGGTGTGGTGTTTGATGACATCAAAGCATCCATCCAGTAAAGGTGATATGCATGATCTCATGGTCGAAGGAATTAGGTTACTATGTATCAGAAAGCATATAGCAATTGAACTATTGAAATGACTTGATCTTTATGCTACGCTTATCTATAGGAGTATGTCCATCACATCATTCTCCTAATGATATGATCCTGTTGTTAATAACATCTCTATGTTCATGATCAGGAAACAATGATCATATATTAACCAACAAGCTAGTTTAACAAGAGGCTTTACTAGGGACTCTTATTTTAGTTTACAAATCACACAAGTATTAATGTTTCCGGTTAATACAATTATAGCATGGTATGTAAACATTTATCATAAGTGTGAAGACATGATAATAACCACTTTATTATTGCCTCTTGGGCATATCTCCAACAGTCTCCCACTTGCACTAGAGTCAATAATCTAGTTTCGAACCTTTGTGTATATAACACCTATGGCTTTCCGGTGTTGTATGTACACGATTGCTAGTGGTCAACTGATCTCCGGATCTGACACTTCCAGGTCCGTGTGTAATTGCATGTCTTTGCGTCTCTACGCATCACTCATTCTCTAATGAGATGGCTTTGTATAAATTTGGTCTTTCGGTGTGACCTTTAGCTCTTTGGGGTTAAAACATGTTGATAATATTGTCGCACAATATATCTTCATAGTATTATCCCACTATGAACTACACTTAGTTTGATAACAAACTTCTTGACACAAATGCCCTCTTTTGCTGCTATAATAGCAGTCATATACTTTAGCCTTTTGTTGTAGTATCTGTCACAATGTCTTAACTTTGGAACTCATCCAAATCCATTATGGAACTTATTTTCCATTATATTGTGCCACCCTTAGTTTAGATTGAGATAAACTTAATTTGTACTTTGTGACAAAGCTAGTATCAATGCAGTACTTTTACAATGAACTAACCATCTATTTGTCACTTCTACAAATAATATACTCTTAGTTCTTCCAAAAGATCATAAGAATATCCTTACTATTGTCCAATGATCATCTTACAAATCATTCTGGTATATGCTCACAACATTTAGAGCATAGGACATATCTGGATTTGTACATATCACAGTATGATTGATATAAATACTCTTTGTGATTTCATACATCAAGTATCAATCTATACTTGATTATTTGTTTCACTTTACCAAATGTCAATACACTTGAATATATCATCAACATTGAACTTATTCAATCCTTTCTGTGCAACAAGAACCTTTCTTGTAGTTCCTATATTGAACTCATTCAATATCTTGTCTATGTACTTCTGGCACAACCATATTAGCGTCTATTGATGCCAAAATACTTGGGTTTTGCCTAAGTCTTTCATCGGGATGAAATTCTTAATATGTGTTAATAAAAGATATATTATTTCCAATCAACAATATGTCTTCCACATAATGTATTAGAAACATGTCTTAGCGCTCCCACTTAATTTCTTGCAAACGCAAGCATCTTCATTGTCTCTGATGAACTTTTAAACTCCTTTAACAGTTTCATCACAGTGAAGATTCCAACTCCGCGATGCTCACTTTAACCATTGAAGTTTGCATATACTTTTAGCATCCTTTTGAATTAACAAAACCCTATGGACCATGTTATGCACATGGCCTAGGTAACGATTCTATTAGAAGAACTTGTTTTGTTTATTCAACTATCATATAACAAAATTTATATGTAGTGATTGCTACATTAATCCGTCTAGACTAAATATCACTATGACAGATCAAATCTTATCATAGTCAACCTTTGAACATTGTTGTGAATTCTTTCCCAACATGTCGACTATTTCATAGATGTAAAACATCCATGTCTATTTCTTTATAGATCCAGACACAACTGTAAGGTCTTACACCTTTCTCGAGGGTCCTTCAAGTTCAAAACTTGATTTCTCGTGTATGGAACTATCACGGATTTTATGGCTTCAAGCCATTTTACGGAGTCAGGGCCCATCATCGCTTCTCTGCATGTAGTCGGTTTATTATTCTCAAATAATGATTCAACCCTCAAATCTTGGTATTTGATTGTTCATCCGACCTACTTGTTTCAATAGGAACTTGGATCTCCGTGACCACAACCTTTTGAGGTACGTGAACCATGAGCATTGTTGCTGCCTCCGAAACACTTTTCGGCGCTGCGCAATTCTGCACATATAGCTAAGGTTCTTTTAACCTTATCAAAGTTTCTATTGTCCTCCCACTTAACTTTTCACGAAAAATTTCTTCTCAAAGAAACTTGACGTTCTAAGCAACAAACTCTTTTGTCTCCGGTGTTTTATGGAGGAACAGTTTATACAAAGACAGGTTCATCCGACTTTGGTTGCACACATCTTTCTTATGCATAGCATACCAATGTTTAAGAAAGGACAACTTGGGTTTTATCCCAAACCATAACTTTATATGGTGTCATTTCAGCGGATTATGATGGAGCTCTTTTCAGTGGAAAACGGTAGTCTCTAAAGCTTTTAATCTTTTAAAATATAATGGCAGTTTTATGAATTACACCTTTTGATCTTACCATGTCAAACAAGGTTTTAATCACATATCTCGAACGCTCCATACTCTTATGGTGTTTCGGGAAATGCAAAGCCACAGAACGATTCCTTAAATCTTAGGTATTATGCTAAACTTGTAACTCAAATATCTTCCTTTATGATCTTATCATAAACTATTTATATTCTTGTTACAATGATTTTGCACTTCATCTTAAAATTCTTTGAACTTTTCAAATATTTCACACTTCATCCTTATTAAGTAAATATTCATATATTCACTCAAATTTTCGGAGAAAGCATATGAAGTTGAAATCCATCGCTCTTGACTACACATAATGGACTTCGTACAACAATATGTACAAGTTCCAATTAGCTAGTCATTCGTTCCCTTTTGGCCTATGAACGAAGTTTTAATTATCTCTAGGAAAGTTTCACAAGCGTCATTTGATCAAAATCAAATAGACTCCGAAATTCCATCCATATGGATTTTCTTCATGTTTTCTTTCCAATATAATTTAAACGGCGATGTCACTTCCTAAGTGATCTTTCAATCAATTTGTCTTTCGACATTTTTAGCACTAGTTTTATGGATGTGATTTCTCCAATGAGATTTGTGAATCATCCATCTTTTATGGATTACGGCAATTATTTGAACAACCCTTTTGTTCTCATAATACCTGATAAAACAAATCTTTGAAGGCAAGCTTTGATGTTTAACAAGCAACGCAATAACCCTTTATTTGTTCTCGATGAACATCATCACATATTCTTTTGCTTGTTACTTAGGCCATTGTAGTTCATGAATTGTGTTGTTTCGTATGACGACTCACACCAACAAATTCAGTATCAAATACTTGAGAACCACATTGTTTAATAAGCAAAGAATATAGCCATAACATGTATATCATCTATATACTTAAACTGAACAATTCTAGTCTTTTCTTTTCTGCCATATATTTATGAGATTCTCTTTCAATATTTCCTTTTCTATTTGAAAGAATCTATCAACATCAATAGTGGAGTCATACATATGACACATAATCCAAAGCGTGTATAATTAAATACAAATGTCTTTGGACTTGCACTTTGAAGTAGATCACCATCATCAAATGTTTGGTGTTCTTTCAAATTCCTTTCATTAGTAATCTCTTGGTGTAGTAAACATTTTACCTACATCAAATATTCACCCTTATCATGGTATCGTCCATGATCAAGCTACTTTTAGCTTATAACGATGAATTATTAGTATAATGTTGCTATCCAAAACCTTTTGGAGGATTAGGACAACAAGTGTCTCCAACCTTTTTGCAAATTCTCATCAAAATATGAGAACATGAACTTTGCCATATTATACTCTATCATGTTGTAACCAAAACTTCGTTTCAGATATCACAATATCTTCCACACATCATGGTTTCAGAAACAACTCTTTCAGATCCTAGATAACCTTGATATTAAGGGAATCCTTTGAATATCAAGAATCATGGATACAAACATGATACTTATATACTAACACTTGGAATTGTTACTCTTGATTTAATACTAATTATTAAACTTTATGGAGTAACCGGAACTTACTGAAAGTTTGCAATAGGACTTTTAAACTTTAGATTAACACTTAAAACAATACGATACCAGTTCGTAAAGTATCTAACCAGAATTCTATAGTTCTATCATCTCAATTATAACTAAGCGCAAGGTGGTAAACGGATGCCAATGACTACAACAACTATGCAAATTCACTTTGATTTAGTTTATGATAAATTGAGTTCTAATTAATAATTAAATTAATCTAGGTGAACTCCCACTCAAAACAATATCCCTCACATTGTTTTAGTGATCACACGAACCAAATCCACCACATCAAAACCGATCATCACGAGAGTTGATATAGCTTCAATGGCGAACAATCAACATGTTCATCATATCTACTATATGACTCATGCTCTACCTTTCGGTAATCCGTGTTCCTGAGGCCATGTCTGTACATGCTAGGCTCGTCAAGATCAAACCTTAGCTACCGCATAAGCAAATCTGGCTTGCTTACGTTGTATTTACCCGTGGAATCAAAGACACCCGATCATCACGTGGTGCTTCGAAGCAACAAGTTTTAGCAACGGTGCTAACTAAGGGCGAACACTTTAGAACTTGAAATTTATGTGCATGAGGGATCATCTTATAATGCTACCGTCGTCTACTAAGCAATACAAGATGCATAAAGGATTAACATCACATGCAATTCATAATATGTGATATGATATGGCCTTTCTTCTTTGTGCTTCCGATCTCCATCTTCAAGCACGAACATGATCTCCATCATCACCGGCGTAGCATCAAGGTCAATGACGCTTCTTCATGGTTGTCGTCCACCAGCTTCAACTATTACAACTATTTTGAATAGACACGCAGGTCTTAACAGAAATTAAAGACAACCATATGGCTCCTGCCGGTTGCCAACTTACAATAAGGAACATTGCATACATCAAATATAATCACAATCATGGCCATATCACATCACTGCACACCCCTGCAAAACAAAGTTAGACGCTTCTACTTTCTTTGCATATTTTACGTGGTTTGGGGCTTTCCATAAGTGTCGTTCTAACCTACGAACAAGAACCACAACATTGATACTAGCATTGTTGATTACCCGTTGTAAATTGGATCTTTACTATGCTAGGAGAAACTGGCACCCGCAAAGCCACTTATGCAATACAAGTTGCATGTCAAGCGTGGAGCAAGTCTCATGAACGATGTCATGTAAGGTTAGCCCGGGCCGCTTCATCCCAACATACCGCAAGATGCAAAGTACACTCAAAGCAATCTACAATAAAAGCATCAACGCCCACAATGACCATTGTGTTCTACTCGTGCAACAGATCTACATATAGACACGGCTCTGATACCACTGTAGGGGTTCGTAGCATGGAAAACAAAATTTTTCTATCGCATACAAACAAACAAGCCAAGATCTATCTACTAGATTGTAGCAACGAGTCGATAGAGGAACTCACCCTCGAAGATTCCAAAGCGGTTAACGAGAGCAGATTCTCGTGGGTGATGTAGTCGTACTCTTTCCGATCTCAAGATCGCGTAGACGATCCTTCCAGCGCCGCGTTCCCGCAGCGCTCCCGCAGTCGGTCACACGTTCGGTACTCGACGAAGACCTTCCTCTCCCTTGTTCCAGCAGGCAGCGGAGGTTGTAGCACTCTCCTCGCGATTCCGGCAGCACGACGGCGTGGTACCGGAAGTAGAGGGGAGATCCCGCAGGGCTTCGCCTTAAGCCGGTGCGAGTATGGTGGAGCTTATGAGAGAGGCTATTAGTGGTCTAGTAATTAGACACACCAATTAGAGGGCTCTAAACCAATTAGAAAGCTCTAAACCGAATAGCTCTAAACCGGGGTCTAGATCTAGGGTTTAGTTTAGAGGATAGGAAACTTGTGTGTGTTGGGAGGGAGCCCTGCCCCTCCTTATATAGGTGGGAGGGGCTGGCCGGCCAAGGGGAGGGAGTGGAGTCCCTCCCCAACTCGGCCTAGGTGGGGCGCCGGCTTGGGGAGGAGGACTCCTCCCTCAAGTCGGTTTCCTCCTCTCCTCCCACTTCCCAAAAACTGCCGTTTGACTTTCAAACTAGCCGTTTGACTTTTTCAATTTAGGATTCAATTTAATCCTTTATTTGGGACAGCAAGAACACTTAGTACATGATGCAATCATTCCAACATGTAATGACACATTCATGTACCCCTTCCCCCCCGGAGTGCCGGACAATCCGGGACCTTCTAGAATGTTCCCGATGGAAACACCGGAATCATTCCCGAACTCCGAAACGGGACTTTCCTTATATGAATCTTATTCTCCGGACCATTCCGGATCACCTCGTGATATCCCGGATCCCATCCGAGACTCCGAACAACATTCGGTCTCTTTCTCATAATACCATAACTACTCAAACAACGTCGAATCCTTAAGTGTGTCTCCCTACGGTTCGTGAATTATGCGGACATGATCGAGACACTTCTCCGAACAATAACCAATAGAGGAATCTGGAAATTCATATGGCTCCCACATATTTCTACGATTACTTTGCGATCGAATGAACCACTTACATACGATACCAATTTCCCTTTGTCTCACGATATGTTACTTATCCGAGGTTATGATCGTCGGTATCTCTGCATACCTAGTTCAACCTCGTTACTGATAAGTACTCTTTTCTCGTTCCCGTGATATGTGATCCCTTGTGACCAAGTCACATGCTTGCAAGCTAATTGGATGACATTTCACCGAGAGGGCCCAGAGTATATCTATCCGTCATGTGGATGGACAAATCCCACTCTTGATCCATGTGTTTCAACCAATACTTTCCGAACACTCAATGCCACTTTTATAGCCACCCTGTTACGGTGTGGTGTTTGATGACATCAAAGCATCCATCCAGTAAAGGTGATATGCATGATCTCATGGTCGAAGGAATTAGGTTACTATGTATCAGAAAGCATATAGCAATTGAACTATTGAAATGACTTGATCTTTATGCTACGCTTATCTATAGGAGTATGTCCATCACATCATTCTCCTAATGATATGATCCTGTTGTTAATAACATCTCTATGTTCATGATCAGGAAACAATGATCATATATTAACCAACAAGCTAGTTTAACAAGAGGCTTTACTAGGGACTCTTATTTTAGTTTACAAATCACACAAGTATTAATGTTTCCGGTTAATACAATTATAGCATGGTATGTAAACATTTATCATAAGTGTGAAGACATGATAATAACCACTTTATTATTGCCTCTTGGGCATATCTCCAACAGTTTTAATACTGTTATTTAACATAATCTAAAACCCATATTAGAATATTTCTTTTATTCTTTTTGGGTATATTAATTATTAAAATAGGCCCTTGTTTTAATTCAAATAAGATTTTATTAATGTTTCCAAACTCTATTTGAATTCTAAATTTTACTAAATATTTTCAGTAGGTTTTATTTGAAAAATAAAACACTTTGAATTATTATTTAAAATACTTTATTAAGATTTAATGTTCATTCAAAATAGGAACTGTCTTGACTTAAATAAAATTGGGTATTAATAAATCCATATGATTTTATTTAAATAATCTTTTACTCTTTTTATTAAACTAAAATATTTCATTTTATTTTTTTGGCCAAGTTTTAATTTGGCCTTTTTAAAAATAGTCCTTACTTATTTATTTCTTCCTTGCTTATAAAATCCATATCTTTTTATTTAAAGATCCAAAAATGGTGATTCCAACTTTTATAATTTTATTTATTATTGGTTTATCTTTTAAATCCCTTTTAATTCAAAGTTTGTTCAATATGGGTCTTTGATGTTTCCATTTGGAATCAAAAAGTTTCTTTTCACCCTAAATTTCAACAATTGTTTATTTGTTTATTTATTTTTCACATTTCAAAATTTGGAAAATTTTGCGATGTGACAATTTTTTTCGAACATCCTATGTTGCTCAAATCAAAAAGTATTGAACTAACGGAAGTTATCCAACATATTGGGGGATTTATTTGTAAATTTTGAGCTCAATTTGAGTTACATAGCCTCCTCACGATTTTTTTGGTGGAGGACAGAAATCTGTTTCGGGACAGCAACTCCCCAAATCTTACTTCCCTCTAATTAGAGGTCATTCTTGGCACAAAAATCAAACAAAAAGGATAAGGAGAGGTCATTACAGAAGTAATAACTTCCAAGACACAAGAAAACTCTTGGGTTATCTCCCAACAAGTAATTTTCTTTAACGCCTTTAAGTTAGGCTTGATAGCTTGAGAAGATGCTCACATAAGAATTATGAATTGAATTCAAAGAGAGCATCAAGAAACAAATTCAAAACACATTTAAGTCTAACCCACTTCCTATGCATAGTAATCTTGTATGCAAACAAATTCACAAAGAACAAAGTGACAGGCATAGAAAGATGAAACGAGAGCAAATTCAAAACTTTCAGCACATAGAGAGGTGTTTCAGTACCATGAAAACTTATACAACCATACTTTCCTCTCTCATAATAATTTTCAGTAGCATCATGAATAAACTCAACAATAGCTATCACATAAAGCATGCTTTTCATTATCTACAAACACATAATTTCTATCAAGCTCAAAAACAGTGGGATTAAAACCTCCACAGGTTTTATCCAAAGTAGATATTTCAAAAGGATCCACAGGAACATAACATTCATCCTCCTTTGGTAAGCATGGGGAACAATCAAATAATGTAAGGGATAAAGAGTTACTCTCATTAGAAGGTAGGCATGGGTGGATCCATTCTTCCTCCTTTTGTTCATCACTCTCCTCCTCTTTTTCATCTAATGAGCTTCTAGTTTCAACAATTTCTTCTTCCATAGGCTCCTGCAAGGCATTAGTCTCTTCCAGTTGTGGAAAGAACCTATTAAAATATTCAAGAATATAGCCATTTGCTTCCTTTTAATTGTCAAAGCAAAATTTAAGTATCTCATAAACCTCATGTTTATAAGGTGCATCATCAGTGTTTTCAAGCAAACTGGCTAGTTCAAATGCAACCTTGAAAGCAATAAATTCTTCAATTTGTTCCACATCATAAAAGTCATAATTCCCTTTAACATAAGAGGATATGGTAACATTATCATTATACTCACATTGAAAAGGTAGGTGTTTATACCTCCTACAGCAACAAGCTTTATCAAAGCAATAAGTAACATTATAAGTGGAGCACACCTCTCTAGCAATAGTATTCAACTTATCAATTTGTTCCGTAAGTGTTTCCCTTTTTGTGACAAACGGTGTTCCTTATAATAATGCTTTTGTTCTTCCATGAACCCACCTTGCCAATAAGAACTAGTTTCAAAGAAACCATCCATTGATATAAAGCATGACCAAGCAAGGCAACAACAGACCAGCAACTAGAGAAGCAACTATTTTTTGTGTTTTTGAATAAGGCACGCAAACCAAACAAGACTAATTTTTTGGGGGGTTTTGAAAAGAGGAAAACAAAACCAAGCAAAAGAAAGAAAGCAAACTAAAAACAAAGTAAAGAGAAAGGAAGCGAAGGACTCCCATAGTGGAGACGTCCTTAGCCTCCCCGGCAACGGCGCCAAAAATTACTTGATGCTACACTCAACAGGGAGGAAGAGTGCTTCCATGGAAACCCCAAGAGCAAGGTATGAAGCAGCAATCAGCAAGTCTTCCCTCAGTTGAGACCGAGGTTATAGAACCAGAAGGAGGAAGGAAACATCACACAGGTGTTGCAAGCAATGCGGAGACCTGCACAACACAAACTCAAGACTTTGTCCCAACGAATCAGTGGTTGTCAAGCTCACCGATTTGCTGTAAAAAAGGATTAAACGTATGGTGTGGAAGGTAATGGTTTGCAGCAAGTAAACAAGTAACAGTGGAAGATGTATAAATGGTAAAGATTGGACCGGGGTCCATAGTTCACTAGAGGTGCTCTCCTTAAATAAACAACATGGCATGAAGGGTAAACAAATTACAGCATGGCAATTGACATGAACTGAGCAAAGGCATAACAATGCAATTACTAGTCAGAAAGATCCTATGAGGTTGATTGGGCAATACAACAATATACATAGACCGCCATTCAGCTGCATCTATGACTAGAAGTCCACCTTTAGGTTATCATCTGAACCCCCTCCAGTATTAAGTTGCATGCAATAGTCAACTGATTTAAGAAAAGTGTGTAAGGTAAACAGTCCACATGTTCCATGAACAATAGACCGTTGTTTTCTCCCTAGTCGCAACATCACATCTACAACCGAAGAGATTTCTGTCACTTCCCTTGGAAACTAGAGGCATGAACCCACTATCGAGCATAAATACCCCCTCTTGAAGTCACTAGCAACTACTTGGCCAAGATAACCACTAGAAACGAAGAGCATGCAAGATCACAAACAACACAAACATGATAGAATCATAAAGACAAAACGATTAATCAAACCAACATAATAATCTCAATATCCATCGGATCCCCGCAAACACAACATGCATGATTACAAATAGATTAGATCTTGATCATGAACGGAGCTCACAAGGTCTATACATGAAAGCACAAAGGAGGAGATACAGCCATCTAGCTACTACATGGACCCATAGTCCAAGGTGGAACTACTCACACATCATACCGGAGAGAAGGCCTCCGGGATGATCTCCCCTCCGGCAGGGTGCCGGGAAGAACTTCAGACCCCCCCGATCTAGGGACGATGGTGGCGGCAGCTACAGACGGTTTCATGGATTTCTGATCGGGTACTCGGGGTTTCTGCATCGGGGGTTTATTATAGGTGAAGGGGTGAGATTGGGAGGTGGACAGGGCCACCAAACCCTAGCCAGGCACGAGCCCACCTGCCCCCACGCCTAGGGTGGGTCTAGCCCCCCTGGATGGCCCCTCCGGCTCTCCTCTGGACTTCTTGTTCCTCATGGAAAGTTATTGACTTTGTCATTTGTCCCGTCCAATTCCGAGAATATTTCCTTACTAACTTTTCTAAAACCAAAAACAGCAGAAAACAAACATCTGGCACTGTTGCAACTTGTTAATAGGTTAGTACCATAAAAAATGTAAAAAGCACCTCAAAGTGTAGACAAGTAAAGCAAAGTAGATACTAAACAAGCATGGAGCATCAAAAATTATAGATACGTTTCCAACGTATGATGACTCAACTGGTAACTAGGAGAAAGGTCTCTTCTTAGAGGGTAGTAGGGATTACAAGTCATAAAGAGCTTCCAAAAGATTATGGTACTTACTAGCTTTGAGCCCTCATTGCCCCTATCATAAGCATCTTGATATGATTAAGGTTAAAGTGAACAAAGATGGAGTATATGCTTGACGAAATATAAGTTGGCAATCTCATGTCCCTTGAATATGAGGGCCACTCCTCATGCATACTCAACTTTGGGCCCAGGTAAGTTCTTGTCATTGTAAGTATTTGCATATCATTGTGAACCGCCAACGGGGTACCCCTTGCACATGGCACATGAGCTTTCCCATAACCAAAATGACAAGGCAAGCAGACAATGAGCATCTCAGCAATTTTTTTATTTACCATATGCATAGATTTTTATTGAGGATGCTTCATAGATGACTCACTATGGTGATGCTGCAAGTTTCCACCATGATTAAGCATGGCTTAGGCTAGCGGCTCAGGCGTTTCTCTAACACAGAATACAAACTCCATGGACTTATAAGTTCCCTCTTTATTTCACATCGTTGACATCCATAGACAAAAGAGCACGATATCAACTGTGTATAGAGTACAAGTGCAATGTCGAAAATGTTCCCCGTAACAGCACGGTTCTGCTAATTCCAACGTATAGATGCAATCATATACAACTTCGATGTTCACAATGGTTCAAGTTTATTAGGGGCAAAGAAATAAAGTGTGCCATCAAGTTCGTGAGAGCTTTACTAACTAGTTTTCTCATAACAAAATACTTTTTAATTCGAAAGGTAGATGAAGCTAGAGAATTTGCTAGGAATAGCAACGTATACTAGGTAGATATGGTGGACACAAGTGGCAAAGGTTTTTGATTCAGAGGGTTTTGGAAACATGAGAAGTATACCTTCTCAAAACAGGTTTTTTGCTAGCAAGGCTGGGTAGCAAGCAAGAGAGTTGAAAGAAACAAGAAAATATACAAGTAATAAATCCAAACATGCAATCTTCCTTGAAGGCACAAAAGGATCTTAAATAAAGAATACTAAGCTTATGAGCCAACAAGAAATAAAACAAATGATACAAAATACTTGTAAGCTTTTTCTTTCTTTTTCTCTTTCATAGTAATGCTACTGACCAGAACTCAGTTTGCCAAAACCAATTTAGATCCACTTGATGATACCAGAGTGGTGTCAATACTGATCAACAAGATCCATCATATAATAGAGATTGCAAACTAAAATAAGAAGTGCAAAAAGTAAAATATGCGACTTCTCATTAATATTCCAATAAAGGCACTCACACCAAGGGATACATAGATAACCAACTAAAGCAGAGATACTTCCACATGAAAACCAAACTATAAGATAAACCCTCTACCACATATATGAATCTACTAAAAAGGTAAAAGATAAAAGATAATGGTGGTGATACCACGACATTCCCCCAAGCTTGGAACAAGCCAAGGGGATGCCAAACCTGATGATGAATTACTCCTTTGGTGGTGGTGGTGTTCTCTTGATAAGATCCTCAATCAGCTTCTTCAAATCCTCCATATCGAAGGTCAGAGTACGAATTAAATCCGAATTATGCTCAATGCAGCCCATGATTAACTCAGACCAAGGATCCCAGTCCTTGTTATTCTTTCTCCATTCTTCCAAATAGCGTGTTTCTTCCCTGCATGGTTAGAATAGGGGGTACTAGGAGGAAGTGTGCATGGAGCGAGGATATGACACGGAGTTATCCCTCCTGTAGACATCCGTGTTGTCCTCCTAAGCTGGGTAGGTTATGCCACCAAACCAATGCTTGCAACGGTAGTGCGAGTGTCCGGTTGCTTGTCCTCCTCCATATCTCCTTCATAACCTACCAAAATCTCCTCCTCCTTGGGGACTTGAGGTTCTTCTTCCTCGGGCTTCTTGCCTTTGTCGTTGGCAGAGGCCATGGTGCTCTAAACTTGAAAATATTTCCTGACAGAAACAGATTGAAACAAAAACACGATGAGAACACGATGCATGAACCTCGGGGGATCCGGGGGATATATATTACGAAGTTTCAATGCATAAGGAAGGTTTTGACACGGAAATGAGGCGGAGACAGAGTTCGAGGGGGAGACACCCCCTCAGGCGCGGCCAGGCTGGGCCTGCGCCTGGGGTGGGTTTGTACACCCCCAGGATCCGTTTCCTCTTCAGTTTCGTGTCGTAATTTCCCTTATGTATTAAAAACATAAAAAATATAAAAAGATTGGAGTTTCACGAACCTTCTGTTTTCACCACTTTTACCTATTCAAAGAAGAACTCTGCAGATTCCTTTTCTCTTTTTCCTAAAAATTTCCTTCTTACAAAACCCTTGCACAAACTCAATGACAACATTAGTGTAAGAAAAAACAACAAACCTTTAGATACACACTTCAACTAAAAACCCACCAAAACAAAAGCTTCTGTAAGAGGCAAATGCAAATGATGGCAGAAATCTGTCAAAACAGACCAGCAGGTAAAGATTGATTTTTTTGAAGACCTTATGTTGCTCAAATCAAAAAGTGCAGAACTGATGAAAGTTGGGTAACAACTTGGAGAACAAGCTCATAAAAATGCAGATCCATCCGAAGTACTGAGCTTCCTCATGAATTTTTACAATGAAGCACAAAAATCTGTCCTAGGACAGCCACTTTTCACAACTCCACTACTTCACAAAAGTAGTTGAACCTGACACAAAAACCAAAACAAAAAGGATAAGGAGCGATTATTACAGAGGTAATAACTTCCAAGACTCGACAAAACTCTTGGGTTATCTCCTAACAAGTACTTTTCTTTAATGCCTTTAAGTTAGGCTTGAAACTTCCAAAGATGCTCACGTAGGATATATATATATATATATATATATATATATATATATCTGAAGTGAAAGAGAGCATCAAGAAGCAAATAACCAACACACTTCAGCCTAACCCACTTCCTATGCATGGGGGTATCATGAGAAAATGAATTGTTGAAACAAAAAGCCACAAGCATAGGAAGACAAAACAGATGCAACTTTAAAGCTTCAACATAAAACGGGGAAACTTAACATCATTGAGATGCATAAAACCATGTTTCCCTCTCTCAAAATAACTTTCAGTAGCACTTTGAATAAAGTTGACAATATAACTGTCACTGGAAACAACTTTATCATCAGAATAAGCATACTTACAGTCATAAAAAAGAGGTCCAAGGTCATAAACCGGATCAATAGAAGCAAGTTGTTTCATCCTGAAATCTTTATTAGGCAAGCTATTTTCACAAGGAGATTTAGCAAATTTGGAAAAGTTAAACTCATAAGAATCTCCATCAAACTTAGTTAAAACTTTTTCCTTCTTACAATCAATAATAGCTCCACAAGTGTTCAAGAAAGGTCTACCAAAAATGATAGGATAAGTTTTGCTAGATGCTGAATTAAGCACTAGAAAATTAGCAGGATACTTAGTCTTACCACAAAGAACCTCTGAAAGGATACAGATGTCGCCTAGAGGTGGGGTGAATAGGAGATTAAAACTTTTCCGAGAGTGGCTCAATAAAGGCGAAATAAAACTAACGTTTACTTTGTTAAGCACAAAACCTAGAACAATATAGGGTTCACCTATGTGCACCAACAACTTATGCTAAGCAAGACAAACAACTATGTGATAGCAAGATATATACTTCAAGCACGAAGGCTATCACAAAGTAAAGTGCATAAGTCAGAGCTCGGGTATAGAGATAACCGAGGCACGCGGGGACGACGATATTTTACCGAGTTCCTCCCAACATGGAGTACGTCTCGTTTGGAGAGGGGGTGGTATCTAACCACCTACGCCACAAAAGGCCTCCCTTATTCTCCGGTGAATCTCACCCCAACGATATTGATCCACGCTTCCACTATCGGTGCACTTGTCGGTGGCAAACCGGAACCTCTCACAAGGTTGAGGAACTTCTACAACTTAATTGGAGGCTCCCAACAAACGCCACCAAGGCCACAAGGTTGGGGCAATTCTCCACAACTTAGTTGGATGCTCCCAACAAACGCCACCAAGGCCTCAACCCGCAACACAACAAACCGTCTAGGGTTCCAAGAACCCAAGAGTAAAAAGCTTCTCACCTTTCACTCAAACGAATCCTCACCAAGAACTCAAAACAATGCACCAAATGCAATGGCAAGAACACAAGAAGTGCTCAAATCCTTCTCTCCCAAATTCCACCAAAGCTAGAAAAGCTTGTGGGGGAATAGGAGAGGAAGAATAATGGAGGAAATCCACAAAAGACTCCAAGATCTAGATCCCAAGATGTTCCCCTCACTTAGATGAGAGATGGATTGGTGGGATTGTATATCTAGATCTCCTCTTTCAAATCCCTAAAGTATATGCAAGGTTCAAGGGAGGGATTGAAGGGGGAGCAAGATCAAGAGGGTCAAGAATGGAGGAGAAAGCCTATAAAACTTGAGCAGTTGCATTGGGGAAGAAGGGCCCCTTTTTATAGGCCCACATATTTCTGACCGTTTTCTTCCTGTTGGGGAAAAGTCAGACCGGAGACTTCGGTCTACACTGGAGACCCCGTTGTCTGCACCGGAGATTCCGGCACAACCTCCGGACAAGCCTCCGGACCACCTATCAGACTGTCCCAGGCTGAATTCTGGAGCCCCCTCTGGGGACTTCAGGGGACACTCCGGACCACACCGGAGACTCCGGTCCACACAGACCAGAGACTCCGGGTCTAGACCAAATAAGAGGCAAACTTCAAATGGCGATATCTAGAGTTTGGAAACTCCGATAGACCCGAAACCAATTTTGTTGGAAAGAGGACAACAAGAGTTACCACCAAGAGAGAACATTTCATGTATTATAATGCGAGATGCCTCTCTTGGTGAGAAACCGGAAAACCTCAAAGATCAAAAATGCAATATGATATAAAAGGGAAATCCGTTTTTGATGAACTAGAGCTTGTTATGAATATTACCACAAGCTCTAGAACCTCACATGGATAAGATCCAAATAATGGAAGGTTTTACCTATCTCTAAAAGACAAACCGGTAAAACCACCAAGATCAAAAATGCAATAAGATATAAAGAGGAAATCCGTTTTTGATAAACTAGGGCTTGTTATGAATATTACCACAAGCTCTAGAACCTTACATGGATAAGATCCAAATAACAACCAAGAAAGGATGATGATAAGTATGCAAAGGTTTGATCTCTCTCTGAACTATATGATCGAGTTACTCACTTGAGAGCCCCTCTTGATAGTACGGTTATCTATCCTATAAACCGGTCTCCCCAACTAACATCACGAGACCGGTAAGAAAGAAACCCTATCAAGATCATACCTTTGCCTTGCACATATTCCACATGATTATGATGTAGACGGTCTTGTCCTTCTAAGATGGAACTCATTTCTTGATTGCTCTTGTACGCACTTTCTTGATGAAGACTTGCAAGTTACTCCCCCATACAACATGGGGAAACCTTTACTTTGACCTTGTCTTCATCGATCCATGATCACCGAGGTTGGCAAGCTTTAAGCATGAGATCTTCATAGGTTTAACTCTCACATGACCAATCTGTGGATCACTTTTTGAACACATTGGTCACCACTTGATCCTCTTCACTTCTTCTCCAAACCTTGAAGCCAACATATGGTTCAAGCATTACCTATGGAAAATTCCTACAAGTATAACTTGATACAAGCATTAGTCCATAGAGATTGTCATTAATTACCAAAACCACACATGGGGCCCACATGTTCTTTCAACCTCCACATCTCTTACAATGCCAATGGGGCAAATGGTCTCCTTATTAGCAAGGTGGATAACCACATCAATGTCATCAAGCTCACAAGGACCAATCTCATGCATAATTTCCCTGTAAAGCTCATAAGGAATAGCACTAGAACTAGCACCAATATCACATAAACCATAGTAGCAATGATCACCAATTTTAACAGAAAGCACATGAACACTAGCTTTTCTAGCCTTACTAGGATGAGAAATAATATTAGTAGCATCTTCAAAGAAGACAATGTGTTCATCCTCTCTATTTCTAGTGACAGGGTCAATAGCTACCACAGGTTCAACATTCAATTGCTTACCAGGCTCCACAGTTTTCATCGTACCTTTGTTATTTGCACTAATAATCATAGAATACTCCTTTACCTTAGCTGGGAAAGGCATTTTCTCAACATGAGGTCTAGGCACAATATGATTAGTGGTACAAACTTGTGTACTTCTAACTGGAACATGATCAACAACATCTTTATACGGGGCATGGTACTTATTCCACTTCTTCTTGGGAATTTCTATATAAGAGGCAAAACCTTAAAACAGTTGGCAATACTTTGGGAATCAAGACCAAACTCATTGCTAATATCACAAAAGTTATCAGTTCCCATAAAATATTAAATGCATTCATAATCATAGTTTATACCTGACTTTCTTCCTTTGTCATTCTCCCAGGCCTCAGTGTTATCTTGAATACGGTCTAAGATATCCCATTTAGCTTCTTCCTTCATACGTGTGAATGATCCAGCACAAGAAGCATATAGTAAATCTTTATCATGAAGAGGAAGCCTAGCATAAAAGTTATTGAGAATAATATTGTTAGGGAGTTCATGAATAGGACATTTAAGCATGAGTAACTTCAATCTCCCCAAGCTTGAGTTGTACTCTCTCCATCAAGAGGCCAAAAGTTATATATAAGATTTCTATCCTTATGTATTTCACTGGGAGGATAAAATTTAGAGTAAAAGAGAGATGCCATCTCCTCCCATTCCATGGATTGTCCATTCTTCAGCACCTTATACCATTCTTCAGCTCTCCCTTTCAAGGATATGGAGAGTAACTTCTTCTTCACCTGTTCAGTTGTGATACCTGCACACTTAAACAACCCGCATAATTCATGGATAAAAAGCAAGTGATCATCGGGATGGACAGTTCCATCCACAAAATAATAGTTATCCATAACACGATTAACAATACTTGTAGGTATCTTAAAAGGATCTATCTCAACAGGAGGCGGTTCATCTACTACCCTAGCAGTGGTAGTAGTTTTCCCAAACAGAAAACCAAGTGGGTTATCCATATTGGAAACAAAGTAACAAGTAGTAACAAAAGCAATACTCGTAGTAAAAGTTTCCCTTACCAGTTCCACTCTTCAATAGCGCTTCACTCCTCGGCAACGGTGCCACAAAATAGTCTTGATGACCCACAAGTATCGGGGGTGTATCGTAGTACTTTCGATAAATAGGAGTGTCGAACCCAACGAGGAGCAGAAGGTGCTGAACAGTGGTATGGAGTAGGAAATTCCTGTGAATACTTAGCAAACAGATTTTTAGTAGTTTTCTGACAAAGCAACAAAACAAGGAGCAAGTAACAAAGGTAACGAACAAACGGAGCAAGTGGCCCAATCCTTTTTTAGCAAAGGACAAGCCGGTGGAAATACTTATAAGGACAAAACGTTCTCGAGGACACGTGGGAATTCTGTCAAGTGCTTTCGCTTCAAATAGCTGAGTACTCTTCTCTGGTGTTTGTAAGTGTTGTGTGGGTGAACCTGTGCTAACATACCGCCCTTCCTAGGCCTAATACATGCTTGTGATTAAACCCCCTGCAAACATCTATAACTATAGGAAAGTAATTAAGATATATATCTAACCACAGCCTTAAACTCTAAGATCCTACACTCCCTTTTGCAAAGGTGTCCTAACGGGGGTTCAGGTTTCTGTCACTCCGGCAACCCCAAGATTAGTAGCCAAATACACAATGCATCCCCTAGGCCCATAAATGGTGAAGTGCCATGTAGTCGACGTTCACATGACACCACTAGAAGAATAGCACAACAACTTAAATACTAAACCATTGAATAATAACTCAACACAGATCCACTAATAACAACATGACTTCTCCCATGTCCTCAAGAACTAGATGAACTACTCACAAGACATCATATGGATCAAGATCAAAGATGATATGGTAATGGATAACAATCTGAACATAAACAATAATCCAATGGTTCCACTCACAAGCATCAACTACAATAGTAATCAACACCGGGAAAGTTTCCCCTAAGAACTAAAGCAATATCCAACACAAATGTTACAGCAGGACGGACTGGTGATGATGGTGCTGGTGGAGATGATGGTGTGGATGATGATGATGATCCCGATGAAGCCTAGCTTGATGATGGTGTTGATGGCGATGGTCTCCCCTCTCCGGGAAGGAATTCCCCCAGTAGAAATATTTCTGCCGGAGAGATCTTTCTCTCTCGGTGTTTTCCGCCCCCAAAGGCGGCGGAAATCTATCTGTGGTCGCCCTCTAGTATTAGTGTTCCGTAGGGAAGATATAGGCGAAGGGTCGGAGTCGCAGGCCGAGTAGGTGGGCCACACCTGCCCTAGGCGCGGGGTCAGGTGGGCCCATGCCTAGGGGGTGTGGGACCCCTGAGGCCCCACTTCGTCCCTCCTTCTGGCTTCCTTCGTCTTCTGGTAAAATAATATGTTTCCATATTTTTTTGGTATTTTTCTGATCTTCGCGAAATTGCACCGAAACGCCTTCTTTTCCATCAGAATCCAGACTCCGGCAGTCCTTCCTCCAAGAATCATCCAACATGCATAAACAGATAAAAAGCCATAAGTAATACCTCATAATAAGACAAACATCAATGAATAGAGGTAAATTATGATATAGAAAGGTGATGCAAATTGGGCGTATCAAATACTCACAAAACAATAAGAGTGAAAACTAAAGTGTTTTAGGCAATGAAGAACTAGGTAAGACTTCTCCAAAAGAAGAATGCGGGGGTCCAACTAATTTATTGCAGCAAACCAAGCAAAATAAAACTGAAAACAAAGACAAAGACGCTCCAAGAACAACATATAGTGCATGAAGCAAATAAAAATGAAGTGTCTTGAAAGAAGACCTGAGATTTTTATTGATGAAGAAGGGGATGCCTTGGGCATCCCCAAACTTTGACGCTTGTACCTCTTGAATATTTCTTGGGGTGACACGGGTGGCATCCCCAAGCTTGAGATTTTGTCCATTCTTCATCTCATCATATCATTCTTCCCCTACACTTGAAAATTTCCTTCATACAAAACTTCACACAATCTCATTAGCAACATTAGTGTATTCAAGATAGTAGGACTTTTGGGTTTAGTTTCAACACAAGTAAAATTTCCATTAAAACACAAGCTACTGTAGCAATTCCTTTTAAAAGCCCAAGTGATCAAAGAGAACTCAAAAAGAAACCAATTAAGAGGCAAATGCAAATAATGGCAGAAATCTGTCAAAATAGACCAGCAGGTAAATACCGATTTTTTAGAAAATCTTCTGTTGCTCAAATAGAAAAGTGCAAAACTAATGAAAGTTGGGTAAATAACAGGGGAATGAACTCAAAAAATTACAGCTCAATCCGACATACTGGGATTTTTTACAGTGACACACAGAAATCTGTTTCGGGACAGCAACTTCCCCAAATCTTACTTCTCTCTCATTAGAGGTTATTCTTGGCACAAAAACTACTCAAAAATGATAAGGAGAGGTTATTACAGAGGCAATAACTTCTAAGATTAAACAAAACAAAACTTACTGAATAAAAATTGGGTTATCTCCCAAGAGTGTTTTTCTTTAACGCCTTTCAGCTAGGCATAGGAAGCAAGAATCAAGTATTTTCAAATGAAGAAGCATTTACATCACATTTTGTTTTAATAGGAGAGCCAAAATATAACTTCTCTATTTTTCTAGGGAAGTGTTCTATACCTTTCTTGAGTGGGAATTGATATTTAATGGTGCCTTCCTTCATATCAATAATGGCACCAATCGTTCTAATAAAAGGTCTTCCCAAAATAATAGGACAAGAAGCATTGCATTCAACATCCAAAACTTAGAAATCAACGGGTACAAAGGTATTGTTAAACATAATAAAAACATCATTAATGCTCCCCATAAGTTTCTTTTTAGCATTATCATCAAGATGGACATCCAAATAACAATCTTCCAATGGTGGCAAATCAAGCATTTCATAAATTGTTCTAGGCATAATAGAGACACTAGCACCAAGATCACATAAATCTTTGAGATCAAAATCATTCAATTTCATATTAATGATGGGTTCCCGACCATCTTCTAATTTCCTAGGATTAGAAGGTTTATGTTTCAATTTTTCTTCTTTAATTTTCATGAGAGCATTTGTAGTATGTTGTGTGAAATCCATATTCATAGTACTAGCATTAGGACTCCTAGAAAGCTTTTACAGGAACATAATTACTTCAGAAATATTGCAACCATCAAGATCAAAATCAAAATTAGCATCCAAGGTAGTAGAATCATTGTTTCCCATATTTCGAAAAAAATCAGCATTTTTATTGGAAAAGGTCCCATTGGGTTTAGGCATTGTTGCAAAGGGAATGGAGACTTCTTATGGTTTGCTAGCATCAACATTACTAGTGGTGGTAATAGTACAAATTTTAGTCATACTACTATTTCTAGCAATTTCATCTTCTCTTTCCCACCTAGCATGCAATTCAGCTAACATCCTAACATTTTCATCAATTCTAACTTGTATGGCATTAGTAGAAGCAAAAGGATTTTCCATAGTTTTAGGTATAGCAGCCATTTTATTAATCAAAGAAGATTGTGCTTCAGAGAAAGATAAAATATTTTTTTCAGCATTTGAAAGCTTTTCCTCAATAGTTTTATTGAAGGCGGTTTATTTACTAATAAAATCCTTAAGCATGACTTCAAGTTTAGAGGGTGCACTTCTAATATTGTTGTAGGAATTTCCGTAAGTATTACTATTATTAGATAGATTTGGCCTATAGTTATTATTATGGGATTTCTGTTTTCGTTCCCTTGGTTCATTAGTTGTACTCACTTTTCCCCGGCCGCTTAACTTTTCCTCACTTTTCCCCTCGCCATGTTAAGAAACCCTCGCGGGCGCTCGTGGGCGCTCGGACGGAGGGATGTCGTCAGGTCAAAGGCTTGACCATTATATGCTGACTGGTGGGACCGTGTTGGGACGGGTCGGGCGTTGAGAGTTACATTACGAGGCCTCGACCGTTACATGCCTGACCGGTGAGGCCGCGTTGGGACGGGTCCTGCATACGTGGTGAAGGGTGGGGCCCCGTTGGGATGGGTCTTGCATACGTGGTGAAGAGTGGGGCCGCATGGAGACACGTCGGACCGGCCATTCTCGCTCCCGAAAGCATTCGCTTCCCCTGACCTTGGAACAGCTCCAACACTGCCCCTCTGCTGCCCCTCCTACCTTATGTCATCCTCTGCCCCAGAGCCACCCCTGCCCCTAGCCGTGGAGCCCACTCCACCTCTGGCTCTGCTCCCGCCCCTACTAGATCTACCCCTTTTGTGGAACAGTATGCAACACCAAATGGTGCACCGTCCATCCGCGTTGAGCATGGAGAAGATTTGGTGGAATCGCAGGGATCTAACGCATGGATTCCATCTGGGTGGGTTGATTATTGGCAGTATTTGAACGCGAATCGTTGTTGCTCAACTAACTGCCCTGCTTTTCGAATAGGATTGATCCAGTGCGGGCATAATTCGTGGTTGTGAAGAATATCTCTTTGGATTTTACTTCCCAGCGGTGGTTGCAACCTCCATAACTATCAAAGATAGATAAAATCTATTGTAAATTCCCCTGGAGTAGTGGCGATTCAGTTGGTTTACAAGAGTGTTTATAATTATGAAACTCTCGCGCGGTCTAAAACTATAATTGGCACAAGTCTCGCACGGCTAGCGATTCACTTTCAAATTAAAAAATATATACAACTCTGAATGTACAAGAGTGTTTATAATTGACACAAGTCTCGCACGGTTAGCGATTCACTTTCAAATTAAAAAAATTATACAACTCTGAATGTACAAGAGTGTTTATAATTGACACAACTCGTGAACACTTTCAAATTAAAAACAATTATACAACTCTTAATGTAAAAGAGTGTTTATAATTGACACAACTCTTGAACACTTTCAAATTAAAAAAAATCATACAACTCTTAATGTAAAAGAGTGTTTATAATTGACACTACTATTGAACACTTTCAAATTGAAACATTATACAACTCTTAATGTAAAAGGGTGTTTTCCATTTTTATAGTGTGAAAAGTGATCCCTAAACTTGCGTATACGAAAATTATAAACCTTTGAACACTGTGAAATCGCACTTAATATGTGATAATGATGTGCTAAGAAAATCTTGAGAGATTATCATTTTCATAGAATGTAATGCATAAACTTGCATATGGCAAAAATTATACACCTTTGAACTCTTTGAAATCACACTTAGGACATGGAGTGAAATATAATGAAAAAATTATACACCTTTGACCACTTTCCCTTCAAATTATATTCAAAATCATTTGTTTATGGAGTTAAAGCATCGGTGACAAACTCGTTATTTTGCATGGATAGAGGGTGCCCCCGATAGATACATGGGTTATCCTGTCCGCTAGATCACAGAGGATCAATCAGAGGATCAACGGTTGGTGGGTATGATCCACGTGACAATTGTCTCAACCAATCAGAGCGTAGCTGCCAAGATGAGCACAGGTGTGAGAGTTTGTCACTAACAGGGAGGGGAAACTGAGTAGAACTTAAAAACTAAGGGAAAAACTGAGTAGAACTTTAAAACCAAGGGCAAAACTGACAAGGGGGTTCAATAGAAAACAAAAAGAGATTTAAAAAATGGAAAATGCTTCTTTTATGCAATAAAATACATATTGTCATACATCAAACTATTTGCAATTCAAATATATATTAGTTTGACAATTATTGCCTCATTCAGACAAATTATGTTTTGGGGAGAGGCTTGAGTAGAAAGCCATAAACCTTCATAGATAGTAGGTGATTTGAAAAGTGGTGATTTAGGTTAAAACTTGATTTATATACATTTCTTATGGTGGCAGGTCACATAATAAGACTTGCTGGGTAGATGCCACTATGTTTTGATATTTTTGAATTTGTTGTGCATAAAATGAATAAATTAGCTAGCTAAAACCCATTCGTTGACTCTCTGTTGACCAGCCACTGGACGGTAAAAGTGAGTATATTGTACACAGCAGTGTTAGTACTGGAATGCAAAACTGAGTACAACCAAACTGCCAGTGCTAAACTCGAGGGTATAACTGAGCACAACTAAATGACCAAGGTTAGACACGAGGGCGAAAACGTGACGCACAATACGCGTGTCGCGGTGCACGGGGCAATAGAGGACGCGTATGTCCGTGCATGGTGCAGTAGCACACACGGTTACGCGGTGCATGGTGGTGCAACAAAACGTCTCCGTCCTTCACCTTTATAGAGGCCTCCTAACTCTCACTCATCACTCACTCGCTCACTCACTCACGCGACCATCTCCACTGTCCCATCACCTTCTGCAAACCCCCAAGAAAACCCCAACCACGCTGATGATGGAGAAGAACAGCGCGGTGGCCATCGTCGCATCCAAGGCGGCCGACGAGGAGGCCCCTGTCCCTGTACAGGCCCCCATCGAGGCATTGAAGGCAGCCACCATCCCCGTCCAGACCCCTGTCCCCGCTTCCGTCATAGCCGCCGATGAGGAGGGCCCCGTCCCTGTACAGGCCCATGCCATTCTCTTGCAGATCCCGCACAACTGGGACCCCTACGGGGACAATGATTACATCAGGACGAAGAATCCTTTCGACACCAGCTTAGCCGACCCATGGTCGGAGGTAACTAGGGTTTTCTCCCCTTCCTTTGTTCTTCCCCCATTCCCATTGTTGGATGCTAGATCGTGTGTTATTAGGGCTCGGATGTTCGTATTTTTAATCGTTGGATGCTAGGTATTTTTACAATAGCTAATCCTCTTGTGTTAGATCTCGTATTTCGATGAACGCCCCTAGTTGGGATCAGTACTAGCACCGATCTGTAGTTGGGTGATACGTCCAAAACGTATCTACTTTCCCGAACACTTTTGATATTGTTTCTCCTCTAAACTTGTGTGATTTGGATACAACTAACATAGACTGACGTTGTTTTCAGCAGAATTACCTTGGCGTCTAGTTTTTGTGCAGAAAATCAACTATCAGGAAAAATCCCGGAAAATATGCCAAAAATCCTATTTCACCAGAAGACTCAGAGAGCCAGAGTACGAGACGGAGGGGAGGCCTGAGGGGCCCACACCCCCTGCCATGCGGGTGGGCCTAGGTCATGCCTGGAGGGGGTGTGGTTGCCCAAGGCACCCCCTCGGCCTCCCTCTTCACCTATAAGATGCCTCTTGACCTAAAAATCGAGGGGGGTTCAACGTTTTTCCAGAAAGATTTTTGCTGCGCCGCCACCACCAGAAACCGCGATTCGGAACCAGAAACTCCGTTCTAGCACCCTGCCGGGACGGGGAATTTGGGGAGGATCATCGCCAGAGGGAGGAGGCAGAGGACCTCCTAGCGGAGGCTAGGAGGGGCCAATGATCTTGTGCTGATGATGCTTGTAACACCCCAATTTTAGGTAAATATCAATTAGGGTTTGTTTGTGCATCATGAGCATCATCCTTTAAAAATGCAACCAAGAAAATAAATCAAACCCTAATCCTCCCCTCTCTTTTTGAAATGCACTCAAAAGGGTTTTGAATTTTGAAATTACCAAAATGTTGGAGCCAAATGGACTAAAGGGCCCCCACACTATTTTATATAGATTTATAAAGTTTCTGGTATTTTTTGAAATGGATCAAAACAGATTTGAAGTAAAATACAAAGAGGAAATACAAAATAGAAATAGAAAAGAAACTTTGCAAATAAAATAGAGCCAGCTAAACTAATCAGGCCGCAGCCCAGCAGCCCAGCTTCCCTCTCCCCTCTGCCTGCCGCACACCTGCAGCACCCGCGGCCCAACAGGCCCGTACCCCTTCGCCGTTTTTTTCCCTTTCTTCTTCCTCCCGACGATGCAAGCAGCTGCCTGGCGTGCCGCCGGCCGTCGATCGTCGCCGCATGCCAAGATCCCCGCTGCCGCCCCTGGATGCAACGATAAGATCGCTAGGCCGATGCCCTCGGCCATCCTATACTCTCACTCCTTCCTGCAGTTCCCCTTCCTCCTCGCAGAGCTTGGCAAAACCCTAGCTTCTGACCTCGCCGGCGCCCTGCCATCTCCGTCTACCCCTCATTGTTCTGAGGCTGCCTTGAGATCCGCCTTGCCGCCCTGGTTCTTCTGGTCGAAGGACGCAAGCCCGGGAGCTCCCTGCTCGCCGAAATCTATGTTTCCTCCCCGAGCCCGACGACCTCCGCCACTCGACTCACCGCCGCTCTGGCCATCGCCTCGCCTCGTTGTCACCACCAACCGCTTCGGGGTGAGCCTCTGGTGCTCAGGCACCCCTCCACATGCCCCCTCTTGTTTTGTATCGCAGCCGCGCCGCTCATCTGCAAGCTTTGTAGCTGCCGCTCGCTGTGGTAGTAGCTTCGGTGACCAAAAAAGGGTGGCGCCGCCTCTATTTTGTTTGCGCTGCTTCGCTGATTCGAACACACGCAATCGCGCTTCCTAGATCGCCCCCTAGCGCCATCCCCCGTCGCCTGTGCATGCTCCACGGCGAGCCCATGTGGAGCCGACATGGCTCCTGCGTGGCGTCCACGTGGTGCCTTCGTGGCCAGGTCCCACCTGTCAGCCTCTCTGGCTAGAGCCAGCCCCAGTGAGAACAGCCCCAAACCCTATGGTGACGTCAGCCTGCTCCTGTGCTGACGCAATAAACCAATTTAAATGATTTAATAAATCCAGAAAAATGAATAAAACTTGTAAATTCAATATCTAATTATTTATAAGTTAGAAAAATATAAATAATATATCAAAATGTTCAGAAAAATGAGAGCTACCTCTTTAAGCTATAATCATGCATTTTTAAGCAACTTACATGAAAAGTTTAATTATAAGAACATAGTAACCCCTCATAGGTGATTCCGGAGTTTCCCCGAGTTAGGGTTTGCACCCCTGGTAACCCCGTTTAAACTGTCGAGCATGCCTTAGGGTTACATTTCAATGAAATTTAACTTGTCATATCATAAGCCTTGCTTGAGAATTGCATCAGTGCCATGTGTTGATTGTTTCCTTTCTTTACGGTGTTTGGTTCTTCCTCGGTAGAATACGAGATCGAGATCAAGATCGAAGCCCGAGGTCAACACCATCGAATATCGAAGAACAATACTTGACCAACTATAATCAAGTCAAGTACAAGGCTCCTGAAGATCTGCTTATCCGTTATCAACTGGCAAAGGAAAGCATAGCCCCACCATGATATAATCCTATGTTTTCAAAAGTATTTCAATTTTGCCATGATGCATATGATTCTACTGTGGTATTTTATCAATAGATGGAGTATCCTATATGTTGCATACTCCCTTTGAGCTTATATTACCTGATCCACTGCTCCTAGCATAACTAGGTTTGGCTTGTGTGCACTGCTACAGCTATTATATGTGTCTGCTTAGCCATTCATAGCTGACAGTTCTGGTTCATCCAGATGATGTATCAGATGTAGAGAATCTAGTATGTCCGGAGAACGTGATGAGATAATACCAGAGGTGATATAAGTTAAACATGCTAAGGCTTGTATGGGAGGCCACGGTGGGATGTGGTTTTTCTAGTCCCATGCTCGCTACCACTAGGACCTGAGTTCTTGCCTTTGGAACCAAGACGAGCATACAACCACACGGGGCTTGGACAACCTCACGAGCAACTAACTTGCCTAGTAGATTCCAAGATTCACATAGTTCGGGCGTTCTATTGGACATATGCATAGAAAACCTTTTGAAAGATTTGTCAGGTGAAGGTGCATTCATAACAGGTAGGTAAGCGTGGCCGGGATTTCTTGGGGTCGATGGAGCCCCTGGTGAACCAAACTCGCCTCACATCTTTAAGTACCGGCTTCGGGATTTGACCCGTTATGGCGGAACCATATTTATTGCGTGACTCATGGTCTCGGCGAAAGCAAGGTAAAGGTCATGTCTAACCACCCTCTGCCGGCCTTCCAAGGAAGAGGGCTAATCATTGTGGCATTAAGAGAAGGTTAGTACGTGTGGGTAAAGTTGTACACCCCTGCAGGGTAATAATCTTTTCAAAAAGCCGTGTTCACGGTTATGAACGCTTGGTGACCAGATTCTAAGATCATAGAGAACTTTAACCTAATCGTAAAACTTGGCAGATCAATGTGTGTTAAGGATGCTTCCTCATGGGTACGAGGGGGTGGTCCTAGTTCAGGTGATGATGATGATTTGGTGGATATCAAAAGATGATGATCAATATTTCAGAGATGTCTCTCTCTTATCCCCTTTTAAAATATTCTGATTAGCCGAGATTCTTCTCTCTCCCTTGTTTTATAAACAAAGATGGCTTTATGCAAAACAACTCCACTAGCCATAAGTCTTGCGGAGTACACCCTATACTCACCCTTTCTTTGTTGATACTTTTGGCAGAGTAAGTGTTCCCTGAAGATCAGTTGGTACTACATCGACATCGACGAGTAGCTTGGGGTTCCCGGCCGGCAGCCTGGAATCTATGGGCTGGGACGTCATCGTTATGCTTAAGGCCTTTTAGGCCATTTGTTAAGTTTGCAATACTTAATAGCATAATTTGCCTTTCGTTGTTTGATGTTTGTGGTCAGTGACCTCTGCTTGTAATATTTTGGATCTTCGCTCAGTTATGAGCTTGCTGTAATAATTTTTGTGTCATAGGGTCACTGTTGTGTTACCGATTCTTCATTGGATATCCTCGAGCTCAAGGTTAAGATTATGTCAGACAGAGGTCTGGGATTTGTTTAGCCCTGATCCCGGGGGTGTCACAGGTTTTGGTATCAGAGTAGTACCGCCCATAGGAAAACCTTGCTATTGGTCGATGTTGAGTCTAGTATTTGAGAAAACTATTTTAAAGTTGAAAAGTATTTGCGAAAACTCTAGTATGCTTCTTTTCTCCTTATCTAGTTTCGCTCTAACTCTGGGTTATCTTATCTTGTGTTGACTTTGAAAAGTTTTGATATCTCCTCCAGTCTTTCCAAACTTAGGTGCCTTCTGGGCATGTCGTTTCTCAACCAGTTGACCTAGTGTTGAGTTTTCTAGAGTTGTGTGAGTTGTGAATTCCTTGATTCCCTTTGCTCTTGTTCATCTGAGAGATTCCTTTCCATCATGATCTCTTTGTTTTATGGATCCTACAACATAATGATCCACAGTGTTCTGCTCTAGGATTTGAGGTTTCCTTTCGTCTCAAATGCCTCCTTTTTATTGTCTGGGTGCTTCGGAAGTTATTTCTTCTCTTGGAAGCTACCTTGTGATTATTATCTTGCAGTGTATGTTGTGTCACTCAAGTAGTAGTTATTGCTTTATTTGGGTTTTATCCCTTGGACATGAACTGAAGATCCCTGATTATGCTAGATTCTGGTGTTGTGAATCTTGTACATGACGTTGATCTTTAACCCAAGATCCATTCCTTTTACCCCTGTTGCTAATGTTCAAACATTACCTCATACTGGCCGGTACTACAATTCTAGCCTTCAGGCTTGTGGTTAGTGTCACGGTTGAATTGTGACAATAAAGGACTTCCCCTACCACATGCTATGGCAGATGTTCTTTAATGGAACCAAATAGATCACGACAAGAGTACTCCTTGAGAGTCTCGCCTCTATACTCATGACTCTGCCACACCTTACCCCTTCTCTGCATTGGTTATCGGAAGATTGTTGACTTATGCATTTACATCTCGGGGATTCTATCCTGAGCATGTTCCTTTCCCTTGTTGTGTTCTGACCTTTGTCTACCAGTTGGTAGCCAAGTAGTAAATGCGCATTAGTGTCTTCCGATGCAAGATACTCTTGTGGTCCATCAAGACAAACTATTTCAGAATGCCAGGAGAAACAAACTCCAGTACCTCGTCGTATCCAGGATCAGGTCAAAGTGTTGTCATCCGCAGATCAAGAGGCAATGCTTAGCTTCTACCTGTTCTACCTTAAAGTATCACACTCTTCTACACAAAGAGGTTGTGCTAAGTTTCATGACCCCTTAATGAAGTGATTCTTTTACACATCTTTACCCACCCTTCCTCAAGCTTTCGCGCTCGTGAGTGATGCGTGTGCGTAATAATGTGGCTATCTGAGATTCTTAGAAATTTTCATTATTTTGAACTCTAAGGACAATTGTGTCATTCTTAGCGTGATTGGTTAATCCTATCACTAAGCAAAGTTTGATCATGCTACCACGTCCGTTATCCTAGTACACTCTCTTCGGTCAAAGAGTTAGTCTTATGCCAAAGCTCTAAGACTATGTCCTCTTGCCTTGTAAAGCAAGTATCCTCTTGAACAAAGTGACATATCGGTGGTTCGTGATATTCTAGTTTTCTACTAGAAGTGTTGCCATGTTGCCACATGACCGTGTTGTCAAGTTCTTGAGCTAGCAAGTTCTCTGAACTGCACCTTTCTCCAAGGATCTGTACTGGATACCCTGAACCAGTTGGTTGAGCTTAAACAACAACTTGGAGAGTTGTAAGACAAAAGTTCTATCTGACCCAATTCCTTTTTAAAGGGATGTCTAGTTTTGTTCGCGTCGAAGAAAGATAGTATTTCCTTTGTGGATATGTTATATTACCCCACCTTTGATTTGATTTGGGTTATCGTCAAATCAAACTCAGTTCCAAGGACTATCTTGATGTGTTTCTACTTGTGATGTTTCACTTGAGTACATCTTCATGTCCTTTGGTTTGACCAATACTTCTGCCTTGTCCACATAACATATGAGTTCATCTTCTTGGAGTGTCTCGATAAGTTTGTTGTTGAGCCCATCAATGACATCCTTATCTTCTCCATGTTAGATTGAATACATATGGAACATTCGGCATTAATTTTGGAAAATTTCGAGAACTATCTTCGAGTCATCTAGAAGTATGTGTTTTGAATTTTAGAAGTGACCTCTTCCGGTTCATGTGCAATTGTTGAAATATGTCGTCGTGAATTTGAGAAGAGTTATCCCTTTCCTTAAGGACACATGTGTGTTTTATTGTCAGTACTTTATGTGTATGCAATTTTCTTTCTACAAGTTGCTAAATACATGGGTCTAGCAATCTAGCTCATCTTTTGGAGCTTTACACTGTAGTCCATATCTTGAGAATCTAGTAACTTTACCTTTGCGGTAAATGTTGCAAACTTTCTATTCGTACATGTTGAGTCTGAAATATCATTTCACTTAACCAAAGCTGAATCTCAAGAAGCAATGATGGTTGGTGTTCCTCAAGGTTTTGACATAGGTCTCTCTATAATCTGGCAAGATTGTGGTAATGGTTGACCCACACTTAGCCGGAAATACCGTCTGTCATACTCTCTTGATTCAGCAGTAACAACCACTCTTCATCAGGCATCTTCTATGATTTATCATATGAGTTGTGCTTATGGTTCCTTTGTATCCAAAGTTCGACCTATACTTTGATGCTTTGTATCTCGAACATAAAGGAGAACATTTTAATTAGTGTTGCTAAATGTCTCTCGGTCAACCCTCCAGACCCTTTTATGTTGGCAATCATTGCTGTGCCAAATAATTGAAGTCTAAGAATGAAGATTCTTTCTTCTCGTGTCATCAGGAATCTTCTTAACCATTCATCTTAGTGGAGTAAAGTGATATCATGATCTTGGCAAAGATTTTGATAAATCTGGATGAATAAAGAGTTTCCTCCGTTCTCTCAATCATGCCTTAAGAGTGACTATGATTTTGGTAATCAACAGTTCCTCTATATACATGTTCCTTGTGACTCCTATGAGTCCTCTCCACAAAACACCTTTCTGTCTTAAGCCTTCTGTTGAATGAAAGAGTGACTCTTCTGTTTCAAAAGTAGTTCAACAACTTGGTTTTGTTGATCCATATCTTTGCAACCCAAATCTCTACTTAAATCTTTTAGTAGAGGTTCCCTATCGAAGTCTGTGGTCATGTTCTTTCTGTTGAAACCTCCCTTATCAGAAGTTTATATCTTCTGTGAGCTCCATGGTCTCAATCCTTATGAAGACCATCTATCTAACAACTTGAAACCATCTCCTCTTGTTTCCTCCGTTACCTTGGCGTGTTTCGTGTCTGTCATCTCAGAGTTGTTTCTAAGCACTCCATCCATGAGTTGACCATGAGATACTTTGTGTGTTGTTTAGTGTGTTTGCCTCTTATCTTTAGAGTGGCCCTGTCTCCCTCTGTCTTTTTTCCTACCTTTGGAATCTCGGATCGAGATTCTCGTAAGGGGGGTAGAGCTGTAACACCCCAGTTTTAGGTAAATATCAATTAGGGTTTGTTTGTGCATCATGAGCAGCATCCTTTAAAAATGCAACCAAGAAAATAAATCAAACCCTAATCCTCCCCTCTCTTTTTGAAATGCACTCAAAAGGGTTTTGAATTTTGAAATTACCAAAATGTTGGAGCCAAATGGACTAATGGGCCCCACACTATTTTATATAGATTTATAAAGTTTCTGGTATTTTTTGAAATGGATCAAAACGGATTTGAAGTAAAAAAAACAAAGAGGAAATACGAAATAGAAATAGAAAAGAAATTTTGCAAATAAAATAGAGCCAGCTAAACTAATCAGGCCGTAGCCCAGCAGCCCAGCTTCCCTCTCCCCTCTGCCTGCCGCACACCTGCAGCACCCGCGGCCCAGCAGCGGCCCAACAGGCCCGTACCCCTTTGCCGGTTTTTCCCTTTCTTCTTCCTCTCGACGATGCAAGCAGCTGCCTGGCGCGCTGCCGGCCATCGATCATCGCCGCACGACAAGATCCCTGCTGTCGCCCCTGGACGCAAGGATAAGATCGCCAGGCCAACGCCCTGTAAGACCCCTCCTTTATAAAGGAAAGGATCCCTGTGATTGCAATGCTAGTCCCTGGATCAATGCTAGCATCCACAGTTTAAGATGAAGTACACAGATACAAAGGTCATTTATTACATTCATTCCAGAGATAAAACATAGTCTTTTACAACTCAGGGCCAAAGGCCTAATACAAGAGTTTGTGGAATAAGTAATTAAACATAAGTCTTCATCTTCATGTGCCACAGGCAAGCATGTTGAGTGTAGACTCATGACTCCTATTCATCATCGGAGTAACTTGCAACATTACAAGTTACAGCCACAGAGGGTCAATACTTTGGAATAGTATTGGCAAGTGATACCTTAGCTTATTTAAAGTGGATTATAATACTATATGCATTTGGTTAAGTGGAGCTTAGGCTTGCATTGCTCAAAATAGATTTTTCCTTATCATTTGAAAACACTAAGTTTTTGTTTGGCACAAATCACCCAAGGCATCTACCAATCAATGATTGAAGATCCTCTCAGGGCATCTACCAATCGAAGATTGAAGATCCTTTAACCCTTGTTCAACCACAAGTTTTTACTTAGAAATTGGGATGAGGAGATTCTTGATAGCTTCCATGTCTTGATGCTCAAATTGTCCTTTTCCAGGGACATGGCTAAGTACTTAGATTTTACACTCTGCAGAGGTGGTGCACTTTCCCCACAAGACTTGGTTTCACCAAGACAAGATCTTTCAGAAGCCTTCCCTTAGACCAACATGGACGCGCTCCAACCTATCAAACCCCTACCACCCACTGTCCATTTGGCTAAGTTATTGCAACCTATATGATCTAGGCAGAGCCCATATTGCCAAATGGCTGCACTTGAAGCTTCTCAACATTTGACATCTCAAATCTCTTTGCTCCTGGGTGGCCATCCACAAGTGAGATACACAAGCCAAGTCCATGGCCTTGTGAACCACTCAACACAAACCATTCCTTCCATTCCACCCAGGTGATTCATTCACTTAGTTGTTTTATTAAACAAAACATAAGTCCACAGACTTAGAAGTTTTCCATAACATGAATATATATATTCCACCCTTGTTTTCTATTAGCTAAGCTAAGCATGAAAGTAATAGGAATCTTAACTTAGGAAATTTCTACTAAGGTTTCATCTACTAGGTTTTCCCATAGCATAGTTTATACTTAGCAAAAATCCATGCAAGTCCTACTTAGAAATATCACTAATGCATAGTGAAAATAATGGGACAAAAGTATGAAGCATCACTTGCCTTGGTAATGAGGAGAGTAGCACTCTTCACAGTCACAATCACTAGCAAAATCTACACAAAATTGTAGCATACAATTACACACAATTCATATACAATCAAAAATAATATGAATGCATGCATGCATGAATTTACTAAGTGGGGATTTTGAAAACTTTGCCAAGCATGTGCATGATTACAGAAACATAACAAGACACCAAAATTGCCAAAACAAACTTATTTAACCCTAAAACAAATTACTAAACTAAATCCATACTCAAAATAGCCTTAAACATGTTTCTACAAACAAAGTCATTCTAATGGTTACTATTTATTAAACACACTGGATATTCAGAAAGGTCTTGTTTCACTGAATCCAACGGTATAAAGTTTGCAAAAATCCAACGTGGCAATCAAAAGTTATAGGCATTTGAATTTGGATCAAAATCTGATTTTAAATCTGTTTTTAGATCTAACCCTAGCCACGCGTCGCGTTGTGATTGGCGCGTACCGATTCGCCCGGATCGAGCTCTGCAGCCGCAGGATCTAAACAGATCGTACGCTCCAGATCGCGTACCGCTTCGCAGTTAAATGAATCTATCCTAGCGCTCGAATCTGGATCTAACGGTGCTCGTTCAAACAACCATGTCCTGGCGGCGCGCGGCGTCAGCGAGCGGCGGAGCGCTCGGTCTACGGCAGCGCTAGTGTTCCCGGTCGTCCGCGAGAGGGAGAAGGGTCATACCAGGTTCGCAAGAGGCTGCTAAAGCTCAAGGTAGCGTCGGTTTGCGAAGGGGCGTGCTGTCACGGTGATGATTCCTCGTCGGAGTTGAGTCTGGCGACAGGTGGTTCTGTTCGAGGTCGGAGGCGACGTTGTCGATCACTAGGAGGCAAACGGAGGGTGTGGTTAGATGCAGAAGATCACGGAGAACACGCGTGTGTGAAGGACAAGGTTTGGGGCGGTTTGGACTTACCACTAGAGGTCGTCGGAGTCGAGGTTGTCGTCGGTGCTTGCGGTGTCGAGTGGAAACGGCGACCTGGGGCAGTACAGGATGAACTAGTGGGGTCAGGAGGTGCGCAAGGAGATTGCGAAGTGGCTCGCTTGAACCAGAGGGGAAGGGGCGCACAGGGCTCACCTGAATTGATCGCTGGAGTGAGCTCTGTCAGCGGCGGTGCGAGGATGATTGTGTGCAGCCTGGTGGCGGAGTGAGCGAGGTGTTTGGGGGGAAATGCTCGCGAGGCAGAGAGGGTTAAATAGGCTCAGGTGCGACAGGAAACACTCGCGGATTAATGCCCAATTACGCCGCGCCATTACCGGCCATTACTGCAGCGGCGACGTGGTCGCGAGCGCGGTTTGGGGAAGACGAGGACGACGTGGACAGGGCCCGCTCGTCAGCGAAGTGTGCGAGGTGTAGGTGGGGTCTGGCTGTCAGCGACTGAGTGAGTGCGCTCCCGTGTGAGAGAAGAAAAGAAAAGTTCCCGGGTGGGCTTGTTGGGCTCGATTCGAAGCTGGGCCAGAAACCTGGCGCACGGCCCTTTTCTTTTGTTTAATCCTTTTCTTTTTCTAATTCTATTTTCTAGAATGATTTTGATATGAATTCAAATCCTTTTTGAATTCAAACAGTTCTGGGGATTTTTGTAGGGTACTGTGGTTTCAAAATCAGTCAATTAACCAGGTGGTTACCTTGCAAGGGCTTGGTCAAACTTGGGCTTAATACAAACAGGGACTTTGCCTCTGGTTTGCAAATGTTTTGAAAAGGGTTTTTGAAATTATTTCTAAGTTGAAAACTTTGGTTAAAATGCTACACCTAATCTTTCCAACAATGGAAGCAAGCAAACAAGTTCCTAAACCTTCAAGTCTCAAAGGGTGATGGCCATTTGAATTAAATCTGCTCACATGAAATCATAGCACCAAGCTTCTGTTTCTGAAATGATTTTGAGAAAAACCCTAAATGAATGAAGGATGCAAGGATGACATGAATGGGTTTTTGAAATATGAATTTAGGGATGTTACAAATCTAACCCTCTTAAGATGAATCTCGCCCTCGAGATTCGGATTGGCTAGCAAATAGGTGCGGGTGGTCTTTCCGAAGATCATCTTCTCTTTCCCATGTTGCTTCCTCTTCGGAATGATGATTCCATTGCACTTTGCAAAACTTGATAGTTTTTGTCCTTGTGACTCTTTCTGCGGTCTCAAGAATCTTGACAGGCTTTTCTTCATAGGTGAGATCACTTTCTAGTTGAACTTCTTCCAAATGTATGGTATCCTTCAAAGAAGATTCTTCCATTTCTGGGTGACATTTCTTGAGCTGACTCACATGGAAAACATTATGGACTGCTAATAAAGATGCTGGCAGTTCGATTTCATATGCAACTTCTCCCTTGCGACTTAGAATGTTGAATGGTCCAACATATCTTGGTGCCAACTTCCCTTTGACTCCAAATCTTTTCACTCCACGAAGCGGTGATACTCTAAGATAAGCTTTATCCCCAACTTCGTAGGTGACTTCTCTGCGCTTAGCATCTGCGTAGCTTTTCTGTTTAGACTGTGCTATCTTCAACCTGTCCCTAACCAATTTGACCTTTTCTTCGGCGTCTTTGATAAGATCTGGTCCAAACAAACTTCTTTCTCCCACACCATTCCATAGCAATGGGGTGGTACACTTCCTTCCGTAGAGAAACTCAAATGGTGCCATCCCAATACTAGATTGGTAACTGTTATTGTAAGAGAACTCTGCGTAAGGCAGACTTTCATCCCAACTTGCTCCATAGTCTAGGGCACATGCCCTCAACATGTCTTCAATAATTTGATTAGTCCTTTCTGTTTGTCCATCAGTTTGAGGATGAAAAGCAGTGCTGAATTCCAACCTCGTTCCTAAAGATTCATGAAGCTGTCTCCAAAAGTGAGAAGTGAACTGAGTTCCTCTATCAGACACAATACTCTTAGGCACACCATGCAGGCATACAATTCTACTCATGTAGATTTTGGCTAACTTGGCACTTGTATAAGTTGTCTTTACGGGTATAAAATGAGCCACTTTGGTTAGGCGATCCACGACTACCCATATGGAATCATACCCTGACCTGGTCCTTGGTAATCCGGTAATGAAATCCATACCAATATTTTCCCACTTCCATTCAGGAATAGGCATTGGTTGAAGCAAACCTGCTGGTTTCTGATGCTCCGCTTTCACTCTACTACACACATCACACAAAGCAATGTGTTCGGCGATGTCCCTTTTGAGATTGTTCCACCAAAATCTTTCTTTCATATCCATGTACATTTTGGTGTTTCCCGGGTGAATAGAATATGGAGAGTTATGGGCTTCTTGTAGAATCAGTTTCCGCAATTCCGGATCTTGTGGAACACAAATACGTTTCCCGTGCCATAAAGTACCTTGTTCGTCTATATGGAAACTTTTAGCTTTCCCTTGGCTAATCCTTTCCTTAATCTCTTCGATTTCTTTATCCGTCTTTTGGGCTTCTTTAATCTTATCCAACAGGGTGGGTTGAACATCCAAAGACATGAGATGTCCTTCTGGCACAATCTCCAACCTGAGTTCCTTGAACTGCTTACACAAGTCATCTGGAAATTCACCTTTGGTAAGGCCATTTACAAACGCCTTACGACTTAGAGCATCTGCTAGTACATTTGCTTTACCAGGATGGTATTGCAAACTCAAGTCGTAATCCTTGATAAGTTCTAGCCATCTCCTTTGTCTCATATTGATTTCCTTCTGGGTGAAGATATACTTCAAACTCTTATGATCGGTGAATACTTCACAACGTTTTCCCAAAAGGTAATGTCTCCATGTTTTGAGTGCATGGACAACAGCGGCTAACTCTAAATCATGAGTAGGATAATTTACTTCATGAGTTTTGAATTGTCTCGAGGTATAAGCCACAACTTTTCCACCTTGCATAAGTACGGCACCTAATCCTTGATGCGAAGCATCACAATACACTTGGAAATCTTTTTCCAAATCAGGCAGACACAGAACTGGTGCTGATACAAGTCTCTTCTTCAATTCTTGAAAGCTGAGCTCACAGCCTTCAGACCAAGCAAATTTATTATCTTTCTTTAACAATTCTGTCATTGGTTTAGCAACCTTTGAAAAAATTTCAATGAATCTTCTGTAGTAACCTGCTAAACCAAGGAAACTACGAACCTCTTTTACGTTCTTAGGAGATTCCCATTCTGTCACAGCTGAAACTTTAGCAGGATCAACTGCTACACCATCCTTTGTCATAACGTGACCAAGAAATCCAACTTCCTCTAACCAAAACTCACACTTGCTGAATTTGGCATAAAGCTTATGTTCCCTTAGTTTCTTAAGTATCAAGCGTAGATGTTTTTCATGCTCTTCCTTGCTCTTGGAGTAGACTAAGATGTCATCGATGAAAACGACAACGAACTTGTTGAGAAATTCCATGAACACTTTGTTCATCATATTCATGAAGTATGCTGGAGCGTTGGTTAAACCAAAAGGCATCACAGTGTACTCATACAATCCATACCTTGTGGTGAATGTTGTTTTAGGTATGTCTTGCTCTCTTATCTTGAGTTGAAAATAGCCTGACCGAAGGTCAATCTTCGAGAACACACATGCTCCTTCTAGCTGATCAAACAAGTCGTTGATTCTTGGCAAAGGATATTTGTTCTTGATGGTTACCTCGTTGAGAGAACGGTAATCTATGCATAATCTTTGAGTTCTATCTCTCTTTTCCACGAATAAAATTGGAGCTCCCCAAGATGAAGAACTTGGCTGGATAAATCCTTTCTGCAATTGTTCTCCAAGCTGTTTCTTGAGTTCCTTAAGTTCGTCAACTGACATTTTATAAGGCCTCTTTGCTCTTGGTCCAGAACCTGGTACCAAATCTATTATAAACTCTACATCTCTATCTGGTGGCATTCCCGGTAACTCTTCCGGAAACACATCCGGATATTCACACACAATTGGCACAGTGTCCATGCTAACCCCCTTAAGAGAATTCAGCTTACTTCCTTTAGATTTAAAATTGGACTTGAATTTTATCCTCTTACCTTCAGGGGTTGTGAGTGCAACTGTGCGATTGGCACAATCTAGTACTCCCTCATACTTAGCCATCCAATCCATTCCCAAAATCACATCCAATCCTTGGGGATTTAGGATTATTAGGTTCACTGGAAACTTACGTTTTCCGATCTCTATGACTAGATCCCGGCATCCAAGACTCACTATCATATCTCCACCCGGAGAGCTAACTTTTATTGGACACCCAATGTTTTCAGATGCAAACCCGTTTCTATCAACAAATGCTTTTGATATGAATGAATGAGATGCACCAGTGTCAAAGAGTAGAAATGCTGAGATGGAATTGAGTCTGAACTTACCAGCAACAGCATCAGGCTCTTCATAGACCTCCTCCACATTGATGTGGTTAACCTGTCCTTTTTGAAAAGGATTGGGCTTGTTAGGTCCTTCAACTTTCTTTTCAGGGCACTCATTAGCATAATGCCCCAGCTTCTTGCATTTGTAGCATTCGACCTGACTGATGTCCGTTTTAGGCTGGTTTCTACTTCCACTTCCACTATGGTGGCTCTTATGTCCACTCTTGTGATTCTTGTACTTATCATTGTCATGACTGCGGTGATGCTTGTTGTCATGACGGTTGTGGTTGTGGTGCTTGTTAAATTTCCCATGCTTGTGGGATCCTGAGCTGACATTATCATCATAGTGAGATCGTTTATGGGACGATCCCGAGCTGTGCTTGTCGGAGTGTTTCCTCTTTCTACTCTCGACTTGCTTCATTTTATTCTCCAGAATAACAGCCTTGTCACACAGCGACTGATAAGTTGGAACATATGCCACAGACAACTGTAGATTCAACTCATCATTTAAGCCTTCCAGAAACTTTTCCTTTCTTTTGGCATCTGTGTCAACCTCATCCGGTGCATAGCGCGCCAGATTGTTGAACTCTTCTATATATTCAGCCACGCTGTGGTGGCGCTGCTTCAGGTTGTGAAACTCCTTCTTTTTCAGGCTCATCATTCCTGGTGAGATATGTGTAGTGCGAAAGCCATCTTCAAAGATAGCCCAAGTAACCTCATCGATAGGAGTGGTAATCTGGAAGTTGTCCCACCATGCGGCGGCTGGTCCTTCCAACAGATGTGCTGCGAACCTGACTTTTTCAGCATCCGTGCAGCCCACGGTCAGTAAGTCTTTGTTCACAGAACGTAGCCAATCATTTGCCACCATGGGATCAGTCGTCCCCGAAAACTTAGCTGGCCTCAGACGCAGAAATCTGGTGAGCATATCAAAACCCGGAGGGTTGTTGTTGTTGTTGTTATTGGGTTGTTGTTGTTCTGGTTTTGGATGAATGTCGTCATCATTTGCATAAGCTGTGTCTGCGCATTCATCATCTGTTGCATTTCCGGGGTAATGTTGTTGGGGTTGGGGTTGGGGTTTGCGCGACGGGGAGGCATATGTGGTTTATTCAAGGAAAGAATGAGATACCCATAGATGTTTATGCACAATACATCACGTAGCAAACACACAGCATGCAACACAAGGATAAAAGCTCAACAACAAGATAACAAAAGTCTCAAAGTAAAAACACACAAGTGGCAAGCCATCCACATGTCGGATGGTCCAATAATAAGTTCACAAATAACAAGTACGGTAAAAAGAGATAACTGAGTAGTCAAGTCTACTCGTCAGCATCAATCTCCTCCTCGACAAAGGTAAGACCTGCGTTCTCCATTGCGGTCTTGTTCTCCTCAATAGTAGTGGTCAAGGAGTCGATCTTGGCCTTGAGAGCCCTCTTCTGGGAACGAAGTCTCTCAATCACTGTCTGCTGCTGCTCTAACTCGAAATCCTTGGATTGCAGTTCCTCGGTCATATCCCGGATCTTCTTGTTCCTATCCTGGACACGTTTCTCTTGACTCTTGAACTTACGGTCTTGGGCCTCGAACTTCGCCTCCATCTCCTTGAAAACCTCGTCCTGCTGCGCGAAGAGCTTGTCCTTCTCGCGAAGCTGCACCTGGAGCTCGTCATTGCTAAGCATGACGTTGGTCCTGTCAGTATCCACGTGCCTAATAAGAGTCTCTAAGTCCTGGAGATACAGACGTATCGGCTCTGCTGCGGCCCTCGAGTCGTCCTCAAAGTCGATGGACTCTCCGTCATCATCACGCCTTCCGAAGGTGTGGAAGTGAGTGCCTCTAACCTGTCGGGAGTGACGGCCTAACAGACGTCCTATCAGATCCTGCATGACAACCTCCATGCCTCTCTCCCTGTCATCGTGCATAAGCTTGAAGACGATGGCCTCCGTAGTAGGCTCTGTCTGGCGTCCTGGCTGGTTCACCTTGAAGCCCCAGAGGTCCTTCCTCTCAAACTTGGTGAGTGGGTGCACCGTAATGATGGGAAGAGGGAGATCGAGCAAGGTAGTAAGCTCTATGATACGAGGACCAAAACGGGTAACCTGGAACTCCTCAACAGTGCTGATGGTAATAGGCATCTATTTATAAGATTGAAAAAGTTAGAATAACACAATTTAAGATAAACATTCATACACATTCTTGGAACACAAAAATCACACAAGTCATGCATACATGAATTCATTACATCAACCAAGGTTCAAACTTATTTAAGGTATCATTTGGAAAATAAGGTGATAGATGGTGGTCCAACTAACGAAGTGCGTTTACAAACCTATCTCACTGGATCTGGTGGCTAACACAATGTTCCTAGAGGCAATTAGCCTATCTTGTTCACATGCTTCTATCACTAAGTCTATTAATATCTCCCCTTAAGGTTTGGTTGGTGGCTTCCAACTCTTGGGTATGTTCCATTTCTTTCTCTAAGTCTTTTTGGAGGTTGAGCATCCTGCACTTGACTCTAGCACTTAGTTCTTTGATGGTCCTCCAAGCTGCATCTCTGGCTGACTCAAAGAATGTGGTGTGCATCACAGTGTTGGTGTACATGCAGAAGCCTCTTTCTTTGTGGTTGTCTTCCTTGTTTTTGTACAAGTGAAGTTGCACCCACCAATATTCCACTCCTTCCTCCATCACTGGAAAGCCCTTGTACACAGCTGCACCATGTGCTTCCATTGCCTCCATGAGGTCCTTGAGAATCTTGGGAAACTCAGTTTCACACTCCAAGGTCATGGTCATGAGTGGTCCTTTCTTCACGGCTTCGTTGATGGAGTTCATCTACAAATAGAGATGAGAATGAGAAGATTAGAAAAGTTTACGAGAAGAATAGACAAGTGTAGAAGTAGTTTAAAAATTTTCCTTAGTGGTTTCCAATCCTAGGGTCATAATCCTACAGACAACACAGTGCTCTGATACCATCTGTAAGACCCCTCCTTTATAAAGGAAAGGATCCCTGTGATTGCAATGCTAGTCCCTGGATCAATGCTAGCATCCACAGTTTAAGATGAAGTACACAGATACAAAGGTCATTTATTACATTCATTCCAGAGATAAAACATAATATTTTACAACTCAGGGCCAAAGGCCTAATACAAGAGTTTGTGGAATAAGTAAATAAACATAAGTCTTCATCTTCATGTGCCACAGGCAAGCATGTTGAGTGTAGACTCATGACTCCTATTCATCATCGGAGTAACTTGCAACATTACAAGTTACAGCCACAGAGGGTCAATACTTTGGAATAGTATTGGCAAGTGATACCTTAGCTTATTTAAAGTGGACTATAATACTATATGCATTTGGTTAAGTGGAGCTTAGGCTTGCATTGCTCAAAATAGATTTTTCCTTATCATTTGAAAACACTAAGTTTTTGTTTGGCACAAATCACCCAAGGCATCTACCAATCAATGATTGAAGATCCTCTCAAGGCATCTACCAATCGAAGATTGAAGATCCTTTAACCCTTGTTCAACCACAAGTTTTTACTTAGAAATTGGGATGAGGAGATTCTTGATAGCTTCCATGTCTTGATGCTCAAATTGTCCTTTTCCAGGGACATGGCTAAGTACTTAGATTTTACACTCTGCAGAGGTGGTGCACTTTCCCCACAAGACTTGGTTTCACCAAGACAAGATCTTTCAGAAGCCTTCCCTTAGACCAACATGGACGCGCTCCAACCTATCAAACCCCTACCACCCACTGTCCATTTGGCTAAGTTATTGCAACCTATATGATCCAGGCAGAGCCCATATTGCCAAGTGGCTGCACTTGAAGCTTCTCAACATTTGACATCTCAAATCTCTTTGCTCCTGGGTGGCCATCCACAAGTGAGATACACAAGCCAAGTCCATGGCCTTGTGAACCACTCAACACAAACCATTCCTTCCATTCCACCCAGGTGATTCATTCACTTAGTTGTTTTATTAAACAAAACATAAGTCCACAGACTTAGAAGTTTTCCATAACATGAATATATATATTCCACCCTTGTTTTCTATTAGCTAAGCTAAGCATGAAAGTAATAGGAATCTTAACTTAGGAAATTTCTACTAAGGTTTCATCTACTAGGTTTTCCCATAGCATAGTTTATACTTAGCAAAAATCCATGCAAGTCCTACTTAGAAATATCACTAATGCATAGTGAAAATAATGGGACAAAAGTATGAAGCATCACTTTCCTTGGTAATGAGGAGAGTAGCACACTTCACAGTCACAATCACTAGCAAAATCTACACAAAATTGTAGCATACAATTACACACAATTCATATACAATCAAAAATAATATGAATGCATGCATGCATGAATTTACTAAGTGGGGATTTTGAAAACTTTTCCAAGCATGTGCATGATTACAGAAACATAACAAGACACCAAAATTGCCAAAACAAACTTATTTAACCCTAAAACAAATTACTAAACTAAATCCATAATCAAAATAGCCTTAAACATGTTTCTACAAACAAAGTCATTCTAATGGTTACTATTTATTAAACACATTGGATATTCAGAAAGGTCTTGTTTCACTGAATCCAACGGTATAAAGTTTGCAAAAATCCAACGTGGCAATCAAAAGTTATAGGCATTTGAATTTGGATCAAAATCTGTTTTTAGATCTAACCCTAGCCACGCGTCGCGTTGTGATTGGCGCGTACCGATTCGCCCGGATCGAGCTCTGCAGCCGCAGGATCTAAACAAATCGTACGCTCCAGATCGTGTACCGCTTCGCAGTTAAATGAATCTATCCTAGCGCTCGGATCTGGATCTAACGGTGCTCGTTCAAACAACCATGTCCTGGCGGCGCGCGGCGTCAGCGAGCGGCGGAGCGCTCGGTCTACGGCGGCGCTAGTGTTCCCGGTCGTCCGCGAGAGGGAGAAGGGTCATACCAGGTTCGCAAGAGGCTGCTGAAGCTCAAGGTAGCGTCGGTTTGCGAAGGGGCGTGCTGTCACGGCGATGATTCCTCGTCGGAGTTGAGTCTGGCGACAGGTGGTTCTGTTCGAGGTCGGAGGTGACGTTGTCGATCACTAGGAGGCAAACGGAGGGTGTGGTTAGATGCAGAAGATCACGGAGAACACGCGTGTGTGAAGGACAAGGTTTGGGGCGGTTTGGACTTACCACTAGAGGTCGTCGGAGTCGAGGTTGTCCTCGGTGCTTGCGGTGTCGAGTGGAAACGGCGACCTGGGGCAGTACAGGATGAACTAGTGGGGTCAGGAGGTGCGCAAGGAGATTGCGAAGTGGCTCGCTTGAACCAGAGGGGAAGGGGTGCACAGGGCTCACCTGAATTGATCGCCGGAGTGAGCTCTGTCAGCGGCGGTGCGAGGATGATTGTGTGCAGCCTGGTGGCGGAGTGAGCGAGGTGTTTGGGGGGAAATGCTCGCGAGGCAGAGAGGGTTAAATAGGCTCGGGTGCGACAGGAAACGCTCGCGGATTAATGCCCAATTACGCCGCGCCATTACCGGCCATGACTGCAGCGGCGACGTGGTCGCGGGCGCGGTTTGGGGAAGACGAGTACGACGTGGACAGGGCCCGCTCGTCAGCTAAGTGTGCGAGGTGTAGGTGGGGTCTGGCTGTCAGCGACTGAGTGAGTGCGCTCCCGTGTGAGAGAAGAAAAGAAAAGTTCCCGGGTGGGCTTGTTGGGCTCGATTCGAAGCTGGGCCAGAAACCTGGCGCACGGCCCTTTTCTTTTGTTTAATCCTTTTCTTTTTCTAATTCTATTTTCTAGAATGATTTTGATATGAATTCAAATCCTTTTTGAATTCAAACAGTTCTGGGGATTTTTGTAGGGTACTGTGGTTTCAAAATCAGTCAATTAACCAGGTGGTTACCTTGCAAGGGCTTGGTCAAACTTGGGCTTAATACAAACAGGGACTTTGCCTCTGGTTTGCAAATGTTTTGAAAAGGGTTTTTGAAATTATTTCTAAGTTGAAAACTTTGGTTAAAATGCTACACCTAATCTTTCCAACAATGGAAGCAAGCAAACAAGTTCCTAAACCTTCAAGTCTCAAAGGGTGATGGCCATTTGAATTAAATCTGCTCACATGAAATCATAGCACCAAGCTTCTGTTTCTGAAATGATTTTGAGAAAAACCCTAAATGAATGAAGGATGCAAGGATGACATGAATGGGTTTTTGAAATATGAATTTAGGGATGTTACATGCCCTCGGCCACTCTATCCTCTCACTCCTCCCTACAGTTCCCCTTCCTCCTCACATAGCTTGCCGAAAACCCTAGCTTCTGACCTCGCCAGCGCCCTGCCATCTCCATCTACCCCTTGCTATTCTGAGGCAGCCTTGAGATCCGCCTTGATGCCCTGGTTCTTCTGGTCGAAGGACGCAAGCCCGAGAGCTCCCTGCTTGCCAGAATCTACGTTTCCTCCCCGAGCCGATGACCTCCGCTGCTCGACTCACCGCCGCTCCGGCCACCGCCTCGCCTTGCCGTAACCACCAACCGCTTCGGTGTCAGCCTCTGGTGCTCAGGTGTAACATCCCAGCATTAGAGCTTAGAAATAAGCTAAACCCAAATGTGTGCACTGCATTCATGCATAGAAAATCCGAATAATTTTCGCGCTTTTAAAACAGAACTTGTCAAATTGAATGAAGCTTCTCTTGACTTGATGGAATTGAAGTAGATCATCAAGTTGACTGCGATAAGTTTCAATAAGACCTTTGCTAAAACCTTATTTTTGGGTAAGGGAGATTTGATCTAAGGATAGATCAAATGTAATAAAAGTTAAACTCTGATATAATGTGAATTATACTTGATCATTAGGTGATCATATTATAGTATTCATTATTATCGCTCATGAGTACCAAGTTAGAGGATATAACACCAAATATGAATTTAACAACAATATCTTAATCTCATCTTCATATACCATGAGTATCATGGTAATGTTCAACCCTACTTCCTAAGTAAGATTGAGTAGGAAAGAAACTAAGTTTAGATCATTTACCTATATCTTTCTTTCCATATCAATCCTTATCATATCTATTGAGTTATATTTCAAGATCTGTGGTTCATTAATGTTGAGGAATCAACTATTGATTCACCAGATTTCAATCTATCAACTCTTAACCATATCATAGTTTACACTTAAAGAGCCTATATAGAAACAATTAAGAAGGGGTAAATAGTGATGTTAGCTTTAGAAATCATCTATAGGATGGGAAAGTTTGAAAAGAATCCAATCGATAGGAAAATTGATGGATCTAAATCACTCCTAAATAAATATAAGGATTATTTATACCATCTAATTATATGGTAGTTAAGAAGATTACAAGGATGGATACTAAAGATAGTTACCAGGAATAGACCTATTGGATCAAGTAGGTATAGTCAATGAATTATATCTCTTAATCCAATGGAGCTAAACAGAATATAATTATTATACAATTGCAATGTTGTATGGATGGAAGCCTTGATTAGCCCACTGGAAACCTAAACCCTAAAGGATCAAAATATTATAATGATCAAGCCTTATTCACCAAGATTGAGTACTTATACCATGTATAAGTGGTATTGGTGGGTAAAACATGATTAAAACCCTAGTACAGATAAGTTATCCTAGTTTGGTCATTATAAACCACATAAATATGATTTAGGGTTAAAGTGTGAGTTATTGGAGTAAAGTGAATATAGGATGGTATTATTCAATTAAATCTAGTATAGCATAGAGTATAGAAGTAGTGTTATTCATCTTAATGGATAGTCAACTTTAGATAAAGGTAGTTGGATGCATACAACTATTGGAGATACAATAGTAATGAATGATTAAGGAAGATTGTGAGTAGATTTTGAAGGAATTACTTGATGGATGGGAGGCTATCAACATCAGAGTAGTAGATACAACCAAGCAAAGATATGAGAAACTTATGTAATACTTGAGTATCAAACTCATTGGATTCATCCATGAGTTTAGAAGGTTAATCAGTGAATAAGAATATTTCTATGAAGTAAACCTCATCATAAGAATCATGAGGATAGTTAGGAAAAGGTAGTATATCTAGGAAAGAAATTCCTTAATAAAGAGTCTAGAATTATAATTTATGAAAGCAAGTAATTCTTGTTAATCAACCAGTTCTAAATCTTGAGACTAAACATAATATCCATTTCAGATTATTGACCCATCATCTTATGTCTATATCATTTTATAGGAACATTTTCCTATAACAAATCACATAAGCACATCTCTGTTCATTCCAATTATCATAATTATATGTGCTTAGCAGTATCTTCATCAATTCCTTTCTATAAAGCATTTTAATTATAACTTTTTATTATAAAAAGGAAATGTCATCAAATATCACAAACAAAAGACAATATGCTTAGTTATTAGTTCCTTACTTATATCCATACAGGAATCTAAGTATATTAAAAACCCTAAAACCTAGGGTAAATATTTATAATTTAAAACCTTAAACTTCTTTGTTTATCACAATAGAATATATACATTGTCATTTTCCAAATTAATGGGAGTAGTAATAACCATATCAATGTCTTTTATATTTCATGCATCAAATAATGATATAGGCTCATTATACATATAAAAGTTTCTATTCAAACTATGAGCCAATTAGAGTTAAGTTTATAAACAAATAAGAATTTATCATTCAAGAAATCACTAACTAAAATAGGAGAGAAAAATAATAGGAAAAGTTTCTACAAACTATTAACAAGGGGGTTCATATTGAGTAAATAAAAGAAATATAAAAAGATGATATAATAAAAATTCACAAATGATACAAAATATATTTTAGTATTGCTGCAAATATCCAGCAAAGAAATCATACAAAGAAAGGTTCAAAATATAAATCAAATTCAAATCTGAATAAGTAAACAGAAAATAGAAAAAAGATAAAACAAATAAAAACACTACCTGGCTGTGGCCCAACACCCCTACACCTATTTGACGCCCCTGTGCAGCCCACAACAGCCCAGTAACTAGCCCAGTTCTTTTCTATATGTGACTGACAAGTGGGGTTAGGAGAGGACCGCGAGTTGAGCTAAAAGAATCGCCAGGGGGTTATCCACAAAATAGCCATCGTCGTCATTATCACGCACACAGACAGCTCGCTGGCGGAGCTCGCCGCCGCCCGATGCCGTCATCGTCGCCGTTGTGCCAAGATCAACACCGCCGCTGTCAGGATAGGATAAGAAGGCCACCGCGATAACCCTACTCGTCCTCATCCTCAATCTCGCTTACCAGACTCACTTCCTTCCTTCACCCGAAAACCTAGCTCGTCGGAGTTCATCATTCCGGCCAACTCCGACCACCCCTTGCCTCGTGATAGCCACCATTAGACGCGCCGTCGTGGACTGAACCATCTAGGACCAAGCATGGAGGCCCGCTCGCCGGGAATCATGTGAAATCGAGTGTTCCTCTTCCTTGGCCGCTGTGTCCATTACCGTCGATTCGCCGTCGTCACGCCTCCCCAAGCCTCCTCGACCACTCTATCATCATCAGGGTGAGTTCCTGAAGCTTCCAGTAATCTTCAATCGTCTGATCTCGCTGTAAATCGCCGTTAATCTTGTACTGCCGTCGGCCACCGTCGGGCTCGTCGGAGCCGAGGCTCCGATGACCATTTCCGAGCGGCGCCGCCACCTTAGAGTTCAGTACATTGCGCTGAATCGCACTAGGCTCGTTTCATTTGCGGGGGCGTCGTAGATCGTCGCCGGTGACCACTCACCGACGACGGTGGTGGTGCTGATGCCATCGCTCCATCATGCTCACCTCATGATTGAACCACGTCAGCTCGTTTGACCAGTCTTTGCCCGCGTGGTTGATGACATGGCCTTGGGCCCATATGTCATTGACTGGGGGTCAAGGCAGGGACAGTTATAAATGGATTTTCTTTACACAGCGTGCTAAGGTGGTCACTGGCCCACTAGTCAGTGACTGGGGCTAGCTCTTGGTACGGTGTAAAAAGTATTTTCTGTTAGGAAATAAATAAAATGTTATAATTCAATTAATAATATTCTAGAAATCTAATAAATCATTAAATCTTGTTTAATTAATAACTTTTGATTTATAATTCAAAAAATATGCATAATATATGAAAATTTTCAGAAAATTAAAATCTACAACTTAAAACTATTAGCAAATATTATTATGATAATTATTTAAATATATTTAGTAAAGATTTTATAAGTAATAAAACATTGATAATTCATATTTTATTAATGATAAATGTTAATAATATAAATAAAATACCAATAATCTTAGAAAAATAAGAATCCTAATTTAAAAATGTAATCATGTATTATTATTTCACTTAATTAAATATTTATTATTTATGAAGTAATTATAAAGTAATAAGAATTATAAAAATCATATCTTATTATTTATAAATCACAAAAATAAATGTAATATACCAAAAGGATCACAAAAATAATATCTACATATTAAAAATATAATATTCCACTTTTGAGTTAAATAAAAATTCAAATACTTTAATAACTCAAATTTAAACTTATTTAATTAATTAATAATTCATATAAGAATGAATAAAATCTGTTATTATTTCTAAAATAATTAAATTAAGTTTAATTAATAGTATTAGTCTTAAATATTAATAATATGAAGCCATAATGGTTTAAAACATTATAAATATCTTTTTATTAAATTATCATCGAACCTAAGTGAAGATTATATTCTCAAAGTATTTCAATTCATGATAAAAACCTTAAAGAACACCTTGTGAATAAATCAGATCCTTTCCATCCGGGTTAACTACCAGATTACAAAAACTACCCCAACATTATAATAAGTCCATTATTAGTGAAGCAATATTATATTTTGGTTTATAAAACCACAACCAGAAATTTATAAAAGATAAATGATACTACTCTATTATAGAACCAAGAAACCATTACACCAAGTAAAAGAATAACCATTCTTAAGTAACCTAAAGGAAACATTCCAGATATACAAGATACCAATGTTATAAGTATTAAACCCTCAAGACTATCTATATTTTAAAGTTAACTTTAGTCTCCAAGAATCTAAATATAACACTATAAACATTATTATATGTTTTATAGTTAACTTTGGTCTGAAGTAGTTAAGTTATAAAACAACACAAGCCAAACCATTGGAGCAAACAAATAACATCAACCACCACTAACTAACCACAAAGCTTGTTTAGACCTTAGAAGAGAAACCTTTTCTTTGAAGGTTATTCTTTTTGCCACTTCAAACAAGCACTCTTATATAAACAAATTTTGACTATTATATCATAAGTATACATTTTACTACTGCATATGTGTTGCTCACAACCACTCATAAACTCTAATAGAAGCACAAATGTGAAACCTATCTAAAAGAACCACACATTCTAAAGTAACCATTTTCGGAATCCAAACCCTAGAATAACATTATCCCCGGGATTTGCGCTTAGAATGTGCATCACATTACTTATGCATAAAAGCATATTGCTTCTTTAAACATTAGTCCTTACCAGACCAATGATGCCGATTTCAGATTTTGGATCTTATACTGACTCGAAGACCGTGAGTGCATAATCTTGCAATCACAAAAGGCAAGTTCACACTTGCTCATGTCCTTTGTTTATTTTCCGTAAAGTATTTTACAAATCCAGTGTTGTCATCACCTGCATTTGAAAAAGGTCTGAAAACACTATTTTCGATAATAATGTGAACTATTGGTTACTGATCCAGGGTGATCAACTAATCTATTAAATCTGGCAGTTGGAATACCACTGTTCAGAACTATATCACCTAGGACTTAACAACCAATGTCGCCAGTGATTCTTGCGTCGTATATTACGCGTTGACCATGAGATTTGGAATGGGACAGAGAAGTCAGATGTATCTTCTTCCTCTCGCATGAAGCCGAATGTGAAGGTCGTGGCTATTATCCTCGTAGCGTGCATATTTATTGGTAATTCGTAGAGGATATGCAGGATATGGGTGGGAACCCTCAACGTCCCATGATAGTTCTGACATCTAACGGTTTGTACAAACCATTGCCGTAATTCTTTATGTGGGCATGGTGTACACCAAGGAGGCATGCGAGGTCATGAAGGGGGCAGTGATTGGCTTGGATCATCTTCTGGGCCCCACATCATGGAATTGTGGACGGGAAATAAGCTGCCCCGTTGTGCAACAAAGAGTTGATCTCTCATGGGTAAAGTAACACACCTCTGCAGAGTGTAAGAACTGTAACTTGTAACTCCCTGTTCTGGGAAGAAGCTGCAAACGCGGCGGGAAAGGAACTCCATGAAAGTTCTGGTAAACCCGTGAAGGCTGACGGACATAGCTTTTCAGAATAAAAGCAACTTTTGAAGAAATGTTTATGAAAACTTGCATTGCCTACGACCTACGGTCTGTGGCTGTAGTTATAGTGCATCAAACACTCATTTTCTAGTGAATTTGTTGAGTACGCTCGTACTCAAAGTATCTTCTTAACCCTTGCTAGATTCGGAAGCTGGTACAGACTACATCTACATCAAGTTATGCTCCAGGACTCATCATCCAAAGCTAAAGCTATTCACTAAAGTCAAGGAAGTCAACATATACATCAACTCAAGTGAAGACAAAGTTACTGATTAGATAGGAATCTAATCTCTAGCACAAGAACCTAATTCTGTAATGCATTGCATTAGCAGCAAATGCCAATCCCTTAGTTAAAATACTAGTTTTAATAGTATAATAAATCTTGCATTGTTTATTTTTGATTCTTCTTCGTAAGAAGTTCTTTCTCTCTCTTTAACCTAGAGTGTTCTCTGGATCTTATGTAAAGAGTGAGTTGTAACCTTTAGCCATGTATTGGACCCGCTGTGTTTCTGTTGTGCCATTCTGAGGGATGTAATACTAGTGAACGGTGTTTCATTGGTGTTATGTCAACGACTATAGTGTACTACATCATGCAGTGGTATGCTGGGTCACCGCATCAGGCACCCCTCCACTCGCCCCCTCTCGCTATGTATCGCAGCCGCGCCGTTCATCTGCATGCTTTGTCGCCGCCGCTCGCCGTGGTAGTAGCTCCGGTGACCAAAAAAGGGTGGCACCGCCTCTATTTTGTTTGCGCTGCTACGCTGATTCGAACATACGCAATCGCGCTTCCCAGATCGCCCCCTACCGCCGTCCCCCACCGCCGCCTATGTGTGCTCCCCGGCGAGCCCTGTGGAGCCGACGTGGCTCCTGTGTCGTGTTCACGTGGTGCTTGTGTGTCCAGGTCCCACCCGCCAGCCTCTCTGGCTAGAGCCAGCCCCAGTAAGAATAACCCCAACCCCTCTGGTGACGTCAGCCTGCTCCTGTCCTAACGCAATAAACCAATTTAAATGATTTAATAAATCTAGAAAATGCATAAAACTTGTAAATTCAATATCTAATTATTTATAAGTCAGAAAAATATAAATAATATATCAAAATGTTCAGAAAAATGAGAGATACCTCTTTAAGCTATAATCATGCATTGCTAAGAAAATTACATGACAAGTTTAATTAGAAGAACATAGTAACCCCTCATAGGTGATTCCTTAGTTTCCCCGAGTTAGGGTTTGCGCCCCTCGGAACCCCGTTTAAACTGTCGAGCATGCCTTAGGGTTACATTTCAATGAAATTTAACTTGTCATATCATCATCCTTGCTTGAGCATTGCATCAGTGCCATGTCTTGATTGTTTCCTTTCTTTCTGGTGTTTGCTTCTTCCTCGGTAGAATACAAGATCAAGATCAAGATCGTAGCCCGAGGTCAACACCATCGAAGATCGAAGAACAATACTTGACCAACTATAATCAAGTCAAGTACAAGGCTCCTGAAGATCTGCTTATCTGTTATCAACTGGCAAAGGCAAGCATAGCCCCACCATGATATAATCCTAAGTTTTCAAAAGTATTTCAATTCTTCCATGATGCATACGATTCTACTGTGGTCTTTTATCGATACATGGAGTATCCTATCTATTGCATACTCCCTTTGAGCTTATATTACCTGATCCACTGCTCCTAGCATAACTAGGTTTGGCTTGTGTGCACTGCTAGAGCTATTATATGTGTCTGCTTATTCATGGATAGCTGTCAGTTCTGGTTCATCCAGATGATGTATCAGATGCAGAGAATCTAGTATGCCAGGAGAATGTGATGAGATACCAGAGGTGATATAATTTAGACATGCTAAGGCTTGTATGGGAGGCCACGGTGGGATGTGGTTTTTCTAGTCCCATTGTAACATCCCAAAAATACTAAACTTGGATCATCAAACTCTAATCAGCAAATTTAGGGTTAACAAAAACTTTTCTAAAATAAAATGAGAAAGCATTCATGTGAGTATGCATTTCATTTTGCATTCTTTTGAATTGCCTTGTTTATGTGTCTCTTTGCTTGCAAAAGGATTATTAGGTGAATTAAACATCATCTAAACAATTCCCAAACTTTTCCCAAAGACAAATAAATCAAAACAAAGCTAAATGAGTGAATGGTCATTTTGACCAATTTAACTCCCATGCCTACTTTGGCTGTCCCAAACTTTCAGAACTTAACAGAAACTTATTTGGATCTTTGCACCCCTTGATTGTACTCATAACAAAGTATCAAGGCCCACTTTGTGATCATCCAGAAACTTTCAAATGCATAGTTTAAAGGACAGTTCAAAATGGAATCTTTATCATATGGGAAGATCCCACTTTTTCAAAAACCACTCAAACAAGCTCAACTTTCAAAACCCAAGCATCTGCAGACTCACCAGCACCAACCTAGCACACCCACCAAAAATATTTTCAAAATTCAAAACTTGAATTCTTGCGGCCATTTCATCAAACACCTTGCAGATACAAATCATCCAAATCTTAAACACTATTGTGAGCAGTGATTGGAGCCTAACTTGTTCCCTCTCTAGCTCACAGCAACCTCAGTAGATCATTTAGCAAGCTAAACCAAGCACTAGCACCACTGTAAGCTTGGCAATTCCATCAATGATGAACAACCGAAGCTCACCATGTCACCCCAGTGTGGACAGCAAGCTAGGAGGAGATTTAGCCGTGCCAACCTTGTCTGGGAGATCACCCATGCCTCACTGCCCCCTCTCGACCAGCCCTGCCTCGAAGACACCGACCAGAGCACCCAGGAACGCCGCGCCCGTGCCTCTGTCAACCATGCCGAGCATGCTCCAGAGCGCCGCCCTCGACACACGCCCACAGACCGCGCGCCGCCCTTGCCGCGTGCATACACGATCACCACCGACCCAGGAGACCGCCAGACATCCCTGTTCGCTGCCCCATGCCCCACAGCCACCGCTCGCCGTCAAAGACGCCGCCTTCGCCGCGCAGAGCATCGCGTGTTCCAGACCATTTGCCATCGCCCCTACAAGCGCATTAAAGCCGTAGAGCATCGCCAGGAGACCACCAAGCGATCGCCATCGTCGGCCATGCCTCTAGCCGCCCGTAGCCATGTCGCCATCGTCGCTTGCCCATCCCGTTCGGTCTCGTTGTCGCGACTATAAATAGAGGCCACCCCCAGCCGAATTGAGCACACCATCTCACTCCTCTCTCTTCACTGATTGTTCCACCCCGTTCCCGGAGCAAGGCGAGCAGCGCTTTGCCGGAATTTCATTGGAGCCTGCCGCTGCTGGAGATGAAGTGGGCCAGCGATTGGAGCCGCCCTAGGAGAAGCTGCCGGTACCAGGAGGTTCTCCGTCGTCGACTTCGTCGTTCGCCCGCCTCGCCGACCCTCGCCTGAGCCTCGGTGAGCCCCCGACGACCCCCACCTGCCGCGTTAGGTTTTAGTCTCGCCGGAGTTGCCCTACGTGGACGACGACCCTCAGCCGTTAGATTAGAACAAGATCCCATGGCTCACATTGCCCCATACCGCTTAGCACCCCCTCGTCTCACTGACGCGTGGGCACAGCCACTTAACCAGCCCGTGTAAGCGCTGTGCTTAGCAGGCCGTCCCAGTATCGTTTCCCGCGCAGCCTAGTCATTTGAATTTAACCTTTTCCATTTTATTTCAAACACACTTCTGCACCCAGTTTCAAAAATCAACCCAGATCGATTCAGTGAACCAAATTGAATGAAACCAATTTTGTTAGAAAGGTCTTGAAATGCTGAATCCAAGCCCGTTGGATTTAAATCATTTGGGTGTGTAGATCATCCTTGGTAAAAATAACAAGGCAGAGGCTTTTCTACATTTAACCATAGCTTTTAGAATATATAAAAATATATGGGTTTACTTATAGAAATAATATCCAAGTAATAAAAGAATGCTACATAGGCATTTCTAGTCACTTATTTAATTAAAATAAAATAAAAGGAATTAAACCAAGCTTTAATCTTGTAATGTTAGTGATGATGTTAGATCATCTATAGGACCCTTTTGTGTGATGATTGCAAGTAGTTAAGTATTGTTTGGTGATTGTGTACATCGTATTTATTTATAGACGCTAGTACCGACCAAGGATACGAGGAGGAAGGAGGATACTACGAAGAAGAAGCAGAGGAGAACTTCAACCACTACTCTGCACAAGGCAAGCCTTACTAATCAAGTTGACCTATGCAAGCTTATACTTGCAATTATGCAAGCTAAAACTTGCAAGATACTCTACTGATGCAAACAAACCCTTACTTGTTACCATGCCCATTATATGCCCTAAGCATATGTGATCATACCCACTTGATACCCCCTCCTAGTTTTATTTGCAAGCTTTCTACTTTATTTTCTTTATCAAAGCTACTCCCTTAGAAGGTACTTAAGTAACCTGTAGATTCTAGAAAGATATTTGAAGGTTGCATAAAGAGCATAAAATTTGGCCTAAGTTAGATAATCTTGATATCATCCTAAGGCATGAGATTGAACTTAGTTAAAACTCCACTTGTTTACCACCCCTCATTAGTGCTTACCCCCACTTGTAGAGGCTAGTGCTAAGCTTAAAACTTGATTAACTTTAGTTGGGAATACTTGTGGAAAAATGGTTATGAAAACCTTAGAATGATGGATCATTCTACTGAGATGTTTTGACATGTGTTTCTGAACACCAGATGATTTGGTGATGAAAATGTTGAGGCATGATCCTTAGCCCTTTATAAAACTGATGGTTGTCTGGATGCGATACCATTCCAATTTTACCGTACAACCACAATACCCGAAGATTGGGTAGGGCTTGACTGGAAACTTATATACCTTAGTATTGGTTCCCTCACGGCCAAGGTCTGAGCTGAGGCTACCTTGTGAAGATTGTCCACCTGTGCAGTACCCAAGACGACAGTTGGTCATGGTTGGGAGGCCAAACTCACAGAAGAGGTGCTTATACTAGGGTGTGTAATTGAAAGGTTAGGATTGATTATCCGCATACTGAGTATGGTGAATTCAGGATTTGTTCTTGATGGATGTATCGAATGTTGTGGTGAAAGTGTACAATCTCTGCAGAGTGTCAAACTATTCGAATAGCCGCATCCGTGGTTATGGACAGTTGGAGTGGCCATACTGTTCCCCCGTCAGATGTTTTCAAAATGACTTGTGAAATGAATTGAGACTTTGACTTGACCACAACAGGGTTGTGATATGAAATACAAGTTCCCACTTAGGTGTTATAAACTTCAACTAGCTTTCTTGTTTTAGCACTTAGTAGAAGTAAATCTGGCTTTTGCAAAATAACCCTAGAGCTTAGTGTCCTATTACAAAAACCCCCTTCACTTGTTAGTATTAGTTTGCGAGTACTTAAAGAGTACTCATGGCTTTGTCCCTGGCTATTCTCATGGCCAGACTATGAAGAAGAGTACCTGGAGGATGGACCCTAGGAAGGTTACGACAACTAGGATCATCTCCCATCGTCAGCATTGCCTGTGACCCCGAAGATGGAGCTTCGCCTACGCTATCGTTATTATTATGTATTCCGCTGCTTGAGTTGTATTAAGAACTGGATCATGAGATCCTTATCTGTGTAAGACCTTATGTATGGTTTGTAATGGATGATGTACTGTGGTATCCAATTATGTTATGTCTCGCAAAAATGGTAATCTTGGGATTGCGATGTATGGCATAACAGGCATCTGGGATTAAAAATCCGGGTGTTGACAAGTTGGTATCAGAGCCATCCTGACGATAGGAGACCCTAGTAAGACTGGACGTTTGAATCAAAAACTTAGCTTCAAAACCAAAAGAAACAAATATTTACAAAAACTTATTCCCATCCTTATCACCTTGATTGTTTCATGAAAATTCATGTTCCTTAAAAACTCTTGCAAAATACATAAAATTTGACACACTTGATGACTCTACTAACTTACTCATCCTATATTCTTATAGATGGACGTGAAGTACAGCAAGTTTTATCAGTTGGGGAATGGAGGAGACCTTATCTTTCAGAGGGATTTGGACCACCTTTCAGAACTTCTGGAGTGTTCGCACCCTGAGTTCTTCGGAGCTCAGCTCAATGATCAAGGAGGAGAAGATCTGCAGTGGCTAATTGTTGCAAGTCTCAGAGGAAAGATTGAACCTCCCACTACTGAGGGAATTCAGTTTACCTTAAGAGAGAACAACTGGCTCGATGGACTTGCCAGGGCCATGCAGGAAGCTCTTGCCCGTCTGTGTGGGCAGAGTATCAACCAGATCAAGGGTACCCGCTTTGAGTTTTGCCCAAGGCGTGATGCAAATGGACAAACACTGGAAGCCCCATACCACCCTGAGCTGAAGACTCAATTGGACCATCTTAGCTTCATGATGTACGATCGTCAGCAGGAGTTGGATAACTGCCGTGACTACTCCAACCAAAGTCTGCCATCATCAAGATGAAGGACCAAACCATCACCATGCTAGCAAAGGATCGCAAGTCTCGCCGCCGTCATCTCGACATAATAGAGCGCATCATTGCCCGTCTTCGCCACCGTATCTCGTCTTTGGAGGAGACCATCCACAAGAGAGACATGCAGTTGGAAGAAAGGGATAATGCTGGAGAGGATCTTCGTGGAGACCCCTACTCCTATCTCAGCAATGATGATGATTTTCTAGAGGATCAGGCTATGGACTTCTTCACCGATGATGACGATTTCGCCTTCATCGATAATGATGAAGCCACCGATTTCGAGGAGTAGTAGCACTTGAGCACTAGCGTAGTGAGTAGTATTCGGTTCCACTGTATCATAGTTTCCAGAATGGTTCTTAAAACCACCTGTTTTGCTTTGTTGTGGTGTGTTTGTATCGTGTGCTATGAATGAATGAAAAGCAAGTTCCTAGAAAATCTGAGTCAAACTTTAAAAACTTTTCAAAGTCCCGAAACCTTAGAAATTTCCCTCTTTTCTCATGATCTATCTCAAACTTTAGATGCCACGCGGAGGAAGTGGTTCATTCCCGGACCCGATGTTGCAGATCCTGCAAATGTTGGTTTCGGACCGCGAAGCTGAAAGAGCGGAACGTCAAGCCAACCTAGCCACCCTGCAACAGATAGCTCAGCCTGACCACCACAATCAAGGCCACGGAAATCAAGACAACCATGGATCTAAACTCAAGAATTTCCAGAATACCAACCCACATGTTTTCACTAAGTCAAAAGAACCCCTAGACGCTGATGATTGGCTGCAAACCATGGAAATAACCTGGAAGTCGTCGGAGTGGAAGCAAATGAGAAAGTTCTTTTCGCCACCCACTATCTAGCCGGAGATGCCAGGGCATGGTGGAACAGTGTTCGCGCAATGACCGGAGGCCAGATGATGACCTGGGAGGAATTCAAGGTCAAGTTTAGAAGAACCCATGTGCCACCGGGTTTGATCAAGAGGATGAGAGACGAGTTCAGAGAACTGAAGCAAGGAAGAATGACCGTAGTGGAATACCGTGACAAATTCTTGTCATTAGCTAGGTATGCCCCGGATGAGATCGACACGGAAACCAAGAAGAAAGAAAGATTCCTGAACGGTCTGCATGATGAGATGCAGACTGTGTTAGTCAATATCCCCTTTGCTGATATTGAAGCCCTTGTCGACTCTGCTATCTAGATGGAAGGAAAGATCAACCAAGCCAATTAGAACCCCAAATGTCGCATGATGCATCAGCCAGGAACCCATCAGACCCCAAAGTACCACCCTAACCCATCCCCAGGATTTGCCCCAAGAACCAACAGACCCCCGATGAACCGTCCGACCTATCCCAACCACCCTAGGCCCGGAGGAAATCACAACAACCCCAGCAACTCTAGCAATTAAAACCGTTCCCCACCCAAGTTCAACAACAACAATGCTGCCACCAACACCAACACTGCCCCGAGGACTGGAAGCAATGCTCTGCCGGTAGCAGCAAAGGATAAGTCGCAAGTGACTTGTTATGACTGTGGAGATAAGGGTCGCTACTCCAACGAGTGCCCCAACAAGAAGAATGCCGCAGCCCCCAATGCCAATGCCCCAGCTCAGCAGCAGTGTCGTGTTCAGCCCGGAAGAAGGTTTGCCCCAGGGAATTCGCTCAACAGCAACGACCGTCTTTTTCTCATGCATGCTTAAGAAGCTCAGGAAGCGCCAGACGTCGTGTTGGGTATGTTTTCTATTAATTCAGTACTTGCAAGAGTGTTGTTTGATTTTGGTGCATTGCACTCATTTATCACCGAAGAATTTGCATGCACTAGTAAAATTCAACCAACCAAACTGAAGCATGTTATGATTGTTCAAATTCCCGGATCAACCACCAAGGCTAGGCAAATTTGCAAAGCCGTCCCTATCCGAATCCATGGCATAGATTTTTATGCTAACCTAATAGTACTCGGAACTAAAGGTTTGGAAGTAGTACTAGGAATGGATTGGATGTCCAAACATAAAGGATTGATTGACTGTGCCAAGAAAGCCATAACCATGACCAGTATAGTCGGAATCTCAGTCGAGCATATATCTGAAACCTTACCTCGCCAATTCAAGTGCAACAAGAGTATATCACAACCTACCATTTACCAAGTCCGGATAGTCTGTGAATACCCTAATGTATTTCCAGATGTTTTGCCCGGTATGCCCCCAGATCGGGATATCGAGTTTATCATCGAACTAATCCCCGGAACAGGACCCATAGCCCAGAGACCATATAGTATGAACCCGTCGGAACTAGAGGAACTCAAGAAGCAACTGGATGCCATGTTGGAAATTGGATTGATTCAACCAAGTGCGTCACCATGGAGATCGCCTGTCTTATTTGTGGACAAGAAGGATGGAGGTAATCGTTTGTGTACGGATTATCGGAAGTTGAATGATGTCACCATCAAGAACAAATACCCCTTGCCCAAGATATAAGATTTGTTTGATCAGTTGACCGGTGCCAAAGTGTTTTCTAAGATTGATCTTAGGACTGGCTATCATCAACTCAAGATTCGCACAGAGGATATTCCAAAGACTGCCTTTACCACCAGATATGGATTATACGAGTACACTGTCATGTCTTTTGGATTAACCAATTCCCCCGCTTATTTCATGAATCTCATGAATAAGATTTTTATGGACTTCATGGATAAGTTTGTCGTTGTTTTCATCGATTACATTCTGATTTATTCCAAATCAGAAGAAGAACATGAGCTACACCTAAGGACCATTCTTGGAACCCTTAGAGAGTATCAGTTGTATACCAAGTTTAGCAAATGTGAATTCTGGTTACAGGAGGTAGGATTCCTCGGTCACATTGTATCAGCCAGAGGAATTGCCGTTGACCCCGCAAAAGTGAAAGATGTAGAAGATTGGCAAGCCCCAACCACTCAAACCCAAGTTCGTGCATTTCTCGGATTGGCGGGATATTACCGCAAGTTCGTAGAAGGATTCTCGAGTATTGCCAGACCCATGACCCAATTGCTGAAGAAAGATAAGAAGTTTGAATGGACAAACAAATGTGAAGCGAGCTTTCAAGAACTCAAGAGGAGATTGGTTTCATCCCCAATCTTGATCATGTCGGATATCACGAAGCCCTTCGACGTGTATTGTGACGCATCCAAGATCGGCCTCGGATGTGTGCTAATGCAAGAAGGCAAAGTTATATCTTATCTATCTCGACAACTGAAGCAACATGAGCAAAATTACCCAACCCATGACCTCGAACTCGCAGTCGTAGTTCTAGCCCTAAAGACATGGAGGCATTACCTGATGGGAAATCGTTGTGAGATATATTCGGATCACAAGAGTCTGAAGTATATATTCACTCAGAAGGAGCTGAATATGAGACAGAGAAGACGGATTGAGCTAATCAAGGATTACGATCTGGACATTCACTATCACCCTGGTAAAGCCAATGTGGTAGCAGATGCCCTTAGCAGATTACCGTGCCGCTTGAACTCCATGATTTTGAAGGAGCAACCATGTCTGCACAAGGAAATGGAAGATTTTCGAATAGAATTAGTGAGTGAAGGATTTTTGGCTAGCATAGAACTCCAGCTCACTTTGATCAGTCAGATCAAAGAGGCGCAAAAGGGAAATGCTAGTATAGACGGAATCAAGCGTCGTATCGGTACAGGCAAGGTACCCGGATTCACCGAAGACGAAGAAGGAGTTTTGTGGTACAAAGGACGCCTTTGTGTACCAGCAGATTCTGAGTTGAAGGAAGTGATTCTGAAGGAAGCTCATGATACTCTTTATTCTATCCATCCCGGAGGAACTAAGATGTATCAAGATTTGAAAGAGCAATTTTGGTGGCATAAGATGAAGAGAGAAATCGGAAGCTATATCGCCAAGTGTGATATATGTCAGCGAGTCAAGGCAGGACATCAAAGACCCGCTGGATTGTTGCAACCATTGCAGATTCCGGAATGGAAATGGGATTCCGTTGGAATGGACTTTATCACCGGATTGCCTACCTCTAGTAGGGGAAATGACTCTATCTGGGTCATAGTGGACCGATTGTCCAAAGTCGCCCATTTCTTACCCGTCAAGACCACATATCAGAGTTCGGAGCTAGCGGAGTTGTACGTCGCTAGAATAGTTAGTTTGCATGGAGTCCCCAAGAACATCGTATCGGATCGAGGAACTCAGTTTACCTCGAGATTCTGGAAGAAAGTCCAAGAAGGTTTAGGAACCCGCCTAGATTTCAGCACCGCATATCACCCTCAGACCGATGCACAAACGGAGCGAGTAAATCAAATACTTGAAGATATGCTAAGAGCATGTGTGTTAGAATATGGATCTAAGTGGGAAGACTGTCTGCCGTTTGCAGAATTTTCATACAACAACAGTTATCAAGCTAGTTTGCAAATGGCCCCATTTGAATTCATGTATGGAAGGAAGTGTCACACCCCTTTGAACTGGTCGGAAGTAGGAGAGAGTCAGATCTTCGGACCCGAGATCCTACGAGAAGCAGAAGAGAAGGTTCACAAGATTCGTGAGCACCTCAAGACAGCCCAGTCCAGACAGAAGAGTTACACCGACAAGAGACGTCGAGACCTCGCCTTCAACATAGGACATTTTGTTTATCTGAAGGTGTCGCCATTGAAGGGAATGCAGCGTTTCCAACTCAAAGGAAAGTTAGGCCCCATATATATCGGACCCTTCAAGATTCTGAACCGTCGAGGAGAAGTGTCGTATCAATTGGAACTACCCGAAGAGATGTCAGCCGTGCACAACATGTTCCATATCTCATTACTTCGCAAGTGTCTCGAAGTTCCAGAGAAGACCGAAGTGTTCAAGAATATCGATCATCGGACCATAGAGATCAACGACGACCTAACATATCCCGAAGTACCCATCCGTATTTTGGAGGAAGCTTTCAGAACTACCCGAACCTGAAGCATCAAGTTTCTCAAGATTCAGTGGAGCAACCACACAAAAGAGGAAGCTACCTGGGAGCGCGAAGATCACATCAGGATGGAGTTTCCTGATCTCTTCAAATCCTAGGTAATCTTTTCGTCCTTTTTCAAATCTCGGGACGAGATTTTTTTAAGGGGGTAAGGTTTGTAACATCCCAAAAATACTAAACTTGGATCATCAAACTCTAATCAGCAAATTTAGGGTTAACAAAAACTTTTCTAAAATAAAATGAGAAAGCATTCATGTGAGTATGCATTTCATTTTGCATTCTTTTGAATTGCCTTGTTTATGTGTCTCTTTGCTTGCAAAAGGATTCTTAGGTGAATTAAACATCATCTAAACAATTCCCAAACTTTTCCCAAAGACGAATAAATCAAAACAAAGCTAAATGAGTGAATGGTCATTTTGACCAATTTAACTCCCATGCCTACTTTGGCTGTCCCAAACTTTCAGAACTTAACAGAAAGTTGTTTGGATCTTTGCACCCCTTGATTGTACTCATAACAAAGTATCAAGGCCCACTTTGTGATCATCCAGAAACTTTCAAATGCATAGTTTAAAGGACAGTTCAAAATTGAATCTTTATCATATGGGAAGATCCCACTTTTTCAAAACCACTCAAACAAGCTCAACTTTCAAAACCCAAGCACCTGCAGACTCACCAGCACCAACCTAGCACACCCACCAAAAATCTTTTCAAAATTCAAAACTTGAATTCTTGCGGCCATTTCATCAAACACCTTGCAGATACAAATCATCCAAATCTTAAACACTATTGTGAGGAGTGATTGGAGCCTAACTTGTTCCCTCTCTAGCTCACAGCAACCTCGATAGATCATCTAGCAAGCTAAACCAAGCACTAGCACCACTGTAAGCTTGGAAATGCCATCAATGGTGAACAGCTAAAGCTCACCATGTCACCCCAGTGTGGACAGCAAGCTAGGAGGAGATTTAGTCGTGCTAACCTTGTCTGGGAGATCACCCATGCCTCACCGCCCCCTCTCGACCAGCCCTGCCTCGAAGACACTGACCAAAGCACCCAGGAACGTCGTGTCCGTGCCTCTGTCAACCATGCCAAGCATGTGCCATAGCGCCGCCCTTGACACACGCCCACAGACCACGCGCCGCCCTTGCCGCGTGCATACACGATCACCACCGACCCAGGAGACCGCCAGACATCCCCGTTCGCCGCCCCATGCCCCACAGCCACCGCTCACCGTCAAAGACGCCGCCTCGGCCGCGCAGAGCATCGCGTGTTCCAGACCATTTGCCACCGCCCCTACAAGCGCATTAAAGCCATAGAGCATCGCCAGGAGACCACCAAGCGATCACCATCTCCGGCCATGCCTCTAGCCGCCCGTAGCCATGTCGCCACCGTTGCCTGCCCATCCCGTTCGGTCTCGCCGTCGCGACTATAAATAGAGGCCACCCCTAGCCGAATTGAGCACACCATCTCACTCCCCTCTCTTCACTGATCGTTCCACCCCGTTCCTGGAGCAAGGCGAGCAGCGCTTTGCCGGAATTTCACCAGAGCCTACCGCTGCTCGAGAAGAAGGGGCTAGCGATTGGAGCCGCCCCAGGAGAAGCTTCCGGTACCAGGAGGTTCGCCGTCATCAACTTCGTCGTTCGCCCGCCTCGCCGACCCTCGCCTGAACCTCGGTGAGCCTCGACGACCCCCACCTACCGCGTTAGGTTTCAGTCTCGCTAGAGTTGCCCGACGTGGACGACGACCCTCAGCCGTTAGACTAGAACAAGATCCCACGGCTCACATTGCCCCGTACCGCTTCGCACCCCCTCGTCTCACTGACGCGTGGGGATAGCCACTTAACCAGCCCGCGTAAGCGTTGTGCTTAGCAGGCCGGCCCAGTATCGTTTCCCGCACAGGCCAGTCATTTGAATTTAACCTTTTCCATTTTATTTCAAACACACTTCTGCACCCATTTTCAAAAATCAACCCAGATCGATTCAGTGAACCAAATTGAATGAAACCAATTTTCTTAGAAAGGTCTTGAAATGCTGAATCCAATCCCGTTGGATTTAAATCATTTGGATCTGTAGATCATCCTTGGTAAAAATAACAAGGCAGAGGATTTTCTGCATTCAAACATTTTTCAAATTTAAACCATAGTAGCTTTTGAGTTGATTCCAACTCTCAAAGATCACATTTAACCATAGCTTTCAGAATATATAAAAATATATGGGTTTACTTATAGAAACAATGTCCAAGTAATAAAAGAATGCTACATAGGCATTTCTAGTCACTTATTTAATTAAAATAAAATAAAAGGAATTAAACCAAGCTTTAATCTTGTAATGTTAGTGATGATGCTAGATCATCTATAGGACCCTTTTGTGTGATGATTGCAAGTAATTAAGTATTGTTTGGTGATTGTGTACATCGTATTTATTTATAGACGCTAGTACCGACCAAGGATACGAGGAGGAAGGAGGATACTACGAAGAAGAAGCCGAGGAGAACTTCAACCACTGCTCTGCACAAGGCAAGCCTTACTAATCAAGTTGACCTATGCAAGCTTATACTTGCAATTATGCAAGCTAAAACTTGCAAGATACCCTACTTGTAAGATCCCTCCTTTGTAAAGGAAAAGGATCCCTGTGATTGCAATGCTAGTCCCTAGATCATTGCTAGCATCCACAGTTTAAGATGAAGTACACAAATACAAAGGTCATTTATTACATCCATTCCAGAGATAAACATAGTCTTTACAACTCAAGGCCACAGGCCTATTACAAGAGTTTGGAATAAGTAAATAAACATAAGTCTTCATCTTCATGTGCCACAGGCAAGCATGTTGAGTGTAGACTCATGACACCTAATCATCATCAGAATAACCTGCAACATCACAAGTTACAGCCACAGTGTTCAATACTTTGGAATATTATTGGCAAGTGATACCTTAGTAAATTTTTAAGTGGACTATATTACTATATGCAGTTTGGCTAAGTGTTGTTTGGCTTGCTTTGCTCAAAATAGGTTTTACCTATTAGTTGAAATCACTAAGTTTTTCTTTGTCAAAACTTTTCCCAAGAAGCCACCAATAGACATTGGGGTCCTTCACCCTTGTTCACCCACAAGTTTTACTTAGAAGTTGGAGTGATGAGATTCTTGATAGCTTCCATGTCTTGATGCTCAAGTTGTCCATTGCCATGGACTTGGCTAAGTACTTAGATTTTTCCATCTGCAGAGGTTGTGCACTTTCCCCACCAGACTTGGTTTCCCAAGACAGGACCTTTCAGAAGCCTTTCCTTAGACCAAATGGACGCGCTCCAACCTATCAATCCCACTACCACCAACTGTCCAAATGGCTAAGTTCTAGCAACCTATGTGATCCAGGCAGAGCCCATATTGCCAAGTGGCTGCACTATAAGCTTCTCAACACTTGGCCTCTAAAATCCCTTTATTCCTGGGTGGCATACCACAAGTGAGATACACAAGGTAAACCATATCCATGGGCCTTGTGTAACCACTCAACCAAAAACCACCAATCAAGTCCCATTCCACCCAGGTGATTCATTGACTTAGTTGTTTTATTAAGAAAGCACAAGTCCAAAGACTTAGAAATATTTTCATCATAGCATGTATATACTTTACCACCCTTGTTTCCTACTAGCTAGGCTAAGCATGGCATAGTAACTTAACTTAGGAAATTTCTAGCAATGCTATATCTACTTAGGATTTCCCCAACATGGCATTTGGCAAAATATTAACACATGCAAGACTTAGCAAAAATACTTCTAATGCTTGTATGAAATATAGGGATGTAAATATTCATGAAGTACCACTTGCCTTGGTAGTTGGGAGATTAGCACTCCTCACAATCACAATCACTAGCACCAAAGTCTACACAAAAATGGTAGCACAAAATTACACACAATTCATATACAAACATAAATATATGCATGCATGCAAAATGCTAAATGATGATTTTTGAAACCCAACCAAGCAAGTGTATACTACTGAACCATAAACAAGTCAAAAACTTGCTAAACCAAGTTTATTTTACCCTAAAACAAATTCCTAAACAATTTCTATACTCAAAATAGCCTTAAACAAGTTTCTACAAACAAAGTCATTTTAACAGAAACTTTTCACTAAACACATTGCATAAACAGAAAGAGCTTGTCTTCCTGATTCCAACGGTATAAAATTTGCAAAAATCTAACGTGGGAATCAAAAGTTATAGCCATTTCAAAATTGGATCTAAATCTGTTTTCAAATCTGTTTTTGAATCAAACCCTAGCCACGTGTCTTAACCTTACTGGCGCGTACCGGTTCGGACAGATCGAGCTCTGCGGGCCGTAGGATCTAAATCAGATCTGGTGGCTCAGATGCGCGCTTACCCCTTCGCTTAAGTTCTAATTTCAGCCGTAGGATCTACATCTAACGATCCTAAACGCTTTAACCAAAGACGAGCGGCGCTAGCGGCGGCGACTGGCGGCGGCGCGTCTGTCAACGGCGGCGCTGGTGTTCTAGGTCGCGCGGGGGTGGGGGAAGAAGCTTACCAGAACCGCAGCGGTGTGCTGAAGCTCAAGGTGGTGATGGCTTGGGAAGGGGCGCACGGGGTCGTCGGAGATTCCTCGCCGGAGTTCGCGAACGCGTCGGGTGCGGCTGCTGTCGACGTTGGCGAGGTCCTGTGTCGCGCTAAGTCAAAAGGAAGGCACCGTCAGAAGCGCAAGACGATGGGGATCCTAATCGTATCAGACAGAGGGCAAGGGGCGGCTGGTACTTATGGGGAGAGGTCGCCGGAGTTCGTGCAGAGAGCGGCGGCGCTCAGTCGAAGTCGTTGCTGAAGCTACGGACCATGCGAGAACAAACGGGGCGTGTCAGTAGGTGCGCAAGGAGTTGCTGAGCTTGATAGCATGAGTCAGGGGCAGAGGGGAACACGGAGCTCACCGGAATTTGTCAGCGCGGTCGTCGGAACAGCGGTGGTGGCGGGCGAGTTGTGGGCAGCCTGGTGGCGTGAAGGGGAAATTTGTTGAGGGGAAATGGTCGCGAGAGAGGGGATTATATAGCCAGAGGCTCGACAAGAAACGTCTACTGAATCAATGCAATTTACCTCGCGGAATCAAAGCAGCAACGGGCAGCGGCGGAGTTCGTGCCCGGGATTTGGGGAAGACGATGATGACGTGGAGAGGGTCCACTCGTCAGTGAAATACGCAAAGAGAAAGTGGGGTCTGGGTGTCAGCGACCGCGTGGGTGCGTCTGCGCGTGCGAGAGAAAAAGAGATGGCCCGGGTGGGCTAGCTAGGCCGGTTCTGCTGTTGGGCTAGAATAGGAGCGCCTGGCCTTTTTCTTTTCTTTAATCCTTTTCTTTTTCTAGGATGAATTTCAGGAATGGTTTTCAAATGAATTCAAACTCTTTTTGAATTCAAATCTTTTATGGACTTTTGCAGTGTGCAACATACTCAAATCTAGGTATAAAACCATGTGGCCACTTTGAGTTAGCTTGGTTATTTTTGGAAAACAAAATAACAGGAACTTTGCACCTGTTTAGTAAATGTTTGAAAATGGTTTTTGAAACCATTTCTATTTTGTAAAATCTTATTCAAACTTCACACTCAAATCAATCCACAAGGAAGACAAACAACCTAGGTTTAAAACATTCAAACTCTCAAATGGGGATAGCCATTTGATTTAAGTTTGCTCACATAAAATGATAGCACCATGTGCTTCTGTTTTTCTTGAATTGAGTTTGAATTTGATCTCAAACTATATGCATGCATGAATGATATGCAATCTTTGAAATCATAATTTTAGGGATGTTACAAATCTAACCCCCTTAAGGTGAATCTCGCCCTCGAGATTCGGATTGGCTAGCAAATAGGTGAGGGTGGTCTTTCCGAAGATCATCTTCTCTTTCCCATGTTGCTTCTTCTTCGGAATGATGATTCCATTGCACTTTGCAAAACTTGATAGTTTTTGTCCTTGTGACTCTTTCTGCCGTCCCAAGGATTTTGATAGGTTTCTCTTCATAAGTAAGATCACTTTCTAGGTGAACTTCCTCCAAAGGTATGGTATCTTTCAAAGAAGTTACTTCCATTTCCGGGTGACATTTCTTAAGCTGACTCACATGAAACACATTATGGACTACTGACAGAGATTCTGGCAATTCAACTTCATAGGCAACTTCTCCTTTGCGACTCAAAATCTTGAATGGCCCAACATATCTTGGTGCCAATTTTCCTTTGATACCGAATCTTTTCACTCCACGAAGTGGTGATACTCTAAGATAAGCTCTATCATCAACTTCGTAGGTGACTTCTCTACGCTTAGGATCTGCGTAGCTTTTCTATCAGGACTGTGCTATCCTTAACCTGTCCTTAACCAATTTGACCTTCTCTTCGGCTTCTTTGATAAGATCTGGCCCGAATAAACTTCTTTCTCCCACACCATTCCATAACAATGGGGTGGTACACTTTCTTCCATAGAGAAACTCAAACGGTGCCATCTCAATGCTGGCTTGATAGCTATTGTTATAAGAAAATTCTGCGTAAGGCAGACTTTCATCCCAACTGGCTCCATAGTCTAGGGCACATGCCCTCAACAATTCTTCGAGAATCTGATTAGTCCTTTCTGTTTGTCCATCAGTTTGAGGATGAAAGGCAGTACTGAATTCCAATCTCGTTCCCAATGATTCATGCAGCTGTCTCCAAAAATGGGAAGTGAATTGAGTTCCTCTATCAGACACGATACTCTTGGGCACACCGTGAAGACATACAATTCTACTCATGTAAATTTTGGCTAACTTAGCACTTGTATAGGTTGTCTTCACGGGTATAAAATGAGCCACTTTAGTTAGGCGATCCACTACTACCCATATGGAATCATACCCTGACCTGGTCCTTGGTAATCCGGTAATGAAATCCATACCAATCTTGTCCCACTTCCAATCAGGAATAGGTAGTGGTTGAAGCAAACCTGCTGGTTTCTGATGCTCCGCTTTCACTCTACTACACACATCACACAAAGCAATATGTTCGGCGATGTCCCTTTTGAGATTGTTCCACCAAAATCTTTCTTTCATGTCCATGTACATTTTGGTGTTACCCGGGTGAATAGAATACGGGGAGTTGTGTGCTTCCTGCAAAATCAGTTTCCGCAACTCCGGATCTTGTGGAACACAAATACGTTTCCCATGCCATAAAGTACCCTGTTCGTCTTCATGGAAATTTTAGCTTTTCATGGGCCAATCCTTTCCTTAATCTCTTCAATTTCTTTATCAGTCTTCTGAGCTTCCTTGATCTTGTCCAACAAAGTGGGTTGAACATCCAAAGACATGAGATGTCCTTCAGGCACAATCTCCAATCTGAGTTTTCTGAATTGGGTACACAAATCATCTGGCAATTCTCCTTTGGTAAGGCCATTCACGAACACCTTACGACTTAGAGCATCTGCTACAACATTTGCTTTACCGGGGTGGTATTGCAAACTTAAGTCGTAGTCTTTGATAAGTTCTAGCCATCTTCTTTGTCTCATATTGATTTCCTTCTGGGTGAAGATATACTTCAAACTTTTGTGATCTGTGAACACTTCACAACGTTTTTCCAAAAGATAGTGTCTCCATGTTTTGAGTGCATGGACGATAGAGGCTAACTCCAAATCATGAGTAGGATAGTTTACCTCATGAGTTTTGAGTTGTCTCGAGGCATAAGCTACAACTTTTCCGTCTTGCATAAGTACTGCACCCAAACCTTGATGAGATGCATCACAATATACTTGGAAATCCTTTTCCAAATCTGGCAGACACAAAACTGGTGCTGTCACAAGTCTCTTCTTCAATTCTTGAAAGCTAACTTCACAACCTTCAGACCAAGCAAACTTCTTGTCTTTCTTTAACAATTCAGTCATGGGCTTAGCTACCTTAGAGAAATTCTCAATGAACCTTCTGTAGTAACCTGCTAAGCCAAGGAAACTACGAACTTCCTTCACGGACTTGGGAGATTCCCATTCAGTCATAGCTGAAACCTTAGCAGGATCAACTGCTACTCCATCCTTTGTCATAACATGACCTAGAAAACCAACTTCTTCTAACCAGAACTCACACTTTTTGAATTTGGCATAAAGTTTATGCTCCCTCAATTTCTCAAGTATCAAACGTAAGTGTCCTTCATGTTCTTCTTTGCTCTTGGAGTAGACTAAGATGTCATCGATGAAAACGACAACAAACTTGTCAAGGAATTCCATGAACACCTTGTTCATCATATTCATGAAATATGCCGGGGCATTGGTCAAACCAAAAGGCATTACGGTATACTCATACAATCCATACCTTGTGGTGAACGTTGTTTTAGGTATGTCTTGTTGTCTTATCTTGAGTTGAAAATAGCCTGACCGGAGATCAATCTTCGAGAACACACATGCTCCTTCTAGCTGATCAAACAAGTCATTGATTCTAGGCAAAGGGTATTTGTTCTTGATAGTTACCTCGTTGAGTGAACGGTAATCTATGCATAACCTTTGACTTCTATCTTTCTTCTCTACAAACAAAACTGGAGCTCCCCAAGATGAAGAACTTGGTTGAATGAATCCTTTCTGCAACTGTTCTCCTAGTTGCTTCTTGAGTTCTTTCAGTTCATCAACTGACATTTTATAGGGTCTCTTTGCTATTGGTCCAGAACCTGGTACCAAATCTATCAGAAACTCCACATCTCTATCTGGTGGCATTCCTGGCAATTCCTCCGGAAACACATCCGGATACTCCTTCACAATGGGCACACTGTCCATGCTAACCCCTTAAGAGAATTTAGCTTACTCCCTTTTGGTTCAAAGTTGGACTTGAATTTAATCCGTTTTCTTTCCGGGATTGTGAGTGCAACAGTAGGATTAGCACAACCTAGTACTCCTTCATACTTAGCCATCCAATCCATTCCCAATATTACATCCAATCCTTGGGAATCTAGGATTATCAGACTCACTGGGAACTTATGCTTTCCAAACTCTATTACTAGATCCCGGCATCCAAGACTTACTATCATATCTCCTCCCGGAGAACTAACTTTTATTGGGCACCCAATGTTTTCAGTTGGAAACCCATTTCTATCAACAAATGCTTTTGATATGAATGAATGCGATGCTCCAGTATCAAAAAGAACAAATGCTGGAATAGAATTTAGTCTGAACTTACCAGCAACAGCATCAGGTTCCTCATAGACCTCCTCCACATTGATGTGGTTCACCTGTCCTTTCTGGAAAGGATTTGGCTTGTTAGGTCCTTCAACTTTCTTTTCAGGGCACTCATTTGCATAATGCCCCAGCTTCTTGCATTTGAAGCATTCAACCTGACTGATGTCCCTCTTAGCTGGCTGACTTCCACTTCCATTGCCACTGTGGTGGCTCTTATGTCCACTCTTGTGGTTCTTGTACTTGTCATTGTCATGATTGCGATGATGCTTGTTGTCATGACGGTTGTGGTTGTGGTGCTTGTTGAATTTCCCATGCTTGTGGAATCCTGAGCTTCCACTGTCATCATAGTGAGATCGTTTGTGAGACGATCCCGAGCTGTGCTTGTCGGAGTGCTTCCTCTTTCTACTCTCAACTTGCTTTATTTTGTTCTCCAAAATAGCAGCCTTGTCACACAGAGACTGATAAGTGGGAACATATGCTACAGACAACTGCAGATTCAGCTCATCATTCAAGCCTTCCAGAAATTTTTCCTTTCTCTTTGCATCTGTGTCAACCTCATCCGGTGCATAACGCGCTAGATTATTGGATCTCCTCAATGTATTCAGCCACGCTGCGGTGGCGCTGCTTCAGATTGTGGAACTCTTTCTTTTTCAGGCTCATTATTCCCGATGAGATATGAGCAGTGCGAAAGCCATCCTCAAAGATAGCCCATGTCACCTCATCTATGGGAGTGGTGATCTGGAAGTTGTCCCACCAAGTGGCGGCTGGTCCTTCTAGCAGATGTGCTGCAAATCTGACCTTTTTAGCATCCGTGCAGCCTACTGTTACCAAGTCCTTATTTACTGAGCGTAGCCAGTCATTGGCCACCATGGGATCAGTCGTCCCCGAGAACTTAGCTGGCCTCAATCTCAAGAACATGGTAAGCATATCAAAGCCCGGAGGGTTGTTGTTGTTGTTGTTATTGTTGTTATTGTTTTGGTTCTGGATGAACATTGTCATCATCTGCATTAGCTGAGTTTGGGCAGTCATCATCTGCTGCATTTCTGGAGTGATGTTGTTGGGGTCGGGGTTTGCACGACGGGGAGGCATCTGTGGTTTGTTCAAATAGAGATAAGAATGAGATACCCATAGATGTTTTTCATGCACATTACATCACATAAGCAATCACAAGCATGCAACAAGGTAAAAGATCAACAACAAGATAATAAGTTCACAAAGTAAAACACACAAGTAGCAATACATCCACATGTCGGATGGTCCAATAACAAGTCCTCAATAACAAGTACGATAATAAAAGATAAACGAGTAGTCAAGTCTACTCATCAGCATCAATCTCCTCCTCGACAAAGGTAAGACCTGCATTCTCCATCGCGGTCTTGTTCTCCTCAATAGTAGTGGTCAAGGTCTCTATCTTGGCCTTGAGAGCCCTCTTCTGGGAACGAAGCCTCTCAATCACCGTCTGCTGCTGCTCTAGCTCGAAGTCCTTGGACTACAGTTCTTCAGTCCCGGATCTTCTTGTTCCTATCCTGGACACGATTCTCCTGACTCTTGAACTTCCTGTCCTAGGTCTCGAACTTCGCCTCCATCTCCTTGACTATCTCGTCCTGCTGCGCGAAGAGCTTGTCCTTCTCGCGAAGCTGCACCTGGAACTCGTCATTACTGAGCATGATGTTGGTCTTGTCTGTGTCCAAGTGCCTAATGAGAGACTCTAAGTCCTGGAGATACAGACGTATCGGCTCTGCTGCGTCCCTCGAGTCGTCCTCGAAGTCGATGGACTCTCCGTCATCATCACGTCTTCCGAAGACGTGAAAGTGAGTGTCTCTAACCTGTCGGGAGTGTCGTCCTAGAAGACGTCCTATCAGGTCCTGCATAACTACCTCCATGCCTCTCTTCCTATCATCGTGCATAAGCTTGAAGACGATGGCCTCCGTAGTAGGCTCTGTCTGACATCCGGGCTGGTTCACCTTGAAGCCCCAGAGGTCCTTCCTCTCGAACTTGGTGAGTGGATGCACCATGATGGTGGGAAGAGGGAGATTGAGCAAAGTGGTAAGCTCAACGATACGAGGACCAAAACGGGTAACCTGGAACTCCTCAACAATGCTGATGGTAACAGGCATCTATTTATAAGATAGAAAAGTTAGAACAACACAATTCAAGATAAACAAGAAGTCAAAACATCACATACATATCCTTGGAAGGCAAAACACACAAGTCATGCATACATGAAACCATTACATCAACCAAGGTCCAATCTTATTTTAAGATAACATTTTGGAAAATAAGGTGATAGGTGGTGGTCCAACTAACGAAGTACGTTTACAATCCTATCTCACTGGATCTGTTGGCTAACACAATGTTCCTAGAAGCAATCAGCCTATCTTGCTCACATGATTCCATCACTAAGTCTATAATATCTCCTCTTAAGGTTTGGTTGGTAGCTTCCAACTCTTGGGTATGTTCCTTCTCTTTCTTCAAGTCTTTTTGGAGATTGAGCATTCTGCACTTGACTCTAGCACTAAGTTCTTTGATAGTCCTCCAAGCTACTTCTCTTGCTGACTCAAAGAATGTGGTGTGCACCACAGTGTTGGTGTACATGCAGAATCCTTTTTCTTTGTGGTTGTCTTCCTTGTTTTTGTACAAGTGAAGTTGCACCCACCAGTACTCAACTCCTTCATCCATCACTGGAAAGCCCTTGTACACAGCTGCACCATGTATTTCCATTGCCACCATGAGGTCCTTGAGAATTTTGGGGAACTCCGTCTCACACTCCAAAGTCATGGTTATGAGTGGTCCTTTCCTTACGGCTTCATTGATGGAATTCATCTACAAATAGAGATGAGAAAGAAGATTAGAAAAGTTTACGAGAAGAATAGACAAGTGTAGAAGTAGTTGAAAATTTTCCTTAGTGGTTTCCAATCCTAGGGTCATAATCCTACAGGCAACACAGTGCTCTGATACCATCTATAAGATCCCTCCTTTGTAAAGGAAAAGGAACCCTGTGATTGCAATGCTAGTCCCTGGATCATTGCTAGCATCCATAGTTTAAGATGAAGTACACAGATACAAAGGTCATTTATTACATCCATTCCAGAGATAAACATAGTCTTTACAACTCAAGGCCACAGGCCTATTACAAGAGTTTGGAATAAGTAAATAAACATAAGTCTTCATCTTCATGTGCCACAGGCAAGCATGTTGAGTGTAGACTCATGACACCTAATCATCATCAGAATAACCTGCAACATCACAAGTTACAGCCACAGTGGTCAATACTTTGGAATATTATTGGCAAGTGATACCTTAGTAAATTTTTAAGTGGACTATATTACTATATGCAGTTTGGCTAAGTGTTGTTTGGCTTGCTTTGCTCAAAATAGGTTTTACCTATTAGTTGAAATCACTAAGTTTTTCTTTGTCAAAACTTTTCCCAAGAAGCCACCAATAGACATTGGGGTCCTTCACCCTTGTTCACCCACAAGTTTTACTTAGAAGTTGGAGTGATGAGATTCTTGATAGCTTCCATGTCTTGATGCTCAAGTTGTCCATTGCCATGGACTTGGCTAAGTACTTAGATTTTTCCATCTGCAGAGGTTGTGCACTTTCCCCACCAGACTTGGTTTCCCAAGACAGGACCTTTCAGAAGCCTTTCCTTAGACCAAATGGACGCGCTCCAACCTATCAATCCCACTACCACCAACTGTCCAAATGGCTAAGTTCTAGCAACCTATGTGATCCAGGCAGAGCCCATATTGCCAAGTGGCTGCACTATAAGCTTCTCAACACTTGGCCTCTAAAATCCCTTTATTCCTGGGTGGCATACCACAAGTGAGATACACAAGGTAAACCATATCCATGGGCCTTGTGTAACCACTCAACCAAAAACCACCAATCAAGTCCCATTCCACCCAGGTGATTCATTGACTTAGTTGTTTTATTAAGAAAGCACAAGTCCAAAGACTTAGAAATATTTTCATCATAGCATGTATATACTTTACCACCCTTGTTTCCTACTAGCTAGGCTAAGCATGGCATAGTAACTTAACTTAGGAAATTTCTAGCAATGCTATATCTACTTAGGATTTCCCCAACATGGCATTTGGCAAAATATTAACACATGCAAGACTTAGCAAAAATACTTCTAATGCTTGTATGAAATATAGGGATGTAAATATTCATGAAGTACCACTTGCCTTGGTAGTTGGGAGATTAGCACTCCTCACAATCACAATCACTAGCACCAAAGTCTACACAAAAATGGTAGCACAAAATTACACACAATTCATATACAAACATAAATATATGCATGCATGCAAAATGCTAAATGATGATTTTTGAAACCCAACCAAGCAAGTGTATACTACTGAACCATAAACAAGTCAAAAACTTGCTAAACCAAGTTTATTTTACCCTAAAACAAATTCCTAAACAATTTCTATACTCAAAATAGCCTTAAACAAGTTTCTACAAACAAAGTCATTTTAACAGAAACTTTTCACTAAACACATTGCATAAACAGAAAGAGCTTGTCTTCCTGATTCCAACGGTATAAAATTTGCAAAAATCTAACGTGGGAATCAAAAGTTATAGCCATTTCAAAATTGGATCTAAATCTGTTTTCAAATCTGTTTTTGAATCAAACCCTAGCCACGTGTCTTAACCTTACTGGCGCGTACCGGTTCGGACAGATCGAGCTCTGCGGGCCGTAGGATCTAAATCAGATCTGGTGGCTCAGATGCGCGCTTACCCCTTCGCTTAAGTTCTAATTTCAGCCGTAGGATCTACATCTAACGATCCTAAACGCTTTAACCAAAGACGAGCGGCGCTAGCGGCGGCGACTGGCGGCGGCGCGTCTGTCAACGGCGGCGCTGGTGTTCTAGGTCGCGCGGGGGTGGGGGAAGAAGCTTACCAGAACCGCAGCGGTGTGCTGAAGCTCAAGGTGGTGATGGCTTGGGAAGGGGCGCACGGGGTCGTCGGAGATTCCTCGCCGGAGTTCGCGAACGCGTCGGGTGCGGCTGCTGTCGACGTTGGCGAGGTCCTGTGTCGCGCTAAGTCAAAAGGAAGGCACCGTCAGAAGTGCAAGACGATGGGGATCCTAATCATATCAGACAGAGGGCAAGGGGCGGCTGGTACTTATGGGGAGAGGTCGCCGGAGTTCATGCAGAGAGCGGCGGCGCTCAGTCGAAGTCGTTGCCGAAGCTACGGACCATGCGAGAACAAACGGGTCGTGTCAGTAGGTGCGCAAGGAGTTGCTGAGCTTGATAGCATGAGTCAGGGGCAGAGGGGAACACGGAGCTCACCGGAATTCGTCGGCGCGGTCGTCGGAACAGCGGCGGCGTCGGGCGAGTTGTGGGCAGCCTGGTGGCGTGAAGGGGAAATTTGTTGAGGGGAAATGGTCGCGAGAGAGAGGGGATTATATAGCCAGAGGCTCGACAAGAAACGTCTACTGAATCAATGCAATTTACCTAGCGGAATCAAAGCAGCAATGGGCAGCGGCGGAGTTCGTGCGCGGGATTTGGGGAAGACGACGATGACGTGGAGAGGGTCCACTCGTCAGCGAAATACGCAAAGAGAAAGTGGGGTCTGGGTGTCAGCGACCGCGTGGGTGCGTCTGCGCGTGCGAGAGAAAAAGAGATGGCCCGGGTGGGCAAGCTGGGCCGGTTCTGCTGTTGGGCTAGAATAGGAGCGCCTGGCCTTTTTATTTTCTTTAATCCTTTTCTTTTTCTAGGATGAATTTCAGGAATGGTTTTCAAATGAATTCAAACTCTTTTTGAATTCAAATATTTTCTGGACTTTTGCAGTGTGCAACATACTTAAATCTAGGTATAAAACCATGTGGCCACTTTGAGTTAGCTTGGTTATTTTTGGAAAACAAAATAACAGGAACTTTGCACCTGTTTAGTAAATGTTTGAAAATGGTTTTTGAAACCATTTCTATTTTGTAAAATCTTGTTCAAACTTCACACTCAAATAAATCCACAAGGAAGACAAACAACCTAGGTTTAAAACATTCAAACTCTCAAATGGGGATAGCCATTTGATTTAAGTTTGCTCACATAAAATGATAGCACCATGTGCTTCTGTTTTTCTTGAATTGAGTTTGAATTTGATCTCAAACTATATGCATGCATGAATGATATGCAATCTTTGAAATCATGATTTTAGGGATGTTACACTACTGATGCAAACAAACCCTTACTTGTTACCATGCCCATTATATGCCCTAAGCATATGTGATCATATCCACTTGATACCCCCTCCTAGTTTTATTTGCAAGCTTTCTACTTTATTTTCTTTATCAAAGCTACTCCCTTAGAAGGTACTTAACTAACCTATAGATTCTAGAAAGATATTTGAAGGTTGCATAAAGAGCATAAAATTTGGCCTAAGTTAGATAATCTTGATGTCATCCTAAGGCATGAGATTGAACTTAGTTAAAACTCCACTTGTTTACCACCCCTCATTAGTGCTTACCCCCACTTGTAGAGGCTAGTGCTAAGCTTAAAACTTGATCAACTTTAGTTGGGAATACTTGTGGAAAAATGGTTATGAAAACCTTAGAATGATGGATCATTCTACTGAGATGTTTTGACATGTGTTTCTGAACACCAGATGATTTGGTGATGAAAATGTTGAGGCATGAGCCTTAGCCCTTTATAAAACTGATGGTTGTCTGGATGCGATACCATTCCAATTTTACCGTACAACCACAATACCCGAAGATTGGGTAGGCTTGACTGGAAACTTATATACCTTAGTATTGGTTCCCTCACGGCCAAGGTCTGAGATGAGGCTACCTTGTGAAGATTGTCCACCTGTGCAGTACCCAAGACGATAGTTGGTCATGGTTGGGAGGCCAAACTCACAGGAGAGGTGCTTATACTAGGGTGTGTAATTGAAAGGTTAGGATTGATTATCCGCATACTGAGTATGGTGAATTCAGGATTTGTTCCTGACGGATGTATCGAATGTTGTGGTGAAAGTGTACAATCTCTGCAGAGTGTAAAACTATTCGAATAGCCGCGTCCGCGGTTATGGACAGTTGGAGTGGCCATACTGTTCCCCCGTCAGAAGTTTTCAAAATGTCTTGTGAAATGAATTGAGAATTTGATTTGACCATAATAGAGTGGTGATATGAAATACAAGTTCCCACTTAGGTGTTATAAACTTCAACTAGCTTTCTTGTTTCAGCACTTAGTGAAAGTAAATCTGGCTTTTGCAAAATAACCCTAGAGCTTAGTGTCCTATTACAAAAAAAAACCTTCACTTGTTAGTATTAGTTTGCGAGTACTTAAAGAGTACTCATGGCTTTGTCCCTGGCTATTTTCGTGGCCAGACTATGAAGAAGAGTACCTGGAGGATGGACCCCAGGAAGGTTACGACAACTAGAATCATCTCCCATCGTCAGCATTGCCTATGACCCCGAAGATGGAGCTTCGCCTATGCTACCGTTATTATTACGTATTCCGTTGCTTGAGTTGTATTAAGAACTAGATCATGAGATCCTTATTTGTGTAAGACCTTATGTATGGTTTGTAATGGATGATGTACTGTGGTATCCAATTCTGTTATGTCTCGCAAAAATGGTAATCCTGGGATTGCCATGTATGGCATAACATGCATCTGGGATTAAAAATCCGGGTGTTGACACCCATGCTCGCCACCACTAGGACCTGAGTTCTTGCCTTTGGAACCGAGACAAGCGCACAACCACACGGGGCATGGACAACCTTACGAGCAACTAACTTGCCTAGTAGATTCCATGAGTCACATAGTTCGGGTGTTCCATTCGACATATGCATAGAAAACCTTTTGAAAGATTTGCCGGGTAAAGGTGCATTCATAACAGGTAGGTAAGCATGGTGGGGGTTTCTTGGGGTCGATGGATCCCCTGGTGAACCAACCTCGCCTCACATCTTTAAGTACCGGCTTCAGGATTTGACCCGTTACGGCGGAACCATACTTATTGCGTGACTCATGGTCTCGGCGAAAGCAAGGTAAACGTCGTGTCTAACCACCCTCTGTCGGCCTTCCAAGGAAGAGGGCTAATCATTGTGGCATTAAGAGAAGGTTAGTACGTGTGGGTAGAGTTGTACACCCCTGTAGGGTAATAATCTTTTCGAAAAGCCATGTTCACGGTTATGAACGCTTGGTGACCAGATTCTAAGATCATAGAGAACTTTAACCTAATCGTAAAACTTGGCAGATCAACGTGTGTTAAGGATGCTTCCTCATGGGTACAAGGGGGTGGTCCTAGTTCATATGATGATGATGATTTGGTGGATATCAAAAGATGATGATCAATATTTCAGAGATGTCTCTCTCTTATCCCCTTTTAAAATATTCTGATTAGCCGAGATTCTTCTCTCTCCCTTGTTTTATAAACAAAGATGGCTTTATGCAAAATAACTCCACTAGCCATAAGTCTTGCGGAGTACACCCTGTACTCACCCTTGCTTTGTTGATACTTTTGGCAGAGTAAGTGTTCCCTGAAGATCAGTTGGTACTACATCGACATCGACGAGTAGCTTGGGGTTCCCAGCCGGCAGCCTGGAATCTATGGGCTGGGACGTCATCGTTATGCTTCAGGCCTTTTAGGCCATTTGTTAAGTTCGCTATACTTCATAGCATAATTTGCCTTTCATTGTTTGATGTTTGTGGTCAGTGACCTCTGCTTGTAATATTTTGGATCTTCGCTCACTTATGAGGTTGCTGTAATAATCTTCGCTCAGAATTACCTTGGTGTCTTGTTTTTGTGCAGAAAATGAATTATCAGGAAAAATGCCAGAAAATATGCCAAAAATTATATTTCACCAGAAGACCCACGGAGCCAGAAGACGAGACGGAGAAGGGGCCTGGGGGGCCCACACCCCTGCCAGGCGCGGGTGGGCCCTGCCCACGCCTAGGGGGTGCAGCTACCCTAGGCACCCTCTCGGCCTCCCTCTACGCCTATAAGTTGCTTTTCGACCTAAAAACCGACGGGGGTTCGATAGTTTTCTAGAAAGAGTTCCGCTCCACCACCTCCACCAGAAACCAAGATTCGGATCCAAAAACTCCGCTCTCGCACCCTGCCGGGACGGGGAATTTGGATAGGATCATCGCCATCGTCATCACCAACGCATCTCCATCAACCACCGATGTTTCCCTCATCCATGAGTGAGTAATCCCCCGCTATAGGCTTGGGGATGGTAGGGATTGGATGAGTTCTATCATGTAATTGAATAAGATCTGTTAGGGCTTAGTGCCTAGTATCTCTATTAGTGCTATTTGACTTTGTTGCAACTTGTTGTGCTTAATGCTTGTCACTAGGGCCCAAGTGCCATGATCTCAGATCTGAACTTATTATTGAATCATTATGATAGTATTGTTTGTGATCTTATCTGCAAGTTGTGTACACATATCATTATCCCGATCCAAAGGCCCCAAAGTGATAATAATTGGGACAACCGAAGGGGATGGTTGTGGTGTGACGATCACATGTGTTCATGGAGTGTTAATGATTTGCTCCGGTGCTATATTAAAAGGAGCACCTTAATTGCCAGTAGTTCCCTAGAGGCCCCGCTGCCGCGGGCTGGCTGGACAGAAGATGTTGTGTAAGTTCTCATTGCGAGCACGTATGACTATATTTGGAGCACATGCCTAGGCTTGTTTAGTACATGGATGCTTGTTATTATTTATATGCAATGTCCTATATCTTGAAGTTACATGTTTAGACTTGTCCATGTAACGCCCGTCCATCCATCCCTATGCCTACCGCACTCGAATCCTACTATTACCGTTACTGTTACTATTGCTCGTGTTCCAATGTTGCTGTTGCTTTTCTGTTGCTACTACCAAACTGTTGCTACTGATAAACTTCTGTGAGCAAGAACTATTTCCAGGTGCAGCTAAACTGAAAACTCAGTTGTTAAGGCTTGCAAATATTCTTTGGCTCCCCTTGTGTCGAATCAATAAATTGGGTAATACTACCCACGAAGACAGTTGCGAGCCCCTATACTTGTGGGTCATCAAGACTATTTTCTGGCACCGTTGCCGGCGAGCATAGCTTTATTTGTAAGTTCACTTGGATCTTTTATTGTTCACTGCTACTCCGTTCATCATGGGTAAGTCTCGTGATGGAAACTTCCGTATTTTACCATCCAATACAAGAAGAGGTACAGTCCTAAACACCTATGTTGCTCTTGATTCACCGTCTGTTATAAGTAAGCTTGTTACACCACCACCACATACTCATGCTACACACACTGCTACTACTGCTGAATCTGAAATTGCTTTTGATGGTCATGATGTTACTTCTACTGTGCTTAATGCGAGTGGTTCATTAGGTCCTTTTCTAGATGCTACTATGGCTAGTCTAGGAAATACCGAAACTCCTAGTGAAGACACTATTACACCTGTTAGCTCACCTGATTCTGGAGAAAGTTATGATATTAATGATGGTTACATTGAGTTCACTAATGAATTTGTTGAAGAGTGTCGAAACACAGATGGTATTAGTGCTATTAAGATTCTCCTTGCTAGACGCACCATTATGCCTAAATTGTCCTCTGATCCTAAGTTTGCCACCTCTCCCGTAGATATTAAAGATAAAGATTATGATTTCTATCGTGATTTATCTTATTTAGATATTGTTGAGAAAGAACCTTTTTGTGGGACTGAAAATGAGAGTGTTGTGGCTCATATGAATGAGCTTTCTACTATGAGTGCTTTGTTCTCTGATGATTTTAAGATGTGCAAGTACTTTGTTACTAAGATCTTCCCTTTTTCACTAAAAGGAGAAGCTAGGGCTTGGTTTAATAGATTACCTCCTAGTTCCATTGATAGCCCTGATTGCTTGATTGCTTCTTTTTTCCATAAATATTTTCCTCCCAGTGCTAGACATGCTTCTTTGCAGAGACTTTTTGATTTTAAACAGGAAGAAAAAGAGAAATTGCTTGAGTCATGGACAAGGTTTTGTGCCTTGATTCATGCACATCCTGGTACCTAAGAATGAACTTCTTGATATTTATTATAATGGACTAACTGATGATTCTAGGACATACCTAGATAGCTTTCCTGATTGTGTTTTCAGGAAAAGAACTCCTACAGATGCTGAAGAATTAATGGCTAAGATAAGCAAGATTTATGATGATTGGACTTCAACTGAGCTAAATACACCTGAGCCTATTACTCCTGAACCAGAAGTGCCTGAACCAGTTCCAACACCAACACAAAAGAAGAGGGGAGTTATTGCATTAAATGATGAAGTGATGAAGGAAGCTAAGAAGTGTCTAAAGGAGAAGGGTATTAGAGCTGAGGATGTGAAGAATCTACCTCCTATAGAAGAATTATGTAAGCCAATTCCCCACTCATCCACTATTGAGGTACACTCTCTCCAACACTTTGATGAAGGTGATATTCCTTATGGTAAGCCTCCTGATCAATGTTTAGAGGAACTTGACACATTTATTGTTAAACAAGGGTATTTTAATAAACAAGTTCAGAATAATTTATTGGAAAACTCTAGAGCTATCAATGAGTTGAAAGATATTTTGGAAAGAACTTTTAATGATATTAAAATGCTTTGTAAACACTTTCAAATGGTTCAAACCCAACTTGATCAACTTGCTAAGGTACAAAAGGATATGCTAGTTAATGCCTTAGGAAATAAACATGCTTATGGAATTAGAACTAGGAGTGGTATAGCTACTCAAGATCCCTTATATCCTGAAGGACACCCTAAAAGAATTGAGAAGGACTCTCAACAAGGTGAGAGTAGTAGTAGTCCTCGTAAGAGAAAGAAAAAGAAACATAAGATAGTTGAGGAATCACTTGAACCTGTTGTAGATCCTAATAGTATATCTGTCTCTGATGCTGAAACTGAGAGTGGTAATAATAATGATGCTCCTGATAAGGAGGAAGTTGAGGAAGAACCCGAGAATCACACTAAGAACACTAGGTACACTAAGGAGGATTTTATTGCTAAGAAACATGGTAAAGAGAGAGAACCTTGGGTGCAGAAACCTATGCCTTTTCCAGGTAAGAAACACAAGTCAAAGGAGGAAGAACACTACAACAAGTTTTGTGACTGGATGAAGCCTTATTTTTGTAAATTCCTTTGGCTGATGCTATTAAATTGCCTCCTTATTCAAAGTATATGAAGGATATTATCTCTAATAAAAGGAAGATTCCTAATGAGGAGATTTCTACTTTGCTTGCTAATTACTCCTTCAATGGTAAGGTTCCAAAGAAACTTGGTGATCCAGGTATACCAACTATTCCTTGCTCTATTAAGAACAATTATGTTAGAACTGCTTTATGTGATTTGGGAGCTGGAGTTAGTGTTATGCCTTTTTCTCTCTACAAGAGACTCCAGCTAGAAAAGTTGATACCAACTAATATATATCTTTGCAAATGGCTGATAAGTCAACTACTATTCATGTTGGCATATGTGAGGATGTTCTTGTTCAAGTGGCTCATAATTGCTCGGTTTTGACTGATTTTGTTGTGCTTGAAATGCTTGAAGATGATAATATGTCTATTATTCTTGGGAGACCTTTTCTTAATACTACAGGTGCTGTCATCAATTGTAATCGAGGAAAAGTAACATTCAATATTGATGACAAAGAGCACACTCTTTATTTCCCCAAGAAAGTTGCTAGAAGCTATTGCCTAAATTCCATTGAAAATGTTGAGAGCATAAAGGTTGGAGAAATATATTGTCCCATTCCACAAGGAAATTTTGAAATTATTATGATTGGGACCATTGCTATCAAGTATGAGAATTAAAGAAAGGTCATGGACAACCATACATTTGGTGAAATATTTGAGAGTGATGCACCTACAAGGGCAAGGCTTCCAAGGTCATCCACCAGTACTAGACCCTCATACAATGAGGATCTCATTACTCCGCGATTTGGTGACAAGGGAGATGAGGGGGATGCGCATCCCTCCGCCTTTCCTTGCCAAACTTTCTTGCGGGCTGCTAGGATTCTTAATGAGTTTATGACCTTGGTGCGGAGGTTTGGTCTAACAAGTATTATGCAGGATGAGAGCGTGTAGTATGCTATGCTCACAAAAACATTTGTGGAGAGTTTCTCCTTCACTAACAGTGTATTCCATCCAGATGTTTCCTTCAAAGTTTATGGCAGGTCTTATCATATGACATTGAAGAAATTGTGTGGGGCTCTTGGAATTGGTACAGCTGGGTCAGCAAAGAAGATTCCAGCCCAACCAACTGATTTGTTGGAGCCCTATCGCGGAATAACCAACGATGATAACCGTAGAGCTCAACGGGGAAAGAAAAGGAACATTCACCTTCCAGCCATCAGGTACTTCACTTACTATCTTGCCACTAGTGTTCTTGGTAGGGAGAACACTAGTAATATTTCCAGTTATCATTTGGCTTTCTTAGCTGCTGCACTCAACAATCAGACCAAGTATAATCTTGGTTCTCTCATTGCTCGTCGCTTAACAGCTAAGGGACCCATTTATGGTGGAGTTATTGCTATGTGTGTTGATGCTTCCTTAGACATTGTTGTTGATCCAAATGATACAATTTTGGCTCCTTAGAGGCTTGATCTTGCTGCCATGAAGGCGCACCATTTTGTCACTAATGGCTCTACCTTTGAGAAGTTGGTCTATAAAATGTTGTTTATTGACGGGGAAGAGAGAGAGATCCCTCTCCCCCAAACCACTTTGTTCAGTATTTCTCAGGGACCTTTGTCACTCTCCAAGGAGGAGATGGATGAGTTGCTACGCTCCCTTAACTTCCATGGGCACTATCAGGAGGAAGCGCCCCCATATGACCCCGCGGTACACTACACAGGGGAGGCCTCGGGCTCGTACTAGGACGAGGGAGACTCCTCGTCATACTACGAAGGTGCACCTACTTGGAACCATGGGATTGAGACCCACTTAGGCCAAAAGACTAAGCTTGGGGGGAGGTATACCGACATCACACTCACCTATATATCATGTTCGGTCGGTTCTTTGTATATCCATTGTTTCGCTTTCTTTTTGTTTCTTGTTGCTTCTTTCTCAAAAACACAAAAATACCAAAAATATTTTCATTGTTTCTCTTGGTTTGTTTTTGCTTTGTTGCCTTCTTTAAAAAAATCGAAAATACCAAAAATATTTGTTGTTCTTCTTTGGTTTTGTGAGTTCTTTGCAGGGTTCAGCCGTCCTCGGTGGATTCTAGTTTTCATGTTATTATTCAAGTCACACAAGTGAAGGGCAATAATGAAGATTAAGACAACTTGAGGACTGGTAAGAGGCTGGTAAAGAACTCTATTTGTTTCGTTTTTGTACATATACTCATCATTGTGAGCATGCTTAGTATGTTCATGGTAAGGAGTGTGTTACTGATGGATGCTTAGTAGTTCTTGCTTGTCTATGATTAGCTCCAGCTTGCTAATAGTTTGTAGCATGTCATATGAATGTTTGCTTGCATTGTTTTATTCATATTTTGGTATGAAAATGTGGTATCCTCCTTTGACTGTTCATGTGAATCGACTTGGCACATGCTCATGCATGCATATGAATAATCAATAGTCAGTAAGCCTTGATGATTTATTTTGCCTCAGAGTTCGTGTATCACTTTCATGCCATAATTAGTCCTGTTTTGTTGCAAGCATGATTATGACAGTTATTGCTCTCTTGTTTGTCGCTCCCTTTATTTTGCTAGCCTTCACTTGCACTGAGTATGAGCTCTACCTATGCTTCCAACTCCCCAAAACCAATATTGCCAGCTGTGTCCACCATACCACCTATTAGCATCGTTCGCTATTTCATTGCATATTCCTATGCCGTGTTTTCTTCCAAAATAAAATGTTTGTCTATTTTGAGGAAGTTAGTTAGTAAAGCTCTCACGAACTTGATGGCACACTTTATTCCTTGCACTTAATAATCTTGAACCATTGTGACTAGTCCATGAAAATTATATGCTTGCTAATTATATGCTGGGAGTCATCAAAACCGTGATGTCACGGGGAACGCTTTCAACACTTGTTGGATATCATATCTAGTTGATACTTTGCTCTTTTGTTTACGGATGTCAATGATGTGAAATAAAAGGGGAGCTTGTGAGTTCATGGAGTCTATACATTGTGTTAGAGAAACGCCTGGGCCGCTAGGCTAAGCCATGCCTAATCATGGTGGAAACTTGCAGCATCAGCATAATGAGCATTTATGAAGCATCCTCAATAAAAAGCTATGCATATGGTAAATAAAAAGATTGCTGAGATGCTAATTGTCTGCTTGCCTTGTCATTTTGGTTATGGGAATGCTCCTGTACCATGTGCAAGGGTTACCCCATTGGCGGTTCTCGATGATATGCATGTATTTACAATGACAAGAACTTTCAGGTGACTAAAGTTGAGTAGCATGCGGAGCGGCCCTCATACTCAAGGGACTTGGGATTTCCAGTCTATGGTCTGTCAAGCATATGATTCAGAGTGGACCTCACTTTCACCTTAACCACATGAAGATGTCTATGATAGGGGCAATGAGAGCTCAAAGCTAATGATTACCTTCCTTTTAACATTTGGAAGCCTTTCAAACCTTTCAAAACCATTTTCACAACTTTGTTGAGTCACCACTTATTCTATGAGCACCTTCTTGAGAGCATAGTTGTCATTCTTGTGTTTGTTCCAAAACTTGGTTAATTATGTCATGACTTTGATGCTTGTATCTCTGATATATTTATCTCTAGTCTTCACTTGAACTTCAGAGGTGCCTTGGCATTTATATTGTGCTCTTCAAACAAAGTCAAGTGAGATACCACTCTATCATACCTTATTAGGAGCATTGCAATGTTGCTTATGTTTATGTTTCATGCTACTTATTATTATTGAGTTGGTTTCTCTTCATAGCTTACAATGACTATTGAGTAGACTTAGTTGCATACTTCTTATTATGAATTGTCTAAGCATCTACTCCCGTGCTGAGAATATTTACATCATATGAAGCAATGTGTTCGTGAAAGTTCTTTAATTGCACTCAGTTTTCAACTGAATTGTTCGAGGACAAGAAATAAGCTAAGCTTCGGGGAGTTGATACGTCAAAAATGTATCTACTTTCTTGAACACTTTGCTATTGTTTCTCCTCTAAACTTGTGTGATTTGGATAAAACTAACACGGACTGACGCTTTTTTCAGCAGAATTACCTTGGTGTCTTGTTTTTGTGCAGAAAATGAACTATCAGGAAAAATCCTGGAAAATATGCCAAAAATTATATCTCACTAGAAGACCCACGGAGCCATAAGATCAGACGGAGAAGGGGCCTGGGGAGCCCACACCCCTTCCAGGCGCGGGTGGGCCCTGCCCGCGCCTAGGGGGTGCAGCCACCCTAGGCACCCCCTCGGCCTCCCTCTGCGCCTATAAGTTGCCTTTCGACCTAAAAACCGAGGGGGGTTTGATAGTTTTCCAGAAAGAGTTCCGCTCCGCCGCCGCCACCAGAAACCAAGATTTGGATCTAGAAACTCCGTTCTGGCACCCTGCCGGGACAGGGAATTTGGAGAGGATCATCGCCATCGTCATCACCAATGCATCTCCATCAACCGCCGATGTTTCCCTCATCCATGAGTGAGTAATCCCCCGATGTAGGCTTGGGGATGGTAGGGATTGGATGAGTTCTATCATGTAATCGAATAAGATCTGATAGGGCTTAGTGCCTAGTATCTCTATTAGTGCTATTTGACTTTGTTGCAACTTGTTGTGCTTAATGCTTGTCACTAGGGCCTGAGTGCCATGATCTCAGATCTGAACTTATTATTGAATCATTATGATATTATTGTTTGTGATCTTATCTGCAAGTTGTGTACACATATCATTATCCGGATCCAAAGGCCCCAAAGTGAGAATAATTGGGACAACTAGAGGGGATGGCTGTGGTGTGAGGATCACATGTGTTCACAGAGTGTTAATGCTTTGCTCTGGTGCTCTATTAAAAGGAGCACCTTAATTTCCAGTAGTTCCCTAGAGGCCCCGCTGCCACGGGCTGGCTAGACAGAAGATGTTGTGCAAGTTCTCATTGCGAGCACGTATGACTATATTTGGAGCACATGCCTAGGATTGTTTAGTACTTGGATGCTTGTTATTATTTATCTTCAATGCCCTAAATCTTGAAGTTACATGTTTAGACTCGTCCATGCAACGCCCGTCCATCCATCCCTATGCCTACCACACTCGAATCCTACTATTACAATTACTGTTACTATTGCTCTTGTTCCACTGTTGCTGTTGCTACTACCAAACTGTTGCTACTGATAAACTTTTGTGAGCAAAAACTATTTCTAGGTGCAACTGAACTGACAACTCAGTTGTTAAGTCTTGCAAGTATTCTTTGGCTCCCCTTGTGTCAAATCAATAAATTGGGTAATACTACCCGCGAAGACTGTTGCGATCCCCTATACTTGTGGGTCATCATCCCCGCAAACACAACATGTAGCATTACAAATAGATGATCTTGATCATGAATGGAGTTCACAAGATCTAAACATGATAGCACAAAGGAGGAGAAACAACCATCTAGCTACTGTATGGACCCATAGTCCAAGGGTGAACTACTCACGCGTCACTCCGGACGCTGGCATGGTTATGAAGAAGGCCTCTAGGATGATCTCCCCTCTCCGGCAGGGTGCCGGGAAGAGCTTCGGATCCCCCCGATCTAGGGATGGAGATGGCAGCGGCTACATACTTTTTTGGATTTCTAATTGGGTACTTAGGGTTTCTGCCTCGAGAGGCTTATATAGGCGAAGGGGCAAGGTCGATGGACGCTCGAGGGGCCCACACCATAGGCTGGCATGCCCTAGGGCCGCCTCGTGGCTCCTCTTCGTCTCCCCTTCGGTCTCCGTGTCATGTCGGGTAAAATATTGACTTTGGATTGTGTTCCGTCCAATTTCGAGAATATTTCTTTACTAGCTTTTCTGAAACCAAAAACAGCAGAAAACAGGCAACTGGCACTACGGCATCTTGTCAATAGGTTAGTTCTAAAAAATGTATAAAAATACCTCAAAATATAGACAAAACATAAGATAGTTGATACAAAACAAGCATGGATTATCAAAAATTATAGATACGTTTACGACGTATCAGTAGGATCGACGATGTTGAGACTAAAACAAATGTCTTGAAATGGAGTAGTCGCCAGGACTTTAGTAACGATATCAACGAACTGAGCTGAAGTAGGCACATGTAGAACAAGAACTTGACCGAGAGTCACCTTCTCTCGAACAAAATGAATTTCGATCTTTATATGCTTGGTACAACAATGTTGAACCGGATTCCCTGATATGTAAACATTTGAAATATTATCACAGTAAACAATAGTAGCTTGCTCAATAAGACGATGCAGCTCCGATAACAACTGGCTCTACCGAACAGTATCAGCAACTGTATGAGCCACAGCGCGATACTCAGCTCGGCTCACGAGCGAGAAACCGTAAGCTGCCTTTTTGAATACCAAGAAACCAAATTATTACCAAGAAGAATACAAAATCCGAATGTGGACCGTCGAGTATCGGGGCAACCAGCCCAGTCTGCATCAGAGTAAGCTATCAACAAGGTGGGAGAGAATTTGTTCATATGAAGACATAAATCTAATGTGCCTTTGAGATACCAAGAATATGTTTGACATGGTTGAAGTGAGGAACACGAGGATCATGCATGTAAAGGCAAGCTTGTTGGACAGAAATAGAAATTTCAGGACGAGTAAGAGTAAGATATCGGAGGGTGCCGGTAAGACTACGATAAAGATAAGTATCAGAAAAGGGATCACCATCGGCAGAAAGTTTTGAACCTGTATCAATGGGAGTACGAAATGGTTGACAATCTAGCATACCAGCATGATAAAGAAGATCTAGGGTGTATTGAGTTGAGATAAGAAAAGACCAGATGAGTCACGGATGACAGCAATACCTAAGAAGTGATGAAGAATACCTAGATCGGACATAGAAAATTATTTGCGAAGAAGAGAGATAATATGATCTAAAAAGTGTTGTGAGGAAGCTATGAGAATAATATCATCAATATAAAGAAGTAGATAAGCGGTGTCAGTATTATGATGAAAGGTGAAGAGATAAGTGTCAGAACAAGAAGGAGTAAAGACAATTGTTTGAGCATAAGTAGAAAAACATTGAAACCAAGCCCGTGGTGCTTGTTTTAGACCATAGAGAGATTTTTGAAGAAGACAAACATGATTAGAATAAGAGGAATTTTCGAAGCCAAGAGATTGTTGACAATAAACTGTTTCTTGAAGAGAGCCATGGAGAGAAGCGTTTTTGACATCGAGTTGATGGATGGGCCAAGAAGAAGAAACGATGATGCTAAGAACAGTACGAATAGTGCTGGATTTGACGACTGGAGAGAAAGTCTCATCAGAATCGATGTCGTGTTGTTGAGAGTAACCACGACATACCCATCGAGTTTTATAGCGTGCAAGACTTCCATCGGAATTAAATTTGTGTCGAAAAACCATTTGCCGGAAAATATATTAGTGTTTGATGGACGAGGAACTAATTGCCATGTATTATTTTGAATGAGAGCATTATATTCATCTTTCATGGCTGCGGCCCAATTAGGATATATGAGAGCTAATTTATTAGATTTGGAAATAGAGGAAGAAGACATAGATGCATTGAGATTTATACGATCTTTAGCGGGTAAACGAAAACCGGATTTTCCACGTGTGCGCATGGTATGATCATTAGTGGGAGCTGAGACGATAATAGCATGAGGAGGAGGGACGGATGATGATGTGGAAGACGCGCCCAACGCAGTGGAAGAAGCGGACACGGGAGTCGGCTGTGGAGACGGTGGCGACAGGAAGTCTGTCGCAGCTGAGTTTTCGGCGGTTTCGGTAGCCACGACAGAGGTGGTGGCAGGAAAAGGCGCGATAGGATCGGCTGCCGCGACAGAGAATTCGGGTGTTTTTGCTGATGCGATAGGAGCGACAACAGGAGGTGGCTGATGAAAGAAGGGAAAATTATTTGGACGAGGGGGACTAGTAGATGGTGTGGATGTTTTGGATCAAGAGATTGACGCTCAGAAAAGGGAAAAATATTTTCAGCAAAATTTACATGACGAGACACATGGACGCGACCACTAACAAGATCTAGACAATGATAGCCTTTGTGTTCGTTGGAAAAACCTAGATGGACGCACGGGATAGAACGGGGTAAAAGTTTGTTAGGAGAAGTAGAGTCGGAGGTAGGAAAACAAAGACAACCAAAGACACGAATGTCGAAGTAGTTTGGGTGAGAAAGAAATAAAGATAAGTAGGGTGTGGTTTGAGGATTAACTTTAGATGGTCGAATGTTAAGTAGATATGTGGCCATGTGGAGAGCTTTAGCCCAGAACTTCGGAGGCATAGAAGATTAACTAAGAAGGGTGCGAGTGATGTCATTAAGAGTGCGAAGAGAACGCTCGGCCATGCCATTTTGAGGAGAGTTATAGGGATAGGAAAAAGCATAAAAATTCTATATTGGAGAAAGAAATGTCAAATTCACAACCATTATCTCATTGAACAAATCTTATAGGAAGGAAAAAGTGGACCGAGACATAGCACTGAAAATTAAGAAAAATATTGTGAAAGTCGGATTTGTTGCGTAAGGAAAAGGTCCAAACATAGTGTGTAAAATCATCAAGAATAACAAGATAATACTTAAAACCAGAAACACTTTCTATTGGTGACGTCCATAGATCACAATGAAGTAACTCAAAAGGAAAAGTACTAGAGGATAGAGAGGAGTTAAAGGGGAGACGAACATGTTTGCCTAATTGACACGGCTGACAAATAAAACAATTATGAGAATCTCTATTACAAGGTATTGAAAATTCACTAAGAAGAGTAGATAACACATTATTATTGGGATGACCGAGACGTTGGTGCCACAGATCAACAGAGGCCACCATAGACGATGGAGGGGCAGCGGATGAAACACCATGTAGAGAATACAAATCACTGGAGCTATTGAATCGAGCGATCTGGCCTTGGTCCGGTAATCCTTCACAGACAGACCAAAGGGATCAAATTCGATAGAAACGTGATTGTCATTGGTGAATTGGCAAACAGAAATCAGATTTTTAATTACTGCAGGAGCTACAAGAACATCGCGAAGAGTTGATCCCAGTGGAAACCCACTCTATGTGATCGGAGATCCCGTGAATTAGAGCTGGGAGACAAGCTGTTGGTCAGCTGAGAGGAGAGTATCCCTATATTATATTTACATCTCCATAAAGATGCAATACTCTCTTAATCTGCATGGTAGGTTGATATTTATCTTAATGTGTTCCAAGTGGCTTTTATAAGCGGAGATGTTGTCCTGCAGAACATCTCTTGAGGAACACACCTATATGAGTCTGACTGTCAAACGTCGCAGTCCGTGAGAGTTGGGTGCTCTCTAATAAACTCATGAAAGGCCCTGGAGTATGACGCATAAGCTCCAAACCGCGGGGAAGTCGACGATAGCCCTGTACCGGTCTAGATTTTGTGTGAAACTAGCACGCAGAAAACTTGTAGTTCAAGGCATAGTCCACTATTCAAGTTGCTAGCTAGTGTAGCATGAAGTTTAACGTGGAAGTTCAACTTAACAGTCTTCACTACACACCGGTAAATAAAACAATGTTCTGGAAGAAAAGTGTTGTGATGTGCCAATGAGACTTTGTGGGGGATTGTTAGAATTTGGTGTATATTGGGTTGTTGGCCCATTAGAAAAATTCTGAAATCCTCTTTGGCCCACTTGTATATGGCAGCATATTGTTGTGCTAGTGGTGCTAAAGTTTAGTCCCACATTGCTAGTTGAAGGGGAGTTGGACCACCTTATATAGTAGAGTGTTGCACCACTCACTAAGGTGTGGCAAGAAGAGTAGCCCTCGCGCACTCCTCCTCTGACGCCGCCCGCCTCGCCTCGTCACGACGCGCGCGTGCCGCGGGTTGCGGGAATCTTGCCGAGCCGAGCTTTATTTTGCTGGTTGGGAAAACTGATTATGAATCATTAACGGACGCGTTAATTACAGCCGTTTCCAGTTTTTATGGACGTGGACTGTTACCGACTCGGACGTGGGCTGAGCCCCACGATCTCCCTAACCTGCATTATATAAGCGTCTGCGCTAAACCTAATCGGTGAATCAATACACACGCGCGCCTACCTCCAGAACCTTGCGCCGCTGCTTTCATCTTCCCCATCCTGGCTCGCGGCATGCACCGCAGATCGGAACAGTAGGCCTCCGGAACCCCGCCTCTCGTGAACCTGTACAAGTGAGGGGCGATCAGGTTTTTGGGGAGCGCTCAAGCACGACTACTGGCAACCACGACGTCATCAGACAACGAGTTCCCGAACGACGACTTCTTCCTAGACGTCTACGACCTCTTCGGCAACCTCAACATGGGCGATAGCTCTGCTGCGGCTACTGCCGCAACTACATCGTATGTGATCTCAATCTCTCTTTTTTGGATTTTGCTAGAGTTCTTTGTTCTAGCGTTTGGTGTAGATGTGATAGGTTTATCTCCTATAGATATAATCTGTTCATCTACTTTATTGATCTGCATAATTGGTTTTAGTACCGTTTGTATGATCATGATTTATCAACTTATTTTTAGGATTAAATCATATGGATTATTGCTTATATTTCCTACAATCCAAAAACCTGATTATAGGCAACTGAATTCCAGTGGTGTAGCCGCGTCTACTAGGTCGCCTCCTTTTGATGGCATGCACTATAAGAGATGGCGCAAGAGAGCAGTTCTCTGATTTGAAAACATAAACTTCTATAGCGCCACTCTTGGCAAGCCTAAAGTTGATCTTTCTGCTGAGCAGGAAGCGAACTTCAAGAAAGCCGATACCATGTTTATGGCGGCTTTGTTCAGTGTTCTTGGGGACAACATTGTTGACCCTTATATGTCATTTGATAATGGCAAGGACGCGTGGGAAGTGCTCGAGGCCAAGTTTGGGGTCTCGGACGCTGGCACTGAGTTGTATGTCATGGAGCAATTCTATGACTACAGGATGGTTGATGAGCGCTCCGTCCTTGAGCAAGCTCATGAGATACAATCACTTGCCAAAGAACTTGAGCAGTTCAAGTGTTACTTATCGGACAAATTTGTGGCTGGTGGCATTATTGCCAAGCTTCCTCCTTCGTGGAGGAACTTTGCTACTTCTCTGAAACATAAGAGACAAGATTTTTCCGTTACAGATCTCATTGGGTCTCTTCATGTGGAAGAGAAGGCGAGAGCAAAGGACAAAACTGCTCGAGGACTTGAGGGAGGTTCTACTGCCAATTTAGTGTAGAGGAAAAACTTCCAATCCCACAAGTTCAAGAATAAGAACAAAACTGAAGGAAAGGGAAAGTTTGATGGCAAGAACAAGGCCACGCACTCTACCAACTTCAAGAAGAAAAATGATAAGAGGAAAGGCTCTTGCCACGTCTGTGGTGATCCTGATCATTGGGCTCCTAGCTACCCTAATCGCTTTGACAAGCGTCAACATGGAAACAGCGGCAAGGCTGCTAATGTTGTTATTAGCTATACTGAGATGAAGTATGTTGGGTATGGTATTTTACCTACTATCCTTTCAGTATGTCATTCTCTTGATTGGTGGATAGACACGGGTGCTAATACACATGTATGTTCTGATATTTCCATGTTTTCCTCTTATCAGGTCTCAAGGACCTCTTCTGTGCTGATGGGAAACGGCTCACGTGCTTCTGTTTATGGTGTTGGTACGGTAAATCTGAAGTTTACTTTGGGGAAGACCGTACAGCTGAAGAATGTGCAACATGTTCCCTCCATCAATAAGAATCTCGTCAGCGGGTCACTTTTATGTCGAGATGGCTTTAAGTTGGTTTTTGAGTCCAATAAAGTTGTAATTTCTAAGTATGTACAATTTTTTGGAAAGGTTTATGAGTGCGGAGGTCTGTTCCGCTTGTCTTTGTCAGACTCATGTACTAAAGTTATTAATCCTGTGTGCAATGATAATGAGTACAATGTTTGGCATTCATGACTCTGTCATATTAACTTTAGTTGTATGACACGGCTAGCTAATATGAGTTTAATTCCGAAATTTACCACTGTCAAAGATTCTAAGTGCCAAGTTTGTGTGCAAGCAAAGCAACCCCGCAAGTCTCATATGGCTGCGGAACCGAGAAACTTAGCACCGCTAGAACTTATACATTCAGATCTTTGCGAGATGAATGGTGTGTTGACAAAAGGTGGAAAAAGATACTTTATGACGTTGATTGATAAATCCACTAGATAGTGCTATGTTTATCTTCTGAAATCTAAAGGTAAAGCTTTGAACTACTTCAAAAATCTATAAAGCTGAGGCAGAAAACCAACTTGATCTTAAAATCAAGCGGCTAAGGTCAGATCATGGTGGAGAGTACTTTTCAAACAAATTTGATTTATTCTGTATGGAACATGGTATTATACATGACAGGACGCCTCCCTACTCACCTCAGTCAAATGGGATGGCCGAGAGGAAGAACTGCACTCTAACTGATTTGGTTAACGCCATGTTAGATACATCGGGTCTTTCCAAGGAATGGTGGGGGAGGCGCTAATGACTATGTGTCATGTCCTAAACCGTGTTCCTGTAAAGGATAAAACCATGACTCCATTTGAGGAATGGGAAAAGAAAAGGCTTAAACTCTCTTACTTATGAACTTGGGGTTGTTTGGCGAAAGTCAATATTTCAATACCCAAAAAGCGAAAGCTTGGACCAAAAACTGTTGATTGTGTTTTTCTGGGATATGCTTTTCATAGCATTGGCTATAGATTTTTTATAGTAAAATCTGAGGTATCCGATATGCATGTTGGTACAATTATGGAGTCGAATGATGCGACTTTCTTTGAGGACATCTTTCCTATGAAAGGTATGTCTAGCTCATCAAATCAGGAGATGACTAGTTCATCTAGTCAGGAATTTTCTATAATTCCTGAACCCACTATGCCGATAGAACACTCTAATGATCCTGTGGAGGATGACAATGAAGCTCCCAAAAGGAGTAAGAGACAAAGGACTGCAAAGTCATTTGGTGATGATTTCATTGTGTACCTTGTGGATGATACTCCCACTTCCATTTCAGAAGCTTATGCATCACAAGATGCTGACTACTGGAAGGAAGCTGTCCGAAGCGAGATGGACTCCATCTTAGCTAATGGTACTTGGGAAGTCACTGATCGTCCTTATGGGTGCAAACCTGTAGGATGTAAGTGGGTGTTCAAGAAAAAGCTTAGACCTGATGGTACTATTGAAAAGTACAAGGCACGTCTTGTGGCTAAGGGTTATACCCAAAAGGAAGGTGAAGACTTCTTCGATACCTACTCACCTGTAGCCAGAGTGACCATTACTCGAGTACTACTTTCCTTGGCTGCCTCACATGGTTTTCTCGTTCATCAAATGGACGTTAAGAAAGCTTTTCTAAATGGAGAGCTAGATGAGGAAATTTATATGGAGCAGCCTGGCGGATTTGTAGTAGACGGTCAAGAAGGAAAGGTGTGTAAGTTAGTGAAGTCTTTGTATGGTCTTAAGCAAGCTCCTAAGTAGTGGCATGAGAAGTTTGAAAGAACTTTAACTGTTGAAGGCTTTGTTGTAAATGAAGCTGACAAATGTGTGTACTATCTCCATGGTGGGGGCGAGGGAGTTATTATGTGTCTCTATGTTGATGACATATTGATATTTGGGACCAACCTCGCTGTTATCGAGGAGGTCAAAGAGTTCCTATCTCGCTGATTTGAGATGAAGGACTTGGGAGTGGCTGATGTAATATTAAACATCAAGTTACCCAAGGATAACAATGGTGGGATTACACTGCTTCAGTCTCACTATGTGGAAAAGATATTGAGTCGCTTCGGGTATAGCGACTGCAATTCTTCTCCAACACCTTATGATCCGAGTGTGCTACTTTGAAAGAATCGAAGGACTGCTAAAGATCAATTGAGATATTCTCAAATTATTGGCTCGCTCATGTATTTAGCCAGCGCTACTAGATCTGACATCTCCTTTGATGTAAGCAAACTGAGTCGATTCGTGTCAAATCCTGGAGATGATCATTGGCATGCTCTTGAAAGAGTTTTGCGCTATTTGAAAGGCACTGCGAGTTATGGTATTCACTATACTGGGTATCCACGGGTACTTGAAGGTTATAGTGATTCAAACTGGATATCTGATGCTGATGAGATTAAGGCCACAAGTGGTTATTTGTTTACACTTGGTGGTGGCGCTGTTTCCTGGAAGTCTTGCAAGCAGACCATCTTAACGAGGTCAACTATGGAAGCAGAACTCACAGCGTTAGACACAGCCACTGTTGAAGCAGAGTGGCTTCGTGAGCTCTTGATGGACTTACCTCTGGTTGAAAAACCAATACCCGCCATCCTGATGAACTGTGATAATCAAACTGTGATCGTCAAAGTAAACAGTTCTAAGGATAATATGAAGTCATCAAGGCATGTGAAGAGGAGATTGAAATCTGTCAGGAAACTGAGAAACTCCGTAGTTATTGCGTTGGATTATATCCAAACATCTAAGAACCTGGCAGATCCCTTCACAAAGGGTTTATCACGCAATGTGATAGATAATGCATCGAGGGAGATGGGTTTGAGGCCCATGCTATGAGTTGATCCCAGTGGCAACCCACTCTATGTGATCGGAGATCCCGTGAATTAGAGATGGGAGACAAGCTGTTGGTCAGCTGAGAGGAGAGTATCCCTATATTATATTTACATCTCCATAAAGATGCAATACTCTCTTAATCTGCATGGCAGGTTGATATTTATCTTAATGTGTTCCAAGTGGCTTTTATAAGCGGAGATGTTGTCCTGCAAAACATCTCTTGAGGAACACACCTATATGAGTCTGACTGTCAAACGTCGCAGTCCATGAGAGTTGGGTGCTCTCTAATAAACTCATGAAAGGCCCTGGAGTATGACGCATAAGCTCCAAACCGCGGGGAAGCCGACGGTAGCCCTGTACTGGTCTAGATTTTGTGTGAAACTAGCACGCAGAAAACTTGTAGTTCAAGGCATAGTTCACTATTCAAGTTGCTAGCTAGTGTAGCATGAAGTTTAACGTGGAAGTTCAACTTAACAGTCTCCACTACACACCGGTATATAAAACAATGTTCTGGAAGAAAAGTGTTGTGATGTGCCAATGAGACTTTGTGGGGGATTGTTAGAATTTGGTGTATATTGGGTTGTTGGCCCATTAGACAAATTCTGAAATCCTCTTTGGCCCACTTGTATATGGTAGCATATGGTTGTGCTAGTGGTGCTAAAGTTTAGTCCCACATTGCTAGTTGAAGGGGAGTTGGACCACCTTATATAGTAGAGTGTTGCACCACTCACTAAGGTGTGGCAAGAAGAGTAGCCCTCGCACACTCCTCCTCCGACGCCGCCCGCCTAGCCTCGCCACGCGTCGCCTCGTCACGACGCGCGCGTGCCGTGGGTTGCGGGTTGCGGGTTGCGGGAATCTCGCCGAGCCGAGCTTTATTTTGCTCGTTGGGAAAACTGATTATGAGTCATTAACGGACGCGTTAATTACAGTCGTTTACAGTTTTTATGGACATGGACTATTACCGACTCGGACGTGGGTTGAGCCCCATGATCTCCCTAACCTGCATTATATAAGCGTCTGCGCTAAACCTAATCGGTGAATCAATACACACACGCGCCGACCTCCAGAACCTTGCGCCACCGCTTTCATCTTCCCCATCCTGGCTCGCGGCGTGCACCGCAGATCGGGACAATAGGCCTCCGGAACCCCGCCTCTCGTGAACCTGTACGGGTGAGGGGCGATCAGGTTTTGGGGGAGCGCTCAAGCGCGACTACTGGCAACCACGACGTCATCCGATGACGAGTTCCCGAACGACGACTTCTTCCCGGACGTCTGCGACCTCTTCGGCAGCCTCAACATGGGCGACAGCTCTGCTGCGGCTACTATCGCAACTGCATCGTATGTGATCTCAATCTCTCTTTTTTCGGATTTTGCTAGATTTCTTTGTTCTAGCGTTTGGTGTAGATGTGATAGGTTTATCTCCTATAGATGTAATCTGTTCATCTACTTTGTTGATCTGCATAATTGGTTTTAGTACCGTTTGTATGATCATGCTTTATCAATTTATTATTAGGATTAAATCATATGGATTATTGCTTATATTTCCAACAATCCCATCCGTACCTGAGTTTCCTTGTGCAACAAAGTTGTTCATGGCTTGTAGAAAAGCAGCTTGGTCCCATCTCGGAGTCGAAGTAGAGGCCGATGTAGACATGGGAGCTGGTGGGTGTGGCAGCGTCAACAGTATGGCCGACATCGACATATAGATAACACCGGGCCGCCAGCCACCAGTGTAGGAAGGCGGGGCACCATAGGGCATCGAGGTGGACCAGGGCATAGGACACGCCTAGACTAGCCCGATCCACGGATCAGGAGAAGGACACCAGTCGGGGGGGGGGCGGTGATGTAGTCGGTGGTGCAGACGGTGGAGCCAGAGCCGAGGGCAGAGGAGGAGCAGGCGCCATATGAAACTGTGGTGGTTTAGGGTTTCGACCCCTATAGTTGGGACTTGGACGCCAGCCTGATGGTTGAGGATGAGCCATTGGAAGAGGTAGCAGCGGTGGTGCATGCGGTCGAGGAGCAGCAATGAAGACCTGAGGACGGGAGTCCTTGTTGGTTTGGGCACGATCGACCCATTGCAGCATTGAGCGAACCTCGGTGAAGGAGGGGCGCGAACGCATCATAGGGATGAAGGAGGCCTGTTTCTCGAAGGAGGGGCGCGAACCCCGATGAGGGATGAAGGAGGGGCGCGAACCCCGACGAGGAGGATGTTGATGAGTTGCCGATAGTCGATCGGATCACCGAGTTCGCGGAGTTCATTCGTGATCGCCTTAAGGCGTTGGCAGTAGACGCCAATGGGTGCATCACCTTGAACAGTGTTCTGAAGCTCGGTGTGGAGATTGTTGGAGCGAGCGTCGATGTTGTCCTGGAAGAGCTGACGAAGGGTTGCCCACAGATCCGCGGCGGAGGCACCATCATGGGGTACGAAATTGAAGATTTCTGTGGAGACTCGCGTGTAGATCCATTGAATAATGGCGAAATCATCCTTGACCCATTGCGGATCGTGAGGTTGAGGGCGAGCGTCATCGGCGACGTGAGAGCGGAGGTTGCATCGCCCGAGGTGGACGTCGAAGAGGTGACGGCAATGGTAGTAGTTGTGAGCAGGGAGGTCTAGGGTTATGGGTATGTAGGGGCTAATATCGGATATGGTGTCGGTGAAGGAGATTGAAGTGGCTATTGGTGGAGGTAGAGCTAAAGTAGAGGTAGAGGTGGAGGGGCCGTGGCCGCGGCGACCTTGGCGGCGACGATGGCGGCGCGTCGCTCGAAGTAGCCGGGCGGCGACGACGACGGGGTCGGCGGGTGAGCCATACCCTAGGATCGGAAGTCTAATACCATATAGAATTGTATAGAATAATAATCAATAACAATATTGTGACAATTACTAGAGATATATATGAGGGTCTAGATGCATCGGCCTAACTCTATAACAAACCGACTAAAACTTTTAAACCTAACAAAAGTTGTATTCTAACACTCGGCGACCACATCAAAGTTTATATGTTCGGTCACACACGACACGAGGCGTCGAGGCGTACGTACAAAGCACGAAGTTGATGCAACACGTCGTAAAAGGACAAGTCCCCCTAATACCCTGAACTGAGCCGCGGGCGAGTATTTTTGCGCAGCACGTCGACCTGCTGGCTGCGGCATGCTTGCCCTCTGTCGATCGAGCGACGTCTGAAATTTCGGTCGATGTGCATGGCATGTACTCCTAGCTTTGTCCTAATTCAAATGTAGTAAAGTTTGATTAATTTTTTAAAACAATGTACCAATATTTATGACACTAAATTGTTATCATTAGATTTATTTTTAAATCTAGTTTCATAATATGTCAATTTAATGTAATATATGTTTCTATATTTTTCTAAAAAGTTGGTTAAATTTAATTATATTTGACTTAAGCAAAAGCTAGATGTACACTTGTTTGCGGACGAAGTGAGTATGTGGGACGTGATGTCGGGCCGGCCTCCTTTGGGTTCTCCTCGAGTCTCGAGCAGACGTACGTAACCGGCGGGCGATGGTGGGAGCTGGGTCAGGTTGCAGAGGTCCGTTCGGGAGAGCGTCTGCGACGGACGGGCCGCTCCCTGCCACCTGAAATTCAAGCCTGAAAGGCTGAAACACATGTAGGCTAGCTGGGCCACCGCCACCGCCCGCATTTCTCCACTCAAATTTCGACCTCCGGCTTGAGATTTCGTGGCATCATTCATCGAGACGACAGTTACTCATGATGTTTTATTACTGGCATATCACATTATCGTGTACTACATGTCACATCACTACATGGCGCCAACTTCATGCGTGATATAAATAATTAATAGGCACCCCAATTCTACTTTCACCGATTTTTTCCAACAGTAAAACAAAATAATATGTTCTTCAGCATGGTCAAACGTAGAGGTTTATGATGCCAGGCCAATGGCAAAAAGAACTGGGTGGAAAATAGTCTTACCAATTCAAAAATTTGCTGGCATGTTCACTTCATCAGTAAATCATGCTTTGGGTCTATGAATTATGAAAGATGAAGAATTTAGTCACATGCTTTAAAATACATATGAGGTTTCTTCAGGTCATGGAGTTCTACAAACACCTTTCATGTCCAACAGAAAGTTACAAAGGGAAGGCATCATCAAAGCAAACCAAAAGAGACGCCATGCCATGATTCTTCTCTAACCAAAAAAAAATCAGACCGGGTACACTTCCTGTTAGTACAAACAACTGCAACATTGCCCAAAAAGCCTCCTCTAAAGTAATCTCACAACACATTTAGGTGAAACAATCCCTTCAATATACGTTCTAATAACTACATAACGTTCATCCATGCTATCATCCGCTTCTTCTTGTTCAGCCTCTCCCTTCCTAAAACTATCCGACTGGTCGATGGTCAAGACGTCCAACGCAGGGGCATTTTCCACAATGTGCATGAGCAGTTCAGTTTGGCCAACGGATGCTTTAAACCCCGTGATAGACACGTCCTTTAGATGCTTGTGTTCACGCTCATATCTCCTGATGGTTGTTCTCTCCACATAGAAAAACCCAAAAAGGCTGGTAAACTGCAAGTTGGAACAGACGGTTAAGACAACACAAAATACATGTAAATTTTGACTCGTTAGATCAAATGTCGCTGCAGTTTCACTAACCAAGCAGCTAGACATGAAATTTTACAGTCAAATAAGTGTTACAATGTGGCAGTACCCACTATTCAGTAGCCAGCAACGAAATCACAGTGTGCCAATTTTCACAATTGGTGATGCATTGAGATAAGAAGCATCGTGCTAATATATCAGATGGCTGCTGGGAACAACAAAGAGAAGCATGAGACTGCTTACATGCATCTCCAACTTTTCGACGAAAGGAGTAGCTCCCAGAAATTTAACCAGAGATTGGCTGTCGATATCGTAGTGGAAAAACAGCTTGAGTTGCAAATTCTTCAACCGAGAAAAACTGTGTGAGTCTTCCAACACGCAAGGTAGCTGAAACATCAGACAACCAGAGATCATTAACATAAAAAATGTGAGAGACAACAGACTGTAATTCAAATTCAAAAGAGCCCTAAAAGAGCAAACCTTCCGTGGTCTGGCATAAACTTTCATGGTCAGGTTTTGCACATTTATGAGCACATTAGCTAGTGCAGACAGAGCATCCTCAATAGTTACTCCGATAAAATGTATATCTGCATTTTGAAGCCCCGTAGCTCTGTTGAGGTGAATAGGTACCGGCGGCCCTTCGTACACAAAAGTTCTCAGTTCCGCAGCATGGAACTCAATCTTTGTTAGCTCACCAAACGCAATATTCAAGTATAGAAGATGGGAAAGTGGACTATCAATCTTTAGTTCACCACCCAGCTCATAGCACCGATCAATACTCAACCACTCAAGGTTACTACAACTGGATAAGATATTTTGAAGATCCTCTGAACTAACATGCACTTTGCGAAGACAGAGCTTTGTGAGGTTCGGGAAACCACTGAACCGTGCAGCTGGTTTGAGAGACACAAAGCAAAGTTGAATATGCTGCAGCCGAGATATGCTACTGTTGTCCAAAAGTTGGAGAGGAAATACGTACTGAGGACAACCAAGAGCTTCAAAACAAGAAGGTTTTAAATCAAAAGCTAGAAACTTTGTATGCGATGATACAGCAAATCTAATCCAACTATTAAGATGATCAACCAGCATGGTGTCAAATTCAAATTTGACACAAAGATCTTCAACTACCCTTCCATGGCACTGTTGCAAGACTGTATTAACATTGTTGACAAACTTTTGCGTATAATATTTTCTTTGCTTGTTATGCATCTTCTTGCCAAACATTGTACTGCCATCAAAATGTAGTTTAGGACAAACAGTCCACAAACATCTCCATTTCCTTGATAGAACACCAGTCCTTATAACCTCATCGAGAGGGAGTTTTGATAAAATTGTGCGTAGCACATCCTGCAGCATAGAAAAGAAAAGGCATACGTGTTCAAAGGCTTCATTTTTCTCTTCAAGTTAACTAAGAAAGCAGAAGCACAAGTTACCTCAGGAAGATTTACAAAGCGATCAACTGATATTTCCTTTTTACAGATTGGTGTCGAGCAGAGGTAGTCTGATATAGCTTTGCATATTGAAAGGCTCAACATTTGAAATTGAGCATCTGCTATTCTCTTCTCATAGATTGATTTGCGGCTTATGAAATACGACATAGTTCGGCAAATCAGAATCCTCCATCCTGGTGCCCCAGTGAATCCTGCAGTTAATTTGAGATTCAGCCGTCCGAGTATTGCCAAATTTGCTTCTTATACCGTGGAGTGCTGGGTGCGTCAAAATCCTAGTAATCTCACTAACAACAAATGCCTGGCTATTGCCACCTCTACTGATTCAATCTTATCTAATCAATCTTAATAAACAGCCATACAGATTATTTACGACTTGTTCAAGAAACGGGATGGGGAAAAGTAGATTACCAAGAAAACAAATCTCCCAGTCGAGAATAAGATGTTGCGGCTGCGGTCGGCGAGCCGGAGGTGAGGCGCAGAATTAGTAAATGTGAAGGAGGAAGAGGAAAGGCTCCTGGATACGGACTCAAGCACGAAGTCCCTTCGGATTCAGAACGGCCCCGCCGTTCCGCGGGCAGAGTCCGCATCGGAACCCTCTGCTGTCACTCAGCGGGAGGGGGCGCGAGGGGAGCCGGACGGAGGGCGCCACGGTCTATCTCGATCTTGGGAGCGGCCGGGGCTGGCGCGTGAGTCCGAGCAGGAGAGGACGGCGAGCAGCTTGGAGGGTGGATGCAGAGGCTCGCGGCGGCGAAGCGAACGAACGGCGCCGAGGAAGGCGGCTCCGGCGCGTGCTGTGTGGCCGGGAGACCGGGAAGCCCAGCGAGAAGAGTTCTACTCCGTACTAGATGTCGCTGATGTTTGGAGCGTTGGATCGAATTGGAGGGACAGGATTCCAGCGGGTCAGTCTTTGCGAAGCGTGATGCGGTCCTATAGATCGCAGCTCGACCCGCCGCCCCCGGAGCTGCCTTTCTCAGCTGCGTCCTGTTGTCCTGTTGATTTCACAATAGGTGTTTCTTGTCGTAGTCAAATTGTCTAGAGCATCTCTAGCCATTGGAGCCCTGAAAAAAAAACACCGGATAAAAAAAAACATAGGAGGCAGTGGGCATGAGGAGTGTTAGATGTATATATTTGTATATTGTATTTTCCCCATATGTTAGGGGTTTTCTGCATATTTACACATGTACCTGTGATATATATTGTGGCATTGGCCCCCAGAGGAATACAAGTTGCTTATTCCTAACATGGTATCAGAGCCACGTTAGCCCCGTCCTCTTTCTCGCAACTTCGTCGGCCGCCACCGTCCCTGCCGTCGTCGCCGCCGCCGGTCGTCGCCCGTCTTACTCCGTTTTCAGATCTGAATCGATTTGAGTGTGCCTGATCTGGATTTACCTGAGCCGATCGAGATCCAAATCGAGATCCATCCACCACGCGGGCCGATTAGGACTCCACTCTGCGCCTGGTTTGATTCCCGTCAAACTCCCTGCTGCTGCTCTGGATTGATTCACGTGCCTGGATCGAGAGTGGACTCCACCCTGCTCAAGATTGATTCCAACTCTGCTTCTCTGGATCAATACGACGCCACCTGCTTCTCTGGATCGATACGATTTCCTACAGCTGCTCTGGATCGTTGACCAGGACGCCAACTCTGCTCTGGATCGCACCGACCAGGACGCCACCTCGCGTCGCCCGAGCTGCACCAGGACGCCACGCGTGTCCACGCGCGCCCGACGTCCTGCCTGCTTCCGCGTCCACGCACGCCTGACGCCCTGCCTGCTTCCGGGTGCACGCGCGCATGACGCCCTGTCTGCCTGCCGCCCTTCCTGCCGCGCGCCTGACATCCGGTCCGGCCCTGCCTGCCCTGCCGGCCGTCTGCTGGCCCCGTGCTCCGTCAGTTCGCCCCCATCGAATCTTCGTCGGTCCGGATTGAATCTGAGAGTTGAACAAAAAAAAGATGTCTTCTGCATCGGGCTATGTTGCGATTCCTCGCTGCCCGGTGATCTTCGATGGCGCGAATTATCCTGATTTCGCTGCCTTTATGCGCGTTCACATGCGCGGTCTTCGTCTTTGGGGTGTGCTCTCCGGCGAGGTCTCCTGTCCGCCGTGCCCCCTGCTCCTGTGGCCCCTCTTCCGCCGACGCCGATTGTTCTCGGTGCTGATGCTTCTCAGGAGGCCAAGGATGCTGCTCAGAGTGCCGATGATAGTGTTGTTGCTGCTTATGAACTGAAGTTCAAACAGTACTCTGCTGATCTCGAGACCTACCGCCACGCTCTGACTGTCTACACTCAGTGGGTCGATGAGGATGCTCGTGCTGCTGCTGTTCTCACCTCCAGTGTTCTGCCCCAGTATGTTGCTGAGTTTATGAGTCTTCCTACTGTTGCCGCTTAGTGGGCACATCTTCGTCAGCGCTATCAGCCGTCTGGGGATGCTCTTTAACTGTCTGTGGTTCGCCAAGAGCATGCTCTTCAGCAGGGTGATTCTACTATTGATGAGTTCTATACTCAGAGTGCTGCTATCTAGCGTCAGCTTGATTCTCTCCGTACCGCTGTTTGTGGCACATGCTCGTGCTGCCAGATTGTGCGCTCGGATTTGGAGTTTCACCGTATCTATGAGTTTCTGTCTCGGCTCCGCCAGGAGTTTGAGCCCCGGCGTGCTCAGCTGAATGCTCGTGGTCGTGTTCCGCTCTCTCAGGTGTTGTCTGAGCTTCGGGCTGAAGAGACCCGTCTCCGTGGTGCTGGTCTTCTTGCGGTTCCGTCTGTGCTTGCTACTCGTGGTCCTCCTATGCCGGCTGCTCCCTCGACTCAGCTGCGGTCCTCTGTGCCGCCGCCGCCGTTGATACTACCCACTCCTCCAGGTCACGGTCAGCTTCAGCACCAGCAGTCTTCGGGTCTGAGTCAGCACCAGCAGCCTCAGGGTCAGAGTCAGCATCAGCAGGCTCGTGGTCAGGGTCGCCGTGGTTCTCTTCGTCACTGCTCTTACTGCAACAGGGATGGCCACACTTGGGCCACCTGTTATACACGGGACCCCAGTTTACGTCAGCAGCACCAGGCTCGTGGGCAGTCGGCTCCTTCCGGGTATTCAGCAGTTGCTCTCTATGATCAGGACATTATCAGGAGTCTTCGCGGTCTGCTTGCTGCTACAGGCTCTTCTTCGACGGGCACTGCTGGTTTTGTGACTGATTCTTCAGGCACTGCGCGACCACCACCTTCTACACAGTCAGGTACGTCTCCGTGGTATCTGGATTCTGGAGCTTCCTTTCATATGACCTATGAGTCTTCTTTTTTGTCCGCTCTTCGTTCTCTCCCTTCTCCTGTCCGTGTTTTTATGGCCGATGGTACCTCTCTTCCCGTTTCTAGTCGGGGCACCCTTTCTACTTCTTCTTTTTCTGTTCCTGATATTTCTCATGTCCCTCTTCTTAAGATGAATCTGTTCTCTGCTAGCCAGCTTACTGACTCTGGTTGTCGCGTTATTCTTGATGCTGATTCTTGTGTTGTCCAGGACCGTCGCACCCAGGCCCTGGTTGGAGCTGGCCCTCGCAGTCGTGACTCTTCAGGACTTTGGGAGTTGGACTGGCTTCGTGTTCCTTCCGCTGCCACTTCATCTGCCAGTTATTCTCCGGTTGTCGCCTCTGCTACCAGCTCCTTTAAGCAGTGGCATCATCGTCTTGGTCACCTTTGTGACTCCCGCCTGTCGTCATTAGTTCATCGTGGTATTCTGGGGTCTGTCTCAGGAGATGGGTCTTTACATTTTCAGGTATGTAGGTTGGGTAAACAGATTCAGCTTCCCTATCCTACTAGTGCGCATGTATCTCAGCGACCTTTTGATTTAGTTCATTCCGATGTTTGGGGTCCGGCTCCTTTCGCTTCGAAAGGGGGCCATCGCTACTATATTTTATTCATCGATGATTTTTCTCGGTACACTTGGTTGTATTTTATGCGCTCTCGTAGTGAAGTGCTCTCCATATATCAGCGTTTTGCGGCCATGGTCCGTACTCAATATTCTACCCCCATTCGTGTGTTTCGTGTTGATTCTGCTGGTGAGTATATCTCCCAGATGTTGTGATGTGTTCTTGCTGAGCAGGGCACCCTTGCTCAGTTCTCCTGTCCTGGCGCACATGCCCAAAATGGCGTTGCTGAGCGTAAGCATCGCCATCTTCTTGAGACCACTCGTACCATGATGATTGCTTCTTCTCTTCCGCCGCATTTCTGGGCTGAGGCTGTCGCTACATCGGCTTACCTCATCAATATTCAGCCATCTGCCGCTCTGCAGGGTGGTATCCCTCTTGAGCGCCTATCTAGACAGTCTCCAGACTACTCCATGCTTCGCTTGTTTGGTTGTGTTTGTTATGTTCTCCTTGCTCCTCGCGAACGCACCAAATTGACCGCTCAGTCTGTTGAGTGTGTCTTCCTTGGATACAGTGATGAGCATAAAGGCTATCGCTGTTGGGACCCCATTGGTCGTCGGATGCGTATCTCTCGTGATGTTACTTTTGATGAGACGCGTCCTTTCTATCCTCGTCCCACCGCCGATACCTACCCGGTGGAAGATATCTCTTTTCTTCTCTTTCCTGCCACATCTCCTTCTACTCCTATTGTGTCTTCTTTAGGATCTCCTCCCCTTGCTGTATCTTCTTCGACACCGTCCTCCTCTGTTCCACCTAGTTCTCCTAGTTCTCCTCGTTCTCCGGAGTCTTCCTCTGTTATTCCTTCTTCTTCTTCATCGTCGTCTCATGAGTCGTCTTCCTCTGATGATCTTCCCTCTACTCGTCCTGTTCGTCAGCGTCGTGCCCCCAACCGTTACTCTCCTAGTCAGTATGGTCTTTCTATTGCCTCTGAGCCGACTTCTTATCGGGATGCTGAGCATCATCCTGAATGGCAGCTGGCCATGGCTGAGGAGATTGCTGCGCTTGAGCGCACTGGCACCTGGGATCTTGTTTCTTCCCCTCCCGGTGTTCGTCCTATCACGTGTAAGTGGGTCTATAAGATTAAGACCCGCTCTGATGGATCTCTTGAGCGCTATAAAGCGCGTCTTGTGGATCGTGGTTTTCAACAGGAGCATGGTCGTGACTATGATGAGACCTTTGCTCCTGTGGCTCATATGACCACTATGCGTACTCTTCTTGCTGTTGCTTCTGTTCGTCACTGGTCTGTGTCCCAGCTTGATGTTCAGAATGCCTTTCTCAATGGTGAGTTGAGTGAGGAGGTTTATATGCAGCCTCCTCCTGGGTATTCTGTTCCCGAGGGGATGGTTTGTCGTCTTCGACGTTCTCTTTATGGGCTCAAACAGGCCCCCCGTGCCTGGTTTGAGCGCTTCGCTTCTGTAGTGACTGCTGCTGGTTTCTCTCCTAGTGCTCATGATCCAGCGCTGTTTGTTCACACTTCTCCTCGTGGACGCACTCTTCTTCTTCTCTATGTTGATGATATGATCATTATTGGTGATGATTCTGAGTATATCGCCTTTGTTAAGGCTCGTCTTCGTGATCAGTTTCTTATGACTGATCTTGGTCCTCTTCGATACTTTCTTGGGATTGAGGTCTCCTCCACTTCTGATGGCTTTTACATCTCCCAGGAAAAGTATATTCAGGATCTTCTTGCTCGTGCTGCTCTTGGGGATGAGCGCACTGTTGAGACCCCTATGGAGCTTAATGTTAAGCTTCAACCCACTGATGGTGATCCTCTTCCTGATCCAACGCGTTATCGTCATCTTGTTGGGAGTCTTGTTTATCTTGCTGTCACTCGTCCTGACATCTCTTATCCTGTTCATATTCTGAGTCAGTTTGTTTCTGCTCCCACCACCGTTCACTATAGTCATCTTCTCCGTGTTCTTCGTTATCTTCGGGGTACGATCACTCGTCGCCTTTTCTTTCCTCGTTCCAGCTCCCTCCAGCTCCAGTGCTATTCGGACGCTACGTGGGCGAGTGATCCTTCGGATCGCCGTTCACTTTCTGCTTACTGTGTGTTTCTTGGTGGTTCGCTCATTGCTTGGAAGACGAAGAAATAGACAGCGGTTTCCCGTTCGAGTGTTGAGGCCGAGTTGCGTGCTATGGCCTTGTTGACTGCTGAGGTGACCTGGTTACGGTGGTTACTTGCGGATTTTGGGGTCTCTATTACTACACCCACTCTGGTTTTGTCTGACAGTACAGGTGCTATTAGTGTTGCACGTGATCCGGTCAAGCATGAGCTTACCAAGCATATTGGTGTTGATGCTTTCTATACACGTGTTCAGGTGCAGGCTCGGGTTGTTGCGCTTCAGTATGTGCCTTCAGATTTACAGTTGGCGGATTTCTTTACGAAGGCACAGACTAGAGCGCAGCATGATTTTTTACTCTCCAAACTCAGTGTTGTGGATCCACCATGAGTTTGAGGGGGGGTGTTAGATGTATATATTTGTATATTGTATTTTCCCCATATGTTAGGGGCTTCCTGCATATTTCCACCTGTACCTGTAATATATATTGTGGCCTTTGGCCCCCAGAGGAATACAAGTTGCTTATTCCTAACAAGGAGAAGGCCTAGCCGGCGGTGAAGCAAGGGAAGCGGTCGCGATTGTCGTGTCGTCGCTCCGCCGGGCTCTAGCTTCACGGCCAAAGGAAGGTGGGCATGTGGTAGCCCTGGCCAAAAAGCCCATGCATGGTGGTTCTATTTTTGGTTGGAAGAAGTTGTGGAGGGAACGGATTGAAGGCCACATGGTTGAGAGCCCCCAATGCAGCAGATACGACTTGACTTTTAGAAATGAACAAGGCTCGGGAGTTTCCAGGTATGCTTGATGTAGGGGTTCGTAGCATGGAAAACAAAAATTTTCTATCGCATACAAACAAACAAGCCAAGATCTATCTACTAGATTGTAGCAACGAGTCGATGGAATAACTCACCCTCGAAGATTCCAAAGTGTTTAACGAGAGCAGATTCTCGTGGGTGATGTAGTCGTACTCTTTCCGATCTCAAGATCGTGTAGACGATCCTTCCAGCGCCACGTTCCGGCAGCGCTCCCGCAGTCGGTCACACGTTCGGTACTCGACGAAGACCTTCCTCTCCCTTGTTCCAGCAGGCAGCGGAGGTTGTAGCACTCTCCTCGCGATTCCGGCAGCACAACGGCGTGGTACCGGAAGTAGAGGGGAGATCCCGCAGGGCTTCGCCTTAAGCCGGTGCGAGTATGGTGGAGCTTATGAGAGAGGCTATTAGTGGTCTAGTAATTAGACACACCAATTAGAGGGCTCTAAACCAATTAGAAGGCTCTAAACCGAATAGCTCTAAACCGGGGTCTAGATCTAGGGTTTAGTTTAGAGGATAGGAAACTTGTGTGTGTTGGGAGGGAGCCCTGCCCCTCCTTATATAGGTGGGAGGGGCTGGCCGGCCAAGGGGAGGGAGTGGAGTCCCTCCCCAACTCGGCCTAGGTGGGGCGCCGGCTTGGGGAGGAGGACTCCTCCCTCAAGTCGGTTTCCTCCTCTCCTCCCACTTCCCAAAAACTGCCGTTTGACTTTCAAACTAGCCGTTTGACTTTTTTCAATTTAGGATTCAATTTAATCCTTTATTTGGGACAGCAAGAACACTTAGTACATGATGCAATCATTCCAACATGTAATGACACATTCAAGTACCCTTCCCCCTCCGGAGTGCCGGACATTCCGGGACCTTCTAGAATGTTCCCGATGAAAACACCGGAACCATTCCCCAACTCCAAAACGGGACTTTCCTTATATGAATCTTATTCTCCGGACCATTCCGGATCACCTCGTGATATCCCGGATCCCATCCGAGACTCCGAACAACATTCGGTCTCTTTCTCATAATACCATAACTACTCAAACAACGTCGAATCCTTAAGTGTGTCTCCCTACGGTTCGTGAATTATGCGGACATGATCGAGACACTTCTCCGAACAATAACCAATAGAGGAATCTGGAAATTCATATGGCTCCCACATATTTCTACGATTACTTTGCGATCGAATGAACCACTTACATACGATACCAATTTCCCTTTGTCTCACGATATGTTACTTATCCGAGGTTATGATCGTCGGTATCTCTGCATACCTAGTTCAACCTCGTTACTGATAAGTACTCTTTTCTCGTTCCCGTGATATGTGATCCCTTGTGACCAAGTCACATGCTTGCAAGCTAATTGGATGACATTTCACCGAGAGGGCCCAGAGAATATCTATCCGTCATGTGGATGGACAAATCCCACTCTTGATCCATGTGTTTCAACCAATACTTTCCGAACACTCAATGCCACTTTTATAGCCACCCTGTTACGGTGTGGTGTTTGATGTCATCAAAGCATCCATCCGGCAAAGGTGATATGCATGATCTCATGGTCGAAGGAATTAGGTTACTATGTATCAGAAAGCATATAGCAATTGAACTATTGAAATGACTTGATCTTTATGCTACGCTTATCTATAGGAGTATGTCCATCACATCATTCTCCTAATGATATGATCCTGTTGTTAATAACATCTCTATGTTCATGATCAGGAAACAATGATCATATATTAACCAACAAGCTAGTTTAACAAGAGGCTTTACTAGGGACTCTTATTTTAGTTTACAAATCACACAAGTATTAATGTTTCCGGTTAATACAATTATAGCATGGTATGTAAACATTTATCATAAGTGTGAAGACATGATAATAACCACTTTATTATTGCCTCTTGGGCATATCTCCAACAGTCTCCCACTTGCACTAGAGTCAATAATCTAGTTTCGAACCTTTGTGTATTCAACACCTATGGCTTTACGGTGTTGTATGTACACGATTGCTAGTGGTCAACTGATCTCCGGATCTGACACTTCCAGGTCCGTGTGTAATTGCATGTCTTTGCGTCTCTACGCATCACTCATTCTCTAATGAGATGGCTTTGTATAAATTTAGTCTTTCGGTGTGACCTTTAGCTCTTTGGGGTTAAAACATGTTGATAATATTGTCGCACAATATATCTTCATAGTATTATCCCACTGTGAACTACACCTAGTTTGATAACAAACTTCTTGACATAAATGCCCTCTTTTGCTGCTATAATAGCAGTCATATACTCAGCCTTTTGTTGTAGTATCTGTCACAATGTCTTAACTTTGGAAATCATCCAAATCCATTATGGAACTCACTTTCCATTATATTGTGCCACCCTTAGTTTAGATTGAGATAAACTTAATTTGTACTTTGTGACAAAGCTAGTATCAATGTAGTACTTTTACAATGAACTAACCATCTATTTGTCACTTCTACAAATATTATACTCTTAGTTCTTTCAGAAGATCATAAGAATATCCTTACTATTGTCCAATGATCATCTTACGAATCATTCTGGTATATGCTCTCAACATTTAGAGCATAGGACATATCTGGATTTGTACATATCACAGTATGATTGATATAAATACTCTTTGTGATTTCATACATCAAGTATCAATCTATACTTGATTATTTGTTTCACTTTACCAAATGTCAATACACTTGAATATATCATCAATATTGAACTCATTCAATCCTTTCTGTGCGACAAGAACCTTCTCTTGTAGTTTCTATATTGAACTCATTCAATATCTTGTCTATGTACTTCTGGCACAACCATATTAGCGTCTATTGATGCCAAATATTTGGGTTTTGCCTAAGTCTTTCATCGGGATGAAATTCTTAATATGTGTTAATAAAAGATACATTATTTCCAATCAACAATATGTCTTCCACATAATGTATTAGAAACATGTCTTAGCGCTCCCACTTAATTTCTTGCAAATGCAAGCATCTCCATCGTCTCTGATGAACTTTTAAACTCCTTTAACAGTTTCATCACAGTGAAGATTCCAACTCCGCTATGCTTACTTCAACCATTGAAGTTTGCATATGCTTTTAGCATCCTTTGAAATAACAAAACCCTATGGACCGTGTTATGCACATGTCCTAGGTAACGATTCTATTAGAAGAACTTGTTTTGTTTATTCAACTTCCATATAACAAATTATATGTAGTGGTTGCTACATTAATCCGTCTAGACTAAATATCACTATGAAAGATCAAATCTTGTCATAGTCAACCTTCGAACATTGTTGTGAACTCTTTCCCAACATGTCGACTATTTCATAGATGTAAAACATCCATGTCTATTTCTTTATAGATCCAGACACAACTGTAAGGTCTTACACCTTTCTCGAGGGTCCTTCAAGTTCAAAACTTGATTTCTCGTGTACGGAACTATCACGGATTATATGGCTTCAAGCCATTTGACGGAGTCAGGGCCCATCATCGCTTCTCTGCATGTAGTCGGTTCATTATTCTCAAATAATGATTCAACCCTCAAATCTTGGTATTTGATTGTTCATCCGACCTACTTGTTTCAATAGGAACTTGGATCTCCGTGACCACAATCTTTGAGGTACGTGAACCATGAGCATTGTTGCTGCCTTCGAAACACTTTTCGGCGCTGCGCAACTCTGCACATATAGCTAAGGTTCCTTTAACCTTATCAAAGTTTCTATTGTCCTCCCACTTAACTTTTCACGAAAAATTCCTTCCAAAAGAAACTTGACGTTCTAAGCAACAAACACTTTTGTCTCCGGTGTTTATGGAGGAATACTTAATAGTCATACAAAGACAGGTTCATCCGACTTTGGTTGCAAACATCTTTCTTATGCATAGCATACCAATGTTTAAGAAAGGACAACTTGGGTTTTATCCCAAACCATAACCTTATATGGTGTCATTTCAACGGATTATGATGGAGCTCTTTTCAGTGGAAAAACGGTAATCTCTAAAGCTTTTAATCTTTAAAATATAATGGCAGTTTTATAAATTATACCTTTGATCTTACCATGTCAAACAAGGTTTAATTACATATCTCGAACGCTCCATACACTTATGGTGTTTCGGGAAAATGCAAATCCACGGAACGATTCCTTAAATCTTAGGTATTATGCTAAACTTGTAACTCAAATATCTTCCTTTATGATCTTATCATAAACTATTTATATTCTTGTTACAATGATTTTGCACTTCATCTTGAAAGTCTTTGAACTCTTCAAATATTTCACACTTCATCCTTATTAAGAAAATATCCATATATTCACTCAAATTTTCGGAGAAAGCATATGAAGTTGAAATCCATCGCTCTTGACTACACATAACGGACTTCGTACAACAATATGTACAAGTTCCAATAAGCTAGTCATTCGTTCCCTTTTGGCCTATGAACGAAGTTTTAATTATCTCTAGGAAAGTTTCACAAGCGTTATTTGATCAAAATCAAATAGACTCCAAAATTCCATCCATATGGATTTTCTTCATGTTTCCTTTCCAATATAATTTAAACGGCGATGTCACTTCCTAAGTGATCTTTCAATCAATTTGTCTTTCGACATTTTAGCACTAGTTTTATGGATGTGATTTCTCCAACGAGATTTGCGAATCATCCATCTTTTATGGATTACGGCAATTATTTGAACAATCCTTTTGTTCTCATAATACCTGATAAAACAAATCTTTGAAGGCAAGCTTTGATGTTTAACAAGCAACACAATAACCCTTTATTTTGTTCTTGATGAACATCATCACATATTCTTTTGCCAGTTACTTAGGCCATTGTAGTTCATGAATTGTGTTGTTTCGTATGACGATTCACACCAACAAATTCAGTATCAAATACTTAAGAACCACATTGTTTAACAAGCAAAGAATATAGCCATAACATGTATATCATCTATATACTTAAACTGAACGATTCTAGTCTTTTCTTTTCTGCCATATATTTATGAGATTCTCTTTCAGTATTTCCTTTTCTATTTGAAAGAATCTATCAATATCAATAGTGGAGTCATACATATGACATATAGTCCAAAGCGTGTATAATTAAATACCAATGTCTTTGGACTTGCACTTTGAAGTAGATCACCATCATCAAATATTTGGTGTTCTTTCAAATTCCTTTCTTTAGTAATCTCTTGGTGTAGTAAACATTTTACCTTCATCAAATATTCACCCTTATCATGGAATCGTCCATGATCAAGCTACTTTTAAGCTTATAGCGGTGAATCATGAGTATAATGTTGCTTTCCAAATCCTTTTGGACGATTAGGACAACTAGTGTCTCCAACCTTTTGCAAATTCTCATCAAATATGAGAACATGACTTTTGCCATATTATACTCTATCATGTTGCAACCAAAACTTCGTTTCAGATATCACAATATCTTCCACACATTATGGTTTCTGAAACAACTCTTTCAGATCCTAGATAACCTTGATATTAAGGGAATCCTTTGAATATCAAGAATCATGGATACAAACATGATACTTATATACTAACACTTGGAATTGTTACTCTTGATTTAATACTAATTATTAAACTTCATGGAGTAACCGGAACTTACTGAAAGTTTGCAATAGGACTTTTAAACTTTAGATTAACACTTCAAAACAATACGATACCAGTTCGTAAAGTAACTAACCAGAATTCTATAGTTCTATCATCTCAATTATAACTAAGCGCAAGGTGGTAAACGGATGCCAATGACTACAACAACTATGCAATTTCACTTTGATTTAGTTTATGATAAATTGAGTTCTAATTAATAATTAAATTAATCTAGGTGAACTCCCACTCAAAACAATATCCCTCACATTGTTTTAGTGATCACACGAACCAAATCCACCACATCAAAACCGATCATCACGAGAGTTGATATAGTTTCAATGGCGAACAATCGACATGTTCATCATATCTACTATATGATTCATGCTTTACCTTTCGGTGATCCGTGTTCCTGAGGCCATGTCTGTACATGCTAGGCTCGTCAAGATCAAACCTTAGCTTCCGCATAAGCAAATCTGGCTTGCTTACGTTGTATTCACCCGCGGAATCAAAGACACCCGATCATCACGTGGTGCTTCGAAGCAGCAAGCTTTGGCAACGGTGCATACTAAGGGTGAACACTTTAGAACTTGAAATTTATGTGCATGAGGGATCATCTTATAATGCTACCGTCGTCTACTAAGCAATACAAGATGCATAAAGGATTAACATCACATGCAATTCATAATATGTGATATGATATGGCCTTTCTTCTTTGTGCTTCTGATCTCCATCTTCAAGCACGAACATGATCTCCATCATCACCGACATTGCATCAAGGTCAATGACGCTTCTCCATGGTTGTCGTCCACCGGCTTCAACTATTACAACTACTTTGAATAGACACGCGGGTCTTAACAGAAATTAAAGACAACCATATGGCTCCTGCCGGTTGCCGACTTACAATAAGGAACATTGCATACATCATATGTAATCACAATCATGGCCATATCACATCACTGCACACCCCTGCAAAACAAAGTTAGACGCCTCTACTTTCTTTGCATATTTTACGTGGCTTGGGGCTTTCAATAAGTGTCGTTCTAACTTACGAACAAGAACCACAACATTGATACTAGCATTGTTGATTACCCGTTGTAAATTGGATCTTAACTATGCTAGGAGAAACAGGCACCCGCAAAGCCACTTATGCAATACAAGTTGCATGTCAAACGTGGAGCAAGTCTCATGAACGATGTCATGTAAGGTTAGCCCGGGCCGCTTCATCCCAACATACCGCAAGATACAAAGTACACAAAAAGCAATCGACAATAAAAGCATCAACGCCCACAATGACCATTGTGTTCTACTCGTGCAACAGATCTACATATAGACACGGCTCTGATACCACTGTAGGGGTTCGTAGCATGGAAAACAAAAATTTTCTATCGCATACAAACAAACAAGCCAAGATCTATCTACTAGATTGTAGCAACGAGTCGATGGAATAACTCACCCTCGAAGATTCCAAAGTGTTTAACGAGAGCAGATTCTCGTGGGTGATGTAGTCGTACTCTTTCCGATCTCAAGATCGTGTAGACGATCCTTCCAGCGCCACGTTCCGGCAGCGCTCCCGCAGTCGGTCACACGTTCGGTACTCGACGAAGACCTTCCTCTCCCTTGTTCCAGCAGGCAGCGGAGGTTGTAGCACTCTCCTCGCGATTCCGGCAGCACAACGGCGTGGTACCGGAAGTAGAGGGGAGATCCCGCAGGGCTTCGCCTTAAGCCGGTGCGAGTATGGTGGAGCTTATGAGAGAGGCTATTAGTGGTCTAGTAATTAGACACACCAATTAGAGGGCTCTAAACCAATTAGAAGGCTCTAAACCGAATAGCTCTAAACCGGGGTCTAGATCTAGGGTTTAGTTTAGAGGATAGGAAACTTGTGTGTGTTGGGAGGGAGCCCTGCCCCTCCTTATATAGGTGGGAGGGGCTGGCCGGCCAAGGGGAGGGAGTGGAGTCCCTCCCCAACTCGGCCTAGGTGGGGCGCCGGCTTGGGGAGGAGGACTCCTCCCTCAAGTCGGTTTCCTCCTCTCCTCCCACTTCCCAAAAACTGCCGTTTGACTTTCAAACTAGCCGTTTGACTTTTTTCAATTTAGGATTCAATTTAATCCTTTATTTGGGACAGCAAGAACACTTAGTACATGATGCAATCATTCCAACATGTAATGACACATTCAAGTACCCTTCCCCCTCCGGAGTGCCGGACATTCCGGGACCTTCTAGAATGTTCCCGATGAAAACACCGGAACCATTCCCCAACTCCAAAACGGGACTTTCCTTATATGAATCTTATTCTCCGGACCATTCCGGATCACCTCGTGATATCCCGGATCCCATCCGAGACTCCGAACAACATTCGGTCTCTTTCTCATAATACCATAACTACTCAAACAACGTCGAATCCTTAAGTGTGTCTCCCTACGGTTCGTGAATTATGCGGACATGATCGAGACACTTCTCCGAACAATAACCAATAGAGGAATCTGGAAATTCATATGGCTCCCACATATTTCTACGATTACTTTGCGATCGAATGAACCACTTACATACGATACCAATTTCCCTTTGTCTCACGATATGTTACTTATCCGAGGTTATGATCGTCGGTATCTCTGCATACCTAGTTCAACCTCGTTACTGATAAGTACTCTTTTCTCGTTCCCGTGATATGTGATCCCTTGTGACCAAGTCACATGCTTGCAAGCTAATTGGATGACATTTCACCGAGAGGGCCCAGAGAATATCTATCCGTCATGTGGATGGACAAATCCCACTCTTGATCCATGTGTTTCAACCAATACTTTCCGAACACTCAATGCCACTTTTATAGCCACCCTGTTACGGTGTGGTGTTTGATGTCATCAAAGCATCCATCCGGCAAAGGTGATATGCATGATCTCATGGTCGAAGGAATTAGGTTACTATGTATCAGAAAGCATATAGCAATTGAACTATTGAAATGACTTGATCTTTATGCTACGCTTATCTATAGGAGTATGTCCATCACATCATTCTCCTAATGATATGATCCTGTTGTTAATAACATCTCTATGTTCATGATCAGGAAACAATGATCATATATTAACCAACAAGCTAGTTTAACAAGAGGCTTTACTAGGGACTCTTATTTTAGTTTACAAATCACACAAGTATTAATGTTTCCGGTTAATACAATTATAGCATGGTATGTAAACATTTATCATAAGTGTGAAGACATGATAATAACCACTTTATTATTGCCTCTTGGGCATATCTCCAACACTTGATTCTATTGATTGTATGCATTGGAGTTGGAGAAATTGTCCTGCGGCATGGCATAGATAATTTCAAGGACACAAAAAGGATTCCACCATAATCCTTGAAGCTGTATCTGATCAGGAGACTTGGTTTTGGCATGGATTCTTTGGAATGCCTAGTTTTTGCAGTGACATTAATGTGCTTCAATGGTCTCCACTTATGACAAATATTGCATTGCGTGAAACTCAGTGGTGCCGTTTGTAGCAAACAACCACACATACAACTATGGCTATTATCTTGTTGACGACATCTACCCAAGATGGCAAACATTTGTGAAAGCGGTTCACGAACCCAAAGGTAAGAAAAAACTCCAATTTCGCAATGCACAAACCGTGGCTAAAAAAGATGTGGAGAGAACATTTGGGATTTTGCAAGCCCAATATGTTATTGTGAGAGGACCGACTAGATTTTGGGATCAAGAGATCCTTTAATATATCATGAATGCTTGTGTGATCATGCATAACATGATCATAGAGGATGAATGTGGACAATTTTTAGACTACTCCTATTATGACTTGATGGAGTTCCCATGCAAGTGAGAAGGAAAGAAGAGAGGGTGGCCCATTTTGTTTCCTCGTATTCGGTGCGGTGAGGTACATGATGATCTTTAAAAAGATCACATAGAGGGGTGGTGAAAATGGAATGGACAACAATAGTGTCTTGTATGTTTGTTGTATTGTTCATGAATAATTTGTTGTATTATTGATGCACAATTGTTGTATTGGTGATGAACAATTTGTAATAATAAATAGACTATTTGTTGGTGAATTTATATATGTGTGTTTGATCTCGTTGGACTCTATATTTATGTGGAATTGGTATTTGTGTTGCGCGCTCTGTATTTCCAGTGCCTGGTGAAGCGCTACTTGGAGACCGTTGTAAAATGCAGCGTTCGGTGAAGCGCAAACCATCTGCGCACGCTAAAAACAGATACAACGCACTGCAAACGGCTTTTACAACGCCAAAATTTAGCACGATTGTTGAAGATGCTCATTTTTTACAATCAATACCATGTTATATTCATAGTAGCAAATACTACATGATAGAGATACATAAGTTGACCCTGGTGATTACAAAATAAAGTCTAAAAATCCTAGCAAATCTTTGGGGTCTTCAAACTCTTTCTTCTTGCAAGACACAATATTGTACTTCTCTAAATGCAGCCAAAAACTGACAGATGCCAAATCACAACATGTAAATATCAATGATGGTTCTTCCATAATTTTAATTTGAGCCGCAGTGCCAAGACTACGTGCACGCGCACAGCCATTAGGATAATCAATCAACACCGGCAAGAGTATCAACACCAATATTTTAGGAAAAAGTAACCGAACAGTCTGATAGACGTCGCTAGTGAACTGAGAGTATGAACTACCATTATTGAGGACGTAGTAGTCGGGACAAATATTGCGAGGATAATCCTCTTCTTGGTAACCATAAGAAAAAATCTGAAACCAATCTGGTGAAGCAAGATCTGAAAGATTGTACCTATAGAACCGTAATATTTCAACACCACCATTGACGCCGGAAAGAAGATCTCGTCGTCGAACGAAGGACCGAAGATCACTTATTAGAGACGATACAATCTACATTAACATAGAGATCAATAAAAAGATGGCTAATATAATCTTCAGAAAATATTACTTTTATTGAAAACTACACCCATATGTCGGGTTTCCCACACCTCGCGACACCGACGAGACCGACCGAAGGAGGGGAACCGATCTATGGAAGAGACAGAAAAGAGGCTGCGACTAGGTTTCAAGAGGCGCTTGTTGTTGGAGATGCTCTTAATAGATAGGACTCTACAACCGTGTATGGTTTCATCCGTCCTATAAAGATAAGATCAATATCCCCCTTTCTCTCGTGTGTAAACCAACTTCGTTGAAATCCGTTGTGGGCTTTGGCCCCTATATTAACACGTAGGTGAAGCCGAGACAAGGGCAATCACTTAATCCTAATTTACCATTCTAGTTCCTCCACTTTTAATTATTAATATACTCTCTTTGTTCTAAAATATAAGATGATTTAATATTTTTAAAACACATGTATCTATATTTCTTTTAGTATAAGTTCACTCATTTTGTTCTGAACCTACACACTAAAAACGTTTAGATACATGTGTTTCAAAAAATATTGAAATATCAAATAATTTGAAACGGAGGAGGAAGTAAATATTACTGTTGTTTTAATTTAAATTTGTACTAAAACCATGAGAATAATTATGGAATGAAGAGAATAAATTTTTAGTGTTGCCTGGAGGTTTTTCAGTGCACCCGAATATGAGTACACACCGCCTCGGACACGGGTGGGCTGGGTGATCACAAAGCCTCCTTGGCTCCTTGCCAACTAAGTTAAACAAGATATTATCAACATATTCAAAATACAAAATGAAATGGCAATTGATCCAGACCGGTACTTGTCTTAGTGTTTCTCTCGAAATTTCTGATCGACACGCATACCGGTGCGTGCATGCATGCTAGCGCAATGGTAGGGTGTCATATAAGATCCCACCTAAGTCTCACCACTAGTTTATTTTAAGATTTCTAGTTTAAAATTTTGATTAAACTTTGCACTATAAAATTTAAAATGAACTATAAGTAGATCTAGGTGGAATCCCACCTGACACCCTATGGAATGGTAGATAGCAGGAACCGTTACTTTTTTGGTCAATGGGCAGGTGCAATTTGTTCGTGCTTAATTACAGGATGGATTAGCTTTTCTGCTTTTTTGGCCGGGCCGGTTCTAATGCCAAATGGAAAAAAGAACACTCATGTCATAATGAACCTGGAACGTATTCGTGATGTTCAAATATAATGTCATAATGAAGGGGGCCGGCTTAAATAAAATGAGTAAGAATAATACCCTTGTCATAATGAAACGAGGGGGCCTGCAACATATAAGTTGGAAATGTTACACTCGATTTAAGCAGAGCAGAGCGCTGTATTGTGTGTGTTGGTCAGCTTGTGGTGATGAACAGAATGTCGGAACGCAGCCACATTCCGAGAAGCTTCATGCATCGCAGCCGTTCTCGAGTGTCGTACCGTCGATAGCTTGCGCCACCCGTTCGACCGGGGCCGGCGGCGATCCTGATATTGATTCTCTCTCTCAGCTCGCCTAGCAGCCGGTACGTACCGTGCAGTGCAGTGCATGAATGGCGAGAAGCTTCCAGGGTGCATCCACGCCGGTCAGCTCAACTTGAGTACGTGTACGTCGTGACTAGCTGCTCATCTGGTCTAGTGATTTGACACTACTCTACAAATTAACAAAGAATCGCGCTAAGGAAGTCATACTATACGACAGGCGTACGAGCAGGATGATCCAATATATAGTACTCCATATGTCATGCTTGAGATTGTCATGAATACACGATCGATCGATATACATAGTACTATATGGTAGAGATCGATATCAATCCATGAAATCCTCGGTATGCACCACGAATAATCCACGATCGATCGACTCGTGGTCTCGTGGATGAGCGACTGTCATCACGCTCTCGTACACACATATGTATATACGTACGTAGTACCTAGCAGTATGGATCATATAATGCATACATTGCATCCCAGTGCATGTATATATTGGATAGGTAATCGTCGATCGACGGAAGAACGACCGACCGATCTACTTGTTCTTGGTGGATTTGTCGTGGTCGTGGAGCATCTCCTGCAGCACGTCGTCGTCGAGGTACTCGAACTCGATCACTCCCCTCTGGCCCTGCTGCCTCGCCGTAGTCGACGAGGAAGAACCTGCCGCGCCGCCACCGCCGCCGCCGCCGCGCCTGGCCTCGGCCTCGTACACGTGCGCCTGGTCGGGGAAGTTGAGGACGGCGTTCCGGCCGCGCATGGAGTAGGCGGAGCGGTCGTACGCCGCCGCGGCCTCCTCGGCGGTGTCGAAGGTGCCGAGCCACACGCGGACGCCGTGGCGGCCAGGGTTCGAGTCGCGGATCTCGGCCGCGAACTTGCCCCAGGGACGGCGCCGCACGCCGCGGTACTTGGTCTGGTCGCCGCCGCCTGAGCCTTCGCCGCCCTCCATGATCAGCTAGTGAAGTGAAGCTAGCTAGGTGGAAGTGTAGTGATCAAGTGAAGTCTGCGGGGAACCCTAGCTAAGTGAGCTAGCTGGTGATCGAGTTGGATGGAAGTGAGGCTGGCGGGGAGCGGGTTTAAAAAGGATGGGAAAGGGATATGTCAATGTTTGCGGGTGGGCCCGGCACGTGCCCGAATCCGACCATTCGGCCGAATCCACATCAAGCCTCGCCTCTCAGCTCAGGTAGCGTAAAGGCATACGTCCGTTTTGCGTCTGCCTACCTCACCTCAGGTGTATCTATGTGTGCATGCATACATGCTTACGTGCATACGCCACAAATAGTCTTTCTATATTAATATTTTTTATTACATGTGTTATTTATTTTGCGGCAAATTAAGTACAGAATCCTTATATGATGGTCTTAAAATGGACAATTCATACCACATACAAGACTGTCAAATTTAAATCGTAGTTTTATAATCAAGTACTCCCTCCGTTTCAAAATATAAGATGTTTTACCTTTATGAAGCAAATGTATCTACACTTATTTTAGTATGTAGATCCATTCGGATTTATAGTGAATCTAACACTAAAAAAAAGTCTAAATACATTTTTTTCATAAACCTAAAATACCTTATATTTTGAAACAGAGGGAGTATATGGTAGGCCCTAAATTTGGTTACACCGTTTGGTGTGGTGGATATTGGATACAACTTAAGTTAGCCTATAGAGTATCATATACCGATGAGTGTGGTGTGATTTATTCTACACATAGGACTAGAATAATGAAGCTTACACCTAAGGCTTCCCTTGGAAAGTCTAGTTAATTTCCCTTGACTAATTATCGATAACCTATTTGTAGGGTGCACACCAAAAACCACAGAATAATTTTGGGACACTTGATGGTCGGTGCGATTTAACGATGGTATTAGGCTAGAAGCCGGCGAGACGAGAAATCCTACCGACGAACTAAGCGCGGATCTGTGATCTGCTTTGGAATTTTTTGTCGAACCAGGTTTCGTATCTCTTTGGGGCTAAAATATGACAATGCGAACATGGCATAAAGGGTAGACAACTCGTGCGCCTTCAACACATGCATGTGCAGTAGTTTAACCAGAACCCATTGGGCAACATCTTGATTTATCTAAAAGGTTAAGCTAGAAATCATGACTTGTGACGACATTCATCAATAAAATTTTGATTTTACTGCAATTTGTCACCGAGGCATGGAACAATATCGTCATGCCAAAGGTGTCTTGATGGGACTTTTGGTTTGGTTAGAGATCTTTGTTGTGCATGTTTGTTTTGGTGTCTTCAATTTTTTTGTTTTGAAAAGGGAGTATGGTATCTTCAATTTGGTATGCTCTGTTTTGTTCATCATTAACATCGAGTAATCTTTAAAAAGGATACACATTCTTTCGAGGTAGCAGCCCCCTAGCTTGTGAAACACATTCTAATAATGTTTTGCAAATTAGAACCGTATGTACGTTCTTTTTTGAACATAAACCAGTTGTACTCCCTCCGTTTCAAAATATAAGACGATTTAGGTTGTGAAGGTAATGTTTTTTTTAGAAAAGAGTATATATTAATATCACACGGATACCAATTACACCCAGCCTCTGCAACAACGCATGCCCTAGCGGCTCTACGGATGCACACAGCCCAGAAAAAAGAAAAAAGAATTACAAAAAAGAAAAGTCCCGCTACAGAGAACTCCTCAAAGCAACAACACTGACACCATCAGAACAACACCAGTAGTCTCCCACTCCAATAACAACGCCTTCAAGAAGGAAACTGTGCCCAAGCGCCGTCGTTGCCCGATCAAAGATCATAGGTTTTCACCCCGGAGAAAGTCCTTGCTCACAAAAAAATGTCTTCAACAAGGTCATTGCCAGGCACAACCAGTTAAGGCCAGACCTTGGATTTTCACCCTGCAAGATAAGACTAGAAACTTCCCTTGTGTTGTCTTCCCGCACCAACAGTCGCTGCAACGAGTCCCAGATCACGCAGCCAGATCTCTGTTGCCACAAGAACAAAAATCACCATCGCTACTGAAAGGGCATGTATGCCCCCATGTGTGGTTTTGGTAATTAATGACAATCTCTATGGACTAATGTGTAAATTGAGTTTCACTTGTAGGTTTGTCCATTGGCATCGCTTGGGCCATGTGTTGGTCTCAAGGTTGGAAGATGAAGAAATGTCCAAGGGCTTTGTGCCCATTGGAATTATGAAGAAAGAAGGAGCTTGAAGGTCGATCAAGGCATGTGCAAAGAGTTGCATCAAGATGGATCAACCTCAAGTAGGGATGAAGAAGGGCGAGCTCAAGATGCGCCATCTCTAGAAGATCTCATGCTTGAAGCTTGCCATCCTCGTGCTCATGGAATGATGAAGACAAGTTTAAAGAAGAGGTTTCCCCATGGAGTATGGAGGAGCAATGTGCAAGTCTTCATCTTCATCAAGCAAGAGCATCCAAGAAAGGTGTTCCCACTATAGAAGAACAAGACGGTCTACATCAAGTTCAAGTGGGATGATCAAGACAAAGGTATGTTCTTGATAGGGCTTTTCTTTTGCCGGTCTCGTATTGTTAGTTGGGAGACCGGGTTTAGGATAGATAGCCGTGCTATCAAGAGGGGCTCTCAAGCGGGTGTCTCGTCTGCATCGTTCGGAGAGAGCTCAAACCTTTGCATTCATAGCATCATATTTCTTGGTTGTTATTTGGTTCTTGTCCATGAGAGGATCTAGAGCTTGTGGTCACCATCATAACAAGCTCTAGCTCATCATCTAAGGATTTCACTTGCATATCTTATGGCGGTTTTTGATCTTGCGAGTTTTCCGGCTCCACACCTTGGGGGATAGTTCACATATATATTCATGATATTTTCTCCCAAGGTGATACCCAATATTTCGTCGTTATCTTTCCAACAAAATTGGTTTTATCCCGTTTGGAGTTCGGATGCAAAAGTTATTGCGTTTCTGGTTTTCTGGTTTCTAAAATTTCCCTGACCGGAAGTTCCGGCTTCCGACCGGAAGTTCCGCTAGGGCATCTTTGCCGCCAAAAGTTCTGGTGGAAGTTCCGGGTCTTCTTTCGCTCACGTTCAATAACCTTCTATTTTGGATGTGCTATTTGACGGAACTTCAGTCGGAATTTCAACCGGAAGTTTCGCTCCCACCGGAAGTTTCGACCAGGGACTGGAAGTTCCGCTCAGGCCTAGTTGTCGCCAAAAGTTCCGGTTGAACTTCCGGCTCTTGTTCCGCTCACGTTCAGTAACCTTCTGTTTTGAATATGTCTATTTGACGGAACTTCTGTCAGAACTTCCACCGGAAGTTTCGCTCCCACCGGAAGTTCCGGTGAACCGGCGGAAGTTCCGACCAGGATTCGCTTTTTCAGTTTCTCGCTCCGCAGTTTTTGACCGTTGGCTGTGTGCCACCGGAACTTGCGGCCTCCCACCGGAAGTTCCGGCCAGGAGTCGCGAATGCCCATAACGGGCAGATCTGGGATCCCTTTAAAAGGGGATCCTCTTCCCCTTCGTGGGAACTAGCTTTTCTTCTTGGTTCTTGGCTTTCTCTCTCCTCCACTGTCAACCTTGAAGAAGCTTTCCCTCTCCCTTTCCCCTCCTATGATTCTTGCATCTTTTTGAGGGATTTGAGAGAGGAGATCTAGATCTACAATCCCCCCAAGCCAAATCCCTTCTTTGTGAAGGAATCATTGGGATCTAGATCTTGGAGAGTTTTGTGTTCTCCTTTTGTGTTCTTCCTCCCTTATTCCCAATAGCTTTTGTAGCTTTGTTGGAATTTGGGAGAGAATGACTTGCCCTTGCATTTTGTGCATAGGTTTGAGTTCTCCTCGGAGATTCGGCGAGTTCAAGCTTATGAGCTTGTTTCTCTTGGGTTCCTTGGAACCCTAGACGGTTGTGTGGTTAGATTATTGACCTTTTGTGGTCTTGTTGACCTTTTGTGGTCTTGTAGCCTTTTGTGGCATTGTTGGCCTTTTGTGGCTTTGTTGTTGGGAGCCTCCAATTGAGTTGTGGAGTTAGCCCCAATATTGTACGGGTTCGGTGACTGCCCTCAAGCGTCCCATAGTGGAGCAAGTGCCCGCCTTTTGTGGTGTGCACTTGGGAGAATAGGGTGAGCCTTTTGTGGCGTCGGTGAGTTGCGTGCTTCCGCATCCGGGGTGAGGCCTTGTGTGGCGTTGGGTGAGCATCAAGCCACCACACCTCGAGGTGATCCATTTGTGGCGTTCGGGGAGCATTGCGCCATCGCACCTCTCCAACGGAGACGTAGCTTCTTTGGAAGTGAAATTCAGGAAACAAATCTTCGTCTCCGCGTCCATCGGTTATCTCTCAACCGAACCCTTTACTTATGCACTTTACATTGTGATAGCCATCGTGCTTGAAGTATTTATACCTTGCTATCACCTTGTTGCTTGTATTGCTTAGCATAGGTTGTTGGTGCACCTAGGTGAACTTAGTGGCTAGGTTTTGTGCTCAATAAATTAAACGTTAGTTTTATTCCACATTTACTTGAGTCTAAACCGTAATAATTTTAAAAGCCTATTCACCCCCCTCTAGGCGACTTCCTTTGTACTTTCAGCTACCCTCATATTTCCGCTTTCCTGACATTCTTCGCATCTGACTAACCATGGCTCAAAGAATGGCACTTGGTGGGAAAAACAACAGAGCTTCGCAAAGCTCCCGCTGAAACCAAATGGCCAGAAAAACAAGGCGCGCACGACCGAATACCTTCCGATCCAGCAATCTTCAGGCATGATACGCCCATGGGAGTTCGCCGGCGTAGCCTTCCGGAATCCGCCTCTCCAGACCAGATCAACGAGGTCAGACATCAAGCAGATCTTCGTCTTCGTGCGAAAGAGACCAAAGGACCACCACCATTATTAGATTCGACACAGCGATCCCCACATCGCCGGCCGGTTTCCGGAGAACGGATCGAGCAGGCAATTAGGGAAAGAGAGGCAATCTAGGTCTTGAAACCCATCACCGTCCTCCTCCACCAGATCGCCCCACTACGCCGCCCTGGAGGAACGAACAAGCAACACGGGGGATGGCCGCTGCGCGCCAGCTCCTGCAGTCGTGCTGCCGTGCCACCCCGCACCGCCGCTGCCATCCCCGCCAAGGCTCGCCGCCTCTCCACGCCACGCCACGCGTCGGCGAGGCCACCGAGACCCAGCACCATCGCCCACACCTCCACCCTCACCACCCCTGAGACGAACCGCCTCCGCACGAAGAGGCCCGTCGGGGGAGCGCCTCCCTCGCCCGCCGCCTTCGACGGCCAGGCGCGGCCGCCACCGCCGGCGCCGGTGGCGGCAGCGGCCGGGGAAGAGGAGATCGCGGCACCGCCTTTACCTAGGGTTCAGAGCCTCCGGAGCCGTCCCGCGCAAGGCGGCCCGGGAGTCTGTTCTTGTGAAGGTAATGTATCTAGACATATTTTAATGTGTAGATTCGGAGTGAACTTCTTCGAACCTACACACTAAAAAGTGTCTAGATACATTATCTTCACAAAGCTAAAACATCTTATATCATAAAACGGAGGGAGTATATGTGTGTAGCTGGATCGACTTACTGTATGTGTGCTTGCATGCAAGTGCAGCGCAGAGGTGATACTCTCTCCGATTATAATATATTCCACTGATTTAGTATAAAATTATGCTAAATCAAATTAAAGTCGATCGAGATGGAGACAAGGAATGTAGGGATACGCTGGTTCCCCTTCCCTCCGTCGGCCGCTCCGGTGGCGGGAGGGTGGGGGAACCCCGGATCTCGTCGTGTATATAGCGTAGGAGTGAGTAGGTTGCTTGCCAACGGCGTCTTGGAGGCGGTGGCGTCGGCGGTTGGCGTTTTGGGGTCGTCCTCTTCCTCTCTGGTGGCGGCGCTCTCTGGAGCTTCGGCATCAAGCGGACGACCTGCTCCCGTGCTCGCGGTCCTGGGTGACCGCCGTGCACGTTCTATACCCGGCTGGATCACGGAGCGGCGGATCCAGATCAAGATCCCGAAGCTGCTGATGTTGAAGACCAGCGGTGCTGCTGTCTTGGCGCAAGATGGAGGCTCTCAGGAGTTCGAGGTTCGACGACTTCCCGTCCGCAGGTGGGCATCTTCGATCCAAGGTTTGGAAGATGCTGCGGCGGCGCGCCATCGACACGTCTGGTTCCTCGACGGCGACACCGAGTTTCAGGAGGACCAGTGTGTAATTTCTATCTTTCTGGAGTGTCTTTCTGTAATGTCTGGTCTTTAATATAATCAGTGGTTTCCCGAAAAAAAAAGGAATGTAGACGTAGACAGTGAGGTGAGATGAATGTTTTGGTGGCCAAGTAAGACCTGTCTCCATCTGTCCATCATCTATCTGGGGGTATATTGGTTGCGCTGACCATGCACAAGCTTTGACCTGTCAACCATGCGGAATTGCAGATCGGCAGATGCACCGGAGGAGGTAGCGACGACCTTGTCAACGCCAACCTCCCATGAATACATCACAGATGATCGATGCATCCTGCGGCTGCCCCCTTTCCATCCGTCACTTTGTTGAATTTGGTCGGGCCCGCGTGCAAGCACCTTTCTACTAATCGCAGATTAGTACCTACTAAATCGAGTTCCTTAATATATATAGTTACATCACTAGCTTTAATTAATCGTTTGTTCTTTAAGTTCATCAGCAAAACAGAATCTGGTCTACTAGCAAAAAGCTAGGTACAGTTTTCAGATATGCATCAAAGGGATGATTAATCAATATTTTATTGAACGCATGGTAGATAGCTAGTTAGATTTATCCCTGAACCGACCATTGTGTCGTCTCCGCCGCACATTCGCCAAATTAATTCCCACTTTCTCTATAGTTACTAGCAGTACTATATGTTTTTTATCCCGACAGAATCTGCCGGTTGAAAGTCAAAAAATGGTGATAGGGAGACGACCATATGTACCGGCCGTCCTTCAGCAAGGTTGAGGACTCACTCACTGGCCGGGTGCACCCGTGCGTACGTTCGCGTACAATGCATGCATCAGAACCTGCTGATTTAATTCGGCCATCATGCACCTTGATCTCTCGTCAGGTGTTGTCATACAGGAATAAGAAGCTACGCCGACGGCCAAACGTCGGGACCATTGGCGTAGCCATCGTCTAAGCTAGCTTCGTCAAGCAGCCGTCGGCGTAGAATTGCCCTCGGCATATCCTATGCTACGCCGACGGCTGCCCTCGGCGTAGCTATTTTTTATTTTATCTCATTAAACTTTGAAAAATCATAACTAAATCATTCTAATTCGGAAAAATACAAATAATATATCAAAATTTGTAGAAAAATAAGACCTATCTATCTACACTCAAATATTACACATTTATAAATAAAAATTAAGTAAAACATAAAACATTATACATAGTTTAAAACGGCCATAAAAAATTCAAAAATGATCGAAACAATGCGAAACCTTCGCGTGGTGTTATATTATGTGATATAGTTAGAAGGAAAAATATCAAACTTGGAATATTGATTATGTCTCAAAGAAACCTTCACAAAATGACCTATCTCATTCGAGGTTTCTTGGCTTTCGGGTCAAATGACCAATGTTATGGCTAGAATCAAGGCATATTTTGTGATAATGTGCACATATTGTGTATACATGTGCATCATAGGATGACGAACAATGTTGCAGGAGGAAGCTTTCCTTTTTGTCGCACCAAAAAGGCATTTTCCATTTTCCGAGCATAAAAAACGGACGGTTTTATGAAGCAACCACCAAATGGCTAATTCAAAATACTACCACCATATTTTATAAAAACAATAGAGCACCTTATATGGACAATGTTCCAACAGGGGGATCCGAAACCTTTCCGTCCACCTTTGGTGAAAAAGACAAATTTCTGCCGAATCGGCAAGAAGTGGGTCAGATATGAACTACAGGTACATGATCCGATGCTCATATTTTTTTACAAAAATCATTTTTAGGTTCACAATATGCTATTTTATCAAAGATACAATGCAAGTTTAGCGAGGCTCGGCCCCGAGCTAAGAATCTTCATGCCCGTTGTTCGACAAAGTTTGACGATAGTTTAAAACGGGCATAAAAAATTCAAAAACGATTGAAACAATGCGAAACCTTCGCGTGGTGTCATATTATGTGACATAGTTATAAGTAAAAATATTAAACTTGATATATTGATTATGTCTCAAAAAACCTTCACAAAATGACCTATCTCATTCGAGGTTTCTTGGCTTTCGGGTCAAATGACCAATATTATGGCTAGAATCAAGGCACAGTTTGTGATAATATGCCTATATTGTGCATACACATGCATCATGGGATGGCGAACAATGTTGCAGGAGGAAGTTTTCCTTTTCGTCGCACCAAAAAGCTATTTCCCATTTTCCGAGCAAAAAAACGGACGATTTTGTGAAGCAACCACTAAATGGCTAATTCAAAATGCTACCACCATATTTTACAAAAATACTATACCACCTTATATGGATAATGTCCCAACAGGGGATCCAAAACCTTTCCGTCCACCTCTGGTGAAAAAGACAAATTCCTGCCGAATCGGCAGGAAGTGGGTCAGATATAAACTACATGTACATGATCCGATGCTCATGTTTTTTTACAAAAATCATTTTTAGGTTCATAATATGCTATTTTATTAAAGATTCAATGCAAGTTTTCCTTTTCATCGCACCAAAAAGGCATTTTTCATTATCGGAGCGCAAAAAGGGAATTTTCTAAAGCAACCACCAAATAGATAATTCAAAAACGGAGGGTTTGTGATTAGTTGATATGGATATCATATTTGGATTCCTCTCATTTTTCTGATCAATTTAGACATATTATTTGTTAAATTCCAATTTACAGATTTAAAGATATTAATTATTCCATATTAAATAGAAAAATACAAAAAAGTAAAATTATTATATTTTTATTTGAATTCAATAATATTTTTACTTATTCATTAATGTTTACTTAAATAATTGTTTGTACTTTCAAAAAATACAAACATGTGATATGTTGATATAAGGGTTAATAGGATTGATATCATAGTATTGACAACATTGTATGAATTACTTTGCGGAAACAGATTCTGAAGGAACGAGGAAGTTAAGCGTGCTGGAGCTGAAGTAGTATTAGGATGGGTGACCGATCGGAAAGTTCGACCAAAACTACAATTTAATTAAATATTAAGTATAATTAGTGTTAAAAATGTTCAAGGTGAGAGATTAACGAGTCAAACAATTCAAAGATTCAAAATTTTATAAAAAAATAAAAAATATATTTTTGCAACCTGTCGACAAGCTATGCCGACGGCCGCGTAGCACACGCGTCCTGTAGTGTGTTGACTAGTAGTAGAACTCAGCTAATCAATCCAACTCCAGCACCGACGTACATGTGCACGGTTCAGCTTAATTAGGTCATATAAAATGTTGAGGAAACTTCTGGTACTATGAACATTATTTAGATATGACAAAGAAAGTTCTAGGATGAAATATAGTATTGTCTACAGTATGCTCTAAAACTATATAGTGGTTAAAATTAAACTACCAGAAAATATGTAGTACAGAGATGTCATGTTGTACATTATGAACAAAATTGTCTTATGTTCCTTATTAATGTGTCATGTCTTAGCTAAGAGAAGAAAAAAAAGTATTTGTCTCTTCCTACTCAAGAATGATTCTAAGTGGCACAACTAAGATATGCCATTGTATAAAGAATAATTTTTTTTCACGCTATTAATAATCATCAGCAACAACAGTAGAAAGAGGGCTAACAGTAATAAAGATTATAAATATATACTTGGACCACCTAGCGACGACTATACACACTTGCACGAGCTGAAGACGTGCCACCATCATCGTCCCTTTTTCACCGGATCCGGGCAAAACTTGTCGTAGTAGAGCCTCTTGTAGATCGACGAGAGGTCGTCATGCTAACACCCCAAAGAACCAACGCACCAAAGCAACATCCATCGTCAATAATGATAATTGTAGATCGGAAGAGATTAACCTAAAACCACACCAACGAACACGAAAACACGAAACCTCCTGCCGGCGAGGGTTGTGGTCCGCCACGCCTCCAAGGCCTAAGGCCGCCGGAGACGGGGCATACCGGTGGCGTTGCCGACAAGGGGAGGGGGGCTAGATTGGTTTAGGCCACCGCCTCCAGAGCGCCTCTCTCTGATGGCTCGTACCGGTTCGATTTGGATCTGTATAAGGAATAATCCATATGGAAGCCTATATATATGACAAGAATGAATATGGGACCCATGCCCTTTTGAAACAATTAAAAACAGCGTACATAGATGACTACATCCAGGTATTTCTTTTTCCAAAATTTACATTTATTACATCCCGAAAACTCGGAAACATTTTTACGATTTTGATTCTTGTGTTTAGACGGGCTCCTCGGTGCCTAGGTACTAACTAATCGACATTTGTAGTGTATCATGCATTATGAAGGTTGAAAGTAGGCCCATCGATCGATCGTACCCTTATTTTGATTTGCTTAAGTAAAAGCCAATTACTACGCCGTAGTAAGTCAAAGATAGCTTGCCCGTGCTATCGAGCGAACATGCATATATTCGCACGTGAGAGCAGCCGTACGTGCATGTATGCATGGTAGAAACTAGCTAGCTATAGGCCAATACTTTCTTTTTGAACGGGGCCATAGGCCAAAGCTGTTGTTGAGTATTCGACTGGTACGTACTAGTATCGATGCTAATGCGTGCGTTTACCAAACTGGCCGCCGCCGTTCGGTAGATCGGCAAATTAAGTGTAAACCCGCACGTGTGTGTAAATTTTAGTGCTGGCTGGCCCCTTCTCGCGGCTATCTACATTGTTTTTCATTAGGGCTCCTCGAACTTGGAGGCATATATGTGACACATACTTCCTCTGTTTCAAAATATAAGATGTTTTAGTTTTGTGAAGCAAATGTATATAGACTACTTTTAATATATAGATTCACTTCAAACATGAGTGAATCTATATATTAAAAGTAGTCTAGATATATTTTCTTCGTAAACTTAAAACATCTTATATTTTAAAACGAAAGGAGTACGTGTGTGAAGAGAAGATGAAAAAGATACTACTTCCAATATATACAAATTTAGATAAAGTTGAAACCATTAGTATGTACCAAAGCGTATAATGTTCCAAGACAAGTCACTTGTAGAAAAAGGGTCTTTGGTCCCGGTTCGTAAGAGACTTTAGTCCCAGTTGCCGAACCGGAATGGGGCAATCGGGACTAAAACCCTCACCCTTTAGTTCCGGTTGGGCCACCAACCGGGACAAAAAGGGCTCCACGTGGCTGCTGCATGGCGCCAGGGGGGCGGAGAATCCGTCCCGGTTCGTAACCGGGACAGATCTGTCTCTGCCGCAGCAGCAATTTGGCACATTTCTCTGTTGCGGCAGAGAATTCATTTTGGCCACCTTTTTTTTTACCGCAGCGGCATTTGGCCACTTTTTGTGCCGCTACAGAGAATTCATTTATATTGTTTTCCTTTTATTGTTTCTTTCTCGTCCCCGTCCCTACATATCATTGCTTTCTTTTCCAGCGTGCCTTTTCCACTCAGTCTCCCCTCATGCCGCGAGTCAGGAACACCAATCGGATTAAGGTTAGGAATAAAGTCAACATAAAACTCAATGACCTCCTCTGTTCCATAGCCCTTGGAGATGCTTCATTCTGGCCTAGCACGGTTATGAACATATTTTTTTAAGACTCCCATGAACCTCTTAAATGGGAACATATTGTGTAGAAATACAGGACCGAGAATGGCAATATTTTCCACTAGGTGAACCAGGAGATGCGTCATAATATTGAACAAGGATGGTGGGAACACCAACTCAAAACTAAGAAGACATTGTACCACATCCTTATGTAACCTTGGCAGAATATCTGGATTGATTACCTTTTGAAATATTGCATTGAGGAATGCACATAGCTTCACAATGGGTACTCGAATATTTTCCGATAGAAGCCCTCTCAATGCAACTAGAAGCAACTGCGTCATAATCACATGACAGTCATGAGACTTCAGGTTTTGGAATTTTTTTCTCTGCCATATTTATTATCCCCTTTATATTAGACGAGAAGCCAGACAGCACCCTGATATTGTAAAGGACTTAAGTGACGCCCTTTATCCATCTTGTTCTGTGTATGCATGTTCCTTGGGTCTTTCATAACTTGCTGGCCTCCCGTGCTTCTGGTGTATCTTTTGTCTTCCCATACATGCCCAGGAACCCTAGCAGGTTCACGCAAAGATTCTTCGTCACGTGCATCACGTCGATTGAAGAGCAGACATGTAGGACTTTCCAATATGGTAGCTTCCAAAATATAGATTTATTCTTCCACATGGGCGCGTGTCCGGTAGCGACTTCGTTCGGAACATATTGACCGCCGAGACCCTTTCCAAGATTACTTCTATGTCCTTGACCATATCAAATACATCATCACCAGCAGGGAGGTCAGGCTTCTTCCGGTGATCTTCCTCACCTTTGAAATGCTTGCCTTTCTTTCTTATAGTATGATTGGTCAGAAGAAATCGTCGATTCCCCAGGTACACAATCTTCTTGCATTTATGCAAATATGTACCTTCAGTCTTATCTAAACAGTGTGTGCATGCCTTATATCCCTTGTTTGTCTGTCCTGAAAGGCTACTAAGAGCGGGCCAATCATTAATGGTTACGAAAAGCAACCCTCGTAGGTCAAATGGCTCCTGTTTGTTCTCATCCCACACATGTACACCTAGTTTGCCCCACAGCTGTAAGAGTTCTTCAAATAATGGCCTTAGGTATACATCAATGTCGTTGTCGGGTTGCTTCGGGCCTTGGATGAGCACTCGCATCATAATGAACTTATGCTTCATGCACAACCAAGGAGGAAGTGAAGGGAATATGCCCGATGACAATAATAAAGTGGTTATTATCGTATTCCTTATTTATAATAAATGTTTATTTTGCATGCTATAATTGTATTAATACGGAAATGTTAATATATTTGTGTTTAATAAACAAATAGAAAGTTCCTAGTTATGCCTCTCTCATAAACTAGCTCGTTGATTAACAAGATGATCAAAGGTTTCCTGATCATGGACATTGGATGTTGTTAATAATGAGGTCACAACATTGTTGGAATGATGTGATGAACATTCATCCGAAGTATAGCACTACGATCAAGGTCATTGTGTTTATATTGCTATAACATCACACGAAGTAATCTTATTCCTTAGACCATGAGATCATGTCAATCACTAACACCAAAAGAGTATCTTGATAACATCAAACGTCACACCGTAACAAGGTGACTATAAAGATGGGTTCAGTGCTACGAAGGTGTTATGTTGAGACTCATGGATCAAGAGTTGAATTTGTCAATCCCGGTGACGAAGAGATATACTCTGGGTCCTCTCGGTGATATCACATTAGTTAGCTTGCAAGCAAGTGATTTGATCACTAGAATGTTATATCACGGGAACAAGAAAAGAGTACATGTCGGTAACGAGATCAAACTAGGTATGGAGATACCGATGATCGAATCTCGGACGTGTAATATATCGCGAGACAAAGGGATTGAGTTACATGTGTATAAGGTTTACACGATCACAGAAGTCATTGTTGAATATGTGGGAGTCAGTATAGATCTCCAGGTCCCGCTGTTGATTATTAATCGGAGAGGGGTCTCGATCATATCTACATTATTCGCGAACCGTAGGGTGACACACTTAAGGGATACCGACACCATTTGGAGCAAATAATATGCCAGAGAAAAAAAGGAAAGCGCATGAATTTATTTCACTAGACACCGAAACTATTTCAGTTGAAATTGCTGAAACTGGTTCTGCATGTAAAATTGAAATGTTATAAGGGGTTTTATGTGAATGTTTGTTAATTAAAGTAATTAAAAAAATTATAAATAAATAATAAAAGAGTTTTATTTAAATGAGAGCTTGCATTAAATTTGGTGGAAATTTAATGCATGTGAGTGGATTTTTTGAGTGGAGGCTCTTTTATGGGAGTGGAGGATTTTCATTTTGAGTGGGAGCTCCACCCACATGAATGTGGAAGAGGTGGGGGCATCCACCATGGCTGGGCGCCATGCCTCTTGGGGTGCCCCCTCTCCCTATAAAAGGCCCCCTCTCCTCCTCTCAAAGCACACCTCCTCGCGAAGGATCTCTCTCTCCCCCCTTTAGAATTTCCCCATGGTCTCGGATCAGCGAGATACATGTTCCCGGTGGATTTTTCTGGAAGGATTTGTTGCTTCCGCTGCTTTGCTGGAGCGAGGGAGCGGAGGTTGTTGGGGTACCCGGATGTGTGTGCGATCACGTATGCACCACTGCTTTGCGGTGCTAGACTGGATGGTGCTGGACCGGATGGACTTCTTCTCGATCTTGAGAACGGCAAGCGTTCGACTACATCATCCACGAGTACAACCTCGTTAACGCTATTCGGTCTTCGAGGGTATGTATTCCATGGATGTGTATCCACGCATTGCTTGTATCTAGTAGATAGATCTTGGTACATAGTTGTTCCCATCATAGGAAATTTTTTGTTTTCTATGTTGCGAACCCTACAATGGTATCAGAGCCGGATCTATGCGTAGGTACTTTGCACGGTTAGTACACATATGTATATGTGGGCGATGATGATAATTTTATTGCTTCTTAGTTGTACTTTGGATATTGGTGGCATAGTGGGATGAAGCAGCCCGGACAAACTTTACATGTCCTCGCACATGAGACCTGTTCCACGCTTGACATGTAACTTGTTTTGCATAAGTGGCTAGCGGGTGTCTGTCTCTCCTACTATAGTCAATATCTAATTTGCAACGAGTTGTCAACAATTTGGTTATCCTCGTTGTGGTTCATGTTCGTAGGTAAGAACGATTCTATCTTCGAAAGCCCTAAGCCATGTAAAACTTGCAATGGATAAATTAGAGGCGTCTAGTTTAGATTGTTGCTGAGCTAGTGTCATGATATGGTGATGTTGTAAGTAGAAGTACAAGTTGATACTATTACAACACACATAACGTGTAAGTTCCATAGACCTTGTCCTTACACATAGATGTATGATAGTGATCATACCACGATGCACATGATGGAGATCAAGTGCAAGAACCATATCATTTCACTTATAAACATGTGATGTTTGTTGCATCTTATATTGCTTGTTTGGAGTTTTATTAGCATAATAAGATGATCCCTCATTTAGATATCAAGATAAGAATGTGTTCTTCCTTAAGTATGCACCAATTGTGTTTTGTCACTCCAAGACATCACGTGATGATCGGGTGTTCTTGGATCCACGATCATATTTTGGGTGTAAGACAGTTTACACACGCGAATACTAAGGTTCTTACTTGGCGAGCCTAGCATGTACAGACATGGCCTCAGAACACGGACCGAAAGGTTAAGCATTAGTCATATGAAATATATGATTCCCATTTGATGATCGCCTTTGAAGCTACACCGACTCACGTGATGATCGGACTTGGTGTAGTGGATTTGGTTCATGTAATCACCAAAAAGACACGAGGGATGTTGTTTTTGAGTGGGAGTTCATTTCTAATTTGGATTAGTAGAACTCAATTTATCATAAATTAAATCAAAGTGAATTTGCATAATTTGTTGTAGTCATTGGCATTCGTTCACCACCTTATGCTTAGTTATTAAGATAATAGAACTATAGAATTCTGGATATTTACTTTACGAACTGGTATCGTATTGTGTTGAGTGTCAATCTAAAGTTTGAAGTTCTATTGCAAACTTTCAGCAAACTCTGTTTACTCCGTGAAATTTAATAATTGGTATTAACTCGAGAGTAACAATTCCAGTGTTAGTATCTTAAGTATCATGTTTGCCTCCATGATTCTTGATTGTTTTAATATCAAGTTTATCTAGGAGCTGAAAGAATTGTTTCAGAAACCATCATGTGTGGCAGATATAACGATATCTGAAACAATGTTTTGGTTGTAATATGATAGAGTATAATATATGTTCTCATATTGGATGAGAATTTGCAAAGGTTGGAGATGCTAGACATCCTAATCATCCAAAAGCGTTTTGGAAAGTAATGTTATACTCATGATTCGCCTTAATAAGCTACATTAGCTTGATCATGAAAGTCGTCATGATAAGGATGAATAGAAGATGTATGTAAAGTGTTTACTATACTAAAAGATTACTAAAGAATGAATTTTGAAAGAATGTCGATCATTTGATGATGGTGATATACTTCAAAGTGCAAGTCCAAAGGTATTAGTATTTGAATATACATGCTTTGGACTATGTGTCATGTATATGGCGCCACTGTTGATGTTGGTAGATTCTTTTAAAAAGGAAAAGGAAATGAATAAAAAGAATCTATAAAAAATATTTGGCAGAAAAGAAAAGACTAGAAATATCCAGTTTAGGTATATAGATATACATGTTATGATTGTATTCTTTGATTATTAAACAATGTGGTTCTTGGGTATTGGATACCGAATTGGTTGGTATAAAATTTCATACAGAACTACGCAATTCATGAACCATAATGGCCTAAGTAACTAGCAAGAGAATATGTGATGATGTTCATCGAAAACAAACAGACCATTGTTTGTATTTCTCGTTGACATCAAAGCTTGCCTTCAAGATTTGTTTTAATAATAGTTATTTAAATCAGGTATTATGAGAACAAAGATTGTTCAAATAATTACCGTATTCCATATAAGATGGATGATTTACAAATCTAGTTGGAGAAATCACATCCATAAAACTAATGCTAAAATGTCGCAAGACAAATGATTGGAAGATCACTTATGAAGTGACATCGTCGTTTAAATTATATTGGAAAGAAAACATGAAGAAACTCCATTTTCATGGATTTTTGGAGTCTTTGATTTGATCAAGTGACGCTTGTGAGACTTTCCTCGGGATAATTAAAACTTCGTTCAAATGCCAAAGAAGAACGAACGACTAAAATATTGGAATTTATACATATCGATGTATGTAGTCCATTATGTGTAGTCGTAAGCAATGGATTTCAACTTCATATACTTTCTCCGGAAATTTGAGTGAATATTCACTTAATGAGAAAGAAGTATGAAATATTTGAAAACGTTCAAAGACTTTCAAGATGAAGTGGAAAATCATTGTAACAAGAAAATAAATGATTTATGATTTCATCATAAGGGATTTATTTGAGTTGCAAGTGTAACAAGAAAATAAATAATTTATGGTTTTATCATAAAGGGATTTATTTGAGTTACAAGTTTAGCAAAACACCTAGATTTACATCTCCCAAAACACCTTAGGAATATGGAGTGTTTGAGATTTTTAATGAAACCTTGTTTGACATGGTTGGATCAAAGGTGTTATTTATAAAACTGCCATTATGTTTTAAAAGATTAAAGCTTTAGAGACTACCGCTTTTTCACTGAAAAGAGATCCATCTTGATCCGTTGAAATGACACCTGGTTTGGGGTAAAACCCAAGTTGTCCTTTCTTAAAATTTTGGTATGCTAAGCATAAGTAAGATGTTTACAACCAAAGTCGAATGAGCATGTCTTTGTAGGTTATTTCGAATAACCATTGGGTATTCCTCCATAACACCGAGGACAAAAGGGTTTGTCGCTTGAAATGTGAAGTTTCTTGAAAACAATTTTTTTGCAAAAGTTAAGTGGGAGGACAATATTATTTTGATAAGGTTAACGAACCTTAGCTATATGTGCTGAGTTGCGCATCGCCGGAGAACGTTCCGGAGGCATCCAGAATGCTCATGGCTCACGTGCCTCAAAGGTTGTGGTCACGGAGGTCTAAGTTCCTATTGAACCAAGTAGGTCGGATAAATAATCAAATACTAAGATTTCAGAATAAATCATTATTTTTTGACAATGATGAACCGAATACATGCAAAGAAGCGACGATGGGCCCTGACTCCGTCAAATGGCTTGAAGCATATAAAATCCGTGATAGTTCCATACACGAGAAATCAAGTTTTTTGAACTTGGAAGACCCTCCGGAAAGGTGTAAAAACCTATCGGTCGTATGTGGATCTATAAAGAAACAGACATGGATGTTTCACATCTATGAAATAGTCGACATGTCGTAAAGTTTTTTACGACAATGTTCAAGGAGTTGACTATGACAAGATTTGATCTTTCATAGCGATATTTAGTCTGGACGGATTAAAGTAGCAACCACTACATATAATTTGGTATATGGTAGATGAATAAACAAAACAAAGTTCTTCTAAAAGAATGGTTACCTAGGACGTGTGCATGACACGATCCAAAGGGTTTTGTTAATTCAAAGAATGCTAAAAAGGGCATGCAAACTTCAATAGTTTAAGTAAGCATCACGAAGTTTGAATCTTCACCGTGATGAAACTGTTAAAGAAGTTTAATTTCATCAGGAGACGATGAAGATGCTTGCATTTGCAAGAAATTAAGTGGGAGCGCTGAGACATATTTCTAATACACTATGTGGAGGACATCTTGTTGATTGGAAATGATGTATCTTTTATTGACAAAGGTTAAGAATTTTATTTCGATAAAAGACTTAGGCAAAACCCAAATATTTAGCATGAATGTCTATATGGATAGACTGTGACGCTAATATGGTTGTGCCAAATGTACATATATGAGATATTTAAGGGGTTCAATATAGAAACGACGATAAAAGGATCTTGTTGCATAGAAAAGAATTGAATCAAGATTCAAGTGTATCGACACTTGATAAGTGAAACAAGATTCAAGTGCGTTGACACTTGATGAGTGAAATCACAAGAATGTTTTGATCAATCATACCATGATATGTACACATCCAGATATGTCCTATGCTCTAAGTGTTATGAGCATATACCAGGATGAATCATAAAATGATCATTGGACGATAGTAAGGAAATTCTTCTGATCTTTTGGAAGAACTAAGAATATATTTGTGTAGAGGTGACAAACAATTACAAATAGTTCAGTGTAAAGCGTTACATTGATACTAGTTTTGTCACAAGACCCAAATTAAGTTTATCTCAATTTAAACTATTGGTGGCACAATGAAATGGAAAGGAGTTTCCATGACGGATTTGGATGAATTCCAAAGTTAAGACATTGTGACGGATACTACAACAAAAGGCTAAGTATATGACTGCTACAGTAGTAGCAAAGGAGGGCATTTGTGTCAAGTAGTTTGTTATCAAACTAAGGTGTGGTTCGCAATGGACTAACACTAAAGATATATTGTACAACAATAGTATCAACATGATTTAACCCCAAGAAACTAAAGGTCTCACCAAAAGACCAAATTTATACAATGCCATCTCATTGGAGAATGAGTGATGCGTGAAGATGCAAAGACATGCAAATACACACGGACCTGAAAGCACCAGATCCGTAGATTATGTTAACAACTTGCAATCGTGTATATGGAACACCAGAAATCCATAGGTGTTCAATACGCAAAGTTTTCTAACTAGATTATTGTCTCTAGTGCAAATGGGAGACTGGAGGGAATATGTCCAAGAGGCAATAATAAAGTGGTTATTATCGTATTCCTTATTTATGATAAATGTTTATTTTGCATGCTATAATTGTATTAATATGGAAACATTAATACATGTGTGTTTAATAAACAAATAGAAAGTTCCTAGTTATGCCTCTCTCATAAACTAGCTCGTTGATTAACAAGATGATCAAAGGTTTCCTGATCATGGACATTGGATGTTGTTAATAACGAGGTCACAACATTGTTGGAATGATGTGATGAACATTCATCTAAAGTATAGCATTACGATCAAGGTCATTGTGTTTATATTTCTATAACATCATACGAAGTAATCTTAGTCCTTAGACCATGAGATCATGGCAATCACTAACACCGAAAGAGTATCTTGATAACATCAAACGTCACACCATAACAGGGTGACTATAAAGATGGGTTCAGTGCTACGAAGGTGTTATGTTGAGGCTCATGGATCAAGAGTGGAATTTGTCCATCCCGATGACGGAGAGATATACTCTGGGCCCTCTCGGTGATATCACATTAGTTAGCTTGCAAGCAAGTGATTTGATCACTAGAATGTTATATCACCGGAACAAAAAAAAGAGTACATGTCGGTAACGAGATCAAACTAGGTATGGAGATACCGATAATCGAATCTCGGACATGTAATATATCGCGAGACAAAGGGATTGGGTTACATGCATATAAGGTTCACATGATCATAGAAGTCATCGTTGAATATGTGGGAGTCAGTACGGATCTCTAGGTCCCGCTGCTGATTATTGATCAGAGAGTGGTCTCGGTCATGTCTACATTATTCGCGAACTGTAGGGTGACACACTTAAGGGATACCAACACCATTTGGAGAAAATAATATGCCAGAGAAAGAAAAAGGAAAGCGCGGGAATTTATTTCACTAGACACCGAAACTGTTTCGGTTAAAATTGCTAAAACTGGTTCTGCATGTGAAATTAAAATGTTATAAGGGGTTTTATGTGAATGTTTGTTAATTAAAGTAATTAAAGAAATTCTGAATAAATAAATAAAATATTTTTATTTAAATGAGAGCTTGCATTAAATTTGGTGGAAATTTAATGCATGTGAGTGGATTTTTGAGTGGAGGCTCTTTTATGGGAGTGGAGGCTTTTCATTTTGAGTGGGAGCTCCACCCACATGAATGTGGAAGAGGTGGGGGCAGTCACCATGGTTGGGCGACATGCCCCTTGGGGTGCCCCCCTCTCCCTATAAAAGGCCTCCTCTCCTCCTCTCAAAGCACACCTCCTCGCGAAGGATCTCTCTCCCCCCTTTAGAATTTCCCCATGGTCTCGAATCAGCGAGATACATGTTTCTGATGGCTTTTTCTGGAAGGATTTGTTGCTTCCGCTGCTTCGCTGGAGCGAGGGCGCGGAGGTTTTCGGGTTACCCGGACGTGTGTGCGATCATGGATGCACCACTGCTTTGCGGTGCTGGACTGGATGGTGCTAGACCTGCTAGACCGGATGGACTTCTTCTCGATCTTGAGATCGGCAAGCGTTCGACTATATCATCCACGAGTACAACCTCGTTAACGCTATTCGGTCTTCGAGGGTATGTATTCCATGGATGTATATCCATCCATTGCTTGTATCTAGTAGATAGATCTTGGTACATAGTTGTTCCCATCGTAGGAAATTTTTTGTTTTCTATGCTGCGAACCCTACAGGAAGGTTGTAGATACATAGAGTCACAGGCCAGGTGCTATGACTGCAGCTCTTCTCCCCAAAAGGATTCATGCCATCCGTACTTAGACCAAACCATATGTTCCTTGTGTCACCTGCAAAGTTTGGGAAGTCCCTCTCGATTTTTCTCCACTGCGACCCATCAGCGGGGTGTCTCAACTTCCCGTATTTCTTACGGTCTTCTTTGTGCCATCGCAACAACCTGACATGCTCTTTGTTTCTGAACATGAGTTTCAACCGTGATATTATAGGAGCATACCACATAACCTTCGCAGGAACCCTCTTTCAGGGGGCTCTCCCTCAACATCACCAGGGTTATCTCGTCTGATCTTATACCACAATGCAGTGCATACCGGGCATTTATCTAAATTCTCATACTTCTCACCGCGGTAGAGGATGCCGTTATTAATGCATGCATGTATCTTCTGCACATCTAATCCTAGAGGGCAGAGAGTCTTCATTGCTTTGTACGTACTCTCGGGAAATTCGTTATGCTTTGGAAGCTTCGGCTTCATTATTTTCAGCAACTTTTCAAATGCGGAGTCAGTTAGACCTCACTCCGCCTTCCATCGCAGCAATTCCAGTGTGGTACCGAGCTTTATGCTGCCATCTTCGCAATTTGGGTACAATAATTTTTTGTGATCTTCTAACATACCCTCCAACTTCAACTTTTCCTTTTCTGTTTCACAGTCTCGCTTTGCATCAGAAATGACCCTACCAAGATTATCAGCAGGCTCATCTGATGCCCGTTCTACACCTCCTTCCTCTTTATTGTCTTTCATTGCAGTATCACCGTATTCAGGAAACATATGATCATAGTTGTTATCATCATCCTCTTCTTCTTTATTGTCTTCCATCATAACCCATCTTTCCCCGTGCTTGGTCCAACAATTATAGCTGGGCATGAAACCTTTCATAACCATGTGGTCGCGAATGATTTTTGAGGAAGAGTACTCTTTGTTGTTCCGACATTGAACACATGGACAACGCATAAAACCATTCTCTTTGTTTGCCATAGCCACATCGATAAATTTATCCATGCCCTTAGTGTACCCGGGTTCACGCCGGTCACTATACATCCATTCCTGACTGTTCATCTGCATCATATAATTAAGTTTATCAAAAACCATTACAGAACATCATAAATAATGAAATGACCCATTCACATCGACACATGCATTGTATCAATGACAGATGAAAAGATAAGGTTGCTAACCTCGATCGAGGAGGAAAGAAAGAGGAGAAAGCTCAGGTGTGGCTCGGGCACCTCCTATATTTTTGTTTTGTGAGAAATTAAACGGAATCGTTCACTCAAACATTTCATCGAACACCTCGCATGCATAGAAAAAAAAATAAACTAGCACACACCTTCCACCAAGAAAAAACAGAGGGGAGGCAGAGGGCTGGGACGATGTATTTATAGGCAGTGGGCAATGCGTCCCGGTATGTAACACAAACCAGGACTAAAGGTATTGGCCTGCCGCATACCTTTAGTCCAAACCGGGACGCATGCTCCCTCACGAACTGGGATGGATGCCTCCGGCTCCCGTGCGATAGGCCGGCCTGCTCGAACTGGGACAAATGCGGGCCTTAGTCCCGGTTCGTGGCAGAACCGGGACAAATGCTCTGGGCTACTCCGAACGAAAGGCAGTTTTTCTACTAGTGTGTCGTGATTGCATAAGATCGACACAACACTTCCAGTTGTAAGTTTCCGCCTGCTAGTTCACGTCACCAAATAGAGCTAGATAGGTGTCGTGCGATATCCACTGGACTTAATTGACGCCGCGACTATATATATACTCTTTTTTGGCGGAAAGGGCCTAAAGGTCATACATTATCGAAACCAGTGTAAGAACAACCTTATGAGAAAAAATAGCACACAAGTTATTGAAAGTTAAGTACCAAATTTTTTCTGTATCCCTTGACAGCGCGCAAGTGAGCAAATCTTGATGTCGGTCTCTGCGTAGCAAAGCTCATGCCTGTGTCGGGGAGAGCTTAAATAAACCCAGATGGTTATAGAAGCAATGGCCACAAAATCATCGACATTAACTGGAAGATGTTGGCAACCACAATCTTGAGAGATCGCCATCCCGGAGAAGCTAGTATCGATATGGGCTAGGACATAATATCAGCTCCGGCCAGACGGAGATGAGGGACACCAAACTCGCAATTTCCTGACTAAGTCGTACTTGACTGAGCTTCATCATGCGGAGATGGAACTTGAGTACACCAATACATTGTGACATAATCCCTTCCATATAATGTTGCTGCCATAGGCAGACGCTTATCATGCCAAACTTAATGTCCAATGATTGACTCCAAACTCCAGCCCATCGACGCTCCTCTGGGGAAGAGCATTGTTTCTAGATAAGCTGAAAGACCTCTATTCTCATCACTGATGATGCTTGTTCATCGAGCAAACTAAAATCTGATACCACTTGAATGGGAAGGTGTCTGATCTTTCGATGAGATGTGATATATGCTCGATTTTGTGGAGGATGACCTTGAAAATCTAACTACAAAATGAAGCACCGTTGTGCTAATGAAATAGCTAAACCAATATCTTTAAGGTTACTGATCTTGCTGAAACTTGCGTGACCACGAAGATCTTAATCCTTCTATGCAGACAAGAAAGAGGTGAAAGTGCATGTGTGCCCCCATGTGAGATTGAAAGTGCATGTGTGCACCATGTGTGGTTTTGGTAATTAATGACAATCGCTATGGACTAATGTTTGCATTGATTTATACTTAAGGATATATCCATAGGCAATGCTTGAGCCATATGGTGTTCTCAAGGTTAAAAGAAGAAGAAAATGAAAAAGATCAAATGATGAACAAGATGTTCAAGGAGTGATCCAAATATTGGTTATGAGAGAGTGGAGCCTATGGCAAGTGTGTCTTGAAGAACAAGATGGAGTGATATCTCATGTGTTCCTTCAAGACACCAACATAATAGAAAGAAGAAATTTAGTGCAAGTTTAAGACAAGCCATCTTGAAAAGATCATATGCTTGAAGCTTGCCATCCTTATGGTGATCATGGATATGTGAAGATATGATTAAAAGAGAGGCTCTTCCATATGGAGTATGGGAGAGAAATTTGCAAGTCTTCACCAAGCTAAAGTAATCAAGAAAGGTGTTACATCTTGAGGTGGACAAGATCGTTATCATTAAGCTCAAGTGGAATATGCGCAAGAAAAAAGGTATGTTCAGGATAGGGTTTCTTTCTTACCGAAATCGTGGTGTTAGTTGAGGAGACCGGTTTATAGGATAGATGGACATCTCTATCAAGAGGGGCTCTCGAGCGAGTAACTTGATCATATATTTCGGAGCGGGCTCAAATCTTTGCATATTTGGAATCATATTTTTTGGTTCTTAACCATTAGAGGGTTTATAGCTTGTTTTAATCTCCATAACAAGCTCAAGTTTGTCGAAAACATATTTCATGTGCATTCTCTATTGCATTTTTTATATTAGAGGTTTTACGGGTTTGTCTTGTATAGATAGATTAAAGCTTTCTTCTTTTGATTCTATCCTACCTTCCTGGACTATGATGGCTCCTTATATGATCATGTAGAGATATTTACTATTTTTGAAACGAGCCCAAGATCATCAAAATCGGATAACGGATGCAAAAGTTATGGTCGTTTCAGCTTTACTATTTCTGCTAGTTTTCGGGAGGGGCGAATTATCGGGGCCCAAAAATCCAAAAATACGGTCCATGTACTGAGGCGCGTGCACCAAAGTCCTTAGCCATATTTTGGCATGGGCAACCCGAAATATCCATGGTAGGGGCGGATAATCCGGCCTAGGGGGGTCTCCAACTGTCATATTTGGTTGGAGGGGCTATAAAAGGACCCGTTCTCTTCCCCTTTGGGCTGGTGGCTTGATTACTAGTATCTCTTCCTCATTGTTGACCTTCAAAGATTTCCCTTCCCCTCTACTACTCCTATGATTCTTTCATCTTCTTGAGGGATTTGGAAGAGGAGTTCTAGATTTACAATTGTACCAACTCAAACCCCCTTTGTGTGAGGGAATCCTTTAGATCTAGATATGGAAGAATTTGGTGTTCTCTTCTTGTGTTCTTCCTCTCTCATTCCTTCAATAGTTTTTATAGCTTTGGTGGAATTTGAGAGTTGTTTTACAGGTTTATGGTGATCTTGGGAGCCTCCAATTCATTTGTGGATATATGCCCTAAGCTTGTTGTAAAGGCTTCGGTTCCTACCTTGAAGGATACCTATAATGGAGAAGTTAATCAGGCCTTTCATAGCAAGGTTCACATGAGAATAGGGTGAGGCCTCTCGTGGCGCTGGTGGTCTTAGTGAAGGGAATATGCCCTGAGAGGCAATAATAAAGTGTTTATTATGTGTATTCCAAGTATATGATAGATGTTTATTTTGCATGCTATAATTGTATTAATACGGAAACGTTAATACATGTGTGTTTAATAAACAAACAGAAAGTTCCTAGTTATGCCTCTCTCATAAACTAGCTTGTTGATTAACAAGATGATCAAGGTTTCCTGATCATGGACATTGGATGTTGTTAATAACGGGATCACAACATTAGTGTAATGGTGTGATGAACATTCATCCGAAGTATAGCATTACGATCAAAGTCACTGAGTTTATATTGCTATAACAACTTACGAAGTGATCCTAATCCTTAGACCATGAGATCATGTCAATCACTAACACCGGGAGAGTTTCTTAATAACATCAAACTTCACACCGTAACAGGGTGATTATAAAGATGGATTCAGAACTAATAAAGTGTTATGTTGAGGCTCATGGATCGAGAGTGGAATTTTTTCATCCCGATGACGGATAGATATACTCTGGGCCCTCTCGGTGATATCACATTGATTAGCTTGCAAGCAAGTGATTTGATCACTAGAATGTTATATCACAGGAACGAGAAAAGAGTGCATGTCGGTAACGAGATCAAACTAGGTATGGAGATACCGATGATCGAATCTCGGACATGTAATATATCGTGAAACAAAGGGATTAAGATACTAGCGTAAAAGGTTCCGACGATCACAAGAAAGTCATCGTTGAATGTGTGGGAGTCAGTATGGGTCTCCAGATCCCGCTTCTGATTATTGATCTGAGAGGGGTCTCGATCATGTCCGCATTATTCACGAACCGTAGGGTGACACACTTAAGAGACACCGACATCCAATTGGAGAAAATGTTTCATGCCGAAAGAATGAACAAGCGCAGGAATTTATTTCACTAGATACCGAAACAGGTTTTCGGGTGAAATTGCATAAAGAGGTTATGCATGTGAAATGGAATTCTAGCAAGGGGTTATTTGTGAATGTTTGTCATTAAAGTAATTGACAAAATTATGAATAAAATAAAAGAGTTTTATTTAATGAGAGTTTGCATTAAATTTGGTGGAAATTTAATGGGAATTTGAGTGGACTTTTGAGTGGAGGGAATTTAAAGGAGATTTGTGAGTGGAGTGTCCACCCACATGAAGAGGGGAGGGCTAGGGGCAGCCCCCATGCGCCGGCCACCCCCTTGGGGTTCCCCTCACTCCTCCTATAAAAGGAGCCCCCCTCCTCACTTGTCTCTCACACCTCCTCGTGAAGGATCTCTCTCCCCCTCTAGAATTTATTCCCCATGGTCTCGGACTAGCGAGATACATGTTCCCGGTGGCTATTTGGCAAGAAAGAGTTGTGCTTCTGCTGCATCGCTGGAGCGAGGAGGCGGAGGTTGCTCGATGCCTCGAACGTGTGTGCGAGCACGGATGCGCTGCTGATTTGCGGCGCTAGGACTTCCTCTCGATCTTGAGATCGGCAAGAGAACGTCTACATCAACCACGAGTTGAACTCGTTAAGCTTTGTCGGTATTCAAGGGTATGTTCTCTACGGATATACATCCGCCCGTTGTTTATATCTAGTAGATAGATCTTGGTACATAGTTCACTTCGTAGGAAAATTTTTGTTTTCTATGCTGCGAACCCTACAGTGGTATCAGAGCCGGATCTATGCGTAGATACTTTACACGGGTAGTACACATATGAGTATGTGGGCGATGATGATCATGTTGTTGCTCCTTTGTTGTAATTTTGGATATTGGTGGCATAGTGGGATGAAGCGGCCCGGACAAACTTTACATGTCCTCGCACATGAGACCTGTTCCACGCTTGACATGCAACTAGTTTGCATAAGTGGCTAGCGGGTGTCTGTCTCTCCTACTATAGTCAATATCTATTTTGCAAGCGAGTTGTTAACAATTTGGTTATCCTCGTTGTGGTTCATGTTCGTAGGTAAGAACGTTTCTATCTCGAAAGCCCTAAGCCACGTAAAACTTGCAATGGATAAATTAGAGGCGTCTAGTTTAGATTGTTGCTGGGCTAGTGTTATGATATGGTAGTGTTGTAAGTAGAAGTATGAGATGATACTCTTACAACACACATAGCGTGTAAAATCCATAGACCTTGGATTTACACATATAGGTATGATAGTGATCATACCACGATGCACATGATAGAGATCATCTGCGGGAACCATATCATTTCACTAATAAACATATGATGTTTGATAGCATCTTATATTGCTTGTTTAGCGCTTTGTTAGCATAATAAGATGATCCCTCATTTAAATATCAAGATAAGAATGTGTTCTTCCTTTAGTATGCACCGATTATGTTTTCGTCGCTCCAAGACATCACGTGATGATCGGGTGTTCTTGGATCCACGACCATATTTCGGGTGTAAAACAGTTACACACGCGAATACTAAGGTTCTAACTTGGCGAGCCTAGCATGTACAGACATGGCCTCGGAACACGGACCGAAAGGTTAAGCATGAGTCATATAGTTGATATGATGCCCATTTGATGCTCGCCTTTGAAGCTATACCGACTCACGTGATGATCGGACGTGGTGTAGTGGATTTGGTTCATGTAATCACCAAAAAGGCACGAGGGATGTCGTTTTTGAGTGGGAGTTCATTCGTAATATGGATTAGTTAAACTCAATCTATCATACACTTAGTCTAAACTTTACAAATTCTGTTGTAGATGGCACCACCTGCTTTTAATTTCAATGTGTTCATGGAGAAGAGAAACTAGCAACGAACGGTAGCAACTTTACCGAATGGGCCATGAATTTGAGGATTCTCCTCTCTGCTGCACAAAAGCAATATGTGCTAGAAGCGCCGTTAGGCCCCCCACCTTTAGATGATGCCCCTGACGAGGAGAAGAATGTCTATCAGACTCGTCAGGAGGACCACAACTTAGTTCATTGCGGCATATTGTATGGGCTAGAGCCGGAACTTCGAAAGCATTTCGAAAACGGCAATGCATTTGATACAATGGGTGAGTTGAAAATGATTTTCGACACACATGCTGCTGTAGAGAGCTACAACGCTTCAGAAAAGTTCTTTAGCTGCATGATGGAAGAGCACAACTCCGTTAGTGAGCATGTACTCAAGATGTCGGGTTACGCCGATAAGCTTGTGTCCTTGGGAATATCGATTCCCATTGACTTAGGCATCCATCGTGTTCTGCAGTCTCTGCCACCTAGCTATAAGAGCTTCGTGATGAACTATAATATGCAAGGCATGAAGAAGTCTCTCCCCGAGCTTCTGTCAATGCTTAAAACTGCAGAAGTGGAGATCAAAAAGGAACATCAAGTGTTGATGATCAATAGGAACACTGGTTTCAAGAAAGACAAGAAGAGAAAACGGAAGGGAAGTAAGGGCGGCAAGCCTGTTGCCGCGCTTGAAAAGAAACCCCGAGTTGGACCTAAGTCTGATTCCGAGTGCTACTATTGTAAGGGGACTGGCCACTGGAAGCGCAACTGCCCTAGTATCTGGCAGACAAAAAGGCCGGCAAGGCAAACAAAGGTATATATGATATACATGTTATTGATGTGTACTTGACTAGTGCTCGCAGTAGCACCTGGGTATTTGATACCGGTTCAGTTGTTAATATTTGTAACTCGAATCAGGGGCTGCAGAACAAGCGACCGCTAGCAAGGGGTGAGGTCAAGATGCGTGTCGGCAATGGATCAAGCGTTGATGTAATCGCCGTCAGAACGCTGCCTCTCCACTTGCCATCGGGATTAGTTATAAACTTGAATAAATGTTATCTGGTGCCTGCACTGAGCATGAACATTGTATCTGGATCGTGTTTGATGCGAAGTGGTTATTCATTTAAATCCGAGAACAATGGTTGTTCCATTTATATGAATGAAATCTTTTATGGTCATGCACCGATGATGAATGGTTTATTTCTATTAGATCTCGATGATAATGTTACACATATTCATAATGTTGATGCTAAAAGGATTAAACTTAATGATGATATATCCGCATATATGTGGCACTGCCGTTTAGGTCATATTGGCGTTAAACGCATGAAGAAGCTTCATTCAGATGGACTTTTGGAATCACTTGATTATGAATCATTTGATACATGTGAGCCATGCCTTATGGGCAAGATGACTAGAACGCCGTTTTCCGGTTCAATGGAACGGGCGACAGATTTATTGGAAATCATACATTCTGATGTATGTGGTCCAATGAGTGTGTCGGCGCGAGGTGGATATCGTTATTTTGTTACTTTCACGGATGATTTGAGTATATACGGTTATATCTACTTGATGAAACACAAGTCTGAAACCTTTGAAAAGTTCAAGGAATTTCAGAATGAAGTGGAAAATCATCGTAATAGAAAGATCAAATTTCTACGGTCCGACCGTGAAGGTGATTATCTAAGTTACGAGTTTAGCACTCACATGAAAGAGTGTGGAATTGTTTCACAACTCACACCTGCCGGAACACCACAGCGAAATGGTGTGTCGGAACGTCGTAATCGTACTTTATTAGATATGGTTCGATCTATGATGTCTCTGACGGACTTGTCGTTGTCATTTTGGGGTTATGCACTAGAAACTGCTGCATTCACTTTAAATCGGGCACCATCTAAATTCGTTGAAAAGACACCGTATGAATTGTGGTTTGGAAACAAACCTAAGCTGTCATTTCTTAAAGTTTGGGGATGCGATGTTTATGTGAAGAAACTTCAACCGGATAAACTCGAACCCAAAGCGGAAAATGCGTCTTCATAGGATACCCTAAAGAAACTATTGGGTATTCCTTCTATCACAGATCCGAGGGCAAGGTTTTTGTTGCCAAGAATGGATCCTTTCTAGAGAAAGAGTTTCTCGCGAAAGGTGTGAGTAGTCGGAAGGTAGAACTCGAAGAGGTTGTGGAACCTTCTCTTCAAAGTATGGCGAGTAGCACAGCGCCGGAAGTTGTTCCGGAGTTGGCTCCACCTGTTGAAGAGGGAACTAATGATAATGATCATGAAACTCCGAAAGAGACTACTACCGAACCTCGCAGGTCAAACAGGACGCGTGCAGCTCCCGAGCTGTACGGAAATCCTGTCATGAATTTCATGGTTGATGAAAATGATGACCCTGCGACGTATGAAGAAGCGATGATGAGCCCGGATTCCAACAAATGGTTAGAAGCCATGAAATCTGAGATGGAATCCATGTATGAAAATCAAGTTTGGAACTTGGTGGAATTACCTCACGACCGAAAGGCCGTGGAGAACAAATGGATTTTCAAAAGGAAAACTGATGCTGATGGTAATGTGACCGTCTATAAAGCTCGACTTGTCGCAAAGGGGTTTCGACAAATTCAAGGAGTTGACTACGATGAGACATTCTCTCCCGTAGCGATGCTAAAGTCAGTTAGGATTATGTTAGCAATTGCTGCATATTTCGATTATGAGATATGGCAGATGGATGTCAAAATCGCGTTTCTCAATGGTAATATTGAAGAAGAGTTGTATATGATACAACCAAAGGGTTTTGTCGATCCTAAGGATGCTAACAAGGTGTGCAAGCTTCAGCGATCCATCTATGGATTGAAGCAAGCATCACAAAGTTGGAATCTCCGCTTTGATGAGGTGATCAAAGAGTTTGGATTTGTCCAAACTTATGGAGAAGCTTGTATTTACAAGAAAGTGAGTGGGAGCAATGTGGCATTTCTGATATTATATGTGGATGACATATTATTGATCAGAAATGATATAGATCTTTTAAACAGTGTTAAAAGTTATCTAAACAGCAAATTTTCAATGAAGGACCTAGGTGAAGCGTCATACATATTAGGCATAAAGATCTATAGAGATAGATCTAGGCGCCTAATAGGGCTATCGCAAAGTACATACCTTGATAAGATTTTAAAGAAGTTTAAAATGGACGGAAGTAAGAAGGGGTTCTTACCTATGTTGCAAGGCAAGACATTGAGTAAGACTCAAAGTCCGGCTTCGGCGGAAGAAAGAGAGATAATGGACAAAGTCCCCTATGCTTCAGCCATAGGCTCTATAATGTACGCCATGCTATGTACAAGACCGGATGTGGCACATGCTATTAGTTTGACTAGTAGGTACCAATCGGATCCAGGTTCGGAACACTGGATAGCGGTCAAGAATATCCTTAAGTACTTACGAAGAACTAAGGATATGTTTCTTGTATACGGAGGTGAAGAAGAGCTCGTCGCTAAGTGTTATGTCGACGCTAGCTTTGACACCGATCCGGATGACTCTAAGTCTCAATCCGGATACGTATTTCTCATGAATGGCGGAGCGGTTAGTTGGAGGAGCTCCAAACAACCTGTGGTAGCGGGATCAACAACGGAGGCCGAATATGTTGCTGCTTCAGAAGCGGCTCAGAAAGCAGTTTGGATGAAGGAGTTCATATCCGAACTAGGAGTGGTGGCAAACGCGTTGGACCCAATGGTGATCTATTGTGACAACAATGGTGCCATTGCCAATGCCAAAGAGCCAAGGTCTCACAAGCATTCCAAGCATATTAAGCGCCGGTTTCACTCCATCCGCGAGCATGTCAAGGATGGAGATATAAAGATTTGTAAAGTACATACGGATCTCAATGTAGCAGATCCGTTGACTAAAACTCTCCCTAGAGCAAAACATGATCAACACCAGAACTCAATGGGTGTTAGATTTATCACTATGTAACTAGATTATTGTCTCTAGTGCAAGTGGGAGACTGAAGGGAATATGCCCTGAGAGGCAATAATAAAGTGTTTATTATGTGTATTCCAAGTATATGATAGATGTTTATTTTGCATGCTATAATTGTATTAATACGGAAACGTTAATACATGTGTGTTTAATAAACAAACAGAAAGTTCCTAGTTATGCCTCTCTCATAAACTAGCTCGTTGATTAACAAGATGATCAAGGTTTCCTGATCATGGACATTGGATGTTGTTAATAACGGGATCACAACATTAGTGTAATGGTGTGATGAACATTCATCCGAAGTATAGCATTACGATCAAAGTCATTGAGTTTATATTGCTATAACAACTTACGAAGTGATCCTAATCCTTAGACCATGAGATCATGTCAATCACTAACACCGGAAGAGTTTCTTGATAACATCAAACGTCACACCGTAACAGGGTGATTATAAAGATGGATTCAGAACTAGTAAAGTGTTATGTTGAGGCTCATGGATCGAGAGTGGAATTTTTTCATCCCGATGACGATAGATATACTCTGGGCCCTCTCGGTGATATCACATTGATTAGCTTGCAAGCAAGTGATTTGATCACTAGAATGTTATATCACAGGAACGAGAAAAGAGTGCATGTCGGTAACGAGATCAAACTAGGTATGGAGATACCGATGATCGAATCTCGGACATGTAATATATCGTGAAACAAAGGGATTAAGATACTAGCGTAAAAGGTTCCGACGATCACAAGAAAGTCATCGTTGAATGTGTGGGAGTCAGTATGGGTCTCCAGATCCCGCTTCTGATTATTGATCCGAGAGGGGTCTCGATCATGTCCGCATTATTCACGAACCGTAGGGTGACACACTTAAGAGACACCGACATCCAATTGGAGCAAATGTTTCATGCCGAAAGAATGAACAAGCGCAGGAATTTATTTCACTTGGGGTTCCCCCCCTCCTCCTATAAAAGGAGCCCCCCTCCTCACTTGTCTCTCACACCTCCTCGTGAAGGATCTCTCTCCCCCTCTAGAATTTATTCCCCATGGTCTCGGACTAGCGAGATACATGTTCCCGGTGGCTATTCGGCAAGAAAGAGTTGTGCTTCCGCTGCATCGCTGGAGCGAGGAGGCGGAGGTTGCTCGGTGCCTCGAACGTGTGTGCGAGCACGGATGCGCTGCTGATTTGCGGCGCTAGGACTTCCTCTCGATCTTGAGATCGGCAAGATAACGTCTACATCAACCACGAGTTGAACTCGTTAAGCTTTGTCGGTCTTCAAGGGTATGTTCTCTACGGATATACATCCGCCCGTTGTTTGTATCTAGTAGATAGATCTTGGTACATAGTTCACTTCGTAGGAAATTTTTTGTTTTCTATGCTGCGAACCCTACACTTAGTACCGCCCACCCCTCCAAAACAAGACGTACTCCCTTTAAGGAGGAACTTGGTAATACATTGTCATCTCTGTATGCCTCGATTATCTCTATATCCAAGTTGTTTACTTATGTACTTTACTTTATGATAGCCTTTGTGCTTGAAGTCATATATCTTTATATTACATAGTTTCTTGTCTTTCTTATCATAAGTTGTTGGTGCACATAGTTGAACCATAGTTTATATAGGTTTTGTGCTTGACAAAGTAAACACTAGTTTTATTCTGCATTTGTTAAGCCCATCTCTTAAAGTTTTAAACCGCCTATTCACCCCTCCTCTAGGCGGCCTCTATGTCCTTTCAACAGGCAAGAACTAAAATTGCAATCAATATATTACGAATATAGATGAAAACTTTACTAATGATGTGGGGTTCTAAAGTGTGTAGTACATGAGGTCGCAGCGGCACTCGTGCCTATGCTGAAAAATTAGCAAATAGCTAAATCTTGATCTAAATAAAACCAAAGTCCTAATGACATCTAGGAGGGGGTATATAAGGAGGAAGGGCAAAGGATTTTCGTCCAATCATAGGGTGGCGGCAGAAACTAGCCCTAGATGGACTTTCCTCCTTGAATATGGACTCTAAAAACTCCCTAATATTGTGGTACAAAAATACATAGGCCTGACCCATAAAATAAGGTGACGTGGCACCATACTAAAGCTATGGATAAAAATACAAGGTGTAATCTTGAATATTTTTCCCCATTCTCCATGCATCATTATGCTGGCTTCAAAGTCCGAAATCTCCACTTGTAGCGTTATTTTTAATCCTTACCAAGCTTGCTGACATCTCCATGCATGATCATGCTCCAATGTTTGTACCTCTCGCCCATGCTCGGTCCATCATTCTCAAGTAACATAAGCACATAAGATTTAGGCAGCATCATATTCTCATGTATGTTAGAAAGATTTCCTAGAGACGAAAGTACCTCATAATTTAGTTGGCATGTATGAGATTTTGCGAGAGGTCCTTGTAATGAAGTTGTAGGTGCACCTAGTGTATCTATACTAGGTATATCCTCATCATCATCACCTTCTTGAGAATAAGTTGTCCTTGATGCAATCTCATCTTCTTCTAAGTATGGCTTCAAATCTGCAATATTGAATGCGGAACATACCGTACCAAAATCTCCACTCAAGTTTATATGCATTATAATTTATTCCCTATAATACCTTATAAGGACTAGCAACTCGTGGCATCAATTTAGATTTGCACAAATCATAAAAAAAATTCTGCAAATGCAATCAAACAAGATCTCCAACATCAAGCATAATATAAATTCATATTTTATCTCTAGAAAGTTTATACTTAACGTTCATGTGTTCTATGTTAAAACCTTCTTTTGTGGTAGAATAAAGCAAATGATTGTAAGAAAATTTTATATGAGGTAAACCTTCTTCCCACATTTTTAAGTTCTTTTTTAAAACAACCCTTAACATAGTATACATCCTATTAACTACTTCAGTTTGTCCATTAGTTTGGGGTTACATGTAGTACTAAATGACAACTTAGTCCCCAACTTAGCAAGTACATGATCCGTCTTGTTCACTCCAAAGTGACCCTTCAAACCTCCTCCATGTCCCTCATGTATATGTAACAACAAAATATGAACGAATCTATCTGGGGTGTTAACATGGAACACAAATCTATCACTAAAAATGAACTTGTTCCATGTTCCTCCTTGAAAATTCTGCAAGACATCTTTAAATTCTGCATCATGCACATATTGTCCTTTAATGGTCTCCAAATGAAAAAATGAAGTCAGGCTGAGATAGCATGGTATAACGGCATGACAAAGCATCAACAATAAAATTAGCTTTAAACTTTTTGTGTTTAATAACATATGGGAAAGACTCAATAAATTCAACTCACTTAGCATGGCGATGATTCAATTTAACTTGACTACAAATATGCTTCAAAAAATCATGATCGGAATGGATAACCTATTCTTTAGGCCACAAATCATGTTTCCAAGTTTCTAATGTCTGAACAAGAGCATATAATTCCTTATCATAAATAGAATAGTTCAGACTAGGCCCACTCAATTTTTCACCAAGCATGCAACAAGTCTTTCCCTCGTCAACAACTCCCAAACCAATTCCACTAGCATCACATTCCAACTCAAAAGTTCTATTAAACAGAAAATTGGAGTAGAGGAGTGTGTGTTAATCTTTCTTTTAGCACCATGAATGCTTCTTGTTGTGCATCGCCCCAAACAAAGGGTGCATATTTATTTGTAAGCTCATTCAACGGCACACCAATGGATCCAAAATATTTGACAAAGCACCTATAGAACCCAACAAAGCCAAGAAAACTCCTCACTTGTGTGACCGTTTTGAGAGGCGGTCAACTCGAAATTGCTTCAATCTTGGCTGGATCAACTTCAATGCCTTGCACTATAACAACATAGCCAAGAAAAGTAATTCTATCAGTTCATAAGGATTCACTTCTCAAGATTACAAAACAGATGAGTATCATATAAAGCATTGAAAACAACACCTAAATTATTCAAATGGTCCTCTAAATATCTGTTGTATATATATTAGAATACCATCAAAGTACACCACCACAAAAGGTCCAATGAAAAAAAATTAAATTCCATTCACTAATATCATGGAGGTACTAGGAGCATTAGTTAAACCAAAAGATGTCACTAACCACTCATATAAACAGAACTTGGTTTTAGATGTTGTTTTCCATTCATCTCCTAATTTTATATGAATCTGGTGATAACCACTATGCAAATCAACTTTAGGGAACATTGTAGACCAACTCAACTCATCAATAATATCATCTAAACATGGTATTGGATGATGGTAACAAATGGTAATATTGTTGATACCTCTACAATCAGTACACATGCGTGAAGAACCACATTTATTTATTAATAGAATAATAAGAACAATACATGGACTAAGAGACTCACAAATATAAACTTTGTCTCGTAGTTCCTAGATTTGTCGTTGAATCTATTTTATCTCCCCGGGGTTAGTACAGGCAGCAAGAAGCACTAGGAATCAAATATATTTGATGTTGTGTTCCTCGAATAGGTGGCAAACCTGGTGGTACATCTTGTGGAAAACCATCCATACATTCCTACAAACTGTTAGGAACAACAAGGAGCAAAGAGGGAGGAATACCCTCAAATAAAAATAAAGCCTCTTTGCAAACAAGTGCATAACATACATAAGTATTCACCTCAAATTCGGAAATATCAGATTTTCTAGCAAGAAAATAAGGATGTTTCAATCAAATATCATTTGGAAATTTCGAATGAAATTTACTAGTATGCTTAGATTGTATCAATTTGATTTTCAATATTATGTTTCTTCTGAATTTTTGCTATACTAGCTCTAGCAGGATCATATTTTAATATTTGTTTAGGAGTCATAGGTTGGATACCAATTTTTTTCCATTATACACAATTGAATAATGATTAGTTCTACATGATGAACAAATTATATATCACATTGCAAGCTCTACCAAGTAACAACGAACAATCTTGCATAGGTACAACACAACAATCAACAAAATTTGAATATGTACCAATAGAAAATTGCACATGTGTAGTTTGTGTTACCTTTAGTTTCCCGGTGTTATCGAACCATTGGAAGTAATATGCATGCGGTATTGTCATGTCGTGAGATAAATATTCTCCCCCATATCAATGCCCAAATTGTTATAGCTCCCAGCATCAATGATGATCTGTATAGCATGTTCTTTCATGACTCATCTTGTTTGAAACAAATCGTGGCGCTGAGTGTACTTCGTCTGGCTCAATTGAACACTCAAAAAATGTTGTGCAACTAAAATCTTGTATTGATCAACAGTTTCATCTCCCATAACCTACATGTATAGTTCATCCACAAAATTGTGCTCATCTCATGCAACAATAAGAGATTATGTCTCTTCATCATAATCACTTGCAGAATCATATTCTTCATCTTCACTTGTAGTTCTTGATTTCTCCTTTACATAATTTTTACCTTCTTCTAAACGAGTTAATTTCTTAAGTAAATCACATTGATAGTATGGAGGAACTAAATGAGTACACATATCATGTTTAAAAGCATCCTCATTGGTACGAGGATTAGTGTGATGAAAACAACAATATTCAGACCACCAAATGAAAGGAAAATCCATGAGTTCAGAAGTATCAGCACTAACACGTCCATCCTCGAGATAATTTAAAGATGCAAAACTTTGCTCTACTTCTAACTCCCAAGTGATATAAGCATCAGGATAATATCGAGGGTCAAAAGTGGAACATTTAATTTAATCTTAGCGACATGATCATCATTACATACCGGTTGATGTGGTTGTGGGTGAGCGTTGCGGTTGAATTGTCGTGGACGTCTGGGTGGAGGTTTTTCAACCTCGTCGTCAAACTCATTCTCATCTTCATACTTTTACTCTCCCTTGTAAGATTCACATGCTTCATCGGTGGTTGCGGGAGTAGTAGCTATACCAAGCCATTGGTTTGGTTTGAGAGGAACGAGTTGTGATCATCCAAGGCCATGGGGACGAGGTGCAAGAGCTCCTGTAGGAAGCTGGTGCAACACCTCCTGGAATTTGGCATCAATATTGCGGTTGAAAGTTTTCTCGAGGCCATCTATCTTCTCCATTGTGTCAACAAATCGTGTGTCACGTCTTATGCATGATCGACCACATGTTTGGTGAAATGGGCATGCATCTTTGTGTTGGTCATATTTTTCCGATCCACAAATTTCGTAGGCTTTTCTTTTCCTACCATGATTATTACTCAAAAGGCACAAATATCATGGTCTACAAGCTAGTGGTAAGTGATGTAGGATCACGTAATCCGTCAAGACAAATATAAGCTCTTACAAGATCTTACCAAGCAGGAACACATGAATGTCAACCAAAAAGAACCAGTCACTTTGAAGAATTGACAAAACAATTATGAGGAAACATCGACCAACACGACGTAGAAATTGCAGGGTCGTGGTGGCCATATCACCCCCCACTAGGGAGAGAAAAGAGATGGGAGAGGGTCGGACAAGAGTCGTGGTGGCCATGTCGGGCCCCCACCAGGGGGATAAAAAGAGAGGGGAGAGGGTCAGACCAGCCGGGGCGGCAACCATGTAAGTCTAGGGGTGGTGGTCCACCTCCGAGAGTATTAGGATGGGTAGGTTAGGGCTAATTGTAGTTGTTTAGGGTAGATTTAGGAATTTAGGGTTTGAATTCAAATAGAATTCGAAATATTTGAATTCTATGAGTTTGATTTGTCTCAAAATATTTTAAATAGTTCTTTTAGGTAAGTGAAAAAATGTGACACCATGCCACACATTTATGTGGTGGATTTTACGAACTATTATACACAGTTCTTTGTATAAAAGAAACGGGGTATTTAATACTCCCTCCGTCCTAAAATAAGTGACTTGGGTTTATCTAGATCCAGATGTATCTACATACTAAAACGTGTCTAAATACATCCAAATCTAGACAAATCCAAGCCACTTATTTTGGGACGGAGGGAGTATTATCCTAATTTATTTTTATTCTTTCTTTAAATAAAATAATTAGAGAGGATTTATATTTAGGTACATTCATTTGATTTGATCAAGAGAATTTAAGTCATGCGATGCACACATTTCTTTGATAAGCAACCTTGCATAAAGGAATGGATTTCCATTTATTCTTGATTTGAGAAACCTTTATTTCCTATAAATGAACAAACAAAGCAGCGGAAAACAATGTGACAAATGGCACTTATTTTTAGTAATGGGTGTTTCAAGAATTAATGTATAATTTGGTTTTCCATTTCCCTTATGCATCAATGCATGCAAGAAATGATCTTTTCTATTTTTAAGATAGCGGATTATTGAGTTCTTCCTCCATTATAAAAATTAAGAGGTTTTGTAGGAAAGGATATGGTGTCAACAAGGTTTGGGGGAAATGATAAACAATTATGCAGGACTACTACAATGGTGTTGTGAGAAATGGATCTCCATTCTTAAAATTAATGTGATGGAACTCCTTAATAGGAAGGGTTTTAGATATGCAAGAGCTTTGTCCTCCATGAACAAAGCATGATGGTATTACATCATGATCAAAGGCTTTGGCAAACACTTAGATATGAGGGAAATCTCCATATCTTGACATTAGAAAAATGTGCATATGCTATGCATATGACAAGGTGGTCATTGGAGGGTTTAATGGTTGATTCTCTGATCATAGGAAATTAAGTGGGTAACTACCCTTCTTAATTAACTTAGATCTTGCTTATAGCATAAGGTATGGTTTAGTGATGATCAAGTACTTGTGGGGATATTTTCTGCAAACACAAAATATTTCAATCATGACATATGCACTTCACCAGCTTGCCTAAATTGATGTTGCAGGACATCATGACCAAATGGTTCACAGAGTCAAGCTTAAAATCACATGGCACTTATATGGTAAGAATACTCATGTATGCCACATAACACTGGTTCATCACATTTATCAACAAAATCTTTTGTTGGTTCAGAAATTTAGGTTCAAATGAGTAGCACCACTTATTATTACAGATGGGGTGTTATAACAATGAATATAAGAAAAACTGATGACCTGCCACGCCAACAGCCTAGAACCACATGTCGAAATTCTATAAAAAAAATCAGAAGGGGTAAAAATTGCAAAAGTTTCACTAAATGGGGTGATTTGAATAAAAATTGTTAAAGAGGGTAATTAGTGCCGGAGAAGACGAACTAGAGGGTAAGAATGGAATTTACTCTTAAAATTTAGGTTTGCTAGTACTAAGTAGTGTTAATTTAGTAACTGGCAGTTATTTACTTGTTCAAAATAAATACTAAGTATCTACATGGAATAGGTAGTCTGTGATAAACCTGCTAAGACCAGAATGTGCTCAACCCATGTAACGTGCTCCTAGCTCCTGGTGATCTAAGTGTAGCCCCAGCTACCAGGTTAGCCATGGTATTTTTGTTCAGGAAATGCTATTTGGGTTTTGATGTCTTAACTTGTGATGCTATGCTACTAGAGTCATTGGATTAATTCCTAGAGCATATTTTAGGTTTCTGCTAACTGATTGGCTATTTCATTATTTGGGTAAAATAAATATAAATCACTAGATAGATTCGCAAAAAAAAAATATAAATCACTAGATAAATGGGAATTAAGTCGGGTGCTTAATTAGCTATTAAGTGGCTAAGTCTGATATGGACTTCAAATTGTAGTGACGCACTAAAAGCAGGCTTCCTATATTACACAGCTACAAAATTATTCAATTTGGGAAACCCCAAGGTTCTAGCTCCTGATGTATACCTGAAGTTTGTCCAATAGAAACTAATTCAACTTAGTGGAACCTGAAGATATACTGAAGGAGTACGATTATGTAAATGGTCAGGTGGGTGCTTATTTGTGAATTGTAATGGAAGAAAAATGGTATGAAGCCATCTAATAAAAGGTCTGAAGCCATGGATGCAGCATGTACATTAAGTTTATCGTGCACAGCATTTCATTTCAGAGATTCATCCCACATGAAACACAAAAGGTCGATATGGGTAGCCGCAAACATTTGCACATGATAATGTCGTAATCCAGCAAAGCTCATGGTGATGAAATTATTTGAGCCAACAGGGTACACACAACTTCTCTTGCACGAAAGCAGAGTACATTAACACAACAGAAATGACAAGATACACACATGGAAGATATGCTCACAAATCAAATCAACCGTGCAATCAAGTATGACACAATGATACAAATGACACAAGTAGCAATAGCTAAATAAATACCCGTCCATGGTTTACTGTGATCAGGAAAGAAAATGTAAGGGCGCTCCCATCAAAATCCATGCAATGCAGCACAGGAAAAACAGCACTGCTTTTGGCCCCAATTGTTTGCAACAGAGCAAATATACTACAGGCATGAGAGCATCGCCAAACAGAGATCTCAGTCCAACCTGTATCCTCTGTTGCTGTCTCAGCGTCAGCGATGGAACAAAGCGAAAGGAAGAAACCTGGCCCATGAACCTCAGAGAACCAGGTGCCATTGCCCATCACAGCTGTGTTATTTCTGCCTAACTCGTGCATGGATAGGATGGACAAACCCCAGAGTGATTTAATCTAGGTTCTCCTGTGTTGGCCGTACACGAGCCACCATAGAATGGTGCCGCCGGGGAGCTCTCCCTGGGGCTCGAACAGCACGGATTCGCTGACCAGTTTGGGTGCTAACTGAATCTTGCTCCATGTCTGCAGAATCAACTGAATTAGTCGAGTAATTACGCCTTGGTCTCTCCCGGTGCCTTCTGTGAGCCCTGCTGTGTAAATCTCCGCTTGCGATTCGCCTGCCGCGGCTGAATAGGGATGCCAGGAAGTCAATGCTCTCATCCAAGCTGCCTTCCGAGGACTCATAGAAGTCGATTCTCTCGTTCAGAGTGCGATCTAGGGACGTGAAGAAGTTGAGCCTCTCCTCCAGGTCAAATTCATCCCCATCAGCAAACATGGTGTTACTGCCACCACCGTTCAATTCAAGGACATAATCCCCCATAATCACAGCTCCTGGGTTTGAAGCCCTGATAGTGCTGATTGCATCCTGGCGCTCTCTTTCGCATTCAAACTTCTTCCACTCGCTTGCAAGTGCAGGATCAACTTCACGAGCTTTTGCTGAAGGGTGTTTGGAGTTCACATGCTTGCACAGTTCTTTGTATGAACCAACGAATGAGCAGCCCTCATGCACACATGCTCTCTTCTTGCGATTGAGATACTGACGGGCTGGTTCAACCACAGTCCATCCTTTGACCTCCCCACGGCACAGAGGGCATGCAAGTTCCATTGTAGACGGCTGCTTGTTTGCCGGCAGGCTAGGTGCAGACTCAGTAGAAACACCAAGGGCCAATTTCTCTTTCGCATAAGCTTCTTTGAAGTGTTCAAGACAGTTAGAGTGATGGTAGTTGGTGCCACACATATATGGCCGGCAACCCTTGTGGTGAGCAGTACAGAGGAGGAGGACGGCATCATGCGGATGCTCCAAGCAAACTGGGCAAGTTGCACCTTTCCATTCTCTCTTCTCACAGGCTGATGGCAAATCAGTTTGTTCGTCTGTCTCTTTTGTCTTCCAATAGCAGGAACGTCCCTTAGACGAAGATAACTTACGTCGACGAGCTGGGAGGTTTTGGGCTCTTGAAGATCTCACCATATCTTTAAAACCTAGGAGTGAAAGGGAACTGCAAGATGGAAAGACAAATATAAGTTAGGCTATAAACTTAATTGCAACTTCAACATTCTATGAGATATTATAGACACAAACTTGAACTAGTCCATTATGGACAGCCATTAAGTTAGAAACTTCAGATATTCTGTAAGCAGTTGATAAAATAGCCAGGAAATTTACACATGTTTTAACAACAGTACAGTTAGGGTAATGACAGTCTAAGAGATATTATTGCTAGGCTTCTGCATATAGGAGGGTTGAAGATTTGTCCCGAAAAAGCAAGTATTGGGTCCCGTGCTACCCTGATCTGACTCTCTAGGCTTAGCAGAAACTCTCCAAGCCTCAAACCTGCACTTTGCACCATCAGGAAACTAGAACTTCGCATAGATGCACCAACAAGGAACTCAAATTTCGCACCAATGGGTGACTTGCATCAGTAGGAAGCTCACACCCCACATCGGCAATAGGTGGTATGCCTAGCAGGGCTCATAGAATATATCCAGGATATTCCTAGAGGAAAAGACCAACTTGCCCTCAAGGGCATTAGTGCATGCATATGCGGGTAGGGTAGGAAATGGCTAACTTTCTCTATCCCTTCACCAAAGGGCTTCAGTTTCTGAATAAAGAGAGCTTTGTTTCCTTCCTTGCAACACCTTTTGGTCCTTTGGCTGTTTGCAAGTAACTTTTTTTTCAAGAGTATGTTTGCAAGTAACTTATGTTGGGCCGCACGTGAGAGGGCGTCTCCGTCTCAAGTTTCGTGCACGCCGAGTGAAGGTCTCCGTATGCAGACAGGGTCTCAGGGGTGCCACAAGTTCGTTGTCTGGACTTGTCACTGCGACAGCAAGAATTTAAGTAATGCCTCCCCAAATCCCCTTAACATCCGTCTGCAACCTTTATCAACATGGCAGGAGAAGTGTCCAGAAAAAATGGCTGTTTGTCTGGTGCACTCACCATTGCATTCAGTGCTTATCTTTATAAGCACACACATAACGTAATCTCAACATGATTTGTAAAATGCACAAATGAGCAAAACTTTTTATCAGACATAATGATAAGAAATGATTCATAAGCTGAAAACAATTTATTTTATTGTTATGCAAAGACAAAAGATGGATTTCTTACAGAATTGTTTAGGTATTTAGTGATGATACCAAAATTGTTTTCTCGCATATAGACCAAAGATATTGTTTTCACTAGATGTTATGTGGAGAATTCCTTAGGAATAGAGGACGCTCATAGCAGCCACACCTGAGTTGGAATAGGCTAGAAAGAGGCCATGACTTCTAGTTAGGGAAGAATCTTTTATTGTTACTTTTGTTAGAATGAAGTTGGTTCAATAGAACTAGCAGGAGTCACGTTAAGATAGTTTGAGTCCAAGCAGAGTCGTATCTGTTGACAATACTAAATTTCTGAGTCGCCTATACAAGGCCACCTAGCTGCATCGATTGATACAAGCTATCAAAAAAAAATCTAGTCCCTAATCTCTTTCTGCTTTCTCCTACACCCGTTCCTCTGTTCCTATACCGGAGACGGTGCCCCCTCACTGATGACTTGTATCCCTTTCAGTCCAGAGGTTGTAACACAATAAATGTTCGTGAAACTATAGCAACATAATAACACTACTAGACTGTTGTGCAAAACGCGCTAGGCACATGCTGAGGTGGAGACGATATGATATGATATGATATGTACGATCAATGACTTCTCAGTCTGCAGTGAACTTATATGCTCGCACCGTCCTAAAAAGGATGTCGCAAATTTATCTAAATTTGAATGAATCTAGACACGTTTAAATGAGTAGATATAACAATATTTTAACAAATCTAAGACAACTTTTTTTAGGACGGAGGGAGTACTTCACATTCCACATGAAACACCATTAAACACTTGAGATGTGTAAAGATGGCCACGTTTGAAATAGCAAGCAAAGCACAAAATATGTGAATAAGGTGCAAACAGAACGGCAACATATTAATTAACAAAGACATCTATACGGAATGTTCGTGTATTTTGCAGTTTTGAATTATCTGTATGAACCACCACAACACGTCTCTACACCAGAAAAAAAAGGAAGCATGTTCCTTTTAGAAACAAAAAACAGAGATCTTCATATACATCACTACATCAAACCGAGATTAACAGGTATAAAAGGTGCGGGCTTTATATCAAACCATAAGAAACACTACACTAGCAGTCAAAAGTCGGAAACAGTTAGTCAGCAAATCTCAAATCCATGATTAAGGATAACATCCGAGGCCAAGGCATGGGTGAAACGACTGCGCATGAGAAACTATAAGGATAAAATCCGCGGCCAAGGCCAAGGCATGTAGTTGCAGGGGGACGACAGTGGGTGGGGGCGGGAGAAGTTAGTGGGAGGGGAGAGGACGGGCGAAGGAGGATAAGAGGGGTACGGGAGCTTTGCCTTCGCTCCAACCGCGGGGCGTCGGCAGAAGGGGAGCGGCGGCCGGATCTTGTACCGGCGACGAGGTGTAGATGCAGGGGAGAGGAGTCGATAGATAGTGGAGGGTTGGGTGGGGAAGGGCGACGGGAGAAGAGGGGGAGAAGAAAGGGAAAGAAGGGGGAAGGAACTTGTACCTCCACACAGCGGCGAGGCGAGGCGAGGCGAGGCGCGGCGGCGATACGGACGGCGGCGACGTGAGCGGGATCTCAGGAGAATGGAGTCGCACCAGAGGAAGTTGTGTCAGCAGTGGGGACTCATGAGCGAGCAGCGAGTAACTTTCGGGAAGAGATAATTCCAGCTAAATCGCTAGCCACGGCCGCAAAATGGACGGTAAGATCTTAAAATTAATTGAAGGTATAAAATTTGAAATTCTATAAATTAAATGTGTGTACTAGTGACTTCGGTAAGTAGGGGTAGAAATGGATCCGATGCGGATTAGGTAGTATCATCTCCATATCCGTTTGAATACGAATGCTGATTGGATGATTTCTTAATTAAGAACGGGCGAATAACGAAATAATAGACTTGTGTCTTATAATCAGCCAAATGTATAATAACACTAAGATAAACATATTGGTATAATACACAACAATTCAAGTTCAATCATACAAAAAATATTTTGTTAGTTTTTTAGGTGGGATAATTGCGGACTACAATTACTGAAATAGGTTAACCTAATTTTATCCGGATACGGATCTACATTTGATTCCAAATTCAAAACCACATTTGTATTTGCTTTTGCGAAGGGATGCAGATATTTACCATATCCATATTTATGCCCGTCCATATTTTGGATATTATCATGACCATTTTTAATTTTTTGAATATGAATGTTGGATAGTCGGATTATCCAATATCAGTTCCCACCCCTATCGGTGTGTGCTGATTTAATAGGAAATAAACCATTTTTGCCCCTGAAAAAGAAAACGCTCGCTGCTCCAAAATGCAAATTTCTAGCACAAAACTCATTTTTTAACACGGCTATGTTTTTTCTAGACCCAAAATTTACATAGACGTGTACTATGTGCTTACCTTGAAACTTCTTACACCTAATTACTCCATCCTTTTCAAAATATAAGATTTTTTAACTTTTGTAAAACGAATGTATCTAGACGTCGTTTATGTGTAGATTCACTCTAAAACTACACACCAAAAGGTGTCTAAATATATTCACTTCACAAAAACTAAAATGTCTTGTATTTTGGAATGGAGGAAGTATATTTTACACTAGTAGCTTTGTTCCTAAGAAACTAGGTGTAACTTTGAACGTGCCGAAGCTAGAACATAATCATACTAAGGGTAGACGGTGCCAATGTTCGAAAATTATTTTAGAAAAAATATTACATTGTGTTTGGATGTAGGAAACTAGACTGGGAATTTTAAATCCAAAATGAAAAAGAAATAACCTCCAATTTCAATTGGCTTGTTTGGTTGTGCGTGATATTTGCTAATAGAATCATAGGTTAGCACCGAGTTCCAATTCTGGTTGGGACATTAAGGCCCCTTTTGACATCAAAGTATTTTTAAAATATTGAGGAAATACTTTGGGCTCCGTTTGGTAGGAAAGTATTTTTAAAGTATTAAAAGAATACTTTGGTTTCTGAAAAAACTAAAGTATTAAATACATTGAGGTGTTTGGATCCAATAAATAATATGGTTTTAAAACGAAAGTATCCTCCAATACTCTGTTTTTTTTTTAAGTATTTGAGAAAGAGGTTAGACCCTCTTTTTCCTAAAATTGAGAAAAGAGAAAAACTAAAGTATTGCTTTGCTAGGCACTAAAATACTATGATATTGATATACTTTAGTTTTAAAAAACTTTGTTGCCAAACTAGGACTTGGTTTCTAAAAACTGAAGTATTAAATACTTTGAGGTGTTTGGATCAACCAAATAATATGGTTTCAAAACTAAAATATTCTCCAAAACTATGGTTTTTTTTAAGTATTTAAAAAAGATGTGAGACCTTCTTTTTTCTAAAACTGAGAAAGGAGAAAAACTGAAGTATTGCTTTGCTAGGCAATAGAATAGTACAGTACTGATATACTTCAGTTTTGAAAAAACTTTGTTGCCAAACTAGACCTAAATGTTTTGTTAAGTTTAGATAGAATACTCGTATACTCTCTCCATCCGAAAATAAGTAACTTGGATTTGTCTAGATTTATATATATCTGCATACTAAAATATATTTAGATATAAAATTCAATTCACTTATTTCGAGACGAAGAAAGTACATGTATAAAAATAGTATGTGTATATTTAAATATTTATATATTAGTTTTCAAACATAATAACATTAAAATATTTTATCTACAATGTCAAAGTAAATCATGACAGCACGGTGTGTCTATTTGTATCCGTGTTGATATATGTACGTCTTGGATTCTTACCTTATAGATACATGCTAATCTATACAGATCTACAAAGTGTAATTCGGGACAAAGATATTATATAACATCCAAAAGCATGTGTATATATCTGAGTTTAATGCAAGACTAGACAAATTTAGGTTCAATTCAGATAGGTAGAAGTATATTCAGGCCTCGGTCGCATACATCAAAGTTACACCAAGTCACCAACGCGTGTGTAGAAATCAGTAGTTGAACGGAATGTGGAGGGAATAATAACGGAACTAAAAGAGAGCAAGAGGAGGATCACGCGAACGCATCTAATTACTTCTTCTCGGTGGCGTCATCTCCTCCCATGCCGAGCGTGTTCATGACTGCGTCCTTGGCGCCCACGGCGGCGCCCATCACCTGCCCGCCGGCCTGCTGGAAGACGTTGCCGGTGGTGTCCTTGTCGGCGACCGGGGGCTCGCCCTTGGTGTACTCTGCCGCGTCGGAGGCCCTGTCCTGGACGTACACCGCGGCCTCGTTGGCCTTCTGCGTGGCGGCGTCGGCGGCCTCGGCAGCCGCCTTCTTGGCGGCCTCGGACTTCTCGCCGACGAAGGCGCCAGTCTGGTCCTTGCTCTCGACGGCGCGGTCCTGGACGTACTGCGCGGTCTCGGTGGCCTTCTCCTTGGCGGCGTCGGCCGCTTTCTTGGCGGCCTCGGTCTTCTCGCCGAGGAAGCCGCCGGTCTGGTCTTTGCTCTCCACAGTGCGGTCCGTGCCGGCCTGCGCCGTCTCGGAAACCTTCCCCATCCCCTCCCCCGCCATCTTCTTGGCCGCCTCCGCAGTCTCGGAGGCAGCCGCGGTGACGGCCTGAGTCTTCTCGCCGAGGAAGCTGCCGGCCTGGTCCTTGGCCTCGACGGCGCGGTCCTGGACGGACTGCCCCGTCTCGGACGCTACCTTCGTGGCCTCGTCGGCCTTGGCCTGCACCTCCCCCGACTTCTCCTGCAACCAGCTAGACATCTTCACAACTCGATGGAGCTCGTGTTCTTTCTTCTTTCTTCGACGTTGCTTATTATGGAGACCCGTGTTCCTTCTTTAAATAGAGCGTCTGCGGCTCCGCGCCATTGCTGAGACGGCGAGACCCGAGGTTGAAGACAACACATCGTATTCGTGCGGTGTAGGATTCATATTCGATATTTCCTTGCGAGAGATGTCGGCCACTTGTACATTCAGCAGCTTGGATGCCTCCAGCGGCATGTCGGCACAACCCAATCGCTTGACACCTGTCTGCTAATATGTGGTTTCAGATGTTTCTTCTCGAGTCTTTCTTGTATTTTTGACAAATCATAAGAGCCACTCGGCTACCCAGGACGCCGAATTTAGGTCCGGACACTAAAATCGGCCCAGTTGCGTACCCAGGAACCTCTTTTCGTTCGAATTTGGGCGAATTTTGGTCCGGACTTTCCAGGCCGTACCTAGATTCCTGGGAACGCCCTTGGGACGCCGGACGTAGCGAAAACGGGCGTGGGCCATCTCTGTCGGTGAGAGAAGGCCAAACTCCCGCCACTTCGCCGAGCTCCCGCCCTTTTCTTTCTCCCCTCTCGCCTTTCTTCCCCATTCCCCCCACTCCCGCCACTCCGCCGAGCTCCCGCCCACCATGTCGCCCAAGAGTTTCGTCCAACCCAGATCAAACCTCGGCGAGCCTCCGGCGGAGAAGAAGGCGAGGAAACCGAGAACGCCAGCGAAGAAGCCGGAGGGCATGTCCTCCGCCGAGTGGGCGACCAAGGAGCACGCCAAGAAGATCACGTCGGATGACCGGAAGGGCAGAAAGGAGAGGGTGAAGCTCCGGCAAGAACAAGAGGTGGCGGCGCCGAAAGAGCAGGCGAGGGCGAAGCAGGCGGCGGCGACGAGGTCGGCATTGATGGCGACGCCGTATCCCCCCCCCCCTCCTCCCCTCCCCCTCTCATTGGGGAAGTCAGGCAAGCGTCGGCTCGCCGGCCGGATTCTCGCCGATCTATCCGGCCGGCTTTCAGGAGGCCAGGCGATTGCTCGGCAGAAAAAGTCAGGATTTCTGCCTGAGTTCATCCAACGAGTGGAGATGCTCTGACCCACGTCTGGCCTCTCTCTGACATAATGTCCAAGTCTAGGTTCAGGATCGACGCTAAAGTACAGCGCCAGACGTGTTCGATAGGGCTCCAATCCTATTGGTGCCAAACATTTCACCGGAGCTACTCCCTCTGTTAGAGGAAGGGGCCGTCGATGTGGCCGTCGATGTGGCCGACGTGTTGTCGGCACCGGAATACTTGGTGTCGAACGTGTTTCCACAGCGAGGCCCTCAGGTTGCCGGGCAATTTTACTTGATGTCGGCGCCAGGGACCGCAGCATCAGCTGGTGGGCGCCATAGACGTGTCACCATATTCTTTAGCATCGATGCTTGTCACTGTGCTGAAACTAAATGGTTCAGTGGCCGCCTAAACCTTTTCACTATGAATGCACACATAGCATATGCTACTGCGTTGTTCCCAAGTGCAGGTGAGTTCTGACACTTAATTTTGTATATTCACATATTAAAAGCACATTAGTGTAGCAGACCAAAATGCTTTCACTAATAACTTACTACTGTACCAAGTTTTCTTATATGGCTTTTCTCAAGATCACACTCTTCTTATATGAGAACGGCGGAAAAGATTGAAGCATATCGCAGGAGGTTTTTTTTGAAGAAGATGTTACTGTTGGAATAAATGGGTCTCTACAAGAATTGGGCCCATATAAATTTCAGAAATTGGAGAGAAGTCAAGGGGGTGGAGGCTGTGGGAGTTTAGTCCCACATTGCCAAGGGAGCAAGATTTTGACCTGCTTATAAGGGGGCATCTCATGGTGAGACTAGTTGGAAAGACTAGAGAGAGCTATGCTAAGTGTACACCACACGCGCGCTCTTTGGCGAGGCGAGCGCGACCGTGGCCTGTTAAATTGCATCTCTTTTTAATCTTTTTGCCGAGCAGTTTACTTATCTTATCCACCCGCGTCTGTCTCACGCACGACTCGAAGATAGACTTCCCGTTGAGGGAAGTTAGGAGATCGTTCGTGATGGAGACATACCAGGGGGCGGATCCTGGAATATAGGCAGAACGTGCTGCGTGGGGTTATCCTTTCGAGTCTATAAGATGAAGACGTCCCTCTCGACAGAAGACACCAGATACACAGAAACCCTACTCCGTTCTCTTCTGCAGCCGCCACCGATCTTCGCCGATCCTTTCCCTGCCGTGTCGCGGGGGAAGGAAAGCACTAGTCTCCGGACTTTCCCCGGCGTTTGGCGTCCTCCACGAGGGAGCCGGGCGATAAAGTTTCTGTGCAGTGCTTCTTCTTCATCGACTGCATCGACCGTCTGCTTCATCTTCCTCAACTATTTTTCATCAACGTTCGTCTGCATCACTGTAAGAAATCAATCTCGTGATCCTCTCTATCATGTTTTAGAAGGGGTTTGAGATCCATGTCGATCTGCTGTGCCATGTTAGATTTCATGTTCATAATCACATGTGTAAATCTGTTAGATCTATCTTTGTTGTCACACAAATACGGAATTATTTTAATTCTATTGCATGCTATATTTCCAACAGTTACCGCCGACCCTGATCATGGAGCTGCTCCAACAAGCAACAATCTTCCTAGTAATGTGAAGCCAAGCACCAACACAAGGGATTGAAGCGAGAGTACTTTTATTCAAGATAACATTGTGACCACCAGAAAAATTATAGTACAGCAGTATTTTATCTGCTCCAAGGAAAAAAGTTGGAAGAATGGGAAAATCATTACCAGTAAACAATAACTGAAGAAACTAGAATGTTACATGTTCAAGCGCCTTTGAAATAAAAGTTGGCAGGCGACAAACGTCAGGAAACAGGGACAACAGAATGCCCATCAATTATTTAACTCCACCTAAAATCAGCAAATATATATATATCATGCGGCGGGAAATCTGCCATGCATTTGTAATCTAACAGCGACAACCAAAACAGAGTCAACAAAAACACGTCTGAAGTTGTCTCTTTCAAGAAACGTTCACAGCCATCTTTTCCCGGCGATGGTACACAGGTCAAGCAGCATGATGCCAGATGCTGCAATGCTCGAATTCGGGTAGCCTCAGCTTTGCCACTGCTCACGCCAGATTACAGAGCTACCTTATGTGAATGATCATCTTGTCGAAGAGCGCCTTGTGCTCCGGAAAATATTCCAGCAGCTCGTCTTTGGTCACCCATGCGTGGTCCTCGCATTTCCCAATATCGAGTTTGGTGGTGCCGATCACTTGCGACTTGAAAAAGAAACGCTGCCAGAAGCATTTATACAGGATTAAGAGACAATACCATCGTAGTGCATCTTGTTGTCTTACAAATGCAAAGAACTATAGTATAGTACAGAAACTATCATTATTTTCATGTGGTAAAACAAGAAATACCTTGAGCGCTGTTTGTTCAGCTACCATATGAGCCATTGGAGCATTACCAACAAAATATGTGTTGTCCAGTCCGCCAAGAACTGATGTTAGCGCCGACTCAGCACACTGAAACCAAATACCCAACATGTAAACATATGAAAAATGATAGTCTAAAACCACATTTCTAATCAGGTTGCACAAACACAAAGGTGTAGAATAGTACAAGTAAATAAGCTGGAACTGAAGTACAACATGGATCATATATATGGAAATTTAACAGGTATTTTTTTCTCAAAGTGCATACCAAACGCAAAGTGTCTTCATTTTCATACACTTTTTCTGGGAAATGCCAAACAGGCTTGCCATCAGGAGTCCCGAAAGTCTTGCCATACAGAAGAAGGTAGAGTTTGTTATCTAGAGCTCGTTGTAGTGACCTACAGGAAACATTGGGTTAGCATAAACTAGATAGCATGTTATACACTTGCACTCACAGAGCAGCATTGTCACAAGAGTTCATTCACCAGATATACCTGGTGAGTGCTCGTGGGTAACAAACCATGTTATTACATAGGAAAGTACATGCAAATGATACCCAGTAAATGGGCACATACACTAAACTATAGGCATGTGATTCCTGGAGACGGTATCACTGACAAAATGCTGTGCGAGAAGAGGATTATTATATCACTAACATTATATCATAGTTTCACCTTTCAGAATAAATAGGCCATTAGATTTAAGGTGAGGAACAAAGGCAGTAAGAAGATGGCACCTGGTAAGGCTATACAAGGTACAGGGGATGGGAAACTGAATCAGTTTACTACAACCTAGAATGCAGTTAAATTAGTATGCTCGAAAGACAAAACTAGACTAAGATTTAATTACATTAAGTTACATGTTCCCTGCAAAACAGTTAAGTTACATGTTCATATGATACTATCAAAGTAATTAGAAACATTCAGGGCAGCTTAATATACAATATAACTATCACATGCTTATACGAAAAGAGGATAATTAACACTGACAATAACCACAAGAATTATTCAAGAAAGTAAGCAAGTTAGGTTGAGAACTCGACATGAATGGAAGCTGAAAACTTACTTCCGGTCATTTGCTTTGTCAGCTTCTGTGATTCTTGGAGCAGGCACATAATCTATCTGATAATCACCCTTGCCCCTATACACAGAAACGATTAAGTTGCAATGTACTTAAGACCCAGCATATATAGTGACAAGAAAATAGCTGAATCAAAGACCATTCACAAACATTCATTAAGGCATTCAAGTCAATGTATATAGTCAAACGCCTAAAGTGGCATGCATGATCTATGCTACAGGAACGAGAAGATAAGTTCAACAGCAGGTGCAATTTATGGCCATATAGATATGCAAGGATTCTGCCAAAATCATGCTTCATTCACATGGAATGGACCATATCCTTCACTGATATTCCTGGTCCTAAGCACCATCTTAGATCGCTCTGGACAAGTGGTGCATCCCACTTGTGTGCAAGTTCCATTTCACGGATATCACTATGCAGTGGGTATCAACTGTTGACCTGAATGTTGCTATTTGATTCAAGGCATAAAATCCCAGGTTGATACGACATAGCTACTGAGTGGATTATTTTTCTCGATATTATCTTTTACTCCCTCCGATCCTAAATAAGTGTCACGGTTTTGAACTAACTCTAGTTCAAAATGGCGACACTTATTTAGGATCGGAGGTAGTATCATTTTTGGGCCATGCATCTGTTACTAAAGAAGGATAAAAAATCCTGGCATTACTTGTACAGCCACTCCGTATATCCAGTTCCAATTTCTCCACATCTTTATCCAGTAGTAAAGGCCAATTGCAATGATGCTTAATCGGTGTTGTTACTTTTCCACACAGAGCATGAAAATTCTGTTCCTCTCCCTGAAACTTTCCATGTCTTATTATAAACACTCTTTATGTCGTAGCACTCAAATTTCATGATGCACACGGTTACAGGAACGAAAATGTGTTACACTTACCGCACGATGCACTAAAAACACCCATTATACATTTCAGTTTTGCTAGCATCATCCTAGGTTAGTATAAGAAACAAAAACCAGAAATGGCATATGCAAAACACAAACATGCATAACGCAAGGGGAAAAAAGGAAATGTCACCTCGCCTCCGCCTTCCCGAGGACATCGTCGGGGTACTTCCGCCTGTACTGCTGCCTCCACCGGAACCTAGCGAGGAGGAGGAGGAGACGACGGGATCAGATCAGAAAAACGAACGACGAGTTTCTGGACGGGAGGCGGGCTGGATCTGGAGGGTACGAGAATTCTTGGAAGGCGTAGACGGCGGGGTTGATCTTGGGGATGACGACGGGGAGGCGCTCGAAGACCACCGACGCCACGATCTTCCCTTCCGCCGCGGAAGCCGAGGGCGAGGGAGAGGAGGACGAGCTGAAGCCTCGGGCCCACCGGAGCGGCCGGAGGCTCGCCGGTGATCGCGGCAGCATGGTGTGGCCTGTGGATGGGGGTGGCGCCGCAAGAGAGGAGGCGAAGGGTGGGAGGAAGGAGGAAGAAGAAAAGAACCCTGCTTAAACCCGGGCTCGTGGGCCTTATGCTTTCTCTGCAGTTGGAGATTTGGCGGAGTCTGGACGGGGAAGAAGACCCAGATGAGTAGGCTCCACTCGGCAGCGGCTCAGCCAAAGGCAAGAACTGTCCGCCTGTCCCCAAAAGTTCTAGGCTCCGCTAAGGGCCATTTCTGAATGGAGAACTGGATTTGCATATTTGACGAAAATGGCGGGTTTCCGAACCCTGTTCTCCCGTAATCCAAAATTCCACACATTTATTAATATAATCATCAATCACATTACAAAGAGTGTCAAAAATAATAAAAATATATAAATAGGTTTTTTGACCACCTAGCGACGGCTACAAACACTAGCACAAGCCGAAGACGCACCATCGTCATATGCCCCTATCACCGAAAACAGAAAAAACTTGTCGTGATAGAGCTTGTTGTAGAAGACCAATAGAGAGTCGTCGTGCTAGACCCTAGAAGATTCGCGCACCAGAGCTGCAACCATCGCCAATATGTTATATATTGCAATAGACTAACCTAAAACTATACCAACAAACACGAAAACCGACCGGATCCTAGGAGATCCGTCGAATACACTGCCCCACGCGACCTCGACCAGTGCTCTATGGAGTGAGGATAGAGAGAAAAGTACCTTATTCTGACATCAAAATTTAGCCGACGCCTCACCATCTCGAAGGCAACACCGAAAACAACTTAAACAAAGAATGAGAACCCTCCCACCGGTGATGGATTGTGGTCCGCACCACCAAGGCCCAAAGTCCAACGAAAAGGGGCGGACCGGTCGACGGTGTCGTCAACGAGGGGGGACGAAAATCATGGGTTTTAGGGACATCACCTCACAATCGCCTTTTCGTTATGTCTTGCGTAGGTCCTTTGATTACCGGCTACCCGAACAACAATATATAACAGATAATAATTAGCATCCAGTTAATGGGAAAGATATGTGAAATAGATAAAATAAAGTGAGTTGATAGGTCTGTCCATGGAAAAGTACAATTTGAAGAAAACTTTAGAAGCTGATCTAGCTAAAATTATCAAGGAGAAGGAGATTGAATGGATGCAGAGATCGAAAGAGAAAGGGCTTGTGGAAGATGAAAGTTTAACAGCTTATTTCATGGCTACAATTAGATGTGGGAGAACGAGGAATAAGATTACTATATTTTTAACTCATGAAGAGAGGTCGATTCAAGATGATATATCTAAAGAAGATATTTCTACCCCCCCCCCCCCCTCCGGAGAATATAGAGGCCACCAATGCTCTGGTTCGTTGGATTGGTCTTCCAAACAAATCGTGGCCGTCTGTTTGCCCACAGATGGTCCGAACCATTGGATTTGACAAATACTGGCCGTCCTACTTAGTGTCTATGAGGGACAGCGTTCCTTCTTGCACTCACCCAGCGCTAGCTACCGCCCCTGATGGTGGGGGCCTGTGTTTCGCATGTCCCGCTAGTCAGCGACTTCTGGTACGTGGCGGTCTGCGCAGACTCCCTTCGTGTCCACTACGCGGTGGTTCCGCCCGTGAATGTGTGCTGTGAACAGGGGCAAAAGTGTCATTCCCGAGAGTGAGGACTGAGGACATGGGCGCTTGCTTTTCTCTCCCTTGTTCTTCCTCGCTCTCTCTTGCTGCTCCCGCATCCCCTCCTCAAACCCTAGCCGCCGCCAGTCCATCTCCTCCCGCATCTCTCCCTTGTCGCCGGCCCGTTGGAGGAGCACGGGATGGGCACCACATGCTCCATGGAAGGGCGGCCATCGAGGAGAGGCGACGGGCCAAGCCCTGCCCGTCTAGGGTTCCCCATGCCCAGCCACCCGAGCTTCAGGTGGAGGACGACGACGAGCACCGACGAACCAAGCACAGACCACGCCGCCGCACGTGGGTAATCCCTCCTTGATTCTCCCTCGCCCTTCTCTTCTCCCTTTGTCCCCATCTTATCCCATCTATCTAAGCAGCCGTCAAAAGAGGAGGCGCACGCGAGGAGCACGAACTCTATAGGCGCGTCCCTGTGCCAGCCGGTGCGGCCAGGAAGCGTACATGGACCTTCGTTGGCGTGTCCTGACGCTAAGGTGACCGACAGCGACCGCATCTCTCCCTCGTTGTTGGCCTATGGGAGGAGCACGAGACGAGAGTCGCCTGCTCCATGGAAGGGAAAATCCTCGATGTTGCCCTCCTCCTTGCATGTAACTCCCTCGTCGTCAGCCCATGGGAGGAGCACCGGATGGGAGTTAGGTATGAGCCACGGGTAGAGCACAACCCCGACGGCTCCAGTTCCACCTACAGGTCTCTCTCTCTCCCTCCCTCTCTCTCTAGTGTTGATTTTTTGAGTAGTTCTTGATTTTAGGGTCAGATATGAAGGGTTTCGTAGCATAGTAAATCAAAATTTTCTACGGATACGAATGGGGAAAGCCAAGATCTAATCTAGGAGATGCAAACAACGAGGGGGAATAGATGAGATCTTCATACCCTTGAAGATTCGCACAGCGGAACGTTCGACGGAACGTGGGTGATGTAGTCGTACTCGCTTCTCCTCCTCGTGATCCGATCCGATCTAACACCGCAAGTGGCGATGCCTCTGAGAGATGCACATGTGCGGCACCTTGACGTCTCCTCCTTCCTCGGTCCAGCAAGTGGGGTGGAGAGATGGATTGGATCTACAATGCGACGGCGCGGTGCAAGTGGTGGAGAGTTTCTGCAGCAGGGCTTCGCCTACACGCAGTCGGGAGGGAGAGAGAGAGGAGGGCAGCAGGGCGGCTAGGGCTTGAGGAGGAGGTGTGGGAGGGGTGCGCCCCCAGCCCTCTTTATATAGAGGGGTGGGCGGCCAGCCCTTGCCCCTCCCCCAATCCCTAGGGCCGGCGGCCAAGGAGGGAGGAGTGGGGGGCAAGTTCCCCCCCCCCCCTTCTAGAAGCTCTCCTAGGGTTTGCCCTAGGTTTGGCCGGCTGGACCCTATGGGGCCTTGTGCCCCTGGCCCAATGCAGCCAGGGCACTCCCTCATAGGCCCATGCCCCCTCCCGGCAGGTGGGGCCACGTTGGTCCCCTTCCGGAAGGTTCTAGAAGCTTCCGGTACAATACCGATTAACCCGGAACAATTCCGAACTCCAAAAACTGCATTGCCTTATATGAATCTTATTCTCCGGACCATTCCGGAACCTCTCGTGACGTCATGGATCTCATCCGAGACTCCGAACAAAAACTCATAAACCAATTATCCAATCTATCCTAGCGTCAAGACACGTTAAGTATGTGACCCTTCGGGTTCGAGAATATGCAGACATGATCTTATATCAATAATCAACAGCGGGGTCTGGAAACCCATATTGACTCCCACACATTCATCGATGATCATATCAGATGAACCACGATGCCAGGATTCAATCAATCCCATATATATATATTTCCTTCGTCTCGCGATATTTTACTTGCCCGAGATTTGATCGTCGGTACCGACATACCTAGTTCAATCTCGTTCACAGCAAGTACTTTACTCGTTCCGTAATCCGATATCACTTTGTGATTAACTCCTTAACCACATGCTTGCAAGCGGTGTTGATATCGATTACCGAGTGGGCCCGAAGTATATCTCTCCGACTTGGGAGGGACAAATCCCATCTCGATACATACAACCCAACATGTACTTTCTGATCACCTGAGAGACACCTTTATGATCACCCTCTCATAGGATGACGTTTGATGACCTCAAAGCTTTCTTCCGATACCAGGGAGTTGTATTATCTCATGGTCTAAGGAATACAATATTTGACATAAGAAAAGCTTCGCAAAGATGAACACGATGACACGATCTAATTGCTCCGCTTAGTTTGGGTTTGTCCATCATATCATTCTCCGAAAGATGTGATCTCATTATTAATCGACAACTCATGTCTATGGTTAGGAAACCTTAACCATCATTAATCAATGAGCTAGTCCATAGAGGCATACTAGGGACACGGTGTTGTTCACAAACCACACAAGTATTAAAGTTTCCTCTTAATACAATTCTAGCATGGAATATAAACTTTATCATGAACAAGAATTATAATAATAACATCTTTATTATTGCCTCTAGGGCATAATTCCATCAGTCTCCCACTTGCACTAGAGTCAATAATCTAGTTTACATCTGGCAACAATCTAACACCCATGGCAGTAAGGTGTTGATCATGTTTTGCACGTGGAAGAGGTTTAGTCAATGGATCTGCGACATTCAGATCTGTATGTAATTTGCTAATCTTCAGATCTCCATCTGCTATATAATCTCGGATTATATGAAACTTGCGGTTGATATGCTTGGTCTTTGGATGATATCTTGGTTCCTTAGCCAGTGTTATGGCTCCAGTGTTGTCACACAATATCTCTAGTGGGTCCAATGCACTTGGAACCACACCATGTATTCCGCTTCTACTGTAGATCCCGCGATCACGCTTTGCTTGCCGCTTCTCCAGCTCACAGCTCCTCCATTCAAAATATAAACGTATCATGTATGGGATTTAGAATCATCCTTGTCGGTGTCAAAACTAGCGTCGACGTAACCTTTTACGACGAGCTGTTCATCACCTCCATAGACTAAGAACATTTCTTTAGTCCTATTTAGGTACTTTAGGATGTTCTTCATGGCTGTCCAGTGTTCCACTCCTAGATCACTTTGGTATCTGCTCGTCAAACTAAGAGCATTGGACACATCCGGTCTAGTACACAACATGGCATACATGATAGAACCTATGGCCGAGGCATAAGGCACTTTGCTCATAGCTTCTCTATCATTTACCGTAGCTGGACACTGAGCCTTGCTCAATATCTTACCTGACAACAAAGACACTGAACCTTTCTTTGCCTTATCCATTCTGAACCTTTTCAGAACTTTGTCTAGGTATGTACTCTGGCTTAAAGCTATCAGGCGTATTTGTCTATCTCTATAGATTTTGATGCCCAATATATAAGCAGCTTCCCCTAGGTCTTTCATTGAAAAACATTTGTTCAAATAACTCTTCACATCGTTAAGCATGTTAATGTCATTTCCAATAATCAATATGTCATCCACATATAGTACCAGAAATGTCACTGAGCTCCCACTCACTTTCTTGTAGATACAAGCTTCGTAGCAATTTGGAACAAATTCAAAGCTCTTGATCACTTGATCAAAACGAAGGTTCCAACTCCAAGATGCTTGCTTCAGTCCATAAATGGAATGTTGAAGTTTGCACACTTTATCAGCATCCTTAGGATCGACAAAACCTTCGGGTTGCATCATATACAACTCTTCATCAATGTTGCCATTGAGGAAAGCAGTCTTGACATCCATCCGCCATATTTCATAATCATGAAATGCAACAATTGCTAATAAAATCCGAATGGACTTAAACATCGCTACGGGAGAGAAAGTCTCATCGTAGTCAACACCTTGAACTTGTCGAAAACCTTTCGCGACAAGTCGTGCTTTATAGACGGTAACATTACCATCCGCGTCCGTTTTCTTCTTGAGATCCATTTGCACTCGATGGCCTTTCGGTCGCTAGGAGGGTCCACCAAAGTCCATACTTGGTTTTCCCTCATGGATCCCAATTCGGATTTCATGGCTTCTAGCCATTTCTCAGAGTCTGGGCTCATCATCGCTTCCTCATAGTTCGCAGGTTCGCTGTCGTCTACTAACAAGACAGTTAAGACAGGGTTGCCGTACCACTCAGGAGGGGCATGCGACCTTGTCGATCTGCGACGTTCAGCAGTAGCATCGTCTGAAGCTTCATGATCCTTGTCATTAGCTTCCTCTATTGTTGGTGCAGGCGGCACTGGAACAATTTCAGGTGTTGCGCTACTCTCCAATTCAAGAGAAGGTTCAACAACCTCGTCTAGCTCTACTTTCCTCCCACTCACTTCTTTCGAGAGAAACTCCTTCTCAAGAAAGGACCCGTTCTTTGCGACAAACACTTTGCCTTCGGTTCTGTGATAGAAGGTATACCCAATAGTTTCCTTAGGGCATCCTATGAAGACGCATTTCTCCGCTTTGGGTTCGAGCTTGTCCGGCATCAACTTCTTGACGTAAGCTTCGCATCCCCAAAGTTTAAGAAACGATAACTTAGGTTTAGCACCAAACCACAGTTCATACGGTGTCGTCTCAACGGATTTAGATGGTGCCCTATTTAAAGTGAATGTAGCGGTTTCTAATGCATAACCCCAAAATGATAACGGCAAATCAGTAAGAGACATCATTGATTGGACCATATCTAATAGAGTTCGATTCCGGCGTTCAGACACACCATTGCGATGTGGTGTTCTGGGTGGCGTGAGTTACGAAACGATTCCGCTTGCTATAAGATGCGTGAGAAAATCATAACTCAAATATTCACCTCCACGATCAGATCGTAGAAACTTAATTTTTCTGTTACGATGGTTCTCCACTTCATTCTGAAATTCCTTGAACTTTTCAAATGTTTCAGATTTATGTTTCATCAAATAGATATACCCATATCTACTTAAGTCATCGGTAAAAGTGAGAAAATAGCGATATCCATCGCGCGTCGAAACACTCATCGGTTCGCATACATCGGTATGTATGATTTCCAACAAGTCCGTTGCTCGCTCCATCATTCCGGAGAACGGAGTTTTGATCATCTTGCCCATGAGGCATGGTTCGCATGTGTCAAATGATTCAAAATCAAGAGACTCCAAAAGTCTATCAGAATGGAGTTTCTTCATGCGTTTTACACCAATATGACCTAGACGGCAGTGCCACAAATAAGTAGTATTATCACTATCTACCTTGCATCTCTTAGCTCAATGTTATGGATGTGTGTTTCATCCCTTTCGAGATCCATAAGAAATAAACCATTCACAGTAGGTGCATGACCATAAAAGATGTTACTCATATAAATAGAACAACCATTATTCTCAGATTTAAATGAATAACCGTCTTGCAATAAACACGATCCAGATATGATGTTCATGCTCAAGGCAGGCACATAATAACACTTATTGAGGTTTAAAACTAATCCCGAAGGTAAAACTAAGGAGAGCGTGCCGACGGACATCACATTAACTCTTGATCCGTTGCCAACGTGCATCGTCACCTCATCCCTCGCAAGCCACCGTCTATTCCGTAGCTCCTGTTTCGAGTTACAAATATTAGCAACTGAACCAGTATCAAATACCCAGGCACTACAACGAGGGCTAGTAAGGAAAACATCAATAACATGTATATCAAATATACCTTTGATGGTGTCAGCCTTCTTGTCCGCTAAGTACTTCGAACAGTTGCGCTTCCAGTGACCCTTGTCCTTGCAATAGAAGCACTCAGTGTCCGGCTTAGGTCCAGACTTGAGCTTCTTCTCAGCAGGGGCAACGCGCTTGCCGCCGCCTTTCTTGAAGGGCTTGTTTGCACCCTTACCTTTCTTAAAGCTGGGGGGCTTGTTAACCATCAACACATGATTATCCTTTTTGATGTCCACCTCCGCCGCTTTCAGCTTAGCGAAGAGCTCGGTGATCGTATCAGTGGAACCAATCTGATTATGAGTCACTACAAAACTTTTGTAGCTGGGAGGGAGTGATTGCAGAACCATGTCAATCTTGAGCTCCTCTGGAATCTTGCAATCCAGTTGCTCAAGGCGTTGAGTGTAGCCTGACATCTTTATGGCGTGCTCACTAACAGAACTCCCTTCCTCCATCTTGCAGTTAAAGAATTTCTCAGAGATCTCATATCTCTCCGAACGGGCCTGAGTCTGAAACATAGTTTTCAGCTCCTCAAGAATCTCAAAGGGCCCGAGATAATCTTCAAAACGATTTTGAAGGTCCGATTCCATAGCAAACAACATGGTGCTCTTAATCACACCATAATCATCTTTGCGCGACTGATAAACAGCTTTCTCATGAGCCGGCGCATCTATAGCAGGGGCGTCACCTAGCGCATCCTCAAGGACATAGCCCTTTTGTCCGCCAGCGAGAATGATTCTCAGTTTGCAGAACCAGTTGGTGAAGTTAGACCCATTGTTTCTAAGCTTTTCTTTCTCAGCAAAAACGTTGAAGTTGAAGTTGGATTTAGCCATTTGATCTACAATATTTGCAAGTACAAATTAGACTATGTTCATGATAACTAGTTCAACTTAATCAAATTACTAGATGAACTCCCACTAAATTCAACATCCCTCAAGTTGCTTAGTGAACATGATCCAAATTCACCACACCTAATCCGATCTTCACGAGAAGAGATGTGGTTTCAATGGTGGACAACGAAGTGTCAATCATATCATTCATATGACTCATGTTTAACCTTTCGGTTCATGTGTTCCGAGGCCATGTCTGTACATGCTAGGCTCGTCAAGTCAAACCCAAGTATTTCCGCGTGTGCAAAACTGGCTTGCACCCGTTGTATGTGAACGTAGAGTCTATAGCACCCGATCATCACATGATGCTTGGACACGACGAACTTTCACAACGGTGCATACATGGGGAGAACACGGTTTTATCTTGATATTTAAGTGAGGAATCATCTTATAATGCTACCGTCACGATCTAAGCATAATAAGATACATAAAAGGATAAACATCGCATGCATATAACTTATGTGACATGGTATAGCCAATCTTCGCGCAATGATCTCCATCTTGTGCGTGCCGGCATGATCTCCATCACTCCACCATGATTGCTTCCACCACGAATAGCAACTACAACTATTGCTAACTACTTAGCGATAAAGTAAAGCTATTACATGGCGTATAAGAAGTTGACACACAGGTCATACACAATTATAAAGACAACCATATGGCTCCTGCCGGTTGTGTACTCATCGATATGCAAGTCGTGAAACATTACAAAACATGATCATCTTATACAACATACACATCACATCTTGGGCCATACCATATCACAGAAAACACTCCCTGCAAAAACAAGTTAGACGCCTCTACTTTGTTGTTGCATGTTTTACGTGGCTTATGGGACTAGCAAGCTAAGAACGATTATTACCTATGGAAAGCCACAACGGTGATATTATGGTTGCCAAACTCTGGTGTAAATCCCATGACAACTATAGTGAGAGAAACAGACATCCACCAGCCGCATGTGTGGAACAAGCCACACGTCAAGTGCGGAGCCGGTCTCGCGAACGACGTCGCGTAAAGTTGGCCTGGACCGCTTCAATGTCACTATCCCGCGTCATAAGAAGTACACAAACAAGAGACTTGCAATAGAAAACATCAACGCCCGCAACAACCATGTTGCGTTCTACTCGTGAAACACATCTACGCATAGATCTAGCTCTGATACCACTGAAGGGTTTCGTAGCATAGTAAATCAAAATTTTCTACGGATACGAACGGGGAAAGCCAAGATCTAATCTAGGAGATGCAAACAACAAGGGGGAATAGATGAGATCTTCATACCCTTGAAGATTCGCACATCGGAATGTTCGACGAAACGTGGGTGATGTAGTCGTACTCGCTTCTCCTCCTCGCGATCCGATCCGATCTAACACCGCAAGTGGCGATGCCTCCGAGAGATGCACATGTGCGACACCTTGACGTCTCCTCCTTCCTCGGTCCAGCAAGTGGGGTGGAGATATGGATTGGATCTACAACGCGACGGCGCGGTGCAAGTGGTGGAGAGTTTCTGCAGCAGGGCTTCGCCTACACGCAGTCGGGAGGGAGAGAGAGAGAGAGGAGGACAACAGGGCGGCTAGGGCTTGAGGAGGAGGTGTGGGAGGAGTGCGCCCCCAGCCCTTTTTATATAGAGGGGTGGGCGGCCAGCCCTTGCCCCTCCCCCAAGCCCTAGGGCCGGCGGCCAAGGAGGAAGGAGTGGGGGGCAAGTTCCCCCTTCTAGAAGCTCTCCTAGGGTTTGCCCTAGGTTTGGCCGGCTGGGCCCTATGGGGCCTTGTGCCCCTGGCCCAATGCGGCCAGGGCACTCCCTCATAGGACCATGCCCCCTCCCGGCAGGTGGGGCCACGTTGGTCCCCTTCCGGAAGGTTCTAGAAGCTTCCGGTATAATACCGATTAACCCAGAACAATTCCGAACTCCAAAAACTGTATTGCCTATATGAATCTTATTCTCCGGACCATTCCGGAACCTCTCGTGATGTCCTGGATCTCATCCGAGACTCCGAACAAAAACTCATAAACCAATTATCCAATCTATCCTAGCGTCGAGACACGTTAAGTGTGTGACCCTTCGGGTTCGAGAATATGCAGACATGATCTTATATCAATAATCAACAGCGGGGTCTGGAAACCCATATTGACTCCCACACGTTCATCGATGATCATATCAGATGAACCACGATGCCAGGATTCAATCAATCCCATATATATATTCCCTTCGTCTCGCGATATTTTACTTGCCCGAGATTTGATCGTCAGTACCGACATACCTAGTTCAATCTCGTTCACAGCAAGTACTTTACTCGTTCCGTAATCCGATATCACTTTGTGATTAACTCCTTAACCACATGCTTGCAAGCGGTGTTGATATCGATTACCGAGTGGGCCCGAAGTATATCTCTCTGACTTGGGAGGGACAAATCCCATCTCGATACATACAACCCAACAGGTACTTTCCGATCACCTGAGAGACACCTTTATGATCATCCTCTCATAGGATGACGGTTGATGACCTTAAAGCTTTCTTCCGATACCAGGGAGTTGTATTATCTCATGGTCTAAGGAATACAATATTTGACATAAGAAAAGCTTCGCAAAGATGAACACGATGACACGATCTAATTGCTCCGCTTAGTTTGGGTCTGTCCATCATATCATTCTCCCAATGATATGATCTCATTATTAATCGACAACTCATGTCTATGGTTAGGAAACCTTAACCATCATTAATCAATGAGCTAGTACATAGAGGTATACTAGGGACACGGTGTTGTTCACAAACCACACAAGTATTAAAGTTTTTGCTTAATACAATTCTAGCATGGAATATAAACTTTATCATGAACAAGAATTATAATAATAACATCTTTATTATTGCTTCTAGGGCATAATTCCATCAAGATATGTGGACGGTTTGTTGGATTAGGAGGGACAGATCTCGTAGCACTGGAATCCAAATTCTCTCTTTAGCTGATGTTGCTTGGATTCGTTGATAAGGTACGGCATGGCTGCCCATTCCCATTCCCACCCCTCTCCACTAATTTTAGCTTATGTGCTTTCTTGTGTCCAGATTGAACATGTAATAGCTTTATTTTGGATAAGATTTATATTGAGGGTAGCTAAGCATGGGTTGATTTGCCGTGCCTACCAGGTGAGGACACATCCCCTACCTTGCGTGTCCCCATGGTGATTGCTGCTGTGATGCTTAGTTTTGGACATATGCTGATTTATTCCAGGCTACTTATCGGTAGTGGCATGTATTCAGAGATCCACCATGTGTTTGTTCAAATGCCAATTTGTGTTTCAGCTGCTCACAATCGTTCTCAGATGCAGCTCACATCTACAAGCATTAGTTTTTGTCTTTGGGTTGCAAATCTTGGGTCAAGGATCTGAACTTATTTTAATTTAATCAGGATCAGTAGGAGTCAAGCTCCTTGACCTTGCTCAAGAGCACAACTGGTTATTATGTTCATTTTCTTGTGTGCAGCCATTTTCTCATGAGTATTGTACCGGTGATATTTGAGAAAATATTAAGAGTATCACGTAGACTCTGCTACCGAGTTTCACCTAAGAATGTCTATAGTTTTTTCTATGCCATGTAGTGAAGCTTAGCGACTTCTTATGTCATATGTATTATTTACATGTTTTTGCTTTTGGCGGGTATTGTCGTGCATGGATTCAGCTGAGGTAGCAAGGTTGATTTAGGGTAGATCGGTTGGAGAGTTTGCTTGCTTGTTATGTATATCATTTAGGTTCATAATACCTAATTGCTAAATTATGATGTTAGGTTTTCCTTTAGCAATTAGGAGTATGCTCACTTACTTTGATATTTTTGCATAACATGGTACCTGCATGAACATTAAAATATGGCATTATAGTTCAATGTGGAGAGGAGGCTTCGTTACATAGGAGTGCTTTTTTCTCTCGCTTGGTTGAAATGCTGATAAATTTGAATGTTTTCAGGTCTCGTTTCAACCAATAAGCCAACATATACCATCCTTGACGTCATGCGCATCCAGGAGGAGCAGCCTATGGTGGCAAATCAACCCATGCTTAGCTACCCTCAATTGTCAACACGAAGAAGAGACCTAGAGAGAGTTGATTATTTGTTAATTTACTATTTTGCTTGTTTCAATTTTGTTGTCAATATTATTTTTGCGTGATCCATTTGCATGATCCATCACAGTAGGGACCTCCACTATCGAGGAGCTCCAGCCCGTGCACACGCTCACTCACCTCCGGCCGCAACAACTCGTAACCAAGGTCGTCCTCCCCTCCTCATGCTCCTTTTTCACTGTTGCTTAAGTGTGCAGGTAAATACAGAATATATAGAAATGGTTCATAGCCCTTTTTTTGGTTTTACTATGCCATGAACTTGGTAGCCATGAACTATGCCTTCCTACAATTTTTTGTACAAAGAAAATTGTACCACCGTGAGTTCGAGGCTCCATGGGTTAAAAAATTGTGAATATTTCACTACAACGTCTGAACTTTGCTGGCTGTTCGCTTACAGGATGGTGTAGTCCTTAATATTGCAAAGACTGTTATTAGTGCATTGAAAGTTGAACTATCTACTAGTGTTGTTAATGCCCTCAATGGTTCTTGTGGAAGTACTTTCGTTGCCAAGGACTAGATTCTTATATTTCCAGTTTAATGTGCAGTATGCTTGTGTTTATACAGTTAGTTCTGGCAATATGTTTTCTAGATATTTTTCTTTATTTTTTATAAACTACAAGTAATGGTTATTCGACAAACCTTCGGCAAGTTAATATTTACTCATGCTTGGTTATTCGATAAACCTTCGACGAGTTAATATTTACTCGTGCTTCTCCTTTAACCAAGTAAATATTTATCGTGTTGCCTTGTCTCACTTCTTTGTGTAACTGAATCTGAAACTATCATGTTTGGGCATGCTTTGCTGAAGTGCTTACTTGTTGCTTGCACTGAACAAGGAGGATTTGCAGCAAGGGGTTTCAGGTCATGGAGTCCTTGAAGCAATCTGTATTGCTGATGACATGTTGTATATCATCACGACTTAGTTTGATGCTTCAATGAGGAGGTATAATATTTAGGTGCAGCCCATTGTTCAATCTTGGTTTTGAATGTGTCAGACACTACTTTTCTTTCTGCCTAGATCTTCCTCCGCGCGCACCCATACGCCTACACCCAAGCATTCCGCCTAGCTTCACCCCACATGCATTGGGCTGCTACTGTAATTGGACACTACATTTAATTAGTTTTTATGTGCTAGAACAGAAATTACCATGTTGCATTTGGACAAAAATGACCATATGTGTGATAGTTAAACATCTGTAAATATTCATGACCTAAATAAAAACGTTATTTATTCCTTCGTTATTTTCAAGTTTCAAAGCATCTATAAAAGGACCCATCTTAATTATTCAAGTTTTAAGTATTTGTACTGGATATACTACCTCCAAGAACAACAAACCAGGATTTGCATTGCTAGCATTTGAGATTCCACCTATGGTGTATATGCACAATTCATTATGTTATAGTTGCTTAATTCTCTCATGTCTGATTACTTTGACTATATACTATTTATGGGATTTTTTCATGGTTTTTTACTTTCTATTGAAGAGCCTGAAATGTACTCCAGTTCACCATTTCTTATCATGCATCACATGCTTGGTTATTCACAATCGAGTGCTCTAAATTTTGTTTTGATGCGTCGATACTAGCGTGTAAAAAATGTGAGATATCTTATGTCAGTTTATAAGTACCTGTGCCAAATTACTATCTCTGTCAATTATGCTACAATTAATCGAAAGGCTTAAAAGTTATAACATCTTATATTATGTTGATATCTGTTCTTTCTTCCAAACATACATATTGTGACATTCAACACTCGTGTTGACGACTATAAGAGGATAATGGTGGGAATTAGGGAAGCATCTAAACATCTGCATTTATGTCTAATTGTTTATGAAAGTAAGATGGTACGATATTTCGCATTGTACTAGCACTAAAATTTTTCATGAATGTGGAGAGTTTTCAAAGCTGCTTTGTGTATCCTTGTAGCTTTGTTTTCAATGGACATAATTGATAAGAGAAGATGGAGGATATAGGTAGATTTGGGAAGGAGAGCTATGCTTCTCACATGTTAATCCCAGAGATTTTCTTATTACCTTTTTGTTTTCTTAAGATAGTGATAAAATGCTCTTTTGGTTTTATTACATATGCTTTCTTAATATCCTATCAGGGTTGTATCTAGAATAGAAAATAACACAACCATATAATTGTTTATGTGCAGTTATATTCCCAGAAAAGGAAAAGAAGATTGCAAACCTACAAGGTACTATCTATTTCCATATAATTGTGTACTTAAGCCATGCAATTCAATTTCGAACAGATAGCTATATGAAAGCACACTGTTTGGTCAAAACAACCAGTGCGGTATATGATTCTAGAGTTCTAACCACAACTAGGTATAACATGTGAGCTCTGTATCCAACGCCCATACACACGAAACGCAAAATAAAAAGACAGCCATGGCGAGGAGAATGCATGGTTCCATTGTAGCTGCGCTCAGGCTATGTCCTTACAGCTAAACTAAAGAACGAAAAGCTTTAATTTGCACTAGGTCCTTTACAAATTGGTTGCAATGCGTGGCTTGCCGCGCGCTTGCCTGCCTACGGCAAGCAACCAGATATGAATAACCCATCAAAATATGCAAGTGGATTTACCATTAATTTAGAACATTCCAAGAAAAGCAAACAGACTAGGATGAGTCTTTGCCAGTGCCATTAAGAAACATACATGTTAACGCTTAGCAAGTTGAACTTGTTGGGTACCCTCCAGTCCTAAGAAGAAGTTCAGGTTTACAGACCATTAAACCTCTGTGCTCTGTGATACAACCATAGTTGCTGGACCAGAATGGCAGAACATGGCAATGCTACTCAATTAATCTATTCCAGCTACTGGCATCCAGGGAGCCAGGCACATTGGCATCACTGGTCAACTTCCCTCTTCATCTAGTATGCAATCAGTAAAGACCAATTTTATTGTCAGATTCAACTTGGATTGTATATTTCAAGCAATCTAGAAAAAAAATAAGTATACGAGTTCAAATGACCAAGAATAATCACATGTGCTAGCTTCAATATACATGCCTAGCTTAAATTTATCATCATTTCAGAGGAATACTCACTAACGGTGGGAGGGACATTTGGTTTTATAAAACACCTCTCATTTATGATTGAAGCTTTTTGCATGAACATCAATGACATGAAAATATGTTGTGCATTCACACATGACTAATGAGAGGATTTTTCGTTTAGCTAATTATTATTTATTAATACATCTTCGTATCCTAGGAGAGAGGATAGTAGGTCTTGATGAGTATATTTTGAGAGGATCAATCGAAATCAACTGACCGTTCTAAGCCATCTACTAAGATCGACGCACAATGCATAGCCTTTTCTCTTCTGCCAACCAAAATAGAGCTAGCATGTTATAGAACTTTAGGTGGATTGCCCTCTTATTATGTAGGCATCTGAAAGCCCGAGTATTTATATATGACAAATATATCCATATTTACATGGCTTTGTTAGATTTAGACTAGGCAGATTGTGTAGTATGTCTGGTGTTACTTTACAGTCGCTTGTTATACTTGATCTTCTATAAACTCCGTCTTTCACTGCAGGATGGTATTATTATTATGTAATTTAGTCGATTCACATGACAAAGGAGTCCTAACTAGATTAGTTATTTAGTTCATGCAGCTGTCGGTGGCAGTTGTTTACATATACCTTATGTACAGTGATGATTCCTCTCGCCTTATCTGCTATTTGCCTCTCTTTTTACCAAAGTTATAATCGATGCAATGCTAGATGAGCTACAACTACCAAAGTCAACATCCGAGATTGTTATCAACACACATGGCACCGTAATTGTCACTATAGTGTTCTTTCCATCAACAAAAAACCTACATCGGAGCTTCAGACCATAATCGCGAGAGAGCTATGCACATAGGAATTTCCATGTCACTGAGAAGCAGTGCACGCAACAATTCAGTTTGCTTGCAAAGTGCTATCTACTAACCTATTGTGTATTTTAGTTTGCTTTCTTTTAAATTCCAATTACAGTTGGTAGTATTCTCAGGGAGATCTCTAGGTGCGTTGGCAAGCCGCGCCTTCCTACCTAGTTTTTATTATTTGCAACTAGCTTCTATTTTTTTGACAGGTAAATAGTAAGGCATTCTACCCTACTGTTTGCTTCTATAAATAAATATTTGTACATAGTGATAGTGTTGCTAACATCCAGCTTTCTATTTATGTTCCATGTTGTTAGATGATCTTGACATAAGTATGTTGATTGAACATTTTAGCTTAGAAGAAATACATATACAAAATATTGGATGGAACTTAATAAGGCTCTTGGCCCAGATGGGTTACCTATTCAACTTTATCATAATTTTTGGGATATTGTAGGACCTGATATGTCAGTACTTTTAAATGAATTTTTTCATGACATGTTATTTGCTAGACTTAACTATGGTATTTTGACTCCTTTACCTAAGTGTTAAGGTGTTTATAAGCTACAAGCTTATATAATTTTCAAAAAAACAAGCTTATATAATTTTTCAAATCAATGTTATATCAAATGTTTTTACTAATGTAATTAATTATAGATTTGTTCAAGTTGCTCACAAAGGTATCTCTAAAATCCATACAACTTCAATTAAGGTAGATTTATTTTATATGGTGTTGTGTTGTTACATGAATCCGTGCATGAAATTTATAGGACTCGAAGCAGCACCAATTTATATTTAAGGTTGGCTTTGCGAAAGCTTATAATAAGCTTGATAAGATTTTTTATTTTCAGTTCTTGTAGTTGTACTGGCTACTTTAGTTATAAGGGGGGTCGATAGTGTTTTTCATCATATGGTAGAAAGGGAGTGGTCACGCTATAGAATACAATGAATATGATACTATCTTCCTATTTGAAAATGATTTAGAGAGTGCAGGGAACCTTAAGATTATTCTATGTATTGATAGTTTTTTGGTCTAAAAATCATTTTTTTATAAAATGAAGTTTGTGGCTTTGGTGAGGCTAGGAGTAAAATAGATTAGTATACTTATATTTTTTTTACTTGGGTAGAAGGTAAGATCCCTTTTAAATATCTAGGAGTGCCCATTCGTCATTATAGACTTAAAAGTAGTGATTGGAAGGGTGTAGAAGATAGGATGAAAAGTAAGCTGCATTCTTGGGAAGGAAAATTAATGCCTATTAGGGGAGACTGATATAGCATACATTTGTACTTACTTTGTTATTTCCCTTCACCAAAAGTTCTAGGAAAGAGAATGGTATTTTTCATGAAAAGGGTATTATGGAATGAAGTAGACGGTAATAGAAAATATAATTTATTAACTGGGAAAAAGTGTAGTGTGTCAACATGCATAGCAAGAGGGGTTAGGATTAGTGGACGTCTGTTTAGCAAATGGCTTTGCAAGTTAGAAATTTTGATGGTAGATGAAAGAAGGTCACTATTGCAAATTATTTAGCTAGATGTACTTTATATCATTTTTTTTAAACCTTTAGATTCTATTTTTTGGCAAGGCGTGATGAAGTTATCTGGATATTTTTATAGGTGTTGTAGAAAAAGTATAGGGAATGGTATAAATACTTTATTCTGTGAAGATGTTTGGACTTCTGATATACCTTTGAGGGAGAAGTTTTTAGGATATATTTCATTTACTTTTATTGTTAAATTTATTGTTGCTAATGTGTTAGAAGAAGGTTGAGGTGTATTAGATTTATAAAAATTTTGTGGGGATGGTAGGTACTTTGTGGAATTAACTGAAATAGTAATGCAATGGAGTATTCCTTGGTGAGGACAATGCTAAGTGTAGGTGGTTGTTATAGAAAAATGGTAAATTTACTGTTAGATCTTTTGAAATGGCTTTCAAGACTAAGGACACTATTTGTCCTCTCAAAAACTTTTGGGAAGTAAGGATTCATCTGCGTGTTAAAGTGTTTCTCTGGCTTATGTTTAGAAAAAGGTATTTTAACCAAGGATAATTTAGTGAAAATAGGTGGGATTGGTGAAAAGACTTGTAAGTCTTGTTGTGAGAAGGAGACAACATATCGTATTTTCTTCTAATACCATGTAGGTAGATATGCCTAGAGTGTGGTGGCTTGTGTGATGAATACACACCGACTACTTGATAGTGTGATGTTCTTGTTGGAGATATGCCCAAGAGGCAATAATAAAGTGGTTATTATTATATCTTCATATTTATGATAAATGTTTACATACCATGCTATAATTGTATTAACCGAAAACATTAATACTTATGTGGTTTGTAAACATAAAAGAGTCCCTAGTAAAGCCTCTTTGTTAAACTAGCTTGTTGGTTAATATATGATCATGGTTTCCTAATCATGAACATTAAGATGTTATTAACAACAAGGTCATATCATTAGAAGAATGATGTGATGGACATACTCCTATAGTTAAGTGTAGCATATGATCAAGTCATTTAAATAGTTCACTTGCTATAAGCTTTCAAATACATAGTAACCTAAATCCTTCGACCATGAGATCATGTTAATCACCATCACCGGATGGATGCTTTGATGACATCAAACACCACTTCGTAACTGAGTGGTTATAAAGGTGGCATTGAGTGTTCGGAAAGTATGTGTTGAGGCACATGGATCAAGAGTGAGATTTGTCCATCCATATGACGGATATATATACTCTGGCCCCCTCGATAGAATGTCATCCAATTGGCTTGAAAGCATGTGACTAGCTCACAAGGGATCACATATCACAGGAACGAGTAAAGAATACTTATCAGTAACGAGGTTGAACTAGGTATGCAAAGATACCGACGATCAAACCTCGAATATGTAAAGTATTGCGAGACAAAGGGAAATTGATATCATATGTAAATGGTTCATTTGATCACGAAGTAATCGTAGAAATATGTGAGAGCCATATGAATTTCCAGATTCCTCTATTTGTTATTGATCGAAGAAGAGTCTTGGTCATGTCTGCATAGTTCACGAACCGTAGGGAGACACACTTAAGGATTCGATGTTGTTTAGTAAATATGGAGTGTGAGTAAGAAGACTGAATGTTGTTCAGAGTCTCGGATGAGATCCGGGATATCACGAGGAGATCCGAAATGGTTCAAAGAATAAGATTCATATAAGGAAAGTCCAATTCCAGAGTTCGGGAATGGTTTCGGTGTTTTCACCAGAATGTTCTAGAAGGGTCTAAAAGGTCCACCGAAATGGAAGGTTAAGGGTACATGGATGTATCATGACAAAGTGGAATGGTTGCATCATGTCCTAGGTCACTTGGCTGGACACTTGGAAGAGACAAATCAAACTTTAATTTGAAAGTCAAAAAGGCAGTTTGAAAAAGTCAAATCCCAACATGATTTCCGAGTTAGGGAGGGTTTCCACCTGGGCTGCGAACACCCTTGGATGCCCCCCACCTATATAAGGAGGGTTGGGGGCGCACCCCAAGGTATCCCCCTTGACCTAGGTGCCCAAGACCCAATCCCTAGGCCGTCGCTGCCTCCCAAGCCGCTGGCGCCCTAGATCGCCTCTAAACTGTCGTTGTCGTCTAGCCTAAACCCTAGCCGCCGGCTGCGCTCTTCCCTCGGCATCTAAAACCTAGATCATCGAGGCCCTCTTCTACTCCACCATACTCGCTCGGGCTTAGGTGAAGACCTGCGGGATCTCCCCTCTATTTCTGACACCACGCCGTCATGCTGCCAGAATCGCGAGGAGAGAGCTACAACCTCCGCTGCCTGCTGGAACAAGGGAGAGAAAGGTATTCGTCGAGTACCGTACGTGTGATCGACTGCGGGAGCGCTGCCAAAATGCGGCGCCGGAAGAATCGTCTACGCGATCTTGAGATCGGTAAGTGAACGACTACATCACCCACGAGAATCTGCTCTCGTTAACCACTTTGGATCTTCGAGGGTTAGTATTCTATCGACTCGTTGCTACAATCTAGTAGATAGATCTTGGCTTGTGTGTGTTTACGCGATAGAATTTTTTTGTTTTCCATGCTACGAACCCCTATAGTTCTTTGTTCTTGGGTTAATGGTTTTAGGGGGCAATAGCTTCCAGCAAGTGGCGGCGTATGGACTTTGCTGCTTTGCTTTGGTCACTTTGTATTATAGAAATAAGGCTTGCTTTCAGAGTATTTAGTTATCATGTAAATCCAAATGTGATTATGGAAAGTGTGGCTAGAAAGATGATATCTTGGTCAATTTTCCATAAGAAAACTTTAGCAACATGCAGGTTTCGGGAGCTATACCGTTTTTTTTGTTGAACAAGGAGCGTCCCCGAAGGGACTGGAAGCATCACATTAATATCAAACGGTGGATGTACAAATTGTTACAAAGGACCCCATGAAATAAGGATAAAATGCATAGGTCCCAGTTATAAGCAGAAGAGACCTCACTGAAAGATGAAAGCCAACAAACCGATCCTTCTCTTTCTCCACCTCTGAGCCAGAAGTCAGACTCGCCGCCATCATGCTCGAAAGCGGGGACGAAACCACTTGCTTCCGCACAGACGAGGAATGCGACTACCAACTTCGAAAGGGGCCTCATCGAGGAGGTTAGACAATTGCAGGGACCCTTCGCCGGCTTATAGATAGACCATGTTCTGGCCTTGGATGTCAGACGGCTGTCACCCGCCGCCGAGGTGGTGCTCAAAAAGATTGCTTCCCAACTCCATTGCTGCTTGACACTGCTATTCACCCAATCGACTTCTCCGATTTCCGCAACCGCTGCGTCTGCTGCAGGAAGAAGAAGAAATGAATAGTAGAAGGGCTCCGCAGCAGAGGATTCTTTACCGGACCCGGAAGAGATAGTCGGCCCGCCGTCGCCACTCCTGCCACGGGTGGGTGTAGACAGGCGAAGAAGAACGGCCCAGAGAAGATTCCAAAGCCCCAACTGCTCAGCTGAAGCAAGAGCTAGTGCGTCGCCGTTCACCCCTCCCTCGCTTCCACGGCCGGCCAAGGGGAAAACGTCAACCATCACCAGCAGGACATGGCGTCGCTCCTCCTGGCCCCACGGCCGGCCAGGAGCACCACCACAAGACCATTTTTACATCCTTCAATAGAGCAACAACACTTATTGAAAGGGCTCCCATTCCAGACCTCCTCCACATTGAACTCCCACCAAAGAAGCTCGCATAGAAAGAAGGCAGAGCGGCCCTCTGACGCCGTGCAGCAACGCAAGAGGGAAGAAGCCCAGCTGGCTGCGCCCTTGAGATAGCCAAACGCCACCCATCTCTCCTCCCTCGCCACCATGGCCGGCCAAGGGGAGGGGTAGCGGCCGCCGACAAAGGCACACCCTAGCAAGAGCCTTATTGAGGGAATTGCTGGCTGCCGGAATCTCCATCACCACCTCAACGACAGCGGTGATGATGGGGCAACACTCTTGGAATTATGCCCTAGAGGCAATAATAAAGATGTTATTATTATAATTCTTGTTCATGATAATGTTTATATTCCATGCTAGAATTGTATTAAGCGGAAACTTTAATACTTGTGTGGTTTGTGAACAACACCGTGTCCCTAGTACGCCTCTATGGACTAGCTCATTGATTGATGATGGTTAAGGTTTCCTAACCATGGACATTAGTTGTCAATTAATAATGAGATCATATCATTGGGAGGATGATATGATGGACAGACCCAAACTAAGCTTTTCTTATGTCAAATATTGTATTCCTTAGACCATGAGATAATACAACTCCCTGGTATCGGAAGAAAGCTTTGAGGTCATCAAACATCATCCTATGAGAGGGTGATCATAAAGGTGTCTCTCAGGTGATCGGAAAGTATCTGTTGGGTTGTATGTATCAAGATGGGATTTGTCCCTCCCAAGTCGGAGAGATATACTTCGGGCCCACTCGGTAATCGATATCAACACCGCTTGCAAGCATGTGGTTAAGGAGTTAATCACAAAGTGATATCGGATTACGGAACGAGTAAGTACTTGCTGTGAACGAGATTGAACTAGGTATGACGGTACCGACGATCAAATCTCGGGCAAGTAAAATATCGCGAGACAAAGGGAATATATATATGGGATTGATTGAATCCTGGCATCGTGGTTCATCCGATATGATCATTGATGAATGTGTGGGAGTCAATATGGGTTTCCAGACCCCGCTATTGATTATTGATAGAAGATCATGTCTGCATGTTCTCGAACCCAAAGGGTCACACACTTAACGTGTCTCGACGCTAGGATAGATTGGATAATTGGTTTATGAGTTTTTGTTCGGAGTCTCGGATGGGATCCGGGACATCACGAGAGGTTCCGGAATGGTCCGGAGAATAAGATTCATATAAGGCAGTGCAGTTTTTGGAGTTCGGAATTGTTCCGGGTTAATCGGTATTATACCGGAAGCTTCTAGAACCTTCCGGAAGGGGACCAACGTGGCCCCACCTTCCGGGAGGGGGCATGGGCCTATGAGGGAGTGCCCTGGCCACATTGGGCCAGGGGCACAAGGCCCCATAGGGCCCAGCCGGCCAAACAAGGGATAAACCCTAATTGGAGCTTCTAGAAGGGGGGGGGTTCCTTGCCCCCCACTCCTCCCTCCTTGGCCGCCGGCCTTGGGCTTGGGGGAGGGGTTAGGGCTGGCGCCCACCCCTCTATATATACAGGGCTGGGGCGCACCACCCCCCCCACACCTTCCCCTCAAGCCTAGTCGCCGTGCTGCCCTCCTCTCTCTCTCCCTCCCGACTGCGTGTAGGCGAAGCCCTGCTGCAGAAACTCTCCACCAATTGCACCGCGCCGTCGCGTTGTAGATCCAACCCATCTCTCCACCATACTTGCTGGACCAAGGAAGGAGGAGATGCCGAGGTGCTGCACGTGTGCATCTCCTGGAGGCATCGCCACTTGCGGTGCTAGATCGGATCGGATCGCGAGGAGGAGAAGCGAGTACGACTACATCACCCACGTTCCGACGAACGTTCCGCTGTGCGAATCTTCAAGGGTATGAAGATCTAATCCAATCTCTCTCGTTGTTTGCATCTCCTAGATTAGATCTTGGCTTCCCTCTGTTCGCATCCGTAGAAAATTTTGATTTACTATGCCGCGAATTCCTTCAGTGGTATCAGAGCTAGATCTATGCGTAGATGTGTTTCACGAGTAGAACGCAACATGGTTGTTGCGGGCGTTGATGTTTTCTGTTGCAAGCCTCTTGTTTGTGTTCTTCTTATGACGCGGGATAGTGAGATTGAAGCGGTCCAGGCCAACCTTACGCGACGTCGTTCGCGAGACCGGCTCCGCACTTGACGTGTGGCTTGTTCCACACATGCGGCTGGTGGATGCCAGTTTCTCTCACTATAGTTGTCATGGGATTAACACCGGAGTTTGGCAACCATAATATCACCGTTGTGGCTTTCCATAGGTAAGAACCGTTCTTAGCATGCTACTCCCATAAGCCACGTAAAAACATGCAACAACAAAGTAGAGGCGTCTAACTTGTTTTTGCAGGGAGTGTTTTCTGTGATATGGTATGACCCAAGATGTGATGTGTGTAATGTATGCGATGATCGTGTTTTGTAATGTTTCACGACTTGCATGTCGATGAGTACACAACCGGCAGGAGCCATATGGTTGTCTTTATAATTATGTATGACCTGTGTGTCAACTTCTCATACGCCATGTAATAGTTTCACTTTATCGCTAAGTAGTTAGCAATAGTTGTAGTTGCTATTCGTGGTGGAGGCAATCATGGTGAAGTGATGGAGATCATGCCGACACGCACAAGATGGAGATCATTGCGCGAAGATTGGCTATACCATGACACATAAAGTTATATGCATGTGATGTTTATCCTTTTATGTATCTTATTATGATTAGATCGCGACGGTAGCATTATAAGATGATTCCTCACTTAAAGATCAAGATAAAAACTGTGTTCTCCCCAAGTATGCACTGTTGCGAAAGTTCGTCGTGTCCAAGCATCACGTGATGATCGGGTGCTATAGACTCTACGTTCACATACAACGGGTGCAAGCCAGTTTTGCACACGCGGAAATACTTGGGTCTAACTTGACGAGCCTAGCATGTACAGACATGGCCTCGGAACACATGAACCAAAAGGTTAAGCATGAGTCATATGAATGATATGATCGACACTTCGTTGTCCACCATTGAAGCCACATCTCTTCTCGTGAAGATCGAATTAGGTGTGGTGAATTTGGATCGTGTTCACTAAACAACTTGAGGGATGTTGAATTTAGTGGGAGTTCATCTAGTAATTTGATTAAAAGTTAAACTAGTTATCATGAACATAGTCTAATTTGTACTTGCAAATATTGTAGATCAAATGGCTAAGTCCAACTCAACTTCAACGTTTTTGCTGAGAAGGAAAAGCTTAGAAACAATGGGTCTAACTTCACCAATTGGTTCCGCAATCTGAGAATCATTCTCTCTGGCGGTCAAAAGGACTATGTCCTTGAGAATGTGTTAGGTGACGCCCCTGCTGCTACTGCGCCGGCTGATGAGAAAGCTGTCTATCAGTCGCGCAAAGATGATTATGGTGTGATTAAGAGCACCATGTTGTTTGCTATGGAATCGGACCTTCAAAATCGTTTTGAAGACTATCCCGGGCCCTTTGAGATTCTCGAGGAACTGAAAACCATGTTTCAGACTCATGCCCGTTCTGAGAGATATGAGATCTCTGAGAAGTTATTTAACTGCAAGATGGAGGAAGGGAGTTCCGTTAGTGAGCACGCCATTAAGATGTCGGGCTACACTCAACGCCTTGAGCAACTGGACTGCAAGATTCCAGAGGAGCTCAAGATTGACAGGGTTCTGCAATTACTCACTCCCAGCTACAAAAGTTTTGTAGTGACTCACAATCAGATTGGTTCCACTGATACGATCACCGAGCTCTTCGCAAAGCTAAAGGCTGCGGAGGTGGACATCAAAAAGGATAATCATGTGTTGATGGTCAACAAGCCCCCCACCTTCAAGAAAGGTAAGGGTGCAAAGAAGTCCTTCAAGAAAGGCGGCGGTAAGCGCGTTGCCCCTGCTGAGAAGAAGCTCAAGTCTGGTCCTAACCCGAACACTGAGTGCTTCTATTGCAAGGACAAGGGTCACTGGAAGCGCAACTGTCCGAAGTACTTAGCGGACAAGAAGGCTGGCACCATCAAAGGTATATTTGATATACATGTTATTGATGTTTTCCTTACTAGCCCTCGTTGTAGTGCCTGGGTATTTGATACTGGTTCAGTTGCTAATATTTGTAACTCGAAACAGGATCTACGGAATAGACGGCGGCTTGCGAGGGATGAGGTGACGATGCGCGTTGGCAACGGATCAAGAGTTGATGTGATGGCCGTCGGCACGCTCTCCTTAGTTTTACCTTCGGGATTAGTTTTAAACCTCAATAAATGTTATTTTGTGCCTGCGTTGAGCATGAACATTATTTCTAGATCTTGTTTATTGCAAGACGGTTATTCATTTAAATCGGAGAATAATGGTTGTTCTATTTATATGAGTAACATCTTTTATGGTCATGCACCTATTGTGAATGGTTTATTTCTTCTAAATCTCGAAAGGGATGAAACACACATCCATAACATTGAGGCTAAGAGATGCAAAGTAGATAGTGATAATACTACTTATTTGTGGCACTGTCGTCTAGGTCATATTGGTGTAAAGCGCATGAAGAAACTCCATTCTGATGGACTTTTGGAGTCTCTTGATTTTGAATCATTTGACACATGCGAACCATGCCTCGTGGGCAAGATGATCAAAACCCCGTTCTCCGGTATGATGGAGCGAGCAACGGACTTGTTGGAAATCATACATACCGATGTATGCGGACCGATGAGTGTTTCTACGCGCGGTGGATATCGCTATTTTCTCACTTTTACCGATGACTTAAGTAGATATGGGTATATCTATTTAATGAAACATAAATCTGAAACATTTGAAAAGTTCAAGGAATTTCAGAATGAAGTAGAGAACCGTCGTAACAGAAAGATTAAGTTTCTACGATCCGATCGTGGAGGTGAATATTTGAGTTATGATTTTCTCAGGCATCTTAAAGCAAGCGGAATCGTTTCGCAACTCACGCCACCCGGAACACCACAGCGCAATGGTGTGTCTGAACGCCGGAATCGAACCCTATTAGATATGGTCCGATCAATGATGTCTCTTTTGCCGTTATCATTTTGGGGTTATGCATTAGAAACCGCTGCATTCACTTTAAATAGGGCACCATCTAAATCCGTTGAGATGACACCGTATGAACTGGTTTGGTGCTAAACCTAAGTTGTCGTTTCTTAAAGTTTGGGGATGCGATGCTTACGTCAAGAAGTTGATGCCGGACAAGCTCTAACCCAAAGCGGAGAAATGCGTCTTCATAGGATACCCTAAGGAAACTATTGGTTATACCTTCTATCACAGAACCGAAGGCAAAGTGTTTGTCGCAAAGAACGGTTCCTTTCTTGAGAAGGAGTTTCTCTCGAAAGAAGTGAGTGGGAGGAAAGTAGAGCTAGACGAGGTTGTTGAACCTTCTCTTGAGTTGGAAAGTAGCGCAACACCTGAAATTGTTCCAGTGCCGCCTGCACCAACAATAGAGGAAGCTAATGACAAGGATCATGAAGCTTCGGACGATGCTGCTACTGAACGTCGCAGGTCGACAAGGTCGCGTGCCCCTCCTGAGTGGTACGGCAACCCTGTCTTGACTGTCTTGTTAGTAGAAGACAGTGAACCTACGAACTATGAGGAAGCAATGATGAGCCCAGACTCTGAGAAATGGCTAGAAGCCATGAAATCCGAATTGGGATCCATGAGCGAAAACCAAGTATGGACTTTGGTGGACCCTCCTAGCGACCGAAAGGCCGTTGAGTGCAAATGGATCTTCAAGAAGAAAACGGACGCGGATGGTAATGTTACCGTCTATAAAGCACGGCTTGTCGCGAAAGGTTTTCGACAAGTTCAAGGTGTTGACTACGATGAGACTTTCTCTCCCGTAGCGATGTTTAAGTCCATTCGGATTTTATTAACAATTGCTGTGTTTCATGATTATGAAATATGGCAGATGGATGTCAAGACTGCGTTCCTCAATGGCAACATTGATGAAGAGTTGTATATGATGCAACCCGAAGGTTTTGTCGATCCTAAGGATGCTGATAAAGTATGCAAACTTCAGCGTTCCATTTATGGACTGAAGCAAGCATCTCGGAGTTGGAACCTTCGTTTTGATCAAGTGATCAAGAGCTTTGGATTCGTTCCAAATTGCTACGAAGCTTGTATCTACAAGAAAGTGAGTGGGAGCTCGGTGACATTCCTGGTACTATATGTGGATGACATATTGATTATTGGAAATGACATTAACATGCTTAACGATGTGAAGAGTTATTTGAACAAGTGTTTTTCAATGAAAGACCTAGGTGAAGCTGCTTATATATTAGGCATCAAAATCTATAGAGATAGAGAAAGACGCCTGATAGCTTTAAGCCAGAGTACATACCTAGACAAAGTTCTGAAAAGGTTTAGAATGGATAAGGCAAAGAAAGGTTCAGTGCCTATGTTGTCAGGTAAGATATTAAGCAAGGCTCAGTGTCCAGCTACGGTAAATGATAGGGAAGCTATGAGCAAAGTGTCTTATGCCTCGGCCATAGGTTCTATCATGTATGCCATGATGTGTACTAGACCGGATGTGTCCAATGCTCTTAGTTTGACGAGCAGATATCAAAGTGATCCAGGAGTGGAACACTGGACAGCCGTGAAGAACATCCTAAAGTACCTAAATAGGACTAAAGAGATGTTCTTAGTCTATGGGGGTGATGAACAGCTCGTCGTAAAAGGTTACGTTGACGCTAGTTTCGACACCGACAAGGATGATTCTAAATCTCAGACAGGATACGTGTATATTTTGAATGGAGGAGCTGTGAGCTGGAGAAGCTGCAAGCAAAGCGTGATCGCGGGATCTACAGTAGAAGCGGAATACATGGCTGCTGCAGAAGCGTCAAGTGAAGGAGTTTGGATCAGGAACTTCATCACTGAGCTTGGCGTGGTTCCAAGTGCATTGGACCCACTAGAGATATTTTGTGACAACACTGGCGCCATAGCACTCGCTAAGGAACCAAGATATCATCCAAAGACCAAGCATATCAACCGCAAGTTTCATATAATCAGAGATTATATAGCATATGGAGATCTGAAGATTAGCAAAGTACATACGGATCTAAATGTCGCAGATCCATTGACTAAACCTCTTCCACGTGTAAAACATGATCAACACCTTAGTGCCATGGGTGTGAGATTGTTGCCAAATGTAAACTAGATTATTGACTCTAGTGCAAGTGGGAGACTGTTGGAATTATGGCCTAGAGGCAATAATAAAGATGTTATTATTATAATTCTTGTTCATGATAATGTTTATATTCCATGCTAGAATTGTATTAAGAGGAAACTTTAATACTTGTGTGGTTTGTGAACAACACCGTGTCCCTAGTACGCCTCTATGGACTAGCTCATTGATGGATGATGGTTAAGGTTTCCTAACCATGGACATGAGTTGTCAATTAATAATGAGATCATATCATTGGGAGAATGATATGATGGACAGACCCAAACTAAGCTTTTCTTATGTCAAATATTGTATTCCTTAGACCATGAGATAATACAACTCCCTGGTATCGGAAGAAAGCTTTGAGGTCATCAAACGTCATCCTATGAGAGGGTGATCATAAAGGTGTCTCTCAGGTGATCGGAAAGTACCTGTTGGGTTGTATGTATCGAGATGGGATTTGTCCCTCCCAAGTCGGAGAGATATACTTCGGGCCCACTCGGTAATCGATATCAACACCGCTTGCAAGCATGTGGTTAAGGAGTTAATCACAAAGTGATATCGGATTACGGAACGAGTAAAGTATTTGCTGTGAACGAGATTGAACTAGGTATGACGGTACCGGCGATCAAATCTCGGGCAAGTAAAATATCACGAGACGAAGGGAATATATATATGGGATTGATTGAATCCTGGCATCGTGGTTCATCCGATATGATCATCGATGAATGTGTGGGAGTCAATATGGGTTTCCAGACCCCGCTATTGATTATTGATAGAAGATCATGCCTGCATGTTCTCAAACCCGAAGGGTCACACACTTAACGTGTCTCGACGCTAGGATAGATTGGATAATTGGTTTATGAGTTTTTGTTCGGAGTCTCGGATGGTATCCGGGACATCACGAGAGGTTCCGGAATGGTCCGAAGAATAAGATTCATATAAGGCAGTGCAGTTTTTGGAGTTCGGAATTGTTTCGGTTTAATCGGTATTGTACCGGAAGCTTCTAGAACCTTCCGGAAGGGGACCAACGTGGCCCCACCTTCCGGGAGGGGGCATGGGCCAATGAGGGAGTGCCCTGGCCGCATTGGGCCAGGGGCACAAGGCCCCATAGGTCCCAGCCGACCAAACAAGAGATAAACCCTAATTGGAGCTTCTAGAAGGGGGGGTTTCCTTGCCCCCCACTCCTCCCTCCTTGGCCGCCGGCCTTGGGCTTGGGGGAGGGGTTAGGGCTGGCGCCCACCCCTCTATATATAGAGGGCTGGGGCGCACCACCCCCGACACCTTCCCCTCAAGCCTAGTCGTCCTGCTGCCCTCCTCTCTCTCTCTCCCTCCCGACTACGTGTAGGCGAAGCCCTGCTGCAGAAACTCTCCACCAATTGCACCGCGCCGTCGCGTTGTAGATACAACCCATCTCTCCACCATACTTGCTGGACCAAGGAAGGAGGAGACGCCGAGGTGCTGCATGTGTGCATCTCCTGGAGGCATCGCCACTTGCGGTGCTAGATCAGATCGGATCGCGAGGAGGAGAAGCGAGTACGACTACATCACCCACGTTCCGACGAACGTTCCGCTGTGCGAATCTTCAAGGGTATGAAGATTTAATCCAATCTCTTGTAGGGTTTCGTAGCATGGAAAACAAAATTTTTCTACCGCATACAAACAAACAAGCCAAGATCTATCTACTAGATTGTAGCAACGAGTCGATAGAATAACTCACCCTCGAAGATTCCAAAGTGTTTAACGAGAGCGTATTCTCGTGGGTGATGTAGTCGTACTCTTCCCGATCTCAAGATCGCGTAGACGATCCTTCCGGCGCTGCGTTCCGGCAGTGCTCCCATAGTCGGTCACACGTTCGGTACTCGACGAAGACCTTCCTCTCCCTTGTTCCAGCAGGCAGTGGAGGTTGTAGCACTCTCCTCGCGATTCCGGCAGCACAACGGCGTGGTACCGGAAGTACAGGGGAGATCTCGCAGGGCTTCGCCTTAAGCCGGAGCGAGTATGGTGGAGTATGAGAGAGTCCTTCGGTGTTCTAGGGTTTAGACACGCCGAGGAAGAGGTGCTAGGGCCGGCGGCTAGGGCTTGGAGGTGCCCAAGTCGGCGGCAAGGAGATCCCTAGGCGGCGGCGGCGGCTAGGGTTAGGGTTTTCGGGGCAAGGGACTTGTGTGCTAGGAGGGGCAGCCCTGCCCCTCCCTTTATAGGTGGGAGGCACGGCCTAGGGGAGGGGAGTCCCTCCCCAACTCGGCTTGGAGGTGGGCCGGCGGTTGGAGGAGGGAACTCCTCCCCAACTCGGTTTCCCACTCCTCCTCTTTTCCTCTTTCCAAATTTAGCCGTTTGACTTTTCAAACTAGCTGTTTGACTTTTCAAACTAGGATTTGAATTAATCCTTTATTTGGTTCAGTGATGACACTTAGTACATGATGCAATCATACCAACTTGATATAACACATTCATGTACCCTTCCCCTCCGGAGTGTCGGACATTCCGGAACCTTCTAGAACATTCCCGATGAAAACACCGGAACCATTCCCCAACTCCGAAACGGGACTTTCCTTATATGAATCTTATTCTCCGGACCATTCCGGATCTTCTCGTGATATCCTAGATCCCATCCGGGACTCCGAACAACATTCGGTATCTTTCTCATCATTCCATAACTACTCAAAACAACGTCGAGTCCTTAAGTGTGTCTCCCTACGGTTCGTGAATTATGCGGACATGATCGAGACACTTCTCCGAACAATAACCAATAGAGGAATATGGAAATTCATATGGCTCCCACATATTTCTACGATTACTTTGCGATCGAATGAACCACTTACATACGATATCAATTTCCCTTTGTCTCACGATAGTTTACTTATCCGAGGTTATGATCGTCGGTATCTCTGCATACCTAGTTCAACCTCGTTACCGATAAGTACTCTTTTCTCGTTCCCGTGATATGTGATCCCTTGTGAGCCAGTCACATGCTTGCAAGCTAATTGGATGACATTTCACCGAGAGGGCCCAGAGTATATCTATCCGTCATATGGATGGACAAATCCCACTCTTGATCCATGTGTTTCAACCAATACTTTCCGAACACTCAATGCCACCTTTATAGCCACCCAGTTACGGTGTGGTGTTTGATGTCATCAAAGCATCCATTCGGTAAAGGTGATATGCATGATCTCATGGTCGAAGGAATTAGATTACTATGTATCAGAAAGCATATAGCAATTGAACTATTAAAATGACTTGATCTTTATGCTACGCTTATCTATAGGAGTATGTCCATCATATCATTCTCCTAACGATATGATCTTATTGTTAATAACATCTCAATGTTCATGATAGGGAAACCACAATCATCTATTAACCAACAAGCTAGTATTATATAGAGGCTTTACTAGGGACTTCAAATTAAGTTTACAAATCACACAAGTATCAATGTTTCCTTGTTAATACTATTATATCATGAATGTAAACATTTATCATAAACACAAAGATATAATAATAACTACATTTATTATTGCCTCTAGGGCATATCTCCAACAGTCTCCCACTTGCACTAGAGTCATCTAATCTAGATTACATGGTAATATACCGAACACCCATGGCAGTTTGGTGCTGGTCATGTTTTTCCCTCGAGAGAGGTTTAGTCAACGGATCCGCCACATTCAGATCTGTGTGTACTTTGCAAATCTTTATATCCCCATCTTGGATATGTTCTCGAATAGCGTGAAAACGTAGCTTGATGTGCTTCAGCTTCTTGTGTGACCTTGGTTCTTGCGCATTGGCTATGGCGCCCATGTTATCACAGTAGATAGACATTGGGTCCAGCGCACTAGGAACCACACCTAGCTCTGTAATGAACTCTTTCATCCATATCGCTTCTTGTGAAGCCTCCGAAGCAGCCATGTATTCCGATTCAGTTGAAGATCTCGCCACAACGCTTTGCTTTGCACTCCTCCAGCTAACTGCTGCACCATTCAAAATAAATACGTATCCAGATTGTGATTTAGAATCATCCGGATCGGTGTTCCAACTAGCATCGATGTAACCATTAACAACGAGCTATTCATCACCTCCATAAGAAAGAACCATATCCTTAGTTCTTCTCAAGTACTTAAGGATGTTTTTTTGACCGCTGTCCAATGATCCACTCCTGGATCACTTTGATATCTGCTAGTTAAACTAACAGCATATGCAATGTCGGGTCTAGTACATAGCATGGCATACATTAGAGATCCTATGGCTGAGGCATAGGGAGTCTTACTCATCCTTTCTCTATCTTCTGCTGATGTCGGACTTTGAGTTTTACTCAAGGTCGTATTGGGCAACATGGGCAAGAACCCTTTCTTGCTATCTTCCATTCCAAACCTCTTTAGAACTTTGTCCAAATATGTACTTTGTGACAATGATATTTGGCGTTTCGATCTATCTCTATAAATCTTTATGCCTAATATGTAAGCTGCTTCGCCAAGATCCTTCATTGAAAAACTATTATTCAAATATTCTTTGACACTATTAAGAAGGTCTACATCATTCCCAATCAACAATATGTCATCTACATATAGTACTAAGAATGCTACAGAGCTCCCACTCACTTTCTTGTAAATACAAGCTTCTCCATAAGTTTGTATAAAACCAAAACTTTTGATCACCTTATCAAAATGTTGATTCCAACTTCGGGATGCTTGCTTCAATCCATAGATGGACCGTTGAAGTTTGCATACCTTGTTAGCATCTTTAGGATCGACAAAACCTTTGGGTTGCATCATATACAACTCTTCATCAATGTCTCCATTGAGAAATGTTGTTTTGACATCCATCTGCCATATCTCATAATCATAATATGCAGCAATTGCTAACATAATCCTCACAGACTTTAACTTCGCTACTGGTGAGAAAGTCTCATCGTAGTCAACTCCTTGAATTTGTCGAAACCCTTTTGCGACAAGTCGAGCTTTATAGACAGTAACATTACCATCAGCATCTGTTTTCTTCTTGAAGATCCATTTGTTCTCGACAGCCTTCCGGCCATCCGGTAAGTCCACCAAAGTCCATACTTGGTTTTCGTACATGGATCCAATCTCGGATTTCATGGCTTCTTGCCATTTATTGGAATCTGGGCTCATCATCGCTTCCTCATATGTCTCAGGGTCATCGGTGTTGTCCACCAACATGACACTCATAACGGGATCATACCAATCTGGAGTGGTACGAGTTCTCGTTGACCTGCGAGGCTCTGTAGCAACTTCAACCAAAGTTTCATGATCATCATCATTAGCTTCCTCTCTTATTGGTGCAGGCACCACAGGAACTTCTTCCGGTGCTGCGCTACTCGCAATTTCGAGAGAAGGTTCAACAACCTCGTCAAGTTCTACTTTCCTTCCAGTCACTTCTTTCGAGAGAAATTCCTTCTCTAGAAAGGATCCATTCTTGGCAACGAAGATTTTGCCTTCGGATCTATGATAGAAGGTATACCCAATAGTTTCCTTCGGGTATCCTATGAAGACTCATTTTTCCGCTTTGGGTTCAAGCTTGTCCGGCTGTAACTTCTTTACATAGGCTTCGCACCCCCAAACTTTAAGGAACGACAATCTAGGTTTCTTCCCAAACCATAATTCATACGTGTCGTTTCAGCGGATTTAGACGGTGCCCAATTTAAAGTGAATGCGGCTATTTCTAATGCATAACCCCAAAATGATAGCGGTAAATCTGTAAGTGACATCATAGAACGAACCATATCTAAGAGAGTTCGATTACGACGTTCGGACACACCATTACGCTGTGGTGTTCCTGGCGGTGTCAACTGCGAAAGTATTCCGCATTTCTTCAAATGCTCGCCAAACTCGTAACTTAGATATTCACCTCCACGATCAGAACGTAGAAATTTAATCTTCTTGTTACGTTGATTCTCTACCTCACTTTGAAATTCCTTAAACTTCTCAAAAGTTTCAGACTTATGTTTCATGAAATAGATATACCCATATCTACTCAAGTCATCCGTGAAGGTAAGAACATAACGATAACCACCGCGCGATGCTACACTCATTGGACCACACACATCAGTATGTATGATTTCCAACAAGTCCGTAGCTCGCTCCATCATACCAGAAAATGGAGTCTTAGTCATTTTACCCATCAGACATGCTTCGCATCTATCAAGTGATTCGAAATCAAGTGATTCAAGAAGTCCATCGGAATGGAGTTTCTTCATACGCTTCACTCCAATGTGACCAAGACGACAGTGCCACATATAGGTCGAGTTATCGCTCGATTTCAAACGTTTAGCCTCAATGTTATTAATATGTGTATTTCCACTATCGAGATTCAATAAGAATAGACCATCTATCAAAGGTGCATGTGCATAAAACATATTACTCATATAAATCGAACAACCATTATTCTCGGACTTAAACAAGTAACCGTCTCGTAATAAACAAGATCCCGATATAATGTTCATGCTTAACGCAGGCACCAAATAACAATTATTTAAGTATAAAACTAATCCCGATGGTAGATGAAGGGGTAGCGTGCCGACCGCGATCACATCAACCTTTGATCCGTTTCCAACGCGCATTGTCACCTCGTTCTTCGCTAGCTTCCGTTTATTCTGCAGCACCTGTTTCGAGTTACAAATATGAGCAACCGAACCAGTATCAAATACCCAGGCACTACTACGAGTACTAGTGAGATACACATCAATAACATGTATATCAGATATACCTTTCTTCTTGATGTTGCCGTTCTTCAAATCCGCCAAGTACTTTGGGCAATTCCGCTTCCAGTGACCTTCTCCCTTGCAGTAAAAGCACTCAGTATCAGGCTTAGGTCCAGCCTTGGTTTTCTTCGTCGGTGTGGTAACTTTCTTACCACCCTTCTTGAAGTGTCCCTTCTGCTTAGACTTGCCTTTCTTGAATTTGGTAGTCTTATTGACCAACAACACTTGGTGCTCTTTCTTGATCTCCACTTCTGCAGATTTCAACATGGCAAAGAGTTCTGGCAACATCTTGTTCATGTTTTGCATGTTGTAGTTCATCACAAATTTCTTGTAACTCGGTGGTAGTGATTGGAGGACACGGTAAATCCCCAAAGCATTGGGAATCACTATACCCAAGCTTTGAAGTTTGTTTGCGTGCCCAGACATCTTAAGCACATGCTCGCTGACAGAGCTGCCCTCTTCCATCTTGCAGTTAAAGAACTTTTCAGAAGCCTCATAGCTTTCAATTGCCGCATGAGTCTCAAAGATCAATTTGAGATCCTCGACAATATCATATGGGTCTGAATTCTCAAACCTTTTCTGAAGCTCCGATTCTAAACCATACAAGATAGCACACTGAACTGTGGAGTACTGAGTCTTTCGAGTGAGGTAAACATTCTTTACTTCATCGGCGGCATCAGCTGCAGGTGGGTCACCCAGCGGTGCATCCAGCACATAGGTCAAATTACCAGCTGTGAGGACAATCCTCAAATTGTGGAACCAATCCGCGAAGTTGCTTCCATTGTTTTTCAACTTTTCTTTCTCTAGGAACGCATTAAAATTGATGGTAGGGGCTGCCATTGATCTACAATATATTTGCAATAGTTTAGACTAAGTTTATGACAAATTGAGTGCAAATTAATAATAAAATTAATCTAGGTTAACTCCCACTGAAAAACAATATCCCTCACATTGTTTTAGTGATCACACGAACCAAATCCACCACATCAACACCGATCATCATGAGAGTTGATATAGTTTCAATGGTGAACAATCGACATGTTCATCATATCTACTATATGATTCATGCTTTACCTTTCGGTGATCCGTGTTCCGAGACCATGTCTGTACATGCTAGGCTCGTCAAGATCAAACCTTAGTTTCTGCATGAGCAAATCTGGCTTGCTCACGTTGTATGCACTTGCAGAATCTAACACACCTGATCATCACGTGGTGCTTCGAAACAACAAGCTTTAGCAACGATGCTAACTAAGGGTGAACACTTTATGATTTGAAATTTATGTGCATGAGGGATCATCTTATAATGCTATCGTCGTCTACTAAGCAATACAAGATGCATAAAGGATTAACATCACATGCAATTCAAAATATGTGATATGATATGGCCTTTCTTCTTTGTGCTTCCGATCTCCATCTTCTAGCACGAACATGATCTCCATCATCATCGGCATTGCATCAAGGTCAATGACGCTTCTCCATGGTTGTTGTCCACCGGCTTCAACTATTACAACTACTTTGAATAGACACGCGGGTCTTAACATAAATTAAAGACAACCATATGGCTCCTGCCGGTTGCCAACTTACAATAAGGAACATTGCATACATCAAATATAATCACAATCATGGCCATATCACATCACAGCACACCCCTGCAAAACAAAGTTAGACGCCTCTACTTTCTTTGCATGTTTTACGTGGTTTGGGGCTTTCAATAAGTGTCGTTCTAACTTACGAACATGAACCACAACATTGATACTAGTATTGTTAATCACCCGTTGTAAATTGGATCTTAACTATGCTAGGAGAAACAGGCACCCGCAGAGCCACTTATGCAATACAAGTTGCATGTCAAGCGTGGAGCAAGTCTCATGAACGATGTCATGTAAGGTTAGCCCGGGCCGCTTCATCCCAACATCCCGCAAGATGCAAAGTACACAAGAAGCAATCGACAATAAAAGCATCAACGCCCACAATGACCATTGTGTTCTACTCGTGCAACAGATCTACTTATAGACACGGCTCTGATACCACTGTAGGGTTTCGTAGCATGGAAAACAAAAAATTTCTACCGCATACAAACAAACAAGCCAAGATCTATATACTAGATTGTAGCAACGAGTCGATAGGATAACTCACCCTCGAAGATTCCAAAGTGTTTAACGAGAGCGGATTCTCATGGGTGATGTAGTCGTACTCTTCCCGATCTCAAGATCGCGTAGACGATCCTTCCGGCGCTGCGTTCCGGCAGCGCTCCCGTAGTCGGTCACACGTTCGGTACTCGACGAAGACCTTCCTCTCCCTTGTTCCAGCAGGCAGCGGAGGTTGTAGCACTCTCCTCGCGATTCCGGCAGCACAACGGCGTGGTACCGGAAGTAGAGGGGAGATCTCGCAGGGCTTCGCCTTAAGCCGGAGCGAGTATGGTGGAGTATGAGAGAGTCCTTTGGTGCTCTAGGGTTTAGACACGCCGAGGAAGAGGTGCTAGGGCCGGTGGCTAGGGCTTGGAGGTGCCCAAGTCGGCGGCAGGGAGATCCCTAGGCGGCGGCGGCTAGGGTTAGGGTTTTCGGGGCAAGGGACTTGTGTGCTAGGAGGGGCAGTCCTGCCCCTCCCTTTATAGGTGGGAGGCGCGGCCTAGGGGAGGGGAGTCCCTCCCCAACTCGGCTTGGAGGTGGGCCGGCGGTTGGAGGAGGGAACTCCTCCCCAACTCGGTTTCCCACTCCTCCTCTTTTCATCTTTCCAAATTTAGCCGTTTGACTTTTCAAACTAGCTGTTTGACTTTTCAAACTAGGATTTGAATTAATCCTTTATTTGGTTCAGTGATGAAACTTAGTACATGATGCAATCATACCAACTTGATATAACACATTCATGTACCCTTCCCCTCCGGAGTGCCGGACATTCCGGAACCTTCTAGAACATTCCCGATGAAAACACCGGAACCATTCCCCAACTCCGAAACGGGACTTTCCTTATATGAATCTTATTCTCCGGACCATTCCGGATCTCCTCGTGATATCCCGGATCCCATCCGGGACTCCGAACAACATTCGGTCTCTTTCTCATCATTCCATAACTACTCAAAACAACGTCGAATCCTTAAGTGTGTCTCCCTACGGTTCGTGAATTATGCGGACATGATCGAGACACTTCTCCGAACAATAACCAATAGAGGAATCTGGAAATTCATATGGCTCTCACATATTTCTACGATTACTTTGCGATCGAATGAACCACTTACATACGATATCAATTTCCCTTTGTCTCACGATAGTTTACTTATCCGAGGTTATGATCGTTGGTATCTCTGCATACCTAGTTCAACCTCGTTACCGATAAGTACTCTTTTCTCGTTCCCGTGATATGTGATCCCTTGTGAGCCAGTCACATGCTTGCAAGCTAATTGGATGACATTTCACCGAGAGGGCCTAGAGTATATCTATTCGTCATATGGATGGATAAATCCCACTCTTGATCCATGTGTTTCAACCAATACTTTCTGAACACTCAATGCCACCTTTATAGCCACCCAGTTACGGTGTGGTGTTTGATGTCATCAAAGCATCCATCCGGTAAAGGTGATATGCATGATCTCATGGTCGAAGGAATTAGATTACTATGTATCAGAAAGCATATAGCAATTGAACTATTAAAATGACTTGATCTTTATGCTACGCTTATCTATAGGAGTATGTCCATCATATCATTCTCCTAACAATATGATCTTGTTGTTAATAACATCTCAATGTTCATGATAGGGAAACCACAATCATCTATTAACCAACAAGCTAGTATTATATAGAGGCTTTACTAGGGACTTCAAATTAAGTTTACAAATCACACAAGTATCAATGTTTCCTTGTTAATACTATTATAGCATGAATGTAAACATTTATCATAAACACAAAGATATAATAATAACTACATTTATTATTGCCTCTAGGGCATATGTCCAACATCTCTCTCGTTGTTTGCATCTCCTAGATTAAATCTTGGCTTCCCTCTGTTCGCATCCGTAGAAAATTTTGATTTACTATGCCGCGAATTCCTTCAAACACATCCACCGCCATATCTGGCTCAAAGATAGCAGCGGCTTCCACACGACACAAAGCCGACAACCGGCACACAACCAAGACCTATAGCTAGTATATACAGGGGGAGGGGGTCGGCGCCTCTCCTCAGCTTCTCTCTACCAGCTGCGCCGGCGAGATCGGCCTCGGATCGGCCCAGCCCCGACGAGATCTTATTTGGGAACTGTAGCAGGAGACAGGAGAGGAGACGGTTCGGGAAGGAGCTAGACCGTTGTTGGTGGTGGCATTGAAAATCTTTCATAAAAGCAAAGGTTGGGGCCCTGCAACTCCGAGGTTGGAATGTGGCGGCGGAAGAATATCTGTTGTGTTACTAGTTTCGTGTTTCTAAAAGTAGTTCGAAAAAGGTGTAATAAGGACTAAGAGTTTTATCTATTAGGTTGGTGTGTTAGGCTGAGTTTGGTTTGGTGTTGAGGGATGGAGAATGGTACGATGGATGACTGTATAACAAACTTTTCAGCTTTAATAAAATGAAGTGGGGTTGTGTGCCCCTTTAGACAAAAAAAATCTTCTGGTAATATTTCTTGGCATAGTATTTTACACTAGTTATTAGGGCATCTTCACCAAGGAGATCCAACCCGTCCGAACGTGTCCTAATCGGTTTGCGTAGATGTGCGGGATGACCCATCCGACAAACTCAGGCCTGACCGATCCATCCGGGTATCAGATTTGGGTCACAGATGGGTTTGCCCGAACAGACACAAACGCTAGCAGTCATAGTATGGGTTTTCTTCTCTCTTCTCTCTCTTGGACTGTCCCGCCTTTTTCATGGGCTGACCAAATAAAATAAGACAATTTGGGTCACGTTGCCGGCCGCGGCTGGCCAGACATGCCAGACCATAACTCAAATATGCCGGTAGCTCAATTCAAACGGACTAAAACATAACGTTTGGGTCGCCTGTTTGTGTCTTTAGTTATCTGTTCTTCGGGGTATGAATTGTCATTCTCCCAAACGGGGCCTACGAATGTACAACATCCAAAAGCAAGTATATCTGGGTTTCATGCACGACTAACTCTCACTCACATCCGAATCAGATAGGTGGAAGTAAGTATATTCATACATCAAAGTTACACCAATTAATGCGCGTGTACAAATCAGTCGTGGAATGGAATGGAAAACGGAACAATACGGAGGGGATAACGGAACGAAAACGGGGGCAAGAACAAGGACCACGCCAATCATTTCTTCTCGGCGGCGGCGTCTCCTCCCATGCCGAGCGTGTTCATGACGGCGTCCTTGGCGCCCACGGCGGCGCCCATCACCTGCCCGCCGGCCTGCTGGAAGACGTTGCCGGTGGCGGCGGCCTCCTTCTCGGGGCCCTTGGTGTACTGGACGGCGTCGGCGGCCCTGTCCTGGACGTACTGCGCGGTCTCGGCGGCCTTCTGCTTGGCGGCGCCGGCGGTCTCCGTGGCGGCCTTGGTGACCGCCTGAGTCTTCTCGCCGATGAAGGTGCCGGCCTGGTCCTTGGCCGCGATGGCGCGGTCCTGGACGGACGGCTCGTCGGGCTTGGCCGGGGTCCCGCCGCCCATCCTGTCCTGCAACCAGCCAGACATTTCACAAGCCGTGGATAGATAGATGGCTCTTGTTCTTTCTTCTCTTCGTTTGATTTTTGTGGAGAGACCTGTACGTTATCTCTTTTTAAATAGACCGAGTTTGCACCGTTGCTGAGACCTGATGTGTACGATTTCCATTGGATATTTTGATTGCATATCGTTGTCGGCCACTTGTACATGCAGCGGCATTGATGGCTGGCATGTCGGCACAACCCAGTTGCATGGCATCTGTCCATTACCTATGTCGGCACAACCCAATCGCACGTGTAACCTTGTCGATTGAATGGCAGTGGCAAGTTCCACGATCATTAGATTCCACATACGGTAAAAGATTTCCCGTAAAATGATTGTAGTACTACAAACTACTAAAACTAAAATTGCTACCCTCTCCGCTCCATTAGATTTCACAAAAAAGTAAAAAAAAAATCCTTTAAAATAACGGATTTGCTAGTTCTCGGGCGCGCCTGAGAACTTCTAAAGTCTCAGTCGCCTCTTTTACCGTTTGATTTACCTCGTGATTCGTGTAAAATGAAAGTTACACATGAGTTGCAATTTGGGTGTAACTGAGAATTTAATGAGTTGCAACTAGGTTACAACTGAGAATTAATACAAATCTTATGAGTTGCAACTAGGTTGTAACTGAGAATTAGCACAAATATTAGGATGACATCAGCGACTTAGACATAAGAAGTTCTCAGGCGCCTGAGATCTAGGCACTCCCTTAAAATAATTGTACTACAAAATACTGAAAACAAAATTGCTAAAGAATGTTTTGATCGAATTTGCACGGCTAGCCAATTCATGCCTCTTCATCACCTCCAACCATTTTCCTCATCTTTTCTCGGGTCGTAAGAGCACCACTGGGCTCGGTGACAATTCTGGATGTCTTTTGTAGATCAAAGGAGTATGTGAAACCACTGTTTGCATCAAAAAAAATATGTCGAGCAATAAGGTAAACCAGTGCATGTAATAAATGCATAATGCATGATAGACCGCTACTCTGTGTGTCTTAAATAGGTATCGAAAGTTTGTCTAACTCTATGATTGCAGGCTTTGCCTGGCCTGAATCGTCGTCGATCGGCTTCGTGCCTGCTCTGCACCCAATCACTTGCACCCTCCCTAGCTCCTGCACAAGACCTTGGCCAGCCAGCCTGCACGGGTATCATGGTATCATGATAGTACTGCTCACTCCAACATGCTTATTTCTTCACACTGCAATTTGCTCACGGGTCGGTTGGTTCGGTCGATCCATTTCTCTCTCTCTTTTCTGATCATTGTCACCCTCAACCAGCTGCTAGGGAGTAAGCCTAGCTAACCTGCTTCACCGTTCCTGACTTCCTGTGCAGTCAGCCAGTGAGTCACGCCATGGCAGTATGGCACCAGGCACCTGGACTGTCCTGTGCATACATACACGGTCTTCGGCACAATCTGATGATACTTTCTCCTCCTGCTACCTGGTTGCTGATCGCAGACGTGAACCTGGAAAATATGATCATAGGATCCCACCGATCACCATGCCAACAACAAGGCAACAAACGCCACGGCCCGGCGAAGAAGAAACATGGGATGAGCGTTGATCCCCTGGTGTATGTTCAGTGCACTTTTTTTACTTGTGGGCTCTGTTGGTTGCTGGTGGCGGAGGGGGGCTTTATACAAGATAATGGTGCCATGGTAGTATAGGGAGACTACCTATCCCGCCGAGGCATATGTTTTGTCGGACGAGTTCTCTGAATTTGCCACAAATCAGGTTCCTGCGATGTGTTCTTTATGAGGAGAATTCTCTGCACTCTGCTTTCTGTTTAGAACTTTTGCCTGCACTCTGATAATCTGATTCAAGGGGACAGCCCAACTGGCAAAACAAGTTTTTTTTTTTTTTTTTTTTTTTTGAGAACTGACAGGCAAGACAAGTGCCTCAACTCAAGGCCTACCGAACTTTAAGTAGTGGGGTTAGTCTGAAGCCCACTCAGCATATGGGCCCAGTTAAAGAATCTCGACCACAAGAAGAGCGGGAGCTTCCTGTTGGCGGCTTTGTGCGTAACCTATGAGCACTCTGCCTCAAGGCTTGTTTCATGGGCTGATCCAAATGCATCCCACTAAAAAAGGCACTTGTTTATATTTTTTAGCAAATTGTAAGAAATATCAAGGTTTAGTTTATTTATAGAAGTCAGTTTGATAATGCACTTGGTATTTTTCGAACCAACATATATGTAATATTTAAGTTTGCCGATCTTTTTAAATACCAACATCTATATTGAATTCACGGGCGAGATGGGGTCTCCTTGGCGGAGGCCACGACCATGCTACGGTTGGCTGAAGAGCGCGGGCTTCTGGCAGATTTGCGCCACGTGGGGATCAGGCATAGGGTGTCCCTCTACGCGGATGACCTGGTGGTCTTTGTCAAACCAACTGTGGGCGACCTGGAAGTGATCCATGGCGTTCTAGGTTGCTTTGGAGCGGCATCAGGACTGATAGTCAACTTCGCCAAGAGTTGCGCCATCCCCATCAGGTGCACGGTGGAGCAGCTGGAGATCATCACCCCGACTCTAGGTTGTGGCGTGGGGCAATTCCCCTGCCGCTCCCTAGGACTGCCTCTCACCATCAGTAGACTCCAAAAGCAGGATGTGCAACCGCTGCTTGGCAAGCTGACGAGGAAGCTCTCCTTCTAGAAGGCTAGGCTCATGACAAAGGAAGGGAGGGCAGCGTATGTCCAGTTCATCATGACTGCCACGGTCATATAACAGCTATTGGCCCTTGATGTGGAGCCATGGGTGCTGGCCATGATCGACAAAGTGCGGCGTGGGTTCCTGTGGGTGGGGCAGAGCGAGGCAAAAGGCGGTAACTGCCTCGTGGCCTAGAACGCCGTTTGCCAACCAAAGGCCATCGGCGGGCTGGGTTTCCACAACCTGCGGTGGCTCTGTGCTTCGCTTCGTGCCCGGTGGCTGTGGTACCAGCTCACGTCTATGTGCAAACCTTGGTCGGGGCTGGAGGTGGACATCTCCCGCGATGCCCGCTCCATCTTCAATGCCGCTGTGGTGATCAAGGTGGGCAATGGCGATTGCGTGCTTTTCTGGCAAGACCCCTGGATCGAAGGTCTTGATGTGGGTACGATCGCACCTGCTGTACGCGACCTTGTTCGCCCGCGCCATGTCAAGCAACGCACGGTGCGACAGGGGTGGCCAGGAAACGCCTGGGTCCTGGACATCGTGGGCACCCTTTCCGTCGACACTGTTGTCCAATTCCTCCGCCTTTGGCAGTTGGTTCAGGGAACCCAGCTTCAGGATGGAGTTGACGACGGTTTCAGGTGGAAGCTGTCAGCTGACGGAAACTTTTCGTCAAAGGCCACCTACAACGCTTGCTTCGTTGTCCGCGTCGCGTTGCCAGCTGCTAAGCAAGTCTGGGCGTCATTCGCCCCGCCCAAGTTCAAGATGTCTGGGTGGCTCGCGATCAGGAATAGGTGCTGGACGGCCGAGCGGCTAGAGCGGAGGGGGCTTCCCAACCACGGGGCGTGCCCGTTCTGCAAGAGCCAGGCCGAAACCCTAGACCACCTCCTCCTTGGGTGCCTATTTGCTCATGCCGTCTGGGCCAGGGTTCTACGGAGAGAAGGATGGCATCGGGCCGTGCCTCACGCCACTGCCCAGATCTCCTCTTGGTGGCCGTTCTTCGCGGGGCAGGTGGGGCGCCAGCAGCGTAAGGCTAACTCCCTTGCCCTCCTCGCCCTATGCTCCCTATGGCTAGAGCGCAACTCCAGAGTCTTCGACGCCAAGGAAAAACCGGCGGTTAGAGTGGCGAGCGACATCCTGCTAGAGTGGCATGAATGGCTAGCTTGTAGAGGTAGACATGAGAGAGGTCTAGACTAGAACAGTTCCTTTTATATCGGTGGTTCTGTCTCTATCCCAAAGCGGATCATTGGCGGTGGCGCGTTCGGTGGCCTTGTGCCATTACGATGCATCACTGATTGTTGTACACCCCCTCTTTTAAGCTTAATACAAAGGCACGCAGATCTCCTGCGCGTTCCTCAAAAAAAAATTGAATTCACTGAATAAAATAAGAATGGTGTTGTAGATGTTATTAGTATTATTTCTGCTAATTGATCAAACTTAAACACGTTAAATGTAAGACAAGATTAAAATGACTTTTCAAGGCGAAAGATTAATATGACTTGTGTCATTGAAAGGAGGAATACCTTGTAGGTGATATTTCCATTAAAATCAGCACATTCTTTTAGTCACGTTGCATCTTAGTGCAAAGCACCCGCAACAAGAACTATTCTACTTTCTCTGTTTCAAAATATAATATGTTTTAGCTTTTGTGAAATGAATATATCTAGACGTATTTTAGTGTGTAGGAGTACTAGGTAACTGTTAACCATTTGGCCTAAGTGTAATTTCAGATTTTTCTTAAATCTCAAACTCCATTTGTGTGGAACCCCATATATGATACATTCTATGTTGGTGGTGTGAGAGCTAAAGTTTAGTCTCACGTGGAAAGTTAGGGAAGAGTTATACTATCTTATAAGATCGAGACATCTCACCACTTTGTAAGTGAGTGAGAAGAGAAGTGCTACACACGAGCTCTTCCTCTGATGACGTCGCTCGCCCGCTCGTCACGATGGGCGTGTCGCGGTTTGCGGAATGAGCCTCGGCCGAGCTTATATTTTTGCTGCCCGAGAAAACTTATGCGGTCATCAAGTTGTACCCCGAGCGCGTCGTCTTTAGCACCGTATTCTTCGACAAGTCTTGTCAACGTCTGCACCCAGGGTGAATTTATCGGCAATTGATCAATACGTATACCGTGATCCGGTCTGTTGCTATACTATGTCCGTATGTTTTGTATATGCACTACCACTGTTCATGTTGATTAACACATCTAGTGTGTTAGAGTTTGCGCGTGATCATAGCTGCCGTTGCTACGATTTGTATTCTAAAATTAATTATGAAAACTATGCCTAATAATCCAACAGCAACTCTAGAGTACTAACTCCGAAAAATGAAGTTTTGAGGTTTATGGAAACACTTTGCATCCAAAGTTCCAAACAGATCCAGTTGTGAATTTTCGTGAGCTAGTTCAGATACTCCGACAGAAACGCAAGTACTAGCTAGCTCCGGTGCTTCTGTACCGCGCGGGCCCAACATAAAATACTTTCAACCACGTGTAAGCATATAGTAGCATCTAGCATCTCGGAGGCCATGCGTACACACATCCGTGCACGTGTAGTCGTGTAGTGTGTGTGAACACTCAGCAGATGCTGCCTTGGAGAGGGAACTCCACAACAGTAGGCGGTAGGCGACGACGATCAACGAAGCTACCCTATACAAGTGAAGGCCAAACTTAATTTGTTCTTCCAATCAAGACTCGGGAGTAAATTAAGCCCGTCTGTCGACTGACCGTCAACCCACCCAGCACACTTCTGATACTACCACCCAGCACATTTGATCGGGCAGCGGTGCCGGATCGCGCTGGCGGCGAAGGGCGTCGCCTACGAGTACCGGGAGGAGGACCTGTCCAGCAAGAGCGAGCTGCTGCTCCGGTCCAACCCCGTCCACCAGATGATCCCCGTCCTGCTCCACGGCGGCCGTCCCGTCTGCGCGCGAGTCCCTCCTCATCGTCCAGTACGTCGACGACGCGTGGCCCGACGTCGCGCCAAGGCTCCTCCCCCGCGACCCCTGCGCCCGCGCGCAGGCCCGCTTCTGGGCGGACTTCGTCGACAGGAAGGTCTTCGAGTGCCAGACCCGGCTGTGGAAGTGCAACGGGGCGGGCCTGGAGCAGGCCAGGAGGGACATGATCGGGGCGCTGGAGGCCCTGGAGGCGGAGCTCGGCGGCAAGGACTACTTCGGCGGCGAGGATCTGCGGTTCGTGGACGTCGCCCTGGCGCCGTTCACGTCGTGGTTCCGCACCTACGACTACGAGGAGTGCGGCGGGTTCAGCGTCGCGGAGCACTGCCCCGGGCTCGTCGCGTGGGCCGACCGGTGCAGGGGCCGCGACGATGTTGCGTCGGCGCTCACCGACCCCGACAAGGTGTACCAGTTCGCTCTCACGATCAAGGACAAGTTCGGGAACAAGTAGACGGTGCTTGCCATTGCCAGTCCCAGACCGTGGACTGGTTCCAGCCCCAGAGTATGTCTGTGTGTGTCTGCTTCTGTCATTGTGTTTGCGAGCCCGTGCACTACCATCCCGTTGTTGCTTGGTTATGTCGTTTGTCGTCAAGGCTTGAGGTTAGCTTTGCGCTCCCTTCGCCTTAGAAATAAAAATGCTCTTCAGTTTTATGACTCCTAATTCAGGATTGAGTTGAATAGTTGGTGCTTTTGGCTAGTGCGTTCCTTGGATATGGATGTTCATGTGTCAATTCACCATATTCTATCAACATATGTCCATCATTGTTTGAAGTTTGAATCAACTAAGTGGTCTGTTGCTGGCTATTGAGAAAAAATTAAAATATTAATAAGGATTATTGTACTTCACAAACATATGCGTTAAAAGCAGACTCGTTTTTATTCGGAATATGCATCGAATAGTGCACGAGCAAATCATTCTTTTTTCTTCGAGAGTAGCTTTACAAAAGGCAATTTTGAGTACAAGACGACCACATCTCTCGGTACGAACAACGAGTGAAGTCCACAACCGGTTAGTCTGAACAACGCGGATTTTCCCGGCGTAAGTTGGGCCCCCGGCACCATCTGTATCGTCCGTTTGTTGGAGATTCGTGCGGAGTCAACTCGGTTATCGTCCGCTAAACATTTGCATTCAGACCCTCCTGCTATTTAGGATTTAACCCTCTGTCTAGGAGAGAGCATGACCACCCAGCCCCAAACCAAAGTCAATAGGAACACGTCGTTCTCCTCCCGATCTGGATCAGGGACCTCTCCACCCCGTCTCCTCCTTCCCAATCTTCCTTCTTGCCGACGGCTGCCCCAAGACCAGGCGCTGCTGCCGCACCATGGCCATGGAGGAACAAAGTCATACACCTCTCTGGCTCCTCCTCCTCCTCCTACACCTCTCTAGCTCGACCACAAGTCCTCGTCGCGACCTCCTGCACCGAGCGGCCATGGATCTCCCATGGTCAGGGCACACACGGTGAGCTGCCCCCTCCCCCCCCCCCCCCCCCGCCCCCTTGAAGGATCTGGACAAAGACCTCTTGGTTCTGGGATTTATTGGGGTGGATCTAGGCATGGAGGGCTTGGATCCGTGACCTCCTCCATGTTTTTTTGGATTTTATGTTTGGAACCAATTCCTTCCTAAATTGATTTGTGGATTTGCTTGGATCCATGGCCTCCTTCGTGTATGGATCTTATTTATTCAGACATGTTTTTTGTTCTGTATCAAACGGGATGTATACTACCTTGTATCTTGTAATTCCATGAAAACTCCTATGGATCTTGAATGTATCTCTACATTTCCTTTGATTAAATATGAATGATGCATTGTGTATGAATATTGTGTGAATCGTATGTATGAATATTGTGTGAATCTGGTGTACGAATATCTAAAGGATCTTTACGTTTCCTTTGATAAACTGCTCTGAATCTTACTTGGATCGTTGAATTTATGATGGATCTTGTATAGATTTGCTGTCAAACTGTAGTGAAATATGTATAGAAATTGTATGAATGTTCTTTGAAAACAATTATATGAAACCACTCTGAATCTTGTATGTATCGTTGAATTTTTTATCGATTTGCTGTGAAACTTGAGTGAAACCTTCTGGATTTGATAGTCTTCGGAAAAAATTATATGAATCATATATGATTCTTTGAAGAAAGATATGTATAAATTTATTTAGATTGGATCTTATGTATTAGCTTGATTTTTTTGCAGCATGTATTAGCTTGATTTGATAATGTTTGAAACTTGTATAATCTTAAAAAAATCTTGGGAAAAATGTATGAAACTTGTATGGATATTTGTAGAAATATTCTTGAAAAAAAATATTATACGAAATATTGTTGAAAATATAATTATGTAAGAAATTATTGTTGAAAAAATTGTTGCAAAACATATGAATCTTGTACGAAAATTCTGAATCTAGGATGAAACAAAGTAAGAGTGTCTAAAAATTGTTAAATAAATAGTATAAATATAAAAATTATCAAATGTGTTTGTTGAAAATATTTTATCAACTTCCATTTGAAGAAACATCTGTGAATCATCTTTAAATCCAAAACAAGAACATGAGAAATGTTGAAAGGAGAGGGGGCATTGTACAAAATTTAATTAGACTAGAAGAAGGAGGTGGAAGGGGCAAACTGTGAAACTGTTAGCACGAATCTCCAACAAATCAACGGCAATGATGATGCCGGGGGCCCAACTTACGGGGGGGGGGGGGGGGGGGGATGCATTCATGTTATTCTGAAGGCAGACACAACCGACAACACAATTACAAGCAAAAAAGCATGTCCTAAACTGAGCAGCATCGCGTGTCTCAGTCAAGTCACCTCCAAAGATCAACAACTCCCACTAACTTCCCTTGTCGACGCACCGTCTACCCTTGATGATGGTAAGTGGATGGCAGAACTTGGTTAGCCCAAAAAGGCATCGTCTTGGATTCACCAGCGACAATGTACATTGCGTCTCTAAAGATATCATATCAACAAGTTGCAACTTTTTTCTAGAATCTTATCTTAAAAGAACTCCGAGGTTAAGCGTGTTTGCTCGGAATGACATGAGGATGGGTTACAGACGGGGAGTTCTTCCCAGATACTCATGAGTGAGCAAAAAAAATACGCATGAAAGACTAGTGTTAACATGTGGGGCTAGTCAAGAGATCTTAGAGAACCGCTAGGGGTAACTGCCGCTGGCCCTAGGGTGGTCGTCGGGGTGTTATAAAGGTATAAAACATTAAGCCCTTTAGGTGATAGCTCTTTTTCAGACAATTCTCAACCCGCCCATGACATTCTCTTACGGTAGGTGGTTAGTGTTGGTCTGTGAGTCTAGACTAGAGATTTTAGAGAGCTGTCAGTGGTAAAAACTGCTAGCCCTAGGATGGTCAGGATGTTGTATGAGCGATGGCATGGGATCTCAATGCAAGGACGGATCCATCTTCTCAACTTGAGGGGGCAAAATTGGCATGAGGGGGGCAGACTTGGCTAAATCAATAAAAAATTGGAGCTTTAGTGAGTAGAGTTCTTCACAAAATTCAAACCATGGGGGTGGCTAAGCCCCCCTCGTCCCCCCCTTGTCTCCGTCCCTGTCTCAATGAAAAGGCTCGTCCCTTCAATGTATGAGCCTCTGAGTGGTCTATGCTTTGGATGACGGCGGCGATTCCTACAGTTGGGTGATGGCCAACGGCTTCGAGGGGCTTGATGTTGTCGGAGCTGTGAGAAATCGACGGCTGGAGACGGTTGTACAGACGGTAGTGCGGGAGGAGAGGGTGGGGAATCCGGACAGCTTGTGGCCTGTATAATGCCCTTAGATATGTAGGTATAACGGTTAGAGGCTCATTTCCTTGGTGGCCCATAAAATATTTGCAAGCCCTCAAATTTTACCATGTCTGTTGGACAAAAAATGGCTTGAAACCATAAAAACACCAAAATTTTAAGGGTTTGGAGGTTTAGAGTATCCGTTAGAGTTTCTCTTACAATGGAGCATGTAGTACTTATATTTCATTTACTTCCATTTCTTTCATATATGTCCATATGAACTACCCTTTAAATTTAATATCTCATCGTAATAATTCAACATCCTCCACCTCTGAGACGAATCATCAAAAGTTCACCTAAAAGTGATTTCATCTACACTAGTACAAATGTATATCGCCAAATTTACTACTCATCAAGAGGGGAGTGCCCCTTTCCCCTCCCCTCTCCTACTCTCACCCCTCTCCACTTGAGAGTTTTGAAGTGAAGCTAGGCCACCCCCGAACTCTCTTTGTCGATGTTGCCGGTCGATGATGGCGGAGGGAAGGAGCCAGAGTAGATATGTCGAGTAGGTGTTACGACGGTCTACTGATAGAGGGATTTTTGCTTAGTAGATGGAGAGGAGCTCCGGATCATGGCAGTCAGATCCGCAATGTTCTCGGGTTACTCCTTCTCTCCTTGGTGCTCCTCTGGTCGGAGCTAGGGTGGAGGGAGGGCACCGTCTCCTTGAATAAAGTTGTGCTCGACGATGACCTTGTGATGCCTGTGGTGAAGCCTCTTCTGGCCGGCCATGGTGGTGAGGGCGAGAGGAAAACCGGCGAGGGGTGTTGTTTAGTGAAGCTACTCCTGGCCGGTCGTGGCGGCAAGGGGGACTGGAGAAACAGCGTGGTATCCTCCACATCGATAAGGTGCTGGTTTTGCCCTCCTATGGTGGGGGCTATCGGTACAGAGCTCCGGATCTTGAAGGTTCGAGTTCTTTCTCATCTGCTAACATGCCATGGTGGTGGTGCGAAGCGGGAGGAAGTTGTGGTTCTTATGCTTGATCCTAGAGCTCTGCAAAAAGGCGAGGGCAGCACTCGATCGTGCCCTCCAAAAGATGCATTTTGTGGAGCTCCCAAGCGAAGGCACAGTCCCTGACACTATCCATGTCCTATGAGTCCACTCCACGCTTGGTTGATGTCGAGCTACCTCTTCCTCCAGATGTGAGGACCTTAGATCTCGGCGGCGCAGGAGTTGACTCCGGCGCCACCCCAAGTGGTTTCATCCCCGGTGGTGGTGGTGCCCGAGCGTTGAGGTCTCCGACGCGCAGTGGTGAAGATGAAGGGCTTGATCGCGTTTTCTATTTATCTTTCAAGGTCTTTTTTGCAAAGTCCAAGGGTTGGCTTGTAATTTCCGTTTTCTAAGGAATCCTCAATGTAAATTTGTGGCTACTGCATGAGTAAAGCAGTTTCGAGGCCCTTTGGGGCCTTTCCCGTTCATTAAAAAGTACTCATCAAGAATCAATTGATTCGTAGGTGAGAGAATCTACGTGATCAAATATGGAACACATGGTGGGTATAAATGGTGCCACCGTAGCAAGAGCAATTCAAGAGGAGTGAGTCTTTGCGACGGCTCTTTGCGTCTAGCTAGGCTGAGCAAAAGGTGGCTCTCTATTGAACACTCCTAATTCTTGTGGCTCCGCTTCCCAGACCGCCTTCCTCCGAGCTCAAACCTCTGCCAGCTCAGTTCAAAACTAAATCTGATATTACCCCAACTGGTCCAATAATAAGCGTCGCTGAGTGCCTGCCTGAGTCAAGCTGACTTTTATCATTAACCGAAGGGATTATATTAGATACCTCCATATGTGCCAAAGCTTACCAAACCTTTTGGATGCCAGGAGGAAGAGAAGAATGGTTCGGATAAATGAAAAAAGAGAGATATTAAACAAAAAAAAAGGTTAATCTATCCGCTGACAATTGGCCTCGCTCACATGGCAATAGAATTACAAGACCATAGTTAGGGATCCCGAGACTTTACACATCACCTCAAGAGCGTCCAAAAAAAAAAGTTCACTAAACAATTTTAGAGGCTGAGTTTCTACTGAGTTTGCTAGTAAGTTATTTTGCAGTCCATATGAAGCTGTTATTGCAAAGCATAATAGCAGGAGCCCCCCCAGCTTCGAGGAAATCCATACACCTTTCTTTTTAGATGGAAATCCATACACCTATAGCTGGGTGATTGGTCCGGATCGGTGCAAGCTTTGCCTTTGCATTTGCCCGTCCCGGACTGTCGGCGGCGCCCTGCCAGCAGTACCGCACGTCAGCTTCTTGCACTCTTCGGGACACCCCGGCCAGCCTGCGCGATTTCCGAATCCGCTCATCGGTAGCACGCTATCATGATCTCTAGCAAAGTCGTTAAAAACATTTAGGGGCTAAAGGGCACTACTACAATAGAGCCCTTAGTCCTTATATTGCACTTACTTCCATTTCTTTTATATTTGTTGATATGAACTCTAATTTAAATCTAATATCTCATCATAATAGTGCAACATCCTCCTCATGTGGGACGAATCATTAGAAGTTTCACCTGAAAGTGATTTCATCTACACTAATACTTACGCATATCGCAATATTTACTACTTATCAAGAATCACTGTTTCGCACAAAGAGGAAAAAATCTACCCTATCAAATCATGGAACACATAGGACGCTGTTTGATAGATCGGATTTCCCTTCCTCACATGGGCGTGGGAAGAAATAAGCCTAAGATCTTTTTTTTTATCTGGGTTGCTAACTCAATGGTATTTGAAGAGCTAAGCTGCATGGAGTTTTTGCATGCCATGGTTCTTAAAGCAGCTTAAATCTTGGTCCTCGTTGGGAACACCTTTGAGCGTTTCAGTGGGAACAGACCAGCTTTGTGCAAATTTTTCTTTCCGCGTGCAAACCAGTTACGTCAACTTTCCCTTTTCAACATGGTTAACTTAATCTACTTTGATCTACAAAATCATGCATCGATTGAAGATAAGTTGTATATGAAAAAGACGTTGTGAATCCATCCCGATGATCGGTTCCTAGTTTTATTGATCTTTTATGGATCTATTTCATGTTCATGTTTATACGTTTTGTGAACGAATTTTGCCAAATTCTTTGTACACGGGCGATCATTTAAAATTTATTTTGGGGTATAGCTTTGCCTCACTAAATCACACAACTTTCATGTTGTGAGCTTTTCGTTTTGACATTCATAACTACTTAGATCTAAACTGTCATATTATGCGTACGTACACGTAGATCTACCCGTATAGCAATGTCAAACATAAAACTTACAACATTAAAGTCGTGTGAAATAATGAACTGAATCTTTCCTCCAAAGGAAATTTCAAATGATCAACTGTGTGTAAAGAATTTGACAAAATTCGTTTAAAAAAGGTCTAAAAGGGAAAACGGCGTAGCGTTTCAAACACTCAACGAAATTACAAATTATGTACCGAATTGGATTCATAACATCGAAGGGCATCTTTTTATGTACAACTTATCTCGAATGGAGACATAGTTAGATAGATTAGAGAGGATTAAGATAAAGCATGTTAGATTAGTGGGATAATATTTATTGTGTAATGTGTGCAGCCATGAACCAAACGCTGGGCCGATGGAAAAACAATAATATAGGGACCAAACAAGAGCCCAAGTCAAATCTCTCTCATACAGCATGCATCGAGCCAAAAGCCTAAAAACAAGAAATTCGGGCCCAAGTAAACATACACGCCCAGTGTGATATCACCACAACCATAGCAATTCAAAAGGAGGAGGTTTTTGCCACGCCTCTATCTGTCTGGGCCTAGGAAAAATTGGCCCTCTCTTGAACACACCAAATTCTTTTGCCTCCCCTTTCCTAAATCCCCTCCTCCTACCACCTCCCATTGTCTAATCCTGCTCCGCAGAGCTCAAACCTCTGCCAACTCAGTTCACAACTAAACCTAATACTTCCGCTGATTCATAACTATTATGGTTGATTTAGTACAATTTTATAAAACCAGCGATATTTATTATGAACCGGAGGAAGTATTGGATACCTCCATATGTGTCAAAGCAAATCTTTTGGATGCGAGGAGAAGGAGGAGGAGGGGGGGTAAATGGTGCGGACAAAGGAAAAAGGAGAGAGATACGGAAAAGTTAATTTATCCGCTGACTATTGATCCCACATGGCAATAGAACTACGAGACCCTAGTTTTAGGGAGTCCGGCTTCAGATGTATCACCTCAAGAGCGTTAAAAAAGGTTATCTAAACAATTTTAGGCAACGGTTTTACTGAGTTTGCTCAAGTTATTCTGTAGTCCATGAAGTTGTCGTTGTAAAGCACAATAGCAGGTGCATCGTGATTATGACTCACCCGTACTCACTCGGCACGCCCGCATCCGGTCATCCCCGCCAGCTTCAAAGAAATCTTTTTCGAGAGTACGCCAAATACGTATATTATCTTTATAAAAGACAATAAAAGAATAAAATATGTTAGCATCCACTTAGGCTAGTCCAGCACTAGGTCCACGTTCTAGATGCGCACATAACTTAACAATAAGAAAAAAGCTCACTTCATTCCAAAAGATCAGACTGGAGGGAGTAAGGAATCTCTACTTTATAAATTGGGTGTGGCCTCCTTCCGTAGGTTAGGTGAGACTAAACTCAGGCAGCCTCCACTAGTCAACAGCAGTCCTAATATCCCATCCCTAAGAAGCCCCTCAAGAAGGCATGACGATGCTGACTCTGATACTGAATGTTAGCGTTTTCACTTAGGCTAGCCCAACACTCGGTCCATGTTTTAAACGTTTATACACACAGAATAAAATAAGAAAAGAGTCCACTCCATCTCAAAAGCCTGGACTGAAGGCAGAAAAGAATCTCTTGTTTATAAGCTGTATGTGGCCTCCTTATGCAAGGTGGGATTAAACTTTGTGTAGCCTTACCGTCAACAGCAACCTAACAAAATATTTACAAGAGTTCTAGATTAAAGTTGCAAGATCAGGAAAAACTCAACACACACTACATCTAAGAGCATCTCCACTCGGCTTTCTAGGACGCCGATCCCAGGGCAAAATTTAGGTTCGAACACCGAAAATCGGCCTAGTCACATTCCTAGGACCCCGGTTTTGTTCGATTCGGGCGAACTTTGGTCCGAAATTTCCACGCCATTTCCAGCATCCCGGGAAGCCCTGGGAACGCCGGACGAAGCGAAAACTGGCGTGGGCCAACTCTGTCGACGACAGAAGGCCAAACTCCCGCCCTTTTCTTGCTCCCCTCCTGTCTTTCTTCCCCATTCCCTCCACTCCCGCCACTTCACCGAGCTCCAGCCCGCCATGCCATACAAGGGTTTCGTCAAACCCAGATCGAAACTCGGCGAGGAATCGGGAAATAAAAAGGCGAGTGATACGTCCAAAACGTATCTACTTTCCGAACACTTTTGCTATTGTTCTCCTCTAAACTTGTTTGATTTGGATACAACTAACACGGACTGACGTTGTTTTCAGCAGAATTACCTTAGTGTCTAGTTTTTGTGTAGAAAATAAACTATCAGGAAAAATCCAGGAAAATATGCCAAAAATTATATTTCACGAGAAGACTCACGGAGCCAGAATACGAGACGAAGTGGGGGCCCCACCCAACCGCGCGGGCCAGGCCTGACAGCGCCTGGAGGGGGTGTGGCCGCCCCAGGCACCCCCTCGGCCTCCCTCTTCGCCTATAAGTTTACTTCTAACCTAAAAACTCAAGGGGGTTCGATATTTTTCTAGAAAGAGTTCCGCTGCGCCGCCACCACCAGAAACCGCGATTCGGAACCAGAAACTCCGTTCTGGCACCCTGCCGGGATGGAGAATTTAGAGACGATCATCGCCATCGTCATCACCAAAGCCTCTCCATCAATCATCCATGTTTCACTCATCCATGACTGAGTAATCCCCCGCTGTAGGATATGGGGATGGTAGGGATTGGATGAGTTCTATCACGTAATCGAATAGGATTGTTATGGCATGGTGCCTAGTATCTCTATTAGTGCTATTTGACTTTGTTGCAACTTGTTGTGCTTAATACTTGTCACTAGGGCCCGAGTGCCATGATCTCAGATCTAAACTTATTATTGATTCATTATGATAGTATTGTTTGTGATCTTATCTGCAAGTTGTGTACACATATCATTGTCCGGAACCAAAGGCCCCGAAGTGACAGAAATTGGGACAGCCTGAGGGGATGGCTGTGATGTGAGGATCACATGTTCAGGGAGTGTTAATGCTTTGCTCCGGTGCTCTATTAAAAGGAACACCTTAATTGCCAGTAGTTCCCTTGAGGCCCCGCTGCAATGGGCTGGCAGGACAAAAGATGTTGTGCAAATTCTCATTACGAGCACGCATGACTATATATGGAGCACATGCCTATGATTGTTTAGTACTTGGACGCTTTATCTTATTTATCTGCAATTTCCCTAGATCTTGAAGTTACATATTTAGACTTGTCCATGCAATGCCCGTCCATCCATCTCTATGCCTACCGTGCTCATATCCTACTGTTTGCTACTGCTATTACTATTGCTCCTGTTTTACTTCTTTTGCTAATACAAAACAGTTGCTACTGATAAACTACTATGAGCAAGAACTATTTCCAGGTGCAACTGAATTGACAACTCAGTTGTTAAGGCTTGCAAGTATTCTTTGGATCTCCTTGTGTCGAATCAATAAATTGGGTAATACTATCCTCGAAGACTGTTGCGATCCCCTATACTTGTGGGTCATCAAGACTATTTTTTGGCGCTGTTGCCGGGGAGCATAGCTTTATTTATAAGTTCACTTGGATCTATTATTTTTCACTGCTACTCTTTTCATCATGGGGAAGTCTCGTGATGGAAAGTTTCCTATTTTACCATCCACTACAAGAAGAGGTACTGTCCTAAACACCTCTACTGCTCTTGATTCATCGTCTGTTATAAGTAAGCTTGTTACACAACCACCACATATACATGCTACACACACTGCTACTACTGCTGAATCTAAAACTGCTTCTGATACTCATGATGTTACTTATATTGTGTTTGATGCAAGTGGTTCATTAGGTACTTTCCTAGATGTTACTATGGCTAGACTAGGAAATACTGAAACTCCTAGTGAAGACACTATTACACATGTTAGCTCACCTGAGTCTAGAGACAGATATGATATTAATGATGGTTACATTGAGTTGACTGATGAATTTATTGAAGAGTGCCAAAACACACATGGTGCTAGTGTTATTAAGAGTCTCCTTGAGAGACATACCATTACTCCTAAACTGTCCTCTGATCCTAAGTTTGCCACTTCTCCCATAGATATTAAAGATAAAGATTATGATTTCTCTCTTGATTTATCCTATTTAGACATTATTGAGAAAGAACCTTTTTGTGGGACTGAAAATGAGAGTGTTGTAGCTCATACGAATGAGCTTTCCACTATGAGTGCTTTATTCTCTGATGATTTTCATATGCGCAAGTACTTTGTTACTAAGATCTTCCCTTTTTCACCAAAAGGATAAGCTAAGGCTTGGTTTAATAGAATACCTCCTGGATCCATTGATATCCTTGATTGTTTGATTACTTCTTTCGTCCAGAAATATTTTCCTCCTAGTGCTAGACATGCTGCTTTGTAGAGACTTTTTGATTTTAAACAGGGAAAGAAGGGAAATTGCATGAGTCATGGACAAGGTTCTGTGACTTGATTCATGCACATCCTGGATGTCCATTGCCTAAAAATGAGTTTCTTGATATTTATTATAATAGACTAACTAATGATTCTAGGACATACCTAGATAGTTTTGCTGATTGTGTTTTCAGGAAAAGAACTCCTATAGATGCTGAAGAATTAATGGCTAAAATAAGCAAGAATTATGACGATTGGACTTCAACTGAGCTAAATACACCTAAGCCTATTACTCCTGAACCAGTTGTGCCTGAACCAGTTCCAACACCAACACCAAAGAAGAGGGGAATTATTGCATTAAATGATGAAGTGATGAAAGAAGCTAAAAAATGTCTTAAGGAGAAAGGTATTAGAGCCGAAGATGTGAAGATTCTACCTCCTATAGAAGAATTATGTAAGCCAATTCTCCACTCATCTACTATTGAGGTACACTCTCTCCACTTCGATGAAGGTGATATTCCCTATGGTAAGCCTCCTGATCCATGCTTAGACGAACTTGACACATTTATAGTGAAACAAGGTAATTTTAATAAACAAGTTCAGAATCATTTGTTGGAAAACTCTAGAGCTATTAATGAGTTGAAAGATATTGTGGAAAGAACTGCTAATGATGTTAAAATGCTTTGTAAACACTTTCAAATGGTTTAAACTCAAATTGATCAACTTGCTAAAGTACAAAACGATATGCTAGTTAATGCCTCAGGAGATAAACATGCTTATGGAATTAGAACTAGGAGTGGTATAGCTACTCAAGATCCTTTATATCCTGAAGGACACCCTAAAAGAATTGAGCAGGATTCTCAACAAGTTGAAGGTAGTGGTAGTCCTCATAAAATAAAATAAAAAGAAACACAAAATAGTTGAGAAACCACCTGAACCTGTTATAGATCCTAATAGTATATCCGTCTCTGATGCTGAAAGTGAAAGTGGTGATAAAAATGATGCTCTTGATAAGGAGGAAGTTGAGGAAGAACCTGAGAAGCACACTAAGAACACTAGGTACACTAAGGAAGATTTTATTGCTAAAAAACATGGTAGTGAGAGAGAACCTTGGGTGCAGAAACCTATGCCTTCACCAATAAGAAACAAAAGTTAAAGAAGGAAGAACACTACAAAAAGTTTTGTTAGTGGATGAAACCTTTATTTTTGCAAATTTCTTTGACTGGTGCTATTAAGTTGCCTCCTTATTCAAAGTATATGAAGGATATTGTCTCTAATAAAAGGAAGATTCCTAATGAGGAAATTTCTACCTTGATTGCTAATTATTCCTTCAATGGTAAGGTTCCAAAGAAACTTGGTGATCCAGGTATACCTACTATTCCTTGCTCTATTAAGAATAATTATGTTAGAACTGCTTTATGTGATTTTGGAGCTGGAGTTAGCGTTATGCTTTTTTCTCTCTACAAGAGACTCCATCTAGAAAAGTTGATACCAACTGATATATCTTTGCAAATGGTTGATAAGTCAACTACTATTCCTATTGGTATATGTGAGGATGTTCATGTTCAAGTAGCTCATAATTTCTTGGTTTTAACTGATTTTGTTGTGCTTGAAATGCCTGAAGATGATAATATGTCCATTATTCTTGGGAGACCTTTTTTAATACTACAGGTGCTGTCATCAATTGTAATCAAGGAAAAGTGACTTTTAATATTAATGACAAAGAGCATACTATCTATTTCCCCAAGAAGATTGATAAGAGCTATTGCCTGAATTGCATTGAAAATATTGAGAGCATCAAAGTTGGAGAAATATATTGTCCCATTCTACAAGAAAGTTTTGAAACTATTATGATTGGGACCATTGCTATCAAGTTTGAGGTAACATAATAACTTTGTGGAATGCAAAGTTTTGTTTCATATAAGATTGTTTTTCTAACAAGACTTGATCAACCTTGTTAACAAAGGGATTTTAATGAACAAAACAATGCTTCCATAGTGGTTATTCTTGCTCACTTTTATTTTTCTCCTTCCTAGTTTCTGCTCTTTCTCTTGTTAGCTTTAGTTTTGCTAGTTGCTTGCTTGTTAGAGTGTCTTAGAACTTATGTAGTTTTGGTTTTTGATTGCTTTTGCTTCTTCTAAAAAATCTTTTCTGCGAGAAAATCAATTTTCGTACCCAGAAAATTGGCAAAAAATAAAGTTTTCCAAAAAATCCCAGAAAATTCATATTAATTTTTTCCTCGAAAAAAGGGGCAGAAGGACACCTGGAGTGGCCCAGGGGGCCCACCAGGACAACACACCCCCTGGTGGCGTGGCCAGCCCCCAAGGCGCGCCTGGCCTGGGTGGGGGCCACCTGTGGCCCTCCAAGATGCCTTCTTCCAGCCACTTCTTTATCTCTCCCAAAAACACCGGAAAAATTTATCAAGCTCGAGTTCTTGCTATTCTTGCTCCCGATTTTCGATCTCCTTGCTCAGCCCATCTTTGCTACTGATTTTTTGAGGGATTGCTCCTTGGTATGTGCCTTCTTCACTTGTCCAATTAGATTTGTGATTGGTAGATTGTATATTGAGTATTTTGCTGCTATAGGTGTCAGGTTGTGTGATCTTGCATGCTTGTTCTATGCTTAGCGATTTCATTTTGATGCATGTTTATCCCTCTAGCAAGTTCCTATAGTAGTTCCTCATAATTTATCAACTTGGAAATCACTTGGTTTGATGTTTGTCTAAAAATTTCAGAAAAATGGTCATGGACAACCACACCTTTGGTGAAGTATTTGAGAGTGATGCTGACGAGGATCGATCTCGTCAATGCCCATTGTTATGAGCTTGGGTTTTGGAGAAGATGGGGGTGCTGGAGACCGCGGAACGGTTAACAGACAAGCAACCAGGGGACACGAGATTTACCCAGGTTCAGGCCCTCGGAGGGAAAACCCTACTCTTGCTTGTCTGCTCTTGATTACGGCGGAACCGAAAAGTACAGGGGTGCGTAGATGCAATCTGGCGTGGAGGTGTGTATGCGGTGGTATGAGCGAGAGAGCCTCCTCTTCGTGCCCTCCTAGCCTTTATATAAAGGTAGGCAAGTCCCGGGCACAGATCGAGTCGGTTACAGGTTTAGGGTTTGCCCCTTTGAATATTCTATCCTTGTTCTAGTCTTGCTCTCCAAGGATCCAAAGATGTCCTGAGCTTGGGCCACCCGAAAATCTTCATGGGCCGCGTATATTCTCGTGGGCCTTCCTTGGGCTGGACCAGGTATGCTAATGTCGTGTACCCGCAGGGTATAACCATGCCAGTAGCCCCCGAGTGTTCATTCGAATCGTAGATTCGGCTGAGGACTCTTCAATCTTTCGGGTGCAGTTGTTTCTGTTCATCAAAGAATGATTTTAGTATGTAGGGATTGTTGATGCGTGTGCCTGACTCTCCCGACGGATCAGGGTCAGTTAACTGTCTTAGGACAAAACAACACGATCTTCTTCAGATTCAAGTCCCTCGACTCGAACCTGGAATAGATGCTGGCGCAAATTCGACTCAGGCCGTTGAGGACTTAAAGGAGTGGAATCCTAGTAATTTTCGAATGATATACCCAACGCGTCCATCGGGATTTTCATCGCGCCTGTTAGCATGTAATTTCACTAGCAGAGCGCAGTCGTGTGCGTTGCCAGGCCATCAGATGATATCTGTAGGTCTTACCTTTGCGTCGCAGACACAACATCCGAAGTTTTATCACTGTGGAGGTGTTTCGGGTGACCAAGGAGAATGCTTCTCACTTAGCGTTGGTTGGGGCAGAGTTGCCGAAAAGTTTTTGTATTCTGATCCGAAGGATCGCAGTCGAAGAATTCATATGGTGCGCGGCCACAGCTCCCTATGGGAGTAGCCCCCGAGTGTCTGTTCGAGTCGTAGACTCGAGTAGAGACTTTAATTCAGTCGTTGTTGACTTTAGGTCCGTAGGACACAAAATTTTCGGATGCTTGAATCCATCCTCCCTATGGGAGTAGCCCCCCGAGTCCGTAGTGGAGTTGTAGACTCGACGTAGGACTCGAAGAATAGTTCAGCGGTGTAGTACCTTAGTCATACTTCGGGTGCGCGGCCAGCGCTCCTGATAGGAGTAGCCCCCGAGTAGTTACTCGAATCACTCGAATCGTAGATTCGAGTGAGTACTTTAGCTGTGCAATCGAATATTTGTAACCGTTGCTAGTATAGCTTTGATGACGTCAGTGCTGACGATCGGTGACCTCAAACGTCTGCGGCCCAGAGGTGACGTGACTGGGCAAACGTGGGTCCCACCTTCTGACTTTGAATTGACTGGTCACGCATGACGTGGAGATAATTACGGCGTCGCCTCGATTTCCGCGCGTAGTGGACGGTGTGCGAGCGATGGTTCACTGCTGTGCTGACACGTGGACGGTTGGATTTTGATGCTGGTTCTAGGGCTTCCCGATGAACGGTCCTTGTTTATCGTCTTCGTCCTTATAATCTGTGGGGAAAATTTTATTTGTTTTCACCACAGCCATTCTCGTTTCACTGCTTCCACTTTCTTGAGCTTTTCTCGCCGCGGGCTAGAAATTCTTTGATCCTTCCCGTCTTCTTTTCTGCGCTCACGCCGTCGCCATCGTCGGGCTGCAATGGGGAAACCGAAGAAGGCCTCCGCCATAGTTGGTACCAGCGCTGCTGCCGGCGGCAAGAAGGGTACCGCCGCCACTCGCGTCACCGACGGTGGCTGGCGACGGTCGGAGATGCTTGAGGGCGGCATGCACAAGCTTCGTGAGCGGGGTTTACTCCCGCAGGACAGGGAGGCCATCAAGGTTCCTGGTGACGAGGTATTTCCCCGTCCTCCTCCAGGGTTCCGGGTGATGTTTATCGCCTTCGTTATCCGTGATTTTTGTTTCCCAGTTGTAACATCCCAAAAATCATGATTTCAAAGTTTGCATATCATTCATGCATTCATAATCATTTTAGGATCATTTCTTCAAAAACAGAAACTTTGTGATCTATTATTTTATGTATGCAAGGCAATAGCCTTAATGCTACTCTCTAATATGAGAATATTTGTTTTGACCAGAAAAGAATTGATCATTTGATTGATTGATATTTTCCAAAGCTTGGACAAAGTTTTTCAAAACAAAATATGAATTTAAAACCATTCATATGTCTATATTAAAATGATAAAGGCATTGTTTATTTTAAATTCCAATGGGCCCATATAAATTTGAGTGAACATCAATGTTCAATACTCAAGTAAGTGCATGATTCATCCTATAAAGATTCAGAGAAAATTTGAAATCAAATTCATTTGAAAAACATTTGAAAATGAATCCACAAAATCAAAACAGAAAAAGAAATGAATAAAAGAAATGGAAACAGGCCGGCGCCAGCAATTGAGCCCAACAACAGAGGCAGCCCATTAGCCAGCCCACCCAGGTTTCCCCTCTCCCTCTGTTTCTCACCGCGGCCGCGCACACCCCCTCACTGACACTCCGGCCCCACTTGCCCCGTCATCATCGTCCCCAATCACCGCGCGTCTGACCCGCTCCGCCGTTACCTCGCCGTAGTGACGCCGCGGTTACTCTCGGCTTAATTCCCATTGATTCGCTGCGTGAATGTCTCCCTGCTCCGGCTACAAAAAACCCCTCCCCACCCCGCACTTTTCCCTTCACTCCACTCGCTCGCTCCGCCACCAGGCTGCCCCTATTTCGCATTACACCGCCGCTGACTGAGTGACTCCGGCGAGATATTCCGGTAAGCATCGAGCTCGCGCCCACTCCTCAATCATTCTGAGATGATCCCCTATTCCATGCGCACCCTCTCATATCCTTGGTTCATCTGATTGTGGCCCAGAATGTCGACTTCGACGAGCACTGGGAGCATCCAACGCTGTCTCCAACTCCGACAAGGAATTTCGGTGAGGTTCGACCGCCCCTTGCCTCCTGGTTCACACTAACTAATTCGCAACCTTCTTGTGCACGCACTGATACTTTTCGTTTGTCCTAGGGAGACCTAGAACGTCGCCCACGTCTCCGCCAACCCGTGCCCGATGCCAGCAAGATTTCCGACGAGCTCTCACGGCCGCTACAGCACGCCCCCGCCCACGCCAGCGACACCTTGAGCATCATCGTGTTCTCGCAATTCTGGTAAGCCACTACACAGCCCCTAGACCCCTCTGGAAACGCCGGAGCGTCGCCGGCAGAAGCACCGCCGCCGCCATCACCCATTGGTGCCGCCAGACTTTGGTCGCAAGCGTCGTAGCCGTTAGATCTAGATCTGATGCACAGGAATAGATCACTTAAGCGAAGCGGTACGTGCAGATCTGGTCGTGCGCTGCCACTTATATCCAACGGCTCACGTTGATCGATCCGGCCCAACCGGTACGGGCCAATCATACACGCCCACGTGTCTAGGGTTAGATTTAAAATATGAAATTAGATCTATTAGATGTTCAAACTTGCAAAATTCATAACTTTTGATCCACACGTTCAAATTTTATATCATTAGAATCAGGAGAAAGAATTCTATCCGACCATGCACTTTGTTTAATAAATTGCTTCTGTAAACTTAGTTGTTTTTGCAGAGACATTTGCAAGCATATTTTGTATATAAAAATTATTTGGAAAATGCTTTAATGGCCAAATTAAATTTATTGAGTATATAAATGTTTAGTTTATTGTTCAGTACTGTTCTACTTATCTTGTTTGAGTTGGAAAAATCATCTCATAGCATTTGCATGCATTCATGTATTTTTGCTTGATTGTTTGAAATATAAATTTGGTGCTATCATTTTATGTGTAGATTTTTGTGCTAGTGGTGATTGTGATTGTGAAGATTGTTGCTACTCCCCCAACTACCAAGGCAAGTGGTGCTTCATATTTTTGTCCCAATATTTTGACTATGGATTAGAAACATTTTGTATAGGGCTTGCATAAATATTTTTGCTAAGTATCTATATGCTATGCTTGGGAAATCCTAGTAGTTGTAGAATTATTAGAATTTTCTCTAAGTTAAGATACTTGCTATTGTCATGCTTAGCCTAGCTAGTAGCAACCAAGGGTGGAATATATATATGCTATGGAAAAATATTGCTAAGTCTTTGACTTATGTTTTTGCTTAATAAAACAACTAAGTGAATGAAACACCTAGGTGGAATGGTAATTGCTTGGTGGTTTTTGGTTGAGTGGTTACACAAGGCCCATTTCTATGGTTTACCTTGTGTATATCACTTGTGGATTGCCACCCAGGAACAAAGGGATTTGAGATGCCAAATATTAAGAAGCTTCTAGTGCAGCCACATGGCATTATGGGCTTTGCCTGGATCATATAGGTTGTAATAACTTAGCCAAATGGACAGTTGGTGGTAGGGGATAATAGGTTTGGAGCGCGTCCATTTTGGTCTAAGGGAGGGCTTCCGAAAGGTCCTATCTTGGTGAAAATCAAGTCTTGTGGGGAAAGTGCACCACCTCTGCAGAAGGAAGAAACTAAGTACTTAGTCGTGTCCCCGGTAATGGACAATTTGAGCATAAAGACATGGAAGCTATCAAGAATCTCCTCATCCCAATTTTCTAAGTTAAAACTTGTGGTTGAACAAGGGTGAAGGTTCACCAATTTCTATTGGTGGTTCCTTTGGAGTTTTTACTAAACAAAAACTTAGTGTTTTCAACTGATAGGTAAAACCTATTTTTGAGCAAAGCAAGCCTAAGCTACACTTAGCCAAATTCATGTAGTAACTAGATGCTAATATTCTACTAAGGTATCACTTGCCAATACTATTCCAATGTATTGACCCACTGTGGCTGTAACTTGTGATGTTGCAGGTTACTCTGATGATGATTAGGGGTTATGAGTCTACACTCAACATGCTTGCCTGTGGCACATGAAGATGAAGACTTTTATTTATATTGTTAAGTTAAACTCTTGTACTAGCCTATGGCTAAGGAGTTGTAAAAGACTATGGTATCTCTGGAATGACGATGTAATAATGACATTTGTTTCGGTGTACTTCATCTTAAACTGTGGATGCTAGCAATTGATCCAGGGACTAGCATTGCAATCATAGGGATCTTACCTTTATAAAGGTGGGATCTTACAGATGGTATCAGAGCACTCTGTTGCCTGTAGGATTATGACCCTAGGATTGGATTAGAAACCACTAAGGAAAAATTTTCAACAATTTCCACACTTGTCTTTTTCTTCTCGTAAACTTTTCTAATCTTCTTTCTCATCTCTATTTGTAGATGAACTCCATCAACGAAGCCGTGAAGAAGGGACCACTCATGACCATGACTTTGGAGTGTGAGACTGAATTTCCCAAGGCTCTCAAGAACCTTATGGTTACCATGGGGATACATGGAGAAGTTGTGTACAAAGGATTCCCCATGATGGATGAAGGAGAAGAGTATTGGTGGGTGCAACTTCACTTGTACAAAAACAAGGAAGACAACCACAAGGAGTCAGGATTCTACATGGTCACCAACTCAGAAATGCACACAACATTCTTTGACTATGCAAGAAATGCAGCTTGGAATGCTATCAAGGAGCTTGGTGATAGACTCAAGTGCAGAATGCTCAACACCCAAAATTACCTTAGGGAATAAAAGAAGCATACCCAAGAGTTAGAGGCTACTAACCAATGTTTAAGAGAAGACATCATAGACTTAGCAATGGAGTCATGTGATCAGGATCGACAGATTGCCTCTAGGGATGCCCTGATAGCCAACTTGGCAAGTGAGTGGGGATTGTAATGTACTCCGTTAGTTGGACCACCACATCTATCGTTTTACTTCCAAAAATTTGTCTAATTTATGTTGAACCTTTGATGCTTGTAATGGATTTGTGTATGACATGACTTGTATGTTTGATACTAAAGATTTGCTTGTGATGTCTTGTCTTGTGATTTTTCTCTACCTGTGTTGGATCTAACTTTTCTCTATCTTATAAAATAGATGCCTAATGTTGTTATCAGCACGGCCGAGGAGTTCAAAGGAACTCGTTTTGGTACTTGTCTCATTGATCTCACTAGTGTGCTCAACCTTCCACTTCCTAGCATTATGACGCTTCCCCTCACCAAGTTTGAGAGGAAGGACCTTTGGGCTTCAGAGTCATTCAGCCGGGACGCCAGATAGAGCCAACCACGGAGGCCATCACTTTCAAGATGATGCATGACGACAAGGAGAGAGGCTTAGATGTAGTCATGCAGGAGTTACTCGGGCGCCTGGTAGGGAGGCACTCCACAGAGCTTAGAGGTCTTTACTTTCACCCCTTCGGGAGACGCAACGAGGAGGGTGAGGCTATAGAGTACGAGGATGCTGCTAGAGAGACGATGGAGCCGATTCGTATGTACCTCCAGGACCTAGAGGGTCTTATTAGGCACCTAGATACTGATAGGACCAACGTCATGCTTAGCAATGACGAGCTCCAGGTTCAGCTCCGGGAGAAGGACAAGCTCATCGCGGAGCAAGACGAGATAGTCAAGGAAATGGAGGCCAAGTTTGAAAGCCAGGACAAGAAGTTCAAGAGCCAGGAGAAAAGAGTCCAAGACAGGAACAAGAAGATCTGGGAGATGAAGGAAGAGCTGGAGGCCAAGGACTTCGAGCTTGAGCATCAGCAGGGGGTGATCGAGAGGCTTCGCTCACAGAAGAGGGCTCTTAGGGCCAAGATAGAGGCCTTGACTACTAATGTTGAGGAGTACAAGACCGCTATGGAGAATGCAGGTCTTACCCTTGTTGATGTGGAGATTGATGCGGAGGAGTAATGTTGGCTACTCATTTATCTTTCATCTACCGTACTTTTGATTATTGAGTCGCAATGACCATCCGACATGTGGGTGGCTTGCTATGGTGTGTTTGCATTTCCAAACTTGTTGTTTATGTCGGTCAAACTCTATGTTATTTTGATGCTTGGTTATTGTGATTGTCTATGTGATGTAATGTGCATGTTAAGCATCTATGGGTATCTCATTCTTATCCTTATGAAAACCACAGATGCCTCCTCAACGTGCCAACCCCAACCCAAACAACAAAAATGTCACTCCCAAGATGCAGCAGTTGATGACAGCACAGACACAACTGATGCAAATGATGACCACTTTCATGCAGAACCAGAATCAGAATAACAACAACAACAATAACAATAACAACAACAACCAGAATAATCCGCCAGGATTTGACATGCTTACCAGATTTCTAAGACTGAGGCCTGCAAAGTTCTCAGGAACCACTGATCCAATGGTGGCCAATGATTGGCTACGTTCGGTGAACAAAGATTTGGTAACTGTCGTCTGCACCGACGAGGAGAAGGTCAGGTTTGCCGCACATCTGTTGGAAGGACCAGCAGCAACCTGGTGGGATAACTTTCAGATCACCACTCCCATTGAGGATGTGACTTGGGCTATCTTTGAGGATGGATTCCGCACAGCTCACATCTCATCCGGGGTGATGAATTTGAAGAAGGAGTTCCATAATCTGAAGCAGCGTCACCGCAGTGTGGCTGAATATATTGAGGAATTCAACAATCTCGCGCGTTATGCACCGGATGAAGTTGATACTGATGCCAAGAGGAAGGAGAAATTCCTCGAAGGACTGAATGATGAACTGAATCTGCAGCTATCTATTGCCTATGTCCCAACCTACCAATCACTTTGTGACAAGGCTACCATCTTGGAGAACAAGATGAAACAAGTTGAAAGCAGAAAGAGGAAGCACAACTTTGACAAGCACAGCTCGGGATCATCTCACAAGCGTTCCCATCATGATGATAGTGGGAGTTCTGGATCCCACAAACATGAAAAGTACAACAACCACCACAGCCACAACCGCCATCATGAAAACAAGCATCACCATAGTCATGATAATGACAAGTACAAGAACCACAAGAGTGGACACAAGAGTCACCACAGTGGAGGTGGAAGTGGAAGTGGAAGTGGTAGTCATCCTTCAAAGAGAGATATCAGTCAGGTTGAATGTTTCAAGTGTAAGAAGATGGGGCATTATGCAAATGAGTGCCCAGAGAAGAAGGTTGAAGGAACCACCAAGCCCAACCCTTTCCAGAAGGGACAAGTAAGCCACATCAATGTGGAAGAGATTTATGAGGAATCTGATGTTGTTGCTGGTAAGTTCAAACTCAATTCTATTCCAGCACTTGTTCTTTTTGATACTGGTGCATCACATTCATTCATATCAAAAGCGTTTGTTGATAGAAATGGGTTTCCAACTGAAAATATTGGGTGTCCAATAAAAGTAAGTTCTCCCGGTGGAGATATGATAGTAAGTCTTGGATGTCGTGATCTAGTGATAGAATTTGGAAAGCATAAGTTTCCAGTTAGTCTGATAATCCTAGATTCCCAAGGACTAGATGTAATTTTGGGAATGGACTGGATGACCTAGTATGAAGGAGTACTAGATTGTGCCAATCGTACTGTCACACTCACAACCTCGAATAAGAAACGGATTAGATTCAAGTCTAACTTTGAATCAAAAGGGAGTAAGCTAAATTCTCTTAAGGGGTTAGCATAGACAGTGTACTAATTGTGAGAGAATATCCGGATGTGTTTCCGGAGGAAATACTAGGAATGCCACCAGATAGAGATGTGGAGTTTCTGATTGACTTGCTGCCAGGATCAGGACCAATAGCAAAGAGACCTTACAAGATGTCAGTTGATGAGTTGAAAGAACTCAAGAAACAACTTGGAGAACAGTTGCAGAAAGGATTTATTCAACCAAGTTCTTCATCTTGGGGAGCACCTGTTTTGTTTGTGGAAAAGAAAGATAGGAGTCAAAGGTTATGCATAGATTATCATTCACTCAATGAGGTGACTATCAAGAACAAATACCCTTTGCCCAGAATCAATGATTTGTTTGATCAGCTAGAAGGAGCCCCTGTGTTCTCAAAGATTGATCTCCGGTCAGGCTATTTTCAGCTTAAGATAAGGGAACAAGACATACCTAAGACAGCTTTCACCACTAGGTATGGATTGTATGAGTACACCGTGATGCCATTTGGTTTGACCAATGCACCAGCCTACTTCATGAATATGATGAACAAAGTGTTCATGGAGTTTCTTGACAAGTTTGTTGTCGTTTTCATCGATGACATTTTTATCTACTCCAAGAGCAATGAAGAGCATGAGAGACATTTGCGTTTGATACTTGAGAAACTTAGAGAGCATAAACTGTATGCCAAATTCAGCAAGTGTGAATTCTGGCTAAATGAAGTTGGATTTCTTGGACACATTGTGTCAGGAGATGGTGTAGCAGTTGATCCCGCAAAAGTGTCAGCTGTAACTGAGTGGGGAATCTCCTAAGTCAGTGAAAGAAGTTCGTAGTTTCCTTGGATTGGCAGGATACTATAGAAGATTCATTGAGAATTTCACCAAGGTAGCTAACCCAGTGACGGAGTTACTAAAGAAAGACAAGAAATTTGCTTGGACTGAAGGATGTGAACTCAGTTTTCAAGAATTGAAGAAGAGACTAGTGACAGCACCAGTCCTATGTCTACCAGATTTGGAGAAGGATTTCCAAGTGTATTGTGATGCATCTCATCATGGATTAGGAGCAGTTCTGATGCAAGAAGGGAAAGTTGTGGCTTATGCCTCGATACAACTCAAAACTCATGAGGTGAATTATCCTACTCATGATTTAGAGTTAGCCTCTGTTGTCCATGCACTCAAAACATGGAGACATTATCTTTTGGGAAAGCGATGTGAAGTGTTCACAGATCACAAAAGTTTGAAGTATATCTTCACTCAGAAAGAAATCAACATGAGACAAAGAAGATTGTTAGAACTCATCAAGGACTATGACTTAAGTTTGCAATACCACCCCGGTAAAGCAAATGTTGTAGCGGATGCACTAAGCCGTAAGGTATATGTGAATGGCCTTACTAAGGGAGAGTTGCCAGATGAGCTGTGTGCCCAATTCAAAGATCTCAGACTGGAGATTGTGCCTGAAGGACATCTCATGTCATTGGATGTTCAACCCACCTTGTTGGACAAAATCAAGGAAGCCCAAAATACGAACAAGGAAATTGAAGAGATTAAGGAAAAGCCAAAGGATTCCATGAAGACGAACATGGTACCTTATGATACGGAAAACGTATCTGCATTCCGCAGGATCCGGAGCTTCGGAAACTGATTTTACAGGAAGCACACAACTCACCGTATTCCATTCATCCAGGTAACACCAAAATGTACATGGATGTGAAGGAAAGATTTTGGTGGAATAATCTCAAGAAGGACATCACCGAACATATCGCTTTGTGTGATGTATGTAGTAGAGTGAAAGCGGAACATCAGAAACCAGCAGGATTGTTACAACCACTACCTATTCCTGATTGGAAGTGGGACAAGATTAGCATGGATTTCATCACTGCATTGCCAAGGACCATATCAGGATATGATTCTATTTGGGTAGTAGTGGATCGCCTAACTAAAGTGGCTCATTTCATACCCGTGAAGACAACCTATACAAGTGCTAAGTTGGCCAAGATCTATATGAATAGGATTGTGTGTCTGCATGGAGTACCCAAGAGTATTGTGTCTGATAGGGGAACTCAATTCACCTCCCATTTTTGGAGGCAACTGCATGAGTCATTGGGAACAAGATTGGAATTCAGTACTGCTTTTCACCCCTAGACCGATGGACAGACAGAAAGGACCAACCAGATTCTAGAGGATATGTTGAGGGCATGTGCCCTAGACTATGGAGCTAGTTGGGATGAAAGTCTGCCTTACGCAGAATTCTCTTATAACAACAACTATCAAGACAGTATTGAGATGGCACCGTTTGAGTTTCTCTATGGAAGAAAGTGTACTACCCCATTGCTATGGAATGGTGTTGGAGAAAGAAACTTGTTCGGGCCAGAACTAATCAAAGAAGCTGAAGAGAAAGTCAAGTTAGTAAAGGACAGATTGAAGATAGCACAGTCCCGATAGAAGAGCTACGCAGATCCCAAGCGTAGGGAAGTCACCGATGAGGTGGGTGATAGAGCTTATCTTAGAGTATCACCACTTCGTGGAGTGAAGAGATTTGGAGTCAAAGGAAAATTGGCTCCAAGATATGTTGGACCATTCAAGATTCTGAGCCGTAAAGGAGAAGTGGCATATGAGATTGAATTGCTGGAATCATTGTCTGCCGTTCACAATGTGTTCCATGTGAGTCAGCTAAAGAAATGCCATCCAGAGATGGAGGAGACTTCTTTGAAGGATACTATACCTTTGGAGGAGGTCCAATTGGAAAGTGATCTCACTTATGAGGAAAAACCTATCAATATTCTTGAGACTGCAAAAAGAGTTACTCGTACAAAGACTATCAAATTCTGCAAAGTTCAGTGGAACCATCATTCCGAAGAAGAAGCAACATGGGAAAGAGAAGATGACCTTCGGAAAGACCACCCTCACCTATTTGCTAGCCAAATCGAATCTCTAGGGCGAGATTCACCTTAAGGGGTTTAGATTTGTAACATCCCAAAAATCATGATTTCAAAGTTTGCATATCATTCATGTATTCATAATCATTTTAGGATCATTTCTTCAAAAAAAGAAACTTTGTGATCTATTATTTTATGTATGCAAGGCAATAGCCTTAATGCTACTCTCTAATATGAGAATATTTGTTTTGACCAGAAAAGAATTGATCATTTGATTGATTGATATTTTCCAAAGCTTGGACAAAGTTTTTCAAAACAAAATATGAATTTAAAACCATTCATATGTCTATTAAAATGATAAAGGCATTATTTATTTTAAATTCCAATGGGCCAATATAAATTTGAGTGAACAACAATGTTCAATACTCAAGTAAGTGCATGATTCATCCTATAAAAATTTAGAGAAAATTTGATATCAAATTCATTTGAAAAACATTTGAAAATGAATCTAGAAAATCAAAACAAAAAAAGAAAAGAATAAAAGAAATGGAAACAGGCCGGCGCCAGCAATTGAGCCCAACAGCAGAGGCAGCCCATTAGCCAGCCCACCCGGGTTTCCCCTCTCCCTCTGTTTCTCACCGCGGCCGCGCACACCCCCTCACTGACACTCCGGCCCCACTTGCCCCGTCATCATCGTCCCCAATCACCGCGCGTCTGACCCGCTCCGCCGTTACCTCGCCGCAGTGACGCCGCGATTACTCTCGGCCTAATTCCCATTGGTTCATTGCGTGAATGCCGCCCCTGCTCCGGCTACAAAACCCCCTCCCCACCCCGCACTTTTCCCCTCACTCCACTCGCTCGCTCCGCCACCAGGCTCTCCCTATTTCGCATTACACCGCCGCTGACTGAGCGACTCCGGCGATATATTCCGGTAAGAATCGAGCTCGCACCCACTCCTCAATTATTCTGAGATGATCCCCTGTTCCATGCGCACCCTCTCATATCCTTGGTTCATCTGATTGTGGCCCAGAACGTCGACTTCGACGAGCACTGGGAGCATCCGACGCCGTCTCCAACTCCGACAAGGAATTTCGGTGAGGTTCGACCGCCCCTTGCCTCCTGGTTCACACTAACTGATTCGCAACCTTCTTGTGCACGCACTGATACTTTTCGTTTGTCCTAGGGAGACCTAGAACGTCGCCCTCGTCTCCGCCAACCCATGCCCGACGCCAGCAAGATTTCCGACGAGCTCTCACGGCCGCTACAACACGCCCCCTCCCACGCCAGCGACACCTTGAGCATCATCGTGTTCTCGTGATTCTGGTAAGCCACTACACAACCCCTAGCCCCCTCTGGAAACGCCGGAGCGTTGCCGGCAGACGTGTCGCCGCCGCCAGCACCCATTAGCGCCGCCAGACTTTGGTCGCATGGGTCGTAGCCGTTAGATCTAGATCTGATGCACAGGAAGAGATCACTTAAGTGAAGCGTGCAGATCTGGCCGTGCGCTGCCACTTAAATCCAACGGCTCACGTTGATAGATCCGGCCCAACCGGTACGGGCCAATCAGACACGCCCAAATGTCTAGGCTTAGATTTAAAATCTGAAATTAGATCTATTAGATGTTCAAACTTGCAAAATTCATAACTTTTGATCCACGCGTTCAAATTTTACAAATTTTATATCATTAGAATCAGAAGAAAGAATTCTATCCAACCATGCACTTTGTTTAATAAATTGCTTCTATAGACTTAGTTGTTTTTGCAGAGACATTTGCAAGCATATTTTGTATATAAAAATTATTTGGAAAATGCTTTAAAGGCCAAATTAAATTTATTGAGTATATAAATGTTTAGTTTATTGTTCAGTACTGTTCTACTTGTCTTGTTTGAGTTGGAAAAATCATCTCATAGCATTTGCATGCATTCATATATTTTTGCTTGATTGTTTGAAATATGAATTTGGTGCTATCATTTTATGTGTTGATTTTGGTGCTAGTGGTGATTGTGATTGAGAAGATTGTTGCTACTCCCCCAACTACCAAGGCAAGTGGTGCTTCATATTTTTGTCGCAATATTTTGACTATGCATTAGAAATATTTTGTATATGGCTTGCATAAATATTTTTGCTAAGTATCTATATACTATGCTTGGGAAATCCTAGTAGTTGTAGAATTGTTAGAATTTTATCTAAGTTAAGATACTTGCTATTGTCATGCTTAGCCTAGATAGTAGCAACCAAGGGTGGAATATATATATGCTATGGAAAAATATTGCTAAGTCTTTGACTTATGTTTTTGCTTAATAAAACAACTAAGTGAATGAAACACATGGGTGGAATGGTAATTGCTTGGTGGTTTTTGGTTAAGTGGTTACACAAGGCCCATTTCTATGGTTTACCTTGTGTATCTCACTTGTGGATTGCCATCCAGGAACAAAGGGATTTGAGATGCCAAATGTTAAGAAGCTTCTAGTGCAGCCACATGGCATTATGGGGTCTGCCTGGATCATATAGGTTGCAATAACTTAGCCAAATGGACAGTTGGTGGTAGGGGATAATAGTTTTGGAGAGCGTCCATTTTGGTCTTGGTGAAAATCAAGTCTTTGGGGAAAGTCCACCACCTCTGTAGAAGGAAGAAACTAAGTACTTAGCCGTGTCCCCGGTAATGGACAATTTGAGCATCAAGACATGGAAGCTATCAAGAATCTCCTCATCCCAATTTTCTAAGTTAAAACTTGTGGTTGAACAAGGGTGAAGGTTCACCAATTTCTATTGGTGGTTCCTTGGGAGTTTTTACCAAACAAAAACTTAGTGTTTTCAACTGATAGGTAAAACCTATTTTTGAGCAAAGCAAGCCTAAGCTACACTTAGCCAAATTCATGTAGTAACTAGATGCTAATATTCTACTAAGATATCACTTGCCAATACTATTCCAATGTATTGACTCACTGTGGCTGTAACTTGTGATGTTGCAGGTTACTTTGAAGATGATTAGGGGTTATGAGTCTACACTCAACATGCTTTCCTGTGGCACATGAAGATGAAGACTTTTATTTATATTGTTAAGTTAAACTCTTGTACTAGCCTATGGCTAAAGAGTTGTAAAAGACTATGTTATCTCTGGAATGACGATGTAATAATGACCTTTGTTTCTGTGTACTTCATCTAAAACTGTGGATGCTAGCAATTGATCCAGGGAATAGCATTGCAATCACAGGGATCTTACCTTTATAAAGGTGGGATCTTACTTCCTTCGTGGACTATTGTTCTTCTATGGTATTCAGCTCCACCATCTTTCCCCCAATTCTCTTCTCCATATCGCTTGTTTTGTTACGTTTTGTGAGTGCTGGCTCGGCATTGAGTCGCACTTTGGCCTCTTCCGGAAGCTCTATTCCGTGAAGAGGCAATCTGGCTCTGACGGAGTTTATCCGATTGGCAGCTGCATCATTTCTCTCTGATCCACTATTCTTTTCTTTTCTTTTTCTATGTCCGAGTCCGTCCAGAACTTGCGGAGGAAGTGGTTTTACATCCGTGACTCCATAGTGGATGGGTAAAACTTTGTCCTTGCCCCTTTTGATGTCACCCGGAAAATCGATCTGAAAAGATCTTGGAAGAACCATATCTTGGAGGGTGAGGTGGAGGAGATAGAGGAGCTCTATCATCGGGTGGGGGATCTCCAGGTGATTCCGGATAAGGAGGTGAATGGCGTGGACATTGTCCGCACCTTCCTCAGACGTCGGGTGCAGCCACTTCATGCTAGGGCGCACCTGATGTTCCTTTATTCTGGTCGTCATGGTCCTACAAGAGTTGCGACTAAAGAGCTTTCCAAGGGGGACCTTGACAGAGTCCTTCGGCCGCTGCTGAAGTTCAAAGCCGACGAGGACCTTCCGGGGAAGTCGCAGACTCTTCCATTCCATGCTTCTCGACTCGTTCCTCAGGTGTAGATCTGGGATGTGCGCGTAGCGCTATTTTCGAGTGCGTTTTCTTTGCGGTTATATGTTCTGAAACTTTGTCTTCATTTGCAGGAGTTCAAGGTGCCTGGCATGGTGCCTCCACTACCCGAACGTTTTCCAGATGCGCCGGACAATGAGATCGTGGACTGTGTGTCTGAGCTTCCACCGGTGCAGTTGCCAACCGAGGAAGCCCTCGAGGCGAGCGAGGGGCAGACCCGGAAGCGAGCAAGAAGCACGAGCGAATCTTCGGATGCCTCGAATCCTCCAACTCCTACAGATCCGTCGTGCCTTGTCCACCACGATGATGGTGACTCTTCCTCTCCTATCGCAGCCGTTCCTATGTGGGCTGTAGCGCCGCAGCCGCCGACAAAGTGGAAGAAGGAAGAGAAGAAAGGTCGGCGTCCCCATCATGTTTTTGACTTGAGCGACCTGGACTCGGAAGTAACTTCCGTTGACTTTTGCTATCTTTCATTGTTGCTTGCTTGTATTTGACTGGTGCTTTCTTATGTAGCCGCTCTTCTGATGGCTCGTTTAGTGATGGCACTAAGGAGATGGTGGGGGAGTCGAAGATTACGCTACCTCCTTCTCAGATGGTGGCCACCTCTGGGGGCATTGCTCCGAACCCCTCTCCGCAGGAGGCTCGGGTGATCGTCTCCTAGAAGACTACTGCCGGACCTTCGGAGTCTTCGTCTGATCATGTAAGTATGTTTGTTTGTGTCGGGGGAGCCCCCAAGCGCTTTTCGTATGATCTGCTGATCAGTGCTTCTGTTTTGTGCGTGTCTCGGGGGGAGCCCCCGAGTGCTTTTTGTGTGCTTGATTTTGTTTTGCTCGCTTCTTGGGCGTTGCCCCCGAGCCCTTTTCCTGATAAGTTCCTTCTCCTCGCAGCCTTTTGTGCAAGGCGCCAATCAGCTGGTGAAGCAGCATCTGGCATTGGAGGCCAGCCTGCAGCGGCTTCAAGGTTCATCTTTAGATAGATCTTCGACTTCTTCGCCCGCTTTCTTACTTGTGAATCTCATGCCTGCTCTTTGTTGTAGACGAGAATAACACTGCCCTCCGCGAGCTTGATTCTCTCAAAAAGAGCCTCGGGCGAGCGGAGAAAAAAGCTGAGGATGTCGTTGGCGCTAAGGAGAGCCTCGAGCGGGAGCTAGATGACGCAGCTGCGACCAAGGAGCGCCTGCAACAAGAGGTTGCGGACCGCGAGGAGCTGCTCGCCACTGCTACGGCTTCGCGTGAGAAGGAGGTAGCCCACAAGCTGATGGCTGCTGCCAAAGCTATTTTGGGTGAGTAATTTCGTCTATTACTTGTTCCTTTTCGGCTTCCTTGTCTCTCTGGTTTTGTTTGTTACTCACTTTGCCTTTTCCGATTATCTAGATGCCGCAGGCATTGAGTTTGACCGCGGTGCTCTAGAGCATGGAAGTGCTCTGGATGATGCTACTGCGGCGGTCAAAGACCGCTACAGCACTGTGGTTGGCTCTCTGGCGAAAGACAAGGAGGTGCTCGGGCGCTTCTACAAGGAGCTCGTCCCCAAGGGCGTTGCCCTCGAGGATGTCGACTTGTTGGCAGACGCGCTGTCAGCCGAGGTGCCCGCGGCGTACAAGCGCAAAGCAGAAGGGCATCGGCGCGTCCGTGGGGCTGGCGATGGCCATGGCGTCTGGAGCGGAGCTGGATCTTCATCAGATCTCCTCCCGGATGCCAACGGCTCCCGACAGATCCGAGGTAGCTCTTGCCCTCTATGCTGCCTGCTGTAAACGCTATGGGCCAAAGCTGATTGACCTGCTGGCGGAGTACGCGGTGAGGCAGCAGGGAAAGGCCAAGAGCAGGCAATCTGGCTCTGAGGCCACCCAGGATGCTGCTCCTTAGGCCTTGTAGTTGTAGGATAGTTTTCGTCTGCTTTTGCTGTAATATATTTGCAAACACTACTTGTGCCACGCGGTGTCTTTTGTTGTATATAATGAATCTTCGAGCTGTTGCCCATTCGTGTGTTTGTTCATATCCTTGTCTCTTTTCCTCTAGGGACCTTTGGGTGATGACCCCGTTGATACTTCGTCTGCTTCGCAGCTGCGACCATCCTTGGATGATGCGTTGCAGCTTGTATTTCTTCGTAACCGCGTCCGTAGTATTGAGAAGGAGTTGCTTGGCATCCGAGGCCACGCGGATGTTTGGAAGTCGAAGGCAGAGCGAGGCGCCGCCAGAGAGGAGTATCTGATGGGGGAGTTGCCGTGTTTGGCCAAACAGCTTCAGTGTAAGTTTTTTCGAGCTGCTGCTCATTCTTCGGATGCGCCTATTGACTTGTCATCTTACTTTGTAGGTGTTGCAGGTGTTAACCTTGTTCCTAGGGAGGAAAAGGAGCGCGTTGCTGTTCGGATCAACTGCCTGACCCAGCAAGATATGGAGGCTGGTGGATTTTTCTAGATGGACCGCGACCGTGCCACGGTTCTTGCGACTGTGCAGGATCGTGCCCACCAAGTGTCACGGGTGCTGCGGCAGGTGAAGACATCCTTGGCGTCAATTCTGCACGTCATGTTTCCTCTAGACGAAGCGCCATCGGCTCTCTAGGACTTGCTGGCGAAGTTTTGTGATGTGCGTCATGTCAGGGAGCTGGTGCGGCACCAGTTGGTTGCTGGGGTGAAGGCCGCTTTTTCCCTTGTGAGACTGCATCGCCCTGACGTAAATCTTGCGATTGTGGCGGCTGGGCCCCCCCTTTGACCAGATGGTGGCCTATGGGATATGCGTCCGCATTATGCGGCTGTGAGGCAGTATGCCGAGGAGGTTGTAGATCTCTTTGAGCACCGTGCGCAGGTTATCCTTCAGAATAGGTAGGACCTGTAAAAAGATGGATGTAAAATTTGTATATATGTTGACTGGGCGTGTTATGCCCTTATATGTAAAAGGTTAATTGTATGGTGCTTGTTTGTATACATGTCCTTTTCGTTAGCCTGACGTGATCAACTACTCAGGTGTGCATGTGTTATCCTCAGTCGACGTAGTCGTGAGGTGAGAGGGGAGCCCCCGAGTGTGTTGTGGCATGAAGAAATGCGGGTAAAAGATAAATTTTGGGGAGAGACACTTAGCTTTATTCATATCGTAATGAGGAGGTACATTGTTCGGCCGAGTAGCCTTGGCTGAATAGTCTTATTGAAAGTAAAGGGAGGATAGCTAGGGGTAGAAGCATCACAGTTGCGCGACGTTCCATGGGTTGGAGTATGCGACTCTAGACTCCACGTGTTTTAGGCGGTAGGCGCCACCTGGGATGACTTCGGTGACGATATAGGGTCCTTCCCAGGGTGACTCGAGCTTCTTCGGTCGCTCTTGCTTGAGTCATAAGACGAGGTCTCCTTCGACGAAGGACCTTGGGCGCAGCCGACGGCTGTGATAGTTGCGGAGGCTCTGCTGGTAGACCGCTGATCAGGCTGCGGCGATGTCGCGTGCCTCGTCGAGTGTGTCGATGGCGTCTTCGAGTGCGGCCGTCGATTCGGCTTCGCTGTATGCGACGACCCGTGGGGCCTTATGGCGTACTTCTGCAGGCAACACGGCTTCGGCTCCGTGCACCAGGAAGAAGGGCGTATAGCCGGTTGAGCTGTTTGGCGTTGTGCGCAGGATCCAGAGGACGGAGGGTATCTCTTCTTCCCATGCACCCGCGAGCCGTTCGAGTGGGCTTAGCAGGCGTTTCTTGATGCCGCCACCGACGATTCTGTTGGCCTTTTCGACCTGCTCGTTGGTCTGCGGGTGCGCCATAGAGGCGTATGATATGTTGATCCCGAGGCCTTCGCAGAAGTCCTGGAATTCTTTGGAGATGAAGTTCGAGCCAGTGTCGGTGATGATGCTGTGCGGCACGCCGAACCTGTAGACTATGGATTGGAAGAACTTCATGGCCGTTTTACCCTTTTGGTTGGTAACGGGCATGGCCTCGATCCACTTGGTGAACTTGTCGACTGTGACTAGGAGGTAGACGTGGCCTCCTTTCGAGGACTTGGGCATCATGTCGAGGCCCCATTGGGCGAAGGGCCAGGCCAAGGGTATGGGCCTGAGCTCCGATCCTGGTGCGTGCGGTTTGTCCACGAACCGTTGGCACCCGTTGCACCTTCGGATGATGTCTTTGGCGTCGTTCATGGCCGTTGGGCAGTGGAATCCAGCTCGTAGAGCTTTGGCGACGAGGGTGCGGCTGCCCGCGTGATGGCCGTAGATGCCCTCATGGATGTCTTGGAGGATAGTTTTTCCGTCAGCGATGGTGACGCACCTTTGGAGCACACCCAAAATACTGCGCTTGTACAACTCGGCATTGATGATGGTGAAGGCCTTGGACCGGTGAGATATGCGTCGGGCATCTATCGGGTCATCGGGAAGTTCCCTATTTATCAGGTACCGCAGATACGACTGCGTCCATGTTTCTTCGATTGCCATGACCTACATCAGGTTTACCACTGCGACCTCTGTGTCGAGTTTTTCGGGTCCTTCCTATCCTTCGAGTAGCGTAGCCCCCGAGTGCTCTGCCTCTTCGGGTGATCCCTTGGGGAATTTCCTTTTGATGGATGGCACGCAGATCTGTTCGAGGAACACACCTGGCAGTACCCGTGCGCAGGTGGAGCCGATGTTGGCGAGTCTGTCGGCCTCTTCGTTGCTTTCTCTGCCAACATACCGAAGCTCGCAGCTGTCGAAGTCTCCTTCGAGTGAGTTGTAGAGCGCGCGGTACACGATCATGTTGGCGGCGTGCGCGTCGCACTCATTCATCGTCTGCTGGACGACGAGGTTCGTATTAGACTTCGCTGTAGATGACCAGGCGTGTCGCGCCGCAGATCTTGGCCATCCTCATGCCGTGGATGAGGGCCTCATATTCGGCTTCGTTGTTGGAAGCTCTAAATTTCATCCAGAGGACATACTTCATATTGTCCGCCTGCGGGGAGGTCAGTATGACCCCGGCTCCTGATCCAGCCTCGCGCTTGGAGCCGTCGAAGTGCATCGTCCATGACTGCGTCATGTCCGGAGTGTCCGGCAGCAGCAGCTCCATCCAATGGACTAGGAAATCCGGTAGGACTTGTGACTTGATCGCATGGCGTTTCTCGTAGACTATGTCTAGAGGGGACAACTCGATACCCCACAGGACCACGCGTCCCATGGCCTCTGGGTTGTTCGGGATGCTGTTCAGGGGTGCCTCATTGACGACCATCACCTGATGCTCCTGGAAGTAGTGGCTTAGCCGATGAGCCGTCATGAACACGCCATAGGAGAGTTTTTGGTAGTGAGGGTACCTCTGTTTAGTTGGCGTCAATACCTCGCTGAGGTAGTAGATAGGGCGTTGGACCCCATGAGTCTTGCCATCTTTGGGTCGTTCGACCACGAGCACGGTGCTTACCACCTGATGCGTGGCTGCTATGTATAGCAGCAGAGGCTCGTGTTCCTTGGGTGTGACCAAGACGGGCGAGGTGGAGAGCAGCCGCTTCAGGTCTTCGAATGCGTCGTCTGCTTCAGGCGTCCACTCGAATTTATCTGCTTTGCGCAACAGCTGATAGAAAGGCAGGGCCTTCTCACCCATGCGGCTGATGAACCTACTCAGCGCCGCGATGCTTCCAGCGAGCTGCTGGACCCCTTTGAGGTTCTTCGGCTTCTCCATGGCCATTATGGCCCAGATTTTCTTCGGGTTCGCCTCGATCCCTCGCTGGGAGATGAAGTAGCCAAGTAGTTGTCTAGATGGGATGCCGAAGGCGCACTTTTCTGGGTTCGGCTTGATCTTGTAGCGATCAAGGTTGTCGAACGTCTCGCGGAGATCGTCGATTAGTGTCTTGGCCTCCCTTGTTTTGATTACTATGTCGTCGACATAGACCTGTATATTGCGGCCGATCTGGCTCTTTAGGCATGCCTGCATGCACCGCTGGTACGTGGCACCTGCGTTCTTCAGCCCGAAAGGCATTGTGTTGTAGCAGAACACCCCGAACGGCGTAATGAATGTTGTTTTCTCCTGGTCTTCGACCTTTAATCGAATTTGGTTGTAGCCTGAATAGGCATCGAGGAAGGAGAGTTTCTCGCATCCTACAGTTGAATCAATAATCTGATCGATCCGAGGGAGAGTGAAGTGATCCTTCAGGCAATGCTTGTTCAGCGAGGTAAAGTCCACGCACATCCGCAGGATGTCCGTGTCCTTTTTAGGGACCATCACGGTGTTGGCCAGCCACTCGCCATCCTTGATCTCCCTAATAAAATCAGCGTCGAGCAGTCTGTTGACTTTGACTCTGATGGCTTCGGCTCGTGGCTCGGACAGTCGCCTGATTGACTATTTGACTGGTTTGGTTTCTGGGAACACATTGAGTGCGTGCTTGGCGAATTCCCTGGGAACTCCTAGCCTGTCCGCAGGACACCAGGCGAAGATATCCCAGCGCTCACGGAGGAATTCGACGAGCACGCTTTCCTATGCGGGGATGAGGTCGTTGGCAATCGGTGCCGTCTTGGAGGTGTCCGTCGGGTGGACCTGCACCTTTTTCGTGTTGACTATTGAGTCGAACGACATGTCGGGTGCGTTTTGCCTTGAGACTGGGGGTGCCCCATTGTCTGTCACTTCTCGGAGCCTTGTGAGCTCCTCCTGCATGCCGAATGACTGGGATATTCTGTTGAAGTCCCTGTCACAGTGATCCGATCGGGTGAAGCTCCCGTGGACCGTGATGACGCCCCTAGGTCCTGGCATCTTGAGTAGCAGGTACGCATAGTGCGGTACCGCCAGGAACCTTGCGAAAGCCACGTGCCCAAGGATGGCGTGGTATTGTGATGGCCAATCCACCACTTCGAACTCAAGTCGCTCGCATCGAAAGTTATCGGGCTTGCCGAAGATGACGTCGAGCCATATCTTTCCCAGGGGGAATATGCCCTTCCCTGGGACGATGCCGTGGAACATTGTGTCGGATTGTTCCAGGCTGCACAGCGGGATCCGCATTGCCGCTAAGGTGCTAGCGAACATCAGATTGATGCCACTGCCGTCGTCCATGAAGATGCGGCTCATCTCGAACCGTCCGATCCGCGCCTCGAGCACCAGGGCAGCGTGACCTGGGCGAGGGATCTGACGGGGTGATCCGAACGGCTGAACGTGATGCAGGACTCCGAACCGCTGAGGTACCCAGGGATGGCGGGTGGAGCGGTCACAGCCAAACTGACTTGGCGGGTGATTTTCTTCTGCACCCTGTTTGTTGGGCGCCCCTTTTGGATCATCAGTGACCCTTGTGGCGCGGGGTACCCGTTTCCGCCGTTGTTCTGTGCGGGTGCGATTGGATGATTCGCAGGTCTCGCTGGTGGTGGTGGAGGAGCTCCTTGGGCGATGTCGCCTGGTGCGGGTGCATGCCCGTATCCAGGATTTGGGGCCTGCTGTCTCATCTGGGCCATGCTTTCGCTGAGTTTCTGAAACTCGCGGCAGTCCTTAAGCATGTGTCTTGCCTTCTTTTTTCCATCCTACTTGTCGATGTAGAAGTGGATGGTGCATGGGCCCGACAATTTGTCATATGATGAGGGCTCATCTTCGTGGCCACGGCGTTGCCACATTTGCGTTTGGCGCCCCCCATCGCGGAAGTTGTTTCCATGGTATTCGCCATTGTTGCGGTTACTCTCATTGCGGCGGTCGGCGTAGCCAGCCGCGACCATGTCGGGTCCGTCGCGATCGTCATAGACGCGCGATCTTCGTTTGCTACGGCGTTCACGTCTTCGGCCGTACTCATCCTCATTGTCCGAATGCGCCCGGTGGAGGGAATCCTCGCCATCTGCCCAACTGTTGGCAATGTCCAAGAGGTGGTCCAGCATTTTGGGCTTGGTGCGCCCGAGCTCTTCCTTGAAGTCGGGGCCTTTAACGCCGTACTTGAAGGAATCGATCGTCCTTTCTTCCTAGATGTGTGCCGCAGAGTTTTTGATGTTGGTCCAGCGTAGTATGTATGTGCGGATGGACTCGCTAGTACATTGGGTGCAGGCCCGTAGATCCTCGATCGAGGCCGGCCTTTTGCTGGTGCCTTTGAAATTTCGGATGAAACTGTATGCCAGTTCCTCCCAGCTTCGGATGGTTCCCGAGGATAGGCTGCTGAGCCAGATCCGGGCTGCGCCTGTCAGTTGCAGCTAAAGGCACTCTAGGGCGGTGTTTTTGCTGCCGCCGTGTAGCTTGACGGACGATAGGTGGTCGTTGAGCCACGCCTTGGTGTCCTGTGTGCCGTCAAACTTCGGAGTGTCCGAAGGGATCTTGAAGTTCCTTGGCATCCGTGTCCGTTGAACAGATCTGCTGAAGCATCAAGCCCCGCAGAGTTCTCCTTCATCGTCATCCTCTTCGGATTCGGATGAGCATATGCGCTTGATGCGTGCCTTGTCGATCTTGCATTGGGTGATCTCGCTTCGAGCGTCGTAGTCGCGGCTGCGATGTCACGAGCTCTTGTGCCTTCGAGGTAGGTCGTGTTCTTCCTCGTCAGATGAAGGTGTGGGACTGCGGTTGAACCGGACCGCAGGCTTCTTTTTTGGCTCCGTAGGAGCTTCTCCGTGGAGCGCAGCTCCAACGAGTCCGAGTCTGGCTAGTGCGGAGTTGTGCATGGCCCGTTTCGGATCCCCCACCGAAGGTGGATGGGACGCGAGGTATGTGGTGGCTGCCATGATCGCATCTTGCGGTGTCTTCAGGATGACATTGCCGTTGGCATCCATCTCCATGAAGGACGTGTTGAGGGTTCGGGTCACCTCGCGACGTGTAGTGGGGTCCATGTTCTCTATGCAAGAACGGTGCTTGTTGGAGTTGTTGCCGTGCGAGCTGGAGCCGCCCATGGCGGAGAGCGCAGCTCACCGCCCACTGGACTCCGAGGCCGCTTGCTTGCGTTTGTCAAGCACCTCTTGCATCTTCACCTGATTTTTGTGCTCTTCGACGAGGAGCAGGTGGTACGCCATCAGTAGGTCCCGTGAGGCACCCGCAGGCAGGATCTTGTTGCCTGCCACGGCTTCGCGCGCTTGGTTCCATCCTTCCTCGCTGAGGTGGATTACCCGATTGGGATCGATGTCCTCCTCGTTTGGCGGGAGGACTGGTTCCTCCTGTTTTCGCCGTTTCTACAATGCGGGTTGGGTGGCGGGTTGGGGTGTTCTTGATCCTGGATGACCGCGGCGCATTGGTAGCGCTCGTAGTTCGGGTTGCTGCTGCCGCAGCTTTCGGATCCGGAACCATAGGTCCCTTCATCCGATGGTGGATCACACAGATCTGAGTTGCAGCTGCTGCTGTCATAGGACTCATCTGTCGATGGTGATGTGCGTAGCATGGGCTGCGGGGCCCACAAGGCGGGCCTGATCGATGGCAGTGGAACCCGCTCTAGGAGGCGGAGGGTGCCGATCTGTCCCACCTAGAAGCAGAAGCTTCCGAACAGAATCTCGAGTCCGTCGCCTACAGGCTCGAAGTCCTTCATGGTGGCTGGCGAGTGGGCGGTGAAGTTGAAAGCGCCAGGCTCTCCGTCGCCGAAGAGCTGTAGATCGCTTTGGTTGGGACCATCACGATCGCACAATCAGCGCCCCCGATTCCCACAGACGGCGCCAATTGACGAGGATCGATCTCGTCAATGCCTATTGTTATGAGCTTGGGTTTTGGAGAAGATGGGGGTGCTGGAGATCGCGGAACGGTTAATAGACAAGCAACCAGAGGACACGAGATTTACCCAGGTTCAGGTCCCTGGAGGGAAAACCATACTCCTTCTTGTATGCTCTTGATTACGGCGGAACCGAAAAGTACAGGGGTACGCAGATGCAATCTGGCGTGGAGGTGTGTATGCGGTGGTATGAGCGAGAGAGCCTCCTCGTCATGCCCTCCTAGCCTTTATATAAAGGTAGGCAGGTCTCGGGCACAGATCGAGTCGGTTACATGTTTAGGGTTTGCCCCTTTGAATATTCTATCCTTGTTCTAGTCTTGCTCTCCAAGGATCCGAAGATGTCCTGGGCTTGGGCCACCCAAAAATCTTCATGGGCCGCGTATATTCTCGTGGGCCTTCCTTGGGCTGGACCAGGTATGCTAATGTCGTGTACCCGCAGGGTATAACCATGTCAGATGCACCAAGGAGGACAAGGCCTTCAAGATCATCCTACCGAGCTAGGCCATCATACAATGAGGATCTCATCACACCGTGTTTTGGCAATGAGGGAGATGAGGGGATGCACACCCTTCTACCTTCCCTTGTCCTACCTTTTGGCAGACTGCAGGGATTTTCAATGATTTCCTAACCTTGGTTCGGAGGGTTGGACTAACTAGTTATATGCAGGATGAGAGTGTGCAGTATGCTATGCCCACTATAACTTTTGTGGAGAGTTTCTCTTTTACTAACAACCCTTTCAGGTCAGAGATGTCATTCAAAATCTATAATAGGCCCTTCACCATGAAAATGAAGAAATTTTGTGAAATCTTTGGTGGAACGGCTGGGACAGTGAAGAAGATTCCAGCTCAACCCGCTGATTTATTGGAGCTCTACCGCGGGATAACTAATGACGATGACCGCAGATCCCATCGCGGAAAGATAAGAAATATTCAACTCCCAACTATTAGATATTTTGCTTATTATCTTGCCACTAGTATTCTTGGTAGGGAGAATACTAGCAATATTTCCAACTATCATTTGGCCTTCCTAGCTGCTGCACTCAACAATGAAACCAGGTACAATCTTGGTTCTCTCATTGCTCGTCGCTTAGCTGCTAAGGGACCCATTTATAGGGGTATTATTGCTGTACGTGTTGCTGCTTCCTTAGACCTTCCTGTTGATCCAAATGATACAATTTTGGCTCCTCAAAGGATTGATTTAGCTACCATGAAAGCGCATCACTTTGTCACTACTAGCTCTATCCTTGATAATTTGGTTTATAGGATGATGTTTACTGACGGGGAAGAGGGGGAAATTCCTTTGCCCCAAACCACTTTGTTCTGTATTTCTCAGGGACCTTGGTCGTGCTCCAAGGAGGATATGGACGAGGAACTACACATTCGTGGTTTCCACGGACACTATCAGGGGGACACGCCCTGATACGACCCCTCTGTGCACTACACAGGGGCGTCCTCGAGCTCATACCAGGATGAAGGGGCCTCTTCGTCGTATTACGGAGGTGCACCTTCTTGGTCTCCATGGAGTTGAGCCCCACTTTGGCCAAAAGCCTAAGCTTGGGGGAGGTATACCAACATCACACTCATCTATATATCATGTTTCGTCGGTTCTTTGTATATCCATGTTTTGCTTTCTTTTTGGGTTTTGTTTCTGCTTTCTTAAACCACAAAAATAACAAAAATATTTTCATTGTTTCTCTTGGTTTGTTTCTTTGCTTTTTAGCTTTGGTTTGCCTTAAAGAAAAATCCAAAAATATTTTGCTTTGTGTGCTTGCTTTAAAAAAATCGAAAACACCAAAAATATTTGTTATTCTTCTTTGATTTTGTGAAGTTCTTTGCAGGGTTCAGCAGTCCTCAGTGGAGTTTGGTTTCATGTTATTATTCAAGTCACACAAGTGAAGGGCAATAATGAAGATTAAGACAACTTGACGTGTGGTAAGAGGTTGGTAATGAACTCTATTTGTTTTCATTTTTGTACATATACTCATCATTGTGAGCATGCTTAGTCTGTTCATGTAAGGTGTATGTTATTTATGGATGCTTAGTAGTTCTTGTTCTCTTATGATTAGCTCCAGCCTATTAATAGTTTGTAGCATGTCATATGAATGTTTGCTTGCATTGTTCTATTCATAACTTGGTGTGATATTGTGGTATCCTCCTATGAATGTTTCATGTGAATCGACTTAGCACATGCTCACACATGCATATGACTGAACAATAGTCAGTAAGCCTCGAAGAATAATTTTGCCTCAGAGTTCTTGTATCACTTTCATGCCATAATTAGTCATGTTTTTGTTGCGAGCATGATTAGGACAGTTATTGCTCTCTCGTTGGTCGCTCCCTCTCTATTGCTAGCCTTCACTTGCACTGAGTATGAGCTCTACTTGTGCATACAACTCCCCGAAACCAATATTGCCAACAGTGTCCACCATACCTACCTATTAGCATCATTTTCTATTCAGTGCATATTCATTATGCCTTATTTTCTTCCAAATAAAATATTTGACTGTTTTGAGAAAGTTAGTTAGTAAAGCTCTCACGAACTTGATGGCACACTTTATTTCCTGCACTTAATAAACCTAAACCATTGTGACTGTTCATGAAAGTTATATGCTTGCAAATTATAGGCTGGGAGTTAGCAGAACCGTGCTGTCACGGGGAATGCTTTCAACACTTATGGATATATATCTAGTTGATATCATGCTCTTTTGTTTGCGGATGTTGTCGGTGTGAAATAAAAGGGGAGCTTGTAAGTTCATAGAGTTATATATGTGTGTTAGAGAAACGCCTGGGCCGCTAGCCTAAGCCATGCCTAATCATGGTGGAAACTTGCAGCATAACTATAATGAGCAATCTGTGAAGCATCCTCAATAAAAACCTATGCAAATAGCAAATAAAAATATCGCCGAGATGCTCATTGTCTGCTTGCCTTGTCATTTTGATTATGGGATAGCTCTTGTATCATGCGCAAGGGGTACCCCGTTGGCGGTTCTCTATGATACACATGTATTTACAATGACAAGAACTTACCGATAACTAAAGTTGAGTAGCATGAGGAGCGACCCTCGTACTCAAGGGACATGAGATTCCCAGTTTATGATCTGTTAAGCATATAACTCAGATTGGACCTCACTTTCACCTTAACCATCTAAAGATGCTTATGACAGGGGCAACGAGAGCTCAAAGCTAATGAGTACCTTACTTTCAGCATTTGGAAGCCTTTCAAACTTTTCGAAACCTTTTCACCTCCTTGTTGAGTCACCACTTATTCTATGAGCACCTTCTTGAGAGCATAGTTGTCATTCTGTAATGTGCTTGTCTTAAAACTTGGTTAATTATGTAATGACTTTGATTCTTGTATCTCTGGTATTTTTACTTCTAGTCTTCACTTGAACTTCAGAGGTGCCTTGGCATCTATTTTGTGCTCTACAAACAAAGGCAAGCGAGATACCACTCTATCATACCTTCTTATGAGCATTGCAATGTTGCTTATGTTTATGTTTTATGCTACTTATTATTATTGAGTTGGAATCTCTTCATAGCTTGCAATGACTATTGAGTAGACTTAGTGAGAAAATTCCTTATTTTAACACTACTTTCCAATATATTTCCTTATTTGACGTTAAAAACTTTTTACTTCCTTATGTGACCACTTGTGAAATTTCTTTGCCTTATATGACACTACCGTCACATCTGTTAAAAAGTTCTGTTAATTTTTTTCCGGCTGGACCCAAATGCTCCTGGTTCAGTTATTCAACTCGTACATGTCTAACATGCATGGGGATCAGATTATCAATCGCGCATAAATATGGCAACAGTTTTTAATTCACCGGCTGAAACAGTTTAGTTCCTTGCTATGGGTATAATCATTTCCGTTTGTTATGGGTCACGTCAACATTTGGGTTTGGTTTTAGGACAAAACGATTCAGTCATCAATGCCACACCATAGGTCGCGCACCGTTGGTGCTCGCGATGGCGACGCCTGGGCGCCGTATGGCGCGCCGGCTCTCGCACTCTGGCCGGTAGCATGCCGTGCTTAGCAGCGTTCCACCGCCGGACCAGAGCTATAACTGCGGCAGCATGGCAAGCTCTGCTACGTAGAGATGGCGGGGCGAGAGATGTCCATGCATTGCATGAGAATATGAGATCCATGCGCTCGAACTATTCAATCTGAGCTAGCTCAATCGATGTAGTCTTGTATAGTTGTAAGTGTATGAGCCAACTGAAATTTAAACCATCTGCTGCCATAAAAAATGAAATCATCCTCTTTTTCTTAAAATAGATCGCCGAATATTTTTAATTATTATGGGATTTTTCTAATTAATTATCTAATTTCTAGTAAACGCATGATGCACTTTTAATAGTATTATAATAGATTTTATATATAAACTATGTGCAGGAATATGACATCAAATTACGACTGAGGTTCCATCACATGAGTTGAATTGTTGGTTCCATCACCATATAACAAAATTTCTTGTAATTTTGTTATATTATGTATCAGGGGCAAAAACGTCTTTGTAGATCCCTAGTTAACTCCATTAGCTCTCAAAATATACTAAAGTGTCATATAAGGCAAAGAAAATACACAAGTGGCCAAATAAGGAAGTGAAATTTTTTGTGTCAAATAAGGAATCATATTGGAAAGTAGTTCCAAATAAGGATTTTTTCTCAAACTTAGTTGCATACTCCTTATTATGAATTGTCTAAGTATCTACTCATGTGCTAAGAATATTTGCATCATATGAAGCAAATGTGTTCGTAAAAGTTCTTTTATCGCACTCAGTTTTCAACTGAAATGCTTGAGGACAAGCAATAATCTAAGCTTGGGGGAGTTGATATGTCCAAAACGTAAATACTTTCCCGAACACTTTTGCTATTGTGTCTCCTATAAACTTGTGTGATTTGGATACAACTAACATGGACTGACGCTGTTTTTAGCAGAATTACCTTGGTGTCTAGTTTTTGTACAGAAAATCAACTATCAGGAAAAATCCCGGAAAATATGCCAAAAATTCTATTTCAACAGAAGACTCACGGAGCCAGAATACGAGACGGAGTGGGGCCCTGGGGGGCCCACCCCAGGCACCCCCTCGGACTCCCTCTTCGCCTGTAAGTTGCATTCTGACTTAAAACTCAAGGGGGTTCGACGTTTTTTCAGAAAGAGTTCCGTTGCGCCGCCACCACCACCAGAAACTACGATTCGGAACCAGAAACTCCGTTCTGGCACCCTGCCGGGACGGGGAATTTGGAGAGGATCATCGCCATCGTCATCACCAATGCCTCTCCATCAACCATCCATGTTTCTCTCATCCATGAGTGAGTAATCCCCCGCTGTAGGCTATGGGGATGGTAGGGATTGAATGAGTTCTATCATGTAATCGAATAAGATTGTTAGGGCACGGTGCCTAGTATCTCAATTAGTGATATTTGACTTTGTTGCAACTTGTTGTGCTTAATGCTTGACACTAGGTCCCGAAGAGGCCAGAAGGCTTGACCAACGCCGACTGGCTTGCCCTTGTCTAGAAGAGGAAGTTCGCATCGGACGAACGGAGGGAGAGAAAGGACAGAGCGAAGCTTAGGAAAGAACAGGAGCACGCCGACGAGCAGGAAACGATGAGGGCGAATCAGGCGGCGGCGGCGCGCACGGCGATGACGGCGAAGCAGGTCGTTCCGGAGCCGTATCCCCCCAATGAGGAAGCCAGGCAAGCATCGGCTCGCCGGCCGGATTCTCGCCGATCTCGTCGGCCGGAGAGTCAGGCGAACACTCGGCAGAAGAACTCCTCGCCCCCCCGAGTTCGATGGCGGGTCCAACCCGAACATGGTCTTCCCCTGCCCAGCGCCTCGCCCTCCTTCGGCCTTCGACGTTGACATCAACATCCCCTACTCCACCTCTCTGGCATACGCATGTTCGTCGGCGGCAATGCGCCGCGGCCCACTCCCGTTTAGCGGAAGCTCGTCGCACGCAACCTACGGCGAGGTCGACGCGCACAACCTGTTCGGCGGAATGTCGGCCGAGACATACATGCAGAACATGATCACCCAAGGCTCGGCGCCCGCCGTTAACCCCTCCTTCTTCACTCAAGAACAATCCTGGGCCGATGCCAAACGCGGCATCGAGTCTCAGGATTTCGCCGACCTCGACATCGAGGAAACTCAGGGAGAACCAACACAGGCCAGGACGCTGAGGTTGATGTCGTGGTCCTGGCGAAGGGCAAGAAGAAGCCGAGCACAACGGCTTCGGAGGCACGGATCAAGTGGATGGTGCCCAAGGACCTTTGTCTCATCGAAGCCTGAAAATCGGTGAGTGTGGATCCCATCGCCGGTGCCAACCAAAACTCCGACAACTACTGGAAGCGCGTGAAGCTAGCGTTCGACAAGCGTAGCCTTTGCAACCCGAAGTGTAACAAAATTCATATGGAGCGAGGGGATAAGGCGATGGCCAACCATTGGGGGCTCATCAAGCATGCGTGTAACAAGTGGCACAGCTGCGTGGAGGAGGTGGAACACACACAAGCCAGCGGAGAAAACATGGACAACAAGGTATTTCACGAACACTAGCCGAAGTTATGAGAAGCTCAAGCATATCCTAACACACTTTGTCTTGCATTTTGCAGCTCCTTCATGCACTCGGTTTATACCAAGTGATGACCCACAAGTATAGGGGGTGTATCGCAGTACTTTCGATAAATAGGTGTGTCGATCCCAACGAGGAGCAGAAGGTGTTGAACAGTGGTATGGAGCAGGAAATCCCTGTGAATACTTAGCAAACGGATTTTTAGTGGTTTTCTGATAAGGCAACAAAACAAAGAGCAAGTAATAAAGACAATGAACAAATGGAGCAAGTGGCCCAATCCTTTCTTAGCAAAGGACAAGCCAGTGGAAATACTTATAAGGACCACACGTTCTCGAGGACACATGGGAATTCTGTCAAGTGCTTTCACTTCAAATAGCTGAGTACTCTTCTCTGGTGTTGTAAGTGTTGTGTGGGTGAACCTGTGCTAACATACCGACCTTAATTGGACTAATACATACTTGTGATTAAACCCCCTGCAAACATCCGTAACTACATGAAAGTAATTAAGATATTAATCTAACCACGGCCTTAAACTCTGAGATCCTACACTCCCTTGTGCAAAGGTGTCCTAATGGGGGTTCAGGTTTCTGTCACTCCGGCAATCCCAAAATTAGTAGCCAAATACACAATGCATTCCCCTAGGCCCATAAATGGTGAAGTATCATGTAGTCGACATTCACATGACACCACTAGAAGAATAGAACCACAACTTAAATACTAAACCATTGAATACTAACTTATCACAGATTCACTACTAACAACATGACTTCTGCCATGTCCTCAAGAACACAATGAACTACTCACAAGACATCATATGGATCAAGATCAAAGATGATATGGTAATGGATAATAATCTGAACATAAACAATAATCCAATGGTTCCACTCACAAGCATCAACTACAATAGTAATAAACACCGGGAAAGTTCCCCCTAATGAACTAAGAAATATCAACACAATTGTTACAATGGGACGGAGTGGTGATGATGGTGCTGGTGGAGATGATGGTGTGGATGATGATGATGATGATGATCCCGATGAACCCTAGCTTGACGATGGTGTTGATGGCGACGGTCTCCCCTATCCGGGAAGGAATTCCCCTAGCAGAAATCTGTCTGCCTAAGAGATCTTTCTCTCTCGGTGTTTTCCGCCCCCTAGAGGCGGCCGAAATCTATCTGTGGTCGCTCCCCGAGGCTTAGGGTTCCGTAGAGAAGATATAGGCGAACGGGCGGAGTTGGAGGCTTGGCAGGTGGGCCACACCTGCCCTAGGCGTGGCCTAGGGTGGGCCCGCGCCTAGGGGTGTGTGGGCCCCCTGCAGCCCCTCTTCGCTCCTCCTTCTGGCTTCCTTCGTATTCTGGTAAAATAATATGTTTACATATTTTTCTGGTATTTTTCTGATCTTCACGAAATTGCACCGAAACACCTTCTTTTACACCAGAAACCAGACTCCGGTAGTCCATCCTCCAAGAATCATCCAACATGCATAAACAGATGAAAATCCATAAGTAATACCTCATAATAAGACAAATATCAATGAATAGAGGTAGGTTATGGTATAGAAAGGTGATGCAAATTGGGCGTATCAACTCCCCCAAGCTTAGACTTCGCTTGTCACCAAGCGAAAACTGAGCTCAGTAAACATGTCTATAGGTTTATGGAGTGAAGTGTCGATAAAAGAATACGAACAAGAAGCATCACACTTACCATTGCACAACTCATATAAGAAAGCAACTCACCATTATATAACTTAGCTTGCAACCAAGTATAGCAGTCACAATAGATATGCATAAAGATAAATCATAATTGGAATTGGAAAACTTGTTCTTGGTCAGAGAACACCTGGCAAACAGTTTCACAACAAGCTTTTTGTAGAAGTTTCAAAACAGGAGCACTCTTTGCTCAAAAAGGTTTTTCACAAGTGAAGGCTTTCAAATTAATACTCAATAGATAAGAGTTTTGTGCAAACAAGGAAGATAAATAACATGATTGAATAAATCACCATATGAATGTTTGAAACACAACAACTCAAATGCTTGCTGGAGATAGAGAGGAAGTAGGTTTACTGACTCAACTTGGAAGTGGGAGAAAGGTCCCTTTATAGAGGGAAGCAGGGATTACAAGTCATAAAGAGCTTCCAAAAGATTATGGTACTTACTAGCTTTGAGCCCTCATTGCCCCTATCATAGGCATCTTGAGATGATTAAGGTTAAAGTGAACAAGGATGGAGTATATGCTTGACGAAATATAAGTTGGCAATCTCATGTCCATTGAATATGAGGGCCACTCCTCATGCTACTCAACTTTGGTCACAGGTAAGTTCTTGTCATTGTAAGTACTTGCATATCATTGAGAACCGCCAACGGGGTACCCCTTGCACATGGTACAGGAGCTTTCCCATAACCAAAATGACAAGGCAAGCAGACAGTGAGCATCTCAGCGATCTTTTTATTTACTATGTGCATAGCTTTTTATTGAGGATGCTTCATAGATAGCTCACTATGGTGATGTTGCAAGTTTCCACCATGATTAGGCATGGCTTAGGCTAGCGGCCCAGGCGTTTCTCTAACACAAAATACAGACTCCATGGACTTACAAGTTCCCTCTTTATTTCACATTGTTGACATCCATAGACAAAAGATCACGATATCAACTATGTACAGAGTACAAGTGCAATGTTGAAAAAGTTCCCCGTGGCAGCACGGTTCTGCTAATTCCAACGTATAGATGCAAGCATATACAACTTCAATGTTCACAATGGTTCAAGTCTATTAGGGGCAAGAAAATTAGGTGTGCCATCAAGTTCGTGAGAGCTTTACTAACTAGTTTTCACATAACAAAATACTTTTTAATTCGAAAGATAGATGAAGCTTGAGAATTTGCTTGGAATAGAAATAATGCTACTAGGTAGATATGGTGGACACAAATGGCACAAGTTTTTGGTCCAGAGGGGTTTGGAAACATGAGAAGTATACCTTCTCAAAATAGGTTTTTGGCTAGCAAGGCTGGGTAGCAAGCAAGAGAGTTGAAAGAAACAAGCAAACATACAAGTAATAAAGCCAAACATGCAATCTTCCTTGAAGACACAAAAGATCTTAAATAAAGAATACTAAGCTTATGAGCCAACAAGAAAGAAAGAAATGATACAAAATACCTGTAAGCTTTTCTCTTTTTCCTTTAAACCTCAAAAAGTGTTGCTACTGACCAGAGCTCGGTTTGCCAAAACCAATTTAGAGTTACTTGATGCTCCCAAAGTGATGCCAATACTGATCAACAAGATTCATCATATAATAGAGATTGCAAACTAAAATAAGAAGTGCAAAAAGTAAAAGATGAGACTTCTCATTAATATTCAATAAAGGCACTCACACCAAGGGATACATAGATAATCAACTAAAGGAGAGATACTTCCACATGCAAACCAAACTATAAGATAACCTCTCTACCACAGATATGAATCCACTGAAAAAGGTAAAAGGTAAAATAAAATGGTGGTGATATCGCGGCACTCGCCCAAGCTTGGAACAAGCCAAGGGGATGCCAAACCTGATGATGAATTACTCCTTCGGTGGTGGTGGTATTCTTTTGTTATCAGTAAGAAAGTCCTCCAGCATCTTAAGGAGTCTGTTATTCTCCTCTTGAAGCATCTCCACCTTCACCCTCAAAGCTCGGTACTTATCACAAAACTCGTTAGTGGTTCGAAGGGCTTTCGCTGCCTCGGGGCGATATCTGAAGTCTGGACCAAAGGCTATGATTCCCTGCATGTTACAATAAAAAGCATCCCCAGTGTTAATTGCTCCTATAAAAGTAGGTTTCCTTGCCCTTGTCCCTACGGCGGCTTGTTCTTCCAATTTTATCTCCTCCACGAGCTTCTTGCCTTTGTCGTTGGCAGAGACCATGGTGCTCTAAACTTGAGAAGATTTCCTGACAGAAACAGTTCGAAACGAAAACACGACGAGAACACGATGCATAAACCTCGGGGGATCCTACGAAGTTTCAATGCATAAGGAAGGTACTGGCACGGAAACAAGGCGGAGACGGAGTTCGAGGGTGGCACACCCCCTCCAGGCGCGGCCAGGTTGGGCCCGTGCCTGGGGTGGGTTTGTCCACCCCGGACTCCGGTTCCTCCTCTGTTCCGTCTCGTAGTCTTCCTTATGTATTAAAAACATAAAAAACATAAAATGATTGGATTTTCACGAACCTTCTATTTTCACCACTTTTACCTGTTCAAAAACGAACTCTGCAGATTCCTTTTCTCCTTCTCCTGAAAATTTCCTTCATACAAAAACTCTTGCACAAACTCAATGGCAACATTAGTGTAAGCAAAAAAACAATATCCCTTAAGATCACACTTCAACTGAAAACCCATCAGAACAAAAGCTTCTGTAAGAGGCAAATGCAAATGACGGCAGAAATCTGTCAAAACAGACCGGCAGGTAAAGATTGATTTTTCCGAAAACCTTCTGTTGCTCAAATCAAAAAGTGCAGAACTAATTAAAGTTGGGTAATAACCTGGAGAACAAGCTCAGAAAAATGCAGCTCCATCCGAAGTACTGAGCTCCTTCACGAATTTTTACAATGCAGCACAAAAATCTGTCCCGGGACAACCACTTTTCACAACTCCTCTACTTCACAAAAGTAGTTGAACTTGACACAAAAACCAAAACAAAAAGGATAAGGAGAGGTTATTACTGAGGTAATAACTTCCAAGACTCAACAAAACTCTTGGGTTATCTCCCAACAAGTACTTTTCTTTAATGCCTTTAAGTTACGCTTGAAACTTTCACAGATGCTCACATAGGAGATAAATATTTGAAGTGAAAGAGAGCATCAAGAAGCAAATAACCAACACATTTGAGTCTAACCCACTTCCTATGAATGGGAGTATCATGATAAAACGAATTATTGAAACAAAAAGTCACTAGCATAGGAAGACAAAACAAATGCAACTTCAAAGCTTTCAACATAAAATGGGGAATAACATCATTGAGATGCATAAAACCATGTTTCCCTCTCTCAAAATAACTTTCAGTAGCACTTTGAATAAAGTTTACAATATAACTTTCACTGGCAACAACTTTATCATTAGAGTGAGCATACTTACAGTCACCAAAAAGAGGTCCAAGGTAATAGACTGGATCAATAGAAGCAAGTTGTTCCATCCTGAAATCTTTATTAGGCAAGCTATTTTCACAAGGAGCTTTAGCAAATTTGGAAAAGTTAAACTCATAAGAATCTCCATCAAACTTAGTTAAAACTTTCTCCTTCTTACAATCTATAATAGTTCCACAAGTGTTCAAGAAAGGTCTATCAAAAATGATAGGATAAGTTTTGCTAGCTGCTGAATTAAGCACTAGAAAATCAGCAGGATACTTAATCTTACCACAGAGAACCTCCACGTCTCTTATAATGCCAATGGGGCAAATGGTTTCCTTATTAGCAAGGTGAATAACCACATCAATGTCCTCAAGCTCACAAGGACCAATCTCATGCATAATTTCCCTATAAAGCTCATAAGGAATAACACTAGAACTAGCACCAGTATCTCATAAACCATAGTGGCAATGATCATCAATTTTAACAAAAAGCACAGGAACACTAGCTTTTCTAGCTTTACTAGGATGAGAGATAATATTAGAAGCGTCTTCACAGAAGACAATGTGCTCATCCTCTATATTTCTAGTGACAGTGTCTTTTATAATAATTACCATAGGTTCAACAATCAATTGCTTACCAGGCTCCACTGTTTTCATTGTACTTTTGTTATTTGCACTAATAATCATAGAATACTCCTTTACCTTAGCTGGGAAAGGCATTTTATCAACATGAGGTTCAGGCAAAATATGATTAGTAGTACAAACTTTAGTACTTCTAACGGGAACATGACTAACAACATCATTATACAGAGCATGGTATTTATTCCAATTCTTCTTGGGAATTTCTATGTAGGAGGAAAAGGCCTTAAAACAGTTGGCAATACTTTGGGAATCAAGAACAAACTCATTACTAATATCACGGAAGCTATCAGTTCCCATAAAAGATTTAATGCATTCATAATCATAGTTTATACCTGACTTTCTTCCTTTGTCATTCTCCCAAGCTTCAGTGTTGTCTTGAATACGGTCTAGTAAATCCCATTTAGCTTCTTCCTTCATACGTTTGAATGATCCGGCACAAAAAGCATCTAGTAAATCTTTATCATGAAGAGAAAGCCTAGCATAAAAGTTATTAAGAATAATATTGTTAGGGAGTTCATGAATAGGACATTTAAGCATTAATAACTTCAATCTCCCCCAAGCTTGAGTTGTACTCTCTTCATCAAGAGGCCAAAAGTTATATATAATATTTCCATCTTTATAAATTTCACTAGGAGGACAAAATTTAGAGTAAAAGAGAGATGCCATCTCCTCCATTCCATGGATTGTCCATTCTTTAGCAGCCTATATCATTCTTCAGCTCTCCCTTTCAAGGATATGGAGAGTAACTTCTTCACCTGTTCAGTTGTGATACCTGCACACTTAAACAACCCGCATAATTCATGGATAAATAGCAAATGATCACCAGGATGGACAGTTCCATCCCCTAAATAATAATTATCCATAACACGATCAACAATACTTGTAGGTATCTTAAAAGGATCTATCTCAACAGGTGGCGGTTCATCTACTACCCTAGCAGTGGTAGTAGTTTTCCCAAACATAAAACCAAGTGGGTTATCCATATTGGAAACAAAGTAACAAACAGTAACAAGAGCAATACTCACAGTAAAAGTTTCCTTTACCAGTTCCACTCTTCAATAGCGCTTCACTCCCCGGCAACGGCGCCAGAAAATAGTCTTGATGACCCACAAGTAAGGGGGTGTATCGCAGTACTTTCGATAAATAGGAGTGTCGATCCCAACGAGGAGCAGAAGGTGCTGAACAGTGGTATGGAGCAGGAAATCCCTGTAGATACTTAGCAAATGGATTTTTAGTGGTTTTCTGATAAGGCAACAAAACAAAGAGAAAGTAATAAAGACAACGAACAAACGGAGCAAGTGGCCCAATCCTTTCTTAGCAAAGGACAAGCCGGTGGAAATACTTATAAGGACCAAACATTCTCGAGGACACATGAGAATTCTGTCAAGTGCTTTCGCTTCAAATAGCTGAGTACTCTTCTCTGGTGTTGTAAGTGTTGTGTGGGTGAACCTGTGCCAACATACCGACCTTAGTTGGACTAATACATACTTGTGATTAAACCCCCTGCAAACATCCGTAACTACAGGAAAGTAATTAAGATATAAATCTAACCACAACCTTAAACTCTAAGATCCTACACTCCCTTGTGCAAAGGTGTCCTAACGGGGGTTCAGGTTTCTGTTACTCCGGCAACCCCACAATTAGTAGCCAAATACACAATGCATTCCCCTAGGCCCATAAATGGTGAAGTATCATGTAGTCGACATTCACATGACACCACTAGAAGAATAGCACCACAACTTAAATACTAAACCATCGAATAATAACTCATCACAGATTCACTACTAACAACATGACTTCTCCCATGTCCTCAAGAACACAACGAACTACTCACAAGACATCATATGGATCAATATCAAAGATGATATGGTAATGGATAACAATCTGAACATAAACAATAATCCAATGGTTCCACTCACAAGCATCAACTACAATAGTAATTAACACCGGGAAAATTTACCATAATGAACTAAGCAATATCCAACACAATTGTTACAGCGGGACGGAGTGGTGATGATGGTGCTGGTGGAGATGATGGTGTGGATGATGATGATCCCGATGAAGCCTAGCTTGAGATGGTGTTGATGGCGACGGTCTCCCCTCTTCGATAAGGAATTCCCCCGGCAGAAATCTGTCTGCTGGAGAGATCTTTCTCTCTCGGTGTTTTCCGCCCCCAGAGGCGGCGGAAATCTATCTGTGGTCGCTCCCCGAGGCTTAGGGTTCCGTAGGGAAGATATAGGCGAAGGGACGGAGTTGGAGGCCGGGCAGGTGGGCCACACCTGCCCTAGGCGCGGCCCAGGGTGGGCCCACGCCTAGAGGGTGTGGGGCCCCTGCGACCCCTCTTCGCTCCTCCTTCTGGCTTCCTTCGTCTTCTGGTAAAATAATATATTTCCATATTTTTCTGGTATTTTTCTAATCTTCACGAAATTGCACCGAAACGCCTTCTTTTCCATCAAAAACCAGACTCCGGCAGTCCATCCTCTAAGAATCATCCAACATGCATAAACAGATGAAAAGCCATAAGTAATACCTCATAATAAGACAAATATCAATGAATAGAGGTAGATTATGGTATAGAAAGGTGATGCAAATTGGGCGTATCACCGAGACGACATGAAGACGGAGTTTAAGTTTCACCATGTGTTCACCGAGATCGAACACTGTGAGAAATGGCGGGACACTCGCCTGAGCCTCGCCAAGACCAAGAACTGCGTGTACAACCCAAAGGCTCCTCCCCCTGCTGCCGGCTAAGGAAGGTCGGAGATCGGCTAGAAGAAGGCCAAGATGCTCAAAGCCGTAAGACCTCCCGCCGAGCGCTTGCAGGCTTCTATCAAGAAGCGCATCACCGACAACAAGGCACATGCCCGGAAGAGGGCGGAGAAGTCCGACGAGAGGTGGACACAACTGCTCCAAAACCAAGGCCGAAAGATCGACCTCCTGAAGGCCAACTTCGCCGCTAATAAGAGGAACACGGATCTCCAGTTCCTCATGGGCGGCGAGGAGACGTCGGCGATGAGTTCGCCGGTCAAGGCCTTGTACATGACGCGTCACAATGCCATTTTTCAGGAGGACGACGCCGAGATCATGCCAGTACTTGTGCCGAATGCCACTGTCACTGCCACACCGAGCCCTGCTTCCACCTCCTCCAACCAGTCGGCATCCGCCCACCCGTCGCATCGTCTACGCCGGAGGAGCCCATCGCGTCGACGACTGATCGCCGAGTTTTTTTATCTAGTTCTGTAATAATTTGTCGCCGAACTTGTTGGAGGTACTTCTGTCGAACATCTTTGACCGGTTTTTTGCCGGCAGAAACGATAAAATTCAAATATTCCGCTGTTTCTGTTTTGCCTGAAAACTCGGCCTAAGAATGCGAGTGAGAAACTCGACGTTTTCAGGACGAAAATGCACTCCGCCTAGGCATAGTTTAATCCGGATTTCGCCTAAAAACACCTAACCGAGTGAGATGCTCTAAGCCTACTCTCGCGGCACGAACACTCTCTTTAGTTGTTGCAGCTATCTCCCGTAGCTTCGAGGAGATCCATCCACCTATAGGCTATAGCTGGGTGATTGCCTGATTGGTCCGGATCGCTGCAGGCTTTGGCTGTCCCGGACCGTCGTCAGCTCAGCTTTGCCTTCCAGTAGTACCGCACGTCAGCTTCTTGCACTCTTCGGGACACCCCGGCCAGCCTGCGCGATTTCTGAATCCGCTCCTCGGTAGCACGCAATCACGATACTACTACTGTTCACCCCGAGATGCATTTCCATCTCCTCTCGCCGCGCAGAGGAAATCCTCGATTCGCTCGTCGATCCCCTCCATTTCCTCTCTGACCGCACCAGCTAGCTCTGTCTAGCCTGACTTGCAGGTTCCGTGCGGTCACGAGACGATGCGAGTTGATGACTCCTGCTCTACCTGGTTGCAAACAAGGCACCACCACGCGAACAAGGCAACGACAGCACAAGCAGCCCGGTGAAGAAGAACCCCGGGGAGGGGCGTTGCGTTGATCCCCCTGCCGTATGTTCAGTGCTGAACACGAGTAAAGAACCCGCCGGCGGAGGAGGAACAACCGGTGGAGACCACGGTCACGAAGGAGCTCGAGTTACTCGATGACACGGACAACGAGGAGGACACCGAGGAGTTGGATTTCCTCGATGACGCCGACGAGGAGGAGCCCGTGGACCAGCGGGCGCTCCTCGCGTCCTTCCACACGACGCGAGACGAACAAGCCGCCAACATTATCGGTGCCACCGTCGAAGGTCACGTCATCATGGCCTCCATCCACTCGTCCGCTCAGGAGGAGAGAGGTCGCCATTTCATCGCTGCCGAGAGGGAGGCTACAGCGAAGAAGCGGGTCGAGCTGGAGGCCACCAAGCGAGTGGCCGCCGCCATCGAGAAGGAGGTCGTTCGGAGGAGCACGATGCCAAGCAAGTGGACGCCGACGAAGTTGCGCTCTACAACGACCTTCTCGGATAGGCCGCGGGCGCGGGCGCGGGCGTCTTAGTGGTGGTTGGGAACCGCCAGCGTTACTTCCAGCAGCGCAACGCAACAACAGAGTAACATCGGGCAGCCTATGCCGACAGGACTGCAAGGAGGGAGGCGAGAAGGGCATCCACGTTAGCAGCGGCTGTAGGAGACACACAGTCGCCGCAGGAGAACACGGGGAGCTGCCCACATGATAGCACCAGCCCCGACTCGGCCAACCTGTAGTGGTAGGGGTAGGGTAGCATCACCAGGATCCTCGTCGGCCCGAACTCCGGCAACTACTAGGTGAACAACCGACACCATGTATCTATAACTCTTTTAATTGCAATGGAAACAAATTGCCTCTCAGTGACATGTGAGCCACATAGAGGATGCTTTCGATGTCCGTGTGGATATGCGCGAGCGCAAACACAGCCCTAATTTGGACCTCAAATGCGCCGGTCCGGGACCATCGGACGGTTTACCCCTCCTCGGTTGGGTGTTGTTTCTTGGGCCTTGCTATGTGCGGAGAGCGAAACGAACAGGAAAAGAACGTTTAGGCAGCCCCGTTGGATATATGATCCCTATAAAATGTATGCAACGAATAAACCAAATATATCTAGACCTATAGGATAAATTGCATTAGTAATGAACTAATATGAATTTATAGAAGAACTAGAACTTTCCTGGGTAAAGTTTATTGAGGGAGTTAACCATTTTGATAATATGGTTAACCCCCTATTCCACTATCCGTGTCTCCATTATCAAAAGAGATTCCTATCTAAAATATTAGAAAGTATTTTGCTGATATTTTTATTGTTTATGGAATTAATACACCATTTAATTGATATCATTTAGCAGAATGAATATGCATCCATCTTTTGGCTCGAGAATTTCACAGGATAGAGATATGGCATGAAAAATAGGCTAACATGTGAAGAAAATGGTTGTCCAACTGAAAAACCAGTTTTTTTTAGCACAAGGCTGCATCTCCCACAAACCAGGCATCTGCACACTGTTTTTCTTTTCGGGGTACTAGACTGATACACAAGATTTCCTGCACTCTAACCGACCAGATAATTGTCTCAAGGGCCTAACCACAGTCTCGGCCTTTCACTTCCCTAAATGCGCTAAGGCCTAGTTAGGCCCAAATCGCCGATGCTCCGATGCAAACACCACCACCTTCCGCACTCCCCACGCCGCGATCCCTCTCCCCTCCCGGATACGGAATGCCAAACCAAAAAAACTCAACCAATCTCGATCCGGAGCACAGCCAGTAGCCAGCCAATCTGCTCCTAGCCTGGATTGGATTAATTAGACTAATCACCTCCTACCCGATCCCGGCTGCGGTGCCGGTGCGGCCCCCGAAAATTCCATGCTTTAATCCCGTCCTCGCTATAAATCCATCTCCTTTCCTAGCTCTCTGGCTACCCCTCCTCCTGGGCATCCTATCTGTCCACCTACCCACTCGGCGACCTAGCTAGGGTTTTGGCCGGGGGTTACTGGCCATGGAGAGGGAGGGTCACCCGGCCGCCGCCACCCCCGTCCGCCGCTGGGCGGAGGACGTGATCGTGCTGTCCTCAGCGGGGCGGCAGCGGCCGTCGTCGTCCGAGGGCGGGCAGCAGGAGCCGCCGCCGGAGAAGCTCTACTACAAGACCAAGCTCTGCGACAAGTACGAGGCCATCGGCAGCTGCATGTACGACGACGGCTGCACCTTCGCGCACGGCCGCGCCGAGCTCCGCCCGCCGCTCCCGCCCCCTCCCGTCCCGCCCCACGGCTTCGGCGGCGCGGTCTGGCGCCGGACGCCGCCGGGCCCCGACCAGGACCAGCAGCAGCGGGCCGGCGGCGGATACTTCGGCGGCGGCGGCAAGGTGTGCCACAATTTCAGGGACAAGGGCTCCTGCCATTTCGGGGACAAGTGCGCCTTCCCCCACGCCTCCCCCGCGGCGACGGCTCCTGGCGGTACGTGCACGCGCGCGCGCACCCCCTCGCTCGCTAGCTAGACGACTAGATCCCGCTCCCCGCGCACGTGTGCGTGCATGGCCGATCGCGCCCGGATCTCACGGATTCCGTGCCTCGATTTTCAGGCCCCGGGGAGCAGAAGGAGGCGCGGAGGAGCGCGACGCAGGCCGCCACGGCGCCGCGCTACGCCGGCGGCCCGGCCGCCGGGAGGCTGTTCCCGCCGGTGCCTGCCGCCGCGGCCGTGCGCGACCGTCTTCGCCAGATGGCGCCCGAGGAGGAGGGCGGCGGCGGCAAGGGCAGCGTTCTGGAGCTTATGGCCCTCCGGAAGACGAAGGGCATCTACGGCGACTGGCCGGAGCAGTACTCCTGATCATCATCACACCGATCCACCGAACAAACACCATGCGCGCGTATATCCATATACACATATTACCATTGCGAACCGCAACCAACAGAACAGAACAAAAGGGGGTGCATTTGCTGAGTTGATAAGTCCGATTGTTGTTCAATTCGTGCATGCGAATCCATGTAATCCGTATGATCAGACCTGCGTCGCTGTCCCCGTATCATGAGAACAGAATATTTTATCACAGATATTTTTTTCTCAATCCATATTGCGTTTTACAGTGGGCCTTCACGGCCCATTGGGCCCCCATTTGTCGCTCAGTGGTTAGTGGTTACAGACTTACAGCAGAGGGAGATGCGGATCTCTTCATTTGCAGGCAACTGGATCCCTAGGAGCAGAGCTGCAGTCTTCCTGAGCTGCAGGTGAAGAAGAATCATGGGATCTGCGGTTGGAGCCGTACTGGTGCTTGTGGCAGCATGTATAACCCTTGCGCTACCCTGCACTCTGGCTTCTTCTCGCAAGTAAGTTCCTGGTTTGCTCTTTTATATCCCCCTCCTGTTGTGGGGATCTCTGATTGGATTTGATTAGTACCACAAGAAGTGTTTCTATCTATAGATGAACTGTGTATGTCTGGCTTGATTCAGTTCCTCGGATTGAATCTCTATTGATTTATGCTTTGATTTCTACAATAGGTCAACCCATTAAGTGCCCCCAACCCTGCATATTGATTCAAGTCTAATCACAATCTTTCCTCCAGAATAGCATAGTGATCACCAATTTTGAGTTAATTGGTGAGATGGGCAAACTCATAATAGGTTCAGTTCAGACGGCCTGAAGTAAACTATCAAATATGACACTGTCTAGATTCGGGTTGTTGGTTTGAGGTTTGAGTGAGATGCTTTGATGATCATACTGTTTACATCATCAAATTTAGTCTTATGAATGGCCACTGTTATAGCACGCCGATTAAACATCCACCACATGAAGAGGCAAGTCAATTCTAATGAGGAAGTAAATTGCATTCTCGAACTGGCGCCAAATTGCTCGTGCCCTTTTTTTAAATTAAGTAGAAACAACCATGAGGTACCCCCTACAGCGTGTAGTGCTCGAACGCAGGTGGTGAGCTCTGCGTGTGCCTCTTGCCATCCTACCGACGCTCGGTTCATGAATGTAAAACGTAATTCTAACTTATAAGATGGGTGTCTATTTGGAGATGAACTGTGTATGGCTGGCTTGATTCAGTTTCTAGGATTGGATCTTCATGGCTTTATGGTTTTATCTGACATGGTTGTTTTGATGTGGACACCTACAGTAAATGCAGGGTCAGTCCATTAAGTCCCCCAGCCCTGCTTATCGATTAAAGTCCTGAATACAATCGTTCCCCTGTAATAGCATACTGTCCACCATTTTGAGTTAATTGGTGAGATGGTTGAACTGACATCAGGTTCAGTTCAGAAGGCCTGAAGTAAACTATTTAACATAATATTATCTACAGTAGTATACTGGATTTGCTGGCTTGAAGTTGAGTGAGATAATTTGATGTTCATACAGTTCACATCATCATTTTAGTATCATCAATGACCACTGAAGTAGCATCCCAGTTAAAAATCAGCTACAGAGAGAGCCAAGCCCAAACCTATGGGAAAGTAGTTTCTAACTTTTTCTTGACCACGTGTGAAATGTCTGTGCTGATTTTTTAATAAGGAGAGGCACCCCCTGTGGAGCATGGTGCTCAAATCTGGACGGTGAGCTGTGCGTGCACCCATGCTTGTGCCTCTAGCCATCTGGCCGCGCCCCGTTCCTGAGAGTAAATTGCAATAATAACTTATAAGATGTGTTTCTATTTGGAGATAAACTGTGTATGGCTGGCTTGATTCAGTTTCTAGGACTGGATCTCCGCTGGTTTATGGTTTCATCTGTTCAATAGTTGTTGATGTGGGCAGCTATAGTAAATGCAGGCTCAACCCAAAGTTCTCCACCCGTGCATATTGATTCCAGTCTGATCACAATCTTTTCTCTGTAATAACATACTCCTCACTGTTTTTAGTTAATTGGTCAGATTGTCAAACTGGCATTAGGTTCAGTTCAGAAGGCCTGAAGTAAACTATCAAACCTACTAGTATTATATAGTGTACAGGATTGTTGGCTTAAAGCTTGAGTGAGATAATTTGATGATCATACAGTTTACACCATCGATTTAGTCCAGTCAATTATCACTGAAGTAGCATTCCCAGTTAAACATCACCTACAGAAAGAGCCTAGCCAAATCTGTTGGATAGTAATTTACAAACTTTTTCTCGAAAACGCGTCAAATGTCCTGCCTTTTTTTAATAAGGAGACACACCCCCTGCTGAGCACGGTGCTCGAATGCGGGCGGTGAGCTGTGTGTGCACGTGCACGTGCGCGCGTGCCTCTAGACATCTGGTTGATGCTCTGTTCCCGGAAGTAAATTAAAATTATAAGATGTTATTTGAGGAAGATATTAAGGTGCACTTCAATTTTACCCTTTTCAGGTTTGATCTGAATATTGCGCAACCAAAATTACAGAATTCCACAGATGGATATTTAATTGCAAGCTCACATGGTGATTTTGACCCTTCGAAATCAAAGAGACTCTCATGGCATCCAAGGTTTGCCTCATCACCTCTCTGTAACGTGTATCTTTAGCCCAGAACTATATTTTGAAAAATAGCAGCTCATTTGTTTTTCCTTTACTAGCAGTTAAGCATTTGTTACCGTGAATTTGTGGTGCATTTTCTAAAATCAAAAATTGCGTGGTGCGGGAAAGATCTTCTGGACTTATAGTTGTACTCAGATGCTCTCTTCTTTTTATGTGGACAAATCCATGTTTCTTGCCTTAATTTAGGGTCTTCTTGTATGAAGGTTTTCTCTCTCAGATGGAGTGCGACCACTTAGTATCAATGGTAATTTATCTCATTATCCGTATCACAGCTCAGTCATTGCATTCAGGTTATTATAAAAATGGCTTGCATTCTGCTATTGAAGGTTATGTTTTAATTATTGCAGGGACGTGTACTTGTTACTGATGGTGCTCGAAATATTTCCCAGGACATTACTGATGCAGGCGCCATATTGCGCCTGGATGATAGCAAGGTCAGCATACATACTGCTTTTCATGATATTTTCGTAAGTGGCTCTTTGGATATCATGCATAACATGTGCAAAGAGAACAAAACTTGAATTCCTCTATTTATCTATCTTGTATCATTTCGTCTGAAATGATGCCTACCTGTGTGTGACCTGTGTGAGTAAACAGATCTGTAACTAATTGAAGTTGCAATTATTGTTTTTTTATATTGCAAACCTGTGAAGAAAATGCATATTTATCAACTATTCTTTTGGATATATTGTATATAGTAGATGCTAAAACTTTCCAAATAAAAAATGACGTTGGGGTCTACTACTGAGCCCTGGACTGTTCTACTTCTAAATGTTGATGTTTTATATTCCTTTTGAAGGACCTAATTGTTTCGAAGATTGAAGATAGGATATCATTATGGAGTTTTATTCCAAAAGGTATTGCTTGTTCCACAGGATTACTCTTTCTGTAATTCCGTGTAACCTTTCTGTGTGTCGATTGTTGACATTCTTACTGGTTTCAGAGCATGGAGAGGGCATGCATATTTTGAAGTATGGAGCAAACCAAAGTGACCAAAACAAGGATGAAACTCAATCAAGCAGTGGTGGCAATAGGCTTGTGACCATTTTGGTTTATCTTTCTGATATCAAGCAAGGTGGTGAAACTGTTTTCCCCAGATCTGAGGTAACCATTTTGTCACCAGGCCTACCTGTCAGATGCCCTCGTCAGAATGACTAGGCAAATTGATGTCGATATGTTCTTTCCTTGAGTGATTTTTAATCATGTGAAAAAGTGGAAGTCTTAATCAAATGTATGCGCACAGCTGAAGGATACTCAACCTAAGGAAGGGGCACTTTCTGAATGCGCTGGTTATGCAGTGAAACCTGTGAAGGGCAACGCGATTCTGCTGTTCAATTCAAGGCCTGACGGAACGGCCGACATGGATAGTCAATATGTGTCTTGTTCCGTCCTCGAAGGGGAGAAATGGCTTGCCATAAAACATATGCATGCAAGCAAGATTGAGAAACCAAAACCTTCACCCGCATCCGAGGATGATTGCTCGGATGAAGATGATAAGTGTGTTGGTTGGGCTGCCTCCGGCGAATGTGAGAGGAACCCTGTCTTTATGTTAGGCAGCCCAGACTACTATGGCACTTGCCGGAAGAGCTGTCATGCGTGCTGATTTTTTTGTTGTTGTCTTGACGAGCATGGTATAATGTTTTTGTTTAATACAAGTATTGATGTGGTGATTTGGAGGTCTGAAACTGACCATTCTTGTCAGTTGATGAAAAATAATGCTAAGTTGATCCTGTTTATCAGAAAATGTTGCTATGGCGGCATGTCTAATCCTGCATTGTTACATTGTTGCTGTTTCGGGTGCACATGAATAATTTGTGCATAAAGTGTTAATTTCTTTCTATACAACAGTACTAGTTACTTTTGGAACGTACCCATATCTTTTGGCCAAGCTCTTGTCTGTTGTAAGCATAAGCAAGGAAGGTGCCAGTGCCAGATAGGCAGATTCAGATATAGGTTTCCTTCCCAGCGTGTAAACACCAAGATGTACAGTTCAATCTCCAACTCAAATGGAAAAAAAAACATGAGTGACAATTGCAATTTGCAAGCGAGCAATACAGTTCATCACTTCAATTCCTATTGATCAGTGGAACGCTTGCGGTGCTAACATTCTAGGATGCATAATACCGGTGACAGGTGGGACAACTTAAACTAAGTGGAATCGCCGCGCTGTGTCAGTATGAGAGTACAATATAGTATAATTATGCTCTATTCAAATTATATTCAATCAAGTCGTTGTAGTATAGTGGTAAGTATTCCCGCCTGTCACGCGGGTGACCCGGGTTCGATCCCCGGCAACGGCGCATTTTGTTCTCTTGGCGTTCCTCTTTTCCATTTTTCTCATGTCGACATCCAGCTGCTAATTCATCTTCTTTGTGCGCTATAACATCTTCCTAGTTAAAATATAAGATGTTTTAGTTTTATAAAGCAAATGTATCTAGACTTGTTTTAGTATCTAGATTCACTCAACTTTAGGATGAATCTACACACTAAAATAAATCTAGATTCATTTTCTTCACAAACCTAAAACATCTTATATTTTAAAACAGAGGGAGTAGGATCGATGTGCTACACTGTGTTATCTTCTTTTCTTCTGGTGACCCATAAAAATGACGCCCTTGGATTTATTAAGTACAAAACGTTGCATAAAAACAGAGAAAAAACAATGATATGTGGCAGTGGCACACACAAAACGACAGGGGGGCCAAATATATGTATCGAACATTCTCTTTTTGTTTCTTCGAAACGACAATGTGACTTTGCAGGTTGATGTTGCTTGTTCCGCATGTGCTACAATCATTTTTTTGGCTATTTCAATTATGGGTGGATTTTGGAATTGCTCAAAGCAAGTGAGTATTGTGCTCAATGTTGGTGTATGTAGTGTGGACAACTAGTCATTTTTGGAGAGCATGAACGTGGCTTCTCATGACTATGTGGCGTATGAAGAAACCCCATCACAAGTGTATGAAACAAACCATGTTGATCAACTTCACTTTGGCGATGAAGGTTTCGTGGAATCAACGCCAAAGGGGAGATCAGGTAACTACAACGTGCAAGAAGACCTTTTGATTATTGTGGCATGGAAGAGGATAGGGCTAGATCCGGCGGTCGGCACCGAGCAACCGAAAGATACATAATGGGTAAGAGTGAAGGAGTTCTTCGATCTTCACAATGAGGGTGGCAATGAAAGAACCGCGGCTTCTATTCACCATCGATGGGCCACAATCTCCACCGATTGTCAAAAGTGGTCAGCACACTTGACAAATTTGAAGTGAATGAACCTAGGTGGCACGAATGATGTGGATAGGGTGAGTGTTTGCATCTTACTTTTCTTTATTCAAGTAGCACAATTTCTTCTTTGTCTTGTATGTGGCTAAAATTATCTTTCTCTACTCTCATATATAGAAGAACATGGCACAAAATATGTTCAAGAAAATATTGGGCAAAGGAGACAACAACAACAACAACAAGAAGGGTAGAGCTTTCACTTTGCATCATTGTTAGACCGAACTTGAGAATGATGAGAAGTGGAAAAACCATGACATCCATGAGGCTCCTGATACGTCCAATTTGCATCACCATTCTATATCATAATTTGCCTCTACTCATTGATATATTTCATATTAAAAGGTGATACTTATGTCTTTTCATATGTTTTTGCATGTTGGATGATTCTTGGAGGATGAACCGCTGGAGTCAGGATTCTGATGGAAAAAGAGGTGTTTTGATGCAATTCCGCGAGGATCAGAAAATACCAGAAAAACTACGAAAAATCCTATTTTACCAGAAGACGAAGAATGCCAGAAGGGGAGGCGGAGATGGGCTACACGGGGCCCACACACCCCAGGTGCGGGTCACCCCTAGGCCACGCCTACAGGGGGTGTGGCCCACTTGGCCCACCTCTGGCTCCGCCCTCTCGCCTATATCTTCTCCTCGAAACCCTAATACACACGGAGCGACCACAGAAAGATTCTGCCGCCTCTACGGGGCAGAAAACACCGAGAGAGAAAGAGCTCTTCGGCAGACGGATTTCTACCAGGGAAATTCCTTCCCGGAGAGGGGAGATCGTCGCCATCAACACCATCATCAAGCTAGACTTCATCAGGATCATCTCATCTCCATCAGCACCATTATCACCACTCCATCCCGTTGTAACAATTGTGTTGAATCTTGCATAGTTCTTAGGGGAAACTTTCCCGGTGTTGATTATTATTGTAGTTGATGCTTGTGAGTGGAACCATTGAATTATTGTTTATGTTCAGATTGTTATTCATCACCATATCCTCTTTGATCTTGATCCATATGATGTCTCGTGAGTAGTTCGTTTAGTTCTTGAGGACATGAGATAAGTCATGTTGTTAGTAGTGGATTTGTGTTGAGATATTATTCAATGGTTTAGTATTTAAGTTGTGGTGCTATTCTTATAGTGGTGTCATGTGAACATCGACTACATGATACTTCACCATTTATGGGCCTAGGGGAATGCATTGTGTATTTGGCTACTGATTGTGGGGTTGCCGGAGTGACAGAAACCTGAACCCCCGTTAGAAAACCATTGCACAAGGGAATGTAGGATCTCAGAGTTTAAGACTGTGGTTAGGTTTATATCTTAATTGCTTTCTTGTAGTTGTGGATGCTTGCAAGGGTTCACCCACACACAACACTTACAAAACCAAAGAAGACTACTCAGTTATATGAAGCGAAAGCACTTGACAGTATTCCCATGTGTCCTCGAGAACGGCTGGTACTCATTAGTATTTACACCGGCTTGTCCTTTGCTAAGAAAGGATTAGGCCACTTGATGTTGTTATTTGCTATCTTTATTTACTTGCATTTTATTTCTTTGCTTTATCAGAAAACCCCTAAAAATTCGTTTGCTAAGTATTTACAGAGAACTCTTGAGCCAGTTTCACTAGTCAGCACCTTCTGCTCCTCATTGGGATCGACACTCCTATTTATCGAAAGTCCTACGATACACCCTCTGTACTTGTGGGTCATCAAGACTATTTTCTGGCGCCGTTGACGGGGAGTGAAGCACTATTGAAGAATGGAATTGGTAAAGGAAACTTCTACTATGATTATTGTTTTTTATTTCTGTTTGTTACTTTATTTCCAATATAGATAACCCACTTGGTTTTATGTTTGGGAAGACTACTACCCCTTCTAGGGGAGTAGATGAACCACCACCTGTTGAGATAGATCCTTATAAGATACCTATAAGTATTGTTGATCGTGTTATGAATAATTATTATTTAGGGGGTGGAACTATCCATCCTGGTGATCACTTGCTTTTTATCCATGAATTATGCGGGTTGTTTAAGTGTGCAGGTATCACAACTGAACAGGTTAAGAAGAAGTTACTCTTTATATCTTTTAAAGGAAGAGCTGAAGAAAGGTATAGGCTGCTGGAAAATGGACAATCCATGGAATGGGAGGAAATAGTACCTCTCTTTTATTCTAAATTCTATCCTCCCGGTGAGATTCATAAGGATACAAATCTGATATATAACTTTTGGCCTCGTGATGGAGAGAGTACAGCTCAAGCTTGGGGGAGATTGAAGTTACTAAATGCTTAAATGTCCTATAAATTAACTCCCTAACAACATTATTATCAATAACTTTTATGCTAGGCTTTCTCTTCATGATAAAGATTTACTAGATGCTTCTTGTGCTGAATAATTCACACGTATGAAGGAAGAAGCTAAATGGGATCTTCTAGACCGTATTCAAGAGAACACTAAAGCATGGGAGAATGACAAAGTAAGAAAGTCAGGTATAAATTATGATTATGAATGCATTAAATACTTTATGGGAACTAATGGCTTCCATGATATTAGTATTGAGTATGGTCTGGATTCTCAAAGTATTGCCAATTGTTTTAAGGCTTTTGCCTCTTGCATAGAAATTCACAAAAAGAAGTGGAATAAGTACCATGCACCTTATAAAGATGTTGTTAATCATGTTCCTGTTAGAAATACCAAAGTTTGTACTACTAATCATATTGTGCATGAACCTTATGTTGAAAAAACACCTTTCCCAGCTAAGGTAAAGGAGTATTCTATGATAATTAGTGCGAATAACAAAGGTACAAAGGAAGCTGCGGAACCTGATGAGCAAATAAATATTGAACATGTGGTAGCTATTGTGAAAGATCTTGTTACTAAAAATATAGAGGATGAGCACATTGTCTTCTATGAAGACGCTTCTAATATTATCTCTCATCCTAGTAAAGCTAGAAAATCTAGTGTCCCTGTGCTTTCTGTTAGAATTGGTGATCATTGCTATTATTGTTTATGTGATACTAGTGCTAGTTCTAGTGCTATTCCTTATGAGCTTTATAGGGAAATTATGCGTGAAATTGGTCCTTGTGAGCTTGAGGACATTGATGTGGTTATTCACCTTGCTAATAAGGAAACCATATGCCCTATTGGTATTGTAAGAGATGTGGAGGTTCTTTGTGGTAAGATTAAGTATCCAGCTAATTTTTTAGTGCTTAATTCAGCAGCTAGTAAAACTTGTCCTATCATTTTTGGTAGACCTTTCTTGAACACTTGTGGAGCTATTATAGATTGTAAGAAGGAGAAAGTTTGAACTAAGTTTGATAGAGATTCTTATGAGTTTAACTTTTCCAAATTTGCTAAAGCTCCTTATGAAAATAGTTTGTCTAATGAAGATTTCAGGGTGGAACAACTTGCTTCTATTGATCCAGTTTATGACCTTAGACCTCTTTTTGATGATTGTAAGTATGCTCATTTTGATGGTAAAGTTGTTTCTTGCGATAATTATATTGTCAACTTTGTTCAAAGTGCTGTTGAAAGTTATTATGAGAGAGGGAAACATGGTTTTATGCATCTCAATAATGTTAAGTTTCCCCGTTTTATGCTGAAAGCTTTGAAGTTGCATTTATTTTGTCTTCCTATGCTAGTGGACTTTTGTTTCAATAATTTGTTTTCTCATGAGACTCCTTTGCATAGGAAGTGGGTTAGACTCAAATGTGTTGGATATTTGCTTCCTGATGCTCTATTTCACTTCAAAACCACATCTCCTATGTGAGCATTTTTTAAATTATCATGCCTAACTTAAAGGCATTAAAGAAAAGTACTTCTTGGGAGATAACCCAATAGTTTTGTTGAGTCTTGTAAGTTATTACCTCAGTAATAACCTCTCCTTATCCTTTTTGTTTTGGTTTTTGAGTCAAGATCAACCACTTTTGAGTAGTGGAGGAGTTATGAAAAGTTGTTGTCCCGGGACAGATTTTTTGTGTTGCTTTGTAAAAATTCGTGAAGGAGATCAGTACATCGGATGGAGCTGTGATTTTCTGTGCTCATGCTCCCAATTGTTAGATAACTTTCATTAGTTCAGCACTTTTTGATTTGAGCAACAAAAGATTTTCGAAAAAATCAATTTTTACCTGCTGGTATGTTTTGACAGATTTTTGCCATCATTAGCATTTGCTTCTTATAGTGATTCCCTTTCAAATTCTTTTTGATATTTTGAAAGGAGTTGCTTCAGTAGCTTTTGCTTTGTTGGTATTCAGTTGAAATTAGTACCTAAAGGTTTATTGTGTTTGCATACCCTAATGTTGCCATTGAGGTTTGTGTAAGCCTCGTATGAAAGGAATTTTCACGAGAAGGAGAGAAGAAATCTACAGAGTCCGTCTTTGAATAGGTAAAAGTACTGCAAACTAAAGGTTCGCAAAAAAACCTTTTTATTTATATTTTTGATGTTTTTATTTCATACGGAAGGTTACGAGACGGAACTGAGGAGGAAACGGAGGCCAGGATGGCCATACCCACCCCAGGCGCGGGCCCCAGCTAGCCGCGCCTAGAGGGGGTGTGAGCCCCTGAACTCCGTCTCCGCCTCGTTTTCACACAGTACCTTCCTTATGCATTTAAACTTCGTAATATATAACCCCCGGATCCCCCGAGGTTCGTATACCGTGTCCTCGTCGTGTTTACGTTTTGATCTGTTTCTGTCAGGAAATCTTCTCAAGTTTAGAGCACCATGGTCTCCGCCAATGACAAAGGCAAGAAGCGCGTGGAGGACGATGCTCAAAACCCCAAGTAGGAGGAGATCTTGGTTGAGGATGAAGAATACATGAAGGAGGAAGAGTATCCGGACACCCGCGCTACCGTCGCAAGCATTGGAGTGGTGGAAAACCCTATCAACCTTAGGAGGACAGCACAGATGTCTACAAGAGGGAGAACTCCGCGTCATATCCTCGCTCCACAGTCACTTCCTTCACGCACCAAGAACCCCTTCCATACTATCTTAATTGAACAACAATACCAGAAGGTGCCCCAAGGGAATTTGCCCTCTGTTTGGGATCTGCCTCGTTCTAACAATGCAACGAAGGAACACACTAAGAAGGAAGAGTGGGGAAAGAATAACAAGGACTGGGATTCTCGATCCGACATGATCATGAACCGCATTGAGAAAAATTCGGAGTTGATTCGTACTCTAACCTCTGAGATTGAGGATTTGAGGGAACCGATTTAAGAGCTTATCAAGAGAACACCACCATCACCAAAGGAGTGATTCGTCATCAGGTTTGGCATCCCCTTGGCTTGTTCCAAGCTTGGGGGAGTGCCGCGGTATCACATTATTATCTTTTATCTTTTTACCTTTTTAGTAGATTCATATCTTGGGTAGACAAGTTATCTTATAGGTTGGTTTGCATATGGAAGTATCTCCTCTTTAGTTGGTTATCTATGTATCCCTTGGTGTGAGTGCCAAGCTTCATCTTTTACTTTTTGCACTTGTTATTTTAGTTTGCAATTTCTATTATATGATTGATCTTGTTGATCAGTATTGGTATCACTTTGGGAGCATCAAGTAGATCTAAATTGGTTTTGGCAAACCGAGCTCTGGTCAGTAGCAACACTTTTTGAGTTTTGGAAGGAAAAGAGAAAAAGCTTACAGGTATTTTGTATCATTTATTTTCTTTCTTGGTTGGCTCATAAGCTTAGTATTCTTTATGTCTTCAAGGAAGATTGCATGTTTGGCTTTATCACTTATAGGTTTGCTTGTTTCCTTCAACTCTTTTGCTTACTACCTAGCCTTGCTAGCCAAAAACCTGTATTGAGAGGGAATACTTCTCATGCATCCAATCCCTTCAAACCAAAACATGTGCTATTTGTGTCCACCATATCTACCTATTAGCATTATTGATATTCCAAGCAAATTATCAAGCTTCATCTATCTTTCGAATTAAAAAATTATTTTGTTATGTGAAAACTAGTTAGTAAAGCTCTCATGAACTTGATGGCATACCTTATTTTCCTGTCCTTAATAAACTTGAATCATTGTGTCATCGAAGTTGTATATGCTTGCATCTATACGTTAGGGTTAGCAGAACCGTGATGTCACGGGGAACGCTTTCAACACCTATAATATACATACCTAGTTGATATCATGCTCTTTTGTCTGCGGATGCCGTCGGTGTGAAATAAAAGGGGAGCTTGTAAGTCCATAAAGTTATGTGCATTGTGTTAGAGAAACGCCTGGGCCGCTAGCCTAAGCCATGCCTAATCATGGTGGAAACTTGCAGCATCACTATAATGACATCTATGAAGCACTCTTCTTATAAAAAAAGATATGCAAGATTCAGAAAAAAGGGGAAAGAGAGAAAAATGCACCATATTCCCATGGTAAACAAGAAGATCGTTGAGATGCTCGTTGTCTGCTTGCCTTGTCATTGTGATATGAGAAAGCTCCTGTGTCATGTGCAAGGGGTACCCCATTGGCGGTTCTCTATGATACGCATGTACTTACTATGACAAGAACTTACCGGTAACTAAAGTTGAGTAGCATGAGGAGCGGCCCTCGCACTCAAGGGACATGAGATTGCCAACTTATATTTCGTCAAGCATATACTTCATCTTTGTTCACTTTAACCTTAATCACCTTAAGATGCTTATGATAGGGACAATGAGAGCTCAAAGCTAGTAAGTACCATAATCTTTTGAAAGCTCTTTATGAATTTGAAATCTCTGCTTCCCTCTATGAAGGGCCTTTCTCCTACTTCTAAGTTGAGTCAGTAAACCTACTTCCTCTCTATCTCTAGCAAGCATTTGAGTTGTTGTGTTTCAAGCATTCATATGATGGTTTATTCAATCATGTTCTTTATCTTCTTTGTTTGCACAAGAGTCTTATCTAAATGAGTATTACTTTGAAAGCCTTCATTCTGAAAAACCTTTTATGTTTGAGCAAAGAGTACTCTTATTGTAAAACTTCTACAAAAGCTTTATTTGTGAAACTATTTGCCAGTTGTTCTCTGACCAAGAACAAAGTTTGCCAATCCCAATTATGATTTGTATTTATGCATCTCTATTTTGACTCCTATACTTGTTGCAAGCCAAGTTATAAAATGGTGAGTTGCTTTCTTCTATGAGTTGTGTAATGGTAAGTGTGATGTTTCTTGTCCGTATTCTTTTATCGACACTTCACTCCATAAATCTATGGACATGTTTACTGAGCTCAGTTTTCGCTTGGGGGAGTTGATACGTCCAATTTGCATCACCATTCTAGATCATAATTTGTCTCTATTCATTGATATATTTCATATTAAGAGGTGATTGTAGGGGTTCGTAGCATGGAAAACAAAAATTTTCTATCGCATACAAACAAACAAGCCAAGATCTATCTACTAGATTGTAGCAACGAGTCGATGGAATAACTCACCCTCGAAGATTCCTAAGTGTTTAACGAGAGCAGATTCTCGTGGGTGATGTAGTCGTACTCTTTCCGATCTCAAGATCGCGTAGACGATCCTTCCGGCGCCACGTTCCAGCAGCGCCCCCGCAGTCGGTCACACGTTCGGTACTCGACGAAGACCTTCCTCTCCCTTGTTCCAGCAGGCAGCGGAGGTTGTAGCACTCTCCTCGCGATTCCGGCAGCACAACGACGTGGTACCGGAAGTAGAGGGGAAATCCCGCAGGGCTTCGCCTTAAGCCGGTGCGAGTATGGTGGAGCTTATGAGAGAGGCTATTAGTGGTCTAGTAATTAGACACACCAATTAGAGGGCTCTAAACCAATTAGAAGGCTCTAAACCGAAATAGCTCTAAACCGGGGTTTAGATCTAGGGTTTAGTTTAGAGGATAGGAACTTGTGTGTGCTAGGAGGGGCAGCCCTGCCCCTCCCTTTATAGGTGGGAGGGCCGGCGGCCAAGGGGAGGAGTCCCTCCCCAAGTCGGCCTTGGGAGGCGCGCCGGCCAAGGGGACTCCTCCCCCAAGTCGGTTTCCTCTTCTCCTCCTCTTTCCACTTTCCAAAACTTGCCGTTTGACTTTCAAACTAGCCGTTTGACTTTTCAATTTAGGATTTAAATAAATCCTTTATTTTGGGCAGCGAAGACACTTAGTACATGATGCAATCATTCCAACTTACAATGACACATTCATGTACCCTTCCCCCCTCCGGAGTGCCGGACATTCCGGGACCTTCTAGAATGTTCCCGATGAAAAACACCGGAACCATTCCCCAACTCCGAAACGGGACTTTCCTTATATGAATCTTATTCTCCGGACCATTCCGGATCACCTCGTGATATCCCGGATCCCATCCGAGACTCCGAACAACATTCGGTCTCTTTCTCATAATACCATAACTACTCAAACAACGTCGAATCCTTAAGTGTGTCTCCCTACGGTTCGTGAATTATGCGGACATGATCGAGACACTTCTCCGAACAATAACCAATAGAGGAATCTGGAAATTCATATGGTTCCCACATATTTCTACGATTACTTTGCGATCGAATGAACCACTTACATACGATACCAATTTCCCTTTGTCTCACGATATGTTACTTATCCGAGGTTATGATCGTCGGTATCTCTGCATACCTAGTTCAACCTCGTTACTGATAAGTACTCTTTTCTCGTTCCCGTGATATGTGATCCCTTGTGACCAAGTCACATGCTTGCAAGCTAATTGGATGACATTTCACCGAGAGGGCCCAGAGAATATCTATCCGTCATATGGATGGACAAATCCCACTCTTGATCCATGTGTTTCAACCAATACTTTCCGAACACTCAATGCCACTTTTATAGCCACCCTGTTACGGTGTGGTGTTTGATGACATCAAAGCATCCATCTGGTAAAGGTGATATGCATGATCTCATGGTCGAAGGAATTAGATAACTATGTATCAGAAAGCATATAGCAATTGAACTATTGAAATGACTTGATCTTTATGCTACGCTTATCTATAGGAGTATGTCCACCATATCATTCTCCTAACGATATGATCTTGTTGTTAACAACATCTCAATGTTCATGATAGGGAAACCACAATCATCTATTAACCAACAAGCTAGTATTATATAGAGGCTTTACTAGGGACTTCAAATTAAGTTTACAATTCACACAAGTATTAATGTTTCCTTGTTAATACTATTATAGCATGAATGCAAACATTTATCATAAACACAAAGATATAATAATAACTACATTTATTATTGCCTCTAGGGCATGTCTCCAACAGTCTCCCACTTGCACTAGAGTCATCTAATCTAGATTACATGGTAATATACCGAACACCCATGGCAGTTTGGTGTTGGTCATGTTTTGCCCTCGGGAGAGGTTTAGTCAACGGATCCGCCACATTCAGATCTGTGTGTACTTTGCAAATCTTTATATCCCCATCCTGGATATGTTCTCGAATAGCGTGAAAACGTAGCTTGATATGCTTCAGCTTCTTGTGTGACCTTGGTTCTTGCGCATTGGCTATGGCGCCCATGTTATCACAGTAGATAGACATTGGGTCCAGCGCACTAGGAACCACACCCAGCTCTGTAATGAACTCTTTCATCCATATCGCTTCTTGTGAAGCCTCCGAAGCAGCCATGTATTCCGATTCAGTTGAAGATCTCGCCACAACGCTTTGCTTTGCACTCCTCCAGCTAACTGCTGCACCATTCAAAATAAATACGTATCCAGATTGTGATTTAGAATCATCCGGATCGGTGTTCCAACTAGCATCGGTGTAACCATTAACAACGAGCTGTTCATCACCTCCATAAGAAAGAACCATATCCTTAGTTCTTCTCAAGTACTTAAGGATGTTTTTGACCGCTGTCCAATGATCCACTCCTGGATCACTTTGATATCTGCTAGTTAAACTAACAGCATATGCAATGTCGGGTCTAGTACATAGCATGGCATACATTAGAGATCCTATGGCTGATGCATAGGGAGTCTTACTCATCCTTTCTCTATCTTCTGCCGATGTCGGACTTTGAGTTTTACTCAAGGTCGTATTGGGCAACATGGGCAAGAACCCTTTCTTGCTTTCTTCCATTCCAAACCTCTTTAGAACTTTGTCCAAATATGTACTTTGTGATAATGATATTTGGCATTTCGATCTATCTCTATAAATCTTTATGCCTAATATGTAAGCTGCTTCGCCAAGATCCTTCATTGAAAAACTATTATTCAAATATTCTTTGACACTATTAAGAAGGTCTACATCATTCCCAATCAACAATATGTCATCCACATATAGTATTAAGAACGCTACAGAGCTCCCACTCACTTTCTTGTAAATACAAGCTTCTCCATAAGTTTGTATAAAACCAAAACTTTTGATTACCTTATCAAAACGTTGATTCCAACTTCGGGATGCTTGCTTCAATCCATAGATGGACCGTTGAAGTTTGCATACCTTGTTAGCATCTTTAGAATCGACAAAACCTTTGGGTTGCATCATATACAACTCTTCATCAATGTCTCCATTGAGGAATGCTGTTTTGACATCCATCTGCCATATCTCATAATCATAATATGCAGCGATTGCTAACATAATCCTCACAGACTTTAGCTTCGCTACTGGTGAGAAAGTCTCATCGTAGTCAACTCCTTGAATTTGTCGAAACCCTTTTGCGACAAGCCGAGCTTTATAGACAGTAAAATTACCATCAGCATCTGTTTTCTTCTTGAAGATCCATTTGTTCTCGACAGCCTTCCGGCCATCCGGTAAGTCCACCAAAGTCCATACTTGGTTTTCGTACATGGATCCAATCTCGGATTTTATGGCTTCTTGCCATTTATTGGAATCTGGGCTCATCATCGCTTCCTCATATGTCTCGGGGTCATCGGTGTTGTCCACCAACATGACACTCATAACGGGATCATACCAATCTGGAGTGGTACGAGTTCTCGTTGACCTCCGAGGCTCTGTAGCAACTTCAACCGAAGTTTCATGATCACCATCATTAGCTTCCTCTCTTATTGGTGCAGGCACCACAGGAACTTCTTCCGGTGCTGCGCTACTCGCAATTTCGAGAGAAGGTTCGACAACCTCGTCGAGTTCTACTTTCCTTCCAGTCACTTCTTTCGAGAGAAATTCTTCTCTAGAAAGGATCCATTCTTAGCAACGAAGATTTTGCCTTCGGATCTATGATAGAAGGTATACCCAATAGTTTCCTTTGGGTATCCTATGAAGACGCATTTTTCCGCTTTGGGTTCAAGCTTGTCCGGCTGTAACTTCTTTACATAGGCTTCGCATCCCCAAACTTTAAGGAACGACAATTTAGGTTTCTTCCCAAACCATAATTCATACGGTGTCGTTTCAACGGATTTAGACGGTGCCCTATTTAAAGTGAATGCGGCTGTTTCTAATGCATAACCCCAAAATGATAGCGGTAAATCTGTAAGTGACATCATAGAACGAACCATATCTAAGAGAGTTCGATTACGACGTTCAGACACACCATTACGCTGTGGTGTTCCCGGCGGTGTCAACTGCGAAAGTATTCCACATTTCTTCAAATGCTCGCCAAACTCGTAACTTAGATATTCACCTCCACGATCAGAACGTAGAAATTTAATCTTCTTGTTACGTTGATTCTCTACCTCACTTTGAAACTCCTTAAACTTCTCGAAAGTTTCGGACTTATGTTTCATGAAATAGATATACCCATATCTACTCAAGTCATCTGTGAAGGTAAGAACATAACGATAACCACTGCGCGATGCTACACTCATTGGACCACACACATCGGTATGTATGATTTCCAATAAGTCTGTAGCTCGCTCCATCATACCAGAAAATGGAGTCTTAGTCATTTTACCCATCAGACATGCTTCGCATCTTTCAAGTGATTCAAAATCAAGTGATTCAAGAAGTCCATCGGAATGGAGTTTCTTCATACGTTTCACTCTGATGTGACCAAGACGACAGTGCCACATATAGGTCGAATTATCGTTTGATTTCAAACGTTTAGCCTCAATGTTGTTGACATGTGTATTTCCACTATCGAGATTCAATAAGAATAGACCATCTATCAAAGGTGCATGTGCATAAAACATATTACTCATATAAATCGAACAACCATTATTCTCGGATTTAAACAAGTAACCGTCTCGCAATAAACAAGATCCCGATATAATGTTCATGCTCAACGCAGGCACCAAATAACAATTATTTAAGTATAAAACTAATCCCGATGGTAGATGAAGAGGTAGCGTGCCGACCGCGATCACATCAACCTTTGATCCGTTTCCCACGCGCATCGACACCTCGTTCTTTGCTAGCTTCCGTTTATTCTGCAGCTCCTGTTTCGAGTTACAAATATGAGCAACCGAACCAGTATCAAATACCCAGGCACTACTACGAATACTAGTGAGATACACATCAATAACATGTATATCAGATATACCTTTCTTCTTGATGTTGCCGTTCTTCAAATCCGCCAAGTACTTTGGGAAATTCCGCTTCCAGTGACCTTCTCCCTTGCAGTAAAAGCACTCAGTATCAGGCTTGGGTCCAGCCTTGGTCTTCTTCGTCGGCATGGTAACTTTCTTACCACCCTTCTTGAAGTGTCCCTTCTGCTTAGACTTGCCTTTCTTGAATTTGGTGGTCTTATTGACCATCAACACTTGGTGCTCTTTCTTGATCTCCACTTCTGCAGATTTTAACATAGCAAATAGTTCTGGCAACTCTTTGTTCATGTTCTGCATGTTGTAGTTCATCACAAAGTTCTTGTAACTTGGTGGTAGTGATTGGAGGATGCGGTAAACCCCCAAAGTATTAGGAATCACTATACCCAAGCTTTGAAGTTTATTTGCATGCCCAGACATCTTAAGCACATGCTCACTGACGTAGCTGCCCTCTTCCATCTTGCAGTTAAAGAACTTTTCAGAAGCTTCATAACTTTTAATTGCCGCATGAGTCTCAAAAATTAATTTGAGATCCTCGACAATATCATATGGGTCTGACTCTTCAAACCTTTTCTGAAGCTCCGATTCTAAACCATACAAGATAGCACACTGAACTATGGAGTACTGATTCTTCCGAGCAAGGTAAACATTCTTTACTTCATCGGTAGCATCAGCTGCAGGTGGGTCACCTAGCGGTGCATCCAGCACATAGGTCAAATTACCAGCTGTGAGGACAATCCTCAAATTGCGGAACCAATCCGCGAAGTTGCTTCCATTGTTTTTTCAACTTTTCTTTCTCTAGGAACGCATTAAAATTGATGGTAGGGGCTGCCATTGATCTACAACATATTTGCAATAGTTTTAGACTAAGTTTATGACAAATTGAGTTCAAATTAATTAATGAAATTAAACTAGGTGAACTCCCACACAAAACAACATCCCTCACATTGTTTTAGTGATCACATGAACCAAATCCACTACATCAACTCCGATCATCACGAGAGTTGATATAGTTTCAATGGCGAACAATCGACATGTTCATCATATCTACTATATGATTCATGCTTTACCTTTCGGTGATCCGTGTTCCTGAGGCCATGTCTGTACATGCTAGGCTCGTCAAGATCAAACCTTAGCTACCGCATAAGCAAATCTGGCTTGCTTACGTTGTATTCACCCGCGGAATCAAAGACACCCGATCATCACGTGGTGCTTCGAAGCAACAAGCTTTGGCAACGGTGCATACTAAGGGTGAACACTTTAGAACTTGAAATTTATGTGCATGAGGGATCATCTTATAATGCTACCGTCGTCTACTAAGCAATACAAGATGCATAAAGGATTAACATCACATGCAATTCATAATATGTGATATGATATGGCCTTTCTTCTTTGTGCTTCCGATCTCCATCTTCAAGCACGAACATGATCTCCATCATCACCGGCATAGCATCAAGGTCAATGACGCTTCTTCATGGTTGTCGTCCACCAGCTTCAACTATTACAACTATTTTGAATAGACACGCAGGTCTTAACAGAATTTAAAGACAACCATATGGCTCCTGCCGGTTGCCAACTTACAATAAGGAACATTGCATACATCAAATATAATCACAATCATGGCCATATCACATCACTGCACACCCCTGCAAAACAAAGTTAGACGCTTCTACTTTCTTTGCATATTTTACGCGGTTTGGGGCTTTCAATAAGTGTCGTTCTAACCTATGAACAAGAACCACAACATTGATACTAGCATTGTTGATTACCCGTTGTAAATTGGATCTTTACTATGCTAGGAGAAACAGGCACCCGCAAAGCCACTTATGCAATACGAGTTGCATGTCAAGCGTGGAGCAAGTCTCATGAACGATGTCATGTAAGGTTAGCCCGGGCCGCTTCATCCCAACATACCGCAAGATGCAAAGTACACGCAAAGCAATCTACAATAAAAGCATCAACGCCCACAATGACCATTGTGTTCTACTCGTGCAACAGATCTACATATAGACACGGCTCTGATACCACTGTAGGGGTTCGTAGCATGGAAAACAAAAATTTTCTATCGCATACAAACAAACAAGCCAAGATCTATCTACTAGATTGTAGCAACGAGTCGATGGAATAACTCACCCTCGAAGATTCCTAAGTGTTTAACGAGAGCAGATTCTCGTGGGTGATGTAGTCGTACTCTTTCCGATCTCAAGATCGCGTAGACGATCCTTCCGGCGCCACGTTCCAGCAGCGCCCCCGCAGTCGGTCACACGTTCGGTACTCGACGAAGACCTTCCTCTCCCTTGTTCCAGCAGGCAGCGGAGGTTGTAGCACTCTCCTCGCGATTCCGGCAGCACAACGGCGTGGTACCGGAAGTAGAGGGGAAATCCCGCAGGGCTTCGCCTTAAGCCGGTGCGAGTATGGTGGAGCTTATGAGAGAGGCTATTAGTGGTCTAGTAATTAGACACACCAATTAGAGGGCTCTAAACCAATTAGAAGGCTCTAAACCGAAATAGCTCTAAACCGGGGTTTAGATCTAGGGTTTAGTTTAGAGGATAGGAACTTGTGTGTGCTAGGAGGGGCAGCCCTGCCCCTCCCTTTATAGGTGGGAGGGCCGGCGGCCAAGGGGAGGAGTCCCTCCCCAAGTCGGCCTTGGGAGGCGCGCCGGCCAAGAGGACTCCTCCCCCAAGTCGGTTTCCTCTTCTCCTCCTCTTTCCACTTTCCAAAACTTGCCGTTTGACTTTCAAACTAGCCGTTTGACTTTTCAATTTAGGATTTAAATAAATCCTTTATTTTGGGCAGCGAAGACACTTAGTACATGATGCAATCATTCCAACTTACAATGACACATTCATGTACCCTTCCCCCCTCCGGAGTGCCGGACATTCCGGGACCTTCTAGAATGTTCCCGATGAAAAACACCGGAACCATTCCCCAACTCCGAAACGGGACTTTCCTTATATGAATCTTATTCTCCGGACCATTCCGGATCACCTCGTGATATCCCGGATCCCATCCGAGACTCCGAACAACATTCGGTCTCTTTCTCATAATACCATAACTACTCAAACAACGTCGAATCCTTAAGTGTGTCTCCCTACGGTTCGTGAATTATGCGGACATGATCGAGACACTTCTCCGAACAATAACCAATAGAGGAATCTGGAAATTCATATGGTTCCCACATATTTCTACGATTACTTTGCGATCGAATGAACCACTTACATACGATACCAATTTCCCTTTGTCTCACGATATGTTACTTATCCGAGGTTATGATCGTCGGTATCTCTGCATACCTAGTTCAACCTCGTTACTGATAAGTACTCTTTTCTCGTTCCCGTGATATGTGATCCCTTGTGACCAAGTCACTGTTGGAGATATGCCCTAGAGGTAATAATAAATGTAGTTATTATTATATATCTTTGTGTTTATGATAAATGTTTACATTCATGCTATAATAGTATTAACAAGGAAACCATTAATACTTGTGTGATTTGTAAACTTAATTTGAAGTCCCTAGTATAGCCTCTATACTTCACTAGCTTGTTGGTTGATTGATGATGTGGTTTCTTTGTCATGAACATTGAGATGTTATCAACAACAAGATCATATCGTTAGGAGAATGATATGGTGGACATACTCCTATAGACAAGCGTAGCATAAAGATCAAGTCATTTTAATAGTTCAATTGCTATATGCTTTCTGATACATAGTAACCTAACTCCTTCGACCATGAGATCATGCATATCACCTTTACTGGATGGATGCTTTGATGTCATCAAACACCACACCGTAACAGGGTGGCTATAAAGGTGGCATTGAGTGTTCGGAAAGTATTGGTTGAAACACATGGATCAAGAGTGGGATTTGTCCATCCACATGACGGATAGATATTCTCTGGGCCCTCTCGGTGAAATGTCATCCAATTAGCTTGCAAGCATGTGACTTGGTCACAAGGGATCACATATCACGGGAACGAGAAAAGAGTACTTATCAGTAACGAGGATGAACTAGGTATGCAGAGATACCGACGATCATAACCTCGGATAAGTAACATATCGTGAGACAAAGGGAAATTGGTATCGTATGTAAGTGGTTCATTCGATCGCAAAGTAATCGTAGAAATATGTGGGAGCCATATGAATTTCCAGATTCCTCTATTGGTTATTGTTCGGAGAAGTGTCTCGATCATGTCCGCATAATTCACGAACCGTAGGGAGACACACTTAAGGATTCGACGTTGTTTGAGTAGTTATGGTATTATGAGAAAGAGACCGAATGTTGTTCGGAGTCTCGGATGGGATCCGGGATATCACGAGGTGATCCGGAATGGTCCGGAGAATAAGATTCATATAAGGAAAGTCCCGTTTCGGAGTTCGGGAATGATCCCGGTGTTTTCATCGGGGATATTCTAGAAGGTTCCGGATTGTCCGGCACTCCGGGGGGGAAGGGGTACATGAATGTGTCATTACATATTGGAATGATTGCATCATGTACTAAGTGTTCTTGCTGTCCCAAATATAGGATTAAATTGAATCCTAAAACAGAAAAGTCAAATGTCCAGTTTGAAAGTCAAACTGCCAAAACAAGAAACTGTGGGAAACAAGCAAGAGGAGTTGGAACCAACCTGGAGGAGGAGTTGGACTCCTCCAGGCCGGCGCCCAGCCCTAGGCCGAGTTGGGGAGGGACTCCCTCCCTCCCCTGGCGCGCCCACACCCTCCCACCTATATAAGGAGGGGCAGGGCTCCCCTCCTAGACACACAAGTTTCCTATCCTCTAAACTAAACCCTAGATCTAGACCCCGGTTTAGAGCTATTCGGTTTAGAGCCTTCTAATTGGTTTAGAGCCCTCTAATTGGTGTGTCTAATTACTAGACCACTAATAGCCTCTCTCATAAGCTCCACCATACTCGCACCGGCTTAAGGCGAAGCCCTGCGGGATTTCCCCTCTACCTCCGGTACCACGCCGTTGTGCTGCCGGAATCGCGAGGAGAGTGCTACAACCTCCGCTGCCTGCTGGAACAAGGGAGAGGAAGGTCTTCGTCGAGTACCGAACGTGTGACCGACTGCGGGAGCGCTGCGGGAACGCGGCGCCGGAAGGATCGTCTACGCGATCTTGAGATCGGAAAGAGTACGACTACATCACCCACGAGAATCTGCTCTCGTTAAACACTTTGGAATCTTCGAGGGTGAGTTATTCCATCGACTCGTTGCTACAATCTAGTAGATAGATCTTGGCTTGTTTGTTTGTATGCGATAGAAAATTTTGTTTTCCATGCTACGAACCCCTACAGTGGTATCAGAGCCGTGTCTATATGTAGATCTGTTGCACGAGTAGAACACAATGGTCATTGTGGGCGTTGATGCTTTTATTGTAGATTGCTTTTTGTGTACTTTGCATCTTGCGGTATGTTGGGATGAAGCGGCCCGGGCTAACCTTACATGACATCGTTCATGAGACTTGCTCCACGCTTGACATGCAACTCGTTTTGCATAAGTGGCTTTGCGGGTGCCTGTTTCTCCTAGCATAGTAAAGATCCAATTTACAACGGGTGATCAACAATGCTAGTATCAATGTTGTGGTTCTTGTTCGTAAGTTAGAACGACACTTATGGAAAGCCCCAAACCACGTAAAATATGCAAAGAAAGTAGAAGCGTCTAACTTTGTTTTGCAGGGGTGTGCAGTGATGTGATATGGCCATGATTGTGATTATATTTGATGTATGCAATGTTCCTTATTGTAAGTTGGCAACCGGCAGGAGCCATATGGTTGTCTTTAATTTCTGTTAAGACCTGCGTGTCTATTCAAAATAGTTGTAATAGTTGAAGCTGGTGGACGACAACCATGGAGAAGCGTCATTGACCTTGATGCTATGCCGGTGATGATGGAGATCATGTTCGTGCTTGAAGATGGAGATCGGAAGCACAAAGAAGAAAGGCCATATCATATCACATATTATGAATTGCATGTGATGTTAATCCTTTATGCATCTTGTATTGCTTAGTAGACGACGGTAGCATTATAAGATGATCCCTCATGCACATAAATTTCAAGTTCTAGAGTGTTCACCCTTAGTATGCACCGTTGCCAAAGCTTGCTGCTTCGAAGCACCACGTGATGATCGGGTGTCTTTGATTCCGCGGGTGAATACAACGTAAGCAAGCCAGATTTGCTTATGCGGAAGCTAAGGTTTGATCTTGACGAGCCTAGCATGTACAGACATGGCCTCAGGAACACGGATCGCCGAAAGGCAAAGCATGAATCATATAGTAGATATGATGAACATGATGATTGTTCGCCATTAAAACTATATCAGCTCTCGTGATGATCGGTGTTGATGTAGTGGATTTGGTTCGTGTGATCACTAAAACAATGTGAGGGATGTTGTTTTGAGTGGGAGTTCACCTAGTTTAATTTCATTAATTAATTTGAACTCAATTTGTCATAAACTTAGTCTAAACTATTGCAAATATGTTGTAGATCAATGGCAGCCCCTACCATCAATTTTAATGCGTTCCTAGAGAAAGAAAAGTTGAAAAACAATGGAAGCAACTTCGCGGATTGGTTCCGCAATTTGAGGATTGTCCTCACAGCTGGTAATTTGACCTATGTGCTGGATGCACCGCTAGGTGACCCACCTGCAGCTGATGCTACCGATGAAGTAAAGAATGTTTACCTCGCTCGGAAGAATCAGTACTCCATAGTTCAGTGTGCTATCTTATATGGTTTAGAATCGGAGCTTCAGAAAAAGGTTTGAAGAGTCAGATCCATATGATATTGTCGAGGATCTCAAATTAATCTTTGAGACTCATGCGGCAATTGAAAGTTATGAAGCTTCTGAAAAGTTCTTTAACTGCAAGATGGAAGAGGGTAGCTCCGTCAGTGAGCATGTGCTTAAGATGTCTGGGCACGCAAATAAACTTCAAAGTTTGGGTATAGTGATTCCTAATACTTTGGGAGTTTATCGCATCCTCCAATCACTACCACCAAGTTACAAGAACTTTGTGATGAACTACAACATGCAGAACATGAACAAAGAGTTGCCAGAACTATTTGCTATGTTAAAATCTGCAGAAGTGGAGATCAAGAAAGAGCACCAAGTGTTGATGGTCAATAAGACCACCAAATTCAAGAAAGGCAAGTCTAAGCAAAAGGGACACTTCAAGAAGGGTGGTAAGAAAGTTACCACGCCGACGAAGAAGACCAAGGCTGGACCTAAACCTGAAACTGAGTGCTTTTACTGCAAGGGAGAAGGTCACTGGAAGCGGAATTGCCCAAGGTACTTGGCGGATTTGAAGAACGGCAACATCAAGAAGAAAGGTATATCTGATATACATGTTATTGATGTGTATCTCACTAGTACTCGTAGTAGTGCCTGGGTATTTGATACTGGTTCGGTTGCTCATATTTGTAACTCGAAACAGGAGCTGCAGAATAAACGGAAGCTAGTGAAGAACGAGGTGACGATGCGCGTAGGAAACGGATCAAAGGTTGATGTGATCGCGGTCGGCACGCTACCTCTTCATCTACCATCGGGATTAGTTTTATACTTAAATAATTGTTATTTGGTGCTTGCATTAAGCATGAACATTATATCAGGATCTTGTTTATTGCGAGACAGTTACTTGTTTAAATCCGAGAATAATGGTTGTTCGATTTATATGAGTAATGTGTTTTATGCACATGCACCTTTGATAGATGGTCTATTCATATTGAATCTCGATAGTAGAAATACACATATTAATAACATTGAGGCTAAACGTTTGAAATCAAGCGATAATTTGACCTATATGTGGCACTGTCGTCTTGGTCACATTGGAGTGAAACGTATGAAGAAACTCCATTCCGATGGACTTCTTGAATCACTTGATTTTGAATCACTTGAAGGATGCGAAGCATGTCTGATGGGTAAAATGACTAAAACTCCATTTTCTGGTATAATGGAGCGAGCTACAGACTTATTGGAAATCATACATACCGATGTGTGTGGTCCAATGAGTGTAGCATCGCGCAGTGGTTATCGTTATGTTCTTACCTTCACGGATGACTTGAGTAGATATGGGTATATCTATTTCATGAAACATAAGTCCGAAACTTTCGAGAAGTTTAAGGAGTTTCAAAGTGAGGTAGAGAATCAACGTAACAAGAAGATTAAATTTCTACGTTCTGATCGTGGAGGTGAATATCTAAGTTACGAGTTTGGCGAGCATTTAAAGAAGTGTGGAATACTTTCACAATTGACACCGCCGGGAACACCACAGCGTAATGGTGTGTCTGAACGTCGTAATCGAACCCTCTTAGATATGGTTCGTTCTATGATGTCACTTACAGATTTACCGCTAACATTTTGGGGTTATGCATTAGAAACAGCCGCATTCACTTTAAATAGGGCACCATCTAAATCCGTTGAAACGACACCGTATGAATTATGGTTTGGGAAGAAACCTAAATTGTCGTTCCTTAAAGTTTGGGGATGCGAAGCCTATGTAAAGAAGTTACAGCCGGACAAGCTTGAACCCAAAGCGGAAAAATGCGTCTTCATAGGATACCCGAAGGAAACTATTGGGTATACCTTCTATCATAGATCCGAAGGCAAAATCTTCGTTGCCAAGAATGGATCCTTTCTAGAGAAGGAATTTCTCTCGAAAGAAGTGACTGGAAGGAAAGTAGAACTCGACGAGGTTGTCGAACCTTCTCTCGAAATTGCGAGTAGCGCAGCACCGGAAGAAATTCCTGTGGTGCCTGCACCAATAAGAGAGGAAGCTAATGATGGTGATCATGAAACTTCGGTTGAAGTTGCTACAGAGCCTCGGAGGTCAACGAGAACTCGTACCACTCCAGATTGGTATGATTCCGTTATGAATGTCATGTTGGTGGACAACACCGATGACCCCGAGACATATGAGGAAGCGATGATGAGCCCAGATTCCAATAAATGGCAAGAAGCCATGAAATCCGAGATTGGATCCATGTACGAAAACCAAGTATGGACTTTGGTGGACTTACCGGATGGCCGGAAGGCTGTCGAGAACAAATGGATTTTCAAGAAGAAAACAGATGCTGATGGTAATGTTACTGTCTATAAAGCTCGACTTGTCGCAAAAGGGTTTCGACAAATTCAAGGAGTTGACTACGATGAGACTTTCTCGCCGGTAGCGAAGCTAAAGTCTGTGAGGATTATGTTAGCAATCGCTGCATATTATGATTATGAGATATGGCAGATGGATGTCAAAACAGCATTCCTCAATGGAGACATTGATGAAGAGTTGTATATGATACAACCCAAAGGTTTTGTCGATCCTAAAGATGCTAACAAGGTATGCAAACTTCAACGGTCCATCTATGGATTGAAGCAAGCATCCCGAAGTTGGAATCAACGTTTTGATAAGGTAATCAAAAGTTTTGGTTTTATACAAACTTATGGAGAAGCTTGTATTTACAAGAAAGTGAGTGGGAGCTCTGTAGCATTCTTAATACTGTATGTGGATGACATATTGTTGATTGGGAATGATGTAGACCTTCTTAATAGTGTCAAGGAATATTTGAATAATAGTTTTTCAATGAAGGATCTTGGCGAAGCAGCTTATATATTAGGCATAAAGATTTATAGAGATAGATCGAAACGCCAAATATCATTGTCACAAAGTACATATTTGGACAAAGTTCTAAAGAGGTTTGGAATGGAAGATAGCAAGAAAGGGTTCTTGCCCATGTTGCCCAATACGACCTTGAGTAAAACTCAAAGTCCGACATCGGCAGAAGATAGAGAAAGGATGAGTAAGACTCCCTATGCCTCAGCCATAGGATCTCTAATGTATGCCATGCTATGTACTAGACCCGACATCGCATATGCTGTTAGTTTAACTAGCAGATATCAAAGTGATCCAGGAGTGGATCATTGGACAGCGGTCAAAAACATCCTTAAGTACTTGAGAAGAACTAAGGATATGGTTCTTTCTTATGGAGGTGATGAACAGCTCGTTGTTAATGGTTACACCGATGCTAGTTGGAACACCGATCCAGATGATTCTAAATCACAATCTGGATACGTATTTATTTTGAATGGTGCAGCAGTTAGCTGGAGGAGTGCAAAGCAAAGCGTTGTGGCGAGATCTTCAACTGAATCGGAATACATGGCTGCTTCGGAGGCTTCACAAGAAGCGATATGGATGAAAGAGTTCATTACAGAGCTGGGTGTGGTTCCTAGTGCGCTGGACCCAATGTCTATCTACTGTGATAACATGGGCGCCATAGCCAATGCGCAAGAACCAAGGTCACACAAGAAGCTGAAGCATATCAAGCTACGTTTTCACGCTATTCGAGAACATATCCAGGATGGGGATATAAAGATTTGCAAAGTACACACAGATCTGAATGTGGCGGATCCGTTGACTAAACCTCTCCCGAGGGCAAAACATGACCAACACCAAACTGCCATGGGTGTTCGGTATATTACCATGTAATCTAGATTAGATGACTCTAGTGCAAGTGGGAGACTGTTGGAGATATGCCCTAGAGGTAATAATAAATGTAGTTATTATTATATATCTTTGTGTTTATGATAAATGTTTACATTCATGCTATAATAGTATTAACAAGGAAACCATTAATACTTGTGTGATTTGTAAACTTAATTTGAAGTCCCTAGTATAGCCTCTATACTTCACTAGCTTGTTGGTTGATTGATGATGTGGTTTCTTTGTCATGAACATTGAGATGTTATCAACAACAAGATCATATCGTTAGGAGAATGATATGGTGGACATACTCCTATAGACAAGCGTAGCATAAAGATCAAGTCATTTTAATAGTTCAATTGCTATATGCTTTCTGATACATAGTAACCTAACTCCTTCGACCATGAGATCATGCATATCACCTTTACTGGATGGATGCTTTGATGTCATCAAACACCACACCGTAACAGGGTGGCTATAAAGGTGGCATTGAGTGTTCGGAAAGTATTGGTTGAAACACATGGATCAAGAGTGGGATTTGTCCATCCACATGACGGATAGATATTCTCTGGGCCCTCTCGGTGAAATGTCATCCAATTAGCTTGCAAGCATGTGACTTGGTCACAAGGGATCACATATCACGGGAACGAGAAAAGAGTACTTATCAGTAACGAGGATGAACTAGGTATGCAGAGATACCGACGATCATAACCTCGGATAAGTAACATATCGTGAGACAAAGGGAAATTGGTATCGTATGTAAGTGGTTCATTCGATCGCAAAGTAATCGTAGAAATATGTGGGAGCCATATGAATTTCCAGATTCCTCTATTGGTTATTGTTCGGAGAAGTGTCTCGATCATGTCCGCATAATTCACGAACCGTAGGGAGACACACTTAAGGATTCGACGTTGTTTGAGTAGTTATGGTATTATGAGAAAGAGACCGAATGTTGTTCGGAGTCTCGGATGGGATCCGGGATATCACGAGGTGATCCGGAATGGTCCGGAGAATAAGATTCATATAAGGAAAGTCCCGTTTCGGAGTTCGGGAATGATCCCGGTGTTTTCATCGGGGATATTCTAGAAGGTTCCGGATTGTCCGGCACTCCGGGGGGGAAGGGGTACATGAATGTGTCATTACATATTGGAATGATTGCATCATGTACTAAGTGTTCTTGCTGTCCCAAATATAGGATTAAATTGAATCCTAAAACAGAAAAGTCAAATGTCCAGTTTGAAAGTCAAACTGCCAAAACAAGAAACTGTGGGAAACAAGCAAGAGGAGTTGGAACCAACCTGGAGGAGGAGTTGGACTCCTCCAGGCCGGCGCCCAGCCCTAGGCCGAGTTGGGGAGGGACTCCCTCCCTCCCCTGGCGCGCCCACACCCTCCCACCTATATAAGGAGGGGCAGGGCTCCCCTCCTAGACACACAAGTTTCCTATCCTCTAAACTAAACCCTAGATCTAGACCCCGGTTTAGAGCTATTCGGTTTAGAGCCTTCTAATTGGTTTAGAGCCCTCTAATTGGTGTGTCTAATTACTAGACCACTAATAGCCTCTCTCATAAGCTCCACCATACTCGCACCGGCTTAAGGCGAAGCCCTGCGGGATTTCCCCTCTACCTCCGGTACCACGCCGTTGTGCTGCCGGAATCGCGAGGAGAGTGCTACAACCTCCGCTGCCTGCTGGAACAAGGGAGAGGAAGGTCTTCGTCGAGTACCGAACGTGTGACCGACTGCGGGAGCGCTGCGGGAACGCGGCGCCGGAAGGATCGTCTACGCGATCTTGAGATCGGAAAGAGTACGACTACATCACCCACGAGAATCTGCTCTCGTTAAACACTTTGGAATCTTCGAGGGTGAGTTATTCCATCGACTCGTTGCTACAATCTAGTAGATAGATCTTGGCTTGTTTGTTTGTATGCGATAGAAAATTTTGTTTTCCATGCTACGAACCCCTACAGTCACATGCTTGCAAGCTAATTGGATGACATTTCACCGAGAGGGCCCAGAGAATATCTATCCGTCATATGGATGGACAAATCCCACTCTTGATCCATGTGTTTCAACCAATACTTTCCGAACACTCAATGCCACTTTTATAGCCACCCTGTTACGGTGTGGTGTTTGATGACATCAAAGCATCCATCTGGTAAAGGTGATATGCATGATCTCATGGTCGAAGGAATTAGATAACTATGTATCAGAAAGCATATAGCAATTGAACTATTGAAATGACTTGATCTTTATGCTACGCTTATCTATAGGAGTATGTCCACCATATCATTCTCCTAACGATATGATCTTGTTGTTAACAACATCTCAATGTTCATGATAGGGAAACCACAATCATCTATTAACCAACAAGCTAGTATTATATAGAGGCTTTACTAGGGACTTCAAATTAAGTTTACAACTCACACAAGTATTAATGTTTCCTTGTTAATACTATTATAGCATGAATGCAAACATTTATCATAAACACAAAGATATAATAATAACTACATTTATTATTGCCTCTAGGGCATATCTCCAACAGTGATACTTATGTCTTTTCATCAGTTTTTGCATGTTGGATGATTCTTGGAGGATGAACCGCTAGAGTCAGGATTCTGATGGAAAAAAGAGGTGTTTTGATGCAATTTCGCGAAGATCAGAAAAATACCAGAAAAACTACGGAAAATCCTATTTTCCCAGAAGACGAAGAATGCCAGAAGGGGAGGCGAAGATGGGCCACAGGGGGCCCACACCCCCAGGTGCGGGTCACCCCTAGGCCGCCCCTACAGGGGGTGTGGCCCACCTCTGGCTCCGCCCTCTCGCCTATATCTTCTCCTAGGAACCCTAATACACGAGGAGCAACCACAAAAAGATTCCTTCGCCTCTACGGGGCGGAAAACATCGAGAGAGAAAGAGCTCTCCGATAGAAAAATTTCTACCGGGGAAATTCCTTCCCGGAGAGGGGAGATCGTCACCATCAACACCATCATCAAGCTAGACTTCATCAGGATCATCTCATCTCCATCAGCACCATCAGCACCACTCCATCCCACTGTAACAATTGTGTTGAATCTTGCATAGTTCTTAGGGGAAACTTTCCCGGTGTTGATTATTATTGTAGTTGATGCTTGTGAGTGGAACCATTGAATTATTGTTTATGTTCAGATTGTTATTCATCACCATATCCTCTTTGATCTTGATCCATATGATGTCTCGTGAGTAGTTCGTTTAGTTCTTGAGGACATGGGAGAAGTCATGTTGTTAGTAGTGGATTTGTGTTGAGATATTATTCAATGGTTTAGTATTTAAGTTGTGGTGCTATTCTTCTAGTGGTGTCATGTGAACGCCGACTACATGATAATTCACCATTTATGGGCCTAGGGGAATGCATTGTGTATTTGGCTACTGATTGTGGGGTTGCCGGAGTGACAGAAACCTGAACACCCATTAGAAAACCATTGCACAAGGGAATGTAGGATCTCAGAGTTTAAGGCTGTGGTTAGGTTTATATCTTAATTGCTTTCTTGTAGTTGCAGATGCTTGAAGGGGTTTAATCACAAGTATGTATTAGTCCAAGTAAGGTCGGTACATTAGCACAGGTTCACCCACACAACACTTACAAAACCAAAGAAGACTACTCGGCTATATGAAGCGAAAGCACTTGACAGTATTCCCATGTGTCCTCGAGAATGGTTGGTCCTCATTAGTATTTCCACCGGCTTGTCCTTTGCTAAGAAAGGATTGGGCCACTTGCTGCAGTTATTTGCTATCTTTATTTACTTGCATTTTATTTCTTTGATTTATCAGAAACCTCCTAAAAATCCGTTTGCTAAGTATTTACAGAGAACTCTTGAGCCAGTTTTACTAGTCAGCACCTTCTGCTCCTCGTTGGGATCGACACTCCTATTTATCTGAAGTACTACGATACACCCCCTATACTTGTGGGTCATCAGCTCCTAGGAGGAAGGACAAGAGCTCGCGGGAGATGCGACAATTGTTCATTGTGATGGTGTGGATCAAATGATTAGGGGCAAGAAGCCCAAATCCCAACCCCATTGAAAAAACCAAGATGCCCAATGGAAGAAAGTTTTCCAAGGAGAAGTGCAAGAAGTCCAGAGATGATGCCATCCACAATTCTTTGAAGACAATCATGAATGTTCACAAAGATATGGACAAGGATAGAAAGGCTCAAAATGAAAGAAATTGACGAGCTCAAGGAGGCCGAGTTGCGCAATGTGACGATCGATGAGAGGCGGGCAAGGGCCGATGAGAGGAGGGTGGCCACTGAGGAGAGTAAGGTGGCCATGAAAGAACAACAAAAGGCAATGGATGAGCAAAAGCTTATGTTCATGGACACAAACATACAATGAATGAGAAACAAAAGGCATATGTGGAGGCTCCATGGGTGCATTTGGAGGTGGCATGAGTGCAATGGGCATGGCTACCGTGGGTGGCATGGGTTCCATGGGAGGAGGCTTGGGAGATGCTATGGGAGGAGGCGCAGGAAATGAACCCAACATCAACAGTGATGGCAATGAGGAACAAGAGCGAGATGCAACTGATGCCAACAACATTAACGATGCATGATGAGGATTGGCTATGTTATGTTTATGTTTGTGTTTGAACTATGTTTATGCTTTGAACTTTGAGACCTTTTATTTGCAATTGTCTTGAACTATGATATGCTATGTGGATTTGAAGTACTAGTTATTTTATGCGTGTTGATCTTGCAAAGTTTAAATTATGTTTTGTTGTTGTATGTTTATATGTTGATTTTGCAAAAAATAATTATACATAGTTGTATGCAAATATGGAGAAGAAGTAGAGGTTGCAGATCTGGCAACCATGCCGCAAAATAAATCATCTAGAGAAGGTGCACCTGTTTTTCGTGTCTTATATCATTTATTTTTTACCCTATTAGAGTTGCTAAACAAACCCATTTTCGCAACTAAAAAAAAGAAGGACACAGCTAGCCAGCCCCCGAGGCCCCGAGGGCTGGTTAGTCAAATCCAGCCCTCGCTCCAAAAAGGAAAGCACCCACTCCCACTACTGGCTGATTCTATTTTTGGTACTTAAATCCATCCTGATCCCATGTGCGCGTTCCGATCCGCTCCCACGTAGGTGCACCATAGGGTTTCCCCTCTTGGGAGGTCTCCACCACGTGCTGCTCAACTGGTTAAATCGATCGAGTTCTATACATACAAAAATCTGGTATTTATCTTAAGTGTGCACAAAAAACAGACAAACACTGCTATCTAGAGGGCAATAGAAATACAACCAAGTAAACACAAAAAGCAACTTGGTGATCTAATCATACAACTTAGTTAAAACCACTAACCTAGGAACTACTCCCCCTGTTTAAAAATATAATACGTTTTAGCTTTGTGAAGAAAATGTATCTAGACTTCTTTTAGTGTGTAGGTTCACTCAAGTCTAGGTACAATTGCTTCACAAACCTAAAACATCATATATTTTGAAATGGAGGGAGAATCAAGCACACATAAAGAACACCAACAACTATATACTCGGATCACTCCAGAAAAACAATAACGTAATCTTAAAACATGCACCAGTTTGTTGCAACAATAGAGTGGAAGGGCACCTGCAACTTAACTCAACCTGAAAAGCATCACATTCAACTTACTGTCAAAATTGCCACAACTACGCGAAATCGAGGCATACATAGTGGCATGAAGAACACGAAATATACATAAATTGGTCTTGTTGAGTTGAGCATATATCCAAAAGACTGCAACTAGTGTGTCATAAAAAATGCGGAGAACTTAAAAAAGTAGCAACTTATGTTTGGTTGTCATCATGGGGTTGTCTCTCTGGGTTTTTTCCATCTAATAAGCACAAGGCACGAGAAAATGATGTAAAGTGCAAATTGAGTGTTCCTACATTTTGTCCTCCCTAGTTGTTTGCAATGCTGCATGTCTGAAAAGGAGTTACACCATGACATGAGAAAAGGTAGATCTACAACTAAATAATGATATACAAAACCATGGTATCAAAAACAACTGAATCACATGATGAATATGAGTGGTAGAAAGAACTATAGAATGTTGACAAAACAACTTAACTAGGGAAAGAGAGGATAAATAGAACAACTCGACTACATTCATGGATATATGAAAAAATAAAGTCAAAATAGAATGAGTATGGAACTTAGAATAATATGTATAACCAACTTAATGAAGTGGCATATGCAACTTAAGTCCATGGCATCTTTAGAACTACATGACGGCGAGTCTGGTGTCGACCAGCAATAATCTACTTCTAGCCAATTGAGAAAAAAACAACGTAACTAAAAGAGAGTACTACTAATGGCAATTTAGTTGTGAAGTTATGAACTTAGGTTAGATAATGGTGAACAACTTAGTCAGAAAACAAAAGGCAACTTAGTTAAATTATTAGTAAACTCAGGCATAGTGAGAAAATCAAATTAGTTAAAACATTAGACAAACTTCCCTTTGCTGACCATGATGATGCTCCGGTCACTAGTTCTTCTCGCAGACGCTGAAAGAGTTATAATCACATAAGAACAATGGTATTGGATTGTACATGGAAAATTCTTAAGTTACTTCTCATTTTTCTTGCATGACCAGGGTTTATATGATGCCAAAAAGGGAACTTTGTAAAAAGGTACCGATGTAACTTAACCTGGTGTTGAGAACCAACATGAACTGGAACGTCAGTAGAGTTCCAGATGGAAAAACCAACTTTAGAAACCACTATCATACAACTTAGTCTTGTTGATTGAGCAACTTCGTAAAAAGATGCTTAAGCAACTTGAAAAAAAGTTGTATAAATCCAATCTAGGACTGCTACTAGGATAAGCAACTTTAGCATGCGAAAACAACTTAGTTCATTCTAGTATTAAACTTTGGCATGTCGAAAATACAACTTAATTCACCCCGATTAGCCAACTTGTGCATGTTGCTCCAAAAAAAGAAACCAACTTGACTATAAAACACAAGTTGTTGGTAGAACCAACTTAATTCATTTTAGTACCGAACTTAGGCATATTGACAATACAACTTAATTAACCCAAAGTAGCCAACTTATGGATGTTGCTTCAAAAATGAAAAAAGAAAAGTAACTAGACTATGAAACAAAACTTAAACATGGCTATGGAGCCAACTTAATAAATTTAAGTACCGAACTTAGGCATATTGACAATACAACTAAATTAACCCAAGTAACCAACTAAGTACAAACTTGCTTAAGCAACTTAGAAATCAACTTAATTTATTTTAGTACACAACTTAAGTATAGTGATAAAACAACTTAGTTAAACCACTAGCCGACTTGTCCATATATAGGTTTAAAAGGAAACAACATGCATAAATCATGACATCGAGCTTAAGAACCAAAACTACCCCGATGTGTATATGTAAGATGTCCAGTTTGTCTATTACAACCAGAACTATTACGTAGTGGTTAGAAACATTCGGAGATGAGTCACTCTCTATTCTATACTCTTCATTCGTGAATTCAATGGCTTCCTTCTCGCAACAGTTAAGAGTTCTTCGGAATTGTCGCTCATCCTTAAGCATGTAACTGCTAACAAGTTTGCGGACAAGGCACTGGACGGTTCATGCTGCTACATCAACTTCTGATAAACGCAGGCGAGACCGCTTGTTCATCTCTTTTATTATTTTCTTGTATCATATTTCAAGCTTGTCTGCTAGAAAAGCCAGCTTCTAATTAGAAAGTCATTATTAAACTAAAGAAGGCCATTATATGTTTAACCAAAATTAAAATGCATGGTGAAAATCAACTTAGTTAGGTGATATAAAACAACTTAGTCAGTCAAATAAAGAAACTTAGCTATATGGTGAAAATCTACTTAGTTAGGTAGATTAATAGGGAACCAGAGGCATGGTGAAAAACTGAATCTCTCGCAGTAAAGCAACTTAAAAATATTGAAGCTACCAGTAGGGAATTCATTGTTTTTGTTCTTACTGTTAGGCTAGGTTGGAATCTAGAAACAAATTATTCAATTTCCCAAAAGTGACCAGTACACACGACAATTTTACCCCGCAGGAAACACAAGCATGTGAGATACCTTGCAAAAATCATACGGGGAATCGCGTATACAGATGTGATGTTCTAGCATGAAAAAACCACTGTCTAATGCAAAACTCAATTTCCTTTCTATCAAAACTCAATATCCTCTTATCCGTGTCTAAAAATGTGTAAATACATAGAGAAAACTTCTCTTCAATAAGGGTAGGTCCTTTAAGGATGCCATACCTTCAATGCCGTTGCTGGACACATCCCACATGGCCTTCTTACCTGATGGTTTCAGTGGCTTGGAATAAAAACCAATCAGGCCTCTTGCATACACACAAAGAGAAATCGCAATCAGGTTTAATACGTGACCAAACCATTTTGTGAACGCAATCACGATCTCACTTAGAATATACTGAACACCATTTTGCTAACGAATACCAATAAGAAGACAGAAGCAATTGAATACGACCTCCTGCCCAATTGTGTAGTATAGAGATTATGATTTGCACACGATTTAACTTCTGACCACATAGTTTTGAAAAGGAATCAATGCAGATCCAAGAAAAATGAGAACTTCTCACCAGGGAGGATGGAGGATGACCGAAGCAGGCTCATCAGCAGAGGCCATCGTGGAATCAAGAGGTATCTGCCAATCCAGGAGCGGGGGAGACACGGGCGGCGTGGTCGGGGGACCTTCAACGGGCTTGTGATGCTTGTACCGCACCGGAGAGAAGCTGTGCGGCGGGATAGAGCAGTTCGCCGGGGACGGGAGGCCGGGGCAACGCAGGATCTCGCCGCGTGGTGGTCGGGGCCTTGCCGGTGGCGATGGGGCTAGGACCGGTGACCATGGGGCCTGGAACATCGACACAATGGGGATCCGGTCTAGCAGCGGGCGGAAGACCGTGCCAACCGCGAGGGCACGCCGGAAACCAGGTCGTCGGCGACGGGGCAGGAGGTTCGTGGTAGACTACTATTTGGGCGCGTGTGGGATGAGGAATGTGTCGACGGGTACCAGGAGGACCTCAGATAGAATCTGTCGGAACTTAATGCAACACGCAATTTGATCGAACGGATCAGACGGTCCAGAAACGAGGGCTCGGAGGTGTTAACCAGCCTCCGAGCACTTTTTAGCACTTGGGAAAAAAGGAAAGGCAAACAAACTTCACCTCGAAATTTCTACAGACAAGTCACCACACTCATCACCAGATCGGCTTCTGTTGCGAGACCACCCTCAGTGCTTTATTTCCGCCACGCCGGTGACGAACCTCTCAGCTCCTCCTCTCCCTGTCAGATCGGATCGCTCCGCCGCGACGCAGCTCGTGCCTTCGAACATGGCGGCTCTGCTGATGCGACGGCTCGCCGGGACCTACCGCGCCCGCGCGCCGCTCGCTGCCACCGCCGCCGCCGCGGGCGGGGCCGCGCTCTTCTACGCCTCGTCGTCCCCCACCGTCGTACGAGACCGGCCTGCTCCCTCGCCTCCGTTTACCCTTCGCCTTTTTCCTACTCCATTCCTAGTCGTGGCTAGTAGAGGGGAGAAGCGAGGTTTTTGTTTGGCTCACGGTTCCGTGTGATTGCAGGCGCACATGGAGGAGAAGGGGGAAGAGGCCGCTGCTAAAGTTGGTGAGCTCCATCCCCGTTCGTTTTTTAATTTTGAAATTCCTATCGATCTAGTTCTACTGAGTGTTCAGGTTTAAGGTTCTGCTTATGAATTTGTACCTCATATGTCACGTTATGCCATTTCCCGATGTGTGATTTTGCAAATTATGTGTACACCCAGAAGGGCAGAACTTCATACCCTTTTGGAGAAGAGGACTTCTAGACGAATTTTGTAGGGATATGAAAATCAGTACACTGCAGTGGAGGATGTCCTATATTATCCATTTTTTTATTAATCAACAGATCAAGGCCTTTTGTGTTAATCGAGGCATGCCGCTGTCAGTTAGTTAATGTTCATTTACTTACGGTGCCAGATGCTGAAATGATGAATTTTCGTTCGAGCGGATAGGAACGGTTTGCTGTCAAGGGTTAACATATCAATCATGTAACTAGAGTGACTTGTTATGGCCCTAATTTGACTACTTCCAAAGTTAGTTTCTGTTTTGTACCTATTTACACTACTTTGTTGCTTATAATAAGGTATGCCATCCAACCGGTTGATCTTCAAAGGCTGAGAATCCTGTTATCCAGAGCCCAAACTCTTGGGGTCAGGTTGCTATCTATATGATAGTTTAGAGTGTTTTTTGTTAGAAATTCAGTTATTTCAGCATGCATTGACACGTATGCGTTTTGCTTTTAGTTTTAACTAGATGATGTATGTCTTCTTTTCAGCACTTAACCCTGAGAAGTGGTTAGAATTCAAGCTCCAAGAGAAGGCCACAGTTAGTCACGATTCACAGATATTCAGGTAATGGTTACCAGCACTGCAGTTTTTCTTTTTGATATCATAATGGCATTTATAGTTTATTCTGTTACGACTTAGTATAGAAGATTATGTTGTTACTGTGCAGATTATACTGCAGCATACCTAGTATGTTGAAATAGATGAATAGAATGCTTGCATATATTGGTTACTGAATTCACTATCAATCTTATGTGTTCATTGTTGTTGCTGGATCGAATTCACCCAATGAACCTGAAAACACATGCAAATGCACTTGGACACGAAAGAGTATGCGAGAGAGATTTTTGTGCCACGCGCACTTCTTACGGCCTTCCTGTTTTTCCTTCTTAATTTATAGCAGGCTATATGCAAACGGTCCTAACTAAGGATCCTAAACTTATGCCACACCCAGCACTCCACAACATGACATCCCACGTCGAATTGGTGGTGGCTTGTGTGCTCGGCTGGCCTAGCGCACGACCCGGGCTGCACACGCATCCACACACGCAGCAGTGCATGATGCCAACACGGCATGAATATGCATTCAAGGAAAAACATAAATAGCGCAGCTAATCCTAGCTATGACACGAGTGAACAAGCTAACAGTCATGTTAATAGCTTCTCGTATCAGTAAACTAAGAAAACATCCAAAATGACACAAACCTTAATCCCTTAACCAACTTTTCTTTGAACTATCAGTTCTGAATCATGCTAGTTTATTTTGTTAGTTCATTTGTTGTAATCTGACTCTTATGCAAGTGATTTGACCTGGCAGATTTTCATTTGACCCATCAACGAAGCTGGGCCTGGATGTTGCCTCGTGTCTCGTAACAAGGTATCCCTCCGCTGACTGACTTCTCCTAGATATTATTTTCTATAACATTCAAACACAAGTATGCAAAATAAAAAATCCATACATCTTGATGATGTTCTAATAACCTTAACTCAAACTGCTGTTCTAAATTATTGTTGTTTTTTGTTGTGCAAAAATCTCATTCTTTTTAAGAGAATAAATTATAAACCAAACCATATGTTAACTACTCCCTCGGTCCCAAATTTGTTGTCCCAACTTTGTCTAGATACGCATGTATCTGGATGCGTTTCAGTGTATAGATAGATGCGAATCTAGATAAAGTTGGGACAACTAATTTGGGAGGGAGGGATTATCTAAAAATAATGATGTCATTTCAGGGCTCCCATAGGACAGGAAGTTGAGGGAAGAAGAAAATACGTTATTCGCCCGTAAGCAGACAGACAAGCTATTCTCCACTTTTCCATATGATAACCTGACATTAATTAGTAATTTTGTTTAATTAGATTTGAATTTAAAGTTTATCCTGTTCTCTCTAGGTACACACCTATCTCTGATCCAGATTCTAAAGGACACTTTGACCTATTAATCAAGGTATCCACAAAATGTGATGTCCACTCTCCATAGCCTGCTAGTTGCTTGTGAATATTTATTGTTCTTTTTTAATTTGCAAAATTGTGTTGGAAATGGAGTACATATACTGAGAAAGTGTTATGTGCGCAGGTTTATCCTGATGGGAAAATGAGTCAGTATTTTGCTAACTTGAAGCCAGGAGATGTTGTCGAAGTCAAAGGGTAAAGTAAAGTGAAAATCTAGAGTTTTTTTTTAGATCAAAATCTAGAGTTAGTTGTCTTATTATTGCCTATCTATCTGTGACTGAAGTCTTTCCTCTTCTTCTAGGCCCATTGAAAAGCTCAGATATAGCCCAAATATGAAAAGACAGATTGGCATGGTAAGGCAGAACTTTAAGTGTGCAATGTATCTTTTAATTTCTTTCATCAAGGCCAAAGCTGGAAAAACATACTAATGTTAGATACTGACTTACAAGTTTAATTTAACCTTATGAGCAGCTCGTTTTTAAACATACTGCTATAGCCATACCTAATCTACTGAATAAAGTTGACTTCTATGCTTCCAGGTCGCTGGTGGTACTGGCATAACACCAATGCTGCAGGTTGTCAGGGCCATTCTTAAAAACCCCGATGACAACACTCAGGTAAAGCTGTCATTACAAATTTGCTTCTTGGCATCTGATGATTAGGTGTCTTGTTGTGAAAGTGTATTTACTTGAAATCTTGAACATAGCAATGAACATTGGCATCAGTACTTCATATGGTTTTCACGGACAACATCAATTGTTCTATCGTTGTGATAATATTCCTTGTATATTCTGATCTAATGGTTTCTTTATTATCCTTATGTAGGTTTCCTTGATTTACGCCAATGTGTCGCCAGACGATATCTTGCTGAAAAAGGAATTGGATAGACTTGCTAGCAGCTATCCTAATTTCAAGGTTTGTATTGCTGGGGTTAGTCCATTGCCACATGGGTGAAGTTAGTTCTAAGCATGACATCCTTGCAAAAATTTAGGTATTTTATACAGTTGATAAACCATCAAGTGACTGGAAGGGTGGAGTTGGCTACATATCAAAGGACATGGTTTTGAAAGGTTTGCCAGGCCCAGGGGAGGACTCTCTTATCCTTGTGAGTAGAAATTTGTGCTTAAGTGTTGTATTATTATGCTTTTAGGAACATGTCATTTAAATACTTTTGCCGCGTTAGCTTATTTGTTATCTCTGTCAAATAATCCTCATTCTTGGATATAATTCCATTACTATAATTGGATCCTTATGGTTTTCACGTGGTCAGGTTTGTGGTCCCCCTGGAATGATGAATCACATATCTGGCGACAAGGCAAAGGATAGATCACAGGGCGAGGTACTGTGAATTTACTGAGTCACATTCTAGTGCAAGTTAATAGACTTATGATATTACTATTACTCAATTGGAGGAAGGTGGTAGAACTAGGATAATTATTCCCAGCTAGGTAAACGACCTATTTTGCATGCTAAATTTGCCAAAGGAGCACACGGTTGATGTTGCACACTGCATTTACAATGCCTCCTTCAACATGCGTTTCACTTCTCCCTTCTCAGCCATCTCACCAATCTCAAATTTGGTTTTTTTATTACAGGTCACTGGCCTTCTCAAAGATTTAGGGTACACGGCGGAGATGGTATACAAATTTTGAGGGCGTCATGGAAACGTTGGGGGCCCTGAGAGTGACATGCCTGCTGCCACTGGCACTCTAAAATAAACCACATCCGGACTTTTTGTTATATATGCCAGTTTGGCACCAAACTTGGAAGAGTTTTGACCCCTTTCCCCCCATAAAGACACGAATTGTCTGTAGCTGGATGTTGAGCTCAAGTTAGAATGCCACTGCCTGCCCTACGCTTTATTGCATGTGCGGTTGTTCTACACCCTTCTTTTATCTTGCGACAGCTGGTGGAATTTACTCCCTCTGTTTCAAAATATAAGATGTTTTAGCAAATGTATCTAGACTACTTTTAGTATATAGGTTTACTCGGTTTTGAAGTAAATCTATACAGTAAAAAAAGTAAAAAAAAGTCTAGATACATCTTCTTCACAAGCATAAACCATCTTATATTTTGAAATGGAAGGAGTAGAAACTGAATTTATGGTTTTCTCGTTGATGAATATCGATGGACTCAAGATACTCCGTAACTAATCCCTACGCGGGTCAACACTGTACAATCGCATGATCACTGGCTATCACTTCACACTCAGGTTTGTAGTAGAGATGGAAGCAGAACATTCAGGTTTTGGCCAGCACAGCACGAAAGCGTGCGTAGACAAAGCCACTGCTTCTGTTGAACTGTCTAGTTGTCTGAATTTTCTTCAGAGGCTGAGCTCTGGCACACCCGTCCAGAGAGTATCATCTCACTTGCTCCAAAGCGCCACCACTATGAAAGGTAGACGCCATGGGACATTACGCGTCAAAAGTTTTCATCTTGTTGATGGCCCAGATAGATATAGGGACGAAGTATTCGGCCCGAGAATGGCCAGTTTCCCAGGCCAAGTTCCTAGGTTCGGTGAAATTTTGCTCAACAAAATTTAGATGAATTCAACATTAAAATATAAGTGAGTTCATACATATTATATCAAATTTAGACATACACTTGAATTTTGACTGCAGTAGGCTAACAAAAACTTTAAAAAAACACCAAAAAGCAGTAGAAACTTGATGATGCTGACGGCACGCCGATCACATGCCGAAGTTGGTGTAGAACACGGTGTAGTCGGCGTCCTGGGTGATGTCGGCGTCGCTCGGAGGCTGTGATGGCCGGGGACCGTTCGCCGCAGCCGAATCGCTAGGGTAGCGCTCCGCCATTCCTACCGCCAAGCTCTTCTTCTAGTCGCCGAAAGTGAAGCTTGTGGGTTGGGGAATGGAGGGAGGGGGGTGAGAGTGTGTGCTCTGGAGATGGCGAGAGCGGTCGACAATTATAGCCGAAAAAGGAAAGGGTGGCGAGGGCAGGAGGAGTGAAGCAGCGTAGACGAGAAAAGGGGAAACAACAGGAAGGTGGGCGGGCGGTGGCACGCCATTACGGCGACGCATGGGTGAGTGGACAGACGATCGTTGCCCGACGGTTCGTCGCGGGAGCCGAGGCGATGCGATGATGATGGAGGGGTTAACCTCTTGGGTGCCCGATCTTCACGGATCTCGTGGTCAAATCGATGGGAAAGCGAGGGGAAAGGGAGAAGGTAGCGAAAGCGGACACACACCTCGCGAAGAACACGATGAACACACGCAAACTCACACGATACAAGGCCGATTGCTCCCGAACGGCGGCCACCGGTCCGATAGAATCCTCGCAAGGAAAGATCGGTCAACGTGCTCCCTCAAATCCACATCGGAGAGGGAAGAACACCTTGGGGAGGGTCTTGACAACTTGGAGACGAGACATCGAACTCCAAGGCCTTGTTCAACGATGGATGCGTGATGCAAAGTCCAATCGAGGTTGGTGACGATATTCAGTCCCCTTGGGTAAGGGGATGAGGCAAAACTAGAGATTCCACAATGGGGGGTGTATTTAGTCTATCATCTATGCCCTCAGGATACATGAAGGGGTAGGGGCTCTATTTATAGGCCAGCCACATAAACAGGGGTAGTTTGGGAATAAAACTAGGGTTTGGACGAGATAGAGGGGTACATGGGCCAAAGGCCCAGCTGGCGGCGCGCAGGCCCATCGTGTAGGCCGGAGACTCCGGTGTGGGGTCCGGAGACTCCGGTCTAGGCCGGAGACTCCGGTCTGTCTCCGGTGTCGTCTCCGGAGTGGCGTTCTGACTGTCCTCGGGCGGTTGCTGGGGTCGGTCCGGAGGTAGGACCGGAGACTCCGGTGTAGCAGGACCGGAGACTCCGGTGTAGGCCGAAGACTCCGGTGGTTCAGCCGTGGCTTCTTCCGTCTTCTCTTCCAAGCCTCCGTCTTGTCGGGCTTGATGTCCCGGGCTTCCTCCCTTGCTTCCGTACTTGTCGGTGTGAACCTATCATGCATATATGACAGAGTATGAAGTAGCATACCATTCAATAGGGTAGGAAGTGGGCTCGCATAGAGGAACGGGTTCACCTTTAGAGTCCATGACGACTTGGCGTAAGTTGGAGACCATGATGTGGTAACGACCGTAGGTCGGGCTACATCAGCTCCCCCCTTCAAAAAGAGTCGTCCTCGACTCTCCATGTTCTTCACGAAGTAGAAGAGGTTGAAGGACATCCTTGATCCTGGGGTTCACCATATAGTCGTCCTCGGGAAGATTGACTTGACAACACTTCAATGTTCCTTCACCTTCCATGAAGCCTACAAAGCTCACGACAAAAGCGAAGCAACACTCAAAGCGTAGCCAATTCATAAAGATTATAGCATGAGTTCTCAAGTAGAAGGAAGTCACCTTAGCTTGTAGAGATAGCTCGATGAAGGGTGGCCATAGGGAACTCTCTTCGGTTCTTCTTGTCAACACGTGGTTGGTAGAGGTTGACGTGTATGCACTTGTACCTTCACACAACAAAGACCAAGCAAAATATTTTCGTGCGTGATAGAGGAGCATGTCAAATGTGGCATGTACATTCTTGTTCACAACACTATTTGTACAATGCATGTATATCAAATGGAATGCATATGCAAGGTCAAAGTGCATGGAAATCGTTTGAACATCATCCAAATGTGGGAACTCAAAAACTCCATACAATGTTTTAGTGTGGCACTCAAGGCAATTGACTAGAATTTTGATCAACGTCCTTGATGCGAGAATAGGAGAATTCAGCAAAAACACGCAAGGAAGAATGTCCAAAGCAACATCATTACGTGTGCAAACCAACCATTGGAAAGAGAAATTGTTCGACATGTTGGATGTCACACACAAATCATCGATAGCAAATATCATGGGAATATGAGTATCCCAAGCGGAAGCAAAAACAATATGTTTGCAAACAAACCAAATGAAAGAGCAAGTGGTCCTTATGTTCGTTGCAACAACAAGACGAGATTCTTGGAAGCTCTCATGACAATACATGCTCTTAATGGAATTGTGGTTGCACACAAAACATCGGAGAGAGAAATTGTTCAACAATTTTGTTACAACACACAAAACATCATTATCTAAAAGCGAAGAAACATGAATGTCACAAGGGGATATAATGCCATTAACATGCTTGCAATCAAACCATATGAAAGAGCAATTTGCCAACATGAAAGATGCAAAGCATGCAAAAGGTATCAGAGCTGGGTTCGATCTTGAACTCACTTGTGGGATGCTCTCAAGAGCTTTTTGTCAACTCGTGCTCAACCGAGGTTGACATGATAGTGTGGGTACCTACACACATCACATGTAAAAGGAAGAACGTGTGTGCATGGTAGAGATACACATCATCCATCATGATATATCTCTTCTTGTGCACATCACCATTAATGTCAATCAAGTATGAAATAGGTGCATGGTGAGTATGCAAGTGGGGAACATGCTTATCATGGCAATCATCAAAATCTCCAAAAATTGAGAAAGCTATGGGGGCCATCTCACGATAACGCATATGATCAATGTTGTTGCAAGCAAAACAAGTGAAATAGCAAGCATTCATCTTATTGCAAGCAACAGGAGAAATTGAATGACTAGCATGACAAAGCAAGTCCGAAGCAATTGGAGGATACACACAAGATGCATAGCATGGCATGTTTATGGAAATGGTATCGCAATCAAACAATTCCACATGAGCAATATTATGCAAAGGCAAAGCATCACATGGGAATATGAATGAAGCATATGTAATGTCACAAGTATCATCCATAGCATGCATATCCTCACAATTCATCATGTCCACTAGTGGGATCATGGCATCATCAACACCCTTATTGTTACCTTGGTCATACCTCTCATATGAAGTGGGTGTTGTGGAAGTAGTGGCCTCCTTGTGGACGACTTTGTCTTCTTGATGTAGCCATGGCATAACATCATCTTCGTGCACCATGTACATCTTCTCCAATTGAGGCATCATTGCTTCATGGCTTGGCGCGTCTTAATCCATGGAACCTAGCACAACATAAGAGAACACACTAGAGGTAGAGGGTAAGTTGTTAAAAATAGAAATGGTCTCACTTGACCTATCAACTACCACTCTCAACTCACTCGGTGTATCACTCATGCCCTCAAAGTGGAAGCACTCAATCTCACATAAGGTGGAGTCACTCATCTCACTCTTGTTCTCACTCAAGTGGGCTAAGTGGCTCTCATACTCACATGGGATTGGTACCACATCATCACTCAAGCATATGGGGATAGGCTCGGTTTCCTCAACTCCAAGCGCCTCCTTTGGTTAAGGGAAAATCCTATGCTCACCATTATTGACCTTGTCGCCTTCAAGGTTGGATGCCATAAGATGGGCATCATCGCTCGCCTCCTTAGTCGAAGGGAAAATCCCATGCTCGACCGTCTTGTGGCCATCTCGTAGTAGTGGTGGAGGTAGGCTCATGCTATCCAACTTGGCGAAGTAGAGGTCTACATTTTCCTCATTGGCGAGGTCGTGGAAGTCAAGCGTAGGCATTGAAGCTTGATGGCGTGGAGGAAGGCTTGCTCTTGGTGCCATTGTGGTGGTGGCACGGGTAGTTGAAGGTGCCCTATGATGGTGTCGACGAAGGTCATTGGCGTGCTTTGCCGATGGTTGATGTAGGTGGCGCACTTGGTCGTCCACATGACACTCACGACGGTGATCATTTGCCTTGGCACTCTTCTTGTGCTTGTGGTGCTTTCTTGAGCTTGCTTGAGCATTATGGTTGGTGCTCATCAAGAATTCTTCGTCTTGTTGGTGAAGATGCCTTTGACGATGTCTTGTATCCTCTTTATGGTGGCGATGCTCATGAGAGGATGTTTGTCGATGAAGATTCTTGTTTCTTGGCGCCTCTTGATGTATATGATGTTTGGACGCCACTCTTGTTTGGATAGGAGTTGGAGCTTGGCGCCTTGGAGGTGATGTAGCTTGGCGCCTTGGAGATGGTGGATCTTGACGCCATCTAGGTGGTGGCACTAGATGCCTTGTCGATGGTGGCGCTTGTCTCCTTGGAGGTGGATCATCGAAGTAGGTGGTGCCCTTTGGTGTGGCACGCTTGGCCTTGAAGGTCATGGATTCTTGATGATGCGCCTCCTCTTGCTTGGCGTAGTAGGCTTCCATCTCCACGCGGTGGAGGAATTCTTCATGGCTCGTGGAGGACCCATCAAACTCGATGAAGTTCTCCGTGTCCTCCATGCTTGGCGACGCGTCGTCGATGTCGCACTCGAAGTCGTCCATGCTTGGGGAGTAATTGTTGGTGTAGTACTCCATATCACCCAAGCATGTGGAGCCATTGTCGGTGTTGTGCTCCGGGTCCTCAAAGCATGCGGAGCCATTATCGGTGTTGTGCTCCGTCATGTCCTCTATACTTGTGGAGTCGTAGTCATGGTGGCTCATCGTGGATTCTTCATAGATATCATCCTCGGTTCCGGAGTCCCTAGACATGATGCACAAGACCAAGCGGTGTATATGGAAGTGGTAGTGGGAGTTAGGGATACAACGTCAAACCTTACTTTACCTTGGAAGATCGTATCGTACAAGTAGCCACACTTGAGAGCAATAAACCAAGCAAAGTGAAGTTCACGCGGAACACCAAAACCAACTACTAACCAAAACACACACACACACACACAAGGCCTATGGTGGATAGGTATGAAAAGTGGCATGTCAAGAACCAATACGAAATAAAGATGTTGTAATGGCAAGTAAAGAACCACAATGATCACAAAGCAAAACAAGTCAATCCACAAGATAGGAAATATGTACAAGGAAACACACACGGTGGGATAAATGAGACTTGTGCGATGGAGAAAGTGAGCTAAGAACCAAATGATTACCTAGCGAAGACTATAAGCTCATGTCACACAAGTACAAGGAGAGACACTAGTTCGATTGCACAAAATTGGTGGGCTACGGGATATGCACAATAAGTACCACCTATATGATGTTCATCGAGCTTGCGCTTCCTGTTCTATAAGGCACATGTATGTTTCTTTCTTTTTTTCTCTCTCTTTTCCTTTTTCTATTTTTTTCTTTTCTCTTTTTCTTTTTCACTTGCCTCTTCCTTGTGCCAACAACTATACAAGATAACTATATGAGATAGCGCTCACAATGTTTGCTCAGAATCTACAAGGTATCAAATGTGCATAGCCCAAGCAACCATAAGAGGAACTAGTCTCAATAGGTGTTTGTTGCTCGCAAAGATAGTGGGGTTCACAAAGGAATGCAAGTGGGGAAAAGTCGCGGAATGTTATACCTTTCGTCGACGAGCTTCACCCTTTATTGTTGGCTTCCGCCTTGCTCACGGAATTTGGATGGAGTAGATATCATGAACAACGCAGATGATGATGTAGTGCTCCTTCTACTCTTCGAAACGAGCTAAAGAACACCAAAATCCGAGTTGAAATGCAAAAGTTATGCTCAAAACCGTGCTGCTGTTTTTCTGTCTGCAGGAAGGGGCGGAGACTCCGGTCCGGGGGTCCGGAGACTCTGGTCTGGAGCCCAAAACGTCCGGAGACTCCGGTCTAGGCCGGAGACTCCAGTCCGGGTGATTCCAGAGCGTCCAGAACTCGAACGGGACGCGATTTGGGCGGAAAAACTCGAACCAAAACCTCAGATTGATGAGGGAAATCAAGGAATTAGGTTATGGGAACGCAGGGGAAGGTAGATCAACTAGTTTAGCAATCAATCCATGGATCAAAACCTACCAAAAATCCCTCAAATCACAGATCGATCCAAAACACGAATTGGGGCTGTTTTTGGTGAAATTTTCGAATTTATGGGGAAAAGACCAAATCGAAGAGAAATCCGTGGCAACCAAAAGCTGCTGATACCAGATGATGGAGGGGTTAACCTCTTGGGTGCCCGATCTTCACGGATCTCGTGGTCAAATCGATGGGAAAGCGAGGGGAAAGGGAGAAGGTAGCGGAAGCGGACACACACCTCGCAAAGAACACGATGAACACATGCAAACTCACACGATACAAGGCCGATTGCTCCCAAACGGCGGCCACCGGTCCGATAGAATCCTCGCAAGGAAAGATCGGTCAACGTGCTCCCTCAAATCCACATCAGAGAGGGAAGAACACCTTGGGGAGGGTCTTGACAACTTGGAGACGAGACATCGAACTCCAAGGCCTTGTTCAACGATGGATGCATGATGCAAAGTCCAATCGAGGTTGGTGACGATAGTCGGTCCCCTTGGGTAAGGGGATGATGCAAAACTAGAGATTCCACAATGGGGGGTGTCTTTAGTCTATCATCTATGCCCTCGGGATACATGAATGGGTGGGGGCTCTATTTATAGGCTAGCCACATAAACAGGGGTAGTTTGGGAATAAAACTAGGGTTTGGACGAGATAGAGGGGTACATGGGCCAAAGGCCCAGCTGGCGGCGCGCAAGCCCATCGTGTAGGCCGGAGACTCCGGTGTGGGGTCCGGAGACTCCGGTCTAGGCCGGAGACTCCGGTCTGTCTCCGGTGTCGTCTCCGGAGTGGCGTTCTGGCTGTCCTCGGGCGGTTGCTGGGGTCGGTCCGGAGACTCCGGTGTAGCAGGACCGGAGACTCCGGTATAGCAGGACCGGAGACTCCGGTGTAGGCCGGAGACTCCGGTGGTTCAGCCATGGCTTCTTCCGTCTCCTCTTCCAAGCCTCCGTCTTGTCGGGCTTGATGTCCCGGGCTTCCTCCCTTGCCTCTGTACTTGTCGGTGTGAACCTATCATACATATGTGACGGAGTATGAAGTAGCATACCATTCAATAGGGTAGGAAGTGGGCTCGCATAGAGGAACGGGTTCACCTTTGGAGTCCATGACGACTTGGCGTAAGTTGGAGACCATGATGTGGTAACGACCATAGGTCGGGCTACATCAGATGAGGACGACTCGGTTCACATGCTGACAGTGCGGGGCCACCAGCATGATTTTTTCTTTCCCGCATATTCCGCTTCATCCAGTGTTCCCAGGCGACTCCCGGTGCCCCAGGTTCGGATGTAATTTGGGCCGAATCCGAAAAACTGAGCGATTGGGAATGTGGCTAGGAGATTTTTTGCGTTCGGATGAAAAAATCGGGCCGTGAGGCCCTTTTTAGAATGCTAGTGGAGATACTCTAAAAGTTCATGTGTGCAGTTGTGACTTTTTGACCGGGGGAATTTTCCTTGCCTTCTATTTTTCCTTTGCTAGCCAGCTTTGTTTCTCCGTAGATGTCACCAATACGGTCTCGTGCCGATCAACCCGATCGCTGGTTGGTTAGGTCGTACCCATCCGACGATAAAAGCTCCTACGACGACCCCAAGTACCCGAGCAAGAGCAACCCGATCCCTAGATAGCGTTGTCCCTGGGCCGGTCCATGGATTTCGGGGGCCCTAGGGAAAAACGACGCGAAGAGACTCTTATTTAAAGTGGTAGAGCTTTCTTGGGGTGTGTGTGTGGATGGGGTTTGGGGGGGGGGGGGCAAGGCCCTCCTACTCTAGAAAACAACGATATATTTTTAATATTTATGCTAAAAAAGGAATACAAAAGTCTTGGATCAGGGCCCCTACATCATAGGGGCCCTAGGCAAGCGCCCCTTTGCCCCGCCGTATGGGATGGCCTACGTTGGCCTTGATCGATCTGTTCTCTTCCACATCTCTACCAGCCGGCTAAATCTCTCCCATGTCGATAGTTGGCGGCGTCGCTGGATGCGACACATGCGGCGCCCACACCCACTGGAGGAGCCACTGCGTCGCCTCGCCCTGCTCTCGCTGCGGAGGCACGGGCCACTTCGAGGCGCTCTGAACCACGCCCGCCGGGTTCGACGCCACCACGACGGCGCAACTCGCTGCGGTGTATGCGGCGGCGAGGGCCACGGCGACCACAGCTACGCCACCGCCGAGACCGTCGGCATCCGGTGCACCTGCGGCAAGACGGGCCACCGGCCCAGGGACTGCCCCAAGCGCGCCGGCAACCTCTACGACCCGTACATCGCCTGGGAGGGCCACGACACCTGCGCCACCTGCGGCCAGACGGGGCACCACGCGCCCGATTGTCCCGGCTTCTCGATCGATTGGTCTGGTCTGTAATTTTGTGTAGGCGCGTCCTATATTTCTTTCTCGTACTTCCTCCGACTCAAATTAGTTGACTTGAATTTATCTAGATTCGATTGTATCTAGACATGATTTAGTATTAGGTTCATTCATATTTTAATAAATTTGAGTCAACTAATTTGGGTTGGAGGGAGTACAACAATTTTTCCATCGTGGATCATGATTTTATCAAGTGCATGTCTACCGATTTCATAATTTCTTTGCTGCTCGGTGGATGGGAGGGAGAGATCTAGTTAAGTACGGACGGTCGAGATGCAGAGTTATATAGATCACTGAGGTGGATCCCTCCTGTATTAGTTGTCTCTATTTTTCCTTCGCATCTAGAGACATAAGAAGCTCTCAGATCCCTAAAATCTAGAACTTTTCTATCCGACGGACGTTCTACAAATGTACAAACTTGGCGGATTCGTCCGATTGTGTTTAGATAGGTACAACGTGCATATGAACCAAAGTTTTCTTTGCGAGTGACCAGCCCAAGCACGTATGTGGTGATTAAAAACTAATCCGTTTAGACCATAAAAAAAGGACAAAAGATCTTATGTAAGTGAATTAAATATAAAACGTTGAAACTTTAAAATATTTTATAGAGCGAATCGTAAATTTGATTTTAGATCTGTTTTTACCGTTGGGCTAGTTGCGATGTGATTTTCGAAATTAGATCCCATATTGATATATTCTGATAATTTTTTTGGATCAAAAGTTATCCACCCGCAACACGTGAATTATCTAGGCTATAGTATATAAGTTAAGGAAATATAATTATACTTATACACATAGGTACGTCAAATCCTATCAAGTGAGTTGAGATCCGGAATAAGTTATTGCACAAATACTGCTTTATCTCTACTATTCAAATATGAGAAACTAGAGGAAATCCCGAAAAAGTACACGCATGGGCAGTACCGCACCGGGATTCCCGGGAAAGCGAGCACCTAAGATCTATGCGGACGAGAGAATGGACAACGACACTAGAAGCTCCGCGAGAGTTTTTGCATTCAAGCATATGAACGCATCTCTGACATCTTCTCTTGGGAGGTTTCCACTTCCGAGGTTTTTTCCCCAAGCTTAAAATTGAAAGACGAAACGATGCAAACTCCACAATATCCAAGTCCAAATCAGGATTTACTAAGCCAAAACAAGCAATTTCGTATTGTACTATACATCTACATGAAATCCAGAACTAGTGTTCACTAGAATCAAAATATCCAATATGTCTCGCATTGACATGAATCGGGTTGTTAACATCTACAGGTGCAGTTTTGCTGATGTAAAATTCAGCACCATTACGGTCAACGGCGTGGTATTCCACGATTCCACAAAACCCAGCTAAAATGCAAATCTTGGTAAACGTCCTCCACACTTCGCATCTGAATTCAGCAACATCTGCCTCCTAACAATGTAGTTGGGGTCAGTCAGAGACGCATATCAGAACTGGAGTTTCTTGGGAAATGAAACATGATCTTAAAGGCGGCTCCGCCGCATTGTTGAACCCCTGAATCCAACCGAGTAGCACGCAAATATGTGATTATGTACCAAATTTAGCTGCATAATTCGCACCCAACAACTGAAACTGCGAATCGAAGGTTCAAAATTTGTTCACCTCCCACACGTACCAATCTGGATAAGGGAGACCTTGGGCCCCGCCTCGGCCTGGATGGCGACGACGGCGTGCACGACCATGGGGCACCTTCGTCGCGAGCACGCGACACGGGTGGGCGAGCCGAGGAGGGTGTGGTTGGTGCACCTCATCGTCGCCATCTCCGGTGGTCAGGCAGGGGGACTAGAGGCGATGGGGGAGGGGCAAGGCGGGCAGGGTCATAGGAGCAAGCAAATTTTGTGCTGTTATGGACTTGCCAAAACGGGCGGGGGGAGCGCAGGTCCGACGCCGCCGGAAAAAATGGTAGGTGAGAGATCTGGCCGAAAGATGTGAAGCCGTCGCCGGAATGAGCTTGGGGCTATCAGGTGATGCCTCCTATCCTATCTCCTAGCACGGGATGGGCACGGGGTAGGGCGCAAGGGGAAGAAAAAGGCTACCTCTGCTGCCTGTGTTCCACGGCGAAAAGACAGGAAAAAATCACCGGAATGTGACAGGATAAATAGAAATGAGGATTCACATATTGTCAACGTGCACAACAGGCGCAGATCTCGGTGGCTGCACCAACGGACAGGATAGGCTCCATACCCATGTGTACAAGTACAAAATCCATTCTCATATAAGTTATCCAACTTATAAAACATGTTATGTGGAGACTCTTTGTATGGATACATAAAAAGTATCCGACAACCGTTCTGAAAATTACATAACTTAGCAGATGTTCAAACAACCTATATACTAGTGATGCCTCGAGTGCATGCTCTGGCTAAATAACACAACTTTTTTATTCCTAAAGTTACCAACCAGTAACACAAGAGTTATCCAGGTTTTAGCTATAAGTTACACCAAATAACATATAAGTTATCCATCACTATAAAAAATACCTATAGATAGAATATAAAAGTTATTCTAGCAGCTCGACTCTATTGTCCGTCGCTGCTCTCGCGCATATGGACTACTCAACCTTAAAAAGCTAGTGCATCAAACATAAAAAATAATTTCTTTTAAAAAACTAAATCTATTTTTTTTGCATACGATATAATAAATGGGGTCTTATACCCACCCACTCAGCACCCTAAGTCGTAGTGAACAAACATAACGCACAACTAAGAGTCTAGCGGCTTGGCTTTATCGCTCATCGTCGCTACCACGGCGTACGCGTGATGAAGCCTCGGAGGGTGTTAGCGTACCGAGACTTCATCGCTCGTCAATGCTAAGTCTCAGTATCCTAACATATAGACTTCCGTGTTTGAATTAAACTAGTTTATAGTTCACATTTAATTAACTAAACTAAAATATATGGAGCAACCGAGATTTTATGAGGCAGAAAAAAATACAAAATTACCCACATGAGAAATACGAGAACGTCTTCATCCAATCCGTTTATATGGTGGATAACTTATATGATTTAGAATGGATAACTTAACTACTATGACATGGATAAATCACGTGTTAGGGTGAGTAACACAACTTTGTTTGCCCCAAAAGGTATCTACCAGTAATACAAGAGTTATCCAGGCTTCAGCATATAAGTTATCCACCAAATAACAAGTAAGTTATCCACCGTAATAAAAAATTTATCCATAGATAGAATATAAAAGTTATTCTAGAGGTTTGTCTTCGTCGCTGGGACGTACGCGCGACTAAACCTCGAAAGGCTACCAGGTCAAACATCAAGTATAAATTTTTTAAATTAAATCTAATCTTCTTTTGCATACGATATGATAAATAAGGTCCTATGCCCTACCACCTACCATCCTAAGTCGTAGTAAATAAATATAATGTGTAAAAATAGTCTAGTGGCCCGACTTTATAGCCCATTGCCGCTACCGCAGGCGTACGGGTGATAAAGCCTCGAAGGATGTTAGGGTACCGAGTCTTAGCATCGACGACATTAAAGTCTCGGTATCCTAACATCTAGACTACCACATTCTAATTAAACTTGCTCAACACGTATACGAGAACGCCTCTACCCAACATATTTATATGATGGGTAACTTATATGTTATATGGTGAATAACTTACATATTATACCATGGATAACTCATATGTAAGGGGTGGATAACTTTTTGATCCAATTTTTTTCACCGTAACATACCTAAGACCTAGTTTTGAAGATCTTGACGCGACTAGGATAACGGTGAAAATAGATTCTAAATCGGATAAATAGTTTGAGATATAAAGCTTTTTGAATATTTAGAGTGTTGCATTAAATGCTAATGATGTTAGCAGTTTTGGTTTATAGTGCATGCTGGTAGAGAATTAGGAAAGAGAGGGAGGCAACCGTGGGCAGGAGTCGGAAATGCTCGCCGGGTTTGGCCCCCTGGCGACCGGTCTCTTAGAATTCCCGAAGATCTAAGTAGATGTTCCCATTTAACGTAGCAGTAGCGACCCTTCTTGCTAAAGGTTAAATAAATCATTTAGGCCTCATTTTGTAGAGGGGAGTATTAGAAGGGATTAAACCGGCCCACATCCAAACCCCGAGGAAACCTGGGTTGAGCGTTTTGTTTTCTGGGATTAACCGGTATGAACCCCACGTATCCCCTGGAAAACCCGAGTTTCTAGTGTACCTTTAATCCACCACCCCTACCTTGTGTTTTTGTTTCTCCCGATCGATCAAAGAAGTGGCTCATTGCATCTGCCTCCTCCCCACAAGCGTCGTCACCGCTTGCGCCTCCGGTGAGCCTCCTCTCTCTCCTTCTCCCCGTCTCTCCTTCTCCCCAATGCCTCCTACCCCATGCCTACAAGCAGCCACACCCCAGCGAAATCCATCCCAATCGATCACGGCAGCTGCTGCATAGGAGCACCGAGCAACAGAGCGAGACGCCGCTCGTCTCTTTTCTCCTGTGCCTTAGGTCAACATGTGAGCATCTCTCAGCTTCGATTGATGGTTTCTTGCTGCCTCGTCTTGGTATTGTTCTCCCTTCCGGTGTAGGTTTTTTTGTCCAGGTGAGTAGCTAGAAGAACTGATCCTTTTCCCGCTGTTCCCATATGGCTTTGACAAGCATTGTCCAAGATAAGATGGAAGGGGTTTGTAGAGGATTGGGTGATCACCCGATCCCTGTGGGGATTAACCCCCAAGAATCCTGTCAAAACCTCTAGTACAAAACAAGGCCTTAGGAATCATATCCTCCAAAATTCCATACTTTTCATTTGTTTAAACAGGGCCAAAATAAATTTGATCTATATGCTTTCGAATCACTTGTCTACCGATGTTAGGGCCATCCCCAAAAACATGAAGACGACACTCAAAAGAAAGTGTGCTTGTGTGTGTAGGTGTGTGGGTGGGAGAGGAGGAGGGGGGCTTTCTCTTTATTGAAAAGAAAAGGAGTTGATAATAAAATCACAACTTTTGCTCTTTCTGGGGCAAGTAGGAACGGATGGGGTACGAGATAATATTTTTTTTGAGAAACACAATACAATGGAAGACGCTCACAACACGTACATGCACCCACCCCTATGAACGCACACACGCACACCCTACCCCTATGAGCACCTCCGAGAGACTGAGCCGGCGGATCGGGTCTTGAGATTGACGAAGTCACCATGGGCGCCTCGCTGTCGACGGGAACGTCGCCTCCCACTGAAAGAATATTCCGCATTTTATGCAACACACAGTGTCAAATCTAGGGTTTGAACTCTGGTGGGCTGGGGGTACAACCACCCACCTAGCCATCCAACCACAGGTAGAATCATTTTCGTTTTGCACTATGGAAACGAAGCTGGTGCGCGCAGATTTGGATTTTGCGACTGCATGCTAGGTTTAGGATGACCGGTTTTGTAGGAGTTGATCCTTGCCGGATTGGGACGAGTGTGTTACTGGTGTGATGGGCCAGGCCATCGCATTTTATTGGGTAGGACGGTGATATGTTGTTGTGGTTTCCTCCTCTTTGCATCCTCGCGACGGGGGCTAGATTTTGGAGGTAGAAGTGACTTTGGCGAAAGTTGTGCATGGTTGTCAATTGCTCACAGTAGCGATGCTCGTGGGAGCCATTCTCCTCCTTGAAGGTGCCGCGATGAAGTTCTTCTCTTCTGATTCGGTGGATCGATCACATCTCATGTATCTGTTACAGCTTGGGCTTCATTGAATGATTGCTTCTGTAGTGTTCTTAGAGTACCTCGATGGTCTCTTGGCCGTCGACTGCCTACATGTTAGCCTGGTTATATTCTTCGGCACATTTTCTTCTCGGCAGCATCCCTGATGCCTAGGGTGGATGTTTTGGGCCGGTGTCATGACACAGATGTTGTTGTGTTTCACCTATTGAATGCCATATTCAGCGAAGTGGTGGTGGTTTGGGGACGAGTTCGATGGAATTGTTGGTTGGGCGCATTGGCGGACGCTTTGCACGGCCTTGGTCGGTACCACCGCTGCCGTCGTTTTGGGGCTCTATTCCCCTCCTTGGAGGCATCGCTCGAAGCCCCCTTCTGCGACTCCTAAGTCTTGCTATTTGCTAATCCAGTGTGTTTCCGTGGTTTCAAGATGCAAGTGTGGTTTGTTGGTTTTGATGAGGTTTGGTGGCCTCACGCGTGCAACTGAAGACACGACTTCATCGATGGGATCATGCAACCTCTAGTTATTTAGTGCTTAGACCTTCTTTGCTTGTTTTCCCCGCATCTTTATTTGTGTATGTGCATGTAATCTGTAGTTGTTAACCCCAGTATGATTGTAACACTCGGCTGATTGTAACCCTAGTTGTTCTTTCAAGAACTACTAACCTTCCGCGGCTCTCGTCCGAGACTTGTTCACGAGTTGGGAGTTTCTATCAAAGAGCGTCCATGTCTCTGGTATGATAATCTTGGACCCACCTACCTGCAAGCCAATCCTATCTTTCATGCTTATTAAAATAGGGGAGTGCCTAGATCTCAGGCGCCTGAGAACTTCTTATGTCTAAGTCGCTGACATCTTCTTACTATTTATGCTAATTCTCAGTTGCAACCTAGTTGCAACTTATATAAATTGTACTAATTCTCAGTTGCAACCTACTAGTAACTTATTAAAACCCCAGTTACAACCTAGTTGCAACTCATGTGAAAGTACCACATTGCACAAATCGCGAGGTCAATCCAATGACGAGAGAGGTGATTGAGACCTAAGAAGTTTTTAGGCGTCCGAAAACTAGCAAATCCGTTAAAATAGACTATCATTTTGTCAAAGAACGGGTTGCTACAAAACTACATGAAATCAAGTTTATTTCCACTAAAGATTAAGTTGCATATGGTTTTACCAAAATTTTGGCTGTCAAGAACTTAGATGAGTTTAAGCGCAACCTTATCCTCTCTTGAGATTTAGATTAAGGGGATGCTAAAAACATTTGCGATACCCTCTAATACGATATAGAGTAGTAATCTAACCACATTAGATCCCTCTTGTACACACCCGTATGTTTTTTTTCGTACACTATATAACATGAAACTCGAGCCCTCGATAGGCTATCGATTCCCCGTCGCTTGACAAAGCACGTGCCTTCCGCACCACCGAGAAGCATATAAAAGGATTGGACATGGCTTCTCTGAGCATACCATCGCAAGGAACTGGTCGCGTGTGCTGCAGCTGGAAGGAGACACGAACATGTAGTACTTCCACATACGCGCACATCAACGGCAGTGTAATAATCGGATGTGTCTCGCATGGCAAGGTGGTTCCATGGCTTTGTCATCATTAAATTATAAAAAAAAAAAATATCAAGATATTTTTGGGAAAATTCCACAGAGATATTTAAAGATATTAACATGCAAGTGAACACAAAGGCATGTATATATAAGTATGCATTGCACATATCACATTCAATTTTCACTAACTAATCTTCCGAGGGACTTGATTTTTGTTCCATTTTGCTTGTATTTTAGAAGATTATGTTTGCAGAAACTTCTACATGGCACATCTCGACAAGGAAAAAGTAGCAGATTGTCCGTTAGAAGTCGAGGTTTCCGATTAGCAAGGCAGAATTGTGTTTTTGGTAATTGAAAAAGTTAGAACTTTAACGATAAACAATTAACACAAATAATTATAAAAGCTTAGTACAAATACAACCTATCACCGGGATAAACTTTACCTAGACAATGCACTTCATATTATCGTAAGGTCAGTCACACATGTATACCATGACAGTGTCATTTATATACTAAAAAGAAGGTATATGGTTTAAAAAGGGGACATCATGTTAATCCACAAACACTAAATAATCCGCTCCATTAATTAGGGGGTGAGTCTCATATTCACTTATATGAAGATCTATGTGATGTAGTTACTTAAAAAAAAGGTATGCGCGATTGACGGCCATGCACATTTCTTTACTTAGATCCAACATACTAATAGATTCTCTTGACCTAAGTAAAACATTTACCTTTATTAACTAAAGAGCACATATAATCTAAAAAGGATATTCATTTTCCCATACTTGAACATCCAAGTTTCCTATACCATATTTGCTGCATCGAAATGCAAACTCCAGAAAGGGAGTTGTAACAAGACGGTGCTTCAGTGATTTGGTGCTTCCAAGTCTCACCGTGACTTGGTGCCACCATCCACCATCCATCTCTCATCCAACATACTAGATTGATTCAGATTTCGAACGAAAAAACTAAAACTACTTAGAAAATTTTGAAAAAAAATCAAAAAATCATGCATGTTTCGATTTGTATTCTAGCGAAGTTTCATTTCATTTGGATCAAAGATTTGTGATTAAATGGGTATTTAGTTTAAACTAGTGCTCGGAAGCTATTTACACAAGATAGTTATCTGAATGTGATGGAACATTTCCAGGTTTCAAAACAAGACAATTGTACTTTACTAGATTTTTTTTCAATTTTTTTTGAGTAGTTTTGGTTTTTTAGTTCGAAATCCGAGTCAGTCTGTTACGTTGGATGTAAGATGGATGGTGCTAAATCGGGAAAAAATTGAAAAAAATCTAGTAAAGTATAATTGTTTTGTTTTGAAACCTGGGAATGTTTCATCACATTAGCCAAGTAATGGATTGGTTGAATAATGTGGCCCGCTAGTTGTTAAATTGACAAAGCATAAGAATCTTAGATTTCTATGGATATGATGAATACTATTGGTTCTAACATTCAGACCATCTTGATCAACATTGCCCTTCAAAACAAATGTGCAATACAGATAAACAATCAAACATCCATTTATAAGCCATTCATGTAGGTATGTTCCTAAAAAATATGATGACACTTAGTATCTATAACAATAGCGGAGATGAGAGAGCAGGGAAGAAAGTATGCAATATCATAGACCAAAATAACTAAGATTTTCTTTTCTTACCAATATCATGCTGCATGTTTTGTGGTTTGGGACATTTTATCATGTAGTTGGAACTTGGAAGGTAATCAAGTGGCTGGTCGCTGCAGACCACCATTATGGGCGCCGGGAGCTCCTACATAGAAAAGCAAAAAATAGCTTATTACATACGGAATTGTCCAGAATTTGCGAAAAACAACAGCAGCCGACCAGCTTTTTTTTTTTTTTTTGAGGGTGTGCTACCATCCCGATTGATTCTTTACTTTTGAACACGATTCTGGGGAATCTTGCCGTGGTCCAGTAATTACATGCCTCAGAACACATGATGTTGCAGTGGCGGTGCCACCCAAAATTGCAGTTGACGTTGTAGCAAGAGATCTGTTCTGATTACTCGAGTTTGTGTTGTCGCTGATGGCGGAAGCCGAAACTGGAACTCAGGACGAATGATTCTGCGACACTTATTATGGATGGAGCCTGGAGGGAGTAGTAGATATGAATTGGATGGGCCACCATCGTACATGGGGGATGTGACCAACAGCCCGTGAAATGATTTTGAAGCGACGCGTATACAAACTAAAACTGAAACGGCCGGCGGGGAGAAATTGGACTGATCTAACGTGGCATAACAGGTGATGTGGCGAGTTAGTGGATACATGATGATGTGGCATAGCTGTATGTTTAATATCCTATTTCTGCCCAGAAAAGAAAGAAAGAAGAAATCAAATCCTTTGTTTTTTTTTTGGCATTGTACGTGAGCTAGCTAGCTAGCAGCAAAATCCATCAACCTGCTTATTAGCTAGTCCTTGCGCGTCTCGAGTTAGCTTGGGCAGCGTTTTGCCGGCGGCGCTTAGCAATTTGATTCATGGGTGCTGCCGTGCATACTACACTATTGCTAATTGAATCTCGACAGTGGAAACAGGGGTTGAGAAAGAGGTGGGCTCAGTTGGTATAAACGGAACAGTCTTGTTACACATAGTGGCCGATCCAGTCTGGTTCCGATTCATACAGCAGCAGGTTTTCTACGGTCGCGATCGAAACCTGCTCCTGGTAGGGTAGGGGTCCGGTTCCGACTCATACAGCCTCCCCCGATTCGATCGGTGAGATCTTGGAGTACTACCTATAAACTCCTATCCCTCGACATCGGCTGATATTCCCCAAAACCTAGAACCTGAATCCAGGAATGTTCTTCTCGAGATGCCGACCAAGGAGGAGCAGGAATGAGACTTTTTTCCTCGCGTCCTCCTCCCAGACCCCTTGAGAGTCGTTCCCATCCTTCCACCGCCTCCCCTTTCCTTCTTCCTCTCCGGCGGCCCAGAGGCTGGCAAGGGGATGGATCTGGTGGCTGGCCTGTCCTGTACATACTAGTAGTTGACTTAGTGTCTAGGTTTGCCTCTATGGCGTCTACCGATATGGTGTCTGAGGGTAGGACGGTGGTTCTTGGCGGCCAGATCCTCCGCGCCGCGAGCTCTCTCTTCCTCGCAGCTCAGTGCTGGTGACAGGTGGTGGTGCTTGGGAGGTCAAGTGAAAGGATCGTATAGGCACCTAGAGGGGATGAATAGGTGCTACTTCAAATTTTCTTCTTTTTCAATTTAGGGTTTGACAAAAAGGTAAATTCTCTAGATTATGCAACTAAGGTGAATTTACCTATATGTCAAGCAAGCAACAACTAGCACCACACTAAGCAAGAACAAGTAAGTAAAGTGCGGTAAAGGATAGAAGTAACCAAAGTGGTGGACGCGGAGACACAAGGATTTGTTTCCCGTAGTTCCTTCCTTTTGAGGGGAAGTACGTCTACGTTTGGAGAGGGGTTGGTATCAAACCACCTACGCCACGACAAGCCTCCCTTGTTCTCCGATGAACCTCACCCCAAGGGGATCGATTCACCTTCCACTATATCGGCAACCTTCGAGGTGGAAGTCGGCACCTTTACAACAAGTTCGAGGCACACATCCACAACTTAATTGGAGGCTCCCGAATACAAGCAAGCTGTCAAACAATCAAAGACGAGCTTGTAAGAACCAAATCAAAACTAGGGTTTCCAAAGAAACACTAGATCATGGGGGCCCTCAAGTGAATGAGGGGGAAATGAAGATCTCTCTTGGTGAAGTTGTAGATCAAGGCCTCCTCCTTCGATTCTCCAAAGGTCAATGACTTTGGATGGTTGGATGAAGAGATCTTGTAGATTTGGTGGCTCTAATGGAGTTTGTGTTCTTGAGCAGCTCGAGCAGCTAGAGGAAGGGGATAAGGGTCCCTATTTATAAGCATCCCCCTCCACGAACCGTTTTCTGACCGTTGGAGAAAATCCAGACCGGAGACTCCGGTCTGTTCACTGGAGACTCCGGTCTACACCGGAGATTCTGGCCTATCTCCGGTCTAGCCTCCGGACCGCCCTTCTGAATGACCAGGGCCAGGCACGACCCAACTGGGCCGGAGACTCCTATCCTCCAGCACCGGAGACTTCGGTCTGAGCCATGACCGGAGATTCCGGAGAAACCTCCGGACCTTGCTCCGCACCCCCATACAGAATGTCCCAGCCATGATTCTGAAGCCTCCACCGGGGACACATCCGGAAACTCCGGACCACACCGGAGACTCCGGTCTAGGCAGACCGAAGACTCCGGTCTGGAATTTCCAGAACTGTGTCACTCTTGCAGGAATCTTTCCAAAGTGTGAGGGTACTTTTCACTTATCATAATACCAACCTGTGGACAGTGACAAACTGTAAAATGATCTACTTGTTGTTAACGAACACCAAAAGTGATTATGACAATAAATATCCTTTCAATCTCCCCATTTTTGGTGTTTGATGACAACAAGTGATTTTGCATGGAATAAATTGTATGGGACTCCCCCTGACTATGTGCAAAAAGGTAAACAAGTAAATCATGCAAGGTAGATAGTATCAATGATAGCACACATAGATCTCTCATGTGTTACAATAGATAGTGCACAAGCACATAGTCACACACATAAACGGCAAATAACACACATGAAGTTCAAAGTTCGAATATGGCAAATGAAAGCAGATAATAGCAAATCCAAAGCCCAAACCCATGCAAATCGATGAGAATGTCTTCTCCCCCTTTGGCATCGAAACGCCGAAAAAGGAAAAAAAACTAAGCTAGCACCCCAACAACTCAGTAGTCATCGTCATCCTCGGCATCCTCATCCTCGTCCTCACCGTCCTCAACAAAGTCATCATCATCATCAGGGACTGCAGGCCCTTTGCCGTGAGGGCGAGAAGAGGAGGTACCCTGGTACCGGTAACCAGAGGTGACATCGGCAAAGGTTTTCCAATCCACCAGGCTATCGTGTTGGGAATTCCATGCCCCAAATGAGAGTGTGTGGTCAGACTCTGTGGACTGCTGAGCACCATGCTTATCATTGTATTCATCCTCTCATTCCTCATCATCCCCTTCACCTTGTTCCTTGATCTCCTTGAGGAGCTTCTCTATGCGGCGGTTGCTTTGGTAGGATGCATGTTGATGCTTACGGATGTCTATGTTCATGCAACAAAGGGTCCTCTCCCAGAAAGTGGCCTTCTTGACCTGCTCATGTACATAGTCCCGGGTCATGGAAGGCATAGGTGCATTGGAGGCATTCTTCCTCCAAACTCTAGGTGGAGAGGGTGCCCTCTCAGTCTCAATATCCTCATCATCATCGCCATAGCGACGCCTAGGGGCAGGCCCCATATGCCCCTTCTGCTGCAGTGAGACCAATGCATGCTCAGTGAGATGCGGTGCTATGCCAAGTGGAGAATTATGCTCCTTGGAGTTGATGAGCCTCATAAACAAAGGTGCATATGGAGGATACTTCTTGAAAATAATAGCATGGAACATCTCCTCAAAAATAAAATCCATCACATCAATCGGTTTAGCATCTGCCTCTGAGCCAGCATTGTAGGTCCGATGGGTGTGATAAAGAAGGTTGACTAGCCCACCCCTAATAGCATCGTCATTCCTAGCACTTGGTGCGATGGTATGATGGAATATCCTCAACATTAGGTTGTACAGAGGCTTGAGTCCCTTGGATCCCCCTACAACACCCTCGCTGCCATATAGAGGTGCAAGCTTCATCTTGTTCTCACCAAGAGCCGCAGAGTGCATGTGCAGCCCAACTGGAGTGGATACGCCATGAAAGGTCTCAAAGATGACGTTGGCAAAGTCATGGAATGTAGATATGCAGCGAGTGGTGCCCGACATCCAAGTCATGGTCCTGTCTTGATCTGACCCAAACACTACAGTGGAGTAGAACTGCTGCACTAGGTAGACATTGTAGTCTTCATGAAGATCCATCAAGTTAAACAGTCCCAACTATCCACAGAGCATCATTGAAGTAGGGGCTGAGGCGCATCTTCTCAACACTCATGTACTTCTGAGGGCAGACAGGTGATTTGGTGAGCACACCATACACATCCTTCATGAACACAACCTGCTCCTTCCTCCAGAAACGAGGGTCATCGCTGGTACGAGGCAGCTCATAAAAATCAGTTTTTCTCAGCTCACAGAACTCCTCTTTTGAAATTTTGTCCAAGGATTGAAGGTTGTCATATTTGTCCTTCTTGGCACGGTCCTCTCGTTCAGTCGTTTCCTGTTACCTCCTCAAATAGGCTGCATCACGTGCCTGTTGTCTTCGGTTGGAAGGAGGCACGATAAACTGACCCTGAGCTTCATCATAGCGAGGAGTGCCCCTTTGTGACTTGGGCTGGTACGAGAGGACGGCTAGAGCCATCACCTATGAACAACAGTGAGGGAAATAGCATGTAGATGAGTATATATGTCCCAAAGATGCAGTACAAGAGCTTTGATGCATTTCTGGTCTGTTTTGATTCCCCCTACACTGGAGTCTCCGCACCTCATACTGGAGTCTCTGTCTCAAACCGGAGTCTCCGGTCCTGGGGACCGGAGTCTCTGGTCGGGAGGCTCGGGCATGAGATGGGGAGGTGCTGGTGGTGGTGAATCTAGTAGATCAGGCAATGCAACAAGGCTAAAGTACTAGAGTGCATGCAAACAAGTGATTCCAATGGACAAATCAACACCAATCCTCAAAAACACATCTATAGATGAACCCTAGGAGAAAAAAGGAGGAGAGGTACCAGATCTGTCCATGGGATCGATTCCTTCGGTGGGAATGACCCAATGGAGGAGAGGGGAAGGTTGGCTGGCGGCACGGCGGATCCTGGGGGCTTCTTGACCTCCGGGGAGGAGTTTTGGAAGGGGAGGCGACGGGTTAGGAGGAGGGGGACGGGGTTGATAATGAGGAACTGCTGTTTCAGTTCACCCCGTCCCCTTACTATAAGTGGCAGAAACCGTCTGGACCGGAGACTTCGGTCTACACCGGAGACTCCGGTCCTCCTCGACCAAAAACTCCAGGATAGGTGTTTGGGGACATATATGAGAGATAGACAGGTTTAAGACAGGGAAAAGGCTTGGGTTGAGATATCAAACTGTGAAGAACCAATAAGAGCCATAGAAATTCACAAAAACATTCAGGAAAGCTCCAAAAGACTAAAATCAAGCAAATGACAAACACGAGTAAGCACCAGCCTCTCTAATGTGAGAGGGCGGTGGCCTAGGCCACCATATTTGAGTATACTGAGCTTGGCACCACGAAGATATATCTTGGGTCCATTACCAAAACTCATCATTTAAGCTCACATATCAAACAATGATATTAAGAGGAATGATTTTGATTGCTTTGGGCATAATGGTGGGAGGGATAGTCCAATCAATTAGGACCGCACTCCCCCTATATCCATGCCTACACCTAAACTAAATACGGGTTAAGTCATAGGTGAGAATGTAAGATAATCAAGTCAAGCTCCTTGAATCTATGATATTTAGTTCATTCCTCAAATAACAATACCTTGCTTCATCAAGTGGCTTCGTGAAGATGTCTGCAAGTTGATATTTGGTTGACACATATGATAGATCAATATCATCTCTAGCAACATGATCTCTAATGAAGTGATGGCAAAGCTCAATATGCTTTGTCCTTGTGTGATCCACCGGGTTGTAGGCAATCTTGATAGCACTTTCATTGTCACATAGAAGAGGCACTTTGTCACAATGGACACCGTATTCCTTAAAGTTTGCCTCATCCATAGAAATTGGGTGCAAGCACTAGGAGATGCCACATACTCGGCTTCGGCGGTGGAGAGAGATATGCAATTTTGCTTATTAGAAGACCAACATACCAAGGACCTACCAAGGAATTGGCAAGCCCCGGATGTTGATTTTCTAGCATCCTTATCACCAGCCCAATCCGAGTCTGTGTATCCACAAAGATCAAATGTTGACCCTCGAGGATACCAAAGACCATAAAATGGGGGTATGAACTAAATATCGAAAGATTCTCTTAACCTCCATTAAATGGCTTTCTTTAGGATCCGCTTGATATCTTGCACACAGACCTACACTCAACACAATATCGGGTCTAGATGCACAAAGGTAAAGCAAAGAACCAATCATGGACCAGTATACCTTTTGATCCACATCTTTACCATTTGGATTTTGTTCTAGATGATTCTTTGGGGCCATGGGAGTAGGAGCTCCATTTAAATCTTGCATATTGAATCTCTTGAGCATATCTTGAGTATACTTGGCTTAGTTGAAGAATGTCCCTCCTCTAACTTGCTTGATCTCAAAGCCAATAAATACCCTCAACTCCCCCATCATAGACATCCGGAACCTACTAGTCATAAGCTTTGAGAATTCATCATTAAAAGATTTGTTAGATGAGCCAAAGATAATATCATCAACATATATTTGGCATACAAAAATCTCCCCATTGAACTTCTTAGTAAAAAGAGTGGGATCGATTTTTCCAACCTCAAATAAACATCTTAATGGTCCATAAGCACCTTAGAGAGTTGGTATATGTAAAGCAACCCACTCATAAGCACCTTAATGGACCATGGTCACCAACCACATTTTGTAGAGAGTGGTCTCTTAATTCCAACATTCTCTCTTTTCTAGCTTCACGACGAGCGTGGATCTCCTTATTGTTTCTTTGGGGACCCTCTTCATCATTTTGGTCCTCGTCTTGAACATCAAGTTGACCTTGATCATCACGGGAAGCATTCTCTTCATTAAGAGGCACAGATTGACCTTGGTCTTGATCAGACACTCTTCTAGCATCGATTTGAGCTTGTCTCAGGGAAGTTTGTATGGATCTTCCTTGAGTAATTGACTTGGCCCCACTTGACATCCTGGAGAATGAATCAGGTTCCTCTTTACTAGAGCTGTCACTTTGATCAACATGTTGAGGGTCCATAGTTTGTCTTTGGCTTGGGTCATTGCCCTCCTCGGTGGATGGAGCTTGTTGATGTTGTGACGATGAGGGCTCCACTTGAGTAGAGCATAGTTCTTCTCGATCTGCCATAAGGGGTTCCTCAACGGGGCGGATATATCCATACCCATTATTCCTATGGCATCCTGAGGCATTTCATCATCTGCATCACAAGCATCAACACGCCCCCTTGGGGACCATCATATTCTTCGAAGGTCACACTACAAGATTCTATGACGGCTCTAGAGAGTTTATCAGAGATCCTATAAGTGTGAGATTCGAGACCATAGCCAACAAAAATACCCTCTAATGCTTTAGACTCGAATTTGGACAAACGAACACCTTTTATGAGATAGAAACACTTACAACCGAACACCTGGAAGTAAGATATGTTGGGCTTGTTATCGGTAAGTATTTCATATGGAGTCTTGTTGATTTCTTTGTGGAGGTAGAGCCGGTTTGATGCATGGAAAGCGGTGGAGATGGCTTTGGTCCATAAGTTGTATGGAGATTTAAACTCCGCCAACATGGTCCTAACCATCTCAATAAGAGTCCGGTTCTTCCTCTCGGCCACACCATTTTGTTGAGGGGTATATGCAGCGGAATATTGGTGTTTTATCCCCTCATCACTAAGGAAATCATTCAAGGTGTAGTTCTTGAACTCGGTGCCGTTGTCACTTCTTATAATCAACACAGGAAGGTTGTATTGACGTTGAACCATGTTGATGAAGTCGATGAAGGTATTTTGGGTCTCACTCTTTAACTTGAAGAAATATACCCATGAATATCTTGAAAAGTCATCAACAATCACCAAATAGTATTTCTTCCCACCAAGACTTGCATGAGATGGAGGACCAAAGAGATCCACATGAAGGAGCTCCAAGATCTTGGTTGACTTGATGTGGTTCTTTGGCTTGTGGGGAGCAGCATGCATCTTTCCTAGGACACAAGCCCTGCAAACACGATCTTTGGCAAAGGAAACATTTTCTTTTAGTCCAACAATATGGCCCTCCTTGTGGAGACTTTGCAAAGTTCTCATATTAACATGGGCTATTCTGCGATGCCATAACCAACCCACATCGGCATTTCCGAATAAGCACGTCACACTTGTAGTGGTTTGCCCCGAAAAGTCCACCACATACAAGTCATGTTCGACGTACCCAACGAAAGCGACCTTGAGAGACTTGCTCCACATGAGGACCACAATATCATCATCAATAAAGACGGCAAAGCCCATCTTTCCAAGAGCACAGCCTGAAAGTAAATTGTATCCAAGGGTCTCAACAAGCATGACGTTCATGAGTATAATGTCGTGAGCAACCACTACTTTGCTGAAACCCATTACCTTAGATTTTGACTTGTCGGCATATGTCATGGTTATTTGATCATCATTTGGCTTTAAGTCCTTGACAATAGACGAGCTTCCGGTCATATGACTTGTGCAACCACTATCAAGCACCCACTTTGACCCTCCGGAAGCATATGTCTACAAAAGATCAAGCTAATTTTTAGGTACCCATTTTTCAATGGGTCCTCTTTTGTTAGCAACAAGGGTCTTAGGGACCCAAATAGACCAAGCAATATAACCATCAAATGGGCCAACATATTGTGCATACACATCACAATAATAATTACGCATTAGAACATAGTGAGGGTTAGCACTTCCCGCAAAGTCATCATGAGACATAGTTTTACCATTTGTGATCTTACTATCCACAGCCCAAGGCTACTGGCTCTGCTCGCCCTACATCCGGCAAATCCACCTCCTCTAAGCAAACAACTCTAGTCTGCGCTCCGGGTTCTGCTCCCCAGATCCAGCCTCCGACGTTGGCGACCATGATCGCTTCAACGGGTAAGGGGGGCGAATCTACGGCTGCCGGGTCAGGTGATGGCTCTAAGGCTGTTACCCTCCATGCTAGTGCTACAGTCACTCGTGCCAATGTGGGAACCACCCTGAAAACGGGTCAGGTTCTCACTCGGACGCTCAGTGGCAAGAGCCTAGGTTCGGCTGAGCCTTACGCCATGGCATGGAATGCAGCTGGCGAGCAGGAGGTCAGCACCCGTGCCGGCAAGAAACTGAAGCTGGGCCCCAAGGCCGTCTCTGACATGACCCAGCAGTCCATTTCTTTGATGGCACGTGCCGATGAAGTGAACGAGGTAAAATAACTTCTTCTCTTTTGTACTGTTGAGTATTTCCTTTATGCATATCACCTAGTCCCCGAGGTTATGATTGAGTAAGGCACTTACTCGGTCGTAAGCTCTCACTAATAACTTTATTCTTTGAATCCCAAACTTGCATGTTATAACTTCGATCCCTAGCCCTCGAGGTTACTATCGAGTAAGGAACTTACTCGGCTGTAAGCTCTTAAGCTCTCTGATTTCTTTATGCCAAACTCATGTTAGAGCTTCAATCCCTAGCCCTCGAGGTTACTGTCGAGTGAGGAACTTACTCGGTCGTAAGCTCTTAAGATTTTTGGTTCAGTCGGCTGCTTGACGTGACCTTTCTTTATTGTATATCCTCTTTGTTCAGCTCACGCATAACAAGCGCACCAAGGTGCATCAAGCTCTCGTCCTGGCGCATCGCAAGCTTGAACTTGCGTATGAGAAGCTGCAGACTGACACCCAAGGCCAAGGTAATATCTTTGCTCTTCCTTTCTTCTATTCGGTGTAATTTTCCTTGGTTCATTTTCTCATTTTCTCTCTCTCTCTCTCTCTCTCTCTCTCTCTCTCTCTCTCTCTCTCTCTCTCTCTCTTGTTCCACAACCACTGCTCAGTCTACCATCAATGATCTTCACTCGCAAATCAGCGAGGCCGAGAGTAAATTTTTTGCCTCCCTAAGCCAATAGCTGAAAGTTTTCTGTTGGTACTGACAAATATTTGTTCTGAATAAGCAGAGAAGCACCAAGCCGAACTCTAGAAGGAGCACGATGAGGTGACTCGGCTGAGGAAGCTGATTGCAGAGTCGGAGCAGAAGCACTTGGCCGAGGTGAAAGGGTTAAGGGAGGAACTTGCTGAGAAGAATGAGCAGCAGGCCGCCAGCGCCGAGAAGACCAAGAGGCTGCTCGACGAGGCCGAATCATCAGTCGAGTCGGCAAATCTGAACTTTGATGCCCTTCAATCCAAGGCCAAGACTTGGCATAGCAAACTCGCCGCCATCAACTTCTTTCTCGGTAGTGAGTTCTTACTCTTTGCGCACTGTATGAGTCCTTCTGGACTTCTTCCATCTGCCATTGTTATTTGCTAACTTTCTCTTTTTGCTTGCAGAGAATTTTCCTAAGGCCGATATGTTTGCCAACCGAGTCATGAAGAAAGTGAGAGCCGAAGCTGGTGCTCCTGCTGACGGCGAGGTGTTTATGGAGGAGCTTCTTGAAGCAGTGTCCGAACGGGTCAAGACTCTCAGGTCTTGCGGTGTGGATCTTCTCAAGTCGGCTATTCATGCATTTCGCATGCTCTGGCCGGATGAAGACGCACCCGAACTCATCGAGCCACTTGCCGAAAGATTGCTCCTTATTGAGGACCGGCTGGATCAATGGCGTGAGTCGGCCGGCCGAGCTGCAGCGGACAAGGCTCTCTCCTTCGTGCTTTCATGGTACAAGGACATCAACCTCGATGTTCTTGCTCGCATAAGGGAGGACGGAAAATGGCTGAATGATCCGGAGCTGATCAAGAAGCGCCAGGAGCGAGCTTACACCATGATCGAGTACACCATGGTGCACGCTTGGTGCGATGGACCCAGCTTCCTCGACCTTGGTGACCCGCTCGTCGAAGTTGCTAATGAAGAGGGTGGCGACAGCGAAGCAACTGAGTCAGATGATCCGGATGACCCGGCCACAGATGCCCCTCACTCGGCCGATGCTCCAAGCACTACTCCTGGCTCCGAGAGTGCTCCTCCGAGTTCTTCTGCTCCTTAGGCTAACCAACACTCGAACTTTGATCAGATCCCCGGTATGTCGGGTACATATGTAACATACATTGCACCTTTAAGTTTGATTTTGCGCCTGTTAATGGGCTTTATACATTTGCGTTATGTTCTAAGTGTGAATTATTCAAGGGCAAGTCCCCAAGTTTCATTTTGCCGTGTCACCTTTCCTTGACTTTGGCCCCTGTCTACCTTTTTCGGTGTTCGACATTAGAGTCTCAAAGTACTAAGGATATAGTTAGCGGGTATGAAACTTGGATCACTTGGCTGAGATTACTCGACACGTAGTATAACGCGACCTGCAGAGAGTTAGGCAAAAAACTAAAGCCGACTCGCATTTCTCCTTTGTACTTATCCGGCGTTCATGTTTACCCGTCTTACATCTTTTTCTCTTGCTTGCCATGAAGCCATGTTTTCGGACAACATCATAGTCGAAGAGTTGTTTTTTTCGAGTAAACAGTACTTGTTCCGAGATAAATTTCGGGCATCACGTCAGCCGACATAAAATAATTGAGATGGAAAACTTAAGGGGTAGTCCCCGAGTCAGTTTTTTGAATCATACCATTTTATTATCAGCACATAGCCGGCACACACGTCCGACATATGAGAGTTCGAGTGATACATGCATTGCTTCTCCTAAGTATAGAAGGGACAAAGTAGTGCCACATTCCATGGCCTTTTGGTCTCATCTCCTGACCTGTCCGCCTTGTTCTTTTGCGCTTCACGAGCGTCTATGAGATAATAAGAATCATTGTGCACCGGGGAGGGAGTGCACGGTCGAGCCATGCACGAAGAACAAGAAGAACTCTCCAGACTTAGCAATTCGATTGATACCCCGAAGATTACAAGTTCTCCTTGAGTTGTATAAGCTAGAGTTCACCGCACTAGTTCGCTACTTGGTCCAACCTCCTTCTACTACTGCTATGCCCTCCCTTGTATAGGCAGTGCTAGCTAGCTAATACCCCTTTGGGTTCTAGGGTTTACTGTTTGGATCTTGGTCCCTACAATGTGGGCCAGGTCCTGGGCTTGCCCTAAGCCCAGAGGCCCGATCCATAAAGCTTGACAGCTAACGGTCTTCTGGTATGCTGCTTCTTGTTCCTTTTGGCGTCATGCTGTTACTTTGCACGTCAGCGTATGCTTTGGGCGTCACCCGGCTCCTTTTGTGTCACCCGGCGTTGCCCTTCTCTTTTGACCATGCTTTACCATGGTCCCTCCTGAATCTTACTCGGAAAGGTGCCACGCGTCCTTCTTGACTCAGCCCTTCCTAGGTCGATTCGGCTCGTCGATTCCTGCAAGGGTTACAACTTTGTCCTATGCGGGCCGACATAGTTCGTATGTTGGCTTTCATGCTTATCTTACCCGACCTGGTTCTTTCTTTACTCGGAGCCAACCCAAGTGCGCTATGTTTCCCCTCTTGTGACCCTACCAGGGGTTACCCCCCGACATTAGTCCCCGAAGCTGGTGAGGTCTAGCAGTTCAAGCTGTTAGGCATCTCCAGGTTCCTTTTGCGTGAGTGGAACTTAGTTTTTGTCTTTATCTGTCGCAATTTCGCACCTTGCCAAGTCAGGCTGACAATTTCCGGGTCGACTCTTTGACTTCTTGGCTCATTCCTGCCTCGAGCCGAGTTATTTTGGCCAATTCCGAGTCATTTTCGGCGCGCTTCAGTCACTGGCAGCTGATAATCATGATTACTTGCCTCAATTTTTGTTCCAAGCTCTGGCGGCACTGTGACGGCTGTGCAGTTATTCCCCGTCATCGTGGCAGTCCCATCGACCTGCGCCTCTTGTCCTTCTAGTAATGACGTGGCACGAGATTTTTCGTGTATCCTTGGCTACGTGGCGCTTACTGATTGGCTTTCCTAGCCTGATACACGGCCACACGCTGTCTGCACGGCACAGATAGATCCCACTACCGGGTTTTTTATTTTCCTTAAGTAGGGGTTGGGGGTTTCCACTTACCCCACGCCCGTTTAGTTTTCCCTTGCCCTTTCTTCTTCCTCGCGCCCGCAAAATCAAACTGCCCCCTTTGCGGTTCCCTCTTCCTCCTGTCCTTGTGTTGCAATCGCCCCTTTCTTCTTTCCATTCCACCACGGGTCCTCGCTGTTCCAAGCCTTTTCCAACCACGGAGGAGACTGAACTTGCTGATCTCATGGATGCTCGCGACAGCGCCGATGGTGCTGAGGAGCAGGAGATTCCCGCCGGCGAGCGCGGCGGCTAGGAAGGCTCGGAGGTCTCCATCGAAGAAGTGGAGTGGCTCCGCTCCACCAGACGCATCCCACTGCAAGTGGATTGCCGTCTCCCCACCGGTGAGATTTATCCCATACCCCAAGCTAACGAGCGGGTGGTTTTCCTTTCTCACTTTGAACGCGGTTTCGCTCTTCCTGTGAGCACCTTCTTCTCCTCGTTCCTTTCCACCTTCCATCTGCAGACCCACCATCTTCCTGGCAATGCGATTGGCTCTCTTTCTTGCTTCATCTCTTCTTGCGAGGCCTACCTTGGAATTTGGCCTACGGTTCTTCTGTGGGCCAAGTATTTTAGATTTAGGGTTCAGGTTGTTCCCCAGCCTGGTGCTCCTCGTACCGAGAAAAAGCTGACTCGGTGCGGCGCTGCTAGCATCACGCCTAGGAGAGACTCCATCTTTCCTCGGGTTGTTGGGCTTGATTCTTGCAAAAAGTGGCATAGAACCTTTTTCTATGTCAAGAACAACGGGTCCACCGATAACATCTGGCTCCCCCTTTCTCGGATGAGGTCCCCAACAAGAAGCATTGGAAGCTTGACCCGCATGACCAAGACGTTGCGGTAAACAAGGCTAACACGATCTTGGAAAGGTTGCTGTTGCCGGATGAAAACTTTCATCTTGCCGACTCTGACCTCATGTGCACCTTCGTCTCACGCCGGGTAAGCCCCATCCAAGCGAGGAGCCACAAGATGTGCTTCATGAGTGGATCTCATGATCCCACTCGGCACTCCACTAAGGATCTCACCCATGACTCCATCGCCCGCCGAGTAAGCTCAATCTTCAAACTAAACTTGGCGGATGACTGGGCTTGGAGTTGCCCACCGTTTAGCCGGGTCAGGCCTGTCCCCTGGGTAAGTTTTCCGAATCACTTTCTCGCCGAGTAGGCTTTAGCTCTTTTGACACTCTTAGTATAGTTTTTAGCTTCTCATTCTGTTTGTCCTCCGCAGAATCTCCTTCACCACATTGATGACAGTACTGTCCCTTCTGCTGGTAATAACGGGGATCGCTCCGACTCGAATGAGGTCGAGTATGACCTGGAATGCTTCATGCCCATCCCGCACGTGGCGGCTGCTTCAACTTCGGGTAAGAGTCAATCTCGCAATCCCTTACAAGATTGGTCTGACGATGATGAGGATGATGATTGTATGATTTTGGAGGTATATGCCTTGTGACCTTAATCTCCCAGCTTATCCGAGTAAGCCTGTTATTTACTGATGCAGCTGGCCAGGTACATGAAACTCCTCCTCTCGCCGTGGGTGGAGTTGGCAAGATCCCCGTCGCCAAGCCGAAGTGACGAGGAGCTTCCTCTAGCACCCAGCCGGCCAAGAAGAGCAAGCTCACTCCAGCAGCTCCTGCTGCCTCTGCTGCTGCCAGCCTGGCCGAGACTCGTGAAGCTGCCGGGCGCCGAGTCTCACGCCGAGCCGTCCGTGACCCCGTCGTCACCGGGTTAGTTCTTGTACTCTGCCCTTTCTATTCTTTTCTCTTTCGTCATTGACGTTTTCTTATATATGTCTTGTTGTTTTTAGTGCCGCACCTTTGTCGGCAAACCAGGCTGCTTCTAGCATTGCCTCGCCGCTAAGGCCTGCGCCTTCTCCAGCTGACTCGGCGGTGCCGAGTCCCATCCGGATCGAGGCTCCCACTGTTGAGGCTCACGCCTCTCAGTGTTAGTCAGACCCCGTGGGTCATTCAGCTGACGCCCCTGGCGCTGGCCAGGAGAAACTTCCTGATCTTGGTGTCCGTGACTCTGGCGCTGAAAAACCTTCCGCCACCAGTTCCTCTGGCATCGGCCCTCAGGCTGGTGTGAATGAACAACTTCCTGATCTTGGAGCCAGCAAAACCGCTGAGCCCAGTCAGCCGGCTCCAGGATCTTCTCTAAATCCTCATGCTCACTCTCCAGTTCTGTCAAAGGGCCAGACCCAGCCCAAGGCTAATGGCTCTGCTCGCCCTACATCCAGCAAATCCACCTCCTCTAAGCAGACAACTCTGGTCTATGCTCCGGGTTCTGCTCCCCAGATCCGGCCTCCAACGTTGGCGACCATGATCGCTTCAACGGGTAAGGGGGCGAATCTGCGGCTGCCGGGTCAGGTGATGGCTCTAAGGATGTTACCCTCCATGCTAGTGCCACGGTCACTCGTGCCAATGTTGGAACCACCCTAAAAACGGGTCAGGTTCTCACTCGGACGCTCAGTGGCAAGATCCTAGGTTTGGCTGAGCCTTACGCCATGGCATGGAATGTAGCTGGCGAGCAGGAGGTCAGCACCCGTGCCGGCAAGAAACTGAAGTTAGGCCCCAAGGCCGTCTGTGACATGACCCAGCAGGCCATTTCTTTGATGGCCCGTGCTGACAAAGTGAACGAGGTAAAATAACTTCTTCTCTTTTGTACCATTGAGTATTTACTTTATGCATATCACCTAGTCCCCGAGGTTACGATTGAGTAAGGCACTTACTCGGCCGTAAGCTCTCACTAATCACTTTAATCTTTGAATCCCAAACTTGCATGTTATAGCTTCGATCCCTAGCCCTCGAGGTTACTATCGAGTAAGGAACTTACTCGGCTGTAAGCTCTTAAGCTCTCTAATTTCTTTATGCCAAACTCATGTTAGAGCTTCAATACCTAGCCCTCGAGGTTACTGTCGAGTGAGGAACTTACTCGGTTGTAAGCTCTTAAGCTTTTTGGTTCAGTCGACTGCTTGACATGACCTTTCTTTATTGTATATCCTCTTTTTTTAGCTCACGCATAACGAGCGCACCAAGGTGCATCAAGCTCTCGTCCTGGCGCATCGCAAGCTTGAACTTGCATATGAGAAGATGCAGACTGACACCCAAGGCCAAGGTAATATCTTTGATCTTCCTTTCTTCTATTCGGTGTAATTTTCCTTGGTTCATTTTCTCAATTTTTCTCTTGCTCTTGTTCCACGACCATTGCTCAGTCTACCATCAATGATCTTCACTCGCAAATCAGCGAGGCCGAGAGTAAATTTCTTGCCTCCCTAAGCCAATAGCTGAAAGTTTTCTGTTGGTACTGACAAATATTTGTTCTGAATAAGCAGAGAAGCACCAAGCCGAACTCCAGAAGGAGCGCGATGAGGTGACTCGGCTGAAGAAGCTGATTGCGGAGTCGGAGCAGAAGAACTTGGCCGAGGTGAAAGGGTTGAGGGAGGAACTTGCTGAGAAGAATGAGCAGCAGGCCGTCAGCGCCGAGAAGACCAAGAGGCTGCTCGATGAGGCCGAATCATCAGTCGAGTCAGCAAATCTTAACTTTGACGCCCTTCAAGCCAAGGCCAAGACTTGGCATAGCAAACTCGTCGCCATCAACTTCTTTCTCGGTAGTGAGTTCTTACTCTTTGCGCACTGTATGAGTCCTTCTGGACTTCTTCCATCTGCCATTGTTATTTGCTAACTTTCTCTTTTTGCTTGCAGAGAATTTTCCTGAGGCCGATATGTTTGCCAACCGAGTCATGAAGAAAGTGAGAGCCGAAGCTGGTGCTCCTACTGACGGCGAGGAGTTTATGGAGGAGCTTCTTGAAGCAGTGTCCGAACGGGTCAAGACCCTCAGGTCTTGCGGTGTGGATCTGCTCAAGTCGGCTATTCATGCATTTCGCATGCTCTGGCCGGATGAAGACGCACCCGAACTCATCGAGCCACTTGCCGAAAGATTGCTCCTTATTGAGGACCTGCTGGCTCAATGGCGTGAGTCGACCGGCCGAGCTGCAGCGGACAAGGCTCTCTCCTTCGTGCTTTCATGGTACAAGGACATCAACCTCGATGTTCTTGCTCGCATAAGGGAGGACGGAAAATGGCTGAATGATCCGGAGCTGATCAAGAAGCGCCAGGAGCGAGCTTACACCATGATCGAGTACACCATGGTGCACGCTTGGTGCGATGGACCCAGCTTCCTCGACCTTGGCGACCCTCTCGTCGAAGTTGCTGATGAAGAGGGTGGCGACAGCGAAGCAACTGAGTCATATGATCCGTATGACCCGGCCACAAATGCCCCTCGCCCGGCCGATGCTCCAAGCACTACTCCTGGCTCCGAGAGTGATCCTCTGAGTTCTTCTGCTCCTTAGGCTAACCAACACTCGAACTTTGATCAGATCCCCGGTATGTCGGGTATATATGTAACATACATTGCACTTTTAAGTTTGATTTTGCGCCTGTTAATGGGCTTTATACATTTGCGTTATGTTCTAAGTGTGAATTATTCAAGGGCAAGTCCCTGAGTTTCATTTTGCCGTGTCACCTTTCCTTGACTTTGGCCCCTGTCTAGCTTTTTCGGTGTTTGACATTAGAGTCTCAAAGTACTAAGGATATAGTTAGCGGGTATGAAACTTCGATCGCTTGGCCGAGATTACTCGACACGTAGTATAACGGAACCTGTAGAGAGTTAGGCAAAAAACTAAAGCCGACTCGCGTTTCTCCTTTGTACTTATCCGGCGTTCGTGTTTACCCGTCTTACATCTTTTTCTCTTGCTTGCCATGAAGCCGTGTTTTCGGACAACAGCATAGTCGAAGAGTTGATTTTTTCTGAGTAAACAGTACTTGTTCCGAGATAAATTTTGGGTATCACGCCAGCCGACATAAAATAATTGAGATGAAAAACTTAAGGGGTAGTCCCCAAGTCAGTTTTTCGAATCATACCTTTTTATTATCAGCACATAGCCGACACACACGTCCGACATATGAGAGTTCGAGTGATACATGCATTGCTTCTCCTAAGTATAGAAGGGACGAAGTAGTGCCACATTCCATGGCCTTTTGGTCTCATCTCCTGACCTGTCAGCCTTGTTCTTTTGCGCTTCACGAGCGTCTATGAGATAATAAGAATCATTGTGCAATGCTTTGCTTACAATGAATGGACCTTCCCATGGGGGTGATAACTTATGCATTCCTGTTGTGCGCTGCACCAGCCTGATCACCAAATCCCCTTCTCGAAAAAGACGAGGTTGCACTTTCCGGCTATGGTAGCGTCGGAGATTTTGTTGATATATAGCGGATCTGGATAATGCCAGTTCCCTTACTTCTTCGAGTAAGTCTACTCCATCTTCTCGAGCCTCTTTTACTTCGGCTTCCGAGTATTGCCTTATCCTTGGCGAGTCATATTCTATGTCGGCAGGCAAAACTGCTTCAGCCCCTTATACGAGGAAAAATGGCGTATAACCAGTTGACCGATTCGGAGTTGTTCTTAGGCTCCACAGTACTGAGGGTAGTTCCTCTATCCAACAACCAGGTTATCTCTGGAGTGGTTCCATTAAGCGGGGTTTTATCCCTGACAGAACTAAGCCATTAGCTCATTCAACTTGTCCATTTGATTCTGGATGGGCGACTGATGCTACATCGAGTCTTATTCGGTGTTTCCCACATAAGCAAGCAAAAGCTCCTTCGGCAAAGTTCGTGCCATTGTCAGTGATCACACTGTGTGGGTAACCGTATCTGAGGATTATATCCCTTAAGAATGTGACAGCTATTTTGCCGTCCAACTTCTTGATTGGTTTCACTTCTATCCACTTGGTGAACTTATCAATCATGACCAAGATATGAGTCATGCCTCCCCTTGCTGGTTTGAACGGTCCTACCATATCTAGGCACCATACTGCAAAAGGCCAAGTGATTGGTATAGTCTTCAATTCAAACGCTGGTAAATGCGACTTGGATGCATAGTGTTGACAACCACTGCATCTTCTGACTAACTCTTGCGCTTGGCCAGTAGAATCCATGTCGGAATGCCTTGGCTACCAACGCTCTTGATGACGCATGGTGCCTGCACTCTCCTTGATGGATATCCAATAAGATCTCCTGGCCTTTCTCTGGGCTGATACAACGCTGCAGTACACTTGTCACACTTCGCTTGTAGAGTTCCTTGTTGATTATGGTGTATGCTTTTGCTCTTCGTGCTGCTTGCCTTGCCAATGTTTCATCACTCGACAAGGTCCCATCTTTCAAATAGCTGAATATTGGCTGTGCCCACGTTGGTATTAGTGGTTCCGGGTCTGCTTCAACATCAATATCCATTGGTTCCGCCGACATGACCTGAGGAGTCCCCGAGTGTGATTCGGCGATCCCTGAATTGAACGGATCAGTCCCTGAGTGACTCGAACCTACCCCTGAGTCGATGTCCATTGGCACTGCATCTGATTCCTGACTCGCCGGGATGACCCTGATTGATTCGGACTCTGGTGACGGCTTGATCGATGGCTTCCTGAGATGCTCCAGCGCTACCCCTGGTGGTATTGCCTGCCTAGATGATCCTAGTTTGGATAATACATCTGCTGCCTCATTTTCTGCTCTAGGAATGTGATGAAATTCACAACCGTCAAAATATCCCGAAATTTGTTGCACGTGGAAACGATATAATGCCATGTTTGCGTCCAGCGCATCCCAATGTCTAGACACTTGCTGAATCACCAAATCCGAATCGCCAAAACACATGATCCTTTTGATACCAATTTCCTTGGCTACTTTAATGCCATGGACAAGTGCTTCATACTCGGCAACGTTATTAGAAGCAGCAAAATGAATCTGCAACACGTACCTCAGTTGATCCCTCTTTGGAGATGTGAGCACTATCCTGGTGCCCAGACCCATTTTCGTCTTGGACCCGTCAAAATGCATTTTCCAGTAATTCAGATCTGGCAGTGGTGGTCCGTACTGCATTTCCATCCATTCTACAAAGAAATATGCAACAGCTTGAGATTTTATTGCATCTCGCCTATCATATTGTAGAGTGTATGGTGCTAGTTCGATAGCCCATTTGGCGACTCGGCCGCTGGCATCTTTGCTGCCCAATATATCCGAGATAGGTGCCTCGCATATTACCCAGATTGGGTGCTCTTGAAAATAATGTTTCAGCTTCTTTGCTGCCATATATACCCCATATGTCATCTTCTGATAATGCGGGTAATTCTGTTTCGAGACAGAGAGCACTTCTCTCAAGTAATACACCGGTCTTTGGACTGATTTTCCCCCTTCTTCATGTTCAACCACTATTACTGCACTTACAACTCTATTGGTTGCGGCGACTTAGAGCAACATTGGCTCCTTGGATAATGGTGATGCTAATATTGGTGTTGTTGACAACATTTTCTTTAATTCATGGAAAGCGCTATCGGCTTGCTGTGTCCATGTGAATTTGTCTAATTTCTTTATCAGCTGATATAGTGGTAGGGCTTTTTCACCTAGCCGACTAACAAACCTGCTCAACGAAACCAGGTATCCAGTAAACTTCTGGACATCATTGAGGGTTTTTGGCAATTCCATTCTTTCGATGGCCCTGATCTTTGTCGGGTTGGCTTCGATTCCTCGGCTGGATACAAGGAATCCGAGTAACTTGCCAGCCGGGACACCAAATGTACATTTTTCTGGGTTAAGCTTCATCCGGAATCTTCTCAAGTTTGCGAATGTTTGACGCAAGTCCTCAATTAGAGTATGACTTTGTTTGGTTTTTATTACCACGTCATCGACGTATACTTGAACATTTTTTTCCAATTGATCTTGCAAGCATTTTTGCATGCATCTTTGATATGTTGCACCTGCATTTCTCAATCCGAATGGCATGGTGCGATAGCAATAAGCCCCATACGGGGTGATAAAAGCTGTCTTTATTTGATCATTTGGATTCAGTGGTATCTGATGGAACCCCGAATACGCATCCACAAACGACAACAACTCACACCCACCAGTAGAATCTATGACTTGGTCGATCCGTGGCAGGGGAAATGGATCTTTTGGACACGCCTTATTGAGGTTCGTGTAATCAATACACATGCGCCATACCACTGCCACGTTCGGGTCATCTTTTTCTTCTCGACCAAGACTGGATTTGATAACCAGTCCGGGTGCAGTACTTCCATGATGAATCCAGCAGCTAAAAGTCTTGCAATCTCGGTAGCTATTACTTTCCTCCTATCTTCGGCGAAGCGGCGGAGGGGTTGCTTCACCGGCTTGGCATCTGGTCTTACATGAAGAGAGTGCTCAGCCAGCTCCCTCGGAACTCCTTGCAGATCTTGAGTGGACCATGCAAAGATATCCCGATTCTCGCAGAGGAAGCTGGTGAGCTCACTTTCCTATTTGTCTGTAAGGCCAGCCCCAATGGTAACTGTGCGCTCTGGGAAAGTTTCATCCACTTGCACCTTCTTGGTTTCCTTGGTAGCTTGAAATGACATACTGTCATGCGGGTTGGTGAGTGCCGGCATGGACATTTGTGCTTCTTTGGCCAATGCTGCCACTTCCAACATCTGAATTTTCTCTTGTGCTATGACAAGTGACTCGGCCAGTGAAGATCCGGCTGAGGCACAAGCAATAGATCTTTTGTAGTCCCCTTCAACTGTGATCACCCCACATGGGCCTGGCAGCTTCATCTTTAAGTAAGCCATATGGGTAGTAGCCATGAATCTTGCCATAGGTAAGGCGTTATAAGAGCTGACCAAATCCACTACCTCAAACTCTATGGCCTAAGTACGACAGTTCTCTCTATTGCCGAATAAGACGTCGACCCAGATCTTACCAATTCGCTCACAGGACAATCCTGGCACAATACCATGGAAAGTGGTCTTAGTCGGCTCCAGCATGTTCATGGTAATGCCTAACTTGAGCATTGTATCCTTATACATGATGTTGATGCTATTGCCACCGTCAATCAGCACTTTTGAAAACTTAACATTGATATCTGGGCCCATGAATGTTGGATCCAAAACCAGAGCATATCCTCCTGGGGTTGGCATGATCTTGGGGTGATCTTTTATACTCCAAGTTATCTCTTGCTCAGACCAATGCATGTACTTGGGGATTGCTGGCATCGTGGCATTCACCTCCATCATTCGTCGATGCTGGCTCTTTTTGTCATTTGGCTCTATGACAAATACAACATAACTCTGGTAATGTTCTCTGTACTCATTTCTAGTTCCATGACCGACATGAGCGTCGTCACCTCTTGCATTGTGCACCTGGTGCACAACTTCTCTTCTTTCTTGATTCTGATACCTCGGCTGCCTGTTTTCATATCTGTTGTCCGCTCCCACTATCTGAGCATTTCCTCCTGTAAGTGGTGGAGGGGGAGGTGGTGGAAGCTGCTTATTCGGCAAATCCACTCTATCTCCTTTCTGAAACCAAGTGCATTGCCTCGTCGTGTGATTGGCTGGTTTACTCGGAGTAGGCGTGTGAAACTTACACGGCTGATCTAGCATCATCTCATAGGTGTATTTTTGTCGGCCCTGATACTGCTTCCTCTGATTGTATGGCCTTTTGCCGTCATTCTTTGGCACCCATTGTTGTTGTTCATTTGTCCTTTGACGCTGACTGCTTCCAGCATCTGGATGATCCTGACTCACAGCCGCAACCTGAGTCGAACCATACCTGTAATCTGGTCTTTCGTCTCTTCTCTTGCTTCTGTATTCGGAACTTTCTTGGCGCCTTTGCGACCCGGCAACGTCATAGATCTGAGTCTCAGTCATCCCGTCTGCCGACATGAGCAGCGGCTGAGTCGGATCTCCTAACGCATACGAGTCAGTGATTCTTATCATCTCTTCCAGGCTTGCCGGCGTATCTCTTTGTAACATTTGCCATAGCACACTTCCATGTCTACATCCTTGTGCAAACCATGTGATTGCTTGTGACTCGATTACCCCTTCACAAGAGTTACGCATCATACACCATCTTGTGAGGAATTCTCTGTCTATTTCATTCGGTCTTTGCTTGCACATTGCCAGTTGTTGTGGGCGATTCGGCCTCTTGTAAGTGCTTGCGAAATTGCTCATGAAAGCGTCGTGAAAATCGATTCAACTGTTTATGCTTCCGGGTGGCAAATTGTTCAACCATACCCGACCTGGTCCTTCCAGCATCTGCGGCACATAACGTACTACCCATCTTAAGTTTCCCTGCGCGATCTTCACAACGGTTCCATAATCTATGAGCCAGTCCTCTGGCTTTATGCTTCCATCATACGTCTTTGTTCCTCTGGCCAGCTGGAAATTTGGTACCGGTGGCTCCTTCATGATCCTTGGGCCAAAGCACGGTGGACCCTCTGGACCTTGCGATTCAATTATTTCTGCCATTTTTATGCGGTCAAGCTTCAGCCTTGCATCATCCGGCTGAAGGTTCCTGCCTCGGAATCTTGCTCCCATTGCTTGATATGCATGATCTGGCAGTTCATACCCGTCATTTACCATAGCCGAGTAACCATCATTATACTTATTCGCGTTCGGGACAACAGGCTATTGAACTACTTTTCCGACGCTTTGCTGTCTTCTTTCTGGCTGAGCTGGTGCGTTATTCAGAGCTGGATTTCCTCCTCCTGCCGAGTGAGTTCTGCGCCTAGCATGAGGCGCACAATTCTGCCCTCCGTTGTCATTCCTTTGCCCTGCTTTTTCCTGGTTTTCATTTCCTTGGGGATTATTTCTTTTTGCCCCTTGCGCATGCGCCGGGTTTCCATGAACCACTGCCATATCATAGGCAACCATCTGCTTGTTTCTTCCATAATCCACACTTTTTCTTTTCCATTGACTCGTTCTTGTTGCCTTTTCTTTGCTTCCCCCTCCAAGTAGGGTAATTCTGCCATTGTTGCTTCTGCCGCTCGCAGATTAGCTGTTGTTGTGTTATATGTTGGACGCATGGCTGTCTCGTTGTTGTTCTCCGGTGTTATCTTTGACGTCGCATCTGCCAGCTCTTCATTGAGGTTCCTTCCTCTCAATATCGTTGCATCAAGCCGGGTCTTTGCACCCTTGACTTGGTTTGCCGAGTTAAGCTCTCGGATGGTGATATCCACGTCCTGCTGTAACTGTGCTAGCTCCTTGGCTTTCTCCAGGACTTTTATCCTGGCTTCCTCCAACTCGACCTGCACACGTGCCGGGTCAGTTGTCCGTGCCACTGGCTCAGTCAACTTGTCTATCGCTTCCTGTAGCTCCTTAGCCCTTTTGCTCCGAGCTATGTTCTCTAGTTTTTCCAGCGGCGCCTTTGCTGTTCTTGCAGCCCTTGGCGTTTCCTCATGATTTCCTTCCTCTGCGTTCTCATTCACTACTGGAACTACTGGGGGAGCTGTGGGGTTTGGGGCTGTCATCATTACCTCCATGGAGACGAGTTGGTGTGGTTTACCAGCGACAGGAGCCGTTGGAGGATCTGGCGCCAGGACGACGCGCTCAGGATATGCGCTCTCCACGCGCACCGCGACATAGACCTGGTGCTCGCCGAACTTGATGAAGCGACCACCCCTAGGGAACGGCTTGGTCCCGAAGCAGCCCGCGTTGTCGCTGACGAAGTTGAGCGCTCCAAACCTCTGGATGAGGCCGGAGTAGACGCGCTCGCCGGTCTTGGTGATGATATTGCCCGTCCGGATGAAGACTCCATCAAGCACCTACTTCTGCCCCACGGTGGGCGCCAACTGTCGTGGTGGTGGCACGGCATATGCCATGGGTAGGCTTAAGTTGGGGGCCGAATGGGTGCTTGTGGTCACCTGGGAGGGAGTGCACGGTCGAGCCATGCACGAAGAACAAGAAGAACTCTCCAGACTTAGCAATTCGATTGATACCCCAAAGATTACAAGTGCTCCTTGAGCTGTATAAGCTAGAGTTCACCGCACTAGTTCGCTACTTGGTCCAACCTCCTTCTAATACTGCTATGCGCTCCCTTATATAGGCAGTGCTAGCTAGCTAATACCCCTTTGGGTTCTAGGGTTTACTGTTTGGATCTTGGTCCCTACAATGTGGGCCGGGTCCTGGGCTTGCCCTAAGCCCAGAGTCCCGGTCCATAAAGCTTGACAGCTAACGGTCTTCTGGTACGCTGCTTATTGTTCCTTTTGGCGTCATGCTGTTACTTTGCACGTCAGCGTATGCTTTGGGCGTCACCCGACTCCTTTTGTGTCACCCGGCGCCGCCCTTCTCTTTTGACCATGCTTTACCATGGTCCCTCCTGAACCTTACTCAGAAAGGTGCCACGCGTCCTTGACTCGGCCCTTCCTAGGTCGACTCGGCTCGTCGGTTCCTGCAAGGGTTACAACTTTGTCCTATGCGGGCCGACATAGTTCGTATGTCGGCTTTCATGCTTATCTTATCCGGCCGTTCTTACCCAGCCTGGTTCTTTCTTTACTCGGAGCCAACCCAGCTGCGCTATGTTTCCCCTCTCGTGACCCTACCGGGGGTTATCCCCCCGACATCTTCTCTTGTGTGGGCTTGGCCTTCTTGTTGTTGTTCTTCTTCTTGGCCTTTGAGGCAAAGCCAATGCCCCCTTTCTCACCACTAGGTCTTTGATTACTCAAAAGATCATCAATGGACTTGTTTCCTTATGGAAATGTGGCCTTGGCTAGCTCCCCCTTCAACCTAGCATTTTCTTCTAGAATAGTTGTACTACTAGATGGAATGAAGTTACTAGGTGAAGGAGTATTGGCCAATTGAGTTTGAAGCGTTTCACGGGACTTTGTGAGAGACAAGAGTTCACTTTCCAAAGCCTTGTGAGCCTTGTCAAGCAAACTAAAGTCCTCAGCAAGTTTTTCATGAACCACACCAAACTCAATCTTGTCCTTTTTAGCCCTTTTGTATTTAGCAATAGCATGATCACGTTCTTTGATGAGTCTATTAACAATAATGTCATTTGCCTCATCAAGCCCTTCAAGTTTTAGTTCAAGAGACATCCTATTCTCTTGTTCTTCTTCTAGAGCATTGTTTAGGGCCTCTAGCTCAATCATGTGTTCATGCCATGTATCTTGGCCTCCCCTTTTAAGTTAGTCACAAACTCATCGAGGCAATTAATTCCCTTTTTACTTCAAGAGGCATCTCATCATCAATTTCATCATTAGCTAAGGGAGTGGAGTGAGATGATGATACCTCCATTCCTCTTGCCATAAGTCAAGTGACGTTTCTGTTGGGAATATTCTCATTTGGAGAATCGAAGAGGGAGAATGTCGGAGTAGAAGTAGTGGCTAGAGCAGCCACACCACTTGATGTTTCTTCTTCCTCATCTTCACCATCTTCATTGTCTGAGGAGTATTCTTCATGAGTGATCAATACAATCTCACCCTTCTTCTTATTGTTGGAATTCTTGTAAGGAGCTTTGGAAGCTATCTTTGGCACTAGTTTTCCACCATGATCTTCTCTTCTCTCATAGAGACAACTGGCCAAGAAGTGATTTCTGTTGCCACAATTGTAACAAGTTCTCAATCTTGGCATATTGCCTCTTAGTCCATTGGGGTTGATTTTTCGTTGCATTTCCATCTTGGCCTTCGCGGGGTTCTTCCAGAAGTTGTTTGCATAGAAAGCCATATATTTACCATGAAACTTCTTGACATCATCGGGGTTGCTCATGGATAGGCCTTCATCACTGTCATCACCATCCCCATGTTCAACAACTTTGTCCTTTAATGCAAGGTTGACAACATTGGTCATTCCAAGGGCCCGAGCACGGGCATCTTTGGCATTCTTGGTGGCAACCTTGAAAGAGGCCATCTCTTGCATAACTTCATTGGAGTTCATGAGGTGGTAGTTGTGTCTTCCTTGGAGGATCTTCAAGTTGTTGGGCTCAAAGGGCATGAGTGCACTCACATATTTTATTCTTATCCATGCATCATCCACACGTGAGGAACCCACATTCCTAAAAGCGGTGGTGGTGGATTTGAGCCTACGATACATGTCTTCATGATCTTCATCTTCCTTCATATAGAAGCCTTCGGCTTCATTGCTTAGTGCATCATACCGGTTCCTCCTCATGCTCTCATTTCCAACAAACAACACTGTGAGAGCATCCCAAGCTTCCTTGGCGGTGCTGAGGTGCTCAATGTGTGGGTAATCCTTTGTACCCAATCCTTGTTGAATCATGTGCAAGGCGGTGGCATTGAGTTGACTATTGACAACTTCTCTTCTTGTCAAGTTGTCTGGATCCCCAATATAGAGTCCTTGTTCAATGATGTTCCATAGTTCAATGCAAGAGCTGTGCACATGAGTTTTCATTAGAGATTGCCATTAAGCAAAAGTAGTAGATGCTTCAACCTTAGGTAGGTCACCTCTATTGTTTATATGAGGGTGAGGAATTGGGGGGTCGGGAGAGTACCATGAATCACGGTGCTCACCCTTCCCACCATCCTTTTGTGTGGAGGAGTTAGTGTTATCTTGATTACCCCCCACCATCAGACCCTCGGGAGATACAGGAGCATTCCCTTTAGGTAAAACTGATGGAGGCTCCTCTTGAGAAGGGGATGATGAGCCGTCTTTGTCTTTAAGAAGTTTCTCAAGCATTTTCTTGACTTCGTTGACCAAGGAAGAGCTCAATCTTGTTTCCAAGTTTTTGAGATCTTCCATGGTCACCGTGGTGTGCTCACCACCACCTTCCCCTTCGTGGCTACCCATATTCTCTTAGGCGGTAAAGCCCGAATAAAGAGCCGAGGCTCTGATACCAATTGAAAGGATCGTATGGGCACCTAGAGGGGGGTGAATAGATGCTACTTCAAATTTTCTTCTTTTTCAATTTAGGGTTTGAAAAGAAAGGTAAATTCTCTAGATTATGCAACTAAGGTGAATTTACCTATATGTCAAGCAAGCAACAACTAGCACCACACTAAGCAAGAACAAGTAAGTAAAGTGCGGTAAAGGATAGAAGTAACCAAAGTGGTGGACGCGGAGACACAAGGATTTGTTTCCCGTAGTTCCTTCCTTTTGAGGGGAAGTACGTCTACGTTTGGAGAGGGGGTGGTATCAAACCACCTACGCCACGACAGGCATCCCTTGTTCTCCGATGAACCTCACCCCAAGGGGATCGATTCACCTTCCACTATATCGGCAACCTTCAAGGTGGAAGTCAGCACCTTTACAACAAGTTCGAGGCACACATCCACAACTTAATTAGAGGCTCCCGAATACAAGCAAGCTGTCAAACAATCAAAGACAAGCTTGTAAGCACCAAATCAAAGCTAGGGTTTCCAAAGAAACACTAGAGCATGGGGGCCCTCAAGTGAATGAGGGGGAAATGAAGATCTCTCTTGGTGAAGCTGTAGATCAAGGCCTCCTCCTTCGATTCTCCAAAGATCAATGACTTTGGATGGTTGGATGAAGAGATCTTGTAGATTTGGTGGCTCTAATGGAGTTTGTGTTCTTGAGCAGCTCGAGCAGCTAGAGGAAGGGGATAAGGGTCCCTATTTATAAGCAACCCCCTCCATGAACCGTTTTCTGACTGTTGGAGAAAATCCAGACCGGAGACTCCGGTCTACACCGGAGATTCTGTCCTATCTCCGGTCTGAGCCAAGACTTCGGTCTGAGCCAAGACCGGAGATTCCGGAGAAGCCTCCGGACCTTGCTCCGCACCCCCATACAGAATGTCCCAGCCATGATTCTGATGCCTCCATCGGGGACACATCCGAAAACTCCAGACCACACCGAAGACTCCGGTCTGGAATTTCTAGAACTGTGTCACTTGCAGGAATCTTTACAAAGTGTGAGGGTACTTTTCACTTATCATAATACCAACCTGTGGACAGTGACAAACTGTAAAATGATTTACTTGTTGTTAACGAACACCAAAAGTGATTATGACAATAAATGTCCTTTCATCGAGGGACTTGTGCATCCCTCTAAATAAGGTACGCATCGGGGAGCAGAGTGAGTCTTTTGGCCAGGCTTGGCTCTGCGCGGGGAGCTTCTCCTACGAGTTAGAGCTTCCATGGAGGAAGCCATCCTTAATGAAAAGTTCTTCCGCAGCTCCCCTGTTGAAGGCCTTTTGCGATGTCTTGGGTACCTGCTGCTGCAGCTTGCCGCTGTGCTCTCTCTGTCGGCGTGGTGCGCACTACTAGGAAACTAGTTATAGATAGACAGACCTTCTGTGGTGCATGGTTCTGACCATGCGCCACAAAAGTTGTCCAATGGCGCATTTCATCAAATGCGCCACAGAAGTCTTCACTTCTGTGGCGCATATAGGAAAAAAGCGCCACAGAAGTTGGAACTTCTGTGGCGCATATGAACATATGCGCCACAGAAAGCTCGGGTGGACCCTATACAGAATATCATTGACTGTACTCTGACCAACATTCTGTGGCGCATATGACCATATGCGCCACAGAAGTTCAGAAGTTCATCTTCTGTGGCGCATATAGAGGCATGCGCCACAGGAGTTTCTCTGTAGGAAAAACAGATTCTACCCTCCCCCCTGTGGATTGCCTTTTTAGCCTTATAGAAAATAATAGAAAATGAAAAACACTTCAAAAAATAAAATCCTTTCACATAGTGATAGGTAATATGAGGAAAATTAATAAACATGCATTTTGACTTTTTATACAAAAAAAGTTTATGCCACGGTAAAACGGCCGTAACTTTTGCATACGATGTCGGAAAAATACGTATAATATACCAAAATGACGAGAACGAGATTTCACATCCGCTCGCAACGACCTTTGGTCGTTTAGCGATTATTTAGATTTTCAAAATTCGAAAAGAGTAAAAAGTTATGGCCAAAAGATCGTTGTTTCCTGCAAAAAAATAAAAAAGAAGGACAGACTTCTGTGGCGCATTTCTTCCATATGCGCCACAGAAGTCTTGGCCAAAATTCGAAATTTGAATCCCGTCCCTTCTCCCTCTCTTATACTCTTCCACTCCTCCACCCTTCCCCTCCTCACCTTCTTCTCTCATTCTCCTCACCTCCTCCTCCTCCTCCGCCCCGGTGAGATCCTCCTCCTCCTCCTTCTCCTCCACCCCGGTGAGCTTCTCCTCCACCACCACCCCGGTGAGATCCTCCCTTCTCCACTCCGGTGAGCTCTTCCCTCCTCCACCCCGGTGAGCTCCTCCTCCTCCTCCTCCTCCCACCTCCCTCCTCCTCCACCTCGGCGAGCACCTCCTCCTCCCACCTTCCTCCTCCACCTTGGAGAGATCCTCCTCCGGCGACCTTCTCCTCCTCCTCCTCCAGCGGCCTCCTCCTCTCCTCCACCGGTGACCTCCACCTCCTCTCCTCCACCGGCGACCTCCACCTCCTCCACCAGCGACCTCCTTCTCTCCTCAATCGGCGAGCACCACCTCCGGCCAGATCCGGCCGGTTTCTTTTTGAAATTTGAAAAAAACTTCTATGGCGCATATTGGCCAAATGCACCACAGAAGTTTGAGATCTGGTTCGAGACTTCTGTGGCGCATATTGGCCAAATGCGCCATAGAAGTTTGAGATCTGGTTCGGGACTTCTGTGGCGCATTTTGGCAATATGCGCCACAAAAGTCTAAAAAACTTCTGTGGCGCATTTCAATATGCGCCACAAAACTGAACTTTAGTGGCGAGATAACAGTGGCGTATCCCATATGCGCCACAGCAGTCCCAAAATGGTGCGCCATTGATGGGCCTTTTCCTAGTAGTGGCGGAGAGAGAGAATATGGCTGCTGTTGTTTGTGGGTGGCCTAAGAGGTTGCAGGGAACTGGCAAAGGCGACCGCGTCCATCTTCTGCTGCTGCATTGACCTCCTTCTGCTGCTGGAGCTTTGGCCCCTTCAAACCTGATTCTCCAGCATGCTTGTGGGTGGCTTCAGTGGTACTCCGGCCTCTGTGTGGCTTTGCCAGAAATTTCGGCGCCTCCACTTCTTCAACCTCCGGCGGGAGGCCCTTCTACCTTGCTTGGAAGCAAGGACGCGGCTGGCGATGGTGGCAGTTGCATCGCCGGCGAGGTCGAAGATGGCATCAGGACCCGATTTCTTTTTTGCATCTTTTTCTGGGGTCCTTTTTGCAATCTAGAAGGAAAATGTTGTAATTTTAACTTTCCTTTTAGGTCCTTTCTGCAGCATTGTATCACTTTTGTTAAATTAGTGCCAGTTCTTGGACCTTCAGGTCCCTTCCCCTTGCTCAAAAAAAAGAGGAGGAGCAGGAGACAGTTGTCACCGAGAACAAGGAGCATAGCAGCGGAAGCAGGGAGTCCAAGAAAACAGCGTGTCCTGATCCGTATGGTTCCGTCTACGGCTGCGTCCCCTGGGAGATGTTCCGCGGGAGGCCGTAGACGTACGCCAGAAAGCTCGATGGATCCATGGCGGGGAGCCACGTGCTGCTTCTGGGCAACGTGATGCGGGTCCGGCCGATGGGCAGGACGAGCACCGTCGTGATGCTGTTCAGCAGGTCTATAACGGTGCATTGTATGGTGGTTTCCGATGCCAGCCCCCACGACGAGGCTGAGGGGGTGACCACGCGGATGGTGCGCTTCGCTGCGACCATGCGACGGGGGAAATACCTCGACGTTGAGGGCGTGGTTTTCGTCTCCTCCCCTGCGAACGGGATCGAGATGGATCTGCTTGGCACCGCACGAGAGGTGGAGGTGATGGGGGAATAACAATCGCGGTATTACCCGCAAAGCGGAGTCGCCAGCTGGATCAAGCCGACTGAAACCTAGCCCTGAGCGGGTCGACTCGCCCAATACGGCGACTGGCGCATGCTGGACCCAGACGAGTGGCGCCGACTGGAGGCCCAAGACGACGACTTCAATACAAAGCCCACCAAATACTTGTAAACCCTAACTGGCTGCATATATAAAGCCACCAGGGCACCCCCACGGGGTAGGGTCTCCTACAACCCTCATTAGATCTAGTCTCCCTCCGTCTACGGCGGCTCACTTGTAAACCAATCTATGATCATATACTGGATTGATAGCAGGACGTAGTGATCCTCCATTGAAGGGATGTGAACCTGGGTACATCGTGTGCCAATCTCGCTCCCGGATTCTCCTACGTCGTCTTGCTCCCTTTATGTAAGCTACCCCAGTAGCATCTGTCGTGCAATACCACAACAGTTAACGCCCACCGTGGGACAAGGCGGTGCTTGGAGGTGATAATCTGGGAGGGATCCCTCACCTATCAATGGCGACAAGATCGCTTCAGCTGAGCTTGTTGGTAGGCTCAGGAAAGATCGGGTCTATGCGTTTGATCAGTTTTCTATTCGATCTAATCTTTTCTCCTTCTAATTAATTATTTAGTCAATTGATTATCTATTTGATCTAACGACTTGTCTGCATGTTCCATGCATGCGAAAATCAGCTTGAAATTGTCTGGTACAATCCGTTTGGGTAGCGTGGCAGTGGCAACCGGAGATTGCACTGAAATCTTGTTGCTGTGATAATCATGAACATCACGACCTCCCCAAGGCACTATTGCTGGCATGGGAATCAAAATTAAGGTATTTTCTTATGTCAAGATTACAGGGCAACTCGGCGGGGCCAAGCGACTCGGCTTTCTGGGAGACACCTCCATGCATCTCGGCAGCACGCTTCCTCACGACCCAGAGGCACGGGGTTGTGAGCCGATCTTGACTGTTATCCAATGCGGCGAAGACACACCTGTTGCAGATATCGGCTCGAAAAATATCGGTTTTCCTTCCGATTCCACTTCTAATCCCTTAATATTACTTGATTATTTAAACTAGATCTAACCCCTTGTATGCATCGTGTTGGCACTATTCTTTGTAAAGAAGGGCATGAAAGCTATACGATCAGACACGCATTCTTTCCCAGAAGCTTTGGTGTAAACAAACACGCATCGAGGGCGTACGCCTAGGACTATGTAACAATCACATACGTTTTCTTCTCTTACTGGTTATTCTCTCTCACGTGATTATTATTTGATCTAATTATCAATCATATATGCTGTTTACTTGTGTACGCATGACATCCCGTTTGAAACGATGGAGTCGAAAAGGATCCAACTCAGTCGCTCGGCCGTCGCGGACTCGCCAAGCCCGGGAAATCACCCATCACAAAATCGCCGTGCCAGTCATGGAGCCCGTGGATCCTCCTGTCGCGGACTCGTCACGCTCATGGATCCTCCCGTCGCGGACTCGCCACGTCCGGCAACTCATCCATAGCGGACTCATCATGCTCCGGACCTCGCCTAAACGCGGACTCGCCTGCCGCGTCGACATCGCCATAACGCGACCTCCGTCCGCCGCGTTGACTCCGTGTCCACCGCGTGGACTTCTCCATAGCGTGACCTTCGTCCGTCGCGTCGACCCCGTGTCCGCTGCGTCGACATCGCCATAGCGCGACCTCCGTCCGCCGCGTCGACCCCGTGTTCGCCGCGTCGACATCGCCATAGCGCGACCTCCGTCCGCCGTGTCGACCCCGTGTCCGCCGTGTCGGCATCGCCATAGCGCGACCTCCCTCCGCCGTGTCGAACCCGTGTCCGCCGCGTTGACATCGTCATAGCCTGACATCCATCCCCGTGTCCGCCGCGTCGACATCGCCATAGCGCGACCTCAGTCCGCCGCGTCGACCCCGTGTCCGCCACGACGACTTCGCCATAGCGCGACCTCCGTCTGCCACGTCGACCTCGTGTCCGCCGCGACGACTTCGCCATAGCATGACCTCCTTCCGCCGCGTCGACCCCGTGTCCGCGGCGTCGACTTCGCCATAGCGCGACATCCGTCCGCCGCATCGACTTCGCCAAAGCGCGACCATATGCCCGCCGTGTCGACTCCTTGTTCGCCGCGTCTAATTTTTCCGGCTAAATGTCGTGCGACCCCGTCTGCTACGTCAAATGCGTACGACACGCCTAATAAGGGACCTTCATCGTCTGAGTCGCCAGGGAGGGTCGCATGCCACGCTGCATGGACTCACCACTAGGTGTCTCTTCCCTCGGGAAAAATCAATTCGCCTTTGTCAACCTTTGAAAGAGCGACTCGCAATGGCCAAGTAGTGCGGACGAGGACTCGCAAACCGAGCCTCGGATCATCCATGAAAAACGCTAATCGAGAGCCGTCATTGGAGTCGCCTTGCTCGACTGTCCTTCCGGGCCAAGACAAAGGGCAGTGCTACACAAACAGCACTATGTCCTCCTCAACCTTAGACAGCGCGACTCGCATGGCCAAGTACTACGGACGAGGACTCGCAAACCGAGCCTCGGATCATCTAGGAAGAACGCTAAGCCGAGAGCCATCTTTGGAGTCGCCACACGACTGGCCCCCAGGCCAAGACGAGAGACTCGCTAACAAAAACAGCACAATCAACATCATCGCGAACTCGCAATCATCGCGGACTCGCCACGCTCGAGGACTCTCCCCTCGCGGACTCGCCACGCTCGGGGACTCACCCCTCGCCGACTTGCAATCATCATGGACTCGCCACACTCAGGGACTCGCCCTCGCGTACTCAACACGTTCGGGGACTCGCCACCGCGGACTCGCCCTCGCGTACTCAACTCACTCGGGGACTCACCACCGCGGACTCGCCCTCACGTACTCAGCACGCTCGGGGGGTTGCCACCGCGGACTCGCCCTCGCGTACTCAACACGTTCGGGGACTCGCCACCGCGGACTCGCCCTCGCGTACTCAACTCACTCGGGGACTCACCACCGCGGACTCGCCCTCACGTACTCAGCACGCTCGGGGAGTTGCCACCGCGGACTCGCCCTCGCGTACTCAACACGCTCGGGGACTCGCCACCGCGGACTCTCCCTCGCGTACTCAACACGCTTGGGGACTCGCCTTCGCGTACTCAACACGCTCGGGGACTCGCCCCCGCGTACTCAACATGATCGGGGACTCGGCACTCACCGGTCGTTCGACCTCTCCACTCGCCGCGCTCGAGGACTCGGTGCGCTATAAAAAGCGCCACTCGTCGGTCGCCCGACTTTACCATTCGCCGCGCTCGGGGACTCGGCTCGCTCCAGACTCGGCACTCGCCGGTCGCTCGACCTCGCCACTTGCCGCGCTCTGGGACTTAGCATGCTCCACGACCGGGGACTCGCCGCAACTGGCAGTTCACCGACTCCCTACGTCTTTCGCCGACTGGCCATCGCCGACTGGCTCATGACGACTGCCTGCCGCTTCACGGTTCTTTTCTTTGTTCAGGAGCTCGTCGCCGAGTCGCCACGACCTATCGTCAAGACTCTCCGCGCCTTGCCTCAAGCCCGCGTCGAATCGACAATGCGCTCGGGGACTACTGATGGGGGAATACCAATCGGGGTATACCCGCGAAGCGGAATCGTCAGCTGGATCAAGCCGACTGAAACCTAGCCCTGAGCGGGTCGACTCGTCCAATACGGCGACTGGCGCATGCTGGACCTAGACGAGTGGCGCCGACTGGAGGCCCAAGACGGTGACTTCAATACAAAACCCACAAAATACTTGTAAACCCTAACTAGCTGCATATATGAAGCCACCAGGGGCACCCCCACGGGTAGGGTCTCCCACATCTCTCATTAGATCTAGTCTCCCTCCGCCTACGGCGGCTCACATGTAAACCAATCTATATTCATACTAGATTGATAGCAGTGATCCTCCATCGAGGGGACGTGAACTTGGATACATCGTGTGCCAATCTCGCTTTCGGATTCTTCTACGTCGCCTTGCTCCCTCTACGTAAGATACCCAGTAGCATCTGTCATGCAATACCACGACAGGAGGTCGAGTGAGGAAGCTCCTCACCATCGGAACCAAGAAAGATGGTAGTCCGGTTGATGGGGTCGTCGTGGATAGACTAGAACCTAGCTTGTAAACTGAATCGATGCCTGCAACGATCATATCAACACCGCCCTACAAAATCTGTAATATTTTCAACTGTCCCGTGCCTTCATTTTTACATTATTATACGGATTTGCTAGTTCTCAGGCGCATGAGAACTTCTTAGTTCTCAGTCACCTCTCTCGCCATTGAATTTACCTCGCGATTCGTGCAACATGGGACTTTCACATGAGTTGCAACTAGGTTGTAACTGGGATTTTAATGAGTTGCAACTAGGTTGCAACTAAAAATTAGTACAAATTATATAAGTTACAACTAGATTGCAACTGAGAATTAGCACAAAAAGTAGAATGATGTCAGCAACTTAGACATAACAAGTTCGCGCCTAAGATCTAGAGACTCCCAGATAGCATATATCTGTTAACAAAAATATTGATGCGACGTAGTAGTACTATACATACAATATACATATATCCGGTGGTTGACTGTGCTTTGTACCTTGTCCTTTTGTGGCACGATATTTTTGAGAACTTCCATTTCATTTTTCCGTTGAGACGTTTCCCACTGGTGGCGACGACTATCGTTACTACATCATTTCATAATTATTCTCACCACCCAGGAAAGAACTCGTAGCAGTACACTACACGTGTCTCGAGGTACACTTTTTGGAGAAAAAAAAGAGTGGCAAGGTTCGAGAGAATCGTGTGCTGATGTGTTCGCTTAGCCGGGTCGCAAGTGCTTCTAGTGGACCAATCAATCGTGATGTAATGTGTAGAATAATTGTACTTCTGTAGATGTGTGGATAATTGATAGCCACCGGAGAAATTCCAAACGTTAGTAAAATTTAGCTCGAAGATTAGGCAGCTCAAGCACAAGGGTTCAAGAGTTTGTCTCAATGATTGCTTCATGTCAATTCAGTGCACAGACATAATCTTCAAGGCATCCTAATCCCTACAGGTATATGTGCCTGTCACCATCGTTTCACCCTTATCCCAGCAATTTGCTGCTATATTTTCCAGTCTGTGGATATGCATGCTGTTTAGCTTATCGCTCTCCTGCTCCCTCAGCGCTCATTGCACATCCATAAAACCACCAAGAGACAGACTCAGAGGTCAGAGGCAGAGAAGATGGCCGGGCTGCAGAGATCTTCACTGACATTCAGGAGGTCTGGTTCGTCAGGCTTGGTCTGGGATGAGAGGCTTATGTCCGAGGACCATGGCCGGATGGAGCCAGAGTTCAAGGAGCTCAGGCACTCCCGCAGCGTTGGGTCAGTTGGCCTGCAGCGCAGGCAGCGTGACGGTGGCAACCAGGCTTGCCGTGCACGGGCTGTAACCCCGGCGCTGGATCCGCCTTCACCCAAGGTTGCTGGTTGCATCTTCTGTGGGATTTTCAGGAAGGCGGGGTCTTCATCAGGGCCATCTAAGGCCAGAAGGTACTAGAGTGCTGCATGTTCTTCAACCATGTGTGAAGAGAGGTTTTTGAGCTTGTGAAATTCAGCTCAATCAAGTATTGATGCTAGTAATTAGCCATATAGTTGAGAACTGAGATCTGGCTCAGTGGCTGTAGTTCAAGGTACTGAACTCGCCCACCCGAGTTCCTCAGGGGTACTATTCGTGCTGAAAAAGTGCGAAGAGATCTCATATCTATCTAACAACGTATAACCAAGGGAGGAATCATTCTTCTGTTGGCACCGTTTTTAATTAGCCATATAGTTGCACTTTGGGTATGTTTATGTATATTACGCTGCTATGTGAATTTCTTGTTACAGTATTTCTGTACCTTTTGACAGTTTGCCGATGCAACTGTATTCTTGAGTGACTGCCCATTTAGCCTGGCGTACATGATAGAATATTTGCATCTCTTTGTAGCACATATCTTGTATTAGCCCCTGTATATAATTGGCGCTCCCTCTGATCCACAATTCTTGTCGTTGTTTTACTTCAAATTTAAACTAAAACCACGACAAGAATTATGGAATGGAGGGAGTATCGTTTAAAGGTCAGACATGTTACTCATGTATGTACTCCCTCCGATCCATACTACTTGTCACTAAAATAGATGTATCTAGACATGTTTTAGTGCTAGATATATCCATTTCAAAGACAAGTAACATGGATCGGAGAGAGTATCTTGTTTCGGTCTCACACTGGGATGCGAACTGTTGCAACAGAGACCACTAAGCGGACCTAGCTGTTGATGCTCTTGATTGTGAATGAGTCAATGAGACATGGTCCTGGACAAATGCGAGTAGGTTTGACTGTTCTTATGTTTTAATGGTTTGCCTAAACCATGATAGTGGTCCCATATGTAAGTACCCCAGGAGGTTATTTCTCCAATTTTATTCAGTACACCCTCTGTATTGCTGACATTTCAAATTTGTACTATCTTATTCTAAGTTCAGGAGATTAATCTGAATCTTGTAGCAGCCGGTTGTTCTTTTGGGCTGACGGAGATGCAGACAAAAAGTATTTTCCCACTGAGAGCTGTCTCCATCTTCAGCATGGTTTAACTATAGCCTGTGTATGTCAAAAATAGCAGGCTGCTAAAGGATTCATAACAAATTTATGAATTTGTTGACAGGCTATATATGGTAGACCTTGTTAAAATTATGTACTTCTGACTTTTGGACCTCCTCTGACCTCTGCAGTGTACTGTTAATTATAAACAATCTTCTGAAAAGATTCGAATATGGTTCAGTAGTTTTTTATTTTCTATTGGCTAGAGGCATAACTTGGAAACTCTTGAAAGTCATCTTGACACTTCTGGGTCCTTCTAGATGTGACATCAACTAGTAGAGTATTTGCCTATAAGTGAGGAGTAAAACTGCGGATTTGCACTAATAAAGCCTATCCATGAGTCGTTTCCGGGTGGGCAAGCTGCTACCTGATGATGCACTTTACAATTGGAGGGATCGCGTGTACTTTAGTGTAGGCATATTACGTTTGTACGGAGTAGTACATAGATATAATCTGTTGAATGGTAGCACAGAAAAATTATATAGATATAATCTATTGAATGGTAGCACAGAGAAATTACATGAGGTGATACCATGATGGTTAATCTGAAAATATGAGTATAGCACAAAGCCGAGACAGTGAGACTTCAGATAATTCTAGAGTCATGACAGCCTTTTGGTACGAGGTAGATATTTTCAAAGATTGAAAAGGAGCTCGAAATTCAGTCTCTTCTCTTCAGACTTACTAATTTGCAATTACTAAGTTCGGACATCCATATTGAATGGTTCTATTTTTGTTCTTCCTTCACGCGCAAAAAAGTACTAGAACAAATGGACGTAGTACAGTTGCATTGCTTTTTTGTAGGTTCCTGTCATTATCCTTTGACCTTCATGCCTCACATCTAGTTTTCTGGCACTTATTTGTTGTGTCTATTCTCAACTAATTGCCTTGAAAATACAAGCACTTATTCTATCTCCACACGTCTAACTTTTTCATCGTGTAATATTATGTCCCTATCTATTTTCATTTCATCATTAGAAACCCCCTTGGGTGTCTAATAGGAGTTTTCATCAAGTATTAATAGATCTATGGAATTTTCGCAAAAAAAAAACTAATTTCCTGAAAATACAAGCACTTATTTCATCTCCACCGGTCTACCCTTTTGTGTAATATTATATATGCTCATATCTATTTTTATTTCCTCATTAGAAAGTGTGTCTACTTAGGTGTTTTCTTGTAATAGTTTCCGTCATTTATTAGTGTATCTTTGCATGATTGCAACAGTACTTTTAGTATGGAAGTTGGAAGGGAAGGTGGGTTGGTCATTTATAAATGTCGATCGTCATTTGCAATCTTTCATCGATTTTGTTTACTTTGGTTCGATGATTGGTCATGAACTCACGATGATTATATTGTGAAGCGATTGTAAATCCTTGACTTTTGTAAGATAAAGAGCATTTACAAAATGAAAGCATCACAAATATATACAAGTTATTTGGTATTATACATCCATATTTATTAGGATTTGATGTAGCTATATTATATAGTATGTGATTTTAGTATCGTTATATATGCACATTTTAACTACTGCCATTGATTGGCCTTGTGGATGCTGGACTTGCCAACATCAGATTCTTAGGGCATGTTTGATTCATAGGATAGGAAAAACATGGGAATAGGAAAAACATAAGATTGCAATGTCATGCCCACTTCATTCCTATAGGAACCCATATGCTAGAAAGTTTGTTTGATTCCATCAAAGAAAAAGCAAAGGATTCTAAAAAAGAGGTTTGAGTGGATGCTAGATTTCCTATGCAATCTAGTGCAAAGGATTCCCTAGGAAAAGTTCCTATAGGAATCAATCCTACAAATCAAACAACCATCATAGAAAAATTTCCTATGTGATTTAATCCTTTAAGTTCCTTATATAAATCCTTTGAATCAAGCATGCCCTTACTGTATTTCCAACAATTTTTTCATGTTGAACTTCTGTCGTTTCAGTTCTTTGTACTGGAGAATAGCCGTTGGTGTTTATATTGTGTTCCTGACTAGCTTGCAAGGAAACAGTAGCAATACTAGATTTTGAGTACGTACGTGCTTTTAGTATGTATATAATGATTCTTTCCGTTCATATATATATAGAGCAATATCGTTGTTTGGTTAGGCACAAGTCAGATTAGTCGAGTGACAGGCACATGAATGTCAATAATACTGAAGCATCAATATAGTCAAAGAGTATGGGGGCATGCGTCCGCCCGTGCATGATTAGTTAGCAGTCAACTAAAAGGGAAAGGTGAGGAGGGTCCGCGTTGGATTTCAGGAATAAGTCGCTTTTCCGGAATGAAAGCAAAGGATCTTTCACCAAATAGAAAGTTCCTGCCATTAGTGGCCCTAATTGTTTGTTTATGTATCTACGAGGAGCGTGTGCTAATTCCTAGATCTTCTCAACTAAGAACACTTCGTTCTAAATGCTTTTGGTTATATGGATGGCATGAGAAGTATACGTATGACCCAAAAAATGTTTTGGGATGTCACAGGGTTTAGACTCCCTTGACTAGAATATTAGACTAGATGACCTCAGGAAGGAAAGATGGGAGAGAAACGGGTAACTGATATGTGTACCTGCTTGTGATAGTTTCTCTACGATCATCTAGGGTAGATCTAATCAGATAGTACTTTGTCTATGCATCAAACTTGTGTCGGTAATAGCTATTGACAGAGAGAGAGATCGGAGAGAGAGATGTGTACCTTCTCCTTGGCTAGAGGAGCTTGACGAGTTGGCCATGATGAGCGACGACGACGGCGAGAGCGAGTGTGGGCTAGGCGGCGGAGCTTCCCATTATTGCAACGCTCCCTAGATCAGTAGGGTTTGTTGGTGGGGGTTCGACACCGCGACGAATCTCGTATTGTGTGTCGTCAGCCTTGGCCTCTTTATATAGCGCAGGTAACAGGGATCCGCTAACCATAGTGGGTTAGGCGTCCTGATCAGGATGTGGATCTAAGGGCCCGCGGGAGGAGATCATCCTAACAACTTGGTGACATGTGTCCCACCAGATTTTTATCATTTGTAACCTGTTATGTAAAGAAAAATATAACAGTGGTCAGTGGAGTGGACTGATATGAACTTCTAGAGAGCCAGGCACGTTCTGGTGTATATTGTTTCGTGGTTAGCATAATGCTACGACGTGACTGCCCACCATGCTGCCACGTCGCCCCCACATATCCACGTGATCACCACACACACGCAACGTATATGTCCAGATCGAACGGCAGAACGGCATGGCAAACGTCAATTCGATATTTTTCCAATTTAAAATTCCAATTTCATTTTGGGCTGGACTACCATGTGATGAGCTGGCACACGATGCCTGTAGACACTCCCACACCAACAACTATGTCATTGTGACTTGGAGCGGCAGGATGCACATCTTATGTCTGACATAATCAGACGCAGACGGTGTGAGGTGGCATAGTCACTATGACGTGAACATTGTATGTCCGCTGCATATTTCACGTTTCTTCTTCTATACTCTTTGTCTCCTAAAATAACTGATTTGGTTTTATCTTAGATTTGCATATATCTAAACAGTAAAACGTGTCTAGATATGTCTAAATCTAGCAAACTCAAATCAGCTATTTTAGGACAGAGTGAGTACATGACAACTTCTTTGTAGATGCCATGTATTGCTTTAAATAAACATACATTGCATCGATATATTTAAGGATGTATAAAGGGGTATTAGTGTGAAAACCTAAGGTTTGGCCTTGACTGGTTGAACCTGGTCTGACCTTCACTGGTTGAAAACCTAAGGATGCCTTTTTTTCCTCTTTCTTCATTTTTTTTGGAAAGAAGCATATATTAATATCACGAAAGATACCAATTACACCCGGCCTCTGCAACAACGCAATGTTCTAAAAACATTACAAAAGAAAAAGAAGAAAAGAAAAATAAAAATAAAAGATCCCGCTACGGTGATCAAGACATTGTAACTGCAACACCAAACACCACCAAGACAACACCTAGAGCCGTGCTCACAAAACAATGTCTTCAACAAGAACATTGACAGGCACAACCAATTAAGGCCAGACCTTAGATTTTCACCCTGGAGCAAGTCTGTCTCTCTCAAAACAATGCCTTCAAGACCATTGCCAGGCACAACCAGTTAAGGCTAGACCTTGGATTTTCACCCTGAAAGATAAGACCTTGTACTCTTCCTGTATTGTCGCCCCCGCTTTTCACTGTCGCTGCTACAAGTCAAGAGTCAACAAGCAAGGTCCTCATCACCACCAACACTTAGCCCACCATCACTAGCTTCATATCTTAGCCGACTGACATTCTCCACCACTGTGTCCTCCATGGAAATGGAAGACCAACATGTCCCATGTTGGCAACAGTCAGCGCAGCTTCGTGTCGCTCCTTTGAAACAGGAACACACGACCCAATCCCATCTGATCCAGCAATCTGTGGGCAACTTGTGCACAAAAGAGATCGCCGGCGGAGCCTTCCGGAACTCGTCATCGGCCAGACAATGAGAGCCGACATCAAGCAAACAATCTTCCAGGTGCGAGAAGCCCTGAAGGATCGCCCCCTTTATTGGGCAGATCGGCAGGCCCCCACTCCGCCGCCCACCGACCGACCCCCTCCGGCGGAAAAGGAGGTAAGTCTGCGACCGAACCACACGCACGCGTCGTCCCACTGGAAACCGGCATGGTCGACCGCGAGCATCATGTCGCCTCCCCACGCACCTCCAGGTGACCAAAGGCCGCACCGATGGCGGGTCTAGGCGGGAGTCTATGCCTACGATCGCCGCCTCCACCTCAAGCGTGGATGCCCAAGGGAAGTCTCCAAACGCCGTGACCGGGGCGCCGTCCCATGGCCTTGAGCAGAGGAACTCCACCCCGCGCAGGCACCACACCCGAAGGAACGCAACTGTCGTCGTGTTGGGGAGGTGACCCCGGATAGGGTCAAGACAGGGGAAGACAAAAGGAGTTTCCCTTGTCATATGATGAGTTACTGTCTATATCGGCCAAATCATGTAAAGATCGGCTGAGGTAAGCACGACCATGACACCTATGAGAAGAGTTGTACGTTACCCGGCCGACATACGAGTTAAGTCGGCCGAGTAAGTCCGGATAACCTAAATGCAGGTGAAGGCCAAGCCGAGTTAAGCGAGACAAGGCCGAATGACATGAAGCTTGCAGGAGAAGGAGGTGCCTATAGTCAAACCCTAGCCATGGGCTAGGAAGAATCTGAACATAGCCAAGCGCTAAGGACAAGGCGCAGAGCAGCAGAAGGGCAGAAGGAGGTCACGGAGGTGACAGTCCTGGAGCCCGAGGCGTGCAGGTGGGGTTCTCTGGAACTTTGCCGTCATTAGAAGGGGGACACGGAAAGGAGCTCGCCGAGTTACTATATTGGGACAAGCATATTCTTCGAATATGCTTGCCACGTCAGCCCTAGAGGAGCCAAGGCCTCCCTTTATAAGAGAGGCGTGGATTCCTGAGAGGGGGATCGGCTCATTCGATACCATTAGGCTTGTAAAGTTCATCTTCTCTTCCTGCATACAGCTCAAGGAGCACTTGTAGCCCAAGAGAGGAGAAATAAAGATCTGTATGTTAGTCATTCACGTGTAGAAATAACTACATCTTCCCTCCCTAGATCCCTCTAGCATCCATTGGCCCCATACTTTAGCCTACCCATGGCATCTGTCGTGCCACTACCACAACAGTTGGCGCCCACCATGGGGCCATCAGCGGTGCTAGCTGGAGTCAAGATCCGAACGGGAAACTTCATCCACACTGGCGAGCGCGTTGTCTCTGGCTTAGTTCAGAGATTTGATCTCTGTGACTATTTCAGCGATAACGCAGGCAGCTTCAGGGGAAAAACTGCTCTGTGCAACGGCGTCTTCATCAACCTGGGCATGCACCAGATCTACGTCGGCGTCGACACCTCCTGCGTCTACCCTCACCGAGTCATTGTTGCAGGAGAGCCCCCCTCAGCGCTACGAATGGTCCGCGCGGAGAACGCCCCGCCAGCAGCGTCGAGGTAATGGTCACAGCAGAAGTGCAGGTAGCAGCAGGAGGCGCCGAATCAAGCAAGGACCCGACGACAGGAGGACAAGTGACCACAAAGCAGGTAGCTCCACAGCCCATCGAAGTAGATCCTTCTACAGCAAAGCCAGCCGAGGTGCACGAGACGACCCCGAAGGCACCAAGGGTAAGATGACCACCTCTGGAAAGACCAGAAAATATTCTCCAGGCAACTATAGATAATCTGACTACGCCTGTAGCGCCGATACTTGATCCGGCTAATGCTCAGGCAGAGTTAGAAGAGACCAGGCAAAAAGTGCTTGTAGAGGAAAAAAAGGTGTCGGCCTTGCGGGAATCCTTGAGCAGGATCCTACGAGAATATGCTAAGGCAAATAAGCTAGATGTTGCCCCTAAGCGGGTTGATGAGTTAAGATTGAGAGGAAAAAACCTCATGAATGATATCAACAAAGAGCATGAAGCTCATAAGGCAGATTCAGTCGATCTAGGTTTGCCGAGGTATAACACCCCGGCGAAAAACCTAAGGGCGGCAAATGCCACGGCGCTAGAGTTGGAAGGGCTGACCGGTGAAGCCCCGCAGAAACAGCAAGAAAGAGTGAATGAGCTGGTGCGCATGCGAACCATCAGAATGAAGAAATGCTTAAGGCAGACCCGGCAAGACCTGGTGCCTCACGTATTGTTCATTCGGCTGGAGCAGCACCTGCCCTTTCAGTGGCAGCTGCATCTTCACCCGGAAAAAATGCGCGAAAAGATAGAGCGGTAACTTCAGGAAAAAGAAACAAGCAGATTGTACCGTATGATCCGGCAGTAGCTAAAAAGATCAATGAGAATAGAGGCAATGGAAGCCGAGATAACAGTGGCGAAAGAAACCCCCACCGTGCCAACAGAGGCAACGGAAGCCGAGGTAATGGAGACCTCGGAAGAGGAAATCATGAGAACAATATCCCGACAGAAGGAAGGAGGGATCCGCCGCCCAATCCTCAGCCGAGGTATGAACCTCGGCAGGAAAGAGAAGTGAGACCAACTCGCCACAATCAGGCAAATGAGAGATACAATGATGGTTACTCAGATATGGAATATGCGGGTCATGGTGGGAATAACCATTATGGAATGCAGGAAAGAATTATGTACAGAGACTTGTCATCAAGTGATGCAAGACTAAAACTGGACAGGTTGTACCGGTCTGAGTTGTTAGAAGAGCAGGGTCCGCCGGGTCCAGCATGTTTCGGACCCCGGATCATGGGCGAGCCGCCAGTGCCGAACTTTCAGCTGGCAAGAGGCACGAAAACATACAATGGGAGCACCAAACCACAGGATTGGTTGATTGACTATGCCACTGCTGTAAAAATAGCAAGCGGAAACTTGCGTTGGACGGTAAGATATGTCCCGCAAATGCTGGAAGGACCAGCCAGAGTATGGTTGAATAATCTGCCGCCAGGCAGTATCAACTGTTGGTTAGATTTTGAAGAGATGTTTGTCAGCAACTTCACCAGTACTTACAAAAGGCCAAACAGGCGACAACAGCTTGCAATGTGCAAGCAAAGGCCGAATGAGACAGACAGAGAATTCCTGACTCGGTGGTGTAACCTCAGGAATTCATGCGAGGGAGTTATAGAATCACAAGCGATAGCTTGGTTCGCTCAAGGATGTCGTTATGCCAGTGTCTTGTGGCAGCGACTGCAAAGAGATAGGCCAACCACTTTGGCAGAAACCATCAGGATAGCGGATTCGTATGCATTGGGAGATCCGACGCAACCAGAGCTGATGTCGGCGGACCATCGGGAGCATCAAGATCAATATGCAAGAGATGTGACCGGATCATCGAGGCGCACCGAGTTCAGAGGTAGAAGAAGAGAGGAAAGACCGGATTACAGATATGCCTCCAATCAGGTAGCAGTAGTAGTGCAAGATCAGCCGAGTCACGGAAACAGTCAGCGGCAGAAGAATGGTCCTCAGCAATGGACACCAAGGAATGAAGGGAAGAGACAGTGGACACCAGAACAGAAGAAGCAATGGCAAGAGAGGCTGAAGTACACGTTTGAATCCATGTTGGATCAACCATGTAAGTTTCACACTCCAAACCCAGCCAAGCCGGCTAATCATACAACCCGGCAATGCGCCTGGATGAAAAACGCAATGGGGAACCCGGCGGGTATGCAAGCACCTTCCCATCAGGCACATCAGCAGCAGCAGTCGCAATTGACTGGGGCGAATGCACAACAGTTAATGTTACCCCCTCCTCCCCCGAGGTATGATAACTCGGACCGGAGAGATGCAGTGCATCAAGTGATAAATCAGGGTCAGGATGGAAGGACTAACCCCGGAAATAATGGACGCAATGATTACAGGGAACATCATCAATCATATTGCGTGTTCACAACAGAACAGCAAGACAGGCAAAGTGTACAGCGCCGGCATATGGAAGTGAATGCAGTTATGCCGGCAGTACCAAGATATGTGCCTTGGTCAGATCAAGAAGTAACTTGGAGTATAAAGGATCATCCCAAAATAATGTCGAATCCGGGGTCGTACGCACTCGTACTAGATCCGACATTTGTCGGGCCCAGCATTAATGTGAAATTCTCAAAAGTACTCATTGACAATGGGAGCAGTATCAATATCATGTACAAAGATACAATGCATAAACTCGGAATATCGCAGAATATGCTGCAATCCACGAGAACCACGTACCATGGAATAGTGCTAGGACTTTCATGCGAACCCATTGGGAAGGTTCGAGTATATGTGTTATTCGGCACAAGGGATAACTTCAGAGCGGAAAATTTGGAATTTGAGGTGGTGGATCTAGAAAGTTGCTATCATGCTTTACTCGGGCGGCCAGCGTTGGCCAAATTCATGAGCAGCTGTCACATCACCTACTTGAAAATGAAGCTACCCGGACCACAAGGGGTGATAACAGTGGCAGGATATTACAGGAAGTCAATGGATTGTGCTTCGGCCGGATCAAACCTGGCCGAGTCATTGGTGATCGCAAGAGAAAAAAGAAGGATTCAAGAGGTAGCGGCTCTCGCTCAGTCGGCACAACTGAATATGCCGGCATTGGCCAACCCACATGGAAGCGTTTCTTTCCAGCCGACTAAAGAAACAAAAAAGGTCCAGATAGATGAGCAGTTCCCAGAATGCACCATCACTATTGGTGCCGGCCTAGATGCCAAATAGGAAAGCGAGCTCACCAACTTCCTCCGTGAGAATCGGGATATCTTTGCATGGTCAACTCAAGACCTGCAAGGTGTGCTGAGGGAGTTGGCTGAGCACTCTTTGCATGTAAGGCCAGGAGCAAGGCCGGTGAAGCAACCTCTCCGCCTCTTCGCCGAAGACAGGAGAAAAATAATAGGGGATGAGATAGCTCGGCTCCTTGCGACCGGGTTCATCATGGAAGTGCTTTATCCGGATTGGCTATCAAATCCGGTGTTAGTAGAAAAGAAAAAGGACGATCCAAATGTAGTCGCGTATGGTGAATGTGTATTGATTACACGAACCTGAACAAGGCGTGTCCCAAAGATCCTTTTCCTTTACCTAGGATAGACCAAGTCATTGATTCGACCGCTGGTTGTGAGCTGTTATCATTTGTAGAGGCGTATTCTGGTTTCCACCAGATACCGTTAAATCCGGCTGATCAAATAAAGACTGCGTTTATTACCCTGTACGGGGATTATTGCTATCGCACCATGCCATTCGGCCTGCGTAACGCAGGGGCAATGTACCAGAGATGTATGCAAAAATGTCTACATGACCAGATAGGGCAAAATGTACAAGTATATGTAGACGACGTGGTGATCAAAACCAAAGAGAGCAAAACACTACTAGATGATATTCGGCAGACTTTCGCGAACTTGAGAAGGTTTCGAATGAAGCTTAACCCGGAAAAATGCACCTTCGGTGTGCCAGCCGGGAAACTGCTCGGTTTTCTCGTATTCAGCCGAGGTATAGAGGCCAATCCAACTAAAATAAGAGTGGTAGAAAGGATGGAATTGCCGAGATGTCTAAATGACGTACAGAAGTTCACGGGTTGCCTGGCCTCGCTTAGCCGATTTGTATGTCGGTTGGGAGAGAAGGCATTACCGCTATATCAACTGATGAAGAAATCAGATAAATTCATTTGGACACCGCAAGCAGATAATGCATTTCATGAACTAAAAAAGATGTTGGTCACAGCACCAATTCTGGCCTCTCCATTATGAAAAGAGCCTATGTTACTTTACATAGCCGCCACAAACAGAGTGGTAAGTGCGGTGATCGTTGTGGAACGGAATGAAGATGATAAATCAATACAAAGGACAGTATATTACCTAAGCGAGGTACTATCAGCCTCAAAACAAAACTACCCACACTATCAGAAGATGGCCTACGGAGTGTACATGTCGGCTAAGAAACTTAAACATTACTTCGAAGAACACCCGATCAAAGTGATCTGTGAAGCGCCCATAGCCGACATATTGAGCAACAAAGATGCAAGCGGCCGAATAGCAAAATGGGCAATCGAATTGTCACCTTATGCTCCGCAATTCGATAGGCGAGATGCAATCAAATCTCAGGCAGTGGCCGACTTCTTTGTGGATTGGGCCGAGGTACAATATGAGCCACCATTACCAGATCCGAATTATTGGACAATGCACTTTGACGGTTCCAAGCTCAGGAATGGCTTGCGGGCAGGGATAGTGTTAACCTCGCCAAAAAGAGATCAGCTGAAATATGTGCTGCAAATACATTTTGCCGCGTCAAACAATGTAGCCGAGTACAAAGCACTCGTCCATGGATTAAAGGTGGCAAAAGAGATTGGGATACGTCGGATCCTATGTTACAGAGATTCAGATCTAGTAGTACAGCAAGTATCAGGCAATTGGGACGCGCTAGATGCGAATATGGCCTTATATAGATTCCATGTGCAAAAACTCAGTGGATACTTCGATGGATGTGAATTTCATCATATACCCCGGGCAGAAAATGACGCTGCAGACACGCTGTCAAAACTCGGATCAACCAGGCAATCAATTCCTCCGTGTATCACCCTAGAGCACCTGAGAAAACCATCAATAGCACCATCACCAGAGTCTGAATCCATTTTTATCCCGGCGAAATCAAGAGAAGATAGTATGCCGATGGAAATTGACAAGGAATTTAACCTAGAGTGTCCGGCAGTGAACCCGGCCGTCGCACGAATGGATATGGAAAGATCCGAGGTTGTTATGTCAGCGGAAAATATGGAAATAGATAGTAAAATTATACCAGATAAAATCATGCCAGCATGGGCGCAACCCATATTTTCCTTCCTTAAGGATGCAATTTTGCCGAGTAATGAGGTACTGGCTAGACAGACAGTGAGAAGATCAAAAGCTTATACAATCATAAATAATGAGTTGTATAAAAGGAGCGTCACAAGCGTGCTGCAAAAATGTGTTGACTCGGCAGAAGGCCATGAAATCCTCCTAGATATACATCAAGGAGAATGCGGGTATCATGCCTCATCTAGAGCTTTAGTGGCCAAAGCATTCAGGCATGGATTTTATTGGCCAACGGCGTTGAAAGAGGCCAAAGAATTGGTAGAAAAATGTAATGGTTGACAGAGATATGCCAGCAAGGTACATATGCTATCGTCCGAATTAAAGACGATACCAATTACTTGGCCATTTTCTGTATGGTGCTTGGATATGGTGGGACCATTCAAGTCGACCCGGGGCGGGATGACCCACATCTTAGTTATGGTGGATAAGTTCACAAAGTGGATTGAAGTAAAACCGATAAAAAATGTGATGGACCAACAGCAATAAAATTCCTCAAAGATATTATCTTGAGATATGGTTATCCACATAGTGTTATTACAGACAATGGCACAAACTTTGCTAAAGGTGCTTTTGCTAGATTCTGCCAGGAAAAACACATAAGACTAGATGTCGCCTCGGTGGCTCACCCAGCATCAAATGGGCAAGTAGAAAGATCTAATGGACTAGTATTGTTCGGAATAAAACCCCGACTCGTCGAGCCTCTGCAAAGGTCGGCAGGATGCTGGATCGAGGAACTACCAGCAGTACTATGGAGCCTCAGAACTACCCCGAACAGGTCAACTGGATATACCCCATTTTTTCTGGTATACGGAGCAGAAGCCGTGCTTCCAGCTGACATAATACATGATACGCCAAGAGTAACCCAGTATACAACTGCTGAGGTAAATGAGGTAGCTCGGCAAGACGATGTTGATTTGCTAGAAGAGGCCAGGGAGTTGGCACTATCAAGGTCAGCTATTTATCAGCAAGACCTACGATGATATCACAGCAAGAAAGTCAATCCAAGAGTGTTTAAAGAAGGAGATTTGGTTCTTCAGCTAGTGCAACGCACAGCCGGCATGCACAAACTATCACCCCCATGGGAGGGACCATTTATCGTGAGTAAAGCATTGCACAACGATGCATATTACCTAACCGATGCTCAGTCGCCAGAAAAGAACAAGGCAAACAAAGCCGGCGAGGAATCAAAAAGACCATGGAACATTGCTTTACTTCATCCATTTTACTCGTAGGAGCCTTCTATGGCACGTTGTAATATGACGCTTCAAGTCGAAGTATCAACTATGTATTAAACTTCGGCACCTTGAGCAGTGACTCGGGGACTGCCCTATGTTATTTATTATTTTGAGCTATGTACTAAACCTCGGCACCTTGAGCAGTGACTCGGGGACTGCCCTATATTATTTCTTATTGTGAGTTGTGTATTACACCTCGACACCTTGAGCAGTGACTCGGGGACTGCCCTATGTTATTTCTTATTGTGAGCTATGTACTAAACCTCGGCACCTTGAGCGGTGACTCGGGGACTGCCCTATGATATTTATTATTTTTGAGTTAGGTATTAAACCTCGGCACTTTGAGCAGTGACTCGGGGACTGCCCCATGATTATCTGTTGCCCATAAACACTTCAGCATTTCGAACAACAACTCGGGGAATACCCTGCAATAATAACCTATGCAAAATATTTTGGCAACCCAAGTAATAACTCGGGGACTAATTGATATAACCCACTGTTTTCAAAAGGACAGACAGGATATATGCCGAACTAAGGCCAACCACGTGGAGAAATACAATTCGAATTTACGGAATAAAAGTTCGTCAGAACAAAGATATAAGGCAGTGAGACCCGCTTAAGCAAAGCCATAATGATTATCATCACTCATGTCTCAGCAGCAAAAGGCAAAAAAGGTTCGTACCACACAGAAAGTCGCATAATTGTTTCACACACATCATACGCCCGACATACCGGGGACTGGAAATAATTTAAGAAGTTTTTGAACCTAAGGGGCAGCAGCATGACCCGGGGCATCAGGAATGGCTGTCTCAGATGACGGCGGCACGACCTCGGTCTCCGGTGCAGGGGCATCTCCAGAAGGTGGGCGTGCCGAGGTAGACGGTGCCTCAGCCGAGGTTACTTCGCCTTCAATAGGGGCAATAGTAGCCTCGGGGGGCGTCCGGGGCTGCTGAGGGGCATTAGTTTGAGCTTGAGAATGCCCAGACTCTTTAGAAGATGATCGCGCATCATCGTCCCCATCCGAGCTTGCGCTGGAATCACCAGAGCTGTCCGAGTCGCCCTCACCCTCCTCCTGGTCAGCCGAATTATCATCGGGGGCGTCTTCGATTTCGACGTCATCCGCTGGGTTAGGAAGAAAACTCGGCCCTTCAATCCAGTTATGCACATCAGCATACTCAACAAGCTAGAAGGCACGAGCTTGGCGGAGAGCGACGAATTCTGGATCCTCAACCCAACGGGAGCCAGTGCGCAAGTTTATCAAGGTGTCGAGTGAAATGTCCTCATACCAAGACATAATGACTGTGAGCGCCATATCAGCACCAGCTCTTCCAGCGGATTCCCTCCAGAGATTTAACTAAGTCTGGGATGCCATTAACATTTCCACAAGTATCTTGACCTCGTCAATATCAGGAGTTCCAGAAGTATTCGGCCAGAGAACATGGTAGGCCCGAATGGCTGCTTGCACCAAATCCCTTCCTATAATCTTCATTGGCCCAATAGCAGCGCCAACGGCAACCAAGAAGTCTTCCATTGAATATTATGAACTCGAATTTGCGAGAACACCTCGGCGCTGGCGAGCATTAATCACCGCTCTAGAGCTCACGGGCCTAGCTTCTGGAAAATGATCTACGCAAAATAAAAGTATATCAGTTAAAAGTAAGAAAGAGGAGAAGATAACTCGGCCACAGCCAGAAACTTACGATGAATATAGCTCAACATTTTCTGGAGATCTTGAGTCCAATCAACCTTAGTCTTCTCAAAGTGAGTGATTTCCTCGCTCATTGTCCAAGTCTTAAGTTCGGCAGCCTCGAGGAGTTCTTTATCCTTCTGCAATTGCAGACTTAGCCGGTTCTTTTCTTCGGAGAACTCCTGATCAACTTTCTCTAACTCGGATTTCTGAGAAAGCTTGAGGGACTCCACCTCGGCACGCAATCGGGTTATCTCGTCATCTTTTTCTTTCAGTTGCGCCGAACCAGTGGCGGCTTGCTCTAAAAAATGCAGCATCATATCAGGCATGGGTATGCACTCTTGATGCGATGCTGCAAGAGTTTGTAACTCGGCTATACCAAAGCCAGAAGGTTATAAGAAACCTAGGATAAGTTTTGAGCGAAAATTAATAGAGGAAAATAATAACTAACCTTCCAGAGCCTTGACTTTCTTCTCAAGACGGATATTAAGATTGTTGATATTACCTATTTACCAGCAAAATGAGTTAACACCTCAAGTCGAAAATATTAAGAGCTTAAGCAACAATGCAAAAAATTGTGAAGTTACCAGCTTTCTTCACCACGGGAAGAACTTTCTCATACTTTTTTTGTAACTTCTTATGCGCGAAAAGCAGCCTTTGGGATTCGGCGGTCCGTCGATCATGGGCAACCTAAGCGACAAAGTAAATTACACAGTCAGATACACAAAGCTAAGGCAGATCCGAATCAAGCAAAGCTTAACTCGGACCTAGGCGGCTAGATATTTAAAGCTAAGGCAGATCTGAATCAAGCAAAGCTTAACTCGGACCTAGGAGGCTGGATATTTAAAGCTAAGGCAGATCCGAATCAAGCAAAGCTTAACTCGGATCTAGGCGGCTGGATATTTAAAAGCTAAGGCAGATCCGAATCAAGCAAAGCTTAACTCGGATCTAGGCGGCTGGATATTTAAAGCTAAGACAATGAGTCAAAATCATACAGGAAACTTACTAGGCAAAATAATGCACTTAAAGCTTAACAAAGCTTCCAAACGAGCAATAAGTTATTCGGTTGCAAGCTTCGGGGACTAGAGTATATATATTATCATTCGAATAACTAACCAAATGTCAACAAAAGCAATTATCTCGTTCATCTTATCGCTGTCAAGCACGATCTTAGTAGCCATATGCAAGCGACTGCTGATGTTGGAGAGTTGAAATGGCTGATTGCTCGGATTGCCCTCAAGCTGATCAACAGCGTTCCAATTATTGGCATACTCAACCAAGGAGCCGAGGCTGTTCCCACTCTCGGTACGAGTCAGGACTTTACCTCGGACACGTTGTGTAACCACCGCCGCCGCGGGACTCTTATGGAGAGTAAGATGAGTATCAGCGGCTAGGGTGACAACGGTCTTAGCAGAGGAAACCCCCTTGCGGAGCGCATCCGCAATGGTGGGTTGAGAAGAGCTGGCAAGTCCTTTCTGAGATGAGGGAGGTTTGGTGACAACGACCTTCTTAGCCTTCGAAGAGGCATCGGCAGGAGCTGTTACCTCGGCACTAGGGGTGGCGTCCTTGGAAACAGGAGGAACTATGGTTTCCGAGGGCGCCGAGATGGTGGTATCCTCGGCGGGAGTTGGAATTGCGGTTGGAATTGTGGGGGTCAAAGGAATCTCGGGGGAAGCTCCGGGGTTCGCGACGGGGGCAGCAGGTTCGATAGGAGGATCTACTGTCCGAGTTACGTCGGCATCAGCAATGGAAACCACGGGTGCATATTGCCGAGGTGATGTCTAATTCGGAGCAGGAGGAGAGTCCACGCGAGCAGGACTAGGAACTCTGGTATCTTCAGGAGGCGGAGGAGAAGGCGGCTGAGTTATTTGACTAGTCATACTCGGACCGCTGGGCTTAACAGAAAAGGGAGCGCTGCAAAAGCACAGAAAGTCAAATCAAAAGACAGAAAAAGAAAAACAAGAAATACAAATGAAAATGAACTCACCCAGTAACTCCGGGCATAGTTTTACGCTTTGGAAGGTGTTGGACTGACTTCTTTGTTCGTTTCTTGGGAGCGGCTTCTGAGGCACCTGCTGGAGCAGTACTTTTCCTCGAGGTAGCAGGAGGTTGGGAGGCGAGAGGCTCGGTGTCGTGCACCTGACCAGCCTGATTAGCTGAGGACGTAGAACCTAGAAATGCGTAAGAGATAGGCATTGCGACGACTACCTCAAGAATTTGGACGTCGTCCGAATCACCTTCCTCCCCGTGAGCCGAGGTCTTGCCGCGGGCACGAGCCGGAGCGATGTATGACTTGGGGACAAACTCCTCCGAGTCAGGATCCCCGTTGTCCGGGGTATTCCGATCTGCGGTCCACGGGAGGGCCAGAACCTCGGCATCCTCGATCTTCTGCTCCGCAAATCTCTACAAGAAAAGAGACGAAGGAATTAGCAAACAGAATCACAAACGCAATTAAGAGGCATAACACAACTGCATGAACTTACCTCGGGAGGAGGATTCCCGCGGGTGAACGGCTTCAGTCCCCAGGTCCAGTCCTCCGGCATATCTGTCTTGAAAATAGCTCGGACTCGCTTGAAAATAAGATAATCATCGAGCTCGACCGTGACGACCGAGGGGACCGCTCATATAACAGAGCTTGTGTGTGCGATGCTGGAAAGGGCAGATTCGGCTGCTGGCGAAGGTGGTCATTAGATCCTCGCCGCGTAGCCCGGCGCGGATCAACTCCTTCAGCCGAATCTCAAAGGCCTCGGCCAGAGCATGGCTCTTCCTGGGGTTGTAGGTCCAGTTCTTCTTGGAAGGGGGGCCGATGGGGAAAGCAGGGAGCCGAATCTTGTCCTCCTTTCCAGTATTCTTGACATAGAAAAACGATCTATGCCACTTCTTGCAAGATTCAAGACCAGCAACACGAGGGAACTCGGACTTTCTCCGAGGAGTGATGGACGCGGCTCCACACTGGGTAAGCAATTTCTCGGAATGATGAAGGGATTTGTCTGGAACGACATTGGATCACATCTGGAAGAACTTGGACCATACATGCACAGACGGGCAGAGGCCAAAGTATCCTTCCGAGGCCGAGATAAAAGCGGATAGGGAAGCAATGGCGTTAGCCAGAAGGTGATGCGGCTGTAGGCCGAAGTAATCAAGGAATTCCCTAGTGAAATCGCTAAGGGGAAGACCAAACCCGCAAGCAAAGTGGGACATAAAGACGACATACTCGCCTTCGTTAAGAACGGGAGAAGATTCGCGGCCGGGTAAGCGACATCCTACCTCGGCAGGAATCCGGCGAGTTCTAATTAACCACTCGATATCTCGACGAGTAACGGTGGAACCCTGCCAGGAGCCCCGCTCTGGGCCAGACGCTGCATCGTCATCTTCGATGAGAGCGCCGCTAACTAAACTTGACATAGGGTCACCGGAGGAATCAACAGAAGAAAAACTAACGGCGGAGCAAGGCTTAGAGACGCAGGGCCCCGTCGTGATTCTAAGCGAAGACGGCGGCGAAGCGGAAAAGAACCGCCGCAAGAAGCCTAGAAAGCGGCAGATGCGTCTAGAGAGAAATCTAGGCAATGGGACCACAGAGAAACTCACCGGCGACGGCGCCGGAGCAAGCGCGCGGGCACAAGGTCGACGGAGCAGAGGAACTGTGGCCTCGTCGTCAAAGATTCTGACGAGCGCGCGGCCGCAGGAACGCGAGCAGACGCACAGATGCAAGGAGGAAGAAGGGCAACGGTAGGCGAAGGGGGAAAGTGAACCCTCTAGCCCCATGCTCCTCTTTATAACCGCGCGGTCCTGGTTGTAGTGGGATCGTGCGTGCGAAGCATTAACCGTGTAGATCGTGTGTGCGGCGGAACCGCTCGCGGGTGAGTGGAGCCACACCGGTGACCACACGACGCAGGAGACGATCAGGCCCCCTGACCGATGCGGTGCGCGAGGCGTCGCAGCGTCGACGCGACAGGCGCAGTAATTACTGTAGCTTGTCAGTGGGCACTATAGAGGAACAAAAAACTAGAGAAACAATGATAAGTGTTACACGTAGGACGAGGCGTGCACGAGAAGCTGCACGGATACCTCGAACAGGAGAAAGTAACTCAGAAAGAAGGAGAAATGAATATTAGGAAACTGATATGGCCCGGCCGAGGTTACAGGCAGGACCACACCAGCTTCGGGGACTAATGTTGGGGAGGTGACCCCGGATAGGGTCAAGACAGGGGAAGACAAAAGGAGTTTCCCCTGTCATATGTCGAGTTACTGTCTATATCGGCCGAATCATGTAAAGGTCGGCCGAGGTAAGCACGACCATGACACCTATGAGAAGATCTGTACGTTACCCGACCGACATACGAGTTAAGTCGGCCGAGTAAGTTCGAATAACCTAAATGCAGGTGAAGTCCAAGCCAAGTTAAGCGATACAAGGCCGAATGACATGAAGCTTGCAGGAGAAGGAGGTGCCTATAGTCAAACCCTAGCCATGGGCTAGGAAGAATTTGAACAGAGCCAAGTGCTAAGGACAAGGCGCAGAGCAGCAGAAGGGCAGAAGGAGGTCACGGAGGTGATAGTCCTGGAGCCCGAGGCGTGCAGGTGGGGTTCTCTGGAACTTTGCCGTCATTAGAAAAGGGACACAGAAAGGATCTCGCCGAGTTACTATATTGGTACAAGCATATTCTTCGAATATGCTTGCCACGTCAGCCCTAGAGGAGCCAAGGCCTCCCTTTATAAGGAGAGGTGTGGATTCCTGAGAGGGGGATCGGCTCATTCGATACCATTAGGCTTGTAAAGTTCATCTTCTCTTCCTGCATACAGCTCAAGGAGCACTTGTAGCCCAAGAGAGGAAAAATAAAGATCTATATGTTAGTCATTCGCGTGTAGAAATAACTACATCTTCTCTCCCCAGATCCCTCTAGCATCCATTGGCCCCATACTTTAGCCTACCCATGAAATCTGTCGTGCCACCACCACGACACGTCGCATGATCGGGCTCACCGCCCCAGATCCCGCACGCAGAAGATCTCCGACGCCGTCCCCAACCGCCTGATTGGTCGGCTTAGTTGGTTGTCTGTATTCTTAATGTCTTTTAGATATTTTGTTGGTGCAGAGGCAAGATGTAATTGGTATCTTCACGATATTCATATATTCCTTTTGTCAAAAAATCTATAATAGCATGCACACGATCGGGGAGTACTATAGGCTTGTATAATTATTTCCAAGTTTTTCAATCTATTCTCAAACAGATAATAATCTGTTCTAATCTCATAGAGCAATTTCACTGTTTGGCTAGTCAGAAGTTAGATTATAGTTGTTGAATGATGAGTACTTGAATAGCAATAATATTGAACCATTGGGATTTATCAAAGCAATATAGGGCATGCATCCATCCATGATTAGTTAGCAGTCAGCTAAAAGGGAAAGATGACTAGGCCAGGACGATCCGGGTGAATTTAGGAAGAAGTAGCTTTTGCAGAACGGAAGTAAAGGATCTTTCGCCAAGCAAAAGGTTGCTGCCATTGGTCACCCTAGTTGTTGTTTATGTCTAGACTACCATGGCGGTCCATGAGCATTTGTTCATTCCTAGATCTTCTAAATTAAAAGCACTTTGCTCAAAATGATTTTGAGAAAGTATGTAGGGGAAAAATGTGTTGGGATATCGCATGGTTTAGACAATAGATACTAGACCGGATGGCCTATAAAGAAGGAACTATGAGAGAGAGAGAGAGAGAGAGAGAGAGAGAGAGAGAGAGAGAGACGTGTGACTGATGCGTGAACCTGGTTGGATGCATGGGTCATGAGCGCAACTAGATGGCCTCTAAAAACCGTTGTCCCCAGGGACCAGTTCCCCTCCTCTCCTCTCTCCCTCTCCCTTGATAGTCCGCCGCCGACAAAGAAGGGCGGGTTGGGCGTTTGCTGCCCCACAAATAAAGGCCCCTCTAAGAGCCTTCTTCTGATGCGGATGTGCGATGATGTGCCACTTCTCCTGGAGGCCATGGTGGCGGGGGGAGGGGAGGTAAGGTGGCAAGGTGGTTGTCTCGTCCTACCTCTTGATCTATCGTGTTGCGGTGTTGCTTCTACTTTTGGCCGGCCTTGGTGGCAAGGGCGAGGAGAAGTTTGGTGCGGCTGCAGTGGATCCAGAGCCTGGCTGGGACGTTATTCCATTCCAGCGTGGTGGCGCGGTGCCAGGCGGTCGTGGATGAGGTCGTCCGGTAGGCTATCGAGATGGGAGGCGATAGAGAGTGCTTTGGAAGCGGGCTCCCTCAATAAGCGTTGGTGCGTTCTCTTAGTTTGGAGTCTCGCTGAGATTTTATTTCTTCTGGACGACCATGGTGGCGAGGAGAAGAACCAGGATGGCATTACGACCTGCAAATCTGGAGATTGGTGGGGAATCATGCTGCAAGATGGTGCAGTTGTGGAAGTTTTCATGAAAGGCTTTGTCCCCACCATTTTGATGCCAAAGCTCTCTCCATACAACACTCGTAGGTGTCTAAGTACTCTTTGTTTGGTCAGGTACAGTGAGTTCTCTATACTTCAAGTTTTACAATCCATATGCTACACATTAGAACCATTGCAAGCTACTGTTCATGTTGTCTTTCTATCTTCGAGCCACTCGAGTTGATGTGCTAGAGACGGGTGAGAGTGTCCCCGAAGTGGCTCCTCGGATTCAGTGGAGAATATACTTGTGTATTGAGATTGGTGATGCACCCTGTTGATCTACGGCTTAATCTCTTAACTCATTGTCTGCCAACACTGTTGTTGGTTGAGCCGCTGGCTCTACGGTTGGCGAGACTACAAGAGCCCCCTGAAGAATACAATTGCAGGCTACTCACGTCCATGTTCTTGCTGGACCTCCTGGCAGACTCCTTTTGTGTTTTTCTGCTAAGACAGTATGGTTTCTTGGTAGCTTATTGTCAATGTGTGCATCCAGACACTTTCTGTGTGAACTCTGATTTTTAGGGTACAAGTTGTAGTTTGAGATGTGTTGCATTTGAGATATATTGCAACCGTTCTGTTATCATAATAAAAGCTATGTGTCCTTTAAAAAAAGCCGGCCTCTGAAAAGGATATTTGAGTGCTTGCCTACTTATTTTTTAGGGGCATGAATATAAATACATAAAGTGCCTAGATTTAGACTTCTAGAAGACCAAAATATATGATGGTGTATATGCAATGCACATGTTTCGTACTCAAGCGTAATAGCCTGCAAAGTGACTACCTACCATACCGCCACATCGTCCTACATCAGCACATGATCACCACACGCACAATGCGTCCCATGTCAATGACGATGTCATGGTGGTGGTGGCCAGGAGCGGCGGATGCACATATAAAGTATGACATGATGCGGTGACCTAGCATACCACTGCATGATGTAGTACACTATAGTCGTTGACATAACACAATGGAACACCGTTTCATCCGCATTATATCCCTCGGAGTGGTACAACAGAAACATCGCGGGTCCAAGACAACACTTTAGATTACATATAACATATTACAAAAGATCCAGAGAACTTCCTCGAACAGTGAGGAATAATGTACAGAAAGTATCAGAAAGATCCATTTGGGAGTTTACTTTAGAAGTACTACTATTAGTATATGTATAAGACTTGAGAGTACTATTATAGTATTGTTCTACAGAAGTAGGTTCTAGATTCTAGGAGTTTTATTTATACTCTACGCTTCAGCTTGACTTCCATAGCTTCTGGTAAGGTCTTCGACTCTGTTGACCTCCATCAGATATCTTCAACTCTTCAGGTAAATCATTTCCTGGGAACGCCATTGGTTTCTCCGAGATCTAGCAAGGGTTAATAAGATACGGTTGAGTACGAGCGTACTCATCAAGTTCACTAAAAGAGAAGTGTTTGATGCGCTATCTACAGCCACAGACCATAGGTCGTAGGCTATGCAGGTTTTTGAAAACATTTCTTCAAAGGTTGCTTTTATTCTGAAGATCTATGTCCGTCAGCCTTCACAGGTTTACTAGAACATTCATGGAGTTCCTTTCCTGTTGAGTTCATAGATCCTTCCCAGAACAGGGAGTAACAAGTTACAGTTCTTACACTCTGCAGAGGTGCGTTACTTTACCCATGAGAGATCTTAGCTTTGTTGCACATCCGAGTTATAGGCTCGTTCACACTTCCTTGGTATGAGGCCAAGACTAAGATCCAAGCCAATCACTGTCCTTCTCCTCCACCCCGCATACACCACAATTGTTGTATGCCCAAACTCAAGGTAGAATTTTCCCCGTATAAAACGGCTATACCTTAGTTGGATACACACAACAACCATTTAACACTAGAAATCTGTCTTTTGCAAGCCCAGATCCACGGTAGACTTTGCCGTATAAAACGGCTATACCCATGATCTGCAACTTACAAATGCCTAGAACTGTGTCCAATGCATGCGAAAGGGAGCCGATCCAGCTGACTTCTCCGTCCCATTCTAAATCTCATGGTTAACGCGTAATATACGGCGTAAGAATCACTGGCGACATTGGTTGTTAAGTCCTAGATGATATACTCCCGAGTAGTGGTATTCCAACTACCAGGTTTAATAGATTAGCTGATCACCCTGGATCAGTAACCAATAGTTCACATTATTATTAAAAAAAGTATTTTCTGACCTTTTTGAAATGCAGGTGACGACAACACTGGATTTTCAAAATACTTCATAGAAAATAATCAAAGGACATGAGCAAGTGTGAACTTGCCTTTTGTGATTGCAAGATTATGCACTCACGGTATTCGAGACAATAGAAGATCCAATATCTAAAATCACATCATTGGTCCGGTAAGGACTAATGTTTAAAGAAGCAAGATGCCATTATGCATAAATAATGCTATGCAACTTTATAATTCCCAAAGTGAAACCCTCAGCATTATAAATGAGTTGATCTTAGGTATCTTCTTTAAGATTGGTTTTATTTTTAAGTTTATTTCATAAGCAATGGCATTGATAAGGAACTTAAGCGTTAAAAATCCAAATATACAAGTAAGGATAAAGTAATGTGATTATGATTAATTGTTATGTGGTAACTAGGATAAAAGTCCTTGGGTTGAGTTGTTAAGAGTTGAAGGAACTATTATAGACTTGTTGTTTGAAGTGGCAAAAATAATAACATTTGAAGAAACTAGTGTTTAGCTAAGGTTAATCAGTCTTGAGGGTTATTAGGTTTTATATTAGGGTTTGAGATGGTTACGAATGATGTTGAGTTATCATATTTTACTTGATGGTACAGGTGACCAAAGTTAACTATAAAAACATGAATAAACTTTAAATGAGATGTTTATGATTGTTTAGACCAAAGTTAACTATAAAAATAGAAGTGAATTTTAAGATATAGTGAGTTTTAGAATATCATCAAGTTTTAGGGTTTTGACAAATATGATTATAGATGATCCCTTTTAATTTAAGTGAAATATGAATTTAATAACACGCAACTTATTAATGGGAGCATAATTAGATGATCTTATAAATTTATTAGAGTTTAGAGTCATTTTAAGAGTAGTTAAAAGATGAAGATTATTCACTCTTTTATACATGAGTGATATATAATATTTATTTAAAAGGAGTTTTATTTAAGTTTTAATATTGAATTAGATTATTTAAAAGTTAATAGTCATACTTAAGTTTTATTATGATTATGGATTTATACTTAGTAATTAAATTTAAAGGTTTTAGTGTTTTATTAGGAAATGTGATTATTTCCTTTTTAGTAAATAAATTTAAAGAATTAACAAAGTGGTTATTTTATTTTAGTAAAATAAGTAAATGAGTTTTATTATCTAATGTTATTAAAATGTTTTTGAAAAATATATAGAGTATTTTTCTAGCAAAATATACCTATTAAAGATCTTCAAAATGAATTTTATTTATTTTTAAGTATTACCTTTATTTTTATAAAATTCTTCAAAGGATTGAGTATCTTTAAATATTTGCTTTATATTTTATTTGTAAAACTCTAAGTTAGTATTTTTATAAAATAGTAGAGTTATTTTTATACACAAATTTTATTTATTTATTTTTAGGGTTTTTTTATTTTACAAAATCTCACTTAAGATTTAATAGTGTTTAATCTTTATTTGCATTTTATTAACTTAAATAAGTAAAGTTATATTGTTTATTAGTTAGATCTTATTTTTATGATAATTTTAACATATTAGATGTATTTTTCTATAATTTTATATAGCTAAAAAGGTTTAGAGGTTATTTTGGTAATTTATTTATTTCATTTTTACTTTATTTCTTATCTTAAACAACTTGGGCCGTTTGGTTGGGAACATGGGCCAGCCTGGCCCATTTAGAGCTGGCTTGGGTCATCTAGACCACGGCCCACCACTTCTCTTCCTATCCTCTCACTATCGCACACACGCGACACAATCCCCACTCTCCTTCTCTCGTTTCTCTGCCTCACACGCACACGCTGCCACCGCCACCCTCACCGGCCAACGCTGGCCAAATCTGACGCTGTCGGTTGCTGCCGTGGGTTCATGCTGGCTTGCCACTACCTACTCTTCCCTTCTCCTTGTCGATTGGTCTCCTTCGTGGCATTGCACGTGTCTGGCCGAAACCCTAGCTTTGTTTTGGCCTGACCGCTATTAATCCTGGTGGTGCTGCTGCTTGGCCATGACCCTCGTCGCGCTACAGATGTTGCTGGGATGGCTCGGCGCGGTGCAGGTGCTTCGGTGCCCATCGTGTTGCCGTGCTGCTACACTCGCGGCCTTTGCCTCCTCTTCGGCGAGCTAGGACTCGCCCCAGGTAGGTGCTTTTTCTACCCTCTCTATATCTAGTACTGTTACCCTTTTCTACTGAAGATCCTAGATCCCTAGTATCATCTTCTAAAGCTTTATGTGGTGACAACCCCCTTTGATCTGTAAGATCCTTTAGAGTGTGTCAACAATGATTCATTATTGTCCAATTCTTGTGTTTAGATTTCTGGTATTGCTTATAAGACAGAGATCATGTGATAATTAAAGGGTCCTCTTTGAATGTTCTCTTCTAACTAGTAGACAAACCAAGCATATATAATTGTGCCTGGGTTGTTACTGTTGTGCCCAGCAGTGTGAGAAATATGATTAGTTGGATAATACTCTGACTTCCTGTTATTTTGGGCATTGAGTATATATGTGCTTAATTCCTGAATTTGCAGTTGTGTTCTATACCCACCAACTGGTTCAGTATAGTGTGAGGTTGATCATGTTCTGTCCTATATTGACAGTTAGCAATCTTCTAAACTGATTCCTAGGTAGAATGCTTAAGAAAATGATGTGTTCTATACTGGTTATTGTTTATGGATGAAATGCTATATCATCTATGGCTGGTTCATATGGCAGTGATTCTTTAGAATGTTTCCTAATGTTTATACTTAGGAAAATGATTTGAATGCTTAATAAGTGAGGACGTGACCAAATATGTATACTATCAACATGGTAGTCAGATAATTATAAATGATTCCTAGGATTTGGCTAGGAAGATGATTTTCTTTTATTTGGGCTGATGTGATTGTTTCATTTAGCAAAGCTTATGCTAAATAGATACCACTGTGGTGCCTCCATTGGAGTGTGCATATTGGTTTCCTATTATGCATGATCTGTTGTGCTTAGTGGTTTTACTTTATAAAATCATATACCCGATGATGCAATGGTGAGAAAGTATGGTGGATTATTTCCTTGCCAATGATGTGGAAACTGAGGCCAACATATGATAGAGAAGCAGATTTGGCTTACTATCCTTGTTGATAGTAAAATAAAGCATACAATTGATACCTAGAGACTTCTACTAGGAAAATGTTAAGTTTGTTTAGCCAAAATATCTTAGTGATTATTTTGTGTGATGATACACTCTAATAGTTGTTGTCCATCAGACTATCACTATGGTGCCTCCATTTTGGAGTATGCATAGTGATAAGTGGTGTTTACATGAATTGTTGTGAGCTAGATGGTTTTATTTGATAAGATCATACACCTGGCCTATGATGCAAAGGCTAAGGCATTGATTAAAATAAGAACAGATGTTATTATATGGCTTTTAATAACTCTAGGATGATTTTGGCAAAACACTTCTTTGCAATACTGAGAGTATCACCCTAACCACTCCTCCTAGATGAAACTTTAGTTGAAGGAAAGTTTAAATTGGATGAGTTTGTACCACAGCTGTATTTCTACTTGAGCCTGATGATGCAGTTTAATAAGAACAGGTGCTATAGTATGATTTTGGTGGTTAACATGTGATTTGTTGAGTTGTTACAGCTGATGGGCTGGTGTTGATCTTGATCAACCACTGTTGGTTTGGTGTATCCTTTCCTCCCTTTTTCTGAGGTATATACTGCTGCTACTCCCTTGTCACCTAGGCCTCCTCCTTGTGCTCCTGACTTGATCTATTGAATCTGCTACTGCTTTTCCTTCTGCTGGTGCTCCTGGATCTGTCTTCCCCCTTATTCTAGCTCTTGGATGGCTCCTGGGAGCAACCAGAGCTAGAGAGGTGGTAGTATGGAACTCTGGTGGTAGTGTTGTGTTGATGTGCTGTGGGGTGTGGGCATGTACTGGTTAGCTACGGTTGCTTCCTTCTTATCTGATTTCCCGGATTGCTGTGGTGATGACAGCACTCAGCTGCATGTGGTGATGGTGCTGCTTGTGAGTGTGCCTGGTATGGTCCTGGAACCCTCCCTTGTCCAGGTTAAATCTGTGAGATCTTTTTCTATGGGTGTGCTCGGCTGGTTTGGTATTATCTGAAGTTGAGCTATATTTTTGGATGTTGCCAAGTGGATTCTTAGATAGCCAATGATGGTGTCCTGAGGCAAAAATACTGATATGAACAGATACTACAATTTGGTGAAACTTGCCCCTTCTATGATTTAGCTCAATGATGAATTAGACATAACATTTCTATGTCAAATCTGAGAGCAAAACTCTTACCAACTAATCATTCTGTTATTTTATTTTTATTTTGTTTTCTTTTTCTTTTTTTGTTGTGTTTGCAGGAAATTAAAAGAAGAATGAAAATGCCAGATGATGAAGGTATAAGAGAACAATAGCTTAGGAGTTTCTTTGTAATAAATATTGTAATTTATTTTTCTGTTTGAATATTCTAAAAAACATTGTATTCTTGTATTTTATTCAATAAAGTTTACTTATTTCCTTTTTATTTTACAATTCTTTTTTAAAGACAATGTCATATATATTTTGTTGTAATAAAGAATTCTTTTATTTATTTCAGTAATGTAATTCCTTTTTCTACTTATTTGTTTCCTAATACTTTACTTTTATTTATCTATTGTAAAAGTTCAATATAATACTATATATATATTAATAAAGAATCCTTTTTATATCATTTTTGTAATCATTTCATTTCAAGTTATTAAATATTTCCAATTTCCATTTGTGAATTTTATAAATTCTTTTGAATTTCATATTTTAAATTAAAATACATGTTTGAACAAATTTTCCCCGAAACAAAGATTTCTACAAAGGTCATGTCAAAATCTATCGCCCTTGCTCCAAAGTTTACTTTAGTACAAGAGAGATCCCGATCCCTCTATAGATCTTTTAGTTTTGCGCGAAATTTCCCCGGATTTTCTTATACATGAATGCTGCACACATGTGTTCTCTCTATTTCGAGGTGCTAATCCTGGGATGTTACACATGATCAGACGACGTGGTGTGACATCACACGCTATGATGTTACATATTTCTTGTTTCTTTTATACATGGTAAGTTTTAAGGCCGGGTACTTTTTATCTTAAACTAGTAGATGTTTCATTGGTAAGCATCTCGACGAGGTACTAGTGTTAAGGCGTGTATAATAGTATAGATACACTCGTTTTGTAGTATTATACTATGTTGTTACAGACAATATAGTTGGTAATCTATATATATACAGTCTATGTTGAGCCATTACCATATGCAAGTATAAGATATAGATAACATACATGTGATTGTACACCAGTATTAAAGTGATCTATAAAAGCCCTCGAGAGTGTCAACAGAAGACATAACATTTTGTTCTCTTCTTTTCACTGACCTTCGCATTACCAAAAACTCACATGACTTATGTTGCAAATAGGTGATGTAATAATAAGCTATTGTGCAAGCCCTTCGAAAATAATGAATTTCGACACGTGGGATCTTCTCTTAAGGACTTATGCTAATGCCACCATATTGGTATCTCCCTGAATCTAACAATGAACACCCTTAGAATAGGAGGCATATCACCCTTAGATAGGTACTCCATTTGATAGGGCAAAGGTGTCCGATCTTTCGATGAGATGAAGATAATCGATTTGGTGGAGTTCGGGCTTGACGATCCGACTACACGTGCGAGCACGAGCGCCAATGCAATCGCTAGGCCAATCTCCTGGAGGTTACCGATCCTGCGGGAACACGATCAGCCTGACCAACGAGGGTCTTAATTCCTACCTGAAATCGAGAACAAGTAAGAACCAATATTGCAATCAAGATATTGCGGATTAAGAGGAAAGCTTTATTGAAAAGGTGGGATCCTGTATAGGTACGAAGTACAAGAGGCCTCTGCGACGCTCGAGCCTTGGCGAAGTTGCTATGATGGCTAACTTAATGTCTAAACAAAATCCGAGTCTAAGGTGACGGCTATGGGGAGTATTTAAGGGCGAAAAGGTGGGGTTTCGGCCAGCCATGGAAGTGGTGGCCGAATCCAACCCTAGAAGTCCTTTTCCCCTCAAATACGGACTCTAAAAAGTGGCTATTTAAAATCCTACAAAAATTACATGGGCCTGGGCCAAAATAAAGGTGTCGCAGCACCATATTAAGCTATGGACGAATTCGTGAAGTATTAATCTTGAATATTTCGTCCAAGCCTTCTTTCTTTATTATGGTGGCCTCAAAGTTCTGAAATCTTCATCTGTGGCCTTCTCTTGGATCATCACATGCTTGCTGCCATCTCCATGCATGGCCATGCTCCAATGCTTGTCCCTCTCATCCATGCTTGGTCCATCATTCCTAAGAGTAAGAAATACATCTGATTTAGGCAGCATCATATTCTCATGTATGTAAGGAATAGTTCCAAGAAACGAAAGTACCTGATAGTTAAGTTGTTTGGCACGAGATCTTGTGATGGGTCCTTGTATGTGTGTAGCTGTAGGTATAATGGTTGTATCAATAGAAGGGATGTCCACATCATGCTCCCCTTCTTGAATTGAAGTCGTCCTCGACGCAATCTCATCTTCCTCACCAAAGTAAGGCTTCAAATCTGCAATGTTAAACGTAGGACTAACCGTACAAAGTCTGCAGGCAACTCAAGTTTATATGCATTATCATTTATTTTCTCTAACACCTTAAAGGGACCAGCAGCACGCAGCATTAACTTAGACTTGCGTAAATCAGGAAAACGATCTTTACGCAAATGTAACCAAACAAGATCTCCAACATCAAACACAACATGCTTTCTCCCTTTATCCCCAACAAGTTTATACTTAGCATTCATGTGTTCAATGTTATCTTTAGTATTCTTATGCAAGTTTAATATCATTTCAGCGCGTTGTGTAGCATCCAAATTATTTTGCACCGAAGAAGGTAAAGGCAATAAATCAATAGGTGCACGAGGAACAAAACCATACACAATCTCAAACGGGCACATCTTTGTGGTAGAATGCAACGAACGATTATAAGCAAATTCTATATGAGGTAAACACTCTTCCCACAATTTTAAGTTCTTCTTTAAAACAGCCCGCAGCATAGTAGACAAAGTTCTATTTACTACTCCAGTTTGTCCATCAGTTTGGGGATGACATGTAGTACTAAACAGCAATTTAGTCCCCAACTTAGCCCATAAACATCTCCAAAAGTGGCTAAGAAATTTAGTATCACGATCAGAAACAATAGTATTTGGCACACCATGCAAACGAAGAATTTCACGAAAGAACAAATCAGCAATATGCGCAGCATCATCCGTTTTATGACAAGGAATAAAGTGTGCCATCTTAGAAAACCGATCCACAACAACAAAAATACTTCGTGGCAATCCCAAAACAAAGTCCATAGAAATATCCTCCCAAGGAACACTAGGAACAGGAAGAGGCATATATAAACCATGTGGATTAAGGCGAGACTTAGCTTTTTGACAAGTAGTGCAGCGTGCCACAAATCTCTCAACATCTCGACGCATACATGGCCAAAAGAAGTGTGCAGCAAGAACATCCTCCGTCTTCTTGACACCAAAGTGTCCCATCAATCCTCCTCCATGCGCCTCCTGTAACAACAAAAGACGAACAGAACAATCTGGAATGCATAGTTTGTTAGCGCGGAACACAAATCCATCATTGAAGACGAACTTGTTCCATGTTCTACCATCTCTACAATTCTGCAGCACATCTTTAAATTCAGCATCATGCACATATTGTTCCTTAATAGTTTCCAATCCAAATATTTTGAAGTCAAGTTGAGATAACAAAGCATAACGGCGCGACAAAGCATCAACAATAATATTATCTTTACCCTTTTTGTGTTTGATAACATAAGGAAAAGACTCAATAAATTCAACCCACTTTGCATGGCGACGATTCAACTTAGCTTGACTACGAATATGCTTCAAAGATTCATGATCAGAATGTATAACAAATTCTTTAGGCCATAGATAATGTTGCCAAGTTTCTAATGTCCGAACTAACGCATATAATTCTTTATCATGAGTAGAATAGTTCAGACTAGCCACACTCAATTTCTCACTAAAATATGCAACAGGTTTTCCCTCTTGTAATAACACCCCTCCCAAACCAATTCCACAAGCATCACATTCAAGCTCAAAAGTCTTAGCAAAATCAGGAAGTTGGAGTAAGGGAGCATGTGTTAGCTTATCTTTCAATATGACGAAGGCCTGTTGTTGTGCATCGCCCCAAACAAAGGGCACATCCTTCTTGGTAAGCTCATTCAGCGGCGCGGCAATTGATCCAAAGTCTTTCACAAAGCGCCTATAAAAACCAGCGAGGCCAAGAAAACTCCTCACTTGTGTGACCGTCTTGGGCTGCGGCCAATTCTCAATAGCTTCAATCTTGGCTGAATCCACTTCAATACCCTGTGATGTAACAACATAGCCAAGAAACGCAACTCGATTGGTGCAAAAGGTGCACTTCTCAAGGTTACCAGACAAACGTGCATCACGTAAAGCATTGAAAACAACACGTAAATGGTCCAAATGATCCTCTAAAGATTTGCTATAAATTATAATATCATCAAAGTAGACTACCACAAAACGTCCAATGAAAACACGTAAAACTTCGTTCATTAATCTCATGAAAGTGCTAGGTGCATTAGTTAAACCAAACGGCATCACTAACCACTCATATAAACCGAACTTAGTTTTAAATGATGTTTTCCATTCATCTCCTAATTTCATACGAATTTGGTGGTAACCACTACGCAAATCAACTTTAGAAAACATGGTAGAGCCACTCAATTCATCAAGCATGTCATCTAAACGTGGAATAGGATGACGATAGCGAATAGTAATATTATTGATAGCTCTACAATCAGTACACATGCGCGAAGAACCATCTTTCTTAGGTACCAAAATAATAGGAACAACACAGGGGCTAAGGGACTCACGAATGTGATCTCTGTCGAGTAGTTCCTAAATTTGGCATTGAATCTCCTTTGTCTCCTCTGGATTGGTTCTATATGGCACGCGGTTGGGCAACATAGCTCCAGGAATTAGATCAATTTGGTGCTCAATTCCTCTAATAGGAGGTAGTCCTGGTGGCAGCTCAGTGGGAAAGACGTCCTCATATTCCTGCAAAAGGTTAGCAATAGCGGGTGGCAAAGAAGGAGGCATATCCTCAAATGAAAACAAAACCTCTTTGCAGACAATTGCATAACATTGAGTATTGTTTACATCTAGTTCAGCAATATCAATTTTATTTGCAAGCATACATGGACTCTTCAAACGAATTTCAGTAGCATGGGTAGAACCAGATTTAGTGTTCTTTGGTGGTACAAAATCTGTAGCAACAATCTGATTCTCACTTTTATTTTTCTCCTCAGTTTTAGCTCTACTAGCTCTAGCAAGATCATCTTTTAAAATCTGTTCAGGAGTCATAGGTTTTAGACCAATTTTCTTTCCATCATGCATAAGAGAATAGTGATTAGTTTTGCCATTATGAACAGATTCTCTATCAAATTGCCATGGTCTACCAAGTAACAAAGAACAAGCTTGCATAGGTACAACATCACAATCAACAAAATCAGAATATGTACCAATAGTAAAATGCACGCGTACCGTTCTTGTTACCTTGATCTTGCGAGAACTCTCAAACCATTGGATGTAATATGAATGTGAGCGTTGTCTTGTTGAGAGGGCAAGCTTCTCTACCATGTCAACACTAGCCAGATTATTACAACTCCCTATAGCTCTTTCCTTTACAACACCACGTGTTTGGAACAGGTTGTGGCGTTGATCTTGCTCAGATTTGCTCAATTGCACACTCAACACACGTTGTGTAATTAAGATCTTGTATTGATCAGCAACTTCAGCTCCCATTACCTCTGTCTCTTCATCAGCATCAGAATTGTCTCCATCTCGAGCAGAAATAAGGGCTAATGTATCTTCATCAATTTCACTCGCTGAATCGTACGAACCATCATCCCGCACCATCATCACACGTTGTGTTGTGCACTGCCTCTCAATATGACCAAAACCCCAGCACTTGCAACATTGTATATCCTTTGTCTTACCCGTGGAAGCCATAGAAGATGCACTACGAGCAGGAGCATTGGATGACGGTGGAGGAGCAGCTGGAAATCTTGTGGTGGCCTTGGATGTGGTAGGAGCTGGTGGCGAATCACGAGAAGGAGGCGCTGACTGTCGGGATGTCCAAGTGGATGTGCGATCTGCAGAATTATTAGTCCTCCGCCATGGTGTTTGGCGATCCTGCACTTCACGTTCAGCTTTGCAAGCAAGATGAAACAAACGAGTGATAGAATTATATTCCTTATAATCTAATATGTGTTGAATGTCCTTGTTTAAGCCGCCAAAGAAGCGTGCAAGCATTTGTTCATTAGATTCAACAAGACCACACCGAACCATCCCCGTTTGCAATTCCTGATAATACTCTTCTACAGAATTTTTCCCTTGCTCTAAACGTGTCAGATTCTTTAGTAAATCACGTTGATAAGTGGGAGGTACAAAACGAACACGCATAACAGTTTTTAAAGCAGTCCAAGTACTAGGAATAGTAGTAGGATTTAAACGATAATACTCAGACCACCAAAGGGAAGCAAATTTAGTGAATTCACATGTAGCAGCACTAACACGCATATTCTCAGGATATTTTAAACATGCAAAACGTTATTCTACTTCCATCTTCCATGTAAGATATGCATCAGGATTATATTTACCCTCAAAGGATGGAATGTGTAATTTAAGCTTAGCAACATGCTCATCATCACGTACCGGTGGTCGGGCGTTGCGGTGGTAATGTCGGGGACGTCCAGCAGGTACATGTGGAGGTTGTTCAACCTCCTCGTCAAAATCGTCGTCGTCGTGGTCGTAGTAGTACCCGTCGTCTGTCCCCAACGTCGCAGCAGCAGCCGCGGAAGTCTGAGATGCGTCAGCTGCAGCGGTAGCCGCCTGGGGTGCGGCGGCAGCCGAACCAGTAGTCTGACCTGTGATCGGAACGCGCCGTGCGCCATGTGTGGTTGCGGGTGCCGGCAATCTGTTCAAAATCTCCTTGAACCGAGCGTTGAAGGATTTCTCGAGCCCATCAATCTTGTCCATGGCGTTGGAGAGCTTGGTGTCAAACTCCCCTAGGCGTGTATCCACATCTTCAGCACGACTGACCAAGAGCGCGGAGAAGTGGGCATGTAGTTCTTCGTTCGTCATTGTGGCAGGGTTCCGCGAAGTATCTGTCATGGTTAGTCCTTTAAAAAGCACAGGTATATACTACGGAAATAGGGTGGAAGTCACGCGTAATCCGTCAAGCAATATACGAAGCTCTTACAAGTTCTTACCAAACAGCAGGAAAAGGCAATGTGTAACCGCAAGGATCAGTGGGTCCAGAGATTGAACCGAGCGATTACCGGGAGTCGAGACACCGCAAGTGGAGAATATCTGTGGAGCTCTGGGAAGGCTTAGCAAAGGGGTTAGCAATTATCAAAACAGCAATGCAAAAGTTGAAAGAATGCTCAACGACGGTACTGTGCTGGTCCTAGGCTAGACCGTACTAGAGACGCGAGCCTAGATCACCAACGATGTCACGACGCGACACAACAAGCACTGTATGATGATATGGCACCCTCAAAAGCGAACCGAGAGGTGGAAAATCACTATGATGGCGAGTGTCTAAAACTGATCTACGGGGTCTAAAAATAGGTTAGCCCCCAAAAAGAATTCAAAATTTTTTATTTTGCTCCGAAAAGCGCGCAGGCGCCAAAAAAATGTCGCTATAACGGCCGATGGAGAAAAGTGATCCCCGGGGCCGAAAAACAGTATAGCCAGAAAAAAATTTAGAGGCGGTTCCAGACTTTTTTTTTTGCTCTCCTTCTGGACTTACAACCGAACTCTTAACTCGACACGGACTTTAGCTGAACACGGAAACAACAAAGAAGGAAAGTAAAAAGAAATAACTAGGAAACAATAACTCTACTCGGACTCGTACCATGGCAGGAAAACTGACCGGATCTATGTCGCGGTAGGAAGGCGGTGGCGGAGTATTAGGGTTTATGGTGGCAGGATATGGTGGCGGAATATGGTGGCGGTGATCGGCGAGTGTGGCGGTGACTACTATGATCAGAACTCAAAACTCTAAGGGACGAGACACTAAGACCAGCAACTCAACGCGACGATGTAGACACAAATTCAACAATGCAAAAATTGAAAAGATAATGCGAGGCGTAGATTGGTTATGGGATGGATCTAAACTCTAACTGTGTTTTTGGCTTTTTCGTGGGTGATAGGTAAAAACAGATCTAATCTACGAAAACAGTAAAATCTCACCGAGCAACCTGAAATCTGATACCACTTGATAGGGCAAAGGTGTCCGATCTTTCGATGAGATGAAGATAATCGATTTGGTGGAGTTCGGGCTTGACGATCCGACTACACGTGCGAGCACGAGCGCCAATGCAATCGCTAGGCCAATCTCCTGGAGGTTACCGATCCTGCGGGAACACGATCAGCCTGACCAACGAGGGTCTTAATTCCTACCTGAAATCGAGAACAAGTAAGAACCAATATTGCAATCAAGATATTGCGGATTAAGAGGAAAGCTTTATTGAAAAGGTGGGATCCTGTATAGGTGCGAAGTACAAGAGGCCTCTGCGATGCTCGAGCCTTGGCGAAGTTGCTATGATGGCTAACTTAATGTCTAAACAAAATCCGAGTCTAAGGTGGCGGCTATGGGGAGTATTTAAGGGCGGAAAGGTGGGGTTTCGGCCAGCCATGCAAGTGGTGGCCGAATCCAACCCTAGAAGTCCTTTTCCCCTCAAATACGGACTCTAAAAAGTGGCTATTTAAAATCCTGCGAAAATTATATGGGCCTGGCCCAAAATAAAGGTGTCGCAGCACCATATTAAGCTATGGACGAATTCGTGAAGTATTAATCTTGAATATTTCGTCCAAGCCTTCTTTCTTTATTATGGTGGCCTCAAAGTTCTGAAATCTTCATCTGTGGCCTTCTCTTGGATCATCACATGCTTGTTGCCATCTCCATGCATGGCCATGCTCCAATGCTTGTCCCTCTCATCCATGCTTGGTCCATCATTCCTAAGAGTAAGAAATACATCTGATTTAGGCAGCATCATATTCTCATGTATGTAAAGAATAGTTCCAAAAAACGAAAGTACCTGATAGTTAAGTTGTTTGGCACGAGATCTTGTGATGGGTCCTTGTATGTGTGTAGCTGTAGGTATAATGGTTGTATCAATAGAAGGGATGTCCACATCACCATTCGTTTCAAAATATAAAAAGTTTTAACTTTTGTGAAATAAATGTATCTAGATGACTTTTATGTGTAGATTTATTTTGAACCTACACACTAAAATGCGTCTAGATATATTAGCTTGACAAAAACCAAAATATCTTATATTTTGGAATGGAAGGAGTATTAACGGAAAACATAACCACCCTTTGCCGCTAAACAATAGTATGAGCTAAAAACTGAATGCAAAATTTACCCGCAAAAAAGTAACTAAATACTGAATTTCATCATGTAATTACCAAACAATAAGAATATGTCTACTAGATAAATATGAATTTTTTTATCTACTAGACTAGTCTAGACAATAAGAATATCTCTACTACATATACCACTACGGTGGTGGGAAGAGGTTAGGCAGGATCCACAAAATGCAAACACCTGAACTAGCAAACCAAATCACATAAGTATTCCTAAAAAAGGAAAATGATGCTGATCCACCGGACGATCGTCCGGGTCGTTACGATACCTCTCACGTACGCCACGATGGGCACACCTCTCCCCAAACCCCACCTACCCGCTTCCTACGGCTGGCGGTTGCATATCTTTGGCATCACCACATCACCGCGCGGGGGGAGATCTCGCTGCCGGAGCTCGCCGGGCCCAGCTCGTCGTGGGGATCTCGCCGCCGGAGCTCGCGGCCTCCCTCCTTGTCCCCACGAGCTCGCCGACGAAGGCAATGTCTGGGCTTGCTCGCCCGCGACAGACATGGGTGCCATGGCTGTCGCTCCTTCCTTTTCGCTATAAATGGGTGCCTTTCTTTGCTACAGAGGCAAGCCGACAGTGCTACAGGAGACAGCCACATCTGCTGCTAGCTTGGATGCCATGCTCGCCGCTCCTGCAAGTCTTCACGGCCGATGCTACAAAGGAAGGCCTTCGATTTTGCTACATTGATATATTTTTTTGCTATCTCCATTTATTTGTTTTGCTACAATACCATAAAGCTTTTGCTACAAGTTTTCCGACGAGGTCTTCCGGCTAAATTCTCCGGCGATGTCTCCGACGAAGTAGGTTTTTTGCTACATTAGAAAAACTTTGTTGTTACAACCGCCTTGTGGTTTTGCTACAACAATGTCAACTATTTGCTACAAGGTCTCCGGCGAGAGTCACCTGCGAGTTTTTTCCGACAATGTCTCCGACGAAGTCGGTTTTGCTACATTAGCATATTTTTTTGCCGCATGGTCTCCGACGAGATCTCCGACGGAACGTTCTATTTCTAGAACGATTTTTTTTGCTTCGAAAGCAAAAACGAGAACATATATAAGTAAAAAAGGAGTGTTTTGTTAAAAAAAAAAGGAGGGATTTAGGATGATTTTAGGGATACATGACAGCAGCGGAAACAGGACAATGTAAGCTCCCCATCATCCGGAGACGCATAGCACGCGTCGAAAAGAACCACATACAGTATTGTACATGGTCATCGTGCCGTTATTCTTCACGTGTCAGGTTCGTTAGGCGCACCTATCAATGCAGTCGAAAACGAAACGCACCACCGCTCGTACTATCTTGTCAGAGCAGGTCGAGATTCGCCACGTTTTCTATACCGTCTGTGCTCTCTAGAACGTGAAAAAGAAAAGGAGAATTTTTTGTTGTTCCTTCTTTATCAATATCAATATACTACTAAAAGGCAAGGCTTTTGCCTAGTTTCAAAAAAGAAATAGATTTTCCTTGTCTCGATCGGAAAAAGGTTAGGCGCTCGAGGAGGCGTGAGGAATCTGATGGACGCGCGCGCGGCCACGCTCCCGAGGCCGTCACCGTCAGATGCGGTGGACCACATGTGGCGCCCCGCCCCGCCACGCTACCCGCGCCGCCGCCGTCCGATGGCAGTGCAGTGCACGGCGGGGATCGCGCCGCGTCCCCAAAACCCCCGCCCACACCGACCGCCCCCATTTCTCCCTCCTGCCGTCCTCCGTCTCCCCCCGCCCGCCCGCCCGCAGTCCCGCACGCACTTTCTCTTTCTCTCTCCTCTCCCTCCCCGTCCTTCCCGTTTCTCTCGTCCGATCTGCATCTGCCCCGCTCCCTGTCTCCATTTTTTCCGTTCTCGTTAGTGCAGAGATTTGATTTTTTTCTTTTCTTGGAGCTGCGTCGGCGGCGGCGGTGGAGTGGTGGTGGTGGTAGCGGTAGCCTGGTAGGGTGGGAGAGATTCTGGGAGATCTAGCTAGCTTGATCTGTTTTTGGTCTCTGAGTTTTGAGAGGAGGAAGGAGATGGCGGCGCAGGAGCAGGAGCAGCAGGCGAAGACGAGCACCACGAGCTCGCTGCCGTCCAGCAGCGAGCGCTCCTCCAGCTCCGGCCCCAACAACCTCAAGGAAGGAGGTACCGTCCTCCCCCACCTCCTCGATTTCCCGCTTCGCAAATCAGTCGTCTCGAGATGCTGACGCATGCGTATTGTGGTTGCTGCAGGGGCGGAGAGCGACGAGGAGATACGGCGGGTGCCCGAGATGGGCGGCGGCGGCGACAGCAAGCAGCTGGTGCTGTCCGGGGCGGCCGGGGACGGAGGGCAGGCTCCCAAGGGGGGCAAGAAGCGCGGGCGCGCCGCGGGGGACAAGGAGCAGAACCGGCTCAAGCGGCTCCTAAGGAACCGCGTGTCGGCGCAGCAGGCGAGGGAGCGGAAGAAGGCATACATGACGGAGCTGGAGGTCAAGGCCAAGGAGCTCGAGCTCCGCAATGCCGAGCTCGAGCAGAAGGTATCCACGCTCCAGAACGAGAACAACACGCTCAGACAGGTACGTGTATCTTCACACACGGATCCCCTCCATGGATTAGACACCCCTCGTTTAGCTGGTCATCGCGATGTCCGCTGAATCTTGGACTCGCATGCGCAGATACTGAAGAACACGACGGCGCACGCCGTGAAGAAGCCCAGCGGCGGCTCCAAGGGGGGAGGGGACGCCGCCAAGAAGCACCACCACTTCAGTAAGGGCTAAAGAGCTGCTCCTCGTCGTCGTCGCCGATATGTCTGATCTGACCATTTGTTAGGACGCTACTCGCTGCTGCTGTTGTTGTTGCTGCCTGCTGCCTGCTGCTGCTGTAGTTTTGACGCTTGTCTTGTCTTCTTCTTCCGCTACAGTTTGCTCCCTCGCCACCGCTCACTCACTGTCGTCTACCTGTCCATTGTAGCTTGTTCTTATTATTAGAGGAAGTCGATCTATGAACATTGATTGTTGTGTATTAGTTAACACTGTCATGTTCTTCACCGCTGCCTGGTAGAATTCTACCTCGCAGATCTGGTCAGCCGAGTGCAAGAAAATGGATTCAGATTACAGTTACGCCTGGCACAGTTCAGTTCCTGTGCCCTGGCAAAGCTCCCCTCGTTCTGAAACAGTGAAAACTCAGCTGACATCGGCTGGAAATTCAGCAGCTGGTGCTAAGCGACAGCAGTTCTGTTATTTGCCTGTATTTTTGAGCGATGGAATTCTGGCGACGTCCTGTGTGCTTTGGAAAATGTCGCAGAGTTCTTAACAGGCCGCAGACTGCAACACCTCAAATAGTACGGAGTATATTCCTGGCGTTCTTGCTGTCGAAATATTCGTGGTGCCTGTTTTATTTCTGTCGACTATCAGCAGATGTAGATGTAACAGTCACGTATCTGGATTTTGCTGAAACTTTGCTCCTGGTGAATTCACCACTGGTGTTCTTTGTCGGGAGGAAGATGGGAATTTAGCAAACTGGGGGCTGCTGTTCATAGTCAAAGAACAGCTGACAAATGGAACATCTTGCCTGATTATTCGACTCTCTTCAGGCGGCATGTCAAAGAGGACAGCACCTGTGGGATATGCAAATCTACGAGCGAGGCACTGCTTCATGTCCTCCGGCATTCTGATCTGGTAATGGTGATGTACTCGATCTGGACATCAAGAAAAAGCTGGACTCAGGGGGGCAGTTGGATATAGCCTGGAGAATGCAATGGACCAGGTTCGTTAGACTATTCTGGAACTTGAGCTCCAAAGAAGGTGAAGTCGCCTTCAGTTCCTAGGCCGGCGCACACCTGGCATGGACAGGTGAAACTGAACCTGGATCGTGCAATATGTGTTCAAGAAAGCACGGCAGGCAGTGGGGGTGTGGCTCGCCGTCGCCGACGCCTTTCTGCGCGGAAGCTTTGGTGTTCCGAGAAGCAGTCCTTTTCGCTCAGGCAAGGGATTTCTGCTCGGTCATCTTTGAGATGGACTGCTCTGAGCTGGTGCAGAGCTGGGGATCGAGGACAGATCGGTCGGTGATAGCCCCATCTGCTTCAGGAAGTGAGTGAGCCTGTTATCTTTTCTTCAGTCTTTTTGCTTTAGTGTTTACTCGCCGATCAGCTAATAATGCCGAACATCTGTGTGCGCTGAGCTGAGGAGCGTCGCAAGAATTGGCGAATGGCTGACGGCGAGCCCAGTTTTCTTAGTTCACATACTTCGTGCTGATTGCACTACAGCTACTATGGTACAAAGTACGGTAGTTCTCTCAAAAAAAGAAGCGAGGAACAAGTACTCCCTCCATTTCAAAATATCACATGTTTTAGGTTTAGTGAAACCAATGTATCTAGACCTCTTCTAGTAGGTAGGTTTACACTAAAAGGGGTCTAGATACATTTGTATGAAATATAAGATGTTTTAGGTTCAGTGAAACGAATGTATCTAGACCTCTCTAGCTTGTAGATTTGTTTCACAAAATCTAAAACATCTTATATTTTGATACAAAGGGAGTAGTTCTTTCCTTACAGAACACAACCTTTACATATAGTTTTGGACAAGACTTAATAGTTGTGGAGCAAACTGTAGAGGGGAAAAAATGAGAGAATTCAGAAGAACATCGGATCCTCATTTTTGGCAATCCTGCATCCAAACAGACCCACAGTAACAATAAGAACACTCAGGACGGACCCTGAGATATCTGTCCTCTTACCATGGCGGTGAACAGGCAAAAAGGAAAACTGAACCACTTCATTTGTATTGTCCAGGTACTATCACACACATAGTCCCACAGTAAAGAACACGACTATGAATAAGGATAAAATTCTTTCTACCCTCACAAAACTGGTGCTTTCTTCAGACATCGATACTACTTCAACCGACCTTTTAAGCGCCCTTTCGCCTTTTTTGCTTCAGAACATGTAAAGTTACCGCTAGTGTTAGCAGCGCTAACACCATGTACGGTAGATCCGCTAGCACTTCACATATCATCTACAGCGCATTATCGACGGTCAGGCTTGCTCAAGAAGCCTCAACGGCACGGAGGAATACTGTACCTCTCACTCGTTTCGCTATGCGTGCGTCGCCCTCATCGTGTACTCTGCTACAAGCTTTGAGAACAGAGATGACTTGTCCTCCAACAGCTTGGCCGGCGTGTCGCGCTCCACAGCCACACCTGCATAGATCAGAATGGCGTTTCGTTTAGATATGCCAGACACATTGGATTTAGATGAATTAATAAGATGTGATGGCGATTTGTTTTAATGGGCTGATGGCTGACCATTGTCGAGAAGCAAGACCATGTCGCTGTCAAGGACCGAGGTGATTCGATGGGCAATCGTGATGACCGTCGCCTCTGAAAAATTCTCCTGTAGCGTTTTCTGGATCAAGTTGTCCGTAGCGGTATCCACCGAAGCAGTGGCTTCGTCAAGAACCAGTATCTTGGTCCTTTTCAGAGTCACTCTACCCAGACAGACAAGCTGGCGCTGACCCACACTCCAGTTCTCTCCATTCTCTATCACTGCAAGACAAATTCACAGAAATCTTCAGTTTTAGAAAAGAACATGCTATAGTGCTGGCAATGGATTTTGGGAGTAAAAAAATAGCTGGGGAAAACTTGAAGCATATGTAAGTTGAGTATCAGGATTTCAACTGCATGAATCAAAATACACATGTCACTTTGTCAGACCTGGTGAGTCAAGTTTCAGCTCCTTTTTCCTAACCTCATCTCCAAGCTGACAGTTATCCAAGGCCTGAAATAGAGCAAAGATCAAGACTACAAGTTAACTAAAGGTTGAACTGTTAAGAAGAGAATTAGAAGACTGAAAAGAAATGAAGTATGTGAAAATTGAAACTACCTCCCAAAGTTGATTGTCATTGTACTCTCCAAGAGGGTCAAGGTTGCTCCTGATAGTCCCCTCAAACATCGTTGGGTCTTGTGGAATGATGCTCAGTCTAGATCTCAGATCATGCAGTCCAATGGTGCAAATGTCGACACCGTCTACTAGTATCCGACCGATAGTAGGATCTACGATACGGAAAACGGCCTGTATAAGAGTTGATTTACCACTGCCTGTTCTTCCAACAATACCGGTCTTCATGGCTCCAGGAAAAGTGAATGTAAGGCCCTTCAGAACAAATGGTAGTTGTGGAGCATATCTCACCTGCATCAAACTGAAAGTTACACATTGGTGCTATCTAGAATAATCGTGTTTGGCAAATCATTGATGTTACAATTAGCATGCCCCATCAGACTGGATTTTTTATCGATCGCTCACTTACAATGGCAAAGATATTTCTGCAGAACAGCAAGGTAATACATAAAAAGAAAAGTAAGTAAACAGGAGGAGAAATCATGAGGGAATTTACATGGAGGTTATGCAGCTGAATTTCTCCCTCTGTCGGCCAGTTATAACTCAACTTATCTCCTGACATTGAAAGAGGGGGCTCTTCCGGAATGCTCATATATTGCAGAATTCTTTCTACTGATATGATCTTATTCTCCAAATTACACATGCACCAGACTACAGTTACTTGCAGTGAGTTCAAGTTAAGCCCATATGTGACAGCAAGACCAGCAATCGCTGAAAGCAAGATGTAATTTAGTTACAAGCCCATATCAACTCACATCGTATCTACTAATACCGTATATTTAGTATAAATACTGTTCCAAACAAGTAACAACATACCTGGATCAATGAGACCAATCGGTAGACTGATCAGAAATATCAAACAGAACGCAAATGTAAGGCAGGATAGTGTATACAAGCGGAAGCAAAGCCACTCCCTTGCTGCAGCGTTGTAGAATTTTGGTCGAGAGAAGGCATCAATTAGATGGCTATTAGTTGATACAAACTGATTTTCCTTGCCAAAACTTCTGATGGTTGCTGACCCAGTAACGGATTCTGCAAAATGTTGTATTATAGGAGCTTTGCAAACCCCTACCAGTCTTTGCAGCTCTCTGGCTGTATCAATGTAGTAGCGCTGCAAAATGATGAATATAATGACGTGCCAACTTCGCAGTTAAAACAGCAGGGAGAATAACTAGGTTAGATTAAATACCTGATACCAGAAGCAGATCATAGTTAGAGGAACAAAAACAACAAACACCTGCCATGCAACCTGAGACATCACAGCAATAATTCCAACTAGCTGTATGAAGGAAAACGCGACAGAACCCATTTGTTCAGCAATGCTGGTGTCCACATCACTTTGATCAGCAGAAGCCTAAACAATTGAATTCTTGTCTGAGCATGGTTGAAGCCAATAAACTAAACTTCCTAAGAAAATTTAGGAAGCTCTGACTTACTCTATTCAAGATGCGCCCACTCGGAGTGGAATCGAAGAAAGACATAGGAGCCCTGAATATGGACATATGCATCTTGTCGAACAACAGAGTTGCTGTCTTGTATGCAGCTGTCACAAGAAACAATGCTCTTATGAGGATGCACAGCGAGCTTGCACCAGCCAATGCGACAAAGACATAGATCAGTCTTGACATGCTCACTGGAGGCTCGGCGTCTTTCGACACGGGAGAGGCCCAAGCCATCCAGTAATTGCTAGCAATCTGAAGTACCTGAAAAAGTATCTGAGCTATCAACACGAATGGTACAAGAGCTCCCCCATAAGCCAATGTAAGGTACTTCCAGTAGACCCAGAACCCAACCCTGCCCTTTTCCCTTTCCTCTTCCTGCACCAGCTGCCCACTTTGAACCTTGCCAATGTCTTCACTGCCATTTTGCTTATCTTTCTCCTCAACTGATGACAATGACCTGGAAAGCTTTGCTGCGCCACTGGAAGAGAAAGGCTCACTGACTCCATTAGCAACATCAATCACGTCCAATGCTGTGAGAGCATCTTGGTGAGCACCAACCAGTTCCATTAGCTCTTCCCCTGACCCAAGTATTTCGTCATATTTGCCTGCTTGTGCTATTCTCCCACCTTTCATTACCTACACTACAATTATCTTTTAAGAAAAACCAAAAAATTATGACAATAAATTAAAGTGAAAACTTGTGCCAATGAAATTCTCACCAGAATAAGATCAGCTGCTGGTAGGAATTCAATCTGGTGAGTAACATAAACTACTGTTTTTGAAGCCAGAGCCCCAAGCAAGCATTCCTGCAAATGGTAGAAAGCTTAAGCAATGTGTTCTCAAACTTCTAACTGAACAAAAACGATCATATTATACCTTGAAGAGGTGGGATCCTGTATGAGCATCGACTGCGCTGAACGGATCATCGAATAAATATATGTCAGCATCCTGATACAAAGCTCGTGCTATCTGAATCCTTTGCTTCTGCCCACCACTAAGATTGATGCCTCGCTCGCCAATGACCGTCTTGTCACCAAATGGTAATATCTCCAAGTCTTTCTTCAGAGAACACGACTCAAGGACCCTACCATACTTCTCACTGTCCATCTCCTTGCCGAACAGTATGTTGTCCTGAATTTTGCCGCTCTGTATCCATGCTGACTGGCTGACATACGCCATTGTTCCGCAAGTCTTGACCTCTCCTGATAGCTTTGGCATCTCACCAAGAATGCAAGAGAGCAAGCTTGATTTTCCAGAGCCGACCGTCCCACAAACGGCAACCAGCATGCCTTGCCGAGCTTTAAAGTTCAGGTCCTTCAGCGTTGGCACTTCAGCTGAGGCGTCCCAGGAGAAGCACCCATTGCTGATCTCAATTGCGATATCTGAGTTACCACTAGGCAACCTCTGCACAGCATCCATCGGCATCTCCTCGAGACATAGGAAAGATGCTATCCTTTCAAGAGATACCTTAGTCTGAATTATCATCGAGATTGTGTCGGGAAGGTTGTATATTGGTTCCTGGAGCACCCGGAATGTTGCCAATGCAGACAACACCTTCCCTGAATCCAATGATATCCCTAGGAGCATGCAGGCTCCGAAGGTTACCACCGCGACGAAGGTCGGGGCACCCCATAACACGAAGGTGGCCATGGTCCACGTGTAAAGATACTTCTTGAGCCAGCTTTCCTCTGTCTTCCTCAGGTCAATGATCTTGGACAAGAACTTCATCTCCCACCCTTGCAGTTTAAGAATTCTCATGTTGCGCAGGATCTCAGATGTCGCCTTCATCCTGACATCCTTGCACTCCATTAGCTTCTGCTGGAACTTCTCCTGCAATTGCATTGGAGGCACATTGGCAAGCATGACAACAACGGTAGCACCGAGCGCCGCAAGCGAGGCGACCCCGAGGGTGGAGTACAGGATGAACAATGCCATGGCTACTTGGAGGGGCATCAACCAGAGGTCGTGTATGTACCATGAGAAGAGGTCCACACGGCCGGCATCCACGCTGATGATGTTTACCATCTCGCCGCTGCTGCGGCTCTGTCTCGAGCTGCTGGACAGGGAAAGCCCTTTCTGGTACACCACGGAGACAAGCGCGGACCGCGCACGTATCCCGGCTCGCTGTATCCGGAAGAACCAGTGCCGTTTTGACAAACACTCGCACACCTTGGCTGCGATGAAGATGACAACAAGGAGCTTCCCCTTGCCGGCATACCTCTCGTCGCCGTTGAGGTACTGAACCAGGGAGTCGATGAGGTACGGGCCAACGTAGATGGCCAGGCTGTAGATCAGAGCGTAGAGCGCGGTCACCGCGATTTGCCACCACACGGTGCGCACCAGGGCCCTGGTGAGCTTGAACGCCGTGACCTTCTGGCCACCAGAGCCGTCGCCGGTGAGCGCCTCGAGGTTCGCCTTGAACAAAGGGAGCACGCCGGCGACGCTGTCACCGTGGTCAAGGTCCGGGACATCGTCTAGGTCAAGCGTCTTCCTGTAACCGACCGCGAACAGGGGCCCCATCCAGGAAAATGTGAGTGAGCTGAGGAAGCCGGCGCCTGTGAACAAGGAAGCGTCAATGCTGTCGTCTCCGCCGTTCTCGGCGCTGGCCGTCCCGTTCGCGCCGTCGAGCAGAGGCTCCTCAGAAGCATAGCCGCCCGCCACACCCCTCTCGGCCGAGAACCCGGCGACGAGCAGCACCGCGCCCGCGAGGACCGAGACGGCGTCGCGCGCCCATGATAGCGCGGGCACGGGGAGTTTGTACTGGAGGCCAGTCGTGGCGTGGACGGCGACGGCGAGCACGGAGAGGAGCAGGAAGAGCGCCCACCAGAGTCTGAGCGGCGCCGGAAACCGCTCCTCCCCGCGGCGGCGGTACCCGAGCTGCAGGTACGCTGCCAGCAGCAGCCACGCCACCGCGCGCGCCGCGGCGTCCGCCAACGCGTCTGACGGCCCCCATCCCGTGCCTCCGCCGCCACCGCTGTTAAGGTACCAGGAGACCAGCGAGTACACGGCGAGGAAGACCTCGGACACCGCCAGAGCCCACGTGGCGCGCACCGCGAGCCGGAACCACCGGAACCCGGCGCCTCTCGCCGACGCCGCGGCCGGTTCCTTCCCGCGGTGGCTGCCTCCGGCGAAGACGAATTGGACGGCGATAGCGACGGCGAGCAGGAGGTGGGCCACGGCGCCCACGCAGTGGAGGAGGACCGCGCGCAGGAGCAAGGGCAGAGGCTGCTGGTCGACGTCACCCGCCGCCATCGCTGCCGCCGAAGACCACGACGCGGGCGCGGCCGCGGTGGGCATGGGCATGGAGATGGGCGGCCGAGTGAGTGAGGCGGGCGGGGGAGCGCGGAGTTATATAGGCGGCGACACGACACGTGCGTCAACGCCGCGCCCGCCATTGGTCGGAGGGGGGAAAGGGCGTGATGGCGACCGCGGCTGCGGGTCGCTCGGCTCATTGGGGTGGAAGATACCGCACCACGCCGGCACCCCTCTCTCCCATCCACGTTTAGTCGCGGCCGCGAGCCCGTGACGATGGGAGGAGAAGGGGAACTCCTCCTTGCTTGGAAAATCCAATCCAGTCGAACGTGGGACTTCTCCAGAAAAAAAAACCCAACCGCCGCTCGATCTCCTTCGCCCCGCCCTTCCCGGCAACGTCGCGGCCGGATCCCGCTGCCATGGATCCTCCGCAAGGGCCGCCTACCGCCGGCGGTGCATCTCCAACGGCCGCGGTGGTTGATGTCCCCGTCGGAGGTCCGCCCAACGCCGGCGACGTGTCGGCCATGATCTCCGCCACCATCCTGTCGAAGAGGAAGAGGATTCCGAAGCAATTCTTCGAAGCCCCTTCGGCGGCCGCAGCCCCGCCGGCCGCCAAGAAAGGGGGCAGGATGAAGACGAAGGTGGCCGGGCTCGTTGATGGTTGATCACATTTGGGAACTTCCGTGGCTTAAACATTGCCTATGATCGCGTTGTGATGTTAAAAACTATAAATTATGCATCACATATTTTGGATGTGCTATGTTTGATCTGAAATTCTTGTGCAAATTGTTGTCTAAAACCCTGTTTTGAGGGGTCAAAAACTCGGACGAGCTAGCAGAACCCGTATCCAGGGCCCTCTACTCGCGTTTTAAGGGGGCAAAAATATACGGGGCCTGTTAGATATGTTCTTACTCGAAATCACATCAAAGGAACACGAGATCTCAGAGATCGGCAGAACACGACTCCAGTGTCCTTCGTCGGTGCTAGAAGCATCACTTATATTGAGATAGAGCATGACACCGGCTACTCTACTCTCTCTCCACCTCGATTTGTACCTTTTCCCTTCTCCATCGTTGACCTCTTCTATCTGGCAGCGGACGAGTTCTGGTCCTCCGTCGAAGATCTATATGGATTGGCGTATGTCGCCCTGGATATCTTGATCGGAAAGGCTCCGATCACGTGCCATGTTATCAGCCAACATGGCTTCAAGAGGGCGCGACACGAAGCTTCGCTTCCTTATTGGTGTAATGCGACATGTCTTATTGGTGTAATGCGACATGTCTAAGTCTACATTCCCATGGTATTAATATATTTTCTTTACTAAAAAATATTAAAAGTTTAAAACTTGGCATGATAACTCCCAACTACTATTTTCTCCGTACCTTTGTGTAGATGATCCTCCCATCTCACGACGAGTAGACACGAGCCCAGAGAGAGGTGGAAGCTATGCCTATGCGTGATCCACCTCGTGTCCCATTCCGTTGGACTCCCAACTACTATTCCTTGATCCCGCTAGCTCCTCTTCCGTCGCCGTCGATCGAGCGCTGGAGCGCCGAGCTCGATCTAGTGACGAAGCAGCGGCGCCGGAAGTGCTGCCAACTTTGTCAAGTGAAGTCGCGATCAGGCCAGGTTAATTCGTGAGAGCACGTGTGTTCTGCTCAGCATGCGAGTGGCTAGCTGACACTGCTCCGTTGTACTTAGTCAAGACTTGACGATTCAGCTGCGGAGCCGTCCGAATCTCGCCATTGATCCTTAATTTATTCTCTCCCCGTCGCCCTCTTCGCTGCGGAATATATGTGCAGATACCTTGGCTACCAAGCTCGCGACCCTTCGGTCCGTCAACGATAGCTTTGCTGTGGCAGTCAACGTTGGCTTCTCGTCACCCGTCAGCAGATGTGTGGTTGGCTAATTGGAGAACAATTTCTCTAGATTGTCAGCAGTGTTGGCTAATTGGCAGGAACTTATTTTTTTCACGGCATGGGAGTGACTATGCTTGGTTGGACGCGTCCAGCCGCACCCCATAGCCTATTTTACAGATAAATAAAGAATTTATAAATTAATAAATCATAATTTTCATCATATGTTTAACACAAGTATATGTAAATTTAACAAGTTTTGAAACCATAATTTGAAACAAATAAAACTAGGTGTTCTCTTGGGCATCTCGGATTTTTGCAGGTGGTGATGAGTATTTGCATCTCGGATGTCCTGACGCATGGCGGGGAAGCCAGCAATTGTGGTCGGCACCTAGTGATCAACATCCGCATGTGGACCCTGTCGGTGATACGGTTCAATGTCAATCACTAGATTCTTCGACACGCTCTAATAATCATGTTATGCATGATCACACAAGCATTCATAATCTTTCTCGTATGATCTTTTTGACTAGGTAAGAGCAGGGTACCGAACAATAGCAAATCGAGTTTGGGACACACCAAATGCCCGCTCGACATCCTTTTTGCAAGCCTCCTGGCACCGAGCAAACCAAGATCTTTTTCCCACAACAGGGTTTGAAATTTTCTTCACAAATGTTGACCATCTTGAATAGATGTCATCCGTCAGGTAGTATCCCTTTGTGTACTTGTGGTTATTGATCACATAGTTCACCGGTGGAGCATGGCCTTCAACAAGATTGGCGAAGATATTCGAGCACCGCAACATGTTGATGTCATTGTGAGATCCATCCTACCGAACAAAGCATGACAAATCCGCAGATCCTAATCTTCTACTGCCTAAAGCACCACACTACAAGGTCCTTTATGACCATTGTACATTTCTTGCTAAGTAAATGGGTAGTTCCTCCATGTCCAATGCATACAATCGATGCTTTCAAGCATTCTAGGAAATCCTCTTGCTTTATTCTGTATCAGGATCCGAGCAGTGTCTTCTACACTGGATGTTCTCAAATAGATTGGTCTAACCACATCCACCACCGCCCTATAGAACATGTAGATGCACTCAATGGTTGTGGACTCAGCCATGCCTAGATAGAAATTCCTATGTATCAGCTAGAGCTCCATATGCTATCATCCTCAAAGTAGTAGTGTACTTCTGAATTGACGAAAATCCTATTGTGCCAGTACAATTTTTCTTGCATATAAAGTAGTCGTCGCACCCTCTGACGCGTACAACATGTAATGGCCCTTCATCCTCTGCCTCGGCTGCTCTTGCCGCGCCTTGGCTTCGAACCTCCGCGCTGTGGCAGTGCACGCCGAGGAGACAGGAGAGGATCTTCAACTGCTCGTCGGCGGCAGCATCCACCTCCTCCTCCATGAGAGCTGCGAACATTTGCTCATCTTCCGAATCCATGGCCTAGGAAGATCACCGAACACCTCGTGTGCAAGGTGGCCGCGAGGTAGGCTCAAAAATGCCAGTGGACGACATACAATGGCGAAACAGGGCGGGACGGGAATGTGCAAGGTGGCGAGGGGTCAATTGGGCCTTTCTATCTGCGAGGGAATGGTGAAGGGGAGGGAGGTGGCACCAACGACGCTCTGGTGAGGGTGGGTCGAGCACGGCGGCGTGGGCAGGGGAAAAGGGAAAATGAGGGGTTTCACTTCGTCTCGCAGACGAAGCTAGCCCACTCGCCGATTTGCTCCACGGCTGGGTGAGATTTTCAGCACCGACGCCCCCATAGGCCATTTGGGGTAGTAGGGAGGGGGGCTGGAGATGCTCTAACCTGCTCCTGGTTAAGCCGACGCCCCCATAGGCCGTTTGGGGTAGGGAGGGGTGATCTGCTCCTGGTTAATTCACCACTCGTGTTCTTTGTCAGGACGCAGCTGGGAATTAACAACCTGGGGGATGCTGTTCACAGTCAAAGAGCAGCTGACAATGTCATCTTTTTAGCGAACACGCGACTTAAGAATTGCCTGATAGTGCACCTGCACAGTGAGGAACAAGTAATTTTATCCTTACAGAACACAGCACACACATATAGTTTTGGACAAGGATCTTTATAGCTGGATTGCAAACTGTAGAGGAAAAAGGGAACAAAATTCAGAAGAACATCAGCCGCTCATGCTTGACATTCCTGCATCCAAATCCAAAGCAGACCCACAATATCAACAAGAACAGTCAGGACGGGACCTGAGATGTCCCAAAAAAAAGAACCGCTTCATTTATTTATCCAGGTATATCACATTGTCCAACAAACTACTTAGCCCCAGAACTATTCCGGCGTGTGCAGTCCACCGTAAAGAAGGCGACTACAAAATCAGGATTCAGTTCTATCTATCCTCAGCAAACCACTTTCTTACTACTACTTAACCGACTTTTAAGCACCTTTTTGGCATTTTTTGCTTTAGACCAATGTAAAGTCACCACTACCATTAGTAGTGCGAACACCACGGTTGATCTGACAAGTAATTCACATCTCATCTACAAGAAATTTTTCAGCATTATCCACGGTCAGGCTCGCTCGAGAAGCCTCAACGACGTGGAGGAACGCTGGAGCTTTCACTAGTTTCTCTACGTATGTGTTGCCCTCATTGTGTACTCTGCTACGAGCTTTGAGAACAGAGACGACTTATCCTCCAGCAACTTGGCCGGCGTGTCACGCTCCACGGCCACACCTGCAAAGATCGGAATGGCGTTTAGTCAAACTAACAGTTATCCCAAACACATTGGATTACAAGGATTAATAAGACGCAGTGGTGATTTGTTTTGAAGGGCTGATGGCTGACCGTTGTCGAGAAGCAAGACCATGTCGCTGTCAAGGACCGAGGTGATTCGATGCGCAATCGTGATGACCGTCGCCTCTGAAAAATTCTCCCGTAGAGTTTTCTGGATCAGGTTGTCTGTCGCCGTATCCACTGAAGCAGTGGCTTCATCCAGAACCAGTATCTTAGTCCTCTTCAGAATCACTCTACCAAGACAGACAAGCTGGCGCTGACCCACGCTCCAGTTCTCTCCGTTCTCTATCACTGGAAAGCAAATTCATAGAATTTTTCAGTTCCCAAAAGAACATGCAGTGGCTTTCTGCTATAGTTTTTCAATTTTGGAAGTAAAGAACTAGTGGGAAAAACGTGAAGGATATGCAAATTCAGCATCAGCCTTTCAACTGCATGACTCAAATTATACATATCACTATAACAGACCTGGTGAGTCAAGTTTCAGCTCCTTTCTCCTGACCTCGTCTCCTAGCTGACAGTTATCCAATGCCTGAGATGGAGCTAAATATTCAGGCTACAAGTTTACTAAAGGTCTAACTGTTAAGAAGAGAACTACATGACTGACAAGAAATAATGTATGTGAAAATCGAAACTACCTCCCAAATTTGATTGTCATTGTACTCTCCAAGAGGGTCAAGGTTGCTCCTGATAGTTCCCTCGAACATAGTTGGGTCTTGTGGAATGATGCTCAGTCTACATCTCAGATCATGCAGTCCAATGGTGCAAATGTCGACACCGTCTACTAGTATCCGACCGATAGTAGGATCCACGATACGGAAAAGCGCCTGTATAAGAGTTGATTTGCCACTGCCTGTTCTTCCAACAATACCAGTCTTCATGGCTCCAGGAAAAGTGACTGTCAGGCCCTTCAGAACAAATGGTAGTTGTGGAGCATATCTCACCTGCATCAAACTGAAATAAATGTATTCGTGTTTGGCAAATAATTGATGTTACAATTAGCATGCCCATCAGTCTGGATTTTTTTTCATCATAGCTCACTTACAATGGCAAAAATATGAATTTGTGCAGAACAACATGGTAATACAGAAAAAGGAAAGTAAGTAAACATGAGGAGAAAGCATGAGGGCATTTACATGGAGGTTATGCAGCTGAATTTCTCCCTCTGACGGCCAATTAGAAGACAACTTATCTCCTGACACAGAAAGAGGGGGCTCTTCGGGAATGCTGATATATTGCAGAATTCTTTCTACTGATATGATCCTGTTCTCCAAACTACACAGGTACCAGACGACAGATGTTTGCAGTGTGTTCAAATTAAGCCCATATGTGACAGCGAGACCAGCAATTGCTGAAAGAAAGATGTACTTTAGTTACAAGCCCATATCAAATCACATCGTATCTACTAGTACAATCTATTTACTATAAATACTGTTCCGAACCAGTAACAACATACCTGGATCAATGAGACCAGTCGGCAGACTGATCAGAAATATCAAAGAGAACGCAAATGTAAGGCACGATAGCATATCCAACCGGAAGCAAAGCCACTCCCTTGATGCAGCGTTATAGAATTTTGGTCGAGAGAAGGTATCCATTAGACGGCTATTAGTTGATACAAACTGATTTTCCTTGCCAAAACTTCTGATAGTTGCTGATCCAGTAATGGATTCTGCAAAATGTTGTATTATTGGAGCTTTGCGAACCCCTACGAGCCTTTGCAGCTCTCTGGCTGTATCAATGTAGTAGCGCTGCAAAATGATAAATCTAATGATGCGCTAATTTTGCAGTTAAAACAGCACGGAGAAAAAACAGGTTAAATAAAGTACCTGACACCAGAAGCAGGCCACAGTTAGAGGAACAAAAATAACAAACACCTGCCATGCAACCTGAGACATCACAGCAATAATTCCAACTAGTTGTATGATGGAAAATGCGACAGAACCCATAAATTCAGCAATGGTGGTGTCCACTTCACTTTGATCAGCTGAAGCCTAAACAATTTAATTCTTGTGTGAGCATGGTTGAAGCCAATAAACTGAACTTCCTAAGAAATTTGAGGAAGTTCTGTCTTACTCTATTCAAGATGCGCCCACTCGGAGTGGAATCGAAGAAAGACATAGGAGCCCTGAATATGGACATATGCATCTTGTCGAACAACATAGTTGCTGTCTTGTATGCAGCTGTAACAAGAAACAGTGCCCTTACGAGGATGCACAGCGAGCTTGCACCAGCCAATGCGACAAAGACATAGATCAGTCTTGACATGCTAACAGGAGGCTCGGCGCCTTTCGACACGGGAGAGGCCCAAGCCATCCAGTAATTGCTAGCAATCTGAAGTACCTGAAAAAGTATCTGAGCTATCAACACGAATGGTACAAGAGCTCCCCCATAAGCCAATGTAAGGTACTTCCAGTAGACCCAGAACCCAACCCTGCCCTTCTCCCTTTCCTCTTCCTGCACCAGCTGCCCACTTTGAACCTTGCCAACGTCTTCGCTGCCATTTTGTTTATCTTTCTCCTCAGCTGATGACAATGACCTGGAAAGGCTAGCTGCACCACTGGAAGAGAAAGCCTCACTGCCTCCATTAGCAACATCAATCACGTCCAATGCTGTAAGAGCATCTTGGTGAGCACCAACCAGTTCCATTAGCTCCACCCCTGAGCCAAGTATTTCGTTATATTTGCCTGCTTGTGCTATTCTCCCACCTTTCATTACCTACATTATTATTATCTTATAAGGAAAACAAAAAATTAATGACAATAAATTTAGATGAAACTTGTGCCAACGAAATTCTCACCAGAATAAGATCAGCTGCAGGTAAGAATTCAATCTGGTGAGTAACATAAACCACCGTTTTTGAACCCAAAGCCCCAAGCAAGCATTCCTGCAGATGGTAGAAACCTTGAGCAATGTGTTCTCAAACTTCTAACTGAACAAAAACTATCAAATTGTACCTTAAAGAGGTGGGATCCTGTATGAGCATCAACTGCGCTGAACGGATCATCGAATAAATAGATGTCGGCATCCTGATACAAAGCTCGTGCTATCTGAATCCTTTGCTTCTGCCCGCCACTAAGATTGATGCCTCGCTCTCCAATGACCGTCTCATCACCAAATGGCAATATCTCCAAGTCTTTCTTCAGAGAACACGACTCAAGGACCCTGTCATACTTCTCACTGTCCATCTCCTTGCCAAAGAGTATGTTGTCCTGAATTTTGCCGCTCTGTATCCATGCCGACTGGCTGACATATGCCATTGTTCCGCAAGTCTTGACCTCTCCTGATAGCTTTGGCATCTCACCGAGAATGCAAGAGAGCAAGCTTGATTTTCCAGAGCCAACCGTCCCGCAGACTGCAACATGCATGCCTTGCCGAGCTTGAAAGTTCAGGTCATTAAGAGTTAGCACTTCAGAAGAGGCATCCCAAGAGAAGCACCCATTGCTGACCTCAACTGCGACATCAGAGTTACCCCTTGGCAACCTCTGCACAGCATCCATGGGCAACTCCTCGAGGCACATGAAAGATGCTATCCTGTCGAGAGACACCTTAGTCTGAATAAACATTGAGATCATGTCGGGAAGGGTGTATATTGGTTCTTGAAGCACCCGGAACGTGGCCAATGCAGACAGCACCTTCCCTGACTCCAATGGTATCCCTAGGAGCATGCAGGCTCCGAAGGTTACCACCGCAACGAAGGTCGGGGCACCCCAGAACACGAAGGTGGCCACAGTCGACGTGTAAAGATACTTCTTGAGCCAGCTTTCCTCTGTCTTCCTCAGGTCAATGATCTTAGACAAGAACTTCATCTCCCACCCCTGCAGTTTAAGAATCCTCATGTTGCGTAGGATCTCAGATGTCGCCTTCATCCTGACATCCTTGCTGTCCATCAGCTTCTCCTGGAACTTCTCCTGCATTTGCATCGGAACCACAGTGGCAAGCATGACGATAACGGTGACACCAAGCGCTGCAAGCGAGGCAATCCCGAGGGTGGAGTACAAGATGAACAATGCCAGGGATACTTGGAGCGGTACCAACCAGAGGTCGTGCATGAACCATGAGAAGAGCCCGACGCGATCTGCATCCACGCTGATGATATTGATCATCTCGCCGCTGCTGCGGCTCTGTCTCGAGCTGCTGGACAGGGAGAGCCCTTTCTGGTACACAACCGAGACAAGCGCAGACCGCGTACGTATCCCGGCTTGCTGTAGCCGGAAGAACCAGTGCCTTTGTGACAAGCACTCGAACACCTTGGCTGCGATGAATGTGACCACAAGGAGCTTCCCCTTGCTCGCGTACCTCTCGTCGCCGTTGAGGTAATGTACCAGGGAGTCGATGAGGTATGGGCCAACGTAGATGGCCAGACTGTAAATCATAGCGTAGAGGGCCGTCACCGCGATGTGCCACCACATGGTGCGCACCAGAGCCCTGGTGAGCTTGAACGCCGTGACCTTCTGGCCAGCAGAGCCGTCGCCGGTGAGCGCCTCGAGGTTCGCCTTGAACAATGGGAGTACGCCAGCCACGCTGTCGCCGTGGTCAAGTTCCGGGACGTCGTCGATGTCAAGCGTCTTCCTGTGGCCGACGGCGAGCAGGGGCCACATCCAGGAAAATGTGAGGAAACTGAGGAAGCCGGCGCTCGTGAACATGGAAGAATCAACGGTGTCGCTCTCGGCGGCCGTCTCCCTCGCGCCATTGAGCAGAGGCTCCTCGGAAGCAGAGCCGCCCACCGCGCCCCTCTCGGCCGAGAACCCGGCGACGAGCAGCATCCCGCCGGCAAGTACCGAGACGGCGTCGCGCGCCCATGATAGCGCGGGCACGGGGAGTTTGTACTGGAGGCCCGTCGCGGCGTGGACGGCGAGGGCGAGCACCGAGAGCAGCAGGAAGAGCGACCACCAGAGCCTGAGCGGCGCCGGGAACCGCTCCTCCCCGCGGCCGCGGCACTCGAGCTGCAGGTACGCGGCGAGCAGCAGCCACGCCACCGCGCGGGACACGGCGTCCGCTTGGTCCGCCACCGCGTCGGGCGCCCCCCATCCCGCGCCGCCGCCGTCTCTGTTGTTGTCGAGGTACCAGGAGACCAGCGAGTACACGGCGAGGAAGACCTCGGACGCCGCCAGAGCCCACGTGGTGCGCACGGCGAGCCGGCACCATCGGAACCCGGCGCCCCTCGCCGCCGCCGCGGACGGTTCCTTCCGGTGATGGATTGAGGCGGCGAAGACGAGACGGCCGGCGACGGAGAGGGCGAGCAGGAGGTGGGCCGCGGTGCTGACGCCGTGGAGGACGAGTGGCCGCAGGAATAGGGGCAGAGGCTGCTGGTCGACGTCACCCATCGCTGCCGCCAAAGGCCACGACGCGGTCGCGGCCGCGGTGGGCATGGACATGGACATGGAGACGGGTGGCTGAGTGAGTGGAGCGGGTGGGGGAGCGCGGGGTTATATAGGCGGCGACAGGGAACGTGCGTCGCCGCGGCGCCCGCCATTGGTCGCGTAGGGGGGGAGGGGGGAAAGGTGGTGATGGTGAGTGCGACGGCGGCTGCGGCTCGCTCGGCTCCTTGGGGTGGAAGGTCGCCAATCCACGTTTCACCGCGGCCGAGACGATAGGAAGAAGAAGGGGAACTCCTTCTCGGCTCGGTTAATCCAATATCCAATCCAACGGGGGACTTTGTCCAATAAAAAAAAAAAGGTCCAATTGGGGAGAACGGGCGGAGAGGTAAAGGTAGATTGGGCTTTTGTTGGATCAAATATTATGTCTTTTACGCAGAAACAAGCGATGCCGGCAGAGGGGCGGTTGAGACTTTGAGATTAGAGGTGCAACCTTACACGTATCAATAATTCACACTTAGAGCATTTTCACTTGTTGGGCGTACCGGGCCGAAAACCGGAGGCAGGACGAATCACTTTTTTTTGTCTGGGTACGTCCAGTCGTCCACTCCGTACTCAGGCCGCGTTCTCAAGTTTGGCTAAATTCACTTAAACTCGACGAAATATGGGTAAATATAGGCGAAATTTCATTAAAGTAGGTGAGGGGCACATAGTATATCGGTTTTAACTAGAAAAGGACACTGCTGTGATCGACACCGGACGCCGCAACTACAGGTCAAGGCAGGGGTTGTTGCCGGCCTCGATGTGTGCCATGACTCCGGCGAGAGTCCGCCCTGGAACGCTCCACCAGCGGTGGCGGTAAGCCATATTGTTACGCGGCGGCGGCGGCGAGCCCGGCGGTCCGTCGTGTCGGGCGAGTTCCTCGAGGCGTCTGCCGGCGAAAAACTGCCTCCAGAAGACCAGGTTGTCCTGATCCTCGGCGAGTGCCAGGCCTTGCATGGCGGCGATAGCTGCCTGGATCTCTCCGGCGAGTTCTGGGTCTTCCATGGCGGCGATAGCCGCCTGGATCTCTCCGTCGAGGTCCTGCCCGTCCGGCACCGGCGGAACGGGGATCCTGTCGGTGCTGAGTTTCCAGCCTAGGGGGAGACGAGTGTCCGGCGGGGCCGTATAGCGCGCCTCGTGGAGCAGCCGGGCTTCCCACGGCGACAGCGTGCGTCGGCTGACCATGGCTTCTCGGCGGAGTTGGGGAGGAAGAAAGGTGCGAACGTCCGGAGTTCGCCGGAGCTGTGGTGGTGTGAGGGGCTGTGAAGAGAGACGGCAAGATGTACGGCTTTTATAGGCCGGAAAAATGGCGGGAGGGGTGTAGCGGCGAGGGCGAGAAAAGGAAAACGACGGGAAGGATGACGACGGGTCGGCTTCTGTCGCTGACAGGCTGGTCCACTCGCCGAATTCTCTCGTCCGGCGTCCCCAGGGCGTACCCGGGATCCTGGGTTCGGCCTGGGTAGTCCGGACCAAAGTTGGCCCAAATTCGGCGAAAACAGGTCCCTGGGTACGCGATGAGCCGATTTTCGACGTCCGGGCGTAATTTCGGTGTCCGGGTCGGCCTCCTGGATAGGCGAGTGGAGATGCTCTTAGAGCATCGCTAACAGAACCCTGCTCGCGTGAATGATAAATCGCGAGTATAGACGCCTGTACTTGCAATTCACAATTTTTTTGAGCGATTGAAACCATATAATTTAAAATTTAAAATTCTCCGTAAAATTAAGCATACGGATAGATTAGTTTATCGATCATTACATCCTATTTTACAGCAAAACTAACCTAGATTAACCTAAAACTACGCGGCGAGCTCGCCGGAGGACGCCGACTCGTCCTCGATTGGGCAAAATCGAGCTCGCGGGGGCATCGGAGGTGCGCTGGAGCTCCGACTAGTCGATGACGATGACGTCCACTATCTCCTTGTTGTCGACGACGCCGGAGGAGGAGGCCACCATCTGCTCGTCGTGCAAGGCCGCGATGGCCGCCTCCAGCTCCTCCTGCGCGCCCGCGACATGCACGGCCACGAGCGGCGCCTGTAGGTCCTCCTGCTCGCGGCGGACCAGCTCGTCGTACGCAGCCTTGGAGGCCACGAGCGCCGCCTGCAGCTGCGCCTGATCCTCTTCGTCGCCGCGGCGCCGGCGATGCTCGCTCACGGAGGAGGGAGGAAGCAGAGCTTGACGAGGCCCTGACGCTGCGTCCAGTCGGTGTATGCTGTCAGCGAGGGAGGCGGGCATAGCCCCCAGTTGGTCCAGCGCCTCGCGGCTCGGCGCTTCGCCCCAATGGAGCGAGCGAGCTTCTTCCGCTGCTCGTCGGCGCAAGGGTGCGGAGATGACGGCGGCGGCCTCCCCCACCGCCTCCTCCGCCGCTATGACCGCCTCCCTGGCCGCATCCATGGAGGGTGGCCATGTCGTTGGTGGAGGTGCGGATCTGCGACGCGTGGCTGTGGAATCTCTTGCCGGAGTAGGGTAGGGTTTGCGCGGAAGAGCGAGTACGGGTTCCGACCCGTGAACCGCTTGTTCGGTCTATACTTGTAGGTGTCGACGAGGTCATTTCATGGGGGCCCATTAAAATATTTTACGGGCCGGCCCAAGTAGGGGCTCTATAGCTCGCTTTTTAGGCCCAGAACCCCTACTCTCGCCGGAAAAATACGGGTTTCGTGCAAGTAGGGGTTCTGTTAGTGATGCTCTTATGCCATTCTGAAGCCGAAACCTTACAATGTTGCAAATTCTAATATACTCCCTTCATTCTCAATAAAATGTTTTAATCGCATTTTATATATGTGTTTTAATATGTAGGTTTACACGTATTGGTATGTATATGTTGAAATATCTAAAACATATAATTGTGAATGAATTGTGATGGGAGGTTGTATGTTAGTTAGTACTACCTTCATATCTATACATAAAATGCTTTGGTAGAACAAAATAGTCTACCACGACGTCATGTACATATAATAGAGATGATGTGACATTGATGCAGTACAGCCACGGATATTATCATGACAAACAAGTCCAACCAAAGAAGTCACCATGGTCTTTAAAGATGAATTCTATCCTTTATACTTGTCCAATTCATATTCTCTTGGATGGTATCATGACAATACTATTTTAAACACCATAGAGCATCTCTAGCTGCATCCCCCAACGGTGTGTCCGGCTAACGCGCCAGATCAGGCATATGGGGGGCACCAACGCATGTTGCTCCTTTGGAGGACGCCTCCCTTTCGCCACGGCCCCCATTCGACCCTGACGGTTGCAAGAAACAATGAAAATCTCAAAACACCAATAGTTTTGGCCATAAATTCAAAGTACCCGGCTCCAAAACACCGAGAAGTTCATCTACAACATTACAACACCACATAGCAAAGAAATACAATCGATGACATTAGTTCCGCCGTTGATGGTAGCTCGTCTGCCGCCTCCTACTCTGCGGACGTTGGTGTCTCCTGCTCTTCCTTAGAAGTCGGTGTTGACGTTGTCGTTGCCCTGCGAATGCTCATTTCTTGCAAGATGGTGCCACGAAAGAACATATGTGGTGCCTTCACCTCTAGATGCATGTTCGATGTGTCGGTTGACAAGATCATGAAGTCCTCTTTCTTTTTCTTCACCGCCACTCTCATTGTCTCAAGCTCGATCTTCTTGCCTTAATTCACCATCAAGGATGACCCACCTTTCATCACTCTTTTGAGCTTGAATGATCGAGTTCGATGAGATCTTGGAGAGAAACTTGTTAAATTAGGCTTGCACCCTCTTCGATGATACCACCTCATCAACGGTTGTCTTGGCCTTCTTGTTGCCAATGGGGCGTCCTGTTCAAGTCGCCAATGCGCATCTAAATTAACGATGTCCCCCTTCAGTTCTATCCATCGGAAACTCTATTTCTCGCACTTTTTGAGTTTCGTGAAGCAATGCATCAAGGCGGACCCCTTTCCCTCATTGTTCGCTCAAAACATGTATTGTGCATGGTACAACTAAACAAGAAGAGACACATCAATACATAGCCAATGCCTAGTATACCAAATTGCAAGCTAAGCACTTACTTGACCCTCCAAGGGCATTCCACTCTCTGGTACTGAGTGAATATTGTCATAATATCTATTGAATTTGTTGACTGCATGTTGTATAATACTCCACCTACTTAACATAGACTTTTTTGGCTCCTCTTCATTTGCATTTTGGTGTACTCACGGATGATGATCTTGCGCTCGTCAAATTTGATTTGACTCTCTTCCAATAGGTGTCACTAGTTTGAGTGGAACCGGTTATTGTAGGGATTCACATATGGAAAACAAAAAAAATCCTATGGAAAACCACCAAGATCAATTTTGAAGAAACATGAGAAAGTTTGGATCTAGATCTCACCAACATTACAGCAGAGAGATACATCATTGGCAAAGATGTTGTGGTAGATGTTATTCGGGGATCAAAAGAATGATGCCTCTACCAGTGTCCACACGTACGATATTCCGATCTCGTCAACGTCCCACCGTCCGTCCGTAGCATTGTGTCAAATGTGAGAGCCTTACAGGCTTTCAGCATATAGGTGAAGAACCTTGACAATGGAGAGAGAGGGTAGACAAAACCCTTGAGGGACGATGGTATTTTATGGGGGTGCCTCTCTTTTATATAATAGGAGGGATGGTGTAATGCCCAAAAAAAATATTAAAATTAGAAATTGATCGTTATTTTATTTGGTACATCATCATAATATTATTATATAGTTTTTATCCGTAAAATTATTTTATCAATCTATATTTTGTTTTACTAAATATTCATGTGGTTTTATTAAACCCGTCTCTCGTTCTTATTTTAAAATTAAAACAAATAATATTTTCCGCAGCAAAAGCTTTTCTTGTTTATAAATAAAATTATACTAAAATCCGTCTAAAGTTTTAGTCCAAAACTAGCCCCATCTAGTCTACTTTAAACTAGATAAATAGTCTATTCTCCTCTTTTGCCATCCAAACCCTAGCCCCAGATCCGAATCAAATTCCACTTCTTTCCTTTTCGTACGCCACCGCCACCTGCTGGATCAACACACTACACCCTGTCACGTTGCATCTCAAGCACCAAAGTCATGCGACGCCACACCACTCACGCACACAGCCGCACTCACCTTCACTCGTTCCACGCACACACAACACGCAATACACGGGCACAACGTGGCCCCCAAACCCCACACACGCCCTGGATCCCGCACTCCCAGGGCCACCAGCACATCGCCTCCATCCCGCTCGCCTCCATCACTCCTTGTCTCCGCTGCCATCGCGTCCTCACCCCAGGCGCGCGCCGCCACCTCTGGCCGCCACCGCTCCTGGACGCCCACGTCGCTCCCCAGCCTGCTGGTGCCTCGCCATCCTCTCCGGCCATCGCTGTCAGGCTCGTCGCCACCGCCTCCTGCCTCGACCGCTGCCGGCCTCGCCCTCTCATGGCGTCGCCGTGGTGCTCCACCCCGGCCTCTCCCTCCTTGCCCGGTCGTCCTCCTGTCTCGTCGCGCCCTCCGCCGCCAGCGTCTTGCGACCTCGCCGCCTCGAGCTCCTTGGCGCGTCCTCGCAGTGCGCTGAGACGCCGCGCGCCTCCGGCCTCCTCACAACGCGTGCGACTGCCTCCTTCACTGCTTTCTCGCGCGAACCGGAACGCCCCTGCCTCATGTATCGTCGGCCTCGCCTCCAGACAATGGAGTCGCCCCCTACAGACAACGCCCGACTCCCATAAGGTGTTTGAGAAAATTTCCACATGGGACGTGTCCCCTCACATGGGCAACTTTGATCTTGTGTTGTTTTTATCCTTCTGCTTTGTGCTCACGTTTTGATAGTGACGACCGTGTGAAGCTGCGTGATGCCACCCGGAGAGTACCGCACTCTCGCGAAGATCTTTGTTCTCGGTTTTCCTTCCAAGATCTTTGAAGACCTCCAAGTTCTCCTTCTCGGACCCAAAGACCGATCTCGCCGAAGGCCGAACCCGAACACCCTCGGAATTCCAAGATCGTCGGAACCCTAAATGTGTGACCCTCTTTTCCGATCCCTATTTTTATAAATATAATACAAACTTATTGCATATTAAATCATTCATGCTTGCATACATATATTATGGTTCAGGGTTATATGGCGATTCATCTACTAAATAAATATGGAATATATGGGGTGCTATTTGTTTTGTCCCAATTCCATTTAAATTTGTGTAGCTCACATATGACATGCTTTTGTCTTGCTAATCAACATTTAAATTGCGGGGTATATAAACAACTTGAACCATAATATTTATTTGCCGGGATTCCGATTCCGCTTAATATTGCTAAGATAGGCCGCATATTGTCATGCCATGCATCATATCATAAACATGCCGGATCTTCCGCCGTATTATTAAATATTACACGGTTGCTCTTTTTAGTGTTTGCTTCTTCACCGGATAGGATGATGAGTTGGTGTGAGATACGACAAGCCTCCGGCTAGCCGACTTTGTTTCCAGGCGAGCATTCTCCCCCTTCTACCTATTTTGCATTTATAGTCTTTACTTCTTCCAATTGATCTATTGCTATCCTTATTGTCGAAGCTATAGTACCGTTCCTTTATTTACCTCGTCCACTATATTGCCTTGGTTATCCCATTGCCTTGTTTGATTAGCTAGCTTTGTCCTTGCGAGTCGTAGGCATGCTTAGTACCGCTCTCATACAGGTGGAACATGATACTCGGATATGGTTGGTGATAAGATAATTAATCTGATGTTGTTGGTTATGGTTTCACCTAATGATAAGGCCCCGGCAGGGACCACCTTTGGGAACTGCTTGAGCCGACCTAGGACCCGTTCGTTCTACGATACCAGTTCTGAGTTGATCGCGCTAACCAAACGTGGGGCCTCTGGGAACCCCCCCTCAACTACCGGCGCTATTCGTATATCCAGAGGGTTACAAAATTGGTTTTCCATTTGGTGCATACGCATAATATGTCCTCGGACATGGATTGAGTTGTGATATGATTTTGGTGGACTGCCATGGCTTGCATTGCATAAAATCGGGATATCGTGTCGGAGGTGGGATGGAGCTCTACAAGTTATTTTCCGATCATCGCCCGACCGTAGACTCAAACGCTGTGCCACCTGGAGAATCAGCTGTATCTCTTGTATGGATAAAACACAGTAGGTGATGCCTCTGGATATGCGCATAGTTATGGGACAGTTCTTGTTGTGAGATTCGGAAGGCACGCGTTATATGTTGCCTGAAGAGTTGAGCATGCGTTTGGGTACAGTAGTGCACCCCTACAGGGTAAATTTTTCGAGAAGCCGTGTGTCCACGGTTATGGATGCCTCGGGAATACAGTGTCATGATCATAGACAACGCCACTAATGTCTTGCCCCTAATAATATAATTAGTAATTAGCCTTATCAACTAAACACCTGCTTAACTAAAATTGCCACCATGTGTGTTTCGCAAGGGGACTTCCTCGACTGGTCTTCGAGGGGGAAATCTTCGGATGGGTTATGCTTGGTGTTATATATAGTTATCGTGTAGTGCTCTCTTATCTCGCTCTAATAGCCGAAGTTGTAGCGTGTCTCTATAAGTTAGATAGTGCAAGCTTTGCTGCCGCTGAGCCCACCATACCTATGTAGGCGAGGACCGCCGAATTCTAGTATCACCGTGTACTGGCCTCAGTACTGACCGCTCTCTTTCTGTTTTTCTTTCGTCCTTCGCCGGCACCCTTTTGGCTTGACAGGTATGTGATTGACGACGTTAGCAAGGTTACCCTTCCGGCTTGGCCTGGGCAGGGTTGGACACCGCTTGCTTATTCTTCAGGGCTCTTAGTCTCATTTGGATCTTGTCCGTACTCGGATACTATTTGGCTTTCTTTTTCTCTTTGAGTTGTATCTTTTGTATTCTTGACTCGTTGAGTCGTTGTTGTATATATAAGTTCTTGTGGATTCTGTTGTAAACTACTGTGATGTAACTACTTGTATTAAAATCCCACCCACACGAAAGTGTCTGGTGGGCGTCTTTGAATCGCTTCTATGCGGGTTTTGGCGGGAAATGCTAAGATCTGCATAGACCCGATTAGGGGGCGTTACAAGTGGTATCAGAGCAAAGGTTTACGATACCCCACTGGTCCAGCCTGTAGGATAACCTAGCTAACGGCCATGTCTAGTGTCAAAACTATTTTGCTACAAATGCGTTGGATAGATCTGATTAGCTCTGATTTTACTCATTACCTCCATTCTTTCTCCTCTTATCCTTGCGTGTTTTAATCTAGTCTCTTACCTTCTTCAAGTCTAGGATTTCTCGCGGTTAGGTTTTGTCGTACCTTTAGGGTTCTTCTCCCCCCCTTTTGTAACGGTGGTGCTATATCTAGATTTCGCTCTATGTAACCTCTCTTCCTATGTTTCCCGGTGTCCTGCAACTTTTTGTGATAACATCATCTACTTGAATCTTTTATTAATACCGATTGTTAAGATCTTTAGTCTGAATTCTGAGAGTTGGTTGCATGATCCTTCTATTCATGTACAGAGTAATGCTTTGAGTGCGGGATGGAGTAGCTACCATACCACTACGCTTATCATTCGCCTTGTACATTGATTGGTGGAACCATGCAATTTTACTCCTTTCACGGAAGTTAAACGTGGCCTTATCTTTGATACCCTACTTCCGCCTTTGCTTCTCCGGAGAGTTCTTCCGAAAAACGTGAGCAACCAACCCTTCTTAGTGGTGTCGATGAATTCAAAACGGAGCAAGAGTCCTTGTTAGTGGTGTCGCGACCATGAACCTGGCGCAAGATGATCCTGCCATCAATCCCTTCCCCTGGTGTCTTTTCTTGGATCTCGGGACGAGATCCCTTGTTAGTGGTGTCGAGTTGTAATGCCCAAAAAAAATATTAAAAATTAGAAATTGATCGTTATTTTATTTGGTGCATCATCATGACATTATTATGTATATTTTATCCGTAAAATTATTTTATCAAACCATATTTTATTTTAATAAATATCCATGTGGTTTTATTAAACCCGTCTCTCGTTCTTATTTTAAAATTAAAACAAATAATATTTTCCGCAGCAAAAGCTTTTCTTGTTTATAAATAAAATTATACTAAAATCCGTATAAAGTTTTAGTCCAAAACTAGCCCCATCTAGTCTACTTTAAACTAGATAAATAGTCTATTCTCCTCTTTTGCCACCCAAACCCTAGCCCCAGATCCGAACCAAATTCCACTTCTTTCCTTTTCGTACGCCACCGCCACCTGCTGGATCAACACGCCACACCCTGTCACGTTGCATCTCAAGCACCAAAGTCATGCGACGCCACACCACTCACGCACACAGCCGCACTCACCTTGACTCGTTCCACGCACACACATCACGCAATACACTGGCACAACCTGGCCCCCAAACCCCACACACGCCCTGGATCCCGCACTCCCAGGGCCACCAGCACATCGCCTCCATCCCGCTCGCCTCCATCGCTCCTTGTCCCCATCGCCATCGCGTCCTCACCCCAGGCGCGCGCTGCCACCTCTGGCCGCCACCGCTCCTGGACGCCCTCGTCGCTCCCCGGCCTGCTGGTGCCTCGCCATCCTCTCCGGCCATCGTTGTCAGGCTCGTCGCCACCGCCTCCTGCCTCGAGCGCTGCTGACCTCGCCCTCTCATGGCGCCGCCGTGGTGCTCCACCCCGGCCTCTCCCTCCTTGCCCGGCCGTCCTCCTGTCTCGTCGCGCCCTCCGCCGCCAGCGTCTTGCGACCTCGCCGCCACGAGCTCCTTGGCGCGTCCCCGCAGTGCGCTGAGACGCCGCGCGCCTCCAGCCTCCTCACAACGCATGCGGCCGCCTCCTTCACTGCTTCCTCGCGCGAAACAGAACGCCCCTGCCTCATGTATCGTCGGCCTCGCCTCCAGACCATGGAGTCGCCCCCCTACAGACAACGCCCGGCTCCCATAAGGTGTTTGAGCAAATGTCCACATGGGACGTGTCCCCTCGCATGGGCAACTTTGATCTTGTGCTGTTTTTATCCTTCTGCTTTGTGCTCACGTTTTGATAGTGACGACCGTGTGAAGCTGCGTGATGCCACCCGGAGAGTACCGCACTCTCGCGAAGATCTTTGTTCTCGGTTTTACTTCCAAGATCTTCGAAGACCTCCAAGTTCTCCTTCCCGAACCCAAAGACCGATCTCGCCGAAGGCCGAACCCGAACACCCTCGGAATTCCAAGATCATCGGAACCCTAAATGTGTGACCCTCTTTTCCGATCCCTATTTTTATAAATATAATACAAACTTATTGCATATTAAATCATTCATGCTTGCATACATATATTATGGTTCGGGGTTATATGGCGATTCATCTACTAAATAAATATGGAATATATGGGGTGCTATTTGTTTTGTCCCGATTCCATTTAAATTTGTGTAGCTCACATATGCCATGCTTTTGCCTTGCTAATCAACATTTAAATTGCGGGGTATATAAACAACTTGAACCATAATATTTATTTGCCGGGATTCCGATTCCGCTTAATATTGCTAAGATAGGCCGCATATTGTCATGCCATGCATCATATTATAAACATGCCGGATCTTCCGCCGTATTATTAAATATTGCACCGGTTGCTCTTTTTAGTGTTTGCTTCTTCACCGGATAGGATGATGAGTTGGTGTGAGATACGACAAGCCTCCGGCTAGCCGACTTTGTTTCTAGGCGAGCTTTCTCCCCCTTCTACCTATTTTGCATTTATAGTCTTTACTTCTTCCAATTGATCTATTGCTATCCTTATTGTCGATGCTATAGTACCGTTCATTTATTTACCTTGTCCACTATATTGCCTTGGTTATACCATTGCCTTGTTTGATTAGCTAGCTTTGTCCTTGCGAGTCGTAGGCATGCTTAGTACCGCTCTCATACAGGTGGAACATGATACTCGGATATGGTTGGTGATAAGATAATTAATCTGATGTTGTTGGTTATGATTTCACCTAATGATAAGGCCCCGGCAGGGACCACCTTTGGGAACTGCTTGAGCCGACCTAGGACCCGTTCGTTCTACGATATCAGTTCTGAGTTGATTGCGCTAACCAAACATGGGGCCTCTGGGAACCCCCCCTCAACTGCCGGCGTTATTCGTGTATCCAGAGGGTTACAAAATTGGTTTTCCATTTGGTGCATACGCATAATATGTCCTCGGACATGGATTGAGTTGTGATATGATTTTGGTGGACTGCCATGGCTTGCATTGCATAAAATCGGGATATCGTGTCGGAGGTGGGATGGAGCTCTACAAGTTATCTTCCGATCATCGCCCGGCCGTAGACTCAAACGTTGTGCCACCTGGAGAATCAGCTGTATCTCTTGTGTGGATAAAACACACTAGGTGATGCCTCTGGATATGCGCATAGTTATGGGACAGTTCTTGTTGTGAGATTCGGAAGGCACGCGTTATATGTTGCCTGAAGGGTTGAGCATGCATTTGGGTACAGTAGTGCACCCCTGCAGGGTAAATCTTTTCGAGAAGCCGTGTGTCCACGGTTATGGATGCCTCAGGAGTACAGTGTCATGATCATAGACAACATCACTAATGTTTTGCCCCTAATAATATGATTAGTAATTAGCCTTATCAACTAAACACCTGCTTAACTAAAATTGCCACCGTGTGTGTTCCGCAAGGGGACTTCCTCGACCGGTCTTCGAGGGGGAAATCTTTGGATGGGTTATGCTTGGTGTTATATATAGTTATCGTGTAGTGCTCTCTTATCTCGCTCTAATAGCCGAAGTTGTAGCGTGTCTCTATAAGTTAGATAGTGCAAGCTTTGCTGCCGCTGAGCCCACCATACCTATGTAGGCGAGGACCGCCGAATTCTAGTCTCGCCGTGTACTGGCCTCAGTACTGACCGCTCTCTTTCTGTTTTTGTTTCGCCCTTCGCCGGCACCCTTTTGGCTTGACAGGTATGTGATTGACGACGTTAGCAAGGTTACCTTCCGGCTTGGCCTGGGCAGGGTTGGACACCGCTTGGTTATTCTTCAGGGCTCTTAGTCCCATTTGGATCTTGTCCGTACTCGGATACTATTTGGCTTTCTTTTTTCTTTGAGTTGTATCTTTTGTATTCTTGACTCGTTGAGTCGTTGTTGTATATATAAGTTCTTGTGGATTCTGTTGTAAACTACTGTGATGTAACTACTTGTATTCAAATCCCACCCACACGGAAGTGTCTGGTGGGCGTCTTTGAATCGCTTCTATGCGGGTTTTGGCGGGAAATGCTAAGATCTGCATAGACCCGATTCGGGGGCGTTACAGATGGGATGCGCCTGACGTGTTGGGGGCGGCTCTTGGCTGCCACCCCAAGCTAACACTAGCTGCCAACCCTCATAAGGCATGGGTTTGTGGCGATGGGCACCTGCCTTTGGTCACCCTATTTGATAAGGAAAGAAATATCTCTCCCTTTAATCAAGGAAGAGATTCGGGACTCTCCATAAATCAAATCCTTGATTGATTTTAGATTGATTGTTTCCAAAACCGTTTATCGAAAGTCTTTGACCTATCCGATGCTTTCAAATAAAGCCCGATACATCAAATGTATGAATCCATTATATTTTATGGAACCATTTCAAAAACTCTCCGACATAATTGGAATTCTGGAACTATTCCATCGTATCTCAAAAACACTTTTGAAGACTTCGAAAACTCTTATGTATATGAGTTATTCCATCGGAATAATTTCGAAATTTAACTGAAACTATTTCGATGCCTCTGAAACTATTTCAGTGACTTCAAAACTATTCTAGGCATTTTCTCTCTCTCTCAACCTCATACTAAATATACTCTCACTACGTATTTAAATCCTTAAGTGTGTAACCTAGTAGGTTTGGTAATGTGCGGAATGAGTCTGAGCTCATTCGGATCAATAAGCAATAACAGGGCCATGTATGCCCATGATAGCTCCCTTGCATACATGAAATATTCGAGTGAACCAATTATATTTGTACATGTTTCATTTTTATTCATGATACATAACAAACCGGATATGAGATCTTTAAGTATCCATGTGAAGAAAAACTTTGATGACAATACCAAGTTATCCTAGTTACCGGTTTTCTCCCTTTTCTTGTTTCAATATTCTGAATCACTATGATAACATCACTCTATGCATCTCCAGACCGAGGGGGCTCATAGAGTATCTCTCCATCATTAGATGAGCAAATCCAACTCTCAAACTATCGAGTTCCTAAACATACGTTTCAAACGTACCCACAAGCTACCTTTTTGTGACCCAATACGAATAACTTCTCATTAGCAACCAAAGCAAATCTTCTGGTATGATTTATAGGATGTTCACATGGTGTAAGGATACAAGTGTACACAACAATGTTAAGATAAAACCAACAACTATAAGATGATGTAATCTTGTAATCTAACATATGAAAGGGGTAGTTCAACACCCTTGTTCTTCTAGCAATATGGTCTCATTGTTGTTGGCATTCTTGTTACTATAACGATGCCATGATTAGGAAGACGTGATAATCAAACAACACATGATCTAGCCATAGAGGCATGACTAGGAACAACATTGTGTTTAACTCTTTACATGTGCTTTTGAGCTTTCCTTCAAATCTCACATTCAGGAATCACAATAGTTATAGAATAAAGAATAAACATTAATAATGTACAATGAGTTATATATAAATAATCATGTATTCTTATTTCCTCTCGGGAATAACACCTTTAGTCTTCCACTTACAGCAAATTCAATAATCTCGTTAGCATGAGTTCACAAACATCAACGAAACTTCAATGTCCATCACACTTTGCTTGTGGTATAGACTTCGTTCTTGGTTCTAGGAAGTTTCCGTATGGAACTTGCATAGGGAAAACAAAAATTTGGCCTACGAAAACTGCCAAGATCAAATTATGGAGAAAACACATATAAATTGGATCTAGTTCAAACAAATAGCGCAATAGAGATTCATTCGTTGGTGCAACTCTTGATTGAGAATCAAAAGTATGATTCATCTGCAAGTATTCACGCATACGTCGCATACAATCCACTAGAGCTTTGTCGTCTAGCAACAATAACTACCGAAGGTTCGTGCAGCCTTCCAACCTACATATATGAGAGAGAGAAAGAACAACTTGAGAGAGGAGAGGTGCATCCACCAAGGGAGAAATTGCAAACTCTAGGGTTGTACCCTACTCTTCTTTATATAGGAGGATGGGAGAGGGAGGGGTGCACCAGGGCACCCCCTTTGGAGGCGGCTGCGAGGGAACGGGGTGGGGTGACAGCCAACCCCGGCTTCCCCTTTGCTTTCCCTGCATGATAATGGGGGTGGTGCATGGTCTGATGCAGTGCTGAGTTGACAGGAGGAAGAGGTTGAAGTAGATTCCTTCGTCAACGGCGCCAGAAAACTTGTTGATGCGCCTGTGTAGAGCACTTCGTTGGAAACCCCAATAGCAAGGTGTGAAGCAGCAAGCAGCAAGTCTTCCCTCAGTTGAGACCGAGGTTATCGAACCAGAAGGAGGAAGGAAACATCACACATGTGTTGGAAGCAACGTGGATACCTGCACAACACAAACTCAAGACTTTGTTCCAACGAATCAGTGAGGTTGTCAAGATCACCGATTTGCTGTAACAAAGGATTAAATGTATGGTGTGGAAGGTAATGGTTTGCAGCAAGTAAACAAGTAACAGTAAAGATGTATCAATGGTAAAGATTGGACCGGGGTCCATAGTTCACTAGAGGTGCTCTCCTTAGATAAACAACATGGCATGAAGGGTAAACAAGTTACAGCGAGGCAATTGACAGGAACTGAGCAAGGCATAACAATGCAATTACTAGCCAGAAAGATCCTATGAGGTTGATTGGGCAATACAACGATATACATAGACCGTCATCCAATTTCATCTATGACTAGAAGTCCACCTTCAGGTTATCATCCGAACCCCCTCTAGTATTAAGTTGCAAGCAACAGACAACTGCTTTAAGCAAAGTGTGTAAGGTAAACAGTCCACATGTTCCATGAACAAGAGACCGTTGTTTTCTCCCTAGTAGCAACAACACATCTACAACCGAAGAGATTATTGTCACTTCCCTTGGAAACTAGAGGCATGAACCCACTATCGAGCATAAATACTCCCTCTTGGAGTCACTAGCAACTACTTGGCCAAGATAACCACTAGCAACGGAGAGCATGCAAGATCACAAACAACACAGACATGATAGAATCATAAAGATAAAACTATTAATCAAACCAACATAATAATCTCAATATCCATCGGATCCCCGCAAACACAACATGCATGATTACAAATAGATTAGATCTTGATCATGAACGGAGCTCACAAGATCTATACATGAAAGCACAAAGGAGGAGATACAACCATCTAGCTACTACCTGGACCCATAGTCCAAGATGGAACTACTCACGAATCATACCGGAGAGAAGGCCTTCGGGATGATCTCCCCTCCGGCAGGGTGCCAGGAAGATCTTCAGATCCCCCTCCCTGATCTAGGGACAATAGTGGTGGCGGCTACAGACGGTTTCGTGGATTTCTGATCGGGTGCTCAGGGTTTCTGTATCGGGGGCTTCTTATAGGCGAAGGGGCGAGACCAGGATGCGGCCAGGGTGCCAAACCCTAGCCAGGCGCGGGGATAGGCCCACCCGCGCCAAGGGTGGGTTTGGCCCCCCTGGCTAGCCTTCCGGGCTCCCCTCTGGACTTCTTGTTCCCCACGGAAAGTTACTGACTTTGTCCTTCGTCCCGTCCAATTCCGAGAATATTTCTAACTTTTCTGAAACCAAAAACAGCAGAAAACAGGCATCTGGCACTGTTGCAACTTGTTAATAGGTTAGTACCAGAAAACATGTAAAAATCACCTCAAAGTGTGGACAAGTAAAGCAAAGTAGATACTAAACAAGCATGGTGCATCAAAAATTATAGATATGTTTCCAACGTATCAGCATCCCCAAGCTTAACTCCTGCTCGTCCTCGACTAGGTAAGTGATAAAAGAATAATTTTTGAGGTGACATGCACCCTCACAATAAAGATTCAACCATTTGCAAGCATTGAAAGCTGGGATCAAAGAACTCTAAACATGTGCATGAAAGATTGAGTCTAACAATAGGACATAGTAATTATGCATGCAACATGACAAGCTACAAACAAAGATCATGAATAATATGTATTGAAAAACGTTTGTTTGTTTCACATGCAGAAAACATAGCATAGTGGCAATCAGCTTGTCCCTCATAGAGTAGCAATATAATGCATAGGACACCTGCAAAGTTCACAAGGGTGACTACAAACAAATAGCACATGAACAAGTAATAACACAATATGCATCAATTAATAAGCTTTGGAACATTTCACACAGAATGACAACTATGCTCTCTTAATGGTGCCTAAAGGTAGAAGGTGGAGACTCAAATAATGATGGAAGAAAGGCCTTTTATAAAGGAAGCAGGGATTACAAGTTTCAAAAAGAGCTTCCAAAAATTATGGTACTAGTTAGCTTTTAGCCCTCATTGCCCCTATCATAAGCATCTTGAAGTGGTTAAGGTTAAAGTGGCAAAGCTAGAGTATATGCTTGACGAAGTATAAGTTGGCAATCTCATGCCCCTTGAATACGAGGGCCACACCTCATGCATACTCAACTTTGGGTCCAGGTAAGTTCTTGTCACTGTAAGTATTTGCATATCATTAAGAACCGCCAACGGGGTACCCCTTGCACATGGTACATGAGCTTTCCCATAACCAAAATGACAAGGCAGACAATGAGCATCTCAGCAATTCTTCTTATGTACCATGGGAATATGGTGCTTTTTCTCTCTTTCCTCTTTTCTCAATGTGTCTCTTTTTTTATAAGAAGAATGCTTCATAGATGTCACTATGGTGATGCTGCAAGTTTCCACCATGATTAGGCATGGCTTAGGCTAGCGGCCCAGGCGTTTCTCTAACACAGGATACAAACTCCATGGACTTACAAGTTCCATCTTTATTTCAAACCGGTGACATCCATAGACAAAAGAACATGATATCAACTGAGTACAACAAAGTACAAGTGCAATGTTGAAAACGTTCCCCGTGACAGCACGGTTCTGCTAATTCCAACTTATAAGTGCAAGCATATACAACAAAGTTGTCACAATGGTTCAAGTTTATTAGGGGCAAAGAATAAAGTGTGCCATCAAGTTCGTGAGGGATTTAATCACTAAGTTTTCACATAACAAAATATTTTTTTAATTGGAAGATAGATGAAAACAAGAATAACCATGCATAGGAGTTTATAGTGGACACTTTGGAATAACTTGGTTTCTTGGGAGTTGGAAGCATGTGTAGAACTTACTCATACAAGTGGAGGCTATCAAAAGACTGGGAGCAACCAACTAAGAGAGCAATAATGGCCAAAATTATGCAATGCAACAAAGCAAACTAATCAAAGCAAAGAGTGGTACTACAAGTCAAGGACTAAATGATCATAGAGGCCAATGGTGACTTGTCATAGTCATAACATGGTGTGAGCATGTGCCAAGTCAACCCAAGCAAAACATCAAAGGAGAATACCACAATACTATGTTTTGCATGCTAAAACAACGCATAATTTCTTCAAGGCACACTAAGCAATCCCCATTGTTTGGAACAAGACATGCTACATCAATAATCACTAAGCATAATGCTAAAACAACACCTAGCATGTCATGCTAAAGTCTAAGTCACAGTCAATGCAAGCTCCTCTTGCACTTCAAGCAAGAACTTACTACTCCTTTCCAAACACCAAGCAAACTTATTTGCAAAACAACACAGCGAGAACGGGGGTCCAAACTACTAAAGCAAACTAAAAAAACTAAGCAAAGCAAATGAAAACTAAGACGCTCCAAGAACAACACAACTGTGCATGAAACAATAAAAACGAAGTGTCTAGACAGACCTGAGCTTTGTATTGATGAAGAAGGGGATGCCTTGGGCATCCCCAAGCTTTGACGCTTGTACTTCTTGGATATTTTTGGGATGACACCTTGGTGGCATCCCCAAGCTTGAGATTTTGTCCATTCTTCATCTTATTGCATCATTCTCTCTTTACACCTGAAATTTTTCCCTCATACAAAACTTCACACAATCTTCATTAGCAACATTAGCTTATTCAAAAGATATTAGACCACTGGCAAAGCTTTGGAACAGCAAGATATTAGACCACTAAAAACACAAGCTACTGTAGTAACTCCTTCAAAGAAACTCAATTTACCTGAAGAGGGCTCAAAAAGGAATCAATAAGAAGCAAATGCAAATAATGGCAGAAATCTGTCAAAACAGACCAGCAGGTAGAAACGAATTGTTTCGAACATCTTCTGTTGCTCAAATAAAAAAGTATTGAACTAACGAAAGTTAGCCAACATACTGGGGGATTTATTCGTAAACTTTTAGCTCAATCCGAGTTACATAGCCTCCTCATGAATATTTTTGGTGGAGGACAGGAATCTGTTTCAGAACAGCAACTCCCCAAATCTTACTTTCCTCACATTAGAGGTCATTCTTGGCACAAAAAGCAAACAAAAAGGATAAGGAGAGGTCATTACAGTAGTAATAACTTCCAAGACTCAAGGAAACTCTTGGGTTATCTCCCAACAAGTGTTGGGAATATGCCCTAGAGGCAATCATGTATGATGATATTTCCCATTGTATTCATAAAGTTATTAAGTAGTCCTTGTACGAACATCTGATGTGTATCATTGAATATGTGATTCGGTTGTGGAACTATGCATTCATGTTGTTTGTACTAAATATCCTTGGTCATTGAGGTTGTGCTGGACACACAACTTAGACCAATGTGAAAGTTGGCTTGATGACTCGGTTCCACTTGTCATGGGCATGGAGATGCTATTCCAACTTACACAGATTCGGCTAAAGAGTTTAGCGAGTCGGATTGACCCATATTGAGGTGCAACGAACTAGCTGTCATTTGTATATCTCAATCAATGTAATCCTTAGACCTGAGGTTGTTGCATAGTCCGAGTTGAGGATCACCGACTTAGGTTCTGTCAAACGCTGATCCGTAACTGGGCAGTTATAAAGGCAGGGTTCGGGTCGACTGAGAATCAAGGTGCGTGATGTGAATAACCAAGATGGGATTTTGCCCCTCCACTCGGAGAGATATTCTCTGGGCCCTCTCGTGAGATATGATTCGGAAAGCATGGCCATGCACGACTCGGTTAAGTGTTAACCGAGGCGATCGACTAAGAGTTAGTCGGGTGAATCACTTATCTTGGATCGAGAAGAGAGTCAGACTATTTAAGGGATGACATATATTCGCCTATAGTCTGACAAGGTATATCGTGAGGCAAAAGGGACTCGGACGTAAGTCGCATTGGAAAGGCAAGTCGTCATGACTCTTTGGTACTTGGGAGTCGGCACGTTATGCTAGGAGCCGCTACCGACTGATTGATTGTGAGTCGGACTCCAATCGTGTCCAAGTAGCCATGAGCCTGCGGAGTCACACACTTAAGAGCGGGAGCAAGTTCGGATTGGATCTAAACATATAATCTGGTTGGGTTGGACCTAAACCTGATTATGACTGAGTTAGTGAGTTGGACTCACGGTGACTAGTGTTATATGGGCTTTAGTGAATGGGTCACGCGAGCAGAGCCCATGTTCACTCCCTATATATAGTGGAGCACCGTAACCTAGAAAGGTTAATCGTTGTTCGGTTAGGTCATTCCATGTGTTGGAAACCCTAGCTCCACAGCAGTCCAGCCACCGTAACGAACCTAGCAGTTCGCCGCCGGCGCTCCTCCTTGTACGTGTGGATACCAGCAGAGGTGTTGTGCGATCAGCACCAGGACGATCAGATTGTTAGGACTGCACTGCATCAACTGACGCGCTTCATCAGTAATCCGCAACTGCGCATCTAGTGGTAAACCTCGTGGCCTTCTACCTCAGCTAGATCTTGGAATCACCACGTTAGAGGAAAATTTTATTTTATCTCCGTGTGGCCCAATAGTGGTATCAGAGCGATAGCTTCTGGTTTTAGGCTCGAGATCTCGCATATGTGATACGCGGTAGGATGTAGATGAGATCTATGTGCTGTTTGGTGGTCGATCTATGAGATAGATCGGTTTTGTATGAAGTTGATTGGATCAACTGTACTCGGGGAATGGTAGATCTGATTTCCGTGATCATACTGCTGAGGTCGTGGAACGACATACCCCTACCGGTCGGCTTCCGCCATCAGGGTAGACTGTGACGCGTAAATCCAGAAGCGGTGATCGAAGATCAAAGAGTTTGATCGAATCGGAACGATGGTCGGAATCCATGTTCGGATCGTAGATGAGATCTACGTTTTCGGAAAAATCGTCGGGCGCTGCCCGCACCCGCGAGGGCCGCTGCCCCTTCGATCCCCGCCTGCTATCCGTCTAGCGGGACCGCCGGCTTCGCCCTGTCGTAGCGCCTTAGATGTCGTTGCGAGTTTCACAACGCCGGTAGATATTGTATCTATGCATAACTTGTTTTTGCAGGAAGTTGTGAATGGTATGGTTCATGTGCATGTGATGTATGTGTGTAATCCATACGTGATCTGCGAATCACGGTTTATGTCAGCCGGCTGGAGCCTAGGTGCTGTCATTTTATTGTATAACGACCTGCGTGTCAGATTCTCTATGTAATTTACTTTACTAAGCTAGTGTAGCTGTTTGGAGAACCCGGAAGGCATGCAAGGCGTTGTACATGTCGGCGACATGGAGTAAGACGGCAAGTGACAAGAGTTGGCACGAGTCAGATTATAGGCTTTGTAGAGATGGAGATCGCCATGAAGAGAGCCATACCATTTCACATTATAATTGCTTTATTTTGTGTTATTGCTATGTCTCTGTTTTACCTCTATTAGATAGTCGGTAAAATTTAATCCCTCAAAGAAGGTCTAGTCGGTTTTCCTGCCAGTGTTTGCACCATCACAAGTCGGACATTTTTGGTAGTGGGCTCATAAAATTGAGGTGCTGCCAATTCTTTCCGACTAGGTGGGTTCGAGTCGGACTCTTACTGCAGAAACACTCGGTAAGCTAGACGGGTCTATCACAACGGTTGTGGGACTCGGGAAAAGGTCGGATGGGAGCCGGGGTATGTGATGCCACCCGTCCAACAGGAGTCGCATGAGATGCGATTGGCAAGGAGTTATCTACCTAGATCACTTGGCGGCTAGCGGTGATGCTAAAGCTCACTAGCCGACTTGCTTATTTAGGATCCTGAATCACTAAGTAACCATCGGAGGGGTGTTGGTTCTAGTGGGAGCATAAAATATTAAAATGTTTAATATGCTTGCTCTTTTATGAATACATGTCTTAAGTGTTTTGCATATTTTCTGTTGTAGATCATGGCACCAAGTAGCAGTCACTCTCAGATATCCGGTTTTGCGTTGAGAACCATTCTTGAGAAAGATAAACTGAACGACACTAATTTTACCAACTGGTATCGAAATCTGAGAATTGTTCTCAAACAAGAAAAGAAGGACCATGTCCTAGACAACCCACTTCCAGATGAGCCGAATGAGAATGCGACTGTCGCAGCCACCAATGCCTACCGTCGGGCTAAGGATGAGTCCACGGATATTAGCTGTCTTATGCTTTCTCACATGAACCGGACTTGCAAAAGCAGTTCGAGCATGTTGAGGCCTACGATATGATCGAAAGCCTCAAAAGTATGTTCCAGGCTCAGGCGAAGACTGAGAGGTATCAAGTCTCTTAGGCTTTGCTGAGTTGCAAGCTTAAGGATGGTGATCCACTGAGTCCGCATGTGATCAAAATGGTTGGTTACGTGCAGTCTCTGGAGAGGCTTGGCTACCCCATTAGCGAAGAGTTCGCTACGGATATAATTCTGAACTCTCTTCCTAGTTCATATGGGCAGTTCATTTCGAACTACCACATGCATGGTATGGATAAGAAGCTCACTGAATTGCATGGGATGCTCAAGCAGGCAGAGGCGGATCTCAAGAAGGGCACCAGTCAAGTGTTGATGGTGCAGAATAAGGCTAAGTTCAAGAAGAGTTCTTGGACTAAGAAGAAGGCTAAGTCAGGAGGAAAGCAGGCTCAGGACCCGGTCCCAAGCGCTTCCTCAGGGACTAAACCATCTCCTTCAGCCGGATCCACTTGCTTCTACTGCAAGGCGGATGGCCACTGGAAGAGGAACTGCAGCAAGTACTTGGCCGACAAAGCCAAGAGTGGAGGTATGACTTCCGACTCAGGTACACTTGTTTGCAATGTTATAGACATATATCTTGCTAATGCACCTAATAGTTCTTGGGTATATGATACTGGATCAGTTATTCACGTCTGCAACTCGTTGCAGGGACTGGTAAGAACTAGGAGCGTAGCAAGAGGCGAGGTTGATATTCGGTCGGCAACAAAGCAAGAGTTGCTGCGTTGGAAGTCGGCACGATGCAACTTCATTTACCTTCCGGATTCATTATGGAACTAAATAATTGTTATTATGTTCCAGTGCTCAGTCGAAACATTATTTCTGCTTCATGTTTGATGAGGCAAGGCTATGAGTCGAATATCAAGAATAATGGTTGTTCTTTGTATTTGAATGATATGTTTCACGGCTTTGCACCCGTCTAGGACGGGTTATTTATTTTGAATCTTGATGGTGAGTCGGTTTATAACATAAATGTTAAAAGGTTGAAACCAAATGATCTGAATATGACTTACTTTTGGCACTGTCGGCTTGGTCATATAAGTTGGAAACGCATGAAGAAGCTCCATGATGATGGACTCCTAACTTCGTTCGACTTGGAGTCGTTCGAGACATGCGAATCTTGCCTACTCGGCAAAATGACCAAGACACCTTTTGCAAAGAGTTGCGAAAGGGCGTCCGACTTGTTGGGACTAGTACATAGTGATGTATGTGGACCAATGAGCACGACAGCCAGGGGTGGTTATGAGTACTTCATTACCTTCACTGATGATTTGAGTAGGTATGGATATATCTACTTAATGAAACATAAGTCGGAAGCCTTTGAAAAGTTCAAAGAATTCCAGAATGAAGCACAGAATCAACTCGGCAAGAAAATAAAGTTTCTTCGGTCGGACCAAGGAGGCGAGTACATGAGCCATGAGTTTGATGACCATCTGAAAAGTTGTGGAATAGTTCCTCAACTTACTCCGCCAGGAATGCCACAAAGGAATGGTGTTTCGGAAAGGCGGAATCGGACCTTGTTTGACATGGTACGATCAATGATGAGTCGGACAGATCTGCCTTTATCATTTTGGGGTTATTGTCTAGAAACAACGGCGTTCACACTAAACAAAGTACCATCAAAGTCGGTAGAGAAGACACCGCATGAGATGTGGACAGGCAAAAAGCCAAGTTTGTCTTTTCTTAAGATTTGGGGTTGTGAAGCATTTGTCAAGCGACTTCAGTCGGACAAGCTTACAGCCAAGTCGGATAAGTGTATTTTCGTGGGGTATCCGAGGGAAACCTTGGGCTACTACTTCTACAACCGAGAAGAGGGCAAAGTGTTTGTCGCTCGGAACGGTGTCTTCCTTGAGAAAGAGTTTCTCAGTCGGGGAGTAAGTGGGAGCACGGTGCAACTCGAAGAAATTCGAGAGGAACCGGCTAGTAGCGAGTCGGCAAAAACCTTGGAGGTTGAGCCGGTCGTGGCAGCTGAGCCGGCAGCAGCACCTGTACTACGAAGATTGGCAAGATTACGAAGTGTTCGTGATGTGTTACTGTTAGACAGTGATGAGCCGGCAAATTATTCGGAAGCGATGGTGGGATCTGATTCCGAGTCATGGCTTGGAGCCATGAGATCCGAGATAAAGTCCATGGATGAAAATCAAGTTTGGAACTTGGTTGATCTTCCAGACGGTGCAAGACCCGTCGAGTGCAAATGGGTCTTTAAGAAGAAAACTGATATGGATGGAAATGTTTCCGTCTATAAAGCACGCCTTGTCGCGAAGGGGTTCCGACAAGTTCAAGGAGTTGATTACGACGAGACTTTCTCACCCGTAGCGATGCTTAAATCAGTTCGGATCATGTTAGCTATAGCAGCCTATTTCGACTATGAGATATGGCAGATGGATGTCAAAACGGCTTTCCTTAACGGAAATTTAACCGAGGACGTGTATATGATACAGCCCGAGGGTTTTGTCGATCCGGCTAATGCTGACAAGGTATGCAAACTTCAGAAATCCATTTATGGGTTGAAGCAAGCATCTCGGAGTTGGAATATTCGCTTTGATGAGGTAGTCAAATCGTTTGGCTTCATCAAGAGTGATCATGATTCTTGTTTGTACAAGAAGTTTAGTGGGAACAAAGTAAATTTTCTAATCTTATATGTGGATGACATATTACTGATTGGAAATGATGTCCAGATGTTGCAAGAGACCAATGAATCATTGGAAAGGAGTTTCTCAATGAAAGACTTGGGTGAGGCAACATACATCCTCGGAATCCGGATCTATAGAGATAGATCAAGGAGGCTCATTGGATTGAGTCAGAGTACTTATTTGGACAAAGTGTTGAAGAAGTTCAACATGGAATCGTCTAAGAAGGGGTTCTTACCGATGTCCCATGGTGTAAAACTTAGCAAGACTCAGTGTCCTTCGACAACTGATGAGCGAAGTCGGATGAGTGCGATTCCATATGCTTCTGCAGTCGGATCCATCATGTACGCCATGATTTGTACTAGGCCAGATGTTTCCTATGCTCTAAGTGTTGTGAGCAGATACCAGGCTGATCCTGGAGAGATCCACTGGACAGCGGCTAAAAATATCCTAAAGTACTTGAGAAGGACTAAGGATATGTTCTTGGTTTATGGTGGTGAAGATGAACTCAGTGTAAAGGGTTACACGGATGCGAGTTATCTCACCGACTATGATGATTCTCGCTCGCAATCCGGATACGTGTTTATTATAAACGGAGGTGCTGTGAGCTGGAAGAGTTCCAAGCAAGAGACTGTGTCTGCGTCTACAACAGAGGCTGAGTATATTGCCGCCTCGGAGGCAGCAAAGGAAGCTGTTTGGATGAGGAATTTCCTCATGGATCTTGGTGTGGTTCAGGGCTCGTCCAATCCGTTGGACGTGTATTGTGACAACAATGGTGCTATTGCACAAGCCAAGGAACCTAGACAACACCAGAAGAACAAGCACATACTCATGCGGTACCACCTAATTCGCCAGTTCGTGGATCAGGGTGATATCAAGTTATGCAAGGTACATCCGAATGCAAATATTGCGGATCCGTTGACAAAGCCGTTACCCCAGCCGAAGCATGAGGCGCACCTGAGAGCCATGGGCATTAGATGCTTAGACATATGATGTCGAAAGATTGACTCTAGTGCAAGTGGGAGACTGTTTGGAATATGCCCTAGAGGCAATCATGTATGATGATATTTCCCATTGTATTCATAAAGTTATTAAGTAGTCCTTGTACGAACATCTGATGTGTATCATTGAATATGTGATTCGGTTGTGGAACTATGCATTCATGTTGTTTGTACTAAATATCCTTGGTCATTGAGGTTGTGCTGGACACACAACTTAGACCAATGTGAAAGTTGGCTTGATGACTCGGTTCCACTTGTCATGGGCATGGAGATGCTATTCCAACTTACACAGATTCGGCTAAAGAGTTTAGCGAGTCGGATTGACCCATATTGAGGTGCAACGAACTAGCTGTCATTTGTATATCTCAATCAATGTAATCCTTAGACCTGAGGTTGTTGCATAGTCCGAGTTGAGGATCACCGACTTAGGTTCTGTCAAACGCTGATCCGTAACTGGGCAGTTATAAAGGCAGGGTTCGGGTCGACTGAGAATCAAGCTGCGTGATGTGAATAACCAAGATGAGATTTTGCCCCTCCACTCGGAGAGATATTCTCTGGGCCCTCTCGTGAGATATGATTCGGAAAACATGGCCATGCACGACTCGGTTAAGTGTTAACCGAGGCGATCGACTAAGAGTTAGTCGGGTGAATCACTTATCTCGGATCGAGAAGAGAGTCGGACTATTTAAGGGATGACATATATTCGCCTATAGTCTGACAAGGTATATCGTGAGGCAAAAGGGACTCGGACGTAAGTCGCATTGGAAAGGCAAGTCGTCATGACTCTTTGGTACTTGGGAGTCGGCACGTTCTGCTAGGAGCCGCTACCGACTGATTGATTGTGAGTCGGACTCCAATCGTGTCCAAGTAGCCATGAGCCTGCGGGGTCACACACTTAAGAGCGGGAGCAAGTTCGGATTGGATCTGAACATATAATCTGGTTGGGTTGGACCTAAACCTGATTATGACTGAGTTAGTGAGTTGGACTCACGGTGACTAGTGTTATATGGGCTTTAGTGAATGGGTCACGCGAGCAGAGCCCACGTTCACTCCCTATATATAGTGGAGCACCGTAACCCAGAAAGGTTAATCATTGTTCGGTTAGGTCATTCCATGTGTTGGAAACCCTAGCTCCACAGCAGTCCAGCCGCCGTAACGAACCTAGCAGTTCGCCGCCGGCGCTCCTCCTTGTACGTGTGGATACCAGCAGAGGTGTTGTGTGATCAGCACCAGGACGATCGGATCGTTAGGACTGCACTGCATCAACTGACGCGCTTCATCAGTAATCCACAACTGCGCGTCTAGTGGTAAACCTCGTGGTCTTCTACCTCAGCTAGATCTTGGGATCACCACGTTAGAGGAAAATTTTATTTTATCTCCGCGTGGCCCAACAACAAGTACTTTTTTTAATGCCTTTAAGTTAGGCACAAGAAGCAAGAAGAATCAAGTATTTTCAAATAAAGAATTGCCCTTCTTGTTCCTTCTTTTCTTACCTTTCTTTTTCTTCTTATGGAAGATATGATTGCTTACCTGGGGAGTAAAGTGCATGATGCCTTCTCCTACGTCTATTACTGCCCCAAGGTGTTTCAATAGAGATCTTCCAAGTGTGATCTGTCCTTTGCCTACACATTCAATAATAAGATAATTAGTAGACACCATTTTCCCTGAGATTTTTGTAAACACACCTTCAACTATTCCAATGGGCAATATAGTGGCGTTGTTGGTAAGAGAGATTTCCTCTCCTCCTTCAGTAAGCCCCCAAAGACTCAAGGAATCAAAAATATCTTTAGGCATGAGACAAAATGCATACATGATATCACAACGAGCATCAAAAAGTGTAGTTTTTATTGAGACTTTAATTGTGGGAAACCAATTTGAAGGCTCAGAATTTATGGGAACATAATAATGGTAAGCCCTAAGAGTGTGGTAGCAACTATTCATGGCAGCAATATTGGTCTCGAGATGGTTCAACCTAGCAAAAATACTTGTGAAAGAGGAATCAGACTTGCCAGGTGTACCATAGATCATGATTAGTTTACTTATAGCATTATAAGCTTCATCCTCAGTGCAAATCAAAAAATCCTTTTCAGACACAGCATCCAAAGCATATCTATAACTAAGAGCAATACCGCGGTAGAAACTATCAATAACCAAGCTAAGTCTCATCTTAGGCTCAGTTTCATTTTGTAACGCAGAGATTCTAGACCAAGCTTCTTTGAAACTCTCTTCACTTTTTTGCTTAAAAGTGAAGATATTTTCCATAGGTGTCATAGGGATTGGACCAAAACCAGACATGGTAGAAACTAAGATAGGAACTAATTTTTGTGTGTGTTTTTGAATAAAGAAAGCAAACCAAACTAGACTTTTTTTTGGGTTTTTTGAAAAGAGGCAAACAAAACCAAGCAAAAGAAACAAATAAAACTAAAAACAAAGTAAAGAAAAAGGAAGTGAAGGACTCCCCTAGTGAAGACGTCCTTAGCCTCCCCGACAACGGTGCCAGAAAACATGATGCAGTGCTAAGTTGACGGGAGGAAGAGGTTGAAGTAGATTCCTTCGTCAATGGCGCCAGAAAACTTGTTGATGCGCCTGTGTAGAGTACTTCGTTGGAAACCCCAAGAGCAAGGTGTGAAGCAGCAAGCAGCAAGTCTTCCCTCAGTTGAGACCGAGGTTATCGAACCAGAAGAAGGAAGGAAACGTCACACAGGTGTTGGAAGCAACGTGGAGACCTGCACAACACAAACTCAAGACTTTATCCCAACAAATCAGTGAGGTTGTCAAGCTCACCGGTTTGCTGTAACAAAGGATTAAACGTATGGTGTGGAAGGTAATGGTTTGCAACAAGTAAACAAGTAACAGTGAAGATGTATCGATGGTAAAGATTGGACCGGGGGTCCATAGTTCACTAGAGGTGCTCTCCTTAGATAAAAAACATGGCATGAAGGGTAAACAAATTACAACGAGGCAATTGACAGGAACTGAGCAAGGCATAACAATGCAATTACTAGCCAGAAAGATCCTATGAGGTTGATTGGGCAATACAACAATATACATAGACCGTCATCCAACTTCATCTATGACTAGAAGTCCACCTTCAGGTTATCATCCGAACCCCCTCCAGTATTAAGTTGCAAGCAACACACAACTGCTTTAAGAAAAGTGTGTAAGGTAAACAGTCCACATGTTCCATGAACAAGAGACCGTTGTTTTCTCCCTAGTAGCAACAACACATCTACAACTGAAGAGATTATTGTCACTTCCCTTGGAAACTAGAGGCATGAACCCACTATCGAGCATAAATACTCCCTCTTGGAGTCACTAGCAACTACTTGGCCAAGATAACCACTAGCAACAGAGAGCATGCAAGATCACAAACAACACAGACATGATAGAATCATAAAGATAAAACCATTAATAAAACCAACATAATAATCTCAATATCCATCGGATCCCCGCAAACACAACATGCATGATTACAAATAGATTAGATCTTGATCATGAACGGAGCTCACAAGATCTATACATGAAAGCACAAAGGAGGAGATACAACCATCTAGCTACTACCTGGACCCATAGTCCAAGGTGGAACTACTCACGAATCATACCGGAGAGAAGGCCTCCGGGATGATCTCCCCTCCGGCAGGGTGCCGGGAAGAGCTTTAGATCCCCCCGATCTAGGGACGATGGTGGCGGCGGCTACAAACGGTTTCGTGGATTTCTGATCGGGTGCTCAACGTTTCTGTATCGGGGGCTTCTTATAGGCGAAGGGGCGAGACCGGGAGGCGGCTAGGGTGCCCAAACCCTAGCCAGGCGCGGGGCTGGGCCCACCCGCGCCTAGGGTGGGTTTGGCCCCCCTGGCTGGCCTTCCAGGCTCCCCTCTGGACTTCTTGTTCCCCATGAAAAGTTATTGACTTTGTCCTTCGTCCCTTCCAATTCCGAGAATATTTCTTTACTAACTTTTCTGAAACCAAAAACAGCAGAAAACAGGCATATGACACTGTTGCAACTTGTTAATAGGTCAGTACCAGAAAACATGTAAAAATCACCTCAAAGTGTGAACAAGTAAAGCAAAATAGATAATAAACAAGCATGGAGCATAAAAAATTATAGATATGTTTCCAACTTATCATGAGACAACCCCATACATGGCGCATGGCCCATGTGGCTCCTATGTGGGACCTTTATTATTTCCAATAAATAATAAAACATATGCAAAAATCTCTAATTAATTGGACTTCCTATATAAATCACATGAAACACTTTCGAACCTCTTCTAAACATCGAATCAAAATTTGATTTATCTCCGAATCTTATTTAAATTTTCTAGAACATATTCCAACATAATACTCTCATATACATATGCTAAAAACACTCAATAGATATTGAAGACTCTTAAGCGCGTGACTCCATACATTCAATAATATGCAGACATGATCTTGAAACTCCTATGCGATCGATAATCATTAGTGGGGATCAAAACATCCATATTGACTCTGATCTCATATATACATGAAAGAGTCAAGAGAACCCTTTTCCTTCATACATGTTTCCTTTTGATTCATGATAAATAACAAACCCGAGGTGAGATATGTTGGTATCAATGTGAAGCAACACTTTGATCCCAATACCAAATTATCCTCGTTACCAGTTTGCTCTCTTGTCTTGTTTCCCTATTTTGATATCCCCTTGAATCATATAAAATTGTATCTAGCCAGGCGATGATGGGCATCGTAATACCGAGAGTACCCACAGGGTATGTCTTCCTTGTGGGAGGAGAAAATCCCACTTTAAAACTATCATGTGCCTAAACATACTTTGACAAAGTACCCAAAGAATAAATTTATGATTGACCTTATACAGATAATGTTTGGTGTCTCTAAACCTTCTGGTATGAAGGAACGTGATATTAAAAGGGTCAAAGGATACAAATATACAAATGAAAAGTTATAATAAAACCAACTATGTGACGATGTAATCTCTTACTCTATGTAGGAATTGGGTTGGTTCAACATCCTTGTTCTGACAATAATATGCTCTCATTGTCATAGACATCCGATCCTTATTACAATAACTATTTCATGACTAGGAAACCGGCGATCGTCAAACGATACATGAGCTAGTTCTAGAGACGAGACTAGGAACAACATGGTGTTTATCTCTCTACACGTGCATGTGAGTTTTTCTTTGAATCTCATATTAAATATTCACAACAATTATAAAATATAGTTATGAATATTAATAATAAACATAAGAATAAATAATATTATTTATTATCCCTAGGACATATTTCTTTCAGTCTCCCACTTACACTAAAGTTAATAATTAGTTTACTTAATCACCTTGACACCAATGGCAATACAATATTTCTCATGTTTTGCTGCAAACACTTAGCGTGAATGAAACGTCTTGTCTTGTACAAATCAAGGCATATATGATGGACCCAATCGCTAAAGCGTATGGGACCTCACTCATCTTTACTCGTGCATTAGCCGTCTAAGGGAACTGATTCGTGCTAAGTGTTGTGTCATGAGTCGTTGGGACAAATCGCCTTTTAGATTTTTCCATACTAAACTTATTTATTATCTTATAACTGTTCGTGTTTTTTCTCAACCCTATTAGGTGTTTGTATCCATCTCTATAGATTTTGGCGTCCAAAATATAAGCGACTTTGCTTAAGTTTTTCATTAAAAAAACTTCTTTAATACTTCTTTTATAGTGTTAAGAAACTCTTTATCATTCCCAGTAAACAATATATAATCCACATATAGGATTAGAATTGCTACTGCCCTCCCACTTTCCTTTTGATAAACACAAGGTTCTTCCCATTTCTGAATGAAGCAAAACCTTTGACAACTTCATCAAAGCATAGATTCCAACTCTTTGATGCTTATTTCAGTCCATAAATTGACCTCTAATGTTTGCATATATTTCTAGCATCTTTAGGATCAACATAACCTTCAGACCATGTGATGTTCATATCCTCGGTCAAATTTCCCTTTAAGGAAAGCTATTTTAACATCCATATGCCATATTTCTTAATCTTAATAGGCAGTGATAGCTAGCAAAATCTACACGGACTTAAGCATTGCTACTGGCGAGACAGTCTCGTCATAGTCAAATCCTTGCTCTTGCTGAAACCCTTTTGCGGCAATTCTAGCTTTATGGATTATGATATTATCGTCTGTGTATGTCTTTCTTTTGAAAAACCATTTACACTCTATTGGTTTCACTCGCTCTAGAGGATCTACGAAGTTCCAAACTTGGTGTCGGGTGTGGGTATGCAACACCGAGGGTGTGAGACACCCCCTTTTTGGTTTGGCGGTGGTCACTAACATGCTCTAGACAACTTCGTTGACAACACATATGTTTTTACTTAGGTTAAGGCCGCTTGGAAGCGTAATACCCTACACCCCACTATATTGTATACACGGGTGACGAGAAATAGAGGTTACAACAGTGAACTCTCCTTGCCGGGATTAAGCCTTGCTAAGGAGAGTATGTGGGGGATACTAGCTCAGTTACTCTTTGAACCGCTTTCTTTATGTGTTCTACTCTCCAAATGTTTGAAACCTTTACTACTTATCATGGACCTCCTTTTATACGAGAGATGGGTTACCACATATGCTACACAACACATGGCATAGATCACCACATGGGCACCGCTCGCAACACGTGGCAACAGCCGCATGACACATGGCACAACGAGTTGTCGCCGAGCTGGTTTGCCTGCTTGTCTTGACAAGACATCGATGTCCTATCACCTCACGGCTGCACGTCTACTGCATGAGGAACCAGATCTTTCTGAAGACATAGAAGATGTATACTATGTTTCTATGTCTACTAATCAGATCTTGCCAACTTTCAGGAGCCATAGAAGGTCTAACCAGAAACTTAGTTATTAGCATAGGTTTAATGAGCTGAGCAGCGTAGATACTCCTATTTACTAAATAAGTTGCCGAGCTCCATGGATGCTAAAATTAGTAGTAGTACAGCTGATCTTAAAGCCGGTGCATTTAAATATCTTTTTTTTGTGGAACCGAGGAACGGTTCTCCAGACTTTTGTACAGTAGGTTTTGGCTTGTGACAATGAATATATGTGAAATTCGATCCATAATATTTTTGTTGTACTACTTCGAGGGATGTGGTATTTACGAAACAGAGTCCGTTAAGTGCTATGTGAACGAATTGCGCACTATAACATGTACTGATATGGTGGGTCACTACAATGACGAAGGACTTAATCATGTTTTTGCGACCGCTTGTAGGATGCTATGTGCAAATGTGTCGGACCTTGTTGTAATTTCTGCTTACTTATAGGTCCTTTTAAAGATGTAACCACCACTAATTGATGCAAAATTTAGGTCTTTCGGAACCTTTCCCAGTTAACAAAAATAAATCACACTAGAGCAGTCCACCTGGTGTCCCATTCCGTTGGACTCCCACCGTTTCATTGGTAATTCGAGAGTTTCTTAATAGCGCCCACTCCTCCCTCGCACGTCGCCGTCGATCCAGCGCTGGAGCACCCAGGCTCCAGAGACGTTCGTTCGACGAATCAGCGCTGCCAACTTTGTCGTCGAAGTCACGATCAGACCAGCCTCGTGAAAGCATGCGGCTGTTTACCTCATTTTAGCGCCGGGTCGCTCTACAGAGACTACAGTACAGGTCTGCTCTGCATGCGAGTGGCTGCCTGACACCGCTCTGTTGCAGTCAAGGGCTTGACGATTCCGCATGCGGGGCTGTCCGAATCTAGCACTTAATTTGTTCTCTCTGTCGTCCTCATCGTTGCAGAATATCTGCGCAGCGCAGATACCTTGGCGACCAAGCACGCGAACCGTCAACGCTTAGCTTAGCTTAGCTGTGGCAGTCAAGCTTGGCTGCTCGTCTCACCTGGCAGGCCGGAGCGTAGAAAAATCCTGAGGTGACGACTGCTGGTTGGCTGATTGGCGATTTGGCCTCATCTCTTCACGATCGATGCAGGACCATATGCATGCACGCTAGTTTTTCACTGCTACTCTGAGGCTTAGAGCATACCACCAGTAGAGCCCTAAACAGTCGGACCCTTAAAAATAACCCTTTTTTTATAGATTATGACCGAAAAATCCCGTAGACTAGAATTCCTAAATCTTCGAACCCTCAAAAAAATTTATAGGCCCGACCTCTACTCCCCTCAAACCTGTACAAGTGAGGGTTGGAGGCCCTCAACCCGTCCAACCCCTATTCCTCGACCACGCGCGCGCGCGGGAAATTTCACCGCCTCCTTCCTCCCGCCTTCTCCAATCCGAGCCGTCGGCAACCGCCAGCCGCCATTCCGGTCGGCCCCCGCCTCCCGTCGACGCACGCCGCCCTCCGCCCGCTGCCCCGCACTTCCCGCCGCCGGTTCCGCCTTTCCCCGCCGCCTCCCGTCCCCCTTAGCGCGCTCCCGAGCCGCGCCGTCGCCGCCGCCCCGAGCTCTCCAAGCCGCCGCGCCCCGCCCCCCTGCCGTCCGCCGCCTCGCCGACCTTCCCCGAGCCGCCGCGCCCTGCCCCCGACCTCCCCGAGCCAGGCGGGCCAGAGGCAGCCGTGCCGCCCCGAGCTCTCCTCGCCGACCGCCGCGCTGCCCCGAGGTATGCCTCTTTTTCCTTTTTTTTGTTTCATTTTCCCTCTTTTATTCATTGCTAGCACTCACAATTTTTTGTTTGTTGTTTTGTGTAGATGGAGGTGACCACCGACGACTGCCCTCAACTCTCAGTTTTAAGGGTTTGAGGATTCTAGTCTCTGCCCTCAACCCTCAGTTTTAAGGGTTTGAGGATTGTAGTCTTTGTCCCTATTTTTCAACCCTTAAAAGTGCCAAAAAAATGCCATTTCTCAACCCTTAAACTGCTTTGAGAATTTGAGGGTTTAGGGGTACCACTAGTGATGCTCTTAGGTTTTGCCCTCCCACTCCACTCCACTCCACCCCCACACCCCTCCCCCCGTCGCCCTAGGCAGCATGGGGGCAACCATGTTGCCGTTTGAAATCATCGCCGGGAAAATCCAGTGCCTTTTGTGGCGGCAGCAAGATGTTTCTCGCCGGGTAGTGACCCCAATCCCCCGACGCGGTGACAACTTTGCAAGACGGTGGTGGCACGATGCCGTGGTTGTGAGGGCCCCTCTGTTGACCGGTGGAGGCTGCTTGGTTTAGTTCCACCTCGCTTACGGGAAAAGGCCACACCCAGCTTATAAGGGAGAGATTCATTTCTCCCATCAGTTCAGGCTTTTGGGATAAAGTGAGCTCTCTTCTTATTGTTGGGTTGTGAGCGTATGAATGTCCAGAACGTAGGCTGAGTGCTGAGCTGGCCAAGTGGACGCTAACATCTGATATCAGAGCCAACATTAGGAGAATGGGATATAAGGACCCCTTTGTTGACCGGTGGAGGCTGTTTGGTTTAGTTCCACCTCGCCTACGGAAGGAGGCTACACCCAGCATATGAGAAAGAGATTCATTCCTTCCATAAGTCCGTACTTTTGGGATGAAGTGAGCTCTCTTCTTATCGTTGGATTGTGACGTCCAGAACATAAGCTGAGTACTGGATTGGCCAAGTAGACGCTAACAGTGGTTTTTCCATGTGACGTTCCTAGCGTCTCGATGGCGGAGGCGGGGATCCCTCATGGTCGTGCTCGTGCTCCATGACCGTGGCCAACATATCCTGATCCGCCCCATGGGCGAGTCTATGGGTCTAGGGTCAACGGATGTTGGCCGCGTGACAGTGTGCACGGAGTGGCGGGTGTGGAGTCTCGAGCGATGACCATGGTGGATCTCAAGAGCATACGGTGCGGTGCCGGATATAGATGGTTCGGCCCTGCTGTTCTTCGGTGTACGCTAGTTTTTCGCTGCTAGAGTGCACGTGTGTCGACGGAGGACATGATGGCGATGCACGCTGTGCATGCATCTGCCACGTTGTTCCGACTCTTCTTCATTCCAAATGCATCCTCGTTGCATATACCTTCACGATCAAGGACGTGCCACCAACCATCAACTTCGGCTGGTCGTTGTCACTTGTCAGCGTCACGACTCTTCAGCGTGTGGATAAAACAGCAGCGCCAGCGCCGATCGAGGGCCGTCGACGAGCAACAGAGCTAGTGTGCTTAGTGGCCCACATCATCGGTCCACCTACATTTACAGGTTTATTATTTATAGACACCACATAGCCTTCCAGGTTTGCTATTTTTCTTTCCCTATATGCAAATCGAGTTTAGATTCCTGGGATTGTCAACTTGTTCTTTGTTTATATCCGGTGGATCTACTGGGATCTAGATTTATTTTGTTTTTGATGTTAGTTGGTGTGGTTTTATGTTAGTCCATTTTGGATCGATGTGCGCTGATCTTCTGTGAACATCTTCGGATAAAAAAAGGTTTGAGGAGGCCCTTCTGGAACTACTAGTGGAGGTGCCGACGATTCCTCATATGTCTAATTATAAAAAACTATATTACAAAATACTCTGTTACGACGATGTTTGCCTGCTCCGGTGATAGAGTGTGAGGAGAGTAGCACGCCTTCAGCTTGTACTAATGTTTGTAGTCGTCGCTAGCTAGTCAAAAATCTATTTGTATTTTTATTATGTTTTGGAGTCTTTATACTACTTTTAATAATTATTAATAGATCGGTATAATTTTTGTAGTAAAAAAGATTTTGAGAAAAAAAATCTTATTCTTTGTTTAGAAAAATAAAATGAAAGGGGTAGGACACTAGTACACGACATGAGCAATTTGTATACCACTCACCGGAGCATCATCTTAGACAGTCCCCATCAGTGCTCGTAGGACTGCACTTAACACGAGCAATGTACTCCATGTTTGGCTATTTTTTTAAATAATATATTTTTTTATTCAATTTTATAAATAATATACGGAACGAGGAATTTGCGAAACTAACGGATCGTCTTCTTTTCAAAAGACGACCGGAGCCCTTATTTATTTGAAAAGACGACCAGATCTGATCATGCATGGTACATGCTGTGCTAAAGAAGCTCCTAGGCATCGTCTTTTCAATTAAAGAAGCTCCTAGACGTCGTCTTTTTAATTAAAGAAGCTCCTAGTCATCGTCTTTTTAATTAAAAAAGCTCCTAGTCGTCTTCTCAAATGAAGACCAGGTTTGGTCATCTTTCCAAAAGACGACGACCCTTTAGATTCGCAAATTACTCTATCCGTGTATTATTTGTGAAATTGATTAAAAAAATGTATTATTAAAAAAATATCCCATGTTTGCGCTACTGGCTCCAGCATGGCCCACTCGTAGTGGTCCGGCTGTCTAAACCCTATGTTTGCACTACTGGCTCCAGCATGGCCCATTCTCCCTTTTCGGAGGTAGGTCGGAGAAAAGTCAGTGCCACTTTGGGACCATTGAGTGAGTGTTGAGTGTTGATCGCCGTGGACCCTACCTATTCTGTGGAGTCACGGTAGCTGCTTGTATGCTTGTAATAGGGATGCAGAAGTGGGACAATTGAGACAAGTGGGATACTATTTTTAGATTACTAGGCTAACTCAAAACTAAGTGGGGCAAATAAGATAAGCTAGATTTGACATATCCCGCTTATCCCACTTATCTCACCTAAATTAGAGTTAGTCTAGTATTTTAAAAGTGGTATCCCACTTATCCCAATTGTCTCACCTCTGCATCACTAGCTTGTAACACCAATGTTGTGAATGGAAGTAGCCAATTCGGCAAAGCAAATCATCTCGGTTTCAGGCTGCAATACCCAGCTTGTAGAGACAGAGATTATGCCTCTAACTGATTTCACAAGTGTTTTTTTTGGACAGGAGACGCTAAACATGGATAGTAAAAGGAAAAAGTTTATTTTAAACCCTGAATTCGTAATGGTCCGGCGGTCTAAACCTTGAATTCAGAATCCCGGTTGATGGCATCCTGAACTATTCAATCCTAGTCTAAATTGAACCCTACATTTTTTAGACCAATTGTTTTTACAGAAGCCCCTCCATAATTATGTATTCCAATCGAATGGTCCTTGACACTATTATTTGTTCTATCTCTGACTCAAACCACAAGCGCGCCGATTCTGTCGAACATCACGGTCGTGGAAAGCCCCCCACATATCTCATTCTTCGTATCTACACACTACGCCGTGTAGCCTTCTTCGTCTACGCAGAGGGAATCGAGACAGGGAGCTCGGAATCCTCGCGGCGCACCTCTTCTTCCCCGCCAGTCGGACGCAACAAATAGCGATAGAGAGCTCAGATTAGTCAATAATTTTGCAACTCAATCCATTAACTGTGATCCGTATGTATCCAATTAGATTATCCATTAGATGAAATTCGAGCATATATAGAACAAATAAAATTAAGTTTGATAAATAAGCAGAGCCCACAAAGTTGTTGTTTTAAGGCTTACAACAACCAGATTTTTTTCAACCATTTAACCCGTCATCACTATTACTGTCTCCCTATCTACTGGCCCATCATTTTTTGCGAACGTAATGGCCCATCATTCAGATCCACGGGTCTTTTTGCTAAACCCTAAACCACCATAACCTCTACCTAAAATATTTATGATCCAACCTACGGACATTTTGGATATATTTTTCAGTACATGCAACACCGGCGCGCAAGCCATAGTGAGCAAGCGAGTGGGCTACTTTATTACAGCTCCTTGGAGCGAACGTAAACTCGACAGAGTCAAACGAAGCAATGCAGTTGGACCGGATTTCCTTCAGGAGCACACCGATAGACGACAGGTCATAGTTTTGCGTCTTCAGAGCAGAGACCAAATTCTGTGAGTCAGACTCAAAAATCACTCGGTTTAAACCGAGAGCAGTCGCTCCCTCTGAAGCAGCCAAGCAAGCTTCCGTTTCAGCCTGTAGTGCATCGCGCAGGTAGTGCAGTTTACTGGCTGCAGCTCCAATAATCTCACATGCATCTTACCAAGCCACAAAACCCCATGCACCTGCTCCAGTTTCAGCGATAAACGCCGCATCAAAGTTTACCTTAACATGATCAGCCCTAGGTTTATTCCAGGCCTCCTTCTTTGGTACTATAATCTCTGCAGGTTCTCACGAAGGAGCATAGCAAATCCCCTTGAAATCCAGATCGTGCCTCTGAATAATATGACAAACCTCATCAGTCTTGCGGTGCTTCCCTTCAGAGTTCAATTTATTCCGAGTAGACCACCAGTCCCACAGCAAGATCATGACAGTGTTGCCTGTTCTTGGGTAAAGACCAAATAGTATCAAACATCGCCATAGCATTGGGTGCCAAGAGGAGCAGTTGTCGGACGTCTTCAAGCAGAAGACTGCGCCATACAAATTTCACTTTTTTACACTTCAGAAACAAATGGCCGCCGTCTTCATTACACATCGGGCATCTTGTGTCCAACTCAACTTTCTTCCTCTTGATATTTATGCGAGTAGGTAGGCTGTTAAGGCTCAATCTCCAGCCAAAAATCTTGATCTTACCCGGTAGGTTCAAACTCCAAAGCTTCTTCTACGTTGAGTTCGAAACCACCTGAGATTTTGAGGTGCTTGCATCTCTATCATTCCTTGCATCACGAAGGCTAATTCCCAGTCTATATACTGACTTAACAGAGAACACTCCTTTACTATCAAAGTGCCAAGCAATCCAATCCTCCATGTCTTGCTTTATCGGAATTGACAGAATCTCCTGAGCATCTGCAGGGTAAAAAATGAACCGGACTAGATCCTCATCCCACCCCGTATTGGTTTCATTTAGGAACTCACAGACTCTCATAGGCTCGTCCAGTCCATTAGGAGTATAGGGGCGCTGAGTGGATCCCCTTGGAATCCACGGATATCTAGATGCATCGATCAACTCCCCCGATCCCACCCGCCATATCACTCCATGTTTCAGTAGTTCCAAACCTCGCAGGATGCTCCTCCAAGTATATGACATTCCTGGTTTTGGGGTTGCCTCAAGTATGGAAGTATCCGGGTAGTACAAAGCCTTTAAAACAGAACAACAGAGAGAGTCCGGGCTTTGCAACATGCGCCAGCATTGCCTCGCAAGCATGGCCATGTTAAAGACGTGCAAGTCCCTGAACCCTAACCCTCCCTCCTCTTTTGGCCATGTCAAACTTTCCCAGCTGACCCAATGGCATTTATTCTTCTCATCTTGGCTATTCCACCAATACCGACATATCATAGCACTAATCTCTTCAAAGAGGGTTTTAGTTAGATCAAAACACGACATGGCATAGGTCGGAATTGCTTGTGCCACCGCTTTTATCAAAGTTTCCTTGCCAGCTTTTGAGAGCAACATCTCCTTCCACCCCTGAATTTTCTGCCAAATCTTTTCCTTAAGGTACTCAAACTCCTTGGACTTTGCCGCCCCCAAATGAACATGCAGCCCAAGATAACGCTCATTTCTTAATTCTCTCGGGATGCCCAGCACGCCCAGAACGGCATGCTTAACCCCTGCTTTTGTGCCTTTACTAAACATTGCCGCAGATTTCTGTTTATTGATCATCTGTCCTGAATGCCCCTCATATAAGGCCAGAATATCTTGGAGTTTCTGGGCATTTTCCACATTTGCTTTCATGATAATTAGAGAGTCGTCAGCAAAGAAAAGGTGGTTTATTTGTGGTGCACATGGGCATAGCTTAATCCCCTGAATGCTACCCTCTTCTTCGGCATTCCTCAAAAGGCCAGAGAATCCTTCGGCACACATGATGAGATAGGGGGAGAGAGGGTCCCCTTACCGAAGACCTCTTTCATGAACGAAACCATCTTGCATGTTTCTATTTACCTTTACCCTATACGTGACAGATTTCACATAATTCATTACCACTTGTATTCATTCATTACCACTTGTATTCATTGCAGCGCAAACCCCATCTTCTCCATAAATTTTTCAAGAAAATTCCACTCAACTCGATCATACGCTTTACTCATATCCAGCTTCACTGTCACCAATCCTTTAAAATTTTGGATTTTTGGTTGGCAGTGTTTTATTGAAATGGGTAGCCCCATGGCCCTTGAAATTGGTCTCGAGGCCACATGACCAGGTTCCCGGCCGACCCATCCCGATCTTGAAACGTGGGGCCTTGCGTTGCGTCTCATGGAGCCGAGCCGAGCCGCCATCGCCGTCACGACTTTTCTCCCTGCGACCGATGCCGCCACGGTGACCCACGTGTCGTGTCGCCGCCTATTTAACCACACGCTCGCCTACTCCACTCAGCCACCCGTTTCCATGCCCACCGCGGTCGCGTCCGCGTCGTGGCCTTTGGCGGCAGCGATGGCGGCGGGCGATGAACAGCAGCCCCTGCCCTTCTTCCTGCGGCCAGTCCTCCTCCACAGCGTTGGCGCCGGGGCTCACCTCCTGCTCGCGCTCGCCGTCGCCGGCCGGATCCTCTTCACCGCCGGCAGCCGCCGCGGGAAAGAACCGGCGACGGTCGTGAGAGGCGCCGTTGGCTTCCGGTGGTGCCGCCTCGCGGTGCGCGCCACGTGGGCTCTGGCGGCGTGCGAGCTCTTCCTCGCCGCGTACTCTCTGGTCTCCTGGTACCTCGACAGCGGCGGATGGGGGGCGCCCGAGGCCCTGGCGGACCACGCGGACGCCGCGGCCACGGCGTTGGCGTGGCTGCTTCTCGCGGCGTACCTGCAGCTCGAGCACGGCCGCCGCGGGGACGAGCGGTTCCCGGCGCCGCTCAGGCTCTGGTGGGCGCTCTTCCTGGTGCTCTCCGTGCTCGCCGTCGCTGTCCACGCTGTCACGATCCTCCACTACAAGCTGCCTGTGCCCGCGCTTGCGTGGGCACGCGACGCCGTCTCGGTGCTCGCGGGCGCAGTGCTGCTCGTCGCCGGGTTCTCGGCCACGAGGGGCGCAGTGGGCGAATCTGCCTCAGAGGAGCCTCTGCTCAATGGCGCGAGCGAGTCGGCCGCCGAGAACGACAGCGTCGATGCTTCCATGTTCACGGGCGCCGGCTTCCTCAGCGTCCTCACCTTCTCCTGGATGGAGCCCCTGCTCGCCCTCGGCCACAGGAAGACGCTCGACCTCGACGACGTCCCGGACCTTGACGCCGCTGACAGCGTGGCCGGCCTGCTCCCGCCGTTCAAGGCGAACCTCGAGGCGCTCACCGGCGAAGGCTCTGGTGGCCAGAATGTCACGGCGTTCAAGCTCACCAAGGCCCTGGTGCGCACCGTGTGGTTGCACATCGCGGTGACCGCGCTCTACGCTCTGATCTACAACTTGGCCACCTACGTCGGCCCATACCTCATCGACTCCCTGGTGCAGTACCTCAACGGCGATGAGAGGTACGCGAGCAAGGGGAAGATCCTTGTGGTCACATTCATCGTAGCCAAGGTGTTCGAGTGTTTGTCGCAAAGGCACTGGTTCTTCCGGCTAGAGCAAGCCGGGATACGTGTGCGGTCCGCGCTTGTCTCCGTCGTCTACGAGAAAGGGCTCTCCCTGTCCAGCACCTCGAGACAGAGCTGCACCAGCGGCGAGATGATCAACATCATCAGCGTGGATGCCGACCGTGTCGGCCTCTTCGCATGGTATATGCACGACCTCTGGTTGGTGCCACTCCAAGTAGCCATGGCATTGTTCATCCTGTACTCCACCCTCGGGGTCGCCTCATTTGCAGCGCTGGGTGCCACCGTCGTCATCATGGTCGCCAATGTGCTTCCGATGCAAGTGCAGGAAAAGTTTCAGCAGAAGCTGATGGACTGCAAAGATGTCAGGATGAAGGCAACATCTGAGATCCTGCGCAACATGAGGATTCTTAAACTGCAGGGGTGGGAGATGAAGTTCTTGTCAAAGATTATTGACCAGAGGAAGGCAGAGGAAAGCTGGCTCAAGAAGTATCTTTACACATGGACAGTGGCCACCTTTGTGTTGTGGGGTGCCCCGACCTTCGTTGCGGTGGTAACCTTCGGAGCTTGCTTGTTCCTAGGGATACCATTGGAGTCAGGGAAGGTGTTGTCTGCATTGGCTACGTTCCGGGTGCTTCAAGAACCAATATATAACCTTCCAGACACAATATCGATGATGATTCAGACTAAGGTGTCTCTTGACAGGATAGCATCTTTCCTATGCCTTGAAGAGTTGCCGATGGATGCTGCGCAGAGGTTGCCAAGTGGTAATTCGGATGTCGCAATTGAGATCAGCAATGGGTGCTTCTCCTGGGATGCATCAGCTGAAGTGCCAACATTGAATGACCTGAACTTTCAAGCCCGGCAAGGCATGCGGGTTGCCGTCTGTGGGACGGTCGGCTCTGGAAAGTCAAGCTTGCTCTCTTGCATTCTTGGTGAGATGCCAAAGATATCAGGAGAGGTCAAGACTTGCGGAACAATGGCATATGTCAGCCAGTCGGCATGGATACAGAGCGGCAAAATTCAGGACAACATACTGTTCGGCAAGGAGATGGACAGTGAGAGGTATGATAGGGTCCTTGAGTCATGTTCGCTGAAGAAAGACTTGGAGATATTACCATTTGGTGACAAAACAGTCATCGGAGAGCGAGGCATCAATCTTAGTGGCGGGCAGAAGCAAAGGATTCAGATAGCCCGAGCTTTGTATCAGGATGCTGACATCTATTTATTCGATGATCCATTCAGCGCAGTCGATGCCCATACAGGATCCCACCTCTTCAAGGTATAATATGATATATTTTTATTCAGTTAGAAGTTTGAGAACACATTTCTTAAGGTTTGTACCATTTGCAGGAATGCTTGCTTGGGGCTTTGGGTTCGAAGACAGTTGTTTATGTTACTCACCAGATTGAATTCCTACCTGCAGCCGACCTTATTCTGGTGAGAATTTCGTAGGCAAAAGTTTCATGTAAATTTATTACAGTATCATAATTGTTTTGGTTATCCTCATATGATAATTGTATAATGTAGGTAATGAAAGGTGGGAGAATAGCACAAGCAGGCAAATACAACGAAATTCTTAGCTCAGGGGAAGAGCTAATGGAACTGGTTGGTGCTCACCAAGATGCTCTCACAGCATTGGATGTGATTGATGTTGCTAGTGCAGGGAGTGAATCTTTCTCTTCCAGTGGCACAGCAAGCCTTTCCATTTCCTTGTCCACAGCTGAGGAGAAAGATAAACAAAATGGCAAAGACGACGTTGACAAGGTTCAAAGTGGGCAGCTGGTGGTGGAAGAAGAAAGGGAAAAAGGCAGGGTTGGGTTCTGGGTCTACTGGAAGTACCTTACATTGGCTTATGGAGGAGCTCTTGTACCATTTGTGTTGATAGCTCAGATACTTTTTCAAGTGCTTCAAATTGCTAGCAATTACTGGATGGCTTCGGCTTCTCCTGTGTCAAAAGACGCCGAGCCTCCAGTGAGCATGTCGACACTGATATACGTCTTTGTCGCATTGGCTGGTGCAAGCTTGATGTGCATCCTCGTAAGAACACTGTTTCTTTTGATAGCTGGATACAAGACAGCAACCCTGCTGTTCGACAAGATGCATATGTCAATTTTCAGAGCTCCTATGTCTTTCTTTGATTCCACTCCGAGCGGGCGCATCTTGAATAGGGTAAGAGCAAGTCCAACACTCTCAAATTTCTTGGTTTCTACAATGCTCACACAATCATTTAATTGTGTAGGCTTCAACTGATCAAAGTGAATTGGACACCAACATTGCTTACCGGATGGGCTCTGCTGCATTTTCCATCATACAACTAGTTGGAATTATTGCTGTGATGTCTCAGGTTGCATGGCAGGTGTTTGTTGTTTCGGTTCCTGTAATTGTTGCCTGCTTCTGGTCTCAGGTATTTTATTTAACCTGTTTGTCATCCATGCTGTTTTGTCTGCAAAATCAGCATCTCATTATATTTATCGTTTTGTAGCGTTACTACATTGATACAGCCAGAGAGCTGCAAAGGCTGGTAGGGGTTTGCAAAGCTCCTATATTACAACATTTTGCAGAATCCATTACTGGATCAGCAACCATCAGAAGTTTTGGCAAGGAAAATCAGTTTGTATCAACTAATAGCCATCTACTTGATGCCTTCTCTCGACCAAATTTCTATAACGCTGCAGCAAGGGAGTGGCTTTGCTTCCGCTTGTATGCGCTATCGTGCCTTACATTTGCGTTCTGTTTGATATTTCTGATCAGTCTACCAACTGGTCTCATTGATCCAGGTATGTTCTTACTTGTTTGGAACAGTATTTATACTAAATAGATGGTACTAGTAGATACAATGTGAGTCGATATGATCTTGTAACTAAATTACATCTTGCTTTCATCAATTGCCGGTCTCGCTGTCACATATGGGCTTAATTTGAACACACTGCAAGTATCTTTAGTCTGGTGCATGTGTAATTTGGAGAACAAGATCATATCAGTTGAAAGAATTCTGCAATATATAAGCATTCCCGAAGAGCCCCCTCTTTCAATGTCAGGAGATACGTTGTCTCATAACTGGCCGTCAGAGGGAGAAATTCAGCTGCGTAACCTCCATGTAAATACACTCATCATCTTTTTTTTCTCCTGTTTACTTAGTTTCCTTTTTCTGCATTACCATGTTTTTGTGCAGAAATTTCATATCTTTGCCACTGTGAGTCTATGAGTAAGAGCTTCTTTGTTTTGCCAAATGCGAATAGCAATAGTTCTAGATAGCGCAGATGTGTTACTTTTCAGTTTGATGCAGGTGAGATATGCTCCACAGCTACCATTTGTTCTGAAGGGCCTTACAGTCACTTTTCCTGGAGCCATGAAGACTGGTATTGTTGGAAGAACAGGCAGTGGTAAATCAACCCTTATACAGGCCCTTTTCCGTATCGTGGATCCTACTATCGGTCAGATACTAGTAGACGGTGTCGACATTTGCACCATTGGACTGCATGATCTGAGATCTAGACTGAGCATCATTCCACAAGACCCAACGATGTTCGAGGGAACTGTAAGGAGCAACCTTGACCCTCTCAGCGAATACAATGATGATCAAATCTGGGAGGTTGTTTCGATTTTCACATGCTTAATATCTTGGCAGTCCTCAAATTCTCTTCACAACTATTTAATACCTTTAGTCAGGTTGTATTCTGAATCCTTTTACTCTAATTCCAGGCCCTGGATAACTGTCAGCTGGGAGATGAGGTCAGGAAAAAGGAGCTTAAACTTGACTCACCAGGTCTGATATGATGATATGTATATATTTTGAGACATGCAGTTGGAAGTCTGATACTGAATTTTGCATATCTTTAGTGTCTTCCCCAGTACTGGTCTTTTAAATTTCAAAACCACAGCATATGGTAGTGCTACTGCAGGTTTTTTGAAAACTGAATTTCTTGTGAATTTACCTCGCAGTGGTAGAGAATGGAGAGAACTGGAGTGTGGGTCAGCGCCAGCTTGTCTGTCTTGGTAGAGTGATTCTGAAGAGGACTAAGATACTGGTTCTGGACGAAGCCACTGCTTCAGTGGATACCGCGACGGACACCTTGATCCAGAAAACACTACGGGGGAATTTTTCGGATGCGACAGTCATCACGATCGCGCATCGAATTACCTCGGTCCTTGACAGCGACATGGTCTTGCTTCTTGACAACGGTCAGCCATCAGCTCTTCAAAAAAATCATCGTCGCATCTTATTAATCGGTCTAATCCAATGTGTTTGGCATATGATATTGATCTGACTAAACACCATTCTGGTCTTTCCAGGTGTGGCCGTGGAGCGCGACACGCCGGCCAAGTTGCTGGAGGACAAGTCGTCTCTCTTCTCTCAGCTCGTAGCAGAGTACACGATGAGGGCGACACATACATAGCGAGCGAGGGAGCAAAAGCTCTAGCCATCCTCCTGCCACGCCGTTGAGGCTTCTTGAGCGAGTCTGACTGACCGGTACATGAGTGTGAAGTACTAGCGGATCTACCAGTTCATAGTTTGCTGAAAGATCGAAATACGAGCACTAAGTTTTCATGTTCTGAAGCAAAAAGACGAAAAGGCGCCTAAAAGTCGGTTGAAGTAATATTAATGTCTGAAGAAAGTACATAGTTTGCTGAGGACCGAAAGAACTGAATCCTGATTCATAGTCGCGTTCTTTACGGTGGACTGTACACGCGGGAAAAGTTCGGGGACTGCGTAATTTGTTGGGACTGTGTGATACCTGGATAAACAAAGGAAGTGGTTCAGTTTTTTGCAGTTTACCATTATCTGTCTTAAGACTTAAGAGGTCAGATAACAGACATCTTGGGGGTCCCATCCTGATCGATCTTGTTCTTTTTGTGGGTCTTTGTCGAGTGCAAGAATGCCAGGTATGAGCAGTTCTTATGATTTTTCTTGTTTTTATCTCTAAAGATCACAAGACAATTCCCTCTGTACATAAACCGTGTCCAAAGCTATATATATGTGAAGGCTGTGTTCTATTGAAAAAAGCTACTACTTGTTCGTCACTCTGCAGGTAACTTGCTCAGCTGCTCTGTGACTGAGCAGTAGGTCCCAGGTAGCCGAACTATCATGTATTACTAGCTACTTTTAGTTTTTAGTGAAGTGGCATGAAAGCTCAAAGAGCCCGGATTTAAGTTAATAAAGGCTGGAACTGGCTAAGTACATCACACAAAGGACTGAAGAAAGCTAAGCTAAGCACAGAGACTAAAGCATGCCGCTTGAACCACACCTTCATCGAGCACCTCTGCTGAATGGTAGGCAACACCGAGACTTCGAATGTAGGACGGCTTGCGGAATCGTCGAGTCCCTAAAGAAATCTCCGTGTTCTCCCTGTGCAAGCTTTTAAAATACTGACTTTTCAACCCGTGGCATTCTTCTTTTGTAAGTAGGCTGGTGAATGAAGCAACCCATATTATAGCTTGTAAGGTCTCTGGTGTCAAGAGAAGGGTTCGTGGCTGAATTATACGCCACATTGTTTATCTACTCCTTCCGTCCAAGAATAGATGTCTTGGGTTTTCAAATTTTGGATGAATCTATATACTAAATAGTGTCTAGATTCATCCAAATTTTGATAAATTTGAGACATCTATTTTGGGACCGAGGGAGTACTATTCTTGAGATAGATTGTAATGATTCTTAGTAATCAATTAAGCTGCTTGATTCGTAAAAAAAGAAAACCCGTGTCATCGAGTGATCTTCCACGGAATGATCGATGCAACAGTGTTCTAGATTTGCTTTGGCAGGTGATTTGGTATGTCTGACTTCCACATTTGTGTGATGGATGCTGGCGTTGCAATTCCCATTTTTTGCCGGATGGGAGTGGCAGCAGGGCACAGGAAGAGCATGTGGTTGATGTCCTCTGTCCCCAGTTTGGCATCTGGGGCATACGGCTGAAAGCCTGAAACAAGGATGTTCTTGTGTTTGATATTTGCCCTGGTGTTCAGTGTATTGACGTGAGCAAGACATCCTAAGATTTTCACCTTGTTTGGCCCTCTTGGTTTCCAGATTCATTTGGCCTCCTCATCGGCTGGCTATGTCTGAAGTAGGCTGACAGGCGGCGTCCCACATAAGTCCCGCGTAATCCAAGTTTAGTTGATTCCATCGCTGACAAAACTCGTTAATTTCTACACACGTAGGCAAAATCAGAGCCCGCATAAGCCCCCATCTGTAACCCTAGTCTGGAGCAACTTGTAAGCACCCTTGGTAGAAAAACTTTCCCCATTCAGCAGTACTCTGTCATCTGGTTCATCTGTTAGTGAGGTAGCCTGCAATAGAGGTAACAGAAGGGCAAGTTGCTCTGCCGCCACATTAGTAAGTCGATTGCGTAGGCCGATTTCAATCCCATTAAGCAGAACCTCATGTACAAATGCATTTTTTGGGTCTGGTGTGAGAAGAGTGCAGGCAAGGCAGTGGCAAGTGGTTCAGGTAGTATCTAGGGTTGCAAGTGGGGCCGGCTTGCGGGCAGCCTTTTTGCCTGAGGTCCGTATGCACAATATACAAATTAAAGATTGATTTCTATTACTACATCTAGTACAGTTTATACTGACCGTTCCATTTTACGGGCTGAAGCAGGCCCCGCATCTGCACCCCTAGTAGTATCCATCTATCATTGCCAAAAGGAGGTGGAGTTGCCATTTTTAACCTTGCACTGATGATCTGTAATGACTCTGAGTACTCTGAGATACAGTAGTAGATTGTAATGACTCTGAGTAAATCAATCAAGCTCCTTGATTAGCAAAAATGGAAAACCCGTGTCATCCAACTTCTGTGTTATTCCTAGCGATTATAGAATCATTCTAGGTGTAGATAGAGTGTATAATTAAATACGAGCTAAAAGAAGGAAGAGAATGTGTGCTAAAAGAAACTCGAACATCCAGTGAGGCAGGCAGCAGGATTCCAGGAACCTGATTCTGCGAATGAAGAGTAATATTATACCGGCCGGGAGAAAGTTAAGGCATCAAATCTGCTGATCAAACTCGAAAGCTCTACCACGTAAAGAGAAAAGAACAGATGAACTGATGAAGTGGCACCTTTCTCCGTTGCGAGTGGGACAAGCACCAGAACAGACACGTAAGAGCCCATTTCACTCTCCTGCCCATTCACAAAATTGCTCGATGAGTGCGTGTAAATGTGACCGAATTTTGGAAGCAGACCGTTAGTAGCACCTGAATTTCTTTAATATGTATGGGAAAAGAGATGCTAGCACCAACTTAATTTCCCTAATTCAGTGGAAAAGTATCGTAACTACCTGGCAGATCTCCCTCTGATCAAATCCGAATCACGGTCTATATTAAAACACAGTTCTGATCAATGATGCATTCGCTTTAGTAGTATTCTTAGGATAGATATGTTCACGATGGGAGTTTAATTTAAAGAGGAAAAATATACAGCAATGGTCACGGAACTCAATGTTCTTACCCGCCTTGATCATCGTACATCGTGATACACCATTTATGGTCACCGAGCACACCTGTATGTGTCGCAGACGGCCACTGTCTGTTGTACAACACAGTATATGATGATGTGACACGTGGTGGTCACTAGACTTTCGACGCGCAGGCGGGGGTAGGGGTTGTTGCGAAATGAAGATCAACGCGGTATGCGGTGACGTGCGATGGACACTGGCCTTTCAACGCGTGGGTAGGGTGTAGGGGCTGTTGCGAAATGAAGATTTATTGGGGGGTTATGTGAACCCTTGTCTCTCCACGCGAACTCAGAGCCTAAAAATTCCCCTCTCATTTGTAACCCTAGATCTACAGAGTTGTCGCCTTAGCTAGATCGTGGCTGCGCGGTCTCTTCCGCCTCCATGTCGTACGGAAGATTCTCCCGCTCTTCTCAGCGTGACCAGACCCTTTCATCCCCTGGCCAGACTGTGGTTGGATCATCAAGCGATACATCTCCGACACGCCTCAACATATTGTTGGAATTATGCCCTAGAGGCAATAATAAAGATGTTATTATTATAATTCTTGTTCATGATAAAGTTTATATTCCATGCTAGAATTGTATTAAGCGGAAACTTTGATACTTGTGTGGTTTATGAACAACGCCGTGTCCCTAGTACGCCTCTATGGACTAGCTCATTGATTAATGATGGTTAAGGTTTCCTCATCATAGACATGAGTTGTCGATTTATAATGAGATCATATCATTGGGAGAATGATATGATGGCAGACCCAAATCAAGCAGAGCAATTAGATCGTGTCATCGTGTTCATCTTTGCGAAGCTTTTTCTTATGTCAAATATTGTATTCCTTAGACCATGAGATAATGCAACTCCCTGGTATCGGAAGAAAGCTTTGAGGTTATCAAACATCATCCTATGAGAGGGTGATCATAAAGGTGTCTCTCAGGTGATCGGAAAGTACTTGTTGGGTTGTATGTATCGAGATGGGATTTGTCCCTCCCAAATCGGAGAGATATACTTCGGGCCCACTCGGTAATCGATATCAACACCGCTTGCAATCACGTGGTTAAGGAGTTAATCACAAAGTGATATCGGATTACGGAACGAGTAAAGTACTTGCTGTGAACGAGATTGAACTAGGTATGCCGATACCGACGATCGAATCTCGGGCAAGTAAAATATCGTGTGACGAAGGGAATATATATATGGGATTAATTGAATCCTGGCATCGTGGTTCATCCGATATGATCATCGATGAATGTGTGGGAGTCAATATGGGTTTCCAGACCTCGCTGTTGATTATTGATAGAAGATCATGTCTGCATATTCTCGAACCCGTAGGGTCACACACTTAACGTGTCTTGACGCTAGGATAGAATGGATAATTGGTTTATGAGTTCTTGTTCGGAGTCTCGGATGAGATCCAGGACGTCAGAAGAGGTTCCGGAATGGTCTGGAGAATAAGATTCATATAAGGGAAAGCAGTTTTTGGATTTCGGAATTGTTTCGGATTGTTCGGTATTGTACCGAAAGCTTCTAGAACCTTCCGGAGTGGGACCAACGTGGCCCCACGTGTCGGGAGGGGGCGTGGGCCTACGAGGGAGTGCCCTGGCCGCATTAGGCCAAGGGCACAAGGCCCCATAGGCCCATCCGGCCAAAACAATAGGGAAACCTTCTAGAAGGAGGGGGAAAACTTGCCCCCCACTCCAACCCTTGGGGCAAGCCGCCCTAGGGCTTGGAGGAGGGGCCAAGGGGGCCGGCCAGCCCCCTACATATAGAGGGCAGGGCGCAGCCCTCCTCTCCTACTCCTTCAACCCTAGCCGCCATACTGCTGCCCTCCAGATCTCTCTCTCTCTCTCTCTCTCTCTCTCTCTCTCTCTCTCTCTCTCTCTCTCTCTCTCTCTCTCTCTCTCTCTCTCTCTCTCTCTCTCTCTCTCTCCCGACTGCGCGTAGGCGAAGCCCTGCCGCAGAAACTCTCCACCTTTGCACCATGCCGTCGTGTTGGAGATCCAATCTATCTCTCCACCCCACTTGCTGGACCAAGGAAGGAGGAGACGTCGAGGTGTCGTACGTGTGCATCTCTCGGAGGCATCGTCACTTGCGGTGTTGGATCGGATCGGATCGCGAGGAGGAGAAGCTAGTACGACTACATCAACCACGTTCCGTTGAACGTTCCGCTGTGCGAATCTTCAAGGGTATGAAGATCTCATCTATCCCCCCTCGTTGTTTGCATCTCCTAGATTAGATCTTGGCTTTCCCGTTCGCATCCGTAGAAAATTTTGATTTACTATGCTGCGAAACCCTTCAGTGGTATCAGAGCTAGATCTATGCATAGATGTGTTTCACGAGTAGAACGCAACATGCTTGTTGAGGGCGTTGATGTTTTCTGTTGCAAGCCTCTTGTTTGTGTACTTCTTATGATGCGGGATAGTGAGATCAAAGCGGTCCAGGCCAACTTTACGCGACCTCGTTCGCGAGACCGGCTCCGCACTTGACGTGTGGCTTGTTCCACACATGCGGCTGGTGGATGCCAGTTTCTCTCACTATAGTTGTCATGAGATTTTCACCAGATGTTGGCAACCATAATATCACCGTTGTGGCTTTCCGTAGGTAAGAATCGTTCTTACCTTGTTACTCCCATAAGCCACATAAAACATGCAACAACAAAGTAGAGGCGTCTAACTTGTTTTTTGCAGGGAGTGTTTCTGTGATATGGTATGGCCCAAGATGTGATGTGTATGTTGTATGCAATGATCATGTTTTGTAATGTTTCACGACTTGCATGTCGATGAGTACACAACCGGCAGGAGCCATATGGATGTCTTTATAATTGTGTATGACCTGTGTGTCAACTTCTTATACGCCATGTAATAGCTTTACTTTATCGCTAAGTAGTTAGCAATAGTTATAGTTGCTATTCGTGGTGGAGGCAATCATGGTGGAGTGATGGAGATCATGCTGACACGCACAAGATGGAGAGCATTGCGCGGAGATTGGCTATATCATGTCACATAAAATTATATGCATGTGATGTTTATCCTTTTATGTATCTTATTATGCTTAGATCGCGACGGTAGCATTATAAGATGATTCCTCACTTAAAGATCAAGATAAAACTGTGTTCTCCCCATGTATGCACCGTTGCGAAAGTTCGTCGTGTTCAAGCATCACGTGATGATCGGGTGCTATAAACTCTACGTTCACATACAACGGGTGCAAGCCAGTTTTGCACATGCGGAAATACTTGGGTTTGACTTGACGAGCCTAGCATGTACAGACATGGCCTCGGAACACACGAACCGAAAGGTTAAGCATGAGTCATATGAATGATATGACCGACACTTTGTTGTCCACCATTGAAACCACATCTCTTCTCGTGAAGATCAGATTAGGTGTGGTGAATTTGGATCATGTTCACTAAACAACTTGAGGGATGTTGAATTTAGTGGGAGTTCATCTAGTAATTTGATTAAGTTGAACTAGTTATCATGAACATAGTCTAAATTATACTTGCAAATTTTGTAGATCAAATGGCTAAGTCCAACTTCAACTTCAACGTTTTTGCTGAGAAAGAAAAGCTTAAGAACAATGGGTCTAACTTCACCAACTGGTTCCGCAATCTGAGAATCATTCTCTCTGGCGGACAAAAGGACTATGTTCTTGAGAAAGCGGTAGGTGACGCCCCTGTTGTAGATGCGCCGGCTGATGAGAAAGCTGTTTATCAGTCGCGCAAGGATGATTATGGTGTGATTAAGATCACCATGTTGTTTGCTATGGAATCGGACCTTCAAAATCGTTTTGAGGAGTTCCCCGGGCCCTTTGAGATTCTTGAGGAACTGAAAACTATGTTTCAGACTCAGGCCCGTTCTGAGAGATATGAGATCTCTGAGAAATTCTTTAACTGCAAGATGGAGGAAGGGAGTTCCGTTAGTGAGCACGCCATTAAGATGTCGGGCTACACTCAACGCCTTGAGCAACTGGACTGCAAGATTCCAGAGGAGCTCAAGATTGACAGAGTTCTGCAATCACTCCCTCCTAGCTACAAAGGTTTTGTAGTTACTCATAATCAGATTGGTTCCATGGATACGATCACTGAGCTCTTCGCTAAGCTGAAAGCTGCGGAGGTGGACATCAAGAAAGATAATCATGTGTTGATGGTCAACAAGCCCCCCAGCTTTAAGAAAGGTAAGGGTGCTAAGAAGCCCTTCAAGAAGGGCAGCGGCAAGCGCGTTGCCCCTGCAGAGAAGAAGCTCAAGTCTGGACCTAAGCCGGACACTGAGTGCTTCTATTGCAAGGACAAGGGTCACTGGAAGCGCAACTGTCCGAAGTACTTAGCGGACAAGAAGGCTGGCACCATCAAAGGTATATTTGATATACATGTTATTGATGTTTTCCTTACTAGCCCTCGTTGTAGTGCCTGGGTATTTGATACTAGTTCAGTTGCTAATATTTGTAACTCGAAACAGGAGCTACGAAATAGATGGCGGCTAGCAAGGGATGAGGTGACGATGCGCGTTGGCAACGGATCAAGAGTTGATGTGATGGCCGTCGGCACGCTCTCCTTAGTTTTACCTTTGGGATTAGTTTTAAACCTCAATAAATGTTATTATGTGCCTGCGTTGAGCATGAACATCATATCTGGATCGTGTTTATTGCAAGACGATTATTCATTTAAATCAGAGAATAATGGTTGTTCTATTTATATGAGTAACATCTTTTATGGTCATGCACCTGCTATGAATGGTTTATTTCTTCTGAATCTCGAAAGCAATGAAACACACATCCATAACATTAAGGCTAAGAGATGCAAAGTAGATAGTGATAATTCAATTTATTTGTGGCACTGCCGTCTAGGTCATATTAGTGTAAAACGCATGAAGAAACTCCATTCTGATGGACTTTTGGAGTCTCTTGATTTTGAATTATTTGACACGTGCGAGCCATGCCTCATGGGCAAGATGATCAAAACCCCGTTCTCCGGAATGATGGAGCGAGCAACGGACTTGTTGAAAATCATACATACCGATGTATGCGGACCAATGAGTGTTTCGACGCGCGGTGGATATCACTATTTTCTCACTTTTACTGATGACTTAAGTAGATATGGGTATATCTATTTAATAAAACATAAATCTGAAATGTTTGAAAAGTTCAAAGAATTTCAGAACGAAGTGGAAAACCATGGTAACAGGAAAATTAAATTTCTACGATCCGATCGTGGAGGTGAATATTTGAGTTATGATTTTCTCACGCATATTAAAGCAAGCGGAATCGTTTTGCGACTCACGCCACCCGGAACACCACAGCGTAATGGTGTGTCTGAACACCGGAATCGAACTTTATTGGATATGGTGCGATCGATGATGTCTCTTACAGATTTGCCGTTATCATTTTGGGGTTATGCATTAGAAACCGCTGCATTCACTTTAAATAGGGCACCATCTAAATCTATTGAGACGACACCGTATGAACTGTGGTTTGGTGCTAAACCTAAGTTGTCGTTTCTTAAAGTTTGGGGATGCGAAGCTTACGTCAAGAAGTTGATGCCGGACAAGCTCGAACCCAAAGCGGAGAAATGTGTCTTCATAGGATACCCTAAGGAAACGATTGGGTATACCTTCTATCACAGATCCGAAGGCAAAGTGTTTGTCACAAAGAACGGATCCTTTCTTGAGAAGGAGTTTCTCTCGAAAGAAGTGAGTGGGAGGAAAGTAGAGCTAGACGAGGTTATTGAACCTCCTCTTGAGTTGGAGAGTAGCGCAGCACCTGAAATTGTTCCAGTGCCGTCTGTACCAACAATAGAGGAAGCTAATGACAAGGATCATGAAGCTTCGGATGATGCTACTACTGAACGTCGCAGGTTAACAAGGTCGCGTGCCCCTCCTGAGTGGTACGGCAACCCTGTCTTAACTGTCTTGTTAGTAGACAACAGTGAACCTGCGAACTATGAGGAAGCAATGATGAGCCCAGACTCTGAGAAATGGCTAGAGGCCATGAAATCCGAATTGGGATCCATGAGTGAAAACCAAGTATGGACTTTGGTGGACCCTCCTAGCGACCGAAAGGCCGTTGAGTGTAAATGGATTTTCAAGAAGAAAACGGACGCGGATGGTAATGTTACTGTCTATAAAGCACGGCTTGTCGCGAAAGGTTTTCAACAAGTTCAAGGTGTTGACTACGATGAGACTTTCTCTCCCGTAGCGATGTTTAAGTCCATTCGGGTTTTATTAGAAATTGCTGCGTTTCATGATTATGAAATATGGCAGATGGATGTCAATACTGCGTTCCTCAATGGCAACATTGATGAAGAGTTGTATATGATGCAACCCGAAGGTTTTGTCGATCCTAAGGATGCTGATAAGGTGTGCAAACTTCAGTGTTCCATTTATGGACTGAAGCAAGCATCTCGGAGTTGGAACCTTCGTTTTGATAAAGTGATCAAGAGCTTTGGATTTGTTCCAAATTGCTATGAAGCTTGTATCTACAAGAAAGTGAGTGGGAGCTCAGTGACATTTTTGGTACTATATGTGGATGACATATTGATTATCGGAAATGACATTGACATGCTTAACGATGTGAAGAGTTATTTGAACAAATGTTTTTCAATGAAAGACCTAGGGGAAGTTGCTTATATATTGGGCATCAAAATCTATAGAGATAGACAAAGACGCCTGATAGCTTTAAGCCAAAGTACATACCTAGACAAAGTTCTGAAAAGGTTCAGAATGGATAAGGCAAATAAAGGTTCAGTGCCTATGTCGTCAGGTAAGATATTGAGCAAGGCTCAGTGTCCAGCTACGGTAAACGATAGAGAAGCTATGAGCAAAGTGCCTTATGCCTCGGCCATAGGATCTATCATGTATGCCATGCTATGTACTAGACCGGATGTGTCCAATGCTCTTAGTTTGACGAGCATATACCAAAGTGATCCAGGAGTGGAACACTGGACAGCTGTGAAGAACATCCTAAAGTATTTAAATAGAACTAAAAGAAATGTTCTTAGTCTACGGAGGTGATGAACAGCTCGTCGTAAAAGGTTACGTCGATGCTATTTTCGACACCGACAAGGATGATTCTAAATCTCAGACATGATACATTTATATTTTGAATGGAGGAGCTGTGAGCTGGAGAAGTTGCAAGCAAAGCGTGATCGCAGGATCTACAATAGAAGCGGAATACATGGCTGCTGCAGAAGCGTCAAGTGAAGGAGTTTGGATCAGGAACTTCATCACTGAGCTTGATGTGGTTACAAGTGCCTTGGACCCACTAGAGATATTGTGTGACAACACTGGCGCCATAGCACTGGCTAAGGAACCAAGATATCATCCAAAGACCAAGCATATCAACCGCAAGTTTCATATAATTCGAGATTATATAACAGATGGAGATCTGAAGATTAGCAAAGTACATACGGATCTGAATGACGCAGATCCGTTGACTAAACCTCTTCCACGAGCAAAACATGATCAGCACCTTAGTGCCATGGGTATTAGATTGTTGCCAGATGTAAACTAGATTATTGACTCTAGTGCAAGTGGGAGACTGTTGGAATTATGCCCTAGAGGCAATAATAAAGATGTTATTATTATAATTCTTGTTCATGATAAAGTTTATATTCCATGCTAGAATTGTATTAAGCAGAAACTTTGATACTTGTGTGGTTTATGAACAATGTCGTGTCCCTAGTACGCCTCTATGGACTAGCTCATTGATTAATGATGGTTAAGGTTTCCTGACCATAGACATGAGTTGTCGATTAATAATGAGATCATATCATTGGAAGAAAAAGCTTCGCAAAGATGAACACGATGACACGATCTAATTACCCTGCTTGATTTGGGTTTGTCCATCATATCATTCTCCCAATGACATGATCTCATTATTAATTGACAACTCATGTCTATGGTTAGGAAACCTTAACCATCATTAATCAATGAGCTAGTCCATAGAGGCGTACTAGGGACACGGTGTTGTTCATAAACCACACAAGTATCAAAGTTTCCGCTTAATACAATTCTAGCATGGAATATAAACTTTATCATGAACAAGAATTATAACAATAACATATTTATTTTTGCCTCTAGGGCATAATTCCAACAGTCTCCCACTTGCACTAGAGTCAATAATCTAGTTTACATCTGGCAACAATCTAACACCCATGGCATTAAGGTGATGATCATGTTTTGCTCGTGGAAGAGGTTTAGTCAACGGATCTGCAACATTCAAATCCGTATGTACTTTGCTAATCTTTAGATCTCCATCTGTTATATAATCTCGAATTATATGAAACCGGCGGTTGATGTGCTTGGTCTTTGGATGATATCTTGGTTCCTTAGCCAGTGCTATGGCGCCAGTGTTGTCACACAATATCTCCAGTGGGTCCAAGGCACTTGGAACCACACCAAGCTCAGTGATGAAGTTCCTGATCCAAACTCCTTCACTTGACGCTTCTGCAGCAGCCATGTATTCCGATTCTAGTGTAGATCCTGCGATCACGCTTTGCTTGCAGCTTCTCCAGCCCACATCTCCTCCATTCAAAATATAAACGTATCCTGTCTGAGATTTAGAATCATCCGGGTCGGTGTCGAAACTAGCGTCGACGTAACCTTTTACGACGAGCTGCTCATCACCTCCGTAGACCAAGAACATTTCTTTAATCCTATTTAAATACTTTAGGATGTTCTTTACGGTTGTCCAGTGTTCCACTCCTGGATCACTTTGGTATCTGCTCGTCAAACTAAGAGCATTGGACACATCCGGTCTAGTACACAGCATGGCATACATGATAGAACCTATGGCCGAGGCATATGGCACTTTGCTCATGGTTTCTCTATCGTTTACCGTAGCTGGACACTGAGCCTTGCTAATATCTTGCCTGACAACATGGGCACTGAACCTTTCTTTGCCTTATCCATTCTGAACCTTTTCAGAACTTTGTCTAGGTATGTACTTTGGCTTAAAGCTATTAGGCGTCTTTGTCTATCTCTATAGATTTTGATGCCTAATATATAAGCAGCTTCTCCTAGGTCGTTCATTGAAAAACATTTATTCAAATAACTCTTCACATCGTTAAGCATATCAATTGCATTTCCAATAATCAATATGTCATCCACATATAGTACTAGAAATGTCACTGAGCTCCCACTCACTTTCTTGTAGATACAAGCTTCGTAGAAATTTGGAACAAATCCAAAGCTCTTGATCACTTGATCAAAACAAAGGTTCCAACTCCGAGATGCTTGCTTCAGTCCATAAATGGAACGCTGAAGTTTGCACACCTTATCAGCATCCTTAGGATCGACAAAACCTTTGGGCTGCATCATATACAACTCTTCATCAATGTTATCATTGAGGAACGCAGTCTTGACATCCATCTGCCATATTTCATAATCATGAAACGCAGCAATTGCTAATAAAATCCGAATGGACTTGAACATTGCTACGGGAGAGAAAGTCTCATCATAGTCAACACCTTGAACTTGTCGAAAACCTTTTGCGACAAGTCGAGCTTTATAGACAGTAACATTACCATCTGCGTACGTTTTTTTCTTGAATATCCATTTGCACTCAACGGCCTTACGGTCGCTAGGAGGGTCCACCAAAGTCCATACTTGGTTTTCGCTCATGGATCCCAATTCAGATTTCATGGCCTCTAGCCATTTCTCAGAGTCTGGGCTCATCATTGCTTCCTCATAGTTTAGAGGTTCACTATTGTCTACCAACAAGACAGTTAAGACAGGGTTGCTGTACCACTCAAGAGGGGCACGTGACCTTGTCGACCTGCGACGTTCAGCAGTAGCATCATCCGAAGTTTCATGATCCTCATCATTAGCTTCCTCTCTTGTTGGTGCAGGCGGCACTGGAACAATTTCAGATGCTGCACTACTCTCCAACTCGAGAGAAGGTTCAATAACCTCGTCTAGCTCTACCTTCCTCCCACTCACTTCTTTTGAGAGAAACTCCTTCTCAAGAAAGGATCTGTTCTTTGCAACAAACACTTTGCCTCCGGATCTGTGGTAAAAGGTATACCCAATCGTTTCCTTAGGGTATCCTATGAAGACGCATTTCTCCGCTTTGGGTTCGAGCTTGTCCGGCATCAACTTCTTGACGTAAGCTTCGCATCCCCAAACTTTAAGAAACGACAACTTAGGTTTAGCACCAAACCAGAGTTCATACGGTGTCGTCTCAACGGATTTAGATGGTGCCCTATTTAAAGTGAATGTAGCGGTTTCTAATACATAACCCCAAAATGATAACGGCAAATCTGTAAGAGACATCATCGATCGCACCATATCCAATAAAGTTCGATTCCGGCGTTCAGACACACCATTACGCTGTGGTGTTCTGGGTGGCGTGAGTCGCAAAACGATTCCGCTTGCTTTAATATGCGTGAGAAAATCATAACTCAAATATTCACCTCCACGATCGGATCGTAGAAATTTAATTTTCCTGTTACGATGGTTTTCCACTTCGTTCTGAAATTCTTTGAACTTTTCAAACATTTCAGATTTATGTTTTATTAAATAGATATACCCATATCTACTTAAGTCATCAGTAAAAGTGAGAAAATAGTGATATCCACCGCGCGTCGAAACACTCATTGGTCCGCATACATCGGTATGTATGATTTTCAACAAGTCCGTTGCTCGCTCCATCATTCCGGAGAACGGGGTTTTGATCATCTTGCCCATGAGGCATGGCTCGCACGTGTCAAATAATTCAAAATCAAGAGACTCCAAAAGTCCATCAGAATGGAGTTTCTTCATGCGTTTTACACTAATATGACCTAGACGGCAGTGCCACAAATAAATTGAATTATCACTATCTACTTTGCATCTCTTAGCCTTAATGTTATGGATGTGTGTTTCATTGCTTTCGAGATTCAGAAGAAATAAACCATTCATAGCAGGTGCATGACCATAAAAGATGTTACTCATATAAATAGAACAACCATTATTCTCTGATTTAAATGAATAATCGTCTTGCAATAAACACGATCCAGATATGATGTTCATGCTCAACGCAGGCACATAATAACATTTATTAAGGTTTAAAACTAATCCCGAAGGTAAAACTAAGGAGAGCGTGCCGACGGCCATCACATCAACTCTTGATCTGTTGCCAACGTGCATCGTCACCTCATCCCTTGCTAGCCGCCGTCTATTACGTAGCTCCTGTTTCGAGTTACAAATATTAGCAACTGAACCAGTATCAAATACCCAGGCACTACAACGAGCGCTAGTAAGGTAAACATCAAGAACATGTATATCAAATATACCTTTAATGGTGCCATCCTTCTTGTCCGCTAAGTACTTCGGACAGTTGCGCTTCCAGTGATCCTTGTCCTTGCAATAGAAGCACTCAATGTCCGGCTTAGGTCCAGACTTGAGCTTCTTCTCAGCAGGGGCAACGCGCTTACCGCTGCCTTTCTTGAAGGACTTCTTTGCACCCTTACCTTTCTTAAAGCTAGGAGGCTTGTTGACCATCAACACATGATTATCTTTCTTGATGTCCACCTCTGCAGCCTTCAGCTTAGCGAAGAGCTCAGTGATCGTATCAGTGGAACCAATCTGATTATGAGTAACTACAAAACCTTTGTAGCTAGGAGGGAGTGATTGCAGAACTCTATCAATCTTGAGCTCTTCTGGAATCTTGCAGTCCAGTTGCTCAAGACGTTGAGTGTAGCCCGACATCTTAATGGCGTTCTCACTAACGGAACTCTCTTCCTCCATCTTGCAGTTAAAGAATTTCTCAGAGATCTCATATCTCTCAGAATGGGCCTGAGTCTGAAACATGGTTTTCAGTTCCTCAAGAATCTCAAAGGGCCCGGCGAACTCCTCAAAACGATTTTGAAGGTCCGATTCCATACCAAACAACATGGTGCTCTTAATCACACCATAATCATCTTTACGCGACTGATAAATAGCTTTTTCATCAGCCGGCGCATCTATAGCAGGGGCGTCACCTAGCGCTTTCTCAAGGACATAGTCCTTTTGTCCGCCAGCTAGAATGATTCTCAGATTGCGGAACCAGTTGGTGAAGTTAGACCCATTGTTCTTAAGCTTTTCTTTCTCAGCAAAAACGTTAAAGTTAAAGTTGGACTTAGCCATTTGATCTACAAAATTTGCAAGTACAATTTAGACTATGTTCATGATAACTAGTTCAACTTATTCAAATTACTAGATGAACTCCCACTAAATTCAACATCCCTCAAGTTGTTTAGTGAACACGATCCAAATTCACCACACCTAATCCGATCTTCACGATAAGAGATGTGGCTTCAATGGTGGACAACAAAGTGTCGATCATATCATTCATATGACTCATGCTTAACCTTTCGGTTTGTGTGTTCCGAGGCCATGTATGTACATGCTAGGCTCGTCAAGTCAAACTCAAGTATTTTCGCGTGTGCAAAACTGGCTTGCACCCGTTGTATGTGAACGTAGAGTTTATAGCACCCGATCATCACGAGGTGCTTGAACACGACGAACTTTCACAACGGTGCATACATGGGGAGAACACGATTTTATCTTGATCTTTAAGTGAGGAATCATCTTATAATGCTACCGTCGCGATCTAAGCATAATAAGATACATAAAAGGATAAACATCACATGCATATAATTTTATGTGACATGGTATAGCCAATCTCCGCGCAATGATCTCCATCTTGTGCGTGCCAGCATGATCTCCATCACTCCACCATGATTGCCTCCACTACGAATAGCAACTACAACTATTGCTAACTACTTAGCGATAAAGTAAAGCTATTACATGGCGTATAAGAAGTTGACACACAGGTCATATACAATTATAAAGACAACCATATGGCTCCTGCCGGTTGTGTACTCATCTACATGCAAGTCGTGAAATATTACAAAACATGATCATTGCATACAACATACACATCATATCTTGGGCCATACCATATCACAGAAACACTCCCTGCAAAAACAAGTTAGACGCCTCTACATTGTTGTTGCATGTTTACGTGGCTTATGGGAGTAACAAGCTAAGAACGATTCTTACCTACGGAAAGCCACAACAGTGATATTATGGTTGCCAACATCCGGTGTAAATCCCATGACAACTATATGAGAGAAACTGGCATCCACCAGCCGCATGTGTGGAACAAGCCACACTTCAAGTGCGGAGCCGGTCTCGCGAACGAGGTCGCGTAAAGTTGGCCTGGACCGCTTAGATCTCACTATCCCGCACCATAAGAAGTACACAACAAGAGGTTTGCAACAGAAAACATCAACGCCTGCAACAAGCATGTTGCGTTCTACTCGTGAAACACATCTACGCATAGATCTAGCTCTGATACCGTTGAAGGGTTTCGCAGCATAGTCTCTACTACTTAAAAAATACGAAGTGTTCCGTGTTCAGCCATCTCGCGTTTCGCTTCGTCGCACATCCTTCTCGCCCCCCTCCCAAAAAAAACCAGGTAGAACCACATGTTCGCTGTGATTGTCGTGCATCCAGATCCTCCCCTTTCACCGCCTCCATCGCCCACCTCCTACCTGCCCCTGGCTACTCCGGCGCCGCTTCCCACAACTGTTCCGCCATGCCAGCACTAGGGACAATACCCATTACCCCGCCGCCATGGATCCCAGCTCTCCGCCACCATGAATCCTAGCCCTGTACCCCACCAAGGCTCGTGCTCTCTCTTCATGGATCCGAGTGACGTCCAGATCATGCCTCCGCACACGCCCACCCAGCATTTCCTCAACATCATCTGCTCACTGCCCACACACTTCCTCGCCAGCCGCTGCACACGAGTCGGCGGAGCAGCGACCTCCTGTGGAGCACTCTCCCTCGGCACGAGCTGGCGATGCCGCATCCCCGAGGCCCAAGCGGCGTGCAATAACGAGGTAGTGGACCATTGGTGCACCCCCCGTCCCTTCATGTTGATCTAATCCTGCCGCCATTACAGGTAAGCACCTTGTCACATACTGTCCCCAATCCAAATGTCACAGTGGCCAACATACGGCGGGGTTGCCACTGTTGGTCAAGGATTTATCATGTTCAGGATTGAAGTCTAATGGATTGCAGTTTAGTTCTCAATTGATTCCAATGGAGATGCGAACTCTATAGCTATCAGAATCTAAAATATTTTCTTACTCGGATTAGATTATCTTTTGTTATCTGAGCAGATGAAATTCAGATTACTGTGCATGCTCTGGAACTTCCAGGTTTGCTTCCGATTTTAGAGGTCCTTGAGCTGCAGTTTTTCTGCTATACATGGTTATTCTGAACACCAATTGCAGGTAGGTCCATGGAAAGGTTTATTTAACAATAGTGAATTAGGATTCTGTTCCCATCCTCTAATAATGCTTTTATCATATAGCAGGTGTAGTTGTGTATCAGTGATCGTGTTTTTATAGTTCAATAAAATGCATTCTTTCGAACGCAGAAGATATGATGATATTAGGCTATGTATATGAAGACGTCTTCAATGTCATCTTCGTTGGTAATATTTACCATATAGAATCTGTCATGACGTCTATTCCTTCACTATTCCATTTCTTAGAACCAAAGGGATTTCAGTAAAATTATATAGAATTTCAAACCTTACAGCACTTAGAACGAGGCAGTAGCACGATGCTGCTTGAAGTGTACCGGGACAACCTTCATGTGATCTGTGAGTACTTGAAGCTCCGTGCCTGATGCCTTCCAAGAATCAGTGCCAAGGTTATATGCATGGGACATTGCTTACATGTTGAACAATACTTCTAATGTTGTTCAGTTGAATCCTGTCCACATTTTTAGTTGGACATTTTTTATGAATAACGGTTGTGTCGATGGCTTATAAAAACCCTCTGAAAAATACATGTTACGTTGTTTTAGTGGCAGATATAGATCTTTATTCATATTTATGCTTATTCATTGGAAGCTACTTAATTTTTGACTGAATTATAGCATATGAAGATACATATCTAACATCACTAATGCATTTGCTAAGTTTACTTGGTCTATTTCTTTTATTTTGGTCACTGTGATTTCACAACTTGAGATCAGAATATAAAAATTGCTTTCAGATTCGTATTAAGGGAGAGTCGTCATTATGAGATACTTCCATTTTATTCATCTTTAGGTAGATTATATTTCTGGCTACACCTGCTCATTTACCATGCTTCACTTCCATTTTCTATCTTGCTATGAAAAGCAACCGGTAATACTCTTGATTCTCAAATATGTAGTGCTGACAGTCAACTAACTAAACTCATAAGTGCCTCCCTTCCTACAGCCGACGACATCCAGGACACCTGGAAGAGGTTACCATCTTAACTCCCGTTTCCACATTGACCTTCCATTCTAGCTGCAACTCTGTAGCAAATAATAGAGTGGCATTCATTCAGATCGTTCAGAAACTGACGGTCGTTTTTGGTGTTTCAGCATGGGGTTGAGGGCGGACCAGAACGAGGTGTGGATAGAGTATGCATGCCTAGGTGGCTAGAATAGTCAGCCCATGAAACAAACACAAGTTGATTGACAGGGTTCCTCTAATCTTGGCTTGTTTTTCTCTGATATGTTACGGGGAGTTGGGATGTTTTTTAGATAACGAGTAATCTTGTTTATTGGCTTATACCAAAGATGCTGGATTTGGTCGGCTTAAGGGATCTTGATCTACTAAAACATTTCACAGAATGCACATTTTCTTGCAGATCTAAACTTCCTTCAAAACTAATGTAAGTGATGTACATCTAGAGCTACCAAATTGCCGAAGACTGAGCTATATCATTTACTGGGCGCATAACCTTGCAAATATTTTTTGCACACATGGCTGGTGGCGGAGCTACGGGGGAACATGTCCATCGTGACGAGGATGCATGTCCGATAGGTACATGTATTCTTGGGTGTCGGGATGCAGTCGATGTTGAGAGGGATGGATGACATGCTGCTAGAGAAACAAGACTGAATTATATTTTTGCACCTGCTATGAGTATATGCCTACATTATGTTTCTAGGTGCAGAAATATCCAGAAACGTGATGAGTACAATACTTATCCTATTAAAAAATAAGATTGTTGAAATAGTTGCTATTTTAAACCTTTTCTCCTCCTTCTATCGACTAAGAATAAATATTGACAAATCTTTATTGAGTTGGTTGTTTCCATTTGATAACGTGATAGGTTGGCCTCATATTGAGATGGAAGTTCACCATAAACAAACTTAACTGATGATGATTATTTTTCTTGTACTATAGAGGCAGCTATCAGCGTCCACGGTCAAGGTTATTTTCCTTTTACTAGAAAGGAATGGATCGTCATGTTTCATTTTTAAAGTTCTTTTCGGGTGCATTATCAATCAGCTGTGACATGTATCAAGGTGTGTAGAGACCATGGGACATCACTGTGACATATACACATATGTCCAGCAGCGTCAGGGGAGACAAGGGGGTGTCTTTTATCTTTCAAACATACATATTTATATAATGAAGCAATTAGAAGCTGATATAATCAATAAGGATATTGTTGATCTGCTCAGTTTTTCAACCACTTTTTTTCCGTGTCATTGTGTATAGAAGAAGATTCTATTCTCATTTACTCGGGTTATTGTTTGTCTTCAAAGATTATGTGGTGCTAATGCTTCAAGACTACTTTCACTCCCAATTTAGAGAGGTAAGAATCCATTTTATTTCTAGAGGGATTAGCAGCAGTACTACATTTCATTAGCACAAAAAATAAACTTGGGTCTGTTATCTGTTCTTAGATTATACTTTCTAACAATAAGCATCTTTGGTTAAATAATCTTTCTCAAGTAGACTCAAGCAGAGTTTTTTTACGATGCTCATTCGCAACTGTAATTTTTCTTGTTGATATTGCATTCATATGTATTTTCTTGCTCCATATTTACATGTACAAAAGGCAAACTTTAGCTGTAATATTGCCTTTTTCTACCATGCTACATGTGATGATGTGAATTCCTCATGTGTTTGAATGCATTAACAAATATATTACTCTTATCTAATACTTGAAGTAACTCTCTGCAGAGCAGTTCAAAGTTTGCCTTGAGTATAGAGGAAGGAAATGAGTAGCGGTATGAATTTGTGACATACACGGATGATAATTTTTTCTGAGAGTACACCTGGACACAGACGATCTCAAACCAAGAATACCATGGTGGTAATCTAGCTTGCATGCGTGCAAATATTATATACATATTTTCCTTTACAAATAGTTTGCCTTAGTATTTGTAGGGATGGTATATTATTTGTGTACATATGGAACACATTAGTATCTGCAGGAATTTTGTACATATTGATGTAGGAACTATGTAGAGCAAGCAATTGGATCCTCATCTTGCAAATAGAGTATTTGAAATAATATATGCAATTTGTTGCCCAAACTCATGATATATGCAATTTCAGTTTACTGGTTATATATGCTATTGACATTGCAAGAATAAGCCCTATTGGTATAATCACAGTTGCATATATAATGTTTGGCAAGGTATTCGAAGCTCTCGCAAATCTCATTCATGTTTTACTTCTAAAGACCTTGGAGACTTCACAATGTATTTTCGTACTGATATGAATAACAAGTGTATTTACCTGTCCATATATGCAATTCCGGTTATGCATCGAGTCTGATGTGACTCATGGTTTTAAAGGCATTAAGGCGTCTTATCGCGGTTTGTGGCGCCCTAACGCCTAAGAGACGCTTAGGCGGACGCTTTAGTCGCCCGGCCGCCCAAAGCGGTCGCTTTTCCAAGACGAAGGTGGAGCGCCTTGATGCCTATAAAATCATGATATGACTAGACTAATTTGGACAAATAGAATTCCATTGGCACTTCTGTGGTAACAATACAAGTTTATCGAGAACCTAGGCATGCTGCTGCTATAGTATTTTATGTTTTATTTGCTTGTGAGTAGTACTTCCAGACCTCTATATCATTCTCGCCATTTGAAACATTTTAGCTGCAATCCAATCGATTGACTAGCCTTATAGATTAAAATAATAGTGAATCAGAATTAATCACATCTACACAGTTTTAATAATTCGTCCGGTGTTTGGTAAGAGTAGCATAGTGGCGGACCATAGAGAAAATGGTTTTGGTTATGAACCCAAATGATCTCAATCAAGGTCAACGGAGTTAGTTAGTATATTTTGTAATCAGTAAATGGTTTTATTATAACTACTGAATTGTGTTTTTTCTTCTCATGTACTCCTAGATGCTATGGATCCAAGGTCTTCTCTATACAAACTTGGAGATAACTAGCTACTTAATTCTTTACATGGAAGTCTTATCCTGAACTAGCCTGACTCGTTGCTTGTACATGGTACACACTCTAATTCAGATATTCGATTAGAATTACTTTCCGCCAATAAGTTAAAAGGCTTGTTCTTGAAAATTCCAATAGGAAAAACAGTTGATGCACTACTAAGCTTTTGTTTAAAGAAGCTTATGCTTCATGTTTACGCCGTTCATTTGGCATCTCCTTCACCTGGTACCCACGTAAATGCTATGCAGATCATCTGTTTTTTTTGTTGCAATCTTGTGTGACTTACTAAATGTGAATTTGTTGTATGTTAACATAACTTATATGTGTGATTGTTCGCTGTGCTTGAATTGAGAAGACGAAGATAGTGGGTGAAGGATTAAGCGGAAGAGTGATTCTAAAGGTATATGTTTGACATGGTTGATGCCAATTCACTAGAAATATAAATATTGTCCATTGTTTGTCGGCTAGAAAGATATCATCCTTATGTCTTGGGTTTATTTTCCTCGCTACACATTAACGCATGAGGATATTTAGAATATATTATCCCGTTGCAACGCACGGGCACTTTACTAGTAAATCAAAAAAATTCTACGGATGTGAACGGGAAAGCCAAGATCTAATCTAGGAGATGCAATCAGCGAGAGGGATAGATGAGATCTTCATAGCCTTGAAGAAATCGCATAGCGGAATGTTCAACAGAACGTGGTTGATGTAGTCGTACTAGCCTTCTCCTCCTCGTGATCCGATCCGATCCAACGCCACAAGTGGCGACGCCTCCGAGAGATGCACACGTACGGCACCGCGACGTCTCCTCCTTCCTCGGTCCAGCAAGTGGGTTGGAGAGATAGATTGGATCTACAGCACGACGGCGTGGTGCAAAGGTGGAGAGTTTCTGCGGCAGGGCTTCGCCTACGCGCAGTCGGGAGAGAGAGAGATCTGGAGGGCAGCAGGTAGGCGGCTAGGGTTCAAGGAGGGGTGGGAGGAGGGTGCACCCCTGCCCTCTTTATATAGAGGGCTTGTTGCCCCCTTGCCCCTCCTCCAAGCCCTAGGGCCGGCGGCCACAAGGGTGGAGTGGGGGGCAAGTTTTCCCCCCCTTCTAGAAGATCCCCTAGGGTTTCCCCTAGGGTTTTGGCCGGCTGGGCCTATGGGGCCTTGTGCCCCTGGCCCAATGCGGCCAGGGCACTCCCTCGTAGGCCCACGCCCCCTCTGACAAGTGGGGCCACGTTGGTCCCACTCCAGAAGCTTCTAGAACCTTCCGGTACAATACCGAACATTCCGAAACAATTCCGAAATCCAAAAACTGCTTTCCTTTATATGAATATTATTCTCCGGACCATTCCGGAACCTCTCGTGATGTCCTGGATCTCATCCGAGACTCCGAACAAAAACTCATAAACCAATTATCCATTCTATCCTAGCGTCGAGTCATGTTAAGTGTGTGACCCTACGGGTTCGAGAATATGCAGACATGATCTTCTATCAATAATCAACAGCGGGATCTGGAAACCCATATTGACTCCCACATATTCATCGATGATCATATCAGATGAACCACGATGCCAGGATTCAATTAATCCCATATATATATTCCCTTCGTCACGCGATATTTTACTTGCCCGAGATTCGATCGTTGGTATCGGCATACCCAGTTCAATCTCGTTCACAGTAAGTACTTTACTCGTTCCATAATCCGATATCACTTTGTGATTAACTCCTTAACCACGTGCTTGCAAGCGGCGTTGATATCTATTACCGAGTGGGCCCGAAGTATATCTCTCCGACTTGGGAGGGACAAATCCCATCTCGATACATATAACCCAACAAGTACTTTCCGATCACCTGAGAGACACCTTTATGATCACCCTCTCATAGGATGACGTTTGATGACCTCAAAGCTTTCTTCCGATACCAGGGAGTTGCATTATCTCATGGTATAAGGAATACAATATTTGACATAAGAAAAAGCTTCGCAAAGATGAACACGATGACACGATCTAATTACTCTGCTTGATTTGGGTCTGTCCATCATATCATTCTCCCAACGACATGATCTCATTATTAATCGACAACTCATGTCTATGGTTAGGAAACCTTAACCATCATTAATCAATGAGCTAGTCCATAGAGGCGTACTAGGGACACGGTGTTGTTCATAAACCACACAAGTATCAAAGTTTTCGCTTAATACAATTCTAGCATGGAATATAAACTTTATCATGAACAAGAATTATAACAATAACATCTTTATTATTGCCTCTAGGGCATAATTCCAACACAATTGTTTACCCTTAGATGCTTTCTCGTTTGGTATGCGAGTTGGTAATCTCGGGTTTGTTACTTCACTTATGTTATATCTATCTGTTGGTTACCGTCTTATGCACTCGTCTATATCTGTTTAGACATCTGTTATAGCGTATCTCTATAGAAATGTTGTAGATGTTTATCTTTTTCCACTAAGTTATCCCTTTGGTTTTATAAAGACTTTATGAGGACCTTAGGTTCTCACATCCGGATTTGTCAGACTATTAGGCCTTTCCTTTTGGAGGCTACATAGTCGATGAAGCAGGTGAATACATTCACCTTCTCGCATAGAGTTTCTAGGGCAAAGATCTTGAGATCCGTTGGAAGGGTTATTTGCTTATGTTCAGGGCATCTTATGCCATTTTTTTATCTTGATCCGTACTTGGATTCTTTATTCGCTTCCGCTCAATGACTGGTGTATGTGGACATTATTCCTATGATATGATTATGTAATTTGGATCTTGCCTATCGGCTTTGCAATATATTTATACTGTTCATAGATGAATGTGTTCTAAGGTACTCTTATACGGTCATACTTCATACAGGCTCACTTCTGTACGAGGGACACATACCTTCAGGATATGTTTGCTTACTTGTCGCTACAACTCTATTGTGGGGTCAAACCACCATCGGGTTATATCGACACATGTCCCTAACATATTGTCTAGGGTTTATAGACGTGATGCCCATATGAATGCTAATCAAACGTATAATGTTGTTCTAAGTAATATTATATTATTTGTGAACAGTTTTATGCCTACCATACTTCATGAGAGAGTAGACAAGTGAACCTATGAACCTCGGTCCAGCTTTTATTATAAGAAATCCCTTTTACTTGTTTTTATTGTCCTTTATATTTTTTTGCAAGAATTAAATTAAAAAAATACTTTTACTTTCTGCAAGCATAAACAAAATCCCCCAAAGAACTTTATTTTATCATTTCTACTTTCTTGTCTAGTTATAAATCATCTACTTGAGAGTCACCATCATCAAGGTCCTCCTTTCTTGCCTTGCCTTTCATTCTAATCTTATTTTCTATCTTATCCTCACCATCTACATTGTCAGCATCCAACTCATCATATCCTCACTAATGGCATTCGCTGAACCATCATAATCTAGATCATCTTCATGTGACACTTCATTCCCACAACTTGCTTATGTTTGCTCTTGATTCCTTCCCTTATTGCACCATCTTGTTGACCATCATTGTTACAGTCATACTGAGACAACTTGGTCCTGGCTTCAATCCTTGTCTTCTTTCTAGTCTATTTTCCTCACATATCTCTAGATACATGACTTGAATTGGTACTAGGTTATCAACTTCACCCATTGGTTGTATTGTTTGCATAGGCTCTTGCATGGGTAATGATAGGTCGTAGATCAACATGGAATAGAGTGACATCATCCCAGTTCATTGTCCTAATTGATTTATCATGATCAACATACAAAGTGCTGAAATGATGCCCAATCTCAACAAATGTACACATGACAGTTGTGCCTTGTTCATCTCTAATCCGCGGTGCCATGGCCACGACCTCATCTCTTCCTCTCGCACATCAGGATGATTGCACTGAGGTCGGAGGATGCAGCTCACGTGGTGCTTTTGTTGGAGCGGAGAAAGGGAAACGAGGAACACAACGGAACTCGCGGGAGTGGGGTGGTGATTTAGCAAATTAATCAGTCCGCACGAACAATATCCAACTAGTGGATGACGATGGGGACCACCGCACGGGTATCGCGTTGTACAAGTCATACACGTATACTTAGATTGCCTATTTCAACATTAAAATGTAAATTGTATATTCTCCCACTGTTTCGGTTTACAAGTTATACGCGTATACTTAGATCGCCAATTTTAACATTAAAATGTAAAATTGTATAGCATAAAAATTATACCTTAGAAAGTTTAGATTTATATTAAATAATATAATTTTTGTATTATATAATTTATATTTAGTGGTCAAATTGACTACCTAGATATGCACACGAAACTTGTAAGACTAGTCACAATGGGGTATCATAGATAAGTAGATACTAACTCATGCATGCAAAAAGCTAACGAGAGAGATCATGATAGTATCATAGGTAGATACCGTATCATAGCACGTAGAAACTAAAAAAATTAGCGTGAAATGAATCTTGAACACAAATTTACATTGAGATTCTAGAAATCAATAAATTTTATGGGATCATGATACTAGTACTCCCTCTTTCCCGATTTAAAGGACATAATTTGTAAACCATGCAATCCTAAAATATTTAGACACATAAGTATTTAATATTTGTATTACTCTCGTGTGAAAAGAATAAAATGCTTGCATGCACATGTGTGAACAAATTTAAACGCTTTGCTGACTCTTTTTCTTCTCATGCATGTTTTTTTCCACATTATTAAATGAAACAATTAGAGAACATCTAAGGGCTAGAGAATTGTAAAGTGTGTCCTTTAAACCGGAACGGATGAAGTAAAAAGAGTACTCCCTCTGTCAATAATTATCCTGCGTTCTAGGTTTAGTCAAGTTAAACTTTATAAAGTTTGCTAGAACATATAGAAAAAACTATAAACATCTGTAACATCAAATATATATAATATAAAAATAATCTTATAACGATTCTAATGATATTTTTGTTGTATTATAGATGTATATAAATTTTTCAGAATTGCTATTTCTCAGGCGCTATTTCTCAGTCGCGCGTCCCACCGTACGATTTGCTTCGCGATTCGGTCTGTTTTTTATAGTACTCTGTGGTGTGTGTGCTGTATCTTTTACCTTTTTAACGGGAAACTGAAGTGGGCCTGTACGAATTTACTATGCGCTGTCGCTAGCTGTGTACAGAAAACCCCAGGAATCCACTATGTGCCGCTCGTGCTGGATGGGGTTGTCTGTCTATGGGCCGATGATCCGTCTGTTTTTTTAATTTGCTGTTTTATTTCTGTTGTAACTAGGAGTGCATTTTCTTTTTCTGGATTTTTTCTTGATGTTTATAATTTTTCAAAAATTCAATTTTCCTTTTTTTAAGGTTTTTTGTTCATGTTTTTTGGTATATTTTTGTTTTATGTCGTGAATGAACTATTTCAAACCCCCTTCAAATTTTTTTCTCTTCTATTTTGGTCATGAATGAACTTTTTTGTAATTAGTTTTCTGCTATTTTTTTCTCATGTTCGGTTTTTCTCTGCTTTTCTTTTTTTTGGTTTTTTATTGGTCTGTTGTTTTTTTAGAAAATCCATTTTTATGTTTTTGAAATTTTATGTTTTGCTTGTAACAAGAACGCTCCGAGCCAGTTGCAATTATGTATCGACTAGGATTTTGGGATTTGAGTCATTTTGCAATTTTGCTTGTAACTAGAACGCCCGAGCCAGTCACAAATATGTTGTGACTAGGATTTTTGAATTTGAGTCATTTGCATCTTGCTTGTAAGCAAGGACGCGCGGAGTCGGTCGCACGTATGTTTGCAACTGAACCATACCCTAGTTGCAATCATGTTGATACTTTTTTTTTAGATTTTGAGTTATTTGCAACTTGTTTTGTAACCGGGAATATATTGAGCCAGTCGCAAGCATGGTGTGACTGAAACCCTAGTTGCAACTATGTCGCGACTAAATATACTTGGATTTGAATTATTTTGTAATTTGCTTTATAATCGGGAATGTACCGAGCTAGTCGCAAGTATGTTGTGACTAACCCCTAAACCCTTGTGACTTGGGGGGGACTTGATTTACATCGGCGGGCCAGTTGCAACTTGCTTGTAACTGGTGCCCCGCTGGAGGGCCAGTTGCAACTTGGTTGTAACTGAGCTCTGCTGGGTCCCAGTTGCAACTTCCTTGTAACTGAGCACCCATCGGTGTGGAGGGGGTGCAGTTGCAACTTACTTGTAACTAAGCTCTGACGGGTCCCATTTGCAACTTGCTTATAACTAGGGCCCCGCCAAGGGGACAGTTGCAACTTGATTGCAACCGGGAGGAAGGGGGACCTTATCGGCGAGACCTCATCGTGGGGAGTCATTTTTGCAACTTGCTTTGTAACTGGGAATGTTTTGAGCCAGTTGGAAGCATGGTGTGACTGAAACCCTAGTTGCATCCATGTCGCGACTGGATATACTTTTGGATTTGAGTCATTTGCAACTTGTTTTGTAGCCGGGAATGTATTGAGCCAGTCGCAAGCATGGTGTGACTGAAACCCTAGTTGCAACTGTGTCGCGACTACATATACTTGGATTTGAATCATTTTGTAATTTGCTTTGTAATCGGGAATGTACCGAGCTAGTCGCAAGTATGTTGTGACTAAGCCTAAACCCTTGTAACTTGGGGGGGACTTAATTTCCATCGGCGGACCAGTTGCAACTTGCTTGTAACTGGGGCCCCGCCGGAGGGATAGTTGCAACTTGGTTGTAACTGAGCTCTGCTGGGTCCCAGTTGCAACTTCCTTATAACTGAGCACCCATCAGTGTGGAGGGGGTGCAGTTGCAACTTACTTGTAACTGAGCTCTGACGGGGCTAATTTTTTTTAAATAATACATTTTTTATTGATTTTCACAAATAATACGCAAAATGGGCAAATTGCAATTCTGACGGTCCATCGTCCGTTCAACAGACGACAGAGATGCTTCGTCTGTTGAAGAGACGACACAATGTATCGTTTGTTGGGAGGACGACGGCCCAGAGCTTCGGTTGTTCGACAGACGAAAGGGCTGTTCGCCTGTTGGGAGGACGACGGCACTGTTCGTCTATTGGAAGGACGAAGGGTGCATTGCTCATGCAAGGTTGCACTGATCGGCAGTGTTGCTGCTAAATAATCGTTCGCTGCTGTTTTCCTCGCCAATCCTTCCCGCCGAATTTTCCCGCCAGTACTCCCCGCCGATTTTTCCCGCCAGTACTCCCCGCCAATTTTTCCCGCCAGTACTTCCCGCCCTTTGTTCCCGCCACTACTTCCCGCCCTTTTTTTCCCGCCACTACTTCCCGCCCTTTTTTCCCGCCTATTCGGTTCGGTGCCTCTATAAATCCGGGCAACGAGATGTATCCTTTAACCCAGTTCATCTCTTCCTCCTCTTACTCTCTCATTTCCCTCCTCTCCTCTTGCTCTCGCATTTCCCTCCACTCCTCTCCACTATGACCGACGTGTCTCCCTGGCCTCTAGATATGTCCATTGGGCTTCTCCAAATAGCCAGGACTGTTGTGATAGGCGATGAACCAGGCACCTGGGATACGTTGGTAACGAACCATGATGCTCTCGTTCTGCTTGGTGAGTCACTTCATCGAAGAGGGTGGAAACTGAAGACCCCAAATCAGGTACGAGCAGACCTTCTCAGGATCCAGGCAAGGTGGGACAAGCTCACCTTCAAGAGTGAAGCTCGCATGAGGGAGCGGTTTGATACACCTTGGTCCTGGATAGAAGAGAGCGAAGATGAGGATGATATCTTCATGCCGCCACCCGTTGGAAGCAAGGCAAGAGCTGAGTGGGACAAGAGGCAGGAGAAGAAGAAAGCGCATGACAAGAAGAGTCAAGCTGACATGACGGAGCAGGTTGTGGCACCTAGGGCCTGGATAGAAGAGAGCGAAGATGAGGATGATATCTTCATGCCGCCACCCGTTGGAAGCAACGCGAGAGCTGAGTGGGACAAGAGGCAGGAGAAGAAGAAAGCGCGGGCCAAGAAGAGCAAGTGCGAGGGATCGTCCAAGGGAAAGGGCGATGCATCATCGAAGGGAAAGGGAAAGGCATCATGCTAGGGATAGATAGGACTCTTATTTATGTACCGCAAGTTATGTTGAACTATGTTGCAAGTTATGTTGAGTAGTTTGTCGAATAAAATCATGAAATAATAGAATGATGTCTCATACATAGATAGGTAAATGACTGATACATAAGTAGATATCGCTGGTGTCGACGACGAGGTGGCGGAGGCCTCGGTGTACTCCATCCATATCTGTGGGGTGGCATCACATCACGGCGAGGTGCAGTTGACCCTTCACCTTGATCCTGTATATCCTGTGTGGGGATAGGTGGTGGAGTACCTGGCTGATACTGGCCAAACCAGTCTACCTGCTCGTGTTGTGTCTGCTGATCACGGTCGTCAGTACTGTCCCATGTAACGGAGTCTCCTGCTAGTGTACAAGAAATTAAGTACTGAACAATGTCATACTGCATCTAACAATAGTAGGGAAGGGACACGCTTACCATGAGGATGAGATTGTGGTCGATAAGCAAAGTCCATGTAGGGGATCGGCTGCCGATGCTGCCATTGTTCGAAAGTAATCTGGTTCTGCTGCAACTGGTCGATATTAAACTGCGATTGCTGCCACGGGTCAGAAGTAAACTGTGATTGCTGCCACCCCGAGCCTCCAGCCTGGTCTGGAGGTGGTGCTCTCGGCGGCGCCTGCTGTGAGAGTCGTGGACGAGGCCCGCGGCGGAGTGGTGGAGAAATATGCTCCTCGTGCCATCCCGAGCCTCCAGCATGGTCTGGAGAAGGTGGCTGCTCCATGGATCGACGTGGGGCGCGCTCCTCCACCGAGTGACGCGGTGGGCGCTGCTGCGTGGATCGACGTGGGGCGCGCTCCTCCACTGAGTGACGCGGTGGGCGTTGTGCTTCTCGGTGTTGAACGACGTCTGAGACGCTAGTGCACGTGATGGCCGCGTAGATACGCCACAGCTTCTCCTTGACCCGCCGGGCAAAGGACTGAGCCTGCTGACGGGGCACAAGAGGAAGGGTCGAAAGCGATCGTCCATACTGAGCCACCTCAGTCTGTAGCTCCCACGTCATATCGGCCTGCATTTGTCTCATAGTTAGGTATGCACTATATAGGCACTCATGTTGATTATGCTCTAAATAAAGTACTTACCGCTGACTGTCTGGACTCCAGTGTTGACTGGCTAGGGTATATCTCATCGTCATGTGCGTGTGGAATGGGACGTAGCCGTGTCATCGATATGTACCTCTGTAAGTATCCGTGGAATAGCTCCATATCTTGTGTTGGTGCATTGTGCCACTCGTTGACGTAAATCCCCACCCGTTGGAGCCATTGAGTGGCGGTCTTGCTACTTTTCCGAGAGTACCTGTCATTAGAATTTGTTAGACCATCATTAAAGAACATAGATGAAGTATAAGACGCATTCCTTATGTACATATATTTACTTACGCGTGCACGACATCTGGAAGGGGAACATCCGGACGCGGGGGATCTACCATCTGGCAAAGACCGAACTGCCGCATGACCCTCTGTTGAGACATCTCCTCAACTTGGCAATCAAAGATGATCTTCGATGTAGTCAGCCAATACTCTCGATCTCTAGTGCACATAATAGATAACCCGCCGGGATATCGTGCGTGTCGTGTCTGCAGGGTGTACGGCTCCCAAATCACGACATCCTCTTTCAGTGTGTCGAACTGCTCGCTTAACGATGGATAGCATCTAACGACTTGCTCTCCCGCGAAACGACACTGCATGACAAAATAGTTGTTAGTAACTTTCATATTGTAGTACCAGAAGTGCAATTTATTAAGACATTACACTGACCTTGCGACGGGTCCAGTGAGTGCCAAATGTAGGCAAGTCAATTTGCTCTTCGTCGAACAGCAGGTTAGAGTGATAGACAATTATTTCATGTTCCTGGTTGCCGACTATTTGGTTGACACTTACTTCTGGACGGCCGATGGGGAACCTCTCCCATGACCATAGTTGCAGCAACAATGAGCATCCTAGCAAGACAGAACTGTCCTTGGTTAACTGGCAAGCATTGCACATACCTCGGTACGTAGCTGCTAAGACAGCTGAACCCCAACTCCACTGTGTGCATTCTTCCTGGCACGTCGCCTCCGCGATCCCTCTAGCAAAATGGATGTATCGCGCACTAATGGTCGACACGTGGTTCTCAGTGAACATCACCTTCCCGAGCAGCCACATAATGTATGCCTCCAGGCTGCGTGTAATCTGTGGCGCAGTCATCGGAGTGGCCGGGAACCCAAACCTCTGTATCTGCATTGGCAAATAGAACAATTTTCAGTACATGATACCTCTCCAACAAAATAGAACAAATAAATGAAACACACCTGATACTGCTCCAACCATCCAAATTTTGGCCCATGATTGTCATGGCCAAAGGCCTGAGCTCCATCACGGATGCCAAAGAATCGTTGGGCCATGTCTTGGACCCAATTTGCCGGTGGATCCACTGGGCCTATGGGCACGCCAGCCAACGGAAGTCCCAGCAAGTACGAGACGTCCTGAAGGGTAGGAGCCATCTCTCCCCATCGAAAATGGAAAGTGTGAGTCTCAGGCCTCCATCGATCCACCAAGCACGTGAGCAAAGACGAGTCATACTGTAAGCGACTAGTCTGGAACCCAAGTTGTCGCCCTTCTATCTCCTCCATACGAGTGGCCTCAACCAAACGAACGAAGGGTAAGAGCCTAGCCCACTTCAATCTACATAAGAAGAAAGCAGAACAGTTTAGTCACATTGGCCCATAAATATCCCAATAGCAAGAGAAATAAATGTCACATGCCTCTGAAGCCAATCAGGATGTATGCACCAGTTCGAAATGGGAGTGCGAGTCACTAGGTGCTTCAAGGACCCTGGGTTAGCATCCAGTACCGTCGACCGGTGCTTTCTATCTATGTCAGCATTCAGCAAAGATCCCGCCATCTGCACATTAGTTCCACACATATTGCAAATTTAAGACATAGTTCCACACATATTGCAAATTTAAGACATAGTTCCACACATATTACAAATTTAAGACATAGTTCCACACATATTACAAATTTAAGACATAGTTCCACACATATTACAAATTTAAGACATAGTTCCACACATCTAGTTTCTTCCTCTGCCTCTTCTTCCTCTGCCTCTTCTTCCTCGGCTGCCACGTCCACGAGGAGCAGCTCCACCAGTCCCGAAGATGTGGCAACTGGTGTTTATATGACCAAATTGATTACACAGAAAACATTGCCTAGTAGGGCCTCCGGCTTCAGATTCATCCATATCATTACGGATGCGGACACATTGTTGCCTTCCTCTTCCTGTCCGCATCAGTTCAAGATCTGGGATGTAAACCCTTTCACCTGGATTTACTTTATTGAAATTTTCCCATGCCCTATATCCCATCATCTCGCCTGTCCACGTATTGACCACTGCGTCCTTAAGGAAATAAGGAGACACAAACGAGATCGCATCCATACCCATCAGCCCGCATGCAGCTAGTATATGAGAGCAAGGCAGATGCAACAACTTGGGTTTATTGCACGTGCACTCACACGTTGGCCAGGCTTCGTTGCCTATCCTCACCTCCTGTGTCTTTACCTCTTCTCCTGTTCCAATCCGGTTGGAAGGGAGGCGTACCTCGAACCTTCTTTCCTGATTACCGATGGCGATGACATGCATGGACCGAGCCTTCTCCATCTTGGCATCCATGTAATGCATGATCTTTGAACAATACCTCGTGTTTGGGTTGTTCATGATATGCATCTGAGCCATCTGGAGTCTGTCTCTGAAATACTTCAGAGTTCCGGTGAAAATACACTCCACAATGGCTGTTAATGGTAGATCCCTACTTCCTCTCAAGACAAAGTTGTAAGTTTTGGCCAGATTTGTAGTCATGACGCCAAACCTAGCACCATGAGTGTCATGCAACAGAGACCACCTCTCTACAGGCTCGTGTTGTATCCATTCCTGAAATTTTTTAATCCTTCCTTCTCCTAGTACCGGGTTGGTCAAATCCTGGCAAGTCACAAAGGGCAATGGGTTCTTCCTCCGGTGGTGTTGCTCCTGTTGTTGCCTGTGCAGCTAACGCCGCTGCATGAGCCGCGACCGCTGCTGCTCTAGATGCTCTCCTCTGAGTCACATGTTTTTTAGTGAAGTCATCAAGATAGCCACGACACTTGATATACTTCCACTCTTGGTTCTGCTTGCAAAGCTTCTTGAATAGGTTCATAAGAGCCTTGTTCCTGAACTGTGAGAAAAAATTGGCCCCTAGATGCCGCATGCACCAACAACTCAGCATGTCCAGCCATGGAGTTACTTCATCAGGAGTGGGCTGTGTGAGCTTCTTTATCGCGCTTAGTATACCTGGATGCCTATCATGAAGCACGCATACATTCGGTGTATCTCTCACAATTGCTATATTCAGCTGCCTGAAAAACCATACCCAACTCTCGGTGTTCTCGCTCTCCACGAAAGAAAAAGCAAGTGGAACAACTTGATTGTTTCCATCTTGGCCTATGGCAGTCAATATCTGACCCCTATACTTGCCAGTGAGAAATGTACCATCCACACAGATGACTGGTCGACAGTGAGTGAAAGCTTCTATGCATATAGCAAATGAGAAGAACACTCGATGAAGTACCCTCAAATTAGGTTCCTGTGGTAATGTAAAGTGTTGGATGTCCACGTAGGTGCCTAGATTCCTAGCCTGCAGTGTCTGGAGCATCCTAACAACACAGTCATACCCGTCTCGAAACGAACCAAACCTTGCCTCCAGTGCCCTTTGCTTAGTCCTCCAAGCCTTCCCGTATGAAATATTGTAGCGGAATTTGACAGAAACTTTGTGAATGATAGCATTCACCCCCATGGCTTTGCCCTCCACTATCTCTGTGTACAACAGTCTAGCCAGGAGGGTTGACGTGAGGTTACGATGGTCCCGAAGGACACTTTCAAGTGTGCATGTGTGCATCACAACATCGGTGACCTTCCAGTTTGTGTCATACCTAGGGACATGGGCATGCACCCTTGCAGGACATCCAGCTTCCTCGCAAACCAATGTCAAATATTGTTGTGATGACACCTTCGTTTTCAAGACCCGTTGCATGGACATTGACCACTCAACAATTGCTTCCTGCAGATGTCTCTTGCTAGGATATAATGCACCCAGAGAGATGTTGTTCGCGTGATAATGCCACGCCGAATCATGCCCATCGTTCACAGTCATTGCTGCTGTGTTGTCATTATTCCATGATGCCGGAATAGGTTGGCCGATCTCTTCTTGATCAGACTCGCCAGAATCATCAGTCGTATCACTGTTGCCTTCTGAGTCTTTGGCTTCCATTTGATGTTGCAACAAACCATCATATATATCGTCCTCATCAGCTTCGCCACTGAATATGTCTTCCCCTAATCCTTCACCACCGTCCTCTGATACATAACCATCACCCCGGTGTGTGCATAGCTACTGTGACCTAATTCATAACCGCCGCCACCCTCTTGGCCCTGACTACTCTGGCCATGATCATAACTACCTCCAGCATGACCGGTCTGACTACTCTGGCCATGATCATAACTACCTCCAGCATGACCGGTCTGACTACTATGGCCATGATCATACCCAGCCTCTTTCGCCACAGGTAATACTAAGAGACTGGGGTTAACTTCTCTTTTCTGGCAAGCTTGCACAAATTTGACCCATTTCTGTTGCGCTTCTATTGGCCTTAAATAAAAATTAGGGGTTTGCCTTGACTTAGTCCATAAAGCATGCACACCGACAGTATGGGTAGGAGGGAGCCCTAAACGAACACATAACCAATCCTTCAACTGAGTAACAGGCACTGTTTCAGGATTCTGAAGCACTTCATCCATAAATCTAAACTCGCCCAAATCAACTCCGTGCTGGTTTATTCTGACGGAACCAGGACCATACAAGAACCTAAACACTACATTATTTGACATGATTTTTGACCTAAAAAATACCGAAAATAGTCAAAAACAGGTACATTGACACATAATACTCTACAAATATCTTGCATCTAACAGACCCCATCAAAGGCTACCTATAAACATACACACATGACTGCAATTATAAAGAAATTAGGGTTTACCATTGAAGCGTGCGAAGTCCTGCCGTGCAGCTGCCTCAGGTCAACGGATCAGCACCTCCACCATGCACCTTCCTCAAGTCCCAGCACCAGCCTCCACCATGACCATTGCTCAACAAGAACACCACCAGATCCCTCCACCAAAACGACTCAAATCACTACACCAGGCTATCCCATTAGTAGATCGGGACTCTACTAGCTTGCTAATGTGTTAGAACAGCGAGTTTGGATAGAAATCTGGGCTACAAATCGGTGCAACAGCTGATAAAATAAGAGCAAGCGAGAGAGGAAGAACAACCAGAGAGAGAGGCGCGCGAGCTGGGAAGGACGGCGACGGGCAAGCACGGGCAGGCGCGTGACGACGGGCAAGCACGGACAGGCGCGTGAGCTAGCTATATGCTAGGGCGCGTCGTCCGTTCAACGGATGAAACGCCCTTCGTCCCTTCAACAGACGACGAAGCTGACCCCCTGTCACCCGACAGCTCGACAAAGACGCGTCGTCTTTTGAAGAAAAGAAGACAACTCGGTTGTCTTTTGAACAAAAGAAGACATGTCGGTCGTCTTTTGAATAGACGAAGCTACTGTTTGCCCGTTTTGCGTATTATTTGTGAAAATCAATAAAACAATATATTATTTTAAAAAAATTAGCCTCTGACGGGTCTCAGTTGCAGCTTGCTTATAATTGACAACGACGTCAGCGACTGAGAAGACGCCTGGAACTTACTTATAATTGACAACGACGTCAGCGACCGAGAAATAACTATTTCTCATACGCCTGAAACTTGTTTATAATTGACAATAACGTCAGCGACTGAGAAATAGACACTCCCTAAATTTTTCTATACGTTTGGTGGTCAAACTTTGTATCCAGATGCATGTTATTTCCGAACAGAGTGAGCAGTGAACTTCTACTCCGGGGACCATAAATTTCGTGTCGGGATCTACCCGTGATCAATGAAGGCAAGAGCGTTGAGTTCAGTGGCCATTTGACCATTCTCGAGTTCAAAACTAGAGACGGCAGTTGCTGTCGTGCGCTGCACGAGACCCCGCGCCGCACCCGGGATTCTCTCATCTCTCAACTGCCTCCCCAGCTTGTTTCTTCCTTTCTGGTGGAAGGAGGGACACCTTCGGTCAAAACCCCAATTTAACCTGTCCCCTTTGTTTACCCCAGACCAGATTGGATTGGGTTCACCGAGGCGCGGAGGTGAGGAGGAGGAGGAGGAGGAGGAGTTCCCCCTTCTTCTCTCTCCGTCGCCGATCGGGTGGCCGCGGTGAAACGTGCGGGGATAGGGACAGGGGGTGGCGGTACCTTGCATCCCAAGAAGGCGAGCAGAGCCGCCATCGCCGTCACGACTTCTCCCCCTGCGACCGATGCCGCCACGGTGACCCACGTGTCGTGTCGCCGCCTATTTAACCACACGCTCGCCTACTCCACTCAGCCACCTCCGTCGTGTACCAGAAAGGGCTCTCCCTCTCCAGCACCTCGAGGCAGAGCCGCACCAGCGGGGAGATGATCAACAACATCAGCGTGGATGCTGACCGTGTGGGTCTCTTCTCATGGTACATGCATGACCTCTGGTTGGTGCCGCTCCAAGTGGCCATGGCATTGTTCACCCTCTACTCCACCCTCGGGGTTGCCTCGCTCGCAGCCCTCGGTGCCACGGTTGTCGTCATGCTTGCCAATGTGCCTCCGATGCAAATGCAGGAGAAGTTCCAGCAGAAGCTGATGGACTGCAAGGATGTCAGGATGAAGGCGACATCTGAGATCCTGCGCAACATGAGGATTCTTAAACTGCAGGGGTGGGAGATGAAGTTCTTGTCCAAGATCATTGACCTGAGGAAGGCAGAGGAAAGCTGGCTCAAGAAGTATCTTTACACGTCCACCGTGGCCACCTTCGTGTTCTGGGGTGCCCCGACCTTCGTCGCTGTGGTCACCTTCGGAGCCTGCATGGTCCTAGGGATACCATTGGAGTCAGGGAAGGTGCTGTCTGCATTGGCCACATTCCGGGTGCTTCAAGAGCCAATATACAACCTTCCTGACACGATCTCCATGATGATTCAGACTAAGGTGTCTCTTGACAGGATAGCATCTTTCCTTTGTCTCGAGGAGTTGCCGACAGATGCCGTGCAGAGGTTGCCAAGTGGTAACTCCAATGTCGCAATTGAGGTCAGCAATGGGTGCTTCTCCTGGGATGCCTCGGCTCAAGAGCCAACGCTGAAGGATCTGAACTTTCAAGCTCGCCAAGGCATGCGTGTTGCAGTCTGTGGGATGGTCGGCTCTGGAAAATCAAGCTTGCTCTCTTGCATTCTTGGTGAGATGCCAAAGCTATCAGGAGAGGTCAAGACTTGTGGTACAATGGCATATGTCAGCCAGTCGGCATGGATACAGAGCGGCAAAATTCAGGACAACATACTGTTTGGCAAGGAGATGGACAGTGAGAAGTATGACAGGGTCCTTGAATCATGTTCGCTGAAAAAAGACTTGGAGATATTACCATTTGGTGACAAAACAGTCATCGGAGAGCGAGGCATCAATCTTAGTGGCGGGCAGAAGCAAAGGATTCAGATAGCCCGAGCTTTGTATCAGGATGCTGACATCTATTTATTTGATGACCCGTTCAGCGCAGTCGATGCCCATACAGGATCGCACCTCTTCAAGGTATAATATGATCTTTCTTTGTTCAGTTAGATGTTTGAGAACACATTTCTTAAGGTTTGTACCATTTGCAGGAATGTTTGCTTGGGGTTTTGAGTTCAAAGACAGTTGTTTATGTTACACACCAGATTGAATTCCTACCTGCAGCTGACCTTATTCTGGTAAGAATTTCATTGGCAATATTTCCTGTAAATGTATTGTCATAAATTGTTTGGTTCTCCTTATAAGATAATTATAATGTAGGTAATGAAAGGTGGGATAATAGCACAAGCAGGCAAATACAACGAAATTCTTGGCTCGGGGGAAGAACTAATGGAACTGGTTGGTGCTCACCAAGATGCTCTCACAGCATTGGATGTGATTGATGTTGCTAACGGAGGCAGTGAGGCTCTCTCTTCTAGTAGTCCAGCAAGCCTTTCCTTGCCATTGTCCACAGCTGAGGAGAAAGATAAACAAAATGGCAAAGAAGATGTTGATAAGGTTCAAAGTGGGCAGCTGGTGCTGGAAGAAGAAAGGGAAAAAGGCAGGGTTGGGTTCTGGGTCTACTGGAAGTACCTCACATTGGCTTATGGAGGAGCTCTTGTACCATTCGTGTTGATAGCTCAGATACTTTTCCAAGTACTTCAAATTGGTAGCAATTACTGGATGGCTTGGGCTTCTCCTGTGTCAAAAGATGTCGAGCCTCCAGTGAGCATGTCGAAACTGATATACGTCTTTGTCGCATTGGCTGGTGCAAGCTCGCTGTGTATCCTCGTAAGAGCACTGTTTCTTGTGACAGCTGCTTACAAGACAGCAACTATGTTGTTCGACAAGATGCATATGTCCATATTCAGGGCTCCTATGTCTTTCTTCGATTCCACTCCGAGCGGGCGCATCTTGAATCGGGTAAGTTAACACTTCCTCAGATTTCTTGGGAAATACAATTTATTGGCTTCGATAATGCTCACACAATAATTTAATTGTTTAGGCTTCAACTGATCAGAGTGAAGTGGACACAAACATGGCTTACCAGATGGGTTCTGTCGCATTTTCTATCATACAACTAGTTGGAATTATTGCTGTGATGTCTCAGGTTGCATGGCAGGTGTTTGTTGTTTTCGTTCCTGTAATTGTTGCCTGCTTCTGGTATCAGGTATTTTATTTAACCTGTTTGTTCTCCATGCTGTTTTAACTGCAAAATCAGCATCTCATTATATGTATCGTTTTGTAGCGTTACTACATTGACACAGCCAGAGAGCTGCAAAGGCTGGTAGGGGTTTGCAAAGCTCCTATAATACAACATTTTGCAGAATCAATTACTGGATCTGCAACCATCAGAAGTTTTGGCAAGGAAAATAAGTTTGTATCAACTAATAGCCATCTAATGGATGCCTACTCTCGACCAAAATTCTATAATGCTGCAGCAATGGAGTGGCTTTGCTTCCGCTTGGATACACTCTCCTCCGTTACATTTGCATTCTCTTTGATATTTCTGATCAGTCTTCCGACTGGTCTCATCGATCCAGGTGTGTTTTTACTAGTTCGCAACAATATTAATACTTAATATAGATGATATTAGCATGTAAGATGTGAGTTGATATGTTCCTGTAACTAAATTTACATCCTGCTTTCAGGAATTGCTGGTCTTGCTGTCACATATGGGCTTAATTTGAACATGCTGCAAACATGGGTTGTCTGGTGCATGTGCAATTTGGAGAACAAGATAATATCAGTAGAAAGAATTCTGCAATATATAGGTATTCCCGAAGAGCCCCCTCTTTCAATGTCAGGAGATAAGTTGCCGCATGACTGGCCGTCAGAGGGAGAAATTCAGCTGCGCAACCTCCATGTACATACCCTCATCATCCTTTTCCTCCTGTTTACGTCCCTTTTTCTGTATTACCATGGTTGTGCAGAAATTTCATATCTTCGCCGTTGTGAGTAAGCTATCGATAAGAAATCCAGTCTGATAGACCTTTGAATTGTAGTGTCTGTGTTTTGCCAGATGCAAATATCAATTATTCTAGATACCGCAGATGCGTGATTTTTCAGTTTGATGCAGGTGAGATATGCTCCACAACTACCATTTGTTTTGAAAGGCCTCACTGTCACTTTTCCTGGAGCCATGAAGACTGGTATTGTCGGAAGAACAGGCAGTGGTAAATCAACTCTTATACAGGCCCTTTTCCGTATCGTGGATCCTACTATCGGTCAGATACTCGTAGACAGTGTCGACATTTGCACCATTGGACTGCATGATCTGAGATCTAGACTGAGCATCATTCCGCAAGACCCAACGATGTTCGAGGGAACAGTGAGGAGCAACCTTGACCCTCTCGGAGAATACAATGACGATCAAATCTGGGAGGTAGTTTCAATTTTAACATGCTTAATATCTTGTCAGTCATCAATTTCTCTTCACAACAGTTGAAGATCTTCAGAAAACTTGGATTCTGAATCTTTTGCTTGGTTTCAGGCATTGGATAACTGTCAGCTAGGAGATGAGGTCAGGAAAAAGGAGCTGAAACTTGACTCACCAGGTCTGTTATATTTTGAGTCATGCAGTTGAGAGTCTGATACTAAATTTGCATATATCCTTCACGTTTTTCCTACTCACTCCGATCCAAATTATTTGTCGTAGTTTTAGGAAAAATGTTGCCTAAAATATGTCTAAATTCAATAAACCTGTGACAAGTAATTTGGATCGGAGGGAGTCAAAAAATTACGGCACATGCTAGTGCTGCTGCATGTTCTTTAGAAACCTGAAAAATTCTGTAAATTTGCCTTCCCAGTGATGGAGAATGGAGAGAACTGGAGCGTGGGCCAGCGCCAGCTTGTCTGTCTTGGTAGAGTAATTCTGAAGAGGACTAAGATACTGGTTCTGGACGAAGCCACTGCTTCAGTGGACACAGCGACAGACAACTTGATCCAGAAAACACTACGGGAGAATTTTTCAGATGCGACGGTCATCACGATCGCTCATCGAATCACCTCGGTCCTTGACAGCGACATGGTCTTGCTTCTCGACAACGGTCAGCCATCAGCCCCTGAAAACCAATAACCTGTCTCATCCGATGTGTTTGGCGTATCTGTCGGTCTGACTAAACACCATTCTAATTTTTGCAGGAGTGGCCGTGGAGCGTGACACGCCGGCCAAGTTGCTGGAGGACAAGTCGTCTCTCTTCTCAAAGCTTGTAGCAGAGTACACGATGAGGGCGACGCATACGTAGCGAAATGAGCGAAAGCTCTCCCACGCTGTTGAGGCTTCTTGAGCGAGTCTGACTGTTGATGATGCCGAAAAATTACCGGTAGACGAGGTGTGAAGTACTAGCGGGTAAACCACGGTATTAGTGCTTCTAATATTAGCGGTTACTTTATACACGTTCCAAAGAAAAAGGCCGAAAAGGGTCTTAAAAGTCGGTTAAAGTAGTAGTATTGATGTCTGAAGAAAGTAGTAGTTCGCTGAGGATAGAAAGAACTGAATCCCGATTCGTAGATGCTTTACGGTAGACTGCACACGCCGGGAAAGTTCCGGGACTGCGTTAGTTTGTTGGGACTCTGTGATAACTGGATAAATAAATAAATGAAGTGATTCAGTTTTTGCAGTTCAAAACTATGTTTAAGAGGAGGGATCAGCAGACATATCAGGGTGGCATGCTGACTGTTCTTATTGTGATTGTGGGTCTGTGCAACTGTGCAAGAGTGCCAGGCATGAGCGGCAAACGTTCTTATGAATTTTCTTCTTTTACCAGTACAGAAGTACAGATTACAAGCCAATCTTCTCTGTGCTGTATTTTTCTTTTCTTTTGAGGATTCAACGGAGCGATCACCCACCTAATATCATTTTTTTTCACTGGAAGAGAGGAACATTTATAGCAGCCTGGGCTGGGGCGACATACCGCACCAGATTTCTCTGTCGTACTCTATATAAACCTGGAGTATATATGAAGGCTCTGCTCTATTAGAAGTAAATTAGTATACTTGTTCTTCACTCTGCAGGTGCTTGCTCAGCCGCTCTGTGACTCAGCAGTAGCTTCCAGGTTGCGGAGCTGTCATCTAGCTGCTGTTAGTCAAGTGGGATTCAAAGGTTAGGTGGCTGAGGAGTCATCAGTCCATCAGGAGCAAAGAATTCTCCCTTTGTGTCAATCGTCTTTTGTTCGCCCACATCCGAAATCCAGATCGCGTGGATGCTACACACGTCTCATGATGATTTAAAAAATAACTAGAGAAGTGATTGCAAGTCACATTAACAAATCAAACAGACACCCCTAATACCTCCACTATTGAGAGATTCCGAAAAGAGAACGAGAACACCAAGAATATGGTATCGAGGGCTTCTTTGGAACATAGTGGTTGCTTTGGAGTCTGAAATTAGCGCGTTGATGGAAGGTTTAATTTGTCTCTCCCCATGGCCCATGGAATTAATGGTCCAATCTCTCAATAGTGGTACAAACTGATTGTGCTTCGATTATCTCAATGCTGAAGGGTCCGTGACGGAACAGATCAAGCTACGGCCGGTCACTTATTTGATCAAGTTAAACGTCTGTTTGAGTCTTCGAGATTTTGTCCTCGCGAAGATAGACCGTGAACAAAATAGGGTTTGCGCTATAGCTGATTGTAATCCTATTGCTTGAGGAATAAAAAAAAAGGTAGACGCATAAATAGAATATCGTGACAAGCTGAATCCTTGAGAGATTGAAAACAAGGAAATCCAAGGTGAATTTCGTGTAGAGATTGAATGTGACCTGTGATGCCATGTGCCCATGTTTGCATTTTTCCACGCTGAATAGTAGGCCCTGACAGGTGAGACGAGCAGCCAAGGTTGACTGCCTGCCACAGCTAAGCTATAGCGTTGATGGTTCGCGTACGTGGTCTCCAAGCGGTATCTGCACGTAATATTCCGCAGGAAGGACGACGAACCGAGAGAACAAACTAGTGGGGACAATTTGTATTGATGTTATTTGATCAATAAAGTGCTGTTTCTGTCAAAAAAAAAAAAAAAACTAGTGGGGACTTTCGGACAGCTTAGACGCCGAATAATCCAAGTGTTGATCGCGACGGAGCAGAACAGCTTAGTGGGGACTTCGCCAGAGATGGCAGCACTGCGCCGTGCATTTTTTTCACCGATGCTAGGCTAGCTGCTTCCTCGAACGAACGTCTCATGGAGGGATCGACATCGACATCGACGGAAGGAAGGAGTGGGTGTGGGCGCTAAGAAAAACTCAGGATCGATCAAGGACTTACTGGAGTCAAGCAGAATGAGACACACACGACATGACGTGGGCCGTTCCTGGGGGAAGAAGGGATCATATGCACCATTGGACGAAATAAGATGCAGTATGTGCCTTTGTGTCTCCACATCACGTGGAATTCCTTTTGAAGACGAAGGAAGGAACCGTGGGCCAGTTGGGTCGCCTCCGATCCCTTCCCTCCTGGGGTCTCATCTCACGAGATTGGCGGTGGGTGGTCCATGACAATCAGATCTGAGCTCATAGTAATACAGTGAAGCAAAAAAATAGGTCTTTTTGTTCACCGAGAGGGGCCGAACTTGGGTAAACCACTATGTTACCAATCTCGTTCCGAGGGCTCCTATGTCTTCTTCATCAACCACCCAATCTAAGATTCACCACTCTCGAGACCTATCTTCTCTGAAAGGCTCAAGTTGCCTCGGTGCCATCTGCTCATCGGCTTTATCGACGGGTCCCATTTGTGCCCTGTCAGGACCGTCGCCAATCTGCAGGCTGGCGATATAGGCACGCCTCCCGTCATCGGCATATGTCCCGTGTTCAACAAGAGTAGACCATCTTGTCTGGAATCCTTTCTACCTCGACCGATTCATCGGCACATCACGTGGAATCCCTTCAAAAGACAAAGTAGATATGTGGTGCCATGTCGGTTGAGTCGTGGGCATGTGGGTATGGCCGTGGCATGGGATGAAGCTTCGATCCCTTCTCCATTGGGTCTTAGAGCATCTCCGTTGCCGGCCCCCAGTAGCCCTCCAAAAGGACTATGAGAATGCCCGTCAAAAAGGCCCTTTCAAGAGTTGCCTCCATAATAGACACAAGAGGCGTCTTATAGGAGCTGCCCTATTTGTGGGCAAATCTTATTTGCCGCCCATAGTTGGGCGAGCGACTCACGCAGCTTGAAGCCTTGCACAAGTGTTCCGGCCCAAGTGAGGTGTTTTTCTCTCTTTATTATTTTTGTTTTATGTTTTCTTCTTTTTGTTTTTTCTTTCTACTTTTTATACTATCTTTTCATTATGTTTAGGCGTTTCCTTTATTCTTGTATTTTTTTAGAAATCTGTTAATGTTCTAAAAAATATTCAGATGTTGGAAAAATATGTTCAACATTTTTTAATAAAATGTTTTTATGTTTGGAAAAAGATCTTCATGTTTTGAAAAAAACAGTGTATATCAAAATGAGTGTTCATGTAGTTTAAAATTCCAAAAATGTTAAGCAATATTTTATGATATAGTTGAATGATTTTTTCTCCAGCATAACAATAGTTGTGCACTATTAATCCTAGCTGTAAAATAATAAAAACTATATTATTTTAGAGTTATTAAGAAATATAAATAACAAGCTCAAATATTACCTGCTTATTGGGCCTGCTTGTCCGTTTGCGGATAAAGATTCCTGCGTGTCCGATTTTCTCCGGCCCGGTCCTGAGAAATTGTCTTACCAAGGCTGGCGTGAAGACATTAGAGGATCTTCCGGGGAATATTGACCGTGGCAGGACGTGCATGAATGTGGTCATGTGGACGAGGGTTTTGCAAATGTAGATGTGAAGTTATATGGAGTGCTATTCTCTTCAAGATTCCTCAACGCTGGCAGGAATTTCAAGGTTAAGATTGACCGAATAGAGTAAATTCGAAGCTGGCAAGCAACACGGCCGTCTAATGTTCAGTACGCCCCTTTTTATACTGTAGCATTCTAATGATCCGAGCATGCCTTTTTTGCGCTTTGGCAAACTGAACTGATAAGTTAACCGTTTTCTTATTATGACATGGAGTTGTCATCACATGCAAGTTACCACATTCGCTGTCGACCGGCCTGAAAGAACTCGCTGGATCGACTACCGGAGCAGAAGCAAACATACCAAAGAAAGAATGTTGTCTGCACATGCCAACATGGAGCCTAATTAAGGCCTACATGACTACATAAGCAAGCTAGGTATACATGTGCAGTATATCCTGAGCAAAGTCCGCCAACAGATCTCAACATACACAAATATTATATGCAGTGCAGCGCAAATAAATAAGCTAGTTGTCTCGAAGAGACGAATGGATCTCCACAGATCAGTCACCTATGTTTATACATGTAGAGATGAATGGGTCTCTACATGTGTAGATGTGTATCCTGAGCGAAATCAGCGAACAGATCTCAACATTATGTGTGGTGCAGCGCAAGCAAACAAGCTAGCTGTCTGTGAGAGATGAATGGATCTCCACAAATCGATCGCTAGCTATATGGCTGAAGATACATAAAATGCAAAAAGGGACATTTTACATACTCACGTGTATTGGGCAAGAAAAAATGCAACTAATCACGGGCAACAAAAAATGAGCAACGGACAAACAGCCGCCAGTCCCTAGACCTGCATGCAGGCTTGCTCCGGGAATGTCATCACCGCAATGTTCGCAGCCGGGACGTCGACAACCTCGCCGACGCAGCCACCAGCGTTGGTTTTCACCGGCGCCGGATCTAGCACCGCAGTCTGCTGGTGGTGCTTTGTGGCGGAGGCCCTGCATGCACGCCGGTGGCACGCACGCGGGCAACAACGGCGCCGTGGAGTGTGATAACGGGGGAGGTTGTCGCAGGTGCAGACCTCGATCATCGGGCCGTCGGGGTCGTGGAAAAAGAGTTTGGTCGATGTGGATGCCGTCCTGCAGGGGCAGATCTGGGCATGGTGCTCCGGCCGGACGACTGCACTGCAAAGAATAGTGTTAATTTTCAAAACTAAAAATATAAATAATTAGCATTATTAAGTCTATTTAGCACCGTCTTGAGCTCCATCCAGCTCCGCCCCTGCCGCCCTGCTCCACCCGCCGCTGCACGTACCGGATGCACAGCTCATGTCTGCGTCCACCGGGCACCCTGTGGCTGTTCATGACACTCTCATTTTTCCATGTGGCTGTTCATGACACTCTCATTTTTTCCCCTGTGGCTGTTCATGGCACTCTCATTTTTTTTTTCCGAAAGGAGGTTGCTGCATCGAGGAGATACATTCTGGATGGAGCATCGCTTTCGAGTGCATGCAGTGCAGACAAAAAAAATATGCATCTGCAGTTCCACACACCACCAACGAGTGACCAATCTAACTACAGTACTGTACGTACGGAGCAGACAGCACAACAGTACTGAACGTGATACAATTAACTCAGGATGGTGGGATCACAGTGGTGCACTGTGCTGTGCATGGATCAAGGCAGAAACTTCTTTTATCTTTAGACACAATGACTTACAAACACAAGTACTGGGCATCACCTATGTATATAGAAGAACTTGTCCATAAGCTGGGACCCACATATCACACCACAAGCTTATGGATAGCCTCACAATGTATCTAGTTGAACTTGTCTATAAGCTGGCCCCACATGTCAATTAAAGTTCTATACATGCAAGAGAGAGGGGAGAAGCTAAAATAATATTTTATTGCTTATGGACAACCCACAAGCTTGTAGGTCACCTTTAAGATTTTAAGCTTATGGATAGCTTATTGATAGCCTCTACTATGTATGTGGAACTCCTTGTAGTCTACTTTTTGCTTATGGATAGCCTTATTGCCAACATAGTGGATGCCCTGAGCCTGCTTATAAACGAATTTAGGTTATGCTCAATATAGGTCCACCACCATTCTAAAAATATGGTTGTTCATTGTAAAGAAAAATATTCTTTCTTCTGAATTGACCAATGAAGAAGGAATGAGAGGATCGTCTTCAATAAAATAAAAGTTCATGAGAAAAAGAGAGAAACCTAGAGATGATTGTTGAGGAATTCCATTGTTCAATCAAAAGTCAATCCTGGAGGTCTGCTAAAAGTAGGCCTCTGAATCAATGTACCCAATGCTAAATTGCTTCAAGTTAGGGTCTTATTTGACCATCCTGGCCTCGTATGTTCAAATAAAGAAAAGTAATATGCGAAAAACAATCAAAGAGAAACATTTACCAAGCATCCCAACAGCCTTTAAAATACCACAATAAAAGTACACAAGGAGTGTTTTTTAGAGCATATTATGTTTTTTCCTTTGATCTTTGCGTAGTCCATGCCGAAGATATTTCAGTTATTTTAATACATGCCTCTGCTATAGTAGGAGATCGCTCATAATTTTTTTAGCTCTGCAGTTCTTTGGTCTGGCAATGTTCTAAATATTTTCAGCGGTTAATAAATACATGTTCTGTTCAATCATTTTTGTGAAATTAAAATAGAGAAAAATATAGTTTGAAAATATATCCATGGTGCAATATTTTAAGAGCTATCACTGCTACCTATAACTTATTTGTTCGGCAACAGTCCAGATCTACTACTGTTTTCATAGCTGCCTAACAATAAAAGATTGTTAAATAGAATAAGAAGTGTAGAGATCTAGACGAATGCACCATAAACCATATAAGTAGACAACAATCAATTTATTCCTTTCCAATAGGTTATTGCAAAAAACAAAGCTCGGCCATCTTATTCACAGCTTGAAAGACTGCTAATGGTCGCTAGCTTGGCAATGTTTCTGCATTGCATCTCTACAAATGATTCAATCACTAAAATAAAATGAATTGGTTAGAAGATATAACAATAGAAAAATGTAGGATTGTTCTATTAAAATTCCCTATAAGAAACACTGAGTTGGAAATTTCACACAACAGAGATAAAGCTTTCTGGTACATCTGTGAATCAAGTACCTTTTAAGATGTTGTAGGCATCTTGCTGGGTCTCACCGTTGTCATAGTTGTCGCCACCCTCGTTGATCATGTCATGCATGGCATCCTCGGAATCATTGGCCACAAAATCCTACACCCAATTTGGCCATCATAAAGGGTCGGGAGCAGTATACTGGCAATGGCAAAGAAATTTCACGACCATAATGTGTCGTCGGCGGTCGGCTGCTCGTCGGGCATTTCGCCGAATAGGTTGACTGGCGTAGGCATGTCCGCAGCGGAGATGGACCGCTGCTTCTTCGACATCTTCGGGGTTGCGTCCGTGATCGTTGGAGTGCGGTTAAGGTCGATGACGAGATCTCCCGCCTCTGACGATGTCGTGCGGGGGTGGTCGAACCGGGTGAGCGAGGCCATGATCCTAGTGTGGCCTCCAAGCGAGGGCATGTGCGGGCCTGGCGTCTTGGGATGACCTGGTAGCCGGCCTCTAGGCATGGAAGTGATGGAGCTGGTAGAGGACGTGTCGACCATGGCCAGGCCAAGAAGAGCAAATGCGCCATCGAAAGCTGTGGTGCCACACAAAGCGGCGGTCAGCGCCTCCTTCTTCATCATGTTGACGACGTGCTTGGCGGCATTCACTGCCAGCTCGTTGGTGTCGACCCTATTCTACGCGGGGAGGAACCACTCGTTCTCCTCCCGACGCTCCTTATCGAGCTTAGCATTGACGATTCGAGCTCTCGCTGCTACCCGCTAGCCAGCGCGCTTGTCCGACTCAACTTTCCGCCCTCCGCCATTAGGCCCTTGCCAAGCTTCTTTGGCCGGCCGCACTCCTTGGCAGCGGGAACGCCGGAGGGCACAACATCAGCCATGGTGGTGGGATCCATCGCCTTCCCTCCCGTGGAAATTTGGGAGAGGGAGAATTGGAGGGAGAATTGGAGTGGTTTGTGTGCCAATGGCGGCGGGGACCGCCAAAGATAAAGGAAGGACGCGCGAGGCCAAGCGCGTTGTCCGGGCCGACCCAACCGAGGCCCAAATTTGGTGCATGGATGGATCGGTCCACACGCGTTTGTTCGGATGTGTCACCCCGCTGGGCCGCCGCGCAACTGTCCGCCAGTTCGCTCAGACGAGTTCGGATGTTCCAAGTTTCAAGCAATGCAGCTAGCAAATATTGCCACAGAATTGGCTTCAGATCATCTAGCCGTGGATGGGCAAAGAAGAACTGAAGGGAGTTAAAAGAGTGTTTAGGGTTTCACAACAATCAACCAAACCACCACTCTGTAAAATTTGCTGAAACCTCCAAGAAATCATCTAATTTGAGAACAGTGGCAACTTGGGTACGATCTAACCGCCAAACGAAACAAAAATGTGCAGAATCAATAGTTGATGGGGATAATGCTACCCTTGAAATATGTTATGGCTAATAATGTGCAGTTGCATGTTATACTCCCTCAGACTAGTTTATTAGACCGACGCGTAGTTCAAGTGATTGATCATAAATTTGGTCAGTAAAATATAAATCATGTCACAAAATTATATCATTGGATTTTTTTAATATAAATCCATTGGTATAATTTTTGTGACGTATAATTCATATTTTGTCAACTAAATTTATGAGCAAACATTTTTCTTAAAATACGTGACGGTCTAATAAACCGGTACGGAATGAGTATTGAATGGTGAATGGGCTTGGTTAAACCATTTAGAGGATCAATTTAAACCATTTTCAACCCTTGATCTACTTTTCATTTCACAACAATCAACCAAACCACCTTTTTGTAAAATTTGCAGAGACCTCACGCAATCATCTAATTTGAGAATAGTGATAGCTCGGGTGTGCGATCAAACCGTCAAACAGCACAATAATGTGCATAATCGATAGTTGATAGGGATAATACTACCCTTGAAATATATTAAGGCTAACAATGTGCAGTTGCAATTTACACTCCCTCAGACTGGTTTATTAGACCGACATACAGTTCAAGTAAATGATCATAAATTTGGTCAATATAATATAAAGTATATATCACAAAATTATACCATTGGAAACATTTTTTGAATATGGATCCAATGGTATAATCTTTGTGACGTATAATTCTTATTTTGTCAATTAAACTTGTGGTCAAACATTTTTCTTAAATACGTGTTGGTCTAATAAACTGGTATGGAGGGAGTATGGCATGGTGAATTGGCTTGGTTAAGCCATTTAGAGGATCAATTTTAACCCTTTTCAGCCTTGATCTTTGGTTTCATGTTCTGTTCGAAGTTCATTGAGATCGTTAGTTGTTGTTCCTCACATAAGGTCTTTTATTTTTTAAAAAAATTAACAGTACCTTCATGCCGTCGTTATGCACAACTTTTATGTTACAACTTTTCTGTTTACTGATTTATAGCCGAAGAAATGATGAGTTATATATTGTTTTCATCTTACTCGAAATATATATGCATATATGTGACAATATGCCATATCTCTAACTATCTCACATATCTCACGTACTGGACAAGAAGAATACAAGTACGGGCAACAAAACAGTAATTAATTAACAAACAGCGAGCGAGTCCCTAGACCTGCATGCAGGCCTGCTCCACGCTTGTCATCATAGGCATGGTCGCAGCCGGGACGTCGACCACCTCGCCGATGCAGCCACCGGCGTTGGCTTTCGCCGGCGCCGGATCTAGCACGGCAGCCGGGATATTGAGCTGCTTCTGCTGGTGCTTGGCGGCGGAGGCCCTCTTGCAGGCCGGCGGCGCATGGGCAACGGCGCCGTCGAGAGGGATGACGGGGAGATTGTCGCAGGTGCAGACCTCAATCATGAAGCCATCGGGGTCATGGAAGAAGAGCTGGTCGACGTGGATACCGCCCTCCACCACCCGCCGCTGCACGAATTGGAAGCCCATCTCCTTGAGCCGCCGCTGCACCACCTCCAAGCTCTCGCACTGCATAATGAAATGACACATCATCGTATGAACATGCCACGGCACACAAGCATCTATCGGTGTAACATATCCGGCGATCGTTGGATAGATTCTCTTGCTAACTATCACATCACTAATAGTAGGAGTATGTTTTTTTTTCTTTTTCTAGGAGTATATATTTTGATACTATGGGATATTAAAAACACAAGGCTCTACATGCGAGAGGTTTTTGCTTGTACTGGATGATATGCACACGCATGTGACTTGTCACATGGGCCAGCTAAGGCGCGCATCCGACGTGGCACCGTGTCGCGCTCCATATGCATCACGCACGGGGTTTCTAGTTCTGGATGGAGCATCGCTTTCGAGTGCAAGCAGACAAGAGAATTATGTATCTGCAGTTTTACACACCACCAATCTAACTATAGATGCAGTTATGAGGGCAGAGTGACAGCACCACACTACATTCACTACCTGAAGTACTCCCTCCGTTTCGGTTTACAAGTCCTGCACGTAGTTCTATGTCGTCAAATTAAGCAACTTAGTATGATGTATATATTACAAAAAATATATCACCGGAAACTTTAGACTTTGTATTTTCCAATGATATAATTTTTATATTATATAATTCAAATTATATAGGTCAAATTGATAACCTAGATATACGCGTAGGCCTTGTAAACTGAAACGGAGGGAGTACCGAAAGTGATACAATAGTTAACTCAGGACGGAGCCACGGAGGGATCAGAGTGGTGCACTGTCCATGGAGCACGGCAGAAAAAACTTATTTATTATTAATTGTTGTTGTTGTGACTTGTGAGATCAAGGCTGGACATGCCATGAGTGCGTCGGGCGGCATGATCTTGCATGCTTCATGATGGACATATTTTTATACTGTACTAAATTGGAGTTTGGAGATCCGCAAACTATTTGTTTAGTTTGAGTAGGAATGATCCATGGATTCTTTTTCAAAAAAAGAAAATTAGAAGAATGATCCATGGATCGAGATCTGGTTATACACATGCAAGCAAGATGCACCGGTAAAAGACTATTTTGATTAACATTTGATGACTAAATTAATAAACTAGAGCGGTACAATTAGTTATATCGCCGTGTTGCCTACTCCATGGATGTCGTCGGTTGTTTCCTGACGTACGAGGTGGGTCATGTCAGAACGGGGCCAATTGTGCACGTTGAATGCAGTAGTAGAAGAGAGAAATCTCTCCACCAGACAAGAGAATTATGTATCTACAATTCTACACACCACCAATCTAACTATAGACAACACAACACTGCATTCACTACCTGAAGAAGTACTGAACGTGATAAAATAATAAGCTCAGGACGGAGGCATCAGAGTGGTGCAGCGTCCATGGAGCCATGGATCAAGCTAGGCAGAAACTTCTTTATTATTGATGCTGTTGTCGTGAGATCAAGGCTGGACATGCGTCCATTGCGCGGCACGATCTTGCATGCTTCATGATGGACATGTTTTTAATTGTGGGTTCTCCAACAAACTCCAATTTACTACTAGTATGTTGCGGTTTACTATTTGTTTAGTTTGTGTTGTAATGATGATCAATGGATCGAGATCTGGTTGGAGATATGCAAGGCAAGATACAACCGGATGGATATGGCTAAAGATGGTACGCACTACTCCATCCGTTTAGAAATATAAGATGTTTTAGATTTGTAAAGTAGATATATCTAGACATCTTTTAGTGTATAGGTTCAAATAAATCTAGACACTAAAACATGTCTAGATACAGCTCATTCATAAACCTAAAACATCTTATATTTCCAAACAGAGGGAGTACGCAACACCTGTAAAAGACTATTCTGACTACTAACATTTGACTAAAGTAATTAACTAGAGAAGTGCAATTAGTTAATCTATACCGTGCTGTCTAGTCCACGGATGTCGTCGGTATTGTTGCCGTTTCCTAACCTGACGTACGAGGTGGGTCATGTGGCCACTTGTGCACGTTGAAGAGAAGAGAGAAATTCGTGTAGAAGAAGAAGAAGAGAGAGAGAGAAATCTCTCCAAGATGGATGATTAATTTGGAGGCGTAAACGGCTAAGTACGTGACAACGCTAACTTGGCACGACCTCCTCCTTCCAGCTAGTATTCCAGATCATCGAGTACCATAGTATGCATGTGGCGAGCGAGTCGCAGTGTGGTTCGTACCGTGAAGGAGATGTGGTTGTCCTTGGGGTCGATCTCCGTCTTCTTGGGCAGCAGGCTTTCGGGGTCCTCCGCCTGCAGCAGATGTATGCCGATCCCGAAGTTGTACAGCCTGCAATCCCCAAGCATTTCATGACAACCATGGATATAGGCCGGCCGGGTAGAGACCGATCGGTCGAAGCGGTGCGTGGTCGTGATGACATGAGCGAGCCCTAGGTACATACCATGCGCCGTCGAAGTCGAAGGACCCTGGGCGGCGGATGGGGAAGAAGCCGAGTACGTCGCAGTAGAACGCCAGGGAGCTCTCCAGCGACCGGCACACCACCGAGATGTGGTTCAGCGACGCCAGCCGCAGACCCCCGCCCTGGGCAGCCGCCGTGTTCACGCCCATTGCCGTGTTCACCATGTCTCCACGCCGAATATGTAAGTGTGTCTTATTTGTCGTCGTCTTCTTCTTCTTCTTCTCCGACGAGCTGTAGATCGACCAAGGGCCGAGTCAGAATGCAGGCCGACGTCGCCGGTAGATGGAATGGGCCGGGTACTCGGCGGAGAAAAGTGGCCGGCCGGCCGGCGCGCGGGCGATAGCTCAGGCAGACGTGGGAGAGGAGAGAGTGCGAGAGTACGGCACGATCGAGTGAGATACGCGCGCACGATCGAGATGGATGGATGGCGCTAGCTAGCTAGCTAGTGGCTGTGTGCCTGTGACCGTGAGCTTGGGGGAAGCTATATATAGATCGCGAGAGCTTGCGCGCATCAGCGCATGTGCACCTAACTGGTAGGTAGGGGTCATACATACATATGAACCCATGCATGACTCGGCCGAGATAAGTGCACTGCGCTACAGGCCATGCATGGGAGCGAGCTGCGTATATACATGTGTGCAGTCGAAATTCCAAATTAATACTCTATATACTGCTTTCTCCGGTTCAAATTAATTTACTCAATTTTGTCTGGATATACATGCATCTAGTCCAAATACTTAACTAGATACATACGAATCTAGACAAAAGTTAAGTCAATTAATATTATTGTAACGAAAATACTACCTATGTTCCATAATATAATATTTTAGCTTGCTAAGATGGTTTATATTGTGAAATAGAGAGAATATAAGTCATCCAAATTTAAAAGTAATTAACGGACTTAATCCTCACTCGCGCCACAGTGCTAGAAACCACTGAGCATCCTGACAAAAAAAGAAAAAAGAGAAATCAGTGTGCAGAGATGTCAGATGTGTATAATATATATATATGCGCCCTCACGTATACATGTAGATTTGTGCATACCTACACGTACGCGCTCTAGGATATCATCAGTATCGCTATCAAAGGCATCCATCACTGTCTCCCACACAGTCCCATGACAGGCGTACGCGTATGCCTGGACTTTTGTTCGGCATCGGTGCTGACCGGAATTCATCACTGACAGCGCACGTTTTTGCTGTGGGGGCTATCTACATCTACGTGAAGCATGTGGAAGTCTTATCGAGAGTATGTCTCCCCGGCCTCGTCAGCTCACACCATGACCGACAGCTAGCGAACATATATAGCTCGATCTGCACTTGCGACAACCTGAAAGTCGATATCACCCTACACAGCTGCTTCAGGTCCCTCAAGGTTAGGTCCGATCATTCCAAAGTTCAACTTTTTAGTGAGAAAAGCAAAAAAGAGCGATTCGTTTTGGCCCAATCTCACATGGTTAAGTCCAACCATTAGCTATTTTCTAACAAGAAACATGTCCCCCCTTTCTGCCGTGTTTTTTGCCCTACGAAGGTACAAAGATTTTTATATTCAGAGGTAACTTGAGCTTCCAAATGTACTTCTCCTGAAATCTTGTATTCTCACTGATAAACAAATCTGTCCATATGGATTTAACCGAGAAAAAAACCCAAAGGTCGTAGTAGTAGGCTACCAGCTAAATTAAAGGCATCATGCATGCTCATGCGATGATTTTACCAAATATAACCATGAGGTCCGTTTATCCATGGTTAGGGTCCGTCTAAAACAATATTCAGCGATACTTCAGACATAACGCTTGTAACTTGAATTTATTTTAATAGTATGGTGTTATGAAAATATAAATATTCTATATTGGAAGTATGCCTTAGAGACGATAGTAAAGATGTTCTTGTTACATATTTTTCATGTTTATGTTATGTGCTATAATTTGCATTAGTTCTTGAATGTGAGATTTGGAGGTAAACCTAAATACATTTGTGGAAATTTAAACACCAAATTGGTACCTAGTCTAGCCCATATATTATTGATGTTCAATTTTTTGACCATGGGTATAAGTGGAGCACTGGAACATCTCGCAAGGCAGGCACCCTTTCTGACGTGGTCAAAATCTGGATGAGAGATTGGACTTTGGGCCTTTTTGTGTGAATATGTGTGTTGTTGTTGTTATTCATTGTAGTTGTTGTTGATATTGTTCCTATTGTTGTGTGACTCATGAATGTTTTCACCCTAGGGGTACCAAACTTTACATGCATAATTCTTAGAAAAAAACGACATCAATAGTTTCATATTTTGGTACTCAGATTTTTTGGAAAATTTGAAGCCATTTTAGATTTTTTTGATGAAATTTGACCAAATGTTTATGTAAGTTTTATTTAGCATGAATTTTAAGATAATACTTGGAAAACGAACTTTGGCTAAATGTTGAAGAGTATCGCATGTCGGTGGAGATGCTATGTGAAATTCGTGAATGAGAGGTCTCATATGGTATGAGGGTTTATGAGGCGGTTTGTTGTCCTTGATAGCACGCGGTGCCATAGAAATCGATTGATTTGATAACAATCAAGTGCATATATAGTTGCATTAGAGTTAGAGTGATTGGGGTTTAACCTGGGTTTTAAACTCGGTTCGCTATAATCTTGGAGGGTGTGTGTGCATGGCACTCCCGCTGGATCAACCGACGGCTCGGAGCATGGTACGAGCGGTGGCATTGTCTAATGAACAAAATCCCAAGTTTATAGATATTTAATGGATACAAAGTAATAGTATACTCTTTCGATAAATTAGTCCAATTTACGAGTACTAACCACCTATACTAATGATTTGGCTGACCAGCTTTTTTAGTGGGATCTGAGAGAGAGCCCCAGTTGCCAGCTCTCTTTATATTTCTAAACCTTAGATGTTTTTTCTAAGCACAGCAGCCGCAATCAAAACGAGAAGGGCGCGCAAGGCGTTAGGTTCGCCGTATCGATCGGTTTCAGTGCGGGCTGGTGGTGTGAAGCTCCCGATCGTGTCCCACACGCACGAGGCCAGTGGTGTGATGGATGTGCAGTGATACAAGTAGACAACGTACGAACGTATAAGCGCAGTGCACATCTCGATCGATCTCTCTTTCCAGCGATCAACTGATCATCATTGAGTGTGGATTGGTCTGCCAGCTAGGAAGAGAGGAACGCAGGCCACAGCACATCAGCGCCCAAGACGAAAAAACAAAAAAGGTGGGGAGCCAAGGGAGCCGGCGTCCATCAGGGCGTCGGGGGGGGGGGGGGGGGGGGGGGCGTGGGACGCAGACGACGGCGCCACGAAGGGGAGCGCCGCTGCGCACAGCGCCTGGAGCGAAGACTCGAACGCGGGCCGGTCACGTGGACGCACCAAGGGGGACCACTGCTGTAGAAAGGCAAGCAAAGTAAAAACAGAGTCAGACGTCCGGGTGAGGAAAATCCGTTCGATCACCATCTTGTTGCGCACATTCCACAGCGTCCAGGATAAGGCTACGAAGAGGAGCCAGAAAAGGCGGCGTCCTCCTCCGGTCCGGTTTGCCTGAGCCTGCAGGAACTCCCCCAGTTCCTGCGCCTGCCAAGCCGGACTCAGTGCCTCGCGAACAAAATTCCATAAGAACCGCGCCGCCGAGCAAGAGAACATAATATGGGCGCACGACTCCGGTGTCCCACATAGGGGGCACCGGCCGTCACCGGGGCCGTTACGCTTGGAGACTTCCACCCCCGAGGGCAAGCGGTCCCGGAGCAGTTGCCAAACAAAGATGCAGATGCTAAGGAGCAGGGGAGCTTTCCAAAGGGCCGTCCACGGCCTTACAGGGCCCTGAAGAGGGCCTTATAGGCCGAGCTCACCGAGAACTCACCAGAGGGGAGGAGCAGCCAGGAGGCCGCATCCTTCACCTCGGAGAGAGAGGCGGGCAAGGACCCCATCAGGCTCTGGAACTCTCCAGTCTCCACCTCGTTGAAGATACGGCGAAACACGGGGTTCCAGTTACCATCCCGGAAATTCTCCGCGACAAGCGAAGATGAGGAGGCCGAGATGGCAAAGAGGGCGGGAAAACGGATCCCCAGCGGCACCGGGAGCAGCCAGGGTTCGAGCCAAAAGCGGACCCCCTGGCCATCCCCAGCCACGAAGGAGATGCCTCGGCCAATGTAGTGCTTAATGTCCTGGATAGATCTCCAGAACTGCGACCCCTCCCGCCGCTCGCAAGCCAAGAGAGGCCGGCCGCGGAGGTATTTGGCCTTGATAAGTTGCAGCCAAAGCCCCTCGTCGTCCCTCAGGATGCGCCACACTCACTTCAACATCAGGGCCACATTGAAGCGCTGGGAGTCCAGGATACCTATGCCCCCAAAACATTTGGGGGCGCAAACGTCCGCCCACTTCACCATATGGTATCTTTGGTGACCGTCCCTAGCTGCCCAAAAGAATCTCGATAGCTCCTTGGCAAAGTCGGCATGGACTCCCTCCGGAAGCAGGTATAGCCCCATCTGATACATGGGAAGACTCGAGAGACAAGAGTTGATCAGAACCATTTTGCTCCCCTTCGACGTGAGTCGCGCTCGCCAAGGCTCCGCTCTAGAGCGCACTCGCGTGACCAGGGGGACAAGGTCCTTGATCAACACCCTGGACTCTCGCATGGGGAACCCCAGGTAGGTAATAGGGAACTCCGCCAAGTTGCAGTTGAGGTTGTCGGCTATACGCTGTCGGTCGACGTCGTCGAAGCCTAGGACCATGACTTCGCTCTTGTCGAAGTTGATCTTGAGCCCTGACATGGCCTCGAAGCAGAGCAGCAGGAATTTCAAATTCCTAATGTCTAGGTCCGAGCCCTGCACCATGATCATAGTATCATCCGCGTACTGCAGATGAGAAATACCCCCTCCCGGGATCAGATGCCCTACCACACCTGTGATGTGGCCAGCGAGTTTGGCTCTATCCAAAATCTCTGCCAGGGCATCCACCGCGGAGTTAAAGAGGAGGGGGAGATCGGGTCCCCTTGCCTCACCCCACAGGATGGGGTAAAGTAGGGGCCAATCTCCCCATTGATGTTGATCGCCGTCCTACCACTCATCACAAACTGCATAATCCAGCAAATCATGCGATCATCAAACCCCCTCCTCTCCAGGACAAGTCGCAGGAAAGCCGAGTCCAACCGGTCATAGGCTTTCTGGAAGTCCAACTTGAGGAACACCCCTCTCTGATGGCGTGCCTTTACCTCATATATAATCTCATGTAGGGCAAGGACATCATCATGGATGAGGCGTCCCTTCAAGAAAGCGAACTGGAGGGGGTGCGTGAGCCTCTCTAGAACAGGGGCCAGCCGGAGAGCACAGACCTTCGCAAAGAGTCGCTGGATTACATTGATCACTGTGATGGGGCGGAATTGGCAGATATCTGTGGCCCCAACTACCTTGGGGATCAGGGTAATCACACCAAAGTTCAGATGCGACATCACCAGGGTCCCTGTGTAGAACTCCTGGAACATCCGCATGATCACCGGTTGGACCTGGTCCCAGAACGTCTGCAAAAAACTCAAGGCAAGCCATCGGGGCCTAGCGCCGACCACGTCTTCATAGATTTTAGGGCCGCCGACACCTCCTCAGTGAGAAACGGACGTGTAAGGTCCGTGTTCTCAGCCGGGGTGACCAGCGCCCGTTCTGTCCAGAAGTCCGACGCAAGCGAGATGCCCGAGGGGTCTGCCGCCAAGAAGAGGGCTTTGTAGAAGCTATAAATATGGGAGGAGAGCGCCTGTGGAGAGTCCAACAGCCCCCCTCCCAGAGGCAAGGGATCGAGCACTTCCTCCTACGCCCAGTAGCAATGGCATGGAAGTAGGCCGTGTTCGACTCCCCCTGGACCGTCCAGTTCTGGCGACTCTGCTGACGCCAGAACGCCTCCTCGCCCCTGTAGATCTCCATAATGGAGGTTTCCAGGGAATACCTATGGGACCAGGCCTCCGCCGACATGCCAAGAAGGTCAGCCTCCCGGTCTAAAGCCTGAATCTTCCGCAGAATGGACTCCTTTTGGGACCTGAGCTCGGACCCCAGGTTGGCTCCCCACCCGCGCATGAACTGGCGGGATACCTTAGTGCAATGATGCCAGATATCAACCGCGGAATGCGCCCGGGGGAAGGCGGCCGCCACCAGCCACCTAGCACGAACTGCCTCCACAAATCCTTGCTTTTGGAGCCAGAAGGACTCAAAGTGGAAGCGGTTCAGTCTAGGTGGGCTGCCCCCTCCCGAGGAAAGAAGAAGGGGGTATTGAAAGAACATTTATTGATCCCTAGTGTTTTGTGTGTTAGATAACAATACCAAGGATCATTTAATGTGTGTTGAAGTGTTGCAGCTCTAGTTGAGAATAAAGGGAAAAGAACTCTGCCTTTGGGGGCGGATAATCCTCCCTCCCTTTGCCCAAGCAGGCGCAAGCCCCAGAGGGGGGGCGGAGTTTTGGCCGGATGTTCCGGCCCCGCCGGATAATCCGCCCCTCAGGGGGCCGGATAATCCGCCTCTCCTGCTCATCGCCAAGGCGCAAGCTCCAGAGAGGGGGCGGAGTATTGGCCGGACTTTCCGGCCTGGCCGGATAATCCGCCCCTCGGGGGGGCCAGATTATCCCCCCCCCCCAAGATCTTCACCAAGTTCGGCAGGCGCTAGCCCTAGAGAGGGGGCGGACTTTCCCCTGGAGAATCCGCCCTTGGGGCGGAGTTTTCCCAGGGGGCGGATAATCCTCCCCAAGTGGGGGGCGGATAATCCGCCCCCAAAGTTGTGCAACGGCCAGATCTGGGGAGGGGGTATTTAAGCCAGCCTTCCCCCTCCGGGCAGAACTCTTGATTCATCTCGAAAAAGACCAGATCAGATCTGAAAGCTTCATCCAAGAGTGCTCCACCTAGATCCACCCAAAGGCCCCATCCCTTGGGGAATCGAAGGAGGAGAACTCGATCTTCATCATCAGCAATCAAGAGCTTCATCTCCTCTCCATTCATTTGGAGAACCCCGATCTAGTATTTCTTGCAAATACCTAGATCCTTGTTTTGTTTATATTGATAAACCTTGTTCTTGTGGCAGCTTGTTGTCATCTCGGGAGCCCCCAATTCAGTTGTGGGTGTGTGCCCCGATAGTGTTGTAAAAGGCACCGGTTCCCGCCTCGAAGGGATCCAATAGTGGAGAAGGTGGATCAGGCCTCTCGTGGCGAGATCCATCGGAGAATAGGGTGAGGCCTATTGTGGCGTGGTGGTCTTAGAACCGCCTACCCCTCCAACGCAGATGTACTTCCCTTAACAAGGAAGGAACTGCAGTAAAACAAATCCCTGTGTCTCCGCGTGCTCCACTACGGTTTCCTCGCTCCTCTTTTAAGTGCTTAGTAGTTAGGGTTACATATAGGGAAATTCTCTTAGTTGCATATCTAGAGAATTTACTTTGTGTCAAGCCTAAAATTGAAAAAGTATTAAAAATTGGTTAGCACCTATTCACCCCCCTCTAGGTGCCCATACGATCCATTTTAATTGGTATCAGAGCCTCGGCTCTTATTTCGGGCTTAACCGCCTAAGAGAAGTATGGGTTCCAAGGTAGATGGGAGTGATGCTCTGGAGGTAGTCACCATGAACGATCTCAAAACGTTGGAAACAACCTTGGTGAGTTCAATGGAGGCTAAGATGGAAGAGATGCGTCAAATGATAATGCGTCTCTCCACATCCGCAGCATCACCTCCATCTAACTCTGAGGATACCACTCCGCAATCCAAGGAAACGGGTAAAACTGTTTCCAAAGATAACAAAGTGGTTGGTGATGATACTAGCAAGAGTTCCTCCTCGAAAAAGGACAGCGGTAAGGATGGATACAATGAGGTTTCTCATGTGTATTCCCCTGATCCACCTATCCCTCACCCAAGTATACATAATAGGGGTGATCCACCCAAACTTTCTGCATCTACTTTCTCTCAATGGCAATTTTTGATGAAATCTCATGTGTGCAGTTCCTCCATAGAGTTGTGGAAGATCATCGAAAATGGTCTTCATATTGGAAACCCCAACAATCTCACAAGAAGAGAAGTGGTCGATAGCCAACTCAATGCTACAGCTCTACACATGATACAGCTTGGTGTGGGTGACAAAGACATGCCACACATTCAGCATCTTAGCATAGCTAAAGAAGCTTGGGATGCCCTCACCGAGCTCTTCATCGGAAATGAAAGTATGAGAAGGAATAGATATGATGCCTTGAGCAATGAAGCTGAAGGATTCTATATGCTGGATGGAGAAGACCACGAGGACATGTATAGGAGGCTCAAGGCAATAGCCACAACCTTCAGAAACCACGGTGCAGCTCATGTTGATGATGCTTGGATCAAGCGCAAGTATGTCAGTGCTCTTATGCCATTTGAGCCCATAGATTTGAAAAGTCTCCAAGGTAGGCATAACTATCACCTCATGTCATCCAATGAGGTAATGCAAGAAATGGCCGCTTTCAAAGTGGCTGCCAAGAATGCCGGAGATGCTCGTGCTCGAGCTATGGGGATGCAAAAGGGGGTCAACATGACCTTGAAGACTAGTGTGATTGATCATGATGAATATGCGGTTGAAGGTCTGGACTATCCCAAGGATATAAAAAGGATCCACGGACAATACTTGGCTCTTTATGCAAGAAACTTTTGGAAAGATCTAGCCAAGGCTAAAGCTGAACTAGATCGCAAGAGTGGAGCCTATGGAAGAAAAGAAAATGGTCCCAAGCTGAGAACATGCTTCAATTGTGGTGACCGGCTGCACTTCGTAGCTGAGTGTCCATATCAAAGTAGAGAGGATAATGGAGGAAGACTCATTTTCAAGGACAAATCAAAAGCTCCACGTAAGAAACAGTTTGTAAAGAAAAATGCTCCTTTCAAGAAGCAACCAAAGATTGTTCTAGTGGCTTAAGAAGAATATTCATCGGGGAGTGAAGATGAGGATAGGGACGATAGCTCTCAAGAGGTGGCTGCTATAGCCACCACATCTACATCAACATCTCTCTTCGACTCTCCGAAAGAAAACATCGTCAACAAGAATGCTACTTGCCTCATGGCAAGAAGCTCTGAGGTAACTTCTTCTAACTCTTCTTTTCCCAAGGCTATGATAGACATGGATGATCCTACTAGTCTTAAGGTTAAAGAAGAGATTATTGCTTTGGATTATTTCTACACTAACTTGCAAGGTGAGCACAAAGTTCGTTTTGAAGCTCTTATGGATCAACTAGACCAAAACGAAGCACTCCTCGAAGAAAAGGCAGAATTGAAAGGGAGGATGCAATGGAAATTGCATCCCTAAAAAATGCTCTTGAAGAAGAAGAAGAAGCTCGGGTCTCTCTTGAAGAGAGGCTCGAGTCTATGGAAGAGTCACATGAAGAAATTGTGACTAAACTTGTTAAGGAACGTGACAATGCTGTCACCAAAGCAAAGAAGTTAAAGAAGGAAAGGATTGACTTTGGGGCTGCTCATGATAGACTCTCCGAGGAATTGGAGAAACTTGACAATGCTCACAAGGCATTGAAAAACGAGTTCTCTATTCTCAATGAGTCACATGATCAGCTTAAAAGTCGATTGGCCAAATATGATACTCCTAGCTCGTCCAACTCAACATATAGTAACAAGAAAAACGCTAGTGTGGAAAAAGAAGTGTTCAAGGACATCACTCCCAAGGACAAAGGTGTGCTTGATGAAGTCCTTGGCAAGCAAAGGTCAAATCATGGTAAAGAGGGACTTGGGTATGTCACCAAGTCCAAGAAGAAGAAAACCAAGAAGAACAAGACCAAGAATGTGCAATTGAAGACAAGCACCGCTGAGAAGAGTGTCACAAAAGACAAGACTAATAATATTGGTTTTGCAGGGTCTCACAATCCGAATTATGAACTCTTTTGTGATGACTATGGCGATGTTTATGCTTATTATGTTGGTCCTTTTGATGAATATATTGCTTGGTCTATTTGGGCCCAAAGACCCTTGTTACTAACATGAAAGGACCCATTGAAAAATGGGTACCTAAAACCAAGAAGTAATTTTCTTGCAGGGCTATGCTTCCGGTGGGTCAAAATGGGTGCTGGATAGTGGTTGCACTAGTCATATGACCGGAAGCAAGGAGATCATCACGGAGATGCGTCCAAATCACGATAATATCACAGTCTCCTATGGTGATAAGTCTAAATCTCAGGTATTGGGTCTTGGCAAGGTTATGGTTGCCCACGATATCTCTCTCGTGGACGTCATGCTTGTTGAGACCCTCGGTTACAACCTTCTTTCTGTACGTGCCCTTGGCAAGATGGGTTTTGCTGTCTTTATCGATGATGATTTGGTGGTACTCTTGTGGAGCAAGTCTCTAAAGGTCGCTTTCGTTGGATACGTCGAAAATGACCTGTATGTGGTGGACTTCTCGGGTAAAACCACTTCGGGTCCGATGTGTCTATTCGGAAAGGCCGACGTGGGCTGGCTATGGCATCTCCGTTTAGCCCATGTCAACATGAGAACTTTGCAAAGTCTCCAGAAGGGTGGCCACATCCTTGGACTAAAAGACAATGTCTCTTTTGCCAAAGATCGTGTTTGCAGGGCTTGTGTAGAAGGAAAAATGCATGACTCTCCCCACAAGAGGAAGACTATTGTGTCATCAAAGAGGATCTTGGAATTACTTCATGTGGATTTATTTGGTCCTCCTTCTCATGCAAGTCTTGGTGGGAAGAAATATTGCTTGGTCATTGTCGATGATTACTCAAGATATACATGGGTCTATTTCTTCAAGCTGAAAAGTGAGACTCAACAAACTATCATCGACTTTGCCAATGAAGTTCAACGTCAACACAATGTTCCTATCTTGGCAATTAGAAGTGACAACGGCTCCGAATTCAAGAACTACACCTTAAATTAGTTTCTTAGCGAAGAGGGGATTAGACATCAATATTCCGCTGCGTACACCCCTCAACAAAATGGTGTAGCCGAGAGGAAGAACCGGACTTTGATGGATATGGCAAGATCTATGCTAGCTGAATTCAAGTCTCCTTATAATTTTTGGGCTGAAGCTATGTCCATTGCTTGTCACTCATCAAACCGTCTCTACCTTCGAAAGATTTTGGACAAGACTCCATATGAAATACTTACCGGTAACAAGCCCAACATCTCTTACTTCAGGGTATTCGGGTGTAAGTGTTTCTTTCTTATTAAAGGTGTCCGTTTGTCAAAATTTGAGTCCAAGGCTTTAGAAGGTATTTTTGTTGGTTACGGTGCCGAATCCCACACTTATAGAGTCTACAACAAGCTCACTGGGATTGTTGTAGAATCTTGTAGTGTGGAGTTCGATGAAAATAACGGCTCCTTTGTAGGGCAAGTTGATGTTTGTGATGCAGATGTTGAAATACCCCAAGATGCCATAAGAAGAATGGGTGTGGGATTTTTCCGCCCCATTGAGGAACCCCTTGTGGCGGATCGGGAAGGACAATGCTCCACACATGTGGAGCCCTCATCTTCACAAGATCAACAAGCTCCTACTGTTGGAGAAAATCCTGCATCAACACCGCAATCTGCTGAAGATCAACTGTCCCCTGGACAAGTTGGTAGTCCCAGGCCAGACCATCCGCCCCTTCCAAGGGGCGGACAATCCGCCCTAGCACTCCAACTCATTCCAGAGGATCCGAAGGAGAAGTCAACAACTCTGAAGCTCCCAGGCCGGATTCTCCGGCCCCCGAGGGCGGATTATCCGGCCCTGGGTCTCCAACTCGCGTCAGGCATTCTCAGGAAGACGGCGGTTCTTCACCTCCCAGGCCGGATAGTCCGGCCCCTCCAAGGGGCGGATTATCCGGGCCTGAAGAAAATGTTCAGCAACAATCTTCTGGCGTTAACGGAGACCAAGATCAAGGGTAGGGCAGTAATCAAGACAAGGATACAAATATTGAATCAACTCCTTCTAGAAACAATAAGGACATTGAGGCTCGTCGCAAGGCTCGTGCTTATCGGAACCTTGAACTAAGAGGTCACACTCTTGACAAGGTTGTTGGTGATCTTCGACGAAGGGTATCCACTAGAAGAGAACTTGCAAGCTTCTGTGATCATCAAGCTCACATTTCCATGGTTGAACCGAAGAAGGTTTTTGATGCTCTTGAAGACCCCGATTGGGTTGTTGCAATGCATGAAGAATTAAATAACTTCGAACGCAACAAAGATTGGAAGCTCGTAGAAAAACCAAAGGATTGCCGCAATGTTATTGGCACCAAGTGGATCTTCAAGAACAAACAGGATGAAAATGGCATTGTTGTGAAGAATAAAGCACGACTCGTGGCTCAAGGATTCTCTCAAGTGGAAGGAATTGATTTTGGCGAGACTTACGCTCCTGTGGCTCGTCTTGAGTCCATCTGTATCCTTCTTGCATATGCAGCTCATCGTAATTTTAAATTACAACAAATGGATGTTAAGAGCGCTTTCCTTAATGGTCCTCTACATGAGTTAGTATACGTCAAGCAGCCCCCGGGGTTTGAGGACCCCAAATTTCCGAACCATGTCTACAAACTCGATAAGGCGCTCTATGGCCTTAAACAAGCCCCACGTGCGTGGTATGAGCACCTTAAAGAGCTTTTGCTAGACCGTGGATTCGAAGTTGGGAAAATCGATCCCACTCTTTTTACTAAGAAGGTTAATGGGGAGCTTTTTGTATGCCAAATTTATGTAGATGACATTATTTTTGGCTCTACTAACCAAGCTTTTAACGATGAATTTTCAAAGCTTATGACTAACAGGTTTGAGATGTCCATGATGGGTGAGCTGAGGTTCTTTGTTGGATTTGAGATCAAACAACTTAGAGAGGGAACCTTTATTAATCAAGCTAAGTACATCCAAGACATGCTCAAAAGGTTCAAGATGACGGATCTCAATGGCGTTTCTACCCCAATGCAAACAAAGTGTCATCTTGATCTCAATCCCAAGGGTAAAGACGTGGATCAAAAGGTATAATGATCCATGATCGGGTCTCTCCTTTACCTTTGCGCATCTAGGACCGATATCGTGTTAAGTGTAGGAGTGTGTGCAAGGTACCAAGCCACTCCTAAAGAAAGTCACTTAGTGGCAGTCAAGTGAATCTTTCGATATTTGGTTCATTCCCCAAATTTTGGGTTATGGTATCCCAAGGGTTCAAGTTTCTCTCTATGTGGTTACACTGATTCAGATTGGGCTGGTGACAAAGATGATAGGAAATCAACCTCTAGTGCATGTCTCTTGGGCAGGTCTCTAGTGTGTTGGTCATCAAAGAAACAGAATTGTATTTCACTCTCAACCGCCGAAGCTGAATACGTTGCTGCTGCAAGTGCTTGTACACAATTGTTATGGATGAGGCAAACTTTAAAGGAATATGGTGTCAATTGTGACAAAGTGCCTCTATTATGCGACAATGAAAGTTCTATCAAAATTGCTTACAATCCCGTGCAGCATACAAGAACAAAACATATAGAGATTCGCAACCAATTTATTCGAGATCATGTTGCTCGTGGTGATATTGATCTATCCTTTGTGAGCACGAAGAACCAACTTGCTGATATTTTCACGAAGCCTCTTGATGAAGCAAGATTTTGTTATTTGAGGAATGAGCTAAATATCATAGATTCAAGGAGCTTGGCTTGACTACCCTTGCACACTCACTTGCTCTTATTCATGTATTTGGTTTAGATGCGGGCATAGACATAGGGGGAGTGTGGTCCTAATTGATTGAGCCAACCCTTCCCCCATAATGCCGAAAGCAAGTAAAATCATTTCCCTTAATATCATTTTGTGATATGTGGGTCATCGATGAGCATTGGTTTTGAACTCAAGATACATCTTCGCGGTGTCATGCCATGCACTCCAACATGGTGGCTTCGTCCACCGCCCTCTTCCTCAAGAAGAGTTGGTTTTTCATGGGTCTAGTTGGATTTTCCTGCATATCTCATGTTCTTATGGAAAACACACTCAAATTTGGCTTTTGATTGGTTTGGTTCTTGTGAATTTGGGTGTGTAGTACCATCTCAGGTTGATGCTCTCAACCCAAGCCTTTCTCTCCCTCCTTGAACCATCTATTCTTGCACACAAGTCCTAAAAACACCATCTAGGGGTTTTGCAAGGTTGCTTCGGTCTGAATCTGCACTTGACAGATTTTTCAGGGGGGGGGGACTATCCGCCCTAAGTGGGGGGCGGATTATCCGCCCCGGGCAAAATCTATATAGGCTGGGTCAAGGAGGGCAGGCTCAAACAGAGCAGCCAGTCCTCCCCCAACCCTACCTCTGCCCCCAGCCGCCGCCGGAGTATCCGCCCCTCCCGGAGTCGATTCGACCACCGAATTCTCCGAGCTCTCCCCGAATCTTCTTCACTTCGCCTCCGGGTATCTTCTCCCCCACGATTTTCCTCCAACGAGTGAGGGTAACTCCCTCATCTCTCTCCTTTTGTATGGGATGCATTTTATTTGGTGGAAATCTCGTTGTAGAAGATCCTTGGTGTTGTTCCTTACATGCTAGAATCAGTAGAATCGCAACCCTAGTACCCGATCTGTTTTGCCATGGTAGATTTGGGCCAATCCAGAAATTTTTGCGGGGGGGGGGGGGGGGGGGATTATCCGCCCCTGCCAGGGCCGGATAATCCGGCCTAGAGATTCACAATCTGGTCTGTTTTGGCTCTGCTCCTGCAATACACATTGTTGGTTATGGGTGCCGTGCTACTCTTTCTCCATGTTTTCTCCTGGACTTGTGTGTATGCTCATATCCATGCTACCTCTCTAAATGCTTTTCACAGGTGGTTCCAAGCCGACCAAGACCTTCGCTCGTCGTCCCCGTGCCCGTTATCTCAAGCCTACCGCAGACGGGAAGTTCATTGACGAAACAGAGGTCAGCAGGGCAGCAAGAGAGGCTGCAAGGATGGTAGAGGCAAGTAAGAAAACTAAGCGGTCCGCTTCTCGCAAGGGCAAACAGTCTCGGCCCAATTACAAGTCTATGGACAGCATTCAGTATGCCACCATCCGCCAGACAGATTACTATGATGAAGCTGACAGTGATGGCCCACCCGAGGACACTATGTTTTGGAATGCCCATTTTTGCGCCATTCATGATGATGTGTATGCCACTCTCAGGATTCGTCCTATGCACCCCATCAACTTGACTGAGGCTCAATCCAAGGCACGGCTCCTTAAGGCATTGGAAGTGACCAACAAGATGGGGCTTCACCACCTCATGACCATTCAATGCAACTATGACTCTTCTGTGGTGCGCTAGTTTTTCTCCACACTTGTGAACTGCGGTGATGAGCGCCGCACTATGAAGTGGATGACCGGGACTACAATGCTTCAGTCAGACTTTCGCACTTTTGGGCATGTTCTTGGGTATGCTTTCCATGGTCATGACACTCCCTCTGGTCACCGCATCATTACTCCATTGAAGCCATCCAAGGACACTGTGATGGCTCCCTGCCTTTCTCCTGATGGTGTTGCTAGTACTTTCGCTGGACTCTCTCCCTTGTATGCCTGCCTTGTTGGCATGTTTCGGGACTGCATCGCTCCTAGTGGTGGCAACAATGACAAGATCCGTGGCCACCTGGTTCCTCTTCTCGCGTTTGCTCACGAGTGTGCCACCAACCCTGGATCAGCCACAGGTTACAAGTTGGATGTCATGGACTACATCTATCATGAAATGACGGATGCTATGATCAACAGGCTTTCTATTCCTTATGCTCCTTTCATTATGATGCTTGTCAAGCATATGTTACCCCTTGAGGATTTTGGCACTGCTATGGATGGTGTTCACAAACACAAGAAAATTTACAACAAGGCTCAGAAGACCCATCACCCTTCCACTGCCCCAGAGTCCTTCATGCGTGATGCTCGGGCTAGTGGTCGTCGTTCCGCGGTGTCCCCAATGGCCCGCGAGGTTAAGCAGCTCTCTTGGTTCCAGCGGCACATTCTTTGCATGGGCATTGACACTCACAAGGGCCAATATGAGGCGTACCGCGGGGATCATGAGAGGGATCACACACAGCAGCTTATTCTCCACCATGTCTCAGGTGCCACTGGTCATCCACCTCCTCCCACTGCTCCGGAACCGTATGCTCAGTGGAACACTTTCGGGATCAACTATGGCGAGCTCGAGAGCTGCCTCTTTCCTCCACCACCGAGGGAACCCACTCCCCCCGCTGATGACGATGATGATGAGTATGATGAAGAGGAAGGGGATGGGGATGACTACGACGAGGATGAGGAGGAGTGATCTTCAGGGGCGTTAGCTTCGCTCTTCTTCCTTTTTGGCATTTCGATGCCAAAGGGGGAGAAGTAGTTCTATTAGGTCTCGTGGATTTGCAAGGGTCGGGCACAAGCTTTTCGATTTTAGTCGTTTTTATTTGCTTGCTTGTGCCTTTTCTACGTGAATTCATTTGCTATTTGTGTTTGTTTATGTAAGACTATGTCGTACTCCACTATGTTTGGTACTGTGTTTGGTATTCATGGAATTCTGGATTTATCTATTATGGACCTCATGGAATTCTGGAATTATGGAGCATATTTGATGGCATATGGATTCATGGGATTATCTGTGTATACTTTGGCTATATTCTCATCCCGGTGGTATGACCTTGCTTCACAACCCACCTTTGTTTCAATTATTTTTGCTATGGAAGTTGTGCTCTCTCTAGTGTGTGTATTTGTATTCAAATGCAAATTTTAAATATGCACACATCTAGGGGGAGTGCCTTGCATCTTAAGGTGGTGTTAGCCGGTTTCATTGCAAATCCTAGTATTGTCATCTAACACCAAAAAGGGGGAGATTGAAAGAACATTTCTTGATCCCTAGTGTTTTGTGTGTTAGATAACAATATCAAGGATCATTTAATGTGTGTTGAAGTGTTGCAGCTCTAGTTGAGAATAAAGGGAAAAGAACTCTTCCTTTGGGGGTGGATAATCCGCCCCTCCCTTTGCCCAAGCAGGAGCAAGCCACAGAAGGGGGGCGGAGTTTTGGCCGGATGTTCCGGCCCTGCCAGATAATCCGCCCCTCAGGGGGCGGATAATCCGCCCCCTGCTCATCGCCAAGGCGCAAGACCCAGAGAGGGGGCGGAGTATTGGCCGGACTTTCCGGTCTGGCCGGATAATCCGCCCCTCAGGGGGGCCGGATTATCCGCCCCCCAAGATCTTCACCAAGTTCGGCAGGCGCTAGCCCCAGAGAGGGGGCGGACTTTCCCCTGGAGAATCCGCCCTTGGGGCGGAGTTTTCCCAGGGGGCGGATAATCCGCCCCCAAAGTTGTGCAACGACCAGATCTGGGGAGGGGGTATTTAAGCCAGCCTTCCCCCTCCGGGCAGAACTCTTGATTCATCTCGAAAAAGACCAGATCAGATCTGAAAGCTTCATCCAATAGTGCTCCACCTAGATCCACCCAAAGGCCCCATCCCTTGGGGAATCGAAGGAGGAGAACTCGATCTTCATCATCAGCAATCAAGTGCTTCATCTCCTCTCCATTTATTTGGAGAACCCCAATCTAGTATTTCTTGCAAATACCTAGATCCTTGTTTTTGTTTATATTGATAAACCTTGTTCTTGTGGCAGCTTGTTGTCATCTCGGGAGCCCCCAATTCAGTTATGGGTGTGTGCCCCGATAGTGTTGTAAAAGGCACCGGTTCCCGCCTCGAAGGGATCCAATAGTGGAGAAGGTGGATCAGGCCTCTCGTGGCGAGATCCATCGGAGAATAGGGTGAGGCCTATTGTGGCGTGGTGGTCTTAGAACCGCCCACCCCTCCAACGCAGATGTACTTCCCTTAACAAGGAAGGAACTGCGGTAAAACAAATCCCTGTGTCTCCGCGTGCTCCACTACAGTTTCCTCGCTCCTCTTTTAAGTGCTTAGTAGTTAGGGTTACATATAGGGAAATTCTCTTAGTTGCATATCTAGAGAATTTACTTTGTGTCAAGCCTAAAATTGAAAAAGTATTAAAAATTGGTTAGCACCTATTCACCCCCCCTCTAGGTGCCCATACGATCCATTTCAGGTATGGTCGGAGCCAATCCTAGTGACGGCCCTCAGCGAGCAAAGCGGGAACATCATTTCCCAGTCAACAGAAACAATGCCACGGTCGAGGACGCTACGAATCGGGGCAAGCTGTTTATTGGTCCACGTATATCTAGCTCCCACCCGCGCAATCTCGCGAAGAGCAAGATCCGCGATGTAGTCATTAAACATACACATCCTAGGGAGATCCACATTCGCCGAGATCTTTTCCTCAGCCGCGCGAATCAGGTTGAAATCCCCGGCAACGACCACCGGAATCTCAGCCCGCTCCACTTTCAGCTTAAGCTCGAGCAGGAACTCGCGGACCTCCTATGGTCCGCGGGGCCATAGACAATGATCATTTCCCATTTGAAACGAGATTGTCTATGGGTGAGGGACATGCTCACAAATAAGTCCCCACGGTCCATATCATCCACCTCGAAGGTGTCCTCGTTGACCCCAAGGAGGATGCCCCCCGAGTGGCCACTAGACGGAAGCCAGGTCCAGCAGAACTTGTGACGATATAGGCCCTCAAGCTCAGCAATAGAGAAGTCCTGGCGGATCGTCTCCTGAAGGTCGACAATATCCGGCGCTTCCAAGCGAATATACTCCTTGATCTGGCGGCGACGACCCTCATGACTGAACCCCCGGATGTTCCAGATGAACGCCCGGAAAGCCCGGATGAGAGCCATAGGGGACCTCAAGCCTCGGGGGTCCCCTTAGCGGGGACCAAAAGAGCACGACCGGTCCGGGGACGGGAAGCGGCGGCCTTGGGAGGTATACCCCGAGTCCTACCCCTCGGGGTAAGCTCCAGGGTCATCTCCCTCTCATCAGGCGCGGGAGGGGGATCCTTGCCGGGGCCAGGTCCAGAAGACCCAGCCTCGGCCAGGATCTAGGCGCGTTCATGCTCCCGAGCATCGCATGCTCGGGCAGCAGCGATCGCACCCGCGTACCCCTCCCATGCCTTAATGGTGGACAGCTGCTCAACCCGGGGCCCCTTCTCACCTCGGAACACGATACCACAATCATCAGCCACCTCTCCCAGGTGGGCAAGCGACACCTCAGACAAGACACAGAACGAAGAGCCAGGAATGCCAGAAGGGCCAGGATTAGAAGGACGAACAGAGGGGGCAGGGGAAGTACTTGAGATCTCATCACGAGCCGCGATACGAAGAGCGGACCGCTCTGCCACTGTCGGCTCCGGGCCAGAGAGGCCCACCCTCGCACCTGCGAGGCGAACACTATGGCGGGACGGTTGCAGAGGGGGAGGCCTGGGGGTCTTGGTCCAACAGAGCTTGGGGACCACCTCAGGGGAGGGCGGGCCCTCCTCTCCGGCGGCCGCCATCGCGTGGTCCGGAGTATCCGGGGCGAGGGAGTAGCAGACCACCCCAGGGGAACGGGGGGACTGAGGGGAGCAGACCACCAGCCTCACACTCCCCAAAGTCTCCTCATCAGAAGACATCAGCGCAGCAGGGGGGACGACAGAGATCAGACCCATGTCCGAGCCAAGGTTGGAGACGTACTAGGTAATGGGGAGGCCAATGGAGATCGGCGGATCGGAGCGGAAGCAGCGGGGAACATCGACCGAGGCCAGCTTGACCGGGGAGATCAGCGACAGGTGGGGGCGCCCCAGGAAGAAGGGGCTAGCACCCGGGGGAGCGTCAGCACGGAAGAGGGCCACGGGGCCCCCGGCGCTACCTTTCGGCGGCAGCGGAGGCACCGGCGGCGAGGCGTCGGTGGTCAGGGGCGACTCTGGGTCGGACCCAGAATTGCTGCCATCAGATCCCCCACCCCCACCCCCGAGCCCAGCATCGTCGTCAGCGGGGGCCGGGGACGGAGGGGGGGAGAGAGATCCCCCAGGGACCGACACCTCCTCGTCCAGCTCCACCAGGAGGTCCCTGCCCACCCGGTCGAAGAAGACATTTTGTTTACTATTCACACTTAAAAACTTTTGTTTACTATTCGCACTCTTATGCTACAAACGCACTTGGGGACTCCCCCCAACTCACGATTTCGTCGGCTGAGGATAACACGTGTACACCTGAGTAGCTGACCACGTCAGGCTAAAGAAAAGGACACATATGCGAACAAAGCACTACGTGCTCAAACAGCAACCAAACCTTTATAACAAAGGGCGAAACATGTCCAGACAAATACATACAAATTTTACATCCGTCCTTTTTACAGGTACTACCTATTCTAAAGAATAACTTGAGCACGCTGCTCAAATAGATCTACGACCTGCTCGGCATACTGCCTTACAGCCGCATAATGCGGACACATATCCCACCATCCGGCCGAAGAGGCGGCCCAACCGCAACAACAGACAGATCTACGTCAGGGCGATGTAGCCTCACAAGGGACAGCGCAGCCTTCACCCCTGCGACGAGTTGATGCCGCACCAATTCCTTGACATGATGCACGTTTCGAAACTTCGATAGAAGACCAGAGAGGGTTGACGGTGCAGCATCCAGTGGAAACATCACATGTAGAACCGATGTGAGCAAAGTCTGCACTTGACGAAGCACCCGCGATACTTGGTGAACGCGATCTTGCACTGTCGCCAGAGCCATGGCACGGTCACGATCCATCCAGAAGAACCCGTCGGCTTCCATGTCCTGTTGAGTCAAGCAATTGACCTGAACAGCAACACGCTCCTTCTCCTCCCTTGGAGCAAGGTTAGCACCTGCGATACTCGCACAAAAGTAAGATGCAAGGCCAGCAGGCGTATCCGAAGAAATGAGCAGCAACTCAAAAAACTTACACTGAAGCTGCTCAGATAATCGAAGCAATTCCGCCATCAAGTACTCCTCTCTGGCAGCACCTCGATCCGCTTTGGACTTCCAAACGTCGGCATGGCCACGCATCCCAAGCAACTCTTTTTCGATACTGCGAATACGGTCTCGAAGAAATGCAAGCTGCGACGAGTCATCCAAAGATGGCCGCAGCCGCGTTGTAGGCGAGGTGTCCACGGGATCACCACCCAAAGGGCCCTAGATCAATAGAAAGGCAAGGACATGAACACGCAGATAAAGACGCACAAAACTCAGCAAATTCATTAAGTGCAACAAAAGCCACTACGTGGCACAAAGATTGTTCATCTAAATATTTACAACAAAATAAGCTACAACTATCCTACAGCTACAACGCCTACGACGCGGCACCCTGAGTTGCCTCGGAGCCGGATTGCCTCGCCTTGGCTTCCTCTGCTACCGTAGAGCGTACTCGGCCAGCAGATCAATCATCTTCGGCCCATAACGCTTACAGCGAGCAGCATAGGTAGCGAAGGCTACCTCGGACCCATCAACAGTCGTCGGCATCCGGGAAGTGACTTGGGGAAGGTCCAGCTCCGCTCCAGCCGCCAAGGCCGTCGCCAGCCCGACGGATGCGCCGATGCCCTTCTGCTTGCGCTTGTACGCCGCAGGTGCTTCGGCTGACAGTGCCTTCGCCAGAGCGTCAACATCATCAAGGGCCACGCCCTTGGGGACAAGCTCCATGTAGAAGAGCCCAAGGACCTCCTTGGCCTTGACGAGCGAGTTGACGACGGTGCTGCAGCGATCTTCGACCGCTGCAGTAGCATCATCCAGATCACTCCCGTGCTCCAGAGCACCACGGTCAAACCCGATGCCCGCAGCATCTGAGACAATAAAGACGAGGAATGAACGAAAGCACCGCAAAAGAAAGACAAGAAAACCAAAAAAGACGAAGGAGAAGATACTCACCCGAAACAGCCTTGGCAGCCGCCATAAGCTTGCCAGCCACCTTTCTTTCACGCGCATTCGCAGCAGTGGCAAGCTGCTCCTCGCGGTCCGTAGCCTCCTGCTGCAGGCACTCCTTCGCCTCGGCCGCATGGGCCAACTCCAGCTCTAGGCGCTCCCTGGCACCAACGGCGACCTCGGCCTTCTGCTCCACTTGACCAAGGCTCTTTTTGAGAGTATCAATCTCGCGAAGAGAGGTGTTGTGATACTCTGCAATAAAAAGTGTCAGATAACAGGACAAGAATACAAGAAGAAAACAAAGACCAAGGCATAAAAAGTACATTGCAGCTGTTTGAGGTTGGCCTCCAGCGCCAGGTGCTGCTGCACCAGTCGATTGGCATCTTGCACAAAAGGCTGAAGAAAGAAGAACTACTAGTCACAAGAAGGGCTCGGGGGCTACGCCCAAAAAGAACGAGCAGAAGAAAGTCACACATATGAAAATACTCGGGGGATCCCCTCGAGACTCGAAATAAAATGACAAAATACGCCTGGGGGCTCCCCCCGAGGTTAGGACAAAAGAGATAAACCCAAAATCACCCAAAACAGGCTCGGGGGCTCCCCTCGTGGCAAGAAGTAGAGTTACTTACATGATTAGACGGCGATGCTGAAGGTCCGCTTGCCACCGTCTGAGAAGGAGGAAGCACGACTTTTGAATCCCCTATCATCTCCCGAGCACCATCGCTGGAAGAATCGTTGGAAGAGTGGCTGCACAAAGACAAATTAGCACAAGTACAAAGGAGACAGGCGAAAAAGACAATACATGATTAAAGAAACTTACGAGTTAAGCTCGCTCAAGTCGAAGACGGGAGGGGTCCTCCGGACCTTCTTCTCCTCTTTCTTCTCTTCCTTCTTCCGCTTTGCCGGCGGGTGCGGCGCCACCGTCTGCACAGTAACGGCAGGAATCGGAGAGGAAGAGCCCCCATGCCCATCACTATGACGGTCAAGGCACAGTGGGTTCCTAGGAGTCGGAGGAGTCGAGGCATCCGAAGACTCGCTGGAGCTCCGTGTCTGCTTGCGGATGTGGTCCTCGCTCGACTCGTTGGCCTCTTCAGCCGGAGACCGTGCCGATGGCAACTCGGACATGGAATCCACTACCTCATTGTCCGGTGCAGCCGGAAACAATTCGGGAAGCGGTGGCAACATTCCCGGCACCTTGAACTCCTGCACAGGCGAAGCAAATTTGTTAGCAAACAAATACAAAAACAATGCAGTCGAAAATAGCGCTACGCGCACGACCCGGATCTACACCTGGGGAACAGGACGCGAAGCAGAGAACGGAGAAGTCAGCGACTTCCCCGGGATATCCTCTCCAGCCTTGAACTTCAGCAGTGGGCGAAAGACACCGTCAAGATCTCCCCTGGAGAATTCTTCAGCCGAAACCCTCGTCGGGTCACGATGCCCAGCGTAAAGGAACATCGGGTGCGCCCTAGCCTGGAGCGGTTGCATCCGACGTTTCAGGAAGGTGCGGATGATATCCACACCGTTCACCTCCTTATCAGGAATCAGCTGAAGATCCCCACCCGATGATAGAGAGACTCTATCTCCGCTACCTCGCCATCCAAGATCTGGTTTTTCCAGGACCTCTTCGGCTCGATCTTTTGGGAGGGGTCAAAAGGAACAAGACCAAAATCTTGGTTAGCCACCGTGGAGTCGCGGATGTAAAACCATCGTCTCCGCCAGTACTGGACAGATTCCGACATGGAAAAAGAAAAGAAAAGCAGATTGGGTTTGAGGGAAATGATGCAACCCCCAATGGGATAAACACCATCCGAACCAGATTGCCTCTTCACGGAATAGAGTTTCCGGAAAAGGCCAAAGTGCGGCTCGATACCGAGCCAGCACTCGCAGAAAGTGATGAAACAAGCAATGTGCAGAAGAGAATTGGGGGAAAGATGGTGCAGCTGGATGCCATAAAGAAAAAGCAGTCCACAAAGGAAGTCATGGACTGGGAAGGAGAAGCCCCGAAGGACAAAGGCAACGAACATAACCCGAAACCCAACGGGGGGGCGGGGATTTACCTCGTTGCCTGGGAGTTGGACAGCCTCCCTATCCCGTGGGATCAAGCCCCGCTCACGAAGCTTGCGGAGATCACTCTCCCGTGTCTCCGATCGCCGCCAGCCACCATCAGTGACACGGGTGGCGGCGGTACTCTTCTTCCCCCCAGCAGCGCTGGTACCAACCGCAGAAGAAGACTTCTTCGCCTTCCCCATTGCGGTACGGAAGCGCCGACGGCGAGAACGTAGGATGGATGAAGGAAATGTCCGAGGATATTCCAGCGCGCAGCAAGAACTCTCCGAAGAACAAGGGAGCAGTGAAACGAGAATAGCTGCGGTGAAAACAAACTAATGTTTTCCCCCAATGATTATAAAGACGAAGACGATGCACGACAACCGTCCATCAAGAAGACCTAGCGCCAACGGCAGGATCTGGCCATACACGTGTTAGCATCGCAACGAACCGTCGCTAACACGCCGTCCACTACACGCGGAAATCGAGGCGACGCCGTAATTATCTCCACGCCACGCATGACCGGTCAATTCAATGTCAGAAAGTGGGACCCATGTTCGTCCAGTCAAGTCATCTCTGGCGCAGCAGACGCTTGAGGTCATCGATTGTCAGCACTGACGTCATCAAAAGCCATACTAGCAACAGTCACAATTTCTTCGGATTCAAAAAGTTAAGAGTACTCACTCGAATCTACGATTCGACTAATTACTCGGGGGCTACTCCTATCAGGAGTGCTGGCCGTGCACCCTAAAAATGAACAACACATTATAGCACTGAACTGTTTCTTCGAGTCCTACATCGAGTCTATGACTCCACTACGGACTCGAGGGCTACTCCCATAGGGAGGACGGATTCAAGCATCTGAAAAATTTGTGTCCTACGGACCTGAAGCCAAACAACGGCTGAATTAAAGTCTCTGCTCGAGTCTACGACTCGAACAGACACTTGGGGGCTACTCCCATAGGGAGCGCTGGCCGTGCACCCTATGAATTTTCGACTGCGATCCTTCGGATCGGCATGCAACATTTGTTCGGCAACTTTGCCCCAATTAAATGATAAGTGAGCAACATTTTCTCCTTGGCCACCCGAAACACCTCCGCGGTGATAAAAATTCGGATGTTGTGTCTGCGACGCAAAGATAAGACCTACAGATAACATCTGATGGCCTGGTAACACACATGACTGCGCTCTGCTAGTATAAATCCGTGCCAGCAGGCACGATGAAAAATCCCAATGGACGCGTTGGGTACATCAATTAAATTCACTGGAATTCCACTCCTGTAAGTCCTCCGCGGCCTGAGTCGAATTACGCCAGCATATGTTCTAGGTTCGAGTTGAGGGACTCGAACCTGAAGAAGATCGTGTTGTTTCGTCCTAAGACAGTTAACTGACCCTGATCCGTTGGGTGAGTCAGGCACACGCATCAACAATCCCTACTCATGAACTCTTGAAAAACATAGTTGCACCCGAAGGATTGAAGAGTCCTCAGCCGAATCTACTATTCGACTGATCACTCGGGGGCTACTGACATGGTTATACCCCGCGGGTACCTGATCTCAGCATATCTGGTCCAGCCTAAGGAAGGCCCACGGCAAATATACGCCGGCCCATGAAGACTTTTGGGTGGCCAAGGCCCATGACACCTTCGGATCCTTGGAGAGCAAGACTAGAGTAGATAGGAAATTCAAAGGGGTAAATCCTAAAACCTGTAACCGACTAGGTCTGTGCCTGGGACCTGCCTGAGTCTATATAAAGGCTAGGAGGGCACGACCGAGATCTCGCGACTCATACTTTCGCATACACACCTCCACGCCAGATTGCATCTGCGCACCCCTGTAATCATCGGTTCCGCCATAATCAAGAGCAGACAAGCAGGAGTAGGGTTTTCCCTCTGGGGGCCTCAACCTGGGTAAACCTCGTGTCCCGTGTTGCTTGTTTGCTAACCGTTCCGTGATCTCCAGCATCCTCATCTTCTCCAAAACCCAAGTCCATAACAATGGGCATTGACGATATTAAACCTTGTCAGCAAGGGAGGAAGACCGGGAACACGGAGATCGCCGAACAGAGCAGACGGAGGCGAATCGGCCCGTGGCCCGACAGAGAGCTCATGTCCAACTCCATGAGTCTGCCCACTGCCTGGGACACCAGGGCCACCACCTCAGGGCATCGGTCCTCATGAGGAACCCCCGACAGCCGCACCCAGACCTCCAGAGAGTAGCCACGGTCTCCTACGCAGCCGAAAAGGGCTGGATGGACACCCTCAGCTGGTGGAGCGGCATGGTGAAGGACGAGCCACAGGCGCACATGCGCAGGATCGCCACCGAAGGAAAGTGGACCGTGAACTCAGACGCCAAGACCCGGTGGACCGGCCACTCGTGGCCAGGAAGGACCGCGCGGAGCTCCTCCTGGATCAGGTCCTCCGTGACCTCCAACTCCGAGGGAAGGGCCTGATCAGGGAGGATCAACACCATGGCCAGGGTCTCCGGAACAGTCATCTGCACGCCACCCATGTCGATGACATAGAACCCGCCATCAACCCCATGGACATAGTACTCCAGGGTCTCCCTGTGAAGGGGGATAGCGACCGCGGGCAGCATGACAGAGCGCGCCGCAGGACGAGCCCCAGGGTGGGCCCCTAGGACACCAGGCGCAGAGGCCGCCACAGCAAATGGACCAGCCACCGACACCGAAACCACCTTCTTCTTCTTATTATTCTTCTTGGATTTTCGCTTCTTCTTCTTGGGAGACGACGATTCGGCCTTCTCCCCTTCCCAACGCCCCGCCGAACCCACGGGAGGTTGGCCTAGAGCCCGGTCATCCCGTCACGAGGGCGCGTCGGCCCGACTCCCGCCCGGCCTCGGAATGGCAGCCGTGTCCCAGGACTGGAGAGCCGCGGCCCCTAGGCGCTCCTCCCTTGCCAGGTCTGGCTGCTAGGGGGTGAACGGCGAGGGTCCTCCAGCCTCCGGCGAGCCCGAGGGGGAGACCTGGAGGGGCGTCAGTGTCGGGGATATGACCCCAGGTACCCTAGAGTTGAGGTATAAAGAGACCTCAAGAGAGTAGTTGACATTTCTATAGAAGAGTGTAGACATATAAATATATCTATATCAAAAGATATGAGAAATTAAGAAAGAAATATAAAAGAGAAAAGGGAGAAAGGGGACCTGGGCCGAATTACAGCTAATTCGGCCTAATTCAGCTATCCCTCCTAGGCCAAAATAGTGCCAGCGGGCCGGATCAAGCTCCACTCGGCCATAGTGGGCCGAATCACCTCAGATCCGGCCCATACCACCGCCGGATCAACTCCTTCACAGCTCCACCCCGTCGCCATCGACCGAATCAACCACAGTGACTCTCGCCAAAACTCTCGCCGAACTAGCCTCCTCGCCCCGCTCCTTCTTTGATGCTCCATCCCCTCGCCAGCATCATCCCCCGGGTGGGCCGGTAGAGACCAAGCTCGGCCCAGTACGGAGCAGAACACCGCAAACATCATCCACTGACGCCTGCCAAGCCGAGCTCCCCCGGGTGGGCTGGCACTAGGGCGAGCCAGCCCACCACGGACCACTCCTCCGCTACACACAGATCAACTCCACCAGGCCAAGCTCGCCAGCAAACCTAGCTGGGCCGACTCCTTCCACTCGGCCAGCCACCACGCACGGATCCACCTCGCCCAGTTGGGCTGCACCCAGGACTACTCCGGCTAGGCCAAATCAAGATGATCCGACAGGGCCAGTCTGCTTAATTCGGCCAGAAGAGAAGGTATTCGGCTGGGCCTTTGTAGGGCCAGGCCAAATCAACCTGGCTTAAGGCCGAGCTGCCACTCCGTCTGGGGCGTCTGGGCCGAATTATATGGCCTTGTACGCCTCCTTATTCACCTCCAGATGCACTCCCTACATCTACAATGATTCACCATCAAGCCAAGCCGAACTACACAAGTATTGTGTCAGTCCTGGGACCCTATCAACTCAGATTGGCACGTGGCGTATGGAATATGCCCATGGCATCTAACAAGATGCTGGGGATATGCTCTTGGCATCAAATAAGATGCTAGGAAATATGCCTGGCATCTCCAAAGATGCCAAGGCATATGCTGAGCATCTCTAGAAGGTATCTAGAATATGTCATCTAGATGCCAAACGTGTAGAACAAGTCGTGTCCCCTGGGCTCCCCTTTATAAGGAGCACCAGGGAGATCAGTAGAAAAGGAGGCCCCGAAGGGCTCTTACCCTCTCTGCTCAATAGGAGCTCTTCTTCTTCTTCTTCCTCCTCCACTCTCACAGAGAGATCTAGATAGAGGCATAGGAAATACAGCTCAAGGAGCATGATTGTAGCCACAAGTATGGCAAGATTATAAGAGATTATATGTAGAGAAAGAGGTGTTATCTCCACATGAGAGCCTCAATCCTATATACATTGTATTTCTCTTTGTTCATACGAGTGCGGTCTTCACTGCATCATCCCTCCCCGGATTCCTCCATGTCCATCGGCCCCAACTTTAGCCTACCCATGGCATATGCCGTGATGCCACCACGACATTTGGCGCCCACTGTGGGGCCTTTTAGTGGCGTTGGTTGGGTTTCCATCTGGACGGGAGCATCTTCATCAACCTCATCTTCATAGAGCATCTGCGGCTCCTCCAGGCGAACAGAGAACAGAGAGGTAAGCAAAGGGGTCTCCAAGTCTGACTCATCAAGGAAGGTAAGACTCAGCAAGAATGAATCAGACTCTTCTCCAAGCATACTATAAGTAATAGATAACTCAGCCACCAACATTCGGTTCTTCACCCCGAGGAGAAAATAACTCAACCCGGGGACTAGCCAACATATCCATAGAATCACCTTTAGATGGAGAAAAACTTATGTTGTTTTGGGTATGTATTTGCCAGCTTATTTATAATTCGGATAGAATTTGAGTCACCTTATTTATAATTCGGATAGAATTTGAGTCAGCTTATTTATAATTCGGATAGAATTTGAGTCAGCTTATTTATAATTCGGATAGAATTTGAGTCAGCTTATTTATAATTCGGATAGAATTTGAGTCAGCTTATTTATAATTCAGATAGAATTTGAGTCAGTTTATTTGTGCTTTGGATCGACCCTTAACTCAGCTCACCAGCCAGCTTATTGATGATTTGGATCGAATTTGAGTCAGTTTATTTATGCTTGGGATTAACCTTTAACTCAGCTCACCAGCCAGCTTATTGATGATTCAGATAGAATTTGAGTCAGTTTATTTATGCTTTGGATTAACCTTTAACTCATCTCACCAGCCAGCTTATTGATGATTCAGATAGAATTTGAGTCAGTTTATTTATGCCTAGTAGCTTATCTCTGATTCGGACTAACATTTGATTCAGCTTGCCAGGGTATATTATAATTCGGATTTGTATCCTGGTTCAGCATACTAGCTTATCTCAGATTTGGACTAAAGTTTGAATCAGCTCGCCAGATGGCCAGGTTATGTTATGACTCGGATTGATATTGGACTATCTTGCCAGGTTATCTCATATCTCGGATGACTATTTGTCAGCATATCATATCTTGAATCTATATCTTGGATCTACATCTCGACTCACATATCTCAGCGATTAGCCCTATTATCATATCCCAAAGCTTTATCTCGGATTCATATCTCAGATCCATATGAAAGGCAAGTTACCATCTTCTCATCAGATCAAATTGTATCTCAGGAAACAGATGACTCGGATTTGAGTCATATATCTCGGATTTGAGTCAGATGACTTAGACTTAAGACATAAGTCAATTTTGAGTAAAATAACTCAGATTTGAGTCAATACCTCGGATTTGAGTCATATACCTAGGATTTGAGTCATATGACTCAGACTTAAGACATAAGTCAAATATGAGTAAAATAACTCAGATTTGGAATCAGATAACTCGGATTTGAGTTATATAACTTGGATTTTGAGCCAAATTACTCAGATTCGAGACACAAGTCAAATATGAGTAAAATAACTCAGATTTGGAATAAGATAACTCGTAGTTGAGTTATATAACTCGGATTTTGAGCCAGATAACTTAGATTCGAGACACAAGTCAAATATGAGAAAAATAACTTAGATTTGGAATCAGATAACTCGGATTTGAGTTATATAACTCGGATTTTGAGCCAGCTGACTCAGACTCGAGACATAAGTCAAATATGAGTAAAATAACTCAGATTTGGAATTAGATAACTCGGATTTGAGTTATATAACTCGGATTTTGAGCCAGATGACTCAGACTCGAGACATAAGTCAAATATGAGTAAAATAACTCAGATTTGGAATCAGATAACTCGAATTTGAGTTATATAACTCGGATTTTGAGCCAGATAACTCAGATTCGAGACACAAGTCAAATATGAGTAAAATAACTCGGATTTGAGTTATATAACTCGGATTTTGAGCCAGATGACTCAGACTCGAGACACAAGTAAAATATGAGTAAAATAACTCGGATTTGGAAACAGATAACTCAGATTTGAGTCATATACCTCGAATTTGAGTCAGATGACTCAAACTTAAGACATAAGTCAATTTTGAGTAAAATAACTCGGATTTGGAAACAGATAACTCGGATTTGAGTCATACACCTCGGATTTGATTCAGATGACTCATACTTAAGACGTAAGTCAATTTTGAGTAAAATAACTCGGATTTGGTAACAGATGACTCGGATTAAAACTTACCCAAAAGGGTTATGACCAGTGCCCAAGAAGGCCAGAAGTCCACCAAAAGGGTTATGACCAGTGCCCAAGAAGGCCAGAAGTCCAAAACTTACCCAAAAGGGTTATGACCAGTGCCCAAGAAGGCCAAAAGTCCAAAACTTACCAAAAAGGTTATGACCAGTGCCCAAGAAGGCCAGAAGTCCAAAACTTACCCAAAAGGGTTATGACCAGTGCCAAAAAGGCCAGAAGTCAAAAACTTGCCAAAAGGCTTATGACCAGTGCCCAAGAAGGCCAGAAGTCAAAAACTTGCCCAAAAGGGTTATGAGCAGTGCCCAAGAAGGCCAGAAGTCAAGAACTTACCCAAAAGGGTTAAGACCAGTGCCCAAGAAGGACAGAAGTCAAGATCTTACCCAAAAGGGTTAAGACCAGTGCCCAAGAAGGCCAGAAGTCAAAAACTTGCCCAAAAGGGTTATAAGACATAGAAGTATACGACCAAGGTATAATAAGTCAATAAACAACTCTGGAGATATTTTATAAAGCCTATGCACGACTCTACAAGTCCCACATAGCCTCGGGGACTAATGTCGGGGATATGACCCCAGATACCCCAGAGTTGAGGTATAAAGAGACCTCGAGAGAGTAATTGACATTTCTATAGAAGAGTGTAGAAATATAAATATATATATATCAAAAGATATGAGAAATTAAGAAAGAAATATAAAAGAGAAAAGGGAGAAAGGGGACCTGGGCCGAATTACAGCTAATTCGGCCTAATTCAGCTATCCCTCCTAGGCCAAAACAGTGCCAGCGGGCCGGATCAAGCTCCACTCGGCCGTAGTGGGCCGAATCACCTCAGATCTGGCCCATACCACCAAACCGCCGCCGGGTCAACTCCTTCACAACTCCACCCCGTCGCCATCGACTGAATCAACCACAGTGACTCTCGCCAAGACTTCCGCCGAACTAGCCTCGTCGCCCCGCTCCTGCTTCGATGCTCCATCCCCTCGCCAGCATCATCCCCCGGGTGGGTCGGTAGAGACCAAGCTCGGCCCACCGCAGAGCAGAACACCGCGACATCCTCCGCTGACGCCTGCCAAGCTGAGCTCCCCCGGGTGGGCCGGCACTGGGCGAGCCAGCCCACCACGGACCACTCCTCCGCTGCACACAGATCAACTCCACCAGGCCAAGCTCGCCAGCGAACCTAGCTGTGCTGACTCCTTCCACTCGGCCAGCCACCACGCATGGATCCACCTCGCCCAGTTGGGCTGCACCCAGGACTACTCCGGCTGGGCCAAATCAAGATGATCCGGCAGGGCCAGTCTGCTTAATTCAGCCAGAAGAGAAGGTATTCGGCTGGGCCTTTGTAGGGCCAGGCCGAATCAACCTGGCTTAAGGCCGAGATGCCACTCCGTCTGGGGCGTCTAGGCCGAATTATATGGCCTTATACGCCTCCTTATTCACCTCCAGACGCGCTCCCGACATCTACAATGATTTACCATCAAGCCAAGCCGAACTACACAAGTATTGTGTCAGTCCTGGGACCCTATCAACTCAGATTGGCACAGGGCATATGGAAAATGCCCATGGCATCTAACAAGATGTTGGGGATATGCTCTTGGCATCAAATAAGATGTTAGGGAATATGCCTGGCATCTCCAAAGATGACAAGGCATATGCTGAGCATCTCTAGAAGGTACCCAGAATATGCCATCTAGATCCAAACGTGTAGAACAAGTCTTGTCCCTTGGGCTCCCCTTTATAAGGAGCACCAGGGAGATCGTTAGAAAAGGAGGCCCCGAAGGGCTCTTCCCCTCTCTGCTCAATAGGAGCTCTTCTTCTTCCTCCTCCTCCACTCTCACAGAGAGATCTAGATAGAGGCATAGGAAATATAGCTCAAGGAGCATGATTGTAGACACAAGTATGGCAAGATTATAAGAGATTAGATGTAGAGAAAGAGGTGTTATCTCCACATGAGAGCCTCAATCCTATATACATTGTATTTCTCTCTTTTCATACGAGTGCGATCTTCACTGCATCATCCCTCCCCGGATTCCTCCATGTCCATCGGCCCCAACTTTAGCCTACCCATGGCATATGTCGTGATACCACCACGACAGTCGGGCCTGCTGGCCGCGCGGTGGCGGGGAGGACCTCCACCCAGGGTGGCAGTAAGCGCCAGCCTGACCGTGGGCAGGCTGCTGGCAGTGGTCCTGCGGCGGGGAGGGAGCCCCACAGGCAGTAGGGGAGCGGCGCGGGGAGGGCAACCGTCTCGCCGGCGGTGAGGTCCAACACGGGGAAGGTGAGCGTCTCGGAGGGGAGGGAGCGCGACGGGAGGCGGAGGCAGAGCACCCCGCGGCGGAGGCGGGCTGCGGGGCCGGTTGGCCATGGTGGCGAACAGGTAGGAATGATGAGGGAGGGAGAGGGCGCCGGCGGGCAGGGAGGGAGACGGCGGAGACGGGAAACCAGAGGCGGCGGCGGGGGGGATGGGGAAACAGGAAGACGCGGCATTTAGTGTAGGCTAGGAACCCAGTAAACCCCGTGGCCTAGTGGGCTGAAATGGCCGCGGGGCCAGCAAGCTGCCTAGGCGACAGCTAGAAGCACCCGGTGGGCCAGCCAGGGCCCAGTTGGCCAGGCTGCCAGCGGTCCTCGGCCACGAGCGGCCCGAACATCCAGCCCCATCCGCCCACCAGCCCCTGCGACCCACCTAAGCCCTCTCCCCACCCCACCCCTGCTGGGGCGCCACCGGCGGCGGGCTCACCATGCTTCCTCCCCGCCGGCGAGGTCGCCCAGAGGCAACCCGCGCGTGCAGCAGGAAGTCAGCCAGCAAGGGGCGGAGGAGGTGCGAGGAGCACCGCGCCGTCGGGACCCCCTTTTCCTCGTCGGAAGACCTACCTTCTCCACCGAGCGTCCACTCCTCGAGGCTCGGCTCCGGCGGGAACACCTCACCAGCCGGCTCCTCCTCCTCCACGTCGCCCCAGGCGAGTCCATGGAGGTCCGCTAGGGCCGCCACGCACTCCGGCGATAGCGGCCTAGGAGACCTCAAGACGGGCTGCGAGGGGGGAGCGGACAGGGGGAGGCGCCGACGCTGGCAGGCACCGAGCTCTAACCTTGACGGCGTGGGCGGGGAAGACCAATGAGGACGCTTGCCGGAAGTACTCTCCGTGCCGCCGGTCTCGCGCATCGATCACAACCCCCGCCGCAGAGAGGAGGACGAGCCAGCCGTCCTCCGGCCGGAGCACGACGGAGGCAGGGTACCATCCCTGCCGACAGTCGGCGAACCGCGAGGAGGCCGAGGCATGCCAGCGGAGGGGGGAGGGGGAGGCGCCCGCGGAAAGAGGCATGGAGGCCGGCGGCACGCCGCCGCGGCGGAGCAGGGAGGGTCAAAATTCAAAAACAGCCGCCCGCGAGGTCCAATCGGGCGGTTTTCTGTACATACTCCCTCCGTCCACAAATAGGTGTACATCTAGGTTTGTCTTAAGTCAAACATAATAAACTTTGATTAACTTTATAGAAAAATGTTGCACTATTTATGACACTAAATTGGTCTCATTAGATTAGTTTTCAAACTTAGTTTCATAATATGACAAATTTATGTAATATATGTTAATATATTTTTAAAAGTTTGGTCAAATTTGACAAAGTTTGACTTAGGTAAAACTTAAAAGTACACTTGTTTGCAGAGCACTTTTACCAGAGCACTTTTACCATACCCCGAAACTAATACAGATCCTTTATTTATCTTGATCTAGCGGTTATAATTAACTGGTACTCCAAAACCAGGTTGAAGGAGTACCACCTCAAAATTCTATGTAGTACCATAGTGTTAAGGGTAAAACAGTAATCAACAAGATCGTCCTTCTCACTCCTCGGCTGTTTGACACTTGCGTCTAGGTTTCAAGGTCGCGACGCGACGCCGCCAGAATAGCTGCCGCCGACCACACCTTGCCGAGCCTGATCACTAAAGATACACAGCGCGCACGTCTTACCACACATCCTTCGTTCCACTTTCTCAGTTCTTGCAAGCAACAACCCTGAGTATTTCCGCCGCCCACGTACTACTCAGGTCCGTCGCCGTTGTCCTATACAGACAGTGGTGTCGTTCGGTGGCCGTAGTTCTCTAAACGAATCTCTTATTTAGCCTTTTGGCCGTAAACTTGTATCTTAGACTCCTGGATTCTTAAGCACGTTGAGGTCATTCCTGATAAATTAAAGATCAAATTGGAATCTTTGGAGTGAGATGGTGATGACTGTTTTTTTACTCCTCTCTCCATGCGTTCATCAATCGCTTCGATCTGAATGCAATCATTCCGGCGTTGGGGAAATTACACGGGTAATAAATCGGCGGAGGAAGCAGTATGCGATGGGAGTTAGCAGCGGCGACGGTCGGTAGGGAGGCGAGGCCGCCGCACTCGACGAGAGAAAAGAGATCTGCGCACTCCATGCGGAGGAGGCCGCTGGGCAGTTCTACTAAGGAAGATTATCGATCATAACTACCCTCATTAGCAGGAGGAAAAGTCTATATTGCCCCTACAAATGGATGGTTGGATTTGCTTGGTACTCCCTTCCCCCTCAGGGAGTACCGGGGTGAACGGAGGAAGTAGGTGATATGGACGTATGCAGGCACGACGTGGCCGGGGTTCGATATAGGCGACCGGGAATTAAGCGAGGCATGTGATATGTGTATGACAACGCCGTGCGGTGCAATTACATATGTATTCTCTCTTCCCTATACGTTCGCAATCGAGTACAGCTAGAATTGCAACTCTGTTCAAGAGTACAATTCTTCTGAGAGGGGTCACTCTCAGTGAATATGGAAGTTGGTGAAGTCATTGAGTTCTTGCAAAATATGTATATATATATCACTTGTGAAAGCTCAAAACCTTAAGACTGGACGGTACGTCGTAGTGTGAAATGTCGCGTAGTACATCTATGGTATTGTACATCACCTTTAAGACGTGTGAGATAAGCCACATATGTAGGTGAGGACCATGCTGTGTCGTGCCACTGTATGCCACTATGTGCCACGTTGTTTTAGATTATCCATATATAGACCCTACGGGTTCATCCCCTTAAATGTGACAACGATTCGCCTAGTGTATGCAACCTTACCCATTACCCAACCAGAAAATATCAACAGCCGAAAATGGTGTAAATTGGTCATGATATTCCATCCGTTAGATATTTCCGTATACAACATTTACGAAGAACATAATAACTATGAAAACTGACTGCAATCCAGCTCCATGTATGTTTCATTCAAATTTCCATGATATATTTCAAATGTGGTTCACTTTTGTAAAAAGGAATGAGAACAAGGTTGCAAAAATTGCATGAAGAATATATGCATGGGCCATCCCCCATCGATTCGTCGATAAATCCGCATCACACAAAAGATGGAGTAGAATGGACGGTGTGATGTTGATGGACACGCCGCCCCCAGTGCACCATCTCCTGGCTCATGTATGCACATGTTACATGAACATGTGTGGACACGAGGTGGTAGCTATCGAGACCGTTGACCGTGGATACCTTATCACGGAACTGGCGCACGAGACAACCACGGTCACGCATGTGAGTGAGAGCGATTGTTCGTTCAACAAGTAGTCTCGGGGTTCTCGCCTGTTTCCCCTGTCCTTTCTCCGGCCGGTGTATTGAAGCTTTGAAAGCAACTTGATTAATAGCCTCTCTGTCCTGAAATACTCTGTATTTTAGATTTAGTTAAAGTCAAACTTTATAAAGTTTGGTACTAGAATATATAGAAAAAACTATAAACATCTATAGCACTGAATATATATATTATGAAAATATATCATAACGATTCTAATAGTACTTATGTTATTATAGGTGTATATAAATTTTTCAATATGTTTAATCAAAATTTATAAAGTTTGACCTTGACTAAACCCAGAATACAGGGTATTTCAGGATAGAGGGAGTAATAACTTTGAGTAACGAGTTGGTCTGTTGGTGGCATGCACTCCATCATCATTAACATGCACGCAGTACATGTGCTGCAATGTGAGAGCACCAAGGGCGGATCGAGTTGGCACATGATTCAGCTCGACATTAGTGGATTCAAAATTGGAAAAGTTACAATAGAAAATTAGAAATACCAAGTACACATATTAGGTGCATGGTGCCGTGGCATGGTGATACATGCATGCATGCGTGCGGTTGTGCATGTGTGCTGGAAAAGAGTGGTACGATCGAGATCATGCGCGCCAACGAGATCGAATACTCCGTCGATTTGACGGACGTTTTCATAGTAGATTGATGTCCCTAAGTTTTCCTACTTCTTTATACTCATATATTTCTTTTTTTTTGTGAACTTATACTCCTATATTTCATTTATGAGTGTCTATAAGAGCGATCAGTATGTCGAGTCGGATATTTTTGGCTCTGAGCACCATACTCCTGCTATTTTAAAAAACTGGAAAATCATATTTGTGAGTTCAATTTTTTTAAGGAAAAATAACCGGATGCAGCCAATGATTTTTCTCACAAACATGCAAAATATCAAGTTTAAATACTTTGTATTATGAGCTACACAAATATGAAAAAGGTATAGATCTATGTATGCATTTTCAAATCCCTAAACTTTATCAGATTTTTTCATCTTTTATATATCCCAGAACATAAATAATTTCCTGGTACGGTTTTGCATGCTTTGGGGATACAACATCTATTATGTCCACAATTATTTTCAACTTTATTTTGTAATTTTTTTATTTTTTTTACTTTTTTTAATTGAAGAGAGCACAAGACCTCGGGAGACAAACACACTTTCCACGATCAATATTTTCTATACTTTCAACACTTGTACAATTCTCGTGTTTAGGCATCATGGTTTTCACAAAGATTTATTCTTTTTCCTAGCAAACAAACCGCCTTATTTGTGAAGAATATTTGCCCACTTCTTTAGATGCAACTTGACACGGGCTGGAAGGCTTTATGCGATGCAAAAGATGAAAGAAGATTAATGGGTGTGCATTGCTTGGGAATGATGCATCCTCCTATGCATCCACATCATTTAGACATGGCACTAGACTACTATAGCATGTTACTATGCAATTATTTTAGTGCTCTCTAGCATTGATGTTTGCAAGCACTCGAATCTTATATTGATTATAACCATTAAAGTAAACGTTTTACTAAGACATAATGTCTAGTACAATATGAAAAATATCACCACTTAGTCAAAACAAGACATCTAGGGCTCCACACCCCTCGCCGGCGCGACGTTGCCGGTCCACTCCGGCTCCGGTGGCCCTAGGGCCTTAGAGTTGTGGCGGACCACAGCGTCTTGCCGGCGGGAGGTTTTCCGTTTTTTCTTGAGCCTGTTTTTTAGTGTCTTCTTCGGGATATTGAGGTGAACGCTATGTTCTGAAGTTAGAATAAGGTCCTCTCCGCTCTATCCTCGCTCTGGTGGTGCATATAGCGTCTATGGAGAGTGTGTGGAGTCGTTTGACCGACGGATCTCCTAAGATTTTACACGTTTTCATCTTCATTGGTTTATATTCATGTCATTCTCTTCCGATCTACGGTTGTCATCATTAATGATGATTGCTGCTCTAGTGCGCTGGTCCTTTGTGGTCTTAGCATGACGACTTCCTATATGTCTACTATAACAAGCTCTACTACGACAAGCCTTAATTTTCTTGGTTCCGGTGATTGAGAGACGAGGATGACGGCACTCCTGGCTCGCTCTAGTGTTTGTAGTCGTTGCTAGGTGGTCCAATGATCTATTTGTAATTTATATTACGTTTAGAATTTTTTATACTGCTATTGATGATTGTTAATAGATTAGTGAAATTTCGTAAAAAAAACAAGACATGTCTGTTTTTCTTTATTTCTCTATCTACAAATCAGCCGATTTCATACGGCATCGGCTCGTCACTAGTGGAGGGCTCAGATCGCGTATAGGCTCTGTATGTGTACGACACAAGTCACACAAACCATGCCTTACGTATTTAGCGGGAGATTCATAAGGCCTTTCACAACTAGTAAGCTTGCACGTGCAATGCACGTCTCTATTAATACAAATGCACTATAATGAAAAACAAATAGAACAAGTCATGATTGACATATTAATGGATGTATGACTCAACCACGACAAAAATGGATTCACGGTTCACCAATAAAAGACGGGACTCATAAGGTAAAAAGAGAAACAGAGCCATCATAGCAATCATATGCTGCTCACTGTTCACATGTAAGTTGGCCACTAATGAAAAGTATTACCTAGAGTTCGGCCACAGTGGACATAGGACCCAATGGTTGTCTTTGGAATGGACTATGAGCACAATTTGAGGGGGGTTGCTGGTACAAAAAATGGAACATTTGTAGCAATTTCCCTACCATGTAAAGTAAATTAAAATTTGATTGTCAGGTATCATATGCTCGAAGTGAATATATGCATAAAGATACATAGGAAAGGAAGTATAAACACTAAGCAAGGATGTTTGCCATTCCTCTTGTCCACTTGTGCAACACCTTCTGCTTCCCTTGAAATGTTCATGTTTTTTTGCTTCCTCTTTAATCAGATTCATTATTGAAAAGGTATTTGATTTGTTATTTGTCAGCATTCAGCACACAATATCAATAATAATTTCGATGTAAAGAAGTAAATAGAAAATGCAATTTGCATGCATGATTGTAGTCCCTATTACTCGTGTGCAGAAATAGTAACAAAAAGCGACCAAGATTATATTGATAATAATACATGGTAGCATACTTTGCTGGATGCATTTTCATTAGCTAATATTTTGAAACAACACATCTAAGACTGAAAAATGATGTGCACAACGCAGTTACTCAAATACCTATTCTACCTCGTGATGGGGATATGCCTACCGGGGTATACCCAGCAGGACGTTTCCGACTGGCCTAGGAACTGGCGAGTGGGCCTGCAAGACGGCGACTGGATCAAGGCCCGGTGTGGATCCAAGCGACTGGAAGCTGAAGGCCCAGGCGAGTAGATAGGCCCAGTCGGATTAGGTTAAACAGGTACTGAAGCCTTAACTGATTCGGTTGAGATATGTAAACCCTAGGGGAGGTGAGCCTATATAAACCTCCCTACAGGGCGTGTAGAGATACGTTCCATCATACACCCAAGCGACTCGCCGCCTAGCCGCCGAGCTCGCCCATTGTACCACCATCATAATACAATCTAGCAGGAGTAGGTCTTTACCCTCCGGGGGGCCGAACCTGGGTAAAACCTTGTGTCTCCGCCCTCATCTCGCACCGCAGATGGCTGGCCGCCCTTGCCCCTCGTTCTACTACTCGCTGCCGATTGCAGCATCTGCCGTGACCATTCCAACGACAGTGGCGTCCACCGTGGGGCCTGGCCGGTCTGGCCGGTGTTCTGCAGCGAGATCCAATCTACCCATCAATGAGACGGTCGCCACCGGCCGCATGATAGCGATTAGCGAGATGCTCCAGATCTTGCCAAGCAGCTACGTCCCGGCGGCACGACCCGTCACGCACAGCATGATCCTGCCAGTAGGCACGATCAGCCTCTTCGTCGGCCTCACCGACATCATCGTCTCGGAGGACTCGACTCGCATCCAGTATATTGTCACACCAGTATATTGTCAAGTGTTGCAGAGTGTGATAGATACAGAGTCCAATTTCTTTGTGAATAAAGTGCAGCTCTGTGAGCGTCTACCAAACCCCAACGGAGAATCTGCTGTCGATTGCCATCAGATCCCGGAGATGCCTAATATTGCCTTCACCATAGCAAACAGGACTTTCACCTTGACACCAGAGCAAGTTGGTTAATTCTTCAAACTAACACTGAAGTAATTTTTTACTCTTGGATACGTGATGTCATCTTCTTAGAGAGCTTTATACCATGTTTTTTACTCTTGAATAAGATAGTCAAGAACCAATCTGAATGAATGATCATCTTCAAAAAAAAAAAATCTGAATGAATGATGTGGGCTTCGGTCTTCAGGCTGACTGTTTTTTTTTTGACATGTCTTCAGGCTGACTGTTGCCTTGGTCACTCTTGGGACTCTGCTTCCTAAACTATGTGATCTAATCGTTTTCTTTTCGTTTTGTGCTGCAGTATGTAGTAAATTAAAGCTGGAGCAATCAGGCCAGACCATCTGTATCAGTGGGTTCATGGCGTTAGACATACCACCCCCTCGTGGCCCGCTCTGGTAGGCAGCATAACTGTCCAAATCGCACCTTGTTCTGCATTCTTCTTGGAGATCATGCTTTCTTTATTTTGTCCCCATGCCATCTGTGTGACTGATGCGTCTGGGGATGTCGCAGGATACTCGGAGACGTCTTCATGGGCGCCTACCACACCGTCTTCGACTTTGGGGAGAACAGGATCGGGTTTGCCGAATCAGCGTGAGGTCTATCGTTCATCGTCTCAGGGCCGGTACTGTACATACTCCAATCAGGTATAACTTGCAAGGTGAAGCAGAAACCTCGTGGAAATGAATGAAGAGATTTGAGTATAGTATTTGTATAACTACTAGGCTTTTCTTTTTTTTCCTTGCGGAGTTTCCTGAATTCTGTGAGGAATCAGGATACGATATCACATCCTGAATGCCGTGAGGAATCAGAGCACGGTGATGGAACCAGTCAGGACACACTATCCTATTGATCAACAATGTCGAAATTACCTCCCCATGGAGTACTCTAGTCCTGATTTATGCTCCATTTTTTTTGTTTTACGCTGTGAAGTTCTATGATGATGCTGTTATAGTTTGTTTTGATAATTTTCACACCCAAATTTTTTTTTTTACTTGTGCATTATAAAGCTTCAAAATCTAAACTTATCCAAGAGAGTCATCAGCCAGAGAGAGAGCACGGGTATATTGCAATTAGCCAGCTCTCAAGCAGTGGTTCTCCTCTCGACCTCTTTTCTTCCTTAATAAGCCAATTTGATCAATATTAAGAGTTCACCTTGTTATTCTGGCTTTAATTTTTTTTCATCTGACTTAATAATTTCATAAAGAGCCAGAGATAGAGAAGTAGAAATTTCATGAAGTCTCCGTTTCTCTACAGATTGTTTTCTGAATCATACTCCGATCAGGTATAACTTGCAAGGTCAAGCAGAAACTGAGCCGGTAGAGGCCCATTTGGTGTGGCCTCTACCAGGCTAGGGTTGGCCCATGTGGGTATCCTATCCCCTTAGTTTATAAATAGATAAGTAATCATTGTACGGGAGTTTACCGAGAGAAAGATCAATAAAGTTTCCCTTTGTTCCCTGTGCCATTTTCTTGTGTAATCTGTTTGTCTTCGACTCTAGTCTTTTTCCTTAGATGTGGAGCAGCCTCGGGACCGGCCCAGCCGGCAAAGAGTGTTCTAACACATAGATCTCCCGGTGCGAGACGAAGCGCGGCCTCACGGTCACGTGGTGTGGAGTGCGCCTCCCCTCTCGCCGCGCCACCGAGCGGTCTATCTTTCTTCGCGGTCGCGTCGTCTCAGGGCCGGTACTGTACATACTCCGATCAGGTATAACTTGCAAGGTCAAGCAGAAACCTCGTGGAAATGAATGAAGAGATTTGAGTACAGTATTTGTATAACTAGGTTTTTTTTTTCCTTGCGGAGTTTCCTGAATTCTGTGAGGAATCAGAGCACGGTGATGGAACCAGTCGACACGATATCCTATTGATCAACAGTGTCGAAATTACCTCCCCATGGAGTACTCTACTTCTAATTTATGCTCCATTTTTTTTTGTTTTACGCTGTGAAGATCTATGATGATGCTGTTATAGTTTCTTTTGATAATTTTCACACCCAAATTTATTATTTTTTGCTGGTGCATTATAAAGCTTCAAAATCTAAACTTATCCAAGAGAGTCATCGGCCAGAGAGAGAAAGCACGGGTATATCGCAATGCCAGCTCTCAAGCAGAGTTCTCCTCTCGACCTCTTTCTTCCTTAATAATAAGCCAATTTGATCAATATTAAGAGTTCACCTTGTTATTCTGGCTTTAATTTTTTTTCATCTGACTTAATAATTTCATAAAGAGCCAGAGATAGAGAAGTAGAAATTTCATGAAGTCTCTATTTCTCTACAGATTGTTTTCTGAATCATACGTATATATACTGTAGTAGAAACACCTGAAAGGTTGTAGGGAACTGAAATAATAATGCAGCAGTAATAAACATGATAGTAATAGTAAGATATACAAAAAAAAACTCATATCTTGATCTTAATAAAGAGAAGGTGTAATCCAAACAGGAGCCGGTGTATGCAGCCAAGGACGGAGAGGCCACGCTTGGCGAAGGTTCTGCATGCTCTGGCTCTCCAAGTCCCAGATGCCGATATCCTCTCGCCTAACCGGAGGCGCGAGAATGTCGTCGTTGTCGGTAGTCAAGTAGGCACAGTTCCGGGTGAGCATGGGGTATTCGCAGATGGGAAGGCACAGGGGCGAGTTGTGGCCGAGGAAGATGGCGTTGTCTCCCACACCCGTCAGCAGCTTCACCAGCCTTTTCTTCTCGATGTCCACCTTGTAAACGCCGATCTCAACTGTGGCGTTGCTGTGTTGCCTCGCGGGCCCCTTACGCCTCACGCCATTAGAGGATATGGTATCCGGCGCGCGAGTCTGCACACACTTGCATAGGCGCGACACCAGCAAGAGGTCGCCGGACCTGTTGAAGACGAGGTAGTGAGTTTCAGAGGGGCCCGGCGCATCTTCCATCTCGAGCGCCAGAGGCCGCGAAACCGGGCACTGCAGGTTCAGGTCCAGAGCGTACACGCCGCCGGCATCCCCGATCAGATAGAAAAGGCCGTCACTGTCGTTGTGAGCGGCGCCGACGAAGTGGTGATCGGGGAAGCATACGACCCGTGGTTCGACATCCAGCCCCGATGAGAGGGAGATCCAGCGGTCGTCGCCGGTCCTGGCGAAGGAGAGCTCCGCGTAAAACGTGTGCATGAGCAACACGACGCACGCCCCGCCTTCCTCGCCCACGGAGGAGATGGTGACATGGTCGTAAAGACAGCGTACCGCCTCCCTCGCATTGGCGCGTCGGACGTCCGATACGCCGCTCCACCCGAAGTCAATGGCATATGTCGTGCCCCCGTCGGCGGCGGCATCCAAGAAGCTGCCCGTCACGCGCCGAAGGGTGCTGGAGGGCGGGAGCGTGGCCCGGGCGCCGGTGAGGGGGTTGAGGAGGTACGGGTTGACCGCCTCGTCTAGGATGAACAGCCACCCGTGCGCGGAGCCGTGGATGCTGTGGCGTGGGAGCACGCCGCCGGGGAAGGGCACGCGGAAGGCGGTGCTGCTGGACGGGGAGTAGAGGGCGGCGGCGTCGGCGCCGTAGTCCTCGCACGCGTAGAGCAGGCAGGGCGGCTGCTTGGGCGTCTGGAGGCGGAGCCGACGGAACAGGGCGTACGCGGTGCGCCAGGAGGAGCAGACGACGCCGGAGCGGACGATGTCGGGGACCTCCATTGCCGCCATCGCGATGAGCAGGATGTCCTCCGGCAGCGCGGTCCAATCTCGATCCATGATGGTGCCGTCCATCATCGCCGCACCAGGTTTTTTACTTCCCTTCTGTTCCGATCTGGAATCTGGAGAGGCACCGATGGCGCTAGGAATCGGCGTCCAACATTGGTTTCCGTCGGACCTGTATCGTGGCATATGAGGAGGTTTAGAAGAAAATCGTTTTTGCTGGAAGTTAGGAATCAGTTCGCATTAAAAACTTAGAGTTTCCAAACTGCTACCGATTCCTTCGATGGTACTCCCTCCGCTTCCTATTGTAAGACGGTTTTAGATTGTTAGACCATCTCCACTCGCCTTTCCAGCCGATCATGCAGTTCCCACGGCGTTTTTTTTTGTTTGAACGCCCGAAAAATTGGCCCAACTTTTCAGGCCGTTTCCGGGCGCCCTCGGAACGCCGGATGAAGCCGAAGGAAAAAAACGTTCGGCCGCGTGGACCCGTCCAGTCAGTGAGACAAGCCGAGTCGTCGTCATCCGTCCGTCTCGTAACCCCGCGACAGATCACCGGGCATTAACTGTCTGTTTCGTCGACCACGCGTCGCCGTAATGGCGCACCACCGCCGCCTCGGCTCCCGTGACGGACCGACGTGCAATAACTTCCCGCCGATTCCCCTTTTCCTGCCCTCGTCGTTACACCTCTCCCGCCCTCGCCGCCCGCCTCGGCCTATAAAAGCCGTACACCTCGCCGGCTCCCTTCACACTCTCTCTCGCAGCTCCCTCACTCTCCCAACTCCGGCGAACTCTAAACCCTCACAACTTCCCTACTTCCCCAACTCCGGTGAACGCCATGGTCGAGAGGTTCCCTGGCGACCCCACAACGGTAAACAGCTTCGGCCGCCGCACGCTCCAGCCCTGGGAGGCCAGGATGCTGCACGACGCCGGGTACATGGCGCCGATGAACACCCGTGTCCCGCCCGGCTGGAAGCTCAGCGCCGGCAGAATCCCAGTGCCGCCGGTGCCGGCCTACGAGGAAATGGTCAAGGAGATCCAGGCCGCCATCACGGACATGGATGACCCAGATCTCACCGAGGATCCGGGCAACCTTCTCTTTTGGGAGCAATTCTTCGCCGACCGACGGCTCTAGGAGCTCGCCCGCCACGAGGGGCCGCCAGGATCACCGTCAAAGCGCAACAATGCGGCGGCGCGACAATGATGGTGGAGCGCTCCTGGATGGACTCTCGCCGCTATGCTGGAGCACATCCACACCAGCAACAACTCGCGGCTCGTCTTGCCCCGCACCCTGGCGGTGGCGACAAGGGCGAAGCGCCATCTTCCGGTCAACTGTCTACCGAGGAGGATGGTGATACGTCGGAAACGTATCTATAATTTTTGATACTGCATGCTTGTTTTGTAGGGGTTCGTAGCATGGAAAACAAAAATTTTCTATCGCATACAAACAAACAAGCCAAGATCTATCTATTAGATTGTAGCAACGAGTCGAAGGAATAACTCACCCTCGAAGATTCCAAAGTGTTTAACGAGAGCAGATTCTCGTGGGTGATGTAGTCGTACTCTTTCCGATCTCAAGATCGCGTAGACGATCCTTCCGGCGCCACGTTCCAGCAGCGCCCCCGCAGTCGGTCACACGTTCGGTACTCGACGAAGACCTTCCTCTCCCTTGTTCCAGCAGGCAGCGGAGGTTGTAGCACTCTCCTCACGATTCCGGCAGCACAACGGCGTGGTACCGGAGGTAGAGGGGAAATCTCGCAGGGCTTCGCCTTAAGCCGGTGCGAGTATGGTGGAGCTTATGAGAGAGGCTATTAGTGGTCTAGTAATTAGACACACCAATTAGAGGGCTCTAAACCAATTAGAAGGCTCTAAACCGAATAGCTCTAAACCGGGGTCTAGATCTAGGGTTTAGATTAGAGGATAGGAAACTTGTAGTGTGTAGGAGGGGAGCCCTGCCCCTCCTTATATAGGTGGGAGGGCCGGCGGCCAAGGGGAGGAGTTCCTCCCCAACTCGGCCTTGGGAGGTGCGCCGGCCAAGGGGAGGAACCCTCCTCCAACTCGGCCTCCACCTCTCCTCCTCTTTCTCCTCTTTCCGAAAACTGGCAGTTTGACCGAAAACTGGCAGTTTGACTTTTCCAATTAGGATTTGAATTAACCCTTTATTTCGGACAGCGAGAACACTTAGTACATGATGCAATCACTCCAACATGCAATGACACATTCATGTACCCCTTCCCCCCCGGAGTGCCGGACAATCCGGAACCTTCTAGAATATCCCCGATGAAAACACCGGAATCATTCCCGAACTCCGAAACGGGACTTTCCTTATATGAATCTTATTCTCCGGACCATTCCGGATCACCTCGTGATATCCCGGATCCCATCCGAGACTCCGAACAACATTCGGTCTCTTTCTCATAATACCATAACTACTCAAACAACGTCGAATCCTTAAGTGTGTCTCCCTACGGTTCGTGAATTATGCGGACATGATCGAGACACTTCTCCGAACAATAACCAATAGAGGAATCTGGAAATTCATATGGCTCCCACATATTTCTACGATTACTTTGCGATCGAATGAACCACTTACATACGATACCAATTTCCCTTTGTCTCACGATATGTTACTTATCCGAGGTTATGATCGTCGGTATCTCTGCATACCTAGTTCATCCTCGTTACTGATAAGTACTCTTTTCTCGTTCCCGTGATATGTGATCCCTTGTGACCAAGTCACATGCTTGCAAGCTAATTGGATGACATTTCACCGAGAGGGCCCAGAGTATATCTATCCGTCATGTGGATGGACAAATCCCACTCTTGATCCATGTGTTTCAACCAATACTTTCCGAACACTCAATGCCACCTTTATAGCCACCCTGTTACGGTGTGGTGTTTGATGACATCAAAGCATCCATCCAGTAAAGGTGATATGCATGATCTCATGGTCGAAGGAATTAGGTTACTATGTATCAGAAAGCATATAGCAATTGAACTATTGAAATGACTTGATCTTTATGCTACGCTTGTCTATAGGAGTATGTCCACCATATCATTCTCCTAACGATATGATCTTGTTGTTGATAACATCTCAATGTTCATGACAAAGAAACCACATCATCAATCAACCAACAAGCTAGTGAAGTATAGAGGCTATACTAGGGACTTCAAATTAAGTTTACAAATCACACAAGTATTAATGGTTTCCTTGTTAATACTATTATAGCATGAATGCAAACATTTATCATAAACACAAAGATATATAATAATAACTATATTTATTATTGCCTCTAGGGCATATCTCCAACAGTCTCCCACTTGCACTAGAGTCATCTAATCTAGATTACATGGTAATATACCGAACACCCATGGCAGTTTGGTGTTGGTCATGTTTTGCCCTCGGGAGAGGTTTAGTCAACGGATCCGCCACATTCAGATCTGTGTGTACTTTGCAAATCTTTATATCCCCATCCTGGATATGTTCTCGAATAGCGTGAAAACGTAGCTTGATATGCTTCAGCTTCTTGTGTGACCTTGGTTCTTGCGCATTGGCTATGGCGCCCATGTTATCACAGTAGATAGACATTGGGTCCAGCGCACTAGGAACCACACTCAGCTCTGTAATGAACTCTTTCATCCATATCGCTTCTTGTGAAGCCTCCGAAGCAGCCATGTATTCCGATTCAGTTGAAGATCTCGCCACAACGCTTTGCTTTGCACTCCTCCAGCTAACTGCTGCACCATTCAAAATAAATACGTATCCAGATTGTGATTTAGAATCATCTGGATCGGTGTTCCAACTAGCATCGGTGTAACCATTAACAACGAGCTGTTCATCACCTCCATAAGAAAGAACCATATCCTTAGTTCTTCTCAAGTACTTAAGGATGTTTTTGACCGCTGTCCAATGATCCACTCCTGGATCACTTTGATATCTGCTAGTTAAACTAACAGCATATGCGATGTCGGGTCTAGTACATAGCATGGCATACATTAGAGATCCTATGGCTGAGGCATAGGGAGTCTTACTCATCCTTTCTCTATCTTCTGCCGATGTCGGACTTTGAGTTTTACTCAAGTTCGTATTGGGCAACATGGGCAAGAACCCTTTCTTGCTTTCTTCCATTCCAAACCTCTTTAGAACTTTGTCCAAATATGTACTTTGTGACAATGATATTTGGCGTTTCGATCTATCTCTATAAATCTTTATGCCTAATATGTAAGCTGCTTCGCCAAGATCCTTCATTGAAAAACTATTATTCAAATACTCTTTGACACTATTAAGAAGGTCTACATCATTCCCAATCAACAATATGTCATCCACATATAGTATTAAGAATGCTACAGAGCTCCCACTCACTTTCTTGTAAATACAAGCTTCTCCATAAGTTTGTATAAAACCAAAACTTTTGATTACCTTATCAAAACGTTGATTCCAACTTCGGGATGCTTGCTTCAATCCATAGATGGACCGTTGAAGCTTGCATACCTTGTTAGCATCTTTAGGATCGACAAAACCTTTGGGTTGTATCATATACAACTCTTCATCAATGTCTCCATTGAGGAATGCTGTTTTGACATCCATCTGCCATATCTCATAATCATAATATGCAGCGATTGCTAACATTATCCTCACAGACTTTAGCTTCGCTACCGGTGAGAAAGTCTCATCGTAGTCAACTCCTTGAATTTGTCGAAACCCTTTTGCGACAAGTCGAGCTTTATAGACAGTAATATTACCATCAGCATCTGTTTTCTTCTTGAAAATCCATTTGTTCTCGACAGCCTTCCGGCCATCCGGTAAGTCCACCAAAGTCCATACTTGGTTTTCGTACATGGATCCAATCTCGGATTTCATGGCTTCTTGCCATTTATTGGAATCTGGGCTCATCATCGCTTCCTCATATGTCTCGGGGTCATCGGTGTTGTCCACCAACATGACATTCATAACGGAATCATACCAATCTGGAGTGGTACGAGTTCTTGTTGACCTCCGAGGCTCTGTAGTAACTTCAACCGAAGTTTCATGATCACCATCATTAGCTTCCTCTCTTATTGGTGCAGGCACCACAGGAACTTCTTCCGGTGCTGCGCTACTCGCAATTTCGAGAGAAGGTTCGACAACCTCGTCGAGTTCTACTTTCCTTCCAGTCACTTCTTTCGAGAGAAATTCCTTCTCTAGAAAGGATCCATTCTTGGCAACAAAGATTTTGCCTTCGGATCTATGATAGAAGGTATACCCAATAGTTTCCTTCGGGTATCCTATGAAGACGCATTTTTCCGCTTTGGGTTCAAGCTTGTCCGGCTGTAACTTCTTTACATAGGCTTCGCATCCCCAAATTTTAAGGAACGACAATTTAGGTTTCTTCCCAAACCATAATTCATACGGTGTCGTTTCAACGGATTTAGATGGTGCCCTATTTAAAGTGAATGCGGCTGTTTCTAATGCATAACCCCAAAATGATAGCGGTAAATCTGTAAGTGACATCATAGAACGAACCATATCTAAGAGAGTTCGATTACGACGTTCAGACACACCATTACGCTGTGGTGTTCCCGGCGGTGTCAATTGTGAAAGTATTCCGCACTTCTTTAAATGCTCGCCAAACTCGTAACTTAGATATTCACCTCCACGATCAGAACGTAGAAATTTAATCTTCTTGTTACGTTGATTCTCTACCTCACTTTGAAACTCCTTAAACTTCTCGAAAGTTTCGGACTTATGTTTCATGAAATAGATATACCCATATCTACTCAAGTCATCCGTGAAGGTAAGAACATAACGATAACCACTGCGCGATGCTACACTCATTGGACCACACACATCGGTATGTATGATTTCCAGTAAGTCTGTAGCTCGCTCCATCATACCAGAAAATGGAGTCTTAGTCATTTTACCCATCAGACATGCTTCGCATCTTTCAAGTGATTCAAAATCAAGTGATTCAAGAAGTCCATCGGAATGGAGTTTCTTCATACGTTTCACTCCAATGTGACCAAGACGACAGTGCCACATATAGGTCAAATTATCGCTTGATTTCAAACGTTTAGCCTCAATGTTATTAATATGTGTATTTCTACTATCGAGATTCAATATGAATAGACCATCTATCAAAGGTGCATGTGCATAAAACACATTACTCATATAAATCGAACAACCATTATTCTCGGATTTAAACAAGTAACTGTCTCGCAATAAACAAGATCCTGATATAATGTTCATGCTTAATGCAGGCACCAAATAACAATTATTTAAGTATAAAACTAATCCCGATGGTAGATGAAGAGGTAGCGTGCCGACCGCGATCACATCAACCTTTGATCCGTTTCCTACGCGCATCGTCACCTCGTTCTTCACTAGCTTCCGTTTATTCTGCAGCTCCTGTTTCGAGTTACAAATATGAGCAACCGAACCAGTATCAAATACCCAGGCACTACTACGAGTACTAGTGAGATACACATCAATAACATGTATATCAGATATACCTTTCTTCTTGATGTTGCCGTTTCTTCAAATCCGCCAAGTACCTTGGGCAATTCCGCTTCCAGTGACCTTCTCCCTTGCAGTAAAAGCACTCAGTTTCAGGTTTAGGTCCAGCCTTGGTCTTCTTCGTCGGCGTGGTAACTTTCTTACCACCCTTCTTGAAGTGTCCCTTTTGCTTAGACTTGCCTTTCTTGAATTTGGTGGTCTTATTGACCATCAACACTTGGTGCTCTTTCTTGATCTCCACTTCTGCAGATTTTAACATAGCAAATAGTTCTGGCAACTCTTTGTTCATGTTCTGCATGTTGTAGTTCATCACAAAGTTCTTGTAACTTGGTGGTAGTGATTGGAGGATGCGGTAAACTCCCAAAGTATTAGGAATCACTATACCCAAACTTTGAAGTTTATTTGCGTGCCCAGACATCTTAAGCACATGCTCACTGACGGAGCTACCCTCTTCCATCTTGCAGTTAAAGAACTTTTCAGAAGCTTCATAACTTTCAATTGCCGCATGAGTCTCAAAGATTAATTTGAGATCCTCGACAATATCATATGGATCTGACTCTTCAAACCTTTTCTGAAGCTCCGATTCTAAACCATACAAGATAGCACACTGAACTATGGAGTACTGATTCTTCCGAGCAAGGTAAACATTCTTTACTTCATCGGTAGCATCAGCTGCAGGTGGGTCACCTAGCGGTGCATCCAGCACATAGGTCAAATTACCAGCTGTGAGGACAATCCTCAAATTGCGGAACCAATCCGCGAAGTTGCTTCCATTGTTTTTCAACTTTTCTTTCTCTAGGAACGCATTAAAATTGATGGTAGGGGCTGCCATTGATCTACAACATATTTGCAATAGTTTAGACTAAGTTTATGACAAATTGAGTTCAAATTAATTAATGAAATTAAACTAGGTGAACTCCCACTCAAAACAACATCCCTCACATTGTTTTAGTGATCACATGAACCAAATCCACTACATCAACACCGATCATCACGAGAGCTGATATAGTTTTAATGGCGAACAATCATCATGTTCATCATATCTACTATATGATTCATGCTTTGCCTTTCGGCGATCCGTGTTCCTGAGGCCATGTCTGTACATGCTAGGCTCGTCAAGATCAAACCTTAGCTTCCGCATAAGCAAATCTGGCTTGCTTACGTTGTATTCACCCGCTGAATCAAAGACACCCGATCATCACGTGGTGCTTCGAAGCAGCAAGCTTTGGCAACGGTGCATACTAAGGGTGAACACTTTAGAACTTGAAATTTATGTGCATGAGGGATCATCTTATAATGCTACCGTCGTCTACTAAGCAATACAAGATGCATAAAGGATTAACATCACATGCAATTCATAATATGTGATATGATATGGCCTTTCTTCTTTGTACTTCCGATCTCCATCTTCAAGCACGAATATGATCTCCATCATCACCGGCATAGCATCAAGGTCAATGACGCTTCTCCATGGTTGTCGTCCACCAGCTTCAACTATTACAACTATTTTGAATAGACACGCAGGTCTTAACAGAAATTAAAGACAACCATATGGCTCCTGCCGGTTGCCAACTTACAATAAGGAACATTGCATACATCAAATATAATCACAATCATGGCCATATCACATCACTGCACACCCCTGCAAAACAAAGTTAGACGCTTCTACTTTCTTTGCATGTTTTACGTGGTTTGGGGCTTTCCATAAGTGTCGTTCTAACTTACGAACAAGAACCACAACATTGATACTAGCATTGTTGATCACCCGTTGTAAATTGGATCTTTACTATGCTAGGAGAAACAGGCACCCGCAAAGCCACTTATGCAAAACGAGTTGCATGTCAAGCGTGGAGCAAGTCTCATGAACGATGTCATGTAAGGTTAGCCCGGGCCGCTTCATCCCAACATACCGCAAGATGCAAAGTACACAAAAAGCAATCTACAATAAAAGCATCAACGCCCACAATGACCATTGTGTTCTACTCGTGCAACAGATCTACATATAGACACGGCTCTGATACCACTGTAGGGGTTCGTAGCATGGAAAACAAAAATTTTCTATCGCATACAAACAAACAAGCCAAGATCTATCTATTAGATTGTAGCAACGAGTCGAAGGAATAACTCACCCTCGAAGATTCCAAAGTGTTTAACGAGAGCAGATTCTCGTGGGTGATGTAGTCGTACTCTTTCCGATCTCAAGATCGCGTAGACGATCCTTCCGGCGCCACGTTCCAGCAGCGCCCCCGCAGTCGGTCACACGTTCGGTACTCGACGAAGACCTTCCTCTCCCTTGTTCCAGCAGGCAGCGGAGGTTGTAGCACTCTCCTCGCGATTCCGGCAGCACAACGGCGTGGTACCGGAGGTAGAGGGGAAATCTCGCAGGGCTTCGCCTTAAGCCGGTGCGAGTATGGTGGAGCTTATGAGAGAGGCTATTAGTGGTCTAGTAATTAGACACACCAATTAGAGGGCTCTAAACCAATTAGAAGGCTCTAAACCGAATAGCTCTAAACCGGGGTCTAGATCTAGGGTTTAGATTAGAGGATAGGAAACTTGTAGTGTGTAGGAGGGGAGCCCTGCCCCTCCTTATATAGGTGGGAGGGCCGGCGGCCAAGGGGAGGAGTTCCTCCCCAACTCGGCCTTGGGAGGTGCGCCGGCCAAGGGGAGGAACCCTCCTCCAACTCGGCCTCCACCTCTCCTCCTCTTTCTCCTCTTTCCGAAAACTGGCAGTTTGACCGAAAACTGGCAGTTTGACTTTTCCAATTAGGATTTGAATTAACCCTTTATTTCGGACAGCGAGAACACTTAGTACATGATGCAATCACTCCAACATGCAATGACACATTCATGTACCCCTTCCCCCCCGGAGTGCCGGACAATCCGGAACCTTCTAGAATATCCCCGATGAAAACACCGGAATCATTCCCGAACTCCGAAACGGGACTTTCCTTATATGAATCTTATTCTCCGGACCATTCCGGATCACCTCGTGATATCCCGGATCCCATCCGAGACTCCGAACAACATTCGGTCTCTTTCTCATAATACCATAACTACTCAAACAACGTCGAATCCTTAAGTGTGTCTCCCTACGGTTCGTGAATTATGCGGACATGATCGAGACACTTCTCCGAACAATAACCAATAGAGGAATCTGGAAATTCATATGGCTCCCACATATTTCTACGATTACTTTGCGATCGAATGAACCACTTACATACGATACCAATTTCCCTTTGTCTCACGATATGTTACTTATCCGAGGTTATGATCGTCGGTATCTCTGCATACCTAGTTCATCCTCGTTACTGATAAGTACTCTTTTCTCGTTCCCGTGATATGTGATCCCTTGTGACCAAGTCACATGCTTGCAAGCTAATTGGATGACATTTCACCGAGAGGGCCCAGAGTATATCTATCCGTCATGTGGATGGACAAATCCCACTCTTGATCCATGTGTTTCAACCAATACTTTCCGAACACTCAATGCCACCTTTATAGCCACCCTGTTACGGTGTGGTGTTTGATGACATCAAAGCATCCATCCAGTAAAGGTGATATGCATGATCTCATGGTCGAAGGAATTAGGTTACTATGTATCAGAAAGCATATAGCAATTGAACTATTGAAATGACTTGATCTTTATGCTACGCTTGTCTATAGGAGTATGTCCACCATATCATTCTCCTAACGATATGATCTTGTTGTTGATAACATCTCAATGTTCATGACAAAGAAACCACATCATCAATCAACCAACAAGCTAGTGAAGTATAGAGGCTATACTAGGGACTTCAAATTAAGTTTACAAATCACACAAGTATTAATGGTTTCCTTGTTAATACTATTATAGCATGAATGCAAACATTTATCATAAACACAAAGATATATAATAATAACTATATTTATTATTGCCTCTAGGGCATATCTCCAACATGTTTAATATCTACTTTGTTTTGCTTTGTCTACACTTTGAGATGTTTTTATATGTTTTCTGGAACTAACCTATTAACAAGTTGCCACAGTGCCAGTTGCTTGTTTTCTTCTGTTTTTGATTCCAGAAGGTCAGAAGATCAATATTCTCGGAATTGGACTGGACAAAAGCCAAAGTCAATATTTTATCGTGGGCAACACGAAGTCAGAAGACGAGACGAAGAAGGCTCACCAGGGGGCCACACCCCTGGCCGTGCGGGTGGGCCCACCTCGCGCTTGGAGGGTGCAGCCGCCCTGGTGGCCCCCTGGCTCGCCCCTTCGCCAATTGACTGAGCCTCCCAGACGGAGCCTAAGGCCCAACAGCCGTCGCAAATGGAGCGGACTGCACGGTGGTCTGATTCGGCGCAAACCGGGCCAAAACCCGCGGCTGGTTTCGGGGGCTCGGACACCGGTCCCGCCCGCATCCATAGCTGGGCCCGCGCATCATACACACAATGCACAAAAAACGTGAATTAACTGGTTGTCATTGCATATGATTATGAGCCCGCATGTCATACATACAAAATTACTAGTGCCATATTAATTAGACTAACTAAATATAACTAACCATTGGCCGTGTCCTGGCCGCCGCCGGAGGCCACGTCCTAGCCGAAGGTTTCGTCTTTGGCCACCTGCGCCCGCCGGGTCGTCAAGGCAACGGTCTTGGCCTTTGTTGTCTGCCTCTAGCGGTGGCGCGCCAGGGTCTCCACCTCCCTCAGCCTGGCCGAGGTGCCGCTCGCATCTCCCAGTCGGCCGCGGCCAGGAGCATCTCCCGTTGGGCCGCCGCCACCACCGCATCACACAAGGTGGCCGCTTCCTCCAGCACCTCCCGCCGCACCGCTATACACACATCCGCTAGGTCCTTCCGTTGGGCGGCGACATTCTTGGCCAAGGTTGCGGCCTCCGCCACCACATCCCGCGATCGCCTCCGCCAGCTCACACCGTTCGGCGGCGGCCTTGGTCAAGATGCTGCCCAAGGCCTCGGCCTCCGTCATCTCCCGCGCGTCCTGTCGCTCCCGCTCCCCCTCCATCATGGTTTTGGCGGCAAGACGGGCGATCTCCTCGTCCACCAGTGATTGATGCGCTTCCCGCTCGTCGTGGTCCTCGACGGCTGCCTCCGCCTCTCTCACCACCTCCTCACCCTCCAGCCGAAGCTGCTCGGCGGGTTGCTGACCGGCATCCTCCCTGGCCTTGAAGGTTGTGTACAGCTCGTGGACGTACTTCACCAGGATGTAGTGCACGACGTCGGCACTATCGAATTCGCCCTCTACCGCTTCCGTGGCCTACTCCGCCGCGTCCGCCTCGGCCTGCGCCACCAACTCTGCCTCGCTCGACACCAACTCTCCCATGTCCTTGTTCCCCTACGACAATTCACTGGCGCCCGGCGGGGCAGAGGAAGGGGGAGAAGGAGGATACGCGGTGAGGGCGAACTTGCTGAGGTCGGCCCAGGTCACAGGGAGGTTGTCCATGGCGAGAGAGGGAGGGAGGGAATGGCGAGGGGTTGGTGCTGGCGGCCGACCCCTATTTATATTCGCGGGGCTCGGCGGGAACGACGAGCGGGGTCGGGCGAAAAATGGTGCGGCCTAGGCGGGAAAGGCCGGGGCAGCGGGCGGGAACTGGAGTTCTGGCGGGACAATCGCCGGCCGCCATTAGCGCTGATCCTCTGTTCATCTTGAGCTTGATGGCTCCCGGCGGACAAGAGGGCCCACATATAGGCTAGCCGGTTGGGGGCACAGGCCACCGCAAACCAGGATGAGCCCGGACGACCTGTCCTCCACCCCCGCAAACGGACCGATTCAGACCAAACTGATGTCCAAAATGCGGGGGACCGTTGGGATGGCCTAAAGCCTCCGCCACCGTGCTCCAGCAGAGAGGCTGTAGGCGCCGCATGAAGGGATTCGCAGCATAGTAAATCAAAATTTTCTACGGAAGCGAACAGAGGGAAAGCCAAGATCTAATCTAGGAGATGCAAACAACGAGAGAGATTGGATTAGATCTTCATACCCTTGAAGATTCGCACAGCGGAACGTTCGTCGGAACGTGGGTGATGTAGTCGTACTCGCTTCTCCTCCTCGCGATCCGATCCGATCTAGCACCACAAGTGGCGGTGCCTCCGTGAGATGCACACGTGCAGCACCTCGACGTCTCCTCCTTCCTCGGACCAGCAAGTATGGTGGAGAGATGGATTGGATCTACAACACGACGGCGTGGTGTATATGGTGGAGAATTTCTGCTGCAGGGCTTTGCCTACAAACAGTCGGGAGGGAGAGAGGAAGGGCAGCAGGGCAACTAGGGTTTGGAGGAAGGTGTGTAGGGGAGGGGGGGCGCACCAGCCCTCTATATATAGAGGGGGAGGGGGCGGCCAGCCCTAGCCCCTCCTCCAAGCCTATCTCTAGTTTAAACGATTTAAACTCTCCCTTATCTAGAAATTCTATCCCGAGATTTAAACGAGTCAAATCTCTCTAGAATCGGCTGGGCCCTATGGGGCCTTGTGCCCCTGGCCCAATGCGGCCAGGACACTCCCTCATAGGCCCATGCCCCCTCCCGGAAGGTGGGACCACGTTGGCCCCCTTCCGGAAGGTTCTAGAAGCTTCCGGTACAATACCGATTAACCCGGAACAATTCCGAACTCCAAAAACTGCATTGCCTTATATGAATCTTATTCTCCGGACCATTCCGGAACCTCTCGTGACATCCCGGATCCCATCCGAGACTCCGAACAAAAATTCATAAATCAATTATCCAATCTATCCTAGCGTCGAGACACGTTAAGTGTGTGACCCTGCGGGTTCGAGAATATGCAGACATGATCTTCTATCAATAATCAACAGCGGGGTCTGGGCACCCATATTGACTCCCACACATTCATCGATGATCATATCGGATGAACCACGATGCCAGGATTCAATCAATCCCATATTTATATTCCCTTCGTCCCGCGATATTTTACTTGCCCGAGATTCGATCGTCGGTACCGTCATACCTAGTTCAATCTCGTTCACAGCAAGTACTTTACTCGTTCCGTAATCCGATATCACTTTGTGATTAACTCCTTAACCACATGCTTGCAAGCGGTGTTGATATCGATTACCGAGTGGGCCCGAAGTATATCTCTCCGACTTGGGAGGGACAAATCCCATCTCGATACATACAACCCAACAGATACTTTCCGATCACCTGAGAGACACCTTTATGATCACCCTCTCATAGGATGACGTTTGATGACCTCAAAGCTTTCTTCCGGTACCAGGGAGTTGTATTATCTCATGGTCTAACGAATACAATATTTGACATAGGAAAAGCTTCGCAAAGATGAACACAATGATACGATCTAATTGCTTCGCTTAGTTTGGGTCTTTCCACCATATCATTCTCCCAATGATATGATCTCATTATCAATTGACAACTCATGTCTATGGTTAGGAAACCTTAACCATCATTGATCAATGAGCTAGTCCATAGAGGCGTACTAGGGACACGGTGTTGTTCACAAACCACACAAGTATTAATGTTTCCGCTTAATACAATTCTAGCATGGAATATAAACTTTATCATGAACAAGAATTATAATAATAACATATTTATTATTGCCTCTAGGGCATAATTCCAACAGTCTCCCACTTGCACTAGAGTCAATAATCTAGTTTACATTTGGCAACAATCTCACACCCATGGCACTGAGGTGCTGATCATGTTTTACACGTGGAAGAGGTTTAGTCAATGGATCTGCGACATTCAGATCTGTATGTACTTTGCTAATCTTCAGATCTCCATCTAATATATAATCTCGGATTATATGAAACTTGCGGTTGATATGCTTGGTCTTTGGATGATATCTTGGTTCCTTAGCGAGTGCTATGGCGCCAGTGTTGTCACACAATATCTCCAGTGGGTCCAATGCACTTGGAACCACACCAAGCTCAGTGATGAAGTTTCTGATCCAAACTCCTTCACTTGACGCTTCTGCAGCAGCCATGTATTCCGCTTCTACTGTAGATCCTGCGATCACACTTTGCTTGCAGCTTCTCCAGCTCACAGCTCCTCCATTCAAAATATACACGTATCATGTCTGAGATTTAGAATCATCCTTGTCGGTGTCGAAACTAGCATCGACGTAACCTTTTACGACGAGCTGTTCATCACCCCCATAGACTAAGAACATTTCTTTAGTCCTATTCAGGTACCTTAGGATGTTCTTCACGGCTGTCCAGTGTTCCACTCCTGGATCACTTTGATATCTGCTCGTCAAACTAAGAGCATTGGACACATCCGGTCTAGTACACAGCATGTCATACATGATGGAACCTATGGCCGAGGCATAAGGCACTTTGCTCATAGCTTCCCTATCATTTACCGTAGCTAGACACTGAGCCTTGCTCAATATCTTACCTGACAACATAGGCACTGAACCTTTCAATGCCTTATCCATTCTGAACCTTTTCAGAACTTTGTCTAGGTATGTACTCTGACTTAAAGCTATCAGGCGTCTTTGTCTATCTCTATAGATTTTGATGCCAAATATATAAGCAGCTTCACCTAGGTCTTTCATTGAAAAACACTTGTTCAAATAATTAAGCATGTTGATGTCATTTCCAATAATCAATATGTCATCCACATATAGTACTAGAAACGTCACCGAGCTCCCACTCACTTTCTTGTAGATACAAGCTTCATAGCAATTTGGAACAAATCCAAAGCTCTTGATCACCTGATCAAAACAAAGGTTCCAACTCCGAGATGCTTGCTTCAGTCCATAAATAGAACGCTGAAGTTTGCATACTTTATCAGCATCCTTAGGATCGACAAAACCTTCGGGTTGCATCATATACAACTCTTCATCAATGTTGCCATTGAGGAACACAGTCTTGACATCCATCTGCCATATTTCATAATCATGAAACGCAGCAATTGCTAATAAAATCCGAATGGACTTAAACATCGCTATGGGAGAGAAAGTCTCATCGTAGTCAACACCTTGAACTTGCCGAAAACCTTTTGCGACAAGTTGTGCTTTATAGACGGTAACATTACCATCCGCGTCCGTTTTCTTCTTGAAGATCCATTTGCACTCAACGGCCTTTCGGTCGCTAGGAGGGTCCACCATAGTCCATACTTGGTTTTCGCTCATGGATCCCAATTCGGATTTCATGGCTTCTAGCCATTTCTCAGAGTCTGGGCTCATCATCGCTTCCTCATAGTTCGTAGGTTCACTGTCTTCTACTAACAAGACAGTCAAGACAGGGTTGCCGTACCACTCAGGAGGGGCACGCGACCTTGTCGACCTGCGACATTCAGTAGCAGCATCGTCTGAAGCTTCATGATCCTTGTCATTTGCTTCCTCTATTGTTGGTGCAGGCGGCACTGGAACAACTTCAGGTGCTGCGCTACTCTCCAATTCAAGAGAAGGTTCAATAACCTCGTCTAGCTCTACTTTCCTCCCACTCACTTCTTTCGAGAGAAACTCCTTCTCAAGAAAGGAACCGTTCTTTGCGACAAACACTTTGCCTTCGGTTCTGTGATAGAAGGTATACCCAATAGTTTCCTTAGGGTATCCTATGAAGACGCATTTCTCCGCTTTGGGTTCGAGCTTGTCCGGCATCAACTTCTTGACGTAAGCTTCGCATCCCCAAACTTTAAGAAACGACAACTTAGGTTTAGCACCAAACCACAGTTCATACGGTGTCGTCTCAACGGATTTAGATGGAGCCCTATTTAAAGTGAATGCAGCGGTTTCTAATGCATAACCCCAAAATGATAACGGCAAATCAGTAAGAGACATCATCGATCGGACCATATCTAATAGGGTTCGATTCCAGCGTTCAGACACACCATTGCGCTGTGGTGTTCCGGGTGGCGTGAGTTGTGAAACGATTCCACTTGCTTTGAGATGCGTGAGAAAATCATAACTCAAATATTCGCCCCCACGATCGGATCGTAGAAACTTAATCTTTCTGTTATGATGGTTCTCCACTTCATTCTGAAATTTTTTGAACTTTTCAAACGTTTCATATTTATGTTTCATTAAATAGATATACCCATATCTACTTAAGTCATCGGTAAAAGTGAGAAAATAGCGATATCCACCGCGCGTCGAAACACTCATCGGTCCGCATACATCGGTATGTATGATTTCCAACAAGTCCGTTGCTCGCTCCATCATACCGAAGAACGGGGTTTTGATCATCTTGCCCATGAGGCATGGTTCGCATGTGTCAAATGATTCAAAATCAAGAGACTCCAAAAGTCCATCAGAATGGAGTTTCTTCATGCGCTTTACACCAATATGACCTAGACGACAGTGCCACAAATAAGTAGTATTATCACTATCTACTTTGCATCTCTTAGCCTCAATGTTATGGATGTGTGTTTCATCCCTTTCGAGATTTAGAAGAAATAAACCATTCACAAGAGGTGCATGACCATAAAAGATGTTACTCATATAAATAGAACAACCATTATTCTCCGATTTAAATGAATAACCGTCTTGCAATAAACATGGTCCAGAAATAATGTTCATGCTCAACGCAGGCACATAATAACATTTATTAAGGTTTAAAACTAATCCCGAAGGTAAAACTAAGGAGAGCGTGCCGACGGCCATCACATCAACTCTTGATCCGTTGCCAACGCGCATCGTCACCTCATCCCTCGCAAGCCGCCGTCTATTCCGTACCTCCTGTTTCGAGTTACAAATATTAGCAACTGAACCGGTATCAAATACCTAGGCACTACAACGAGGGCTAGTAAGGAAAACATCAATAACATGTATATCAAATATACCTTTGATGGTGCCAGCCTTCTTGTCCGCTAAGTACTTCGGACAGTTGCGCTTCCAGTGACCCTTGTCCTTGCAATAGAAGCACTCAGTGTCCGGCTTGGGACCAGACCTGAGCTTCTTCTCAGCAGGGGCATTGCGCTTGCCGCCGCCCTTCTTGAAGGGCTTCTTCGCACCTTTACCTTTCTTAAAGGAGGGCTTGTTGACCATCAACACATGATTATCCTTCTTGATGTCCACCTCCGCAGCCTTCAGCTTTGCGAAGAGCTCGGTGATCGTATCAGTGGAACCATATGAGTCACTACAAAACTTTTGTAGCTGGGAGGGAGTGATTGCAGAACCCTGTCAATCTTGAGCTCCTCTAGAATCTTGCAGTCCAGTTGCTCAAGGCGTTGAGTGTAGCCCGACATCTTAATGGCGTGCTCACTAACGGAACTCCCTTCCTCCATCTTGCAGTTAAAGAACTTCTCAGAGATCTCATATCTCTCAGAACGGGCCTGAGTCTGAAACATGGTTTTCAACTCTTCGAGAATCTCAAAGGGCCCGGGATAGTTTTCAAAACGATTTTGAAGTTCCGGTTCCATAGCAAACAACATGGTGCTCTTAATCACACCATAATCATCTTTGCGCGACTGATAGACAGCTTTCTCATCAGCCGTCACAGTAGCAGCAGGGGGATTACCTAACGCTTTCTCAAGGACATAGTCCTTTTGTCCGCCAGCGAGAATGATTCTCAGAATGCGGAACCATTTGGTGAAGTTAGACCCATTGTTTCTAAGCTTTTCTATCTCAGCAAAAACGTTGAAGTTGAAGTTGGACTTGGCCATGTGATCTACAGTATTTGCAAGTACAATTTAGACTATGTTCATGATAAGTAGTTCAACTTAATCAAATTACTAGATGAACTCCCACTAAATTCAACATCCCTCAAGTTGTTTAGTGAACACGATCCAAATTCACCACACCTAATCCGATCATCACGAGAAGAGATGTGGTTTCAATGGTGGACAACGAAGTGTCGATCATATCATTCATATGACTCATGCTTAACCTTTCGGTTCTTGTGTTCCGAGGCCATGTCTGTACATGCTAGGCTCGTCAAGTTAGACCCAAGTATTTCCGCGTGTGCAAAACTGGCTTGCACCCGTTGTATGTGAGCGTAGAGTCTATAGCACCCGATCATCACGTGATGCTTGGACACGACGAACTTTCGCAACGGTGCATACTTGGGGAGAACACAGTTTTGATCTTGATCTTTAAGTGAGGAATCATCTTATAATGCTACCGTCGCGATCTAAGCATAATAAGATACATAAAAGGATAAACATCACATGCATATAACTTTATGTGACATGGTATAGCCAATCTTCGCGCAATGATCTCCATCTTGTGCGTTCCGGCATGATCTCCATCACTCCACCATGATTGCCTCCACCACGAATAGAAACTACAACTATTGCTAACTACTTAGCGATAAAGTAAAGCTATTACATGGCGTATAAGAAGTTGACTCGCAGGTCATACACAATTATAAAGACAACCATATGGCTCCTGCCGGTTGTGTACTCATCGACATGCAAGTCGTGAAACATTACAAAACATGATCATCGCATACATTATACACATCACATCTTGGGTCATACCATATCACAGAAAACACTCCCTGCAAAAACAAGTTAGACGCCTCTACTTTGTTGTTGCATGTTTTGCGTGGCTCATGGGAGTAGATGCTAAGAACGATTCTTACCTACGGAAAGCCACAACGGTGATATTATGGTTGCCAAATTCCGGTGTTAATCCCATGACAACTATAGTGAGAGAAACTGACATCCACCAGCCGCATGTGTGGTACAAGCCACACGTCAAGTGCGGAGCCGGTCTCGCGAACGACGTCGCGTAAGGTTGGCCTGGACCGCTTCAATCTCACTATCCCGCGTCATAAGAAGAACACAAACAAGAGGCTTGCAACAGAAAACATCAACGCCCGCAACAACCATGTTGCGTTCTACTCGTGAATCACATCTACGCATAGATCTAGCTCTGATACCACTGAAGGGATTCGCAGCATAGTAAATCAAAAATTTCTACGGAAGCGAACAGAGGGAAAGCCAAGATCTAATCTAGGAGATGCAAACAACGAGAGAGATTGGATTAGATCTTCATACCCTTGAAGATTCGCACAGCGGAACGTTCGTCGGAACGTGGGTGATGTAGTCGTACTCGCTTCTCCTCCTCGCGATCCGATCCGATCCGATCTAGCACCACAAGTGGCGGTGCCTCCGTGAGATGCACACGTGTAGCACCTCGACGTCTCCTCCTTCCTCGGACCAGCAAGTATGGTGGAGAGATGGATTGGATCTACAACACGACGGCGTGGTGTATATGGTGGAGAATTTCTGCTGCAGGGCTTCGCCTACAAACAGTCGGGAGGGAGAGAGGAAGGGCAGCAGGGCAACTAGGGTTTGGAGGAAGGTGTGTAGGGGAGGGGGGGGAGGTGCACCAGACCTCTATATATAGAGGGGGAGGGGGCGGCCATCCCTAGCCCCTCCTCCAAGCCTATCTCTAGTTTAAACGATTTAAACTCTCCCTTATCTAGAAATTCTATCCCGAGATTTAAACGAGTCAAATCTCTCTAGAATCGGCTGGGCCCTATGGGGCCTTGTGCCCCTGGCCCAATGCGGCCAGGACACTCCCTCATAGGCCCATGCCCCCTCCCGGAAGGTGGGACCACGTTGGCCCCCTTCCGGAAGGTTCTAGAAGCTTCCGGTACAATACCGATTAACCCGGAACAATTCCGAACTCCAAAAACTGCATTGCCTTATATGAATCTTATTCTCCGGACCATTCCGGAACCTCTCGTGATATCCCGGATCCCATCCGAGACTCCGAACAAAAATTCATAAACCAATTATCCAATCTATCCTAGCATCGAGACACGTTAAGTGTGTGACCCTGCGGGTTCGAGAATGTGCAGACATGATCTTCTATCAATAATCAACAGCGGGGTCTGGGCACCCATATTGACTCCCACACATTCATCGATGATCATATCGGATGAACCACGATGCCAGGATTCAATCAATCCCATATTTATATTCCCTTCGTCTCGCGATATTTTACTTGTCTGAGATTCGATCGTCGGTACCGTCATACCTAGTTCAATCTCGTTCATAGCAAGTACTTTACTCGTTCCGTAATCCGATATCACTTTGTGATTAACTCCTTAACCACATGCTTGCAAGCGGTGTTGATATCGATTACCGAGTGGGCCCGAAGTATATCTCTCCGACTTGGGAGGGACAAATCCCATCTCGATACATACAACCCAACAGATACTTTCCGATCACCTGAGAGACACCTTTATGATCACCCTCTCATAGGATGACGTTTGATGACCTCAAAGCTTTCTTCCGGTACCAGGGAGTTGTATTATCTCATGGTCTAAGGAATACAATATTTGACATAGGAAAAGCTTCGCAAAGATGAACACAATGATACGATCTAATTGCTTCGCTTAGTTTGGGTCTGTCCACCATATCATTCTTCCAATGATATGATCTCATTATCAATTGACAACTCATGTCTATGGTTAGGAAACCTTAACCATCATTGATCAATGAGCTAGTCCATAGAGGCGTACTAGGGACACGGTGTTGTTCACAAACCACACAAGTATTAATGTTTCCGCTTAATACAATTCTAGCATGGAATATAAACTTTATCATGAACAAGAATTATAATAATAACATCTTTATTATTGCCTCTAGGGCATAATTCCAACACCGCAACCCTCCTGCTCACATCGTGCCACATCCAGGGGTCGCCATTGGAGAAGACAACCAGGACCAAACAAACCCAGATCGAGCCCAAGGGCCTAGATCTGGGCCGCCCGAGCACCAACGCTAGATTCCTCCTCCATCGCTCCAGCCACCTCTAGGGCCACCGCGACCTGCGCCTGTACGCCCGCCACCACCACCGTTCATGTTCGTCGGGCCTTTGCCGGTCGACGCTGCAGCCGCAGCGCACCTAGCCAAGGAGAAACTGCCCCCGCCAGTACTCCTTTGCGCGGGAAGAGCAAGTCTGCGGCCGCCGGCACCAAGCGGGATTTGCCTGACGGCCCTCGCCGGCGATGACAGGAGGGTGGAGTAAGGGGAAGAGGAGGGTTCGGGAGTGGCGACTGCCGCCTCGGTCACCGTAGGGAGCGACACGGAGCGAGGGTTCAAAGCCTCCATCTTCTACAATCGGGCGCATCAGATGGCACCAATGCGCATTTACCTCTACGGATGTACCTTCTAGACAACTTGAAGATTTGAGTTCGATCTTTGGGAGAGAAGTTTTTTATCCGTCATTGGCTGATTACTGCTAACACTAATGCTTTACTTCCATAGAAACAGTAGAAGAACAGCATCGGTGGTCAAACATCGTTATTGTGGTTGGTGCTTAATTCCATACCAATATATTATTATCTGCCTGAATTCAATTTGTTTTAACAACTATCATGTTGGTACGTACATCTGAGCATACATTTTCCAAATCTTTTGCATGTTATCATCCAATTGAAAGAAATAAGAAAAAACATCGGAAGTGAAACAATAAATTTGCATACGTCAACAAGTTTCAAATTAATTTGTGAGATTATGTCACAATACTTCTCATATAAAACCTATATGTTGTTCTCTGCATTAGCCATATCACTGAATTCATATTTATTTTTCCTTACTAAAATTGTACTGGAGTTATATTGAGTCGGTCATTTTCAACATTATTACAAATTCCAATATTTCTATTTACCATATTATGGATAGTAGACAAGTATCGAATGAAATTGCCACATAAAATTAGAGTATATTTCTTAGATAGATTTCCGCATGAATTGGATCTTATGTGACCATGCTTAAAAATATTTGGCGTACACCACAAAATTCCTTTTGAAAAGTTTTTTTTTGATTAATTTGTCCGGTGGTGGCAACACACGGGCTTTTTTTTTTCTATTATAAGTAATAAAACTTCTTTTGCTGCTGTCCAAAACAATTTAGCATGGTTTCACTCAACGAGCCCAAAATACGTTGCATGGCCCAAGGCCTACTAGAAAAAGGCCAAATGCCGAAAGCCCTTTCCGTCAGAAAGGGAAAAAAATCTTCCCCGTCACCTCAAAAGGAAAAAAACACAATCGTCCCCGTGAAAAGAAGAAAAAAATCTTGCCGAAATCCCCGAAATCCCGTTATTTCTTACTGTACAAGAACTGAATCTCCCTCAAATCCGTAAATCCCCAATTCTTCAGAGAACCACCAGCAATCGGAGAAAGCACCAGCAATCTCAGAAGCAAGAGCAATCGCGAGCATGGCGAGATGGGGGGATCTGCCCTCAGATATTGTGACGCAGATTCTGGCCCGTCTACCTGCCGCGGCGGTGCAGCGGTTCCGGGTCGTCTGCTCCACATGGCGGGATATCATCGACGGCGGCGATCTGGGGCCTGACGCCGATGGCCAATTCATCGTCATGTGGCGGCGCTACCGCCGTCGTCGGCCGGCCATGCCGCTGTATTTTATTCGTCGCAATTTCAGTCTGGGCAGGCAAGGCCCCGAGCACCAGGGCATCGCCCGCGTCGGGCTCCACGCCCTCGACCTTGCCGCCCGCGAGGCCGTCCCCCTCCTCCACTTTGCTGACGTCGCCGCCCCCGAAGAAGCAGAAGTGGGCGTATTCGCTTTGGACCTCGACGGTGACATGGCGAACCCGGGCAGTGCCTTTTTCGTTGAGGCATCATGCGATGGCGTCCTTCTGCTCTCCTACGAAGACAGGTTTTATCTCTGCAACCCCGCCACCGCCCTCTGGGCATCTCTGCCGACAATTGATCACGACCAGGTGATCGTGGGCTTTTATGCCCGTGAGCCCCCTGGCTCTGGCGCAGCAAGAGAGTACAGTGTGATTTATGTGGTCAAGTCTCAAGGATCGGATGCTTCTTATTGGATTCGTGAGCTCAGGGCCCTGCTGGATGACGCTGTTTACGAGATTGGAACACCAATGTCTCTGGGATGGGATCCTCAGCTTTTGAGCTTGCTCTTAGCTCCATTGCCTCCTGCGCGCCAAGCGCCGCCAATCTTGGTCCGGAGTATCTTGTACTGGGCACCAAAGGATATGTCTCACAGTGCAATTGTTTTGTTCGACACAGTTTCAGAGAATTTCAGCTTGATTACTGCACCTACCCATATAAGCAGGGGTTTTCAGCTGCTTGACGTGAATGGCGTCATAGCAATTTCTGCCATCAATCTCACAAGAACTTCGATAGAGATCTGGGTAAGACAAGATCATGAGAAGGAACCTTGGGGGCTCAGATTTACTGTGGATCTTCCAGAACGCACATTGACGGATGATTTCGGTTATGATCCGTTTCGGCGTCCATTCGTGTATTTCATTGGCCAGGAGGTGCATATTCTACTGCCCTGCCTATATAGTATATTGCACTGGAGAAATGGGGCTGTACGGCAGCTGTACCAGTACGTACGTCCTCACCATTGGGCAATCATGACGCCGCACATATTCGAGGAGAGTCTTGAGATAAATACCTTCCTGTTGGCTCCTCACTTTAATGATGATGATGATCACAAGCCACCATTCAAGCCTGCTGCAGGACTTGAAGAACAGGAATCAGGTTAGATTAATAGCTGTTGGTTGAAATATGAGCTGCAGTTTTTGACAAACAGTTTGAGTGATAGTTCTGTGAAGCGCTGAAGGTTTGATTTAGTAGTTTAGCAGTGATGGTGTGGAGTATATGCAAAACCCGAAAGAACATGCTGGTTGTCTTTGCCCTTTATATGTATATGCACTCAACTATGTGAATTCTTGGTCTGTTGATTTAGTAAAAATTGACCAGTTGCAGATCTATATCACGTTGCACTTGATACACTTCTTACTTATGTATGTCACTTCTTTGGCTAGTTGTGGCCAGAACTTGGTGATATTACATAGTAAAATAAATGTGTATCAAATCTGTGGCTCGATGTTTGTTGCGAATGCACTACGAGCTAATATTCTGCTTCTGTCTTACTATGTCCGATCAAGTGTCGCTGTTTTGAACTTACTTATTTAGGATCAGAGGGAGTACCAAAATTTTCTTTTGGAATATTGGTTTATATGTTTTCTTAAATATTTGTTCTGTTCAGCATTATATTCTATTGCTTGCAGGTTGGCCTTCCCAAGTTTCCACTAGGCGGGCAGTGGTACTTTTATTACTTTAGGCTGGCTTATCTGGAACAATGCCATTGCTACTAAAGATAACATGAAAAGGAGGAAGTGGGTGGGTAGTTATATTTGCCAGTTTTGCCCGGGGGTTGAGTCAATTAATCGTCTGTTTTTTGCTTGCCCTGCTGCGATATATATGTGGAGTACTATTGCCCCCTTTCTGGGTGCTAGTAGCCGCCCTTCTTGTTTCACACAATACTTCTGGTGGGTTGTGAAGTTTCTCCAATTTGGGCAGAATGTGCATATTGTTTGTGTTGCTTCTCGTGTTTGTTTTGAAGGAAAACTGGTGTCTTCTCCTTTGGGATTAATATGTTATATGTGCGCTTTTCTTCGATACTGGGCAGGTCTCCAAAATGAGCAAGACAGAACAGTGTTGGTGGATGGAGCTGAGCGTCTGCAACAGATGGCCACACAAGTTCATGAGATGGCGAAACGTGCAGCGACGTCGAGGTTACATGATGGAGAGAGGGACGATGATGCCGACGCAACTGATGACTGATGGAAAAAATCTGGTCTCCTGATGCCTTTCTTGGGATCGAAAAAACAAAGAGTTCGATGGGTTTCTGCTGGTGTAGGAGTATCGTGTGGTTCATTGACATTGTCCCGCTCTTTTTAAACTGGTGTTGGTAGTTTGTTAGTTCGATGATCTCATAGAACTTTCTTTTCTTTTCTTCTTTTGTTTGTCTGTTAATACTTTGGTTGACCTAAAGACATGTTCTGTCATCCTGTGATAATGGAACCTGACTCAATGGAGTCGTATGGAAAAAAAATTGTTATGGTGAAGATGATAAAATCTTTCAACTGAATGACATCCTTGACCAGCTGTCACACCAAGTTTTAGCATTTGTTAGTATCTGAAAGGGCTGTTGCATGCAATTCTATAACATGAACTATCAGTAGCTTAGAGGTTGCATGGTTATTAGAATCAGTCTTATACAAAGTTATATTGGTTTTGCTGAATTGAGTTATTTTGCTTTGCTCGTAGTATATTCAGATTTTATCAATGTTGTAATGTTTCCCTGCATGTATTCAGTTAACCAACTCGTGTATGCTGCAACAGTTCTGTACATGCTATTTACACATCTTCACAATTATATGAGAAACCACATACTGGTTATTCATACTGCTGGGAATTAACTTCTAGTGATGCTATTAGCTTTTTTTTTTTTGGAGAACAGCTCATGGTTTGTATTCCTGTAGTTCCTTGGAGCTGGAGGTATGTACTGTATATGTGCCATATAACAATGATGTTACTACACTAGCTAAGCTATTTCCTTAGTTAATTAACCACCAAGAAGTGCTATGTTGCATACTTCCATGTAAAATGCTAAATTAAGCTATTTCATCATTTGTTAACCGCCCAACTGTGCTTTCTTGTTCAACTCTGGCCCTTGCTGGTATTTGCTCCTTGAGAAAAATAATATCTTTTACTCCCTCCGGTCCATAATAAAGTGTCGGTGATTTAGTATATTGTTTTAGTACAAAGTTTGTACTGTACCTCCGACACTTATTCTGGATCGGAGGGAGTAGCTTTTTTTGAATTCCTGCTGGGACTGTGGAACAGAGCTGCTATCAATGCTTCCAGTGCATCATGAAATACACAAATGGAAGAAAATGGTTACATTAAAACAGTTTGTTGCAAACTCGGCTACTCTGCAAAAAAAGCGAATTAGCCTTTTCTGTTATGTTACTCTTGATTGTCAGCGATTCATCCATAACAATTTGGTCAGAAGTATGTTGACAAGGCAATACATGCTATTACAAATTGATTAATTAGTAAAGTCTCCTAAATACTGACATACTCTCATGTTTGCTTTGGAACCTCTGTAATGCACGCAACAGGCTCAGAGCAGGCCAAGCACCAAGTAGCTGTTGAGCAGCCCGAAGGCTGTTTCCTCAAGATGTCATCAGGTGAAGATTACTGGATCTTATGAACATTTGCGCTGTTGAATTCGTGATTGAAGTTTGTTTGGAACAGGACACTGTGCCAAACTCTATTGGCCAGCAAAGTGCCCTTGTCGTTTTTTTTCCATGGTTAAGAAATGCGTCATTCGATGTACTGAAATTGCGTGCATCATGGAGGCGGTATGATCTCAAGGTGGATGCAAGTTGCAACCATTTGACTCTTTATTGAGATGTTTTTTTTCTGTTTCAGTTATGAAAATATCGGTGATATAAAATTGTACTACATTATGGAAGATGAATGATCCTGAGTTTTGCGAGTTTGAGCCTCTCTCGCCCCACCGAATTTCCAGGGAATGCTCCTGTGGCAATTTGGTTCGCCGAATTCGTCCGAAGTTCAGACGACATAGAGCTAACTTGGCTGATATTTTGGAACGGCACACTGATGTGCAGTGTTAAGTTCGGCGCCATGGTCAGATCTGGCGAAAGTTTGATCCGGCGGAGGTCAAGAGGCTTAGGAAATGACCATCGACCGGAGCAGACAATTAGACGCGAGTAAACCTAAGTATTTTTTTTACTAGATTCGAGTCCTATTCAGAATTTTCTGCACTTCCTTTTTTAGATCTACACATGTCCTTGGTCAGAATTGCTGCGCTAACGATGCCTATCCGAACCCATCGCATCTTGAATGCCCAAGACACAGCGGACAAAATGGTGCTGCGGTGTTATAGACTATAAATTTCTTTATCGTTAATTTATTTATTTTTCCATAGAACAGACCGTGCAAACAATGAGATGATGGATCGAAATAGCAATATCGAGATTACAAAAAACCAGAGGATGTGTAACACAGTACGCACATATGGAACAGGTTTAGCAGTTCAGCATATTACATAGACAGGCCAAATAATCCAGACCAGACGACTTTTGCTGTTTACTTAAGGCTTGCCAAGAAAAAATCCGTTGCTGGAGGTTTACTTAAGTCAGAACTGGTTTAGCAGTTCTTAGTCATTCACAAGTCTAAGAACAGCAACATATGTTTGGTCATCATTCACAAGTCTAAGAATGCTGGAGGTGAGCTTCACTGAGAGTGTTTGGAGCCAACATCACCCTAATGAAAAACTTGCCGTAGTCAACGATCGGTTCGTCAGGAGAAATAACAGGTCCTGACATATTCATCTTGAAAAATCCACTTGAACAGTGAGTTGTCCACTTCTAAAACAACATCCAACCCCTTCATTTGCTTTCACCACGACAATATGCTGGAATAATTTCTCGTTTCCAAATAATTTGTCATCAAACATCACAACTCCACAAGCACCATATCCAGTGCTAAAAGCAGTGAACCTCACACTACGAGGATAGTCAACCTTTGCATAGACTTGTATTACAGCCTTAACACTTTTTTGAAAGGACTGTATACATTTTTTTTTTAGATCAACAGGGAATCATCCCCGGTTCCATTTCAGGAAATGAAACCAAAACATCAACCAGTACTTCAGGTGCCGATACAAACAAAAGAAACTAAAAGCTAAACTGAAAACAACTAATTCCAGGACCCTTAAGGGGAAGCCCAGAAAGCACAAAAGCGAGCAGAAAAGCTAGATATTCAGAAATTTAAGGGATTACATTCAGAACAGAGGGAGACAGAAGAGAGAACAGGCTAAGCTCACTAAACTCTGACTCAAAGAACCACATGAACCTCATCAGCAGCCTCAGGATGTGTCTCCAGGAACGACAGAGAGGCACGTCCCCCATAGCTCGACGAAGCAGTGGTTTTCCAAGTAGAGATCCACTCGAAGCCATTGCAGATCAGGTTGCCATGAGCTCCAGTGGGTTACTCAGCCTGTTTATCATCCGTTCCATGAACAGAATGAACCTCCCCTCCTCCAACTCTTTGAATGGGACCTTCCAATTCCTTAGATACGAAAGGACGAGACGCCAGACCTGTTTCATGTTAATCCAGGGGCCATGATTAAAGACTATGTTATTCCTATTATTCCAGATGCCCCAAAGAACTGCAGCAGAAACTACATTAAACTGCAAATGTTTCTTACTAGCAAGCCATCTTGAAGCAATAGATTCGAAATTAACAACTAAAATGCCAAAGATATCCTGAACATCAGTCCAGATCATCTTGGAAACCACACACTCAAAAAATAAATGTTTAACAGATTCAAATTCATTACATAGAGAGCATTCCATTGGTTTTGGGACACCTCTGGCTCTAAGATTATCCCTAGTAAGAATTTTGTTTTGAGAAAAGAGCCAAAGAAAAATCTGAATCCTAGGGGGAACTTTGAGCTTCCAAACTACAGGCAAATAAAGAGGAGTAACCCCTCTAAAGTTTACCAAAGCATACATGGAGCTAGAGGAATAAACACCCTTAGACTCATACTGCCAAATAAGTTGATCCTCATCCTCTGTCAGAGAAACTGATTGGGCAATTCCTAAAATTTCCTGTCACTGGACCATCATCTGGTCAGTAAAAGTTCTTCTAAAGTCACATCTAAGATTACTACCATTCCAAAGATCAGCTATAGTTTTGGTTTGTTGATTGGAAACCAAATAAATTTCCTAGTATTGAGTAGCCAGAGTAGAGTTACCAAACCACACATCTTCCCAAAATTTGATAGATTTACCATTACCTACTTGCCACTTATAACCTACTTCCACAGCTCTAGAAGCCCACATCACACCTTTCCAAAAAGTAGAAGGGTGAATATCATGACAACAAAGAACATTAGGATTTTTAGTTCTATACTTAGCATCTATAATTTTCTTCCAGAGTGTTCCTTCACCCTGAATATACCTTTTAATCCAAGATCCTAGCAAACACAAATTAAGGTCTAACAAATTTGGAATTCCCAGACCTCCAAACTCTTTTTTCATACAGACTGAGGGCCAGTTAGCAAGGTGAATTTTATGTCTATCTTCTTCATCATTCCAGAAGAAGTTAGCCATATGGGAATCCAGGAGCTTAATGGCCCATTTGGGGAATTTAAAGAAAGAAAGGAGGTAAATAGGGATGCTTGATAAGCAAGCCTAAATCAACACTCTTTTAGCAGCATAGGAAAGGAGTTTACCTCTCCAGCCAGTAATCCTTTTAAGAAGGTTTTCTATAAGAGGCTGAAGATCCTCTCTCCTCAGTTTATCAAAATGCAGGGGGATCCCCAAATATTTAACAGGAAAACTACCCCCAACACATTCAAAAATATCTAGAAAAGGTCTAAACTCATCATCATCTAAATTAATTGGAATGAGCTCACTTTTATGATAGTTGACCCTCATTCCAGAAATTTGCTCAAAACATGTGAGGATCCATTTGAGATTGATGGCCCCAGAAATATCAGGTTTCAAGAAAAGTAAAGTATCATCAGCATACTGTAAGCAACTAACACCCCCAGACACAAAATTAGGGCAAAGACCCACTATGGCTCCACAGACAGAGCCCTTAGACAACATTCTAGAAAAAACATCAATCATAATGTTAAAAAGCAGGGGTGCAATGGGATCACCTTGTCTAAGACCTTTCCCAGTCAGGAAAAAGTCACTCTCTAAATCATTAACCCTGACCCCTATGGACCCCCCTAGAGTGATTTGTTTAATAAACCTAATGAAAATAGGACAAAAACCTCTGAGCTCTAGAATCTCAACCAAAAAATCTAAATTGACTCTATCATAAGCTTTTTCATAATCTATCTTAAGGACCAGCCCTTGACTCTTGCTACTATGCACCTCATGAATAATCTCATGAGCTGTCACTACACTTTCTAAAATAAACCTACCTCTAATAAAAGCAGATTGATTAGGGGTGATAATCCTACCTATCACTTTAGCTAATCTGTTAGTCAAAACCTTAGTAAAGATTTTAAAAGAACAATTTAGCAGACTAATAGGCCTAAACTTCTTCATAGTCCTAGCATCATTCTCTTTAGGAATCAAGGTAATCATGGCAAAGTTCAATCTAAAGATATCAAGATGATCCTCATGCCATGCATTAAACATGGATAGCAGGTCATCTTTAATAATATCCCAAAAAGATTGATAAAACAAAAAGGACAAGCCATCAGGCCCAGGAGCCCCTTCAGCATAAGAGCCAAAAACTGCCCCCCTAACTTCCTCTTCAGTAAAAGGAGCACCCAAGCCAAGATTTTCCTCCTCACTAATTTTCTCCTCTTTAGAGAAAAAATCATGCTTAAGCCTTAACTCAGGCCTAGGTTCCCAAGCAAAAAGATTTTTATAATAGTCCACAGCAGTTTTGGACATGCCACTAATCTTTGTAACTGGGCCATCAGGGCCTTCTAAAACAGGAATTAACTTTTTCCTCCTTCTCTGATTAGCTACAGCATGAAAATATGCAGTATTCCTATCCCCCTCTAAAATGTTCCTATCCCTAGATCTCTGCCTAGCTTTTGTTTCTTCTACAACCCAGTAGGACTGGAGTTCTGTAAAAATCCAAGCTAGTCTATTCCTCTCATCATCAGAAAGCAATTGAGATTCAGCTTTAATGTCTAAAGAATCATATTCCTCCATTGATTCTCTCTTATTCTTCCTAATGGCAGCTTCAATATTAATGCTCCAACCTTTGGCTAATTTCCTAAACTGCCTAGGACTGTATACATTATGTCCAAATAGCAATTATAAACAGGAATCCAGTCCACAAAACATGGCATCATATTCTAAAACGATATCGATGTCAACATGGCATCATATTCTATTCCAAAACGATATCGATGTCAGCAGAGAGAATTAATTGAATAAAACTATTATAATTAGGGCTATCAGGACGGGTCAGTATCACTTTCGGTAATTTTGGTACCAATTTTGGGATACAAGTGTTGCAAATCACACTAATTTTCTTTTGATAGCAGTTTGACATGCTTCCTGACAAGTGAGACCCATCTGCAGAGCTGACTAGTAAAAAAAACATAGACCTGCTTCTTGGGCATGGTGGAAGTGGTAGACGAGAGAGCTGCAGCTGAACCGATGGTCGAGAAGGTCTTGGGCATGCTACTTCTTGAGCATGCTGGAAGTGGTAGAACTCTGAGCAGAGCCGGCAGGAGTGTTGGCATCGCTGTCGGGCTCAGGCTGCGTGTCATCTTCCACGGGGATTTGGCCGTCGGAGCGTCCCACGATGACGGCAGGTGATTCCTCGAGCGCGGAGAGGATGGGCGGCAACCGGGAAATCGACAGAGGCGCGGGCAAGGCCCATGCCGTCGGCGCCGGCACCGAATAGGTAGCCGTCCTAGGACGCGCGAGGCCCGTCCCAAGATAAGCATGCGTCGTCGACGGACATGCGGGCAGCATTAAGGGAGAATCTTGGGTCGGTATCGCACGAACGAAGGCCTCCGGCGAACTCGGAGCAGGCTTCACCGCGAGGGCGGATGCTGCTCCGCCAAAGGAACGATGGCTTGGACGGCTTCCCCGACAGCGGCATTGCCGCGGCCGTAGCCTTGCTGCCAGCTGCCTCCTTCTTCTTGAGCTTCTGCTTGTGCCTCCACTGTTGGCCCAGCCCCACTACGCCGTCGAGTACGGTCCGACGACGATCGACGACGAAGATTTTCGCAAACAAACCAAAGCTATTTTGCAACAAGCAGCAGCCACGTACATGCATAATCAGCTAGCACCAACTTCACAGCTTACACACACGAAAAACGATATATTGCCACATACCCTTATCGAGCCTGTTGTAGATTGTATTGATTCTCGGTGTGGTGATTACAAGCTAGGATTGACACACATATATACTAGCAGCCTATTGCCGACTCTACCTACGACTAGGTGTCCAGGTCCTGTTAGGATACATGCCGCTATACTACTCGTACTTGGAAGTGTATATGCACATGACGCCGCGCCGGTGTCGATCGGGATTATGATTGCTAACAATCACCCTCCTAAGCCCGACGTGCTTGTCTTCACAGCTTGAACGCCTATCCTTCCTCGCGTCTCCGCGAACTTCACTCGTCCCAAAGATTTAGTTAGGATATCTGCAAGCTGATCATCCGTGCAAACATAGTTGACTTCAATCTTGCTTTTCTCTACACACGGCCGTATATAGTGATACTTCGTATCAATGTGCTTACTCCTGTCATGATGCACCGGATTCTTGCACAATAAAATTGCAGACTTATTGTCAATATTGGGCACCACTCGTTCTGCCTCCCGATTGGTGAGATCACCGAGTAGACTCCTTAGCCACACACCTTGACACGTCGCAGTTGCAGCCGCAATATACTCAGCTTCACATGATGATTGTGCCACCACTTTCTGTTTTTATGATAGCCAACTTACTATGCTTCTTCCCAAGAAATATGCCACGCCCGAGGTACTCTTACGGTCGTCAATATCTCCTACCATGTCACTATCACTATAACCAAGTAGCTTCACCTCCTCCTTCTCTTTCGAGTAGACAATACCAAAGTTTGTAGTACCTTTGATATACCTGAGTATATGTTTCATGGATGTCCAATGCTCCATTGTGGGTGCTTCCATGAAGCGACTCACATAGCCAACGGAATAGGCCAAGTCGGGTCTTGTGTTAATGAGATACCTCAAACTTCCGATAACGCTTCTATACTCCGTTGCATCAACCGCAGGTGCTTCACTCCTTTTGCTCAGTTTAAGACGAGGTTCCATCGGAACATGAGTTGGATTGCATTCTTCCATGCCACACTTCTCGAGTATTTTTTTGCATATGCCTCTTGGCATAGCGTGATCTCACCTAGCTTTTGATGTACCTCGATCCCAAGGTAGTAGCTCAACAAGCCTAGATCACTCATCTTGAATAACTCCTTCATCTGTAGGTTGAACTTTTCAATCTCCTTCTCATCTGCTCCAGTTATCAATAGATCATCAACATAGATGCCAACTAGTAGATGATCCCTTCCTTTACCTCGCTTATACATCGCATGCTCCAGTGGGCTCTTCTCGAATCCGAGAGAGATCAATGTACGATCAAGCTTGATGTTCCACACCCGAGGGGCTTGTCGTAGCCCATACAATGCCTTATGTAGCTTCAAAACCTTGTGTTCTTCTCCCTCTTTGATGTATCCCGGTGGTTGCTTCACATAAACTTCTTCTTCTAACTCCCCATTCAAAAACGCGGATTTCACATCCATGTGATGCAATTTCCAAGATTCTTGAGCCGTGAGAGCGATAAGTAATCTCACCGATTCCATCCTTGCAATGGGAGCGAACACTTCTTCGAAATCCACACCTTGCTCTTGCACGTATCCCTTGGAAACTAGCCGAGCTTTGTGTTTCACCAACTTCCCTTCGGCATCCTTCTTGATCTTGTACACCCACTTGAGCCCTATGGCCTTGTGATTGTTGGGTAGATCGACAAGCTCCCATGTATCGTTGTCTTTGATCGATCCCAAATCCTCATCCATAGCACAATGCCAAAACTCCTCCGTATTAGCGTCCTCGAATTTCGTCGGCTCCTCGGTGAGTAAACACTGACCTTGTCCTCTCCCTCGTGCACGCGTTGTACGAAGGGTCTCCGTCGGATACAATTCCAGTACACTTCAGAATTTTTCTGGAGTAGGCGGCCGTCTCCTTTCTTCATGTGCACTTGGAGGAGACGCGGAAGCTGACGTAGTACTTGTTTCAGCGTCTACTGAGTTTCCTGCAGTTTTTGTCGGTGTACTGCATGTTGGCGATGTGACATCGTCGCCCGCGTCCACTTCTGGACTACCGCTAGTCCCTCCTGGACGGGAGTGTGCAGCTGATGGGCCACTTGCGCCAGGGCTCTCGTCCACGCGTGGACTGGATGGAGACACCGAGCCTCCAGGTGCAGTGCGTGAGCTGCTGCTCATGCCGGGACTCCCACGCAGAGAGACGTCTCCCGGCGTAGCGCTGCTGCTGCTCGCTTCCGGACCTCCATCTTCTGAACCAGCGCCGAAATCCGTAACGCCACGGGACGCTGTTTCTTGATCATCTGCATGTGAATCACTGTAGACTACAGTAAATATTTCATCAGAAATTGATTGTACCGGTTCCGTGGAGCCCCAATTCAAAGATTTCTCCTCCTCGAAGACGACGTCGCGTGTCACCACCAACTATTTTTTCACTGGATTGTATGCGCGATACGCCTTCGAACCGGCTTCATAGCTTAAAGGGCATGTATGCCCCCATGTGTGGTTTTGGTAATTAATGACAATCTCTATGGACTAATGTGTAAATCGAGTTTCACTTGTAGGTTTATCCATTGGAATCGCTTGGGCCTTGTGTTGGTCTCAAGGTTGGAAGATGAAGAAATGTCCAAGGGCTTTGTGCCCATTGGAATCATGAAGAAAGAAGGAGCTTGAAGGTTGATCAAGACATGTGCAAAGAGTTGCATCAAGATGGATCAACCTCAAGAAGAGATGATGAAGGGCAAGCTCAAGATGCACCATCTCTAGAAGATCTCATGCTTGAAGCTTGCCATTCTCATGATCATGGGGTCATGAAGACAAGTTCAAAGAAGAGGTTTCCCCATGGAGTACGGGGGAGCAATTCGCAAGTCTTCATCTTCATCAAGCAAGAGCTATCAAGAAAGGTGTTCCCTCTATAGAAGAACAAGACGGTCTACATCAAGTTCAAGTGGGTTGCTCAAGGCAAAGGTATGTTCTTGATAGGGCTTCTCTTTCTCCGGTCTCGTGTTGTTAGTTGGGAGACCGGGTTTAGGATAGATAGCCGTACTATCAAGAGGGGCTCTCAAGCGGGTGTCTTGATTGCATCGTTCGGAGAGAGCTCAAACCTCTTTCTTGGTTTTTATTTGGTTCTTGTCCATGAGAGGATCTAGAGCTTGTGGTCATCATCATAACAAGCTCTAGTTCATCGTCCAAGGATTTCCCTTGCATATCTTATTGCGTTTTTTGATCTTGCGAGTTTTCCGGCCCCACACCTTGGGGGATACTTCACATATATATAATTGATATTTTCTCCCTTGGTGGTATCAAATATTTAACATTTTGTTGGGTTATCTTGGTTTTATATTCCCAACAAAATTGGTTTCATCCCAATCGGAGTTTCCAAGCTCATCTTCTTGTGTTTTGGGTTTTTGAGGTTTTACCGGTTCATCGCTTCTAGAGAGGTAATAACTTTCTCAATTTTGTTTTATCCTTCCATGCTGTACTATTATGTTTCTTTGCATAATCTTATAGAGCTTTTTGTTCTCTTCAAAACGAGCCCAAGATCATCAAAAACGGAGTCCGAAATCAAAAGATATTGAAGTTTTCGTGCAATCCTGCGTTTTTGCTTGAGCGGAAGTTCCGACCCAAGTTCCGACCCAAGTTCTGACCCAAGTTCCGGTCAGGATCAGTAACTTGTGTTTCTATTTGCCGGAAGTTCCGGTGGGGGGCCAGAAGTTCCGGTGGGGCGCGAATCTGGCCCAAACGGTCAGTTTTTCCTTGTCCTATTTAAGGGGGGCTTCTTCCCAATGGTTCCCCATCTTTTGAGCTCGTTTTTGCCCACCATTGTTGACCTATTTGAGCTCTCTTAATGCCTCTCCCTCCAATGATTCTTACATATTTTTGAGGGAAAAGTGAGAGGAGATCTAGATCTACAATCCCTCCAAGTCAAATCCCTTCTTTGTGAAGGAATCATTGGGATCTAGATCTTGGAGAGTTTTGTGTTCTCCTCTTGTGTTCTTCCTCCCTTATTCCCCCAATATCTTTTGTAGATTTGTTGGAATTTGGGAGAGAAGGACTTTCCCTTGCATTTGGTGCATAGGTTTGAGTTCTCCTCTTGTGTTCTTCCTCCCTTATTCCCCCAATAGCTTTTGTAGCTTTGTTGGAATTTGGGAGAGAAGGACTTGCCCTTGCATTTGGTGCATAGGTTTGAGTTCTCCTCAGAGATTTGGCAAGTTCAAGCTTGTGGGCTTGTTTCTCTTGGGTTCCTTGGAACCCTAGACAGTTGTGTGATTGAGTTGTTGACCTTTTGTGGTATTGTTGACCTTTTGTGGTCTTGTAGCCTTTTGTGGCTTTGTTGGACTTTTGGGGCTTCGTAGCCTTTTGTGGCTTTGTTGTTGGGAGCCTCCAATTGAGTTGTGGAGTTAGCCCCAATCTTGTACGGGTTCGGTGACCGCCCTCAAGCGTCCCATAGTGGAGCAAGTTCCCGCCTTTTGTGGTGCGCACTCGGGAGAATAGGATGAGCCTTTTGTGGCGTCGGTGAGTTGTGTGCTTCCGCATCAGGGGTGAGGCCTTGTGTGGCGTTGGGTGAGCATCGAGCCACCACACCTCGAGGTGAGACATTTGTGGCGTTCGGAGAGCATTGCGCCATCACACCTCTCCAACGGAGACGTAGCTTCTTTGGAAGTGAACTTCGGGAAACAAATCTTCGTCTCCGCGTCCATCGGTTATCTCTCAACCTAGCCCTTTACTTATGCACTTTACATTGTGATAGCCATCGTGCTTTAAGTATTTATATCTTGCTATCACCTTGTTGCTTGTATTGCTTAGCATAGTTTGTTGGTGCACTTAGGTGAACTTAGTGGCTAGGTTTTGTGCTCAATAAATTAAACGTTAGTTTTATTCCGCATTTACTTGAGCCTAAACCATAATATTTTAAAAACGCCTATTCACCCCCCCTCTAGGCTACTTCCTTTGTACTTTCAATTGGTACCAGAGCAAGGTCTCTCGCTTTTAGGCTTCACCGCCTCGAGAGTAAAGATGTCTCCTAGGGGTTTAGTGCACTCTCACACATTTATATTTGATGGCACACATTATGATGTTTGGCATACTCGCATGCTTAGTCATTTTCGGGCCATTGACCCAAACATTGAGCGAATTCTAGATATGGGCTTGTCTCCTCCTAAGGATCCCCAAAATCTATCTTTGGAGGAGAAGACAAACTCTTATCTCGAAGCTCAAGCATCTAATGTGCTTGTTAATGTTGTGAGCTTTGTAGTTCTTTCCTCAATCATGCCTTTCCGGAATGCTCATGATATTTGTACCAAGCTTCAAGCAAAATATGATGTGTCCAAGCTTAATGAGGATGATTGTGTTCCTTTCACCTCCGGCCGCGATGAGTTCTCATCTTCTTCCACTACACCAACATGTGAATTGTCACAAGGTAATGATATGGTGAGTGGTGATAGAACTTGCAATGTAGATAGTGAGATTTCCATTCATGATCCTTTGTCTCTATCTCATTGCAATGTTGTATCTTTGGGCATGAACACTTGTAGGACCATATGTGATTTACATCCTAGTGTTGATTGCCCTTGCATATCATGTATAAATGTATTGAATATATCGCATGATGATATGCTTGCTTTGCCTTGTTGCCATGATAAATGTGCTTCCATTTCCTCTAGTACTTGTGTTGCTAACCATGTAGAGGTAATCGGAGAATGTGTGGGCCAAGGCAAGGTTGCGATTGGAGCTTCATGTGTTCCCCCATCATCATCTTCTCCCAATGTTCACTTGTGCCTCATGGATAAGGGTTCAAAGGTAACCTCTCCTTTGGATCCCAATATATCTCATGATGATGTGAATGTTGTTCATGATGAAGTAGATGATGATGTTGCTTCTTTAAAATAGAAGGGGGGCTAGTCCTTCGTGCTCTTCATCCTAATAAAAATTCTTGATCTACTTTCATTGAGATATTAACTTTTGCTATAGAAAGTAGGCAACTTATTAATGAGCACGAGGATACTATTGACAAAATGGGTTGTCTTGAGCGTGAGTATGCTAATGACATTGCAAACCTAAATGAAGATCTTGAAGAGTAACAAACCACTAAGGAATCTCTTGAGGAGACCTTTGCTCTAGAGCTATCTAGAGTGAAGAAATCTCATGATAGAGATCTCGAGGTGGCACGTTCCCTTCAAATTAAAAATGATGAACTTGAAGTTGCTTATGCTAAACTCCTTGAGGATTTTGAGAACCTCAACAATGGCTCTAGGGTCATCAAGGGTGAGCTCATCAAACTCACCGAGTCACATGAGCAACTTAAAGCTTCTTATTCTAAAGAGCTCTCCAAGTTGACCTCACCTCTTGCCTTAAATGATGATGCTTGTGCTACTAACTTTATTTCTTGTGAAGCATCTATCTTGAAGGAGAATGTTGAGCTAAAGGCTCAACTTGCTTTGCTAACAAGCAACTATGGGAGATTAGAAGAAAGTCATGCCAAGCTCTCAAGCTCGCATGAGGATCTTCTACTCTCCCATGGTAGGCTAGAGTTATCTCATGAGGCCATTGTGTCAAAGGTAACATCTAGTGGGCCTCATGTGGACGTTAGCACTATATCTACTCCCAATGTTATATTTCCATGTGCTAGTCCTTGTGATTCATCCACTCATAACCATGTTATATCTTGTGATGAATTGCATTCCTTGCCTTGTTGCTCTAACAAAACTTCTACTTCCTCTAGTGTTGTTATTGATACTAACCATGTAGAGGAAGTCAAAGAGCTCAAGGCTCAAGTCACTTCTTTGAAGAATGACTTGAAAAGGTGTCATGAAGGGAAGACCACACTCAAGAAGATGTTGAGTGTGCGACGTCCCCCAAGTGACAAGAGTGGGCTTGGATTCAACTCCAACACCAAGAGCAAGCCCACTAACTCGTTGAAGCACAAGGGCAACAAGAAGAAGGGCCAAGGACAAGTGAAGAATCCGGCCAACATTGTGTGCTTCAAGTGCAAGGAAGAAGGGCATCATGTGAGGGATTGCCCATTGAATAAGAAGCCTCTTAGTGGGAAGCAACGAGGGAAGCGGCCTCAAGCTCCTCCACAAGCTCAAGATGGGCCACTTCCCAAGAAGCCTCAAGCTCTTCTTCATGGTGCAGCTCCTCCCAAGAAGAAAGATGGCAAGAGAAGAACTTGCTACATATGCCGTGAGAAGGGGCACCTTTCTTCCTCATGCACCATGGGTATCTCCTCATCTCATCCTATCTTGATTGATGATGCTTATTTTCTTCGTAAGGATGAGATGGGCAATGTGTTTGCCAAATTTGTTGGTGCCCAAAGTGGTGTCAAGAGAAGAACCATTTGGGTGGCCAAGCCTATTGTGACTAACTTTTTAGGACCCAACTTGGTTGGGGACCAACAAGCTAAAACTTGATCAATAGGTGTTTTTGGAGGGCATTGGAGACTTGGCTACCTTATGAAGAATTGAGGGATCTCCGTTATATTCTTGTTGTCAAAGTCAAGTCATTCCTTATCCAATGTTCCTCCTTCCGGTAAATTGTGCTAAAATCCTTTACATTTATAGTTACTTGCTCCCTTGTGCATGTGTTGGTTTTGTACCTTGCATGTGTTTGTACATGTTGTGCTTCCCACTTACTTATATTGACCTATGAATTATCTTTGTGTATGTTGGTTGGCACATCATGTATTTGTGTTTCTTGGTTTTGAGCCTTTATTGTTTCTAGTAGGTATCTTATTTAGCTCTTGTGAGGGATTAATGGACTATTCCCTTTTGGGGGAGTGTCATGCTTGGGCATTCCACAATCCTAAAATGTGTGAAAAACCACTTAGTAGTCATTTCGTTGTCTCTATGTGGTTTGTCTCTCTCATGAGAAACTCAAGTTTCCATAATGTCCATTAATACCTCTATTTTGATCTTTTTGCCTCTTGTTGAGATTTCTTGGTTTATCACATTATGGGGGAGTCATATGCTTTGTGCATATTACAAACCTAGAAAATGTGGACATTTGAGGTAGTGCCACTTAGATTTGATATTGAGAATTATCTAGTTCCTATGTGGCACATTTGCTCATACAAGTTCCAATTTACTTAAATGTTTTTATTGCTCATCTTTTGGATCTTGTTTGTGATAGTGATTCTTGGTATGTGTTTCCTCATATTTGGATCTACATATCCTCATGGGAACCACTTGCTTCTATTTAATCCAATCACTAGTGATTGTGTGACTATTTGAAGCAATCAAGAATCTCTTTCGAAGCACAAGCTTAATTCCTATCTTGTTATATGCTTCTTTGTGTGAATATGATCTTGGATATCCTTGCAAACTACCTCGGGAAAACTATCCCTATTACTTATTGTCCTTGGACATTTAGTATTTAATATATGGTAGAATTCATTGATCATATTTGTTTTGGACTTTTCTTATTTATCTTATCTTTGGCCAATAAAATGTTTGTCTAGTTGCTCCCAAGCTTTCCTTGCCTCTTGTGGATCTTCTTATTCTATTTATTCCCCTTGTGTTTTACTTAGTGTAGGTAGTAGTGATGATCTCATTTGTGGGCATTTTGCATTCAAAGGCAAAATTATATATAATGCTCTACTTATGGGGGAGCTCTCCTATATTATCTAGAACATTGTTTTATGCTTCTCAATTTGATCCGTTTTTTCTTGGAAGCTCGATCCTTTTTGTGTTGGTACTTTGTGTGCCATCATGAAAAGTGTGAAGAGTTTGTTTTGGTTATTATTTCCTTGCTCTCGTTGGGAGTTGGCTTTATCTCATTCCGTTCCACTTGTTTTGTTCTTTTAGGATGAGATAAATCCTTGAGCCTTGGTATTTTTCTTATCCTTTTTCTTTGGCTCTTTCGAGTTCATTTGTTGAACTTGTGTTCTTTCATGTGTTGATTTGGCTCTTCGATACAATTTGGACACCTTTTGTCAAGTCACACTTTTGTGTGTGTCTTATTGGTTTACTTGGTGTTTTTGTTCAAATTGTATCTCCTTTTGGTTCTTGAAAGCCTATGCATGCATATTTACTTCTTGTATATATTATGGCATGCTTGCTTTCTTTGATCCAATATATAGGGGAAACTCCACCAAATCCTAATGGGCTAAGATGTGCAAGAAATTCAATTTCATATCAATATGCACATATTTGTTTGGGGGCTCTCCTATGTATTGTAGTTTCACTAACTACTTTGGACCCAATTTGTTTGGGGACCATAGTGTACTTATTTGTGTTTTAGGTACATTGGGATATATATTGGGTGCTTGTATCTTGAACAAGGAATAAGTGGCGTCTACATGTCAATTGGATGCAAGCTAGGACAATCAACGAATTCATATCTTCTTCATCCTACCAATTATATCTCGGTAACAAGTATCTCTCACTCATGCATACATATCTTGTTCCCAACCTTGTGTAGGTTGCTTGTTGGCATGAGTTTGTGTTCTTCCATATGTTGGATTCATTGAGTTGGCTTTGAAGAGGTATTTCTATTGCAAATGTGTGTATGTTGAGATGAGTGCATATAATGGGGACTATACTAAATCATGCTCATGATTCACTAATCCCAAATATGTCAATCTAGCAATTTTGTTGCATATAGTTTCCTCAATATCTCTCATGTGCAATAGTGAGTATTTTTGATACTTGTTGATTTCTATCTTGCCAAGTTGATTTCTATGTTGTGATACTTGTTGCCTTTCTCCATATATTCCTTCTATCCCCTTCTTCCCTTGAGAATAGTTGTATCGTATGGAGTTTGTTGGTGTTTGAAGCTCATCGATGTACAATAATATATATTTGAGCCCTTGGGCATGCTTTCAAGCAAAACATCTTATTGGTATATTCTATGACTTCCTCTTTGCCTTTCAATGTGCTTTATTGAGCATCTATCTTGTTTTTGCATATTTTTTTGTGGTCATATGTTTTTGTGATATTTTCCACCTAGAAATTTATACACACAAGAGAAGATCAATATTTGGTTGTTTTTACATTTCTTGGAAATCACCTCTTACTTCATTTTGATTCTTCGGTGGCTTCCAAATTATTGTATTTTGTGTGCATTGTTAAATGGTTTTGTAGGAGTGAGAATTCCATGGTTGTGCACGTTGTTTCAAAATATAATTACTATAATTGGGGCACAATCTTTGGGGAGCTTCTCTAATTCATTTAATAATGCACATTTTCCTTCCTTCTCATTTCTTGTGGTTTAAATGCTTATGGGAGAGCGAGGATTCCATATTTGTGCATATTGTATTCAAATACAAGTATTCTAATCTTTGCACAAAGTTTTGGGAGCTTCTCTATTTTCATTTAAACACTCTTTTTGTTGATTGTTTCCATTTGACATCATTTGTTGGTGTTTCAATTGTTTCGTTTGGATCTTTTGATTGCTCACTTCATTTGTTGAAGCTTATTTCTCTTTATTTTCTTTTTGATTTCTTTGGGTCCTCAATATAGTTTTACTTCCTCCCAAGTTCTCATCATTTGACTTGTGCATATGCACACCTTTGGAGGAATTCTCACTATGTTGGTCGTCTAGAACTTTTCACCCATTTTGGCAATCGATGTCAATGGGGAAAAGTTTTGGAGGGTTTAAGGGAACTCGGCCTTTGCTTTGGGTGTGTTCTTAAGTATTTGCCTCTCATGCTCTTGCATCTTTGTGGTTGCTTTGCATGTTGAATATATAGAGGAAACTCAACCAACGGTAACGGTTGGCAATCTATGCAATGAAATTCTAGTTCATCACACATGCATAGATTGTGGGGGAGTTTGCTCTATATATTGTGGTTGTACCAACATCACATACTTGTGTAGTATTTGATGTTGGGGCAACCTCTTTGGTCATTAATTGTCATATTTAAACCCTTGTAAAGGGATTGTCATCAATTACCAAAATGGGGGAGAATGAAAGGGCATGTATGCCCCCATGTGTGGTTTTGGTAATTAATGACAATCTCTATGGAATAATGTGTAAATCGAGTTTCACTTGTAGGTTTGTCCATTGGCATCGCTTGGGCCTTGTGTTGGTCTCAAGGTTGGAAGATGAAGAAATGTCCAAGGGCTTTGTGCCCATTGGAATCATGAAGAAAGAAGGAGCTTGAAGGTTGATCAAGACATGTGCAAAGAGTTGCATCAAGATGGATCAACCTCAAGAAGAGATGATGAAGGGAGAGCTCAAGATGCGCCATCTCTAGAAGATCTCATGCTTGAAGCTTGCCATCCTCATGATCATGGGGTGATGAAGACAAGTTCGAAGAAGAGGTTTCCCCATGGAGTATGGGGGAGCAATTCGCAAGTCTTCATATTCATCAAGCAAGAGCTATCAAGAAAGGTGTTCCCTCTATAGAAGAACAAGACGGTCTACATCAAGTTCAAGTGGGTTGCTCAAGGCAAATGTATGTTCTTGATAGGGCTTCTCTTTTGCCGATCTTGTGTTGTTAGTTGGGAGACCGGGTTTAGGATAGATAGCCGTACTATCAAGAGGGGCTCTCAAGCGGGTGTCTTGATTGCATCGTTCGGAGAGAGATCAAACCTTTGCATTCATAGCATCATCTTTCTTGGTTTTTTATTTGGTTCTTGTCCATGAGAGGATCTAGAGATTATTGTCATCATCATAACAAGCTCTAGTTCATCGTCCAAGGATTTCCCTTGCATATCTTATTGCGGTTTTTTGATCTTGCGAGTTTTCCGGCTCCACACCTTAGGGGCTACTTCACATATATATAATTGATATTTTCTCCCTTGGTGGTATCAAATATTTAACATTTTTTTGGTTTCTCTTGGTTTTGTATTCCCAACAAAATTGGTTTCATCCCAATCGGAGTTTCCAAGCTCATCTTCTTGTGTTTTGGGTTTTGGAGGTTTTACCGGTTCATTGCTTCTAGAGAGGTCATAACTTTCTCAATTTTGTTTTATCCTTCCATGCTGGACTATGATGTTTCTTTGCATAATCTTATAGAGCTTTTCGTTCTCTTCAAAACGAGCCTAAGATCATCAAAAACGGAGTCCGGAATCAAAAGATATTGAAGTTTTCGTGCAATGATATCCTGCGGTTTTGCTTGAGCGGAAGTTCCGGCCCAAGTTCTGACCCAAGTTCCGACCCAAGTTCCAGTCAGGATCAGTAACATGTGTTTCTATTTGCCGGAAGTTCCGGTGGGGCGCGGATTTGGCCCAAACGGTCAGTTTTTCCTTGTCCTATTTAATGGGGGCTTCTTCCCCAATGGTTCCCCATCTTTTGAGCTCGTTTTTGCCCACCATTGCTGACCTATTTGAGCTCTCTTACTCCCTCTCCCTCCAATGATTCTTACATCTTTTTGAGGGAAAAGTGAGAGGAGATCTAGATCTACAATCCCCCCAAGTCAAATCCCTTCTTTGTGAAGGAATCATTGGGATCTAGATCTTGGAGAGTTTTGTGTTCTCCTCTTGTGTTCTTCCTCCCTTATTCGCCCAATAGCTTTGGTAGCTTTGTTGGAATTTGGGAGAGAAGGACTTGCCCTTGCATTTGGTGCATAGGTTTGAGTTCTCCTCGGAGATTCGGTGAGTTCAAGCTTGTGGGCTTGTTTTTCTTGGGTTCCTTGGAACCCTAGACGGTTGTGTGATTGGGTTGTTGACCTTTTCTGGTATTGTTGTCCTTTTGTGGTCTTGTAGCCTTTTGTGGCTTTGTTGGCCTTTTGTGGCATTGTAGCCTTTTGTGGCTTTGTTGTTGGGAGCCTCCAATTGAGTTTTGGAGTTAGCCCCAATCTTGTACGGGTTCGGTGACCGCCCTCAAGCGTCCCATAGTGGAGCAAGTGCCCGCCTTTTGTGGTGCGCACTCGGGAGAATAGGGTGAGCCTTTTGTGGCGTCGGTGAGTTGTGTGCTTCCGCATCCGAGGTGAGGCCTTGTGTGGCGTTGGGGGAGCATCGAGCCACCACACCTCGAGGTGAGACATTTGTGGCGTTCGGAGAGAATTGTGCCATCGCACCTCTCCAATGGAGACGTAGCTTCTTTGGAAGTGAACTTCGGGAAACAAATCTTCGTCTCTGCATCCATCGGTTATCTCTCAACCGAGCCTTTTACTTATGCACTTTACATTGTGATAGCCATCGTGCTTGAAGTATTTATATCTTGCTATCACCTTGTTGCTTGTATTGCTTAGCATAGGTTGTTGGTGCACTTAGGTGAACTTAGTGGCTAGGTTTTGTGCTCAATAAATTAAACGTTAGTTTTATTCCGCATTTACTTGAGCCTAAACCATAATATTTTAAAAACGCCTATTCACCCCCCCCTCTAGGCGAATTCCTTTGTACTTTCAATAGCCGATCATGACCATTGGAGTACTTCGATCCGCCAACTTGCTAGTATGCCCGGTCACCGTCTTCACATGCGCCACGCACCCGAAAGTGCGAAGATGATCAACCGAGGGATTGTGTCTGTACCATGCTTCGTACGGTGTCATACCAACCACACTCTTAGTTGGTGCCCTATTCAGCAAATAGACGGTCGTCGTGACCGCCTCGCCCCAAAACCTTCCTGGCACGCCTTTGCTTTTTATCATGCTACGTGCCATGGCCACCATGGTTTGGTTCCTTCTCTCCACAACACTGTTTTGATGTGGTGAATATGGCGCGGTAAGGTACCGCTGGATCCCATGAGCTTCGCAAAACGCCTTGAATTCATTGGATTTGAACTCCCCACCCCGATCGGTACGGGGGGCCTTCAACTTTACCTCGGACTCCACCTCGGCTGCCATCTTCACAATCCTGAACGCTTGCAAAGCTTGATCCTTACTCTTCAGCAACACAACCCACATGTATCTACTGAAGTTGTCGACGATGAGCAAAAAGTACTTGTTCCTGGCGGGGGTCGCCGGTGTGATTGGTCCGCATAAGTCTCCATGCACCAACTCAAGAACCTTACTTGCTCGATATTGTCCCTCCCTTGGAAACGGGGCTCGCCTTTGCTTCCCAATGAGACAACCGTCGCAGACCTGCTCAACATGATCAACACACGGTAAGCCACGTACCATCTCCTTTTGTCCAAGTTGTCGTAGAGCCTGGAAATTAAGATGTCTGTAGCGTGCATGCCACTTCCACGCCGAGTCTTCCATGCTTATCATCAAATATACTGAATCCGCCCGATTGATATTGAGGATGTAGAAACTATTCTTCGACCTCTCCACCTTCATGATGAGCTGCCTTTGGCGGTCATATCCCCACAGGAACTCGTCCTCCAACACGATCTTGCATCCATGCTCCGCGAGCTGACCAAGACTGATAATGTTGGTCTTAAGCTTGGGAATATAGTACACATCAGTGAGTAACTTGTGACCTCCATCCTTCAACTCAAACAGGACAGTGCCTCGTCCTGCAATCTCCACCTTCGACCCATCGCCGAATCGAACGGAGCCTCCAACCGTGAGGTTCAACTCAGAAAACTGAGCCTTGTCGTCGGTCATGTGGTTGCTAGCGCCTGTGTCGAGGTACCAAACGTCGTGAGCCGTCTGCATACTCCGTGGGAACACCTTCTCTTCCACGAGCGTGACGATCTCTGTAGCGGACTCCTGAGGAGTTGATTCCTTGGTGGTCATTAACTCGCAAGCTTCAAGCATGAGCATCATCGGTCCATCATCTCCTTCCTTCGCCATGAGATCCTTCTCCTTTGAACGGTTGGGACACTCCGATTTGAAGTGCCCGAACTGATTGCACTTATGGCAGCGAAGATTCTTCTTGTTGAATTTCTTCTTTGGCTTCTTCGGCTTGCTGTCCGACTTCTTCACCGGGACCGAACTATCACCACTGCCAGATTCTTTATCGCTCCTCTCCTTGGCGAACATTGCCTGCCACTGGGCACGCGTAAGCATGAGGTGCTCATCTTGATTCGCGTCGCCGTAGGTGATTTTCATCCGCTCGTCATGCGCCTTGAACCGTCCAACCAGGTCATCCATCGTGAGGGTGGTGAGATCAACGCATTGCTCGATTGCCGACACCACAGATATGTACCGTGGCGGCGCCGCGAGTAGGAAACACATTACGACTAAGATCTCTTCCAGCTTCTCACCTTGCGCGCGAATCCCGTTGACAATTGTGGCTACCCTCGAGGCAAAAGCGTCCAGCGTCTCATCTCCTCCCATCTCCAGGTTCTCGTACTTCTTCTGCAAGATTTGTAGGGTCGCCCTGCGGACGCGCTCGTGCCCAAGATTCAACGTCTTGAGTGTCTCCCACGCCTCCTTTGCAGAGACCTTCGAGATCAGGTGCTGCATCACGTCCGCCGGCACCACGAAGTCGATGGCCGTGAGTGCCTGTCGGTCCTTGCAGTACTTCGACGCGCCCTTCTTGAACTCGTCGCCACCGGGAACGACCGCCTCCCAGATGTCGTTGCCCTCCATGGCCCACTCCATCTGTTTCGCCCATGTCGTGTAGTTGCCGTGATTATACCACGGGTACTGCGACGACACCGATGCACCCGCAGCCGCACCGGAGTACTCGCCTAGCTCCTTATCCGTCATGACCTCCCGTTACTAGGAGATCCTCCGCGAGGCTCTGATACCAATTATTGGCTCAGCCCCACTACGCCGTCGAGTACGGTCCGACGGCGATCGGCAACGAAGACTTTCCGGCGAGACGACGACCTGCACACACGTAGCAAACAAGCCAAAGCTATTTTGCAACAAGCAGCGGCCCACGTACATGCACAATCAGCTAGCACCAACTCCACGCACACGAAAAACGATATATTGCCACAGACCCGTATCAATCCTGTTGTAGATTGTATTGATTCTTGGTGTGGTGATTACAAGCTAGGATTGACACACATATATACTAGCAGCCTATTTGCCGACTCTATCTACTACTCGGTGTCTAGGTCCTATTAGGATACATGCTGCTATACTACTCGTACTCGGAAGCGTATACGCACATGACGCCGCGTCGGCGTCGATCGGGATTATGATTGCTAACATCCACTTCTGCCACTTCTTGCTGAAGACCGAGGCAGCGACCCAGAAGCTGTCGGCGATCTCCTTCAGGTCCACGGGCGGCGACTTCTTGGGGTGCGGATGCTTCTGGACTTCGAATGGGAGAGAGGCAGCCGCGGCGGAGGACGAGGCCGGGAACGCGCCGAACACCGTGTCGTCGCAGAAGCGCTCATGGTCGTTCTGGTGGAACAGCGCCCAGAGTGTGTTGCGGCCGCGCACATCGCAGGACCAGCGCTGCGGCTCGTCGGCGGCGAGTGCGTCGCCCCCCACGCCCGCACGAGAAGGACTTGCGGACCGGCGTGGCGGGCGCGAGGTTAGAGGTCTCGAGGCCGGCGGTGCAGAAGCCGGTGAAGGTCTCGTCCGAGTGCAGGTCGCAGCTGGTCGACACGGGCCGCCACCGTGGCGGCACCGGCGGCTCCATCTGTAGTCCGCCGCTCGCCCCTTCCCGCGTGGCATTTTTTTGACTAGTCAACTCTATAGATGGGTCCCGCCTGTCAGGAAGCATGTCAAACTGCTATCGAAAGAAAATTAGTGTGATTTGCAAGACTTATACCCCAAAATTTGTACTGGCATGCCAAAATTATCCAAAGTGATACTGACCGGTCCAGACAGTTCAATTATGGTAGTTTTATCTAATTAACTACAGCAGAGAGAATAGCTGCTTGTCAGCGGATTTAGCCCCTTCTTTTCCCCAAAGATCAACTTCTAACAATGCCTTGTCTGGTATACATTCTTCCACAAGGGCTACCGAAAACGAGAAGGGATTTTGTGCACATGGACACCAATGCTTTCTTCACTTCCGAAGTTTTGTAAATTTTAAAATTTCACACTTCTATGTCTCCAAAAATTAGTGTTAAATATATAGTTGATATATAAAGGAGAAGTGTACGCAAAACATTCTCGTTAAAAAATATTTTATATTTTTGAAAATGGAAATATAAAAAAACAAATTTCTAACAGTAAATAATAGTAAAATAGCTAAGTCACAACGGAAAGTTTGCATCCTAGGTGATTCTATTTTTGGAAATTTATCCGATCCTGCTCAGCCTCGGTTAGGCACTTGCGAGCATTTCAACCAAGCCGCACCTGCCCCTAGCACCACAAAAGATGTCTGCACATGCACCACTCGTCCACACACGGTGTCCCCTCCCTGCTGATTCCCGTAATGTTGTGTTTGAATGTTGGAAAATAAGTTTAGAATTAAATTGGGCTGAAGATTCCAAATCCAAGATGAAAAGAAAATGACTCTATTTTCAATTCTGACGTTTGGATGTGCAAGGAATTTTCTGTTAGAATCAAAGGATAGTACCATATTCCAAATCATGTTTGAGTGCACATAACATGGAATTGAATTTTTTTTTTGAGATTTGACAATATAAACTTCTCTACACGTGTATGCACAATAATATATTATATATTTAAGATTTATATATTATTTTTCACACATGGCAACATTACAGTATAATGAATAAAGTCACCACAATAACAAAATTATAAATGAAGCATGACACAAAATAGTTATTAAGTACCAATAACAATCACAACATGGATAATAAATTTGTATCTTACAAGTAGCAGAAGTAGATACACATAGTGCACTCATAACACTAGTGGACAGTTCATAAACAACAAAGTAGATAGTAATTGATAAGAAAAGCACTCATCGTAACAACCATCAAGGCAAGGTAAGTAGATAGTTATTCTTGAACTTCTCAGGAAGTGACATGAATGCTTCATATACGCGCTCATTGACAATCAACTTTGCATAAGCTGTTATCATATCAGATTCCTCCAATCCATCTACTTTCTCGAGCGCGGCAAGGATTTCAGCCGGAGGAGTCACCTTTGCATAGAAAGTGGCTTGGTTGCTTTCATAGCATCATCAAAAGATGTACTCATCTTTCCTATCATGGACAAGATAGCATCTCTCGTCCGTTGCCTCTTCGTAGGCACCTTAGGAGATTCTTCAACAACCAGTGAGTCCAGTTCTTGAACACTCTCAGCTCCTGTCCTAGCACCAGCACCAGTCACATGGGCTTTAGAATATATAGTGACTATGGACTCCCAATTCTTCACCACTTTGGTCCTATAGCCACGTGCATCCTTGTTAGCCTACATAATGCACACAAATATTAGAGATGATAATGAAGGTGCAAGAGTAAGAACAAAATAAAATTTAGTGTTAAGTACCTCCACATATCTATCCCACGCTTCGTCACTTTCAACAATCACCATGTTCTTTTCCCAATCCCATCCAAAGCCACTTTGAGCAATCAACTACCTAGTGGATCTGAATGGAGATATAAATCCAGGTCCATTGGTACAGCCAGCATCAACTAGGTAGTACTTTCCTATTGTCAAGTAAATAAGTTAGCTAGCAATTAAATATGAGAAATAAAAAGCCAAGAGAAAGAGTCATACCATGTGGTACAACAAATGCATGTTGGCGATCGTTTCTTATAGCATCTTTTAGCACTCTAGAGTCTGATGTCGAGCCCTCCCAACTAGGTAGAACATATAGAAATTTCATATTCCAATCAACCACACTTAACATGTTAGTGGTGACATCTTGTTTTCAATTTCAATACCTCCCTTTATCAGCAGCTTTAACGAACACCAGAATATGACACCCATCTAGTGCTCCAAGTGCATTGCCAAACCACTTTCATTTGTAATCATCGGGAGGGTTGGTAGAAGGATCGGGAAGCTTGATGAACTCCCCATGTAAATATAGGATGGCTGATAACACAGTAGAGAGATGCCTACTTATAATCTCTAAAGACCGTTGGTATGTGCCACCCAAAATTCTCATTTTAATTCCATGTCCAACAACTTGCAGGAACAATGCAAAATTCTCTTCTACTGTCACATATGTGCTATCTTTGAGACCACACTTTGCATGCAACATAACACAAATATCATGAAAGTTCCTTTTAGTTAAGCACAACTTATCATAGCAAGTTGTCTCGGAACCATCATATGTTTGTTTCAAGATGTACTTCCTATATGCAACCTTCTCCTCGTCATCGTTGAAGCATCCTAGGTTTCTCGGTCCCTATGGCGTACTAACATAAGCTAGAGCAAGACATGACATCTCAAAAAACTTCTTTGTCAATACTATCCTTTTTCTTTTTCTTATTTTGTTCTACTAGAAAAAGTTTGAGCAGAAAAAGTTTGAGCGGAACTTCCGGCCTATGACTGGAAGTTCCGGCGAGACACAAAAGGCTCCAACAGAACAGGAACACGCTCTCTCACGGGATAATGGGATGGCTGTGGCGGTGCATATAGGTTTGTGCAAGAACAAGTGATTTCCCACAGCCTTCCAAAATGGACCCCCTCTTAATAGTACGGTGACCTAAAAACAACAACCGGAAAGAAACTAGGAGAAGACTAAAAGGCCACCGTCTTCAAAAGATCACAAGAGAGAATCCATCACAATAGAAGGAGACATCAACGACGTTTCCCCTGAAACTCAAGAGCACAATTAAAAACACGGTTGGGATTGTCATTTAACACCAAAAACATCATGGGAAGATATAGTCCTTTCAATCTCCCCCTTTTTGGTGTTAGATGACAATCCCACAGATTTGCATAGAATCAAAGCAATCTTTGTAATGGACGGGGCAAGCTCCCCCTGTATGTGTGCAAGGTAGAGAGAAGACCTCTAAGGACAGGACTAGCACACATACACTGAGGCTCCCCCTAACAATTGCAAAAATAGCACAAGTGCAAGGTACAAAAAGGGATAGAGATCATACCAGAACCAACTAAATGAGGTGCAGACAAAAGGAGTAATAATAACAATAAGAGCAATGAGGCTCCACCACCATATGCAACAGCTCATAAGTTGACAACAAGATACCACACTCACGGAATTGTATAAGATACCACAAAGATACCACATAGTCTCAAACATAGCATACCACATGGTCCACAAGCACACATAAGTTCACAGACATAAAACCACAAGCACACAAATAAATTAGAGAGTTCGCGAGCAAGAAAAGATCAAAGGCAAGAACAGCTCGCGACTCAACCCATGCAAATCCCGTAGACAACCTAATAGACATCTTTCTCCCCCTTTGGCATCGAGACACCAAAACGAAAGAAGAGATCAATCTACTCGTCCCAGCCACGAGAAGGGGGAGGAGGAGAAGACTCAGGGACCCAGTGACCCCACTCAGGCGGACCAGTGACCTCCTCCTCAGACTCATCCTCGGACCAGTTGCAGTTGTCGCGAATCCAATCATCCTTGGGAACAGTGACAGAGCTAGTGACCGGTGAGCAAGGAATGTTGAGGGCTGCCATGATGGCCTTCTGGCGCTGAATATTGTGACGCTGATCAACATAAGCCTGATACTCGCGGTCCTGCAGAAAGCAGAAAGTTTTCTTCACTTTCCCAAGCAACTTCTTTGCCCAAGACAGCTGCCTCCGGAGAGAAGGACCACCAACACTAGGGCCACCAGGAGCAGAGGAGGGACCACTAGCAACATCTCGAGCCTTCTTGAGAGGAGCTTCTTTTTCTTCCTGAGTACGAGGCTTCTGGTGCTTACTCACATGGAGCCTTTTCTCTTCATGAATGGTGATGTTGTCTTGAGGGAAGGGGTTGCCAGTCTTCTCAAGCCACTTGTGATTGATGAGAGTCTGAATGTAAGGAGCATAGATGCAGGAGCACTTTTCAATGAGAGCCGCCCACATCTCTGAGTAGATGAAGTGCATAATATCCATTGACCTGTCAGTGTCCCGACGAAGATAAGTCTGATGCATGAGGTCAACCTGATACCCATGAAACTGATCAAAGTTGCCAGCCTTGGGAGAGATGGTGTTCAAGTACACCCTGCGCATGATGTCAAAAGCTGGAAGCAGATGATTCACAAATCCAACAGTTCCCCACCCTTCAATGTAGAGAGGCTCCAGGACCTCAGGATCAGCAGCTTCAGGACCATGAACACGCCAACCATTTGTCCCGCGGCCAGGCTAAATGGGATAGCCAAGAAGCTCAGCAAACTCAGACCAAGTGGCGGTAAGAAACACGTCCCTGGTCATCCACTTCATCACACCTTCAGTAGAGGACTACATGTGAAGAAATAGAGTTGAGTAAAACTGAGCAATAGCAGTCACATCAAAGTTCTGACGGTGCTCCATGAGGGGAATCAGCCCAAACTTCTGGCAGATATCAAGAGCCTCTCCAAAGTAAACTTGCTTCTCTTCCATGTGAGTCACATTGATGTACTTTTGAGGAGCAACCACGGACTTCTTCTTTGATGCATAAATTTCTTCATAAATCTGTTCCTGACGGCAGGTGTGAAAATGAGGGTCCAAGCAAAGACGATCACGAGGCACGAGGTAGGGATCCGTAGCCCTGAATGCCGAGTAAGCTTTCTGAGACCACTTGGAAATCTTGGCTTTGGTCATGTCTGGCCCAGCAGCAGTGGCCTTCTGAGCAAGAGCAGGCCTCTTCCCTGCAGCAGCAGCAGCACGGCGAGCAGCAGCAGCCTTCTGACGAGTAGTCTGAGCGGTCGGACGCACAACCTCAGCATCTTCCTCATCAATCTCAGGAGGAATGTCAGAGGATGGACGACGGGCACGCTTGCCTTGGCGGGTATCTCCTTGCCCTGAGAAGAAAGCACAAGAGTAGGGAGGGAAGGTGGGATAAGTGCACAAGTTCGGAAGAGGAAACAAAAGAAATAGATTGGAAAAATACAAACAGAAAAAGTTGCATTGTCGCTGGAACTTCCGCTGAATCGCCGGAACTTCCGGTGAAAATGGTCCACCGGAAGTTCCGGTCGTGGCTCACCGGAAGTTCCGGTGAGGCCACGAACTGACGGTTCCAAACAGGAGTTCAATAGATGTAGATCTAAAAGCCACAAGTGCACAGATTTTCTAGGATGTGTTGGACCAATCTACTCAAGCATGATACCCTAGGCCTACCAAGATCTTCCAACAAGTTCTAGCCAAAGAACTAGCCTAGACAAGGTGTGCCCTAACTCAAGCCATGGTGAGATCAAGATCTCCATTAATGGAGGGAGTTGAGGGCAAATACCGGAGTCCATGGCGGGAGATCAAGGTGGGGGAGGATCCCACGGAGCAGATCTGCGGAGGAGAGGTTGGAGACGAGGGGGCCGGAGCACCTTTGTGGAGAGGTCCTGCCCGGCAGCGCTCCAAATAGAAGATGGGTCTTGGGGGAAAAAAGGAAGAAGATCCCGTTTTCCCCCAGGGCCCACCTTATATACAACAGGGAGCACCACCGGAAGTTCTGGTCAGGGACCGGAACTTCCGGGTCAGACTGACCGGAAGTTCCGCTGACGCCGGGAAGACCATCTCAGGTTAGGAAGACAACAAGGAAGAACTTGTGCAGGGAATAGAGAGGGCTTGAGGTAAGGAAAGGCTTAGGATAGATAGCTCAAACTGTGAAGAACCAAAGCCAACAAAAACAAAGAAAAACAAAAAGGTCAAAGACACAAATAAAAACGAGTCGGTGGCTGAGGCCACCTTATATAAGAGTAAATGGCTTGACACCGCGAAGATATATCTTGGGTCCATTACCGACACTCATCATGAAGCTCAAATGGTCTCCTTTAGAGACTATAGAGTATGAAAACTTTAATGTGCGCATAATAGGGATAGTGTTTGTTCATAAGAGGAACTACACTCCCCCTAAATCCATGCCTACATCCAAACAAGATACACATTGATACGCGGGTAGGTGCGCAAGGGCTCAAGCAACATTGCTCGAATCAATGATATTTAGCTCATGCCTTAACTCTCTGAACCTTGCTTCATCAAGAGGCTTCGTGAATAGATCCGCAAGATTTGCCTTGGTGGGAACATACTCCAAAGAAATATCTCCTCTAGCAACATGGTCCCGAATGAAATGATGACGAATCTCAATGTGCTTGGTCCGGTTGTGTTGCACGGGATTGTGAGCAATAGCAATGGCACTCTCATTGTCGCAAAGAAGAGGCACCTTGTCAAAAGATAGTCCAAGATCCTTCAAAGTTTGCTTCATCCATAGCAATTGAGCACAGCAGCTTGCGGCAGAGATGTACTCAGCTTCGGCAGTGGACATAGACACACAGTTTTGCTTCTTCGAGGACCAACAAACCAAAGATCTTCCGAGAAACTGACAAGCTCCATAGGTTGACTTTCTTCCCACTTTGTCACCAGCCCAGTCCGAGTCCGTGTAACCAATGAGATCAAAGCTGGCTCCCTTGGGGTACCACAACCCAAAGTTTGGGGTATGAACTAAATATCGAAAGATCCTCTTGACAGCCACCATGTGACTTTCCTTTGGTGCGGCTTGAAATCTTGCACACATACCCACACTCAACATAATATCCGGTCGGGATGCACAAAGATAGAGCAAAGAACCAATCATCGATCGATAGAGTTTTTGATCCACCTCCTTACCCTTGGGATCGAGATCAAGATTAAACTTAGTTGGCATGGGAGTCTTGGCACCTTTGACTTGATCAAACTTGAACTTCTTGAGCATGTCTTGGATGTACTTGGCTTGGTTGATGAAAGTCCCTTTCCTAAATTGCTTGACTTCAAACCCAAGGAAAAACTTCAACTCCCCCATCATGGACATCTCGAAGCGGTCGGTCATGAGCTTGGCAAAATCCTCATTAAAAGTTTTGTTAATATACCCAAAGATAATGTCATCAACATAGATTTGGCAAACGAACAAGTGGCCTCCAACTTTCTTAGTAAAAAGAGTGGGATCAATGAGGCCCACTTCGAAGCCACGGTCTAACAAGAGCTCCCTAAGGCAATCATACCACGCACGTGGGGCTTGCTTGAGGCCATAGAGTGCCTTATTGAGCTTGTAGACATGGTTCGGAAAAAGTGGATCCTCAAAACCCGGAGGTTGCTTGACATATACCAACTCTTTCAAAGGACCATTAAGAAAAGCACTCTTAACATCCATTTGATGCAATTTAAAGTTATGATGGGTAGCGAAGGCAAGAAGCATACGAATGGATTCAAGGCGAGCAACGGGGGCGTAAGTCTCACCGTAGTCGATGCCCTCAACTTGTGAGTATCCTTGGGCAACTAACCTTGCCTTGTTGCGCACGACAATTCCATTCGCATCGCACTTGTTCTTGAAGACCCACTTGGTTCCAATGACGTTTTGACAGTCTTTAGGTCGCTCAACCAATGTCCAAACATTGTTCCTCTTGAAGTTGTGAAGTTCCTCGTTCATAGCATCAAGCCAATCATCACCTTCAAGAGCTTTGAAGACTTTTTGTGGCTCCACAAGAGAGATAAACGCATGGTGAGAGCAAAAGGAAGCTAGTTGCCTCCTAGTAGTGGAACCTTTATTGAAATCTCCATAGACATTATCAAGGATATGGCCATCTCGAACAAGCTTGGCGAGACGATAGGCTTGACGGCGGGCTTGTGCTTCAATTCGAGATTCTTGAGCTACCACTTGGTCATTTCCACCAATTGAGCCGCCCCCTTGACTATAAGCACGAACACGAGGGTCATCTTCATCAATTTCCACTTCGGGGGAGTCATCACTTGGAGAGGATCCTTGAGGATCAAAGACTTGCTCTTGATCTCGACGAGCTTGACCTTGGGGAGAACCATGACCTTGAGGAGGAGCCCCATCTTGGGGAGGTTGATGAGGTTGATGAAGAGCTTATTCGTGGGAGGTGCCTTGAGGAGGAGCCCCATCGTGGGGAGGTTGATGTTGTTGATGAAGAGCTTGTTCTTTAGAGCTTGGAGAGTCATGAGTATGGGAAGCTTCGGAAGAGCTTGAGGGAGCTTGTGCCAAGAAAGTAGGTCCTTGAGGTGCAAGATGATCTTGTGCGAGTGAGGGCTCCACTTGAGTAGAGCTTGGTCCTTCTCCTTCGTCCATAAGGGGATCCTCAATGGGGAGGTGGAAACCCACACCCATTCTTCCTATGGCCTTGGGAGGAATTTCATCACTTGGATCACAAACACCATCTTGCCTAACAAGAGACTCATGATTTTCATCAAACTTCACGTTGCTCGTCTCTTCAACTCTTCCATTGGCTTTGTTGTAGACTCTATAAGCATGGGACTGATTTGAGTAGCCAACGAAAATTCCTTCTTGAGCCTTGGATTCAAACTTGGACAACCGAACTCCTTTCTTGAGAATGTAGCACTTGCAACCAAACACCCGAAAGTAGCTAACATTAGGATTTTTCCCGGTGAGAAGTTCATAGGGGGTCTTGTTCTTATTCTTGCGGAGATAAAGCCGGTTGGTTGCATGGCAAGCGGTGGATATGGCCTCGGCCCAAAAGTTGTATGGAGACTTGAACTCAGCTAGCATAGACCTAGCCGCATCCATCAATGTGTGATTCTTCCTTTCGGCAACTCCGTTTTGTTGAGGGGTGTAGGGAGTGGAGTATTGATGCTTGATTCCTTCATCACTAAGAAACTCATCCAAGGTATAGTTTTTGAACTCAGTGCCATTGTCACTTCGAATTGAGAGAATAGTTGCATTGTACTTCCGTTGAACCTCATTAGCAAAGTCAATGACGGTTTGTTGAGTCTCACTCTTGTATTTGAAAAAGAACACCCAAGTGTATCTTGAGAAATCATCCACAATAACCAAGCAATACTTCTTGCCTCCAAGGCTATCATGAGAGGGAGGACCAAAGAGATCCATATGCAAGAGCTCCAAGCACCTCTCGGTAGTGATTTGATTGAGCGCTTTGTGAGGAGTTTCATGCATCTTCCCTTCAATACAAGCCCTGCAAACACGATCTTTGGCAAAAGAAACATCGTTAATTCCAAGGATGTGGCCCTCGGAGTGAAGTCTTTGCAAAGTCCTCATGTTAACATGGGCTAGGCGGCGATGCCACAACCAGCCCTTGTCGGCTTTAGCATAGAGACATTGAGCATGAGGAGTAGTGGTCCCTGAAAGTCCACCACATACAAGTCATGTTCTACATATCCTACAAAATCCACCTTGAGAGACTTGCTCCACATGAGGACCACGGAATGAGAATTAAAGAAAGAAGAAAGATCCATAAGAGCAAGAGCACGAACTGAGAGTAAGTTGTAACCAAGAGTTTTTACAAGCATGGCATCAACCAAGGATACATCCGGGGTTACCACCACTTTGCCAAAACCCAAAACCTGAGAGCTTGTTTTGTCACCGTAGGAGACCATGGTGTTGGAAATATTGGGTCTCAATTCGGTCATGATAGACTTTCTTCCGGTCATATGACTCGTGGCACCACTATCAAGCACCCATTTTGATCCGCCGGAAGCATAGTCCTACAAGAAAATCAAGCCTTGGTTTTAGGTACCCATTTTGCAATGGGTCCCCTTTTGTTAGTGACAAGAACCTTTGGCACCCAAATGGCCCAATGATAATCATGCGTGTAAGATGTTCCCACATATCTAGCATATACATGACCATCATAAGATTTGCAAAGAATATAAGAGGGATTGTTCTTTCCGGCAAAGTTGTCACTTTGCAAGAGGGTTAGGCCATTTGGTACTCCTCGGGCCATGCCCTTGTTCTTTTTCTTCTTCTTCTTCTTCTTCTTCTTCTTCTTAGTCTTGGCAAGTTGATCCTTCAAAACCTTGACTTCCTCTATGAGATGCTCATGCTTGCAACAAGGGTTAGGAGAGCTAGACAAGTCTATAATTTGCACAGTAGAAGACTTAGAAAGATCACAAGTTAATTGAGTTTGAAGCTGTTCATGAGCTTCAAAAAGATTTGAGAATTTACTCTCCAAGGCTTTGTGTTCCTCTTTGAGTTTCTCAAGATCCTTTTGAGTCCTATCATGACCACCCACAAACTCAGCATTTTCTTTCTTGAGAACCTTAATCAAAGCAAGAGCATGGTCACGTTCTTTAATTGTAGAGGTCAAAGTGTTGTTATGATCATCTACAAGCTTAGACACATTTTCTTCAAGATTAATTCTCATTTTTTGTTCATCCTCAAGACTTTGAGTGAGAGAGGCAATTTCATCGGCGGCATCTCTTTCATTTTTACTTAGCAAGTCAAGAAGTTCTTCCTTTTCATCTAAGGCATCTCTAGCATTGTCAAGTTGTGCAAGTAAGGACTCAAAGCAGTTTTTAGTTTCTTCATCTAAGGTAGAAACAAATTCACACATGTCAATCATCTCTTTCTTCACCTCTAGACCCACAAGATCAAGAGAGGAAGGCTCACTAGAGATAGGTTGAGGAGTGGGTTTTGGTGATACCTCGGTGGCCTTGGCCATGAAGCACTTTTGGTTGGAGGAGATGACATTTTCATTTGGCGAGTCGAAGAGGGATAGACGTGGAGTTGAGGTAGTGGCAATAGCAGCAACCCCCACAATCTCTCCACCATGAACTTCATCATCATCATCTTCATCCGTGCCCGAAAGATATTCTTCATGGACCACAATTGCTCGTTCCTTGTTAGTGGCATTCTTGACGGTGTAGTTCTTGTTCAAGGGATGAGGAGGTCTTGACTTGACCTTGCGAATGAGACGACCACCATTGTCTTCACGGTTCTCAAAGGGACACTTGGCCACGAAGTGACTCTTGTCGTTGCAATTGTAGCATGACCTTGCTTTGGGAGACTTGTTGGGTGAGTTGAATCTTGAGTTGTCCCTTGATCTTGACTTGAATCCGGACTTGTTCCAAAAGGCCCTTGAAGCGAGAGCAAGATGTTCGTTGAAGGCACATTTGAGATCCTCTTGAGACCACTCACTTGATGTATCATCATCATCAACTTCAATAGCCTTGGCCTTCAAAGCAAGGTTCCCTTTTGTTGACCCAATGGCTCTAGCTCGAGCGGACTCCGCATTCTTCTTGGCAATAGTCATGGCAATTACTTCACTCAAGACTTCTTGGGAGGTCATTAAGTGAAAGTTGGTTCTTCCCTTGATGGTTGAGCTTTTGTTCTTCAAATGGGAGAAGAGCTTGAATGAACTTCCTCTTCATAAACTTGTCATCAACATAGTGAGCCCCAAGGTCCCTCATAGTGGAACAAAGGACCTTAAGGCGCCTATACATGTCTTCAGGGGTCTCATCATCTTGCATTGCGAAACCATCGCACTCGTTGTTGATCTCATCAAACCTGGAGCTTTGGATGCTAGCATTCCCAACAAAGAGCTCGGTGAGTTGATCCCAAGCTTCCTTGGCAGTGTAAAATTGGCGAATGTGAGCAAAATCTTTTGGAGTCAAGGCCTTTTGAATCATTCCCAAAGCTATGGCATTGAGTTGCTTGTCCACCACTTCACCTCGTGTCAACTTCTTTGGGTCATATGGAGAGAATCCATCCTCCACAATCCTCATTAACTCAATGGATGAGCTGGAAATATGTGAGCGCATTAGATATTGCCAATTGGCGAAATTAGAAGTATCTAGCATGGGTGGTGCTCCTTGAGGTATAATGTGTGGCATGGGGATGGGTGGATCCGGAGTGTACTTCGGCGGTGGGGGTACCGCCGAGTAGTCCTTTCCTCCATTTTCCTCTTTGGAAGTTGGGTTCTCGGGCTCCTCGATGTTCTCACTTGGAACCTTGGTAGAGGTTTGAGCAACAAAACCAAGTCCCAAGTGAGTGGTGGCAGCCGCGGGAGTTACCCCGGGAGCGGACACCGTAACGGTGGGAGGAACCTCGTTGGGTTGGGGTGTGTCAATAGCAACCATGGGGTTTGGCTTGAGAGACTGCAAGAGAGTCATCATTTCCTCGAACTTGGACATCATGGATGACTCCAATTGCTTGAGGTCATCCATAGTGGCCAAGTTCTTGGATTTTTCGGTTTCACTACCCCCTTCGTCGGCCATAGTCTCTTGGGCGGTAAAGCCCGAAATAAGAGCCTGGGCTCTGATACCAATTGAAAGTACCGACTTGATACGACTAGAGGGGGTGAATAGGCGTCTCCCAATTTTAATTTGATTCTCACTTTTAGGCTCAACGAGAAAGGAAGTTATCTAGAGATGCAACTAAGTGAACAACCTAAATGCAAGAAAGCAAAACACCAACAACAAAAACAGTAAATAGCAAGGAGTAAAGGAGGGGAACGAAGTAACCGGAGAGGGGACACAGAGATATAATTCCCGTAGTTCACTCCCAAGGAGCTATGTCTATGTTGGAGAGGTGTCGGGGCCACACAAGGTCACCCGAGCGCCACAAAGGCCTCACCTTCTTCTCCGGTGAGCTCCCCCACAAAGGAGGCCTCACAATCCACTAACCGGTGACCTTGAAGGCGCCAACCGAAACCTTTACACCAAGGTTGAGGGGGAGGCTCCACAACTCAATTGGAGGCCCTCAACGACACCTCGAAGCTTTACAACACACGCCTTAGCTCCGGGGATGCCCTACACCGTCTAGGGTTCCAAGAAACCCAAGAGCAACAAGATCCACAAAGGATGGGTGGGGAAATCAAATCTTCTTTGGTGGAAGTGTAGATCTAGGTCACCTCCCTCACCTCTCAAAAGATCAAGTCATTTGAGTGGCTAGAGAGAGAGATCTAGTGAGGTGAAGCTCAAGCATTAATGGAGGAGAGAGAAAAATTCGAGAGAGGGTGGGAGGAAGAAGAGGGGTGCCTTAAATAGGCCCCCCGCGCTGAACCGTTACAGCCCCCGCGACCTCACCGGAAGTTCCGGTGAGAGGCCGGAAGTTCCGCCCAGCCTGGCTCCAACGGTCATCAGACCGTTGACGCCCGCTCCAGAAGCGCAACCGGAAGTTCCGGTCAAAACAGACCGGAAGTTCCGGTGAACTTCCGAGCAAGTTCCGACCAAGTTCCGGCAAATATCACACTTCAAAACAGAAGGTTACTGAGCCGTCACCGGAACTTTGGGCGGAACAAGAGGCGGAACTTTTGGGTCGCGAAGCGAATCTGACCGGAAGTTCCGGCTTCTGGCGGAAGTTCCGGCTTCTGGCGGAAGTTCCGGCTTCTGGCGGAAGTTCCGCTCAGGAACTTTTGGCAGGACAAGTTCCGATGCAAGTTCCGGCCAAGTTCCGGCAAATAGCACACTTCAAAACAGAAGGTTACTGAGCCGCCACCGGAACTTGGGGCGGAACTAGCGTCGGAACAAACTGTAGAACAGCCCGGGGAAAAAGTTTGAGCGGAACTTCCGGCCTATGACCGGAAGTTCCGGCGAGACACAAAAGGCTCCAACAGAACAGGAACACGCTCTCTCACGGGATAATGGGATGGCTGTGGCGGTGCATATAGGTTTGTGCAAGAACAAGTGGTTTCCCACAGCCTTCCAAAATGGACCCCTCTTAATAGTACAGTGACCTAAAAACAACAACCGGAAAGAAACTAGGAGAAGACTAAAAGGCCACCGTCTTCAAAAGATCACAAGAGAGCATCCATCACAATAGAAGGAGACATCAACGACGTTTCCCCTAAAACTCAAGAGCACAATTAAAAACACGGTTGGGATTGTCATTTAACACCAAAAACATCATGGGAAGATATAGTCCTTTCACTTGCACTATCTAACTTATAGAGACACGCTACAACTTCGGCTATTAGAGCGAGATAAGAGAGCGCTATGCGGTAACAATAATATAACACCAGACATAACCCATTCGAAGCTTTCCCCCTCAAAGACCAGTCGAGGAAGTCCCCTTGCGAAACACACACGGTGGCAATTTTAATTAAGCAGGTGTTTAGTTGATAAGGCTAATTGCTATTCATATTATTAGAGGCAAAACACTAGTGGCGTTGTCTATGATCATGACACTGTACTCCTGAGGCGTCCATAACCGTGGACACACGGCTTCTCGAAAAGATTTTACCCTGCAGGGGTGCACTACTGTACCCAAACGCATGCTCAACCCTTCAGGAAACATATTACGCGTGCCATCCGAATCTCACAACAAGAGCTGTCCCTTAACTACGCGCATATCCAGAGGCATCACCTACTGTGTTTTACCCACACAAGAGATACAGCTGATTCTCTAGGTGGCGCAGCGTTTGAGTCTACGGTCGGGCGATGATCGGAAGATAACTTGTAGAGCTCCATCCCACCTCCGACACGATATCCCGATTTTATGCAATGCAAGCCATGGCAGTCCACCAAAATCATATCACAACTCAACCCATGTCCGAGGACATATTATACGTATGCACCAAATGGAAAACCAATTTTGTAACCCTCTGGATATACGAATAGCGCCGGTAGTTGAGGGGGGATCCCAGAGGCCCCCACGTTTGGTTAGCGCGATCAACTCAGAACTGGTATCGTAGAACGAACGGGTCCTAGGGCGGCTCAAGCAGTTCCCAAAGGTGGTCCCTGTCGGGGCCTTATCATTAGATGAAACCATAACCAATAACATCGGATTAATTATCTTATCACCAACCATATCCGAGTATCATGTTCCACCTGTATGAGAGTGATTCTAAGCATGCCTACGACTCGCAAGGACAAAAGCTAGCTAATCAAACAAGGCAATAGGATAACCAAGGCAATATAGTGGAGCAGGTAAATAAAGGAACGGTACTATAGCATCGACAATAAGGACAGCAATAGATCAAAGGGAGGAAGTAAAGACTATAAATACAAAATAGGTAGAAGGGGGAGAATGCTCGCCTATAAGACAAAGTCGGAAAACCGGAGGCTTGTCGTATCTCACACCAACTCATCGTCCTATCCGGTGAAGAAGCAAACACTAAAAAGAGCAACTGCTGCAATATTTAATAATACGGTGGAAGATCCGGCATATTTATGATATGATGCATGACATGGCAATATGCGGTCCTACTTAGCAATATTAAGCGGAATCGGGATCCCGGCATTTAAATAGAAGGTTCAAGTTATTTAGCTATCCCGCAAATTAAATGTTGCATTAACAAGTCAACGTATGACATCGGTTCGCTACACAAATTAAATGAAGGCCGGGATATATCAAAGATATCCCGCATAAACGCTCCATATTTAATTATTAGGTGAAAAGGATAATTTATCCCAAAACCACATGTATGCGATGCACCCATGAGTAATTTATATGCAAAAGATATATTATATGGCGATTTATAAAATAGGGCTCGAGAAGGGGGCACACATCTCAGTTCCGAAAATCTTGGGGCTCCGATGGGTGTGGGTTCGGTCTCCGGGATCGGGCTCGAGGATTTGGTCTTCGGATCAAGGGCCTGCAAATCCGTGTAGAAAAACTTGGCGGAAGCAAGGATCGAAGTTTTTGCGGGGTTTGTACTCTTCGAGTGGCACCAAATACATCTCTCGGAATCATCGGCATCGAGCCTAGCTTATCACTGTTCTCTGCATTCTTTTGTTCTTGGCATCGGGACAGATAACAATGTATCAAAACGCTGAGCCACGAGCTCAAACAGAAAGCACATGCAGGTTACAAAAATAGTGAAAACCACTAGTGTCAGGACCTTCAACGTGAAGCCCTTGCTTGCGTTTGAAGAGGAAAAACATCAGGGAGTGGATACAGGGTGGCGCTCGACGCCAGGCGGAGGACGGTGAGCCCGGACGCTGATGAGGCAGAGGATGGCGAGCTCGAGCCGAGGAGACACGCGGCACCGAAGATCTTGGGGATGGGGCCAGCGAGGACACGACAGAGGGGGAGGCGAACGATGATGTGAGGTGTCGCGCTGCTAGGACGGTGGCGGCAAGGCAGAGGCTGCAAGGGCTTGCGTGCCAGGGTAAAACAGGGAGGACGCGGTTGAGCGGCGCTGCCTCAGGCGGCGGTTGATGAAGTAGAGAGAGGGTCGCTCGGGAGGGAAGAAGGGGGTGTGCGGGAGCTTGGGGCTCCGGCAGTGGCGCGATGCAGAGGCGAGGAAGGGCGGTCGGAGGTCGACGGGAAGGCGGTGGCGCCATGGACGGGGCGAGCTCGAGGGAGAGGGGTCCCTGGCGGCGGCGATGGAAGCGCCTGGTGGCGGTGGCCTCGTGGGATCGAGCAGGACAGAGGAGGCGAGGTGGGTGGTTCGCGAAGGGGACGGGGTCCCGTGTGGGATTGCGGGCACAGGACCGCGAGTGGGTCCAGGGGGTCGGTGGCGACGCGGGGTGGGGTTGTGTTTGTGTATGCACAGGGTTGACCGGGTCTGGGTGATGTGGTGTGCGTGCGTGAGTGTGTGTTTTGGGTTTGAAAGGGGTGGCGGCGGCAGGGAGAGGAGTAGGTGGGGTTTCGGGTTGGAGAGAGATTAGGGTTAGGGTTTGTTCGATGGGGTTGTAGGTAGCTGGCTGCTGGGCTTTTGGGCCTGGCGGCTGGCTGCCTCCCCCATAAATATTTTTATTTATTTTTAAATAGACTTTTATAAATAGTTTTTAGACGAATAAAAGATCCGGAAACGTCCAGGGTTTTGAATTGAAATTAAAGGATGGATTAATTAGAAGACAAAATAGGCTTTTGATGAAAATATTTTAGGACGAAAGTATGCATGATGTCATGATGATGCAAAAATAGAAAATAACATGCAATTTTATTTCGGAATATTTTCCGGGGCATTACAGCCAGCTTGCCACCGCCATGGGTTAGGGTTCGGGGGGAGGGGGCGCCCCCAGCCGTTCCAAGAAGGGAAGGGAGGAAGGGAGAGGGAGGGAGAGCTCATCGACAGGGAAGGGCAGGGACGGGGAAGGGGAGGGGCGAGGAGCTCACCGGCGGGAGGGGGCGACGCTTCTACCAGGTTAGGGGCGAGAAGCTTCTGGAGAGGAAGAAGGTCGGGGGAGGTGTACTCTCGCGGGGGGTAGGGGGCTCTTTCCTTTCTCTCTCTGTGTGGACGGGCTCGAACAGTCCCGGTACGGGGCGCACGCTCACGGGAGGGGGGATGCTCGGAATTGGTCCCTCTTTCCACGCTTTAATTTCCAGGCCCTTCCAAACGGCTGAATTAGGTCTAGTAATTCCAGAATTCCCATTCCAAGGTTATTTTCCAACATCCAAACACAATGTAAGGTGATTGGCTGCTTGCACCATACTAAAAATCTTGGTTCCCAAAATACGACAATGTGTGTGATCATCACCTTAAAATCCTTATGAAAACATAAAACATAGAAATACTCCGTATTTGAAATCGCTAAATAATACAACCAAAAACTGATATCTAGAGGACAATAGAACTTACCAGCACTTGGAAAGCAGCCAAGGGATCTGATACCTGGAGTACAACTTAGTTAAACTAACAGACCACAAATCGGGGAACATTCAAATACACAAAAGAACAACTCTTATGTACTTGGATCACTCTAAAAACAGTTGGGTGGTCTTAAAATCGGAACCACTTTTCTGCAACAAACACAATGCAAGAGCACGCTTTCTAAGGACATACTTCCTGAAGATGCAAGAGACAAGGCTAAAATCCATGAGGGCATGCTTCCTTCTACTGACCTTGAATGGCTCCGGCGGCCATGCAGAACCACCCGCCGCTTCTGCCGATGACAAGAAGGCACAACAGAGCACATACACACACACGTGCTATCTTCAACCTATTTTGTACACAGGCAATTCTAGTAATGTTTGCCAGCTCGATGTACCCCGACTTGTCTAGAAATGCCTGGAAACAAGAGCACAAACAAGAGCACACTTAGTGGGTCAAAACATACATCTTACTTCTTTGTTACATGTTTGATCTTTTAGGACGAGATAAATCCTTGAGCATTAATGTTTTTTCTATCTTTTGCTCTTGGGCATTTGCCTAGTTCATTTGTTGAACTTTTGATCTTTCTTGTGTTGATTTGGTTTCTTGATACAATATGGACACCATTTGTCGAGTCACACTTTTGTGTGTGCATACTTGGTTTACTTGGTGTTTTTATTCAAATTGTATCTCCTTTTGGTTCTTAAAAGTCTTATGCATGCATATTTACTACATGTATATATTTTGTCATGCTTGCTTTATTTGTTCCTATATATAGGGGAATCTCCACCAAATCATAATAGGATAAGATGTGCATGAAATTCAATTTCATATCAATATGCATATATTTATGTGAAGGCTCTCCTATGTATTATAGTTGCACTAACTACTATGGACCCAATATGTTTGGGAACCATATTGTACTTAATGTTGTGTTAGGTACATTCGAGATATTTTGGATGTTTGTCTATTCATTTAGGAAGAAGTGTTGTCTACATAGCAATTGGAGGCAAGCTAGGATGATCAACGAATTCATATCCTTTTCATCCTACCAATTATATCTCGGTAACAAGTATCTCTCCCTCATGCATACGTATTTTGTTACCAACCTATAGTAGGTTGCTTGTTGGGATGAATTAGTGTATTTGCAAATGTTGGGGTTCTTGCTTTGGCTTTGAAGGGCTCTCTCTATTGTAAATGTGTGTATGTTGAGATGAGTGCATATTATGGGGACTATAAAAAATCATGCTTATGATTCACCAATCCCAAATATGTCAATCTAGCAATCTTATTTCCTATCTTTTCCTCAACTCCTCTCATGTGCAATAGTGAGTATTTTTGCAAAGTTGATTTCTATTTGTGATACTTGTTGCTTTTCTCCATATATTCCAACTATCCCATTTTTCCCTTGGTAATAGTTATAATGTATGTAGTGTGTTGGTGCTTGAAGCTCATCAATGCACAATAAGATATATTTGAGCCTATGGCCATGCTTTCAAGCAAACATATTATTGGTATAATCTATGACTTCCTTTTTCTTTTCATGTGCTTTCTTGAGTATCTATCTTGTGTGCGTCAAATGTTTGTGGGGGGGCGAGGATTCCATATGTGTGCATATTGTATTCATATACAAGTACTAAAATTTGCACAAAGTTTGAGGAGCTTCTCTATTTTGATTTAAACACCCATTTGCTCATATCATAATATCTTGTTGTTTCCATTTGGTACCATTTGTTGTATTTATTTGGTTATTTTGGATCTTTTGATTGCTCGCTTCATTTGTTGAAGCTTCTTTATTTTTATTTTCTTTTTTCAATCCTCGGGTCCTCAGTATAATTTTACTTCCTCCCAAGTATTCATCATAGGATATGTGCATATGCACACCTTTGAAGGAATTCTCACTATATTGGTCGTCTAGAACTTTTCACCCATTTTGACCATCGATGCCAACAAGGGAGAAGTTTTGGAGGGTTTAAGGGAAGTGGTGTGTGCTTTGAGTTTGTTCTTAATCATTTGCCTTTCATGCTCTTGCATCTTTGTTGTTGTTTTGCATGTTTAATATATAGAGGAAAACTCCACCAACGGTAATGGTTGGCAATCTATGAAATGAAATTTAAGTTCATCACACATGCATAGATTGCCTTTCATGATCTTGTATCTTTGTTGTTGCTTTGCATGTTTAATATATAGAGGAAAAATCCACCAACGGTAATGGTTGACAATTTATGCAATGAAATTCAAGTTCATCACACATGCATAGATTGTGGGGGAGTTTGCTCTATATATTGTGGTTATACCAACATCACATACTTGTGTAGTATTTGATGTTAGAGCAACCATTTTGTTCGTTAAATTCCATATTTAAACCCTCTCAAAGGGATTGTCATCAATTACCAAAATGGGGGGGGGGATTGAAAAGGCATGTATGCCCCCATGTGTGGTTTTGTTATTAATGACAATCTATATGGACTAATGTGTAAATTGATTTTCCCTTGTAGTATTTTTACATTGGCATCTCTTGGGCCATGTGTTAGTCTCAAGGATGAAATATGAAGAGATGTAGAAGAATAAGAATAAGAATAAGAAGAATAAGATCAATAGTGTCTTGAAGAAGAAGAAGATGGAGTTCCTGTAGGGGTACGTAGCATGGAAAACAAAAAATTTCTACCGCATGCAAACAAACAAGCCAAGATCTATCTACTAGATTGTAGCAATGAGTCGATAGAGGAACTCACCCTCGAAGATTCCAAAGCGGTTAACGAGAGCAGATTCTCGTGGGTGATGTAGTCGTACACTTGCCGATCTCAAGATCGCGTAGACGATCCTTCCGGCGCTGCGTTCCGGCAGCGCTTCCGCAGTCGGTCACACGTTCGATACTCGATGAAGACCTTCCTCTCCCTTGTTCCAGCAGGCAGCGGAGGTTGTAGCACTCTCCTCGCGATTCCGGCAGCACGACGGCGTGGTACCGGAAGTAGAGGGGAGATCTCGCAGGGCTTCACCTTAAGACGGAGCGAGTATGGTGGACTATGAGAGAGACTTGGTGATCTAGGGTTTAGACACACCAATTAGAAGGGGCTAAACCGGCGGCTAGGGCAATTAGAAGCTCTAACTCGGCGGCTTGGGAGAAATCCCTAGGCTGTGGCTAGGGTTTAGGTTTTGAGGTAGGAAACTTATGTGTCTAGGAGGGGAGCCCTGCCCCTCCTTATATAGGTGGAGGGAGGCGCCGGCCAAGGGGAGGGAGTCCCTCCCCAACTCGGATCCCTAGTGGGCCGGCGGTGGAGGAGGAACTCCTCCCCAACTCGGTTTCCCACTTCTTTTCCACTTTCCAAAATAGCCGTTTGACTTTTCAAATTGGCGTTTGACTTTTCAAACTAGGATTTGATTAAACCCTTTATTTTGTACAGCGATGACATCTAGTACATGATGTAATCATTCCAACTTGCAATGACACATTCATGTACCCTTCCCCTCCGGAGTGCCGGACATTTCGGAACCTTCTAGAACATTCCCGATGAAAACACCGGAACCATTCTCCAACCCCGAAACAGGACTTTCCTTATATGAATCTTATTCTCCGGACCATTCCGGATCTCCTCGTGATATCCCGGATCCCATCCAAGACTCCGAACAACATTCGGTCTCTTAATCATCATTCCATAACTACTCAACAACATCGAATCCTTAAGTGTGTCTCCCTACGGTTCGTGAATTATGCGGACATGATCGAGACACTTCTCCGATCAATAACCAATAGAGGAATCTGGAAATTCATATGGCTCCCACATATTTCTACGATTACTTTGCGATCGAATGAACCACTTACATACGATACCAATTTCCCTTTGTCTCACGATAGTTTACTTATCCGAGGTTATGATCGTCGGTATCTCTGCATACCTAGTTCAACCTCGTTACCGATAAGTACTCTTTTCTCGTTCCCGTGGTATGTGATCCCTTGTGAGCCAGTCACATGCTTGCAAGCTAATTGGATGACATTCCACCGAGAGGGCCCAAAGTATATCTATCCGTCATATGGATGGACAAATCCCACTCTTGATCCATGTGTCTCAACCAATACTTTCTGAACACTCAATGCCACCTTTATAGCCACCCTGTTACGGTGTGGTGTTTGATGTCATCAAAGCATCCTTCCGGTAAAGGTGATATGCATGATCTCATGGTCGAAGGAATTAGGTTACTATGTATCAGAAAGCTTATAGCAAATGAACTATATTAAATGACTTGATCTTTATGCTACGCTTAACTATAGGAGTATGTCCATCACATCATTCTCCTAATGATATGACCCTGTTGTTAATAACATCTCTATGTTCATGAGCAGGAAACCATGATCATATATTAATCAACAAGCTAGTTTAACAAGAGGCTTTACTAGGGACTCTTTTATGTTTACAAATCACACAAGTATTAATGTTTCCGGTTAATACAATTATAGCATGGTATGCAAACATTTATCATAAGTATGAATATATGATAATAACCACTTTATTATTGCCTCTTGGGCATATCTCCAATAGTCTCCCACTTGCACTAGAGTCAATAATCTAGTTTCAAACCTTTGTGTATTCAACACCTATGGCTTTCCGGTGTTGTATGTACACGATTGCTAGTGGTCAACTGATCTCCGGATCTGACACTTCCAGGTCTGTGTGTAATTGCATGTGTTTGCGTCTCTACGCATCACTCATTCTCTAATGAGATGGCTTTGTATAATTTTGGTCCTTTGGTGAGACCTTTAGTTCTTTGGGGTTAAAACATGTTGATAATATTGTCGTACAATATATCTTCATAGTATTATTCCGCTGTGAACTACACCTAGTTTGATAACAAACTACTTGACACAAATGCCCTCTTTAGCTGCTATTATAGCAGTCATATACTTAGCCTTTTGTTGTAGTATCTGTCATAATGTCTTAACTTTGGAACTCATCCAAATCCATTATGGAACTTACTTTCCATTATATTGGGCCACCCTTAGTTTAGATTGAGATAAACTTAATTTGTACTTTGTGACAAAACTAGTATCAATGTAGTACTTTTACAATGAACTAACCATCTATTTGTCACTTCTACAAATAATATACTCTTAGTTCTTCCAAAAGATTATAAGAATATCCTTACTATCGTCCAATGATCATCTTATGAATCATTCTGGTATATGCTTATAACATTTAGAGCATAGGACATATCTGGATTTGTACATATCACAGTATGATTGATATAAATACTCTTTGTGATTTCATACATCAAGTATCAATCTATACTTGAATCTTTGTTTCACTTACTAAGTGTCAATACACTTGAATATATCATCAATATTGAACTCATTCAATCCTTTCTGTGCGACAAGAACCTTTCTTGTAGTTTCTATATTGAACTCATTCAATATATCATCTATGTACTTTTGGCACAACCATATTAGCGTCTATTGATGCCAAATATTTGGGTTTTGCCTAAGCCTTTCATCGGGATGAAATTCTTAATATGCGTTAATAAAAGATACATCATTTTTAATCAACAATATGTCTTCCACATAATGTATTAGAAATATGTCTTAGCGCTCCCACTTAATTTCTTGCAAATGCAAGTATCTTCATTGTCTCCGATGAAATTAAACTCTTTTAACAGTTTCATCATAGTGAAGATTCCAACTCCGCGATGCTTACTTCAACCATTGAAGTTTGCATATGCTTTTAGCATCCTTTGAATTAACAAAACCCTTTGGACCGTGTCATGCACACGTCCTAGGTAACCATTCTATTAGAAGAATTTGTTTTGTTTATTCTACTACCACATAACAAAATTATATGTAGTGGTTGCTACATTAATCCGTCTAGACTAAATATCGCTATGAAAGATCAAATCTTGTCATAGTCAATCTTTGAACATTGTTGTGAACTCTTTCCCAACATGTCGACTATTTCATAGATGCGAAACATCCATGTCTATTTCTTTATAGATCCAAACACAACTGTAAGGTCTTACACCTTTCTCGAGGGTCCTTCAAGTTCAAAACTTGATTTCTCGTGTATGGAACTATCACGGATTTTATGGCTTCAAGCCATTTTACGGAGTCAGGGCCCATCATCGCTTCTTTGCATGTAGTACGTTCATTATTCTCAAATAATGATTCAACCCTCAAATCTTGGTATTTGATTGATTACTCGACCTACTTGGTTCAATAGAAACTTTGACCTTCGTAACCACAACCTTTGAGGCACGTGAGCCATGAGCATTGTTGCTGCCTCCGGAACACCTTTCGGCGCTGTCCAACTTTGCACATATAGCTAAGGTTCCTTTAACCTTATCAAAGTTCTATTGTCCTCCCACTTATCTTTTCACGAAAAATTCCTTCTCAAAGAAACTTGACGTTCTAAGCGACAAATACTTTTGTCTCCGGTGTTTATGGAGGAATACTTAACAGTAATACAAAGACAGTTTCATCCGACTTTGGTTGCAAACATCTTTCTTATGCATAGCATACCAATGTTTAAGAAAGGACTACTTGGGTTTTATCCCAAACCATAACTTTATATGGTGTCATTTCAGCGGATTATGATGGAGCTCTTTTCAGTGGAAAACGATAGTCTCTAAAGCTTTTAATCTTTAAAATATAATGGCAGTTTTATGAATTACACCTTTGATCTTACCATGTCAAACAAGGTTTAATTACATATCTCGAACACTCCATACTCTTATGGTGTTTCGGGAAATGCAAATCCACGGAACGATTCCTTAAATCTTAGGTATTATGCTAAACTTGTAACTCAAATATCTTCCTTTATGATCTTATCATAAACTATTTATATTCTTATTACAATGATTTTGCACTTCATCTTGAAAGACTTTGAATTTTTTTCAAATATTTCATACTTCATCCTTATTAAGTAAATATTCATATATTCGCTCAAATTTTTGGAGAAAGCATATGAAGTTGAAATCCATCGCTGTTGACTACACATAATGGACTTTGTACAACAATATGTACAAGTTCCAATAAGCTAGTCATTCGTTCCCTTTTGGCCTATGAACGAAGTTTTAATTATCTCTAGGAAAGTTTCACAAGCGTCATTTGATCAAAATCAAAAGACTCCAAAATTCCATCCACATAGAGTTTCTTCATGTTTTCTTTCCATTATAATTTAAACGGCGATGTCACTTCCTAAGTGATCTTCCAATCAATTTGTCTTTCGACATTTTTAGCACTAGTTTTATGGATGTGATTTATCCAACGAGATTTGTGAATCATCCATCTTTTATGGATTACGGCAATTATTTGAACAACCCTTTTGTTCTCATAATACCTGATAAAACAAATCTTGAAGGCAAGCTTTGATGTTTAACGAGCAACACAATAACCCTTTATTTGTTCTCGATGAACATCATCACATATTCTTTTGCTAGTTACTTAGGCCATTGTAGTTCATGAATTTTGTTGTTTCGTATGACGATTCACACCAACAAATTCAGTATCAAATACTTAAGAACCATATTGTTTAAGAAGCAAAGAATATAGCCATAACATGTATATCATCTATATACTTAAGCTGAACAATTCTAGTCTTTTCTTTTCTGCCATATATTTATGAGATTCTCTTTCAGTATTTCCTTTTCTGTTTGAAAGAATCTATCAACATCAATAGTGGAGCCATACACATGACACATAGTCCAAAGCGTGTATAGTTAAATACCAATGTCTTTGGACTTGCACTTTGAAGTAGATCACCATTATCAAATGTTTGGTGTTCTTTCAAATTCCTTTCTTTAGTAATCTCTTGGTGTAGTAAACATTTTACATACATCAAATATTCACCCTTACCATGGAATTATTCATGATCAAGCGACTTTTAGCTTGTAACGGTGAATCGCGAGTATAATGTTGCTCTCCAAAGACTTTTGGAGGATTAGGACAACTAGTGTCTCCAACCTTTTGCAAATTCTCATCAAATATGAGAACATGACTTTTGCCATATTATACTCTATCATGTTGCAACCAAAACTTCGTTTCAGATATCACAATATCTTCCACACATCATGGTTTCTGAAACAGCTCTTTCAGATCCTAGATAACCTTGATATTAAGACAATCCTTTGAATATCAAGAATCATGGAGACAAACATGATGCTCATACACTAACACTTGGAATTGTCACTCTTGTTTTTAATACCAATTATTAAACTTCATGGAGTAACCGGAACTTTACTGAAAGTTTGCAATAGGACTTCTAAACTTTAGATTAACACTTCAAAACAATACGATACCAGTTCGTAAAGTAACTAACCAGAAATCTATAGTTCTATCATCTCAATTAAAACTAAGCGCAAGGTGGTAAACGGATGCCAATGACTACAACAATTATGCAAATTCACTTTGATTTAATTTATGATAAATAGTGTTCAACTTTTAATCATATTGCCGTTGAACTCCCACTCAAAACAATATCCCTCACATTGTTTTAGTGATCACACGAACCAAATCCACCACATCAAAACCGATCATCACGAGAGTTGATGTAGCTTCAATGGCGAACAATCAACATGTTCATCATATCTACTATATGACTCATGCTTTACCTTTCGGTGATCCGTGTTCCGAGACCATGTCTGTACATGCTAGGCTCGTCAAGATCAAACCTTAGCTTCCGCATGAGCAAATCTGGCTTGCTCACGTTGTATACACTCGCAGAATCTAACACACCCGATCATCACGTGGTGCTTCGAAACAACGAGCTTTAGCAACGGTGCTTACTAAGGATGAACACTTTAAAACTTGAAATTGTGTGCTTGAGGGATCATCTTATAATGCTACCGTCGTGAACTAAGCAATACAAGATGCATAAAAGGATTAACATCACATGCAATTCATAATATGTGATATGATATGGCCTTTCTTCTTGTGCTTCCGATCTCCATCTTCAAGCACGAACATGATCTCCATCATCACCGGCATTGCATCAAGGTCAATGACGCCGCTCCATGGTTGTCGTTCACCAGCTTCAACTATTACAACTACTTTGAATAGACACGCGGGTCTTAACAGAATTTAAAGACAACCATATGGCTCCTGCCGGTTGCCAACTTACAATAAGGAACATTGCATACATCATATATAATCACAATCATGGCCATATCACATCACAGCACACCCCTGCAAAACAAAGTTAGACACCTCTAATTTTCTTTGCATGTTTTACGTGGTTTGGGGCTTTCATTAAGTGTCGTTCTAACTTACGAACAAGAACCACAACATTGATACTAGTATTGTCAATCACCCGTTGTAAATTGAATCTTAACTATGTTGGGAGAAACAGGCACCCGCAAAGCCACTTATGCAATACAAGTTGCATGTCAAGCGTGGAGCAAGTCTCATGAACGATGTCATGTAAGGTTAGCCCGGGCCGCTTCATCCCACCATCCCACAAGATGCAAAGTACACAAGAAGCAATCGACAACAAAAGCATCAACGCCCACAATGACCATTGTGTTCTACTCGTGCAACAGATCTATATATAGACACGGCTCTGATACCACTGTAGGGGTTCGTAGCATGGAAAACAAAAAATTTCTACCGCATGCAAACAAACAAGCCAAGATCTATCTACTAGATTGTAGCAACGAGTCGATAGAGGAACTCACCCTCGAAGATTCCAAAGCGGTTAACGAGAGCAGATTCTCGTGGGTGATGTAGTCGTACACTTGCCGATCTCAAGATCGCGTAGACGATCCTTCCGGCGCTGCGTTCCGGAAGCGCTTCCGCAGTCGGTCACATGTTCGGTACTCGATGAAGACCTTCCTCTCCCTTGTTCCAGCAGGCAGCGGAGGTTGTAGCACTCTCCTCGCGATTCCGGCAGCACGACGGCGTGGTACCGGAAGTAGAGGGGAGATCTCGCAGGGCTTCACCTTAAGCCGGAGCGAGTATGGTGGACTATGAGAGAGCCTTGGTGATCTAGGGTTTAGACACACCAATTAGAAGGGGCTAAACCGGCGGCTAGGGCAATTAGAAGCTCTAACTCGGCGGCTTGGGAGAAATCCCTAGGCTGTGGCTAGGGTTTAGGTTTTGAGGTAGGGAACTTATGTGTCTAGGAGGGGAGCCCTGCCCCTCCTTATATAGGTGGAGGGAGGCGCCGGCCAAGGGGAGGGAGTCCCTCACCAACTCGGATCCCTAGTGGGCCGGCGGTGGAGGAGGAACTCCTCCCCAACTCGGTTTCCCACTTCTTTTCCACTTTCCAAAATAGCCGTTTGACTTTTCAAATTGGCGTTTGACTTTTCAAACTAGGATTTGATTAAACCCTTTATTTTGTACAGCGATGACATCTAGTACATGATGTAATCATTCCAACTTGCAATGACACATTCATGTACCCTTCCCCTCCGGAGTGCCGGACATTTCGGAACCTTCTAGAACATTCCCGATGAAAACACCGGAACCATTCTCCAACCCCGAAACAGGACTTTCCTTATATGAATCTTATTCTCCGGACCATTCCGGATCTCCTCGTGATATCCCGGATCCCATTCGAGACTCCGAACAACATTCGGTCTCTTATTCATCATTCCATAACTACTCAACAACATCGAATCCTTAAGTGTGTCTCCCTACGGTTCGTGAATTATGCGGACATGATCGAGACACTTCTCCGATCAATAACCAATAGAGGAATCTGGAAATTCATATGGCTCCCACATATTTCTACGATTACTTTGTGATCGAATGAACCACTTACATACGATACCAATTTCCCTTTGTCTCACGATAGTTTACTTATCCGAGGTTATGATCGTCGGTATCTCTGCATACCTAGTTCAACCTCGTTACTGATAAGTACTCTTTTCTCATTCCCGTGGTATGTGATCCCTTGTGAGCCAGTCACATGCTTGCAAGCTAATTGGATGACATTCCACTGAGAGGGCCCAGAGTATATCTATCCGTCATATGGATGGACAAATCCCACTCTTGATCCATGTGTCTCAACCAATACTTTCCGAACACTCAATGCCACCTTTATAGCCACCCTGTTACGGTGTGGTGTTTGATGTCATCAAAGCATCCTTCCGGTAAAGGTGATATGCATGATCTCATGGTCGAAGGAATTAGGTTACTATGTATCAGAAAGCTTATAGCAAATGAACTATATTAAATGACTTGATCTTTATGCTACGCTTAACTATAGGAGTATGTCCATCACATCATTCTCCTAATGATATGACCCTGTTGTTAATAACATCTCTATGTTCATGAGCAGGAAACCATGATCATATATTAACCAACAAGCTAGTTTAACAAGAGGCTTTACTAGGGACTCTTTTATGTTTACAAATCACACAAGTATTAATGTTTCCGGTTAATACAATTATAGCATGGTATGCAAACATTTATCATAAGTATGAAGATATGATAATAACCACTTTATTATTGCCTCTTGGGCATATCTCCAACAGTTCCTCATGGCTATCTTCAAGACGTCATCAAGAAATGAAGTGAAAGCTCAAGATGTGTTATCTCTAGAATATCTCATGCTTGAAGCTTTCCATCCTCGGTGATCATGGAGTGATGAAGACAAGTTCAAAGAAGAGGTTTCGGGTAAGCAAGTCGAGTCTTCATCAAGCAAAGCGCGTGCAAGTGCAATCAAGAAAGGTATTCCATCTTGAATGTGATGACCCACAAGTATAGGGAGTGTATCGTAGTACTTTTGATAAATAGGAGTGTCGATCCCAACAAGGAGCAGAAGGTACTAAACAGTGGTGTGGAGCAGGAACTCTCTGCAAATACTTAGCAAACGGATTTTTAGTGGTTTTATGATAAAGCAACAAAACAAAGAGCAAGTAACAAAGGTAACGAACAAACGAAGCAAGTGGCCCAATCCTTTCTTAGCAAAGGATAAGCCGGTGGAAATACTTATAAGGACCAAACGTTCTCGAGGACACATGAGAACTCTGTCAATTGCTTTCGCTTCAGATACCTGAGTACTCTTCTTTGGTGGTGTAAGTGTTTTGTGGGTGAACCTGTGCTAATGTACTGACCTTACTTGGACTAATACATACTTGTGATTAAACCCCCTGCAAACATCCGTAGCTACAGGAAAGTATTTAAGATATAAATCTAACCACAACCTTAAACTCTGAGATCCTACGCTCCCTTGTGCAAAGGTGTCCTAACAGGGGTTCATGTTTTTGTCACTCCGGCAACCCCACAATTAGTAGCCAAATACACAATGCATTTCCCTAGGCCCATAAATGGTGAAGTATCATGTAGTCGACTTTCACATGACACCACTAGAAGAATAGCACTACAACTTAAATACTAAACCATTGAATAATAACTCAACACAAATCCACTAATAACAACATGACTTCTCCCATGTCCTCAAGAACTAAATGAACTACTCACGAGACATCATATGTATCAAGATCAAAGATGACATGATAATGGATAACAATCTGAACATAAACAATAATCCGATGGTTCCACTCACAAGCATCAACTACAATAGTAATTAACACCGGGAAAGTTTCTCCTAAGAACTAAAGCAATATCCAACACAATTGTTACAGCGGGACAGAGTGGTGATGATGGTGCTGGTGAAGATGATGGTGTGGATGATGATGATCCCGATGAATCCTAGCTTGATGATGGTGTTGATGGTGACGATCTCCCCTCTCTAGGAAGGAATTCCCCCGGCAGAAATCTGTCTGTCGGAGAGATCTTTCTCTCTCTGTGTTTTCCGCCTCGTAGAGGCGGCGGAAATCTATCTGTGGTCACTACCCCAGTATTAGGGTTCCATAGGGAAGATATAGGTGAAGGGGCGGAGTCAGGAGCCGGGCAGGTGGGCCACACCTGCCCTAGGCGTGGTCCAGGGTGGGCCCGCGCCTAGGAGGGGTGTGGGCCCCCTGCGGCCCTTCTTCGCTCCTCCTTCTGGCTTGATCAATCTTCTGGAAAAATAATATTTTCCCATATTTTTCTGGTATTTTATTGATCTTCCCGAAATTGCACCGAAATGCCTTCTTTTCCGTCAAAATGCAGACTCCGGCAGTTCATCCTCCAAGAATCATCCAACATGCAAAAACAGTGGAAAAGACATAAGTAATACCTCATAATAAGACATATATAAATGAATAGAGGTAAATTATGATATAGAATGGTGATGCAAATTGGTCGTATCAACTACCCCAAGCTTAGACCTTCACTTGTCCCCAAGCGAAAACTGAGCTCAGCAAACATGTTGTCAACACCCGGATTTTTCAATCCTAGATGCCTGTTATGCCATACATCGCAATCCCAGGATTACCATTTTTGCGAGACATGACAGAATTGGATACCATAGTACTTCATCCATTACCAACGATACATAAGTTCTTACACAAATAGGGATCTCATGATCCAGTTCTTAATACAACTTCAAGAAGTGGAATACGTAATAATAACGGTAGCGTAGGCGAAGCTCCATCTTCGGGGTCACAGGCAATGCTGACGATGGGAGATGATCCTAGTTGTCGTAGCCTTCCTGGGATCCATCTTCCAGGTACTCCTCTTCATAGTCTGGCCATGGGAATAGCCAGGGAAAAAGCCATGAGTACTCTTTAAGTACTCGCAAACTAATACTAACAGGTAAGGGTTTTTTGGATAATAGGACACTAGGCTCTAGAGTTGTTTTGCAAAAAGCCAGGTTTATCTCTACTCAGTTCCAAAGCTGGTCACAATCTTATAACTCCTAAGTGGGATCTTGTAATTCCAGTCACAACTCTGTTGTGGTCAAGTCAAAGTCTCAATTCATTTCACAAGTCATTTTGGAAAGTCTGACGGGGGAACAGTATGGCCACTCCAACTGTCCATAACCGTGGACGCGGCTATTCGAATAGTTTGACACTCTGCAGAGATTGTACACTTTCACCACAACATTCGATACATCCGTCAGGAACAAATCCTGAATTCACCATACTCAGTATGCGGATAATCAATCCTAACCTTTCAATTACACGCCCTAGTATAAGCACCTCTCCTGTGAGTTTGGCCTCCCAACCATGACTCACTGTCATCTTGGGTACTGCACAGGTGGACAATCTTCACAAGGTAGCCTCAGCTCAGACCCTGGCCGTGAGGGAACTAATACTAAGGAATGTAAGTTTCCAGTCAAGCCCTACCCAATATTCGGGTATTGTGGTTGTACGATAAAATTGGAATGGTATCGCATCCAGACAACCATCAGTTTTATAAAGGGCTAAGGCTCATGCCTCAACATTTTCATCACCAAAATCCTCAAGTGTTTGGAAACACATGTCTAAAACATTTCAATAGAATGATCCATCATTCCAAGGTTTTCATAACCATTTTTCCACCAAGTATTCCCACCTAAGGTTGATCAAGTTTTATGCTTAGCACTAGCATCTACAAGTGGGGGTAAGCACTGATGAGGGGTGGTAACTAATGGAGTTTTACTAAGTACAACCTTATATCTTAGGATGATATCAAGGTTTTCTAGCTTAGGCCAAATTTTATGCTCTTTATAAGTAAGAAGCTTGCCATAAAACTAGGATTTGGTTCATCAAGTGGGTATGATCACATATGCTTAAGGCATATAGTAGTCATATCACAAGTATGGGTTTGTGGTATCAGCAGGGTATCTTGCAAGGGTTAGCTTGCATCAGTAAGCTTGCATAGGTCAACTTGTTTAGTAAGGCTTGCACAATTAACTAGTAGTATCAGGCTTGCTAAAGTAGAGTATCTTGCAAGTGTTAGCTTGCCTTGTGCAGAGCAGTGGTTGAAGTTCTCCTCGGCTTCCTCTTCGTAGTATCCTCCTTCCTCCTCGTATCCTTGGTCGGTACTAGCGTCTATGAATAAATACGAGGTACACAATCACCAAACAATACTTAACTACTTGTAATCATCACACACAAGGGTACTATAGATGATCTAGCATCATCTCTAACATTACAAGGTTAAGGCTTGGTTTAAAACTTTTTATTTTTAGAAAAGTAATTTCTACTCATTGAAAAACTACTTAAGATTTAATATTCTCCAAACTAAACATGGGATCATGTTGACACATGTCATCACCACATATTGTAGTCCAAGAGAATGTGATTTAAAGTGGTGTCACAATTTAATAAGGTTTTACCCTTTTATTTTAATTAATTTAAGTGGCTAGAAATGCTTATGTAGCATTCTTTTATTACTTGAACAATATTTCTGCAAGTAAACCTATATATTTTTATATATTCTGAAAGGTATGGTTGAATGTGATTTTTGAGAGTTGGAATCAACTCAAAAGCTATTATGGTTTAAATTTGAAAAATGTTTGAATGCAGAAAAGCTTCTGCCTTGTTATTTTTACTATGGGTGATCTACAGATCCAAATGACTTGAATCCAACGGGCTTGGATTCAGCATTCACAGACCTTTCCAAAAAAATTGGTTTCATCCAATTTGATGCAATGAATCGATCTAGGTTGATTTTTGAAGTTGGGTGCTGAAGTGTGTTTGAAAAGAAATAGAAAAAGGTTTAATTTGAATAACTGGGCTGCGCGGGAAAATCTAACGGGCCGGCCTGCTAAGCGCAGTGCTCCCGCGGGCTGCGTAAGTGGGTGGCCCCACTCGTCAGTGACACGGGGCTGGGCGAAGCGGTATGGGGCAACGTGGATCGTTCGATCTAGTTCTAATCCAAAGGCTGGGAGTCATCGTCGACGCGAGACAACTCCGGCGAGAACGAAACCTAGCGCGGCCAGTGAGGGTCGCTGGGGGCTCACCGGGATACTGGCGAGGGTCGGCGAGGCGGGCGAATGATGAAGTCGATGACGGCGAACTCAGGGGTGGTCGCGGCAGCTCCTGGGGTGGCTCCAATCGCTGGCTCCTTTCTTCTCCGGTAGCGGCAGGCTCCAGTGAAATTCCGGCGAGGTGGTGCTCGCCTTGCTCTGGGAATGGTGTGGCACGCTCAGTGAGGAGAGGGGAGTGAGATGGTGTGAAGAAATCGTGCGGGGGTGGTCTCTATTTATAGTCGAGCGAGGGGACCGTCGGGGCGCATGGTGAGCTCGTCGGGGGCAACGTTACAGGCGGCTAATGGCATGGGCAAGGGTAGGGGACGGTGTTGTGTCTCCTGGCGATGCTCAACGACATGGTCGCGAGGCATGGGGCGGTGTGGTTTGGTCTGGAACGGGCGGTGCTCTGCGCGGCAGAGGCGGCGTCTTCGACGGCGGGCGGTGGCTATGCGGCACGGGGCGGCAAACGGGGATGTCTGGCGGTCTCCTGGGTCGGTGGCGATTGTGTATGCACGCGGCGAGGGCGGCGCGCAGTCTGTGGGTGATGGTCGAGGGTGGCACTCTGGCGCATGCTTGGCATGGTCTGGGCACGGCTTGTGCGCGTGGTCCATGGCTTGGCAATGCTTGCGGCTGGGACAGTGAGTAGCGGTGGACGGTGGGCTGCCTCCCAGACATGCTGGCTAGGCTTGCTGCTGCTCCTAGCTTGCTGTCCACAATGGGGTGACATGGGTGTGCTCGGCTGTTCACCATTAATGGCAATGGCAAGCTCACAGGGGTGCTAGTGTTGGGCTAATCTTTCTAGATGATCTACTGAGCTGTGTGTGAGCTAACTAGGGAACAAGTTAGGCAAGAATCACTGCACACTATAGTGTTTGTTGTTTTGTTTGATTTGTGTCTGCAACCTGTTTGATGAAATGGCCGCATGAACTCAAGTTTTGAATTTTGAAATGATTTTTGGTGGGTTTGCTAGATTGGTGCTGGTGAGTCTGCAGATGCTTGGGTTTTGCAAGTTGAGCTTGTTTGAGTGGGTTTTGAAAAAGTGGGATCTTCCCATATGAAGAAGATTCAATTTTGAAATGTCATTTAAACTATGCATTTGAAAGTTTCTGGATGATCACAAAGTGGGCCTTGATACTTTGTTATGAGTACATTCAAGGGGTGCAAAGATCCAGAAAAGTTTCTGTTAGGTTCTAAAAGTTTGAGATAGCCAAAGTAGGCATGAGAGTTAAATTGGCCAAAATGACCATTCTCTTAATATATTTGTTTTGATTTACTTGTCTTTAGGAAAAGTGTGGGAAATGTTTTAGATGATGTTTATTTCATCTAAGAAACATTTTACAAGCAATGGATCACACAAACAAAGTGGTTTTAAAGAAATTCAAAAACTATGCATACACATATGCATGCATTCATGGGTTTAGTTAGAAAAGTTTTTTGTTAACCCTAATCTTGATGATTAGAATTTGATGATCTAAGTTTGGTATTTTTGGGATGTTACACATGTCCACAGGTTTATGGAGTGAAGTGTCGATAAAAGAATACGAACAAGAAGCATCACACTTACCATTACACAACTCATAGAAGAAAGCAACTCACCATTATATAACTTAGCTTGCAACAAGTACAGGAGTCACAATGGAGATGCATAAAGATAAATCATAATTGGAATTGGCAAACTTTTGTTCCTGGTTAGAGAACAGCTAGCAAACAGTTTCACAAAAAGCTTTTTGTAGAAGTTTTATAACAGGAGCACTCTTTGCTCAAAAAGGTTTTTCAATGAAGGCTTTCAAAGTAATACTCAATAGATAAGAGTTTTGTGCAAACAAGGAAGATAAAGAACATGATTGATTAAATCACCATATGAATGCTTGCAACACAACAACTCAAATGCTTGCTGGAGTTAGAGAGGAAGCAGGTTTACTAACTCAACTTGGTAAATAGGAGAAAGGTCCCTTCATAGAGGGTAGCATGGATTACAAGTCATAAAGAGCTTCCAAAATATTATGGTACTTACTAGCTTTGATCCCTCATTGCCCCTATCATAGGCATCTTGAGATGATTAAGGTTAAAGTGCACAAAGATGGAGTATATGCTTGACGAAATATAAGTTGGCAATCTCATGTCCCTTGAATACGAGGGCCACTCCTCATGCTACTCAACTTTGGTCACCGGTAAGTTCTTGTCATTGTAAGTACTTGCATATCATTGAGAACCGCCAACGGGGTACCCCTTGCACATGGTACAAGAGCTATCCCATAACCAAAATGACAAGGCAAGCAGAGCGATATTTTTATTTACTATATGCATAGCTTTTTATTGAGGATGCTTCATAGATAGCTCACTATGGTGATGCTGCAAGTTTCCACCATGATTAGGGATGGCTTAGGCTAGCGGCCCAGACGTTTCTCTAACACAAAATACAGACTCCATGGACTTACAAGTTCCCTCTTTATTTCACACTGTTGACATCCATAGACAAAAGAGCACGATATCAGCTGAGTACAAGGTACAGGTGCAATGTTGAAAGTGTTCCCCGTGACAGCACGGTTCTGCTAATTCCAACGTATAGATGCAAGCATATACAACTTCGATGGCACAATGGTTCAAGTATATTAGGGGTAAGAAAATAAGGTGTTCCATCAAGTTCGTGAGAGCTTTACTAACTAGTTTTCACAAAACAAAATACTTTTTAATTCGAAAGGTAGACGAAGCTTGAGAATTTTATTGGAATAGCGAAAGCTACTAGGTAGATATGGTGGACACAAGTGGCAAAGGTTTTGGTTCAAAGGGACTGGAAACATGAGAAGTATGCCTTCTCAAAATAGGTTTTTGGCTAGCAAGGCTGGGTAGCAAGCAAGAGAGTTGAAAGAAACAAGCAAACATACATGTAATAAAGCCAAACATGCAATCTTCCTTAAAGACCCAAAAGATCTTAAATAGAGAATACTAAGCTTATGAGCCATCAAGAAAGAAAAATAAATGATACAAAATACCTGTAAGCTTTTTATCTTTTCTTTTAAACATCAAAAGGTATTGCTACTGACTAGAACTCGGTTTGCCAAAACCAATTTAGATCCACTTGATGATCCCAAAGTGATGCCAATACTGATCAACAAGATCCATCATATAATAGAGATTGCAAACTAAAATAAGAAGTGCAAAAAGCAAAAGATGAGACTTCTCATTAATATTCCAATAAAGGCACTCACACCAAGGGATACATAGATAATCAACTAAAGGAGAGGTACTTCCACATGCAAACCAAACTATAAGATAACCTCTCTACCAAAGATATGAATCCACTAAAAAGGTAAAAGATGAAAGATAATGGTGGTGATACCGCGGCACTACCCCAAGCTTGGAACAAGCCAAGGGATGCCAAACCTGATGACAAATTACTCCTTCGGTGGTGGTGGTGTTCTCTTGATAATCTCTTCAATAAGTTTCTTCAAATCCTCCATATCGAAGGTCAGAGTACGAATCAATTCTGAATTATGCTCAATGTAGCTCATGATAAATTCGGACCGAGGATCCCAGTCCTTATTATTCTTCCTCCACTCTTCCTTCTTAGAGTGTTCCTTCCCTTCATGGTTAGAATGAGTGGTACAAGGAGGAAGTGTCCGTGGAGAGAGGATATGACGTGGAGGTTTCCCTCATGTAGACATTCGTGTTGTTCTCTTAAGCTTGGTAGGTTTTTCCACCAATCTAATGCTTGCGACGGTAGTGCGGGTGTCCGGTTGCTTGTCCTCCTCCATGTCTCCTTCATAACCTACCAAAATCTCTTCCTCCTTGGGTTTGCGAGGATCATCTTCCTCGGGCTTCTTGCCTTTGTCGTTGGCGGAGACCATGGTGCTCTAAACTTGAGAAGTTTTCCTGCTAGAAATAGATTGAAATGAAAACACGACGAGAACACGATGCACGAACCTTGGGGGATCCGGGGGGTTATATATTATGAAGTTTCAATGCATAAGGAAGGTACTGGTATTAAAAAGAGGCGGGGTCGAAGCTAGGGGGTGGCACACCCCCTCCAAGCGCGGCCAGGCAGGGGCCCGTGCCTGGGGTGGGTTTGTCCACCCCGGACTTTGTTTCCTCCTCTCTTCCGTCTCGTAATTTCCCTTATGTATCAAAAACATCAAAAATATAAAAAGATTGGGGTTTCACGAACCTTTTGTTTTCACCACTTTTACCTATTCAAAGACGAACTCTGCAGATTCCTTTTCTTCTTCTCCTGGAATTTCCTTCCCTACAAGGTCTCACACAAACCTCAGTGGCAATATTAGTGTAAGCAAAAAAATAAACCTTTAGGTTCACACTTCAACTGAAATCTATCAAAACAAAGGCTTCTTTTAAGAGGCAAATGCAAATGATAACAGAAATCTGTCAAAATAGACCAGCAGGCAAAGATTGAATTTTGCGAAAACCTTCTGTTGCTCAAATAAAAAAGTGCAGAACTAATGAAAGTTGGGTAACAACTTGGAGAACAAGCTCAGAAAAATACAGCTCCATCCGACGTACTGAGCTCCCTCACGAATTTTCATAGTGCAGCATAAAAATCTGTCCCAGGACAGCCACTTTTCACAACTCCTCTACTTCACAAAAGTAGTTGGACTTGACACAAAAACCAAAACAAAAAGGATAAGGAGCGGTTATTACTGAAGTAATAACTTCCAAGACTCGATAAAACTCTTGGGTTATCTCCCAACAAGTACTTTTCTTTAATGCCTTTAAGTTAGGCTTGAAACTTTCAAAGATGCTCACAAAGATGGCTTGAAGTGAAAGAGAACATCAAGAAGCAAATAACCAACACATTTGAGTCTATCCCACTTCCTATGCATGGGGGTATCATGAGAAAACGAATTGCTGAAACAAAAATCCACTAGCATAGGAAGACAAAACAAATGCAACTTCAAAGCTTTCAACATAAAACGGGGAAACTTAACATTATTGAGATGCATAAAACCGTGTTTCCCTCTCTCATAATAACTTTCAGTAGCACTTTGAATAAAGTTGACAATATAACTGTCCCTAGCAACAACTTTATCATCAGAATGATCATACTTACAGTCACCAAAAGGAGGTCCAAGGTCATAAACTGGATCAATAGAAGCAAGTTGTTCCATCCTGAAATGTTTATTAGGCAAGCTATTTTCACAAGGAGCTTTAGAAAATTTGGAAAAGTTAAATTCATAAGAATCTCCATCAAACTTAGTTAAAACTTTTTCCTTCTTACAATCTATAATAGATCCACAAGTGTTCAAGAAAGGTCTACCAAAAATGATAGGACAAGTTTTACTAGCTGCTGAATTAAGTACCAAAAAATCAGCAGGATACTTAATCTTACCACAGAGAACCTCCACATCTCTTATAATACCAATGGGGCAAACGGTTTCCTTATTTGCAAGGTGAATAACCACATCAATGTCCTCAATATCACAAGGACCAATTTCATGCATAATTTCCCTGTAAAGCTCATAAGGAATATCACTAGAACTAGCACCAATATCACATAAACCATAGTAGCAATGATCACCAATTTTAACAGAAAGCACAGGAACATTAGCTTTTCTAGCCTTACTAGGATGAGAGATAATATTATAAGCGTCTTCATAGAAGACAATGTGCTCATCCTCTATATTTCCAGCGTCAAGATCTTTCACAATAGTTACCACAGGTTCAATATTCAATTGCTCATCAGTTTCCACGGTTTTCATTGTACCTTTGTTATTTGCACTAATAATCATAGAATACTCCTTTACCTTAGCTGGGAAAAGAAATTTCTCAACATGAGGTTTAGGTACAATATGATTAGTAGTACAAACTTCAGTACTTCTAACAGGAACATGACTAACAACATCTTTATAAGGTGCATGGTACTTATTCCACTTCTTCCTGGGAATTTCTATGTAAGAGGCAAAGCCCTTAAAGCAGTTGGCAATACTTTGGGAATCAAGACCAAACTCATTACTAATATCACAGAAGTCATCAGTTCCCATAAAAGATTTAATGCATTCATAATCATAGTTTATACCTGACTTTCTTCTTTTGTCATTCTCCCAAGCTTCGGTGTTCTCTTGAATACGGTCTAGTAGATCCCATTTAGATTCTTCCTTCATACGTGTGAATGATCCAGCACAAGAAGCATCTAGTATATCTTTATCATGAAGAGAAAGCCTAGCATAAAAGTTATTGATAATAATATTGTTAGGAAGTTCATGAATAGGACATTTAAGCATTAGTAACTTCAATATCCCCCAAGCTTGAGCTGTACTCTCTCCATCACGAGGCCAAAATTTATATATCAAATTTCTATCCTTATGAATCTCACTAGGAGGATAGAATTTAGAATAAAAGAGAGATGCCATTTCCTCCCATTCCATGGATTGTCCATTCTTCAGCAGCTTATACCATTCTTCAGCTCCCCCTTTCAAGGATATGGAGAGTAACTTCTTCTTCACCTGTTCAGTTGTGATACCTGCACACTTAAACAACCCGCATAATTCATGGATAAAAAGCAAATGATCACCAGGATGGACAGTTCCATCCACAAAATAATAATTATCCATAACACGATCAACAATACTTGTAGGTATCTTAAAAGGATCTATCTCAACAGGTGGTGGTTCATCTAGCAGTGGTAGTAGTTTTCCCAAACAGAAAACCAAGTGGGTTATCCATATTGGAAACAAAGTAACAAGCAGTAACAAAAAGCAATACTCACAGTAGAAGTTTCTTTTACCAGTTCCACTCTTCAATAGCGCTTTACTCCCCGGCAAACGGTGCCAGAAAATAGTCTTCATGACCCACAAGTATAGGGGGTGTATCATAGTACTTTCGATAGATAGGAATGTCGATCCCAACGAGGAGCAGAAGGTGCTGAACAGTGGTGTGGAGCAGGAACTCTCTGCAAATACTTAGCAAACGGATTTTTAGTGGTTTTCTGATAAAGCAACAAAACAAAGAGCAAGTAACAAAGGTAACGAACAAACGGAGCAAGTGGCCTAATCCTTTCTTAGCAAAGGACAAGCCGGTGGAAATACTTATAAGGACCAAACGTTCTCGAGGACACATGGGAATTCTGGAAAGTGCTTTCGTTTCAGATAGCTGAGTACTCTTCTTTGGTGTTGTAAGTGTTGTGTGGGTGAACCTGTGCTAAAGTACCGACCTTACTTGGACTAATACATACTTGTGATTAAACCCCCTACAAACATCCGTAACTACAGGAAAGTATTTAAGATATAAATCTAACCACAACCTTAAACTCTGAAATCCTACGCTCCCTTGTGCAAAGGTGTCCTGACGGTGGTTCAGGTTTCTGTCACTCCGACAACCCCACAATTAGTAGATAAATACACAATGCATTCCCCTAGGCCCATAAATGGTGAAGTATCATGTAGTCGCCGTTCACATGACACCACTAGAAGAATAGCACCACAACTTAAATACTAAACCATTGAATAATAACTCAACACAAATCCACTAATAACAATATGACTTCTCCCATGTCCTCAAGAACTAAACGAACTACTCACGAGACATCATATGGATCAAGATCAAATATGATATGCTAATGGATAACAATCTGAACATAAACAATAATCCGATGGTTCCACTCACAAGCATCAACTAAAATAGTAATTAACACTGGGAAAGTTCCCCTAAGAACTAAAGCAATATCCAACACAATTGTTACAGCAGGACGGAGTGGTGATGATGGTGCTGGTGGATATGATGGTGCGGATGATGATGATGATCTCGATGAAGCCTAGCTTGATGATGGTGTTGATGGCGACGATCTCCCCTCTCCGGGAAGGAATTCCCCCGGCAGAAATCTGTCTATCGAAGAGATCTTTCTCTCTCGGTGTTTTCCGCCCCGCAGAGGTGGCGAAAATCTATCTATGGTCGCTCCCCCAGTATCAGGGTTCCATAGGGAAGATATAGGCGAAGGGGCGGAGTCGGGAGCAGGGCAGGTGGGCCACACCTGCCCTACACGTGGCCCAGGGTGGGCCCATGCCTAGGGGGTGTGGGCCCTCTGTGGCCCTTCTTTGCTCCTCCTTCTGGCTTCCTCAATCTTCTGGAAAAATAATATTTTCCCATATTTTTCTGGTATTTTTCCGATCTTCGCGAAATTGCACTGAAACGCCTTCTTTTCCATCAGAATCCAGACTCTGACAGTTCATCCTCCAAGAATCATCCAACATGCAAAAACAGTGGAAAAGACATAAGTAATACCTCATAATAAGACATATATCAATGAATAGAGGTAAATTATGATATAGAATGGTGATGCAAATTTGACGTGTCAGAAGGACACAAGATCGTCTACATCAAGCTCATGTGGAATGCTCAAGGCAAAGGTATCATCTTGATAGGTTTTCTATTTTACTCGTCTCTTGTAGTGTTGGGAGACCGGGTTTAGGATAGACAGCCATACTATCAAGAGGGGCTCTCGGGTGAGTGACTCGATGGCATCTTTCGGAGAGAGCTCAAACCTTTGCTTTATTGCATCATCTTTCTTGGTTGTTATTTGGATATTGTCCATGTGAGGATCTAAATCTTGTGGTTATGATCATAACAAGCTCTAGTATATCAAAAACGGATTTCCAATGCATATCTTATTATGTTCTTAATTGTGCAAGTTTTTTTGGCTCCACACCTTGGGAGATATCTCACACATATATACTTAGTATTTTATCCCTTGGTGGTATCCAATATTTCACCTTTTTTTATTCTACTTGGTTTTATTTTTCCAACAAAATTGGTTTCATCCCAATCGGATTTTTCAAGCTCAACTTCTTGTGTTTTGGGTTTTGGAGGTTTTACCGGTTCATCGCTTCTATAGAGGTATTATATTTCTCCATTTTGTTTTATCCTTCCATGTCGGACTATGATGTTTCTTTGCATAATCTTGTATAGCTTGTCGTTCTCTTCAAAACAAGCCCAATATCATCAAAAATGGAGTCCGGAATCAAAAGTTGTTAAAGTTTTCGTGCAATGCTATCCAGCTTTTTGCTTGAGCGGAAGTTCTGGCCCAGATTCCGACCCAACTTCCGGTTAGGTTCGGTAACTTGTGTTTCTATTACCGGAAGTTTCGGTAGTTCATAGGAAGTTCCGGTGGCACGCGAAACCGACCCAAACGGACAATTTTCTCTTGCCCTTTTTAAGGGACCCCTCTTTCCTAATGTTTCTCTAACTTTTAAGTCTATTTTTGCTAGCTCTTCCACTATTGACCTTCAAAAGCTTGCCCTCTTCCCTTCCCCTTCCCATGATTCTTGCATCTATTTGAGGGATTTGAGAGAGGATATCCAGATCTACAACCCTACCTAACTAAATCCCTTCTTTGTGAATGAATCCTTGGGATCTAGATCTTGGAGAGTGTTCCCCACTGTTCTCCTCTTGTGTTCTTTCACCCTTGTTCCCCAATAGATTTTGTAGCTTTGGTGGAATTTGAGAGTGGAGGACTTTCCTATTGCATTGAGTGCATAGGTTTGAGTTCTCCTTAGAGATTTAGCGAGTACAAGCTTATCGTATTGTTACTCTTGGGTTCTTGAAACCCTAGGCGGTTATGTGGTTAGTGTGTTGACTTCTTGAGGCCTCCAATTTAGTTGTGGAGTGGCATCAAGCTTGTGTCCTTTTGTGGCTTTGTATCCTTTTGTGGCTTTGTTTTTGGGAGCCTCCAATTGAGTTGTGGAGCTATCCCCAAGCTTGTACGGGTTCGGTGACCTCCCTCAAGTGTCCCATAGTGGAGCGATTGCCCTACTTTTATGGTGCGCCTCGGGAGAATAGGGTGAGCCTGTTGTGGCGTCAGTGAGTATCGTGCATTCGCATCTAGGGTGAGGCCTTGTATGGCGTTGGGTGAGAATCGATCCACCGCACCTCGAGGTGAGCCACTTGTGGCGTTCGGAGAGCATTGCGCCATCGCACCTCTCCAACGGATACATAGCTTCTTTGGAAGTGAACTTTAGGATATAAATCTTCGTCTCCGCGTCTATCGGTTTTCTCTCTACCGAGCCCTTTACATATGCATTTTACATTGTGATAGCCATCATGCTTAAAGTATTTCATCTTTATATCACCTTGTTGCTTGTTTTGCTTAGCATAGGTTGTTGGAGCACTTAGGTGAACCTTGTGGTTAGGTTTTGTGCTAATAAATTAAATGTTAGTTTTTATTCAGCATTTTTAGAGCCTAAACCATAATAATTTTAAAAGCCTATTCACCCCCTCTAGGCGACTTCCATTGCATTTTCACATGTCTACCCATAGATCTGGCTCTGATACCACTGTTGGGGTTCACAGGAGGAAGCAAAAATTTCTAGCTACGCGAACACGATAACCAAGATCTATTCTATGTAGACATAAGTAATGGAGAGGGATACTGTATTCATACCCTTGAAGACTGTGGCACGCCTTACGCCGGTATGCATATATTGATGAAGACAAGAAGTGCCCCAAGTGTTGCGCCTCGAAGATCCACACACATACGGTGTAGGCGACGTCTCCCGAGCTCCGATCCATCCGAGCAACGGAAGATGGAAGCCGAACCGTTCGATGCACGACAGTAGTGCAGAGGTGGATAACTAATCCCATAAGGTCTTGATCAAATATTGGTGTAGAGGGGGCTCTAGAGAATAGAGAGAGAGGAGAGAATGTTGTGTCAATAGAGGGGAGGGGGCCCTCTATTTATAGGAGGAGGGGGCAAACCCTATGGTTTGGAGTGGGAGGAGGATCCCCCCACACCCGCTGCCGCCAGGGGGTGACCACCGGCCCTAGGTTCCCCATGCATGGGGAGGGGGGAAGCCTCTAGGGTTTGGCGCATGCCCCCCTTTCCTCTCCTTGGTGCCTTGCCCCTTTGGGACCTCCCTCTGAGGAGGCCCAACACGCATGGGCTGACTCAAAATAAAATAAAGTATTCATGTTTTAATATTAATTCCACTAATTAATATAAAACATATATATTATTATATCTTCTACTCCGGAACACATTTCGGACCCCTCCGATCAACATCGGGTGTTTCCCGGAACCTTTCCGGTTTCTCTCTCTCATTTCTCATGTGGTGTAGGTTTGATCTCTAAGCATCCCCACCCTTAAGTGTGCCACCCTTTGGTCCGGAGATGATCCGGACATGACCGAGAACCCTCTCGTGTCAATGATCATCAACGGGACATGGATGCCCACATTGACCACCCGTGCATTCACGAATCTTATCGCTTGAACCTTCAACGTTGTATCCCATTACCTTTGCCATTCGATACCTAGGTCATCCGAGTTTTGATCTTCGGTATCTCCATACCCCCGTTCGATCTCTTTTATGATAAACTCGTTTACTCGTTCCCGTGTTGTTGCATTTCATGACCTAGTCATACGCTTGCAAGATTCATTAATGCAACGTCACCGAGTTGGCCAATGTATCTATCCGTTACTTGGATAAGAAAATCCTGGTCTTGATAAATACTCCTCAACCCGTTCCTCCAGGAAACCTGACGGTACCTTTATAATCACCCTTTCACTGCTTGATACTTGATACCATCAAAGTCTCCTTCCAGTAACAGTGATTATGCATTATCTCACAATCAAAGGATTAGGTTACAAGTTTTCTATGTTATCATCAATGATGAACATTTAGTAACTAGATCTCATTGTGATATTACTTTGGGTGTATGTCTATCATATCATTCAACTAATGATATGACCTTATTGTCAATTGACACTATCACCCATGATCTCGAAACCATAGATCATCAACTGACCAATGAGATAGTTCGCTAGAGGTATCTAGAGACACGGTTTGTTTACATACCACACATGTATTAACATTTCGTATTAACAAAATTATAGCATGGTAAGAAATGTATTATGAACATACAAGGATACATCAAATAAAACACTATTATTTGCCTCTAAGGCATATCTCGTTCACAAGCACTATACCTTCTTGAACCATGAAGTGACATTTTTTCCAACTCAAGACTAGGTTAGTATCCTCGCATCTCTGCAAGACTCTATGAAGGTTATGAAGACAATGATTAAATGAAGTTCCATAAACAGAAAAATCGTCCATAAACACTTCCATAATACTTTCAACATAGTCCACAAATATAGCAGTCATGCATCTTTGGAAGGTAGCAGGGGCATTACAAAGACCTAAAGGCATACATCGATAAGCATATAACCCATAAGGACAAGTGAAAGGTTGTTTTAAGTTGATCATCAGGGTGTACATAAATTTGAGAAAATCCAGAGTAACCGTCTAGATAACAAAAATGAGAATGCATAGCAAGCCTTTCTAAAGTTTGATCTATAAACGGTAAAGGGGTAGTGATCCTTACTTGTCTCCTTATTAAGTTTTCTATAATTAATGCACATCCTATGACCAATAAAATTTCTAGTCGATATCGGCTCATTATGCTCATTTTGAACAACGGTAAACCCACCTTTTTTAGAAACACAATGAATAGGACTTACCCAATCACTTTCCTGAACATGAAAGATAATTCCTGTATCTAATAGACATATTACTTCCTTTCTCAGCTCTTTTTTATGTGGGGTTTTAATCGTCTCTGGAAATCAGCAATGGATTGTTCTCCTTCTTCCAAAAATATCCTATGAGTGGATATCGAAGGACTAATCCCCTTCAAGTCACTCATTGAGTACCCAAGAGCATTCCAATGCATTCTGAGAACCATCATCAAGTTTTTCTATTCTCTTTCTGAAAGGTTAGAACTTATAATAACAAGAAAATTAGTGTTAGATTCATCAAGAAGTGTTGAGGCTATAATACAAGTCTATGCAAAGGTCGACCATCCTCATCATGTGAGGTTCACCGCTTTTAGCATTAGATATGATGGTGGTGGAGCCGTGCTGTTTGATGACAAATTATTTAGGGACAAAAAGTTATTCCAACATATTGTCACGGTGAAAGCAAAAGAGAAGTTGGATGTTCTTTTAGAAGTGGACAACTCACTGTTCAAGTGGACTTTTCAAGATGAATATGTCAGAGCTGTTATTTCACCTGATGAATTGATCTTTGACTATGGCCATTTTTTCGTGAGGGTGATGTTTGCTCCGAAAGACTCTCAGTGAAGCTCAGGTCCAACATTCCGACGTATCCTGTGAATGAGTAGCAGCTGATTTTCTCTTGGCAAGCCTTAGGAAAATAATAGGTCTATGGTCTGACTTGCAAGTGTACGTGGAGTCGGTCAAATCTGTAGGCTATCTATGCACTGAATAAATGATTGAAATCCATGCCAATGCCACTAGAGATGGGATTTCGCTGCATATACATCGAAGACATCACATGAGCTCTATTGAAATGAAGAACAACACAAAAGAGAGTAGAGAGGGGTACAAACTGGAGTCACCGGAGTGCGCACAACCTGTTGATGGCGAAGGTCACAGCAGCAGCGGTCCCGTGATGCACCATCGTGGACCAATTGCTAATGATAATGCTAATGCTCCACGACCGCAGAGCAGTAGATTAGGCGAGGGAGACGAAGGGGAGGCCGTTTAGTGTGTGTGTGGGGGGGGGGAGTATGTGCTTAAGTATGGAGGAGTCTGTGCAACAATGACCTTCGCCAGCACCAACCACTCGTAAGAGTAAGAAAAAAGTGTGTGTGGGGGTGGCATGTATTTTGTTCTTTCTCCGCTTTGAGCTCTTCCACACAAAGGCGGCTTGGGAGTTAGAAAAGTACCTAAATAGTAACATGGGCTCTACTCATTATGATGAGGAGGATGACTTCGACATACTGCCGCGGTGACATAAAAAAGCACAACATAACCGGTGCTTCCATATTAGCACAAGATGTACTCTGAGTACCTGTCTCAATAGTGTCATCAGAGTCTGCTTTTAGTCTAGCTGAAAGAATAATTTATAATAGAACAACTAGTCTCACCCAGAATACGGTGAAAACACTAATGTCCATGAAAGATGGAGAACTAGCTAAACAAAGATCCCAACACAGTGCCAAGAACACGGAACTGCTTGCCATGTTCGAACATATGCGATGGACCGATGTTGCACAAGAATTAGTTATATTCTCTGTAATTTTCTTTCCTTTTTGTAATTTTTTATCCTTTTGTATCTTTATCTATTTATAGTTCTATTTATTTATTAGAGTGAGTTCTACTCCTTTACTTTCCTGGGATGGAATGTTCTGATGAGGTAGCTAATAATAAAGGGTGGCAGTTGGCTTTGAAATCGGAGCTGCCAGTCAGCTGCATGATGAGTCAGGGTGGCTATGTGTTCCCTTGTGACAGTCATGTTGTGCCGTCGGCGAGTGGGCTTGGTGTTGTTGGTGTCATGTTTCTGGTGGGCTTGGCCCTGGTTATTTGGTCTTTGCCCAATTTTTCACAATTAACCGGGTACTTCTTAATTAAAAGGCCAACTTTTTTCCTTATATAAACTTGTTTCCTCGTCCTTGGCCTCGCTATTTTGCTATAAATAGGGCATCCCACCCTTTCATTTCACACACTCTCTTCTCAATCCACTCCCCTCTTTTCATATCGCAACACTCTCACACATGGCTGATCCCAATTCCAGCCAAGTTAAATCTTCAAGCCTAGGGTGTGGGAGGAGTTCGACGTAGAAGAATACGAGGAGGATAGGGTCGAGAGAAGAAGAGCTATGTGCAAAAGATGCACCTGTGTGCCGGTATTCTCAAGTACAGGTGGAACCGGTCACTTCTATCAAAACATTGTTATACACGAGATGCAACTAATTAGTTGTAGTCATTTTATTTAGAGCGAATTGTACTCTTTCTTCTTACTTAGGAATCTAAGATTTTTTAATGAGACATCAACTAATAAAGCTCACTTCTTAGTATTCTATATAAAATATTGTCTCAATTTACTATTTTTTTATTTTTTCCTTTTTTTTGATTTTTTGCAATCATTTATCGCTGGGGTATCAGTCTTTTTTTAGTGGACGCTGGGGGATTAGTCGAAACGGCCAAAATTAGAGCCCTCCCGTGCTTTACTGCTGCGGGCTGGTCCGTCTAACATGCCAAATGCTAATGGCCGCTCGGTACGGCGCGTTCAGGCTCGAGCTGCACAGGGGCTCACTCTGTGCGGAACGGCCTATTTTCGCAGCGCTGCTGCTTTTTCGTTCTTTTTTATTTTTTATTTTTCGGTTTTCTTTTATGTTTTCTTTTTTATTGTTTGTGTTTCTTTTACTTCATTTTGATTTTATTTTTAATGTTTGGCAAATCCAATTTTTTGATTCATGATTTTTAAAATTAGTTCATGATTTTTGAATTTGAAATTGGTTCATAGCGTTTTAAAGTTGGTTTATAATTTTTATAAAAATGGTTCATGATTTTCGGAGGATGTCCATGAATTTCGAAATTTGATTTATGAATTTCAGAAAGAAAAATGGTTCATGATTTTTGAAAAGTGTACATGTTTTTCTAAAAATATTCATTTTTTTCAGAAAAATTGTTTATGAATTTCCAAATTTGGTCCATGAATTTTTGCAAATTGATTTATTTTTCAAAAAAGAAAAAAAAGCGAGGTGGTTCTTCTAATCACGTGCAACAGAAATTTTCTCGTGTAGTCGTGAACCTCGTGAACCATACCGCTGGAACCTCACCGGAACGAGCAAAGGAACTAACGAGCGAACGAACGATATATAAATGGGCTGGCCCATCTCGCGTCGGCATCAGGCAGCGCGCATCGAACGGCTGACTGTTAGCATCACCCGTCTAACAGATGTACCATGCCAGATGCCAGGGCCGGAGAGCTTGGCACGGGGCCGGGACGGCACGGCCCGCCGTTAAACCGGACACAGCGTGCCGGTCCGTGCCAGGCACGTGAAGACCGTGCCGTGCCGTCCTTGTGCAGGGCTGGGCCGGCCCGATGACAAGGTTTGCCCTTGAATATGGATCGTTAATCTTGTCCCGACCCCAACGCGCCGCCGTCCGCCGCCCGCCGCCTGTCGCCAAGGTACCCTCGCGTGACTATGGCGTCGACGGAGGAGCAAGTCTCCCGTGGAGCAGTGGAGCTTCGCCTTTCATACCACGGCATCCACTACCCGGACGCGTGCGCATATCAGGCCGGCCCGGAAGATCCAGGCGATCTCCGGGAGGAGCTGGAGGTTGCCGAAGACCATGACCAGCCGGCGCGTGTCCCAAGTGGTGCATAACTCTTCCTCGGGAATTTCTCAGTACTGATCCTTTTTTTTCCGCCAGCTCAACTAGGTTTTGATCAATTATATTGCAACTGAACAGACATAGATCCTTGTGAAATTGCCCGGCGTGCCCTGGACCTCATGTTCCCACGGGAGGACAGCGATTGGAGCAACTGGAGCGCAAGGGAGGAGGGTAGTAGTGATGACGATGAACAAGTGATAGACGGGGATAAGGAGGAGACATATTGCTCAGGTAGCCAATTCTCCCTCCAGATTAAATTGTCCTTCACCACCCATAGATAATAACTATCTGTAGATTCTGCATTTACATTGGTTCTTTAGGAGAAAATGTAGTCGATGATGACTGTAGCACAGAGGAGGGCAGCGATTACCAAGACGGAGACTATTGCCAAGTGAAGAAGAAGACAAACTGCCCAGGTAGGTAATTCTCTCATCAGATGAGACAAAAGAATGTATTTGACTGCTGACTTGTTTTACATTAAATCTTCAGGAAAGTTCTACACCGAGAGCGAAGCAGAGGAGAGAGAACGCAATTGGGCAGATAACTACTCCCAACAGATTATAGACCACAATAAGCTCTGCGACGAGATCATGGCCCTGGGAGATGAGGATGATACCCCTTTACCCCCTTATCCTATGCAAGTGTTACCTGATGTAACATTTGCATGTGTAATTGAGTCATACTGCCACCACCGTGTTTACAGGACCCATGATACTTCTACAAGTGAGTTCCATTTTGCCATTCGTTCCTACTAGTAATTAATCTGCTGTTGTGCTACCTATGTATTTTCTTAGCAATCACTTACTTCTTTCTTCACTTCAATATTCTCAGCCCCATCAACTCTCGGACATCGCACACCAAAAGCTATGCTACAAATTTTTTCTATGCGTTTATCAAGCTCAGAGCCCTCGCCCCCCTCTAGTGTGTATGGGATATTTGCCGTTCGGGATTACCTTGACCAACGCCGGAATTATGTCTTTAACCGTTCTAGGGTTGATGCTGTCACGATTCCAAAGCAGGTAACTAAGGCTTGTTTTCCTCCCAAAATAATCAAGCTTGTTTTGTTTAAGAATATGTTGGCTGTTGAACCATGATGTCAACCCTATGATATTTGTCTGTTAGCTTCTTTGATTTGTCTCCCATTGCTTGCATCTATTAAAAGATTTTAGAGCCCAGGTTAATTTATTTCTCAATGTTCAAGTGATCTTCCTTTTTTGTTGTTAAGCATTAGTAATCAACCCATCAGATCGGAACCACTAACATGCAAAAGCCGGTCATCTTATTAATATACTTCAGTATAAACACACACCCTATATCTTCTTTCTTGTTACCCATGGACATTAAGACGGTTATAACTCCAACTAGCGGCAATCTGATCTGGCATGTTACAGTGTGATACTTGTAGATGTTTAGCAGCTGATAACATAAAATAATTGTAGAAGGGAGAAAGTTACATTAAAGGCACATGCATGTCTTACATATTAAAACAAGTTTGGAAAAAAATGCACCCTTGGGATGGAGTTAGTATCACTCAATAGTTAATTTTAACATGAGCATGTTTATCTTACCGAGTTTGTTCTGTTGGTACATGCTAATGTATTTGAAAGTAGATATTGTGGGGAGACGTGGATGGCGAAGGGGCACTATACTTTTTACAAGCGTATAACTGAAATAAGAATACCGTGTTATGACATAGATGCATGGACAGTTTATTTGTTTACATTAAGTAATGCAGTGTTAGCAGATACACTCAAGAATAATCTAAAATGTTGCTTCAAAACCAATGAATGTACACACTTCCCACTTAATGAAGTGATCATGCATAGTAAAAATATTCCAAGGCATGCAGACCTAGCTAATATGTCGATTATTAGCTGTTTGATCGTATCTAGGACCATGATGAATTTATGTTTGAATCATGAATTTTTCCTATGTACCTGATATGAAGTTATCCACACACAAGAGGTCTACTTATAACCGCCACTTTCATATATGTTACTATAGTCTACACTTCTAAACATTTTCTCGCTAATTCTGTATTGACCTCAACTTGATTCAACATGGCAGAATTTTAGCAGACAACTCTGCATATATTGTCTAGCTAAAACTTTCATTATGACATGTTGCACCTCCTCTTATTCCTTCTAGTACAAGTATTAAAATTCACAAGGTTCATGCTTCATGGTGCTAATCTATTCTGATATGTGATGCTCACAAATGTTGACTAGCTGACAAGATATATAATTGTAAAAGGGATACAATTACACTTGTCACATGCGTGTCTTGTGTATTGAAACAAATGTGGAAATAAATCCACCCTCGAGATGGAGTGAGTTGTTAATTTGAACACGAGCATGTATATCTTACTGAGTTTGTTCTGTTGATACATTCTGATGTATTTGGAAGCGGATATTGCTCATCAGTTCTAACAAGATGTTAAATTGTAGGATTCCTTTGTCTTACCTCTTTGTAGCCCTTGTCGAGGAATGTACGTACCAGATAAGGCATTGTTTGAAGTCGATCTTTGGGGAAAGAAGGAAGGGGATGAATCAGCTGACAAGCAGCTATTCTCTGCATATGTTGAGATTGATATCATTTTAGAATATGATGGCCTGACTTGTGGACGGATTCCTGGTGATAATTGCAATTTGGACATAATTTATACTGTCCTTTCAGAAAGTGTTGAGGCTGTAATACAAGTCTATGCAAAGGTTGACCATCCTCATGATGTGAGGTTCACTGCTTCTAGCACTGGATATTATAGGCATGGAGTTGTGCTGTTTGATGACAAATTATTTGGGAGCGAAAAATTATTCCAGCATATCGTCGCAGTGAAAGCAAATGAAAAGTTGGATGTTGTTTTAGAAGTGGACAATTCGTTGTTCAAGTGGACTTTTCAGGATGAATATGTCGGAGCTGTTGTTTCTCCTGATGACTCGATCTTTGAGTATGGCCATTTTTTCGTTAGAGTGATGTTTGCTCCAAAAGACTGTCAGTGAAGGTCAGCTCCAACATTCTGGCTGGAACTCATAAGAACAAGAGAAAATTTCTGTTGCTGTTGTTAGTCTTGTGAATGAGTAGTAGCAGTCGAATTTCTCTTGGCAAGCCATAGGTAAACAACATAAGTCTGTGGTCTGACTTATATTACATGCCTATGTAATATCTTCACCTCCTTAAAATTCAGGATGCAAGTGGGCAGGTCTGCGGAGTGCCTGCCTTTGGCCGCATCAGCCGCAAGGACAACATGCCAGATTTGCAGGTGGACGTTTTGTGGACAGCATGCGGAAGTGGATCCTAGACGGAAAAACTTGAAGGCTTTGGGGACTGCCCGCATGTGCCCCGAGCCTCTGAAATTCTACAGCAGGGAGCAGCATTTTGAAGGCAATAGCATGCACAACAGTATGATGTTTTTATGAACAGGCAATTCCTATATCAAATTGGTGCATTACATTACCACAAAACCAGATAATTTATACAGATCAAAATCAATAATCTTTGTATAACATAATAACAAAGAAAAATAATTGACAATTCTGCACTAGAAAATCCGTGGCAACAAAAAAAAATCCTGCTGTTTCCTAGATGAAGCAGAACATGGTCTAAGTTCCCTCACCATAGCAAACAAGACTTTCACCATGATGCTAGAGCAGGTTAAGCTTACACTGAAGCTATTATTCTTGGAGACGTGATATACTTTTCGTAAGCTTTTTATACAAGTCATGCCTCGAGATAAGATACTAGTCAAGAACCAATCTGAATGATACTGGCTAATTCAAACTGACTGTTGCCTTAACTAGTCACTCTTCATACTATTCTGCTTCCTACATTATGCAATTTTTTGCGAACACGCAATAGCTTTGCCGTGTCAATCATTGTTTTGTTTTTTCTTTGTGCTGCAGTACGTAAAGCTGGAGCAATCAGGCCTGTGTTCATGGCGTTTGACATGCCACCCCCTCGTGGTCTGCTCTTGTAGGCAGCATAATTGTCGAAATCACACCTTGTTCTGCATTTCCTCTTTCTTCCTAGAGATCATGTTTTTTCTTTCCCTCATGCCATCTGTGTGACTTACGGGAGATCTACTCGGAGACATCTTCATGGGTGCGCCCACCACACCGCCTTCGACTTCGGGGAGAGCAGGATTGAGTTTGCCGAATCTCCGTGAGGGCTTGGTTCTTTGTGGTCGCAGCGACTCCGGTGTATCAGGGCGGGTATTGACATACATACTGCGAGCAGGTTTATAAGTTGCGAGGTCAAGTAGAAACCTATTAGAAATGAAAACACATTTTTAGAACAATTGGGAGTGTTTGTTTGGAAAGTTTATTTGAGGAACACCATGGTCCATATCGGAATTTGCAAACAAGCATACATACGCGAGCCAATACATGTGCTGAATAGTGCACTTATTCTAAGGCTCTTCTCGATCGCGAGCCCAAACACCGCGCGATCGTCGACCGTCCATCAGTGGTTGGCGACGATCTCCTGCGCCTTGGTTTCGTACTGGAACTTGTAGGTGCTGACCTTGGAGCTGTCGGCGGAGAAGATGAAGAGCCCTGGCAGCTTGTTCTGGCGCAGCAGCTCCTTGGCGGCGCTGATGCCTTGGTCCGGCGAGAGCAGCCCCGTGACGTCGCCGGTCTTAAAGCTGGCCAGGACCTTGGCGCCAGGGTAGTTGGCCTGCTGTTGGTCGTAGAACATCACGTAGGTCTTGACGTCCGTGTTGGCGCCATAGCCGTAGAACTGGAAGTTGACATAGTCGATGACGCGGGAGTACCTGCTCCACAGCGGCTTGTAGTACCTCTGCACGGTGTCGTCCTCGAACGGCGCGATGGAGGTGGTGATGTTGGGGAACTTGGCCTTGAGCTGGGTCAGCAGCCGGCCGATGCACTCCACGAAGGTGTCCACGCTCACGCCGTCGGCGAAGCGCTCGTAGTCCACATCCACGCCGTCCAACCCGTACTGGGTGATGAGGGCCGAGAGGGACGCCACGGCGTTGGCCACCCACGAGCCCACGGACCTCGGCGTGAAGGACAGCTTCACCACGTCCTGCACGCTGTCGCCGCCGATGCCGAGCATCACGCTCACGTTGGGGTGCGCCGCCTTCACGGCGGCCACGTCCGCGCGGGAGAGGTTGGCCGTGTCCCAGAACGCGCTGAACACGCCGTTGGTCGGCGTCGGCGGCGCCTGCTGGTTCACCGGCGTGTAGTCGATGGCGAAGGCCAGGATGAAGTTGAAGCTCAGCCCCGGGTTCACGGGCACGTCGGAGAAGCGGACGTTCTTGAACTGCGCGCCGATGTACTCCCGGAACAGATACCCGTTCGTCATTGTGATGCGATGCGATGGATCGAGCCCGTGGTGGTGAGGATTAACACGCTGCTGCGTTGCTGTTGCTAAATACTCCATGGATATCCTTGGGTGGGCAGGTGAAGGATGTGCTCCGTTCTAATTACGAGTTGTTGGTGCGTCACATCAGTACAGCTCTCCGATCAGTACGTGTATGATATTCGGGACTAGAAGTTGACGAATTTGCAACATGCTGTAATGCTTCTAGCTGTCCTAATACTAGCAAGTACTACAATAATATCTACTCAGCCGGCTATAGCATGTTAGTACTATAACCAACCGCCCACTCTCCAAAACTTGCTCTAATTTGGATAAGCGTGTTTTAAATACCAAGAGTGGGTCACAAAAGCTTTTAATGTCGAATACACCATCTTTTTCGAGAAAAGTCGAATACACCATCATCTAGTAGGTAAGGAAAAAATCTATGCATACACCAGCTAAGCTGCTCCGGTTGCATGCAACTGTGCAACAAACCTTCTACAATGGTGTCTTTTTTTCCCTTTTAAGATCAGCTCCAACTGTTGGAGCTCTCAGAAGGAAACGCCGAACATACAAGACGTCTTTAGAGGGCTTGGACAACACTGCCGGCGGAAAAGTGAGAGCATTTTCTCAGTTACGCTCCCACCCCCTTTGGACCGGTGTCTCATGGGATCGTTGGATGAATTTTGGGCGATTTTAGTAATTGGGCCACTAGAGGGTGCAACTGGGCGAATTTTCTCTTGTCGGTGCAAAAAAAGAGACCTGGGGGGCGCTTTTGGGGGCTGGCTAGAGACTAACTGTGCAATAGACTATTGGTTTGATAACCTTGGTTTCATAATTAAGGAAAAACTTATTGATGTGCTCATCATACCTTTTTCTTAGGGTTTCCCAACGAAGCTCTACAGTGATCTAAGCTCATCACTAAGCTATCTTCTAGTACTGTTGCTGGTGTGTGAGTGCTTGAAGTTATTTCCTTTAGATTGTCCAACTATATTTTTTTGTTTCTTGTTTTTATTTTTCACTAGTTAGGCTTAATGGAAAACAACAACAAAATTAGAGAGATTTATAGTATTTTTTATGAGTTAGGACATGAAGTGTTTGAAGAGAAAATTAAAAAACTAATGGAACTTTCTTGCATGCTAATAGCAATATTATTAGTATGAATTTTTTGAACATCATTGTTGCTAATGCTATGGAAATGTCTAAGCTTGGAGAAGCTAGTTTTTATAAAAATGATCTTTTTAGTTTCCCAGTTTTAGAGGAGAAAATTTACTCTGATGATACTTTATCTCCCATATGTGATAATTGTAATGATGCTTGTGATATTTTAAATCCACATACTAAAAGTGTCCCTTTTAAAATACCTATGAAAATTGTTGAACGTGTTATGAATAACTGCTATTTTGGAGATGGAACTGCCCATCCTGGTGATCATTTACTCTTTATACATGAATTATACGAGTTGTTCAAGTGTGCGGGTATTTTGATGGACCAAGTTAAGAGAAAGCTAATCTCTTTATCACTTAAGGACAAAGCAAGGGAGTGGTATGAACTACTAGATGATCCTCATCATTCTAAGTGGAATGAACTTGAATCTCTCTTTTACTCTAAATTTTATCACTTAAGGAACTTGGAACGTCGACGAGAGTCAAATTCCCTAGGATATCGATCACGATTCGGGAATTACTGCAAACAAGCATCCGTACGCACGCGAGCCAATACATGTGCTGAACGGTGCACTTATTCTAAGGCTCTTATCGATCTCGCGAGCCCAAACACCGTGCGACCGTCCTCTCGCTCAGTGGTTGGCGACGATCTCCTGCGCCTTGGTTTCATACTGGAACTTGTAGGTGCTGACCTTGGAGCTGTCGGCGGAGAAGATGAAGAGCCCCGACAACTTGTTCTGGCGCAGCAGCTCCTTGGCGGCACTGATGCCTTGGTCTGGCGAGAGCAGCCCCGTGACGTCGCCGATCTTGAAGCTCGCCAGGACCTTGGCGCCGGCCAGGGTAGTTGGCCTGCTCCGTGCCGGTCGTAGAACATCACGTAGGTCTTGACATCCGTGTTGGCGCCGTAGCCATAGAGCTGGAAGTTGACGTAGTCGATGACGCGCGAGTACCTGCTCCACAGTGGCTGATGCTGCACTCAACGGGGAGGAAGAGTGCTTCGTTGGAAATCCGAAGAGCAAGGTATGAAGAGTACAACAACAAGATTTCCCTCAGTAGAAACCGAGGTTATCAAACAAGAAGGAGGAAGGAAACGTCACACAGGTGTTGGAAGCAACGTGGATACCTGCACAACACAACCTCAAAACTCTGTCCCAACGAATCAGTGAGGTTGTCAAGCTCACCAGTTTGTTGTAACAAAGGATTAAACGTATGGTGTGGAAGGTAATGGTTTGCAGCAAGTAAACAAGTAACAGTGGAAGATGTATCAATGGTAAAGATTGGACCAGGGTCCATAGTTTACTAGAGGTGCTCTCCTTAGATAAACAACATGGCATGAGGGGTAAACAAATTACAGCGAGGCAATTCACAGGAACTGAGCAAGGCATAACAATGCAATTACTAACCAGAAAGATCCTATGAGGTTGATTGGGCAATACAACAATATACATAGACCGTAATCCAACTGCATCTATGACTAGAAGTCCACCTTCAGGTTATCATCCGAACCCCCTCCAGTATTAGGTTGCAAGCAACAGACAACTGCTTTAAGCAAAGTGTGTAAGGTAAACAGTCCACATGTTCAATAAACAAGAGACCGTTGTTTTCTTCCTAGTAGCAACAACACATCTACAACCGAAGATATTATTGTCACTTCCCTTGGAAACTAGAAGCATGAACCCACTATCGAGCATAAATACTCCCTCTTGGAGTCACTAGCAACTACTTGGCCAAGATAACCACTAGCAATGGAGAGCATGCAAGATCACAAACAACACAGACATGATAGAATCATAAAGATAAAACCATTAATCAAACCAACATAATAATCTCAATATCCATCGGATCCACGCAAACACAACATGCATGATTACAAATAGATTAGATCTTGATCATGAACGGAGCTCACAAGATCTATACATGAAAGCACAAAGGAGGAGATACAACCATCTAGCTACTACACGGACCCATAGTCCAAGGTGGAACTACTCACAAATCATACCGGAGAGAAGGCCTTCGAGATGATCTCCCCTCCGGCAGGGTGCCGGGAAGAGCTTGAGATCCCCCGATCTAGGGACGATGGTGGCGATGGCTACAGACGGTTTCGTGGAATATTGATCGGGTACTGAGAGTTTATGCATTAGAGGCTTCTTATAGGCGAAGAGGGAGACCGAGGCGGCCAAACCCTAGCCTAGGCGTAGGCTAGGTCCCACCCGCGCCTGGGGGGGGGGTCTGGCCCCTCTGGCCGACCCCTCGGTCTCTCCTCTAGACTTCTTGTTCCCCACGGAAAGTTATTGACTTTGTCCTTCGTCCCGTCCAATTCCGAGAATATTTCTTTACTAACTTTTCTGCAAAAACAGCAGAAAATAGGCATCTGGCACTGTTGCAACTTGTTAATAGGTTAGTACCAGAAAACATGTAAAAATCACCTGAAAGTATAGACAAGTAAAGCAAAGTAGATACTAAACAAGCATGAAGCATCAAAAATTATAGATACGTTTCCAACGTATCAGCATCCCCAAGCTTAACTCCTACTCGTCCTCGAGTAGGTAAGTGATAAAAGAATAATTTTTGAGGTGACATGCACCCTCACAATAAAGATCCAACCATTTGCAAGCATTGAAAGCTAGGATCAAAGAACTCTAAACATGTGCATGAAAGATGGAGTTCTAACAATAGGACATAGTAACTGTGCATGCAACATGGCAAGCTACAAACAAAGATCATGAATAATATGCATTGAAAAACGTTTGTTTGTTTCACATATAGAAAACATAGCATAGTGACAATCATCTTGTCTATCATAGAGTAGCAATATAATTCATAGGACACCTGCAAAGTTCACAAGGGTGACTAGAAACAGATAGCACATGAACAAGTAATAACACACTATGCATCAATTAATAAGCTTTGGAACACTGCACACAGAATGACAACTATGCTCTCTTAATGGTGCCTAAAGGTAGAAAGTGGAGACTCAAATAATGATGGAAGAAAGGCATTTTTGTAAAGGAAGCGGGGATTTACAAGTTTCAAAAAGAGCTTCAAAAATTATGGTACTTATTAGCTTTCAGCCCTCATTGCCCCTATCATAAGCATCTTGAAGTGGTTAAGGTTAAAGTGGCAAAGCTGGAGTATATGCTTGACGAAGTATAAGTTGGCAATCTCATGCCCCTTGAATACGAGGGCCACACCTCATGCATACTCAACTTTGGGTCCAGGTAAGTTCTTGTCACTATAAGTATTTGCATATCATTGAGAACCGCCAACGGGGTACACCTTGCACATGGTACAGGAGCTTTCCCATAACCAAAATGACAAGGCAAGCAGACAATGAGCATCTCAGCAATTCTTCTTATGTACCATGGGAATATGGTGCTTTTTTCTCTCTTTTCTCTTTTCCTCAATGTGTCTCTCTTTTTTTTATAAGAAGATTGCTTCATAGATGTCACTATGGTGATGTTGCAAGTTTCCACCATGATTAGGCATGGCTTAGGCTAGCGGCACAGGCGTTTCTCTAACACAGAATACAAACTCCATGGACTTACAAGTTCCCACTTCATTTCACACCGGTAACATCCATAGACAAAAGAGCATGATATCAACGGAGTACAAAAAGTACAAGTGCAATGTTGAAAATGTTCTCTGTGACAGAACGATTCTGCTAATACCAACTTACAAGTGCAAGCATATACAACAAAGTTGCCTCAATGGTTCAAGTTTATTAGGGGCAAATAATAAATTGTGCCATCAAATTAGTGAGGGCTTTAATCACTAAGTTTTCACATAACAAAATAGTTTTTAATTGGAAGATAGTTGAAAACAAGAATATACTTGGAATGGTGTAACACACCATGTATAGGAGTTTATAGTGGACACTTTGGAATAACTTGGTTTCTTGGGAGTTGGAAGCATGAGTAGAACTTACTCATAAAAGTGGAGGCTAGCAAAATACTGGGAGCAACCAACTAAGAGAGCAATAATGGCCATAATTATGCAATGCAACAAAGCAAACTAATCAAAGCAAAGAGTGGTATTACAAGTCAAGGACTAAATGATCATAGAGGCTAATGGTGACTTGTCATAGTCATAAAATGGTGTAAGCATGTGCCAAGTCAACCCAAGAAAAACATCAAAGGAGAATACCACAATATATGCTTTTGCATGCTAAAACAACGCATAATTTCTTCAAGGCACACTAAGCAATCCCAATTGTTTGGAACAAGACATGCTACAACAATAATCAATAAGCATAATGCTAAAACAACACCTATCATGTCATGCTAAAGTCTAAGTCACAGTCAATGCAATCTCCTCTTGCACTTCAAGCAAGAACTTATTACTCCTTTCCAAACACCAAGCAAACTTATTTGCAAAATAACACAGCGAGAACGAGGGTCCAAACTTCTTTATTCAAGAAACTAAACAACCTAAGCAAAGCAAACAAAAACTAAGATGCTCCAAGAACAACACAACTGTGCATGAAACAATAAAAGTGAAGTGTCTAGACATACCTGAGCTTTTTATTGATGAAGAAGGGGATGCCTTGGGCATCCCCAAGCTTTGACGCTTGTACCTCTTGGATATTTCTTGGGGTGACACCATGGTGGCATCCCCAAGCTTGAGCTTTTTTCCATTCTTCATCTAATTGCATCACTCTCTCTCTCTACACCTGAATTTTTTCCTTCATACAAAACTTCACACAATCTTCATTAGCAACATTAGCTTATTCAAAAGATATTAGACCACTGGCAAAGCTTTGGAACACCAAGGCTTTTCACTAAAAACACAAGATACTGAAGTAACTCCTTCAAATAAACTCAATTTATCCGAAGAGATCTCAAAAAAAGAATCAATAAGAAGCAAATGCAAATAATGGCAGAAATCTGTCAAAACAGACCAACAGGTAGAAACGAATTTGTTTGAACATCTTCTATTGCTTAAATAAAAAAGTGTTGAACTAATTAAAGTTAGCCAACATACTGGGGGATTTATTCGTAAATTTTGAGCTCAATCCGAGTTACAGAGCCTCCTCACGATTTGTTTTGGTGGAGGACAGAAATCTGTTTCGGGATAGCAACTCCCCAAATCTTACTTCCCTCTCATTAGAGGTCATTCTTGGCACAAAAAGCAAACAAAAAGAATAAGGAGAGGTCATTACAGAAGTAATAACTTCCAATACTCAAGGAAACTCTTGGGGTATCTCCCAACAAGTACTTTTCTTTAATGCCTTTAAGTTAGGCACAAGAAGCAAGAAGAATCAAGTATTTTCAAATAAAGAAGCATTAACATCAAATCTTGCTTTTAAAGGAGGAGCAAAAAGCAACTTCTCTCTCCTCATAGGTAAGTGTTCAATACTCCCTCCGTCCTAGAGTGTAAGTCACAATCCTCTAATATCTTGGCCCAAGGCTTAACGTGATTGGGGCTGAAATTGTGACTAATTAGGCCGGACTGTGATGCCTCGTATTTGGTACAACCAATAAACAGCCCATAATTACTGCATGCATGATGGATGTGCTAAACCGATGCATGTGGAGGAGAGAAAGGTGCGGGCTGCATGTGCTAATTAACTCCAATTAATGCAAAATTGTGCCTTATTTGCTTCATATGTGGGACAATCTGAAAATGAGATTGTGACTTACACTCTAGGACGGAGGGAGTACCTTTCTTGAATGGAAATTAATATTTGATGGTGCCTTCTTTCATATCAATGATGGCACCAACTGTTCTAAGAAAAGGTCTTCCCAAATTAATAGGACAAGAAGCATTGTATTCAACATCTAAAACATAGAAATCCACAGGGACATAAGCATTGTTAACCATAATGAGAACATCATTAATAGTCCACATGAGTTTCTTCTTAGCATTATCATTGAGTGGGACATTCAAATAACAATCTTCTAATGGTGGTAAATCAAGCTTTCCTAAATCTTCCTAGGCATAATAGAGATACTAGAACCAAGATCACATGAAGCTTTGCGATCAAAGTCATTCACTTGCATATTAATAATGGGTTCCCAACTATCTTCTACTTTCCTAGGAATAGAAGCTTTGTGTTTTAGCTTCTCTTCCTTAATCTTAACAAGAGCATATGTAATGTGTTTGGTAAAGGCAACATGCATATCACTAGCATCGGGACTTCTAGCAAGCTTTTGTAGGAACATAATCACTTCAGAAATATCGCAACCATCAATATCAAAATCAAACTTAGCATCACTAGTAGTAGGATCAATAGGCTTAGGCATAGTAGGAGGAGGAAGAAGTTTGATGTCCCTTTATTCCATGGCAACAGCTCCAGAAATTACTTGATGGTACACTCAACAGGGAGGAAGAGTGCTTCGTTGGAAACCCCAAGAGCAAGGTATGAAGAGTACAACAACAAGATTTCCCTCAGTAGAAACCGAGGTTATCAAACTAGAAGGAGGAATGAAACGTCACACAGGTGTTGGAAGCAACGTGGAGACCTGCACAACACAAACTCAAGACTCTGTCCCAATGAATTAGTGAGGTTGTCAAGCTCACCGGTTTGTTGTAACAAAGGATTAAACGTATGGTGTGGAAGGTAATGGTTTGCAGCAAGTAAACAAGTAACAGTGGAAGATGTATCAATGGTAAAGATTGGACCAGGATACATAGTTCACTAGAGGTGCTCTCCTTAGATAAACAACATGGCATGAGGGGTAAACAAATTACAGTGAGGCAATTGACAGGAACTGAGCAAGGCATAACAATGCAATTACTAGCCAAAAAGATCCTATGAGGTTGATTGGGCAATACAACAATATACATAGACCGTAATCCAACTGCATCTATGACTAGAAGTCCACCTTTAGGTTATCATCTGAACCCCCTCCAGTATTAAGTTGCAAGCAACAGACAACCGCTTTAAGCAAAGTGTGTAAGGTAAATAGTCCACATGTTCCATGAACAAGAGACCGTTGTTTTCTCCCTAGTAGCAATAGCACATCTACAACCGAAGATATTATTGTCACTTCCCTTAGAAACTGGAGGCATGAACCCACTATCGAGCATAAATACTCCCTCTTGGAGTCACTAGCAACTACTTGGCCAAGATAACCACTAGCAACGGAGAGCATGCAAGATCACAAACAACACAGACATGATAGAATCATAAAGATAAAACCATTAATCAAACCAACATAATAATCTCAATATCCATCAGATCCCAGCAAACACAACATGCATGATTACAAATAGATTAGATCTTGATCATGAACGGAGCTCACAAGATCTATACATGAAAGCACAAAGGAGGAGATACAACCATCTAGCTACTACATGGACCCATAGTCCAAGGTGGAACTACTCACAAATCATACCGGAGAGAAGGCCTCCGGGATGATCTCCCCTCCGGCAGGGTGCCGGGAAGATCTTGAGATACCCCCGATCTAGGGACGATGGTGGCGGCGACTACAGACGGTTTCGTGGAATATTGATCGGGTATTGAGAGTTTCTGCATTGGAGGCTTCTTATAGGCGAAGGGGGAGACCGAGGCGGCCGCCAGGGCGGCCAAACCCTAGCCAGGCGCGGGTTAGGGCCCACCCACGCCTGGGGGGGTGTCTGGCCCCTTTGTCCGACCCCTCGGGATCTCCTCTGGACTTCTTGTTCCCCACGGAAAGTTATTGACTTTGCCCTTCGTCCCGTCCAATTCCGAGAATATTTCTTTACTAACTTTTCTGAAACAAAAAACAGCAGAAAACAGGCATCTGTCACTGTTGCAACTTGTTAATATGTTAGTACCAGAAAACATGTAAAAAGCACCTCAAAGTGTTGACAAGTAAAGCAAAGTAGATACTAAACAAACATGGAGCATCAAAAATTATAGATACGTTTCCAAAGTATCAGCAGCTTGTAGTACCTCTGCACGGTGTCGTCCTCGAACGGCGCGATGGAGGTGGTGATGTTGGGGAACTTGGCCTTGAGCTGGGTCAGCAGCCGGCCGATGCACTCCACAAAGGTGTCCACGCTCACGCCATCGGCGAATCGCTCGTAGTCCACGTCCACGCCGTCCAGCCCGTACTGGGTGATGAGGCCCGAGAGGGATGCCACCACGTTGGCCACCCACGAGTCCACGGACCTCGGCGTGAAGGACAGCTTCACCACGTCCTGCATGCTGTCGCTGCCTATGCCGAGCATCATGCTCACGTTGGGGTGCGCGACCTTGACGGCGGCCATGTCCGCGCGGGAGAGGTTGGTCGTGTCCTAGAACGCGCTGAACACGCCGTTGGTCGGCGTCGGCGGCGCCTGCTGGTTCACCAGCGTGTAGTCGATGGCGAAGGCCAGGATGAAGTTGAAGCTCAGCCCCGGGTTCACGGGAACATCGGCGGTAGTCGATGGCGAAGGCCAGGATGAAGTCTTGAGGATTAACGAGTTGTTGTGTTGCTGCTAAATACTCCATGGATATCCATGGGTGGGCTAGTGAATGATGTGCTCCATTCTAATTACGAGTTGTTGGTGCGTCACATCAGTACATCTCTCTGCTCAGTACGTGTATGATACTATTTGGGACTAAAAGTTGATGAATTTGCAACATGCTGTAATGCTTCTAGTCTAGTTGTCCTAATAGCAAGTATACTACAATAATGTCTACTTAGTTTTTACTATAGCCAACCGTCCACTCTCCTATTAAACTTGCTCACTTGAATAAACGTGTTTTAAATAAGTGTGGGTCACAAAAGCTTTTAATGCCGAATACACCATCTTGGTAGGTAAGAAATGTTAGATCCTATGAGGATCATCTAGCTCAAGATTTGAGCCACAAAGATGAGAATCAGGGGTGTGTACCTTGATCTAGAGGTCCAGCCATGGCCCCCTCTTGATTTGCTTCACCTGATCCTTGTTGATGTAGATATGAGGATTCTTCCTAGTACTTTAGATGCTTGCTTGATCAGTGAGCTGGGGAATAGAGAGAGAGCACTGCTGTGTGTATTAAGTGATCATCTCTAACCCTAGAGCCCCTATTTATAGCATCTGCACTAGGGGAAACCACATCAATGGATGGACGGCCAGGATGCTCCTGATCAGGGCATCCAATGGCTGTTAATCAACAACCCCTTAAAGGCCATTAATTTGACTTAGATTAATCACATTAATTTTTAGATCACTGCAGATCACATATATCCAACATTCTCCCCCTTGATCGAAAGGATAAACTTATAAACTCATTTCTCAACAAAACAGCATATGAGACAACAGAATTACAACGGCCATGAAGTACCGCAGAACCCAGTTACTACAATATGCCACTTTATTTCAAAACAAAGCTTCTTAAACTTAGGAGCTCCAAAAAGTTATATTTATTACAAACTTATGAGCTCAGCTCTTTGTTGAAACTTGTACAGAGACAATAAATTGAAATGGTCAGTTAAGTACCATTGAACTAATTGACTATAGTACATCATTCCATCGAAGAGAAGAACCCTTCTTAGCTTATGGGGAGATGGTGTCATAACGGTCCCAATTCCAGGATCAAAAGCTTTCTGCCAATCCCATGTTAACAACATGCTCTTTAAACACACTAGGCGGCAAACCTTTCGTAAGTGGATCCGCTAACATTGCGTTAGTCCTTATATGCTTAATACTTATTGTCTGATCCTGGACTCTATCTTTCACAACAAGATACTTGATGTCAATGTGTTTGGCAGCACCACTTGACTTGTTGTTACTCGAATAGATCACTGCGGGCTGATTATCGCAGAAAAGAGTGAGTGGCTCAGATATACTATCAATCACCCTAAGCCCAGAATGAAATTCTTCAGCCATACTGCCTGCCCTGTTGCCTCGTAACATGCCACAAACTCTACCTGCATTGTTGACGATGCAATAACACTTTGCTTGGTGCTTTTCCAAGAAATAGCACCTTCTGCAAGGGTGAATATGTAACCCGATGTGGATTTCTTAGTATCAACACACCCCGCAAAATCAACATCTGAATAACCCACCACCTTGAGGTTATCAGTTCTCTTATATGTGAGCATGAGGCCTTTAGTACCTTGCAAATAACGTAAAGCTTTCTTAGTAGCCTTCCAGTGATCCAACCCTGAATTAGACTGATATCTGCCAAGCATCCCGGTTATGAATGCTAAGTCAGGGCGAGTGCACACTTGTGCATACATCATACTTCTAATGATTGAAGCATAAGGAACTGACTTCATTTGCGCAGATTCATAATCATTACTTGGGCACTGGAAAGTCCCAAACTTATCGCCCTTGACAATAGGAGCAGGCGAGGCTGAGCACTTATGCATATTGAAATTTTTGAGTACCTTCTCAATATACGCTCTTTGTGATAGCCCCAAGATTCCTCTGGATCTATCTCGGTGAATTTGAATGCCTAAGACATAAGCGGCTTCACCAAGATCTTTCATGTCAAACTTTGAAGAGAGAAATCTTTTAGTTTCCAGTAGCATATTCTTATCGCTACTGGCTAAGAGTATGTCATCAACATACAGTATCAGGAAGACAAAATTGCTCCCCCTAAACTTCACATAAATTCAATTGTCCACTTCATTCTCCTTGAAACCAAAATTCTTTATGACTTGATCAAACTTGAAGTACCATTGCCTTGAGGCTTGCTTCAATCCATAAATGGACTTCTTAAGACGACATCCTAAATGTTCTTTTACTTCCATAACAAAACCTTCCGGTTGATCCATGTAAACATCCTCATGTAAGTCACCATTCAGAAATGTCGTTTTGACATCCATCTGATGCAACTCTAGATCATAATGAGCCACAAGTGCCATTATAATTCTGAATGAGTCCATATAAGAGACAGGTGAAAAAGTCTCATTATAATCAATACCTTTTCTTTGAGTGAAACCCTTAGCCACAAGCCTTGCTTTGAACCTTTCGATATCACCCTTGGAGTCACGTTTGGTCTTATAGACCCATCTGCTGCCCAATGTTTTGGCTCCTTTAGGAATCTCTACTAAGTCCCATACATCATTAATGCTCATGTACTTCATTTCATCTTTCATAGCATCAAGCCATTCTGATGAATGATCACTTTGTATGGATTCCTTAAACGATGCAGGATCATCATCCAACATCGACTCATTTATATCCTCACTCATATAAGTCACATAATCATCAGGAATAGCAAACTTTCTAGCCCGCTTTGACCTTCTAAGAGGTGCATTATTTGGTACCTCAATCACAACTTCAGGCTGCTGAGCATCTTCCGTAGAAGTATCATTAGATGTGGACTCTGACGGAGTCACGGGTATCTCAACAGGAGTAGGATTAGCAGTCCTCACAACTGGAGTTGAAAACTCAACATGAACAGGAAACATTGATTCTTGGATCATAGGTACCGGGTCATATTCCTGTTTCTCCTCTAAGGTTATTTCCCTGGGAGTCATACTCCCCCCTCAACATATCACTTTCCAAGAACACAGCGTGTCTTGTTTCAACAAACTTAGTGAATTGCTTTGGACAATAGAAACGATATGCCTTAGATTTGTCAGGATAACCAATGAAATGGCAGCTGACAGTCTTGGGGTCTAACTTTCCCATAATTGGATTGAAAACTCTTGCCTCACCAGGTCAGCCCCACACATGAAAATAACTCAGGGTAGGTTTTCTCCCAGTCCATAATTCATACGGTGTTTTCGGCACCGATTTACTGGGGACCTTATTAAGAATATGTGCAACTGTCTTTAGAGCTTCTACCCATAAACCAAGCGGCAAAGTAGAGTGACTTAACATACTCCTTACCATATCCATAAGAGTACGATTCCGCCTTTCAGCGACTCCATTTTGCTGAGGTTCGCCCGGTGCTGAATACTGAGCAACAATACCATTTTCCTGTAGGAACTTAGCAAAAGGTCCAGGAATTTGGCCATAAGAAGTGTGTCTTCCGTAGTACTCACCACCACGGTCAGACCTTACAACTTTGATCTTTTGACCAACCTGATTCTCAACTTCAGCTTTAAATATTTTAAACTTTTCTAATGCCTCAGATCTTTCTTTGATAGGATAGATGTATCCAAAGAGGGAGAAGTCATCAGTGAATGTTATGAAGGAATCAAAACCATCCACTGATTTCACATTACACGGACCACAGATATCCATGTGAACAATTTCCAAAACTCCCGTGCTTCGATTTGCACCTTTCTTAATTCTCTTAGCATATTTCCCTTTGATGCAATCAACACAATGACCAGATCTGCATCTAAGAAATTTAAAGGATGAAGAACTTGTTCCTTAATGAGACACTTGATTCCCCCCTCGAAATATGGCCCAGACGATAGTGCCATGGTTTCGAAGAAGTCTCATCATCATCGCGCTTACGCTTGGTACTAATATTTACATTAGAGGAAGCATTAAATTCACTTATGGAATCACTTAAGGAAACAAGATAAAGTTTGTCTTGTCGGAAGGCAAGACCAACATCATTATTGTCAAACATAATTATACATCTCTTGTTCCCAAAGTCACAGTGAAAACCATCATCATCTAAGCATGAGACAAACACAAGGTTTCGTCTCATAGAGGGTACATAAAGTACGTTACGTAAATGAAGCATAAAGCCGCTATGGAGCATAAGTGAGAACTCTCCAATAGCCTCAGCCTCAACACCATTAGCAACTCTAATGGTTCTTTCCCCTCTTCTTAGGGTCCTCTTCATATCGAATCCCTGTAAGGAGTTTGCAACATGAATTGTTGCACCTGAGTCAACCCACCATGTATTGGTGGCATAATGTACATAAATGGATTCATCAACAAAAGTTATAACATTAGTACCTTTCTTATTGAGCCATTTCATGAACCCAATACAATCCCTCTGGACGTGTCCACTTTTTCCACAAAAGCGACATCCATTAGGATCTTTACCATCAGCATTAGGGGGTACATCTGCATTAGGAGCTTTGTTAGGGTTCTTTTGCTGAAAGAACTTAGAAGATTGCCCTTTATCTTTAAACTGAGCAGGCTTAGGCTTTATAAAAAATTTCTTCTTCTGAGAATGCTTGAACTGATTGACATAATCAACTCGTCCAGCTTTAAACCTTTCCTCCTCTTGGACACATCTAGCCATCATTTCATCCATGCCCCATTTATAATCCATCGCATTATAATTGATGGTGAACGGAGAGAACTCCGTGGGCAAGGATGACATAATAAAATGGACAAGAAATCCTTCAAAGATTTCCATTTCCATTGTCTTAAGTTTAGTGGCCATGTTAATTTTACTCATGATATGTTCTCTCAGACTCCCAGTTGGATCATACCTTTCATCAATAAGCCTTCTAATGAGGCTTGTTGCATAAATTTTGAATGATCCCTTAAACTGGTCCTCAATCCTTCCAAGGTAACCCTTGGAAGTCTGAGAGTCTAGAACATCTCCCCTCATACATTGAGTAATGGAGACCTTAATTATCATGAGGCACTTACAATTTGAATCCTCCCACTTAGTTTTCTCATCATCATAAGCCCTTTTAAAGGCATCATAATTTTCATCACCTTCAGCAGGTGCTATAGGAGGATCCTTAAGGATGGCATAATCTATATTCAGCAAAGCTAAGGTGACCTCAAGCTTCTCCTTCCAAGTACCAAAATTGCTACCAGTCAACTATTCTATGACATTTATAATACCTGCAATTTGAGATGCATTAGATGCTACAAAAGAAAACAAATGCTTTGAATAAGCATCATAGTTTTATATTCCTTTCATCAATCTAGTCTTCATCAGCTTTGGCCAGAAATAGACGTGATCAATAAAATTTTGTGATCAAAATATCTGCTAATTAGCTTTGGCCAAAATGACAGATATAAGCCACACTTAATTAGATCCTCTAATCATATAGAATTCTATCATCAATCTAGAACACATCAACTTTGGCCAGAAGTGAACCAGACCAATAAATATTTCATGATCAAAATGTCCATCAATCAGCTTTGGCCAGAATGATAAACATAATCCATGCTTAATTTCAGGATTTATCAACTTAACTTTGCAGCAAAACATTATTATCACAATTTATTTGAATAAAACCACAAAAGAATCAACCAAACATAATAAACACAACAGAAAGAATTAACTAATCATAATAAAACACATTAAACTTACTTAGGTATGAAACATAATTGCATGACAAAATGTCATACAACCATGTTACATAATTGGCATAAAAGATATGCCAAAACTTAGCCCCATAACTAATTCATGTTGGCCCTAACATAAACATTAATCCCTAAAATTTATACATTATTTGGGCCCATAAAACCTAAAACCCCTTTACTAATTCTTAATTTAACTTTAAAAGAAAAAACTTCCAGACTAGGCCGAAACTGGCCCAGCCCGTCTCCCCTTCACCCCTTTTTGGTGTCCTAGCCGGCCCGTTAAGCAGCCAACGCTGCTAACCATCGGATCCGATCCGATGGACGAGGGCGCCCCGGGTCAGAACAAAACCGACGCGCGACGACCTCCCCCGTGCCCTATCCCTGTCATTTCCCCTTCCCCTTCTACCTCTCTGCATATTGACCTACGAGTGAGAGAGAGCAAACGACGGCGGCGACCGCAGTGGAGAAGGATAATGGCGCCGGTGGGCGCCTCTCGCCGGATTCGCGTGTAGTCAGCACGCGACTCCATCGAGCGGTGCTTGCCGGTGCCCTTTGCGCCACAGCCGAGAGCGTGCGAGCGTCCCCGCGATGACCACGACGATGCAACGTTGTACCCAGCAGAACGGCGAGCTCCAACGGCCACAAGGGCACGAGAGGGCTCGACCACCGGCCGATGCAGTGGACGGCGAGACCGCTGGGGTACGAGCCCGAGCAGGTCCGCCCAACTGAGTGGGTGGCTCTGGCACCGCCGTGGCCAGCGATGACGATGAGGCCCATAAGGTATTGTTGGAATTATTCCCTATAGGCAATAATAAAGATGTTATTATTATAATTCTTGTTCATGATAAAGTTTATATTCCATGCTAGATTAAGCGGAAACTTTGATACTTGTGTGGTTTATGAACAACACCGTGTCCCTAGTATGCCTCTATGGACTAGCTCATTGATTAATGATGGTTAAGATTTCCTAACCATAGACATGAGTTGTCAATTAATAATGAGATTATGTCATTGGGAGAATGATATGATGGACATACCCAAATTAAGCAGAGCAATTAGATCGTGTCATCGTGTTCATCTTTGCGAAGCTTTTTCTTATGTCAAATATTGTATTCCTTAGACCACGAGATAATGCAACTCCCTGGTATGGGAAGAAATCTTTGAGGTCATCAAACGTCATCCTATGAGAGGGTGATCATAAAGGTGTCTCTCAGGTGATCGGAAAGTACTTGTTGGGTTGTATGTATCGAAATGGGATTTGTCCCTCCCAAGTCGGAGAGATATACTTCGGGCCCACTCGGTAACCGATATCAACACCTCTTGCAAGCAAGTGGTTAAGGAGTTAACCACAAAGTGATATCGGATTACGGAACGAGTAAAGTACTAGCTGTGAACGAGAATGAACTAGGTATTCCGATGCCAATGATCGAATCTCGGGCAAGTAAAATATCGCGTGACGAAGGGAATATATATATATATATGGGATTAATTGAATCCTGGCATCGTGGTTCATCCGATATGATAATCGATGAATATGTGGGAGTCAATATGGGTTTCCAGACCCCGCTGTTGATTATTGGTAGAAGATCATGTCTGCATATTCTCGAACCCGTAGGGTCACACACTTAACGTGTCTCGATGCTAGGATAGAATGGATAATTGGTTTATGAGTTTTTGTTTGGAGTCTCGAATGAGATCCAGGACATCACAAGAGGTTCCGGAATGGTCCGGAGAATAAGATTCATATAAGGGAAAGTAGTTTTTGGATTTCGGAATTGTTTCGGAATATTTGGTATTGTACTGGAAGGTTCTAGAAGCTTCCGGAGTGGGACCAACGTGTCCCCACTTGTCGGGAGGGGGCGTGGGCCTACGACGGAGTGCCCTGGCCGCATTGGGCCAGGGGCACAAGGCCCCATAGGCCCAGCTGGCCAAGCCCTAGGGGAAACCCTAGGGAGAGCTTCTAGAAGGGGGGGGGAACTTGCCCCCCACTCCACCCCATGTGGCCGCCGGCCCTAGGGCTTGGAGGAGGGGAAAGGGCAGCCGGCCGGCCCTCTATATAAAGAGGGCAGGGGCGCACCCTCCCCCCACACCTCCTCCAACCCTAGCTGCCTACCTGCTGCCCTCCTCTCTCTCTCCCGACTGCGCGTAGGTGAAGCCCTGCCGCAGAAACTCTCCACCTTTCCACCACGCCGTCGTATTGTAGATCCAATCTATCTCTCCACCCCACTTGCTGGACCGAGGAAGGAGGAGACATCGAGGTGCCGTATGTGTGCATCTCTCGGAGGCGTCGCCACTTGCGGCGTTGGATCGGATCGGATCGCGAGAAGGAGAAGGCTAGTACGACTACATCAACCATGTTCCGTTGAACGTTCCGCTATGCGATTTCTTCAAGGGTATGAAGATCTCATCTATTCTCCCTCGTTGTTTGCATCTCCTAGATTAGATCTTGGCTTCCCCGTTCGCATCCGTAGAAAATTTTGATTTACTATGCTGCGAAACCCTTGAGGTATGTATCCACTGCCTCTCTTTAGATCATCAAATTAGGATTAGGGTTCCTTGATTCAAGAAATTAGGGTTAGGGTTCGTCGATTCGATGAACTAGGGTTAGGGTTCTTCAGTCAAATTGGGGATTTCACTGAGGAACTGCATAAGAATTGAAATCCCCAAATCAGAGTTACATAATAGAAACCCTAGCACCTGTTCTTGATCAGTTAGGACATAAAATTAGAAAATTTAGGGCTAAATCATTAGTTCCAGCAACAAAAAATGATCCAAACAGGAAGAACATGCTTGCAGGAACAAGAATCCAAAACATAACAGGACTCAATCTTAGAGCTAGTTGCTCTAATACTACAGTTAGATCCTATGAGGATCATCTAGCTCAAGATTTGATCCACAAAGATGAGAATCAGGGGGGTGTACCTTGATCTGGAGGTCCAGCCATGGCCTCCTCTTGATTTGCTTCACCTGATCCTTGTTGATGTAGATGTGAGGATTCTTCCTAATACTTTAGATGCTTGCTTGATCAGTGAGCTGGGGAATAGAGAGAGAGAGAGAGAGCACTGCAGTGTGTATTAAGTGATCATGTCTAACCCTAGATCCCCTATTTATAGCATCTGCACTAGGGGAAACCACACCAATGGATGGACGGCCAGGATGCCCCTGATCAGGGCATTGCGGTGACCCAGCATACCACTGCATGATGTAGTACACTATAGTCGTTGACATAACACCAATGAAACACCATTGACTAGTATTACATCCCTCAGAGTGGTACAATAGAAACACAGCAGGTCCAAGACATGACTATAGGTTACAACTCAACTCTTTACACAAGATCCAAAATACACTCTAGGTTAAAGAGAGAGAAAGAAACTTCTTACAAAGAAGAATAAGGAATAAACAACTCAAAACTACCATACTAATAAGACTAGTATTTTAACTAATGGTCTAGCATTGCTGCTATTGCAATAAAATACAGGAATAGGTTCTATGGCTAGAGATTATATTCCTATCTAATCAGTAACTTCGTATTCACTTGAGTTGATATATATGTTGACTTTCTTGACTTCATTGAAGAACTTTAGCTTCTTGTGATGATTCCTGGATCATAACTTGATGTAGACATCGTTTGTACTGGCTTTAGAACCTAGCAAGGGTTAAGAAGATACGTTGAGTACGAGCATACTCAGCAAGTTCACTAGAAAAGGAGTGTTTGATGAACTATATCTAAAGCCACATACCATAGGTCGTAGGCAATGCGGGTTTTCGTAAACATTTCTTCAAAGGTTGCTTTTATTCTGAAAAACTATGTTCGTCAGCCTTCATGGGTTTACTAGAACTTTCATGGAGTTCCTTTCCCGCCACGTTCGTAGCACCTTCCCGGAATAGGGAGTAACAAGTTATAGTTCTTACACTCTGCAGAGGTGTGTCACTTTACCCATGAGAGACCTTAGGTTTTATTGCACGGCCGGGAGTATGTTCCCGTTCAAACTTCTATGGTTTGAGGCCTAACCTAAGATCCAAGCCAATCACTGCCCTCTCCGCGACCTCATATGTCTGCACGATCCTTCAGGGCCGGCTTACCTCCGTTAAGCCCCCTTTCGGGCAGGCTAAAACCCTGATGAGTTCCCGAAGACTCTATGACCTGGTGATGCCCGGAGGAGTACCATTTCAATGGACTATATCCCTAAACACCATTCATAGATAATCTAGACACCAAAAGTGTGGGGCGTAAGGGTGCCCACCCATATGTTGGATCCGCACAAGGAATCACAACGTCACGTTAAGGTCGTCTTGCCTCCATATGAGAGGAAAAGGATACAACTGACTTCTCTGTCCCATTCCAAATCTCATGGTCAACGCGTAATATACGACGCAAGAATCACTGGAGACATTGGTTGTTAAGTCCTAGATGCTATATTCCTGAGTACTGGTATTCCAACTGCCAGATTTAATAGATTAGCTGATCACCCTAGATCAGTAACCAATAATTCACATTATTATCAAAAATAGTGTTTTCTAACCTTTTTGGAATGTAGGTGATGACAACACTTGATTTACAAAACACTTTACAAAAAATAATCAAAGGACATGAGCAAGTGTGAACTTGCCTTGTGTGATTGCAAAATTATGCGCTCACGGTCTTCGAGACAATATTATGCATAAGTAATGTAATGCATTTTTGTAAACTCGAATCCTGGGGATAACGTTTATCTAGGGTTTGGAAACTGGAAATGGTTTCTTTAGAATGTGTTGTCCTTTTAGATAAGTTTCACACTTGTTCTTCTTATTAAGGCTTGTGAGTGTGTGAAACAACATGTAATTATAACGGTAGACAACAATAAGATATACAAAAGTGGAATGCTACTCAAAGACTACTTATATACGAATTGCCTTATCTCAAAACCTTACTTTACAAGTATTGACATCTATAAGTAACTTAAGTATTAAAAATCCTAATCTACGAGTAAAGTATAAAGTAATGTGATTGTTATTAATTATCATCTGTTGTCTGAAGTGGCAAAAAGAATAATATTTGAAAGAAAGATTTCTTTTCTAAGGTCTAAATAATCTTTGTGGTTATTAAAATGTGGTCGATGTTGTTTGTGCTTGCTTGAATAGTTTGGACTTGAGATGTTTTACAACTTAACTATAACATACCAAAGTTAACTATAAAACATATAACAAAGTCTTTAGTCTTATATTTAAAGTCTTGTATACTAAAGTTGACATAGATGGATTTAAGGTATATTGCTTAAGTTATTTGTACCTTGTGTACTTCATAATGTTACCTTAAAGTTACTTAAGAACGGTTATACTTTTATTTGAGTAGTGGTTTCCTGACCTTATAAATGTATAAAAGGTTTTATCTCTTTATAAGGGTATGGTTATGGCTTATGAATAAGTAAACAATATTATTTACCACTTATGAATTATCTTTGGATTGAGTCCATTATAAAATTGTGAGTGAAACAATGGTAACAGATTTTATTTGGTTAAAATTTCATTTTTGAAGATTTTATAATTGTTAAAAATCTTTTTTTGAAAATAAACTACACATATGGTCGAAGGATAATTCAATAAAATTGTATTTAAAATGTGTTGGACCAATTTGACTTCATATTATAAATATTTAAGACTAGTATTAATTATTAGACCTAAATTGGCAATTTTAGAATATTAACAAATTTTATTTACATTTATATGAATTATCAATTAAGGAAATAATTTTAAATTCAATTTATCAAGTTATTTAAATTTGTATTTAGCTCAAAAGTGGAATATTATATTATTAACATGTAGGTATTATTTTTGTGATCATTTTGGTATATTATATTTATTTTTGTGATTAATAATTAATAAGATATGATTTTTATAAGATTTATTACTTTATAAATACTTAATAAATAATAAATATTTAATTAAGTGAAATACTAATGCATGATTATAGTTTTAAATTATAGTTCTTATTTTTCTAAGATTTTTGGTATTTTATTTATATTTTTTAATATTTACCAATATTAAAATATGAATTATCCAAGTTTTATTACTTATAAGACCTTTATTAAATAATATTTATTTAAGTAATTTTTATAATAATATTTGATAATAGTTTTAAGTTGTAGATTTTATTTTTCTGAAAATTTTCATATATTAAACATATTTTTCGCTTAGATCAATTGTCGATCGATTGTAGATTGTCGATCAAGTAATTATTATAATAATATTTTAAGTTGTAGACCTAGGACTGATCCGCTTAGATCGATTATCGATCGAGTGATTGGGTGCACGCGCGCGGCCGAGGCTGGGCTTGCTGGAAAGGGGCTGCGATGGCGAACCTAATAGTGGCGGCGCGCCTAGGTTTTGGTCATCGGAGTGCAGTGCACGGCGGCGACTGACGGCGGTGCACAAAAACTTGCAGTGGTGGCTTATTTTAGGAAGCAAACGAACTAACAGGGAATAGTAGCATGATCAGCAGCTCACCAGGAAGCTCGTGGAAGGCTGGGTGAAGAAAATCGTGACCGGAATCGACGGGAACAGTGTCGACTGGCGGTGGAACATTGGTGATGGCGAGCTCGATTTAGGTCGAACGGCTCCGATTCCTCTGGGGAGATGAACGAGCCGAGCATGGCGAGTTCACTTGCAAGCTCATATGGCAAAGGGGTGGTCTCTAGCGGCCATGGCAAACACCTCCGGTGAACTAGGGTTTCGGTGTTCTTCCGGAAAAGGAAAAGAGAGGTTGAGAGAGAGGTTGTGAGGAGATGAGAATGAGAGAGGGCATTCTGGCGGTTCTTATCCTCTCTTCCAGAGGTCAGCGGCGGCGGGAATCGCAGCGGACGATCGACGATGGCTGGCACGACAGACAGTAGCTTCCGCCATCGAGGAAAACGACGACCAACAGAAGGCTGAATCGGTACGGGCTGGCGCTGGGCCGCGCATGGGCCAACTTGGGCTGTTGCAGGATTTGCTAGATGGGATGTTATGGCTGCTCGTGGGCGACGGATAAGAGAGAGAGAGAAATGGGCTGTGGCCTGGTTGCGATTTTTTTCTTACTTTTTTCTTTTCTGTTTTGTTTTCAGATTTGTGTATTACACATTTGATTCAAATTTCCTTTATAGAATTTATTTGTTAAATAGTTGCAGCAATAATGGATGGTATTTAAAGTCATTTTGGAAGCTTTTATTATATAGTGTTATATTTCTTTATTTTCTTTATATGAATCCATTTTTATATTTTGTAGAAGCCTTTGTTATTAATTTTCTTTCTATAATAAACCATGGCTTTATTATATGATATTTCCTTATTTGTTTATAAAACTATTTCTAGTTGGCTCATAGTTTGGATGGAAATTTTTATATAATGATCATATATCATTATTTGATGCATGATATACAAAGGAAATCATTTGGTTAATATTACTCCCATAGATCTAGGGAATAATAAGGTATATATTTTATTATACCCAATATAGGAGTTTGGGTTTTAGGGATTGGTTAATTATATTATACCCTTATAAAATGATTTTTTATTTCCTCCTAGTGAATGTAATTATAATGGTTTAAGGTAGCTAAATATATGCAAGCATATATCCATCTCTATTATTAGATAACAATCATTATATAAGAGAATTTAATTATTAGGGTTCTCAAAATGGTGAATTCTATTATTCAAAATCTACTAACAGGTGAATCCTAACCACCCTTCTTATTTAAAATATGCATAGTTGTTTCCTTTTTTGGAACTAGCTGTTCATTACTTTCTTAAGTATGATTAGTATATGAATATAATATTGGGCATAATGGATTATAGTAATTTCCAATTATGTGGTACACATGATTTAGAGGTTTGAAAATGTCCAAGATATGCTTGAGTGATTTACTATAGGAAAATATTCCTATAAAGCATTGTGAAAATAGAATAATAAATCAATCAGATGAAATGGACACTATGTTTGGCTAAATATTTAGGGTTTAGTGTTTACCAAGAATTCCTATCTTCCATGATTCACAATCCTGGACTTCTGATTAAGGAATTCCTTTCCTAGATATACTATTTTTTCTATCCATAATCATGTGTTAACATGATGAGCTTTACTTCACAAGAATATTCTTATCCACCTTTTATTCTTCTAAATCCATTTATAAATTCAATGAGCTTGACACTAAAGCTTTTCATAATCTTCTTATATTCATACTTGGTTATATTAAATTATTCTACTACTAATAATCTCCAATCCAACAAGTGGTTACTTCTAACTCCATTCATACTCTTCCTTAATCATCCATCACTAACATTACTCCAATAGATGTATATATCAAATTACTCTTCTCAGAACCCTACTATCTTGATGCCGCCCAACACATGGCGTTCACCATTGGTCTACATCATGATATGCCAAACATCCCAATCAAGGTGAACTCCTTCCATCTTTTGCCTTCCCTTGATCATTACTTGAATGGGATCCTACTTGAGCCAACTATCAATTGTATGACTAGGTCCATGACCGTGATGCCAAGCAGATGCGACAAGGATGAACCAGGAGCCAAGACCCCCAAACATGAGGCCTGGAAGAGAAGACGCAAGAAGTTGCTGACGCCAGACCGGAGTCTCCGACCATCACACCGGAGTCTCCAGACTACACCGGAGTTTCCGGACCGTCCTCCGGTCCAGACCCAGGAACCAAGCCCGGGAAGTCTGATGCCCCCTCCGGAGACGGGTCCGGAGATTGACCGGAGTCTCCGGTCCAGACCGAAGTCTCCGGACCCAACACCGGAGTCTCCGGCCTGCTCGACGCCAGGCATGTTAAGGCCTTTTGGGCCTGGCCCATGTAACGCCCAGAACTCCCTGTTTATGTCTATTTTGCCCCTAGCTCGTGGCTGGCCTATATATATGCCCCCACCCCCATATGTAAACCCTAGGATGGAATAGATGATGAGTTGAGACTCATGGCTTAGGCCAAACCCTGGATGGGAACCCCCTCTCATTAGATTATCTATGAGTTGTATCATGGCCTTCTTAATTGAAGTCGTCAAGGCGCTCTTCTAGTTCTTGATCTCTCCCATGTATGGATTCTAGTAGTGCTAGGTCTCTCCCCTTTGGAATTCTACTTGGTTGCTACTCTCTCCCTACGTGTGATTCTATCAAGAGCTTGCCAATCTCTCGCAAGGGATTCTACCTTTGGTCTCTCCCTTTGTGATTCTATTGGGTTGGTGGTTCGGGCCAACGAGAGCAAACCGATTTGGGTGTGGTGTGCGTTTGTGTCTTCGATTTCCCTCTCGTGTTCATCGTGTTCTTCGCTCTCCTCCCCCAAATCCCCTCGAATCTATGAAGATCGGGCCACAAAAGTGGTTGTAAGCCACATCATATGGTATCAGAGCCTTTAGTTGCCATGGATTCGAGTTTGTGTTGAGTTTCTATCCACCAATTTTCCTTTTCTTGCCTAAATTTGAAAATTTCCACCAAAAATATCCATATTCGTGATTTGGATCGATTTGGATTTTGAGAGCGTTTTGGTAGGTTTTGATCCATAGATCCGCTGCTATACTCGTTGATCTACCTTCCTTTGCGTTCCCTTAGCCCAATTCCTTAATTTCCCCATCAATTTTGAGGTTTTGGTTCGAGTTTTTCCGCCCAAAACGCGTCCCGTTCGAGTTCTGGATGTCCTGGAATCTCCCGGACCGGAGTCTCTGGCCTAGACCGGAGTCTCCGGACTTTTTGAGCTCCAGACCGGAGTCTCCGGACCTCCAGACCGGAGTCTCCGCCCCCCTGCAGACAGAAAAACTGCAACATGGTTTTGAGCATAACTTTTGCATTCGAACTCGGATTTTGGTGTTCTTTAACTCGTTTCGAAGAGGAGAAGGAGCTCTAAACCATCATCCACGTGTTCATGCTATCTAAACCAACAAAAATCTGTGAGCAAGGGTGAAGATCATCGACGAAAGGTATATCATTTCCGCGATCTCCCCTACTTGTTTTCCTTTGAGAGCCACACCATCTTTGCGATAAAACAAGCACCTATTGAGACTAGTTCCTCCTTTGATTGCTTGGGCTTTGCACATTTGATACCTTGTAGAATTCCGAGCAAAATTTGTGAGCGCTATCTCATATAGTTATCTTGTATAGTTGTTGACACAAGGAAAAGCAAGTGAAAAAAAAACAAAAAAAGAGAAAAATACAAAATACAAAAAAAAAGAAGAAAGAAAGATACATGTGCCATATAGAATAGGAAGCGCAAGCTCGATGACAAACTTGTAGGTGGTACTTATTGTGCAAATCTTGTAGCCCTCCAATTTTTGTGCAATCGAACTAGCGTCTCTCCTTGTACTTGTGCGACATGAGCTTATAGTCTTCGCTAGGCCTTCATTTGGTTCTCAACTCGCTTTTTCCGTCGCACAAGTCCCATTTATCCCACTGTGTGTTTCCTTGATCTTAATTTCTACCTTGTGGATCAACTTGTTTGCTTTGTGACCACCGTGGTTCTTTACTTGCCTTTACAAATCTTGGTTTCCGGTTGTTCCAATTTGCTTGCCACTTTCCATACCTAAGCTCCTCATAAGCCGTGTGCGTTTGGTGTTTCTTGTGTTCGTTGATACAACGCCACTTATCCTTTGTATTTGGTTTGCTCTTGGTCCATACCATTGATCCAATACTATCTACAAGGTGAGCCAAGGCGTAGCATCCTTGAATCCAACTTCCACTATATCACACTTGGTCTTGTGAGCAACATGTATAGGGACTCTGGAACCAATGAAGAGGAATCCATGATGAGCCACGACAACGACGACTCCACAAGCATCGGTGACATGATGGAGCACTACACCGACATTGGCTCCGCATGCTTGGAGGACTTCGAGTACTACACCAACGACGACTCCCCAAGCGTGGAGCACATGGAGCACCATGAGGACTTCGACTTCTCAAGCATGGAGGACATCGAACACTTCATCGACTATGATGGCGACTCCCTCTTGAGATACAATGACTCCGTCCACCACATGGAGACCGAGAACTTCCACGCCATGCAAGCGAAGGCACATCTCCAAGAGGCCGACAAGGACAAGCTCTTCAAGTCGCATCCTTCAAAAGGAACTACATACCATGAGGGTTGTCCATCAAGATACCCATCAAGTTCAAGAAGGCGCGACAACTCAACAAGTACCAATACACATGAGCCAAGACAAGTGCGTCGCAACAACAAGAGCTCAAGAGCATCCATGCTATATGCTCTACAAGCTCAAGACGGCGTACAAGTCCTCTCCGCCACGAGAACAAGAAAGAAAGATATCGTTCGCGCCACCAAGCTACATCGACAAAACAAGTTCGACATGAGGTTCCCAACTACAAGAACATCTACGACACCACTTCTCCTCCAAGGACGATTACTACACAAGTTCGAAGACCCTCAATAGAGAAGACCTCATATGATGTTGGCGCTACCTCACGAACAAAGAAGGCAAACAAGCAAACAAGACATCACTCTCGCCATGAAGCTTCCAAAGGCAAGAACTTCCACGACAAACCTTCTTCAAGGAAGCCCCTACACAAGCTATAAGATCATCAACAAATGAGAAGGACGCTATGGCTCTCTACTTCGCGAAGTTGGATGAACCAATCAAGATGTCCTCTCATGAAGTTGACGCTTTCAAGACATGGTGCCAAACCTTGGACAAGGGTTGCAAGGTGGAGGATGGTGAGCATGGGATTTTCCCTTCACCAAACGAGGCGCGTGGAGTTGACGAAACTGAGCCTATTCCCATATGCTTTAGTGATGATGTGGTACCAATCCCATGTGAGTTTGAGAGCCACTTAGCCCACTTGAGTGAGAGCAAAAGTGAGACGAGTGACTCCACCATATGTGAGATTGTGTGCTTCTACTTTGAGGACATGCGTGATACACCGAGTACGTTGAGAGTGGTAGTTGATAGGGCAAGTGAGGCCATCCCAATTTCTAACAACTTACCCTCTACCTCTAGTGTGTTTTCTCGTGATGTGTTAGGTACCTTGGAGCAAGAGACGCCAAGCTTGGAGATTATGGCCCCCCCTATCGAGAAGATGTACATGGTGGATGAAGTTGATGCCATCCCCATATATGATGAAGAAGTCGTCCACATGGAGGCCACCCCTTTCACAACATCCACTTCAAATGAGAGGTATAACCAAGGTAAAGATACAGGTGTTGTTAATGCCATGATCCCACTAGTGGACATGATGAATTGTGAGGATATGCATGTTATGGACTCTACTTGTGACATTTCATATGCATCATTCTTATTCCCATGTGATGCTTTACCTTTGTATAATGTTGATCATGTGGAATTATTTGAGTGCGATGATATTGCCATAGATGTGCCATGCTACAAATCTTTCTTTTATCCCACAATTGTTGCGACAAACTTGATAAACAATTGCTCTTTCCCTATGTTTGTAGGCAACCATACTCATACTTTGGAAATGCTTGATCATTCATGTTTTTCATTGTCTTCCGTTGTTGATTGCAATAATGCTCATATGGTTCATACTGAGATCGCCTCCATAGCTTTCTCAACCTTTGAAGATTTTGATACATGCCATGATAAGTATATGTCCACCTTTTGCTTGCATAATCACCATGCCTTGTATGACATATTGTTTCATGCTAATGGTGATGTGCCCAAGAGAAGACGCATCATGATGGATGATGTGTTTATCTATCACACACACATGTTCTTCCGTTTATCTATGGTGTGTGTAGGTACCCATACTCCAATGTCAACCTCGATTGAGCACGAGTTGACAAAACGAGCTCTAGAGAGCATCCATCGAGACATAACGGGACACCTCCTTCCTTACAAGATGATGATGGAGTATCGTCGAGGTCGATTCTTTTTCAAGAGGGGGGAGATGATGCCGCCCAACACATGGCGTTCACCATTGGTCTACATCATGATATGCCAAACATCCCAATCAAGGTGAACTCCTTCCATCTTTTGCCTTCCCTTGATCATTACTTGAATGGGATCCTACTTGAGCCAACTATCAATTGTATGACTAGGTCCATGACAATGATGCCAAGCGGATGCGACAAGGATGAACCAGGAGCCAAGACCCCCAAACATGAGGCCTGGAAGAGAAGACACAAGAAGTTGCTGACGCCAGACCGGAGTCTTCGGCCATCACACCAGAGTCTCCGGACTACACCGGAGTTTCTGGACCGTCCTCTGGTCCGGACCCAGGAACCAAGCCCGGGACAGTCTGATGCCCCCTCCGGAGATGGGTCCGGAGATTGACCGGAGTCTCCGGTCCAGACCGGAGTCTCCGGACCCAACACCGGAGTCTCCGGCCTGCTCGACGCCAGGCATGTTAAGGCCTTTTGGGCCTGGCCCATGTAACGCCCAGAACTCCCTGTTTATGTCTATTTTGCCCCTAGCTCGTGGCTGGCCTATATATATGCCCCCACCCCCATATGTAAACCCTAGGATGGAATAGATGATGAGTTGAGACTCATGGCTTAGGCCAAACCCTGGATGGGAACCCCCTCTCATTAGATTATCTATGAGTTGTATCAAGGCCTTCTTAATTGAAGTCGTCAAGGCGCTGTTCTAGTTCTTGATCTCTCCCATGTATGGATTCTAGTAGTGCTAGGTCTCTCCCCTTTGGGATTCTACTTGGTTGCTACTCTCTCCCTACGTGTGATTCTATCAAGAGCTTGCCAATCTCTCACAAGGGATTCTACCTTTGGTCTCTCCCTTTGTGATTCTATTGGGTTGGTGGTTCGGGCCAACGAGAGCAAACCGATTTGGGTGTGGTGTGCGTTTGTATCTTCAATTTCCCTCTCGTGTTCATCGTGTTCTTCGCTCTCCTCCCCCAAATCCCCTCGAATCTATGAAGATCGGGCCACAAAAGTGGTTGTAAGCCACATCATATCTTTATGAGGAATAACACTACATCAATAACTCCATACTACACTGACTTTAGCTTAATCATACTATCTTATATTTACTTTACTCCAGTAACTTATATACAAACTTTACATCATATCATGTTGACTTGTCATGGCTAACCGAGAATAACATATCTATACTAGGGTTCAATCATGTTTTATCCACCAATGTCACTTATACATGATATAAGTATTCAATCTTGGTGAGTAAGGCATGATCATTATAATCCTTTGATCCTTTATGGTTTAGGTTTCCAGTTGGCTAATCAAGGCTTCCATCCATACAACATAATAGTTGTATTATAATTATCTTCTGTTTATCTCTATTGGATTAAGAGCTATAATTCATGGACTATACCTACTTGATCCAATAGGATTACTCCTGGTAACTATCTTCAGGATTCATCCTTGTAATCTTCTTTATTACCATATAATAATTTATTCCAGATAACTCTTCTATCCACTCAGGAGTGAGTTAACTCCATCAATTATCACATTGATCTTATTCTCTTCCAACACTCACATCCTATAGATGATATCTAGATCTAGCATTACCACCTACCTCTTCTTACTTCTTTCTTTATAGGATTGAGTGAATGCTTGTTAAGAGCAAGAGTTGATAGATCAAGGATTGATAAATTAAGAATTGGTGAATCAATAGTTGATTACTCAACATTAATGAACAATAGATATTAGAATAAGATTCAATAGAGATGATAAGGATTGATATGGGAAGAAAGATATATGGTGAATGATCTTGACTTGGTTTCTTTCCTACCCAATCTCACTAAAGAGTTAAGGTTAGGTATTACCATGGTACTCATGGTATAAGTAAATGAGATTAAGATATAGTTGTTACATTCCTATTACTTCAATTATATTCATAATTTGGTATTCATGGGTTGTTGTAATGAATACTATGATATGATCACCTAAGGATCAAATATAAATCATTAAGTAATGTATTAGGGTTTAATTTTATTACATTTGATCTACCCTTAGATCAAATCATGCTTACCCAAAATAAGGTTTTAGCAAAGGTGATATTGAAACTTATCGCAGTCAACTTGATGATCTACTTCCATTCCATCAAGTTGAGAGAAGCTTCACTCACTTTGACAAGTTTTGTTCAAAACGCGAAAATTATTCGGATTTTCTATGCATGAATGCAATGCACACATCTGTGTTTAGCTTATTTCTAAGCTCTAATGCTGGGATGTTACAGACTCTCCCCCTTAAAATAAACTTCGTCCTCGAAGTTCGTATACTCTCACATTTCGGAATGAGGAATTGTCTTGTTTTGGTTACGACATTTCTCAACTTCATGGTAACCACAAATGGAAATAATTGTAGTATTCCATATCCAGATCTTTTTCTTTGAATTCTTATCATTCTTGGCAATCTCCAACTTGTTGTCTTCAATACCCCAAAGTTCCATTTACTTTACTCCCTTAGGGGTATTTCCTTATTATGGAATCCTTAAATTGGAGTCTCTTCTTTAGTTCATTTCCCTGATTAGGTATCCTAATCCAACTCCTTTACTTGATCATCGAACTTTCTTATTATACTATGTAAGGTCTAGGAAGTCTCACTAAAACATGTTTTAAATTTCTATTAACCAATAGTTGCGGTCAAAAGACTATATTTGACTTGTCTTTGAATGGTTATACCAATAATCCTTCCGAAGATGGGTTTTGAACACATTTAGTCAAAACCAATCGGAATTTCTTGTCTCTCTACCAATGTCCAATTGGATATGTTTTATTCCCTCTTAACACTACAAGGAATCTACTGATACATGACCCTCCATTTTCGTCACTAAATCGTCATTGTCTATAATATATGACGATCTTATGACGAAAAACAGATCGTCAAAAATTGAGCGTCAGTAATTGCACACAACGACGTTTTTCACGAAATCGTCATAACCGTCTACGACGATATTTGATCGTCATAACCGTTATGACGATCCGATATCGTCACGGGCAAACTGGCATGGCCAGGTCAGATCCTATGTGGCCGATCCGACGTGGCAAGAAAGCAGCCCAATCCACTTCAGCTATTTATATGGACCAAGCCCAATAATTCAATCTGTTTTTATTTTTTCATATCAGTTCTCTTCAACATACTACATGGCCAAGCCCAACATGTAGGCCTTTTTATTTTCTGGTCTTGGCCTTTTATAGGAATATCTTTTTTATTTGACTTTTTTTTGACCTTTTATTTTCAGCAAGTCCCACTTGTCAGTTCCATTTTTCATAGGTCCCAGTTGTCAGTTTCATTTTTTACATATCCCAATCGTTATCTCCCATGATTTGAATGTAATTGATCAGCTAATAATTTATTCAGAAAGGCAAGAATACACAAAATTATTTTCACAATATCCATAATTAAGTCGATTACAATAGTTCCATTGTTCAAATCACATACTTATATACAATAAATATTCCAAAGCTCACACACTTCAAATCACAAACTATACAACAATATCACAAAAATAGTTCCACTCGTTAATATCCCAGAAACTGTACAATAAGAACACTAGCCGCCCAGATTTGCTTGGTGATTCCTGGATCTGGGTTTGGCAACTCCATCAAGTGGATCATCTTGGAGCCAACCCAGAGCCAAGCCCCCTTGTATGGAAGCTTGTCATTTGGCCTAGCAAGATTCACCTTAAGACCTGAATGATCACAACTATTGTTTTACCTTACAAGCAGTGCATATAGACGTGAAACATATACAACTTACAGTAACTCACCAAGGATGTCCTGGTACAAGGCTATCGACCTTTCAAGATTTTCGCATAGTATTCCAACATGGTGAATACTAATAACTCCATAATCAGGTTCTGCATTGAACATCAGAATCATTTTCATTCAGGCAGAGGAAAATTATGGAACTTTGACCCAAAACTTGGTTGTGACAAGTAGGAATGCAGTATGCTCTATGACATTGTGCAAATTAAGCTTTTGGTATTTTTTCTTGTACTCCTATAACTTTTTTGATGCTACAAGTAGGTCTACCTATAACTTTTTTGATGTTGCAAGTACTAACATGGTATTGTTAACATGCAAGCAAAATCTAGTGAGCACTCATAATTTCAAAGAAAATGGACACCCTGAATCCAAATATATTGACCGAAGTCAGCACTATCAGCAACCCCGGCTACTCTTTTCTGTTGAGCAAGAATCTAGTGGATGTAGCTACAATGTTGCTAATTCTGTTGAGCCAAATAGGGTCTCACCTGTAGCAGCTGAGGGTGATGAAGGTGCACATACCATCGAGCCAGAGCGCAGGTGTGGTGGTCTTGGCGCCATCAGTAGCCATGTCGCCCACCAGTTCGACGACGCTGGAGACGCCAGATTCAGCGCCCTCCTCACGAAGCACACGCGGGATGGCGTCGGCGAGGAAGACCAAGCCGGAGGTGATCTGGTGGAGGAGCCTCTGAGGCAGCACGCAGCTCTACAGGGAGATCGACATCGTGGGATCCTGCTTCAACAGATATAAAGGATTAGAGGAGGATGAGCAGATGGTGATGGGGAGAGAGGGAGATGGGTGGCGCTGCTTCCCGTTCCATGTGCTTCCCATGACAGACATAATCAATATCAGATCAACAGCTGCACAGGCAAACAAATGCAATAGTTGTAGTCAGACCACATGGCACATTACAAACCAGAGGGAAGCACACAACCTAGGACAAGACAAGTAAATAACAGAACAGGATGATATAAATGGAAAATGCAGGCAAAATTAATTCTACATGAGTACAGCAGTAATCAGTACTGTGACATAACTTCAACTATGTTGTTTGTGAAACCAATAGCTGAACAATGAGATATTAACTACAGGTACTATGCACTGATAACGAGTGGAACACAACATATATCATGATAAGGACAATGAAACTAGACTACTATACTGCCCACAACAGCTGCAAGATCATGCTTCAATGATAAAATAATATAAGGCATGGATACCCAATTTTATCAGGCATGGATAAATGGTAATCAAAATGCTACATAAATCACATCTGACGGGAGCATCAATTAATACAGTATACACCCACATAATTTATTGAGTTCTTTTAGAGTACAGTGTATTTGTCCTACCATATTTTATTATAAGGCAGAAGAACATCTAAACTGTAGAGGATTGCAACAAATGACTTGCAAGTGCGGACGATACAGTCAAACCGACCTCGTGTCTACATGCATCAGGACATGAAGAAAATCAAGTTAGTCTTAGCTAAACTAGATATAAAAGAACATTTCAAAGATTATCAAAAATTCTTGGCAAGACAGTGATGCTACCAAGGCAACACATGGGTGCTCCAAGATCTCATTTATGACACATGAACAACACGAGATCAAAGTACAGGGACATATAGCATACATATGGTTAGTGTAAGGATGATAAACACAAGTACACGCAGCAGACAATTAGTTTCAAGGTAGGTCTAGCATACAATGAGTTTCAGGATACATAAATAAATTTTAGAACACATGCTTCTGCTCGTAAGCATCTAAATCATGACAGAAATCAGAACATCTGGTGGTAAGCATCTATGCATATATGGTAACCAGAAATGGTTCAAAAAAATATAATCAGATTCTAACCAAGACGGGTATATATCAAGATACACACGATAACTAAAACAATCAAATCAGAAATACTAAACACCATCATTCCATTTTTTATAAACACAGGATTTACAAACAAATCGCAATTAGCTTCTTACTCTTTATTTCTCACCATGCATCACATTTACACACATGCAAGATAAAGGGGTGGGTCTTTTTAATTCTGAATCCAAAGGGGTGAGACTATAATCCTAAGCGTCGGCATCACAACAGGGGCAGGACCTTGACAACAACGGAGGTGCTAGTACACCTCAAGCAACAGCCAAATAATTGCTAGATACTTGGACCAAATCAACATGCATGGCAATAATCCATGAACAAAATTATGGTAGACAAACAAATGACATATTACATGAACAAAATTGAAATGAATTGGCCAAGGTTTATTTATATGCTCTACTGAAATGATTTGGCCTAGGTATCTCTATAAGCACTCTAGTAAAAGAAATATCAGAAGTTAACCCACATGGATAATCCAGGAGGGCAAAGCCAATACTCAGCCAACTCAAGGTTGAAATAAACACAAAGGTACCAAGTCATATTATTTATCAAGACAATTTAAGCAAATTGCCCCAACCAGGAGGGCATAGTTTATTTAAAAACAACACTTGTTGTTCCATTTAAGAATTGGCACCATGGCTAAATTATAAACACCCATTGCAGAAGCACATCAGCGCAAGCACATCAATCAAAAGGTAACAAACTAAGCAACCTAAAACCCTACCACGTGATCGAGAAAATAGGACTAGGAAAATTTAATATGAGAACAGAGACAACTGGGACATGCATGAATCAATACTTAATAGGGGATGTCTCTTTTCTTATTCTATTAATTCTCTGAATTCTAATCGAGCAAACAATGATTAACAGTAGTATCAAATCATATGAGTTTTTTTTGGCAATCATGGATTCACAATAAGTAATAACAAGAACATGATTGCTTGTATTCACTTTCTACCTGTTTCATCATGGATACCCCATTCCCAAACATTCAGCAAGAACTAATCTAATAACCTAGAGCATCACCATACTAGTAAAATAGACAAGGCCTCAAATTTCTGGTGATACGGCCATGTTTGTTTGGTCTAGAAGGCTATGCACTCATGGGAAGCGGATCTAATGCCCCTTGCCCTTGCCGTCCTTCTTGGGAGCAGGGTGGTGTGGATACTGGGCGAGGAGAATGAAACGAGGGGAGAGGAGATGGGGTTTACCTCCGCGGCGAGGTACTTGAGGATGGCGGTGTGGTAGATGTTGTCCAAACAATGTGAGCGGACGGTGAGCTTGGGGTGGCTTGTGTCAATGCGGAACTGGGGCAGCCGGATCAGCAGCTTGCTGGCGCTGTCCATCCAACCCCACCCTCAGGCCCGCCGCCGCCCACGTAGAGCAGCGTGTACGCGAGATCCCCTGGAAAACCCTTCCCTTAAGGCCTTCTGGCGGCGCGTACGAGATCTAGGTCGCCATGGGTGAGGAAAGCGGAGAGGGAGATAGGTTGTGGTGCATGGGGAGTGATAGGGGTGGTGGTGGCGGCGGAGAGATGAGGGAGGGAGGGGGTGGATCGATGAGAGGGGATAACCGGAGGAAGGGTGAGCTTCTACAACATGGAGAGCCCCTCCCCCATATTATCCTCCCCTTCTTCCTCTCCACCTCCCGCTGGAACCACCGCTCCCGCTAGAAACCACCGCTACCGCTGGAACCACCGCTCCCAGATCCCATGCTATTGCCGTCCAATCCACCACCGCCGAGCTCGGTCTCCTTGGCCATGACTGCCCGACGAGGCGGGTGTTGGGGGTACTAGAGCGAAGTGAGATGAGGGCTAGAGCGAGTGGGGAGGGCGGCGACAGCGTGCAGATCTCGCTGGAGAAGGAGGGGCGGCGATAGGATTAGGGTTGGGGAGTAGGTTTCGCTGGGAGGGCGGGGACATGGCGATTTTGGCTTGACCGGCACGCGCGTCCTATGAAAATATTTGGGGTCTGCGCGCGGGATGGGTACCATGCCATGTCATCGATCCATGTAAGTTCCCGCATATCAGCATCCTACCCGTCCATCTTGTTCGCATCCAACGGTCTATGTTGTTATCCTCTATTTTTAGATCTTTCTACTTATTATGAGGATTTCATTTAAAGAAATTACGACGTTTTGAGCAAGATCGTCATAGTTTACTAAGGCTTTGGCCCTCCCAAGACCACCCGGTGCGGAATCTTCATAAATCTAATGTAGATGGTCACTACCAAAACGTCATAAGTTGACACATTTCTTGTAGTGTAAGGATCACTTAAGAGTTGTTTCCTTTAGAATTAGTCTGTTAGGTCTATTCTATTTTATCACCTTTAAACTTTCACCTTATCAAGCTTTAGCTAATCTTTTATTATCACCTTAAGCACTTCTTCAACTTCCATTAAATAATTGCCTTAAGGTTTGAGTACTACTTCCTTGAAGTAGACTTCAATCTTTCATCCAGACATACTTCCGAAAGTACTTTTATAATGACGCTTTCTTTTAACCTTATGAAAATAGGGCTTAATGTTATTGTCGGTTAGTATTTCATCTCCAACCTTTACTTGAAAAGTCAGATAACAATACTTCCACTTATTGTTTACTCTCCCCCTTAGGGTTTACTAATGGTCTCTAAACTGCCTATAGAGTAACCATTGGCTTTATAACTGGAATGTTGGGCTTTGTCTAGCTTATTCTCTACCTAGTTAGGGTCTCATGAAAGATTGTACGGTGTATCCACACAATTGTGGATCTCTGAAGTGAATCTTTCAGCATTATTTTTCTTACTTACTATTTGGACATTTTCGCTTTGATAGGTCTGACTTCGCAAAGCGCCTCAAAAGACGTTCGCTTTAATGTTCATACTCCTTTAGGTCTTACTTAGCTTAGGCCAAGTTTTATGCTCTTTATGCAACTTTTAAGATGATCTGGTTAACTAAGTTAACCAAATACCAGCTGCGGACAAATACTAACTGTGGATCAGAATACTGACTATGGATCAAATACCAGCTGCGGATCATCCTAGGTTGTAGGTATTACCCTACGGCTTCCAACATCCTTATGGCATTCTCTCTGAACTGTCAGAGCTTGAATACCATTTTTCTCCAAAACTTCGTATTTGCATTTATTCATGATGCTTCCATGAACTTGGTACAATTACTTTATTAACTTCCTATCATCATCACCTATTTTAGGTGAACTCTAAGTTCATGACTCATTATTGCTCCAAGTATTTTCTACACTAGACTTCCTTCTTATATTTGGCTAAGAATAACCTGAGCTTGATCTATCCTTCAAACTGCGCTAATACTCCTTATATTTTGCTTCATCATTCATGTAAATCTTCATCTTGGTCTTTGGAACTCGTCACTCCCTTACACGAATTCCCATTCCTATCTAGGTCTATAATATTAAGTAGTAACTGGATGTTGCAACATGCATTTGCACATCAAGTCAAACTTCATGTATAAATCTAGTCAATCAAGAAGATCCAAGAAAAACAAATAAATCCAAATATGGTACATATTCTAAGCCCGGAATATAGTAGTTGAGTATAATATCTCTAGAATTCAGGCTTAGTTGTGTAGTATATGACACCTCCTCGCATAGGTTTGCATCGTGATACTTAGCACATAGGGTCAAACTATTCTTTATCTCAATATTTACCCAAATTGCTCAAGTGCAACAGGTTAATCTTAAGCAAAGTGGTCTCAATTTGGTTTTTGACTAACCTTTTGTCTCACCTTTTGCAATGATTAACTATGACCATCCTTTCCTCATTTAGTAAACTAACCTCACATGATCTCTCCAAACGACTAATATGTTTCTTCAACCAGAGATTATTGGAATTTTTCTAGCACCTATGACTTCTATCATAGTTCTATCATGCTATTTTATTACTGCTACTTTAGAATGATTTACTAATTACTGGTCATATTTACACCAACATCATGGTTTCGGAGCTAATCTCACCATGATCTTGTTATGTATTACCTATTTATCATGATTCAAGAGCTAGTCTAACCATGATGACTTTGTTTCACATTACACTATCATTAAGTCTTAACACAATTTCACTTCATCATGTAGAATTCTCAAGTGAATCCCACATGATTACTACTCATTCCATCAACATTTATACTAATGATATCCATCATGTTGTCTTTGGTTAACAATTAACACTAAGGTTCCACTGTCTTACATGAATTCTAGGGTTAGGCTACACCATTAATACTGTAGGGGTTCGTAGCATGGAAAACAAAAATTTTCTATCGCATACAAACAAACAAGCCAAGATCTATCTACTAGATTGTAGCAACGAGTCGATGGAATAACTCACCCTCGAAGATTCCAAAGTGTTTAACGAGAGCAGATTCTCGTGGGTGATGTAGTCGTACTCTTTCCGATCTCAAGATCGCGTAGACGATCCTTCCGGCGCCGCGTTCCCGCAGCGCTCCCGCAGTCGGTCACACGTTCGGTACTCGACGAAGACCTTCCTCTCCCTTGTTCCAGCAGGCAGCGGAGGTTGTAGCACTCTCCTCGCGATTCCGGCAGCACAACGGCGTGGTACCGGAGGTAGAGGGGAAATCCCGCAGGGCTTCGCCTTAAGCCGGTGCGAGTATGGTGGAGCTTATGAGAGAGGCTATTAGTGGTCTAGTAATTAGACACACCAATTAGAGGGCTCTAAACCAATTAGAAGGCTCTAAACCGAATAGCTCTAAACCGGGGTCTAGATCTAGGGTTTAGTTTAGAGGATAGGAAACTTGTGTGTGTAGGAGGGGAGCCCTGCCCCTCCTTATATAGGTGGGAGGGGGTGGGCGCGCCAGGGGAGGGAGGGAGTCCCTCCCCAACTCGGCCTAGGGCTGGCCGCCGGCTTGGAGGAGAGAAACTCCTCCTCCAAGTCGACTCCAACTCCTCTTGCTTGTTTCCCACAGTTTCTTGTTTTTGGCAGTTTGACTTTCAAACTGGACATTTGACTTTTCTGTTTTAGGATTCAATTTAATCCTATATTTGGGACAGAAAGAACACTTAGTACATGATGCAATCATTCCAATATGTAATGACACATTCATGTACCCCTTCCCCCCCGGAGTGCCGGACAATCCGGAACCTTCTAGAATATCCCCGATGAAAACACCGGAATCATTCCCGAACTCCGAAACGGGTCTTTCCTTATATGAATCTTATTCTCCGGACCATTCCGGATCACCTCGTGATATCCCGGATCCCATCCGAGACTCCGAACAACATTCGGTCTCTTTCTCATAATACCATAACTACTCAAACAACGTCGAATCCTTAAGTGTGTCTCCCTACGGTTCGTGAATTATGCGGACATGATCGAGACACTTCTCCGAACAATAACCAATAGAGGAATCTGGAAATTCATATGGCTCCCACATATTTCTACGATTACTTTGCGATCGAATGAACCACTTACATACGATACCAATTTCCCTTTGTCTCACGATATGTTACTTATCCGAGGTTATGATCGTCGGTATCTCTGCATACCTAGTTCATCCTCGTTACTGATAAGTACTCTTTTCTCGTTCCCGTGATATGTGATCCCTTGTGACCAAGTCACATGCTTGCAAGCTAATTGGATGACATTTCACCGAGAGGGCCCAGAGAATATCTATCCGTCATGTGGATGGACAAATCCCACTCTTGATCCATGTGTTTCAACCAATACTTTCCGAACACTCAATGCCACCTTTATAGCCACCCTGTTACGGTGTGGTGTTTGATGACATCAAAGCATCCATCCAGTAAAGGTGATATGCATGATCTCATGGTCGAAGGAGTTAGGTTACTATGTATCAGAAAGCATATAGCAATTGAACTATTGAAATGACTTGATCTTTATGCTACGCTTGTCTATAGGAGTATGTCCACCATATCATTCTCCTAACGATATGATCTTGTTGTTGATAACATCTCAATGTTCATGACAAAGAAACCACATCATCAATCAACCAACAAGCTAGTGAAGTATAGAGGCTATACTAGGGACTTCAAATTAAGTTTACAAATCACACAAGTATTAATGGTTTCCTTGTTAATACTATTATAGCATGAATGCAAACATTTATCATAAACACAAAGATATATAATAATAACTATATTTATTATTGCCTCTAGGGCATATCTCCAACAGTCTCCCACTTGCACTAGAGTCATCTAATCTAGATTACATGGTAATATACCGAACACCCATGGCAGTTTGGTGTTGGTCATGTTTTGCCCTCGGGAGAGGTTTAGTCAACGGATCCGCCACATTCAGATCTGTGTGTACTTTGCAAATCTTTATATCCCCATCCTGGATATGTTCTCGAATAGCGTGAAAACGTAGCTTGATATGCTTCAGCTTTTTGTGTGACCTTGGTTCTTGCGCATTGGCTATGGCGCCCATGTTATCACAGTAGATAGACATTGGGTCCAGCGCACTAGGAACCACACCCAGCTCTGTAATGAACTCTTTCATCCATATCGCTTCTTGTGAAGCCTCCGAAGCAGCCATGTATTCCGATTCAGTTGAAGATCTCGCCACAACGCTTTGCTTTGCACTCCTCCAGCTAACTGCTGCACCATTCAAAATAAATACGTATCCAGATTGTGATTTAGAATCATCTGGATCGGTGTTCCAACTAGCATCGGTGTAACCATTAACAACGAGCTGTTCATCACCTCCATAAGAAAGAACCATACCCTTAGTTCTTCTCAAGTACTTAAGGATGTTTTTGACCGCTGTCCAATGATCCACTCCTGGATCACTTTGATATCTGCTAGTTAAACTAACAGCATATGCGATGTCGGGTCTAGTACATAGCATGGCATACATTAGAGATCCTATGGCTGAGGCATAGGGAGTCTCACTCATCCTTTCTCTATCTTCTGCCGATGTCGGACTTTGAGTTTTACTCAAGGTCGTATTGGGCAACATGGGCAAGAACCCTTTCTTGCTTTCTTCCATTCCAAACTTCTTTAGAACTTTGTCCAAATATGTACTCTGTGACAATGATATTTGGCGTTTCGATCTATCTCTATAAATCTTTATGCCTAATATGTAAGCTGCTTCGCCAAGATCCTTCATTGAAAAACTATTATTCAAATACTCTTTGACACTATTAAGAAGGTCTACATCATTCCCAATCAACAATATGTCATCCACATACAGTATTAAGAATGCTACAGAGCTCCCACTCACTTTCTTGTAAATACAAGCTTCTCCATAAGTTTGTATAAAACCAAAACTTTTGATTACCTTATCAAAACGTTGATTCCAACTTCGGGATGCTTGCTTCAATCCATAGATGGACCGTTGAAGCTTGCATACCTTGTTAGCATCTTTAGGATCGACAAAACCTTTGGGTTGTATCATATACAACTCTTCATCAATGTCTCCATTGAGGAATGCTGTTTTGACATCCATCTGCCATATCTCATAATCATAATATGCAGCGATTGCTAACATAATCCTCACAGACTTTAGCTTCGCTACCGGTGAGAAAGTCTCATCGTAGTCAACTCCTTGAATTTGTCGAAACCCTTTTGCGACAAGTCGAGCTTTATAGACAGTAACATTACCATCAGCATCTGTTTTCTTCTTGAAAATCCATTTGTTCTCGACAGCCTTCCGGCCATCCGGTAAGTCCACCAAAGTCCATACTTGGTTTTCGTACATGGATCCAATCTCGGATTTCATGGCTTCTTGCCATTTATTGGAATCTGGGCTCATCATCGCTTCCTCATATGTCTCGGGGTCATCGGTGTTATCCACCAACATGACATTCATAACGGAATCATACCAATCTGGAGTGGTACGAGTTCTCGTTGACCTCCGAGGCTCTGTAGCAACTTCAACCGAAGTTTCATGATCACTATCATTAGCTTCCTCTCTTATTGGTGCAGGCACCACAGGAACTTCTTCCGGTGCTGCGCTACTCGCAATTTCGAGAGAAGGTTCGACAACCTCGTCGAGTTCTACTTTCCTTCCAGTCACTTCTTTCGAGAGAAATTCCTTCTCTAGAAAGGATCCATTCTTGGCAACAAAGATTTTGCCTTCGGATCTATGATAGAAGGTATACCCAATAGTTTCCTTCGGGTATCCTATGAAGACGCATTTTTCCGCTTTGGGTTCAAGCTTGTCCGGCTGTAACTTCTTTACATAGGCTTCGCATCCCCAAACTTTAAGGAACGACAATTTAGGTTTCTTCCCAAACCATAATTCATACGGTGTCGTTTCAACGGATTTAGATGGTGCCCTATTTAAAGTGAATGCGGCTGTTTCTAATGCATAACCCCAAAATGATAGCGGTAAATCTGTAAGTGACATCATAGAACGAACCATATCTAAGAGAGTTCGATTACGACGTTCAGACACACCATTACGCTGTGGTGTTCCCGGCGGTGTCAACTGTGAAAGTATTCCGCACTTCTTTAAATGCTCGCCAAACTCGTAACTTAGATATTCACCTCCACGATCAGAACGTAGAAATTTAATCTTCTTGTTACGTTGATTCTCTACCTCACTTTGAAACTCCTTAAACTTCTCGAAAGTTTCGGACTTATGTTTCATGAAATAGATATTCCCATATCTACTCAAGTCATCCGTGAAGGTAAGAACATAACGATAACCACTGCGCGATGCTACACTCATTGGACCACACACATCGGTATGTATGATTTCCAATAAGTCTGTAGCTCGCTCCATCATACCAGAAAATGGAGTCTTAGTCATTTTACCCATCAGACATGCTTCGCATCTTTCAAGTGATTCAAAATCAAGTGATTCAAGAAGTCCATCGGAATGGAGTTTCTTCATACGCTTCACTCCAATGTGACCAAGACGACAGTGCCACATATAGGTCAAATTATCGCTTGATTTCAAACGTTTAGCCTCAATGTTATTAATATGTGTATTTCTACTATCGAGATTCAATATGAATAGACCATCTATCAAAGGTGCATGTGCATAAAACACATTACTCATATAAATCGAACAACCATTATTCTCGGATTTAAACAAGTAACTGTCTCGCAATAAACAAGATCCTGATATAATGTTCATGCTTAATGCAGGCACCAAATAACAATTATTTAAGTATAAAACTAATCCCGATGGTAGATGAAGAGGTAGCGTGCCGACCGCGATCACATCAACCTTTGATCCGTTTCCTACGCGCATCGTCACCTCGTTCTTCACTAGCTTCCGTTTATTCTGCAGCTCCTGTTTCGAGTTACAAATATGAGCAACCGAACCAGTATCAAATACCCAGGCACTACTACGAGTACTAGTGAGATACACATCAATAACATGTATATCAGATATACCTTTCTTCTTGATGTTGCCGTTCTTCAAATCCGCCAAGTACCTTGGGCAATTCCGCTTCCAGTGACCTTCTCCCTTGCAGTAAAAGCACTCAGTTTTAGGTTTAGGTCCAGCCTTGGTCTTCTTCGTCGGCGTGGTAACTTTCTTACCACCCTTCTTGAAGTGTCCCTTTTGCTTAGACTTGCCTTTCTTGAATTTGGTGGTCTTATTGACCATCAACACTTGGTGCTCTTTCTTGATCTCCACTTCTGCAGATTTTAACATAGCAAATAGTTCTGGCAACTCTTTGTTCATGTTCTGCATGTTGTAGTTCATCACAAAGTTCTTGTAACTTGGTGGTAGTGATTGGAGGATGCGGTAAACTCCCAAAGTATTAGGAATTACTATACCCAAACTTTGAAGTTTATTTGCGTGCCCAGACATCTTAAGCACATGCTCACTGACAGAGCTACCCTCTTCCATCTTGCAGTTAAAGAACTTTTCAGAAGCTTCATAACTTTCAATTGCCGCATGAGTCTCAAAGATTAATTTGAGATCCTCGACAATATCATATGGATCTGACTCTTCAAACCTTTTCTGAAGCTCCGATTCTAAACCATACAAGATAGCACACTGAACTATGGAGTACTGATTCTTCCGAGCAAGGTAAACATTCTTTACTTCATCGGTAGCATCAGCTGCAGGTGGGTCACCTAGCGGTGCATCCAGCACATAGGTCAAATTACCAGCTGTGAGGACAATCCTCAAATTGCGGAACCAATCCGCGAAGTTGCTTCCATTGTTTTTCAACTTTTCTTTCTCTAGGAACGCATTAAAATTGATGGTAGGGGCTGCCATTGATCTACAACATATTTGCAATAGTTTAGACTAAGTTTATGACAAATTGAGTTCAAATTAATTAATGAAATTAAACTAGGTGAACTCCCACTCAAAACAACATCCCTCACATTGTTTTAGTGATCACACGAACCAAATCCACTACATCAACACCGATCATCACGAGAGCTGATATAGTTTTAATGGCGAACAATCATCATGTTCATCATATCTACTATATGATTCATGCTTTGCCTTTCGGCGATCCGTGTTCCTGAGGCCATGTCTGTACATGCTAGGCTCGTCAAGATCAAACCTTAGCTTCCGCATAAGCAAATCTGGCTTGCTTACGTTGTATTCACCCGCGGAATCAAAGACACCCGATCATCACGTGGTGCTTCGAAGCAGCAAGCTTTGGCAACGGTGCATACTAAGGGTGAACACTCTAGAACTTGAAATTTATGTGCATGAGGGATCATCTTATAATGCTACCGTCGTCTACTAAGCAATACAAGATGCATAAAGGATTAACATCACATGCAATTCATAATATGTGATATGATATGGCCTTTCTTCTTTGTGCTTCCGATCTCCATCTTCAAGCACGAACATGATCTCCATCATCACCGGCATAGCATCAAGGTCAATGACGCTTCTTCATGGTTGTCGTCCGCCAGCTTCAACTATTACAACTATTTTGAATAGACACGCAGGTCTTAACAGAAATTAAAAACAACCATATGGCTCCTGCCGGTTGCCAACTTACAATAAGGATCATTGCATACATCAAATATAATCACAATCATGGCCATATCACATCACTGCACACCCCTGCAAAACAAAGTTAGACGCTTCTACTTTCTTTGCATATTTTACGTGGTTTGGGGCTTTCCATAAGTGTCGTTCTAACTTACGAACAAGAACCACAACATTGATACTAGCATTGTTGATCACCCGTTGTAAATTGGATCTTTACTATGCTAGGAGAAACAGGCACCCGCAAAGCCACTTATGCAAAACGAGTTGCATGTCAAGCGTGGAGCAAGTCTCATGAACGATGTCATGTAAGGTTAGCCCGGGCCGCTTCATCCCAACATACCGCAAGATGCAAAGTACACAAAAAGCAATCTACAATAAAAGCATCAACGCCCACAATGACCATTGTGTTCTACTCGTGCAACAGATCTACATATAGACACGGCTCTGATACCACTGTAGGGGTTCGTAGCATGGAAAACAAAAATTTTCTATCGCATACAAACAAACAAGCCAAGATCTATCTACTAGATTGTAGCAACGAGTCGATGGAATAACTCACCCTCGAAGATTCCAAAGTGTTTAACGAGAGCAGATTCTCGTGGGTGATGTAGTCGTACTCTTTCCGATCTCAAGATCGCGTAGACGATCCTTCCGGCGCCGCGTTCCCGCAGCGCTCCCGCAGTCGGTCACACGTTCGGTACTCGACGAAGACCTTCCTCTCCCTTGTTCCAGCAGGCAGCGGAGGTTGTAGCACTCTCCTCGCGATTCCGGCAGCACAACGGCGTGGTACCGGAGGTAGAGGGGAAATCCCGCAGGGCTTCGCCTTAAGCCGGTGCGAGTATGGTGGAGCTTATGAGAGAGGCTATTAGTGGTCTAGTAATTAGACACACCAATTAGAGGGCTCTAAACCAATTAGAAGGCTCTAAACCGAATAGCTCTAAACCGGGGTCTAGATCTAGGGTTTAGTTTAGAGGATAGGAAACTTGTGTGTGTAGGAGGGGAGCCCTGCCCCTCCTTATATAGGTGGGAGGGGGTGGGCGCGCCAGGGGAGGGAGGGAGTCCCTCCCCAACTCGGCCTAGGGCTGGCCGCCGGCTTGGAGGAGAGAAACTCCTCCTCCAAGTCGACTCCAACTCCTCTTGCTTGTTTCCCACAGTTTCTTGTTTTTGGCAGTTTGACTTTCAAACTGGACATTTGACTTTTCTGTTTTAGGATTCAATTTAATCCTATATTTGGGACAGAAAGAACACTTAGTACATGATGCAATCATTCCAATATGTAATGACACATTCATGTACCCCTTCCCCCCCGGAGTGCCGGACAATCCGGAACCTTCTAGAATATCCCCGATGAAAACACCGGAATCATTCCCGAACTCCGAAACGGGTCTTTCCTTATATGAATCTTATTCTCCGGACCATTCCGGATCACCTCGTGATATCCCGGATCCCATCCGAGACTCCGAACAACATTCGGTCTCTTTCTCATAATACCATAACTACTCAAACAACGTCGAATCCTTAAGTGTGTCTCCCTACGGTTCGTGAATTATGCGGACATGATCGAGACACTTCTCCGAACAATAACCAATAGAGGAATCTGGAAATTCATATGGCTCCCACATATTTCTACGATTACTTTGCGATCGAATGAACCACTTACATACGATACCAATTTCCCTTTGTCTCACGATATGTTACTTATCCGAGGTTATGATCGTCGGTATCTCTGCATACCTAGTTCATCCTCGTTACTGATAAGTACTCTTTTCTCGTTCCCGTGATATGTGATCCCTTGTGACCAAGTCACATGCTTGCAAGCTAATTGGATGACATTTCACCGAGAGGGCCCAGAGAATATCTATCCGTCATGTGGATGGACAAATCCCACTCTTGATCCATGTGTTTCAACCAATACTTTCCGAACACTCAATGCCACCTTTATAGCCACCCTGTTACGGTGTGGTGTTTGATGACATCAAAGCATCCATCCAGTAAAGGTGATATGCATGATCTCATGGTCGAAGGAGTTAGGTTACTATGTATCAGAAAGCATATAGCAATTGAACTATTGAAATGACTTGATCTTTATGCTACGCTTGTCTATAGGAGTATGTCCACCATATCATTCTCCTAACGATATGATCTTGTTGTTGATAACATCTCAATGTTCATGACAAAGAAACCACATCATCAATCAACCAACAAGCTAGTGAAGTATAGAGGCTATACTAGGGACTTCAAATTAAGTTTACAAATCACACAAGTATTAATGGTTTCCTTGTTAATACTATTATAGCATGAATGCAAACATTTATCATAAACACAAAGATATATAATAATAACTATATTTATTATTGCCTCTAGGGCATATCTCCAACATAATACTACTTCAATTGATGTCTTACACTTTCCTATAATATCTTGGTGGTTTATGTCTCCCTCGGAAACACTAAATAGCACCTTACCAAGAAAAATGAACTAATTACTCTTAAAAGAATGACTTAGGTATCTAATGACAAAATTATCCTCAAGTGGATACTTATCACAAGCCATAAGAACATTTGGTTTAGATAAGATGGCTCCTATAGTCACTATCCAACCTACAGATCTTCCTAAAAGGGTTTTAATCCTAAGGTCAAAGAATATGCTCCGATACCAACTGCGGTGACCCAGCATACCACTACATGATGTAGTACACTATAGTCGTTGACATAACACCAATGAAACACCATTCACTAGTATTACATCCCTCAGAGTGGTACAACAGAAACACAGCAGGTCCAAGACATGACTATAGGTTACAACTCAACTCTTTACACAAGATCCAGAGAACACTCTAGGTTAAAGAGAGAAAGAAACTTCTTACAAAGAAGAATCAAGAATAAACAACTCAAAACTACCATACTAATAAGACTAGTATTTTAACTAATGGTCTAGCATTGCTGCTATTGCGATACACTATAGGAATAGGTTCTATGGCTAGAGATTATATTCCTATCTAATCAGTAACTTCGTCTTCACTTGAGTTGATGTATATGTTGACTTTCTTGACTTTATTGAAGAACTTTAGCTTCTGGTGATGATTCCTGAAGCATACCTTGATGTAGACATCGTCTGTACTGGCTTTAGAACCTAGCAAGGGTTAAGAAGATACGCTGAGTACGAGCGTACTCAGCAAGTTCACTAGAAAAGGAGTGTTTGATGCACTATATCTACAACCATAGACCATAGGTCGTAGGCAATGTGGGTTTTCATAAACATTTCTTCAAAGGTTGCTTTTATTCTGAAAAAACTATGTCTGTCAGCCTTCACGGGTTTACCAGAACTTTCATGGAGTTCCTTTCCTGCCGCGTTCGTAGCTCCTTCCCGGAACAAGGAGTAACAAGTTACAGTTCTTACACTCTACAGAGGTGCGTCACTTTACCCATGAGAGACCTTAGGTTTTGTTGCACGGCCGGGAGTATGTCCCCGTTCAAACTTCCATGGTTTGAGGCCGAACCTAAGATCCAAGCCAATCACTGCCCTCTCCGCGACCTCATATGTCTGCACGGTCCTTCGGGGCCGGCTCACCTCCATTAAGCCCCATTTTGGGAAGTCTAAAACCCTGATGAGTTCCCAAAGACTCTATGACCTGGTGATGCCCGGACGAGTACCATTTAAATGGACTATATCCCTAACACCATTCATAGATAATCTAGACACCAAAAGTGTGGGGCGTAAGGGTGCCCACCCATATGTTGGATCCGCACAAGGAGTCACAACGTCATGTTAAGGTCGTCTTGCCTCCATACGAGAGGAAAAGGATACATCTGACTTCTCCGTCCCATTCCAAATCTCATGGTCAACGCGTAATATACGACGCAAGAATCACTGGAGACATTGGTTGTTAAGTCATAGATGCTATATTCCTGAGGAGTGGTATTCCAACTGCCAGATTTAATAGATTAGCCGATCACCCTGGATCAGTAACCAATAATTCACATTATTATCAAAATAGTGTTTTCTGACCTTTTTGGAATGCAGGTGACGACAACACTTGATTTAAAAATACTTTACAGAAAATAATCAAAGGACATGAGCAAGTGTGAACTTGCCTTGTGTGATTGCAAGATTATGCGCTTACGGTCTTCGAGACAATATAAAATATCCAAATATCTGAAATCATCATCATTGGTCCGGTAAGGACTAATGTTTAAAGAAGCAAGATGCTATTATGCATAAGTAATGTAATGCATTTTCGTAAACTCGAATCTCGGGGATAACGTTGATCTAGGGTTTGGAAACTGGAAATGGTTTCTTTAGAATGTGTTGTCCTTTTAGATAAGTTTCACACTTGTGCTTCTTATTAAGGCTTGTGAGTGTGTGAAACAACATGTAATTATAACAGTAGACAACAATAGGATATACGAAAGTGGAATGCTACTCAAAGACTACTTATATACAAATTACCTTATCTCAAAAACTTAATTTACAAGTATTGACATCTATAAGTAACTTAAGTATTAATAGTCCTAATCTATGAGTAAAGTATAAAGTAATGTGATTGTTATTAATTATCATCTGTTGTCTGAAGTGGCAAAAAGAATAATATTTGAAAGAAAGATTTCTTTTCTAAGGTCTAAACAATCTTTGTGCTTATTCAAATGTGGTCGATGTTGTTTGTGCTTGCTTGAATATTTTGGACTTGAGATGTTTTACAACTTAACTATAACATACCAAAGTTAACTATAAAACAAATAACAAAGTCTTTAGTCTTATATTTAAAGTCTTGTAGACTAAAGTTAACTTTAAAGACATAGATGGATTTAAGGTATATTGCTTAAGTTATTTATACCTTGTGTACTTCATCATGTTTCCTTAAAGTTACTTAAGAATGGTTATACTTTTATTTGAGTACTGGTTTCCTGACCTTATAAATGTATAAAAGGTTTTATCTCTTTATAAGGGTATGGTTATGGCTTGTGAATAAGTAAACAATATTATTTACTACTTATGAATTATCTTTGGATTGAGTCCATTATAAAATTGTGAGTGAAACAATGGTAATGAATTTTATTTGGTTAAAATATCATTTTTGAAGATTTTATAATTGTTAAAAATCTTTTTTTGAAAATAAACTACACATATGGTTGAAGGATAATTCAATAAAATTGTATTTAAAATGTGTTGGACCAATTTGACTTTATATTATAAATATTTAAGACTAGTATTAATTATTAGACCTAAATTGGCAATTTTAGGAATATTAACAAATTTTATTTACCTTTATATGAATTATCAATTAAGGAAATAAGTTTAAATTCAAGTTATCAAGTTATTTAAATTTTTATAGCTCAAAAGTGGAATAATATATTTTTAACATGTAGGTATTATTTTTGTGATCATTTTGGTATATTATATTTATTTTTGTGATTTATAAATAATAAGATATGATTTTGATAAGATTTTTTTGACACAAAGACAGTGGGGAAGTCCCCCACAGTGTCATTTTTCATTTTATAAATAAGACACTGTACAGGATGTGAGTCACAGAGTGGGTCGCAGAGAAAAAGCACAAAAAATTACAAAGTATCTAGCCATGCTTGCATGCCATGCAGTAAACTGGGTTTAATTCTATGTCTAATATCAGCCACTGATAATTTCAATATGCCATAACAATTATCCATGCACCTAGTGTGTTGCTCAAATATGATGTTATTCCTGTGATTCCATAAGATTCCCTTTTATAAGATTTATTACTTTATAAATACTTAATAAATAATAAATATTTAATTAAGTGAAATACTAATGCATGATTATAGTTTTAAATTATACTTCTTATTTTTCTAAGATTTTTGGTATTTTATTTATATTTTTAATATTTACCAATATTAAAATATGAATTATCCAAGTTTTATTACTTATAAGACCTTTATTAAATAATATTTATTTAAGTAATTATTATAATAATATTTGATAATAGTTTTATGTTGTAGATTTTATTTTTTTGAAATTTTTTATATATTAAACATATTTTTCTGAATTATAAAACAAAAGTTATTGATTTTATAAGATTGAATTATTTTCTTTAATTTCTAAAATTTATAAAATAAATAGTTTATGATGTAATGTTGATGTCAGCATGGGGTGAAAGCTTTTTCTCACTAGATCAATCCTTACCCCAGTCACTGACTAGTGGGGCTTATGCCACGTCATTACAGATCAATTGAATAAACCAATAAGAGGTGTTATGACATCAGCACGATGTCATGCTGACATCACCTGGGACTGATCCACTCAGATCGATTGTCGATCGAGTGATTGGGTGCACGCGCGCGGCCGAGGCTGGGCTTGCTGGAAAGGGGCTGCGATGGCGAACCTAATAGTGGCGGCGTGGCTAGTTTTTGGTCATCGGAGTGCAGTGCACGACGGCGACTGACGGCGGTGCACAACAACTCGTGGTGGTGGCTTAGTTTAGGAAGCAAACGAACCAACAGAGAATAGTAGCATGATCAGCAGCTCACCAGGAAGCTCGTGGAAGGCTGGGTGAAGAAATTCATGACTGGAATCGACGGGAACGGCGTCGACTACCGGCGGAACAATGGTAATGGCGAGCTCGATTTAGGTCGAACGACTCCGATTGCTCTAGGGAGATGAACGAGCCGAGCATGGCGAGTTCACTGGCAAGCTCAGATGGCAAAGGGGTGGTCTCTAGCGGCCACGGCAAACACCTCCGGCGAACTAGGGTTTCGGTGTTCTTGCGGAAAAGGAAGAGAGAGGTTGTGAGGAGATGAGGATGAGAGAGGGCACTCCGGCGGTTCTTATCCTCTCTTCCAGAGCTCAGCGGCGGCGGGAATCGCAGCGGACGATCGACGGTGGCCGGCGCGATAGACAGCAGCTTTTGCCGTCGAGGAAGACGACGACCAACAGAAGGCCGAATCGGTACGGGCTGGCACTAGGCCACGCATGGGCCAACTTGGGTTGCAGCAGGATTTGCTAGATGGGATGTTATGGCTGCTCGTGGGCGACGGATAAGAGAGAGAGAAATGGGCTGCGGCCTGGTTGCAATTTTTTCTTACTATTTCCTTTTTTTATTTTCTGTTTTGTTTTCAGATTTGTGTATTACACATTTGATTTAAATTTCTTTATATAATTTATTTGTTAAATAGTTGCAGCAATAATGGATGGTATTTAAAGTCATTTTGGAAGCTTTTATTATATAGTGTTATATTTCTTTATTTTCTTTATATGAATCCCTTTTTATATTTTGTAGAAGCCTTTGTCATTAATTTTCTTTCTATAATAAACCATGGCTTTATTATATGATATTTCCTTATTTGTTTATAAAACTAATTCTAGTTGGCTCATGGTTTGGATGGAAATTTTTATATAATGATCATATATCATTATTTCATGCATGATATACAAAGGAAATCATTTGGTTAATATTACTCCCATAGATCTAGGGAATAATAAGGTATATATTTTATTATACCCAATATAGGAGTTTGGGTTTTAGGGATTGGTTAATTATATTATACCCTTATAAAATGATTTTTTTATTTCCTCCGAGTGAATGTAATGATAATGGTTTAAGGTAGCTAAATATATGCAAGCATATATCCATCTCTATTATTAGATAACAATCATTATATAAGAGAATTTAATTATTAGGGTTCTCAAAATGGTGAATTCTATTATTCAAAATCTACTAACAGGTGAATCCTAACCACCCTTCTTATTTAAAATATGCATAGTTATTTTCTTTTTTGGAACTAGTTGTTCATTACTTGCTTAAGTGTGATTAATATATGAATATAATATTGGGCATAATGGATTATAGTAATTTCCAATTATGTGGTACACATGATTTAGAGGTTTGAAAATGTCCAAGATATGCTTGAGTGATTTGATATAGGAAAATATTCCTATAAAGCATTGTGGAAATAGAATAATAAATCAATCAGATGAAATGGACACTATGTTTGGCTAAAGATTTAGGGTTTAGTGTTTACCAAGAATTCCTATCTTCCATGATTCACAATCCTGGACTTCTGATTAAGGAATTCCTTTCCTAGATATACTATTTTTTTTATCCATCATCATGTGTTAACATGATGATCTTTACTTCATAAGAATATTCTTACCCACCTTTTATTGTTCTAAATCCATTTATAAATTCAATGAGCTTGACACTAAAGCTTTTCATAATCTTCTTATATTCATACTTGGTTCTATTAAATTATTCTACTACTAATAATCTCCAATCCAACAAGTGGTTACTTCTAACTCCATTCATACTCTTCCTTAATCATCCATCACTAACATTGCTCTAATAGATGTATATATCAAATTACTCTCCTCAAAACCCTACTATATTTTAAGAGGAATAACACTACTTTAATAACTCCATACTACACTGACTTTAGCTTAATCATACTATCTTATATTTACTTTACTCCAGTAACTTATATACAAACCTTACATCATATCATGTTGACTTGTCATGGCTAACCGAGAATAACATATCTATACTAGGGTTCAATCATGTTTTATCCACCAGTGTCACTTATACATGATATAAGTATTCAATCTTGGTGAGTAAGGCATGATCATTATAATCCTTTGATCCTTTATGGTTTAGGTTTCCAGTTGGCTAATCAAGGCTTCCATCCATACAACATTACAGTTGTATTATAATTATCTTCTATTTATCTCTATTGGATTAAGAGATATAATTCATTGACTATACCTACTTGATCCAATAGGATTACTCCTGGTAACTATCTTCAGGATTCATCCTTGTAATCTTCTTTATTACCATATAATAATTTATTCTAGATAACTCTTCTATCCACTCAGGAGTGAGTTAACTCCATCAATTATCACATTGATCTTATTCTCTTCCAACACTCACATCCTATAGATGATATCTAGATCTAGCATTACCACCTACCTCTTCTTACTTCTTTCTTTATAGGATTGAGTGAATGCTATGTTAAGAGCAAGAGTTGATAGATCAAGGATTGATAAATTAAGAATTGGTGAATCAATAGTTGATTACTCAACATTGATGAACAATAGATATTAGAATAATATTCAATAGAGATGATAAGGATTGATATGGGAAGAAAGATATATGGTGAATTATCTTGACTTGGTTTCTTTCCTACCCAATCTCACTAAAGAGTTAAGGTTAGGTATTACCATGGTACTCATGGTATAAGTAAATGAGATTAAGATATAGTTGTTACATTCCTATTACTTAAATTATATTCATAATTTGGTATTCATGGGTTGTTGTAATGAATACTATGATATGATCACCTAAGGATCAAATATAAATCATTAAGTAATGTATTAGGGTTTAATTTTATTACATTTGATCTACCCTTAGATCAAATCATGCTTACCCAAAATAAGGTTTTAGCAAAGATCATATTGAAACTTATCGCAGTCAACTTGATGATCTACTTCCATTCCATCAAGTTGAGAGAAGCTTCACTCACTTTGACAACTTTTGTTCAAAAGCGTGAAAATTATTCGGATTTTCTATACATGAATGCAATGCGCACATCTGTGTTCATCTTATTTCTAAGCTCTAATGCTGGGATGTTACAGGCATCCAATGGATGTTAATCAACAGCCACTTAAAGACCATTAATTTGACTTAGATTAATCACAGTAATTTTTAGATCACTGCAGATCACTTATATCCAACAAGAAAAACTCTACGCATACACCAGCTAAGCTGGCCCGGTTGCAGGTGTGCAACAAATCTTTTGTACTGTTGTCCTTTTTTTTCTCCCCTTTTAAGAGCATCTCCAGCGGTTGGATCTCCCGAAAGGAAACGCCAGACGAAAAGACGTCTTTAGAAGGCTTGGACGACAGTGCCGGCAGAAAAGTGAGAGCATTTTCTCGGTCACGCTTCCACCCAAGCGGGCTTTCTCTCCATGACGCATGGGCTAGGATGGCATTGTTGCTTTCGCCGGCGCGCCTAGTTGTCCCCCTTTGGACTGGGTGTCTCATTGAATTTTGGGCAATTTTTAGTACCTAGGGGCTCTAGGGGGTACTGTTGGGCGAATTTTCTCTTGCGGGCGCAAGAAACGGCACTTGGGGGCATCTGACATAATCTTCCACGCCATCGTTCCAGGGAAAGGGGTCTACCCTTGGGAAAGATATGGCTCGACAACATCTTCAGCACTCCCAAGAACTTCAGGTGCGAGCGACTTGAATTCGAGGTGGTCGGATGGCCGTCACAGTACCACGTCATCCTCGATCGCGTGGCATTCTCAAGGTTACTAGCGGTTCCCTATTACGCTTCGTGGTGGCGCAACTCAGATGACGGTGGATGCGCTACATCGAATAATGGTACCCGACTTCAACCCCATCTCGACGATGTTTACGGTGTCGAGAAGCCTGTGGGATTTGGTCTTCATCGGGCGTGTGCTCTGGCTTTGTGTGGTGTTGATCTCGTCGCCGATCTGGTCCTTGTGGCCTTGGAGTGCGGCGGTGCGGATTGCTACAGGTTTGTGGTGGATGGTGGATGATCCGGCCGCTTGATAGGTGGGATGGCGTTGCACCCGGATCCGGTGTTGAAGATACTCGAAGGGGTCCTACGGCTGATGTGCTTTAGCAGCATGCTAGATCCAGTCTTACGGGGCTAATGGTTATTGCTACTTAGTAACACCTTATGGTTAGGGGTTTCTTCGGTACCAAAGTGTGGACTAGTTGCTGATGATCTTCTTCTCCCGCGACGACGAAGGATTTGGATTCTTAATAGTTGCCGCGAGGACTGTTTCTAGTTGTTCAACCGTTTATTTTCTCATTGTTTTCTTTTGCTTGTATGCACACCATCTTTATATTACTACTATTATATTCCCTCCGTTTTAAAATATAAGATGTTTTAAGTTTGTGAAGAAAATGTATGTAGACTTATTTTAGTGTATAGGTTCACTCATGTTTGAAATGAACCTATACACTAAAACAAGTCCAGATATATTTTCTTCATAAACCTAAAATACCATATATTTTGAAAGAAGGGAGTAAATACAAGTAACTTATCCGTACATAGTCAAAAAAAAAATCATAGGTGAAATAACTAGCGGGGAAGCGAATCAGTTTCAGTAGCAGCCATGACGGTCTAAGATAAGGCGAAGGTGAATAATAATAAAAATTACTCCTTCCTCCGATCTATATTATTTGTCGCGGAAATAAATGTATTGCATCCAATCTAATGACAAGTAATATGGATTAGAGGAAGTAGCTAATTACAATGTAGATTCCAGTTTTACCCCTAAACTCAAGGTACTGCCTAGCTTTCTTAGCCGGGACTCTCTCAGCCTCACGGTGGAGTACCAGCCGAGATCAACCATCGGATGGGAAGAAACGAAGGGCTCATGTTAACTTCGGGGTACCCTAAAAGTCCTCTTTAGTTTCTATATGTGTTCCTGATTCCAATCACGGCACAAACACGCAACGTGCGGGAAAAATTAAGCTTAGCGCCCGAAGCAACCTCTCTCCCGAAGATCGATCAGGATTCGGGCAGAACGTAGCGTCTGGCTTAAGCGCCTGCGTTGTACAGATTCCAGAACAGAAGGGAAGTAGAAAAACCTGGAGCGGCGATGGTGGACGGCACCATCATGGATCGAGATTGGACCGCGCTGCCGGAGGACATCCTGCTCATCGCGATGGCGGCAATGGAGGTCCCCGACATCGTCCGCTCCGGCGTCGTCTGCTCCTCCTGGCGCACCGCGTACGCCCTGTTCCGTCGGCTCCGCCTCCCGACGCCCAAGCAGCCGCCCTGCCTGCTCTACGCGTGCGAGGACTACGGCGCCGACGCCGCCGCCCTCTACTCCCCGTCCAGCAGCACCGCCTTCCGCGTGCCCTTCCCCGGCGGCGTGCTCCCGCGCCACAGCATCCACGGCTCCGCGCACGGGTGGCTGTTCATCCTAGACGAGGCGGTCAACCCCTACCTACTCAACCCCCTCACCGGCGCCCGGGCCACGCTCCCGCCCTCCAGCACCCTTCGGCGCGTGACGGGCAGCTTCTCGGATGCCGCCGCCGACGGGGGCACGACGTACGCCATCGACTTCGGGTGGAACGGCGCATCGGACGTCCGACGCGCCAATGCGAGGGAGGCGGTACGCTGTCTTTACGACCATGTCGCCATCTCCTCCGTGGGCGGGGGCGGGGCGTGCGTCGTCTTGCTCCTGCACACGTTTTACGCAGAGCTCTCCTTCGCCAGGACCGGCGACGACCGCTGGACCTCCCTCTCATCGGGGCTGGACGTGGAACCACGGGTCGTATGCTTCCCCGATCACCACGTCGTTGGCGCCGCTCACAACGACAGCGACGGCCTTTTCTATCTGATCGGGGATGCCGGCGGCGTGTACGCTCTGGACCTGAACATGCAGTGCCCGGTTTCGCGGCCTCTGGCGCTCGAGATGGAAGATGCGCCAGGCCTCTCTGAAACTCACTACCTCGTCTTCAACAGGTCCGGCGACCTCTTGCTGGTGTCGCGCCTATGCAAGTGTGTGCAGACTCGCGCGCCGGATACCATATGCTCTAATGGCGTGAGGCGTAAGGGGCCCGCGAGGCACCACAGCAACGCCACAGTTGAGGTCCGCGTTTACAAGGTGGACGTCGAGAAGAAAAGGCTGGTGAAGCTGCTGACGGGTGTGGGAGACAACGCCATCTTCCTCGGCCACAACTTGCCCCTGTGCCTTCCCATCAACGAATACCCCATGCTCACCCGGAACTGTGCCTACCTGACTACCGACAACGACGACATTCTCCATCCTCCGGTTAGGCGAGAGGATATCGGCATCTGGGACTTGGAGAGCCAGAGCATGCAGAATCTTCGCCAAGCGTGGCCTCTCCCTCCTTGGCTGCATACACCGGCTCCTGTTTGGATTACACCTTCTCTTTATTAAAATCAAGATGAGCTTTTTTGTATCTTTATTAATTATTATCATGTTTATTATTGCTGCTGCATCATTATTTCAGTTCCCTACAGTATATATACGCATGATTTAAAAGTTTGCATATAACAATCTGTAGAAAAACGGAGACTTCATGAAATTTCTACTTCTCTACCTCTGTCTCTATGAAATTATTAAGTCAGATGAAAAAAATTAAAGTCAGAATAACAAGGTGAACTCTTAATATTGATCAAATTGGCTTATTAAGGAAGAAAGAGGCCGAGAGGAGAACTCTGCTTGAGAGCTGGCATTGCAATATACCCGTGCTTTCTCTCTCTGGCTGATGACTCTCTTGGATAAGTTTAGATTTTGAAGCTTTATAATGCACCAGCAAAAAATAATAAATTTGGGTGTGAAAATTATCAAAACAAACTATAACAGCATCATCATAGATCTTCACAGCGTAAAACAAAAAAATGGAGCATAAATTAGAACTAGAGTACTCCATGGGGAGGTAATTTCGACACTGTTGATCAATAGGATAGTGTGTCCTGACTGGTTCCATCACCGTGCTCTGATTCCTCATAGCATTCAGGATGTGATATCGTATCCTGATTCCTCACAGAATTCAGGAAACTCCGCAAGGAAAAAAAAGAAAAACCTAGTAGTTATACAAATACTGTACTCAAATCTCTTCATTCATTCCCACGAGGTTTCTGCTTCACCTTGCAAGTTATACCTGATTGGAGTATGTACAGTACCGGCCCTGAGACGATGAACGATAGACCTCACGCTGATTCGGCAAACCCGATCCTGTTCTCCCCAAAGTCAAAGACGGTGTGGTAGGCGCCCATGAAGACGTCTCCGAGTATCCTGCGACATCCCCAGACGCATCAGTCACACAGATGGCATGGGGACAAAATAAAGAAAGCATGATCTCCAAGAAGAATGCAGAACAAGGTGCGATTTGGACAGTTATGCTGCCTACCAGAGCGGGCCACGAGGGGGTGGTATGTCGAACGCCATGAACCCACTGATGCAGATGGTCTGGCCTGATTGCTCCAGCTTTACTACGTACTGCACCACAAAACGAGAATAAAACGATTAGATCGCATAGTGTACACAGTGTAGGAAGCAGAATGTGAAGAGTGACTTAAGACAACAGGCAGTTTGAATTTGCCAATATCAACCAGATTGGTCCTTGACTAGTACTACCACCCGTTCCAAAATATAAAATGTTTTACTAAGCTAAAATAGCCTACCAAAACATATATTATGGTACAAAGGTAGTAGTATCTTATCTCAAGGTATGACTTGGTATAAAAAGCTTAAGAAAATCATATCACATCTCCAAAAATAATTACTTCAGTGCAAGTTTGACCTACCTGCTCTGGTGTTAAGGTGAAAGTCTTGTCTGCAATGGTGAAGGCAAGATTAGGCATCTCCGAGATCTGATGGCAATTGACAGCAGATTCTCCGTTGGGGCTCGGTAGACGCTCACAGAGCTGCAATATATTCACAAATAAATTGGACTCTGTATCTATCACACTCTGCAACACTTGACAATATACTGGTGTGACATGATTAACGAACCAGTGCTGGTACTGACCTGATTCACATACTGCAAGATAAGCTCCTCCGTCTTGTTTTGTCGAAGCTGATTCTGTATCCAGACAACGGCCATCTCACAGGCAGTGCAAAGGAGATCGGAACCCCGCTTCTCTTTCTCGACAACAGTTTCTATCTGGTTACTGACAGAGTGACTACCATCAAACACGCAGAGACCGATTTGACTGCACACTTTCTGTGGCCTTGTCTGCTCAGCCACAAAGTAGTAGTGTTTTTATAGTTGGTTAGTTAATTCAAGATATGATAAACAGAATTGGGATGCATCAACATTCCTACTAGCATCGTAGAAATAACAGGAGGGGCAAGCAAAAAAAACCTGTGCTACAAGCATCTCAAGGATCATCTCTCCATACTCTCTCACCACCTCCTTGCATTCTGTACTGAGGATACCCTCAGCCCCAATTGCATGATTGACTTGAGCCACTATCGTCTGAAGCCATATACAAAATTCAAATGTTTCAGCTAGATATAATATAAACTCTGAAACATGTCCAAGATGTATCACTTAATGGGTCCAAAAATGCATACGGTTGGGCCGGCGAGCAGCGATGTCCCTGAGTCGACAATGGCAGCGCAACCGCCAGCACAGTAGCCAGTCGACTGGCCATCGATAAGGAGATCACCCATGTCAATCTGCCAGTATCCTTTGCTAGTGACAGGAACATATGTATGTTCCCCCTTGTAGTGCTTCTGGTCTACACCCCCGAAGACGAGCTCACCTCCTGCGCTCGCATCGGGATCGCGGTTAAGCCAGAATGAGAAGATGTCCTTTTCAATCAGTTTCTGCTCTTGCATGCTCTGCCTGTTTGTTCATACAACATATGAAAAGGGTCGGTATTATAGTAACACCATTGTTGAGATCGTGACATCATGATAACCTATTCAATGGCTTGGATACATACCAGATTGGAGGGGCACTTCCCACAGATATCTCGGGAAATCCAAGCCCAAGTATACCATCAAACTTTCCGATGATAAAAGTAGGACTTGCTTCGTGGGTTGTCTCGATAAATTTCTGAAAGCACAATAAAACTACAGTGATTGTAGTAATACATACAATTTTTTTAGTAATCTATTTGTTCAATAGCTCACCTGATTTTTTACAACAAGGTCGCCAACTAGCACGTTGTCCTCACTGAAGAAGCCAGCAATTGATCCAGAGCCATAGCTAATTGTGCAAGTTTCTCCTGAACAGTTTTAATAGCTAAAGTTACAAGTGTGCAAGAAGTCAAGAAGCATTTTTTTATAACTTGCAAAAGCAAGGACCATGACTGAATTTAAAATAGTCATACCATTTTTTATGTAAGTGCTCGATTTGGTTGCCTTGTATTTATGGTGCAAGTAGCATGCTATCTGGAATACATAGACATCAAATTTATGTTTCTATCATCCGGAAGCACCCACATCGTATCGATATGACTGTGCAGCAATAAAACTTACCGAAAAATAGCATTTCGACGACGGAACCCACAGGTTGGAGCTCCCGGTGTCGAATATCACCGTGAAGTTCTGCGGCGGTGTGCCGACACCGATCTCTCCATAGTATTGGGTGTCTAGGTAGTTGTCCAAAGGAACTGTGTCATCACCCGAAACGCCAAGATAGCGGCGAGATCCTGCCTCAGCAGACGACCTCAGCAGGTTGGTCTCCTGCCTTGCCGACTTTGCGGCAGACAGAGTTTCACTGTCCAGCCTCTTCTTGCTCAGGCTGATCCTCAGCAACCCGTCAGAGGAAGCGTCGAGCAGCAAGGCGCATGAGAGGGCCCACAAGCAGGTGGCCCCGAAGAGATGCCTCGGCCCCATATGGCCCCACAACTCAGTCTCTGACCAAAATAATCCCCAATGAGCAAAATGATCCCCAATTGCGAATCCAAAGTACAGCTTTTGCGCTGAAAGATTTACAGCATGCTTACACACAAAAATAAAGACAACGTGTAGCAGTATCACATGAAAGAAATTGACAGATTAATCAAATTTTGGTCGAAATCAGAGAGAACCCTAGCTATCTATGGTTTGGACTTTGGATGAACTCTCCTACCCCCTCTGTCTGGTAACAGAGGATCCGATGAAATCGAATAACTACCTAAGAATACTTAACAAACAGAGAGATTACACGGAGGGAGAATCAATAGCTTCTAACATGGTATGGCTGATAGTGAGCTTCTTACTAATCAGAACAAAGATCAGGAGCTAAAAACTGAATAATACGGAATAGCTCAAGCATCTGGGCTTCTGCGTGATGAGAAATGATTAATCTGCTAGCTAGCTAGGCTCATGGAGTCGACATACCTTGTTTGTGATGAGAGGAGAGCGAGCTTTCCAAACCAGTGTACCACCAGAAAAGCGAGCGGAGAGGGAGAACTGGAGGGGAAAGAGCACGCCAATGAGATGAAGGTGTTGTTTGTTGGATTATTAGGCATAATTTCTACGATTAATTCCAGAATATAAATCATGACAAAACCAGCTACTAGCTCATGTAACTCGAACATACTAGATGTACTAAACAACAGGATGATCGGAAACAAACAACAGCCTAACATGTACTCGCAGAACATGATGAATAACCAAACAGGATCACGTAGCACGTACCGTTCGGTTGTCGTAGTAGAAACTTTGGGGAAGAGTGATCGCAGCAGATGGCGACGAAGACGGCGGTATGCAGCACCGCCTGACTTGGATGGAAGACGACCCGTGATGGAGAACTCGAGCAGTCGCGCAGAGCGCTTCCCAAAAACCTTATTCGCCCTCTCCCGTACAGGATCACAAGGGCGAGTGGTTCCGGAGACCTGCTCTCCCGTCCGCCGGTGCACGCCGGCAAGCGGGATGGAGTAGACTACGGTGACGGCACAAGTAGAGAGGATGGCAAAACCCTAGATTGGTTTTTCGGTGGTTGTTGTGGCGGTAGCCGCGCAAGACTTTATATAGAGCGGCTCAGGAAACCCTAACGGAGGCGAACGTGGGCCGAGTCCACGCTACGCATGTTCGGGTCGGTTACAGTAGCCCACGATCCGGGAGCGACCCGAATAAGCTAACCGTTTGACACGTCTGTCAATTTTCCTGAGCAGCAAAATAAAGCTCGGCTCGGCGAGATTCCCGCAACCCGCAACCCGTAACCCGCGGCGCGCGCGTCGTGACGAGGCGAGCGTGCGTGCGTGCGAGCGGCGGCGTCGTCGGAGGAGGAGCGCGCGTGTGTATCTCTCTTATTCCCACTTACTTACAAAGTGGTGCAACACTCCTCCTTATAAGGTGGTGCAACTCTCCTCCAACTTTCCATGTGGGACTAAACTTTAGCTCCCACTACACTCCCATGTGAGCTGTTACAAACATGGGCCCAAACACATATGGGCTGCCACAAATTTAGGCTTTGAGATTTAGGGAAAATCTGAAATACTCATGGGCCTAAATGGATTAGCCCCATTATTTCTAACAATCCCCCACCAGATCTCAAATGCCCATTTGAAGATTTGCCAATCTTTACTACTTGTTTATATACCAGTGTTTCAGCAGAGACTGTTAAGTTGAACTTCCGCCTAGAAACTTGAACTACGTCTATCAACAACTTGAACAATAGACGAACCTTGAATTGCAAGTTTGGTGCCAATAGATTTCGCTCAGAATCATAACTAGTACTTGGCTGTCAGTAGCCTACCCCGCGGGTTGGAGCATATGCGTCATACTCCCTGGTCTCTTCATGAGTTTACTAGAGATCACCCAGATCTCATAGACCGCGACGTTTACAGTCGAGCTCATATAGGTGTGTTCTTTCAAGAATGCCCTGTAGGACGGCATCTTTGCTAATTAAAGCCAACAGAAACACATTAAGGCATGTTGCCAACCTGCCTTACAGATTATGAGAGTCATGCATCTTCACATAGAGAGGGTTACAAAATACTCTCCTCAGTCAAACCACTAGCTTGTTCTTCCCAGGTCCTAATTCACGGGATCTTCGATCACATAGGTTGGGTTACCACTAAGGTGTGACATCCATGGGTCTCAACCCCATCTCCCTCGATGCACTTTCTATCACATTTCGTGATAGTCCCTTTGTAAAGGGATCTGCCAGGTTTTTGTCTGTTTGAATATACGTAACAGTTATTACTCCGGAGTTTCTCAATTTCCTGACAGATTTCAAACGTCTCTTCACGTGTCTTGATGACTTCGCGTTATCCTTAGAATTGTTCACTTTGACAATAACAGTTTGGTTGTCACAATTCAAAAGGATTGCCGGCACAGGTTTCTCAACCACAGGCAAGTCCATCAAGAGCTCACGCAACCATTCTGACTCAACAGTGGCTGTGTCTAAAGCAGTAAGTTCTGCTTCCATAGTTGACCTCGTCAATATGGTTTGTCTACGAGACCTCCATGACACTGCGCCACCTCCAAGGGTAAACACATACCCGCTCGTGGCGTAGAGTTCATCAACGTCAGAGATCCAATTTGAATCACTATATCCTTCAAGCACAGCAGGATTCTCTGAATAGTGAATCCCATAGCTCATTGTACCACATAGATAGCGCATGACCCTTTCAAGTGCATGCCAATGATCAATACCCGGGTTAGACATGAACCTACTCAACTTGCTCACAGCAAAAGAGATATCGGGTCTTGTAGCGCTCGCTAAGTACATGAGAGAACCAACAACTTGTGAATATTTCAGCTGATCTGTTGGTTCCTTCTTATTCTTTCGTAATGTCAAACTGGGATCATAAGGTGTTGGAGAAGTCTTGCCATCATTAAAGCCAAATCGGCTCAAGACCTTCTCAACATAATGAGATTGTGTTAAAGTAATCCCATTCTCGTTCTTAATAAGCTTGATGTTCAGAATGACATCAGCCTCTCCCAGATCTTTCATATCAAAACTCTTTGACAGGAAAGACTTGACCTCATTTATCACTTTCATGTTTGTACCAAAGATCAGAATGTCATCCACATACAAACATAATATAACGCTATCGCCCCCACCATGACGATAGTAAACACACCTATCAGCCTCATTAATGACAAAGCCAACAGAAAGTAGAGTTCTGTCAAACTTCTCATGCCATTGCTTAGGTGCTTGTTTTAGGCCATATAAAGATTTTAATAACTTACACACCTTTGTCTCTTCACCTTTTACCACAAACCCATCCGGCTGATCCATATAGATCTCCTCTTCCAACTCTCCATTAAGGAAAGCTGTCTTCACGTCCATTTGATGAACGAGAAGACCATAAGAGGCAGCCAGGGATAGTAGTACTCGAATGGTGGTCAGTCTAGCGACAGGTGAATAGGTGTCGAAGTAATCTTCGCCTTCTTTCTCTATGTAGCCCTTAGCTACAAGACGCGCCTTGTACTTCTCAATAGTACCATCAGGCCTTAGTTTCTTCTTGAACACCCACTTACATCCCACAGGTTTACAACCATAGGGTCGTTCTGATAATTCCCAAGTTCCATTAGAAAGAATCGAGTCCATCTCATTTTGGACAGCTTCTTTCCAATCATCTGCATCTGGAGATGCATATGCCTCAGTAATAGATCTGGGAGTATCATCCACAAGGTACACGATGAAGTCATTACCAAAGGATTTTGCAACCCTCTGTCTCTTACTCCTCGTGAGAGGTTCATCGTCATCCTTCTCAAGAAATTCCTCATGTGGTTGTTCAGAATTCTCAATAGATGCACTAGATTCAGGAAGTATTTCAGAAGAAATCCTACCAATGCTATGCATATCTTTCATAGGAAAAATATTCTCAAAGAATGTTGCATCACGAGATTCCATTATAGTATCAACATGCATATCAGGTACCTCAGATTTAACCACTAGAAATCTATAGCCTACACTCCGTGGAGCATATCCTAGAAAGATACAATCCACTGTCTTGGGTCCGAGCTTGCGTTTCTTGGGAATCGGTATGTTGACCTTCGCCAAACACCCCCAAGTGCGCAAATACGAAAGTGATGGTTTTCTCCCAACCCACTCCTCATAAGGGGTCTTTTCTTTATTCTTGTTAGGAACTCTATTCAGGACATGACATGAAGTCAACAAAGCCTCCCCCCACCATGCCTTTGATAAACCAGCAGTGGCTAACATGGAATTCACCAAGTCAGTCAGCGTGCGATTTTTCCTCTCGGCAACCCCGTTTGATTGGGGCGAGTAGGGAGGCGTCCTCTCATGAATAATTCCGTGTTCCTGACAGAATTCATCAAATATTTTGGGAAAATACTCACCACCACGATCCGACCTAAGACGCTTGATCTTTCTCTCTAGTTGATTTTCAACTTCGGCCTTATAGATTTTAAAGTAGTCTAAAGCCTCATCTTTAGTTTGCAACAAGTAAACATAGCAAAATTTAGTAGCATCATCTATTAACGTCATGAAATATCTCTTTTCACCTTTTGTCAACACACCATTCATCTCGCATAGATCAGAATGTATGAGTTCTAGAGGTGCCAAGTTTCTCTCTTCGGCAGCCTTGTGAGGCTTTCGAGGTTGCTTTGATTGCACACAACTATGGCACTTAGAACCTTTGGCAATAGTGAAATTCGGAATTAAACTCATGCTGGACATCCGAGATATCAAACCAAAATTAATGTGACATAAACGAGAATGCCAAATACTGGTATCATCATTAACACCACCACAAATATGATTCACGGATTTATTACAAAACTCTGAAAGTGAAAATCGGAACAAGCCTCCGAACTCATAACCTTTACCAATAAATTGTCCATGTTTCGAAACAACGACTTTATTAGACTCTAAGACAACCTTAAACCCATCTCTGCAAAGAAGGGAGCCACTAACGAGATTCTTGTTCATAGTAGGGACATGCTGCACGTTCCTCAGCTGCACGATCTTTCCGGAAGTAAACTTCAGATCCACCGTGCCAACACCACGAACAGAAGCATGTGATCCATTCCCCATTAGAACGGATGAATCCCGAGCGACCTGATAAGAAGTGAACATAGAGATGTCAGCACACACATGAACATTAGCACCCGTATCAAGCCACCAACACGGTGATTGAAATACTGAAAGAACAGTAAATAAATTACCATACCCATCAGTATTGCTAGCGGTCACGACGTTGACAGTCTTGGCCTTTTTCCCTCTGCGGTCTGCGCGTTCTGGACAGTCCTTGGAAAAATGGCCGGGCTCTCCACAAGTGTAACAAGACAGTTCACTCTTGTCCCTGTTCGTCTTCTTCTTCTTGAAGGTTGTAGTCTTTACAGGCTTGTTAAAGGAGGGTTTGAAGTTCCCTTTGTTCTTGCCTACGGATTTGCCTTTCTGCACAAAGTTAGCAGTAGCAAGACCCTCTCCTTTCTCAGTAGTGTCCTTAGCCCGAGCCTTCTCCTCAACATCAAGGGACGCTATCAGATTTTCAACTGATATCTCCTGTCTCTTGTGTTTGAGAGTTGTGGCAAAGTTCCTCCATGAAGGGGGCAACTTAGCAATAATGCATCCCGCCACAAACTTGTCGGGTAAGGTACACTTAAGGAGTTCGAGCTCCTTGGCAATGCACTGTATCTCATGAGCTTGTTGAACCACAGGAAGGTCCTTAGTCATCTTAAAATCATGAAAGCTCTCCATGATATACAGTTCACTACCAGCATCTGCAGCACCAAACTTGGCATCCAGTGCATCCTAGAGCTCCTTTCCGTCTTTTATGTGCATAAACACATCACACAGACGGTCAGCAAGAATGCTCAGAATACATCCCACAAAGACAGTATTAGCATCCTCGAACTTCTTCTGATCCTCGTCAGATATAGTTCCCTCAGGTTTGCCTTTACTGATGTGGAACACTTTCATCGTGGTCAGCCAAAGCTCAGCCTTGTACTGCCACCTCTTAAAGTGCACACCGGTAAACTTATCCGGCCTCAGTGCATCGGTAAAACCAGCCATTGTTAATTCAGGAAATTGCCTACAATAAGGTTTTTGGATTGTTGGATTATTAAGCATAATTTCCACGATTAATTCCAGAATATAAATCATGACAAAACCAGCTACTAGCTCATGTAACTCGAACATACTAGATGTACTAAACAACAGGATGATCGGAAACAAACAGCAGCCTAACATGTACTCGCAGAACATGATGAATAACCAAACAGGATCACGTAGCACGTACCGTTCGGTTGTCGTAGTAGAAACTTTGGGGAAGAGTGATCGCAGCAGATGGCGACGAAGACGGCGGTATGCAGCACCGCCTGACTTGGATGGAAGACGACCCGTGATGGAGAACTCGAGCAGTCGCGCAGAGCGCTTCCCAAAAACCTTATTCGCCCTCTCCCGTACAGGATCACAAGGGCGAGTGGTTCCGGAGACCTGCTCTCCCGTCCGCCGGTGCACGCCGGCAAGAGGGATGGAGTAGACTACGGTGACGGCACAAGTAGAGAGGATGGCAAAACCCTAGATTGGTTTTTCGGTGGTTGTTGTGGCGGTAGCCGCGCAAGACTTTATATAGAGCGGCTCAGGAAACCCTAACGGAGGCGAACGTGGGCCGAGTCCACGCTACGCATGTTCGGGTCGGTTACAGTAGCCCACGATCCGGGAGCGACCCGAATAAGCTAACCGTTTGACACGTCTGTCAATTTTCCTGAGCAGCAAAATAAAGCTCGGCTCGGCGAGATTCCCGCAACCCGCGGTGCGCGCGTCGTGACGTGACGAGACGAGGAGCGTGCGAGCGGCGTCGTCGTCGGAGGAGCGCGCGTGTGTATCTCTCTTATTCCCACTTACTTACAAAGTGGTGCAACACTCCTCCTTATAAGGTGGTGCAACTCTCCTCCAACTTTCCATGTGGGACTAAACTTTAGCTCCCACTACACTCCCATGTGAGCTGCCACAAACATGGGCCCAAACACATATGGGCTGCCACAAATTTGGGCTTTGAGATTTAGGGAAAATCTGAAATACTCATGGGCCTAAATGGATTAGCCCCATTATTTCTAACATTGTTTAGGGTGTGTTTGGTTGAGCTGTAGATTCCTAAAAATCAGCTGTGAAGAATCTGCTGTGAGTTGACAACTGTGAAAAAGCTAAAAGTTGTTTGGTTAGAACAACTACCAACTGTGAATTTGGTCAGAAATGTCTGTAATGCCCTAATAGGCCCTGAGAAATTATTTGTATGATAATTGGTCGTATAACAACTATTTATACACTAGCAATCATGCAATGGACATATTGGAAAGTAATTTTCTTGTATATGAAGGCCATCATCACAAATTTAATATCCCTTCTTATCCATATTAGTTGACTCAAATTTGTCTAGATACGTATCTAGCACTAAAATTTGACTAGATATATTTATCTGGATAAATCTGAGTCAACTAATATGGATCGAAGTAGTACAAAATAATCATGCATATCAATTGCACGTTGCATGAACCAATAGTTATATAGACCGATCAACAAAAGTCTGAAAAAAATAAGAAACAGCAGGTGCATGGGACGAAGGGACTATAGGAAGGAGGAAGATATCATGGAGACAGAGCGTGTGGCAAAGAGTGTGGAGGAGAGCGTCATTTTCCTTCTGCCCGTGCACGAGCGAGTTTCGGGTTTGAGGACAGAGGAAAAGTTGAACCGTGCATTTCCACTCCCCGGTGGCATAGCGGGTAATTTTCTTCAATTTCCTTGGACGCAACGCGGTAAAATCTGGGGTCAGCCTGCTTTCGTTTTACACGCTAGGAATCAGCAGCGTTCGGGAATCTGGTGGTCCGCCAAAACGTGTTTGGTTCAGATTACAACTTTCGAATCTGCCCACAAAATCTCAACCAAACACAGCCATAGTCTAGATACTGACGTTTGCTCGCTTCCAAAGAATAGGACAAAGTTTCCTGACTGCCCCTCCATTGACATGTGGACCCAAATGCAGCCTGGCCTACATGTCAAAGACAGCAGGATTGTTGGATGGTCCTTTCTCAGAGGGCAAATAAAGTGAAGGGAATTTATTTCCTGATTTTGCAGAGAAGAGAAAGGTGTCAATCAAGAAATTAAAGGAGAAAGCAACATGTCGGTTGTATCTGAAGAGAAAGGTGTCAACTGCTTCTAGGGGTTGGCAAAAAAATAAATCATTTGAAAATTACCGCCCCTCTTTATTATTGAATAATGTTTGAGACATACACTGGGATCGGTATTTCTGGGGGATTTAGAAGACACAGATGGCGGACCAAGCTTTGATGAAAGCCAACAGATGTGAGATTCTCTAAATAAGATTTGATCAAAAAATACGAAACTGACAATCAGAACTGCTTCAGAGCTACCAGCAGCTCCATCAGCTAAATCTCGAAGAACTCCCTGACAATTATAATTGATTCAGAGCTTCATAAACTGCAGGTTTTCAGCGAGTGATGGATCAGTAACACCCGGGAAAACAGAGGCTACTGCACCCAGAAAAGGACCACTCCAACAGCTCCTTGATTTTCACCTCGGTTGACAGCACCATCTACCACGAATTTGCAATAATCAGGAGGGGTTGGCAACTAAACAGATAGTTCGAATGTTGTTTTGAGCGGCTCAGTCCCGACTTGTGTGTTGGGGGCTGTCCAAGCTGATTGTAATAACTTTGTTGCCTAATTAATAAAAGCTCGCGAGAGCTGAGAGCATATGACCAAGTTGGCTGATACCTGAATCAAGTGGTGAACCAGGCCTTGCTTAGCTAGGCCGCCTCACTTGGATCAAATATGTTTGTTACAGAGGAGTGAATAGAGGACTACAAGTTTTAACCAATTCGATGATTTTAGTGAAGTGAACATACAAGAAGTCGACAACCACATAGTATTTGCCGAGCCAAAATATTTTGCAAACAAGAATAAATACTACAGCAGAACATAGTACACGTTTTTAACAGTGCAATGCAGGCATCCAATTAAAGTTCAGATATGGAAGGCAGCAGCATTTTCAAATAGGGAGGGCAGAAGCAAGCAGTAACAGAAGGCAGCCCCCTCCTCTTCTCTTTTAAATTATGCACAACCCAGTTTCATCCTTTTACCTTCAGCACAATACATCCATCCACAGAATCATTTGAAAATTACCTCCCCTCCCCCCCCCCCCCCCCCTTTATATTGAATAATGTTTGAAACATACATTGGGATTGGTACATTTCTGGGGGATTTATTAGCCACAGATGGCGCACCAAAGGGAGAGGTACCAGCTCTAGGGCAACAGTCTCCCATTGTGCTGTCTACCCTCATGAATAAAGGCCAACAAATGTAAGGTTCTCTGAATAAGGTTTGATCTCCTTAATAATCGACGCATTGCTACCACCACAGCTCCATCAGCTAAACATCCAAGAACACCCTGACAATCAGAACTGATTCAGAGCTTCATAAACTACATGTCTGGCTAAGCGTTACTGAATAAATACAGTACAACGTAGTAGTACACGTTTTTAACAGTGCAATGCAGGCATCCAATTATTATTCCAATTCATCATTTAATCCAGCAATACAAAGTTCAGATATACTAGCATGCAGCAGCATTTTCAGTTAGGGAGGGCAGAAGCAAAGCAGCCCTCCTCCTCTGTTTTTTAATTATGCACAATCCACTTTCATCCTTTTTTTACCTTCAAGGCCGCAATACATCCATCCACAGAAGAGAGGGTCTGTCTCTGTCTGTCTACACGATGAGCTCGGTCGTGGAGACGAGGATCCCGTCGGCGTCGGCATAGAGCCACTCGCCGGCGGAGATCCTGGTGCCCGCTATGGTCACGGGCACGTGCCTCTCGCCCACCCCCTTCTTGTTGGACTTCATCGGGTGCGAGCCGAGGGCGCGCACGCCGACGTCGCACCCGTTGATCTCGTCCACGTCCCGGATGCACCCGTTCACCACGATGCCCGCCCACCCGTTGTTCTGCGCCAGCTGCGCGAGGTTCCCGCCCAGGACGGCGCAACGCAGGCTGCCGCCGCCGTCCAACACCAGCACCCGGCCCTGCCCCTTCTCCTCCAAGAACTCGCGCAGCAGCACGTTGTCCTCGAACAACTTGAGCGTCACGACGGGGCCAGCGAACACTCGTCGCCCGCCGTACATCTGGAAGACGGGCTGCAGGGCGCGGAGCTCGCCGTTGGTGATCAGGTGCAAGTTGGCGTCACAGACCTCTGCCGTGGCCAGTGGCAAGGCCGCCATGTCAGGCACGTAGCTTCAGGCCTGCATTATGTGGTGCCATTTAGAAGAAGAGAAACCATTAGTGCTGACACTAAGCAGGGCTGGTCGTTCGTTCAGCATAATAACAACCGAAAATATGGAAAGCATGGACTTTATTTTAGATCACAATACTGCAACGCATTTTCAGTGACACACAGCTTACCAGTCGCAGTCACTCCATAGATCTCAAAACAGGTAACTTAGATAAGATTAAAGCAAAAAATGTTGTAATTCGATAAGCTTAAGCATCAGAAAGTATTTCCTTCGTTGGGAATACTGAACTAGAGGGTCATTTCTCCCTGTTATCACAAAGATCTACTGTCACGAGTCTAAAGATTTTTTTTTCAACAGTCAAAAAGGTAATTCGATAAGCTTAAGAAAAATCTGGCCACAACTCTCAGCTCTGGACCCAAAGTGTGTGGATATATTTCTCAAGTGAATCACCTGAGAAGTCTCGTAATTGGCAATGAATGGGAAAAGGAGTACTACCGTGAGAACACGGTATTGGACTTTGATTACCCAAGGTAGATTCATCCAAGAACTAAAGTAGGAGTCGGATTTTATACTACACCTGCTCGTAGTACTCTGTCGACCCATGGGAGGTGTGGTGGGTGGACCAAGAACTGAACCCATGGGAACCAATACTCCCTCCCAGACAAACAAAGAAGAAGAAAGATCCCCAAGCCGTACTGGATGTTCAAGTGCTAACAAGGGACGCGGAGTGGGCGGGCAAAGAGGGTTTTGTTTACCTGGCCGCGCGCCGCCGGTGGGTCTCGCAGTCCGTCCGTCCGTCGTCGGGAGTGGGAGAGCGAAGGCGCGGGGTGGAGGCATCCGCAGTCCCACTTCACAGTACCAGATTACAGGGATTTGCGAAGCTAATCGGAGGATACAGGTAGCAATAGGAAAGAGGATCAGTGAGAAAGAGCCGGAGGTAGGAGAAAAGAGGAACAGAGGGGAGCAGGCAAGATGAGAGCCGCCGTTTCTCTTCGTGATCCTTCCGTGTTTCGTCACCCGCTCCACGTCACGGTTCGTTTCTTGCTCGTCTCGTACACGTCGTGTGGCCGCACGCCTTGGGCGCATCAAGGCCTATCGTTAGGGATAATATTGTTAGTTCCCCCCTTTTTTTTTTGGCAAGGCTGTTAGTTTCCTAGTGCTAGCATTAGAAATAGATATGCCTCGTGTCAGGCTAGTCCTATTGAAAGTATCATGACTAGTATCATCACATGATATGTTGGCAAAAAATCTAATATAACATAATAATTAACAAAAAAAGGATTGGACTATCACATGTATATCATAGCAAGTAAAACTAGAAATCCTAATGCATGTAAATATTGTACACAATTTTACACTGAGATTATATAAATTATAAAATATAGTGTTATTATGATACTATTGTATAATACCATGCACCATAGAGATAGTATCATACACTAGTATCATATGCATGATACTAGTAGTATAATACTACCACTAGGACCAGCCTAATACTTCCACTATGACCAGTCTAATGAGTTGCATATCTGGTTTAGCTAGTATTGTTGATTGGATTAATCTTCTTGGATTTTTTTCATGCTGTATCTAGCTTATTTTTGGATTAAACATGCTAGAAAATTGCTCATATGTTTAACAAAAATCTATATTTTGTCCTTTTGTGTACATTTTATGGGAAATTGCTGGGTTACTGTCTGTTGACCCAGTATATTCAAAATTTCACGGAATTTGGATTCAAATATAATTTCAGAATCGCGTGTATCCTTCTTTTGGATACGGTGTTATTTTTATTTCAAAATTTCAAGCACCATATTCGTTCTAAAAATTACTAGAACTACATTTACTAGTTACGATGAAGTGATATTCGTTGCGACCGATAGCTCTATTATGATAAGATTTGTCCAGCTCCAGTGATGGAGGAGCGATGATGACCGTGCTAGTGTTTGTAACCGTCGCTAAATGGTCCAACAATACATTTATAATAATTGTTTTTTTAACTCTTTATGTTGCTGCTGATAAGGAGAAATTTCTGCAAAATAACCATATATATTGTCATTATTCATTTGCATTGGCGATAATTCTCACACCGTATTTGACCGGCCGAACACAAAAACATAAATAGATAACGTCGACATGCACACATGTGTGCACCGTCTTTATTGAACTTTATTTGGCCGTTTGTCAACTACTACAACGGCTGGAATACAGATATATGATACCGCGATGTAAGCATTACACAGTTTACACTATTTATACGGTCGTATATGTACGCCGGTTATTGGCGGCGCGGCATAGGGTCTTCATGGGCAGAAGGTGATCTGGTAGTTGCTGTTGCCGTTGCAAGCGTGCGTGGCGACGTCGTTGGGGTGGTGATAGGCGTCGGGGCAGTTGGCATCCCTGCACTTGAGCGCGACGCCGGTGCTGCAGGAGAAGTCCATGGCGAGGTTGTAGCCGTCGATCACCGAGATGTCGTAGAAGTCCTGGGAGCCGCCGATGGTGTACTCGGCCAGCGTCGCCGGCTGCCCGGAGAGGGTGCAGGACAGCGCGCCGGCGCAGTCTCCGGTCGCGCAGCTCCCTCTCCCGTTGTTGAAGGAGCAGCCGGTGCGGCCCCATATCCTGCCGGCGCTGGTGCCCGCGGGCACGTTGATGTTGGACGACTGCTTCGAGTTGAGCTGGAAGCCTCCGCCCACCGGGATGCCCGCCGGCCACACCGTGAAGCCGCAGTTGTTGGTGATGCGGAAGGTGGCCGCGCTGGCACCGGCGGCGAAGACGGCGAGGAGGAAAAACAGCACCGCGGAGGAGGTCGCCATCGCTACAAGCTCTAGCAAGCTTTGCTACTGTTGCTGTGTGCCGAGCTTGCTATGGGACTATGGGAGGATGGGTGAATTTCTTAGCACAGAAGCATGCGCTATTTATAGATGGCAGTGGAGAAGAAAAGTATGCCCAGTGACGCCAAAGCTAGAGAAAGTATGTAGATGCTGCCAATATTGGCCGAGAAATTCTGCATGAGTGGACAAGATAGCCAGCAGGTTGGACCAAGACTGACAGGTACTTCTTGTGAAGCTAGAACCATTCAATACGTTGTAGTATTTCTTTGAACAACCAAAAATACGTTGCATTTCGTGCGTCGAAAACATTCTGCACCAGGTGTGGTATCTTTAGATGCTTCTTGCAATGCTTGACTGGTTGGAGCTCCTTAACGGTGCGGTCCAACATGTTCTAGAAATAGGGCACGTCTGACAGGGACGCGCGTACAATAATATTTCGCCAAATCAAAATACAACGTGTATTGGCAAACAGAGGGATACGTATCGTGGACCTAATGCCTACGGACCGTTGATCCATGATCCTTTTCTAAGCGATCTGAATTCCATTACAAGAAAGATAATGAAATATACTCCTTCTGTTTTAAAATATAAGATGTTTTATGTTTATAAAAAAAATCTAGACTTATTTTAGTGCGTAGATTCACTCTAAATCTGAGTAAACCTATATATTAAAATAAATCTAGATACAACTATTTCATAAATCTAAAACATCGTATATTTTAAAACGGAGAGAGTATATGAGATACCGAGATTTCTATATTTTCCTATATTCTCACAACGGTCACCTACATGTATTAACATCTAAAAGTATCCATTTTTTCCTTTTAGCCTATGCGCTAATATTCGTGCAAAAAAACTATACACCTTATATCAAGGAACGGAGGGAGTACCATGTTTCTTGTGATTCTCATGTCCTTACTTTCAAATGTGTAGGATATGCATGAAGGACGAAGATCTTCACCTTTTGCCGACTCAATGTGAACTCTATATTTCTATGTTGTATGGATTGTGTTTTGGAACTTTATGTATGGAACTATTGACTCTATGTTGTATGGATTATATTTTGGAACTTGTACGTATGGAACTATTGACTCTATGTTGCTATGTATGAACCATGGACTCATGTTGTTATGGATCTTGTGCTAGATCCTTGTTTATGATGGTATTTGTTTTCATGGATATTGATCTGGTGCTAGATATGCTGTTATGTAATAATATATGTATATTTTTGTGTTTAAACTGTGTGGATGAAACAAAAATAAATAAAATGTGAAAATGTTGGGCCTTTGCCGTGTGTTTACTCAGCAACCCACATGACAAAAGGTTCTTTGCCGTGCGTTTTTGAGAAAAACGCACGGCAAAGGACTTCAGGTATGCACATGGAAAAGCGCACGGACCAAGTCAGGACATTATTTTGCCGTGCGTTGAAAGAAAACACATGGCAAAGAGACAGGAAAGGCGCACGGCAAAGCCAGGGCACACAGCAGAAGAAGAACATTTTGCCATGCGTTTCACTACAGCACACGGCAAAGAGGACAGGGAGAGCACACGGCAAAGCGATGCCACACGGCGAACTGACGAGGACGGCGCCGTTACGTCCGTTGTAGCCGTCAAACACTTTACTTTACCGTGTATTTTAAAAAACACACGACAAAGACCTTTGCCGTGCGTTTTCCGAAAAGCACACGGCAAAGATTCTTTGCCATGCATTTCTTTGCCGTGCGACGTTTGCTGTGTGTTGGCACATGGCAAAGCCTTTGCCATGTGGATTATCAATTTTGCCGTGTGGATTTACCACATGGCAAAGATCTTTTTTCCTGTAGTGGGTTTAGTAAGCTCTCAAAACAGGAAAAAAACACCCCTCCCGTGGCGCACCCTAGGGTGCCGGGAGTCCCTGATCCCGCCGCCAAACCTCCCCCTCTCCAATATACCTGTTAGAGTATTATACATAAACGGTTGTTATGATAGTTTAGAATAGTTAGGATTTTAGTCTAAGTTGACTTGTATTCCAAGATGATCCATGTATGTCTATATATACTCGCCCATGAGACTCAACAATACATCCAATATATTCTGCCAATATCCTTCTCTATCGTTCTACATAGTATCAGCCTAAACCGATCCCAAACCCTAGCCGTCATCGGCACGCTTCCGTCGTGCCGCCCCCGGGAGGTCGATCTCCATGATCTCCGCTGGGGGCCGCGCAACCCGTACGCAGGGTTCGTCTGCCGATCCGTGATCGGCTGCTCTACAAGTCTTTTTTCCGATCTCTTGATCGGTTTTCTTTTTTAGTTTACCGATCTTAGATCGGATTGCGTCGCCCATCGCCGTCGTCATCCTCCTCGCGCACTATGCGCATGCGGATTCATGTGCGGCTACCTCGACACCGGCATCCCCGACCACGACATCGACCACGTCGACCCCTCGTGCGGCTACCTCGACCTGGCACCGCCTCACGCTGTCGGCTCCCTCGACATCGCACAAGGGATACCACCTCGCTTGAGCATCATCAGCTTCCTCTACAGTCCAAGCTATAGCAACACGACACCATCCACGGCGTTCCCGCTTGAACTGCGGGGGGATGTCAGCTCACTGGTTCTACTTCGGTTTATCTTCAGTCTGACTATCCGTGAAGTTCTAGTTGTTTACGATGCTACCGCTACGACTGCGGGGGGGGGGGGGGGTGTTAGAGTATTGTACATAAATGGTTGTTATGGTAGTTTAGGATAGTTAGGACTCTAGCCTAACTTGACTTGTACTCCAAGATGATCCATGTACGTCTATATATACTCGCCCATGAGGCTCAATAATACATCCAAGATATTCCGCCAATATCCTTCTCTATTGTTCTACAATACCACCCTTCCGCCGTTGTCGCCGGCACCGACCGTGGTGGCAGCGGGCCCAACGGCGCCGAAGGGGCCAGGGAGAGCAGATTGTAGTGGTTGTTTGCTGGTGGCGGCTGGGGTCAGCGCTGGTGCTTCAAATGCGCGTGGCGGCCAGGGCGGTGCCCCTGGTTGTGTGGCGGCGGTGGATGCTCCCTGGGCATGTGATATGATCATGGAGGTTGGCTGCTTGCGGAGGATTGTCCCGTGCCCGGATCATTGCGGCGGCGGCTTACCCATCAGGTATCGGCGCAAGGTGTGGCGGTTGTGGTCATAGGTCTAGGATTCCGCCTAGATCCACCATCGGCACGGCCTTTTGGTTGCCTGAAGGGGCGTGGGAAGGCGACACGATGTTTCTTGCTCGAGTCGACGGACCGGCAGGGGCACGTGGTTATTGCAGACGTGTCTCTTCTTCCGCCGAAGGGGGCGGGCGGCAGACGACGGCGTGGGGTCATGTTGTTCTGTCCATTAATGGCTGTCGGTCCTAGGGTTCCATCGGCGTGAAGACAAAGATCTGCTTATTGCTTGCACTCCTTGATATGGCCTGGAGAGGCGGGTTCCGGAAGGCTCCACCGACGAACTCCCATGGGCGCATTAGGCCTAGAGATTGCTGGATCAGAAGGTATTCGGCCGTGTATACTTTTTTCTGTCTGTTTGGTTTCAACGGGTATGTTGTGAAGCTCTGTTGCTTGTCCCCACCAAGTGCAATGTAACGATCCATGGTGAAGTCAAATGCAGAGAATGTCAGGAAAGTGGAAATATGAGAGCGGCGGTGGTGATTTGAGTCTTTGTGGCGATGGCGAACTGGCTGTGGGATCTTTGACTCGCAGCAGCGGCTGTTTGTGGGGGGGGAGGACAACACAGGAGGAGTTCTCAGTCTTATCTTGCAGGGTGAAAATCCAAGGTCTGGCCTTAAGTGGGTGTGCCTGGCAATGGCCTTCTTGAAAGCATTGTTTTGCGAGAGAGGACTTTCTCCAGGGTGAAAATCTATGATCTTTTATTGGGAAACGCCGGCGCTTGTGCACTGTTTTCTCCTTGAAGGCGTTGTTATTGGAGTGGTGGACTACTGGTGTTGTTCTGGTGGTGGCAGTGTCGTTGCTATGAGGAATAGTTCCCTATAGGGAGACTTTTTTTTTGGTAATTCGTCTTTCTTTTTTCTGGTCTGCGTGCATCCGTAAGGCCGCTAGGGCATGCGTTGTTGCAGCGGCTAGGTGTAATTGGTATCTTCGTGATATTAATATATACTTCTTTCCAAAAAAAAAAAGTTGCAAACTAGATGGAAAATGCGTGAAAGTAAACGCTGCCTACTGCTAGCGTCTAGAGAAGGGAAACCGAAGAAAATTATTTATACAGTAAACCAAAAGCTTCAGGATAGCAAGCAAAAAACAGGCCCGTAATTTCCACCTCTTCTCCTTCTTTTCAGCTTCAGGTGCAACAAGAGGGAGTTCAAATGGATAGAGGGTGAGATAATGCATTGTACTTTGCATGGAATGATCAAGTTCTTCTAGACAATGCATTGTACTCTCAGAGTGGAGTTAACCAACTATTTGAAGTTTTCTAGCAACATCACGAGAGTTTCAATAAGTCCATCACAAGTGTTGAAGCTAGATCAGTAGCATCACTCTTAAATAGGTGGCACGTTCTTATTATGTGTTCCAATGTTGGATAGGTTTGCTTAATAGGTGAAGCTATAACACTATGATCTATGCTATATATTTGTTTTAATTATGATATGTAGGCACTATGACACTACGATATTGATTTGTATATATATATTATGGATTTTTATGCACTATGAAACTACACTATTGATTAGTATGTCTATGCTATGGATTTGTATGCACTATGAAACTATGGTATTGATTTGAATGTCAAAGTATGGATTTTGTATTTGGAATGTTGGGGATGGGGGGATTTAAAGAGTTAAGTTTAGAGGTTCGGTTAGCAATCCCACTTTTCAGAGGACCAAATATGCCCCCCCCCCCTAAAAGATACTCATCGTTTTATTACTTCTCTAACAAAAATGCTAGACCTCGGGCAAATACCTACGGAAATACTCCCTCTATCCAAAATTAGGACGCATATAGTTTTTAGACAAAGTAAAAAAATTCGAAGTTTGACAGACTATATTGAAAAAATATACACATCTACGATACCAAATGCATGTAATATAAAAATATATTTCATGAATGTTTTAACAATATAGTTTTGATATTATAAATATTGACACTTTTTTCTACATGGTTGGTCAAATTTTGAAAAGTTTGACTTTGACCAAAAACTATACGGGTCCTAATTGGGATAGAGGGAGTACACTTACGGGATGACGTGCAAGTAGTCAATTGATTTCGATACTTTCTCCTCCCGTGATTTAAGGCCCCTGCTCCAACTGAATCTCTCCATGTTTTCTGTAAGTTGAATTCCGTAACATGTAGTCCATACGTGTAGCATTACTGTTTCTCTAAATACAAGAGATAGATGCACTTGGGTGATGGCTCAGATAATGTAGAGCTCGTTGGAAACTCCAAGTGGAAGGTATAATGAGCACAGCTTCAAGTTTCTTCAGTTATAGAACCAAGGTTATCGAACCAGTAGGAGAAAGAAAACAACTCTCAAGGTGTTTCTAGCAACTTGGAACCTGCACAATACAACCACAATACTTTGCCCCAACTTACAGTGAGATTGTCAATCTCACCGATTTTGCTAAAAAACAAAGGATTAAACGTATAGTGTGGAAGATAGTAATTGTTTGTGGTAATTGTAGAAAGTAAACAGTAAACAGTAGATGGTATATCAATGGGAAGGAATGACCGGGGTCCACAGTTCACTAGAGGTGTTTCTCCATAAGATAAATAGCATGTTGGGTGAACAAATTACAGTTGGGCAATTAACATATTGAGAATGCATAAATATGCATGTACATGTCATGATGATTTCTATAAGATTCGTTTGGGCATTACAACATAATACATAGACCGTAATCCAACTGTATCTATGACTAATAATCCACCTTCAGGTTATCATCTGAACTCCCTCCAGTATTAATTTGCAAGAAACATATAATTGCATTAAGGAAAGTGTGTAAAGTAAACAATACAATTGCCCTTGGACAAAGGATTGTTGTTTTCTCCCTAGTAGCAACATCACATCTACAAACTTAGAGATTTCTGTCACTTCCCCAGATTACTAGAGGCACGAACTTACCATCGAGTATAAATACTCCCTCTTGGAGTTACAAGAATCTAATTGGCCAAAGCATCTACTAGCAACGGAGAGCATGCAATATCACAAATAACACAGACATGATAGAATCAATAATCAATCTTGACATAGTACTCAATATCCATCGGATCCCAACAAAAACAACATGTAGGATTACAAATAGATGATGTTGATCATGAACGGATCTCACAAGATCTAAACATGATAGCACAAAGGAGGAGAAACAACCATCTAGCTATTGCTATGGACCCATAGTCCAAGGATGAACTACTCACGCATCACTCCGGAGGCAGGCATGGTGATGAAGAAGGCCTCCGGGATGATCTCCCCTATTAGGCAGGGTGCCGGGAAGAGCTTCAGATCCCCCTGATCTAGGGACGATGGTGGCGGTGGCTACGGACTTTTTTGTGGATTTATGATCGGGTACTTAGTGTTTCTGCCTCGGGGTGTTTATATAGGCGAAGGGGGGAGGTCAGTGGACGCACCAGGGGACCACACCATAGGGCGGCACGGCCTAGGGTGGACCCGCCAGCCCTAGGTGAGGCCGCCTCGTGGCTCCACTTTGTCTCCCCTTCGGTCTCTGTGTTGCGTCTAGAAAAATAGGAACTTCGGCTTTTGTTTCGTCCAATTCCGAGAATATTTCTTTACTAGATTTTCTGAAACCAAAAACAACATAAAACAGGCAACTGACACCGCGGCATCTTGTCAATAGGTTAGTTCCAGAAAATGTATAAAAATGCCTCAAAGTGTAGACAAAACATAAGATAGTTGACACAAAACAAGCATGGAGCATAAAAAATTATAGACACGTTTACGACGTATCAAGCATCCCCGAGCTTAACTCATACTCGTCCTCGAGTAGGTAAGTGATAAAAAAGAATAATTTTTGAGGTGACATGCACCATCACAATCTTGATCAAGGTATTGTAAAGCATTGATAGTTGGGATCAAAGTACTCTAAACATGAGCACGAAAGATATGTTTCTAATAATAAGACATAACAACTATGTTGTAACATGAAAGATAACACAAACAAAAGATTATAAATAATGCTTTGAAAGACATTTGTTTGTTTCACATATAGAAAACATAGCAAAAGTGGTATTTAGCTTGTCCTTCATGGAATAGCAAAACATAAATGCATAGGACACCTTCAAAGTTCATAAGGGTGACTAGATACAAATAATTTAAGAACAAGCAATATCATAGTTATGAATCAATCAATAAGTTTTTGGATAATGCACATTGAACTTAGAATGACAACTATGCTCTCTTAATTGGTGCGTAAAGATAGAAAATGGAGACTCAACATAAAAGTAAAAAGAAAGGCCCTTCATAGAGGGAAGTAGGGATTTCAAGTTTCATAAAGAGCTTCCAAAAATTATGGTACTTATTAGCTTTGAGCTCTCATTGCCCCTATCATAAGCATCTTAAAGTGATTAAGGTTAAAGTGAGGCAAATATGAGTTATATGCTTGGCAGATCATAAGTTGAAGGTCTCATGCCCCTTGATTACAAGTACCGAAACCTCATGCTACTCAACTTTGGTCATAAGCAAGTTCTTGTCATTGTAAGTGTATGTGTATCATAGTTAACCGACAACGGGGTACCCCTTGCCCCAGTGATGTGGCTTACAACCACTTTTGTGGCCCGATCTTCATAGATTCGAGGGGATTTGGGGGGAGGAGAGCGAACAACACGATGAACGCGAGAGGGAAATCGAAGATACAAACGCACACCACACCCAAATAGGTTTGCTCTCGTTGGCCCCAACCACCAACCCAATAGAATCATAAAGGGAGAGACCAAAGGTAGAATCGCTTGGGAGAGATTGGCAAGCTCTTGATAGAATCACACGTAGGGAGAGAGTAGCAACCAAGTAGAATCCCAAAGGGGAGAGACCTAGCACTACTAGAATCCATACATGGGAGAGATCAAGAACTAGAAGAACGCCTTGACGACTTCAATTAAGAAGGCCTTGATACAACTCATAGATAATCTAATGAGAGGGGGTTCCCATCCAGGGTTTGGCCTAAGCCATGAGTCTCAACTCATCATCTATTCCATCCTAGGGTTTACATATGGGGGTGGGGGCATATATATAGGCCAGCCACGAGCTAGGGGCAAAATAGACATAAACAGGGAGTTATGGGCGTTACATGGGCCAGGCCCAAAAGGCCTTAACATGCCTAGCGTCGAGCAGGTCGGAGACTCCGGTGTTGGGTCCGGAGACTCCGGTCTGGACCGGAGACTCCGGTCAATCTCCGGTGTCGTCTCCGGAGGGGGCTTCTGGCTGTCCCGGGCTTGGTTCCTGGGTCCGGACCGGAGGATGGTCCGGAAACTCCGGTGTAGTCCGGAGACTCCGGTGTGATGGCCGGAGACTCCGGTCTGGCGTCTGCAACTTCTTGCGTCTTCTCTTCCAGGCCTCATGCTTGGGGGTCTTGGCTCCTGGTTCATCCTTGTCGCATCCGCTTGGCATCACGGTCATGGACCTAGTCATACAATTGATAGTTGGCTCAAGTAGGATCCCATTCAAGTAATGACCAAGGGAAGGCAAAAGATGGAAGGAGTTCACCTTGATTGGGATGTTTGGCATATCATGATGTGGACCAATGGTGAACGCCATGTGTTGGGCGGCATCATCTCCCCCCTCTTGAAAAAGAGTCGACCTCGACGATACTCCATCATCATCTTGTAAGGAAGGAGGTGTTCCCGTTATGTCTCAATGGATGCTCTCTAGAGCTCGTTTTGTCAACTCGTGCTCAATCGAGGTTGACATTGGAGTATGGGTACCTACACACACCAGAGATAAACGGAAGAATGTGTGTGTGTGATAGAGAAACACATCATCCATCATGATGCGTCTTCTCTTGTGCACATCACCATTAGCATGAAACAATATGTCATAGAAGGCATGGTGATTATGCAAGCAAAAGGTGGACATATACTTATCATGGCATGTATCAAAATCTTCAAAGGTTGAGAAAGCTATGAGGCGATCTCAATATGAACCATATGAGCATTATTGCAATCAACAACGGAAGACAATGAAAAACATGAATGATCAAGCATTTCCAAAGTATGAGTATGGTTGCCTACAAACATAGGGAAAGAGCAATTGTTTATCAAGTTTGTCGCAACAATTGTGGGATAAAAGAAAGATTTGTAGCATGGCACATCTATGGCAATATCATCGCACTCAAATAATTCCACATGGTCAACATTATGCAAAGGCAAAGCATCACATGGGAATAAGAATGATGCATATGAAATGTCACAAGTAGCGTCCATAACATGCATATCCTCACAATTCATCATGTCCACTAGTGGGATCATGGCATCAACAACACAAGTATCTATACCTTGGTTGTACCTCTCATTTGAAGTGGATGTTGTGAAAGGGGTGGCCTCCATGTGGACGACTTCTTCATCATATATGGGGATGGCATCAACTTCATCCACCATGTACATCTTCTCGATAGGGGGGATCATAATCTCTAAGCTTGGCGTCTCTTGCTCCAAGGTACCTAACACATCACGAGAAAACACACTAGAGGTAGAGGGTAAGTTGTTATAAATTGGGATGGCCTCACTTGCCCTATCAACTACCACTCTCAACTCACTCGGTGTATCACTCATGTCCTCAAAGTGGAAGCACACAATCTCACATATGGTGGAGTCACTCGTCTCACTTTTGCTCTCACTCAAGTGGGCTAAGTGGCTCTCAAACTCACAAGGGATTGGTACCACATCATCACTAAAGCATATGGGAATAGGCTCAGTTTCGTCAACTCCACGCGCCTCGTTTGGTGAAGGGAAAATCCCATGCTCACCATCCTCCACCTTGCAACCCTTGTCCAAGGTTTGGCACCATGTCTTGAAAGCGTCAACTTCATGAGAGGACATCTTGATTGGTTCATCCAACTTCGCGAAGTAGAGAGCCATAGCGTCCTTCTCATTTGTTGACGATCTTATAGCTTGTGTAGGGGGCTTTCTTGAAGAAGGTTTTTCGTGGAAGTTCTTGCCTTTGGAAGCTTCATGGCGAGAGTGACGTCTTGTTTGCTTGTTTGCCTTCTTTGTTCGTGAGGTAGCACCAACGTCATATGATGTCTTCTCTCTTGAGGGTCTTGGAACTTGTGTAGTAATCGTCCTCGGAGGAGAAGTGGTGTCGTAGATGTTCTTGTAGTTGGGCACCTCATGTCGAACTTGTTTTGTCGATGTAGCTTGGTGGCGCGAACGGTATCTTTCTTTCTTGTTCTCGTGGCGGAGAGGACTTGTACGCTGTCTTGAGCTTGTAGCGCATATAGCATGGATGCTCTTGAGCCCTTGTTGTTGGCGACGCGCTTGTCTTGGCTCATGTGTATTGGTACTTGTTGAGTTGTCGCGCCTTCTTGAACTTGATGGGTATCTTGATGGACAACCCTCATGGTATGTAGTTCCTTTTGAAGGATGTGACTTGAAGAGCTTGTCCTTGTTGGCCTCTTGGAGATGTGCCTTCGCTTGCATGGCGTGGAAGTTCTCGGTCTCCATGTGGTGGACGGGGTCATTGTATCTCAAGAGGGAGTCGCCATCATAGTCGATGAAGTGTTCGATGTCCTCCATGCTTGATAATTCGAAGTCCTCGTGGTCCTCCATGTGCTCCATGCTTGGGGAGTCGTCGTTGGTGTAGTACTCGAAGTCCTCCAAGCATGCGGAGCCAATGTCGGTGTAGTGCTCCATCATGTCACCGATGCTTGTGGAGTCGTTGTTGCCATGGCTCGTCATGGATTCATCTTCATCGTTTTTAGAGTCCCTATACATGTTGCTCACAAGACCAAGTGTGATATAGTGGAAGTTGGATTCAAGGATGCTACGCCTTGGCTCACCTTGTAGATATTATTGGATCAATGGTATGGACCAAGAGCAAACCAAATACAAAGGATAAGTGGCGTTGTATCAACGAACACAAGAAACACCAAATGCACACGACTTATGAGGATCTTAGGTATGGAAAGTGGTAAGCAAATTGGAACAACCGGAAACCAAGATTTGTAAAGGCAAGTAATGAACCACGGTGATCACAAAGCAAACAAGTTGATCCACAAGATAGAAATTAAGATCAAGGAAACACACACAGTGGGATAAATGGGACTTGTGCGACGGAAAAAGCGAGCTAAGAACCAAATGAAGGCCTAGCGAAGACTATAAGCTCATGTCGCCCAAGTACAAGGAGAGACGCTAGTTCGATTGCACAAAAATTGGAGGGCTACAAGATTTGCACAATAAGTACCACCTACAAGTTTGTCATCGAGCTTGCGCTTCCTATTCTATACGGCACATGTATCTTTCTTTCTTATTTTTTTTGTATTTTGTATTTTTTCTCTCTCTCTTTTTTTTCACTTTTTCACTTGCTTTTCCTTGTGCCAACAACTATACAAGATAACTATATGAGATAGCACTCACAAATTTTGCTCGGAATTCTACAAGGTATCAAGTGTGCAAAGCCCAAGCAATCAAAGGAGGAACTAGTCTCAATAGGTGCTTGTTTTATCGCAAAGATGGTGTGGCTCTCAAAGGAAAACAAGTAGGGGAGATCGCGGAAATGATATACCTTTCGTCGAAGATCTTCACCCTTGCTCAAAGTTTTTTGTTGGTGTATATAGCAAGAACACGTGGATGATGGTGTATGGCTCTTTCTCCTCTTCGAAACGAGCTAAAGAACACCAAAATCCGAGTTCGAATGCAAAAGTTATGCTCAAAACAGTGTTGCAGATTTTCTGTTTGCAGGGAGGGCGGAGACTCCGGTCTGGAGGTCCGGAGACTCCGGTCTGGAGCTCAAAAAGCCCGGAGACTCTGGTCTAGGCCGGAGACTCCGGTCCGGGAGATTCCAGGACGTCCAGAACTCGAACAGGACGCGTTTTGGACGGAAAAACTCGAACCGAAACTTCAAAATTGATGGGGAAATCAGGGGATTGGGCTAAGGGAACGCAAAGGAAGGTAGATCAACGAGTATAGCAGCGGATCTATGGATCAAAACCTACCAAAACGCTCTCAAAATCCAGATCGATCTAAATCACGAATATGGCTATTTTTGGTGGAAATTTTCGAATTTAGGCAAGAAAAAGAAAATTGGTGGCTAGAAACTGAACACAAACTCGAATCCATGGCAACTAAAGGCTCTTGATACCATATGATGTGGATTACAACCACTTTTGTGGCCCGATCTTCATAGATTCGAGGGGATTTGGGGAAGGAGAGCGAAGAACACGATGAACGCGAGAGGGAAATCGAAGATACAAACGCACACCACACCCAAATCGGTTTGCTCTCGTTGGCCCGAACCACCAACCCAATAGAATCACAAAGGGAGAGACCAAAGGTAGAATCCCTTGCGAGAGATTGGAAAGCTCTTGATAGAATCACACGTAGGGATAGAGTAGCAACCAAGTAAAATCCCAAAGGGGAGAGACCTAGCACTACTAGAATCCATACATGGGAGAGATCAAGAACTAGAAGAGCGCCTTGACGACTTCAATTAAGAAGGCCTTGATACAACTCATAGATAATCTAATGAGAGGGGGTTCCCATCCAGGGTTTGGCCTAAGCCATGAGTCTCAACTCATCATCTATTCCATCCTAGGGTTTACATATGGGGGTGGGGGCATATATATAGGCCAGCCACGAGCTAGGGGCAAAATAGACATAAACAGGGAGTTCTGGGTGTTACATGGGCCAGGCCCAAAAGGCCTTAACATGCCTAGCGTCGAGCAGGCCGGAGACTCCGGTGTTGGGTCCGGAGAATCCGGTCTGGACCGGAGACTCCGGTTAATCTCCGGTGTTGTCTCCGGAGGGGGCTTCTGGCTGTCCCGGGCTTGGTTCCTGGGTCCGGACCGGAGGACGGTCCGGAAACTCTGGTGTGATGGCCGGAGACTCCGGTCTGGCGTCTGCAACTTCTTGCGTCTTATCTTCCAGGCCTCATGCTTGGGGGTCTTGGCTCCTGGTTCATCCTTGTCGCATCCGCTTGGCATCACGGTCATGGACCTAGTCATACAATTGATAGTTGGCTCAAGTAGGATCTCATTCAAGTAATGACCAAGGGAAGGCAAAAGATGGAAGGAGTTCACCTTGATTGGGATGTTTGGCATATCATGATGTGGACCAATGGTGAACTCCATGTGTTGGGCGGCATCACCCAGGACACATGAGCTATCCCATATCAAAATGATAAGGCAACAGACCGTGAGCATCTCAGCGATCTTTTTATTTACTATTTGCATAGTTTTTTATTGAGGATGCTTCATAGAATGCCACTATGGTTATGCTGCAAGTTTCTACCATGATTAGACATGGCTTAGGCTAGACGCCCAGGCGTTTCTCTAACACATATATATACTCAATGGACTTACAAGTTCCCATCTTATTTCACAACGCCGACATCCATACACAAAAGTACATGATATCAACTGAATAAATAAGTGCAATGTTGAAAGCATACCCCATAAAAGCATGGTTTTGCTAAATCCCAACTTATAATTTGCAAGCATACAAGCATCATAAGATTATCACAATGATTCAAGTTTATTAAGTGCAAGAAATAAAATGTGCCATCAAGTTTGTGAGAGCTTTAATCACTAATTTTCACATAACAAAAGTTCAGTTTGGAAGATAAACATGAATATACTTGGAATGTTGTAACACACGATGCATAGGAGTTTATAGTGGACTCTTTGGAATAACTTGGTTTCTTGGGAGTTGTATGCACGAGTAGAGCTCATACTTAGTACAGGTGGAGGCTAGCAAAATACTGGGAGCGACCAACTAAGAGAGCAATAATGGCCATAATCATGCAAAGTGACAAATATTATTAATTAAAGCATAAAGTGATATCACAAGTCAAAAACTAAATGATCATAGAGGCTAAGGTGACTAGTTCATAGTCTTAACATGGCGTAAGCATGTGCCAAGTCAACCCAAATAAAGCATCAAAGGAGAATACCATAATATTATGCTTTTGCATGCTAAAAAACGCATGATTCTTCCATGGCACATTAAGAAATCTCAATTGTTTGAAACAAGTCATGCTACAAGAATAATTACTAAGCATATAGTCAAAGCAATATCTAACATGACATGATAAAGTCTAAGTCACAGTCAAAACAAGCCTCTTTTTGTACCAACATAAGCATGGAGCTTCCTACTCTCTTCCAACACCAATCGACTTATTTGAAACAACTCACAAAGATAATAATCAATAAAGATCAGAGAGCTTGTATCACCTAACTACAAAGAAGAACTAAAATGTTCTAAGCAAAAATCATAAGAAAACTAAAGGTAAGCGCAGTACTAGCAAAAGTGAACACTCACAAAGATAATAAGAGTGAAAACTAAAGTGTTCTAGGCAATGAAGAACTAGGTATTACTTCTCCAAAATAGGAGTGTTGGGGTCCGGCCAATTTATTGCAGCAAAAAAATCAAAATAAAACTAAAAACAAAAACAAAAACAAAGACTCTCCAAGAACAACACAATAGTGCATGAAGCAATAAAAATGAAGTGTCTTGAAAGAAGACCTGAGATTTTATTGATGAAGAAGGGGATGCCTTGGGCATCCCTAAGCTTTGACGCTTGTACCTATTGAATATTTCTTGGGGTGACACGAGTGTCATCCCCAAGCTTGAGTTTTTGTCCATACTTCATCTCATCACATCATTCTCCCCCTACACTAGAAAATTTCCTTCATACAAAACTTCACATAATCTTCAGTAGTAACATTAGTGTATTCAAGATAATAAGTCTTTGGGTTCAGTTTCAACTAAATTAAATCATCCATTAAAAAATAAGATACTGTAGCAACTCCTTTTAAAAGCTGAAGTGATCAAAGACAACTCAAAAACAAACCGATTAAGAGGCAAATACAAATAATGGCAGAAATCTGTCAAAACAGACTAGCAGGTAAAGACCATTTTTTCGAAAATCTTCCGTTGCTCAAATAGAAAAGTGCAAAACTGAAGAAAGTTAGATAATAACCTGGGTCATAAGCAAAAACAATTCTAGATCAATCTGACGTACTAGGATTTTTCATGATTTTTTATAGTGCTGTTTTAGGACAGCAACTTCCCCAAATCTTACTTCTCTCTCATTAGAGGATATTCTTGGCACAAAAACCAAACAAAAAGGATAAGGAGAGCTTATTACAGAGGACATAACTTCCAAGAATCAACAAAACAAAAACTTACTGAAATAAAAAATTGGGTTATCTCCCAAGAGTTCTTTGTTTATAGCCATTAAGATAGGAATGATAATTTCGATGATGCTCACATAAGAAATATGAATTGAAGTAAAAGAGAGCATCAAGAAGAAAATTAAAAACACATTTAAGTCTAACCCACTTCCTATGCATAGGAATCTTGTACGCAAATAAATTCACAAAGAACAAAATGACAAGCATAGGAAGATAAAACAAGAGTAACTTCAAAACTTTCAACAAATAGAGAGGTGTTTCAGTACCATGAAAACTTCTACAACCATATTTTCCTCTCTTATAATAATTTTCAGTAGACTCATGAATAATATCAACAATATAACTATCACATAAAACATGCTTTTCATGATCTAAAACACATAATTTCTATCAAGCTCAAAAATAGTGGGATTAAAACCTTCAAACCCACTTTTATAACAAGATGACTGATCATTCTCAAGAGGTATGGGGTTCCAAGATAAAATCAAGACCCTTCCAATCTCATTTTCAATAGTAGTACAATTAATATTATCAACCAATATAGGACCATCATCTAGAGCTTTATCATAAACATTTTATAAGCAAAACTCTTTAATACCATGCATTTCGAAGTTAGGCATAAATAAAGGATTATCATAAGATTTATCAAATAGCATGGATTATCATAGATAACAGTAGCATAGTTATTATCACAAGTTTTACCCATAGTAGATATTTCAAAAGAATCCACAGGAACATAACATTCATCCTCCTTTGGTAAGCATGGGGACAATCAAATAATGTAAGGTATAAAGAGTTACTCTCATTGGAAAGTAGGCATGGGTAGCTAATCCATTCTTCCTCCTTTTGTTCCTCACTCTCCTCCTCTTTTTCATCTAATGAGCTTTCAGGTTCAGCAGGCGGTGGTTCATCTACTAACTTAGCAGTGATAGTAGTTTTCCAAAATAGGAAACCAAGTAGGTTATCCATAATGAAATAGTGATTGGAGCAGAACTAGACATAAAAACAACTTTAAGTAGGAACTAATTTTTGTGTGTTTTTTATAAAAAGAAGTAAACCAAACAAAACTAAAGAAACGAACAAAAACAAAAACAAAGTAATGTAGTGCTCGTTGGGAACCCCAAGAGTAATGTATGGTGAGCACAGCAGCAAGTTTCCCTCAGTTATATAACCAAGGTTATCAAACCAGTAGGAGAAAGGAAACAACTCCCAAGGTGTTGCTAGCAACTTGGAACCTGCACAACACAACCACAATACTTTGCCCCAACTTACAGTGAGGTTGTCAATCTCACCGGTTTTGCTAAAAACAAAGGATTAAACATATAGTGTAGAAGATTTTAATTGTTTGTCGTAATTGCAGAAAGTAAACAGTAAATAGTAAACAATAGATGGTATATCAATGGGAAGGAATGGACCGGGGTCCATAGTTCACTAGAGGTGTTTCTCCATAAGATAAATAGCATGTTGGGTGAACAAATTACAGTTGGGAAATTGACAGATTGAGAATGCATAAATATGCATGTACATGTCATGATGATTTCTATGAGATTTGTTTGGGAATTACAACATAATACATAGACCGTAATCCAACTGTATCCATGACTAATAATCCACCTTCAGGTTATCATCCGAACCCCCTCTAGTATTAAGTTGCAAGCAACAGATAATTGCATTAAGCAAAGTATGTAAAGTAATCAATACAATTGCCCTTGGACAAAGGATTGTTGTTTTCTCCCTAGTAGCAACATCACATCTACAATATTAGAGATTTCTGTCACTTTCCCAGATTACTAGAGGCATGGACCTACTATCGAGCATAAATACTCCCTCTTGGAGTTACAAGCATGTACTTGGCCAAAGAATCTACTAGCAATGGAGAGAATGCAAGATCAAAAATAACACAGACATGATAGAATCAATAATCAATCTTGACATAGTACTCAATATCCATCGGATCCCAACAAACACAACATGTAGGATTACAAATAGATGATCTTGATCATGAACAGAGCTCACAAGATCTAAAAATGATAGCACAAAGGAGGATAAACAACCATCTAGCTACTGCTATGGACCCATAGTCCAAGGATGAACTACTCACGTATCACTCTGGAGGCAGGCATGGTGATGAAGAAGGCCTTCGGGATGATCTCCCCTCTTCGGCAAGGTGTCGGGAAGAGCTTTAGATCCCCCCGATCTAGGGACGGTGGTGGCGGCGGCTATAGACTTTTTCGAGGATTTCTGCCTCGGGGGATTTATATAGGCGAAGGGGCAAGGTCAGTGGATGCCCGAGGGGCCCACACCATAGGGCGGTGAGGCCTAGGGTGAACCCGATCCGGCCCTAGGTGTGTCCACCTCGTGGCTCCTCTTCATATCCCCTTCGGTCTCCGTGTTGCGTCTGAAAAATAGGAACTTTGGCTTTTGTTTCGTCCAATTCCGAGAATATTTCTTTACTAGATTTTCTGAAACCAAAACAGTAGAAAATAGGCAAGTAGCACTGCGGCATCTTGTCAATAGGTTAGTTCCAGAAAATGTATAAAAATGCCTCAAAGTGTGTAACATCCCAATTTTTATCAAATCCAAAACATCCTCATTGCATTCATATCATCATGGCATGTGTTGTTTGCACAAAGATTTTCAAAATTTAAACACTAGCAAAACCCTATTTTATACCCCTTTTATTTTACATGTATAGGGCATGTATTTTATTTTTATTTTATTACCCCAAAGTTTTTTGGAGTGTGTTTAATTTTTTTTTCCATACTAGGATCACCCCACAAAAATGTGGTGAAAGTTTGAGTGGATTTGGAGTTAATTTGGTCATTCAAATCATTTTTGGAAAATCAAAACAGAAAAAGAAAAGAGCTAAGGGAAAAAATAGAGATTACCTGCCTAACTAGCGCGGCCCAACTCACAGCCCACCTATCCCACCCGGGTTTCTCCTCTCCCCCTCTGTTTATCACCACGCGCGCACGCACCGCACCCGCTCACTGACAGGTGGACCTCCACCTCCACGTCACCCCTTCTTCCCCAAACACCACGCGATGACCAGTTCCCTCGCCGCCGTTTCCGCAAATCAACAAGCGTTGATTCCGATTGATTGCAGGCATAAATTCCTCCCCCAAGCTGGCTACTTAAACCCCACGGCCTCCGCTCCATTTCCCCCCCACTCATTCACCCCTGAGCGCCGCCAGGCTACCCCAATTTATCCTTGCACCGCCGCTGTCCGACGAACTCCGGCGACCCATTGAAGTGAGTACCGTGTGCGCCTTGGCCTCTGGTTCAAACTAACTTGCTCGCCATCTTATTGCGCTCCTTCTGATGCTTGCCGTTTTCCCTCTTATGCCCCAGAACATCGTCCCGTCGTCGACTGCAAGCGCCCGACGATGACTGAACTCCGTCGAGCGATTCCGGTTGTGTCCATGCACCCCACCCTCGTCCGCGGCGACCTTGAGAACCACCTCGTTCATCGCAACCCTGGTAATCCCCTGTGCCCCTTCCTTACCCCCTGGCCTCGCCAGAACATCGTCGCCAGACATGTCGCCGCCGCAGTTGCCATTAGCGCCGCTAGGTTTAGGTCAGTGTGTTTGGATCCGCTGGATCTAGATCCAGCGGTCTAGATTAGACGCCAGCGTGAATAGGTACGGGCAGATCTGAGCCATAGGATTAGGTATGGGTCAATCAGAGCCTGCCACGTGTCTGGGATTTAGATTTAAAATCCAGATTTGTTCTATTAGATGTTTAAACTTGCAAAATTCATAACTTTTCATCTGTAATTCAGAAAATTATGTGTCTATGGATTCATAAAAATGTGATATTTGCATATATATCCTTACTTTGGTCATTTTCTTCTGTAAAATTATAATTTTATGCAGAGACATTTGTAGGGCTATTTTGGTTATAAAATTTACTTAGTATATTATTTTTAGGTGGTTTTTGTGTTGTTTAGAATTTAGAATGTATGCTTTGTCTTGAGTATAGTAGAGTTTGATTTTAAAAATGTGGAAAATTATCCCATTGCATCTTGCATGCATTCATATTATTTTTTAGTGTATTTTAATTTGTATATTTTTGTTGTATGATTTTGTTGTGTAGATTGTGTGGATTTTGAAGTGTGTGATTGTGAGGATTGTACCTATTCTCCTAGCTACCAAGGCAAGTGATACTTCATCTTATGTCCTATTATTTTTCCTATTGAATTAGTAATATTTTAAGTAGGATTTGCATGGTAATTTTCAAAGTATATGTTATGTTATGGAATCCTATAGATGATATCTTGGTAGTATTTTTCCTAAGTTAGGAGCCATGGTATACTAGAATGCTTAGACTTGCTATTAGAATTAGTGGGTGGAAAATTCATGTTATGATATTATGGAAAGTTTATGCCTGTAATTTTTTGACTAAGAAAACAACTTGTTAATGAATCACCTGGGTGGATTTGGGACTTGTTTGGTTTGTGTTGAGTGGTTACACAGGGCCCATGTCTATGGTTTACCTTGTGTATCAAACTTGTGGATGGCCACCCAGGAACAAAGATATTTGAGATGTTTTGTGTCATGAAGCTTCTAGTGCAACTACATGGAATATGGGCTCTGCCTTGACCAACTAAGTTGTAAGAACTCAGCCAGATGGTGGTAGAGTTGATAGGATGGAACGTGTCCATGGTGGTCCGAGGGATTGTTTCTAAAAAGTCTCGTCTCGATACATGTCGAGTCTTGTGGGGAAAGTCCACCACCTCTCGAGAGGGTAAACCTAAGTACTTAGCCGTGTCCCCGGTTATGGACAATTCTGAGCGTCAAGACATTGAAATGGTTCAAGAATCTCCTCATCCCAATTTCTCTAAGTAAAATTTGTGGGTGAACAAGGGTAGAGGTTCACCAATGTCTATTGGTGGTTCCTTGATGTTTTGTACAAACAAAAACTTAGTATTTTCAAAGTAGTAGGATAAATCTTACTTTGAGCAAAGCCAGCCTGAACCACACTTAGCCAAATTTATATAGTTATTAGATTCTACTATACAACTATGATACCACTTTCCAATACAATTCCAACTGTATTGACCCTCTGTGGCTATAACTTATTATGTTACAGCTTACTCTGATGGGGAGTAGGATTACGAGTCTACACTCGACATGTTTACCTGTCAGGGGCGAAGCTCCCAGTAGGGCAAGGTAGGGCGGCCTCCCTACCTTGATTTTTGGCAAGAACCTTTAGATGCACATGTTTTTTCTGAACATTTTGAGTGGTCATACGCTGAAAACGGACTTCGTATGAGAGAACTATGCTTGTTTTAGTAAACACTGCACAAAACTGATTCTGGAGCGAAACACGGTCTTGGTATTGTCTAGTTTTAAACCAACTCTTTCTATTTGCAACATCTAATTTTCAATTCAATAAAAACTAGACTCTAAACAATATCCTAGATGGGGTATCTAAGGAGGACCCGAGAATAATTTGGCCACCTTATGGCATATGGCCAAAACCAACTCTAATTATATAATGGTTTATGTGTTTATGTTTCTATTTTGGTTTTTATATACTATTGATATAAAATTCTAATTGACATTCTGGTTCAATTGGAGAAATGATGGTTGAGATCCGTCCCGAAAGAGCTGAATTCACGTAAAAATAATATCACAATCCTAAGTATGGACGAATTGGTAACAAGAGTGAGAAGTCATTAAAAGCGAGAAGACACTAGGTCACTATTGATTATTTTGAAGTATGTACACTTTCTATTATTCTATAGAATCTATTACAACTATTTTTTATCATTGCTTCGATGAATTGTTGTTAGATTTGTTTCGGAACTTCTTGTCTTGACTCAAGTGACTCATTTTATAGTTTCAATGTGAATAAAATTTCTTAGCTTACGGAGATTTATCTTATTATGAGTATGAGCCTATATAAAATAACCTTAAGATATTCGTTATTCATATGCGGAGAATTAAAGACTTCGGAGATTATGTTAATATTTGAATGATACATCATGCTTCATATCGTTTATCATCTTGTTGAGTTGGCATTGCTTTTACTCATAGTAACAACAACAATTGAAAAGGTTTTGTCAATGACAAAGATCATCAAGACCTAGTTTGATATTTACTTTTATTAGAATTCTCCCTACCTCATATTTTATCTGTCCTTCGCCACTGTTACCTGTGGCGCATGAAGATGAAGACTTTATTTGTATGTTATGTATTGAGAACTCTATATGTTAGCCTTGGTCTAATGAGTTGTACGAACTATTATTTTTCTGGAATTACGATGTAATAATGACCTTTGTATATGTGTAGTTCATCTTAAACTATGGGTGCTAGCAATTCGATCCAGGGACTAGCACTGCAATCACAGGGATCTCTACCTTATTTGGTGAGATCTTACAAAGTATAGATAAAACATAAGATAGTTGACACAAAACAAGTATGAAACATAAAAAATTATAGATACGTTTACGACGTATCATTGGGCTATAAAATACATTTTTTATATCGTTTCTGAAGAAAAAAAATGATTCCACACACACCAAGATTACAAAGAAAAGCATCATACTCATTCAACTTATTAATTCTAATACTACAAGAAGTCCCTTTATGGATCACAATTCCAAATCAATTAAATCACCTACTCGACAAACTAGTTTTCAAGGCAGTAATGTTTGTACTTGTGTTTGATCATATGGAGTCCCATGTCATCCACGTTCTCCACTACACACCCGTAGCCACAGCAAACCTTTCAGATTTGTGATACTTGTAGTCTGCCACCAAAATCAATCCCTCTAACGATGTTTGAAATAACTTAACAAATGCAAAATTTGAGCCCAAAGGATACGACTTGGTACGTATCCAGTCTTGTGGTAGCCGGAGATCCAACTCCCACACATTCTGCAATGAAGGCTGAAAATCATAGCAGGTGAGAGCACATGCACAGAACTGGTTAGCTTTAGATGGAATCCAAACCAGAGCTTGTGCTCCGGAACAAACTCTGCGCAGCCGATGAATAGCAGAGACCACTCGCCGGGTTTGCTCAGATACCCACTGGCCGTGTCAAAAGAATAGGTTCTTGCGTTGGTCGTAGATATCCAGATCTGCGAGTCGCCGACCACTGCGTAGGCTCTGATTTCGTGTGGCTGAACAATCTTGCCATCATCATCGTATTCGTCTTCACCGTAATCGGGGCAATGCACATATGGTGGGGGTGGGAGAGAACGCCAGAACTAGCCGTGTGTCGCGTTCGGCAAGAGGCCATGCAAAATGGCCTCGAAGGTGTGCTGTTGAGGCAGCCCGAGCCTCGAGTTCAACACGTAAAGGTTGTCGCCAGCGGCGATGGAAATGGGGAGAGACTTGGGGGTGTGCAGCGTGGGCATGGTCCGGACAGCAGGAAAGGCGGTGTCGTAGAGGATGTTGCGACCCCTATGGTCCACGCCTAGTATGTCATTCCGGTCGCGGCCAAGGGGCATGAAGTCCATGGATCTATAGTACTCGGGAGGGCTACAAGGACGGTCAAAGTGTTGTAACGACTACAAATACATAAACCACTGGGCCGTGACCCACGAAGATCCCAAGGCCCATGACGGCGTCGTCCTGGTTGTATCCAGTGTGTCGGGGCAGAGCCCTTGTAACCAGGCAAGTTGTGAGAGAAAGGTTATGACTGATCATTATTGACTTGTATCGCAAGTTGCGGACCTCCTTCCTTCTCCTTGATTTCTCTCCCGAACAAACCTCTCCCTCTATGTATCATACCCGTGAATTGGAGATGGATAGAGTGATTCGATGCTATTTGGTGTGTGGCCACTAGCAAGGATCGTCACAATTGGTATGAGGAGCCTTTTGATCTGAGGGGAATCGTGAGAAATCCAGAGAAAATACACCAAAAAAATTCACGATCTCTGGCGGCGAATCAGGTACAATTATCTTTGGTTGGGATCTCCCGTAAAATCCCCAAACCTAGTTGGTATCTGCGGCGGCGGTATGCGGCGGCTACATCAACAGGTTACGTAGGAGGTGGTGTAACTCGGCGGCGGCGTTCATTCGGCTACGATTTTGATTGCGAGAGTAGGTTCCTAGCGCATCACTAGCGCTACGGGTAAAACTCCTGACGTCTCGGTCGAATCTGCGTAGTTCAAGCGGCATTTGTGGCCAATTGCAGAGGAACGACTTGCCTAGTACTCGTTGGTCAGGCGGCGGTAGATCTGGTGATTGAAGTTTCTTCGTCACGGTGCGTCTGAATATCACCGTGCGGGTGACTTCAGTGGAGAATAATATCTCCAGCATGGCTCTTACAGTAGAAGACCTCTCGGCGCAGATGAGCTCTATGTTGGCAAGCCTCGCCAAGCCAGCGGAAACTGCAACGAACAATTCAGAGAGTTGTCAGGAGTTGAGGGTTACAACTGAACAACTCCTCAATTCACAGGATAATGTGTCCACCAAGGTTGATGCAATTGAAACTCAGATGCTTCGAATGGGCACAAGGTTGACATCCATTGAGAGTACATTGTCTGTAGCACTTAGTGTGCCTCCCAGTCCTGATGGACGTCCTGACGATGTTTGATACGTCGTAAATGTATCTATATTTTTTGATGCTCCATGCTTATGTAGTATCAACTTTTCTTCGTTTTGTCTACACTTTGAGGTATTTTTATACATTTTCTGGGACTAACCTATTAACAAAATGCCACGGTGCCAGTTGTCTGTTTTCTGCTGTTTTTGGTTTCAGAAAAGCTAGTAAGGAAATATTCTCGGAATTAGACGGGACGAAAGCAAAAGTCAATATTTCACCAAGGAGAACACAGAGTCCATAGGAGAGACAGAGGGGCGACCTAGTGTGGCCACACCCCCCTCTCCCAGGCGCGGGCCCACCCTAGGCCGCACCAGGGCAGGGTGTGGGCCCCCTGGCCGCCCTCCTGCCTCGCCTCTTCGCCTATAAGAGCCCCCCGATACCAAAACCCTAAACACCCGAACACATCCTTAGGCGCCGCCACCATCGTCCCTAGATCGGTGGGATCTAAAGCTCTTCCCGGCACCCTGCCGGAGGGGAGAGATCATCCCAGAGGCCTTCTTCATCACCATGCCAGCCTCCGATATGATGCGTGAGTAGTTCACTCTTGGACTATGGGTCCATATAGTATCTAGATGGTTGTTTCTCCTCCTTTGTGCTATCATGTTTAGATCTTGTGAGCTCCGTTCATGATCAAGATCATCTGTTTGTAATCATACATGTTGTGTTTGCGGGGATCCAATGGATACTGAGATTACTATTGTCAGATTGATTATTGATTCTATCATGTCTTATTGATTATTGATTCTATCATGTCTGTTTTGTTTGAGATCTTGCATGCTCTTCGTTTCTAGTAGCTATCTTGGCCAAGTAGATGCTAGTGACTCCAAGAGGGAGTATTTTTGCTCGATAGTGGGTTCATGCCTCTATTGAATCTGGGAAGTGACAGGAATCTCTAAGGCTGTAGATGTGTGATGACCCACAAGTATAGGGGGTGTATCGTAGTACTTTCGATAAATAGGAGTCTCGATCCCAACGAGGAGCAGAAGGTGCTAACTAGTGGTACTGGCTCAAGAGTTCTCTATAAATACTAGCAAACAAATATTTAGGGTTTTTTGATAATGCAAAGAAATAAAGTGCAAGTAAATAAAGACATCAAATAATTGCAGCAAGTGGCCCAATCCTTTCTTATCAAAGGACAAGCCGGTGATGTTACTTATGAGGACCAAACATTCTCGAGGACAGATGGGAATTCTATCAAGTGCTTTCGTTTCATATAGTTGATTAATCATCTTTGGTTTGCTAAGTGTTGTGTAGGTGAACATGTGCTAATGTAATAAACTTACTTGGACTAATACATACTTGTGATTAAACCCCTTGCAAGCATCCGCAACTAAGAGAAAGCAATTAAGATAAAAAACCTAACCACAGCCTTAAACTTTGAGATCCTACACTCCCTTGTGCAAAGGTTTCCTAACGGGGGTTCAAGTTTCTGTCACTCCGGCAACCCCACAATTAGTAGCCAAATACACAATGCATTCCCCTAGGCCCATAAATGGTGAAGTATCATGTAGTCTACGTTCACATGACACCACTAGAAGAATAGCACCACAACTTAAATATCAAACCGTTGAATAATACCTCAACACAATTCCACTACTAACAACATGACTTCTCCCATGTCCTCAAGAACTAAACGAACCACTCACGAGAAATCATATGGATCAAGATCAGAGATGATATAATGATGGATAACAATCTGAACATAAACAATAATTCAATGGTTCCACTCACAAGCATCAACTACAGTAGTAATCAACACCGGGAAAGTTTCCTCTAAGAACTATGCAAGATTCAACTCAATTGTTACATCGGTACGAGGTGGTGATGAGGGTGCTGGTGGATATGATGGTGTGGATGATGATGATGATCCCGATGAAGTCTAGCTTGATTATGGTGTTTATGGCGACGATCTCCCCTCTCCAGAAAGGAATTTCCCTGGCAGAAATCTGTTTGCCAGAGAGCTCTTTCTCTCTCTGTAGTTTCCGCCCCGCAGAGGCGGCGGAATCTTTCTGTGGTCACTCCCCCGACTTTAGGGTTTCCAGGAGAAGATATAGGCGAGAGGGCGAAGCCAGAGGTGGGCCAGGGTGGCCACACCCCCTGGTGGCACGGCCTAGGGTGGCCCGCGCCTAGGGGTGGGTCCCCTGTGGCCCAACTCCGCCTCCCCTTCTGGCATCCTTCATCTTCTGGGAAAATATAATTTCCTATAGTTTTTTTGGTATTTTCTGATCATCGCGAAATTGCATCAAAACACCGCTTTTTCCATTAGAATCCTGACTCCGGCAGTTCATCCTCCAAGAATCATCCAACATGCAAAAACAGATAAAATGACATAAGTAACACCTCTTAATAAGGTATAAATATATGAATAGAGGAAAATTAAGATATAGAATAGTGATGTAAATTGGACGTATCAACTCCCCCAAGCTTAGACCTTGCTTGTCCCCAAGCGAAAACTAATCTCAGTAAACATGTCCACAGGTTTATGGAGTGAAGTGTCGATAAAAAGAATACGGACAAGAAGTATCACACTTACAAATACACAACTCATAGTAGAAAGCAAATCACCAATATATAACTTAGCTTGCAACAAGTATGGGAGTCACAATAAAGATGCATAAAGACAAATTATAATTGGTAATGGCAAACTTTGTTCTTGGTGAGAGAACAGTTGACAAATCAAATAGTTTTCAAGCAAAGCTTTTGCAATGAAGTTTTGTAACAAGAGTCTTTTTGCTCAACATAAAAGGCTTTTCACAATGATGGCAATCTCATGTCCCTTGAGTACGAGGGTCGCACCTCATGCTACTCAACTTTAGTTACCAGTAAGTTCTTGTCATAGTAAATACATGTGTATCATAGAGAACCGCCAACGGGGTACCCCTTGCACATGACACAGGAGTTTTCTCATATCACAATGACAAGGCAAGCAGACAATGAGCATCTCAACAATCTTCTTATTTACCATGGGAATATGGTGCTTTTTTCTCTCTTTCCTATTTTCACTTTTTTTCTGTATCTCGTATCTCTCTTTTTTTATAAGAAGAATGCGCCATGGATTGCTCACTATGGTGATGCTGCAAGTTTCCACCATGATTAGGCATGGCTTAGGATAGCGTCCCAGGCGTTTCTCCAACACATATACATACTCCATGGACTTACAAGATCCCCTTTTATTTCACACCGACGACATACATAAACAAAAGAGCATGATATCAACGGGGTAGACATTCACAGGTGTTGAAAGCGTTCCCCATGACAGCATGGTTCTGCTAATCCCAACTTATAAGTGCAAACATATACAACACAAATGACACAATGGTTCAAGTTTATGAGGGGCAAGAAAAATAAGGTGTGCCATCAAGTTCGTGAGAGCTCTACTGACTAGTTTTCACATAACAAAAGAAATTTTAATTTGAAAGGTATATGAAACTCAAGAATTTACTTGGAATAGCAATACTTCTAATAGGTAGATATGGTGGACACAAATGGCATGGGTTTTGGTTTAAAGGATTGGATGCATGAGAAGTATTCCCTCTCAATACAGGTTTTTGGCTAGCAGAGCTGGGTAGCAAGCAAGAGAGTTGAAGGAGACAAGCAAACACACAAGTGATAAAACCAAACATGCAATCTTCCTTGAAAACACAAAATATCTTAACTAAAGTATACTAACTTGTGAGCCAATCAAGAAAGAAAGAAACTTAATTAAAAAATACTTGTAAGTGCTTTTCTCTTTTCCTTTCAAACTTCAAAAAGTGTTTCTACTGACCAAAGCTTGGTTTGCCAAAAACCAATTTAGATTTTCTTGATGCTCCCAAAGTGATACCAATACTAATAAACAAGATCTATCATATAATAGAGATTTCAAACTAAAATAAGAAGTGCAAAAAGTAAAGATGAAACTTCTCATTAATATTCCATAAAGGCACTCACATCAAGGGATACATAGATAACCAACTAAAGGAGAGATAATTACACAATGCAAACCATCCTATATGATAACTTCTCTAAACATGATATGAGTCTACTAAAAAGGTAAAAAGATAAAAGATAATGATGTGATACCGCGACACTCCCCCAAGCTTGGAACAAGCCAAGGGGATGCCAAAACCTGATGATGAATCACTCCTTCGGTGGTGGTGGTGTTCTGTTGTCATTGTCATACTTCCAAGGTAAAGGCTCCCCATCCACAAAGGATGTCTCTGTTTCCACAATCCTGAAACTAGCAGCCGAACTTATGCGTTTAAACTTGGCCTCATACTCACAGTTTTGATTTTGTATGTCAAAGAGCCGCGCTTGCAGTTGGTTGGTGGTCTGATGGAGCAGAGGATCTCGTTTCGAAGCTTGGCATTATCCTCCTTGTGCTCGCCGATGAGTTCTGAACTTATCTTATGGATGACGTCCGCTTCGTGTTCTGCCATCTTCTTATACCTGAAAACCTCGTGCTCCAGTGCTTCCATCCTTTCTTCCAGACTGCCTTCTCCTTTAGGTCCCTGAACTGTCAACACCCGGATTTTTAATCCCAAATGCCTGTTATGCCATACATTGCAATCCCAGGATTATCATTTTTGCAAGACATAACAGATTTGGATATCACAGTACATCATCCATTACAAACCATACATAAGGTCTTACACAAATAAGGATCTCATGATCCAGTTCTTAATACAACTCAAGCAGCGGAATAATGTAATAATAAAGATAGCATAGGTGAAGCTCCATCTTCGGGGTCACAGGAAATGCTGACGATGGGAGATGATCCTTGTTGTCGTAACCTTCCTGTGGTCCATCATCCTGATACTCCTCTTCATAGTCTGTCCACGAGAATAGCCAGGGACAAAGCCATGAGTACTCTTTAAGTACTTCAAATTAATACTAACAAGTGAAGGGGGTTTTTGTAGTAGGACACTAAGCTCTAGGGTTGTTTTGCAAAAAGCCAGATTTACCTCTACTAAGTTCAGAAGCAAAGAAAACTAGTTGACGTTTTATAACACCTAAGTGGGAACTTGAATTTCATATCACGACCCTGTTGTGGTCAAGTCAAAGTCTCAATTCATTTCATAAGTCATTTTGAAAACATCTGACGGGGGAATAGTATGGCCACTCCAACTTTCCATAATCGCGGACGCGGCTATTCGAATAGTTTGACACTCTGTAGAGATTGTACACTTTCACCACAACATTCGATACATCTGTCAGGAACAAATCCTAAATTCACCATACTCAGTATGCGGATAGTCAATCCTAACCTTTCCATTACACGCCCTAGTATAGGCGCCTCTCCTGTGAGTTTGGCCTCCCAACCATGACCAACTGTCATCTTGGGTACTGCACAGGTGGACAATCTTCACAAGGTAGCCTCAGCTCAGATCTTGGCCGCGAGGGGACCCATACTAAGGTATATAAGTTTCCAGTCAAGCCCTACCCAATTTTCGATTATTGTGGTTGTACGGTAAAATTGGAATGGTATCGCATCCAAACAACCATCAGTTTTATAAAGGGCTAAGGCTCATGCCTCAACATTTTCATCATCAAAATCATATGGTGTTCGAGAACACATGTCAAAACATTTCAGTAGAATGACTCATCATTTTAAGGTTTTCATAACCGGTTTCACCAAGTATTCCCATCTAAAGTTGATCAAGTTTTATGCTTAGCACTAGCATCTACAAGTGGTGGTAAGTACTAATGAGGGGTGGTAAACAAGTGGGGATTTGCTAAGTTCAATCTCCTGCCTTAGGATGACATCAATATTATCTAACTTAGGCCAGATTTAATGCTCTTTATGCAACCTTCCATTATCTTTCTAGTATCTACAATTCACTATGTAAACTCTAAGAGAAAGCTTTGATAAAGAAATAAAGTATAAAGCTTGCTAGTAAAACTAGGATGGTTTATCAAGTGGTATAAGCTTGCTAGGTTAATAGCTTGCATAGGTCAACTTGTGTAGTAAGGCTTGCATAGGTAAACTTGTGTAGTAAGGTTTGCCTTGAGCAGAGCAGTGGTTGAAGTTCTCCTCGGCTTCTTCCTCGTAGTATCCTCCTTCCTCCTCGTATCCTTGGTCGGTACTACGTCTATAAATAAATACGAGGTACACAATCACCAAACAATACTTAACTAATTTCAATCATCACACAAAGGTATACTATAGATGATCTAACATCATCACCTATCATTACAAGATTAAAGCATTTGTCTTATTTATTTTAATGTGAGAAAAGTAATTTCTACTCATTTAAAAACTACTTAAGATTTAATATTCTCCAACTCAAACATGGGATCATGTTGACACATGTCATCACCACATATTTCAGTACATGGGAATGTGATTTAAAGTGGTGTCACAATTTAATAAGGTTTAACCTTTTTATTTTAAATAAATAAAGTGACTAGAAATGCCTATGTGGCATTCTTTTGTTATTTGAACATTATTTCTGTAAGTAAACCCATATGTTTTTATATATTCTAAAAGGTATGATCAAATGTGATTTTTGAGAGTTGGAATCAACTCAAAAGCTCTTATGGTTGAATTTTGAAAAATGTTTGAATACATAAAAGCTTCTGACTTGTTATTTTTACCAAGGTTGATCTACAGATCCAAATGATTTGAATCCAACGGGCTTGGATTAAGCATTTCAGTACCTTTCTAACAAAATTGGTTTCATGCAATTTGGTTCATTGGATCAGGTTGCTTTTTGAATCTATGTATAGAACTGTGTTTGAATTAAAATAGAAAAATCTAAATTCAAACGGTTGGGTCGCGCGGGAGAGGTTAATGGGCCGGCCCAGTGTCACTCCGCAGCATGGGGCTCAGCTGACAGGGGGTCAACCAGTCAGCGGCTCATAATGCGCGAAGCGGTACGGGGCTACATGGGTCGTTGGATTAGAAGGGAGATCGACGACTGGGGATCGTCGTCGACGACGGACCTGTCACCGGCGAGCTCTAACCCTAGCGGCTCGGTGGGGGTGCATAGGGGGCGTACCAGGGCTCCAGCAACGACGGCGAGGCAGGCAAACGAACTGGTGGTCGACGGCGAGCTCAGGGACGGTCGAGGCAGCTCCGGGGGTGGTCGCAATCAGCGGCCCCTTCTCCTCCAGAGGCGGCCTGCTCCGGTGCAATTCCGGCGAGCTGCTGCTCCTCGTGCTCCGGCTAGAGGGTGGAACGATCTGTGAGGTGAGGGGAGTGGAATGGTGTGCTTCAAACGGCTAGGGGTGGCTTCCTTTTATAGGATTGACGGCGAGACCGAGAGGGATGGGCAGGCAACAATGGCGACATGGCTACGGGCTGCTAGCGGCATGGCTGAGGATGGCGATCAACGCGTGGTCTCCTGGCGATGCTCTAGAACTTAAATGCGGGCTTAGGGGCGGTGGTAATCGGTCGGGCGAGGCTGGCGCTCTGAGCGGTAGAGGCGGCGTCTTCGATGGCGAGCGGTGGATGTGGGGCGTTGGACGGCGAACGGGGGTGTCTGGCGTGTTCCTTGGGTCGTGGTGACGCGGTGGGCACGGGCTGCGGTCGAGGGGCGGCTTGTGCACGTGTGCCGGGTGCGGCGCTCTGGCGCGTGCTCGGCATGTCGTAGTGGCACTGGGCACGGGGTGTGCTCGGTGGTCCACGGCTTGCCTTGGCTCGGGAAGGGGACAGTGGGTGGCGGTGAGGTGCTGGCTAGCTCCCAGACAAGGTGGTCACAGCTAGTTCTTCTTCTAGCTAGCTATACACACTGGGGGCATGGTGAGGCTCGGCCTGCTCACCATTGATGGCAATGGCAAGCTCACAGTGGTGCTAGAGGGTACTACTAAGCTAGATGATCTACTAAATGTTTGCTGTGAGCTAGAGAGGGAACAAGGTTGGCCAAATCACTGCTCAAAATAGTGTTTGTTGTTTGTTTGATTTGAATCTGCAAGGTGTTTGATGAAATGGCCGCAAGAACTTAAATTTTGAATTTTGAAAAGATTTTTGGTGGGTGTGCTAGGCATAAGCTGGAGATACTGTGGGTGCTTGGGTTTTGAAAATTGAGCTTGTTTGAGTGGTTTTTGAAAAAGTGGGATCTTCCCATATGAGATAGATTCAATTTTAAACTGTCATTTAAACTTAGCATTTGAATGTTTTTGGAAGATCACAAAGTGGGCCTTGGTACCTTATTATGGGTACTAACAAGGGGTGCAAAGATCCACCAATGTTTCTGTTAAGATTTGAGTGCTAGTAATAGCCAAAGTAGGCATGATAGTTAATTTGGCAAAAATGACCATTCACTTCATTTATTCATTTTGAGTTGTTTTTCTTTGGGAAAAGTTTGGGAATGATTTAGATGATGTTTATTTCACCTAAGAATCATTTTACAAGCAATGAATCATAGAACCATGACAATTCAAAAGAACTCCTAATTTTAAATACACATACATATGAATGCTTTCATATTTTTAGATGGGAAAGTTTTTGTTAACCCTAAATTTGATGATTAGAGTTTGATGATCCATGTTTAATATTTTTGGGATGTTACATGAACTTCTTTCATCTACACCTTCCCATCCTTGAGAAGCAACTCCTTGGGGTGAATCTTCAACTCATACATGTACGGGTTGATGATGTCCGTGGAAGAATCCTCCTTAGGTGATGCAGAGGAAGACATTGAGTCTCCAAAACTGAGAATCTGCCTGACAGAAACAGATCGAAACAAAAACACGACAAGAACACGATATACGACCCTCAGGGGGTCTGTGTGATTATATATTACGAAGTTTTACAACATAAGGAAGGTACTGTGTGAAAATGGGACGGAGACGGGCTCCGGGGTGGTCTCACCCCCTAGTGGTGCGACCAGGTGGGGCCTGCGACACTGGTGCGTGTGGCCCACCCGGGCTTTGTTTCCTCCTCTATTTTGTTTCGTAACCTTCCATATGTAATAAAAACAACAAAAATATAAAAAAAAAGTTTTTCACGAACCTTCAATTTTCAGTACTTTTACCTATTCGAAGACGGACTCTACAGATTCCGGAGTGTGGTATCTAATAAATTCTTTCGGAGTCACCATTTGAATGATATCAACATCTTCATTATAAGAATCTCCAGAAATATAATGTTTGAGCCTTTGGCCATTCACCACCTGTGTAGTGTTGTCCCTCAAAGAAGATATTTTAATAGCTCCTGAACGATACACCTCCCCAATAAAAAAAGGTCCTTCCCATTTTGAGAGTAGTTTCCCTACAAAAAATCTGAGACGAGACCTATACAAAAGAACTTTCTCACCAACATGGAACTCCCTTTTTAGAATTCTCCTATCATGCCATATTTTTACATTTTCCTTAAAGAGTCTAGCATTTTCATAAGCTTAACTTCTCCACTCATCTAAGGTGCTTAAGTCAAGCAATATTTTCTCACCAGCAAGTTTAAAATCTATATTCAATTCTTTTACTGCCCAATAAGCTTTGTGTTCTAATTCTAGAGGCAAGTGACAAGCTTTACCATAAACCATTTTGTAAGGAGACATTCCCATAGGATTTTTATAAGCAGGTCTATAAGCCCATAAAGCGTCATTCAACTTTTTAGCCCAGTTTTTCCTAGATTTATTAACAATCTTTTGCAAGATAGACTTAATTTCTCTATTTGAAAGTTCTACTTGCCCACTGGTTTGGGGGTGATAAGCTGAAGCAATTCTATGATTAACATCATATTTATCAAGAGTCTTTCTAAAACCACCATGAATAAAATGAGAACCTCCATCGGTCATGAGATATCTAGGCACACCAAACCTAGGAAAAATAACATCTTTAAGCATTTTTAAAGAAGTCTTACCATCAGCACTATTTGTAGGTATGGCTTCTACCCACTTTGTAACATAATCAATAGCAACAAGAATATGAGTATACCCTTTTGAAGGAGGAAAAGGACCCATAAAGTCAAATCCCCAACAGTCAAAAGGTTCAATAACAAGAGAATAATTCATAGGCATTTCATTGCGTCTAGAGATGTTACCAACTCTTTGACATTCATCACATGATAAAATAAACTTCCTTGCATCCTTGAAAAGAGTAGGCCAATAAAAACCTGATTGAATTTTTTTTGTGCAGTTCTATCTCCAGGATGATGTCCTCCATAAGCACTGCCATGACATTTTCTCAATATCTCTTGTTGTTCATATTGTGGAACACATATTCGCATAATACCATCTACTCCTTCCTTGTATAAATGTGGGTCATCCCAAAAGTAATGCCTCAGATCATAAAAGAATTTCCTTCTTTGCTGGGTTGTAAAGGTTGGAGGCAAATACTTAGAAACGATAAAGTTAGCGTAATCAGCATACCAAGGACTCTCTTGTGGGCTTACCTTTATTGCAGCAAACTGTTCATTTGGAAAACTATCATTAACAGTCATAGGATCAAAATAAATTTTTTCCAAACGAGACAAATTATCAGCAATAGGATTTTCAACACCTTTCCTATCTACAATATGCAGATCAAACTCTTGTAAAAGCAACACCCATCTAATAAGCCTAGGCTTAGCGTCTTTCTTTGTCATAAGGTATTTAATATTAGCATGATCAGTATGAATGGTAACTTTTGAATCAACAATATAAGGTCTAAACTTATCACAAGCAAAGATTGCAGCTAAGAACTCCTTCTCAGTAGTAGCATAATTATTTTGAGCAACATCAAGAGTCTTACTAGCATAATGAATAACATTCAACTTTTATCTATTCGTTGCCCAAGAACAACACCCACGGCAAAATCACTAGCATCACACATAATTTCAAAGGGTAAATTCCTATCAGGTGGTTGGACAATAGGAGCAGTATTTAAAGCTTTCTTCAAAGTTTCAAAAGCTTCCTTATAATCATCATCAAAAACAAAAGGTACATATTTTTGAAGAAGATTAGTAAGGGGCTTTGAAATTTGGGAGAAATCTTTAATAAACCTTCTATAGAAACCAGCATGACCAAGGATACTACGAATATCTTTTACATCCCTAGGGCAATGCATTTCCTCAATTGCTTCAACCTTGGCTCTGTGTACTTGAATACCTCTTTCAGAAATTTTGTGTCCAAGAACAATACCTTCATTAACCATGAAGTGGCATTTCTCCCAACTAAGAACAAGATTAGTTTCTTCACATCTCTGCAAAACTTTATCAAGGTTGTGCAAACAATTATCAAAAGAAGTTCCATAGACGGAGAAATTGTCCATGAAAACTTCCACAAATTATTCACAAAAACCATGAAAGATAGCGGACATACATCTCTAAAAGGTAGCAGGAGCATTACATAAACCAAAAGGCATACGCCTATAAGCATAAGTTCCATAGGGACAAGTGAAAGTAGTTTTCTCTTGGTCTTGTGCTCTCACAGCAATTTGAGAGAACCCAGAATAACCATCAAGAAAACAAAAGTGAGTCTTCTTAGACAACCTTTGTAGCATTTGATCAATAAAAGGCAGAGGATAATGATCTTTCTTAGTGACTTTATTCACCTTTCTAAAGTCAATGCACATCCTATAACCAACCACTACTCTTTGAGGTATCATCTCATTATTTTCATTAGGCACAACAATTATTCCACCTTTCTTGGGGACACAATGAACAGGACTAACCCATCTATCAGCAATAGGAAAAATAATACCAGCATCAAGAAGTTTTAATACCTCACTTATTACCACTTCCTTTGTCTTACGGTTTAGACGGCGTTGGTGTTCAACAACTGGTTTTGCATCACGCTCTATGTTTATAGCATGCTGACATATAGTGCGAGAAATACCTTTTAAATCACCAAGAGTATACCCCATAGCTCCTCGGTGTTTCTGCAATACATCCAATAATCTTTCCTCTTCCTTTCCTGAAAGTTTAGAGCTCATAATAACAGGATATATTTTGTTATCGTCTAGATAAGCATATTTAAGATCATAGGTAGAGGTTTTAAATCGAAAACAAGATCCCCTTTAGGTGGTAGTGTGGTACCCAAATCATCCACATGAAGGTTATGCTTAAGTATCTCAGGTTTATGAAGGAAAATCTCGTCAACCTCATTTCTTTCCTTCATGAAAACCTCACTTTCATGATCTTCCATATACTGCTGCAAGACATTGTTAGGAGCATGGCATTCCAACAGCTGGGACCACCCGCGCCTGGGGTGGGTCTGGCCCCCTGGCTGGCCCCTCTGACTCTCCTCTAGACTTCTTATTCCCCACGGAAACTAACTGACTTTAACGTTTGTCCCGTCCAATTCTGAGAATATTTATTTACTAACTTTTCTGAAACCAAAAACAATAGAAAACAGGCATCTGGCACTGTTGCAACTTGTTAATAGGTCAGTACCAGAAAATGTGTAAAAAGCACCTCAAAGTGTAGACAAGTAAAGCAAAGTCGATACTAAACAAGCATGGAGCATCAAAAATTATAGATACTTGTCCAATGTATCACACCACGGCGTCCTTATCTCCTCTCCAGAAGACGACGGGAGGCAGCGAGCATCGCGATGCTGGCGAACGGTGGCGGTGGCGCCACCGAGCTGCTTGTCGTTGGGAGGAAGACGACGGATAGGAGAGACAAAGGGGTATTGGGCCTAGTTGGGTTGGCTTGGGCTAGGTGGGCTGCGTTGTGGCGCGCGCGAGCGTCAGAAAGCGAAGGAGCAAATTGGGCCGCAGGCCAGATGCTGCCCTCCTACTGTTTTTTCCTTGTTTCCTCTTTTTATATCCTGTTTTGTATTTTTACTTTCAGATTTATATATTACTCATTTGTTTGAATATTTCCCATATAATTTTGTCTGCTAGATAATTGCAGCAATATTGAAACGTATTTATTATCATTTTGTGAACTTTTATTATATATTGTTATGTTTCTTTATAAAAATCCTTTTTAATATTTTGTAAGGGCCTTGGTTATTAATTTTCTTTCTATAATAAACTCTGATTTATTATATGATACATAAAGTTCTAGGGAATTAATATGGTTAATAGTATTCTCAGAAATCTAAGAAATATCAATGTATATATTTTATTATAACCAATAAAGTAATTAGGGTTTGAAATTATAAATGCTTACCCTAGGGTTTAGGGTTCTTAATATACTTACATTCTTTTGTTGATGTGAGTAAAGATTAATGGCTAAACTTATTTTCTTTATATTTATGATCTTTAATGATATCCCCTTTAAAATAGAAAGTTATTCTCTCAAATGATTTATGAGAGAGAATTGATAACTATAGTTTCTAGGCATATATGATTTTAATGTTTGAAAGTGACAAATATATGCTTAGGTGATTTACTGTAGGAAAATATTCTGGTAGACCATTATGGAAATATGATGATTGATCAAATACATGAAATGGATATTAGGTTTGGTTATAGAATTAAGGTTGCATATTTACCAAGAATTCCTATCTTCCATATTTCATAATTCTAGACTTCTACTTAAAGAATTCCTTTCCTACATATTCTACTTCTTTATATCCATAATCATGTGTTAACATGATGAGCTTTACTGCACAAGAATATCCTTATCCACCTTTTATTCTTTTAAATCCATTTATAAATTCAATAAGCTTGACACTAAAGCTTTTCATAATCTTCTCATATCTATACTTGGTTATCAAACTATTCTACTAATAATAATCTCCAATCCAACAGATGGTTACAGTTAACTCCATTCATACTCGTCCTTTATCATCCATCGCCAACATTACTTCAATAGATGAATACATCAAATCCTACTTCACCTCAAGTGATTAGTATTTCCAAAGAGGAAAATACTACTACTTTAATCCAATGTTGCTCTAACATCATCTTAATCATACTATCTTATCTCAACTTGACTCCAATATCTTATACTCAAACTTCACATTATATCATGGTGACTTGTCATGGCTAACCTAGAATAACATATCTATACTAGGGTTCAATCATGTTATATCCACCAATGTCACTTATACATGATATAATCATTCTCTCTTAGTGACTTGAGAATGATCATTACAATCCTTTGATCACTATAATCCTCTTTGTTACCACATATAATTATATCTTCCAAATTACTCTACTATCCATTTAGGAGTGAGTTGACTCCATCAATTATCCTATTGCTTTGATTCTCTTCAAACACTCCCATCCTATAGATGATATCTAAAACTAGCATTACCACTTATCTCTTCTTACTTCCTTCTTTATAGGTTTAAATTGATTGTTATGGTAAGAGCAAGAGTTGATAGATCAATAATTGATAGATTAGTAAGTGATAGGCTAAGACTTGATAGATCAATAGTTAGTAAGCTCAGAATTGTTGAATCAATAGTTGATTACTCAACATTGATGAACAATAGATATTAAGATAAGATTCAATAGAGATGATAAGGATTGATATGGAAAGAAGGATATATGGTGAATGATCTTGACTTGATTTATTTCCTACTCAATCTTACTAAAGAGTTAAGGTTAGGTATACCATGATACTCATGGTATAAGTGGATGAGATTAAGATAGATCAAGATGTAGTTGTTACATTCCTATTACTTAAGTTATATTTATAACTTGGTATTCATGAGTGGTGTAATGAATACTATGATATGATCACTTAAGGATCAAATACAAATCATTAGGTAATGTTTTAGTCTTTAACTTTTATTATATTTGATCTACCCTTAGATCAAATCTCCTTTACCCAAAATAAGGTTTTAACAAAGGTCATATTGAAACTTATCGCATTCAACCTGATGATCTACTTCAATTCCATCAAGTTGAGAGAAGGTTCAATCATTTTGACAAGTTTTGTTCAAAAGCGCGAAAATTATTCGGATTTTCTATGCATGAATGCAATGCTCACATCTGTGTTCAGCTTATTTCTAAGCTCTAATGCTGGGATGTTATAGACTCTCCCCCTTAAAATAAACTTCGTCCTCGAAGTTCGTATACTCTCACGTTTCGGAATGAGGAATTGTCATGTATTGGTTATGACACGTCTGAGCTCCATGGTAACCTCAATGGAAATAATTGTAGTATCCCATATCCAGATCTCTTCCTTGAATTCTCATCATACTTGACAATCTCCAACTTGTTATCTCCGATATCCCAAAGTTCCCTTTACTTTACTCCCTTAGGGATATTTCCTTGTTATAACTAGATTTAGGAGTGCGCCTTGGCGCACGATCCCGTAAAAATAATTTTAAATTCAAAAACAATAATATCAAATATCAAGCCAACGAACAACAATATCTAAGGTAATACAGTAGTGAAATCCCAAGTAGCGGAAACTACATATTACTATGTACTAAACCTGTGGATATAGCTTTTGGTGAAGCAACCCAGTGTCAATTTGCTATAATCGAAGAAAGACGATTGCTGCATTCTAACTTAGCTTGATATCACAAGCGGTTTAAAATGTATTCCCTCCGTTTAGAAATATAAGATGTTTTAGGTTTGTGAAGAAGATGTATGTAGACACCTTTTAGTGTGTAGATTCAAATGAATCTAGACACTAAAAGATGTCTAGATACATCTTCTTTACAAACCTAAAACATCTTATTTCCAAACGGAGGGAGTATGTCTTACATGTACCAAGGTAAAGATTGATACTCAACTAATGGTACATGATCTCGCTACATTCATCTGGTTTAGAGAAGCTTACTCTTTAAATTTCAGTTAAATAAAGAAGCATGTATGCAACACACACAATGTTTTCAAAAGAAATATATGTTGTCTTAACGTGGGATAACACATAGTTTGTTCAAGGTGATTATCTTATATACATTACCAAAAGACAAAAGAGAGCGGATTGGAAACATGGTATTTGTCTAAACTACGGCACTGAGCGGACAGTAAAACAAGTTGCCTACACCTGAGGAACAAGCGAACACCTAGCATAGTAATCATCCAAGGTCAGATCAAACTTGTACTGCATGTCCCAAATCAGCAACTACCCTTCAAACAGAGCAATTGATTCATTTATAGCTTCAACTAATACATTGCCTTGGCCTAGAGGATGGTTATTGCACATGATGTTGTAGATCTAGTTGCAAAATTCAACCATCATCGACGCTGCAAAACACAAACCGCCGTGCAAGTTCATTTTATCTTTCTGCACAGCTTTCTTGAGAAGATCTTCTCTTCCTCCACATACTTCAGTTAAATGTAATGTATATCTTCAATCTCCATGTTGTCTCGTGTTTTCGCGAACCTGGTAGTCTCCACATACTTCGGTGCACAGAAAACACAAGTAAAGTGTCGAACATACATGTAATTACCTCTTCTGGTTCAACCTGAGGAGGTAACTCTTGGAGAAGAGCTCTCTGCATAGATGAATCCCTATCACTTTTGGCGCCACCAAACAAAACAATGGCGCACATTGATATGAAACCATAGGAGCCTTTGACCTGTGTACATGTACATAGATCCAGATTTTATTACACCAACAGCGACGTCTATTGCAGCCTCATCTCAGCAGTGACATGTTTGTAATACAATGTAAATAACTCATTCTAGCAAACACCTTGTCTGCACTACCCTTATGCGATCCAGCATATGAAACTCCAGAAGATAAATTTCTAGCACCTATGATTTTAGGGAAATTGAGCTAATCTATAATGTTTCATTTCTAGCACCAATCAAAGAAGTGCACTACCCTTATGCGATCCAGCATACGAAACTCCAGAAGATAAATTTCTAGCACCTATGATTTTAGGGAAATTGAGCTAATCCATAATGTTTCATTTCTAGCACCAATCAAAGCAGTATGGAATTTCTTCAAAATATTCCAAAAAAAAAATTAAAAGCAAGCACATTATATACATTAACACGACAAGAAGATAAATCATGTGGTGCTTCATGCTACTAATTAAACGGATGTCAAAATTGACAACAGACAATCTTGACAATTGCATGTAAGCCATGGCTAAGCAACACATTTTTTTATTGGCAAATGCCGCACAAACAAGAAACGGACACTCCATGGTCGCTTGCATGCTGATGCTGAACAGTAATCATACATGAATAAATACAGCCTATTTGGAAAGTTGTAGCAACAGGAATGGGTAAACAACACAGCTAGATAGAAGAGAAACATCCTAAAACTGATTATTATATGGAAAATGGGCAATGAACCAGGAATTTGGTATCCAAAAGAAAGCAAGTGAATTTACTTTTGGTAGTGATAAAACTTTAATCCATAGGGAACCAGAGGCAACGATTGTCATCTCAAAGTAGTAGTTGGTACACAACATACCAGTGATATGAAACAGCAGTTGCAAACCAAAATAACATGTATAGTTAATTAAAACCGAGTTGTTAATGACACAAATCACTAAGATGTAAGGGGAACCTATGAGATGTTAGCAAGAAGATTTTCATTGGCATGGAAGGCTAGGTGGAAACTAACAGAGTCATGGAAATCATTGGCAGGCAAGATCATTAAGCAAATCTTTTAGAAACCTACCACTTATTCATGCGTGGATATAGACAAATTATTTAGTTAAACTCAGATGACATCAATGGCAGTAAAAAATTCTTTTTATTTTGCGATGAAGCTAGTACGATGGATAAAAATCCCTCAAGCATCTAGAAAGCATGGTAAGCCAAACATATGAAATATTGTAGTTGGTCCGACCAGAATCATTTCGGAGGTTTCACCTCCTTTGCCTGAAAAGCAAAGAGAAACCAAGATTGGTAATATATAATTTCTAGGATATCTTAAAACACCAAGAATCCATGTAGGAAATAAAATAGTCATTTTATCTATAGAAAAATAGGAGCTGGCCACCAGCTTGCTGAACTGTAATCATAATGAATTGAATCACATAAGAACATAATATCACCATGCTACTGCTGATACATAGACAATCTCAAAACATTGTAATCAATTTAGCTAGATCAGAAGGAAAATATGAGCACAAGGAAATATTCATTACACACATATTCAACGGCCATACACAAACACTATCCGGGCTTATTAACCATGTAATCTAAAGATGGCCGAATTCAAGTTAGGATAACTATATCATGAGCTTGTCTAGTAAAAAAGGAAATCACATTGGCATTGGCATGTCATATGGTGAGAAAATAGAACATAAGCTCAGAATGTACCTCATTTCTATTGTCTTGTGACTTTCTAATATCATTGAAAGAATCTACAAATGTTCAAAAATAAAAATTAGTATTCATATTGTTGAACTCTTGAGTCCTAATTGAGAAATAGAAACATCTGAGTGTAAAGTTCAATAGTGAACCAATATTGATCAACAAACTGAATCAATGCATGATCCTACCAGACAAAAAGTGCATCACTTCACCTGACTATGTCACCTTTGCTGCATATATAATCCCAAGGATCGCCTCTCCTTGGTACATAAATAGACCCAATCCTGCTGCACCAAGGGGAAGAACATTAGCACCTCCGACATGAGTCAAAAATCAAGCAGACAATAGAAGGAGGGGAGTTTGGGAAATAACAAAACAAACATGTTTCTTATGGCCTGCATAAAAAAATAGACACAATGCACCATGTTGCTAGCATTTTAATCGTTTATAGATCAATAACAAATTATTGTCGACCACACCAAAAGTGAAAACAATGCAAGCTAGCAAAGAAACCGTTTAAGTACCTTCAGAATTCCATCTTCGAAAAGTTATCGCACCTGCATCATGTTACCTAAATAAAATAGAGGATCGAAATTTTACATGCACATATATTTAAAATATTCACTTGGCCAAAAACGGTTCAAACAACAGAAAAGCTAGCAAAATCTATCGAAAACAGAAACTACACATGAGACAAAGTAATTAGAACACAAAAGGAACATTAATCTTACCAGGGATTTTAATCAAATACCTTGTACGCACGGATAAAAACGAATATGCAGGAACAAATATTGATGTGCTGGGTGCTAAATCAAACATGAGCAGTCTCCTTTCAATTTTACCTCAAGCCTCAAGGAGTTAGAGGCAGAGCAGCATCACGTGTGGTGGCATGCTCTCCTCCCGCCGGTGATGGAGATGCCGCTGTCCTTGCTTCTCAGGATAACCTCCCTATAGTGTAGATCCTCCCTGTAGTGTAGCGTTTCTAAGTTAGAGAGAGAGTGAGATGTTACATGAGAACGTGAGGGAAAGATGCAGCGCCAAGATCCTAAGAAAGCCATAGGTAGTTCAATTCTTATCCAATCAAAATATGTGCGTCAAACAAACATAAGTACCCACAAGTACACCTTAAATAAAACATATGATTTTCATCGAACACCTTATGAGCACAGATAAAAACAGATGTGTAAGGAGAGAGAGAGAGAGGAGGCGTGAAGGTGTTCTACCTCACGAACTGGAGCAGAGCAAGCTTGTAGGAGGTGCCTCCATGGTTGTGCAGAGGAGCCGACGACAAGGCGTAGGTGTTGTGCGTCGCTGCAAGCTCCCCAGGGTGCCCTCCACCACCGGATGGCCACGAGCTCCCCTGGGTACCTCCGTCGGTGGCCAGGCCACGAGCTTCCCTGCATACCTCTTCCGCTAGCCCGGCCGTGAGCTCCCCTGGGTCCCTCCGCCGCCGGTTGGGCCACGCCCTAGGTCCCCTCCGCTGCCGGCCACAAATCCCCTCTATTGGGCGCTCTTGACGATGATGAACGTGGACAGTAGGGGAGTGCGGGAGGAGCTGAGGCGACGCAAGCACTGGAGGAGGAGGAGGCAAAGTGGCGTATAGTGGCGGCTAGCGGCCTGAGCTGTAGGGGATTGATGGCTGGCCATGAGAGGGAAGAGAGGTAGGCGAGAGGGACGAGAGCGAGGGAGTAGACTCGCGGGCGGCGGCTGGAGCGATAATGCGGTCGCGAGCGTGATTTTTATATGGACGCGATTTTGCCCACTTCAATCCAGCGAAGGAAAACTTCGGGTCCGAGGTGTGAGGGCAGAACCGGAAAATTTGATCTCTCGTCGGCTCGACCTACCCCACCGGCTGAGCGGTCACTGCGAGGTGGGCCGACAAAAATGGGGGGACGCATTACCAGGCGGGTAGAACAGGGCTGGTCCATTACGTAGAGGCGGGTATGAGTGGATATATCACTAGTGCAGGCCCCCCCTTTAACTCCGGTTGGGAGGGCCCTCTAACAGCGGTTCCCCAACCGCTGTTGAGGGTTCGGTGTTAGAGGGGGGGCCCTTTAACACCGGTTCTTATACGAACCGGTGTTAAAGGGTGGCGCAAGTGGGGCTGCCGCAGGCCTCAGCCCCCCCCCCTTTAACACCGGTTCGTATCCGGAACCGGTGTTAAAGGTTCTTCTGCCGCGGCAGAGATTTAGGCCGTTTTCCTGCCGCGGCAGAACTCTGCCGCGGCAGGAAAACGGCCTAAATCTCTGCCGCGGCAGACTTCTGCCTCTGCCCCGTTCTGGGCGTATTTCTGCGGGAGAGGGGGGCGAGGGGGAATCGATCGGGAGCGGTATACACATAAATCGTCATCGATACATACGAGTACATGAATAATTAAGCAACTATTATTATACACAAACATCGTCATCGGCACATACATCGTCATCGGCACATACATCGTCATCGTTCATTTTGGTGGATATCTAAAGAGTTCTCCGCCAGGCGTGACGACCTCGTCAAGTATGAACCCCGCCAATTCCTCTTGAATGGCTCGTATGCGTTCAAATGGTAGGAGTTGGTCCCGCATCCGTTCGATCTGAATATATATGAAGAATGGGTCGTCAATATATATATAAGAATAAAACTCAACACAATTGATGGTAATAAAATAATGTTGTGGACTTTGTTTACTTACTCTAAGTTGTTCTAGTGCGGCTTGGCCCGTCGCACATATCGTGTTGCGAATGAATTCGCAAACATAGTACCCACATAAGTTATTGCCGTGTCCCTGATTCACGCACTTTACGAGAATAGAGAGTTCAATCAAAATAATAATCAATAAAGCATGATATAATGGAATTGGAAGCTAGCTAGTATTACTTACATTTTGGTCTACAAATTTTAGTTCTTCTGACCATTCACCCACGGCCCTGCCCGTGAACCTTTTCCAAACCCTGTCCGACAAAGAAAATGGATAAAGGAGTAATTAATTACTTATTGTCATGAAAGTTGCCGATCTAGTGCGATAATATGATTGAAATTACCTCTGGAGCATCTCTCTAACGTTTGCCCATATCTCTTTTTCTTTTCGTAACGAGTCCATGACAAGGACTTTTCCTGAGTCGGGTTGAATGACTAGCAGAATAAAGTGGAACCTACGCACGCATAACTCATCATCAGTTACACTTAACATCGAGTAAGCTGAAATAGAATGTGTACAAGAGAGAGGGTAACAGTACTCACGAGAAGTTGTAAGGCAATAGTATTTCCCTTTTGGTTTGTTGTCTCAGTAAAGACGTTAGCAAGTAATCTTCTGTTTGCCCGGGTTTGGTTTCTACCACTTCTTCATGAACTCTATTTGGGTCAACGAACCCAATGTCAAAAGGGCCTCCTTTCCTGCATTCCATAACCTTTTTCCTGCATAATAGTATATACATATATGGTGAGCATATATATATACATGCAATTAATAAAGTGAATGAGATGAGATATAAATTATAGAAATAGTACTTACACACAATAAAGGCTGATGGCAGCTTTGTCGAGTTCCTTCTGATTGAATAGAAAATGCAAGTCTTGAATGTTGAAGTCGATCGCGTCATCTCCGCAGAAGAAAATATCATCTCTTATATGCGCCGTGATCCATTCTAACTTTCTCGTCTTGCAGAAATGAAGGTACCACTTGTGCAATTTTCGCATCTTTGTTGGTAGAGTCTTGAGCTCCTCTTTCTTGACGAGATTCTTCCCATACTTCCATGGCTGTATGGGGTTGGCATCGCATTTGGGCAAGTTGTCTCCCATGACGTTCAAGTATGCAATGTAAGTCATCCCCATCTCATTGGCCTTTCTTTGTAGCTCTGCCTCGTAATCATTTACGGGAGGAGCGTCCCGTGTGTCGAACATTTGGAGCGGGGCACATGATTGGTTTTCCTGCTCTCCGAGCATGGGAACTGTTTTCTGGGGTGCCTCACGACTGCTACTTTCAGTCTCCCTACGGCGCCTTGCATCCGCCTTCAAAATCTGGCGCTCGTAGTCCGGCACAAGTGGGGTTTCAGGTTTCGAAAGATTTTTGTAAAACTTCTCCACCACCGACGGATCTATTTTCTCCTTTGGCTCGGCCCGTCTAGGTGCAAAGAATTTCTTGACCTGTTCTTCCGAGATCCTATTGGTCTCCTCGTCACTGCGATTCCACGGTAAAACCGGCAATGGCTTGGCGGAAGGTTGCGTGACGTAGTTTTTTGAACTCTTTGGCGTACGGTTTCCTGCGGATTTCTTTGTGGCAGTGCTACTGATGCTCCTCGTGGCAGTGCTCTTCCGCTTACGCTGAGGAGATGGCTGAAGCACCGGAGATGGCTGACGGGCCGGAGATGGCTGCCGCACAGGAGATGGCTGACGGGCCGGAGATGGCTGCCGCGCAGGAGATGGCTGTCGCACCGGAGATGGCTGCCGCGCAGGAGATAGCTGAAGCGGCTCAGACTGCTGACGCTACGGAGACGGCGGGGGTGCCAGTGACCTCCAATTTGGAAGCACAATGTGTTCCTTCTTCCAAAGAATGGTTGTTTTCACTGCAAATTTGAGTTGAGTTTCCCCTTCACCTGTAGCATGGTCAAGCTGTGCTTCCTCATATGCCTTCACAACCTCATCCACCCCGACAATAGCATAGCCATCTGGAATCGGTCGGCAGTGGTAAGTTCCACCAGCTACAGGAGGTAAGGCATAGCCGACAGCCACCTTAATGGATAAGCCCATTAATCTCACATGCAGCTCAGCGTGTTCGCTCTCCGTGATCTCATCCATGGGGTATCGAGGACCCGTCATTTCAAGCGTGGGCTGCATGTTCTCCGTGGAAGCCACACTGCTTTTCCGCGCAGAGTCTGGGCCGCGGGCAGCTTCCAATGCAGGCTCTTCGTGCCGCTGAGATGGGCCGGTAGCTTGATGGCTCTGTTGTGCATTCACTTGCGCCTGCAGCGCCGCAAGTGCATGTTCTATCTGTGTCATCCGCTCTGTACGCTCTTTTTCTTTTCTGCCGCGCCATCTGTAAGAGTCGCTCTAGTCGGCAAACCCATCCTTCCACGTCATACCCCCTGTGCCTCGTGCATGTCCAGGGTGTTCTTTTTTACCGATGGCGCGTGTGAGCTGGTCATTCTCTCTGTCGGGATGGAAGGTCCTGGCGGATGTTTCCTCGTATGCCGTGATGAGTTCAGTGACGGGTTTGGCAAGGAGGGTTGGGAAGATACACAATCCTGTTTCTGGGTCCAACCTTGCCCCGATTCCGTAGAACCAAGTCTTTGCACGTAGGTCCCACCCATCTGTCTGGGGTGTGATCCCTCTCTCGTGCAGGGCCTTCTCAGCTTCCTCCCACTTAGGCCTCTGAGATATGTAGCCACCTGACCCCGTCCTCTGGTGATATTCCTTCTTCAGGGCATTAAGCGTATTGGTTTCTGACCTCTTTTTAGCTATAGCACTTTTTTATATGTCTCAAATTCGGGCCAGTGAGGTCTTATCTTCGCATAATATGCGTCTTTGAAATTTGGAGTCTCGCCAGCTTTGACAAATTTGTTCAATTTTGTCTTCCAGTTGCGGAAAGCGTCAGCCATCTTCTTTAGAGTCCACTCTTTGACCTTTTCCTTTATAACCGGGTTGTTTTCATCCTCCTCTGCGGAAGGGTGAAATTTACCAACAACGAATTCCAAAGCGTTTCTTTGGATCTGTCATCGACAAAGGTACCGTCGCCGGACTTTGGCTTATTCCAATTTTCAATTATGATTGGGATTTGGTCCCTAACAAGAACTCCAGCCTGACGTACAAATTTGCCTGCGGCCTTCTTGGGCTCCATCGGCCTGCCATCAACACGGACTGCTTCGATCGTGAACTTTGCACGATCTTTCAACCGCTGGCTCGCGCCTCGCTTGCTCTTTTTCGTAGAAGAAGATGGTTGCTGGCTGGTCGATCCAGAGGGCTAAAAGAAGAAAGAAGCGTTAATTAATACATGTAGAAGAAGATTGTTGGTGGAAGTCAGCAGAGACTTAATCAATGCATATACCTCGCCGGACTTTGTAACCATTAAATTGCGTTCACCGGAGTCTTCATCTTCTCCATGACTAGTACTTGAGCTGTCGTCATCATGTCCCTCCAAGTTCAAATATTGTGAGGTGTCCTCATCAATAATGTTCTCCATTATTTCTTCTTCTTCAAGGTTTCTACTAAGTGGATCCATAGTTTCTAAAACAATAATATTATCTAGAGTAAGAGTGTAAACATTCAAGTGGACTTGGATTCATAGACAAATATACATATTATTCATACAAAAATACACAAATGAAATTAAAACCCTAAGGATGCTTGATCATTTTAAACGAGTTCCGAGGGGTCCAAACCCTAATTCGGAGAAATCCCGGATGCATATGAGAGGGGCTAGCTACAGTGGCTGACCGGAGGCTGGCGGCGTTGGAGAGCGACCTAGGGAGCGCGAGGTAGCGTGATGCGGCCTACCTAAAACGGGCGTTGTTCGAAAGAGGAGGCCGAGGCAAACATTATAGCGACGGAAAACAACTTGGCAGAACAGATACAATGTGGAGGGGATGTCCCCAAGATAGGCCCCAGACCGAGGGGAGAAGCCACGACGCTCGCCAAAGAGCTGCCCGCGTAGTCCACCTTCTAAGGCCGCCACCGACATCCGCGAACTCTAGCCACCACTCCGACGACCAACGACACATCGCATCGCCGAAGAGAGGGACGTCGTGCCGTCGTTACCAGCGGACACACCTGCAACCCAGAAGGACCATGCATACACCCCGACATCGCTGGCATAACGCACCCTACCTAGGACACATCGGAGCTCGCACCCCACCTAGGCCGCATCGCGAGCTTGCACCCCATGGCCACCACCGGAGCTTGCACCCCACCTAGGCCGCCCCCGCAGCCGAGAGGGGAGGCCGTCCACGTACCGCGCCTGGGCCCTGGGCCTCCCCGACGAATCCGCCTCCCTGACCCATCCCCTCCACATCCCTGTCATTGGCCCCAATCCGTGGACGCGCTCGCGTAGCCGCTCCTGCCCGCCACACCCGATGACGCGAGCTACCACCGACAATGCGAGCTCGAAATCAGGTTTGGGTCTTCCCCTGTCAAAGCTGTCTTCGTGTCCGATTTGATCCTAGCTACTACTAATAAGTACAATGGTTTGAAATCATACTTTCTACAAAGCTTGTTCGATTTCATCTTGGTACATCTGTTTCGTACCTACATTCCTATTGTAGTTTTCGTGTCCGATTTGATCCTACTACTAATAAGTATAATGGTTTGATTTATATACAGAAGTATATGAAATTGAATCAAAAATCAGAGTAGTAAATTTCGAACCCTCTAGCTTACAACATTTCTTGTAGATCGTAAATGGAATCAATAGCAAATTTCGAACGACGCAGAGGACGGAGTGGCGCCACCGCGCGAGCTCCACTCTGCCGGCCGGTGGCACCACCGCGCGAGCTCCACACCGCCGCGCGCCAGGAGGAAACAGAGAAGGGGAGGAAACAGAGGGGACGACCAGGCGCTGTCCGCTAGCTCACCACGGCGTCGGGGTTCTTGTAGGCGCCGGCGTCGGCGGCGGCTTCGGTGGCGCGCGCGCGGTGGCGGTGGCGCGCACGCGGTGGCGAGGGCGGCGACGGCGAGGGATGGAGGGCTTCGGTGGCGAGGGCGCGCGGTGGCGACGGCGAGGGGTTCGATCGATCTGGCTCTGGGGGGAAGAAAGGAAGGGGATGGCGCATTTAATACCCCCCCTTTAACACCGGTTTGGGGCTGGAACCGGTGTTAAAGGGGGGAATTCGTTTCGCAGCGCATTTATTACCCCCCCCTTTAACACCGGTTCCAGCCCCGAACCGGTGTTAAAGGGGGGGTGCGCGCGGGAAACGAAATAAATGCCCCCCCTTTTACACCGGTTCCTGTCTGGAACCGGTGTTAAAGGGGGGGCATTTATTTCATGCATTAAAGGGGCATTTTTAATTCAAAAAATATGTTATGAATTTAGAAAATTCATATCTTTTTCATTTCAACTCAGAAAAATATGAATAATATATCATAATTTTCAGAAAAATAATATCTATCCATTCATGTAAATCATTTTATATTTACTTTACATGAAAATTTTCAAAATAATTAAACACTTACATATAAATTTTGATTATTCAATTCAAACAAAATAAATTGTTAAATCCTAAAACTTTGAACATAAGAAATATTAAGCATCTAAAAAATGATTTTTATTAGATCAAATCATATTTTAATGCCGCATATTTTGTATTAACATTTTTGAATTGACTGGATATTTAAATGTCGCATCTTTTGTATACACTTGAATCTCACCAAGCCTCGCTCAACTTGCATTGTTTTTTGATAAAATAGCATATTGTGAACCTAAAAATGATTTTTGTAAAAAATCATGAGCATCGTATCATGTACTTGTAGTTCATATCTGACCCACTTCCTGCCGATTCGGTAGGAATTTGTCTTTTTCACCAGAGGTGGACGGAAAGGTTTCAGATCCCCCTGTTGGTACATAAAAGAACTGAAAATTAAGATACATGGCCAGATTAAGTAACAATCGGCCGAACTGGAACTAAAAATTAAGATACATAAAAGAACTGAAAATTAAGATACATGGCCACATTAAGTAACAATCGGCCGAATTTGTTTCAGAATGTTGGAGTGATTCAGTCATGCTCCTGCCTACACCTGTAATACTCGCCACTGTAGTCGTCGTACTCGCCGCCGCCGTCATCGCTGTCGTCGTCGGGGTCGCCGTAATTGAACCTCTGGAGAGTACGCGTGGGCTGGACTTGAGGGTAGCGTGTGGGCTGGACTTGAGGGTAGCGCAGACGGGGGTTAGAGTCGGCGGCAGTGTCATAGGCCATGACGCTCTGGAGAGTCCGACCGCGCCACCATAGCCGACGGCCGGCCTCGTTGAAGTTAGGAGGAGGTGGGTCGTCCTCCTCGTGCCTGGCGAGCGCCCTCTCATGCCGATCCACGAAGAAGGCTTCCCAAGTAGGGAAATAGTCGGGATGCCATCTGGGATTCCTCCGCTGCTCCGGCGTGAGCTCGAAGTAGTAGTGGTTCGTGATGGCCATCCGACGCGCCACACCTAGAGGGACAGGAGGAACCGGCATGCCTCCGACGCTCAGCATCCAGCCGACGGGGACACAGTAGCCCGGCGGGCAGGGGTAGTTCGAGGCGCAAAGCGCCTCCGCCTCCCTGGGGGTTAGTGCTACGGTGGAAGCCATGGGAAAGAGTGATGAGGTTGCAGATATGAGTCTAGAGATGTGCAATGACAATGGAGGCCAACCCCCTACATATATATATAGTGAACTAGCGGGAAGAACTGGCGGGAAGAAAAATGGCGGGAAGAAAAATGGCGGGAAGAAGAACTGGCGGGAAGAAAAATGGCGGGAAAAAAATGGCGGGATGAACCTTTAGTCCCGGTTGGAGACACCAACCGGGACTAAAGATGAACCTTTAGTCCCGGTTGGAGACACCAACCGGGACAAAACACGAGTCAGCACTAATAATAGGGGTGAGTGTCGACATTATTTCGTGCGGCCATTAAAAACATGAACTAGAGTTACATAATATGAGCATGAACTTCTTGGCATATGTCCTTCCTTATGATCGCTTCAGACGTAACCATGGAGCATCTTCTTTACTTAACGGAATGCTTGGGTCAGTTTTCACTATGAAGGGCGGAATTTCATCAAACTTATTATAATCTTCTGACATGTCTGTCTTGTCCTTGATTCCCACGATGTTTCTTTTCCCTGAAAGAACTATGTGACGCTTTGGCTCATCATATGATGTATTCGTTTGCATATTTTTTCTTTTTTTTGGTCTGGAGGACATGTCCTTCACATAGAAAACCTGAGCCACATCATTGGCTAGGACGAATGGTTCGTCTAAGTTCTTCATAAGATTGTTGAGATCCACCGTTGTCATTCCGTACTTCTTGTCTACCTCAACCCCTCCTCCTGTTAGCTTGACCCATTTGCATCGAAACAAGGGGACCTTAAAATTAGGTCCATAGTCAAGTTCCCATATCTCCTCTATGAACCCATAATACGTGGTCTTTTGCCCATTGTCTTCTGCTGCATCGAAGCGGACACCACTGTTTTGGTTGGTGCTCTTTTTATCTTGGCCTATCGTGTAAAATGTATTCCCATTTATCTCGTACCCTTGGAAAGTACATACAGTCGAAGATGGTGTCCTGGCCAACAAGTACAGCTGATCCCCAACAATGGTGTTATTCGTGAGAAGTCTTTGCAGCCAGCCGCCAAAACTCGCCATGTGTTCACTTATAATCCATTCATCAGACTGCCCCGGGTGTTTGAGGCGTATTAAATTCTTGTGTTCATTGATATACGGGGCAACCAAGATAGATCTTTGTAAAACCGTGTAGTGTGCTTGATTAAGAGAATGCCCGTCCCTACATATCATTGCTTTACATCCTAGGGTGCCTTTTCCACGCAGTCTCCCCTCATGTCGTGATTCTGGAACACCAATCGCCTTAAGGTCAGGAATAAAATCAACACAAAACTCAATGACCTCCTCTGTTACATAGCCCTTGGAGATGCTTCCTTCTGGCCTAGCACGGTTATGAACATATTTCTTTAAGACTCCCATGTACCTCTCAAAGGGGAACATATTGTGTAGAAATACAGGACCGAGAATGGCAATCTCTTCTACTAGGTGAACCAGGAGATGAGTCATAATATTGAAGAAGGATGGTGGGAACACCAACTCAAAGCTGACAAGACATTGGGCCACATCTGTTTGTAACCCTGGTAGGCTTTCTGGATCGATTACCTTCTGAGATATTGCATTGAGGAATGCACATAGCTTCATAATGGGTACTCGAACATTTTTAGGTAGAAGCCCCCTCAATGCAATCGGAAGCAATTGTGTCATAATCACGTGGCAGTCATGATACTTCAGGTTTTGGAATTTTTTCTCTGCCATATTTATTATTCCCTTTATATTCGACGAGAAGCCAGACAGGACCTTGATACTGCTCAGACATTCAAAAAAGATTTCCTTCTCTGCTTTGGTAAGAGCGTAGCTGGCAGGAGTTAAGTGGCATCGTTTACCCTTCTCGTTCTCAGGATGCATAAGCTCTTCAGGGGCCTTCAGACGTTGCTGGTCCTGTCGTGCTTCCGGTGTATCTTTTGTCTTCCCATACACTCCTAGAAAGCCTAGCAGGTTCACGCAAACATTCTTCGTCACGTGCATCATGTCGATTGAAGAGCGGACCTCTAAGACTTTCCAATAGGGTAGGTCCCAAAATATAGATTGCTTCTTCCACATGGGCGCGTGTCCGGCATCGTCATTCGGAACAGATAGACTGCCAGGACCTTTTCCAAAGATTACTTCGAGGTCCTTGACCATACCAAATACCTCCTCACCGGTACGGAGGACAGGCTTCCTCCGGGGTTCTGCCAGACGTTTGAAATGCTTGCCTTTCTTTCTTACTGGATGCAGGTTCGGAAGAAATCGGCGATACCCTAGGTACACAACCTTCTTACATTTATCCAAATATACACTTTCAGTATCATCTAAACAGTGTGTGCATGCATTGTATCCCTTGTTTGTTTGCCCTGAAATGTTACTAAGAGCAGGCCAATCATTGATGGTTACGAAAAGCAATGCTCGTAGGTGAAATGGCTCCCCTTTGTGCTCATCCCACATACGTACACCTGGTTTGGCCCACAGCTGTAAAAGTTCTTCAACTAATGGCCTTAGGTACACATAAATGTCGTTGCCGGGTTGCCTCGGGCCTTGGATGAGCACTGGCATCATAATGAACTTCCTCTTCATACACAACCAAGGAGGAAGGTTATAGATACATAGGGTCATAGGCCAGGTGCTGTGACTGCAGCTCTGCTCACCAAAAGGATTCATGTCGTCTGTACTTAGACCAAACCTTAAGTTCCTTGCGTCACGTGCGAAGTCCGGGTACTCTCGCTCGACTTTTCTCCACTGTGACCCATCAGCGGGGTGTCTCAACATCGCGTCTTTCTTACGGTCTTCCATGTGCCATCGCAACAACTTGGCATGCTCTTTATTTCTGAAGAGACGTTTTAACCGTGGTATTATAGGAGCATACCACATAACCTTGGCGGGAACCTTCTTCCTAGGGGCCTCGCCCTCAACATCGCCAGGATCGTCTCGTCTGATCTTATACCACAGTGTAGTGCATACCGGGCATGCATCCAAATTCTCGTAGTTCTCACCGCGGTATAGGATGCAGTCATTAATGCAGGCATGTATCTTCTGCACGTCTAATCCTAGAGGGCAGACAACCTTCTTTGCTTGCTATGTACTGTCGGGCAACTCATTATTTCTTGGAAGAAGATTCTTCATTTTTACCAACAACTTTGAAAATGCGCTGTCAGTCACACCATTCTCTGCCTTCCATTGCAGCAAATCCAGTGTGGCACCTAGCTTTTTGTGGCCATCTTCGCAAGTTGGATACAACAATGTTTTGTGATCCTTTAACATCTGCTCCAGCTTCTCCTTCTCCTTTTCAGTTTCACATTCTTCCTTTGCATCAGTAATGGCCCGACCAAGATCGTCATCAGCGGGCCCATCTGCTCCCTCTTGATCTTCATTATCTACCTCCGTTGCATTATCATCATATTCAGGATACATATTATGATAGTTTTCATCATCCTCTTCTTCTTCGTTGTCTTCCATCACAACCCCTTTTTCTCCGTGCTTGGTCCAACAATTATAGCTGGGCATGAAACCGGATCGAAGCAGGTGGGCGTGAATGGTTCTGGTATTTGAGTAGTCTTTCTTGTTCTGACAGTGAACACACGGACATCACATAAAACCATTGTGACCACGGTTTGCATTAGCCACAACGATGAAATTTTGGAGGCCCGTAATGTACTCGGAAGTGCGCCGGTCACCGTACATCCATTGCCGATTCATCTGCATTAATATGTAGTATATATCAAAAAATAATAGGGAGATGACCATTTATATATATAGTACATCAATGACACATGAAACTATAGTTGCCGACCTCGACCGAGACGGAAAGAGCAACAAGAAAGCTTATTTTGAGCTCTCGGGCATTTCACCGAACACCTCTAGTGCATATGAAAAAAACACAAACTAGCACTCTTCACACCCTCTTGCTAGGCTCCAAAATGTGAAAGAATGGAAGAGTGGGGTGTGTGTGGGCTGGGGTGGTGTCTTATATAGCCCCCCCCTTTAGCACCGGTTCATGCCACGAACCGGTGTTAAAGGGGGGTGCGCGGGCCACTGCTGCAGGGACCTTTAACACCGGTTCATGGCACGAACCGGTGTTAAAGGGGGGCTCCTTTTTTGCCACAGGGGCCACGCTGGTACGGCCCCCCCTTTAACACCGGTTCGTAGAAGAACCGGTGTTAAAGCCCCTTTTCGGGATCAACAAAAGACCTCGTTTCCACTAGTGTATCTAGACCGTTGATTCCGGATCGGACGGCCCATCAAATCAGAATTTTGCAGGACGTCGTACTACCCCCTCCATCTATAGGTTAGATTCTTTACATTGAGGTCTCTTCTTTAATTCATTTCCCTAATTAGGTATTTATTCCAACTCCTTCACTTGATCATCGAACTTCCTTACTATATTATGCAAGGTCTAGGAAGTCTTACTAAACATGGTTTTAAATTCTATTAGACAATTGTTATGACCAAAAGACTATATTTGGTTTGTCATTGTATGGTTTATACTGGTGGTCCTTCCGAATATTAGTTTTGAACAAATTTAGTCCATACTCATCGTAATTTCTTGTTCCTTAACACATGTCTAATTGGTTGTGCTTTATTTCTTCTTAACGATCATTTAAGAGTTGTTTCTTTTAGAATTAGTTTGTTAGGACTACTCTATTTTATTTCTTCAAGCTTTTACCTTAGCAAACTTTAGATAATCTTTTATTATTACCTTAAGTACTTTTTAAACTTCCATTTATTATTTAGCTTTAAGGTTTGAATCCTATTATCTTAAAGTAAACTTCGATCCTTTATCCAGACATACTTCTGAAAATACCTCAATAATGATGACTTCTTTCAACCCTATAAAAATAAGCCTTAATATGGTCATATATCAGTACTTCTTCTCCAACCTTTACTTGGAGAATTAGATAGCAATTCTTTCATTTTATTGTTTACTCTCCCCCTTAGGGTTTTCTAATGGTCTCTAAACTATAAACTTGCTAACCATTGGCTCTGCAACTAGGATATTGGTCTCTATCCAGCTTATTCTTTACCTCTATAAGGTTTCATGAAAGAGCTTACGGTATACCCACACAATTGTGGATGCTCTATGATAGATCTTCCAAGATTATTTGTCTTACTTACTATTTGGACACTTTCACTTTAATAGGCCTGACTTCGCAAGGCGTCTCAAAAAACGATCGCTTTAATTTCTATACTCATTTATGTCTTTATTAACTTAGGCCAAGTTTTATGCTCTTATGCAAAACTAAGATGATCTAGTTAACTAAATCAACCAAATATCAGATGCGGACAAATACCAGTTGCGAACCATCCCAGGGTGTATGAATTACCCTGCGGTTTCCGACACACTTCTGGCATTCTCTCTGAATTGTCAGTGCTTGAATACCATTTGGTTCCAAAGCTTCTTCTTTTGTACTTATTCATGATACCTCCATGAACTAGGTACTACTACTCCATTAACTTAAGAACAACATCACCTATTTTGGGTGGACCTTACGTTTATTACTTCTTGTTGCTCCATGTATTCCTTACATGAATCTTCCTTCTTATAGCTGACTAACAATGATCTGAACTTGATTCATCCTTCAAATTGTTTTGATACACCTTATACTTAGCTTCACTCTTCATGTAAATCTTCATCTTGGTCTTTGGAACTCGTCACTCCCTTACACGAATTCCCTTTTTCTATCTAGGTCTATAACATCAAGTAGTAACTGGATGTTGCAACATGCATTTGCACACCAAGTCAAACTTCATGTACAGATCTAGTCAATCAAAAAGATCCAAGAAAAACCAATAAATCCAAATGTGGTACATATAACACACGGTATTCTAAGCCTAGAATATAGTAGTTGAGTATAATATCTCTATAATTCAGGCTTAGCTGTGTAGTATATGACACCTCCTCATATAGGTTTATATCGTGATACTTAGCACATAGGGTCAAACTATTCTTTGCCTCATAATTTACCCATTTTGCTCAATTGCAACAAGATAATTTTAAACAAAGTGGTCTCAATTTGGTTTTGACTAACCTTTAGTCTCACTTTTGGAATGGCTAATATAACCAACCTATCATTATTTATTAAACTAACCTCACATGATCACTCCAAATGACTAATCAGATTCTTTTTGCTAACTTAAACCAAAGATTATTAGAAATTTCTAGCACCTTTAACTTCTATCATAGTTCTACAATGTTATTTTCATACTTCAACTCCAAGATAATTCACTAAGTACTTGTCATACTTACACTTACATCATGGTTTCAGAGCGAATATCACCATGATCTTATTATGTTTTACATATACATCATGATTCAAGAGCTAATCTGACCATGATGACTTTGTTTCTCATAGCACTATCATTGATTTTTAACATAATTTCACTTCATCCCGTAGAATTCTCAAGTGAATCCAACATGATTACCACCCATTACATCAACATTTATCCTAATTATATTCATCATGTTGTCTTTGGTTATCAACTAACAATGAGATTCCATTGTGCTACTTGAATTTTAGGGTTAGGCTACACTATTAAGACTACTTCAATTGATGTCTTAAACTTGATCCTAATTTACTGTGGCCGATTGACTTTCCTACAATATCTTGGTGGTTTATGTCTCTCTTGGAAGACACTAAATAACACTATACTGAGAAAAGATATAATAATTACTCCTAGGAAAGAATGACTTAAGTATCTAGTGACAAAGTTATCCTCAAGTGGATACTTCTCACAAGTCATAACAATATTTGGTTTAGATAAGATGGCTCCTATAGTCACTATCCAACCTACATATCTTCCTAAAAGGGTTTTAATCCTAAGGTCAAAGCATATGCTCTGATACCAACTGCGGTGACCCAGCATACCACTGCATGATGTAGTACACTATAGTCAGTGACATAACACCAATGAAACACCATCCACTAGTATTACATCCCTCAGAGTGGTACAACAGAAACACAGCAGGTCCAAGACATGACTATAGGTTACAACTCAACTCTTTACACAAGATCCAGAGAACACTTCTAGGTTAAAGAGAGAGAAAGAAACTTCTTACAAAGAAGAATCGGAAATAAACAACTCAAAAACTATCATACTAATAAGACTAGTATCTGAACTATTGGGGCTTGCATTGATGCTATTGCAATACTCTATAGAAGTAGGTTCTATGGCTAGATATTATATTCCTATCTAATCCGCAACTTCGTCTTCACTTGAGTAGATGTATATGTTGCTTTTCTTAACTTCATTGAAGAGCTTGAGCTTTTGATGATGATTCCTGGAGCATAACTTGATGTAGACGTCGTCTTAATGGCTTTAGAATCTAGCAAGGGTTAAGAAGATACGTTGAGTACGAGCGTACTCAGCAAGTTCACTAGAGAAGGAGTGTTCGATGCACTATATCTACAACCACAGACCGTATGTCGTAGGCAATGCAGGTTTTAGTAAACATTTCTTCAAAGGTTGCTTTTATTCTGAAAAGCTATGTCCGTCAGCCTTCACGGGTTTACCAGAACTTTCATGGAGTTCCTTTCCCGCAGCATTTGCAGCTCCTTCCCGGAACAGAGAGTAACAAGTTGCAGTTCTTACACTCTGCAGAGGTGCATTACTTTACCCGTGAGAGACCTTAGCCTTTTTGCACAACCAAGACATGACCTTGTCCATACTTCCTTGGTATGGGGCCCAGTCTAAGATACAAGCCAATCACTGCCCCCTTCGCGACCCGGCATGTCTCCTTGGTGTACACCATGCCCACCAATTGAATTACGGCAATGGTTTGTACATACCATTAGATGCCAGAACTATCGTGGGACGTTGAGGGTTCCCACCCAGATGCTGCATATCCTCTACGAATTACCAATTAATATGCACGCTACGAGTTATAACAGCCACGCCCTGCACATCCGGCTACATGCGAGAGGAAGAAGATACAGCTGACTTCTCTGTCCCATTCCAAATCTCATGGTTATCGCGTAATATACGGCACAAGAATCACTGGCGACATTGGTTGTTAAGTCCTAGATAATATGTTCCTTTACCACCGGAACTTTCATAGTAGGTTATTACCTCATGGTAAATAACCTATAATCACATTATTATGAAAATAGTGTTTTCTTACCTTTTTCAAATGCAGGTGATGACAACACTGGATTTGTAAAATACTTTACAGAAAATAAACAAAGGACATGAGCAAGTGTGAACTTGCCTTTTGTGATTACAAGATTATGCACTCACGATATTCGAGACAATATAAGATCCAATATCTGAAATCAGCATCACTGGTCCGGTAAGGACTAATGTTTAAAGGAGCAAGATGCTATTATGCATAAGTAATGTAATGCAATTTGATAAATTCGAATCCTGGGTGTAACGTTGTTCTAGGGTTTGGATATTGGAACTGGTTTCTTTGGAATATGTTGTCCTTTTAGATTAAGTTTCACACTTGTGCTTCTTGTTAGGGCTTGTGAGTGTGTGTGAACAACACGTATTTATAATATCATACAACAATAAGATACACACATGTGGATGATACTCAAAGACTACTTATATAAGAATTGCCTTACCTTCAAATCTTACTTTACAAGTATTGGCATTTATATGTAACTTAAGTGTTAACAATCCTAAGTATATAAGTGAAGATTAATGTAATGTGATTATTATTAATGGTCATTAGTTGTTTGAAGTGGCAAAAAGAATAACATTCGAAGAAAAGACTTCCTTACTAAGGTTTAAACAATCTTGATAGCTTTTAGAATATGATTGATAGAATGTGATTGATGTTGTTTGTTCTTGCTTAAACAGTATGTACTTGAGATGCTTTAGGTCTTAATTAAAATAGACCAAAGTTAACTATAAAACACAAAACAGAGTCTTTAGCCTTATATTTAAAGTCTTGTAGACTAAAGTTAACTTTAAAGACATGTATAGACTTTAAGATACAGAACTTATGGTATTTGTACTTTGTTCACTTCATAATATTCCCTTAAAGCTACTTAAGATTAGTATTACTTCTATTTGAGTAGTGGTTTCTTATATAATGGAATAGAAATTTTTATCTCTTTATAAAGGTGTGGTTATGATTTGTAATCAAGGAAATAACATACTTAACTATTTATGGATTTACTATAGTGTGGTGGTATGTTTACAAACTTGTAGTTGAAGTAATGGAAAAGATTTTATTTAGTCATAAATTATTCTTGAAGATTTTATATTGGATAAGGATCTCTTTTTAGAAAATAATCTATACTTATGGTTGAATGATAATTCGATAAGATTATATCTAAAATGTGTTGAACCATTTTGACTTCATATTATCAATATTCAAGACTAATATTATTTATTAGACTCGATTGACTAATTTTAGAAATATTATCAAATTTTATTTACCCTTATATGAATTATTAACTAAGGGAATAGGTTTAAATTCATGTTGTTAAAGTGTTTAAATTTTTATTTACCACAAAAAGTGGAATATTGTATTTTTAACATGTAGGTATTATTTTTTGATCATTTTGGTATATTATATGCATTTTTATGAATTTTTAATAATAAGATATGATTTTTTACAAGTTTTATTATTTTATAAATACTTAATAAATAATAAATATTTATTTAAGTGTAATAATAATATATGATTATGGTATTAAAGTATGGTTCTTATTTTTCTAAGATTTTTGGTATTTTATTTATATTTTTAACATTTACTAATATTAAAATATGAATTTTCAAAGTATTTAATACTTATAAAATCTTTATTAAATAGTAACTGTTTAAATTATTAACATAACAATGTTTGATAATAGTTTAATGTTTTAGATTTTATTTTCGTCTGTCGAACGGCCGACCGACTAACAGATTTGCAATTTGTCCGTTTTATGTATTATTTGTGCAATTCAATAAAAAATGTATTATTTTAAAAAAATTAGCATGACATTAGCATGACACCACTGTTTGGATAAAACATTTTGTACCCAATCTAAATCCACCCACACCAACATTGACTGGTGGAGTCTCCACCACATTAGTACGCCACATCAGCGAAGCGGGACCCGATAGAGTTTGACTAGGCTTGACCACACACAGTGACATCACCCTGGCGTCGTGATGACGCCACCCTTCCGGAGTTCCTCCCCAGTCAAGCACGGACACGGCGAGCTAGCGCGCGCGAGGCTTCCTAGCTAAGCGCGTAGAGTGAAGGGGCGTGTGCTGAACAATAAAGGGGCGGCGCCGCTGGGTTTTGGTCACTGGAGTGTGGTGCACGACGGCGACTGGTGGCGTGCACGTCAACGCACGGCGGTGGCTCAGTACCGGAAGCAAACAAATCAAAGGAAGGCAGTAGCATGCTCAGTAGCTCACCAGGAAGCTCGTGGAAGGCTCGGTGAAGGATATCGTGGCTGAAATCGAGGTGGACGACGATAGCCGGACTTCAGGAAGACAAGGTCGCCGCATCGATTCGAGGCGCCCTTGTTCAATTCCTTCGGCTAGGAGACTCAGGGGAACAAGGCGGTGCTTATAGCGTGCTTGGACTGCCACGAGGAAGCTCGGAACGCCGACGATTCATCGGCTTAGGGTTTCGGGTTTGAGGAACCGAAGAGAGAGAGAGAGAGAGAGAGAGGTTGCTTGGAAAGGGAAAAGAAGATGAGATTGAAGCAGAGCACCACGACGTCCTTATCTCCTCTCCAGAAGATGGCGGGCGGCGGCGAGCATCGCGATGCTGGCGAACGGTGGCGGCGGCGCCACCGAGCTGCTTGTCGCTGGGAGGAAGGCGACGAATAGGAGAGACAAAGGGGTATTGGGCCTAGTTGGGCTGGCTTGGGCCAGGTGGGCTGCGGTGTGGCGCGCGCGAGCGTCAGAAAGCGAAGGAGGAAATTGGGCCACAGGCCAGATGCTGCCCTCCTACTGTTTTTTCCTTGTTTCCTCTTTTTATATTCTGTTTTGTATTTTTACTTTAAGATTTATATATTACTCATTTGTTTGAATATTTCCCATAGAATTTTATCTGCTAGAAAATTGCAGCAATATTGAAAGTATTTATTATCATTTTGTGAACTTTTATTATATATTATTATGTTTCTTTATTTTCTTTATAAAAATCCTTTTTAATATTTTGTAAGGGCCTTGGTTATTAGTTTTCTTTCTATAATAAACCATGGATTTATTATACGATACATAAAGTTCTAGGTAATTAATATGGTTAATAGTATTCTCATGAATCTAAGAAATAACAATGTATATATTTTATTATAACCAATAAAGTAATTAGGGTTTGAAATTATAAATGCTTACCCTAGGGTTTAGGGTTCTTAATATACTTATATTCTTTTGTTGATGTGAGTAAAGATTAATGGCTAAACATATTGTTTTTATATTTGTGATCTTTAATGATATTCCCTTTAAAATAGAAAGTTATTCTCTGAAATGATTTATGAGAGAGAATTGATAACTATAGTTTCTAGGCATATATGATTTTAATGTTTAAAAGTGACAAAGATATGCTTAGGTGATTTACTGTAGGAAAATATTCTGGTAGACCATTATGGAAATATGATGATTGATCAAATACATGAAATGGATATTAGGTTTGGTTATAGAATTAAGGTTGCATATTTACCAAGAATTCCTATCTTCCATATTTCATAATTCTAGACTTCTACTTAAAGAATTCCTTTCCTAGATATTCTACTTCTTTATATCCATAATCATGTGTTAACATGATGAGATTTACTACACAAGAATATCCTTATCCACCTTTTATTCTTTTAAATCCATTTATAAATTCAATAAGCTTGACACTAAAGATTTTCATAATCTTCTCATATCTATACTTGGTTATCAAACTATTCTACTACTAATAATCTCCAATCCAACAGATGGTTACAGTTAACTCCATTCATACTCTTCCGTTATCATCCATCGCCAACATTAATTCAATAGATGAATACATCAAATCCTACTTCACCTCAAGTGATTAGTATTTCCAAAGAGGAAAATACTACTACTTTAATCCAATGTTGCTTTAACATCATCTTAATCATACTATCTTATCTCTACTTGACTCCAATATCTTATACTTAAACTTCACATTATATCATGGTGACTTGTCATGGCTAACCTAGAATAACATATCTATACTAGGGTCCAATCATGTTATATCCACCAATGTCACTTATACATGATATAATCATTATCTCTTAGTAACTTGAGCATGATCATTACGGTCCTTTGATCATTATAATCCTCTTTGTTACCACATATAATTATATCTTCCAGATTACTCTACTATCCATTTAGGAGTGAGTTAACTCCATCAACTATCCTATTGCTTTGATTCTCTTCAAACACTCCCTTCCTATAGATGATATCTAAAACTAGCATTACCACTTATCTCTTCTTACTTCCTTCTTTATAGGTTTAAATTGATTTTTATGGTAAGAGCAAGAGTTGACAAGAATTGATAGATTAAGAATTGATAGGCTAAGACTTGATAGATCAATAGTTAGTAATCTAAGAATTGTTGAATCAATAGTTGATTACTCAACATTGATGAACAATAGATATTAAGATAAGATTCAATAGAGATGATAAGGATTGATATGGAAAGAATGATATATGGTGAATGATCTTGACTTGATTTCTTTCCTACTCAATCTCACTAAAGAGTTAAGATTAGGTATTACCATGATACTCATGGTATACGTAGATGAGATTAAGATAGATCAAGATTTAGTTGTTACATTCCTATTACTTAAGTTATATTTATAACTTGGTATTCATGAGTGGTGTAATGAATACTATGATATGATCACTTAAGGATCAAATACAAATCATTAGGTAATGTTTTAGGGTTTAACTTTTATTACATTTGATCTACCCTTAGATCAAATCTCCTTTACCCAAAATAAGATTTTAACAAAGGTCATATTGAAACTTATCGCAGTCAACTTGATGATCTACTTCAATTCCATCAAGTTGAGAGAAGCTTCAATCACTTTGACAAGTTTTGTTCGAAAGCGCGAAAATTATTCGTATTTTCTATGCATGAATGCAATGCACACATCTGTGTTCAGCTTATTTCTAAGCTCTAATGCTGGGATATTACCCCACCCCACCCCCCCACCCCCCCGCGCGCACCCCCGGCATCCCTGTTAGGCACGATATGAGGTCGAAGCGTAGCGGAGTCTAAATGTAGCCTCCTCAATCACCAGAGATCCAATGACAGTGTTTAGCCTTCCTTTTTCTCCCTCTACACATAATATTTTTCATCGAGCAAGGGTATAGGTCATTTTCTGATAGAGCACCTTCATACAAGACTGACTGGATCTCTATTATAACGCATATCATTCCTCAATTTCCACATTGACCATAAGGAAGTAGTGTGAAAAATGTTTGAGACCATATGTGTTCTCTGACAGTCCCAAAGACTTGAAATAGATAACAAATATAATTTCTACATCAAGGCTGTAGCGGGGATTGACTCTTCTAGCACGACATCGCGTCGAGGCACCTTCGCAGGGTCCATGATGATCGCGCCAACCACGACGAAGAGAAGACCTGCCACCGCCATCTTCCCTCGCCTGGGCTTTGCCCTACGACGATCTGGCGACATCGGGGGTGAGGGGTGGTTGCGGCCTAACCTAGATCGCCGGGGGAGGGGGTGGGGTCAGCTTTTACTGAATAAGATCTCGGTTTGGATAACTGAGAAACGACCATCCTTATCATCCCCATACAAAGTTGTTGTCCAAACTATTTCGATATATTCCTGAACTAAAAAATTCATTACACTGCACTGTTCTCGTGCCGCAGTCTTGTGAAATTCCTCGCATTACAAGGTGGGAAGAAACTATTCATCTCCAGTTTGATTTCTGGAACGCTTTATCTATGAGTTGATTGTATCTATAATCTCAAAACCTTCCAGTTTGTAAACATACAATTTTATTGGTGTATTTGTCATCCAACACAAATGCATTTATGAATCATATTAACAATATTTGGCACCATCCTAAATTATTCTTACTAGTTTCCTAACCATTTAATATGTCCACTCTCAGTTCCCCTCTTGTGAAATTTGTACGTCTATCTCATTCACAATTTTGTACATTTCTCTTATTCGCCATAGAACATAAACATGAAATGTATCTACACATTGTATTGCTTTATAAAATATGCACATCTTACCTTATTTGGTGTCAAACTTTTGGAGTCGTGCACGATTGATTAGGCTACTTGGATACACACTACATTTCTTCTTGCTTCTTGCAGGCTTGGAGTTGGCGATGAACACCCTAACGAGGAGGGACACATTATTGTGTTCCGGCGGCACCCTGACTTGACGCCGTCGGAGGTAACGTTATTGTGTTTTCCTACCCTTAGTTTGAAGGTGCACCGAGCTTAGATGACCATGTAAGAATTAGTTGATCCACTAAGGATGATCATATACTTCCTCCGGTCCAAATAAGCCGTTGATCTAGTACGACTTAAATCAGTGACACTTATTATAGATTGGAGGGAGTTGATCTTGATATATGACCTTTATAGACTAAAAAAGCAGTAGCATGTTTTTTACTTTTTATTATAGGAATGAAAAACACTAGCATGTTACTCAGTAGTACTCGTATTATTCAGAGAGGCATAAGGCTGGTCATAGTGGGGAGTAACTTGGAGTAGTAACATGTGTATGTTAGTAGTCTAAGTTACTACTACCTCCGTTTCAAGGCTTAAGGCGTACACGTTTTTTAAAGCAAAGTTTGACCAAAAAATTAAGCAACAAAATCTTGATTATATTGTACATAATTAGTACCGTTGGATTCGTATTGAAAAATACTTTTCAGTGATACTAGTTTTATATTAAAAGTCTTTACGTATTTAGAGTAATTCTTGGTCAAAGAAAAAACACGCAAAACGAGGACGCCTTAAGCCTTGAAACGGAGGGAGTACCTCCATAGTGGAAAATAACATATGTGTAGTGTCATGCACAGGCTTTTTATTACAATGTAGACTCATTTTGTCTTAAAATGTGTGATGCTATGGTAATATAGCTAGTTAGACTGGTCATAGTAGAGAGTAACACAGACTAGTAACATGCATAAGTTACTAGTCTATGTTACTACTTTCATAGTAGGTAGTAACTTGTGACTAGTATTATCCAAGGTCTTATTTATTAGCATGTATGCTCATCTTATCTTGGGGTGTGTGATGTTATGGTAACATAGCTAGTTACTCCCACAAGACTCTCTTTCATTTAATGACATGTCATATCACCAAATTGCTTAGTTCGCACTGTATGTAGATGCATGTTACTACCTACTCAAGTTACTCCCGCTGCTATGACTAGACTAATCCAAAAAAGAGTGTTAAAATGATCGAAACTCGGAAGGAAGAAGGGAAAGCGCCCAAGTCCGTCCCTAGTCCAAGCCGCTCTAGAGCCTAGACTCGAGTCTGACCACACCATCCTTCCTTCTCTCAACCCCCCACCCGGCGACTGCGAGCCCGATCTCGATCCCCATGGCGGCGGCCGCGCTCTCCTCCTCGCGGCGAGGCCTCCACACCCTCCACCGCCACCTCCTTCTCCGCCCCTCCCCCGTCCCATCCCCCGCCCTCCGCCCTCCCCCAACTCCCACCCCCCGCCACTTCTCCTCCCCCTCCGTCCCCTCCCGCTTCTTCTCCACCGCGCACCCCGAGGCGAGGCTACCGCGGCCCACTCTTCTCGCCCCGCCGCGGCTCCCGCAGCACCAGAAGGCGATGCAGCGGCTCGTGGGCGGGGTCAGGCAGTTCGCGAGCGGTGGTGGGGGCAGCTCCACGAAACTGGCTCCGCTCGGGCAGGGGGCGAAGGGGCTGGGGCGGCCGGTGGTGGCCGCGAAGAACGCCGCGGCGCGGTACAGGGAGGCCGTAGGTCTGCAGGCCGAGGCCTTCTGGCGCCGCAACTACATGCTGCTCGTCGGCGCAGGCGGCGTCATCGTCTGCATCGCGCTCTGGCGGGTCATGTTCGGCATCGCAAGCACCTTCGTCGGCCTCTCCGAGGGCATGGCCAAGTACGGCTTCCTCGCACTCGCCACCGCCATGGTCGCCTTTGCCGTGAGTATTTTGCTCTCCCCTTCTCTTCTCTATCTAACTAGCTATGCTATGTCGCACGCATGTTCAAGAAATGTCACGCGGCCATGTTCATTATCTAATCTAGCTTGATGAACTATTCTGGGTAACCCACCTTCAATACTGTTCTAGGTGGTTCATTTCGTAGGAATTGCAATGCCATGTGTTTTTTCCCTTTGAAACCGTGCTGTGTAATGTGCATGACATGCTTCCAGAAATGCCACACTGTTCCTAAAAGAAACCACACTTCACCCTGATGGGTTGGCACTAAGCAATATAGTCTCTTCATCATATCATATGGATGCTAACAAGGTTGAAGTCATACCATATTACCGTGCTATCAGTGTGAAGGCTGTCTTCCTTCGGATATACCACTGTATATGCGCTGCCACCGGCCATTACTTTGATTCTGAACTTCCACCTTGGATTTGTAAATGCTTTGTCCTGTAAATGCTTTAAATTGGGATTTTCAGATAGTGGTTGATTGCCCTGAACCCTTAACTAATACTAATGCAGATGATGCTTTACTGTTTAGGGCAACAAAACTTAGTGTGTACATACTGTCTCTAAATGTCAGAACCAGTCAATCGTAAAGCCAAAGTACTGGATATGCATGCTTATAATTCTGTTTCTCGTTCATATGTATATCATTTTTGTGCTCATGGACACTGGTAAGTTGGAATGATTTGATTCCCATGATTTAAAAAATGCAGGAATAGAGAAACACCACCTTAAATCCTTAGGAATTGAAATGATTTTTAATTGCAGCATCAGAAAACCATAGAATTTTTTCCAAGAGGTTTTAATCAATAAATTTCCTATGATGTAGAGTGTAAATATGTTATTCTACGTATTTCATTTCTTGGCAATTGCAATGCCGGTATACCCTTCTAAACTGTGCTGTAAATGGGATGCTTTTTAAATTGTCACATCATTCCAAAAAAAACAAATGCCACGCTTTACCCCATTGTGTCTACACGGAGCATTATAGTTTGTTGATCATATGACCAGACGGCATGCCTGCATGTGAGCATGACCATGCTAACAATGTGAGGATAATAGTTAATACTTAAGACTGTGCTGCCAGTGTGATGGCTGTCTTCCTTTGGGTATACCTGCCATCAGCCATTACTTTGCTTCTGTACTTACACCTTGGATTGCTTAGTGACCAGATTCTTTAGTTGTTCATTGAGTGAAAGACTGAAAGCTTCATATCATACTATTTTAGATTAGAATCCACCAAGTGGACATTCGTTGAGAATTAGTATGCACGTGATGTTTTACCATATTGGGCAACAAACCAAGAGCCTGTACCAGGTTTCAAAATATCAGTAGCAGTTAATACGAAGCAACGGTACTAGATAGGTCGATTGTAAATTTTGTGTGGCACCTTTTGTTTTATCTTCGGTTGTAGTATCATGTTCATTACAACTCATAAAAGGGCGTAGTTGACAATCTAATCTTTTTAGTGCAGCTTTGCTTGACAGAGAACAGCTTGTTTTTTGGGAGATCAAATGATATCAGTTGCCTTATGTTTGTCATAGGGTATCTACGCGCGTGGAAGGTTAACCATAAATCCTGACAAGGTCTATCGGATTGCAATGACAAAGCTCAATACATCTGCTGCAATCCTTGAAGTCATGGGTGCACCCTTAGCTGGCACTGATGTCAGAGCATATGTTATGTCTGGTGGAGGCCCAAAACTAAAGGACTTCAAATTGAGGGTTGGCGGCAAACGGTGCTTTCTTATCTTCCCCATCAAAGGATCAGAAAGAAAGGGTCTTGTAAGTGTTGAAGTCAAGAAGAAAAAGGGACAGGTATTTAAACTGTTATTCTCTATTTTGTAGCAAATTCTACTTCAGTGCCTCTAGGTTGAACAACCTATTACTTATGCATGCACAATATAATTTAAGTACTGGACCTTTACTGAGTGAGTGAGTGAAAACTTGAACATTTATTGCGCAAGTAGAGTTAAGTGAAGCCAATTTCGTCCTGCTCTAGTCCTTATATTGATGTAAGAGAAATTGTTGATTTCTCTTCAAATTTAATGCACAGCCTTATGCTTCTGTTGATTTTTGGCAGCTCTTTCTGTAGAAATGAACGAAGTTTATCATAGAAAGTTGATATTGCTGTCATAGTACATGTATGGTCGTCTGGTTGTCGCCATTGTATCCAACTAGTTTGTTTTAGTGTTACCGTAGCCCTTGCCATCCAGAAACCACTGATTATATGAGGGTAACTAATAGAAGATCTGGTCCTGCTTGAGAGGTATATTTTTGTTCCATTGATAGCAAGTCTCCTGACCTTACTCTAATTCCTTTGCAGTATGACATGAAGCTACTCGCTGTTGACATACCAATGGCGTCAGGACCTGACCAGCGGCTATTCCTTGTTGGGGACGAGCAGGAGTACAAGGTGGGCGGGGGCTTGATATCGGAGCTGCGGGACCCGATAGTAAAGGCTATGGCTGCAGAGAAGGAGTTTGACTATCTTGATGAAAGAGAGGAGGCCGAGGATGAACGCAGGGAGCGAGAGGAGGCCGAGGAGGAGGAAGCCGAGGCGTTGCGGCGGGAGGAGGATAGGCTGCGTGAGGAGGCTAAGGAGAGGCAGCGGCGAGAAGCTGAGGCCAGCTGACAGAACTGACTACATCCTTCCCTTTCATTTCTTCGTGCTGTGCATTTTTCTCACTTTACAATGTGTAGCGATGAGCGTTTTCTCGCCGCGACGGAAGATTGCATCTGAGTTTCTTCAAAGAGGCAGTTTTACAGCGTGTCGATAAAGTAATAAATTTTGGCTGCTCCCTGGATGATTTACTTTGGAGTGCCGTGTGATCTAGTGGCGGCCTGAATGATGGCTGGCCTTCTCTTTTTGGATGCCCATATGCCGTGCTTTCAGATGCCAATGTGCTGTGCTACTATGCTCTTTGTTGCATTTCACACCTCTTGATCATTTGTTTTGATGGTTTGGTTATTTCATCGGATCGGACTTGCTGTTATTCTGTTTTCCGAAGGCACAATTTATTTGCGGAGGGTATCGTCATCGCAGGTAGGCATGGATGCATTAGGGTGCTCTGGTCGGTGGCTCATCTTCTCTTCATATGCCGTTATGCCACAAGAATTTGGAACATAGTTAAAATGGTGGAGTAGACTTGATGCCTTTTGAATGGGGGTGCTTTTGATGATGTTAAATCTTGGTGGCTACGGGTTACCTTTTACCCGGAGATTAATCTTTTCATATGGGTTTGTACCCTTTGGGCATAACTTCCTGTGACTTGTGACTCTTGCTCCCTTATCCAACGAATCAAGATAAATCTTGTCTGTGGAGAATGTAGCAAAACTGAAGGAGATTGCTTTGGAGATTGAGAAATTGTTGGAACAGGAAGATATTTCTTGGGCACAACGTAGTCTTGTAAATTGGCTTCAATTTGGGGACAGAAATAATACCTCTTACTTCCACAATTTTGCCAATGCAAGACGCCAAGGGTAATAAGATAAAGAAATTGAGAGATTATCATGGTAACTGGCTTGAGGGGACAGCATATTTAAACCCCATGATTTCTGATTACTTTTCAGTGCTGTTCACTACGGGTGTCTATAACGCCGATCCTGCTCTCCCGGAGAAGGTTGTACCAAAGGTGACCCAGCAGATGAACGATGACCCCCTTAGGTCTTGTTTTGCACAAGGGTATTTGAGGAGTATTGTTCCACCTGGATGTGGTGAAACCTTTTTGTACACCCAAAACGCTAGGGCTGAGCGAGCAACTGAAACGCGAGGGGTAGCTAGCGTTTCAATCCATGCGAGTATCAGATGGTTTAGCGGGGCTTTTTGGGGTTGAGCCCGTCCCAACCCGGCGTGCAAAACAGTGCAGCGGGGATCTCGGGCTGAGCCAGGTAAATACTCCCTGATCCTCCCCCAAAACCGCCGTGCAAAATGAGGCCTTAGTGTTCCATACACGACGGAGGATGTATAGAAGGCTCTGTTTTCCATCGGTGACATGAAAGCCCCAGGCACATGTTGTAATAGTGTCGAATATGTGTATAGGCTATAGTTAGACTTGGACTACACGGTAGGGTTAGGTGTTTGGGTCGGACACTTGTAACCTGGCATATTATATAAAGGCACCGGGAGTAGCCAAAAATAGACTAGACGCAAGACAGATTAGAAACAAGATCGAGTTTCGGGGATGGTCCGGTGCTCGTGGCAGGGGCGCCGGACCGGCGTGACGTTTTGTAGATCTGATGTGTCTGTACACCGTGACGGACTTGTCGTCAACGGTACTCTGATTATAGTACCAGGGAAGGAGCGCCCGTAAAGCATGCCCCGCAGATATAGGCTTTGCCGAACTACGTTACCAAACGTTGTCTTCTCCGTCTACTTTCTGCAATGATCTAATCGCGTATATTGCTAATAGCACGGATGGGTTACATGCTATTTTTTTTTTAAAAAAGAACGACAAATCTTGTCTTCCTTTAAAAAAAAAGAATATGCATTTTTTGTTTTGCGACAGCTAAGGTTTGCTTTTTCCTAAATATCTAGTTCGATACACCGGCTGTAAAAAAAAAAGAATTGCGTGGTTATGTGAGCACTACGAGTACATGAACAATATTCCGTTTTGTTTGTGCATGCATAAATTAACCAACTATAACTAACTAACTAAAGCCAGGGAACTCGTAGCGGCGAAAAAGGGAACACCACGCATGCATGACCGGAATTCAGGTTTCTGCGTGCGTGCGTGCAGGAGCTCGCTTTGTGGTGAATCAATGGAAGGACCAGTTGGAAGCGGGGTCCTTGAGCGTGTTGTTGGCCTCCGCTTCCGGAGAGTAGTGCCGGCCGCAGTCCCTCAGCTCCTCCTTCTTCTTTGCCAGCTTAAGCTGTTGATCTCTCCTGCTCGTCGAGGATTGTCCCTGCCCCTAAAATAATAAAGCCCATCATCAGACAGCAGACAACCGGCTAGGGTTAGCCATAGGAACTACAATTCCATGAAAAATAAAATAACAACGGCGGGCACGGCACGCTAGCTATTTGGTGGCACACATCGCCGATCGCCGATCGATCAGGGTGAAAAATAACAACGGCTCACCATGTCTTGAGGTTCCTCTCGACCTGACCAGAGGGCGCTGGCTGGAAGCCTGAAACCGAGTTTCTAGCACGCTGAAAGCGGAAACGACCACATATTTTGTACTCCTAGTTTGAGATGTCTATTAATAATTATTAAGCAATAAGCAATGTCACATTACTAAGAAGATTAAAAGAATTAAAGATAGAACCCTAATCATAAGTACTCTCTCTATTTTAAAATATAAGATGTTTTAGTTTTGTGAAAAAAGTGTATCTAGATTTCTTTTGGAGTGAACCTGCACACTAAAAGGGGTCTAAATACACTTCGGTGATAAAGCTAAAATATCTTACTCCCTCCGTTCCAAAATAGATGTCTTAGATTGCAATATACTAAATAGTGTCTAAATTTATTTAATTTTGACAAATCTGAAACATCTAATTTGGAACGGAGGGAGTATATTTTAAACCAAGAGGGAGTAGTTTTGAGATGTCAATGATAGAAAGACTCGAATTAAAGATAGAATCCTAATCATATGTTCACGGAGGAGGATTTGAACATAAAGAGTGAATTCCAGTTTTTACCCTGTAGTTGTGCATTTGTGACACGTATTACCCCATTTAGTGAAACTTTTACCTAAATGTCTCAATTAGGAGACTTTAAACATGGTTTTACCCCAGTTTAGTATTTTTCTTGTTTTTGTTACATAGGACCGACATGTTACATCAATGTGGCGCGAAAAAATGTATAACGGTCGGAGCTTGCCATCGACAATCATTTCCAGACTTCTCATATCCAGTTGTCCAATTTCTTTTCATCATTTTGATATTTTCAACCTCAGTCATCACTTCACGCCTTACACAACAGACACACATAAAAAAGAGATGGTCCAAAGCTTCTAAAAGGGGTATTCTAGATGAATTTTGATTCGACGAGGTAATTAGTGTCACAAATGTATAATTAGGGGGTAAATAGTGGAATTCACTCGAACATAAAAGGAGCAGCGGGCATGGGCAAGCAAGGCCGAAAAGGGGAGCAGCGACTCAGTTCATTAGTTTCTCTAGAGAGGTTTGGGGCGATCTGCCGATCTCTACCACTAGGCAGCCGATACAGTTCACTTGGTCGGTAGAGGAAGAGCGGAAGAGGGGACCGGTCGTCTAGAGGAGCGACGGAGATCAATCGCCAGGCGCCCATGCCGTGCGTACTCCTGTTGTTCTATCGTTACGGCTTCCTAGATGCGGCTGCGTTGGGCCTTTTCTTCCTTTGCAATATTTTTTCAGGCAGCTATGCAAGGAATATAGTATAGAAAAAGATGTGGTCATGGGCCCCTCCAAGATATGGGCCCTTGGCAGCCGCACATGGTTGCCGGGGGTCAGAGCCGGGCCTGCTTTCCATCCGGTAAACTCAGTTTATCCAGCCCGTAGAAGTTTCCCCGGGCTCCCCCCATCAGCCAACTCTTCTACTTTTCTCCCTCTCTTTCCTACTTTTCTCCTTCTCTCTCCTCCCTTAGAGCATCTATAGCGGTGACCGTAAATAGCAAACCGTAAAAGTTGGAGTACAGGGTACTGAATTCACGATTTCTCGCTTCGCGGGAGACGGCGCCGAGTAGTCCTCGTAAAACCGGAACTGTATTCTGTTTTGCGGTTCCGGTTTACGGGAACTGCTCATGAACTACAAACAAAACCGTAAACATTGTTTCGATAGTTTCGACAGGAAAAGACATCAATTCCAACAGTTTGTAGAACGATCATTGCATAAAATCTAAACTAAAAAGACACGGCAAACAACATACGCAGGTCTAGCTCATGCCCCAGCGTCGTTGTCGATAGGATCTCCGGTAGCATCAGCCCTCGCTGTAGCCAAAGAAGAACCATGCATCGAAGCGGCAGCATCTTCTATGACGTGCTTCCTCCTTGCTAGGATCTGGCCGTACGGATGTCCCACCACCCTTTTGTGATATCATCCATCAAGCTCGGATCCATCATTATGGTCCCATTCTTCTCGGCTGGGATCTCGGTATTTGCTTTTCTCTCCTCAAGTTCTATCTTTCGTGGCATTCCTCCTTGTACCTCGGTGGCATTTTGACGAACACGCACATCCGGTGAGGTGATTCCGGCCAACGACGGGGTAATGCTGCGGAGGAACGGGGCAGGGCTGCTTCTTGGAGCCTGATACGTCGGAAACGTATCTATAATTTTTAATGTTTCATGCTTGTTTAATATATAATTTGCTTTGCTTTGTCTACACTTTGAGGTATTTTTATATCTTTTCTAGAACTAACCTATTAACAAGTTGCCACAGTGTCAGTTGTCTGTTTTCTTCTGTTTTTGGTTCCAGAAAGGCAGAAAATCAATATTCTTGGAATTGGACGGGACAAAAGCCAAAGTCAATAACTTTCTGTGGGGGACAAGAATCCAGAATACGGGACGGAGATGCAAGCCAGGGCATCCACACCCCCTAAGCGCGGCCAGGGTTGGGCCCATGCCTAGGCAGGGTGTGGGCCCCCTGGTCACCTCCTCGGCCTCCCCCTTCGCCTATAAGAGCCCCTGATGAGAAAACCCTAAAGGGATCTAGAAGAAATCCACGAAAACCTCTATAGCGTCGCTGCCACCGAAGGAAAGATTCGGGGGATAGAAAGTCTCTGTTCCCGCACCTTGCTGGGACGGGGAAGTGCCCCCAGAGCCATCTCCATAGATCTCCATCGCCATCTTCATCACCATTGTTGATTCCCATGATGAGGAGGGAGTAGTTCTTCCTCGAGGCTAAGGGCTCTACCAGTAGCTATGTGTTCATCTCTCTCTCTATGCATGATCTTGTGGTCATGAGCTTTGTAATCAAGTAGATCTACCTTGCTACTCAAGTGCTTCATTAGATCTCTGCTCTCCCCATGTGTGTGAAAGTGACATCGTGCACGCCATGGTGGCACTTAGGTTTGAATCTACATAAATACTCTTTGTGCTTTAATAGATCTATGTTTTTCTTCACGTCTGTGAAATTGACAGCGGGCATACCGTGTGTGGCACTTTGGCTATATTGAATATTTGTTATGAGTTATATTTTGAGTTGGATGTCTCTATGAAATTGTGGTGTTTGTTAGAACCATCTAGCGCTCAAGGTGACAGTGTGGGGTTATCTAGATTAGGGAAGGGGGACTTTGAGGAGTGCTGTTATAGCCCTACCGATGATTAGAGTTTCCAACCGGAGAGTAGTATCATGAGGAGAGGATATTTATATGAGAGAGTGTTCACTAGTGAAAGTATGATCCCTAGGCCTTGTTTCTAAACATTGAAACACCGTTTGCTACTAGATCTGTTGCATGTTTGCTTGCTTCCTTCTTGTTGCCTTTAGTCTTTACCCCACAATCAAGCTCCTTTCTGGAACTGTTACCACTTGTATTTTACTATCTCTTCGCCGAACTAGTGCACCTATACACCTGACAAGTGTATTGGGTGTGTTGGGGACACAAGAGACTTCTTGTATCTTGATTGCAGGATTACTTGAGAGGGAATACCTTTGACCACTTCCTCCCTGAGTTCGATAAACCTTGGGTAATCCACTTAAGGGAAACTTGTTGTTGTTCTACAAACCTCTACACTTGGAGGCCCAACAACTGTCTACAAGAATAGAAGTGCGTAGACATCAAGCTTTTTTCTGGCGCCGTTGCCGGGGAGGTAAGGTAAAAGCTACTCACATCCTCCGGTGTGAGTGCTAGAAGTTATTTCCTTTAGATTCTGCAATTTTGTCTTTTTATTTCTTGTTTTCACTAGTTAGGCTTAATGGAAAACAACAAAAAAATTAGAGAGCTTTATAGTATCTATCTTGAGTTAGGACATGAAGTGTTTGAAGAGAAAATTAAAAAACCTATGGAACTTTATTTGCATGCTAATAGTAATGTTATTAGTATGAATTCTTTGGACATCGTCATTGCTAATGCTATGGAAAAGTCTAAGCTTGGGGAAGCTAGTTTTTATGAAAATGATTTTTTTAGTTCCCCAGCTTTGGAAGATAGCTATTGTATTGCTTATGATGATACTAAACCTCTAATATATGATGATTACAATGATGAGTATGATATTTTCAGTCCACCTACTATCGAGGATTTTTTTTTATTGTGATTACAATATGCCTCCTATATTTGATGATTATGGTGATGACAATAATAGTGATAGCTATTTTGTTGAATTTGCTCCCACTACAATGAATAAGAATGACTATGCTTATGTGGAGAGTAATAATCATTTTATGCATGTGGCTCATGATAAGAATGTTTTATGTGATAGTTATGTTGTTAATTTTATTCATGATGCTACTGAAAGTTATTATGAGAGAGGAAAATATGGTTTTATGCATCTCAAAAATATTAAGTTTCCCCTCTTTATGTTGAAAGTTTTGAAGTTACACTTGTTTTTATTTTCTATGCTTGTTGCTTTGTGCTTTTATGACTTGTTTCTTTACAATATTCCTATGCATAGGAAGTGGGTTAGACTTAAATGTATTTTGAATTTGCTTCTTGATGCTCTCTTTTACTTCAATTCATATTTCTTATGAGAGCATCTTCTCAAACTATCAAGCCTAACTTAAAGGCGTTAAAGAAAAGTACTTGTTGGGAGATAACCCAAGAGTTTTCTCGAGTCTTGGAAGTTATTACTTCAGTAATGACCTCTCCTTATCCTTTTTGTTTGCTTTTGTGCCAAGAATAACCTCTAATGAGAGGGAAGTAAGATTTGGGGAGTTGCTGTCCCGAAACAGATTTCTGTCCTCCACCATAAAAATTCGTGAGGAGTCTCTGTAACTCGGATTGAGATCAAAATTTATGAATAAATCCCCCAGTATGTTATATAACTTACATTAGTTCAACACTTTTTAATTTGAGCAATAGAAGATGTTCGAAAAAATCGGTTTCTACCTGCTGGTCTGTTTTGACAGATTTCTGCCATTATTTGCATTTGCTTCTTATTGATTCCTTTTTGGGTTCTTTTTGGGAAATTGAGATTTTTTAAGGAATTACTACAGTAGCTTGTGTTTTTAGTGAAAAGCCTTGCTGTTTCAAAGCTTTGCCAAAGGTATAATATCTTTTGAATACACTAATGTTGCTAATGAAGATTGTGTGAAGTTTTGTATGAAGGAAAAATTTCAGGTGTAGAGAAAGAATGATGTAATGAGATGAAGAATGGACAAAAGCTCAATCTTGGGGATGCCACCCTGGTGTCACACCAAGAAATATCCAAGAGGTACAAGCGTCAAAGCTTGGGAATGCCCAAGGAATCCCCTTCTTCATCAATAAAAAGCGAAGGTCCTTCTAGACACTTCGTTTTTATTGTTTCATGCATTGTTATGTTGTTCTTGGAGCATCTTAGTTTTTGTTTTGGTTTTCGTTTGCTTAGTTTGCTTGAATAAAGTTGGTTGGTCCCAGCACACTTCTTTTGGAGAGAGACACACTTTGTTTTCATTGACTAGAACACTCTAGTTTTCATTCTTATTGTTTTGTGAGTGTTCTCTTTTGCTAGCACTGCGTTCAGTCTTAGTTTTCTTGTGCTTTCAGCTTAGAACTTTTTATTTCTTCTTTGTGGATTTGTGAGACAAGATCACTGATCTTTGTTGATTATTATCTTTGTGAGTTGTTTCAAATAAGTTGCTTGGTGTTGGAAAAGAGTAGAAAGCTTCATGCTTAAGTGGTACAAAAGTGAGCTTGCTTTGACTGTGACTTAGACTTTAGCATGTCATGCTAGATGTTGCTTTGACCATATGCTTAGTGATTATTGTTTTAGCATGTCTTGTTCCAAACAATTGGGATTGCTTAATGTGCCTTGAAAGAATCATGCGTTGTTTTAGCATGCAAAAGCATAGTATTGTGGTATTCTCCTTTGATGCTTTGCTCGGGTTGACTTGGCACATGCTCACACCATGTTATGACTATGAACAAGTCACCATAGTCTCTATGATCATTTAGTCCTTGACTTGTAGCACCACTCTATGCTTTGATTAGTAATGCTTTTTTGCACTGCATGATTATGGCCATTATTGCTCTCTTAGTTGGTTGCTCCCAGTCTTTTGCTAGCCTCCACCTGTGTGAGTAAGTTCTACTCATGCTTCCAACTCCCAAGAAACCAAGTTATTCCAAAGTGTCCACTATAAACTCCTATGCATGGTGTGTTACACCATTCCAAATATACTCTTATTTTCAACTATCTTCCAATTAAAAACTATTTTGTTATGTGAAAACTTAGTGATTAAAGCCCTCACGAACTTGATGGCACACTTTATATTCTTTGCCCCTAATAAACTTGAACCATTGTGACAAATTTGTTGTATATGCTTGCACTTATAAGTTGGAATTAGCAGAACCGTACTGTCACGGGGAACATTTTCAACATTGCACTTGTATTGTGTACTCAGTTGATATCATGCTCTTGAAGGGTTTCGCAGCATAGTAAATCAAAATTTTCTACGGAAGCGAACAGAGGGAAAGCCAAGATCTAATCTAGGAGATGCAAACAACGAGAGAGATTGGATTAGATCTTCATACCCTTGAAGATTCGCACAGCGGAACGTTCGTCGGAACGTGGGTGATGTAGTCGTACTCGCTTCTCCTCCTCGCGATCCGATCCGATCTAGCACCACAAGTGGCGGTGCCTCCGTGAGATGCACACGTGCAGCACCTCGACGTCTCCTCCTTCCTTGGACCAGCAAGTATGGTGGAGAGATGGATTGGATCTACAACACGACGGCGTGGTGTATATGGTGGAGAATTTCTGCCGCAGGGCTTCGCCTACAAACAGTCGGGAGGGAGAGAGGAAGGGCAGCAGGGCAACTAGGGTTTGGAGGAAGGTGTAAGGGTGTGTGAGAGGGGGCGCACCAGCCCTCTATATATAGAGGGGGGGTGCGGCCAGCCCTAGCCTCTCCTCCAAGCCTATCTCTAGTTTAAATAATTTAAACTCTCCCTTATCTAGAAATCCTATCTTATCTTATCACTAGTTTAAACGATTTAAACTCTCTAGGATCGGCTGGGCCCTATGGGGCCTTGTGCCCCTGGCCCAATGCGGCCAGGACACTCCCTCATAGGCCCATGCCCCCTCCCGGAAGGTGGGACCACGTTGGCCCCCTTCCGGAAGGTTCTAGAAGCTTCCGGTACAATACCGATTAATCCGGAACAATTCCGAACTCCAAAAACTGCACTGCCTTATATGAAACTTATTCTCCGAACCATTCCGGAACCTCTCGTGATATCCCGGATCCCATCCGAGACTCCGAACAAAAACTCATAAACCAATTATCCAATCTATCCTAGCGTCGAGACACGTTAAGTGTGTGACCCTGCGGGTTCGAGAATATGCAGACATGATCTTCTATCAATAATCAACAGCGGGGTCTGGGAACCCATATTGACTCCCACACATTCATCGATGATCATATCGGATGAACCACGATGCCAGGATTCAATCAATCCCATATATATTCCCTTCGTCTCGTGATATTTTACTTGCCCGAGATTCGATCGTCGGTATCGTCATACCTAGTTCAATCTCGTTCACAGCAAGTACTTTACTCGTTCCGTAATCCGATATCACTTTGTGATTAACTCCTTAACCACATGCTTGCAAGCGGTTTTGATATCGATTACCGAGTGGGCCCGAAGTATATCTCTCCGACTTGGGAGGGACAAATCCCATCTCGATACATACAACCCAACAGATACTTTCCGATTACCTGAGAGACACCTTTATGATCACCCTCTCATAGGATGACGTTTGATGACCTCAAAGCTTTCTTCCGATACCAGGGAGTTGCATTATCTCATGGTCTAAGGAATACAATATTTGACATAAGAAAAGCTTCGCAAAGACGAACACGATGACACGATCTAATTGCTTCGCTTAGTTTGGGTCTATCCACCATATCATTCTCCAATGATATGATCTCATTATCAATTGACAACTCATGTCTATGGTTAGGAAACCTTAACCATCATTGATCAATGAGCTAGTCCATAGAGGCGTACTAGGGACACGGTGTTGTTCACAAACCACACAAGTATTAATGTTTCCGCTTAATACAATTCTAGCATGGAATATAAACTTTATCATGAACAAGAATTATAATAATAACATCTTTATTATTGCCTCTAGGGCATAATTCCAACAGTCTCCCACTTGCACTAGAGTCAATAATCTAGTTTACATTTGGCAACAATCTCACACCCATGGCACTGAGGTGCTGATCATGTTTTACACGTGGAAGAGGTTTAGTCAATGGATCTGCGACATTCAGATCTGTATGTACTTTGCTAATCTTCAGATCTCCATCTGCTATATAATCTCGGATTATATGAAACTTGCGGTTGATATTCTTGGTCTTTGGATGATATCTTGGTTCCTTAGCGAGTGCTATGGCGCCAGTGTTGTCACACAATATCTCCAGTGGGTCCAATGCACTTGGAACCACGCCAAGCTCAGTGATGAAGTTTCTGATCCAAACTCCTTCACTTGACGCTTCTGCAGCAGCCATGTATTCCGCTTCTACTGTAGATCCCGCGATCACGCTTTGCTTGCAGCTTCTCCAGCTCACAGCTCCTCCATTCAAAATATACACGTATCCTGTCTGAGATTTACAATCATCCTTGTCGGTGTCGAAACTAGCATCGACGTAACCTTTTACGACGAGCTGTTCATCACCCCCATAGACTAAGAACATTTCTTTAGTCCTATTTAGGTACCTTAGGATGTTCTTCACGGCTGTCCAGTGTTCCACTCCTGGATCACTTTGATATCTGCTCGTCAAACTAAGAGCATTGGACACATCCGGTCTAGTACACAGCATGGCATACATGATGGAACCTATGGCCGAGGCATAAGGCACTTTGCTCATATCTTCCCTATCATTTACCGTAGCTGGACACTAAGCCTTGCTCAATATCTTACCTGACAACATAGGCACTGAACCTTTCAATGCCTTATCCATTCTGAACCTTTTCAGAACTTTGTCTAGGTATGTACTTTGGCTTAAAGCTATCAGGCGTCTTTGTCTATCTCTATAGATTTTGATGCCCAATATATAAGCAGCTTCACCTAGGTCTTTCATTGAAAAACACTTGTTCAAATAACTCTTCACATCGTTAAGCATGTTGATGTCATTTCCAATAATCAATATGTCATCCACATATAGTACCAGAAACGTCACCGAGCTCCCACTCACTTTCTTGTAGATGCAAGCTTCGTAGCAATTTGGAACAAATCCAAAGCTCTTGATCACTTGATCAAAACGAAGGTTCCAACTCCGAGATGCTTGCTTCAGTCCATAAATGGAACGCTAAAGTTTGCATACTTTATCAGCATCCTTAGGATCGACAAAACCTTCGGGTTGCATCATATACAACTCTTCATCAATGTTGCCATTGAGGAAAGCAGTCTTGACATCCATTTGCCATATTTCATAATCATGAAACGCAGCAATTGCTAATAAAATCCGAATGGACTTAAACATCGCTACGGGAGAGAAAGTCTCATCATAGTCAACACCTTGAACTTGTCGAAAACCTTTCGCAACAAGCCGTGCTTTATAGACGGTAACATTACCATCCGCGTCCGTTTTCTTCTTGAAGGTCCATTTGCACTCAACGGCCTTTCGGTCGCTAGGAGGGTCCACCAAAGTCCATACTTGGTTTTCGCTCATGGATCCCAATTCGGATTTCATGGCTTCTAGCCATTTCTCAGAGTCTGGGCTCATCATCGCTTCCTCATAGTTCGTAGGTTCACTGTCTTCTACTAACAAGACAGTCAAGACAGGGTTGCCGTACCACTCAGGAGGGGCACGCGACCTTGTTGACCTGCGACGTTCAGTAGCAACATCGTCCGAAGCTTCATGATCCTTGTCATTAGCTTCCTCTATTGTTGGTGCAGGCGGCACTGGAACAATTTCAGGTGCTGCGCTACTCTCCAATTCAAGAGAAGGTTCAATAACCTCGTCTAGCTCTACTTTCCTCCCACTCACTTCTTTCGAGAGAAACTCCTTCTCAAGAAAGGAACCGTTCTTTGCGACAAACATTTTGCCTTCGGTTCTGTGATAGAAGGTATACCCAATAGTTTCCTTAGGGTATCCTATGAAAACGCATTTCTCCGCTTTGGGTTCGAGCTTGTCCGGCATCAACTTCTTGACGTAAGCTTCGCATCCCCAAACTTTAAGAAACGACAACTTAGGTTTAGCACCAAACCATAGTTCATACGGTGTCGTCTCAACGGATTTAGATGGAGCCCTATTTAAAGTGAATGCAGCGGTTTCTAATGCATAACCCCAAAATGATAACGGCAAATCAGTAAGAGACATCATCGATCGGACCATATCTAATAGGGTTCGATTCCGGCGTTCAGACACACCATTGCGCTGTGGTGTTCCGGGTGGCGTGAGTTGTGAAACGATTCCACTTGCTTTGAGATGCGTGAGAAAATCATAACTCAAATATTCGCCCCCACGATCGGATCGTAGAAACTTAATCTTTCTGTTACGATGGTTCTCCACTTCATTCTGAAATTCTTTGAACTTTTCAAACGTTTCAGATTTATGTTTCATTAAATAGATATACCCATATCTACTTAAGTCATCGGTAAAAGTGAGAAAATAGCGATATCCACCGCGCGTCGAAACACTCATCGGTCCGCATACATCGGTATGTATGGTTTCCAACAAGTCCGTTGCTCGCTCCATCATACCGGAGAACGGGGTTTTGATCATCTTGCCCATGAGGCATGGTTCGCATGTGTCAAATGATTCAAAATCAAGAGACTCCAAAAGTCCATCAGAATGGAGTTTCTTCATGCGCTTTACACCAATATGACCTAGACGACAGTGCCACAAATAAGTAGTATTATCACTATCTACTTTGCATCTCTTAGCCTCAATGTTATGGATGTGTGTTTCATCCCTTTCGAGATTTAGAAGAAATAAACCACTCACAAGAGGTGCATGACCATAAAAGATGTTACTCATATAAATAGAACAACCATTATTCTCCGATTTAAATGAATAACCGTCTTGCAATAAACACGATCCAGAAATAATGTTCATGCTCAACGCAGGCACATAATAACATTTATTAAGGTTTAAAACTAATCCCGAAGGTAAAACTAAGGAGAGCGTGCCGACGGCCATCACATCAACTCTTGATCCGTTGCCAACGCGCATCGTCACCTCATCCCTCGCAAGCCGTCGTCTATTCCGCAGCTCCTGTTTCGAGTTACAAATATTAGCAACTGAACCGATATCAAATACCCAGGCACTACAACGAGGGCTAGTAAGGAAAACATCAATAACATGTATATCAAATATACCTTTGATGGTGCCAGCCTTCTTGTCCGCTAAGTACTTCGGACAGTTGCGCTTCCAGTGACCCTTGTCCTTGCAATAGAAGCACTCAGTGTCCGGCTTAGGACCAGACTTGAGCTTCTTCTTAGCAGGGGCAACGCGCTTGCCGCCGCCTTTCTTGAAGGGCTTATTTGCACCCTTACCTTTCTTAAAGGAGGGCTTGTTGACCATCAACACATGATTATCCTTCTTGATGTCCACCTCCGCAGCCTTCAGCTTTGCGAAGAGCTCGGTGATCATATCAGTGGAACCAATCTGATTGTGATCAACTACAAAACTTTTGCAGCTAGGAGTGTCAATCTTGAGCTCCTCTAGAATCTTGCAGTCCAGTTGCTCAAGGCGTTGAGTGTAGCCCGACATCTTAATGGCGTGCTCACTAACGGAACTCCCTTCCTCCATCTTGTAGTTAAAGAATTTCTTAGAGATCTCATATCTCTCAGAACGGGCTTGAGTCTGAAACATGTCTTTCAGCTCCTCGAGAATCTCAAAGGGCCCGGCGAACTCCTCAAAACGATTTTGAAGATCCGATTCTATAGCATACAACATGGCGATCTTAATCAAATCATAATCATCCTTGCACGACTGATAAACAGCTTTTTCATCAGCCGACGCATCTATAGCAGGGGCGTCACCTAGTGCTTTCTCAAGGACATAGTCCTTTTGTCCGCCAGCGAGAATGATTCTCAGAATGCGGAACCATTTGGTGAAGTTAGACCCATTGTTTCTAAGCTTTTCTATCTCAGCAAAAACGTTGAAGTTGAAGTTGGACTTGGCCATGTGATCTACAGTATTTGCAAGTACAATTTAGACTATGTTCATGATAAATAGTTCAACTTAATCAAATTACTAGATGAACTCCCACTAAATTCAACATCCCTCAAGTTGTTTAGTGAACACGATCCAAATTCACCACACCTAATCCGATCATCACGAGAAGAGATGTGGTTTCAATGGTGGACAACGAAGTGTCGATCATATCATTCATATGACTCATGCTTAACCTTTCGGTTCTTGTGTTCCGAGGCCATGTCTGTACATGCTAGGCTCGTCAAGCTAGACCCAAGTATTTCCGCGTGTGCAAAACTGGCTTGCACCCGTTGTATGTGAGCGTAGAGTCTATAGCACCCGATCATCACGTGATGCTTGGACACGACGAACTTTCGCAACGGTGCATACTTGGGGAGAACACAGTTTTTATCTTGATCTTTAAGTGAGGAATCATCTTATAATGCTACCGTCGCGATCTAAGCATAATAAGATACATAAAAGGATAAACATCACATGCATATAACTTTATGTGACATGGTATAGCCAATCTTCGCGCAATGATCTCCATCTTGTGCGTTCCGGCATGATCTCCATCACTCCACCATGATTGCCTCCACCACGAATAGCAACTACAACTATTGCCAACTACTTAGCGATAAAGTAAAGCTATTACATGGCGTATAAGAAGTTGACTCGCAGGTCATACACAATTATAAAGACAACCATATGGCTCCTGCCGGTTGTGTACTCATCGACATGCAAGTCGTGAAACATTACAAAACATGATCATCACATACAATATACACATCACATCTTGGGCCATACCATATCACAGAAAACACTCCCTGCAAAAACAAGTTAGACGCCTCTACTTTGTTGTTGCATGTTTTACGTGGCTTATGGGAGTAGATGCTAAGAACGATTCTTACCTACGGAAAGCCACAACGGTGATATTATGGTTGCCAAACTCCGGTGTTAATCCCATGACAACTATAGTGAGAGAAACTGACATCCACCAGCCGCATGTGTGGTACAAGCCACACGTCAAGTGCGGAGCCGGTCTCGCGAACGACGTCGCGTAAGGTTGGCCTGGACCGCTTCAATCTCACTATCCCGTGTCATAAGAAGAACACAAATAAGAGGCTTGCAACAGAAAACATCAACGCCCGCAACAACCATGTTGCGTTCTACTCGTGAATCACATCTACGCATAGATCTAGCTCTGATACCACTGAAGGGTTTCGCAGCATAGTAAATCAAAATTTTCTACGGAAGCGAACAGAGGGAAAGCCAAGATCTAATCTAGGAGATGCAAACAACGAGAGAGATTGGATTAGATCTTCATACCCTTGAAGATTCGCACAGCGGAACGTTCGTCGGAACGTGGGTGATGTAGTCGTACTCGCTTCTCCTCCTCGCGATCCGATCCGATCTAGCACCACAAGTGGCGGTGCCTCCGTGAGATGCACACGTGCAGCACCTCGACGTCTCCTCCTTCCTTGGACCAGCAAGTATGGTGGAGAGATGGATTGGATCTACAACACGACGGCGTGGTGTATATGGTGGAGAATTTCTGCCGCAGGGCTTCGCCTACAAACAGTCGGGAGGGAGAGAGGAAGGGCAGCAGGGCAACTAGGGTTTGGAGGAAGGTGTAAGGGTGTGTGAGAGGGGGCGCACCAGCCCTCTATATATAGAGGGGGGGGTGCGGCCAGCCCTAGCCTCTCCTCCAAGCCTATCTCTAGTTTAAATAATTTAAACTCTCCCTTATCTAGAAATCCTATCTTATCTTATCTCTAGTTTAAACGATTTAAACTCTCTAGGATCGGCTGGGCCCTATGGGGCCTTGTGCCCCTGGCCCAATGCGGCCAGGACACTCCCTCATAGGCCCATGCCCCCTCCTGGAAGGTGGGACCACGTTGGCCCCCTTCCGGAAGGTTCTAGAAGCTTCCGGTACAATACCGATTAATCCGGAACAATTCCGAACTACAAAAACTGCACTGCCTTATATGAAACTTATTCTCCGGACCATTCCGGAACCTCTCGTGATATCCCGGGTCCCATCCGAGACTCCGAACAAAAACTCATAAACCAATTATCCAATCTATCCTAGCGTCGAGACACGTTAAGTGTGTGACCCTGTGGGTTCGAGAATATGCAGACATGATCTTCTATCAATAATCAACAGCGGGGTCTGGGCACCCATATTGACTCCCACACATTCATCGATGATCATATCGGATGAACCACGATGCCAGGATTCAATCAATCCCATATATATATTCCCTTCGTCTCGCGATATTTTACTTGCCCGAGATTCGATCGTCGGTATCGTCATACCTAGTTCAATCTCGTTCACAGCAAGTACTTTACTCGTTCCGTAATCCGATATCACTTTGTGATTAACTCCTTAACCACATGCTTGCAAGCGGTGTTGATATCGATTACCGAGTGGGCCCGAAGTATATCTCTCCGACTTGGGAGGGACAAATCCCATCTCGATACATACAACCCAACAGATACTTTCCGATTACCTGAGAGACACCTTTATGATCACCCTCTCATAGGATGACGTTTGATGACCTCAAAGCTTTCTTCCGATACCAGGGAGTTGCATTATCTCATGGTCTAAGGAATACAATATTTGACATAAGAAAAGCTTCGCAAAGACGAACACGATGACACGATCTAATTGCTTCGCTTAGTTTGGGTCTATCCACCATATCATTCTCCAATGATATGATCTCATTATCAATTGACAACTCATGTCTATGGTTAGGAAACCTTAACCATCATTGATCAATGAGCTAGTCCATAGAGGCGTACTAGGGACACGGTGTTGTTCACAAACCACACAAGTATTAATGCTTCCGCTTAATACAATTCTAGCATGGAATATAAACTTTATCATGAACAAGAATTATAATAATAACATCTTTATTATTGCCTCTAGGGCATAATTCCAACAGCTCTTTTGTCTATGGATGTTACCGGTGTGAAATAAAGAGGGAACTTGTAAGCCCATGGAGTTTGTATTCTGTGTTAGAGAAACGCATGGGCCGCTAGCCTAGGCCATGCCTAATCATGGTGTAAACTTGCAGCATCACCATATTGAGCTATCTATGAAGCCTCCTCAATAAAAAGCTATGCATATGGTAAATAAAAAGATCGCTGAGATGCTCATTGTCTGCTTGACTTGTCATTTTGGTTATGGGAAAGCTCCTGTATCATGTGCAAGGGGTACCCCGTTGGCGGTTCTCAATGATATGCAAATACTTACAATGACAAGAACTTACCTGTGCCCAAAGTTGAGTATGCATGAGGTGTGGCCCTCATATTCAAGGGACTGGAGATTGCCAACTTATAATTCGTCAAGCATATACTCCACCTTTGCCACTTTAACCTTAATCACTTCAAGATGCTTATGATAGGGGCAATGAGGGCTGAAAGCTAACAAGTACCATAATTTTTGGAAGATCTTTTTAAAACTTGAAATTCCTGCTTCCTTTACAAAAAGGCATTTCTTCCACCACTATTGAGTCTCCACCTTCTACCTTTAGGCACCATTAAGATAGCATAGTTGTCATTCTATGTGCAGTGTTCCAAAGCTTATTGATTGATGCATATTGTGATATTACTTGTTCTTGTGCTATTTGTTTCTAGTCACCCTTGTAAACTTTGAAGGTGTCCTATGCATCTATATTGCTACTCTATGAGGGACAAGATGATTGCCACTATGCTATGTTTTCTATATGTGAAACAAACAAACATTTTTCAATGCATGTTATTCATGATCTTTGTCTGTAGCCTTTCATGTTGCATGCATAGTTACTTTGTCTTACTGTTAGAACTCCATCTTTCATGCACATGTTTAGAGTTCTTTGTTCCCAGCTTTCAATGCTTGCAAATGGTTTGATCTTGGTTTTGATGGTGCATGTCACCTCAAAAATTATTCTTTTTATCACTTACCTACTCGAGGACGAGCAGGAGTTAAGCTTGGGGATGCTTGATACGTCGGAAACGTATCTATAATTTTTTATGTTCCATGCTTGTTTAGTATCTACTTTGCTTTGCTTTGTTTACACTTTGAGGTATTTTTATATCTTTTCTCGAACTAACCTATTAACAAGTTGCCACAATGCCAGTTGCATGTTTTCTTCTGTTTTTGGTTCCAGAAAGGCAGAAAATCAATATTCTCGGAATTGGACGGGACAAAAGCCAAAGTCCATAACTTTCCGAGAGGGACACGAATCCAGAAGGAGGGACGGAGAGGCACCAGAGGGTGGCCAGACCCCCTGGGTGCGGCCAAGCCTGGCCCGCGCCTGGGGAGGGTGTGGGCCCTCTGGCCACCTCCTCAGCCTCCCTCTTCGCCTATAAGACCCCCTGATGAGAAAACCCTAAAGGGATCGAGAAGAAATCCACAAAAACCTCTGTAGCGCCGCCGCCACCGAAGGGGAGATTCGGGGGACAGAAAGTCTATGTTCTGGCACCTTGCCGGGACGAGGAAGTGCCCCGGAGCCATCTCCATCGATCTCCATCGCCATCTTCATCACCATTGATGATTCCCATGATGAGGAGGGAGTAGTTCTTCCTCGAGGCTAAGGGCTCTACCGGTAGCTATGTGTTCATCTCTCTCTCTTTATGCATGATCTTGTGGTCATGAGATTTGTAATCAAGTAGATCTACCTTGCTACTCAAGTGCTTATTAGATCTCTGCTCTCCCCATGTGTGTCAAAGTGACAGTGTCCATGCCATGGTGGCACTTAGCTTTGATTCTACATAAATACTCTTTGTGCTTTAATAGATCTATGTTTTCCCCACATGTGTGAAAGTGACAGCGGGCATACCGTGTGTGGCACTTTGGCTAGATTGAATATTTGTTATGAGTTATATTTGGAATTGGATGTCTCTATGAAATTGTGGTGTTTGTTGGAACCATCTAGCGCTCAAGGTGACAGTGTGGGGTTATCTAGATTGGGGAAGACGGACTTTGAGGAGTGCTTTTATAGCCCTACCGATGATTAGAGTGTCCAACCGGAGAGTAGTTAAGAGTAGTATCATGAAGAGAGGATATTTATATGAGAGAGTGTTCACTAGTGAAAGTATGATCCATAGGCCTTATTTCTAAACATTGAAACACCGTTTGCTACTAGATCTGTTGCATGTTTGCTTGCTTCCTTCTTGTTGCCTTTAGTCTTTACCCTACCGTCAAGCTCCTTTCTGGCACCGTTACCACTTGTATTTCACTATCTCTTCGCCGAACTAGTGCACCTATACACCTGACAAGTGTATTGGGTGTGTTGGGGATACAAGAGACTTCTTGTATCTTGATTGCAGGATTGCTTGAGAGGGAATACCTTTGACCACTTCCTCCCTGAGTTTGATAAACCTTGTGTAGTCCACTTAAGGGAAACTTACTGCTGTTCTACAAATCTCTGCACTGAGCGACGGGTGTCGGGGCGGAGAAAGGCGACACCTTCTATGGAATGTTCGGCTTCTTCCATGGCGCGGCCACCTTCTTGCGCTGAGCGATGGGTGTCGGGGCGGAGAAACGCATGGCATGAGCACCGCCGGTCACGGGAGCTGTGGCCAGCAGGAGGGGTTGGCCGGCCGCGCGCTTCCTCTTCTTGAGGGCCGACGCGGCGGCGGCCGGAGAGCCCGCGTGGACTGCCGGAGCGACAGAGGACGGATGCTGCGGGCGCGGAGCCTCAACAGTTACCGCCGGGAGCTGTGTGGGTTCCATGGCATCGATTCCGTGCGGCGACGTGGTCGGGGAGCAGTGGGGGAGGTAGATCAACGGCGACGGCGAAGCGGAAGGGCGTGGTAGGTGGAGGAAACTTCCGTCACGCCAAAAAAGGAGAGGAGTGCGGGTTGGCGCTCGGTTCGGCCGCGGAAACTAGATATGCTCGGTTCCGCGGGCGATATTTGGTGTGCCCCGTAATTTTTTTTCAGTACGGGGGTATTTACGCGCACTGATCGGCGCGCGATTTTTTCGGGACACCGATAAATGATGGTTATTTATGGTTTTGGGCTATTTACGAGCACCGCTAGAGATGCTCTTACTCTTTCACCCACCGGCCATCTCTCCTCTTTTCTCCCCCACCAACTTCCTGGGGTGCACATGGCTGGGAATCTTTTGCTCCCTAGGCCAAGGACCGAATTTTCATCCAGAAATCATCCTGGGTCCTTCAACGAGTGAAGATGCTCTACAGACAATAAGAAACGCCGAAACTAAAAATTAACTGCCAGTTTTCAATTTTGGACAAAAAAGTACAAAATAGACATCGTAAATACGCTCAAACAGAAAATATTTTTAAGGGGCATCGGAAAACCAACAGCTCAAACCCTACATTCATAGTTTTCCTGGCCGAACTGAGGGTGCCCTGTATGTGGTGGTTCGTTTGGCATCACAGAAGTTTCAGAGTGCTCCAGTGTCGTCCTGCCATGGGAATCGCCGGAATCTGGCCAACTTCCGCCCATCGTCCCAAATTCCAGCAAATCTCGACTAGATTTCGGCGAATTAGACACCGGTGGACTTGCTTTCAATGTGTACTAGCCGGGCGTAGGACCTCGTGGCCATGGCGGGTGGCGGCGGAGCTGCACTAGGCCAGAACAGGGCGGCGCGCGAGGGACAGCGGGGCTGTGTGGGAGAGCGGCGTGGGGCTATGTGCAAGGCCTGCGGGCCAGGACGACGCGCGGCGAAGCAAGGCAGGCATGAGGCGGGCATGGGGCGGGCATGGGGCGGTGCGATCCCTTAGCGGGGCGGCAATATATCGACCCTCGGCAAGACTCCGCGGACCCTCGACGCGTCTCCGTCATTCTCCTCGCGTACTATGCGCATGCGGCTTCACGTGCGGCTACCTCAACATCTGCATCCCCGACCACGACATTGACCATGACGACCCCTTGCACGGCTACCTCGACCTCGGCACCGCCTCATGCTCTCGACTCCCTCGACATCGGCACAAGGGATACCACCTCGCTTGAGCATCATGAGCTTCCTCTACAGTCCAAGCTACCCTGATGCGGCACCGTCCATGACTGCGGGGGAGGGGGATATCAGCCTACTGGATTCTACTTCGGTTTCTCTCTCTAGTCTAACCGTCCATGATATTCCTGTTGTTCACGACGCTACTGCTATGACTGCGGGGGAGTGTTAGAGTATTAGCCATATATGGTTGTTATGGTAGTTTAGATAGAGTTAGGATCTATTTACGTACAATCCTAACTTGACTTGTACTCCAATATGATCCACTCTATGCCTATATATACTCGCCCATGAGGCTCAATAATATATCCATCATATTCCGTCAAACTCGTACTCTTTCAAGGGGTGCTCACCGGAGGCACGGGGAAGGCAAGGTTGGCGCGGGCACAGTCGAGGATGGAGCCAGACGGAGGAGGAAGAAGAGGGGAGAGAAAAAGAAAAAGAAAGAAAAGGAAAGAAAGAGAAAAAAAGGAAAAGGTGCTGACTAGTGGGTCTTGTCTGATTTAAGGGTTTGTTTTCTGTATCTAATTTAGTATAGCACATTTCAAACCGTAAAACAGGTTTTTAATGCCCCTTATACACGGTTTTACATGTCGTATTTTTACTATGCCTGTTTGAGATGTTCAAAATCAAAGTTCTCCATAGGTTTATGGGAAGTCGGCCGCTCACAAGCTCCAACAATGCTCAGCCTGCCTCCTTTGAATTCCTCTCTTCTACAAACAAAATGCAGTAATGGTACGTGCACCCAACACCCAAAAAAATGGCCCGATTCCATTTAGCCATGGTCTTCCTAGTAATTCTGGTTTCAGAGGACACATTTTCTGATTGTAGTTACTTACAAGGTCTACGGACACTTGCACTGAGGAAAAGCTGAAGAGTTAAATTCATAGTTAGTAACTGAACTTGTCCGATAAATTTAATCGGTTTTACGAATTCTCAGACACCTGAGAATTAGTTAAGTCGCAATCATCTTTTTAACCTTTGGATTATATGCTTTGCGATGCGTATAAAGGAGAGTTTTCCGTCGCCGCGCAGATGTTTCCATCGCGAGCGTTCGCCTCGCGCGCGTGCCTGCAGTGTGTGTTTCTGGCCTGTTCCCGTCCCGTGCATGTATATGGGCCTTTTGTTGTCTTTCTGTTGGGTCGTTACTGTGGGCTGTTTTTCTGTTAGCTTTTTTTTTCTGTGTGCTATTTTTTTATGGGCTGATTGCTAGCAACATGCGATGGGATGTTGGGGCTGTTTATTGGTGGGTAGGTTGGGACTCGTTTTTCTATGGACTGATGTTGGTTTTTTGTTGGTTTTTTCTATACCCTTTTTATCTGTTTTTTCTGACCTTGTGTTGTGTTTTGGAGTTGTTATTTGTGACCGTCTTATACGGATGGAAATATTTTTTTTCACTGGCAACATAAATATGTTATGCTTGACTGCTAGGAATTTTTTCTTTTTTGTGGTTGTTTTCTTTTGTGAAATTAAGATTATTTTTACAGAATTGCTAATACTCAGGCGTTTGAGAATTAGTTAAATCTCAGTTAGCTTTATGATTAGTGCAAACCAGGTGGTTTTCGTGTGTGTCCTCGCGCGCGTTGCTTCGGTGCCCGTGAGTCCGTGTTGTTTCTTGTCGCTGTGCGCGCTCGCGTTGTTTTCTCCTGCTTGTTGTGGACGCCGCGCGCGCGTTTCGCTGCGTGTTTTTCGTGGGCTCATTCTATATTTATGTATGGGCTGTCTTTTGTGGACCGTCACCGGTGAGTTTGTTTTTTCTTGTTTCTTTTTTTGTGGTTGTTTTTCTTGCCGGCATTTATTTTGTTTTCTTTTCTTCAGATGAAATTTTAAGATTAGCTTAATTGTTTGAGTTGGTTGTTCAAATTTGCAACTTGATTGTAATTGGGTCTTTGCTGAGTTCCAGTTGCAACTTGATTGTAACTAACCTCCCGTCGGTTCCCTGCCGAGAGGCCAGTTGCAAGAACATTGAGGGGAGAGGGGAATTTGCAACATGCTTGTAATTTGAGCCCCTGCCAAGGGTCAGTTGCAACTTGACTGTGACTGAGGGTCCCAGTTGCAACTTGCTTGTAATTGAACTCCGCCGAGGGCCATTTGTAACTTGCTTGTAACTGAGCACCCGCCGGGAGGGGGCATTTGAAACTTTTTTGCTTGTAATTCAGCCCACGACGCGGGGTAGTTGCGCCCGAGGGCCATTTGCAACTTGCTTGTAACTGAGCACCCGTCGGGAGGGGGCATTTGAAACTTTTTGCTTGTAATTCAGCCCCCGTCGAGGGGGTAGTTGCCCCCGAGGGCCAGTTTCAACTTGCTTGTAACTGAGCAACCGTCGAGAGGGGGGCATTTGCAACTTGCTTGTAATTGGGACCCGTCGGGTCCCAGTTGCAACTTGATTGTAACTTACATCTTGTCGGTTCTCCCGGTCGCTAGGGGGCATTTGCAACTTGATTGTAATTAAGCCCCTCGCCGAGGTGCAGTTGTCCCTAAGGGGGCGACAAGTTGCCACTTGCTTGTAACTGAGCACCCGTTAGGAGGGAGGGCATTCGCAACTTGATTGTAATTGAACCCGCCGAGGGGCAATTACAACTTAATTGCAACCGGGGGACCCTATCGGTTTGCAATTTGATTGTAACTGAGCTCCGGGGGGTCCCAGTTGCAGCTTGCTTGTAACTGAGCACCCCGTCGGGAGGTGGGAACTTTTTGCTTGTAATTGAGCCCCCGTCGCGGGGAAGTTGCTCCCAAGGGCCAGCTTCAAGTTGCTTGTAATTGACCACCCGTCGGGAGGGGGGAATGTGCAACTTGCTTGTAATTGGGCCCCCACCAGGTCCCAGTTGCAACTTGATTGCAACTGACCTCTCATCGGTTCCCCGCTGAGGGGTCAGCTTCAACTTAATTGCAACTGAGAACCTGTTAGGGGAGGGGTATTTGCAACTTTCTTATAACTAGGCCCCTGCCGGGTCCCAGTTGAAACTTGATTGTAACTGACCTCCCGTCGTTGCCCCACCAAGGGCCATTTGCAACTTGATTGCAACTGAGAACCCGTTAAGGGGGATGGGCATTTGCAACTTGATTGTAATTTGAGCCCTCGCTGAGGGTCGGTTGCAACTTGATTGCGACCGAGTGTCCCATCGGTTGGAAAGTAACTAAGCTCCGTCGGAGGCCATTTGCAACTTTCTTACAACTGAGAACCCGTCAGGAGGGGGACAATTGCAACTTGCTTGTAATGGGGCACCCGTCTGGTCCCAGTTGCAACTTGGTTGCAACCGTGGGAGCCCATTGGTTGCAGCTTACTTGTAACTGAGCCTCCGTCGGGTCCAATTGCAAATTGATTGTAACTGATCTCCCGTCTGTTCCTTGCCGAGGTCTAGTTGCAACTTGATTGCAACTTAGAACCTGTCGGGAGAGAGCCGGTTGTAACTTCATTGCAACTTCACTTGATTTGTAACTGAGCACCCATCAAGAGGGGGGCATTTGCAAGTTTGCTTGTAATTGAGCCCCCGACATGGGGCATGCCCTCAAGGGCCAGTTTTAACTTGCTTGTAACTGAGCATCCGTCGAGAGGGGGGCACTTGCAACTTGTTTGTAATTGGGCCTCCGTCGGGTCCTAGATGCAACTTGATTGTAACTTGATTCATAACTTGCTTCTATTTATCCCCCGCCGAGGGGGCTATTCGCAACTTGATTGCAACCAAGGGCCCTCATCGGTTGGAAAGTAACCGAGCTCCGCCAGGGGGCAGCTGCAACTTGGTTGGAACTGAGAATCCATCGGGGGAGAGGAGCCATTTGCAGCATACTTGTAATTTGAGCCCTATCCGAGGTTCAGTTGCAACTTGACTGCGATAGGGGGGGTCCTAGTAGCAACTTGCTTGTAACTAAGATTTGCTGGGGGCCATTTGCATGCCCCCGAGGGTCAGTTTCAAATTGCTTGTAACTGAGCACCCGTCGGGAGGGGGGGCACTTGCAACTTGATAGTAATTGGGCCCCACCGGGTCCCAGTTGCAACTTGATTGTAACTGACCTCCCATCGTTGCCATGCCGAGGGGCCACTTGCAACTTGCTTGCAACTGAGAACCCGCCGAGGTGCAGTTTTCCTCGACGGGGGCAAGTTGCAACTTGTTTGTAACTGAGCACCAATCGGGAGGGGGGCATTCGCAACTTGATTGTAATTGAGCCCCCGCCGAGGGGCAGTTACAACTTGATTGCAACCGGGGGACCCTAGCGGTTTGCAATTTGATTGTAACTGAGCTCTGGAGGTGGGTTCTAGTTGCAACTTGCTTGCAACTGAGCTCCGTCGGGGGCCATTTTGCAGCTTGCTTGTAACTGATCACCCGTCGGGAGGTGGGCATTTGCAACATTTTGCTTGTAATTGAGCACCCGCCACGGGGCAGTTGTACCCGAGGGTCAGTTTAAACTTGCTTTCAACTGAGCACCCGTCGGGAGGGGGGCATTTACAACTTGCTTGTAATTGGGCCCCACCGGGTCCGAGTTACAACTTGATTGTAACTGACCTCCCGTCGTTGCCCCGCCGAGGGGCCATTTGCAACTTGCTTGCAGCTTGCTTGTAATTTGAGACCGCGCCGAGAGGTCGGTTGCAACTTGATTGCGACCGGGTGTCCCATCGGTTGTAAAGTAACTGACCTCTGCCAGGGGCCATCTGCAACTTGCTTGTAATTGGGCCTTCGCCGGGTCCCAGTTGCAACTTGATTGTAACTTACCTCCCGTCGGTTCTCCGAGGGGCCAGTTGCAACTTGATTATAACTGACCTCCCGTCGGTTCCCCGTTGAGGGGCTAGTTGCAACTTGATTGCAACTGAGAATCCATCGGGGGGAGAGGGGCATTTGCAACATGCTTGTAATTTGATCCCCTGCCATGGGACAGTTGCAACTTGACTACGACCGGGGGGTCCCAGTTGCAACTTGCTTGTAACTGAGCTCTGGGGGGGGGGGGGGGGATTTGCATGCCCCGAGGGCCAGTTTCAACTTGCGTCGGGTCCCAGTTGCAACTTGACTGTAACTGACCTACCGTCGGTTCCCCGCTGAGGGGCCAGCTTCAAATTGATTGCAACTGAGAATCCATCGGGGAAGGGGAATTTTGCAACTTGCTTGTAACTAGGCCCCCACTGGGTCCCAGTTGCAACTCGATTGTAACTGACCTCCCGTCGTTGCCCCTCCGAGGGGCCATTTGCAACTTGCTTGCAACTGAGAACCCGTTGGGGGAGGGGTATTTGCAACTTACTTGTAATTTTAGCTCCCGCCGAGGGGTCGGGTGCAACTTGATTGCGACCGAGTGTCACATCGGTTAGAAAGTAACTGAGCTCTGCCAGGGGCCAGCTGCAACTTACTTGTAATTGGGCCTTCGCCGGGTCCTAGTTGCAACTTGATTGTAACTTACCTCTCGTCGGTTCCCCGCTAAGCGGCCAGTTGCAACTTGATTGTAACTGACCTCCCGTCGGTTCTCCGTCGAGGGGCCAGTTGCAACTTGATTGCAACTGAGGATCCATCGGGGGAGAGGGGCATTTGCAACATGCTTGTAATTTGATCCCCTGCCAAGGGTCAGTTGCAACTTGACTGTGACCAGGGGGTCCCGGTTGCAACTTGTTTGTAACTGAGCTCTGTGGGGGGCCATTTGCATGCCACAAGGGCCAGTTTCAACTTGCTTGTAACTGAGCACCCATCGGGAAGGGGGCATTTGCAACTTGCTTGTAATTGGGCCTTCGCCGAGTCCCAGTTGCAACTTGATTGTAACTGACCTCCCGTCGGTTCCCCGCCGAGGGGCCAGTTGCATCTTGATTGTAACTGACCCCCCGTCAGTTCCCTCGGTCGGGAGGGGGTATTTGGAACTTGATTGTAATTAAGCCCCGCTAAGGTGCAGTTATCCCCGACAGGGGTAAGTTGCAAGTTGCTTTGTAATTGAGCACCCGTCGGGAGGGGGCATTTGCAATTTTGCTTGTAATTGAGCACCCGATGTGGAGCATGCCCCCGAGGGCCAGTTTCAACTTGTTTGTAACTGAGCACCCGTCGGGAGGGGGCATTTGCAACTTGATTGCGACTGGGGGTCCCCATCGGTTGGAAAGTAACTGAGCTCTGCCAGGGGCCAGTTGCAACTTGCTTGTAACTGAGCACTCGTCGGGAGGGGGCATTCAGAACTTCCTTGTTATTTATCCCCCACCGAGCGGGGCTATTGCAACTTGATTGCAACTGGGGAGACCCCATTGGTTTTGCAACTTGATTGTAACTGAGCTTCAGTGGGGGCCAGTTGCGACTCGCTTATAACTGAGTTCTGCCGGAGGCTAGTTGTGAATTGCTTATTACCGAGCTTCGTCGCGGGCCAGTTTTTGCAACTTGCTTGTAACTAGGGCCCCGTCGAGAGTCAATTGCAGCTTGATTGCAACCGCTGTACCTTGTCGGCGGGCTAGTTTACAACCTGTTTGTAAATGCGCACCCGTGAGGGGGAGCCGGTTGCAACTTGCTTTGTAACTATGCTCAGCCATAGGGGAAGGGGGTATCGAGGGCCAGTTGTTTGATAACCCCGACCAGGGGGGGCCTAGTTTTAACTTCATTACAACTAGGGCCATTTTTTAATTTGATTGCAACTAGGCCCTTGTTAAGGGGCTAATTGCAATTTGTATCTTTATTGTCTTTTCTAACTTGCCTTTTCTAACTTAAATTATTTTTGCATTTTTATTGCAACTAACCCTTGAGAAACATTTTTCATGAGACACTAGATGTTTCACATAACAAGCAACATGTTTCGTAAGTAACATATACTACCATCGTCTCAAAATAAATGTTTTTATACACTAGATACGTCCAAATTTAAATAAACTTAAAACATTTAATTAAATACAGGAATAGTATTATTTATTTAATTTTTTACAGTTTAATTTGTTGCTTTTTATTTTCCTTTTGCACTTCAAATAAGTAGTTTACGAGGGAGGGAGACAGTTGTGGGACCGTAATGTCAATGACCTTTTGGACCAGGTATCTGAAAAATCGCGGAGTAGCCGTAGCGGTATCGCCTCGCTATACAGGTGTTCGGCCAAGAGAATAGAGAGATGAGACATACGAAACAGAAAGGAGGAAGAGGAAGAGCGGATGGGCACAACGACGGCGACCGCGATGGGCGCAGAGACGGCGATCACGACGGCGCACTGCTCAGACCTCCTCCAGCCGCCGACGACCAGTCTGCCCTCCCCTGGTACTTCCCGAGTCCCCTGAAACTACTTTCCCCTGCCTCCTAGTGATCTGACCTCCTCTAAAATCAAGCGGATGAAATTAGCTATGAGCGGACACTTTTTCGTCCTAATTGCAACTCACATGGGATGGATTGTCCGTCCAGCCACCCTTGACTGTACCTGATTCTCTCTTAATCTTCATGTTTTTGTCGTGCTCCCTTGTTTTTGCGGATGCACGCATATCTTCTCCGACTGTGGGCCGTGTGTGTATTTCGTTTCAGCTAGTATCTACACGGAAGCAAAGCTCTGGGGAACGCGATGGAGATGGTGGAGGACTGCGCCTCGCTTGTCCGCCGCGCACGCAAGGATGCGTTCGGCACCCCTGCGACATGATTCGATTGACTTGATCGATGGCTGCTCACCCCCCATTGTTTTCCCCATTGATCGATTGAGATCTTGTGTTGTTTTCCTTGTAGGTTGTTGTGTTGTTTTTGCATGTTGGTCATACTATTATGATTCAATTGTGGATTGCTGCTGCTACCCGTTAGATTCTATGAACAATTTCGGAGGATTAGTGTATTGATACTTCAGGAACAACAACATGAACAGAGTTGTTGTTACCAGCTGACCAATTCTGCTTGAGTTCGAGTTTTCTTTTCAGGAAATAACTCAATCGGGTTGGATTCGTCACTGAACCAGGGAATTCTGCTTGTTGGATCATTCTTCTTGATGTGCAATTGAAATAGGTTAAGTCTTGGCCTGAACTTTTTCTGGCTCACAATAACTGAACCAGAGCAGCACCTACAGGAGAGTGGTGAAGTCCTGAAAGTTTATGAAACCAGTAGAAGGTAGATGGGTTTTTAGTAGGGTTACTCAGTATGGGAGAAAATTTAGACTGACGGGACGACGTGGACATTGTTCATATAGTGGTCCAGCTAGCTCTTGAATCCAGCCTTGTTGCTGTGGTCGTGCCCAAGCCGATATCTCCATTGCCTTTTTCTTACTTTGTTTTTCAATTAGTTAGATGTACGGTGTAGTGTGCTTGGAGTTTTTAATTTTCTTTTCCTTTCATACTTGCTCCCAGTAACCCGACTAGTTCCTGCAAGGCATAGCGCCAAACTGCAAGTGTTGTGTTTTGTAAGCGAGTGGCCAGGACAGTAAAATGACGTAATTGATGTTTTTGTAATGTGTAATTCCTGGTTTTTGTTGTGTTTTGCTCGCTATGTTCAATCACACTAGCGCCATACTTCATGATATGCAGTACACCTGATGTTGCCTTTACTATATTGTTGTTAGTTTGAAGTCTGAAGTCTAATCTTCATTTTCAGTTAATTTTTTGTCTCCTGAAAATCACTGAGAAGATAAAGCCCACAAACAACTCATAGCAACTCATACTATTTTTTTTACTTAGTTGACTTGGATTTGTTAAAATTTAGATGAACCTAAATACTAAATAGTGTCTAGATTCATCCAAATCTAAACAAATTTGAGTCAACTAATATGAGTCGGAGGGACGCTCAAGTGCACAAGTACACTATTTGTACTCAAGTGCACAAGAGACTAACTGGTCATTTGCCTGACAGTATGAATTATTTATGCAACGGTTAATTAATACAATACAAATACCTTTGATGTTTCTAGTTGTGTTCCAATCAAAAAATCACCATACTTGTTCATAATCTCTGTAGAAAAACAAGGACAGAGGAACAGTAAACAAGGATTTCAACAGAAAAACAAGAACAGAGGAACAGTAAACAAGTCAGAGAAACAGTTAAAGGGATTTCTGGATTTTGAGGATTCTCTAATGTGAGAAACTGCAAACCTTGGTATGTGTTTGATGTTCCTATATTAACATCACCTGTAGAAACGCACCAACATTATTTCCATTTTTGAGGGCAACAAAACATCTAAATTTTTGAAGGGTAAGATGGTTTCAGTGTAAAAGAACAAACTTGTGTTCATGCTGGATGGTGTTGCTTTCATATTGCCTGCAGAAAACTAGAACATTACCATCTATTCCCCAACTTTACTATTTATTTTCGTTTCAGGCAAAACAGGTCTGTTTTCCTTGAGGGAGTTTAGAAGATGCAGTAAAGCAGAGAGGAAAAAGTTTCCTGATGCTAACCAGGGTATGTTTTGGAAGTTCCTCCACCGATTTCATATGAATTCGAACCCCTGGATTCCATCATTGTTCATGATTTTGATTTCTTGTTATCTATTTGTTCCATGGACTTTCTTTCCTCGACTGGGAGGTGGTTGTTGAGAGGAAGGAGAAAGAAGGGAGGAAGGAGGCAGAGTTGTTGGGGCGCAGGGGTAGTTTCATCAGATCCTAGCTGATTCTGGATGCTTCTTTCAGATAGTAGACAAAAGCCCAAGAAACGCCCAACAAAACATACAAGAAAATAACAGCCCAAAGAAGAGCAATAACAGCCCAACAAAGGACAAGGCACACATGCTAGACATAGGAGTAAGGTTGGCATCCGCAACTGGGTTGAATATTGAGTCTGTATCTCAGTCGCCTGAGACCTAGGCACGCCCAAATTTAATATAGTCATTGTACACCAAGAATACAAATTTATGATCACTAATACGCGTCGGCGGCCCGGTTGTTCGACTATGCTGGCCTCACTAGTCCCTGGGCCGGGCCTGGTCGGCAGCGAGCTCTTGTCGGAGAAGCTCTTTGAGCAATTTCTGCTTTATTTTTTCAATCAGTTCTTCGCGCCTGGCTAGTTCCATGGATCTTTCCTTCTGAGCCTCTTCTCCTAGACTGGCGATGAAGCTCGTCGGTTCATGAGCACTGGGTTGGCCTGTGCTTCCCGAGGACTGCCCCTGCCCCTGAAGCAAATCATCAACACGAAGCAGACAACCGGTTAGGCGTAAATCAGGTATTTGATTTGATGCATCGATCATGAGGAAAAACTGCCTTACCATGTCTCGAGCTCGAGGTTTTTGCGACGCTGAAAGCCGAAACGATATCAACACGCAGGAGAAAAGCTAGAGGATGATGAACTCGCTCGCTAGCTCTGGTAAAGTCGGTCGATGGTGATCAAATCTCGCCTTCACGTATGACTCTAGTCCATCTTGGTGGACGGCAGGGCCGCGGCTTATATGATGCAGACATCGTATCGACCTAGTCCGATCCGAGTCGGTAATGATCTCCGCTTCTTGAAGGAATCGATCGAGTTCCTCCTACCCCGCCCCAGGCCGGGCTTTGTTCCTGCTCTCTACGAATTTGATCATCGTGTCCCTCTCGGACTCGTCGTCTTCCGGATTTGTACACGGTTAGTATAGTAAATTGTTTCTCAAGGCACTGTTTTTATTTCGGCTCTCTGCTGATAAATATAGATTCTTCTATAGGTTTAAGGAAGTTAGATAATAGCCGTCACCTGCTAGATTCTAGGGTGTTAAGTGGGTCCGCAATTTAGCAAATAAATTAGAAGTAAGACTTTAGCAGGATCTCAATTGACACCTTACGTCATTCAATCTGCTACCTTGTCCGAGTTTTTCTATAGAGTGAATTCCACATTTTATCCTCTATTTGTGCATTTGAGACACTAATTATCCCATTTAGTAGAAGTTGTAGCCAAATGTTCTATTTAAGAAAATTTTAAGCATGATTTTGTCCCATTTTAGCATTCAACACTTGTTTTTGGATAAGGCTGTCATGTTAGGACGATGTGCCGCCATAAAATATGTCAAGATCGGAGGACGTCGTCGTCGATCATATCTACCCTTCTCCGCACCAAGTGTTCTATTCTTTGTTGCCATCTCGATAATTTCGAAGTTCAATCGTCACCTCATGTTGTGCAATGTCTCACAACAGTTCATCACTTCCCACATATGATCTTTCGACCAGGTCATAGCAGGAAACCAGACAACTGCAAACTTCTGTTGGAGCATACCAAATGCCCGCTCCACGTCCTTCCTGCAAGCTTCTTGTTCCTTGGCAAACTGAGCATGCTTGGGGAGCATCGGGTTTGAGATAGTCTTCACAAATATTGGCCATCTTAGATAGATGCCATCTGCAAGATAGTGTCCCTTGTTGTAGTGGTGCCCGTTAATCTTAAAGTCCACATGGGGAGCATGACCCTCAACAAGTTTGGCAAAGATATTTGAGGACTGCAGGACGTTTATGTCTGTTTTTCGATCCTGCCATGCTGCGGTGACCCAGCATAACACTGCATGATGTAGTATACTATAGTCGTTGATATAACGCCAATGAAACACCGTTCACTAGTATTACATCTCTTAGAGTGGTACAACAGAAACACAGCAGGTCCAAGATATGACTATAGGTTACAACTCAACTCTTTACACAAGATCGAGAGAACACTCTAGGTTAAAGAGAGAGAAAGAAACTTCTTACAAAGAAGAATCAGAAATAAACAACTCAAACACTATTATACTATTAAGACTAGTATTTTAACTAATGGCCTGGCATTGCTGCTATTGCAATACGCTACAGAAATAGGTTCTATGGATAGAGATTATATTCCTACCTAATCAGTAACTTCGTCTTCACTTGAGTTGATGTATATGTTGACTTCCTTGACTTCATTGAAGAGCTTTAGCTTTTGATGATGATTCCTGGAGCATAACTTGATGTAGACGTCGTCTTAATGGCTTCAGAATCTAGCAAGGGTTAAGAAGATACGTTGAGTATGAGCGTACTCAGCAAGTTCACTAGAGAGGAGTGTATGATGCACTATATCTACAGCCACAGACCGTAGGTCGTAGGCAATGCAAGTTTTTGTAAATATTTCTTCAAAGGTTGCTTTTATTCTGAAAAACTATGTCCGTCATCTTTCACGGGTTTACCAGAACTTTCATGGAGTTCCTTTCCCGCTGCGTTCGCAGCTCCTTCCCGGAACAGGGAGTAACAAGTTACAGTTCTTACACTCTACAGAGGTGCGTTACTTTTCCCATGAGAGACCTTAGCTTTGTTGCACATCCGAGTTGCATTCTCGTCCACACTTCCTTGATGTGGGGCCCAGACTAAGATCCAAGCCAATCACTGCCCTCTCCGCGACCTCATATGTCTGCACAATCCTTCGGGGCCGGCTCACCTCCATTAAGCCCCCTTTCGGGCAGGCTAAAACCCTGATAAGTTCCCGAAGACTCTATGACCTGGTGATGCCTGGGAAAGTACCATATTAAAGGAACTATACTCCTAAACACCATTCATAGATAATCTAGACATCAAAAGAGTGGGGCGTAAGGGAGCCCACCCATATGTTGGATCCGCACAAGGAATCACAACGTCACGTTAAGGTCGTCTTGCCTCCATACGAGAGGAAAATGATACAACTGACTTCTCCGTCCCATTCCAAATCTCATGGTTAACGTGTTATATACAACGCAAGAATCACTGGCGACATTGGTTGTTAAGTCCTAGATAATATGTTCCTTTACCACCGGAACTTTCATAGTAGGTTATTATCTCATGGTAAATAACCTATAATCATATTATTATGAAAATAGTGTTTTCTGACCTTTTTCAAATGTAGATGATGACAACACTGGATTTGCAAAATACTTTATAGAAAATAATCAAAGGACATGAGCAAGTGTGAACTTGCCTTTTGTGATTGCAAGATTATACACTCACGGTCTTCAGGACAATATAAGATCCAATATTTGAAATCAGCATCATTGGTCCGGTAAGGACTAATGTTTAAAGAAGGAAGATGCTATTAGGCATAAGTAATTTAATGCATTTTTGTAAACTCGAATCCGGGGATAACCATGTTCTAGGATTTGAATACTGGAAATGGTTTCTTTGAAATGTGTTGCCCTTTTAGATTAAGTTTCACACTTGTGCTTCTTATTAAGGCTTGTGAGTGTGTATGAACAACAAGTATTTATAACATCATACAACAATAGGGTACACACATGTGGAATGCTACTCAAAGACTACTTATATAAGAATTGTTTATCTTCAAATTTTACCTTACAAGTAATGGCATTTATAAGTAACTTAAGTGTTAACAATCCTAAGTATATAAGTAAAGCATAATGTAATGTGATTATTATTAATTGTCATTTGTTGTTTGATGTGGCAAAACGAATAATATTTGAAGAAAATATTTATTTTCTAAGGTCTAAACAATCTTTGTGGTTAATCAAATGTGGTCGATGTTGTTTGAGCTTGCTTGAATAGTTTGGACTTGATATGCTTTACGAATTAATTATAATAGACCAAAGTTAACTATAAAACACATAATAAGGTTTTTAGCATTATACTTAAAGTTTTGTAGACTAAAGTTAACTTTAAAGACATAGATGAACTTAGGGTGTAATGCCTATGATATTTGTATCTTGTTCACTTCATAAGGTTTCCCTAAGGATACTTTAAGAGTGGTAACACTTCTATTTGAATAGTGGTTTCCTAATCTTATAAATGTATAAAAGGATTTATCTCCTTATAAGGGTATGGTTATGGCTTGTGAATAAGTAAACAATATTATTTACTACTAATGAATTCACTATAGTGTTTTGGTATGTTGATAAACTTGTGGTTAAAGTAAAGGAATAAGTTTTATTTCACTACAAATTATTCTTGGAGATTTTATATTGGATAAGGATCCTTTTTGCAAATAATCTACACTTATGGTTGAAGGATAATTTAATAAAATTATATTTAAAATGTTTTGAACCATTTTTACTTCATATTATCAATATTTAAGACTAATACTATTTATTGGATTTAATTTACTAATTTTAGAAATATTAGCAATTTTTATTTACCCTTATATGAATTATTAACTAAGGAAATAGGTTTAACTTCAAGTTGTTAAAGTGTTTTAAATTTTTATTTACCTCAAAAGTGAATATTATATTTTTAACATGTAGGTATTATTCTTGTGATCATTTTGGTATATTACATTTATTTTTGTGATTTATAAATAATAAGATATGATTTTATAAGATTTATTATTTTATAAATACTTAATAAATAATAAATATTTAATTAGGTGAAATAATAATGCATGATTATAGTTCTTATTTTTCTAAGATTTTTGGTATTTTATTTATATTTTTAACATTTATCAATATTAAAATATGAATTATCAAAGTTTTATTACTTATAAAATCTTTATTAAATAATAATTATTTAAATAACTAACATAATAATGTTTGATAATGAAGTTGAATTATAGATTTTATTTTTCTAAACATTTTCATATATTACACATATTTTTCTGAATTATAAAACAAAAGTTATTAATTTAACAAGATTTAATCACTTTATTCAATTTCTGGAATTTATTTGAGTTTGAATTTATATTGTTTTGTTTATTTTCTAAACAGACACTGAACTTTTACACCGCACACACATCTAGCCCTAGTCACTGACCTATGGGCCAGTGGCCATGTCATCTGCCACATGTGCAAAGACTATGTCAAACCAACTGACTAAGCAGTGGTGACTTGAGCATGACGTCATGCTTACGTCGACAATGGGGAACCTACCGGTGGTGCTCGAATCCGGCGAGAGGACGCACATGCACTTGCCGGGCTAGGAGGTTTGGACGCGGAAGACTAAGGCGAGTCGAATGGTGGCTGCGCCGCCCAGAAATGGGCACCGGAGAAGGGTTGGCGGCGAGCTCGCACGGCAGCGCTTGCAGGCGACCATGTAGGTGGCAATATATGAAGCAATTTAAACATAGGGGCATACTGGGAGACTCAGGAACTCACCAGGAGCGTGACGGTGCCGTAGGTGACACGAGTTGTTGCCGGAATCGATGGGGATCGATGGTGACCGAAGGTGTCAGTGAGGTGTCGATTGAGCCGATAGGGGGATCTTCGGCTTCCATGGTTTGGCTTGGGAGAACGAGGACAACAGGGTGAGGCTAACTGTGCTCTCAGGAAGGCTAGGGGAGCTCGGGATCGACGACGATGAGCAGATCCGGCAAAGCTAGGTTTTCGGTCACAGGAAAGCAGAGAGGTAGAGAGCGTCTGAGGGAGAAATGAGGATGAGGACGAGCAGAGACGTCACCGTGGCCTCCTTATCCTCTCCCGGTGACAGCGGCGTGCATCTTGACGCAAGGACGGCGGCGGACGGCGTCGGCATCGCCACCGAGCTTCTTCCAGTTGGAGGAAGATGACGACGACATTTTTGTGAAACCCCCCTAGAACTTTCCTGACTCGACCCGAAGTCCTTCTTTGGTCCCACCCGTCAGCCAGAGATAGTTACTGAGTGTTGTCCTTACTAGGCCGCTGCTGGGCTGTTGTGAGTTGCTCGTGAGCAGCAGATAGAGAAGAAAGAAAATGGGCCACGACCAGGATTGGGCTAACCTATTCCTTTTCTTTTTCTTTTATATTTTCTATATTCTGTTTCTTTTCTAGCCTTTTATTTAAGCAATTGTTTTGACTTTTCTTAATGGAATTTCTTTGCTAAATACCTACAGCAATCATAAAGTTATTTAGAATAAATTTGTGAACTTTTATTATAAAATGTTACATTTCTTTATTTTCTTATATAAATCTTTCCTTTTAGTATTTGTAAGGGCCTTTGTTATTAATTTCCTTTATATGATAACCCATTGATTATATGATATTTCCTTATTTCTTTATAAAACTTAGTTCTAATTAATTTTATAGTTTGGAGGGAAATTCTTATATGGTGATTTTTTTTATTATTTGATACATAAAGTTCTAGGGAATTAATATGGTTAATATTATTCCCATGAGTTTAGGAAATAACAATGTATATATTTATTATAACTAACATAGGAATTAAGGTTTGAATTGTAAATACTTTCCCTAGGGTTTAGAGTTCTTAACATACTTATATTCTTTCATTGATGTGAGTAAAGATTTATGGCTAAACATATTGTCTTTATGTTTGTGATCTTTAATGCTATCGCCCTTTAAGATAGAAATTTATTATCTGTAATATCTGATGTAAAAGAATTGATAAAGATAACTCCTAAGCACATATGGTTATGATAATTGGAAATGGCAGAGATGTGCTTAAGTGATTTGCTATAAGAAAATATTCCTATAAAGCATTGTGAAAATAAAATGATTTAGCAGAGACAATAAAAAACGCCGAAACTAAAAAATAACTGCCAGTTTTCAATTTTGGACAAAAAAAGTACAAAACAGACATCGTAAATACGCTCAAACAGAAAATATTTTTAAGGGGCATCGAAAAACCAACAGCTCAAACCCTACATTCATAGTTTTCCTGGCCGAACTGAGGGTGCCGTGTATGTGGTGGTTCGTTTGGCATCATAGAAGTTTCAGAGTGTTCCAGTGTCGTCCTACCGTGGGAATCGCCAGAATCTGGCCAACTTTCGCCCATCGCCCCAAATTCCAGCAAATCTCGACCAGATTTCGGCAAATTAGACACCAGTGGACTTGCTTTCGATGTGTACTAGCCGGGCGTAGGACCTCATGGCCATGGCGGGTGGTGGCGGAGCTGCGCTAGGCCGGAACAGGGTGGCGCGCGAGGGACGGCGGGGCTGTGTGGGAGAGCGGCGTGGGGCTATGTGCAAGGCCTACGGGCCAGGACGACACGAGGCCTGCGCACGGCGGAGAAAGGCAGGCATGAGGCGGGCATGGGGCGGTGCGATCCCTTAGCGGGGCGGCAATAGGGCAATGCAATTCCCCCCGTAGGAGGGGCCCCCGGCACCATCTTTGCCCTTTATTTCTTAGAGATTCGTGCTACCATTTTTACAGAATAAACCTCCCACCTTACTTTTCAAGTCCATTGCTGTTTTGCTTATTAGCCCCTAGTTTTTTTAAGTTTTATACATTTTTGTCACTATCTTCAAGGAAAGAACTCGTGATTCACAGATACATCTTTGTTTAATTTAATTAGCCAATCTAATTAATATAATTTAATTAAAATTTTCTTACATAATTATTTTTTCAATAATAATCAACAATATTTTATAGAACTTTTTTTAAGAATTTTTTAGAGATATCCGTACAAGTTTCATATTTTTTTCAACATAATTTTTTTAAGATACATGGGCAACACCGAAACTTCACTAGATCTTTTTTGAAACTACTAACAACAATCAAATTCGATTTTTTTTTAAGATACATGGGCAACACCGAAACTCAAATGAATCTTCACTAGATCTTTTTCACACAAGATTTTCATATAATTTCTTCAACACAAGATTCACAATAGATTCACACAAGATTTTCATATGATGTTACCAGCGCCAGACATGGATCTAGTTTTTCAATTTTCGTTTTCCCTTAGATTCTTGACCGAAATCATTTTCGTTTTCCCTTTTTTTGATGTTTCATACATAGATCCATAGAAGATTCATACCATGATCCACATTTCACGAAATTTTTTATTACAATTATTTTTCACAGAATGTTTTTCATAGATTTTTCATGTAATTATTTTCTCACCCAAGATTCACACAAGCTTTGAAATGGGTGGAGATCCATAAACATATTCACACAAGATTCATAAGGTTTTCACTCTATCAAATCTATATTAGATTTGAAATGGGTTGATCCATGAACAAAATCACACAGATTCATCCATGAACAAAATCTTTTGAATAAACTCAAATGGTTCATACATTTTTTATTCTGAAAATGAAACATGCATACAAGTTTAATACAAATACAGTTTTATCACAGATTCATCACAGTTAATACAAAACAGGCCATGAGAAAATCCTCGTCCATAATGGTTACAATCTTCAGAGAATCACAAGATTTAATACAAGTCCATACAAGATCGATAAGAGAATCATACAATTTCCATATATAGTTGACGATCTGGAAAAAAGAAATTACATGTTTCATAGAACAAACAACAAGATCTAGAAAAAAAGTTCAACATGAACTCAAATCTGTGTCTCTCAAACAGAATAATCCAATAGACGTTGGTGTATGCTTTCAAGAACAAAATGCAACAGACTTTATACACGTTTTCTCGAAGAATAATCTGTGTCCGGACGTTGGTGTATGCCACGGACAAGGAAATAAAAAATAAATAAACCATAAAAAATTCAAGAAAAAAATACAACATATCTTATACATTATACATGTTTCCTCGAGGATTCATAAATAGTTCATATAGTATATTCAACTATGTACTCAATCTCCTCTGTTTTATTCGAGAAGCACATCAGATTATCAAGTGTATAAACATAGATTCAACTCAGATTCATAGTAGTTTTCTAGAGGTATCACAAATAATATAGTGATTCATAACCGTATCAACACAGATTCAACTCTTACCTCAAAAAATAAATCATAGATTCAACTCAAAATGTCAAGAAAAAATAGATCACTAAAAAACTTCAGAGAAATAAAAAGAATCACTAACAAACTTGAAGGAACAAGAAAGGAAAAATTGGATTGGAGGCGATCCAGCTCAGATCCAGGCTTCCATGCCCAGATCACACCTTCCTCCTCGTGGTGCCCCTCTCAATCTTGCTCAGATTGAGGTCTAGATCCGTGAATTCCATGGCCAGATCATGCCTTTCATGGCTGCCTCATGGAAAGAAAAAATAGATCAAGCAGTGGAGGGCCATGGAGCGAGAGATCGGGGAAGAACAACAGGAGAGCGGGAGGGAGTAGAGGGAGGCGGCGCAAGCTCCTAGAGAAAAGGGCGGAGAGGTCCCTGATCCAGATAGGGAGGAGAACGACGTGTACCTGTGACTTTGGTTTGGGGCTGGGTGGTCATGCTCTCTCCTGGACAGAGGTTAAATTCGAAATAGCAGGAGTGCCTAAATACAAATGTTCAGCGGGCGATGACCGAGTAGACATCTAGTCCGATCCGAGTCGGTAATGATCTCCGCTTCTTGAAGGAATCGATCGATCGACCGAGTTCCTCCTACCCCGCCCCAGGCCGGGCTTGTTCCTGCTCTCTACCAATTCGATCATCGTGTCCCTGTCGGACTCGTCGTCTTCCCGGTTTGTATACGGTTAGTGGTAACTTGTTTCTCAAGGCACGGTTTTTATTTCGTCTTTCCGCTGATAAATCTTGATTCTTCTATAGGTTTAAAGGAAGTTAGATAGCCGTCACCTAGCATTGAAAACGAAATAGAAACGGATGGAACCATGTGTTATTGTTTTTGTTTTCTCTCGTGTCATCGAAATCGGAAACGAAACAGGAAACTTCAAAAACGAACACGGAACCGAAAATCATCGAAAACGAATATGGAACGGATACGGCACATATATGGTATGAAAACATATATTTATCGGAATATCATAGTAGCATAATATCATGGTCTGTACACCAAAAAAAACATATAAGAGACATAGAATCGTTCACAACTTTGACAAGCGACAATTGAAAATAAAGTAACACATATAATTCGACACTTGGACCAACAAATAAGTTCATATAAATAGTTTCACATAAACACTAAGACACTCACTTAATTAGTATGTACGCAGAACTGTTTCCTTTTTAGCTCTTTATTTTTTGGAAGCGGACGGAAAGTTTCCTTATCGTTTTCAACCCTACCATTACCTGCTAGATTCTAGGGTGTTAAGTGATACCCGCAATTTAGCAAAAAAACTAGAAGCGGGACTCTAGCGGGATTCCAATTGACACCTTACTCGCTTCCTTCAAGGCCATTCAATATGCTACCTTGTACGAGTTTTTTTAACGCTATTGGGCGTCCTCGGGCGATAATTCTCCTTATCGCCGGGTCACGCGTTTCCAAAAAAAGCTTGTAAATCTTGGTTTTACTGTAAAACATCTCATTTTTTGCTCTAAAATCGCTTTTGCTACGTAACAAAAAAAGTTCTCCTACAACACATAAGTCTGCCCTTGCTGGAGACCTGGTATCAAAATATTTGTTCTGTTGTACTAAAACTGACTTCGTCGGGACACATTGTCAGAGGCCTAGTAGCCAAAAAATTATACTATTATAGCAAAACTGCATAACTGTTGTATAAAAAATTGCTACTATAGCAAACCTGACTGCGTGGAGACCTTTCGGAGACCTTGTAGCAAATTATCTGTGCAATTGTAGCGAAACCATAGAACATTTGTAGCAAAAAGACATATGTAGCAAAAAAATCTAGATTCTTCTATAGGTTTAAAGGAAGTTAGATAGTCGTCATCCGCTCGCTTCTAGGGTGTGTTAAGAAAATCTAGTTCAAACTTTTGCTCAAAATTAAAGAAAAAATTAGCTAATGAATTAGAACGTGGGACTTTAGCGGGATCCCAATTGAGACCTTACTCTTCCTTCAACGCCATTCAATCCGCTACCCTGTCCGAGTTTTTTTATCACTATTGAGCGTCCTCGCACGGTAATTTCATGTATCCCTAGGTCACATGTGTCAAAAATAGCTTGTAAATCCCGATTTTGCTATAAAACGTCTTGTTTTTGCTACAAATCGTTTTTTCTACGGAACAAAAAAGTTCGCCTATAACACATAAAAGTTTGGCCTCGCTGGAGACCTGGTATCAATTTTTTTGTTCTGTTGTAGCAATGACTTCGTCGGGACACATTGTCGGAGACCTAGTACCAAGAAATTGTACTATTGTAGCAAAACTACATAACGGTTGTATAAAAAATGCTACTATAGCAAACCTGACTTTGTGGAGACTCGCCAGAGACCTTGTAACAAATAAATTTCGTGATTGTAGCAAAACCATAGAATTGTTGTAGCAAAAATATCATCATATGTAGCAACCCTACTTTGCTCGGAGACGTCGTAGCAAAAAATATACACTATTATAGCAAAAACACATAACGATTATAGCAACCTTGAATTCCTTTGTTTTACAACAATATTTTTTTTCAAAATGGGGAGCAAAGCCCCGGCCTCTGCATCAAGCGATGCACACAACCTTTATCTATTATTAGAATCACAGTGTCTGACAAACCATTACAAAGATCATACAAACCGGATCCCAGACCGGGCTTGTTCCTGCTCTTTACGAATTCGATCGTGTGCCTCTCGGACTCGTCGTCTTCCCGATCTGTACACGGTTAGTAGTAAATTGTTTCTCAAGGCACGGTTTTTATTTCGGCTCTCTGCTGATAAATCTAGATTCTTCTATAGGTTTAAAGGAAGTTAGATAGCCGTCACCAGCTAGATTTTAGGGTGTTATGTGGGGCGCCCGAGAATTTATTAAGTCTCAGTCGTCTCTTTCACCATTCGATTTACCTCGTGATTCATGCAAAGTGAAAGTTATAGGTGTAATTGAGAATTTAATAAGTTACAACTAGGTTGCAACTGAGGATTGGTATAAATCTTATGAGTTGCAACTAGGTTACAACTGAGAATTAGCACAAATATTAGGATAACATCAGCGACTTAGACGTAAGAAGTTTTCAGACGCCTGGGATCTAGGCACAAGTGAGATTTTAGCAGGATCTCAATTAACAGCTTACTCGCTTTCTTCAACGCCATTCAATCTGCTACCTTGTACGAGTTTTTTTAACGCTATTGGGCGTCCTCGGGCGATAATTCCCCTTATTGCCGGGTCACGCGTGTCCAAAAATAGCTTGTAAATCCCGGTTTTGCTATAAAACGTCTCATCTTTGCTATAAAATCGCGTTTGCTACGTAACAATAAAAGTTCTCCTACGACACATACAAGTCTAGCCTTGCTGGAGACCTGGTATCAAAATATTTGTTCCGTTGTACCAAAACCGACTTCGTCGGGACACATCGTCGGAGACCTAGTAGCAGAGAAATTATACTATTGTAGCAAAACTACATAACGGTTGTATAAAAAATTGCTACTATAGCAAACATGACTTCATGGAGACCTTCTGGAGACCTCGTAGCAAATAATTTTCGCAATTGTAGCGACACCATAGAACAGTTGTAGCAAAAAACCATATGTAACAAAAAAAATACACTGTTATAGCAAAAACACAAAACGATTATAACGACCTTGAATTCCTTTGTTCTACAACAACCTATGTTCGTCTGAATCTTCCGGCTTATGTCAGCAGCGACAATGTAAGGCGATCACATGTTATGTCACGTTGAGATCGTCCAACGACACTAGAGCGATATTAATCGAGAACAGGCACCACGGAGACCAGCTCCTTGAGGAGTATATAGCATAAAACCACCACATTTCAGCTAAAATTTTGAAAAAACACCAGTTTTCGTTCAAATCGCAAAAACTCACCACTCTGTCGCATTTTTTTTGCAATGTGCGCTGAACTCTGAATTGCGCCGGATCTGACAAGCGGACCCCACCATTGTTGATGAAGTGGCAGAGGGAGACGACGCGCAAAGATGGTTGTCCGTGGCCGTTAATTGTCATCGTGGGACCCACCCTAGTCTCGGTCGGAAATAACTGGTTGGGCCCTTTCTCCTCTCCCCAGAAAACCCAATTGCGATGCTAAGTTGAAGACCCGCCGCTGCCGCATCGCCATCGTCGCCGGCGGAATGTCTGCACACTCTGACATCCGCACGCCATGCCCAGCTAGAACAACAGCGAATCATCCATCTCTTCTCTGCTAGGGGTAAGTTCCCCAATTTCTAGGGTTAGGGTTTGATTCAAATTGGGGAATTCGCTTCGATTTACCTAGATTGAAGCCCATTTCTGTGCATTTTTTGTTCGATTAGGACATCGTCGATATGGATTATGCCCTAAATACCTGCAAGGACCCCGTACTTCAAGGGATTGCAGTGGGTTGTCCATAGATGTGTCATTGGCACGGGTTGGTGCGGAAGAAGTGTGTTGCTTTTGAAGGGACTAACATAGGACGCACGTTCTACATGCGTCAGATTGGGAATGTGAGTTCTCTTTTTTCTTCTTCACAAAATATTGTGGTATTGTGTGAAATCTGTGTGCAACACAGGATTAGCAAGAACAAGATAGTTGCAGAACATGATGGTTATGATTTCAGCATAGTGCAAATATACTTGGTATGATCACTAGCAATGTGCAGTACAGTTGGATATATGTTTGATTTTTTCGCATATATTTCCTTGTGTTCTTATAGTTGGATATAGTACATATAGCTTGTACTTAGACTTGGTAGTCTTTTAATTAAATAGACTATTACGTTTTTATGTGTGTATTTGGGTATATATTTGTTTATGTTGTATGCAACATATATATTTCCGTGTCTACTTAGTAGCTATTTCCTGTCATATTTTGTAGGAAGCCATGAATGTGGATTTGTGGCATGGTTAGATAGTCAAGAGTAGCCAGAAACAATGAAGAATGCTTTAACTAGGTCGTGGGACATGTACTATGAAGCCAACATGGCTAGGATAGATGACATGATTCAGGATGCTGAGCTAGTGAAGCAGGTGGTTGATGAGAAAAGAAAAATAGAGAAGCAACCTAACAACCTATTGGATGATGTGAGGAAGTTTATGGATGAAATAAACAACATACTTCAGGAAAACTATAGGAAGATTCAGAAATTTGGTGAGTGGATGTGGGAGTGGTGGTGAAGGAAAGAGATGAGTTGAAGGATGAAGTACAAGTTCCGAAGAATAAAATGAGTGTGCTAAAGCAGCTGCAGAAGTCTCAAGCAGACATTATGAAGGTGAGGCAACAAAGATGGAATGAGGGCGCATAAAAAAGGGGATGATGGAAGGATGCTCTGAAGCAATAGAAGACATTTTTGTGCTGGTTTGTAAGTTGTGATCCTTTGAACTCTGTTCCAAACTCTTCTCTATTAATGAATTAAGGCAAGCCTTTTGTCTTTCTTTCAAAAAGTAATCTGGAATACATCCATTACATAATATTCATTCTATTTGTGCGTAAAGCAAACGAAGGGAAAACATGATACATGTAAAAACATGAATGGAATATAACAAACTATGCGAAATTAATTGTGCTATGCATGTCCAGCTCCCTCCGTCTCAAAATAGATGTCGCAAGTTTGTCAAAATTTGGATGAATCTTACGATATTTATTTTAAGACGGAGGGAGTAATATAAATTAACTAGTGAGGAGCCGCCTGCCCCGCTGCTCGAGTATGTTGCCCTCAGTAATCCGTGGGCGCCCGGTCGGCAACCTTCTATTGCCGGACGAGTTCTCTGCACAATTTCTGCTTTATTTTTTCAACTAGTTTTTCGCGCTAGGATCGTTCCATCGATCTTTCTTCGACCAGATGTGGAACCGCTTAGATTGAGTTGATACCGCACCATGGCCAGGGGTTGATCGCGAGGAGAGGTGGCGGTTGGGGGTGTAGAGGTAAAACTGCCAGGGGATTTGGGGCTCCCTCCCTAGGGTTTTGGTGGCGGCCTTGGAAATGGGAGGGATGTACCACAAGGTTGGGCTTTGCAAAAAGTTTCAAACTGCGGATCGATACATTAAGGCCTCGTTTGTTTTGTGGAGAAATCCAGGTTTGAATTGAGTTGATACCGCACTATCACAGAATCCATGTTTGACTAATCCCTCCTAACCCCTCCAAAACAAAGATGTTCGTCTAAGCCACCTAGATCGCCGGGGGTCGGTGTCGCTGCGTTCAATTCGCTCGTCTCTTCCGTCTAGAAATCGTTCCAAGGGTCAATTGGCGATTATTTATTTCTAACCCAAGAGTGTGTAACTGGATTTGTTTGACTAAGCAAAAAATACCGTGCGAGAATAAATGAATATCTTAGGCTCGCTGGGATGAAATTTTTGCCTCGACATGGATTTGGCCGCAATCAGGCCAATCCCTACCTTCTAGTGCCTAAACTACCGAGGCTTAAATATCTGTGCTTATATAGTTGGAATATTATGCAAATAATCGTTGACATCATCACATGTGTAACTAAGAAGCCGTGACAACGAACTGACACTCTGCTAGTATAGGTTAATTTGCAACTGACTTGAATGTTGTTTGGAGTTTTTAGTAAAAATCAATTTAAACTGAGCCGCGAACAGTAATTCGTGCCGGAGAGAGTATCTATCTCTCTCGAATCAGGCTTTCGCCCCGCTTTATAAATAAAGCAACATCCGTTCGGTCGGTACACCAAATAAGACGGCCGCAGCCAAAGGGGCAAAGAAAACAGGTAGTACAACACCGCTGGGGCAACAGCACAAAAGCGCCCAAGAGAAAAGACAAAAGAAGGCCCGGAGGCAAGAACGAGCGCTAGCGACCACCAGGCGACACGTGCGACAGCGAAGGGGGGGGTGGGGGTGGGGCGAGAAGGGAAGCGACGCCGACCGCAGGGCCCAAAGAGCGTCGTCGAAGTCGGCCCGATCACGCTGGCGCACCAGAGGAGACCACTGCTGAATGAAAGCAAGTAAAGCAAAAATAGAGTCGGAAGCACGCGTGGGGTAGATCTTCTCAATCACCATCTTGTTCCGGACATTCCAGAGAGTCCAAGAGATGGCCGCAAACACAAGCCAAAAGAGGCGGCGGCCGCGCCCGACCCTATTGGCCTGGGACTGGAGAAACTTCCCCAGATCCTGAGCCTGCCAGGCCGGCCCCAGGGCCTCCCGGACAAAGCTCCAAAGGAACTGGGCCGCCGAGCACGAGAAGAAAATGTGGGCGCACGTCTCCGGGGTCCCACATAGGGGGCACCGGCCTGTGCCGGGGCCATTGCGCTTGGCCACCTCCACGCCGGAAGGCAACCGGTCGCGCAGCAACTGCCAAACGAAGATGCGAATACTAAGTGTGAGGGGGATTTCCAGAAGGGGGCCGTCCACCTCAGCTCCGGGCCCTGGAAGAGGGCCCTGTAAGCCGAGCCGACCGAGAACTCGCCGGAGGGGAGGAGCCTCCAGGAGACCGCGTCGGGGGCGCCCGCCATAGTAGTGGGGAGAGAAGCCATAAGCTGCTGGAACTCCGCTGCCTCAGTCGAGTTGAAGGAACGACGGAAAAGGAGGTTCCAGTGATCCCCGCTGAAAGCCTCGACCGTGAGGGCCGACGAGGCAGCGGAGATAGCAAAGATGGCAGGGAACCGGACCCCCAACGGGATCTGGGAAAGCCACGGGTCCAGCCAGAAGCGGCATCCTTGACCATTCCCAACGGTGAAGTCAATGCCCAACCCAATGAAATGCTTGATCTCCTGGATGGCACGACAGAATTGGGAGCCCTCCCGGCGATCGCATGCCAAGAGCGGACGGCCACGGAGGTACTTGGCCTTAATGAGTTGCAGCCAAAGGCCCCCCTCGTCTCTAAGAATGCGCCAGACCCACTTCAGCATCAGGGCGAGATTGAACCGGCAAGAGTCCAGGATACCAATGCCCCCAAGGGATTTGGGGGCGCAGACATCCGCCCATTTCACCATATGGTACTTCTGGTGGCCGTCCCTAGCTGTGACGAGGTTTGATCTTATCAATGCCCATTGTTATGGACTTGGGTTTTGGAGAAGATGGGGATGCTGGAGATCGTGGAACAGTTCGCAAACAAGCAACACGGGGACACAAGGTTTACCCAGGTTCAGTCCCCCAGAGGGAAAACCCTACTCCTGCTTGTCTGCTCTTAATTACGGCGGAACCGAAGGTTACAGGGGTGCGCAGATGCAATCTGGCGTGGAGGTGTGTATGCGAAAGTATGAGTCGAGAGATCTAGGTCGTACCCTCCTGGCCTTTATATAGACTTAGGCAGGTCCCGGGCATAGTCCTAGTCGGTTTCAGGTTCTAGGGTTTTACCCCTTTGAATTTCCTATCTACTCTAGTCTTGCTCCCCAAGGATCCGAAGGCACCATGGGCCTGGGCCATCCGAAAGTCTTCATGGGCCAACGTACTTTTGTCGTGGGCCTTCCATGTCAGTAGCCCCCGAGTGATCAGTCGAATCGTAGATTCGGCTGAGGACTCTTCAATCCTTCGGGTGCAACTATGTATTTCAATAGTTCGTGTGTAGGGATTGTTGATGCGTGTGCCTGACTCACCCGACGGATCAGGGTCAGTTAACTGTCTTAGGACGAAACGACACGATCTTCCTCAGGTTCGAGTCCCTCAACTCGAAACTGGAACATATGCTGGCGTAATTCAACTCAGGCCGCGGAGGACTTACAGGAGTTCAATTCCAGTGAATTTAATTGATGTACCCAACGCGTCCGTCGGGATTTTTCATCGCGCCTGTTGGCACGGGTTTTATACTAGCAGAGCGTAGTCATGTGCGTTGCCAGGCCATCAGACGATATCTGTGGGTCTTATCTTTGTGTCGTAGACACAGCATCCGAATGTTTATCACCGCGGAGGTGTTTCGGGTGGCCAAGGAGAACGTTTCTCACTTAGCGTTTTATTGAGGCAGAGCTGCCGAAAAGTTTTCGCATACTGATCCGAAAGATCGCAGTCGAAGAATTCATAGGGTGCGCGACCAGCGCTCCCTATGGGAGTAGCCCCCGAGTGTCTGTTCGAGTCGTAGACTCGAGCGGAGACTTTACTTCGAACATTGTTCAGTTGTTAAGTCCGTAGGACACAAAAAAAAATTCGGATGCTTAAATCCATCCTCCCTATGGGAGTAGCCCCCGAGTCCATAGTGGAGTCGTAGACTCGACGTAGGACTCGAAGAAAGTAGTTCGTTTTATTCATCTGTCGGGTGCACGGCCAGCGCTCCTAATAGGAGTAGCCCCCGAGTATTTGATCGAATCGTAGATTCGAGTGAGTACTCCTTAGCTTTGAAGCCGAAAAATTGTAGTTGTTGCTAGTATAGCTTTTGATGACATCAGTGCTGACGATCGATGACCTCAAGCGTCTGCTAGGCCAGAGGTGACTTGACTGGACGAACGTGGGTCCCACTTGCTGACCTTGAATTGACCGGTCACGCGCGACGTAGAGATAATTACGGCGTCGCCTCGATTTCCGCGCGTAGTGGACGGCGTGGTAACGACGGTTCGTTGTGATGCTGACACGTGTATGGTCAGATCTGCCGTTGGCGTTAGGTCTTCTGGATGGATCGCTGCCGTGCGTCGTCTTCGTCGTTATAATCATTGGGGAAAGCTGCAGTTTGTTTTCACCGCATCAGTTCTTGTTTTCACTGCCTCCGTGTGCTCTAGCGATTCTTGCGGCGCGCTGGGATTTCCTTCCACATTTCCATCTTCCCTTCTGCGCTTTCACCGCCGGCGCCGCCGTAGCGCGATGGGGAAACCGAAGAAATCATCATCTGCAGTTGGTACCAGCGCCGCCGGAGGAAAGAAAGGCGCCACCGCTACCCGTGTCACCGACGGTGGTTGGCGGCGATCAGAGACGCGAGAGAGTGATCTCCGCACGCTTCACGAGCGGGGTTTGATCCCGCAAGATAGGGAGGCCGTCAGACGCCCCGACAATGAGGTAATCCCCCGTCCCCCCGCTGGGTATAGGGTTATGTTTCTTGCCTTCGTTATGCGTGGGTTTTCCTTCCCAGTCCATGACTTCCTTCGTGGGCTGCTCTTTCTCTATGGCATCCAGCTGCATCATCTTTCGCCCAATTCTCTTCTTCACATTGCTTGTTTCATCACTTTTTGCGAGTGCTGGCTCGGCATCGAGCCGCATTTTGGCCTCTTCCGGAAACTCTATTCCGTGAAGAGGCAATCCGGTTCGGATGGTGCGTATCCCATTGGGGGTTGCATCATCTCCCTCAAAGCCAATATTCTCTTTTTTTCTTTCTCTATGTCCGAATCTGTCCAGTACTGGCGGAGGCGGTGGTTTTACATTCGTGACTCTACAGTTGCTGGGCAGCATTTTGGTTTTGCTCCTTTTGACCCCTCCCAGATAATCGAGCCGAAAAGATCCTGGAAAAACCAGATCTTGGATGGCGAGACAGAGGAGATAGAGGCCCTTTACCGTCGGGTGGAGGATCTCCAGTTGATTCCAGAGAAGGAAGTGAACGGCGTGGATATTATCCGCACGTTTCTCGAGCGTCGGGTGCAGCCTCTCCAAGCGAGGGCGCACCCGATGTTTCTTTATTCTGGGTGCCGTGATCCGACGAGGGTTTCGGCTGAGAAAATCTCCGAGGGAGATCTTGACAGGGCCCTTCGCTTGCTGCTGAAGTTCAAGGCCGGAGAAAAAATCCCGTGGAAGTCGCTGACTCCTCCGTTTTCTTCGACGTTGGCCGTTCTGCAGGTGTAGATTCGTGCGCGTAGCGCTTTTTGTCGACTACATATTTGTTTTCCTTGGTTTGCTAACAAAGTACCTTCTTTTTTCAGAGCTTCAAGGTGCCGGGCATCGTGCCGCCATTGCCTGAGTTATTTCCGAATGCTCCAGATAATGACTTGGTGGATTCCGTGTCCGAGCTGCTGTCGGCGCGATCTCCGGCGGAAGATGCCAACGAGTCGAGCGAGGACCACACGCACAAACGATCGTGGAGCTCCAGCGAGTCTTCGGATGCCTCGACTCCTCCGACTCCTAGGAACCCTTTGTGCCTTGAACGTCATAGTGACGGGCATGGAGGCTCTTCTTCCCCTTTTCCTGCCATTCCTGTGCGGGCTGTAGCGCCGCACCCGCCAACGAAGCGGAAGAAGGAAGAAAAGAAGGAAGAAAAGAAAGAAGAGAAGAAGGGGGAGAAGAGAGCCCAAAGGACTCCTCCTGTCTTCGACCTGAGTTCCCTGGACTCGTAAGTTTTTCTTTTATACTGCTGTCCTTTTCCTGTTGACTTTTGTGCTTGTGCTAAATATTTCGTGTGCAGGCACTCCTCCCATGACTCCTCCAGCGATGGCGCTCGGGAGATGATGGGAGAGTCGAAGGTTGCGTCTCCTCCTCCTCCTCAGATGGTGGTCACTTCTGAGGGTGCTGCGCCGGTCCCTTCTCCGCGGGGTGATCAGGTGGTTGCGCCTCAAAAGGCTGCCAGCGGGCCTTCGGGGTCGTCGTCGTAGCATGTAAGTATTCTGTTTCCTGCTACGGGGGAGCCCCTGAGCGTCTGAAAAATATTTTTCTGTCTTATTCTTTCTTCGAGTCTTCGGGGTCGTCGTCGGGCGTTTTCGTGTGCAAATTTTGCTTTTTGTTCCTTCGTGGTGGGCGCAGCCCCCGAGTCCTTGTCCTTACTGGTAGTTCTTCTTCCTGCAGCCTTTTGTGCAGGATGCCAAGCGACTGGTGCAGGAGCATCTGGTGCTGGAGGCTAACCTCCAACAGCTTCAAGGTACCTGTACGCTTTGGTACCTCTTTCTTTTTGCATTGTTGTTTTGTTTTCTGACGTTTGTATGTTTTGAGTGCAGAGGAGCATAACACTTCCCTCCGTGAGATTGATGCTCTCAAAAAGAGCCTTGGTCAAGCGGAGAAGAAGGCTGCGGGCGCCGCTGGTGCGAAAGAGCGCCTTGAGCTGGAGCTAGCCCAGGCAGCCAAGGCTAAGGAGCGTCTGCAGCAGGAGGCTACGGACCACGAGGAGCAGCTTGCCATGGCTGCGACTGCACGTGAAAGAGAGGTGGCGGGCAAGCTCATGGCTGCTTCCAAGGCCGTTTCGGGTGAGTACCTTGTTTTGCTCCTTTCTTATCGTTTTCTTGTCTTTCTTCTGTGTTACTTTCTTCATTCCTTATCTTTTTGTCTCAGATGCCGCAGGCATCGAGTTTGACCGCGGCGCTCTGGAGCACGAGAGTGCTCTAGATGATGCTACTGCAGCGGTCGAAGATCGCTGCAGCACCGTCGTCAGCTCCCTTGCCAAGGCGAAAGAGGTCCTTGGCCGCTTCTACAGGGAGCTTGTCCCCAAGGGCGCGGCCCTGGATGATGTTGACGCCCTGGCGGAGGCTTTGTCGGCTGAAGCGCCTGCGGCGTACAAGCGCAAGCAGAAGGGCATCGGTGCGTCTGTCGGGCTGGCGATGGCCTTGTCGGCTGGAGCGGAGCTGGATCTTCCCAAGATCACCTCCCGGATGCCGACGACTGCGGACGGATCCGAGGTAGCCTTTGCTGCCTATTCTGCTCGCTGCAAGCGATATGGGCCAAAGCTCATTGATCTTCTGTCCGAGTATGCACTACGGCAACAGGGGGAGGCCAAGGCGAGGCAGTCCGGCTCCGAGGCCACTCTGGGTGCCGCATCCTAGGCGTTGTAGCTATAGGATAGTTTGTAGTATTCTTTTGCTTGTAATTATTTTGAGGAATAGAAATCATTGTGCCACGTAGTGGCCTTTATATGCTTAATGAACTCTTCTGAGTTGTGCTCTTCTATGTCTGAATGTTTATGTCCTTTGCTTTTCTGCTGTGCTAGGTTCCTTCGGGTGCTGACCCCGTTGACACCTCACCTACAGCGCAACTGCGTCCATCTTTGGATGATTCCTCGCAGCTCGCTTTTCTTCGGGATCGTGTTCGTAGTCTTGAGAGGGAGTTGCTTGGGTTGCGAGGTCACGCCGATGTTTGGAAGTCCAAGGCGGATCGTGGTGCAGCCAGAGAGGAGTACTTGATGGCGGAACTGCTTCGGTTGTCTGAGCAGCTTCAATGTAAGTTGTTCTTTGTTTCGAGCTGCAGCTCAGTTCTTCGAATGAGCCTACTGGCCTTGCCTCTTATTTTTTGTGCAATTGTCGCAGGTGCTAACCTTGCTCCGAGGGAAGAGAAGGAGCATGTCGCTGTTCGGGTCAATTGCTTGACTCAACAGGACATGGAGGCTGGCGGCTTATTCTGGATGGATCGTGACCGCGCCATGGCGCTGGCGACGGTGCAAGATCGTGTGCACCAGGTTTCGCGGGTGCTTCGTCAGGTGCAGACGTCGCTTGCCTCAGTTTTGCATGTCATGTTTCCATTGAATGCTGTACCAACAAGCCTTGCGGGTCTTCTGTCGAAGTTTCGAAGTGTGAGTAATGTCAAGGAGTTGGTGCGGCAACAGCTTGTTGCGGGCGTGAAGGCTGCTTTGTCCCTTGTGAGGCTGCACCGTCCTGATGTAGATTTGTCTATTGTAGCAGCTGGGCCACCTCTTCGGCCGGATGGTGGCGAGTGGGATATGCGTCTGCATTACGCGGCTGTAAGTCAGTATGCCGAACAGGTAGTAGATTTGTTTGAGCAGCGTGCTCAAGTGATTCTTCAGAATAGGTAGTACCTGTAAAAGAGGTAGATGTAAAATTTGTATATTTCGACTGGGCGTGTTGTGCCCTGTGTTATAAAGGTTTATGTTTATTGTGAGCACGTAGTGCTTTGTTTGAGTACGTGTCCTTTTCGTTTGCCTGACGTTGTCAGCTACTCAGGGTGTACACGTGTGATTCTCAGTCGATGAAATCGTGAGGTGGGGGGAGCCCCCGAGTGCGTTTGTAGCATAAAGTAAAGTTGCAAATAACGAAACGAAATTTTTGGGGCAAGGCACTTAGCTTTATTTATATCGTAATGGAGGAAGTACATTGTTCGGCTGAATAGCCTTGGCTGAAAAGCCTTATTAAAAGTAAAGGGGTAGGTAACTATGGGTGGAATCGCCGTAAGTGTGCGATGTTCCATGGGTTGGAGTATGCGACTCCAGACTCCACGTGCTTGAGGCGATAGGCGCCACCTGGGATGACTTCGGTGATGATGTAGGGTCCTTCCCATGGCGACTCGAATTTCTTCGGTCGCTCTTGCTTGAGTCGCAAGACGAGGTCTCCTTCGACGAAGGACCTTGGGCGTAGCCGGCGGCTGTGGTAGTTGCGGAGACTCTGCTGGTACACCGTCGATCGAGCTGCTGCTACGTCTCTTGCTTCGTCGAGTGTGTCGACGGCATCTTCGAGTGCAGCCGTGGATTCGGCTTCGCTGTAGGCGACGACCCGGGGAGCCTGGTGGCGTACTTCGGCTGGTAGCACGGCCTCGGCTTCGTGTACCATGAAGAACGGCGTGTAGCCAGTGGAGCTGTTTGGCGTAGTCCGTAAGCTCCACAGTACGGATGGTAGCTCTTTCGTCCAGGCTCCAGCTTTCTGTTCGAGTGGACTCATGAGGCGCTTCTTGATACCAGCGCCGATTAAGCCGTTGGCCTTTTCCACTTGCCCGTTTGTTTGCGGGTGTGCTACTGAGGCGTACGTGATGTTGATCCCGAGGCCTTCGCAGAAGTCCTGGAACTCCTTGGAGATAAAGTTAGATCCATTGTCGGTGATGATGCTGTGCGGTACGCCGAACCTGTAGACAATGGACTCGAAGAACTTAACGGCAGTTTTGCCTTTTTGGTTGGTGACGGGCATGGCCTCGACCCACTTGGTGAATTTGTCGACTGCGACCAGGAGGTAAACGTGTCCCCCTTTCGAGGAATTTGGCAGTTTGCCAATCATGTCGAGGCCACATTGAGCAAAGGGCCAGGCTATAGGTATGGGTCTGAGCTCTGACCCGGGTGCGTGCGGTTTGTCGGCGAACCGTTGGCACCCGTTGCATCTTCGGACGATGTCCTTTGCGTCGCTCATGGCCGTTGGCTAGTAGAATCCGGCTCGTAGAGCTTTGGCGACAAGGGAGCGGCTGCCTGGGTGATGGCCGCATATGCCCTCGTGGATGTCTTGGAGGATGGCTTTCCCGTCACCGATGGTGACACACCTTTGTAGTACACCCGTAATACTGCGCTTGTACAGCTCGCCATTGATGATGGTGAAGGCTTTTGACCGACGAGATATGCGCCGGGCATCTGTCGGGCTGTCAGGCAGTTCTTCGTTTATCAAGAACTGGAGGTATGGTCGCGTCCAAGTTTCTTCGACTGCCATGACCTGCATTAGGTTGACCATGGCGACCTCTGTGTTCAGTTTCTCGGGTCCTTCATGTCTTTCGGGCAGCATAGCCCCCGAGTGTTCTGCTTCTTCGGGTGATCCCTTGGGGAATTTCCGCTTGATGGATGGCATGCAGATCTATTCGAGGAACACACTCGGTGGCACCTTTGCGCAGGTGGAGCCGATGTTGGCGATTCTGTCGGCCTCCTCGTTGCTTTCTCTTACAACGTGTCAAATCTCGCAGCCGTCGAATTCTCCTTCGAGTGCGTTGTAGAGTGCACGGTATGCGATCATGTTTTCGGCGTGTGCGTCGCACTCATTCATCGTCTGCTGGACGACGAGGTTGGAGTCACCGTAGATGACCAGGCGCGTTGCACCACAGATCTTTGCCATTCTCATGCCGTGGATGAGGGCTTCGTATTCGGCCTCATTGTTGGAGGCTCGGAATTTCATCCGGAGGACGTACTTCATCTTGTCACCTTGCGGGGAGGTCAGTATGACCCCGACTCCTGCTCCAGCTTCGCGCTTGGAGCCGTCGAAGTGCATGGTCCATGACTGCGACATGTCTGGGGTGTCTGGCAGCTGCAGCTCCATCCAATGCACGAGGAAGTCCGGGAGGACTTGAGACTTGATTGCGTGTCGCTTCTCGTAGATGATGTCCAGGGGTGACAGCTCAATGCCCCATAGGGACACACGTCCTGTGGCTTCTGGGTTATTCAGGATGTTGTTCAGGGGTGCCTCATTGACGACCATCACCTGGTGCTCCTGGAAGTAATGTCTCAGCCGTCGAGCCGTCATGAACACGTCGTAGGCGAGCTTCTGGTAGTAAGGGTACCTCTGCTTTGTTGGTGTCAGTACCTCGCTGAGGTAGTAGATTGGGCGCTGGACCCCGTGGGTCTTGCCTTCTTCGGGTCGTTCGACCACTAGTACGGTGCTGACCACCTGGTGTGTGGCTGCTATGTACAGCAGCAGAGGCTCGCGCTCTTTTGGCGTGACCAAGACGGGCGAGGTGGAGATGAGCCGTTTGAGGCTTTCGAATGCATCGTTGGCTTCTGGCGTCCACTCGAATTTATCTGCCTTGCGTAGCAGCTGGTAGAATGGCAAGGCCTTCTCGCCCATGCGGCTGATGAATCTGCTCAATGCCGCTATTCGTCCTGCGAGCTGCTGGACACCCTTGATGTTTTTTGGCTTCTCCATCGCCATGATGGCTCTGATTTTCTCTAGGTTTGCCTCGATCCCTCGCTGAGAGATGAAGTACCCAAGCAGCTGACCCGATGGGACGCCAAAGGCTCACTTTTCGGGGTTGAGTTTGATCCTGTAGCGATCAAGGTTGTCGAACGTCTCGCGGAGATCGTCGATAAGTGTTTTTGCCTCCCTGGTTTTTATGACTATGTCGTCGACATAGACTTGAACATTGCGACCGATCTGGTCCTTGAGGCAGGCCTGCATGCATCGCTGGTACGTGGCACCTGCATTCTTTAGCCCGAAAGGCATTGTGTTGTAGCAGAATACTCCGAACGGTGTGATAAACGCCGTTTTCTCCTGATCTTCAACCTTGAGTCGAATCTGGTTGTGGCCTAAGTAGGCGTCGAGGAAGGAGAGTTTCTCGCAACCTGCAGTCGAATCGATGATCTGGTCGATCCGAGGAAGGGGGAAGTGGTCCTTTGGGCAGTGCTTGTTTAGCGACGTGAAATCCACGCACATCCGCAGGATGTCCGTGTCCTTCTTTTGGACCATGACTGTGTTTGCAAGCCACTCGCTTTCTTTGATTTCCCTGATGAAGTCTGCAGCGAGTAGTCTGTTGATTTCCTTGCCGATAGCTTCGGCTCGTGGCTTGGACAGTCTTCGGATGGACTGCTTGACGGGCTTGGTGTCTGGAAAGACGTTGAGTGCGTGCTCGGCGAATTCCCTGAGAACTCCTGGCATGTCCGCAGGACACCAGGCAAAGATTTCCCAGCGCTCACAGAGGAATTCGACAAGCGCGCCTTCCTATGCGGGGCTGAGGTCGTTGGCAATCAGCGCCGTCTTGGAGGCATCCGTCGGGTGGACCTGCACCTTCTTTGTGTTGACCGTGGAGTCGAAAGACATGTCAGGTGCATTTTGTCGTGCGACTGGGGGTGCCCCATTGTCCGTCACTTCGCGGAGCCTAAGGAGCTCCTCCTGCATACCGAATGATTGGGAGATTCTGTTGAAATATCTGTCGCATTGGTCCGATCGGGTGAAGCTCCCGTGGACTGTGATGACGCCCTTCGGTCCTGGCATCTTGAGTAGCAGGTATGCATAATGTGGGACAGCCAGGAACCTTGCGAATGCTACACGCCCGAGGATGGCGTGGTACTGTGATGGCCAGTCCACCACTTCGAACTCGAGCCATTCCAGTCGGAAGTGTCCGGCTTACCCAAGATGACGTCGAGCCATATCTTGCCCAGGGGAAATATGCCCTTCCCTGGAACGATGCCGTGGAACATTGTGTCTGATTGTTCCAGGCTGCACTGCGGGATCCACATTGCTGCTAGAGTGCTTGCGAACATCAGGTTGATGCCGCTGCTGCCGTCCATGAAGACGCGACTCATCTCGAAACCTCCGATCTGAGCCTCCAGCACCAGGGCAGCATGACCTGGGCGAGGGATCTGGCAAGGGTGATCCGAACGAGTGAACATGATGCAGGACTCCGATCCGCTGAGGTACTCAGGGATGGCGGGTGGAGTTGCCACGGCCAGGTTGATCTGTCGGGTGATTTTCTTCTGCACCCTATTCGTAGGGCGCCCCTTCTGGATCATCAGTGCTCCTTTCGACGGGGGATATCCATTTCCAGCGTTGTTCTGTGCTGGTGCGACCGGTTGGTTCGGGCCTCCTACAGGTGGCGGTGGAGGAGCTCCATGCGCTATCTCCCTTGGCGCGGGTGCGTTTCCGAACGCAGGGATTGGAGCTTGCTGCCTCATCTGAACCATGCTTTCGCTGAGCTTCTGGAACTCGCGGCAGTCCTTGAGCATGTGGCTCGCCTTATTTTTGCCATCCTGCTTGTCGATGTAGAAGTGGATGGTGCATGGACCCGAAAGCTTTTCGTATGCTGAGGGTCCGTTATCGCGGTCACGGCGTTGCCACGACTGCGCTGGGCATCCTCCATCGCGGAAGTTTCCTCCGTGGTATCCTCCATTGTTGCGGCGATCGGCGTAACCAGCCGCGACCATGTCGGTTCCGTCGCGATCGTCGTAGACGCGCGATCTTCTCTTGCTACGGCGCTCTCGCCGTCGACCATAGTCGTCCTCTTCTTCCGATTGTGCTCGGTGAATGGAGTCTTCTCCGTTAGCCCACCTGTTGGCGATGTCCATGAGGTGGTCGAGTGTTTTGGGTTTGACGCGCCCAAGCTCCTCCTTGAAGTCTTGGCGCTTGACGCCGTCCCTGAAGGCGTCGATGGCCCTCTCTTCGGAGATGTGGGTTGTGGAGTTCTTTGTGTTGGACCAGCGTAGTATGTACGAGCGAATGGATTCGCCCGTTCGCTGAGTGCAGGCTCGCAATTCTTCGATTGAGGCGGGCCTTTTGCTGGTACCCTTGAAGTTTCGGATGAAGCTATAAGCTAGCTCATCCCAGCTTCAGATGGATCCTGAGGATAGGCTGCTGAGCCAGATCCGGGCTGCGCCTGTCAGCTGCAGCTGAAGGCATTGCATGGCGGTCTCCTTGTTTCCACCGTGCAGTTTGACGGATGATAAGTGATCGCTGAGCCAGGCTTTTGGGTCTTGAGTGCCGTCGAACTTTGGAGTATCCGAAGGAAGCTTGAAATTTCGCGGCATCCGTGTCCGCCGGACAGATCTGCTGAAGCATCGAGCTCCGCAGAGTTCTCCTTCGTCTTCGTCCATCTCGGATTCAGACGAGCATGGGCGCTTAGCTCGCGCTTTGTCGATTTTGCGCTGTGTGAGCGCATCTCTGGTATCGTAGTCGCGGTCGCGGCGTCGCGAACTCTTCTTCCTTCGGGGAAGGTCATGTTCCTCCTCTTCGGATGAAGGGGTGGGGCTGCGGTCGAACCTGACCGGGGCTTTCTTCTTCGGCTCCTTGGGATCTTCCTGGTGGAGCGCGGCTCCAACGAGTCCGAGTCCGGTAAGTGCGGACTTGTGCATGGCCCTCTTCGGGTCCCCCTCAGGAGGTGGGTGGGCCGCGAGGTATGCAGTGGCTGCCATGATCGCAGCCTGCGGCGTTTTCGGGATGACGTTGCCGTCGGCGTCCATCTCCATGAATGATGTGTGGAGAGTTCGCGTCAACTCGCGGCGCTCCTTGGGATCCATGTTCTCCATCCGAGAGCGGTGCTTGTTGCCTGGGTTGGCGTTCGAGCTAGAGCCGATGCCCATGGCGGAGAGCGCAGCTCGTCGCGCGCTGGACTCTGAGGCTGCTTGCTTGCGTTTGTCAAGAACCTCCCGCATCTTGACCTGCTTCTTGTGCTCCTCGATTAGGAGCAGGTGGTAGGCCATCAGCATATCTCGCGAGGCGTCTGCGGGCAGTACTATGTTGCCTGCCACAGCTTCGCGGACCTGGGCCCATCCTTCTTTGCTAAGGCGGATGACGTGGCCGCCGTTGTTTTCCCCTTCGGGTGGGGGAGATTGGCTTCTTTTGTTCCCACCGTTTCGTTCTGGCGGGTTAGGCGGCGGGTTGGGTGCTTGTTGATCCACGTCGCTTTGGATGACTGCGGCGCATTGGTAGCGCTCGTAGATTGGCCCGCTACTGCCGCAGCTTTCAGATCCGGAACCGTAGGTCCCTGCGTCCGAGGGCAGATCGCACAGATTGGAGTTGCAGCTGCTGCTGTCGTAGGAGTCATCTGCTGATGGTGTTGTGCGTAGCACGGGATGTGGGGCCCATAAAGCGGGCCTGATTGATGGTAGGGACACCCGCTCAGGGAGGCGGAGGGTGCCAGTTTGCCCCACCTGGAAGCAGAAGCTCCCGAATAGGATTTCGAGTCCATCACCTACGGGCTCGAAGTCCTTCATGATGGCCGGCGAGTGGGTGGTGAAGTCGAAAGCGCCAAAGAGGAGATGACTCTCCGTTGCTACAGAGTTGTAGATCGATCGGGTTGGGACCGTCACGATCGCACTATCAGCGCCCCCAGTTCCCACAGACGGCGCCAATTGACGAGGTTTGATCTCATCAATGCCCATTGTTATGGACTTGGGTTTTGGAGAAGATGGGGATGCTGGAGATCGTGGAACGGTTAGCAAACAAGCAACACGGGGACACAAGGTTTACCCAGGTTCAGGCCCCCGGAGGGAAAACCCTACTCCTGCTTGTGTGCTCTTGATTACGGCGGAACCGAAGGTTACAGGGGTGCGCAGATGCAATCTGGCGTGGAGGTGTGTATGCGAAAGTATGAGTCGAGAGATCTAGGTCGTGCCCTCATGGCCTTTATATAGACTTAGGAAAGTCCCGGGCATAGTCCTAGTCGGTTACAGGTTCTAGGGTTTTACCCCTTTGTATTTCCTATCTACTCTAGTCTTGCTCTCCAAGGATCCGAAGGCACCATGGGCCTGGGCCATCCGAAAGGCTTCATGGGCCGACGTACTTTTGTCGTGGGCCTTCCTTGGGCTGTACTAGGTATGCTGAGGTCATGGACCCGCGGGGTATAACCATGTCAAGCTGCCCAAAAGAACCTAGAGAACTCCTTGGCGAAGTCGGCATGGGTCCCCTCGGGGAGCAAGTACAACCCCATCTGGTACATAGGTAGGCTCGAGAGACAGGAGTTGATTAGAACCGTCTTGCTGCCCTTAGTCGTGAGTCGCGCTCGCCAGGGTTCCGCCTTCGAGCGCACCCTCGTTACCAAGGGTGAAAGGTCCCGAATCAGCACTCGCGTCTCCCGAATGGGCATCCCCAAATAAGAGATGGGGAAATCGGCCAGCCTGCAGTTGAGGTTGTCAGCAATCCGCTGGCGCTCCTCATCCGATTACCCTAGCACCACCACTTCACTCTTGTCAAAATTGATCTTTAACCCAGACATGTCTTCAAAGCAGAGGAGAAGGAATTTAAGGTTGATGATGTCCAGATCTGATCCGTGCACCATGATCATTGTGTCGTCCGCATATTGGAGGTGGGAGACGCCCCCTCCGGGAATAAGGTGCCCTACCACACCAGAGATGTGGCCAGCGGTCTTGGCTCTATCCAAGATCTCTGCCAGGGCATCAACTACAGCGTTAAACATGAGAGGGGAGATCGGTTCCCCTTGTCGAACCCCGCAGGAGGGGACAAAAAAGGGGCCAATCTCGCCATTGATGTTGATCGCTGTCCTCCCGCTCATCACGAATTGCATGATCCAGCATATCATGCGGTCGTCAAAGCCCCTCCTCTCCAAAACTAACCTCAAGAAAGCCCAATCCAGACGGTCATAGGCTTTCTGGAAGTCCAGCTTCAGGAATACCCCTTTCTGACGGCGTGCTTTTGACCTCATGAATGATCTCATGAAGTGAGAGTACATCGTCATGAATGAGGCGTCCCTTGAGGAACGCAAACTGGAGGGGGTGCGTGAGTCTCTCCATGACCGGGGCAAGCCGGATGGCACAAACTTTCGCAAAGAGCCGCTGGATGACATTAATGACCATGATCGGGCGAAATTGGTGAATATCCATGGCCCCCTCAACCTTGGGAATCAGAGTAATAACACCAAAGTTCAACCGGGACATGACTAGCGTTCCGATGAAGAACTCCTGGAACATCGGCAGGATGACCGGCTGGAGCTGCTCCCAAAAGGTCTGGAAGAAGCTCACCGGCAGCCCATCTGGACCAGGAGCCGAGCCAGCCTTCATGGCTTTCAGGGCCCAGCCACCTCCCCCGGGAGAAAGGTGCGGGTGAGGTCCGCATTCTCTTCAGGGTGATCAAGGCCCCTACCGACCAAAAGTCAGTAGCCAAGGAAAGGCCCGACGAGGGCGACGAAGAGAAGAGATCCTTGTAGAACGCATAAATATGGGGGGACAAAGCCTGGGGGGATTCCAAAAGGGAGTCCCCCTCCCAGAGGCAGGGGATCGAGCACTTCCTCCTCCTGCCATTAGCGATGGCATGGAAGTAGGCAGTGTTCGACTTCCCCTGGACAGTCCAATCCTGGCGACTCCGTTGTCGCCAGAACGCCTCCTCTTCCTTGTAGATCTCCATGATGGAGGTCTCAAGGGAGTACCTATGAGACCAGGCCTCGGCTGAGAGGCCTAAAAGATCGGCTTTCCGATCCAAGGCCGGGATCTTGCTCAAGATGGCGTCCTTTTGGGCCCTGAGCGCAGCCCCCATGTTAGCCCCCAGCCCCTCATGAATTGGCGTGTCAATCTAACACATTGGTGCCAGATATCCACCGCAATAAGCACGAGGAGGGGTGGCTGCCGTCGGAAGCCATTTGGCTCGGACTGCCTCCACAAATCCCTGCTTCTGCAGCCAGAAGGACTCAAAGTGGAAGCGGTTGAGCCGTGGTGGGCGGCCCCCTACGGAGGAGAGAAGGAGGGGCGTATGGTCAGATCCAATCCGTGTGTCAGTCTTCAACGATCAGAGGACAAAGGCCACCTCCCAGTCGACCGACACAAAGACCCGGTCCAGGACGCACCGAACCGGGTCCAGCTGCTTGTTCGTCCATGTGAATCTAGCACCCACCCGAGCAATCTCGCGGAGGGCGAGGTCGGCAATACAGTCATTGAACATTCGCATCCTAGGGAGGTCCATGTTTGCCGAGCTCTTATCGTCAGCAGAGTGGATAAGGTTGAAATCCCCGGCAATCACCACCGGTAACCCTGTCCGTTCCACTTTCGACTTGAGCTCATGCAGGAAGACAGCGGACCTCCGATGGTCCGCAGGGCCATAGACAATAATCATCTCCCAGCGGAAGCGAGATTGTCTATGGGTGAGTGTCATGCTCACAAAGAATTCCCCACGGTCCATATCCTCAACCTCAAAAGGTTTCCTCCTTGACACCAAGGAAGATACCTCCAAAGTGGCCCGAGGCCGGAAGCCACGACCAAGAGAATCTGCAATGGCTCAGACCCTCCAACTCAGCGATGGAAAAATCCTGGCGAATCGTCTCCTATAGGCCGACAATATCCGGCGCTTCCAGGCGGATGTATTCCTTGATCTGGCGACGGCGACCCTCGTGCCCGAACCCCCGGATGTTCCAGATGAACACCCGGAAGGCCCGCGGGAGGGCCACAGTGGACCTCAAGCCTGAGGGGTCCCCTTAGCGGGGACCGAGCGTGCACGACAGGCAGGGGAGCGTAGCGGAGCAGCCTTGGGGGTCACCCCTGAGGCCTAACCGGGGGGTCAGGTCCCAGGGGTACCTCCCGCACACCAGGCATCGTAGGGGGGGGGGGTCCTCACCGGGGCCGGGTCCCGCGGACCTAGCCTCAGTAAGGATCTGGGCGCGTTCCCGCTCCCGGGCGTCACGCGCCCGGGCCGCAGCGATCGCACCCGCATACCCCTCCCGTGCCTTAATGGCCGCAATCTGCTCAAGGCGCGGCCCCTTCTCGCCGCGAAAGACTATCCCGCAGTCCTCTGCCACCTCGCCCAGGTGGGAGAGGGACACCTCTGAGAGAACACAAAAAGCAGAACCAGGAATACCGGACGGACCGGGGTCAGTAGAGACGGAAGAAGAGGAAGTGGAGGAATTACCTGAGAGCTCATCCCTGGCAGCGACACGACGAGAGCCCCGCTCTGCCACCGTCGGCTCCGGCCCAGACATGCCTATCCTGGCCTCGGCCAGCCGGGAGCTGTGATGGGAAGGAGGAGGGGGTGGTGGGCAGGGGCCCCTGGCTCGGCGGAGCCTGGAAGAGGCCGCCGGTGAGTCGGAGTCAGAGGTAGCACCCACCACAGCCGTCGGGTCAGGAGTGTCGGGGGCGAGTTAGTAGCACACCACCCCCGGCGAGCGCGGGGATGGTGGGGCACAGACTACTAGCCCCACGCTACCCGAGGTCTCAGTGGCGGGGGACTGAGAGGGAGGGCCCGGAGACGCCGCCAGAACCAGAGAGAGGTTGGAGCCGTACTGGGCGATGTCGATCTCGAGAGACGTCGGGGGGTCAGGGCGGAAGCAGCGAGGGAGGTCCACTGGGGCCACCTTGGTCGAAGCACTCAGCGACAGATGACGACGATCCTGAACAGAGGGTCCACCCTCCGGTCCGTCGAACACCAGGGAGTGAGCCACAGCGCCCCCGGTGGTCCCACTCGGAGGGGGGCGGGGGAGGCGGGGAGGCGTCGGTGGCCAGCGGCGAATCCGGATCAGTCCCGGTGTCACTGTCGTCCGAGCCTCGGGCCTCAGCGTCCCTGCTGCCGTCACCCTCGTCGGCGGGGGACCCCGGGGGAGGGGGCGGGGGGGGGCTAGGCTCAGAGATGCCCTCCTCGTCCAGTTCCACCAAGAGGTCCCGGCCCACCCGGTCAAACAAGACCCACGGCAGGGAGACCGGAAGACCGAGGGGTCGGGGCAGAGCAGACGCAGACGGACTGGAGCGAGGCCGGACAGAGAGCCCACATCCACCTCGATGATTCTGTATTGCATACCCATAAGTTTAGACAGCACCTTATGTTGCCATGCTGTGTGTAGGCGCTGATCAGTTAAATGCGCCAAACTTGCATGGTCTGTGCGAATAATGAATTCACGATGCTGCAAATATGCACGCCATTGTTCGACTGCTAGCAGAATCGCCATGTATTCCTTCTCGTATGTGGAAAGTCCATGAGTACGAGGTCCCAGTGCTTTGCTGACAAAGGCTAACGGGTGGTCTTTCTGCAAGAGAACAGCGCCAATTCCGTGATCACAAGCATCCGTCTCGATTACAAATGTGCATGTAAAGTCTGGCAGAGCGAGAACTGGAGCTGAAACCAAAGCTGATTTAAGAACATCAAATGCTAACTGAGATTCAGTAGTCCAGACAAATGGCACATGTTTCTTGAGCAATTCAGTTAAGGGCTTGCTTATCGAGCCGTAATGACTGACAAACTTCCGATAGTAACCCGCAAGACCCAAAAAGTTGCGTAATTGCCGAACATCAGTAGGGATTGGCCAATCTCTGACTGCACTGATCTTACTGTCATCGGTTGCAACACCACGAGCAGAAATCACATGACCAAGGTAATCAATACTCTGTGTGGCAAAAGAACACTTGGATAATTTCACTTTCCATTCATTATCAGCCAGCAACTGCAATACCTGACGCAAGTGAACCATGTGCTCAGCATAAGAGTGGCTGTATATCAGAATGTCGTCGAAAAACACGAGTGCACACTTGCGAAGGAGAGGAGACAAGGTACGATTCATTTCTGCTTGAAATGTAGCTGGAGCTCCAGTCAAGCCAAATGCCATCACGGTAAATTCGAAGTGTCCGTGATGAGTATGGAAGGCAGTTTTATGTTCATCTCCTTCCTTCAAGCGAATCTGATGGTACCCAGCTCGGAGATCCAATTTGGAAAACCAGCTGGCACCATGTAATTCATCCAACAGTTCATCAATAACCGGTAGAGGGTACTTACTCTTAACCGTGAGTGCATTCAACTGTCGGTAATCAACACAAGGATGCCAAGTACGGTCCTTCTTCTTGACCATGATCAGAGGAGAAGCAAAATTGCTGGCACTCGGTCGAATCACACCAGATGATAACATTTCAGAGATCTGCTTCTCAATTTCATCCTTCAATTCAGGAGAAAACCGATATGGTCTGATCTGCACTGGCCGAGCTCCTTCTATTAATGGAATGGAGTGAGAAACTGCACGTTGTGGAGGCAGCCCTGTCGGTGTCTCAAATACTGAAACAAAGGCATCCAACAGTGACTGAATATCAGCAGGCAATGGTACTTCAGTGACAGGTGTAGCCTGCAGAAGTTGAATTTCAATCATAGCATACTCCAATTCAATAGCTAGATTGCCTTGCAAGCATCTCCAAGAACCTTGATATTGTAGTGCTAACCACTTGTGGTTCCAATCAATTATCTGAGGACTGTGAGATGACAGCCAATCCATTCCAATAATGCCATCATAACCATGAAGTGGCAAAATTTTAAAAGCAGAGCAAAAAGTTAAATCTCCACGAGACCATGTGCATTTTGGAATATACGAGTCACAAGTAAGAATGCCTCCTCCTGCCACTTTAACCCTTCTAGGATAAGGTAAAGGTAGTGTGCCAGTTAACCGTTCAGCTACAGATGCACTGGTAAAAGAATTGTTACTTCCAGAGTCCAAAAGAAATACCACTGGTTTATTCTGGACCATACAATTCAGAACAATTGACTTCTCCGGTGGAATAACAGCTGGATCAACATCATCAATATGCATCAGCTCCATATCGACACAATGATCGCCATTGTCAGTAGCTTGATCTTCAACAGATTGAAAGAATTCCACCAATTCCTGTACCACATGTAATTGTACGGTGGGTTGACACTTATGTTCCTTAGCCCAGCGTTCACCACATGTGAAACAGAGTCCTTTAGCTCTGCGGTAATTCTTCAGAGCTGTGATTTTTTCATCAGTAGAACTTGACTGTTCTTGGACTCGAGCAATTGATCGATCATCAGCAATTCTGTTCTGCTGCACTGAAGGGACATATTGCTTGCGAACAACACTCGAGATTGGGGCATTTAGTATAGTGAAACCATCGCCCACCTCTTCCTGCACCAAAGCAATAGTATACGCAGTATCCAAGTCTTGAGGAAGTTGAACAGCTACTAAAATGCGAACAGCAGGTTTTAGACCTTCTAAGAACCGTGTTACATAGTGTAATGGGTCAGGTTTGGCTTCATAAGCAGCTAACTGATCAATAAATTCAGAAAATTGTGTGACATACTCTTCTACAGTACCGGTTTGCACTAACTTGTACAAGCGACGGATTAAAGATTGGTGTTGATTACGACCGAATCGAATCAACACTTCCTGACAGAATTCAGACCAAGTGAACTTCCTAAGAGATGCCTTGATGGAATTAAGCCATCGTGCAGCAGGGCCAGTAAACTGCATTGAAGCCAGTTTAACCCACACACGAGGAGAAGTTTCATACAATTCAAAGTAATCCTCACACCTAATTTGCCATAACTGAGGATTTTCACCATCGAATTTGGGAAAATCGACACGAGGAACACGTCCCCGTGGAGGAGAATCGAGGCAGTCCTCATGAACATCAAACGTACGATGAGCATGATTTGGTTTCTGATTCGTGCGTATACCTCGTGCCGGAGGAGGTATGTAAAGGCCAGAGGCCTTCACTGCCGGCCTCCGTGTAGTCGGTGAAGAGTGGCGCCCATCTGGGCCGGTCCCTGCGTCACCCCCCGCTGCCATGGTGTGCAGATCCGGGTCGTCGGAGTGGGCGGCGAGACCAACTTGCTCCCGCAGCTCAGTGAAGTTCTGCAGGAGCGAGGACTCCACACCGTCGGCGTAGACTTGCATCGTGGCGACGGCCTTGTCGATGCTGACGCGCACGGTGGATTCCATCGCCGCGTTGACCGCCTTGACGATGAGATCGCTGATCTCTTTCTTCTGCTGTTCATGGTTCGCGGCAGCGGTGCTCGAGATGGTCTCGAGTATTGCCTTGCCCTCCGGGGTCAACGTCTCCATAATTTGCCGACGAGCAAGCTCAGCGGCGCGACGAGCTCGCGTTTCCAGATCGGACGGAACGATTGTGGTGGTGGGGAAAATTTGAAGGCTCTAAATACCAGATTGTTAGCAACGCTCTTTCTCAATCTCTCTAGGAATCATGAATTGGCGAGGGATTCGAGATGGATCACGAGTGCGACTGTCTGAGTATATTACAGAGCAGAGCAGAGAGATACAGACAAGATAGTTTCCGATTACATCCAGAGGCCGTAGCCCTTTTCCTCCTTTGCCACCTCATGTGGTAGTCGACGTCGATGTTTATAGTCCTGACCAACCTGTGGTTGCCAGCTCCTCATCGGGCCCACACACTTGCTGGACAGCGGGTGCTCTCTTTGCGTTCACGCCGTTCATGTGCCACCACCTCTGGGCCCATGTTGCCAGTAGCCGTGTTAACAAAATCTCTCCTTCACGTATGTGATTCTAGTCCATCTTGGCGGACGGCAGGGCCGCGGCTTATATGATGCAGACATCGTATCGATCTAGTCTGATCCGAGTCGGTAATGATCCCCGATTCTTGTAGGAATCGATCGATCGATCGAGTTCCTCCTCCCCCACAAGCCCAGGCTTGTACTCCCTCCGTTTCAAAATATAAGATTTTTTAGGTTTGTGAAGAGAATGTACTTAGACTTGTTTTAGTGTGTAGATTCATTTCAAACATGAGTGAACCTATATACTAAAAGTAGTCTAGAAACATTTGTTTCACAAAGCTAAAACATCTTATATTTTAAAACGGAGGGAGTAATAAGCTTGTTGGTGCTGTGTACGGACTCGATCGTGTCCCTCTCGGACTTGTCCTCTTGCCGATTTGTTTGTACGAGGTTAGTACACGGAGTAGTAAATTGTTCTTGAAGGCATGTTTTTTCTTTCGGATTTGCTAGTTCTCGGGCGCATGAAAACTTCTTAAGTCTTAGTCGTCTCTTTTACCGTTCGATTTACCTCGTGATTCATACAAAATAAAAGTTACATATGAGTTGCAACTTGGGTGTTACTGAGAATTTAATGAGTTGACTGAGAATTAGTACAAATCTTATGAGTTGCAACTGAGAATTAGCATAAATATTAGGATGACATCAGCGACTTAGACATAAGATTCTCAGGCGCCTGAGATCTAGTCACTCCCTTTTTCTTTCCACTTACTGTTGAAAATACGGATCCACATAAGGCAAGATCGAATGTGCTAATTAGGGATGCAAGTGGACAGTCCAATGGACTAGACGGACAGTCCGCTAGATGTTTGTATGACTACATGCAAACTTAGGAAATGATACATAATTAGAGGACGAATCAGGATTAGGAAAGGAGGCGGACAAGCCGGAAGGGTTTAGCAGACGTCCGCATGCATCCATAACCTAAACCCATCACCATCGGCCTTCTATGTCTCTTAACTAACTCTCACGGAACCTAGATTTCTCTACTCATATCGCTGCAGGGCATGGGTGACATAGAGAACATTGCCATGGCGGAGCCGGCCCTCGCACGGTGTTGGAATGAGCAGTGACGGAGCCAGAAACAGAGAAAGGGTGGTGCTAACTAATTGCACACAAAAATTTCTACTCGATTGCGACCAAGATTCAATGTAGTAAAAGTACATTGCTTCGGTAGATAACAACACAAATATATAATTGGGTAGTTGATGAATAAAAAGGAAAAAGCAATGCATCCTCTCTAGAAATGCCATCATGCCATTGAGAAAGCATCTCAATTGACACATTATCATGTTTTATGAAGCGTAGCATACTCCTCCACTTAAGACATCATCATGCTTCTTGTAGGAATCGATCGATCGAGTTCCTCCTCCCCCACAAGCCCAGGCTTGTAATAAGCTTGTTGGTGCTATGTACGGGCTCGATCGTGTCCCTCTCGGACTCGTCCTCTTGCCGATTTGTTTGTACGAGGTAAGTACACGGAGTAGTAAATTGTTCTTGAAGGCATGGTTTTTCTTTGGGAAATGATAGGATACCACAGTTCCATCCCCTGGGTCCTTTTTTCCTGTACCCCGCGTGCGTGCGTGAAGTGGGCAGGTCCCACCCACTCTACGTCTCTTCTCCAGGAAACCGCCGCCTTCATGGATATTCGGATCGAGCACCGCCGCCGGCAAGGCCCCCTCCACGAGCCACCGGATCTCCGCCGCCACCCACTCCCTTCACGCCGCCGGCCTCCCATCTCCAACTACGGCATACACCCCCCTACTACCTCCATCAAAGCTCCCCGTCGTCGGCCACCACCTCCATGGGAACGGTCGCGCCGTCCCACGTACGACCTCCCCTTGGCCTCCACCTCGTGATCTTGCCTCGCCGCCGGCCCCATCTCCTATGAGCCCCAACTCCACCCGAATCGTGCAGTCCGGCGTCAATGACGATGGGGATCACCTTCAGCTGGGCCTTGCCTAACGAGGCGTCCTTCCCGGTCCTTCATCACCGCTCTTGTCGCTAGCAGCGGCGGTTCTGCGAGGGCATCTCGGCACTGCTGCTAGGCTCCACCTCCGGCTTCGTGGTCATCGTTTTGCAGTGGAGCCACGACACGGTGCTACACAGATAGGAAGACAATGCTACTGGAAGTGGTCATTGTTGCTACAGATGAAGAGTCATGATGCTACCGGCCAATAGATGCGTTTTGATATTTTTGCTATAGGGTAATGCTACAATAGTAGCAAGTTTTTGCTATTTCTCTTCTATGCTTTTGCTACAATAGCACAAAGTATTTGCTACGACATTTATTTATTATAACTAACATAGGAATTAAGGTTTGAATTGTAAATACTTACCCTAGGGTTTAGAGTTCTTAACATACTTATATTCTTTCATTGATGTGAGAAAAGATTTATGGCTAAACATATTGTCTTTATGTTTGTGATCTTTAATGCTATCGCCCTTTAAGATAGAAAGTTATTATCTGTAATATCTGATGTAAAAGAATTGATAAAGATAACTCCTAAGCACATATGGTTATGATAATTGGAAATGGCAGAGATGTGCTTAAGTGATTTGCTATAAGAAAATATTCCTATAAAGCATTGTGAAAATAAAATGATTTAGCAGAGACAATAAAAAACGCCGAAACTAAAAAATAACTGCCAGTTTTCAATTTTGGACAAAAAAGTACAAAATAGACATCGTAAATACGCTCAAACAGAAAATATTTTTAAGGGGCATCGAAAAACCAACAGCTCAAACCCTACATTCATAGTTTTCCTGGACGAACTGAGGGTGCCGTGTATGTGGTGGTTCGTTTGGCATCACAGAAGTTTTAGAGTGTTCCAGTGTCGTCCTGCCGTGGGAATCGCCGGAATCTGGCCAACTTCCGCCCATCGCCCCAAATTCCAGCAAATCTCGACCAGATTTCGGCAAATTAGACACCAGTGGACTTGCTTTCAATGTGTACTAGCCGGGCGTAGGACCTCATAGCCATGGCGGGTGGCGGCGGAGCTGCGCTAGGCCAGAACAGGGCGGCGCGCGAGGGACGGCGGGGCTGTGTGGGAGAGCGGCGTGGGGCTATGTGCAAGGCTTACGGGCCAGGACGACGCGAGGCCTGCGCGCGGCGGAGAAAGGCAGGCATGAGGCGGGCATGGGGCGGTGCGATCCCTTAGCGGGGCGGCAATAGGGCAATGCAATTCCCCCCGTAGGAGGGGCCCCCGGCACCATCTTTGCCCTTTATTTCTTAGAGATTCGTGCTACCATTTTTACAGAATAAACCTCCCACCCCACTTCTCAAGTCCATTGCTGTTTTGCTTATTAGCCCCTAGTTTTTTTAAGTTTTATACATTTTCGTCACTGTCTTCAAGGAAAGAACGTGATTCACAGATACATCTTTGTTTAATTTAATTAGCCAATCTAATTAATATAATTTAATTAAAATTTTCTTACATAATTATTTTTTCAATAATAATCAACAATATTTCATAGAACTTTTTTTAAGAATTTTTCTAGAGATATCCGTACAAGTTTCATATTTTTTTCAACATAATTTTTTTAAGATACATGGGAAACACCGAAACTCAAATGAATCTTCACTAGATCTTTTTTGAAACTACTAACAACAATCAAATTCGATTTTTTTTAAGATACATGGGCAACACCGAAACTCAAATGAATCTTCGCTAGATCTTTTTCACACAAGATTTTCATATAATTTCTTCAACACAAGATTCACAACAGATTCACACAAGATTTTCATATGATGTTACCAGCGCTAGACATGGATCTAATTTTTCAATTTTCGTTTTCCCTTAGATTCTTGACCGAAATCATTTTCGTTTTCCCTTTTTTTGATGTTTCATACATAGATCCATAGAAGATTCATACCATGATCCACATTTCACGGAATTTTTATTACAATTATTTTTCACAGAATGTTTTTCATAGATTTTTCATGTAATTATTTTCTCACCCAAGATTCACACAAGCTTTGAAATGGGTGGAGATCCATAAACAGATTCACACAAGATCCATAAGGTTTTCACTCTATCAAATCTATATTAGATTTGAAATGAGTTGATCCATGAACAAAATCACACAGATTCATCCATGAACAAAATCTTTTGAACAAACTCAAATGGTTCATACATTTTTTATTCTGAAAATGAAACATGCATACAAGTTTAATACAAATGCAGTTTTATCACAGATTCATCACAGTTAATACAAAACAGGCCATGAGAAAATCCTCGTCCATAATGGTTACAATCTTCAGAGAATCACAAGATTTAATACAAGTCCATACAAGATCAATAAGAGAATCATATAATTTCCCCATATAGTTGACGATCTGGAAAAAAGAAATTACATGTTTCATAGAACAAACAACAAGATCTAGAAAAAAAGTTCAACATGAACTCAAATCTGTGTCTCTCAAACAGAATAATCCAATAGACGTTGGTGTATGCTTTCAAGAACAAAATGCAACATACTTTATACACGTTTTATCGAAAAATAATCTGTGTCCAGACGTTGGTGTATGCCACGGAGAAGGAAATAAAAATAAATAAACCATAAAAAATTCAAGAACAAAATACAACATATCTTATACATTATACATGTTTCCTCGAGGATTCATAAATAGTTCATATAGTATATTCAACTATGTACTCAATCTCCTCTGTTTTATTCGATAAGCACATCAGATTATTAAGTGTATAAACATAGATTCAACTCAGATTCATAGTAGTTTTCTAGAGGTATCACAAATAATATAGTGATTCATAACCGTATCAACACAGATTCAACTCTTACCTCAAAAAATAAATCATAGATTCAACTCAAAATGTCAAGAAAAAATAGATCACTAAAAAAATTCAGAGAAATAAAAAGAATCACTAACAAACTTGAAGGGACAAGAAAGGAAAAATTGGATTGGAGGCGATCCAGCTCAGATCCAGGCTTCCATGCCCAGATCACACCTTCCTCCTCGTGGTGCCCCTCTCAATCTTGCTCAGGTTGAGGTCTAGATCCGTGACTTCCATGGCCAGATCATGCCTTTCATGGCTGCCTCGTGGAAAGAAAAAATAGATCAAGCAGTGGAGGGCCATGGAGCGAGAGATCGGGGAAGAACAACAGGAGAGCGGGAGGGAGTAGAGGGAGGCGGCGCAAGCTCCTAGAGAAAAGGGCGGAGAGGTCCCTGATCCAGATAGGGAGGAGAACGACGTGTACCTGTGACTTTGGTTTGGGGCTGGGTGGTCATGCTCTCTCCTGGACAGAGGTTAAATTCGAAATAGCAGGAGTGCCTAAATACAAATGTTCAGCGGGCGATGACCGAGTAGACATCTAGTCCGATCCGAGTCGGTAATGATCTCCGCTTCTTGAAGGAATCGATGGATCGACCGAGTTCCTCCTACCCCGCCCCAGGCCGGGCTTGTTCCTGCTCTCTACCAATTCGATCATCGTGTCCCTGTCGGACTCGTCGTCTTCCCGATTTGTATACGGTTAGTGGTAACTTGTTTCTCAAGGCACGGTTTTTATTTCGTCTTTCCGCTGATAAATCTTGATTCTTCTATAGGTTTAAAGGAAGTTAGATAGCCGTCACCTAACGTTGAAAACGAAACAGAAACGGATGGAACCATGTGTTATTGTTTTTGTTTTCTCTCGTGTCATCGAAATCGGAAACGAAACGGAAAACTTCAAAAACGAACACGGGACCGAAAATCATCGAAAACGAATATGGAACAGATATGGCACAGATATGGTATGAAAACATATATTTATCAGAATATCATAGTGGCATAATATCATGGTCTGTACACCAAAAGAAACATATAAGAGACAGAGAATCGTTCACAACTTTGACAAGCGACAATTGAAAATAAAGTAACACATATAATTCGACACTTCGACAAACAAATAAGTTCATATAAATAGTTTCATATAAACACTAAGACACTCACTACTTGATTAGTATGTACGCAGAACTGTTTCCTTTTTAGCTCTTTATTTTTTGGAAGCGGACGGAAAGTTTCCTTATCGTTTTCAACCCTACCATTACCTGCTAGATTTTAGGGTGTTAAGTGAGACCCGCAATTTAGCAAAAAAACTAGAAGCGGGTCTCTAGCAGGATTCCAATTGACACCTTACTCGCTTCCTTGAAGGCCATTCAATCTGCTACCTTGTACGAGTTTTTTTAACGCTATTGGGCGTCCTCGGGCGATAATTCTCCTTATCGCCGGGTCACACGTTTCCAAAAAAAGCTTGTAAATCTTGGTTTTACTGTAAAACATCTCATTTTTTGCTCTAAAATCGCTTTTGCTACGTAACAAAAAAAGTTCTCCTACAACACATAAGTCTGCCCTTGCTGGAGACCTAGTATCAAAATATTTGTTCTGTTGTACTAAAACTGACTTCGTCGGGACACATTGTCAGAGGCCTAGTAGCCAAAAAATTATACTATTATAGCAAAACTACATAACTGTTGTATAAAAAATTGCTACTATAGCAAACCTGACTGCGTGGAGACCTTTCGGAGACCTTGTAGCAAATTATTTGTGCAATTGTAGCGAAACCATAGAACATTTGTAGCAAAAAGACATATGTAGAAAAAAAATCTAGATTCTTCTATAGGTTTAAAGGAAGTTAGATAGTCGTCATCCGCTCGCTTCTAGGGTGTGTTAAGTGGGATCCTCAAATGTCCCCTTCTAGTTTATTTATTAAAATCTAGTTCAAACTTTTGCTCAAAATTAAAGAAAAAATTAGCTAATGAATTAGACGTGGGACTTTAGCGGGATCCCAATTGAGACCTTACTCTTCCTTCAACGCCATTCAATTCGCTACCCTGTCCGAGTTTTTTTAGCACTATTGAGCGTCCTCGGACGGTAATTTCATGTATCCCTGGGTCACATGTGTCAAAAATAGCTTGTAAATCCCGATTTTGCTATAAAACATCTTGTTTTTGCTACAAATCGTTTTTTCTACGGAACAAAAAAGTTCGCCTATAACACATAAAAGTTTGGCCTCGCTGGAGACCTGGTATCAATTTTTTTGTTCTGTTGTAGCAATGACTTCGTCGGGACACATTGTCGGAGACCTAGTACCAAGAAATTGTACTATTGTAGCAAAACTACATAACGGTTGTATGAAAAATGCTACTGTAGCAAACCTGACTTTGTGGAGACTCGCCAGAGACCTTGTAACAAATAAATTGCGTGATTGTAGCAAAACCATAGAATTGTTGTAGCAAAAATATCATCATATGTAGCAACCCTACTTTGCTCGGAGACGTCGTAGCAAAAAATATACACTATTATAGCAAAAACACATAACGATTATAGCAACCTTGAATTCCTTTGTTTTGCAATAATATTTTTTTTTCAAAATGGGGAGCAAAGCCCCGGCCTGTGCATCGAGCGATGCACACAACCTTTATCTATTATTAGAATCACAGTGTCTGACAAACTATTACAAAGATCATACAAACCGGATCCCAGGCCGGGCTTGTTCCTGCTCTTTACGAATTCGATCGTGTGCCTCTCGGACTCGTCGTCTTCCCGATCTGTACACGGTTAGTAGTAAATTGTTTCTCAACGCACAGTTTTTATTTCGGCTCTCTGCTGATAAATCTAGATTCTTCTATAGGTTTAAAGGAAGTTAGATAGCCGTCACCAGCTAGATTTTAGGGTGTTATGTGGGGCGCCCAAGAATTTATTAAATCTCAGTCGTCTCTTTCACCATTCGATTTACCTCGTGATTCGTGCAAAGTGAAAGTTATAGGTGTAATTGAAAATTTAATAAGTTACAACTAGGTTGCAACTGAGGATTACTATAAATCTTATGAGTTGCAACTAGGTTACAACTGAGAATTAGCACAAATATTAGGATCACATCAGCGACTTAGACGTAAGAAGTTTTCAGACGCCTGGGATCTAGGCACAAGTGAGATTTTAGCAGGATCTCAATTAATAGCTTACTCGCTTTCTTCAACGCCATTCAATCTGCTACCTTGTACGAGTTTTTTTTAACCCTATTGGGCGTCCTCGGGCGATAATTCCCCTTATTGCCGGGTCACGCGTGTCCAAAAATAGCTTGTAAATCCCGGTTTTGCTATAAAACGTCTCATCTTTGCTATAAAATCACGTTTTCTACGTAACAATAAAAGTTCTCCTACGACACATACAAGTCTAGCCTTGCTGGAGACCTGGTATCAAAATATTTGTTCCGTTGTACCAAAACCGACTTCGTCGGGACACATCGTCGGAGACCTAGTAGCAGAGAAATTATACTATTGTAGCAAAACTACATAGCGGTTGTATAAAAAATTGCTACTATAGCAAACATGACTTCATGGAGACCTTCTGGAGACCTCGTAGCAAATAATTTTCGCAATTGTAGCGACACCATAGAACAGTTGTAGCAAAAAACCATATGTAACAAAAAAATTACACTGTTATAGAAAAAACACAAAACGATTATAACGACCTTGAATTCCTTTGTTCTACAACAACCTATGTTCGTCTGAATCTTCTGGCTTATGTCAGCAGCGACAATGTAAGGCGATCACAAGTTATGTCACGTTGAGATCGTCCAACGACACTAGAGCGATATTAATCGAGAACAGGCACCACGGAGACCAGCTCCTTGAGGAGTATATAGCATAAAACCACCACATTTCAGCTAAAATTTTGAAAAAACACCAGTTTTCGTTCAAATCGCAAAAACTCACCACTCTGTCGCATTTTTTTTTGCAATGTGCGCTGAACTCTGAATTGCGCCGGATCTGACAAGCGGACCCCACCATTGTTGATGAAGTGGCAGAGGGAGACGACGCGCAAAGATGGTTGTCCGTGGCCGTTAATTGTCATCGTGGGACCCACCCTAGTCTCGGTCGGAAATAACTGGTTGGGCCCTTTCTCCTCTCCCCAGAAAACCCAATTGCGATGCTAAGTTGAAGACCCGCCGCTGCCGCATCGCCATCGTCGCCGGCGGAATGTCTGCACACTCTGACATCCGCACGCCATGCCCAGCTAGAACAACAGCGAATCATCCATCTCTTCTCTGCTAGGGGTAAGTTCCCCAATTTCTAGGGTTAGGGTTTGATTCAAATTGGGGAATTCGCTTCGATTTACCTAGATTGAAGCCCATTTCTGTGCATTTTTTGTTCGATTAGGACATCGTCGATATGGATTATGCCCTAAATACCTGCAAGGACCCCGTACTTCAAGGGATTGCAGTGGGTTGTCCATAGATGTGTCATTGGCACGGGTTGGTGCGGAAGAAGTGTGTTGCTTTTGAAGGGACTAACATAGGACGCACGTTCTACATGCGTCAGATTGGGAATGTGAGTTCTCTTTTTTCTTCTTCACAAAATATTGTGGTATTGTGTGAAATCTGTGTGCAACACAGGATTAGCAAGAACAAGATAGTTGCAGAACATGATGGTTATGATTTCAGCATAGTGCAAATATACTTGGTATGATCACTAGCAATGTGCAGTACAGTTGGATATATGTTTGATTTTTTCGCATATATTTCCTTGTGTTCTTATAGTTGGATATAGTACATATAACTTGTACTTAGACTTGGTAGTCTTTTAATTAAATAGACTATTACGTTTTTATGTGTGTATTTGGGTATATATTTGTTTATGTTGTATGCAACATATATATTTCCGTGTCTACTTAGTAGCTATTTCCTGTCATATTTTGTAGGAAGCCATGAATGTGGATTTGTGGCATGGTTAGATAGTCAAGAGTAGCCAGAAACAATGAAGAATGCTTTAACTAGGTCGTGGGACATGTACTATGAAGCCAACATGGCTAGGATAGATGACATGATTCAGGATGCTGAGCTAGTGAAGCAGGTGGTTGATGAGAAAAGAAAAATAGAGAAGCAACCTAACAACCTATTGGATGATGTGAGGAAGTTTATGGATGAAATAAACAACATACTTCAGGAAAACTATAGGAAGATTCAGAAATTTGGTGAGTGGATGTGGGAGTGGTGGTGAAGGAAAGAGATGAGTTGAAGGATGAAGTACAAGTTCCGAAGAATAAAATGAGTGTGCTAAAGCAGCTGCAGAAGTCTCAAGCAGACATTATGAAGGTGAGGCAACAAAGATGGAATGAGGGCGCATAAAAAAGGGGATGATGGAAGGATGCTCTGAAGCAATAGAAGACATTTTTGTGCTGGTTTGTAAGTTGTGATCCTTTGAACTCTGTTCCAAACTCTTCTCTATTAATGAATTAAGGCAAGCCTTTTGTCTTTCTTTCAAAAAGTAATCTGGAATACATCCATTACATAATATTCATTCTATTTGTGCGTAAAGCAAACGAAGGGAAAACATGAATGGAATATAACAAACTATGCGAAATTAATTGTGCTATGCATGTCCAGCTCCCTCCGTCTCAAAATAGATGTCGCAAGTTTGTCAAAATTTGGATGAATCTTATGATATTTATTTTAAGACGGAGGGAGTAATATAAATCAACTAGTGAGGAGCCGCCCGCCCCGCTGCTCGAGTATGTTGCCCTCAGTAATCCGTGGGCGCCCGGTCGGCAACCTTCTATTGCCGGACGAGTTCTCTGCACAATTTCTGCTTTATTTTTTCAACTAGTTTTTCGCGCTAGGATCGTTCCATCGATCTTTCTTCGACCAGATGTGGAACCGCTTAGATTGAGTTGATACCGCACCATGGCCAGGGGTTGATCGCGAGGAGAGGTGGCGGTTGGGGGTGTAGAGGTAAAACTGCCAGGGGATTTGGGGCTCCCTCCCTAGGGTTTTGGTGGCGGCCTTGGAAATGGGAGGGATGTACCACAAGGTTGGGCTTTGCAAAAAGTTGCAAACTGCGGATCGATACATTAAGGCCTCGTTTGTTTTGTGGAGAAATCCAGGTTTGAATTGAGTTGATACCGCACTATCACAGAATCCATGTTTGACTAATCCCTCCTAACCCCTCCAAAACAAAGATGTTCGTCTAAGCCACCTAGATCGCCGGGGGTCGGTGTCGCTGCGTTCAATTCGCTCGTCTCTTCCGTCTAGAAATCGTTCCAAGGGTCAATTGGCGATTATTTATTTCTAACCCAAGAGTGTGTAACTGGATTTGTTTGACTAGGCAAAAAATACCGTGCGAGAATAAATGAATACCTTAGGCTCGCTGGGCTGAAATTTTTGCCTCGACGGGCTAGACGACGTGGACTAGACCACAATCCAGGTCAATCCCTACCTTCTAGAGCCTAAACTACCGAGGCCTAAAGATCTGTGTTTATATAGTTGGAAAATTATGCAAATAATCGTTCACATGTGTAACTAAGAAGCCGTGACAACGGACGGGCACTTTGCTAGTATAGGTTAATTTGCAACGACTTGAATGCTGTTTGGAGTTTTTTGTAAAAATCGATTTAAACTAAGCCGCAAACAGTAATTCGTGCAAGAGGGAGTATCTATCAATCAAATATACATAGGAGTGGTATAATCCCGAATATATACATTAGATAATATTAATTTTATATGTGCATAAAGCAAACGAAAGGAAAAACATACTTACTGATAAAAACATGAATATGGAATATAACACACTACACGAAGTTATTTGTGCTCTGCATGTCCAGCGTGAACTCGTATAATAAAACTACCGGTAAAGGAGCCGCCCGCGCGACCCGGTGCTCGAGTATGATGCCGGCCTCACTACTCCCTGGGCGCCCGGTCGGCGGCAAGCTCTTGTCGGAGAAGTTCTTGGAGCAATTTCTGCTTTATTTTTTCAATCAGCTCTTGGCGCCTGGCTAGTTCCATCGATCTTTCCTTCTGCGCCTCTTCTCCCAGACTGGCGATGAAGCTCGTCGGTTCTTGCTGCCGCTCTTGGCCTCTGCTTCCTGATGACTGCCCTTGCCCCTGAATCAACACGAAGCAGACAACCGGTTAGGCGTAAATCAGAAATGGATATCAAACAACAGCACCGGCCCGGGTATTTTGTTTTGGAAAACTGCCTTACCATGTCTCGATCAGAGAGGCGCTGAGGACGAGTTTTGCAACGCTGAAAGCTGAAACGGTAGATGATGAACTCGCTCGCTAGCTCTGGTAAAGTCGGTCGATGGTGATCAAATCTCGCCTTCACGTATGACTCTAGTCCATCTTGGTGGACGGCAGGGCCGCGGCTTATATGATGCAGACATCGTATCGACCTAGTCCGATCCGAGTCGGTAATGATCTCCGCTTCTTGTAGGAATCGATCCATCGAGTTCCTCCTCCCCCACAAGCCCAGGCTTGTAATAAGCTTGTTGGTGCTGTGTACGGACTCGATCGTGTCCCTCTCGGACTCTCGTCCTCTTGCCGATTTGTTTGTACGAGGTTAGTACGGAGTAGTAAATTGTTTTTGAAGGCATGTTTTTTCTTTCGGCTTACTGTTGAAAATACGGATCCACATAAGTCAAGATCGGACGTGCTAATTAGGAATGAAGTGGACAACACAATGGACTAGACGGACAGTCCGCTAGATGTATGTATGACTACATGCAAACTTAGGAAATGATACATAATTAGAAGACGAATCAGGATTAGCGGAAAGGAGGCGGACACGCCGGGAGGGTTTAGCAGACGTCCGCATGCATCCATAACCTAAACCCATCACCATCGGCCTTCTATGTCTCTTAACTAACTCTCACGAAACCAAGATTTCTCTATTCATATCGCTGCAGGGCATGGGTGACATAGAGAACATGGCCATGGCGGAGCCGGCCCTCGCACGGCGTCGAAATGAGCAGTGATGGAGCCGGAAACAGAGAAAGGGTGGTGCTAACTAATTGCATGCAAAAAAATTCTACTTGATTGCAACCAAAATTCAATGTAGTAAAAGTACATTGCTTCGGGTAGATAACAACATGCATAAATATATAATTGGGTAGTTGATGAATAAAAAGGAAAAAGCAATGCATCCTCTCTAGAAATACCATCATGCCATTGAGAAAGGAAGATGATACCGTTCCCCCGGGGATCGTTTCCTTCGATCCCCGGGTCACTCGCCAGATCGTTTCCTTCCTTATCTCTTCCTGGCGGTCCCACACAAGCGTTTTCTTATCTCTTCCTATTTCTCTGCTCTGTTCATTCCACTTTACGCCCCGCGCCACCGCAGCTGGTCCGCCTCACCTCGCCGCGCCGCTGCCGCAACGCCTCGTCACGCGACGCCGTAGCCTCACGCCGCCGCAACAACACGCATTGCTCGGCCCGATGCGCGCCGTCCCTTGGTCCACCGCAGCGCTCAAGCCATGGAGGATCTCTGAGCTCCGTCGCGCTTGCTCCGACGACCTCAGGCCACCGCACCCCTACCTCATCCTTCTCCTACAGTCGTCGCGTCCCCTCCAAGCTCTGCCGCTAGATTGACTGCTGGCTCGCAGGTTCCGTCGGGGAAGACGTCGCCAGAGTCGTTGCCTTGCTCTGCCTCCGACCTCCTCCCACATCGCAGTGCCTGGCTACTGACATGAGGTTGGCAATCTATGTGCTGCTGCTAGGGGATGTCGGGGATGCTACCGATGGCGGACTGTTTTGCTACATACGTTGCTACCGCAGTTTAGAGCGCTTGCTATTCTAGTACGTTATTTTTATGGCTGTCTTTACTACAAGCGTTTTGCTACCATGGCATATTAATTTTGCTATGTATAAATATATTTTTTGCTACTTCCGCACAAGTTTTTTGCTACAACCAATGTCTATGGTTTTGCTATGAGATCTTCGGCGAGAGTCTCCGGTGAAGTCTCTGGCGATGTCGTCTTTGCTACATTAGAAAAAACATTTTGCTACAACCGTTTTGTGGTTTTGCTACAACAGCATATTTTTTTGCTACGAGGTCTCCGGCGAGGTTTATCCCGGTGAGAGTCTCCGACGATGTCTCCGGCAAAGTCGGTTTTGCTACATTAGAATATTTTTTTGCTACAAGGTCTCCGGCGAGGCCTCCGGTGAACTCTCCGGCGAGGTCCGGTCTATTTGTTCTTTTTCTGAAACGAACCGTTTTCTGCTACATGTAGCAAAAGCAGGGCTATTTATAGCAAAAGCGGGTATATTTGTAGCAAAAATGGGATGAAGAGACAGGAAGCAGATCTAATCGTTGATCTGCCTCGATCGGACGGTTGGGGACCCGGGGGATGGAAAGTTTCCATCCCTCGGGGACGCATAGCACTGCCCATTGAGAAAGCATCGCAATTGACACATCATCATGTTTTATGAAGCGTAGTCTACTCCTCCACTTAAGACATCAATCTATATATATGTAGAACAAACATCATAAATATGAGCGAGAAATGATATAGAAGCTGAAATCAATAATAAATACTCCCTCCAACCCATATTAGTTGAATTTGTCTAGATTTGAATGAATCTAGACACTGTTTAGTATATAGGTTCATCCAAATTTTGATAAATCCAAGTCAACTAATATGGGTCGGAGGAAGTAACATTTACAAAAATGAATAATAAATAACATACAATTAACTTGTTAAGTGATGTTAATTGCTTTGGATAACTGGCATGCATGGATCAAACTCATAAATTGATTTTCGAAGCTCCGGATCAGCAATGATATCATCCATATTGGATTCAATGTGTACTCTTTTTTGTGGTTCTAAATGCGTATTGGAGGCAGAGGCATCTTTTTTTAGAATTTGACATCCTAGCAATTGACAGATTATTTCAAACAAAATAGTTATAATTTGAACATCAAAGATAAATTAACTACTAGTCTAATACTCTTTGTGCATATCCAGTAAAGAATTTAGGGGATGGAAATCTCACCTAGCAGTCTAGCACGTAGCAGCAGGTCGGGACGAACAAATCAAATTAAGGGCAGATTAGTGGAGGCGGGATGGAGGAGATCATGTGCAATTGGACAGTAATTTTGGTCTTTCGCTGCCCACTTGAAGTCTTGAACGCCGACGGGGATTTCTTGGCATCAAGGCCGCCTGCCTGCCGTCGGGGCGGCGGAGATGGGAACGAGGAGAAACCGAGATGAACAGCGCTGCGCCTGGTGCGAGTGCCGTTCTGGCTGTTTCCATCGATCGATCATGGGCAGCGGCAGCCGAACGGACCAGGCGGCAGGCAGCCTGCTTTCGTGGGCCAAGCGGTGCTACGATAGGCCACCAGTGCTAAGTTCACAGGCTGCTCATTTTTTCTCTATTTACCTCATACATGCTCCCTTGTTACATTGGGTTGGACTGGTGCTACAGCCCCGATAAAATCCGCCCCTAAAAATGAGGACGTACCCCGTCCTCTATTGACCACCTAATGATTACTATTACATCAATATCTTTTGACCACCTAATGACAACTATTGTCACCAAAGCGAGCCGCCGACAGCTGACGCGTCATTGTCACCGCTATCCTATCAAAGCCAGCCTAAGCCTAACGATTATTGATGATAGGCGAAAAGTCTCCGTGCATTAGCCCATAAGGACCAACACCTTAATTAGAGCCAAAGTCGTTCCCATTGAGAGAGGCTCAAAAGTCGGTGCAGATCCCTGACGCCTCCTCCAAAAATCCCTAGCCGCCGCCTCCTCCCCTGCCGGCGATCGACGGGGCCTCGCCTCCTCCGCTTCTGCTCACACGGGCGAGAGGAGGTGGAGACCTAGGACCTACATTCGACGTTCATCAAGGTCCCTAAAGTTAGCGTTTTTGTGGTGTCGTGGTGGTACAACTTAGATGCGGTGGATGCGCTACATCGAATAATGGTACCCCGGCTTCAACCCCATCTTGGCAACGGTTACGGTGTCAAGAAGCCTGTGGTATATGGTCTTTTCCGGGCGTGTGCTCCGACTTTGTGTGGTGTTGATGGTCCTGGAGGCCATGGACTGCGGCGGTGCGGATTGCTGCTGGTTTCTGGTGGATGGTGGTGGGTCCAGACGCTTGATAGGCGGTGGAGTTGGCCCTGGATCCGGCGCTGAAGATGCTTGGAGGGTTCCAGCATGTAACATCCCAGCATTTAGAAACCAACGAGGGATAGAACTAGAAATTTGTGCATTTGCATGCATTCATCTGTAAAATCAGGGTAAATTTTTCGCCAAACAAAATCCTAAAAAGATCAGAGTTTCTTTCACTATTTGAGGTAGGTTTAGCTCTTTATAGTGATTGCTATAAATTTTGACATGATCTTTAGGAATTTAAAGGATTTTGGGTAAACAATTTGAATTCAAGTTTAAATTTGAATCATTTGGAAAAGATTTGAAAATTAGAAGTAAATGATTTAGTTAATATTGTTTGAATATATAATATTTATTAAACAATAATGAGAATTTAAAAGAATACAAACATAATAATTTAAATAAGAAAGTATTTCTTATTTCTTTCCTTTATTCAATTACAACAATAGAAGTATAAATAAATATATCAAACAAGAATATTTATAGGAACAATTCTAAAAGAATAGAAAAATTAATTGAATAAAAGAATGATATTGCAAAGATTCTTTCCAAAGTAAATAAATGAATGATTACAATGAAACTAAATAAAGGAAACCTAAACTAATTTCTGTCTAATTCCTAATCTAGTCTTCTTAATCTTCAATGAATAATTTTATACATGTGAACACAAAAACAAACAAAAGAAAGAAAAGGGGTTAGATAGATTGCTCTTAGCCATGAACAGTAAAATGCACTGCTTAAATTGCATCATTGAGCAGCTAAAATGTAACAGGGGCAAATTTCACCAATGTGCAAATCTGTTCTTATCAAATTCTTGGCCTCAGTATAACATTATTGGCCTGGGGCAAGTTTCACCATTGCAGCAGAGGAAAATAGCCATAACAGGATAATACCAATTGCCATCCAAATCAATCCACAACTAAATATCAGCCATTGAAACTTGAGTCAAGTGGAGCCCACTGGTAAGCAGCTTGGTCACTGCATACATGATGTGTGTTGTCAACCCAGCAGCCGCAGCCCAATTCAAATAAAAGAGGTAACACAACCGCAACACAACTGCTAGCTACTATTCTCAGTTTCTTTCTATACCAGATCACCACCAAGCCATTAAGTGAAGGGTTTCGCAGCATAGTAAATCAAAATTTTCTACGGATGCGAACGGGGAAAGCCAAGATCTAATCTAGGAGATGCAAACAACGAGGGGGAGTAGATGAGATCTTCATACCCTTGAAGATTCGCACAGCGGAACGTTCGACGGAACGTGGGTGATGTAGTCGTACTCGCTTCTCCTCCTCGCGATCCGATTCGATCTAACACCGCAAGTGGCGATGCCTCCGAGAGATGCACACGTGCGGCACCTCGACGTCTCCTCATTCCTCGGTCCAGCAAGTGGGGTGGAGAGATGGATTGGATCTACAACGCGGAGGCGCGGTGCAAGCGGTGGAGAGTTTCTGCGGCAGGGCTTCACCTACGCGCAGTCGGGAGGAAGAGAGAGAGGAGGGGCAGCAGGGCGGCTAGGGTTGAGGAGGAGGTGTAGAGGAGGGGTGCGCCCCCAGCCCTCTTTATATAGAGGGGTGGGAGGCCAGCCCTAGCCCCTTCACCAAGCCCTAGGCCGGCGGCCAAGGAGGGAAGAGTAGGGGGTAAGTTTCCTCCCCTCCCTTGTAGAAGCTCCCCTAGGGTTTCCTAGGTGTTTGGCCGGCTGGGCCCTATGGGGCCTTGTGCCCCTGGCCCAATGCGGCCAGGGCACTCCCTCATAGGCTCATGCCCCCTCCCGGCAGGTGGGGCCATGTTGGTCCCCCTCCAGAAGGTTCTAGAAGCTTCCGGTACAATACCGATTAACCCGAAACAATTCCGAACTCCAAAAACTGCATTGCCTTTTATGAATCTTATTCTCCGGACCATTCCGGAACCTCTCGTGACGTCCTGGATCTCATCCGAGACTCCGAAGAAAAACTCATAAACCAATTATCCAATCTATCCTAGCGTCGAGACACGTTAAGTGTGTGACCCTTCGGGTTCGAGAATATACAGACATGATCTTCTATCAATAATCAACAGCGGGGTCTGGAAACCCATATTGACTCCCACACATTCATCGATGATCATATCGGATGAACCACGATGCCAGGATTCAATCAATCCCATATATATATATTCCCTTCGTCTCGCGATATTTTACTTGCCCGAGAGTTGATCGTCGGTACTGTCATACCTAGTTCAATCTCGTTCACAGCAAGTACTTTATTCGTTCCGTAATCTGATATCACTTTGTGATTAACTCCTTAATCACATGCTTGCAAGCGGTGTTGATATCGATTACCGAGTGGGCCCGAAGTGTTGGGCCACGCAGAGATAAAACAAAAAATTTCCTCTAACGTGGTGATCCCAAGATCTAGCTAAGGTAGAAGGCCACGAGGTTTACCACTAGACGCGCAGTTGCGGATTACTGATGAAGCGCGTCAGTTGATGCAGTGCAGTCCTCACGATCCGATCGTCCTGGTGCTGATCGCACAACGCCTTTGCTGGTATCCACACGTACAAGGAGGAGCACCGGCGGCGAACTGCTAGGTTCGGAACGGCGGCAGGACTGCTGTGGAGCTAGAGTTTCCAACACATGGAATGACCTAACCGAACAACAATTAACCCTTCTGGGTTACGGTGCTCCACTATATATAGGGAGTGAACGTGGGCTCTGCTCGCGTGACCCATTCACTAAAGCCCATATAACACTAGTCACCATGAGTCCAACTCACTAACTCAGTCCTAATCCGGTTCAGGTCCAACCCAACCAGATTACAGGTTCAGATCCAATCTGAACTTGCTCCCGCTCTTAAGTGTGTGACCCCGCAGGCTCATGGCTACTTGGACACGATTGGAGTCCGACTCTCAATCGATCAGTCGGTAGCGGCTCCTAGCAGAACGTGCCGACTCCCAAGTACCAAAGAGTCATGACGACTTGCCTTTCCAATGCGACTTACGCCCGAGTCCTTTTTGCCTCACGATATACCTTGTATGACTATAGGCGAATATTTGTCATCCCTTAAATAGTCCGACTCTCTTCTCGATCCGAGATAAGTGATTCACCCAACTAACTCTTAGTCGATCGCCTCGGTTAACACTTAACCGAGTCGTGCATGGCCATGCTTTCCGAATCATATCTCACGAGAGGGCCCAGAGAATATCTCTCCGAGTGGAGGGGCAAAATCCCATCTTGGTTATTCACATCACACAGCTTGATTCTCAGTCGAACCGAACTCTGCCTTTATAACTGCCCAGTTACGGATCAGCGTTTGATAGAACCTAAGTCGGTGATCCTCAACTCGGACTATGCAACAACCCCAGGTCTAAGGATTACATTGATTGAGATATACAAATGACAGCTAGTTCGTTGTACCTCAATATGGGTCAATCCGACTCGCTAAACTCTTTAGCCGAGTCTGTGTAAGTTGGAATAGCATCTCCATGCCCATGACAAGTGGAACCGAGTCATCAAGCCAACTTTCACATTGGTCTAAGTTGTGTGTCCAGCACAACTTCGATGACCAAGGATATTTAGTACAAACAACATGAATGCATAGTTCCACAACCGAATCACATATTCAATGATACACATCAGATGTTTATACAAGGACTACTTAATATCTTTATGAATACAATGGGAAATCTCATCATACATGATTGCCTCTAGGGCATATTCCCAACAGTCTCCCACTTGCACTAGAGTCAATCTTCTGACATCACATGTCTAAGCATCTAATGCCCATGGCTCTCAGGTGCGTCTCATGCTTCGGTTGTGGTAACGGCTTTGTCAACGGATCCGCAATATTTGCATTCGTGTTTACCTTGCATAACTTGATATCACCCTGATCCACGAACTGGCGAATCAGGTGGTACCGCATGAGTATGTGCTTGTTCTTCTGGTGTTGTCTAGGTTCCTTGGCTTGTGCAATAGCACCATTGTTGTCACAATACACGTCTAACGGATTGGACGAGCCCTAAACCACACCAAGATCCATGAGGAAATTCCTCATCCAAACAGCTTCCTTTGCTGCCTCCGAGGCGGCAATATACTCAGCCTCTGTTGTAGACGCAGACACAGTCTCTTGCTTGGAACACTTCCAGCTCACAGCACCTCCGTTTATAATAAACACGTATCCGGTTTGTGAACGAGAATCATCAGAGTCGGTAAGATAACTCGCATCCGTGTAACCCTTTACACTGAGTTCATCTTCACCACCATAAACCAAGAACATATCCTTAGTCCTTCTCAAGTACTTTAGGATATTTTTAGCCGCTGTCCAGTGGATCTCTCCAGGATCAGCCTGGTATCTGCTCACAACACTTAGAGCATAGGAAACATCCGGACTAGTACAAATCATGGCATACATGATGGATCCGACTGCAGAAGCATATGGAATCGCACTCATCCGACTTCGCTCATCAGTAGTCGAAGGACACTGAGTCTTGCTAAGTTTTACACCATGGGACATCGGTAAGAACCCCTTCTTAGACGATTCCATGTTGAACTTCTTCAACACTTTGTCCAAATAAGTACTCTGACTCAATCCAATGAGCCTCCTTGATCTATCTCTATAGATCCGGATTCCGAGGATGTATGTTGCCTCACCCAAGTCTTTCATTGAGAAACTCCTTTCCAATGATTCCTTGGTTTCTTGCAACATCTGGACATCATTTCCAATCAGTAATATGGCATCCACATATAAGATTAGAAAATTTACTTTGTTCCCACTAAACTTCTTGTACAAACAAGAATCATAATCACTCTTGATGAAGCCAAACGATTTGACTACCTCATCAAAGTGAATATTCCAACTCCGAGATGCTTGCTTCAACCCATAAATGGATTTCTGAAGTTTACATACTTTGTCAGCATTAGCCGGATCGACAAAACCCTCGGGCTGTATCATATACACGTCCTCGGTTAAATTTACGTTAAGGAAAGCCGTTTTGACATCCATCTGCCATATCTCGTAGTCGAAATAGGCCGCTATAGCTAACATGATCCGAACTGATTTAAGCATCGCTACGGGCGAGAAAGTCTCGTCGTAATCAACTCCTTGAATTTGTCGGAACCCCTTCGCGACAAGACGTGCTTTATAGATTGAAACATTTCCATCCATATCAGTTTTCTTCTTAAAGACCCATTTGCACTCGACGGGTCTTGCACCGTCTGGCAGATCAACCAAGTTCCAAACTTGATTTTCATCCATGGACTTTAACTCGGATCTCATGGCTCCAAGCCATGACTCGGAATCAGATCCCACCATCGCTTCCGAATAATTTGCCGGCTCATCACTGCCTAACAGTAACACATCACGAACACTTCGTAATCTTGCCGATCTTCGTAGTACAAGTGCTGCTGCCGGCTCAGCTACCACGACCGGCTCAACCTCCATGGTTTTTGTCGACTCGCTACTAGCCGGTTCCTCTCGAATTTCTTCGAGCTGCACCGTGCTCCCACTTACTCCCCGACTGAGAAACTCTTTCTCAAGGAAGACACCGTTCCGAGCGACAAACACTTTGCCCTCTTCTCGGTTGTAGAAGTAGTAACCCAAGGTTTCCCTCGGATATCCCACGAAAATACACTTATCCGACTTGGCTGTAAGCTTGTCCGACTGAAGTCGCTTGACAAATGCTTCACAACCCCAAATCTTAAGAGAAGACAAACTCAGCTTTTTGCCTGTCCACATCTCATGCGGTGTCTTCTCTACCGATTTTGATGGTACTCTGTTTAGTGTGAATGCCGCTGTTTCTAGACAATAACCCCAAAATGATAAAGGCAGATCTGTCTGACTCATCATTGATCGTACCATGTCTAACAAGGTTCGATTCCGCCTTTCCGAAACACCATTCCTTTGTGGCGTTCCTGGCGGAGTAAGTTGAGGAACTATTCCACAACTTTTCAGATGGTCATCAAACTCATGGCTCATGTACTCGTCTCCTCGGTCCAACCGAAGAAACTTTATTTTCTTGCCGAGTTGATTATGTGCTTCATTCTGGAATTCTTTGAACTTTTCAAAGGATTCCGACTTGTGTTTCATCAAGTAGATATATCCATACCTACTCAAATCATGAGTGAAGGTAATGAAGTACTCATAACCACCCCTGGCTGTCGTGCTCATTGGTCCACATACATCACTATGTACTAGTCCCAACAAGTCAGACGCCCTTTCGCAACTCTTTGCAAAAGGTGTCTTGGTCATTTTGCCGAGTAGGCAAGATTCGCATGTCTCAAACGACTCCAAGTCGAACGAAGTTAGGAGTCCATCATCATGGAGCTTCTTCATGCATTTCCAACTTATATGACCAAGCCGACAGTGCCAAAAGTAAGTCATATTCAGATCATTTGGTTTCAAACTTTTAACATTTATGTTATAAACCGACTCACCATCAAGATTCAAAATAAATAACCCGTCCTGGACGGGTGCAAAGCCGTGAAACATATCATTCAAATACAAAGAACAACCATTATTCTTGATATTCGACTCATAGCCTTGCCTCATCAAACATGAAGCAAAAATAATGTTTCGACTGAGCACTGGAACATAATAACAATTATTCAGTTCCATAATGAATCCGGAAGGTAAATGAAGTTGCATCGTGCCGACTTCTAACGCAGCAACTCTTGCTTTGTTGCCGACTCGAATATCAACCTCGCCTCTTGCTACGCTCCTAGTTCTTACCAGTCCCTGCAACGAGTTGCAGATGTGAATAACTGATCCGGTATCATATACCCAAGAACTATTAGGTGCATCAGCAATATATATGTCTATAACATTGCAAACAAGTGTACCTGAGTCGGAAGTCATACCTCCACTCTTGGCTTTATCGGCCAAGTACTTGATGCAGTTCCTCTTCCAGTGGCCATCCGCCTTGCAGTAGAAGCAAGTGGATCCGGCTGAAGGAGATGGCTTAGTCCCTGAGGAAGCGCTTGGGACCGGGTCCTGAGCCTGCTTTCCTCCTGACTTAGCCTTCTTCTTAGTCCAAGAACTCTTCTTGAACTTAGCCTTATTCTGCACCATCAACACTTGACTGGCGCCCTTCTTGAGATCCGCCTCTGCCTGCTTGAGCATCCCATGTAATTCAGTGAGCTTCTTATCCATACCATGCATGTGGTAGTTCGAAATGAACTACCCATATGCACTAGGAAGAGAGTTCAGAATTATATCCGTAGCGAACTCTTCGCTTATGGGGTAGCCAAGCCTCTCCAAAGATTGCACGTAACCAACCATTTTGATCACATGCGGACTCAGTGGATCACCATCCTTAAGCTTGCAACTCAGCAAAGCCTGAGAGACTTGATACCTCTCAGTCTTCGCCTGAGCCTGGAACATACTTTTGAGTCTTTCGATCATATCGTAGGCCTCAACATGCTCGAACTGCTTTTGCAAGTCAGGTTCCATGTGAGCAAGCATAAGACAGCTAATATCCGTGGACTCATCCTTAGCCCGACGGTAGGCATTGGTGGCTGCGACAGTCGCATTCTCATTCGGCTCATCTGGAAGTGGGTTGTCTAGGACATGGTCCTTCTTTTCTTGTTTGAGAACAATTCTCAGATTTCGATACCAGTTGGTAAAATTAGTGTCGTTCAGTTTATCTTTCTCAAGGATAGTTCTCAACGCAAAACCGGATATATGAGAGTGACTGCTACTTGGTGCCATGATCTACAACAGAAAATATGCAAAACATTTAAGACATGTATTCATAAAAGAGCAAGCATATTAAACATTTTAATATTTTGTGCTCCCACTAGAACCAACACCCCTCTGATGGTTGCTTAGTGATTCAGGATCCTAAATAAGCAAGTAGGCTAGTGAGCTTTAGCATCACCGCTAGCCTCCAAGTGATCTAGGTAGACAACTCCTTGTCAATCGTATCTCATACGACTCCTGTTGGACGGGTGGCATCACATGCCACGGCTCCCATCCGACTTTTCCCCGAGCCCCACAACCGTTGTGATAGACCCGTCTAGCTTACCGAGTGTTTCCGCAGTAAGAGTCCGACTCGAACCCACCTAGTCGGAAAGAATTGGCAGCACCTCAATTTTATGAGCCCACTACCAAAAATGTCCGACTTGTGATGGTGCAAACACCGGCGGGAAAACCGACTAGACCTTTTTTGAGGGATTAAATTTTACCGACTATCTAATAGAGGTAAAACAGAGACATAACAATAACACAAAATAAAGCAATTATAATGTGAAATGGTGTGGCTCTCTTCATGGTGATCTCCATCTCCACAAAGCCTGTAATCCGACTCGTGCCAACTCTTATCACTTGTCGTCTTACTCCATGTCGCCGACATGTACAACGCCTTGCATGCCTTCCGGGTTCTCCAAACAGCTACACTAGCTTAGTAAAGTAAATTACATAGAGAATCTGACACGCAGGTCGTTATACAATAAAATGACAGCACCTAGGCTCCAACCGGCTGACAAAAACCGTGATTCGCAGATCACGTATGGATTACACACATACATCACATGCACATGAACCATACCATTCACAACTTCCTGCAAAAACAAGTTATGCATAGATACAATATCTAAAGGCATTGTGAAACTCGCAACGACATCTAAGGCGCTACGACAGGGCGAAGCCGGCGGTCCCGACGATTTTTCCGAAAACATAGATCTCATCTACGATCCGAACATGGATTCCAACCATCGTTCCGATTCGATCAAACTCTTTGATCTTCGATCACCGCGTTTGGATTTACGTGTCACAGTCTATCCCGATGGCGGAAGCCGAGCGGTAGGGGTATGTCGTTCCACGACCTTAGCAGTATGATCACGGAAATCAGATCTACCATTCCCCGAGTACAGTTGATCCAATCAACCTCGTACAAAATCGATCTATCTCATAGATCGACCACCAAAACAGCACATAGATCTCATCTACAGCCTACCGCATATCACATATGCGAGATCTCGAGCCTAAAACCAGAAGCTATCGCTCTGATACCACTGTTGGGCCACGCAGAGATAAAACAAAAATTTTCCTCTAACGTGGTGATCCCAAGATCTAGCTGAGGTAGAAGGCCACGAGGTTTACCACTAGACGCGCAGTTGCGGATTACTGATGAAGTGTGTTAGTTGATGCAGTGTAGTCCTCACGATCCGATCGTCCTGGTGCTGATCGCACAGCACCTTTGCTGGTATCCACACGTACAAGGAGGAGCACCGGCGGCGAACTGCTAGGTTCGAAACGGCGGCAGGACTGCTGTGGAGCTAGGGTTTCCAACACATGGAATGACCTAACCGAACAACGATTAATCCTTCTAGGTTACGGTGCTCCACTATATATAGGGAGTGAACGTGGGCTCTTCTCGCGTGACCCATTCACTAAAGCCCATATAACACTAGTCACCGTGAGTCCAACTCACTAACTCAGTCCTAATCCGGTTCAGGTCCAACCCAACCAGATTACAGGTTCAGATCCAATCCGAACTTGCTCCCGCTCTTAAGTGTGTGACCCCGCAGGCTCATGGCTACTTAGACACGATTGGAGTCCGACTCTCAATCGATCAGTCGGTAGCGGCTCCTAGCAGAACGTGCCGACTCCCAAGTACCAAAGAGTCATGACAACTTGCCTTTCCAATGCGACTTACGCCCGAGTCCCTTTTACCTCACGATATACCTTGTTAGACTATAGGCGAATATTTTTCATCCCTTAAATAGTCCGACTCTCTTCTCGATCCGAAATAAGTGATTCACCCGACTAACTCTTAGTCGATCGCCTCGGTTAACACTTAACCGAGTCGTGCATGGCCATGCTTTCCGAATCATATCTCACAAGAGGGCCCAGAGAATATCTCAGGTCTAAGTCGGTGATCCTCAACTCGGACTATGCAACAACCTCAGGTCTAAGGATTACATTGATTGAGATATACAAATGACATCTAGTTCGTTGTACCTCAATATGGGTCAATCCGACTCGCTAAACTCTTTAGCCGAGTCTGTGTAAGTTGGAATAGCATCTCCATGCCCATGACAAGTGGAACCGAGTCATCAAGCCAACTTTCACATTGGTCTAAGTTGTGTGTCCAGCACAACTTCGATGACCAAGGATATTTAGTACAAACAACATGAATGCATAGTTCCACAACCGAATCACATATTCAATGATACACATCAGATGTTTATACAAGGACTACTTAATATCTTTATGAATATAATGGGAAATCTCATCATACATGATTGCCTCTAGGGCATATTCCCAATACGAAGTATATCTCTCCGACTTGGGAGGGACAAATCCCACCTCGATACATACAACCCAACAGGTACTTTCCGATCACCTGAGAGACACCTTTATGATCACCCTCTCATAGGATGATGTTTGATGACCTCAAAGCTTTCTTCCGATACCAGGGAGTTGTATTATCTCATGGTCTAAGGAATACAATATTTAACATAAGAAAAGCTTCACAAAGATGAACACGATGACACGATCTAATTGCTCCGCTTAGTTTGGGTCTGTCCATCATATCATTCTCCCAATGATATGATCTCATTATTAATCGACAACTCATGTCTATGGTTAGGAAACCTTAACCATCATTAATCAATGACCTAGTCCATAGAGGCATACTAGGGACACGGTGTTGTTCACAAACCACACAAGTATTAAAGTTTCCGCTTAGTATAATTCTAGCATGAAATAATAAACTTTATCATGAAAAAGAATTATAATAATAACATCTTTATTATTGCCTCTAGGGCATAATTCCAATAGTCTCCCACTTGCACTAGAGTCAATAATCTAGTTTACATCTGGCAACAATCTAACACCCATGGCACTAAGGTGCTGATCATGTTTTGCACGTGGAAGAGGTTTAGTCAATGGATCTGCGACATTCAGATCTGTATGTACTTTGCTAATCTTCAGATCTCCATCTGCTATATAATCTCGGATTATATGAATCTTGCGGTTGATATGCTTGGTCTTTGGATGATATCTTGGTTCCTTAGCTAGTGCTATGGTGCCAGTGTTGTCACACAATATCTCCAGTGGGTCCAAGGCACTTGGAACCACGCCAAGCTCACTGATGAAGTTCCTGATCCAAACTCCTTCACTTGACGCTTCTGCAGCAGCCATGTATTCCGCTTCTACTGTAGATCCCGCGATCACGCTTTGCTTGCAGCTTCTCTAGCTCACAGCTCCTCCATTCAAAATATAAACGTATCCTGTCTGAGATTTAGAATCATCCTTGTCGGTGTCGAAACTAGCGTCGACGTAACCCTTTACGACGAGTTGTTCATCACCTCCATAGACTAAGAACATTTCTTTGGTCCTATTTAAATACTTTAGGATGTTCTTCACGGCTGTCCAGTGTTCCACTCCTGGATCACTTTGGTATCTGCTCGCCAAACTAAGAGCATTGGACACATCCGGTCTAGTACACAACATGGCATACATGATAGAACCTATGGTCGAGGCATAAGGCACTTTGCTCATAGCTTCTCTATCATTTACCGTAGCTGGACACTGAGCCTTGCTCAATATCTTACCTGACAATATAGGCACTGAACCTTTCTTTGCCTTATCCATTCTGAACCTTTTCAGAACTTTGTCTAGGTATGTACTCTGTCTTAAAGCTATCAGGCGTCTTTGTCTATCTCCATAGATTTTGATGCCCAATATATAAGCAGCTTCACCTAGGTCTTTCATTGAAAAACACTTGTTCAAATAACTCTTCACATCGTTAAGCATGTTAATGTCATTTCCAATAATCAATATGTCATCCACATATAGTACCAGAAACGTCACTGAGCTCCCACTCACTTTCTTGTAGATACAAGCTTCGTAGCAATTTGGAAAAAATCCAAAGCTCTTGATCACTTGATCAAAATGAAGGTTCCAACTCCGAGATGCTTGCTTCAGTCCATAAATGGAACGCTGAAGTTTGCACACTTTATCAGCATCCTTAGGATCGATAAAACCTTCAGGTTGCATCATATACAACTCTTCATCAAGGTTGCCATTGAGGAACGCTGTCTTGACATCCATCTGCCATATTTCATAATCATGAAACGCAACAATTGCTAATAAAATCCGAATGGACTTAAACATCGCTACAGGAGAGAAAGTCTCATCGTAGTCAACACCTTGAACTTGTCGAAAACCTTTCACAACAAGTCGTGCTTTATAGACGGTAACATTACCATCCGCGTCCGTTTTGTTCTTGAAGATCCATTTGCACTCAACGGCCTTTCGGTCACTAGGAGGTTCCACCAAAGTCCATACTTGGTTTTCGCTCATGGATCCCAATTCGGATTTCATGGCCTCTAGCCATTTCTCAGAGTCTGGGCTCATCATCGCTTCCTCATAGTTCGCAGGTTCACTGTCATCTACTAACAAGACAGTTAAGACAGGGTTGCCGTACCACTCAGGAGGGGCACGCGACCTTGTCGACCTGCGACGTTCAGTAGTAGCATCGTCCGAAGCTTCATGATCCTTGTCATTATGAAAGAACATGTTGGGCCCCCATGTGTGGTTTTGATAATTAATGACAATCTTTATGGACTAATGTGTGTATTAAGTTATACTTGTAGGATTTGTCCATTGGCATCGCTTAAAGCATGTGTTGGCTTCAAGTTCGATGAAATGCAAAGAAGATATGTTGGGCAAGCTCAATATGCGAGGTCGATGATGAGGAATTAAGAAAGGCGTTCCATCTTGAGAAGGGCAAGATCGTCTACATCGAGCTCAAGTGGAATGCTCAAGTCAAAGGTATAATCTTGATAGGTTTTCTCTTTTGCTGGTCTCCTGTTGTGTGTAGGAGACCGGGTTTAGGATAGATAACCGTACTATCAAGAGGGGCTCTCGTATGAGCAATTCGATCACATCGTTCGGAGAGAGCTCAAACCTTTGCACACTTGCATCATCGTATTTGGTTGTTATTTGGTCTTATCCATGTGATGATATAGAGTTATGGAATGATGAGTAAGAGACCAAATGTTGTTCGGAGTCTCGGATGGGATCCGGGATATCACGAGAAGATTCGGAATGGTACGGAGAATAAGATTCATATAAGGAAAGTCCTGTTTCGGAGCTAGGGAATGATTCCGGTGTTTTCACCAGGAATGTTCTAGAAGGGTCCGGAAGGTCCGGCACTCCGGAGGGGAAGGGTACATGAATGTGTCATGACAATATGGAATGATTGCATCATGTACTAGGTATCATGGCTGGGAAAAATAAAGGAAGAATTCAAATCCTAGTTTAAAAGTCAAACGCCAATTTGCAAAGTCAAACGACAAGTTTGCTTGGTGGAGGGAGAGTAGGAAACCTACTTAGGGAGGAAGTCCTACTGCCTCCACCCGCCAGCCAAGGAGGAGGAGTTGGAGGAGGACTCCCTCCTCCCAATCGCGCCTCCCTCCCACTTATAAAAGGAGGGGCAGGGGTGCCCCTCTTCCCTACACCTCTCACACCCCAAACCCTAGCCCCAAGTCGCCGGCCACCTCCAGTGTAGCCGCCGCCTAGGGCATCCTCTAAGTCGCCGAGTTAGGGTTTCCCCAAACCCTATCGGCCGGCCATGCTCTCCCCTTGGTGCCTCTAAACCCTAGATCACCAAGGCCCTCTCTCATACTCCACCATACTCGCTCCGACTTAAGGCGAAGCCCTACGAGATCTCCCCTCTACTTCCGGTACCACACCGTCGTGCTGCCGGAATCGCGAGGAGAGTGCTACAACCTCTGCTGCCTGCTGGAACAAGGGAGAGGAAGGTCTTCATCGAGTACCGAACATGTGACCGACTGCGGAAGCGCTGCCGGAACGCAGCGCCGGAAGGATCGTCTACGCGATCTTGAGATCGGCAAGAGTACGACTACATCACCCACGATAATCTTCTCTCGTTAACCGCTTTGGAATCTTCGAGGGTGAGTTCCTCTATCGACTCGTTGCTACAATCTAGTAGATAGATCTTGGCTTGTTTGTTTGCATGCGGTAGAAAATTTTTGTTTTCCATGCTACGAACCCCTACATATCCATGTGACGATATAGAGCTTGTGGTAATCTCCATAACAAGCTCTTGTTCATCTAAATCGGATCTCCCATTTGTATCTTGTTGCGATTTTGATTTATGCGGCTTTTCGGTTTCTCACCAAGTGAGGTATATCACATTATTCTACTTGATACTTTCTAACTTGGTGATAATCAATATTTCTGTTTCATTGGGAAGCCCTTGTCGCCCTCTATCCAACGCAATTTGAATCGGGTCAATCGGAGCTTCCAGTCAAAAGTTATTTCCGTTTGAATATTTGCATGTCAGTCTCTTTTCTGGGCCGAGCGGTAGTACCGCTCGGACGGGCCGGTACTACCGCCCGGGCCTGAAAACGGCATGTTTTCCTTCTGTCTCGCTAGGTACCCAGATCCGGTACTACCGGCCGGCCCGGTAGTACCGCCCGGGTGGGCCGGTAGTACTGGCCGGCCCAGTATCTTTTCCTAGGTTCGCTCAGATCTAGATCCAGTTTTCGCGACCACTCGCGCGCGCTGCCATCGCCCGTCCCGCTCGCGCCTGCGTTGACCTGCCCGCTCGCCCTGCGCTGGCCCGGCCTGCATGCGCTGCTGCTGGGCCTCGCACTGCTACGCGCCTCACGCCGCGCCGCTCGCGCGCCTGCCTCCCATCCCGCGTCCGCACATCTGCTAGCCCCGCTTGCTCCGCATCTGCACGTGTGCGCTGCGCAAGCGCTGCTGCTGCGCGCTTGGCCAGCTGCTGCGCACTGCAGCCGCTGCGCTGCACTGCAGTTGCCAAGCCTGCTGGCCGCTGCTCGCATGCGCGCGCACGCGTGGGCCCATGCGGGCCCCGCTGTAGCTGCTCTCTGCTGCTGCATGCACTGCCCTGCTACTGCTGCTTTCTCTCTCTAGCTCGCTCGTTGCTGTCTGGTTCGTTGGTCCGGTAGTACCGGCCCAATCCGGTACTACCGGACCGTCCAGAAAAATACCCCAACGGCCATTTTTTGGCTAGCCCTATATAAGTCTTTTGTCCATTTTCATTTAGGTTTACCTCTTTCTCCATCTCTTGTCCAAGCTTTTCCCCCATTTGCTTTACTCTTTAAGCTTGATTTCTACACACCCCTCCATTGATTCTTGCATATATTTGAGGGGTTGTTGGAGGTGATCTAGATCTACGTTTTGACCAAACCAAAACATCTCTTTGTGAGTGTATCTTTGGGGATCTAGATTTTGGGGGATTTGTGTCTCTCTTTGATTCCTCCTCTCTTGTTCCCCCAATAGCTTTAGTAGCTTTGTTGGAACTTGAGAGTGAGGGATTTGAGCATCTTTGTGGTGTTCTTTCCATTTGCATTTGGTGCATCGGTTTGAGTTCTCCTCGGAGGATTTGGTTTGAATTGCTCATTGGAGCTTGTCCCTCTTGGGTTCTTGGAACCCTGGACGGTTTTGTGGCCTTGGTGGTATTGTAGCCTTGGTGGCATTTGTTGAGGCCTTTTGTGGCGTTTGTTGGGAGCCTCCAATTAAGTTGTGGAGTTGTGCCCCAACCTTGTGAGAGGTTCCGGTTGCCACCGACAAGTGCACTGATAGTGAAAGCGTGGATCGATCCCATTGGGGTGAGATTCACCGGAGAATAAGGGAGGCCTTTTGTGGCGTTGGTGGTTTGATACCACCCCCTCTCCAAACGAGACGTACTCCATGTTGGGAGGAACTCGGTAAAATATCGGTGTCCCCGCGTGCCTCGGTTATCTCTATACCCGAGCTCTTTACTTATGCACTTTACATTGTGATAGCCTTCGTGCTTGAAGTAATATATATCTTGCTATCATTTTGTTGCTTGTATTTCTTAGCATAAGTTGTTGGTGCACATAGGTAAACCTTAATTGTTTCTAGGTTGTGCTTTACAAAGTAAACACTAGTTTAATTCCGCCTTTGTTGAGCCACTCTAGGAAAAGTTTTAATCGCCTATTCACCCCCCCTCTAGGCGACATCCGTATCCTTTCAATTGGTATACGAACCCGGTCTCTCATTTTAGGCTTCACCGCCTTGAGAGTAAAGATGTCGGCTAGAGGATTAGTGCACAATGACATGTTCACATTCGATGGCACAAATTATGATATATGGAAAAATTGCATGCTCATTCATTTTCGGGACATGGACCCAAATTTGGAGCGTATTGTAGATATAGGTTTTTCTCCTCCAATGGATTTCAAAAATCTATCTAGTGAGGATGAGGAAAACTTATATCTCGATGCTCAAGCTTCTAATGTGCTTGTTAATGCTTTGAGCTATGTAGTTACATCTTCAATCATTCCTTTTTGGAGCGCTCATGAGTTATGTACAAAACTTCAAGATAAATATATTGTGTCCAACATTATTGAGGATGATTGTGTTGCTTCCACTTCCGGTCGAGATGAGTTCTCATCCTCTACCACTTCACCAACATGTGACTTCTCACAAGGTAATGATATGGTGAGTGGTGATAGAAATTGCAATTTGGATAGTGTGCTTACTATTTGTAATCCCTCATCTCTATCTAGTTGCAATGATCTATCTTTGGACCTTAGCACTTCTAGCACTCAAAACTCCTTACATGCTTGTGTTAATAGTCCTTGCATATCATGTAGAAATGACTTGAATAAATCTCATGATGATATGCTCTTGTTGTCTTGTTGCCATGATAAAAATGCTTCTATTTCCTCTAGTGCTTGTGTTGCTAACCATGTAGAGGAAAATGAAGATTCTATGGGCCAAGACAAGGTCTTGAAGAGAGCTACAAGTGCAATATCATCATCACCTTCCTCCGGTTCTCACATATGCCTTATGGCTAAGGGAACAAAGGTAACCTTTTTGGATCCCATTGTATCTCATGATGATGATGAGGTTGAAAATGATAATGATGATTATAGAGGTAAGTATGATATTACCTCTATTAAGAAAATGGGAGAGGTTGTATTTGGCGCTCTCTTCAAAATAAAATTGCTTCCTCCAACTTTCTTGAAATCTTGAATTATGCTATAGAAGGAAATGATCTTATTGAGGAGCAAGAAAACTTAATTGATGAACAATTTGCGCGTGAGCGTAATTATGCTAGTGAAATTGCTCAACTAAATGACTCCCTTGAAGAAGAACAAACCACCAAAGAATCTCTTGAGGAGACTTTCACTCTAGAATTATCTAGAGTAAAAGAATACCATGATAGAGAACTTGTGGTGGCAAACTCCTTCAAGTTTAAAAATGATGAACTTGAAGTTGCTTATGCTAAACTTGTTGAGGATTGTAAGCTTCTTGATAATGGCTCTCGGGTTGTTAAGAGGGAGCTCATCAAACTCACCGAGTCGCATGAGCAACTTAAAGCTTCATATTCAAAAGAGCTTGCCAAGTTGCCCTCACCTCTCGCTAATAATGATGATGCTTGTGCTACTAACTCTATTTCTTGTGAAGCATCTATTTTGGAGGAGAATGTTGAGCTAAAGGCTCAACTTGCGTTGCTAACTAGCAACTATGGGAAATTAGAAGAAAGTCATGTTAATCTCTCAAGCTCGCATGAGGATCTTCTAGTCTTCCATGGTAGGCTAAAGTTAGCTCATGAGGCCATCGTGTCAAAGGAGCTCAAGGCTCAAGTCACTTCTTTGAAGAATGACTTAAAAAGGGTCATCAAGGGAAGGCCGCACTCAACAAAATCTTGAGTGTGCAAAAATCCCCCAATGACAAGAGTGGGCTTGGATTCAACTCCAATATCAAGAACAAGTCCACTATCAAGTTGAAGCACAAGGACAACAAGAAGAATGGCCAAGATCAAGTCAAGAATCCGACCAACATTGTTTGCTTCAAGTGCAAGGAATAAGGGCACCATGTTAGATCTTGCCCATTGAAGAAAAAGCCTCTTAGTGTGAAGCAACAAGGGAAGCGGCCTCAAGATCCACCTCAAGTCATTAATGGGCCTCTTCCTAAGAGGACTACTCGAGCTCTTCCTCGAGTTGTGGCTTCACCTAAGAAGAAAGATGGCAAGAGTAGAACTTGCTACATATGCCGTGAGAAGGGGCATATTTCTTCCGCATGCACTATTGGTAACTCCTCATCCCATCCTATCTTGATTGATGATTCTTATTCTCTTTGTAAGGATGAGGTTGGCAATGTGTTTTCCAAATTTGTTTGTGCCCAATGTGGTATCAAGAAAAGATCCATTTGGGTTGCCAAGCCTATTGTGACTAACCTCTTAGGACCCAACTTGGTTGGGGACCAACAAGCCAAAACTTGATCAATAGGTGTGTTTCGGAGGGCATTGGAGTCTTGGCTACATTATGAAGAATTGAGGGATCTTCATCAATTATTATTGTCAAGCCAAGCCATTTTGATTATCTTGATTATATTATATTTCCAATGTTCCTCCTTGCGGTAACATATGCTAAACTCTTTACATTGAAAGTTACTCGCCCCCTTGTGCATGTGTTGGTTTTGTATCTTCCATGCTTTTGTACATGTTGTGCTATCCACTTAATTATCTTGAGATATCAAGCATATTTGTGTATGATTAGGTGGCACACCATGTATGTGTGTTTCTTATGTTTGAGCCTTAATTGATTATATTTGATATCTTATTTGGCTCTTGTGAAAGATTAATGGATTATCCCATTTTGGGGGAGTGTTATGCTTGGGCATTCCACAATCCTAAAATTTTGTATACATGAGGAATACTACCTAGTATTTATATTGGATTATTGTCTAGTCTCTATGTGGTATAATTTTCATGAGAAATTTAAGTTGTATAATGTCCATTAATCATATCTATTTGTATCCTTTTGCCTCGGGTTGGATTTATGGTAGTATCACATTATGGGGGAGTCATACGCTTAGTGCATATCACAATCCTAGAAAATGTGAATATTTGAGGTTGTGTCACTTAGAATTGATATTGATAATTATCTAGCGTCTATGTGACACATTTGATCATACAAGTTCCAATTTGCTTGAATGCCTTTATTGATCTTATTTTGGATCTTGTATATGAGAATGGTTCTTGGTATGTGTTTCCTCATATTTAGATATATATATCCTCATGGAAACCATTTGCTTCAAGTTACTCTAATCACTAGTGATTGAGTGACTATTGGAAGCTACCAAGAATCTTGTTTGAAGTATCATGCTCAATTCTTATATTTAGTTATATGCTTCTTGTTGTGTGAATATGATCTTGGATATCCATGCAAGCTACCTTGGGAAATTTATTCCCAATATTTCTTGTCCTTGGACAATGAGTACTAAATTATGGTAGAATTTATTGATCATATTCACTTTGGCCTTTGCTTAATATTATCCTATACTAGCGGAATGCCCGTGCGTTGCATCGGGAATAAAATTTAGATATCGTTTTAGAAGCATCGAAGTATGACTCCTATAATGTTAGCGTTAAAGATGTCGATTCTTTCTTGGCGGTTATCTTCTCACACTTAAGACGACGCTATCTAGTTTTTTCGCCATGTACCCTGAGTGTGGAGGTATTGGATATATGGCGGGAGCCCATCTGTTAGGCAATGGATAGTAAAGTACTTCTTAATGTCCTTGATCATATTGTCCTTGAGTTTGTAGAAGGGCAAGTTCTTCCTCTCGCCTTGGAGCTCCCTCTATAATATTACTTTCATGTCGGTGTCCTCATCTGGTTTGTCCATCTCGCCACCGACATCTACGCATGCCTTCAGCATTGACTTGATGATGTCGATCACTCTATCCAAGATGATCTCATCGCTGTCGTCGGCCCAGCTGCCACTATTAACTCGTTCTTTTCGGTCCATCCACCATCTTAATTGTAAGTGAACTCATCTTATCGAGACCAGGTCTAGATGGAAAAGAACTCATGGACCCCGCATCTGGTGCCACTTACAAAACTTGTATCGGCCATATCCTATATACTAAGTACTACTCTCCCTGTTTCGGAATATAAGATGTTTTAGCCATTTTCTAAAACACATGTATCTAGATAATTTTTAGTGTGTAGATTTACTCATTTTGTTCCGAATCTACACATTATTTTAGATACATGTGTTTCAGGAAAAATAAAAAATATCTTATATTTTTAAATGGAGAAAATACATCTATTTACAATTATTGGACATTTTGGTAAATTAAATTACTTTGGCCTACCTGGCTAAGCCTAAAAGTCTAAGAACTAAGATGGAGCCAATATTGCTGGTTGCTAGTACAAACAAATGAAAAAAAATCGGAGTGCTCTAGGTCCTAGTCCTAGGGAGAGGAGTAATAATAAAGAAAAAAGAAATAATCCGGTTCGTTGCGATGTCGCCCACACAGTCAACGCTCCTATTCTCTCCCATCTATACCTAATAATAAAGGAAGGAGTGTTTCTTGTAGTACCTACACTTTTTTGGACTATTTTGCCCTCCCACGAAACCACATATTACCTAGAAAGAGCAAACCACGTATTACTACCAATTCTACCGGTAAGTTAAAAAACCGTTCGCACTTTTATTTGGTTTGGCCGGGATTGATGGATCGGAGTAGTTGGTGAAAGCGCGCAGGAGCCGAGGTGACCATGGAGAGGCGGCGAGGTCAAGTAGGGCTATCGGTCGTGGCTCTCTGCTGCCATGCCTCCCTTCCTCAACCATGGCATCCGTGGCCGCCCACCACAATAGCCAGTCGCCAGTGCCTCCCCGCATCATCGGACACATCCACGACGACGAAAACGACAGGTAGGATTTCCTCCCAATTTTCTTAGCATCAGTTGATTTTGTTCTTTGAATTTGCTACCTAGCTCGATTTCTGGTTCTAATTGCTACTGCCAGCTGCCACAGTGCCCGCTGCTGGGTTTGGTACATACAAAGATACAGATACAGAACATTCGCAAAAAAAAGGATACAGATACAGAGAAAGGGGTTGGTAATGGAGAAGAAGTAGATACATGCATCGTGAAAAAGATACACTGACAACGGGCTTCTGGATTCTGACGGGAGCGCCTCGCAAGTATGACGAGATCGGTGCGGTGCTCCGGCCAGGGACGCGCCGCCGCGGCCGATTCAGCCCCGCCGGCGCCTCTAGGTCGGTGAGAGCAGGCACGTATGGGGAGCAGATGGGCTGCGCGACACGATGAGCCAGCGCCTGCGTCGGCCAGGGCATGTCGAGGAGCAGGTTAGGACTTAGGAGGTGGTGAGTCGCGAGCCGCTCACCTGCGTCGACCAAGGCTAGCATGAGGCATGCGTTGAGCAGCCTCCGGCCATCAGTTTGTCCCGGTCTTCCTCTGCTCCTCGCCCATGTGCTTGGTAGCTGGTGCCTCTACTCACAAGCTTTATGTGTGTGCGTGGATGATATGTACATATGGATCTTACTGCTATCTGGTTCCTAGCTGTTTGTGTGTAGATGATAAGTTACCTGCTACAACCGCAAATAATTGATCTGTAATGTCAATTTTACTTACGGTAAGGAAAGTCGCATTTAATTTAAATTACATCGCTTAAAAATATGAATAGATTGTTGAATTTATTCATGTGCAAATATTTATATTCTAATTAGAGTACAAAATGAAAAAGGAAAAAATAGCAGAAAAAAAGGACAAAGCGGACATCCTTATTTTTTACATGAATTTTAGTTAATTGTATAATTTGACCCGTCTAAAGAAAATGTCATACAACTAGGACAAGTGATTCGGTACTACATGCAGTTCATCTGAGCAGGATAGCAAATATGGGTCCTTGTAGGTGTCTGAAAAGTGGAACTCCGTCTTTTTTTAAAAAGTCGATACGAGCGTAAAGATCACATGCCAATATAGTCGGTGGTCGATACGAGCGTAAAGATCACATGTCAATATAGTTGGTGAAAATAATTCCTTTGTTATAGAACAGCTCTGTAACTTGTGTGAATATGTTCGGCCAAGATAAAAATGCGGTGAGGCATGACAAAAAGTTTTTCATGTAAATTGGATTCGTTTTCCCGGTGCAACGCACGGGCACTTCTGCTAGTATACACCAAAAAATCCCCTTTGCTGTCGTTGCTCAGATCTACGCTAGTACTTATAGCTAACTAACAACTAATAATTAATAGAAAATCAGAATCGGCTGAATGCAGAAACCAGAAGATGGTATAGGCAAGAGACTTCTGGCCGCCATTGCCGTAGCACCGGACGCCATCTTCTATCCACTCTCTCCATCTGCTGCCCCTGCTCCTGTCTGTCCCTAAATCCCTGCATATCCAAGCAACAAACAGAGCTGGACCACCCCGGCTACCTCCTCCAAGCCAACGGCGCTGACCGGACCGGAGCGATGCAGCCCCACCTCCGCCGAGCTCTTTTTTTCTCTTGTTTTCTACCCCCAATCGACACAGTTGAGATGGTTGGCCCGGGAAGATTGGAGCGATGCAGCTCCACCTCCTCCGCCGAGCTCTTTTTCCTCTTGTTTTCTACCCCCACTCACACAGCCGAGATGGTTGGCCGGGGAAAATTGCTACGCGATGCACAACACCATATCGACTGCTCCAATCCGCCCGTTAAAAAAAAAAGACTGCTCCAATCCCGGCTGCGTTGGGAACGGGTGGTGGCGGGGATTCAGGGCGACGCGGCTTTAGGGACGGGCGGCGGGAGTGGAACTGTGGAAGGGACAGTTGACCATCGAGATGCGGAGTTTGGGGATTTTTTTTTGTTTCACGCAGCCAGGAGCTCCGGGAATGGGGGCTGCCATCGACCAGAACGCGCTCGAGCGGTGGCGGCAGCCACGCGCTATAGAGGCGGCGAGGATCGACGGGTCGGGGTGCAGGCGCTAGGGCCAGGTCGCGTTCATCCGTGTGGACGGAAGCCCGTCGAACCTGCCGGTGTCGCTCTCCAGTGCGCTGCATCGAACTCCTCAAGCGAAGGCGAGGTTGGAGCTTACAGGTGGATCAGGAGGAAGGGGAGGGCAGCGGCGCCCGCAATGGACAAGGGGATTTCCCGACCGACCGCTTGTCTGTTCCTACTGGCGTATTAACTTTGCGGTGGCAAACCATGTAAATTGTGCAAACACGCAGGGGTAAAAAGGTCCAACGAAAAATCGGAACCAAAAAACATGCAGACCAACCTACCTCTGTGTAAATTAGTAGATAGATTTGGCCAAGTAAATGTATTGTGTGCTCCCATGTATTCCTTGCTTCTTTTGGATCCTTTTATTTTTATTTGGTATCCTCTTGTGTTTTATTTAATGTAGGTAGTAGTGATGATCTCATTTGTGTGCATTTTGCATTAAAAAGCAAAAATTCTATATAATGTACTACTTATGGGTGAGCTCTCCTATATTATCTAGAACAATCCTTTTATGCTTCTTTGTTTGGTCCATATCGGGTTTATGTGCTTGGAACCTCAATATTTTCGTTTTGGTATTTGTGCCATCATGAGAAGTTTGGGGAGTTTGGTTTCTTGTTGAAACCTTGCTCTTTTTGGGAGTTGGTTTTGTCTCATTCCTTGTTTCATTATTTGACCATTTTAGAATGAGATAAATCCTTGAGCATTTTTATTTCTATCTATCTTTTGCTCCTTTTGGTTTTAGCCTAGTTCATTTGTTGAACTTGTGATCTTTCATGTGTTGAATTGGTTCGTTGATACAATTTGGACATCGTTTGTCATGTCACACTCTTGTGAGTGCAATCTCGATTTACTTGGTGTTTTGTTCAAATTGTATCTCCTTTTTGGTTCTTGAAAGCTTTATGCATGCATATTTACTATATGATTATATTATGGCATGCTTGCTTTCTTTGATCCAATATATAGGGGAAACTCCACCAATTCCCATCGGCTAAGTGTGCATGAAATTCAATTTCATATCAATGTGCACAGAATTATGTGGAGTCTCTCCTATGTATTGTAGTTTATCTAACTACTTTGGACCCAATAATTTTGGGGACCATTTTGTACTTAAATGTGTTTTAGGTACATTGGAGATATATTGGACGCTTGTCTCTCAATTTTGAAGAAGTGATGCTTAGAAGAAAATTTGAGGCAAGCTATAGGATGATCAACGAATTCATATCCTCTACATCCTACCTCGGTAACAAGTATCTCTTTCTCATGCTCACATATCTTGATTCCAACCGTTTATCGGTTTCCTTCTAGCATGAATTAATGTATTTGTAATTGTTGTAGTTCTAGCCATGGTTTTAAGAGGACTCTCTAGTGTATATGTGTTTAAGTTGAGATGAGTACATGTAGTTGGGACTATACAAAATCATGCACATGATCCTCCAATCCCAAATATGTCAATCTAGCAATTTTATTGCCTTTCATTTCCTCAACTTTTCTCATATGCAATAGTGAGATTTTGCTAGTCTATTTTCTATTATGATACTTGTTGCCTTTCTTCATATATTTCAACTTTCTCCTTTTCCCTTGGTGATAGTTGTAATATATGTAGTGTGTTTGTGTTTGAAGTCCATTATGTACAATAAGATATATGTGAGCCTTTGGCCATGCTTTGAAGCAAAAAATCTTATTGGTATATGTTGTGACTTCATTTTTGCTTCCATGTGCTTTATTGTATATCTTCCTTGTATGTGCTTGTTTCTTTATGGGCATATGTCTTTGTGATGTCATCCACTTAGAGACATATACACATATGAGAAGATAATTTTAGTTGATTTTTAAATCCTTGGAGACCACCTTTCTATTCCTTTTGATTCTTCGGTGGCTTCCAAATTTAATTGCCTATGAGTGCTTGTTCCTCTTGTTTGCATCTTTGGGCACTCATATTTATTCTCTCATGCCTTGTATTTTTAAATGAACTTGGATGAGTGAGGATTCCATGATTATGCACCTTGATCCCAAATACAATTATCATAATTGGTGCATTATCTTTGGGGAGCTCATCTAACTCATCTAATAATGCACATTTGTCTTCTTTCTCATTTGTTGTGTTTTAAATACTTATGGGGGAGCGAGGATTCCATATTTGTGCAATATGTATTCTAATGCATTTATGTTGAATAGTGCACAAATCTTGGGGAGCTTCTCTATTTGTTATTTAAAGCACTCTCTTGCTCATAGCATAATATCTTGTAGGTTCCATTTGAACTCATTTGTTGTTTTCAATTGGTTTGTCGGATCTTGTAAATTGCTTGCATCATTTGACTTTATTGTGGCAATCTACAGATCCTCGATATAGTTCTACTCCCTCCCAAGTATTCATCATTGGATATGTGCGAAGGCACACCTTTGGAGGAATTATTACTATATTTGCCTTCTAGAACTTGTCAACCATTTCGGCAATCGATGCCAATGGGGGAGAAGTTTTAGAGGGTTTAAGGGAAGTTAGTTTATGCATTGAGTTTTTTCTTGTGCATTTTCTTCTCATGCTCTTGCATCTTTGTTGTTTCTTAGCATGTGGTATATATAGAGGAAACTCCACCAATGATAATGATTGGCAATATATGCAATGAAATTCAAGTTCATCACACATGCATAGATTGTGGGGGAGTTTGCTCTATATATGGTGGTGGTACCAATATCACATACTTTTGTAGTATTTGATATTGGTATTACCATTTTATTCATTAATATTCCTTATATAAACCCTCTTAAAGGGATTGTCATCAATTACCAAAATGGGGGAGATTGAACGAACATGTTGGGCCCCCATGTGTGGTTTTGGTAATTAATGACAATATTTATGGACTAATGTGTGTATTAAGTTATACTTGTAGGATTTGTCCATTGGCATCGCTTGAAGCATGTGTTGGCTTCAAGGTCGATGAAATGCAAACAAGATATGTTGGGCAAGCTCAATATGCGAGGTCGATGATGAGGAATTAAGAAAGGCGTTCCATCTTGAGAAGGGCAAGATCGTCTACATCGAGATCAAGTGGAATGCTCAAGTCAAAGGTATAATCTTGATAGGTTTTCCCTTTTTCCGGTCTCCTGTTGTGTGTAGGAGACCGGGTTTAGGATAGATAACCGTACTATCAAGAGGGGCTCTCGTATGAGCAATTCGGTCACATCGTTCGGAGAGAGCTCAAACCTTTGCATACTTGCATCATCGTATTTGGTTGTTATTTGGTCTTATCCTGTTGGAGATATGCCCAAGAGGCAATAATAAAGTGGTTATTATCATATCTTCATACTTATGATAAATGTTTACATACCATGCTATAATTGTATTAACCGGAAACATTAATACTTGTGTGATTTGTAAACATAAAAGAGTCCCTAGTAAAGCCTCTTGTTAAACTAGCTTGTTGGTTAATATATGATAATGGTTTCCTGATCATGAACATAGAGATGTTATTAACAACAGGGTCATATCATTAGGAGAATGATGTGATGGACATACTCCTATAGTTAAGCATAGCATAAAGATCAAGTCATTTAATATAGTTCATTTGCTATAAGCTTTCTGATACATAGTAACCTAATTCCTTCGACCATGAGATCATGTTAATCACCATCACCGGAAGGATGCTTTGATGACATCAAATACCACACCGTAACAGGGTGGCTATAAAGGTGGCATTGAGTATTCGGAAAGTATGGGTTGAGGCACATGGATCAAGAGTGGGATTTGTCCATCCATATGACAGATAGATATACTCTGGGCCCTCTCGGTGGAATGTCATCCAATTAGCTTGCAAGCATGTGACTGGCTCACAAGGGATCACATGCCATGGGAACGAGAAAAAGAGTACTTATCGGTAACGAGGTTGAACTAGGTATGCAGAGATACCGACGATCAAAACCTTGGATAAGTAAACTATCATGAGACAAAGGGAAATTGGTATCGTATGTAAGTGGTTCATTCGATCGCAAAGTAATCGTAGAAATATGTGGGAGCCATATGAATTTCCAGATTCCTCTATTGGTTATTGATCGGAGAAGTGTCTCGGTCATGTCTGCATAATTTACGAACCGTAGGGAGACACACTTAAGGATTCGATGTTGTTGAGTAGTTATGGAATGATGAGTAAGAGACCGAATGTTGTTCGGAGTCTCGGATGGGATCCGGGATATCACGAGAAGATCCGGAATGGTACGGAGAATAAGATTCATATAAGGAAAGTCCTGTTTCGGAGTTGGGGAATGATTCTGGTGTTTTCACCAGGAATGTTCTAGAAGGATCCGGAAGGTCCGGCACTCCAGAGGGGAAGGGTACATGAATGTGTCATGACAATATGGAATGATTGCATCATGTACTAGGCATCATGGCTGGGAAAATTAAAGGAAGAATTCAAATCCTAGTTTGAAAGTCAAACGCCAATTTGAAAAATCAAACGGCAAGTTTGCTTGGTGGAGGGAGAGTAGGAAACCTACTTAGGGAGGAAGTCCTACTCCCTCCACCCGCCGGCCAAGGAGGAGGAGTTGGAGGAGGACTCCCTCCTCCCAACCGCGCCTCCCTCCCACCTATAAAGGAGGGGCAGGGGTGCCCCTCTTCCCTACACCTCTCACACCCCAAACCCTAGCCCCAAGTCGCCGGCCACCTCCAGTGTAGCCGCCGCCTAGGGAATCCTCTAAGTCGCCGAGTTAGGGTTTCCCCAAACCCTAGCCGTCGGCCAAGCTCTCCCCCTGGTGCCTCTAAACCCTAAATCGCCAAGAACCTCTCTCATACTCCACCATACTCGCTTCGGCTTAACGCGAAGCCCTGCGAGATCTCCCCTCTACTTCCGGTACCACGCCGTCGTGCTGCCGGAATCGCGAGGAGAGTGCTACAACCTCCGCTGCCTGCTGGAACAAGGGAGAGGAAGGTCTTCATCGAGTACCGAACGTGTGACCGACTGCGGAAGCGCTGCCGGAACGCAGCGCCGGAAGGATCGTCTACGTGATCTTGAGATCGGCAAGAGTACGAGTACATCACCCACGGGAATCTGCTCTCGTTAACCGCTTTGGAATCTTCGAGGGTGAGTTCTTCTATCGACTCGTTGCTACAATCTAGTAGATAGATCTTGGCTTGTTTGTTTGCATGCGGTAGAATTTTTTTGTTTTCCATGCTACGAACCCCTACAGTGGTATCAGAGCCGTGTCTATATGTAGATCTGTTGCACGAGTAGAACACAATGGTCATTGTGGGTGTTGATGCTTTTGTTGTCGATTGCTTCTTGTGTACTTTGCATCTTGCGGGATGGTGGGATGAAGCGTCCCGGGCTAACCTTACATGACATCATTCATGAGACTTGCTCCATGTTTGACATGCAACTTGTATTGCATAAGTGGCTTTGCGGGTGCCTGTTTCTCCCAACATAGTTAAGATTCAATTTACAACGGGTGATTGACAATACTAGTATCAATTTTGTGGTTCTTGTTCGTAAGTTAGAACGACACTTATTGAAAGCCCCAAACCACGTAAAACATGCAAAAAAAATTAGAGGCGTCTAACTTTGTTTTGCAGGGGTGTGCTATGATGTGATATGGCCATGATTGTGATTATATTTGATGTATGCAATGTTCCTTATTGTAAGTTGGCAACCGGCGGGAGCCATATGGTTGTCTTTAAATTTTGTTAAGACCCGCGTGTCTATTCAAAGTAGTTGTAATAGTTGAAGCTGGTGGATGACAACCATGGAGCGGCGTCATTGACCTTGATGCAATGCCGGTGATGATGGAGATCATGTTCGTGCTTGAAGATGGAGATCGGAAGCACAAAGAAGAAAGGCCATATCATATCACATACTATGAATTGCATGTGATGTTAATCTTTTTATGCATCTTGTATTGCTTAGTTCACGACGGTAGGATTATAAGATGATCCCTCAAGCACACAATTTCAAGTTTTAAAGTGTTCATCCTTAGTAAGCACCGTTGCTAAAGCTCGTTGTTTCGAAGCACCACGTGATGATCGGGTGTGTTAGATTCTGCGAGTGTATACAACGTGAGTAAGCCAGATTTGCTCAAGCGGAAGCTAAGGTTTGATCTTGACGAGCCTAGCATGTACAGACATGGTCTCGGAACACGGATCACCAAAAGGTAAAGCATGAGTCATATAGTAGATATGATGAACATGTTGATTGTTCGCCATTGAAGCTACATCAACTCTCGTGATGATCGGTTTTGATGTGGTGGATTTGGTTCGTGTGATCACTAAAACAATGTGAGGGATATTGTTTTGAGTGGGAGTTCACCTAGATTAAATTTATTAATTTGAACTCAATTTGTCATAAACTTAGTCTAAACTATTGCAAATATGTTGTAGATCAATGGCAGCCCCTACCATCAATTTTAATGCGTTCCTAGAGAAAGAAAAGTTGAAAAACAATGGAAGCAACTTCGCGGATTGGTTCCGCAATTTGAGGATTGTCCTCACAGCTGGTAATTTGACCTATGTGTTGGATGCACTGCTGGGTGACCCACCTGCAGCTACTGCTTCCGATGAAGTAAAGACTGTTTACCTCACTCGGAAGACTCAGTACTCCACAGTTCAGTGTGCTATCTTGTATGGTTTAGAATCGGAGCTTCAGAAAAGGTTTGAGAATTCAGACCCATATGATATTGTCGAGGATCTCAAATTGATCTTTGAGACTCATGCGGCAATTGAAAGCTATGAGGCTTCTGAAAAGTTCTTTAACTGCAAGATGGAAGAGGGCAGCTCCGTCGGCGAGCATGTGCTTAAGATGTCTGGTCACGCAAACAAACTTCAAAGCTTGGGTATAGTGATTCCCAATGCTTTGGGGATTTACCGTGTCCTCCAATCACTGCCACCAAGTTACAAGAACTTTGTGATGAACTACAACATGCAAAACATGAACAAGACGTTGCCAGAACTCTTTGCCATGTTGAAGTCTGCAGAAGTGGAGATCAAGAAAGAGCACCAAGTGTTGTTGGTCAATAAGACCACTAAATTCAAGAAAGGCAAGTCTAAGCAGAAGGTACACTTCAAGAAGGGTGGTAAGAAAGTTACCACGCCTACGAAGAAGACCAAGGCTGGACCTAAGCCTGATACTGAGTACTTTTACTGCAAGGGAGAAGGTCACTGGAAGCGAAATTGCCCAAAGTACTTGGCGGATTTGAAGAACGGCAACATCAAGAAGAAAGGTATATCTGATATACATGTTATTGATGTGTATCTCACTAGTACTCATAGTAGTGCCTGGGTATTTGATACTGGTTCGGTTGCTCATATTTGTAACTCGAAACAGGTGCTGCAGAATAAACAGAAGCTAGCGAAGAACGAGGTGACGATGCGCGTTGGAAACGGATCAAAGGTTGATGTGATCGCGGTCGGCACGCTACCCCTTCATCTACCATCGGGATTAGTTTTATACTTAAATAATTGTTATTTGGTGCCTGCGTTAAGCATGAACATTATATCGGGATCTTGTTTATTGCGAGACGGTTACTTGTTTAAATCCGAGAATAATGGTTGTTCGATTTATATGAGTAATATGTTTTATGCACATGCACCTTTGATAGATGGTCTATTCTTATTGAATCTCGATAGTGGAAATATACATATTAATAACATTGAAGCTAAACGTTTGAAATCGAGCGATAACTCAACCTATATGTCGCACTGTCGTCTTGGTCACATTGGAGTGAAGCGTATGAAGAAACTCCATTCCGATGGACTTCTTGAATCACTTGATTTCGAATCACTTGATAGATGCGAAGCATGTCTGATGGGTAAAATGACTAAGACTCCATTTTCTGGTATGATGGAGCGAGCTACGGACTTATTGGAAATCATACATACCGATGTGTGTGGTCCAATGAGTGTAGCATCGCGCGGTGGTTATCGTTATGTTCTTACCTTCACGGATGACTTGAGTAGATATGGGTATATCTCTTTCATGAAACATAAGTCTGAAACTTTCGAGAAGTTTAAGGAATTTCAAAGTGAGGTAGAGAATCAAAGTAACAAGAATATTAAATTTCTACGTTCTGATCGTGGAGGTGAATATCTAAGTTATGAGTTTGGCGAGCATTTGAAGAAATGCGGAATACTTTCGCAGTTGACACCACCGGGAACACCACAGTGTAATGGTGTTTCCGAATGTCGTAATCGAACTCTCTTAGATATGGTTCGTTCTATGATGTCACTTATAGATTTACCGCTATCATTTTGGGGTTATGCATTAGAAACAGCCGCATTCACTTTAAATAGGGCACCGTCTAAATCCGTTGAAACGACACCGTATGAATTATGGTTTGGGAAGAAACCTAGATTGTCGTTCCTTAAAGTTTGTGGGTGCGAAGCCTATGTAAAGAAGTTACAGCCGGACAAGCTTGAACCCAAAGCGGAAAAATGCGTCTTCATAGGATACCCGAAGGAAACTATTGGGTATACCTTCTATCATAGATCCAAAGGCAAAACCTTCGTTGCCAAGAATGGATCCTTTCTAGAGAAGGAATTTCTCTCGAAAGAAGTGACTGGAAGGAAAGTAGAACTCGACGAGGTTGTCGAACCTTCTCTCGAAATTGCGAGTAGCGCAGCACCGGAAGAAGTTCCTGTGGTGCCTGCACCAATAAGAGAGGAAGCTAATGATGATGATCATGAAACTTCAGTTGAAGTTGCTACAGAGCCTCACAGGTCAACGAGAACTCGTACCACTCCAGATTGGTATGATCCCGTTATGAGTGTCATGTTGGTGGACAACACCGATGACCCTGAGACATATGAGGAAGCAATGATGAGCCCAGATTCCAATAAATGGCAAGAAGCCATGAAATCCAAGATTGGATCCATGTACGAAAACCAAGTATGGACTTTGGTGGACTTACCGGATGGCCGGAAGGCTGTCGAGAACAAATGGATCTTCAAGAAGAAAACAGATGCTGATGGTAATGTTACTGTCTATAAAGCTCGACTTGTCGCAAAAGGGTTTCGACAAATTCAAGGAGTTGACTACGATGAGACTTTCTCACCAGTAGCGAAGCTAAAGTCTGTGAGGATTATGTTAGCAATCGCTGCATATTACGATTATGAGATATGGCAGATGGATGTCAAAACAGCATTCCTCAATGGAGACATTGATGAAGAGTTTTATATGATGCAACCCAAAGGTTTTGTTGATCCTAAAGATGCTAACAAGGTGTGCAAACTTCAACGGTCCATCTATGGATTGAAGCAAGCATCCCGAAGTTGGAATCAACGTTTTGATAAGGTGATCAAAAGTTTTGGTTTTATACAAACTTATGGAGAAGCTTGTATTTACAAGAAAGTGAGTGGGAGCTCTGTAGCATTCTTAATACTATATGTGGATGACATATTATTGATTGGGAATGATGTAGACCTTCTTAATAGTGTCAAGAAATATTTGAATAATAGTTTTTCAATGAAGGATCTTGGCGAAGCAGCTTACATATTAGGCATAAAGATTTATAGAGATAGATCGAAACGCCAAAAATCATTGTCACAGAGTACATATTTGGACAAAGTTCTAAAGAGGTTTGGAATGGAGGATAGCAAGAAAGGGTTCTTGCCCATGTTGCCCAATACGACCTTGAGTAAAACTCAAAGTCCGACATCGGCAGAAGATAGAGAAAGGATGAGTAAGACTCCCTATGCCTCAGCCATAGGATCTCTAATGTATGCCATGCTATGTACTAGACCCGACATTGCATATGTTGTTAGTTTAACTAGCAGATATCAAAGTGATCCAGGAGTGGATCATTGGACAACGGTCAAAAACATCCTTAAGTACTTGAGAAGAACTAAGGATATGGTTCTTTCTTATGGAGGTGATGAACATCTCGTTGTTAATGGTTACACCGATGCTAGTTGGAACACCGATCCGGATGATTCTAAATCACAATCTGGATACGTATTTATTTTGAATGGTGCAGCAGTTAGCTGGAGGAGTGCAAAGCAAAGCGTTGTGGCGAGATCTTCAACTGAATCGGAATACATGGCTGCTTCAGAGGCTTCACAAGAAGCGATATGGATGAAAGAGTTCATTACAGAGCTGGGTGTGGTTCCTAGTGCGCTGGACCCAATGTCTATCTACTGTGATAACATGGGCGCCATAGCCAATGCGCAAGAACCAAGGTCACACAAGAAGCTGAAGCATATCAAGCTACATTTTCATGCTATTCGAGAACATATCCAAGATGGGGATATAAAGATTTGCAAAGTACACACAGATCTGAATGTGGTGGATCCATTGACTAAACCTCTCCCGAGGGCAAAACATGACCAGCACCAAACTGCCATGGGTGTTCGGTATATTACCATGTAATCTAGATTAGATGACTCTAGTGCAAGTGGGAGACTGTTGGAGATATGCCCTAGAGGCAATAATAAATAAAGTTATTATTATATCTTTGTGTTTATGATAAATGTTTACATTCATGATATAATAGTATTAACAAGGAAACATTAATACTTGTGTGATTTGTAAGCTTAATTTGAAGTCCCTAGTAAAGCCTCTATATAATACTAGCTTGTTGGTTAATAGATGATTGTGGTTTCCCTATCATGAACATTGAGATGTTATTAAAAACAAGATCATATCGTTAGGAGAATGATATGATGGACATACTCCTATAGATAAGCGTAGCATAAAGATCAAGTCATTTTAATAGTTCAATTGCTATATGCTTTCTGATACATAGTAATCTAATTCCTTCGACCATGAGATCATGCATATCACCTTTACCGGATGGATGCTTTGGTGACATCAAACACCACACCGTAACTGGGTGGCTATAAAGGTGGCATTGAGTGTTCGGAAAGTATTGGTTGAGACACATGGATCAAGAGTGGGATTTGTCCATCCATATGACGGATAGATAGACTCTGGGCCCTCTCGGTGAAATGTCATCCAATTAGCTTGCAAGCATGTGACTGGCTCACAAGGGATCACATATCACGGGAACGAGAAAAGAGTACTTATCGGTAACGAGGTTGAACTAGGTATGCAGAGATACCGACGATCATAACCTCGGATAAGTAAACTATCGTGAGACAAAGGGAAATTGATATCGTATGTAAGTGGTTCATTCGATCGCAAAGTAATCATAGAAATATGTGGGAGCCATATGAATTTCCAGATTCCTCTATTGGTTATTGTTCGGATAAGTGTCTCGATCATGTCCGCATAATTCACGAACCGTAGGGAGACACACTTAAGGATTCGACGTTGTTTTGAGTAGTTATGGAATGATGAGAAAGAGACCGAATGTTGTTCGGAGTCTCGGATGGGATCCGGGATATCGTGAGGAGATCCGGAATGGTCCGGAGAATAAGATTCATATAAGGAAAGTCCCGTTTCGGAGTTGGGGAATGGTTCCGGTGTTTTCATCGGGAATGTTCTAGAAGATTCCGGAATGTCTGGCACTCCGGAGGGGAAGGGTACATGGATGTGTTGTATCAAGTTGGTATGATTGCATCATGTACTAAGTGTCATCGCTGTACCAAATAAAGGATTAATTCAAATCCTAGTTTGAAAAGTCAAATAGCTAGTTTGAAAAGTCAAACGGTTAAATTTGGAAAGAGGAAAAGAGGAGGAAGGGGGAAACCGAGTTGGGGAGGAGTTCCCTCCTCCAACCAGCGGCCCACCTCCAAGCCGAGTTGGGGAGGGACTCCTCTCCCTCCCCTTGGCCGGCCGGCCTCTCCACCTATATAAGGAGGGGCAGGGCTCCCTCCTAGAGACACAAAAGATCCTCTCCTCCAAACCCTAGTGCCAAGCCGCCGCCGCCTCCAAGCCGCCGCCGGCCCTAGGGCACTCGTCGCCGCCGGCTAGGTGAAACCCTAGCCGCCGGCACTAGCCCCTCCTCGGCGTGTCTAAACCCTAGAACACCGAGGGACTCTCTCATACTCCACCATACTCGCTCCGGCTTAAGGCGAAGCCCTGCGAGATCTCCCCTCTACTTCCGGTACCACGCCGTTGTGCTGCCGGAATCGCGAGGAGAGTGCTACAACCTCCGCTGCCTGCTGGAACAAGGGAGAGGAAGGTCTTCTTCGAGTACCGAACGTGTGACCGACTGCGGGAGCGCTGCCGGAACGCAGCGCCGGAAGGATCGTCTACGCGATCTTGAGATCGGGAAGAGTACGACTACATCACCCACGAGAATCCGCTCTCGTTAAACACTTTGGAATCTTCGAGGGTGAGTTATTCCATCGACTCGTTGCTACAATCTAGTAGATAGATCTTGGCTTGTTTGTTTGTATGCGGTAGAAATTTTTTGTTTTCCATGCTACGAAACCCTAGACGAGGCACTCCTCCACCGCATGCGAGCTGCCAAGGAGATGAACGTAAACTGCCTACGCTGCTACGGAGACTCCGACCTCGTCGCTGGGCAAGTCGCTGGCACCTGCGACGCCGTCTCTCCCACCATGGCGGCATACCGCCAAGCAGTAGACAAGCTGGGGGGACATTTCACAGGGTACTCTGTCGAGTGGATCGACAGGCGGAAGAACGAGGAGGCTGACGCACTCTCTCGCATCGGGTCGGCTCGACTCGCACCACCCGCCGGCGTCTTCCTCGACACGATCACCAAGCCTTCAGTCTCTCCCCCAAGGGAGATCGACATCGGAGTCCCGCTGCAACCGGAGGCAGCCCTGGTCGCACTCGTCGCCGAGCCAGACAACTGGACCAAGCCGTACGTCGCCTACCTGGAGGCTGGCAACTTGCCGGCAGACGAGACAGACGCCCGGATGATTGCACGCCGATGCAAATCCTTCACCATCATCGACGGCGAGCTCCACAAGCGCAGCGTGACCGGCGTGTTCCAACGCTGCGTCCAACCCGCTGAAGGACGCAAGATCCTCCACGACATCCACTCCGGCCACTGCGGCCACCACGCCGGCGCCCGCTCTCTGGTCGCCAAGGCTATGCGACACGGCTTCTACTGGCCCACCGCACATGCCGATGCCGTCGACATTGTCCATCGGTGCGCCAGGTGCCAGAAGTACGCCAACCAGACACACGTGCCGAGCTCAGCGCTCAAGACAATCCCCATCACCTGGCCATTCGCCGTATGGGGTATGGACATGGTAGGCCCCTTCAAAAAGGCCCCCTCCGGATTCACCCACCTTCTGGTCGCGGTCGACAAATTCACAAAGTGGGTGGAGGCCAAGCCAGTCCGGAAATGCGACGGGAAGACCGCCACCAAATTCCTACGCGAGCTCATATATCGCTACGGGTTCCCAAACAGCATCATCACGGACAACGGCACCAACTTCGCCAAAGGAGCCATGGCCGAGTTCTGCGAGGAACACCACATCCGGCTTGACCTCGCGTCAGTCACCCACCCGGAGTCCAACGGCCAGGCGGAACGGGCCAACCAGAGCATCCTCCACGGCCTAAAGCCGCGGCTCCAAGTTCCACTCGAGCGCACCGCCGGGTGCTAGGTCGAGGAGCTACCCTCCGTCATCTGGGGCATCCGCACCTCGGTCAACAGGTCGACAGGGTTCACCCCCTTCTTCATGGTGTACGGCGCCGAGGCAGTCATGCCCACCGACCTCGAGCACAACTCGCCAAGGGTCGTCCACTACACGGAGGCTGCGAACGAACTCGCACGACAGGATGGAGTCGACCAACTCGACGAGGCACGCGACCTACCTCGATCGCGCACCGCCATCTACCAGCAAGGACTCCGCCGCTACCACAGCCGGCGGGTGAAAACTCGCACCTTGCAAGAAGGCGACCTGGTGCTGCGCCTCATACAGGACAAGAAAGGCATGCACAAGCTTCCCCCCCCCCCCCGTGGGAGGGACCATTCGCCATCTGGCGAGTACTCGGCAACGACGCCTACTACCTCATTGACGTCCGCGGGGACGGCAAACTCGATGTCAAGCGACCATGGAATGTAAACCTCCTACGGAAGTTCTACTCCTAGAACCCCACATATGTATACTCCGGTCGCTATGAAATAAAAAGAATTGGTTACCGCAAATTGCGCCTACTCTCCGTGTCTTGTGCCACTCGCACTCGTAATAACAGCGTCAAGCTAACTGCAGAAGTCAACCTCTGGTACAGCGATCGGCACGGCCAAGTACTGGGTTACAAGGGCACTGGGTCACCCCAGGCCTTATAACATCCACGAAAAATGCCTACCCGGAGCCCCATTGGAGTCGCCTAGCTCGACTGGTTCTACGAGCCAAGACAACTGCCTTCGCTTCTCACAGCGACCATAATCCTCCGCATCATCGACATAGCGACTCGAACGGCCAAGTACCACGCTCGGGGACTGACGACCAGTCCAGCACGAGCGGCTAGGGAAAACGCCAAGTACGAGAGCATGCCCAGGACTCGCCTCGCGACTGACCCAACGGGCTAGGCAGGAGCGATGCGCTCACCATAATGCGCCAAGTCCTCACCCACCCTCGAGTCGCGCCTAGAACAACCAAGTACCACGCTCGGGGACTCGGCAACCCGACCTCGTTCGCGCAAGGGAAAACGGTGTAGTACAGAGCACTCATGGGAGTCGCCTTGCGACTGGCTCTCCGAGTTCGGGCGAGTCAACCCCAATAAACAAAACATTCAAAACCGCAAACACATAACAAACGAGGTAAACCCTATAAAAAAGGGCGGACGCGCTCGGGGACTCGTTCAAACCTCAATCAGAAACACACGACAATTCACAAAACAACACGATATTTCATTAATAGCATGTCGCAAGTGTTACAAAATACAAAGTATGCCCAAGGGCAGCACTGTTACTAACGCCCCAGGGCACAATATTCTACTCCGCAGGCTTCGACGACGACTCGCCACCACCCTTGCGATTGCGAATGAAGGGAGTGTATGGGTTTAACGGGTACGTCGTCAGCTCACCCGCCATCGCCGCACGGAAGGGTTGCTCGATCTTGAAATCCCGGTGCTGCGACTCGGGGTCGTTGGGTGCGACGACCGTCTCCTGATAACGAAGGAGGTCGCCCATCGCCCAGACGCGCTCGGAGTATACCGCGGCGCGGTCCGTCAGCTTCAGCACCTCGGAGATCTCCACCGAGCCGGTCGACGACGGGTAGCCACTCGTCACGTCGTCCAGATCGAAGTCCTCCGGGAAGTGAGCGAGCCCAAGGCTAAGCGTCGTCGCCGCTCCGCGGCGGAACGCCGATCGTGTCATGAATTCGACGACTGACGGCGCCTTCTCCAAGTATCGCCATACCTCGACGAGGTCGCTGGGAATCACCTCCGTGGGCGACATTTCCTGGAGATACGCCCGTATGCACGTCGCCGACAACGTGGCCGAGTCGACCAGCGTGGCCACACATTGCCGTGCGTTGAACGAACTCGCCTCTTCCGTGTTGTCAATGATTCGACCTGCGGACATAGAGCGACAGTGAGTACATCATAGATTACACAATGCGAACGTTACAGGCACAGGAAGGCACACTCACCAATCAAGGGACGGGAGAGATCCGTGATGAAGCTCTGAAGAGAGGTGTAGTCGTCTTGAAGACCAGCAACAAGGGCGTCGGAGACCTTACGCTCCTCAGCGGCGGCTGTAACGGCAGCCTTGGCTCTCCCATCCGCCGAAGTTGCCTCCTCCCTCGACTCCTTCAGCTCGTCCTCAAGGTGGGCGATCCGCTCATCAGCTAAGCTTAAAGCAGTTTGAGCTGCCGCCAACTCAATCGCTGGGACGAGGCCCTGGCGAACCTCCTCTGCCTACGCGGCAATCGCTTGGAGCCCCTTGTTCGCCTCTTGGACGGCGGCCAGTTCCCTTTCCACATGACGTTTTGCAGCGAGCCGGTCGGCTGACTCGCGCTGCAAAACCTGAACACAAGTCAAACAGTTAGCAACAACGGAATCCTAAGTGCCCACCCGCTGAAATTCAGCGAGTGCGCACTCGGGGACTTGCAATCAAAAATCCTAAGTGCCCACCCGCTGAAATTCAGCGAATGCGCACTCGGGGACTGGCAATCAAAAATCCTAAGTGCCCACCCGCTGAAATTCAGCAAACGCGCACACGGGGACTAGACGCGAAAAATAAAAGCAAGACACTAGAAGAATCAGACCGCTGCAATACAGCGGCCTGATCCTCGGGACCGGACATACCTGGATGGTTGCGCCAAGCATACCATGAAGCTGTATCGCGTCCACGGATGCGAGGAGAGCCGGCGTGTGCCCGCGACGTTGCTCGACCTCCGTGTCGACGACCCCAGGCGCGTGGCTCGAGGGCGAGGTACCACTCGCTGTAGCCGCTTTGGTCATGAAGCGCGGGAAGGTTGCGATGGATGCGCCGGCACCAAAGGAGGCCGGCTCGGCCACCCCAGGCGAGGGAGCACCTTCCTTGGTCGTCAAGGCCGCCCCACCCACGGGCTCACTCGGAGCAACCGTTGTGTTGTCAGACACCGTGACGACCTCGTCGCCCTTGGCCTTCTTAGCGCTATCCGCGGGGGCAATGACCTCGTCCGCCTTCCTCTTCCGGGAGGGGTCCTCCTCGCTGACGACTGGTGGCACCTTGGCCACTGGATGGCCTATCTTCTTGGATCTAGTCCTACAAATTGATCACATGAGCAAAGTAGTCCGAGTACAATGAAAGACAAAGACAGGAGAATAAAACTCACTTGGCGACCGGTAGGAACCGCAGCCCCGTGCGGATGCCGGCCGGTTTCTCCAGTTCGGAGCCCAGCCGTCGACTGAGGCCCATCTCTAGGACATCGCGTGCCCAAGACACAGACGGTTTCTTCGTTGTCGAGGCCGCGACTGGAGCTTCCGAAACATTTTCGGCAGGAGCATCTTTGGGCGGCGAAGCTACCACGACCGGAGCGGCCCTAGATACTGGGGCGAACGGCGGAGGCATCGAGGCCAGAGGCACCTCACTCAGGACGGCGGTGATATCCGGCGCCGTCATCGTCTGTGGAGCTTCACCCCTGGCCAGGCTGGTGGCGTCGGAGCTGTTTAGCGAATGAGGCGGAGACGCCTGTTTCGCTGGCTTCGTCTTCTTCTTTGGAGGGGCCTTCACCTCCTTCCTCTTCGTCTTCTTCGATGGAGTAGCCCCGCGATGCGAGGTGTGCTCGGGGAGCTCGTCGTCGTCATCGTCATGACGCTCGAGGCTTTTGCTCGCTTCGAGCTCACGCTGCCGCTGTCCGCGAGTTTTTTGGACCAGCGGGGCGACCTCTTCCTCGGATTCGTCGTCGTCGCCGCTCCCGCCACTCTTGACGTCGCCCCTTGCTGGAAGCGACTCGCCCATCTCCTGGACGGACAAGTTCGAATTCTCGTCATCCGCGGGCGGGAGCCACCCTTCCACCACTTGGAATAGCTACAATAGGCATAAACAACATCAGTATGACCGCGACTGCACTTAACTGCGACTGTGAATGATAGAAAGATGACTCACCGTTGGGGCTGGATGCTTCGCGGTGTAGGGGGCGACCCCAGCCTTCGCGTCGAGGTACGCCACCTGGGTGATCTTCTTCAGCGCCAGGAGGTAATCCTCGAGTTGCCACTCGGCGAGGCAGGACTTCGTCGAGTCCTCCCGGCCCGCGTACTCGTACATGTAGTGGTCGTGGCGGGCCAGGGGGACGAGCCACCGCCCGAGCCAGCAGTTGTACAAATTGATGGGCTGGAGACCCCTCTTCTTCAGGCCGCAGATGGTCTGAAGCATTTCATCCACAACCATCCGCTGGTCTGTTGGAAGCTTGCCGAGTTGGAGTCGGCGTGGTTCGGGCCGGTCGGCGGAGTATCTTGGGATCGCCACCTCGCCATCCGGAGTCGCCTCGGTGACATAAAACCAAGACTTATTCCATTCACTCGCCGCCTTGGCGGGTAGCATCAGATCAAAGAAGGAAGCCTTCGATTTCAGCTGAAATGTCAGGCCACCCGCGGCGAGCATTGGGCCGCCCGATTCCTCGCGACTGATCCTCCCGTGGAATAGATCTTGCCACAGGGGGAAGTAGGGCCTGCAGCCCAGGTAGCACTCGCAGAACGCCACGAAAATGGCAAGCTGCTCGATGCTGTGCGGGCCCAGGTTCGACGGTTGGATCCCGTAGAAGGCGCAGAAGCGCCGGAAGAAAAGAGATGTTGGGAATCCCAGCCCCTGCTCTAGGTGGTTGGTGAAGCAGACGAACTCTCCCTCGCGCGGGTCCGGAGTCACCTCTCTGGCGCGCAGGATCCCGGCCTCCTCAAAGGACGCCTGTTCTGCTCTCGTGCACTTGGACCCGTCCCATGGTTCAGTGGAGGGGGCCATTGGCAGAAGGGTTCGTGGGGGTCGGAGGATTTCGGTTCGGCTAGATCGCGATGCGGAGGAAAACAAAGGTGCGCGCAATCGGAGGAAATGACAAGGAGGTGGTTCTCCGATCGCCTACCATTCCCTTTATATAGCGGTTGTTACCCGCCAATTCAGGGAGCCGTTACTACGCGGTGATTACGCCAAAAGTTACTGTTGGATTACCCCAACGGCTAGTTTGACTGCGTTTTGACGGTCCAACTTCAGCCACTCGGCTCGCCGACCCGATCACTACAAACAGTGACTAAATATTTCGTCGATCCAATCGCCAAAGCTGCGACCAGAATGACTAGTTTCCTCCTTTATTCAGGAGCCCGCCGCCGATTCGACTGGATGTCCGCATTGGAAGCCGTATACTCCGACTGCCAGCGACCACCTGTGCCCAATCGACGACGGCCTCGGGGACTACTGATGGGGATATGCCTACCGGGGTATACCCAGCAGGACGTTTCCGACTGGCCCGTGAACTGGCGAGTGGGCCTGCAAGACGGTGACTGGATCAAGGCCCGGTGTGGATCCAAGCGACTGGGAGCTAAAGGCCCAGGCGAGTAGACAGGCCCATTCAGATTAGGTTAAACGAGTACCGAAGCCTTAACTAATTCGGTTGAGATATGTAAACCCTAGGGGAGGTGAGTCTATATAAACCTCCCTACAGGGCGTGTAGAGATACGTTCTATCGTACACCCAAGCGACTCGCCGCCTAGCCGTCGAGCTCGCCCCATTGTACCACCATCATAATACAATCTAGCAGGAGTAGGTCTTTACCCTCCGGGGGGGCGAACCTGGGTAAAACCCTGTGTCTCCGCCCTCATCTCGCACCGCAGATGGCTGGCCGCCCTTGCCCCTCGTTCTACTACTCGCTGCCGATTGCAGCATCTGCCGTGACCATTCCCACGACATTGTCGCCCTCTATCCAACGCAATTTGAATCGGGTCAATCGGAGCTTCCAGTCAAAAGTTATTGCCGTTTGAATATTTGCATGTCAGTTTGTTTTCTGGGCCGAGCGGTAGTACCGCCCGGGCCTCAAAACGGCCCGTTTTCCTTCTGTCTCGCTAGGTACCCAGATCTGGTACTACCGGCCGGCCCGGTACTACCGCCCGAGTGGGCCGGTAGTACCGGCCGGCCCAGTATCTTTTCCCAGGTTCGCTCAGATCTAGATCCAGTTTTCGCGACCACTCGCGCGCGCGCCGCCATCGCCCGTCCCGCTCGCGCCTGTGTTTACCTGCCCGCTCACCCTGCGCTGGCCCGGCCTGCATGCGTTGCTGCTAGGCCCCGCACTGCTGCGCGCCTCATGCCGCGCCGCTCGCGCGCCTGCCTCGCATCCCGCGCCCGTGCATCTGCTGGCCCTGCTTGCTCCGCATCTGCGCACTTGGCCAGCTGCTGCGCACTGCAGCTGCCAAGCCTGCTGGCCGTTGCTCGCATGCGCGCGCACGCGTGGGCCCGCGCGGGCCCCGCTGCAGCTGCTGTCTGCTGCTGCATGCACTACCCTGCTACTGCTGCTTTCTCTCTCTAGCTCGCTCGCTGCTGTCTGGTTCGTTGGGTCTGGTAGAACCGGCCCAATCCGGTACTACCGGACCGTCCAGAAAAATACCCCAACGACCATTTTTTGGCTAGCCCTATATAAGTCTTTTGTCCATTTTCATTTAGGGTTACCTCTTTCTCCATCTCTTGTCCAAGCTTTTCCCCCATTTGCTTTACTCTTTAAGCTTGATTTCTACACACCCCTCCATTGGTTCTTGCATATATTTGAGGGGTTGTTGGAGGTGATCTAGATCTAAGTTTTTACCAAACCAAAACATCTCTTTGTGAATGTATCTTTGGGGATCTAGATTTTGGGGGATTTTGTGTCTCTCTTTGATTCCTCCTCTCTTGTTCCCCCAATAGCTTTAGTAGCTTTGTTGGAACTTGAGAGTGAGGGATTTGAGCATCTTTGTGGTGTTCTTGCCATTTGCATTTGGTGCATCGGTTTGAGTTCTCTTCGAAGGATTTGGTTTGAATTGCTCATTGGAGCTTGTCCCTCTTGGGTTCTTGGAACCCTAGACGGTTTTGTGGCCTTGGTAGCATTGTAGCCTTGGTGGCATTTGTTGAGGCCTTTTGTGGCGTTTGTTGGGAGCCTCCAATTAAGTTGTGGAGTTATGCCCCAACCTTGTGAGAGGTTCCGGTTGCCACCGACAAGTGCACCGATAGTGAAAGCGTGGATCGATCCCATTGGGGTGAGATTCACCAGAGAATAAGGGAGGCCTTTTGTGGCGTTGGTGGTTTGATACCACCCCCTCTCCAAACGAGACGTACTCCATGTTGGGAGGAACTCGGTAAAATATCGGTGTCCCCGCATGCCTTGGTTATTTCAATACCCGAGCTCTTTACTTATGCACTTTACATTGTGATAGCCTTCGTGCTTGAAGTAATATATATCTTGCTATCACTTTGTTGCTTGTATTCCTTAGCATAAGTTGTTGGTGCACATAGGTAAACCTTAGTTGTTTCTAGGTTGTGCTTTACAAAGTAAACACTAGTTTAATTCCGCCTTTGTTGAGCCACTCTAGGAAAAGTTTTAATCGCCTATTCAACCCCCCTCTAGGCGACATCCGTATCCTTTCACATTAGCTTCCTCTATTGTTGGTGCAGGCGGCACTGGAACAATTTCAGGTGTTGCGCTACTCTCCAACTCAAGAGAAGGTTCAACAACCTCGTCTAGCTCTACTTTCCTCCCACTCACTTATTTCGAGAGAAACTCCTTCTCAAGAAAGGATCCGTTCTTTGCGACAAACACTTTGCCTTCGGTTCTGTGATAGAAGGTATACCCAATAGTTTCCTTAGGGTATCCTATGAAGACGCATTTCTCCGCTTTGGGTTCGAGCTTGTCCGGCATCAACTTCTTGACGTAAGCTTCGCATCCCCAAACTTTAAGAAACGACAACTTAGGTTTGGCACCAAACCATAGTTCATATGGTGTTGTCTCAACGGATTTAGATGGTGCCCTATTTAAAGTGAATGAAGCGGTTTCTAATGCATAACCCCAAAATGATAACAGCAAATCAGTAAGAGACATCATTGATTGGACCATATCTAATAGAGTTCAATTCCGGCGTTCAGACACACCATTGCGCTATGGTGTTCCGGGTGGCGTGAGTTGCGAAACGATTCCACTTGCTTTAAGATGCGTGAGAAAATCATAACTCAAATATTCACCTCCACGATCGGATCGTAGAAACTTAATTTTTCTGTTACGATGGTTCTCCACTTCATTCTGAAATTCCTTGAACTTTTCAAATGTTTCAGATTTATGTTTCATCAAATAGATATACCCATATCTACTTAAGTCATCGGTAAAAGTGAGAAAGTAGCGATATCCACCGCGCGTCGAAACACTCATCGGCCCGCTTACATCGGTATGTATGATTTCCAACAAGTCCGTTGCTCGCTCCATCATTCCAGAGAACAGGCTTTTGATCATCTTGCCCATGAGGCATGGTTCGCATGTGTCAAATGATTCAAAATCAAGAGACTCCAAAAGTCCATCAGAATGGAGTTTCTTCATGCATTTTACACCAATATGACCTAGACGACAGTGCCACAAATAAGTAGTATTATCACTATCTACCTTGCATCTCTTAGCCTCAATGTTATGGATGTGTGTTTCATCCCTTTCGAGATTCATAAGAAATAAACCATTCGCAGCAGGTGCATGACCATAAAAGATGTTACTCATATAAATAGAACAACCATTATTCTCAGATTTAAATGAATAACCGTCTTGCAATAAACACGATCCAGATATGATGTTCATGCTCAACGCAGGCACATAATAACATTTATTAAGGTTTAAAACTAATCCCGAAGGTAAAACTAAGGAGAGCGTGCCGATGGTCATCACATCAACTCTTGATCTGTTGCCAATGCGCATCGTCACCTCATCCCTCGCAAGCCGCCGTCTATTCCGTGGCTCCTGTTTCGAGTTACAAATATTAGCAACTGAACCAGTATCAAATACCCAGGCACTACAACGAGGGCTAGTAAGGAAAACATCAATAACATGTATATCAAATATACATTTGATGGTGCCAGCCTTTTTGTCCGCTAAGTACTTCGGGCAGTTGCGCTTCTAGTGACCCTTGTCCTTGCAATAGAAGCACTCAGTGTCCGGCTTAGGTCCAGACTTGAGCTTCTTCTCAGCAGGGGCAACGCGTTTGTCGCTGCCTTTCTTGAAGGGCTTCTTTGCACCCTTACCTTTCTTAAAGCTGGGGGGCTTGTTGACCATCAACACATGATTATCCTTTTTGATGTCCACCTCCGCAGCTTTCAGCTTAGCGAAGAGCTCGGTGATCGTATCAGTGGAACCAATCTGATTATGAGTCACTACAAATCTTTTGTAGCTAGGAGGGAGTGATTGCAGAACCCTGTCAATCTTGAGCTCCTCTGGAATCTTGTAGTCCAGTTGCTCAAGGCGTTGAGTGTAGCCCGACATCTTTATGGCGTGCTCACTAACGGAACTCCCTTCCTCCATCTTGCAGTTAAAGAATTTCTCAGAGATCTCATATCTCTCAGAACGGGCATGAGTCTGAAACATAGTTTTCAGCTCCTCAAGAATCTCAAAGGGCCCGGGATAATCTTCAATACGATTTTGAAGGTCCGATTCCATAGCAAACAACATGGTGCTCTTAATCACACCATAATCATCTTTGCACGACTGATAAACAGCTTTCTCATCAGCCGACGCATCTACAGCAGGGGCGTCACCTAGCGCATTCTCAAGCACATAGTCCTTTTGTCCGCCAGCGAGAATGATTCTCAGATTGCGGAACCAGTTGGTGAAGTTAGACCCATTGTTTCTAAGCTTTAGTTTCTCGGCAAAAACGTTGAAGTTGAAGTTGGACTTAGCCATTTGATCTACAAAATTTGCAAGTACAATTTAGACTATGTTCATGATAACTACTTCAACTTAATCAAATTACTAGATGAACTCCCACTAAATTCAACATCCCTCAAGTTGTTTAGTGAACATGATCCAAATTCACCACACCTAATCCGATCTTCACGAGAAGAGATGTGGTTTCAATGGTGGACAATGAAGTGTCAACCATATCATTCATATGACTCATGATTAACCTTTCGGTTCATGTGTTCCGAGGCCATGTCTGTACATGCTAGGCTCGTCAAGTCAAACCCAAGTATTTTCGCGTGTGCAAAACTGGCTTGCACCCGTTGAATGTGAACGTAGAGTTTATAGCACCCGATCATCACGTGATGCTTGAACACGATGAACTTTCGCAACGGTGCATACTTGGGGAGAACACAGTTTTATCTTGATCTTTAAGTGAGGAATCATCTTATAATGCTACCGTCGCGATCTAAGCATAATAAGATACATAAAAGGATAAACATCACATGCATATAACTTTATGTGACATGGTATAGCCAATCTTCGCGCAATGATCTCCATCTTGTGCGTGCCGGCATGATCTCCATCACTCCACCATGATTGCCTCCACCACGAATAGCAACTACAACTATTGCTAACTACTTAGCGATAAAGTGAAGCTATTACATGGCGTATAAGAAGTTGACACACAGGTCATACACAATTATAAAGACAACCATATGGCTCCTGCCGGTTGTGTACTCATCGACATGCAAGTCGTGAAACATTACAAAACATGATCATTGCATACAACATACACATCACATCTTGGGCCATACCATATCACAGAAAACACTCCCTGCAAAAACAAGTTAGACGCCTCTACTTTGTTGTTGCATGTTTTACGTGGCTTATGGGAGTAACAAGCTAAGAACGATTCTTACCTACGGAAAGCCACAACGGTGATATTATGGTTGCCAAACTCCGGTGTAAATCCCATGACAACTATAGTGAGAGAAACTGGCATCCACGAGCCGCATGTGTGGAACAAGCCACACGTCAAGTGCGGAGCCGGTCTCGCGAACGAGGTCGCGTAAGGTTGGCCTAGACCGCTTCGATCTCACTATCCCGCGTCATAAGAAGTACACAAACAAGAGGTTTGCAACAGAAAACATCAACGCCCGCAAAAACCATGTTGCGTTCTACTCATGAAACACATCTACGCACAGATCTAGCTTTGATACCACTGAAGGGTTTCGCAGCATAGTAAATCAAAATTTTCTACGGATGCGAACGGGGAAAGCCGAGATCTAATCTAGGAGATGCAAACAACAAGGGGGAATAGATGAGATCTTCATACCCTTGAAGATTCGCACAGCGGAACGTTCGACGGAACGTGGGTGATGTAGTCGTACTCGCTTCTCCTCCTCCCGATCCGATCCAATCTAACACCGCAAGTGGCGATGCCTCCGAGAGATGCACACGTGCGGCACCTCGACGTCTCCTCCTTCCTCGGTCCATCAAGTGGGGTGGAGAGATGGATTGGATCTACAACGCGACGGCGCAGTGCAAGCAGTGGAGAGTTTCTGCGGCAGGGCTTCGCCTACGCGCAGTCGGGAGGGAGAGAGAGGAGGGGCAGCAGGGCGGCTAGGGTTGAGGAGGAGGTGTAGAGGAGGGGTGCGCCCCCATCCCTCTTTATATAGAGGGGTGGGCGGCCATCCCTAGCCCCTTCCCCAAGCCCTAGGCCGGCGCCAAGGAGCGAAGAGTGGGGGGCAAGTTTCCCCCCTTCCTTCTAGAAGCTCCCCTAGGGTTTCCTAGGTGTTTGGCCGGATGGGCCCTATGGGGCCTTGTGCCCCTGGACCAATGCGGCCAGGGCACTCACTCATAGGCCCATGCCCCCTCCCGGCAGGTGGGGCCACGTTGGTCCCCCTCCGGAAGGTTCTAGAAGCTTCCGGTACAATACCGATTAACCCGAAACAATTCCGAACTCCAAAAACTGCATTGCCTTATATGAATATTATTCTCCGGACCATTCCGGAACCTCTCGTGACGTCCTGGATCTCATCCGAGACTCTGAACAAAAACTCATAAACCAATTATCCAATCTATCCTAGCGTCGAGACACGTTAAGTGTGTGACCCTTCGGGTTCGAGAATATGCAGACATGATCTTCTATCAATAATCAACAGCGGGGTCTGGAAACCCATATTGACTCCCGCACATTCATCGATGATCATATCGTATGAACCACGATGCCAGGATTCAATCAATCCCATATATATATTCCCTTCGTCTCGCGATATTTTACTTGCCCGAGATTTGATCGTCGGTACCGTCATACCTAGTTCAATCTCGTTCACAGCAAGTACTTTACTCGTTCTGTAATCCGATATCACTTTGTGATTAACTTCTTAACCACATGCTTGCAAGTGGTGTTGATATCGATTACCGAGTGGGCCCGAAGTATATCTCTCCGACTTGGGAGGGACAAATCCCATCTCGATACATACAACCCAACAGTTACTTTCCGATCACCTGAGAGACACCTTTATGATCACCCTCTCATAGGATGACGTTTGATGACCTCAAAGCTTTCTTCCGATACCAGGGAGTTCTATTATCTCATGGTCTAAGGAATACAATATTTAACATAAGAAAATCTTCACAAAGATGAACACGATGAAACGATCTAATTGCTCCGCTTAGTTTGGGTTTGTCCATCATATCATTCTCCCAATGATATGATCTCATTATTAATCGACAATTCATGTCTATGGTTAGGAAACCTTAACCATCATTAATCAATGAGCTAGTCCATAGAGGCATACTAGGGACACGGTGTTGTTCACAAACCACACAAGTATTAAAGTTTCCGCTTAATACAATTCTAGCATGGAATATAAACTTTATCATGAACAAGAATTATAATAATAACATCTTTATTATTGCCTCTAGGGCATAATTCCAACATTAAGAACACAGCCAACACCACATCAGATCTTGTTAGATTTCCAGAATATTAACCAACCATTCACCACAAAAAACCTATCATATCATCAACAAGATGGTGACCTAATGGAGGGGTGGTTTAGGAGGACAGCAAGGCCACACGTGATCTAGAAGGATCTAGGAGGAGCAGAGCCTATTTCAGGAAGTGCAGAGCAAGGCCAAGGAGAAGTAGCAGTTCCAGAAGCAATCCAGCAAGATTAACACCAAAGCAATAACACATCAAGCATCATAGCAACATCACCATCATCTGGTTGGTGAGTTATAAACAGATCTTTATTTCCATTGTTCTTATCCATTCAATAAGAACATGATATGTTCTATCAAGGTTCTTATCAGAAAAATACCTAAGTGAGGTGTATATTCATCACTAAAAAGTATAAACATTCAAGTATAAATCTTAAAGAATCTAACTAGATCTCAGACTCGGCATCATTGACCAAGTGGTCTATTATCTAATTTACATTAGATAACAGCAAAATTAAATCATGAATTGCTACAGGGCACATTCCAAGGAATGGTAGAACCTCTGCAGCAATTCAATCTTTACAAGATTTAACCAACAAGGGTATTTCCTCAAGAAATGTTTAAATCTTCTTCCTAAATCATTTTAGGAATCATCCATGAATTATCTATCACATGTTAGATACAACAAGGGGGCTTAACTAAATGAAAGAACCATTGTTTCTAACCATGGTTCATAAACATCAGATCTATATCATCATTCTAGTTTAGGAACTAGAATTCATTACTTTAATTCAGTGAATGGGGACAGTTAACAATATTATCAGGATGTTAACAATAGCAAGCCATATTCAGTATATTCTACTAAATCATCACCACTAGCAAGAGTTAACCAGAGCTTATTTTGGGGTCAGAAGACAATAAGACCTCAACATCAATTTCCTAACCAAGATAGGAATCATTCTTTTGATCCAAAACTCTTTACAGAGTTTCATCAATTTATAAATCATAAATATCATCCCCTAAAGGAAGAAACCTTTATTTGATAATTACATAGATCATTGATACAATTTATCACAATAATACATGATCAACAGCTAGCAATACTGCTTTAGTAAAGAAGCATTTCAAATATCATCAATAGTTTTTACCAAACCGGAACAACCATCATAACACAAATCACAAATCCTCTAGGTAACACTAAGCTTACATTTATACACTAAGAAGTTGACAGAAACCACTGCCATAGTTCCAAATCAAGCATAAAGCTAGATATTTCCACATTATGCTTATAGAAAGAACACATATAAAACCATTCATATTATCACTAAGAGTAATAGCTAGAGGGATGAACCCTAGAGCCGTGGGTAACCCTAATTAGGGTTCATAATAACAACCACATGGAGGGTAGCAAGGTGAGACAGAGAGCAAGAGGGGAAAAGAAGCAACTTACGCGTAGTCCTCACAAATTTTAGAAGATGAAGCAGGGTGGCCAACAATGGTGTATACGTCGGCACATGGAGCACCCAAAGGCACTGCAACCGGCACCAAGTCGTAGAGACGGTGGCCACAGGAGTACGAGAGGCGCTGGAGGCACCACATAGCCACCAGAGCACAGGATCAGCGCCAAGAAGCGACAAAGCACCAGATCACCGGCAGCATCTGAATCCTAGGTATCGCGATGGAGACAACGGGGTCGGGGAAGCGCTCAAGCGACGAATCGAGCTGGACCAGTCGAAAGAGCGTTGTTGACTGACCCATCTTACATCACGACGATGGGCATGAAGGACAGAGGTGGCCGGAATTGCTCATGACGATGGCATCGACACCACATCGCCATGAAGGGGAACGACCGAGAAGAGCACGAGTGCGCGAGGAAGAGAGAGGGGTATTGGGATGTTCTGGGCCAGTACCGCGTGAGACAGGGGTTTTACCCAACCTAGATGGGTCGGGTCAGGGCTGGGCCATCCTAGTTAGCCAGGTCCAGATTTTAAAAAGAAAAAGAACTGAATTATTTTACTAAAAGACCAAAATAACCCTAAAACTTAATAAGCTCTAAGAAATTGAATAAAAATCCCAAAAATACAAATAATATCCATTAGTTCATAAAAATATAAGCTACCCAATAAATATAATGAATTCTATTTTAATAGAATAAATTTAGGTTAATTATTTTTATAATATATATTACTTATGGAATTTTATAAAAATAAATAAAATACCTAAAAATAAATAAAATTCACTTTTACAACCTAAATAAATATAGTATTTTAGAACTAACTTGTATTATTAGATTAATAAAATAAAATTTCTTAAATTTAAATAATTATTCTTAAATAGAATTTTAAGAAAATATTCATAAGAGTGAAAAAATAAATAAAAATTAATTTTAAACTTTTATACTAATGTACTATACCACAAAAATATTAAATATAATATTTACAATATTTTAGGAATTATCAACTACTAACTTTCTTTTATTAATAAAGAAACTTTAGAACTTTGACAATGTGGGTAAAACACGCAAAGAAGATAAATAATAAATTGATGCATTATATTACTATGTATATTCATTATTGCTTCTTTAATTATTGTCCTTACCGGGCAATAATGATGTTTTGTAAAAAAATATAAGCTTAAGGTCGAGTGCAAGCATCCCACTTCACTACCTTGCAGTCACAAGGCAAGTTCACACTTGCTCATGTCCTTTGGTTATTTTCTATCAAATATTTGAAAATTCAATATTGTCATCACCTGTATTTCGAAAAGGTCAGAAAACTCTATTTTCATAATTAATATGAGCTATTGGTTACTGGTCTAGGATGACCAGTTAATCTAAAGAGCGGCAATGGAAACCACATTATACGGAAATATATCATCTAGGACTTAAACAACCAATGTCGCTAGTGCTTCTTACGCCGTATATCACGCGTTAACTATAAGATTTGAAATGGGACGAAAAATTCAGCTGAATTTTCTTTCTTTCGTATGTAGGCAAGACGACCTTAATGTGAAATTGTGATTCCTTGTGTGGATCCAGCATATGGGTAGGCACCCTTAGGCCCCATGATTTTGGTGTCTAGATTATCTATGAGCGGCTGCCAGAGGTATAGTCATACCTTTATGGAGCTTGCCAAGGGCACCACCGGCTCATAGTCTTTGAAAACTCATCGGGATTATAGCTTTTCTGAAAGAGGGCTTAACGGAGATGTAGTCTAGCCCGAAGGATCGTGCAGACATATGGGGTCGCGGAGAATGGCAGTGATTGTCTTGGATCTTAGTCTGGGCCTCATACCAAGGAAGCGTGAATGAGCCTATAACTCGGATGTGCAACAAAGCTAATATCTCTCATGGATAAAGCAACGCACCTCTGCAGAGGGTAAGAACTATAACTTGTTGCTCCCTGTTTCGGGAAGGAACCGCGAACGTGGCAGAAAAGGAACTCCATGAAGTTCTGGTCAACCTGTGAAGGTTGATGGAGATAGTTTTTTATATTAAAATCAACCTTTAAAGAAATGTTTATGAAAACTGTATAGTGCCAAGGACTGATAGTCCAAGGTGGTAGATAGAGCATCAAACTTTCCACCTTGCATATAATGAAATTTCTGGATAACATTGTTACTCACTCTTTTCTTTGATCCCCTGCTTAGACTCTGAGGAGCCAGAAGACACTCCAATGTACGTGCGCTACTGAAGGACAACATAATGTCTACTACGAGGAACCAGAGATGTCCGGAGGAGTGAAAGGGATGGACTACGAGATACGTTATGGAGTGGAGGTCACCGAGTCTGAGTAGTTGCCTACAATTAGATAGTAATCCAGACGAGCCGAGCAGCACAAACTTAATATAATAAGTTGTTGAGCTCAATTCTGGTTATGAGTTTAAAACTTTGATCTTCCGCTGAAACTTTTTAAGTTTGGTTTGTAAGTTTGAATAACTTGATATACTGATCTTTTGGTATTGTAATAATAATAATGTGTGCATGTTTATAATATGGATCCACAATGTTTTTGTTGTACCACTCTGAGGAATGTGATATTTGCGGAACGATGTTCTGTAAGTGTCATATCAATAACTATAGTGTACTACACATGCAGTGGTATGCTGGGTCACTGCACTCTAGCCGATGTTCTTTAGCAGTAGTCTAGATCCAGTCTTACGGGACTGGTGGTTTTTGTGGCTCATTAACGCCTCATGGCTAGGAGTTTCTTTAGTGTCAAAGTGTGGACCAGCTATTGGTGATCTTCTTCTCCGGTGATGGCAATGTATTTGGGTTCTTAGTAGTTAAGATGATGACGGTTTGCAACTATCCAACCGTTTGTTTTCTTCTTGTTTCTATTACTTGTATGCATATCATTTTTGTATTGTTACAGTTATAAATACAAGTAATGTATACCCACGGGAGTACATAGTCAAAAAAAAGTCGTTGCCATTAAACCCTTGAATTGATATGGATCTTCTGACACCAGATCTATAAAACACGTAGACTGAACAAGATCTACCACCCTATGAAAGTGCTGACAAAAAATACCCCACCATCATCAATGCCAGAGGCGACACTGCCGCCGACGAGGAGACGAATTTATACTTCTCCCGCACAACAGTGTCATAGCCACCATAACGCTGATGTCAATTAAGAAAACTAACTTTGAAGACCTTACTACATTACTGAGCGTAGGTTCCCACCCCTTTCTGCCACCGGAACGACAAGCGGAGAAGGCAGGGACCATCGATACCTATTCAAAAATAGCAAAGGAGAAGAAGATGGCGGCGGGCCGACTGGCTCTCACGTACGAGAGGTTTTCTAAGAGCAACTATAGCATGAACTCATCCATCAAACAAATGACCAGTGAGGAGCTGCCGGGTCCTTGATGAGCATGTCGGCCTCATCAGCTTCTGGAGAATACTCCCCCTTGAGCTTGAGCGCCGAGTTGTTAGCGCATGCTTGTTGTCGAAGCAGCTCGTACAGTTCCTGCTTCTTGCTGTCGAGCAGTTGTGCGCGCCAGGCACGTTTCATCGATATTCGCTTCCGCATTTGAGCCCGTCGTCGTTCTCGGAGACCGCCGAAGAATGTCCTCGGTTCTTGGTTCCGGTTCAGAACCTGTTCTTGAGCATACAACACCTGCTTCTTTATCTCAGCAATTTCTTGTGGACTCATTATGCGCATGGGTGCCTGTGATTCCTGTAATTCACTCAAGATTTCAAGAAATCCGTGCTTCTTTTGATTTAGGAGTTCTTGGGCACGAAGGTGTTGAACTTCAGCCCTTCTCGAGGATTGTCCCTGGCCCTAAACCCATCGTCACAGAGCAGACACAAGGTTAGCGATGAAAAGAACTGCATGCATGACAAACAGCGCCGGCAAGTAAATTACATGGCGAGTAAATTACAGAAAGAAACCACCATAATTGGGAACAGAGTAACAAACACCATGTTTTTTTTTGGAGGGATGTTATCCTTGCCCTAATTGTGATGGTTTTTTATAATTTACTCGCAGGGGGCATAGCTAGTTATATATTTGACACATGGATCACGACGAGAATTAACTGACTCACCATGTCTCGATGTGAAGGTCAAGGTTGCTCGCTCGCTCTGGCAAAGTGGATCGTAAGGCAAATCTCGCCTTCACGCCAGGTACGAGTGTAGGTACGGATCGATCTTGTCGGACGGCTTATATGTACGCAGGCAACCGTATTGATCCGATCCGAGTCGGTAACGATCGAGTTCCTCCTCCTCGGCTCGGCTTGAACTCGATCACGTCCCTGTGGGACCGTCGGACTCGTCCTCTTCCCGATTGGTATGTCCTACTCTTTCCATTCAGAAATATAAGATATTTTAGTTTTGTCAATCGAATATCACTATAGGAATAACACGAAACGCCGACGGCTAAAGGTCAGGCCCGTCGGCGTAACTCGGCGGGCTCGTCAGCTGGGCCAGGTGGCCGTCGGCGTAGAAAACCCGTCGGCGTAGGGCGAAACCCCCCGACGGTCGCCGTCGGCGTAGACAAAACCGTCGGCGTCAATGACCTACTTCTGACGGTGACCGTCGGCGTAAAGATGCCGTCGGCGTAAGGGGTCACGTGTCCCTGCCAACCGTCCCACCTGACGGCCGCGGGCAACGACGTTAGGGCGTGTTGATACGCCGACGGTTTTCGGTGGCTACGCCGACGGGGTATGGCCATCGGCCTATTCCCTGTTTCCTGTAGTGTATATCTAGACGTATTTTAGTGTATATTTTTGTAGAGGTCTCGAGTAAACCTACACTAAAAGGTGTCTAGATACATAAAACTAAAATGTCTTATATTTCAAAACAGAGGAAGTACTAGTTAGTATAAATTATTTCTGAACACACTTTTCTTTATCTGAACAAGCTCTTCTGGACTGATTATAACTAGCTAACTGTATTGTAAGCACGATCGAGACGTCGACGCTTCATAATCGAGCTGTCCATTAACTCTGTTCTGTTCACGTGGCCACTTACGCGCGCGTCCCCCTAGATACGCGTCGGCGTGGCTGCTCTGATCACGCCAGCACAACGGCCACGTTCGTCCAGGTTTCTACGCGTCGCCCCGTAGGAGGACGGTCGACGCGGCGACGCGACACGAGCCGGCGTGTCGCAAAGCCTGGTCATAGCTGAGAGTAACTTTAGGATAGTAACGTGGGTATGTTACTAGTCTAAGTTACTATCTTTATAGTGCAAAATAACATATGTGTGGTGTCATGTAAAGGCTTATTTATTACACTATAGACTTATTTTGTCTTGAAATGTGTGATGTTATGGTAACATACTACCTCCTTCACGGTTAGTAGGGCGCTCTATAAAAATCTCACGAACCTAGGCGTAAACGTATTGGCTGAAAATTATGCCTATTAATGAGTGGTTAAGGCGCATGCATTGGTGGAAGACTGTTGCATGCATAGAAAGTTGGGAGAAAAGCTGGCACATTAATCAATAATTAATTCTTATGCCATAGGAACGTTGTAGTTTTGGAAATACCAAAATTTGATTAGACGCCCTGCAAACCGTGAAGGAGGAAGTAGCTAGTTACCACAAGCCTCTCTCTCATCATTTAATTGCATGACATGTCGTCTAAATGCTTAGTTGGCAATACATGTAGGACTATATTACTAGTCAAGTTACCCCCACTATGACTAGCCTAATACACACGCCGCTGAACATTGGTCCTGGCTGGCAAGATGTGTTTTGACAGACATGTAAGCGGTAAACTAGTAATACTAACATCAGCTATGTCCACGCTAGTTTGTTTTCTTAATTTCTTATCATATACAACTAACTCAGGTACACACGCGCTATCTCTCGGGTGGAGGCGGCTCAGCCGCCGCTGCCGCCTCCGACTCCTCCTCTTACCTCTCCCCCGCTACCATCGGAGGAGATGTCGGTGGGCAAAGTTCGGCTGGCCGATGGTGGTAGCGGGGCTGCTTCCTCGCGTGGTGGCCTCTCTCCCGTAGGGAGCCCCTTAGACGCTTGATGGTTGTCGTTCGGCGGCGATCTGATGGCGGCGGGGTCTGGAAGTCGGGGCGGTGGCCTCAGGCTTTGATGGAGGTTCTCCCTCGGCGAATGGCGGTGCGGGGCGCATCTGTTGCCAGGGGTGCAGTCCTAGGGTTTTTCTCACGCCAAGACGAAGATCTACCATCAGTCTGTTTTCATCTGGTGGCAGTGTCGGGTTCCGGAAGGCTCCGCCGGCGAACTCCCATGGGCGATTTATGCCTGGAGATTGCTAAAACGGATGGGATTCGGTCAGGCGCAACCGATATTTTTCTGAATGTTTGGTTTCAGAGGGAGCGAGACGAAGCTCTATAGTCGGTTGCCATCGTGGAACATGTCTTTAGTTCCATGATGAAGTCAGTGTGCGAAGAATGTTATGGAAGCCAAGATTTATGGATTAGCTATGGTGGGTCGTGTTCTGATGATGATGAGGAATTAACTTGGTGATTTGTGAATTGTAGCAGCGGCATCAGAAGGTGATGGCGAAAACACATGGGGAGTTCACAATCTTACCTTGCAGGGTGAAAATCCAAGGTCTGACATTAATTGGTTGTGTCTGGCAATGACCTTGTTGAAGGCATTATTTCATGAACGGGGAATTTCTCCAGGGTAAAAACCTATAATCTTTGATCGACCGACGACGGTGCTTGTGCTCTGTTTCTTTCTTAAAGGCGTCGCTATTGGAGATGTTGGACTTCTGGTGTTGTTCTGGCGGGGTCAGTGTCGCTGCTACTAAGGATCTTATCGCTGCAGCGGAACTTTTCTTTTTTATAATTCTTTTTTTTGGCTTTATGCATCGTAATACCAATACGATACGTTATTGCAAAGGCTAGATATAATTAATATTATCGTGATATTAATATATACTTCCTTTCCAAAAAAATGTGTTTTAATTATGAGGGTGCATCGATCTGCTGTACTATATCATCCGGTAGCGAAACAAAAAGGAGATCGTGTCATTACCTAAAAAAAAGAGGGGAGATTCTGTCATTGTAGTCGGATCTCCACGGAGCGACCGAGCAAACGTCTTATTTTTTATCGTGCCACTCTATCATTCTCTTCTCAAACGTGATTGATATTAGAATGGACCTCTTTTGCAGCTTTTATAAAAAATATCGAACTGGAGCACGGAAAGCATCTGCAAGCACGTTTCAATATTATACTAAGAGGTCGTTTGGATTCCAGATATTCATTTCATTTAATAGAAATAAAATGAATACATGGATTTATTTTATTTATATTATGATTTCAAAAATACTCATATGTTTAACTGCCACCGGAATTTGTAAATGATAGGTCTGAAATAGGAATTGAGTTTACACATAGGGATATTTAGATGGATTTGCTAAATGAAATGACAACACAATTCCATACCAACCAAACATCATAGAAATGGAATTACAAAATGAATTTCATAATTCTAGGCCCAAATGATCCTAGGAATATATGCCGACTTGGCGGGTCCACTCGCATAGGGAATATATGCCGACTGGCCCCAAATTCCAGAATTCCAGAATTCTACAATATAGGCCCAAATTCCAGAATTCCGGAATTCCAGAATTGCATAGGGAATATATGCCGACTGGACGGGTCCACTCGCCGAATTCGCTTCGTCCGGCGTTCCCAGGGCGTTCCCGGGATCCTAGATACGGCCTGGGAAGACCGGACCAAAATTCGCCTATATCCAAACGAAAACAGGTTCTTGGAAACACGACTAGACGAAATTTCGGCGTCCGGACCTATTTTCGACGTCCGGATCGACGTCCTGGATAGCCAAATGAAGATGCTCTAACCTATATATATTAAAAGGCATCTAGATACTTCTATTTTACAAAGCTAAAAATTATTTTATTTTTCTGAACGGAGGGAGTGGTTAGTAAATTGTTTCTGAACACTTTCTGACATCTGAACAACAAGCTCTTCTAGATTGATTATCTGCATCGGTTCTTGCTTCCGCGTATGATGATCCTGTAATTCACTCAAGACTTCAAACACTGCCTACTTTTTTTTTCAAATCAGAATTTCCTGGGCACGAAGGTCTTGGCCCTGAAATATTGATCACAGAGCAGACATCCGGGTCAGCGATAAAAAAAAATTAACTGCATGATACTCGTGCGTCGAGAAAGTGCGGCCGATCAGTTTGTGGTAGAAGAACACTGTCTATGGAGTGTCTGAGATATTATTGCCAATTCCATTCTGACCGTGCGTGACCGGGGATCGGTGCGGCGGCAGTAACCACCGTGGCCACTTAGTCCCAGTTCGTTTGGTGGTTTTTCCAAGAAGCCATCCTATCCCTAGCTTTCTGGGTAAGCCGGTTTAAAAAATTTACAAGGCTTTCGAAGTGATTAAGGTTAAACTAACTTGGAAGCCTTACAGAATTTTAGAACTGGCTTCTCTAGTAAGCTAGAGGTAGGGCGGCTTCTTCGAAAAGCCGCCAAAAAAACTGGGCCTAGAGCATCTCCACTCTGCTACCCACGATGTTGATCCGGACGCCGAATTTCGGTCCGGACACCGAAAATTGGCCCAGTCGCGTATCTAGGAACCTGTTTTTGTCGGATTTGTACCAATTTTGGTCCGGACTACACAGGCAGAACCCAGGTTTTCGGGTACGCCCTGGGAACGCTGGACGCAGCAAAAATGGCACGTGGACCCGCCGAGTCAGCGACGGAAGCCGAGTCGTCGTCATCCTCGGAACTACGCGGCGACCGCCGGACACTACTGCCCGTCCTCGTCGGCCACGCGTCGCCAAATTGCGGCGCCACCATCGTCGCCTCGGCTCCCGCGACGGACCGGCGGGCACTAACTTCTCGCCGTTTCCTTTTCCCGCCCTCGCCAATACACCCCTCCCGCCCTCGCCGCGCACCTCGGCCTTTATAAGCCGTACCCCCTCGCCAGAGAACCTCACAGCTTCTCCCAGCCCACCAGCCTAAACTCCGGCGAACTCTTTCTCGCAGCTCTTCTCCCCCAGCCATGGTCGAGAGGTACCCGGCGATGGTGCAACGGCGAACGGCTTCAGCCGACGCACTCTGCAGGCGTGGGAGGCGCGCCTGCTCTAAGAGGCCGGCTACGTTGGGCCGTCGGATACGAGGACTCCGCCGGGTGGAAGCTCAGCGCCGGCGGCATTCCTATCCCGCCGGCGCCGATGCCGGAGGAGCTGCCGTACGAGATCCAGGAGTTCATCTCCGGCATGGATGATCCCTCCGCCGGCGAGAGCCCCAACAACCTCCTCTATTGGGAGAAGTTCTTCGCCGACCACCGCGCCCAGGAGCTCGCCCGCCACGAGGGACCGCCGAACGAGTCGCCGCCGAAGCGCAACAACTCGGCCGGCAGCCGGCGTTTCTGGAGCACGCCGGGCCGGACCCTCAGGTCGGTGCTGGAGCACATCAACGCCGAGAACACGTCGCGTCTCGGCTACCCGCGCACACCCGTGTCGGCGTACAGGTCGGGTCGGCGACCTCCGGCGAACTGGATGCCGAGGAGGATGGCCAGCATTAGCTTGTCCTCCTCCGCCTCCGCCTCCCGCTCCTCTGGATCCACGCCTCTACCTACGCCGACTGGGCCAGTTAAGCGCGAGGCGGTCTCGCATGTGCGCTCGCCGCCGCGGACACGCTCGCGCAGCCTCGTCATCGGCGAGCCACGCGCGACGGCATCACCAACCGGCCTCCCCGGTCTTCAGCGCCCGAAGATTGAAGGCTCGGCGCCGCCCGACGACAGCGTCTTGAGGATGGCGCTGGAGCAGTCGCTCCGCGACTCGGCACCGCAGACGTCGTTGTTGGAGCCGTCCTCGCCGGACATCCTGAAATAGTTCAGGAGGGACTGAGAGGAGGCGGAGCGGCAGCGCGCCCAACACGTCGCCCGTACCCGTAGGAGGATGGTCGACGCGTGACGCGACACGAGCCGGCGTGTCGCAGATGTCTTAATACACACGCCGCTGAACATTGGTCCTGGCTGGCAGATGCGTTTTGATTACGAGGGTGCATCGATCTGCTGTACTATATCATCCGGTAGCGAAACAAAAAGGAGATCGTGTCATTACCTCAGAAAAAAGAGAGGAGATTGTGTCATTGTACTCAGATCTCCACGGAGCGACCGAGCAAACGTCTTATTTTTTATCGTGCCATTCTATCATTCTCTTCTCAAACGTGACTGATATTAGCATGGACCTCTTTTTCTGGTCTTATAAAAAATATCGAACTGGAGCACGGGAAGCATCTGCAAGCACGTTTCAATATTATACTAGAGGAATTTAATTTGAAAGTAAGTTGTAGGGCTCTGCAACATATTGCCATTTGCCAAACTGCTAACACACAACACAAATAGATATATAGAGGAGAGCATGCTGGGCTGAGAAAATATTTCTATGAGACCGGGTTTACAAGTAGACTAATTTACATGATCGATATGTGGCAATTTAGATTAAAAAATGGTTCTAAATTCTATTTTTTTCTGTTTTAGACACGTGTTATTTTTTAAAATTGGTACACGCCTCTAAATCCGTGGATCAGGGTCGCGTAGAAATATTTTCCGCTGGGCCGTGCTTGAATATAATACATGAGTCGCACGGCGAGAGTCCATGCTTATGTCTGGGTCACGCTCACGGGAAAGCCGGTGGTGGCGCTGGCCCGAAGGAGGGGCCGCACCGCAGCAGGCAACGCAGCTGGGCTTCGGTGCAGCCCAGCGCGCAGTCCGGCAGTTCGCCGACGGCTTTGGCGGCGCAACCGCTCGTGCAGCCGACCACCGCCGTAGCGCACCCCATCAGGCAAGTGACGATGGACTGCACGGCAGCGTCCGAGTCGCCGGCGCCGGCTGCGCCGACCACCAGGAGGAGAAGGAGGACAGCGCCGGACCACCTGGCCGAGACCATCTTTTCCGGCGAGGTGTTGGTAGTCTTCTGGTTAAGTTCAGGGCAACAGCTGCTGGCCGGGACGAGTGGTTTATATAGCCGCGTGAGTTCATGGTCGAGTTCAGGGCAACAGCTGCCGGCATGCAACAAGTGCTAACCAAAAACTGGCCACGATCTTTTAACTTTCCGCATGTGCCGTTATCTAACTAAACTACAACTACTCCATCTGACACAAATTAATTGTCACGGTCACTACAGGTCGCGCGTACTATGCCGAGGGCAAAAAGCTGTCAGCGTAGACCAAAATGCCCTCGGCGTATGCTACGCCGACGGCTACACTCGGTGTAGCCTCCTCGGCAAAGGTCTTCCTCGGCGGAGCACATATAGGCCGTCGGCGTATAGAAATACCGTCGGCATACGCTACAGGGGGAGGAGTGGACAAGATTGCGGCAACCCGATAGATGAAATTTCAGCCCGACAAAGAATATCGCCGGACTGGGAGGTGGGTGTTAGATGTCATAGTATTTTTGTTGCTACCAAGTAAACTTTTGGTATTAGGGTGGGTTGGTAGTGTGCTGGTCATGAAAAGTAGAATTTTGCACAGCTTTTGGGAGGGAATTGAGAAACATATTGTTCTCTTAGGTTGCAGGGATTCTATATGTGTTGTAAGGGATTGTTTCCTAGTGCTGGGAATGTGCTTCTGCGTTGTTGCGTTAGTAGGGACAAGAAAACTCACGCTTAATTATGTCTTTATCTTTTGGCTTCAGGGCTATGCCTAATTTGCCACGATATTTTTGTTGGAATATATCCTAGAGACAACCATGTATGATATATTTGCTAAGTGTATTCATAAGTTTGTAATGTCCTTCAACAAATATCAATACTCTCTCTGCTCCATATTAGGTGACTCAAATTTGTCTAGATTTGGATGAATCTAGACACTATTTAGTATATAAATTCATCAAAATTTTAAAAAATAGAAGTCAACTAATATGGGTCGGAGGAAGTAATACATGTCATCGAATACGTGATTCGGCCGTGGAACTATATATATTCTATATTGATATTATGTTCTAAATTATCTTTAGTCGAAAGATTGTGTGTACACACAACCTAGACTAATATATAAGTTGGCACATGATCATTAAAGTGTTTAGCAGTCATATATACGCATATTAAGACACGACGAACAAGTTGTCATTTGTTAGTCTCAGGGAATGGAATCTTTAGATATGATGGTATCATTTGCAGCTTGCAGCGCCACCACCGTGGAGCGGTTCCAAGTGTGGGTCAGGATGCCCGTGAGCTCCATGTGCGCACGGTAGCGTAGTGGCCGTTGCACCGCCTGCAGCTGCCGGTTCCATGGGGAGAAGCCCTCACATCAACCACACCCTGGCGGCCATCACGTTGTTCCGCACTGCCTGCTCTTGCAAGCCACCAGGAAATCGGACTACCACGAATGGTGCATCGTGAAATGTTATCCGCTTGTGGCACCTGCGCTGCCACCGCTGTCTTCGTGGCAGGGCAGGGGCACATTGCGCTGGGAAGTTGACGGCAGGTCGCGGGAGGGAGGGCGCCGACCTCGATCGGTATCGTCTCAGCTTCAGTGCGAGTGCGGGATTCTCTCACGGCCACCGCGTCCACGCTCATCGCGGCCCCCACGCGATTCCCGCTCGCCACGTTCGTCTCGCATGCCGCGTTCACCACGGCCACCATTCTCGCCACGCTCGTCGCGCTCACCATGACCCCCCGGGTCGCCGCACACGCCATGCTCGCCATGTCTACCAAGGTCGCCGTGGGAGGCCTCCTCGCGGAAAGTGGACCTGGAGCCGACGGGGCTTGGTTGTGGGAGGGGGAGGGATGGTGTGTGCCCAGGCGCTGCCGTGCCGGGACACGATAGGCACCAGTCACTGGCATGGTTGGCTCGGGCGCGGCGACGCCGTTGGCATGGGCGCCGGCTGGATGTGGTTGCCCAACCGGTCGCGAACATCTCTACGGTGGCCTTCCACCCTGCGCTCACGACCACACATGCGGTGCTACTGTTCCTCCTCCTCCCTCGGCGGTGCCGCCGGTCCTGGACCACACACATGAGGTTGTCGTTGTTGCTTCTCTTAAGGTCCACGCGGCCGGGGCCACTGCCTCTCACCACGCCGCTATGGGCAATCGTGGGCATGGTGTCCCTCCTTCCTGCACCGAAGGCACACCGTCTCGAAGGTACAATCCTTCGAGATGTGGCACTTCCTCAGGCGGTTGAAGCAGCAATCGGCGAGGTCCGGCGGCAGGTCGTCGCGGATGGAGAGCGACGGGAGCTCGACTGGTGCGCAGCGCCGCCTATTCCTTCCTCCCGCTTCACTAGTGCAGACGGGGGCCTTTAACACCGGTTCCTAAGGCCCTCTAATAGCGGTTGTAGAACCGCTGTTGAGGGTTCGGTGTTAGAGGCCTCCCCCCCTTTAACACCGGTTCTTATACGAACCGATGTTAAAGGGCGGCGCACGTGGGGCTGCCGCATCGCTCAGCCCCCCCCCCTCCTTTAACACCGGTTTGTTAAAGGTTCTGTGCCGCGGCAGAGTTCTGCCGCGGCAGGAAAACGACCTAAATCTCTGCCGCGGCAGAGTTCTGCCGCCGCCCCGTTCTGGGCGTATTTCTGCGGCGCGGCGGGGACGGGGAGGGAGAGGGGGAATCGATCGGGAGCGGTATATACACATACATCGTCGTCGGTACATACGAGTACATGAATAATTAAGCAACTATTATTATACACAAATATCGTCATTGTGTGGTATTCTCTGTAAACATTGAAGCATCAAGTACAAGACAAACACGTTCAAGCATCTAAAGAGTTTTTGGATATCTAAAGAGTTCTCCGCCATGCGTGACGACCTCATCAAGTATGAACCCGCCAATTCCTCTTGAATGGCTCGTATGCGGTCAAATGGTAGGAGTTGGTCCCGCATCCATTCGATCTAAATATATATATGAAGAATGGGGTCAATATATATATATAAGAATAAAACTCAACACAATTGATGGTAATAAAATAATGTTGTGCACTTTGTTTACTTACTCTAAGTTGTTCTAGTGCGGCTTGGCCCGTCACACATATCGTGTTGCGAATGAACTCGCAAACATAGTGTCCACATAAGTTATTGCCGGGTCCCTGATGCACGCACTTTAGGAGAATAGAGAGTTCAATCAAAATAATAATCAATAAAGCATGATATAATGAAATTGGAAGCAGAATCAAAGAGATACGCAAACCTACCTAGTATTACTTACATTTTGGTCTACAAATTTTAGTTCTTCTGACCATTCACCCACGGCCATGCCCATGAACCTTTTCCAAACCCTGTCCGGCAAAAAAAATGGATAAAGGAGTAATTAATTACTTGTTGTCACAAAAGTTGCCGATCTAGTGCGATAATATGATTGAAATTACCTCTGGAGCATCTCTCTAAAGTCTGCCCATTGCTCTTTTTCTTTTCGTAACGAGTCCATGACAAGGACTTTTCCTGAGTCAGGTTGAATGACTAGCAGAATAAAGTAAAACCTACGCACGCATAACTCATCATCAGTTACACTTAACATCGAGTAAGCCGAAACAGAATATATACAAGAGAGGGTAACAGTACTCACGAGAAGTTGTAAGGCAATAGTATTTCCCTTTTGGTTTGTTGTCTCAGTAAAGACCTTAGTAAGAAATCTTCTGTTTGCCCGGGTTTGATTCTTACCACTTCTTCATGAACTCTATTAGGGTCAACGAACCCAATGTCAAAAGGGCCTCCTTTCATGCATTCCATAACCTGTTTCCTGCATAATAGTATATACATATATGGTGAGAATATATATATACATGCAATTAATGAAGTGAATGAGATGAGATAGAAATTACAGAAATAGTACTTACACACAATAAAGGTTGATGGCAGCTTTGTCGAGTTCCTTATGATTGAATAAAAAATGCAAGTCTTGAATGTTAAAGTCGATCTCGTCGTCTCCGCACAAGAAAATCTGATCTCTTATATGCGTCGTGATCCATTCTTCTTTTCTCGTCTTGCAGAAATCAAGGTATCACTTGTGCAATCTTCGCATCTTTGTTGGTAGATTCTTGAGCTCCTCTTTCTTGACGAGATTCTTCCCATACTTCCATGGCTGTATGGGGTTGACATCGCCTGTGGGAATGTTGTCTCCCATGAGGTTCAAGTATGCAATGTAAGTCATCCCCATCTCATTTGCCTTTCTTTGTAGCTCTGCCTCGTAATCATTTACAGGAGGAGCGTTTCGTGTGTCGAACACTTGGAGCGGGTGCATGATTGCTTTTCCTGCTCTCCGAGCATGGGAACTGTTTTCTGGGGTGTCGCACGACTGCTACTTTCAGTCTCCCTCCGCCTTGCATCCCCCTTCAAAATCTGGCGCTCGTAGTCCGACACAAGTGGGGTTTCAGGTTTCAAAATATTATTGTAAAACTTCTCCACCACCGCCGGATCTATTTTATCCTTTGGCTTGGCCCATCTAGGTGCAAAGAATTTCTTAACCTCTTCTTTCGAGATCCTATTGGTCTCTTCGTCGCTGCGATTCCACGGTAAAACCGGCAATGGCTTGGCGGAAGGCTGTGGGACGTAGTTTCTTGAACTCTTTGGCGTACGGTTTCCTGCGGATTTCTTCGTGGCAGTGCTAGTGATGCTCTTCGTGGCAGTGCTCTTCCGCTTACGCTGAGGAGATGGCTGGCGCACCGGAGATGGCTGGCGCGCAGGAGATGGCTGGCGCGCCGGAGATGGCTACCGCGCAGGAGATGGCTACCGCGCAGGAGATGGCTGAAGCGCCGGAGACGATAGGGGAGTATTCTGATGACTTGGAGACGGCTGAGGCGGCTCAGACTGCTGACGCTGCGGAGACGGCGGGGGTGCCAGTGGCCTCCAATTTGGAAGCACGATGTGTTCCTTCTTCCAAAGAATGGTTGTTTTCACTACAAATTTGAGTTAAGTTTCCCCTTCACCTGTAGCATGGTCAAGCTATGCTTCCTCATATTCCTTCACAACCTCATCCACCCCGACAATAGCATAGCCATCTGGAATCGGTCGGTAGTGGTAAGTTCCACCAGCTACAGGAGGTAAGGCATAGCCGACAGCCACCTTAATGGATAAGCCCATTAATCTCACATGTAGCTCAACATGTTCGCTCTCCGTGATCTCATCCACGGGGTATCGAGGACCCGCCATTTCAAGCGTGGGCTTCACGTTCTCCGTGGAAGCCACGCTGCTTTTCCGCGTAGAGTCTGGGCCGCCGGCAGCTTCCAATGCAGGCTCTTCGTGCCGCTGAGGTGGGCCGATAGCTTGTTGGCTCTGTTGTGCATTCACTTGCGCCTGTAGCGCCACAAGTGCATGTTCTATTTGTGTCATCCGCTATGTACGCTCTTTTTCTTTTCTGCCGCGCCATCTGTAAGAGTCGCCCCACTCGGCAAACCCATCCTTCCACGTCATACCCCTTGTGTCTCGTGCATGTCCAGGGTGTTCTTTTTTACCGATGGCGCGTGTGAGCTGGTCATTCTCTCTATCAGGATGGAAGGTCCTGGTGGCTGTTTCCTCGTATGCCGTGATGAGTTCAGTGACGGGTTTGGCAAGGAGGGTTGGGAAGATACACAATCCTATTTCTGTGTCCAACCTTGCCCCGATTCCGTAGAACCAAGTCTTTGCACGTAGTTCCCACCCATGTGTCTGGGGTGTGATCCCTCTATCGCGCAGGGCCTTCTCAGCTTCCTCCCACTTAGGCCTCTGAGATATGTAGCCACCTGACCCCGTCCTCCGGTGATATTCCTTCTTCTGAGCATTTAGCGTATTGGTTTCTGACCTCTTTGTAGCTATAGCACCTTCCTTGTATGCCACAAATTCGGGCCAGTGAGGTCTTATCTTCACATAATATACGTCTTCGAAATCCGGAGTCTCGCGAGCTTTGACAAATTTCTTCAATTTTTTCTTCCAGTTGCGGAAAGCGTCAGCCATCTTTTTTAGAGTCCACTCTTTGACCTTTTCCTTTATAACCGGTTTGTTTTCATCCTCCTCTGGCGGAAGGGTGAAATTTACCAACAACGAGTTTCAAAGCGTTTCTTTGGATCTTTCATCGACAAAGGTACCGTCGCCCTTCTTTGGCTTATTCTAATTTTCAATTATGATTGAGATTTGGTCCCTAACAAGAACTCCAGCCTGACGTACAAATTTTTCTGCGGCCTTCTTGGGCTCCATCGGCCTTCCATCAACATGGACTGCTTCGATCGTGAACTTTGCACGATCTTTCAGTCGATGGCTCGCGCCTCGCTTGCTCTTTTTCGTAGAAGAAGATTGTTGCTGGCTGGTCGATCCAGAGGGATAAAAGAAGAAAGAAGCGTTAATTAATACATGTACATATATACAAATCAGTCGGTGGAAGTCAGCAGAGGCTTAATCAATGCATATACCTCGCCGGACTTTGTAATCACTAAATTGCGTTCATCGGAGTCTTCATCTTCTCCATGACTACTTGAGCTGTCATCATGTCCCTCCAAGTTCAGATATTGTGAGGTGTTCTCATGGATAATGTTCTCCATTATTTCTTCGTCTTCAAGGTTTCTACTCAGTGGATCCATAGTTTCTAAAACAATAATATTATCACACAAATATCAGTAATACATCTATTGAAATGCTCAAGCAAGGATGATGATATGACAGGTTAAAAGTATTGAAATGTAACCCAAATACATGCTTGGTCATTTCAAACCCTAATTCGGAGAAACCCCGGATTCATATGAGAGGGTACATTTACTTATTCCAATTAACTTGTCATGAAAGTTGATTAACATAGCATGGTTATTATAATGCTATATTGACAACGAGAGGTGGCGACGCTAGGGCGAGAGCGGGGCCGGGATGCGTGGGGGTGTGCGTTCGAACCAGCACGACGTGGGCTACCTAAAATGGGCGACTCACCCTCGACGCGTGTGTAGGCTCAGCAAGGACAGAGGAGGTCAGGGTCGACGGCATAATGGTGGCGATGGTCGTCGGCGTGGCACAAAATATACACATGCATATACAATACAATATACATATATACATACACAAACAAATATACATACACATATGCCACTTGTTCTCGAGCGGACTTCGTGAGCCCCCACGACACGTCCCGCGCCGCCGTGGCCTCGTGGACCTCCGAGAAGAAATAATACAACTACGCCACACGTGCTTGGACGGTCTCGCCGGTGGAGGAGGCGTCACGGGCTTGGACGGGGTACTGTGTCTGACACGATAACATGCAAACTGTTGTAGTACTCCGTGGGAATTAAGGCGGTGTGTGCACTGTGCCACAACGTCACTCTAACATCGAACATGATGCCTGGACGCAGATCCAGAATGACGAGGAAAAGAGATAGTCTCTCGCATCGCATTTCCTCCTCCGTCCGGACGACACAAAGGGGGAGAGATGGCCCAGCGCAGCACTACACAAGCAGACACGCAAACAGAGCGAGGGGATCAGTCTTAGAGCATCACCACTAGCATTTGTAGGAGGCCATTTCTACAACGTTTTTTATTGGTATTTACAAAAAACACCCCATAGCGTTTTCAGAAAGGGTTTCTAGGCCGATTTTCATTCAAAATATGTCCGGGCTTTCCAAGCCGATCCTAGGAAGCCCCCGCTGCGCTGGAGGCGACCTCGACGCGGGCAGCGGCCGCCACGTTGGAGAGGTCGGAGACGTCTGAGAAGACGGCCGCGGAGGCGGAGGCCACGACGACGATCAAGTCGGTGACTGCCGCGACGAGGGCCACGGTCTCGGGTTGGATGTCTTCCGGGAGCGCCGCAGGGGCCTTGCTGCAGCGGGCGGCGGCGGGGAGGCGGGGGAGGTCGCGCCGCGTGGGGTCGCCGCGGCGTAGCGCGGCCCGCGTCTCACCCTGGAGCTCCCGTGCGAGTCGGCGCGGCGGAGGTAGTCGTCGAGGAGGCGTTGGGCGAGCGGGAAGGACGACGTGGCGAGGCGCTGCAGCGGCTCCTGCGCTTGCGGGTGGTGGAGCAGCTCCGAGAGCGCGGTTAGCACGCGCACGATCTGCGAGAGGGCAGCGGAGACGGCAGGAATTTGTCTTTTTCACCAGAGGTGGACGGAAAGGTTTCAGATCCCCCTGTTGGTACATTGTCCATATAAGGTGGTCTAGTATTTTTGTAAAACTAGTTGACACCCGCGCGTTGCGGCGGGAATGATAGATAATTTTCAGATATGGATAAAGAGTCATGATAAACTTGGAACCCACACTTATGAATTTTTATTTGGTTAGTATGCAAGAAGAAAACTATCACAATATAGGAACATAATTTAGGTAGTAACAATCTTGTGCACAATACATAGCACATTAACAGCATTGTAGTAGAATATGTCCAATGTTTCATGACAAAATGATCGCTAAGGAGTCCTCACTTTACAAACAAAGACATATAAGCAAAACAAAATTTTCTTGAATCTCAGTTACTCATCCCCCTCTAATAGCAAAATAAAAACTGAGGAATAAGTGTTAATCTAAGAATTATATCCTAGATCTGCAAAGACCACGACTTTGCTATCCCAAAATACTACTCAGTGAAATACATGAACATACCAAGTAGGCTGAACTGTTGTCTCCATCTGACCGTAGTTGGTTAAAATGAGCAAGTACATAGCATGAAAACCATTACCATATCAAATAGAACACATGTCTCCTAGCAATTGTAAATGAGCTGGTGTAGGACGGAAATTGTTCCTTTCCTTTGAAATCACCTGCAAGAACAAAAAAAGTGCATGATCTGCAATAATTGAGAGAACACCCCCATTCAGTGTTAATCTTATTTGTGGAAGAAAAATACAGTCTAATTTAAAAGCTAGATTTTTTTTCAAGAAACAATAATCTTACATTCATAAACCAGCAAGAAAAGTCGTACCTGCATTTGTATGTGTACGTCCTCCTCGATCCTCTCGGTTCCTTCCGAATCCACTGTTTTTTTTCAAGAAAAAACACCGCAGTGTTGATCTGCTTAATTCCAACGTTCTCTCCTCATGTCTCGATCTCCAGGCCACGTAGAGAGGCAAGGCAGTCAGGTAGAGGTAGAAAAAACAGATACGGTCACGGAGGCTATCACCGTTCCATGGTCAGAACCGAAGGTGCAATGAGTCGCCTCCTTTAAACCTTGCACGCATGGCCCTCCGGCCGGCCGAACCTCGCGCCGGAGATCATGGACGCCTGCTACTTTTCCTGCTGGCGGCGCTCCTTCTTGCTATCTTATTTTATTCCTTCTCACGGCAAAACTAACAGCCTACATGAAAGAGAGAGAGAGAAAGGTCAGATGGGGCTCGAATCTGCTCGGTCCAGATGCTATGAAAGCGGCGCATAAAAATGGTGGCAAAAGAAAGAGAACCGGCGCTGACTTGAGAGTTGAGACTGTTACTGGAAGTGGAAGAGCACCGGCACATAGGATGATTCATCGTGGGCTTCGACGGTTCGTCTGGAAAGTGTTTGGACGGAAGCGGACGGGCGTGCGGGCGGAAGGATCGCTACTACAGGGACTGTTGCAAGTATGAACGACTAAATTGATGGATTATAGAACCGGAGTAGTAATTTGCCGATTTGAATCCGACGAACAGAAATTATTAGGGTGACGTGGCTGCACAATCTTTCAGCTTGCAAACATTAAATGTTTTTTAGTGGGGATGAACTTTATAGATATTATAGATATGGTGGTGGTTTTTTGAATTAGCCATTAGGTGGTTGCTTCACAAAACCGTCCGTTTTTTATGCTCGGAAAATGGAAAATGCATTTTTGGTGCGACAAAAAGGAAAACTTTCTCTTGCAACATTGTTTGCCATTCCATGATGCACATGTATGCACAATATGACCACATTATCACAAACTATGCCTTCATTCTAGCCATAACATTGGTCATTTGACCCGAAAGCCAAGAAACCTCGAATAAGATAGGTAGTTTTGTGAAAGTTTTTTGAGACATAATCAATATACCAAGTTTGATATTTTTCCTTCTAACCATGTCACATAATATAACACCACGCGAAGGTTTCGCACTGTTTCGATCTTTTTTTATTTTTATCCCCGTTTTAAACTATCGTCAAACTTTGTCGAACAACGGGCATGAAGAATCTTAGCTCGGGGCCACACCTCGCTCAACTTGCATTGGATTCTTGATAAAATACCATTTTGTGAACCTAAAAATGATTTTTGTAAAAAATCATGAGCATCGTATCATGTACCTGTAGTTCATATCTGACCCACTTCCTACCGATTCGGCAGGATTTTTGTCTTTTTCACCAGAGGTGGACGGAAAGGTTTCATATCCCCTATTGGTACATTGTCCATATAAGGTGGTCTAGTATTTTTGTAAAATGTGGTGGTGGTTTTTGAATTAGCCATTTGGTGGTTGCTTCACAAAACCGTCCGTTTTTATGCTCGGAAAATAGAAAAATGCCTTTTTGGTGCGACAAAAAGGAAAACTTTCTCTTGCAACATTGTTTGCCATGTCATGATGCACATGTATGCACAATATGGCCATATTATCACAAACTATGCCTTGATTCTAGCCATAACATTGGTCATTTGACCCGAAAGCCAAGAAACCTCGAATGAGATAGGTCATTTTGTGAAGGTTTTTTTGAGACATAATCAATATACCAAGTTTGATATTTTTCCTTCTAACCATGTCACATAATATAACACCACGCGAAGGTTTCGCACTGTTTCGATCTTTTTTTATTTTTTATCCCCGTTTTAAACTATCGTCAAACTTTGTCGAACAACGGGCATGAAGATTCTTAGCTCGGGGCCACGCCTCGCTCAACTTGCATTGGATTTTTGATAAAATACCATTTTGTGAACCTAAAAATGATTTTTGTAAAAAATCATGAGCATCGTATCATGTACCTGTAGTTCATATCTGACCCACTTCCTACCGATTCGGCAGGAATTTGTCTTTTTCACCAGAGGTGGACGGAAAGGTTTCATATCCCCTGTTGGTATATTGTCCATATAAGGTGGTCTAGTATTTTTGTAAAATGTGGTGGTGGTTTTTGAATTAGCCATTTGGTGGTTGCTTCACAAAACCGTCCGTTTTTATGCTCGGAAAATAGAAAAATGCCTTTTTGGTGCGACAAAAAGGAAAACTTCCTCTTGCAACATTATTTGCCATGTCATGATGCACATGTATGCACAATATGGTCATATTATCACAAACTATGCCTTGATTCTAGCCATAACATTGGTCATTTGACCCGAAAGCCAAGAAACCTCGAATGAGATAGGTCATTTTGTGAAGGTTTTTTTGAGACATAATCAATATACCAAGTTTGATATTTTTCCTTCTAACCATGTCACATAATATAACACCACGCGAAGGTTTCGCACTGTTTCGATCTTTTTTTATTTTTTATCCCCGTTTTAAACTATCGTCAAACTTTGTCGAACAACGGGCATGAAGATTCTTAGCTCGGGGCCACGCCTCGCTCAACTTGCATTGGATTTTTGATAAAATACCATTTTGTGAACCTAAAAATGATTTTTGTAAAAAATCATGAGCATCGTGTCATGTACCTGTAGTTCATATCTGACCCACTTCCTACCGATTCGGCAGGAATTTGTCTTTTTCACCAGAGGTGGACGGAAAGGTTTCATATCCCCTGTTGGTACATTGTCCATATAAGGTGGTCTAGTATTTTTGTAAAATGTGGTGGTGGTTTTTGAATTAGCCATTTGGTGGTTGCTTCACAAAACCGTCCGTTTTTATGCTCGGAAAATAGAAAATGCCTTTTTGGTGCGACAAAAAGGAAAACTTCCTCTTGCAACATTGTTTGCCATGTCATGATGGACATGTATGCACAATATGGCCATATTATCACAAACTATGCCTTAATTCTAGCCATAACATTGGTCATTTGACCCGAAAGCCAAGAAACCTCCAATAAGATAGGTCATTTTGTGAAGGGTTTTTTGAGACATAATCATTATACCAAGTTTGATATTTTTCCTTCTAACTATGTCACATAATATAACACCACGCGAAGGTTTCGCATTGTTTCGATCTTTTTTTATTTTTTATCCCCGTTTTAAACTATCGTCAAACTTTGTCGAACAACGGGCATGAAGATTCTTAGCTCGGGGCCACGCCTCGCTCAACTTGCATTGGATTTTTAATAAAATACCATTTTGTGAACCTAAAAATGATTTTTGTAAAAAATCATGAGCATCGTATCATGTACCTGTAGTTCATATCTGACCCACTTCCTACTGATTCGGCAGGAATTTGTCTTTTTCACCAGAGGTGGACGGAAAGGTTTCATATCCCCTGTTGGTACATTGTCCATATAAGGTGGTCTAGTATTTTTGTAAAATGTGGTGGTGGTTTTTGAATTAGCCATTTGGTGGTTGCTTCACAAAACCGTCCGTTTTTATGCTCGGAAAATAGAAAAATACCTTTTTGGTGCGACAAAAAGGAAAACTTCCTCTTGCAACATTGTTTGCCATGTCATGATGCACATGTATGCACAATATGGCTATATTATCACAAACTATGCCTTGATTCTAGCCATAACATTGGTCATTTGACCCGAAAGCCAAGAAACCTCGAATGAGATAGGTCATTTTGTGAAGGTTTTTTTGAGACATAATCAATATACCAAGTTTGATATTTTTCCTTCTAACCATGTCACATAATATAACACCACGCGAAGGTTTCGCACTGTTTCGATCTTTTTTTATTTTTTATCCCCGTTTTAAACTATCGTCAAACTTTGTCGAACAACGGGCATGAAGATTCTTAGCTCGGGGCCACGCCTCGCTCAACTTGCATTGGATTTTTGATAAAATACCATTTTGTGAACCTAAAAATGGTTTTTGTAAAAAGTCATGAGCATCGTATCATGTACCTGTAGTTCATATCTGACCCACTTCCTACCGATTCAGCAGGAATTTGTCTTTTTCACCAGAGGTGGACGGAAAGGTTTCATATCCCTTGTTGGTACATTGTCCATATAAGGTGGTCTAGTATTTTTGTAAAATGTGGTGGTGGTTTTTGAATTAGCCATTTGGTGGTTGCTTCACAAAACCGTCCGTTTTTATGCTCGGAAAATAGAAAAATGCCTTTTTGGTGCGACAAAAAGGTAAACTTCCTCTTGCAACATTGTTTGCCATGTCATGATGCACATGTATGCACAATATGGCCATATTATCACAAACTATGCCTTGATTCTAGCCATAACATTGGTCATTTGACCCGAAAGCCAAGAAACCTCGAATGAGATAGGTCATTTTTGTGAAGGATTTTTTGAGACATAATCAATATACCAAGTTTGATATTTTTCCTTCTAACAATGTCACATAATATAACACCACGCGAAGGTTTCGCACTGTTTCGATCTTTTTTTTTTATCCCCGTTTTAAACTATCGTCAAACTTTGTCGAACAACGGGCATGAAGATTCTTAGCTCGGGGCCACGCCTCGCTCAACTTGCATTGGATTTTTGATAAAATACCATTTTGTGAGCCTAAAAATGATTTTTGTAAAAAATCATGAGCATCGTATCATGTACCTGTAGTTCATATCTGACCCACTTCCTACCGATTCGGCAGGAATTTATCTTTTTCACCAGAGGTGGACGGAAAGGTTTCATATCCCCTGTTGGTACATTGTCCATATAAGGTGGTCTAGTATTTTTGTAAAATGTGGTGGTGGTTTTTGAATTAGCCATTTGGTGGTTGCTTCACAAAACCGTCCGTTTTTATGCTCGGAAAATAGAAAAATGCCTTTTTGGTGCGACAAAAAGGAAAACTTCCTCTTGCAACATTGTTTGCCATGTCATGATGCACATGTATGCACAATATGGCCATATTATCACAAACTATGCCTTGATTCGAGCCATAAAATTGGTCATTTGACCCGAAAGCCAAGAAACCTCGAATGAGATAGGTCATTTTGTGAAGGTTTTTTTGAGACATAATCAATATACCAAGTTTGATATTTTTCCTTCTAACCATGTCACATAATATAACACCACGCGAAGGTTTCGCACTGTTTCGATCTTTTTTTATTTTTTATCCCCGTTTTAAACTATCGTCAAACTTTGTCGAACAACGGGCATGAAGATTCTTAGCTCGGGGCCACGCCTCGCTCAACTTGCATTGGATTTTTGATAAAATACCATTTTGTGAACCTAAAAATGATTTTTGTAAAAAATCATGAGCATCGTGTCATGTACTTGTAGTTCATATCTGACCCACTTCCTACCGATTCGGCAGGAATTTGTCTTTTTCACCAGAGGTGGACGGAAAGGTTTCATATCCCCTGTTGGTATATTGTCCATATAAGGTGGTCTAGTATTTTTGTAAAATGTGGTGGTGGTTTTTGAATTAGCCATTTGGTGGTTGCTTCATAAAACCGTCCGTTTTTATGCTCGGAAAATAGAAAATGCCTTTTTGGTGCGACAAAAAGGAAAACTTCCTCTTGCAACATTGTTTGCCATGTCATGATGCACATGTATGCACAATATGGCCATATTATCACAAACTATGCCTTGATTCTAGCCATAACATTGGTCATTTGACCCGAAAGCCAAGAAACCTCCAATAAGATAGGTCATTTTGTGAAGGGTTTTTTGAGACATAATCAATATACCAAGTTTGATATTTTTCCTTCTAACTATGTCACATAATATAACACCACGCGAAGGTTTCGCACTGTTTCGATCTTTTTTTATTTTTTATCCCCGTTTTAAACTATCGTCAAACTTTGTCGAACAACGGGCATGAAGATTCTTAGCTCGGGGCCACGCCTCGCTCAACTTGCATTGGATTTTTAATAAAATACCATTTTGTGAACCTAAAAATGATTTTTGTAAAAAATCATGAGCATCGTATCATGTACCTGTAGTTCATATCTGACCCACTTCCTACCGATTCGCCAGGAATTTGTCTTTTTCACCAGAGGTGGACGGAAAGGTTTCATATCCCCTGTTGGTACATTGTCCATATAAGGTGGTCTAGTATTTTTGTAAAATGTGGTGGTGGTTTTTGAATTAGCCATTTGGTGGTTGCTTCACAAAACCGTCCGTTTTTATGCTCGGAAAATAGAAAAATGCCTTTTTGGTGCGACAAAAAGGAAAACTTCCTCTTGCAACATTGTTTGCCATGTCATGATGCACATGTATGCACAATATGGTCATATTATCACAAACTATGCCTTGATTCTAGCCATAACATTGGTCATTTGACCCGAAAGCCAAGAAACCTCGAATGAGATAGGTCATTTTGTGAAGGTTTTTTTGAGACATAATCAATATACCAAGTTTGATATTTTTCCTTCTAACCATGTCACATAATATAACACCACGCGAAGGTTTCGCACTGTTTCGATCTTTTTTTATTTTTTATCCCCGTTTTAAACTATCGTCAAACTTTGTCGAACAACGGGCATGAAGATTCTTAGCTCGGGGCCACGCCTCGCTCAACTTGCATTGGATTTTTGATAAAATACCATTTTGTGAACCTAAAAATGGTTTTTGTAAAAAGTCATGAGCATCGTATCATGTACCTGTAGTTCATATCTGACCCACTTCCTACCGATTCAGCAGGAATTTGTCTTTTTCACCAGAGGTGGACGGAAAGGTTTCATATCCCTTGTTGGTACATTGTCCATATAAGGTGGTCTAGTATTTTTGTAAAATGTGGTGGTGGTTTTTGAATTAGCCATTTGGTGGTTGCTTCACAAAACCGTCCGTTTTTATGCTCGGAAAATAGAAAAATGCCTTTTTGGTGCGACAAAAAGGTAAACTTCCTCTTGCAACATTGTTTGCCATGTCATGATGCACATGTATGCACAATATGGCCATATTATCACAAACTATGCCTTGATTCTAGCCATAACATTGGTCATTTGACCCGAAAGCCAAGAAACCTCGAATGAGATAGGTCATTTTTGTGAAGGCTTTTTTGAGACATAATCAATATACCAAGTTTGATATTTTTCCTTCTAACCATGTCACATAATATAACACCACGCGAAGGTTTCGCACTGTTTCGATCTTTTTTTTTTATCCCCGTTTTAAACTATCGTCAAACTTTGTCGAACAACGGGCATGAAGATTCTTAGCTCGGGGCCACGCCTCGCTCAACTTGCATTGGATTTTTGATAAAATACCATTTTGTGAGCCTAAAAATGATTTTTGTAAAAAATCATGAGCATCGTATCATGTACCTGTAGTTCATATCTGACCCACTTCCTACCGATTCGGCAGGAATTTATCTTTTTCACCAGAGGTGGACGGAAAGGTTTCATATCCCCTGTTGGTACATTGTCCATATAAGGTGGTCTAGTATTTTTGTAAAATGTGGTGGTGGTTTTTGAATTAGCCATTTGGTGGTTGCTTCACAAAACCGTCCGTTTTTATGCTCGGAAAATAGAAAAATGCCTTTTTGGTGTGACAAAAAGGAAAACTTCCTCTTGCAACATTGTTTGCCATGTCATGATGCACATGTATGCACAATATGGCCATATTATCACAAACTATGCCTTGATTCTAGCCATAAAATTGGTCATTTGACCCGAAAGCCAAGAAACCTCGAATGAGATAGGTCATTTTGTGAAGGTTTTTTTGAGACATAATCAATATACCAAGTTTGATATTTTTCCTTCTAACCATGTCACATAATATAACACCACGCGAAGGTTTCGCACTGTTTCGATCTTTTTTTTATTTTTTATCCCCGTTTTAAACTATCGTCAAACTTTGTCGAACAACGGGCATGAAGATTCTTAGCTCGGGGCCACGCCTCGCTCAACTTGCATTGGATTTTTGATAAAATACCATTTTGTGAACCTAAAAATGATTTTTGTAAAAAATCATGAGCATCGTGTCATGTACTTGTAGTTCATATCTGACCCACTTCCTACCGATTCGGCAGGAATTTGTCTTTTTCACCAGAGGTGGACGGAAAGGTTTCATATCCCCTGTTGGTATATTGTCCATATAAGGTGGTCTAGTATTTTTGTAAAATGTGGTGGTGGTTTTTGAATTAGCCATTTGGTGGTTGCTTCACAAAACCGTCCGTTTTTATGCTCGGAAAATAGAAAATGCCTTTTTGGTGCGACAAAAAGGAAAACTTCCTCTTGCAACATTGTTTGCCATGTCATGATGCACATGTATGCACAATATGGCCATATTATCATAAACTATGCCTTGATTCTAGCCATAACATTGGTCATTTGACCCGAAAGCCAAGAAACCTCCAATAAGATAGGTCATTTTGTGAAGGGTTTTTTGAGACATAATCAATATACCAAGTTTGATATTTTTCCTTCTAACTATGTCACATAATATAACACCACGCGAAGGTTTCGCACTGTTTCGATCTTTTTTTATTTTTTATCCCCGTTTTAAACTATCGTCAAACTTTGTCGAACAACGGGCATGAAGATTCTTAGCTCGGGGCCACGCCTCGCTCAACTTGCATTGGATTTTTAATAAAATACCATTTTGTGAACCTAAAAATGATTTTTGTAAAAAATCATGAGCATCGTATCATGTACCTGTAGTTCATATCTGACCCACTTCCTACCGATTCGCTAGGAATTTGTCTTTTTCACCAGAGGTGGACGGAAAGGTTTCATATCCCCTGTTGGTACATTGTCCATATAAGGTGGTCTAGTATTTTTGTAAAATGTGGTGGTGGTTTTTGAATTAGCCATTTGGTGGTTGCTTCACAAAACCGTCCGTTTTTATGCTCGGAAAATAGAAAAATGCCTTTTTGGTGCGACAAAAAGGAAAACTTCCTCTTGCAACATTGTTTGCCATGTCATGATGCACATGTATGCACAATATGGCCATATTATCACAAACTATGCCTTGATTCTAGCCATAACATTGGTCATTTGACCCGAAAGCCAAGAAACCTCGAATGAGATAGGTCATTTTGTGAAGGTTTTTTTGAGACATAATCAATATACCAAGTTTGATATTTTTCCTTCTAACCATGTCACATAATATAACACCACGCGAAGGTTTCGCACTGTTTCGATCTTTTTTTATTTTTTATCCCCGTTTTAAACTATCGTCAAACTTTGTCGAACAACGGGCATGAAGATTCTTAGCTCGGGGCCACGCCTCGCTCAACTTGCATTGGATTTTTGATAAAATACCATTTTGTGAACCTAAAAATGGTTTTTGTAAAAAATCATGAGCATCGTATCATGTACCTGTAGTTCATATCTGACCCACTTCCTACCGATTCGGTAGGAATTTGTCTTTTTCACCAGAGGTGGACGGAAAGGTTTCATATCCCCTGTTGGTACATTGTCCATATAAGGTGGTCTAGTATTTTTGTAAAATGTGGTGGTGGTTTTTGAATTAGCCATTTGGTGGTTGCTTCACAAAACCGTCCGTTTTTATGCTCGGAAAATAGAAAATGCCTTTTTGGTGCGACAAAAAGGAAAACTTCCTCTTGCAACATTGTTTGCCATGTCATGATGCACATGTATGCACAATATGGCCATATTATCACAAACTATGCCTTGATTCTAGCCATAACATTGGTCATTTGACCCGAAAGCCAAGAAACCTCGAATAAGATAGGTCATTTTGTGAAGGTTTTTTTGAGACATAATCAATATACCAAGTTTGATATTTTTCCTTCTAACTATGTCACATAATATAACACCACGCGAAGGGTTCGCACTGTTTCGATCTTTTTTTATTTTTTATCCCCGTTTTAAACTATCCTCAAACTTTGTCGAACAACAGGCATGAAGATTCTTAGCTCGGGGCCACGCCTCGCTCAACTTGCATTGGATTCTTGATAAAATACCATTTTGTGAACCTAAAAATGATTTTTGTAAAAAATCATGAGCATCGTATCATGTACCTGTAGTTCATATCTGACCCACTTCCTACCGATTCGGCAGGAATTTGTCTTTTTCACCAGAAGTGGACGGAAAGGTTTCATATCCCCTGTTGGTACATTGTCCATATAAGGTGGTCTAGTATTTTTGTAAAATGTGGTGGTCATTTTTGAATTAGCCATTTGGTGGTTGCTTCACAAAACCGTCCGTTTTTATGCTCGGAAAATAGAAAATGCCTTTTTGGTGCGACAAAAAGGAAAACTTCCTCTTGCAACATTGTTTGCCATGTCATGATGCACATGTATGCACAATATGGCCATATTATCACAAACTATGCCTTAATTCTAGCCATAACATTGGTCATTTGACCCGAAAGCCAAGAAACCTCGAATAAGATAGGTCATTTTGTGAAGGTTTTTTTGAGACATAATCAATATACCAAGTTTGATATTTTTCCTTCTAACTATGTCACATAATATAACACCACGCGAAGGTTTCGCACTGTTTCGATCTTTTTTTATTTTTTATCCCCGTTTTAAACTATCCTCAAACTTTGTCGAACAACGGGCATGAAGATTCTTAGCTCGGGGCCACGCCTCGCTCAACTTGCATTGGATTCTTGATAAAATACCATTTTGTGAACCTAAAAATGATTTTTGTAAAAAATCATGAGCATCGTATCATGTACCTGTAGTTCATATCTGACCCACTTCCTACCGATTCGGCAGGAATTTGTCTTTTTCACCAGAGGTGGATGGAAAGGTTTCATATCCCCTGTTGGTACATTGTCCATATAAGGTGGTCTAGTATTTTTGTAAAATGTGGTGGTGGTTTTTGAATTAGCCATTTTGTGGTTGCTTCACAAAACCGTCCGTTTTTATGCTCGGAAAATAGAAAAATGCATTTTTGGTGCGACAAAAAGGAAAACTTCCTCTTGCAATATTGTTTGCCATGTCATGATGCACATGTATGCACAATATGGCCATATTATCACAAACTATGCCTTGATTCTAGCCATAACATTGGTCATTTGACCCGAAAGCCAAGAAACCTCGAATGAGATAGGTCATTTTGTGAAGGTTTTTTTGAGACATAATCAATATACCAAGTTTGATATTTTTCCTTCTAACCATGTCACATAATATAACACCACGCGAAGGTTTCGCACTGTTTCGATCTTTTTTTATTTTTTATCCCCGTTTTAAACTATCGTCAAACTTTGTCGAACAACGGGCATGAAGATTCTTAGCTCGGGGCCACGCCTCGCTCAACTTGCATTGGATTTTTGATAAAATACCATTTTGTGAACCGAAAAATGATTTTTGTAAAAAATCATGAGCATCGTATCATGTACGTGTAGTTCATATCTGACCCACTTCCTACCGATTCGGCAGGAATTTGTCTTTTTCACCAGAGGTGGACGGAAAGGTTTCATATCCCCTGTTGGTACATTGTCCATATAAGGTGGTCTAGTATTTTTGTAAAATGTGGTGGTGGTTTTTGAATTAGCCATTTGGTGGTTGCTTCACAAAACCGTCCGTTTTTATGCTCGGAAAATAGAAAAATGCCTTTTTGGTGCGACAAAAAGGAAAACTTCCTCTTGCAACATTGTTTGCCATGTCATGATGCACATGTATGCACAATATGGTCATATTATCACAAACTATGCCTTGATTCTAGCCATAACATTGGTCATTTGACCCGAAAGCCAAGAAACCTCGAATGAGATAGGTCATTTTGTGAAGGTTTTTTTGAGACATAATCAATATACCAAGTTTGATATTTTTTCCTTCTAACCATGTCACATAATATAACACCAGGCGAAGGTTTCGCACTGTTTCGATCTTTTTTTATTTTTTATCCCCGTTTTAAACTATCGTCAAACTTTGTCGAACAACGGGCATGAAGATTCTTAGCTCGGGGCCACGCCTCGCTCAACTTGCATTGGATTTTTGATAAAATACCATTTTGTGAACCTAAAAATGATTTTTGTAAAAAATCATGAGCATCGTGTCATGTACCTGTAGTTCATATCTGACCCACTTCCTACCGATTCGGCAGGAATTTGTCTTTTTCACCAGAGGTGGACGGAAAGGTTTCATATCCCCTGTTGGTACATTGTCCATATAAGGTGGTCTAGTATTTTTGTAAAATGTGGTGGTGGTTTTTGAATTAGCCATTTGGTGGTTGCTTCACAAAACCGTCCGTTTTTATGCTCGGAAAATAGAAAATACCTTTTTGGTGCGACAAAAAGGAAAACTTCCTCTTGCAACATTGTTTTCCATGTCATGATGCACATGTATGCACAATATGGCCATATTATCACAAACTATGCCTTGATTCTAGCCATAACATTGGTCATTTGACCCGAAAGCCAAGAAACCTCCAATAAGATAGGTCATTTTGTGAAGGGTTTTTTGAGACATAATCAATATACCAAGTTTGATATTTTTCCTTCTAACTATGTCACATAATATAACACCACGCGAAGGTTTCGCACTGTTTCGATCTTTTTTTATTTTTTATCCCCGTTTTAAACTATCGTCAAACTTTGTCGAACAACGGGCATGAAGATTCTTAGCTCGGGGCCACGCCTCGCTCAACTTGCATTGGATTTTTAATAAAATACCATTTTGTGAACCTAAAAATGATTTTTGTAAAAAATCATGAGCATCGTATCATGTACCTGTAGTTCATATCTGACCCACTTCCTACCGATTCGGCAGGAATTTGTCTTTTTCACCAGAGGTGGACGGAAAGGTTTAATATCCCCTGTTGGTACATTGTCCATATAAGGTGGTCTAGTATTTTTGTAAAATGTGGTGGTGGTTTTTGAATTAGCCATTTGGTGGTTGCTTCACAAAACCGTCCGTTTTTATGCTCGGAAAATAGAAAAATGCCTTTTTGGTGCGACAAAAAGGAAAACTTCCTCTTGCAACATTGTTTGCCATGTCATGATGCACATGTATGCACAATATGGCCATATTATCACAAACTATTCCTTGATTCTAGCCATAACATTGGTCATTTGACCCGAAAGCCAAGAAACCTCGAATGAGATAGGTCATTTTGTGAACGTTTTTTTGAGACATAATCAATATACCAAGTTTGATATTTTTCCTTCTAACCATGTCACATAATATAACACCACGCGAAGGTTTCGCACTGTTTCGATCTTTTTTTTTTTTATCCCCGTTTTAAACTATCGTCAAACTTTGTCGAACAACGGGCATGAAGATTCTTAGCTCGGGGCCACGCCTCGCTCAACTTGCATTGGATTTTTGATAAAATACCAATTTGTGAACCTAAAAATGGTTTTTGTAAAAAATCATGAGCATCGTATCATGTACCTGTAGTTCATATCTGACCCACTTCCTACTGATTCGGCAGGAATTTGTCTTTTTCAACAGAGGTGGACGGAAAGGTTTCATATCCCCTGTTGGTACATTGTCCATATAAGGTGGTCTAGTATTTTTGTAAAATGTGGTGGTGGTTTTTGAATTAGCCATTTGGTGGTTGCTTCACAAAACCGTCCGTTTTTATGCTCGGAAAATAGAAAATGCCTTTTTGGTGCGACAAAAAGGAAAACTTCCTCTTGCAACATTGTTTGCCATGTCATGATGCACATGTATGCACAATATGGCCATATTATCACAAACTATGCCTTGATTCTAGCCATAACATTGGTCATTTGACCCGAAAGCCAAGAAACCTCGAATAAGATAGGTCATTTTGTGAAGGTTTTTTTGAGACATAATCAATATACCAAGTTTGATATTTTTCCTTCTAACTATGTCACATAATATAACACCACGCGAAGGTTTCGCACTGTTTTGATCTTTTTTTATTTTTTATCCCCGTTTTAAACTATCGTCAAACTTTGTCGAACAACGGGCATGAAGATTCTTAGCTCGGGGCCACGCCTCGCTCAACTTGCATTGGATTCTTGATAAAATACCATTTTGTGAACCTAAAAATGATTTTTGTAAAAAATCATGAGCATCGTATCATGTACCTGTAGTTCATATCTGACCCACTTCCTACCGATTCGGCAGGAATTTGTCTTTTTCACCAGAGGTGGATGGAAAGGTTTCATATCCCCTGTTGGTACATTGTCCATATAAGGTGGTCTAGTATTTTTGTAAAATGTGGTGGTGGTTTTTGAATTAGCCATTTTGTGGTTGCTTCACAAAACCGTCCGTTTTTATGCTCGGAAAAAAGAAAAATGCCTTTTTGGTGCGACAAAAAGGAAAACTTCCTCTTGCAATATTGTTTGCCATGTCATGATGCACATGTATGCACAATATGGCCATATTATCACAAACTATGCCTTGATTCTAGCCATAACATTGGTCATTTGACCCGAAAGCCAAGAAACCTCGAATGAGATAGGTCATTTTGTGAAGGTTTTTTTGAGACATAATCAATATACCAAGTTTGATATTTTTCCTTCTAACCATGTCACATAATATAACACCACGCGAAGGTTTCGCACTGTTTTGATCTTTTTTTATTTTTTATCCCCGTTTTAAACTATCGTCAAACTTTGTCGAACAACGGGCATGAAGATTCTTAGCTCGGTGCCACGCCTCGCTCAACTTGCATTGGATTTTTGATAAAATACCATTTTGTGAACCTAAAAATTATTTTTGTAAAAAATCATGAGCATCGTATCATGTACCTGTAGTTCATATCTGACCCACTTCCTACCGATTCGGCAGGAATTTGTCTTTTTCATCAGAGGTGGACGGAAAGAATTTATATCCCCCTGTTGGTACATTGTCCATATAAGGTGATATAGTATTTTTGTAAAATGTGATGGTGGTTTTTTGAATTAGCCATTTGGTGGTTGCTTCACAAAATCGTCCGTTTTTTATGCTCGGAAAATGGAAAATGCCTTTTTGGTGCGACAAAAAGGAAAACTTCCTCTTGCAACATTGTTTGCCCTGCCATGATGCACATGTATGTACAATATGGCCACATTATCACAAACTATGCCTTGATTCTAGCCATAACATTGGTCATTTGACCCGAAAGCCAAGAAACCTCGAATGAGATAGGTCATTTTGTGAAGGTTTTTTTGAGACATAATCAATATACCAAGTTTGATATTTTTCCTTCTAACTATGTCACATAATATAACACCACGCGAAGGTTTCGCACTGTTTAGATCTTTTTTATTTTTTTATCCCCGTTTTAAACTATCGTCAAACTTTGTCGAACAACGGGCATGAAGATTCTTAGCTCGGGGCCAAGCCTCGCTCAACTTGCATTGGATTCTTGATAAAATAGAATATTGTGAACCAAAAAATGATTTTTGTAAAAAATTATGAGCATCGTATCATGTACCTGTAGTTCATATCTGAGCCACTTCCTACCGATTCGGCGGGAATTTGTCTTTTTCACCAGAGCTGGACGGAAAGGTTTCAGATCCCCCTGTGTGTACATTGTCCATAAAACGTGGTCTAGTATTTTTCTAAAATGTGGTGGTGGTTTTTTGAATTAGCCATTTGGTGGTTGCTTCACAAAATCGTCCGTTTTTTATGCTCGGAAAATAGAAAATGCCTTTTTGGTGCGACAAAAAGGAAAACTTCCTCTTGCAACATTGTTTGCCATGCCATGATGCACATGTATGCACAATATGGCCACATTATCACAAACTATGCCTTGATTCTAGCCATAACATTGGTCATTTGACCCGAAAGCCAAGAAACCTCGAATGAGATAGGTCATTTTGTGAATGAGATAGAACTGGAATTAAAATACAGAATGCAAATAACAGTAAGTTACATAAAGCACGACTGAAAATTAAGATACATAAAAGAACTGAAAATTAAGATACATGGCCATATTAAGTCACAATCGGCCAAACTTGTTTCGAAATGTTGGAGTGATTCAGTCATGCTCCTGCCTACACCTGTAAGACTCGCCACTGTAGTCGTCGTACTCGCCCCCGCCATCGTTGCTGTCGTCGTCGGGGTCGCCGTAATTGAACCTTGAAGGCTGAGTACGCGTGGACTGGACTTGAGGGTAGCGTAGACGGGGGTTAGAGTCGGCGGCAGTGTCGTAGGCCATGACGCTCTAGAGAGTCCGACCGTGTCACCATAGCCGACGGCCGGCCTCGTTGAAGTTCGGAGGAGGTGGGACGTCCTCCTCGTTCCTGGCGAGCGCCCTCTCATGCCGATCCCCGAAGAAGGCTTCCCAAGTAGGGAAATAGTCGGGATGTCATCTGGGATTCCTCCGCTGCTCCGGCGTGAGCTCGAAGTAGTAGTGGTTCGTGATGGCCATCCGGCGTGCCACACCTAGAGGGACAGGAGGAACTGGCACGCCTCCGGTGCTCAGCATCCAGCCGACGGGGACACAGTAGCCCGACGGGCAGGGGTAGTTCGAGGCGCAAAGCGCCTCCGCCTCCCTGGGGGTTAGTGCTACGGTGGAAGCCATGGGAAAGAGTGATGAGGTTGCAGATATGAGTCTAGATATGTGCAATGACAATGGAGGCCAACCCTACATATATATATATAGTGAGAAATGGCTGGAGGGAAGAACTGGCAGGAAAAAATGGCAGGAAAAAATGGCGGGAAGAAAAATGGCGGGAAAAAATGGCGGGAAGGAAAATGGCTCATTTAATACATATACTATTAACAGAAGAAATATGACATTGATTTCATGTTGAGATACATATGTGTGCCAAAAATGGCTCGATTAATACATATAGTCAATCTTATGATCGCGTCGGCCGTAACCATGGAGTATCAGCACCGTTTAACATGATGGTTGGGTCAGTCTTCACTCTGAAGGGCGGAATTTCATCAAACTTATTATAATCTTCTGACATGTCTGTCTTGTCCTCCACTCCCACGATGTTTCTTTTCCCTGAAAGAACTATGTGACACTTTGGCTCATCGTGTGATGTATCTGTTTGCTTATTTTTTTTCTTTTTTTTGATTTGGTAGACATGTCCTTCACATAGAAAACCTGAGCCACATCATTGGCTAAGACGAATGGTTCGTCTAAGTTCTTGTCTACCTTCATAAGATTGTTGAGATCCACTGTTGTCATTCCGTACTTCTTGTCTACCTCAACCCCTCCTCCTGTTAGCTTGACCCATTTGCATCGAAACAAGGGGACCTTAAAATTAGGTCCATAGTCAAGTTCCCATATCTCCTCTATGAACCCATAATACGTGGTCTTTTGCCCATTGTCTTTTGCTGTATCGAAGCGGACACCACTATTTTGGTTGGTGCTCTTTTTATCTTGGCCTATCGTGTAAAATGTATTCTCATTTATCTCGTACCCTTGGAAAGTACATACAGTTGAAGATGGTGTCCTGGCCAACAAGTACAGCTGATCCCCAACAGTGGTGTTATTCGTGAGAAGTCTTTGCAACCAGCCGCCAAAACTCGCCATGTGTTCACTTATAATCCATTCATCAGACTGTCCCGGGTGTTTGAGGCGTATTAAATTCTTGTGTTCATTGATATACGGGGCAACCAAGATAGATCTTTGTAAAACCGTGTAGTGTGCTTGATTGAGAGAATGCTCGTCCCTACATATCATTGCTTTACATCCTAGGGTGCCTTTTCCACGCAGTCTCCCCTCATGTCGTGATTCTGGAACACCAATCGCCTTAAGGTCAGGAATAAAATCAACACAGAACTCAATGACCTCCTCTGTTACATAGCCCTTGGAGATGCTTCCTTCTGGCCTAGCACGATTATGAACATATTTATTTGAGACTCCCATGTACCTCTCAAAGGGGAACATATTGTGTAGAAATACAGGACCGAGAATGGCAATATCTTCTACTAGGTGAACCAGGAGATGCGTCATAATATTGAAGAAGGATGGTGGGAACACCAACTCAAAGCTGACAAGTCATTGGGCCACATCTGTCTGTAACCCTGGTAGGCTTTCTGGATCGATTACCTTCTGAGATATTGCATTGAGGAATGCACATAGCTTCACAATGGGTACTCGAACATTTTTAGGTAGAAGCCCCCTCAATGCAATCGGAAGCAATTGTGTCATAATCACGTGGTAGTCATGAGACTTCAGGTTTTGGAATTTTTTCTCTGCCATATTTATTATTCCCTTTATATTCGACGAGAAGCCAGACGGGACCTTGATACTGCTCAGGCATTCAAAAAAGATTTCCTTCTTTGCTTTGGTAAGAGCGTAGCTGGCAGGAGTTAAGTGGCATCGTTTACCCTTCTTGTTCTCAGGATGCATAGGCTCTTCAGGGTCTTTCAGACGTTGCTGGTCCTGCCGTGCTTCCGGTGTATCTTTTGTCTTCTCATACACTCCTAGGAAGCCTAGCAGGTTCACGCAAACATTCTTCGTCACGTGCATCACGTCGATTGAAGAGCGGGCCTCTAAGACTTTCCAATAGGGTAGGTCCCAAAATATAGATTACTTCTTCCACATGGGCGCGTGTCCGGCATCGTCATTCGGAACAGATAGACTGCCAGGACCTTTTCCAAAGATTACTTCTAGGTCCTTGACCATACCAAATACCTCCTCACTGGTACGGAGGACAGGCTTCCTCCGGGGTTCTGCCAGACGTTTGAAATGCTTGCCTTTCTTTCTTACTGGATGCAGGTTCGGAAGAAATCGACGATACCCTAGGTACACAACCTTCTTACATTTATCCAAATATACACTTTCAGTCTCATCTAAACAGTGTGTGCATGCATTGTATCCCTTGTTTGTCTGCCCTGAAATGTTACTAAGAGCAGGCCAATCATTGTTGGTTACGAAAAGCAATGCTCGTAGGTAAAATGGCTCCCCTTTGGACTCATCCCACATACGTACACCTGGTTTGGCCCACAGCTGTAAAAGTTCTTCAACTAATGGCCTTAGGTACACATCAATGTCGTTGCCGGGTTGCCTCGGGCCTTGGATGAGCACTGGCATCATAATGAACTTCCTCTTCATGCACAACTAAGGAGGAAGGTTATATATACATAGAGTCACAGGCCAGGTGCTGTAACTGCAGCTCTGCTCACCAAAAGGATTCATGCCATCTGTACTTAGACCAAATCTTAAGTTCCTTGCGTCACATGCGAAGTCTGGGTACTCTCGCTCGACTTTTCTCCACTGTGACCCATCAGCGGGGTGTCTCAATATCGCGTCTTTCTTACGGTCTTCCATGTGCCATCGCAACAACTTGGCATGCTCTTTATTTCTGAAGAGACGTTTTAACCGTGGTATTATAGGAGCATACCACATAACCTTGGCAGGAACCTTCTTCCTAGGGGCCTCGCCCTCAACATCGCCAGGATCGTCTCGTTTGATCTTATACCGCAGTGTAGTGCATACCGGGCATGCATCCAAATTCTCGTACTTCTCACTGTAGGGTTCGCAGCATAGAAAACAAAAATTTTCCTACGATGGGAACAACTATGTACCAAGATCTATCTACTAGATGAAAACAACGGGCGGATGTATATCCGTAGAGAACATACCCTTAAAGACCGACAAAGCTTAACGAGTCCAAACCCGTGGTTGATGTAGACGATCTCTTGTCGATCTCAAGATCGAGAGGAAGTCCTAGCGCCGCAAAACAACAGCGCATCCGTGCTCGCACACACATTCGAGGCACCGAGCAACCTCCGCCTCCTCGCTCCAGTGATGCAGCGGAAGCACAACTCTTTCTTGTCGAATAGCCACGGGGAACATGTATCTCGCTAGTCCGAGACCATGGGGGATAAATTCTAGAGGGGGAGAGAGATCCTTCACGAGGAGGTGTGAGTGAGAGAGAGGGAGGGGGATCCTTTTATAGGGAGAGGGGGGCACCCAAGGGGCCATGCGCCCAGCCATGGGGCTTCCCCCACCTCTTCCACATTCATGTGGGTGGACACTCCACTCACTCAAATGCCTTTCAATTCCCTCCACTCAAAAACCCACTCAAATTCCCATTAAATTTCCACCAAATTTAATGCAAACTCTCATTAAATAAAACTCTTTTATTTTATTCAGAATTTTGTCAATTACTTTAATGACAAACATTCACAAATAACCCCTTGCTAGTATTTCATTTCACATGTAGAAACACTTTCTGCAATTTCACCCGAAAACCCGTTTCGGTATCTAGTAAAATAAATTCCTGCGCTTGTTATTCTTTTCGGCATGAAACTTTTGCTCCAGTTGGATGTCGGTGTCTCTTAAGTGTGTCACCCTACGGTTCGTGAATAATGCGGACATGATCGAGACCCCTCTCGGATCAATAATCAGAAGCAGGATCTGGAGACCCATACTGACTCCCACATATTCAACGATGACTTTCTTGTGATCGTCGGAACCTTTTATGCTAGTATCTTAATCCCTTTGTTTCACGATATATTACATGTCCGAGATTCGATCATCGGTATCTCCATACCTAGTTTGATATCATTACTGACATGCACTCTTTTCTCGTTCCCGTGATATAACATTCTAGTGATCAAATCACTTGCTTGCAAGCTAATCAATGTGATATCACCGTGAGGGCCCAGAGCATATCTATCCGTCATTGGGATGAACAAATTCCACTCTCGATCCATGGGCCTCAACATAACACTTTAGTAGTTCTGACCCCATCTTTATAATCACCCTGTTACGGTGTGACGTTTGATGTTATCAAGAAACTCTTCTGGTGTTAGTGATTGACATGATCTCATGATCTAAGGATTAGGATCACTTCGTAAGTTGTTATAGCAATATAAACTCAATGACTTTGATCGTAATGCTATACTTCGGATGAATGTTCATCACACCATTACACTAATGTTGTGACCCCGTTATTAACAACATCCAATGTCCATGATCAGGAAACCTTGATCATCTTGTTAATCAACGAGCTACTTTATGAGAGAGGCATAACTAGGAACTTTCTGTTTGTTTATTAAACACACATGTATTAACGTTTCCGTATTAATACAATTATAGCATGAAAAATAAACATTTATCATAAACAAGGAATACGATAATAACCACTTTATTATTGCCTCTCGGGCATATTCCCTTCAGTCTCCCACTTGCACTAGAGACAATAATCTAGTTTGAAAACTTTGCGTATTGAACACCTATGGCTTTTTCGTGTTCCATATACGCAATTGCAAGTGGTTAACATAATCTACGGATCTGACGCTTCAGGTCCGTGTGTATTTGCATGTCTTTGCGTCTTCACACATCACTCATTCTCCAATGAGATGGCATTGTATAAATTTGGTCTTTTGGTGAGACCTTTAGTTACTTGGGGTTAAAACACGTCGATACTATTGTCGTACAATATATCTTTAGTGTTAGCTCGTTGCGAACCACACCTTAGTTTGATAACAAACTACTTGACACAAATGCCCTCCTTTGCTGCTACTATAGCAGTCATATACTTAGCCTTTTATTGTAGCATTCGTCACAATGTCTTAACTATGGATTTCATCCAAATCCATCATGGAATCTTCTTTCCATTACATTGTGCCACCCATAGTTTAAATTGAGATAAACTTAATTTGTATCTTGTGACAAACCTAGGATCAATGTAACGATTTACAATAAACTATTTGTAATTGTTTGTCACCTCTACACAAATATATTCTTAGTTCTTTCAAAAATAGAATATCCTCACTATCGTCCAATGATCACTTTATGATTCATTCTGGTATATGCTCATAACACTTAGAGCATAGGACATATCTGGATGTGTACATATCATGGTATGATTGATCAAAACATCCTTGTGATTTCACTCATCAAGTGTCAAAGCACTTGAATCTTGTTCCACTTATCAAGTGTCAATACACTTGAATCTTGATTCAATTCCTTTCCATGCGAAAAGAACCGTTTCTTGTTGTTTCTATAATGAACTCCTTCAATATCTCATATATGTACATTTGGCACAACCATATTAGCGTCACAGTCTATCCACTATAGACATTCATGCTAAATATTCCGGTTTTGCCTAAGTTTTTCATCGAAATGAAATTCTTAACCTTTGTCAATAAAAATTACATCATTTCTAATCAACAAGATGTCCTCCACATAATGTATTAGGAATATATCTCAGCGCTCCCACTTAATTTCTTGCAAATGCAAGCATCTTCATCGTCTCCTGATGAAAACTCTTTTTCATCACGGTGAAGATTCCAACTCCGCGATGCTTACTTCAACCATTGAAGTTTGCATGCCCTTTTTGGCATCCTTTGAATTAACAAAACCCTTTGGATCGTGTCATGTACATGTCCTAGGTAACCATTATATTAGAAGAACTTTGTTTTGTTTATTCATCTACCATATAACAAATTATATGTAGTGGTTGCTACTTTAATCCGTCCAAACTAAATATCGCTATGAAAGATCAAATCTTGTCATAGTCAACTCATTGAACATTGTCGTAAAATACTTTACGACATGTCGACTATTTCATAGATGTGAAATATCCATGTTTGTTTCTTTATAGATCCAAATACGACCGATAGGTTTTTACACCTTTCCGGAGGGTCTTCCAAGTTCAAAACTTGATTTCTCGTGTATGGAACTATCACGGATTTTATGGCTTCAAGCCATTTGACGGAGTCAGGGCCCATCATCGCTTCTTTGCATATAGTCGGTTCATCATTGTCAAACAATAATGATTTACTCTCAAATATTAATCATTTGATTGTTTATTCGACCTTCTTGGTTCAATAGAAACTTTAGACCTCCGTGACCGCAACCTTTGAGACACGTAATCCATGAGCATTCTGGCTGCCTCCGGAACATTTTCCGGCGCTGTGCAACTCAGCACATATAAGCTAGGGTTCTTTAACCTTATCAAAGTTCTATTGTCCTCCCACTTAACATTTATGAAAAATTCTTTCTTCAAGAAACTTCACGATTCAAGCGACAAACCCTTTTGTCCTTGGTGTTATGGAGGAATAACCAATTTTTATTCGAAATAACCTACAAAGACATGCTCATTCGACTTTGGTTGTAAACATCTTACTTATGTTTAGCATACCAAAATTTAAGAAATGACAACTTGGGTTTTACCGCAAACCATAACTTCCATGGTGTCATTTCAACGGATCAAGATGGAGCTCTTTTCAGTGTAAAAGCGGAAGTCTCTAAAGCTTTAATCTTTTAAAACATAATGGCAGTTTTATAAATAACACCTTTGATCCAACCATGTCAAACAAGGTTGCATTACAAATCTCAAACACTCCATACTCCTATGGTGTTTCGGGAGATGTAAATCTAGGTGTTTTGCTAAACTTGCAACTCAAATAAATCCCTTTATGATAAAATCATAATTCATTTATTTTCTTGTTACACTTGTAACTCAAACAAATCCCTTATGATAAAATCATAAACCATTTATTTTCTTGTTACAATGATTTTGCACTTCATATTGGAAGTCTTTGAAACATTTTCAAATATTTCATACTTCTTTCTCATTAAGTGAACATTCACTCAAATTTCCGGAGAAAGTATATGAAGTTGAAATCCATCGCTTACGACTATACATAATGGACTACATACATCGATATGTATAAATTCCAATAATTTAGTCGTTCGTTCTTCTTTGGCCTTTGAACGAAGTTTTAATTATCACGTGGAAAGTCTCACAAGCGTCACTTGATCAAATCAAAGACTCCAAAAATCCATGAATATGGATATTCTTCATGTTTTCTTTCCAATATAATTTAAACAGCGATGTCACTTCGTAAGTGATCTTTCAATCATTTGTCTTGCGACATTTTAGCATTAGGTTTTATGGATGTGATTTATCCAACTAGATTTGTAAATCATCCATCTTATATGGAATACGGTAATTATTTGAACAACCTTTGTTCTCATAATACCTGATTTAAATAACAATTATTAAAACAAATCTTGAAGTCAAGATTTGATGTCAACGAGAAATACAAACAACAGTTTGTTTGTTTTCGATGAACATCATCACATATTCTCTTGCTAGTTACTTAGGCCATTGTGGTTGATGAATTGCGTTGTTCCGTATGAAATTTCATACCAACCAATTCGGTATCCAATACCCAAGAACCACATTGTTTAACAAGCAAAGAATACAACCATAACATGTATATCATCTATATACCTAAATTGGATATTTCCAATCTTTTCTTTTCTGCCAAATATATTTTATAGATTCTCTTTCAGCATTTCCTTTTCCTTTTTAAAAGAATCTATCAACATCAAAAGTGGCGCCATATACATGACACCTAGTCCAAAGCGTGTATATTCAAATAATAATACCTTTGGACTTGCACTTTGAAGTAGATCACCATCATCAAAATGATCGGTATTCTTTTAAAATCCATTCTTTAGTAATCTTTTAGTGTAGTAAACACTTTACATACATCTTCTATTCACCCTTATCATGACGACTTTCATGATCAAGCTACTGTAGCTTATAAAGGCGAATCGTGAGTATAACATTACTTTCCAAAACCCTTTTTGTATGATTAGGATGTCTAGCATCTCCAACCTTCGTAAATTCTTATCCAATATGAGAACATATATTATACTCTATCATATTGCAACCAAAACATTGTTTCAGATATCGTTATATCCGCCACACATGATGGTTTATGAAACAATTCTTTTAGCTCCTAGATAAACTTGATATTAAAACAATCAAGAATCATGGAGGCAAACATGATACTTAAGATACTAACACTGGAATTGTTACTCTCGATTTAATACCAACTATTAAATTTCACGGAGTAAAAAGAGTTTGCTGAAAGTTTGCAATAGGACTTTAAACTTTGATTGACACTCAACACAATACGATACCAGTTCGTAAAGTATATATCCAGAATTCTATAGTTCTATTATATCAATTACAACTATGCATATGGTGGTGAACGAATGCCAATGACTACAAAAAATTATGCAAATTCACTTTGATTTAATTTATGATAAATTGAGTTCTACTAATCCAAATTAGAAATGAACTCCCACTCAAAAACGACATCCCTCGTGCCTTTTTGGTGATTACATGAACCAAATCCACTACACCAAGTCCGATCATCACGTGAGTCGGTGTAGCTTCAAAGGCGAGCATCAAATGGTCATCATATCAAAATATATGACTCATGCTTAACCTTTCGGTCCGTGTTCCGAGGCCATGTCTGTACATGCTAGGCTCGCCAAGTAAGAACCTTAGTATTCGCGTGTGTAACTGTCTTACACCCGAGATATGCTCGTGGATTCAAGTACACCCGATCATCACGTGATGTCTTGAAGCGACGAAACATTGTCGGTGCATACTTAAGGAAGAACACATTCTTATCTTGATATCTAAATGAGGGATCATCTTATTATTCTAATAAAACGCCAAACAAGCAATATAAGATGCAATCAAAACATCACATGTTTATAAGTGAAATGATACGGTTCCCGCATATGATCTCCATCATGTGCACTGTGGTATGATCTCTATCATACCTTTATGTGTAAGGCCAAGGTCTATGGAACTTACACGCTATGTGTGTTGTAAGAGTATCATCTCATACTTCTACTTACAACATCACCATATCATAACACTAGCCCAGCAACAATCTAAACTAGACGCCTCTAATTTATCCATTGCAAGTTTTACGTGGCTTAGGGCTTTCGAAGATAGAACCGTTCTTACCTACGAACATGAACCACAACGAGGATAACCAAATTGTTGACAACTCGTTGCAAATTAGATATTGACTATAGTAGGAGAGACAGACACCCGCTAGCCACTTATGCAAAACTAGTTGCATGTCAAGCGTGGAATAGGTCTCATGTGCGAGGACATGTAAAGTTTGTCCGGACCGCTTCATTCCACTATGCCACCAATATCCAAAGTACAACTAAGAAGCAATAAAATGATCATCATCGTCCACATACTCATATGTGTACTACCCGTGCAAAGTATCTACGCATAGATCCGGCTCTGATACCACTGTAGGGTTCGCAGCATAGAAAACAAAAAAATTCCTACGATGGGAACAACTATGTACCAAGATCTATCTACTAGATACAAACAACGGGTGGATGTATATCCGTAGAGAACATACCCTTGAAGACCGACAAAGCTTAACGAGTCCAAACTCGTGGTTGATGTAGACGATCTCTTGCCGATCTCAAGATCGAGAGGAAGTCCTAGCGCCGCAAAACAGCAGCGCATCCGTGCTCGCACACACGTTCGAGGCACCGAGCAACCTCCGCCTCCTCGCTCCAGTGATGCAGCGGAAGCACAACTCTTTCTTATCGAATAGCCACGGGGAACATGTATCTCGCTAGTCCGAGACCATGGGGGATAAATTCTAGAGGGGGAGAGAGATCCTTCTCGAGGAGGTGTGAGTGAGAGAGAGGGAGGGGGATCCTTTTATAGGGAGAGGGGGGCACCCAAGGGGCCATGCGCCCAGCCATGGGGCTTCCCCCACCTTTTCCACATTCATGTGGGTGGACACTCCACTCACTCAAATGCCTTTCAATTCCTTCCACTCAAAAACCCACTCAAATTCCCATTAAATTTCCACCAAATTTAATGCAAACTCTCATTAAATAAAACTCTTTTATTTTATTCAGAATTTTGTCAATTACTTTAATGACAAACATTCACAAATAACCCCTTGCTAGTATTTCATTTCACATGCAGAAACACTTTCTGCAATTTCACCCGAAAACCCGTTTCGGTATCTAGTGAAATAAATTCCTGCGCTTGTTATTCTTTTCGGCATGAAACTTTTGCTCCAATTGGATGTCGGTGTATCTTAAGTGTGTCACCCTACGGTTCGTGAATAATGCGGACATGATCGAGACCCCTCTCGGATCAATAATCAGAAGCGGGATCTGGAGACCCATACTGACTCCCACACATTCAACGATGACTTTCTTGTGATCGTCGGAACCTTTTACGCTAGTATCTTAATCCCTTTGTTTCACGATATATTACATGTCTGAGATTCGATCATCGGTATCTCCATACCTAGTTTGATCTCGTTACTGACATGCACTCTTTTCTCGTTCCCGTGATATAACATTCTAGTGATCAAATCACTTGCTTGCAAGCTAATCAATGTGATATCACCGTGAGGGCCCAGAGCATATCTATCCGTTATTGGGATGAACAAATTCCACTCTCGATCCATGGGCCTCAACATAACACTTTAGTAGTTTTGACCCCATCTTTATAATCACCCTGTTACGGTGTGACGTTTGATGTTATCAAGAAACTCTTCTGGTGTTAGTGATTGACATGATCTCATGATATAAGGATTAGGATCACTTCGTAAGTTGTTATAGCAATATAAACTCAATGACTTTGATCGTAATGCTATACTTTGGATGAATGTTCATCACACCATTACACTAATGTTGTGACCCCGTTATTAACAACATCCAATGTCCATGATCAGGAATCCTTGATCATCTTGTTAATCAACGAGCTAGTTTATGAGAGAGGCATAACTAGGAACTTTCTGTTTGTTTATTAAACACACATGTATTAACGTTTCCGTATTAATACAATTATAGCATGAAAAATAAACATTTATCATAAACAAGGAATACGATAATAACCACTTTATTATTGCCTCTCGGGCATATTCCCTTCACTCACCGCGGTAGAGGATGTTGTCATTAATGCAGGCATGTATCTTCTGCACGTCTAATCCTAGATAGCAGACAACCTTCTTTGCTTGGTATGTACTGTCGGCCAACTCATTATTTCTTGGAAGAAGATTCTTCATTTTTTACCAACAACTTTGAAAATGCGATGTCAGTCACACCGTTCTCTGCCTTTCATTGCAGCAAATCCAGTGTGGTATCTAGATTTTTGTGGCCATTTTCGCAAGTTGGGTACAACAATGTTTTGTGATCCTTTAACATCTGCTCCAGCTTCTCCTTCTCCTTTTTAGTTTCACATTCTTCCTTTGCATCAGTAATGGCCCGACCAAGATCGTCATCAGCGGGTCCATCTGCTGCCTCTTGATCTTCATTATCTACCCCCGTTGCAGTATCATCATATTCAGGATACATATTATGATAGTTGTCATCATCCTATTCTTCTTCGTTGTCTTCCATCACAACCCCTTTTTCTCCGTGCTTGGTCCAACAATTATAGCTGGGCATGAAACCGGATCGAAGCAGGTGGGCGTGAATGGTTCTGGTATTTGAGTAGTCTTTCTTGTTCTGACAGTGAACACACAGACATCACATAAAACCATTGTGACCATGGTTTGCATTAGCCACAACGATGAAATTTTGGAGGTCCGTAATGTACTCGAAAGTGCGTCGGTCACCGTACATCCATTAGCGGTTCATCTGCATTAATATATAGTATATATCAAAAATTAATAGGGAGATGACCATTTATATATAGTACATCAATGACACATGAAAGGATAGTTGTCGACCTCGACCGAGAAGGACGAGAAAACTTATTTTGAGCTCTCGGGCATTTCACCGAACACCTCTTGTGCATAGGAAAAAAACACAAACTAGCACACCTCACACCCTCTTGCTAGGCTCCAAAATGAGAGAGTGAAAAATGGAAGAGAGGGGTGTGGGCTGCGGTGTGTTATATAGCTCCCCCCTTTAACACCGGTTCAAGCCACGAACCGGTGTTAAAGGGGGGGCTGCGTGGGCCACTGGTGTAGGGGCCTTTAACATCGGTTCGTGCCACAAACCGGTGTTAAAAGGGGGCTCCTTTTTGCTGCACGGGCCACGCTGGTACGGGGCCCCCTTTAACACCGGTTTGTAGAAGAACCGGTGTTAAAGCCCATTTCCAGGCTCAACCAAAGGCCTCGTTTCCACTAGTGCTTGCTGCCAGGGGCCCTGCTCGACGTCGCGGCCGCCGTTAGGGTCGTCCGCTAGGGAGCTACAGGTCGGGAGGCGGTAGTTGGAGCCGGGGTCGGCGACACCACCGGGGAAGGAGAGCAGGCTAACGACGAGGGTGTGCCGATGCAGAGCACCTCATAGTATGAGCGAGGGGGGAGCTCGACGTCCTCGTCGTCCGAGTAGCCTGCCCATCGACGAGCTTGGGTGGAGGTGGGGGTGGAGAGGGAAGGGGAAGGGTGGCGGAAGCCATGGCGAACAGGGGCGGGTTGGGTCCAAAACATTACGTTAACAAATAGTATTGTGACCAACCAAAAAAAACTACGGAGTACACACGTGTTAACCATGTCGTCTCATACAAATGTTATTCGTCGTTCCACCCCTACATGTATACATGAATATTAACGACTTGGATCAGTATTAGTAGTTGCAAAAAATGTGCTACACAGTTTCGTACCAGCGGTTATTACTTAGTTGAAGATATTCCAGCGGATGGAACAAATCGACAATACTTATCTCTAGCTACGGTTCGCCATTATCCCATCGACGATACTAGGCAAGTACGTAGCTAGGTCTCACAACAGTCCCAACTCCCAACTCGATCGAGATCTCATTCACCGCTCTACCAGCAGCGGCGTCCATAGCCATGGCTCCGATGACGATCATCTCCGTGTTCTGCCTCCTCTTTGTTTTCCTGGGTACGTACGTACGCGCGCGCCTCGATCATTCTTTCCCATCTTTAACTAGATCCACGATCATTCTTTCCCATCTTTAACTAGATTGACTATATTAGATTGCTAGTCAAATGCCCTTCATTGACCTAGCTACGACTTTACTTCTTTCTTTTTTTTGGCCTTATACGCATAGTAGTTATGACTGATATATATTTTCTTGCATTTACGATGGATATATAGCTGCTCGCCGTGTGGAGTCTGGCACAAACTGGTACAACATGTTCATGTTCGGCGACTCGTTTGCCGATAACGGAAATGGCCCAGCATCGAGTACCGGCCTCCCGACGCGTTTGTCGCGCGCGTGGTTCGACCCCTACGGATGCAACTATGAGGACTACAATGGGCACTGGCAGGGGAACAATCCGAGCGGCCGCTTCTCCGATTTCATGGTTCAGTCAGACGTTATCGGTACGTGTAAACACACTAAATCCACTTGCGCCCAAATGGTACTAACTAATTTACCGATCTTAGCTATGTACTCCGTGTTGATTGATTGACGTGTGGTCGTCGCAGCAAAGATTATGGGGTTTCATGAGGCCGCTCCGGCGTACAAACAGTCGGTCAATTTCTGCCACCCGTACGGCATGACCTTGGCCACCGTCGGAGCCGGCGTCTACGAGATGCCGGACAGGTCGCCCACCCTTGGCCAGCAGATCGACACCTTCAAGGGGCTAGTTGACGATGGATTCATCTCGAGTACGCGCCTCGAAGGAGCGTTCGTGCTCGTCGCCATCTCCGGCAACGACTACGTCCCGAAAATCAACCTCTTCGGCAGCAACACCACCAGCCTTACTAGTGCGAGTACATACATCATTTCAGTTTAATTTGGATATCCATCACATGCTGACGATCGATTTTAACTCGATCCCTTGCATTGCACGCAGATCGTCACCCCTTTGACCCCTTACATCGAGAACGTGACGAACGAGATCGTCGCGAACGTGCACCGTCTGCATAAGCTCGGGGCGCAAAAGATTTTGGTGAACAACATGCACCCTCTAGGCTGCATGCCTAGGCACACCAGGGTGAGTAACCACACCCGCTGCGAGGGCCACGGCAACTTCATCGCGTCCGCCCACAACAGCATGCTGCAACGAAAGCTTGGCAATGACAGCCACGTCCACATAGTCGACCTCTACACGGCCTTCACAAACGTCATCAACAACCGGACTACCGGTACGCGCGCCGTTGTACATGCAATGTTAATTCTACACATACATATATCTATCCATCTGCCAAATTCAATCCTGACTCTGACTTGAGATAGTACTATGGGTTTTGGTTTGTGTGTGTGAAGATTCGCAGCGGTTCACCTTCAAGCTGGCGCCGAGCTGCGAGGCCAATGACCCCGAGGGGTTCTGCGGCTACCGCGATGATCGCATGGATCACTTTTACGTGCTGGATGATGATCACCTCTTCAGGCACTTCTACTGGGACGACATGCACCCGACGAGTGCAGGCTGGAAGGCCGTCATGAAGCAGCTTGAGGGTTCCATCAAGTTGTTCATGTCATCATAGTTGCATGGGTTTTGGATTGGGTATGTATCAGTTTGTAACGGGATAGTAGTTGCAGTTTGTGAAAGTATCTCCATCACCATTGGATTTTGCATGTTGCTGGTCCTGGTGTGTGTATTTTGGAGCCGGAAAGCATCTATAATGTTGAATTCATGACTAGCAATTTGGCCAGTTCATCAATTTAATGAAATACTGAATTTGTTATGCTTCACACCATGCATCGTGATTTCCATACCGTAGTGAAGTAGACTGGGGTGTCGACATTTTCAAAGGACATTTTGTACAGGCGGCTTGGATAGTACTTTCTCTGTTTTAAAATATAAAATATTTTAAGATCAAAATATATATATGTATATATATATAATGTTTTCTATTCATTTTGCTTCGAACATAAACACTAAAAGACGACTATATATATGTGTTTCAAAAAATGCTAAAACATTTTTATAATTTAAAACGGATGGAGTAGTTTTTTCTGAAGTCTAGTTCCAAATCCATCTCTCCCTTTGCCCCTTTCTGATTGCAGTTCAAGTGATCATGATCTGGAGCTGGTCGAGCTCATCGCTGGCTTCGATGGACAAGGGTAGCTGAAGTGTTGAGCAGGATTGTTGTTTGCATTGAACCGTTGAACAGAGAGATGGGGCGGATCCAAGGGAGGGGGGGGGGGGCGAGCGGGGGCCTACAATCCGCCACCTCCAAGAACATGCAGGGTTACTAATAAAGATTGATTACGTTCACTAAGCTACTCCCTCTTCCGTAAGAGGATCTCCAATGGGAATCTCCAACGGGCCATAAGGAAATCTCTAACGGGTCGACCCAAATGACCGTGACCTATCCTATTTGGTCCGATCGGTTAGAGGGGTCATGAAAACACGCGCCAACCATTCCTGGCCTAAATTTGGGCCTGTCAAACACACCACGGATAACGTGTTTGTCCTCCTGTGTCTCCTCTGACCTGCACCGGGCCCTCTGAAGGAAATATGCCCGAGAGGCAATAATAAAGTTGTTATTATCGTATTCCAAGTATATGATAGAAGTTTATTCTACACGCTATAATTGTATTAAAAATAAACGTTAATACATGTGTGTTTTATAAACAAATAAAGTGTTTCTAGTTATGCCTCTCATATAAACTAGCTCGTTGATTAACATGATGATCAAGGTTTCCTGATCATGAACATTCGATGTTGTTAATAACGAGGTCACAACATTGGTGAAATGATGTGATGAACATTCATCCAAAGTATAGTAATACGATCAAAGTCGTTATGTTTAAATTGCTATAACATCATTACAAGTAACTTTAGTCCTTAGACCATAAGATCATGTCAATCACTAATACAGGAAGAGTAGTTTGATAATCAAACATCACACCATAATAGGATGACTATAAAGGTGGATTCAGATATTTCGATAGTGTTATGTAGAGGCTCATGGATCAAGAGTGAGATTTTTCCATCCAAATAACGGAGGGGTATACTTTGGGCCCTCTCGATGATATCACATGATATAGCTTGCAAGTAAGTGATGGGAATCACTAGAATGTTATACCAGGGAAACAAGAAAAGAGTATATGTCGGTAACAAGATCAAACTAGGTACGGGGATATCGATGATCGAATCTCGTACATATAAAATATCATGATACAAAAGGATTTAGTTACAATGTTAAGGTTCTCACGATCACAAGAAGTTATCATTAAATGTGTAGGAATCAGTACGGATCTCCAGGTCCCGCTGCTGATTATTGATCAGAGAGGGGTCTCGATCATGTGTATATATTATTCGCGAGCTGTAGGGTGACACATTTAAGGAATACCGACACCATTTGAAGCAAATGAGATGCCAGGAAAAGAATATCAAAGCGCTGGAATTATTTTAATGGACACCGAAATTATTTTGGGTGAAATTGCTGAAATTGGTTCTGCAAGTAAAATTAAAATGTAGCAAGAGATTTTATGTGAATGTTTGTTAATTAATATAATTAACAAAAATTTGAATAAATAAGTAAAAGAGTTTTATTAAATGAGAGATTGCATTAAATTTGATGGAAATTTAATGGATTTTGAGTAGGATTTTGAGGGCCATTTGTGTGAGTGGAAGCTCCACCCACATAATGAGAGAAGAGTTGAGCACACCTATTGATTGTATCTAGATAGATGGTCCTGCAACCGCTAGACCTGGTTCTAGAGGAGGCATTTCGCCTTGCCTTGGAGGCTTCTGGGGTCGAGGAGGGGCGCGCTAGGCCAGGATGGCCATGGCGCTGCACGACTCGGCAATGGCGGTGTAGCAGCCACCACCGCCGCCGCCACCACAACATCAACTCGTACCTGCATGGCCTAGGAGCGGACGGAGTGTCATTCTAAGGCCCAGTTCTTTTGGCGGCTTCTCCCAGAAGCTGCCCTACCCCAGCTTTCTGGGAAAGCCGGTTTAAAAAATTTGCGAGGCTTCTAAATTTGTTTAGACTTAACTATTTTGGAAGCCTCGCAAATTTTTTAGACCGGCTTCTTCAAGAAGCTGGGGGGAGGGCGGCTTCTCGGAGAAGCCCCCAAAAGAACTGGGTCTAAGCCACACATGACGTTGCAGTGGCCCTCGGCGCCATGGTCGCCGTCGCCGTTCATCGACCTCTCCCTGGACGAGGACGAGTAGGCGAAGCCGTCGCATATCCTAGCAGAAGCTCGGGTTATTTAGTTTTTTAGTACGCATGTTTTTTTATGTTTTCCCTATATATAAATTAAGTTTGTTTGAAATGAAATATTGTGGAAAACGATTTGTGTCCTTGCCACTGGGAGCACCTCCAAACCAAATGGACACGGACGATTTTATTGTCGACGGGACGATTCAAACGGACAAAAAACCAACATATTTTTCGTGTGCGATTGGTCCGTGTGCTCAGCTACGCAGTCGTCGGCACTCGGCAGTGACCGGTCTCCCCGAATTCCGATCACGTTAACGCCGGGCATAGTCAGCTGGCCGACCACTCGGCTGAACGCCTGCGATCGTTGTCGCGCTGATGTTTACCGCTAAACATGCGAGAGAGCGACGGGCTCTGGTGGACTGCGCTGTTTGGACGGACGCTCCGGCGCTGGATGATCAGGTTGGTTCCCTGCGGCCAAGGCTGACTCTTCAACGCTCGTGCTCATCAAGAAATGCGTATCCCTTACCTGTATTGTTTCTCAAGTTTGAAACCTCGGCTCTCGCGACTCGCTCATCGATCCTGCGATCTCCGCGCCCGCGACGCATCCCGGTAGACACACGAGTACGTGTCCGCTGTACCAAGCCGGCCGAACGACTGGTCCGGCACGCGTCACACGTGCGGAGTGCCCGCGTGGGTTTGGCGCGCACGTACGAACCAATGACCATAGCATGTACGACTACCCCTGTTAAAAAAAATCCCGCCATTTCAAAATAGATACTTCCTTGGAGTAGTTAATTTAGATTCGTATTTTTAGTGCTAGATACATTCGAATCTAGACAAATTTAAATCAACTAATATGAATCGGAGGAAGTATCAACATGCTCTCACTCCGAGGAAGAGAGTATTTCGCATTATATCTCCATTTATTTGGTTATTATTTTTTGGTTAACATTTAATTATCTTGGTTATCATCTGACTCGGTACATATGGCATAGTAGAATATACCCAGGATATACAATTCCTAAAGTTATGTGTTTATTATGGACTGTAATTTTGGTGTCTCACGGCGCAAAATAATCAAAATTCACTGAAAACTTCCACGCAGCAGGACCGTGGATCGATATTCTCCGTGGAGTTCCGCGGTTATGGTCGGCTCCTCTAAACAAAAGTTGGTCCGCATTAGCGTACCAACCGACTTAAATTAACACCGCACGATGGTGTAAACTACGTGTACGCCGTCCTCCTCGCCCTTCGCACGCCATCTAGACTAATATTAAAAGACCCAGAGGGTCAAATCCAGCGAAGTTGGTCCGTATGATACGAATATCGGACGCATCAAAATAACACCGTCTTTATCGGGGCTCATCATAGCCCGAGCGGACAATCCTGCAAGGACCGCCCCGCGACTCGCGTTTTCTGTCAACACCAAAGGGCAGTTCCACCCCCGACGCTATCCACCCGCCTGCGCTGCTCCTGCCCGCAGCCTTCACCGCCTGCGCGGCCACCGCCTCCCCCGTCTGCGCTGACCCAGCCGTCGTCCCCGCCGCCGACCCAGCCGCCGCCGCCGCCGCAGCGCAAGACGCCAGCCCCGCTGCCGTCGCCACGCTATACCGCCGCAGGTACCCCCGCCGTCGTCGCCACGCTATACCGCGGCAGGTACCCCCGCCTGCGCAGCCCCAGCCCCGCCGCACAAGCCACAACCCCGGCCCCTGCAGGCACCGCAGCACGACGCCAAACCCGCCCCTGCAGCCACGCGCAGGAAACCGCCGGCACACGCTGTACCATGGACGAGAGGCCGCCTTCACGCAATTTTTTCAGGTATCCTTAATTCTGCCGATGGTTTGCATCCAGTTTTTGCAGATGGTTCTCCATTGATTTCAAGGGAGGTGCAACGTCTCCAGCTAATTAACAGGGACCATCATATTTGTTTCCGTCTCCTTCCAATATTTGCTTGATTTGTTTGCTTCAAGTTTTTGGATGGCCAGGTTTTCTTGCTGCAGGACCGCCAAGCAAGACATACTATCCAATTCATCAGATAAGATTCGGATTGTTGTATAACTCAAATTTATGTTGTTTTTATTTTAAGAAATCTAATGTGATTTGATTTTTTAAATATACGCAAATCAGTTGTTTCTTTTCTATTTTCTTCTCTTTGTACAATGCCTGTAAAGCTTAATTTGATGTGCTGTTAATTACATATTATTTCATTTAGGTTCACCTTGATTTTTCTGGTGCAAGTCGATGAACAGTATGAAATAGTACAGGAAAGAGAGGCCAAAATCAAATCCCACGAGATTTATGAAAGTTAGGACTTTTCTGAATGTCAAAGAGGTTAGTTTGTTCTCAACTTATCCCTTCACTGTAAACTCTGCTCAAACAATTTTTTAACCACTCAGTTATGCCTTTAGCACTGAATAAATATGTAAGTATAGAATGTATACAAAGACTATGAAGGCGTTAGAGAAGTTTTCTTATTTACATGATGCTTAGAGTGTTGCCGTCTTTGTTTTTTTCAGAGAAGCAGGAGTGGATATTAGCATGCTCATTTCTCTATTATCAGGAGCTGCCCCGCAGCCAGATCTCGGCCACTACGCAGCATCGTGGCCGTGGAAATGGACCAGGGGAAGAGGTAGCAGGCGCTTCGGCAGAGGTGCAAGTGTAAGTAGCCGGTGCCACCGGCAGTAGAGGGCTCGCCGTGCTGGTTTTTCGGTGGAGGCTCGCGACCATGAGGGAGGTTATCTAGGTGATCTACTGATCCGTGTGATTTTCAGCATTTTAGGCTTTCAAACTTTCGACCAACAGTTGTATTGCATGATTATAATGCGCTTCCAACGAGCAACCTTATGCTGTCAAATGTTTTTTCGCTATAGGGTTTCTGTTGTATTGTTATTTTACTTTTTGGAAAAAACATCACAAGTGGTTCTGATGTTATTTTACAATGCTAAGATGTTGTAACCAGCCAAAAAGCGGAGCCGACAATATGTGGGGAAGGCTTTCGCCACAGAAGATAGGACGGCTGATCTCAATTTTAAATCACTCTTGGTAAGTCCGTTTATAAAATAGAATATTCTGTGTTGCACTGCAATCCTATGGCATACATGTTTAATTTTCTTTATACTTGGCTTATTATAATCTAGATATACTTTTCAGCAACTATAAGTATTACCACAGGAATGTTTAGAAGGTTAAGCCTCATTTGAAAATGCTAATAAAATATATTTTTTAGTTCTGGCTCATATTATCCGTTAATATGAACCTTGTTATATTGTCATCTTTTTTTTGGACAGAACGTGCATGTGCACGTGCTGATTACTAGTGCGGAGAAGAGAACGAGCAGGGCAGGAGCCTGCCGAGTGCCGAAGTGGGCCGAGACGCCGACGCGCCGGCGAAGCACTCTCCCGCCACGATAGTTTTGAAACGGGAATCTCGCGCTCCTCCCCCGCTGTGGCGTGGGCCCCGCGCATGGCTCCAAACGACGCTGCTCTCTGGGCCCCGTGGCGCACTCACGCTGTCACCTCACCTCCCGAGTAGGACGTCGTGGCCTGTGGGGTGGGGGCCTCACCTGTCGTGCTGTCGTCCGAAATCCCCAGGCTGCCCTTGCAATCCGTGTACTTCACACGAACTCTGTGTACACGCTTTGCAATTACGTATGGGCAGTGATACGCGTCCCTCCGAATGATTGCTGGGTCGGATCGGGTTCGATCGATGGATCGGGTTCCAACGATGGTCAGATCTTCTTCTCCTTCCTCTATTTCGTTTTTATTAAAAAATAGTCCTGTTTTTCTACAAGTCTCGTTTTTACTATATGTAAAACAAAGTTCAGAAAAGACAGACCAGACCTTGACGAAGAGTTCGCCGGAGACCTCGTCAGCGATCTTGTAGCCAAAAAATCGTAATATAGCAAAACCGGCTTTGCTAGAGATATCGTCCGAAACTCTTGCAGGAAAAAACGTCGTCAAAAGCCTTGTAGCAAAAAAAATTATGCTTTTATAGTAAAACAACAAACAGATTATAGCAAAATGTTTTTTCTAATGTAGCAAAGGGACATCACCAGAGACATTGCCAGAGACTCCTATCGGAGATCTCATAGCAAAACCGTAGAGATTGGTTGTAGCAAAAAGATTGTGTGAAAATAGCAAAAATATATCAATACATAGCAAAAAAATAATATACCAAGCTAGCAAAATGCTCGTAGCAAAGACAGACAGAAAAAGTAGCAACACCGGCCAACTAGGATAGCAAGTTCTCTAAAATGTGGTAGCAAGACCAGACGCCGTACGAAGCATTGTCGCCAGCGTGACCATGGCTACGTGTTATCACGTCGTGGCCGTAGCAGCCATGGCCGCTCCACCCCGCATGAGCACATCCATGGTGAAGTATCTCCGGCAACAACGGGGAGCACCACCGTTGTGGCCTCGCCTCCAACGGGATCTAGCTGTGGGCGACGAGAGGTTCCAGTGCACATGGCGGCCGAGGGCGGGCTCCGCGGTGGTGGCGCAGCGGTGCATAACAAGGCCATGGAAGAAGCCGTAGGGGTGTCGTGCGGCGGCGGCATAGCGGCGCACAGCAAGGCCATGGCGGAGGTCGTTGGTGTCGGTTGCAAAGTGGCGACGTAGCAAAGGGCCGGACACACGGCAAGGGCATCGAGGCGGCGATAGCAGGCACTTTGCGAAACAGCGCGGAGGAAGAAAGGACACGGGAGGCGATAAGTCATGGGTGAGCCCTCCACTTAGCGTGAGGGAGCGACGACCCGGGGGATCGTTTCGTTCCCTGCGGCCAGGGCTGACTGTTCAACGCTCGTGCTCATCAAGGAATGCCTATCTTATCTTATATTCGATTGCCTGTAATGTTTCTCAAGTTTGAAACCTCGGCTCTCGGCTCTCGCGACCCGCTCATTGATCCTGCGATCTCCAGTCAGGCTGCAAGCGGGCCGTGATGCGGGAGCCCGCATATGCGCCGCATGTGTCCGCTTGATTTAAGTGGTGTTATGCAGACGGCCCATATAATCTACGTGGAAATCCGCGACTGCCCGCATAACCCACATATGTTACAGGGGGCAAAACACTGAGGAATCAGGCAGGAAAGCTAGCTAGCTAATCAAGGAAGCAAAGCTAATAGGATTCAACAGCAAAAGTGAAGAACCGCTCTGAGGATCAAAGACAGATTCTCCACGCCCGTGACAAGTCCCGGTAGAGACACGAGTACGTGTCCGCTGTACCAAGACGGCCGAAGGACTCGTCGGCACGCGTGACACGTGTGTTGTGCCCGCGTGGGTTTGGCGCGCACGAACCAACAACCAACACAAACTACTTAGACCATCTCCGCTGGTTGACCGAACTCATGACGAAATTTGGTCCTTTTTTGGCCGGGCTAAATTTGTTTTCGGCCTGGATACGCTCATTTTCCCACCCGCGTACCCAGGCCGAGTCTTCGAGTTCGGCTAAAATTCATCAAATTCAGGCGATTTTTATTAAGTGGGTGAATATAGGTGGATTACATCAAATTTAAACGAAACTAGTACATAAATAAACTAAAAAGGCCGCCGACGGTGCCTTCTCCTCGCCGTCCTACATGCCGAGGTTGCCGTAGAACGACGTGTAGCCGGGGTCGGCTCGGCCGTCATCCTCGTCGCCGCCGTCGTCGTCGCTCGGCGGCTGGTTCTGGCGGGAGCTGCCCTGGCCAGGGTCGCCGTACCTCCATGGCTGGTACGACGGGCCTGCGTCCTCGTCGTCGTCGTCGTCCACGACGTAGAGCGGGGCGCCTTGGTAGGCGAGCTCACGCCCAGAGAGCGTCCAACGCCGTGCGGCCTGCTCCTCGGCCTGCTGCTGCAGGCCGAGGATACGCTGACGTTCCGCCTGCTCCCAGTCCCTCCTGGACCATTCGAGGATGTCCGGCGAGGAGGGCTCGACCAGCGGCATCGTCGGCGTCAACGGCAGGGTCGGCGTAAGCGGCGGCACTTCGCGGAGCGACTGCTCCAGCGCCACCACCGCCGGCGCCCCGCCGAGTTTTTGCGCGCCGGCGGGGACTCGTCCGACGGTACCTCGTGGCGGGCGAGCTCCTGCTGGGGCCGCTCCTCGAAGAAGTGCGCCCAGTACTGGAGGTCGTCGGCGCTCACCGCTTCGGCGGGGTTGTCCATGACGGCGATGTACTCCTGTACATCGTACGACAGCTCCTCCGGCGTCGGCCCCGGCGGGATTGGGATGCCGCCGGCGCTTAGCGTCCAGCCCGGAGGCATACGCGTGTCCGGCGGCGCCATGTACCCCGCCTCGTACAGCATGCGCGCCTCCCAAGTTTGGAGGGTGCACCGGCCGAAGCTGTTCGCCGCAGCGCCGTCGCCGGGGTAGCGTTCGCCCATGGTGAGAGAAGGGGGAAGGGGAGCGCTCGCCAGAGTTGGGCTTGTGGGTCAGGGGAGATGTGAGAGAGTGCGAAGATCTCTGGCTAGGTGTACGGCTTAAAAAGGCCGAGGCTGGCAGCGAGGGCGGGAGGGGTGTAGCGACGAGGGCGGGAAAAGTGGAAACGGCGGGAACTTAGTGACCGCCGGTCCGTCGCGGGAGCCGAGGCGGCGACGGTGGCGCCGTAATTCGGCGACGCGTGGCCGAAGCGACGAGCAGTTATTTCCCGACGGTCGCCGCGTGGTTCCGAGGATGACGACGACTCGGATTCCGTCACTGACACGGCGGGTCCACGCGCCGCTTTGTTTTTTTTTTTCCGCCGAAATCGCTGAGTCCGACGTCCCAAGGGCGTACCCGGAAACCTGGGTTCGGCCTGGGTAGCCCGGACCAAAAATGGCCGAAATCCGGCCGAAAACAAGTCCTTGGGTACGCGACTGGGCCGATTTTCGGCGTCCGGACCAAAATTCGGCGTCCGGATCGGCCTCCTGGATAGGCGAGTGGAGATGCTCTTACCCCAGTACAGGTTTTGCCCTCCGTGGCGACTTTGGCGATTTGCCGGCGACTGGCGTGATGCTGCTCTAGTCTCCTCCTGATTCCATCTCAATCTGTCTCTGTTTCTCGTTTTTCCCAGAATCTTCAGATCCTCCAAGTCCGATTTCTCCCCTCAGCCGAATCTCCTCCCTGCTGTCCGCCTCCTCCCTTCCCATCCCCTTGATTTCCTCTCTTATTCTGTATCTTGATAATCGATTCTCAGTCTTCTCTCTTCGATTAGCCCTCTCTTTGATCTATTCTGTCCTCTTATCCTTCAATCCTACACCCTTCTCTCCACCCGTGAAATCTACAGCCCCTAATCCGATCCAACCAGATCATCTCCTGCTCCGCATATTGGGATTCTTCAGATCTTGTGCTCGGCGAGTCTTTTCAGACATTCGTATTCGCCTCTCGATTCCCCTTCTCTGCGACAATCGAGGGTCAAAGGTGTGGAAAATATTGAAACCCTAATATTTCGGTGTATTGATTTGACCCTAATGGAGAGTATATATATACGTACAAACTTAAAGGGCAAGAAGCCTATGACTTGGAATACAAGATGATTTCTAAAGTCCTAATATATCTCTAGTTATGTACGTACACGTACTCTAACATCCCCTCTCAGTCGGAGCGGGAGTGAAGCGGACGCTCGCGAATGAATTTGAAGTTTTGCGTTTCTATCATCTTCACCTCCTTGTCATCATCACGTGCTCGTGCATCTCTTCGATCCGGTCCTTTGTGCTCTGGCCGGTTCAAAGGAGGGTGAGATAGAGATTTTACTTCTACACTACTGGAAAGGTCATGCCTACATAGATGGTCTGAGGTGATCTTGTCCATAATCTGGAGTCATGAAACTTATTGGATGGAACTGCCAAGGCAAAGGCAGGAGCCTTGCCACCTCACATAAAATGGAGTATCTAGCCAAGCTGATAAATTCCACCGGTGCCCAGATATATTTCATCTCTGATACCAGATCCTCCAGGTGCAATTCTTCTCAACTTAATTCTCGTTTTAACACTGCTGGTAGCTTTGTAGTGCCTTCGTACGGCCTCTCGGGTGGGCTCTGGATGCTTTGGTCGGATGAAGTTCAAGTTTCCATCAAGTTCTCCAATCATTATGTTATCCTCGCGGAAGTTGCTCATATTCCTACTAATGCTGAATTTGCTTTGGCTTGTGTGTACGGAGATCCCCATCATCGCCTCACTAAGATAATCTGGAGTCATGTCTCCGCTTTTGTTCTAAATAATCTAGGTAAGCCTGTAATTTGTCTAGGAGATCTAAATGAAATTATGCACTCTGTTGACACTACCTCGGTTAATGTAAATAAGAATCGCATGCGTGCTTTTAATGCCTATGCTAAACAATGTGGTCTTTTTAATTTAGGTTATAGTGGACCGGCTTATACCTGGACAAATAAGCGTTTCTCTTCTAGTCCTGTGTTTGAAAGACTTGACCGAGGCCTTGCTAATGCTGAATGGTGTGGAGTTTATCCTAACACTAATGTTTTCAACTTGCCAATCATGTTTGGTGACCATGCTCCTATTATTATTTCCACCGAGTCTCAATTTCGAAGACCCAAACTTAATTTCAAATTTGAGAATTGGTGGACAATGGAAGAAGACTTTCAAGAAATTGCAAAAAATGCTTGGGCTATTACTACTCATAAACCTTTCTATGCCAGGACCACTAACCTTGCAGGAACCTTGAAGAGATGGTGCAAGAAGAAAAAGCCCATTCATCAACAACTAGATGTCATACAAGACCAAATCAATAACATTCAGCTGCAGCCGGTGCATATGCAGGACCACTCTCTAGAGGCAAAATTGATTAGCCAATATGAAGAGACCATGACAAAACTTACAGAATTCTACAGACAAAGGGCAAAGAAGCATTGGGCTACTGAAGGTGATAGGAACACGTCATTCTTCCATCATACTGTTCTTAAGCGCAAACGTCGTAATCACATTGTTAGCATTAGAGATGTTTATGGACATGACCTGCATGATCCTAATGATATTGGAACTGAATTTGTGAGCTATTTCCAGAATATTTTTTGCTCCTCATGTGCTAACAATGACAGGCCAGCCCTGAATACTACTCATTCACGAGAATCTCAAGACTTCGCAAATTCGATCCCGAACAAGCAGGAAATATGGGAGATTCTGAAATCTATGAAAAAGATCGCGTCAGCGGGACCGGATGGCTTCAACGTAGCCTGCTACTTGGCAACTTGGAGTTGGATAGGGGATGATGTTACTACCTTGATTAGGAACTTCTACATCACATGTATGCTCCCGATACTCACATTGCTCTCATACCGAAAAAATGCCATGCATGCTTCCTTCTGACTATAGACCGATCAACTTGTGCAATGTCATTTATAAACTCATTGCAAAAACTTTGGCGAACCGCTTAAAAGACCATCTTTCAGATTATATCCATCCATCACAGCAAGCTTTCATTGAAGGTAGACGTATTAGCAATAATATCATAGTTGCTCAAGAAATTGCACACTCTTTCTCCTTATCTTCCTGGAACACCTACGATTTCATGGTAAAAATTGACTTGGCGAAAGCTTTTGACAGACTAAAATGGCACTTTGTCGACACTGCTTTACAACGTAAAGGGCTACATCCTCACTTCATAAATCTTATTCATGAATGCATATCTTTGCCAACCTTTTCTATTATTATTAATAGACAATCATATGGCCGCTTCAAAAATAGTAGAGGCATAAGACAGGGATGTCCCCTCTCCCCTTACCTCTTTGTGCTTGCAGTGAATGAGCTCTCTCTAGACCTTCAAGAAGCTTTACAAGAGAACCAATTGTCAGGTATCTCTCTAGGTCCAAATTGCCCACCGATTCATTATCTAATGTTTGCTGATGATTTGTTGGTTCGTGGAAAAGCTAATGTGCAGGAGGCTTCGACCATCTTTAACATTTTGGACCAATTTTGTCATGCCTCGGGTCAAGTACCAAATTGAAATAAATCTTCCATTTTATTTAGCAAAAATGTGCCTTTGCAGGTGAAGCAGGATCTCAAACAGGTCTTTCGGGTTCCAGATTTGGATAACAACACTATACACCTTGGTCACCCTCTCATTCTCCCTGCAAAAGATAGATCCGCTGCTTACAGCTTTGTTTACGACAAATTCAAACAAAAGTTAACCACCTACAAAGCTAATAGACTCTCATATGCTGCTAGGCTTACTCTCATTAAATCTGTATTTTCCTCTATACCTGTCTATTACATGTCTAACATCCTCTTTTCCAAAAAATTCCTTGCAAAACTCACAGCTATCATTAGGAATTTTTGGTGGACAGGTGTTAAAGATGAAGATACGACAAAAAGCTTGTGTCTAAGAGCATGGGCAGACATTTGCACGGAAAAGAAAATTGGTGGACTAGGAGTTAGAAATTTGCAGGCTATAAATCAAGGTCTTATCCTCTCGGCTACATGGAGGTTGGCAAAAAATCCACAAAGCCAACTTGCATTAATCCTGAAAGCCAAATACCATCATGACACTTCTATCTGGAGAGCCAAGTCAAACCAGCCCAAATCAGCCTTTTGGGCTGCCATTCTCAAGGTAAAGCCACTTCTAAACTCAGCTGCCTTTTATCAACTTATTGATGGCAGCAGTTCTATTTGGAGTACTCCTTGGTTCTTGGGGTGGGAGAACATTTACGACAATCTCATCGTTCAATCTCCAACCTTTGTTTATCCAAAAGGCTTGGAATGCAGAATTAGCGACTTCTCTATTTAGCCCTCAAACAGCTGATGTTATACTACAAACACCAATCATCAATTTAGATGGACAGGACACTTTAGTGTGAAAACTAACCCCTGCAGTTAACTTTACCTCCAAGAGCGAGTACAAGCATTGTTTCAACAATCTTGCTCTACCTACAAATCAACAACCCAAGGTAGTTCCTCCCCAGATAATATCCCATCTAAATCAGGTTTGGAAGATGAAACACATGTTGCCTCGGTTCAAACTTTTGCTTGGAGACTTCTTCGAAAGGCGCTCCCCACAGGTAAACGTGCAAGTAAGTTTTCAACCCATATTAAGGGGGAGTGCTCTAGATGTGGCTTTGTGGAAGATGAAATGCACATGTTCTTTCTTTGCCCTTTTTCAAAATCAGCTTGGTATTGTCATCCTTGGTATATTAAAACTGAAATTCTTGCTACCACTCACCATTACGTTCCTGACATGATACAAGATTTGCTCTCATCATCTCATCCTCAAATTAATATCATAAGCTTGTACACTTTCCTCTGGTGCCTATGGAAAGCAAGAATTGATTGTCTCTTTAACAGGAAATGTCTGAGACCCGTCGATGTCTTTTCTATTTCTAACGCTATTATTCAGGGATCCAAACTTGAAGATCCAAACCGCCATCAAGATCAAGCTCCAACAAGTAGAGCCAACACAAATCAGGATCATGTTATTGAAGGGTTTCGCAGCATAATAAATCAAAAAAATTCTACGGATGCGAACGGGAAAGCCAAGATCTAATCTAGGAGATGCAAACAACGAGAGAGATTAGATGAGATCTTCATACCCTTGAAGATTCGCACAGCGGAACGTTCGTCGGAACGTGGGTGATGTAGTCGTACTCGCTTCTCCTCCTCGCGATCCGCTCCGATCTAACATCGCAAGTGGCGATGCCTCCGAGAGATGCACACGTGCGGCACCTCGACGTCTCCTCCTTCCTTGGTCCAGCAAGTATGGTGGAGATACGGATTGGATCTACAACGCGACGGCGCGGTGCAAGTGGTGGAGAGTTTCTGCAGCAGGGCTTCGCCTACGTGCAGTCGGGAGGGAGAGAGAGGGGGGCAGCAGGCGGCTAGGGCTTGAGGAGGAGCTGTGGGGGGGTGGTGCGCCCCCAGCCCTCTTTATATAGAGGGGTGGGCGCCAACCCTAGCCCCTCCCCCAAGCCTAGGCCGGCGGCCAAGGAGGGAAGAGTGGGGGGCAAGTTCCCCCCCCTTCTAGAAGCTTTCCTAGGGTTTGCCCTAGGTCTGGTCGGCTGGGCCCTATGGGGCCTTGTGCCCCTGGCCCAATGCGGCCAGGGCACTACCTCATAGGCACATGCCCCCTCCCGGCAGGTGGGGCCACGTTGGTCCCCCTCCGGAAGGTTCTAGAAGCTTCTGGTACAATACCGATTAACCCGAAACAATTCCGAACTCCAAAAACTGCATTGCCTTATATGAATCTTATTCTCCGGACCATTTCGGAACCTCTCGTTATGTCCCAGATCCCATCCAAGACTCCGAACAAAAACTCATAAACCAATTATCCAATCTATCCTAGCGTCGAGACACGTTAAGTGTGTGACCCTTCGGGTTCGAGAACATGCAGACATGATCTTCTATCAATAATCAACAGCGGGGTCTGGAAACCCATATTGACTCCCACACATTCATCGATGATCATATCGGATGAACCACGATGCCAGGATTCAATCAATCCCATATTTATATTCCCTTCGTCTCGCGATATTTTACTTGCCCGAGATTCGATCGTCGGTACCGTCATACCTAGTTCAATCTCGTTCACAGCAAGTATTTTACTCGTTCCGTAATCCGATATCACTTAGTGATTAACTCCTTAACCACATGCTTGCAAGCGGTGTTGATATCGATTACCGAGTGGGCCCGAAGTATATCTCTCCGACTTGGGAGGGACAAATCCCATCTCGATACATACAACCCAACAGGTACTTTCCGATCACCAGAGAGACACCTTTATGATCACCCTCTCATAGGATGACGTTTGATGACCTCAAAGCTTTCTTCCGATACCAGGGAGTTGCATTATCTCATGGTCTAAGGAATACAATATTTGACATAAGAAAAGCTTCGCAAAGATGAACACAATGACACGATCTAATTGCTTCGCTTAGTTTGGGTCTGTCCATCATATCATTCTCCCAATGATATGATCTCATTATTAATCGACAACTCATGTCTATGGTTAGGAAACCTTAACCATCATTAATCAATGAGCTAGTCCATAGAGGCATACTAGGGACACGGTGTTGTTCATAAACCACACAAGTATTAAAGTTTCCGCTTAATACAATTCTAGCATGGAATATAAACTTTATCATGAACAAGAATTATATAATAACATCTTTATTATTGCCTCTAGGGCATAATTCCAACAGTATCCCACTTGCACTAGAGTCAATAATCTAGTTTACATTTGGCAACAATCTAACACCCATGGCACTGAGGTGCTGATCATGTTTTGCACGTGGAAGAGGTTTAGTCAATGGATCTGCGGCATTTAGATCTGTATGTACTTTGCTAATCTTCCGATCTCCATCTGCTATATAATCTCGGATTATATGAAACTTGCGGTTGATATGCTTGGTCTTTGGATGATATCTTGGTTCCTTAGCGAGTGCTATGGCGCCAGTGTTGTCACACAATATCTCCAGTGGGTCCAATGCACTTGGAACCACGCCAAGCTCAGTGATGAAGTTCCTGATCCAAACTCCTTCACTTGACGCTTCTGCAGCAGCCATGTATTCCGCTTCTACTGTAGATCCCGCGATCACGCTTTGCTTGCAGCTTCTCCAGCTCACAGCTCCTCCATTCAAAATATAAACGTATCATGTCTGAGATTTAGAATCATTCTTGCCGGTGTCGAAACTAGCATTGGCGTAACCCTTTACGACGAGCTGTTCATCACCTCCATAGACTAAGAACATTTCTTTAGTCCTATTTAGGTACTTTAGGATGTTCTTCACGGCTGTCCAGTGTTCCACGCCTGTAGCACTTTGATATCTGCTCGTCAAACTAAGAGCATTGGACACATTCGGTCTAGTACACAGCATGGAACATGCTGGAACCTATGGCCGAGGAATAAGGCACTTTGCTCATAGCTTCCCTATCATTTACCGTAGCTGGACACTGAGCCTTGCTCAATATCTTACCTGACAACATAGGCACTGAACCTTTCTTTGCCTTATCCATTCTAAACCTTTTCAGAACTTTGTCTAGGTATGTACTCTGGCTTAAAGCTATCAGGTGTCTTTGTCTATCTCTATAGATTTTGATGCCCAATATATAAGCAGCTTCACCTAGGTCTTTCATTGAAAAACACTTGTTCAAATAACTCTTCACATTGTTAAGCATGTTTATGTCATTTCCAATAATCAATATGTCATCCACATATAGTACCAGAAATGTCACCGAGCTCCCACTCACTTTCTTGTAGATACAAGCTTCATAGCAATTTGGAACAAATCCAAAGCTCTTGATCACTTGATCAAAACGAAGGTTCCAACTCCGAGATGCTTGCTTCAGTCTATAAATGGAACGCTGAAGTTTGCACACTTTATCAGCATCCTTAGGATCAACAAAACCTTCGGGTTGCATCATATACAACTCTTCATCAATGTTGCCATTGAGGAACGCAGTCTTGACATCCATCTGCCATATTTCATAATCATGAAACGCAGCAATTGCTAATAAAATCCGAATGGACTTAAACATCGCTACGGGAGAGAAAGTCTCATCGTAGTCAACACCTTGAACTTGTCGAAAACCTTTCGCGACAAGCCGTGCTTTATAGACGGTAACATTACCATCCGCGTCCGTTTTCCTCTTGAAAATCCATTTGCACTCAACGGCCTTTCGGTCGCTAGGAGGGTCCACCAAAGTCCATACGTGGTTTTCGCTCATGGATCCCAATTCGGATTTCATGGCTTCTAGCCATTTCTCAGAGTCTGAGCTCATCATCGCTTCCTCATAGTTCGTAGGTTCACTGTCTTCTACCAACAAGACAGTCAAGACAGGGTTGCCGTACCACTCAGGAGGGGCACGCGACCTTGTCGACCTGCGACGTTCAGTAGCAGCATCGTCCGAAGCTTCGTGATCCTTGTCATTAGCTTCCTCTATTGTTGGTGCAGGCGGCACTGGAACAATTTGAGGTGATGCGCTACTCTCCAACTCAAGAGAAGGTTCAACAACCTCGTCTAGCTCTACTTTCCTCCCACTCACTTCTTTCGAGAGAAACTCCTTCTCAAGAAAGGAACCGTTCTTTGCGACAAACACTTTGCCTTCGGTTCTGTGATGGAAGGTATACCCAATGGTTTCCTTAGGGTATCCTATGAAGACGCATTTCTCCGCTTTGGGTTCGAGCTTGTCCGACATCAACTTCTTGACGTAAGCTTCGCATCCCCAAACTTTAAGAAACGACAACTTAGGTTTAGCACCAAACCACAGTTCATACGGTGTCGTCTCAACGGATTTAGATGGTGCCCTATTAAAGTGAATGCAGCGGTTTCTAATGCATAACCCCAAAATGATAACGGCAAATCAGTATGAGACATCATTGATCGGACCATATCTAATAGGGTTCGATTCCGACGTTTAGACACACCATTGCGCTGTGGTGTTCCGGGTGGCGTGAGTTGCGAAACGATTCCGCTTGCTTTAAGATGCATGAGAAAATCATAACTCAAATATTCACCTCCACGATCAGATCGTAGAAACTTAATTTTTCTGTTACGATGGTTTTCCACTTCATTCTAAAATTCCTTGAACTTTTCAAATGTTCCAGATTTATGTTTCATCAAATAGATATACCCATATCTACTTAAGTCATCGGTAAAAGTGAGAAAATAGCGATATCCACCGTGCGTCGAAACACTCATCGGTCCGCATACATCGGTATGTATGATTTCCAACAAGTCCGTTGCTCGCTCCATCATACCGGGGAACGGGGTTTTGATCATCTTGTCCATGAGGCATGGTTCACATGTGTCAAATGATTCAAAATCAAGAGACTCCAAAAGTCCATCAGAATGGAGTTTCTTCATGCGCTTTACACCAATATGACCTAGACGACAGTGCCACAAATAAGTAGTATTATCACTATCTAGTTTGCATCTCTTAGCCTCAATGTTATGGATGTGTGTTTCATCCCTTTCGAGATTCAGAAGAAATAAACCATTCACAGCAGGTGCATGACCATAAAAGATGTTACTCATATAAATAGAACAACCATTATTCTCCGATTTAAATGAATAACCGTCTTGCAATAAACACGATCCAGAAATAATGTTCATGCTCAACACAGGCACATAATAACACTTATTAAGGTTTAAAACTAATCCCGAAGGTAAAACTAAGGAGAGCGTGCCGACGGCCATCATATCAACTCTTGATCCGTTGCCAACGCGCATCGTCACCTCATCCCTCGCAAGCCGCCGTCTATTCCGTAGCTCCTGTTTCGAGTTACAAATATTAGCAACTGAACCAGTATCAAATACCCAGGCACTACAACGAAGGCTAGTAAGGAAAACATCAATAACATGTATATCAAATATACCTTTGATGGTGCCAGCCTTCTTGTCCGCTAAGTACTTCGGACAGTTGCGCTTCCAGTGACCCTTGTCCTTGCAATAGAAGCACTCGGTGTCCGGCTTGGGTCCAGACTTGAGCTTCTTCTCAGCAGGGGCAACACGCTTGTCGCCGCCTTTCTGAAGGGCTTCTTTGCACCCTTACCTTTCTTGAAGGTGGGGGGCTTGTTGACCATCAACACATGATTATCCTTTTTGATGTCCACCTCCGCAGCCTTCAGCTTTGCGAAGAGCTCGGTGATCGTATCAGTGGAACCAATCTGATTATGAGTCACTACAAAACTTTTGTAGCTGGGAGGGAGTGATTGCAGAACCCTGTCAATCTTGAGCTCCTCTGGAATCTTGCAGCCCAGTTGCTAAAGGCGTTGAGTGTAACCCGACATCTTTATGGCATGCTCACTAACGGAACTCCCTTCCTCCATCTTGCAGTTAAAGAATTTCTCAGAGATCTCATATCTCTCAGAACGGGCCTGAGTCTGAAACATGGTTTTCAGCTCCTCAAGAATCTCAAAGGGCCCGGGATTGTCTTCAAAACGATTTTGAAGGTCCGATTCCATAGCAAACAACATGGTGCTCTTAATCACACCATAATCATCTTTGCGCGACTGATAGACAGCTTTCTCATCAGCCGGCGCATCTACAGCAGGGGCGTCACCTAACGCATTCTCAAGGACATAGTCCTTTTGACCGCCAGAGAGAATGATTCTCAGATTATGGAACCAGTTGGTGAAGTTAGACCCATTGTTTCTAAGCTTTTCCTTCTCAGCAAAAACGTTGAAGTTGAAGTTGGACTTAGCCATTTGATCTACAATATTTGCAAGTACAAATTAGACTATGTTCATGATAATTAGTTCAACTTTTAATCAAATTACTAGATGAACTCCCACTAAATTCAATATCCCTCAAGTTGTTTAGTGAACATGATCCAAATTCACCACACCTAATCCGATCTTCACGAGAAGAGATGTGGCTTCAATGGTGGACAACGAAGTGTCGAGCATATCATTCATATGACTCATGCTTAACCTTTCGGTTCATGTGTTCCGAGGCCATGTCTGTACATGCTAGGCTCGTCAAGTAAAACCCAAGTATTTCCGCGTGTGCAAAACTGGCTTGCACCCATTGTATGTGAACGTAGAGTCTATAGCACCCGATCATCACGTGATGCTTGGACACGACGAACTTTCGCAACGGTGCATACATGGGGAGAACACAGTTTTATCTTGATCTTTAAGTGAGGAATCATCTTATAATGCTACCGTCGCGATCTAAGCATAATAAGATACATAAAAGGATAAACATCACATGCATATAACTTTATGTGACATGATATAGCCAATCTTCGCCCAATGATCTCCATCTTGTGCGTGCCGGCATGATCTCCATCACTCCACCATGATTGCCTCCACCACGAATAGCAACTACAACTATTGCTAACTACTTAGCGATAAAGTGAAACTATTACATGGCGTATAAGAAGTTGACACACAGGTCATACACAATTATAAAGACAACCATATGGCTCCTTCCGGTTGTGTACTCATCGACATGCAAGTCGTGAAACATTACAAAACATGATCATTGCATACAACATACACATCACATCTTGGGCCATACCATATCACAGAAAACACTCCCTGCAAAAACAAGTTATACGCCTCTACTTTGTTGTTGCATGTTTTACGTGGCTTATGGGAGTAGCAAGCTAAGAACGATTCTTATCTACGGAAAGCCACAACGGTGATATTATGTTTGCCAAACTGCGGTGTAAATCCCATGACAACTATAGTGAGAGAAACTGGCATCCACCAGCCGCATGTGTGGAACAAGCCACACGTCAAGTGCGGAGCCGGTCTCGCGAACGACGTCGCGTAAGGTTGGCCTAGACCGCTTCAATCTCACTATCCCGCGTCATAAGAAGAACATAAACAAGAGGCTTGCAACAAAAAACATCAACGCCTGCCACAACCATGTTGCGTTCTACTCGTGAAACACATCTACGCATAGATCTAGCTCTGATACCACTGAAGGGGTTCCGCAGCATAATAAATCAAAAAAATTCTACGAATGCGAACGAGAAAGCCAAGATCTAATCTAGGAGATGCAAACAACGAGAGAGATTAGATGAGATCTTTATACCCTTGAAGATTCGCACAGCGGAACGTTCGTCGGAACGTGGGTGATGTAGTCGTACTCGCTTCTCCTCCTCGCGATCCACTCCGATCTAACACCGCAAGTGGCGATGCCTCCGAGAGATGCACACGTGCAGCACCTCGACGTCTCCTCCTTCCTTGGTCCATCAAGTATGGTGGAGAGACGGATTGGATCTATAACGCGACGGCGCGGTGCAAGTGGTGGAGAGTTTCTGCAGCAGGGCTTCGCCTACGTGCAATCGGGAGGGAGAGAGAGAGAGGAGGGCAGCAGGGCGGCTAGGGCTTGAGGAGGAGGTGTGTGTGGGGGGGGGGGTGCGCCCCCAGCCCTATTTATATAGAGGGGTGGGCGCCAACCCTAGCCCCTCCCCCAAGCCTAGGCCGGTGGCCAAGGAGGGAAGAGTGGGGGGCAAGTTCCCCCCTTCTAGAAGCTTTCCTAGGGTTTGCCCTAGGTCTGGCCGGCTGGGCCCTATGGGGCCTTGTGCCCCTGGCCCAATGCGGCCAGGGCACTCCCTCATAGGCCCATTCCCCCTCCCGGCAGGTGGGGCCACGTTGGTCCCCCTCCAGAAGGTTCTAGAAGCTTCCGGTATAATACCGATTAACCCGAAACAATTCTGAACTCCAAAAACTGCATTGCCTTATATGAATCTTATTCTCCAGACCATTCCAGAACCTCTCGTGATGTCCCGGATCCCATCCGAGACTCCGAACAAAAACTCATAAACCAATTATCCAATCTATCCTAGCGTCGAGACACGTTAAGTGTGTGACCCTTCGGGTTCGAGAACATGCAGACATGATCTTCTATCTGTTGGAGATATGCCCTAGAGGCAATAATAAATGTGGTTATTATTATATCTTTGTGTTTATGATAAATGTTTACATTCATGCTATAATAGTATTAACAAGGAAACATTGATACTTGTGTGATTTGTAAACTTAATTTGAAGTCCCTGGTAAAGCCTCTATATAATACTAGTTTGTTGGTTAATAAGATGATTGTGGTTTCCCTATCATGAACATTGAGATGTTATTAACAACAAGATCATATCGTTAGGAGAATGATATGATGGACATACTCCTATAGATAACTGTAGCATAAAGATCAAGTCATTTTAATAGTTCAATTGCTATATGCTTTCTGATACATAGCAACCTAATTCCTTTGACCATGAGATCATGCATATCACCTTTGCTGGATGGATGCTTTGATGACATCAAACACCACACCGTAACTGGGTGGCTATAAAGGTGGCATTGAGTGTTCGGAAAGTATTGGTTGAAACACATGGATCAAGAGTGGGATTTGTCCATCCATATGATGGATAGATATACTCTGGGCCCTCTCGGTGAAATGTCATCCAATTAGCTTGCAAGCATGTGACTGGCTCACAAGGGATCACATATCACGGGAACGAGAAAAGAGTACTTATCAGTAACGAGGTTGAACTAGGTATGCAGAGATACCGACGATCATAACCTCGGATAAGTAAACTATCGTGAGACAAAGGGAAATTGGTATCGTATGTAAGTGGTTCATTCGATCGCAAAGTAATCGTAGAAATATGTGGGAGCCATATGAATTTCCAGATTCCTCTATTGGTTATTGATCGGAGAAGTGTCTCGATCATGTCCGCATAATTCACGAACCGTAGGGAGACACACTTAAGGATTCGACGTTGTTTGAGTAGTTATGGAATGATGAGAAAGAGTCCGAATGTTGTTCGGAGTCTCGAATGGGATTCAGGATATCACGAGGAGATCCGGAATGGTCCGGAGAATAAGATTCATATAAGGAAAGTCCCATTTCGGAGTTGGGGAATGGTTCCGGTGTTTTCATCGGGAATGTTCTAGAAGGTTCCGGAATGTCCGGCACTCCGGAGGGGAAGGGTACATGAATGTGTTATATCAAGTTGATATGATTGCATCATGTACTAAGTTTCATCGCTGAACAAAATAGAGGATTAATTCAAATCCTTGTTTGAAAAGTCAAATGCCTAGTTTGAAAGTCAAACGGCTATTTTTGGGAAGTGGAAAAGGAGGAGGAAACCGAGTTGGGGAGGAGTCCCTCCTCCCCACCGTCGGCGCACCACCAAGCCGAGTTGGGGAGGGACTCCCCTCCCTCCCCTTGGCCGGCCGGCCCCTCCACCTATATAAGGAGAGGCAGGGCTCCCTCCTAGAGACACACAAGATCCTCTCCTCCAAACCCTAGCCCCAAGCCGCCGCCGCCTCCATAGCCGCCGCCGGCCCTAGGGCAAACCCTAGCCACCGTCTAGCTAAACCCTAGCCACCGGCTTGCCCCTCCTTGGTTTGTCTAAACCCTAGAACACCGAGGGACTCTCTCATACTCCACCATACTCGCTCCGGCTTAAAGCGAAGCCCTGCGAGATCTCCCCTCTACTTCCGGTACCACGCCGTTGTGCTGCCGGAATCGTGAGGAGAGTACTACAACCTCTGCTGCCTACTGGAACAAGGGAGAGGAAGGTCTTCGTCGAGTACCGAACGTGTGACCGACTGCGGGAGCGCTGCCGGAACGCAGCGCCGGAAGGATCGTCTACGCGATCTTGAGATCGAGAAGAGTACGACTACATCACCCACGAGAATCCGCTCTCGTTAAACACTTTGGAATCTTCGAGGGTGAGTTATTCTATCGACTCGTTGCTACAATCTAGTAGATAGATCTTGGCTTGTTTGTTTGTATGCGGTAGAAATTTTTTGTTTTCCATGCTACGAAACCCTACAGTGGTATCAGAGCCGTGTCTATATGTAGATCTGTTGCACGAGTAGAACACAATGGTCATTGTGGGTGTTGATGCTATTATTGTCGATTGCTTCTTGTGTACTTTGCATCTTGCGGTATGTTCGGATGAAGCGGCCCGGGCTAACCTTACATGACATCGTTCATGAGACTTGCTCCATGCTTGACATGCAACTTGTATTGCATAAGTGGCTTTGAGGGTGCCTGTTTCTCCTAGCATAGTTAAGATCCAATTTACAACGGGTGATTGACAATACTAGTATCAATGTTGTGGTTCATGTTCGTAAGTTAGAACGACACTTATTGAAAGCCCCAAACCACGTAAAACATGCAAAGAAAGTAGAGGCGTCTAACTTTGTTTTGCAGGGGTGTGCTGTGATGTGATATGGCCATGATTGTGATTATATTTGATGTATGCAATGTTCCTTATTGTAAGTTGGCAACCGGCAGGAGCCATATGGTTGTCTTTAATTTATGTTAAGACCAGCGTGTCTATTCAAAGTAGTTGTAATAGTTGAAGCCGGTGGACGACAACCATGGAGAAGCGTCATTGACCTTGATGCAATGCCGGTGTTGATGGATATCATGTTCGTGCTAGAAGATGGAGATCGGAAGCACTAAGAAGAAAGGCCATATCATATCACATATTATGAATTGCATGTGATGTTAATCCTTTATGCATCTTGTATTGCTTAGTAGACGACGGTAGCATTATAAGATGATCCCTCATGCACATGAATTTAAAGTCATAAAGTGTTCACCCTTAGTGAGCACCGTTGCTAAAGCTTGTTGTTTCGAAGCACCACGTGATGATCGGGTGTGTTAGATTCCTCAAGTGTATACAACGTGAGCAAGCCAGATTTGCTCATGCGGAAACTAAGGTTTGATCTTGACGAGCCTAGCATGTACAGACATGGTCTCGGAACACGGATCACCGAAAGGTAAAGCATGAATCATATAGTAGATATGATGAACATGTCGATTGTTCGCCATTGAAACTATATCAACTCTCGTGATGATCGGTGTTGATGTGGTGGATTTGGTTCGTGAGATCACTAAAACAATGTGAGGGATATTGTTTTGAGTGGGAGTTCACCTAGATTAATTTTATTATTAATTTGAACTCAATTTGTCATAAACTTAGTCTAAACTATTGCAAATATGTTGTAGATCAATGGCAGCCCCTACCATCAATTTTAATGTGTTCCTAGAGAAAGAAAAGTTGAAAAACAATGGAAGCAACTTCGCGGATTGGTTCCGCAATTTGAGGATTGTCCTCACAGCTGGTAATTTGACCTATGTGCTGGACGCACCGCTGGGTGACCCACCTGCAGCTGATGCTACCAATGAAGTAAAGAATGTTTACCTCACTCGGAAGACTCAGTACTCCACAGTTCAGTGTGTTATCTTGTATGGTTTAGAATCGGAGCTTCAGAAAAGGTTTGAGAATTCAGACCCATATGATATTGTCGAGGATCTCAAATTGATCTTTGAGACTCATGCGGCAATTAAAAGCTATGAGGCTTCTGAAAAGTTCTTTAACTGCAAGATGGAAGAGGGCAGCTCCGTCAGTGAGCATGTGCTTAAGATGTCTGGGCACGCAAACAAACTTCAAAGCTTGGGTATAGTGATTCCTAATGCTTTGGGGATTTATCACGTCCTCCAATCACTACCACCAAGTTACAAGAACTTTGTGATGAACTACAACATGCAAAACATGAACAAGACGTTGCCAGAACTCTTTGCCATGTTGAAATCTGCAGAAGTGGAGATCAAGAAAGAGCACCAAGTGTTGTTGGTCAATAAGACCACCAAATTCAAGAAAGGCAAGTCTAAGCAGAAGGGACACTTCAAGAAGGGTGGTAAGAAAGTTACCACGCCTACGAAGAAGACCAAGGCTGGACCTAAGCCTGATCTTTACTGCAAGGGAGAAGGTCACTGGAAGCGGAATTGCCCAAAGTACTTGGCGGATTTGAAGAACGGCAACATCAAGAAGAAAGGTATATCTGATATACATGTTATTGATGTGTATCTCACTAGTACTCGTAGTAGTGCCTGGGTATTTGATACTGGTTCGGTTGCTCATATTTGTAACTCGAAACAGGTGCTGCAGAATAAACGGAAGCTAGCGAAGAACGAGGTGACGATGCGCGTGGGAAACGGATCAAAGGTTGATGTGATCGCGGTCGGCACGCTACCCCTTCATCTACCATCGGGATTAGTTTTATACTTAAATAATTGTTATTTGGTGCCTGCGTTAAGCATGAACATTATATCAGGATCTTGTTTATTGCGAGACGGTTACTTGTTTAAGTCCGAGAATAATGGTTGTTCGATTTATATGAGTAATATGTTTTATGCACATGCACCTTTGATAGATGGTCTATTCTTATTAAATCTCGATAGTGGAAATACACATATTAATAACATTGAGGCTAAACGTTTGAAATCGAGCGATAACTCGACCTATATGTGGCACTGTCGTCTTGGTCACATTGGAGTGAAGCGTATGAAGAAACTCCATTCCGATGGACTTCTTGAATCACTTGATAGATGCGAAGCATGTCTGATGGGTAAAATGACTAAGACTCCATTTTCTGGTATGATGGAGCGAGCTACGGACTTATTGGAAATCATACATACCGATGTGTGTGGTCCGATGAGTGTAGCATCGCGCGGTGGTTATCGTTATGTTCTTACCTTCACGGATGACTTGAGTAGATATGGGTATATCTATTTCATGAAACATAAGTCCGAAACTTTCGAGAAGTTTAAGGAATTTCAAAGTGAGGTAGAGAATCAACGTAACAAGAAAATTAAATTTCCGCGTTCTGATCGTGGAGGTGAATATCTAAGTTACGAGTTTGGCGAGCATTTGAAGAAATGCGGAATACTTTCACAATTGACACCGCCGGGAACACCACAGCGTAATGGTGTGTCCGAACATCGTAATCGAACTCTTTTAGATATGGTTCGTTCTATGATGTCACTTACAGATTTACCGCTATCATTTTGGGGTTATGCATTAGAAACAGCCGCATTCACTTTAAATAGGGCACCATCTAAATCCGTTGAAACGACACCGTATGAATTATGGTTTGGGAAGAAACCTAGATTGTCGTTCCTTAAAGTTTAGGGGTGCGAAGCCTATGTAAAGAAGTTACAGCCGGACAAGCTTGAACCCAAAGCGAAAAAATGCGTCTTCATAGGATACCCGAAGGAAACTATTGGGTATACCTTCTATCATAGATCCGAAGGCAAAATCTTCGTTGCCAAGAATGGATCCTTTCTAGAGAAGGAATTTCTCTTGAAAGAAGTGACTGGAAGGAAAGTAGAACTCGACGAGGTTGTCAAACCTTCTCTCGAAATTGTGAGTAGCGCAGCACCGGAAGAAGTTCCTGTGGTGCCTGCACCAATAAGAGAGGAAGCTAATGATGATGATCATGAAACTTCGGTTGAAGTTGCTACAGAGCCTCGCAGGTCAACGAGAACTCGTACCACTCCAGATTGGTATGATCCCGTTATGAGTGTCATGTTGGTGGACAACACCGATGACCCTGAGACATATGAGGAAGCGATGATGAGCCCAGATTCCAATAAATGGCAAGAAGCCATGAAATCCGAGATTGGATCCATGTACGAAAACCAAGTATGGACTTTGGTGGACTTACCAGATGGCCGGAAGGCTGTCGAGAACAAATGGATCTTCAAGAAGAAAACAGATGCTGATGGTAATGTTACTGTCTATAAAGCTCGACTTGTCGCAAAAGGGTTTCGACAAATTCAAGGAGTTGACTACGATGAGACTTTCTCACCAGTAGCGAAGCTAAATTCTGTGAGGATTATGTTAGCAATCGCTGCATATTATGATTATGAAATATGGCAGATGGATGTCAAAACAGCATTCCTCAGTGGAGACATTGATGAAGAGTTGTATATGATGCAACCCAAAGGTTTTGTCGATCCTAAAGATGCTAACAAGGTATGCTAACTTCAACGGTCCATCTATGGATTGAAGCAAGCATCCCGAGGTTGGAATCAATGTTTTGATAAGGTGATCAAAAGTTTTGGTTTTATACAAACTTATGGAGAAGCTTGTATTTACAAGAAAGTGAGTGGGAGCTCTGTAGCATTCTTAATATTGTATGTAGATGACATATTGTTGATTGGGAATGATGTAGACCTTCTTAATAGTGTCAAGGAATATTTGAATAATAGTTTTTCAATGAAGGATCTTGGCGAAGCAGCTTATATATTGGGCATAAAGATTTATAGAGATAGATCAAAACGCCAAATATCATTGTCACAAAGTACATATTTGGACAAAGTTCTAAAGAGGTTTGGAATGGAAGATAGCAAGAAAGGGTTCTTGCCCATGCTGCCCAATACGACCTTGAGTAAAACTCAAAGTCCGACATCGACAGAAGATAGAGAAAGGATGAGTAAGACTCCCTATGCCTCAGCCATAGGATCTCTAATGTATGCCATGCTATGTACTAGACCCGACATTTCATATGTTGTTAGTTTAACTAGCAGATATCAAAGTGATCCAGGAGTGGATCATTGGACAGCGGTCAAAAACATCCTTAAGTACTTGAGAAGAACTAAGGATATGGTTCTTTCTTATGGAGGTGGTGAACAACTCGTTGTTAATGGTTACACCGATGCTAGTTGGAACACCGATCCGGATGATTCTAAATCACAATCTGGATACGTATTTATTTCGAATGGTGCAGCAGTTAGCTGGAGGAGTGCAAAGCAAAGCGTTGTGGCGAGATCTTCAACTGAATCGGAATACATGGCTGCTTCAGAGGCTTCACAAGAAGCGATATGGATGAAAGAGTTCATTACAGAGCTGGGTGCGGTTCCTAGTGCGCTGGACCCAATGTCTATCTACTGTGATAACATGGGCGCCATAGCCAATGCGCAAGAACCAAGGTCACACAAGAAGCTGAAGCACATCAAGCTACGTTTTCACGCTATTCGAGAACATATCCAAGATGGGGATATAAAGATTTGCAAAGTACACACAGATCTGAATGTGGCGGATCCGTTGACTAAACCTCTCCCGAGGGCAAAACATGACCAGCACCAAACTGCCATGGGTGTTCGATATATTACCATGTAATCTAGATTAGATGACTCTAGTGCAAGTGCGAGACTGTTGGAGATATGCCCTAGAGGCAATAATAAATGTGGTTATTATTATATCTTTGTGTTTATGATAAATGTTTACATTCATGCTATAATAGTATTAACAAGGAAACATTGATACTTGTGTGATTTGTAAACTTAATTTGAAGTCCCTGGTAAAGCCTCTATATAATACTAGTTTGTTGGTTAATAAGATGATTGTGGTTTCCCTATCATGAACATTGAGATGTTATTAACAACAAGATCATATCGTTAGGAGAATGATATGATGGACATACTCCTATAGATAAGCGTAGCATAAAGATCAAGTCATTTTAATAGTTCAATTGCTATATGCTTTCTGATACATAGTAACCTAATTCGTTCAACCATGAGATCATGCATATCACCTTTGCTGGATGGATGCTTTGATGACATCAAACACCACACCGTAACTGGGTGGCTATAAAGGTGGCATTGAGTGTTCGAAAAGTATTGGTTGAAACACATGGATCAAGAGTGGGATTTGTCCATCCATATGACGGATAGATATACTTTGGGCCCTCTCGGTGAAATGTCATCCAATTAGCTTGCAAGCATGTGACTGGCTCACAAGGGATCACATATCACGGGAACGAGAAAAGAGTACTTATCAGTAACGAGGTTGAACTAGGTATGCAGAGATACCGACGATCATAACCTCGGATAAGTAAACTATCATGAGACAAAGGGAAATTGGTATCGTATGTAAGTGGTTCATTCGATCGCAAAGTAATCGTAGAAATATGTGGGAGCCATATGAATTTCCAGATTCCTCTATTGGTTATTGATCGGAGAAGTGTCTCGATCATGTCCGCATAATTCACGAACCGTAGGGAGACACACTTAAGGATTCGACGTTGTTTGAGTAGTTATGGAATGATGAGAAAGAGTCCGAATGTTGTTCGGAGTCTCGAATGGGATTCAGGATATCACGAGGAGATCCGGAATGGTCCGGAGAATAAGATTCATATAAGGAAAGTCCCGTTTCGGAGTTGGGGAATGGTTCCGGTGTTTTCATCGGGAATGTTCTAGAAGGTTCCGGAATGTCCGGCACTCCGGAGGGGAAGGGTACATGAATGTGTTATATCAAGTTGATATGATTGCATCATGTACTAAGTGTCATCGCTGAACAAAATAGAGGATTAATTCAAATCCTTGTTTGAAAAGTCAAATGCCTAGTTTGAAAGTCAAACGGCTATTTTTGGGAAGTGGAAAAGGAGGAGGAAACCGAGTTGGGGAGGAGTCCCTCCTCCCCACCGCCGGCGCACCACCAAGCCGAGTTGGGGAGGGACTCCCCTCCCTCCCCTTGGCCGGCCGGCCCCTCCACCTATATAAGGAGGGGCAGGGCTCCCTCCTAGAGACACACAAGATCCTCTCCTCCAAACCCTAGCCCCAAGCCGCCGCCGCCTCCATAGCCGCCGCCGGCCCTAGGGCAAACCCTAGCCGCCGGCTTGCCCCTCCTTGGTGTGTCTAAACCCTAGAACACCGAGGGACTCTCTCATACTCCACCGTACTCGCTCCGGCTTAAGGCGAAGCCCTGCGAGATCTCCCCTCTACTTTCGGTACCACGCCGTTGTGCTGCCGGAATCGCGAGGAGAGTACTACAACCTCCGCTGCCTGCTGGAACAAGGGAGAGGAAGGTCTTCGTCGAGTACCGAACGTGTGACCGACTGCGGGAGCGCTGCCGGAACGCAGCACCGGAAGGATCGTCTACGCGATCTTGAGATCGAGAAGAGTACGACTACATCACCCACGAGAATCCGCTCTCGTTAAACACTTTGGAATCTTCGAGGGTGAGTTATTCTATCGACTCATTGCTACAATCTAGTAGATAGATCTTGGCTTGTTTGTTTGTATGCGGTAGAAATTTTTTGTTTTCCATGCTACGAAACCCTACACTATCAATAATCAACAGCGGGGTCTGGAAACCCATATTGACTCCCACACATTCATCGATGATCATATCGGATGAACCACGATGCCAGGATTCAATCAATCCCATATTTATATTCCCTTCGTCTCGCGATATTTTACTTGCCCGAGATTCGATCGTCGGTACCGTCATACCTGTAGGGGTTCGTAGCAAGGAAAACAAAAATTTTCTATCGCATACAAACAAACAAGCCAAGATCTATCTACTAGATTGTAGCAACGAGTCGATGGAATAACTCACCCTCGAAGATTCCAAAGTGTTTAACGAGAGCAGATTCTCGTGGGTGATGTAGTCGTACTCTTTCCGATCTCAAGATCGCGTAGACGATCCTTCCAGCGCCACGTTTCAGCAGCGCTCCCGCAGTCGGTCACACGTTCGGTACTCGACGAAGACCTTCCTCTCCCTTGTTCCAGCAGGCAGCGGAGGTTGTAGCACTCTCCTCGCGATTCCGGCAGCACAACGGCGTGGTACCGGAAGTAGAGGGGAGATCCCGCAGGGCTTCGCCTTAAGCCGGTGCGAGTATGGTGGAGCTTATGAGAGAGGCTATTAGTGGTCTAGTAATTAGACACACCAATTAGAGGGCTCTAAACCAATTAGAAGGCTCTAAACCGAATAGCTCTAAACCGGGGTCTAGATCTAGGGTTTAGTTTAGAGGATAGGAAACTTGTGTGTGTTGGGAGGGAGCCCTGCCCCTCCTTATATAGGTGGGAGGGGCTGGCCGGCCAAGGGGAGGGAGTGGAGTCCCTCCCCAACTCGGCCTAGGTGGGGCGCCGGCTTGGGGAGGAGGACTCCTCCCTCAAGTCGGTTTCCTCCTCTCCTCCCACTTCCCAAAAACTGCCGTTTGACTTTCAAACTAGCCGTTTGACTTTTCAATTTAGGATTCAATTTAATCCTTTATTTGGGACAGCGAGAACACTTAGTACATGATGCAATCATTCCAACATGCAATGACACATTCATGTACCCTTTCCCCCTCCGGAGTGCCGGACATTCCGGGACTTTCTAGAATGTTCCCGATGAAAACACCGGAACCATTCCCCAACTCCGAAACGGTACTTTCCTTATATGAATCTTATTCTCCGGACCATTCCGGATCACCTCGTGATATCCCGGATCCCATCCGAGACTCCGAACAACATTCGGTCTCTTTCTCATAATACCATAACTACTCAAACAACGTCGAATCCTTAAGTGTGTCTCCCTACGGTTCGTGAATTATGCGGACATGATCGAGACACTTCTCCGAACAATAACCAATAGAGGAATCTGGAAATTCATATGGCTCCCACATATTTCTACGATTACTTTGCGATCGAATGAACCACTTACATACGATACCAATTTCCCTTTGTCTCACGATATGTTACTTATCCAAGGTTATGATCGTCGGTATCTCTGCATACCTAGTTCAACCTCGTTACTGATAAGTACTCTTTTCTCGTTCCCGTGATATGTGATCCCTTGTGACCAAGTCACATGCTTGCAAGCTAATTGGATGACATTTCACCGAGAGGGCCCAGAGTATATCTATCCGTCATATGGATGGACAAATCCCACTCTTGATCCATGTGTTTCAACCAATACTTTCCGAACACTCAATGCCACTTTTATAGCCACCCTGTTACGGTGTGGTGTTTGATGACATCAAAGCATCCATCCAGTAAAGGTGATATGCATGATCTCATGGTCGAAGGAATTAGGTTACTATGTATCAGAAAGCATATAGCAATTGAACTATTGAAATGACTTGATCTTTATGCTACGCTTATCTATAGGAGTATGTCCATCACATCATTCTCCTAATGATATGATCCTGTTGTTAATAACATCTCTATGTTCATGATCAGGAAACAATGATCATATATTAACCAACAAGCTAGTTTAACAAGAGGCTTTACTAGGGACTCTTATTTTAGTTTACAAATCACACAAGTATTAATGTTTCCGGTTAATACAATTATAGCATGGTATGTAAACATTTATCATAAGTGTGAAGACATGATAATAACCACTTTATTATTGCCTCTTGGGCATATCTCCAACAGTCTCCCACTTGCACTAGAGTCAATAATCTAGTTTCGAACCTTTGTGTATATAACACCTATGGCTTTCCGGTGTTGTATGTACACGATTGCTAGTGGTCAACTGATCTCCGGATCTGACACTTCCAGGTCCGTGTGTAATTGCATGTCTTTGCGTCTCTACGCATCACTCATTCTCTAATGAGATGGCTTTGTATAAATTTGGTCTTTCGGTGTGACCTTTAGCTCTTTGGGGTTAAAAACATGTTGATAATATTGTCGCACAATATATCTTCATAGTATTATCCCACTGTGAACTACACATAGTTTGATAACAAACTACTTGACTCAAATGCCCTCTTATGCTGCTAAAATAGCAGTCATATACTTAGCCTTTTGTTGTAGTATCTGTCACAATGTCTTAACTTTGGAAATCATCCAAATCCATTATGGAACTCACTTTCCATTATATTGTGCCACCCTTAGTTTAGATTGAGATAAACTTAATTTGTACTTTGTGACAAAGCTAGTATCAATGTAGTACTTTTACAATGAACTAACCATCTATTTGTCACTTCTACAAATATTATACTCTTAGTTCTTCCAAAAGATCATAAGAATATCCTTACTATTGTCCAATGATCATCTTACAAATCATTCTGGTATATGCTCACAACATTTAGAGCATAGGACATATCTGGATTTGTACATATCACAGTATGATTGATATAAATACTCTTTGTGATTTCATACATCAAGTATCAATCTATACTTGAATCTTTGTTTCACTTACCAAATGTCAATACACTTGAATATATCATCAACATTGAACTCTTTCAATCCTTTCTGTGCGACAAGAACCTTTTCTTGTAGTTTCTATATTGAACTCATTCAATATCTCGTTTATGTACTTCTGGCACAACCATATTAGCATCTATTGATGCCAAATATTTGGGTTTTGCCTAAGTCTTTCATCGGGATGAAATTCTTAATATGTGTTAATAAAAGATACATTATTTCCAATCAACAATATGTCTTCCACATAATGTATTAGAAACATGTCTTAGCGCTCCCACTTAATTTCTTGCAAATGCAAGCATCTTCATTGTCTCCGATGAAATTAAACTCTTTTAACAGTTTCATCATAGTGAAGATTCCAACTCCGCTATGCTTACTTCAACCATTGAAGTTTGCATATGCATTCAGCATCCTTTGAATTAACAAAACCCTTTGGACCATGTCATGCACACGTCCTAGGTAACAATTCTATTAGAAGAACTTGTTTTGTTTATTCAACTACCATATAACAAATTATATGTAGTGGTTGCTTTCATTAATCCGTCTAGACTAAATATCACTATGATAGATCAAATCTTGTCATAGTCAACCTTTGAACATTGTTGTGAACTCTTTCCCAACATGTCGACTATTTCATAGATGTAAAACATCCATGTCTATTTCTTTATAGATCCAGACACAACTGTAAGGTCTTACACCTTTCTCGAGGGTCCTTCAAGTTCAAAACTTGATTTCTCGTGTATGGAACTATCACGGATTTTATGGCTTCAAGCCATTTGACGGAGTCAGGGCCCATCATCGCTTCTTTGCATGTAGTCGGTTCATTATTCTCAAATAATGATTCAACCCTCAAATCTTGGTATTTGATTGTTTACCCGATCTACTTGTTTCAATAGGAACTTAGATCTCCGTGACCACAACCTTTGAGGCACGTGAGCCATGAGCATTGTTGCCGCCTCCGGAACACTTTTCGGCGCTGCGCAACTTTGCACATACAGCTAAGGTTCTTAACCTTATCAAAGTTCTATTGTCCTCCCACTTAACTTTTCACGAAAAATTTCTTCTCAAAGAAACTTGACGTTCTAAGCAACAAACTCTTTTGTCTCCGGTGTTTTATGGAGGAACAGTTTATACAAAGACAGGTTCATCCGACTTTGGTTGCACACATCTTTCTTATGCATAGCATACCAATGTTTAAGAAAGGACAACTTGGGTTTTATCCCAAACCATAACCTTATATGGTGTCATTTCAACGGATTATGATGAAGCTCTTTTCAGTGGAAAAACGGTAATCTCTAAAGCTTTTAATCTTTAAAATACAATGGCAGTTTTATGAATTACACCTTTCGATCTTACCATGTCAAACAAGGTTTAATTACATATCTCGAACGCTCCATACTCTTATGGTGTTTCGGGAAATGCAAATCCACGGAACGATTCCTTAAATCTTAGGTATTATGCTAAACTTGTAATTCAAATATCTTCCTTTATGATCTTTATCATAAACTATTCATATTCTTGTTACAATGATTTTGCACTTCATCTTGAAAGTCTTTTGAACTTTTCAAATATTTCATACTTCATCCTTATTAAGTAAATATTCATATATTCACTCAAATTTTCGGAGAAAGCATATGAAGTTGAAATCCATCGCTCTTGACTACACATAATGGACTTCGTACAACAATATGTACAAGTTCCAATTAGCTAGTCATTCGTTCCCTTTTTGGCCTATGAACGAAGTTTTAATTATCTCTAGGAAAGTTTCACAAGCGTTATTTGATCAAAATCAAATAGACTCCAAAATTCCATCCATATGGATTTTCTTCATGTTTTCTTTCCAATATAATTTAAACGGCGATGTCACTTCCTAAGTGATCTTTCAATCAATTTGTCTTTCGACATTTTAGCACTAGTTTTATGGATGTGATTTCTCCAACGAGATTTGTGAATCATCCATCTTTTATGGATTACGGCAATTATTTGAACAACCCTTTTGTTCTCATAATACCTGATAAAACAAATCTTTGAAGGCAAGCTTTGATGTTTAACAAGCAACGCAATAACCCTTTATTTGTTCTCGATGAACATCATCACATATTCTTTTGCTAGTTACTTAGGCCATTGTAGTTCATGAATTGTGTTGTTTCGTATGACGATTCACACCAACAAATTCAGTATCAAATACTTAAGAACCACATTGTTTAACAAGCAAAGAATATAGCCATAACATGTATATCATCTATATACTTAAACTGAACGATTCTAGTCTTTTCTTTTCTGCCATATATTTATGAGATTCTATCAACATCAATAGTGGAGTCATACATATGACATATAGTCCAAAGCGTGTATAGTTAAATACCAATGTCTTTGGACTTGCACTTTGAAGTAGATCACCATCATCAAATGTTTGGTGTTCTTTCAAATTCCTTTCATTAGTAATCTCTTGGTGTAGTAAACATTTTACCTACATCAAATATTCACCCTTATCATGGTATCGTCCATGATCAAGCTACTTTTAGCTCATAACGATGAATTATTAGTATAATGTTGCTATCCAAAACCTTTTGGAGGATTAGGACAACAAGTGTCTCCAACCTTTTTGCAAATTCTCATCAAAATATGAGAACATGAACTTTGCCATATTATACTCTATCATGTTGTAACCAAAACTTCGTTTCAGATATCACAATATCTTCCACACATCATGGTTTCTGAAACAACTCTTTCAGATCCTAGATAACCTTGATATTAAGGGAATCCTTTGAATATCAAGAATCATGGATACAAACATGATACTTATATACTAACACTTGGAATTGTTACTCTTGATTTAATACTAATTATTAAACTTCATGGAGTAACCGGAACTTACTGAAAGTTTGCAATAGGACTTTTAAACTTTAGATTAACACTTAAAACAATACGATACCAGTTCGTAAAGTATCTAACCAGAATTCTATAGTTCTATCATCTCAATTATAACTAAGCGCAAGGTGGTAAACGGATGCCAATGACTACAACAACTATGCAAATTCACTTTGATTTAGTTTATGATAAATTGAGTTCTAATTAATAATTAAATTAATCTAGGTGAACTCCCACTCAAAACAATATCCCTCACATTGTTTTAGTGATCACACGAACCAAATCCACCACATCAAAACCGATCATCACGAGAGTTGATATAGCTTCAATGGCGAACAATCAACATGTTCATCATATCTACTATATGACTCATGCTCTACCTTTCGGTAATCCGTGTTCCTGAGGCCATGTCTGTACATGCTAGGCTCGTCAAGATCAAACCTTAGCTACCGCATAAGCAAATCTGGCTTGCTTACGTTGTATTTACCCGTGGAATCAAAGACACCCGATCATCACGTGGTGCTTCGAAGCAACAAGTTTTAGCAACGGTGCTAACTAAGGGCGAACACTTTAGAACTTGAAATTTATGTGCATGAGGGATCATCTTATAATGCTACCGTCGTCTACTAAGCAATACAAGATGCATAAAGGATTAACATCACATGCAATTCATAATATGTGATATGATATGGCCTTTCTTCTTTGTGCTTCCGATCTCCATCTTCAAGCACGAACATGATCTCCATCATCACCGGCGTAGCATCAAGGTCAATGACGCTTCTTCATGGTTGTCGTCCACCAGCTTCAACTATTACAACTATTTTGAATAGACACGCAGGTCTTAACAGAAATTAAAGACAACCATATGGCTCCTGCCGGTTGCCAACTTACAATAAGGAACATTGCATACATCAAATATAATCACAATCATGGCCATATCACATCACTGCACACCCCTGCAAAACAAAGTTAGACGCTTCTACTTTCTTTGCATATTTTACGTGGTTTGGGGCTTTCCATAAGTGTCGTTCTAACCTACGAACAAGAACCACAACATTGATACTAGCATTGTTGATTACCCGTTGTAAATTGGATCTTTACTATGCTAGGAGAAACTGGCACCCGCAAAGCCACTTATGCAATACAAGTTGCATGTTAAGCGTGGAGCAAGTCTCATGAACGATGTCATGTAAGGTTAGCCCGGGCCGCTTCATCCCAACATACCGCAAGATGCAAAGTACACGCAAAGCAATCTACAATAAAAGCATCAACGCCCACAATGACCATTGTGTTCTACTCGTGCAACAGATCTACATATAGACACGGCTCTGATACCACTGTAGGGGTTCGTAGCAAGGAAAACAAAAATTTTCTATCGCATACAAACAAACAAGCCAAGATCTATCTACTAGATTGTAGCAACGAGTCGATGGAATAACTCACCCTCGAAGATTCCAAAGTGTTTAACGAGAGCAGATTCTCGTGGGTGATGTAGTCGTACTCTTTCCGATCTCAAGATCGCGTAGACGATCCTTCCAGCGCCACGTTTCAGCAGCGCTCCCGCAGTCGGTCACACGTTCGGTACTCGACGAAGACCTTCCTCTCCCTTGTTCCAGCAGGCAGCGGAGGTTGTAGCACTCTCCTCGCGATTCCGGCAGCACAACGGCGTGGTACCGGAAGTAGAGGGGAGATCCCGCAGGGCTTCGCCTTAAGCCGGTGCGAGTATGGTGGAGCTTATGAGAGAGGCTATTAGTGGTCTAGTAATTAGACACACCAATTAGAGGGCTCTAAACCAATTAGAAGGCTCTAAACCGAATAGCTCTAAACCGGGGTCTAGATCTAGGGTTTAGTTTAGAGGATAGGAAACTTGTGTGTGTTGGGAGGGAGCCCTGCCCCTCCTTATATAGGTGGGAGGGGCTGGCCGGCCAAGGGGAGGGAGTGGAGTCCCTCCCCAACTCGGCCTAGGTGGGGCGCCGGCTTGGGGAGGAGGACTCCTCCCTCAAGTCGGTTTCCTCCTCTCCTCCCACTTCCCAAAAACTGCCGTTTGACTTTCAAACTAGCCGTTTGACTTTTCAATTTAGGATTCAATTTAATCCTTTATTTGGGACAGCGAGAACACTTAGTACATGATGCAATCATTCCAACATGCAATGACACATTCATGTACCCTTTCCCCCTCCGGAGTGCCGGACATTCCGGGACTTTCTAGAATGTTCCCGATGAAAACACCGGAACCATTCCCCAACTCCGAAACGGTACTTTCCTTATATGAATCTTATTCTCCGGACCATTCCGGATCACCTCGTGATATCCCGGATCCCATCCGAGACTCCGAACAACATTCGGTCTCTTTCTCATAATACCATAACTACTCAAACAACGTCGAATCCTTAAGTGTGTCTCCCTACGGTTCGTGAATTATGCGGACATGATCGAGACACTTCTCCGAACAATAACCAATAGAGGAATCTGGAAATTCATATGGCTCCCACATATTTCTACGATTACTTTGCGATCGAATGAACCACTTACATACGATACCAATTTCCCTTTGTCTCACGATATGTTACTTATCCAAGGTTATGATCGTCGGTATCTCTGCATACCTAGTTCAACCTCGTTACTGATAAGTACTCTTTTCTCGTTCCCGTGATATGTGATCCCTTGTGACCAAGTCACATGCTTGCAAGCTAATTGGATGACATTTCACCGAGAGGGCCCAGAGTATATCTATCCGTCATATGGATGGACAAATCCCACTCTTGATCCATGTGTTTCAACCAATACTTTCCGAACACTCAATGCCACTTTTATAGCCACCCTGTTACGGTGTGGTGTTTGATGACATCAAAGCATCCATCCAGTAAAGGTGATATGCATGATCTCATGGTCGAAGGAATTAGGTTACTATGTATCAGAAAGCATATAGCAATTGAACTATTGAAATGACTTGATCTTTATGCTACGCTTATCTATAGGAGTATGTCCATCACATCATTCTCCTAATGATATGATCCTGTTGTTAATAACATCTCTATGTTCATGATCAGGAAACAATGATCATATATTAACCAACAAGCTAGTTTAACAAGAGGCTTTACTAGGGACTCTTATTTTAGTTTACAAATCACACAAGTATTAATGTTTCCGGTTAATACAATTATAGCATGGTATGTAAACATTTATCATAAGTGTGAAGACATGATAATAACCACTTTATTATTGCCTCTTGGGCATATCTCCAACAATACCTAGTTCAATCTCGTTCACAACAAGTACTTTACTCGTTCCGTAATCCGATATCACTTAGTGATTAACTCCTTAACCACATGCTTGCAAGCGGTGTTGATATCGATTACCGAGTGGGCCCGAAGTATATCTCTCCGACTTGGGAGGGACAAATCCCATCTCGATACATACAACCCAACAGGTACTTTCCGATCACCAGAGAGACACCTTTATGATCACCCTCTCATAGGATGACGTTTGATGACCTCAAAGCTTTCTTCCGATACCAGGGAGTTGCATTATCTCATGGTCTAAGGAATACAATATTTGATATAAGAAAAGCTTCGCAAAGATGAACACGATGACACGATCTAATTGCTTCGCTTAGTTTCGGTCTGTCCATCATATCATTCTCCCAATAATATGATCTCATTATTAATCGACAACTCATGTCTATGGTTAGGAAACCTTAACCATCATTAATCAATGAGCTAGTCCATAGAGGCATACTAGGGACACGGTGTTGTTCATAAACCACGCAAGTATTAAAGTTTCCGCTTAATACAATTCTATCATGGAATATAAACTTTATCATGAACAAGAATTATAATAATAACATCTTTATTATTGCCTCTAGGGCATAATTCCAACAGTTATTGGGGCTTTGGTTCAGAACCCGTCTTGTTTTGCAGGTGACGCCATCTTCTGCGATGCGGCTTGAAGACAGATCAAAACATGCAGCCAACTCCAGCAAGAATCGGTGTCTTCATCCATGCGAAGAACAACCAACACTTCAAGAACCTTTATATCTCGGCCTTGTCTCCTCCAGCTTCTTCACCACTCCAGGCTGAGGCTTTTGGCCTTGTTCTTGCCACCAAGCTAGCAGAGATATTACAACTCCAGGAGCCTTACTTCTATACCGATTGCTCGATTTTGGCATCAGCTGCATCTGCAAGCGACATCATGTCTGCGCCAGGACACTGGACAATCAGGCCTCTAGTTGCAGAAATACAAGCCAGGGCCTCCTTTAAGACCAACAGGATCTCTCATATTCATAGGAGCTTCAATGTAAAAGCCCATCAGCAGGCAAGATTAGCTGAGAAAATTTAATCTAGAAACTTAGCAATCAGGTGCTTATGTTCAGACTCGAACCAATGTCCAGTAAGGGACATCCTCTATGTATCAAGCGTGGATCCATTCACGCTACTCTCTGTAAAATGTGCTTAAGTTAATAAAATCTTTTATGTTAAAAAAAAGTACTACCCCTGGTAAAAAAAATCCCGCCATTTCAAAATAGATATTCCGTCCAATCCATATTACTCCTCCTATCCATATTAATTAACTTTGATTTATTAAAATTTGGATGAACCTATATACTAAATAGTGCCTAGATTTATTCAAATCTAAACAAATTTGAGTCAATGGGCCAGAGGGAGTAGTTTATTTGGATTTATATAGATTCAGATATATTTAGACATGTTTTAGGACTAGATATATTCGAATATAGACAAATTTAAGTCAACTAATATGAATCGGAGGAAATATCAACATGCTCTCCCTCCAAGGAAGAGAGTATTTCGCATTATATCTCCATTTATTTGTTTATCTTTTTTTGGTTAATATTTTTTTTTGCGATTCAACCATATTGCATTCATTAATCAAAGGGATTACAGTCATCTTGCAGACACTTAGCTAAAAAAGGTGGACTATAATTAATCCAAATACACCTTCTCCTAGAGCTAGACGCCTGCTTAGCACATAAATGTGCAGCAACATTAGCCTCTCTCCTAATATACTTTAGCTGGAAAGACTCCATATTACTAGCATAACTTTCAATTTCAGACAAGATTGACGCAACTTCAGATCTGTTGCAATGACGGTTGTTCCATAGCTTCACCACTTCACTCGCATCAGTTTCCACCTCAACACGAGATAGACCAAGAGCTGCTGCAAGTTGCATTCCATCCCTGATAGCCAGTGTTTCCACAACCAGGGAATTGGCAGCATATTTGTACCAAATGGCCTGACCTCGCACCAAGATCCTTTCATGATTTCGCACCACCAGTCCGGATGAACCTTCTCCTGATTCCCGAATGAAGCTAGCGTCGACGTTCAGTTTTAAGATACCGGAAACTGGTGGTTTCCACTTTGGTAAGGCAGTAGGTTGCTTTGTTGTCATCTTCCTATCTGAAATGGATAGGTCCATGGCAATATCAGCAGCCCACTTCACAGATTTAGCCACCGATCTCGCCTTCTCCCCATGTCGCCTTCACAGATTCAGCCCACTTTTTTGGTTAACATTTAATTATCTTCGTTATCATCTGACTAGGTACATAGCATAGAATATACTACCGTGTATATACAATTCCCAAATTTACGTGTTTATTATGGACTGCAATTTTGGTGTCTCACGACGCAAAATAATCAAAAATCCACGCAGCAGGACCGTGGATCGATATTCTCCGTGGAGCCCGCGGTCACAGTTGGCTCTAAAAATAAAGGTTGGTCCCCATTAGCGTACCAACCAGGTTAAATTAACACCGCAAGCACGATCGACGTCCTCCTCGGTACGCCACGCGGAGAAGAGAACGAGCACGGCAGGTCAGGGCAGGAGCCTGCCGAAGCGAGCCGAGACGCCGAAGCCCTCTCCCGCCATGAGAGTTTCGAAACGGGGATCTCGCGCTCCTCCCCTCTGTGCCGCGGGCCCCACGCGTGGCGCAAGCGACCTCTGCCGTCTGGGCCCCACGGCGCACTCACGCTGTCCGTCACCTCACCTCGCGAGTAGTAGGACGTCGTGGCCTGTGGGGTGGGGGCCTCGCCTGTCGTGCTGTCGTCCGAAATCCCCAGGCTGCCCTTGCATTCAGTGTATTTCACACGAACTCTGTCTACACGCTTGCAATTACGTATGGACAGTGCTATGTAGAAACTTTCCATCCCGGGTTCGATGGTCAGATTTTCTTCCCGTTCTTTTATCTCGTTTTTCTACAAATAGTCTTATTTTTTATAAATAGTTTTGTTTTTATTACATGTAGTAGAAAACGGTCTGATCTAAAAAAAATAACAGACGTACTAGACCCCGCCGACGACCTTGTAGAAAAAAAGTCCTAATACAAAACCGATTTCGTCCGAGATATCGCTAGAGACTCTCGCTGAAAAAAACGTCGCCAGAGACCTTACAGCAAAAAAAACTTACGCTATTATAGCAAAACAATAAAAATGTTGTAGCAAAATGTTTTTTCTAATATAGAAAAGGGACATCACCGGAGACATTGCCGAAGACTCCTGTCAGAGATTTCATAGCAAAACTGTAGAGATTGGTTGTAGCAAAAAAATATGTAAAAGTAGCAAAAAATATATCAATACATAGTAAATATGGTAAGGCAGCAAAACACTCGTAGCAAAGACAGACATAAAAGTAGCCACACCGGCCAACTAGGGTAGCAAGTGCTCTAAAATATGGTAGCAACACTAGATGCCGTATGAAGCATTGCCGTCAGCGCGACCATGGCTGCGTGTTATCACATCGTGGTCGCAGCAGCCATGGACGCTCCACCCTGTATGAGCACATCCATGATGAAGTATCTCCGGCAACAACGAGGAGCACCACCGTTGTGGCCTCGCCTCCAACAGGATCTAGCTGTGGGCGACGACAGGTTTCAGGGCACGTGGCGGCAGAGGCCGGGCTACGCGGTGGTGGCGCAGTGGTGCGCAACAAGGCCATGGAAGAAGCCGTAGGGGCGTCGTGCGGCGGCGGCACAACGACGCCCAGCAAGGCCATGATGGAGGTCGTCGGTGTCGGTTGCACAACAGCGACGCAGCAAAGGGTCGGGCACACGACAAGGGCATCGAGGCGGCGACAGCAGGCTTTGTGAAACAACGCGGAGGAAGAAAGGGCACGGGAGACGACAAGTCGTGGGTGATCCCTCCACTTAGCGTGAGGGAGCGACGACCCGGGGGATCATTTCGGTCGATCCCCCAGGGGAGGTGAATCCTTTTCCATTACATATTTATCACTTATCTCATACATGCATCATAAAATTCAAAATGTTAGTGGTGTAAGTCCACCGGTGTTCCTAGACCCGGACCCCAACCGAGTTGGGGTAGTGGCTAAAAAAGACCCACACTAGAGGCTGTGCCGGCAGATCGGGTCATCCTCGAATCTGTCTGGCACCCCCTTGCCGCCGCGGCAACCAGTGCCGGTCTCCTTGCCAACCACACAAACCGCCCGTCTATGATGGTTTGCCATCCAACAGACGGAAAGGGTTCAGTATCCTGTCGGTTTCGTGACCGGTTTTCGTCGCATTTTTCTCCTTTCAGTCGGTTCCATCACTGTTTCTCGCCTTCTTTTCTCCATCCCGTGCTCTCCCACCGGAGTGGCTGTCCTGCTATAAAAAGGGGCAAGCCCACGAAGCACCGACGCACCTAGCAATATCTGGGCACCTCCCCACCACTTGGGTGATGCTCTCCGCGGCCGCTCGCGCCCGAGAGCCCTGTGGCGGAGGAGCCGGAGAAGCAGTCATAGGAGGAGCATGATGAAGATGACGACGGGCTAGACGAGCCCGTGGATTAGTGGGCTCTCCTTACCGGCATCTAATACATGGGCGCCTTCGAGGCGCAACAGGCCGTTGCCGAGGAAGAGTTGGACTTCAGAGACTACTACGTAGAGGCGGAGGCACCCGTCGACCACCGGACACTCGATTAGTCGGCACGCCGCACGCCTCGCGAACAACGAGTGCATGAGATCCGCACGCACGAAGAACAAGGCTTCGCCGAAGAGCCCATCCACTGGTAGGTGGTGGTTGGCACTCGCCGGTGGACCTTGGGCCAGGTCATGTACTCCTCGGAGGCATGAGGAACTGCCACAACGCAAGGTCGCGTGGACAGGGAGCGCCTTCACCGGCGACGCCGCAGAAGAAGGTAGAGGGACCTACGGGCGTAGGATCGAGCCGACTTCGACGCCGGGATGTTGATTTCTCCAGTTGTATCATTAGTTTCAAGAATTTCATGTATCAAAAAATATTATAAATTACAAAAAAATTATGCCTTGATCGTTGGGTCGCCGGTACGGGACGGCTTCCCCAAAGCGCCGGCAGTTTAGACGCAAGTCTCCAAAGTCATTAACGACAATCTTGTCGACCATCCTTTGGAACGCCGATGAAGATGCTCTAACATCCAGCGCTTTGAAATGTGTATCATGTATTCACGAAGTGACGATGCATCCAATGGTTTCTTGATTGCAGGTGCTTTCATCCTAAAAGGTACATAGACTCACAAGGGGAAGGTGGATCTAGTACGGTGCTGATGCCTTAAGGTGGTGTGACCCATAGACTTTCACCAGATGAACCATTGTTTCGTATTTTTTGCTAAATCTGCCCAAATTTGGAAAGTTCAATCAAGTCTGACCCTTCACCGAAACTAATTTGGAATCTGACCCCTAGGGTCGACGCCATTTAAAATGGCGTCGAAGTTGTACAGGTCGGCGCCAAGATGAAGCAGCTGGGAGGCAAACTAGGGAGGTCGGCGCCGTTTTAAACGGAGCCGACGTCGGCGCCATTTTAAACGGAGCCGACCTCCTTCAAGTCGGTTTTCTGTTTTGTGTGCGCCGAACTGTACAACGTCGGCGCCATTTTAAACGGCGCCGACCCCAGGGGTCAGATTCCGAATTAGTTTCGAGAAAGGGTCAGACTTGGTTGAACTTTTCAAAATTGGGCAGATTTGGCAAAAAATACCATTATTTCGATAGTGACAAAAGCTATAGGCTGACTAATCTCCAATTAGTATTAGTAGACACTTTATCACAAGGCGAGAATCGGTCGTCGGAATCTAGCAGACAAGCACTAGCGGCAGCTAAATGTCACGTACGTACTACTAGTACGCTCTACAGACGGACCACAAATGTATTTATTACGTACTGTCTTCAGAAAGAGACAGCTAAATTTCAGTAGTATGCGACGCACACACACAAATCCAAATGAAAAAGGATCCAATGCGTACGACAGGAGCAGAAGCCGGCCGATGATTCAAATTTCGAAAATTCAGATGATCTCGTGGAGCGACCTCGCTGCGTCGCGTCGGGCCCGCGTGGCTCCGGCTCCCAGGTGGCCACCACTCCGTCGATTAGCTGACCGATTAGCCCCCGCCCTAGTCCTTCTCCACGCGTTAATTTACCTCCACCTGCCACGAACACGGGTGGAGGGGCAGCGCGGTCATTTCCCGCGGCGGGGCTCCCACGTTTTCCCCAGCCACCAGTGTCCCCGCTGTCGTATTAAAGGCAGTCAGTCCACTGCGCTTCAGCACGATCGGGTTCAGGGCCGTGGACGGCAATCACTCTCCCCGTCAGCCCCCCTCCCTCCTCCCACTACCGTCGCCTCCCATCTCCGGTCGACCCCCCCCCCCCCTCCCCCCACGGTAATATCTCGCAGCCCGAGCCTCCCTCCGCTTGTTTTCTTCCATCCTTCCTTGTTTCTACTTGATCTAGGTAGGCCGGCGGCCGGCGGCGAGTTCGCTGCCGGCGGGCTCTGCTAGTTCCGTCCAGCGGTCGATTTCCGTTCCGTCCCTGGGCGGAAACGCTCCGGGTTCAGTTTATTTTCCAACTCCTGATTATGCGCCTAAGTTCTTTCATCCTAGTGCAGTTCCACAGGATTCAATTAATTGCACGCCTGATCTATTCTGCGGTTTCTGCTCCTCGTTCGTCCGGCGGGGGCCACTCGAGACGGCGACGGGCTGGGCGTCGTTTTTCCTGTTGTTTCTCGTCTCTGGCATGCGTAGTCTACATACTGCTCGCTTAGCGTTAACGCCATGCCACACTGAAAAAAATGGCGTGTTAATTACTATTGGACTTTGAGTACGGTTCCTAGATTTGCGTTGCTGGTTGTTATTATGCCAAACGAAGAAAAACATGACTTCGTTTCCAGCTTAAACCGCCCATTTAATCCCCTCCTTCAATTCGAATTGACCACGATTAAATAGTTGGTTCTGCGTCAGCTTTTCATAGTTCGTGCATACAAGACTTTCCTCAGGTTACTCAGATGTCGCCATCAAGCCAGCTTCTCCTGCAAGTAGGTAGCAATTCCTGGTCTGTTCTGTGTATGTGGCCATATCGTACGAATAGTCCATTGAAGGTACTCCCTCTATCCCAGTTTATAAGACTTACGCGTATTCCTAGGTCGTCCGCATGAGCTATATAATATGAATTATATAATATAAAAATTATATCATTAGAAAATACAACATTTAAAGTTTTTAATAATATAGTTTTTATCTTATGTTCCTCATGCTAAGTTGGTTAATTTGTCAACCTAGAAATATGCGTAAGTCTTATAAACTGAGACGGAGGTAGTATTATACAATACCCTGAGATCCAAAATGGGTGTATGCTGTTGCCAATACTTGAAAATTGTAGTTGACCATACAATTTACTAGGCGATTTGTCCTTTGTTGGTGCCTCTCCTCACCCCATGCCTGCATGTGTCCACCTAGGTGTTAGCCAGGCCACGTCTCGTGGGAATCGAACAATATTGTTTTTTTTAGTAAACTTGGCCGGCCTCAATTATTGGTTGGATAGAGGTTGACACCTGACAACATATCATCTGAGATTGCAAATTCCAGTTTGAACCCTGGCCTTTCGATCTATGTGTGGGCAGGACAAACATGATGTCCTTGCCTGTGACCGAGCTATTCTGAGCTCACTGAATTAACGAGGGACAAGTAGTTGCCACTTCTTTTGCGTTGTGATGCGCGATAACCAAGTCCCAGCCATGCCTGTTCCATGATTTAGCCTCAACTAACATTGGTACCTACAATATTTGATCAGTTCACTATAATGGTTCTTCATGATTGGATAATAAGATCGTGATTTACGAATGAATACGATAGGCTGCATCTTCTTGGTAGGTAGTCAATGTTCTCGGGTCCCTGTACTACAGAGGTTGCCTAGTCCCTTTCCTCATCCTCTTGAATAGAGTGAAGGAATACTTTTCTGTACATAGCCAGTGCAATACCTACTTTCATTATCATATTTTGAATTCTGGTACATGTAGGCAAGTTTCTATTGCTGGCTAAGTTCATACTTCATACCATCCATGGTTTCCAGTTCTATGAAATTTTGGTTTATTTTTTCCACCTAGGCTTCTTATCGGTGTAGTTGGGCTATGCTTTCTTGTTTACTTCATCACAAATACTAAGATAAACCATTTGTTTTTATTGCACCCTTGTAGATTACCCTTTATCATAAGAATCATCTACTTGTATGTTTGTATCCTCATTTTTGTTTTTCTTATGAATAGGTCTGCCATACAGAAGATTTCTTATTTTTTGTGAGAATGAAGCGCATGCATAGAATGCCAACAAGGAAGGCCCATTCATGGTGGTGGGACAGTCATATTAGTCCCAAAAACAACAAATGGCTAGCTGATAATCTAGAAGGTAACAGATATCTTATTGTTTCTTCAACTGACTACATACCAAGAAATTGTTGTTACTTGTCAGGAGTAGCTATCTTTAGAACCTTGTTAGTGTACCTTTCTGACATTTCATCCTGCAATGTATTTACGGTCGCAACCTTTTCTGAACAAACAGAGATGGATAAGCAAGTCAAAGATATGCTGAAGCTCATTGAGGATGAAGGAGATTCCTTTGCAAAGAAGGCTGAGATGTATTACCAACGGCGTCCTTTGCTTGTCACTCATGTTGAAAATTTCTATCGCATGTATCGTGCTCTTGCTGAGCGGTATGACAATGTGACTGGGGAATTACGAAAGAACATGCCATCATCCCTTCAATCACAGGGCTCAGGTATATCTGAATCCGACTCTGAGGCACAGTCGAGCTCCCTATCTCCCCAGTCTAGCATCGAAAAAAAGACCTCAAAACGGAAGGATAAAAAGGGAAGTGATGGATCATCATCATCTTCTTCTTCTGAATCTGATTCCGAGGTTGATGAAGAGAAACAAACAAATGGCAATGGCATTTCCTATGCACTGACCGAACGAATTAATGAGCTAGAGGATGAGCTTAAGGAAGTAACTGAAAAGCTTGAGGCACTTGAGGAAAAGAATGCACGTTGCCAATGTGAAAACCTTGAGGAGAAGTTGCTGGTTTTGCAATCAGAAATTGACAGCCTGCAGAATGATCTTGAAGAAAAGGTCCGTTCTTTGGAGAGTATCAAAGAAATCAGCAGTGAAAGGGAGGATTTTGAAGCTGCAACTCTGGAAAGCAAGAACAAGATCAGTGAATTAGAAGGAGAAATGGCATCAGCAGCTAAGCATTATGAGGCCCAACTTTCATATCGTGACCTTGAAATTGAGAAGTGCAAGCAGGAGCTTGAGCAAGTATCTGAGAGGTATTCCCATGATAAATTCACTCTTGAGACTGAAGTCATCAAGCTCCAAGAGGCAGTCCAGAACTTTGAACAAGACTTAGCGAATGTGTCGCAAGAGAAATCTCAGCTAGAGGCCCAGGTTATGGAGTTTGAACAAACATCTCACAGCCTAGATGATTCATCGGCTGAGATTGTGAAGCTACAAAAAGTAATCAAGGATCTGCAAGGAAGATTGGATAACTATTCAAGTGAGAAGAGAGTGCTTGAGGAACGTGCTATCGAGTTTGAGAAAGTTCAAAGGGAGCTGGAGGATTCGAGAGCTGAAACCATGGAGCTACAAAATACAATCAAGGAACTGAAAGCTGACCTGGATGGAGCAATTCAAGAGAAATTAATGCTGGAGGGTTGTGTCAAGGATCTGGAACAGGCGGTTGCTTGTAATTTGGAGCAATTCTCTCTTGAGAAGTCCTCTCTTAGTGCTGAGATCCTACAACTGTCAAAAGCTAATGCTTCTCTCTCAGACAAGTTGACATCCGCAGAGGCACAGCTTAAGCAACTTCAGGCCGAAAAGGGAGAAGCATCTGCTGAGAGTGAGAAGCTGATCTCTGAATTGAATCAAGAGATTGCCAATCTTAAGTCACAGCTTGAGGTACTGTCTTCAGAGAAAGCGGCAGTCAATAACAAAGTGTCTAGCTTGCTGGGTGATCTCACCACTCGTGATGAAAAGATGAAGGAGATGGGGAGCCACTTGAATCAGCTGCACCTGGAGCATGTCAAGCTGACTTCAGAGGCAGATGCTGCCACGAAGTCTGTTTCAGACCTGAGTGCACGGGTGCGTGAGCTTGAGGAAGAGGTTGAGAAGCAGAAGCTTATGATCTTCGACAGCGCAGAGGGGAAGCGGGAGGCAATCAGGCAGCTGTGCTTCTCGCTCGAGCACTACCGCCATGGGTATCAGCAGCTGCGGCAAGCTCTGCAGGGCCATAAGAGGCCAATGGTGATGACAACATGATCAGCCAGCAGCTTGCTGGATCTTTCTATCAGGATGCCTAAAGTCAATCTGTCAATGTAATGTAAACCTCCCTTTCCCTTTTTTCATGTAGCTTCCTTCTGCTCCTCAATAGTCTCTGTAAAGCTTTGTGCTCTGTAGTTACTTCGGCTACTGGTACCCTATGATGTGTGTGATGTAATATGTTATGGATAATTATGACATTCCTTTTTTAATCAATCTGTCTGTTGCTGCTGTGATTCTGTGAAGATGATTTCTGTGGATGCTCTTTAAAATGACGAATGAACTGATGTTAGCTGTAAACATGTGACATGAGACATTGTTCTTTTCCCATTTAATAAGCCTCATATGGTTTGACAAGAATTTGATATATGTCAATTCATATGCAATTTCTGTTTATTGGATCTCCTTTCACTTTTGTTGTCCCAGAAGTTTGAAATTTTGTTTAATGAGAAGCAATACTAGGAGGAACTGAAAAGTCGTGTCCTTTCAGAGATTAGGGCCGAAATAGTGGAGGGTGCTACTATGACCTGTCTGCTGTCTCGGTCTATCACTCTCCCTGACCATTCCATGCCTTGAGCTGACCTTACTTTTCTCCATGATTTGGTCTAATTAGATTTAGATATTGTACTCTGGAAAGTTTTCGAGATGACTGCATTCTTGAAAGGTGCAACAAATAGTTAAATACTTACTCTTTTGCCGAAACACGGCACAAAACCATACTGTATTTGCAAATGCAAAACAGGGAGACAGCACATCTACTAAAATACAAGGAGATATGTGCAGGGGGTTGGACCATTAGTAGCCTGATTTTTTTTAATACCCAAGGGATCAGGAATTCAAGAACCATCACATGGCCAAGTCTCAGTTTTGACGGCCTGCACTTTACTCGGCTGCAAGTTTCAGGCTTCGGTTTATCGCCCATTTAATTGGCTAACACCTCCCTCATTTATGCCTGTTTAAGCCTGCCTTTATGCTATGTTACTTGCAGTTCATTCTTTCTTGGAGTTGCACCTATCAGCCGTTCTATCCAGCGGTTCCAACGGTAAATCTCCTTTTCCTTTTCTTTGACTTGTTCTTCCCTTCCTACCTATGCTATATAAGTTCGCATGACACTGCAACTGGTTTCTTGATACTTGATCTTAGTTCTGAAACATTTGAAATTTGCAAGCCCTTCTCTTCCTGTTTATCTGCCAAGAAAGAACTTTGGGAGCAGGCAAAGTTTTGGAAGGTAAACAAGGAGCAGCAACCCCTCTTGCTATTCTTTTAGACTTTTACCACTTTCTTTTTCTTCTGCCCATGCATTTTATTCATTTCTACGGCAAGAATTCAATTGCATGCATCCCATCTCCCGCAGCCGTGCAATCTTGACCGCCGCAGCACATGGCCGGTGACACCATGTGCCATTTATCTATTTCTTTATCTATTCTGTCCCATCCCTGTGCTAGCTTCCATTTATTTTTTCCCCCTTTTCCCTTTTTTGAAGAGATCTTCAAATCTCTTCTGGTTCGGTGAGAACACTGTACCTACACCACGAGTGTAAACAAAAAGATCCAGACTTTTTCTCTCTCTGTGGGGCAGCAGTAGATCTTGGATTCTTCAGGTAGCAGTAGTAGTAATACACGTGGTAGCAGGAGTAGGTGGGCGGTGGTACTTACTTACTACTTGGTCATCTCATCTGCCACCCTCGCGTGCCCCTCTGCATCTTCCAAGGCTCCTTCACGCCTTCGCTTCAAGCATTGACCCAAGCGATAAATCCAGCTAACCTGTTCTTGACCTGTTCCTGATTTGCTTCCCCTGCCTGCCTGTCTCTGTAGTGTTTTTGAGTGCTGCTCAGATTTGGTCAGCAAGCGTGGAGCCATGAAGAGGGCTGGCGCCTCTGTTCCAGGATCCTGAGTCCTGACTTGCGACTCTGAAGGCGGAGGGGCTTCTTTTTACCAGGTGAGATTGTGTTCTTGATGCTTCCTGCTTATGTGGAATCTGTTCCGGTTGTGTGAGCCGGTTTCTCGGTGCCATGTTCAGCTGCTGTTTCGGGGGAGATAGATGGTTCTCCCCAAGATCTTGCTGCGTTTCTCCAGGGATGCTTGTTATATTTTGATCTGGTCTTGGAATAGTAGGAAGCCTTGTGCTGTTTTCTCTCTTAATGCGACTGTAGCATACCCACGCATGGAACAGTAGGAAGCCTTCTGCTGAATCATTGGTTTTCTGTCTGGTAATAAAGGAATATCTGATGCTACAGTAAGAAAATATGTTGCCCATGTCTTGTTCTTGCACAATCTGATCCATTAAGCTGATGGTCTGACCAGATATATGATTTCTCGTTCATTTCTTCTTGTTTTTTTTGGCATTTCTCATTCATTTCTTCTAGTTTACCACAGGTGAGATTTAGGGATATGTTTCCTGAGGATACGATAGATTTAATTCCTGGGAGGCATTAGAAAATGTATACAGTTTTGCACCAATGTACCGCTAGATCCTAATTGAATGGCGCTAGTTTGAAAAATGGAAAACATCTTTTTGTCCAACTAACAAGGACTAGATACCTTCTGGAAGAGTGAGTACTGATTACTGAATACACTAATCTCTTCGTCAGATTACCTTGAATAGGTGACTGCTGGCATTGTCGTCATTTACTGGCTTATGCATAATTTTCTTAGATTGGTCGATGTTTAGTTTATATGGTATTTCACAGTGCTATACTTCAGCCAGATGTTTATGATTAGCAAAGTAATCAATGTATCATTCCTTTTTTATTCCTTTCTTGAAGAAATACATGGTTTTGTTCCTAACCATCCACATTTTCCTTTTTCATTAGTGCTTGAATCTGCTTAGCTTCCGGCTCTCCGTGAAGATTTGTGAAAAATGAAGCCGCCGTTGGAAAGGAACCCGACCAAGAAGCGTCATTCATGGTGGTGGGATAGTCACATTAGCCCCAAGAACTCGAAATGGCTTGCGGAAAATCTTGAAGGTAAGCTGACAGTATACCTGGAGAATACACTGTATGATTTTCTTAGTACTTGCTAGTATATAATGCTTCCGAAATATCAATTAATGTATAAGTACAGTGCCATTTTCTGATTGTATGTTTGCACAGATATGATCATAAATGAATAGTAGTAAAGAAACAAAGAAGTACAAGTCTACAACATCTATTTCCTAGTGCGCAGATGCTTTTGATGTACATACGGGAGCTATGACTAGAAATTGGTAGTTGAGTAAATGGAGTACCGCACAAGGTTTGATGGTTATTACTGTTCTCTTGGGCTTAGGCGTGGTAGCCTGATGTGACCGTTCACTGTGCATTTCTTCCTAGTTTTAACATGATCAATAAATAAGATTTCTGTTGCTTTCAGTCAAGTGAGAGAAAATGCTGTACATATTTTAATTTTTAGCACAAATTGGTAGTGATGTCAAAAGAAAAAAGTGCTGATACTTTCCTCGATTCAATTACTGTAGTTTTTAAGGAACTATTTTGATGTTCTTGTCTTCTAGCTCTTCTTAAGATGTTGTCCTTGCTACTGTTACATGGCTAGTCTAATCTTTCTCTGAACTGAAATATGCAGAAATGGATAAGCAAGTGAAGGAAATGGTGCAGCTTATCGAGGAGGACGGTGACTCCTTTGCAAAGAAAGCACAGATGTACTATCAGAGGCGTCCCATGCTCGTCACCCATGTCGAGAACTTCTACCGGATGTACCGTGCTTTAGCCGAGCGCTACGACAATGTTACCGGTGAACTGCGCAAGAACATCCCTTCAAGGATGCAGTCGCAAGGGTCTTTAACCGGTTCCGAGTGCGGTTCAGAGATGCTAAGGTCGCCGTCGCCCTCACCATCTCCTGAGCAGCAGAAATCCTGGAGAAGGGAGCAGAGCCCCAGAGCTGCCGGTTTCGATTTCTTCCTAAGCAACAAGAGCAACGACTCGCCATCGTCAAAGAAGGATCCCGAGTCGGCTTCACAGTCAGAGTCAGATGCCAAGTCTGAAGATGGTGAGGATGATGGCATTGCCTACACGTTGCATCAGAAAATTCTTGAGCTTGAGGACGATCTCAGCGCGGCGAACCAGAAACTGCTTGACGCAAACGAAAAACTCGAGGTTTTTGAGGAGAAGAGCCTGAGGTGCCATTGTGATTATAAGGAAAATGGAAATGGTGCCGATCAAGCTACACAGGTTAGAGATATTGACGCAGAGTTTAGGTCAACAAGGAAGAAGCTAGAATCTTCAGAAGAGGAGATCAGCGATCTCCAAAGAAAGCTCGAAAACGCCGCAATTTTGTCAGAGGAGCACTCTAGACTGCTGGAACAAAACAATGGACTGCAAGCTGAAATCATCAACCTGAAGGAAGAAATGGCTTCAGCTAGACGGCGTTTCGACGACAAACTATCCGAGAGTGACGGCGAGATCAGCAAGTACAGGCAGGAGCTTGCCGCTGTATCTGAGGAGCTGCTTCAAGAGAAGTCCACCAACCGCGCAGAGGTCGCTAAGCTGCAAGAAACGATCCAGAGCACCAGGAGCAGACTGGAGAGAGTTTGTGAAGAAAAATCTCTAGTGGAGGAGCAGGTGAAGTTGCTGGAGGAAGCGAGTGCCGAAACCGAAAAGCACAGGCAGGAGCTCATCCATGCCGCTGAAATACTATCAGAGGATAAATTCAGACATGAGGCCGAAATCCTGACGCTGCGCCAGAGTATGGAGGACCTGAAACCAGAATTCGATAGGATTGCCGAAGAGAAGTCGCTGCTGAAGTCGTGGTTCGTGGATCTGGAGCGTGTCGTGGAGCGAGGAAGGAGCATCGTCGTCCCGGAATAACCCGGTTTAGTCGAAAATTCATTAGCTAGGATTTAGCAAACAAGCAATGCTATCTTATTTTTTGGGTAGATGTAACATCATGCAAAACTGAGAAAATCCTGGCATGCATCAGTATGTGTTCTCTTGGATATTTGTTGCCTTTGTGAAGTGATAGTTGGTAATGATGCTATGTGAGACATTTGCACTGAATATGCATTCCATTGGCAATAACATGTCTCTGATCCATTTTGCAAGTTTGTCCCAATTCATGTATATAAATTTCGCGAAGTTTACACATTCCAAATCGATTTTTATGGCAATTTTCGAATTTATGCCAAGTAACACTAGTCTGATCAACCCATAGCATGAGGCAGCAACTAAACTCTGACACTGTGTTTGGATGTTGAAAAAAAGCCTTGGAATTGAATTGGGCTGAAGATTCCAAATCCAAGATGGAAAGGAAATGGCCTCTATTTCTAATTCTACCGTTTGGATGTGTAAGGAATTTTCTGTTGGAATCAAAGGATAGTACCCAATTTCAAATCATGTTTGGATGTACATAACATGGAATTGAATGTTTTTTGAGATTTGACAATATAAACTTTCCTACACGTGTATGCACAATAGTATATTATATATTTGAGGTTTATATATTATTTTTCACACATGACAACATAAAAGTATAATGAATAAAGTCACCACAATAACAAAATTGTAAATGAAGCATGACACAAAATAGTTATTAAGTACCAACGACAATCACAAAACAGATAATAAATTTGTCTCTTACAAGTAGCAGAAGTAGACAGTTTATGTCTCTTACACATAATGCACTCATAATAGTAGTGGACAGTTCACAAACAACAAAGTAGATAGTAACTAATAAGAACAAGCACTCATTGTAGCAACCATCAAGGCAAGGTAAGTAGATAGTTCTTCTTGAACTTCGCAGGAAGTGACATGAATGCTTCATATAAGCGCTCATTGACAATCAACTTTGCATAAGCGGTTATCATATCAGATTTCTCCAAACCATCTAGTTTCTCGAGCGCAGCAAGGATTTCAGCCGGAGGAGTCACCTTTGGCATAGGAAGTGGCTCGGTTGCTTTCATAGCATCATCGAAAGATGTACTCATCTTTCCTATCATGGACAAGATAGCATCTCCCGTCCATTGCCTCTTCGTAGGCACCTCAGGAGATTCTTCAACAACATGTGAGTCCAGTTCTTGAACACTCTTAGCTCATGTCCTAGCACCTGCACCAGTCGCATGGTCTTTAGAATATATAATGACTATGGACTCCCAATTCTTCACCACTTTGGTCCTATAGCCACGTGCATCCTTGTTAGCCTACACAATGCACACAAATATTAGAGTTGATAATGAAGATGCAAAAGTAAGAACAAAATAAAATTTAGTGTTAAGTACCTCCACATATCTATCCCACACTTCGTCACTTTCAACCATCACCATGTTCTTTTCCCAATCCCATCCAAAGCCACTTTGAGCAAGCATCTTTGTAATGATCTCATATTGCTTGTCAAATGTTTTAATTCTTCCAACAATGTTATCCTTCGTGATGTCAATGTTACATTTTTCATTGACATGCTTAATACAAGCATGGTACACATGTGGCTTCCAACCATTTTGAGCATGGTCACCATTATTGTGATGCTCAACAAGGACGGATAACAATGCCGCGTCCATCTCACTAGACCATGTAAGATAACTCCTAGTAGTAATTTTCTTTGCTTTTGGTTCAGCCATGTTTCTATACAAATAAAAAAGAAATGGATATTGACAATTGTAAGAACAAAATAGCAAGCAAGGTAAAGCATATATATTAGTTTCCACAAGTTGCATGTACAAAATATCACACAAAAGGACATCATCATGAAGCTAGCCCAACAAAAGGCACCATTAGCTAGCTATATACTCCATAACTACTTATCTACTCGAACTCTATACCTCCCTTTATCAGCGGCTTTAACGAACACAGGAATATGACACCCATCTAGTGCTCCAAGTGCATTGCCAAACCACTTCCATTTGTAATCATCGGGAGGGTTGGTAGAGGGATCGGGAAGCTTGATGAACTCCCCATGTAAAGATAGGATGGCTGATAACACAGTAGAGAGATGCCTACTTATAGTCTCTAAAGACCGTTGGTATGTGCCACCCAACATTCTCAATTTAATTCCATGTCCAACAACTTGTAGGAACATAGCAACATTCTCTTCTACTGTCACATATGTGCTATCTTTGAGACCACACTTCACACGCAACATAGCACAAAGATCATGAAAGTTTCTTTTAGTCAAGCGCAACTTATCATAGCAAGTTGTCTCGGAACCATCATATGTTTGTTTTAAGATGTACTTTCTATATGCAACCTTCTCCTCGTCATCGTTGAAGCATCCTAGGTTTCTCGGTCCCCGCTGCGTACTAACATAAGCTAGAGCAAGACAGGACATCTCAAAAAACTTCTTTGTCAATACTATCCTTTTTCTTTTTCTTCATTTGTTCTCTTCGGTAATGTAAGCAACCAACTCTTGTTGGGACATGATTATTCTACAATGTAAACAATGTTTAAAATCTAATTATGTAGAGCATAGGTATCAAACAATCATCCATATCTCATCTTATTAGAAGAACATGTCACAAATATGTTTCTAACACACATATGGTCATATCATAAATCGGTAAGAAACACAACAACCAATAGTACAGATCAAGAAGTTTATACCTTCAATTGGACTGAGGTGGTACTAATTCTTATAGAAATCTGCAGTTCACATATATAGAACAAATTAGGTGTTCATACAAAGAAAAAATTACAGCAAAAATCATTGGAGAAGAAGGGGAGGGAGGAAGGGAGAGGGAGGGCGCCACCTCCAGCAACCTACTACCATGGGAGAGGGAGGGCGCCGCCTCCAGCAACCTCCCGCCGACGCCATGGCATGTCGCTGCCATGGGGTTAGGGTTCGGGGGAGGAGGCGCCCCCAGCTATTCCAAGCAGGGGAGGGAGGAAGGAAAGGGGAGGGACGAGGGAGGGGAGCTCACCGGGGGGAGGGGTGGCGAGCGGCGGCTCTGCCAGGTCGAGCGGAGCTTTTCTCTCGCGAGAACAGAAACGAGGAGGGTCGCGCGGGGCGGGGGGAGTTGCCTTTCCACGCCGTTTCCGAGCGGGCCGGCTCGGAAAGTAGTACCAGAGGGCGCACGCTCGCGGGGGGACTGCTTGGAATTGGTCCCTCTTTCCAGGTTTTAATTTGCATGCCTTTCCAAACACCTGAATTAGCTCTACTAATTTCAGAATTCCAATTTCAAGGCTTTTTTCCAACATCCAAACACAATGTGAGGGATATATGTGTCATCTTCGGCTGCATATAAAGCCGTAAACACAGAGTAGCAGGAGGCAGCAGCTAAAACTCTGAGGGCATATGTGTCATTTCCCTTGTGTATGACGCTGAATAGCCCAGCGTCAGGTAGCAAGCGAAGCAAGAAAACGCTAGGCAGTAGCCCGTCTTTCTCCCGCATCCAGCCGCAGAAACAGCAAAAGAAACAGCGGATTCCCCACCTCGCCGCCGCCGTCCACGGCGACTCCGGGAAACCCCTCCGCGCCGTCGGTAAGCTCCGCCCCTCCTTCTGTTCCTGGAGGCCCCTCGCCCCCTTGTCTCACGCGAGGCGTCCGCGCGGGAGATTTGGGGGTGAGGCGAAATCCGGTTGCGAGCTCTGCCTCTGTTGCATTGGCTACGGTGCCGCACCAGCGAGCGGCGTGAAGAGAGCTTCTAGGCTGCTCGTCGCCTCGCCTTGCTGATCACTCTTAGTTAGTATAGCACTGCAGTGAGAGTGTTAAGTGCAGCAGGGAAGCTAGGGTTTCAGCGGTTCCTTGTTCTTGGCAAAATGTTGCACGAATCCTTTAGTTAGCATCACACCTCTCTTTGCTTTTGTTATACAACTTCTCTGTGTTTTGCTATCATTGTTACTGGATTACTTGGTTAGATTACTGAAGCTAGATTTGGGGCATTCTCTGAATTGGGTGAATTCATGTTTGGCAGGAGCGATGGATAACTTCGTGAGAGTTTACAGTGGCGGGGAGCTAGTGAAGGGCCCAAGTGGGGTGGAGTTTGGGGACCTCTCTGAGGAGGGCATATGGTTCAAGGCAGCACCCACATACGGTGAGCTGATCGATGCCGTGTACGAGAAGCTTGGGCTGGACCCGGCGACACACAGTCTCCGCGCACAGGGGAGGACGAATGTTGGCGGGGGCGCTCATCGGCACTTCATCATGGTGCCTATTGGCGATGATATGTCCTGGAGTAACTATGTCAAGGCGGTTTTCAATGGCACCGACTGGAATTGCCTGGAGGTTTATGTTCAGACAGAGAAGCGTGCTTCTACTTCCACAGAGGTGGTTTCTTCAGAGCCTGCGTTGATGGATAGTGAACCACCAGATGCGCAACGTCAGAATGCCCCACCACCAGATCCAGCACAGGGTGCGTCTCTATTTACTCCTTCGATGGTGAATGCCTATGCACCAACTGTGCATTCTCTGCGTGCTCGGCTACGAAAACCAAGAACCAACACCAGGACATATGCTGCCAAAGGTAGTGCAGAGGTTCAGTTTGGGCAATATCAGTGTGGAGCTTCGGAGCCAGTTGATACGACCACCTATACGTTAATTGGGTTGTATGATATGGATCACCGTGCTCGTGCTTTAGCGTCAGGCAAGGTAGATATAAAAGAAGTTATACCATTTATATGCAAATGACTGGGGGTGATATGAAACACTAATTTGTATTTTACTGATTTGGAACAGAATCTGACTGAGCTCAACCCTCGCAACCGCGAGCCTCTCCGTTTTGACAAGCGGTACGAATGTTACCTTAGATCAGCTGGGCTGATGGGGCTGGTGAACATTTCAAAGGCTGGACTGCCCTCCATTGATCGTGCACTCGTCTCTGCACTAGTTGATCGGTGGAGACCCGAGACCCACACTTTTCACATGCCTTGTGGTGAGCTCACAATCACACTACAGGATGTTTCCATGATTCTTGGACTGCCTATCGCTGGCCGCGCTGTCACTTTAAACCAAACGGAGTGCTACAGTGAATCGTATCAACGCTACCTTGGGAAGGCGCCTCCATTAGATAAGGCCCGCCATGGGTTGAAGGTTGCATGGGTCAGAGCTGAGTTTAATAACTGCCCAGAAGATGCTGACGAGGAGACAGTAAAGCGGCATGCAAGGGCATACATCCTTAGCCTGGTTGGTGGTCTGTTGTTTCCTGATGCCTCTGGTGATAGGTACAATGCGTATCCCTTTCCGCTGATAGCTGATCTTGAGAATATTGGTTCATACAGTTGGGGTTCCGCTACTCTGGCATATCTCTACAGGGCAATGTGTGATGCTTGCAGGAGGCAATCCGAACAAGGTAATCTGACTGGTTGCCTTTTGCTCCTTCAGCTTTGGTCATGGGAGCGTTTCCCAATCGGCAGGCCAGATATGGTAAAGCTAAAATACCCAAACGTGGATGAGCTAGAGGATGAAAGGGATAGACCCACAGTGGGTCTCAGATGGGTTGTGGGTGTGTGCACCTATCGATCAGCTCCAGCACGTTGCTATGAGCACTTCACGAATGAGTTTGACTTATTAACTGATGACCAGGTTGTATGGAGCCCATATAGAGAGGAGCGGGTGGAGAAACTACAGCTTGCACCTATATGTACCCAGGATTCTCATTTGTGGCTGACCCAAGCACCTCTAGTTTTTTTCTTTATGGTGGAGGTTTACACACCGGAGAGAGTGATGCGCCAATTTGGTCTCCACCAGGAGTGCCCACCGCCATTTCGGGACACCAGTGTGGAACTTCATTGGTATGTTCAAAGATGTCTCTGCTAAATATTATCATCTCCTTCATTGGCCATGCATGATTGTGTTCTATTCAAGGAAGTTATAGATTATGCACCAGTAGCTAGCCATAAGGTTTTCTTATATTTTTTAAGGTGTCGTCGTGGAAGGGTTCATAATGATTGGGCAGATAAGCACAAATCTTTTCTGGATATGTGGGAAGTCAAGGAGCAGCACGTTATCAAGGAAGAACGGCCATACAATCACGCAAACTACATGGAATATTTGCGGTGGTACAGACGGTCGACACGCATCCGTCTCTGTAGCCCGAGGATAAGTAATGGTCACCAGGATGAGGCATCTAGGCAAAGTACCATAGCTGACACTGAAGATTCTTTGCGTGCATCTCGGCTCCGATATACCCCCAGGGCTCATTTGATCCACTCAGTGGTAAGAAAATCCTACTTGTAAGATGTAATTTTGTTCATGATGCACGCACAGACATTATTATGTTCTTTTGTATAAACATGGATACTTCTGCTGCATCAATGTTTTCACCCAGACCGACAAACTCACTATCCTGGCGAAAGAGGCAGCTTCGCAAAAGGGTTGCTCCAGAGGCGAATGCAATGCTTTCATTGAGCTAGTCACTAGAACATGTGTAGAGCTTGTCGGGGAACTTGGCGGATCGTCACTTTGTGACATTGTGGCTACGGTTCCACGTTCATCGACAACAGCAACAGTTGCAGCTGAACCTGAGGTGGAGGACCAGAGGGATAATGAGGACGGGGTAAATGATTCCATGGTGCCTGATCAGGAGACTGAGTTTGTTCCCGATTCTGAGAGGCGGACTCGAAGTCAGGTTGGCCACACACAAGATTCAAGGTCATCACCAGGCCAGAGGAAGAGAGGTAGACCGGGTTCAAGATGAGAACTGCTCGGTGAGTGGTTTAGAATTTATAGTTTTGCTGCTCATGTCGGATCCTTCTATTTTATCGTCTTCCTCTGCTTACTGCTCTTATTTGCAAATTACAGGGCCTGTATGTGTTTTTGGCATAAGGAAATGTGGACTGAAGGATGGACACGATGGTTAGCGAGTTTAATAGTTCATGGTTCTGACAAGTGTAACACTGGCGGCTCTAGAAGCTACAGACTGTAATGGAGAAATTGTCTCGGATGACATATGAGCTTCCCTGGGTTCACGGTTAGTGAGCTGCATTGCAGCTCCACCACTCCATGATTACCCAGTAAAGGTGCCATGTGATTGTTTCAATCCGGCTAAAAAGACCGTTTGTATCCGTGGCTGAGCGCATGACGGTGGCTTCAGGGGGTGAAGCTTTATGTTAGCCCATGGAACCATATACTCCATGTTATAGTGCTGAATTCTTAGCCATGGTTGCAATTTGCAAATGCTGATCCTCAAGTATCTTTTCCCCCTACTGGCTGGCTGTTCCTGCCTCACCATTGTAGTATTATATATTTGTGTGGTATGTTCTGTTATTGGATTAGTTTGATTTCTTCCATTCCATTTCTATCAGACATAGATCATACACTGTCTACATGCTCTTCTCCCCAAAGTACAAGATGTGATAAAATTGAGTAAGGTAATGGTAATGAATTGAACTCGGTGAAGCTAATGCCAAAATGATTGAATCATGGACTGAATTATAATCGAGAACAGCTTGAAATTAAATGCTATCAAACCGTGATGTGCTGTAAGACTTGTGAGTAGTGAACAGATGCATTTCGCAGAGTACATGACTAAGAGCATGTCTAGCAGATGCCCTAATTATTTTGGGCTCTAGAATCGTCGGACGTCCTAGATTGAGACAGGTGAGATCGTCTCCGATGTCGCTCCCCAGATTTGGGGGTGAGTATCTCTTTGGATTGAGCTCGGTGAAGCTTACTCTATATCTTCAGCTCAATTTTCAACCTCGTGTCCCCACGATGGTTGGTTGAGCCGCTGGCTTTTTGGTTGGCTTGGCATTGTGAGACCCTTGAAGAACTCATTTGCAGGCGTGGCGCATTCATGTTTTCGATGGACTTCCTGATATGCTCCATTTGTGTTTTTATATGTTGTACGAGCTATAATGTATTTTGTTTTGATATTAATATTTTAGTTCTTTTGTTTTAAAAAATATATTTAAAAATGGTTATATAGCTGTTGATGATTTTTAATAGATAGGTGGAATTTCGCCCAAAAAAAAAATCACTCATTAAAAAAATGTAAGATATCCTAGTAAAAAAAGATGTCCTATTTTAGAAAATGGTTCAACTATTCAAAAGAATTGTTTGTATATTTAAAATATAATATATATATAGTATGTATTTATCCAGAATATAGAGAAAAACAAAATCATAAAAAAAGATGGATAAAACAATAAATAAGAAATAAAACAGCTAAAAAATGGAAAAATTGAAGAAGGCAAGAAAAAAAGAAACAGAAGGAAAAATTCACCTAGCTGGGCTGGCCCATGCGGGATGGCGCACGGGCAATACGGCGGAGGTGAGCCTCAGTGTCCCTCGCCGCCGCCGCCGTCTCCTCTCCCACGCGATGTCCTCGCCCGGCAGCCGCGTGGCCACCTACCTCCACCGCGCCCGCCTCATTGACTCTCTGCGCCTCCGCCTGCGCTCCCCTTCATTCTCCTCCTCCCCACCACCGCCGCCACCCGACGACCCCGTGGTCGCGCTCCACGGCATCCGCGCCGCGCCCACACCGGCGTCGGCGCTCGCCTTCTTCCGCACCCTCCCCTCGCCGGCGCCGCTCCCGCTCTTCCACGCGCTCGCTTCCCGCCTCGCCAACCCCGCGTCCCTCCCCGACCTCCGCTCCCTCCTCGCCTCCTTCCCGCTGCCCCCTCCCCCGCTCATGCGCCTCCGCCTCCTCGCCGCCGCGGGGGACAACCATGCCGCCCTCACAGCGTTCGACTCCGTCCCGGCCTCCCCGCACCGCCCTGCCGAGGCGCACAACCTCGTCATCCACCTCCACGCCGGCGCCGGGGACCACGCCGCCGCCGTCGACGCGTTCGGCGCCATGGTCCGCGAGGGCGCGCTCCCCAACGGGCGCACCTACACCGTCGTCATCGACCACCTCGCGACCGCTGGATTCGTCGACCAGGCGCTCGAGGTGTTCCGGCTCCTGCCGTCGCTGCGCGCGCAGCGTACCACCCGGCAGTACAACGTGCTCGCCGAGGCGCTCGCGTCGGCCGGCAGGTTCGACCAGCTCCGGTGGCTGGTCCGCGAGATGGCCGCCGTCGACGGCATCATGCCCGGGCCGCAGACCCGGGCTGCCATCGCCGCCATGAGGGAGGCGGGTCACGTGGAGGGCACGGAGGACTTCGTCGAGGAGCTCTCGCCGAACGTGAGGATCCCGTACGCTGTGCCACACGATGCCGAGGGCGAGGGAGAGAGCGAGGAGGAGGATGCTGGTGAGAAGGACAGAAGCAGAGCTAAGGAGACGCCGCTCAAGCCATGGCTGGACCCACGCGAGCTCACGAGGGCGCTGGAGGGCTGGAACCCCGAGGATGTGGCCGAGCTGGAGGCCGCCGGGATAGTTTGGACACCAAGGCTGGTGTGCAAGCTCCTGCGCGCGTTCAGGAAGCCGGCGACGGCGTGGGAGTTCTTCTGCTGGGTGGCGTGCCGCCCCGGCGGCAGCTTCACGCACGACCGGCACACCGTGATGAGGATGGTCGCCATCCTCGCCCGGGCTGGCCAAGTCGAGCGGGTGGAGCGGCTGCTCTCCAAGGTGCGCGCCGACGGCATTCTCCTCCCGTTCGTCACGGTGCGGCTAACCGTGGACTTCTACGGGCTGTCCAAGAAGGCTGACGCGGCGGTGCGGCTGTTCCGGAACGCCGAGTCCATCTGCGGGCCCGTGTCGCGGTCCAACCTGGCGCTGCTCTGCTCGTCGCTGCTGAGGACGATGGCGAAGTGCCGGCGAGGGCACGACGCCGTAGAACTCCTGGAGGAGGTGATGGCGACGCGGGGCGTGGTCCCTGACCTGCAGACCTTCTCGGGGCTGATGGAGCACCTAGCCAGCGCCGGCGACTTCAAGGGCGTGCACAGGCTGTTCGGGCTGGTGCGGCAGTGCGAGCTGCAGCCCGACGGGCACATCAGTGCCTACTGCAAGGGGGAGCGCGCCGCGCTCGCGCTCAGGCTGTTCGACGATATGCGCGACGCAGGCGTCCTCCCGGACGCGCGCACCAAGGCGGTGTTGGTGAAGAGCCTGTGGCGGGAGGGTAAGCTCCGGGAGGCGGCGCGAGTCGAGGAGAGGTGCGAGGAGATGGTCGCGACGTGCGGCGGCGAACTCCCCAGAGCTAGCCCAGGCCACGTGTGGACGGTGAGCGCCGCGGACCTGAACAAGGTGTACGACATCTATTCCGGCTGCTTCAGGCAACAGCCTGATGCGGAGCACTTGACGGCGGATCAAGCCATTGCTTGATGATCCACAAAGAACACGCCAGTTTCAGTGTCACTGCAGTGCAGCTGTAGATGAAGCATCGCAGCGACGATGACGACGATGAAATAAGTCGCCATGGGAGACCAATGCTAGCTCCTGCACAAGTGTTCTTCTAGAATCGTTATACTAGGATCGACGTGGTTTTATCTTAGATGAGCCACCTTAGAGGTCGGCAAAGCTGCATGTGATGGAGCCGCATCAAGCTTAGTTGAGGAGGTGATCCATCATTTTTTCCTTTGATGGCTGCTGTGATGGTGCCATAAACAGGTGACGGGTATTGGCGTTACGCTCAGAGTTTTTTTTGGTTTAGATTGTTTTCCTTTTTTGACTAGTGGTCTTTTGTACAAAAGCTTGCGTTTTGCTAGCTTTTTAGTTTTAGTTTTGTGAGGTCAATATTTACATGGCTTGTATTGTGATCTTTATAATATACAAATGAGACACGTGTTATCATGAGAAAAAAGTACGTACGTATATACTTCCTGACGAGTCGCGCAGTAGCTTCTGCTCTTCTTTTCAGCAAATTAGTAACTACTAGCAGTACTAGGATGATGTAGTATATTTTTTCTCTAAACAAAAATGGTGTGGGAGGCAGAACCAGGATGATGTAGATGCGCAAGTCCATGTTCTAATTAAGCCCGAACAATTTGGTAGCTTCGGTCACTCAATGCTACTCTAGCCAAATAGAAACTTTCAAGTGTATGAACCCACAAACAATGGATTTGGTTCACGAAAAAGTGTCTTGGCCTCCCAGAGCTTCAGTGCTCCCTTTTATTTTTTCAAAATTCAATAAATCAAAATTACAAGTTTCAGAAAAATCGGAAAATAGATTGTGGGCATAGTCAATATGTGTCCTACAAGCACGCAAAATAGTAACCCAAGTTCTTTATATTATGGGCTATATATACAAAAATGACAAAGTCTGATAAAATTTGGAGATTTGAAAATATATATACTCGGATCCACACTTTTATTTTTGTGTAGTTCATGATGCAAAATATTTGAAATCATTGGTTATGTATGGATGTTCTTTTATTTATTGTTAAACATCAAAATATGATTTTAATTTATTAAAAAAACAAATCACTGAGATTCATGTGCACAAAATCTCCATTCTCTGGTTTAGGCCTTGCTATAGGTGAATTCCTCCATGGCCAAGAGAAGGAATTTGGGGACCAGTGAGAACTGGTTTGGCCCGTAAACGTTGTGCGTGCTTGGTAGCTTGTAACACCTCTGGATAGTGGGTGACGAAAACAGCTTGATTGACACTATTAGGAAAAGAGCTATAGGTGATATTCCTACCTGTGGCGCATGGAAAAGTGGTGTCCTATGGGTATATACTTGTGGCGCACCATAAACAATTGCGTCATGGGTAACAGCTTCCGTGGCGTATGGTGAAAAGTGATGCGCCACGGGTATATTTGGGCGCGGCTGGCAGGGGTGGCCCCTTACCCGTGGCACACCCCCATACTGATGCACCATGGGTATATATGGTCAACCCCTGTGGATCATCTTTTCAGTTTTCAAAAATAAATATAAAATTAAAAACTTTAATTTTTAAAATACTTTGAAATGTAGTTATGTTACGTGATCTAGTTGTTACGAAAAACAATAAACATAAATTTTGACATATTTTGTAAAAAAATATGTTCTGGTAAAACAGCTTTAACTTTTGTATACGAAATAGGATCGAAAAGTATTTTATATGAGAAAGCATCTACATGAAAAGTTACATCCGTATTCAACATTATTCGACCGTTATCAATGTTTTTAGAATCCTCAAATTTGAAAGGGAAAATAGAGTTTTTGGACGTTTTAGATTTTGTTGCAAAAAATTGTAACTAAAAATAATAAAGAAAAAACCCTCAACAATTATTGTACTATATAACTATAGTATAAAAATATATTTCATAATGTATCTAACAAGATTAATTCAACATTATAGTGGTTTATAGTTCCTTGTAAAAACTTAGTCAAGCTTTGCACACTTTGACTAAATTTATACGCCTTGTTTTGTGGAATGGAGGTAGTATTATTTATTCAATAAAGATAATCATTATTGTTTATTTAAATAATTGTTTGGAATTCAAAAAATATAGACATGTGACATCATGACCTGGAGCTTGATAGGTTTGATAGGATACTAATATCAATAATGTATATCTTTTTTCTTAGAATCTTATTCGAAAATAACTCAGAAGTACAATCGTGTTTGGCCCGGAGCAATCTAAGGATGGGTGATCAACTGGAAAGTTGTTTTGGGTGTGCATGAGTGAGCACTATGGCCTAGGTTAAGCGTGCTTGGCCCGGCGTGATTTGAGGACGTTCCTGATGCGATTAAATGGTTAAATAATTCAAATATTTTGAATTTTGACCATTTAATTTGAATAATATTTTAACTTATTTCTCTTAATTTATAAATATGATTAATGTTATCCATGGCGTACCTCATAGTGCGACACAGGTATGTGCACTAACCGTGGCACACCACGTGGTGCAACATGGGTAATAATTACCCGTGGCGTGCTACCCGTGGTGCACGCAAAAACTTATGCGCCATGGGTAGGTTTTTTCTAGAAGTGTGATTGTATGTATCCCTTCCATGTTGTGCCCTACACACAATCAATAGAGCAAGCCACTACTAGGTCTGCGTACAACACTCGATTCGAGCGTTTTCAGCTGGCCAAGCTTTGTCGCGCCAACTAGGTATGAGAGGATAAGTGATGTGAGTTTCTCTCTCCTTCCTAAACACTAGTTCATCCCTATCCACTTCTAATTAGCACACACATGTTTCGATTTAAAACAAGCTCCGCATAAAAAGATGCATGTCGGTGATGGGTCACTCAGACCTTCGGTACCGAGTTTCGTGAACCCTGTCTTCTAAAAAACGTGTTCATGTTTGGAGCCTTTTTAGATGAATTTCGGTAGTTTAGTCGCACACACTAGATCATTCCAAATTTCTTTTTAGGAGTAGCTTGACCTCTTCGTTTCACACAATTCTTATGTTATAAGTTTCCTTAGACATAGGCCTACTCATCGGTAGATTTCAACATGTAGGTGAGTTTGCTTCTCAAGTGATGAATCTTTCTCCCTCCTCTCTTAGAGTGATTACTCGGTAACTCTTATAATTAGCAAAATCATTCATAGAATCAAAATAACCTCTACATAGAAAATATGCACGCCAATGATGGAGTTTCATTCTGACTATCAACATCGAGTTTTTTTAACTGTATCTTCTCGAATTCATCTTCAAGTTTGGAGCTTTTTTAGACAAATTTCGTTAGATTCATCGCACGCGGTTGACCGTTTGAGACATCCTTTCAACATTTGCTTCAACTAGCCGTTCAAAAAAATTCGTTTAGATGGACGTAGAGTGTGTTTATGTGTGCCTGCTAATGACTTTTTATCCGTGTCTCTTAATGGTTGTTCATGCGGCAATCAAATTGAGTCCTAGCAAACAAATAGTGGGCATATGTTTCTATCCTCATGCAAGAAAATCAGACGCAGGCAACCAATCTACATGCACAATATGGCTTTTCACGTTTTCGGGTGTACATGCCTACTTGGACACTATCCGAGGGAGATGAAAACCGCAAGCAATCTATCAAATGCGCCCGTTCTAGCCTCTCGTCATGATGATGAAAAGACCAAAGGAAGTCCCATATGCCATGATGAGCATTATTTGCCTTTGTTTTAGAACCCGAATATGGGTTTGTCGGGAGCAGCCGCGAGTCCTCATTTTTACCGACCATGTTGGGAAGTATGCGAGCAATCCCCAAAATAATTTTTCTAAGTGAATAAGTGTACTTAGTGTAATTTATCTCTTGATATTAACATGAGGTTAACTTCGGGTATGCTTATGACTCTCTCTTGACATTAATATAAGGCTGACTTTGGATATGCTTATGTGTTGACTCTCGTGGAATCCCTCTCGTATCCCTACTACCATGGCATTGACATTAGATTCCCCGTACAGCTCATCGATGCTCACATGGATAAAACTTGTGCTCTTGACTTGCATGTAGGCCTCGAGGAGGACACATGTGTAATACAGATTGTTCTTGGTGAACATGAAGGAACCGCCAAAGGAGTTATCGACATGAGATCGCGCCATGAAGTGCATGAAAGTTTTGATCGACTCGTCCATGAGTAGTTAGTGCATTTTCAGGCCAGGGCTTGCAGTGTATCCTTCGACGAACTTGAAAATTGAAAACCATGAATAAGGATCGATATTTTCAAGGTTGCAGGGCCGGCTCTATGTTTTTCAGGACCCTAGGCAAAGTCGACGGCATGGACCCTTAAGGCTAATGTATATATAGACATATTAATTTTTTTATCATATATGTATCTACTAGCACTTTTAAAATAAAAGTTAACATCCAACCAAACATTTTAGTCTCAAAATATAATAAGTAGTATTAGTTGCTAGTTTGATTAACTGAAATAAGAAATAATTCCAATGATAATAAGTCAGGAGTGAGGATCAGGGCCTGCCGCAGGTGAATTGGTGATCCCCGATAGACGATAGACGACCTACGAATCTGCGATCGTCGATCGAGTCATGGAGGTAGGGCCCTAGAGATCGAGGCACGGAGTCCGGCCGATTTCCGAAGAGTCGAGGAGAAGAGAAGAGAAGGGAGATCACAAGTTCGCGACGCGTTGTAACCCATGCGGCCAGCATCATAACACGTCGTAACTCGTAAGCCTCGTGCCTCGTGTCATAGTGAGTCTTTTTTATTTCCTGCTCACGTGACGTGTTGTGCCCGGTTTCCAGGGCCTGCTCGTTTCTCACGTCGTGGGTAGCATATGTATACCCGTATATATATACTCCCTCCAGTTGCAAATAAGTGTATGTCTAGCATTTGGCCAAGTTAAAGTTTATTAAATTTGACCAATTTTATAGATAAATATAGCAACATATATTACATCAAATTAACATATGTTGAAACTAAATTTAAAAACATATCTATTGGTATTAATTTAGAGTCATAAGTATCACTACGTTTTTCTATAAAAAATAGTTAAACATTATTAACTTTGACTTAGAACAAGACTAGAAGTACACTTATTTATGGACAGAGAGAGTACGTAGGTGAGTAGAGTATAAATTTTTGGGCCCCCTCCGGCCGTGGGCCCCTGGCCGATGCCAGGGTCGCCATACCTTAGCGCCGGCCCTGCAAGGTTGGATCAGTAGTGAGTCTTGTCCATGATAAGGATGTTCTAGCGAGGGTAGTTGGCAACAATACTATTTTCCACATGGGACGTGATGAAGCCTGCGGCGCCGGTGATAAGAATGTCCTTGGACTCTTAGGTTTTCATGTATATCTTTCTTTGCTTTTGATTTTCTTATAGAAGTTCTACAACCTTCAGGTACTTCTAAAATTAGTGAGTGAATGAGTAAACTATTCCCACATGATTTGTGTCTTGTCAATGTTAACCAGTATTATGTTCAAGATGTTATTATAACAAATATATTATGCCATTGAATACCATCGTGTTATGGTTAAGTATAACGGAGTGAGCACTAGCAAAGCAAGGAGAACCACTTTTAGTATAGTATTAGTACCATCGATCTTTTTTCCTTTTAGATCTACATATCAAAAATAATTTGGGATACTTTATACACAAGGGTCCTACAAGATGCATCTTACCACAAACACACGTGGCAATTGTGTAATGTCATTTTCTATATCTGTAATGATGAATGTAACACCCATCTTAGAAAGAAAAGTAACTACTACTGCCAAGCATGCATATACACGAATACTATAAGAATCCAAATGAGAAGTTAGCATTGCATCATTGTGTGTGCAGTAGGAAATGTGTGGAAGCATACCTTTTTCTCAAACTTAGTATTTTTTTATCTATCCTCAAATGGGCATATGAGGTGCATTCTTCTTATATACCAATGGACGTGTCCAGTGTCATACGTAGTGCCATTTACTTACATGGTTTGGTGTTTGTTTTCAGAGTATATGTAATGTTTTGGCATGTAGATATTGTTTGATGCGGTGCCATATCTTCGAGATATGCAAGTAATATATGCATCAAATTAATCATACATATCATTAAGATATACACCTAATATATGCATGTAGATATGCAACTGGTGTATGACGATGCTTATGTTGTTTTCGGCGCATATATTATTTGAAGCGGTGCCATATTAAGATATATACAACTAATATATGCATGTAGATATGCGACTAATGTATTAAGGGTGCTTATGTTGTTTTATGTGCATATTTTGTTTGGCACGGTGCAATATCTTCAAGATGTACAATATGCGATCTATTTAATCATATCACTCATCAATATATCCAAATAAGAAAAAAAATCCAAACAAGAAGTTACTGTTGCATCACTACGTGTGCGTAGGAAATGTGTGGAAACTCAATATTTAATTGATCTTAGTATTTATTATCTATCCTAAAATATAGGTACCATATGTGTATTCAATAGATACACCAACGTATGCGTTCGGTGTCATAGGTAGTGTCATTTTCTTACACGATACAATGCTTTATTTTAGAGTAATATATAATATTTTGATGTGTAGATATTGTTGATACGATGCCATATCTTCGAGAGATGCAACTAATATATGCATCCAATTAATTATACATACCATTAAGATATATAACTAATATATGCATGTAGATATGCAATTGATGTATGACGTTTCTTATGTTGTTTTTTGTGCATATATTGTTTGAAGCGGTGCCATACTAAAAAGATATACAACTAATATATGCATTTAGATATGCAACTGATGGATTACGGGTGCTTATGTTGTTTTATGTGCATATAATATTTGGCGTGATGCCATATTTTCAAGATATACTATTAATCATACATCTCACCAATATATACAATTAATATATGCATGTAAATATGAAACTGATGTATGGTTGTGCTTATGTTGATTATGTACATATATTGTTTGTTGCGGTGTCATATCTTCAAGATATATTGTCCAATTAATGAGACGTGTCATCAATATATATAAAATTAATATCTGCATGTAGATATGCACTAGAAGAACGCAGTCCCATATCTTTAAGATATACAATGACATATGCCATACATATCATCATGTCTGCAAATAAGGCTATATAAACTCAAACCATACCAAACAAATATTGTACCTCACATATCCGCAGAGAAACCACACAACTCTCCTAAACTGATCCAATACACAACATCTGATAGAGAGAAGGAAATACTTACCTAGTTAATAGAGCAAATACAGAAATCATAGCCATGGCGAACCTCATGTGCATATGTTTCGTCCTCCTATCTATCATAGTGGCCGTGTCTGGTGATGCCTGTGAGGGTGACCGGCAGGACATGATCCGGGAGTGTGGCAAATACCAGAAATGGCCAGCAGAGCCGAAGCTGGACCCGTCAAATGCGTGTTGTGCTGTGTGGCAGAAGGCGAACATCCCTTGTCTATGCGCTGGTGTCACCAAGGAGAAGGAGAAGATGTGGTGCATGGATAAGGTCGCGTACGTTGCCAATTTCTGCAAGAAGCCATTCTCGTCTGGGTACAAGTGCGGAAGTAAGTGAAATCTAGTACCGAGATGGAAATTTCATGCATACGGTTTTGATCTTAGTTATGATTTTTATATGCATGTATATGCTCTTCTAAACTGATATTTGGTTTAATTTTAATGGTGTTGGCAGGTCACACATTTCCTTCTCCCGCGAAATGATGCAATTCTAGTCGTAGGAGAGGCGTGAGGTTCTAGTTTCTAGTGACTGTCATCACTAGAGCTTCTGATCCAGATCTGCAGTCTTTGAGGTTGTGCTCAGATTAGATTCCGTTCAGCACTTTGTATGAGAATAATTGTGAAAATAATAAAGCCTTCTCCTCAAATTGTCTATTTTTTATATTTATATCATTTTATAGTTCTACTTATAGCTCGTGGTAGTGGTGAAAGAAATAGGACACGAAATTGGCATGCTATAAGATACACGATTTAGTGCTTTTTTGTTTTTAAGAATATGCAACAACCGGCATCACTATATGTTTCGACATCATTCACAATGCGTGGCCTTTTCTCATTCTCAACTAGAATTAAAAATTGTTACCAACAAGTAGAATACATGCGACGCAATATTTCGTCAACACCATGCAACACCTAGAGTTACTCCCTTTATCCTAAAATAGATGGTGTATATTGTGTAGGTATGCTAATTAACTGACCAATATTTAGCAATGATGTTTTCTAAGGATGTCCAAATATATTGAGGGAAATCAACAACTATTTATTTTTTATGAAAATGCCACCGATCTATTAATAATCATCAAAAATAGTACAAAGGGATCAAAAAGTAATAAAAGTTATAAATATTACGTCAGACCATCTAGTGACGACTACGAACACTAGCACGGGCCGAAGGTGCACCGCCATCCTCGTTCCTCCATCACTGGAGCTAGGCAAAGTTTGTCGTAGAAAAGCTTGTTATAGTAGACAAACGAGAATTAGCCATGCTAACATCTCAAAGGGCAAGCACACCAGAGCATTGTCCATTGCCAATAATGATAGTTGTAGATCAGAAGAGATTGAGCTGAAACCACACCAACGAACATAAAAACGGAATAGATCCCAAAAATTCCATCAAACACACGACTCCACGTGTCCTCAATGATGCTAGACGCATCACCGGAGAAAGGATAGGGCGGAAAGGACCTTATTATGTCTTCAAGACGTAGTCGCCACCTCAACATCCCGAAGAAGACACTAAAAAATAGACTAAACAAAAGCAAGAACCGTCCCGCTGGCGAGGGGCCGTGATCCACCGCGCCTCCAAGGCCCCAAGGCTACTGGAGGTCGAGCGGACCGACGGTGTCACCGGCGAGGAGGGTGGAAACCTAGATTGGTTTTAGGGTTTACCTCTCTCCTTAAATAGCAATAACTATAGTACTAAATAAATATAGTATGAAAAAACTACATCTTATGACGGACCAACCAATGTTGAATTGAGATTGTATATTTTCATATCTACCGGTTAAACTTGAAAATTATCAAGTTTTTAACTAAGTTAATATGTCACCTGTTGGAGACAGGTGGAGTATGAAATATTGTGTAGGTATGCTAATGGCTGGATAGCCATGGGTCGCAACGGGAATCTTTAAAAAAATCACGACAATCGGCTAAAAGTGGTGCCGATAAATTAAAGGAGACGTTCAAGAAGATCAGAGGGAACATTTAAGTTTATTCTGATTTCTAAAACATGCATGGACCTTGTTAAGGCTTTTTTCATCAAAGAACAAACTTACTCTTTGAATACCATTGTTATTTTCACCTTCCAAAAAGTTTACCTATAAGAATCGAAGGTACCTATTGTCAATTTGCATTGAATATATTTAATTATGACAAATATCACTGTTATTGTAATGGAAAAAGGTATACAGTTTAGCATAGATACAAGAAAGTATTCAGGAGAAGAATATTAGTGTTCAGTTGGCACATATGAAAGACATAAGCTACGAGAATAAAATTGGAACTACCATCCACCAACAAACGTGTGACAGTTTGCCAGGATGTAGAAGCATTTGTGTTGAACACTAGCAAAAATTCACATATCTAGCAAGAGAACAGTACCGGTAAACGAACCTGTAGAACATGATAGTGGTAAAGAAGAAAAGACATTGGAGGAGGATTCGATAGGGAAATCAGAAAAAAACTTGCAGACAAATCAAACGAAGGTACATACACATGTACATTCCAAGATAGTGAGACAAAAATTCCATTGTTTGGACCTTAATAAGAAAACCTTCCACTTAAGAATGAAACACTTGGAATAACGGTACACATGATCATAGGAAATAGTATCTAACCAAATAATCACTTATGTATGAGTGGACCTAGATTGGCTTGATAGCCTGGTGGTAATGGGTCTAGACATGTCCATGAGATGAGGGCTCTACATCTAACTTTCAGCATAATACCTTGATCCTTAACTCAAATGGATTTGCTCAAACTAGTTACACACAGACAAGTAGTGAGGTGCTCACCATGTAGTTCACTCGCTTCTCCAAAGGGTTGATCATCCTCTGGCCTCTGCGGCACCAAGTGAGTGCAAGCATCCAAATGGCTGCCTCCAATAGTACTACCAACATAATCAATACAAATTTCATACAATCGTAAGAGTATTCCTATGGGTGGGGCGCACGGAGACCAAGGGAAGGCATTTTCATGTGAATTTGCGCCTAGTTTCTCGCCCAATATCACTTGGTGGTCTTGGCTTACAAGATTTTGAGCGGATAGGTCTGACCCTCCTTATGCATTGGCTTTGGCTCAGCCACACGAACAAAAATAGAGCATGGAGTTGATGACTGCAAGTGCACAGATTATTTGTAACTAGTTTCGAAGTTAAGATATCAATCCCGTAGGGAGCCCAAATATAAGTGTTTATGAATGAAGTCTCTATCAACCTCGAAGTTTTCATAGGTCTTCGAGTGAATTGACTGCAAGTGTTGAAATAAGAATAAATTTTTGGATTAAACTGAATATATTTAAATAAAACTAAAATGTAAACTTCAAAAATAAAAAGGATAAAAGTAAGAACGATTGATTGTTTGTTGTTTTCTGCAGATGACAAAGTAGACGTGGGGAGATACAGCTCATGGTGATAGTGAATGTGCCAGGTGGATGAGTGATAAGTGTAACAATTATAATTTTATAAGTATGTGTGTAGGCAAGCAACCCATAATTATCCGGAACTCCTCTTGGTAGATTTCATCCCAACTTCAATAATCCTACTAGTTTGTTACCAAAACCATGGTCAATCACTAGGCGATTAAGATTCTTCAAGTTGCTTAGCAATTAAGCTCTTTGGGTCGGACTAATGCAATAGGCACAGTGGTTCCTCATGCTCCTCGGGTTCAACTAGTTTTCCATTGATATCCCCCTGCCATTCGGTGGGTCGCCGGTCTGCTAGCAAACAAGATCTTATCTATGTAGAACAAAGTTCCGACGCTGCGTTCCGGCAGCGCTCCCGCAGTCGGTCACACGTTCGGTACTCGATGAAGACCTTCCTCTCCCTTGTTCCAGCAGGCAGCGGAGGTTGTAGCACTCTCCTCGCGATTCCGGCAGCACAACGGCGTGGTACCGGAAGTAGAGGGGAGATCTCGCAGGGCTTCGCCTTAAGACGGAGCGAGTATGGTGGACTATGAGAGAGACCCTCGGAGATCTAGGGTTTAGATGCACCAAGGAGGAGGCTTGGCCGACGGCTAGGGTTAGCTAGGCGGCGGCGGCGGTTTGCCCTAGGGCGGCGGCGGCTGTAGGAGGGCCGGCGGCTTAGGGCTAGGGTTTGCGGGGTGGTGGAGTTGTGTGCTAGGAGGGGCAGCCCTGCCCCTCCTGTTATAGGTGGGAGGCACCGGCCAAGGGGAGGGGAGTCCCTCCCCAACTCGGATCCCAAGTAGGCCGATGGTGGAGGGGAGGAAATCCTCCCTAACTCGGTTTCCACCTTCCCCTCCACTTCACAAAATAGCCGTTTGACTTTTCAAATTGGCGTTTGACTTTTCAAACTAGGATTTGATTAAACCCTTTATTTTGTTCAGCGATGACACCTAGTACATGATGCAATCATTCAAACTTGATATGACACATTCATGTACCCTTCCCCTCCGGAGTGCCGGACATTCCGGAACCTTCTAGAACATTCCCGATGAAAACACCGGAACCATTCTCCAACCCCGAAACAGGACTTTCCTTATATGAATCTTATTCTCCGGACCATTCCGGATCTCCTCGTGATATCCCGGATCCCATCCGAGACTCCGAACAACATTAGGTCTCTTACTCATCATTCCATAACTACTCAAACAACGTCGAATCCTTAAGTGTGTCTCCCTACGGTTCGTGAATTATGCGGACATGATCGAGACACTTCTCCGATCAATAACCAATAGAGGAATCTGGAAATTCATATGGCTCCCACATATTTCTACGATTACTTTGCGATCGAATGAACCACTTACATACGATACTAATTTCCCTTTGTCTCACGATAGTTTACTTATCCGAGGTTATGATCGTCGTTATCTCTGCATACCTAGTTCAACCTCGTTACTGATAAGTACTCTTTTATCGTTCCCGTGATATGTGATCCCTTGTGAGACAGTCACATGCTTGCAAGCTAATTGGATGACATTCCACCGAGAGGGCCCAGAGTATATCTATCCGTCATATGGATGGACAAATCCCACTCTTGATCCATGTGTCTCAACCAATACTTTCCGAACACTTAATGCCACCTTTATAGCCACCCAGTTACGGTGTGGTGTTTGATGTCATCAAAGCATCCTTCCGGTGAAGGTGATATGCATGATCTCATGGTCGAAGGAATTAGGTTACTATGTATCAGAAAGCATATAGCAATTGAACTATTAAAATGACTTGATCTTTATGCTATGCTTATCTATAGGAGTATGTCCACCATATCATTCTCCTAACGATATGATCTTGTTGTTAATAGCATCTCAATGTTCATGATAGGGAAACCACAATCATTTATGAACCAACAAGCTAGTATTATAAAGAGGCTTTACTAGGGACTCTATTTTAGTTTACAAATCACACAAGTATTAATGTTTCCTTGTTAATACTATTATAGCATGAATGTAAACATTTATCATAAACACAAAGATATAATAATAACTATATTTATTATTGCCTCTAGGGCTTATCTCCAACAATCTCATCATAATTTTCTGTAAGTTCTGCCAAAATCTTCTTATGTATTTGAAATTGCTTATGCAGGTTATTATGAGATTTGGCTTGTCGATGTTTTAATTCTTGAAAAACTTTTCTAGTTTCATCTTCTTCAGTAAAAGCTTGTAACGGGTCTACTTTGTTTTCCTTAACAAGTTCAGAAGGTATCCCTTTTTCTTTCATTGTTTTGCATACTTCAGGCATAAGATCAGGAGTTATACGAAGTATCCCTTTTTCCAGCTTACTACCAAAATCAGGATTATAAAGAGAATCATTCTTAGCCCTAGTGGACATCAATTCCAAACAAGCTTTAATAGTTAAAGTATTTATCGATCCTCCTGCTAATAAATCAAGCAACTCTCTGCATTGTGTATTAATACCATGGTAAAATAAGTGGAAAACAGTGGATTCAGAATAGCCATGATTAGGAATACTATTTATCATTCCAAAAAATCTATCCCAAGCTCTGACTGAAGTTGCCTATATTATTTCTAATTTTAGTTACCTTTTAAAATGATTAAACCTGTTTATGAATTTAACAATACAGTTTTCCCAATATTTAATGTAATGTTGAGGGAGAGAATATAACCATTCTAGAGCCTTACCTTTAAGAGACCAATGAAATAATTTTAGACGAGAGAAATATCTAGGCAAACCTTTTGGTCCAAGTGATGTTATCACATTGTCGAACTCTCTAATATGTCTTTCTGGGTCTTCATCTTCCCTTCCGCTGAAAGCTTTTTTCCTTCAAACTTTTAATAATCTCACCATCAAATCGTTATTCTCTAACTTCAATATTAGGAAATTCTATTGGTTGTTTAAGAAAAGCAGAATTTGGAGCACTGTATTCTCTGAGAGTTTTCTTAGGGTTTTTTGGAGTTGTCCTATGAATGGACATGATTTCTATGAAATCACTCAGGTTTTCAACTTCAACCTTGTTTTATCTCAATTTTTTTAAATAATTTCTTTGCGCCTTTGAACAGGTACGCGATCAAAATAATATGGTAGATAGGTCCTACCAGAGTGTGTAGACCCTTTATCTCCTAGAGAGACCATTTTGTAGTAGTAACACCTGAAATGTTAAGAGACAAACACTTAGCGCTTAGATCCCCGGCAACGGCGCTAGAAAATAGCTTGATGGCTGTAAGTGCACAGATCGTTTGTAGCTAGTTTTGAAGTTAAGATATCGATCTCACAGGAAGCCCAAAGGTAAGTGTTTATGAATGAATTCTCTGTCACACTCGAAGTTGTCATAGCTCTTCTAGTGAATTGACTGCAAGTGTTGAAATAAGAATAAATTTTTGGATTAAACTGAATATATTTAAATAAAACTAAAATGTAAACTTAAAAAATAAAAAGGATAAAAGTAAGAACGATTGATTGTTTGTTGTTTTCTAGAGATGACAAAGTAGGCATGGGGAGATATAGTTCATGGTGATAGTGAATGTGCCAGGTGGATGAGTGATAAGTGTAACAATTATAATCTTATAAGTATGTGTGTAGGCAAACGACCCATAATTATTCGGAACTCCTCTTGGTAGATTTCATCCCAACTTCAATAATCCTACTAGTCTGTTACCAAAACCAGGGTCGGTCACTAGGCGATTAAGATCCTTAAGGTTGTTTAGCAATTAAGATCCTTGGATCGGACTAATGCAATAGACACAGTGGTTCCTCGTGCTCCTCGAGTTCAACTAGTTTTCCATTGATATCCCCGTGTCACTCGGGGGTTGTCGGTCTGCTAGCAAACAAAATCTTATCTATGTAGAACAAAGTATCATGTTGTCTGGTCCCTTAATTGGACAACAAGCAGTAAGCATCCCACAAATAGTCAAGCACACATAATATAGTAATTAAAATCAATCACAAAATAATGGAAAATATATAGGCACATCACATCTCACCAATTCCTTACATCTCCCACGCCCAAAGAAACTTACTCACACATGAGAGAAGAAAGCATCATCGATATAATTAAATAAAGGGAGTTCTTCTCGATATTACCGTGGAGATCCATAATAAGAATAGAAAATCAATCCAACACAATTCAAGATAGGAAGAAACAATCTCAAATCCTAATCTTGCAAGGTGAAGATCTCTATCTCAAGTACAAGTATGGCTATGGGGGTGTGGTGGCTAGGAGGTCGAAGATCGTGGGAGCGAGATAAAGAACGTCTTCCCCTTCTTCTCCAGATCTCTTCTTTCTCCCTTCTGGATGGAACGATGGCTGATGTGTTGTGTTTTCGTCCCCGTCCTCTTCATAAAAGTTGTCCCTTTTGACAAGACGAATGCGGTGACAACTATATGGCGCGAACTATACAGCCGGAGAAAATATTCCCACAGTATAGTTGCTCGTTAAAGCTATTGTTTGCCTCCCTCGACTGGTTCCAAAAAGAAACTTGCTTGTTTTTGCCTGAATATTATATTTTTCGTGTTAAAACCCTCTGTTGATGTTCGGAACCTGAAACACACATTAAAAACCAAGTTTCCTTCACTACCAAAGTATTAGCATTAGGTAAAGCTAGAAAACCGTCAAATCCAGACGAAAACCATCAATAAAAATCATCAAAAATGTGTCGAATCTCACAACTATCAACTCCCCCAAGCTTAGATGTTGCTCTCCCTCGAGTGATAAGAAAATAAGGAAGAATGGCGGATATTCGAGACTGAATTAAAAGAACTTACAATCTTGAATTGGCGTCAAATTCGTTTCTTCACAATTCCTGCAATCTTAAACATGTTCATACAAGTATTTACAAGATTGCACTGATTCCACTTCTTAACCACGTATATATTTCTAACAAATAAATTATATGCCCGAGCATTGTCAATAGTTTAGCCAGGAAAGTGAAACAATTTTTTTGGTTTCTCTCTTTGTTGGGAGATGAAAGACTTTTTGCTCTTGTTTCTTTAATCAATTAAGAGTACTCAAGTTTGCACTAGAAACATTCAATTTAAGAACAACTCGTCTACTCCCATGTCAAAATTTCAAAACTCTCAAAGCACTTCTTTTCCTTTCCTTATTTTTCAAAAACTTCAGCTCTTTCATAGAGAAACCATGCCACTGTTTTTAACATGTTAATTGGGACTGTGTTGCGCACTCGTGACCATGCCAATAGATAACCATTGAGCAATAGTGGGCTAGAGGAGTACTACAACTTCACTTGGAATGTGAATCCACGAGGAGACTAAAATTTTACCTATCATAGCATTGCAGCTACAGACGCTTACATAACTCAATAGCCGAAATCAAGTGGTTTCCCACATTTAGATCGTTCATTGGCTAGCGGGGTTAATAGTTCCCCATGGAGAACGACAGTGTTGTAATGACACACGTAAAGCAATATCTTACTTTAGTTACTAGGCGATTAAGATCCTTAAGGTTGTTTAGCAATTAAGATCCTTGGATCGGACTAATGCAATAGGCACAGTGGTTCCTCGTGCTCCTCGAGTTCAACTAGTTTTCCATTGATATCCCCGTGTCACTCGGGGTTGTCGGTCTGCTAGCAAACAAGATCTTATCTATGTAGAACAAAGTATCATGTTGTCTAGGCCCTTAATTGGACAACAAGCATTAAGCATTCCACAGATAGTCAAGAACACCTAATATAGTAATTAAAATCAATCACAAACTAATGGAAAATATATAGGCACATCACATCTCACCAATCCCTTACATCTCCCACGCCCAAAGGAACTTACTCATACATGAGAGAAGAAAGCATCATCGATATAATTAAATAAAGGGAGTTCTTCTCGATATTACCGTGGAGATCCACAATAAGAATAGAAAATCAATCCAAAACAATTAAAGCTAGGAAGAAACAATCTCAAACCCTAATCTTGCAAGGTGAAGATCTCTCTCTCTCTCTCAAGTACAAGTATGGATATGGGGATGTGGTGGCTAGGAGGTCGAAGATCGTGGAGCGAGATGAATAACGTCTTCCCCTTCTTCTCTGGATCTCTTCTTTCTCCCTTCTGGATGGAACGACGGCCGCTGTGTTGTGTTTTTGTCCCTGGCCTCTTCATGAAAGTTGTCCCTTTTAACAAGACGAAGATGGTGGCAACTATACGGTGTGAACTATACAGATGAAGAAAATATTCCCGCCGTATAGTTGCTCATTAAAGCTACTATTTGCCAACCTCGATTGCTTCCAAAAATAGACTTGCTTGTTTTCGCCTGAATATTGTATTTTTCCTATTAAAACCCTCTGTTAATGTTCAGAACCTGAAACACACATTAAAAACCAAGTTTCCTTTTCTACCAAAGTATTAGCGTTAGGTAAAGCTAGACAACCATCAAATCCAGATGAAACCCATAAAAAATGTCTCGAATCTCACAACTATTAGGAGTGTCCTGGAGCTCCCATTATCAAGGTCAGAGTGAGAGTTCTTCTTTGCTTCCACCACCATGACCCTAGGAAATGGGCGAAAGGCCATGTTCTAGGAAGCTATCTAGATAGAGGGGTACTCGGTCCGTGAGATCATGCCAATACTCTATTCCTGCGTCCCAAACGCTACCACAAGCTGAGGACGGTCGCAGATGGTCTGACCAAAGACATATGGACACGAGATATCCAGGTCATCATTGATATCCATAATATGCCAATATCTACAATTATGATAGTGGAGGAGTACACACTAGTTTGGAAGTGGAACGAAAGCAACATCTACTCTGCCTGCTCCAGATACATTGCCTCCTTTCATGGCTTGAACACCTGCATTGTTGGGTTCGCAGCATAGAAAACAAAAAAATCCTACGATGGGAACTGTATACGCCACAATCCATATATCTAGATACAATCAATGGGTGGATATACATCCATAGGATACATACCCTTGAAGACCGACAAAGCTTTACAAGTATGGACTCGTTGGTGATGTACTCAATCTCAAGATCGTGTGGAAGTCCGGCAACACCACAACTTAGCGTAGCATCCATGATCATACACACGTCCGGGACCCCGACAACCGCTGCGACCTCGCTCTAGCAGTGCAGCGGAAGCAACAAATTCTCACTCCAGAAAAAGCCACCGGGAACTTGTATCTCACTAAGCCCAGACCATATGGGAATAGTACTAGAGGGGGAGAGAGATCCTTCATGAGGAGGTGTGAGTGAGAAGGTGCTACGTCAAAAACGTATCTATAATTTTTGATGTCCCATGCTTGTTCAGTATCTCCTTTGATTTGCTTTGTCTACACTTTGAGGTGTTTTTATATGTTTTCTGGTACTAACCTATTAACAAGTTTCCATAGTGCCAGTTGCCTTTTTTCTTCTGTTTTTGGTTCCAGAAAGGCAGAAAATCAATATTATCGGAATTGGACGGGACAAAAGCGAAAGTCAATATTTTACCGCGGGGAACACGAAGCCAGAATACGAGACGAAGGGGAGGCACCAGGGGGCCAAACCCCTAGCGGCGCAGGCTAGCCCTAGCCGCGCCTGGGGGGTGCAGCCACCATGGTGTCCCCTGCCTCGCCTCTTCGCCTATAAAGTCCCCCTATGCCTAAACCCTAAGCACCAGATCAATATTCCACGGAACCGTCTATAGCCACCGCCACCATCGTCCCTTGATCGGGGGGGGGGGGTTGAAGTTCTTCCCGGCACCCTGCCGGAGGGGAGATCATCCTGGAGGCCTTCCGCTTCGGTATGAAGCGTGAGTAGTTCCACCTTGGACTATGGGTACATGTAGTAGCTAGATGGTTTTATCTCCTCCTTTGTGCTTTCATGTATAGATCTTGTGAGCTCTATTCATGATCAAGATCTCATCTAGTTGTAATCATGCATGTTGTGTTTGCGGGGATCCGATGGATATTGAGATTACTATGTCAGATTGATTAATGGTTTTGTCTCTTTGATTCTATCATGTCTGTGTTGTTTGTGATCTTGCATGCTCTCCGTTGTTAGTAGCTATCTTGGCCGAGTAGTTGCTAGTGAATCCAAGAGGGGGTATTTATGCTCGATAGTGGGTTCATGCCTCTACTTAATCAAGGGAAGTGACAGAAATCTCTACGGTTATAGATGTGATGTTGCCACTAGGGAGAAAACAACGGTCTCTTGTTCATGGAACAAGTGGATTGTTTACCTTACACACTTTGCTTAAAGCAGCTGTCTGTTGCTTGCAACTTAATACTAGAGGGGGTTCGGATGATAACCTGAAGGTGGACTTCTAGTCATAGATGCAGTTGGATGGCGGTCTATGTATATTGTTGTATTGCCCAATCGAATCTCATAGGATGTTTGTGTCTAGTATTGCATTGTTATGCCTTGCTCAATCCTGTCAATTGCCCTGCTGTAATTTGTTTACTCTTCATGCCATGTTTGTTTATCTAAGGAGAGCACCTCTAGTGAACTATGGACCCCGGTCCAATCTTTACCATTGATACATCTTCCACTGTTACTGTTTACTTGCTGCAAACCATCATCACCTTCCACACCATACAGTTAATCCTTTGTTACAGCAACCAGTGAGATTGACAACCTCACTGTTAGTTGGGGCAAAGTCTTGAGTTTGTGTTGTGCAGGTTTCCACGTTGCTTGCAACACCTTTGGGACGTTTCCTTGCTCCTACTGGTTCGATAACCTCGGTTTCTTACTGAGGGAAAACTTGCCTGCTGTACCGCATCATACCTTCCGCTTGGGTTCTCCCAACAAAGTGTTGCCGCACTCATCAAGGCCTTTTCTGGCGCCGTTGCCGGGGAGGCTAAGGACGTCTTCACAAGGGGAGTCCTTCTCAACCTTTCTCTTTACTTTGTTTTTAGTTTGCTTAGTTTCTTTTGCTTGGTTTTGTTTGCATCTTGTTATCAAAAACTCCAAAAAATTAGTTTAGTTTGGTTTGCTTTCTCTTATCAAAAACACAAAAAAATTAGTTCCTGCTCTAGTTGCTGGTCTGTTATTGTCTTGCTTTGTCATGCTTTCTATCAATGGATGGTTTCTTTGAAACTAGTTCTTACTGGAAAGGTGGGTTCACGGAAGAAGAAAAGTATTATTATAAGGAACACCCTTTGTCACAAAAAGGGAAACACTTATGGGAACAAATTGATAAATTGAATACTATTGCTAGAGAGGTGTGCTCTACTTATAATGTTACTTATTGCTTTGATAAATCTTGTTGCTGTAGGAGGTATAAGCACCTACCTTTTTAATGTGAGTATAATGATAATGTTACCATATCTTCTTATGTTAAAGGAAATTATGACTTTTATGATGTGGAACAAATTGAAAAATTTATTGCTTTCAAGGGTGCTTTTGAACTTGCTAGTTTGCTTGAAAATACCGATGACTCACCTTATGAATATGAGGTTTATTATATACTTAAATTTTGCTTTGATAATTACAAGGAAGAAAATGGCTATATTCTTGAATATTTTAATAGATGCTTTCCACAAATGGAAGAGACTAATGCCTTGCAGGAGCCTATGGAAGAAGAAATTGCTGAACCCGAAAGCTCGTTGGATGAAAAAGAGGAGAGTGATGAACAAAATGAGGAAGAATGGATTAGATACCCTTGCCTACCTTCTAATGAGAGTAACTCTTCATCCCTTACATTATTTGATTGTCCTCCATGCTTACCAAAGGAGGATGAATGTTATGTTCCTGTGGATTCTTTTGAAATATCTGCCATAGGTAAAACTTGTGATAATAGTTATGCTCCTGTTATCTATGATAATACTATATTTGTGCCTAACTTCGAAATGCATGGTACTAAGAAGTTTTTCTTAGAAATTTTTTATGATAAAGTGATACGTCGGAAACTTATCTATAATTTTTGATGCTCCATGCTTGTTTAGTATCTACTTTGCTTTATTTTTCTACACTTTGAGGTGCTTTTTACATGTTTTCTAGAACTAACCTATTAACAAGTTGTAACAGTGATAGATGCCTGTTTTCTTCTGTTTTTGGTTTCAGAAAAGTTAGTAAAGAAATATTCTCGGAATTGGACGGGACAAACGTCAAAGTCAATTACTTTCCATGGGGAACAAGAAGTCCAGAGGGGAGACTGGGAGGCCAGCCAGGGGGGGGGGGCAGAACCACCCTAGGCGCGGGTGGGCCCTAGCCCATGCCTGGCTAGGGTTTGCCTGCCCTGGTCGCCTCCTCGGCCTCCCCCTTTGCCTATAAGAAGCCCCTGATGCAGAAACTCTAGGCACCCGATCAAATATCCACGAAAACGTCTGTAGTCGCCGCCACCATCGTCCCTAGATCGGGGGGAACTGAAGTTCTTCCCGGCACCCTGCCGGAGGGGGGATCATCCCAGAGGCCTTCTCTCCGGTATGATGCGTGAGTAGTTCCACCTTGGACTATGTGTCCATGTAGTAGCTAGATGGTTATATCTCCTCCTTTGTGCTTTCATGTATAGATCTTGTGAGCTCCGTTCATGATCAAGATCTAATCTATTTGTAATCATGCATGTTGTGTTTGCGGGGATCCGATGGATATTGAGATTATTATGTTGGTTTGATTAATGGTTTTGTCTTTATGATTCTATCATGTTTGTGTTTTTTGTGATCTTGCATGCTCTCGTTACTAGTGGTTATCTTGGCCAAGTAGTTGCTAGTGACTCCAAGAGGGAGTATTTATGCCCGATAGTGGGTTCATGCCTCTAGTTTCCAAGGGAAGTGACAGAAATCTCTTCTGTTGTAGATGTGCTATTTCTACTAGGGAGAAAACAACGGTCTCTTGTTCATGGAACATGTGGACTGTTTACCTTACACACTTTGCTTAAAGCAGTTGTCTGTTGCTTGCAACTTAATACTGGAGGGGGGTCGGATGATAACCTGAAGGTGGACTTCTAGTCATAGATGAAGTTGGATGGCGGTCTATGTATCTTGTTGTATTGCACAATCGAATCTCATAGGATCTTTCTAACTAGTAATTGCATTGTTATGCCTTGCTCATTTCCTGTCAATTGCCCTGCTGTAATTTGTTTACCCTTCATGCCATGTTGTTTATCTAAGGAGAGCACCTCTAGTGAACTATGGACCCCGGTCCAAACTTTACCATTATTACATCCTCCATTGTTACTTGTTTACTTGTTGCAAACCATTACCTTCCACACCATACGTTTAATCCTTTGTTACAGCAAACCGGTGAGCTTGACAACCTTAATGATTCGTTGGGAAAAGTCTTGAGTTTGTGTTGTGCAGGTCTCCGCATTGCTTGCAACACCTGTGTGATGTTTCCTTCCTCCTTCTCGTTCGATAACCTCGGTCTCAACTGAGGGAAAACTTGTTGCTTGATTTTCATACCTTACGCTTGGTGTTACCAACGAAGTGCTCCACGTCAACCTGTCGAGCATCATCAAGGATTTTTCTGGCGCCGTTGCCGGGGAGGCTAAGGACGTCTTCACAAGGGGAGTCCTTCACTTCCTTTCTCTTTACTTTGTTTTTAGTTTTCTTTGTTTCTTTTGCTTGGTTTTGTTTGCCTCTTTCCAAAAAAAACCAAAACAAATTAGTCTAGTTTGGTTTGCCTTATTTATTAAAAAACACAAAAAATTAGTTCCTACTCGAGGTGCCACCCTGTTCTAGCTCACCATGTTGCTCCCCAAGTTCACCCAGAAAGATCTTTCAATAGGTAGTGGCTCCATAATTGGGAAAGATAATATTGAAGAATTCTTTAATTATGTTAGCAAGCATGAAGATATTAAGGATAAATCTATAGCAGAGCTTGCTCCTAATTATGAAATTTCTTCAGATTCTTTAGTTCATATGTTGGAGTCTAGGTTTGTTAGCCTTAAACCCTTCACACAGTTCTTGTTCCTAAAATTAAAAGAAGAAAAGAATGCTGAAAAAAGGGAATTCATCCTTGAAACTTTATTTAATGAATCCCATGATGTTGCTAGGGAAGCCAAAAAGGTCTTTCAGCATTTCAATATGCTAGGCTCAGATGTAGATGTTGTGGGTATGTCTGATAAAACTAAGCCTAAAGAAGAATTTAATATACCCATACCCTTTAAGCTTGTTGGAATGCATGAAGCCTTTGAAAAGAATTTTGATTAGATTGCTCCTGAAAATCTTTTTGATGAAAGTAGTAGAACAAAGAGAGATGAGAAGGGATCCTACAAAACCCATTTGGATGAGATACGTTTCATAGTTGAAGACTTTGCAAGTATGGATGTTAATGCTTCTTCATTTGAAAATACTTTATTCTTCTTGCTTCTTGTGCCTAACTTAAAGGCGTTAAAGAAAAGTACTTGTTGGGAGATAACCCAAGAGTTTCCTTGAGTCTTGGAAGTTATTACTTTAGTAATAACCTCTCCTTATCCTTTTTGTTTGCTTTTTGTGCCAAGAATGACCTCTAATGAGAGGGAAGTAAGATTTGGGGAGTTGCTGTCCTGAAACAGATTTCTATCCTCCACCAAAAAAAATCGTGAGGAGGCTCTGTAACTCGGATTGAGCTCAACATTTATGAATAAATCCCCCAGTATGTTATCTAACTTTTGTTAGTTCCTCACTTTTTGATTTTACCAACAGAAGATGTTCGAAAAAATCGATTTCTACCCGCTGGTCTGTTTTGACAGATTTCTGCCATTATTTGCATTTGCTTCTTGTTGATTCCTTTTTGAGTTCTCTTCAGGTAAATTGAGCTTTTTGAAGGAGTTTCTACAGTAGCTTGTGTTTTTAGTGAAAAGCCTTGATGTTTCAAAGCTTTGCCAGTGGTCTAATATCTTTTGAATAAGCTAATGTTGCTAATGAAGATTGTGTGAAGTTTTGTATGAAGGAAAAAATTTAGGTGTAAAGAGAGAATGATGTAATGAGATGAAGAATGGACAAAAGCTCAAGCTTGGGGATGCCACCATGGTGTCACCCCAATAAATATCCAAGAGGTACAAGCGTCAAAGCTTGGGGATGCCCAAAGCATCCCCTTCTTCATCAATAAAAAGCTCAGGTCTGTCTAGACACTTCGTTTTATTGTTTCATGCACAGTTGTGTTGTTCTTGGAGCGTCTTAGTTTTCGTTTGCTTTGCTTAGGTTGTTTCGTTTGCTTGAATAAAATAAGTTTGGACCCCCGTTCTCGCTGTGTTTTTTTGCAAATAAGTTTGCTTGGTGTTGGAAAGGAGTAGTAAGTTCTTGCTTGTAAGTGCAAGAGGAGCTTGCATTGACTGTGACTTAGACTTTAGCATGACATGCTAGGTGTTGTTTTAGCATTATGCTTAGTGATTATTGCTGTAGCATGTATTGTTCCAAAAAATTGGGATTTCTTAGTGTGCCTTGAAGAAATTATGCGTTGTTTTAGCATGCAAAAGTATAGTATTGTGGTATTCTCCTTTGATGTTTTGCTTGGGTTGACTTGGCACATGCTTACACCATGTTATGACTATGACAAGTCACCATTAGCCTCTATGATCATTTAGTACTTGACTTGTAGTACCACTCTTTGCTTTGATTAGTATGCTTTGTTGCATTGCATGATTATGGCCATTATGCTCTCTTAGTTGGTTGCTCCCAGTCTTTTGCTAGCCTCCACTTGTATGAGTAAGTTCTACTCATGCTTCCAACTCCCAAGAAACCAAGTTATTCCAAAGTGTCCACTATAAACTCCTATGCATGGTGTGTTACACCATTCCAAGTATATTCTTGTCTTCAACTATCTTCCAATTAAAAACTGATTTGTTATGTGAAAACTTAGTGATTAAAGCCCTCACAAACTTGATGGCACACTTTATTCTTTGCCCCTAATAAAATTGAACCATTGTGACAACTTTGTTGTATATGCTTGCGCTTATAAGTTGGAGTTAGCAGAACCGTGTTGTCATGGGGAACGTTTTCAACATTGCACTTGTACTTTTGTACTCAGTTGATATCATGATCTTTTGTCTATGGATGTTACCGGTGTGAAATGAAGTGGGAACTTGTAAGTCCATGGAGTTTGTATTCTGTGTTAGAGAAACGCCTGGGCCGCTAGCCTAAGCCATGCCTAATCATGGTGGAAACTTGCAGCATCACCATAGTGAGCTATCTATGAAGCATCCTCAATAAAAAGCTATGCATATGGTAAATAAAAAGATTGCTGAGATGCTCATTGTGTGCTTGCCTTATCATTTTGGTCATGGGAAAGCTCCTGTACCATGTGCAAGGGTTACCCAGTTGGCGGTTTTCAATGATATGCAAATACTTACAATGACAAGGACTTGCATGGGCCCTAAGTTGAATATCCATGAGGTGTAGCCCTCATATTCAAGGGACTTGAGATTGCCAACTTATACTTCGTCAAGCATATACTCCAGCTTTGCCACTTTAACCTTAACCACTTCAAGATGCTTATGATAGGGGCAATGAGGGCTGAAAGCTAACAAGTACCATAATTTTTGGAAGCTATTATTGAAACTTGTAATCCCTGCTTCCTTTAAAAAGGCGTTTCTTCCACCATTATTGAGTCTCCACCTTCTACCTTTAGGCACCATTAAGAGAGCATAGTTGTCATCTTGTGTGCAGTGTTCCAAAGCTTATTAATTGATGCATATTGTGATATTACTTGTTCATGTGCTATTTGTTTCTAGTCACCCTTGTGAACTTTGAAGGTGTCCTATGCATCTATATTGCTACTCTATGAGGGACAAGCCGATTGCCACTATGCTATGTTTTCTGTATGTGAAACAAACAAACATTTTCCAATGCATGTTATTCATGATCTTTGTTTGTAGCTTGCCATGTTGCATGCATAGTTACTATGTCCTACTATTAGAACTCCATCCTTTCATGCACATGTTTAGAGTTCTTTGATCCTAGCTTTCAATGCTTGCAAATGGTTGTGAGGGTGCATGTTCACCTCAAAAATTATTCTATTTATCACTTACCTACTCAAGGACGAGCAGGAGTTAAGCTTAGGGATGTTGATACGTCAGAAACGTATCTATAATTTTTTATGCTCCATGCTTGTTTAGTATCTACTTTGTTTTACTTGTCTACACTTTGAGGTGCTTTTTACATGTTTTCTGGTACTAACCTATTAACAAGTTGCAACAGTGCCAGATGCCTGTTTTCTGATGTTTTTGGTTTCAGAAAAGTTAGTAAAGAAATATTCTCGGAATTGGACGGGACAAACATCAAAGTCAATTACTTTCCGTGGGGAACAAGAAGTCCAGAGCGGAGCCCGGGAGGCCAGCCAGGGGGCCAGACCCATCCTAGGCGCGGGTGGGCCCTAGCCCACGCCTGGCTAGGGTTTGCCTGCCGTGGCCGCCTCCTCGGCCTCCCTCTTTGCCTATAAGAAGCCCTTCATGCAGAAACTCTGGGCACCCGATCAAATATCCACGAAACCGTTTGTAGTCGCCGCCACCATCATCCCTAGACCGGGGGGGATCTGAAGTTCTTCCCGGCACCCTGCTGGAGGGGAGATCATCCCGGAGGCCTTCTCTCTAGTATGATGCGTGAGTAGTTCCACCTTGGATTATGGGTACATTTAGTAGCTAGATGGTTGTATCTCCTCCTTTGTGCTTTCATGTATAGATCTTGTGAGCTCCGTTCATGATCAAGATCTAATCTATATGTAATCATGCATGTTGTGTTTGCGAGGATCCGATGGATATTGAGATTATTATGTTGGTTTGATTAATGGTTTTGTCTTTATGATTCTATCATGTCTGTGTTGTTTGTGATCTTGCATGCTCTCTGTTGCTAGTTGTTATCTTGTCCAAGTAGTTGCTAGTGACTCCAAGAGGGAGTATTTATGCTCGATAGTGGGTTCATTCCTCTAGTTTCCAAGGGAAGTGACAGAAATCTCTTCTGTTGTAGATGTGATGTTGCTACTAGGGAGAAAACAACAGTCTCTTTTTCATGGAACATGTGGACTGTTTACCTTACACACTTTGCTTAAAGCAGTTGTCTGTTGCTTGCAACTTAATACTGGAGGGGGTTCGGATGATAACCTGAAGGTGGACTTCTAGTCATAGATGTAGTTCGATGGCGGTCTATGTATCTTGTTGTATTGCCCAATCGAATCTCATAGGATCTTTCTAACTAGTAATTGCATTGTTATGCTTTGCTCAGTTCCTGTCAATTGCCCTGCTGTAATTTATTTACCCTTCATGCCATGTTGTTTATCTAAGGAGAGCACCTCTACTAAACTATGGACCCCGGTCCAATCTTTACCATTATTACATCCTCCATTGTTACTTGTTTACTTGCTGCAAACCATTACCTTCCACACCATATGTTTAATCCTTTGTTACAGCAAACCAGTGAGCTTGACAACCTCACTGATTCATTGGGCAAAGTATTGAGTTTGTGTTGTGCAGGTCTTCGCGTTGCTTGGAACATCTGTGTGACGTTTCCTTCCTCCTTCTGGTTCGATAACCTCGGTCTCAACTGAGGGAAAACTTGCTGCTTGCTCTTCATACCTTACGATTGGGGTTACCAACGAAGTGCTCCACGTCAACCTGTCGAGCATCATCATAAAGCTCTAGATGATGGTCCTATATTGAATGATCAGTCACCCTATTATAAAATTGTTAAAAGTGGGTTTGAAGGTTTTAATGCCACTATTTTTTTAGCTTGATAGAAATTATGTGTTTGTGGATCATGAAAAGCATGCTTTATGTGATAGTTATATTGTTGAGTTTATTCATGATGCTACTGAAAGTTATTATGAGAGATAGAAACATGGTCTTATGTGTCTCAACAATATCAAGTTTCCCTTCTTTATGTTGAAAATCTTGAAGTTGCACTTGTTTTGCTTTCCTATGCTTGTTGCTTTGTGCTTATTTGATTTATTTTCTTACAAGATTCCTATGCATAGGAATTGGGTTAGACTTAAATGTGTTTTGAATTTGCTTCTTGATGTTCTCTTTTACTTCAATTCATATTTCTTATGTGAGCTTCTTCTCAAACTATCAAGCCTAACTTAAAGGCGTTAAAGAAAAGTACTTGTTGGGAGATAACCCAAGAGTTTTCTTGAGTCTTGGAAGGTATTACTTTAGTAATGACCTCTTATTATCCTTTTTGTTTGCTTTTTTGCCAAAAATGACCTCTAATGAGAGGGAAGTAAGATTTGGAGAATTGTTGTCCCGAAACAGATTTATGTCCTCCACCATAAAAATACGTGAGGAGTCTCTGTAAGTCGGATTGAGCTGAAAATTTACAAATAAATCCCCTAGTATGTTACCTAACTTTCATTAGTTTAACACGTTTTGATTTGAGCAACAGAAGGTCTTCGAAAAAAATCAGTTTGTATCTTCTCGTCTGTTTTGACAGATTTCTGCCATTATTTGCATTTGCTTCTTATTGATTCATTTTTGGGAAATTGAGCTTTTTGAAGGAGTTGCTACAGTAGATTGTGTTTTTAGTGAAAGTTTTGATGTTCTAAAGCTAAACCCAAGGGTCTATTATCTTTTGAATACACTAATGTTGCTAATGAAGATTGTGTGAAGTTTTGTATGAAGGAAAAATTTCAGGTGTAGAGAGAGAATGATGTAATAAGATGAAGAATGGACAAAAGCTCAAGCTTGGGGATGCCACCCCGGTGTCACCCCAAGAAATATCCAAGAGGTACAAGCGTCAAAGCTTGGGGATGCCCAAGTGATACGTCAGAAACGTATCTATATTTTTTGATGTTCCATGTTTGTTTAGTATCTAATTTGCTTTGCTTTGTCTACACTTTGAGGTGTTTTTATACCTTTTCTGGAACTAACCTATTAACAAGTTGCCACAGTGCCAGTTGCCTGTTTTCTTCTGTTTTTGGTTCCAGAAAGGCAAAAAATCAATATTCTCGGAATTGGACGGGACAAAAGCCAAAGTCAATATTTTACCATGAGGGACACGAATCCAGAAGATGAGACAGAGAGGCAAGCCAGGGCGGCCAATAAAGGGAATATGCCCTGAGAGGCAATAATAAAGTGTTTATTATGTGTATTCCAAGTATATGATAGATGTTTATTTTGCATGCTATAATTGTATTAATACGGAAACGTTAATACATGTGTGTTTAATAAACAAACATAAAGTTCCTAGTTATGCCTCTCTCATAAACTAGCTCGTTGATTAACAAGATGATCAAGGTTTCCTGATCATGGACATTGGATGTTGTTAATAACGGGATCACAACATTAGTGTAATGGTGTGATGAACATTCATCCGAAGTATAGCATTACGATCAAAGTCATTGAGTTTATATTGCTATAACAACTTACGAAGTGATCCTAATCCTTAGACCATGAGATCATGTCAATCACTAACACCGGAAGAGTTTCTTGATAACATCAAACGTCACACCGTAACAGGGTGATTATAAAGATGGATTCAGAACTAATAAAGTGTTATGTTGAGGCTCATGGATCGAGAGTGGAATTTGTTCATCCCGATGACGGATAGATATACTCTGGGCCCTCTCGGTGATATCACATTGATTAGCTTGCAAGCAAGTGATTTGATCACTAGAATGTTATATCACGGGAACAAGAAAAGAGTGCATGTCGGTAACAAGATCAAACTAGGTATGGAGATACCGATGATCGAATCTCGGACATGTAATATATCGTGAAACAAAGGGATTAAGATACTAGCGTAAAAGGTTCCGACGATCACAAGAAAGTCATCGTTGAATGTGTGGGAGTCAGTATGGGTCTCCAGATCCTGCTTCTGATTATTGATCCGAGAGGGGTCTCGATCATGTCCGCATTATTCATGAACCGTAGGGTGACACACTTAAGAGACACCGACATCCAATTGGAGCAAATGTTTCATGCCGAAAGAATGAACAAGCGCAGGAATTTATTTCACTAGATACCGAAACAGGTTTTCGGGTGAAATTGCATAAAGTGGTTATGCATGTGAAATGGAATTCTAGCAAGGGGTTATTTGTGAATGTTTGTCATTAAAGTAATTGACAAAATTCTGAATAAAATAAAAGAGTTTTATTTAATGAGAGTTTGCATTAAATTTGGTGGAAATTTAATGGGAATTTGAGTGGACTTTTGAGTGGAGGAATTTTAAAGGGCATTTTGTGAGTGGAGTGTCCACCCACATGAATGAAGGAGGGGAGGGGCAGCCCCCATGGCCGGCGGCCACCCCCTTGGGTGCCCCCCTCCTCCTATAAAAGGAGCCCCCCTCCTCACTTGTCTCTCACACCTCCTCGTGAAGGATCTCTCTCCCCCTCTAGAATTTATCCCCCATGGTCTCGGACTAGCGAGATACATGTTCCCGGTGGCTATTCGGCAAGAAAGAGTTGTGCTTCCGCTGCATCGCTGGAGCGAGGAGGCGGAGGTTGCTCGGTGCCTCGAACGTGTGTGCGAGCACGGATGCGCTGCTGATTTGCGGCGCTAGGACTTCCTCTCGATCTTGAGATCGGCAAGAGAACGCCTACATCAACCACGAGTTGAACTCGTTAAGCTTTGTCGGTCTTCAAGGGTATGTTCTCTACGGATATACATCCGCCCGTTGTTTGTATCTATTAGATAGATCTTGGTACATAGTTCACATCGTAGGAAAATTTTTGTTTTCTATGCTGCGAACCCTACAGTGGTATCAGAGCCGGATCTATGCGTAGATACTTTACACGGGTAGTACACATATGAGTATGTGGGCGATGATGATCATGTTGTTGCTCCTTTGTTGTAATTTTGGATATTGGTGGCATAGTGGGATGAAGCGGCCCGGACAAACTTTACATGTCCTCGCACATGAGACCTGTTCCACGCTTGACATGCAACTAGTTTGCATAAGTGGCTAGCGGGTGTCTGTCTCTCCTACTATAGTCAATATCTATTTTGCAAGCGAGTTGTCAACAATTTGGTTATCCTCGTTGTGGTTCATGTTCATAGGTAAGAACGGTTCTATCTCGAAAGCCCTAAGCCACGTAAAACTTGCAATGGATAAATTAGAGGCGTCTAGTTTAGATTGTTGTTGGGCTAGTGTTATGATATGGTAGTGTTGTAAGTAGAAGTATGAGATGATACTCTTACAACACACATAGCGTGTAAAATCCATAGACCTTGGATTTACACATATAGGTATGATAGTGGTATGATAGTGATCATACCACGATGCACATGATAGAGATCATCTGCGGGAACCATATCATTTCAGTAATAAAAATATGATGTTTGATAGCATCTTATATTGCTTGTTTAGCGCTTTGTTAGCATAATAAGATGATCCCTCATTTAAATATCAAGATAAGAATGTGTTCTTCCTTTAGTATGCACCGATTATGTTTTCGTCGCTCCAAGACATCACGTGATGATCGGGTGTTCTTGGATCCACGACCATATTTCGGGTGTAAAACAGTTACACACGCGAATACTAAGGTTCTAACTTGGCGAGCCTAGCATGTACAGACATGGCCTCGGAACACGGACCGAAAGGTTAAGCATGAGTCATATAGTTGATATGATGCCCATTTGATGCTCGCCTTTGAAGCTATACCGACTCACGTGATGATCGGACTTGGTGTAGTGGATTTGGTTCATGTAATCACCAAAAAGGCACGAGGGATGTCGTTTTTGAGTGGGAGTTCATTCGTAATATGGATTAGTTGAACTCAATCTATCATACACTTAGTCTAAACTTTACAAATTCTGTTGTAGATGGCACCACCTGCTTTTAATTTCAATGTGTTCATGGAGAAAGAGAAACTAGCAACGAACGGTAGCAACTTTACCGAATGGGCCATGAATTTGAGGATTCTCCTCTCTGCTGCACAAAAGCAATATGTGCTAGAAGCGCCGTTAGGCCCCCCACCTTTTGATGATGCCCCTAACGAGGAGAAGAATGTCTATCAGACTCGTCAGGAGGACCACAACTTAGTTCATTGCGGCATATTGTATGGGCTAGAGCCGGAACTTCGAAAGCGTTTCGAAAACGGCAATGCATTTGATACAATGGGTGAGTTGAAAATGATTTTCGACACACATGCTGCTGTAGAGAGCTACAACGCTTCAGAAAAGTTCTTTAGCTGCATGATGGAAGAGCACAGCTCCGTTAGTGAGCATGTACTCAAGATGTCGGGTTACGCCGATAAGCTTGTGTCCTTGGGAATATCGATTCCCATTGACTTAGGCATCCATCGTGTTCTGCAGTCTCTGCCACCTAGCTATAAGAGCTTCGTGATGAACTATAATATGCAAGGCATGAAGAAGTCTCTCCCCGAGCTTCTGTCAATGCTTAAAACTGCAGAAGTGGAGGTCAAAAAGGAACATCAAGTGTTGATGATCAATAGGAACACTGGTTTCAAGAAAGACAAGAAGGGAAAACGGAAGGGAAGTAAGGGCGGCAAGCCTGTTGTCGCGCCTGAAAAGAAACCCCGAGTTGGACCTAAGTCTGATTCCGAGTGCTACTATTGTAAGGGGACTGGCCACTGGAAGCACAACTGCCCCAAGTATCTGGCAGACAAGAAGGCCGGCAAGGCAAACAAAGGTATATATGATATACATGTTATTGATGTGTACTTGACTAGTGCTCGCAGTAGCACCTGGGTATTTGATACCGGTTCAGTTGCTAATATTTGTAACTCGAATCAGGGGCTGCAGAACAAGCGACCGCTAGTAAGGGGTGAGGTCAAGATGCGTGTCGGCAATGGATCAAGCGTTGATGTGATCGCCGTCGGAACGCTGCCTCTCCACTTGCCGTCGGGATTAGTTATAAACTTGAATAAATGTTATCTGGTGCCTGCACTGAGCATGAACATTGTATCTGGATCGTGTTTGATGCGAAGTGGTTATTCATTTAAATCCGAGAACAATGGCTGTTCCATTTATATGAATGAAATCTTTTATGGTCATGCACCGATGATGAATGGTTTATTTCTATTAGATCTCGATGATAATGTTACACATATTCATAATGTTGATGCTAAAAGGATTAAACTTAATGATGATATATCCGCATATATGTGGCACTGCCGTCTAGGTCATATTGGCGTTAAACGCATGAAGAAGCTCCATTCGGATGGACTTTTGGAATCACTTGATTATGAATCATTTGATACATGTGAGCCATGCCTTATGGGCAAGATGACTATAACACCGTTTTTCGGTTCAATGGAACGGGCGACAGATTTATTGGAAATCATACATTCTGATGTATGTGGTCCAATGAGTGTGTCGACGCGAGGTGGATATCGTTATTTTGTTACTTTCACGGATGATTTGAGTAGATACGGTTATATCTACTTGATGAAACACAAGTCTGAAACCTTTGAAAAGTTCAAGGAATTTCAGAATGAAGTGGAAAATCATCGTAATAGAAAGATCAAATTTCTACGGTCCGACCGTGGAGGTGAGTATCTAAGTTACGAGTTTAGCACTCACATGAAAGAGTGTGGAATTGTTTCGCAACTCACACCTGCCGGAACACCACAGCGAAATGGTGTGTCGGAATGTCGTAATCGTACTTTATTAGATATGGTTCGATCTATGATGTCTCTGACGGACTTGCCGTTGTCATTTTGGGGTTATGCACTAGAAACTGCTGCATTCACTTTAAATCGGGCACCATCTAAATCCGTTGAAAAGACACCGTATGAATTGTGGTTTGGAAACAAACCTAAGCTGTCATTTCTTAAAGTTTGGGGATGTGATGTTTATGTGAAGAAACTTCAACCGGATAAACTCGAACTCAAAGCGGAAAAATGCGTCTTCATAGGATACCCTAAAGAAACTATTGGGTATTCCTTCTATCACAGATCCGAGGGCAAGGTTTTTGTTGCCAAAAATGGATCCTTTCTAGAGAAAGAGTTTCTCGCGAAAGGTGTGAGTAGTCGGAAGGTAGAACTCGAAGAGGTTGTGGAACCTTCTCTTCAAAGTATGGCGAGTAGCACAGCGCCGGAAGTTGTTCCGGAGTTGGCTCCACCTGTTGAAGAGGGAACTAATGATAATGATCATGAAACTCCGAAAGAGAGTACTACCGAACCTCGCAGGTCAAACAAGACGCGTGCAGCTCCCGAGCTGTACGGAAATCCTGTCATGAATTTCATGGTTGATGAAAATGATGACCCTGCGACGTATGAAGAAGCGATGATGAGCCCGGATTCCAACAAATGGTTAGAAGCCATGAAATCCGAGATGGAATCCATGTATGAAAATCAAGTTTGGAACTTGGTGGAATTACCTCACGACCGAAAGGCCGTGGAGAACAAATGGATTTTCAAAAGGAAAACTGATGCTGATGGTAATGTGACCGTCTATAAAGCTCGACTTGTCGCAAAGGGGTTTCAACAAATTCAAGGAGTTGACTACGATGAGACATTCTCTCCCGTAGCGATGCTAAAGTCAGTTAGGATTATGTTAGCAATTGCTGCATATTTCGATTCTGAGATATGGCAGATGGATGTCAAAACCGCGTTTCTCAATGGTAATATTGAAGAAGAGTTGTATATGATACAACCAAAGGGTTTTGTCGATCCTAAGAATGCTAACAAGGTGTGCAAGCTTCAGGGATCCATCTATGGATTGAAGCAAGCATCACGAAGTTGGAATCTCCGCTTTGATGAGGTGATCAAAGAGTTTGGATTTGTCCAAACTTATGGAGAAGCTTGTATTTACAAGAAAGTGAGTGGGAGCAATGTGGCATTTCTGATTTTATATGTGGATGACATATTATTGATCGGAAATGATATAGATCTTTTAAACAGTGTTAAAAGTTATCTAAACAACAAATTTTCAATGAAGGACCTAGGTGAAGCGTCATACATATTAGGCATAAAGATCTATAGAGATAGATCTAGGCACCTAATAGGGCTATCGCAAAGTACATACCTTGATAAGATTTTAAAGAAGTTTAAAATGGACGGAAGTAAGAAGGGGTTCTTACCTATGTTGCAAGGCAAGACATTGAGTAAGACTCAAAGTCCGGCTTCGGCAGAAGAAAGAGAGATAATGGACAAAGTCCCCTATGCTTCAGCCATAGGCTCTATAATGTACGCCATGCTATGTACAAGACCGGATGTGGCACATGCTATTAGTTTGACTAGTAGGTACCAATCGGATCCAGGTTCAGAACACTGGATAGCGGTCAAGAATATCCTTAAGTACTTACGAAGAACTAAGGATATGTTTCTTGTATACGGAGGTGAAGAAGAGCTCGTCGCTAAGTGTTATGTCGACGCTAGCTTTGACACCAATCCGGATGACTCTAAGTCTCAATCCGGATACATATTTCTCATGAATGGCGGAGCGGTTAGTTGGAGGAGCTCCAAACAACCTGTGGTAGCGGGATCAACAACGGAGGCCGAATATGTTGCTGCTTCAGAAGCGGCTCAGGAAGCAGTTTGGATGAAGGAGTTCATATCTGAACTAGGAGTGGTGGCAAACGCGTTGGACCCAATGGTGATCTATTGTGACAACAATGGTGCCATTGCCAATGCCAAAGAGCCAAGGTCTCACAAGCATTCCAAGCATATTAAGCGCCGGTTTCACTCCATCCGCGAGCATGTCAAGGATGGAGATATAAAGATTTGTAAAGTACATACGGATCTCAATGTAGCAGATCCGTTGACTAAAACTCTCCCTAGAGCAAAACATGATCAACACCAGAACTCAATGGGTGTTAGATTTATCACTATGTAACTAGATTATTGTCTCTAGTGCAAGTGGGAGACTGAAGGGAATATGCCCTGAGAGGCAATAATAAAGTGTTTATTATGTGTATTCCAAGTATATGATAGATGTTTATTTTGCATGATATAATTGTATTAATATGGAAACGTTAATACATGTGTGTTTAATAAACAAACAGAAAGTTCCTAGTTATGCCTCTCTCATAAACTAGCTCGTTGATTAACAAGATGATCAAGGTTTCCTGATCATGGACATTGGATGTTGTTAATAACGGGATCACAACATTAGTGTAATGGTGTGATGAACATTCATACGATGTATAGCATTACAATCAAAGTCATTGAGTTTATATTGCTATAACAACTTACGAAGTGATCCTAATCTTTAGACCATGAGATCATGTCAATCACTAACACCGGAAGAGTTTCTTGATAACATCAAACGTCACACCGTAACAGGGTGATTATAAAGATGGATTCAGAACTAATAAAGTGTTATGTTGAGGCTCATGGATCGAGAGTGGAATTTGTTCATCCCGATGACGGATAGATATACTCTGGGCCCTCTCGGTGATATCACATTGATTAGCTTGCAAGCAAGTGATTTGATCACTAGAATGTTATATCACGGGAACAAGAAAAGAGTGCATGTCGGTAACAAGATCAAACTAGGTATGGAGATACCGATGATCGAATCTCGGACATGTAATATATCGTGAAACAAAGGGATTAAGATACTAGCATAAAAGGTTCCGACGATCATAAGAAAGTCATCGTTGAATGTGTGGGAGTCAGTATGGGTCTCCAGATCCCGCTTCTGATTATTGATCCGAGAGGGGTCTCGATCATGTACGCATTATTCACGAACCGTATGGTGACACACTTAAGAGACACCGACATCCAATTGGAGCAAATGTTTCATGCCGAAAGAATGAACAAGCGCAGGAATTTATTTCACTAGATACCGAAACAGGTTTTCGGGTGAAATTGCATAAAGTGGTTATGCATGTGAAATGGAATTCTAGCAAGGGGTTATTTGTGAATGTTTGTAATTAAAGTAATTGAAAAAATTCTGAATAAAATAAAAGAGTTTTATTTAATGAGAGTTTGCATTAAATTTGGTGGAAATTTAATGGGAATTTGAGTGGACTTCTGAGTGGAGGAATTTTAAAGGGCATTTTGTGAGTGGAGTGTCCACCCACATGAATTAAGGAGGGGAGGGGGCAGCCCCCATGGCCGGCGGCCACCCCCTTGGGTGCCCCCCCTCCTCCTATAAAAGGAGCCCCCCTCCTCACTTGTCTCTCACACGTCCTCGTGAAGGATCTCTCTCCCCCTCTAGAATTTATCCCCCATGGTCTCGGACTAGCGAGATACATGTTCCCGGTGGCTATTCAGCAAGAAAGAGTTGTGCTTCCGCTGCATCGCTGGAGCGAGGAGGCGGAGGTTGCTCGGTGCCTCGAACGTGTGTGCGAGCACGGATGCGCTGCTGATTTGCGGCGCTAGGACTTCCTCTCGATCTTGAGATCGGCAAGAGAACGCCTACATCAACCACGAGTTGAACTCGTTAAGCTTTGTCGGTCTTCAATGGTATGTTCTCTACGGATATACATCCGCCCGTTGTTTGTATCTAGTAGATAGATCCTGGTACATAGTTCACATCGTAGGAAATTTTTTTTTTCTATGCTGCGAACCCTACAGCCAAACCGGCTAGGCGCGACCAGGGGTGGGCCCGCGCCTAGGAAGGGTGTGGCCCCCTGGTCGCCTCCCAGCATCGCCTTTCGCCTATAACAAGCCCCCGGGGAGAAAACCCTAAATAATCCATCATACTTGCAGAAAAAGTTCCGCTGCACCGCCGCCACCGAACGGGATATTCGGGGGATAGAAAATCTCTGTTCCGGCACCCTGCCGGGACGGGGAAGTTCCCCCAGAGCCATCTCCATCGATCTCCATCGCCATCTTCATCACCGTTGCTGATTCCCATGATGAGAAGGGAGTAGTTCTTCCTCGAGGCTAAGGGCTCTACCGGTAGCTATGTGTTCATCTCTCTCTCTATGCATGATCTTGTGGCCATGAGCTTTGTAATCAAGTAGATCTACCTTGCTACTCAAGTGCTTCATTAGATCTCTGCTCTCCCCATGCGTGTGAAAGTGACAGCGTGCACGCCATGGTGGCACTTATGCTTGAGTCTACATAAATACTCTTTGTGCTTTAATAGATCTATGCTTTTCCCCACTTGTGTGAAAGTGACAGCGGGCATACCATGTGTGTGGCACTTTGGCTAGATTGAATATTTGTTATGAGTTATATTTGGAGTTGGATGTCTCTATGAAATTGTGGTGTTTATTGGAACCTTCTAGCACTCAAGGTGATAGTGTGGGGTTATCTAGATTGGGGAAGGTGGACTTTGAGGTGTGTTGTTATAGCCCTACCATGGATTAGAGTGTCCAACTGGAGAGTAGTTAAGAGTAGTACCATGAAGAGAGGATATTTATATGAGAGAGTGTTCACTAGTGAAAGTATGATCACTAGGCCTTGTTTCTAAGCATTAAAACACCGTTTGCTACTAGATCTGTTGCATGTTTGCTTGCTTCCTTCTTGTTGCCTTTAGTCATTACCTCACCGTCAAGCTATTTTCTGGCACCGTTACCACTTGTATTTCACTATCTCTTCGCCGAACTAGTGCACCTATACACCTGACAAGTGTATTGGGTGTGTTGGGGACACAAGATACTTCTTGTATCTTGATTGCAGGGTTGCTTGAGAGGGAATACCTTTGACCACTTCCTCTCTGAGTTCGATAAACCTTGGGTAATCCACTTAAGGGAAACTTGCAGCTGTTCTACAAACCTCTGCACTTGGAGGCCCCACAAATGTCTACAAGAATAGAAGTGCGTAGACATCACCAAGGCATCCCCTCCTTCATTAATAAAAAGCTCAGGTCTTTCTAGACACTTCGTTTTTATTGTTTCATGCACTGTTGTGTTGTTCTTGGAGCGTCTTAGTTTTTGTTTGCTTTGCTTAGTTTGTTTAGTTTGCTTCAATAAAGTAGTTTGGACTCTCTCACTACTAGAGAAAAGCCTATGCGAGGCGCACCTAAAAGCTTATGCGTATGCGCCTCTAGCTTCAAGCCTCGGGTATTTTTTATGCGAGGCGCATATCAATATGCGCCACGCATATGTGAAGTATAGGAGGCGCATATCATATGCGCCTTACAATGCGCCTCGTATATTTATAGTATATGCGCCTCCTATAGTATCCTATATGCGCCTTCGGTAATATTTTCGAAATTCAAGTTTTACAGACCACTATAAATAATAATATACAGATATTCAAATATACAATATAGTCCAGAATACAGTATAAAGAGCACAAATTTTTTCAGAAACTTGCAAGTTGCCAAAGCATAATAGAACCAACATGAATACAATACATTACACATCAATCATGACATACAAGTTCATACATCAAGTGTTTGTGCCACAAGTTCACACCTCCGAGTACAAGTTCACAATCACATTACACCTTCGAGTACAAGTTTACAATCACATTACAACTCCAACGGTGTAGCTCTACCTAGATGAAGTAGAACACATAACCTACCATGAAGAGCAACAAGGTGGTGATCACGAGGAAGTTCCTCCACTTCTTCCTTCCATGCCTCCTCCACTTCTCTTCCGCCACCTCTCTACTCTCATAGCCTTGGTAGTTGTTGCCCGAGAAGTTGTTCACTTGCTTCTGGCAGTCTTTCCACTCCTCGTACACACCTGGAACCCGACCGACGTACACGACATAACACCTTGGCATCTCCTACACATAATAAAGATGATATTACTTATGTCAGTGGAAAGCAATAGCTAGCAGTTCACAAGATAGAATCATGCATATATATATATATGGGTGCAACAAAATGTAAGAAATCATGTTCTAATCATCGGCATTTCGAAGAAAGACCAAAAAAAATCAAACCAAGAATGACTTGGATTAGTACCTCATACTTAGGTTGGGCACGGAAATAATAATAATGCTCGTTGTTCGATCTTGTGCGTCAAGTAGAATGTATATGCCCAAATTACTAGTCTACTTGGCACACCAGATCCGCCATAACATGTTCTAATCATCGACATTTCGAAGAAAGACAAAGAAAGCAAACCACAAGAAGTAGGTAAGCAATGACAAATGAAAAGCAACAAGCACTTAAAATAGTTCGTAATACAAATAACTAGCTAGTGTCTCTCACAATCAAGTTCAACGGTTGACGAAACATATTCTAGAGGTTTTGCTAGGCGAGTTTAACATAGTGATAAGAGGTTACAACACGAGTTCGGAACTAACAGCTAGGTACCCAGGCAATGCAATCATGAAGTCTTCTTCGGCTCTTGAGTCGGCTTTGGGGGGCATTGATGAAGCCCGACCGAGTTTTCGCCATTTGCATGAACATCCTGCCGTCACCCTGCTGCGCTAAGCGTTCGTCTATCTTCCTGTTGGACGGTGTATAGCCGCCGTAGAAGGTGCCTCCGGTTTTTATGACTCCCTGGTACATGATTGTCGCGATCTCCTCCTGGATGTGGAAGAAGTGTTGCCTGAGGTTGCGAGCCTGTATGCATGCAAGCTTTTCAGCCCACTTCACGAGGTCAGATGGCAGCGTTTTGGTCTCCATGTATTGAAGAACGCCTTCATGTGGTAAAGGGCGTAGAAGGCATCCTTACCACTGCCAGGCGGCTTCTTGACGCAGGTAAACTTCGTCGTGTGGCGGAACACGTGCGCGCCGAACTTTACATGTGGCCTTGCCGGTTTGACGCCTCCCGCTGCGACGTAGCCGGTGAGAGCGCCATCAAGAATTTTCTTGATATTGGTGTAGTTTTTTTGGATCGCACTGTTTGAGTCGAGGTACAAGGCTGTTGAGTGTTTCAAATTCAAGCTTATGAGCACACAGCCTGTCCGATCATCCTCCGTGATGGGATGGTAGGGAAGGAGAATCACATCCTTGTCTGAGTATGTTTGCAGGAAGTTTGAGAGGTAGTCGGTCGCCAGATCTATGGCCTCAGCATCTTTCAGGACGGCGTCACGCATGAAGTAGGGATCCACTATCTGGATGCCCGGGATCTTGTCTCTGGTGATCTCCATGGCCATATTGAGGGAGAACAGCCGGACCAGGGTATTGTGCAGTCGAAACCCGTTCAACATGTCAAACAGGTCGGTATGCCGCACGTAGAAGATATCCCCGGGGGGTACAGTGACGAAGCACGGCATATGAGAAGGCACCTTAGCCTTGAAAACGAGGTACGACTGATCGTTGTCGCGAATGCAGCACTGCTCAATTGTGAGACAGCCATAATGAATACTACGCATATGCGAGCCTGCGACCTCGAGCATCGATTTACACATCATCGGTACACCTGCCACATGCTGCTGATTCCTGGCTTGCCCCACAGCGCCGTCCCGGAAAAGAGGATTTGGATCCTGGCCCCGATCACCCTTAGGCTTCCTTTTGCGACCCTTCTTGCTCTTTACGGCTTCGTCCACTGTGTTCACCTCACCGACCGTCTTATGGAGGGTGCCGGGGCTGATCAAAGGAACTACTGGCCTTGGAGGCTCGGTGAAGGGGACAGGTGGCGGCGTCTCCTGACTAGTTGGGAAGAGACGCACCTTGCAAGGGGGTTTCGCTGTGGTTGGGTCTCGGCAACTTGATGTGTGCCTGATGGTCCCGGCTCATACAAATCAGAAAACCTTGTGTTAACAAACTGGTCACCGTAGTTCGGGTCAATTTCTCCATCATCATCATCGGGATTCTGTGCCATGTTGTCCAAGTCTCCCATCTCGAAGTCTTCATCATATGCTGGTTGTGCTGCCTCTAGGGTGATGTTGAGCTGGTCCTCTGTCCCCAAACGGATCTGGCTCTTCGGCCACAGGTACAAGTAGCCGAAGCCGGTATTGAGGACCGCTGCCGTGTCCTCATCATCCCATCCTTGAGGTTGAGAGGGAGGTTCCACTTGCTCGTAGCCCGGAAGCACCATACTGTATTTGACCCTCATCATGTCAGGTGGCATTGTGACATTGTGCATTTTGCGGTTCTCTGGTTGAACAATAGTACCCTTGGCAACATCCATCAACTGGCCGCCCACCCAGTGCATTAGAGTGCAAGGAGTGTCTCCCTGCGAAAGATCGACATGTAGGCCGAGCGTTAGAAAAACAGAGATCAAGTCATCGGTGTGGTTGAGCCTCCCAACTCTCGCTTTAATTAGTTAGTTACCTTGAGGGCGTCAAACTCGGCCAATGTCGAGGCACCGACGCCGACAGGCTTGACCACGCAAGTGGCGGAGTGGCTGCCTGATGGCACGGTGGTGCGGGCCGGCGCCTTCGCCGCAGTGGGCAAGTTAAGCTCCGGAGCTAGAGGAGTCTCCACCACCACCGGCCCTGCTGGAGGAGTCACCAATGCCTCCGGCCGCGCCACATTGTCCGATTCAGCGCTGTTGAGGTTGGGAACCGGTGGCGGCCCCCGTTTACCACCCTTCTGCCACTTGTTGTACTTTTCCATGTAGACGGGAAGGATGGTGTTGAGCTTCTCGTTCACTTGTGACTGGACTTGTGTCTGGACTTGTTCTTGGAACTTTGTCTCGGCAGCCGACACAGCCTTGTTCACGGCATCTTGGATTATATTTGGAAAGGCTTCCACCTGTTCCCTTAGGAGTTTTACCTCGACGCTTTCGGCCTTCTTGCCCTTCCGCTCCGGGGTGCCATAGTACTCGGACCATGATATGCCGCCAAAGCCGACCACGCGACCAGCCGACGGGGCCGCCAGGGGATCGACACTCTTGGTCCGGTTCAGCGCCCTATTAAAAGTGGTGTCCCACTTGGCGACAGGCGGTGGCGCTGACCCCTGGGATGAGGAGCTCCTACACTCCTCGTCCTGCGCACAAGGAACGCGAAGCATTTGATCAGAAAACTGGACTTCATTGATTAATCATGAATGCAATTAATCGACTTGCATGCAAACTACTTACATATTTTTGCATGAAGTCCTTCACCCTCGGAGCAAAGGGGCCGGCGGGCTCCGAAGAATAATCAGAACCCCCTTTCGGCTTGGCAAACCGGGCCCTGACGAAGTTCTTTGCCTGCTCCTCCTTTATGTCGTCAAAGGGACGTGTCAACCCCTTTGCACGAGCGTCGGCGACCTCCTTATCCCATTTTGGCCTCGCGGCTCTATAACCGCCGGAGCCGAGATGGTGGGTACCAATGTTTCGGGATCTCATATTCTTGCCCTTCTCAGTCCTGGCCTTGCCCAAGGCGGAGTTACATCTGGCCTTGAGCACATTGTAGTCTTCTTCCTTGACCAGAGGCTCCTTCTTGACGAGCTCTGGATAACTTAGCTTCTCCTCGAAAATCAGATTCTTCACCCGAGCCTTCCAATTTGACAGGGCCTTGGTCATCCTCCCGAGGGCATACTTGTTCACCGGATTCCCTTTGAGATTGTCATTATTATACTTGTTTTCCTCATCACCCGGGAACGCGTATCTTGCGTGCAGCTTCCGGAAAAGCTGGATGAGGAAACCCTTGTTCTCTTCGGCCTTCAGGTTCTCCATGTTGATCGTGACGGTGTTCCAGAGGATTGTCGCGAGCTGGTTAGAGTAACCCCCAACAAATTCTTCTGGATCCAAAGGCGCACCTTTAGGGCTCACGCTTGTGATGATGGACCTTTTGAGGTCGACCACGATCGGGGTCCGATCCTTCCGAGAATTCTTCGATGCGCTACCACCGTCTGTATTAGCTTCACCGCCGCCATCAGTGGTAGTGGTGTCGCCATCGGCGTCCCCCATCTCCTCATTGCCCGACGAGGTATCCTCGTCCTCCTCCATCTCGTCGTCCCGCGGAACAAATTCCGGGGCCTCTAGGGATTCCATCTCTGCCTGCTGCTCCCAAAAGGGCTTCTGGCTAGAAGGGCCCGGATCCGACATTTATAAACACACAAATAAATGAAACTAATAAGCACAAAAATTCACAGAAAATTTTGGCATGAACTTTGCTAATTTTCTATGTCTAGGAGTGCCAGAAATTCGCCAGAACGGAAATGAATCAACATTCCGGCGAAACATTGGCAACTCAAAAAGAAAAACCTGCACAAAAAATCCTAAATAGAAATAAACACAGCCATTTTGCTGCCAGCATACACAAACACAACCAGCAGAACATCAAGTTTCTATTTGAGTTGCATTATGAATGACAAAGTGTAGACATACAACGCACAAATAAAAGGGTAAACTGGAATCTGCAAGTGTCGCTGCCAGAAAGGAGAATCAGACCTCCCTCCCCCCTCAGATCACACAACAGGGATATCCAACACCAGGTGCATAATCTCAACGGAGATACCCACAAGCAAACCAAACTTCCTACAGATTTGAAAACTTATTCACAACAGGTTATTCACATGAAAACTTATTCACAGCAGGTTATTCACATGAAAACTTATTCACAGCAGGTTATTCACATGAAAACTTATTCACAGTAGGTTATTCACATGAAAACTTACTGCAGCAGGTTATTCACATGAAAACTTATTCACAGCAGGTTTTCTTGATTTGCATGCATCTAGACTATGTACACTGGTTGATGCAGATCCCAGGGGTAAAACCTCATTCTCATATACAAAATCCTGATAGGTCATGAGGTTGTGTGAGGCGCCCTGTGACAATGAGAATATGAGTTTATCTTCCTTCGAGTACTCGCCCTGCGGTGGATTAGCTATGACCTTCTCCCTGAACCACCGCATGAAACCGGAGTTGTGCTCCTTGATAACATCTTCCTCCCTCAGGACCTGGCGCCCCTGATCAGCGTAATTATTCTTGATAAACTCTTTGTGCTCATGTATGTATGGATCAACCACCTACAGGTGTTGCAGCGCGACCAGGTTTGCTCTTTCAAAGTCCTTGGTTCGACCCTCCATGTCGACATGCTTTGCACGTACCCCATCCAGCGAGCCTCCCGAGGTGCTTGTTGAATGGCATACCAAGAGGGGTCTCGGTTTGTAAAAAGTTCGAGCAGAAAGAGATGCACTCTTCGGCCAGGAAGCCGTTTGCTATGCTTCCATCTGGACGGGACATGTTCTTAACGTATCCCTTGATGTGTCCATTGAGCCTTTCGAACGGCATCATGCTTCGCAGAAACGCAGGACCGAGCTGGACGATATCCTCCACGACATGGAGAAGCAGATGAAGCATGATGTCGAAGAAAGCGGGGGGGGGGGAATAGATCTCGAGCTCGCACATTATCACCACGATCTCGTCCTGTAGCCTCGTGAGCTACTTAATGCCTATCGACTTCCGAGAGATAACGTCAAAAAAGTTGCAGAGGCCAAACAGTGTTTCACGGATGTGCTTGTCCATTATACCTCGGATCGCGACCGGGAGTACCTGCGTCATTAGCACGGCAACGTCGTGAGACTTCATCCCGCTGAAGCGCTGCTTCGCCTCGTCTAGCCATCTGCTTATCTTCCCCGCGTAGCCGTTCGGAAATTTGACTCCGAGGAGGCACTTCATAAACTATATGGCCTCCTTCTTACTCAGAGTGAAGCATGAGGCCTTGAGCTTGACCTCTCCCTTCTTAACCTTTTTCCCCTTGTGACGACGGCTATTCTGTGTTTCTGTCTCCTCCACCTCGTCCTCCTCCTCATCATCGCTAGGTGGTGGTTGAAGTTCATCCCTGATGCCCATATGCTTCAAGTCGTTCCTTGCCTTCGGCCCATCTTTGGTCTTGTCGGTGTTAAGGAGGGTGGCAAGCAGACTCTCGCCCACGTTCTTCATGATATGCATGAGATCAAGGCTATGAGGCACGCGGAGGATCTTCCAGTATGGCAAGTCCTAGAAAACAGACCTCGCCTTCCATACCTTTCAGCAACGGCTCTGGCTTCTTCTGGGTCTTTCCTGGCGCAGGGCACTCCTTCCAGTTATTCAACAGCTTGTAGATTTCCGCGCCACTCTTCTGGTGTGGGATTCCTTAGAGCTCGATCGTCCCATCGAACAGATGTCCTAGCTTTCTCCAGGCGTGATTCTTGGGAAGCCACCTCCGAGCCCCAAGGAACACGGTTTTCCTGGACCCGGGATCTTTCTGTAGCTGGCGGTACGTTGTATTATCCTTGCACCTAACGCACCCATAGAATCTTTGGACCACCTGCCCCGAGAAGTATCCGTAACCGGGATAGTCTTGCACCGTCGTGATCACCGCCGCTCTCATGTCAAAGTACTCTTGTCTCGAGGCGTCCCATGTACGGGCTCCTTCTTCCCATAACGTGGCCAACTCCTCTTTCAACAACGTGAGATACAGATTGATGTCTGTACCAGGTTGTTTTGGCCCTTGAACGAGCATACTCATGGTTACGTACTTCTTCTTCATGCACAACCAGGGGGAGGTTGTAGATCCATACAAACACGAGCCAGGTGTTGTGTGTGCTGCTCTGGCTTCTAAACGGATTGAGTCCGTTAGTGCTCACGCCCAGCCTGAGGTTCCTTGACTCTTTCCCAAAATGTTGGTAATATTGGAGGTCCAACGCCTTCCACTGGCAAGCATCCGAAGGGTGCCTCAACATTTCCTCCTTCTCCGGATCATCGTCTTCCTGCCTCTTTCTTTCCGCGTGCCAGCACATGAGCTGTGCTTCCTTAGGGTCTGCGAAATACCGCTGCAAACGAGGAGTTAGAGGAAAGTACCACACCACCTTCCTAGGATCTTTCTTGGTCTCTCTCTTGTATCGAGAGGTCTTGCACACCGGACACGTGGTCTTCTCCGCGTCCTCGCCCCGGTAGATGATGCAATCATTTATGCAGACGTGGTATTTCACATGCGGTAGATTGAGAGGGCACACGACTTTCTTCGCCTCAGCGATACTAGTCGGACATGTGTTCCCCTTCTTGGGAAGAATATCGTGCCAGAATACAATGTTGTCGTCGAAACATTCGTCGGTCATTTTGTGTTTCGCCTTCATCTCCAGAGCCCTAAGCGTTACATTTAGACGGGTATCCCCGTCGTTGCATCCGTCAAACAATGGAGTGACCGCGTCTTTCTCCATTTGCTCCAGTTTAGCTTTCTCTCTACCGGCGGCTCTGGCGTTACTCGTCTCTTTGAGAAGCAGATCTTGGACATGAGGGTCTCGCAACCAGCTCGAATAATGGTCGGCACCTTGATCTTCGTGTTCATGACCGGCGCCACCTTGATCATCTTCGTGTCCATGCCCGACGCCACCTTGATCATCTTCGTGTCCATGTCCAGTGCCACCCTGATCTTCGTGATCGTGACTGGCGTCTTGATCTTCGTGATCATCATTGGCATCTTGATCTTCACCATTATTGACATCCTCATCATCATATTCGTCATCACGTATCCATCGAGTGTAGCCATCCATGAAACTACGTCGAAGCAGGTGCGACTCCAGCATTCCGGAATCATGCCTTATCAGATACATCAGCTTGCAGTCCCGACATGGACATCTTATCTCTGTCTTGTTTGCACGTTCCATGTCGGCCCTCGCGCATGTCATCCACCTATCCACGCGGGCTTTGTTGATCAGTGGTTGGACCATGGCCGCCTGCGTGGTACAAAGAGCAAGAGAATAATTAGAGCATATATGGACGTGGATTGCCGGAAAAATTCGGCATGACCTCCCCTAAAAAGAGGACATCCGCGAGTGCCAGAAATTCACCGAAAAAGAAATAAATCGACATTCCGGCGAAACATTGGCATCTCAAATGAAATCCCTGCACAAAAAGTAGCACCACAACACAATCATATAGTCGGTATCTCCGACAACGCCTTCACGCTTCCTCCAACAACGACTTGCGCAAGAGAGCCGGAGGAGAAGTAAATGGACATGTTGTAGATCTAGAGGAGCAAGAGACTTCACTTACATATGGGTGTCAACCAATGGATGTTGAGCAAGCTTCTATGGTGAATCAATGGGGGAAATGAGGTGGGGAGGAGGAGGGGGGCGACCAGATTTGTCTTGGTGGAGGAGGAAGAAGTGACACAAGTAAGTGGGATGGTAGTTGGCTCCATGTGGAAAAAGCTGGAAAAAAGTGGTGCCAGGTCATGCGAGGCGCATATTGCACAATATGCGCCTCCTATAATTCAAAGTATAGGAGGCGCATATAGCAATATGCGCCTCGCATATGCGGCCACCTACCACCGCCCGGGCCCGCAGGAGTTACTTGAGGCGAGCATATGCGCCTCGCATATTATCAAATATAGGAGGCATATGCGCCTCGCATATTCGTGCACCTACCAACACGTGGGCCCACACAGATTATGGGAGGCGCATTCTGTCCATATGCGCCTCGCCTATCTGATATATAGGAGGCGCATATGACTAGAATGCGCCTCGCATAATATGGGGCTGCTAGATTCCGTCCGTACAGGGATTATAGGAGGCGCATTCTTATCATATGCGCCTCGCCTATTTTTATACTAGAGGCGCATATCGCAAAGTGCGCCTCGCCTATTTTATAGGAGGCGCATATGGTCTAAATGTGCCTCGCATAAGCATGTATCCTATAGCCTTTTCTCTAGTAGTGTCTCGCTGTGTTGTTTCAAATAAGTTGATTGGTGTTGGAAAGGAGTAGTAAGTTCTTGCTTGATAGTGCAAGCGGAGCTTGCTTTGACCGCGACTTAGACTTTAGCATGTCATGCTAGGTGTTGTTTTGACTTTATGCTTAGTGATTATTGCTGTAGCATGATTTGTTCTAAACAATTGGGATTGCTTAGTGTGCCTTGAAAGTATCATGCGTTGTTTTAGCATGCACAAGCATAGTATTGTGGTATTCTCTTTTGATGCTTTGTTTGGGTTGACTTGGCACATGCTCACACCATGTTATGACTATGAACAAGTCACCATAGCCTCTATGATCATTTATTCCTTGACTTGTAGTACCACTCTATTCTTTGATTAGTAATGTTTTGTCGCTCTGCATGATTATAGCCATTATTGCTCTCTTAGTTGGTTGCTCCCAGTCTTTTGCTAGCCTGCACTTGTATGAGTAAGTTCTACTCATGCTTCCAACTCCCAAGAAACCAAGTTATTCCAAAGTGTCCACTATAAATTCCTATGCATGGTGTGTTACACCATTCCAAGTATATTCTTGTTTTCAGCTATCTTCCAATTAAAAAGTATTTTGTTATGTAAAAACTTAGTGATTAAAGCTCTCACGAACTTGATGGCACACTTTATATTCCTTGCCCCTAATAAACTTGAACCATTGTGTAATCTATGTTGTATATGCTTGCACTTATACGTTGGAATTAGCAGAACCATGCTGTCATAGGGAATGTTTTCAACATTGCACTTGTACTTTGTACACAGTTGATATCATGCTCTTTTGTCTATGGATTTCACTGGTGTGAAATAAAAAAGGAGCCTCTAAGTCCATGGAGTTATGTATTTTGTGTTAGAGAAACACCTGGGCCACTAGCCTAAGTCATGCCTAATCATGGTGGAAACTTACAGCATCACCATAATGAGCAATCTGTGAAGCATCCTTAATAAAAATCTATGCAAATAGTAAATAAAAGATCGCTGAGATGCTCATTGTCTACTTGTCTTGTCATTTTGGTTATGGAAAAGCTCCTGTACCATGTGCAAGGGGTACCCCGTTGGCGGTTCTCTATGATACGCATGTACTTACTATGACAAGAACTTACAGGTGACTAAAGTTGAGTAGCATGAGGTGTGGCCCTCATATTCAAGGGACATGAGATTGCCAACTTATACTTTGTCAAGCATATACTCCATAGTTTGTTCACTTTAACCTTAATCACTTCAAGATGCTTATGATAGGGGCAATGATGGCTGAAAGCTAAACAAGTACCATAATTTTTGGAAGCTCTTTCTGAAACTTGAAATCCCTACTTCTCTTTATGAAGGGCCTTTCTTCCACTATTATATTGAGTCTCCACCTTCTACCTTTAGGCACCATTAAGAGAGCATAGTTTTCATTCTTAGTTCTATGTGCATTGTCCCAAAATTTATTGATTGATGCATATTGTGATATTACTTGTTCTTGTGCTATTTGTATCTAGTCACTCTTACAAACTTTGAAGGTGTCCTTTGCATATATTTTCTACTCCATGAGGGACAGGCTGAATACCACTATGCCATGTTTTCTATACGTGAAACAAACAAATGTTTTTCAATGCATGTTATTCATGATCTTTATTTGTAGCCTTTCATGTTGCATGCATAATTACTTTGTCTTACTGTTATAAATCCATCTTTCATGCACATGTTTAGAGTTCTTTGATACCAGCTTTCAATGCTTGCAAATGGTTTGATCTTGATTGTGATGGTGCATGTCACCTAAAAAATTATTCTTTTTATCACTTACCTACTCGAGGACGAGCAGGAGTTAAGCTTGGGGATGCTTGATACGTCGGAAACGTATCTATAATTTTTGATGTTCCATGCTTGTTTAGTATCTACTTTGCTTTTCTTTGTCTACACTTTGAGGTGTTTTTATATGTTTTTTGGTACTAACCTATTAACAAGTTGCCACAGTGTCAGTTGCCTGTTTTCTTCTGTTTTTGGTTCCAAAAAGGCAGAAAATCAATATTCTCAGAATTGGACGGGACAAAAGCCGAAGTCAATATTTTACCATGGGGAACACGAAGCCAGAATACGAGACGGAGGGGAGGCACCAGGGGGCCACAACCCCTGGCGGTGCGGGCTAGTCCTAGCCGCGCCTGGGGGGATGCAGCCGCCTTGGTGGCCCCCCTGCCTCACCTCTTCGCCTATAAAGTCCCCTCGATTCCTAAACCCTAAGCACCCGATCAATATTCCACAAAACCGTATGTAGCCGCCGCCACCATCGTCCCTAGATCGGGGGATCTAAAGTTCTTCCCGGCACCCTGCTGGAGGGTAGATCATCCCGGAGGCCTTCTTCTCCGGTATGAAGCGTGAGTAGTTCCACCTTGGACTATGGGTCCTCCTTTGTGCTTTCATGTATAGATCTTCTGAGCTCCGTTCATGATCAAGATCTCATCTATTTGTAATCATGCATGTTGTGTTTGCGGGGATCCAATGGATATTGAGATTACTATGTCAGATTGATTAATGGTTTTGTCTATTTGATTCTATCATGTCTGTGTTGTTTGTGATCTTGCATGCTCTCCGTTGTTAGTAGCTATCTTGGCCGAGTAGTTGCTAGTGCCTCCAAGAGGGGGTATTTATGCTCGATAGTGGGTTCATGCCTCTACTTAATCAAGGGAAGTGACAGAAATCTCTACGGTTGTAGATGTGCCGTTGCCACTAGGGAGAAAACAATGGTCTCTTGTTCATGGAACAAGTGGATTGTTTACCTTACACACTTTGCTTAAAGCAGTTGTCTGTTGCTTACAACTTAATACTGGAGGGGGTTCAGATGATAACCTGAAGGTGGACTTCTAGTCATAGATGCAGTTGGATGGCGGTCTATGTATATTGTTGTATTTCCCAATCGAATCTCATAGGATCTTTGTGTCTAGTATTGCATTGTTATGCCTTGCTCAGTCCTGTCAATTGCCCTACTGTAATTTGTTTACCATTCATGCCATGTTTGTTTATCTAAGGAGAGCACCTCTAGTGAACTATGGACCCCGGTCCAATCTTTACCATTGATACATCTTCCACTGTTATTGTTTACTTGCTGCAAACCATCATCACCTTCCACACCATACAGTTAATCCTTTGTTACAGCAACCAGTGAGATTGACAACCTCATTGTTAGTTGGGGCAAAGTCTTGAGTTTGTGTTGTGCAGGTTTCCACGTTGCTTGCAACACCTTTGGGGCGTTTCCTTCCTCCTACTGGTTCGATAACCTCGGTTTCTTACTGAGGGAAAACTTGCCTGCTGTACCGCATCATACCTTCCTCTTGGGGTCTCCCAACGAAGTGTTGCTGCACTCATCAGAAGGAGGGAGAGGGAGGCCTTATATAGGAGGAGTGGGCAACCCCTCCCATAGCCGGTGGCCAAAGGTTGTTCCCCCACCTCTTTCCTCATTCATGTGAATGGAGCTCCCACTAACCCATTTGCCTCTCCATTTCCTCCACTCAAAATCCCACTCAAAATCCATTAAACTTCCACCAAATTTAATGTAATATATCATTAAATAAAACTCTTTTATTTATTCAGTTTTTTTCAGTTACATTAATTAACAAACATTCACATAAAACCCCTTACTACATTTCAATTTCACATGCAGAACCAATTTCAGCAATTTCACCCAAAAAATTCCGGTGTCCATTGAAATAATTCTAGCACTTTGATATTCTTTTTCTAGAAACTCATTTGCTCCAAATGGTGTCAATATCCCTTAAGTGTGTCACCCTACGGTTCGCGAATAATGTAGACATGATCAAGACCCCTCTCTGATCAATAATCAGCAGCGGGATCTGGAGATCCGTACTGACTCCTACACATTCAACGACAACTTCTTGTGATCATGAGAACCTTAACATTGTAATTAAATCCTTTTGTCTCGCGATATTTTACATGTCCGAGATTCGATCATCGGTATCCCAATACCTAGTTTGATCTTGTTGCCGACATGTACTTTTTTCTCGTTTTCGTGATATAACATTCTAGTGATCCCTATCACTTGATTGCAAGCTATATCAATGTGATATCACCGAGAGGGACTAGAGTATATCTCTATGTCATATGGATGGACAAATCCCACTCTTGATCCATGAGCCTCTACATAACATTATAGGAGTATCTAAACCCATCTTTATAGTCACCCTGTTACGGTGTGACGTTTGATGTTATCAAGCTACTCTTCATATGTTAGTGATTGACATGATCTCATGGTCTAAGGACTAAAGTTACTTGTAATGATGTTATAGCAATTTAAATATAATGACTTTGATCATATTACTATACTTCAGATGAATGTTCATCACATTATTCCACCAATGTTGTGACCTCATTATTAACAACATCCAATGTCCATGGTCAAGAAACCTTGATCATCATGTTAATCAACGAGCTAGTTTATATGAGAGGCATAACTAGGAACACTTTATTTGTTTATTAAACACACATGTATTAACGTTTCCTTTTACAATTATAGCATGTAAAACAATCTTCTATCATATACTTGGAATACGATAATAAAAAAATTATTATTGCCTCTCGGGCATATTCCCTTCATGCATGTCATGGAAGCTCATCTGGAAAATTTGGGCGCTAGCATGAGTGAAATTATCTCTTGATATTAACATGAGGTTGACTTCAGATATGCTAATGATCCTCTCTTGACATTAATATAAGGTTGACTTTGGATATGCTTATGTGTCAGATTACGTGGGATCCCGCTTGCATCCCTACAACCATGGCATAGACATCACATTCCCCGTACACCTCATCGGTGCATGCATGGATAAACCTTGTGTTCTTGGCTTGCATGTAGGCATCGACGAGAACATGGGTGTAATAGAGATTGTCCGTGGTGAACTCTAAGGAACCTCCAAAGGAGTTGTCGATGTGAGTATACGCAGTGAAGTGCATGGCGGTGTCGATCGACTCATCCATGAGTAGCTACTGCATTTTCAGGCTGGGGCTCGCGGTGTCCTTCGACGAACTTGAAAATTGGCGAGCATGAATAAGGCTCGAGTTTTTTTAGGTTGGATTATCAGTCCATCTTGTACATGAAGAGGATGTTGTAGTGAAGGTAGTTGACAACAAGACAATTCACTACATGGGACGCAATGAAGCCCATGGCACCGGTGATGAGGATGTTCATGGACTCATAGGTTTTCATCTATATCTTTCTTTGCTTCTGATTTGCCTACAAAAGTTTTCTCCAACCTTCAGATATTTGTAAAATGATTGAATGAATGAGTATATTATTTGCACATGGTTTGTGTCTTATCAATGTTATCCAGTACTACATATAAGATGTTATTATAAAAAAATATCGTGCCATCGAATACCATTGTGTTATGGTTAAGTATGACATAGTGAGTAATAGAAAAACAAGGAGAACCACTTTTAGTATTTTATTAGTACAATCGAATTCTATTCTTCAAAGCTACATGTCAAAAATAATTTGGGATACTGCATACACTAGGGTCCTACATGCGGCATCTTTTACTAGCATCACACAAGAAAAATGTGTAATGCCAGTTACTGTATCTGCAATGATGAATAAACCATGCAACTTCGATGCAAAGTAACTACTGCTGCTGCTAGCATGCATATGCACGAATACTGTAAGAATCCAAACGAGAAGTTAACTTTGCATCACAGCGTGTGCATTAGGAAACGTGTGGAAGCTGGTCATTTTTTTATAGATCTTAGTATTTATTATGTATCCTCAAATGTGGGTGCATGATGTGTATTCTATGGATACACATCCATATGCGTCCATTGTCAAACGTAGTACCATTTCCTTACATGGTTCAGTGCTTGTTTTCGGAGTAATATTTAATATGTAATATTTAATGTTTTGGCATGTAACAATATGCGCCCAATTAATCACCCATATAATCAATATATACAATTAATATATGCATGTAAGTATGAAACTAATGTATGGCTGTGCTTATGTTATTTTATGTGCATGGTCGGCTGCACATCGGAGAAGACAAGCTCTAAGGGAACAGTTGATCTACTAGTGGATCTAACATAAGGGAGTTGATGACTTTTGGCTTGTTAACATGGATCACAAACAGACTCGACTCTAGACTTATTGGAGTAAGAAAGCTCAAATTTGCTATAAATTTGTTGAATGACTTTAAAAGGCGGATGACCCAACCGGTCATGCCACCTTGTAGCTGAAGGCTTGGTGGTGCTAAAGACCTGTTTATTCTGACTCGATGATGACACCATGGGGTAGAGACCATGAGAGTATCTCCCTTTAAGAAGTACCTTCGTTGTTGTTCGATCCTTCACATAGAAATGCCATGGGTGAAATTCAACAAAGACATGATTGTCTAAGGTTAGTCGATGGATAGAAACAAGAATTTTTGTGGCACTAGGAACGTGAAGAACATTTTTAAGAAGGAGAGGTTTGGATGGGGAATCAACAAATGCATGACCAACATGACTAATTTCCATACATGCTCCATTGGCCGTGTGGATCTTGTCGCGGCCATTGTACTTCTCCTTCATGGTGAGCTTGTCAAGCTCACCGGTGATGTGGTCGGTTGCGCCGGTGTCGCAGTTCCAGTTGGTGTCGACGCCGTAGGAGCCATAGGCGCCATTGGCCCCCATCTCCTCCTCTTCTTCTTCATCGTCGGAGAAGCGGTGCCAGCTGTTCCATGCGGTGTGGCCGGGCTTGTTGTAGATCTGGCAAACAACACGGTCATCCTTACCCTTGCCATTGCCGCGATGGTTGTTTCTATTGTTGCCGCCTCCTCCTTGTTGTTGGCGACCATAGCCACAACCGTAGCCGCGACCACCACCGCCGCGTCCGCGGCCACGAGGTGCACCACGACCACCACGGTGTCCGCCGCGTCCACGTGTAGCGCTGTTTACAGAGGAGTGCGCGCCACTCATGTCGACGCCGAGGGCCACCATGTGGTTGTCGTACGCCATCATCTGGGCGTATAGCTCGGCGATGGTGAGGTTGTTGTCGGGGTTGGCGCCGATCGCAGCGAAGAGAGGAGTGTAGGGGTCATCAAGCCCCACAAGGAGGTACTCCACCAGCTCGTCTTCCTCGATCTTCTGGCCCGCTGCTGCGAGCTCGTCTGCCACCGCCTTCACCGCAACAAAGTACTGCGAGGTGGTCTTGCCCTCTTTCTTGGTGTTGGTGAGCTTGACCCTGAGGTTGGCGGTACGGGTGCGGGATTGGGCAGCGAACATCGATGTGATCACCTTCCAGACGACGGTCGCCGTCTTCGTTCCGATGCAGGAGATCATGATCTCCCTAGAGAGTGACGCCAGCAGATACAAGAGAACCAGCTGGTCGCTTTGCACAGATGTCATATGCCGGGTTCTCCACCTCCTCGTCCTTGCCGTCCTTCTGGACGACCATCGTCTTCGCTGGCGCCTTGAGAGTCCCATCAAGGAATCCCATCACGCAGGCGCCGCGGCCGGCCGGAAGAACCTGCGTCTCCCACAGCTGGAAGTTCTCCCGCGTGAGCTTCTCGGCGGTGCCGGTGGTTGGAAGCTTCTCGACCATTGGGCCGGAGGAGGAGGATGAGCCGCTCATGATTTTGCTAGATGTGTTTTTGGAAGGTAGGCTCTGATACCATGTGATTGTTTGAGTTTTAACGACGCCTTGGCCTCGGCTCGTGTTCGTGTTAAATAGGAGGGACTAGCCATGGCGATACACAGGAGATTACAACGAGATTACAACCTATCAGGAGAGACTTGCGGGAGGAGAAAAGATCAACGTAATCCTTATCTTAGATCACGATCGTTATAAAGGAAACAAACTCGAAAAGAATTCTATCTCTATCTCCCGGGCTCCTTATCTCTAACTCTCGGACTCCTTGTACATCTACAAGTCCATATCACGTATGGCACAAATATTCCTAATACGATGCTCTTCTAAACTAATGTTTGGTTTAATTTGAATGGTGTTTGCAGGCCACATATTTCTTTCTCTAGCGCAATAACACAATTCAAGTCGTAGAAGGAGAAGCGCCAGGTTCTAGTTTCTAGTGCATGTCATCACTAGAGCTTTCGTTCCAGATTTGCAATCCATAAGGTTATGCTAAGAATAAATTCTGTTCAGCACTCTATATGGGAATAATTGTGAAAATAATAAAGCTTTCTTCTCAAATTGTCTGTTTTTTATTTGTTCATATCATTTTCCGATTCTACCTATAGCTCGTGGTTGTGGTGAAAAAAAGAAGGGTCGTAAAAAATAGGCGTGCTAAAAGAGACACGCTTACATGCTTTTTGTTTTATAAAATGTAAGGACCGATATCACTATATGTTTCGATGTCATTCACAAATCACAATGCGTGAGATACTCATTATCAACTAGAATTAAATTGTTACCAACTAGTAGATTGTATGGACATGCGATGCAAGATTCGGTCAACACCATGCAACACCTAGAGTTACTCGGTTTATACTAAAATAGATGACGTATATAGTATGCTAATTAACTGGGCCAATATTGAACAATGATGTTGTCTAAGGTTGACCTAATATATTGAGGGAAATAGCTACAAATTGTTTTTACGAAAATTCCACCAATCTATTAATAATCATCAATATTAGTATAAAGAGATCCAAAGGCAATAAAAGTGACAAATAGTTCCTCGGATCACCTAGGGACGAGTACATACACTAGCGCGAGCCGGAGGCGTGTCACCGTCCTCGCCTTTCCATCACCGGAGCTAGGCAAAACTTGTCGTAGAATAGTTTGTTGTTGTACATAAACTAAAAATTCGTCGTGTTAGGGCCTCAAAGGGCCACCACACCAGAACAGTAACCATCGCTAATAATGGCAGTCGTTGATAAGAAAAGATTAAATTGAAACCACATCAACAAACAAAAAAACCAAACAGATCTTAAGAGTTCAATCGAACACACGACTCCACACGTCGTCCACCAGCGCTAGAAACACCACCTAAACGAGGATAGGGAAGGAAGAACCTTATTCTGCCTTCCAGACATAGTCGCCGCATGAATATCCAAAATAAGACACTGAAAAATAGCCTAAACAAAAAGGAGAACCCTTCTGTCAGCGAGGGGCCGTGGTCCGCCACCAGAGACGGAGCAGACTGACGGCATCACCGGAGAGGGAAACCTAGATTGGTTTTAGGGTTTGCCTCTCTCCTTAAATAACAACTACAGTGTTAAATAAACTAGCCTCCTCTCTGCGCCCCTTAGGGTGCGACTGTGAGACTAACCGTTGCATGTCATCTATGGTTAGGAAAATTGCCTGATCACAGAGTCAAAGACCATCAGTTATTAGATATAATTTTGGACAAAATTGTGGATAGATAGAGAATTAACACGTCATGTCTATGGGGTAAGTGTTGCGTCAAGGGCAACACACAAACATAGAGCAAATCACAATATATAAAAGTGGATGATTTAACACGTCCATTTTTAAAGACCTTCTAGCATGCTATCAAGCTTTAGTAATAAGGTACTTAATTTGCATGCTACGTGCTCTGCAGTATTGTCTCATCAATCTAACGACTATATCAAGCTGACCAAAAACTACATCACATTTGTGGGAAAAGGAGAAGGCACTAAGAAGATGAAGCTGCCGTTCTAGCACGCTATCGAGCAGGAGTAAAGTATTTGATTTGCATGCCGCGTGCTCTACAATTTTGTCTTGTCAATCTAACAATTATACCAAGCCAACAAAAAATTACCATTCGTGGAAAACGACAAAGACATCAATGAGATGAAGTTAGAAACAATTAAAACTTCTTCATAGCAGTCTGTCTCCTGGTTTTCTCAAATCCATCCAAAAAGTCGACAATTTAAATGACATAACCGTATTTAAGATAACGGGAGTTGCAGCATGGAACAACAAATATCGGAACTCAATTCAGATTCGGACAACGGACATACAAAGTAGTACTAAAACAGTATTGCAACTTGTTAACAAAAGATTTTTACATTTTCACGAAGAAATGAACAACCGCTTACAGAGCTAGCCTTCTTCTTCTTCTTCTTCTTCTTCTTCTTCTTCTTCTTCTTCTTCTTCTTCTTCTTCTTCTTCTTCTTCTTAAAGAGCTCATGTGCGCCATCATCTCCACAACGCTTGAGGATGCGCCTCCGACATCGATGAGAGCCGGATTCACAGTCATCGCCACCGTCCGGCTGCTCGCCATAGCTGTCATCTGCCCGTTAAGCCGCTTGAGATTCTTCTCATATGTCATCAGCGTGTCCTCCTGCTTCCACGCCACCTTGGCCTCTTCGAAAAATGCCCATCCGCCTCAGCATTATCCTCCTCGACGTGCGCGTCGGCCTGGGCGTCGGTGCTGCCGGCGTCGCGCTCGGGATCGACGTCCTCATCGGTGTTGAGGCGGTTGTCGTCTTCCGGTGTAGATGCTTTCATGTAGCCTCCGTATTGTTCTCCCCGTCAGCCTCGCCGTCCTCCGAGGGAGATCTTGGCGGCATCACTCGCGCAGACCTTGCGGCGATGATGGAGGCGGCGGGAAGAAGGGGTCGACCATGGCGACGCGCTTGAGGTGTTCCGACTCCTGCCGTCGCGACGCTCACAGCGTACCACCCGGCAGTACAACGTGCTAGCCGAGGCGCTCGCGTCGGCCGGCAGGTTCGACCAGCTCCGGTGGCTGGTCCGGGAGATGGCCGCCGTCGACGGCATCATGCCCGGGCCGCAGACCCGGGCTGCCATCGCCGCCATGAGGGAGGCGGGTCCCGTGGAGGGCACAGAGGACTTCGTCGAGGAGCTCTCGCCGAACGCGAGGATCCCGTACGCCATGTCACACGATGCGAGATGGTAAGAAGGACAGGGGCAGAGCTAAGGAGATGCCACCACTCAAGCCATGGCTGGACCCGCGCGAGCTCGCGAGGACACCGAGATAGTCTGGACACCGAGGCTGGTGTGCAAGCTCCTGCGCGCGTTCAGGAAGCCGGCGACGGCGTGGGAGTTCTTCTGCTGGGTGGCGTGCCGCCCCGGCGGCGTCTTCACGCACGACTCCATCTGCGGGCCCGTGTCGCGGCCCAACCTGGCGCTGCTCTGCTCGTCGCTGCTGAGGACGATGGCGAAGTGCAAGCGAGGGCGCGACGCCGTAGAACTCCTGGAGGAGATGATGGCGACGCGAGGCGTGCTCCCGGACCTGCAGACCTTCTCGGGGCTGATGGAGCACCTAGCCAGCGCCGGCGACTTCAAGGGCGTGCACAGGCTGTTCGGGCTGGTGCGGCAGTGCGAGCTGCAGCCCGACGGGCACATCAGTGCCTACTGCAAGGGGGAGCGCGCCGCGCTCGCGCTCAGGCTGTTCGACGATATGCGCGACGCAGGAGTCCTCCCGGACTCGCGCACCAAGGCGGTGTTGGTGAAGAGCCTGTGGCGGGAGGGTAAGCTCCGGGAGGCGGCGCGGGTCGAGGAGAGGTGCGAGGAGATGGCCGTGGCGCGCGGCGGCGAACTCCCCAGGGCTAGCCCGGGCCACGTGTGGACGGTGAGCGCCGAGGACCTGAACAAGGTGTACGACATCTACTCCGGCTGCTTCAGGCAACAGCCTGATGCGGAGCACTTGACGGCGGATCAAGCCATTGCTTGATGATCCACAAAGAACACGCCAGTTTCAGTGTCACTGCAGTGCAGCCGGAGCCGGTGTTTCGGGGTTCATACGTATTAGTCTTTTTCTTTGCTTTGGTGAATGCTCTGCCTAATTGTTTGTGAGGTTGTACTCTTAGGAAGTACTCCCTCCGTTTGAAAATATAAGATGTTTTAGATTTGTAAAGCTAATATATTTAGACATTTTTAGTGTATAGAATAATTTAAACCTACACACTAAAAGGAGGGAGAACTCCGACGACATTTTTAGTATGTAGATACATTTATTTTATAAACCTAAAATATATTATATTTCCATATTTCCAAACGGAGGGAGAACCCCGATGCGCCGCCAGCCGCCAGGGAGAGAAAAGAGAGATCTTGCCCTAGGGGCACCCACCTTCCACCGGCCTTCGGCGGCTCCCCCGCCAACGACCTAGGTCATCGGTTTAGGAGGTCGTCGGATCCATGTGTGTGTGGATAGTTTCAGGCTAAATTAGCTTCTTTTTTTTTGGCTGCTCATCGTCTTGGTTTTGGAAGCGACGATGATGGCGCTCAATAAATTTTATTCAGATCCTTCCCCTGTGGATTTGGAGATCGGTCTATCCAAGTAAGGATGGTGTGGCGGTGGCGTCATACTTGTGGTGGATTTGTGTCCTCGGGCTCCGCCGCTGCAGCGACGTTTGCTCCAGCGCCGACGTGGAACCTAGGAGGTAGTCTAGGAGTGGATGCAGATTGTCGTCTTCATCGACGACATCTAGAAGACGGTGGATCATGTGCTGGGTCCGTGGTTCGTGGATGGCAGGCGTGGCTTCCTCCTTCGACATCTTAGTCGTGCGGGGGGTGCTAGATCTGGAGCTCGATGGTGTGTTCGGGGTGTTGCCCCGGGCTGATTCGTTCAACGACAATGGTTTTATCTTGGATGAGCCATCTTGAAGGTCCGCAAAGCTGCATGTTAGCGATGGAGCCGGATCGAGCTCGGGTGAGGTGATCCATCATTTTTTTCCTTTGGTGGCTGCTGTGGTGGTGCCAGAAACAGGCGACGGGCATTGGCGTCAAGCTCAGAGCTTTCTTCGGTCTAGATTGGTGTTCTTTTTTGACTAGTGGTCTTTTGTGTAAAAACTGCGTTTTGTTGTCTTTTTAGTCTTGTGAGGTCAATGTTTACATGGCTTATATTATGATCTTTATAATATACAAATGAGACACGTATTACCATGAGAAAAAAGTACGTATGTATGTACTCCCTGGCGAGTCGCGCAGCAGCTTCTGCTCTTCTTTTCAGCAAATTAATTACTACTAGCAGTACCAGGATGATGTAGTATATTTTTTCTCTAAACAAAAATGGTGGGAGGCAGAACCAGGATGATGTAGATGGCGCAAGCCGTCAAGCCTATCCTGACCACGCGCCTCGATCGGTCCATGTTCTAATTAAGCCCGAACAATTTGGTAGCTTCGGTCACTCAATGCTACTCTAGCCAAATAGAAACTTTCAAGTGTATGCATCCACAAACAATGGATTTGGATTACGAAAAAGTGTCTTGGCCTCCCAGAGCTCCAGTGCTCCCTTTTATTTTTTTCAAAATTAAAAAAATCATAATTACAAGTTTCAGAAAAATCGGAAAATAGATTCTGGGCATAGTCAATGTGTGTCTTACAAGCATGCAAAACAGTAAACGAAGTTCTTTATATTATGGGCTATATATACAAAAATGACAAAGTCTAATAAAATTTGGAGATTTGAAAATATATATACTCGGATCCACAGTTTTGTCATTTTTTGTGTAGTTCATGATGCAAAATATTTGAAATCATTGGTTATGTTCGGATGTTCTTTTATTTATCGTTAAACATCAAAATATGATTTTAATTTATTAAAAAACAAATCACTGATATTCATGTGCACAAAATCTCCACTCTCTGGTTTAGGCCTTGCTATAGGTGAATTCCTCCATGGCCAAGAGAAGGAATTTAGGGACCAGCTTCTCTGGGAACTGGTTTGGCCTGTAGACGCTGGGAGTGCTTGGTAGCTTGCAGCACCTCTGGATAGTGGGCGACGAAAACGGTCTGATTGACACTACTAGGAAAAGAGCTATAGGTGAATTCCTTACCTGTGGCGCATGAAAAAAGTTGTATCCTATGGGTATATACTCGTGGCGCACCATAAACAAGTGTGTCATGGGTAACAACTTACCCATGGCGCATTGTGAAAAGTGATGCCACAGTTATATTTGGGCGGGGCTGGCAGGGGTGGCCCCTTACCCGTGACACACCTCCATACTGCTGCATCATGGGTATGTATGGTCAACCCCCTGTGGATCACCTTTTCAGTTTTCAAAAATAAATAAAAAATTAAAAACTTAATTTTTTAAAATATTTTGAGAGGTAGTTATGTTATGTGATCTAGTTGTTACGAAAAATAATAAACATGAATTTCGACATATTTTGTAAAAAAATATGTTCTAGTAAAACAACTTTAACTTTTGTATACGAAATAGGATCGAAAAGTATTTTATATGAGAAAGCATCTATATGAAAAGTTACATCCGAATTCAACATTCTTTGACCGTTACCAATGTTTTTAGAATCCTCAAATTTGAAAGGGAAAATAGATTTTTCAGACGTTTTAGATTTTGTTTCAAAAAGTTGTAATTAAAAATAATAAAGAAAAAACTCTCAACAATTATTGTACTACATAACTATAGTATGAAAATATATTTCACAATGTATCTAACAAGATTAATTCAACATTATAGTTGTTTATAGTTCCTTGTAAAAACTTAGTCAAGCTTTGCATGCTTTGACTAAATTTATACGCCTTGTTTTGTGGATGGAGGTAGTATTATTTATTCAATAAAGATAATCATTATTGTTTGGAATTCAAAAATATAGACGTGTAACATCATGACCTGGAGCTTGATAGGATTGATAGGATACTAATATCAATAATGTATATCTTTTTTCTCATAATCTTATTGGAAAATAACTCAGAAGTTCAACGTGTTTGGCCCGAAGCAATCTAAGGATGGGTGATCGACCGGAAAGTTGGTCCCGATGTTTATAAATGGGTAATATTTCAACTTATTTACCTTAATTTATAAACATGAATAATGTTACCCATGTCGTACCTCATAATCAGTGGCAGATCTAGGATTTTATCATTGGGTATACCGCACTAAAAATATGATACATATTTTATAAAGAACTATTTTTAATTCTTCCCTCTAGCTATTGAGTATACTCTTCTGCCACAGTATAACTCGGTAAATATTTGAATCATCTGATTTTCTATTTTTTCTATTTTTTGTCCAATTCTCATGATTTACTATTGTTTTAGGTAGAAGATTCGGCATTTCTCGATGGATCAAAAGCATGTCAAGATATGGTAATAGTAGCTTTACTTTTCAAAAATATTTTGTAATATATTCACAATATACCGTGAACAGGTGAGGATCACCGATTGATCAGGTGAGGATCAGCTAGCTACATGGACACGATCAGCTGTTTAGAGATAGAAGCTGGATCGCGGGGTATGCCACGGCATACCGGGCATACCCCATAGGTCCGCCGCTGCTCATAATGCGGCACAAGTATGTGCACTAATCGTGGCACACCGCGTGATGCGCCTTGGGTAATGGCGTGTTACCTGTGGTGCACGCAAAAACTTGTGCGCCATGGATAGGTTTTCCCTAGAAGTGTGATTGGATGTATCCCCTTCATATGGTGCTCTACACATAATCTATAGAGCAACCCACTACTAGGTTGCGTACAACACTCTATTTGAGCGTTTCCAACCGGCCAAGCTTTGTCGTTCCAACTAGGTATGAGAGAATAAGTGACGTGAGTTTCTCTCTCCTTCCTAAACACTGGTTCATCCCTATCCACTTCTAATTAGCACACACATGTTTGGATTTAAAACAAGCTCCACATAAAAAAGATGCACGTCGATGATGGGTCATTCAGACCATCGATACCGAGTTTCATGAACCGCGTCTTCTAAAAACCGTGTTCATGTTTGGAGCCTTTTTAGATGAATTTCGTTAGACTAGTCGCACACACTAGATCATTCCAAATTTCTTTTTAGGAGTAGCTTGACCTCTCCGTTCATACAATTCTTATGTTATAAGTTTCCTTAGACATAGGCCTACTCATCGGTAGATTTCAACATGTAGGTGAGTTTGCTTCTCAACCTATAGGTGATGAATCTTTCTCCCTCCTCTCTTAGAGTGATTTGTCCGTAACTCTTACAATTAGCAAAATCATTTATAAAATCAAAATAACCTCTACATAGAAAATATGCACGCCAATGATGGAGTTTCATTCTGACTATCGACATCGAGTTTTGTTAACTGTATCTTCTCAAATCATCTTCAAGTTTGGAGCTTTTTTTAGACAAATTTTGTCAGATTCATCACACGCGGTTGACCGTTCGAAACATCCTTTCACATTTTTTTGTTTCGATGGACGTAGAGTGTGTTTATGTGTGCCTGCTAATGATTGTTTACCCATGTCTGTCTCTTAATGGTTGTTCATGTGGAAATCAAATTGAGTGTTGGCAAACAAATAGTGGGCATATGTTTCTATCCTCATGCAAGAAAATCAGACGCAGGCAACCAATCTACATGCACAACATGGCTTTTCACGTTTTCGGGTGGACATGCCTACTTGGACACTACTTGAGGGAGATGAAAACCACACTACCAAACACGCTCGTTCTAGCCTCTCGTCGTGATGATCAAAAGACCAAAGGAAGTCCCATATGCCATGACGAACATTATTTGCCTTTGTTTTAGAACCCGAATATGGGTTTGTCGGGAGCAGCTGCGAGTCCTCATTTTTACCGACCATGTTGGGAAGTATGTGAGCAATCCCCAAAACAAATTGTCTAAGTGAATAAGTCTACTTAGTGTAATTTATCTCTTGATATTAACATGAGGTTAACTTCGGGTATGCTTATGACTCTCTCTTGACATTAATATAAGGCAGACTTTGGATATGCTTATGTGTCGACTCTCTTGGAATCCCTCTTGCATCCCTACGACCATGGCATCGACATTAGATTCCCCGTACACCTCATCGATGCTCACATGGATAAACCTTGTTCTCTTGGATTGCATGTAGGCCTCGAGAGGACATGGGTGTAATACAGATTGTTCTTGGTGAACGTGAAGAAACCGCCAAAGGAGTTGTCGACATGATCCTACGCCATGAAGTGCATGACAATTTCGATCGACTTGTCCATGAGTAGCTAGTGCATTTTTAGGCTGGGGCTCGTAGTGTATACTTCGACGAACTTGAAAATTGGAACCCATGAATAAGGATCGATATTTTCAAGGTTGGATCAGTAGTCAGTCTTGTCCATGACAAGGATGTTCTAGCGAGGGTAGTTGGCAACAAGATTGTTTTCAACATAGGACATGATGAAGCCTGCGCCGCCGGTGATGAGAATGTCCTTGGACTCATAGGTTTTCATGTATATCTTTCTTTTCTTTTGATTTTCCTATAAAAGTTCTACAACCTTCAGGTACTTCTAAATTACTGAGTGAATGAGTAAATTATTCCCACATGGTTTGTGTCTTGTCAATGTTAACCAGGATTACGTTCAAGATGTTATTGTAACAAATATATTGTGCCATTGAATACCATCGTGTTATGGTTAAGTATAACGGAGTGAGCACTAGGAAAACAAGGAGAACCACTTTTAGTATAGTATTAGTACCATCGATCTTTTTTCCTTTTAGATCTACATATCAAAAATAATTTTGGATACTGCATACACAAGGGTCCTATAGGCTGCATATTACCACAAACAACACACGTGGCAATTGTGTAATGTCATTTGCTGTATCTGTAATGATGAATGTACCACCCAACTTGAAACAAAAGTAACTACTAGTGCCAAGCATGCACATACATGAATACTATAAGAATCCAAACGAGAAGTTAGCATTGCATCATTGTGTGTGCAATAGAAAATGTGTGGAAGCATACCTTTTTCTCGATCTTAGTATTTTTTATCTATCCTCAAATGGGCATATGACGTGTATTCTTTGTATATACCAATGTACGTGTCCAGTGTCATACGTAGTGCCATTTCCTTACATGGTTTGGTGTTTGTTTTCAGAGTATATGTAATGTTTTGGCATGTAGATATTGTTTGATGCGGTGCCATATCTTCGAGATATGCAACTAATATATGCATCAAATTAATCATACATATCATTAAGATATACAACTAATATATGCATGTAGATATGCAATTGATGTATGACGATGCTTATGTTGTTTTCGGCGCATATATTATTTGAAGCGGTGCCATATTAAAAAATATACAACTAATATATGCATGTAGATATGCAACTAATGTATGAAGGGTGCTCATGTTGTTGTATGTGCATATTTTGTTTGGCACGGTGCAATATCTTCAAGATGTACAATATGCGATTTATTTAGTCATATCACTCATGAATATATCCAAACAAGAAGTTAATGTTGCATCACTATGTGTGCAGTAGGAAATGTGTGGAAACTCGATATTTTATCGATCTTAGTATTTATTATCTATCCTAAAATTTAGGTTCCATATGTGTATTCAATAGATACACCAACGTATGCGTTCGGTGTCATAGGTAGTGTCATTTCCTTAAACGATATGGTGCTTTCTTTCAGAGTAATATATAATGTTTCAATGTGTAGATATTGTTGATACGATGCCATATCTTCGAGAGATGCAACTAATATATGCATCCAATTAATTATACATACCATTAAGATATATAACTAATATATGCAATTGATGTATAGCGTTTCTTATGTTGTTTTTTGTGCATATATTGTTTGACGCGGTGCTATATTAAAAATATATACAGCTAATATATGCACTTAGATATGCTGATCTATTACGGGTGCTTATGTTATTTTATGTGCATATAATATTTGGCGTGGTGCCATATCTTCAAGATATACAATGCGTCCTATTAATCATACATCTCACCAATATATACAATTAATATATGCATGTAAATATGAAACTGATGTATGGTTGTGCTTATGTTGTTTATGTGCATATATTGTTTGTTGCGGTGCCATATCTTCAAGATATATTGTCTAGTTAATGAGACGTGTCATCAATATATATAATTAATATCTGCATGTAGATATGCACTAGAAGAACGCAGTCCTATATCTTTAAGATATACAATGACATATGCGTCCAGTATATCATACATATCATCATGTAAATAAGGCTATATAAACTCAAACCATACCAAACAAATCTTGTACCTCACATATTCGCAGAGAAACCACACAACTCTCCTAAACCGATCCAATACACAACATCTGATAGAGAGAAGGAAAATACTTACCTAGTTAACAGAGCAAATACAGAAATCATAGCCATGGCGAACCTCATGTGCATATGTTTCGTCCTCCTATCTATCATAGTGGCTGTGTCTGGTGATGCCTGTGAGGGTGATCGACAAGACATGATCCGGGAGTGTGGCCAATACCAGAAATGGCCAGCAGAGCCGAAGCTGGACCCGTCAAATGCGTGTTGCGCTGTGTGGCAGAAGGCAAACATCCCTTGTCTATGCGCCGGTGTCACCAAGGAGAAGGAGAAGATGTTGTGCATGGACAAGGTCGCGTACGTTGCCAATTTCTGCAAGAAGCCATTCTCGCCTGGGTACAAGTGCGGAAGTAAGTGAAATCTAGTACCGCGAGATGGAAATTTCATGCATACGGTTTTGATCTTAGTTATGATTTTTATATACATGTATATGCTCTTCTAAACTGATATTTTGTTTAATTTTAATGGTGTTTGCAGGTCACACATTTCCTTCTCTCGCGCAATGATGCAATTCTAGTCGTTGAAGGAGAGGCATCATGTTCTAGTTTCTAGTGCCTGTCATCACTAGAGCCTCTGTTCCAGATCTGCAGTATGTGAGATTGTGCTTAGAATAGATTCTGTTCAGCACTTTGTATGGGAATAATTGTGAAAACAATAAAGCCTTCTCCTCAAATTTTCTAATTTTTCTGTTTATATCATTTTCTAGTTCTACTTATAGCCCATGGTAGTGGTGAAAGAAATAGGACACGAAATTGGCGTGCTATAAGAGACACGTTTATGTGCTTTTTTGTTTTTAAGAATATGCAACGACCGACATCACTATATGTTTCGACGTCATTCACAATGCGTGGCCTTTTCTCATTCTCAACTAGAATTAAAAAATTGTTACCAACCAGTAGAATACATGCGATGCAATATTTCATCAACACCATGCAACACCTAGAGTTACTCCCTTCATCCTAAAATAGATGGCATATATTGTGTAGGTATGCTAATTAACTGACCAATATTTAACAATGATGTTTTCTAAGGATGTCCAAATATATTGAGGGAAATCAACAACTATTTATTTATTTTATGAAAAATTCCACCGATCTATTAATAATCATCGAAAATAGTACAAGGGGATCAAAAAGTAATAAAAAATATAAATATTACCTCAGACCACCTAGTGAAGACTACGAACACTAGCACGAGCTGAAGGCACACCGCCATCCTCGTCCCTCCATCACCAGAAAACAGGCAAAGTTTGTCGTGGAAAATCTTGTTATAGTAGACAAACGAGAATTATCCATGCTAACATCTCAAAGGAAAAGCGCACCAGAGGAGTGTCCATTGCCAACAATGATAGTTGTAGATCAGATTGAGCTGAAACCACACCAACGAACATAAAAACGGAATAGATCCCAAGAATTCCATCAAACACATGACTCCACGTGTCCTAAATGATGCTAGACGCACCACCGGAGAAAGGATATGACGGGAAGGACCTTATTATGTCTTCAGCACCACCCCAACATCCTGAAGAAGATGCTGAAAAATAGACTAAACAAAAACAAGAACCGTCCAGCTGGCGAGGGGCCTGGTCCACCGCGCCTCCAAAGCCCCAAGGCTACTAGAGGTGGAATGGACCGACGGTGTCACCAACGAGGAGGGTGAAAACCTAGATTGGTTTTAGGGTTTACCTGTCTCTTTAAATAACAATAATTATAGTATTAAATAAATACAGTATGAAAAAACTACTCCCTCTGTTCGGGATTATAGGTCCTACGTGTATATCTAGGTTGTTAATTTGACCGATAAAATATAACTTATATATCATAAAAGTTATACCATTAGAAAATATAACCTCTAAAGTTTCTAATGGTATAATTTTTATACTATAATATTTATATTTTGTTGTTCAAATTGGCAACCTAGTTATCTGCGCAGGACTTATAATCTCAAACGGAGGGAGTACATCTTATGACGGACCTACCAATATTGAATTGAGATTGTATATTTTCATATCTACCAGTATAAACTTGAAAATTATCAAGTTTTTAACTAAGTTAATATGTCACCTTTTTAAGACGGATGAAGTATGAAATATTGTGTAGGTATGCTAATGGCTGGAGATATTAAGAAACAGTAAAGCTGACTTCACGCCACATGCGTAGGGGAACACCCACAAAATTGTAGCAGCATCATCACTCCAGCAGTGCCCACGGCTTCTCCAATGCTCCAGGCGGAGGCACAGACTTCACGCCACTGATACGAGGCAAGTACCCTTTTTATGTACATGTTCGGCGAGCCACTCCTCTGAACTCTACTTATTGCCGACTGCTTTTGGACATAAATCATATTACTTACTCTGTTGTAACATTGGTTTTTCCCTATCTGATTTTTACTATGACAATATTTAATTCAATACAAAAAAAAACAGACTCCCAATAATATACATGACTTCAATAAAATTGTTCAGATTCTAATATATATGTTTACATCTATCTACTTTTCTAAAATATTTATCGTTATTTTCACTAGTGCAGACCCCCTCCCCCCCCCCCCCTCTAACACCGGTTGGGAGGGCCCTCTAACAGCGGTTGTAGAACCGCTGTTGAGGGTTCGGTGTTAGAGGGGGCCCCCTTTAACACCGGTTCTTATACGAACCGGTGTTAAAGGGTGGCGCACGTGGGGCTGCCGCAGGGCTCAGGCCCCCCTTCCCCTTTAACACCGGTTCGTAACACGAACCGGTGTTAAAGGTTCTCTACCGCGGCAGGAAAACGTCCTAAGTCTCTGCCACGGCAGGAAAACGGCCTAAATCTCTGTCGCGGTAGGAAAACGGCCTAAATCTCTGCCGCGGCAGAGTTCTGCCTCTGCCCCGTTCTGGGCGTATTTCTGCGGGAGGGGGGGAGGGGGATCGATCGGGAGCGGTATACACATACATCTTCATCGGTACATACGAGTACATGAATAATTAAGCAACTATTATTATACACAAACATCGTCATCGGCACATACATCGTCATCGTTCATTTTGGTGGATATCTAAAGAGTTCTCCGCCAGGCGTGACGACCTCATCAAGTATGAACCCCGCCAATTCCTCTTGAATGGCTCGTATGCGGTCAAATGGTAGGAGTTGGTCCCGCATCCGTTCGATCTGAATATATATGAAGAATGTGGTCAATATATATATAAGAATAAAACTCAACACAATTGATGGTAATAAAATAATGTTGTGGACTTTGTTTACTTACTCTAAGTTGTTCTAGTGCGGCTTGGCCCGTCGCACATATCGTGTTGCAAATGAACTCGCAAACATAGTATCCACATAAGTTATTGCCGGGTCCCTGATGCGCGCACTTTACGAGAATAGAGAGTTCAATCAAAATAATAATCAATAAAGCATGATATAATGGAATTGGAAGTAGAATCAAAGAGATACGCAGACCTAGCTAGCTAGTATTACTTACATTTTGGTCTACAAATTTTAGTTCTTCTGACCATTCACCCATGGCCCTGCCCGTGAACCTTTTCCAAACCCTGTCCGGCAAACAAAATGGATAAAGGAGTAATTAATTACTTGTTGTCACGAAAGTTGCCGATCTAGTGCGATAATATGATTGAAATTACCTCTAGAGCATCTCTCTAAAGTTTGCCCGTAGCTCTTTTTCTTTTCGTAACGAGTCCATGACAAGGACTTTTCCTGAGTCGGGTTGAATGACTAGCAGAATAAAGTGGAACCTACGCACGCATAACTCATCATCAGTTACACTTAACATCGCGTAAGGCGAAACAGAATGTGTACAAGAGAGGGTAACAGTACTCACGAGAAGTTGTAAGGCAATAGTATTTCCCTTTTGGTTTGTTGTCTCAGTGAAGACCTTAGCAAGTAATCTTCTGTTTGCCCGGGTTTGGTTCTTACCACTTCTTCATGAACTCTATTTGGGTCAACGAACCCAATGTCAAAAGGGCCTCCTTTCATGCATTCCATAACCTTTTTCCTGCATAATAGTATATACATATATGGTGAGCATATATATATACATGCAATTAATAAAGTGAATGAGATGAGATATAAATTACAGAAATAGTACTTACACACAATAAAGGTTGATGGCAGCTTTGTCGAGTTCCTTCTGATTGAATATAAAATGCAAGTCTTGAATGTTGAAGTCGATCTCGTCGTCTCCGCACAAGAAAATCTCATCTCTTATATGCGCCGTGATCCATTCTTCCTTTCTCGTCTTGCAGAAATCAAGGTACCACTTGTGCAATTTTCGCATCTTTGTTGGTAGATTCTTGAGCTCCTCTTTCTTGACGAGATTCTTCCCATACTTCCATGGTTGTATGGGGTTGGCATCGCATTTGGGCAAGTTGTCTCCCACGATGTTCAAGTATGCAATGTAAGTCATCCCCATCTCATTGGCCTTTCTTTGTAGCTCTGCCTCGTAATCATTTACGGGAGGAGCGTCCCGTGTGTCGAACATTTGGAGCGGGGCGCGTGATTGGTTTTCCTGCTCTCCGAGCATGGGAACTGTTTTCTGGGGTGCCGCACGACTGCTACTTTCAGTCTCCCTACGGCGCCTTGCATCCGCCTTCAAAATCTGGCGCTCGTAGTCCGGCACAAGTGGGGTTTCAGGTTTGAAAAGATTTTTGTAAAACTTCTCCACCACCGCCGGATCTATTTTCTCCTTTGGCTCGGCCCGTCTAGGTGCAAAGAATTTCTTGACCTCTTCTTCCGAGATCCTATTGGTCTCCTCGTCGCTGCGATTCCACGGTAAAACCAGCAATGGCTTGGCGGAAGGCTGCGAGACGTAGTTTTTTGAACTCTTTGGCGTACGGTTTCCTGCAGATTTCTTTGTGGCAGTGCTAGTGATGCTCTTCGTGGCAGTGCTCTTCCGCTTACGCTGAGGAGATGGCTGAAGCACCAGAGATGGCTGACGGGCCGAAGATGGCTGGCGCGCCGGAGATGGCTGCCGCGTAGGAGATGGCTGAAGCGCCGGAGATGGCTGCCGCGCAGGAGATAGCTGAAGCGGCTCAGACTGCTGACGCTGCGTAGACGGCGGGGGTGCTAGTGGCCTCCAATTTGGAAGCACGATGTGTTCCTTCTTCCAAAGAATGGTTGTTTTCACTGCAAATTTGAGTTGAGTTTCCCCTTCACCTGTAGCATGGTCAAGCTGTGCTTCCTCATATTCCTTCACAACCTCATCCACCCCGACAATAGCATAGCCATCTGGAATCCGTCGGCAGTGGTAAGTTCCACCAGCTACAGGAGGTAAGGCATAGCCGACAGCCACCTTAATGGATAAGCCCATTAATCTCACATGCAGCTCAACGTGTTTGCTCTCTGTGATCTCATCCACGGGGTATCGAGGACCCGCCATTTCAAGCGTGGGCTGCACGTTCTCCGTGGAAGCCACGCTGCTTTTCCGCGCAGAGTCTGGGCCGCCGGCAGGTTCCAATGCAGGCTCTTCGTGCCACTGAGATGGGCCGGTAGCTTGATGGCTCTGTTGTGCATTCACTTGCGCCTGCAGCAGCACAAGTGCATGTTCTATCTGTGTCATCCGCTCTGTACGCTCTTTTTCTTTTCTGCCGCGCCATCTGTAAGAGTCGCTCCACTCGGCAAACCCATCCTTCCACGTCATACCCCCTGTGCCTCGTGCATGTCCAGGGTGTTCTTTTTTACCGATGGCGCGTGTGAGCTGGTCATTCTCTCTGTCAGGATGGAAGGTCTTGGCGGCTGTTTCCTCGTATGCCGTGATGAGTTCAGTGACGGGTTTGGCAAGGAGGGTTGGGAAGATACACAATCCTGTTTCTGGGTCCAACCTTGCCCCGATTCCGTAGAACCAAGTCTTTGCACGTAGGTCCCACCCATCTGTCTGGGGTGTGATCCCTCTAGCGCGCAGGGCCTTCTCAGCTTCCTTCCACTTAGGCCTCTGAGATATGTAGCCACCTGACCCCGTCCTCTAGTGATATTCCTTCTTCTGGGCATTTAGCGTATTGGTTTCTGACCTCTTTTTAGCTATAGCACCTTTTTTATATGCCACAAATTCGGGCTAGTGAGATCTTATCTTCGCATAATATGCGTCTTCGAAATTTGGAGTCTCGCGAGCTTTGACAAATTTGTTCAATTTTGTCTTCCAGTTGTGGAAAGCGTCAGCCATCTTCTTTAGAGTCCACTCTTTGACCTTTTCCTTTATAACCGGGTTGTTTTCATCCTCCTCTGGCGGAAGGGTGAAATTTACCAACAACGAATTCCAAAGCGTTTCTTTGGATCTTTCATCGACAAAGGTATCGTCACCCTTCTTTGGCTTATTCCAATATTCAATTATGATTGGGATTTGGTCCCTAACAAGAACTCCAGCCTGACGTACAAATTTGTCGGCGGCCTTCTTGGGCTCCGTCGGCCTGCCATCAACACGGACTGCTTCGATCGTGAACTTTGCACGATCTTTCAACCGATGGCTCGCGCCTCGCTTGCTCTTTTTCGTAGAAGAAGATGGTTGCTGGCTGGTCGATCCAGAGGGCTAAAAGAAGAAAGAAGCGTTAATTAATACATGTAGAAGAAGATTGTTGGTGGAAGTCAACAGAGGCTTAATCAATGCATATACCTCGCCGGACTTTGTAATCACTAAATTGCGTTCACCGGAGTCTTCATCTTCTCCATGACTACTTGAGCTGTCATCATGTCCCTCCAAGTTCAGATATTGTGAGGTGTCCTCATCAATAATGTTCTCCATTATTTCTTCTTCTTCAAGGTTTCTACTAAGTGGATACATAGTTTCTAAAACAATAATATTATCTAGAGTAAGAGAGTAAACATTCAAGTGGACTTGGATTCATGCACAAATATACATATTATTCATACAAAAATACACAAATAAATACACAAATGAAATTAAAACCCTAAGGATGCTTGATCATTTTAAACGAGTTCCGAGGGGTCCAAACCCTAATTCGGAGAAATCCCGGATGCATATGAGAGGGGCTAGCTATAGTGGTTGACCGGAGGCTGGCGGCGTTGGAGAGCGACCTAGGGCGCGCGAGGTAGCGTGATACGGCCTACCTAAAACATGCGTTGTTCGAAAGAGGAGGCCGAGGCAAGCATTATAGTGTCGGCGCCGCCTTAGTATGGTCACCGGAGCGACGGCAGCGACGGCAAACAACTTGGCAGAATCGGCGGCCCCAGAGACCTATGGTAAAGGGTTTTCCCCGTCTTCTGCCCCGCCCGTTGTCCCCAAGATAGGCCCCAGACCGAGGGGAGAAGCCACGACGCTCGCCAAAGAGCTGCCCGCGCAGTCCACCTTCTTCTAAGGCCGCCACCGACATTCGCGAACTCTAGCCACCACTCCGACGACCAACGACGAATCTGACCGGTGGGACCCGGTGGTCAGGCCGACTTGGCCACGTTTATTTACCAAAACACCTCCACATATTATAAATTCTAATCTTAGGTCCTTTTTTCTATTTTTCAATTCCTTTTTTATTTATCTATTTTTCTCTAATCTATTTATCTTAGGCCGCCGACTTGGACTTGGCTGGCGGGGAGCATCCACGAGCAGCCGCCGGCGAGCTCTAGCCAACTGGCGAGCGCCGAGCGCCGGACTAGCGCGCGTGCGCCGCCAGACTCCACCTGGCCAGCGCTCGCCCGCGCCCCCGTTGGCTAGAGGAGAGGACGGGGCGGCGGCTCGATGGCGGAGCGGTCAGCGAGGTCACGTGCGGGCGGAGGCCGAGAAGCATGGGCGCGGCGGAACTCGCGCTGACCCTGGCCGAAGCTGGTCGGAGCTCGCCCGCGCCCCTGTGGCTAGAGGAGAGGAGGACGTACGGGGCTGCGGCCGACGAGCTAGGTCTCGAGCGGGTGGAGGCCGAGAAGCACGGGCGCGACGGAGCTGGCTGGAGCTCGCCGGCAGGGAGCGATCGATGGTGGCGACAGGCGTGGAAGGCGGCGACGGAGGCGATGGAGGACGCGACGGCGAGCTCCTCTGCTTGTTCCTGTTCGATCGATCTGGCTGGGGGAAGAGAGGAAGGGGAAGGCGCGCATTTAATACCCCCCCTTAACACCGGTTCGGGGCTGGAACCGGTGTTAAGGGGGGAATTCGTTTTACGCGCGTATTTAATACCCCCCCCCCTTTAACACCGGTTCCAGCCACGAACCGGTGTTAAAGGGGGGGTGCGCGCGCGAAACGAAATAAATGCGCCCCCCCTTTAACACCCGTTCGTGTCTGGAACTGGTATTAAAGGGGGGCATTTATTTCATGCATTAAAGGGGCATTTTTAATTCAAAAAATAGGATATGAATTTAGAAAATTCATATCTTTTTCATTTCAACTCAGAAAAATATGAATAATATATCATAATTTTCATAAAAATAATATCTATCCATTCATGTAAAAACATTTTATATTTACTTTAGATGAAAATTTTCAAAATGATTAAAACACTTACATATAAATTTTGATTATTCAATTCAAACAAAAATAAATTATCAAATCCTAAAACTTTGAACATAAGAAATATTAAGCATCTAAAAAGGAATCTAACCCTATTTTATTAGAGCAAATCATATTTTAATGCCGCATCTTTTGTATTAACATTCTTAGCTTGGGGCCAAGCCTCGCTCAACTTGCATTGGATTTTTGATAAAATAGCATATTGTGAACCTAAAAATGATTTTTGTAAAAAATCATGAGCATCGTATCATGTACCTGTAGTTCATATCTGACCCACTTCCTGCCGATTCAGCAGGAATTTTTCTTTTTCACCAGAGGTGGACGGAAAGGTTTCAGAACCCCCTGTTGGTACATTGTCCATATAAGGTGGTCTAGTATTTTTGTAAAATATGTTGGTGGTTTTTTGAATTAGCCATTTGGTGGTTGCTTCACAAAACCGTCTGTTTTTTATACTCGGAAAATGGAAAATGCTTTTTTGGTGCGATAAAAAGGAAAACTTCCTCTTGCAACATTGTTTGCCATGCCATGATGCACATGTATGCACAATATGGCCATATTATCACAAACTATGCCTTGATTCTAGCCATAACATTGGTCATTTGACCCGAAAGCCAAGAAACCTCGAATGAGATAGGTCATTTTGTGAAGGTTTTTTTGAGACATAATCAATATACCAAGTTTGAGATTTTTCCTTCTAACTATGTCACATAATATAACACCACGCGAAGGTTTCGCACTGTTTTGATCTTTTTTTATTTTTTTATCCCCGTTTTAAACTATCGTCAAACTTTGTCGAACAACGGGCATGAAGATTCTTAGCTCGGGGCCAAGCCTCGCTCAAATTGCATTGAATTTTTGATAAAATAGCATATTGTGAACCTAAAAATGATTTTTGTAAAAAATCATGAGCATCGTATCATGTACCTGTAGTTCATATCTGACCCACTTCCTACCGATTCGGCAGGAATTTGTCTTTTTCACCAGAGGTGGACGGAAAGGTTTCAGATCCCCCTGTTGGTACATTGTCCATATAAGGTGGTCTAGTATTTTTGTAAAATGTGTTGGTGGTTTTTTGAATTAGCCATTTGGTGGTTGATTCACAAAACCGTCCGTTTTTTATGCTCAGAAAATGAAAAATGCCTTTTTGGTGCGATAAAAAGGAAAACTTCCTCTTGCAACATTGTTTGCCATGCCATGATGCACATGTATGCACAATATGGCCATATTATCACAAACTATGCCTTGATTCTAGCCATAACATTGGTCATTTGACCCGAAAGCCAAGAAACCTCGAATGAGATAGGTCATTTTGTGAAGGAGATAGAACTGGAATTAAAATACAGAATGCAACTAATAGTAAGTTACATAAAGCACGACTGAAAATTAAGATACATAAAAGAACTGAAAATTAAGATACATGGCCAGATTAAGTAACAATCGGCCGAACTTGATTCGGAATGTTGGAGTGATTCAGTCATGCTCCTGCCTACACCTGTAATACTCGCCACTGTAGTCGTTGTACTCGCCACCGCCGTCATCGTTGTCGTCGTCGGGGTCGCCGTAATTGAACCTTGAAGGCTAAGTACGCGTGGGCTAGACTTGAGGGTAGCGCAGACGGGGGTTAGAGTCGGCGGCAGTGTCAAAGGCCATGACGCTCTGGAGAGTCCGACCGCGCCACCATAGCCGACGGCCGGCCTCGTTGAAGTTATGAGGAGGTGGGCCGTCCTCCTCGTGCCTGGCGAGCGCCCTCTCACGCCGATCCACGAAGAAGGCTTCCCAAGTAGGGAAATAGTCGGGATGCCATCTGGGATTCCTCCGCTGCTCCGGCGTGAGCTCGAAGTAGTAGTGGTTCGTGATGGTCATCCGGCGCGCCACACCTAGAGGGACAGGAGGAACCGGCACGCCTCCGGCGCTCAGCATCCAGCCGACGGGGACACAGTAGCCCGGCGGGCAGGGGTAGTTCGAGGCGCAAAGCGCCTCCGCCTCCCTGGGGGTTAGTGCTACGGTGGAAGCCATGGGAAAGAGTGATGAGGTTGCAGATATGAGTCTAGAGATGTGCAATGACAATGGAGGCCAACCCTACATATATATATAGTGAACTCGCGGGAAGAACTGGAGGGAAGAACTGGCGGGAAGAAAAATGGCGGGAAAAAATAGCGGGAAGAAAAATGGCGGGAAAAAATATGGAGGGAAGAAATAGAAGGAAGAAAAATGGCTCATTTAATACATATACTCTTAACAGAAGAAATATGACATTGTTCTAAAAATGGGACGGTTGGAGGGATTTCAGGCTGGGCCAGACAGCACTAATGATAGGGGTGAGTGTCGACATTATGTCGTGCGGCGTCTACCTTGTCCCGGATGGTGTCACCAACCGGGACTAAAGATGAACCTTTAGTCCCGGTTGGAGACACCAACCGGGACAAAACACGAGTCAGCACTAATAATAGGGGTGAGTGTCGACATTATTTCGTAAGTGTCGACACTATGTCGAGCTGCTTGTACTATAAATAGGCATCCTTGTGAGTCCAGTCCTCCAGCTAGTTTGAGGCATCTCCAAGATGGTTTTCGAGAGCAGGGACACCACTACGGCCAGTTTCAGGGAGATGCCGACGGAGCCCAGTCCTCCGGCATCTCCGAGAAACTGGTCATAGAGGCACTCCCTAATATGTGAAATTAGTTAGCTCCCAGGTGTATTGATCTAGTTAGAGAAGTTACAAGCTGCAAAATGGTTTTCGAGAGCAGGGACACCACTATGGCCAGTTTCAGGGAGATGCCGACGGAGCCCAGTCCTCCGGCATCTCCAAGAAACTGGTCATAGAGGCACTCCCTAATATGTGACCGCGCGCGTTTGGAGATCAGATCTTAATGGTAAGTACGAATCGGGACAACTTCTTCTCATAGTCCCGGTCCATCCACAAAACAAGACTAACACTCAAGACATTTATTAATATTAAAAACATGAACTAGAGTTACATAATATGAGCATGAACTTCTTGGCATATGTCCTTCCTTATGATCGCTTCAGACGTAACCATGGAGCATCTTCTTTACTTAACAGAATGCTTGGGTCAGTTTTCACTGTGAAGGGCGGAATTTCATCAAACTTATTATAATCTTCTGACATTTCTGTCTTGTCCTCGATTCCCACGATGTTTCTTTTCCCTGAAAGAACTATGTGACGCTTTGGCTCATCATATGATGTATTCGTTTGCATATTTTTTCTTTTTTTTGTCTGGAGGACATGTCCTTCACATAGAAAACCTGAGCCACATTATTGGCTAGGACGAATGGTTCGTCTAAGTTCTTGTCTACCTTCATAAGATTGTTGAGATCCACCGTTGTCATTCCGTACTTCTTGTCTACCTCAACCCCTCCTCCTGTTAGCTTGACCCATTTGCATCGAAATAAGGGGACCTTAAAATTAGGTCCATAGTCAAGTTCCCATATCTCCTCTATGAACCCATAATACGTGGTCTTCTTCCCATTGTCTTCTGCTGCATCGAAGCGGACACCACTATTTTGGTTGGTGCTCTTTTTATCTTGGCCTATCGTGTAAAATGTATTCCCATTTATCTCGTACCCTTGGAAAGTACATACAGTCGAAGATGGTGTCCTGGCCAACAAGTACAGCTGATCCCCAACAGTGGTGTTATTCGTGAGAAGTCTTTGCAGCCAGCCGCCAAAACTCGCCATGTGTTCACTTATAATTCATTCATCAGACTGTCCCGGGTGTTTGAGGCGTATTAAATTCTTGTGTTCATTGATATACGGGGCAACCAAGATAGATCTTTGTAAAACCGTGTAGTGTGCTTGATTGAGAGAATGCCCGTCCCTACATATCATTGCTTTACATCCTAGGGTGCCTTTTCCACGCAGTCTCCCCTCATGTCGTGATTCTGGAACACCAATCGCCTTAAGGTCAGGAATAAAATCAACACAGAACTCAACGACCTCCTCTGTTACATAGCCCTTGGAGATGCTTCCTTCTGGCCTAGCACGATTATAAACATATTTCTTTAAGACTCCCATGTACCTCTCAAAGGGGAACATATTGTGTAGAAATATAGGACCGAGAATGGCAATCTCTTCTACTAGGTGAACCAGGAGATGCGTCATAATATTGAAGAAGGATGGTGGGAACACCAACTCAAAGCTGACAAGACATTGGGCCACATCTGTTTGTAACCCTGGTAGGCTTTCTGGATCGATTACCTTCTGAGATATTGCATTGAGGAATGCACATAGCTTCACAATGGGTACTCGAACATTTTCAGGTAGAATCCCCCTCAATGCAATCGGAAGCAATTGTGTCATAATCACGTGGCAGTCATGAGACTTCAGGTTTTGGAATTTTTTCTCTGCCATATTTATTATTCCCTTTATATTCGACGAGAAGCCAGACGGGACCTTGATACTACTCAGACATTCAAAAAAGATTCCTTCTCTGCTTTGGTAAGAGCGTAGCTGGCAGGAGTTAAGTGGCATCGTTTACCCTTCTCGTTCACAGTATGCATAGGCTCTTCAGGGGCTTTCAGACGTTCCTGGTCCTGCCGTGCTTCCGATGTATCTTTTGTCTTCCCATACACTCCTAGAAAGCCTAGCAGGTTCATGCAAACATTCTTCGTCACGTGCATCACGTCGATTGAAGAGCGGACCTCTAAGACTTTCCAATAGGGTAGGTCCCAAAATATAGATTGCTTCTTCCACATGGGCGCGTGTCCGACATCGTCATTCGGAACAGATAGACTGCCAGGACATTTTCCAAAGATTACTTCTAGGTCCTTGACCATACCAAATACCTCCTCATCGGTACGGAGGACAGGCTTCCTCCAGGGTTCTGCCAGACGTTTGAAATGCTTGCCTTTCTTTCTTACTGGATGCAGGTTTGGAAGAAATCGGCGATACCCTAGGTACACAACCTTCTTACATTTATCCAAATATACACTTTCAGTCTCATCTAAACAGTGTGTGCATGCATTGTATCCCTTGTTTGTCTGCCCTGAAATGTTACTAAGAGCAGGCCAATCATTGATGGTTACGAAAAGCAATGCTCGTAGGGCAAATGGCTCCCCTTTGTGCTCATCCCACATACGTACACCGGGTTTGTCCCACAGCTGTAAAAGTTCTTCAACTAATGGCCTTAGGTACACATCAGTGTCGTTGTCGGGTTGCCTCGGGCCTTGGATGAGCACTGGCATCATAATGAACTTCCTCTTCATACACAATCAAGAAGGAAGGTTATAGATACATAGAGTCACAGGCCAGGTGTTGTGACTGCAGCTCTGCTCACCAAAAGGATTCATGCCGTTTGTACTTAGACCAAACCTTAAGTTCCTTGCGTCACGTGCGAAGTCCAGGTACTCTCGCTCGACTTTTCTCCACTGTGACCCATCAGCGGGGTGTCTCAACATCGCGTCTTTCTTACGGTCTTCCATGTGCCATCGCAACAACTTGGCATGCTCTTTATTTCTGAAGAGACGTTTTAACCGTGGTATTATAGGAGCATACCACATAACCTTGGCGGGAACCTTCTTCCTAGGGGCCTCGCCCTCAACATCGCCAGGATCATCTCGTCTGATCTTATACCGCAGTGCAGTGCATACCGGGCATGCATCCAAATTCTCGTACTTCTCACCGCGGTAGAGGATGCAGTCATTAATACAGGCATGTATCTTCTGCACGTCTAATCCTAGAGGGCAGACAACCTTCTTTGCTTGGTATGTACTGTCGGGCAACTCATTATTTCTTGGAAGAAGATTCTTCATTTTTACCAACAACTTTGAAAATGCGCTGTCAGTCACACCGTTCTCTGCCTTCCATTGCAGCAAATCCAGTGTGGTACCTAGCTTTTTGTGGCCATCTTCGCAAGTTGGATACAATAATGTTTTGTGATCCTTTAACACCTGCTCCAGCTTCTCCTTCTCCTTTTCAGTTTCACATTCTTCCTTTGCATCAGTAATGGCCCGACCAAGATCGTCATCAGCGGGCCCATCTGCTGCCTCTTGATCTTCATTATCTACCCCTGTTGCAGTATCATCATATTCAGGATACATATTATGATAGTTGTCATCATCCTCTTCTTCTTCGTTGTCTTCCATCACAACCCCTTTTTCTCCGTGCTTGGTCCAACAATTATAGCTAGGCATGAAACCGGATCGAAGCAGGTGGGCGTGAATGGTTCTGGTATTTGAGTAGTCTTTCTTGTTCTGACAGTGAACACACGGACAGCACATAAAACCATTGTGACCACGGTTTGCATTAGCCACAACGATGAAATTTTGGAGGCCCGTAATGTACTCGGAAGTGCGGCGGTCACCGTACATCCATTGCCGGTTCATCTGCATTAATATGTAGTATATATCAAAAATTAATAGGGAGATGACCATTTATATATATAGTACATCAATGACACATGAAAGGATAGTTGCCGACCTCGACCGAGAAGGAAAGAGCAACGAGAAAACTTATTTTGAGCTCTCGGGCATTTCACCGAACACCTCTTGTGCATATGAAAAAAACACAAACTAACACTCTTCACACCCTCTTGCTAGGCTCCAAAATGAGATAGTGAAAAAATGGAAGAGTGGGGTGTGGGCTGCGGTGTCTTATATAGCCCCCCCCCCCCTTTAACACCGGTTCAAGCCACGAACCGGTATTAAAGGGGGGGCTGTGCAGGCCACTGTTGCAGGGTCCTTTAATACCGGTTCGTGGCACGAACCGGTGTTAAAAGGGGGGCTCCTTTTTGCCGCACGGGCCATGCTGGTACGACCCCCCCTTTAACACCGGTTCGTAGAAGAACCGGTGTTAAAGCCCTTTTCCAGGATCAACGAAAAGCCTCGTTTCCACTAGTGTTTCTTTTGATAGATGGGCGCGACAACGCGCGCTTTTAAGATCTACTCGTCCGTTTCAAAATATAAGATGTTTTAGCTTTGTGAAGCAAATGTATCTAGACTTCTTTTAATATGTAGGTTCACTCAACTTTAGGATGAATCTACACACTAAAAGAAGTCTAGGTTCATTTTCTTCACAAACCTAAAACATCTTATATTTTAAAACGGAGGGAGTAGTATATATATATATAATATAGAGAGAGAGTCGCGCTATTTGACTCCCAGGGTGTAGAATAGTTATTCTATTCTACACCCACCCTCTATCTTTAGAACTGTATATTATTTTTACGTCACATAAATTTTGTCTTACTTCGTAAGTCGAGAAGAACATAATAAAATTTAGAAATGACATAATTTTTTTATTTACATGCAGTATAAAAATTCGACGTAAAATACATATTTTTGATGTTTTTACACTATAATGACACATAAACTCTATTTTTTGTCGATTATTGTTGTTGGGGTGAATATATGGACATAATTATTCGTATACAAAACATATATATATAGGTAAAATAAGAGGGGCACCTTGGTGCCTAGGCACCCAAATCGGGTATGCTCTAGATGGACCCGTTAGTGTATATGTTAAAACTGATTTTTTGAAATCATGGTCAGATCAAGTCATTAATAAGGGTCCATTTGTGATTTGCATTCATGTGTGACAATTAAGCTGCCAATCTCTTTTCAAATGAGTTGACCGTCATTAATTTTAACAAATCCTCCTGATTTGGCGTGCTATCAATGTCATGCCTTATTCGATTTCTCTTGAAGGCATACGTGATCACCTATTTAGAGGAGCAGAAATCAGGGGGCAAGCAAGCTAGCTGGCATGTCGGACCTCTGCCTGGCCGGACCTTGGGCATTGACCTGCTAATCAAGGTACGTACGTGCTGTTCCTTTTTTTATGTGATAATCATGATTTTGTATCTCCCGTCTCTGCCGTTGATCAATGGCCACCACCGTCGGCGGCGGCGGAATCTCCACCATCGTACGTGGTTGTTGTCGTTGCTCAACGAGGCATGATGATGGCCACCGGCACCATCATCAGGGCCATTGTCATCGGATGTTTTTGTGCATACGATCTTCTCTATAGATTTCATTAGCATCCATTTTTTCTAATGCAGGTATATTAATGCCGAGGCTGCAGAAGTGTGCTAGATCTAGAAGACAACGTTCAAATTTGGAGGGTTGAAAGTGGTGTCTACACGTTAGAGTTGATGAAGAACTGGAATGGGACTGAATGTACCAAAGTGCTCAACCCGGTAAGACCAACAAACCTTACCATACAAGCACGTATACCAGAATTATACGACCACTCCTTGCTTAATCATACATTACCCGTTTTGAACACAGGGTTGCATTGATGCGGTTAGAACAGATATTGTGATGGGCATTCTTTCTATCAAGGAGAATGCTGTGGAACTACCCTCGTTTGTGCAAGAATTGATGAAGAAGTACATATGAGGCAACAAAGATTCTGAGAATGTTAGCACCGAGATGAGTTGTCTTCAAATATCTTCCATACTTAAAAAAGTGTCAACGAAAATTGTTGTCATTTCCGAGAAGAATCCTTTATAATAATTACATTTTAGTTTGTTTTTGCGCAAGTTGCTTCTTATGTTTACTACGAGATTCTTATATATGTAATAAGTACAATGTATTGGCTTCTGGTAATTCTATGGTTCTGATCTTGGTACTAAGTTCTATTTCTATTTAGGTATCCCTTAAGATATCCAATATAGCATATCCTTTTTTGCGAGGTATACATCTCACACTCTTCAAAATATTCAATAACCGTATCGACTATATGTCTGGCACGACTAAGAGTGGCGTTGTCTTAGGAAATCATACTAGTAATTTCATTATCATATATCCGGATAAGCGGATACCAAACTCATTCATCCGGTATCACATACCCACATCATCCTCTACAATTTTGTCAAATATATTTTGTTTGGTATTACAATTCTGATCATTCTACCTCCTTTCCAAAAACAAACTTTCCATAATAATTAAGGTATACATCGGGTATCAAATACCTGCATACCCGTATCCGGTATCACATTCCTACTAACTAGGTATACATTGGGTATCACATACCCAAAACCAAATTCCACATACTTGTACACCTACACTCCTGATAGCGGGCACCAATCTCATTCATCGGGTATCACATACCCACATAATCCTCTACCATTTTGTCAGAAATATTTGTCCAGTATGTCAATTCTGATCATTTTACCTTCTTTCCAAAAAACTATCCATAATAGCCAATGTATAAATCCGGTATCAAACACCTGTATACCCTTATCCGGTATCACATTCCTACTTACTAGGTATACATTGGGTATCCCATACCCAATACCTATTCAGATGGAGGAGGGCGCGACGGCGCGCGGGAAGGAGGTTGACCGTCGAGCGCGCGGGGAGGAGGTTGCCCGCCTGAAGAAATTGCTAAATAACCTTATTCTGGAACCCCCTCATCTAACTACCTTCTTCCTCGTCATTCTCGACCCACTCGTGTCGTAAGGTCATCTCCCCGCCCCCGCGAACCCCCGCCCTCGCACGCCGCCGTCCATCTCCCCCGCGCGTCGCCGGCTCCCCCGCGCCCCCGCATGCTACCGTCCTTCCCGCGCGTCGCCGCGCCCTCCTCCACCCCCTGCGCCGCCGGCCATCTCCTTCGCACGTCGTCTATGCCCCCGTGCCCGGCGGCCAACCTCCTCCCCGCGCCCGCCGGCCACACTCTTCCCCCACCGCGCGCTGCCTCGTTGTCGATCCAGCACCGCCATTGCCTGAAACTACATCCAGGCGAGCACCACCAATGCCTCCTCTCTGGAAGTTAACTTGCATTTACAAGGAAGTTAATAAGGGCCGCATAAGTTCACATACCCAATACCAATTTTGTCCAGCATCACATACTTGTATACCTACATACCTGATAAAGGGCAACAATCTCATTCATCGGGTATCACATACCCACATAATCCTCTACCATTTCGTCAAAAATATTTGTCCGGTATGACAATTCTGATCACTATACCCCTTTCCAAAAAAAAACTTTCCCTAATAGCCGAAATATACATCCGGTACTTGTATACCTGTATCCGGTGTCACATTCCTACTTATTAGGTAACAATTTCGTCCAGCATCACATACTTGTATACCTATATACCTGATCATGATTAATATACCATTTCTAGTCTCCATTGGACTAGCATACCTGGTCGCACTCATCTTCAAATACACTAGCATACCTAGACGTCCACATACGCTGACGTAATTTTAGTTCATAGTAGTAATCAAAGCCTACGAATCATGAATGATACATACTACCTCCTTCACGGTTTGCAGGGCGCTCTACAAAAGTCTCATGGACCTAGGCGTGAACGTATTGGCTAAAAATTAGGCCTATTAGTGAACGGTTAAGGCGCATGCATTGGTGGGAGACTGTTGCATGCATAGGAAGTTGGGAGAAAAAGTGCCACATTAATTAACAATTAATTCTTATGCGCCTAGAAACATTGTAGTTTTGGAAAAATCCAAATTTGATTAGGCGCCCTGCAAACCGTGAAGGAGGTAGTACATAGAATAACGCATTTAATTATGCTTCTTTTCTACAACACCCTCGAGCCCATTTGTTTTATGTATCCCGCATGTTGGGCAAATACATATACCTAGGATTAGAAATTAAAAAAGCCTAAATTGAAAACAGTTTTCAGCAATAATTACATACCATTTAATTGTCCTAACCCGTCCAGCGGATCTATAATAAAAACAGAGGGAGTAATTCTTGGTTATAAAAGCTTTGCTAAACATTACATTCGCAAGACGTATAGACGTCTAGATATGCTAGTCGCATGCATGATTTAATTTTAGCATTTCGCATGCATGATTTTTAGCCTGGTCAATTTCTTAATTACTAGTAATAATGGCCCACTAAAAACGCAAGAGCTATGGACGTCTAGGTATGCTAGTCGCATGCATGATTTAATTTTAGCATGTTCGCATGCATGATTTTTAGCATTATTAATTTCTTAATTACTAGTAATAATGACCCACTAAAAACAGATGGTGCATACAAAAAAATATGAGTATGGCATACCTGGCGAGTAATCATAACTGGAAACCATAAAATCAAAAATTAATAACAATATTCAATACTAGCAATGCCGCATGCATGCAGTTTTTCTGGGTTAAAACATACTAATGGGTCAAACCCGATAATCAAACTCCATCAAGGTCGCAAGATCTGGATACACGATCGTACGGTTCTCATATAGAAAGATAGCCCATGGGTCACAGCGGGAATCTTTTAAAAAATCAAGACAATCGGCTAAAAGTGGTACCGATAAATTAAAGGAGACGTTCAAGAAGATCAGAGGGAACATTTAAGTTTATTCTGATTTCTAAAACATGCATGCACCTTGTTAAGGATTTTTTCATCAAAGAACAAACTTAATCTCTGAATCCCATTGCTATTTTCACCTTCCAAAAAAGTTACCTATAAGAATCGAAGGTACCTATTGTCAATTTGCATGGAATATATTTAATTATGTTCCCTCCCTCTGCTTCATCGTCCATACAGTGAATCTGACAAATATACCACTGTTATTGTAATGGAGAAAGGTATACAGTTTAGCATAGATACGAGAAAGTATTCAGGAGCAGAATATTAGTGTTCAGTGGCACACATGAAAGACGTAAGCTACGAGAATAAAATTGGAACTACCATCCACCAACAAACGTGTGACAGTTTGCCGGGATGTAGAAGCATTTGTGTTGAACACTAGCAAAAATTCACATATCTAGCAAGAGAACAGTACCGGTAAACGAACCTGTAGAACATGATAGTAGTAAAGAACAAAAGACATTGGAGGAGGATTCGACATGGAAATCAGAAAAAAACTTGCAGATAAATCAAACGCAGGGTACATACACATTTACATTCAGAGATAGTGAGACAACAATTCCATTGTTTGGACCTTATAATAAGAAAACCTTCCACTTATGAACGAAACACTTGGAATAACGGTACACATGACCAGAGGAAAGAATATCTAACCAAATAATCACTTGTACTCCCTATGTTTTAAAATATAAGATGTTTTAGTTTTGTGAAGCAAATGTATCTAGACTTGTTTTAGTATGTAGGTCCACTCAGATTTGGAGTAAATCTACACACTAAAAATAGGCTAGATATATTTCTTCACAAACCTAAAACATCTTATATTTTAAAACAGAGGGAGTATGTATGAGTGGACCCGGATTAGCTTGAGTAGCCTGGTGGTGATGGGTCTAGACATGTCCACGAGATGGGCTCTACATCTAACTTTCAGCATAATACCTTTGATCCTTAACTCAAATGGATTTGCTCAAACTAGTTACACACAGACAGGTAGTGAGATGCTCACCAAGTAATTCACTCGCTTCTCGAAAGGGTTGATCATCCTCTGGCCTATGCGGCACCAAGTGAGCCTGCAAGCATCCAAATGGCTGCCTCCAATAGTGTTGTTTCTAAACTCTGCACCTGCATCTACACATTCAGTTACAGTAGCTGTTCTTGCCATTGTCATCGATGGCTTGAGCATAGTTTCCTTTTGTTTGTTAAGCAAATAATTAGGGCCTGTCACGTGTGGTTGTACACTGATGGGACAAACTAGATTAGGCTTAAGTCTCCTTCCTCCGTTTCAAATATAAGATGTTTTAGATTTGTGAAGCAAATGTATCTAGACTACTTTTAGTATGTAGGTTCACTAAGGTTTGAAGTGTAGACACTAAAACAAGTCTAGATACATTTTCTTTACAAATCTAAAACATCTTATATTTTAAAACGGAGGGAGTAGCTTCAAAATATAAGATGTTTTAGGTTTATGAAAAAAATAAATCTAGACTTTTTTTAGTGTATAGATTTATCCCAAAGTTGAGTGAACCTATATATTAAAACAAGTCTAAATTTATTTTCTTCACAAACCTAAAACATCTTATATTTTAAAACAAAGGGAGTAGTTAGTTAGGGGCTCCGTTGATTCTGTCGTGGGATGGAGCGATGGCGTGATCACCGGGAGCCCAGTGAAGGACGTGCGCGAGAGGGGCTAGGATGGCATCTCCACTAATCTTGCCCATGATTCTACTTTCATGCTTTCAGCTGTAATCCTCGAATAAAAGAAAGAGAATCAGAAAAGCTGCATTAGGCACGCAACACCAAAAACACCATTGTCTCTTTTTTTTGCGGGTACCATTGTCTCTGCCTTTTTCCTTCAGTTTTCATCGGAGAACTAAAGAGAGAGAAGCTGCAACGTCACTTGGTATCAGAGCCATGTCTATTCCGCCGGTCGGGAAGCAGAAGGGAGCACTCGAGGAGGGCAACACATCCAAGCCAGGATGGACACTATGTTTGAATAATTTTTGGTGACTTCATGTTTGAAGTTTTCAAATTCTGTTTTGGGGATGATGTTTGGGGACGGCGGCTGGGAGCCGATGAACCCCGATAGGAGGGACCTGCCCGGCGCCCACCATAAGGGCAACCGCCGAACATCCTTGGGGGGGGGGGGGGGGGGTGAGTGGAGATGCTCTAAGCACTATACTACATATAAGATGTTATTATAAGAAATATATTATTACATATAATACCTTCATATTATGGTTAAATATAATGGGGTGAGTACTAGGAAAGCAAGGAGGACCTCTTTTAGTATATTATTAGTATCATAGATTTTTTTCCTTCTAACCTACATGTAAAAAATAACTGGCATACTGCATACACTGGGATCCTACAGGCTACATCATACCACAAACAAGACACATGGAACTTGTGTAATGTCATTTACTATATGTGTAATGATGAGTGGACCACCCAACCAGTGGCGAAGCTATGTACATGCTGAACTAGGCCAGGGCCTACCCAGGATTTTGGCAAAAAGAAATTAACTAGTACTAAGCATCAGGCCCAACTCGACCACATCACAGCATGATGGTTCCTCTTCCTCGCACGAGTACTGGAGCAGAGCGTGACCAGACATTCTTTCTACACATAGGCCGTGAAGGCTGGGAACGAGGCGGAAGCGAAAGTTGGTGGCACGCCGGTACCATAGTTAAAAACCCGAACCGGTGATTAAACCGGTAGGACCATCGGTTTAGGTTTTTACCGGTCGGACCACTGGTTCATCGGTTTGCTGTCTGATTTTTTAAGATATAAAGTATTCTATTTTTACTTATAAATGATGTAATAATTAAAGAATTATTTATGCAAAATATTTTAAAATTAGAATTTGACATAATATATGAGATAATGAGCTGCAATTTGACTTTCAAAAATAGACTGTAGTAGCAAACGTTCATATGCTCATGTTTTGCATGCGTGCTTAGCAGGCCAACAAGGCCGTTACTTGTTTCATTGGTTTAATTCTTAATAATGCTGTCATATCCAAACAAAGACTTAATGCTGCTGCAAAGAATAAATAGAATTGATATCAGTCTTGCTTTTCTACATGAAGCGACGATGGCTCAGTTGGTCAGGTGCACGTTGGCACTTGACTTACCTGTGAGGTCCAGGGTTCGAGTCCCATCTCTATGGGAACCACGAAACCAGCGATTGAACCCCGGTTCACCGGGTTAATTCTACGGTTTTTAAAACTATATGGCCGGTACAACGCCATCGTCGTCGGCTCCGGCTCGCTGCACGCCCGGACGCACAGCCGATGCCACGATCAAATCGAACCCATCAGTTTTCGTTCTTCCCCAATCTAGGTACCTCTCTCTTTCCCCAAATCTTTAGTTAGTAATTTGTCAATTTGATAGAATGGATTGGATTGTTCCTGAATTTTTTAGAATGGATTGGCTTGTTCCTAAATTTGTTTTCAATTGACAAATTGTAACAACCATGGGAAAGGTCACTCATAGTCAGAGAAGAATCGATCTTGTCTTGAAAAGAAAAATAGATGAAATTAGTGCATTTGAAGAAGATCCTATGGCAGCAGCAACTGATCCTTTGCCCTTGCTTGAATTGGAACAACATCAACACAGCCATGGCAACGTACGCTCAAATGAACCCATTGTTTTTCAAGGTGTCAAGTTCTTACAGCGAGACCCTATATTGCGCCCTCAAATTTGGCAATATCCATCAGAGCAAAGAGATACCTATGAGTAGAGTGTATTTTTTATTAGGCCCTATGCAACCCCATCTCCAAAATTATAAGCTTTTAGGTGAACAAGGGCATCAACGCTGCTTCAGGTATAGTTGGTTTGGTCTCTTTCCATCATGGTTGGAGTACTTGGAGGACAAAATTGTGCATATTACCTCTCTTTTTTGTGACATGGGTATGGCTTATCGGATTTCCATGATTGGTTACCCAAGGCGTACCGGAGCTATGGCCCATAAAGAGTAAAGAGTTCAGGAAGCATTAGGCGGACAGAAGCTTGGCTTGGCAATCAAGATAGAAATGTAAACCGATATAGTCCTAGCGTTGTAATTATAATTTGTAACCTATTCATATATGGCTCTCGGACCCAACCTCTTATATAAAGGATGGGAGGAGCCGACGGAAAGGGCACCTTAGTTTTCCAGCAATCTATAATTGTAACATCCCAAAAATATGAAACTTGGATCATTAAACTCTAATCATCAAAATTTAGGATTAACAAAAACTTTTCTAAATAAAAATATGAAAGCATGCATGTGTGTATGCATTCCCAATTGGATTCTTTTGAATCACCATGTTTGTGTGTTTCTTTGCTTGTAAAAGGATTTTTAGGTGAATTAAACATCATCTAAACAATCCCCACACTTTTCTCAAAGACAAATAAATCAAAACAAACAAAATAAGGGAATGGTCACTTTGGCCAATTTAACTCTCATGCCTACTTTGACTGTCTCTAACTTTCAAAACTTAACAGAAACTTGTTTAGATCTTTGCACCCCTTGATAGTACTTATAACAAAGTACCAAGGCCCACCTTGTGATCATCCAACAACATTTGAATGCATAGTTTAAAGGACAGTTCAAAATTGAATCTATATCATATGGGAAGATCCCACTTTTGCAAAAACCACTCAAACAAGCTCAACTTTCAAAACCCAAACATCCACAGACTCACCAGCACATGCCTAGCACACACACCAAAAATCTTTTCAAAATTCAAAACTTGAATTCATGCGGCCATTTCATCAAACACCTTGCAGATTCAAATCAAACAAAATCAAAACACTATAGTGTGCAGTGTTTTGAGCCTAACTTGTTCCCTCTCTAGACACCACTAGCCTTAGTAGATCATCTAACGACCCTAACTAATCCCTAGCACCACTGTAAGCTTGGCAATGTCATCAATGGTGAACAGCCGAGAGCACCCATGTCACTCCAGTGTGGACAGCAGGCTAGAGGAAGAACTAGCCATGCCAACCTTGTCTGGGAGGTAGCCCATGCTTCACCGCCCCCTCTCGACCAGCCCTGCCTCGTGGACAGCAGCCAGAACCGCTAGGAACGCCGCGCTCGTGCCGCTGTCGACCGTGCCGACCCACGCCGCAGAGCACACGCTGTTCCCATTCAACCAGACCACCTCGAGCCCTCGCCGCCCGCCAACATTCTCCCCACCGTCCCAGGAGACCGCCAGACATGCCCATTTCATCGCCCGTACCCCGTAGCCACCGCTCGCCGTCGAAGACGCCGCCTCTGCCGCGCAGAACATCGAGCGTTCCAGACCGTTTGCCACCGCCCCTACACGCGCATTAAAGCCATAGAGCATCACCAGGAGACCACCGATCGATCGCCACCCTTGGCCATGCCTCTAGCAGCCCGTAGCCATGTCGCCACCGTCGCCTGCCCATTCCGTTTGGTCTCGTCGTCGAGACTATAAATAGAGGCCTCCCCCGCTCAAACTCTTCACACCATCTCACTCCCCTCTCTTCACTGATTGTTCCACCCCGTTCCCGGAGCAAGGCAAGCAGCGCATCGCCGGAATTGCACCGGAGCAGGCCGCCTCTGGAGAAGAAGGGCGCTGTCGATTTCGTCCACCCCAGGAGAAGCTGTCGGTACCAGGAGGTTCGCTGTCGTCGACTTCGTCGTTCGCCCACCTCGCCGACCCTCGCCTGAGCCCCGGTGAGCCTCCCACGACCCCCACCTGCCGCGTTAGGGTTCTGTCTCGTCGGCGCTGCCCGGCGTGGACGATGAACCAGAGCCGTTGGATTAGAACTAGATCCAACGCACCACGTTGCCTCGTACCGCTTCGCAACCCCCCCCCCCCCCGTCTCACTGACGCGTGGGGACAGCAACTTAACCAGCCCGCGTAAGCATTGTGCGTAGCAGGCCGGCCCATTTTCTCTTCCCGCGCAGCCCACTCGTTTGAATTTGGATTTTTCCATTTTCATTCAAACACAGTTTTGTACCTAGTTTCAAAAATCAACCTAGCTCGATTCAGTGAACCAAATTGAATGAAACCAATTTTGTTAGAAAGGTATGGAAGTGATGAACCCAAGCCCGTTGGATTCAAATCATTTGGATCTGTAGATCACCCTTGGTAAAAATAACAAGGCAGATGCTTTTCTGCATTCAAACATTTTTCAAATTTAAACCATAATAGATTTTGAGTTGATTCCAACTCTCAAAAATCACATTTGATCATACCTTTCAGAATATATAAAAATATATGGGTTTACTTACAGAAATAATGTTCAAGTAATAAAAGAATGCCACATAGGCATTTCTAGTCACTTATTTTATTTAAAATAAAAAGGTTAAACCTTATTAAATTGTGACACCACTTTAAATCACATTCCCATGGACTAAAATATGTGGTGATGACATGTGTCAACATGATCCCATGTTTGGTTTGGAGAATATTAAATCTTAAGTAGTTTTTCAATGAGTAGAAATTAATTTTCTAAAAAAATAAAATTATGTGCTTGTAATGATTAGGGATGATGCTAGATCATCTATAGAACCCCTTTGTGTGATGATTGAAAGTAATTAAGTATTGTTTGGTAATTATGTATCTCATATTTATTTATAGACACTAGTACCGAACAAGGATACGAGGAGGAAGAAGGATACTACGAAAAAGAAGCCGAGGAGAACTTCAACCACTGCTCTGCACAAGGCAAGACAATACTTGCAAGCTATTAACTTAGCAAGCTTATACTAATACTGATGCAAGCCTTACTAATTAAGTTGACCTATGCAAGCTAACACTTGCAAGATACTCTACTTTACCAAGCCCCTACTTGCAAGCCTAATACTACTAGTTGAGTGTGCAAGCTAACACTTGCAAGATACTCTACTTTAGCAAGCCTTACTAATCAAGTTGACCTGTGCAAGCTAATACTTGCTTGTTACCATGCCAACTATATGCCTTAAGCATATGTGGTTATACCCACTTGACAAACCAATCCTAGTTTTACTTGCAAGCTTTCTACCTTTTTTCTTTATCAAAGCTTTCTTTTAGAGTTTACTTAAGTAACTTGTAGATACTAGAAAAATAACTGAAGGTTGCATAAAGAGCATAAAATTTGGCCTAAGCTAGATAATCTTGATGTCATCCTAAGGCATGAGATTAACTGAGTTAAACTCCACTAGTTTACCACCCTTCATTAGTACTCACCCCCACTTGTAGATGCTAGTGCTAAGCATAAAAATTGATCAACTTTAGATGGGAATACTTGGTGAAAATGGTTTTGAAAACCTTAGAATGATGGATCATTCTACTGAGATGTTTTGACATGTGTTTCCGAACACCAGATGATTTTGGTGATGAAAATGTTGAGGCATGAGCCTTAGCCCTTTATAAAACTGATGGTTGTCTGGATGCGATACCATTCCAATTTTACCGTACAACCACAATACCCGAAGATTGGGTAGGGCTTGACTGGAAACTTATATACCTTAGTATTAGTTCCCTCATGGCCAAGGTCTGAGCTGAGGCTACCTTGTGAAGATTGTCCACATGTGCAGTACCCAAGATGACAGTTGGTCATGGTTGGGAGGCCAAACTCATAGGAGAGGTGCTTATACTAGGGCGTGTAATTGAAAGGTTAGGATTGATTATCCGCATACTGAGTATGGTGATTTCAGGATTTGTTCCTGACGGATGTATCGAATGTTGTGGTGAAAGTGTATAATCTTTGCAGAGTGTCAAACTATTCGAATAGCCGCGTCCGTGGTTATGGACAGTTGGAGTGGCCATACTGTTCCCCCGTCAGATGTTTTCAAAACGACTTGTGAAATGAATCGGAGAATTTGACTTGACCACAACGGAGTTGTGGCATGAGATACAAGTTCCCACTTAGGTGTTATAAAACTTTCAACTAGCTTTCTTGCTTCTGAACTTAGTAGAGGTAAATCTGGATTTTTGCAAAACAACCCTAGAGCTTAGTGTCCTACTACAAAAAAACCCTTCACTTGTTAGTATTAGTTTGCGAGTACTTAAAGAGTACTCATGGCTTTGTCCCTAGCTATTCCCGTGGCCAGACTATGAAGAGGAGTACCAGGATGATGGACCACAGGAAGGTTACGACAACTAGGATCATCTCCCATCGTCAGCATTGCCTGTGACCCCGAAGATGGAGCTTCGCCTACGCTACCGTTATTATTACGTATTTCCGCTGCTTGAGTTGTATTAAGAACCGGATCATGAGATCCTTATTTGTGTAAGACCTTATGTATGGTTCGTAATGGATGATGTACTGTGGTATCCAAATCTGTTATGTCTCGCAAAAATGGTAATCCTGGGATTGCGATGTATGGCATAACAGGCATCTGGGATTAAAAATCCGGGTGTTGACAACAATCCACCATGAGCTAGATCGCAACTAGCGAATCATCGACTTTGTAATCATCTTCTCCACAATAATCAGACCACATAGACTTCCTTGTTTGTCTGGTAAGCCGACGAAATCACCAGCTCTCTCTTTTCCACAAAACCTTAAGTCCACAACCATGTGCATTGTCGAGGTTACCCCTCGTTAATTGGGCCGTCTATGGGAAATCTGAGGATTAGAGCCATGGATTCGGCGGCTCCCTCTTCACCAAGAAACAACCCGACGATCGAGGTCGGTGAGACCAGCTACGATCCCATCGATCTTGACCCACGCCCACCCACCCCTCTCCTGGCCTCTGTCGACTTTGACCGGCTACTTTTCTAGTGTGGCCCTCCCATGCATTTTTTGTAGCTCTGCCACTGCACCCAACTTCAAAGCAAAGTAACTACAACTCCCAACATGCATGTACACGAATACAGTAAAAATCCAAATGAGAAGTCAATGTTGCATCGCTGTGTGTGCAGGAACATGTGGAAGATCAATTTTTATACCGATCTTAGTATTTATTATCTATTATCTATTCTCAAATATGGGTGCAAGATGTGTATTCTATGGATACACCAAAGTGGGTATCCAATATCATATGTAGTGCCTTTTCTTTAAAATGGTTGGGTGCTTGTTTTAAGAGTAATATGTAATGTTTTGGCGTGTAGATATTGGTTGATGCGGTGTCATATCTTCGAGATATGCAACTAATATATCCATCCAAATATCATACATATAATTAAGATATACAACTAATATATGCATGTAGATATGCAATTGATGGATGACAATGCTTATGTTTTTTTGCATATATTGTTTGAAGCGGTGTCATATTAAAGTAAATATACAACTAATATATGCATGTAGATATACAACGGAAGCATGACAGGTGCTTATGTTTTTCTATGTGCATATATTGTTTGAAGTGGTGCCATATCTTCAAGATATACAATATGCATCCATACATCTCATCAGTATACGCAATTAATATATGCAAATCATGTATGTCGGTGCTTATGTTTGTTTATGTGCATATATTGTTTGTTGTGGTGCAATATATTCTAGATATACTCTCCAGTTAATGATACATGTCATCAAGATATACAATTAATGTATGCATGTAGATATGCATATCTTCAAGATATACAACTGACATACGCGTCTAGTTTATCATACATATGATCATGTCTAAAATAAGGCTATATAAACTCAACCATACCAAACAAATAATATACCTCACATATTCGTAGAGAAACCACACAACTCTCATGAACTAATCCAATACAACATCTAGTAGAGAGACGGAAAATACTTACCTAGTTAATTAAGCTGATAAAAAAATCATAGCCATGGCGAATCTCATGTGTGTATGTTTTGTACTCCTATCAATCATAGTGGTTGTGTCTGGTGATGCCTGCGAGGGTGACCGGCAAGACATGATCCGGGAGTGCGGCCAATACCAGAAATGGCCAGCAGAGCCAAAGCTAGACCCGTCAAATGCGTGTTGCGCCGTGTGGCAGAAGGCGGACATCCCTTGTCTATGTGCCCGTGTGACCAAGGACATAGAGAAGCGGTGGTGCATGGACAAGGTGGCATATGTTGCCAATTTCTGCAAGAAGCCGTTCACACACGGGTACAAGTGCGGAAGTAAGTGAAATCTAGTACTGAGATGGGAATTTCATGCATACGGTTTTGGTCTTAGTTATGATTTTTATATGCATGTATGTGCTCTTATAAACTAATGTTTGGTTTGATTTGAATGGTGTTTGCAGGCTACACATTTCCTTCTCTCGTGCAATGATGCAACTGTAGTCGTAGAAGGAGAAGCATAAGGAGAAGCATCCGGTTTTAGTTTCTAGTGTCTGTCATCACTAGAGCTTCCATTCCAGATCTGCGTTCCATGAGGTTGTGCTCTAAATAGATTCTGTTCAGCACTTTGTATGGGAATAATTGTGAAAATAATAAAGCCTTCTCCTCAAATTGTCTGATTTTTGTTTGTTCATATCATTTTTCAGTTCTACTTATAGCTCATGGTAGTGGTGAAAACAGAAGGGGACACCAAAAATTGGCGTGCTAAAAGAGACACATTCACGTGCTTTTTTATTATTTTAAAAATACAACGACTAGCATCACAATATGTTTTGACATCATTCACAATGGGACACAAGATTTGGTCAACACCATGCAACACCTAGAGTTACTCCATTCATCCTAAAGCATTTTACATCATTTAGACAATATTGACCCATTTAATTATAATCGATACAAGAAAGTATTCAGGAGCAGAATATTAGGCTTTAGTTGGTACACATGAAAGACATAAGCTATGAGAATAAATTTGGAACTACCATTTACCAACAATTGTGTGACAAATTTCTAGGATGTAGAATGTTTGTGTTGAACGCTAGCAAAAATTCATAGAGATGGTGAGAGAACAGTAACAGTGAACGAACCTGTAGGACATGATAGTAGTAAAGAAGAAAGACACGGGAGGAATACTCGGATAGGGAAATCAGAAAGAAACTTGCTGACAAATCACCCATAAGGTACATACACATGTACATTCAGAGATAGTGAGACAACAATTCCAGTGTTCGAACCATAATAAGAAACCTTCCACTTATGAAGGAAAAACTTGGAATAACGGTACATGACCAGAGGAAAAAATGTGTAACCAAATAATCACTTGTGTGTGTGAGTGGACCAGGATTAGATCGAGTAGCCTGATTGTGATAGGTCTAGACAATTGTATGTCCACGAAATGAGGACTTTACATCTAAATTTTTTATCTGTAACTCAAATGGATTTGTTCAAACTGGTTATACACGGACAAGTAGTGAGATGGTCACCAAGTAATTAATTCGCTTCTCAAAAGGGTTGATCATCCTCTGTGCACCAAGTGAGCCTGCAAGCATTCAAATGACTACCTCTAACAATACTACCAATACAATCAGTACAATTGTCATACTATCGGAAGAGGATTCCTATGGGAGGGGCGCAAGGAGACCAATGGAGGGAATTTCCATGTGATATGGCATCTGGTTTCCCGCCCAACATCACTTGGTGGTCTTGGATTCCAAGATCTCGAGCGGACAGGCCTGACCCTTTGTATGCCCTGGCTTTGGCTCAGCTGCACGAACGAAAGCAGAGCATGGAGTGTCTTGGCTCCAAATCTCGACAGCAGAGCAAGAGTTCTTCTTTGTCTCCACCACCATGCTGACACTAGGAAACGTGCGAAAGGCCATGTTCTAGGAAGATTGCTGGATAGAGGGGCACTCTGTCCATGAGATCGTGTCGATACTATATTCCTACATCTCCAAACACCACTACAAGCTAAGGACGGCCGCAAATGGTCTGACCGAAGAAATATGGACACAAGATATCTAGGGCATCATCGACATCCATGATATAGGCCAATATCAGTCAAAATCTATAATTATAACTCCTAATTCAAGGATTGAAACTGTCAGTGGAGGAGGAAATGCTAGCTTGGAAGTGGAACAAGAGCGGCATCAACTCCACCCACTCGAGACACATTGCCTCCTTCCACGACTCGAAGACCTGCACCTCATGGAGGCTCATCTGGAAAAGTTGAGTGCCGCCACGAGTGAAACTCTCTCTTGATATTAACATGAGGGTTAACTTTGAATATGCTTATGATTCTCTCTTGACATTAATATAAGGTTGACTTACGATATGCTTAAGTGGCGGCTTTCGTGGGATCCCACTTGCATCCCTACGGCCATGACATCGACATTAGATTCCCTGTACACCTCATCGGTGCTCACATGGATATTCTCGTCTTCTTGGCTTGCCTATAGGCCTCGGAGGACATGGGTGTAATACACATTGTTCTTGGTGAATGCAAAGGAACCTCCAAAGGAGGTTTCAATGTGATTCTGAGTTGTGAAGTGCATGATAGTGTCGATCGACTCGTACATGAGTAGCTAGTGCATTTTCAAGACGGGGCTCGTTGTGTCTCCTTCAACGAACTTGAAAATTGTCAAGCATGAACATGGCTCGAGGTTTTTGAGGTTGCATCAGTAGTCCATCTTGTCCATGATGCGGATGTTCTAGTGAGGGTAGTTGACAACTAGACAGTTCGCCACATGGGACGCGATGAAGCTTGCGGCACCGGTGATGAGGATGTTCTTAGACTCATAGGTTTTCATCTACGTCTTTATTTTCTTATTATTTGCGTGCAAAAGTTCTTCAACCTTCATGTACTTGTAAAATGATTGAATGAATGAGTAAATTATTCCCAAATGGTTTGTGTTTTGTCAAATTTAACCAGTACTATATATAAGATGTTAATGTAACAAATATATTGTGCCATTGAATACCATCGTGTTACGGTTAAGCATAACAGAGTGATTACTAGGAAAGCAAGGATAGCCACTTTTATTACAATGTTAGTACCTTCGAATTTTTAACTTTGGACCTATATGCCAAAAACAATTGGGGTACTGCATACACTGGAGTCCTACGTACTGCATCTTACCACAAACAACACAAGGAGTAATTGTCTAATGTCATTATTATATTTGTAATGATGAATGGACAGAGCCCAACTTCAAAGCACATTAAATACTACTACGAGCATGCATATACATGAATACTTTAAGAATCCAAACATAAAGTTAACATTGCATCAATGCGTGTGCAGTAAGAAACATGTAGTAACTCATTTTTTTCTCGATCTTAGTATTTACTATTTGGATTAGGATGTGTATTCTATGGATACACCAATGTATGTGTCCACTGTCATATGTAGTGCCATTTCCTTACATGGTTGGGTGCTTGTTTTAAGAGTAATAATATGAAGAAAAAAATGGCGTGAAGATATTGTTTGATGCGGTGCCATATCTTCGAGATATGCAACTAATATATGCATCCAATTAATCATACATATCATTAATATATACAACTAATATATGCACGTAGATATGCAATTGATGTATGGTGGTTTTTATGTTGTTTTTTGTGCATATATTATTTAAAGCGGTGCCATATTAAAAATATATACAACTAATATGCATGTATATATACAACGAAAGCATGACGGTTGCTTATGTTGTTTTATATGCATATATTGTTTGAAGTGTGCCATATCTTCAAGATATACAACATGTGTTAATTAATTATAATATATACAATTAATTCATGCAAGTAAATATGCAACTGATGTATGACGGTGCATATGTTGTGTTATGTGCATATATTGTTTGTTGTGGTGTCATATCTTCAAGATATACTCACCAATTAATGAGATATGTCATCAAGATATATAATTAATATATGCATGTACATATGCAGTTTATCATACATACGATTATGTACAAAATAAGGCTATATAAACTCAACCATACCAAACAAATTGTGTACCTCACATATTCACAGACAAACCACACAACTCTCATGAACTAGTCCAATACAACATCTGATAGAGAGACGGAAAATACTTACCTAGTTAATAAAGCAGATACAAAAATCATAGCCATGGCGAATCTCATGTGTGTATGTTTTGTACTCCTATCAATCATAGTGGTTGTGTCTGGTGATGCCTGCGAGGGTGACCGGCAAGACATGATCCGGGAGTGCGGCCAATACCAGAAATGGCCAGCAGAGCCAAAGCTAGACCCATCAAATGCGTGTTGCGCCGTGTGGCAGAAGGCGGATATCCCTTGTCTATGTGCCCGTGTGACCAAGGACATAGAGAAGCGGTGGTGCATGGACAAGGTAGCATACGTTGCCAATTTTTGCAAGAAGCCGTTCGCACACGGGTACAAGTGCGGAAGTAAGTGAAATCTAGTACTGAGATGGGAATTTCATGCATACGGTTTTGGTCTTAGTTATGATTTTTATATGCATGTATGTGCTCTTCTAAACTAATGTTTGGTTTGATTTGAATGGTGTTTGCAGGCTACACATTTCCTTCTCTCGCGCAATGACGCAATTGTAGTCATAGGAGGAGAAGCATCGGGTTTTAGTTTCTAGTGCATGTCATCACTAGAGCTTCCATTCTAGATTTGCAATATATCCATGAGGTTGTTGTCTGAATAGATTCTGTTCAACACTCCATATGGGAATAGTTGTGAAAATAATAAAGTCTTCTTCTTAAATTATCTCATTTTTGTTTGTTCATATCATTTTCAAGTTCTACTTATAGTTCGCGGTAGTGGTGAAAAAATGAAGGCGAAAAAATTGTCATGCTAAAAGAGACACATTTACGTGATTTTTGTTTTTTAAATATTGCAACGGACGACATCATTATATGTTTTGAGATCCTTGATAATGCGCGAGCTTTGCTCATTCTCAGTTAGAACTAAAATTCTACCAACCAGGAGAATATTTGTACATGTGACGCAAGAATCCATCAACACCATGCAATACCTAGAGTTACTCCCTTCATCCTAAATTAGATGGCATATAAACATAGTCTGGCACTCTTTTCCTAATTAACTAGGCCAATATTGAACAATGATGTTTTATAAGTTTGACTAAATATATTGAGGGAAATGGAAACAACTATAGTATTAAATAAATACAATTTGTAAAACTACATGTTATGACGGATCTACCAATATTAATTTGAGATTGTATATTTTCATATCTACCGGTATATATCCTCGGATAAACTTTAAAAAATAAGTTTTTCAACTAAGTTAATACATCACCTATTGGATACATATGAAGTATGAAATATTTTGTAGGTATGCTAATGGTTGGAGATAAATATATATAACTAGAAAGATACCCCATGTGTTGCCCGATCCGCACACCACCGGTACTATCGGTAAATAGAAACACAAGTTACTGAACAAAAAACAGTTTTCACCGGAAGTTTGGGTAGAAGTTGGGACGGTAATACCGCCCAAGCAAAAATGTTGGACAATATTGGACGAAAACTTCAATAACTTTTGATTCTGGACACTGTGTGGGTAACCATATCTTAAGATAATATCTTTGAGGAATTTCACTGCTGTGGGCCCATCACACTTCTTTATTGGTTTTACTTCAATCCATTTTGTGAATTTGTCCACCATGACTAAGATGTGGGTCATCCCGCCTCGGGCCGGCTTAAATGGTCCCACCATATCTAAGCACCATACAGAAAATGGCCAAGTAATTGGTATCGTTTTAACTCGGACGATGGCATATGTATCTTGCTAGCATATCTCTGGCAATCATTACATTTTTCGACCAGTTCTTTGGCCTCTTTCAATGCTAATGGCCAATAAAACCCATGCCTGAATGCTTTGGCGACTAAAGCTCTGGACGAGGCGTGATGCCCGCATTCTCCTTGATATATATCTAGGAGGATCTCCTGGCCTTCCACCGAGCTCACACATCTTTGCAACACGCTTGTGACGCTCCTTTTATACAGCTCATTGTTTATGATTGTATAAGCCTTAGCTCTCCTCACTGTCTGTCTTGCCAATATCTCGTTATTCGGCAAAATCGCATCTTTAAGGAAGGAGAATATGGGTTGCGCCCATGTTGGTGTGATTTTTTCTGGTGTAATCTCACTATCTATTTCCATATTTTCTGCCGACATAACTACCTCGGATTTCTCCATATTCATCCTTGCGTCAGCCGGCTTCATTTTTGGAAATTTTGGGTTACATTCCTTGTCAATTTCCATCGGCACATTATCCTCTCTTGACTGTGCCGGAATGAAGATGGATTCGGACTCTGGAGATGGTGTTATCGATGGCTTCCTCAGGTGCTCTAGGGCGATACCTGGGGGAATTGACTGTCTGGTTGATCCGAGTTTTGACAATGTGTCTGCGGCATCGTTTTCTGCCCGAGGTATATGATGAAATTCACATCCATTGAAGTATCCACTGAGTTTTTGCACATGAAACCTATATAAGGCCATATTGTCATCTAACGCATCCCAGTTGCCTGAGACTTGTTGTACTACTAGATCTGAATCTCCGTAGCACAAGATTCAGCGTATGCCAATCTCTTTCGCCACCTTCAATACATGGACAAGTGCTTCATATTCGGCGACATTGTTTGACGCGGCAAAATGTATTTGCAACACATATCTCAGCTGGTCTCTTTTTGGCGAGGTTAACACTATTCCTGCCCCCAAACCATTTCTTAGTTTGGAACCGTCGAAGTGCATCGTCCAAAAATTCGGATCTGGCAATGGTGGCTCATATTGTACCTCGGCCCAATCCACGAAGAAGTCGGCCACAACCTGAGATTTGATTGCATCTCGCCTATCGAATTGCGGAGCGTAAGGTGACAATTCAATTGCCCATTTTGCTATTCGGCCACTTGCATCTTTGTTGCTCAATATGTCGGCTATGGGTGCTTCACAAATCACCTTGATGGGGTGCTCTTTGAAGTAATGTTTAAGTTTCTTTGCTGACATGTATACCCCATATGCCATCTTCTGATAATGTGGGTAATTTTGTTTTGAGGCTGATAGTACCTCGCTTAGGTAATATACCGGCCTTTGTACTGATTTATCATCTTCAACTCGCTCCACCATGATCACAGCGCTCACTACTCTGTTCGTGGCGGCTATGTAAAGTAACATAGGCTCTTTCGACAATGGAGAAGCCAAGACTGGCGCTGTGACCAACATCTTTTTCAATTCATGGAATGCATTGTCTGCTTGTGGTGTCCAAATGAACTTATCAGATTTTTTCATCAATTGATAAAGTGGTAGTGCTTTCTCTCCCAGCCGACACACAAATCGGCTAAGCGAGGCTAAGCAACCTGTGAACTTTTGTACGTCATTTAGACATCTTGGTAATTCCATCCTTTCCACTGCTTTTATCTTAGTTGGGTTGGCCTCTATACCTTGGCTAGATACGAGAAAACCAAGTAGTTTTCCCGCAGGCACACCGAATGTGCATTTTTCCGGGTTAAGCTTCATTCGGAACCTTCTCAGGTTCACGAAAGTCTGCCGGATATCATCCGGTAGCGCTTTGCTTTCTTTGGTTTTGATAACCACATCATCTATATACACTTGTACATTCTTTCCTATCTGGTCATGTAGACATTTTTGCATACATCTCTGATACGTTGCCCCCGCGTTACGCAGGCCGAATGGCATGGTGCGATAGCAATAAGCCCCTTACGGGGTAATAAACGCAGTCTTTATTTGATCGGCCAGATTTAACAGTATTTGGTGAAAACCAGAATACGCATCTACAAATGATAATAGTTCACAACCAGCAGTCGAATCAATGACTTGGTCTATTCTAGGTAAGGGAAAAGGATCTTTTGGACACGCCTTGTTCAGGTTCGTGTAATCGATACACATTCGCCATACAATGGCTACATTTGGATCATCCTTCTTCTTTTCCACTAGCACCGGGTTCGATAGCCAATCCGGATACAGCACCTCCATGATGAACCCGGCCGCAAGGAGCCGAGCTATTTCATCCCCTATTATTTTTCTCCTGTCTTCGGCGAAGCGGCGGAGAGGTTGCTTCACCGGCCTTGCTCCTGGCCTTACATTCAGAGAGTGCTCAGCCAACTCCCTCGGCACACCTTGCAGATCCTGAGTTGACCATGCAAAGATATCCCGATTCTCACGGAGGAAGTTGGTGAGCTCGCTTTCCTATTTAGCATCTAGGCCGGCTCCAATGGTGACGGTGCGCTCTGGGAACTGCTCATCTATCTGGAACTTTTTTGTTTCTTTAGTCGGCTGAAAAGAGACACTTCCATGCGAGTTGGCTAATGCCGGCATATTCAGTTGTGCCGACTGAGCGAGGGCCGCTACCTCCTGAATTCTTCTTTTTTCTCTTGCTATTACCAATGACTCGGCCAGATTTGATCCGGCTGAAGCACATTCCATCGACTTCCTGTAATCCCCTGCTACCGTTATCACCCCTTGTGGTCCGGGTAACTTCATTTTCAGGTAAGTTATGTGGCAGCTGCCCATGAATTTGGCCAACACTGGCCGTCCGAGTAGAGCATGATAGCAACTCTCTAGATCCACCACTTCGAACTCTAAATTTTCTGATCTGCAGTTATCTCTTGTGCCGAATAACACATCCACTCGAACCTTTCCAATGGGTTCGCATGAAAGCCCTGGTACTATCCCATGGAATGTGGTCCTCGTGGATTGCAGCATGTTCTGCGATATTCCGAGTTTATGCATTGTATCTTTGTACATGATATTGATACTGCTCCCATTGTCAATGAGTACTTTTGAAAAATTCACATTAATGCTTGGTCCGACAAATGTCGGATCTAACACGAGTGCATACGACCCCGGACTCGGTATTATCTTGGGGTGATCCTTTATGCTCCAAGTTATTTCTTGATCCGACCAAGGCACATATCTTGGTACTGCCGGCATAACCGCATTTACTTCCATATGTCGGCGCTGTACACTTTGCCTGTCTTGATGTTCTGTTGTGAACACGCAATATGATTGATGATGTTCTCTGTAATCATTGCGTCCATTACCTCCTAGATTTGTCCTTCCATCCAGACCCTGGTTTATCACTTGATGCACTGCATCTCTCCGGTCCGAGTTTTCATACCTCGGGGGAGGAGGCGGTAACATCAGTTGCTGTGCATTTTCTCTAGTCAACTGCGGCTGATGCTGCTGATGTGCCTGGAGAGACGTTGCCTGCATGCCTACGGGGTTACCCATTGCATTTTTCATGGAGATTTGATCGGGTACTCAGGGTTTCTGCATCGGGGGCTTTTTATAGGCGAAGGGGGAGATCGAGGCAGCAGCCAGGGAAACCAAACCCTAGCCAGGTGTAGGGTGGGGCCCACCCGCGCCTGGGGTGGGTCTGGCCCCTCTGGCCAGCCCCTTCGGCTCTCCTATGGACTTCTTGTTCCATACGAAAAGTAATTGACTTTGTCCTTTTGTCCCGTCCAATTCCGAGAATATTTCTTTACTAACTTTTCTGAAACCAAAAATAGCAGAAAACGGGCATCTGGCACTATTGCAACTTGTTAGTAGGTTAGTACCAGAAAACATGTAAAAACCACCTCAAAGTGTGGACAAGTAAAGCAAAGTAGAAACAAAACAAGCATGGAGCATCAAAAATTATAGATACATTTCCAACGTATCAGTGGCGGGCTTCCCCTCCCTACTATGGAACACACAGGGCTGGTTAAGGAGAGAAGCGGGGTTGAATTTCGGCCTCGCCTTGTAGTTTCCGCTATCGCGGCGTTGGCCTCCGTCATGGCGGAAGCTCTTGGGCTCGCGTGGCATGTAGTCGGCATTGGCGACAAAGTCGAATCGCCCGTCACTGCGGCGCTTGCTGGTGAGGCGAGTGTTGCTGTAGTGTAGCTCAGGTCGCCTCCCGTTGTCGTGGCCGCTTGGGCGGCGGTTTCCACCTGACTCATCGTCGATTTCTTGGTTTGGGTTCTCCTCCGTGTACCGCTTGGCGATCTCGAGGAGGTCCGGTATGTTATCGAGTGTCTTGTACACCCGCTTGAGCTTGGCGACCAGGGGATCGTAGCGGCACAAGGTCTTGAAGCAGTGTATCACCGTGTCCGTATGCCGGCCGCGTTGAACCACAGATCCTGCCATTGCTGGACCCAGCTACGGGTTAACTCACGGGGTCCCTAGACGCATCGCTCTAGGTCCTCGATGGTGGTGGTGCGGGTGTAGGAACCCTCGAAGTGCCTGACGAAGGCGTCGCGCATATCCTCCCAAGAGTCGATGCTGTCCGCGGGGAGGGTGTTGATCCATTGTCGGCTCGCTCCCTCCATCATCAGGGGAAGGTAGCGAGCGGCGAGTAGGTCGGTGTGGCTGGCGATTCCCATCTCCATGAGGTACGTGTCCAGCCACACGGACGGGTCATACGAGGGATCGTACTTCTCAATCTCCTTTGGCGCTTTGAAGTTCGCCGGATATTTTTCGCATCGGATCATTAGTCCAAAGCACTGGGGGCCGACTCGGCTGAGCGAGCCCCTTGGCTTGCCATCGCGGCAGTTCATGAGGGTGTGCCTCAGGTCGTCGTGCTGGCATGCACGCCAGCTTTGGTTGTTGATGATGTGGGTCCGTGTGTCGACTGGCTGCCCATTGGCATCGACCATGTTGTTCGTCAGTCGCGGGTCGTTGGTGGATAGTGTCGCGTGCGCGGGTCATGGTTGGAGCTGCAGGGGCTCAGGTTGTGGGCAGCTGAGAGTGATTGCCATCGTTGGGCGGACGCTCGAGGCCGCCCTGCTTCCTGACGAGCGGGAGTACATGTGCCCCCACGAGTCGGCGCCTGCGGTTTGCTGCTTGATGGCCTTGGCGAGTAAGGCCTTGGCGTACTAGATATGCAGTGCGCCTTCCCCGGTCACGTTGATGTTAGCAACCGCGGATCGACTCATGATGACGTTATCCATCGAAGTGGAGAACAGCGAGAGGCCGTTTGTGTCCCGCTCTTGCGGGGAGATCATGATCCTTGGCTGGTCTGGAGGGGGCGCGTGACCGGGCGGCGGTGGGGGAGCATCGTTCGCCGTTGCGCCTGGTGGTGGTCGGGCACTTCCTCCGGGTGGTGTATTCTCATAGACCACGCGTTTGGCCATGCGGGCCGGCTCGTTTTCGTCGTCGAAGTTCAGGGTGTGGCCTTGGACGGTGGGGTTCAGGCGCGACCTGATGCGGCGCTGGTGGTAGAGCGAGAGCTCCTGCGCCGTCACTTGCTTGAGGTGAAATTTTTTGTGCTCGTCTTGTTCCTTGCAGACCGCCTCTTCTAGTCGCGGACTGAGTTCCTCAACCTTTGTCGTCATCGTGGTCGGCGGGATCGACATAGAGAAGGGGTCTGGCGGGGCGCTTGTGTCGCTCGCCATGTAGGTCGCAACGAAGCGACCCCGTCCGGCATGGGGATCGCCGGAGTTCTCCGACCCGGAGTCGGAGTCAAAGATCCCGAGGATGGACAGATCCTCGAAGTCCCACACGTTGGAGACTTGTGTGATGGAGCCCGCGGGTGATGCGGCGATAATGGATCCGGCGATTGATGTCGGGGTCACCGAGTCGACATCGTCGTTGAGGGTCGCGTCGTCCACGGCCACGCTGGTCTCAGCCACGTTGCTGTTGGCCGAGCCATACTCGGAGACGAGGCGGTAGATGGTGCGGACCTGACTCTCAGAGAGCCGATCGCGTGGTGGCGACTCGTGGATGCGAGCTGAGTCTTCCGAGACAATGACATCGGTGAAGCCGACGAAGAGGCTGATCGTGTCGACTGGCATGATCACGCTGTGCGTGACGGGGCGTGCCGCCGGGACGTAGCTGCTCGGCAAGATCTGGATGATCTCGCCGATGGCGATCATGCGGCCGGTGGCGATCGTCTCGTTGATCAGCAAGTTGGATCTCGTCGCAGAACACATGCCTAACCGGCCAGGCCCCACGGTGGGCGCCACTGTCGTGGGAATGGCCACGACAGATGCTGTAATTGGCAGGGAGTAGTAGAACGAGGGGCAAGGGCGGCTAGCCATCTGCGGTGCGATATGAGGGCGGAGACACAGGGTTTTACCCAGGTTCGGCCCCCCGGAGGGTAAAGACCTACTCCTGCTAGATTGTATTGATTGAGGGAATACAAGGGTGAGCTCGACGGCTAGGCGGCGAGTCGCAATGGGTGTATGATGGAACGTGAGTCCTATGCATGCCCTAGGGAGGTTTGTATAGAGTCACCTCGCTAGGGTTTATAGATCTACAATCGAGTTGGATAAGGACTCGGAGGGTGCTTGACCTAATCTGACTGGGCCTAGCTATGCTTCTAGGCCTTCAGCTTCCAGTCACCTGGCTCCTTGTTGGGTTGTGATCCAGTCGCCGTCCTGCAGGCCCACTCGCTGGCGTCATGGTCCAGTAGGAAATGTCTTGTTGGGCATACCCCACTCGGCATATCCCCATCAGGACCTTCAGGACAGAGATTCCAGTCCAGACCGAAGATTTCGGGGTTGCACACCAGAGACTCTAGTGTGGATTATCTCTAACATATCCAGTAAAGGCTTGAGGGTCTTGTTTTATATCCGGGACATATATGCTTGCCTCCATGCTATCCCCCTCCTTCTATTTTCACATGTGGCTATGGTTCTCATCGTCCACCTCGTACCAAGTCCAAGTCCAAAAAAGGAACACCTTGCTATGATGAAGAAGTTGGACAGTATGTGATCCCTCCATCTAACTGGAAGCAGCAGGCTAGAGATGTTGCATATATGCAAAGAGAACATGAGCGCATCTAAGAAGAAACCCGTGCCAAGAGGGCAAAGTATGAAAATATGTAGTCCTTGGCTCGTATGTCCAAGAAGGAATTCAGAGAGCTGCCCAAGACAAACTTCTATGACTTGCCTAGAACCAGCGTGGATCTGTGTTTTTGGCGGAAGGAGCAGCAAGTATTCATGCAGGATATTTACCGCAAGCTCACCAAGTCCCCCGTGTGTCCTCAAAAATATATGGATCTTGAGTATATGCATGCCAACTCATACTTTGCTGATGCAATATGGATCACTGAGAAACTTGGGTTACATGGGCTGATGGAGATTCGTGAGAACTACAACGTCAAACTTGTGCAGCAGTTCTATGTCACTATTGTGTTTGCATCTGATCAAGCAAGAACCTTGACTTGGATGACAGTAAACTTTTGTTGCACTATGAACTTCTTTGACTTTTCCTCGGTCATCCAGGAGACTTTTCAGGGTGTGTCTACTCATGTTGGGCACCGTATGCATTCTGCAGCTCTTGGTGAGAACAAGAACAAGCTGGCTCTGCTCTATGGCAGCAAGGGCATAGTGGGTGAGTCCAAGGGCCTCAAGCCTCTCTACAACCTGTTGTTGAGGATTTTTCGCCAAACCATTTCCCCTAGTGTTGGAAATGATGGTGTCATTAGGTGTGGTTTGGTCAACTTACTTCACCATGCTCACAAGGTACACTGTGTTGGCCCTGATGCTGAAGGTTATGGTATAGACATCATGGATTTCATCTTTGAAGATATGTATCATGCCACCCTCTACAAGAAGTCTCCCCCATATGCACCACTTGTGATGAGAGTCATCAACACCCAGGCTCTTGGTTCACCTCTTGCCATGCCTCCTAACCTTGTGGAGCATGCCCTTGAGTCTCTCCAAAAGAAAGGGCGGATGGTGCCAAATCCTAGGCAGTCATATGCTGATGATTAGGATGAGATCTCTAAGACTGAGCGAGCCCCCACTCCTCCAAGAGGCTCTCGGAGGAAGAATGCCTCAAATGATCCCATGCCACCCGTCTCTCATGATTATGTCCAGGACAAGGTCTAGAAGGCCTCATTTTGGGAGAGGACTCTCTACTGCATGAATGTAGACATCCGTAAGGAACAACATGCCTCTTACAAGAGCAACCGCAGGATTGAAAAATTCCTCAAAGAGATTAAGGCTCAGGGTCAGGAGGAAGAAGAGGATGACGAGGGAGAATACATAGATGAGCATGGACCTCAACCTTCTACAGAGTCTGACCACACCCTCTCGTTTGGGGCATGGAATGCCCAGCAGGACAACCTGGTGGACTGGAAGACCTTCTCAGAGGTCATTTCCGGGTTTGGCTCTCAGGGTACTTCATCTTCGCGCCCTCATGGCAAAGGGTCTGCTTCTTCAGGTGATGATGGTGATGATTATGAGGATGATGAGGACGAGGATGTGGATATGGATGAGGATGACAACGACAATGACTACGAGTGATCCCTTGGGGCGCTAGCTTTGGTATTTTCCCTTTTCGGCGTCACGATGCCAAAGGGGGGAGAAGATTTAGATCATCGGGATTTGCATGGGGTGGTCATTTGGATTTTCATTATCTTTTAAAATTCGAACATTTGCTTTGCTTCTATTTGGTTTGTGTGAAACTATCTATGTGTATGGACATGCAATGCCTATGTTTTTGTAATAGTCAGAACTATCTGTGTTTAGTTTTTATTATCTGAATTACATATATCTCTTGATTATCTTACTGCACATTGTTAGGAGGAGCATAGTTATATCTCATACTAAATATTTCCATGCAAAATATCTAGTTATCGAACACCAAAAAGGGGGAGATTAAAAGGACATTTATTGTTTTAATCAGTTTTCGTGTTCGTTAGCAACTTGTAGATCATTTTACCGTGTGTTGATGTTTCCAGGTTGATAAACTGAAAAGAGAAAAGTCCCTAGCCCTATGTAAAAGTTCCTAGAAGAAACTGCATTTTCAAGGGTTTTTCAGACCAGAGTCTCTGGTATGCACCGGAGTCTCTGGAGTGAACCGGAGTTTTCCCCAAGTCTCCGAAGGAACTTCCTGAAGCTTGCATGGGACATTCTGTATAGGGGTCTGGAGATGGGCCGGAATCGGACCGGATTTTTCGGTGCTCATGATCAGACCAGAGTCTTTGGTGTGTAAACACCGGAGTCTCCGGTGTACCTTAGGCCAGAAACTCTGAAAAGTCCCTAGAGTGGGCATCTGCACCAAGGCTAAGATTTTCTGTACGGTGGTCCGGAGACTGGCCGGAGAATGGCCAGAGTCTCCAGTGTGGAACAAGGTCAGACCGGAGTCTCTGGTCTGAAGTCCAGAAACTCCGGTGTGGAAATGTCTCCAACGGTCAGAAAACGGTTGGATTGTAGTGGTCCTATAAATAGGGGACCTCGTCCCCTTCCTCCAGCTGCTCGTTTCCAGAAAGAAGAACCCTAACCCTAGAGCCATGAAATCAACAAGATCTCCCCATCCAACTATCCAAAGGCCTTGATCTTTGGAGAATCGAAGGAGGAGGCCTTGATCTAAAGCTTCACCAAGAGAGATCTTCATTTCCCCCTCATTCACTTGAGGGCCCCTTGCTCTAGTGTTTCATTGGAAACCCTAGTGTTGGAGATATGCCCTAGAGGCAATAATAAAAGTAGTTATTATTATATCTTTGTGTTTATGATAAATGTTTACATTCATGCTATAATAGTATTAACCGGAAACATTAATACTTGTGTGATTTGTAAACTAAATTAGAGTCCCTGGTAAAGCCTCTTTATAATACTAGCTTGTTGGTTGATAGATGATCGTGGTTTCCCGATCATGAACATTGAGATGTTATTAACAACAAGATCATATCATTAGGAGAATGGTGTGATGGACATACTCCTATAGATAAGCGTAGCATAAAGATCAAGTCATTTCAATAGTTCGTTTGCTATAAGCTTTCTGATACATAGTAACCTAATTCCTTCGACCATGAGATCATGCTAATCACCATCACCGGAATGATGCTTTGATGACATCAAACACCACACCATAACTGGGTGGTTATAAAGATGGCATTGAGTGTCCGGAAAGTATGTGTTGAGGCACATGGATCAAGAGTGGGATTTGTCCATCCATATGACATATAGATATACTCTGGGCCCTCTCGGTGGAATCTCATCCAATTATCTTGCAAGCATGTGACTGTCTCACAAGGGATCACATATCACGGGAACGAGAAAAGAGTACTTATCAGTAACAATGTTGAACTAGGTATGCAGAGATACCGACGATTAGACTTCGAGTAAGTAAACTATCACGAGAGAAAGGGAAATTGGTATCGTATGTAAGTGGTTCATTCGATCACAAAGCAATCGTAGAAATATGTGGGAGCCATATGAATTTCTATATTCCTTTGTTGGTTATTGATCAGAGAAGAGTCTCGTTCATGTCTGCATAATTCACGAACCGTAGGGAGACACATGTAAGGATTCGATGTTGTTTAGTAGATATGGAATGTAAGTAGGGAGACCGAATGTTGTTCGGAGTCTCGGATGGGATCCGGGATATCACGAGGAGATCCAGAATGGTCCGGATAATAGGATTCATATAAGGAAAGTCCAATTTCGGAGTTTAGGAATGATGTCGATGATTTCATCGGAGAGGTTCTAGAAGGGTCTGGAAGATTCATCGGACCGGAATGGGAAGGGTACGTGAATGTGTCATGGATAAATAGAATGATTGAAACATGTCCTAGGTCACTTGGTTGGGCATTTGCAAGAAAGAAATTAAGCTCCAAATTGAAATTCAAAAGGTAAGTTTGAAAAGTCAAACTGGGACAATGTATCCTGGTGGAGGAAGGAAAGAATCCTTCTTTCCCTCCACCATAAGCCAACTAGGAGAGGGGGTTGGGGAAGTATTCAAACTCCCCTCTCTCAAGCTGCCCTCCCTCTCATAAATAGTGGGGAGCGGGTGCCCCAAGGACACACAACACCAGCCCCTCCCCACCTAGCCACCGTCCCCCAGCGCTGTCGCCGCGCTGTCGCGCCTCCTCCTCTCCGGCCCTCTAAACCCTAGATCGCCGGAAACCCTAGATCCACCATAACATGCTCCCACTTAGGCGAAGCCCTGTAGGATCTTCCCTCTACTTCTGACACCACGCCGCCGTGCTGCTGGAATTGCAAGGGGAGAACTACAACCTCCGCTTCGTGCTGGAACAAGGGAGAGGAAGGTATTCATCGAGTACCGAACGTGTGACCGACTGCGGAAGCGCTGCCGAAACGCAGCACCAGAAGGATCGTCTACGCGATCTTGAGATCGGCAAGTGTACGACTACATCACCCATGAGAATCTGCTCTCGTTAACCGCTTTGGAATCTTCGAGGGTAAGTACTCTAATCGACTTGTTGCTACAATCTAGTAGATAGATCTTGGCTTGTTTGTGTGCATGGGGTAGACTTTTTTGTTTTCCATGCTACGAACCCTTACAGTGGTATCAGAGTCGTGTCTATATGTAGATCTGTTGCACGAGTAGAACACAATGGTTATTGTGGGCGGTGGTGCTTTTATTATCAATTGCTTTTTGTGTACTTTGCATCTTGCGGTATGATGGTATGAAGCGCCCCGGGCTAACCTTACATGACATCATTCATGAGACTTGCTCCACGCTTAACATGCAACTTGTATTGCATAAGTGGCCTTGCGGGTGTCTGTCTCTCCCATCATAGTATAGATTCAATTTACAACGGGCACTTGATAGTTCAAGCATCAACGTTGTGGTTCTTGTTCGTAAGTTAGAACGACACTTACTGAAAACCCCAAACCATGTAAAATATGCAAAGAAAATTAGAGGCGTCTAACTTTGTTTTGCAGGGGTGTGTTGTGATGTGATATGACCATGATTGTGATTATATATGATGTATGCAATGTTCCTTATTGTAAGTCGGCAACCGGCAGGAGCCTTATGGTTGTCTTTTAATTTTGTTAAGACACATGTGTCTATTATTCAAAGTAGTTGTAATAGTTGATACTGGTGGATGACAACCATGGAGCAGTGCCATTGACCTTGAGGCCACACCAGTGATGATGGAGATCATGTTCGTGCTTGAAGATGGATATCGGAAGCATAAGAAGAAAGGCCATATCATATCACATATTTTGAATTGCATGTGATGTTAGTCCTTTTATGCATCTTGTATTGCTTAGTTCACGACGGTAGCATTATAAGATGATCCCTCTCACAAAATATCAAGTTATAAAGTCTTCATCCTTAGTAGGCACCTTTGCCAAAGCTCGTTGTTTCGAAGCACCACTTGATGATCGGGTGTGTTAGATTCTGCGAGTGTATACAATGGGAGCAAGCCAGAATTTCTCATGCGGAAGCTAAGGTTTGATCTTGACGAGCCTAGCATGTACATACATGGCCTCGGAACACGGATCACCGAAAGGTAAAGTATGGGTCATATAGTAGATATGATGAACATGTTGATTGTTCGCCATTGAAGCTAAATCATCTCTCGTGATGATCGGTTTTGATGTGGTGGATTTGGTTCGTGTGATCACTAAAACAATGTGAGGGATGTTGTTTTGAGTGGGAGTTCACCTAGATTAATTTAACTATTAAGTAGAACTCAATTTGTCATAAACTTAGTCTAAACTATTGCAAATATGTTGTAGATCAATGGCGGCCCCTACCATCAATTTTAATGCGTTTCTAGAGAAAGAAAAGTTGAAAAACAATGGAAGCAACTTCGCGGATTGGTTCTGCAACTTCAGGATTGTCCTCAATGCTGGTAATTTGACCTATGTGCTGGATGCACCGCTGGGTGACCCACCTGCAGCTGATGCTACCGATGAGGTGAAGAATGTTTTCCTCGCTCGGAAGAATCAATACTCCATAGTTCAGTGTGCTATCTTGTATGGTTTGGAATCGGAGCTTCACAAAAGGTTTGAGAACTTTGACCCACATGATATTGTCCGTGAACTCAAAATGATATTTGAGGCTCACGCGGCAGTTGAGAGTTATGAGGCTTCTGAAAAGTTCTTTAACTTCAAGATGGAAGAGGGCATCTCCGTTAGTGAGCACGTGCTTAAGATGTCTAGGCACGCAATCAAGCTTCAAAGCTTGGGTATAGTGATTCCTAATTCTTTGGGGATTCACTGCGTCCTCCAATCAATACCACCAAGTTACAAGAACTTTGTGATGAACTACAATATGCAAAACATGGACAAGTCGTTGCCCGAACTCTTCTCCATGTTAAAGTCTGCAGAAGTGGAGATCAAGAAAGAGCACCAAGTGTTGATGGTCAATAATACCACCAAATTCAAGAAGCAAGGCAGGTCTAAGAAAAAGGAAAACTTCAAGAAGGGCGGTAAGAAAGTTACCGTGTCGGTGAAGAAGACCAAGGATGGGCCTAAGCCTGATACTGAGTGCTTTTACTGCAAGGGAGAAGGTCACTGGAAGCAGAATTGCCCTAAGTACTTGGCGGATTTGAAGAATGACAACATCAAGAAGAAAGATATATACGATATACATGTTATTGATGTGTATCTTACTAGTATTCGTAGTAGTGCTTGGGTATTTGATACTGGTTCGATTGCTCATATTTGTAACTCGAAATAGGTGCTGCAGAAGAGACGGAAACTAGCGAAGAACAAGGTGATGATGCGCGTTGGAAATGGATCAAAGGTTGATGTGATCGCGGTCGGCACGCTATCTCTTCATCTACCATTGGGATTAGTTTTATACTTAAATAATTGTTATTTGGTGCCTGCGTTGAGCATGAACATTATATCCGGATCATGTTTATTGTGAGACGGTTACTTGTTTAAGTCCGAGAATAATGGTTGTTCGGTTTATATGAGTAATATGTTTTATGCACATGCACCTTTGATAGATGGTCTATTCTTGTTGAATCTCGATTGTAGTAATACACATATTAATAACATTGAAGCTAAACGTTTGAAATTGAGTGATAACTTGACCTATATGTGGCACTGTTGTCTTGGTCACATTGGAGTGAAGCATATGAAGAAACCCCATTCTGATGGACTTCTTGAATCACTTGAAAGATGCGAAGCATGTATGATGGGTAAAATGACTAAGACTCCATTTTCTGGTATGATGGAGCGAGCTACAGACTTACTGAAAATCATACATACCGATGTGTGTGGTCCAATGAGTGTAGCATCGCGGGGTGGTTATCGTTATGTTCTTACTTTCACGGATGACTTGAGTAGATATGGGTATATCTATTTCATGAAACATAAGTTCGAAACTTTCGAGAAGTTTAAGGAATTTCAAAGTGAAGTAGACAATCAACGTAACAAGAAGATTAAGTTTCTACAATCTGATCGTGGAGGTGAATATCTTAGTTACGAGTTTGGCGAGAATTTGAAGAAATGCGGAATACTTTCACAATTGACACCGCCGGGAACACCACAACATAATGGTGTGTCCGAACGTCGTAATCGAACTCTCTTACATATGGTCCGTTCTATAATGTCACTTACAGATTTACCGCTATTATTTTGGGGTTATGCGTTAGAAACAGCCGCATTTACTTTAAATAGGGCACCATCTAAATCCGTTGAAACAACACCGTATGAATTATGGTTTGGGAAGAAACCTAAATTGTCGTTCCTTAAAGTTTGGGGTTGCGAAACTTATGTAAAGAAGTTACAACCCAACAAGCTTGAACCCAAAGCGTAAAAATGCGTCTTCATAGGATACCCGAAGAAAACTATTGGGTATACCTTCTATCATAGATCCAAAGGCAAAATTTTCGTTGCTAAGAATGGATCCTTTCTAGAGAAGGAGTTTCTCTCGAAAGAAGTGACTAGAAGGAAAGTAGAACTCGACGAGGTTGTCGAACCTTCTCTCGGATTTGAGAGTAGCGCAACACCGGAAGTAGTTCCTATGGCACCTACACCAATAAGAGAGGAAGCTAATGATGTTGATCATGAAACTTCGGTTGAAGTTACTATGGAACCTCGCAGGTCAACGAGAACTCGTACCACTCCCAATTGGTATGATCCCGTTATGAGTGTCATGTTGGTAGACAACACCGATGACCCTGCGACATATGAGGAAGCGATGATGAGCCTAGATTCCAATAAATGGCAAGAAGCCATGAAATCCGAGATTGGATCCATGTACGAAAACCAAGTATGGACTTTGGTGGACTTACCGGATGGCCAGAAGGCTGTCGAGAACAAATGGATTTTCAAGAAGAAAACAAATGTTGATGGTAATGTTACTGTCTATAAAGCTCGACTTGTCGTAAAAGGGTTTCAACAAATTCAAGGGGTTGACTACGATGAGGCTTTCTCACCCGTAGTGAAGCTAAATTCTGTGAGGATTTTGTTAGCAATTGCTGCATATTATGATTATGAGATATGTTAGATGGATGTCGAAACGGCGTTCCTCAATGGAGACATTGATGAAGACTTGTATATGGTACAACCCAAAGGTTTTGTCGATCCTAAAGATGCTAACAAGGTATGCAAACTTCAACGGTCCATTTATGGATTGAAGAAAGCATCCCGAAGTTGGAATTAACGTTTTGATAAGGTAATCAAAAGTTTTGGTTTTATACAAACTTATGGAGAAGCTTGTATTTACAAGAAAGTGAGTGGGAGCTCTGTGGCATTCCTAGTACTATATGTGGATGACATACTGTTGATTGGGAATGATATAGACCTTCTTAATAGTGTCAAGGATTATTTGAATAATAGTTTTTCAATGAAAGATCTTGGCGAAGCAGCTTACATATTAGGCATAAAGATTTATAGAGATGGATCGAGACGCCTAATATCATTGTCACAAAGTACATATTTGGACAAAGTTCTAAAGAGGTTTGGAATGGAAGATAGCAAGAAAGGGTTCTTGCCCATGTTGCCCAATACGACCTTGAGTAAAACTCAAAGTCCAGCAACGACGGAAGATAGAGAAAGGATGAGTAAGACTCCCTATGCCTCAGCCATAGGATCTATCATGTATGCCATGCTATGTACTAGACCCGATATTGCATATGTTGTTAGTTTGACTAGCAGATATCAAAGTGATCCAGGAGTGGATCATTGGACAGCGGTCAAAAACATCCTTAAGTACTTGAGAAGAACTAAGGATATGGTTCTTTCTTATGGAGGTGATGAACAACTCGTTGTTAATGGTTACATCGATGCTAGTTGGAACACCGATCTAGATTATTGTAAATCTCAATCTGGATATGTATTTACTTTAAATGGTGCAACAGTTAGCTGGAGGAGTGCAACGCAAAGCGTTGTGGCGAGATCTTCAATTGAATCGGAATACATAGGTGCTTCGGAGGCTTCATAAAAGGCGATATGGATGAAGGAGTTCATTACAGAGCTTGGTGTGGTTCCTAGTGCGCTGGACCCAATGTCTATCTACTGTGATAACATGGGTGCCATAGCTAATGCGCAAGAACCAAGGTCACACAAGAAGCTGAAGCATATCAAGCTGCATTTTCACGCTATTCGAGAGCATGTCCAAGATAGTGACATAAAGATTTACAAAGTACACATAGATCTAAATGTGGTGGATCCGTTGACTAAACCTCCCCCGAGGGCAAAACATGACCAGCACCAAACCGCCATGGGTGTTCGATATATTACCATGTAATCTAGATTAGTTGACTCTAGTGCAAGTGGGAGACTATTGGAGATATGCCCTAGAGGCAATAATAAAATTAGTTATTATTATATATTTGTGTTTATGATAAATGTTTACATTCATGCTATAAAAGTATTAACCGGAAACATTAATACTTGTGTGATTTGTAAACTAAATTAGAGTCCCTAGTAAAGCCTCTTTGTAATACTAGCTTGTTGGTTGATAGATGATCGTGGTTTCCCGATCATGAACATTGAGATGTTATTAACAACAAGATCATATCATTAGGAGAATGGTGTGATGGACATACTCCTATAGATAAGCGTAACATAAAGATCAAGTCATTTCAATAGTTCGTTTGCTATAAGCTTTCTGATACATAGTAACCTAATTCCTTCGACCATGAGATCATGCGAATGACCATCACCGGAAGGATGCTTTGATGACATCAAACACCGCACCATAACTGGGTGGTTATAAAGATGACATTGAGTGTTCAGAAAGTATGTGTTGAGGCACATGGATCAAGAGTGGGATTTGTCCATCCATATGACAGATAGATATACTCTGGGCCCTCTCGGTGGAATGTCATACAATTAGCTTGCAAGCATGTGACTGGCTCACAAGGGATCATATATCACGGGAACAAGAAAAGAGTACTTATCAGTAACGAGGTTGAACTAGGTATGTAGAGATACCGAAGATCAGACTTCGGATAAGTAAACTATCGCGAGACAAAGGGAAATTGGTATCGTATGTAAGTGGTTCATTCGATCGCAAAGTAATCGTAGAAATATGTGGGAGCCATATGAATTTCTAGATTCCTCTGTTGGTTATTGATCGGAGAAGATTCTCGTTCATGTCTGCATAATTCACGAACCGTGGGGATACACACTTAAGGATTCGATGTTGTTTAGTAGATATGGAATATAAGTAGGGAGACCGAATGTTGTTCGGAGTCTCGGATGGGATCTAGGATATCAGAAGGAGATCCGGAATGGTCCGGAGAATAAGATTCATATGAGGAAAGTCCAATTCCGGAGTTCGGGAATGGTTCTGATGATTTCATCGGAGAGGTTCTAGAAGGGTCTATAAGATTCACCGGACCGGAATGATAATGGTACGTGAATGTGTCATGGATAAATGGAATGATTGAATCATGTCCCAGGTCACTTGGTTGGGCATATGCAATAAATAAATTAAGCTCCAAATTGAAAGTCAAAAGGCAAGTTCGAAAAGTCAAACTGGGACAATGTATCCTGGTGAAGGAAGAAAATAATCCTTCTTTCCCTCCACCACAAGCCAACTAGGAGAGGGAGTTGGGGAAGGATTCAAACTCCCCTCTCCCAAGCTGCCCTCCCTCTCATAAATAGAGGGGAGGGGGTGCCCCAAGGACACACAACACCAGCCCCTCCCCACCTAGCCGCCGTCGCTCACCGCCGCCGGCCACGCCTCCTCCTCTTCGGCCCTCTAAACCCTAGATCGCAGGAAACCCTGGATCCACCATAACCTGCTCTGGCTTAGGCTTGGGGAGGGACTCCCCTCTCCTTGGCCGCGCCCTCCCACCTATATAAGGAGGGGTAGGGTTGCCCCTCCAAGACCTACACCTCTCTCCTCTAAACCTAACCCTAGCCGCTGGCCTCCACCAAAGTCACCGCCGCCCTAGGGTTTGCCCTAGCCGCCGACTTGGGATAATCCCCTTGCCCTAGCCGCCGCCCTGGCTTCCTCTACTTGGTGCCTCTAAACCCTAGATCGCGAAGCCTCTCTCATAGTCCACCATACTCACTCCGGCTTAAGGTGAAGCCCTGCGGGATCTCCCCTCTACTTCCAGTACCACGCCATCGTGCTGCCGGAATCGAGAGGAGAGTGCTACAACCTCCACTGCCTGCTGGAACAAGGGAGAGGAAGGTATTCATCGAGTACCGAACGTGTGACTGGCTGCGGGAGCGCTGCCGGAACGCGGCGCCGGAAGGATCGTCTACACGATCTTGAGATCGGGAAGAGTACGACTACATCACCCACGAGAATCCGCTCTCGTTAACCGCTTTGGAATCTTCGAGGGTGAGTTTCACTATCGACTCATTGCTACAATCTAGTAGATAGATCTTGGCTTGTTTGTTTTCATGCGGTAGAAATTTTTGATTTCCATGCTACGAACCCCTACAGTGGTATCAGAGCCGTGTCTATATGTAGATCTGTTGCACGAGTAGAACACAATGGTCATTGTGGGCGGTGGTGCTTTTATTATCAATTGCTTCTTGTGTACTTTGCATCTTGCGGTATGATGGGATGAAGCGGCCCGGGCTAACCTTACATGACATCGTTCATGAGACTTGCTCCACGCTAAACATGCAACTTGTATTGCATAAGTGGCTTTGCGGGTGTCTATCTCTCCCATTATAGTAAGATCCAATTTACAACGGGCACTTGATAGTTCTAGCATCAACGTTGTGGTTCTTGTTCGTAAGTTAGAGCGACACTTATTGAAAGCCCCAAACCACGTAAAATATGCAAAGAAAATTAGAGGCGTCTAACTTTGTTTTGCAGGGGTGTGCTGTGATGTGATATGGCCATGATTGTGATTATATTTGATGTATGCAATGTTCCTTATTGTAAGTTGGCAACCGGCAGGAGCCATATGGTTGTCTTTAATTTCTGTTAAGACTCGTGTGTCTATTCAAAGTAGTTGTAATAGTTGAAGCTGGTGGACGACAACCATGGAGCAACGTCATTGACCTTGATGCAATGCCGGTGATGATGGAGATCATGTTCGTGCTTGAAGATGGAGATCGGAAGCACAAAGAAGAAAGGCCATATCATATCACATATTATGAATTGCATGTGATGTTAATCCTTTATGCATCTTGTATTGCTTAGTTAACAATGGTAGCATTATAAGATGATCCCTCAAGCACACAAATTTCAAGTTTTAAAGTGTTCATCCTTAGTTAGCACCGTTGCTAAAGCTTGTTGTTTCGAAGCACCACGTGATGACTGGGTGTGTTAGATTCTGTAAGTGTATACAACGTGAGCAAGCCAGTTTTGCTCATGCAGAAGCTAAGGTTTGATCTTGATGAGCCTAGCATGTACAGACATGGTCTCGGAACACGGATCACCGAAAGGTAAAGCATGAATCATATAGTAGATATGATGAACATGTCGATTGTTCACCATTGAAGCTACGTCAACTCTCGTGATGATCGGTTTTGATGTGGTGGATTTGGTTCGTGTGATCACTAAAACAATGTGAGGGATATTGTTTTGAGTGGGAGTTCACCTAGATTAATTTAACTATTAATTAGAACTCATTTTTTCATAAACTTAGTCTAAACTATTGCAAATATGTTGTAGATCAATGGCGGCCCCTACCATCAATTTTAATGCATTCCTAGAGAAAGAAAAGTTGAAAAACAATGGAAGCAACTTCACGGATTGGTTCCGCAATTTGAGGATTGTCCTCAATGCTGGTAATTTGACCTATGTGCTGGATGCACCGCTGGGTGACCCGCCTCACTCGGAAGAATCAGTACTCCACAGTTCAGTGTGCTATCTTGTATGGTTTGGAATCGAAGCTTCAGAAAAGGTTTGAGAATTCAGACCCACATGATATTGTCTGTGAACTCAAAATGATATTTGAGGCTCACGCGGCAGTTGAGAGTTATGAGGCTTCTGAAAAGTTCTTTAACTGCAAGATGGAAGAGGGCAGCTCCGTCAGTGAGCATGTGCTTAAGATGTCTGGGCACGCAAACAAACTCCAAAGTTTGGGTATAGTGATTCCTAATTCTTTGGGGATACATCATGTCCTTCAATCACTACCACCAAGTTACAAGAACTTTGTGATGAACTATAATATGCAAAACATGGACAAGACGTTGCCAGAACTCTTCTCCATGTTGAAATCTGTAGAAGTGGAGATCAAGAAAGAGCACCAAGTGTTGTTGGTCAATAAGACCACCAAATTCAAGAAAGGCAATTCTAAGCAAAAGGGACACTTCAAGAAGGGTGGTAAGAAAGTTACCGCACCGGCAAAGAAGACCAGGGCTGGACCTAAGCCTGATACTGAGTGCTTTTAATGCAAGCAAGAGGGTCGTTAGAAGCGGAATTGCCCAAAGTACTTGGCGGATTTGAAGAACAGCAACATCAAGAAGAAAGGTATATCCGATATACATGTTATTGATGTGTATCTCACTAGTACTCGTAGTAGTGCCTGGGTATTTGATACTGGTTCGGTTGCTCATATTTGTAACTCGAAACAGGTGCTGCAGAATAAATGGAAGCTAGTGAAGAACAAGGTGATGATGCGCGTTGGAAATGGATCAAAGGTTGATGTGATCGCGGTCGGCACGCTACCTCTTCATCTACTATCGAATTAGTTTTATACTTAAATAATTGTTATTTGGTGCCTGTGTTAAGCATGAACATTATATCGGGATCTTGTTTATTGCGAGACAGTTACTTATTTAAATCCGAGAATAATGGTTGTTCGATTTATATGAGTAATATGTTTTATGCACATGCACCTTTGATAGATGGTCTATTCTTATTGAATCTCGATTGTAGTAATACACACATAAATAACATTGAGGCTAAACGTTTGAAATTGAGCGATAACTCGACCTATATGTGGCACTGTCGTCTTGGTCATATCGGAGTGAAGCGTATGAAGAAACTCCATTCCGATGGACTTCTTGAATCACTTGATTTCGAATCACTTGAAAGATGCGAAGCATGTCTGATGGGTAAAATGACTAAGACTCCATTTTCTGGTATGATGGAGCGAGTAGACTTATTGGAAATCATACATACCGATGTGTGTGGACCAATGAGCGTAGCATCGCGCGGTGGTTATCGTTATGTTCTTACCTTCATAGATGACTTGAGTAGATATGGGTATATCTATTTCATGAAACATAAGTCCGAAACTTTCGAGAAGTTTAAGGAATTTCAAAGTGAGGTAGAGAATCAACGTAACAAGAAGATTAAATTTCTATGTTCTGATCATGGAGGTGAATATCTAAGTTACGAGTTTGGCGAGCATTTGAAGAAATGCGGAATACTTTCACAATTGACACCGTCGGGAACACCACAGCGTAATGGTGTGTCCGAACATCGTAATCGAACTCTCTTAGATATGGTCAGTTCTATGATGTCACTTACAGATTTACCGCTATCATTTTGGGGTTATGCATTAGAAACAGCCGCATTCACTTTAAATAGGGCACCATCTAAATCCGTTGAAACAACACTGTATGAATTATGGTTTGGGAAGAAACCTAAATTGTCGTTCCTTAAAGTTTGGGGTTGCGAAGCCTATGTAAAGAAGTTACAGCCGGACAAGCTTGAACCCAAAGCGGAAAAATGCGTCTTCATCGGATACCCAAAGGAAACTATTGGGTATACCTTCTATCATAGATCCGAAGGCAAAATCTTTGTTGCCAAGAATGGATCCTTTCTAGAGAAGGAATTTCTCTCGAAAGAAGTGACTGGAAGGAAAGTAGAACTCGACGAGGTTGTTGAACCTTCTCTCGAACTTGCGAGTAGCGCAGCACCAGAAGAAGTTCCTGTGGTGCCTACACCAGTAAGAGAGGAAGCTAATGATGATGATCATGAAACTTCGGTTGAAATTGCTACAGAGTCTCGCAGGTCAACAGAACTCATACCACTCCTGATTGGTATGATCCCGTTATGAGTGTCATGTTGGTGGACAACACTGATGACCCTGCGACATATGAGGAAGCGATGATGAGCCCAGATTCCAATAAATGGCAAGAAGCCATGAAATCCGAGATTGGATCCATGTACGAAAACCAAGTATGGACTTTGGTGGACTTACCAGATGGCCGGAAGGTTGTCGAGAACAAATGGATTTTCAAGAAGAAAACAGATGGTGATGGTAATGTAACTGTCTATAAAGCTCGACTTGTCGCAAAAGGGTTTCGACAAATTCAAGGAGTTGACTACGATGAGACTTTCTCACCAGTAGCGAAGCTAAAGTCTGTGAGGATTATGTTAGCAATCGCTGCATATTACGATTATGAAATATGGCAGATGGATGTCAAAACAACGTTCCTCAATGGAGACATTGATGAAGAGTTGTATATGATGCAACCCAAAGGTTTTGTCGATCCTAAAGATGCTAACAAGGTATGCAAACTTCAAAGGTCCATATACGGATTAAAGCAAGCATCCCGAAGTTGGAATCAACGTTTTGATAAGATAATCAAAAGTTTTGGTTTTATACAAACTTATGGAGAAGCTTGTATTTACAAGAAAGTGGGTGGGAGCTCTGTAGCATTCTTAATACTATATGTAGATGACATATTGTTGATTGGGAATGATGTAGACCTTCTAAATAGTGTCAAGGAATATTTGAATAATAGTTTTTCAATGAAAGATCTTGGCGAAGCAGCTTACATATTAGGCATAAAGATTAATAGAGATAGATCAAGACACCTAATATCATTGTCACAAAGTACATATTTGGACAAAGTTCTAAAGAGGTTTGGAATGGAAGATAGCAAGAAAGGGTTCTTGCCCATGTTGCCCAATACGACCTTGAGTAAAACTCAAAGTCCAGCAACGGCGGAAGATAGAGAAAGGATGAGTAAGACTCCATATGCCTCAGCCATAGGATCTCTAATGTATGCCATGCTATGTACTAGACCCGACATTGCATATGCTGTTAGTTTGACTAGCAGATATCAAAGTGATCCAGGAGTGGATCATTGGACAGCGGTCAAAAACATCCTTAAGTACTTGAGAAGAACTAAGGATATGGTTCTTTCTTATGGAGGTGATGAACAACTCGTTGTTAATGGTTACACCGATGCTAGTTGGAACACCGATCCGGATGATTCTAAATCACAATCTGGATACGTATTTACTTTAAATGGTGCAGAAGTTAGCTGGAGGAGTGCAAAGCAAAGCGTTGTGGCGAGATCTTCAACTGAATCGGAATACATAGCTGCTTCGGAGGCTTCACAAGAAGCGATATGGATGAAGGAGTTCATTACAGAGCTCGGTGTGGTTCCAAGTGCGTTGGACCCAATGTCTATCTACTGTGATAACATGGGCGCCATAGCCAATGCGCAAGAACCAAGGTCACACAAGAAGCTGAAGCACATCAAGCTACGTTTTCACGCTATTCGAGAATATGTCCAAGATGGGGACATAAAGATTTGCAAAGTACACACAGATCTGAATGTGGAGGATCCGTTGACTAAACCTCTCCCGAGGGCAAAACATGACCAACACCAAACTGCCATGGGTGTTCGGTATATTACCATGTAATCTAGATTAGTTGACTCTAGTGCAAGTGGGAGACTGTTGGAGATATGCCCTAGAGGCAATAATAAATGTAGTTATTATTATATCTTTGTGTTTATGATAAAAGTTTACATTCATGCTATAACAGTATTAACCAGGAAACATTAATACTTGTGTGATTTGTAAACTAAATTAGAGTTCCTAGTAAAGCCTCTTCATAATACTAGCTTGTTGGTTAATAGATGATTGTGGTTTCCCTATCATGAACATTGAGATGTTATTAACAACAAGATCATATCATTAGGAGAATGGTATGATGGACATACTCCTATAGATAAGCGTAGCATAAAGATCAAGTCATTTTAAATAGTTCAATTGCTATATGCTTTCTGATACATAGTAACCTAATTCCTCGACCATGAGATCATGTTTATCACCATCACCGGAAGGATGCTTTGATGACATCAAACACCACACCGTAACTGGGTGGCTATAAAGGTGGCATTGAGTGTTTGGAAAGTATGGGTTGAGACACATGAATCAAGAGTGGGATTTGTCCATCCATATGACGGATAGATATACTCTGGGCCCTCTCGGTGGAATGTCATCCAATTAGCTTGCAAGCATGTGACTGGCTCACAAGGATCACATACCACGGGAACGAGAAAAGAGTACTTATCAGTAACGAGGTTGAACTAGGTATGCAGAGATACCGACGATCAAGACCTCGGATAAGTAAACTATCGTGAGACAAAGGGAAATTGGTATCGTATGTAAGTGGTTCATTCGATCGCAAAGTAATCGTATAAATATGTGGGAGCCATATGAATTTCCAGATTCCTCTATTGGTTATTGTTCGGAAAAGTGTCTCGATCATGTCCGCATAATTCACGAACCGTAGGGAGACACACTTAAGGATTCGATGTTGTTGAGTAGTTATGGAATGATGAGTAAGAGACCGAATGTTGTTCGGAGTCTCGGATGGGATCCGGGATATCACGAGGAGATCCTGAATGGTCCGGAGAATAAGATTCATATAAGGAAAGTCCTGTTTCGGGGTTGGAGAATGGTTCCGGTGTTTTCATCGGAAATGTTCTAGAAGGTTCCGGAAGGTCCGGCACTCCGGAGGGGAAGGGTACATGAATGTGTCATTACAAGTTGGAATGGTTGCATCATGTACTAGGTGTCATCGCTGAGCAAAATAAAGGGATAATTCAAATCCTAGTTTGAAAAGTCAAACGCCAATTTGAAAAGTCAAACGGCAAGTTTGCTTGGTGGAGGGAGAGTAGGAAACCTACTTGGGGAGGAGTTCCTCTCCCTCCACCGCCGGCCAAGGAGGCCGAGTTAGGAAGGGACTCCCCTCCCCTTGGTCGCGCCCTCCCACCTATATAAGGAGGGGCAGGGCTGCCCCTCCAAGACCTACACCTCTCTCCTCTAAACCTAACCCTAGCCGCCGGCCTCCACCAAAGTCGCCGCCGCCCTAGGGTTTGCCCTAGCCGCCGACTTGGGGCAATCCCCTTGCCCTAGCCGCCGGCCTAGCTCCCTCTACTTGGTGCCTCTAAACCCTAGATCGCCAAGCCTCTCTCATAGTCCACCATACTCGCTCCGGCTTAAGGTGAAGCCCTGCGGGATCTCCCCTCTACTTCCGGCACCACGCCGTCATGCTACCGGAATCGGGAGGAGAGTGCTACAACCTCCGCTGCCTGCTGGAATAAGGGAGAGGAAGGTCTTCATCGAGTACCGAACGTGTGACCGACTGCGGGAGCGCTGCCGGAATGCGGCGCCGGAAGGATCGTCTACACGATCTTGAGATCGGGAAGAGTACGACTACATCACCCACGAGAATCCGCTCTCGTTAACCGCTTTGGAATCTTCGAGGGTGAGTTTCACTATCGACTCGTTGCTACAATCTAGTAGATAGATCTTGTCTTGTTTGTTTGCATGCGGTAGAAAATTTTGTTTTCCATGCTACGAACCCCTACAACCTATTCACCCCCCTCTAGGTGCCCATACGATTCTTTCAGCCGCTGTCAGCACCAGCCTCGCCCAGAACCGACTGCCGCTGCCAGCACCAGTAACTTGAATAGAGGAAACATACCATTCGCGAGGTAGACTCAACAGCGGTGCCCAGAACTGAATGTCGCTGCCAGCACCAGCCTCTCCCAGAGCCGACCGCCACCTGCACCAACGTCGCCCAGAGCCGGCTGCTACCGCCAGCGACTGAGCTAAGAAACCGACGAACCAGGAGGTCAGCACGGGACGAAGCTAAATCAACGCAAACGCTAGAGAATGAAGAGGAAATTCACCCGCACGGGCGTGGTCAAAGAGAACACCAAACCGACCACGACCCTCGCGTCTCCTCTACACGTAGAGAGCATGTGGCTACGCCACGCACAGACGCCCACAAAGCTCCAATTCCACGCGCATGCCAGCGTCGACCCGCCACCATGTGGCCCCCATCCGGCGATAGAAACCCCATAAATGCCCAAATCCACACGTACCAAAGCAGAATCTTACCGGCAGGCAGGCCATCACCAATGGATCGCCCCGAGCAACCACAAGGCTCCAAAACCACGGAGCTTAGAGCTCTTAGAGGATAGGTATCCCAAGGTGTAGAATAACCAATTATTTTTATAATCGTATATAATTTTTACGTCACGTAAATTTTATCCTGTCTTAGAAGTTGAGAAAAACATAAATTTTTTTCTATGCTATGGATATTGGTCCGAAAACAGTCGATAGGTACGGTAGATTTTACAGTCCTGCTGCAAAAATAGCACATGTGTCAACTTATGTGCCCGTCAAGAAAAAAAAGATCAGTACAAGAGAGCATTCTTTTCAAACAATTTTTTTCAAAATAGATGTCTTAGATTTGTTAAAATTTAAATAAACCTAAACACTATTTAGTATAATTGTTCATCTAAATTTTGATAAATTTAAGACATTTATTTTGAGAGCATAGTTTGTCTCTGCGCGCACTCACCGTGGGTACGACCAAGAAGTGATTTCGTTTCTCATTTTATCCAGGATCACACCATCGGTACCAACAAAATCGCAGAGCATTGGCACCAATATCAACTTCATCTGGTAGTACTGTACATAGCATCAACTTCTCTCTGCAACATCGCATGCGCAGTTCCTCCTTTCTCCGCAGCAGTTTTTCTTTTAGAAAGGGGAGAAAAAAAGGGTTCGCATCGTCCCGTCCACCCCCCTTCCGCGTCCCCCGGGCGCCCCAGTCCCCCACCCCCCGGATGCAAACCCAACCCCACACCCCGCAATGGGATCGCTGAGCGGCGGCGCGTCCGCCCGGGCGCCGGCGACGCGCGACCTGGTGACGACCCAGGTCAGCCTCGGTGGCTTCGACGGCAGCGTATCCGCGCGCGAACTCGCGGATTTTCTCGAGAGCGACGCTGGCCAGGTCTGGCGATGCCGCGTCAAGAGCTCCTGGACCCCGCCGGACTCCTACCCGGACTTCCTCCATCCCACCACCACGCCCGCCGCTTCCGCGCCGCCGCCCTACGAACGCGTCCCCCCGCACGCCTTCGTCCACTTCGCGCGTCCGGAGGCCGCGCGCCGCGCCAGTGATTTGGTGGGGAAATCGGAGCTTCTCCTCGCTGGGAAGCCCCTCCGCATCGCCACCGCGCTGGACAGCGCCCTCCGTGCGTCCCGCCGCCACGGCACCGTCCCGTTCCGTTTCCCCGACGCGCGCCTGGAGATTGGCGCGCTCCCCAAACCCGACGCCTTCCTTGCCGCCTGGCGCGGACCGGCCGAAGGGCTTGAGTTCATGGTCGACCCCTTCGACGCTTGCTGCCGGGCGGTCTTCACCCGTGACACCGCCTTTGCGTTCACCGGATACCGCGAGGTGGCTGTCATGCGCTGCGACCTTAAGCTCGAGTTCTCGGTGCGCGACATCTCCGAGGTCAGGGTGTACAGGAACGACTGCTCGCTGCTCCTCCGGCTGGCCGCAGCGCCCATGGTGTACTACCGCACGGCTGATGATGACATCGATGTGTCCGTGCCGTTCGACCTGCTCGACGATGATGATCCGTGGATACGGACCAGCGACATCACCCCAAGCGGTGCCATTGGGCGCTGCACGGTGTATAGGATCAAAATCTCGCCACGGAAATTGACAAAGATGGACAAGGCACTTGAATACCTCAAGGGACGGAGGGTGGTGGTCATGGACTGCACTAAGTGGTCAGGGCCGAGGCGGGGTCTCAAGGTATCTGATGAGCCAGAGTTCGAGGAGCCAATACAGGACCTCTTCTTCTGTTTACAGCATGTCGACGGCCTCAACTTTCCAGTGTTATTCCTCGTCAATACTTTGGTGCACAAGGGAATCATCAGTGAGCACCAGCTCACTCCTCAGTTTCTCAATTTGCTGAGGGGAAGAGAAGATCATGTCAATGTCGCTGCGTTAAAGGATTTCTGGGGGGACAGGTTTCCAGTGTTTGATCAATGCGGGAGGCTAACGAGGGCGCATGATAGGGTCATCAGGAACCCCAAACTTCTCCATGGTCGCAAGGTTGGGGATGTCAATGTGGAGGTACGGCGGCTCGTCATCACGCCAACCAGGGCTTACTGTTTACCCCCAGAAGTGGAGCTTTCAAACCGTGTCATACGGCATTATCATGAGGTGGCAGATAGATTCTTGAGAGTCACTTTTATGGATGAGGGGATGCAGCCGCTAAACAACAATGTGCTCAACTTCTATGCGGCGCCAATTGTCAGGGACTTGATGTCAAACTCATTCCAGCAGAAGACAACAGTGTACAAGCGTGTCAAGACCTTTCTGACAGAAGGCTTCCACTTGTGTGGCAGGAAGTACTTATTTCTCGCATTCTCATCAAACCAGCTTAGGGATAGGTCAGCTTGGTTCTTCGCTGACGACAGGAAGACAACGGTAGACAGCATTAGGAAGTGGATGGGACGCTTTACGAGCAAGAACGTGGCAAAGCACGCCGCTCGAATGGGCCAGTGCTTCTCATCTACATATGCCACAGTTATGGTAAAACCGCATGAGGTCAATGAGAACCTTGAGGATGTTGAGCGTAATACGTATACTTTCTCTGATGGAATCGGCAAGATTACACCCGACCTTGCAATGGAAGTCGCCGAGAGGCTGCAACTTACGGATAGTCCCCCATCCGCTTATCAGATCAGGTATGCAGGCTTCAAGGGTGTTATAGCAGTCTGGCAAGGAGATGATGATGGGATACGACTATCCCTAAGGCCAAGTATGAGGAAGTTTGAATCTAACCATTCTGTGTTAGAGGTGGTTGGCTGGACAAGGTTCCAGCCAGGATTCTTGAACCGCCAGATTATACTGTTGCTATCATCCTTGGAAGTCTCAGATGATATCTTTTCGCAAATGCAGGAGTCTATGCTTTGTAATCTCAACAAGATTTTATCAGATAGTGATGTTGCCTTTGAAGTTGTTACAACCTCTTGTGCTGAGAATGGAAACACCGCAGCGCTGATGCTGAGTGCTGGCTTTGGTCCAGGAACTGAGCCACACTTGAGAGCAATGCTCTTGGCTATAAGGTCTTCACAGTTGCTGGATCTTCTAGAAAAAACAAGGATCTTTGTGCCAAAAGGTAGGTGGTTGATGGGCTGCCTTGATGAGCTTGCTGTCCTTGAACAAGGGCAGTGCTTTATTCAGGCCTCAGCTCCATCTCTTGATCAATGTTTTATGAAGCATGGTTCAAGATTCTCCTCAGCAAACAAAAGCACAGTCACAAAGGTTGTTGTAGGTACAGTGGTAGTAGCAAAGAACCCATGCCTTCATCCAGGGGATATCCGGATCCTTGAAGCGGTTAATGTGCCTGAGCTGCATCACCTGGTTGATTGCTTGGTTTTCCCACAAAATGGCGAGAGGCCACATCCTAATGAAGCATCAGGAAGTGATCTTGATGGGGATCTCTACTTCGTGACATGGGATGAGAAACTTATACCTCCAGGAAAGAAGAGCTGGAACCCCATGGACTACTCCGCACCTGAAGCGAAACAGCTACCACGCCAAGTATCTCAAAGAGTAAGTTGTTCAGTTTTCGGCATGCTAGCATTTGTTTTCTTCTTCTGCTTCCCCTTCTCCTCATTCTCCTTCTCCTCCTTCTCCTGCTCCTTCTCTTCCTTCTGCTCTTTCTCCTACTTGCAAGAAACCCGTGTGTTGCGACGGACCAAAAGATGGTGCAGTACATGTTAGCAAGACTAATTACTTTATCGATTTTAGGTGCTGCTTGGCAACCCCTGCACATTCATGGTAGTCCAGGATGTTTTTGCAAAGTATTAAGTGGTGACTCAGCAATTGCATCTCAATCTCAACTGTTCTAACAAGTAGACCAGTTGGTATGACCATATAGGGGTTAACGTATCAAGTGATATCAACATTCAATTGGTCCATTGATAACAAAGTTAGAGCCTGTTGGAAGCATTTTATTTTAAATTTTTTTTTGGTAATGCCATGGTTTCTGATAAACTGTAGCTATGAATACTTTGATGCATTTTATCCTGGCAAGCATGGTATTTTTACAAAATAAGTGGTATTGTTGCTACATGGTTTTAGTACTCCCGGACTCTGTTTTGAAAACAAAAAGAGCGTTCTCTCAATGCCCTTGTTCTCGTCTCATTCCTTCTCGTGCAGCCATCCGCCCGTCACCTTGGTGCCTTCTCATACAACCATGGAAAAAAATTGAACAAGCGCTGACGGACGTTGCTGAGTAGTAACAGTAAACCGTAGTCGAGGTCGTCGTAGGGGAACATTTGATGATCTCCATGCTACGATGAGACTGTCAACAAGGAAACTCCGCGTAAGGCTGTGTGCCAGGCCTGCACCTCTTGTGCCATGCCTTGGAGGGCAGGAATGAGAATCCTTGTAATCCCCACACATGCAAAATTTAATTACAAAACAGAGCTAGCATGGCAAAGGAGCAGTTACATGTATTGGTGCGTACTGAACTACTGATAAGCAAAGCTCTAGATGTAATTGTAGATCTGAATAAAGCTAGCTGACGAGGTCTGAATAAATTTTGGCATCACCCAAATGAAGCGTTCTGATGGTGGATGTGAACAAGGATAACATGTTCAACTGGACTTCACTTTAGTTCGATTGGAACCTGGTTATCGAAGTGCAGCTATTGAGTATAATCAAATTAGCTATTCAGCTAGAGTTGGTCTTTTTAAGTTATTTGATTATGCTGCCACTTCCCAGTTTTTTTCCTTGGTTGAAATATGAGTTGACAACTCTGGCGTTTTGTATATGGCTAAGTTACTACATAATACTCCCTCTGTTTCATATTACTCAGCATATTAGGTTTTGTCAAAGTCAAACATTGCAAAGTTTGACCAACTATATATAAAAAAGTAAAAATATTTATATTTATCAAAACAATACTACTAGAAACGTAATGGAACATTTCATATTATATATTTGGTAGTGTACATATTTATATTTTATACTTTATACTTGGTCAAACATTAAAAAGAGACTTTGACTAAACCTAATATGCGGAGTAATATGAAAGGAGGGAGTACTAGATAAACAATTCTTTAATCCTTCATCAAGTAGATTTTTCGCAGTTGAGATGAGATGCATATGCTGACAGATAAAACGGTATATGTTGTACGAAAACTCCTTATAGCTCCCAAGATCCAGTCCTGGATGAAATTGAATAGTTGTGCAATGCAAAAGAATTCCCCTAAAAAGTGAATGTCAATGGTGCAACACTATGTACCGGCAATTGTGTGTGGAAAAAGACACATTTTTATATGTTGCTTTGGGCACTATTTTTTATTTAGCTCCTCGCATTTTGGGCACAGCCTACAAATGAGAATATTTGTTCATGAACAATTTGCAGGTTCATAGTGTTCCGGTATTCCTGCATGTACAGACTGAATTTGTTTTTTTTTTTAAAACTTGAAAACACATTTTTCAAAAATTTAAAGATGATGGTACTGGTTTGAGGGGGCAAACTCTTTACTCATGACTGGGTTTATATCTGCAAATATCTTTCTTTAACTGTGAACAAATAATCGATGTTGTAATTCATTGTATTAAATCAATATCATGTGTTTGTAACAGGATATCGTTGATTTCTTCTTGAAGAACATGGTAAGTGAGAATCTTGGTTTGATCTGCAATGCTCATGTTGTTCATGCTGACCTTAGCGAGTATGGAGCAAAGGATGAGAAGTGCATTCGCTTAGCTGAACTAGCTGCAACTGCTGTGGACTTCCCCAAGACGGGCAAACTGGTCGTGATGCCGCCAGAACTTCGACCAAAAATCTACCCTGACTTCATGTTGAAGGAAGAATCAAAGTCATATAAATCAGAGAAGATTCTTGGAAGGCTTTATCGGTCAATTCAAGAAGCCTCGGGCAGCGATTTGGTCTCAGAAGAAGCTTGCTGCAGCTCAAATGATGTGCCTTATGATGCTGATCTGGAAGTTCCTGGTGCATCAGATTTCCTCGCAGACGCATGGCAATGCAAGTGCCTGTACGAAGCGCAGCTAGACGCATTGCTTAACCAATACAGGGTCCGCACCGAAGCAGAGCTTGTGACAGGGCACATGTGGTCCCTTACCAAGACCAACAGCAGGAAACAGGGGGAGATAAAGGAGAAGCTCAAGAACGCGTACAACGCGTTCAAGAAGGAGTACCGATCTATTTTTGAAAGCACCACATCAGACGGGTGTGAGATCTCTGATGATGAGAAGAACCGTTTGTATGAGATGAAGGCATCGGCGTGGTACCAGGTAACCTACCACCCGAAATGGATCGAGAAATCGAGGGCCATGCTAGATCCAGATAGTGACGAAGCGCCGGTAAAGCTTAGCTTTGCATGGGTGGCGGTGGATTACTTGGTGCGGATAAAGCTCAGGTGCCGTGGAGAAGTGAAAGTTGAAGGCCGGAGGCCTGCTGAAAGACTGGCGGCCTACATTTCTGAGAGGATATGATGAGGGGCTCTCACTAGTCCCCTGCAAGATTGCTGCAAGACCACTCTGCCAATTTGTTTTTCACAATGCCGTTTGGCATCGCTCAGCTTGTTGCCATTTTTTTGGGCCATTTAACTTTTCTGCTGAACTTGCTACTGTACCAAAAATGTTTGCATCTTGTTGGCCTATAATGCTAGACGGGCTGTTTCTTTGGGAAATAATGCCAGTCATGACTAGTTGAAGGTGCAGTGGGTTCCTCTGATTTCGACTTAGTGAATGATTTCTGCTCATGTAGTGTAGTAGTAGGCATGGAAGAGGGTTCTTCCGACTTGAGCCTGGGCTTGGTGAACGTCTTCTGTGTAGGTGCAAAAGGGTTCCTCCGGCTTCGGCCTGATAAATGATTTCTGCTTCTCGAGTTTAGGCATAGCTGCCACCGTGCTAGCTCTACCTGGCTGATCACGCGGGCTCGCTAGCTGCTTCTGAAGTTCATCAAATATTTTGCTTCTTTTATTGCTTCTTTGAGAAGAGAGGGTTCAGAATGATTTGAAAAATTGGTTTGGGAGGCTATTTGCAAGGGGTTCCGGTTGGCTTGTAAAATATAGAACTCTATACTAAGACTATATATTGTGATTTAGAAAAAGGATTCCAAATGAACATATAGTTTTACAACACTCGAATGGGCATGGTAAATGGGAAGCGAATTGCGATAGTAACAATTGTTTTAGATTTTAAAACTTAATGCTTATGTATTTCTTTTGACATTTAGCTCTAGGGGAGTTGCAGGACCTTTTGGTTCACAAATTTAAAAGGAGGAAAGAAACGAACTTTGATTACAATATAAACACTTTTGCTTCGGTGTACCTCCTCCTTCCAAACGAACGCAATTGAAAGCACAATGATTGTCAGGATTGGCTGATACCCCTTTAGTTTCGAGGCATCAAGGCGTATCGACCAATCCTTTCCGTCTTTGTATTTTAAGTTCCATGAGTTTGGAAGGAGGGGGTGGGGAGACACCGAAGCACACCTTACGATTCTACAAATCAAACTACCCACCCAGAACAATATAAGAACCATCTGGATTTTTTAGTGAAATAGTTGAGTCATGAATCACTGCGTGCAATCAGTTAGTCAAACGAATCATTGTGTCCTTCAATTAGTTGTCATGAATAGTTGTGTCCTTCGGTTAGTATTTATGTTAACCAATCTCATAGCAAACAAATAAAAAGTGAATGGTTTGAATTAGGTGATGCATTAGATGATTCATTCACTAGATCTGCTTATTTAGGGGTTTTCTCTCATATGTTCCTCATCTAAGAGACTAAGACTCCCTCTCCACGTGAATCCTCCTCATCGTAGCACCGACCTCTTTGACCCCATCCTTGTCCCTCTGCCCTACTGCTCTCCTCCTCCCTCATGTGCTAGATTGGTGGTTGCCATGGATGGGTGATTGACTGATTGTATCTCGATTTTGCGCTATCAAGAACTTAAAGATGCCACAGACTGCGATGAATAGGTGGAGAGTAGCTCAAACCGGCTTTGATGGTACTTTGACAAGCCCAATTCATCATTGGAGAGTCGGATCTAGCAAAAGATAGTGCTAAAAAGTCTAGTTTAGTGATTTGCGGTTTTTTTATGTTGCATATGCTATTTTGCATGTTGTAAACTCGTGTGTGTTTCACTGCAAACACATGGATGAAATGCTACTACGACTCTCAATGTTAGATGCAAGTGTCGCATTCCTGTTGTAATTGTTTTTTTTTGCATTGGCATATAATAAAGAAGTCCCTAGCCCCCACACCCTAAATCATTCGTCTAACGCACAACAACCGCCTTTGATATCGTGTAAATGTTGCATGAAAAACTTGTTGCGCTCAAGAAGATTATGCGGAGAGCTCATTTTTCCTCCCTTGCTCCCCTACGGCGGATAGAGACGATGACGAGCTTCACCAACTCAGGGATCTCCATTAATAAGGCTAAGGTTCGCCCTTCAATCGGGGTGTTCTTGTACTGTGGACTCTTCTCCTGGTCGATTGTGGAGGCGAGGGGAAAGGGAGGAATTGCAGGAACATTAGAGGATCTAGGGGCAAGGGGTCTTCTGTTTCGGTGCATCATCGCTACACCGAGTTGTCGTCGTTAGAGCTCTCTATTGTCCTTCCAAGGTGGAGGATGGCAGAGTTTGCTCTCCAGGTAAGCCCCCTCTTCAATAAGTGTCGCCAGCTCCTGCTCTATTTTCTCCTCTTGGCTGACCTCAGTGGCGAGGGGGAGGAGGGGAAAACGACAATCAAGAAGTGGTGTGGGAGATGGTGCATGATTTTTATTGAGTCTGCGCCACAACAGCAGCTCACAAGCGATGGTGCTTCGTCGTCGCTATCTTCGTCCATGTGGATGGCCCTGCTGTGCTCAGGCTCATCGGCAACTTGGGCCTTTTCTTCCTCCTCAAGTGGAGGATCTTCTTTGATCTCAGCGCGACGATGATTGTCGGTGCTTCCCCAAGTGGTTTCATCCCCGGCGGAGGCAAGGGTGGCAATGTTTGGAGGTCAACTCTCATTGGCGTTGAGACTGATCGCGGTAGGGTGTTTGATGTAAAAACGAAGGACTATATTGTAATTTCTATTTTTTCTAAGATCCTTTATGTAAATATACACCCACCGGCGATCTAATGTGGATTCCAGATCCTTCTAGACTTTTACCCGCTCAAAAAAAAAGGAAAGATATACTTTACACTGTGTTTGGATGTTGGAAAAAAGGCTTGGAATTGGAATTCTGGAATTAGTAGAGCTAATTCAGGTGTTTGGAAAGGCATGGAAATCAAAATATGGAAAGAGGGACCAATTCCAAGCAGTCCCCCGCGTGCATCCGCCCCCGGGTACTACTTTCCGAGCCTCCCGCGCGACCCTCCCCCCTCGCGCGACCCTCCTGTTTTCTTTGTCTCGCGCCGCTCGCCACCCATCCCCCCGTGCGCCGCTCGCCACCCCTCCCCGCCGGTAAGCTCCCCTTCCCTCCCCCGTCCCTCCCCTTCCCCTCCCATTTCCTTTCTCCCTCCCCTGCTTGGAATAGCTGGGGGCGCCCCCTCCCCCAAACCCTAACCCCATGGCAGCGACATGCCATGGCGTCGGCGGGAGGCTGCTGGAGGAGGCGCCCTCCCTCTCCCATGGTAGTAGGTTGCTGGAGGTGGCGCCCTCCCTCTCCCTTCCTTCCACCCCTTCTTCTCCAATGATTTTTGTGGTAATTTTTTCTTTGTATGAACACATAATTTGTTCTATATATGTGAACTGCAGATTTATACAAGAATTAGTACCACCTCAGTCCAATTGAAGGTATAAACTTCTTGATCTGTACTATTGGTTGTTGTGTTTCTTACCGATTTATGATATGACCATATGTGTGTTAGCAACATATTTGTGACATGTTCTTCTAATAAGATGAGATATGGATGATTGTTTGATACCTATGCTCTACATAATTAGATTTTAAACATTGTTTACATTGTAGAATAATCATGTCCCAACAAGAGTTGGTTGCTTACATTACCGAAGAGAACAAAAGAAGAAAAAGAAAAAGGATAGTATTGACAAAGAAGTTTTTTGAGATGTCATGTCTTGCTCTAGCTTATGTTAGTACGCAACGGGGACCGAGAAACCTAGGATGCTTCAATGATGACGAGGAGAAGGTTGCATATAGAAAGTACATCTTAAAACAAACATATGATGGTTTCGAGACAACTTGCTATGATAAGTTGCGCTTAACTAAAAGGAACTTTTATGATCTTTGTGCTATGTTGCGTGCGAAGTGTGGTCTCAAAGATAGCACATATGTGACAGTAGAAGAGAATGTTGCTATGTTCCTACAAGTTGTTGTACATAGAATTAAATTGAGAATGTTGGGTGGCACATACCAACGGTCTTTAGAGACTATAAGTAGGCATCTCTCTACTGTGTTATCAGCCATCCTATCTTTACATGGGGAGTTCATCAAGCTTCCCGATCCTTCTACTAACCCTCCCGATGATTATAAATGGAAGTGATTTGGTAATGCACTTGGAGCACTAGATGGGTGTCATATTCCTGTGTTCGTTAAAGCCGCTGATAAAGGGAGGTATATAAATCGAAAACAAGATATCACCACTAACATGTTAGGTGTGGTTGATTGGAATATGAAATTTCTATATGTTCTACCTGGTTGGGAGGGCTCGGCATCGGACTCTAGAGTGCTAAAAGATGCTATAAGAAACGATCGCCAAGATGCATTTGTTGTACCACAGGGTATGACTCTTTCTCTTGGCTTTTTATTTCTCATATTTAATTGCTAGCTAACTTATTTACTTGACAATAGGAAAGTACTACCTAGTTGATGTTGGCTATACCAATGGACCTGGATTTCTATCTCCATTCAGATCCACTAGATACCACTTGAAAGAGTGGGTTGCAAGTCAACAACAACCTCAAAATGAGAGGGAGTTGTATAATTTACGCCATGCTCGTGCTAGAAATGTTGTGGAGAGAACTTTTGGTTTGTTGAAGAAAAAATGGGTCTTCTTGCGTTCATGTTCTTTCTTTCCCATAGAGGAACAGGTACGACATGTCCATATGGTTGAGATAATCAATATGAAACAATAAATGTTGACTATGAACTAAACATTTGCAGATTCGGCTTATTAATGCATGTTGTGTGTTACACAACTATGCAAGGGATAGGCAACATGTGAGGGATAATTTGTTGCTGCAAGAAGTCGATGCCGAACTAGAGTCTATGGTTCCTCAAATATATAATATACTATTGTGCATACACGTGTAGGGAAGTTTATATTGTCAAATTTAAAAAAACATTCAATTCCATGTTATGTACATCCAAACATGATTTGGAATTGGGTACTATCCTTTGATTTCAACAGAAAATTCCTTGCACATCCAACCAAACGGTAGAATTGGAAATAGAGGTCATTTCCTTTCCGAAACGTGATAGTTGTGGGAGTTATCTAGTCTTTTTTCGACAGCGATGCCAGTGCACTGCCAAGGCATTCCCACCGAGTCACCTCCGTCCCGTTGGCGTGCCACCCTAGTCCCTACTCTTCCCCTCCCACCTTCTCTTCGGCGCCTCCTCCTCAGTCCTCCTCTTCCTCGCGGTGCTCCCGCTCCTGCCCCCAATCCGCAATCCCCCTCCGCTTCCTCGCTCGGCCGCGCACCACCGCGGCCTCGCCGAGCCTCCGCCGCGGAATCCGCAATCGACCACCCTCCGCCGCCACTCTCCCTCCGCCTCCTCCGCTTACACGGCCTCGAGCTGCTCCCTCTTCTGCTCCTAAACCTCTGCCGCTGCCCCGCTCGCCCGCGCACCGCCGCGGCCTCGCGGAGCTGCCGCCGCGACCTCCTCAACCGGCTACTCTCCGCCGCCTCTCTCCCACCGCCCCAGTCGCCTACACGCCCGTCCCTCTCCCTCCGCCCCCGCGCGGCGGCGCCCTACTTGCCGCCCTCCCTCTCCGTGCCACTCGGGAGTTAGCCCGATCGTTCCCCGGCGATGCTGCAATGGACGGGAGGCTCGAGGAGGCAGGTCTACGCCGTGAGTTCTCGAATCCCCCTTCCTTCCTTTCGTTTACGCCGCGCTCCAGCCGCGGTTAATTCGGGAAATTTTGCATTATCCGAGTTAATTTTGTTCGAATCGATCTGGGTTGTTTCTGAAAGGTGAAAATGCAACGGTGGTTGCTGGTTGGCGTGTAAATAAATTTCCGAATAATCGTAGCATGTAGCAGCACTATATTTCGAAGCGAAGTGCTAACGTTTGGTTGATTTTTCTGAACCCGGCGGCTCTGCGTTCGGCGTGTTGGTCCCTGAAATGAGCAGTCGAGGAAATCAACACAGAGCAGGTAACGTTATTAAGCTCACCGGTTTCAAGCTGTCCTTATGTCTGTGAGACTGATTGTCCAAACAAAAACGTTGGGCAGGCAGAGGCAGTACTTTGAGCAAAAGAAGAGACAGCAGCAACAGAGGCCAGGAGGACAACAGAACCAGGATGACACAGATGGCGCATGCGGTCAGGCTTATGGTGACCAGGCACCTCGGTCGCTTGATGTTCTAAGCCTGAACAATTTGGCAGCTTCAATCAGTCAACGCAACAACGGCTCCGAAAGTGAGTTTCCATGCATGTCTTGCAGTCTTATGCACATGATTTTTCTGTGGTTAATGCTCTTCTAGCACAATGTTGGAGAATCGGTGCGAGTAGGCTTACTAATGCCACTCTGGTCAAATAGAAACTTTCAAGTGTATGAATCCAACGAACAATGGATCTGGTTTCCTTCATGAATAGAAGCTAGAGCACTATGTTATTGTAGCTACCAATAAGAACTGGTGAGAGGTTCCTTGGGTACACTATGAATGTAAATTCAACAATGATATTTATTCAGCAATGAATTTTCCAATGCAATTTATGTGCCGTATTTTGTTCTGCATGGTGCTCTCTGGGAGCACTCTTCCATGATTAGTGCTGCATGCTTCATCATGAACCTGAATGACTGTCATACTTTTAGCCTCTCGATATTTCTTAGTATGATCGTTTTACTCTTATTTCAGATGTTGATGGTGCTGTTCCACATGTGGACCGTGCAAATTTTAATGCTTCTCCTTCTCCTATGGAGGCACTAAAGAAAATCACTTCTGCATACAATATCAATTCGAAGGAAACAAGTAAGAGTACAGCCATCTATATGTCAGATGAGGGAATATTTTTTTGTACAGCATGTTTTAGCACAGATATATTGTCAAGGTCAATTCCATCCACAAACTTCACATTGTAGGCACTAGTTTTATATGTTCTTTTCTTGAATATGTACCTGTCAAAGGGAGAATGAGATATGCTTTTCGACAAATTTGAGCTCATTATAAATCGGGTTGCTTCTGTTTTGCAGGTTCACACCCAAGGTCAGTATCTTCATGCTGTATGAATGTATGACAGGTGTGCTTGATTGGTCTAGTTTTTGTGAGATGTCAGTTGTGTACCTTTGCAGATTGCCATCACCTTTTGGTCATGAAGATGTTACCACTGCTGTTAACCATCATGAAGATCCTCTTGGTTGCAAAACATCCCCATCTAAAAACTGTGGTGCCAAGAAGCGGAATCAAAATGTGGATCTATACAGTGGCGGTGATGTTTCCTTCACTACTATCAGTCAGTTATTTCTAATAAACCTAGTTACTGAATCATGGTTTAGATTTATGCATTGCAACTACCTGAAAGGAAACCATTAATAACATTTATAGACAGGAGCGCTTAGCTAGGATATGTGAGATTTTTTTTTATTTCATGCAACAAAAGGTAAAAGGTGTAGTTTGCATATCTGAGTCTGTCAACATGGAACTTTGTAATAATAAACATAAATTGCATAATTGAGATTGATTCACTTGTTCTATATTTTTGAAAGCTTATCTTTAACTATGTTTTGTCCTTGCAGAAATGTCACTTATTGATTTGGTCAAATACGAGGGGCCAAAAAGTAAATCTACCGCCCAACCTGCCCGTGAATCGCATGTTTCATTTTCTGTTAAAGGTGCATTTCGAGAACATTTAGTGCATAACCATATTTTTATATCGGGAACATCTTAATTTGGTCAGTGCATATTGCTTTTTTGGTTGTCCCCCACAAGACATGCATCAAAACGTGTGTCATTTTGTATTAGAAGGATAACGCTATATGGCACACATCCAGCCACAAAAATTAGAACCAGAAAAATAAACAAGAAAGAGGAAGCAAAAACAAAAGGAGAAAGAAAAACCAAAACCTATAAGCCTAACGTAGCATGCATCGGTAGTCGTCAGAACACCTTGTACCAGTTAGCTGCCATTGATCAGCTTCATGCAGGATAGAATCGACTAATTCCAGGCATGTGGGGGTCGCTCCATCAAACACTCAAACGTTGCGCATCCGCCAGATCTTCAGGATGATCAGGGAACGCGCCCCTTTAGCTTGCCATCTCTGAAGCATTGTGCCGCCTGCCGCGCTCCACATCTCTGCGATGACTGATTGTCTGAATGCTGTATCTGGACACGGCTTACTAGAATTATATTTGCACAAAGGGGCAATTTCTTTGAAACTGTGTCACAAAGGGGCACCAGGTGCCACAACCGTGGTTTGAAACCGTGTCAATGGCCTAGGCACTCCTCCCCCTCTCCACCTGACTAATGGGTGGCTCCCAACTGAAAAGGACAGCTCCAAGAACTTGCCTGTGACAACTGGAAGGACTGCTGTTTCACAATTGCTATGTGACAACTGGAAGCACTCCACCCTTGTACAGCTACATATTTCATGATTGCTGCATTGCTATATGTTTTTTTATGGAAATTTTGGACCTAAAAAACATTTTTCTGTTAACATTTGTTTCTCATGCTGTTGTGACTACATATAGAATTTGTATGCATTCTCCACAAATACTTTCACCAAATAACATTCATGTGTATAGATTTGTTTATCAAGGTATTGGCTTTAGTGGCGCAAGTAGAATTGTTATGGCTTAGAGATCATTAATGTATTTCACCATGAAGTTTATATGAGCATTGTGGTGCATGTGTAGCTTTTAACTTGCTATCCTTGATGAATCCTGGTCCATTTCCTTTTCCTCTTCTAACATCATATCAAAATGGTTCAATAGACAGCTGTGTTTCTGCTTTCAGGCCTTGGCCATATCAAGATGGAAACTCCTCCCCAGTCACCAAGATCCACCAAAAGGTCGTCTCGTATTGAAAATGACTCTTTCTGCTATAGAGGTTATTCGGTGTAAAGAAGTTAAATAGGCAGTTTTCAGTTTTACAGAAAATGGTAGAGTAGTATAAACTCCCCTCTTTGTTTATTAGATATACTGCTAGTAGAGAGTAACTTAAAAAATAGTAGGTTTTTATTTCTCAAAATAAAGCACCCATTGGCTCATGCAGTAATTGACACAACTACTGTGAAATTAAATACCTCAAGGAAAACTATTTCTTACAGTAAAGTAAATAATAATCTCCAGATACTAGTGTGTATTAGAATTGAAATTAACTGCTATTTAAAATTTCTCTTGAGAGCTAGAAAGTAATTATTGATCCAGCAAATAGGATTTGATCCAAACAATTTAGTTTGTCCACCTTGCTGCTGCAGCAGTAAGGTATGCTAAGCAAAATGAAGCTCCTCGCCTGGCACACAGAAAATCATGTCTGAGTTTGTTTTTTAGAAGAACGATGTCTGAGATTTTCACTGGCTAAATGCTACATAGGGTTGCAAAGTGGACATCCCGCTAACCCGCATGTAGGTATATCAAAAGTCAAGCATATACTAATCTCAAATAAAAATTGCACTAGGTTGAGTTTTAGAACACCTATATGCGGGCTCCTGTTTGCAACCCTAATGCTACATCTTACAATTACTTTCGTTCTGCAGGATTTTACCTTTGCCACCAAAGGCCATGCGGTACACGCAAAATAAAGCAAGACGGTCTATGCCTTTTGATGCCACAAAGGGATTGGTGAGAATCTCAGCTGCCTCACCCTTTTATTTGGGATCATGTCTGAATGTTATATGATATAGGAACAGGAAAAACATAAAAAAAAAGGCATGCATTAAGTATACAGAAAAGTAGAAAACTCATGGGGAGATGGTGGCTCTATTTCATTTATAATTTCTTACAGCTTTGATGCCTCAGATTTCTGTAATGAATTCTATGAGAAAATGGTACCCACGGCTATATGATTTATGTTTATCATTTAATAACTTAACAAAGTAGCACTAGATTTTTTTGTTCTTCCCTAATTTTCAATCTAAAGTGAACTTACAAAAGTTTCTGTCCTATCAATTCAACAGGATTCTTTAATGAATGGTATCAGCATGATGAAAGAGCGAAGTGCTTCACACAAAATGGGTAGTCTTGTTGATGAGTCAAGCTATGAAAGGAGGAATCTGTGTTATTTTTCACACCCATTTGAGAACTATAGTGATAATCTCTATCCTGAGGATGAGGACATGTTTTGTAAACCTCAAGCTCAAGAAGGTTGGCATTGTAAACCTCAAGAAGGTTGGCATTGTAAGTTCTGCTGTATCATCTTGTTACTGAGTTTGACCACCTCTGGAGTAAGAATATAATATGCTCTATCTTTCTACTGTGGACAGCAAGGTTTGGTAGAACAGATGATAATCTACCTCATGTCAATTCCGAGAGACCGTGGAAGATAGAATCATTCAGTTCAGATGATCATTTTCCTACTCCAGGAGCAGATCAATTTGATACATTTGACTCTAGTTTTATAGAACAAAGGTACTTGTTCACTTATATTGGGGTATGACTAATAAGTTCTGAGGGGTTATGAATAATTCATTTTATCATTGCAGAACCTCAACAAGACCTAGCACAAGATGTGGGACTTCAGGTTAGAATTGTCTGTGCTAGTGGTATCCTTATTTTGATGCACTACCCAGAATTCGTGTTGCTGTTCATGCTCTTTCCCAATTGATATCCAGTTAGCATGGATAAAGTACTTGAGATACATTGTAATGTATTCATTTATAGTTCTCTGCTTTAATGATATGTGCTGTTTGAAATTCATGGTACTAGCTTTGTTTGCTAACTGATATTTTGTCTTGACCCTGGGTCTGCCTAACCGGATGCTTGCAGTTGACATACTGATCTGATAAACTAGTGCAATCCACCTTTTTTTTTGTTCTGAGTCTTATATATTTCTTAATTGCATTTATTTTAAGGAAATCTATCAGGGCATGACATCTTTTCTGATCAATCATTATTGGATGATGACGATGATATGTTACACTTTGACTGGGAAAGGTAAGCACAACAAAGCCTCCTGAAAACTATATTCACACAACAACCTGACCTTGTTAACATTCTGGCAGGCAACCACCATTTAAGAAAAGACCCAACTCAAACAGCAATTTTGGGCCTTCTGCTTGGTCTTCTGAAATGGTAGACGATTCAGACAAAAGGAAGAGTCCATTAAGGTACTAGCGAATTACTTTGGCTGTCTTGTTTGATTGAGTTCATTGTTTTTGAAGTTGTACCATATGTCATGCACAATTATGAGGAATTGTCTTGCTGATCCTTCCAAATTATTCTATGCAGTGAAGAATCATGCTCATCTGCTGCAGGTCAGTGATTTCTGCTATTAAATTCTGTCATTTGTTTAGCAAAGACTCTTTACATCGATGATTGATGTTTTGTATAGACTAGGATGTTATGCATATGCATTTATACTGAGTTTTCTTCCTCCTTTTGGTTTAATATATCGTAGGAATGAAAGACAGAACGTGCAAGTCAACACTGTCTGCTAAATGTGAAGAGAATAACATGAATGAGAAGGATGACTTCCATACATGCTTGGATAAGTTAGATATTCCAAAAATGGACGTGCATCTTGATGAAACTTCATTGTTCAAGGATCAAGAAGAATACTATAAAAGAGCAACAGATCAGAAGAATCTTGAAGCAGATTATTGGCCAGACAAGGCAATGGAGCAACAGAGAACTCGAGAACCAAGCTGCCGTTTATCACTTCAGGAGAAATTTTCTGACTGGGGTTCTTCTACCTCCCATCTGAAGGGCAGCTCTGGACCAGATAACCGATCGAGTTGCACTGTAGTGCGCGAGGATAAAACTTTCAATTCCATTCCAGACATGGGTGAATATCAAACTGTGGGGTCAACTGAAAGAAGACCTCCTTCAAAAGTCCATTCTGTTTTTCACAGACCTGACAGTGCTGCTTTGTATGATGACATTCACCTGCAGAATCCTGTTTCAGATATATTTGGCGATAAAATCGAGTTTTCAGATCCATTCAGAGCCAAGGGCCTTCGGGGAGACGTCGATTTGTGTACTTTCTTGGGACAGAAGGTAGACAAAAAGAAAGAAGACAATTTTGACTCCTTCAAGAACCCAAATGCAGACATATTTCATCCTGCGAGTTCTGCATGCCAAACTGTTTTTGGCCAACGCAGTGCATATTCTCAGCAGTCTGGCAAGGATTCAAGAAGGCAAGGGTTTGATCCTGGTATTGATTTCAAGGAGTCCAGACAGGGGTTCGATCCTGCGAGTTCTGTAAGCCAAACTGTATTTGGTCAGCGCACCGCATGTTCTCAGCAGTCTGGCAAGGATTCACGAAGGCAAGACTTCGACCCTGGTATTGATTTTCAGGAGTCCAGACAAAAAACATTCTGGGAGGATGGCCATGTTAGTAATGGCACTTTTCAGGGAAATGTTGAGCTGAGTGGTCTGTTGTCAAGAAAGAGTGGCGAGAAGAATAAAGATGGAATCGAGAAGTTCAAGATGCGAGAAACAAAGATGTCGAGACAAACATCTCAACGTTCTGCAGATTGCAGAGCTGAGATGAGTGAAGCTGGAACATGTTCGGATGGCTCAGAAGTGACCAATTATCCTGTAGTGAAGAAGGAAATATCATCAGAGGCAGCACAACTTCCTGCAAACTTGAATCTTCAGGAAAACGCAGGAGAAATGTTCCAAATTCATGCTCAGGTTGATTGTGTAAGAAAGGAAACAATGTAAGTACTTGGTAGTGTGCCCTTCAGATATCTTCCTTCTGCCTCTATCCATTTCATAGATTTACATGGATGCTCATTTCATTCTCCATTGACAGGGAAATTCCTGGTGTTGATTTTAAAGCTCCATTGCCTTTCAGAAACAAGATTCATGATGGTGGAGATCATACTAAAAGCATTACAATGTTCCAGTCTCCTTTCATGGCAGGTCGGTTGCTCATTCCACCATAGATCTTGCTTTGACTCTGCCAAACCCAATTCTTTAACCAAGAAGTGTGTTCTCATCCATGTCATTATATTTTCTGTTCTCTAGAGAAGGTGGGGATTGAAAAGAAGGTACTAACAGGCATGTCACCACACAACAGCGATATTCAGTATGAGGTTATGCTTGAACGTCGTGTTCTCCAACGGCTTTGTGTTCAGAAGATATCGGTGGATACACCAACGAGGGATAAGCTAGCTAAGGTAAAATCAAATTAGCTAGGTTGCTATTCAATCATGAAGTGTCCAAAAAACACATGTGCTTGAATTGTGGCATATGAATTTTATTGGGACTGAGTTGCATATCTGTCCTGAGGATTTCCTGTTTGTTTTGTTCTGGTAGACACTATTTCTGGAGGTCTTGTGTTCATATGCAATTTTATGCACAACCCCTGTGGCAAATGCCTGCAAGCGCCATTATCTGATATAATGTTATACGCATTACCATACACTGCCCTCTCACAGCAGTTTGATTACTTTCTGAATTCCTATACGCTTTTGACTCAGGTTACAGGCTTCAGGACGACGGAGAATGAACCTGTCCTCCCCAAAAGTGTCTAAACAGTAGTAAGTAGTAACATTGTCTTGTAAGATCTCGTGTTCAGGTGCCATTGGTGTGATTGCAAAATCAGAACCCCGCGATGCCGTGAAGCGATGTTCAACATCCATCCATGTTACCTGCTTCAGCCTGTGATTATTAAGGGATGGTATATCATGGATTTTTACCTGTAAAAAGAGCTGCCCACGTCTAATTAGTCGCCTACCTGTATATGCTTTTCTGCGTGAACATAACCTGACTCTGAATATTTTGTCCCATGAATTAAAAGGATCATTTGCTAGTTGTGAACTTTGTCATAAATTTGTTGTACCATTTGTAAAATTTGGCTGTTCTATGTTTTCATGGTTGTCAATTGTACTGGGCCTGTCATGCCCGAATTTCAGCATTCACAATAATTCCCTTTTGTGCAAGACATTGGACAAAGGCTTATTTTAATTAGTACAATCCAATCCCGTCCAAAATATCTTCTAATCCCGTCCAATCCACTCTAGAGGTGGATTAACCGAACATAGCCTAATTAATTAGTACTCTGTGACCAAGCACATCCACTATCATTTGGTCCGGGTCAATCGATTCTCTGTAACCAAATCTCTACTTGCTGTGCTGTCTCCCATTTGCTTCAGAGTTGAGTTCCTTCCGCTGTCCCCGTTCCAAAAAATTCCTCCAACAATGGCCGGTGATTTGGAGCCTCATTGCAGTGCAGAGTATTGACACGAACTGTAACTAGAGGTTGATCACATACATATACAGTACATAGATCCATCTTTGAGGGTGTGGGTGAGGTTTAGTTTCATTCTTTTTCATAATGGGTTTGGTTTTGATTTTCCTGGATATTTTACATTTATTAGGTTAACACAAAAACGAATTTGATTTTTTTTTTTAACCTTGAAACAGAAGCGAATACGGTGGGATTTCTTCGTGGGACGCTCCTGCACTCCCGTCCCATGATCCTCTCCTCTCTCTCCCTGATGGACGTGAGGCGGAGCCAGTCGTCGATCGTACGGGTGTCAGGCGGATGGGAGAAGGAAGAGGCGTCGCCAGCTTTCTTTTTGCTGGTAAAAGGTGGCTCTTTTGCAGTTCAGCCCCTCAATTCTCATGGTCCCACCCAGTGAGGAAGAAGGCGACCACCAAGCGATGCCAAATGCCACTCAGAAGCATCCACACCATACTCCCATCTACTGACATAAATCCAAGTATTGTCATAGAGTAGAACTCAAAACAAACCCTACTTACCACTACTGCTATAGAAAGGATGGGGCCCTCACCCTACTTATCACCTACCATCGCCAGAGAGGAGATGTTGGGGCCATCGGGCTCTGGACCTAGAAAGAAAGGAAAAGGGCTGGGTGCATTTAGATTATCAAGAACATCCATTTCTTAGTTTCACAACTAACAAATTGTTCCTTAAAATAACCAACTCACAAATGGATTCCTTTTGTTAACGAGCCTATACTCTAGTCACTTCTATTGCTGCCACTGATGGGACCCAAAGAGAGGGGGCACAAAGTTTGAGTCAGGGAATTTATGTTCGAAATTCAAAAAAATTAACAGTTTGCTTGACAATTTGGAAGGAGTCGTGAGATTTGAGCGGGGGCTTGGCCCCACTCAACTATCTATGGGTCTAACCCTGTGGATCAACATCCTATTGGTGAACAAATTAATTGATATAAAGATGATTCAATTCATTAGACCTCAGAGTGCACTTAGTAAAATGGTGGCTCTGGCATGCACCGACGATCAATAGTTGACACTCGGGGGAACTCTCACTGTACTTGTTATTGTTACGTTCACCGAGCTTTGATAGACAATCCAAGCCTTGCCACCCTTAACAACTGGCCCTGCTGAGCAGTAGCGTTTGCTCTGCAAAATCATCATATTTTGCAAATTTTCCAGGATCTATCGAGGTGGATTATGCTATACTTCTATGGGGTTGTTGGGAACCTCATTAGCATCAATCAAGACATCTAAGTTGGAGGAGAGGAGGGGGAGGAGTTGGAGGTTGGACGCGGCGGTGGGCGAGATCAGAGATCTGACACGATCTTACAACCCAGGGGTGGTGTTCCTGTCTGAAACTAAGAAGAAAGCGAAGGAGATGGATATGTCGAAATGGAGTTTGGGGTTTAAGCATGGTGTTGCAGTCGACTGTGTTGGTAAAAGTGGGGGCCTGGCTTTATGGTGGCGTGATGGTGTCGATGTTTCTGTTCGGCCATGGTGCCAATATTACATCAATGCAAAGATCAACTATGAAGGGAAGGTTTGGCAGTTCGGTGGTATCTACGGAGAGCCTCGGACGGAGTCTCGCCATAAAACGTGGGATGTGCTGAGATTTTTAAGAGCACAAGACGATCTACCTTGGTTATGTGCGGGTGATTTTAACGAGATTATCTCACAAGATGAGCAACTAGGAGGGAACCCAAGGAGCGATGGGCAGATGCAGGCGTTCCGCGACTGCTTGGCTGATTTGGGTTTTCAGGGTTACCCTTTCACTTGGAATAACAAGCGCGATGCGGAGGCAAACATCCAGGTTAGGCTCGATAGAGGTATATATGGCGACGGCGCCGTTCCACGATCTCTTTCCAGCAACAAAGGTGGATCATATCATGACGGAGGAGTCAGACCACATGGCTTTGCTCATTTGTGTAGCAGCAGATAGCCCAAGTTTTGTTGCAAAGGGACCGAGGGGTTTTCGCTATGAAGAAATGTGGACAAAATATAGTGAGTATGAGGATATGATCGCCAAAGCATGGGAGCTAGACGAGGAAGTGTTGAACTCAATATTGATGGCTTGTGGAGACAGCTCCATGACATGTCAAAAACCATGCAGCGGTGGAGCTATGATACTTTTGGGTCCGTTCGTGCAGAATTAAAATCGCTAAGAGGAAAGCTAGAGGAGGCACGTACAAATGAGCTGATCTCGGGATCCTCACTGGAGGTCAGAGAGATCAAAAAGAAACTTCATAATTTGTATGAAAGGGAGGAGATTATGTTTTGCCAACGCTCTAGGCAAGATTGGTTAAAAGCGGGCGATCGGAACACAAGATTTTTTCAAAACAGGGCGTCTCATAGGAAGCGCAAAAATACAGTTAAATCGCTCCGCAAAGATGATGGTCCGCTATGCCAAACAAAGGAGGGCATGCGGGAGTTGGCGCTGGAGTTTTACCTCAAGCTGTATAGTACTGAAGGATCGGTACAAGCTGATCGTGTGATCAATCTGATTGAGAGTTTTGTTACTGAAGATATGAACCGTGCTCTCACTGGGGGTTTTCGGATTCTGAAATTGAGACGGCGCTCTTTCAAATGGGGCCGACTAAAGCCTCGGGGCCGGATGGCCTGCCCGCCCTATTTTTCCAACGGCACTGGCCTCTTCTAAAAAAAATCAGTTTGTAGGGCAGTGAAGGATTTCTTGGAAGGCAAAGCTTGCCCAACAGACTTCAATGACACTACTCTGGTGCTAATTCCGAAGGTTAACTCACCGGAGTTTCTTTCGCATTTTAGACCAATTAGTCTGTGCAATGTTTTGTACAAAATTGCCTAAAAAACGGCTGCAAACAGGCTGAAAAGAATTCCTCCTATCCTTATCTCGGAGGAACAAAGAGCCTTCGTCCCCGGTCGGCTCATTACTGATAATGTGTTGATTGCTTATGAGTGTGTGCAGGCTATTCGGAAAAGGAAGAGGAAGAAACCGCTCTGCACGGTGAAAGTGGACATGATGAAGGCCTATGATAGGGTCGAGTGGTGCTTTCTCGAGAAGATGATGCTGAGATTGGGCTTCTCTCCTGTTTGGTGGAGATGATCATGAGATGTGTCAAGTCGGCACGGATGTCTGTCAAGCTAAATGGGGGCGTCTCTGATTCGTTTCGGCCATCTCGCGGGCTTCGCCAGGGGGACCCTTTGTCGCCTTACCTCTTCCTTTTCTGTGTGGAGGGTTTCTCGGCTCTTCTTTGTCAGGTGCAAAACAATAAGGAGGTGGCCGGTGTCTCGTTTGGCTCTGCAGGCCCAACTATCACTCATCTCCTTTTTGCAGATGATAGTGTAGTGTTTCTGGAAGCTAGCAACGAAAGCCTGACAGCTCTTCGAGGAATTCTTCGGTCTTATGAGGTGTGCAGTGGGCAGAAGGTGAACATGGAGAAATCCTCTATCTTTTTTGGAAAGGGATGCCATGCCGAAAAAAGAGAAGAACTAAAGGAGGTGATTGGTATTTCTTGCGAAGCTCTATCAGAGAAGTACTTAGGTCTACCAACAGTGGTAGGCCGCTCCAAAGACGGAGCTTTCAAACATATTCCATAGCGCTCTTGGGGTAAGGTGAATGGATGGAAGGGTCAGGGTCTATCGATGGAAGGAAAGGAGACTCTTGTTAAATCAGTTCTACAGGCTGTTCCCACCTATCCGATGGGCTGTTTTCGGCTCTCTAATAAAATGTGTAACAAGTTGACCTCAATTGCATCTGGCTTCTGGTGGGGCAAAGTTGAGGGAAAACGTAAGGTGCATTGGATCGGGTGGGATAAAATGGTGTGCCGAAGAAAAGAGGCGGGATGGGGTTTCGGAACTACACGGCCTTTAACCAAGCTTTGCTCGCGAAACAAGCCTGGAGAATTCAAACCTCTCCCTCCTCGCTTTGTGCACGGGTCCTTCGTGCAAGATACTTCAAGGATGAGGGTTTTTTGACTGCGAAATGCCCAAAAGCATCATCATTTACATGGAAGAGCATCCTACACGGAAGAGACTTGTTAAAGTAGGGCCTGCTTTGGAGAATAGGTGACGGCGCAGCAGTGAATGTCTTGTCGGATAATTGGATTCTGAGGTCGGGTTTAAAATGTCCACTAGGGCTAAAACCTGAGAAGGAGGTGACGGTTGTTAAAGAATTTCTGCTTCCAAATGGTGGAGGTTGGGACGAAGCCAAGCTAAATGATATTTTCTTTGAAGGGGATGTTGTTGACATTTTGAAGACACCCGTGGGTCGTGCTGGATCAGGGTATTTAATCGCATGGAATTGAGTGTTCAGTGTCAAGTCGGCATACCATTTAAATATGCAACTAAATGAGTGTCTAGCTGGGCGGCCGGGCTCCTCGACTTCTTGTGAGGAGCACCGTGGCTGGCTAGCACTATGGGGTGCTGCTATCCCTGGTAAGGCGAAGATTCATGTGTGGAGACTTATTAGGAATGGGCTGGCGGTGGGGGATGAGCTACAAAGAAGGAAGATAAAGGAGGGAGTCAAGTGTATTGCGTGCAATCGTGACGAATCCCTGCTGCATCGCTTCTGGAGCTGCCCTCACTCCGTGCGGACTTGGGACCTAATCCGCGAGTATACTGGATTGCAGCTACCTAGTCCTGATACTGAAAATGTGAGGTCGTACGAGCTTCGCGGATGGATTCTTGATTGGATGGGGAGTCTCTCGGATAAGGAAGTTTCCATAGCTATAATGATGATCTATCAACTTTGGCTTGCTCGAAATGATGCTAGGGAGGAAGAGAAGATCGATGACCCACATAACATTGCCTGTCGAGCTATGTTCTTGGTTGAAGAGTGGCTGGAGAGTTTACCTGTGGCACCTCCCGTTCCACCCAAAGTTGTGGAGCACTGGCTCCCTCCTGAGGACAATTGGTGCAAGGCAAACGCTGATGGTTCTTTTTTTGCTGCGTCGTCAAGTGGAGGTTGTGGTGTGGTTCTGCGGAATCACCATGGCGGTTTCCTCGCGGGAGCTGGCCATTTTTTGAACTCTGCAACTGACCCGGAGCAGATGGAGCTAATGGCGTGCAAGAGAGCTTTACATCTGGCTATGGAAACGGGAGTTCAAAGGGTTTGCCTGGAGATGGATTGTCTAGGTGTGGTGGCAAAACTGGACAGCAGTGACATGGACCGGTCTTTGCATGGTCACCTGGTTGAGGAGAATAAGGCTTTGCTAAAGAGTTTCCCTGAACATCGAGTCAGACATGTGCGCCGATCTGGTAATGGAGTAGCACATTGTTTAGCAAAGTTTAGCTGTGAAAATAAATTGTGTAAGACTTGGTTAGGATCCCCGCCTGAGGAGATTGTAAGCCTTTTGGCATCTGATTGTGCCGTCTAATATATGCAGCGATTGTTTCTCAAAAAAAACATAGTATGTGAACTTATTATTGCAAACAACACTTTCCTTTACTCAAGAAACCAAACTTAGATGTCTTGATTGATGCTAATGAGGTTCCCAACAACCCCATAGAAGTACAGCATAATCCACCTCGATAGATCCTGGAAAATTTGCAAAATATGTCGATTTTGCAGAGCAAACGCTACTGCTCATCAGGGCCAGTTGTTAAGGGTGGCAAGGCTTGGATTGTCTATCAAAGCTCGGTGAACGGAACAATAACAAGTACAGTGAGAGTTCCCCCGAGTGTCAACTATTGATCGTTGGTGCATGCCAGAGCCACCATTTTACTAAGTGCACTCTGAGGTCTAATGAATTGAATCATATCCTCATACTCACTATGTTTTGTCCACATTTCTTCATAGCGAAAACCCCTCGGTCCCTTTGCAACAAAACTTGGGCTATCTGCTGCCACACAAATGAGCAAAGCCATGTGGTCTGACTCCTCCGTCATGATATGCTCCACCCTTGTTGCTGGAAAGAGATCGTGGAACGGCGTCATCGCCGTACCTCCATCGAGCCTAACCTGGATGTTTGCCTCCGCATCGCGCTTGTTATTCCAAGTGAAAGGGTAGCCCTGAAAACCCAAATCAGCCAAGCCACAATCCACCAAGCAGTCGCGGAACGCCTGCATCTGCCCATCGCTCCTTGGGTTCCCTCCTAGTTGCTCATCTTGTGAGATAATCTCGTTAAAATCACCCGCACATAACCAAGGTAGATCGTCTTGTGCTCTTAAAAATCTCAGCACATCCCACGTTTTATGGCGAGACTCCGTCTGAGGCTCTCCGTAGATACCACTGAACCGCCAAACCTTCCCTTCATAGTTTATCTTTGCATCGATGTAATATTGGCACCATGGCCGAACAGAAACATTGACACCATCACGCCACCATAAAGCCAGGCCCCCACTTTTACCAACACAGTCGACTGCAACACCGTGCTTAAACCCCAAACTCCATTTCAACCTATCCATCGCCTTCGCTTTCTTCTTAGTTTCGGACAGGAACACCACCCCTGGGTTGTAAGATCGTGTCAGATCTCTGATCTCGCCCACCGCCGCGTCCAACCCCAGTCCACGGCAGTCCGTGACAGATTCATTAGAGTCACCGAGACATCTAGTATTCCAATAGTAGAAAGTGAAATAAGTCCGGTAGCGGTACAACAAACTTATGGAAAACAAAGATGAACCGCGAGCCCAATGGGTGAAATAGACCACTCCAAAATGGCACTGATCATGGTGTGTGTTTGCTTTGTGCCTATATTTTTGAAAAAGAAATACTAAGAACAATTAATATGTACGAAGATGAAACTATAAAGAAAGAATATATATATATATATATATATATATATATATATATATATATATATATATATATGTCAAAATGATGAGCTCTTGACTTACAACCCTACAACTAACCTGTTCATTTCTACAACTCTGGTCCAAATTTGTTTTATTAATAAAGTTATAAAAAATTCTCTTTCACGGGGAAGGAAAATTCATGAGTAAATGTTCGTAAAATTCCGAAGGAACATGGTTGCAGTTCACATGGAAATTGTTTGTGTCACCATGAAGATCTGATCAACTAATATGGAGCTTTCCTATGGACTTTTAAACCCTGTCTTTTTTTTTTTGAGAAACTTTTAAACCCTGTCTTGAGCACGGGCGGGAATGCAGTAGTCCAGCTTGGTACCGTAGCGATATTTTGCGTACCCCAGGGTTGTTTCCGGAAAACTTCAAACCGCCTCGGGGAACGGGATGAAGAAACTCCGCATTTCCCGTTCCAAGCTCTCTCTCTTGCTCTGACGCTCATCAATCCTGGACCAAAAGTAACTCAGTATAGCAAAAGTAAAAGAATGCGAAGCCGCCGCACCAATCCATAGCCCCCGTCGCATTGGGGGGAAAGGGGGAGAGAGACAGGAGGCGGCGGCGGCCGGTTGAACCCTGCGCTGCACGGCGGCGAGGTCAGGCAGCGGTGAGGAGAGGCGCTTCGTCCCCACTGCCAATGGCTGGCGAGAAGAGTAACAGGAAGAGCAGGAGGCGAAAGAAGAGGGGTCGCAGTTCGTCTTCAACCTCGCCCTCGTCCGATGACATCTCCAACCAGCCGGTGCAAGGGAGAGGGCACGGAGGACTCGTTGCTTTCCCGTCCGAGGTGAACACAGACTTATCCCTCTGTAGCATCAAGTTCAGCAACCTCCGTTTTGCATATACAGATGGCTGCGCACACAGCCAATATTCAGTTTCCTCTTGGTCCATCTCCAAAACTAGATGTTTTTTATAGAAAGTACATGGTTGTTCATCATGATCTGACATATGCAGTTGCAAATTTTGGTCCTAGGCTTTACCAAATGGATAAATCGATGGAAAATTGTGTATGGAAACGTTTTTGCACCAAATTTTGCAAATATATCGTGATGAACATCCATCTTTTCCGAAAGTTACATGATTTTTAAGTGGCTTCTGAGGAGGTAGAATAAAGGTTGTGTTAAATTTGCAGAAATGCTCAGAGTCTTAAACTTGTAGAAATGCTCAGAGTCTTAAACTTGCAGAAATACTAATTACGAATATCATTGGTGTTTCTTGTACATGTTCTTTCCCGTTAGTACTAGTGGGTAATATTATTATGCTCTGCCTCTCTGCAATTTTACTTGGTAATAACAAGCATCATATCATCTTGGAATTGTGAAGATTGATGTTACCTTGTACATCTGATTTGCGCTTTTGTTGATTATGCTTGATGAATCTTAGCTGGCGTGTATATCCTATATCATAACCAGAACTTAGTGGTCGTAATTCTTGCTGCTGGGAACTAGTTTTGTTGACATTGCCTTAATTGGTACCGATATTTTTTATTTGCAACAGGTCCCCGGTGGTTTACCAGATTATGAATGGGGCTGGCACAAGGCCTTGTTTGTAGGAACCAAGAATAATGTAGATATCATGGCTTCAGTTCGGGATCAGTTGTTCTGCACATGCTTCATCTGTGCCATCTTATATGCCGCTGAACAGGATATCGTCAGATGGTTAGCGATTGAAGAGCCCGACCGGCATCCACAAATCTATTTTGATTTTGATACCTACGTGGAACAGTATGAGACAGAGGTTGGAAACCTTCTGGGGGAGGATGTGAGGTTTTTCTACCGCACCAGGGATTTCAGGCCAAGAAATGCACTGAACGTACTCAAAATCAAAGGAATGGCCTAGTGGGAAAATTATCAAGATCTCAGGTTTTCAGTTTCATAAAGATATGGTATTTGCAGATTTTGAGAATATCATTGCTAGTGGAGGATCAGTTATTGGTGGGTTTCCAGTTGGTCCGGAGTTCAAGAATTTAGGAGATCGAATATACGAGTTCAGTCCAGTTGGCGTAGTGAGAAAGCCCGCTGGTGCCCACATGGTGCAGTTTATTGGTACTGGCATTGATGGGGGTAGAGAATTCCTTGTTTTCTTGAACTCCAAGAAACGGTTTGGGAAGGATGGTATCGGGAAAGTATACTTTGATCAAGTTTACAAGGGTGTTTACACTTTGGTGTGCCATGCTCCACCACCACCTCCTCCCTCCATCGACTTGATAGTTGCTGGCCCTGATGACAATGATGATACCCTGGGTTCATCTGGTTCTACAAGTCGAGCTTCTCCGGTGCCCCAGATGGCAACAACAAGTCGAGCTTCTCCGGTGCCCCAGATGGCAACAAAGCACCGAGCTCTAGTGCTCCCACCCAAAGCTTGTCCCAGGTTGGTTTAGTAACAATGAACTGACTGAGTGAATTTTATCTTGTGGAAATCAATTAGTCAAGATGTCTTTCATTGGTTATGGTATTAGTTTCTAATATGGTTTTGCTGGGTTGCATTTACAGGTTGGAAAGAGTAACAGATATGATGGTGATCCAATATCTTCTTCTTGCACAGTTAAAATAGATGGTTGGGTTCCGTCTACACCAGCGGTGCTGACATAAGCTTTTATTTTACACTTTTCTTATTTTATGTATGAATGAACTCATGTTTGCATGTGTTCTCATTTTTCAGTTCCAGCTACTGTTTGAGGACATCCAAACTAGGATAATTGCACCTATTGTAAGGATTATTAAACAACTCAAAGCAAACCTTCCTCTCCCTGAATTTCTCTTTTGTGTTACAACAGAGAGGAAGAATTGTGATACTTACGGTAATTATTTACACAATTAATTTCTTTTGCACCTCACAGATTCTTCACCTAACCAACTTTTTATAATTGTTTTGAAGGACCATGGAAGAAGAAAAGTCTTGATGAGATGGGTACAGTTACTCGATGCTTTGCTCCTAGTACTAAGATGAATAATCTGCACTTCACCATTGTTGGGCTCAAGATCAATGATAAGGTACAAACAGTTGTCTCTATCTGATTGTTCCACTTATAGTTTGAGCCAACCGCCTCAATCACACACAGCTTACTGTCTTATATAACATCTAATTCCTGTTTATTAGCTTGGTGGACTGAACTCTAAGCTGCCATTGGAGCATCGCCAGATGATTCCAATTGTCATCAATAAGATAACAACACTAATATTGGTAGAGGTGTGCTTCGGTCCCCCACCCCTAAACTTAAGCTACATGGGCCGTCTTATTTTTTTGACCGGTCAAAACTCATATCGAGATCACGTCTATCTCTGTATATGTGTACTCGATCGAACTGGGTATAATCCACGCTCCGACCGGCTGATCCCACCTCCTATTATCGCGATCTACGTCTTTGTATGTCATATTTTAATTTTTGTTGTTGTTGTTGTTGTTATATAACTTCTGATTTTCGCCTTCCGCAGACACATGAGCAAACGTATATGGTGAGTATACGTCTAAGAGGACCATACGGAGTTCGGGTGGGTTCGTAGGATCCTCTAAACAATCGGAATCGAGTTTTTGTTTGTCAAAATTTGAAAGAGGGAGGAGGAGGGGGTGGGGACCGAAGCAAAAGTGATATTGGTAAGGGATCTATCTCATGGTTCCTCATGCTTATCTGATATATCCTCAAGTTCTGGGGTGTGTTTCTTTCTCTCTTTGCATTATTTGCATCAAGCTAAGATGTACTATTTTACATCCGTTGAGTACTCTTATAAGGGATCTATCTCATGGTTCCTCATGCCTGTCAGATATACCCTCAAGTTCTGGGGTTTTTTTTTTCTCTCTTTGCATTATTTGCATCAAGCTAAGATGTACTATTTTACATCCGTTGAGTACTCTTATAAGGAGCTGCAAAGTTATTGAAGAATATGTTGGAAACCCGACAGTATAAATAGGAATATGAATTCACATTCGTGAATTATGTGGATTTTAATCATTTTACATGATACTATCTCCTTTTGTTAAATATTTCAGTTTTCGTAAATCCGTAAACCCCAAAATCTGATGTGGTTTTACAGGTCTCCAAGAATCAACACGGGCGAAAGCACAAGCAGCCTATCTCATCATCTGGTCCAGCGAACAGCTCTGGTACTATGAATACTACTGGCCCCTTCCCCAGCTTGGCATCCTCAACCCCTTCAACAATTACCATATCAATGCCATTGATGCATCATAATGCCAGTATATCAAGTTCTTTAGTTGTTTGTGGTGCTGATGCCACAGGGACTGGGGAATCACCAACTGATCAGATTGTAAGTTGTTCCCTAGTTCAAAGTAATTAGACAAACAGATATTACTAACCAACATTGATGTTCGTGAGTTAGTTGGGAGTATCTTTCTTGTATTGTTGATACTTTTGTGCCTTGACTTCTGTAGGTTGACATGTATTGGTTTCTGCAGGAGGAATGGTTGGGACATAAGGTGGCTTCATTCTTTTCACGTGATGATTCTGCAGGTCTGAGAGATGCTCGAAGCCGTTGTATGGCTTGTACTAAAGGTGTGATACTATGGTCCAGCTGTTTAGTCATAAGGATTATGAAAATTATTGGCACGGGTTCCCTTGGTCAGCAGTGTGTAGTATCATAAAGCATTACTGTTAAACAGGCCCAGTTAAGTAAACGCAAATAGGTTGAAGTTCGCATGAACCAAGTGCCGTGCAGTCCTTCGGCCCTTTACAAACGGGAATTACATAAAAATTGTAGAATTAAATTATGTTGGTTCAGTGTGTTATATTTACACTATTTTTAAGTCATTGTTTGAATTCAATTTTACGCAGGGTTCACTTTTCGAGATATTTATTCAGCTGGAGCAAGCGCGAAGAAGGTTGCGTGCTTTCACTTCTCATCAGATGGAAATCTACTTGCTACTGGGGGTCACCATATGAAGGTAGACATGCATATTCATATTAATCACAGTACTCAGCCAAATGGATATTGTACGAGTTGTGGAGTCCTGTATGTAAGTTCGACTATTGGTTCTTTCTGATGAGAATTTTCTACATTGATTCTACGTTACATAATGTTCAGATTATTTTGTTATAATCTCTATAGTTTTTTCTTTATTAAAATAAAAATGGCATTTTGTTTTCCTTTTGTCGCCCAGTTGGGTAGGTTGCCAGTAGAGCCCACTGCAGTACGAGATTGCAATGAAGAGGTTGGAATGCTGTTTCATTCAACTTCCTCAATTCCAAATGTTCCAAACTGGAGTACAGAGGGGGTAATTTCTCATGAAAAAATAGAAGATATAAAGGCAATGGTATGTTATTTTCTGTTCTTATGCTGTTTTTTTACTGGATATTGCTTGAAAGCTAAGACATCTTTTGATCTTCAGTCCTGAATGTTTCTATTCAGTGTTACTGTAAGTTATGGTTACTTATGCATGACACCACATTTACAATGAGTTTATCACGAATTTTTAATTTGGGGGGGGGGGGGGGGGGGGTAAAGGTCTTAGGTACCCAACTTGTGAAAATCATAAAAAGAAAAGTTGTTGAAATACTGACTAGCTGAGAACTAGAAACTGTAATTTAGAAGGCTAACATGATCATGCAGAGATGATATATGTCCCTGACCTAATAAGAATGCTACCCAACAATTGTGTTCTCATTGGTTGCTCATATCCCCATGTTCCTAGTGCCTTCCATCTACTTTGCAATGCAGGCCTCACTTGGTGCTTGGTATATGGTAGTGACAGCAAAAAGAATAATTGTGCTCTAGTAGCATACTTCTTTCAAGTGCACAAAAAAGCCTCACTGTTCCTCATTTTTTACCGCATTTTCGACACTAATCAAATAGGAGGCCCTGTAAGACCTTGACTTTTGAGTTTGGTCCAAATAAAACTTGGCGCAACTGGCCTCTGAACCAATGAAACATTTAGCCCATACCCTGGTTTGGAAGCTTAAAGCTGGACCAGATGCTGGACTCTGAGCTTCCGGGCCAGTAAAGGAATTTTCGATTTGAAGCAGCATTTGCAGTATGCATTGTAGCAATAAGCATGTGAAAGATCTAGATACCTAAATACCATACTATGAAGAATTTTGACCACAAGTTGCTGAAGTTCTTTTATGATAGAAATTATCATAGTTAATGGTGATTAATTCCAAAATTTAAATGCTCAATTCATGTTCTTATACTTATTGTCTACTAGGAGAAACGATGCCCTGAAAGTAGAGAAGGCTTAATGAAGTCACATGCTCATACGCAGGCACTCAAGCAGAAGAAGCAGAAGATGGCATCACAGATTTATGGTTTGGTAAACCTCTTGCACTTCATTATGATAGTGTGCAATTTTTTGTGTTAACAGGGAACTAGTGGGTGAGCATTTTTTGTAACTAGGTTTTTATTATCTACTCTAACCACTAGGATGACTAACCTTTGTTTAGTGTAAAATATGAGCTTTAATTGGAAATAAATGTAATTGATAATGAATAGTGGACTGGGACACAAAGAGTCCATTAGCTCTGTCTATTTCAAATGAAGGGACTCGGACACAATTGATAATGTATGCTGCCGTGAATATATCTGACTAAACACTAGCTTAAATTGCGATTAGATGTGACGAATGGCTATCGAAAATGGATATGATCTGAAGCCATCATACAAGAATGTGCAAAAATTCACGCATCTTACTATTTGTGGAAGGATGAAAAAGATTCCATCATGCAACCCAACTAGGGTGCTACAAGGAATTAGTAAAAGCAACAGTTCTCTAGTTCGCCGTGGATATGATTATAGATATGGAACAACAAATGTGTCTCATGTAGATTCTAGGTAGTGTTCACGCTTCTCTATAGATCTATTGCTTGCTAATTTGCCATGTATGTTGGACTTACGTGATTTGTTACTGATTGGAACTGATCTTAACCGCCGGAGATTAATATGCATAGTAAACAAAATTGACTTCACTTACGAAATTTATTTTGACATCATCTGTGCATGTTAAAAAAAGAGAGACGAGTTCTCCAAAATCCATGGGAAGTTCTTTCTTTTTCTCTGCTAAATATGAATAATTGTTATGCTTCTCTAGTGTCTATTGCTTCTTTTAATGTGTTGGATGTGCCATCGAAAGGTTAGTTTAGCTGTACCCAGATTAACCAGACATAGGTACATGTAAAATCGAACAAGCCAATCAATCTAGTAAGAGAACTGGTTCCATAACTTCATTCTGCAGTATAACTGAGTAGTAAGTTATTAGACAGCTTTCTACCTGCTAGCCCCATGGATAAGGGATAAAATAAAACTAATCCGTGACATCGTTTTAAGCCGATAATAATATTTTTATGACCTATATTATTTGATCGCAGGCAGTATGGCACCCAGAGAGTGCAACACCGTATGCAAACAGGAGTCTTTGTAAACTGCTCATGGGTGATGGTGAAGGTGCTTTGCCAGATGCTCTTAGGTGCAGAATGTTACGGCCTGCTTGTGCAAAAGCTTGCCACCGTCAGGCTTCAGTTCTCATGCTACTCAAGGTACATCTAGCTTGGCAGTATGTTCAGTTATTTCAGATTGATCTTATGGTAGTCTGATCACGTTCCTTGATTCGATCTGCAACCCCAGGAGTACAAACAAGCCCGCGACGGTGTCTTGGATGCGCAAAACTTGGATTCTGGGGATGCAGACATTGAGAGTGAACTACGGTAACCTACTCTCTTATGCTTATCTGTTTTGAGTGTCTTTGGCAAAGTACGTTTACACTGATGAGATGCAGTTGACTATCTGTGTCGAATGACTCTGGAGAACTTATGTTTATTATTAGTGCGACTTGTGTGTCTGAATAACGTGTAGGTCTGGACCTACTTTGTTAACCCCAGGAAGAGGAACCATGTAGTTATCAAGTTCCATATAAGAGGGTTTTCTTTATTTTAGAGCTGACATTTCCATTCCATCCGGTTGAACTTTTGTAGGAAGGCTAGGGAACTCATGAAGAATCCTCCAGTGGAAGGTGCATAGTGAGGCGCGGGCGTGGGCATCGGACTGCATGCTTGAATTTTTAGAGGAATCACCGGAGGAAAAAGGCCGGCCACCGTAAGGAAAACTGATTACAGTTGGTCAGGAAGACCAAATACAGTTAGGCTGGAGCATATTCCACTCTTCACTCAAGTAGAGCTTTCATGAACTTCTAATCCTTGTGCTCCCATAGGAAATTCATGCAAATCTCGCGGCTGCAGACTGCTAATTAGACTCCATATGAAATACCCCCCTGGATTGTACGAGCCGTATGAAATTTCTTTTATTTTGGAGTAGTCTTGCGTTTATAACGGGGATCCCATTTTCTCTTCATCCAACAGCAACGTAACACATGTGTTAGTTAATCCCGTTCTTCAGATTCAGTTAAACCTTTCACAATGGGTGTTTCCTAGCGCACTATCTTAGGTGCTTTGTTTATGTGACATGCCATTTAATAAGGAGTAGCTAAGATACACCCCTTGCACGATATTATAGGAAAAAAGTTGGCTAGCCCAAATCACACACATGCATGAGACTAAAATTATTAAATGCAACGCCACTAAGAGCAAGTACTCCCTCCATCCCGGTTTAAAGGACACAATTTGCAGTTCTCTGGGCCCTAGGTGTCCTCTAATTGGTCCATTTAATAGTATAAAGAAGAACATGCATGAGAAAAAAAAGTCATCAAGGCATTCTAATTGGTCCATTTAATAGTATAAAGAAGAACATGCATGAGAAAAAAAGAGTCATCAAGGCATTCATATTTGTTCACACATGTGCATGCAAGCATTTTATTGTTTTCACACAGGAGTAATTAAAGAGATTAAATGCTTTTGTGTCTAAATATTTTGGGATTGCATGATTTGCAATTGTGTCCTTTAAACCGGGATAGAGGGAGTACAATAAGCTTATGTAAGGCTAGTCTTAATGGAAGTATCATAACTAGTATCATGCATGCCATATTGGCAAAAATATAACGACGCATGTCATTTAATGAGGAAAGAGATGGTGATGTATTAGTATCATATCACATAAAACTAGATAATTTAATACCAAATAACACATATTTGTATTGGGACTCTATAAATCATTAAATACTATACAAATATGATACTATTATATGATACTATACATTAGAGGAATAGTATAATATACAAAATATCATATGCATGATACTGATATATGATACTTCCACTATGACCAGCTTAAGCAGGCTATAAGACTTTAAATAATATATTTAAGATGAGATGGAGGAGAGAGAATACTAGTGGGCTCTTATGCAAGAGCTAGCTATAGCACGTGCCGCTAGGCATTTTGTGTGAGTGTAAGGTGGAACTTAGTCAAATAAAATAGTACTCCCTCCGTTCCTCAGCATAGGTCGTAATTTTTTTTTTCACCAAAGCATAAGGCATGGGGCAGTAGAAGTAGCTAACTACCCGAAAATATCCCTCCCTTCTGCTAGAATAGAGATGTTGCCCATGCATACGCATGCTTATTTGTTGTGCATGGCCGGCAGCTAGAATCGAGGAGACTTTGGCCAATAAAGGAGAGAGAGAAATAATTACATGACCCTATTTATTAGGGTCATGAAGGGAAAACCCATCCTCTCTTCGGCTCTCTTTAATCCATGCGCTGGAATTTTTACGCCTTGGCCAAAGAAATGGAGGGATTATTTACTTGTAAATAACTATTGTATGTGTTGGCTATTAGGCTGACTATAGATGATGTGGCGGTGGCTTATAGCCAGCAGCGAGTTTTACTATTGAACTTGCTCTAAGAAACAAACACATTGTCATTGTTGTTTCTTAAGTTTTAATTACTACTATGAAAACGTGCTAAGACTAGTTATAATGGGAAGTATCATAGGGTAGTATCATTCATATGATACTAGTACATGATACCATCTCCACAATGGATAGTATCATGTAGTAGTACCATAGTCTTAGTGTATTTATTGTTTTGTAGAATCTCAATGTAAATTCGTGTACAAGATTTATTTGGTATGAGTTTTTCTAGTTCTATGTGCTATGATACCGTATATACCTATGATACCAATACAATCTCTTTCATCATTAATTGTAGTGACACATAAGCATTTTGCATGCATGTGGAGCATGATACTACCACATGCATGCAAAATCGATAATTTACATTGACTAGTATCATGTGGATTTTGCATGCATGTGGTGCATGATAGCTTTGTTCGGTTTAATTGGACTGCAATCTAGTGACACATAAGCAAAATGCATGTGGGATTTTGCCGCAGCCCTATTGCAAAATGCTGGTATTAGTCCTATTGGTATTAATTGGAGCGGGATTTTGCATGCATGTGGACTAATTCCCCTAATACCAATACAATCTCTTTCATCATTAATTGTAGTTCCTAGTAGCCTCTATTAATACTAGCTCGTTGGGCAATCGATAATCAAGGTTTCCTGATCATGGGTGATAGTGCCACGGTCATATCATTGATGAATGATATGATGGACATTTCCCGAAGATTGCAGCATGATCAAGTCACGAAGTTCATCGTTATAATAGTCAGAAACATAGTCTTCTTCTCCTTAGACCGTGAGATCATATTAATCACTGTCTACCGAGACTACTTTAACTACATCAAACGTCACTCAGTAAAATGGTGATTATAAAGGTGTGGGAAATAGTGGGTTGCCCATGGTGGCCACGGTACACCCCCTAAACACCGTCTGATCTGTCCATATGATTAAGGGAGCACACGGTGTTAGCAAACAACGTCGGTGCACACGGTAGGGAGACATGCATGTAGCACCTGTTTAGCACGGCCGACGGCTAAAAAATTCACATCCATGCACCACAGCTGCATGGGATCAAAGTGAGCGGCAAAATACATATGTTCATCTCAACAACAGTTTGACGGCAAACACACGCGTATGGCAGTGGCTGGCATTGATGCTTGTAAAACGGCAATACACATGCATGCTTGCACGGTGGAGTCTCTCCCTTGTACATACCCGCTGTCCATGAGCATACTTGTTTTCGTATGCATGTATTAGTGGGACGACGGGAGCGGACACGGTTTCATGTATCCGTTCATAGATGTATGTGAAATATGGGCTGCATTTTATATCCTTTGGCAATCACCACATACATACATGCAATATTTACGTCTCAACTTACATCACACCTCCAACTAAATTACCTCTTTAGTATGACGGATGCAAGAATTTACATCTCAACTTACATCACACCTCTAATTAAAGTATCTCTTCTACTAAGTATGACGGATACGAGACCAATCGCATAAAATCGATTATCATATTCCCTACATGATTCTTAAAATCAAACTACTATTGTCCAATTTCTAAATAAGTTCTTGCCAAAGTCAATGCCGCAAGCAGAACTTTTTCAATGTCCATATCAGTAGTTTCCATATTCCAGTTAACTGATCACGCCGCAGCCCTAATAACACTACGAATTATACTGTTGACAACTAATATTTGCATCGGCTTACTATAAAAGTGTGGCAACTAGTGCCAAGTTTCACGAGGGCGGTGTTAGATGATACATGACCCATGCGCATACTGCATAAGCGAGACCAGGGTCAGTTTGCTTACGGATATCGGCTGCATGAAGCATCCCATCCACTATATCAAGGGTACAAGGCTCGCGGCTGCATGCAGCATCACATACATCAATTTATATGGCTGGTGGTGTAGGACTGTAAACGGGGAAGTTAACTCCGTTTGTCACCATGAACATGTAGATGAATCAAAGGGAGCACATGCACCACAATCCGATGGTGTGGAGGCTATGCACCGTAGCCACCACGGGTAGGAAATCCACGTCGATAAAGGTGTATGTTGGGTATCTAGAGGAACGGGTTGAGGCCTATGAATCAAGACCGGGATTTGTTCACCTAGTGACGAGTAAGATACATTAGGCCGACTTGGTGAGATTACATCTATAATGTTGCAACATGTGACTAGGTCACGGGGATGTAATATCGTGGTAACAAGTAAAACAGTACTTGTTGGTAACGAGATTGAACAAAGGTATATGATACCAAACGATCGGATCTCGTACAAGTCATATCGAAGAAACAAAGGGAATTGGACTCAGCGTTTACGGTTCAAATGACATCGTCATCATGGAATGCACGTGGATCATTATGGGCATCCTGGTCCCGCTATTGATCATTGATAGAGATCATGCCTATGCCATTCTCGAGCCGTGAGGGGATCCACTTAAGGGTACGATGAGTTGGAGATCATCCGTAAGTTGGAATCATAGTAGAGAAAGAGAAGCCGGAATTGTTCTGCTGAGAGAGATCCAAAGTTATTCGGAGAAAGAAAGAAAACCGAAAAAGTTCCGTGAGGGGACCGGAATTATTCCGGGAAGTTCCGAAGTTGTTCAGAGGAAATCGAAGGGGAACCGAAAGGTGTTTTGGGGGAAATCGGATTTGGTAATATGTATTTACATATTAATTAATATTAAAAATCTAATTTGAAAGGGTATTCCACTAATGGGCCAAACTTCCCAAGGGAAAAATGGCCCATGAGGGAAACCAAAGGAGGGGAAGGGGCCATGCACCTAGGCCTTCCTGATACGTCCATTTTGTATCACCATTCTATATCATAATTTGCCTCTATTATTGATATATTTCATATTAAAAGGTGTTACTTATGTCTTTTCATCTATTTTTGCATGTTGGATGATTCTTGGAGGATGGACTGCCGGAGTCAGGATTCTGACGGAAAAAGAGGTGTTTTGATGCAATTTCGCGAAGATCAGAAAAATATCAGAAAAAATATGGAAAATCATATTTTCCCAAAAGATGAAGGAAGCCAAAAGGGGAGGCGGAGATGGGCCACAGGGGGCCCACACCCCCTAGGCGCGGGCCACCCCTGGTCGCTCCTACAGGGGGTGTGGCCCACCTGGCCCACCTCTGGCTCCGCCCTCTCGCCTATATCTTCTCCTCGGAACCCTAAAACACGGAGAGAGACCACAGAAATATTCTGCCGCCTCTGTGGGGCGGAAAACACCGAGAGAGAAAGAGCTCTCCGGTAGACAGATTTCTACCGGGGAAATTCCTTCCCGGAGAGGGGAGATCGTCTCCATCAACACCATCATCAAGCTAGACTTCATCGGGATCATCATCATCATCCACACCATCATCTCCACCAGCACCATCATCACCACTCCATCCCGATGTAACAATTGTGTTGAATACTTACATAGTTCTTAGGGGAAACTTTCCCGATGTTGATTACTATTGTAGTCGATGCTTGTGAGTGAAACTATTGGATTATTGTTTATGTTCAGATTGTTATCCATCACCATATCATCTTTGATCTTGATCCATATGATGTCTTGTGAGTAGTTCGTTTAGTTCTTGAGGACATGGGAGAAGTCATGTTGTTAGTAGTGGATTTGTGTTGAGATATTATTCAATGGTTTAGTATTTAAGTTGTGGTCCTATTCTTCTAATGGTGTCATGTGAACGTCGACTACATGATACTTCACCATTTATGGGCCTAGGGGAATGCATTGTGTATTTGGCTACTAATTGTAGGGTTGCCGGAGTGACAGAAACCTGAACCCCCGTTAGGACACCTTTGCACAAGAGAGCGTAGGATCTTAGAGTTTAAGGTTGTGGTTAGGTTTATATCTTAATTGCTTTCCTGTAGTTGCGGATGCTTGCAGGGGGTTTAATCACAAGTATGTATTAATCCAAGTAAGGTCGATATATTAGCACAGGTTCACCCACACAACACTTACAACACCAAAGAAGGGTACTCAGCTATTTGAAGTGAAAGCACTTGACAGAATTCCCATGTGTCCTCGAGAAAGTTTGGTCCTTATAAGTATTTCCACCGGCTTGTCCATTGCTAAGAAAGGATTGGGCCACTTGCTGCATTTGTTCGTTGTCTTTATTACTTGCACTTTGTTTCTTTGCTTTATCAAGAAAACCCCTAAAAATCCATTTGCTAAGTATTTACAGAGATTTCCTGCTCCATACCACTAGTCAGCACCTTCTGCTCCTCGTTGGGATCGACACTCCTATCGAAAGTACTATGATACACCACCTATACTTGTGGGTCATCAAGACTATTTTCTGGCGCCGTTGCCGGGGAGTGAGGCGCTATTGAAGAGTGGAACTGGTAAAGGAAACTTCTACTGTGATTATTGCTTTTATTTTTGTTTGTTACTTTGTTTCCAATATGGATAACCCACTTGGTTTTCTGTTTGGTAAAACTACTACCATTGTTAGGGTAGTAGATGAACCACCACATGTTGAGATAGATCCTTTTAAGATACCTACAAGTATTGTTGATCGTGTTATGGATAATTATTATTTAGGGGATGGAACTGTCCATCCTGGTGATCATTTGCTTTTTATCCATGAATTATGCGGGTTGTTTAAGTGTGCAGGTATCACAACTAAACAGGTGAAGAATAAGTTACTCTCTATATCCTTGAAAGGGAGAGCTGAAGAATGGTATAAGCTGCTGAAGAATGGGCAATCCATGGAATGGGAGGAAATAGTACCTCTCTTTTATTCTAAATTCTATCCTCCCAGTGAAATTCAAAAGGATAGAAATCTGATATATAACTTTTGGCCTCGTGATGGAGAGAGTACAACTCAATCTTGGGGGAGATTGAAGTTACTAATGCTTAAATGTCCTATTCATGAACTCCCTAACAATATTATTATCAATAACTTTTATGCTAGGCTTTCTCTTCATGATAAAGATTTACTAGATGCTTCTTGTGCTGGATCATTCACACGTATGAACGAAGAAGCTAAATGGGATCTCCTAGATCGTATTCAAGATAACACTGAAGCTTGGGAGAATGACAAAGGAAGAAAGTCAAGTATAAACTATGATTATGAATGCATTAAATCTTTTATGGGAACTGATGACTTCCTTGATATTAGTAATGAGTATGGTCTTGACTCTCAAGTTCTTTCAAAATGTTTTAAGGCCTTTGCCTCTTATATTGAAATTCCCAAAAAAGAGTGGGACAAGTACCATGCTCCTTATAAAGACATTGTTACCCATGTTCCTGCTAGCATAGAAGTTTGTACTGCTGATCCTATTTTACCTGAACCTTATGTTGAGAAAATCCCTTTTCCTGATAAGGTAAAGGAACATTCTATCATAGATAATGTGGTTAGCACAAGTACAAAGAAAACCGTGGAACCTGATGAGCAAATAAATATTGAACCTGTGGTAGCTATTGTGAAAGATCTGGTCACTAGAAATATAGAGGATGTGTAGGGGTTCGTAGCATGGAAAACAAAAAATTTCTACCGCATACAAACAAACAAGCCAAGATCTATCTACTAGATTGTAGCAACGAGTCGATAGAGGAACTCACCCTCGAAGATTCCAAAGCGGTTAACGAGAGCAGATTCTCGTGGGTGATGTAGTCGTACACTTGCTGGTCTCAAGATCGCGTAGACGATCCTTCCGGCGTTGCGTTCTGGCAGAGCTTCCACAATCGGTCACACGTTTGGTACTCGATGAAAGACCTTCCTCTCCCTTGTTCTAGCAGGCAGCAGAGGTTGTAGCACTCTCCTCGCGATTCCGGCAGCACGACGGCGTGGTACCTGAAGTAGAGGGGAGATCTTGCAGGGCTTCGCCTTAAGCCGAAGCGAGTATGGTGGACTATGAGAGAAACCTTGGAGATCTAGGGTTTAGAAGGCACCAAGGGGCGGAGCTTGGCCGGCGGCTAGGGCTTGGGGAAGCCCCAAGACAGCGGCTAGGACAAACCCTAGGGGCGGCGGCGACTTGCAGGAGGCCGGCGGCTAGGGTTAGGGTTTTAGGGTGTGTTGGGTGTAGGGAAGAGGGGCAGCCCTGCCCCTCCTTTTATAGGTGGGAGGGCGCGGCTTGGGAGGAGGGAGTCCTCCCCCAAGTCGGCCTCCTTGGCCGGCGGGTGGAGGGAGAGGAACTCCTCCCCAAGTAGGTTTCCTACTCTCCCTCCACCAAGCAAACTTGTCGTTTGACTTTTTAAATTAGCGTTTGACTTTCAAACTAGGATTTGATTTCTCCCTTTATTTTTCCCAGCCATGATACCTAGTACATGATGCAGCCATTCCACATTGTCATGACACATTCATGTACCCTTCCCCTCTGGAGTGCCGGACCTTCCGAAACCTTCTAGAACATTCCCGATGAAAACACCGGAATCATTCCCCAACTCCGAAACAGGACTTTCCTTATATGGAAAATAAGAATATACTTGGAATGGTGTAACACACCATGCATAGGAGTTTATAATTGGAAGATAGTTGAAAATAAGAATATACTTGGAATGGTGTAACACACCATGCATAGGAGTTTATAGTGGACACTTTGAAAAAACTTGGTTTCTTGGGAGTTGGAAGCACGAGTAGAACTTACCCATACAAGTGGAGGCTAGCAAAAGACTGGGAGCAACCAACTAAGAGAGCATAATGACCATAATCATGCAGAGCAACAAAGCATTACTAATCAAAGCATATAGTGGTACTATAAGTCAAGGACTAAATGATCATAGAGGCTAATGGTGACTTGTCATAGTCATCACATGGTGTGAGCATGTGCCAAGTCAACCCAAGCAAAGCATCAAAGGAGAATACCACAATACTATGCTTTTGCATGCTAAAACAATGCATAATTTCTTCAAGGCACACTAAGAAATCCCAATTGTGTGGAACAAGACATGATACAGCAATAATCACTAAGCATAAGGTCAAAACAACATCTAGCATGACATGATATACTCTAGTCCACAGTCAAAGCAAGCTCACTTTTGTACCACTATAAGCATGAAGCTTTCTACTCTTTTCCAACACCAAACAACTTATTTGAAACAACTCACAAAGATAATAAGCAACAAAGATTAGTGATCTTGTTTCACAAATCCACAAAGAAGAACTAAAAAGTTCTAAGCTGAAAGCACAAGAAAACTAAGGCTAAACACAGAGCTAGCAAAAGAGAACACTCACAAGACGATAAGAATGAAAACTAGAGTGTTCTAGGCAATGGAAACAGAGTGTGTCTCTCTCCAAAAGAAGTGTGGTGTAACAAACCAACTTAATCAAGCAAACTAAGCAAGTGAAAACCAAAAACAAAAACTAAGACGCTCCAAGAACAGCACAACAATGCATGAAACAATAAAAACGAAGTGTCTAGAAAGACCTGAGATTTTTATTGATGAAGAAGGGGATGCCTTGGGCATCCCCAAGCTTTGACGCTTGTACCTCTTGAATATTTCTTGGGGTGACACGGGTGGCATCACCAAGCTTGAGCTTTTGTCCATTCTTCATCTCATTACATCATTCTTTCTCTACACCTGAAAATTTTCCTTCATACAAAACTTCACACAATTCTTCATTAGCAACATTGGTGTATTCAAAAGATAATAGACCTTTAGGTAAATCTTTGGAACAGAAATACTTTTCACTAAAAACACAAGTTACTGTAGCAAATCCTTCAAAAATCTCAATTCCCCAAAAGAAAACTCAAAAAGGAATCAATAAGAAGCAAATGCAAATAATGGCAGAAATCTGTCAAAACAGACCAGCAGGTAGAAACCGATTTTTTTAAAAACTGTCTGTTGCTCAAATAAACAAGTGTTGAACTAACGAAAGTTAGATGACATACTGGGGGATTTATTCGTAAATTTTCAGCTCAACCCGAGTTACAGAGACTCCTCACGAATGTTTTTGGTGGAGGAAAGAAATCTGTTTCGGGACAGCAACTTCCCAAATCTTACTTCCCTCTCATTAGAGGTCATTCTTGGCACAAAAGCAAACAAAAAAGAATAAGGAGAGGTCATTACTGAAGTAATAACTTCCAAGACTCAAGGAAACTCTTGGGTTATCTCCCAACAAGTACTTTTCTTTAATGCCTTTAAGTGAGGCTTGATAGCTTGAGAAGATGATCACATAAGAAATATGAATTGAAGTAAAAGAGAGCATCAAGAAGCAAATTCAAAACACATTTGAGTCTAACCCACTTCCTATGCATAGGAATCTTGTAAAGAAACAAGTCATGAAAGCACAAAGCAATAAGCATAGGAAAGTAAAACAAGTGCAACTTCAAGACTTTCAACATAAAGAGGGGAAACTTAATATTATTGAGATGCATAAAACCATGTTTCCCTCTATCATAATAATTGTCATTAGCATCATGAACAAAATTAACAATATATTTATCACATAAAACATTCTTATCATGAGCCACATGCATAAAATGATCATTACTCTCCACATAAGCATAGTCATTCTTATTAATTGTAGTGGGAGCAAATTCAACAAAATAGCTATCACTATTATTCTCATCACCATAATCATCAAATATAGGAGTCATATTGTAATCACAATAAATTTTATCCTCAATAGTAGGTGGAATGAAAATATCATATTCATCATTGTAATCATCATAAATTGGAGGTTTGGTATCATCATAAGCAATAGAATAGCTATCTTCCAAAGCCGGGGGACTTAAAAGATCATTTTCATCAAAACTAGCTTCCCAAAGCTTAGAATTTTCCATAGCATTAGCAATAATGGTGTCCAAAGAATTCATACTAATAACATTGCTATTAGCATGCAAATAAAGTTCCATAGGTTTTTTGATTTTCTCTTCAAACACTTCATGTCCTAACTCAAGATAAACACTATAGAGCTCTCTAATTTTTTGTTGTTTTCCATTAAGCCTAACTAGTGAAAACAAGAAACAAAAACACAAAATTGCAGAATCTAAAGGAAATAACTTCGAGCACTCACACCGGAGGATGTGAGTACCTTTTACCTTACCTCCCCGGCAACGGCGCCAGAAAGAGCTTTCTGGCTTATTGTTGCCGTGGGGTAAGGTGTGTGAGTGCTTTTTACCTTTCCTCCCCGGCAACGGCGCCAGAAAAGAGCTTGATGTCTACGCACTTATATTCTTGTAGACATTTGTTGGGCCTCCAAGTGCAGAGGTTTGTAGAACAGCAGCAAGTTTCCCTTAAGTGGATCACCCAAGGTTTATCGAACTCAGGGAGGAAGTGGTAAAAGGTATTCCCTCTCAAGCAACCCTGCAATCAAGATACAAGAAGTCTCTTGTGTCGCCAACACACCCAATACACTTGTTAGGTGTATAGGTGCACTAGTTCGGCGAAGAGATAGTGAAATACCAGTGGTAACGGTGCCAGAAAATAGCTTCTGACTTCTTGTTGACGTGGGGTAACGGTGCCAGAAAAGAGCTTGATGTGGAGGAAAGGTAACATCCCTGGCAAACAGAATAAATATGGAAGCAACCAAACATGCAACAGATCTAGTAGCAAACGGTGTTTCAATGCTTAGAAACAAGGACTAGGGATCATACTTTCACTAGTGCACACTCTCTCATATAAATATCCTCTCTTCATGATACTACTCTTAACTACTCTCCAGTTGAACACTCTAATCGTTGGTAGGGCTATAACAACACTCCTCAAAGTCTGCCTTCCCCAATCTAGATAACCCCACACTGTCACCTTGAGCGCTAGATGGTTCCAACAAACACCACAATTTCATAGAGACATCCAACTCCAAATATAACTCATAACAAATATTCAATCTAGCCAAAGTGCCACACATGGTATGCCCGCTGTCACTTTCACACACGTGGGGAAAACATAGATCTATTAAGGCACAAAGAGTATTTATGTAGACTCAAGCCTAAGTGCCACCAGCCCACCATGGCGTGCACGCTGTCACTTTCACACACATGGGGAGAGCAGAGATCTAATTAAGCACTTGAGTAGCAAGGTAGATCTACTTTATTACAAAGCTCATGACCACAACAAGATCATGCATAGAGAGAGATGAACACATAGCTACCGTTAGAGCCCTTAGCCCTGAGGAAGAACTACTCCCTCCTCATCATGGGAATCAGCAATGGTGATGAAGATGGCGATGGAGATCGATGGAGATGGCTCTGTGGGCACTTCCCCGTCCCGGCAGGGTGCCAAAACAGAGACTTTCTGTCCCCCGAATCTCCTCTTCGGTGGCGGCGGCGCTACAGAGTTTTTCGTGGATTTCTTCTGGATTTCCCTAGGGCTTTTGGGTCGGAGGCTTCATATAGGCGCAGGAATCAAGGTCGGTGGGGGTCCAGGGGGCCCACACCCCCTCCAGGCGCCCCCAGGGATTGCCCACGCCTAGGGGGTTTGGCCACCCTATGGCCCCCCTCCGGCTCTGCTTCGTGGTTCCGTGTTGCTCCGGGAAAAATAATAACTTTGGCTTTTGTCCCGTCCAATTCCGAGAATATTGATTTTCTGCCTTTCTGGAACCAAAAACAGAAGAAAACAGGCAACTGGCACTGTGGCAACTTGTTAATAGGTTAGTTCCAGAAAAGATATAAAAACACCTCAAAGAAAGACAAAGAAAAGCAAAGTAGATACTAAACAAGCATGGAGCATCAAAAATTATAGATACGTTTCCGACGTATCAAATGATAAGAACTTACCGATAACTAAAGTTGAGTAGCATGAGGAGCGGCCCTCGTACTCAAGGGACATGAGATTGCCAACTTATATTTCATCAAGCATATACTCCATCCTTGTTCACTTTAAGCTTAACCACCTCAAGATGCTTATGATAGGGGCAATGAGGGCTCAAAGCTAGTAAGTACCATAATCTTTTGGAAGCTCTTTATGAACTTGAAATCCCTTCTTCCCTCTATGAAGGGCCTTTCTTCTATTTCTAAGTTGAGTCAATAAGCCTACTTCCTCTCTATCTCCAGCAAGCATTTGAGTTGTTGTGTTTCAAACATTCATATGGTTATTTATTCAATCATGTTCTTTATCTTCCTTGTTTGTGCAAGACTCTTATCTATTGAGTATTACTTTAAAAGCTATCATGAAAAACTTTTTATGTTTGAGCAGAGAGTACTCTTGTTGTGAAGACTTCTTTACAAAAGCTTTATTTGTGAAACTGTTTGCCAGCTGTTCTCCGACCAAGAACAAAAGTTTGCCAATCCCAAATATGATTTATCTTTATGCTTCTCTATTGTGACTCATGTACTTGTTGCAAGCTAAGTTATATAATGGTGAGTTGCTTTCTTCTATGAGTTATGTAATGGTAAGTGTGATGCTTCGTGTCCGTATTCTTTTATCGACACTTCACTCCATAAACCTGTGGACATATTTACTAAGCTCAGTTTTCGCTTGGGGACAAGCGAATGTCTAAGCTTGGTGGAGTTGATACGTCCAATTTGCATCACCATTCTATATCATAATTTGCCTCTATTCATTGATATATTTCTTATTAAGAGGTGTTACTTATGTCTTTTCATCTATTTTTGCATGTTGGATGATTCTTGGAGGATGGACTACCGGAGTCAGGATTTTGATGGAAAAAGAGGTGTTTTGATGCAATTTCACGAAGATCAGAAAAATACCAGAAAATTATGGAAAATCATATTTTCCCGGAAGGCGGAGGAAGCCAAAAGGGGAGGCAGAGATGGGCCACAGGGGGCCCACACCGCCTAGGCACGGGCCACCCCTCGTTGCGCCTACAGGGGGTGTGGCCCACCCGGCCCACCTCTGGCTCCGCCCTCTCGCCTATATCTTCCCCTCGGAACCCTAAAATATGGGGAGCGACCACACAAAGATTCCGCCGCCTCTACGGGGCGTAAAACACTAAAAGAGAAAGAGCTCTCCGGTAGACAGATTTCTGCCAGGGAAATTCCTTCCCGGAGAGGGGAGATCGTCGCCATCAACACCATCATCAAGCTAGACTTCATCGGGATCATCGTCATCCACACCACCATCTCTACCAGCACCATCATCACCACTCCATCCTGCTGTAACAATTGTGTTGAATACTTGCATAGTTCTTAGGGGAAACTTTCCCGGTGTTGATTACTATTGTAGTTGATGCTTGTGAGTGGAACCATTGGATTATTGTTTATGTTAAGATTGTTTTCCATCACCATATCATCTTTGATCTTGATCCATATGATGTCTTGTGAGTAGTTCGTTTAGTTCTTGAGGACATGGGAGAAGTCATGTTGTTAGTAGTGGATTTGTGTTGAGATAGTATTCAATGGTTTAGTATTTAAGTTGTGGTGATATTCTTCTAGTGGTGTCATGTGAACATCTACTACATGATACTTCACCATTTATGGGCCTAGGGGAATGCATTATGTATTTGGCTACTAATTGTGGGGTTGTTGGAGTGACAGAAACATGAACCCCCGTTAGGACACCTTTGCACAAGGGAGCGTAGGATCTCAGAGTTTAAGGCTGTGGTTAGGTTTATATCTTAATTGCTTTCCTGTAGTTGCAGATGCTTGCAGGGTGTTTAATCACAAATATGTATTAGTCCAAGTAAGGTCGGTATATTAGCATAGGTTCACCCACACAACACTTACAACACCAAACAAGGGTACTCAGCTATTTGAAGCGAAAGCACTTGACAGAATTCCCATGTGTCCTCGAGAACGTTTGGTCCTTATAATTATTTCCACCGGCTTGTCCATTGCTAAGAAAGGATTGGGCCACTTCCTGCATTTGTTCGTTGTCTTTATTACTTGCACTTTGTTTCTTTGCTTTATCAAGAAAACCCCTAAAAATCTGTTTGCTAAGTATTTACAGAGATTTCCTGCTCCATACCACTAGTCAGCACCTTCTGCTCCTTGTTGGGATCGACACTCCTATTTATCAAAAGTACTACAATACACCCCCTATACTTGTGGGGTCATCACTGCCACCTCCCTTGGCTGGCGGCTAGGGTTAGGGTTTGGGAGTGCCCTAGGGTTGCCCCTTCCTTGGTTGCCGCCCCTTTCCCCCCTTGGCCGCCTTAGGGTTTCCTTAGTGGGGGTAAGGGTGCCCCTTCCCTTCCCCTATATAAAGGCCCCCCTTGGAGGAGGAGAGACACAACAGATAACACACAACAGAATCCCATGAGTTGGGAACTTTCCTCCTCCTCTATGTGCCTCCAATCTCTCTCTCTAGTTGCCTCCTTGCGTTGGCACTGTCTAGGACTGTTCGCGCAAGAGACGACGCACCTGCAGCACGCCGTTATGCTGCGGGGATTCCAAGCCAGAGATCTACTTTTACACTCCCAGCGGGATCAAGGAGACGGAGGTCTCATTGTACATTGTATGTGTATGAAGCCAAGAGGGGCCACACTTGGGACACCTTGGATGTCGTGAGCCAGACTGCTGCACGGTGATGGAGAAAGGGGTGACATGCGAGGAGATTTGCGGCCTTGAGGTCGGCTACGAGCACGACTACTTCAACCATGTTCCCCTCGAAACGTTAACCTCTTTTGGGTTACAAGGGTATGTATCTGAAACCTCTCAGCCGTTACTGCATTACTAATAGATAGATCTTGGGCATTAGGGTTTCGATCATAGAATTTTTTTTGTTTTCTGCACCAGAACCCCAACAGTGGTATCAGAGTCAATCTATGTGTAGTAGTGTTGTACGTCCAGTACGCACAAGTGTTGTGAGGGTATTGATCCTATAGTTGTTACCCTCCCACGTGTACTTGTTTATATCACGATATTTTTTGATGAAGCAGCCTGGACCGACCTTACGCGTACTCTTACGCGAGACTGGTTCCACGCTCGTCATATGACTTGTTATGTATAAGTGGCTAGCGGGTGTATATCTCTTTTTCAATAGTTGATATAGCATTTACAATGGAGGGCCCCGAAAGTGGTGTAGTAGAGACAACTATATGGATCCATGTTATGGTTGGAAAGTTCGTAGATTATAAATGGTTCTATTGTGTAAGCCCTACCAACCACATAAAACTTGCAAAAGAAAAGGTAGAGGCATCTAACTTTATGTTACAGGAGGGCATGTGATTTGATATGGTCTTGGTCGTGACAAAGGTAAAGTAGTTTACTTTTATGTTACTAAGTTGTGTAGTAATAGTCATTGTTCTGATGGACAACCTATTGGTGGCGTCATGGACTTGGTGTCAATCCGGTGGCAAGATGGAGATCATGATGGAGCGCTCAATGGAGATCAAGGCGCGAGAAGGACCATATCATATCACAATATACATGTGATGTTGATACTTGTTTTACATCTTATTGTGTGCTAGTATTAGATTCTCAATGGTAGCATATTGGATAACATGATCCCTATTAATACCAATATTGTGTTCTCCCTAAGTGTGCAAACACCAACAAAGTTCATCGTTATGAAGTCAACCGTGATGATCAGGGGCTAGACATAACTACATTCACATACAGTGTGGGTTACAAGCCATGTATGTGCCATGCAATACACAAAGGTTGAATTGGTGAGCCTAGCATGTACATACATGGCCTCAGAACAAAAGAGACCGAAATATTGAGCATGAGTCACATGGATGATGTGATTGACATTGGAGAATGTCTACCTTTGAATCTATGTTTTCGACCGTGACGATCGGGGGTTGCATCGTAAATTGGGATCGTGTGATCACTAAAATCATCCAGGAGATGACTATTTTAGTGGGAGCTCAGTTATGAATTGAACTCATATTATGAACTAAGTCTAGATGTCTATTTGCAAATATCTTAGTAGATCATGGCCTATCTTATTGAGGTCCTTTGCGACCATGGGAAGTTTCTTGCTTGATATGGAACTTAGCGGAAGGGTCCAACTTCATTAGATTAATACCCACGCCTAAGGGATATCCTCATAGTAAGATGATCTTCTCTTCTTGATACAATAACCATTAGGAGATAGTCTGATGACTTCGTGCCATTTGTGTTTTCTCCATTATCATCCAATACGCCATTCTCCATTCGATGGAGAGTTGGACTACAATTTTGTATTCTGCAAAATCAGGCACATAAAGTATGAGCCGTTGGATGAGTTTTCCTCCATGATGGATGAAAACAGAACGAGAGTCACTTAGCAATCTCGCATTAGAGTTGAGAACCCTCACAAGGGATTGATTGTAATGGAGGTCATGGATGAAAAGGTATATGTTATATATACAAAGTTATAAATGTAATTCTTGCAAAACTTGTTGCAGTTTACAAAGCATTAGATACTTATCCCGTTTTATGATAACAGGACGGTCTTCTTGAGAATTGCTGGAATTGAGGCAACGTGGCTTGATGACGGCAAACAAACTAGTTGATGTCCGACATCACTCCTTCCCTCAAAGATTATCATTTGGATTAGTGGACTTGAATATAATTTTATAATCCTTGTTTATGTGTCTTGTTTTTGGCGAGACGATTATTCATATGAATAAATACAAGCCAATTGTATTGTTCTTATGAATAATATGAAGGGTTTCGCAGCATAGTAAATCAAAAAAAAATCTACGGATGCGAACAAGAAAGCCAAGATCTAATCTAGGAGATGTAATCAACGAGAGAGATTGATGAGATCTTCATACCCTTGAAGAAATCGCACAGCGGAAACGTTCAACAGAACGTGGTTGACGTAGTCGTACTCGCCGTCTCCTCCTCGCGATCCGATCCGATCCTATGCCGCAAGTGGCGGCGCCTCCGAGAGATGCACATGTACGGTGCAGAGACGTCTCCTCCTTTCCTTGGTACAGCAAGTATGGTGGAGAGATAGATTGGATCTGCAGCACGACAGCGTGGTGCTTATGGTGGAGAGTTTCCACGGCAGGGCTTCGCCTACGCGCAGTCGGGAGAGAGAGAGAGGTGGAGGGGCAGCAGTTGGACAGCGGCTAGGGTTGGAGTGGGGGGAGGCTGCGCCCTGCCCTCCTTATATAGGGGGCTGGTCGGCCTCTCCTTGACCCCTCCTCCAAGCCCTAGGGCGGCGGCCCAAGGGGTGGAGTGGGGGGCAAGTCATCCCCCCCTCTTCTAGAAGGCTCCCTTAGGGTTTCCCCTAGGGCTGGCCGGCTGGGCCTTAGGGGCCTTGTGCCCCTGTCCCAAAGTGGCCAGGGCACTTCCTCTTAGGCCCACGCAGGCCTCCGACAAGTGGGCCCACGTTGGTACCACTTCGGAACCTTCTAGAACCTTCCGGTACAATACCGATAAACTCCGAAACGATTCCAAAATCCAAAAAATGCTTTCCTTTATATGAATCTTATTCTCCGGACCATTCCGGAACCTCTCGTGATGTCCTGGATCTCATCCGAGACTCCGAAAAAAACTCATAAACCAATTATCCATTCTATCCTAGCGTCGATGCACGTTAAGTGTGTGACCCTACGGGTTCGAGAATATGCGGACATGATCTTCTATCAATAATCAACAGCGGGATCTGGAAACCCATATTGACTCCCACATATTCATCGATTATCATATCGGATGAACCACAATGCCAGGATTCAATTAATCCCATATATGTATTCCCTTCGTCACGCGATATTTTACTTGCCCGAGATTCATCGTTGGTATCGGCATACCTAGTTCAATCTCGTTCACAGCAAGTACTTTACTCGTTCCGTAATCCGATATCACTTTGTGATTAACTCCTTAACCACGTGCTTGCAAGCGGTGTTGATATCGATTACCGAGTGGGCCCGAAGTATATCTCTCCGACTCGGGAGGGACAAATTCTATCTCGATACATACAACCCAACAAGTACTTTCCGATCACCTGAGAGACACCTTTATGATCACCCTCACATAGGATGACGTTTGATGACCTCAAAGCTTTCTTTCGATACCAGGGAGTTGTATTATCTCATGGTCTAAGGAATACAATACTTGACATAGGAAAAAGCTTCGCAAAGATGAATACGATGACACGATCTAATTGCTCTGCTTAATTTGGGTCTGTCAATCATATCATTCTCCTAATGACATGATCTCATTATTAATCGACAACTCATGTCTATGGTTAGGAAAGCTTAACCATCATCAATCAATGAGCTAGTCCATAGAGGCGTACTAGGGACACGGTGTTGTTCATAAACCACACAAGTATCAAAGTTTCCGCTTAATACAATTCTAGCATGGAATATAAACTTTATCATGAACAAGAATTATAATAATAACATCTTTATTATTGCCTCTAGGGCATAATTCCAACAATCTCCCACTTGCACTAGAGTTAATAATCTAGTTTACATCTGGCAACGATCTAACACCCATGGCATTAAGGTGCTGATCATGTTTTGCTCATGGAAGAGGTTTAGTCAATGGATCTGCGACATTCAAATCCGTATGTACTTTGCTAATCTTAAGATCTCCATCTGCTATATAATCTCGAATTATATGAAAACGGCGGTTGATGTGCTTGGTCTTTGGATGATATCTTGGTTCCTTAGCCAGTGCTATGGCGCCAGTGTTGTCGCACAATATCTCCAGTGGGTCCAAGGCACTTGGAACCACACCAAGCTCAGTGATGAAGTTCCTGATCCAAACTCCTTCACTTGACGCTTCTGAAGCAGCCATGTATTCCGCTTCTGTTGTAGATCCCACGATCACGCTTTGCTTGCAGCTTCTCCAGCTCACATCTCCACCATTCAAAATATAAACGTATCCTATCTGAGATTTAGAATCATCCGGGTCGGTGTCGAAACTAGCGTCGACGTAACCTTTTACGACGAGCTGCTCATCACCTCCATAGACCAAGAACATTTCTTTAGTCCTATTTAAATACTTTAGGATGTTCTTTATGGCTATCCAGTGTTCCACTCCTGGATCACTTTGGTATCTGCTCGTCAAACTAAGAGCATTGGACACATCCGGTCTAGTACATAGCATGGCATACATGATAGAACCTATGGCCGAGGCATATGGCACTTTGCTCATAGTCAGGGGCGGACCTGGGCAACGGGCAGCCCGGGCTACAGCACAGGTCGTGGCCCATGTAGTATAGGTAGATTCCTAATATATTTGTGTAAGATTTTAGGGCCCAGGCAGAACAGCCCGTGTCGTTGGCTGGTATGACCGGGGCTATTGCTTCGAGCCCACCAAGCCAGAGCTAGCGATTAGTTTCAGGAAAAAAAGTAGTGGCAGCGATCGATTAGCTAGCTCGCGTTGATTCCGGCCGGACTTGCCTGTTCGTCTCCTTTTCTCACGCGAAGAAAAAACCGCCTGCTGCGATCCAAAATTCCAACGCGCAGCCGCTGCCCTCCTGAGTTGATCACGCCGCCACCACCGCCGCGACGGCCGACGCCAAGGACTGGCCGACGCGACACCAAGGAATACCTTCCCACACCGCGGCGTAGAGAGCCGCACTGCTCGCCCGTCTCGACCCACCAGGCGCGAGCCAAGACTGCAGCTCAAGGTTTGATCTCTGAAAGGAAAATTTAACCCGTGGAACTGATTCAGTTATACTTACATACATGATTGCCTAATTGGGGATTAACTAATTTACTCAGTCTGATTACATAGATGAAGGGGACAAAGAGGTCGAAGCCTTATTCATCAAGACCTGTATCATCTTATTTTCAATCGGTTTCACAAACTATCAATTTGAGTCAACCTTCTCCTGCTCAAGAATCTGATACGAATGTCGGTGGCAGTGGGATAGTCCCTCCCCAACAGCAACAGGTTAGTCCTCACGTTATATCTAACACTAGCAACGATGAGGAGAGTTCTAGCGCCGAGCCTAATCCATATGACATTGTTGCGGATCCTGGTCTTCGGAAACCTATAGAGGAGCTAGATGTAAATATCAGAGATGTTGCAAGGAGAGAGTATTTGATAATGGGTCCATGTCAACCAGTTGGTCATAAATTTCCTGGAAAATTAATTGCAAGCCAGATGCGGAGATTTCAGGATAAATGGTTTAAAAGATATGATTGGTTGGAATATAGTGTAGCTAAAGATGCTGCATTTTGTTTTTACTATTTTCTCTTCAAGCAACCACGAGTAGAAAATTTTGGCACGGAATCATTTACAAGGGTTGGTTTTAGTTATTGGAAGAATGGAATTGAAGCTTGTGATCTTCATGTTGGTAAGGATATTAATAGTGCTCATAATGAAGCTAGGAGATATTGTGAGGCTTTTAGAAATCAGCGGCAAGGTGTGGATTATGTGTTGGCAGCTGCTACAAAGAAGGACGAGGAAGACTATAAAGCCCGCATTACAATTATGATAGGCATTACAATTATGATAGGCTTCCTTAGGGTTTCCCCTAGGGCTGGCCGGCTGGGCCTTAGGGGCCTTGTGCCCCTGTCCCAAAGTGGCCAGGGCACTTCCCCTTAGGTCCACGCAGGCCTCCGACAAGTGGGCCCATGTTGGTCCCACTCCGGAACCTTCTAGAACCTTCCGGTACAATACCAATAAACTCCGAAATGATTCCGAAATCCAAAAACTACTTTCCTTTATATGAATCTTATTCTCCGGACCATTCCGGAACCTCTCGTGATGTCCTGGGTCTCATCCGAGACTCCGAACAAAAACTCATAAACCAATTATCCATTCTATCCTAGCGTCGATGCACGTTAAGTGTGTGACCCTACGGGTTCGAGAATATGCAGACATGATCTTCTATCAATAATCAACAGCGGGATCTGGAAACCCATATTGACTCCCACATATTCATCGATGATCATATCGGATGAACCATGATGCCAGGATTCAATTAATCCCATATATGTATTCCCTTCGTCACGTGATATTTTACTTGCCCGAGATTCGATTGTTGGTATCGGCATACCTAGTTCAATATCGTTCACAGCAAGTACTTTACTCATTCCGTAATACGATATCACCTTATGATTAACTCCTTAACCACATGCTTGCAAGCAGTGTTGATATCGATTACCGAGTGGGCCCGAAGTATATCTCTCCGACTCGGGAGGGACAAATTCCATCTCGATACATACAACCCAATAAGTACTTTCCGATCACCTGAGAGACACCTTTATGATCACCCTCACATAGGATGATGTTTGATGACCTCAAAGCTTTCTTCCGATACCAGGGAGTTGTATTATCTCATGGTCTAAGGAATATAATACTTGATATAGGAAAAAGCTTCGCAAAGATGAACACGATGACACGATCTAATTGCTCTGCTTAATTTGGCTCTGTCCATCATATCATTCTCCTAATGACATGATCTCATTATTAATCGACAACTCATGTCTATGGTTAGGAAACCTTAACCATCATCAATCAATGAGCTAGTCCATAGAGGCATACTAGGGACACGATGTTGTTCATAAACCACACAAGTATCAAAGTTTCTGCTTAATACAATTCTAGCATGGAATATAAACTTCATCATGAACAAGAATTATAATAATAACATCTTTATTATTGCCTCTAGGGCATAATTCCAACATAATACCTTTATGGTCACATTACGATTATAAATAAGTTATTCTCATCACTACGTTAATGATAATAGTTTAAGCATTTATAGAGGATTAGAATGCTAAAATATATCCAAAGGTTAATAATGAAATGACACTATTGTTTATATCATAGTGGTTATTGCATGTTTTTCATTTAGATGAAAATCGGGGTCTTGGATATTTGATCCAGAGACTTTGCAGAACCATGACTCCCTTAGTGAAATGACTAAAACTCCGCATTCTGGTAAAACGGTGGTATGCGAAGAATTGTTGAATTTTATACAGTGATGTATCATATCTTCAAAAAATAGTGGAAATCACTATTTCATTGTGGACTTAACTAAATATGTGTATTTACTTAATGAAACAAAAGTTTGAAACGATTTGAATTGTTCAAACGAGTTCACAACAAAGGGATATTGAATTAACAAGAATACAAAGTCTTTTCGATTCGATCGACGTGACTAAAGTATTTAATTTAAGTTTTGGCATAAACGGACTTGTGAAAGATGTTCCACAAATTATGATAATTGGACAAATTCAAGGTGTTCATATGTATAGATATCATAATCATTTTGTATTAGATAGATATGGTCTAACATTATCTCTTATCAGGGTTATAGTTATCAATTAGAGTTAAAGATCGAAATAAGTAAACACTCATTTGAAATACAAAGGAATATCTGAAGATTCGTGGAAACAACACCATAAGAGTTATGGCATGTTCGAGTTTCTAGAGGTTTCAATAATTCGAAATCATAGTGAATAAACAAGTCTTTGTAGAGCATTCTTAGGCAACTATGAATACATCTTCCACACGGGACAAACCTGATGTTGTCCTAAGTTGATGTGTCTTGATGAAGATACATGTGAAAGAAAGTAAAAGATCAAAACAAGGTATTTGACCTTACCTCCTCATTGTTGAGTGGCACAGCGAATCTGTTCTGGGAACCGAACTCTACAAACAGAAGAAAGTAGGATTCAACAATATATTTTGCAAGTTTGTGGAATTATATTTTTGATTCACTTGTCATGTTATTTGAACAAGACATACCTACAAAATACAAAGAAGCGTGATGGACCTAAGTGCGAGAAATGACTAGGAGTCATAAAACCCCGTATTAAGTTACATTTAAGATTGAAAAGTAATATGTTACTTGATCTTATTAAGTAAAGATGTTCACTTGGTATTTCTAAATGAATGCAGAGTCATAAGAAGGAAATGAAACTTCAGGAAAGACATAAAGCTTGATTTGTCACAAAGAATGTTTGGAAAAATTCAAGGAGTTGACTACATATGTAGCGATGCTTGAGTCTATTGATTTACACCAGCAATATATGGATATTGGGAACTCGCAGCTGGAATTATCAATTTGATGATGATCAAAGAATTTTGGAATATCCAAGATTATTGAGAGGATCTAAATTTGAGTGGGAGCACATAGGCTTGGCTAAATCTTAATATGTAAGATACATATTTTGAGTGGGAGCTAAGTGACATCCCTGTATCTTATATATGGATGCTATATTTGAGTGGGAGCTAAGTGAAATCCCTGGATCTCATATATGGATGCCATATTTGAGTGGGAGCGTGTCATCATTCTGAAATATGTGGACGACATATATGAATGATGTGATTGGTATTAATATTATTTAAGTTAGTAAATATGGATGAAGTTGAACAAGTTATTAAACAATAAAATCTATCGAGATAGATTGGAAAGTTCAATAAAAATTATTGTCGAATGCTTTCTGGACTTGATTCTGAAAAGGTTCAAAATGTCCTAGATAAGATTCTCAAGAAGTTTATAATGGAACAAGGTAAAGAAAGAATTTCTTACTTGTATGAACCATTGAGTTAGTCTCAGTATTAAAACTATGGTTAAAAGAAAGAGATGTGTTGCATCTCCTATGCCTCAGTCATAGGTTCTTCCATACAAACCATGTTGTATACTTGACGTAATGTGACCCAAGGATCTGGTTGGAAGAACATGTCTTGAAGTGATTCCCGAGTCAATCACTGAACCAGAGTTAAGTTTGTTCTTAAATGGCAAGAAGCAAAGTTAGGCACATAGTTGCATGTTATGCACTAGGATCTACATAAAGATAAAAGTATATTTTGGCTAAAGAAGTTCGGCTTCTGCTAAGTGTGTTTCAAAGGTTTACATGAAAATAGTGAAAGTTAAATTGACCGATCAACCAACATTGTAAACAATAGAAACAAAGTCTCATTCTGTCGCCAAATGAATACTTCAACCCATTATGAGATAATGGAGGGAATGTCAAAATTAGGAATACATTAACGATTTGCAAAAGACATACTGATCTGGTAAAATAGAACAAGGAAAATGGCGTTTCTCATGAGCGTGCATGATCAATAAACGCATATGTGATATGGTTTATTATTAGTAAATACAAGCTAGATTATTTGTACTCTAGTGTAACTGGGAGACTGAAGGGAATATGCCCTAAAGGCAAATAATAAAAAGGTTTATTATTGTCATATCCCAATAAGTTTGTAATAGTTTCATATTGTGCTATAACTGTATAAAGTGGAAACATTGCTACATGTGTGACATGAAACGGTAGTCCCTAGTAGCCTCTACTAATACTAGCTCGTTGGGCAATCGATGATCAAGATTTCCTGATCATGGGTGATAGTTCTAGTTGACAAGAAGGTCATATCATTGGTGAATATGTGATGGACATTTCTCGAAGATTGTGACACGATCAAGTGACGAAGTTCATCGTTGCAATAGTTAGAAAAGTAATCTCCTTCTCCTTAGACCGTGAGAGAGGCTGTTTTAACTACATCGAACGTCACTTAGTGAAACGGTGATTATAAAGGTGTATGTTGGGTATCTGGAGGAATAGGTTGAGGCCTATGAATCAAGACTGGGATTTGTTCACCTAGTGATGGGTAAGATACATTAGCCGACTTGGTGAGATTGCATCTATAATGTTGCAACATGTGACTAAGTCACGAGGATGTAATGTCGTGGTAATAAGTGAAATAGTACTTGTCGGTAACGAGATTAAACAAGATATGTGATACCAAACAAGATTAAACAAGGGAATTAGACTCAACATTTACGGTTAAAATGACATCATCATCATCATGGAATGCACATGGATCATTATGGGCATCCCGGTTCCGCTATTGATCATTGATAGAGATCATGTTTGTGCCATTCCCGAGCCATGAGGGGATCCACTTAAGGGTATGATGATCCGGAGGTCATATGTAAGTTGTAATCATAGTAGAGAAAGAGAAGCTAGAATTGTTCTGTGGAGAGAGATCTGAAGTTGTTCAGAGAAAGAAAGGAAACCGGAAAAGTTCCGTGAAGGGACCAGAATTGTTCCAGAAAGTTCTAAAGTTGTTCGAAGGAAATTGAAGGGGAACCGAAAGGTGTTTCGGGGCAAATAGGATTTGGTAATATGTATTTACATATTAATTAATGTAATTAATATTAAATATAGTTTTAAAAATCTAATTTGAAAGGGTATTCCACTAATGGGCCAAACTTCCCTAGGGAAAAAGGGCCCATGAGGGAAATCAAAGGAGGGGAAGGGCCCATGCGCCTAGGGCTTCCCCCGGCTAGGGTTAGGGTTTGGGGGCGTCCTAGGGCTTCCCCCCTTCCCTTGGTTGTCGCCCCTTTCCCCCTTGGCCGCCTTGGGGTTTTCTTAGTGGGGGGTAAGGGTGCCCTTCCCGTTCCCCAATACAAATCCCCCCTTGGAGGAGGAGGAGGAGAGCCACAACAGACAACAGACAACATAATCCCATGAGTTGGGAACTCTCCTCCTCCTCTATGCGCCTCCAATCTCTCTCTCTCTAGTTGTCTCCATGCATCGGCACGGTCCAGGACTGTTCGCGCAAGAGATGACGCACCTGTAGCACACTATTGCGCCGCAGGGATTCCAAGCCGGAGATCTACTTCCGCACTCTCGGCGGGATTGAGGATACGGAGGTCTCATTGTACAACATATGTGTACGAAGCCACGAGGGGCCAAACTTGGGGAACCTTGGATGTCGTGAGCCAGACTGTTGCATGGTGATGGAGCAAGGGGTGAGCTGCGAGGAGCTTCGCAACCTTGAGGTCGGCTATGAGCACGACTACTTCAACCATGTTCCCCTCGGAACGTTAACCACTTTCGTACTAATAGGGTATGTATCCGAAACCTCTCGGTCGTTACTACATTACTAATAGATAGATCTTGGGCATTAGGGTTTCAATCGTAGGAAATATTTTGTTTTCTGCACCAGAACCCCAACACATAGTATGCATGGAATAAGAAAAAACTACCTTATCAACCATTTTACATGCCCTAAGGACATCATATGAAAGTTAGCGGCTTATTGTATAGTAGGTACCCAATACAACACGTAGCTCGAGGCCTGGCGCTTATATACGCCGAGACACAACCTTAGTTGCCGTGCTCGTGTTGGCGCGACACCAAAAAAGCCGCCGGGGATAACTGTGTCAGATATTGTGCGGCGGCGGATTTTTTGGCTTGACACAACGTGATCCGCCGATTTAGCACTTCCATTACACGGAAGTGGATGTGTCTCGTTACATTACTGAAGATGGTGGAACTTTAGTGTTGTGTCATGTATTGTGAATGTCATGGTTTGTATAACATCACCGATCAACATAATTAACTACAATATAGAAAGATCACGGATGGCGCCTAGAGGGGGTGAATAGGTGGTTAAAAACTTTTACATAATGGGCTTAACAAAGGAGGAATAAAACTAACTTTTTTTTGTCAAGCACAAAGCCTACATATACTATGGTTCACCTATGTGCACCAACAACTTATACTATGCAAGACCAGCAATAAGATGATAGCAAGATAGATTACTTCAAGCATGAAGGCTATCACAAAGTAAAGTCAATAAGTAAATAGCTAGGGTATAGAGATAACCGAGGCACGCGGGGAAGATGATGTTTTACTGAGTTCCTCCCAACAAGGCAGTACGTCTCATTGAAGGGGTGAGCGGTACTAAGACCATCAGCGCCACAAGATGCCTCACCCTATTCTCCCGAGCATCCGCCGGACGGAGAAGCACCCGATCCACTCTGGGACACTTGAGGGCGGTCCCAAACCCATACAAGATTGGGGCAATGCAACAACCCAAGTTTGTAAGATATGTAATTAGTACTTAAGCATTGCGTGCATGTGTTTAAATCAATAAAGTATATGCATGTGAGCAAGTATTTGAACAAAGGGATTTCTATTTTCGTGCCCTTGGTTCGTTAGTTGTACTCAGTTTTCCCCAGCCGCTTAGTTTTTCCTCACTTTTCCCCTCATCATGTTAAGAAACCCTCGCGGGCGCTCGGACGGAGGGATGCCGTTAGGTCAAAGGCTTGACAGTTACATGCTGACTGGTGGGACCGCGTTGGGCGGGTCAGGCATTGAGCGTTACATTATGAGGCCTCGACCGTTACATGCCTGACCGGTGGGGCCATGTGTGGGTCAGGTCCTGCATACGTGGTGAAGGGTGGGTCCGCGTTGGGACGGGTCTTGCATACATGGTGAAGGGTGGGGCCGCATGGAGACACGTCGGACCGGCCATTCTCGCTCACCCAAAGCATCCGCTTTCCCCCGAGCCCGGAACATCTCCCACACCGCCCCTCTGTTGCCCCGTCGTCGTGCCCTCCTACCTTATGTCATCCTTGGCCCTAGAGTCGCCCCCTCCCCTAGCCGCAGAGCCTACTCCACCTTCAGCTCCGCTCTCGCCCCCGCTAGATCTACCCCTTTCGCCGAACAGTATGCAACGCCGGCTGGTGCACCGTCCATCCGCGTCAAGCAAGGAGAAGATTGGGTGGAATCACAGGGATATAACACATGGATTCCATGGGTAAGCATCGTTTCCATTTTGTGGGTTGATTATTGGCAGTATTTGAGCGTGAATCGCTGGTGCTCAACTAACTGCCTTGCTTTTCGAATAGGATTGATCTAGTGCTGGCATTTCGGCTGGCGATTAGACTGGATACTAGCATAATTCGTGGTTGTGAACAATATATCTCTGGATTTTACTTCCCAGTGGTGGTTTCAACCTCCATAAATCATAGAGATTTGATAGATAAAATCTATTGTAAATTACCCTGGAGCAGTGGCGATTCAGTTGATTTGCAATATTTCAACATTAGCGAGCAAAGATTGCTCCCACTAACTAGCAGAGAGATCTGGTAATACTTTTCTATTTGAATGATGCAGGACGTTTTGGTCGAATTCGTCTCCATGTGCAACCTAAAGTTGAGCACACGGGAAAGAGTGTTAAATCACCATCTGGTGGTCACGCATCATCAGGTGGTCAGGCATCATGTGTCTCTGCTAATAGTATGCACCCCGGCGATCCTTGTAGGTCCAAAACAGTACCATCTGTTCGCACAGCGAGTTTAAGCCAAACCGCTCGTGTGGCCGATGTGGAGGACGAGGCAGAGCCTGAAGAGGGAGTGCCTCCACTAGATGATGAGGATGAGTTGATGTTTCCTGAATTTGTAGATAGATTCAGTAAACAGGCACTAGAGGATCAATACACGGATGAAATTGCCCAAGATGCCAGATTTGATGATACTGATGACAAAGAGATCGAGGAGAACAATGACAGCCTCGTTTTAGCCGATTACGATGGTGAGGACTTGCCACTAATTGAGTAGGACAGGGACGATCCTAATATTTCAGAAGGCGCTGTATTTGAAATGATGCGGGACTGTCGTAATGCCCTTACTACATATTGTATTCACACCAATAATTCTTATGATGTTATTAAGAGTGATCCAACAAGGTTCACAGTGAAGTGCCCTTACAAGAGGTGTAGGTGTAGGATGCATGCATCCACTATGCTCAGGAGCAGTTTGGTTCAGGTATTACAACCACTTGTGTATTTTAGATCACTATGTAGAGTTTGTTAGCTATACCTGACATTTTAATTATGTTTTAGATAAAAATTAATCGGTTTGAACATTCTTGTCCACCTGAAGGGGGGCAACCAAAGGACAAAATAAAACTAGCAAAGACTAGGTGGTTGGCAGATGCAATCATGGATTGGATGAGAGCGAACCCATCACTTGGTGCAACAGCGCTCATAAAAGAAGTTCCTAGAAAGTTTAATATTACAGTACCCTACATGAGGATGTTCTATGCAAAGGAAATGGCTCTTGAGAGGATCAATGGTCCATGGAATGGAAGTTTTCAGTTGATTTACAACTTCAAAGCTGAAGTGGAGATGGCTAGTCTAGGTAGTGTTATACAGATAGACATGCATAAAGTTTAGTACAAAATAATAGGGAAGACAATGGAGAAGAGTACTTTAAAGGGATTTTGTTTGTTTCAAAGCTTGCTGGCAAGGGTTTCTGGATGGTTGTAGGCCTTATTTGGTCGTGGATGCAACAGCTCTTCATGGCAGATTTAAAGGACAGCTAGTAGCTGCTACTGCAATTGATGGCCACAATTGGATGTTCCCTGTTGTTTATAGAGTTTTGGAGATTGAGTCAGAGGAAAGTTGGACTTGGTTTCTGGAGAATTTGCGCGACCTTATAGATCATCCACCAGGACTTACTATCCACGCGGACGCTTGCAAAGGTTTGGAGAAAGCTATAGAAGCAGTATTCCCCGGAGTGGAGCATAGGGAATGTATGCGACACTTAGTGCAGAATTTTACAAAGAAATTCAAGGGTAAAGTTTATACTGACAATCTATGGCTAGCTTCATACACATGCAGTTTGAAGAAGCATTTGTATCATTTGGAAGTGTTGTATAAACAAAAACCTGCGGTGAAGGAGTACTTGGATGCACATCATGGAATTGTGTGGTCAAGAAGCCAATTCAATAAAATTTGCAAGGTAGACTATGTAACAAGTAACCTTGCATAGAGTTTCAATGCAAAGGTCAAGTCACTGAAAGGGCTTATGCTGTGGCAAATAATTGATAAGATCAGGCAGATGATCATGATAAAGATTGATTTGCGTCAAAGAATTGCATCAACATTATATGCTGGACATCTCATCCTCCCATCTTTGATTAAGGCTTTGCATGCCAGTGAAAAACAACTGAAGATGAATTGCATTAGAAGAGGAATGGAGGCTGAGGTAACGTACACTGATAGTAAAGATAGGCAATGGAGGTATCCAGTGAATTTGGTTGGTAGGACATGCCATTGCAGGCAATGGAAGCACCGTGGGAAACCATGCATACATGCATTGTTTTTCATGGTTGTTCTAGGAGGTGAAGAGGGTGAAGTTGATCAGTACGTGTCGGAGTATTTCTCCGTTGCTAAAATTAGGGCAGCGTATGCTCAGAATGTTCTAGCCTTGTTGGAAAATGTCCAATGGATGAAATTGGATCCAGCTTCAAGCTATACCCTCCAGTTTTTACTAGACCAGCAGGTAGGCCAAGGAAGAATATGATAAGAGCTAGTGTATAGGGTGGTGCACCACCTCGACGACGTAAGTTCAAACGTTGTGGTATTCTAGGGCACATTGCTAGGCTTTGTAAAAATACAGTGGACCTAGCTTATGGAATGGATGATCAGGCGGGAGCAGCAAATGCAGATGAGAATGAAATGTTTGAACGAGAGGAGAATGAAGCAATGGATACATTGCAGATTAAACTAATGGATCAAGAGGAGATTGAACCAAATGCAGGGGAGATTGAACCAAATGTAGAGGAGATTGAACCAAATGCAGAGGAGATTGAACCAAATGTAGGGGAGATTGAACCAGTCGATCGAGAGGAGATTGAACCAAATGCAGGGGAGATTAAACCAGTCGATCGAGTGGATATTGAACCAAATGTAGAGGAGATTGAACCAAATGCAGGAGAGAATGAACTAGTCGATCGAGAGGAGATTGAACCAAATACAGGGGAGATTGAACCAGTCGATCGAGAGGATACTATAGCAGAGTTCAACCGTAAAGGAATTACACCAGCGGATATGGCAGAAATGGGGACAATGCTTTTTTGAATCGTATGAACCAGCGGATCGAAACGTGATTGAACCAATTGTATGACAGATTGAAGCACTTGATTCATTGGATACAGAGAAAAAGAACAAAGGGAAAAAAGGAAGAACCTGATGGTGGACTCCGAGAATATTCCAGATAGGATCACCAGGATCAAGGTGGTGAACACAGCAAAAAACACTAGGAGCAAGAAAAAATGGATTTGAATTATTAATTTGAATTTGTATGATAAATTTGAACTACTGTCAATGTTTGTATTTAATTCGAACTAGTGTGATGCTCCCAAGTTTGTATGTTGGATAATCCCATAATGTATGTGTTAATACAAGTTTCTATGGTCATGCACCTAGTTGCTTAGCACTGCTCAGTTTTTCCCTCTACATGTGGTCAACACATGGGGTTTAGCTAGTTCATGGCTTAAACATTGACCAATTGATCCAAAATTTTGCACACTTGTGTATCTTGGATTGATTTACCATATGAAATTCGAAATTTTGGATTAACTTGTAATCAGCCACGTTTTTCTTTTTCTAAGTGATTAAATTCAAAAAAATGGTTTTAGGGTTAGTTTAATTCAAAAAAAATCAAAACATAGTGCAACATTCAAATGGAGTCTTGTTATGTTGCCTACAACCTAGCATGAATAATAAAGGAAAAGGAAATAAAGAGAAATGGACTTATCCCCTAAACCACTTCTTAAACCCTTGCTGGAATGAGCTACTAGCTATGAAGATGCATGGCTTTCTACTCGATCAACCTCCAAAATAACCCATCCCAAAATATACTTTGTCTAAATGAGGCAAAATTTGGAACACTAGTGTATATCTGAGTTGCAAACAATATAATGTCGCCCAAGACGAATTATTTTATTCAAATAACACATTTTCCATTTTTTATGCCAAAAGCTTGAATTTCCCTTACTCGTTTTTATCTGAGTGTACTTGTTTTCGTTAGCTCTACTCAGTTTTCCCCTCCCTCTAAATTTTTCCTCACTTCTCCCCTCCCACGAAAGTTTTCCTCACTTTTCCCCTCTCTCCTGACTCAAACCCTCACAACAGTTGCCGCGCTCTGATTGGTCGAGATGTATGTCACACAGATCTTGGCTAACCACCGTTGGATACATCATGATCCGACGGGTTGGAGGTATGTCTCTCTCGATGGGCGCACCTACCTTGTATGGAGAGGAGAGCCTGGCAGGCTGGAGGTCTCTCTCTCCCGATGGGCGCACCTACCTTGTTGATGCAGTGCTGAGTTGACGGGAGGAAGAGGTTGAAGTAGATTCCTCCGACAATGGCGCCAGAAAATTTGATGATGCGCCTATGTAGAGCACTTCGTTTGGAACCCCAAGAGCAAGGTGTGAAGCAGCAAGCAGCAAGTCTTCCCTCAGTAGAGACCGAGGTTATCGAACCAGAAGGAGGAAGGAAATGTCACACAGGTGTTGGAAGAACCGTGGAGACATGCACAACACAAACTCAAGACTTTGTCCCAACGAATCAGTGAGGTTGTCAAGCTCACCGGTTTGCTGTAATAAAGGATTAAACGTATGGTGTGGAAGGTAATGGTTTACAGCAAGTAAACAAGTAACAGTGGAAGATGTATCAATGGTAAAGATTGGACTGGGGTCCATAGTTCACTAGAGGTGCTCTTCTTAGATAAACAACATGGCATGAAGGGTAAACAAATTACAGCGAGACAATTGATAGGAACTGAGGAAGACATAACAATGCAATTACTAGTCAGAAAGATCCTATGAAGTTGATTGGACAATACAATAATATACATAGACCGTCAGCCAACTACATCTATGACTATAAGTCCACCTTCAGGTTATCATCCGAACCCCCTCCAGTATTAAGTTGCAAGCAACAGATAACTGCTTTAAGCAAAGTGTGTAAGGTAAACAGTCTACATGTTCCATGAACAAGAGACCGTAGTTTTCTCCCTAGTAGCAACAACACATCTACAACCGAAGAGATTTCTATCACTTTTCTTGGAAACTAGAGACATGAATCCACTATCGAGCATAAATACTCCCTCTTGGAGTCACTAGCAACTACTTGGCCAAGATAACCACTAGCAATGAAGAGCATGCAAGATCACAAACAACACAGACATGATAGAATCATAAAGACAAAACCATTAATCAAACCAACATAATAATCTCAATTCCATCGGATCCCTGCAAACACAACATGCATGATTACAAATAGATTAGATCTTGATCATGAACGGAGCTCACAAGATCTATACATGAAAGCACAAAGGAGGAGATACAACCATCTAGCTACTACATGGACTCATAGTCTAAGGTGGAACTACTCACGAATCATACCGGAGAGAAGGCCTCCGGGATGATCTCCCCTCCGGCAGGGTGCCGGGAAGAGCTTCAGATCCCCCCCCCCCGATCTAAGGACGATGGTGGCGGCGCCTACAGACAGATTCGTGGAATATTGATCGGGTACTCAGAGTTTCTGCATCGGGGGCTTCTTATAGGCGAAGGGGGAGACCGAGGCAGCCGCTAGGGTGGCCAAACCCTAGCCAGGCGCGGGCTAGGGCCCACCCGCGCCTTGGGGGGTCTGGCCCCTCTGGCCGGCCCCTCGGGCTCTCCTCTGGACTTCTTGTTCCCCACAGAAAGTTATTGACTTTGTCCTTCGTCCCGTCCAATTCCGAGAATATTTCTTTACTAACTTTTCTGAAACCAAAAACAGCAGAAAACATGCATCTGACACTGTTGCAACTTGTTAAAACGTGTGTGCGTGCGTGTGCGTGCGCATGCATATGCGCGCGCGTCGTTTTAGAGCCCGTACTCCATCGAGGACTTTAATCTTGTTTTTTTTTAAATAAATTTAAAGATTCAAAAAACATTATAAAAGATACAGAGATGTCGATAATGATTTGTAATACACGCCTGTAAAAAATCATGCGAAAAAACTTTATATTATGGCCTTAGCAAAAAGGAAAAAAATTTAGATCTGGATGTAAATAGTGTGATTTTAAATGGGCCTCCGTTTTCTCAAAATTACTCATATTTGTTGTTTTGCTATGACCGGAATATTTTCCATTGCAAATTTTAAGACTTGTATTTCGTGTTGTTGGCTACACAAATATATTTTTTCGAAAATATTTAATTTTTTTTGAAAAATTCAAAAAAGTCCACATGGTGGACCAAAGTGATTTTCTGATCCCCACGCTATGTTTTTTTAAAACAACCCACGCTATGTTATAGACTGTTTGTTGGCCCTCCACGGCTATAGGCGGAGCTGTAATAAGGCCCATTAATCCTTCTGTCTTCCATTTCTTCCAAAAGTTTTCATGTTTCTTTAAGCATTCATGGTTTGAAAAATATTCACAAATTCCAAAAAAAAATCATGAATTTCAAGAAAATGATCATGGGTTCAAAAAAAGTAACTTCATGAATTCGAAAAAATGTTTATGAGGCTTGGAAAAAGTCCAATGGTTCAAAAGATAGGTCGCCAAGTACGACGGCGACGGCCCTTCTCCGGGGAACCACATTAAAGCAGGCCGACAGCTGTGGTGGGCAAACCGGACTCTCGCCAGTGTGATATGCCACATCGCCGAAGGAGATCGCCCTCGCCTGCGGTACCCGCACTTTCAGCCACCACGAAACCCAAGCAAGGGCAACAGCGCCACGAACATGGCGACATCACCAACCGAGACACCCCACCACGGAGCCCAACCTAGGGCAACGCGCGGCCATGCGCGCCTTTTTGTACCACGTGGTGGACGACACGATGGCTTGCAGCAGCTGTGGCCCTTGGTCTCCGCGGCTGATCCAGTATCCGCTACAAACCGAGGAAGGGTTGAGGTTCCAACCATGCGGGCCATGCGATAACGAGGACAACAACCCCAAAGTCATGTACCCATGCAGGCCAAGCGATGACGAGGACAACCCCGAAGACTAGGCACGACCTTGCGTAAACAATTGGGAACATACCCCCACCCCACCCCCACCCCACCACACACACACACGCCCCACCCACCCACCCACCCACACCCCACCACCACCCCAGCCCCACATACAGCCCAAAATTAGGCTGCATCGGACGTCGTAGAGATGCTCTTACTCCCTCCATACCAGATTAAAGGGCCAACATGTAGTCCAATAAAAAAAATTGGTCACAAATTTGATCAACAAAATATAAATTATAATTTTCAAAAATTGTACCATTGGATTTATATTCAAAATATCTTTTCAACGGTATAATTTTTGTGACATATAATTCATGTTTTGTTGGCTAAATATATGGTCAAACATTTTTTTTGGACGACATGATGGCCCTTTAAACCAGTATATGGAGGGAGTAGCTCTTTCCGGTAAATCAATGCTTCAAACAATGTTTTCTGCAGGCTGATCCTCTATAAACACTTGATCAATAATTTGACAAATTAAATTAATACTCTAAGTATATCCATTAGTTAATATTTAACCATGATAACATGCAAATCATTTTATCGTACATAGTTCCAACAAAATAAAATTTCATAATTACAACCAAACATGCACCATGGCGATAATACCCAATATATATGACATCAAAATTATGGAAATGCCTTCTCAGGCAAATATTATTTTGAAACAAATACACAGATGGATAGTTAAGAAATTGGTTAGATATTATGAGAGTTGTAGTGGAAATCCCAACCGCCCTAGGTTCAATCCATCCTTAAAGTGCTAGTGCAACAAATTGAGAAAATCATGTAAGGTGGACCACTTCTTCCTCTAGCCTCTACTTCTTTATTTCTAGGACCAAATCAACAACTAAGTCTTTCACTCAACCTGCAGAGGGGTCATATTTCAACAATTGAAGAATGGCGTAATATGTCAGGAAACCCAACATATAAAAATCCGCATTTCTAAGTCATCCTATTTTAGACAAAGAATTGGATAAATATCCATATAACCATTAGCAGCAAGACAAGAGCTAGTCTAAACCTGAAGTACTACACAACAGTATAGTAGAAGAGGAGCAACAGACAGTCAATAGTGTTTTACTGTCTTCTACAGCTAAGTCACAACTTCCGTCTTGGTGTTGCTTAGGCCCATCTAAAACCAAATGATTTCTCTCACCTCTTCGAAACAGGAAAGCTATTTGGGTCAACAACTGGGGAAATTAACTTAAGAGGTCTGGTGCCAAAATATGCATGCAGTCACAAAGAAAAGAGTGCATGGCGAGGAACATTGGTGTTCCTCTCTGCCGCCCTCCTTTCCACTTTCTTAGTCTTCTTGTTAGGTGGGCTTGGGTGTAGCGCACGCAGGGTACACAAAAGGTTTCCGGGGAACATCGTACATACGTCTTATCCTACGCTCCCTACTCGTCTCCTGTAAAAGAGGGAGGGGGTAGACATGTAAGTAAAACAAGCATGTTAAACACACACAGCAGGAAATAAATAAACATACATCTTCATCAGAGTCGCTCCACGCATCTGGATCTTCAAGTATCTTCTCTGGGCCCACATGACCACCGACGTATGCATCAGCATTATTGGGGTGCTTCACATCATTTGGACAACCTTTGCAGTAACCTTTATTAAGAAGGGGAAGAAAGAGGGTTTAGTTTCCGTTCAACAGAAAACTGTATTACAACATTATTCAACTTAAGGCAAGAGTATAGAGTACCATTATCATTAGTCTCAACCATGCAAAAACAACTGACTACCCACTCTCCATGTGTCATTCCTTCTTGTTTTGTATTCTTCAGTTCAACAAAGAATTGTTTGTCGGACCAGCAATCCAAGCCATTAACTCCTTTAGACTTTGCAGTGAAATTCAAATGGCGGTACCACTCCTCCTCCTCATGAAATGACTGGTGTTCCGTAACATCTTTCAGTTCATATGCACGATCCTGAAATAAGAAGCATACATGGGATAAGGAACTTCTATATCGATACGATGAAGTGTAGCGGCTCAAAGTACAGGTGTGAAAGACAGAGAACAAACCCCCACAAGCTTGTGATCCTCGTTATACTGGTCCACCACAGCACAAACCAATCTGCACACATGTTCATGGCCTTTCTGAAATATATATGACCTTGTACGCTTCTTCATTGTGCCATCAGGCCAGAAAAGACACCGTCGTATACCCATCTCCTGCCGAGAAACACCAGCTTGCTCAAAGCACCTAGATTAGATAGGAGCATCTCCATAATATTTAATAGAGTGCACTTCATAAAAAGTGGAGACAAAGAGATACCGTGTATTTATGTCAAAACTGAATACTGTTTCACCCGAGCGTACACAATTCAGAACACAAAGTGATACAGTACCATGTATTTATGTCAAATCAACAAAACAAAACTGAACAAGTTCTCGACGCGATAAAAAAGATGCAGCCATTATCTCATTTTCGTACAGTGGCTAGTCTTCTCTTACTGCACTATTGTGACCAGTTTATGGAACTAATTGTTCTGGCTATCACCATCGTACATGGGGAAACAGAGCTGCCTTGGTGGCTAAATTAAACAAATTGTACAAAATATAATTCAGATAAAAAATACCAACATAAAACTACAAGATCACCTCTTTCATTCTAGGGTGACAGGAGGGGATCATACCATTTGAGCCTTTTTTTCGTGCTTAGCATCTATATGTATATCGTTAATTTCAGCTATCCTTATGATTTATGCACTATGTCAATAACTCACACGGACCGTCATAAAAATGTTTTATCAACTATAACTGGCCCCGATAAGTAATATAGAGATTAGTGTAGGCCGGTAATTTTATCAACTTGTTTACTTCTCTATAATCCAAAATAGGGGCATTTTTCCCTTGCTTTGTGCTGCAGGAACTGTGATTAACTTCTGTTGCCTACATAAGAGAAGCACCGTGGCTATTTCGCCCTGTTTGAAAGTACCACAAACAGGGATATACGAAACAAATGGACAACAAAAAGTAAACTTGGGAAACCTTACATTTTTGGAACCCGGCGGACTTGAAGATATTGATCAATAGCCTTTTCAGCTTGCTCTATGGTATCAAACGGGCCGCCGACATCAGGATATGTGTGGAATGATCCTCCAAGATCGACCCTGATGTAAATTCCATACCCCAATCACATTGTAGCCGGGATAAAATGGGTGACCCGGGAGGAGTTACTCCCTCAGCTTGTGTACAGATAGAGGAGGTGGCGTGCAGTGTTGTAGTGTTGAGCAAACCCTCTGAGGACGAGTCACATTTTTAGATTTGAACAATTTTAAAATTTAAACATTCTTTCAAAAATCAGTTTTTTTAAAAAAATCTGAACATTTTCTAAATTTGAACATATTCCTAATTTTAAAAAAATTGAACATCTTTCAAATTTGAACATTTTTAAAATTTGAACACTTTTCAATGTTGAACATTTTCAAAATCTGGCTTTTTATTACTTTGAAAAAGGAATAGATAAACAGAAAATAAGAAAAGGTAACTCTCTAGGCCGCGCCACAGGCGCGAGCGGGGAATAGCAGCACCCAGTGTCTTCCTTTTAGGCCATCTACACACACTATCTTATGGCCACTTGATAGTCCTACACAGCTATATCATTCATGGGCTGAGCAGTCGTTTGGCCCATTAATCATCCATCTTGCCACCTGACGGGCGGGCGGGCTGGGTCTGACAAAGTTGTGTTCCAAAATCCAAATGTTGCACGCGATGTGTAAGTGTTCCTCGCAATAGGGTGTCAAGCAAGCAGGATCCCTTCAAAATTCCATTACTATTTTATTTGTTAAAATTTAGTGTAAATTTTCTTAAAAATTGTACTGGATTTTAGAAAATTAACTAAAGGTGAGACGTTGGTGAGATTTCACTTGACACCCTACCTCATAAGTGCTAATTAAGAATGTTTTAGTCCCTAAATATGCTAATTAAGATGAGAATAGTTCATAAGCACAAAATGATAAAAAAATGTAATATTCCATGATTAGCACCTAGAAATAGTGAGGCCACATGTGTGTACATTGCATTCATGCATAAGAAAATTCTGGAAATTTTCACGCAAAATGCAAAGAGCTGTAGAGGGACCGTGAACTCTCTTATTCTGATGAAAACGTCAGCGCAAGTGTTATGGTTTTTGACTTGTTTGAAATTAAGAATTGAAATTCAAATTTGAATACTTTGGAATATTCCAATGTTAAGAATATATAAAAACAATAAAGTAAATTGAAATACAAAAATATTTAAATATACTACAAACGAACATTTAAAATTTAAGTGGAAAAGGAATTGCAATAAGGGAATAAAAAGTATTCTTTATTATAATATGAATGTATATTACATTGCTCCTTATAATAAAGGTATCACAATAATGTAATACAAAAGAATTCTTAATTTTAAGATGAATACAAATGGTTCATTGTCCTTTAAAAAATAATTTATATAAATAAGGGTGTTTCTTATTCTTTTCTCTATTCGGTAACAACAAAGCAAATAGAATGAAATAAATAAAAGATTACATTACAAAAATAATTGTAATAGAAAAATAAACTTTATTGAATAAGAAATAGACATTACATTGTTCTTTACAAAGAAAATTAATGAAATTACAAAAGTAATAAAAAGAAACCCTAAACTAATTTTTGTCTACTTCCTAATCTAATATTCTTTGATATTCTATCAGTAGCTTTGTACTTGTAAAACAAAGAAAACAACTGAAATAAAAGAAATTGTTAGAGTGAGTTGTGCTCTCAGACTAGTAGAGAGATGCATCTACTAATGTCATCACTGAGCAGTAATTAAGAGGCCAAAGTAGCATCTGTTCTTAATCAGTAAATTGCCTCAGGGCACCATCATTGGCTATCGGGGCAAGTTTCACTAAGCCAGTTAAGGTAAAAGGATCAAAAGGAGAGTTTTCACTTGACTGATCACACGATCAGACACATAGAACAGTCACTGCATGCAAGCATGTCTTGCTGTCGACACTAGATCTCACTCGGCAGAGGGGGTTATCTCCCTAGCCGTAGCACAAAGAGTGTTCACTCTCTATAGCTTACATCATTCGAGCAACCAATAATAGCTCAAGCAGCTATTGTTTCTCGAAACCACAACCACAAATCAAGCCACCATTTACTCACCTAAAACCACCAGATCAATAACCAAGATGGTTACCTAAAGGAGGAACAGTTTAGGGGTTGAGCAAGATCAAGCAAGGACTGGTTCTAGAAGGTGACAAGAAGGAAAGAAGTCACCTAACCAAGAAGAAGCTCAACAAGGACCACCCAAATCCAAGGTTACAGCAACATCTTTAGGACCACCAAGTTGGTGAGCAACTAGCAAACATGCTCTTAATAATTTCATTTATGTTATCGTCAGTTGCTTGATTCCTAGGGCTTGTGCTGCTACCTCGGGGCATTGTCGCCTCGGCCAGAGTTCATGTTGCCCTGGCCGGCCCCAACCTTGACACCTTCCCACCCCTCCCACCGTAGCGGAAAATAATGCGTCGAAGAAGAAGCCACTGAAGGACACAACGTGTTGGAAATATGCCTTAGAGGAAAATAAATGTTTATTCGTTATTCCTTTATTCATAACTAGCGTACGTGATGGCCCTCACAAATGTGAGGGCATCATTATTAATACTTGCATGGATATTCCTATTGCTATAGGAAATACTACTACAACCACCGGAAATGTATGCTTTTGAATGTTATTTAGGCATCGCTTGACAGTCTACTATTTTAAAAAAAATACAATAGAAATAGGTACACTAAATTCATAGTCATATATTTTACCTTTTTAAGCATTTCGCTTTTAGCCCCTTTTACCTTTTTATGATTTTATTAAATAATTTATAGATCTAAGATTTATAGACTATGCTTGATAGATTCACATAGATAATATTAAAAAATTAATGTGGAAGGGCTGCAAGCGTATGGCTAGAAGCTTAATATAATAAAATTAGATAATTGCATATATATTTTAAATTTATCTTTGTTGGATTTTCAAACCCTCACTTTCCTCCTCTTCAAAGAATTACGATCAAATCTCAGACTATTTAGATGTCTAATGTGTTAAGTTCATATTTTCATCTTATAACCTAGGCCCTAGTGGTTGAGATGTGATTGAACAAAATATGGTTCCCTAACTCTAGCCATGCCAAGATGGTTGCCATATTTTTCTCTTATGAGACCCGGAGGTACTCACTACCCCTCTCATTGTGCTTTTAGTTTTTTCTATAATTCACTGATGGAGCATCGGCGTAGTAGCCAATGTGTGTGTATCCATCCGAAGTGCATTTCACGATATTAGGGTCCCAATCTTTGTGAAACTACTTTTCTTAAAATTAAGGAGGTTACTTCAGCTCTTGCGAGCTTTGGCATTTATTGTTGTCGTGCATATGTGCTTTTTATATTTTTGGACCTTGCAGAATTTATTTTAGTGATAGACCTTCATTAGTGTTATTCCTCTTAGTTCTTTCTCAATTTTTGTTCTCACTTTGCATGTAAATATACGTCGTTTTGGTATGTACTCCAATACGCATATTGATCATGGCTCTTAATATCTATATGAGAATAGAAATAATAATAATAATAAAATATTAAAATTTGAATAGTTTGTAGCGAGATAGTTGTATATACTATTTTCATTTAGAAATGGGGATACTGTAAAATATTTTAAAGGCCGATGTAACCAACGTTTGGGTTTTGGAGATGAGACATATTTCCAAAACCTATTAAACTACAATAGTAGTGAAATAGTTTTTATGCCAAATAAAAAACCATATTCCTTTGCGTGGTAATGTGGACGTGGATTTTTTTAAAGAAATGACAATGTAATCAAAGTTTGATTGTATGATTTTTATGCTCAAATGTATTAACAGATAGGTCGATTTAGAACTGCGAATTAGAAGTGCATGCAAATTGAGGTGAATATGTAAAGACGAAATTTCCTGTACACGTACGTTCACATGGATCGTACCATCATTGTAATGGATCTGTTTCCCGGTGCTGAGATGGAACCATTTTCATTTTTTATTAAATGGATCTGTACAGATTGTATTAGTCACCTACTTCAGGGTCGATATATCCTGGACTTGACGGTCGTATTAGTCCTAGACTTAACGTTCCACGTGATGTTTCAATATATATCTTGTCAAACAGGTTACGAATTAATGTTTTTTTGTTAAATTCTAACCGTAAACTTAAGGTCTACTCCCTCCGTTTCAAAATATAAGATATTTTAGCTTTGTGAAGCAAATGTATCTAGACTATTTGTAGTATATAGGTTCACTCATGGTTGGAGTGAATCTACACACTAAAACAAGTTTAGATACATTCTCTTCACAAACCTAAAACATCTTATATTTTGAAACGGAGGGAGTAACTATTACGGTAATTTAGATGGTGTGAATTAATGTAGTGCCTCAAAACATATTCTTATATTATTTTTAGTAGTATATAATACTTCCTCCGTTTGGAAATATAAGATATTTTAGAATTGTGAATAAGATGTATCTAGACTACTTTTAGTATGCAGGTTCACTAAGGTTTGGAGTGAATCTAGACACTAAAACAAGTCTAGATACATTTTCTTCACAAACCCAAAACATCTTATATTTTGGAACAGAGGGAGTGGTAGATAGATAAACTAGACTCCTCTTTATGCCCCTGAGGTGTGACGGTCAAACCAAAACGTTGCATAGAATGTTAAGCCCTGTAGCCTTCAGCGGCAAAAGCCAAGTATTAAGACTTTTTCTTAGACACTCAAGAGTCTAAGGGGAGAATTCAACACGAAATCTACTTTATTCAGATCCGAGTGTTAGAATATATATTTGCACACAGACCAGCTAGGCGTGTCAGTAAGTATGTCGACGAAGCAATAACCGACATTACATGTTTTGATCAGGCACATGTAGATGTGGGTAGGTACTTGGAGAACTCGCAAGCCATGAACCCAAGATTAGTGAAGAGGCTCGCAGACGCCATGTTTCCATCGCTCTCAAAGCAGTTCTGTACACGCTGCTGTATCTAGACGAAGATCGCAGCGTCTTGTTCAACATGTCAACCACGATGACCCACGTACCATCGCCGTCGGCGCCCCAATTACGAGCTCCCAGCACGAAGCAGACGACCTCGGGCTCCTTCATGCTCACGAGGGGGTACTCGGGCGCGGCACGCGGGAGGTCGCCGCCGTAGCCCTGCAGAGACCAGAGCTCGGTGTCCTCCATGGACGCCTCTTTCCCCCATGTCATGCTATCTTGGTTTAGCTTCCACATGTTGATGGTGAACGAGGAGGACGCCGGTGCGTGGCTGCCCGAGATGAAGACGGTGCAGGAGACGACCTCGACGAACTTCATGGTGGCCCCTCCGTCGGTGACACACACGCTTCGAGACGCTTCGGGGCACCCTCTGAGACCAGTTTCAGGATCGACGGCATAGGATGTCGCCCATTGTGAACTCGTGGTCGCAGCGGGGGAGACGCTGGAGCGAGGGGGGTTGCCCGATGGGGTCGACCGTGTAGACGAAGAAGTCTGAGCGGTTGTTCTCGAGGGTGGTGATCTGCAGCAGAAGAGAGTTGCCGTGGGCAGCCAGGATCATGGGCTCCCCTCCGTACGACCGATCCCAGCGATCTTCTTCTCCTCTTTCCCGGGTTGTCATCCCAATCCCTATTTCCCCTCTCCCCACGTTCCCTACTAATCGATGTTGTCAGTTTCCATTCGGTTAATCCCTCCACAACAGCAGCGGGCGGCAATCAATACAGTTTGGGCAGGTATCAAGCAGCACCGGCCACCAGCAGCGCAACATAAAAAAGACAGCACCTTTAAACCTAAATAAAAAAATTTTGCCATTAGCTTTGAGCATGGCTGAAAGCTAAAATCAAACATGTTTACAAACAAGATACAAAATATAATACATTATAGAGCTGGAACAAAAGTATCTAAAAAATCTTGATTATTTCAAGGTACAGTTGATTCGTTCTGAGAAAAATAGTGACACGACAACAAAATACAATGGATAATATGCAGTCCTTCCACTCTAAAGCACACACGAATTTATCGGCATGCCTCTCTTGTCTTTTATATTCTCGAGCTTGATCATGTAGAACTATTGGCCTTCTGCATCTGACCATGTATATCAATGAGAAAGTATAACCATTAAAATTCAATTGAAGCAAAAAAAACATAGAAGAAGGTTTGATAGGACATTGTTTCTGACGCACTGTATCCTAAAGCTAATGCAAGATATATGGAGGAAAATAATCTAAGAAACTAAGACTTTGATCCATGATGAAGACACGAGTAAGTGGCATCATATATATGTACATATTCATGTTCTATGATGAAGACACAGTGTATATGGAGGTCGGCAAGGAGCAGCAGCTAGCTTATGGAAAAGCTCGGCAAATACACTTATTTGGGAAAAATCAACAAACTGATTCTGCTAGCCTAGCAAAGAATTAGTGTATACTATATTAAGCCAGTAAAGCAAGCCTACTAGACTAGAAAACAATAAGTGATCTGGGCAGTGTTCATACTACTGCCTCCTGTCCCAACTTACTTTTTGGCAACGAGGGTATTGACAATGAAATTCTACTATTGCTTCGTCAAATTTTGCTTGCTTCCTACAATAAAATCCTACTATTGAGAATAAAACTTACTTTTTGGTAACGAGGGTTTATTGGTGGCTAAATAAACCAAATGAGTATTATCCCCACTACATGCTATAGCTCGAGCGGCCTAAAATTTGCTTGCCTGGCTGGGGATGTTTAGCCTGAGATCCAAACACGCCTTAGATCATCCTAACACACACATGACGATTTCTTGGCTGCTATCATCCTAACACATACATGACGACGTCTCGGGCTCAGATACACTCATTTTCTGGACAGTGTATGCATGCTTACATGTCGGAGAGGAGCTTGTTTTCTTAGCTAGTAAGACAACTAGTCAACTGAAATGATCACTACTATCGGAAAATAGGTAGAAAAATTCTTGGAAGTATTATACTCTGCTTGCATCAAAAATTAGTGTAACCATAGTTCATAAGTTACCAGGAACAAAATATGGATCTACACCCAGTTTTCTTTTTCCCCACGCGCGCAGCCGCCAGGAGAGGAATAGAGATCTAGGGCACCCGCCTTCCAACGTCGGCCTCCGGCGGCTCCCCCCGCCGACGACCTATGTCATCGGTGGTGAGGGGGGCGCCGAATCCACGCGTGTGGATAGTTTTAGGCTAAAGTAGCTTCGTTTTTAGGCTACTCATCGTCTTGGCTTCGGGGGCGACGATGGCGGCGCTTAATAAATTTTCTTTAGATTCCTCTCCGATGGATTTGGAGATCAGTCTATCCAAGCAAGGATGGTGTGGCGGTGGCGGCATCCTCGTGGTGGATTTGTGTCCTCGGGCTCCACCGTTGCGGCGACATGTGCTCCAGCGTCGGCGTGGAACCTGGGAGGTAGTCCAGGAGCGAATGCAGATTGTGGTTTGCATTGACGGCATCTGGAAGATGGCGGATCGTGTGCTGGGTCCGTGGTTCGTGGATGGCAGGTGTGGCTTCCTCCTTCGACGTCTTAGTCATGCGGGGGTGCTAGATCTGGCGCTCGATGGCGTGTCCGGGGTGTTGCCCCGGTCTGATTCGTTCAACGGCAATGGTTTCACCTTGGGTGAGCCACCTTGGAGGTCCGCAAAGCTGCATGTCAGCGATGGAGCCACTTTGAGCTTGGGTGAGGAGGTGACCCGTCATTCTTTTCTTTGGTGGCTGCTGTGGTGGTGCCAGAGACAGGTGGCGGGCGTTGGCGTCAAGCTCAAAGGCTGTTTCGACTTAGATTGTTTTCTTTCTTGGCTAGTGGTCCTTTGTGCAAAGTCTTGTGTTATGCTATCTTTTCAGATTTGTTAGGTCGGTGTTTATGTGACTTGTACTATGATGTTTATGATATATAAATGAGACACATATTACCATGCAAAAAAAAATTCATAAGTTATCTTGTTGTGAGCCAAAGTTAGTATTGCTGCCCATTCACATGCAGAAAACTGAAATGCTATTGAACATTGGAATCCAACCAAGCAATGAGCCTGTGAGATGTCACAAACAGTCAAAAAATACTAGTACAAATAATCATCATGCATACTTAGACTGTTTAGCAATGCTACTATAATGCAAAACTTGATTTATGGCTGGTATGAATATACAAATGAATAGAGATCATGGACAAAATAAACTGCGTATATTACCAAAGGAAAAACATCACGGTTATACTAAGAACTACTCATGGCTATGAGTCTACTGCGAGATGTCACATAAAAATACGTCTACTTCAGAGCACTACATTGTAAATCAAAACTTGTCCAAACTCCAAAGTAATATGCTCCTAAACTATGCAGGGAGCCACCTAGATGCAATCAAATGATAAAACAAGATCTACCGCCTTAGCAAACAATAGAAGATTGAAACAAAATTAAAGATCATACATAGAGCTGATGCATGGTCCTACTAAAATAAGATCATGTAAACAATTGATTATTGAAGTTCATAACTATTAATGTACAGGCTATGATGTAATCTCATTATTCTTCAGATTAATTTATGGATACAATACAAAAATAAATCTATGGCATAGTCTGATCTGAAGCACACACACATTCCTATGTCCTAAATATGGATCTGTGTTTGAAAACCGCATCATCTGATTGTAACTACCTAACGGACAAGTCACAAATATCAGATTTGGGAGAGGAAAACCACAAAGTTTAGTCTATCGAATCAATTTCATAATAGATACCATGAACATGACAAGAACCTACCACTACCGCCGAATATGCCAAGAACCCTAGAAACTTGTACCAAACATGGCAAACCCTAAGAAGCTGTGGGAGGAGGAGTTGGAAGAGTAGGTGTTTACCAGCTCGAAACAGCCAGAGATGGAGAGGGTGCCGGGGAATGACGTCTCACGGGCGTCGCCGAGCTGGGACGAAGGTGAGGTCTTCGGGTATATCTCGCGCCGCTCGGTTGGTCGCTCTACTGCCGGTTGGATTAGAGGGAGGAGGGAGAATTGCTCGTACTTGATTTGCTCGACCCGTCACCACCGCTCCTCCGCCGTCCCCGTCGCCATCGCCGCCGTCCCCACCAAATCGCGTGAGAGAAACAGGTCGGGGCGAGGGGAGACGAGGGTCTCGTAGTCGTACCAGATCGAGGATTTATTCCACGGGGTAAGGGTCGATGTTTTATTTCCCTGCGAAATTAACAGGATCGGGGGTGGAATAGGGCGGGAGGAACCCCGGGAGGGTCTAACCGAACAGGTCACGAGAGAGGGCCGGGATTACACTCCCGTGGGTCTGATCCCGGCTAACCCGCGGGGATTTCGCTCCAATCCCGGCGTGGGTGGGATGAAACGAACAAGGCCTTAAGGTTTCCCTACTCTCTCCGGAGTCCGAACTAGGTCCGGCGGGCCAGAAGTTTTACTCCCTCTGTCGTAAATAAGTGTACTTCTATCTGTTGCCTAAGTTAAACTTTATTAAACTTGAGCAACCTTGTAGATAAATATAGCAACATATATTACATGAAATCATTATTTATTAAACTATATTTAAAAACATATCTAGTGATACAAATTTAGTGTCATAAATATTGCTACGTTTTCTTATAAAGTTTATCAAACTTTATTATCTTTAACTTAAGACAAGGCTAAAAGTACAGTTATTTTGGAACGAAGGGAATAGCCCCAGTAGCCACTTATCGGATCTTCTAAGTTCTAACCCATCAGTGTTTAGGTTCATAGGCTGATCCACGGGACGGAAGACACGTAGGAAATGCGCATTCTTCTATTGCGTGTTTGGTAGCATGCATACTCTCCAAATAGGCTGAAATGGTATGAAAAAAGGCCGTGTGGTTGCTCTTAGAGGCATGCTCGTCTTGCCCGGCATCATCCCCAAAGCACCCCAGAGGCTGACCCAGCGACAAAGCCGAACCGGCCATTTCTATGGATCCATGCCCGTGAGCTGCAAAAGGAGGCGGAAACGAAAGAGTCCTGGCCCTGTTTCGCGCCAAGAGTAGTCTCACCTACTCCATTCGCTCACCTCTCTGCATCGGCGGCTAGCAAAAAATCCCTATTTTCATATTTCGACACCCTTGGCGGCGATGGTGGGGTGCTGGTGGTTGAGACACGGATCTATCCTATGATGCGTGCAAGAACCAACTCCGACCAGGAGCTCAAGCACCGCATCGTCGTCGACGGTGCGTGCAAGCGTGCCTCCCTGCGCTACATCTACCACGGCCGGCCGGTGCCCGCTAGGTCAAGCAGGAGATCATCGCGGTCCTCTCCAATTCCGAGTGAGCTCGCCGCCGCGTCGCAGCCACGCCTACGCTCCGGTGAGGTCTCCTGGAGCCCATTTTGGTCACAGTAGGGTAGGGTTGTGCCAGAGATGACCCCTGCATATTTTGGTTTACGTCTCGATGTCAAAATGAAGTGTATCTTCGATGAACTCATGTTGTCATTGGTGAACTCATGCATGATCTAGCTCAACTTTCCCGTAAATGTGCTCTTTAACTTCAGTACAAAATTCTGTTTCTATTTCTCCAGGACAGGTTTGGTTCTGAGTGCCCCGAGAAAGATGTTTTCAGCCCGCGCATTTTCGATGTCTGCTAGAGATGCTCTAACAAGACAAGCTAGTCCTGTTGGTTTGATAGTGGAAAGCTTTGTCAAAAATTTGCCATACTGTATTCACCTAGATATTTGGTTGTGATCTGTTTCTACGGTTGCAAATTGTACCTGGCCTGTCACGTCTGAACTTAAAACATTCAGAATGATTCCCATCGCGCAAGACACTGAACAGGTACTGCTATGACTGCTAAGACAATCGAATGGCTCAGTGAATATAATAAATTAGACCAAATTACATTCGCTATCATTTGATCTCGGTTAATCTATCTCTGTATACGAATTTCTACTTGTTGAAGAGCCACTTCAAGCTAAGCTTCGGGAGCCCTAGCCACTCGCAGAGAGCAGGAGGATCCAAGAACCTGAGACTGATCTTGGAGAGCCACTCAAAGAGGGGAGGCCCCAAGAACTCGACGAATTTCTTCGCCAAGAAGCATCTCCACGATGTGCAGCTCGCGTTTGTTATCATGAAGCCGGCCTGCAAGATGCAGCACACACGATTCGATCAGAGTTCAGTTCAGAAGTCAGAACCAGATCCAAATGCTGAGCTTGTTTCTTGGAATCATCATGCAGAGTCAGACGGAGCACGAGTGCGGGCAGGGTGTAGCAATGTAATGTACCATGAGGCGAAGCGCCGCGACGGACGCCGCCGCGACAGCGAGCGCGGCGAGGACGCAGAGCGCCGTTGTCGTCGCCGGCCGCATCAGCGCTCGGTTCTTCTGCAAGAACGTAGACAAGAAGGAACAAGAATCTCAGACCAGGCAAATGGATAAAATAGTTCAGTGGTTAGAGGCATTAGCTTGGACTAACCAAGAGAGAGGGGATCCCTGGAATGCCAGGACCCGACTTGGCAACGGCGGCGCGGGGCTGGGGCGGGGGCGGTGGTTTCTTGCGGCGAAGAAGGGAGGGGAGACGAGGCGCTCGGGCCAGCCTGTTCCGCAGGAAGCAGAGGAGCTTGAGGCCACGCGGCGGCTTCTTTCCGGGCTCGGCGGGCGCGGGGGCGCCGCCGCATTGGGAAGTGACGGTGAGGCGGAGGCGGCGGCGAAGGCGGAGGAGGAAGGAGAGACGCTCGCCGCCCTGGCCCCACCCGGGGAGGACGTTCTCCGCTGCGGCGCGGATCTCAAGCCCGCCGCGGTAAGTCAGGCACGCGGTGAACGACCACGGCGGCGGCGGCCGCCGTCGCGGCTCCATTCCGGGGTGAATCGCGAGCGCCGGCTCTGCTTTCCCCATGTGCCCTCAGTCACTCAGATTGGGGGTGGTTCCTGATCTCGAAGGCGAAGGCGAAGGTGCCCTGAAGTTTTCAAAAGAAAACTGAAATGCATCTAATGTGAATTTTCAGAACTTTTTTTTCTAAATTCAAAAGTTATTATACGTGATACATGTTCTCTCAATTTTAAATCTCTAGTTGCACTAAAAGGTGGAAAATGCCTTGCTTGTATAGAATGGATACAAGGGTACGCGTATAAATTTTGGAACATAAACATGACCGTACATAACCTGCGCAGAAAGATAAAAAAAATGACCAGAGTTGTGTTTTAAGTTATGTATAAACTTCAATTATAGTTTTTCTATCTTCACATTTTTTTCATGGAAGTTGCATACGGTTATGTTATGTTACTATACTAAAAATATACTATATGAACAAGCTTTAACTCAAGACATTAGTGCACCATCTATTGTAATTCTTTAAGTCTTAGAAATACGAGTTTTTGCAACTTTTTCAAATTGGTAACATATGTAGCTAGGTCAATTCTAAAAATTATAAACGTTTCTGCAAAAAACTCAATAGAAAATATGACCATTTGTAGCCTCTAGATAGAAACAAGCTGACATGTGGATAGAACCGGATCTTGTATTTTCTATTTTGCACGGGCCACATATGTTTGGATCAATTTTTGTAGGCACAAGATATGACATGATTATTTCGATTATTGTAAGTAGGGGACAGTAACTCTGAAAGATCCACGTGCAACTTGAAGGGTGTGGAGCCAACTATTTGCTCAAATTTCACATATGTTTAGTGTTTCTCCACTTAGATCTCGTGGAATGGGGAAAAAACAAGACATTATGTATTAGGAACTCCCGCATGATTCAAAACCATAAACTTAAGTGGTATTTTTGGGTTGTCATGAAAAAACATAGAAATTTTGGAAGAATGAAGAGAAATAGTTGAGGGACGTTGGATCTATCGAAGAAATAATAAAATAAATAATGGTATGTTCACTACTTTATTTGTGGGGAGATTTTGTTAGGAAATTTGGGCATTGTAATGCATTTCATGAAAAACAATTACAACCTTGTCCCAATAGAAAGTAGCCTTGAAGAAGATATTACAATCAAGAGCAACCCTACACCCTCCCTCTCGTGGGCGGGCCAAGGTTCAGTTTTGATGTTGGTAAGCGAATATAAGATTATCCACGTTTGGGTTCAAGACCATTTTTCGTTATGTGAGATAAAATAAATAATGGATATAAAGGTTGCTTTGGTAATGGTGCATGCATATAAAAACTCAAAAGTGGCTAACAAGTTGTATAAGGGACCAGAAAGCACATTTGTTAGTTACCGCATGCCGTCCTGAATCCCACATAGTTGAATTTGTACCAAAAGTAGTTTCAAACAAACATTTTTTTATGATAGGTTGGAGTGCTAGCAAACGTCTTTTAAAATATAGGTCAAAGAAATCTATAGCAAAAAAATCCTATGAGACTCTGTCACATGAACTGAACTATCAATTATGGCAAACTTGCAATTTCCAATCCTCCAAAATTCGTTATAAAAACCCGCCGAATCGGCGTCGGCGATTATGCATGAAACTCTGAATCCCACATAGTTGAATTTGTACCAAAAGTAGTTTCAAACAAACATATTTTTATACATTTTTATAATAGGTTGGAGTGCTAGCAAAAGTATTTTAAAATATAGGTCAAAGAAATCTATAGGAAAAAATTCCTACAAGACTCTGTCGTCACATGAACTGAACTATCAATATGGCAAACTTCTTGCAATTTCCAATCCTCCATAATAATACCTATAAAAAAGCCGTTGAATCGGCGTCGGCGATTATGCGCAAGAAACTCTGAATGTCTAGGTGGACTGCTCTGGACCCAAACGAACGACCGTAGGAGACAACAACGACCAATATGAATTATGAAACGATCGACCGGTGGACACTTAAATCTGCTTTACAATAATCAGCTATATGCCACCGTGACTTCATGGTGATGCGACTGAAGCTCATCAATCCCCTTCCATGACTTCTCAACAGAAGAAACGGCCATGCAAATACACGACCACCAGCCAGCACCTATCACGTAGATCGTGCATCGACGGAACAAATGTCGGTAGCAAGAAATGCAAGTGGAAAAATGGCTCGCTCCATTAATTCCAACGTTTGGATCCATCCATATTCGAATTAAGTCACCGACGTCCTCGCTTGATCTGTTGTCGGTTGATTATTTGTTAGCCACTGGCCAAGGTCAACTCATGTCCCCCATTAACTTCCTCTTTTCACACACTGTCTTGTTTCTTCTGAATTTCTTTACGGTGAGAATGAGAACAAGAATGAGGATGACTTGTACTGCTTCAGGGTTCTGAATGTAAAACTGGTAATTGTTGGCTTAAGCCAACTTTCCTATTCTCTTTTTTTTTGCGGGTAACTTTAGTATTCTCTCTTCGTCTCAAATTAGTTATCTCAATTTTGTCTAGATTCACATGTATCTATACACTAAAATATTACTAATATTTTTTGTAATTGGTTAAATGACTGATAAGAAACATAAAACTAGAATACGTATTGGTGTTTGAGCTTTATAATGGTCCATATGGACATGTAGATTTAAAATTGTTTTTAACAAGCAAAAGGATTTTTTACAAGTTATTCAACTAGTTTATATAATTATGTTTCTACCTTCTTCGGCGGATTAGCGGGAGCCTATAACTGTTGAATAGAACCGACCAAGGTCAACCCATGCCCCGGCCCCTTAATTTCTTCTTTCCACACTCTGCCTACTTTCTTCTTAATTTCTGCCAAGTGAGAACGAGAATGTGGGCGACTTCTATACATCTCGAGGGTTGTAGATGTAAAGCTAGCAGTCCATGGTCAGCTTATGCCAACTTTGGTCTATATTGTATGATTGCCTTATTTTCGAAATCTTAATTATTTCTCCATATTCAGAATCAAAATAAGAAGCTAGTACTCTCTCCGACTTATATTAGTTGACTCAAATTTATCTAGATATAGATGTATCTAGCATTAAAACTTGAATATATACATTCATATCTAAATGATATAAGTCAACTAATATGGGTCGGAGGGAGTAGCATATACTCCAACTAATTGTGTCGCCACTGCTCATTACCTATTCATGAGGTTGCATATGAGGTCCCTTGTGCACTAATGGTGTGGAAGATCATGTCTTGCCCTAGGACCATAAGATCCATCAAAGGTCCCTCCTAATGGGGCTGAAAGAGCTTGTGCAACGTCTGTCTTTAGTTCAAAACACTTGGGACCAAGCATGTCAGTTGTGTCTCGTTTATAACGCGGAAATAATAAGCTTTTCTAGCTTAACGTATTGGTGGGAGAAATATATGAACTAGTAGCCGTAACGGTTGTGTAAACGGTTCATGCATTTCGATATGTCCCTTCCGTTTTTGGGGCTTTTGTACGTGATTGAACTGAAGAGTTTGCTCTCTCTTGGTCCAAGCTGCCCAAGGGGGGGGAGGGGGGGGGGGGCGCTATTTTGGTGCTTTATTCTACTATATATGAAGACATGTGTATGAGAAAAAAACAATGCCCTTCACGAGCTTTTTTGTATTTTCTCCCCACAAACCACGTCAAGAAAGCATAGGGAGATTCCTACAGGTGCATCAAGTACTCAATTCGTTTTGTTTTTGTCCAGAGAATTCTTTGCACAACTCCATGTATATCTCAGTGATAGCGCCATGGCATGTGACAAGATCGAGAGAAACATGCAAAATACACTCAAAGTTATACTAAATCAGCGATATTTATTACGAATCAGGGATAATACTTCTTTTCGCTTAATTGTTGGTTGCTCAATTCCGTTTAATTTTATGTTTGACTACCCCATTTGAACTATCTGTTTCACCTCCCGCAGTGCAAAATTCTATTACTACAAAATGCACGGAAAGTGTCTTCGACTCCCGAGCTCTAGTGCTCCATTGGTTTAAAAAAATTCAAAAATCATATTTGTAACTTTCAAAAAAATCTAAAATAAATTTTGGGTATAGTCAACGTTGTATCCTATAAGTATTTTAAATTGGTATTTTGCATGTTTGTGGGATAAATCACTGGCTATGTCCCGGGTATTTTTCAGAATTTTTTGAAGCTTGAAAATATGATTTTGATTTTCCTTTTAACCCATGATCACGGGTGCCCCTGTGCACCAAATCTTTACTCATCCAAAATGCATATATGAAAAAGAAATGGGGCCAGCAAACACATGATAAGCTCAACCAGATCATTTAATTTTCCACGTAGGCATGTACCTGGTGGTATGTTTGTGCATGCATTGATTGTCGTGGTGGTATCACGGCATATGCCATGGGTAGGCTAAAGTTAGGGCCGATGGACGTGGAGGAATCCGGGGAGGGATGATGCGGTGAAGACCGCACTCATATGAACAAAGAGAAATACAATGTATACATCTATTCTCTCATAATCTTGCCATACATGTGGCTACAATCATGCTCCTTGAGCTATTTCCCCTATGCTTCTATCTAAGCTCTCTGTGAGAGTGGAGGAAGAAGGAGAGCTCCTAGTGAGCAGAAAGGAGAGGAGCCCTTCGGGGCCTCCCTCTGAACGATCCCCCTGGTGCTCCTTATAAAGGGGAGCCCAGGGGACAAGGCTTGTTCCACACGTTTGGCATCTACACAACATATTCCGGGAATCTTCCCAGATGCTCAGCATATGCCTTGGCATCTTCGGAGATGCCATGGCATATTCCTTTTGCCATATGCCTGTCTGAGTTGGTTGGGTCCCAGAACTGGCATAATACTTGTGTAGCTTGTCTTGGCTTGATCTGATGATGTGCTTTATCCTGAGATGAATAGACTGGTACCTGGAGCAATATACCTCAGCCCAAATGACATTGCTGGAAGTATAGTTCGGCCTGGGTAGAGCAGATTCGGCCTGGCAGTCAGTTAATTCGGCCCACCCCGGCCTGGGTCCGATCCTGTGGAGCCTGTAGTACTGAGTCCCGCGGTGGGCCGAGCTTGTGCTCATTCGGCCCACCCGGGCGGCGAAGGGAGGAGCTGGTGCCGAGTCCCGCGGTGGGCCGAGCTTGTGCTCATTCGGCCCACCCGGGCGGCGAGGGGAGGAGCTGGTGCCAAGTCCCGCGGTGGGCCGAGCTTGTGCTCATTCGGCCCACCCGGGCGGTGAGGGGAGGAGCTGGTGCCGAGTCCCGCGGTGGGCCGAGCTTGTGCTCATTCGGCCCACCCGGGCGGTGAGGGGAGGAGCTGGTGCCGAGTCCCGCGGTGGGCCGAGCTAGTGCTCATTCGGCCCACCCCGGGTGACGAGGTGGAATGGAGGGGAACAGCTTGGCGGGGGAGGGCGTCGACCTGCAGCGTCGGTTTGGCGGGAAGTGGAGTGGGCGTCGGGTAAGAGGCCCGTGGTGGGCCGACTTAGGCTTAGGTCGGCCCACCCGGGGGTTATTCTCTTTCTTTTTATTTAGTTCGGCCATGGGGAGTGTGGGCTGGGCCGAGATTTCCCTTACTCGGCCCAGTTGCTCTTTCTTGTCTTTTTCCTTTTCTATTTTGCCTAATATCTCCTTATTAAATACTCTTTCCTTTATTCATGTCTCTTATGAGTTTACTTATAGACCAACTCTAGGGTACCTGGGGTTATATCCCCGACATTAGTCCCCGAGGCCATGTGGGATTCGTAGAATTGCTCATGGGCTTTATATCTAAAATATCCCCAGAGTTGTTTTCTGGCATACAACTTCTTTGTCATACATTTTTTGGTCGCATAATCCTTTTGGGTAAATTTGTGATTTCGGCCTTCTTGGGCTCTGCTTATAACCTTTCTGGGACCATTTTTTGACTTCCGGCCTTCTCTGCCACCGGTCATAACCTCTTTGGGTAAGTTTCTGGACTTCTGGCCTTCTGGGCATAGGTCATAACCCCTTTGGGTAAGTAGTGAATACTGGCCTTATCGGGCACTCCTCTTTTAACCTCATTGGGTAAGTTATGAGTTCTTGCCTTCTTTGGCATTGCTCTATTAACCTCCTTGGGTAAGTTACGAGTTCCTGCCTTATCGGGCACTCCTCTTTTAACCTCATTGGGTAAGTTATGAATTCCTGCCTTCTTGGGCATTGCTCTATTAACCTCATTGGGTAAGATACGAGTTCTTGCCTTCTTTGGCATTGCTCTTTTAACCCTATTGGGTAAGTTATGAGTTCTGGCCTTCTTGGGCACTGCTCTTTTAACCCCATTGGGTAAGATATGAGCTATTGCCTTCTTTGGCATTGCTCTTTTAACCCCATTGGGTAAGATATGAGCTCTTGCCTTCTTTGGCATTGCTCTTTTAACCCCATTGGGTAAGATATGAGCTATTGCCTTCTTTGGCATTGCTCTTTTAACCCCATTGGGTAAGATATGAGCTCTTGCCTTCTTTGGCATTGCTCTTTCAACTCCATTGGGTAAGATATGAGCTCTTGCCTTCTTTGGCATTGCTCTTTTAACCCCATTGGGTAAGATATGAGCTCTTGCCTTCTTTGGCATTGCTCTTTTAACCCCATTGGGTAAGTTATGAGTCCTGGCCTTCTTGGGCACTGCTCTTTTAACCCCATTGGGTAAGATATGAGCTATTGCCTTCTTTGGCATTGCTCTTTTAACCCCATTGGGTAAGATATGAGCTCTTGCCTTCTTTGGCACTACTCTTTTAACCTTTTTGGGTAAGTTATGAGTCTTGGCTTTCTTTGGCCCTGCTCTGTTAACCTCTTTGGGTATGTTATGAGTCTTGGCCTTCTTTGGCACTGCTCTTTTAACCTTTTTGGGTAAGTTATGAGTCTTGGCTTTCTTTGGCCCTGCTCTGTTAACCTCTTTGGGTATGTTATGAGTCTTGGCCTTCTTTGGTACTGCTCTTTTAACCTTTTTGGATAAGTTATGAGTCTTGGCTTTCTTTCGCCCTGCTCTGTTAACCTCTTTGGGTATGTTATGAGTCTTGGCCTTCTTTGGCACTGCTCTTTTAACCTTTTTGGGTAAGTTATGAGTCTTGGCTTTCTTTGGCCCTGCTCTGTTAACCTCTTTGGGTATGTTATGAGTCTTGGCCTTCTTTGGCACTGCTCTTTTAACCTTTTTGGGTAAGTTATGAGTCTTGGCTTTTTTTGGCCCTGCTCTGTTAACCTCTTTGGGTATGTTATGAGTCTTGGCCTTCTTTGGCACTGCTCTTTTAACCTCTTCGGTAAGTTTTATGAGTCTTAGCCTTCTTTGGCCCTGCTCTTTTAACCTCCTTGGGTAAGTTATGAGTCTTGGCCTTCTTTGGCACTGCTCTTTTAACCTCTTCGGCTAAGTTATGATCCGAGTCATCTGTTTCCGAATGAGAGTTATTTTACTCAAAATTGACTTAGGTCTTGAGTTGGAGTCCTCTGACTCGAATCCGAGGTATCTGAGGTATAATCTGAGCTATCTCATTCCAAATCCGAGTTACTTTACTCAATCTTGACTTATTTCCCAAATCCGAGTCATCTGACTCAAATCCGAGTTAACTCATCCCAAATCCGAGTTACTTTACTCAATCTTGACTTATATCCCAAATCTGAGTCATCTGACTCAAATCCGAGTTAACTCATCCCAAATCCGAGTTTACTTTACTCAGTCTTGACTTACTTCCCAAATCTGAGTTTATCTGACTCAAATCCGAGTTAACTCATCCCAAATCCGAGTTACTTTACTCAATCTTGACTTATATCCCAAATCTAAGTCATCTGACTCAAATCCGAGTTAACTCATCCCAAATCCGAGTTTACTTTACTCAGTCTTGACTTACTTCCCAAATCTGAGTTTATCTGACTCAAATCCGAGTTAACTCATCCCAAATCCGAGTTACTTTACTCAATTTTGACTTACATCTCAAATCTGAGTCATCTGACTCAAATCCGAGTTAACTCATCCCAAATCCGAGTTACTTTACTCAATTTCGACTTACATCTCAAATCTGAGTCATCTGACTCAAATCCGAGTTAACTCATCCCAAATCCGAGTTACTTTACTCAATTTTGACTTACATCTCAAATCTGAGTCATCTGACTCAAATCCGAGTTAACTCATCCCAAATCCGAGTTACTCGTTTGCCATGATATAGCTTGATTTGGCGTGATGACGATAATTTGCCTTTGATATGGATCCGAGACATGGATCCGAGATTAAGCTTTGGGATATGATAATAGGGCTAACCGCTGAGAGATCTGATTTGAGATATAGATTAGAGATGTGATGAGCTGGCCAATAGTCATTCGTGATTTGGGATAATCTGGCAAGATGGTGAGATATCAATCCGAGTCATAACATAACCTGGCAACCTGGGGAACTGAATAAAGCCTTGGCATGAATCAGAGATACGATTAGTACGCCGAGTCTGAATACCAATCCGAATTATCGTATCCCCTGTCAAGCTGAATCAAACGTTAGTCCGGATCAGAGACGATCTACTGAGATGAGTTAAAGGTTAATTCGAAGCATAAACAAATTGACTTCAAGTTATATCCGAATCAACAATAAGCTGGCTGGTAAGCTGAGTTAAAAGACAATCCAAAGCATAAATAAACTGACCCAAACTCTATCCGACTCATAAGTAAGCCGAATCAAATTCTACCTGGATCATAAATGAGATGACTCAACTTCTATCCGAGTTATAAATAAGTCTGCTGGGGAGCTGAGATACAGGGTAATCCAAAGCACAAGTAAACTGACTCAGAAACTATCTAAATCACAAATAAGCAGACTCAACTTATGGCCGAGTTATAAATAAGCTGGCCTGTGAGCTGAGTCACAGGACAACCCACGACGTAAACTAACTGACTAAAAATCTATAAGAATTACCAATAAGCTGATTCAACTTTTGGCTGAGTTATAAACAAGCTGGCGGGAGTACAGATATAAATCAACATAATGCTCTCTTAATCTAAAGGTGATTCTACGAATAAGTTGACTAGTCCCCGGGTTAAGTTATTCTCTCCCCGGGGTGAAGGATTTAATGTAGGTGGCTGAGTTTCATGGTACTTACAGTAAACTTGGGGAAGTGTTTGGGTAAGTTTTGCTAGGTCATAACTGCCCTGCTGAGTTACTTGGTACTTACAGTAAGCTTGGAGTAGTGCTTGAGTCCTTCTTGCTGAGTCTTACCTGCTTTGATGAGTTAGACTTGGAGAGCCTCTGCGCTTACCTCTTTGTTCTCTGTTGACTTGGTGAAGCTGAATGAGCCCTATGAGGAAGAAGTTGATGAAGATGTTCCCGTCCGGATGGAAACCCTACCAACACCACTAGGAGGCCCCACGGTGGGCGCCAAATGTCGTGGTGGTATCACGGCATATGCCATGGGTAGGCTAAAGTTAGGGCCGATGGACGTGGAGGAATCCGGGGAGGGATGATGCGGTGAAGACCGCACTCATATGAACAAAGAGAAATACAATGTATACATCTATTCTCTCATAATCTTGCCATACATGTGGCTACAATCATGCTCCTTGAGCTATTTCCCCTATGCTTCTATCTAAGCTCTCTGTGAGAGTGGAGGAAGAAGGAGAGCTCCTAGTGAGCAGAAAGGAGAGGAGCCCTTCGGGGCCTCCCTCTGAACGATCCCCCTGGTGCTCCTTATAAAGGGGAGCCCAGGGGACAAGGCTTGTTCCACACGTTTGGCATCTACACAACATATTCCGGGAATCTTCCCAGATGCTCAGCATATGCCTTGGCATCTTCGGAGATGCCATGGCATATTCCTTTTGCCATATGCCTGTCTGAGTTGGTTGGGTCCCAGAACTGGCATAATACTTGTGTAGCTTGTCTTGGCTTGATCTGATGATGTGCTTTATCCTGAGATGAATAGACTGGTACCTGGAGCAATATACCTCAGCCCAAATGACATTGCTGGAAGTATAGTTCGGCCTGGGTAGAGCAGATTCGGCCTGGCAGTCAGTTAATTCGGCCCACCCCGGCCTGGGTCCGATCCTGTGGAGCCTGTAGTACTGAGTCCCGCGGTGGGCCGAGCTTGTGCTCATTCGGCCCACCCGGGCGGCGAAGGGAGGAGCTGGTGCCGAGTCCCGCGGTGGGCCGAGCTTGTGCTCATTCGGCCCACCCGGGCGGCGAGGGGAGGAGCTGGTGCCAAGTCCCGCGGTGGGCCGAGCTTGTGCTCATTCGGCCCACCCGGGCGGTGAGGGGAGGAGCTGGTGCCGAGTCCCGCGGTGGGCCGAGCTTGTGCTCATTCGGCCCACCCGGGCGGTGAGGGGAGGAGCTGGTGCCGAGTCCCGCGGTGGGCCGAGCTAGTGCTCATTCGGCCCACCCCGGGTGACGAGGTGGAATGGAGGGGAACAGCTTGGCGGGGGAGGGCGTCGACCTGCAGCGTCGGTTTGGCGGGAAGTGGAGTGGGCGTCGGGTAAGAGGCCCGTGGTGGGCCGACTTAGGCTTAGGTCGGCCCACCCGGGGGTTATTCTCTTTCTTTTTATTTAGTTCGGCCATGGGGAGTGTGGGCTGGGCCGAGATTTCCCTTACTCGGCCCAGTTCCTCTTTCTTGTCTTTTTCCTTTTCTATTTTGCCTAATATCTCCTTATTAAATACTCTTTCCTTTATTCATGTCTCTTATGAGTTTACTTATAGACCAACTCTGGGGTACCTGGGGTTATATCCCCGACATTAGTCCCCGAGGCCATGTGGGATTCGTAGAATCGCTCATGGGCTTTATATCTAAAATATCCCCAGAGTTGTTTTCTGACATACAGCTTCTTTGTCATACATTTTTTGGTCGCATAATCCTTTTGGGTAAATTTGTGATTTCGGCCTTCTTGGGCTCTGCTTATAACCTTTCTGGACCATTTTTTGACTTCCGGCCTTCTCTGCCACCGGTCATAACCTCTTTGGGTAAGTTTCTGGACTTCTGGCCTTCTAGGCGCGTTAGACTTAATCACAGAATTAATGTCTCCTTTTTTTCTCCCCACTTCCTACTCCATGCAGCCAAGGAATTAACTCTTGCATGCAACTCCACCAATACATGTGCCTAAACTCCTTGTTTTTATTGAATAATTACGTTTAATAGGACGCCGAATAATTAATGGGCCTATTTTCTCCCAGCGAATTTGCATATTTTGGCACAAATCTGGCCCCAATCAGCGTCCACCTAGATTCCAACAATCTCTCTAAAACGCCCTCCAAACCGTGACGGAGGGGGTATGTTATGTTATGTTACTATACTAAAAATATACTATATGAACAAGCTTTAACTCAAGACATTAGTGCACCATCTATTTGTAATTCTTTAAGTCTTAGAAATACGAACTTTTGCAACTTTTCAAATTGGTATCATATGTAGCTAGGTCAATTCTAAAAATTATAAACGTTTCTGCAAAAACTCAATAGAAAATATGACCATTTGTAGCCTCTAGATAGAAACAAGCTGACATGTGGATAGAAGCGGATCTTGTATTTACTATTTTGCACATGCCACTTATATTTGGATCGATTTTTGTAGGCGCACAAGATATGACATGATTGTTTCCATTATTGTAAGTAGGGGACGATAACTCGGAAAGAGACACGTGCAACTTGAAGGGTGTGGAGCCAACTATTTGCTCGAACTTCGCATATGTTTAGTATTTCTCCTCTTAGATCTCGTGGACTGGGGAAAAGCAAGACATTTTGTCTTAGGAACTCCCGTGGGATTCAAAACCATAAATTTAAGTGGTATTTTTGGGTTGTCATGAAAAAACAGATTTTGGAAGAATGAAGAGAAATAGATGAGGGAAGTTGGATCTATCGAAGAAATAATAAAATAAAATGGTATATTCACTACTTTATTTGTGGGTACATTTTTGTCAGGAAATTGGGCATTGCAATGCACTTCATAAAAAAATTACAACCTTGGCCCCATAGTAAGTAGCCTTGAAGAAAATATTACAATCCAGAGCAACCCTACACCCTCCCTCTCGTGGGCAGGCCAAGGTTGAGTCCTGAATTCCTGATGTTGGTAAGCGAATATGAAATTGTCCATGTTTGGGTTCAATGCCATTTTCAGTTAGTGAGATACTCCCTCCTTCACGGTTTGCAGGGCGCTCTACAAAAATCTCACGGACCTAGGCATGAACGTATTGGCTAAAAATAGGCCTATTAGTGAGCGGTTAAGGCGCATGTATTGGTGGAAGACTGTTGCATGCATAGGAAGTTGGGAGAAAATGTGTCACATTAATTAACAATTAATTCTTATGCGTCTAGGAATATTGTAGTTTTGGAAAAACCTAAATTTGATTAGGCGCCCTGCAAACCGTGAAGGAGGGAGTAACAATAATGGATATAATGGTTTCTTTCGTAACCGAGCATGCATATAAAAACTCAAAAGTGGCAAAGAAGTATAATGGTCCAGAAAGGCACATTTTTAATTACCGCAAGCTGACTTGAATCCCATCGAGTTGAATCTGTAACAAAAGTAGTTTCAAACAAACAATATTGTATCATAGGTTGGAGTGCTAGCATAAGTATTTTAAAATATAGTTCAAAGAAATCCATAGGAAAATTTCCTATGAGACCCAGTCACATGAACCGAACTCAAGATGAAACGATCGACCAGTGGACACTTAAATCTATTTTACAGTAATCAGCTATATGCCACCGGGACTTCATGGTGATGCGACTGAAGCTCATCAATCCCCTGCCACGACTTCAGAAAAACCGCCCATGCATGGCACGACAACCAGCATCGTGCATCAACAGAAGAAAAAGAAATGTCGGTAGCAAGAAATGCAAAGTGGGAAAATGGTTCACTCCATTAATTCCAATGTTTGTTTGGATCCATCCATGTTCGAATTAAGTCACCGACATGCATGGTAAGTTGGTAACCTCTGGCCTACACGTTCACAGCTAGCCAGTGGCTAAAGTCAACTCATGTCCCCCTTAATTTCTTCTTTCCACTCTGCCTACTGTAACATCCTAAAAATACTAAACTTGGATTATCAAACTCTAATCATCAAATTTAGGGTTAACAAAAACTTTTCTAAATAAAAATATGAAAGCATGCATGTGTGTATGCATCCCATTTTGAATTCTTTTAAATTGCCATGTTTATGTGTTTCTTTGCTTGTAAAATGTTTTTTAGGTGAAATAAACATCATCTAAACAATTCCCAAACTTTTCTTAAAGACAAATAAATCAAAATAAAGCTAAATGAGTGAATGGTCATTTTGACCAATTTAACTCCCATGCCTACTTTGGTTGTCTCAAACTTTCAGAACTTAACAGAAACTTTTCTGGATCTTTACACCCCTTGCTCATAACAAAGTATCAAGGCCCACTTTGTGATCATCCAGAAACTTTCAAATGCATAGTTTAAATGACAATTCAAAATTGAATCTTTATCATACGGGAAGATCCCACTTTTTCAAAAACCACTCAAACAAGCTCAACTTTCAAAACCCAAGCATCTGCAGACTCACCAGCACCAACCTAGCACACCCACCAAAAATCTTTTCAAAATTCAAAACTTGAGTTCTTGCGGCCATTTTATCAAACACTTGGCAGACACAAATCAAACAAAATCCAAACACTATTGTGAGCAGTGATTGAAGCCTAACTTGTTCCCTCTCTGGTTACAACTAAGTTTTAGTAGATCATCTAGATCAATTGCACACCCTTAGCATCACTGTAAGCTTGGCATTGCCATCAATGGTGAGCAGGCCGAATGCACACTTGTCACCCCCATGTCGACAGCAAGCTAGGAGGAGAAACAAGCCTAGCCAGCATGTCTGGGAACAAGCCAACATCCCAACACCACTCCCTGTCCAGCGCTCGAACGTTGCCAGCCACTGGACCACGCGCACGAACCATGCCAACATCGCCAGCAACCATGCCGAGAGCACGCCCCGTGCGCCACGCTCGACCGAAGCCCACAGACCGCGCGCCGTCCTTGCCGCGTGCATACGTGATCACCACCGTCCCAGCAACCCCGCAGACACGCTCGGTCGCCGCCGCACGGACCACGCGCGCTGTGCGCCATTAAATTCTTCGTCGGGCACGCGCAGAGCACCGTCGCGTTCCGACCAAACCGCACCGTCCCACGTCTCGCCACCGTGTCGTTGAGCATCACCAGGGAGCACCGCACCACCCCTACCGTCGCCCACGCCGATAGCCGTCTGTACCGTCGACCACGACGAGCTCACCTTGCGCCCCATCGGTCCTCTCGCTCCACTATAAATAGAGGCCACCCCTAGCCGAATTGAGCACACCATCTCACTCCCCTCTCCTCACTGATCGTGCCACACCATTCCCGGAGCAAGGCGAGCAGCGCATCGCCGGAATTTCACCGGAGCCCGCCGCTACTGGAGAAGAAGGGAGCCAGCGATTGGAGCCACCCCAGGAGAAGCTGTCGGTACCAGGAGGATCGCCGTCGTCGACTTCGTCGTTCGCCCGCCTCGTCGACCCTCGCCCGAAGCCCGGTGAGCCCCCAACGACCCCCACTGGCCGCGCTAGGTTTCTGTCTCGCCGGCGTTGCCCAACGTCGATGATGACCCTTAGCCGTTGGATTAGAACCAGATCGAACGCACCACATCGCTCCATACCGCTTCGCACCCCCTGTCTCACTGACGCATGGGGACAACCACTTACGCAGCCCGCGGAAGTGTTGTGCGTAGCAGGCCGGCCCGTTAACCTTTCCCCGCAGCCCAGTTATTTGAATTAAACCTTTTCCATTTTATTTCAAACACACTTTTATACCCAGTTTCAAAAATCAACCCAGATCGATTCAGTGCATCAAATTGAATGAAACTAATTTTGTTAGAAAGGTCTTGAAATTCTGAATCCAAGCCCGTTGGATGCAAGTCATTTGGATCTATAGATCACCCTTGGTAAAAATAACAAGGCAGAAGCTTTTCTGTATTTAAACATTTTTCAAATTAAAACCATAATAGCTTTTGAGTTGATTCCAACTCTCAAAAATCACATGTAACCATGCCTTTCAGAATATATAAAAATATATAGGTTTACTTACAGAAATAATGTTCAAGTAATAAAAGAATGCTACATAGGCATTTCTAGCCACTTTAATTAATTAAAAATAAAAAGGTAAAACCTTATTAAATTGTGACACTACTTTAAATCACATTCTCATGGACTAAAATATGTGGTGATGACATGTATCAACATGATCCCATGTTTGGTTTGGAGAATATTAAATCTTAAGTAATTTTTCAATAAGTAGAAATTACTTTTCTAAAAATAAAAGGAATTAAACCAAGCTTTAATCTTGTAATGTTAGTGATGATGCTAGATCATCTATAGGACCCTTTGGTGTGATGATTGCAAGTAGTTAAGTATTGTTTGGTGATTGAGTACATCGTATTTATTTATAGACGCTAGTACCGACCAAGGATACGAGGAGGAAGGAGGATACTACGAAGAAGAAGCCGAGGAGAACTTCAACCACTGCTCTGCACGAGGCAAGCTTTACTAATCAAGTTGACCTATGCAAGCTAACACTTGCAAGATACTCTACCTTAGCAAGCCTTACTATACAAGTTAACCTTGCAAGCCAATACTTGCTACCATGCCCACTATATGTCTTAAAGCATATATGATCATAACCCCTTGATAAACCAATCCTAGTTTTACTTGCAAGTTTATTACTTTATTTCTTTATCAAAGCTCTTACTTAGAGTTTACTGGAATAAATGGTAGATACTAGAAGGATAATGGAAGGTTGCATAAAGAGCATAAAATTTGGCCTAAGCTAGATAATCTTGATGTCATCCTAAGGCATGAGATTAAACTCAGCTACACTCCAATAGTTTACCACCCCTCATTAGTGCTTACCCCCACTTGTAGATGCTAGTGCTAAGCATAAAACTTGATCAATATTAGGTGGGAATACTTGGTGAAAATGGTTATAAAAACCTTAGAATGATGGATCATTCTACTGAGATGTTTTGACATGTGTTTCCGAACACCTGATGATTTTGGTGATGAAAATGTCAAGGCAGGAGCCTTAGCCCTTTATAAAACTGATGGTTGTCTGGCTGCGATACCATTCCAATTTTATCGTATAACCACAATACCCGAAGATTGGGTAGGGCTTGACTGGAAACTTATATACCTTAGTATTGGTTCCCTCATGGCCAAGGTCTGAGCTGAGGCTACCTTGTGAAGATTGTCCACCTATGCAGTACCCAAGATGACAGTTGGTCATGGTTGGGAGGCCAAACTCACAGGAGAGGTGCTTATACTAGGGCGTGTAATTGAAAGGTTAGGATTGATTATCCGCATACTGAGTATGGTGAATTCAGGATTTATTCCTGACGGATGTATCGAATGTTGTGGTGAAAGTATACAATCTCTGCAGAGTGTCAAACTATTCGAATAGCCGCGTCCGCGATTATGGACAGTTGGAGTGGCCATACTGTTCCCCCGTCAGATGTTTTCAAAAGACTTGTGAAATGAATTGAGACTTTTACTTGACCACAACAGGGTTGTGGCATGAGATACAAGTTCCCACTTAGGTGTTATAAGACCTTAACTAGCATTCGTGGTTTCCAAACTTAGTAGAGATAAATCTGGCTTTTGCAAAACAACCCTAGAGCCTAGTGTCCTATTATCAAAAACCCCTTTCACTTGTTAGTATTAGTTTGCGAGTACTTAAAGAGTACTCATGGCTTTGTCCCTGGCTATTCCCGTGGCCAGACTATGAAGAGGAGTACCTAGAGGATGGACCCCAGGAAGGTTACGACAACTAGGATCATCTCCCATCGTCAGCATTGCCTGTGACCCCAAAGATGGAGCTTCGCCTATGCTATCATCATTATTACGTATTCCGCTGCTTGATGTTGTATTAAGAACCGGATCATGAGATCCCTATTTGTGTAAGAACTTATGTACGGTTTGTAATGGATGATGTACTATGGTATCCAATTTTGTTATGTCTCGCAAAAATGGTAATCCTAGGATTGCGATGTATGACATAACAGGCATCTAGGATTAAAAATCCGGGTGTTGACACCTACTTCCTTCTTAGTTTCTCCCAAGTGAGAATGAGAATGTGGGTGACTTCTATACGTCTAGAGGGTTGTAGATGTAAAGCTAGCAGTCCATGGTCATGATGGTCAGCTTATGCCAACTTTGGTACACTATATTGTATGATTACCTTATTTTTAAAGTCTTAATTATTTCTCCATATTCAGAAAACAGAATAAGAAGTTAGTAGCATATACCCCAACTAATTGTGGGCACTGCTCATTAACTATGTGGTATTCATGAGGTTGCATATATGAGGTCTCTTGTGCACTAATGGTGTAGAAGATCATGTCTTACCCTAGGACCATGAGATCCATCAAGGTTCCCCTAATGGGGTTGAAAGAGCTTGTGCACCGTCTGTCTTCAGTTCAAAACACTTGGGACCAAACATGTCATATATATGAAGTAGTAGCTAGTGGTGAAGGTTTTGTATACTGTTCCTGCATTTCAACATGTCTCTTTCTTTTATAGGGCTTTTGTACGTGATTGAGCTGAGATTTTGCTCTCTCTTGGTCTAAGGCGGTTGTGTTGCTTTTGCGTTATTTTGGTGTTTTGCTCTGGTACGAAGACATGTGTTTGAGAATAAAACAATGCCCTTCGTCGCGGGATTTTTTGTATTTTTGTCCTCACAAACCACGTCAAGAAAGCATGAGGGGATTCCTATAATATAATGCATCAAGTAGTCAATTCGTTTTGTTTTCTATCCCGAGAATTCTTTGTAGAAACCTCCATGTATATCTCAGTGATAGCGACATGGCAGGTGACAAGATGGAGAGAAACATGCAAAATACACTCTAGTATATACTTCTTTTCTCTTAATTGTTGGTTGCTCAATTTCATTTAATTTTATGTTTGACTGTCCCATTTGAACTATCTGTTCACCTCGACGCAAAAGTCTATATGTACAAAATGCATATACTAAAAAAATATGGTGCTCCTCTAAAAAAAATGTTGCTTCCTCCTCTAATTCATAAGGCTGGTCATAGTGGGAGTAACTTCACTAGTAACTAAGAGTCCAAGTCAGCAATTTTGCTTAGATGGCAATGATTTAATGAAGAGATAGATAGATTGAGTAACTAGCTATGTTACTGTAACATCACACATACCAAGGCAAAGTGTGTCTACAATCTAATTAATATGACATTGCATGTACCACACCTAAGTTACTTTCCACTATGAAGGTAATAGTAACTTAGACTAGTAACATATGCATGTTACTACTCTAAGTTACTCCCCACTATGACCAGCCTAATAAATATATAATAAATTAGCAGACACTTATTATGGATCAAAATAAATATATTATATGATTGCCTTATTTTGTATAAGTCTTAATTAATTTCTCCATATTCTGGAAACAAAATAAGAAGCTAGTAGCCTAAATTCCAACTAATTGTGGACACTGCTCATTAACTATGTGGCATTCATGAGGTTTGCATATGAGGTCTTTTGTGCACTAATGGTGTGGGATCATGTCTTGCCCTAGCTAGGGCCGTGAGATCCATCAAGGTCCCCCTAATGGGGGTTGAAAGAGCTTGTGCACCGACTGTCCTTAGTTCAGAACACTTGGGACCAAGCATGTCAGTTGTGTCTCTTTTATAACCAGAAAATAATCAGCTTTTCCAGCTTAATATATTGGTGGGGAGAAATATGAACTGGTAGCGGTAAGGTTGTGTATATATATAGTCCTAAATTTCAACATGGGTCTTTCTTTTCTAGGGATTTTGTACGTGATTGAGCCGAGAGTTTGCTCTCTCTCTTGGTCCAAGCTACCCTAGGAGGTTGTGCGGCTCTTGCGCTATATTTTGGTGTTTTGTTCTAGTTCAAAGACACGTGTTCAAGAAGAAAAAAACAATGCCTTGCACCAAACCGCGTCAAGAAAGCATGAGTGGATTCCTATACAAATGCATCAAGTAAATCATTTCATTTTGTTCTTGTCCGGAGAATCCTTTGCACAACTCCCTGTTTATCTTAGTGATAGAGCAATGGCAGGTGAGTTCGAGAGAAACGTGCAAAACAGACTCAAAGTTATAGTACAAAAATTCAGACTTATTATGAATGCGGAGGGAGTACTTCTTTTCTCTTAATTGTTGGTTGCTCAATTTCGTTTAATTCTATGTTTGACTATCCCATTTGAACTATCTGTTCACCTCGCGGCGCAAAAGTCTATTTCTACAAAATGCATATATGAAAAAAAAATATGGTGCTAGCAAGCACATGATAAGCTCAACCAGACCATTTAATTTTCCACGTAGGCTCCAGCGGGCAGCAGGCACGTACCTGGTGGTATGTTGCTGCATGCATTGATGTCCGGCCACCTCTCTGTCCTTCTTGCTTTGCTTGCTGCAAAGGGGTTGTGGAACATGGGACCAGAGGCAAAGCAGAGATGTTCCTCCATTGTTAGCTCTAATCACCAACCTCTCATTATATCTCCGTGTCAAGGATTTATTCTTAATCTAAACAAACAGTGGCACCTAACACGCTTAATTAGCCCCGTGCATACTATCTCACTGGCGCTACGCTAGCTGTGTGTGTTATTGAAGGAACAGACATACATAGGATAGGTATATATATGTATACTTTTCTAGTAAAGTGTACCTGCTTATCATCTCTCGCTTTTAGCTCTAAGCAACAACACACGCGCAGTTCCATGTTAAGGTTTATGCCTAGTCTGAACAGTGCTCACGCGTGCACGATCCTGGAGACTGGAGTCATGCATGATCCAACAGTATTTGCGGCCGACTTACTGCAATCCTAATTAGCATGGAACAACTAAGCCCACTAGTAAAAGGATTGAGAGCTTTAACAGTCAGTCGGTCAGTCTTAATCCACACCCACAATCGGAATCACCCTATATACCAAGCATCCGATTCGATGCGCGCAAATCCGCTCGGCAAACCCTATGGCCCTCGGCGGTAACAATCGGGTCGGCACCTGCTCCCCCAAACTCTCTCGGCATAAAAAAATTGCTCGGCATGTACTCCTTCCGTTTAAAAATATAAGATATTTTTGTTTTGTGAATCGAATGTATCTAAACGTTTTATAGTGTATATGTTCTTAAAGATTCGTCAGAGTAAACATATACACTAAAATGCGTTTAGATTCATTCATTTTACAAAATTAAAACGTCTTATATTTCTGAACGGAAGGAGTAGATGAAATAAAAAAATCTCCAAAAAAGACAAGCCTCCATTGTATTCAAACATGGTCTATCTAACCGTGTGACATCTCAGTGTCAACCTTGAGTTCCTTGTTGGTCTCTGATGATCACTAGTCAATGACTAGCTAGGCTCATGGACTTCTTTGGTGGTGCCGTGGTGGGGTGTCGGTGGGTCATACTCAGTACAGTGCATGGTAGCTAGGAGTGGGAATGCGACCTCCTCCTCCGGATGGATGCATGGATGGATCATCATCAGGTCAGGTCAGGTGGAGGCCGTCCAAACCCAACAACTTGCAGTTATGCTGTTTGATACAATTATTAATCGAAACCCAGCAATTTGTGGTTTTTTTTATCACGACAGTGGCGTGCCACCAAACCCCCCTAACAGTAGCTAGCCGGCTAGCTAGGCGCCTCTCGCTTTCCTCCTCCTCATCCACACGGCCTGCCTAACCGTTGCCAAGCAAAATTGTTTTCGAAGCAAATGCACATGAGCCTAGCGTCGACGAGGCATGCGTGTGGTCGTTTTTCGCTGCACAGGAAGAAAATGAGTACTAGTGTCGGTCGATTAGCTAGGAAGAAAATGAAGAAAATAAGCAAACTCCATAGTCTTCTGTTCGCCTCCGTGATGGGATTATTCCTGTGTTTTTTGTCCGGAAGCTGTAATTCAATTTTAGAAAGACAAAAATTGATGGTGGAACTGGTGGTACATTCCAAACAGGTGGATCGATGCAGTCATCGCGACTCCAGCATGGGGATCTCTGCACAAGATTCGCTCCGGCAGGAAAGATTCCGGTGCAATCAGCTGTCAGAGTTTTCGCCGCTGAATTTTTCCTACTATAGCATACTCCTCCTAGTACTTTTTTTTTAACAAAATACTCCTCCTACTTGACTGTACACTTCTACTAGTCACTATGCCCACCGCCGCTCCCAAAACGCAAAGTTTCTTCACATGACGAGACTGGCAAGGCTCTACTGTAAAAAAGAACATTGACCTGGTAGCAACACGATGTAAAAAAAAACGGCTGCTTAGGACAGATTAGGTCAGTAACTATTACTTTGTCATCTATGGAGATGTGTAGTCCAGCTTTGGAAAACTTGGGTTTTTTATAGGTTATTACTCCCTCCGTTTAAAATATAAAACATTAGACACTAAAAGTTGTCTAGATACATCTCATTCACAAACCTAAAACATCTTATATTTCTAAACGGAGTGAGTAGTTTGGAGGGTTCCGAGAAATGTGTACACTCCAGGTACGGAACATATGGTTTCCTATGTTCGACAATGACTTTCCACACACGACTCTCGGCTGCCAAACCTCCAAAATGCCAGCTTTCCGATACAGGCTGCTATTTGCATAACTAGCAGGGACTTGCCTCCAAAACAGACTCCGCACCACATGTGCAGGTCAGTGTAAACCATGGGAAATGAAGTCATGAACTAGCATCTTCCAGGTACTAAGATGTAGTTCCACGGAAACTATAGTACTCCCTCTGTCCAAAAATAGATGTCTTAGATTTGTCAAAAATTAGATGAATTTAGATACTATTTAGTATATAGGTTCATTTAAATTTTGACAAATTTAAGACATCTATTTTGGGACGGAGGGAGTACTGATTTTCCGAAAAGAAGTGGTTCAACTTTGCCCAAATACGCTTGTATCTATGCTTATTTAGATAAAGTTGAATCGAATATTTTGAAAATGGATGGAGTATTAGTTTTTGCAAGTAACTTTATTATTGGACACAGTAATTAATCTAAATAGACTGATCGGTCCTTCATATATTACAAGAATCTAGCACATTTATAAACCGTTGCGTTGAGACTCGACTATATCTTTCTAACCATCTCCAAGTAACCGGCGATAGAACAAATAATATTGCATTTAATTTTCACTAAAATTCCTTGCACGCTAGGTGCATACCGTCGTTATCCACCTCCATCTAAGCCGGTTTCCTTTTATTTCAGTTTGCTATCTAGCCGCAAGGAAGTGGGGTGGTGTGTGTGTGGGGGGTGGGGGGGGGGGGGTGTGGGGGGGTGGGGGGTGGGGACACCCCAAACCTTTACCTGGTTTGTAGTTATGGTCCTTTTTTGTTAGTTTTATTTATTCTTAGCGGCGATGTTTCGGTCATGGAGAAGACGTCGTGTGAAGTAGTGGTCTCTCGAGGATCAATCTTTCAACCTGCACTGCCCCCGACCCCGTTGAGAGCCCACTGCTTGAGGCCTCTCTGGCGGCACCGTCGTCCGAAGATGATGGAGGGGAGGCGCTGGAGTAGATATATAGTAGTAGTAGGATTTATGGTTGTTGACGTTGGGGGCTAGTTGCCCAATAGTTGGAGCAGAGCTCTAGATCGTGGCGGACAGATACATGGCGTCCTAGGGTTCTTCCTTCTCGCGTTCTTGTTCCTCTGGCTGGAGCAGGGGGTGGAGGGAAGGGTCACGTCTCTTGGAAGAAAATTGAGGTCTGTGGCTACCCTAAAGTGTGAAGGTGTTGTGCAGTGAAGGTTCCCATGGTCGTCCATGGATGCGAGGGGGGAGGCAATGCGGCGTGAAGTGATGTGTAGTGGAGACACTCTCGGACGACCGTGGAGGTGAGGGAGAGTGCAGAAGTGTCGTCTCTACGGGATGTAGTATAGAGATGTAGTTTAGAATGGACCAGGTAGAATGCTTTCAAAGTAGACGAGAATATATCAATTTAACTTGAAAAATGAAATTCCCAAGTCTTACCTATGCTAAGAAGTTGACTTCAAATATTGTAGCTAATTGTTGGTCGCAAATAAATTCACTTGCTCTCAAAAGGGAACTGCATTGGGTGTATTTTGTAAAGTAATATTGTCTGACTCAAATGTTCTTGGTGAGGGGAACACGTGATCATGTCATATACCCGCCTCTAGCTCATTTGACCGAGATACACGCTAATGCTTATAAGGCCTTGTAAGTTTACTTACAAATTTTTAAGCACCGGGACAGGCTGGAAAAGTCGTGGGGCTCCCTACAGTTTGTATAGAAGTACTTAGAAGCATGGCGTAATTTGCTTTATTATTTTACATTTTCTTCACTTTTACATATCTTTTGCAGAATGCAGTAGGCATACAATTGTTACTCCCTATATTCTACTGCTATTTATTGATTGTGTAACTATTGACGGTATCTTAGAATATCAGGATGTCGTGGGAATAACTGGAATATGATTTGAAAAATATAGACCCTACCTTGAAGATGAAATTTCGACGCACCATGGATGTTTAGCATATGCGAATGAGAGAGAAATTTCATGTTTGTGGCAACGCATGACATTCAACTACTACTACTAGTAGGTTTTATGGTTATTTCTCGGTTGGGTTATTTACCCCATAGTTAGGGTGGAGCTCTAGATCATGGCAGACAAATCCATGTCATCCTAGGGTTCTTCCTCCTCGTGTTGCTGCTCCTCTGGCCGGAGCAGGGCGTGGAGGGAAGGGTCACCGTCTCTTGGAATAAAATCAAGGTTTGTGGCTACCCTAAGGTGCGAAGGTGTTATGCAATGAAGCTTATCATGGCCGTCCATGAGGAAAGGGGGAGAGGCGACATGGCGTGACGTGTTATGCAATGGAGACACTCCTGGTCGTCCGTGGAGGTGAGGGGGAGTGGATAAGCTGTGTGGCATCTTCTGAATCACGAGAGTTGTGGTACTTCCCTCCTGAGTCTACCGGCACTAAAGATATCTCTCTTGCCAGCCTTGGGGGTGAGGGGAGAGAGTGGACCGCATCGTCGACTGCTACAGAGGGAGCCAGAGGTGGCAGAGGAGAAGCTCTTTGTTGCACTCTAAAAGGATACAACATGGCCAATCTAGCTACAACTTGCAAGATCTCTCGGAGTTCATCTTCAAGAGCTCTTTGATGGTTGGCTATTGTCCAACTGCTGAAATCCAAGGCTGAATGGAAGCCACTCCTTTCGTGGTCACCGGCTAGCACATGCCAAGTGTATAACCTCCAATCTGTTGTGCTAGATCAGAGGACCTATGTAGGAGATTATTATCGGGTATTCACTACCAAGTGGTTTGTCCCCGGTAGCGATAAGGTGCCTCACAATGGAGTCTTATTGTGGATGGAGAAGACCAAGGATGGGATTTCTTTCCTTTTTCTTGTTCTAGGGTCCTTTGTGTAAATTTTTAGTACTGCTTTTTAGGTTCTATCTTTCAAGGGTATGGTTGTAATCTGTCTCTATCGCTTATGAGTTGATGGAGCAATCAGGGGTATTCTAGACCACTTCCCTGTTTATTTATACTAGTTAGTTGGACAACCGATGATCAAGGTTTCCTGATCATGGAGCATTTATGCCACATGACAATGAGGTTATGATATTGATGAATGTCATGATGGGCATTACCCAATATAATTATTGCCACACGATCAAGTAACAAAGTTCATTTTTGCAATATTTAGATCGAAGTATTCTTTTCCTTTAACCATGAGATCATGCTTAATCACTGTCACCCGTGGCGGTTTAGACTGCATAAACCATCACACCATAATAGGGTGATCATAAATGTGTATGTTGGGTATTCTAAAGGGGCACTTAGAGGCGCATGCATTAAGATCGAGATTTGTTCTCCTGCATGATGGGAAGATACACTAGCCCTACTCGGTGAAATTACATTCATAAGCTCCGCAGCATGTGGCTACGTCACGGGGATGAAATATCACGGGAACGAGTAAAAGCTGCACTTGTCGGTAACGATATTGAACGAGGTATAATGATATCGATGATCAGATCTCGGACAAGTCAGGTATCGAAGTAACAAAGGGATCTGGACTCGGCGTTTATGATTCAAATGACATTGAAATCGTGGAATGCACATGGGTCATTATGGGCATCCCGATCTGGCTATTAATCATTGATATGAGAGGTTCCTCGATCATGTCTATGATGTTCCTGAATCATAGGGTAACGCTCTTAAGGGTTTGATGATGCTTGGAGGTCGTTTTAGATTTATCGAAATCATGGAAAGAGAGAAATGACAACATCGGAAGCGTTCCGAAAAGAACTGGAATTGTTCCGGGAGGTTCCAGTAGAGTTCGACATGAACCAAAAGGTGTTTCGGGTCAAGGAGAATTTAATAATATGTATTTTATATTAATTATTGGAATTAATATTAAAATAATATTTAAATTAAATTTTAATGGAGCAACTTTTCCTAATGGGCCAAATACTAGAGGGAAAAGGGCCAAAGAGGAAGCTACCGCTTGGGGAAGCGTCCCCGCCACCGCATGGGATAGGCGTAGGTGGGTGCCACCCCGCCGCCAGCCCCCCATGGGTTGTGCATGGGGCCCACCTGGCCCGCCCTCCTCCCCTTAGCGAGCGCCTCCTCCTACTTCTCCTTGGTTTAGTCCCACCCTGGGACTTTAAATAAGGTGGTGACCTATTTTCCCCTATATATAGATGTCTATATGGTAGGAAAAAATACACAACAAATATTTTCTAAGGCATTTTCCTTACACTATGTTTGGATGTAAGAATTCGACCTCGAAATCAGGGAATCTGGAATTCGGGGCCAGTTTCCGTTGTTTGGGTCGCGCTTTGAATCGCTCGCTGCAAAGTCTGACCAATTTCATGTCCCGCTCTCTCACGTGTAACGAGCCCTGCAAAAATTCTAAGGTTGCACCCTTGGAAACGCGTGGAAACGCGTGAGCACCCGTGCGTACCTGTTCATGAGAAAAAAATCGAGGCCTCACGGGAGCTCGACACGGTGGCCTTGCGGTAGCTCGACCGCGACCTGGAGGACCCACGACGACACCGGTATGGTACTCCCCATCCTCCTCTCTCTCTCCTCCCTTCTCCGTCATCCTCTCCCTCCCCACCTTCTCTTCCTAGGCTGGCTCAAGTGAGCTCCGTCCGTCCGCTGCCGCTCCCCAACCCACTAGTAACCCTAGATCGACTAGCTTGGGGACGGGAATGGTGGCATGGGTGAACACCAGCCGGAGGGGAACGGCGGCGGCAGCCTCTTCTCTAAACCTCCGCAAGCCGGCTTGGCCCAGGCCCTCCTTTTCCCATTGCAGCATTAGCTATTTCTATGCACATCCAAACTAGAATTGGAATCAGGTGTTACCCTTTTATTCTAATAGCAAATTCTATACACATCCAAACAAAAGAATTGAAATTGGAGTTCATTTCCTTTTGATTTTGGCTTTGGAATTTTTGATCCAATTCAATTCTGAGCTAAAATTCCTACATCCAAACACATTGTTAGGGAAATTCTCTCTCTTCTCTCTTGTAACCGTGGTCCCAAGTAAGGACTACACGCATGAGAGACTGCTTCGCTGCGGTACGATGTTGTGTTGTAGTGTTTCTAGCCAGAAGATCTACTTCCACATCCTGGCTGGATCAAGGATACCGGGAGTCATCATCAAGCACCAAACGTGTGCGATATCTCGGGTGTGCTACCACTTGTGGCGCCAGGAGTTAGCGTTCCAAAACCATGAGGTGACGTGTGAGGAGCTTCGCGACCTTGAGGTCGGTTCGAGTATGACTACATCATCCACGTGTTGGAGATATGCCCTAGAGGCAATAATAAAAGCAGTTATTATGATAAATGTTTACATTCATGCTATAATAGTATTGACCAGAAACATTAATACTTGTGTGATTTGTAAACTAAATTAGAGTCCCTAGTAAAGCCTCTTTATAATACTAGCTTGTTGATTAATAGATGATCGTGGTTTCTCGATCATGAACATTGAGATGTTGTTAATAACAAGATCATATCATTAGGAGAATGATATGATGGACATACTCCTATAGATAAGCGTAGCATAAAGATCAAGTCATTTTAATAGTTCGTTTGCTATAAGCTTTCTGATACATAGTAACCTAATTCCTTCGACCATGAGATCATGATAATCACCATCACTGGAAGGATGCTTTGATGACATCAAACACCACACCGTAACTGGGTGGCTATAAAGGTGGCATTGAGTATTCGAAAAGTATGGGTTGAGGCACATGGATCAAGAGTGGGATTTTTCCATCCATATGATGGATAGATATACTCTGGGCACTCTCGGTGGAATGTCATCCAATTAGCTTGCAAGCATGTGACTGGCTCACAAGGGATCACATATCACAGGAATGAGAAAAGAGTACTTATCGGTAACAAGGTTGAACTAGGTATGCAGAGATACCGACGATCAAAACCTCGGATAAGTAAACTATCGTGAGACAAAGGGAAATTGGTATCGTATGTAAGTGGTTCATTCGATCACAAATTAATCGTTGAAATATGTGGGAGCCATATGAATTTCCAGATTCCTCTATTGGTTATTGATCGGAGAAGTGTCTCGGTCATGTCCGCGTAATTCACGAACCGTAGGGAGACACACTTACGGGTTCGATGTTGTTTAGTAGATATGGAATTTTAGTAGGGATACCGAATGTTGTTCGGAGTCTCGGATGGGATCCGGGATATCACGAGGAGATCTGGAATGGTCCGGAGAATAAGATTCATATAAGGAAAGTCCTATTTTGGAGTTCGGGAAAGTTTCCGATGATTTCATCGGAGAGGTTCTAGAAGGATCTAGAAGGTTCACCGGTCCGGAAGGAGAATGGTCCATGAATGTGTCATGGGTATGTGGAATGATTCGATCATATCCAAGGTCACTTGGTGTTGGCATATGTAAGAGAGAAATAAAGCTCTAAATTGAAAGGCAAACGGGAAGTTTGAAAAGTCAAACTGGAACAATGGTTTCCTAGTGGGAGAAGAAACAAGTCCTTCTCTCAATCCAACTTGGGTTTGGGTTTGGATTCAAACCCACCCCTCCCAAGGCTGCCCCCTCTCATAAATAGAGGGGGAGGGCTACCCCAAAACAACACACAAGCCCTAGCCCCTCTCCACGAGCCGCCGCCGCTGCCGCCGCCGCCTCGCGCCGTAGCCGGTCCGTCGCCGCCGCCCTAGCCGCCGCCGACACCTCCTCCTCCTCCCGAATTTCTAAACCCTAGATTTCTGGGAAACCCTAATCCACCATAACTCGCATCCGGCTTAGGCGAAGCCCTGCGGGATCTTCCCTCTACTTCCGACACCACATCGTCGTGCTGCCGGAATCGTGAGGGGAGAACTACAACCTCCGTTGCCTGCTGGAACAAGGAAGAGGAAGGTCTTCATCGAGTACCGAACGTGTGACCGACTGCGGAAGCGCTCGGAACGCAGCGCCGGAAGGATCGTCTACGCGATCTTGAGATCGGCAAGTGTATGACTACATGACCCATGAGAATCTTCTCTCGTTAACCGCTTTGGATTCTTCGAGGGTGAGTGCTTCTATCGACTCGTTGCTACAATCTAGTAGATAGATCTTGGCTTGTTTGTGTGCATGCGGTAGAATTTTTTGTTTTCCATGCTACGAACCCCTACACCATGTTCATGCATGAGCGTTAAGCGCTTTCCGACTACAAGGGTATGTTACCGAAGTCTCTCTCTATTACAACATTACTCCTGGATAGATCTTGGGTATATGATGTTACGCTAGTTAGGATTTTTTTTGTTTTCTACTGCGAACCTCTTAACCACCATGGGAACCGACGCTAACCCTAGATCCATTTGAATTCGTAGCAGCAACGGGTAAATGCGACCACGAGTATGCCTGTGTGCGATGTGGAGAGGTTGTTGGAGAATAAGGATGGGCCGAGCAACTCCCCGTAGGGTCGAGGACCTTGGAGGTTGAGCGTGGCTGCCGCCGCGCTCTAGGTCGGGCTCGAGGTAGTTCTCTCATGCTCGCCCTCTTGTACGCTTCGTGGATGTTGCCAGATGCCACAGGGACACGCCTGTGGAGTTCGTGCTCCTCGCGCGCTCCTCCCCTTGAGACGGTTGCTTAGAGAGGGAGGGGTAAGACGGGGATAGAAAGAGAAGAGAAGAGTGAGGAAGAATCAAGAAGGGCTTACCCGCATGCGGCGGCCCTGAAAGGATATAGATGCCGCCTAGAGGGGTGAATAGGCGGTTTAAAACTTTTCTGAGAGTGGCTCAACAAAGGTGGAATTAAACTAGCGTTTACTTTGTTAAGCACAAAACCTAGAACAACTAGGGTTCACCTATTTGCACCAACAACTTATGCTAAGCAATACAAGCAACTATGTGATAGCAAGATATATACTTCAAGCACGAAGGCTATCACAAAGTAAAGTGCATAAATAAGAGCTCGGATATAGAGATAACCGAGGCACGCGTAGACGACGATATTTTACCGAGTTCCTCCCAACATGGAGTACGTCTCGTTTGGAGAGGGGGTGGTATAAAACCACCAATGCCACAAGAGGCCTCCCTTTTTCTCCTGTGAATCTCACCCCAACGGGATCTATCCACACTTCCACTATCGGTGCGCTTGTCGATGGCAATCTGGAACCTCTCACAAGGTTGGGGCACTTCTCCACAACTCAATTGGAGGCTCCCAACAAACAAGCTTGGGGAAAACTCCACAACTTAATTGGAGGCCCCAAGTAATCCAAGAACCTACAAAACCACCAAACCGTCTAGGGTTCCAAGAACCCAAGAGTAAAAAGCTTCTCACCTTTCACTCAAACGAATCCGCACCAAGAACTCAAACCGACGCACCAAATGCAAGGCAAGAACACAGGAAGTGCTCAAATCCTTCTATCACAAATTACACCAAAGCTACAAAATCTTGTGGGGGAATAAGATAGGAAGAACAATGGAGGAAATCCACAAAATACTCCAAGATCTAGATCCCAAGATGTTCCCCTCACTTAGAGGAGAGATTGATTGGTGGGATTGTAGATCTAGATCTCCTCTTTAAAATCCCTAAAGTATATGCAATAATCAAGGGAGGGATTGAAGGATAGCAAGCTCAAGAGGGTCAAGAATGGAGGAGAAAGCTTATTAAACTCGAGCTATGTCCATTGGGGAAGTAGTGCCGTTTTTATAGGCCCACAGATTTCTGACAGTTTTTTGCCCGTTGGGGACCTATCAGACCGGAGACTCTGGTGTGCAGACCGGAGACTCCGGTCTACACTGGAGATTCTGGCCAACCTCCAGACCAGCCTCTAGACCACCTATCAGACTGTCCCAGCGCCTTTGGGAACCAAGTGGACCGGAGACTCCGGTCTAGCCACATCGGAGACTCCGGTCTGAAGCATGGACCGGACACTCCGGTCAGTCTCCGTACCTTCCTTCGGACCATCCATCAGACTATCCCAGGCTAAATTATGGAGCCCCCTCCAGGGACTCCTGGGGAAACTACGGACCACACCGCAGACTCCGGTCCACGTAGACCGGAGACTCCGGTCTGGACCAAATAAGAGGCAAACTTCAAATGGCGATATCTAGAGTTTGGAAACTCCGATTGACCCGAAACCAATTTTGTTGGAAAGAGGACAACAAGATCTACCCAACAAAATATTGTATACCACCAAGATAGAACATTTCATGTATTATAATGTGAGATACCTCTCTTGTGAAATCGGAAAACCTCAAAGATAAAAAAAAATGATATAAAAGGGAAATCCGTTTTTGATGAACTAGAGCTTGTTATGAATATTACCACAAGCTATAGAACCTCACATGTATAAGATCCAAATAACAACCAAAAAAGAATGATGCTAAGTATGCAAAGGTTTGAGATCTCTCTGATAAATATGATCGAGTTACTCACTCGAGAGCCCCTCTTGATAGTACGGTTATCTATCCTATAAATAGGTCTCCCCAACTAACACCACGAGACCGGTAAGAAGGAAACCCTATCAATATCATGTAGGGGTTTGTAGCATGGAAAACAAAAAATTATACCGCATGCACACAAACAAGACAAGATCTACCTACTAGATTGTAGCAACGAGTCAATTAGAGTACTCACCCTCGAAGATTCCAAAGCGGTTAACGAGAGCAAATTCTCGTGCGTGATGTAGTCGTACACTTGACGATCTCAAGATCGCGTAGACGATCCTTCCGGCGCTGCGTTCTGGCAGTGTTTCCACAGTCAGTCACACATTCGGTACTCGATGAAGACCTTCCTCTCCCTTGTTCCAAGGGCAGTAGAGGTTGTAGTTCTCCCCTCGCTATCCCGGTAGCACGACGGCGTGGTGTCGGAAGTAGAGGGAAAATCATGCAGGGCTTCGCCTAAGCCGGAGAAGGTTATGGTGGATCTAGGGTTTCCGACGATCGAGGTTTAAAGGGCCGGAGAGGAGGAGGCGTAGCCGGCGGCGACGGCGGCGCTTGAGGCGGCGGCAGCGGCGCAAGGTGGGGAGGGGTGGTATTGTGTGGTCTTGGGGTAGCCCCTCCCCTCTATTTATGAGAGGGAGGGCAGCTTGGGAGAGGGGAGTTTGAATCCTTCCCCAACTCCCTCTCCTAGTTAGATTGTGGTGGAGGGAAAGAAGGATTATTTCCTTCCTCCACTAGGAAATCATTGTTCCAGTTTGACTTTTCAAACCTGCCTTTCAACTTTCAATTTAGAGCTTTATTTCTCTCTTGCAAATGTCCAACCAAGTGACCTAGGACATGATCCAATCATTCCACTTAACCATGACACATTCATGTACCATTCTTCTTCCGGTCCGGTGAATCTTCTAGACCCTTCTAGAACCTCTCAGATGAAAACATCGAAATCATTCCCGAACTCCGGAATCGGACTTTCCTTATATGAATCTTATTCTTCGGACCATTTCGGATCTCCTCGTGATATCCCGGATCCCATCCGAGACTCCGAACAACATTCGGTCTCCCTACTTACATTCCATATCTACTAAACAACGTCGAATCCTTAAGTGTGTCTCCCTACGGTTCGTGAATTATGCGGACATGACCAAGACACTTCTCCGATCAATAACCAATAGAGGAATCTGGAAATTCATATGGCTCCCACATATTTCTTTGATTACTTTGCGATCGAATGAACCACTTACATACGATACCAATTTCCCTTTGTCTCGCGATAGTTTACTTATCCGAGGTTTGATCATCGGTATCTCTGCATACCTAGTTCAACCTCGTTACCGATAAGTACTCTTTTCTCGCTCCCATGATATGTGATCCCTTATGAGCCAGTCACATGCTTGCAAGCTAATTGGATGACATTCCACCGAGAGGGCCCAGAGTATATCTATCCGTCATATGGATGGACAAATCCCACTCTTGATCCATGTGCCTCAACACATACTTTCCGAACACTCAATGTCACCTTTATAGCCACCCAGTTACGGTGTGGTGTTTGATGTCATCAAAGCATCATTCTGGTGATGGTGATTAGCATGATCTCATGGTCAAAGGAATTAGGTTACTATGTATCAGAAATCTTATAGAAAACGAACTATTGAAATGACTTGATCTTTATGCTACGCTTATCTATAGGAGTATGTCCATCACACCATTCTTCTAATGAAATGATCTTGTTGTTAATAACATCTCAATGTTCATGATCGGCAAACCACGATCATCTATCAACCAACAATCTAGTATTACAAAGAGGCTTTACTAGGGACTCTAATTTAGTTTACAAATCACACGAGTATTAATGTTTCTGGTTAATACTATTATAGCATGAATGTAAACATTTATCATAAACACAAATATATAATAATAACCACTTTTATTATTGCCTCTAGGGCATATCTCCAACAGTCTCCCACTTGCACTAGAGTCAACTAATCTAGATTACATGGTAATATATCGAACACCCATGATGTTTTGGTGTTGGTCATGTTTTGCCCTCGGGAGAGTTTTAGTCAACGGATCCGCCACATTCAGATATGTGTGTACTTTGCAAATCTTTATGTCACCATCTTGGACATGCTCTCAAATAACATGAAAACGTAGCTTGATATGCTTTAGCTTCTTGTGTGACCTTGGTTCTTGCGCATTGGCTATGGCGCCCATGTTATCACAGTAGATAGACATTGGGTCCATCGCACTGGGAACCACACCGAGCTCTGTAATGAACTCTTTCATCCATATCGCCTCTTGTGAAGCCTCTGAAGCAGCTTTGCTTTGCATTCCTCCAGCTAACTGCTTTGCTTTGCACTCCTCCAGTTGAAGATCTCTCCACAACGCTTTGCTTTGCACTCCTCCAGCTAACTGCTGTACCATTCAAAATAAACATGTATCCAGATTGAGATTTAGAGTCATCCGGATTGGTGTTCCAACTAGCATCGGTGTAATCATTAACAACGAGATGTTCATCACCTCCATAAGAAAAAACCATATCCTTAGTTCTTCTCAAGTACTTAAGGATGTTTTTGACCGATGTCCAATGATCCACTACTGGATCACTTTGATATTTGCTAGTCAAACTAATAGCATATGAAATGTCGGGTCTAGTACATAGCATGACATACATGATAGATCCTATGGCTGAGGCATAGGGAGTCTTACTCATCTTTTCTATATCTTCTGTCGTAGCAGGACTTTGAGTTTTACTCAAGGTCGTATTGGGCAACATGGGCAAGAACCCTTTCTTGCTATCTTCCATTCCAAACCTCTTTAGAACTTTGTCCAAATATGTACTCTGTGACAATGATATTAGGTGTCTTAATCTATCTCTAAAAATCTTTATGCCTAATATGTGTCAGTACCCTGAAGACAACCCATGACACATCTTCAGTTATCCAACGGTTCAGAGTGAAGCGGACGAGGAGAGTCTCATCTACGGCTGTCATATTTCTGGATGATTATTTTTATTAAAACAGTTGTATTACAACCTGTAACAGAACACGTCTTATAGCCGACTCTGGCTTGAATGGAAAGTAAGAAAGTAACTACCTAATACTTAGTTTCCTTAGTTGTAGCTCTGTTCTCGTCAACCACCTCGTCGGCGATTGTCAGACTGCTTAACTCCATCACTATCAAAAACAAATTCCCTATGCCGGTTATAGAGGATCTTCTGGATGAATTACAAGGAGCCACCATTTTCAGCAAACTTGACCTTCGATCTGGTTATCATCAGATACGCATGAACACTGCTGATATTCCCAAAACAGCATTCAAGACACACATGGGCCATTATGAGTACACAGTTATGCCTTTTGGGCTCACCAATGCACCAACTACATTCCAGAATCTGATGAACAATATATTCAAAGCACATTTGAGAAAGTTTATCTTAGTATTCTTTGATGACATTCTCATTTACAGCAAGAATTTTCCTGAACATCTGAATCACCTGAGAATTACTCTGCAGATCCTTCACCAACATACCCTCTTTGTCAAGCTGTCCACGTGTTCTTTTGCCACTACCCAGGTAGAATATTTGGGTCATGTCATCTCTGCCCAAGGAGTTGCTACAAAACCACAGAATATTGAAGCGATTACCAACTGGCCGACTCCAAAATCTGTCAGCAAACTCAGAGGATTCCTTGGTCTCACTGGTTATTATAGAAGATTTGTCAAGCAATATGGACAAATCTGCAGACCTCTTCATGATCTTCTTAAAAAGAATGCTTTTGTCTGGACATAGGAACATACAAATGCATTTGAAAAATTAAAGACCACTATGACCACTTGTCCTGTACTGGCCTCCCTGATTTTTCTAAACCATTCATCTTAGAGACAGATGCTTGTGGGACAGGTATTGGAGTTGTGCTGATGCAGGCTGGTAGACCACTAGCATATTTCAGCAAATGCCTGGGGGTGAAAGCTGCAGCACAATATGTCTATGAGAAAGAAGCCTTGGCCATTCTAGAGGCACTCAAGAAATGGAGGCACTACCTTCTGGGTAACCCACTCATTATTAAAACTGATCAGCAGAGCCTCAGATTCATGACCACACAAAAACTCACTGATGGTATACAGCACAAACTTCTCCTTAAACTGCTGGAATTTGATTATACTATTGAATACAAAAAGGCAAGGAAAACATTGCAGCTGATGCCTTATCTAGAAGAGATTCCCACTGTCATGCCATTACTGTTTGTGTACCTAAGTGGATGGAAGATGTGAAACTGAGCTATGTACAAGATGCTGATAGTGGTAAACTCCTCCAGAAAATGGCTAAAGATGTGGCAGATCCACCACAATACAGTATTAAAGATGGCATCATCAAACATGGTTCCAAAATTTATGTAGGAGCAGCTACAAATCTGAGACTTACATTGTTGGATACTTTTCACAGCTCTGCTATAGGTGGTCACTCAGGAGCAAAAGCTACATATCAAAGAATCAAGAAGATTTTCTGTTGGCCCCATTTGAAACAAATGGTGGAAAAGTTTGTGCCTGAATGCCCAACTTGCCAACTGGTTAAAGTTCCTCATACAGCTCTAGCTGGTCTCTTACAACCACTTCCAATTCCAGGTACTCCCTGGTCCTGTCTCAGTATGGATTTTATTGAAGCTTTACCCAAATCCAATGGGAAAGAAGTCATTCTTGTGGTGGTGGACAGACTGACAAAGTATGCACACTTCATTGCAATATCTCACCCTTATTCTGTGGAACAAATAGTGGACATATTTATGGACAATATTGTGAGACTTCATGGAGTTCCTCTGGAGATCGTCTCTGATCGTGACAGGATCTTTACCAGCACACTATACAAGCATATTTTCCGAGCTCTTCGTGTTGCTCTTAAGTTCAGTACAGCTTACCATCCCCAAACTGATGGCCAGACTGAACGAGTAAACCAATGCTTGGAAGCTTACCTACGCAGCATGGTGTTCCAGGAGCCCAAACAGTGGACTAAATGGCTACCTACAGCAGAGTGGTGGTACAACACTTCATACCACTCCTCTCTGAAAATGACCCCATTTGAGGCATTATACCACTATCCTCCTCCAACAGTGGGTGAATTTGACTTAACCAAAGAAACATGCCCTGCAGCTACCTTGACAGTTACAGCCAGGGAGCATATGATTCAGAAACTGAAGGAAAATCTTTTGGCAGCTCAAAATAGAATGAAGGTTTATGCTGATCAACATCGCACTGATAAGCAATATCATGTGGGTGATATGGTTTACATCAGGATCCAACCATACCGACAGAACGCCTTCGGCATTCGTGGCTCCCTCAAGCTCCGTTCTAAGTACTACGGGCCATTCAAGATTACAGAGCAAGTTGGGGAGGTCTCTTACCGTCTGCACCTGCCTGATTCAACAACCATTCATCCAGTGTTCCACATCAGTCAACTCAAAAAACATGTCGGCCCAAATGCAATACCACTACCCAATGTACCCTTCGTAACAGCAGAAGGCAAGATCAAGACAGCACCACTAGCAATTCTAGACGAGCGCATTATACAACGCCAGAAGACGCCTGTCAAACAGTTGCTCATCCATTGGGAGAGCCTGGGCCCAGAAGACGCCACCTGGGAAGATCTTCGCTTCATTCAGACTCAGTTTCCGTCCTTTCAGCCTTGAGGACAAGGTCTATCTCCAGGAGGCGGCATTGTCAGTACCCTGAAGACAACCCATGACACATCTTCAGTTATCCAACGGTTCAGAGTGAAGCGGACGAGGAGAGTCTCATCTACGGTTGTCATATTTCTGGATGCATTTATTATTTTTATTAAAACAGTTGTATTACAACCTGTAACAGAACACGTCTTATAGCCGACTCTGGCTTGAATGGAAAGTAACAAAAGTAACTACCTAATACTTAGTTTCCTTAGCTGTAGCTCTGTTCTCGTCAACCACCTCGCTGGCGATCGTCAGATCCCGACCAACTACCCCTGAGATCAATCCAAAATCCCCAAAAACTATCCAGCCCAAATCCTTGGGGCACTACAATATGTAAGTTGCTTCGCCAAGATCTTTCATTGAAAAACTATTATTCAAATAATCCTTGACACTGTTAAGAAGGTCTACATCATTCCCAAAACAATATGTTAGGAATGCTACAGAGCTCCCACTCACTTTCTTGTAAATACAAGCTTCTCCATAAGTTTGTATAAAACCAAAACTTTTGATTACCTTATCAAAATGTTGATTCCAACTCTAGGATGCTTGCTTCAATCCATAAATGGACCGTTGAAGTTTGCATACCTTGTTAGCATCTTTAGGATCGACAAAACCTTTGGGTTGTACCATATACAACTCTTCATCAATGTCTCCATTGAGGAACACCGTTTTGACATCCATCTGCCATATCTCGTAATCATAATATGCAGCGACTGCTAACAAAATCCTCACAGACTTTAGCTTTGCTACCGGTGAGAAAGTCTCATCATAGTCAACTCCTTGAATTTGTCGAAACCCTTTTGCGACAAGTCGAGCTTTATAGACAGTAACATTACCATCAGCATCTATTTTCTTCCTGAAAATCCATTTGTTCTCGACAGCCTTCCGGCCATCCGGTAAGTCCACCAAAGTCCATACTTAGTTTTCGTACATGGATCCAATCTTGGATTTCATGGCTTCTTGCCATTTATTGGAATCTGGGCTCATCATCGCTTCCTCATATGTCGCAGGGTCATCGTTGTTGTCCACCAACATGAAACTCATAACGGGATCATACCAATCAGGAGTGGTACAAGTTCTCGTTGACCTAGAGGTTCCGTAGTAACTTCAACCGAAGTTTCATGATCAACATCATTAGCTTCCTCTCTTATCGGTGTAGGCGCCATAGGAACTACTTCCGGTGCTGCGCTACTCTCAAGTCCGAGAGAAGGTTCAACAACCTCGTCGAGTTCTACTTTCCTTCCAGTCACTTCTTTTGAGAGAAACTCCTTCTCTAGAAAGGATCCATTCTTAGCAACGAAGATTTTGCCCTTGAATCTATGATAGAAGGTATACCCAATAGTTTCCTTCGGGTATCCTACGAAGACGCATTTTTCCGCTTTCGGTTCAAGCTTGTCGGGCTGTAACTTCTTTACACAAGCTTCACAACCCTAAACTTTAAGGAACGACAATTTAGGTTTCATATGGTGCCCTATTTAAAGTGAATGCGGCTATTTCTAATGCATAAGTCCAAAACGATAGCGGTAAATCTATAAGTGACATCATAGAACGAACCATATCTAAGAGAGTTCGATTACGACGTTCAGACACACCATTAGGCTGTGGTGTTCTTGGCGGTGTCAATTGTGAAAGTATTCTGAATTTCTTTAAATGCTCGCCAAACTTGTAACTTAGATATTCACCTCCATGATCAGATCGTAGAAACTTAATCTTCTTGTTACGTTGATTCTCTACTTCACTTTGAAATTCCTCAAACTTTTCGAAAGTTTAGGACTTATGTTTCATGAAATAGATATACCCATATCTACTAAAGTAATCCGTGAAAGTAAGAACATAATGATAACCACCGCACGATGCTACACTCATTGGGCCACATACATCGGTATGTATGATTTCCAATAAGTCTGTAGCTCGCTCCATCATACCAGAAAATGGAGTCTTAGTCATTTTACCCATCAGACATGCTTCGCATCTTTCAAGTGATTCGAAATCAAGTGATTCAAGAAGTCCATCGGAATGGAGTTTCTTCATACGCTTCACTCCAATGTTACCAAGACGACAGTGCCACATATAGGTCGAGTTATCGCTCAATTTCAAACATTTAGCTTCAATGTTATTAATATGTGTATTACTACAATCGAGATTCAACAAGAATAGACCATCTATCATAGGTGCATGTGCATAAAACATATTACTCTTATAAATCGAACAACCATTATTCTCGGATTTAAACAAGTAACCGTCTCGTAATAAACATGATCCGGATATAATGTTCATGCTCAACGTAGGCACCAAATAACAATTATTTAAGTATAAAACTAATCCCGATGGTAGATGAAGAGGTAGTGTGCCGACCGCGATCACATCAACCTTTGATCCATTTCCAACGCGCATCGTCACCTCGTTCTTCCCTAGTTTCCGTCTATTCTACATCACCTGTTTCAAGTTACAAATATGAGCAACCGAACCAGTATCAAATACCCAGGCACTACTACGAGTACTAGTGAGATACACATCAATAACATGTATATCAGATATACCTTTCTTCTTGATGTTGCCGTTCTTCAAATCTGCCAAGTACTTAGGGCAATTCCGCTTCCAGTGACCTTCTCCCTTGCAGTAAAAGCACTCAGTATCAGGCTTAGGCCCAGCCTTGGTCTTCTTTGCCGGCGCGATAACTTTCTTACCGCCCTTCTTGAAGTTTTCCTTTTTCTTAGACTTGCCTTACTTCTTGAATTTGGTGGTCTTATTGACCATCAACACTTGGTGCTCTTTCTTGATCTCCACTTCCGCAGACTTTAACATCGAGAAGAGTTCGGGCAACGACTTGTCCATATTTTGCATATTGTAGTTCATCACAAAGTTCTTGTAACTTGGTGGTAGTGATTGGGGGAAACAGTGAATCCCCAAAGCATTAGGAATCACCATACCCAAGCTTTGGACCTTACTTGCGTGCCCAGACATCTTAAGCACGTGCTCACTGACGGAGCTGCCCTCTTCCATCTTGCAGTTAAAGAACTTTTCAGAAGCCTCATAACTCTCAACTGTCGCGTGAGCCTCAAATATCATTTTGAGTTTACGGACAAAATCATGTGGGTCATGGTTCTCAAACCTTTTCTTAAGCTCCAATTCCAAACCATACAAGATAGCACACTGAACTGTGGAGTACTAATTCTTTCGAGTGAGGAAAACATTCTTCACCTCATCGGTAACATCAGCTGCAGGTGGATCACCTAGCGGTGCATGCAGCACATAGGTAAAATTACCAGCTATGAGGACAATCCTCAAGTTGTGTAGCCAATCCACGAAGTTGCTTCCATTGTTTTTCAACTTTTATTTCTCTAGGAATGCAATTAAATTGATGGTAGGGGCCACCATTGATCTACAACATATTTGCAATAGTTTATACTAAGTTTATGACAAATTGAGTTCTAATTAATAGTTAAATTAATCTAGGTGAACTCCTACCCAAAACAACATCCCTCACGTTGTTTTAGTGATCACACGAACCAAATCCACCACATCAAAACCGATCATCACGAGAGATGATGTAGCTTCAATGGCGAACAATCAACATTTTCATCATATCTACTATATGACTCATGCTTTACCTTTCGGTGATCCGTGTTCCGAGACCATGTCTTTACATACTAGGCTCGTCAAGATCAAACCTTAGCTTCTGCATGAGCAAATCTGGCTTGCTCCCGTTGTATACACTCGCAGAATCTAACACACTCGATCATCACGTGGTGCTTCGTAAAAACGAGCTTTAGCAACGGTGCCTACTAAGGATGAACACTTTATAATTTGATATTTTGTGAGAGGGATCATCTTATAATGCTACCGCTGCGAACTAAGCAATACAAGATGCATAAAAGTATTAACATCACATGCAATTCGTAATATGTGATATGATATGGCCTTTCTTCTTGTGCTTCCGATCTCCATCTTCAAGCACGAACATGATCTCCATCATCACCGGCATGGAGTCAAGGTCAATGGCACCACTCCATGGTTGTCGTCCACCAGCATCAACTATTACAACTAATTTGAATAATAGACACACGGGTCTTAACGCAATTAAAAGACAACCATATGGCTCCTGCCGGTTGCCGACTTACAATAAGGAACATTGCATACATTATATACAATCACAATCATGGCCATATCACATCACAGCACACCCCTGCAAAAACAAGTTATACGCCTCTAGTTTTCTTTGCATATTTTACGTGGTTTGGGGCTTTCAATAAGTGTCGTTCTAAATTACGAACAAGAACCACAAAGTTGATGCTTGAACTATCAAGTGCCCGTTGTAAATTGAATCTATACTATGATGTGAGAGACAGACCATTGTGTTCTACTCGTGCAATAGATCTACAAGAACCACAAAGTTGATGCTTGAACTATCAAGTGCCACTTATGCAATACAAGGTGCATGTTAAGCGTGGAGCAAGTCTCATGAACAATGCCATGTAAGGTTAGCCCGGGCCGCTTCATCCCATCATACCGTAAGATGCAAAGTACACAAAAAGCAATTGATAATAAAACCACCACCGCCCACAATGACCATTGTGTTCTACTCGTGCAATAGATCTACATATATACACGGCTCTGAAACCACTGTAGGGGTTCGTAGCATGGAAAACAAAAAAATTCTACTGCATGCACACAAACAAGTCAAGATTTATCTACTAGATTGTAGCAACGAGTCGATTAGAGTACTCACCCTCGAAGATTCCAAAGCGGTTAACGAGAGCAGATTCTCGTGGGTGATGTAGTCGTACACTTGCCGATCCCAAGATCACATAGACGATCCTTCCAGTGCTGTGTTTCGGCAACGCTCCGGCAGTCGGTGTCGTGGGAATGGTCACGGCAGATGCTGCAATCGGCAGCGAGTAGTAGAACGAGGGGCAAGGGCGGCCAATCATCTGCGGTGCGAGATGAGGGCGGAGACACAGGGTTTTACCCAGGTTCGGCCCCCCGGAGGGTAAAGACCTACTCCTGCTAGATTGTATTATGGAGGTGGTACAATGGGCGAGCTCGATGGCTAGGCGGCGAATCGCTTGGATGTCTGATGGAACGTATCTCTACACGCCCCGCAGGGAGGTTTATATAGGCTCACCTCCCCTAGGGTTTACATATCTCAACCGAATCAGTTAAGGCTTCGGTGCTTGTTTAACCTAATCCGACTGGGCCTATCTACTCGCCTGGGCCTTCAGCTTCCAGTCGCTTGGATCCACGCCGGGCTTTGATCCAGTCGCCGTCTTGCAGGCCCACTCGCCAGTTCTTTGGGCCAGTCGGAAACGTCCTGCTGAGTATACCCCGGTAGGTACATCCCCATCAGTAGTCCCCGAGGCCGTCGTCGATTGGGCATAGGTGACTGCTAGCAGTCGGAGTATGCGGCTTCAGAGTAGGCATCCAGTCGAATCGTCGGTGGGCTCCTGTATATAGGAAAAACTTGTCATTCTGTTCGCAGCTTTGGCGAGTCGAGTCGGCGAATCGCTGTTCGCAGCGAGTAGGTCGGTAAGCCGAGTGGCTGAAGTTGGACCGTTAAGTGTGGTCAAACTAGCCGTTGCGGTAATCCAACGGTAACTTTTGGCGTAATCATCGTGTAGTAACGGCCTCCTGATTTGGCGGGTAACAACCGCTATATAAGGGGAATGGCAGGCGATCAGAGAGCTATCTTCTCGCCATTCTCTCCGACTGCACGCATTCTCGCCTTCCTTCGCTTCGCGATCTAGCCGACCCGAAATCCTCCGACCCCCACAAAGTCCTCCGCCATGGCCCTGTCCACCGAACCCTGGGGGAGGTCCAAATGTACAAGGGCGCAACTGGCGTCCTTCGAGGAGGCCGGGATCCTGCGCGCTGGCTGCTGGCGCATCCCCGCGGCCGGAGAGGTGATCCCGAGCCCGCGCGAGGGGGAATTCATCTGCTTCACCAGTCACCTGGAGCGGGGACTGGGATTCCCTACGTCCTTGTTCTTCCGGCGGTTCTGCGCTTACTACGGGATCCAGCCGTCGAATCTGGGTCCCCATAGCATCGAGCAGCTCGCCATCTTTGTGGCGTTCTGCGAGTGCTACTTGGGCTGCCGGCCCTACTTCCCTCTTTGGCAAGATCTGTTCCATGGACGGATCAGCCGCGAGGAGGCGGGCGGCCCAATGCTCGCCGCGGGTGGCCTAACCTTCCAGCTGAAGTCGAAGGCCTCATTCTTCGACCTGATGCTGCCCGCCAAGGCAGCGAGCTACTGGAAGAAGTCGTGGTTCTACGTCGCCGAGGCGACTCCGGAAGGCGAGACGGTGATTCCGCGGTACTCCGCCAACCGGTCCGAGCCGCGCCGCCTTCAAATCGGCAAGCTTCCCAGCGACCAGCGGATGGTCGTTGACGAGATGCTTCAGACCATCCGCGGTCTGAAGAAGAAGGGCCTCCAGACGATAAACCTGTACAACTGCTGGCTCGAGCAGCGAATCGTCCCGCTGGCCCAGCGCGAGCACTACATGTACCAGTACACCGGCCGGGACGACCCGACAAAGTCTAGCCTGGCCGAGTGGAGGCTCGATGACTACACCGCGGCCCTGAAGAAAATCACCCAAGCGGTGTACTTGGACGCTCAAGCTGGGGTCGCCCCCTATACCGCGAAGCGCTCAGCCCAACGGTAATCACTTCGTATCATTCGCAGTCACAGTCCTTTTGCAGTCGCGGTCATACTAACTTCATCTTGCCTTTGTTGCAGCTGTTCCAAGTGGTGGAGGGGTGGCTTCCGCCTTCGGATGATGAGAATTCGAGCTCGTCCGTCCAGGACATGGGCGAGTCGCCCGCCAGGAGCGACGAAAGTGACAACGATGACGGGTCCGAGGAAGAAGCTGCCCCGCTGGCCCGCAAGACCCGCGGGCAACGTCAGCGCGAGCTCGAGGCGAGCAAGAGCCTCAAGCGCCATGATGATGAAGAAGGACTTCCGGAGACGACCTCGCGCCGCCAGGCTACTCCGTCAAAGAAGAAGAGGAAGGAGAAGGAGGCGAAGGCCCCTCCAAGAAGGAAGACGAAGCCGATGAGGCCGGCCTCGCCACCACACTCGGCAAGCAGTTCTGACGCCCCCAGCCCTACCAAGGGCGAGGCTCCACCGGCGGCAGCTGCGCTGGCCACGGCCACCGTTGAGGCACCACTGGCTTCGATGCCCCCGCCATTCGCCCCAGTCTCTGTGCTGGGGGACGCTCCGGCTGTAGCAGCCTCGCCTCGCAAGGAAACTCCTGCTGAAGAAGTTCCTGGGGCTCCTGTTGCGGCTTCAACGACGAAAAAGCCGTCCGTGTCTTGGGCACGAGACGTCCTGGAGATGGGGCTCAGCAGCCGACTGGGCCCTGAACTGGAGAAGCCGGCTGGCCTCCGCACGGGGCTGCGCTTCATTCCAGTCGCCAAGTGAGTTTGCTCACCTATCTTTGTCTTCCATAGTAACTCGAATTATCTTGCTTACGCGATTGATTTACAGGACCGGAGTGAAGAAGATGGGCCACCCGACCGTGGCTAAGGTACCATCCGTCGTCGGCGAGGAGGATCCTTCCCGTAAGCGGAAGGCGGACGAGGTCGTCGAGCCTACGGATGGTGGCAAGAAGGCCAAGGGCGATGATGTCGTTACGATCTCCGACGACACGGCAATCGCGCCAATCGAGCCCGCACCAGAGGCGGCTGCATCCACGAAGGAGGGCGCTCCCCTGCCCAGTGCGGCCGAGCCGACCTCCTTTGGTGCGAGTGCCTCCATCGCAACGTTCCCGCGCTTCATGACTTCGCCATAGAGCCGTGCGCATGGGGTCGCCGACGTGGAAGTCGAGCAGCTTCGTGGGCACACGCCAGCTCTCCTCCCGTCCGTGGACGCGATTCAGCTTCATGGCATGCTTGGCGCAGCCATCCAGGTATGTCCAGTCCCCGAGGATCAGGTCGGTGTATTGCAGCGCGCTGATCCTTTTAATGTGTAGCCGCTGTTTTTCGCGTCCAGTCCCCGAGTGCGCACTCGCTGAATTTCAGCAGGTGGGCACTTAGGAGTTTTTGGTTGCCAGGCCCCGAGTGCGCACTCGCTGAATTTCAGCGGGTGGGCACTTAGGAATTTTTGGTTGCCAGTCCCCGAGTGCGCACTCGCTGAATTTCAGCGGGTGGGCACTTAGGAATTTTTGGTTGCCAGTCCCCGAGTGCGCACTCGCTGAATTTCAGTGGGTGGGCACTTAGGAGTTTTTGGTTGCCAGTCCCCGAGTGCGCACTCGCTGAATTTCAGCGGGTGGGCACTTAGGATGTGCTTTGACTAACTGTTTGGGTGATGTGCAGGGTCTGCAGCGTGAATCGGCTAACCGGTTGGCCGCGAGGCGCCGCGCGGAGAAGGAGCTGGCCACTGTCCAGGAGGCGAACAAGGTGCTTCAGGCGGTTGCCGCAAAGGCGGAGGAAGCCCGCCAGGGTCTTGTCCCAGCGGGTGAACTGGCGGCAGCTCAATCTGCATTGGGCTCGGCGGACAAGCGAATCGCTGAGCTTGAGCGCGAACTGAAGGAGGCGAAGGAGGAAGCGACCTCAGCTGACGGGCGGGCCAAAGCCACTATTTCCGCCACCGCGGAGGATCGTAAGGTGTTCGACGCCCTTGTTGCTGGTCTTCAGGATGACTATATTGCGCTTCAATGCTTCATCACGGATCTCTCCCGCCCCTTGATTGGTGAGTGTGTCCGCTTCTGCAAATAACGTGTGTTCTGTTGTGATACTCGATGTACTTATTGATTTCTTCCATTCGCAGGTCGCATCCTTGATAACACGGAAGAAGCGAATTCGTTTGACGCGCGACAGTGCGTGTCCATGCTCGTGGACTCGGCGACGTTGTCGGCGACGTGTATCCGCGCCTACCTCCAGGAGATATCTCCCACAGAAGTAATCCCAAGCGACCTCGTCGAGGTGTGGAAGTACTTGGAGAAGGCGCCCGCGGTCGTTGAATTCATGTCGCGATCGGCGTTTCGGCGCGGAGCGGCAACAGCACTTAGCCTTGGGCTTGCTCACTTTCCGGAGGACTTCGACATCGACAACGTGACGAGTGGCTACCCGTCGTCGACCGGCGCAGTGGATCTGTCTGAGGTGCTTAAGTTGACGGACCGCGCTGCGATGTACTCCGAGCGTGTCTGGGCAATGGGCGACCTCCTTCCGTACCAGGAGACGGTCGTCGCGCCCAACGACCCCGAGCCGCAGCACCTGGACTTCAAGGTCGAGCAGCCCTTCCGCGCGGCGATGGCGGGTGAGCTGACGTCGTACCCGTCCAACCCTTACACGCCATTCATCCGTAGTCGCCAGGGTGCTGGCGAGTCGTCGACTGCAGAATAGGATAGTTTGCCCTGGGGCATTAGTAACAAGTCCGCCGCTTAGGCGTATTTTGTAATGTGAAACAATGCTACATGCTAACGAATGAGACGCCGTGTCTATTTTGTGATTTGGCATGTGTTATGTGATTGATGTTTTGAACGAGTCCCCGAGCGCGTCCGCCCTTTTGTGGGGTTTACCTCGTGTCTGATTTGTTTATGGTTTTTGAATGTTTTGTTATTGTGGTCGACTCGCCCGGACTCGAAGAGCCAGTCGCCAGGCGACTCCCTTGAGCGCTCTGTACTTCACCGTTTTCCCTTGCGCGAACGGGGTCGGGTGGCCGAGTTCCCGAGCGTGGTACTTGGTTGTTCTAGGCGCGACTCGAGGGTAGGTGAGGACTTGGCGCGTTGGTTTAAGCGCATCACTCCTGCCTGACCCGTGGGGTCAGTTGCATGGCGAGTCCTGGGCATGCTCTCATACTTGGCGTTTTCCCAAGCCGCTCGCGCTGAACTGGTCGTCAGTCCCCGAGCGTGGTACGTGGTTGTTCGAGTCGCTATGTCGAGGATACGGAGGGTCATGGTCGCTGTGAGAAGCGAAGGCAGTTTGTCTTGGCTCGTAGAGCCAGTCGGGCTAGGCGACTCCAATGGGGCTCCGGGTAGGCATTTTTCGTGGACGATGCAAAACCTGAGGTAATTCAGTGCTTCCGCATCGCACTACTTGGCCGTGCTGATCGCTTTACCAAAGGTTGACTTCTGCGATTAGCTTGACGCTGTTATTACGAGTGCGAGTGGCATAAGACATGGAGAGTAAACGCAATTTGCGGTAACCAATTCTTTTTATTTCATAGCGACTGGAGAGTACATATGTGGCGTTCTAGGAATAGAACTTCCGTAGGAGGTTTACATTCCATGGTCGCTTGACGTCAAGTTTGCCGTCCCCGCGGACGTCGGTGAGGTAGTAGGCATCGTTGCCGAGTACACGGCCGATGGCGAATGGTCCCTCCCATGGAGGGGAAAGCTTGTGCATGCCCTTCTTGTCCTGGATGAGACGCAGCACCAGGTCGCCTTCTTGGAAGGTGCGAGTTTTCACCCGCCGGCTGTGGTAGCAGCGGAGTCCTTGTTGGTAGATGGCGGTGCGCGAGCGAGCTAGGTCGCGTGCCTCGTCGAGTTGATCGACTCCATCCTGTCGTGCGAGTTCGTTCGCAGCTTCCGTGTAGTGGACGACCCTTGGCGAGTCGTGCTCAAGGTCGGTGGGCATGACTGCCTCGGCGCCGTACACCATGAAGAAGGGGGTGAATCCTGTCGACCTGTTGACCGAGGTGCGGATTCCCCAGATGACGGAGGGTAGCTCCTCGACCTAGCACCCGGCGGTGCGCTCGAGTGGTACTTGGAGTCACGGCTTCAGGCCGTGGAGGATGCTCTGATTGGCCCGTTCTGCCTGGCCGTTGGACTCCGGGTGGGCGACTGATGCGAGATCGAGCCGGATGTGGTGCTCTTCGCAGAATTCGGCCATGGCTCCTTTGGCGAAGTTGGTGCCGTTGTCCGTGATGATGCTGTTGGGGAACCCGTAGCGATATATGAGTTCGCGTAGGAATTTAGTGGCGGTCTTCCCGTCGCATTTCCGGACTGGCTTGGCCTCCACCCACTTTGTGAATTTGTCGACTGCGACCAGGAGGTGGGTGTAGCCGGAGGGAGCCTTCTTGAAGGGGCCCACCATATCCATGCCCCATACGGCGAATGGCCAGGTGATGGGGATTGTCTTCAGTGCCGAGCTCGGCACGTGCGTCTGGTTGGCGTATTTCTGGCATCCGGCGCACCGCTGGACGATGTCGACAGCGTCGGCGTGGGCGGTTGGCCAGTAAAAGCCGTGCCGCATAACCTTGGCGACCAGTGAAGCGGGAGACGGTTGGCATAAGCCAGTCGGTGATGGACAGTTGGTGTAAGACGCAGGGAGTCGGTGAAGCCGCCAGTTGCACGAGTATCCGAGCGCGGAACTAGCCGAGTCCCCGAGCGGGGCGAGTGGCAAGGTCGAGCGACCGGCAAGTGCCGAATCCTAGAGCGTGGCGAGTGGCGAGGTCGAGCGACCGGCAAGTGTCGAGTCCCCAAGCACGCCGAGTGGCGAGGTCGGGCAACCGGCGAGTGGCGCTGTCTGTAGCGCGGCGATTGGCGAGGTCGAGCGACCGGCGTGTGCCGAGTCCCCCGAGTGTGTTGTGTATGCGATGGCGAGTGTACGCGTCGGCGAGTCCCCGAGCGTGGAGAGTATGCGAGTGGAGAGTCCGCGGTGGCGAGTCAACGAGGGCGAGCCGCGGTCGTGGAACCACGTGTACACGCAGCATGCCTAGGAGTAGTCCCCGAGGCTCGAGTTGGCTTGGAGAGGCGACTTGAGGCTCTTTAGAGATGCATATTCTAAAAATAGTAGTGGTTGCTGCCGAGCATGGCGAGTCCGTGATGGTTGCGAGTCCGCGAGGGGAGAGTTCCCGAGTGTGGCGAGTCCATGAGGGGAGAGTCCCTGAGTGTGGCGAGTCCGCGAGGGGAGAGTCTCCAAGTGTGGCGAGTTCGCGATGATTGCGAGTCCGCGAGGGGAGAGTCCCGGAGTGTGGCGAGTCCGCGATGATTGCGAGTCCGCGAGGGGAATGTCCCCGAGTATGGCGAGTCCGCGAGGGGAGAGTCCCCGAGTGTGGCGAGTCCGCGATGATTGCGAGTCCACGAGGGAAGAGTCCCCGAGTGTGGCGAGTCCGCGATGATTGCGAGTCCGCGAGGGGAAAGTCCCCGAGTATGGCGAGTCCGCGAGGGGAGAGTCCCCGAGTGTGGCGAGTTCGCGATGATTGCGAGTCCGCGAGGGGAGAGTCCCCGAGTGTGGCGAGTCCGCGATGATTGCGAGTCCGCGATGATGTTGATTGCGCTATTTTTGTTAGCGAGTCTCTCGTCTTGGCCCGGGGGGCCAGTCGCATGGCGACTCCAAAGATGGCTCTCGGCTTGGCGTTCTTCCTGGACGATCCGAGGCTCGGGTTGCGAGTCCTCGTCCGCAGTACTTGGCCATGCGAGTCGCGCTGTCTAAGGTTGAGGAGGACATGGTGCTGTTTGTGTAGCACTGCCATTTGTCTTGGCCCGGAAGGCCAGTCGAGCAAGGCGACTCCAATGATGGCTCTCGGTTAGCGTTTTTCGTGGACGATTTGAGGCTCGGTTTGCGAGACCTCGTCCGCACTACTTGGCCATTGCGAGTCGCTCTTTCAAAGGTTGACAAAGGCGAATAGATTTTTCCCGGGGGAAGAGACACCCAGTGGTGAGTCCATGCAGCATCGCATGCGACCCTCTCTGGCGACTCGAACGATGAAGGTCCCTTAGTAGGCGCGGTGTACGCATTTGGCGTAGCGGACAGGGTCGCACGGCATTTAGCCAAAAAAGTCCACGCGGCGGACAAGGAGTCGACGCGGTGGACGGAGGTCACGCTATGGCGATGTCGACGCGGCGGACACGGGGTCAACGCGGCGGACGTATGGTCATGCTTTGGCGAAGTTGACGCGGGGTCGACGCGGCAGACGGAGTTCGCGCTACGGCGAAGTCGACGCGGCGGACACGGGGTCGACGCGACGGACGGATATCGCGCTATGGCGAAGTCGACGCGGCGGACACGGGGTCGACGCGACGGACGGATATCGCGCTATGGCGAAGTCGACGCGGCGGACACATGGTCGACGCGGCGGACAGAGCTCACACTATGGAGAAGTCGACGTAGCGGACCGCGAAGGCGAGGTCGCGATGGCGATCCCGCGGCAGGCGAGTTCCCGAGCCTAGCTAGTCCGCGTTTAAGCGTGTCCGCGTTTAGGCAAGTTCCGGAGCATGGCAAGTCGACGAGCCGGTAGATTGGAGAGTCGGACATGGACGAGGCCGTGAGAGGCGAGGTCGCGATGGCGATCCCGCAGCAGGCGAGTCCGATCAGACCATTGGTCGGACGGAGTCACGTAGCGGAGCTAATCGTGACAATGAATGGGTCGACCGTACGTCCAATAGTGTCGACGTATTCCATTCCACTTCGTTGTAGATTGATTTTTCTTGCATTCGTACATACAAAACAATTAGAGTCAGGATATAATATAATAATTAGGAAAAAGCTTAAGTAGAGAGACATTATTTCATGCTGATCGGGTGCATGTATCGCATGGATCTGATCCTATTTTTCTTTGATCCAAATCGATAGGAGTGCCTTGGAACTTGATAGTTGCACATTGCTGCGAGTCCCGATGCAACCGGCCATATTGGCATGTAATACAGGTCAGGACATACCTTGTTGTGGCTTCAGCACCCGTAGAGAATATTTGTGCACAGTATATGTTTCATAGTACGGGGATCAGGTATAAACAAAATAATCGATTGACGTAAGTACTCGAGAGAGAGACAGAATCGGAATAAAAACTTAGCTGATCAATCGATCGTGCGTGCTCGTCAATCGTCACCAGCGTGCACTGATTACGCGTAGACGGCTTCCCATCGAATCGGCCGTGGCGGCCGCACTACCTGGCAGATTGGATCTGACCGATCGGCCTCCAATTCTAGAGCCTCCAAATAGCGGTTTTTGAACAGCACGTATGGTGGTGCGATCTGGCTGCCGGCGACGATAAGGGATCCCGCCCGGATTATCACCCTCCAAGCATCGCTTGACCCACGGTGGGCGCCACTGTCGTGGGAATGGTCACGGCAGATGCTGCAATCGGCAGCGAGTAGTAGAACGAGGGGCAAGGGCGGCCAGCCATCTGCGGTACGAGATGAGGGCGGAGACACAGGGTTTTACCCAGGTTCGGCCCCCCGGAGGGTAAAGACCTACTCCTGCTAGATTGTATTATGGAGGTGGTACAATGAGCGAGCTCGATGGCTAGGCGGCGAGTCGCTTGGATGTCTGATGGAACGTATCTCTACACGCCCCACAGGGAGGTTTATATAGGCTCACCTCCCCTAGGGTTTACATATCTCAACCGAATTAGTTAAGGCTTCGGTGCTTGTTTAACCTAATCCGACTGGGCCTATCTACTCGTCTGGGCCTTCAGCTTCCAGTCGCTTGGATCCACGCCGGGCTTTGATCCAGTCGCCGTCTTGCAGGCCCACTCGCCAGTTCTTTGGGCCAGTCGAAAACGTCCTGCTGAGTATACCCCGGTAGGTACATCCCCATCAGTCGGTCACACATTCGATACTCGATAAAAACCTTCCTCTCCCTTGTTCCAGCAGACAGCGGAGGTTGTAGTTCTCCCCTCACGATTTCGGCAGCATGACGGCGTGGTGTCAGAAGTAGAGGGAAAATCCTGTAGGGATTTTCCTAAGCCGGAGCATATTATGATGGGTCTAGGGTTCCCGGCGATCTAGATTTAGAGGGCCAGAGAGGAGGAGGCGTAGCCGGCGGTGGAGCTTGAGGCGGCGACGGCGGCGCAAGGTGGGGAGGGGTGGTATTGTGTGGTCTTGGGGCAGGCCCTCCCCTCTATTTATGAGAGGGAGGGCATCTTGGGAGAGGGGAGTTTGAATCCTTCCCCAACTCCCTCTCCTAGTTAGATTGTGGTGGAGGGAAAGAAGGATTTTTTCCTTCCTCCACTAGGAAACCATTGTTCTAGTTTGACTTTTTAAACCTACCTTTTGACTTTCAATCTAGAGCTTTATTTCTCTCTTGCAAATGTCCAACCAAGTGACCTAGGACATGATCCAGTCATTCCACTTAACCATGACACATTCATGTACCATTCCCCTTCTAGTCCGGTGAATCTTCTAGGCCCTTCTAGAACCTCTCCGATGAAAACATCGAAATCATTCCCGAACTCTGGAATCGGACTTTCCTTATATGAATCTTATTCTTCGGACCATTCTGGATCTCCTCGTGATATCTCGGATCCCATCCGAGACTCCGAACAACATTCGATCTCCCTACTACATTCCATATCTACTAAACAACATCGAATCCTTAAGTGTGTCTCCCTACGGTTCGTGAATTATGCGGACATGACCGAGACACTTATCTAATAAATAACCAATAGAGGAATCTTGAAATTCATATGGCTCCCACATATTTCTATGATTACTTTGCGATCAAATGAACCACTTACATACGATACCAATTTCCATTTGTCTCGCGATAGTTTACTTATCCGAGGTTTGATCGTCGGTATCTCTGCATACCTAGTTTAACCTCGTTACCGATAAGTACTCTTTTATCGTTCCCATGATATGTGATCCCTTGTGAGCCAGTCACATGCTTGCAAGCTAATTGGATGACATTCCACCGAGAGGGACCAGAGTATATCTATCTGTCATATGGATGGACAAATCCCACTCTTGATCCATGTGCCTCAACCCATACTTTCCGAATACTCAATGCCACCTTTATAGCCACCCAGTTACGATGTGGTGTTTGATGTCATCAAAGCATCCTTCCGGCGATGGTGATTAGCATGATCTCATGGTCGAAGGAATTAGGTTAGTATGTATCAGAAAGGTTATAGCAAACAAACTATCGAAATGACTTGATCTTTAGGCTACGCTTATCTATAGGAGTATGTCCATCACACCATTCTCCTAATGACATGATCTTGTTGCTAATAACATCTCAATGTTCATGATCGAGAAACCACGATGATCTATCAACCAACAAGCTAGTATTACAAAGAGGCTTTACTAGGGACTCTAATTTTGTTTACAAATCACACAAGTATTAATGTTTCCGATTAATACTATTATATCATGAATGTAAACATTTATCATAAAACAAAGATATAATAATAACCACTTTTATTATTGCCTCTAGGGCATATCTCCAACATATCATACCTTTGCCTTGCGCATATTCCACTTGATCTTGATGTAGACGATCTTGTCCTTCTCAAGATGGAACACCTTTATTGATTGCTCTCGCACACACTTGCTTTATGAAGACTTGCAAGTTGCTCCCCCATACGACATGGGGAAACCTTTACTTTAACCTTGTCTTCATCGATCCATGATCATCGAGGATGGCAAGCTTAAAGCATGATATCTTCTAGATATGGCACATCTTTAGCTTGCACAACATTACTTCTAACACCATTTGGATTATGTCTTGAAGATACATATGATGAACTATATCTTCTTATTCAAGACACCCTTGCAAAAGGCTCAACTCTCGCATGGCCAATCTGTGGATCACTCTTTGAACACCTTGGTCACCACTTGATCCTCTTCACTTTCTTCTTCTCCAAACCTTGAAGCCAACATATGGTTCAAGCATTGCCTATGGACAATTCCTACAAGTACAAATTGATACAAGCATTAGTCCATAGATATTATCATTAATTACCAAAACCACACATGGGGGTCCACATGTTCTTTCAAGCGCGGTCAATGCTTGGTTCGTCGGTGCTTGTCGTAGTCCTCCACCTAAAGCTCAGGCGGCTGGGCATGGGGAACCCTAGGCGGGTAGGGCTCGGCTTGTCGCCTCTCCTCGATGGCCGCCCTTCCATGGAGCATGCGGTGCCCATCTAGTGGTCCTCCAATGTGCCGACAATGAGGAAGAGATGCGGGAGGAGAGGTGAAAGGGCATGTATGCCCCCATGTGTGGTTTTGGTAATTAGTGATAATCTCTATGGACTAATGTGTAAATTGAGTTTCACTTGTAGGTTTGTTCATTGGCATCACTTGGAACATGTGTTGGTCTCAAGGTTGAAAGATGAAGAAATGTCCAAGGGCTTTGTGCCATTGGATTCATGAAGAAAGGAGGAGCTTGAAGGTTGATCAAGACAAGTGCAAAGAGTTGCATCATGATGGATCAACCTCAAGAAGGGATGAAGAAGGGCAAGCTCAAGATGCGCCATCTCTAGAAGATCTCATGCTTGAAGCTTGCCATCCTCATGATCATGGAGTGATCAAGACAAGTTCAAAGAAGAGGTTTCCCCATGGAGTATGGGAGAGAAATTTGCAAGTCTTCATCTTCATCAAGCAAGAGCAAACAAGAAAGGTGCTCCCACTATAGAAGAACAAGACGGTCTACATCAAGTTCAAGTGGGATGCTCAAGGCAAAGGTATGTTCTTGATAGGGCCTCTCTTTTGCCGGTCTCATGTTGTTAGTTGGGAGACCGGGTTTAGGATAGATAGCCGTACTATCAAGAGGGGCTCTCAAGCGGGTGTCTCGATTGCATCATTCGGAGAGAGCTCAAACCTTTGCATTCATAACATCATATTTCTTGGTTGTTATTTGGTTCTTGTCCATGAGAGGATCTAGAGCTTGTGGTCATCATCATAACAAGCTCTAGTTCATCGTCTAAGGATTTCCCTTGCATATCTTATTGAGGTTTTTAATCTTGCGAGTTTTCCAGCTCCACACCTTGGGGGATACTTCACATATATATTCATGGTATTTTCTCCCATGGAGTTTTGTTGGATTCTATTCGTTGTTATCTTTCCAACAAAACTGGTTTCATCTTGTTTGGAGTTCGGATGCAAAACTTATTGCATTTCTGGTTTCTGGAATTTCCATGACCGAAAGTTCCAGCTTCCCGTCGGAAGTTCCGCTAGGGCATTTTGCCGCCAGAAGTTCCGGTCACATTCAGTATTCTCTTTGTTTGGTTTGTTATATTTTACGGAATTTGGGCCGGAAGTTATAGCGGTAATACCGCCCCCACCGGACATTCCGGCCAGGGACCAAAAGTTCCGCTCAGGCCTAGTTCCCGCCGGAAGTACCGATTGAAAATTCGGCTCTTGTTCCACTCATGTTCAGTAACCTTCTGTTTTGGTTGTGTCTATTTGACGGAACTTCTGTCGGAACTTCCACCTGAAGTTCCGCTCCCACCGGAAGTTCCGGTGGACCGGCGAAAGTTTCGACCTGGTCTCGCATTTTCAGATTCTCGCATCGCAGTTTTTGACCGTTGGCCGTGTGCCACGGAACTTCCGGCCTCCCACCGAAAGTTCCGGCCAGGGTCGCGAATGCCCATAATGGGCAGATCTAGGAGCCCTTTAAAAGGGGCTCCTCCTCCCCTTCATGGGTACTAGCTTTTCTTCTTGGTTCTTGGCTTTCTCTCTCTCCTCCATTGTTGACCTTGAAGAAGCTTTCCCTCTCCCCTTTCCCTTCCTATGATTCTTGCATATTTTTGAGGGATTTGAGAGAGGAGATCTAGATATAAAATCCCCGAAGCTAAATCCCTTCTTTGTGAAGGAATCATTGGGATCTAGATCTTGGAGAGTTTTGTGTTCTCCTCTTTTGTTCTTCCTCCCTTATTCCCTAATAGCTTTTGTAGCATTGTTGGAATTTGGGATTGAAGGACTTTCCCTTGCATTTATTGCATTGGTTTCAGTTCTCCTCGGAGATTTGGCGAGTACAAGCTTGTGGGCTTGTTACTCTTGGGTTCTTGGAACCCTAGACGGTTGTGTGGTTGGATTGTTGACCTTTTGTGGTCTTGTAGACTTTTGTGGCTTTGTTGGCCTTTTGTGGCACTGTAGCCTTTTATGGCTTTGTTGTTGGGAGCCTCCAATTGAGTTGTGGAGTTAGCCCCAATGTTGTACGGGTTCGGTGAACGCCCTCAAGCGTCCCATAGTGGAGCGAGTGCCCGCCTTTTGTGGTGCGCACTCTGGAGAATAGGGTGAGCCTTTTGTGGCGTCGGTGAGTTGCGTGCTTCTGCATCCGGGGTGAGGCCTTGTGTGGCGTTGGGTGAGCATCGAGCCACCACACCTAGAGGTTAGCCATTTGTGGCGTTCGGAGAGCATTGCGCCATCGCACCTCTCCAATGGAGACGTAGCTTCTTTGGAAGTGAACTTCGGGAAACAAATCTTTGTCTCCGTGTTCATCGGTTATCTCTCAACCGAGCCTTTTACTTATGCACTTTACATTGTGATAGCCATCATGCTTGAAGTATTTATATCTTGCTATTACCTTGTTGCCTGTAGTGCTTAGCATAGGTTGTTGGTGCACTTAGGTGAACTTAGTGGCTAGGTTTTGTGCTCAATACATTAAATGTTAGTTTTATTCCGCATTTACTTGAGCCTTAACCGTAATAATTTTAAAAGCCTATTCACCCCCTCTAGGTGACGTCCATTGCACTTTCAAGAGGGACTAGTTGTGACACCCCCGGGATCAGGGCTAAACAAATCCCAGACCTCCGTCTGAAATAAGCTTAACCTTGAGCTCGAGAATATCCAATGAAGAATCAGTAACACGGCAGTGACCCTACGACACAAAAATTTATTACAGCAAGCTCATAACTGAGCAAAGAACCAAATTATTACAAGCAGAGGTCACTGACCATAAACACCAAACAACGGAAGGCAAATTATGCTACTAAGTATAGCAAACTTAACAAATGGCCTAAGAGGCCTCAAGCATAACGATGACGTCCCAGCCCATAGATTCCAGGCTACCGGCCGGGAACCCCAAGCTACTCGTCGATGTCGATGTTGTACGAAACTTGTCTTCAGGTGACCACTCACTCTGCCAAAAGTATCAACAAAGCAAGGGTGAGTACAGGGTGTACTCCGCAAGACTTATGGCTGGTGGAGTTGTTTTGCATAAAGCCATCTTTGTTTATAAAACAAGGGAGAGAAGAATCTCGTCTAATCGGAGTATTTTAAAAGGGGATAAGACAACGACATCTCTGAAAATATTGATTATCATCTTTATATCCACCAAGTCATCATCATCTGAAACTTATCTAGGATCACCCCCTCGTACCCAAGAGGAAGCATCCTTAATCACACAATGATATGCAAAGTTTTACGATTAGGTTATACTTCTCTATGATCTTAGAATCTAGTCACCAAGTCGTTCATAACCGTGAACACGACTTTTCGAAAAGATTATTACCCTGTAGGGGTGTACAACTTTACCCACACGTACTAACCGACTCTTAATGCCAGAATCATTAGCCCTCTTCCTTGGAAGGTCGGTAGAGGATGGTTAGACACGACCTTTACCTTGCTTTCGCCAAGACCACGAGTCACACAATAAGTATGGTTCTGCCGTAACGGGTCAAATCCTGAAGCCGGTACTTAAAGATGTGAGGCGAGGTTGGTTTACTAGGGGCGCCATCAACCCCAAGCAACCGCGGCCATGCTTACCTACCTGTTATGAATGCACCTTCACGTGACAAGTCTTTTAAAAGGTTTTCTATGCATATGTCGAATGGAACGCCGAACTATGTGACTCATGGAATGTACTAGGCAAGTTAGTTAGTCATGAGGTTGTCCAGGCTCTGTGTGGTTGTACGCTCGTCTTGGTTCCAAAGGCAAGAACTCGGTTCCTAGTGGTGGCGAGCATGGGAGTAGAAAAAACACATCCCACCGTGGCCTCCCATACAAGCCTTAGAATGTTTAACTTATATCACCTCTGATATCATCTCATCACGTTCTCCTATCATACTACATTCTCTGCATCTGATACATCATCTGGATGAACCAACACTGACAGCTATGCATGGCTAAGCAAGACATAGATATAAGCTCTAGTAGTGCACACAAGCCAAACCTAGTTATGCTAGGAGCAGTGGATCAGGTAATATAAGCTCAAAGGGAGTAATGCAATAAATAGGATACTCTATCTATCGATAAAAGACCATAGTAGAATCGTATGCATCATGGCAGGAATTGAGATGCTTTCGAAATCATAGGATTATATCATGGTGGGGCTATGCTTGCCTTTGCCTGTTGATAACCAATAAGCAGATCTTCAGGAGCCTTGTACTTGACTTTATTACAGTTGGTCAAGTATTTATCTTCGATCATCAATGGTCTTGATCTCGGTCTTCGATCTCGATATCGATATCGTATTCTAGCGGGAAGAACCAAATCATCGAAAAGAAAGGGGAAACATTCAACACATGGCATCGATGCAATGCTCAAGCAAGTATGATGATATGACAAGTTGATTAGTACTGAAATGTAACCCTAATACATGTTCGGCAATTTAATCGGGGTTCCGAGGGGTATAAACCGTAACTTGGGGAAACTCCGGATGTATATGAGAGGGGTTGGTTTGTTCTTCTAAATAAACTTGTTATGAAAGTTGTTGGTCAATGCATGATTATAGCTTAGATAGATAGTTCTCATTTTTCTGAACATTTTGATATATTATTTGTATTTTCTGAATTACAGATTAAAAGTTATTGCATTTACAATGTTTAAATCATTTTCTGGAATTATAAAAAGGAATTACTGTGTCAAGCTGTCATCAGCAGAGGGGGTGGGATGTTTCTCACTAGGGCTTGGGCTACCCCCAGTCACCAACGACTGGGCCCCGGGGCTAGGTCAACTGGCCACGCTAGCCAAGCGGGGCAACACCCACGTGACTGCCACGCAGGCGCCACGTCGACACCACGTGGGCTCGCCGGAGACACGTCGGCCGACGGTGGTTGGCGGCGCTAGAGGACGAGCGGGCTAGCGCGGAGGGTTGCGTTCGAATGAGCGAGATGCAACAGACCAAAAAGTGGCGGCGCTGCTAGGAAAGGGTCACCGGGGACGGCGGCACGACGAGGAGCAGCGACGACAGCGACATGTAGTCACGGCGACGGTGATACGGAGAGGGAGAGAGGCAGTGGAGAGGTTCTTTTGAACCATGATCTCGCCAGGATCGCTGTGGTGGTGTCGAGGAGGCAAGGGGAGGCCGGACAGCGTCGACAAAGGTGGCGGCCGGAGGCAGGGATGACACCGTCGATTGCGGTGGTTACGGGTGCCCCTCCTCGATTCCTTCAGCGTGGAAGTAGAGGACGATGAGGCGAAGCTCCATGTATGCTTGGTTGGTCTTGGGGTGCGGCGAAGCGGCGGCGATTCCTCGGTGGTCGTCGGTTAGGGTTTCAGCGGGAAGAGGAACGAGAGAGATAGGGATCCTGGGGAAGGATGAGAGGCAGAGGGGAAGATAGAGACAGCAACGGGGTCCTTATCCTCCTCTCCGGGGGCGGCGGCGAGCGCGAATCGCTGCGCAGCGGTCGACGGCGGCGTCGGCGACACGCAGCAGCTTGTTGTTGTGAGCGAAGATGACGACGGGGAAGAGGCCGAAGCGGTACGGGCTAAGTTGGGCCGGCTGCGGGGAAGTTTGCGGGTCTGCTGCTACTAGAAGCTCTGGGCGGCAGATAGAGGGGGAGGAAGAGATGGGCTACGACCCAGAGAGAGATTGTTTTTCTTTTCTGAAATTCTTTTCTATTTCTGTTTTGTTTCTCTCTTTTGTAATTGCATTTTCAAATCTGTTTTGCATCATTCAAAAATATCAGAAGCTTTCATAGAATATAGGAAATAGTGTGGGGCCCTTTTATACAATTTGGGCTCCACTTTATTTTGTGATTTTTTTAAATATTTCAAAACCATTTGAATGCTTTTAGGGAGAGAGGGAAAGATTAGGGTTTAGAGTTTTATACTTTAACCTTCTTTAATGCACAATTTTAAATATGATGCTCATGCAATGCACAATCAAACCCTAATTAAGGATTAGCTAAAACTAGGGTGTTACAGCTCTATCCCCCTTACGAGAATCTCGACCCAAGATTCCAAAGGTAGGAAGAGAGATAGAGAGAGAAATAAAGAGGGTCACTCTAAAGATAAGGGGGAAGCACACTAAACGACACATAGAGTATCTCATGGTCAACTCATGGATGGAGTGTTCAGAAACAACTCTGAGATGACAAACATGAAATCAAGGTAACAGAGGAAACAAGGGGAGATGGTTTCAAGCTGTTAGATAACTGGTCTTCATAAGGATTGAGACCATGGAACTCAGAAGGTTTAAGCTTCTGAAGAGGAAGGTTTCAATGGAAAGAACGTGACCACAGACTTCGATAGAGTACCTCTACTAAATGGATTAAGTAGAGATTTCTGATTGCGAAGATATGGATCTACAAAACCAAGCTATTGAACTACTTTTGAAACAGTGGGGGTCAGTCATTCATTCAACAGAAGGCTTAAGATAGAGAGGTGTTTTGGCGGAGAGGACTCGTAAGAGTCACAAGGAACATGTACCAAGAGAAACTATTGATTACCAAAATCATTGTCCCTCTTAAAACATGGTTGGGAAAACGAAGGAAACTCTTTATTCATCCAGGTCTATCAGAATCTTTGCCAAAGATCATGATATCACTTTACACCACTGAGATGAATTGGTAAGAAGATTCCTAATAACACGAGAAGAAAGAAATTTCATTCTCAGACTTCAATTACTTAGCACAACAGTGGTTGCCAACATAAAGGGTCTGTAGGATCGGCCGAGAAACATTTAGCAACACTACTTTAAATGTTCTCCTCGATGTTCGGGAGATCAAACATCAAGTAAAGGTCAGACTTTGGGTACAAATGAAACCATAAGAACAACTCCTATAATAAATCATAGAAGAAGCCTCATGAGAGTGGTTGCTATTGCTGATTCAAGAAGTGGGACAAAGGTATTTTCAGATAAGTGTGTCAACCATTTCATCATTCTTGCCAGATTTACCAAGAGACCTATGTCAAAACCTTGAGGAACACCAACCATCATTGCTGCTTGAGATTCAACTTTGGTTAGATGAAATGATACTTTAGACTCAGCATGTCCGAATAGAAAGTTTGCAACATTTACACAGAGGTAAAGTTACTAGATTCTCAAGATATGGACTATAGTGTTAGGCTCCACAAGATGAGCTAGATTGTTAGACCCATGTATTTACAACTTGTCGGAAGAGAACTGCATACATATAAAGTACTAACAATAAAACACACATGTATCCTTAAGGGACGGAGATAACTCTGCTCGAGTTCACGATGACATCTTTCAATAGTTGCACGTGAACCAGAGAAGGTTACTACTAACATCCAGAACACATACTTTGAGATGACTCAAAGACGGTTCTCGATTTTTTCCAATATTAATGCCAATTGTTCCATATAAATCTAGTCTAACATGGAAAGGATAAAAATTTCATTGATGGGCTCAACAACAAACTTATCGAGATACTCCAAGAAGATAGACTCATATGTTGTTTGAACAAAGCAAAATACTGGTCATAGCAAAGGACACGAAGATGTACTCAAGTGAAACATCACAAGTAGAAACACCATCAAGATAGTCCTTGGAACTGAGTTTGATTTGACGATAACCCAAATCAAATCAAAAGTGGGAAAATAATATATCCATAAAGGAAATATTATCTTTCTTCAACACAAACAAAACTAGACATCCCTTTAAGAAGGAACAGAGTTGGATAGAACTTTTGTCTTACAACTCTCCAAGTTGTTGTTTAAGCTCAACCAACTAGTTCAGAGGTATCTAGTACATATCCTTGGAGAAAAGAGCATTTCAGAGAACTTGCTGGCTCAAGAACTTAACAACACGGTCATGTGGCGACATGGCGATACTTCTAGAAAGACGTTCAGAATATCACGAACCACCGATATGTCACTTAGTTCGAGAGGAAACTTGCTTGGTAAGGCAAGAAGACATAGTCTCGGAGCTTCGGCACGAGCCTAACTCTTTGACCGAAGAGAGTGCACCAGAATATTGGACTTGGTAGCACAATCAAACTTCGCTTAGTGATAGGATTAACCAATCACGCTAAGAATGACTCAAATGTCCTTAGAGTTCAAAATAATAATAATTGCTAAGAACTTAGATGGCCACATTATTACGCACACACATCATTCACGGGTGCATAAGCTCGAGGAAGGGTGGTTAAATATGTGTAAGAACATCACTTCATTAAGGGGTTATAAAACTCAGCACGACCTCTTAGTATAAAATAGTGTGATGCTTTAAGGTGGAACAGACAGAAGCTAATCAATGCTTCTTGATCTGCGGATTACAACACTTTGACCTGGTCCTAGATATGACGAGGTACTGGAGTTTGTTTCTCATAAACATCCCGAAATGGTTTGTCTTGACGAACCACAAGAGTATCTTGCATCAGAAGACACCAATGCACAGTTACTACTTGGCTACCAACTGGTAGACAAAGGTCGGAAAATAACAAGGAAGAAAGAACATGCTCAGGATAGAATCCCGAGATGTGTATGCACAGATTAACAATCTTCCGAAAACCAATGCAGAGAAGGAAAAGGTGTGGCAGAGTCTCGAATATAGATGCGAGACTCTCGAGGAGTACTCTTGTCGTGATCTATTTGGTTCCATTAAAGAACATCTGCCATAGCATGTGGTAGGGGAAGTCCTTAGTTGTCACAATTTTATCGCGACAAAGACCACAAGCTTGAAGGCTAGGGTTGTAGTACCAGCCATCCTGAGGTAATGTATGAATATTAACAACATGGGACAAAAAGAATGGATCTTGGGTTAAAGGCCAGCGTCATGTACAAGATTCACAACACCAGAATCCAACACAATCCGGGATCTTAGGTTCAAGTCCATGGGTTAAAACCCAAAGAGAAGAGTAACTACTACTTGACTGACTTAGCATACACTACAAGGTAATAATCACGAGGTAGCTTCCAAGAGAAGATAAGACTTCTGAAGTACCCAAACAAACAAACAAACAGGAGGCACATGAGGCGAAAGGAAACCTCGAAGCCTAGAACGGGATATTGTGGAACCATCAACATGATGTTGTGGCCCATAAGATAGAGAGATCATGATAGAAAGGAATCTCTCAGATGAAAAAGAGCAAGGGGAACAAGGGATACACAACACACACAACTCTAGAGAACTCAACACGTCAACTGGTTGAGAAACAACATGCTCAGAAGGCACCTAGGATTTGAATGACTAGAAGAGATATCAAAACTTTTCCAAAATCAACACCAGATAAGATAACCCAGAGCTAGAGAGAAACTGGATAAGGAGTAAACGAAGCATACTAGAGTTTTCGCAAATACTTTTCAGCTTTTAAAATAGATTTCACAAACACTAGACTCAACATCGACCAATAGCAAGGTTTTCCTACGGTCGGTACTCCTCTGATACCAAGACCTGTGACACCCCCGGGATCAGGGCTAAACAAATCCCAGACCTCCGTCTGAAATAAGCTTAACCTTGAGCTCGAGAATATCCAGTGAAGAATCGGTAACACGGTAGTGACCCTACGACACAAAAATATATTACATCAAGCTCATAACTGAGCAAAGAACCAAATTATTACAAGCAGAGGTCACTGACCACAAACATCAAACAACGGAAGGCAAATTATGCTATTAAGTATAGCAAACTTAACAAATGGCCTAAGAGGCCTGAAGCATAACGATGACGTCCCAGCCCATAGATTCCAGGCTGCCGGCCGGAAACCCCAAGCTACTCGTCGATGTCGATGTTGTACGAAACTTGTCTTCAGGTGAACACTTACTCTGCCAAAAGTATCAATAAAGCAAGGGTGAGTACATGGTGTACTCCGCAAGACTTATGGCTGGTGGAGTTGTTTTGCATAAAGTCATCTTTGTTTATAAAATAAGGGAGAGAAGAATCTCGTCTAATCAGAGTATTTTAAAAGGGGATAAGAGAGCGACATCTCCGAAAATATTGATTATCATCTTTATATCCACCAAGTCGTCGTCATCTGAACCCTATCTAGGATCACCCCCTCATACCTAAGAGGAAGCATCCTTAAGCACACGTTGATATGCCAAGTTTTACGATTAGGTTATAGTTCTCTATGATCTTAGAATCTGGTCACCAGTTGTTCATAACCGTGAACACGGCTTTTCGAAAAGATTATTACCCTGCAGGGGTGTACAACTTTACCCACATGTACTAACCGACTCTTAATGCCAGAATCATTAGCCCTCTTCCTTGGAAGGCCGACAGAGGGTGGTTAGACACGACCTTTACCTTGCTTTCACCGAGACCATGAGTCATGCAATAAGTATGGTTCCGCCGTAATGGGTCAAATCCCAAAGCCGATACTTAAAGATGTGAGGCGAGGTTGGTTTACCAGGGGCGCCATCAACCCCAAGCTACCGCGGCCACGCTTACCTACCTGTTATGAATGCACCTTCACCCGACAAATCTTTCAAAAGGTTTTCTATGCATATGTCGAATGTAACGCCGATCTATGTGACTCATGGAATCTACTAGGCAAGTTAGTTAGTCATGAGGTTGTCCAGGCCCTGTGTGGTTGTACGCTCGTCTTGGTTCCAAAGGCAAGAACTCGGTTCCTAGTGGTGGCGAGCATGGGACTAGAAAAACCACATCCCACCATGGCCTCCCATACAAACCTTAGCATGTTTAACTTATATCACCTCTGATATCATCTCATCATGTTCTCCTGTCATACTAGATTCTCTGCATCTGATACATCATCTGAATGAACCAGCACTGACAGCTATGCATGGCTAAGCAAGACACAGATATAAGCTCTAGCAGTGCACACAAGCCAAACCTAGTTATGCTAGGAGAAGTGGATCAAGTAATATAAGCTCAAAGGGAGTAATTCAATAGATAGGATACTCTATCTATCGATAAAAGACCATAGTAGAATCGTATGCATCATGGCAGGATTTGAGATGCTTTCGAAATTATAGGATTATATCATGGTGGGCTATGCTTGCCTTTGCCTATTGATAACCAATAAGCAGATCTTCGGGAGCCTTGTACTTGACTTGATTACACTGGTCAAGTATTGATCTTTGATCTTCAATGGTCTTGATCTCGGTATTCGATCTCGATCTCGATATCGTATTCTACCGGGAAGAACCAAATCACTGGGAAGAAAGGGGAAACATTTAAAACATGGCATCGATGCAATGCTCAAGCAAGTATGATGATATGACAAGTTAATTAGTACTAAAATGTAACCCTAATACATGTTCGGCAATTTAATCGGGGTTCCGAGGGGTATAACCCTAACTCAGGGAAACTCCGGATGTATATGAGAGGGGTTGGTTTGTTCTTCTAAATAAACTTGTTATGAAAGTTTTTGATCAATGCATGATTATAACTTAGATAGATAGTTCTCATTTTTTCTGAACATTTTGATATATTATTTGTATTTTTCTGAATTATAGATTAAAAGTTATTGCATTTACAATGTTTAAATGATTTTCTGGAATTATAAAAAGGAATTACTGTGTCAAGCTGACATCAGCAGAGGGGTGGGACGTTTATGTTGGAGATATGCCCTAGAGGCAATAATAAATGTAGTTATTATTATATCTTTGTGTTTATGATAAATGTTTACATTCATGCTATAACAGTATTAAACACGGAAACATTAATACTTGTATGATTTGTAAACTAAATTAGAGTCCCTAGTAAAGCCTCTTTATAATACTAGCTTGTTGGTTAATAAATGATTGTGGTTTCCTTATCATGAACATTGAGATGTGATTAACAACAAGATCATATCGTTAGGAGAATGGTATGATGGACATACTCCTATAGATAAGCGTAGCATAAAGATCAAGTCATTTTAATAGTTCAATTGATGTATGCTTTCTGATACATAGTAACCTAATTCCTTCGACCATGAGATCATGCATATCACCATCACCGGAAGGATGCTTTGATGACATCAAACACCACACCGTAACTGGGTGGTTATAAAGGTGGCATTGAGTGTTCGGAAAGTATGGGTTGAGACACATGGATCAAGAGTGGGATTTGTCCATCCATATGACGGATAGATATACTCTGGGCCCTCTCGGTGGAATGACATCCAATTGGCTTGCAAGCATGTGACTGGCTCACAAGGGATCACATATCACGGGAACAAGAAAAGAGTACTTATCAGTAACGAGGTTGAACTAGGTATGCAGAGATACCGACGATCAAAACCTCGGATAAGTAAATTATCGTGTGACAAAGGGAAATTGGTATCGTATGTAAGTGGTTCATTCGATTGCAAAGTAATCGTAGAAATATGTGGGAACCATATGAATTTACAGATTCCTCTATTGGTTATTGTTCGGAGAAGTGTCTCGATCATGTCCGCATAATTCACGAACCGTAGGGAGACACACTTAAGGATTCGATGTTGTTGAGTAGTTATGGAATGATGAGTAAGAGGCCGAATGTTGTTCGGAGTCTCGGATGGGATCCGGGATATCACGAGGAGATCTGGAATGGTCCGGAGAATAAGATTCATATAAGGAAAGTCCTGTTTCGGGGTTGGAGAATGGTTCCGGTGTTTTCATCGGGAATGTTCTAGAAGGTTCCGGAAGGTCCGACACTCCGGAGGGGAAGGGTACATGAATGTGTCATAACAAGTTGGAATGGTTGCATCATGTACTAGGTGTCATCGCTGAGCAAAATAAAGGGATAAATCAAATCCTAGTTTGAAAAGTCAAACGCCAATTTGAAAAGTCAAACGGCAAGTTTGCTTGGTGGAGGGAGAGTAGGAAACCTACTTGGGGAGGAGTTCCTCTCCCTCCACCGCCGTCCTTGGAGGCCGAGTTGGGGGAGAACTCCCTCCCCCTTGGCCGGCGCCCTCCACCTATAAAAGGAGGGGCAGGGCTGCCCCTCTAGACCTACACCTTGCACCACCCAAACCCTAGCCCCAAGCCGCCGGCGCCACCACCTCTTGCTGCTGTCGCCGCCTAGGGCACCACCAACTCGCTGAGTTGGGGTGAAACCCTAACCCTAGCCACCGGCTAGGCTCCTCCCTTGGTGCCTCTAAACCCTAGATCCCCAAGGCCTCTCTCATAGTCCACCATACTCGCTCCGGCTTAAGGCGAAGCCCTGCGATATCTCCCCTCTACTTCCGGTACCACGCCATCGTGCTGCCGGAATCGCGAGGAGAGTGCTACAACCTCCGCTGCCTGCTGGAACAAGGGAGAGGAAGGTCTTCATCGAGTACCGAACGTGTGACCGGATGCGGGAGCGCTGCCGGAACGCAGCGCCGGAAGGATCGTCTACACGATCTTGAGATCGGCAAGAGTACGACTACATCACCCACGAGAATCCGCTCTCGTTAAACACTTTGGAATCTTTGAGGGTGAGTTATTCTATCAACTCGTTGCTACAATCTAGTAGATAGATCTTGGCTTGTTTTTTTGTATGCGGTAGAAATTTTTTGTTTTCCATGCTACGAACCCCTACAGTGGTATCAGAGTCGTGTCTATATGTAGATCTGTTGCACGAGTAGAACACAATGGTCATTATGGGCGGTGGTGCTTTTATTATCAATTGCTTCTTGTGTACTTTGCATCTTGCGGTATGATGGGATGAAGCGGCCCGGGCTAACCTTACATGACATTGTTCATGAGACTTGCTCCACGCTCAACATGCAACTTGTATTGCATAAGTGGCTTTGCGGGTGTCTGTCTCTACCATTATAGTATAGATCCAATTTACAACGGGCACTTAATCGTTCAAACATCAACGTTGTGGTTCTTGTTCGTAAGTTAGATCGACACTTATTGAAAGCCCCAAACCACGTAAAATATGCAAAGAAAATTAGAGGCGTCTAACTTTGTTTTGCAGGGGTGTGCTGTGATGTGATATGGCCATGATTGTGATTATATTTGATGTATGCAATGTTCCTTATTGTAAGTTGGCAACCGCCAGGAGCCATATGGTTGTCTTTATTTTCTGTTAAGACTCGCATGTCTATTCAAAGTAGTTGTAATAGTTGAAGCTGGTGGAAGACAATCATGGAGCAGCGTCATTGACCTTGATGCAATGCCGGTGATGATGGAGATCATGTTCGTGCTTGAAGATGGAGATCGGAAGCACAAAGAAGAAATGCCATATCATATCACATATTATGAATTGCATGTGATGTTAATCCTTTATGCATCTTGTATTGCTTAGTTAACGACGGTAGCATTATAAGATGATCCCTCATGCACATGAATTTCAAGTTCTAAAGTGTTCATCCTTAGTAAGCACCGTTGCTAAAGCTTGTTGTTTCGAAGCACCACGTGATGATCGAGTGTGTTAGATTCTGCAAGTGTATACAACGTGAGCAAGCCAGATTTGATCATGCGGAAGCTAAGGTTTGATCTTGACGAGCCTAGCATGTACAGACATGGTCTCGGAACACGGATCACCGAAAGGTAAAGCATGAATCATATAGTAGATATGATGAACATGTCGATTGTTCGCCATTGAAGCTACATCAACTCTCGTGATGATCGGTTTTGATGTGGTGGATTTGGTTCGTGTGATCACTAAAACAACGTGAGGGATATTGTTTTGGGTAGGAGTTCACCTAGATTAATTTAACTATTAATTAGAACTCAATTTATCATAAACTTAGTCTAAACTATTGCAAATATGTTGTAGATCAATGGCGGGCCCTACCATCAATTTTAATGTGTTCCTAGAGAAAGAAAAGTTGGAAAACAATGGAAGCAACTTCGCTGATTGGTTCCGCAATTTGAGGATTGTCCTCGATGCTGGTAATTTGACCTATGTGCTGGATGCACCGCTGGGTGACCCGCCTGCAGCTGATGCTACTGATGAAGTAAAGAATGTTTACTTCGCTCGGAAGACTCAGTACTCCACAATTCAGTGTGCTATCTTGTATGGTTTGGAATCGGAGCTTCGGAAAAGGTTTGAGAATTCAGACCCACATGATATTGTCCGTGAACTCAAATTGATATTTGATACTCACGCGGCAGTTGAGAGCTATGAGGCTTCTAAAAAGTTCTTTAACTGCAAGATGGAAGAGGGCAGCTCCGTCAGTGAGCATGTGCTTAAGATGTCTAGGCACGCAAACAAACTCCAAAGCTTGGGTATAGTGATTCCTAATGCTTTGGGGATTTACCGTGTCCTCCAATCACTACCACCAAGTTACAAGAACTTTGTGATGAACTACAATATGCAAAGCATGAACAAGCAGTTGCCAAAACTGTTCTCCATGTTAAAATCTGCAGAAGTGGAGATCAAGAAAGAGCACCAAGTGTTGATGGTCAATAAGACCACCAAATTCAAGAAAGGAAAGTCTAAGCAAAAGGGACACTTCAAGAAGGGTGGTAAGAAAGTTACCGCACCGACGAAGAAGACCAAGGCTAGACCTAAGCCTGATACTGAGTGCTTTTACTTCAAGGGAGAAGGTCACTGGAAGCGGAATTGCCCAAAGTACTTGGCGGATTTGAAGAACGGCAACATCAAGAAGAAAGGTATATCCGATATACATGTTATTGATGTGTATCTCACTAATACTCGTAGTAGTGCCTGGGTATTTGATACTGGTTCGGTTGCTCATATTTGTAACTCGAAACAGGTGCTGCAGAATAAACGGAAGCTAGCGAAGAACAAGGTGACGATGCGCGTAGGAAATGGATCAAAGGTTGATGTGATCGCGGTCGGCACGCTACCTCTTCATCTACCATCGGGATTAGTTTTATACTTAAATAATTGTTATTTGGTGCCTGCGTTAAGCATGAACATTATATCGGGATCTTGTTTATTGCGAGACGGTTACTTGTTTAAGTCTGAGAATAATGGTTGTTCGATTTATATGAGTAATATGTTTTATGCACATGCACCTTTGATAGATGGTCTATTCTTATTGAATCTCGATAGTGGAAATACACATATTAATAACATTGAAGCTAAACATTTGAAATTGAGCGATAAATCGACCTATACGTGGCACTGTCGTCTTGGTCACATTGGAGTGAAGCGTATGAAGAAACTCCATTCCGATGGACTTCTTGAATCACTTGATTTTGAATCACTTGAAAGATGTGAAGCATGTCTGATGGGTAAAATGACTAAGACTCCATTTTCTGGTATGATGGAGCGAGCTACGGACTTATTGGAAATCATACATACCGATGTGTGTGGTCCAATGAGTGTAGCATCGCGCGGTGGTTATCGTTATGTTCTTACCTTCACGGATGACTTGCGTAGATATGGGTATATCTATTTCATGAAACATAAGTCCGAAACTTTCGAGAAGTTTAAGAAATTTCAAAGTGAGGTGGAGAATCAACATAACAAGAAGATTAAATTTCTATGTTCTGATCGTGGAGGTGAATATCTAAGTTACGAGTTTGGCGAGCATTTGAATAAATGCGGAATACTTTCACAATTAACACCGCCGGGAACACCACAACGTAATGGTGTGTCCGAACGTCGTAATCGAACTCTCTTAGATATGGTTCGTTCTATGATGTCACTTACAGATTTACCGCTATCATTTTGGGGTTATGCATTAGAAACAGCGGCATTCACTTTAAATAGGGCACCATGTAAATCCGTTGAAACGACACCGTATGAATTATGGTTTGGGAAGAAACCTAAATTGTCGTTCCTTAAAGTTTGGGGTTGCGAAGCCTATGTAAAGAAGTTACAGCCGGACAAGCTTGAACCCAAAGCGGAAAAATGCGTCTTCATAGGATACCCAAAGGAAACTATTGGGTATACCTTCTATCATAGATCCGAAGGCAAAATCTTCGTTGCCAAGAATGGATCCTTTCTAGAGAAGGAATTTCTCTCGAAAGAAGTGACTGGAAGGAAAGTAGAACTCGACGAGGTTGTCGAACCTTCTCTCGAAATTGCGAGTAGCGTAGCACCGGAAGAAGTTCCTGTGGTGCCTGCACCAATAAGAGAGGAAGCTAATGATGATGATCATGAAACTTCGGTTGTAGTTGCTACAGAACCTCGCAGGTCAACGAGAACTCGTACCACTCCTGATTGGTATGATCCTGTTATGAGTGTCATGTTGGTGGACAACACCGATGACCCTGCGACATATGAAGAAGCGATGATGATCCCAGATTCCAATAAATGGCAAGAAGCCATGAAATCCGAGCTTGGATCCATGTACGAAAACCAAGTATGGACTTTGGTGGACTTACCGGATGGCCGAAAGGCTGTCGAGAACAAATGGATTTTCAAAAAGAAAACAGATGCTCATGGTAATGTTACCGTCTATAAAGCTTGACTTGTCGCAAAAGGGTTTCGACAAATTCAAGGAGTTGACTACGATGAGACTTTCTCACCAGTAGCGAAGCTAAAGTCTGTGAGGATTTTGTTAGCAATCGCTGCATATTACGATTATGAGATATGGCAGATGGATGTCAAAACAGCGTTCCTCAATGGAGACATTGATGAAGAGTTGTATATGATGCAACCCAAATGTTTTGTCGATCCTAAAGATGCTAACAAGGTATGCAAACTTCAACGGTCCATATATGGATTTAAGCAAGCATTCCGAAGTTGGAATCAACGTTTTGATAAGGTGATCAAAAGTTTTGGTTTTATACAAACTTATGGAGAAGCTTGTATTTACAAGAAAGTGAGTGGGAGCTCTGTAGCATTCTTAATACTATATGTAGATGACATATTGTTGATTGGGAATGATGTAGACCTTCTTAATAGTGTCAAGGAATATTTGAATAATAGTTATTCAATGAAAGATCTTGGCGAAGCAGCTTACATATTAGGCATAAAGATTTATAAAGATAGATCGAGACGCCTAATATCATTGTCACAAAGTACATATTTGGACAAAGTTCTAAAGAGGTTTGGAATGGAAGATAGCAAGAAAGGGTTCTTGCCCATGTTGCCCAATACGACCTTGAGTAAAACTCAAAGTCCAGCAACAGCAGAAGATAGAGAAAGGATGAGTAAGACTCCCTATGCCTCAGCCATAGGATCTCTAATGTATGCCATGCTATGTACTAGACCCGACATTGCATATGCTGTTAGTTTGACTAGCAGATATCAAAGTGATCCAGGAGTGGATCATTGGACAGCGGTCAAAAACATCCTTAAGTACTTGAGAAGAACTAAGGATATGGTTCTTTCTTATGGAGGTGATGAACAACTCGTTGTTAATGGTTACACCGATGCTAGTTGGAACACCGATCCGGATGATTCTAAATCTCAATCTGGATACGTATTTACTTTGAATGGTGCAGCAGTTAGCTGGAGGAGTGCAAAGCAAAGCGTTGTGGCGAGATCTTAAACTGAATCGGAATACATAGCTGCTTCGGAGGCTTCACAAGAAGCGATATGGATGAAGGAGTTCATTACAGAGCTCGGTGTGGTTCCAAGTGCGCTGGACCCAATGTCTATCTACTGTGATAACATGGTCGCCATAGCCAATGCGCAAGAACCAAGGTCACACAAGAAGCTGAAGCACATCAAGCTACGTTTTCACGCTATTCGAGAACATGTCCAAGATGGTGACATAAAGATTTGCAAATTACACACAGATCTGAATGTGGCAGATCCGTTGACTAAACCTCTCCCGAGGGCAAAACATGACCAACACCAAACTACCATGGGTGTTCGGTATATTACCATGTAATCTAGATTAGTTGACTCTAGTGCAAGTGAGAGACTGTTGGTGATATGCCCTAGAGGCAATAATAAATATAGTTATTATTATATCTTTGTGTTTATGATAAATGTTTACATTCATGCTATAACAGTATTAAACAAGGAAACATTAATACTTGTATGATTTGTAAACTAAATTAGAGTCCCTGGTAAAGCCTCTTTATAATACTAGCTTGTTGGTTAATAAATGATTGTGGTTTCCCTATCATGAACATCGAGATGTTATTAACAACAAGATCATATCGTTAGGGGAATTGTATGATGGACATACTCCTATAGATAAGCATAGCATAAAGATCAAGTCATTTTAATAGTTCAATTGATGTATGCTTTCTGATACATAGTAACCTAATTCCTTCGACCATGAGATCATGCATATCACCATCACCGGAAGGATGCTTTAATGACATCAAACACCACACCGTAACTGGGTGGTTATAAAGGTGGCATTGAGTGTTCGGAAAGTATGGGTTGAGACACATGGATCAAGAGTGGGATTTGTCCATCCATATGACGGATAAATATACTCTGGGCCCTCTCGGTGGAATGTCATCCAATTGGCTTGCAAGCATGTGACTGGCTCACAAGGGATCACATATCACGGGAACAAGAAAAGAGTACTTATCAGTAACGAGGTTGAACTAGGTATGCAGAGATACCGACGATCAAAACCTCGGATAAGTAAACTATCGTGTGACAAAGGGAAATTGGTATCATATGTAAGTGGTTCATTCGATCGCAAAGTAATCGTAGAAATATGTGGGAACCATATGAATTTCCAGATTCCTCTATTGGTTATTGTTCGGAGAAGTGTCTCGATCATGTCCGCATAATTCACGAACCGTAGGGAGACACACTTAAGGATTCGATGTTGTTGAGTAGTTATGGAATGATGAGTAAGAGACCGAATGTTGTTCGGAGTCTCGGATGGGATCCGGGATATCACGAGGAGATCCGGAATGGTCCGGAGAATAAGATTCTGTAGGGTTTCGTAGCATGGAAAACAAAAAAATTCTATCGCATACAAACATACAAGCCAAGATCTATCTACTAGATTGTAGCAACGAGTTGATGGAATAACTCACCCTCAAAGATTCCAAAGTGTTTAACGAGAGCGGATTCTCGTGGGTGATGTAGTCGTACTCTTCCCGATCTCAAGATCACGTAGACGATCCTTCCGGCGCTGCGTTCCGGCAGCGCTCCCGCAATCGGTCACATGTTCGGTACTCGATGAAGACCTTACTCTCCCTTGTTCCAGCAGGCAACGAAGGTTGTAGCACTCTCCTCGCGATTCCGGCAGCACAACGGCGTGGTACCGGAAGTAGAGGGGAGATCTCGCAGGGCTTCGCCTTAAGCCGGAGCGAGTATGGTGGACTATGAGAGAGCCCTTGAGATCTAGGGTTTAGACACGCCGAGGAGGGGGTAAGGCCGGCGGCTAGGGTTTGACCTAGGCGGCGGCGGCGAGTGCCCTAGGGCCGGCGGCGGCTATGGAGGCGGCGGCGGCTTGGGGCTAGGGTTTAGAGGTAGGAACTTGTGTACTAGGAGGGGCAGCCCTGCCCCTCCCTTTATAGGTGGGAGGCGCGGCCAAGGGGAGGGGAGTCCCTCCCCAACTCGGCTTGGAGGTGGGCCGGCGGTGGAGGGGAGGAACTCCTCCCCAACTCGGTTTCCACCTTCCTCTCCACTTCCCAAAAATAGCCGTTTGACTTTCAAATTGCCGTTTGACTTTTTTCAAACTAGGATTTGAATAAACCCTCTATTTTGTTCAGCGATGACACCTAGTACATGATGCACTCATACCAACTGGATATAACACACTCATGTACCCTTCCCCTCCGGAGTGCCGGACATTCCGGAACCTTCTAGAACATTCCCGATGAAAACACCGGAACCATTCCCCAACTCCGAAATAGAACTTTCCTTATATGAATCTTATTCTCCGGACCATTCCGGATCTCCTCGTGATATCCAGGATCCCATCCGAGACTCCGAACAACATTCGGTCTCTTTCTCATCATTCCATAACTACTCAAACAACGTCGAATCCTTAAGTGTGTCTCCCTACGGTTCGTGAATTATGCGGACATGATCGAGACACTTCCCCGAACAATAACCAATAGAGGAATCTGGAAATTCATATGGATCCCACATATTTCTACGATTACTTTGCGATCGAATGAACCACTTACATACGATACCAATTTCCCTTTGTCTCACGATAGTTTACTTATCCGAGGTTATGATCGTCGGTATCTCTGCATACCTAGTTCAACCTCGTTACTGATAAGTACTCTTTTCTCGTTCCCGTGATATGTGATCCCTTGTGAGCCAGTCACATGCTTGCAAGCTAATTGGATGACATTCCACCGAGAGGGCCCAGAGTATATCTATCCGTCATATGGATGGACAAATCCCACTCTTGATCCATGTGTCTCAACCAATACTTTCCGAACACTCAATGCCACCTTTATAGCCACCCAGTTACGATGTGGTGTTTGATGTCATCAAAGCATCCATCCAGTGAAGGTGATATGCATGATCTCATGGTCGAAGGAATTAGGTTACTATGCATCAGAAAGCATATAGCAATTGAACTATTAAAATGACTTGATCTTTATGCTATGCTTATCTATAGGAGTATGTCCACCATATCATTCTCCTAACGATATGATCTTGTTGTTAATAACATCTCAATGTTCATGATAGGTAAACCACAATCATTTATTAACCAACAAGCTAGTATTATAAAGAGGCTTTACTAGGGACTTCAATTTAAGTTTACAAATCACACAAGTATTAATGTTTCCTTGTTAATACTATTATAGCATGAATGTAAACATTTATCATAAACACAAAGATATAATAATAACTATATTTATTATTGCCTCTAGGTCATATCTCCAACAGTCTCCCACTTGCACTAGAGTCATCTAATCTAGATTACATGGTAATATACCGAACACCCATGGCAGTTTGGTGTTGGTCATGTTTTGCCCTCGGGAGAGGTTTAGTCAACGGATCTGCCACATTCAGATTTGTGTGTACTTTGCAAATCTTTATGTCCCCATCTTGGACATGTTCTCGAATAGCGTAAAAACGTAGCTTGATATGCTTCAGCTTCTTGTGTGACCTTGGTTCTTGCGCATTGGCTATGGCGCCCATGTTATCACAGTAGATAGACATTGGGTCCAGCGCACTAGGAACCACACCCAGCTCTGTAATGAACTCTTTCATCCATATCGCTTCTTGTGAAGCCTCCGAAGCAGCCATGTATTCCGATTCAGTTGAAGATCTCGCCACAACGCTTTGCTTTGCACTCCTCCAGCTAACTGCTGCACCATTCAAAGTAAATAGGTATCCAGATTGTGATTTAGAATCATCCGGATCGGTGTTCCAACTAGCATCGGTGTAACCATTAACAACGAGCTGTTCATCACCTCCATAAGAAAGAACCATATCCTTAGTTCTTCTCAAGTACTTAAGGATGTTTTTGACCGCTGTCCAATGATCCACTCCTGGATCACTTTGATATCTGCTAGTTAAACTAACAGCATATGCAATGTCGGGTCTAGTACATAGCATGGCATACATTAGAGATCCTATGGCTGAGGCATAGGGAGTCTTACTCATCCTTTCTCTATCTTCTGCCGATGACGGACTTTGAGTTTTACTCAAGGTCGTATTGGGCAACATGGGCAAGAACCCTTTCTTGCTATCTTCCATTCCAAACCTCTTTAGAACTTTGTCCAAATATGTACTTTGTGACAATGATATTAGGCGTCTCGATCTATCTCTATAAATCTTTATGCCTAATATGTAAGCTGCTTCGCCAAGATCCTTCATTGAAAAACTATTATTCAAATATTCCTTGACACTATTAAGAAGGTCTACATCATTCCCAATCAACAATATGTCATCTACATATAGTATTAAGAATGCTACAGAGCTCCCACTCACTTTCTTGTAAATACAAGCTTCTCCATAAGTTTGTATAAAACCAAAACTTTTGATTACCTTATCAAAACGTTGATTCCAACTTCGGGATGCTTGCTTCAATCCATAGATGGACCGTTGAAGTTTGCATACCTTGTTAGCATCTTTAGGATCGACAAAACCTTTGGGTTGTCATATACAACTCTTCATCAATGTCTCCATTGAGGAATGCTGTTTTGACATCCATCTGCCATATCTCATAATCATAATATGCAGCGATTGCTAACATAATCCTCACAGACTTTAGCTTCGCTACTGGTGAGAAAGTCTCATCGTAGTCAACTCCTTGAATTTGTCGAAACCCTTTTGCGACAAGTCGAGCTTTATAGACAGTAACATTACCATCAGCATCTGTTTTCTCCTTGAAAATCCATTTGTTCTCGACAGCCTTCCGGCCATCCGGTAAGTCCACCAAAGTCCATACTTGGTTTTCGTACATGGATCCAATCTCGGATTTCATGGCTTCTTGCCATTTATTGGAATCTAGGCTCATCATCGCTTCTTCATATGTCACAGGGTCATCGGTGTTGTCCACCAACATGACACTCATAACGGGATCATACCAATCTGGAGTGGTACGAGTTCTCGTTGACCTGCGAGGTTCTTTAGCAACTTCAACAGAAGTTTCATGATCATCATCATTAGCTTCCTCTCTTATTGGTGCAGACACCACAGGAACTTCTTCCGGTGCCGCGCTACTCGCAATTTAGAGAGAAGGTTCGACAACCTCGTCGAGTTCTACTTTCCTTCCAGTCACTTCTTTCGAGAGAAATTCCTTCTCTAGAAAGGATCCATTCTTGGCAACGAAGATTTTGCCTTCGGATCTATGATAGAAGGTATACCCAATAGTTTTCTTCGGGTATCCTATGAAGACGCATTTTTCCGCTTTGGGTTCAAGCTTGTCCGGCTGTAACTTCTTTACATAGGCTTCGCATCCCCAAACTTTAAGGAACGACAATCTAGATTTCTTCCCAAACCATAATTCATACGGTGTCGTTTCAACGGATTTAGATGGTGCCCTATTTAAAGTGAATGCGGTTGTTTCTAATGCATAACCCCAAAATGATAACGGTAAATCTGTAAGTGACATCATAGAACGAACCATATCTAAGAGAGTTCGATTACGATGTTCGGACACACCATTACGCTGTGGTGTTCCCGGCAGTGTCAATTGTGAAAGTATTCCGCATTTCTTCAAATGCTCGCCAAACTCGTAACTTAGATATTCACCTCCATGATCAGAACATAGAAATTTAATCTTCTTGTTACGTTGATTCTCTACCTCACTTTGAAATTCCTTAAACTTCTCGAAAGTTTCAGACTTATGTTTCATGAAATAGATATACCCATATCTACTCAAGTCATCTGTGAAGGTAAGAACATAACGATAACCACCGCGCGATGCTACACTCATTGGACCACACACATCAGTATGTATGATTTCCAATAAGTCCGTAGCTCGCTCCATCATACCAGAAAATGGAGTTTTAGTCACTTTACCCATCAGACATGCTTCGCATCTTTCAAGTGATTCAAAATCAAGAGATTCTAGAAGTCCATCGGAATGGAGTTTCTTCATACGCTTCACTCCAATGTGACCAAGACGACAGTGCCACATATAGGTCGAGTTATCGCTCGATTTCAAACGTTTAGCCCCAATGTTATTAATATGTGTATTTCCACTATCAAGATTCAATAAGAATAGACCATCTATCAAAGGTGCATGTGCATAAAACATATTACTCATATAAATCGAACAACCATTATTCTCGGACTTAAACAAGTAACCGTCTCGCAATAAACAAGATCCTGATATAATGTTCATGCTCAACGCAGGCACCAAATAACAATTATTTAAGTATAAAACTAATCCCGATGGTAGATGAAGGGGTAGCGTGCCGACCGCGATCACATCAACCTTTGATCCGTTTCCCACGTGCATCGTCACCTCGTTCTTCGCTAGCTTCCGTTTATTCTGCAGCACCTGTTTCGAGTTACAAATATGAGCAACCGAACCAGTATCAAATAACCAGGCACTACTACGAGTACTAGTGAGATACACATCAATAACATGTATATCGGATATACCTTTCTTCTTGATGTTGCCGTTCTTCAAATCCGCCAAGTACTTTGGGTAATTCCGCTTCCAGTGACCTTCTCCCTTGCAGTAAAAGCACTCAGTATCAGGCTTAGGTCCAGCCTTGGTCTTCTTCGTCGGCGTGGTAACTTTCTTACCACCCTTCTTGAAGTGTCCCTTTTGCTTAGACTTGCCTTTCTTGAATTTGGTGGTCTTATTGACCAACAACACTTGGTGCTCTTTCTTGATCTCCACTTCTGCAGATTTTAACATGGCAAAGAGTTCTGGCAACGTCTTGTTCATGTTCTGCATGTTGTAGTTCATCACAAAGTTCTTGTAACTTGGTGGTAGTGATTGGAGGACACGATAAATCCCCAAAGCATTAGGAATCACAATACCCAAGCTTTGAAGTTTGTTTGCGTGCCCAGACATCTTAAGCACATGCTCACTGACGGAGCTGCCCTCTTCCATCTTGCAGTTAAAGAACTTTTCAGAAGCCTCATAGCTTTCAATTGCTGCATGAGTCTCAAAGATCAATTTGAGATCCTCGACAATATCATATGGGTCTGAATTCTCAAACCTTTTCTGAAGCTCCGGTTCTAAACCATACAAGATAACACACCCGATCATCACGTGGTGCTTCGAAACAACAAGCTTTAGCAATGGTGCTAACTAAGGGTGAACACTTTTGACTTGAAATTCATGTGCATGAGGGATCATCTTATAATGCTACCGTCGTCTACTAAGCAATACAAGATGCATAAAGGATTAACATCACATGTAATTCATAATATGTGATATGATATGGCCTTTCTTCTTTGTGCTTCCGATCTCCATCTTCAAGCACCAACATGATCTCCATCATCACCGGCATTGCATCAAGGTCAATGACGCTTCTCCATGGTTATCGTCCACCGGCTTCAACTATTACAACTACTTTGAATAGATACGCGGATCTTAACATAAATTAAAGACAACCATATGGCTCCTGCCGGTTGCCAACTTACAATAAGGAACATTGCATACATCAAATATAATCACAATCATGGCCATATCACATCACTGCACACCCCTGCAAAACAAAGTTAGATGCCTCTACTTTCTTTGCATGTTTTACGTGGTTTGGGGCTTTCAATAAGTGTCGTTCTAACTTACGAACATGAACCACAACATTGATACTAGTATTGTTAATCACCCGTTGTAAATTGGATCTTAACTATGCTAGGAGAAACAGGCACCCGCAAAGCCACTTATGCAATACAAGTTGCATGTCAAGCGTGGAGCAAGTCTCATGAACAATGTCATGTAAGGTTAGCCCGGGCCACTTCATCCCAACATCCCACAAGATGCAAAGTACACAAGAAGCAATCGACAATAAAAGCATCAACGCCCACAATGACCATTGTGTCCTACTCGTGCAACAGATCTACATATAGACACGGCTCTGATACCACTGTAGGGTTTCGTAGCATGGAAAACAAAAAAATTCTATCGCATACAAACAAACAAGCCAAGATCTATCTACTAGATTGTAGCAACGAGTTGATGGAATAACTCACCCTCGAAGATTCCAAAGTGTTTAACGAGAGCGGATTCTCGTGGGTGATGTAGTCGTACTCTTCCCGATCTCAAGATCGCGTAGACGATCCTTCCGGCGCTGCGTTCCGGCAGCGCTCCCGCAATCGGTCACACGTTTGGTACTCGATGAAGACCTTCCTCTCCCTTGTTCCAGTAGGCAGCGGAGGTTGTAGCACTCTCCTCGTGATTCCGGCAGCACAACGGCGTGGTACCGGAAGTAGAGGGGAGATCTCGCAGGGCTTCGCCTTAAGCCGGAGCGAGTATGGTGGACTATGAGAGAGCCCTTGACGATCTAGGGTTTAGACATGCCGAGGAGGGGGTAAGGCCGGCGGCTAGGGTTTGACCTAGGCGGCGGCGGCGAGTGCCCTAGGGCCGGCGGCGGCTATGGAGGCGGCGACGGCTTGGGGCTAGGGTTTAGAGGTAGGAACTTGTGTACTAGGAGGGGCAGCCCTGCCCCTCCCTTTATAGGTGGGAGGCGCGGCCAAGGGGAGGGGAGTCCCTCCCCAACTCGGCTTGGAGGTGGGCCGGCGGTGGAGGGGAGTCCCTCCCCAACTCGGCTTGGAGGTGGGCCGGCGATGGAGGGGAGGAACTCCTCCCCAACTCGGGTTCGACCTCCCTCTCCACTTCCCAAAAGTAGCCGTTTGACTTTCAAATTGCCGTTTGACTTTTTTCAAACTAGGATTTGAATAAACCCTCTATTTTGTTCAGCGATGACACCTAGTACATGATGCAATCATACCAACTTGATATAACACACTCATGTACCCTTCCCCTCCGGAGTGCCGGACATTCCGGAACCTTCTAGAACATTCCCGATGAAAACACTGGAACCATTCCCCAACTCCGAAATAGAACTTTCCTTATATGAATCTTATTCTCCGGACCATTCCGGATCTCCTAGTGATATCCCGGATCCCATCCGAGACTCCGAACAACATTCGGTCTCTTTCTCATCATTCCATAACTACTCAAACAACGTCGAATCCTTAAGTGTGTCTCCCTACGGTTCGTGAATTATGCGGACATGATCGAGACACTTCCCCGAACAATAACCAATAGAGGAATATGGAAATTCATATGGCTCCCACATATTTCTACGATTACTTTGCGATCGAATGAACCACTTACATACGATACCAATTTCCCTTTGTCTCACGATAGTTTACTTATCCGAGGTTATGATCGTCGGTATCTCTGCATACCTAGTTCAACCTCGTTACTGATAAGTACTCTTTTCTTGTTCCCGTGATACGTGATCCCTTGTGAGCCAGTCACATGCTTGCAATCTAATTGGATGACATTCCACCGAGAGGGCCCAGAGTATATCTATCCGTCATATGGATGGACAAATCCCACTCTTGATCCATGTGTCTCAACCAATACTTTCCGAACACTCAATGCCACCTTTATAGCCACCCAGTTACGATGTGGTGTTTGATGTCATCAAAGCATCCATCCAGTGAAGGTGATATGCATGATCTCATGGTCGAAGGAATTAGGTTACTATGTATCAGAAAGCATATAGCAATTGAACTATTAAAATGACTTGATCTTTATGCTATGCTTATCTATAGGAGTATGTCCACCATATCATTCTCCTAACGATATGATCTTGTTGTTAATAACATCTCAATGTTCATGATAGGGAAACCACAATCATTTATTAACCAACAAGCTAGTATTATAAAGAGGCTTTACTAGGGACTTCAATTTAAGTTTATAAATCACACAAGTATTAATGTTTCCTTGTTAATACTATTATAGCATGAATGTAAACATTTATCATAAACACAAAGATATAATAATAACTATATTTATTATTGCCTCTAGGGTATATCTCCAACAGATTCATATAAGGAAAGTCCTGTTTCGGGGTTGGAGAATGGTTCCGGTGTTTTCATCGGGAATGTTCTAGAAGGTTCCGGAAGGTCCGACACTCCGGAGGGGAAGGGTACATGAATGTGTCATAACAAGTTGGAATGGTTGCATCATGTACTAGGTGTCATCGCTGAGCAAAATAAAGGGATAAATCAAATCCTAGTTTAAAAAGTCAAACGCCAATTTGAAAAGTCAAAGAGCAAGTTTGCTTGGTGGAGGGAGAGTAGGAAACCTACTTGGGGAGGAGTTTCTCTCCCTCCACCGCCGGCCTTGGAGGCCGAGTTGGGGGAGGACTCCCTCCCCCTTGGCCGGCGCCCTCCACCTATAAAAGGAGGGGCAGGGCTACCCCTCTAGACCTACACCTTGCACCACCCAAACCCTAGCCCCAAGCCGCCGACGCCACCACCTCCTGCTGCCGCCGCCTAGGGCACCACCAACTCGCCGAGTTGGGGTGAAATCCTAACCCTATTCGCCGGCTAGGCTCCTCCCTTGGTGCCTCTAAACCCTAGATCGCCAAGGCCTCTCTCATAGTCCACCATACTCGCTCCGGCTTAAGGCGAAGCCCTGCGAGATCTCCCCTCTACTTCCGGTACCACGCTGTCGTGCTGCCGGAATCGCGAGGAGAGTGCTACAACCTCCGCTGCCTGTTGGAACAAGGGAGAGGAAGGTCTTCATCGAGTACCGAACGTGTGACCGACTGCGGGAGCGCTGCCGGAACGCAGCGCCGGAAGGATCGTCTACACGATCTTGAGATCGGCAAGAGTACGACTACATCACCCACGAGAATCCGCTCTCGTTAAATACTTTGGAATTTTCGAGGGTGAGTTATTCTATCGACTCGTTGCTACAATCTAGTAGATAGATCTTGGCTTGTTTGTTTGTATGCGGTAGAATTTTTTTGTTTTCCATGCTACGAACCCCTACAGTTTATCACTAGGGCTTGGGATACCCCCAGTCACTGACGACTAGGCCCCATGGCTAGGTCAACTGGCCACGCTGGCCAAGCGGGGCAACGCCCACGTGACTGCCACACAGGCGCCACGTCGACTCCACCTGGGCTCGCCGGAGACATGTCGGCCGACGGTGGTTGGCGGCGCTAGAGGACGAGCAGGTTGCGTTCGAACGAGCGAGATGCAACAGACCAGAAAGTGGCGGTGCTGCTAGGAAAGGGTCATGGAGACGATGGCACGACGAGGAGCAGCGACGGTGGCGACAGGTAGTCACGGTGATGGTTACACAAAGAGGGAGAGAGGCTGGAGAGGTTCTTTTGAACCGTGAGCTCACCAGGATCGCTGTGGTGGTGTCGAGGAGGCAAGGGGAGGCCGAACAGCGTCGACAACGTCGACAAAGGCGGCGGCCGGAGGCGGGGATGACGACGTCGATTGCGGTGGTTACGGGCGCCCCTCCTCGATTCCGTCGGCGTGGAAGTAGAGGACAGTGAGGCGAAGCTCCCTGTATGCTTGGTTGGTCTTGGGGTGCGGCGAAGCGGCGGCGATTCATCAGTGGTTGTCGGCTAGGGTTTCAGCGGGAAGAGGAACGAGAGAGATAGGGATCCTGGGGAAGGATGAGAGGCAGAGGGGAAGATAGAGACGGTGACGGGGTCCTTATCCTCCTCTCTGGGATGGCGGCGAGCACGAATCGCTGCGCAGTGGCCGACGGCGGCGGCGACACGCAACAGCTTGCTGTCGTGAGCGAAGACGACGACGGGGAAGAGGCCGAAGCAGTACGGGCCGAGGTGGGCTGAGGTGGGACGGCTGCTGGGCTGCGGAGAAGTTTGCGGGTCTGCTGCTACTAGAAGCTCTGGGCGGCAGATAGAGGGGGAGGAAGAGATGGGCTACGACCCAGAGAGAGAGAGACTGTTTTTCTTTTCTGAAATTCTTTTCTATTTCTGTTTTGTTTCTCTCTTTTGTAATTGTATTTTCAAATCTGTTTTGCATCATTCAAAAATATCAGAAGCTTTCATAGAATATAGGAAATAATGTGGGGCCCTTTTATACAATTTGGGCTCCACTTTAGTTTGGGATTTTTTTAAATATTTCAAAACCATTTGAATGCTTTTAGGGAGAGAGGGAAATATTAGGGTTCAGAGTTTTATACTTTGAACTTCTTTAATGCACAATTTCAAATATGATGCTCATGCAATGCACAATCAAACCCTAATTAAGGATTAGCTAAAACTGGGGTGTTACACTGGCGGTGGCTAGGGTTCGAGGAGGGGATGTGGGAGCAACACGAGAGAGCGAGGAAGAGAAAGGGAGAGAAAAGTGAGCGCCCCTATCCCTCGCTCCCCATGGAGAAGGACGGGTTCGCCATGGCCGATGACACCGGAATCCCCCGTACCAGTGACGAAGTAGCGGTCGCCACACACGTACGACAATGCCCCACGCTTAGACTGAATAGACATGGAAAAACGATTTCGCCCCTAAGCACTAGCCAAATTACGGGCTGCCACCGTCTCTCTCTCCTCTCTTTCCACCTCTCACAAAGCACCGCGTACATGCCCTCACTAACGAACAAGCCTGCAAGAAACAGGCCCACCGTTCAGTGGGAATGACTAGCTAACAGCGGTGAGTGGAAAAAACGAACGGTTGAGATTGATTTGGAAGCACAATCTGACTGCTGACCACTACGGGTGGCACCCGCCGGGTATGGAGGCAGGTTTGCGACCTCCATACCCGCCTCCGTCACCTCTCCCCGCCACCTCCACCCGCCTCCATACCCGCTGGTGGGTCCTAAACTCCACCATACCCGCCCCGTGACGGGTACCCGTGACCCGATGGGTACCCGTCAAGGTAAACGAGAGCACAGAAATTTGACAGCAAATCGTATATTATGTACAAAATTTTGACAGCACCTTGTTGCATTTAACAAGTCCATCACAATTTACAATAACAAGTAAAAATATTGCAATAACATGTACAAATATTACAATAACAAGTATTTGTCCAGCAAGTTCACCCCGATTAAAAGGTCACACAAGCACATGACAGGTGGGCTCTACCTGTCTGTGGTGGGTCTACGGGTTAACGGGTATGGGTTTCATACCTCCATACCCGCCTCCGCCAGACCCGTTGGGTCAGAGATTTTACCATTAAGAGACCCGTGGTTTTTTTTTTCAACCAAACCCTCCTCCATTTGATGCGGGTACCCGACGGGTTAACGGTTGACGAGTACCCATTGCCATCCGGACTGACCACCAGTGGCATGAGAAGCCTCACATTCCCGCAACTATATTTCTTTTACTAGTTACCTTTATATTTTGCCCATATATTTATCGCTTTTGTTTTGATTTTTTTGATTGGATGTAACGTCTTCTCTTGATTTACATGTTCACACATTTGGTGTTTTAAAATAAAAATGCTTGCACACTTTGATGTAAACTTAAACTAAGTGATGAAAGCTATATACAAGAATGATTAGCAGAACTTCCCTAGTTTCTGAAGAAGAACTAAAAGATCAATAACTGCAAACTAAAGCGATTAAACGAGTTGAATCCAGCTTGCAGCAATGATGAAGCACCCCTCACCAAACGCCAGAGAATCACAAAATCTTTCTCATTGAACACGTGGCCACCCACGAGTACTGCTCCTCCTAACCAAACTTGTCCCAAGACACTAACCACCCCCTATAAAAATTAACAATCACACATACCTCCCTCCGCACCACCAACCCGGAACAACCGAGCGGAAATGTCTCGTTTTTTATATAAAAGACCCTGTCTCCGTCTCCGGTTAGCAGGAGAGAGAGTCAGAGGGGACGGGTGGGAGTCTCCCCAGGAACGCAGCGCAGCTAGCACGACTACACAGCCACGAGCTGCCGACCGACCGCGAGCGGAGAGCTGACCCGGATCCCGATCCCTCCAGCTCCTTCCCCCGCTCGCCTCCCCAGATCTCCCCGTGCGCCCCTCTCCCAGATCCAGCTCCAGGCAGTCGTCTTCCACCAGCGCTCCGGAGCCAAAGAGGTTGGTGGTTTTGACCCTGACCGGGCGTAAAGCCCGTTTCTTGCTCCGTTTTGCTCGATCGGAATGTGATCTGATCTTCGTGGTGCCAGCAGGTCCTGCCGGCGGGGAGTGCTTCGGTGGTTCTGCTATTCGGTTCCGCCTCCTGCCGTTTCTTGCTTCTGTTCCGTAGCGAAAGCGGCGGCGGAGATGGGGGTCGCGGGGGAGAAGTTCCAGCTGGGGACCGTGGGGGCGCTGAGCCTCTCCGTGGTCTCCTCGGTCTCCATTGTCATCTGCAACAAGGCCCTCATGAGCGCCCTCGGCTTCATCTTCGGTATGAGATCCAATCTTGCCCCGCCTCCAGATGCGCGCCGCTACTCCCTGTCTCTGCTACCGCTCGCTTGCTTGCTTCCTTCAGCTGATGATGCTTCCGCTCCAAGCCATGCCCGCCTAGATATTCGAGGTCGAGATTTGGTGCCGGTGTGTGTTCAGGCCGGGGCCAGTGGGAATCTTTGGGATAGGATCAGGTGTGTGGATGGGGAGATTGATGCTGTGAGGTCTCTGTTTAGCGAGAACTGCAAGATTTTTGTTTTCTTGTGTCGGTGCAGTTCCTGAAGCATATGGTGCTGCGAGTGTTTTTTAAAAACAAAGTAGATGAGCTGTGAGCTTAACTTACAGCTGCTCAGCTAATAGTGACTTACTGGAATATGGATACTGAAAGGAGCTACACCGAGCTTAGATTGTACCAGATGATCTCTTGAAATGGAAAAGAGTACTAGTTTGTCCAAACATATTTGTGAAACAGAGTTAGGCAGGTCGGTTGGTTGCCATGAAATTTTACCCAATTTTGTTCTTTATTGTGCAGCCACCACGTTGACAAGCTGGCATCTTCTGGTTACGTTCTGTTCACTCCATGTGGCATTATGGCTGAAGTTCTTTGAGCACAAACCTTTTGATGCAAGGACTGTTATGGGATTTGGCGTGCTCAATGGCATCTCAATTGGGCTCCTCAACTTGAGTCTGGGTTTCAATTCCGTTGGTTTCTATCAGGTAAAAGTTGTTCTTCGCTTCCATTTCTTTCATGGCCAATTCAGTGTCTAGCACCCATTTCCTTATTTAGTAGCAAATAGTTGCTGCGTGTGTACACAAAAGTAGTGTGACTTTAACTAATAATGTCACTACTATATATACATTATCATGGGAGAACATCTTATGAGAAGGGTTTCAGTTGAGTTGTTACATTTTGTGTGATCCTTTGGATGTTGTTCCAACCTTACACTACACCAAGCTCATCCTAAAAATGCTCTTTATGTCCAGATGACAAAGCTGGCCATTATTCCCTGCACTGTTATCTTGGAGACTCTTTTCTTCAGGAAGAAGTTCAGGTTTGTATTTTGATACATCAGTATTCCCTCTGCGCACTGTAATACTTATCATCTCATCATGTTTCCAACTAAATTCTGCAGTCGGTACATCCAGCTCTCCCTCAGTGTCCTCCTTTTTGGTGTTGGAGTTGCAACTGTGACTGATCTGCAACTCAATGCTATGGGATCTATACTGTCTTTACTGGCAATCATCACGACCTGCATTGCTCAAATTGTATCCTTTCAGCAATAGTTATTATTTTACTGTAAAACACTCTCTGCTTGCCAAATCTTATTCACTTATTGTATGATAAATTTTGCATGTAGCTGCAATGCGTCATGTAGTTTGTCAGTATTAGCTAATGGAACAATGAATAGAATTGACTTCCTACAGCTTCTGTATTTGCTTTTTTTTTAAGAAGCAGCTACTTTGTGTCTAGTTTACCTGTTGAACATAAAATAGGCACTGTAAATTTTCTATCCTAAAGATGATATCTTGTACTTACATTGGTGAAACGGCATTATGATTGAGTATTACATTTGTTTTATGGTTTACGATTTGAGTCCTTAACCAGCCGACAGATGACAAATACAATTCAGAAGAAGTTCAAGGTATCTTCAACCCAGCTGCTGTACCAATCATGCCCATACCAAGCATTGACCCTGTTTGTTGTTGGTCCATTCCTTGATGGATTTCTGACTAACAAAAATGTCTTTGCTTTTGCCTACACGCCTCAAGTTCTGGTAAGTACTGAACTTGGCTATGTACACTTGCCTTGATTGCTGACACAACTTCATGTAATTCATTGTTTGCGCTTCTCATTTTTGCAGTTCTTCATCGTGCTGTCGTGCCTGATATCAGTCTCCGTAAACTTCAGCACTTTCCTTGTGATTGGGAAGACATCTCCTGTAACTTACCAAGTCCTTGGCCATCTTAAGACGTGCTTGGTTCTTGCCTTTGGATATGTCTTGCTTCATGATCCCTTTAGCTGGAGAAATATACTTGGAATCCTGATTGCAGTGATTGGGATGGGGCTATACTCATACTTCTGTACCCGAGAAACTCAGCAGAAACCCGCTGAAGCCTCTCCACAAGTCACCCAGGTACATTCCCTGGTTATTTTTATTGCGCTTTGAGGTGATAATATTTTCTGTATTTTGGAAATGGATCTGCTGACTTGATGAGTGAAAAGCTAAGACACTCAACACGAGTTTTGCTGTATTGTCCACTTAAGCTCTATCAGTTTGTTTGATGTGCTTCATATGTAGCTAGACGGTGGTTCTCTGCCCCTGCACCTATGTTATTGCTACCGTCCCTTGTTATTTACATCGCTCCTCACATGTCATCTGTATCACAGGTGAAGGAAGGTGAATCAGACCCTTTGATCTCGGACGCCTTGAGCACCGCCGAGAACGGGGCCGCTGCAGCTACCGATGAGCCTCTGAAGGTGCCCATGTGGAGCTCCAAGTACGCAAGGGCATGAAATGGCACCCCGACGATAGCTCATGGCACTATACATAATTATTCAGCTTAGTAGGCAGATAGTAGGGCTGGAAGGAAGCCAGTCAGCCCTGAGTGTAATGAACGTGTTCCTTGTTCCATTTTTGGGCCTTTTTTTTGCTTTTGTTTTGGCTTACCATGCCTGTGGTGTTGTTGTTAAAATGGATCTCACTCCAAATGACTCCAAATGGCAGATCTACCTTGAAGCTAAGACACACATTTGCTGGGCAGCAGACGTCTTGTATTATTTTTCACATGTTCAGCTTCGAAATTCGCTGTTGTAAACTCTTGTAACTTGGTAGCAAGACATAATATCAACACGTAGTTTACATTCTTTTTGTACCAAGTGCTCAGTACATGATATTTTGAGCTTTCAGTTTGTGGTATATGATGGTTTTTTTTTTCCAGGGTCCCATTTGTCGGGGATACAGAATTGAAGTACTAGTAAAAGGCAAAATTTCTGCAGAGTAGCCATTGTTGGAAAGAATTCATGCCATTTTTTATCAAAATGTTGAGCATAAGCTTGGTAGGCTGATTTTTTCGATCATGACGAGTGACATATAATTTGAAAACAACCATCACAAAATAAATAAAAGCAAATTACTGTATCATATGTAAAAGATGCCATGAAGCTTGTTTTCCATTACAAAAAACAAATATCAAGTTTACTACTACTGACATCTTGGTTCTTTCTCTCTCAAGAAACAATTTTTGAGTGGTTCTCAAGAAACAGATGTCAGTACATGAACCAAATGGGCCTTTGGACCTTGTTCACAAAGAATGGAGTCTCCAAAGAATGATGGCAGGCCTTGTAAAAAAAGTATGTGGCAGGTTTTTTCTTTTTTGAGAATTATGTGGCAGGTATGTTGATCTCCTATTTCGCAGTCTCCTGATACTGGCCCATCAAGTAGCACGTCAAAACTAGGCCTCTATGGGCCCACTAGACACGCCAAGCCCACTGCATTGGCGGGAAGAGAAGGGGGAAATGGCGGGAAGAGCCGCCGCCAGTGGCGCGAAACCCCGACCCACTATAACTCCTCTCCTCTTCCCTGCCCTCTCCGCCGCTCCACTTCCCCTGCTGCCATTGCTTCCAACCTTACCGAGAGATCCATCGCCAGAGAAAGAGAGAGACAGGGAAGATGGTGGGCCCGCAGTACGACCTCGTCGGCAACCCCTTGGGCGCGGTGCGCGCAACCTTCGAGAGGGCGGCGGCCGCCGCCGAGGCGGAGTCCGGAGGGCGCGACCCGGTGGCGGCGTTCCGGGCCAAGGACTGGGGCGCCAGCGAGGTCTTCCGCTCCTTCCTCTTCGACCAAGGCAGCATCGACAGGGTACAAAACCCTTATCACTTCTTGGATTTTGTTTCCCCTCATCATCTGTTACGTTAGCCGTCGCATCAAGTTATATAGATCTGTTCCTGTCTCCTGCCATCTTAAACTATCAAATTTGCGTTGAATTTATGTATGGCGTCGGTGGTTTGCATTGTTTTTTTAGATTGGCGGTTTGTATTATAAATGGAAATAAACGAAATTATTGTTAGCATAAAAATGAGAAAGAAAATTCGAGAAGAACTTAGGTTTTTTTGTTTAGTCCCTACTCCCTAGGTGAAATGAGTTTTTCTAAGTAAAAAAATGTTTCTCCTTTCCAGGTTCCGGTGTTTGATGCATCGAATCTCGGACTGATCAAACCGAACACCCTCGTACGGTTCCGGGGCATGGTTCAGGACATGCTCGGGAATGAATTCTATGCTGGAGCTTTCAAGGTACTTAACTGAATTGTGCTCATAGGCTGCTGTCAAGCTGCAGCTATCGCACCGTATGCTTATCTGGAAACATTGTTTGTGAAGGATGGCTCTACCTGGAGGACGAACAAGTTCACAGACTTCTCACCATTCACAATGCCGCACCCGTGTGACTCACATCTCTGGGAGCGCCATCTCTTACACTGTGTGCCTGTATGTTACTACTTCCATGAGCACTGCGCTTCCTTTTATATATTTCCTTGTCAATTCTAAAATTGGAATTCACCTTGACTGTGATTGTCTTCTTTTAGGTGCCTGGGCAGAACTCTTGGACACTGGAGTCTTCCCCTGGACCCGACTTGCGCCGAATGCCAAACTGCTTGTCACCTGAACAAAGGGAGAAAAGGAAGAGGGATGGAGATGACGATGTCATGGATGTAAGATCTTGCCATGTTTGCTGTAATGATGCTTCTCTTAACAGTTTTCGTGTCCATTAACCAGCATTGGCATCTAATTTGTTGCTTGCATTACAGGTTTCAGAAAATGGTAACGGTGAGAGTTCGTCATGCAGTAAGAAACCGGTAAGAACTGAACTTAGTTTGCTACCATTGTGAAGTGTGGGATGTTTTAGTAAGCAACTTCATTTTTTATAGAAAAGGGGAAAAACCCTGGCCTCTTCATTGGTTGATGAGCAATTAACTTCATGCTTCAGCTGTCTGATTTCTCATTCCCCATATAAGTTATCACAGAATCTAGCTTGTATCCATTTCTGGTTTAAAGTTCATCTAACATTTGATTAAACCTAGATTACTTGTCTGGAATGTATATGAGCATAATACTGAAATAGGACACATAAACCATGTCTAGTGAATGATAACATGTTTAGTTAACTAGTGTCCCATTTCATGCTAATCTGAAGTCCTATAAAATGAAGGGATGGATGTGTTATCTGACTTTATCTGCATTTTGCCTTTTCCTCAGAAAGAAGATGATGCACAGACCTCATCTAGCTCAGCAGAAATACCAGCAAGTGAAGATGTGCCAGAGATGAATGGGAAGGACCATCATATTCCTGGAAGCCCCTTTTCATGTCTTGTGAAGGTGGTGAAATGCACACCAGCTTATTTATTGGTGTGCTTCCTGTTTTTGCATATCCTGTTGTTTACATTCTTTCATGCTCTGCAGATTTATGATATGCCTGAAAGTCAAGTGAAACTAAACGATGTTGCTGAGTTCATAGGGGTATATACATTTGACCCAGAACTTGCTGCTCCTGATGATAATTCAGATGATATAATGTTTGACCTCATAGAAGATGTAACAGCTCAGCTGCCTCCCAGCAAGGTATGACTGTTATGGAGTGTGTACTGATTGATTTCATGTGTAGTAGTGATGCTTAAATTTCTATCCATATTTTGGTTTTAGCCTTGACCTCTAGCCTTAAAATTGTTTGTGTAGGTGCCCCGTCTTCACTGTTTGGTATGGCGAAAATTATCATCTCAAGATTTTCTAGCAAAGCATCCTGTTGTTGAGGTGAGTTTATAACCTTGAACTAATGGACATCCTTGTTTAACCATATATTCAATTCTCCTGCTAGCATACATAGCTCTTCACCACTGTTATATTAACATATTTTGTTTTGATCAAGCAGCCTTTGCCAAATCTACTAAAAGGCATCAGACAATCTTTGCTCTCCCATCTCACTCAGTTATTGGGAAACGATGACCTTGCAGCTCAATGTTTGCTGTTGCATCTTCTATCCAGAGTATGTCGCATCAGTGCACATTACTTCCTTTCATGCTTCTTGCTAAGACATAATTTGTAAGAGTATTTGATTTAATGATTTATTGTTCTTCTACAGCTTCGTACCAGGGTGGATGTGGTCACTGTTGGCAGGCTCTCCTTGAATTTCACTGGATTTAACAGAGAAAGTGCTTCTATTTTTGGTAACCAGCTAAATACTTTGATCCAGAGACTGGTGCCATATTCGCAAGCTATTCCTCTGTCAATTGAGTATCTGAACACAGCCACACTTCAGCCCAGAAAGGACAACAAGTCAGGAAGGTAAGTCTTGTTTCCTCCCAAGTATTGCTTGACTAATCAGATTGCTTGACAAACCTATACACTCTACTATTAAATTTGGTGTAGGTTGGTCACAGGAGTTCTGCAGCTACCTCAAGGCACCCACTTGACATTTGATGAGACTTTCTTGCAATCTGGAACCTTATCACCTAAAGGTGTTGAGAATACCGTGCTGCTTAAGAACTTGATGGAGTCACTGATGGTAATAATCCTCCACGAATTTTGTATTTAAGAAATTGTGCATACAAGAGTGCAGTGCATCGTGGTTCTAGAAGAACTTTCTCATCTAAGTGGTGCATAAATCTTTTGTTAGCATATAGATCAGTATCAACCATTTTAGGCAATGACTGCATGATCCAACAGTGAATTGAAATTTTAACCCAAGGGACCAAGCACAAGTCATGATACAAAATGGAATCGAACTTCAGAAGTATTTAGGTGTAACCAAATTGTACATGGATAGGCCACAGAACAACACCTAGCAGTGCATTAGCGATATCTCTATTCACGCATGAAACCCCATATTGATTCCATTTTCTCTGCTTTATTTGCAGGTTGAATATGATTTTGAGTACTACAAGCTGGAGATGGCGACTGATGTGCAGATGCTTACTCTCTCTGAAGCAAAATCAAACATCCTGCCTTCTGACTTGGTAGTGCCTTTTCGTCCATCCACGGTTCCTGCAGTGAATGCAAGTCCTGAGGAACTTGAGAGTTGGAGATGGTACTTGGCCACAGTTAGGTCTCTTCCTCAATCAAATGAACCAGAGATTTTGCAGGTAACTATCCCTCAATTCCACTTCTTACCTTTTAGTTTATGTTGTTTTGCATGGCGTCGTTTACACCTGTGTACTGAGTTGTGCAATGTTTTGCATCTTCATTGTAGGCAATCCAAGATGAAATGGTCAGTGCCATGCGCGAAGATAGGACCCTGGGTTGCTCTGAACTTAGCAGGTATGGTTCGGTGCTGGTGCTGTTTTTTTGCGATTATGCGGAAGCTTGTGAACTATCTACCCAGCTGACTTTGCTTGTGCTAATCTGCAGGTGGCTTACAATGGCGCAGATAACAGCCTCAAGCTTTGGTGAGAAGAGCCTTTCCATGGAGCATTGGCAGATAGTGAAGGAGCTTGAGAGGCATAGAAAGCAGAGGATGCAATGAGACATCTCATTAGCACATGAATGTAGAACTCCACTCGTCCTAGTAGCCTGCTGTTACTCGTGTATATATCTCTAGGTGTCTAAATCAAGACATTAGACATGCAACTGCAACATTGTCTGTGATCCTATGGCTGCCATTGGCAACTTAATTATCAAGTTTGGCTATGCTTTTGTCAAATCTTCCCTTATGACTATATTCTGGCATTGAATGACTAAATGTAATATCCTAGTTTGTTGAATCTCTGCATTTTTTTGTGAAGTAAACAGTATACTTATGGTATCAAGTAGTAGTGTTAAGCACCCGCAAAAAAAAGTAGTAGTGTTAAGAATACACATTTTGTACTTCTGGTAATAGAGTAGTAAACTCCACTTATGGTAGTAGCCTGAGGTTAGGTGTATATATATCACTAGGGTTAACTCAAGACATGCCATTGGCAACTTAATTATCAAGTTTGGCTATGCTTTTGTCAAATCTGCTCTGTGACCATATTTTGGCATTGAATGTACAACCAAATGTAAAATCCTAGTTTGCTGAAACTCTGCGTTTTTTAAATTATTATGCTTGTGGTATCAAGGGGTTGGCTAGTATCTACTGGTGAAGTAAAAAAAATACAAACTTGGAAATAATCAATGCAAATTATTTCTGAAGTGATATATCTCATGCCTCAACCTTTTCAAATCAAAACCCAGAATCTTCTTGCAGAGCTTGTAACTCAGGATTCCCCATACAAATGGATAATAGTACCATCAATATTGGAGAAATAGTAGTTGATACAATGTGATAATTACAAGTGTGTAATATCTTCTGTCGTAGATGTATGCTGCTCTGAGACTCTCGTATGCTGATGAAATGAATGGTACAGTATAGTTGATGGCTTGCTGAATAATTCAGATTTCAGACAGAGTAGGGCTCAAAATGTACAAATAAACCTCTACACAAGCCAAATGTTCATAACTGGACAGTGTTTGGCCATAGAGGAGAGAACTTTGACATGCATTTCACCTTCAATTATTCTTTCTCTGGTAGCATTTGCTCTTGATTTGCACCGTCTTCACAAAGCCGCAGATAGAGCAACTGTTTCCATTGTTGCCCGCGAGCCTGTTTTACACGCGTGTATCGCGAAGCAGACGTCTGTTGTCTCAAGGTACTTCTGGGTTTTCACCAGAATAAGTGGGATGTATTCAAGGACCAGCCTCTTGCACTGAGAAAACAAAACAAGAGCAGACTGTTGTGAGGAGAACAGAACTACAGTTCTTTTAGATAAAGGACACTTTGATTAAACAGACCTAGTTCCAAACCTTGCATAGTGTTGAAACTGTCTATAAGGTCTACGCGTTACCATTCAGTTGGAACAAAGTTGCAGGCACGAAAGCTAGTTACAGAAACAGTTTCTTAGGTATTGAAGCACTGTAAGTACCCGCCAACATCTAAAGTTCTAAAGGTCCTAATTTCATCGGTGTATGATTTAGGCTCGTTGGTGGAAGTACCGCAGTATTGAACCGGTTACCTTTAGAAGCACTAAAACTGTTCAGGGTTTCGCAGTGATTTTTTGTACTGTGAACGACCACGAAAACTGGGGGATCCGATGATATGTCATCATTTAACAGCAGGGCGATTAATTGGTTTTTCGATATACCGGGCTGTCTCTGAACATAACTCACCTGTGCTACATATTTCTCCGCCTTGCTGCATGTTTTGAGAAGAAGCTGAACTATCTCCAGCTGCAAAAATCATGACACACAGAAAAGGCATTGGCCATGTGCAAAGTACAAGCCAACGAGTGCACAGAGACGCCAGTTACCTTCGCGTCGGGATCTTTTAGCATGGTAAGAACTTCGACAAGAGCCTGATGGCATACCACACGCCTCCCCTCCAGCAGACACCCGAACTGCTGCCCCCTTCAGGCAGAGGTGCGCCGATTCACAGAACTCTTCAGGTTTAACCACGGAGACCTCCAGCAAGAGAATGTGGATGTAGTAGTCGACCAGCGTGATGCACTGCGGAAAGGCGAATCCATCAACGAGAACCAGTCAGTGCACCAAAATCAGACCTGTGCCATCCAAGGCAGGCACTACTGCAGCTCGTGTCCATACCTGCTGTCTCAAAGGCCCCATTTTTGCGCACTCGTGGTTGAGGACGCTGAGAATCTCGGCCTGGGTCTCTTTCTGTTGGAGGTAGGACAGTGCTTCGGTCGAGTACCGCTGGCATAGTTGACACAGCTTCTCATTAGACACACTTGGTCCTGCTCCTCTGCTTACTTGGGGCAAGCTTTCCTTTTCTGTAATGGGTAGGACCGAACAGATTGGTCATTAGGTCAACAGGTGTGGAAACTGAAGATACGGAGAGCATAATTTGCAAATTTTCGCATCTGGATCACAGTTTTCCTTATGGGTGACTATAAATGAGAATGCACACTTGCAGAGTCAGTATCTGAAAGCAGAATTTACCTACCCTAATTTTGATTACTGATTACAGCTAGCTAAAGATATCTAGGCAGCAGAGAAGTACACAGCCCTCACAACACAGACATCAACAGGACAATTTACATTACTCCGTGTTGACTTAGATCAAACCAGAAACATAGATGTTGAATCATTTACAGAATCACAACAAAACCAAACTAAAGGATAGTGCTTTCGTAAAAAATAAAATTAAGAGGTAGTTGTTCCTATGCATTTTACCAAATAATAGCACATCTTTCAGATGAATGCTTAGTAGTATGTCTTTTTTTCAATCCTTTGCGCTTGGATTGCCACACGATCGATCTACTCACTTAGCATTACCATCATGGTTACCATATGTAGGAAGCAGACAAGTACACAACCTCTACAACAGAGACAAAAGCAACACAATTCATACTAATATGTGAGAACTTGGAACGAAGCAGAAAAGTCGGTATATAATCGTTAATGGAATCAGAACACAACCAAACTACTACAAGATACTCTTCTAGCCAAAAACTAAGAGGTAGTTCTTCCTATACATTCATTTTATCAAATAGCACATCTTTGAGATGAATTTTCAGTAAGTCTTTTTTCAAATCTTTTCCCTTGGACTGCATACAATCGCCGCACTCGATAGATCAACAACTCAGCATTATCATCACGGATACCATCTCGACATAACAAACAAGGGCAATTGATAGCAGCACCCATTCTTGTACTGATGAAATTCACAACTTACTCAGTATGCAGGCGTATGAATCTGTGCTCTCCCCAAACGCAAGTCTGCTCTCTGCGACCGCCGCGGCTGAAAAGGCCAGCACGAGCACGAACGCGAGCCTCATCGTCGAACACGCCACGCCTGCGCGCAAGTTTGCCAGTTTGGAGAATCAGAAAAGGACAGGGAACTATCCAACATATGTCAATGCAACATGCGTGCATCAGAAGGCTAGAATGCACCCAAAACCACAATCATATTGTAGTGTGTTAGGACAAGTAACAGGAAATCAGACAGCCTGATAAATACTAATCAGCCCTAGCCCTTGTGCTAACCAAATTTCTTAAAAGTCAAACCCTGCCTAGGCATTTCAACCACCAATTTAGTTTCCCTAATTGGCAACAGTGTACTGATAAAAATGGGATTCAGAAATATATCTGCATAGATCTACACTTTTATTAACTCTGTGTAGTTCAACATACAAGATATTTAAATTTTATATTTTTCCACGTTCATGGATACATCATGATTAATTTAAAACTTGCGAATATAATTTTCGATTTCTTAAAAATAACTGGGTTGTGCCATAAAAGCGGTTGTGCCATCGAGTATAGGAATCAATCTTCCTCGCTCTGATTGAAGGTACCGTCTTATTTTTTCAATAGATTGCATAATAGCCTAATTGATTAATTTACAAAAAAATATGTGTCTTTTGTTTGATGTTTGCTCGGTGATGACGATAACTTATTGCATAATAATTGGAAAATAATAATAGGAAGGTCACCTGCAATGGAATTATCAGGCTTTATACTCATAGAGATAAAGTTGATCCAATATAAACTAATTTTTTGTTTTGTATTGTCTAAGATTTAGTGCTACATATTAATATCAGTTCTATGTTGATACTTTGATATATTGTTATGTTTTTTATCCAAACAGTTCTTCCAACATAAAATGATAGGTTGTTGTTGTCTTTATGAGAAAAAAATCTTATATATGATCATCAGTATCTTCGCCCCCCCTCAATGTCAAATCCTGGCTCCGCCCCTGAGTATGATCGATCCCATCAGTAGTACTCCCTCCGTTTGGAAATATAAGATGTTTTAGATTTGTAAATGATACTCCCTCAGTTTCAAAATATAAGATGTTTTAGGTTTATGAAGAAAATGAATTTAGACTTCTTTTTGTGTATAGATTCATCATAAAGTTGAGTTAACCTACATACTAAAACAAATCTAGATACATTTTCTTCACAAAGCTAAAACATCTTATATTATCTAGACATTAGGTGTCTAGACACAGTATCATTTACAAACCTAAAACATACAGTATTATATTTCCAAAGGAAGGGAGTATCATTCTGCAGACGCTGCCGTGCTAGCTAGCTTGCTTAGTCTCCACGCACACGCATGCCGATCTTCTAAAACTCCACGTCGCTTCCATGTCCCACCCCTTTTGTACGTGTCACCGGACGCTACCGCTGCTACAGTCCGTCCGTGCTACAGCTACTGCCTATACCGCATTCAATCCGTAACCAACTAACCGCCGGCCCAACCGCCGCCTGCCGGCCAGCCGCCGGGCAGGCCGGCCCTCCTGTTTCCGATGAGATAGCTACACAGATTCAGAGCAGAGAGGATGCAGGATGCATGGCGGTGCGCCGGGGGCGGCAGCATGGGCAGGGAGAGGAATTTTACGACAGGCTACTCCGACGACACCTGGCGGCGCTAGTGCTACCGTGAACATATCCACTGCTGCTGCTGCTGCTGCAACATTGCGAGGAAATGTCTATCTAGCGCCGTGGCTTCAAGTTCGCACGAGGTGTTACGAAGCAACAACAACAAGGATTATATGAAGGTTTTTGCTAACTCGAGAATTAAGTTAGAGCTCAATCAGAACGCAAACCACTGTATCTGTGTAAAGATTCGTGTGTCCTGCGAGTCGCAGCTGAGATTTTGGCTAGCTACAAGCCTCGGAGAGGACGACTGGGAATTAGACACAAAGAAATCACAACGAAAATTACGAGTGGAGTTACAACTGATGAAACATTCTCAAGTTTTATGAGGATTAGACATAAATAAATCACAATCAAAATTTTAAAAGAACTGCGCTACTATCTCCCGAGCACGCGCGACGATGTCCTCAGAGTTGTCAGGGTGTGTATGACGTATGGGGCCTAGCAACTTTGCCTTTTTTTTCTGGATATTTTTCTGGTAACTCTGCAATCGTCGGATGGAGATCCGACTGCCGTCGTCGGCGTCGCGCTCGGGAGCGAGATTTCACACGTTCGCGGTTAGAATCTGTGTTTTTAAAAGTAGAGTGAGAAGGAAAGTTAAAAAAAATTCTACTAGTGAGTTGACAGGAGATACACCCAAGCACGCGTAATGCGTGTGTCGTCGACTGTCTTCATGTACATCTAACGAGTAGTATAATGTATCCTTGACAGGCATTATCACTTTCCAATCTTGAATCGTTAGAGATACCGAAGGCTGTGAAGGAGTATTTTCCAGGACGTTTTGTTTCCGTTGAGTGCCACTTGAGTGAATCTTCCAAGTTCACTGTCAGACACTCCCCACGGGGTGAAGAAATATACTACTACTACTCGTTGATCAAATGGCCTGCTTGCTTGGATGTGCGGAAGATCATTAATGAACGGAGGACCAAGAGTTTGCCATCCCCATGTCGAGCTACTCCTATAGCTTTGCTTGCATCAAGAACCGGCAAACCAAAAAGATTCACGTTTTCATACAACGGATAGCGCGCGCCTCCTCTACCTACAAGCTAGGCGATATGCATATATATATATATATATATATATATATATATATATATATGCATGGCATGGTGCCGTGCCCGTGCGAACACCAACACAAGTTTTTTTTTCAATAGGACCCTTGTATTAAAAAAAACATCTAACAGTACAAAGCATCATACAATACAAAGCATCATAAGAAAAATGAAAATTACAACAAGATCCTTGAGAAACCCTTCATCTTCAACCTTCAGATCGTGTCGACGGTGCGCCGCCACTGCCGGTCCTTTCTAAGCCAGCCTGACGTTGTTGGTTGCGGATGGAAAGTCACCAAACTAGCCAAGAAGACCACATCTATCCCGAAGACGAAGAAGAAGGATGAACTGTCGATGAAGCTCCTTGACAATCCGTAGATCCCCACAACCAGGAGAAGCCCTAGAAGACCACACCACTCCCACAAGCTTCTTGACGTCGCCGTTGAGATGGGGCTGAAGCCGGGGAACCTTACTGGAAGAGACATCGCCACCACCACCTAAGTGCTGTCCCACCAAAACTTGAACCCTAAAAGCGGGAAAAACGAAGTATAGGGGCCTAGATCCACCCCGCCTCTATGGCCCAGAGGCACATAGACTAGGCAGATCGGTGGCGGTGGCGGGAGACGACAAACCCTAGTCGCCTTGCGTGCGTGGGAGAGGTAGGTTATAATTCGCTTAGTTGTTTTTTCGAGTCATACCCAAGTTCTACTATAAATTAGCTACGTGCATTTTCAAATACTCCCTCAATGTATCTAGACGTCTTTTATTATGTCATTCACACTGAACCTACACATTATAACTGAGGGAGTACATCATGGCTTGAGATTTTTTCAATTATTAATGTTTCTCTACTATTGTGAACCTGAGACTTAGCGAGGATGTATAGGAGGTGTTGTACCTACGTTACCCGCATGATCTCGAGTTCGAGTGCTAGCACCCGCTCTCTGGTCGTACACATCTAACAATGTTCTATTCCCTCCGTTTCAAAATAGACGTTGAAGAGTTGTGCATGCATGTATTTAAACATGTTTTAGTGTATAAGTACATGCGAATTGACATACGGAAAACTGCCTCCTAGGTCGCATGCACGGGTAACTCTGGGGGCGATCTGATCTTCCTCGCCAGGAGTCCTCCATCGCCGGGATCTCCTTGCCGCTGTTGCCGCCGCCGGCGGTGGTGGCGGAGCCCGGCCGTCAAAGGCGGTGGGGCAAGTGCGGCGCACCCCTCTCATTCCTCTACGCACGTGGAGGCGGTTGCGGCGGGTTGCGTGCGGGGCTGGTGCCATGGCGGCTCATGGCGAGGTGGAGGGGCGACGGTAGGGGTGGAGCGGTGATGCGGCGACGTGCTCAGATCCGGTTGGTGGCGCGGTGGACTAGCGGCCCATCTTGGACGGTGGGCTGCGAGTCGGTGCTCGCTTATGTAGTCTCCACCTATGGCTAGTGTTGTCTCTTCGTCGAGCTAGCGGTCATGGCGGCCTAGGTCACTGGGGATCTGTCGGCCTAGTTCTGGTTGGTCTTGGTGGCCGGTGAAGACCGGCGGTGTGGGGACTTCCGGTATGTCTTTGAATAAAGGGGGTTGGTCCTAGGATCCCTCTTGCGCTAGGAAAACGATCTACCTGCTCCATGACTTCATCGATCTGGTCGGAGTGTTGTGTTCTGGAAGATTCCGCTGGTGAACTTCAATGGACGACATGCCGGAGTTTGTCAGGTTGGATGGATCTCGGTCACGCGCAACCATGTTTTTATCTGACCGTTTGGTTTCAGAGGGAGTGTTATGAAGCTTTACAGACTGTTGCCATCAAGGACATGCCATTAGTACCATGGTGAAGTCAGTTGTGGAGAATGATATGAAAGCCAAGGTCTGAAGAATGGTAATGGTGGTGTGAATCCTGTTTGCGATAAGGTTTTGGCTTGGTGTTCTAGGTCTTGGAGCAGTGAAATTGGAAAGTGAAGGCGACAGTACAGGAGAATTTCAGAGTTCCATCGGCAAGGTGAAAATTCAAGGTCTGGCCTTAATTGATTGTGCTTGGCAATGACCTTGTTGAAGGCATTGTTTTGTCAGCGCAGACTTTCTCCGGGGTGAAAACCTATGATCGATGATCAGGGCGATGACATCGCTAGTGCACTGTTCCCTTCTTGGAGGCGTCGTTTTTGGAGAGGATGGATTTCTGGTGCTGCCTTGGCGGAGTTTGGTCGCTGTTGTATGGCATACATCGCTGAAGCAGGGCCTTCTATTTTCTGTAATTCTTATTTCTTTTTTTGGCTGTGTGCATCAGTAATTCCATTAGCGTAATGCATTGTTGCAGACGCTGAGCATAATTGGTTTCAAATCTCAAACATCTATTTCAATGAGTTGTCTAGATTCACACACACACACACACACACACACACACACACACACACACACACACACACACACACACACATATATATATATATATATATATATATATATATATATATATATATATATATATATATATATATATATAGACGCGTTTTACTATATGTGATCTATATCTAGACAGAGGAAGTATTGAACAGCTTGGGGGCGGGCCTTCTAACCCCCGTGTCGCATTTTTTAAAGGTTTTTCTACTCCCTTCATCTCAAAATAGATCTCTCAAATTTGTTAAAATTTGGATAAATCTAGACACTATTTATTATGTAAATTCATTCAAATTTAAAAAAATCTGAGATATCTATTTTAAGAATGAGGGAGTACTTTTTTTTTGCTTCGGAGTGTACAACTATTGAATCATACGTATGTTTTCCATTGCTGAGGTTTCTATAGATTATCGAGTTTGTGAATTTCGGTCATATATACTGACAACCCCCAAAATCCAATCATACTCATCAGAGGAGCTGCCAAAGAAAACTTTCTGAAGATCATATTGAACCATCCTGAATCCTCGGACAACAGCTCTATTGAGATTCCCTTCCCGTTTCCTGTTTTAGACAGGTCATGCACTCGATCAAACAACTGGCCAGATCTACTGACACTGTTTTGACCCTACTTAAATTAATCACTTGTACTCCAATCACTATTAACCAAACTCTGCAGTGTCGTGCCCTCACCCTGCAGGGCATTCAAGGCCTCGCATGCCGTTAGGTGGAAAGTCGGTCCAGCTACGCTCGCAGCTCGCTACGCTAATCCAAACAAAAATGGCCTTATTTAAGATGACCATCCCACCATGACAGTTCATCCGTTCATGTCCATGCATGCAGCGATCCGTGCTGCATGCGTACGATCGCAACCCCACTTCCATTAACAAGTGTAATCAGATGATTAGGGTTTTTAGTGGCGATCCCTGATAGAGAGGAAATCCCCGAAAGCAACTGGATCTCTCTGCAGGACCATGCAGTGTGCTGCAGGTAAGCTAGCTACTCATTTAAAATGCGTGTGCATTTTTTTGTTTGCCCTAATGATTACATGCATGCATGTTTTCCATAGAGTTCATAACGAAAATAGATGATGATTATCCAATTATATATGTTGTCATCTCACTGATCATTGTCATTTACTTACATGAATTTGGGATTTGATTAGTTCAAAGTGGACACCTTAAATACTTACTCCGAACCATATTAATTGACTTTGATTTGTCAAAATTTGGATGAACATATATACTAAATAGTGTTTAGATTTATTTAAATCTAAATAAATTTGAGTCAATTAATATGGACCGAAGGGAGTAGTATTTTTAAGATTGCACTTGGCAACGAATCTGAATAGCCAAATTTCACCTATTTTTTTGATTTGCCTAGTACTACTATATGTGTTGTCGGAGCACTCTAGCAGGCGATGCTGTCACGCTAGCTACGAGTCTACAGCGAGGCCGGCAAGGGAGAGCACGACGGCATGCAGTACCACGTATTAATCGCATATGCTTTTCATAGCAGCTGGAAGAGAATCCAAACGAGAGATCTACGTCGTTGGCTAGCTCTATCCATCACCGAATTTAGTTGGGGGCAAGCCATCGATCGAGTACTGAATACGTACAACTACTAATGGTGGATGTCTGAATCGAGCTTCCGTGTGGTCCAAATTATGGGGAATTTATGGGATATATTGGGGGTGTGTGTGTGTGCGCGCGCGTGCGTGCGCGCGCGCGTGTGCGTGTGCGTGTGTGCGTGTGTGCGTGCGTGTGTGTATTACTCAATCGGTACACAAGATGACAATAGATCAAAACTACAGGTCTCTCTATGTTGTTTCTTATGTGATTACTCAATCATTATAACTTATCAACATTTTATTTTGTCCCACTTTTCTAATTCTCAAATAAAATCCGGAACTCTGGTGAGCACCTTAATATCTATTGCTTAAAACCACATACTACTTCTTCATTAAAATCAAACTATATTCCGAATTTTGTCTTAATTTTAATTTTTTTACAAGAAGAGTCTTTAAAATAACCTCCATTTTGTTGGACAAATTGGAGAGTTCCATATTTTTTTATGTTTTAGAGTTTTCTAACATTTCTCACACCTTAGAAGTGACGACCAAGATGGCCATAAAATTAGTACTTCCTCTGATTCAAAATAATTAATGGACTCAGATTTGTCTAGATTTTAATCTGATAAATATGGACCTTTTAGTTCAGATCAATTTCACACAAATTTTGGAGTGTTGTATTTCTTATGAGTTTTATTATATAGAGCTTATTTGGTTTGTAGGATTTAAAACATTAGGAAGAGTACCATGTTTATGTTATTCCATAGTATACCTCGTGAAATTTTTTGTTTGTTGAAAAAAATGACACGCGCATGTGTTTTCAAAATCATGTGAATGAATGAGGCCCCGAGAATCTATTTATGGACAGAAAGAAAGAATTCCTCCCCTTAGATACTTCCTTTTGGGATTTTGTTAGATTTGTGTAGACATGTACAATGAACTGTTTCGTACAAAAAATCAAGATAATTTGCAAGCTACAAAAATCAAGATATTTTGCAAGCCACACACTTGGTTCTCGAAAAAGAAGGCGCACCTAGAATTTTCATTGATTTGTTCAATCTAAGTCGATGGAGGCTTTACGTTGAATTGATACCTAAAAGCATTATTTTAGTTTAGAGAAGTGCAATGCATATTTGATTGATTAAGACAGAAAATGCTTCAAAACCACATTTGCTCTCCCCACGTGTGGTTTACGTGACACAAAATCAATATCGTTATTAACACCTAACTACGGTTCCCGTGACATCGATTTCAAAGACTTGTCTCGACCTATAATGTTTTTGGATTTTATTATTTATGAGTCGACTGGGAAATAGTTACTAGTAAGTCGACAGTAACAACCATTCGATCTTAATTTAAGAGTCGACTATGAAATAATTACTATGTCGATGATAACAACAGTTTGATCATAAGATTGAAATTCGGTAAATACAATCATGTTAAATATTTATCAATGGCTATGATTCTGGACTGCAAATAATCATGTCTATGTCAATCAGGAAACAGAAGGAGTAACTCAAAAGAGTAATAAACTAATCCTGACTAGCCTGTGGATCCAAACAGAAACAGTGAAAGTCAACTGTCACCATGGGATCTGGACAGGCGGGCAGTAACAAAAATAATCAGCTGAGATAACAGCAACGGGGGACGTGCAAACGGCCAGCAGCACAGTTCCATCATTAAATACCCCTGCTGCCGACGAGCATAAAACCCCACACTCGCTCGCTAGCTGCTGCCGCGAATCTCAGCGTTGAGTTCCTTCCCTCCTCTGCAACTCGCAAGAACAGAGACACGTCCATCCATCCATGGCGGCCACACTGGGCAAGGTGATGGAGGAGGAGGCGGCAGCGGACCGGCAGCTGAGGCAGCAGGGGAGCGGCAGCAAGGTGTTGTCCGTGTCGAGGCTGCTGACGCGGGACAGCTCGGCCGGCGCCGCGCCGTCCTTCAGGGTCTACTACGGCGTGGCCTCCGCGGGCGCGGTGCCGTTCCTGTGGGAGTCGCAGCCGGGCACGCCCAAGAAGGACAACGCCTCCGACTACGCCATGCCACCGCTCACGCCGCCGCCGTCCTACTACGCCGCCGCCAAGGCAGGCGCTCGCACGAGCCGCAAGGGGAGTGGTGGCGGAGGCAGGAAGGCCGGCATCCTCGTCTCCATCCTGCCGAGGTTCTCCATGGCGAGGCGGCGCACGCGGCCGTCCGGGTCGCCCACGTCGTCGTTCTCCTCCGTCTCGTCCTCCTCGTCCTCGTCGGCCTCGGCGTCGTCCGCTTTCTCGTCGTTCCGCGGCACGCAGTCGCCCGCGTGCTCGTCGATGCGCGGTCGCGGCGGGTACGGCAGCAGCAGGATGCACGCCTCGTCGTCTGCGTCGTCGTTGTCGGACGAGGACGAGACGGCGGTGGCGGCGTGCTTCGGGGTGCGGGCCGAGAGCTTCAGGGCGCTCAGGGCCTGCCGCGTCGCCGTGACGGTCAGGAGCGCGCTGGCGTCCGTCGGTGCCGGCCATGCACTGCAGACGCAGAAGGTCTGAGCTAATTAAAACTGCTGATCTCGGTGCAAGGGACGTGCGTTGATCATCAAGTCTTCGAGTGTGGTTTACGACCTAATTAAGCGTGTGTTTTGGTTGAGTTTGTGATACTACTACTAGTGTATATGGAAATAATCAATGCGCATGTTATGTTCAGAACTTTCAGATCAGATCTCTCAATCTCTCATGTCATGTGCAGTGCCATGCATTTGTGGGGGGGGGTGGGGGGGTGGGGGGGGGGGGGGGGGGGTCTGAGGCCACCCACTGAACTCGAGTGCTATCCTAAAGAAATGTTGATCTGTTCGTACCTTTGTTAGTTGGGAAATGAATGTTTACACAGTAACAGAAAGAGACATATCCTGATTTAGTGGAATAAACTAAGAACTGTACAGGATTCAGAAGAAACCTTGCAGCTTCTTTTAGCTTCCACGCGTCGATTTCTACACTGCTTCGTCACTAACTTAAATTTTGCACATAATTTGAGCGATCGATCCGACTAAATTGTGCGCCGAAGAAGATCCTACTAGTAGAGAAAAACGCACTATTGCGTTAGAAAAATATTAGGTAAAAAGATAGGATGTATATTGTCTTATACTCCAAGTTCATAGATCCGAATATATATAGAGAATAATTTGGTTCAATAATAATATTCAACATATTTTGTCAATATCTCTTTATTATTCCACACGGTATCAGAATAATTTGGTTAAAACCCTAGTCGCTGGTACGTTTTCGCGTGTCGTCCCGAGGGTCAATCTCCATGATCTCCACCGGGGACCACGCGTTTCCTACACTACTAGGAAAACGGCTATAGGTAATCCAAACTTCCGTGGCTCACGTGGTTGAAGTGGCTCACGGGTAAAACAGACGTGGCTCACCTGTGGACAATGCCTTACTAGTAACTACAACAACTGTGGCGCACATGGTGATGGTGCGCCACAGATGTGTGTGGGCCAGGGCCCTACTGGCCGCATGCCGCATATATGTAGCGCACTTGGAGAAGGTGCGCTACGGATGTTATGGTTAACCATGGCGCACGTGGAGGGGGTGCGCTACGCCTAAGTGGAGGCCTCTCTGTTCTGTAAATGGCCAGACACATCCGTGACGCACTAGGGCCATGTGCGCCACGGTTGTGTTTTGTTCCTGTGGCGCACTTGGGACATGTGCGCCACGATTGTGTCGACCAGTATTTTTTGGTAGCTCCACTTTGTGCACATGTGTGATCATCTACCACCCCACACTTCACTTTCCCCTTTTTCTTCCTCCTTAGATCTAGTCGGGATCCTTCTCTTTCCCACCTCAATTTCTCCACTCATTCACCATTTTTAGCATGTGGAACTTGCCTTGGATGTTACATACGTAATAGAGGAAGCTCTTCGGTCTCTCTTGCATCTCCTTCTCCGATCTCGCGCGTACCTCTCCTTTCCATCTTCTCGCGATCTCGGTCTCTCATCTCGGTAAGTTGTCCATGTAAGGATGTGTTCATGTGTATATGGATGATATGCTCATATGTATGTAGATGATTGATGCTCATGATGTGTGTATGGAGAGGATCGATGGTCATGTGTGTGTATATATATGGAGAGTATCGATGCTCATATGCATGCATGTGTGTGTATGGAGAGGATAATGATATGTTCATGTGTGTATGGATCGGTCTCTCTCTCTCTCTTGTGTTTGTGTGTGTGAACAAGTTGCCATTTGTTTTGCCAAAATATTGATTCATTTACATTTTGGCAAGACTTTGGTATTTCGCAAAGGTCCTAATTTTAGGATAGGTCATGCCGAAATTTTCTATCGACCATGCATTGCATGCATGCTTTCATTATGTGGTTCTAATAGACTTCTTGTACCGTGTACACCGTGTGCAAGCAAAAGTGGTCCGCATAATGAGCGAAGGCATTGTGGCTAGATTTTTGAAACGTGCGACGGCCGACATGATACGAAATAACAAGACGGAGATAAGATGTCCGTGCAGAAGATGCAAACTCAACTGGGTGATCGACCCATATTCCAGGAATAATCTGCAGGCGCACCTGCTCCGCCATGGTTTCATGGATGGATACACTCGTTGGATAAGTGATGACGAAGACGATGGAGACGGTGAAGGTGGGCAACATGACGATGATCATCACGAAGAGGACGGGCGAGATGATGAAGAGTCTCCTGGAGATGGTGAAGGTGCGGAAGCAGACCGGGATGATGATGATCTAGATGCCGGAGGAGCAGACGACGATGGAACAACGTCAGGCTGGGTGCGGGACCCTTATGTGCAAGAGCTGCTTCTCAAGCAGACGAGTAACACCAGGGCTGCCGCTAGAGAGAAAGCCAAGCTTGCGCAACTTGAGAAAGAAGCGGTTACTCCATTGTATAAATGATGCATGCCCGATGATAGCCGTTTGAATGTCACGCTCAAGGCTATGGAGATGAAGGCAAAACACAAATTGAGCGACGCAAGCTTCGACGATATGATGGCATTCTGGCACGATCGTCTCCCGGAGGGGAACATGTGTCCAACTAGTATCGAGGACGCCAAGAAAATCGTCTTTCCTCTCGATCTACCGCACGTTAGATATCACGTATGCATCAACGATTGCATCATTTATCGGGGCGAGGACGCGGAGAAAACCACATGTCCGGTATGCGGCGTGAGTCGATACAAGAAAGGGAAGAAAGCACCTCGAAAAGTGGTATGGTACTTTCCTATCACTCCTCGTCTGCAGTGCTATTTCGCGGACCCTAAGGAAGCGAAGCTCATGCAATGGCATGCGGAAAGGAAGAAGCCAGGAGATGACGATGACCCCGAAAAGGATGAGCTGCTGACGCACCCTTCAGATGCTAGCTAGTGGAAAGCATTGGACCTCGAATTCCCAGAATTCGGTGGAGATTCGAGGAACATCAGGCTTGGTGCAAGCACCGATGGACTCAATCCGTTCGGTATCCAGAGCAGCACGCACAACACTTGGCCCGTGTTTGTATGGATGTACAACCTTCCTCCATGGTTGTGCATGAAGAAGAAGTACATACAAATGAGTATGCTAATTCAAGGGCCAAAATAACCTGGTACCGACATCAATCTGTATCTCGGGCTGTTGAAAGAGGAGCTAGCCACGTTATGGGAATCTGGAGCCAATACTTACGACGCCATCGCACAAGATTATTTCACTATAAGATCCGTGTTGGTCACTACGGTGCAAGACTATCCAGGTTGCGGGTATATCTCGGGGCAGGTTATCCAAGTATTCTACGTATGCGTTAGGTGCATGGATAACACAAGATATCTCCAACTAGAGAATGATCCAGGGTCTTCGAAAACCGTGTTCATGGCGCACCGGAGGTGGCTCGACAAGAATGATCTATGGAGAAAACGTGGAGACCTGTTCGATGGAAAATCCGAGACCCGAGGAATCCCAGAGCGTAGGAGCAGCGAAGAAGTGGAAGAGTTGCTGAAAAACTGGAAAGATTGTCCTAAGCCTAGAAAGAAGTGAAAGAGGAAGCAAGACAAGCCGCTGATGAAGGTATGGAAAACAAGGTCTGTTTTCTGGGAGTTGCCATACTGGAAGTTTCTCCACACGCCTCATAGCCTCGACATCATGCATATCACGAAAAACGTGTGCGAGAGTTTGGTCGCCACCATAATCAACATGCCAGATAGGACGAAAGATGATCCGGAAGCAAGACACGACCTGATATTCATGGGTATCCGGAAGGAGCTTCACGGAGGACGCACTACTCCTGATGATCAGGAATATGACGATGATCATGAGTCAGAGACGACACAAGGTCGTCGGAAGGGTAAAAAGTTCAAGAAGAACGAATATTACTGCCCTCCTTCTTGCTTCACTCTAAGCCAGGATAAGACCAAACAGTTTTTCAAGTGCCTTCTAAGAGTCAAATTTCCTTACGGCTACGCGGGCAAGATAAGCAGATACCTAGACGAGGTGAAGCAGAGGTTCAGTGGCATGAAGTCTCACGACTGTGGCGTGCTAATGACGCAGGTACTTCCGGTTGCACTAAGAGGGATAATGGACGAGAACGTCCGTGAAACGTTATTTGGCCTCTGCAAGTTTTACGACGTCATCTCTAGGAAGTCGATTGGCGTGAATCAGCTCGGGAGGCTACAGGAGGAGATCGTGGTGATACTATGCGAGCTTGAGGTCTACTTCCCGCCCGCATTCTTCGACATTATGGTGCATCTGCTCGTCCATGTCGTGGAGGACATCGTCCAACTCGGGCCGATGTTCCTCCGCAGCATGATGGCGTTCGAAAGGATGAACGGACACATCAAAGGATACGTTCGCAATAGGTCCCGTCCAGATGGAAGCATAGCCAAGGGCTTTCTGGCCAAAGAGTGCATCTCTTTCTGCACAAATTATCTAGACATGGAGAACCCTGTCGGTCTTCCCGTCAACAGGCACCTTGGCAAGCTCGACGGATCTGGTCACCGAGAGGGTCGTCGCATACTGCATGCAGACTTCGATTTTCAACGCGCAGACTTTGATCGAGCAAACCTCGTTGCGCTACAACATTTAGAACTGGTTGATCCTTGGGGTACAGAAGCACAAAAGGTTAATCGAGAAGAAGTACAGTGAGCGGGGCATACAGAGGACGCAGGGAGAAATAATCAAAGAGCACAACTCAGATTTCACGTGTTGGTTTAGGCAGACGCTCCTTGATAATACCCCACGATCACATTCTTCTGACACGGAAAAGATCATATTCACCTTGTCGCAGGGACCGATGCAAAACCTGGAGACCTATCAGGCGTATGATATCAATGGATACACATTTTACACGGAGGAAAAGGACAACAAGTGTGATTATCAGAACTCAGGCGTAACATCAGAATTCTACACCGATGACAACGTGAAGGAAAGATTCTACGGAAGAATCGAGGAGATCTGGGAGCTCGACTACTGTGGAGAAAAGGTGCCGATGTTCCTTGTCAGATGGGCAAAGAGCGTCGAAAGAGAAGACCGGTATTTCACAACCATGGTTATACCCGAAGCAGCCAAATCCAAGGCCACCGGTGCGAACGTGGCCGCGAAAAATGAACCGTGGGTACTGGCTACCAAAGTGGACCAATGTTTTTTCATTACCGACCCGACAAATCCTAGCCGTGTTGTCGTGAGGAGAGGAAAAAGAAACATCATTAGAATGGATGGAGTCGCCAACGAGCAAGACTTCGACCAGTACGGTGATCCAAAGATTGAAGATGACGACGACTACGATGCATCAACATACATCACAAGAAAAAAAAGGACAACCCTACCAAAAAATGTAGCCCGCTCGAAAGAAGAAACATTAAAGTGCCGGGGCTAAATTATTCAACCGCGACAAAGAAGAGAAAAAAGATTGTAAAACGCTAGCTCAAAAAATATTGTAAAACGCGTGGTCGAAAAAGATTGTAATATTTATGGACAAATTATTATGAAATTTAGTTATACTTTGAATCATATTTGTACCACTTTTATGACATATATTATCACTTTTGGGCATTTTTGGAATATTTAAAAGTATTTTAAAAACAAAACAAAACTTCTATGGCATATATCACCACTTTTGGTCATTTTTTTGAACATTTAAAAGTATTTTTGAAATAAAATTAAAAAATGTGGGCACCAGGATTCAAACCAGGGTGCTCATAGATTGAGAATAGAGCTAAGGGCTGAACCAGTGGGATAGGCTAGTGTAGTTGTTAGATAGTGGAGCTACAACCATCTTATACAGTCGATAAATGCCGATATACATAGCGCACTATGCCCAAGTGCTCTACAGATATCCGCAGCGTACTATGCCCAAGTGTGCTACGCCTATCTGGGCACGGCTGATCAACGGCGCCACGTCCGCCTCCGAGCCCTGTGCCGCCGCGCTCTCGATCCGCCGAGCCCTGTGCCGCCGCGCTCTCGATCCGCCGAGCCCTGTGCCGCCGCGCTCTCGATCCGCCGCCTCGCCAGTCGCCGCCGCTCGAGGAGGAGGCCGTGGAGCAGGAGGAGGCCGTGGAGCAGGAGCAGGAGGAGGCCCGCCGCCGCTCGAGGAGGAGGCCCGCGCGCCAGCCATCATCGTCCGCCCGCCTGCCCGCCATCATCGTCCGCCCGCCATCGTCGTCCTCATCTCAGAGGTGAGCGTCGCCCCTCCCCTCTCTCCCTCTCTCTCTCTCTCCCTATCTCCCTCTCTCCCCTCTCTCTTCTCAGATTAGAGGTTAGGGTTCAGAGAAGGCCATTAGAGGTTAGGGTTCAGATTAGAGATTAGAGGTTAGGGTTCAGTGAAGTTCAGAACTTGCTGTTTTGCACAAGTTTGTTTGCTGATATGAAAAATAAGCATATTTGACAATGTTTGTTTGGGAATTCAAAAGGTTGAGCAGTCATGCACCTCTAAAACAAATACTTGGAAATGTTTGTGTTGCGCTTAGTATTTGGAATTAGTAATTAATAATGGGTTCCCATTAATTTCAGAGACAATTTTGTACTGCCTTGTCACTGTATAGAGGTGACCAACACAGGCATAATAAAATCTGAATTTCTTCCAACTACCAGCAGGCAAAATGGTTGATAGAAAATAGTAGTAGTAGTGCTACGAATGTAATCTCCAGCTACCAACCATACAATGTTCAAGAACCTGCAACGACAGGAATACATATTCGTCACAGTATCACCACCTCCACCATCTAAGGTTTCCTATTTTATACTGTGTTTTATGAGTACTTGAAACAATACTAGTGTCAGTGACAGAGTAGTAGCTTGTTCAGAATAGTAGCTTATGACCAGATTGTTGCTAGTGTTAGTGACAGGCCGCAGGAGTATTTTGTAGGTTTTGTGGAATAAACCAGATTGTTCTGCTTTCTTAGTCCATGAGCCCCTCATATGCCAATGTTAACAAAGTACATTTGAAATAATTTTATAAGCTACATTTGAAATAGGAGCTTCCATAATAGTTTTTTTTGCATACTGCCATGGTTGCAACGGGTTTTTATAGTTGTCTGAATGTGATGTATCTAGGTGATATAGCTTATGACCATCTAGGTGATATATTTTGATCCAAGAAGCAATCAAGTATAAATTCATTTCAGCTAAATTAGAGCAGGTAAATGACAAGTTCAGAACAGTAGGTTAGCTTGTACAACCTTTGCTATACTTTTTATATTGCATCTGGTTCAGAGTTATAGAATGATGATCCATTGTAGTCTTGTTAGCTTGTACAACCTTTGCTATACTTTTTGTGCAGTGAATATATATGTGTATATACTGATCCTGGTACTGATCCTGGTCCTGGTACTGGTAGTGAATATATATGTGTATATAATGATGCTCCTGGTGCTGAAATGATCCTGCTTATTTCCAATTGTGCTTGTACTTGTATGAAGCACTTTCTTATGTCGTGTATGCAGGTTCTTGTATAAAATGAGTCCTGATTTTTGACGGAATGTTGATTAACTTCCGTTTCGGCAGAAATCGGGCACTCCTAGTTTAAGAAAATTAGCAAAGGTCATGCCGGATTTTTTCGTGCATTTAACCAATTATTTGTTTTTTATTAGTGCAAAGATGTGTGACAACGACGAGGCTGGATGTTCTAAGCGCATCAACGCTGAAGGAGAACTCATACCTCCGAATAAACAATTGCCATTCTGGGAGGCGGCCTAGTGGCTAGAAGACGATGAAGAATACCATCCTTCGGAGAGCGAGGATGATGAGATGGAAGACACGGAGGAAGAAGCCGAAGGAACGGCGGGTGATGAAACCACTGATGGCGGCGAGGGCACATGGAGTGGTAGCAATCATCCTAAGAAGAAGAAGAAGCCGAAGGAACGGCGTCCGAACACGGTCGGCACCGTCAGGGAGGAAATTACTGAAGTGAGCCCAACATGGGTTCCTTTGGAGCCCGACCTTGTCGTCAAAGGGTACGGTGGGAAAGTGGCGGCGATCACCCGGACAACCATCTCGATCAACACCGAGAATCTCCGACATAAAGATAATGGCCACTTGCGCACACTCCTCTTCGAGAAGCTGCACACAAGATACAAGTTCCCCGCTAAGTATCAGAACACAAATTATGATGGGAACGAAGTAAACAAATCCGCCCTCACAAAGATGAGCACCGCCCTGGCCAGCTGGAGAACCCGGATAAAGAAGAAGATCTATAAAGAAGGTAAAAGTCTCGAGGAGATCCAGAAGATTGACCCGCAGATCACCGAAGATCAGTTCCGGGAGTTCAAGGTGACATGGTTATACCCCACGGGTACATAACTTCAGCATACCTGGTCCAGCCCAAGGAAGGCCCACGGCAGACATACGCTGACCCATGAAGATTTTCGGGTGGCCAAGGCCCATGACGCCTTCGGATCCTTGGAGAGCAAGACTAGAGTTTAAATACAACTTGTAACCGACTAGGTCTGTACCCGGGACCTGCCTAAGTCTATATAAAGGCCAGGAGGGTACGACCTAGAGGGCTCTCTCTCAACTCAACGATTACGACATACACACCTCCACGCCAGATCGAATCTGCGCACCCCTGTAACTTTCGGTTCCGCCGTAATCAAAGAGCAGACAAGCAGGAGTAGGGTTTTCCCTCCGGGGGCCTGAACCTGGGTAAATCTCATGTCCCCTGGTTGCTTGTCTGTTAACCATGCCACGATCTCCAGCATCCCCATCTTCTCCAAAACCCAAGTCCATAACAATGGGCATTGACGAGATCAAACCTCGTCAATTGGCGCCGTCTGTGGGAATTGGGGCTGCTGATTGTGCGGTCGTGGCGGTTCCGACCCGATCGATCTACAACTCCGTGGTAACGGAGAATCACCTCCTCTTCGGCGCTTTAGACTTCACCGCCCACTCGCCGGATACCATGAAGGATTTCGAGCCCGTAGGCGACGGACTCGAAATTTTGTTCGGGAGCTTCTGCTTCCAGGTGGGACAAACTTCCAGCGGGTGCCCGTGCTGCCGATCAGGCCCGCTTCGTGGGCTCCACACCCCGTGCTACGCACGTCACTATCAATAGATGAGATCTACAGCAGCAGTAGCTACAACTCCGATCTGTGCGATCCACCTTCGGATGAAGGGACCTACGGTTCCGGATCCGAAAGCTGTGGCAGCAGCCAACCAATCTGCAGGCGCTATCTGTGCGCCGCAATCATCCAAACCGATGAGGAAACGCCTAACCCGCCGCCCAACCCCAACCTGCAGGACGGAAACGGCGCAAACGGGGAAAACAGGGGCCACCTCATCCAACTTAGCAAAGAAGGATGGGCCGAAGCACGCCGCGCCGTCGCAGGTGAAATAGTCCTACCTTTGGACTCCCCACGTGATCTACTAATGGCATACCACTACCTCCTCATCGAGGAGCACAAGAAGCAAGTCAAGATGCAGGAGACGCTCGATAAACGCAAGAAAGCAGCCTCGGAGTCCAGTGCGCGACGAGCTACGCTCTCCGCTATGGGACCCGGCTCTAGCACAAACGGAAACCAGGGAAACAAGCACCACTCTTGGGTGGAAAACATGGACCCGAAGGAGCGGAGTGACGTGACCCGAACTCTCCACACATCGTTCATGGATATGGACGCCGTCGGCAACATCACCCCGAAAACGCCACAAGCCGCGATTATGGCAGCCACTGCGTATCTCGCGGCTCACCCACCTACGGAGGGGGGCCCGAAAAGGGCCATGCATAGGTCCGCACTCACCGGATTAGGGCTAATCGGAGCTGCGCTCCACGAAGACGCTCCTACGGAGCCGAAGAAGAAAGCTCCGGCCAGACGCGACCGAAGCCCCACTCCCTCATCCGAAGATGAAGAGGAACACGATCTTCCTCGAAGGAAGAAGAGCTCACACCGCCATAAACGCGACTACGACGCCAGAGACAAGCTTACACAGCGCAAGATCGACAAAGCACGCGCCAAACGCGCATGCTCGTCTGAATCTGAGATGGATGAAGACGAAGGAGAACTCTGCGGGGCTCGATGCTTCAGCAGATCCGTCCGGCGAACACAGATGCCACACAACTTCAAGCTAACTTCGGATACTCCGAAGTTCAACGGCACGCAAGATCCAAAGTCCTGGCTCAGTGACCATCTGTCATCCGTCAAGCTTCACGGAGGCAACAAAGAAACCACCATGCAATGCCTTCAGCTGCAGCTAACAGGCGCAACGCGGGTCTGGCTTAGCAGCCTATCATCAGGATCCATCCAAAGCTGGGAGGAGCTCGCTTATAGCTTCATCCGAAATTTCAAAGGCACCAGCAAGAGGCCCGCCTCAATCGAAGAGTTGCGAGCCTGCACTCAGAGAACGGGTGAATCTATTCGCTCGTACATACTACGCTGGTCTACAACCAAGAATTCCGCAGCACACATCTCCGAAGAGCGGGCCATCGACGCCTTCAGGGACGGCGTCAAGCGCCCAGATTTCAAGGAGAAACTTGGACGTGTAAAACCCAAGACACTCGACCAGCTCATGGAAATCGCCAACAGTTTGGCAGACGGCGAAGATTGCATCCAGCGGGCGCAATCAGACGAAGAGGACGACTACGGCCGAAGACGCGAAAGCCGCAGCAAGAGGAGATCGCGCATCTACGAGGACCGCGATGGACCCGACATGGTCGCAGCCGGCTACGCCGACCGCCGTAACGACAACAGCCGCAACAACGGAGGATACCGCAGCGGAAACTTCCGTGACAACGGACGACCAACGCAGTCGTGGCAACGCCGCGACCGCGAAAACGGACCCTCAACATTCGACAAACTTTCAGGTCCATGCAGCATCCACTTCTACATCGACAAACAAGATGGCAAAAAGAAAGCTAGCCACATGCTCAAGGACTGCCGCGAGTTCCAGAAACTCAGCGAAGGCATGATGCAGATGAGGCAACAAGCTCCAATCCCTGCGTTCGGAAACGCACCTGCGCCAGGTGAAATAGCACACGGAGCTCCTCCACCGCCGCCTATTGGAGGCCCACATCAATCAATCGCACCAGCGCAAAACAACGCGGGGTCGCATATCCCCCAGCAAAAGGAGCACTCAATATGATACAGAAGGGACTCCCCACAAATAGGGTGCAGAAGAAAATCACCCGACAAATCAACATGGCCGTGGCAACTCCGCCTGCAATCCCTGAGTACCTCAGCGGATCGGAGTCCTGCATCACATTCACTCGCGCAGATCACCCTTGCCAGATCCCTCGCCCAGGTCATGCTGCCCTGGTGCTGGAGGCGCAGATCGGAGGCTTCGAGATGAGTCGCGTCTTCATGGACGGCGGCAGCGGCATCAACCTAATGTTCGCAAGCACTCTAGCAGCTATGCGGATCCCGCAATGCAGCCTGGAACAATCAGACACGACGTTCCACGGCATTGTCCCAGGGAAGGGCATCTTCCCCCTGGGCAAAATAGGACTCGACGTCATCTTCGGGAAGCCGGACAACTTTCGGCAGGAGCGCCTAGAATTCGAAGTAGTGGACTGGCCGTCGCAATACCATGCCATCCTGGGACGCGTAGCATTCGCAAGGTTCCTGGCCGTCCCACACTACGCATACCTACTACTCAAGATGCCAGGACCAAAGGGCGTCATCACAGTCCACGGGAGCTTCACCCGATCGGACCAATGCGACAGGGATTTCAACAAAATCTCCCAATCTTTCGGCATGCAAGAGGAACTTGTAAGGCTCCGCGAGGTGACGGACAATGGGCTACCCCCACTCACAAAGCAGAACGCACCTGACATGTCTTTCGACTCCACCATCAACACCAAGAAAGTGCAGGTCCATCCAACGGATGCCTCCAAGACGGCGCTAATCGCCAACGACCTCAGCACCGCATAGGAAGGCGCGCTCGTCGAATTCCTCCGTGAGCGCTGGGAAATCTTCGCCTGGTGTCCTGCGGACATGCCAGGAGTTCCCAGGGAATTCGCCGAGCACGCACTCAATGTCTTCCCAGACACCAAGCCAGTCAAGCAGTCCATCCGATGACTGTCGGAGCCACGAGCCGAAGCTATCTGCAAGGAGATCAACAGATTACTCGCAGCAGACTTCATCCGGGAAATCAAGGAAAGCGAATGGCTAGCAAACACGGTGATGGTCCCGAAGAAGGACACAGATATCCTGCGGATGTGCGTGGACTTCACGTCACTAAATAAACACTGCCCTAAGGACCACTTCCCTCTTCCTCGGATCGACCAGATCATCGATTCGACTGCAGGTTGTGAGAAACTCTCCTTCCTCGACGCCTACTCATGCTATAACCAGATTCGACTCAAGGTCGAAGATCAAGAGAAAACGGCGTTCATCACATCGTTCGGAGTATACTGCTACAACACAATGCCTTTCGGGCTAAAGAACGCGGGTGCCACGTACCAGCGATGCATGCAGGCCTGCCTCAAGGACCAGATCGGTCGCAATGTCCAAGTCTATGTCGACGACATAGTCATAAAAACCAAGGAGGCAAGAACACTCATCGACGATCTCCACGAGACGTTCGACAACCTTGATCGCTACAGGATCAAGCTCAATCCAGAAAAGTGCGCCTTCGGCGTCCCCTCGGGTCAGCTGCTCGGCTACTTCATCTCTCAACGAGGGATCGAAGCGAACCCGAAGAAAATCAAAGCTATCATGACAATGGAGAAGCCGAAAAACCTCAAGGGCGTTCAGCAGCTCGCAGGGCGAGTAGCGGCACTAAGCAGGTTCATCAGCCGCATGGGCGAGAAGGCCCTACCATTTTACCAGCTGCTGCGCAAGGCAGACAAGTTCGAATGGACACCAGAAGCCAACGACGCATTCGAAAACCTCAAGCGGCTCCTCTCCACCTCGCCTGTTTTGGTCACGCCAAAAGAGCGCGAGCCCCTGCTGCTGTACATAGCGGCCACACACCAGGTGATCAGCACAGTACTCGTGCTCGAACGACCCGAAGAAGGCAAGACCCACGGGGTACAACGCCCAATTTACTACCTCAGCGAGGTTCTCACTCCAACAAAACAGCGGTACCCGCACTACCAGAACCTGGCTTATGGCGTGTTCATGACAGCTCGACGACTGAGCCACTACTTCCAGGAGCATCAGGTGATGGTCGTCAATGAGGCACCCCTGAACAGCATCCTAAATAACCCAGAGGCCATAGGACGCGTGGCCCTGTGGGGCATCGAACTATCACCCATGGACATCATCTACGAGAAGCGACACGCAATCAAATCTCAAGTCCTTCCGGACTTCCTGGTGCACTGGATGGAGCTACAGCTGCCTGACACCCCAGATATGTCGCAATCCTGGACAATGCATTTTGACGGCTCCAAACGCGAAGCCGGAGCAGGGGCAGGAGTCATACTGACTTCCCCGCAAGGTGACAAGATGAAGTATGTCCTTCGGATGAAATTCAGAGCCTCCAACAACGAGGCCGAATACGAAGCCCTCATCCACGGCATGAAGATGGCAAAAATATGCGGTGCAACGCGCCTGGTCATCTACGGTGACTCCAACCTTGTCGTACAACAGACGATGAATGAGTGCGACGCACACGCCGAAAACATGATCGCGTACCGCGCGCTATACAACGCACTCGAAGGAGAATTCGACGACTGCGAACTTCGGCACGTTGGAAGAGAGAGCAACGAGGAGGCCGATCGACTCGCCAACATCGGCTCCACTTGTGCAAAGGTACCACCAGGTGTGTTCCTCGAACAGATCTGCGTGCCATCCATCAAGCGGAAATTCCCCAAGGGATCACCCGAAGAAGCAGAACACTCGGGGGCTACGCTACCCGAAGGTCATGAAGGACCAGAAAAGTTGGATACCGAAGTCGCCATGATCAACCTGATGTAGGTCATGGCAGTCGAAGAAACTTGGACACGTCCATACCTCCAATTCCTGATAAACGGAGAATTGCTAGATAGCCCGACAGATGCCCGACGCATATCTCGTCGGTCAAAAGCCTTCACCATCATCAGTGGCGAGCTGTACAAACGCAGCATTACAGGCGTACTACAACGGTGCGTCACCATCAACGACGGCAAGGCCATACTCCAAGATATCCACAAGGGCATCTGTGGCCACCACGCAGGGAGCCGCTCCCTTGTCGCCAAAGCTCTACGAGCAGGATTCTACTGGCCAACGGCCATGAGCGACGCAAAAGACATCGTCCGAAGATGCAACGGGTGCCAACGGTTCGCCGACAAACCCATAGCCTGGCCTTTCGCCCAATGGGGCCTTGACATGATCAGCAAACTGCCCAAATCCTCGAAGGGAGGGCATGTCTTCCTCCTGGTCGCAGTCGACAAATTCACCAAGTGGATCAAAGCCACGCCAGTCACCAACCAGAAGGGCAAAACCGCCGTCAAATTCTTCGAATCCATCGTTTACAGATTTGGCGTACCGCACAGCATCATCACCGACAACGGATCGAACTTCATCTCTGAAGAATTCCAGGACTTCTGCGAAGACCTCGGGATCAACATTACGTATGCCTCAGTGGCACACCAGCAAACAAACGGGCAAGTGGAAAAGGCCAACGGCCTAATCGGCGCCGGCATCAAGAAGCGCCTCATGAGCTCACTCGAGCATAAAGCTGGAAACTGGACGAAAGAGCTACCGTCTGTCCCGTGGAGCTTACGAACTACGCCAAACAGCTCCACCGGCTACACACCGTTCTTCATGGTGCACGGAGCTGAGGTCGTGCTACCAGCCGAAGTACGCCACCAGGCTCCACGAGTCGTCGCTTACAGCGAAGCCGAATCCACGGCTGCACTCGAAGATGCCGTCGACACACTCGACGAAGCACGGGATATAGCAGCAGCTAGATCCGCGGTGTACCAGCAAAGTCTCCGCAACTACCACAGCCGCCGGCTGCGCCCAAGGTCCTTCGTCGAAGGAGACCTCGTCTTGCGACTCAAGCAAAAGCGACCGAATAAACTCGAGTCACCGTGGGAAGGACCCTATGCCATCACCGAAGTCATCCCAGGTGGCGCCTATCGCCTCAAGCACGTGGAGTCTGGAGTCGCATACTCCAACCCATGAAACATCTCGCACCTGCGACGATTCTACCCATAACAATGGGCAATGTACCCCCTTTACTTTCCATAAGGCTTATAGCCAAGGCTACTCAGCCGAACCATGTACCTTCTCCATTACGATACAAATCAAGCTAAGTGTCTCACCCCCAACTTTCGGTTGACTATTTCTCTGCAACTTTACTACATGCTACATACGCACTCGGGGGCTCCCCCCACCTCACGATTTCATCGGCTGAGGACAAAACGTGTACACCTGAGTAGCTGACCACGCCAGGCAAACGAAAAGGGCACGTACTACATCAAAGCACTCGGGGGCTCCCCCACCTCACGATTTCATCGACTGAGGACAAAACGTGTACACCTGAGTAGCTGACCACATCAGGCAAACGAAAAGGGCACGTACTCAATCAAAGCACTGCGTGCTCGCAAACAAGCAAACCTTTACAACAAGGGGCACATACACGCCCAGTCGCAATATACAAATTTTACATCTATCTGTTTATTTTCAGGTCCTACCTATTCTGAAGAATAACCTGAGCACGCTGCTCAAACAAATCTACAATCTGTTCGGCATACTGCCTTACAGCCGCGTAATGCGGAAGCATATTCCACTCGCCACAGCAGCCAAATCTACATCAGGGCGGTGCACCCTCACAAGAGACAAGGCAGCCTTCACCCCTGCGACGAGCTGCTGCCGCACCAGCTCCTTGACATTGCTGGCACTCCGAAACTTCGTCAGAAGACCTGCAAGGGTCGTTGGCACAGCATCCAACGGAAACATGACGTGTAGCACCGAGGAAAGCGACGTCTGCACCTGGCGGAGCACCCGCGAAACTTGGTAGACACGATCCTGCACCGTCACCAGAACTATGGCGCGATCACGATCCATTCAGAAGAAGCCGCCGGCCTCCATGTCCTATTGAGTCAAGCAATTGACTCGAACAGCAATCCGCTCCTTTTCTTCCCTCGGAGCAAGATTGGCACCTGCGACAACCGCACAAAACAAGAGTGAGGCCAGCAGGCTCACCCGAAGAACTGGGCTACAGCCCGAAAGAAGGATCAACTTACATTGCAGCTGCTCGGACAGACGACCCAGCTCCGCCATCAAATACTCCTCTCTGGCTGCACCGCGGTCTGCTTTGGATTTCCAAACGTCAGCGCGACCGCGTAACCCAAGCAAGTCTCTCTCCAAGCTGCGCACGCGATCTCGAAGAAAAGCGAGCTGCGAGGAATCATCCAACGATGCTCGCAAGGGCCTTTCGGATGAAGTGTCAACCGGGTCAGCACCCGAAGGAACCTATAGCAGCAGAAAAAAAAGGCACACAGACATTCAGCCAAGGATAGAGCACAACTCGGAGGAATTCATTAAATAAGGCCACTGCGTGGCACAAGAATGGTGCTACAAAAGATATTTACAGCAAAAGTAAACTACATACTACCCTACATCTCCTACGCCTACGGCGGAGGGCACTGAGTCGCCTCAGAACCAGACTGCCTAGCTTTGGCCTCGCCCTGCTGCCGCAGGGCGTACTCATACAGCAAGTCAATGAGCTTGGGCCCATATCGTCTGCATCGAGCGGAGTAGGCGACGAAGGCTACCTCGGATCCATCTGCAGTCATCGGCATCCGAGAAGTAATCTGGGGCAGGTCCAGCTCCGCCCCAGCCGCCATGGCCATCGCCAGCCCGACGGACGCGCAGATGCCCTTCTGCTTGCGCTTATACGCTGCAGGCGCTTCGGCTGACAGAGCCTCTGCCAGGGCACCCAAGTCTTCAATGGATGCGCCCTTCGGGAAGAGCTCCTGGTAGAAACGACCAAGGACCTCTTTCGCCTTGGCGAGGGAGTTGACGACGGCGCTGCAGCGGTCTTCGACCGCTACAGTGGCATCATCTAGAGCACTCCCGTGCTCTAGAGCACCGCGATCGAACTCGATATCCGCGGCATCTGAGACAAAATAAAAGAAGAAAACATGAAGAAAGGCAAAATAGAAGAAGATCCGCAGAAAAAGGAGCAAGCACAAAAGCTAACGCTCACCCGAAATAGCCTTGGCAGCAGCCATGAGCTTCTCCGCCACCCCTTTTTCACGAGCAGCCGCAACGGTGGCCAGCTGCTCCGCACGATCTACGGCCGCCTGCTGCAGACGCTCTTTCGCTTCGGCTGCCTTCGTCAGCTCCAGCTCAAGGCGCTCTCTCGCCTCAGCAGCAGTTTCGACCTTCTGCTCCAGTTGGCCAAGGCTCTTCTTCAGAGGATCGACCTCACAGAGAGAGTCGTTATGCTCCTCTGCATTTCCAACAAGCAAGCGTCAAAGAACAGGACCAGGATAAAACAACATTAGTACGACAAGGCAGACGAATACCTTGCAGCTGCCGCAGTTTCGCCTCCAGCGTCAGGCGCTCCTCCACCAGTCGCTTGGCCTCTTGGACAAAAGGCTGCAGAAAAAGGCAATAGCAATAAGCACAGGACTTGGGGGCTACGCCCAAAACACAAGAGCAAAAACAACATCAGCACACGAAGACGCTCAGGGGCTCCCTCCGTGACATGAAGCAGAAAAACTTACGTGCTCCGAAGGCGAACCCGCAGGCCCGCCTGCGAAATACTGAGGCGCAACCATCAGCCTCTCCTACACAGGAGGATCCGGAGCGGCGCCACCCGAAGTCGCCACCGTCTGAGGAGGAGGCGACGCAATGTTCGACTCCCCCATCATCTCGCGCGCTCCATCACTATAGCCGTCGGAGGATTGCCTACATACGAATCAATCAACACAGGCGCAAAATAACAAGGGCACAAAGGACAACAGTGTCAACAAGAAAACTTACGAGCCCAACGCGCTCAGGTCGAAGATAGGAGAAGCCCTTCGGGCCCTCTTCTCCTCCTTCTTTTCTTCCTTCTTCTCCTCCTTCTTTTCTTCCATCTTCCGCTTTGCTGGCGGGTGCGGAGCAACAGCCCGCACAGGAATGGCAGGAATGGGAGAGGAAGAACCCCCCTGAACATCATCATGACGCTCAAGGCCCAGAGGATTTCTGGGAGTCGGAGGAGTTGAAGCATCCAAATACTCGCTCGAGCTCCGTGATCGCTCGCGCGAATGGTCCTCACTCGACTCATCGGCATCCTCCATCGGAGATCGCGCCGACGGAAGCTCGGACACGGAATCCACCACTTCATTATCCGGGGCATTCGGATACCTTTCGGGCAATGGTGGTGCCATGCCCGGCACTTTGAAGCTCTACAAGATGAGAAGAAACTTTGTTAGCAAACAAAGGACACAAGTACACAACTGACAAAAACAAAAGGGAAGCACTACGTGCGCAAATCTACACCTTCGGTACGACCAACGTTGAAGAAAAGGGAGGAGTCAGCGACTTCCCCGGGATTTTTTCGTCGGCCTTGAACTTCAACAGCACGCGAAGAGCCTTGTCAAGTTCCACCTCGGAGATTTTCTCACTCGAAACCCTCGTCGGATCACGGCGCCCAGAGTAAAGGAACATCGGATGCGCCCTCGCTTGGAGAGGCTGCACCCGACGCTCAAGAAACGTTCGGATGATGTCGACACCGTTCACCTCCTTCTCAGGAATCAATTGGAGCTCCTCCACACGACGGTACAGGGCCTCTATCTCCGCCACCTCACCGTCTAAGATTTGATTTTTCCAGGATCTTTTCTTCTCAATCAATTGGGAGGGGTCAAAAGGAACGAGACCAAAATCTTGCCCAGGCAGTACGGAGTCGCGGATGTAAAACCATTTCCTCCGCCAGTACTGGACAGATTCGGACATGGAAAAAGAAAAGAATTGCACATTGGGACTGAGAGAGACAATGAAACCCCCAATGGGATACACACCATCCGAACCAGACTGCCTCTTCACGGAATAAAGCTTCCGGAAGAGGCCAAAGTGCGGCTCAATGCCAAGCCAACACTCGCACAGCGTGATAAAACACGCAATGTGGAGAAGAGAATTGGGAGACAGATGATGCAGCTGAATCCCATAGAAGAAAAGCAGTCCACGAAGGAAGTCATGGACTGGATACGAAAACCCACGAAGAACGAAGGCGAGGAACATAACCCGGTACCCAGATGGGGGACGGGGGATTACCTCGCTGCCGGGGAGTCTCACGGCCATCGTGTCCTGCGGAATCAGGCTCCGCTCGCACAGTTTGCGGAGATCGCTCTCCCGCGTCTCTGATCGCTGCCAGCCACCATCGGTGACACGAGCAGCGGCGTCGCCCTTCTTTCCTCCGGCGGCGCTGGTCCCAACTGCAGATGAAGACTTCTTTGGCTTCCCCATTACGCTACGGCGGCGCCGGCGTTGCCAACGAAGAAAGAAAGAGGCAATGTGGAGGAAATTCTCAGCGCGCAGCAAGAATCGCTCGAAGCGCAAGGAGGCAGTAAAATGCAAGAACTGGTGCGGTGAAAACAAACCACGAATTCATCAGAGATTATAACAGCGAAGACGACGCACGCTGGCCGTCCATCGAGAAGACCTAACGCCAACGGTATATCTGGCCGTACACGTGTCAGCATCACAACGAACCGTCGTTACCACGCCGTCCACTACGTGCGGAAATCGAGGAGACGCCGTAATCATCTCCACGCCGCGCGTGACCGGTCAAATCAAAGTCAGCAAGTGGGACCCACGCTTCGTCCAGTCAAGTCATCTCTGGCGTAGCAGACGCTTGAGGTCATCGATCGTCAGCACTGACGTCATCAAAAGCTATACTAGCACCAACTTCGGCTCCACAGCTAAGAGTACTCACTCGAATCTACGATTTGACTAAATACTCGAGGGCTACTCCTATCAGGAGCGCTGGTCGCGCACCCGATGTACTTCCGGGTCAGCGGTACGCCCACGAGATTTCCAACTACAGTTGCAGGATACAAGACTCGAATCTCTGACCGAGTCTACGACTCCGCCAGACACTCGGGGGCTACTCCCATAGGGAGGATGGATTCAAGCATCCGAAAATTTTCGAGTCCTACGGACTTAATGATTGAAACAATACCTGAACTAAAAGTCTCCATTTGAGTCTACGACTCGAACAGACACTTGGGGGCTACTCCCATAGGGAGCGCTGGTCGCGCACCCTATGAACTCTTCGACTGCGATCTTTCGGATCAGCATGCAAAACTTTTTCGGCAACTCTGCCCTGATTAACGCTAAGTGAGCAATGACCTCCTTGGTCACCCGAAACACCTCCGCGGTGATAAACGTTCGGATGTTGCGTCTGCGACGCAAAGATAAGACCTACAGATATCATCTGATAGCCTGGCAACGCACCTGACTGCGCTCTGCTAGTATGAATCCGTACCAGCAGGTACGATGAAAAATCCCGACGGACGCGTTGGGTACAACAATTAAAATCACTGGAATTCCACTGATGTAAGTCCTCCGCGGCCTGAGTCGAATTACGCCAGCATATGTTCCGGGTTCGAGTCGAGGGACTCGCACCTGAAGAAGATCGTGTTGTTTTGTCCTAAGACGATTGACTGACCCTGATCCGTCGGGTGAGTCAGACACACGCATCAACAATCCCTACACATTCTCTTGAAAGACAGAGTTGCACCCGAAGGATTGAAGAGTCCTCAGCCGAATCTTCGATTCGACTGAACACTCGGGGGCTACTGACATGGTTATACCCCACGGGTACATAACTTCAGCATACCTGGTCCAGCCCAAGGAAGGCCCAGGGCAGACATACGCTGACCCATGAAGATTTTCAGGTGGCCAAGGCCCATGACGCCTTCGGATCCTTGGAGAGCAAGACTAGAGTTTAAATACAACTTGTAACCGATTAGGTCTGTACCCGGGACCTGCCTAAGTCTATATAAAGGCCAGGAGGGTACGACCTAGAGGGCTCTCTCTCAACTCAACGATTACGACATACACACCTCCACGCCAGATCGAATCTGCGTACCCCTGTAACTTTCGGTTCCGCCGTAATCAAAGAGCAGACAAGCAGGAGTAGGGTTTTCCCTCCGGGGGCCTGAACCTGGGTAAATCTCGTGTCCCCTGGTTGCTTGTCTGTTAACCATGCCACGATCTCCAGCATCCCCATCTTCTCCAAAACCCAAGTCCATAACAATGGGCATTGACGAGATCAAACCTCGTCACAAGGAGAGGTGTGAATCTGAAAGAGCCCTGGCCAATAGTAATAGGGGAAAGGTGCTGCAGGCGATGAATATAGGTCATCATCATCTCGGATCTGGTGGATACAGAACCACGAAGGCCAAGTGGAATAAGGAGGACGAAAAGTACAAATCTAAGGGGATAGAAAACCCCTTTGCGAAATTCGAACCCGGGCAGGTTCGAAACTTCATCAGGGCCCGTTACCATGTGGACCCAAAAACCAAACAACTCACCACGGATCCTGCGGTGAAGGAATTCGAGGAAATTGTGGTAAGTAATCTAATTACCGCGGATCAACTCGATTGCATTCTAATCGATGATCTAAACGATTCACTGTTACTTCTTCTGCAGGAGGAGGAAATTGTTGCTAGTCATGGATCCCAGGGTTCCTCATCCCAGGGGTCGACGGCGGCCACCCGGTGGGATAACCCTTTTAACAGGGCGATGAACCGGGCCAAGAAAATAGAGCCGGTTACAAAGAAGCCGTCGTCGGCTGGCCGTCTGGCCGGCCTCGGGGGTAAGAATTGGGTGGATCATTTTGGTCCACCGCCGAGGACGCATGTGGCACCGTCGGGAAGGAGCGAGGAGGAAAACCATGAGGTTCAAGAACTTAAGGAACAAGTGGTGCAGATCGCGCAGATCGTCCAAGACAACTTGGCAATCACCCTCACGTCCATCCTGCTACCTTGGTGGAGTCAATAGCGAACTGGAGTGCGGGTGGTCGAGCAGGGCCATGACCGATTCCAAACATGGTCAGCAGCCACTCGAACAATGCGGCGCCGACGAATCAGGCGAACTACGTGTTCGTGACTCCGCCCGCTAGCACCGCGGCGCCGCAAGTGTTGGTGACTCCCCCTGCCATCACCGCGACGCCGGACATGTTGGTGGCCCCCCTGCCATCGTTGCGATAGCACCGGATCTCCAAGCACCCGGTAGGGAGAATACACCGGCGGCCAGCACCGCGCCATCAAGCAGCCCTTTCGTCTCTTGCACGCCCGTCGCCGTATGCGGTGCCTCGACATTAGCCGATCTCGACGCCATCACGGTAAACAAATTGCTTTACCGCCTTTCACGCTATCTATTACTCTTATAGCATCTCTGACGACGTCGTACATGTTTTCCGCAGACGGATGTTCCTTGCACTCTCTTATGCTACGTGAACAACGAGCTGAGGGATGTTGCCAAGGGTACCATCGTTCAACCCTTGCAGTGCACGTTCCACTCAAGGCCGATGCCAGATAGCGTGCACATGGTTAAAATTAGTCGGGTGCTAAGGGGCTGCGACGAATTGGAACCTCCCATTCAACCCCCATGAGCGGATGAAGAAGAGTCGTCTGTCCTCAGAAGTTGCTTCGGCTTATTCTTGCAATGGCCAAAGAGCATGATCCGTCTGGGGACGGCGGGGGCCATTACGCCACAGACAACAGCACCGCCTATCGTGCCAGCGACAAGCGGTGGCAAGGCCCCCTTACCGCCCTCGCCGTCACCTCCACGCGGTGGGTCGGATGATCATGTTGATGATATGCACATGGCGCAGGATCCGGCCGAGGACGACGAAGACTAGAATGATCACTTCTTCAACACTCAGTTTAGCAACGAAGACCTAGCTGGTGGCCCCACAGAGAAAGCCACTATCACCAAGCGTCTGTTTGGTTCTCAGGAGACGCCTCCAGCTTGCGCCTTTATAGAGCCAGCTGATACAACCAATCGGCCCTTTATTCTAAGCCCTAACACACTACATAGGGCGGCCGGTGCTCAGATTGCGGTGCCTGCCCACTCTCCAAAAGGAAAAAAAGGCAGAAAAAGAAAATCTAGCGGCTTGAGCCTGCCGGTGGCGTCAATTACGAATCCGATCAGGTTTCAGGACAGGCCACCAAGACCCGAGGGTATTATGTGGAGGATTCATGTGGCGGGTGAGCCCATGCTACCTAAGAATTTGCGGAGGCTCGCCAGTTCGGAATTGCAGAGTGTGCATGACGGCGTGCTGACGATAGAGAGACGCCTTCTGGCGGAGAAAGATCCCTCGCACCCGGTATTCGTGGTTAAGGTGCCACCAGGCTTGGGCTTCATCGACAATGCCCCTGCGGATCTGTTCTTCCTGCAGTTCGATGACATCTTCAATATGTTCCACCTATACCCGCTGCACTATACCATGGTCCGTCTATTTTCTCTCAGCCTGGCCATGCAGATCATTAGAGAGAACACACCGGGCATCGCTATAGTGGACCCCTACTACATGCGTGACGGCTGCTGGGGTTCCCCCGTTGAACGACGTATCGTGGCCTCGTACCTAAAAAGAATCCTCGTGGCGAATAAGACAAAGGAATACATTCTCATGCCTTACTTTCCCGAGTAAGTCGTTATTCACTCGCCACCGTCGATTGGCTTTATTAGATTATCATCATTCTTTTTCCAACATATTCCATTTGATTTTTTTGCGCAGAGATGAACACTGCACGCTCATCTCCTTATCGCCGAAGCATTCCCACGCCACGTATTTCGACTCGGGAGTCTAGAAAAGAAGAAAAACTATGACAAGATCAAGGAAGTTCTGGATGATGCTCTCACTGGCTATGTCTCGACGGAAGGCACCACCTTCGTGCGTATGAAGGTCAAGTTCGGCAGGCACGTCTTCAACCACGTAACTGAGTTCCCTTGCGTGAAGCAGCCAGAAAATAGTAAGAAGGAAGCCTACTACACACTCCATCACATGAGGGTGTTCCTACTAGACCAGCAGAATTCTATGCTGCCAGATCATCTCAAACAGTGGGCCAAAGCAAAGGCCAAGATCACTGATTCAGATATTAGACAAGAGATGTATCGCATCTAGCAGCAGTTTGGGGCAATCATCTTTCATGATGTCATGACTTCGGGAGGGATCTTCTACGGAGGAAATATCCCGAATAACCGTGACATAGAAGATCGCCTAGAGATGCAGGGTGACTATAGAAAGTTCATGACAAGACAAGGCGTCCTCCCGTTCCCTAAGCCGAGCCAGAAGGCTTGATGTTGGCCTAGTTGTAGTTCCAAACTATAGATGACCTTTGTGTGTGTGGACAAGTGTAGATGCTACTACTTATCTTATTAGGTTTATGAATCATCGCTTACTTCGTTTGCTTATTATTATTATATATCAATCAATGCTTGATTTTTTTGCTTACTCTTTGGTCCTTTGCTCACTTTGGTCCTTCTTTTTTCCTTACTTTATTAGTCTTTTTTCGAGAATAATGCCGACAATTGAAATGTCGTGGCACACTATATATGTGAATGTGCTACGACGGGATTGTGAGCCTTGTGATATGCACAAGTCCAGGTCTTGTGCATCCTACTTGGCTCACTGTTCCATCATAGCATATTCCTGTGTCCAACGACCTATGTATATATATGAGGCATTCTTTTTGATTTACTTTGGTCTTTTTCGAGAATAATGCCAATGATTGAAATGTCGTGGCACAATATATATGTGAATGTGCTACGACGGGATTGTGAGCCTTGTGATATGCACAAGTCCAGGTGTTGTGCATTCTACTTGGCTCACAGTTCCATCGTAGCATATTCCTGTGTCCAACGACCTATGTATATATATGAGGCATTCTTTTCGAGTTAGTTTGGTCTTTTTCGAGAATAATACCGATGATTGAAATATCGTGGCACACTATATATGTGAATGTGCTGCATGGGATTGTCCGGCTTGTGCTATGCACAGGTCCAGGTGTTGTGCATCCTGCTTGGCGAACAGTTCTATCGTAGCATATTCCTATGTCGAACAACCTAGTTACATATGAGGCATTCTTTTCGAGTTACTTTGGTCTTTTTCGAGAATAATGCCGATGATTGAAATATCGTGGCACACTATATATGTGAATGTGCTACGATGGGATTGTTCGCCTTGTGCTATGCACAGGTCCAGGTGTTGTGCATCCTACTTGGTGAACACTTCCATCGTAGCATATTCCTGTGTCGAACAACCTAGTTATATATGAGGCATGCCTTTTGAGTTACTTTGATCTTTTTCGAGAGAATGCTGATGATTGAAATGTCGTGGCACACTATATATGTGAATGTGCTGCGATGGGATTGTCCGCCTTGTGCTATGCATAGGTCCAGGTGTTGTGCATCCTACTTGGCAGACAGTTCCATCGTAGCATATTCCTGTGTCGAACAACCTAGTTATATATGAGGCATGGTTTTTGAGTTTGGTCTTTTTGATTTAGGAGTACTTTTTATAAGTGTATCTTCATATGCGACTTTAATTATACATGTTTTTTTAATCACCGGTTAATTATTATTGTCAACTTGTAAATGACGTGGTACGTCGTGTACAAGGGACGGGTTCCCCGAGTCTACGATGATTGGAAAAACTGCAGGAGACAGGTGCACCGTTTCAGCGGCAATAGCTACAAAGGGTACAACACTATGGCAGAGGCGGAAGCTAGATACACGCGCTATCTAGCGGGAGTTAGGACGAGGAACCGGATGAAGACCTACACCTTCGTCGCGGTGATCATGTTTATCTCCTTTGGTTGTTTATCCCGCGTTTGTGTCTAGCTAGTTTAGATGTCTAGGCGAGCTTCCGAGCTCTAACTTGTTCGAGACACATGTATTCGCATGTCACCAACTACTTTATAAATTGATCGAAACAATGTATAACTTATGTATTCATGTATAGGACTTATCTATATGTATTTGTTTCAATCTTGTTTTGCGAATTGTGTATTTATATATATAACTGTATATCTTATATCTGTGTGTATAACTGCCTGTAATATTGTATATAATCTGTATTATATATCATCTGGCTCTGAAATTAAAAAAAAGACACCCGTGGCGCACATGTCCTAGCTTTTGTGGCGCACTACAACTAAAGCGCACCTGCGCAGCTTAGTGGCGCACTGCAACGTGCGCCACAGAAGATCCAAAGCGTAGCGCACCTGCCCACATAGCCGTGGCGCACTAGCAGGTGCGCTACGCCTATCTCGACATAACCGTGGCACACCAGACAGTGTGCCACGGCTAGGAGATAGCCGTAGTGCGAGGCCCGTGGCGCACCCCTAGTGCGCCACAGATGCTGTTTACAGGTGCGCCACAAACGACCTATTTCCTAGTAGTGCTAGCAGGACTCGTCCGTCAATCCTTGATCGGCTGCCCTCTTGAGTCATTTTTCATATCTCTAGATTGGTTTTACTTTTCACCGGTCATTTCCTTTTTGGTTTACTGATCATAGATCCGATTGAGTCACCCACTTCCATCGTTATTATTGCACCTCCACTTCGACCATCGGCATCGACGATCTAGACTGCGCTTGTGCACCTGCCTCCTCTGCTACTGCATCTACCTCGGTAGGCTGACACGCCTCGCCCCGCTGACACGCCTTCCTCGGGAGGCTAGGGCGGGCCTTCTCCCTCCGTTCGTACGTCATCGCCCGGGACTTCACCAACAATGCCGCCATCGATTTCGATCTACACTTTGTCCATGCCTTGGCGCATATGGCGCATCGTCGGTCTAATCAACCGATCCTGCAAGAGCAAAAAGGAAAAAGGAACTTCAAAATCCTGCCTCTTTGTTAGGAAGGAAAAGTCAAAAAGCAAAGAGGTTTGGTTTATGTATGGTGAAAGGTGACATTTTCCAGTCGGAATGACCAAGCTCTAAATAAAAGGTATGAAATCCAATCCCTTATCTTTCTTAAGCGTAGGGATGAAAGTCAAGAATGAAGTCGTCTCATCTCGTATGGTAGCCTATTCTTTACCTCTCGTTATAGGGTTGGATAGGGTCGGATGCAACATTTCTGTGTTATAGATAGGTGAGTTTTTTATACAACATTACCAACAATGGAGTCTTTCGTTTCAAGCTGAGCCTATTTATGCTAAATTGGTTATAAACCTAGGTAAATCACTGGAAATGTCTATCTCAAAAGCATCCATCTACACCAAGCATGTCCCCAAGCATGCACCTATCACTGATCGGGCTACGAGATGCAACTACGTCACCCCTTCGGACCGCAGCGCCGCTGCCTTGGTCCTCGCCTACTTGTTGCCAACGTGCCTACCACCGATCGGGCTACGGGCTGCAACTACGTTACCCCTTCGGGCCGCAGCGCCGCCGCCTTGGTCCTCGCCTACTTGATGCTAACGCGCCTCACAAGTGTGTACGCCTCGGTGACCTACAACCGCTGCATCGAGTCACGCCATGCAGCTATGCCGCCACATCGGGTCGTCGCGTCGCTGCACGCAGTGTACATCGCCGTCTCCACGCACCGACGCCCTAGGCTATCTCCGCGCCACTTCCCACGGTGCGGGTCGCCTAAGTCCGTGCATGGTCTTCATCACATCGGATTCTTCTTCGTATATATCGAGTACCGCCACCGTTGGTTTCTCCGCCTACACATCTTCGTCCACAATGACCTCGTCGCCATCATCATCTCGTCTCCTACGACACTGGCGCATAGGTTCATGATGGTCCCTGCCCTCGCATGTCCGGTACTGGCAACATCGGTACGTGTCTTCGTCCCCGACGCATTCTCGAGTCTGGCAAACTCGGATCAGTGCCTCATCTATATCCTCACCAACAATGTATTTTTCAGCATCGACCTCTACAATTGCCTCGATTGCATCATCGTCGAGTTCTTATGGCAAAACCTATCTATGCATTCATTACCGACGTGCATATAAATAGTTCTGGCAAAACTACGGCTGCACCTCGTCCTCGACAGCTCGGATTGCATCGGCTCCGGCATCGCCACCTTCGACGACTGCCTTGACGTGTCTCCATCATCATCCTCGCGCACTATGCACACGCGGCTTTATGTGCGGCTACCTCGACATCAGCAATCCAGACCAAGTAATCGACCACGGCGACCCCTCACACGACTACATCGACCACGGCACTGTCCCACGCTCTCGGATCCCTCGACATCGGCACAAAGGACTACCACATCGCTTGAGGTTTTCATCGGCTTCCTCTACACTCCAAGCTACCGCACCACGACACCGTCCACGACGTTCTCGCTCGGATGCAGGGGGATGTCAGCCTAGTAGATGCTACTTCGGTTTATCTCCAGTCTATCGTTCGCGACGTTCTAGTTGTTCATGACGCTCCTGCTACCTCTGCGGGGGTTGTTAGTGTATATATTGCGGTAGGAAAATATTAGGTAAAGGGATATGATTGTATCTTGTTTTGTACTCTAAGCTAATCCCTTATACAGCTATATATAAACTGATTCATAAGGCTCGATAATAACATCCAATGGTATTTCCGCCGATCACTCTTGTTCTACAACATGCTTCCGGTGTCTCTTTGTGGGTGTCTCTGCATCGGAAGTCACGGGTTCTCCCACTGCATCCTCACTCTCCCTCACAGTGGTGCCATTTATTTTTGGATGATAGTACTCCACGAGCGAACGTCTACTGTGTTGAGTGCGAACCGGTACTGTGAATGCACATGACCGCGATGCTATGAAGGCGTATGAGCTAGTCAGGGTTGGTCGCTGCATTTTTTTTGCCTATTCGGCCATAGATTGCCCATGCGAATTGAATGGCATCATCAAGAGAGAAAAAACACATCGACGATGACGAGACTCGTCGGAAGCGCTCACCGGCGGTAGCCCGCCTGTTTCCGATCTGACCCGGCCGCAGAGGCCAGCAATGTCTCATCACTCAGCCAAATATTCAATTATTCACTATATTTGGGCCAGCAGTGCAGGGGCGCCGTCCTGTTTTTTTAGTTATTAAGGGAGAGTCGGATTCTCCTGACCTCCATGGTAACCGATGTTGATCAGGGTTACTCCAGCCAGCAGTAGCTATCTGACCCAGACGAAGCTTCGACGACGACCGCCTCTGACTAAATATGGATTAATTAACTAATTGACCTGGGCAGACTCGCTCATTCGTGCGATCTAATCTAACCGATCTTACCACTCTATCATCATCATCGTACTAATTAAGCTGCACTAACGCAACTGATCGTACACAATATTAACTTACGTCCAACTAATCAAGTAACGTGATCATTGCGATTGCGTCCGCGGAGCTATCTGTGTCTGTGTATGTCTCACTGATGTGATTGGGCTTTCCCCTCAGGCCGGGCCGCCGCCAATTGGCACGAGAAAGTGAAGGGGAAACTAACCAAGTGGAAAACCGAGCCATCGAGAAAACATCAGCTTCCATCCACCGAAAAAACAAAATACAAAAAAAGCTTCCGACTAAACCCTATATGTCGGGGATGTCATCACCATGGGAAGAAGAAAAATGAGTTGTTAGCGTAAAATTACCACTTTTATGGTAAAATTCTGAAAATCTACCACTTTATGTTTTTATAGCAAAAATCTATCATATTTTCACTTAGTTTTCTCAAATCGCACTAATGTATGCTAGAATCAGATTACTGAGAAAACAGATTGAAAATATGGTAGATTTTTGCTATAAAAATGTAAAATGGTAGATTTTCGGATTTTTGCCACAAAAGTGGTAGTTTTATGCTAACGAGAGCCACCAGCTCACTCTCATCAAGTGTTTTGCCGAGAGCCACCAGCTCCGAGGTGAACGCCTTCATCTTGGCGAAATACTGCGCAGTGGTGAGGGAGTTCTTCTTGGTGTTGTTGAGGGCGCCGCGAACCGCGTTGATCCTGGACGGAGACTGGATCGACAACATGCGATTAATGGCCGCCCAGACCACTGCAGATGTTTCAAGGCCAAACACATGGGGCAGGAGTTCAGGCGACATGGAGTTCAGCAGGAAGCTGAGGACAGCCTGATTGCGAGAAACCCATGCAGCATAGGCGGTGTTCACCACCGTGGATTTCTTCTGGGCTTCGTCAACGACCTCCAGGACTTGAGGAAGGGCCGATTCGGTGTTGTCCAGAAGCCCGAGGTCCAGGGCGCCGCGGATCGGAGGGAGAGCCAGCGTCTTCCAGAATAGGAAGTTGGAGCGCGTGAGCTTCTTTCTTGGTGGAGCCCCTAGTGCGCTCCCGATGGGAACCATCGAGACAGCGGCGGAGGAAGAAGCGACTGTAGTGGAGAGAGCCATTGGGATGGGAGGGGTTTTAATGGGTTTTAGGTTTTGTGCCGACGGTCGTAGGCAGTGCTAGGGCAGCGACCGTAGATGAAGCTAGGGCAGCGGCAGGGTTTTTGTTTTGTGTTGTATCGTGGTGGTGGCACGGCAGATGCTATGGGTAGGCTAAAGTATGGGGCCAATGGATGCTAGAGGGATCCGGGAAGGGAAGATGTATTGATTTCTACACTCAACTGACCAATAAGTATATCTTTATTCCTCTTCTCAAGAACTACAAGTGCTCCTAGAGCTGTGTCATAGAGAAGAAGAAAACTACTACACGAGCGCCTTCGCTTTGGTGCTCTCGCCGGTGAGTTTTCTTCTGGGCTTCGTCAACGACCTCCAGGACTTGAGGAAGGGCCGAGTCGGTGTCGTCCAGAAGCCCGAGGGCTAGGGCGCCACGGATTGGAGGGAGAACCAGCGTCTTCCAGAATAGGAAGTTGGAGCGCGTGAGCTTCTTTGTCGGTGGAGCCCCTGGTGCGCTCTCGATGGGAACCATCGAGATGGCGGTGGAGGAAGAAGCGACTGTAGTGGAGAGAGCCATTGGGATGGGAGGGGTTTTGATGGGTTTTAGGTTTTGTGGCGGCGGCCGTAGATGAAGCTAGGGCAGCGGCAGGGTTTTTGTTTTGTGTTGTGGCGGCGGCCGTAGATGGAGCTAGGGTGACGGCAGATGTAGGTTCCTTTCGGCGGCTAGGGTTAAAAGAGATATGCTCTGATACCATATTGGTGTGGCGGAAACAATGATCCTTTGGGGTCTCATGTTACGTGTTATATAGTGTACAAAGAGCCTCTACCGTGGCATGTACACGTAGAGAGATATACGATATAGGAGTCGTGTACTACACCATATACATACATATATAAACTTGTCAAACAGGTCTGAGCTAATTAAAACTGCTGATCTCGGTGCAAGAAACGTGTGTTGTTCATCAAGTCTTCGAATGTGGTTTACGACCTAATTAAGCGTGTGTTTTGGTTGAGCTTGTAATACTACTACAGTATTACGTAGTGTATATGGAAATAATCAATGCGCATGTTATGTTCAGAACTTTCAGATCAGATCTCTCAATCTCTCATGTCATGTGCAGTGCCATGCATTTGACCATTTTCCTTTGAACAAATGCATTTTGTGTGGATTTTTCTTTCACATAAAAATGTTGTATAATGTACTATGTCTGAGGCGGCCCACTGAACTCGAGTGCTATCCTTAAAAAATGTTGATCTCTCAATCTCTCATGTCATGTGCAGTGCTACATTTGCCATTTGACAATTTTCCTTTCAACATAAAAATGTTGTATAATGTGGTATGGCCGATCGAGGCGACCCACTGAACTCGAGTGCTATCCTAAAAAAAACGTTGATCTCTTCCCACCAGTGTTAGTTGGGAAATGAATGCTCCCACAGTGACAGATAGAGACATATCCTCCTGATCTCATGGAATAAACTAAGAATTGGCAGAGCATTCAGAAAAGAAATTTTGCAGCTTTCGTTTAGCTTCCACGCGTCGACTTCTGCACTTTTCCTTCACTGAATAATTTTTTGGATATTATTTGAGCGCTGATCGATCCGACTAAATTGTTCACCGAAGAAAGGAAGCTACTACTCCGTTGTATAGTGGAGAAAAACGCACACGCCTTCCAGTGTCTTCTTTTTGGTTTTTCTCTGCAGCAGCGAAGTCAGAGGTTTTCCCACTGTATCCCCATTCACGGTGCCGTCTATGTTAGTACTTACTTCAATCTAAATTAGCTGATTTAAATTTATTAAGATACGGATAAATCTACTCCTTCCAATCTATATTAATTGACTCAAATTTGTTTAGATTTAAATAAATCTAAACACTATTTACTATATAGGTTCATCTAAATTTTGACAAATCAAAGTCAATTAATATGAATCGGAGAGAGTAATAATAATTATGTCTAGGTACAATTGAATCTATTAGAAAAATCTAAATCAACTAATTTGAATCAAAGGAAGTACAAGCCAGCGAGTGCGAACCGGTACTGTGAATGCATATGACCGCGATGCTACGAAGGGCTACTCCAGGCCGAAATCCAAATCAATTTTGGATAGGACGAAACTCTTTTTCGGCCTGAAACGCCGAGTTTTTCACTCGTATTTTCAGGCCGAGTTCCCACGTCCGGCGAAAAATCAGCTAAACACGGCGAAATTTAGGCAAATATAGACGAATTTCATTAACTGGGGGTAGGACGCACATATTACATCGAACTAGGAAAACAGGAAAAGGCCGCCGTCGTGACCGACGCCCGATGGCGCTTCTACAGGCCAAGGCGGGGGTGGTTGCCGGCCTGGATGTGCTCCAGCACTGCCGCGAGATTTCGCCCTGGAACGCTCCACCAACGGCGGCGAAACGCCGCATTATGACGCGTCGGCGGCGAGCCTGGCGGTCCCTCGTGCCGGGCGAGATCCCGAAGATGCCTGTCGGCGAAGAACTGTCTCCAGAAGACCAGGTTGCCAGGATCCTCGACGAGATCCGGGTATTCCATGACGGCGATAGCCGCCTGGATCTCGCCGGGAAGGTCCTCGTCGGCGGGCACGGGCAGAATAGGGACCCGCCGACGCTGAGATTCCAGCCGACCGGGAGACGAAAGTCCGGCGGCGCCGTATAGTCCGTGTTGTGGAGCAGCCGGGCTTCCCACGTCTGCAGCATGCGGCGGTTGTTCGCCGCCGAGATGTCGTCGGGGAATCTCTCGGCCATGGCTTTCTGGCGGAGTTGTGGAGGTGGAAAGGTGCGAGCGCCTGGAGTTCGCCGAAGTTGAGAGCGGTGTGAGAGAGTGTGAAGGGAGAAGACGAGATGTACGCCTTTTATAGGCCGAGGACGGCGGCGAGGGCGGGAGGGGTGTAGCGGCGAGGGCGGAAAAAGGGGAAATGGTGGGAAGGATGATGACGACTCGGCCTCTGTCGCTGACAGGGCTAGTCCACTCAGTGAATTTGCTTCGTCCGGCGTTACCAGGGCATTCTCGGGATCCTGAGAATGACCTGAAAAGTCTGGACCAAAGTTGGCCCAAATCCGAACGAAAAGAGGTTCCTGGAAACGCGACTAGGCCAAATTTCGATGTCCGAACATAATTTCAGCGTCCGGATCGGCGTCCTAGGTAGCCGAGTGAAGATACTCTAAGGGCTTGTTTGATTCATAGGATAGGAAAAACAAAGGAATAGGAAAACCATAGGATTGCAATGTCATGTCCACTTCAATCCTATAGGAACCCACGTGCAACAAAGTTTGTTTGATTCCATCAAAGGATTCTAAGAAAGAGCTTTGGGTGGATGTTAGATTTCCTATGCAATCTAGTGCAAAGGAATTTTTTAGGAAAGTTTCCTATAGGAATCAATCCTACAAATCAAACAACCACCATAGGAAAATTTTCTATAGGATTTAATCCTAAAAGTTTCCTATATAAATCCTTTGAATCAAACATGCACTAAAGGATACAGTGAGGGTTGGTAGGTTGGTCGGTGCATTTTTTGCCTATTTGGCCATAGATTGCCCATGCGAATTGATTGGCAACAAGAACGCAAAGCATGGACAAGTGGACAACGAGACGCATCGAAACGCTCTTGAACAAGCTGTTGCCCGCCTTTTTCCGATCTGACCCGACCGCAGAGGCCAGCAGTGTCTCATCACTAGCCAAATATAGTAAAGTAAGGGCATCCACTATGTTGGCAATAAGGCTATCCATAAGCAAAAAATAGACTACAAGGAGTTCCACATACATAGTAGAGGCTATCAATAAGCTATCCATAAGCTCAAAATCTTAAAGGTGACCTACAAGCTTGTGGGTTGTCCATAAGCAATAAAATATTATTTTAGCTTCTCCCCTCTCTCTTGCATGTATAGAACTTTAATTGACATGTGGGGCCAGCTTATAGACAAGTTCAACTAGATACATTGTGAGGCTATCCATAAGCTTGTGGTGTGATATGTGGGTCCCAGCTTATGGACAAGTTCTTCTATATACATAGGTGATGCCCTAATAATTGGATACTCCCGTTTTTTTTTGTTTTTTTCGATACTAGTAGTATAGCTAGGCGCCGTCCTGTTTTCTAAGTAAGGCAGATACCTGCAGATACCCGTGACCTGCATGCTAGCTAACCGATGTTGATCAGGTTACTCCAGCCAGCCAGCAGTAGTTATCTGACCTGACCCACACGAAGCTTCGACGACGACCACCTCTGACTAAATATGGATTAATTAACTATCAAGGTAGTACTCCCTCTGTTTCAAATTACTCCGCGCGCACGTTTATCTAGGTGGCCTAGTATTCTCTCATTTTTCATCAAAAAATTCTTAGAATTTTTGGTATACGTAGTACATATTTCATACTATCTATTTCAAAAATTCGAGGATTTTTTTGAATGAAAAATGAGGGAGTACTAGTTCACCTACATAAGCGCGCCGGCGGAGTAATTTGAAACAGAGGGAGTAATGTACAATGTTTGAGAAGGCGAGGTCTTCTCTTCGTCCTTCATGTAATCTAAAGAAGGTAATAAAAATAAGTTTTACAATGGATCATCTCTTATTATCATCTCTAAGAATTATATGAATTAACTAATTATAGTAAGAAATTATGTTGATAAGAGAAGACATAAGGTATAATGGAGAAAAATAGTCTTCTCTTATTTTTAGGTGATCATCCCTTAGCTAAGGAAAGACAATCTTTTTTTTTATTCTCTCTTCTCCAACTAAACGAAAATCCAACGTGACAACCCGTAAGAAAAGGCTGACATCGTTACGTTATACATGCTCTATCAACATTGCCGGAGCCCATGTTCCCGGTTTCTCCGCCGCGCCAACGATCGGTCGGTCACGTGACCAGATCCCGGCCGTTTCGTGTCCAGCTCCAGCATCGATATGTGTACGTACTGGTCGTTATGGAGCTCGGTTTCCGTTGCTGAATCTTGTAAGGCTGGTCCTAGTGCTAGTATCATAAGGTGTATCATGCATGCCAACTTGGCAAAAATCTGACGTGTCATCACAATTAATAAAGAGAGAGGTGATTAAAGTATCATAGGTAGATACCGTATCATAACACGTAAAACTAGAAATCATAATGGCAAGTAAATCTTATACACACATTTTATATAGAGATTCTACAAATCAATAAATATACTATTATGATACTACTACATGATACAATGTATTAGAGACATAGTATCATACACTAGTATCATATGCATGATACTAATATTATGATACTCCCACTATAACCAGCCTAACACCGACATATGATTATTAATCCAGCACGTAGGGTTCGTTCGTTGGCCCCATTGACCTTGGCAGCAGTACTAATTAATTAGGCACACTCGCTCATTCGTGCGATATACCCGGCCGTATATGCAACCCATCGTCGTACTACCACTCATCATAGTACTACTGTACTACTACTAATTAAGCTGCACTAATGCTGAGACTGATCGTACCCAATAAGTATTAACTTACGATCCAACTAATAATCGAGTACCGGATCGTCGCGATCGCACTAATTAATCACGCTTCCGCCAAGCTATCTGCATTATTTTGTATGAACCAAAGCGAAAGAGTAGTGTATACTCTTAGCCAGCAAGCATGCCAGATTAATGGCACGCAGAATTCTGAACTTGGAAGCTAACTGTCACCGCCTGTACACGTACGTCTTGCGTTGGTAATCAAGATTAGTCCTGTCCTGAAGAGAACCTGATGATGATCCCTAGCTAGGCCCAGGACGGCGCTGATGTTTGCAGGAACAACTCTTCGGTTCGATCGGGAAGTTGTACGTACTACTACGTGGGAACAGTCCCCAATTGTCGCGCTTGGCACCTGTTTACACAGTGTTAGTTGGGAAATGAATGCTTCCACAGTGACAGAAAGCGACATATCCTGATCTCATGGAATAAACTAAGAATTGGCAGAGCATTCAGAAAATAAATCTTGCAGCTTCATTTAGCCTCCACGTGTGTCGACTTCTGCAAGTGCTTCCTCACTAGATTAAATGTTGCACATAATTCAAGCGCCGATCAATCCGACTAAAGTGTGCACCAAACTCCTGAAAATGACGTTGCAGATTCATCAAAATTTACATGTGTCAAAATCGTGTTTCAGTTTATAGATACACATAAATTTAGATAAATCTTTGACATATTTTTTTTAGGACAGAGAGAGTAGCGGAAAAAAAAACACATTCTTCGGGTGTATCTTTTTGATTTTCTCTGCAGCCTAGTCACAGGTTTTCCCACTGCATCGTCACTGACAGAATCACAGTGCCGCCATTTACGTTTAGATGGTGGGTGTCCACAAGGATATGTCATATGTGTACTGTGGTAAGTGCAAGTGCGAACAGGTTCTGTGGATGCACATGACCGCGATGCTATGAAGGCGCGCGTATGAGTGAGGGTTGGAGGGTGCATTTTTGCCTATTTGGCCATAGATTGCCCATGGCATCAAGAAGCTAAATCATGGTCGACGAGACGCATAGAAACGCTCTTGAACAAACTAGGCACTCATCGACCGGCCGTTGCCCGCCTCTATTTTCTGATCTGACCCGCAGTCAGACTCAGAGGCCAGCAATGTCTCATTACTCGCTAAATCTTTAATGCTCTCTCCAATTCATATTAGTTGACTTGAATTTGTATAGACACTATTTAGTATATAGGTTCATCCAAATTTTGAAAAATCCAAGTCAAGTAATATGAGTTTGAGGGAGTATTAAATTCAAAGATGCAGGTGGCGTGTGGTGTCAAACATCAATATAATTACTGGAAAAAAGCCACCGCACAACTAACACACCGAGCAAATTCCGCTATTTCATTTGGCATGAACCGAAAAAATGCCACGTCCAACAAGATCTCACAATCGAACATATTTTTTTTTGAGAAACACAGTATAAACGCAGACGCTCATAATACGTATATACACTCATCCCTATGAACACACGCACGCACACCCTATCCCTATGAGCACCTCCGAGAGACTGAATCGGCGGGTCTTGAGATTAACAAAGTCACCGCAGGCGCCACGCTATTGACGGGAACGTCGCCTCCCACTAAAAGAATATTCCGCCTTTATGAGACACCAAAGCGTCAAACCTAGGTTTAAACTCTGGTGGGCTGGAAATATCACTGCCCTCCTAACCTTCCAACCAAGGGTTGGTTAATGTTTCTAAGCTCAATGTACGCACTGATACAATATTTGTTCGTTGTCATCGCGTGCAGACTGCAGAGTCAGAGTGGAGAGTGAGGTGAGGGATCTAGGATTATCAGTCATGAATCAGATCATCAAAAGAATTATCTGTTTTCACCTTGTGGCTATCTAGCATACGAGCACACGTGTGACCCTTTTTTCGGAATTCTGAGTGTTCTGCACAGCGTTTGTGAACTTGGTTGGTTAATGATGCCTTTCTCTTTCTATAAGCCATGAAGATGATGATTTATTCTTGTGAAGGCAAGTTCGATTTAGTAAAATTGTTGAATTTTAAATCTTAAATATTACTGAACTAACTTGCCGTAAGAAGATTTTATCCCATCCCGAATTCAGTCTAGATGATAAATAGGACGATGACTTTGAGTGGTGACTAATTTATACCTGATGAATCATGTAATATCTCTGACCAGAAATAAGTGACTTGGATTTGTCAAAATTTACATGTATCTAGATGGTCAATTTTTTGGACAGAGGGAGTACATAATCCGTACATTGTATGATAAGAGAGCATTCCTCTCTACCTCATGAATCGTATACTTATACTTGTCTAAAATAGTGTTCTTTACACATATAACTGAGATGAATAATTTTCAACCAAGCCTTCAATTTTCTTCAAACCACAAATTACAAAAGATCTACACCAGATCACAAAAGATCAACATTTTTATTTGGACCATTGCAAACTCTGATGGTATTTTCTATGTTCTTGAAAGGATTTTACAATATTATCGGAGATGAGTAGTTTCAATACATGGTGCAATTGTCCGCAAATAGAAACCACTGCTAGAATATAACAGGTGCATGAAAAAGAGGAGACATACACATGCAAGAAAAAGAGGAGACGTACAGACCTCGTGATTCCACTATGATGTTTCCTTTTCTCAGAGGATCAGCGGGAGTGCATTATTACCAAATGCAACCGGCTGCTGATAGTTGTGTTGTCCTACCTGTCTTTGGTTATTTTTTGATTGTTGATAATAGCGATCCTCTCTGATCCATGATGAAACTTTTAATAAAATGTTGTATGCATCTATTGCGGAGGCCGGGGTCTTACTCCCCATTTCGAAAAATATGAACCTAACGATTCTTATGATTTTAACAGAAATTTTACGGCATACTTTTCTCTCTGAATGTTTTTAAAACTAGATCTAGATGGAAAATTGATTATACCAATTCACAAGTAGCCAAAATTACTTGACCGAGATACATCCTTGAACCTAACGATTCTAGAATGCACTAGCTTGTTTCACACTAGGCTGCGTTGGTGAATCTTCTGCACAAGAAGGTTGTGTTGGTGAATGGCACAAATAATGGACGATCTTTTGAATTCACATAAAAGAAATTTTGTGGGTAAAATTGATGTAAAGATTATGATTGGAATTATATTTGGTGCAAATGTACATGGTAAAAGTTCTAAAAAATCATGTGAATAAATAGCAAGATACAACGAAAAATAAAGCAAACATACAAAAATCGAAAGCACCATACCATTAATCCGTGGACCCATATAATTATTTTCATTGTCATGACTAAGATCTAAGATAAAAAATTGATGTTTTCATACCCGTACGACTTTGATGGTTTACATATAGTTATGTCACCTTCCTCAGAAGTTTTACGATTCATCCGGTCCCATAACACCTGCTAGCCCTTATTATAGTTCCACGGAGTTTGTCAAAATCAAAAAATATGTATTTTCCATTCCGTAGCAACACATGTATTTAACTAGTGAATACTATAGCTAGGCGCCGTCCTGTTTTTTAAGAGCCTTGCTTCGGTGTCCCCCCCTCCCCCCAGGCAAAGTTTGAGGGGGAAAACCGGGTTACGGGTCTCTTGTAGACCCTGTTAAAAACATGCCACGTGTTTGCATCAATCTAGGAGCGGGCCAGTCTTCTTGTTCCCCGAAACCATCCATTAATAGTAGGTCTTATGGTATCTCTGCCCGCTCGCGGGATCATCCGGCCCGACCAGATCCTGGCACCTTTTATTGACCAATCTGGTACATACGTTCATACCTCCATGAGTCAATGATGTGTTTTTCTGACTTGGTGATGGACTACAATCTGGAGAAGATATTATTCATCCACAAAATTGTGTATTGGTGATTCCCTGCGTGGAACTGCAAATACTAGTCCAGCAATTTGGTGGTGACAACAAGTCCATTGGAGACACAATGTTTGATTTCATTGAGAGTAGGGAGGCAGGCATGGAAGTTTATCCACGGTGACGATGAGAGTCGCACGGTCCTTAATTTCGTGCGGATGGCGGCCGGCGCTCGCATCAGGGAAGACTAGATCGCATCAGGCAATCACGGGGAAGCAGCAAGGAGGCGGGAGGCACTAGAGCCCGTGCTTTATGGATGCCATGGCTGTTGTACTGCGGTCTGCGGACCGATGACATATACTAGTCAGATGGGAAGTTCGGATATGGGGAAGAAGACCAGTATTTAGGTTGGTGCTGACGTGTGGCAAATTATAAGCTGGGTGTACAAAAGATCTGGTCTTATAGAATTCTTTTCTTTCTAAAAAAAAATCCCATAAGAAGTAATAAGCTGCCCAGATCTGACCCGGTACACACCCAGATCGCACCAGTAACCTGGTTTCCTTCTCAAAGTTTGCCTAGGGGGGATACCGAAGCAATTGTCGTTTTTTAATTAAGGGAGAGTCGGATACCCCTGACCTGCATGGTAACCGATGATCCTAGTGCTAGTATCATAAAGTGTATCATGCATGCCAACTTGGCAAAAATCTGATGTGGCGCCATAATTAATAAAGAGAGAGGTGATTAGTGTATCATAGATAGATACCGTATCATAGCACGTAAAACTAGAAATCATAATGGCAAGTAAATCTTATACACACATTTTACATAGAGATTTTACAAAACAATAAATATACAACTACTATGATACTACTATATGATACAATGCACTAGAGACATAGTATCATACATGATACTAGTAGTATGATACTACCACTAGGACCAGCCTCAGGTTGCTCCAGCCAGCACTAGCTATCTGACCCACACGAAGCTTCGACGACGACCACCTTTGACTAAATATGGATTAATTAACAAGAGATAGTAACATGGAAAACTTGCGCGCAACATTGCCGGGGAGCCCATGTTCCCGGGTTCTCAGCCGCGCCATTGATCGGGCACGTGACCTGATCCCGGCCGTTTCGTGGCAGTACTACTGCCAGTACAGTTTGTGGGTTATGACATTCATCGATCTGTGTGAGTGTGTGGTCGTGGAGCTTGGTTTTAGTTGCTGAATCTCGTGACACTGTCATCATGATTAGTTGAGCACTCGTAAGCTGGCGCTACTGACCTGGACAGACTAAACGGAGCCGGTGCCTTTCGAAGCACTTTCACGTGTGAATCGAAGTCGTCTTTCAAACTCAAGACCCATGGAGACCTACCTATAGTGACCTCAAAGTACCAGTGAGCATGGAGGTTTGGTTAGGCTTGGTTACAATGACGTCGAGTCTAAGGCAAGGACGGAGACAAGGAGGGACGAGCAGGGGCGACGTCCCCCCCCTATGCTCATGATTTTCTTAAGAATATTAGCCATGGTAGATCGTTATTTGTGGTAGATTTGCTAGCTCAGCCCCCTCAATCAGATCACATGCACACCTTGCCCCCCTTGAGCTCAAACGCTGGCTCCATCCCTGGTCTAAGGCGAAAGACGACTCGGCATGAAGGCCAGCCGCTAATTAATTAATTAGGCACACTCGCTCATTCGTGCGATCCAACCGATCGTGCTACCGCTCCATAATCATCATCGTACTACTAATTAAGCTGCACTAATGCAACTGATCGTACCCAATAAGTATTAACTTACGTCCAACTAATTGAGTACGGGATCATTGCAATTGCACTAATTAAGCACGCATCCGCGGAGCTATATATCTGGGTTATGAAACCAACGCGAAATATAGGTGGATGTGGACCAAGGCTTAGCTAGTCTTAATGTGACACTCATGCTTAATTTGACAATGCAAGAAGAAAAGTGCTCTTGCCCATATTAGTTGATTCAAGTTTGTCTAGATTCATATGTATCTAGTCTAAATGCATCCGTATCTAAAAAAGATTAAGTCAACTAATATGAATCAGAGGAAGTGCTATAATGGCCCAGGACGTACTGGTATAGGTGGGAACAGTTTCCATCTGTCCCGATGTGGGAAAATGTAACGTGGTCGCCAATATAGATGCGCTTCCCGTTAAAAAAAAAAGATATAGAGGCGCTTGGCACTAGGGATTATTGTACTACGTGGAAGTGGAACAATATATGGGCAAAAAATACTGTTTTGACCTAATTAACGTTTGATCTCACAAATTGACCTACTTTTTCGAAGATATCCCGATTTGACCTGTTTTCATGGCGCTTTACCAGAAGGCGCCATGGTCAGTAGCACGGCGCCCTCCGCAAAAGCGCCATGATACCATGACGCTTTCTAAGAAAGCGCCATGGCCTCGTCCGACGTGGCGGCCGCCATGGCACAGGCGGGCCGTTTTAATGTTTGGCGCTTTCCGCGGGGCGCCATGCTACTAGGCATGACGCTTTTGCGAAAAGCGCCATGGTCCTTAACCCTAGATAACGGCGCGGGCGCCCTCCCAGGCCATACCTCTTCATTTCTTCCAGCTCTCCTCTCTCTCTCTCTCGCCCCAAGTTCTTCCCCTACTCGAATCCCTTCGAATCGGTTGCTTTTCTCCGTGGATTTGGACTTCCCCTTGCTTCAAGAGGTAATCTCCCCTAACCCCTTGGTTTTGTCCAAATAGATTTGTGAAATTTGGTTCTATGTTGGTAAAGAATGTAGAACCCTAACCCTAACCCTAACCCTAGCTATATCTTGGCTTGATGTTGTTCCTTCTAGTTATTAGATTGGTAGTTTATGGCTAGGATTTGTATGTTAGAATTAGCAAAGTGGCATGACTTGTTTTAGTTGGTAGCTACGGTTGGTGGTGGTAATATAGTTGTCTTTGAAGCGTAATGGTTGGTGTCATTGTTTTTTAGATGGCAAGAATCGTTAATGTTCATCATGTGGACAAGGCCGCATTCTTGAAAGGCAATACCGAGTGTGACCCGGAGGAGGTAGTCATGGTGTTTGGCACAAGTCCTACATATGCCGAGGTTGTGGAAAGAGTGAGGAATGATTTGAAATGGATGGAACCTAGTGATGTGTATGAGTTGGTTGGAAGGTATAACGCCGGGTTTGGCCATCACAATAGATTGAAGATAATGCCTATCAACTCCGAGTTGAATTGGAGTGCGTATAAGGAGATGGTGGCGGAATCTGAAGATAAGTCTCTTGAGATATTTGCCATAAGAAAGGTTGCAGCTCGGTTGCACATTGACTTGAACCGGCATGCTTCCATGAGCCCGGCTCGAGGTGAGCCACATGTGTATGACACAACAATGAGCCAACCTCCATTGAGCCCGGTTCGCGTAGAGCCAACCTACGACGATACAACAACGAGGCAACCTTCCATGAGCCCTTTTCGCAATGACATCTATGAAGCACCTCAAATGGAGGATGATGACTTTGAGGGTGATGAGGTTGAATATGGGCTGCGTGACAATGAAGTAGGAGATGTGGAGGCAAATTGCCATGAGGAGGACATGGACCATGATCTCCCTTATTTGAGGTGTCATGCATCGGACTCCGAGGATGAAGGACCGGATGAAAATGTGTATGAGGATGGTCTAACGGTTAAACTCGCCGAAGCTCACAAAAAAGTAGTAGGTCGGGATCATCGACCTTCATTGTTCCGTGATGTTAGTCTTGCGGATGAGGCCCAAGTTGACGGTGGAATTAGTCGAGTGCTCGAGGCGCGAGCACCTTCTAAAAAGGACTTGAAGCCGAAAAAATACGGGATAAATCCCGGGGTGAAGTTTGATAGCTTGTTGGAATTTCAGATGTGGATCAAGGACTATGCGGTGAAGTACCACCGACCGTACAAGGTGACTCACTCGGACACTAAGGTGCGTTACACAGTCAAGTGTGAGAAGCAAGGATGTCCATGGGTTGTTCGCGTACGAACACTGAGGGGCGGGCCACAATGGATCATTGTAAGTTGTCAGTCCATTCATATGTGTGATGACAAGTTTATCAAGGATGCCAAAGTTGTGAAGGAGGACCATCGGCAGCTCACCTCCGATTTCATCGCGTATAGAGTTGCAAATAACATAAGGTCTCTCCCAACATATACTATTAAGGGTGTCATAGATTTGGTTAAAGAAGTATTCGGTTATAAAGTGAAGTATGGTAAGACGTGGAAGGCCAAACAAGCCGCATTTAAGATGTTGTATGGTGATTGGGAAGAAGCATACAACCGCCTCCCTAGGTTGTTGGGAGCAATGGCCGCAAGGAACCCAGAAATGTATTATGTGGTGGAGCCTCTTGGGTCGGTGACTAGGTTGTACAATGGTGCCACTGTCCGGGTATTTGGCCGTGCATTTTGGACATTTGGACCATGCATCAGGGGATTCAAACATTGTCGGCCTGTTATGTCCGTGGATGGCACCTTTTTGACCGGCAAGTTCAAGGGCACACTATTAACTGCCATATGCCACGACGCAAACAACCGGGTTTTACCTTTGGCTTTTGCCTTGGTTTCGATGGAGAACAACGACAACTGGGAGTGGTTTTTCCATATATTGAGGACCAAGGTTATAGAACCTGATAGAGAGGTTTGCATCATCTCGGATCGCCATCAAGGAATACTAAATGCAGTCGAAAAGGACATTCCTGGATGTGCTCGTATCCACCATCGATGGTGCATGAGGCATTTTGTGTCCAACTTCTATAGAGCTTGTGGCAACAAGGAACGTGCCGATGATCTACAAGATTGTTGTCTTGCCTTCATCGCTCGGCATTTTCAAAAACTATATGATAGATTGTATTGTCTCACAGATGATGGTGGGAAAGAGTTTCTCAGAAGGCATCTTAATGAACGGACAAAGTGGGCAAGGGCTTATGATTATGGAGGCAAGAGATACGGTGATTCCACCAGTAACATGGCTGAATGCTTCAATAAAGTACTTAAAGGTGTACGTCAATTGCCTGTGACTGCTATAGCGGAGTACACATTTCAGAAGTTGAATGAATACTTTCTAAAGTATAGTGATGAAACGGATAAGCAAATCGCTGGGGATAACAAGAAAAAAAAGAAGTATGAGTACCCACCATTGGTTGATAATTGGCTGGAATATCAATCCAAGAAAAGGGATACACAAACGGTTGAATGTTTCGACAACCAAGAACTGATTTACCAAGTGAATGAGCATGGAGGCAGCACAAGGGAAGGTGTGCAACATGGGGGACTGTCCTATAAGGTGTGGCTACGCAATGGTTATTGTTCCTGCGAGAGGCCGACATTGTACCATCTCCCTTGCTCACACGTGATGAAGGCGGCATCTGAACGAATGGTGGGTCTTAATCACCCGGATACGGTTAGGTTGGATGAGCATTCCATCCAAGCGGTGAAGAACACATGGGCGGGTAGATTTCAGCCTTACCTTGACCAATCTCAATGGCCAGAATATCATGGTGTCCAACTTTGGCCTGATCCGTCAACGAAGGTTGTTGGTCGGGGAAGAAGACAAACCAAACGTTTCCGAGGTGACATGGACGATTGGGCTGGTGGATATCGACGAGAATGGGGGAGCGAGTATTTCGCGGAGCCTCGTGACAAAACCCGTTGTGGAGAATGCAATGCTGAGGGCCATAATAAAACATCATGTAGCAAAAGGAGAAAATCAAAGGAGGCCAACACCCCTATTGGCAGCACAAGCCAAGGAGGTGGTGACGGTGGTACAAACACAAGCCAAGGAGGTGGTGATGGTGGTACAAACACAAGCCAAGGAGGTGGTGATGGTGGTACAAACACAAGCCAAGGAGGTGGTGATGGTGGTAGAGGTCGTGGTGGTAGAGGTCGTGGCGGCGGTAGAGGTCGTGGCGGCGGTAGAGGTCGTGGTGGCGGTAGAGGTCGTGGCGGTAGTATGTTTACGTATCTTCGAGGAGAATTTCCGTATGTGTTTTCTTGATGATTTTAATAATTTTTATTGTGCATTTAAGTGTATTTCTATTTACTAACTATTAGGTTGCATTCCTGTTATAGGTATGTCGACCCAACCAACCAAGGAGAACAATGATGGAAACGGTATGAGCTACTCCAAAGTGTGGGCGGAGGCTTTGAGGAGGGTGAAGGAGAGGGAAGATGAAGTAGCTCAGTTGATCAAGAAAAGGGAAGAGGAAAGGAGGGAGGCTGAAGAAGAACGTCGGTGGGAAGAAGATTTCAACAGGAGATTGCGTGAGGCAAGCATCAAGAAAGCAAAGAAAGAACGTGAGAGGAAGGAAAAAGAAGCAAAACATGAAAAAGACTTGTACTTGAAGAGCTTGAGGAATCATCGTCGGTTTGAGAAGGTGTCTGAAGAGGCTAGCCTCATAATGGAGGAAGAGGAGATCAAGAAGAAAGAAGAGAGTAGACGCCAATTCGAGGCGCAGTTCAACTCTGTTGTCCAGCTTGCATGCGACTTGAGGGAAAAGGAAGAGGGAGAGGAAGAGAGGAAAAGGAAGGCGAAGGGGAAGGAGCCTAGCGCGACACAGTAGAGTTGTCACCATGCTATGATCTATGTTATGGACTCCACTATGTGGAATTTATCTTGAACATTGTCATGCCGAATTTGTCGTATGTAAAACCCCTTAAGGGCGCAACGCCATGTATTTCGTAAACATTCACTGCACTTGCCTATAATGTTTCTGGAATGTTGCCACTAGCATTGTACTGTAAAATTTCTGGAATGGTGCCACTAGCATAGAAACTAGCTCCAACTTAAGTGAATGCAGGCCCATGGCGCCCTCGCCAAAAGCGCCATCCTAGGAAGCATGACGTTTTCCTGGAGGGCGCCATGCTTCCATGGCGCTTTGAGCAAACTCTAGCGCGCTGGGACATAGTGACCGCGCGCGTTCGAAGGAAAACTGGACCACGAAAACTGCTAAGTCAGGCGCATGGCGCCCCCGCCAAAAGCGCCATCCTAGAAAGCATGGCGTTTTCCTGGAGGGCGCCATGCTTCCATGGCGCTTTACTGGAGGGCGCCATGCTTCCATGGCGCCTTGAGCAAACTCTAGCGCGCTGGGACACAGTGACCGCGCGCGCTCGAAGGAAAACTGGACCACGAAAACTGCTAAGTCAGGCGCATGGCGCCTAGGGGTGGGCATAAAAAACCGAAACCGAACACCGAAACCGAATTAACCGGAACCGAAACCGAATACACCGAACCCGAATTAGCCGAAACTAATTTCGGTTAGTAAATATGATTAACCAAATTTATAAATATTAATTCGGTTTTGACTCTGTGTTAACCGAAATAACCATACAAACCGAAAAATATATGGTGACAGAGCTAAATATATTTGTGATTCTGTCCTAGGCGTCCATTACTGTACGTAGATACTAGCTCATGCGACAAAAATACATGCATGCAAAAGCTGCCAGGTAGCCCATGCATGTATGTATGTCTCCGGCCATATGCACGTACATGTTCGTGGTTTAACTGTCAATTGTGTCTATGAATTTTGTTGAAAGCCTTTCAATTGTTTTCCTGTTTCATATATAATCATGTATTTTAGCTGAACTCTCAACACATATAATTTGTTAAATGTATACGGCTTGGAAGATAGATTATTTTTTTGAACGCAAGATAGACATCATGCTTATTATGTTCTTTTTCTACACATGCGTTCAAGACATCAGCTAGCCATGTATTACTTCAGGTACTCGCCGACCTGGAGGTTGCTTCCGGTGTGCCGATGAGTGGTTTAGCTCGTATGGATCTGGCATAAATTATGGCACAGTGTTGTTATTTCTAGAAGTTCGGTTAAAAACCGAACACCAAACCGAATTGTCCACTAACCGAACTATCTATTAATTAGAAAACCGAAATAATTTCGGTGCCTATTTTATAGAAACCGAATTATAGAAAAACCCGTAAAACCGAACCGAATTAACTGAAAAACCCGAATGCCCACCCCTAATGGCGCCCCCGCCAAAAGCGCCATCCTAGGAAGCATGGCGTTTTCCTGGAGGGCGCCATGCTCAGTTGCATGGCGTTTTCCTGGAGGGCGCCATGCTTCCTAGGACATTCAGTTTTTAGCACATTCAACAGATACAAACATCAACATTCAGTTTTTAGCACATTCAAACAGATACAATTAACAGATACAAACATCAACATCAACAGATCAAGTTTTTAGCATATTCAACAGATACAAACATCAACATCAACAAATCAAGTTTTCCTCACAACAACAGATTCAAACATCAACAAGCATCCAGTTTTTTAGCACATCAACACACCAACAAGTTCAAAACGACGACACCAAACAACAAGTTTAACTTACAAGTTCATAATGACCACAAGCACTAGTTCAAGCTACGAGTTCACTTTCTCCCTTTCCCCCTTTTGGCCACTCGATCCTCATTCGCCTTGCTCCGTCCCTCCTGCCTCCTAACCCTCCGTGGAGGATCGGAGTCTTCCCCCTCATCCTCCTCCTCACGGCGTGACACATGTGCCCGACACTTGTTCTCCCATTCACTTGGCGTGTATGGATTCCTCGGTAGCCTCCTCCTCCTCACCCGCGACCGTTGACTAGACTGCGGGGCGTCGTGTAATTGAGACATGCCTATCTCCTCCTATTCATCCTCGTCCTCACCATCTTCCTCCTCATCCTCATCATGGCCAGCTTCCTCCTCCTCGTACTCGCCCTCTTCCTCCTGTTCATCTTGTGCATCATCTTCTAGGCTAGAAGACCTAACTGGCGATGCGGCATCGACGGTGCGGCAACCAAGCAAGACACCTAATCCACGGCCCCAACGCTTGGTACGCTATGATATTGACGAATATGTTAGAACATTTCAACACCCATAAAAATACAATACAACTAGGAACGGTATGAACACATACCTCCACAAATGCTCGAAGGGACGACTCAGACTCCTTGCCAGGAGGATGTTTAAGTGCTTCCTCGGCCTCGTCCACGTGTTTCGAGATCTCCTCGCGCTAGCAAAAGAACAAAAAGTCAATTTTATGTCGCTATAATCGCATATACGTACTCCCCTGACAATGCTTACCACAAAGCGGACAACCCCCGCTGAATTTGCACCCCTGCCGCCTCGGACAAGTCGGTTGTACTCTAGCTGGCTCAGATCATCAAAAGCAGGATAAGGATCCTCCACTATGTCATGAGATGCAAACGAAGCTGACTGCAGGTACAAACGAGACACCTTCCCAAGCCACACAAGGTACCGATTGAACGCTGCAGCATCATGCGGCGCCTCAGGATGAGAGGCCGCATTCGGGTTTTCGATCTCCTCAATCCTTGCATAGAACTTCTGAACATACTTGTGATGATATGCAGCCCAATCTTTTTTCCTCTTCTGCTTGATCTTGTCCAATCTACAATCAAATTCATCGCCTTAGCAAGTATCATGAGACGCCCAAGAAAATTAGATACTGGGTGTATAAGGATCACTCACCCGTGAAGAGCTATGCTAGTGTCCTTGTATGACGGCGGGGTCTCCTGAAATAATCCAAATTGCCTCATCACCCGTTGTGGAAGGTGGAACTCAACAGCGTAGACACAAATCAACGGGGCACGAATCCTCCAGAGATGTGCTTCTTGCATACATTTGCGATTCAAGTCCGCCTGGAACCAAACACCCGTACCCACATTCCCTCTAGTTCCGTATGGCTCCCATTCCACCTGAGCGAGGAACACAATATTAGCATGTCGACTCGAAGTATGTATGGTGGAAAAGATGAGTTCTTGAGAATAATCAAATTATTACCTTCTCCGGGGTTAGCAAGTCGATTTGGTTAGTGTAACGCAAGTAGCATTCCTCAGATTCACCGTGGAATACTTCGGTATTATCCCACAAGTACGCCCATGTAGGACCGCGGAGACGGCTATTGCCATGATCATCCCACCGTTTTTCCTTCATCGGAATGGGTCGACCAACTGGTATGTGCAACCAGGACCATATGGTCAGTAGCACCATAGGTCCACCAATACTTGCTCCTTTTCCAGTTCTACAACACGCCTCGTCCAGCTGCACATACAACAAGCATACATAAGTATCCGGTCGATGAAGCATATGTACTACTACCATGCAATATATATAGTTTATTACCTGTCGATACAAGTAAGCAAGTGCCGCCGAACCCCAGCTGTGCATATAGCCCCATTCCGCAAATAGAGTGAGCCACATGAATGAAGCATTCCTTCCCGTGCCATCTGAGAAAAGTGTCCTACTAATGGCATACCATAAGTATGCACGGGCATACATCTGGATCACCTCCTCATCGGCGTCCTCGGGGCACTTGCTGAAATTTTGTTGTATCCATTTGTAAGTAGCACCGGCAGACATCTTCTCTTGTGTTGGCGCCTTACCAATTAAGCCAATCATCACTTCACGCCACTTACCCGAATCTGAGCTCATACACACAGGCTGTCCTTTGATGGGAAGCGCAAAAATCATGGAGACGTCCTGCAGAGTGACCGTCATCTCACCACAAGGGAGGTGGAAACTGTGTGTCTCCGGTCTCCATCTATCAACAAGCGCTGTGATCAAACAAGGGTTCATATGCGGCGTCAAACGCGAGACAAGCTGGATGAAAGGGAGAAGTCCAGTCCGCTCAACATATGGAGTGTAGCGCTCATCATATGGCATCTTCTTGCTATGCACCTCCTTGGACCTTAGGTGCAACCACTTGAAGACATGCTTATTCTCCGCGATGTACCGCCCACGGTGTCGTTGATCATAATGCCCATGCAAAATAGATTGTCCTTCCATCCTACAAGTGGTTGCAAAAATCCAAGTAAATACACCATCCACCACAATATGCATATATGAATACATATATGACTACATTCATGAATACACCATGCATTCCATATCAACAATAGCCAAACTATATATTATCCAACAATAGCCCAACAACATATTATCCTATAAGCCATATATGCCAACAATAATCCATGTATTAATACATTCATTCCATATCATCTACACAAAGCCATATATGCCAACAATAGCCCATCTAATTTTTTCAAACAAATTAGACATTCTACCACACTAATTTCTAGGGTTAGGAGGAAGAGGATTATGTGATGATTTCTAGGGTTAGGATTAGACATTCTACCACAATATCATTCTACCACACTAATTTCTTCAAACAAATTACACATTGCACAATATACATGCATCATTACACAAGAACTAGGGTTAGGAGGAAGAGGACAATGTGATGATTTCAACCAATACAACAAGGAGAATAGAAGGAGAATACCTCAAGTGGGGGGAGAGGAAGAAATTCCACCAAGAAATTGCCTCAGATATGAGGGGGGAGCATGTGGATTTGAGGGGGATTGGGGGAGGAGCCGCCGCCGCCGCTTCTGTCTGCTGGGAGGGTATGGCGCGGGGGGTATGGCGCTGGGAGGGTGGGGGGAGGGCGCCCGCGCCGTTATCTAGGGTTAAGGACCATGGCGCTTTTCGCAAAAGCGTCATGCCTAGTAGCATGGCGCCCCCGCGGAAAGCGCCAAACATTAAAACGGGCCCGCCTGTGCCACGGCGGCCGCCACGTCGGACGAGGCCATGGCGCTTTCTTAGAAAGCGTCATGGTATCATGGCGCTTTTGCGGAGGGCGCCGTGCTACTGACCATGGCGTCTTCTGGTAAAGCGCCATGAAAACAGGTCAAATCAGGATATCTTCGAAAAAGTAGGTCGATTTGTGAGATCAAACGTTAATTAGGTCAAAACAGTGATTTTTGCCCAATATATGGCTACGATGCTAACAGTGTGAGACAAGACTTTTGTTAAGATCCACTGACGACTGATGCGATTGGGCTTTCCCCTCCGGCCGGCCGCCAATTGGCCAAATGGAAAACAGAGTGACCGAGCCTCGATGATGAGCGCTTGGCTTCGGTTGCGCACCATTCTGGTTTAGCTAGCGTTCGCGTTTGCATGCGTGTGAATGCACATGACCGCGATGCTATGAATGAGTGAGGGTTGGTCGGTGCATTTTTTTTTTTTGCCTATTCGGACATAGATTGCCCCATGCCAACTGAATGGCATCAACAAGACAAATCGACTTGACGCATGCATGCATGCATGGAAACGCTCTTAGTACTGTATTGAACAAGCAAGACACCCATCGGATGCGGCCGTGTTGCCGGCCTCTTTGTGATCTGACCCGCAGGGCACGGAGAGGCTAGCAAATGTCTCATCACTCGATATATGAATAGTATATACTCCCCTGATGACGTTGCTAGGCGCTGTCCTTTTTAATCAAGGGAGAGTCGATCGGATTCTCCGGACCTGCCGCCATGCTAACCGATGATGATGATCAGATTACTCCAACCAGCAGTACGTATCTGACCCACACGATCGAAGCTTCCACGATGACCACCTCTGACTATATACATTCCATTCATAAACATTCCATTCATAAAACTAAAATATATTATATTTTTAAAAGGAGGGAATAGTAACATGGCGGTAATCCTACACATACGGACAATCTTTACCCAAAAAAGTGTTACTGACGGACGTGGTACCAAGTGATTGGAACTTGGAAGTCTCCCGCAGCAGTTGTTCCACCTAAATCTCCCTCACCAATTACGGATTGCCATGTCATTCCGTAAATATGACGCGCCAGCCTGCTTAGCCAGCCAGCCAGCCTGCTTCAACACATAGATGTCTTAATATGACGCGTCAGCAAGAGGAATTACCGCGCACATACCGTGTAGGTACGTACCTGAACTTGGAAGCTAACTGTCACTTGCACGGACACCTACGCACGCACGATTATGAGCGCAAAACTTGTTTCTGACTTTCTTGCTTAATAATTTCACAAGAAAAAAAAGTGCCAAATATAATGACACGCAGTGTGAATAATGCAGCCAGTATGTATCTGTCGTCGGTAAAATCCCATCACGAGCCTGCGTTTTTTTTTTTGAACGGAAAGGAGCTGTAGTAATTAAGGATAAGCGGTGGGGTTAGAAATTACAACAAGGACCCTGTCAGAAACATAATCCGCAACACGACCCTGAAGTTTTACACAAAGGACCCTATGAGTAAAGGTGGAAACATGATCAGGTCCTTCTCCACCGCCGGCAGAGAGCATCTCCTTGCGGACGCCGACGCCGTCGCCGGGGACAACGTGACGATGAAAGCCGCAAGCGATGAAAGCCACAAGCGATCTCGCGAAGATCCTCCTTGGTGGCATTCCGGCTTGGAGGAAGAAGAGATGGCGCTGGCAGAACTAGAACGCCAAAGCTCGGAGTGGTCGCCCTTCGACCAAGGCGTTCAGCGGCTGGACGGCAATCTGAGGCCGTCAAAGAAGCGTTGCTGATGGTAAACTCCAAAGGATCTCCCAGAACATAGCTTCAAAGCATCCCTTCCGTAACCGCCTTGCAGACGCCGGCAGCCCTGCACCCCATCTTCTCCCCCAGCCACCACGGCCAGCCAGAGAAAGGGAGGACATCAGCTGCAACATCTGAACCGCAGCACAACCACAAGCCTTACTGATGGAGTAGACGGAAGCGTCGCGCATCACCGCATCCGCCTCCCCCGCCGGAGCACCACAACGAGCACCACCGTCACCGCCAATCGCCTGATTTGGCTCACAAGAACCATGAAATCCTCCCGGCATAATGCCACAACATGGCACAAGGCCGAACCCTAGACCTACTACAACTACTACGACCTACGACTATTCTGGCACTGCTCCTTTGCCGCCTCCCGCCGGCTATTCCGACCAGAAGGGCTTGGTAGAGGCCCAGGTTTCTTGGCACGACTCTCAAAGCAGGTGGGAGAGAGGGGAGGGGCAAGTGAGTGAGGTTCGGAAGATATGGGCTGTCCGGCAACGAGCCATGCGTTGGTAACCAAGATTATTAGTCCTGCAGAACCTGATGACCGCTGATCCAAGGACGTACGGCGGCTCTTTTCAGCAAATTAGTTAATTACTACTCCTACTTTCTCTGTATCGAAATATAAGATGTTTTAGTTTTGTAAAAATATATATCTAGACTTATTTAAATATATAGGTTCACTTATGTTTAAAATAAATTTATATACTCCCTCCGATTCATATTAGCTGACTCAAATTTTTCAAGATTTAGATAAATCTCGACACTATTTAGTATATAGGTTTATTCAAATTTTGACAAATTCAAGTCAAGTAATATGGATTGAAGGGAGTACTAAAAATAGTCTAAATATATTTTATTCATAAACCTAAAACATCTTATATTTTAAAACAGAGAGTAGCTGGTACCGCGACGACCGACGTCGTCAAACATCTTCTCCGATCCGATCGATCAGGATTCAGGACAACACCGACGCTGGTGACTCAACGGCACCCCTTCCTTAGGGTGTTGTTCGTTTGACTTGCACAGCAGAGGCGCAGCACGTACGGTACGGTGCAAGATGTTGGAACACTCCCTGCCGACTGGCCGGTCCCGAGGCTATTCCACACCGGAGAAGAAGACTAGAGGAAGGCACACACAGTACAAAGTAGATGAAACAGGGAACTTTATTGATAATCCTCTCGGTAAACTCACGTATAAAGGCTATTCCTCTATTTATAGGCTAAAGGGGGATACGATACCCACATGGACCAACCCTAGCCTGGTAGAGGCCACACCGAGTGGGCCTCTACCGGCCCAGTTTCCCAACACTCCCCCTGGGTATCTTATCTGTATAACCATGGCTTAAAACTCCGAAAAACCCAGTGGGAAAAATATGGAGAAATGCACACGGTATACTTCTTGCTATGTTGCACGAATTGCCTCATTAAAAACCTCATGTGAGAAACTTCATAAAACTCACTAAGGGAAAAAGAGTACAATTCACTTAACTATAAAGTTAAGTACTCAATCATCGGGATCAAGATTTTAGCGATGAGTTTGTGAAGATTCTCCCCCTAAACCTTGCATCTCCCTAAGTCTCATCATGCCGATCTCTCGGACACATCTCTCGAAAGAAGACGCTGGCAATGATTTAGTGAACAAATCAGCGAGATTTTCACACGACTTAGTATGCAAGACTTTCACTTCGTTCATCTTTTGCAACTCATGTGCATAGAAAAACTTGGGGTTTATATGCTTTGTGAGATTGCTCTTCACGTAACCCGTCTGGACTTGTGCAACACAAGCGGCATTATCTTCATAGATAATTGTTGGGGTTTGTACGGTGTTCATTCCACATGACATCTGGATGTGACTGACTACTCGTCGAAGCCATACACATTCTCGTGATGCTTCATATAATGCTATGATTTCCGAGTGGTTCGTCGAAGTCGACACAAGAGTTTGCTTAGACGATTTCCAGGAAATAGTTGTTCCACCACAAAGAAAAACATATCCAGTCTGTGACTTGGATGTATACGGGTCCGAAAGGTACCCAGCATCTGCATAGCCTACAACAGATAGGTCTTGGTTCTTTTGGTAAAACAAGCCAAGGTCCTTTGTCCCTTGTATGTACCTAAAGATGTCCTTAACGCCTTTCCAATGCCTCTTGGTAGGCTCAGAACTGTACCTTGCAAGCAAATTGACGGCGAATGCAATATCCGGCCGTGTACAATTTACGAGGTACATAAGTGCGCCAACTGCACTTAAGTAGGGGAATTCCGGTCCCAGAATTTCCTCCCCCTCTTCTTTAGGCCTGAACGGGTCCTTGTCTTGCTGCAAAGATCTTCCGACCATCGGGGTCTTAGAAGGATATGCTTTATCAAACCCAAAACGTTCCAACACCTTCTGGGTGTAGGCCGACTGGTGAACTAGATTCCCAGCAGGGGAATGCTCAAGTTGCAGACCGAGGCAGAACTTGGTTTTGCCTAAGTCTTTCATCTCGAATTCCGACATCAGGTAGGAACTCGCTTCCTCAATATCGTCAGGTGTACCGATTATATTCAAATCGTCCATGTATACCGAGATAATACAGAAACCATCCTGGGATCTCCGTATAAAAACACATGGGCAATCTTCATTGCTCGCGTAGCCCTTCTGATGAAGGAAATCGCTTAAATGATTATACCACATCCTACCTGACTGTTTTAGTCCATACAGTGACTTCTTAAGCTGAACACTGTATAAGCTCATGTTTGCTCTATCCTGGTTCGGGACAGGGATACCTTCTGGTACTTTCATGTATATGTCCGAATCCAAGTTACCATATAGGTAAGCAGTGACAACATCCATTAGTTTCATTTTTAAGTCCATGTTTACTGCCATTGAGATCAAGTTTCTAAAGGTAATTCCATCCATGACCGGGGAGTAAGTTTCCTCAAAGTCGACACCTGGTCGCTGAGTGAAACCTTGAGCAACGAGCCTTGTTTTGTACCTTACTACTTCATTATTGTCGTTTCTCTTTTGAACAAAAACCCACTTATGGCCAACGGGGCGAATGTGGGGAGGAGTTAGACAAACAGGTCCAAATACCTCTCTTTTGTTTAACGATAATAATTCAGCAGTAATTGCCTTCTGCCAATCTTTCCAATCCGACATTTTCTTGCAATCAGCGAGCGTGTTAGGCTCAGGGTCAAGATCTATGATTGAGGCAATTTTATTGGCAAAATTAACGTCGACATTTGCCATGGCTCGGTTGTATGACTCGCTCGAATTAACATAGTTAATGGCCATTTCGTCATGGAGTGCATCTAGCACACCCTCTTGCTCCACCGGATTTCCCAATCCAGGAGCTAGGTCCTTTAGCTTTCCCGCTTCGATGTGTGCGCACACAACTTCGCTGGGTATTTCCGATATAGGAAAGTTCAAGTCCGGAATTTCGTGCACTGAAATATCCGTACTCGTGCCAGGTCTCAACTGGCTCCCCTCAACAGGGGCAGACTATAATAAATCTCTCTTATCCTTTTTCTTCGGGCGTCCCCGGGTACTTGGGATTTGAGAAACCGGAATCCGCGTCCTCTTAGGCCTTGGAGCAGGAGCGGGTATACCATCATTTTTCTTTGGTATTTCAACCCTTTCTGGTGCATTACGTGCATGCACATGCGACTTTATCACAATCTTTAAATCACTAAAATGATCGGGCAGTTGATTCGCTAGGGAGTGCAAATCTAGTATCTTTTGGACTTCTCTATTAGTCTCAACAGTGCGCGGGTCATGAGCGTGGATCCCCGTGGCTTTCCACGTGATTTCTCGACTTTTGTCATCCAGGGGTTGATTACCTCCCCCCAAAGTCGGGAAAAGATCCTCGTCAAAAATGCAGTCAGCAAAACGGGCCGTGTGACAGTCACCTGTCAAGGGGTCCAAGAATCTGATTATGGACACAGTCTCATAACCAATGTATATCCCCGACTTACGGAGTGGTCCCATTGCTGATCGCTGGGGTGGTGGTATAGGTACATATACCTGGCAACCGAACCTACGTAGGTGGGAAATTTTCGGTGCCGACCCTTGTGCAAGTTGGATGGGAGAGTGGATGTTGTAGGCCAATGGTCGAAAGTTGATGATATTAGCGGCGTGTAACACCGCGTGTCCCCAACATGTAGTTGGTAAATTACAACCCTGAAGGAGTGGTCTGGCAATGAATTTAATCCTTTTAATCAATGCCTCCGCGAGTCCATTTTGAGTGTGGACATGCGGTACGGAGTGCTCAAGTTTGATTCCAGTTGCCATGCAATAATCATCGAATGCCTTTGAAGAAAATTCTCCGGCATTGTCCATTCGAATAGACTTTAAACGATAATCAGGGAATTTATTCCTTATTTGTATAATTTGGGAGATCAACTTTGCAAAAGCATGGTTCCTTGTTGACAGCAGGCAAACATTGGACCATTTAGAGGAAGCATCGATGAGCACCATGAAGTACCGAAACGGCCCTGAGAGAGGCTGAATTGGACCACATATATCCCCTTGAATGCGTTCCAAGACCACGGGGAGTTCATCCTTCACCTTTAGGGGGGACAGTCTAATGATCAATTTCCCCGTAGCGCATGCGGAGCACACGAAATCATCGGGATTCCGGAAATTTTTCACATTAACATTATGACCGTTCGAGTTGTTAATTATATTTCTCATCATCCTAAGACCAGGGTGGCCTAACCTATCATGCCAAAGGCAGAATAGTTCGGAGCTTCTAAAGACAGTCTTAAGGGTAGTGTAAATAGGTGGTGCTACTATCTTAGTGTAGTACAGCCCAGTAGCTAATGAAGGGAGTCTTTCGACAACATGTTTACCATTTTCGTCGCGCTTGGTAATGAGTAGGAACTCCTTTCCATTCTCATGATCACCGGTTTCGACATGGAAACCATTTGCGTGGATGTCTCTAAAACTTAAGAGAGTACGAGTCGACTCCGGATACAACAAAGCCTCTTCAATGATCAGAGTTGTTCCATTTGGGAGTATGATAGTTGCTCTTTCGGAGCCAACTACATTTGGACTGCAGCCGGCGATCGTCATTATGTTACCAGGGTTTTTGGTAATTGACTCAAAATACTTTGTTTCTCTCAAGATGGTATTGGTGGTGCCGCTATCAGCAAGGCACGTTTCCTCCATTTGGGCGCCATACGCGTTCTAAAATATAGTGCCTAATTAATATAATGGAGCGAGGAAGATGCTACATCAAGTAAGTAAAACACATAAACATTTCAGAACATCACATAATCAAATAATGGAATAAATGAATAAATGTCATCCAATCGTCGGAAACAAATAAATGTTATGCTCTCATAGAGCTTACAACCATATGGAGTAATTATATCTGATTATTGCGGAAAAGAAATCATCACAACAAAAAAGGAGCTCAGGTGGATTCTGCGAGGAAATCACCAAGCTCAGCCAGTATCTCAAGGTCAGTGGGCGGCTCTGCGTTGGCCATCATCATGGACAAGGGGCCTGGCTGAAGTGGCGGGGGCACAACGTGCTCAACCTCCATGGGCACAGCGGCGTCCGTGGGGACCGCCGAGGGTGTTGACACTTGTGCTACGTCCTGCGCCACTATGTGCGTGACGTTCTGCACAGGCGCCGCTCCGGGCGCCAGTGGTGCCTCAACCTGGACAAGATGCGCCTCGCGCGCCTTCTTGTTGGCCTTGAACGCGTCCACGACGTGTTTAGGGGCCAAACACTGCCTGGAGAAGTGAGTCTTGGAGCCACAGCGGAAGCAGTCCTGGGGCCTCGCCTCCCCCTTGCCCGCATTGCGTTGCTTGGCCGGGTTGGAGAAGTTGGGTCCCTTCTTTCCCTTCTTGCCTCTCTTCTTGTGGATGGGCTTGCGCACCTTGTAGGCACCAACATTGGCCTCATGACTTGGGCCCCCTGCGAAGGGTTGCGCGGAGAAGTTCTTTTTCAGAACATTATCCTGTGCCTCGGCCACCTGGAGAGCATCAATAAGCGCTGCATATTCCGTGAATCCTTCCTGGCGAAAGTTTCGCGAGGACTGGATGTTGTCCGGATGGAATGTGGAGAGGGTTTTGTCTATCTTCTGCTGATCGGTGGTACTGGTCCCACGCAGCTGAAGAATAGTACAAATCCGGTGCAACCTGGAGTTGTACTCTCCCACCGTCTTGAAGTCCGCAAACCTCAGACGTATCCAATCGGCCTCCGCCTGTGGCTGAATGGTGTACTTCAGCCTAGAGAACCGCTTGTTGAGGGCGGTCCAAAGGGCAGAAGCACTCCGTTCTGCCATGTACTCATTCTTGAGAGTCTCACACATGTGATGACGGAGGAAGTGCAGGGCTTTGGCGTTATCCGCCGGGATGGTTTTGCTGGGGGCCGTCGGGGTCCCCTCAATCAACGCATCCTTGATGCATCGGCCCTCAAGGACGATCTCAACGTCCGAGGCCCAAGTCAGGTAGTTAAGCCCATCCCGTGTCAACTCCGGGAACTCGCGGCTGACGATTCCGGTCATCTGCAATTTATGCAAAGTATGTAAGATTACAGCAGGTAATCGGTTGCATAAATGCGATAATCGATACAATAATTCAAATATGACGGCGTTCCAAAATTTAATTTAAAAACGGTGCAAGCTATCTATGAGATACAAAGTATTAAAAACATGCGGTGATTAATAACTATAGTAAAACATAGTTCAAAAGCTTGTGTAAAAACGGACCAAAAACAGGATAAAAAACGGTCGACCAGCCCAACAAAACGCATGCTCCCACGCGCCACTATTTTTCTTTTTTGTATATCGCCTGGACCGAAAAAGAAAACGGCCCAACCGGACTGGCCCATCCTAGACTGTCCAGCCCATTTTGCGGGGTGGACGGAGCTGATTGCTCCCGACTAGGACGGGGTGGTGGCGGCAGCAGGCCGACGACCACGGTCAGGTGGCGGGGGGAGGGGGGGGGTCCGCGGTGGCAGCAGGTCGGCGGGCGCGCGTGCGGGCACGGCAGCAAGCCGGCAGCAGCAAGTGCTCGCGCGGGGAGCTGCAGCGCGCAGCGGCGCGGACAGCGGTGCGCAGAGCAGCGCGCGAGCGAGGCGCGAACCTGGCAGGCGGCGGCACGGCACGCGGCGCAGGCATAGTACGCGGAGGCGGTGACGCGAGCAAGCGGCCTGGCCACGGGGCGGCGGCGCACGGCGCAGCCAGCGTGCGGCGCGACAGCTGGCGCGGCAGCTAGCGGGGCGCGTGGTGCAGCAGCGGCGCAGGCGGGCGGCGGCAGCGCGTCGGCCAGCGGCGCCAGCGGGCGGCCTGGCCACGGGGCGGCGGCGCGCGCGCCGATGCACGGCGCAGCCAGCGGGGCGCGTGGTGCAGCGGGCAGCAGCGCGCAGCGGCGCGGCCGGAGGTGGCGGCGTGGCGGCCGGCGCGGGCGTGCGGCGGCAGCGCGGCTCCAGCAGAAGGGCTGGGCACGGGTCGGCGGCGCGCGCCAGCGCACGGCGCAGCCAGCGGCGCGCGGGGTGCAGCGGGCAGCAGCGCGCAGCGACGCGGCCGGAGGTGGCGGCGCGGCGGCCGGCGCGGGAGGCCGGCGGCGGCACGCGAGCGCGCTCGGCGGGTCGCGGGAGCGTCGGCCGGCGCGGCGGCGGCCAACAGGGCCAGCCCGTCGTGCGTGGCGCGTGCGCGGTGCGAGCAGCCAGCGGGGCTGCTCCATAGCCATGACCTCTGCATTTGCAAGGCACGTACGTATCCGGTTACAAAAAGAATACGTGCAAAAACTGTAGATCCGATCCGAAAACGGTCGAGATCAGCCCGATCTGCTAAGAAAAAAAACCAGATCTGCACAGCAGGTGCACGCATCGACGGTACAGTCAACAAATTTCTAATCTGGGAGTGATTAGATCGACATTGGTCGGCGACAGCAGGTCAGCTCGATTCCGGGAAAGAAAAATCCGCACCTAAGATGGGATCTGATCTAAAATCTAAACGCAAATCTTGAAAGGAAAACGTGAGACGAATCCATTTTGGCGGTCAGATTTGTGTTACCTTCAACGAAAGCCTGCGTGATGCAGGCTCGACGGTGACTTAATGGAGGCTCGACGGAGAGATACGTGCTGATAACGTGTTGGAACACCCCCTGCCGACTGGCCGGTCCCGAGGCTGTCCACACCGGAGAAGAAGACCAGAGGAAGGCACACACAATACAAAGTAGATGAAACATGGAACTTTATTGATAATCCTCTCGGTAAACTCACGTATAAAGGCTGTTCTCTATTTATAGACTAAACGGGAATACGATACCTACATGGGCCAATCCAAGCCTGGTAGAGACCCACCCGGCCCAGTTTCCCAACACAAGACACGTCCATCTGTCCATGTCTTGGTGCTGTGAATCGGTATACGTGGGAACAGTTCATGTCTTGGTGGTGTGGCGATGTAGGAATATGTCACGTGGTCGCCGATCCATGCACTTGGCACTAGTGTCCATTATAATAAATTAAAACTCTTTTTAGTGTGTAGATTTACTCTAAAGTCTAAAAAAATGTCTAAATATATTTGCTTCATAGAGGAATATAATCTGGGGCTGGTGCCGACCAGCCGGCCGGCCACCAATTGGCACGAGAAAGTGAAGGGAAAGTGGAAAACGAGTGATCGGGAAAACATATGCTTCAAGTACACTCTATATGTCGGTCGGGGATGTCATCATGAGAAGAAGAAAAATAGGTCATCACGGGAGTAAGAAGATAACTTGATCCTGCATGCAGATGCAATAGCAACAAAAACTACCGAAAAAAGAAAAACACGTACAGTAAACGCGCTAGCTAGGCGCAAGGCGATTAACCTCCATTGTAGCGAGGCAGACAAGGCCATCATTGCAGCCGCATAGTCCATCCGGTTACTGACCCAGGCCCGGCCCCTGCGTGTGTCGGTCGGTCGATCGGATCCACGTCGTCGATGGAAGAGGAAAGTCCATTTGGCAATTGTTGGTTCAATTTAGAGTTCCGGAAAGAATCCGGGGATGCAAATCAATTAGAGCAAGTGCAGCGTATAAAAAACATGGTGTCTAAAAGAATCTTCTTTTTTCCTAGCATAAGTCTAAGACCAGCCACACTGTGGTGTAAAAGCGATTCTTAGAGAAGTTTGGGCCGGTTCTATACAGTGCAGAGTATTGGTAAGAATCGGCTCAATGCCTCTGACAAAAAGAATCGATTCAAGTTCTTGGTTCGCTTTTTTGCTGCACACGAAGGGAATGGTAAGTCTCCTGCATGCAAACGAACGAGTTTGAGGAAGAAAAAATGTGCTTTTCTTTTTAGCTGGGTCCCATCATTGCTGGTCGAATCGGTTCCATACAGTGTGAACATTTCACTAACAATTCAAAGCAGAGCACCTTTTCACTCGAACCGGCGTTACAGTGTGGCTGGTCTAAACGGTGGAGGCATTGCGTCTAACAAAAAGATTCCTAAACTTAAGTCTAGTACTAGTCTCAAGGTTTAAGGAAATAAGTTGCTAGCTGGACCCATTGTCAGTCTCCAATCTCTGTCTCCAATCTCTCTACGGTGGCAGGACATGCACATAAAAAAGGCAATCATTTTCTACTTTTGTTTGTCAGTTCAATGCTACAAAAATTTGCTCACTAGCACCCGCCCGAGAGATCAGATTTTCTGACAGAATTACTTAGATCTAGGCCCAAACGCTGCGCTTGCTCTTAACCAAATGCACGCAGGTGCTCGCTTCAGATCTCACTTCATGATCTGTCAGGCTCGGTTCATGATGATGATGATGATGATGATGTAGATAACGATGTGCATGTGTTTTGAAGAGTTCTTTTGTTAGTACAGATCGATCTCCATCTCTCGGATCTTGAGATCCACTGTGGTTGCTGGCCTGCTTGTTTAGGCATAAAAAATGGATGGTGTACGTGGTGCAGCGTAGTGGCGAGCAAAACGACGACAACCAGATTACGCTTACAACTTGTGTGATTAGGTTATTATTATTATTGCAGGTGCAGCTTACAGGTCTGGGCGTGCGGTTTGTCAACTCCTGCACTAATTAATCAGCTAATATTACTCTCCCATCTGTACCTATTACTTATCACTAGCTAGTTTGTCTAATTCTCTCTGATAAAAGAAATGTAATAATACCAAGACGATTGCAAATACACATGAACACTTACACATACACATACACATATATTATTATTATTGCAGTACTATGTTTAGTCTTAATTTGGCTGTCAACAGGAGGAATTGCCATCGCGTACCTGAACCTGTAAGCCAACTGTCGATTGTTCATGCTCAATCTGACAAGAAGAAGAATTACCAGATGGCACGTGGGGTGCAAGAGACACGTCCATGTGAATTGGTTTGTGTGAATATACGTAGTTCCCACCAAATGGGGCGGTGGACGAATTATTGGTTTGTGGGAGTACGTACATGGACGCTGAGTCGCCGATCGATATGCGCTCGGCACTAGGAGCATCTCCCGAATCTCAGGCTGAAATCTGTACATTTTTCCGACCGGATGGCGCAAGTTTTCGGCCTGAGTACGTCCAGTTTTTCACTCGGCTACCCAAGCCGAGTACCCAAGCGGACATAAAATGGCTATATATTTGAATCTGCATAGTTTCCGTCGGCGAGTGCTCGGTCACAAGGTGTTCGACAGATGCGCCTAGATATTCGGCGACATATTTTTATTACATAACAGGGGAACAACGATCAGTCGTCGACGGGGATGGGCTCGTGCGGCGTGGCCGACGCGGCGTTGTCGTCCATCTCGCCGGTGAAGGCCCCGGGTTGGAGGAAGTCGAAGCAGAGCTCGACGTGGAAGCGTTCGGCGCTGGCACGTCCGACGCAGAGGAAGGGGAAGCCGTGGTCATGCCCTCCAGGATGGCCTGACGTTGCGCCATGTACCAGGCCTTGACCGGCGATCTCATCTTCGACGTGTCCTCGCTGCCCATGAGGAACTTGAGGTCCGTGTGGCGCTTCTTGGCGGCGTAGTTGGCCTTCTTCTCGGCGAGACTGGCTTTCTTCTTGGCGAGGCTGGCCTTGATGAGGGCCACCTTTTCCCCTTGTGTCTCCATCAGCTTCTTCCAGCGCTCCTCGCTCTTCTCAGCCCTCTTCTCGGTCTGCGCCCTCGTGTCGGCGAGGAATTTCTCGATCGAAGCCGGGAGACGCTCGGCGGGAGATCCGGCGGCCTTGAGCATCTTCGCCTTCTTCTGGCCGAGCTCATGTCTTCCTTCGCTGGCAGCAGCAGCCAGGGCCTCGGGGTTGTAGACGCCGTCCTTGCTCTTAGAGAGACTCAGGCGAGTGTCCCGCCACTTCTCGCAATGCTCTATTTTCTCGAAGACATGATGGAACTTGAACTCCATCTTCATGTCCTCTCGAAACAGAGCAAGTGCACGGCGCAGCTACAAAATGGAAGTGTGTCAAGTTGTCCATGTTCGCGAGTGTGTCAAGAAAGTGCACGACAAAGATAGTGTTCGCGAGTACCTTGTTGTCCATGTTCTCCCCACTGGCTGTGTACGGTCGACTTCTTCCACGCAGCTGTGCCACTTGCTGCACGCAGTTTGGATGATCGCCCAGTGACGAGATTTAATCTCGTCAATGCCCATTGTTATGGACTTGGGTTTTGGAGAAGATGGGGATGCTGGAGATCGTGGCACGGTTAACAGACAAGCAACCAGGGGACACGAGATTTACCCAGGTTCAGGCCCCCGGAGGGAAAACCCTACTCCTGCTTGTCTGCTCTTGATTACGGCGGAACCGAAGGTTACAGGGTGCGCAGATTCGATTTGGCGTGGATGCGTGTGCGATAGTATGAGTCGAGTTGCACTAGGACGTGCCCTCCTGGCCTTTATATAGACTTAGGCAGGTCCCGAGCATAGTCCTAGTCGGTTACAAGTTCGAGGGTTTTACCCCTTTGAATTTCCTATCTCTGCTAGTCTTGCTCTCCAAGGATCCGAAGGCGTCATGGGCCTTGGCCACCCGAAAATCTTCATGGGCCAGTGTATATCTGCTGTGGGCCTTCCTTGAGCTGGACTAGGTATGCTGAAGTCATGTACCCGTAGGGTATAACCATGTCAGTAGCCCCCGAGTGATCAGTCGAATCGTAGATTCGGCTGAGGACTCTTCCATCCTTCGGGTGCAACTATATATTAATAGTGTATGTGTATATGGATTGTTGATGCGTGTGCCTGACTCACCCGACGGATCAGGGTCAGTTAACTGTCTTAGGACGAAACAACACAATCTTCTTCAGGTTCGAGTCCCTCAACCCGGACCTGGAACATATGCTGGCGCAATTCGACTTAGGCCGCGGAGGACTTACAGGAGTGGAATTTCAGTGATTTTAATTGGTGTACCCAACGCGTCCGTCGGGATTTTTCATCACGCCTGTTGGCATGGATTTATACTAGCAGAGCGCAGTCAGGTGCGTTGCCAGGCCATCAGATGATATCTGCAGGTCTTATCTTTGCGTCGCAGACGCAACATCCGAATATTTATCACCTCGGAGGTGCTTCGGGTGGCCTAGGAGATTGTCGCTCACTCGGTCGTTTTGTTGGGGCAAAGTTGCCAAAAAGTTTTTTTTTGCGTGCTGATCCGGAAGATCGCAGTCGAAGATTTCATAGGGTGCGCGACCAGCGCTCCCTATGGGAGTATCTCCCAAGTGCCTGCTCGAGTCGTAGACTCGAACGGAGACTTTAGTTCAAGCATTATTTCAGTCGTTAGGTCCGCAGGACTCGAAAATTTTCGGATGCTTAAATCCATCCTCCCTATGGGAGTAGCCCCCAATTCCGTAGTGGAGTCGTAGACTCTATGTAGGACTTGGAGAAGTACTTTGTCTTTCGGGTGCGCGACTAGCGCTCCTGATAGGAGTAGCCCCCGAGTATTTAGTCGAATCGAAGATTCGAGTGAGTACTCTTAGCTGTGAAGCCGAAGTTGGTGCTAGTATAGCTTTTGATGACGTCAGTGCTAACGATTGATGACCTCAAGCATCTGCTACGCCAGAGATGACTTGACTGGACGAAGCGTGGGTCCCACTTGCTGACTTTGAATTGACCGGTCACGCGCGACGTGGAGATGATTACAGCGTCTCCTCGATTTCCGCGCGTAGTGGACGGCGTGGTAACGACGGTTCGTTGTGATGCTGACACGTGTATGGCCAGATCTACCGTTGGCGTTAGGTCTTCTCGATGGACGGCCAGCGTGCGTCGTCTTCGCTGTTATAATCCTTGGTGAAATCGTGGTTTGTTTTTCACCGCACCAGTTCATCTGTTCACCGCCTCCTTGTTCTTGAGCGATTCTTGCTATGCGCTGAGATTTCCTTCCACATTTCCTTCGTTTTTTCTGCGTTGACATCGCCACCACCTCCGTACCGCAATGGGGAAAACAAAGAAGTCTTCATCTGCGGTTGGGACCAGCGCCGCCGGAGGCAAGAAGGGCACCGCCGCTGCTCGCGTCACCGATGGTGGCTGGCGGCGATCAGAGACGCGGGAGAGTGATCTCCGCAAACTGCGCGAGCGGGGCCTGATCCTGCAAGATACGACGGCCGTCAAACTCCCCGGCAATGAGGTAATCCTCCGTCCCCCATCTGGGTACCGGGTTATGTTTCTGGACTTCGTGTTGCGCGGGTTTTCTTATCCGGTCCACGACTTCCTCCGTGGACTGCTCTTCTTCTATGGGGTTCAGCTTCATCATCTGTCTCCCAATTCTCTTCTCCACATTGCGTGTTTTATCACATTTTGCGAGTGTTGGCTTGGCATTGAGCCGCACTTTGGCCTCTTCCGGAAGCTTTATTCCGTGAAGAGGCAGTCTGGTTCGGATGGTGTGTATCCCATTGGGGGTTTCATCATCTCCCTTAGTCCCAATCTGCAATTCTTTTCCTTTTCCATGTCCGAATCTGTCCAGTACTGGCGGAGGCGATGGTTTTACATCCGTGACTCCGTATTGCCCGGGCAAGATTTTGGTCTTGTTCCCTTTGACCCCTCCCAATTGATTGAGAAGAAAAGATCCTGGAAAAACCAAATCCTGGACGGTGAAGTGGCGGAGATAGAGGCCCTTTATCGTCGCGTGGAGGATCTCCAATTGATTCCGGAGAAAGAGGTGAACGGCGTGGACATCATTCGGACGTTTCTTGAGCGTCGGGTGCAGCCTCTCCAAGCGTGGGCGCACCCGATGTTTCTTTATTCTGGGCGCCGTGATCCGACGAGGGTTTCGAGTGAGAAAATCTCCGAGGGGAATCTTGACAGGGATCTTTGCGCGCTGCTGATGTTCAAGGCCGGAGAAAAAATCCCGGGGAAGTCGCTGACTCCTCCCTTTTCTTCGACGTTGGCCGTGCCAAAGGTGTAGATTTGTGCACGTAGTGCTCCCCTTTTTTTTGTTGGGTGTGTATTTGTTTCCTTTGTTTGCTAACAAAGTTCCTTCTCATCTTGTAGAGCTTCAAAGTGTCGGGCATGGTACCACCATTGCCCGAAAGGTATCCGAATGCCCCGGATAATGAAGTGGTTGATTCCGTGTCCGAGCTTCCGTCAGCGCGATCTTCGGCGGAGGATGCCGACGATTCGAGTGAGGACCATACGCGCAAGCGATCACGGAGCTCCAGCGAGTCTTCGGATGCCTCGACTCCTCCGACTCCCAGAAATCCTCTGGGCCTTGAGCGTCATAGTGATGGCCATGGAGGTTCTTCCTCTCCCCTTCCTGCCATTCCTGTGCGGGCTGTTGCGCCGCACCCGCCAGCAAAGCGGAAGAAGGAAGAAAAGAAGGAGGATAAGAAGGAAGAGAAGAAAGAGGAGAAGAGGGCCCCAAGGGCTTCTCCTATCTTCGACCTGAGCGCATTGGGCTCGTAAGTTTTCTTGTTGTACTGTTGTCCTTTTCCCTTCATGATTTTTGCACCTGTTTTGATTGGTTCGTATGCAGGCAGTCCTCCCACGACTCTAGTGATGATGCGCGGGAGATGATGGGGGAGTCGAACATTGCATCGCCTCCTCCTCAGACGGTGGCGACTTCGGGTGGCGCCGCTCTAGATCCTCCTGTGCAGGAGGTGCTGGTGGTTGCGCCTCAGAATTTCGCATGCGGGGCTTCGGGGTCGCCATCGGAGCATGTAAGTTTTCTGCCTCATGTCACGGGGGAAGCCCCCGAGTGTCTTCGTGTGCTAATGTTGTTTTTACTCCTTTGTGTTGGGCGTAGCCCCCAAGTCCTTTTCTTACTGCTATTTCCTTTTTTCTGCAGCCTTTTGTACAGGAGGCCAAGCGGCTAGTGGGGGAGCGCCTGGCGCTGGAGGCGAAACTTCGGCAGCTTCAAGATATCTGTCTGCCTTTTAATACCTCTCTTGTTTATCCTGGTCCTGTTCTTTGACACTTGCTTGTCTTAAATGCAGAGGAGCATAACGACTCTCTTCGTGAGGTTGACGCTCTTAAAAAGAGCCTTGGCCAATCGGAGCAGAAAGCCGAAGCCGCCGTCGGCGCGAAAGAGCGCCTTGAGCTAGAGCTGTCAAAGGCAGCCGAAGCGAAGGAGCGTCTGCAGCAGGAGGCCGCAGATCGTGAGGAGCAGCTGGCCACCGTTGCGGCTGCTCGTGAAAGAGGGGTGGCGGCGAAGCTCATGGCTGCTGCCAAGGCTATTTCAGGTGAGTGCTAGCTTTTTGTACTTGTTTCTTTTTCTACGGGTCTTCTTCTATGCTGCCTTTCTTCATGCTTTTCTTCATTTTTGTCTCCGATGCTGCAGGCATCGAGTTCGACCGCGGTGCTCTGGAGCACGTGAGTGCTCTAGATGATGCCACTGTGGCGGTCGAATACCGCTGCAGCACCGTCGTCAACTCCCTTGCCAAGGCGAAAGAGGTCCTTGGTCGCTTCTACCAGGAGCTCTTCCCGAAGGGCGCAGCCCTTGAAGATGTGGATGCCCTGGCAGAGGCTCTGTCAGCCGAAGCGCCTGCGGCGTACAAGCGCAAGCAGAAGGGCATCGGCGCGTCCGTCGGGCTGGCGATGGCCTTGGTGGCTGGAGCAGAGCTGGACTTGCCCCAGATCACCTCTCGGATGCCGACGACCGCGGATAGATCCAAGGTAGCCTTCGCTGCCTAATCCGCTCGCTGCAGACGATATGGGCCCAAGCTCATTGACTTGCTTTCTGAGTACGCACTGCGGCAGCAGGGCGAGGCCAAAGCTAGGCAGTCTGGCTCTGAGGCGACTCAGTGTCCTGCGCCTTAGGCATAGTAGACGTAGAGTAGTATGTAGTCTACTTTTGTTGTAAAAATCTTTTGTAGTACCATCCTTGTGCCACGTAGTGGCCTTATATATTTAATGAATTTCTCCGAGTTGTGCTCTATCCTTGGCTGAATGTCTGTGCGCCTTCTTTTTTCTGCTGCTATAGGTTCCTTCGGGTGCTGACCCAGTTGACACTTCATCCGTAAAGCCCTTGCGACCATCGTTGGATGATTCCTCGCAGCTCGCTTTCCTTCGAGATCGCGTGCGCAGCTTGGAGAGGGAATTGCTCGGGTTACGTGGTCGCGCCAACGTTTGGAAATCCAAGGCGGATCGTGGTGCAGCTAGAGAGGAGTACTTGATGGCGGAGCTGGGTCGGCTGTCCGAGCAGCTGCAATGTAAGTTGATCCTTTTTCGGGCTGTAGCCAGTTCTTCGGGTGAGTTTGCTGGCCTTATTCTTGTTTTGTGCGGCTGTCGCAGGTGCGAATCTTGCTCCGAGGGAAGAAAAAGAGCGTGTCGCTGTTCGGGTCAATTGCTTGACTCAACAGGACATGGAGGCCGGCGACTTTTTCTGGATGGATCGCGATCGCGCCATGGTTCTGGCGACGGTGCAGGATCGTGTTTATCAAGTTTCGCGGGTGCTCCACCAGGTGCAGACGTCACTTTCCTCGGTGCTGCACGTCATGTTTCCTTTGGATGCCGTGCCGACGACCCTTGCAGGTCTTCTGTCGAAGTTTCGGAGTGCCAGCAATGTCAAGGAGCTGGTGCGGCAGCAGCTCGTCGCAGGAGTGAAGGCTGCTTTTTCTCTTGTGAGGGTGCACCGCCCTGACGTAGATTTGGCTGCTGTGGCAGCTGGGCCACCTCTTCGACCGGATGGTAGTGAGTGGGACATGCGTCCGCATTACGCCGCTGTAAGGCAGTATGCCGAACAGGTTGTAGATTTGTTTGAGCAGCGTGCCCAGGTTATTCTTCAACATAGGTAGTTCCTGTAAAAAGAGAGGGATGTAAAATTTGTATATTTCGACTGGGCACATTGTGCCCTTTGTTGTAAAGGTTTTGTTTGTGAGCATGCAGTGCTTTGATCAAGTGCGTGTCCTTTTCGTTTGCCTGACGTTGTCAGCTACTCAGGTGTACACGTTTGGTTCCCAGTTGTTGAAGTCGTGGAGTGGGGGGAGCCCCCGGGCGCGTTGTAGTCCTCAGTCGATGAAATCGTGAGGTGGGGGGAGCCCCCGAGCGTGTTGTTGTCCTTAGTCGATGAAATCGTGAGGTGGGGGGAGCCCCCGAGCGCGTTGTTGTCCTCAGTCGATGAAATCGTGAGGTGGGGGGAGCCCCCGAGCGCGTGTATAACACATAGTAAATATGCAGGAAATAGTGAACCAAAGTTTTGGGGCGAGACACTTAGCTTTATTTATATCGTAATGGAGGAGGTAACATTGTTCGGCTCAATAGCCTTGGCTGAAAGCCTTATTGAAAGTAAGGGGTAGATTGCTACGGATAGAATCGTCGCAGGTGTGAGATATTCCATGGGTTGGAGTATGCGACTCCAGACTCCACATGCTTGAGGCGATAGGCGCCACCTGGGATGACTTCGGTGATGACATAGGGTCCTTCCCAGGGTGACTCGAATTTGTTCGGTCGCTTTTGCTTGAGTCGTAAGACGAGGTCTCCTTCGACGAAGGACCTTGGTCGCAGCCGGCGGCTGTGGTAGTTGCGGAGACTCTGCTGGTACACCGCTGATCGAGCTGCTGCTATGTCTCTTGCCTCGTCGAGTGTATCGACGGCATCTTCGAGTGCAGCCGTGGATTCGGCTTCGCTGTAAGCGACGACCCGTGGGGCCTGGTGGCGTACTTCGGCTGGTAGCACGGCCTCAGCTCCGTGTACCATGAAGAACGGTGTGTAGCCGGTGGCACTGTTTGGCGTAGTCCGTAAGCTCCACAGGACGGACGGTAGCTCTTTCGTCCAGTTTCCAGCTTTTTGCTCGAGTGAGCTCATGAGGCGCTTCTTGATGCCGGCGCCGATGAGGCCGTTGGCCTTTTCCACTTGCCCGTTTGTTTGCGGGTGTGCCACTGAGGCGTACGTGATGTTGATCCCGAGGCCTTCGCAGAAGTCCTGGAATTCTTCGGAGATGAAGTTTGATCCGTTGTCGGTGATGATGCTGTGCGGTATGCCGAACCTGTAGACAATGGATTCGAAAAATTTGACGGCGGTTTTGCCCTTCTGGTTGGTGACTGGCATGGCCTCGATCCACTTGGTGAATTTGTCGACTGCGACCAGGAGGAAGACGTGTCCCCCTTTCGAGGACTTTGGCAGTTTGCCGATCATGTCGAGGCCCCATTGGGCAAAAGGCCAAGCTATGGGTATGGGTCGAAGTTCGGACCCAGGTGCGTGCGGTTTGTCGGCGAACCGTTGGCAGCCGTTGCATCTTCGGACGATGTCCTTCGCGTCGCTCATGGCCGTTGGCCAGTAGAATCCTGCTCGTAGAGCTTTGGCGACAAGGGAGCGGCTGCCTGCGTGGTGGCCGCAGATGCCCTCATGGATGTCTTGGAGTATGGCTTTGCCGTCGTCGATGGTGACGCACCGTTGTAGTACACCCGTGATGCTGCGTTTGTACAGTTCGCCATTGATGATGGTGAAGGCTTTTGACCGACGAGATATGCGCCGGGCATCTGTCGGGCTGTCAGGCAATTCGCCGTTTATCAGGAACTGGAGGTATGGGCGTGTCCAGGTTTCTTCGACTGCCATGACCTGCATTAGGTTGACCATGGCAACTTCGGTGTCCAACTTTTCGGGTCCTTCATGACCTTCGGGTAGTGTAGCCCCCGAGTGTTCTGCTTCTTCGGGTGATCCCTTGGGGAATTTCCGCTTGATGGATGGCACATAGATCTGTTCGAGGAACACACCTGGTGGCACCTTTGCACAGGTGGAGCCAATGTTGGCGAGTCTATTGGCTTCCTCGTTGCTCTCTTCCAACATGCCGAAGTTCGCAGCCGTCGAAATCTCCTTCGAGTGCGTTGTAGAGCGCGCGGTACGCGATCATGTTTTCGGCGTGTGCGTCGCACTCATTCATCGTCTGTTGGACGACGAGGTTGGAATCGCCATAGATGACCAGGCGCGTTGCGCCGCATATCTTTGCCATCCTCATGCCATGGATGAGGGCTTTGTATTCGGCCTCGTTGTTGGAGGCTCTGAATTTCATCCGGAGAACGTACTTCATCTTGTCACCTTGCGGGGAGGTCAGTATGACTCCTACCCCTGCTCCGGCTTCGCGCTTGGAGCCGTCGAAATGCATTGTCCAGGACTGTGACTTGTCTGGGGTGTCTGGCAGCTGCAGCTCCATCCAGTGCACCAGGAAGTCCGGAAGGACTTGAGATTTGATTGCGTGTCGCTTCTCGTAGACGATGTCCAAGGGTGATTGTTCGATGCCCCACAGGGCAACCCGTCCTGTTGCCTCTGGATTATTCAGGATGCTGTTCAGGGGTGCCTCGTTGACGACCATCACTTGGTGCTCCTGGAAGTAATGGCTCAACCGTCGAGCCGTCATGAACACACCGTAGGCTAGCTTTTGGTAGTGAGGGTACCTTTGCTTTGTTGGAGTGAGTACCTCGCTGAGGTAATAGATTGGGCGCTGGACCCCATGGGTCTTGCCTTCTTCGGGTCGTTCGACCACGAGTACGGTGCTGACCACCTGATGTGTGGCTGCTATGTACAGCAGCAGGGGCTCGCGCTCCTTTGGCGTGACCAAAACGGGCGAGGTGGAGAGGAGCCGCTTGAGGCTTTCGAATGCGTCGTTGGCTTCTGGTGTCCACTCGAACTTGTCTGCCTTGCGCAGCAGCTGGTAGAATGGTAGGACCTTCTCGCCCATGCGGCTGATGAACCTGCTTAACGCCGCTACTCGTCCTGCGAGTTGCTGGACGCCCTTGAGGTTTTTCGGCTTCTCCATCGTCATGATGGCTCTGATTTTCTTCGGGTTGGCCTCGATCCCTCGTTGAGCGATGAAGTACCCGAGCAGCTGACCCGATGGGACGCCGAAGGCGCAGTTTTCGGGATTGATCTTAATCCTGTAGCGATCAAGATTGTCGAACGTCTCGCGGAGATCGTCGATAAGTGTCTTGGCCTCCTTGGTTTTTACTACTATGTCGTCGACATAGACTTGGACGTTGCGACTGATCTGGTCCTTGAGGCAGGCATGCATGCCTCGCTGGTATGTGGCACCTGCGTTCTTTAGCCCGAAAGGCATTGTGTTGTAGCAGAATACTCCGAACGGTGTGATAAACGCCGTTTTCTCTTGATCTTCGACCTTGAGTCGAATCTGGTTATAGCCTGAGTAGGCGTCGAGGAAGGAGAGTTTGTCGCAACCTGCAGTCGAATCGATGATCTGGTCGATCCATGGAAGAGGGAAGTGGTCCTTTGGGCAATGCTTATTTAGTGACGTGAAGTCCACGCACATCCGCAGGATGTCCGTGTCCTTCTTCGGGACCATCACTGTGTTTGCCAGCCACTCGCTTTCCTTGATTTCCCGAATGAAGTCTGCTGCGAGTAATCTGTTGATTTCCTTGCCGATAGCTTCGGCTCGTGGCTCCGACAGTCTTCAGATGGACTGCTTGACTAGCTTGGTGTCTGGAAAGACGTTGAGTGCGTGCTCGGCGAATTCCCTGGGAACTCCTGGCATGTCCGCAGGACACCAGGCGAAGATTTCCCAGTGCTCACGGAGGAATTCGACGAGCGCGCCTTCCTATGCGGTGCTGAGGTCATTGGCGATCAACGCCGTCTTGGAGGCATCCGTCGGATAGACCTGCACTTTCTTGGTATTGACGGTGGAGTCGAAGGACATGTCAGGTGCGTTCTGCCTTGTGACTGGGGGTAGCCCATTGTCCGTCACCTCGCGGAGCCTTACAAGCTCGTCCTGCATGCCGAAAGACTGGGAGATTTTGTTGAAATCCCTGTCGCATTGATCCGATCGGGTGAAGCTCCCGTGGACTGTGATGACGCCCCTTGGTCCTGGCATCTTGAGTACTAGGTATGCGTAGTGTGGGACGGCCAGGAACCTTGCGAATGCTACATGCCCCAGGATGGCGTGGTATTGCGATGGCCAGTCCACCACTTCGAATTCTAGGCGCTCCTGCCGAAAGTTGTCCGGCTTTCCGAAGATGACGTCGAGCCCTATTTTGCCCAAGGGCAGTGGCGGAGCCAGCGCGTCCATGTAGCCTGGGCAAGGTCAGCTGGCTCTAGAGTCAGCAGTCAAATGTCCACAAAAGCTAATGATAAAACCAAACTTATGTAGCGAAATTAATGAAGCATTCGCTGATAGAGCCCGGGCAGCTGCCCGGGGTTGCCGGCCTGAAGCTCCGCCACTACCCAAGGGGAATATGCCCTTTCCTGGGACAATGCCGTGGAACGTTGTGTCTGATTGTTCCAGGCTGCATTGCGGGATCCGCATAGCTGCTAGAGTGCTTGCGAACATTAGGTTGATGCCGCTGCCACCGTACATGAAGACACGACTCATCTCGAAGCCTCCGATCTGCGCCTCCAGCACCAGGGCAGCATGACCTGGGCGAGGGATCTGGCAAGGGTGATCTGCGCGAGTGAATGTGATGCAGGACTCCGATCCGCTGAGGTACTCAGGGATTGCAGGCGGAGTTGCCACGGCCAAGTTGATTTGTCGGGTGATTTTCTTCTGCACCCTGTTTGTGGGGCGTCCCTTCTGGATCATATTTAGTGCTCCCTTTGGTGGGGGGTATCCGACCCCTGCATTGTTTTGCGCTGGTGCGGCTGGTTGATTTGGGCCTCCAATAGGCGGCGGTGGAGGAGCTCCGTGTGCTATTTCACCTGGCGCAGGTGCGTTTCCGAACGCAGGTATTGGGGCTTGTTGCCTCATCTGCACCATGCCTTCACTGAGTTTCTGGAACTCGCGGCAGTCCTTGAGCATGTGGCTGGCTTTCTTTTTGCCATCCTGTTTGTCGATGTAGAAATGGATGGTGCATGGACCCGAAAGTTTGTCGAATGCTGAGGGTCCGTTGTCGCGGTCGCGGCGTTGCCACGACTGCGTTGGTCGTCCGTTGTCGCGGAAGTTTCCGCCGCGGTATCCTCCGCTGTTGCGGCTGTTGTCGTTACGGCGGTCGGCGTAGCCGGCCGCGACCATGTCGGGTCCGTCGCGGTCCTCGTAGACGCGCGATCTCCTCTTGTTGCGGCGTTCACGTCTTCGGCCGTAGTCGTCCTCTTCATCTGATTGCGCTCGCTGGATGCAATCTTCGCCGTCTGCCCAACTGTTGGCGATTTCCATGAGGTGGTCGAGTGTCTTGGGCTTTACGCGCCCAAGTTCCTCCTTGAAATCCTGTCGTTTGACGCCGTCCCTGAAGGCGTCGATGGCCCTCTCCTCGGATATGTGTGCTGCGGAGTTCTTGGTTGTAGACCAGCGTAGTATGTACGAGCGAATAAATTCACCCGTTCTCTGAGTGCAGGCTCGCAACTCTTTGATTGAGGCGAGCCTCTTGCTAGTGCCCTTGAAATTTCGGATGAAGCTGTAGGCGAGCTCCTCCCAGCTTCGGATGGACCCTGATGTTAGGCTGCTGAGCCAGACCCGCGCCGCGCCTGTCAGCTACAGCTGAAGGCATTGCATGTCGGTTTCTTTGTTGCCTCCATGCAGCTTGACGGATGACAGATGGTCGCTGAGCCATGATTTTGGATCTTGCGTGCCGTTGAACTTCGGAGTATCCGAAGGAAGCTTGAAATTGCGTGGCATCTGCGTTCATCGAACGGATCTGCTGAAGCATCGGGCTCCGCAGAGTTCTCCTTCGTCTTCGTCCATCTCGGATTCAGACGAACATGCACGTTTGGCTCGTGCTTTGTCGATCTTGCACTGTGTAAGCTTGTCTCTGGCGTCGTAGTCGCGTTTATGGTGACGCGAGCTCTTCTTCCTTCGAGGAATATCGTGCTCCTCTTCCTCTTCGGATGAGGGGGTGGGGCTCCGGTCGCGCCTGGCCGGAGCTTTCTTCTTCGGCTCCGCAGGAGCGTCCTCGTGGAGCGCAGCTCCGATTAGTCCGAGTCCGGTGAGTGCGGACTTATGCATGGCTCTTTTTGGGTCCCCCTCCGGAGGAGGGTGGGCCGCCAGATATGTAGTGGCTGCCATGATCGCAGCTTGCAGTGTCTTCGGGATGATGTTGCCGTCGGCATCCATATCCATGAACGATGTGTGGAGAGTTCGGGTCACGTCACGGTGCTCCTTGGGATCCATGTTCTCCACCCGAGAGCGGTTCTTGTTTCCCTGGTTTCCGTTTGTGCTAGAGCCAGGTGCCATGGCGGAGAGCGCAGCTCGTCGCGCGCTGGACTCAGAGGCTGCTTGCTTGTGTTTGTCGAGCGTCTCCTGCATCTTGACTTGTTTCTTGTGCTCCTCGATGAGGAGGTATTGGTACGCCATTAGTAGGTCACGTGAGGCGTCCGCAGGTAGGACTATGTCACCTGCGACGGCACGGCGCGCCTGGACCCATCCTTCTTTACTAAGTTGGATGACGTGGCCGTTGTTTTTCCTGTTGGGTGAGGGGGACTGGCTTCTTCTGTTTTCCCCGTTTCCGCCGTTTCGGTTGGGCGGCGGGTTAGGTGTTTCCTCGTCGCCTTGGATGACTACGGCACATAGATAGCGCTCGCAGATTGGTTGACTGCTGCCGCAGCTTTCGGGTCCGGAACCGTAGGTTCCCTCATCCGAAGGTGGATCACACAGATCGGAGTTACAGCTGCTGCTGTCATAAAACTCATCTGTTGATGGTGATGTGCGTAGCACAGGGTGTGGAGCCCATGAACATGGCCTGATTGATGGCACGGACACCCGCTCGGGGAGACGGAGGGTGCCAGTTTGGCCCACCTGGAAGCAGAAGCTCCCGAATAGGATCTCGAGTCCGTCGCCTATGGACTCGAAATATTTCATGGTGGTCGGCGAGTGGGTGGTGAAGTCGAAAGCGCCGAAGAGGAGGTGATTCTCCGTCGCCGTGGAGTTGTAGATCGATCGGGTCGGGACCGTCACGATCGCACAATCAGCAGCCCCGATTTCCACAGACGGCGCCAATTGACGAGGTTTAATCTCGTCAATGCCCATTGTTATGGACTTGGGTTTTGGAGAAGATGGGGATGCTGGAGATCGTGGCACGGTTAACAGACAAGCAACCAGGGGACACGAGATTTACCCAGGTTCAGGCCCCCGGAGGGAAAACCCTACTCCTGCTTGTCTGCTCTTGATTACGGCGAAACCGAAGGTTACAGGGTGCGTAGATTCGATCTGGCGTGGATGCGTGTGCGAGATTATGAGTCGAGTTGCCCTAGGACATGCCCTCCTGGCCTTTATATAGACTTAGGCAGGTCCCGAGCATAGTCCTAGTCGGTTACAAGTTCGAGGGTTTTACCCCTTTGAATTTCCTATCTCTGCTAGTCTTGCTCTCCAAGGATCCGAAGGCGTCATGGGCCTTGGCCACCCGAAAATCTTCATGGGCCAGTGTATATCTGCTGTGGGCCTTCCTTGGGCTGGACTAGGTATGCTGAAGTCATGTACCCGTAGGGTATAACCATGTCACCCAGTGGTTCGTTATTGCCTTCTCCCCTCGCTCCATGTGGATCTTGCGATACTTTGAGTCGCACATGCTTCGCTTGTCGAATGCTGCCTTCACGCGCCGTCAATAATTTTCGGAATTTTGGTTCACACCCGTTATCGGATCCATGCTCACTGTCTTCCATGCTTCGGCGAGGCAGGTGTCCTCGGCCACGGTCCATTTGAGCCGAGCATCCGCCGTCTTCTTCCCCTTCTTGCCTTTCGCCTCAGTCTTGGCGTCCTCTGGCTGCGTCTGCTCGGCCTGGGTCTCCTCGGCATCGACGTCGATGAGGTCCTGGGACTTGATGCCGCGCTCGGCGTCGCCGAGCCTGTTGCGATCAGGTCCTCCATGTACGCCTCGGCCGTCATGCCAGCCGGAACGGCGCCCGGCATTCCGCCGAACAGGTTGCGTGCGTCGGCCTCGCCGAAGGGCGCCGAGCTTCCGCCGAAGGGCAGCGGTCCGCGGCGCAGAGCGGGCCTTGCGTACGCCGGAGAGGCGGAGTAGGGGATGTTGATGTCGACGCCGAAGGCGGAAGGAGGGGAAGAGCGCATTGGGGTTGAAGCCGCCGTCGAACTCCGGCGACGAGGAGTACCTCTGCCGAGCAGCCGCCTGGCTCTCCTGGAAGCTGGCCGAAGAGATTGGCGAGAAGCCGGCGGGCGAGCCGACGCTGGCCTGGCTCCCCCAATACGGCGCGGCCATCAAGGCCGAACGCGTCGCCGCCGCCTGCTTCGCCTTCACCATCGCCTGTTCTTCCGCCGCCGCCTTCACCATCGCCTTCTCCTCCTCCGCTTGCTGTTGACGGAGCTTCGCCCTCTCCTTCCCGTCCCTCCGCTTGGCCGACGAGATCTGCCTGGTGTGCTCCCTCTTCTCCCACTCGGCCGAGGACATGCCCTTCGGCTTGGTCGGCGGCGCTCTCGGCTTCCTCGCCTTCTTCTTCGCCGGACCCTCGCCGAGGATTGATCTGGGTTGGACGAAACTCTTGGGCGGCATGCCGGACGCGGTGATCGGCGGAGCTTCGGGGGTGGGGGAATGAGGAAGAAAGGCGGGAGAGGGGAAGAAAAGGGCAGGGAGCTCGGCGAATTGGCGCGAGTGGTGCCTTCTCTCGCCGATAAAGCTGGCCCACGCCCGTTTTCGCTGAGTCCGGCGTTCACAGGGCTTACCCGGGAACCTGGGTACGGCCTGGGTAGGCCGGACCAAAACACGCCGAAATCCGGACGAAAACAGGTCCTTGGATACGCGACTGTTTTATGATAGATTTTCTTAGGCCTAGGTCTAAACGCTGGGCATGCTACGAGAGAGAAGACTTGTTAAGATCCATTGACTAGTGTGATTGGGCTTTCCCCTCCAGCCGCCAAATTGTCGCCAAAAAAATGAGTGAACCGGACCAAGCGGAAAACGACTCATATCGTCAAACAATAAGCTTCAAGCAAACTATATGTGTCGGGCATGCCATCATGACAAGAAGGAGAAAGAAGATAACCTGACGCTGAGCAATAATAGACACTGAAAATGACTGAAACCCGAAACGGAAACATGCCTTACCAAATTGTATATCCAGACTAGCAGCAAGGCATTGCAGGACACGGACAAAGCAGTCATTTCGTTCGCATACTCCATCCCCGGCCGCCGGTTCCTAGCCCACGTCGACAGTGACCCAGGCGCAGCGTCGGTGCCAGAAAATGTCCATGTTGTGGCAATTGTTCTCTGTTCGATTTAGATTTCTGAATGAAGCGCGGGGGGTCGCAAATTGAATAGAATGATTGTTTGTCTGCAGGCTGAGTTCATGCTAAATGAAGAGTTCTTCCTGATGATGATAATGATGGGCATCTTGAGATCCACTGCGGCTGTTGGCCTGCTTAATTTTGGCATAAAACGGACGATGTACATGCAGTGTAGTGGAGGGCAAAACGACAGGTTTTTTTTCTTCTTCTTCGCACCAATGAGGTCATATTAATGCTGCAGGTTACAGGTCCAGGCGTGTGGTTCGTCAACTCCAGCACTATGCAGATGATTCGTTTCTACTCCCTCCGTCTCAAAATAGATATCTATAGATTTATCTAAATTTTAACAAATCTAAGACATTTATTTTGGGATGGAGGGAGTATTATTTTTTCACATATCGCCCAATGCATAAAAAAGAAAAATAATCTATGTGCAAGTGGTTGGCTTTTGTAATCAGCAGATAGATGTACCCTCCTTACAGAGTCACAGCCTACTCCAGAAGATGAATTCCCCGGTAGGATCTGATGAACAGCACGGTACTTTCTGTTACGAATCTTCACCGGACAGAAACACACATGGGCAGAGTTACAAAGTGGGTGTCACTAAGACACTAACATTCTGCAACTTAACAATTTATGTCCAGTCATCCTGCTGTCACGTGGTACAGAACTCTTCAGGGAGCAGAGCCGCGTTTCCAAAGTCTGTGAACGCGCACAAAGCTTTCCAGATTGGTACCAACACTTTGACTGGTGGATGAAGTTTCTGCAAATATTAAGCTCTTTTTACAGATCAGGGGTTCCTGGAGGCTGAGACCGCGCTTCAAAATCGGTTGAAAGCAGGCAAGAGTTACCTTGAAAATAAGCATGATATCTTCGTCTTCGTCGCGTAGAAATAATGCCAGGCTCCAGTAACATGTAACAGGGGTCACACACTGTGTGAGCAATGACTTTAGGATCTTGCTGATCGGCACAAACTGGCGATGCACTCTTCCCCTGTGGAAGATGGTCTAGATGTTGACGAGATAAAAGGATGAAGAAGCCTCTATTTTTCTACCTTAAACTATATTATATATATAACAAAAATGGAAGGGGCAAGCATAGGATGGCCACTTCTAGTTACCGCAAAATTACTTTCTCCGTCGCAAATCTAGTCATTAACAAATACTGACAAGAAAGAAGTACCGTGCTTGTTTCTGCTAAAATGTGAATTACTCATTTGTTAGGAATCCAAAGCCTTTAATTTCCATATATCAGTATGCAATTGATGACATTCTCTTGCAATTTGTCGTACAGTATAATTTTGAAGAGCAGATAATGCTGACAACAAAAATGGAAACTTGACCCACGCCAATGTAAAATCCAGATTGGTTCTTTCATACCTCCAATAGTGTTGTTCTACCCAAGGAACCCCCAAAGCTGGCATGATCATCAATGACTCTGCAGAAAATTTCAAATGGTATCCAATGGCCCATCGCCACAACCTATTGATTTGGCCTTCATTGAGGCCTTGGCGGTGGCCACGACGCCCTCGCCACCGCCGTTGCCCGTCTCTGGAGGCAGTAGGGTGTTGACGCATAGCTCTGAGGCTCTTTTTGCTAGAGAGCTTTGCGGGTTGCTTGCCAGTTTGGAGGCGGCGAGCCCAGGTTATGGCAAGGACATTGACTGCGTCTTAGCTGGAAAGGCTTCGAATAATTTAATCAGAAAGGTGGAGAAGTCACTTAAAAAGGCTTCTCTGAGAGGCAGAAGGAGAAAGAGGGGTGTAGCGAGGAAAGCTTCAACTGATGATTATTAGTTCAAGTTTCTTTTGGATCGTCCGTTAGGTGGGCCTTTTGCGGCGTTGTGCTTCACATGTTGTTCGTTTGCGGTTGTAGTAGGTTGTGTGTGGATGTTTGTTCTTAAGGTTGTGTTAACTAGATGTTGCTTTGTTGTGGGTTGGTGTTGGTTGTAACGGTTTTCGTCCAGTTTTCCGCTAATTAACTGGACAATTCTCACTTCTTCTTAATTAATAGATCGAGCCAAATCTTTTGCCTCCGTTTCAAAAATAAAATAAAATAAGGAGCATGCCACTTTCACTTCCATAGAAGCATTTTATTACGGCAACTGTGGTAAACAAGACTATATAAATAATAGAGATAATGCACATTTCTTCTTTACTCCTTTTCTTCTTTACTCCTTTTCCCCTCCACATTTTTTCTCCCTCTACTTCTTCTCTCCTTCTCATCCCCTTCTTCCGCCCCTTCTCCTTCCTCTTCCTCATCCTCCACTCGGTGAGCTCCTCCCTCCTCCTCCTCCTCATCCACCCTGGTGAGCTCCTCCTCCTCCTCCTTTACCCCGGTGAGCTCCTCCTCTTCTACCTCGGTGAGATCCTCCGACGACGACAATGACCACCCCGGTGACCTCCTCCACTGGTGACCGCATCCTCCTCCTCCGGCGGTGGCCTCCTTCTCCTCTGCCGAGCCCCCTCCTCCACCCACCTTCGGCCTAGCCTAGCCTAGCCCTCCTTCGACGACCCCCACGCCTGGCCTAGCCTAGCCCTCCTCCGGCGACCCCCACCTTCGGCCTAGCCTAGCCCTCGTCCGGCGACGCCCACCTCCAGCCAGATCTGGCCAGCTTTTTTTTGAAATTTGAAAAAAAATTTAGATCTAGCCCGCCTTTTTTCAAATTTGAAAAAAAATTGTGAGCGTATAGGAAATATGCGCCACATAACTTTGAAACTTCTGTGACGCATATTGAAATGCATCACATAATTACAGTTTAGTGGCATGATAACAATGGCGTGTCCCATATGCGCCACATAAGTCAAAGAATGTGTGTCACTGATAAGCTTTTTCCTAGTAGTGATGTTTAGAGGGTGCCCTACTGCTCTTCAGTGATTCAATCAAGTGCCACAACCCTTCACATCCACCTAACCTAGGAAACTAGTATACGGATTTGTAAGTTAATTGCCCTTATTATTAACAATACAAAATAAGTCACTCAGACAACAAAAGGCTCGACGGAAAGCGTGTGCAGCTCATACTTCATGCCTTGAGGTTTTACGTACAGTTGCAAGCGGGGCGGAATGCGTGCTTGCCAGAGGGTGGCTCACTAGCTAATTCTGGTTTAATCCGCCAACCCCTTTTGTTTGAATTCTGCACTTTGCGGGACTAAGCGGGACCTGCATTTGCAACCCGTTTTCCCTTGCGAGTGTTGCAAAATAACAAAGAAATGACTCCACGTCTCGGGTCTTCGGTATGTATCGTGTGATGTGCACGTGATGGTGGTATGTCTGCGTTGTTCGAAACAATTAACTTATATATTGAAGTAATTGTATATTAAACCATAGACTAGAATACTCTATCAAGATATTTATTAGACAGTATGATGTGGTGAGCTATACCAACATACTAAATCATATTAACATGCACACACATGTATGTTCATGCATACTATACCCAAGCATCATAAATTAATTCGAGGAAGGATGTAATTCTGTATTTTTATTTTGATCGCATTTAAGTGATTTGGTTTAATGATACTTTTTTTGAAGGGACCTATCTAAAGGGAACAAAACTTTTGTTGTCAACTGTTGTTCAAATTTAGCATGGCATAATACTATTGTTCAGTGTAGAAATCAGAGCATTGTAAGAAAACACTATAGTTAACATTATGAAAAATAGTTATGTAGTAGTCCAATAGTCTAATTTAGTAATAATAAATATTATAATTGTATTAAATATAAATGTTTGGTATAAATGGTACTTGTTTACATGTATCTGAGTGCTTAAATTTCTCCCTGTCAATCTTCTAGATTATATACAATTTTAAATGTCTTTCCATTTTTTGTTATACGGGTGAACTCGGCAAGTCGGTGATTCTATTATAAAATTCACTCCACAACATGTCCATAATAGAACTAGCATTGTGTACATGCATGATCTTGGTCAGTAACTAATGTGGGTGTGTTAGCTATTCCTTCGTTATATAAATAATTAATTGGCTTATTAGGTAAGTTTTGGGGCATATGTATTATACACATTTTGTAAAGAATAAATCTTCTTCAACAATATATAGAATAAATAATTAATTTTTCCGATTTTCTCAATATAATTCCATCCACAATAGAAGTAATAAATTACACCTGCAACTTATAAGGTAATAAATTATGCTATTTTATTTTAATATATAACATATATTATCCACCTAATTGTATTTTTTCGAGCTATCGAGCTAAATTGAGCGAGATAGTGTTGACTCGAGATCAGCTTGTTTTCGAACCGATCACAAATCGAGCTAAAAAAATAGTAGATCTCTAGCTACTCACAAGTCTCGAGCCTTTCTTAGAGACGTAGTCTGAACCCAACAATGCCCCACTCACCAAATGAATACTGCTTGCAGGCTCGTAGTTTACTTAATCGATCTCCTGACATGCATGCTAACCGATGATCATGTTACTCTAGTCTCCAGCTACAGATCGACCCAGAAGAAGCTTCCATGACGACGACCTCTGATTAATGACGGATTAATTGACGAGGTAACATGGTGGAAATTTGCGCCCGACAATACAGGAATTCATGTTTCGTGGAGCTTGGTTTCAGTCGCTGAATCTTGCGACATTGGCAACAATTAGCCGAGTACACGTACATATAGGTTGGCACCATTGACCTAGACGGACTAATTAATCTTGAACTTTGCTCATTCATGCTATCTTTATATATGTGGGAGTAGTTCCCGAATGGCGCGATGATGGATATGTTACGTTGTCGCCGATCAATGCGCTTGGCGCTACTGTCCATATGTTAGAATCTGGGGTTGGCGTCAACCTAGCCGTGGGATTGTACATGGAACAAACATATGGCTATGATATTTCGAGAGGCGAACAGTGAGACAGAAGACTTGTTAAGATCCACTGATTGGGCCTTCTTCCCCTCCAGCCACCAATTGGCACAACAAAGCGAAAGGGAAACCAAGTGGAAAACTAGTGATCGGGAAAACATATGCTTCAACTGAACTCTATATGTCGGCCGGGGATGTCATGATGAGAAGAGGAAAAATAGATCATCCTGAGGAGAAGAAGAAACGAGAAGATAACTTCATCTTGCATGCAACAGCCACAGAAGCTACCCGCAAAAAAAAAACAGCCACAGAAGCTGAAAATAAAAATAAAAAAATGTAAACGTGCGTGCTGCCTTACCAATACCATTACTCCCTCCAACCCATATTAGTTGACTCCAATTTGAATGTATCTATTACAAAAATATGTCTAGATACATTCAAATTAAAGTCAACTAATATGGGTCGTAGGGAGTACCAAATTCTATCTCTACGGTCTGCTACACTAGACCAGGAGCGACACATTTGCAGGGAGACAGACAGAGCCATCACCGCGCTCGCATACTCCATCCGGTTCCTGGCCCAAAACGTCGACAGAGACACAGACCCGGCCGTGTGTCAGCGGTCACATCCACGGCGTCGTCGGAGAGACAGGAAAATCCATCGGGCAATTGTTTTGCCCAATTTAGATTTCTGGATGATGAAGCTGAGGGCGCGAATTAGATAAGATTAAATGCAGCTGCTCGTTTGATATATCGCCTGTTCATTTTTTTTGTCTGGTTCAGTTCATGATGATGTAGATAACGGTGTGTATGATGGCCTCTGCTCTCAACATTTCTTTGGGAACAGATCTCCATCTCTTGATCTTGAGATCCAGTGTGGTTGTTGGCCTGCTTAATTGGGCATAAATAAAATGGACGATGTACATGCAGTGTTACACCATACTCCAGAACATGAATTCCCAAGTATTGGTCTGAACAACAGTAAGGTACATTCTGTCGTGGACCTTCAGTGCCCAGAACCACACATGGCCAGTCCAGAGTTACGACTGGGTCATCGGTTTCTGCAGCTGAACAGAAAACAAAACTAGCCCGTTCTAGTCAATGACCCGAGCCCCTGGTAGTATCACTAGCATTCTCCACTTAACAATCCATCTTCAGTCAGTGGTGACAGAGTTGAACATCCTGCTGTCGCTTGGTAGGAAAAAGCTTCAGGAAATAGTTCCCACGTGCTATCCAGGACTCCACGACACCATCTTGGTCAACATGTTTTTATGCAAACGGTCTGGTCGAAGAACTACACAAGGGCTAATGCTGTCGTAGTATGTGAACCCACACAGAGCTTTCCAGATTGGGACCAACATTTCCAGACAGGGTGGATGAAGTTTCTGCGACAAATATTAAGCTCTTCCATACCAAGGTTCCTGAGCAGAGTGCACTTCAAAATCAATTGAAAGCAGGCGAGAGTCACCTTAAAAACAAGCATGCTTATCTCATCTCGTCTTCATCGCGTAGAAGCAATCCCAAGCTCAAGTAACATGTAACAGGGGGTCACACACTCAGTTGAGCAGTGGCTTCAGGATCTTGCTGATGGGCACAAAATGGCGATGGACTCTTCCACTATGAAAGATAACATATATGCAAAAGAGATAAAAGGATGGAAATGCCTCTGTACATTTGTACCTTATGCGGTATAAAATAAAATAAAAAACTGGAAAAGGCAGGCAATAAGATGGTCACTTCTAGTTAACCTCAAAACAACTCTCTCCATTGCAAATCTTGTCATTAAAAGATACTGACAAGTACCTATTTCTGCTAATATAAGAAAAAAGGAGATAATACAGAATAACCTGATCGCCTAACTTTCTTCACAGGCTTGCATTGCACCCTTTAGCAATGATAGCAGCAAATGGAACACTCCAAAGCAACTGAGGCATAAAGTCTCCTGAAACATTTAAGAATTACAAATCAGTAAAGTAGGATGATAACAAGCATAAAGGTTATGCTTTCCTTCACCACCTGAATCTAAATAATATCGAAAGGCGAGAGGCCGATCTTTATTAAGCAGAAAAGAAGTACAGCAAGAAGCTCCGAGTTGTAGCACAGGTACAGACTGAAGCTTGACAGGACCAAGCTACAGCCAAAACAGAAAAACAGAGCCGGGAAAGACAGGATCCCAGGACTCAAAACGCAATCACTTTGCCTGCTGCGCGCCAAAGCATGATATCCTCACGGATCAGATCAAAAATCTCCTCAGCAGAGTGTTGGGTGCTCTCGAACACCCTGGAGTTGCGCTCCTTCCAGATTCGCCAATGAACAAGAATTACGACCGCATCAAAATCACGGCGAATGGATTTGGGGGCACGCTTCCTGGCCTGCAGCCACCAGTCTTCGGTACTTGCAAAGTTGCTACCAGGGATGGGGAAATCAGCAGTCGTCCATCTTTTGATCAGCCGCCACACCTGAGCAGCAAACGGGCAAAGAACAAAGAGATGCGTGCAAGTTTCAGGTTCAGCGAGGCAAAGCTGACAGGTGGTCGTGCAGGGCCAACCCCTCCGCTCCAGATTATTAGCAGTGAGGCAGCGCCGGTGAACAGCAAGCCACATGAAGAATTTGCAGTGTGGCGGGCCCTGAATCTAAATAATAGCATAAAACTTTCTTAACATGGCATGATTAAAATTTTCTTTCCTCTTCAGAAACCTAACATATTCCTCCATATCTGAATCTGCATTTCTAAAAGCCTAAGAAGCTCACGAAATAGCTAGCGACCTACTTGTATGGTTAACGTTTCTTCTTCTTCGCATCACTAAATTATTGTTACTGCTGCAGGTTACAGGTCCAGGCGTGTGGTCTGTCAACTCCTGCACTCTGTATTTTCACATCTTGCTCCAGGCATAAAAAGAAGATGATCAGCACAACAGATATGACTGTGTGCAAGTGGTTGTCTTTTGTAATCAGCAGATAGATGTAACCTCCTTACAGAGTCACAGCTCCAGAACATGAATTCCCAAGAAGGATCTGAACAACAGCAAGGTACATTATGTTACATGAATCTTCCCTAGTCAGAACCACACATGGCCAGAATTACAAGTGGGTCACTCAGTTTATGCGCTACACAGAAAATAGTTCAGCCTGTTGCGACGAATGATCAGAGTCCTGGTAGTATCACTAACATTCTGCACTTGATGATTTATCGTCAGTTAGTTCTGATGGAGCTGAAGATCCTGTTGTCGCTTGGGAGGAAAAGCTTCTCAGTGAATATTTCCATGTTCTACTTAGGACTCCACAACACCATCTTGGTCAACAGGTTTACGCAAACCGTCTGGTGGAAGAACTACAGGAGGGCTAAGGCTGTCGGAGTTTGTGAATGCGCACAAAGCTTTCCAGATTGGGACCAACATTTTGACTGGCGGATGCAGTTTCTGCAAATTAATCTCTTTAGACCATAGGTTCCTGAGAGTGCTGTTCAAAATCAACTGAAAAGCATGCGGGATTTACCTTAAAAACAAGCATGATCTCGCCTTCATGGCGTACAAGCAATGCCAAGCTCCAGTAACATGTAACAGGGCTCACACACTCGTTGAGCACCGGCTTTAGGATCTTGCTGATGGGCACAAATTGGCGATGGGCTCTTCCACTATGAAAGATAATATAGATGTCAGAGGGATGAAAGGGATGAAGAAGCCTCTATGTTTTCTGCCATTTCTAGTTAACATGAAAAGGCTGTATTCATTGAAAATCTCGTCACTAACAAGTACTGACAAGAAAACTTGTTTAGGGTATATATTGCAAAGTACTTATTTTGTTAGGTATTCAAAGTCTGTAATTCCATTATTCATATATCTGTTTGCAATTGATGACGTGCTTTTGCTTTGAGGAGCGGCAAATGCTAGCAATAAGAGTGGAAACTAGACCCACCCAAGTAAATTCCAGATTGGTTATTTCATACCTCCAAAAGTGTTGTTCTAGCTGAACCCCAAAAGCTGGCATGATAATCAATGACTCTGCAGAAGATTAAACATAATGCTAAATAAGGACCATGCAGTTTCGCTTTTAGAACTTCTTTAACTTCGATTGAGATAAACAAGAGCATCCTTTTCTTCACACAACTTTAAGGTGAAAGTTACTACAATGTCAGAAGATAGAGATAATGCCGAACAACCTCAACTCCCACCTTTCTTCACAGGCTTGTATTGCAACCATTTAGCAATGATAGCAGAAAATGCAACACTCCAAAAGGAACCGAGGCATAAAGTCTCCTGAAACATTTAAGCATGGCAAGTCACCAAAGTGGGACAATAAAAAGCATAAAGGTTATGCTTTCCTTCACCAACTGAATCTAAAACAATAGAAAAACATCCTCGACATGGCATGCATGATACTCCCTCTGTTCGGTTATGCGACACTTTTTTCCGAACGAGGAAGTAGTTCTTATCTTCTTCAGGAACCTAATTAACATATATTCCTCCTCATCTGAATCTGTATTTCTAATAGCCTAAGAAGCTGCTGGACTTCCGAGCGAAATAACGGAAAATCAGTAACAGTTGGATTCTCGGAATGAACTTCCGAGACAAGTACCTTCGACAACAAGGCACGACAAACACTTCCAAGCAGGAATGCTGCACCGATACAGGAAAATAGCACCCTGAACACGCTCTTCTCAATGAATACGTCATGGATATCGGCTCCTCCCTTGTGGCTATGCGTGTACCTGTACATGCCAGTAGAAACCACATGTGCTTGCTCCTTCATGGTCTCAGCTCAGCTCATCAAAAAGAACCCAAGATCCTTAGACAAACCTATAACACTGAACAACATAACATGTCAGTCAACAAAATTGTAGATCATGTGCTTTCCCAGTTTCATGAATATGTACGAATCCTACATCCCCCAAGGTTGAGGAAGATTTGGCATCTCCCGCATGGTCCCCTACTACAAGTATCAAGCATCATCAGCAAAATGCCTCACTACGTGGAGGTTTAACTTGCTAAGATCGGTGGAGATACTATAACCATTGAATCGATCATATGCCCCTTTTTTTCTGACTGCTCGATCACATACCCGTTCCAATTAAGTACTCCCTCCGTCCAGAAATAACTGACTTGAGTTTGTCTAGATTCGAATGTAAAACTAAACTAGGAAACATACCGTGCGATGCAACGGGAGAGAAAATTTTATACCACAGACGCACAAAGCTAGTTTACATTTGTTTGATAATTCTATTCCAATTTCCAACTCACAACAAGAAAACAACTTTCAACAATTTCAAGAAACATTACCAATAGCATAATTTAGAAATACCTCCTCTCTTGAGAGAGGAAGAGTAACTTCGATAAGCCGACCCAACCTCACTTTGTAGCACGACAGCAAGCTTATGATCAGTCTAATAGACGGTCGTTTTCTTCCTCAGCCCAAACAACTGTATAGCACTTGTGTTTGCACCGCATTTGGGAAGTCGTATATGGCATTACATGAAGGAAGTACAAAGTGGTCAAGTAACAATACCTTTTTTCTTAGTGTTCTATTGTACACAACACTGATTTTAATCCGGCAACTCTCACATTCAAATGAGCTCGCTTGATTTTTAGAGTTTGTTTGCTTCATTAGTTCCATAAAAGACAACATTGATCTCTTTTTAATTAGCTGGAAGAACCTCCACTCCAGCGGCAACAATAGCCGTGGTATGGTCATCATATCTGGCTTGAAACGTTAACAGAGAAAGATTGATGTATAAAGCACACATATCTTTGACTCCTAGAAGATTGGCAGAGTTGATTTTGCACATGTAGTAAACTTAGGACATCGATCTTGATCCAGCGTCTCTGAACCAGATGTGAGGTGATAGCCTGAGTCAGCAGGTCCTCCTGCATTTCAAAAGCAGTCGCCCTTGGCAGGGACATCAGGCCATGTACTACGAACAGTTCGGTGTTCTAGCTCACTGTCGTGGATGGCCTTGGCTCAGGGCCAGACTAAGTCGGAAGTATGCCTTGTCGTGGAAGGCTGGGAAACGACCGGACAGCATCGTGCGGGGAGGTGTACAGGCGCGATCTTGCAACCTCCGCTGCTACTTGGTGGAGGCAGGTCATCTGCGACTGGTAGGTGGCGGGGAGCCGTGTAGCAGGGCGAAATCGCTGTCATCTGCTGATGCTTGATCATGGCAGGTCACCATGGGCGCTTGACCGATAGGTGGCGGAGAGCTGGAGAGCCTTGAACGGCATAGTGGGAACATGAGGGCAGCAGGGATCTGGGGAAGGGGAAGATTTGACGACGGCGGAAAATCCACAGGGTGGCGGCGGCCAGATCGGGATGTGTCAGAGATGGTGACTCGACTGTGGCAGGGTCCGAACATGTGCGCGGGGGATCCGCGGCAGCTGGTTCCGTTTCTTCCGTCGTAGGAGAGAAACATCGCTACTCGCCTGAGATCGAGGGTGGCGGCCGGATTGGAAGGAGCACATTGCGTTCTGTCCAGGTCGAGGGCAATGGTCTGATAATATGGTATAGATGTGTGCTACTCCTACATAGGGTAAATTCGATCGTGTTGTGTTGTTGAGGAAAGACTCTAGGCCTGGTACGAAGTGATGGGGGAGGATTCTCGGTCACGAGTCGTGGCTCGCGACATAGGAAGCTACCGTGACCTCACGACATACGAAGCCACGAATCGTTTTGGGTTTATCTTGGCATAACTTATCGGTGGCACCAGTGAATAATTAGGTGTTTGGGAAGAGTATACTTATCCAAAAAAGTGTAGGTACTATAAGAAACACTCCTTCCTTTATTATTAGTTATAGATTATAGATATAGATTAAGGCCGAATTACAAATTGCAAACTAAAGTTGGCAATATGTCAATCAGAACCTGTTTTAAAGAGAATACATGTTTACAACAATCTAACGCAATAAATTACACATGTATGAATCCCCAATTGGAGCTTAGCTCTATATCCTAGGTAATTTGCTTATGTGGCACCATAGTTAATGAAGAAAGAGAGTGATGTTGTATCTTAGCTAAGCTATGCCTCTTGCACGCAACCATAGGCAAAAAAACTTGGTTAGTCCAATCACACACATGCATAAACACAAAATCATTAAATACAACATCTCTAAGAAACCTCATCTAAGATACACTTGTAATGGTTGTTTCTTAAGTTTTAATATCTCCTATGAAAACGTGCTAAGATACACCCCACTGAAAAAGGTCCCCAAAACTGTATGCATCTACGGAGGCTATTACATCATGGAAGTGAGTGTTGAGGTACAGATTACAGATTCTACACGGATGAAAACTATTGTTCTGGTCCTGAGAATCTCGAAGAGCTCGAATCAAAAGTTCTTCTTGGTCATACAAGTCACGGCTGACTCACCAAATTCTTCGTGCGCTTCTTCTTCCTCCACTCCCATGGCTTCTCAGGGTTCGGCTGCGCCCACAGGCCCAGCCCGCTCGCTTGTGCCTGGCTCTCCTACTAAAAAAAATTCAGTTTGTCAAGGCATTTTCATGTCATATATGGTTGAAGAAATATTCAAAGGTTATCCTACTGCCCTTCAGCCAAGTTGTTGGGGATATGCTATATGGGTATCCTCATAGCATGTCTCCTATCCGGATAACCCGGGTGACCCACAGTTGGTAGCATAGCCCATGGCCTGCTGGGCGGCCTAGTTAGATGGATCCAGAAGGGAGGCTCATGCCGAATAAAGGAAGGCTACGGTGGAGTCACCAATGTATCCGGAGCCTTGGAGTGCAAGACACGCTAGACTAGTTGTAAGCAGTGTAGGATTATGTAACTTGTCCCGCTAGAACTTTTCCCTGTAACCCTAGAAGCTGGCGACTATATAAGTCGGGCCTATGGGAGCCTTTAGGACACGATAACTTAGATTCTCTAGTCACCTCGCACAGCGAACCAAACCCTGTAACTCGGCGTATTTCCATTATAGTGATTTATAGCAGGAGTAGGATTCCGCCACCGTTGTGGGATCTGAATCTGGGTAAGCTGTGTTACCTCGTACCCGTCAACCGTCTGCCTTCCCCTACGTATCTAAATACGCACTGTGAGGACCCCTCCATGGCGTACTCGCCGGCAATACCACGACAGTTGGCGCCCACCGTGGGGCAAGAGGCACTTCAGGCTCTTCAGCGGGCGAGGACCAAGATCTTTGCGGGAATCGGCGAAACCGTAGCCATCGGTCGTGTTCTCTTCTCCGGCAACGTTCCGATCGTCCCTCCTGACGAGTTCTGGATCCCGGCGAAGACGAACCCTACATGGTGCTCGATCGTCCACATCGGAGATATCCACCTCTTCATCGGCGAAACCGACTCGGGCACTAGTTCCCTGGGAGTCGGAGGAGCATCAAGACCCGCACTGACCGCCTACGTGCAGGACACGTTCACGGAAGGATCAATGTCGGATCTCTCTTCGAAGTTTGCCGACAAAGATCGAAAAAATTCAACGCCCACCCAAAACGCCCCTGTGCAGGATATAACGGTGGAAGATCGCTGCAAGTTCGCCGGCTTCGTCCGCACGTCTGGACAGCAGAGATCCAAGTTCGTCGGCGTGGTTACCATCTTCGACCTAGCGTGTTGCGTCCAGAGAGAGGGCGAAAACCCCCGCGATTACCTTGCCAGGTGGCTCCGTATACGGTCCTATCTGGCGCATTGCCCAAATGATGATGTCATGTATCACTTTGCGGAAGGACTGGACCATGGTACGCTTCTCCGGCATTCGCTAAGGCGGCAGTAGGCTTCAGGACGCCTCACCTTCGAAAGCATGGTGAACACCGTCAACAACTACGCGGAGGCTGAGGAGGCAGCTCAGACAGCCCTTGCGCTCATTGACGGAGCCCCTCTAATTCAGCCACCGCCACTACCGCCTCCCGCCGCCATCGCTGCACCTGTGCCACCGCCTCCAGTCATCATCGCTGCTGTTGCACCTCCACCCCCCGTCATCGAGGAAGCCCCGGCACCCTCCGACTCCGTGATTGACGCGCTCAACGCCGACTTCAGCGCAGATTTGGAGGAGATAGACTTCAGCTCGAAGGAGCTAGACTCTGCCATGCAGGAGATGGAGGAGGATTACAAGCGCGACGAACAGGCCAACAACACCGTTGAAAGGACTATATCTTCTCATGATATCTTTTTTTGGTGTTAATGATAATCCCAACTGTGTTTTAATTGTGTGCTTGAGTTTCAGGGGAAACGATGTTGATGTCTCCTTCTATAATGGTGGATGCTCTCTTGGGATCTCATGAAGACGGTGGCCCTTTTAGTCTCCTCCTAGTTTTTCTCCGATTATTGTTATTAGGTCACCGTACTATTAAGAGGGGGTACATTTTGGAAGGCTGTGGGAAATCACTTGTTCTTGCACAAACCTATATACACCACCACAGCCATCCCATTATCCCATAAGAGAGCGTGTTCCTGTTCTGTTGGAGCCCTTTGTGTCTCACCGGAACTTCCGGCCTAGGCCGGAAGTTCCGCTCAAACTTTTCCGCGGGCTGTTCTACACCTTGTACCGACGCTAGTTCCGCCCCAAGTTCCGACGGTGAATCAGTAACCTTCTGTTCAAAGAGTTCTATTTGCCGGAACTTGGGCCGGAACTTGCATCGGAACTTGTCCTGCCAAAAGTTCCTGAGCGGAACTTCCGCCAGAAGCCGGAACTTCCGGTAAGATTCGCTTCGCGACCCATAAGTTCCGCCTCTTGTTCCGCCCCAGGTTCCGGTGGCGGCTCAGTAACCTTCTGTTTTGAAGCGTTCTATTTGCCGGAACTTGGTCGGAACTTGCTCGGAAGTTCACCGGAACTTCCGGTCTGTTTTGACCAGAACTTCCGGTTGCGCTTCTGGAGCGGGCGTCAACGGTCTGATGACCGTTGGAGCCAGGCTGGGCGGAACTTCTGGCCTCTCACCGGAACTTCCGGTGAGGTCGCGGGGGCTGTAACGGTTCAGCGCGAGGGGGCCTTTTTAAGGCACCCCTCTTTTTCCTCCCACTCTCTCTCAAATTTTTCTCTCTCCTCCATTAATGCTTGAGCTTCAACTCACTAGATCTCTCTCTAGCCACTCAAATGACCTGATCTTTTGAGAGGTGAGGGAGGTGACCTAGATCTACACTTCCACCTAAGTAGATTTGATTTCCCCACCCATCCTTTGTGGATCTTGTTGCTCTTGGGTTTCTTGGAACCCTAGACGGTGTAGGGCATCCTCGGAGCTAAGGCGTGCGTTGTAAAGCTTCGAGGTGTCGTTGAGGGTCTCCAATTGAGTTGTGGAGCCTCCCCCTCGACCTCGGTGTAAAGGTTTCGGTTGGCGCCTTCAAGGTCACCGGTTAGTGGATTGTTAGGCCTCCTTTGTGGGGGAGCTCACCGGAGAAGAAGGTGAGGCCTTTGTGGCGCTCGGGTGACCTTGTGTGGCCCCGACACCTCTCCAACGTAGACGTAGCTCCTTGGGAGTGAACTACGGGAATTACATCTCCGTGTCTCCTCTCCGGTTACTTCGTTCCCTTCCTTTACTCCTTGCTATTTACTGTTTTTGTTGTTGGTGTTTGTTTTCTTGCATTTAGGTTGCTCACTTAGTTGCATCTCTAGATAACTTCCTTTCTCGTTGAGCCTAAAAGTGAGAAACAAATTAAAATTGGGTAGACGCCTATTCACCCCCCCTCTAGTCGTATCAAGTCGGTACTTTCAATTGGTATCAGAGCCAAGGCTCTTATTTCGGGCTTTACCGCCTAAGAGACTATGGCCGACGAAGGGGGTAGTGAAACCGAAAAATCCAAGAACTTGGCCACTATGGATGACCTCAAGCAATTGGAGTCATCCACGATGTCCAAGTTCGAGGAAATGATGACTCTCTTGCAGTCTCTCAAGCCAAACCCCATGGTTGCTATTGACACACCCCAACCCAACGTGGTTCCTCCCACCGTTACGGTGTCCGCCCCCGGGGTAACTCCCGCGGCTGCCACCACTCACTTGGGACTTGGTTTTGTTGCTCAAACCTCTACCAAGGTTCCAAGTGAGAACATTGAGGAGCCCGAGAACCCAACTTCCAAAGAGGAAAATGGAGGAAAGGACTACTCGGCGGTACCCCCACCGCCGAAGTACACTCCGGATCCACCCATCCTCATGCCACACATTATACCTCAAGGAGCACCACCCATGCTAGATACTTCTAATTTCGCCAATTGGCAATATCTAATGCGCTCACATATTTCCAGCTCATCTATTGAGTTAATGAGGATTGTGGAGGATGGATTCTCTCCATATGACCCAAAGAAGTTGACACGAGGTGAAGTGGTGGACAAGCAACTCAATGCCACAACTTTGGGAATGATTCAAAAGGCCTTGACTCCAAAGGATTTTGCGCACATTCGCCAATTTGACACCGCGAAGGAAGCTTGGGATCAACTCACCGAGCTCTTTGTTGGGAATGCTAGCATCCAAAGCTCCAAGTTTGATGAGATCAACAACGAGTGCGATGGTTTCGCAATGCAAGATGATGAGACCCCCGAAGACATGTATAGGCGCCTTAAGGTCCTTTGTTCTACTATGAGGGACCTTGGGGCTCACTATGTTGATGATAAGTTTATGAAGAGGAAGTTCATTCAAGCTCTCCTCCCATTTGAAGAACAAAAGCTCAACTCTATCAAGGGAAGAACCAACTTTCACTTAGTGACCTCCCAAGAAGTCTTGAGTGAAGTTATTGCCATGACTATTGCCAAGAAGAATGCGGAGTCCGCTCGAGCTAGAGCTATTGGGTCAACCAAAGTGAATCTTGCTTTGAAGGCCAAGGCTATTGAAGTTGATGATGATGATACATCAAGTGAGTGGTCTCAAGAGGATCTCAAATGTGCCTTCAACGAACATCTTGCTCTCGCTTCAAGGGCCTTTTGGAACAAGTCCGGATTCAAGTCAAGATCAAGGGACAACTCGAGATTCAACTCACCCAACAAGTCTCCCAAAGCAAGGTCGTGTTACAATTGCAACGACAAGAGTCACTTCGTGGCCAAGTGTCCCTTTGAGAACCATGAAGACAATGGTGGTCGTCTCATTCGCAAGATCAAGTCAAGACCTCCTCATCCCTTGAACAAGAACTACGCCGTCAAGAACGTCACTAACAAGGAACGAGCAATTGTGGTCCATGAAGAATATCTTTCGGGCACGGATGAAGATGATGATGATGAAGTTCATGGTGGAGAGATTGTGGGGGTTGCTGCTATTGCCACTACCTCAACTCCACGTCTATCCCTCTTCGACTCGCCAAATGAAAATGTCATCTCCTCCAACCAAAAGTGCTTCATGGCCAAGGCCACCGAGGTAACACCGAAACCCACTCCTCAACCTATCTCTAGTGAGCCTTCCTCTCTTGATCTTGTTGGTCTAGAGTTGAAGAAAGAGATGATTGACATGTGTGAATTTGTTGCTACCTTAGATGAAGAAACTAAAAACTGCTTTGAGTCCTTACTTGCACAACTTGACAATGCTAGAGATGCCTTAGATGAAAAGGAAGAACTTCTTGACTTGCTAAGTAAAAATGAAAGAGATGCCGCCGATGAAATTGCCTCTCCCACTCAAAGTATTGAGGATGAACAAAATATGAGAATTAATCTTGAAGAAAATGTGTCTAAGCTTGTAGATGATCATAAAAACACTTTGAGCTCTACAATTAAAGAACGTGACCATGCTCTTGCTTTGATTAAGGTTCTCAAGAAAGAAAATGCTGAGTTTGTGGGTGGTCATGATAGGACTCAAAAGGATCTTGAGAAACTCAAAGAGGAACACAAAGCCTTGGAGAGTAAATTCTCAAGTCTTTTTTGAAGCTCATGAACAGCTTCAAACTCAATTAACTTGTGATCTCTCTAAGTCTTCCGCTGTGCAAATTATAGACTTGTCTAGCTCTCCTAACCCTTGTTGCAAGCATGAACATCTCATAGAGGAAGTCAAGGTGTTGAAGGATCAACTTGCCAAGACTAAGAAGAAGAAGAAGAAGAAGAACAAGAAGAAGAATAAGAACAAGGGCATGGCCCAAGGGGTATCACACGGCCTAACCCTCTTGCAAAGTGACAACTTTGCCGGAAAGAACAATCCCTCTTATATTCTTTGCAAATCTTATGATGGTCATGTATATGCTAGATACGTGGGAACGTCTTACACGCATGATTATCATTGGACCATTTGGGTGCCAAAGGTTCTTGTCACTAACAAAAGGGGACCCATTGCAAAATGGGTACCTAAAACCAAGGCTTGATTTTCTTGTAGGACTATGCTTCCGGCGGATCAAAATGGGTGCTTGATAGTGGTGCCACGAGTCATATGACCGGAAGCAAGTCTATCATGACCGAATTGAGGCCCAATATTGCCAACACCATGGTATCCTACGGTGACAAAACAAGCTCTTAGGTTTTGGGTTTTGGCAAAGTGGTGGTAACGCCGGATGTATCCTTGGTTGACGTCATGCTTGTCAAAACTCTTGGTTACAACTTACTCTCAGTTCGTGCTCTTGCTCTTATAGGTCTTTCTTCTTTCTTTAATTCTCATTCCGTGGTCCTCATGTGGAGCAAGTCCCTCAAGGTGGCTTTTGTAGGATATGTAGAACATGACTTGTATGTGGTGGACTTTTCAGGGACCACTACTCCTCATGCTCTATGTCTCTATGCTAAAGCCGACAAGGGCTGGTTGTGGCATCGCCGCCTAGCCCATGTCAACATGAGGACTTTGCAAAGACTTCACTCCGAGGGCCACATCCTTGGAATTAACGATGTTTCTTTTGCCAAAGATCGTGTTTGCAGGGCTTGTATTGAAGGGAAGATGCATGAAACTCCTCACAAAGCGCTCAATCAAATCACTACCGAGAGGTGTTTGGAGCTCTTGCATATGGATCTCTTTGGTCCTCCCTCTCATGATAGCCTTGGAGGCAAGAAGTATTGCTTGGTTATTGTGGATGATTTCTCAAGATACACTTGGGTGTTCTTTTTCAAGTACAAGAGTGAGACTCAACAAACCGTCATTGACTTTGCTAATGAGGTTGAACGGAAGCACAATGCAACTATTCTCTCAACTCGAAGTGACAATGGCACTGAGTTCAAAAACTATACCTTGGATGAGTTTCTCAGTGATGAAGGAATCAAGCATCAATACTCCACTCCCTACACCCCTCAACAAAACGGAGTTGCCGAAAGGAAGAATCGCACTTTGATGGATGCGGCTAGGTCTATGCTAGCTGAGTTCAAGTCTCCATACAACTTTTGGGCCGAGGCCATCTCCACCGCTTGCCATGCAACCAACCGGCTTCATCTCTGCAAGAAAAAGAACAAGACCCCCTATGAACTTCTCACCGGGAAAAAGCCTAATGTTAGCTACTTTCGGGTGTTTGGTTGCAAGTGCTACATTCTCAAGAAAGGAGTTCGGTTGTCCAAGTTTGAATCCAAGGCTCAAGAAGAAATTTTCGTTGGCTACTCAAATCAGTCCCATGCTTATAGAGTCTACAACAAAGCCAATGGAAGAGTTGAAGAGACGAGCAACATGAAGTTTGATGAAAATCATGAGTCTCTTGTTAGGCAAGATGGTGTTTGTGATCCAAGTGATGAAATTCCTCCCAAGGACATAGGAAGAATGGGTGTGGGTTTCCACCTCCCCATTGAGGATCCCCTTATGGTCGAAGGAGAAGGACCAAGCTCTACTCAAGTGGAGCCCTCACTCTCACAAGATCATCTTGCACCTCAAGGACCTACTTTCTTGGCACAAGCTCCCTCAAGCTCTTCCGAAGCTTCTCATACTCATGACTCTCCAAGCTCCAAAGAACAAGCTCTTCATCAACAACATCAACCTCCCCACGATGGGGCTCCTCCTCAAGGCACCTCCCACGGACAAGCTCTTCATCAACCTCCCCAAGATGGGGCTTCTCCCCAAAGTCAAGCTCGTCGAGATCAAGAGCAAGTCAATGATCCTCAAGGATACTCTCCAAGTGATGACTCCCCCGAAGTGGAAATTGATGAAGATGACCCTCGTGTTCGTGCTTATAGTCAAGGCGGTGGCTCAATTGGTGGAAATGACCAAGTGATAGCTCAGGAATCTCGAGTTGAAGCACAAGCCCGCTGTCAAGCCTATCGTCTCGCCAAGCTTGTTTGGGATGGCCATATCCTTGATAATGTCTATGGAGATTTCAATAAAGGTTCCACTACTAGGAGGCAACTAGCTTCCTTTTGCTCTCACCATGCGTTTATCTCTCTTGTGGAACCACAGAAAGTCTTCGAAGCTCTTGAAGATGATGATTGGCTTGATGCTATGAATGAAGAACTTCACAACTTCAAGAGGAACAATGTTTGGACATTGGTTGAGCGGCCCAAAGACTGTCAAAACGTCATTGGAACCAAGTGGGTCTTCAAGAACAAGTGCGATGCGAATGGAATTGTCGTGCACAACAAGGCAAGGTTAGTTGCCCAAGGATACTCACAAGTTGAGGGCATCGACTATGGTGAGACTTATGCCCCCGTTGCTCGCCTTGAATCCATTCGTATGCTTCTTGCCTTCGCTACCCATCATAACTTTAAGTTGCATCAAATGGATGTTAAGAGTGTTTTTCTTAATGGTCCTTTGAAAGAGTTGGTATACGTCAAGCAACCTCCGGGTTTTGAGGATCCACTTTTTCCGAATCATGTCTACAAGCTCAATAAGGCACTCTATGGCCTCAAGCAAGCCCCACGTGCGTGGTATGATTGCCTTAGGGAGCTCTTGTTAGACCGTGGCTTCGAAGTGGGCCTCATTGATCCCACTCTTTTTACTAAGAAAGTTGGAGGCCACTTGTTCGTATGCCAAATATATGTTGATGACATTATCTTTGGGTCTATTAACAAAACTTTTAATGAGGATTTTGCCAAGCTCATGACCGATCGCTTCGAGATGTCCATGATGGGGGAGTTGAAGTTTTTCCTTGGGTTTGAAGTCAAGCAATTGAGGAAAGGGACTTTCATCAACCAAGCCAAGTACATCCAAGACATGCTCAAGAAGTTCAAGTTTGATCAAGTCAAAGGTGCCAAGACTCCCATGCCAACTAAGGTTAATCTTGATCTCGATCCCAAGGGTAAGAAGGTGGATCAAAAACTCTATTGATTGATGATTGGTTCTTTGATCTATCTTTGTGCATCCCGACCGGATATTATGTTGAGTGTGGGTATGTGTGCAAGATTTCAAGCCGCACCAAAGGAAAGTCACATGGTGGCGGTCAAGAGGATCTTTCGATACTTAGTTCATACCCCAAACTTTGGGTTGTGGTACCCCAAGGGAGCCAGCTTTGATCTCATTGGTTACACGGACTCAGACTGGGCTGGTGACAAAGTGGGAAGAAAGTCAACCTCCGGAGCTTGTCAGTTTCTTGGAAGATCTTTGGTTTGGTGGTCTTCGAAGAAGCAAAACTGTGTGTCTATGTCCACTGCCGAAGCTGAGTACATCTCTGCCGCAAGCTGCTGTGCTCAATTGCTATGGATGAAGCAAACTTTGAAGGATCTTGGACTATCTTTTGACAAGGTGCCTCTTCTTTGCGACAATGAGAGTGCCATTGCTATTGCTCACAATCCCGTGCAACACAACCGGACCAAGCACATTGAGATTCGTCATCATTTCATTCGGGACCATGTTGCTAGAGGAGACATTTCTTTGGAGTATGTTCCCACCAAGGCAAATCTTGCGGATCTTTTCACGAAGCCTCTTGATGAAGCAAGGTTCCGAGAGTTAAGGCATGAGCTAAATATCATTGATTCGAGCAATGTTGCTTGAGTACCTTGCACACCTACCTGCGTCTCAATGTGTATCTTGTTTGGATGTAGGCATGGATTTAGGGGAGTGTAGTTCCTCTTATGAACAAACGCTATCCCTATTATGCGCACATTAAAGTTTTCATACTCTATAGTCTCTAAAGGAGACCATTTGAGCTTCATGATGAGTGTTGGTAATGAACCCAAGATATATCTTCGCGGTGTCAAGCCATTTACTCTTATATAAGGTGGCCTCGGCCACCGACCCGTTTTTATTTGTGTCTTTGACCCGTTTTTATTCGTTTTTTTTGTTTTTTGTTTTTTTGTTGGTTTTGGTTATTCACAGTTTGAGCTCTCTATCCTAAGCCTTTCCTTACCTCAAGCCCTCTCTATTCCCTGCACAAGTTCTTCCTTGTTATCTTCCTAACCTGAGATGGTCTTCTAGCGTCAGCAGAACTTCCGGTCAGTCTGACCCGAAGTTCCGGTCCACCGGAACTTCCAGTCCCTGACCAGAACTTCCGGTGGTGCTCCCTGTCCTATATAAGGTGGGCCCTGGGGGAAAACGGGATCTTCTTCCTTTTCCCCCCAAGACCCATCCTCTATTTGGAGCAGCCGGCGGCCAGGGCCTCTCCACGAAGGTGCTCCAGCCCCTTCGTCTCCAACCTCTCCTCCGCAGATCTGCTCCGTGGGATCCTTCCCCACCTCGATCTCCCGCCATGGACTCCGGTATTTGCCCTCAACTCCCTCCATTAATGGAGATCTTGCTCTCACCATAGCTTGAGTTAGGGCACACCTTGTCTAGGCTAGTTCTTTGGCTAGAACTTGTTGGAAGATCTTGGTAGGCCTAGGGTATCATGATAGAGTAGATTGGTCCAATACATCCTTGAAAAAATCTGTGCACTTGTGGTCTTTAGATCTAGATCTAGTGAACTCCTGTTGGAACCGTCAGTTCGTGGCCTCACCGGAACTTCCGGTGAGCCACGACCGGAACTTCCGGTGGACCATTTTCACCGGAAGTTCCGGCGATTCAGCGGAAGTTCCGGCGACAATGCAATTTTTTTCTGTTTGTATTTTTCCAATCTATTTCTTTTGTTTCCTCTTCCGAACTTGTGCACTTATCCCACCTTCCCTCCCTACCCTTGTGCTTTCTTCTCAGGGCAAGATGATACCCGCCAAGGCAAGCGTGCCCACCGACCATCCTCTGACATACCTCCTAAGATTGATGAAGAAGATGCTGAGGTTGTGTGTCCGACCACTCAGACTACTCGTCAGAAGGCTGCTGCTGCTCGCCGTGCTGCTGCTGCTGCAGGGAAGAGGCCTGCTCTTGCTCAGAAGGCCACTGCTGCTGGGCCAGACATGACCAAAGCCAAGATTTCCAAGTGGTCTCAGAAAGCTTACTCTGCATTCAGGGCTGTGGATCCCTATCTCGTGCCTCGTGATCGTCTTTGCTTGGACCCTCACTTCCACACCTGCCGTCAGGAACAGATATATGAAGAAATTTATGCATCGAAGAAGAGGTTCGTGGTTGCTCCTCAAAAGTACATCAATGTGACTCACATGGAAGAGAAGCAAAATTACTTTGGCGAGGCTCTTGATATTTGCCAGAAGTTTGGGCTGGTTCCCCTTATGGAGCACCGTCAGAACTTTGATGTGACTGCTATTGCTCAGTTCTACTCAACTCTGTTTATTCGCATGCAGTCCTCTACTGAAGGTGTGTTAAAGTGGATGACCAGGGACGTGTTTCTTACCGCCACTTGGTCTGAGTTTGCTGAGCTTCTTGGCTATCCCATTCAGCCTGGCCGCGGGGCAAATGGTTGGCGTGTTCATGGTCCTGAAGCTGCTGATCCTGAGGTCCTGCAGCCTCTCTACATTGAAGGGTGGGGAACTGTTGGCAATGTGAATCATCTGCTGCCAGTTTTTGACATCATGCGCAGGGTGTATTTGAACACAATCTCTCCCAAGGCTGGCAACTTTGATCAGTTCCGTGGCTATCAGGTTGACCTCATGCATCAGACTTATCTTTGCCGGGACACTGACATGTCAATGGATATTATGCACTTCATCTACTCAGAGATGTGGGCGGCTCTCATTGAAAAGCGCTCCTGCATCTATGCTCCTTACATACAGACTCTCATCAATCACAAGTGGCTTGAGACGACTGGCAACCCCTTTCCTCAAGACAACATCACCATTCATGAAGAGAAAAAGCTCCGTGTGAGTAAGCACCAGAAGCCTCGTACTCAGGAAGAAAAAGAAGCTGCACTCAAGAAGGCTCGAGATGTTTCTAGTGGTCCCTACTCTGCTCCTGGTGGCTCTAGTGCTGGTGGTCCTTCTCTCCGGAGGCAGCCGTCTTGGGCAAAGAAGCTGCTTGGGAAAGTGAAGAAAACTTTCTGCTTTCTGCAGGACCGCGAGTATCAGGCTTATGTTGATCAGCGTCACAATATTCAGCGCCAGAAGGCCATCATGGCAGCCCTCAACATTCCTTGCTCACCGGTCACTAGCTCTGTCACTGTTCCCAAGGAGGATTGGATTTGCGACAACTGCAACTGGTCCGAGGATGAGTCTGAGGAGGAGGTCACTGGTCCGCCTGAGTGGGGTCATTGGGTCCCTGGGTCTGCCCCCTCTCCCTCTCGTGGCTGGGACGAGTAGCTTGATCTTCTCTTCCTTTTTGGTGTCTCGATGCCAAAGGGGGAGAAAGATGTCTATTAGGTTGCCTACAGGATTTGCATGGGTTGAGTCGCGAGCCTGTTCTTGCCTTTGATATTTTCTTGCTCGTGAACTCTCTAGTTTTATTTGTGTGCTTGTGACTTTATGTCCGTGAACTTGTGTGCTTGTGGACCTTGTTATGTTCGAGACTATGTGTTATCTTATGCAATGCCGTGCGTGTGGTATCTTGTTGTCATCTTATGGGCATATGCATATGGTGGTGGAGCCTCATTGCTCTTATTGTTATTATTACTCCTTGTGTCTCCACCACATTTGGTTGGTTCCGGTATGTTCTCTATCCCTTCTTGTATCTCGCACTTGTGCTATTTTTGTAATTGGTAGGGGGAGCCTCTGTGTATGTGTGACAGTCTTGTCCTTAGAGTTCTTTCCTCTACCTTGCACACATACAGGGGGAGCTTGTCCCGTCCATTGCAAAAATGGCTTTGATTCTATGCAAATCTTTGGGATTGTCATCTAACACCAAAAAGGGGGAGATTGAAAGGACTATATCTTCTCATGATATCTTTTTTTGGTGTTAATGATAATCCCAACTGTGTTTTAATTGTGCGCTTGAGTTTTAGGGGAAACGTTGTTGATGTCTCCTTCTATAATGGTGGATGCTCTCTTGGGATCTCATGAAGACGGTGGACCTTTTAGTCTTCTCCTAGTTTTCTCCGGTTATTGTTTTTAGGTCACCGTACTATTAAGAGGGGGTCCATTTTGGAAGGCTGTGGGAAATCACTTGTTCTTGCACAAACCTATATACACCGCCACAGCCATCCCATTATCCCATAAGAGAGCGTGTTCCTGTTCTGTTGGAGCCCTTTGTGTCTCACCGGAACTTCCGGCCTAGGCCGGAAGTTCCGCTCAAACTTTTCTGCGGGCTGTTCTACACCTTGTACCGACGCTAGTTCCGCCCCATGTTCCGATGGTGAATCAGTAACCTTCTGTTCGAAGAGTTCTATTTGCCGGAACTTGGGACGGAACTTGCATCGGAACTTGTCCTGCCAAAAGTTCTTGAGCGGAACTTCCGCCAGAAGCCGGAACTTCCGGTAAGATTCGCTTCGCGACCCATAAGTTCCGCCTCTTGTTCCTCCCCAGGTTCCGGTGGCGGCTCAGTAACCTTCTGTTTTGAAGCGTTCTATTTGCCGTAACTTGGTCGGAACTTGCTCGGAAGTTCACCGGAACTTCCGGTTTGTTTTGACCGGAACTTCCTGTTGCGCTTCTGGAGCGGGTGTCAACGGTCTGATGACCGTTGGAGCCAGGCTGGGCGGAACTTCCGGCCTCTCACCGGAACTTCCGGTGAGGTCGCAGGGGCTGTAACGGTTCAGCGTGAGGGGGCCTTTTTAAGGCACCCCTCTTTTTCCTCCCACTCTCTCTCGAATTTTTCTCTCTCCTCCATTAATGCTTGAGCTTCACCTCACTAGATCTCTCTCTCTAGCCACTCAAATGACCTGATCTTTTGAGAGGTGAGGGAGGTGACCTAGATCTACACTTCCACCTAAGTAGATTTGATTTCCCCACCCATCCTTTCTGGATCTTGTTGCTCTTGGGTTTCTTGGAACCCTAGACGGTGTAGGGCATCCTCGGAGCTAAGGCGTGCGTTGTAAAGCTTCGAGGTGTCGTTGAGGGTCTCCAATTGAGTTGTGGAGCCTCCCCCTCGACCTCGGTGTAAAGGTTTCGATTGGCGCCTTCAAGGTCACCGGTTAGTGGATTGTGAGGCCTCCTTTGTGGGGGAGCTCACCGGAGAAGAAGGTGAGGCCTTTGTGGCGCTCGGGTGACCTTGTGTGGCCCCGACACCTCTCCAACATAGACGTAGCTCCTTGGGAGTGAACTACGGTAATTACATCTCCGTGTCTCCTCTCCGGTTACTTTGTTCCCTTCCTTTACTCCTTGCTATTTACTGTTTTTGTTGTTGGTGTTTGTTTTCTTGCATTTAGGTTGTTCACTTAGTTGCATCTCTAGATAACTTCCTTTCTCGTTGAGCCTAAAAGTGAGAAACAAATTAAAATTGGGTAGACACCTATTCACCCCCCTCTAGTCGTATCAAGTCGGTACTTTCAGCCATCACGTCCCATGAGGTGTTCGTCACCATTGGGACGGTGATGGATGAAGATTAGTCTGAACGAGCTCCGCCTACAGCTCTGGACAAGGGGAAGGGACCACCTATTGCTACCGACATTGATCACGCAAAGGACATGCCCCCTCCGCCTAACCTAGTACAGCAGCCGTAGGAACTCGGCACTGGTCCGAGCAAAAACAACACCGCAAACCCGCCGCCTCCAGTATCTAGGTCTGCTGCTGCCCAAGTTACTCCAGCTGATAGAGTGATGTACGACAATCTCCTCGTCTAGCCTATGACCGTGGCTCATATTCGCAATGTAGTCCAGCTTGACGAGAAGCGCCAGCAGCTGCTGGAGGAAGCGCAGGCCATCGCGGAGCAAGGCGCAAAGCTAGATCGAGATCTGGCCAACGCACAGAATTCAATAGAGAAAGCTAGAGCAATGGACTCCGAGTACAAGACTCTACTGCACCAGCAGAAGGCCAAGAAAGCTCCGGCTCGCGTCATCAACGATCCTGGTGTGCGGCGAAACCTAGGATGGGCTCCCCCGAAGCCGGCACAGGCCAAGCCATACATTGACAGTGAAGGCAGGCAGGTGATGCCCACTCCTCTCCTCAACCTCGCTGTCGCCAAGACCCTTCTGGAGCAAGATAGATCAACCGAAGCGGTGAACCAGGTCTATGACCTAGTGTCCAAGGCGGTGAAACAGCAGGAAAATGCCACCTCTCAGAGACTTGAGTCTGACCTAGCGTTTTGCCAGTGTATCCAGTATAAACCACCAAGGGACATATCTCCTCTTGATAGCGGGTCTCAAACGGGTTTGTCAAAACAAAGACGGAGGGATGTTATTGGGCCACGCAGAGATAAAACAAAACTTTTCCCTCTAACATGGTGATCCCAAGATCTAGCCGAGGTAGAAGGCCACGAGGTTTACCACTAGACGCGTAGTTCCGGATTACTGATGTAGCGCGTCAATTGATGCAGTGCAGTCCTTTGCGATCCAATCGTCCTGGTGCTGATCGTACAACACCTCTGCTGGTATCCACACGTACAAGGAGGAGCACCGACGGCGAACTGCTAGATTCTTTACGTCGGCATGACAGTTGTGGAGCTAGGGTTTCCAACACATGGAATGACCTAACCGATCAACGATTAACCCTTCTGGGTTACTGTGCTCCACTATATATAGGGAGTGAACGTGGGCTCCACTCTCGTGGCCCATTCACTAAAGCCCATATAACACTAGTCACCGTGAGTCTGACTCACTAACTTAGTCCTAATCCGGCTTGGGTCCAACCCAACTAGATTTCCGGTTCAGATCCAATCCGCACTTGCTCCCACTCTTAGGTGTGTGACCCCGCAGGCTCATGGCTACTTGGACACGATTAGAGTCCGACTCTCAATCGATCAGTCGGTAGCGTCTCCTAGCAGAACGTGCCGACTCCCAAGTACCAAAGAGTCATGACGACTTGCCTTTCTAATGCGACTTACGTCCGAGTCCCTTTTGCCTCATGATATACCTTGTTAGACTATAGGCGAATAATTTTCGTCCCTTAAATAGTCCGACTCTCTTCTCGATCCGAGATAAGTGATTCATCCGAGTAACTCTTAGTCGATCGCCTCGGTTAACACTTAACCGAGTCGTGCATGGCCATGCTTTACGAATCATATCTCACGAGAGGGCCCAGAGAATATCTCTCCGAGTGGAGGGGCAAAATCCCATCTTGGTTATTCACATCACGCAGCTTGATTCTCAGTCAACCTGAACTCTGCCTTTATGACTGCCCAGTTACAAATCAGCGTTTGACAGAACCTAAGTCGGTGATCCTCAACTCGGACTATGCAACAACCTTAGGTCTAAGGATTACATTGATTGATATATACAAATGACAACTTGTTCGTTGTACCTCAATATGGGTCAATCTAACTCGCTAAAGTCTTTAGCCGAATCTGTGTAAGTTGGAATAGCATCTCCATGCCCATGACAAGTGGAACCGAGTCATCAAGCCACTTTCACATTGGTCTAAGTTGTGTGTCCAACACAACCTCAATGACCAAGGATATTTAGTACAAACAACATGAATGTATAGTTCCACAATCGAATCACATATTCAATGATACACATCATATGTTTATACAGGGACTACTTAATATCTTTGTGAATACAATGGGAAATCTCATCATACATGATTGCCTCTAGGGCATATTCCCAACAGTCTCCCACTTGCACTAGAGTCAATCTTCCGACATCACATGTCTAAGCATATAATGCCCATGGCTCCTAGGTGCGCCTCATGCTTTGGCTGTGGTAACGGCTTTGTCAACAGATCCGTAATATTTGCATCTGTGTGTACCTTGCATAACTTGATATTACCCTGATCCACGAACTGGCAAATCAGGTGGTACCGCATGAGTATGTGCTTGTTCTTTTGGTGTTGTCTAGGTTCCTTGGCTTGTGAAATAGCACCATTGTTGTCACAATACACGTCTAATGGATTGGACGAGACCTGAACCACACCAAGATCCATGAGGAAATTCCTCATCCAAACAGCTTCCTTTGCTGCCTCCGAGGCAACAATATACTCAGCCTCTGTTGTAGATGCAGACACAATATCTTGCTTGGAACTCTTCCAGCTCACAGCACCTCCGTTTATAATAAACACGTATCCAGATTGCGAACGAGAATCATCAGAGTCGGGAAGATAACTCGCTTCTGTGTAACCTTTACACTGAGTTCATCTTCACCACCATAAACCAAGAACATATCCTTAGTCCTTCTCAAGTACTTTAGGATATTTTTAGCCGTTGTCTAGTGGATTTCTCCAGGAACAACCTGGTATCTTCTCACAACACTTAGAGCATACGAAATGATGGACACTGAGTCTTGCTAAGTTTTACACCATGGGACATCGGTAAGAACCCCTTCTTAGACGATTCCATGTTGAACTTCTTCAACACTTTGTCCAAATAAGTACTCTGACTCAATCCAATGAGCCGTCTTGATCTATCTCTATAGATCCGGATTCCAAGAATATATGTTGCCTCACCCAAGTCTTTCATTGATAAACTCCTTTCCAATGATTCCTTGGTTTCTTGCAACATCTGGACATCATTTCCAATCAATAATATGTCATCCACATATAAGATTAGAAAGTTTACTTTGTTCCCACTAAACTTCTTGTATAAACAAGAATCATGATCACTTTTGATGAAGCCAAACGATTTGACTACCTCATCAAAGCGAATATTCCAACTCCGAGATGCTTGCTTCAAACCATAAATGGATTTCTAAAGTTTGCACACCTTGTCAGCGTTAGCCGGATCGACAAAACCCTCGGGCTGTATCATATACACGTCCTTGGTTAAATTTCTGTTAAGGAAAGCCGTTTTGACATCCATCTGCCATATCTCATAGCCGAAATAGGCTGCTATAGCTAACATGATCCGAACTGATTTAAGCATCGCTATAGGCGAAAAAGTCTCGTCGTAATCAACTCCTTGAACTTTTCAGAACCCCTTCGCGACAAGACGTGCTTTATAGACGGAAACATTTCCATCCATATCAGTTTTCTTCTTAAAGACCCATTTGCACTCGACGGGTCTTGCACCATCTGGCAGATCAACCAAGTTCCAAACTTGATTTTCATCCATGGACTTTAATTCGGATCTCATGGCTCCAAGCCATGACTCGGAATCAGATCCCACCATCGCTTCCGAATAATTTCCCGGCTCATCACTATATAACAGTAATACATCACGAACACTTTGTAATCTTGCCGATCTTCGTAGTACAGGTGCTGCTGCCGGCTCAGTTTCCACGACCGGCTCAACCTCCAAGGTTTTTGCCGACTCGCTACTAGCTGGTTCCTTTCGAATTCCTTCGAGCTGCACCATGCTCCTACTTACTCCCCGACTGAGAAACTCTTTCTCAAGGAAGACACCATTCCGAGCGACAAACACTTTGCCCTCTTCTCGGTTGTAGAAGTAGTAACCCAAGGTTTCCCTCGGATACCCCACGAAAATACACTTATCCGACTTGCCGTAAGCTTGTCCGACTGAAGTCGCTTGACAAATGCTTCACAACCCCAAATCTTAAGAAGAGAGAAACTTGGCTTTTTGCCTGTCCACATCTCATGTTGTGTCTTCTCTGCCAACTTTGATGGTTCTCTGTTTAGTGTGAACACCGCTGTTTCTAGACAATAACCCCAAAATGATAAAGGCAGATCTGTCCGACTCATCATTGATCGTACCATGTCCAACAAGGTTTGATTCCGCCTTTCCGAAACACCGTTCCTTTGCGGCGTTCCTGGCGGAGTAAGTTGAGGAACTATTCCACAACTTTTCAGATGGTCATCAAACCATGGCTCATGTACTCGCCTCCTCGGTCCGAGCGAAGAAACTTTATTTTCTTGCCGAGTTGATTTTGTGCTTCATTCTGGAATTCTTTGAACTTTTCAAAGGCTTCGACTTATGTTTCATCAAGTAGATATATCCATACCGACTCAAATCATCAGTGAAGGTAATGAAGTAATCATAACCACCCCTGGCTGTCGTGCTCATTGGTCCACATACATCACTATGTACTAGTCCCAACAAGTCGGACGCCCTTTCGCAACTCTTTGCAAAAGGTGTCTTGGTCATTTTGCCAAGTATACACGATTCGCATGTCTCGAATGACTCCAAGTCGAACAAAGTTAGGAGTCCATCATCATGGAGCTTCTTCATGCGTTTCTAACTTTATGACCAAGCCGACAGTGCCAAAAGTAAGTCATATTCAGATCATTTGGTTTCAACCTTTTAATATTTATGTTATAAACCGTATCACCATCAAGATTCAAAATAAATAACCCGTCCTGGACGGGTGCAAAGCCGTGAAACATATCATTCAAATACAAAGAACAACCATTATTCTTGATATTCGACTCATAGCCTTGCCTCATCAAACATGAAGCAGAAATAATGTTTCGACTGAGCACTGGAACATAATAACAATTATTCAGTTCCATAATGAATCCGGAAGGTAAATGATGTTGCATCGTGCCGACTTCCAACGCAGCAACTCTTGCTTTGTTGCCAACTCGAATATCAACCTCGCCTCTTTCTATGCTCCTAGTTCTTACCAGTCCCTGCAATGAGTTGCAGATGTGAATAACTGATCCGGTATCATATACCCAAGAACTATTAGGTGCATCAGCAAGATATATGTCTATAACATTGCAAACAAGTGTACCTGAGTCGTAAGTCATACCTCCACTCTTGGATTTGTCGGCCAAATACTTGTTGCAGTTCGTCTTCCAGTGGCCATCCGCCTTGCAGTAGAAGCAAGTGGATCCGGCTAAAGGAGATGGCTTAGTCCCCGAGGAAGCGCTTGGGACCAGGTCCTGAGCCTGCTTTCCTCCTGACTTAGCCTTCTTCTTAGTCCAAGAACTCTTCTTGAACTTAGCCTTATTCTGAACCATTAACACTTGACTGGCGCCCTTCTTGAGATCCGCCTCTTCCTGCTTGAGCATCCCATGCAATTCAGTGATCTTCTTATCCATACCATGCATGTGGTAGTTTGAAATGAACTTCCCATATGCACCAGGAAGAGAGTTCAGAATTATATTCGTAGCAAACTCTTCACTAATGGGGTAGCCAAACCTCTCTAGAGACTGCACATAACCAACCATTTTAATCACATGCGGACTCAGTGGATCACCATCCTTAAGCTTGCAACTCAGTAAAGCCTGAGAGACTTGATACCTCTCAGTCTTCGCCTGATCCTGGAACATACTTTTGAGGCTTTCGATCATATCGTAGGCCTCAACATGCTCGAACTTCTTTTGCAAGTCCGGTTCCATGTGAGCAAGCATAAGACAACTAATATCCGTGGACTCATCCTTATCCCGATGGTAGGCATTGGTGGCAGCGACAGTCGCATTCTCATTTGGCTCATCTGGAAGTGGGTTGTCTAGGACATGGTCCTTCTTTTCTTGTTTGAGAGCAATTCTCAGATTTCGATACCAGTTGGTAAAATTAGTGTCATTCAGTTTATCTTTCTTGAGAATGGTTCTCAATGCAAAACCGAATATCTGAGAGTGACTGCTACTTGGTGTCATGATCTACAACAGAAAATATGCAAAAACACTTAAGACATGTATTCATAAAAGAGCAAGCATATTAAAATAATTAATATTTTATGCTCCCACTAGAACCAACACCCCTCCGATGGTTGCATAGTGATTCAGGATCCTAAATAAGCAAGTCGGCTAGTGAGCTTTAGCATCACCGCTAGCCGCCAAGTGATCTAGGTAGATAACTCCTTGTTAATCGCATCTCATACGACTCCTGTTGGATGGGTGTCATCACATGCCCCGACTCCCATCCGACTTTACCCTGAGCCTCACAATCGTTGTGATAGACCCGTCTAGCTTACCGAGTATTTCCACAGTAAGAGTCCGACTCGAACCCACCTAGTTGGAAAGAATTGGCAGCACCTCAATATTATGAGCCCACTACCAAAAATGTCCGACTTGTGATGGTGCAAACACTGGCGGGAAAACCGACTAGACCTTCTTTGAGGGATTAGATTTTACCGACTATCTAATAGAGGTAAAATAGAGACATAACAATAACACATAATAAAATAATCATAATGTGAAATGGTATGGCTCTCTTCATGGCGATCTCCATCTCCACAAAGCCTGTAATCCGACTCGTGCCAACTCTTGTCACTTGTCATCTTACTCCATGTCGCCGACATGTATATCTCCTTGCATGCCACCCGGGTTCTCAAAACAGCTACACTAGCTTAGTAAAGTAAATTACATAGAGAATCCGACACGCAGGTTGTTATACAATAAAGTGACAACACCTAGGCTCCAGCCGGCTGACAAAAACCGTGATTTGCAGATCACATATGGATTACACACATACATCACATGCACATGAACCATACCATCCACAACTTCCTGCAAAAACAAGTTATACATAGATACAATATCTACCGACGTTGTGAAACTCGCAACGACATCTAAGGCGGTACGACAGGGCGAAGCCGGCGGTTTACTCTTTGATCTGAACATGGATTCCAAAAACGTAGATCTCATCTATGATCCGAACATGGATTCCGACCATCGTTTCGACTCGATCAAACTCTTTGATCTTTGATCACCGCATCTGAATTTACGTGTCACAGTCTACCCCGATGGCGGAAGCCGACCGGTAGGGGTATGTCGTTCCATGACCTCAGCAGTATGATCACGGAAATCAGATCTACCATTTCCCGAGTACAGTTGATCCAATCAACCTCGTACAAAACCGATCTATCTCATAGATCGACCACCAAACAGCATATAGATCTCCTCTACAGCCAACCGCATATCACATATGCGCGATCTCGAGCCTATAACCAGAAGCTATTGCTCTGATACCACTGTTTGGCCACGCAGAGATAAAACAAAACTTTTCCCTCTAACGTGGTGATCCCAAGAAATAGCTGAGGTAGAAGGCCACAAGGTTTACCACTAGACGAGCAGTTGCGGATTACTGATGTAGCGCGTCAGTTGATGCAGTGTAGTCCTTTGCAATCTGATCGTCCTGGTGCTGATCGTACAACACCTCTGCTGGTATCCACACGTACAAGGAGGAGCACCAGCGGCGAACTGCTAGATTTGTTACGTCGACATGACTGCTGTGGAGCTAGGGTTTCCAACACATGGAATGACCTAATAGATCAACGATTAACCCTTCTGGGTTACTGTGCTCCACTATATATAGGGAGTGAACGTGGGCTCCACTCTCGTGTCCCATTCATAAAGCCCATATAACACTAGTCACCATGAGTCCGACTCACTAACTTAATCCTAATCCGGCTTGGGTCCAACCCAACCAGATTTCCGGTTCAGATCCAATCCAAACTTGCTCCCGCTCTTAAGTGTGTGACCCCGTAGGCTCATGGCTACTTGGACACGATTAGAGTCTGACTCTCAATCGATTAGTCGGTAGCGGCTCCTAGCAGAACGTGCCGACTCCCAAGTACCAAAGAGTCATGACGACTTGCCTTTCTAATGTGACTTACGTCCGAGTCCCTTTTGCCTCACGATATACCTTGTCAGACTATAGGCGAATAATTGTCATCCCTTAAATAGTCCGACTCTCTTCTCGATCCGAGATAAGTGATTCACCCGACTAACTCTTAGTCGATCGCCTCAGTTAACACTTAACCGAGTCGTGCATGGACATGCTTTCCGAATCATATCTCACGAGAGGGCCCAGAGAATATCTCTCCGAGTGGAGGGGAAATATCCCATCTTGGTTATTCACATCACGCAGCTTGATTCTCAGTCGACCCGAACTCTGCCTTTACGACTGCCCAGTTACGGATCAGCGTTTGATAGAACCTAAGTCGGTGATCCTCAACTCGGACTATGCAACAACCTCAGGTCTAAGGATTACATTTATTGAGATATACAAATGACAACTTGTTCGTTGTACCTCAATATGGGTCAATCCGACTCTCTAAACTCTTTAGCCGAATCTGTGTAAGTTGGAATAGCATCTCCATGCCCATGACAAGTGGAACCGAGTCATCAATCCAACTTTCACATTAGTATAAGTTGTGTGTCCAACACAACCTCAATGACCAAGGATATTTAGTAAAAACAACATGAATGTATAGTTCCACAACCGAATCACATATTCACTGATACACATCAGATGTTTATACATGGACTACTTAATATCTTTATGAATACAATGGGAAATCTCATCATACATGATTGCCTCTAGGGCATATTCCCAACAGATGCGCACAACAAGAAGGATGCTATTCCCATATCCTCCGACCATGGAGGCAAGGCCCAACCCCGTCGCACATCGCCACCGCCCCATTCCCCCCAACATCGCGAAGAAACCAAGGCTCATCGTCGTACGGATATGCCTCCACCAAGGCAGAGCGGTATCGGCATCCGCGACAACACGGAGCAGACCCGTCATGATAGGGAACGCAACCAAGGACACAAGAGCAGGTCGCACCATGACCCTCCGCGTCCGACAAGCAACCGCGACAAGCGTGAGGCGTCGCAGGAGGGTAACAGCAAGAAGTCTAACCCACTGCCACCTCCGCCTCCGTCTCCACCCAGCAGCCACCATGGCGGAGGAGGCTCGCATCGTTCATGCACCCATCCCCTAATGGCAAGAAGAATAAAAGAAGCCCGAAGTCATACGATGCACGTTCGCGTATGGAGAAGATCCACGTGGCCCGGGAAGGACCATACCTAGGACCACGTGGATCTGTTCTACGGTCCGCAACTTACCCCAAAGGTTTCCGGATTGACAAGACCATCAAGCCCTATGACGGCACCGCCAAGCCAGCTACATGGTTGTAGGACTATAGCAACACGGTGGAAATCGCCGAGGGTAACCCAAACATCACCGTCAAATACCTCCCATTAATGTTGGAGGGCATGGCCCGTCAATGGATTGATGACTTTCCGGAAAGATCCATCTACAATTGGTTGGACATGCAAGAAGCGTTCACCAAGAATTTCGAGGGTACATACAAACATCCCTGCACTGTTGGCGATCTACATCGGTGCGTGCAAGATAAAGACGAGACATCTCGCGCCTACCTCTCCCGCTGGCTGGATGTGAAGAATTCCTACGCAGGAGTGCATGCCCAGACTGCCATGACCGCCTTCATCGATGGGTTGGAAAGGGGCACGTTGCTCCGACATAAGCTGAAGCGCCTGTAGGACAATCACCAGCTAGACTTGAACCAGATGATTCAGTTGGCCAGTGAGTTCGCGGATGCCGATGACGATGCTCGCGGCTCTCTGCCGGCAAAGGACGTTCCAACACAAGCTCGGAGGAACAGCAGCACCAAGCGGAAGACCGCACCAGAAGAAAATAAAACCCCCGACATGGTCGCTATGACTTTTGCAGGACGAGGTGATGGCGGACAGCGTGGCCGAGGGCAGGGAGCAGGTCGTGGGCAGCAGCGAGGCAGTGAAACTAACTCGACAGCGCTCCGTGTTCCCCAAACCTACGAGGAGTACCGTGATATGCCATGCCTCGTACACCTCGATGCCAATGGCAAGGCCACCTACACCAATCGCCACTGCAAGTTCGTCAACGACCTCAAGGAGGACCTGGAGTCCGGCTACAAGCAAAGTCGGAAGAACAGACTGCGAGGCAAGGGCAAGGGGAATAAGAAGGAGGAGTCCAAGGATTCAAGTGACATGGACGAGGACGTTGACCCCAAACACGCCGCCAAGAGTGACAGCAAGGGCAAAAAAACCCTTCGAGAAGAAGGCGGCAGTTTTCCACACTTTCCTTGGCACCCCCACCGTCCGACAACAGAAGACCTCCATGAGGATACTGATGGCTACTCTACCCCCAGTTCCCCAATTCCTGCGCTGGTCGGTGATTCCAATTACTTGGGACAGGAAGGATCACCTAGACCTCATCCCTACAAAGAACCAATACACCATGATCATTAACCCCCTGATTGACGGCAATGAGGTCACCAAATGTATGGTGGATAGTGGAAGCAGCATCAACATCATGTACCTGGTTACACTGCAGAAGATGAACTTGACGGAGGCAAACCTAAGGCGGACCAACACCATCTTCCATGGCGTAGTTCCTGGTCGGGAGGCTCGGTCCCTTAGGTGCATCACACTTCAGGTCGCTTTTGGTTATGTTAATAATTACCACCAAGAACGCATGACCTTTGAGGTGGTCCCCTTCAAGAGCGTGTACCACGTCATATTCGGCCGCGACATATTGCACACCTTCATGGCCAAGCCATACCTCGTCTACAACAAGCTCAAGATACCCGGACCAAGCGGTGTCATCACCGTATCTGGAAGCTTTACCAAAGCAAGGGACTGTGAGATTAGAGAAGAAGCCTACGTAGAAGTTGTCCTCTACAGCGAAGAATTCAAGGAGATCCAGAGAAAGGTCGATGCCTCAGAGATGCCCGCGTCGAAGAAACATATTTCTGACTCCGCCCCAGCATTCAAGGCCGCCATCGAGACCAAGCCGGTGGAACTTGTGGTAGGCGATGCCTCCAAGACCATCGCCATTGGGACGAACCTGGACCCTAAATAGGAAAGCACGCTCGTCGAGTTCCTCCGTGAGAATAGGGACATCTTTGCCTGGCAACTTGCCGACATGAAAAGTGTACCTAGGGAACTTGCCGAGCATAGCTTGAATATTGATCCAAAATGTAAACTAGTGAAACAACCTCTACGATGCTTTGGAGATGAGAAGAGATGCGCCATAGGCAAAGAGATAGCTAGGTTACTTAAGGCTAGTTTTATCCGAGAAGTCCTTCACACCCAATGGGTGGCCAATCCTGTACTTGTCCCCAAAAAGGGAACCAAAGAATTAAGAATGTGCGTTGATTACACCGGCTTGAACAAGGCATGTCCCAAAGATCCGTTTGCTTTGCCTCGCATTGACCAAGTCATTGATTCGACGGCTGGCTCGGAGTTTTGTGTTTTCTCGATGCATACTTAGGATACCACCAGATCAAGATGAGGAAGTCAGACCAATTGGCCACTTCGTTCACTACACCCTACGACACGTTTTGCTATGTCACGATGCCCTTTGGGCTGAAAAACGCATGTGCTACGTACCAGCGGACAATGCAACATTGCCTACACGATCAAATTGGTCGGAATGTTCACGCCTATGTGGACGATATAGCGGTGATGTCTAAAAAATTGAGATGACTTAATATCCGACTTAAAAAAAAACTTTGATAATCTCCGGAAATACAACATGATGCTTAACCCTAAGAAGTGTGTCTTCGGGGTTCCAGCCGGCAAATAGTTGGGCTTCATCGTTTCCTAGCATGGAATCGAGGTCAACCCGAAGAAAATCAAGGCCATCTTAAACATAAACCGTCCGACATGCCTAAAGGACACACAACGGCTAACATGTTGTGTTGCAGTAGTTAGTCGGTTCGTCAGCCGACTTGGAGAGAAGGCTCTGTCACTGTACAAGTTGCTAAAGAAGGCGGAAAAATTCACGTGGACGGACGAAGCAGATGCATCATTGAAGCATCTCAAGGAGATACTTTCCTCAGCGCCTATCCTTGCAGCACCTGAACCTGGAGAGCCCATGTTAACCTACATGGCGGCCACCAACCGGGTAATCAGCATCGTCGTCGTGGTAGAGCGGAAAGAACCAGGGCATGAGCACGGAGTTCAACGACCAGTTTAATATGTAAGAGAGGTCTTGACGGAGTTCAAGCAGCGTTACCCGCATTACCAATAGATAGCTTATGGAGTATTCCTTGCTTCTCAGAAGCTGAGGCACTATTTCCAGGAGCACCCTATCACAGTGGTGATAAAGACTCCACTGTCCGACATTATCAACAACAGCGACGCTACAGGAAGGGTCACGAAGTGGGGCATTGAACTTGCCACCTTTGAGATCACCTACAAGCGATGCGATGCTATCAAGTCACAAGCCTTGGCGGATTTTATCGCAGATTGAACGGAGATGCCAGATGCTACCCCAATGCCGGAACCAGAATACTGGGTGATGCACTTTGACGGATCAAAGCTACTCAACGGCTTGGGGGCTGGTGTATTGCTACAATCACCAACTGGGGACAAGCTACACTACGTTCTGCAGATCCACTTCGAGGCTACGAACAACATGGCAAGAGTATGAAGCAATCATTCACGGACTACCCGTAGCCAAGGATATTGGCATCAAACGCATAGTTTGCTGTGGAGATTCCGACTTGGTTGCCTAGCAGGTGGCTGGCACCTGGAACGCACGGAACCCTATGACGGCGGCATATCGAGACGAAGTGGACGAGATAGCCAAGAGCTTCTTGGGCTACGAGGTCAAGTATGTACCTAGGGAGCAAAACGAGGCGGCTGATCTGCTGTCAAAGCTTGGATCAGGGTGCAAACAAATTCCGCCTGGAGTTTTCCTAGAGCATCTACGGACACCATCCGTGAAGGGAGCAGACATCGACAACCCGGACAGAGTTGACTCTTTCGTTCACATGGTGACAAAGGTCCCTCCGGCTTGGACAAAACCGTTCATGGAGTATCTCGAACACGGAACTTTGCCCGACGACGAGGTCGAAAGACAACAAATAGTACGTCGAGCAAAGGGCTATACCATAATCAATGGACAACTCTACAAAAGAAGCACTACTGGGGTATACCTTAAGTGTGTTTCCCAGCAAGAAGGTATTGAAATCCTACGCAAAATCCATCTCGGAGATTGCGGGCATCAGGCCGCTCCCCGATCGTTGTTGCTAAAGCTTTCCGGTAAGGATTCTACTGGCTGACCGCGAAGGAGGACGCCGACAAGATGGTTGAGACATGCATGGGATTCTAGTACTATGCCCGACAACCACATGTTCTTGCTGAAGAATTGCGAACAATACCAATAATTTGGCCGTTTGCAGTCTGGGGGCTAGACATGGTTGGTTCGTTGCAGACGGCACCATGTGGGTTTACGCATCTGCTAGTAGCAGTTGATAAATTCACCAAATGGATAGAATCTAAACCCATTAGAAAGCTCGATGGGGCAACTGCCCTTAGGTTTTTCCGGGATCTAGTGGTGAGTTTTGGTCTCCCACATAGCATAATCACCGACAACGGCAGCAACTTATCACTCAAAGAAGTGGAGGCTTATTGTTGGGACAAAGGCATCCGACTTGACCTTGCATTTGTGGCGCATCCATAGTCCAATGGTCAGGTTGAGCGAGCCAATGGATTAATTCTGCAGGGAATCAAGCCACGTCTTGAGGCACCGCTACATAGAGCAGCTGGAGCCTGGGCAGAAGAATTGCCATATGTGTTGTGGAGTTTACGAACTACGCCCAACATATCCACCGGCTACACCCCTTACTTCATGGTATATGGAGCAGAAGCCATCCTTTCTTCCGACATCCTTCATGATGCACCAAGAGTTTCCGCCTATGATGAATATGACGCTGAGGAATCCAGACATCTAGATGTGGACCTTCTTGAGGAGGAGCGCATATTGGCATGCCAAAGATCCACCATCTACCAGCAGAAGCTACGCGGCTACCATAGTCACCGCGTCCGACATCGCTCGTTTAAAGAGGGGGATCTGGTGCTCTGCCTTAAGCAGAAGAAGTCACACAAGTTATCCCCGCCATGGGAAGGACCGTTCATCATAAGCAAGGCGCTACTCAATGGGTCTTACTACCTCGTTGACAATCATGAACTGAAGGATAGACCTAACGAGGATCATAAGCGTAAGCGACGTGACCAGGATGATGACTACCTAGAGCTTGATCGGCCATGGAACATAGCACAACTACGTCCTTTATACACTTAGTATTTTTTATCTATCGTGTACCTCTTATATGATCAATGAAATAAAGCTCTCTGGTTCACTCATATTTCCGAGTCTTTTACCTCCTTTAGTGTTCATTTTTGGATCGTATAAAATCTTTATGCGCAAGTTTTGCAATTGCACTTGTGAAAATTCCGCCTACGGGCATTAGCTTAAGTTTTTTGGTCTACACATTGTTTGTCGTTTTTATGTGGATTCTGGAGTAGTGACTTTTGGCACTTATTGTCGGTGATTTTGTGCTTAGGTTATTGACGGTGCCATTGGGCATCATTACTTGAGAGCGTAGTTCCAACAACGAGTCTTCCGACTCACGAAAAGTCAAGCATAAAAACCAAAGTAATGGATAAACCAGAACTTGCTTAAAAAATATATACATGTTGGAACCAGTTCTTGAGTAGCAGGAAATAACAACCATTGTTTTCCGCCTTAAGTTAACAAGTAGTTTTTTCCGCATAAAAATTCCAGAGGAAACAAATATTACATATTTTTTTCATTCCTCTGGCGCATGCGACTTGGATGAAGCATCATCAGTAGTAGGAGAGTCATCCTCCTCGAAGTCGGCGGTGTTGAGGGGCTCAGAGGAGCTTTGGCTGCCGTCGTCAATGGTCTTCATGGGCACGAAGACGTTAGGGTCGACCAACTCGGCGATTCTGGTGTGAAAACCCGTGAGCGACACCAAGATAGCCTCATGATCTATCTTTTGGCCTTCGTCGTCCATGTCGGGGATACCGGAGGTCACCGTGTCGATGTCGGCATTTTCGTAGGGCGCCTTGACCATTGACAGCGCCATCCTCGAGCCGGCCCGGGTACATGAAGCTTTCTAGCTTATGATACGCTCTGGGGCTCGGCACGGGATCTCCGAGAACTTCGCCACGGAATCCACCGCTTTGATGTTAATCTGGAGGGGCTTGGCTATCTCCTTGGTCTACTTGATGGCGGTATTAATAAAGTTGCCGGCAAGGACCATGCATTCCTTTGGCGGAGGAGGCGACTGGGTCAACCCAATAGGAGCTGCAAATTTCCGACAAAGGAACGCATGCGTTCAATAACACAAAAAGATCAGAGTATATAGCTTACAGAAGTACAAGGCGGAGAATCACATACTAAAGATGCTACTCTCAGCCTGCTGGAGAGTTTCCGCCAGAGAATCCCGTTCTTATCGGAGGATCTTATATGCGTCAAGATTGCGCTGATTAATCACGATATCCTCCTTTTAAACGGTTCATCTCTTCATTGGCGGACTCTTGTAGGAATTTCATGGAGTCCTCATGCATCTTCAGCATATCCTTCCTCTCCTGCTTAAGGATCTTGGTTTTGCTATCCAGCTGCTGAATATGCTTGGATTGCTCCACAATGTCCTTGGCTTTGGAAATGGCTTCTGCAAGTCGGAGAAAGAATGGTACAAAGTGAGTACTCGGAGAATGTTGGCACAATACCAAGTCGGAATACGAAAAATAAAGGAAAAAACAGACGCTTGCTCTTGGTGATTTGTTCCTTCAAGAAGGCAGTTTTACCCTTTTCAGCTTGCAATTCCGCACACATCTTCTGATACTTCTCATTGGCCACGCCCCTCCGAGCATTCTCATTATGTGGAAAGAAAATTTAACGTTGTTTAGTCTGCTTGGAGCATCTAGCCGGATAACTATCCACCTAGAGGCTCGAAGGCTACAGTGAGGGTTTTTAACTTGGCAATGTCCTTGGTCTTTCTTTAAGCATCTAGTCGGAACTAATTCAGTTTTCAACTAGAAGCTTGGGGGCTAAAGTATAAAGTTTTTTTAACTCAGACATCTGCTTATTCTTTCTTTAATCATCTAGTCGGAACTGATTCAGTTACAACTAGAAGCTCGGGGGCTATAGTATCGAAATTTACAAATACCGCGTATGCTACTCTGAAAGCATCTAGTCGAAATAATTCATTCAAACTATATGCTTGGGGGCTACAGTGAGAAGTTTTCTAGCTTAGTCACTCTTAGAGCATTTAGATGCAAAGACCTATGGTTTTACGTCTAAATCCTCGAGGGCTACAGTGGGATACTCATATGGAATGCAAAACGCAAATAAAACTTACAAGTGCGATGATCTTGAGGTTGGTAGCGCTCTCAGCAAGCAACTTGCCAAAGTAAAGGCTGTTTCCTTGCAAGATTTCTACTTGTCGGAGAAGCTCCTCAAGACCGCATGTTGGAGATGTCGGCGATACACCAGGAACCAAAGCGGAGCTACTCGGTATAAGTGCCGGGTAGACTATCTTCGAGAATTCTACGGTTTTCCTAGGTGCGGAGGCGCCGCCTTCGGCAGACGTACCACTCTCCACCACCGCCTTACCGCTACCGATGGCATCCTTAGCCGAGGCTTCATCCATTTGAGTTGTGGTACACTCTTGTGTTTCCTGTTCGCCGAAAATGGCAAGCTCCGCGGAGGCACCTGAGTCCACTTCCATGCCTGAAGGACCAGATACATCTTTTGCCCGTGAGCTTGTCGGAGCAGATGTAGGCTGGACAATGGGAGTAACAGGGGCGATGGCGGGAAATGCGTGGGGAGACACGTCACGATGCAACATATCCTTGATGTTTCTAGTAGCCCCCAAAGCTTTGGAGGTCTTCTTCAAACTGGTAGTGGCCTTCTTCCTGAAACGTGCAAAAAGTATAAGTACAGGAATAAGACAAGCAATGGACAATGTCGGAGAGAAAGAGGCTTACACAAGAGGGGGTGCTTTGGCAAAAGGAATCCCGGTAACTTTTCTTTTATCCGCCTCCAAGGCGGCGGTAGTCTTCTTGGAGGCTCCACCCTCCGTCTTCTTCTTCTTGCCTCCGTCGGCAGCATCAGAGGTGGATCTCTTCCGCTTTCGTGACAGCGGGACATCGTCGTCAGACACGACAATGACTTCCTTCATTTTGGGGTCATATATTTGGATAGCCATGCTATCCTCCTCTAGACTGCTGAGCTGTTAAGTGAAAACCCAAAGTGTTAGATGAGATGGTAATGGCTAGACAGAAGAACTGGAGTATATGTCATACACGGAAAATAAACAGGTACCCTTTGGGCACTTGCCCTCCTCGAACATGTCGTAGGTGATGGTGAAGCCACGCTTCCTATCCTTGTTTGGTATCTACTTTGCTTTACTTGTCCACACTTTGAGGTGCTTTTTACATGTTTTCTGGTACTAACCTATTAACAAGTTGCAACAGAGCCAGATGCCTGTTTTCTGCTGTTTTTGGTTTCAGAAAAGTTAGTAAAGAAATATTCTCGGATTTGGATGGAACAAAGGACAAAGTCAATTACTTTTAGTGGGGACCAAGAAGCCCCCGATGCAGAAACCCTGAGAACCCGATCAAATCTCCATGAAAGCGTCTGTAGCCGCCGCCACCATCGTCCCTAGATCGGGAGGGGGGGTCTGAAGTTCTTCCCGGCACCCTGCTGGAGGATAGATCATCCCGGAGGCCTTCTCTCCAGTATGATGCGTGAGTAGTTCCACCTTGGACTATGGGTCCATGTAGTAGCTAGATGGTTGTATCTCCTCCTTTGTGCTTTCATGTATAGATCTTGTGAGCTCCATTCATGATCAAGATCTAAACTATTTGTAATCATGCATGTTGTGTTTGCGGGGATCCGATGGATATTGAGATTATTATGTTGGTTTGATTAATGGTTTTGTCTTTATGATTCTATCATGTCTGTGTTGTTTGTGATCTTGCATGCTCTCTGTTGTTAGTAGCTATCTTGGCCAAGTAGTTGCTAGTGACTCCAAGAGGGGGTATTTATGCTCGATAGTGGGTTCATGCCTCTAGTTTCCAAGGGAAGTGACAGAAATCTCTTCGGTTGTAGATGTGTTGTTGCTACTAGGGGAAAAAAACGGTCTCTTGTTCATGGAACATGTGGACTGTTTACCTCACACACTTTGCTTAAAGCAGTTGTCTGTTGCTTGCAACTTAATACTGGAGGGGGTTCGGATGATAACCTGAAGGTGGACTTCTAGTCATAGATGCAGTTGGATGGCGGTCTATATATATTGTTGTATTGCCCAATCAACCTCATAGGATCTTTCTGACTAGTAATTGCATTGTTATGCCTTGCGCAGTTCCTGTCAATTGCCTTGGTGTAATTTGTTTACCCTTCATGCCATGTTGTTTATCTAAGGAGAGCACCTCTAGTGAACTATGGACCCCGGTCCAATCTTTACCATTGATACATCTTCCATTGTTACTTGTTTACTTGCTGCAAACCATTACCTTCCACACCATATGTTTAATCCTTTGTTACAACAAACCAGTGAGCTTGACAACCTCACTATTCGTTGGGGCAAAGTCTTGAGTTTGTGTTGTGCAGGTATCCATGTTGCTTGCAACACCTGTGTGACGTTTCCTTCCTCCTTCTGGTTCTATAACCTCGATCTCAACTGAGGGAAGACTTGCTCCTATGCTGCTTCACATCTTGCTCTTGGGGTTTCCAACAGGCTCCACATCAACTGAGCCATCAGTGGGCCACACCTTCCCTAGGCACGGCCCAGGGGCACCCGCGCCTAGGGGGGTGTGGGGCCCCTATGGCCCAGCTACGCCTCCCCTATTGGCTTCCTTCGTCTTCTGGGAATATATGATTTTCCAATATTTTTTTGGTATTTTTCTATTCTTCGCGAAATTGCATCAAAACACCTCCTTTTCCATCAGAATCCAGACTCCGGCAGTCCATCCTCCAAGAATCATCCAACATGCAAAAACAGAGGAAAAGACATAAGTAATACCTCATAATAAGACATATATTAATGAATAGAGACAAATTATGGTATAGAATGGTGATGCAAATTGGACGTATCAACTCCCCCCACGCTTAGACTTTCTCTTGTCCCCAAGCAAAAACTGAACTCAATAAAATGTCCACAGGTTTATGGAGTGAAGTGTCCATAAAAGAATACGGATAAGAAGCATCACACTTACCATTACACAACTCATAGAAAAAAGCAACTCACCATTATATAACTTAGCTTGCAACAAGTATATGAGTCACAATATAGATGCATAAAGATAAATCATAATTGAAATTGGCAAACTTTGTTCTTGGTCAGAGAACAACTGCCAAACAATTTCAAAAATATCTTTTTGTAGAAGTCTTCAAAACAGGAGCACTCTTTGCTCAAAAAGGTTTTTCACAATAAAGGCTTTCAAAGTAATACTCAATAGATAAGAGTTTTGTTTAAACAAGGAAGATAAAGAACATGATTGAATAAATCACCATATGAATGCTTGAAACACAACAACTCAAATGCTTGCTGGAGATAGAGAGGAAGTAGGTTTACTGACTCAACTTAGAGAATAGGAGAAAGGTCCCTTCATAGAGGGAAGCAGGGATTACAAGTCATAAAGAGGTTCCAAAAGATTATGGTACTTACTAGCTTTGAGCCCTCATTGCCCCTATCATAGGCATCTTGAGATTGTTAAGGTTAAAGTGAACAAGGATGGAGTATATGCTTGAATAAATATAAGTTGGCAATCTCATGTCCCTTTAGTACGAGGGCCGCTCCTCATGCTACTCAACTTTGGTCACCGGTAAGTTCTTGTCATTGTAAGTACATGTGTATCATAAAGAACCTCCAACGGGGTACCCCTTGCACATGGTACAGGAGCTATCCCATAACCAAAATGACAAGGCAAGCAAACAATGAGCATCTCAGCAATCTTTTTATTTACTATGTGCATAGCTTTTTATTGAGGATGCTTCACAGAATGCTCATTATGGTGATGCTGCAAGTTTCCACCATGATTAGGCATGGCTTAGGCTAGCGGCCCAGGCGTTTCTATAACACACATACATCACTCCATGGACTTACAAGTTCCCTCTTCATTTCACACCGATGACATCCGCAAACAAAAGAGCATGATATCAACCATGTACAACGTACATGTGAAATGTTGAAAGTGTTCCCCGTGATAGCACGGTTCTGCTAATTCCAACATATAGGTGCAAGCATATACAACTTCGATGACACAATGGTTCAAGTCTATTAGGGGCAAGAAAAATAAGGTGTGCCATCAAGTTCATGAGAGCTTTACTAACTAGTTTTCACATAACAAAATACTTTTTAATTTGAAAGATAGATGAAGCTTAAGAATTTGCTTGGAATAGCAATAATGCTAATAGGTAGATATAGTGGACACAAATGTCATAGGTTTTGGTTCAAAGGGTTTGGAAGCATGACAAGTAAACCTTCTCAAAATAGGTTTTTGGCTAGCAAGACTGGATAGCAAGCAAAAGAGTTGAAAGAAACAAGCAAACCTACAAGTGATAAAGCCAAACATGCAATCTTCCTTGAAGGCACAAAAAGATCTTAAATAAAGAATACTAAGATTATGAGCCTATTAAGAAAGAAAACAAAATGATACAAAATACATATAAGCTTTTTCTCTTTTCCTTTCATATCTTAAAAAGTGTTGCTACTGACTAGAGCTCGGTTTGCCAAAACCAATTTAGATTTACTTGATGATCCCAAAGTGATTCTAATACTGATCAACAAGATCCATCATATAATAGAGATTGCAAACTAAAATAAGATTGCAAAAAGTAAAAGATGAGACTTCTCATTAATATTCCATAAAGGCACTCACACCAAGGGATACATAGATAATCAACTAAAGGAGAGATACTTCCACATGCAAACCAAACTATAAGATAACTTTTCTACCAAAGATATGAATCCACTAAAAAGGTAAAAGATAAAAGATAATGATGGTGATACCGCGACACTCCCCCCAAGCTTGGAACAAGCCAAGGGGATGCCAAACCTGATGATGAATTACTCCTTCAGTGGTGGTCGTGTTCCCTTGTTTAGGGTCAGAAAATCCTCCAGCATCTTATGAAGCCTATTATTCTCCTCTTGAAGCATATCCACCTTCATCCTCAAAGCACGGTACCTATCGCAAAACTCGTCAGTGGTTCGAAGGGCTTCCACTACCTCAGGGTAGGCTCTAAATTCTGGAACGGAGGCTATGATCCCCTGCATGTTACGAGAAAAAGCACTTCCAGTGTTAATTGCTCCTACAAAAGTAGGTTTCCTTTCCCTTGTCCCTACGGCGGTTTGTTCTTACAACTTTATCTCCTCCACGGGCTCCTTGCCTTTGTCATTGGCGGAGACCATGGTGCTGTAAACTTGAGAGGATTTCCTGACAGAAACAGATCGAAACAAAAACACGATGCACGAACCTCGGGGGATCCGGGGTTATATATTACGAAGTTTCAATGCATAAGGAAGGTACTGGTACGAAAACGAGGTGGAGGCGGAGCTCGAGGAGTCACACCCCCTCCAGGCGCGACCACTAGGGCCCGCGCCTGGGGTGGGTTTGGCCACCCCGGCTCCTCCTCTATTCCGTCTTGTAACTTTCATTATATATTAAAAACATAAAAAATATAAAAATATTAGGCTTTCACGAACCTTCTGTTTTCACCACTTTTACCTATTCAAAGACGAACTCTGCAGACTCCTTTTCTCCTTCTCCTGGAAATTCCTTTTCTCACAAGGCAATACACAAACTTCAATGGCAACATTAGTTTAAGCAAAAACAATAAACCTTTAGGGTCACACTTCAACTGAAATCCATCAAAACAAAAGCTTCTGAAAGAGGCAAATGCAAATGATGGCAGAAATCTATCAAAACAGACCAGCAGGTAAAGACTTATATTTTCGAAAACCTTATGTTGCTCAAATCAAAAAGTGCAGAACAAATGGAAGTTGGGAAACAACTTGGAGAACAAGCACAAACAAATACAGCTCCATCCGAAGTACTGAGCTCCCTCACGAATTTTTACAATACGGCACAAAAATCTATCCCAGGACAACCACTTTTCACAACTCCTCCAGTTCTCAGAAGTAGTTGAACTTGACACAAAAACCAAAACAAAAAGGATAAGGAGCGTTATTACAGAGGTAATAACTTCCAAGACTTGACAAAACTCTTGGGTTATCTCCCAACAAGTACTTTTCTTTTAATGCCTTTAAGTTAGGCTTGAAACTTCCAAAGATGCTCACATAGGAGATAAATATTTGAAGTGAAAGAGAGCATCAAGAAGCAAATAGCCAACACATTTGAGTCTAACCCACTTCCTATGCATGGGGGTATCATGAGAAAACGAATTGTTGAAACAAAAAGCCACTAGCATAGGATGACAAAACAGATGCAACTTCAAAGCTTTCAACATAAAACGGGGAAACTTAACATTATTGAGATGCATAAAACCATGTTTCCCTCTCTCCTAATAACTTTCAGTAGCACTTTGAATAAAGTTGACAATATAATGGTCACTGGCAACAACTTTATCATCAGAATAAGCATACTTACAGTCATCAAAAAGAGGTCCAAGATCATAAACTGGATCAGAAGCAAGTTGTTCCATCCTGAAATCTTTATTAGGCAAGCTATTTTCTCAAGGAGCTTTAGCAAATTTGGAAAAGTTAAACTCATAAGAATCTCCATCAAACTTAGTTAAAACTTTTTCCTTCTTATAATCTATAATATCTCCACAAGTGTTCAAGAATGGTCTACCAAACATGATAGGGCAAGTTTTACTAGCTGCTGAATTAAGCACTAGAAAATCAGCAGGATACTTAATCTTACCGCAGAGAATGTCCACATCTCTTACAATACCAATAGGGCAAATAGTCTCCTTATTAGCAAGGTGAATAACCACATCAATGTCCTCAAGCTCACAAGGAACAATCTCATGCATAATTTCCCTGTGAAGATCATAAGGAATAACACTAGAACTAGCACCAATATCACATAAACCATAGTAGCAATGATCACCAATTTTAACAGAAAGCACATGAACACTAGATTTTGTAGCTTTACTAGTATGAGCGATAATATTAGAAGCGTCTTCACAGAAGACAATGTGCTCAACCTCTATATTTCTAGTGACAGGGTCTTTCACAATAGCTACCACATGTTCAATATTCAATTGCTCATCGGGCTCCACAATTTTCTTTGTACCCTTGTTATCTGCACTAATCATCATAGAATACTCCTTTACCCTAGTTGGGAAAGGTATTTTCTCAACATAGGGTTCATGCACAATATTATTAGTAGTACAAACTTCAGTACTTCTAACAGGAACATGACTGACAACATCTTTATAAGGAGCATGGTACTTATTCCACTTCTTCTTGGGAATTTATATGTAAGAGGCAAAGGCCTTAAAACAGTTGGCAATAATTTGGGAATCAAGACCAAACTCGTTGCTAATATCACGGAAGTCATCAGTTCCCATAAAAGATTTAATGCATTCATAATCATAGTTTATACCTGACTTTCTTCCTTTGTCATTCTCCCAAGGTTCATCGTTCTCTTGAATACGGTCTAGGAGATCCCATTTAGCTTCTTCCTTCATACGTGTGAATGATCTAGCACAATAAGCATCTAGCAAATCCTTATCATGAAGAGAAAGCCTAGCATAAAAGTTATTGATAATAATATTGTTAGGGAGTTCATGAATAGGACATTTAAGCATTAGTAACTTCAATCTCCCCCAAGCTTGATCTGTAATCTCTCCATCACGAGGCCAAAAGTTATATATCAGATTTCTATCCTTATAAATCTCACTGGGAGGATAGAATTTAGAATAGAAGAGAGATGCCGTTTCCTCCCATTCCATGGATTGTCCATTCTTCAGCAGCTTATACCATTATTCAGCTCTCCCTTTCAGGGATATGGAGAGTAACTTCTTCTTCACCTGTTCAGTTGTGATACCTGCACACTTAAAAAACCCGCATAATTCATGGATAAAAAGCAAATGATCACCAGGATGGACAGTTCCATCCCCTAAATAATAATTACCCATAACACGATCAACAACACTTGTAGGTATCTTAAAAGGATCTATCTCAACAGGTGGTGGCTCATCTACTACCCTAACAGTAGTAGTTTTCCCAAACAGAAAACCAAGTGGGTTATCCATATTGGAAACAAAATAATAAACATAAACAAAAGCAATACTCACAGTAGAAGTTTCCTTTACCAGTTCCACTCTTCAATAGCGCTTCACTCCCCGACAACGACGCCAGAAAATATTCTTGATGACCCACAAGTATGGGGGGTGTATCGCAGTACTTTTAATAAATAGGAGTGTCGATCCCAACGAGGAGCAGAAGGTGTTGACTAATGGTATGGAGCAGGAACTCTCTGTAAATACTTAGCAAACGGATTTTTAGTGGTTTTCTGATAAAGCAACAAAACAAGGTGCAAGTAATAAAGACAACGAGCAAGTGGACCAATCCTTTCTTATCAAAGGACAAGCCGGTTGAAATACTTATAAGGACCAAACATTCTCAAGCACACATGGGAATTCTGTCAAGTTCTTTCACTTCAAATAGCTGAGTACTCTTCTTTGGTGTTGTAAGTGTTGTGTGGGTGAACCTGTGCTAACATACCAACATTACTTGGACTAATACATACTTGTGATTAAACCCCCTGCAAGCATCCGCAACTACAGGAAAGTAATTAAGATATAAATCTAACCACAGCCTTAAACTCTAAGATCCTAGGCTCCCTTGTGCGAAGCTGTCCTAACGGGGGTTTAGGTTTTTGTCACTCCGGCAACCCCATAATTAGTAGCCAAATACACAATGCATTCCCCTAGGCCCATAAATGGTGAAGTATCATGTAGTCGACGTTCACATGACACCACCAGAAGAATAACACCACAACTTAAATACTAAACCATTGAATAATAATTCAACACAAATCCACTACTAACAACATGACTTCTTCCATATCCTCAAGAACTAAACGAACTAATCACGAGACATCATATGGATCAAGATTAAATATGATATGGTAATGGATAACAATCTGAACATAAACAATAATCCAATGGTTCCACTCACAAGCATCAACTACAATAGTAATCAACACCGGGAAAGTTTCCCCTAATGAACTAAGCAAGTATCCAACACGATTGTTACAGCGGGATGGAGTAATGATGATGGTGCTGGTGGATATGATGGTGTGGATGATGATGATCCCGATGAAGCCTAGCTTGACGATGGTGTTGATGGTGACGATCTCCCCTCTCCGGGAAGGGATTTCCTCGGAAGAAATTTGTCTGCCGGAGAGCTCTTTCTCTCTTGGTGTTTTCCGCCCCGCAGAGGCGGCGGAAATATATCTATGGTCGCTTCCCTGGTATTAGGGTTCCGAGAGGATGATATAGGCGAGAGGGTAGAGTCGGGAGTTGGCCAGGTGTGCCACACCTTCCCTAGGCACGGCCTAGGGGCGACCCGCGCCTAGGGGGTGGGGGACGGCCTGTGGCCCAGCTACGCTTTCCCTTCTGGCTTCCTTCGTCTTCTAGGAAAATATGATTTTCCAATATTTTTCTGATCTTCACGAAATTGCATCAAAACACCTCCTTTTTTATCAGAATCCAGACTCCGGCAGTCCATAATCCAAGAATCATCCAACATGCAAAAACAGAGGAAAAGACATAAGTAATACCTCATAATAAGACATATATCAATGAATAAAGGCAAATTATGGTATAGAATGGTGATGCAAATTGGACGTATCACTTGACTCGGCCAACATATAAGATATGTCAGTGCAGTATCTACTATGCTTTATACTTGAAGATGTGAGCTTGGCCGAGTCATACTGGGCGAGGCTGATTCATAGGGAAGCTTGATCGAGAAGGAAAGAACGAGCCCCGAAGTCAACACTGCGCCCTGTATCTCCCACAGGAATCTGTACAGTGCCAAGCACTACAGACAAGAGTCAGAGGGATAGAGGGGTAGAAGAGGCGTCACGGAGGTGACAAGTCCCAGAGTCCAACGCTCACATGTCGTGGGCTCTGGGTTATTGCCATCTATAGAAGGGCGACAGGGAAATAGGCGCACCGAATTACCCCTTTGGGACAAGCATATTCAAGGAATATGCTGTCCATGTCATCTCTAATGTAACCTGGCCACCCCTTTATAAGGTGAGCCAGGGCCTCCTAGTAGGGGGATCGATTCACTTCTCACTGAGAGCTTGCTAGAGAGTTTCTTCCCCTCTCTGATACAGCTCAAGGAGCAAGTGCAGCCATTGTTGATCAAAGTAAATATTGAGATTGTGCTCTTCGTGTGTAGAAACAATTTCATCATCCCTCCTTGGATCCCACTAGTGCACATTGGTCCCAACTTAAGCCTACCCATGGCATCTTCCGTGCCACCATCACGACAGTGGTTGAGGATGGGGGCGCGGCAACGCAGCGACTGGGTGGTGGTGTGGCTCCCGTGGCTGCGTGGGTGGCAAGGGAAACACCGGCATGCAAAAGTCGGGGACGACAGCCTTGGATTGTGGAGGCCTCCCTCATCTCCGGCGAGGCACGGGAGGCGTGGCGTCGTTGGGGGATTGGCTGAAACCGTGAAGGCCGAAGCGGCGGCTCTGGATCAAGGTGGTGGAGATGTTCTGCCTTGTCCGCATGGGCGGCAGGGCATGACTCTGGTGGCGGGGGCGTCAGCTCTTTCGCTGGTGGTCGTGCACGCTGGGAGGCTTGGACCGTCTTCATGACAGTTCCTTGGAGGAGGTGGTTGGGGTCTCCGGATGAAAGTATTGCCCGACTAGTTCGGTGCCGACAATGGTGGCGCCCGAGGGCATCGTTTTTACCTCTTGAGGGCGTTGTCGAGGAGACCCGACACCTCTCCGTTCCACCATTCTAGGGTGAAAGCCCAAATTTGGCTTGCCAGATTCAATGACGACGGCGTCTTGGACGTCGTTACCTCCTTGGAGGCGTCTTATTTCGCGGTGTGGGCCGCCGATCTTGGTTTTGCTGGTCTTGCCGATCGAGTGGTCGCCTTCGGGTTCATTCGGCGTGCGAGTTCCGCTGGCGTGTTCTCCGCGTCCCGCCTCTCGCCATGAAGATTGGGAGTCCTAGCCGTTCTCCTTTGGCTCTGACTTTCTCCCCGGGGATGTGGACCAGGCTTTTCGTGGTGCTCGTCGTTGCCATTGTGCTGGTGTCATTCGACAGAGCTCCAGCCCTAGTCTTGCTAGGTAGTGTGGCCTTATGGGGTTTCTGTCATTTTTTCCTGAAAACCAGGCCGTTTTGGGGTCTTTTTCTTGTCCGGTTCCCTTTTAACCGGGTCACGGACACGTGTGTATATACGCCTGTATCGGGTTTTCGCCAGTTTTCCTTCCAAAATGGTCAAATGGCCGTCTCTCTTCTTCTATATGAAAAGATAGAGCTTCTGTTGGTTGCTCCAAAAAAAAATGTAAACATCTTATAGAAAATGAGTTCAAGTATAATCTATTCTTAGATAGGATATTTTAGGTAGCAGTAGTCTATCTACTAATTTAAGTTGAGGTAGGTTGGTTAGCTTAAATTTCCGTTCACCTTTTTTAGACTATTTTAGCCCCAGTGTTTGGAAACAATTACCCACCATTGCCACTCCCAAGTGGAAAAAAACGATTCAAAAATAAAAACAGTTGTGGCTCTCTCCTTGGACTTCCTCGCTGATTCCCCTTATTGTGTGTGCGTGTGCGCCGCCATGAACCGAGGACGCCAACGAGCAACGGACTGACGCTGCCGCTATGTGTCCATGTACGCCGACGAATAACGGGCTGGAGCCGCCGCCACCGCGCCGGAGGGCGGCGGGATGCACCTCGTCTTATTTCGTCGTACCGGCCCCCGCGACGGGAGGTCTCGCCCAGAGCCGGCTTGGATTATGCGCTCTCAACTGGGGTCGTGCACCGTCAGTGATGGACAGAACGGTATTTCACCATCTGGTCGCAGAGTTCGTCGACTTCTGTAGGCTGTCCTCTGGTCATGTTCTGTCTGCTTGCAGGAAGGTGAAACCACATGTCATCTCTCACCACGTGTCGAGTTAAGCATTAGCAAGCACTGCAGTAGCAACCAAGAACACCAATGTTTAGAAACTTATTTTTGCTAGCCTAGCTACTGAACATCAAGATAGTGTCAGCCTGGTAGATTTATTTTCAGAGCCTCCCAGAACGACCTTGTGAAAACTCCGCTGTAGACTGACAAACAAAACGGATTCAGCATGAGTTATCTCCGAACCATCAAATATGTTGTATCTAAATTTCAGAGTATGCGTCGGGTATCCATCCAACGATGAAGTCGGGGCGGTCTTCTCTCCGGCGGCAAGGACGGGCATGCAGGGGAGCCGGTCAGTTATGGAAGGCGGGGCACGTTGGGATGCCGGAAGATGGCGTGGCCTTGTAAGGGTGCTTGCCGGCAGCAGGGTTCCTTGGTGTGGATCGGCGGCGATAACTGCGTGGCCACTGCCTGCATATTTCTCAGATGATGGAGGCCGTTTCTCACCTTATGTGCTACACCACCATGACTCGATTCAGCCATCTGCTCACCCCGTGCGTGTTTTAAAGGCAAGTTTGGCGGTCATGTAGTTACTTCCAAAGCACAAAAGCTTGTGTTTTAGTACCAGCGGCAGATCGAGATTGGTAATATAGGGGAATATGGGATTTCTCTGCTCTTACTACCCCTTGATTCTTCCATTCAGGAGCAGCTGATTCGGGTCACAGACCATGCCGCCGCCATCCAGACCTTCGTAGCGGGCCACAGCCCACAGCACTGTACCTTATGAATTATGATGCCTTTGGCTTTGCTTAATAGTTTTTTGTCTACAAATCGAGATGCCGCTACAACGAAGTCGACCGACCAAGAAAAACACACGGAGATAGAGATAACCGATTTTTTTTAATTGAATAAAGGAAATGCAGTTGCTAGAAATTGACGCTACAACATGTGGTCCATCAGCAATTGTCTATTATTTGACTATACATGTCAATGATAGTATGTGCATGCCAACTACAGAGAGGAGAGTGTACACAATTATCTTAAGATTCTGATTTCATCGTGCAACTTAAAAACATACTCCCTCCGTCCTAAAAAAGATGTCTCAAATTTATTTGAATTTGGATATATCTATATACTAGATACGTTCAAGTTTAGACAAATTTGAGACATCCTTTTTAAGACGGAGGAAGTAGTATTTATATTATTTTTCACATGGATACAAAGAACTAGGAGCAAATGAACGGAAACATGACGAAGCCAAAGGCAAGAAATAGCAAAGTGTAATGCATTATTCTTATTAAAAGGAATAAACCTGTTTAGAAGTATGATACCATTGCATTATTAAAAATATTAGTGTATCTATCTAAAAAATTAAAAGACTACGACAACCAACGGAACTTTGAAACCGCATGGCAATGCCCGGGAATGCGCAAAGAAAGATGTTTAGGATACATTCGGCATAATAGAAAAGATATATCTAGGATGGTTTAAATAACAATTGGTCGTGTCGTTGATAAATTAATAGACCATGATAACACATGGACTTTACGGCGCCATGTTATATCTGTGTTGACTATTGAAGGGATTGTCTAGAAAACAGTCGACTGGGAATTTGATATGACTCATTCGATGGTGTGATGCTTTGTGGGTCCTTGGTGCATCGCAAACCACCTCGCTAATCAAGAAGTGTGCTATGCATCGATCCATTGAAACATCGATTGAGGCATAAAGACAGAAAAGTAGGCAACTGAGGTATAGCAAATTTGAATATGAAAACTATACTTTCTTCCACTGTTATCATGTTTAATTGTATCTTTTTTAAATATAAGTCGTAGCAACGCACGGGCATTCAGCTAGTATACATATAAACTAGTACCAGGAGGCGGGCTAAATGAGTTCATAGTTCTTGCAGGTTAACGCTGCCATCGCTAACGTTCCCATCGCCCCCAAGGTCCCAAAAATCCACCTCATGTAGACTTTCTCCGAGACCTGGTGTACCGCGCCTATTGTCAGCGCGGCCATCGATGCGCTGGCCACGATCCTCATGGCAGGCTTGGCCATCTTCGTTGATGTGATCCCGATGCATGCAAGAATAAGAACAATCCCAAGCCCAGTGTAAAGGAACACCTTGATGAGCTCAGGACACTCCCCCTTCGTCATATCACGCAAGACGTCAAAGCATAAGGGCACGAGACTGCCGACAAGTGATTGCACAATTCGTTGATCCGGATTGTCATTCGCGCCATCCTGGAAGAATTAAGAATTAAGGGAGAATAATTAAGTTAGGTAGGGTAATTCGGAGATCATGATATCTAGGTTCCTTGATGCGGAGACCACATATTCCATCTCTTAAGAATTAAGATCAGAAGTTTCTCCGTAAAAATATGGACACGCCAAAACGCTTGGGAGACAGATTGACACACACTGACACACACCACCCTCTTTCCTGTCAGCATAATCAAGGAATTTGTTACTCCCTCTGATCCATATTAGTTGACTCAAGTTTGTCTAGATTTGGATGAATCTAGACACTATTTAGTATATAGGTTCATCCAAATTTTGATAAATCCAAGTCAACTAATATGGGTCGGAGGGAGTATGACATTTGAGGCAAAAAAAAGTTCATTTATCCTATATATGTGTGTGTTTGGTAGAGTGCATTATCTTGGATATCATGTCCTGTTACCACTTCAAGGTCATTTGTTAGGTTGGTTGACGTACCATCTAGGCAACTCCACCTCATCCTAAAATGGGGGGCACTCAGCCATTCTTGGCAGGAACCGTCGACAAAGCGAGCTTCGCCCTACTCAGCTATATGCTCATTATAACCCCTGTGCTTTGCCCGCTAAGATTACCATTCGCCTCCCAACCACCTTTGTTCTTTAATTACCTCATGGAAACGAGAACGAAGCTGCGCTAATGATCTGACGAAACTAATCCCTGGAGTGTACATTTTTTGCTTTTGTTATGTCTCATGCATAATTGTGGTGGTACTTCCTTCGTTTCAAAATATAAGGTGTTTTAGCTTTATAAAGCAAATATATCTATACTTCTTTTAGTACTCCCTCCGTCACGGTTTTGAGGGCGTTTTAGAGAGATTATTCAAACCTAGGTAGGTGTTGATTGGGCCAAATTTATGTCCAAAACATGCTTCCATTAATTATTCGGCGCTCTATTAAACGTAATTAATCAATGGAAACAAGAAATTTAGGCGCATGCATTGGTGGAGTTACATGCAAGAATTAATTCATTGGCTGCATGGAGTAAAAAAAGAGGAGGAAAAAGAGGCATTAATTATATAATTAAGTCTAACGCGCCTAGGAGAAGTGGAGTTTTGAAAACACATGACTTTTGTAAGACGCCCTCCAAATCATGAAAGAGGGAGTATCTAGGTTCACTTAACTTTAAGATAAATCTACACACTAAAAGAAATTTAGATTTTTTTTACAAATCTAAAACATCTTATATTTTAAAACGGAATGGATACACTCGCCACCTCAGGAAGATGTTACCAGCTCTATCACACATATACAAGCTACTATGGAAATTCTGAGCTGAGCTAGCATATCTCAATAATTAAATGCTATTAAACAATGGCACGACTCAACATGTCTCAATGGTCTGGGGTGGGGGGTTGGGGGTCAACATGTATGTGAGAACACAACCATACCATGGTGAGAAAGGCTACAAACACAACCCAACAGGTGGCCATGGTGGGAGTATCATACAATTTATCATGTAATTCATGCATGCAAAAAAATTATGTGACACACTAATTAATAACAAGAAAGATAATAATAGTACTATCAGAGCAAGTTTAATAGTATAGCCGACTGCTGGTTATAAGACACGGTTAGGTTATCTATAGCTACTATAGCTAACATGTATAATAACTAGTTACAATAATGTGCTACTTTATTAACATATGGTCCACCTTCTAATCTCACAAAGTGTCTAGAAGAATGTGCAAGAGCCGGTTGTTCTTGCATAAGAGCCCACTTTCTTTCTCTCTCCTATTTTCTCTGTCAACTCAACACAAATATATATAGTATTTTAGGTCTTATAGCTAGCCTACTCACCCTTATTGGACTACATGCTGGCCCTTTAAACCGGTATGGAGGGAGTATGACACACTGCTACATAATAATCCACATCCACCTATTTTATTTATTAGCGTGTTGGCGTTGTCTTCAACTTGAAACCACTTGATTCTGATATTATATTGAATTGATGCACCACACAGTTCGCCCAAAAATCCAAACTAATGGAAAAATGTTGGTTATATTCAACACCAGCCACTAGGCCACCCAATCTATTTACTCCCACCATCTCAGTTTATTAGTCTTGCACTTATATCTAGATTGTTAATTTGAAACATATAAAATAAGTTATATAATACAAAATTATACCATTAATAATAAAAAAAATTAATATATACCTCATATTAAGTTGGTCAAATTGCTGATCTAGATAGACATGCAAGTCTAATAAACTGAGACGTATGGAGTACTTACAGACAAACCCTACCAATACTACTACCTCCACTCCGGTTTATTAGACAAATACGTACTCTAAGTAAATAATTTGACCGTAAATTTGTTCAACAATATATGAATCATATGTCACAAAAATTATATCATTAAAAGCGTATTTTGAATATGAAGCTAATGGTATAATTTTTGTTAAGTATAATTTATATTTTATTGATCAAATTTACGAAACTATTTTCTCAAAGTACGTATTTGGAGGTGGTAGTAGTAGTAGTAGTAGTAGTAGTAGTAGTAGTAGTAGTAGTAGCCATTGAAGACAATAAATTTAAACCTCGTTGCTAAATAAGGAAGTTGAATTAACACAGCTATTTATTGTTTTGTAACAAATAAAATAAAAAATATGTCAGGAACTTGCTTCATTTTAGCATCTAGAAGACTAGTGAGGTGTTGGGGTTTGCTGATATGCATGTCTGAAAACGAGATCATGGCATGTATATATACGGAGTAGTACTTACGTTTGTTCTAGGAGCAGCTGCCGCCGAACTTTGACCACTTTGCTGCGGGTCGGCATCGTCATCCACGTCAATAGAGTAATAGTGGCCACCCGCTTCATCAACGCCCCGAGCTTCAGAGCCGCCGGTTGAAGCGGCGGAACGGAGCGGCCGTAGCGTGTCATGAATCCAATGAGCTCGACGATCAGGTCCTCCGCGTACAACGGTAGAGCCGGGACGAGCTACTTCTAACGCTAACATGTAAGCACGGTGCTCACGCTCATGTCCTTGTATTTCCACTTGTTCTGCAGCTTCCAACGTTTCTATAATCTGCAGGATTGTTTCGGCATTTTGGAAATGGAGGATTGTTTGGGCTGGACGAATGTGACTGTCATAGTTGCGATGTCTTGTCCTTATCCTTCTCCATAGATCTTCGTCAAAGAAACTTGCACTCATGATGATGCGACTTCTCATAGTGGCACAAAAAAGTGAACTGAAATTTTCTGGGTGGTGGTCGACGGTGTCGTATGAGGCGAGCGTGGCGGCTTGACTTGGTGCCTGCAACTTAAACAGTCAATAGATCAGTTCATCTTGATTCTCAAATCATCTCATGAATGAAAACAATCACATCGAAACTACAAAAACACAAACATACTTTACGCGGGAATAATTCCATTAAGAAGCGCAAGAATCTTTATAATTTCGCTCTAATTAGGTCTTTTTTTTTTGAGAATTCTTTCGCTCTAATTAGGTGTGCATTGGCGGTCTCTTCACGGTGCAATTGTGCAATTGCTAGCCCAACTGGCCTGTAGTATCGTCTGGACCATCCATTGTATGGGTATTATTATGGACAACTAGTGAAAATGGTGCTGCCCCTGTGGTGTTAATTCACTTGTAGACATGGCTCGACATGATTTTTTGAAAGTTGTTAGACGTTAGCCAACACACACAATATAAGAGAAGTAGTAGATATGCTGACACTTGTACAATCTAAAAGAAGTACTCCAGTATATATATTTAACTAGCGACGTCACGGTATAAGATAAGTAGTAGATATAGTCACACTTGTACAATATAAAAAAAGTAGATAAGTCCTATAAATTTAGTCAAAAGGCAAACAATGCAAAGTTTGATTAAGTTTATAAAAAACTATCACTAACTATGATAATATATAGTTATGGTACAAAAATATATTTCATAATGTATCTAATAAGATTGATTTGACCATGTAGAGGTTTATAGTTTTTTTCTAAAAGTTAGGTCAAACTTTGCAATGTTTGACTTTTGACTAAATTTATAGGCCTTATTATAAGGAACGAAGGGAGTAGTATGTGTATTTTCTGATGCATATAGTAACAAATAAAATTTACTTGCAGAATGACGCAACGTCAAAGAGTGACAACACATAAACTACTTAGAAAAATTACGGCTAGAAAATTGTCAAAGAATTGCGGTCTAATGGAGAATTTATCGTAGAAGGAAAATAATCGTTGCACGACTATTCATGTTGGTCTGGGAAATTATAGTTCATGTTAATCACTGTTGAGTAATGACTGCCGAGGAATTATAGTCTAAGATGTAGATATGTATCAAAAAAATTGCCGTAAAAAATACCAAAGCATGAAACTGCGAAAAAATCAACTGCAAAATATACCACGGTGAGCAACGCAGAGGACTATTTTTCATAGTTTTTCTATATGTTTGATTGAAGTCTAACGGTCAAACCAGTGCACGGCACTATTTAACACTGTTCTTATCAACTATGCCACAAACGTGGAGCACGGAGAAAGCTAGGATTCATCCGTCTTTCATATATGTAGTGTATATATATATGCACGACACTGTTTAACATTGTTCTTATGAACTGTGCCACAAACGTGGAGCACGGAGGAAGCGAGGATTCGTCCTGTCTTTCATACATGTAGTATTCACTTCTTCGTATCTAACAGATTCAGACTGTGGTAGCAGTGTAGCACTCACTACAGGAACATGTCGACGGCCAGAAACTGCGCCGATGGCTATTTGTCAATCCGGCCGTCGTCCCAGGTTTACCGTCGACGTATGATGAGATAGGCCGATGGAAACCATCGACGTAACCGGGTCGTAATGGCGAAGCGGCGCCGTCAACCTACGCCGAGGGCCCGTCGACTCAGCTTAGCTGTTTTCCCTTTTTGTCACATTAATCCTAGAAAAATCATAACTAAATCATTCTAATTAAAAATACAAATAATATATTAAAATTTGTATAAAAATAAGATCTATCTATATAAAATCAAATATTATACATTTATGTTGAATAAAAACCAAATAAAACATTACATATACTTTCGTATAACACAGTCAAAAATAGGGTGTTTTGTGAAGCAACCATCAAATAAAAGTTTCAAAATGGTACCACTCCATTTTAAAAAAATACTAGGCCACCTTGCATCGATAATGTCCCAACCGGGATATCTTAAACCTTTTCGTCTACCCCTCGTGAAAAAGATAAATTCCTACCAAATCGATAGAAAGTGGATCAGATTTGAATTACAAGTACATAATTCTGATATTCATGTTTTTTGAAAAAAATATTTTTAGGTTCACAAATTATGCTATTTCATCAGAGATCCACTGCAAGTTTAGCGAGGCTTAGCCCCGACTCAGAATCTTCATGCCCACTGTTTTGACCATAGTTTAAAACGGATATAAGAAATTTAAAAACGATTTGAACGATGTAAAACCTCTATGTGGTGTTATATTATGAGATATAGTTGCATGGAAAAATATCAAACTTGGAATATTCCAAATATCTCAAAGAAACCTTCTCAAAAATGAGTTATCACGTCCGAGATTTCATGGTTTTAGGACAAAACGACCAATGTTATGGTTAGAATCATAGCATAGTTTATGATAATGTGTCTATATTTTATACACATGTGCATTTTAGGATGAAGAACAATATTTTAGGAGGACGTTTTCCTTTTCATCGCATCAAAAGCCCATTTTCCGAGTTTCAAAAACGGGGTGTTTTGTTAAGCAACCACCAAATGAAAGTTTCAAAATAGTATCACCCTATTTTTGGAAAATATTAGGCCACCTTGCATGAACGGTGTCCCAACCAGGATATCTTAAAAAAATTTGTCCACGCCTCATAAAAAAGACAAATTCCTACCAAATTATGTTTAAAATATGCTATTTCATCAGAGATCCACAACAAGTTTAGAGAGGGTCAGCCCTGATCTAAGGATTTTTTAGAATCCTCAAAGGATTTTTTTATATGATTTTTTTGAAGATTTGAACACTATTAAATAAATTTTATTTAGAAAACTTTACAGTATACTATTAAAAAGATACGATGCATGATTATAAAATTTATACGTATGTCATGTTTGTATTCTTCTCATCTTTCTGATTGATTTAGACATATTATTTGTCGAATTTCGATTTACAGATTTAAAGATATAAATTATTCTATATTAAATAGAAAAAGGCAAAACAAAATTCATTTTATTGTTATTTTGAATTTAAGATTATGATTACTTATTCATTTTTGTTTACTTAAATAATTGTTTAAATTTTTAAAAATATAGGCGTGTGACACCATGGACCAAGGAATAATATGACTGATATGGCAATATTATCAACAAGGTCTAATATATTTATCGAAATCTCATCCGGAAGGAACGAAAAATTTAAGCGTGTTGGGGTTGGAGTAGTGTGAGGATGGGTGACCGACCCCAGAGATTAAGCGTACTTAGAGTTAAAAAAATATGCATGTGAGATTAACGAGTCAAACAATTCAAAAAAGTAAACTTAAAAAAAAACTAGGCCAAGGTCTAAGCCATCGGCATAGACAAATGGTCATTAGCCATCTAGGTAGGGCCCATCTAACCTATGCTGATGGCTTAGCCGTTGGCGTAGCTGCTATATATGCCAGCAGCTTTCCTACGCCGACACAAATTATGCCTACGCCGATGACATAATGACCCTTTGCCGGCGGCGTAGCAACCTATTCCGGTAGTGACTGCAGCAGCTAGCACTGCTCATCTATTGCAGGCTATCAACATAGGTGGCCGGGAAAAGCAGCCTGCCGATGGCTCGAACAAGAGGGCAAAAAAGCAGGGATGCCTCCCAATGTTGGCAACTAGGAAGAGGTAGTGAGCCCTACCCAGTTCTGCAAGGTGTTGGTAGCACCTGGACTTGGATTGCTTTCTATCCAGATGCATTCATGGCATACTTGGACATTGTCCTTGACACGGTCACACTGAAGCTGATGACCGGATGCCAATGGGACATCACCATCTCTGATGTCAACGGTAAAATTTTCTTTGATCAAGGTTGGGCAGCTTTTGCAGTAGCTCATGACCTAAATATCAGTTACATGCTGACCTTCAAGAAGATCTACCCAAAGGTTTATAAGATGGTCATCTACAACTACAATCATGTTGAGGTTGTCAAGAGGTGTCCGAGCACCCTGAAGCTTTCAGGAGGATCGTGGAGCAGCGGTGACTTCTATCAACATGAAAGTTGTTCTTATTTGTGTGTGTGGCCGATGAACTGTCGTGAACTGTCGTTTGATCTATATTTGTGTTTGTGTTTATGTGATATCCTCACCTCTCTCACAAAGAGGTGACCATAGCAGCAACACTGCAGGCAACCAAAGCTCGCATGGCTCGCTTTTGTTCATAGATGCATGCAGGCAATCAAACAGGCGTATTTATATTTTTCTTCGATGCAAAAAAAAGACATACATGCTACCAAACAGACTGCCATTCTTGGCCCGAGGCCTGTATGAGACTGACAGTGCCATCCACAGCTCTGCCAGACTGGACTAGAAAATGAATATAGACTATCAAACAAGCCCCTAGATCACGCACCATGGAAGAGGAATCTCTGGCCAATCCTGAGGGGCGGTGCCCATGCTATTATTTCACTTCCAGGCACCTATCTGGTCGCATTCTAAATTTGTAAAGGGCCCACCTCGTAGGCCCCACCACCACCTGGCCTGGAAGATAAATAGAAATATGATGAAGATGAAGATGAAGAAGAGACTGATGAACAGAACGTGTCTGAAAGACATTGGAAAAGCCCCAGCACGCAACAAAGAAAAGGAGAAGCGCAAGGAAGCGGAGGTCTCTAGCAAGGGTGATCCTGGCAATGGCAATGCAAGGCAGGAGAAAGTTGCCCAATTGAAGACACCTGTTGGTGTTTCTCCAGTTGTTCCTCTCAAAAGCCGGAAAAAAACTCAAAAAGCCAGCTGGCAAGTCCTATGTTGGCAGCAGCAATGTGCCGCTGCCATCAGCCAAGGACCACTCAGCTACCGAGCCTGCATCTGCACCGGCCAATCCAAACATCCAGCCCATCCTGATTAATCAGTATGGTTCAAACCTGGTTCACTCTGAGGTATGTGACCCAAGTCAAGTGTGATCCAGAAATCCAACTCTCTCCCCGACCGATGTTTTTTATGTTCCAATATCTTTGTTTATGCGCATATATATGTTACCGAATGATTTCCGCAAGTTTGACTCACCAGCCAAAGGCATCTTCTTTCCCATGCAGCATCATATTCAACATCGTCAAATTCCTGTCAATAATAATTAATAAGACATCAGTCCAAAGTTTAATTTTCATACCCAAGTATCACCTTATGGATAACCAAGGATGTGTAAGATGCGGGCACATGATCCCATATTCACGTGTGTGCCCCATGATTTGCTTTCCACAAAACTAGTTTGTTTCTTTCCGCTAAGTCTTGTGTTCAACAAAAGAAGCCCATACGGCTAAGATTCACATATCACATGATCTCCTAAAACCTTCATACTCCCTCCGTCTCAAAATAGATTTTATAAATTTTTCTAAATTTAGACGTATCTACTACTAAATAGTATATGGATACATCCAATTTAGAAAAATTTCCAACATCTATTTTTGTGATGGAGGGAATAGTTCATAGGAGGACAAACTTACAGCAGCGTGAATAGGGCGCAAACGTTCTAAGGTAATCCTCACCTCCTCAGCGCTTATTATGCTGTCGGCCAAGTTCATCTCCTCCATGGATCTTGTCATAATCCTCATCTCCTCAACGCTTATTATGCCTTCGGCCAAGTTCATCTCCTCCATGGATCTAATCAGCTCTAGCTCTCACGTTTGACGGTCCTGTGTACTGGTATGTGGGAAGCGAAGAGAGAAGACGATGGAGTTTTTCTTCGGCACAGAAAGGTTTCCGGTGGCCAATGGTGAAATGTGTTGTGGTTCATGTACAACTAGGTAGGGGCCCAGGACCCCCACTCGAATTTTTAACTTCTTTTGTTTCTTATCAAGTTATTATTTATTTTTTTATGGGAAATCTATATTCTACAGTCTCGAAGACGCGCCAAGTACTCCACCGTAGCCAGTATGGCCCACCAATTCTCTCTCTCGGTTTAGGTAAGGAAAAAACAAGTCAACGATTCATATCCTACCCTATGTCGAGGGAAAAAAAACAAGTCAGCGAGTCCTACGCTACCGCGAGGGCGCTATTTGTGCGCCAATAGCGCTTAGAGCATCTCTAGTCATGTCTGTAAAAGGCCCGAAACTGTAAAATAACCGCTTGTTTAAAGTTTTCGCGAAAAAATTGCGAGCTAGTCGTATAAGGTGACGGACCCGTAAACATTTTTACCGATCGAGACCGAGCCCGTCTCCGAAACCCTACTTGTGCAGGCCGTGAGGCCGAACCGAGCGAAACCTGTACTGCTGCTGCCGTTTGCGCGCGAGCGACATTTCAGCTCCCTCCCTCCCCGCTTCCGCGCCGCCGCCGCCGATCTCCCGCCCACTCAGTCAATAGCGCCTCCGCTCACCGGATCTGGATCCCATGGACCCCTGCGACCTTCCGCCGGCTGGCACAACCGTCGCCGACGTGTTTGCGGCTGCCAAACCGGGCAAGAGGAAGCGGTTGGGGAACACCGGCGCCCTGCTGCTCGCCTCCCCCTCCGTCGCCGCCCCTTCGGTCGCCAAGCCGAAGTCGTTGAAGGTGAAGCAGAAGTCCCAAGCTGTCAAGCCGGCGAAGGTGAAGCAGGTCGCGCACCGCTCAGGGCAGCCTCCGCGAATCGATGAACCGTCAAGGTATGGCCTCTTAAAGTAGCTACAGCCTCCGCGCATTCGATTTCCGTTGATTCGTTGTGCATAAACGTAGCTACAATCCTCGTGCGGCCACCAAATCGTTCGTGTCCATGCTCAACGAGTCCGAAGTCGACCTCTAGGTGGCCCAGCTACCAGCTTCCGATGAGGAGGAGGCGGGAGAGGCGGAAGAGGCCGAACTGGAGGAGATTGAAGAGGAGGTGTTCGACCAGGCCACCAACACGAAGAAGAAGAAGAAGAAGAAGAAGAAGAAACGAGCTATGAACTACACAGAGGTGGAGGACGTTTGCTTGGTGAAGGCGTGGTCACAGGTGTCAGTCAATGCAATCACTGGCACGGACCAAACCGGTGAGCGATACTGGCAGCGCATAGAAGATAGGTTCTTCCAGCTCATGCCTCGCGTTGCACAGCCGGTCAGTCGCTCCTTTCTGTCTCTGCAAGGTAGATGGGACGTGATAAAGCCTGCTTGTAGCCGTTGGGCCGCATGCCTGGCACAAGTGTGCAACGCTCCTCCAAGTGGTGTCAATGTCGACGAATATGTAAGTTAATTTCTTTCTCTTCTAGTTTAGTATTTTGGTTGATGTAGATAACTGAATTTAGGACGTTGTGTAGGAAACGTATGCCGGGGAAAAGTACAAGCTAATGAAAGGATCATTTGGCAAACCTTTCACCCTTCAACATTTCTACAAGTTGCTTGAGCATATGCCTAAATGGACCAACCGAGACCTAGAGGTGGTTGCAAATAAGGACGGAATGAAGTCAATGGATGACGGGACTGACGATGAAGGAGAAAGGAACAAGAACAAGCCAAAAGGCAACAAGAAGGCAAAGAAGAGGTTGAAGATGGAAGGCGAAGCATCTTCATTGAGGGATAAGATCGAGGACATGGTGAAGTCAAAGGAGCAGCTTACGGCCAAGACCCTGGAGGTGAAGATGCTGATGCAAGACAAGAAGATGTCGATGAAGCATGCACGGTGGAAAGCAATTCGCCATGATGCCAAGCTCAAGTGTGAGCTAGAGGAGAGGAGGCTGAAGATCAAGGAGACCAAGGCAGCGAACGAGCTTCTGGCAGAGGAGAAGGAGATCATGTTGATGGACACCTCGAAGATGACTCCCGTCCAATTGGAGCTGCATGAACTGATGCTCGCCGACATCCTGGAGAGGAGGAAGCAAGCACGACAAGGTGGTTCAGCGACAAGTGATCGAGCTGACTCTTCTATGAGTGCTGATGGTGCGCACGATGCCGACATTCCCGTTGATAAGATGGTTTGATCACCTCTTGTGTTTGTGTTGATGACAATTTATTTTTCATCTGGACTATTTGCTGTAAAACTATGATAATTTGGCATGTTGTTTGCCATTTAATTTGCTGATGAAATTGTTAAATCCTGCCAGTTTTATCGTTCGGAAACTCACGGCGCAGAATGGAGCCCGTATAGCCGGCTCGTTAACGGGCCGGCTATACGGGCTCCATTCTGCGCCGCGAGTTTCCGAACGGTAAAACCGCCGGCTATACGGGCTCCATTCTGCGCCACGAGTTTCCGAACGGTAAAACTAGTTTTCCGCGACTTATACTCGCAATTTACAGGACGAGATTTTACAAGTACGACTAGAGATGCTCTTATAGCATATCTTTAGAGACCACGGTAAATTATAATAATTTTGTCCTCTACGATGTTTATGAAATATTCTCTCTGTTTCAAAATATAAGGCGTCTAAGGACTGACTAAAAGTCAAATCTTATTAACTTTGATCAAATATTTAGGAAAAAATATGTACATCTATATTATGGAATGGACACATTAAGAAAATATGCTTTATTATAAATCTATTGATATTGATTTGGTATTTTAAATATTTATATTTTTGTTTATAATCTTGGTTAAACTTAGAAAAGGTTGACTTTTGACCACTATAAATGTGCCTCGTTCCTTTATAATACGATCTAGCTTGTGAATAAGAAATCCATCATCCTAAAATTACTAAACCTTAGTCGACTTATATTTTGGGATGGAGGGAGTAGCATGGTATGCCACGCTAAAACGGCATAGTGTTAGCGCGCTTTTTTCCCAATCTATTGACCCAAAGGCTTGAGTTTTCCTCCTTAGAAAGAAGAATTACTTCCAACATTGCTAATGTTGATGATTTTTAGTAAGTAATTTATGCTATGTTGTTTTCCCTGGTGTTGCCTCATGGTATGTTGATGTTAAGCTTCTAGATAATTGGAGAACTATTTTATATGTGATTATGCATGTAGTATACTAGCATTTTTGGACCATGTTCTTTATTCTTGCTGAAATCCTTCATTTTTGGCCTATATATGTTTTTTGGTTTTCTTTAAATTCTATTTGAAATATAGTACTATTAGCACGATATAGCACAATATTCCAAACATTGATGGCAACTGACGTTGACAAGACCCCTGCCACCGAGAAGCCGAGTGGCAGGGAACCTTCCGCTGTGCAGCGGCAGCAACTTTGTCTTTCCTTCTCCCCATGTGCCTCCCAGGCCAGTGTCTCCTACCCACAGCTTCTCTGCTCGAACTGTTGTTGTTATTCCTGCTCCTCCTTAGAGCTCCTTCGAGCGACCGGTAGCTATTGTCACTCCAACTCCGCACATTGGCTGCTGAGTTCTCACCGTAGAGGTGTCGAGGGAGAGCTGTGGAGCTTCCCACATGTTGAATATTCTGAACACGCCACCCCAGGAGTAGATGGGATGGGATTCACCCAATCTCGCACTGATAGACCTCCGGCGTGACAGAATCATGTCAAGTGAGCTCGAATCAGCCATATGGCGGTGATTCTATGTTCATTGGTGAAAGTTATTTTTTGTGTTCTTTGGTGATGTTGCATATGGTGTTGAGATTTGCTACAAATCCATATGTTTTTGTTGTATATCCACATGTAAAATGCTACAATGTCGTATGGTACAACGAGTTCTCTAATGTTGCAAAAAAAATGATTCAATAAAAATATTGGGTTAGCTTGAATGTTTTTGTTGGATGTGTTTTTTTTTGTTACAAAGGTAAAACGCGTGCTTTTATGTTTTGCTAATGGGGATTTGTTGCATATAAAGTTGATTTATGTGTTCAAAATGCTACAATTTGCAAGTTTTACATATTCACATGAAAATATTGCAAAGTATTGTTGCATTTCTAAAATGCTAGATACATAAAAAAAATGTTACGTTTAGGATTTGTATTTAAGCCGTGACATGTTTTTTTGCAGCGGTGACATGGGGACCACCTATGCACATGGAGTCAAACCCGCCGGCTGATTCCTAGAGTTTTCATTTATTTTTTATGTCATTTAGGTCGAGACAAGTAGTGACACCATCTATACAACTGGCCGGCTGATTCCTAGCGGTTGCCTTTGTATAATCTCGTCAGATTTGCACTCGTTTGCATGTCCTGTGACATGACAATGAAGGCCAACTATTGACTTAATCGCCTGGGTCACACGAATTGAAGCAAAGGAAGCCCAACTAGCTTGCCTTCTTCTTATCTATCATTTTATTTATTCCTTTTTGCAAAGCTTCTTCTTATCTACTCTGTTTATCAAAAAAGTGAGTGGCTAAAGGTGATGCATCCAAAAATGTCTCTCAGTTAATTTGAAAAATGTGTTCATGTCACTAATATCACACCTAGCCACACAGAAGATTTCTTAGCGAAGAAGGAAGGTATATAATAGGAGGTCTCGATGTCTCCCTTTGCATCATCCTCGACTCAAATTTGTATTCGTGTACATGTCGCGTCACACGCACTACCTCCTGCCAAGCAGACAATCCAACCTTTGGACCTAATCGGCTGCGTCACACGATAGCTGCTGCCTCAAAACTAATCCCCCCTACTCGTTGGTGCGTTCATACTGTACAGAAACATCTCTAATGTCGCATTCACAAAAGAAATAAGATAAAAAAAATTCAGTAGCAAACGGGTGCCTTGAATTGGCGAGGGGGCGGCTCTCTGTCCTCCTACGAATCATTCCAAGATCCTCCTCTCTACACTTTCGACCAACAGAAGAAATGGAGCCTTTGGTAGTGAAAGGTGTTCGGACTTCTGCCGCGCGCGACGGGAAGATGAAGACGCCGGAGCCGGAGACGGCTGCCGGGGCAACGAGCGCTCTCCGGGTAATTACATATCGATCTCGTTATTCTTAGTTTGCTCCCCGGCGGATTAGCAGCCGGATAGATTGATGATTCCTGCGTCTGCCTCTTCTCAGATTTGCGCTGAACCATAAAAGGCCTAACATAAAATCATTCTCACAATCATGACGCCGAGCCATCAAGTTTTTCATAGCTCGATGAAGGGTTGCTTTGATGGTAGCTAGATATAAGTTGACATGAACCAGATCTTACTAATCTTGTCTTTAGAGCTTCTTAATCATCTGAATGCATGCACAAACTTGAATATACTATGTCAATTAGGCTTCACTCATCAAGTACTTTCATGTCAGTTCATATATTGCAACTGCTGTGTAACTGACTTCATGCCGCTATATCAAGTGATGTTCTTCTTTTTGACAACGGAAGCCTGTTTTTGGACAAAGAATTTGATGGATCGATATATCGTTTGTTTCTGCAGAAAACAGCAATGGTCGTCTCGGGTTGCTATATTCTTTTGCTATCTTACGTCGCTGTAAGATATACCCATACGTGGTGGGAGAAGCTGCGGTTGTTACCACTGTTCCTTTTCGCGGTAACCGCTCCATTGCTGGGCTATGATCATGTCCGATCGAAGTAATATCCTAGCTAGGGGGGGTATTCTTTTCGCATCGAATACCAGGATCGCTCTCTGCATAAGCTTTGTGTAATCTCCCCCCGGTAGCAACTTCAGATTCTGAAAGAATGTAAGAAGGAAAAATACAGGTGTTGTATTGTATGATTTTTATACTAGTAGTATAACATATGAGCACAATATACCCCATGGTATTATGCGCCCGTAGGTAGTTGCAATATAGTTCTGTATGATGTATGGATCACGATATGAATGCATTAGTCTCATCACGTGGTGTTGAATTACATGTATGTACGTATTCGTTGTACCTTTACTAGGCACGATCTGTAAACACCGACTCTCCCTACTTCTTAGGTATACCGGGTCCTTAGAGCATCGCTAGCAGACCCCTTGAAAGGGCTAAAACCTTATAATAACCTTTTTTTATGGATTCGGACCGAAAAATGGCGTAGACCAGATCCCCTAAACCTCTAAACCTGTAAAAACATTTACAGGGCCGACCTTTGTTTTGCTCCCACTAGTGGGGGTTGGGACAGAACGGGGCAGGCCACCCGTATTTTCTCCATCTTTTTCGTGCGAGTGAAGTTTCAGCCTCGTTCTCCTCCTCCCCCGCGCCGCTGCCGGCCCCAGCTCCGCGCCCCTGCCGTCTTCGGCAGGATCTCGCTGCCATGGATCCCCTCCCGTCACCGCCGAACCCCTCTGCCACCGCTGCTCCGCCTCCCGCTGCGACCCTCGCTTTTGCCGCTGCTCCGCCTCCCGCCACGGCTCGGACCAACGCCGACGGAGCGGGGATGGTCGCCACGACCCATATCTGGTAGAAGAGGCGGAGGGCGGGCACACACATGGTAACCATGACGGCGACCTCCGCAGCCCCTGCCACGGGATCTGCCCCGAATCTGGCCGCCCGTGTCCACCGCAAACCCTTGTTGGGGCCAAAGGGAGCTGCCACCAAGCTCTCTCGGTTCGCACTGTTGGGCATTGCTTCAAAATCTTGACGAGTGGAAACTAGGGGATCAATAAACTACAACGAAGAAATCGTATATGCTTAAAATGGATGATAGAGACGAAGAAGGAAGGAACCATGCCAAGCCCGAGGGAAACAAGAAGGCAAAGGAAATGATGAAGATGGATGTCGAGGCATCAAGCTTGAGGGAAAAGATGGATCAAATGATCAAGGCAAAGGAGACATTGGCAATGAAGACATTGGAGGCAAATCTCATTATCACCGAGAAGAAGAAAGAGGTGAATCTTGCATAGTTGGAAGCTCGGCGAGAAGAAGCCAAGCGCAAGGCTGTTGATGCGCATTGACAGCGCTTCGTTAGAAGACCCCAAGATCAAGGTGTGATGAGCACACCAACAAGTTTTCCCTTAGTAAGAAACCAAGTTTATCGAACCAGTAGGAGGAAGAAAATGACTCAAAGATGTTGCTAGCAACTTGGAGACCTGCACAACACAAACTCAAGACTTTGCCCCAACGAACAGTGAGGCAATCTCACTGGTTTGCTGAAAACAAAGGATTAACTGTATGGTGTGGAAGGTAATGGTGGTTTGCAGCAAGTAAATAGTAAAAGTGAAAGATGTATCAATGGTAAAGATTGGACCGGGGTCCATAGTTCACTAGAGGTGTTCTCCTTAAGATAAACAAACATGGCATGTTGGGTAAACAAATTACAGCAGGGCAATTGACAGGACTGAGCAAGGCATACAATGCAATACTAGACATTCATAATCCTATGAGATTCCATTGGGCAATACAACAAGATACATAGAACGCCATCCAACTGCATCTATGACTAGAAATCCACCTTCAGGTTATCATCTGAACCCCCTACGGTATTAAGTTGCAAGCAACATATAACTGCTTTAAGCAAAGTGTGTAAGGTAAACAATCCACGTGTTCCATGAATAAGAGACCGTTGTTTTCTCCCTAGTGGCAACAACACATCTACAACCTTAGAGATTTTTGTCACTTCCCTTAGATTAAATAGAGGCATGAACACACTATCTAGCATAAATACCTCCTCTTGGAGTCACTAGCATCTACTCGACCAAGATAGCTACTAGAAACAGAGAGCATGCAAGATCAGAAACAACACAGACATGATAGAATCAATAAGACAAAACCATTAATCAATCTGATATAGTAATCTCAATGTCCATCGGATCCCCGTAAACACAACATGCATGATTACAAATAGATGATCTTGATCATGAACGGAGCTCACAAGATATAAACATGATAGCACAAAGGAGGAGATACATCCATCTAGCTACTACATGGACCCGTAGTCCAAGGTGGAACTACTCACGCTTCATACCGGAGGCTGACATGATGAAGAAGAAGGCCTCCGGGATGATCTCCCCTCCGGTAGGGTGCCGGGAAGAGCTTCAGATCCCCCCGGTCTAGGGACGATTGTGGCGGTGGCTACGTACTATTTCGTGGAATATTGATCGGATACTTAGGGTTTCTGCATCGGGGGGTCTTTATAGGCGAAGAGGCGAAGCAGGGGGCGCCAGGGCGGCTGCACCCCCCAGGCGTGGGGTGGGCCCACCCGTGCGGCCAGGGGGTGTGGCCCCCTGGTGACTCTCCTTCGTCTCGTATTCCGGCTTCGTGTTCCGCACGGTAAAATATTGACTTTAACTTTTGTCCCGTCCAATTCCGAGAATATTGATTTTCTGCCTTTCTGGAACCAAAAACAGAAGAAAACATGCAACTAGCACTATGGCATCTTGTTAATAGGTTAGTACCAGAAAACAAGCAACTGGCACTGTGGCATCTTGTTAATAGGTTGGTACTAGAAAACATATAAAAACACCTCAAAGTGTAGACAAAGCAAAGCAAAGTAGATACTAAACAAGCACGGAACATCAAAAATTATAGATACGTTTCCGACGTATCAAGCATCCCCAAGCTTAACTCCTGCTCGTCCTCGAGTAGGTAAGTGATAAAAAGAATAATTTTTGAGGTGACATGCACCATCAAAATCAAGGTCAAACCATTTGCAAGCATTGAAAGCTGGGAACAAAGAACTCTAAACATGAGCATGAAAGATGAAGTTCTAACAGTAAGACAAAGTAACTATGCATGCAACATGAAAGGTTACAAACAAAGATCATGAATAACATGCATTGAAAAACGTTTGTTTGTTTGACATATAGAAAACATGGCATAGTGGCATTCAGCTTGTCCCTCATGGAGTAGCAAGTAGATTGTAACATCCCAGGTTTAGCACCTAGAAATAGCGAGGCCATATGTGTGTGCATTGCAGTCATGCATAAGAAAATCCGAGGAATTTTCGCGCAAAACACAAAGAGTTGTAGAGGGATCGGGATCTATCTTTTTTTGATGGAAACATCAGGACAGGTGTGATGGATTTCGACATGACTTCTATTGTGCTTTTGTGTTTGAGGGAAAGATAATTCAAATTTGAATGTTTAATTGATAAATTTGAATAAAAAAGATTTGAAATAAAATAGTAAATGGAAACTGAATTGTAATAGGAAATAAGAGATGGACTCTTATTTAGGAATAAGATACAATAATTACAGAAAAGATGATTGAAATTTAAAAAACAAAAGAAAAAAGAACTATAACAATAAATAAGAATGGAATTAGTAACGAGATATAAATATTTATAAGTTCCAATTAACAATAGTGGAGGAAATATTTACTTTATTACTATATAAATAATATTACAACATCTTTACAATTTCCAAGAATAAACATAAAAGAATAACTTTAAAACAATAATACAAACATTATTGTTCTTTACAAATGTTACAAGGGAAAAAGTAAATTACAAGTGTATGAATATAAAAATTACATAAGAACAAATGAAATCCTATACTAAACTTTAATGAGTTTTCTCCATCTTCCTGATTTTTTCTCCTTTATTGGATCCCTGCAAATGAGACAAGCAAACAAGAAAAGCTAGTAGAAGATAAAAAGAAAACAAATAAAAGAATGGATTAGTGTTAGTTGAACTCTCAGTCTGGCAATGTGATGCATTGCTGAACACATCATTGAGTATTTCTAAAAAAGGGGGCCAAAGAGTAGTATTTGTTCTTATCAGTAGATTTTGCCTCAGGCTGATGCATCATTGGCTAGTAAGGGGCAAGTTTCACCAAAGCCAGATAAAATGGTAAAAAGTTAAATCAACAGTAAATATCAAGTTTCCACTTGATCTGATCCACATATGACACAATCAGGCACACAACACAGTCACTACATGCAACAGCTGTGGTGTCAACACAGCAAGGAGAGTCTGGGAAGTAGATAAGGGAGGGAGCAGCCTTAGCACAACTGCTAGTGTACTATTTGCTTCTCCACCCAAGCAAGGACTCAAGTATTGCACCAAGTCTATCTCATATCATCACCTAGCTCCCAGGAACACAGCCAAGAACACCACAAATCTTGCCCAATATCCAACAAATCCACCAGCCAGTCCACACAACAAACCAAACAAGATCATTCCCAGGATGGTAACTTAAGGAGGGGGTAGTGCAGGAGGATAGCAAGGTCAATCAGCTATTCACAAGAGTAAGGAGGAGATGGAGAAGTATCAATAGGTGCAGAACATGGTCCAGGGAGTGATCACCACTTCAGGATCAAGCCAGCAAAAGCAATCATCATAGCTACATCATCAACAGCAGTAGTGTGGTGAGTTTATACAAAACCACACATAATTGATCTTATCCATTTCAACAGAACATGTGATGTCTTGTACATGATCTTCTCAGAAAAACACCCAAGTGGGGTGTACAACCATCATGGAAGAAAGAAAACAAATCTAATAGTAAATCTTTACAAACCACAACCAAGATCTCAGCCTTGCATCACAGATCTTGGATTAAAAGCTCTATTTTTATAACTAAATACATAGAATTCTTAGAATAACCATTTCTGGGCACATCCTATGGATGGTAGCACCTCAGAAATGATTACAACATAAGATTTCATATTATACAGGAAGGATCTATCATATTATCCTTACCAAGACCTATAAAATCATTTTCCCAAGCACTGTAGGAATCATACTTATAGATTATCCATCATTTAAGAAAGGAAGCAACAAGTAAAAACATTAGTTTCTACCTAGCATAGTCTCAGACCAGCATCACAGACCCGTGGATCTAGTTCTAACTAGATCTATATTCACCACACTGCTGGTACATGGCACATCCCAACTGGGTAGCACCTCTGTACCAACTGGTTCATCCATATCTACTAAAAACCAAATAATCATTTTCCTAAATGAATACAGGAATCATATTAGACATTTGATTCAGAAAAGACAGTGAATATAACACTATCTATCATTAAGACACACTTGTCAGAGACCATTAAGTAAATCATCTTCCTATAATTAAATAGGAATCAATCATTATTTAAACCATTTTCCTAGCTATCTTTTGCTAGGAATCATTTAAAAATGATGCAACTATATTCAAGAGAGGGCCAAGATCATCAATGAATCAGATTCAGGGCATCCAATATATCTCATATAAGATTATAGCCTAGCCACCAATCTAGGAGTCATCAAGTTAGATCAGTGATCTATCAAATAGACAGTACCATTTAGTGACAACATCACATCTAGATAACCTAATTACTTTAGAAAATGGCTTCAGTATAAAGAACCATCTAGCAATCTTAAATTGCTAATACATGGACAGACCACAGGAGGCCATTATCCAAAATTCAGAGAACTGAATTCGTATCAGCATTACTTGTATATACAGAATCAAATGGCAGAGCCTGTTAATTAACCAGGCATAGCCAGCATCAAAGATACAAGTTTAGGAGAACATCTGCCAACAATCTCATAGTAACCAAACATCACTACAGAGGGTATGAACCCTAGTTACAGAGATGTTGCCCAGATAGAGGGTAATCACAGCAAGCATGCTTGACATGGCAAGGTAGATAGAGCATAGAGAGAAACACAGTAGGGGAAGCTCACTTACCCGAGGTCCTCGCAAGAAGTTAGAGGAGGAAGCAAAGGAGTGGCCGGCGGCGATGAAGAAGCGGCAACACGGGGAGCACCCCCGGAGGGGCACTGCAACCCGCACCTGCATCTTATCAGGAGCAACCTATGGAGAAGGGGTGAGGATCGTGATCAACCCATCACGACATCGACGAAGAACCAAGGCGGCTGAACCCTAACCCTAGCCTCGGGGAATCGGCTTGGACAGGACCGTGCGGCAGCGTCGACTCGGCGGTCTTGCACCGCGGCATGGCCACGGCGGTGGAGTCACTGCCAGGATTGGGCAGGCGACGGCGCGGCGTCGCCAGCGTCCAGGAGGGGAACGCGTGGTGCGATGTGAGAACGAGGGAGAATATAAGGATCTACTAGGCCGAATTGGACCACATCGGCCTATGGGCCAGAGTGAATAGTGGGTCAGGCCCAATAAGGGAATAAAAAGAATAAGTCAAGAAAAAAAATATATATATATAAAATGACCAAAATACCCTAAGTTATTTTAGCTCTACTAAAATATAGAAAATCTTAAAGAAAAATGTATATATATTTTAAAACATCACAAGCATAAGATCTACCTAATAAAAATATAACTTTATTTGTTTAAGATTTATATATAAAGCAAATAAATATTAACACCATTAAATCCTAAGTGAAATTTCATAAAATAAGGAAAATCCTAAAAATGAATAAAAATCATATTTGTGTATAAAAATAAATTTACTATTTTATAAAAATACTAACTTAATTCTTTTATAAATAAAATTTGAAGTAAGTATTCAAAGACATTTAAATATTTGAAGAATTTTATAAACATAAGACCAAATATTTAAAAAAATCACTTTTAAGATCTTAAATAAATATACTAAACTAGAAAATATTAAATATACCATTAGAAAGGTTTTAAAGATTATAAAAAATAATAAATCCTTATATATTACCTATTTTATCATAATGAGACAACTGTTTTGTTAATTCATTAAAAATTATTTCCTAAGTAAGAAATAACCACATTTCCTTTTAAGACACTAAATTCTTTAAGAATAGTTATTAAGTCCAAACCTATAATTATGATCCATAATAAAACTTAAATGTAAGCTATTAACTTTATAATACCTTTTTGAAACCTTTAATCAAATTTAAACCAATCATTCACTTAAATACCAAATAAATTATCTCATACCATAATCACATTTATCATAAATCTAAAATTTGGGAATAATTAAAACATATTACACCTTAAGTTTCTTTACCTCTTTAAAGTTAACTTTAGTCTCAAAAATTATAATCACCATGTCTAATAAACTATTTATGTTTTCATAATTAACTCTGATCTAGTTAGATTAAGACATTAAGCATCTTAAGTCCAAACTAATCAATCACACACAAAAGACATTAATCACATCCTATTAACAATAAAGATTGTTTAAACCTTAGAAGGGAAATATTTTCTTCAAATGTTATTCTTTTTGCCACTTCAAACAACAATCTCATAATATGTTCTCCAACTCTTAACAACTCAACCAAAATACTTTTATCATAGTCACCAAATAACAATTAACTATAATCACATTATTTTATACTTTACTTGTATATTTTGGGTTGTTAACACTTAAGTTCCTTATAAAGGTCATTACTTATAAAGTAAAATTTAAAGATAAATCAACTCTTAAAAAATCACCTAAATTCAAATCACTCAAAGTATTGGATATTCACATGGGAGTTTTACAAAATGCATAGCATTACTTATGCATCACTACATATTGCTTCTTTAAACATTAGTCCTTACTGGACCAATGATGCCTGTTTTCAGATATTGTATCTTATGTCATCTCGAAGACCGTGATTACATAATCTCGTGATCACTAAGGCAAGTTCACACTTGCTCATGTCCTTTGATTATTTTGTGTAAAGTATTTTACAAATCCAGTGTTGTCATCACCTGTATTTCAAAAAGGTCGAAAACACTATTTTCATAATTAAAGTGAACTATTGGTTACTGATCCAGGGTGACTAGCTAATCTATTAAATCTGGCAGTTGGAATACCACTGCACAGGAATGTATCATCTAGGACTTAACAACCAATGTCGCCAGTTATTCTTGCACCGCATATTATGTGTTAACCATGAGATCTATATGGGCACTGGGGAAGTCATCTGGATCGGCTCCCTTTCGCATGCATTGGACACTATTCTGGGCATTTGTAAGTTGCAGATCATGGGTATAGCCGTTTTATATGGGAAAAGGTCTATCGTGGATCTGGGCTTACAAAAGACAGATTTCTAGTGTTAATGGTTGTTGTGTGTATCTAACTAAGGTATAGCCATTTATACGGGGAAAAGTCTACCTTAAGTTTGGGCATACAATAATTGTGGTGTATGCGGGGTCGCGGAGAAGGACAGTGATTGACTTGGATCTTAGACTGGCCCCACATCAAGGAATTGTGGATGGAAAAGTACGCCCGGTTGTGCAACAAGGCTAAGGTATCTCATGGGTAAAGCAACACACCTCTGCAGAGTGTAAGAACTGTAACTTGTTACTCCCTGTTCCGGGAAGGAGCTGTGAACGCTGCAGGAAAGGAACTCCACGAAAGTTCTGGTAAACCTGTGAAGGCTGACGGACATAGCTTTTTAGAATAAAAGCAACCTTTGAAGAAATGTTTACGAAGACCTACATAGCCTACGACCTTTGGTCCATGGCTGTAGATAGTGCATCAAATACTTTTTTTAGTGAACTTGCTGAGTACGGTCGTACTCAACGTATCTTCCTTAACCCTTGCTAGATTTTGGAGGAACCAACGACGAACGTAGAAGAGGAGTTCTTCTAAAGAATTAAAGGTATCTAGTGGAGATCAACTGGAGTCAACGACTACATCAGAAGTTTCTGAAGTCAATATGGACCGTTCTATATAAATAAATCCCTAGACAATAGAACCTACCTCTGGAGGGTATTGCTTTAGTAGCAATACCAAGCCATAGATATATAGTATCCGTGTTCTTGCATAGACTTTAAGTTGTTATCTCTGGTTTTCTTCTGTATAATATCTTCCTCACTGTCTTGAGGAAGTTCTCTGGATCTTTTGTAATGTGTCATATGTAATCTATAGTCATGTCTTGGACCTGCTGTGTTTCTGTTGTACCGCTCTGAGGGATGTAATACTAGTGAATGGTGTTCATTAGTGTTATGTCAACGACTATAGTGTACTACATCATCCAGTGGTATGCTGGGTCACCGCATAGATGCATAGGACACCTTCAAAGTTCATAAGTGACTAGATACAAATAGCACAAGAACAAATAATATCAACAATATGCATCAATCAATACGTTTTGGGACAATGCACATAGAACTAAGAATGGCAACTATGCTCTCTTAACTAGTGCCTAAAAGATAGAAGGTGGAGACTCAATATAATGGTGGAAGAAAGGCCCTTCATAAAGGGAAGCAGGGATTTCAAGTTTCAAAAGGAGCTTCCAAAAATTATGGTACTTGTTAGCTTTCAACTCTCATTGCCCCTATCATAAGCATCTTGAAGTGATTAAAGTTAAAGTGAACAAACTATGGAGTATATGCTTGACAAAGTATAAGTTGGCAATCTCATGTCCCTTGAATACGAGGGCTGCAGCTCATGCTACTAACCTTTAGTCACCTGTAAGTTCTTGTCATAGTAAGTATATGTGTATCATAGAGAACCGCCAACGGGGTACCCCTTGCACATGATACAACAGCTATCCCATAATCGAAATGACAAGGCAAGCAGACAATGAGCATCTCAACAATCTTCTTATTTACCATGGGAATATGATGCTTTTTTCTCTCTTTCCTCTTTTCAATATGTATCTTTTTTATAAGAAGAAAGCTTCATAGATGTCATTATGGTGATGCTACAAGTTTCCATCATGATTAGGCATGGCTTAGGCCAGCGGCCCAGGCGATTCTCTAACACACATACATAACTCCATGGACTTACAAGCTCCCCTTTTATTTCACACCGGCGACATCCATAGACAAAAGAGCATGATATCAATTGTGTACAAAGTACAAGTGTGATGGTGTTGTGGGAGCACTTCGTCGGGAAACCCCAAGAGAAAGGTGTGAAGAAACACAGCAGCAAGCTTTCCCTCAGTAAGAAACCAAGGTTATCGAACCCGTAGGAGGAAGGAAACGTCTCAAAGGTTTTGCAAGCAACGTGGAAACCTACACAACACAAACTCAAGACTTTGCCCCAACAAACAGTGAGGTTGTTAATCTCACCGGTTGCTATAACAAAGGATTAACTGTATGGTGTGGAAGGTGATGATGGTTTGCAGCAAGTAAATAGTAACAGTGGAAGATGTATCAATGGTAAAGATTGGACCGGGGTCCATAGTTCACTAGAGGTGCTCTCCTTAGATAAATAAACATGGCATGCAGGGTAAAAAATTACAGCAGGCCATTGACAGGACTAAGCAAGGCATAACAATGCAATACTAGACACAAAGATCCTATGAGATTTGATTGGGCAATACAACAATATACATAGACCGCCATCCAACTTCATCTATGACTAGAAGTCCACCGTCAGGTTATCATTCGAACCCCCACCAGTATTAAGTTGCAAGCAACAGACAACTTCTTTAAGCAAAGTGTGTAAGGTAAACAATCCACTTGTTGCATGAACAAGAGACCATTGTCTTCTCCCTAGTGGTAACAACACATCTACAACCAAAGAGATTTCTGTCACTTCCCTTGGAAACTAGAGACATGAACCCACTATCGAGCATAAATACCCCTCTTGGAGTCACTAGCAACTACTTGGCCAAGATAGCTACTAACAACGGAGAGCATGCAAGATCACGAATAACACATACATGATAGAATCAATAAGACAAAACCATTAATCAATCTGACATAGTAATCTCAATATCCATCGGATCCCCGTAAACACAACATGCATGATTACAAATAGATTAGATCTTGATCATGAATGGAGCTTACAAGATCTATACATGAAAGCACAAGGAGGAGATACAACCATATAGCTACTACATGGACCTGTAGTCCAAGGTGGAACTACTCACGCTTCATACCGGAGGCTGGCATGATGAAGAAGAAGGGCTCCGGGATGATCTCCCCTCCGGCAGGGTGCCGGGAAGAGCTTTAGATCCCCCCGATCTAGGGATGATGGTGGCGGCGGATACAGACGGTTTCGTGTCATATTGATCGGGTTTCTACATCGGGGGGACTTTATAGGCGAAGACGCGAGGTTGGGGGTCACCAGGGCGGCTGTAGCCCCACTAGGCGCAGGGTGGGCCCACCCGTGCGGCTAGGGGTGTGGCCCCCTTGTGAGCCTCCTCCGTCTCGTATTCGGCTTCGCGTTGCCCACGGTAAAATATTGAATTTGGATTTTATCCCGTCCAATTCCGATAATATTGATTTTTATGCCTTTCTGGAACCAAAAACAAAAAAAAGGCAACTGGCACTATGGGAACTTGTTAATAGGTTAGTACCAGAAAACATATAAAAACACCTGAAAGTGTGGACAAAACAAAGCAAAGTAGATAGTAAACAAGCATGGAGCATAAAAAAATATAGATACATTTCCGACGTATCAAAGTGCAATGTTAAAAACGTTCCCCATGACAACATGGTTCTGCTAATTCCCAATGTATAAGTGCAAGCATATATAACATAGATGACACAATGGTTCAAGTTTATTAGGGCAAGAAAAATAAAGTTTTCCATCAAGTTCGTGAGACCTTTAATCACTAAGTTTTCACATGACAAAATACTTTTTTAATTGGAAGATAGATGAAAACAAGAATATACTTGGAATGATGTAACACACCATGCATAGGAATTTATAGTGGACACTTTGGAATAACTTGGTTTCTTGGGAGTTGGATGAATGAGTAGAGCTTACTCAATACAAGTGGAGGCTAGCAAAAGACTGGGAGCGACCAACTAAGAGAGCAATAATGGCCATAATCATGCAGAGCGACAAAACATTACTAATCAAAGCATAAAGTGGTACTACAAGTCAAGGACTAAATGATCATAGAGGCTATGGTGACTTTTCATAGTCATAACATGGTGTTAGCATGTGCCAAGTCAACCCAAACAAAGCATCAAAGGAGAATACCACAATACTATGATTTTGTATGCTAAAACAACGCATGATTCCTTGAAGACACACTAAGCAATCCTAATTGTTTGGAACAAGTCGTGCTACAGGAATAATCACTAAGCATAAGGTCAAAACAACACCTAGCATGACATGATAAAGTCTAAGTCATAGTCAAAGCAAGCTCCTCTTGTACTACTCAAGCAAGAACTTTCTACTCCTATCCAACACCAATCAACTTATTTGAAGCAACATAGTGAGAACATGGGTCCAAACTAATTTATTCAAGCAAACTAAGCAAACCAAACGAAAACTAAGACGCTCCAAGAACAATACAACAGTACATGAAACAATAAAAACGAAGTGTCTAGAAAGACACGTGCTTTTTATTGATGAAGAAGGGGATGCACTTGTACCTATTAAATATTTATTGGGGTGACACGGGGTGGCATCCCCAAGCTTGATATTTTGTCCATTCTTCATCTCATTACATCATTCCTTCTCTACACCTGAAAATTTTCCTTGATACAAAACTTCACACAATCTTCATTAGCAACATTAGTGTATTCAAAAGATAATAGACCTTTGGGTTTAGCTTTAGAACAGCAAAAATTTCACTAAAAACAAAAGATACTATAGAAAATCCCACAAAAAGTTCAATTTCCCAAAAATAACCAAAAAAGAATCAATAAGAAGCAAATGCAAATAATGGCAGAAATCTGTCAAAACAGACCAGCTGGTAGAAACCGATTTTTTCGAACACCTTATGTTGATCAAATCGAAAAGTGTTGAACTAACGAAAGTTATCTAACATACTGGTGGATTCATTCGCCAAATGTCATCTCAATCCGACTTACAGAGATTTTACACAAATTTTTACGGTGGAGCACAAAAATCTGTTTCGGGACAGCAACTCCCCAAATCTTACTTCCCTCTCATTAGAGGTCATTCTTGGCACAAAAAGCAAATAAAAAGAATAAGGAGCGGTTATTACAGAGGTAATAACTTCCAAGACTCAAGAAAACTCTTGGGTTATCTCCTAACAAGTACTTTTCTTTAACGCCTTTAAGTTAGGCACAAGAAGCAAGAACCAAGTATTTTCAAATGAAGAAGCATTAACATCAAACCTTGCTTTCAAAGGAGGAGCAAAAAGCAACTTATCTCTACTCATAGGGAAATGTTCAATACCTTTCTTGAATGGAAATTGATATTTAATGGTGCCTTCTTTCATATCAATGATGGCACCTACAGTTCTAAGAAAACGTCTTCCCAAAGTAATAGGACAAGAAGCATTATATTCAACATCCAAAACATAGAAATCAACAGGGACATAAGCATTGTTAACCATAATAAGAACATCATTAACACTCCTCATCAGTTTCTTTTTAGCATTATCATTAAGTGGTACATCCAAATAACAATCTTACAAAGGTGGCAAATCAAGCATTTCATAAATCTTTCTAGGACTAATAGAGACACTAGAACCAAGGTCACATGAAGCTTTGAGATCAAAGTCATTCACTTGCATATTAATAATGTGTTCCAAACTATGTTCTACTTTCCTAGGAATAGAGGCTTTGTTTTTCAACTTCTCTTCCTTAATTTTAATAAGAGCATCTATAATGTGTTTGGTGAAAGCCACATTCATATCACTAGCATCAGGACTTCTAGCAAGCTTTTGTAGGAACATAATCACTTCAGAAACATTGCAACCATCAAGATCAAAATCAAACTTAGCATCACTAGTAGTAGGCTCATTGGGTTTAGGCATTGTGGTAGGAGGAATAGGGACTTCTTGTGGTTTAGTGGCCTCCATATTGGTGGTGGTGATAGTGCACACACTATTGTTTCTAGCAATTTCAGCTTCTCTTTCCCACTTAGCATGAAGCTGGGCTAAAAATCTTACATTTTCATCAATAGTAACTTGTATGGCATGAGTAGCATCAAAGGTACTTTCCAAAGTTTCAGGTTTAGCAGCCATTTTATTAATCAAGCAGGACTGTGCTTCAGACAAAGAGAAAATATTTTTCTCAGCACTCAAATTTTTTGACTGTAAACTAGGAATTTCTCTATTCAAATTCTCAAGCTGATGACTAATATTTTCAAGATAGCAGATTGTTCTTCCATAGTTTTAGTGAATATCTTGTTTTGCTCATATTTCATTTGCATAAAAAAATTAGTGGATCTTTCAACTTCTAGAATCCTATCTTCACTAGGCATTCCAGATCTATCATAATAAGTATTGCCATTATTAGGAGGATAAGTCCTATAGTTATTACCATAAGCATTATTGCCAAAATTATTATTCCTAATGAAGTTCACATCAACTTGCTCTTCTTGAGCAACCAAAGAGGCTAAGGGGACATTATTTGGATCTAAAGGAGCTTTCCCATTAACAAGCATAGTCATGATAACATCAATCTTATCACTCAAAGAGGAGGTTTTTTCAATAGAATTTACCTTCTTACCTTGTGGAGCTCTCTCAGTGTGCCATTCAGAATAATTAACCATCATATTATCAAGGAGTTTTGTTGCAGCACCCAAGGTGATGGTCATAAAGGTATCCAGCAGCTGAATCCAACAGGTTTCTTGAAGAGAAGTTCAAACCTGCATAAAAAGTCTGGATAATCATCCAAGCAGTAAGTCCATGAGTGGGACAATTCTTAACCAAAGATTTCATTCTTTCCCAAGCTTGAGAAACATGTTCATTATCAAGTTGTTTAAATTTCATGTATCACTTCTCATAGATATAATCTTAGCAGGAGGATAGTATTTTCCAATAAAAACATCCTTGCACTTAATCCAAGAATCAATACTATTTCTAGGAAAGGATAGAAACCATTCTTTAGCTTTTACTCTCAAGGAGAAAGGAAACAACTTGAGCTTAATAATATCTCCATCTACATCCTTATACTTCTGCATCTCACAAAGTTTAACAAAGTTATTGAGGTGGGCAGCAGCAGCATCAGAACTAGCACCAGAAAATTGCTCTCTCATCACAAGATGCAACAAAGCAGGCTCAATTTCATAAAAGGTAGCATCAGGAGCAGGTGGAGCAATAGGAGTACTTAGGAAATCATTGTTGTTTGTGCTAGTGAAGTCACACAACTTGGTGTTCTCAGCAGAGTTCATTTTGGCAAAAATAGAGCAAGCCAACAGCAGCAGCAACTACAGTAGGAACTAATTTTTTTGTGTTTTTGATAAGAGAAAGCAAACAAAACTAAACTATTTTTTTGGAGTTTTTGAAGAGAGGCAAACAAAACCAAGCAAAAGAAACTAAGCAAAACAAAAACAAAGTAAAGAGAAAGGTTGTGAAGGACTCCCCTTGTGAAGCCGTCCTTAGCCTCCCCGGCAACGGCGCCAGAAAACTTGTTGATGCACGTTGACATCGCTTCATTAGAAGACCCCAAGAGCAAGGTGTTGTGAGCACAACAACAAGTTTTCCCTCAGTAAGAAACCAAGGTTATCGAACCAGTAGGAGGAAGAAAATGACTCAAAGGTGTTGCTAGCAACTTGGAGACCTGCACAGCACAAACTCAAGACTTTTCCCAACGAACAGTGAGGTTGTCAATCTCACCGGGTTGCTGAAAACAAAGGATTAACTGTATGGTGTGGAAGGTAATGGTGGTTTGCAGCAAGTAAACAGTAATAGTGGAAGATGTATCAATGGTAAAGATTGGACCGGGGTCCATAGTTCACCAGAGGTGTTCTCCTTAAGATAAACAAACATGGCATGTTGGGTAAACAAATTACAACAGGGCAATTGACAGGACTGAGCAAGGCATACAATGCTGTAGGGTTCGCCACATAGAAAACAAAAAAATTCCTACGATGGGAACAACTATGTACCAAGATCTATCTACTAGATACAAACAACGGGTGGATGTATATCCGTAGAGAACATACCCTTGATGACCGACAAAGCTTAACGAGTTAAACTTGTGGTTGATGTAGACGATCTCTTGCCGATCTCAAGATCGAGAGAAAGTCCTAGCGCCGCAAATCAGCAGTGCATCCGTGCTCGCACACACGTCCGAGGCACCGAGCAACCTCCGCCTCCTCGCTCCAGCGATGCAGCGGAAGCACAACTCTTTCTTGCCTAAGAGCCACTGGGAACATGTATCTCGCTAGTCCGAGACCATGGGGGATAAATTCTAGAGGGGGAGAGAGATCCTTCACGAGGAGGTGTGAGTGAGAGAGAGGAGAGGGGGTGCCTTTTATAGGAGGAGGGGGGCACCCAAGGGGGTGGCCGACGGCCATGGGGGCTGCCCCCTCCCATCCTTCATTCATGTGGGTGGACACTCCACTCACAAAAATCTCTTAAATTCCCTCCACTCAAAATCCCACTCAAAATTGCTATTAAATTTCCACCAAATTTAATGCAAACTCTCATTAAATAAAACTCCTTTTATTTATTCAGAATTTTGTCAATTACTTTAATGACAAACATTCACATATAACCCCTTGCTAGTATTTCATTTCACATGCAAAAACACTTACTGCAATTTCACCCGAAAACCTGTTTCGGTATCTAGTGAAATAAAGTCATGCGCTTGTTATTCTTTCCGGCATGAGACTTTTGCTCCATTTGGCTATCAGTGTCTCTTAAGTGTGTCACCCTATGGTTCGTGAATAATGAGGACATGATCGAGACCCCTCTCAGATCAATAATCAGAAGCGGGATCTGGAGACCCATACTGACTCCCACACATTCAACGATGACTTTCTTGTGATCGTCGGAACCTTTTACACTAGTATCTTAATCCCTTTGTTTCACGATATATTACATGTCCAAGATTCGATCATCGGTATCTCCATACCTAGTTTGATCTCGTTACTAACATGCAATCTTTTCTCGTTCCTGTGGTATAACATTCTAGTGATCAAATCACTTGCTTGCAATCTAACAAATGTGATATCACCGAGAGGGCGTAGAGTATATCTATCCATCATCGGGATGAACAAATTCCACACTTGATCCATGGGCCTCAACATAACACTTTATTAGTTCTAAACCCATCTTTATAATCACCCTTTTACGGTGTGACGTTTGATGTTATCAAGAAACTCTTTCGGTGTTAGTGATTGACATGATCTCATGGTCTAAGGATTAGGATCACTTCGTAAGTTGTTATAGCAATATAAACTCAATGACTTTAATCGTAATGCTATACTTCGGATGAATGTTCATCACACCATTACACTAATGTTGTGATCTCGTTATTAACAACATCCAATGTCCATGATCAGGAAACCTTGATCATCATGTTAATCAACGAGCTAGTTTATGAGAGAGGCATAACTAGGAACTTTCTGTTTGTTTATTAAACACACATGTATTAACGTTTTCATATTAATACAATTATAGCATGCAAAATAAACATCTATCATATACTTGGAATACACATAATAAACACTTTATTATTGCCTCCGAGGGAATATTCCCTTCAGTCTCCCACTTGCACTAGAGACAATAATCAAGTTACATAGTGATAAATCTAACACCCATGGAGTTCTGTGTTGATCATGTTTTGCTCTAGGGAGAGTTTTAGTCAATGGATCTGCTACATTGAGATCCGTGTATACTTTACAAATCTTTATATCTCCATCCTTGACATGCTCGCGGATGGAGTGAAACCGGCGCTTAATATGCTTAGAATTCTTGTGAGACCTTGGTTCTTTGGCATTGGCAATGGCACCATTATTGTCACAATAGATCACCATTGGGTTCAACGCGCTCGCAACCACACCTAGTTCGGATATGAACTCCTTCATCCAAACCGCTTCCTGAGCCGCTTCGTAATAAGCAACATATTCGGCCTCCGTTGTTGATCCTGCCATCACAGGTTGTTTGGAACTCCTCCAACTAACCGCTCCGCCATTCATGAGAAATACGTATCCGGATTGAGACTTAGAGTCATCCGGATCAGTGTCAAAGCTTGCGTCAACATAACACTTAGCGACGAGCTCTTCTTCACCTCCGTACACAATAAACATATCCTTAGTTCTTCGCAAGTACTTAAGGATATTCTTGACCGCTATCCAGTATTACGAACCTGGATCCGATTGGTACCTACTAGTCAAACTAATAGCATGTGCCACATCCGGTCTTGTACATAGCATGGCGTACATTATAGAGCCTATGGCTGAAGCATAGGGGACTTTGTCCATTATATCTCTTTCTTCCGCCGTAACTGGACTTTGAGTCTTACTCAATGTATTGCCTTGCAACATAGGTAAGAACCCCTTCTTACTTCCGTCCATTTTAAACTTCTTTAAAATCTTATCAAGGTATGTGCTTTGCGATAGCCCTATTAGGCGCCTAGATCTATCTCTATAGATCTTTATGCCTAATATGTATGACGCTTCACCTAGGTCCTTCATTGAAATTTGCTGTTTAGATAACTTTTAACACTGTTTAAAAAATCTATATCATTTCCGATTAATAATATGTCATCCACATATAATATCAGAAATGCCACATTGCTCCCACTCACTTTCTTGTAAATACAAGCCTCTCCGTACGTTTAGACAAATCCAAACTCTTTTATCACCTCATCAAAGCGGAGATTCCAACTTCGTGATGCTTGCTTCAGTCCATAGATGGATCGCTGAAGCTTGCACACCTTGTTAGCATCCTTAGGATCGACAAAACCCTTTGGTTGTATCATATACAACTCTTCTTCAATATTGCCATCGAGGAACGCGGTTTTGACATACATCTGCCATATCTCATAATCGAAATATGCAGCAATTGCTAACATAATCCTAACTGACTTTAGCATCGTTACGGGAGAGAATGTCTCATCGTAGTCAACTCCTTGAATTTGTCGAAACCCCTTTGCGACAAGTCGAGCTTTATATACGGTCACATTACCGTCAGCATCAATTTTCCTTTTGAAAATCCATTTATTCTCCACGGCCTTTCGGTCGTGAGGTAAGTCCACCAAGTTCCAAACTTGATTTTCATACATGGATTCCATCTCGGATTTCATGGCTTCTAACCATTTGTTGGAATCCGGGCTCATCATCGCTTCTTCATACATCGCAGGGTCATCAATTTCATCAACCATGAAATTCATAACAGGGTTTCCATACAGCTCGGGAGATGCACGTGTCTTGCTAGACTTGCGAGGTTCGGTAGTACTCTCTTTCGGATTTTCATGATCATTATCATTAGTTCCTTCTCCAACTTGTGAAGCCAACTCCGGAACGACTACCGACGTTGCGCTACTCGCCATACTTTGAAGACAAGGTTCAATAACCTCTTCGAGTTCTACCTTCCGACTACTCACGTCTTTCGCGAGAAACTCTTTCTCTAGAAATGATCCATTCTTGGCAACAAAAAACCTTGCCCTCGGATCTGTGATAGAAGGAATACCCAATTGTTTCCTTAGGGTATCCTATGAAGACGCATTTTTCCGCTTTAGGTTCGAGTTTATCCGGTTGAAGTTTCTTCACATAAACATCGCATCCCCAAACTTTAAGAAATGACAACTTAGGTTTGTTTCCAAACCACAATTCATACGGTGTCTTTTCAACAGATTTAGATGGTGCCCGATTTAAAGTGAATGCAGCAGTTTCTAGTGTATAACCCCAAAATGACAACGGCAAGTCCGTCAGAGACATCATAGATCGAACCATATCCAATAAAGTACAATTACGATGTTTCGACACACCATTTCGATGTGGTGTTACAGACGGTGTGAGTTGTGAAAAAATTCCACACTCTTTCATGTGAGTTCTAAACTCGTAACTTAGATACTCACCTCCACGGTCGGACCGTAGAAATTTGATCTTTCTATTATGATGATTTTCCACTTCATTCTGAAATTCCTTGAACTTTTCAAAGGCTTGTGTTTCATCAAGTAGATATAACCGTATCTACTCAAATCATCCATGAAAGTAACAAAATAATGATATCCACCTCGCACCGACACACTCATTGGACCACATACATCAGAATGTATGATTTCCAATAAATTTGTCGCCCGTTCCATTGTACCAGAAAACGGCGTTCTAGTCATCTTGCCCATAAGGCATGGCTCACATGTATCAAATGATTCAAAATCAAGTGATTCCAAAAGTCCATCCGAATGGAGCTTCTTCATGCGTTTAACGCCAATATGACCTAGACGACAGTGCCACATATATGCGGATATATCATCATTAAGTTTAATCCTTTTAGCATCAACATTGTGAATATGTGTAACACTATTATCGAGATCCAATAGAAATAAAACATTCATCATCGATGCATGACCATACAAGATTTCATTCATATAAATAGAACAACCATTGTTCTCGGATTTAAATGAATAACCACTTCGCATCAAACACGATCCAGATACAATGTTCATGCCCAGTGCTGGCACCAGATAACAATAATTCAAGTTTATTACTAATCCCAATGGCAAGTGGAGAGGTAGCGTTCCGACGGCGATCACATCAACGCTTGATCCATTGCCGACACGCATCTTGACTTCACCCCTTGACAGCGGTCGCTTGTTCCGCAGCCCCTGATTCGAGTTACAAATATTAGGAACTGAACCGGTATCAAATACCCAGGTGCTACTGCAAGCACTAGTCAAGTACACATTAATAACATGTATATCATATATACCTTTGTTTGCCTTGCCGGCCTTCTTGTCTGCCAAATACTTGGGGCAGTTGCGCTTCTAGTGGCCAGTCCCCTTACAATAGTAGCACTCGGTATCAGACTTAGGGCCAACTTGGGGTTTCTTTTCAGGCACGTCAACCGGCTTTCCGCCCTTACTTCCCTTCCGTTTACCCTTCTTGTATTTCTTGAAACCAGTGTTCTTATTGATCATCAACACTTGATGTTCCTTCTTGATCTCCACTTCTGCAGTTTTAAGCATTGACGGAAGCTCGGGGAGAGACTTCTTCATGCCTTGCATATTATAGTTCATCACAAAGCTCTTATATCTAGGTGGCAGAGACTGCAGAAGACGATGGATGCCTAAGTCAATGGGAATCGTTATTCCCAAGGACACAAGCTTATCGGCGTAACCCGAAATCTTGAGTACATGCTCACTTATGGAGTTGTGCTCTTCCATCATGCAGCTAAAGAACTTTTCTGAAGCATTGTAGCTCTCTACAGCAGCATGTGTGTCGAAAATCATTTTGAAATCACCCATTGTATCAAATGCATTGCCGTTTTCGAAACGCTTTTGAAGTTCTGGCTCTAGCCCATACAATATGCCGCAATGAACTAAGTTGTGGTCCTCCTGACGAGTTTGATAGACATTCTTCTCCTCATCAGGGGCATCATCGAAAGGTGTGGGTCCTAGCGGCGCTTATAGCACATATTGCTTTTGTGCAACAGAGAGGAGAATCCTCAAATTCATGGCCTATTCGGTAAAGTTGCTACCGTTCACTGCAAGTTTCTCTTTCTCCATGAACACATTGAAATTAAAAGCAGGTGGTGCCATGTACAACAGAATTTGTAAAGTTTAGACTAAGTTTATGCTAGATTGAGTTCAACTAATCCACATTACGAACGAACTCGCACTCAAAAACGACATCCCTCGTGCCTTTTTGGTGATTACATGAACCAAAACCACTACACCAAGTCCGATCATCACGTGAGTCGGTGTAGCTTCAAAGGCGAGCATCAAATGGGCATCATATCTACTATATGACTCATGCTTAACCTTTCGGTTCGTGTTCCGAGGCCATGTCTGTACATGCTAGGCTCGCCAAGTAAGAACCTTAGTATTCGCGTGTGTAACTGTCTTACACCCGAAATATGGTCATCGATCCAAGAACACCCGATCATCACGTGATGTCTTGGAGCGGCGAAAACATAATTGGTGCATACTAAAGGAAGAACACATTATTATCTTGATATTTAAATGATGGATCATCTTATTATGCTAATAAAATGCCAAACAAGCAATATAAGATGCTATCAAACATCATATGTTTATAAGTGAAATGATATGGTTACCGCATATGATCTCTATCATGTGCATCGTGGTATGATCACTATCATACCTTTATGTGTAAGGCCAAGGTCTATGGAACTTACATGTTATGTGTGTTGTAAGAGTATCATCTCATACTTCTAATTACAACATCACCATATCATAACACTAGCCCAGCAACAATCTAAACTAGACGCCTCTAATTTATCCATTGCAAGTTTTACGTGGCTTATGGCTTTCGAAGATAGAACCGTTCTTACCTACGAACATGAACCACAACGAGGATAACCAAATTGTTGACAACTAGTTGCAAAATAGATATTGACTATAGTAGGAGAGACAGACACCCGCTAGCCACTTATGCAAACTAGTTGCATGTCAAGCGTGGAACAGGTCTCATGTGCGAGGACATGTAAAGTTTGTCCGGGCCGCTTCATCCCACTATGCAACCAATATCCAAAATTACAACTAAGAAGTAACAACATGATCATCATCTCCCACATACTCATATGTGTACTACCCGTGTAAAGCATCTACGCATAGATCCGGCTCTAATACCACTGTAGGGTTCGTAGCATAGAAAACAAAAAATTTCCTATGATGGGAACAACTATGTAGCAAGATCTATCTACTAGATACAAACAACAGGCGTATGTATATCCGTAGAGAACATACCCTTGAAGACCGACAAAGCTTAACAAGTTAAACTCATGGTTTATGTAGACGATCTCTTGCCGATCTCAAGATCGAGAGGAAGTCCTAGCGCCGCAAATCAGCAGCGCATCCGTGCTCGCACACACGTCCGAGCCACCGAGCAACCTCCGCCTCCTCGCTCCAGTGATGTAGCAGAAGCACAACTCTTTCTTGCCGAATAGCCACCGGGAACATGTATCTCGCTAGTCCGAGACCATGGGGGATAAATTCTAGAGGGGGAGAGAGATCCGTCACGAGGAGGTGTGAGTGAGAGAGAGGAGAGGGATGCCTTTTACAGGAGGAGGGGGGAACCCAAGGGGGTGGCCGCCGGCCATGGGGGCTGCCCCCTCCCCTCCTTCATTCATGTGGGTGGACACTCCACTCATAAAAATATCTTCAATTCCCTCCACTCAAAATCCCACTCAAAATTGCTAATAAATTTCCACCAAATTTAATGCAAACTCTCATTAAATAAAACTCCTTTTATTTATTCAGAATTTTGTCAATTACTTTAATGACAAACATTCACATATAACCCCTTGCTAGTATTTCATTTCACATGCAAAAACACTTTCTGCAATTTCACCCGAAAACCTATTTCGGTATCTAGTGAAATAAATTCATGCGCTTGTTATTCTTTTCGGCATGAAACTTTTGCTCCAATTGGATGTCGGTGTCTCTTAAGTGTGTCACCCTACGGTTCGTGAATAATGCGGACATGATCGAGACCCCTCTCAGATCAATAATCAGAAGCGGGATCTGGAGACCCATACTAACTCCCACACATTCAACGATGACTTTCTTGTGATCGTCGGAACCTTTTATGCTAGTATCTTAATCCCTTTGTTTCACGATATATTACATGTCCGAGATTCGATCATCGGTATCTCCATACCTAGTTTGATCTCGTTACTGACATGCACTCTTTTCTCGTTCCCGTGATATAATATTCTAGTGATTAAATCACTTGCTTGCAAGCTAACCAATGTGATATCACCGAGAGGGCCAGAGTATATCTATCCATCATCGGGATGAACTAATTCCACTCTCGATCCATGGGCCTAAACATAACACTTTATTAGTTCTGAACCCATCTTTATAATCACCCTGTTACGGTGTGACGTTTGATGTTATCAAGAAAGTCTTCCGGTGTTAGTGATTGACATGATCTCATGGTCTAAGGATTAGGATCACTTCATAAGTTGTTATAGCAATATAAAATCAATGACTATGATCGTAATGATATACTTCGGATGAATGTTCATCACACCATTACACTAATGTTGTGATCTCATTATTAACAACATCCAATGTCCATGATCAGGAAACCTTGATCATCTTGTTAATCAACGACCTAGTTTATGAGAGAGGCATAACTACGAAATTTCTGTTTGTTTATTAAACACACATGTATTAATTTTTTCGTATTAATACAATTATAGCATGCAAAATAAACATCTATCATATACTTGGAATACACATAATAAACACTTTATTATTGCCTCTCAGGGCATATTCCCTTCAGTCTCCCACTTGCAATAGAGACGATAATCTAGTTACATAGTGATGAATCTAACACCCATGGAGTTCTGGTGTTGATCATGTTTTGCTCTAGGGAGAGTTTTAGTCAACGAATCTGCTACATTGAGATCCATGTGTACTTTACAAATCTTTATATCTCCATCCTTGACATGCTCGCGGATGGAGTGAAACCGGCGCTTAATATGCTTGGAATTCTTGTGAGACCTTGGTTCTTTGGCATTGGCAATGGCACCATTGTTGTCACAGTAGATCACCATTTGGTCCAACGCGCTCACAACCACACCTAGTTTGGATATGAACTCCTTCATCCAAACCGCTTCCCGAGCCGCTTCCGAAGCAGCAACATATTCAGCCTCCGTTGTTGATCCCGCCACCACAGGTTGTTTGGAACTCTTCCAACTAACCGCTTCGCCATTCATGAGAAATACGTATCCGGATTGAGACTTAGAGTCATCCGGATCAGTGTCAAAGCTTGCGTCAACACAACACTTAGCGACGAGCTCTTCTTCACCTCCATACATAATAAACATATCCTTAGTTCTTCGCAAGTACTTAAGGATATTCTTGACCGCTATCCAGTGTTTCCAACCTGGATCCGATTGGTACCTACTAGTCAAACTAATAGCATGTGCCACATCCGGTCTTGTACATAGCATGGCGTACATTATAGAGCCTATGGCTGAAGCATAGGGGACTTTGTCCATCATCTCTCTTTCTTCCGTCGTAGCCGGACTTTGAGTCTTACTCAATGTCTTGCCTTACAACATAGATAAGAACCCCTTCTTACTTACGTCCATTTTAAACTTCTTTAAAATCTTATCAAGGTATGTACTTTGCGATAGCCCTATTAGGCGCCTAGATCTATCTCTATAGATTGACAAAACCATTAATCAATATGACATAGTAATCTCAATATCCATCGGATCCCCGTAAACACAACATGAATGATTACAAATAGATGATCTTGATCATGAACGGAGCTCACAAGATGTAAACATGATAGCACAAAGGAGGAGATACAACCATCTAGCTACTACATGGACCCGTAGTCCAAGGTGGAACTACTCACACTTCATACCGGAGGCTGGCATGATGAAGAAGAAGGCCTCCGGAATGATCACCCTTTGGCATGGTGCCGAGAAGAGCTTCAAATTCCCCCGATCTAGGGACGATGGTGGTGGCGGCTACAGACTGTTCCGTGGAATATTGATCGGGTACTTAGGGTTTCTGCATCGGGGGATCTTTATAGGCGAAGAGGCGAGGCAGTGGCCGCTAGGGCGGCTGCACCCCCTAGGCGCGGGGTGGTCCCATCCACGCGGCCAGGGGGTGTGGCCCCCTAGTGACTCTCCTCCGTCTCGTATTCCGGCTTCGTGTTCCGCACTGTAAAATATTGACTTTGGCTTTTGTGCCATCCAATTTCGAGAATATTGATTTTCTGCCTTTCTGGAACCAAAAACAGAAGAAAATAGGCAACTGGCACTGTGGCATCTTGTTAATAGGTTAGTACCAGAAAACATATAAAAAACACCTCAAAGTGTAGACAAAGCAAAGCAAAGTAGATACTAAAAAAGCATGGAACATCAAAATTATAGATATGTTTCCGACGTATCAAAGGCCGACTTAGAGAAGAGGATGATCAAGATCAAAGAAGACAAAGCATGGAAGGAGCTCATGGCCGAAGAGAAGGAACACATAATGATGTCTACAAAGGACATGGATGAAGACCAATTGGCGTGGTGAAAGGAGTACAAGGCGGACATCATGGAGAGGAAGCAGCTACTGCATGGTGGTGGTGCATACTCTACTCTTCAAGGTGAGTCTCCGATGAGTGGTGGTGGTGATGGAGGTGTGGACAACTCCACTAGTGCTTGATGTTCGCTTGCATTCTTGGTGGTGGTGGTGGTGCTGAGGTTCAACTTTTTGGTGGTGCTGCCGAGGAGAAGGAGCAGAGGATGATTATGTGATGTAAAACTATAAACCATGCATCATTTATACTCGTTTGCAAGTTTGTTTCATGATTTATTGTGTTTTGCTAGCGATGCTCATTGTATGTTGCTGTCATTTTGAGGGGCCAAAAACAGAGGGCGCAGATCAGTGCCCTCAAACCCAACCCGTATAACAGATATGCGCCCTATGTTTTTGGCCCTCAAAAGTGGTTTTTCTAGATCTCTAAACTGGTTTTAAGGGTTGCCCTTTTAAGGGCTCTACTAGTTATGCTCTTAGGACTTGCATGCAACTTGGTGTGCCTCTGCTTGTTGCTTCACATACTTCAATGCATGTGTCTGAGTCATTGCCTTGCTATAAGGGAACCTCTATCGGGCAGAGCCAAATGACCGTAGATTGCCCGGCCCAAAGGCAGGACTCAAACCGACCGAGTCTTCTGGACCGGTCCACGACGATCATTTTCATGCCCTAATTTGGGTTGGCTTTGCATCGGCCTAGACAGCTCGCGCGCATCCGGGCGCGTCATCCTCTTGTCATCCCATGGCCCTCTCGCCAGCGGCTCAAAAAACCAATTGCCCCAAATCGACCTCCACCCCTATGCGCCAGCAACACCACCACCCGCATGTGATGCTATCTAGCCATCGCCCTAGACGTTGTGTCGGCAATCATTGTTTTCCAACTCCGTAGACAACCTCCTGCCTACTTTGGTACCAATTGGCACCACCAGAAGATCTCGGGAAGTGTCGTTAACCCCGCCATCGGGTCATGTCTCGTCACGGGTCCCAAACACCGCCTCAGACCGCACCATCATCGATGTTCTTTCACTGCTTTGTATTTATTCTGGGAGCCGGCTAGGATAGGGCTGTTTCCTCGGCTGTAGGCTCGGACGATCATGACTTGTTAGGCCAATTGTGTTGCCATCGATGATGGCAACTAGCTCCAACTTGACCAAGTTCTTCTTGAAGAAAGTTGTGGACACATCATTAGATGACGACTCCGATGATGATATGGAGATCCTGATGGTAGTAGCCACCCTCATCCATGACCACAACGAGAGCATGCAACCCATCTGGCGGGGCTCGCTAAAGAAACGCAAGGCCAACTTGAAGTGTGATCGAGAAGGTGTCCATGAACGGCTATATAGATACTACTTCCATCTTACAAAATCACTATACCCGGAGCATGTATTTCGATGTCTCTTTCGGATGTCAAGGAACTTGTTCTTGACAATTCTCAATGTCGTGAGGTACTTCGATCCGTACTTTGAAAATGCAAGAACGATGCCACTAATGAGATTGGCTTCACTTCTTACCAGAACTGTTCCATAGCTATCTGCATGCTTGCATATGGAGTATTTGGTGATCTTGTCGATGACTACATGTGCATGAGTGAGACCACTTACCTTGAGTCAATGTAGAAGTTCTGCAAAGTGGTGATTGTGGTTTTTGGTGATGTTTACCCGAGAGAAAATGTTGATGACATTGACCGTCTTTTGTCCATCAATGAAAAAAAGGGGTTTCCTCGGACGCTAGGAGCATAGATTGCATGCATTTGGAGTGAAATAACTATCATTTTTCTTGGTAGGGGGCAGTATCATGTCCATGTGGAAGGGCGCGCAATGATACTTGAAGTCGTGACATCACAAGCCCTTTAGATTTGACACTCTTTCTTCGTCATGGCAGGTTCTAACAATGACATCAATGTGCTCTAGGTATTCTCGAGGCTTGCAGAAGGAAATGCTCCAGTGCATCATTATGTGATCAAGGGGCATCCATATGAGAAAGGGTATTATCTAGATGATGGCCTCTATCTTGAAGGGAAACACATGTGAAGACAATCTGCGACCATAGTGATAAGAAATGTGTGTGGAACAAGAGGCTTGTAGGAAGGATGTGGAGTAGACATGTAGTGTGCTCTAGTCTAGGTGGGCTATAATTCTGCATCTTGCTAGAACATGGAGAAATGAGACTATGTAGGAGGTGATGACCGCTTGTGTGATCATGCACAACATGGTTGTTGAGGATGGACGTGATGATATACTCTATGACCAAGGCTGGGAATTTAAGGGTCATCTAGTTGAGCTGACACTAGGGCTAGCATCCTTCGACGAGTTCCTTCGTGTGCATCATGAGATCCGTGATTGCAACACTCACAATCAACTTCAACCGGATTTGACTGAGCATATGTGGGCTCACATAATAAGCCACTAGAAATCACCTCTTATTTTAATTATTTGTAGCACTATTTGATTCCGAACTATGATTACGTGTGAACTATGTTGTTTATTTATTTGTGGACTATTTAATATGTTTGCAAGTTTAAATTTTTCCAAATGTGTACACAACTGACCAAACTGGCCAAGACGTACCATGTGCCTCCGCCTCATCAAATATTTTCACCCCGTGTAGACGGATCTGAGATCCGACATTCAGAGACACCAGAACTCGTGGACACCTCACCTCCAGAAGGGATATGGAGGGAGAACTCACAGAATTGCATTCATCCTCGCTTCGACGAAGATCATTGGAGGCCTATGCGTCATCCTCATCATCAACCACTACATATCCATCATCACCAACATCCCCTACATCTTTTTTACATCCATCTTGTTGTAATTCCCAAACTCTATTGTGGATTTGCAAAAGTATCAATCTATCCATTTTTGTATTCCATTCATACCATTATGATGATGTTAATTACATCCATGTGTGAGTACTTTCCCTTATTCTTGGAGATATGGAGAAACCCCAGTAATATTATGAATTTAAATAAAGATGACCTATAACTTTAGTTTATGAGTATATGTTAATTAAATGTGAATGTTGAGAACATAATATTTGGCTTCGGGACTTGAGAGGGAATTACTGTTGGACACGTGGTGGTGTGAAGGTGTTAAGTGACATGTCACGCCGGATCATCATTCATGTGGTCAACGGGGATAAAACGGGATTCACAAAGCTCATGTTCATGACCATAGGGTTGACCCTTAATTACTAGTGGATCAAGGTGATTGGCCTATTGAAAGGACTATATCTTCCCATGATGTTTTTGGTGTTAATGACAATCACATTTGTGATTTAATTGTGCGCTTGAGTTTTAGGGAAAACGTTGTTGATGTTTCATTAAAACGGTGTGGATGCTCTCTTGGGATCTCATGAAGACGGTGGCCTTTAGTTTTCTCCTAGTTTCTTTCCTGTTGCTGTTTTAGGTCGCCGTACTATTAAGAGGGGGTCCATCTCGGAAGGCTGTGGGAAATCACCTGTTCTTGCACAAACCTATATGCACCGCCACATCCATCGTACTATTCCGTGAGAGAGCGTGTTTCTGATCTGTTGAAGCCTTCTTTGTCTCATCGGAACTTCCGGCCTGGCGCCGGAAGTTCCGCTCAGGGTTTTTCTCCGGGCTGATCTGAGCTTTGTTCCGATCCTAGTTCTGCTCCAAGTTTCGCTGAAGGATCAGTAACCTTTTGTTTGAAGTGTTCTATTTGCCGGAAATTGGACCGGAACTTGCATCGGAACTTGTCCTGCCAGAAGGTTCCTGAGCAGAACTTCCGCCCAGCCACCGGAACTTCCGATCAGACTTGGTTCGCGACCCAAAAGTTCTGCCCCTAGTTCCGCTCCAAGTTTCGTTGACGCCGCTGAAGGATCAGTAACCTTCTGTTTAAAGCGTTCTATTTGCCGGAACTTGGGTCGGAACTTGCATCGGAAGTTCACCAGAACTTCCGGTATGTTATGACCGGAACTTCCGGTTGAGCTTTTGGAGCGGGCGTCAACGGTCTGATGACCGTTGGAGCCATGCTGGGCGGAACTTCCGGCCTCTCACCGAAAGTTCCGGTGAGGTCGCGGGGGCTGTAATGGTTCAGTGCGAAGGGGGGCTATTTAAGGCGCCCTCTTCTTCCTCCCACCTACTTCGATTTTTTTGTAGGGTTCGCAGCATAGAAAACAAAAAATTTCCTACGATGGGAACAATTATGTACCAAGATCTATCTACTAGATACAAACAACGGGCGGATGTATATCCGTAGAGAACATACCCTTGAAGACCGACAAAGCTTAACGAGTCCAAACTCGTGGTTGATGTAGACGATCTCTTGCCGATCTCAAGATCGAGAGGAAGTCCTAGCGCCGCAAAACAGCAGCGCATCCGTGCTCGCACACACGTTCGAGGCACCGAGCAACCTCCGCCTCCTTGCTCCAGCGATGCAGCGGAAGCACAACTCTTTCTTGCCGAATAGCCACCGGGAACATGTATCTCGCTAGTCCGAGACCATGGGGGATAAATACTAGAGGGGGAGAGAGATCCTTCACGAGGAGGTGTGCTTTGAGAGGAGGAGAGGGGGGCCTTTTATAGGGGAGAGGGGGTGCACCCAAGGGGCATGGCGCCCAGCCATGGGGGCTGCCCCCACCTATTCCACATTCATGTGGGTGGAGCTCCCACTCAAAATGAAAAGCCTCCACTCCCATTAAAAAGCCTCCACTCAAAAATCCACTCACATGCATTAAATTTCCACCAAATTTAATGCAAGCTCTCATTTAAATAAAACTCTTTTATTTGTTTATTCAGAATTTTGTTAATTACTTTAATTAATAAACATTCACATAAAACCCCTTGCTAGTATTTCATTACACATGCAGAACCAGTTTTAGCAATTTCAACCGAAACAGTTTCGGTGTCTAGTGAAATAAATTCCTGCGCTTGTTATTCTTTTCGGCATGAAACTTTTGCTCCAAATGGATGTCGGTGTCTCTTAAGTGTGTCACCCTACGGTTCGCGAATAATGCGGACATGATGGAGACTCCTCTCAGATCAATAATCAGAAGCGGGATCTGGAGACCCATACTGACTCCCACACATTCAACGATGACTTTCTTGTGATCATCGGAACCTTTTATGCTAGTATCTTAATCCCTTTGTTTCGCGATATATTACATGTCCAAGATTCGATCATCAGTTTCTCCATACCTAGTTTGATCTCGTTACTGACATGTACTCTTTTCTCGTTCCCGTGATATAACATTCTAGTGATCAAATCACTTGCTTGCAAGCTAATCAATGTGATATCACCGAGAGGGCCCAGAGCATATCTATCCGTCATCGGGATGAACAAATTCCACTCTCTATCCATGGGCCTCAACATAACACTTTATTAGTTCTGAATCCATCTTTATAATCACCCTGTTACGGTGTGACGTTTGATGTTATCAAGAAACTCTTCCGGTGTTAGTGATTGACATGATCTCATGGTCTAAGGATTAGGATCACTTCGTAAGTTGTTATAGAAATATAAACTCAATGAATTTGATCGTAATGCTATACTTCGGATGAATGTTCATCACATCATTACACTAATGTTGTGACCTCGTTATTAACAACATCCAATGTCCATGATCAGGAAACCTTGATCATCTTGTTAATCAACGAGCTAGTTTATGAGAGAGGCATAACTAGGAACTCCCTTTTTGTTTATTAAACACACATGTATTAACGTTTCCGTATTAATACAATTATAGCATGCAAAATAAACATTTATCATAAACAAGGAATACGATAATAACCACTTTATTATTGCCTCTCGGGCATATTCCCTTCAGTCTCCCACTTGCACTAGAGACAATAATCTAGTTTGAGAACTTTGCGTATTGAACACTTATGGCTTTCCGGTGTTCCATATACGCAATTGCAAGTGGTTAACATAATCTATGGATCTGACGCTTCAGGTCCGTGTGTATTTGCATGTCTTTGCGTCTTCAAGCATCACTCATTCTCTAATGAGATGGAATTGTATAAATTTGGTCTTTCGGTGAGACCTTTAGTTCCTTGGGGTTAAAACACGTCGATACTATTGTCATACAATATATCTTTAGTGTTAGCCCGTTGCGAACCACACCTTAGTTTGATAACAAACTACTTGACACAAATTCCCTCCGTTGCTGCTACTATAGCAGTCTTATACTTAGCCTTTTGTTGTAGTATTCGTCACAATGTCTTAACTATGGATTTCATCCAAATCCATCATGGAATCTTCTTTCCATTACATTATGCCACCCATAGTTTAAATTGAGATAAACTTAATTTGTATCTTGTGACAAAACTAGTATCAATGTAACGCTTTACAATGAACTATTTGTAATTGTTTGTCACCTCTACACAAATATATTCTTAGTTCTTCCAAAAGATCATAAGAATATCCTCACTATCGTCCAATGATCATTTTATGATTCATTCTGGTATATGCTCATAACACTTAGAGCATAGGACATATCTGGATGTGTACATATCATGGTATGATTGATCAAATCATTCTTGTGATTTTACTCATCAAGTGTCAAAGCACTTGAATCTTGTTTCACTTATCAAGTGTCAATACACTTGAATCTTGATTCAATTCCTTTCCATGCGACAAGAACTGTTTCTTGTTGTTTCTATATTGAACTCCTTCAATATCTCATATATGTACGTTTGGCACAACCATATTAGCGTCACAGTCTATCCACTATAGACATTCATGCTAAATATTCGAGTTTTGCCTAAGTTTTTCATCGAAATGAAATTCTTAACCTTTGTCAATAAAAATTACATCATTTCTAATCAGCAAGATGTCCTCCACATAATGTATTAGAAATATGTCTCAGCGCTCCCACTTAGTTTCTTGCAAATGCAAGCATCTTCATCGTTTCCTGATGAAAACTCTTTTCATCACGGTGCAGATTCCAACTCCGTGATGCTTACTTCAACCATTGAAGTTTGCATGCCCTTTTTAGCATCCTTTGAATTAACAAAACCCTTTGGACCGTGTCATGTACACGTCCTAGGTAACCATTCTATTAGAAGAACTTTGTTTTGTTTATTCATCTACCATATACCAAATTATATGTAGTGGTTGCTAGTTTAATCCATCGAGACTAAATATCGCTATGAAAGATCAAATCTTTTCATAGTCAACTCCTTGAACATTGTCGTAAAATACTTTACGACATGTTGACTATTTCATAGATGTGAAACATCCATGTCTGTTTCTTTATAGATCCAAATACGACCGATAGGTTTTTACACCTTTCCGGAGGGTCTTCCAAGTTCAAAACTTGATTTCTCATGTATGGAGCTATCACGGATTTTATGGCTTCAAGCCATTTGACGGAGTCAGGGCCCATCATCGCTTCTTTGCATATAGTCGGTTCATCATTGTCAAACAATAATGATTTACTCTCAAATCTTAGTATTTGATTTTTTTTATCCGACCTACTTGGTTCAATAGGAACTTAGATCTTCGTGACCACAACCTTTGAGGCACATAAACCATGAGCATTATGGCTGCCTCCAGAACCATTTCCGGCGCTGCGCAACTCAGCACATTTAGCTAAGGTTCGTTAACCTTATCAAAGTTCTATTGTCCTCCCACTTAACATTTATGAAAAATTCCTTCTTCAAGAAACTTCATGTTTCAAGCGACAAACCCTTTTGTCCTTGGTGTTATGGAGGAATAACCAATTGTTATTCGAAATAACCTACAAAGACATGCTCATCCGACTTCGGTTGTAAACATCTTACTTATGTTTAGCATACCAAAATTTAAGAAATGACAACTTGGGTTTTACCCCAAACCATAACTCATATGGTGTCATTTCAACGGATCAAGATGGAGCTCTTTTCAGTGTAAAAGCGGAAGTCTCTAAAGCTTTAATCTTTTAAAACATAATGGCAGTTTTATAAATAACACCTTTGATCCAACCATGTCAAACAAGGTTTCATTACAAATCTCAAACACTCCATATTCCTATGGTGTTTCGGGAGATGTAAATATAGGTGTTTTGCTAAACTTGTAACTCAAATAAATCCCTTTATGATAAATCATAATTCATTTATTTTTCTTGTTACACTTGTAACTCAAATAAATCCCTTATGATAAAATCATAAATCATTTATTTTTCTTGTTACAATGATTTTCCACTTCATCTTGAAAGTCTTTGAAACGTTTTTCAAATATTTCATACTTCTTTCTCATTAAGTGAATATTCACTCAAATTTCCGGAGAAAGCATATGAAGTTGAAATCCATCGCTTACGACTATACATAATGGACTACATACATCGATATGTATAAATTCCAATAATTTAGTCGATCGTTCTTCTTTGGCCTTTGAACGAAGTTTCAATTATCCCGAGGAAAGTCTTACAAGCGTCACTTGATCAAATCAAAGGCTCCAAAAATCCATGAAAGTGGAGTTTCTTCATGTTTTCTTTCCAATATAATTTAAACGGCGATGTCACTTTTTAAGTGATCTTCCAATCATTTGTCTTGCGACATTTTAGCATTAGGCTTTATGGATGTGATTTCTCCAACTAGATTTGTAAATCATCCATCTTATATGGAATAAGGTAATTATTTGAACAACCTTTGTTCTCATAATACCTGATTCAAATAACAATTATTAAAAAAAATCTTGAAGTCAAGCTTTGATGTCAACGAGAAATACAAACAACGGTTTATTTGTTTTCGATGAACATCATCACATATTCTCTTGCTAGTTACTTAGGTCATTGTGGTTCATGAATTGCGTTGTTCCGTATGAAATCTCATACCAACCAATTAGGTATCTAATACCCAAGAACCACATTGTTTAACAAGCAAAGAATACAACCATAACATGTATATCATCCATATACCTAAATTGGATATTTCCAATCTTTTCTTTTCTACAAAATATATTTTATAGATTCTCTTTCAGCATTTCCTTTTCCTTTTAAAAGAATCTATCAACATCAACAGTGGCGCCATATACATGACACATAGTCCAAAGCGTGTATATTCAAATAATAATACCTTTGGACTTGCACTTTGAAGTAGATCACCATCATCAAAATGATCGGTATTCTTTCAAAAACTATTCTTTAGTAATCTTTTAGTGTAGTAAACATTTTACATACATATTCTATTCACCCTTATCATGACGACATTCATGATCAAGCTACTGTAGCTTATAAAGGCGAATCATGAGTATAACATTACTTTCCAAAACCCTTTTGGATGATTAGGATGTCTAGCATCTCCAACCTTCATAAATTCTCATCCAATATGAGAACATATGTTATACATTATCATATTGCAACCAAAACATTGTTTCAGATATCGTTATATCTGCCACACATTATGGTTTCTGAAACAATTCTTTCAGCTCCTCGATAAACTTGATATTTAAAAACAATCAAGAATCATGGAGGCAAACATGATACTTAAGATACTAACACTAGAATTATTACTCTCGATTTAATACTAACTATTAAATTTTACGGAGTAAATAGAGTTTGCTGAAAGTTTGCAATAGGACTTTAAACTTTAGATTGACACTCAACACAATACGATACCAGTTCGTAAAGTATATATCCAGAATTCTATAGTTCTATTATCTCAATTACAACTATGCATAAGGTGGTGAACGAATGCCAATGACTACAACAAATTATGCAAATTCATTTTGATTTAATTTATGATAAATTGAGTTCTACTAATCCAAATTAGAAATAAACTCCCACTCAAAAACGACATCCCTCGTGCCTTTTTGGTGATTACATGAACCAAATCCACTACACAAAGTCCGATCATCACGTGAGTCGGTATAGCTTCAAAGGCGAGCATCAAATGGGCATCATATAAACTATATGACTCATGCTTAACCTTTCGGTCCATGTTCCGAGGCCATGTCTGTACATGCTAGGCTCGCCAAGTTAGAACCTTAGTATTCACGTGTGTAACTGTCTTACACCCGAAATATGGTCGTGGATCCAAAAACACCCGATCATCACGTGATGTCTTGGAGCGACGAGAACATAATCGGTGCATACTAAAGGAAGAACACATTCTTATCTTGATATTTAAATGAGGGATCATCTTATTATGCTAATAAAACGCCAAACAAGCAATATAAGATGCAATCAAACATCACATGTTAATAAGTGAAATGATACGGTTCCCGCATATGATCTCCATCATGTGCACTGTGGTATGATCACTATCATACCTTTACGTGTAAGGCCAAGGTCTATGGAACTTACACGCTATGTGTGTTGTAAGAGTATCATCTTATACTTATACTTACAACATCACCATATCATAACACTAGCCCAGCAACAATCTAAACTAGACGCCTCTAATTTATCCATTCAAATTTTACGTGGCTTAGGGCTTTCGAGATAGAACCGTTCATACCTACGAACATGAACCACAACAAGGATAATCAAATTGTTGACAACTCGTTGCAAAATAGATATTGACTATAGTAGGAGAGACAGACACCCGCTAGCCACTTATGCAAAACTAGTTGCATGTCAAGCGTGGAACAGGACTCATGTGCGAGGACATGTAAAGTTTGTCCGAGCCGCTTCATCCCACTATGCCACCAATATCCAAAGTACAACTAAGAAGCAATAAAATGATCATCATCGCCCACATACTCATATGTGTACTACCCGTGCAAAGTATCTACGCATAGATCTGGCTCTGATACCACTGTAGGGTTCGCAGCATAGAAAACAAAAAATTTCCTACGATGGGAACAACTATGTACCAAGATCTATCTACTAGATACAAACAACGGGCGGATGTATATCCGTAGAGAACGTACCCTTGAAGACCGACAAAGCTTAACGAGTCCAAACTCGTGGTTGATGTAGACGATCTCTTGCCGATCTCAAGATCGAGAGGAAGTCCTAGCGCCGCAAAACAGCAGCGCATCCGTGCTCGCACACACGTTCGAGGCACCGAGCAACCTCCGCCTCCTCGCTCCAGCGATGCAGCGGAAGCACAACTCTTTCTTGCCGAATAGCCACCGGGAACATGTATCTCGCTAGTCCGAGACCATGGGGGATAAATACTAGAGGGGGAGAGAGATCCTTCACGAGGAGGTGTGCTTTGAGAGGAGGAGAGGGGGCCTTTTATAGGGGAGAGGGGTTGCACCCAAGGGGCATGGCGCCCAGCCATGGGGGCTGCCCTCACCTCTTCCACATTCATGTGGGTGGAGCTCCCACTCAAAATGAAAAGCCTCCACTCCCATTAAAAAGCCTCCACTCAAAAATCCACTCACATGCATTAAATTTCCACCAAATTTAATGCAAGCTCTCAATTAAATAAAACTCTTTTATTTATTTATTCAGAATTTTGTTAATTACTTTAATTAACAAACATTCACATAAAACCCCTTGCTAGTATTTCATTTCACATGCAGAACCAGTTTCAGCAATTTCAACCGAAACAGTTTTGGTGTCTAGTGAAATAAATTCCTGCGCATGTTATTCTTTACGCTAGTATCTTAATCCCTTTGTTTCGCGATATATTACATGTCCAAGATTCGATCATCGGTATCTCCATACCTAGTTTGATCTTGTTACTGACATGTACTCTTTTCTCGTTCCCGTGATATAAAATTCTAGTGATCAAATCACTTGCTTGCAAGCTAATCAATGTGATATCACCGAGAGGGCCCAGAGCATATCTATCCGTCATCGGGATGAACAAATTCCACTCTCGATCCATGGGCCTCAACATAACACTTTATTAGTTCTGAATCCATCTTTATAATCACCCTGTTACGGTGTGACGTTTGATGTTATCAAGAAACTCTTTCGGTGTTAGTGATTGACATGATCTCATGGTCTAAGGATTAGGATCACTTTATAAGTTGTTATAGCAATATAAACTCAATGACTTTGATCGTAATGATATACTTCGGATGAATGTTCATCACATCATTACACTAATGTTGTGACCTCGTTATTAACAACATCCAATGTCCATGATCAGGAAACCTTGATCATCTTGTTAATCAACGAGCTAGTTTATGAGAGAGGCATAACTAGGAACTCCATTTTTGTTTATTAAACACACATGTATTAACGTTTCCGTATTAATACAATTATAGCATGAAAAATAAACATTTATCATAAACAAGGAATACGATAATAACCACTTTATTATTGCCTCTCGGGCATATTCCCTTCATTTTTCTCTCTCCTCCATTAAGTCTTGAGCTTCACCTCACTACATCTCTCTCTCTAGCCACTCAAATGACTTGATCTTTTGAGAGGTGACCTAGATCTACACTTCCACCAAAGAAGATTTGATTTCCCCCACCCATCCTTTGTGGGTCTTGTTGCTCTTGGGTTTCTTGAAACCCTAGACGGTGTAGGGAATCCTCGGAGCTAAGGCTTGTGTTGTGAAGCTTCGAGGTGTCGTTGAGGGCCACCAATTGAGTTGTGGAGCTTCCCCCTCAACCTTGGTGTAAAGGTTTCGGTTGGCGCCTTCAAGGTCACCGGTTAGTGGATTGTGAGGCCTCCTTTGTGGGGGAGCTCACCGGAGAAGAAGGTGAGGCCTTTGTGGCGCTCGGGTGACCTTGTGTAGCCCCGACACCTCTCCAACATAGACGTATCTCCTTGGGAGTGAACTACAAGAATTATATCTCCGTGTCCCCGCTCTGGTTACTTCGTTCCCTTCCTTTACTTCTTGCTATTTACCATTCTTGTGGTTGTTGTAAGTTATCTTGCATTTAGGTTGTTCACTTAGTTGCACATCTAGATAAGTGAGAAACAAATTAAAATTGGGTAGACGCCTATTCACCCTCCTCCTCTAGTCGTATCAAGTCGGTACTTTCAATTGGTATCAGAGCCAAGGCTCTTATTTCGGACTTTACCGCCTAAGAGACTATGGCCGATGATGGGGGTAGTGAAACCGAAAACCCCAAGAACTTGGCCACTATGGATGACCTCAAGCAATTGGAGTCATCCATGATGTCCAAGTTCGAGGAAATGATAACTATCTTGCAGTCCCTCAAGCCAAACCCCATGGTTGCTCTTGACACACCCCAAACCACCGAGCTTCCTCCCACCGTTACGACCGCCCCCGGGGTGAGTCCCGCGGCCGTCACCACTCGCTTGGGACTTGGTTTTGTTGCTCAAACCTCTACCAAGGTTCCAAGTGAGAACACCGAGGAGCCCGAGAACCCAACTTCCAAAGAGGAAAATGGAGGAAAGGACTACTCGGCGGTGCCCCCACTGCCTAAGTACACTCCGGATCCACCCATTCCCATGCCACACATCATTCCTCAAGGAGCACCACCCATGCTAGATACTTCAAATTTCTCCAATTGGCAATATCTAATGCGCTCACATATTTCCAGCTCTTCTATTGAGTTAATGAGGATTGTAGAGGATGGATTCTCTCCATATGACCCAAAGAAGTTGACACGAGGTGAAGTGGTGGACAAGCAACTCAATGCCACAGCTTTGGGGATGATTCAAAAGGCTTTGAATCCAAAGGACTTTGCTCACATTCGCCAATTCGACACCGCCAAGGGAGCTTGGGATCAACTCACCGAGCTCTTTGTTGGGAATACAAGCATCCAAAGCTCCAAGTTTGATGAAATCAACAAGGAGTGCAATGGTTTCGCAATGCAAGATGATGAGACCCCCGAAGACATGTATAGGCGCCTCAAAGTCCTTTGTTCCACTATGAGGGACCTTGGGGCCACCTATGTTGACGACAAGTTTATGAAGAGGAAGTTCATTCAAGCTCTCCTTCCGTTTGAAGAACAAAAGCTCAACTCTATCAAGGGAAGAACCAACTTTCACCTAATGACCTCCCAAGAAGTCTTGAGCGAAGTAATTTCCATGACTATTGCCAAGAAGAATGCGGAGTACGCTCGTGCTAGGACCATTGGGTCAACCAAAGTGAATCTTGCTTTGAAGGCCAAGGCTATTGAAGTTGATGATGATGATACATCAAGTGACTGGTCTCAAGAGGATCTCAAGTGTTCCTTCAACGAACATCTTGCTCTCGCTTCAAGGGCCTTTTGGAACAAGTCCGGGTTCAAGTCAAGATCAAGGGACAACTCAAGATTCAACTCACCCAACAAGTCTCCCAAGGCAAGGTCGTGCTACAATTGCAACGACAAGAGTCACTTCGTGGCCAAGTGTCCCTTTGAGAACCATGAAGACAATGGTGGTCGTCTCATTCGCAAGATCAAGTCAAGACCTCCTCATCCCTTGAACAAGAACTACGCTATCAAGAACGTCGCGAACAAGGAACGAGCAATAGTGGTCCATGAAGAATACCTTTTGGGCACGGATGAAGATGATGATGATGAAGTTCATGGTGGAGAGATTGTGGGAGTTGCTGATATTGCCACTACCTCAACTCCACGTCTATCACTCTTCGACTCGCCAAATGAAAATGCCATCTCCTCCAACCAAAAGTGCTTCATGGCCAAGGCCACCGAGGTAACATCGAAACCCACTCCTCAACCTATCTCTAGTGAGCCTTCCTCTCTTGATCTTGTCGGTCTAGAGGTGAAGAAAGAGATGATTGACATGTGTGAATTTGTTGCTACCTTGGATGAAGAAACTAAAACTTGCTTTGAATCCTTGCTTGCACAACTTGACAATGTTAGGGATGCTTTAGATGAAAAGGAAGAACTTCTTGACTTGCTAAGTAAAAATGAAAGAGATGCCGCTGATGAAATTGCTTCTCTCACTCAAAGTCTTGAGGATGAACAAAATATGAGAATTAATCTTGAAGAAAGTGTGTCTAAGCTTGTAGATGATCATAACAACACCATATGCTCTATAAAAAGAACGTGATCATGCTCTTGCTTTGGTTAAGGTGCTTAAGAAAGAAAAAGTTGAGTTTGTGGGTGGCCATGATAGGACTCAAAAGGATCTTGAGAAACTCAAAGAGGAACACAAAGCCTTGGAGAGCAAATTCTCAAATCTTTTTGAAGCCCATGAGCAGCTTCAAACTCAATTAACTTGTGAACATGCTAAGTCTTCTGCTGTGCAAATTATAGACTTGTCTAGCACTCCTAACCCTTGTTGCAAGCATGAGCATCTCATTGAGGAAGTCAAGGTGTTGAAGGATCAACTTGCCAAGATTAAGAAGAAGAAGAGAAAGAAAAAGAAGAAGAAAAAGAACAAGGGCATGGCTCAAGGGGCTCCTAATGGCCTAACCATCTTGCAAAGTGACAACTTTGCCGGAAAGAACAATCCCTCTTATATTCTTTGCAAATCTTATGATGGTCATGTATATGCTAGATATGTGGGAACTTCTTACACGCATGATTATCATTGGGCCATTTGGGTGCCAAAGGCTCTTGTTACTAACAAAAGGGGACCCATTGCAAAATGGGTACCTAAAACCAAAGCTTGATTTTCTTGTAGGACTATGCTTTCGGTGGATCGAAATGGGTGCTTGATAGTGGTGCCACGAGTCATATGACCAGAAGCAAGTCTATCATGACGGAGATGAGGCCAAATATTGCCAACACCATGGTCTCCTACGGTGATAAAACAAGCTCTCAGGTTTTGGGTTTTGGCAAAGTGGTGGTAACCCCGGATGTATATTTGGTTGACGTCATGCTTGTCAAAAATCTTGGTTACAATTTACTCTCAGTTCGTGCTCTTGCTCTTATGGGTCTTTCTTCGTTCTTTAATGCTCATTCCGTGGTCCTCATGTGGAGCAAGTCTCTCAAGGTGGCTTTTGTAGGGTATGTAGAGCATGACTTGTATGTGGTGGACTTTTCAGGGACCACTACTCCTCATGCTCTATGTCTCTATGCTAAAGCCGACAAGGGCTGGTTGTGGCATCGCCGCCTAGCCCATGTTAACATGAGAACTTTGCAAATACTTCACTCTGAGGGCCACATCCTTGGAATTAACGATGTTTCTTTTGCCAAAGATCGTGTTTGCAGGGCTTGTATTGAAGGGAAGATGCATGAAACTCCTCACAAAGCACTCAATCAAATCACCACCGAGAGGTGTTTGGAGCTCTTGCATATGGACCTTTTTGGTCCACCCTCTCATGATAGCCTTGGAGGCAAGAAGTATTGCTTGGTTATTGTGGATGATTTCTCAAGATACACTTGGGTGTTCTATTTCAAGTACAAGAGTGAGACTCAAAAAACCTTCATCGATTTTGCTAATGAGGTTCAACGGAAGCACAATGCAACTATTCTCTCAATTCGAAGTGACAATGGCACCGAGTTCAAAAACTATACCTTGGATGAGTTTCTTAGTGATGAAGGAATCAAGCATCAATACTCCACTCCCTATACCCCTCAACAAAATGGAGTTGCCGAAAGGAAGAATCGCACTTTGATGGATGCGGCTCGATCTATGCTAGTTGAGTTCAAGTCTCCATACAACTTTTGGGCCGAGGCCATCTCCACCGCTTGTGTCACATCCCAAAATTTTCCAAATTTTGAAATGTGAAAAATTAATAAACAAAATAAACAATTGTTGATTTTTAGGGTGAGAAGAAACTTTTTGATTCCAATTGGAAACATCAAAACCTATTTTGGTCAAATAAAATCTTAAAGGGATTTAAAAAGATAAATAAAGTTATAATAGTTGGAATCACTATTTTTTGGATCTTTAAATAAAAAGATTTGGTTTTCAAAAGAAAAGGTAGAATTATAAATAAGGATTTTTTTATAGAGCCAAATTAAATCTTGGCCAAGCTTTTGAAATAAAATATTTCTATTTGATAAAAAGAGTAAAGGTTTATTTAAATAAAATAATGAGGATTTATAAATATCCAATTTTATTAAAGTAAAGGCTTTTCCATTTTAAATAAACACTAAAACTTGTTAGTTTATTTTAAATAAGTTTTCCAAGTGTTTTATATTTTCAAATAAAACCTACTGAACTGGTTTTGATATTATTTAGATTTCGAATAGAGTTTTTTAAAATAAAATCCTATTTGAATTAATGACTAAGGTCTATTTATTTAATTACTAATGGATCCTAAAAAGAATAAAAAATATTTTGTTTTGGACTTTGGATAATGTTGTTAAACAGAATTAATCTATACCTAAAGTTTGGTGATGGCTTGATTTGATTTGTTGTTTGAATTATTTGTTTGAAAGTCAAAACAGAAATTCATATTAGAAAAAGAAAAGCTTCAGTATAAAAAAAAGAAACAAACAGCAGCCCACTGCCAGGCCCAACCCAGCCCCGCAATCCAGCCCAACTAAACCCCCCGTAGTGAACCGTTTTTCACTGAATATCGCACCCACTGAGTCACAGACAAGTGGACCCCATCACCCCTTTCTGTCTCTCGCTGACCGTTGGACCCCACATCGCCAGCCATCGTCTTCACCGCGACCACGTCCCCTGCTGTTGCTGCCGATTGATTGCGGCGATCAATTCGCGTTGATGGCGGGCTTAATTCCTCTAGCGACCACGCCCTCTTAAGCACCTCTCCCTCCTTGCCATTTCCCCTCAGAAACCACTGCACGGGAGCCACCAGGCTACCTCGAATCGGCTTTGCACCGCCGCTGCTCCGGCGAGCTTCTCCAGCGAATTCCGGCCACACCTCGCCGCCCCTCGCCTCCCACTGCATGCAGCCTTGCTCGCCAGCACCAGGCGCACCTGCCAGTGCCTTGCACTCGCCCGCGCGTGCCCCGCAGCCTCTGCTTCGTCTTCATCTGAGCGCCACCGCCGGCTGTCCCTTCTCCGACGAACTCCCCAGGTACCCTTCGTTCACCCCAGCACCTCCTGTTGACGCTCCCATCATCCCCAGATCAGTACACATCTAACCGTATGCTCCGCTCGCCTCGGCGCGACCTGCAGCTCCATCCCCGACGTCAAACAGAAGCGCCTGACACCGCCACCGACTCCGGCGAGGAATTGCCAGCAGCTCCAAGCGTCCCTCGCCAAGCCAATGCCACCTCGAGCTTCGCCAACCATCTGCAAGCACGGTGAGCTATTTCCCTTCTTCCCTTGCTTCCTGTAATCGCCGCGACGCCACCATCTGACCGCGCACCGCCAGTCGCCGCCGCCAGCGCTGCCCATTCCTGGTCAACCACACAGCAACCGTCTGATCTTGATCCAACGCACAAGATTAGAATTAACTTGAAAGGGTATGGGTGAATCTGAGCCATGCGATACACTTTAGATCTAACAGTCCAGAGAGGCTAATCCGCACGAAGCGGTACCGGCCAGTAGAATCACGCCACGTGGACAGGGTTTTGTATAAAACAGAAATTAGAATCTGATTGATATGCAAACTTGTAAAATTCATAACTTTAATTCTACACGTCCAAATTTTGCAAATTTTATATCAATGGATTCAGCAGATCATGTAATTTGCAACCATGCATTTTGTTTAATGTTTTGCTTCTGTAAAATTGGTTGAATTTGCAGGAACATGTGTAGACTTAATTTGAATATAAAAATTGTTATACATATATTTTTAAGTTGAAATCTTTGCAAAATGGTTTGATGTGAACCTACTGACCATAGGAACCAACTTATGGATTTTAAAATGAATTTTGTAAAGTTAAGGGATAAATATTTGAATTAGCCCATTTCTAGTCAAATAAAAATATTGGTTATGATTTAGAAATGATTTTTGAGTAAAACCTTTGGGAAATAATTTGATTCAAACCTTCTGACCCTAAACACCAAGTTTTGAGAATTAAAATATATCTGGTGTCGTGGGAATGGTCACGGCAGATGCTGCAATCGGCAGCGAGTAGTAGAACAAGGGGCAAGGGCGGCCAGCCATCTGCGGTGCGAGATGAGGGCGGAGACACAAGGTTTTACCAAGGTTCGGCCCCCCGGAGGGTAAAGACCTACTCCTGCTAGATCGTATTATGGTGGAGGTACAATGGGCGAGCTCGGCGGCTAGGCGGCGAGTCGCTTGGGCGTATGATGGAACGTATCTCTGCACGCCCTGCAGGGAGGTTTATATAGTCTTACCTCCCCTAGGGTTCACATATCTCAACCGAATCAGTTAAGGCTTCGATAACCGCTTAACCTAATCCGACTGGGCCTATCTACTCGCCTGGGCCTTCAGCTTCCAGTCGCGTGGATCCACACCAGGCCTTGATCCAGCCGCCGTCTTGCAGGCCCACTCGCCAGTTCCTGGGCCAGTCAGAAACGTCCTGCTGGGTATACCCCGGTAGGCATATCCCCATCAGTAGTCCCCGAGGCCGACGTCGATTGGGCGCAGGTGGTTGCTGGTAGTCGGAGTATACGGCTTTAAAGCAGACATCCAGTCGAATCGTCCACAGGCTCCTGAATAAAGGAGGAAACCAGTTATTCTGATCGCAGCTTTGGCGAGTCGAGTCGGCGAAACACTCAGTCACTGTCGTAGTGATCGGGTCAGCGAGCCGAGTGGCTGAAGTTGGACCGTTAAACGTGGTCAAACTAGCCGTTGGGATAATCCAACGGTAACTTTTAGCGTAATCACCGCGCAATAACGGCTCCCTGATTTGGCGGGTAACAACTGCTATATAAGGGGAATGGCAGGCGATCGGAGAACCACCTCCTCGTCATTTCCTCCGATTGCGCGCACTTTCACCTTCCTCCGCATCGCGATCCAGCCGACCCGAAATCTCCCGACCCCCCACGAATCCTTCCGCCAATGGCCCCCTCCACCGAGCCTTGGGGTAGATCTAAGTGTACGAGGGCGCAACTGACGTCCTTCGAGGAGGCCGGGATCCTGCGCACTGGCAGGTGGTGCATCCCCGCGGCCGGAGAGGTGACCCCGAACCCGCGCGAGGGAGAGTTCATCTGCTTCACCAGCCACCTAGAGCGGGGGCTGGGATTCCCAACATCTCTCTTCTTCTGGTGCTTCTGCGCCTTCTACGGGATCCAACCGTCGGACCTGGGCCCGCACAGCATCGAGCAGCTCGCCATTTTCGTGGCGTTCTGCGAGTGCTATCTGGGCTGCAGGCCCTACTTCCCCCTGTGGCAAGATCTATTCCACGGGCGGATTAGTCGCGAGGAAGCGGGTGGCCCAATGCTTGCCGCGGGCGGCCTGACGTTCCAGCTAAAATCGAAGGCTTCTTTCTTCGATCTGATGCTACCCGCCAAGACGGCAAGCCAATGGAAGAACTCTTGGTTCTACGTCACCGAGGCGACTCTAGACGGCGAGGTGGCGATCCCAAAATACTCCGCCGACCGGCCCGAACCACGCCGGCTTCAAGTCGGCAAACTTCCAACAGACGAGCGAATGGTCGTGGACGAAATGCTTCAGACCATTCGCGGCCTGAAGAAGCGGGGTCTCCTGCCCATCAACCTGTACAACTGTTGGCTCGGGCGGCGGCTCGTCCCCCTGGCCCGACGCGACCACTATATGTACGAGTACGCGGGCCGGGAGGACTCGACGAAGTCCTGCCTCGACGAGTGGCAGCTCGAGGATTACCTCCTGGCGTTGAAGAAGATCACCCAGGCGACGTACCTCGACGCGAAGGCCGGGGTCGCCCCCTACACCGCGAAGCATCCAGCCCCAACGGTAAGCCATCCTTTCGTCATTCGCAGTCGCAGTTAAATGCAGTCGCGGTCATACTGATGTTGTTTATGCCTATTGCAGCTATTTCAAGTAGTTGAAGGGTGGCTCCCGCCCGCGGACGACGAGAATTCGAGTTCGTCCATCCTGGAGGTGGGCGAATCGCCTCCAGCGAGGGGAGGCGTCGAGAGCGACGGGAGTGGCGACGACGACGAATCCGAAGAAGAGGTCGCCCCGCTAGTCTGGAAAACGCACGGGCAGCGGCAACGTGAGCTTGAGGCGAGCAGAAGCCTCGAGCGTCATGACGATGATGACGACGAGCTCCCCGAGCACACCTCGCGTCGCGAGGCCACTCCATCGAAGAAGAAGAAGAAGAAGAAGAAGGATAAGGAGTTTAAGGCCCCTCCAAAGAAGAAGACGAAGCCAGCAAAACAGGCGTCTCCCCCTCACTCGCGAAGCAGCTCTGACGCCACCAGCCTGGCCGGGGGCAAAGCCCCACAGATGGCGACGGCACCGGATACCACCACCGTCCTGAACGAGGTGCCTCTGGCCTCGATGCCTCCGCCGTTCGCCCCAATCTCTGGGTCGGGGACCGGGTAGCTTCGCCGCCCAAGGGTGCTCCTGCCGAAGATGTTTCGGAGGCTCCGGCCGCAGCCTCGACAACGAAGAAACCGTCCGTGTATTGGGCACGCGATGCCCTGGAGATGGGCCTCAGTCGCCGACTGGGCCCCGAACTGGAGAAGTCGGCCGGCATCCGCACGGGGCTGCGCTTCATTCCAGTCGCCAAGTGAGTTTGCTCACCTAATTTTGTCTTTCATTGTACTTGGATTATCTTGCTCACGCGATCAATTTGTAGGACCGGAGCGAAGAAGATAGGCCATCCGACCGTGGCTAAGGTGCCACCCGTCGTCAGAGAGGAGGATCCCTCCCGGAAGAGGAAGGCGGACGAGGTCGACGTCCCCGCGGATAGCGCCAAGAAGGCCAAGGGCGACGAAGTCGTCACAGTATCCGACGACACGGCGATCGCGCCGAGTGAACCCGTAGCGGAGGTGGCCTTACCTGCCAAGTAGGGTGCTCCCTCGCCTAGGGCAGCCGAACCGGCCTCCTTCGTTGCCGGTGCCTCCATCGCAATGTTCCCGCGCTTCATGGCCAAAGCGGCTACAGCGAGTGGTACCTCGCCCTCGAGCCATGCACCTGGGGTTGCTGATACGGAGGTCGAGCAGCGTCGCGGGCACACGCCAGCTCTCCTCGCGTCCGTGGATGCGATACAACTTCATGGCATGCTTGGCGCAGCCATCCAGGTATGTCCAGTCCCCGAGGATCAGGCCGGTGTGTTGCAGCGGTCTGATTCTTTTATTGTCTTGTTGTTATTTTTCGCGTCCAGTTCCCGAGTGCGCACTCGCTGAATTTCAGCGGGTGGGCACTTAGGATTTTATGACTGCCAGTCCCCGAGTGCGCACTCGCTGAATTTCAGCGGGTGGGCACTTAGGAATTTTTGATTGCCAGTCCCCGAGTGCGCACTCGCTGAATTTCAGCGGGTGGGCACTTAGGATTTTTTATGATTGCCAGTCCCCGAGTGCGCACTCGCTGAATTTTGGCGGGTGGGCACTTAGGAGTTTTTGATTGCCAGTCCCCGAGTGCGCACTCGCTGAATTTCAGCGGGTGGGCACTTAGGAGTTTTTGATTGCCAGTCCCCGAGTGCGCACTCGCTGAATTTCAGCGGGTGGGCACTTAGGAATTTTGGATTGCCAGTCCCCGAGTGCGCACTCGCTGAATTTCAACGGGTGGGCACTTTGGATTCCGCTTTGGTTAACTGTTTGAAATGTGTGCAGGGTCTGCAACGTGAGTCAGCTGACCGGCTTGCTGCGACACGCCGCGCGGAGAAGGAACTGGCCACCGTCCAAGAGGCGAATAAGGGGCTTCAGGCAATTGCCGCGAAGGCAGAGGAGGCCCGCCAGGGACTTGTCCCGGCGAGTGAGTTGGCAGCGGCTCAATCGGCGTTGAGCTTGGCTGAGAAGTGGATCGCCGACCTCGAGCGCGAGCTGAGGGAGGCGAAAGAGGAAGCGAGTTCGGCGGATGGTCGAGCCAAGGCCACCGTTACGGCCGCCGCGGAAGAACGTAAAGTTTCTGACGCCCTTGTTACTGGGCTTCAGGATGATTACACTTCTCTTCAGAGCTTCATCACGGATCTCTCCCGTCCCTTAATTGGTGAGTGTGTCTGCCCCTTCCTATTGCATGTGCCTTTTTTTAATATCCGATGTACTCACTGTTATCTTCTATCCGCAGGTCGCATCCTTGATAACACGGAAGAGGCGAGCTTGTTCGACGCGCGGCAATGTGTGGCCACGCTCGTCGACTCGGCGACGTTGTCGGCGACGTGCATCCGGGCCTACCTCCAGGAGATGTCGCCCACGGAAGTAATTCCCAGCGACCTCGTCGAGGTGTGGTGGTACTTGGAGAAGGCGCCGTCGGTCGTTGAGTTTATGACGCGATCGGCGTTTCGGCGCGGAGCGGCGACGGCGCTTAGCCTTGGGATTGCTCACTTCCCGGAGGACTTCGATCTGGACGACGTGACGAGTGGCTACCCGTCGTCGACTGGCGCGGTGGAGATCTCCGAGGTGCTCAAGTTGACGGACCGCGCCGCGGTGTACTCCGAGCACGTCTGGGCGATGGGCGACCTCCTTCCTTACCAGGAGACGGTCGTCGCACCCAACGACCCCGAGCCACAGCACCGGGACTTCAAGGTCGAGCAGCCCTTTCGTGCGGCGATGGCGGGTGAGCTGACGACGTATCCGTCGAACCCATACACTCCCTTCATCCGCAATCGCAAGGGTGCCGGCGAGTCGTCGTCGAAGCCTGCAGAGTGAACTAGTTTGCCCTGGGGCGTTAGTAGCAGTTCTGCCGTTGGGCATACTATGTATTTTGAGATAATGTGCGACATGCTATTAATGAGATATCGTGTTTTGTACGATTTGTCGTGTGTTTTTATTTTGATTGAGGGTTGAGCGAGTCCCCGAGCGCGTCCGCCCTTTTTATGGGGTTTACCTCGTTTGTTATGTGTTTGCGGTTTTTTGAATGTTTTGTTATTGTGGTCGACTCGCCCGGACTCGGAGAGCCAGTCGCAAGGCGACTCCCTTGAGCGCTCTGTACTTCACTGTTTTCCCTTGCGCGAACGAGGTCGGGTGGCCGAGTCCCCGAGCGTGGTACTTGGTTGTTCTAGGCGCGACTCGAGGGTGGGTGAGGACTTGGCGTGTTAGTTTGAGCGCATCGCTCCTGCCTGGCCCGTTGGGTCAGTCGCATGGCGAGTCCTGGGCATGCTCTCATACTTGGCGTTTTCCCTAGCCGCTCGTGCTGGACTGGTCGTCAGTCCCCGAGCGTGGTACTTGGCCGTTCGAGTCGCTATGTCGAGGATGCGGAGGATCGTGGTCGCTGTGAGAAGCGAAGGTAGTTGTCTTGGCTCGTAGAGCCAGTCGGGCTAGGCGACTCTGATGGGGCTCCGGGTAGGCGTTTTTCGTGGACGTTGCAAGGCCTGAGGTGACCCAGTGCCCTTGTAACGCACTACTTGGCCGTGCCGATCGCTGTACCAACGGTTGACTTCTGCAGTTAGCTTGACGCTGTTATTATGAGTGCGAGTGGCACAAGACATGGAGAGTAGGCGCAATTTGCGGTAACCAATTCTTTTTATTTCAAAACGACTGGAGGGTACATAAGTGGGGTTCTAGGAGTAGAAATTCCGTAGGAGGTTTACATTCCACGGTCGCTTGACGTCGAGTTTGCCGTCCCCGCGGACGTCGATGAGGTAGTAGGCGTCGTTGCCGAGTACGCGCCCGATGGCAAATGGTCCCTCCCACGGAGGGGAAAGCTTGTGCATGCCCTTCTTGTCCTGGATGAGGCGCAGCACCAGGTCGCCTTCTTGGAAGGTGCGAGTTTTCACCCGCCGGCTATGGTAGCGGCAGAGTCCCTGCTGGTAGATGGCGGTGCGTGATCGAGCGAGGTCACGTGCCTCGTCGAGTTGATCGACTCCATCCTGGCGGGCGAGTTCGTTTGCAGCCTCCGTGTGGTGGACGACCCGTGGCGAGTCATGCTCGAGGTCGGTGGGCATGACTGCCTCGGCGCCATACACCATGAAGAAGGGGGTGAACCCTGTCGACCTGTTGACCGAGGTGCGGATGCCCCAGATGACGGAGGGTAGCTCCTCGACCCAGCACCCGGCGGTGCGCTCGAGTGGTACTTGGAGACGCGGCTTCAGGCCGTGGAGGATGCTTTGATTGGCCCGTTCCGCCTGGCCGTTGGATTCCGGGTGGGCGACTGACGCGAGATCGAGCCGGATGTGGTGTTCTTCGCAGAACTCGGCCATGGCTCCTTTGGCGAAGTTGGTGCCGTTGTCCGTGATAATGCTGTTTGGGAACCCGTAGCGATATATGAGCTCGCGTAGGAATTTAGTGGCAGTCTTCCCGTCGCATTTCCGGACTGGTTTGGCCTCCACCCACTTTGTGAATTTGTCGACCGCGACCAGGAGGTGGGTGTAGCCAGAGGGAGATTTTTTGAAGGGGCCTACCATGTCCATACCCCACACGGCGAATGGCCAGGTGATGGGGATTGTCTTGAGCGCCGAGCTCGGCACATGCGTCTGGTTGGCGTACTTCTGGCACCCGGCGCACCGCTGGACAATGTCGACGGCATCGGCGTGTGCGGTGGGCCAGTAGAATCCATGCCGCATAGCCTTGGCGACCAGAGAGCGGGCGCCGGTGTGGTGGCCACAGTCGCCGGAGTGGATGTCGTGGAGGATCTTGCATCCTTCGGCCGGTTGGACACAGCGTTGGAACACGCCGGTGACGCTGCGCTTGTGGAGCTCGCCGTCGATGATGGTGAAGGATTTGCATCGGTGTGCGATCATCCGGGCGTCCGTCTCGTCTGCCGGCAAGGTGCCGGCCTCCAGGTAGGCGACGTAGGGCTTGGTCCAGTCGTTTGGCTCGGTGACGAGTGCGACCAGGGCTGCCTCTGGCTGCAGCAGGACTCCGATGTCGATCTCCCTTGGGAGAGAGACTGATGGCTTGGTGATCGTGTCCAGGAAGACCCCGGCGGGTGGTGCGAGTCGAGCCGACCCAATGCGAGAGAGTGCGTCGACCTCCTCGTTCTTCCGCCTATCGATCCACTCAACGGAGTAGCCTGCGAAGTTTCCACCCAGCTTGTCTACTGCTTGGCGGTATGCCGCCATGGTGGGGGAGATGGCATCACAGGTGCCAGCGACTTGCCCAGCGACGAGGTCGGAGTCTCCATAGCAGCGTAGGCGGTTGACGTTCATCTCCTTGGCAGCTCGCATGCCGTGGAGTAGTGCCTCGTACTCGGCCATGTTGTTGGTGTAGGGGGTGAAGTCGAGGCAGAGGACGTAGCGGAGCTTGTCGCCCTTCGGTGAAGTCAGCACGATCCCTGCTCCTGCGCCGTCCGCGTTCTTGGAGCCGTCGAAGTGCAGGCTCCAGTAATGGAGGTATGGCAGCTTTTCTGGCTGATGGGCCTCTTCCCAGTCGGCGATGAAGTCCGCTAGAGCCTGCGACTTGATCGCTTTTCGTGGCTCGTACTTGATATTACGGACGCCGATTTCGACGGCCCACTTAGCAACTCGCCCAGTCGCCTCACGGTTGCGGATGATGTCCTGCAACGGTGCTGAGGAGACGACAGTGATCGGGTGCTCCTGGAAGTAGTGCGGCGGGCGCCGCTGTGCTCTGAAGACCGCGTATACCAGTTTCTAGTACTGCGGGTATCGTTGGCGCGATTCGGTGAGGACCTCGCTGATGTAGTACACTGGTCGCTGTACCGGGCGCTCCTTTCCTTCCTCTGGTCGCTCGACGACCATGACGGCGCTGACGACACGCTCGGAAGCCGCGACGTAGACCAGCATGGGTTCTTTGTCGACGGGGGCGGCGAGTAATGGTGCTGCGAGTAGCACCTTCTTGAGGTCGCAGAGTGCGTCGTCCGCCTCCTTGTCCCACTGGAAAGTGGGGTTCTTGCGCATCAGGCGGTATAGAGGCATTGCCTTTTCGCCCAGGCGGGGGATGAAGCGACTGAGAGCCGCTACTCGCCCTGCAAGCTTCTGGACGTCGCGCAGGCACTCGGGTTTTCCGAGTCGAGCGATCGTGTCGATCTTCGTGGGGTTCGCCTCGATCCCGCGCTTGGAGACGACGTACCCCAGTAGTTGCCCTGCTGGTACACCGAAGGTGCATTTGCTTGGGTTGAGTTTTATCTTGTACTTCCGCAGGTTGGAGAATGTTTCCGCCAGGTCGGCGAGTAGATCGCCTTGGCGAGCGGATTTCACGACCACGTCGTCGATGTAGACGTGGATGTTGCGGCCAATTTGGCTCGCAAGGCACTCCTGCATGCACTGTTGGTAGGTCGCCCCTACGTTCTTGAGGCCGAAGGTCATGGCGGTGTAGCAGAAGGCTCCGAATGGCGTGATGAACGCCGTCTTCTCCTCGTCCTCAACAGCCATTTTGATTTGGTTGTACCCAGAGTAGGCGTCGAGGAAACACAGCGACTCCGAGCCCGCGGTGGAGTCGATTATTTGGTCGATCCGCGGGAGGACAAACTGCTCCTTCGGGCAAGCGCTGTTCAAGTTTGTGTAGTCGATACACATCCTCCAGGTCCCGTTCTTCTTCTCGACTAGGACTGGGTTTGCCAGCCACTTGGAGTACTTGATTGGCCGGATGAAGCCTGCAGCGAGTAGACGCTGCACCTCCTCGGCGATGGCTCGGTGGCGCTCTTCATTGAAGGGCCGCACCGATTGTTTGACGGGTCGCACTTTGGGGTCGGCGTTTAGTTTGTGCTCAGCGAGCTCCCTAGGGACACCAGGCATGTCAGAGGGCTTCCATGCGAAGATGTCCCTGTTCTCACGGAGGAACTCAATGAGCGCGCCTTCCTAGGCTGGGCTCATCCATGTTCCGATCGTCACCGTCTGGCTGGAGTCGCCTGGGACCAGCTCGACGGTGCGGGTGTGCGTCGTTGCCTCGAAGGCTGAGGTGTTTGCGCCCTCCGAATTGGGCTTCTTGAGTATGGTGGGGTCGTCATTGTTCATCCCGCTCACGTACTTGGCGAGCTCGTCAGCGTGGTTGGCCTCTGCCGCGATGACGGCATTGGCGAGTTCGGCTCCTTTGGCCTCGCACTCGGCGGCCATGTCGGGGTCGCCGTTGATGGTGATGACGCCGCATGGCCCCGGGAGCTTCATCGCGTTGTACGCGTAGTGTGGCGCTGCCATGAACTTGGCGAACGCCTGGCGCCCCAGGACGCAGTGGTAGGGGTTGTCGAAGGGTACCAGCTTGAAGACGATCCGCTCGGTGCGGAAGTTTGCTGGTGTGCCGAAGGTGACTGGCAGCGTGACCTTGCCGATCGGGTACGCCTTCCGACCGGGTACGATGCCGTGGAACATGGTGTGGGTTGTCTCGATCATCGACTGCGGGAGCCGCAGCCGCCTGAAGGTGTCCAGGTACAGGATGTTGATGGAGCTGCCGCCGTCCATCAATGTCTTGGGGAGCCAGTAGTCGCCCACCTTTGGCTTGACCACCAGGGCGACTCGGCCTGGGTACTCGATGCGCGGCGAGTGGTCCTGGCGGCTCCAGGTGATGGGCTGCTCCGACTAGTTGAGGAACTGGGGAACGTCCACCTGGGCCACCGCGTTGACGGCGACGGCACGGGTGATGACCTTCTTCTCTCGCTTCGTGTTGAAACCTGTGAAGGTATGGAGCGAGCCGGCCACGTTGCCGAATTTTCCGCCGTTTGGCGGGTTGTTGTCGGGGTCCTCCCGTGCTCGCCGTGCCTTCTCGATCTTCCTGAGGGTGTGGCAGTCGGCGGTCGTGTGTGTTGCGGGTTTGCCTTCCCTGCTATGAAACGCACAAGGTTGGTTAAGGAGGGCCGCGGGGTCAAACCTTGGCTTGGCCTTGTAGTTGCCGCCATCGCGGCGTTGTCCTCCGTCGCGGCGGAAGCTCTTGGGCTCGTGTTGCACGTGCCCGGCGTTGGCGACGAAGTCGACTCGCCCGTTGCTGCGGCGTTTGCCAGTGAGGTGAGTGTTGCTGTAGCGTAGGTCGGACCGTCGTCCGTTGTCGTTGCCGCTCGTGCGGCGTTGGCCTCCCGACTTGTCGTCGGTTTCCTGGTTTGGATCTTCCTCCGCGTAGCGTTTGGCGATCTCGAGGAGGTCCGGTATGTTGTCGAGTGTGCGAGAATGTCGCTTGAGCTTGGCGACCAAGGGCTCGTAGCGGCATGAGGTCTTGAATCAATGGATCGCGGTGTCCGGGTGGATGCCGACCGCATTGTACCAGAGTTCTTGCCACCGCTAGACCCAGTTGCGGGTCGACTCGCGGGGTCCCTGGACGCATCGCTCCAGGTCCTCGATGGTGGTGGCGCGGGTGTAGGAGCCCTCGAAGTGCCTGACGAAGGCGCCGCGCATCTCCTCCCAGGAGTCGATACTATCCTGGGGGAGGGTGTTGATCCACTGCCTGCACGTCCCCTCCATCATCAAGGGGAGGTAACGGGCGGATAGCAGGTCGGTGTGGCCCGCGATTCCCATCGCCATGAGGTATGTATCGAGCCACACGGAGGGGTCGTACGAAGGGTCGTACTTTTCTATCTCATTCGGCGCTTTGAAGTTCGTCGGGTACTTCTCGCCTCAGATCATTGGTCCGAAGCACCTGGGACCGAGTCGACTTAGCGACCCCATCGGCTCGCCGTCGTGGCGATTGGTTAGGGTGTGTCGCAGGTCATCGGGCTGGCGTGCGCGCCAGCTTTGGGTGTTGATGATGTGGGTGCGGGCGTCGATGGGTTGACCGTTGGCGGCGATGAAGTTGGTCGCTGGCCTGGGGTCGTTGGTGGAGAGTGCCGCGTTCGCGGGTCGGTGTTGGAGCTGCAATGGCTCTGGTGGCGGAAAGTTGAGGGTGTTTGCCGCCATTGGGCGGCCACTTGAGGCCGCTCTACTTCCCGAAGAACGCGAGTACACTCGACCCTGCGAGTCGGCGCCTGCGTTTTGCTGCTCGACGGCCTTTGCGAGCAGGGCCCTGACATACTGGATCTATAGGGCGCCGTCGCCGGTGGCCATTATGTTGTCGGCTGCTGCTCGGCCCGCCACGAGGTTGTCCATCGGGGTGGAGAACAGTGGGAGGCCATTCGCATCTCGCTCCCGTGAAGAGACTACTATCCGCAGCTGATCCCTGGGGGTGTGCGGTTGGGTGGAGGTGGGGCGCCCATCGCCGTCGACCCTGGCGGGGGCCGGGCGCTTCCTCCTGGTGGCGCGTTCTCGCAAATCACGCGCTCGGCCGCGCGGGCCGGGTCGTTTTCGTTGTCGAAGTTCAGGGCGCGCCCCTGAACGGTGGGGTTCAGGCACGACCTGATTCGCTGCTGGTGGTAGCGTGATAGCTCCTGCGCCGTCACCTGCTCGAGGCGAAATTTTTCGCGCTCGGCTTGTTCCTTGCGGACTGCCTCCGCCAGCTTCAGGCGGAGTTCCTCGACCTCCGTTGCCGTGGCGTTAGGAGGGATCGAGGTGGAGAAATGATCCTCCGGCGGATCGGTGCCGGTCACCATGTAGGTCGCGGCGTGGCAACCGGTCCCGTCGCGGAGGTCGGCGGAATTTTCCGACCCAGAGTCGAAGTCGAAGATCCCAAGGATGGAGGGATCCTTGAAGTCTCCCACGTTGGAGACCTGGGTGAAGGAGCCCGCGGGTGAAGCCGCGGTGATGGATCCGGCGAGTGACGCTGGGGTCGCCGAGTCGGCGTCGTTGTTGAGGGCCAGGTCTTCCGCGACCGCGGAGTTTTCGGCCACGTTGTTGTGAGCCGAGTTGTACTCGGAGGCGAGGCGATGGATCGTGCGGACCTGGCTCTCGGAGAACCGATCACGTGGCGGCGACTCGCGGATGCGAGCCGAATCCTCCAAGGCAATGACGTCGGTGAGGCCGACGAAGAGGCTGATCGTGCCGACCGGCAGGATCATGCTGTGCGTGACGGGCCGCGCCGCCGGGACGTAGCTGCTCGGCAAGATCTGGAGCATCTCGCCGATCGCTACCATGCGGCCGGTGGCGACCGTCTCGTTGATGGGCAGATTGGATCTCGCCACAGAACACCGGCCGGACCGGCCAGGCCCCACGGTGGGCGCCACTGTCGTGGGAATGGTCACGGCAGATGCTGCAATCGGCAACGAGTAGTAGAACGAGGGGCAAGGGCGGCCAGCCATCTGCGGTGCGAGATGAGGGCGGAGACACAAGGTTTTACCCAGGTTCGGCCCCCCGGAGGGTAAAGACCTACTCCTGCTAGATCGTATTATGGTGGAGGTACAATGGGCGAGCTCGGCGGCTAGGCGGCGAGTCGCTTAGGCGTATGATGGAACGTATCTCTACATGCCCTGCAGGGAGGTTTATATAGTCTTACCTCCCCTAGGGTTTACATATCTCAACCGAATCAGTTAAGGCTTCGGTAAGCGCTTAACCTAATCCGACTGGGCCTATCTACTCACCTGGGTCTTCAGCTTCCAGTCGCGTGGATCCACACCGGGCCTTGATCCAGCCGTCGTCTTGCAGGCCCACTCGCCAGTTCCTGGGCCAGTCGGAAACGTCCTGCTGGGTATACCCCGATAGGCATATCCCCATCATCTGGTGAACTCTTTAAAGAATATTGCTTTACTAAAAGCATTTTCAACCACATAAAATATTGATTTGATTTAAAAATGGTTTATAGATAAAACCTTTTGCAAATGGTTTTACCACTCTAGTAAATGACCACTTTTGAACTTTATAAAGTTTAGAGCCTAGTAGAAACCACTTTTGCAAGTAAAACTATATTTTGCATGCTTGCATGCATGACCTTGCTTCTATTATTTTATGTGTGATAAATTGGTTGGAATGCTAGTTGATTTTCTGTTTGCTTGATTGAATTGTAGTGGAGTTAGAAGAGTGTGATATTTGCAAGATCAAGAAGTGAACCAACATTCTCTACAAAAAATAGGCAAGTGACACTATGATCCAAGTCCTACTATTTTCATTACACTTAGTGGATTTTGTAACATGCATGATAAGGACTACTATATTTTATGCTATGCTAAATCCTAATAGGATACCCTTATATATTCCTTAGTGGAAACATTGTAGTTATAGTAAGCTTAGCCCTGCTATATATTTGGGATGGGATACATGATATGATTATATGAAGAGTTGAACAGATATATGTTTTATATAATAAAACAAGTACTCAATGAACCACCTGGGTGGACAAGGATACTCAATTATTGGACAAGGTGGCAACAAAAGGAACCATGTTTATATGGCCATCTCTTTTTGTATGTGCACTAGAAGAAAACCACCCAGGGACTTAGAGATTGAACATGTTTCTCGTATAGTGGCTTCCGTGTACAACCACATGCTAAATGGGCTCTGGCTTAGTCAACTACATAGTGGAAGACCCATGCATTGGCATCTTCAGGTTAACTAGAATTGTGTAAGGGAATTTAACCCTACATTGGTGCCTGGTTGACAAGCTAGCATTGTGTATTGGGAGGACTCCTATGGAAAGACTTTGTCACATTCTCAATCTGCCAGTACTCCATCTTGGTGAGTACTTATCCAGCGGCCACTGGTGGCATCAAGATGAGATTGTGTCATGTGGGTAAAGTGTAAAACTTCTGCAGAAGATCAAAAATTCTAAGTACTTAGCCGTGTCCTCGGTTATGGACAATACTGAGCAACTAAGGCCTGAAGCTATGGAAGATCTCGACATTCCAATTTCTCAAAGTAAAACTTGATGGTGACAACAAGGGATTTGAAACACTTGGAGTTTTCCAAGAAGTTCAGAAAGATTTGACAAAAGATCAAAACTATTTTCAAAAGATAGGATAAAACTATATTGCTTTCTGCAAAAGAGCCTAAACCCTACTTAGCCAAATATGCATGTAAATGATAGGATCCACTTATTCTACATAGTAGTGAAACTTGCCAATACAATTCCAATGTATTGACCCTTGTGGCTGCAACTTATTATGTTGCAGGTTTGTTTGATGTTAGTGAAGTTTGTTGAATAGGATTACAAGTCTACAACCAACATGATTGCCTGTGGCACTTTGAAGATGAAGGACACCATGCTATTATTATATTCTGCTGCATTGTAATGAGATAGACAAATGAGCTATGTAAGATGTAATGTATTATTTTATTCCTGGTTATAAAGTTGTATTATGACCTTTGTTTCTTGATATTACATCTTAACTGTGGATGCTAGCTATTGATCCAGGGACTAGCATTGTAAACACAGGGATCTCTACCTTATTAAAGGTTGGGAACCTTACAGATGGTATCATAGCACTGTGTTGCTTGTAGGATTGTAACCCTAGGATTGGACAAAACCCCTTAGAAAAATAAGAGTTGTATTTGTTCCAAAACTTATTTACAAACAATCTTGTAAACTCTTTCCTTAACCTTTTGGTTTTGATTCTACACCTCTTCCCTTTTCAACTTGATGGACAAAGCCTTCACCATGACCAATGACTTCAACTTTAGTTTCACTAAGGACTTCAACTTAGACATCACTAAGGACTTCAAGTGAAAACCAAGAGACACTAGACTGCCTACCAAAAGTCATTGATATCAAGTTAGAGTATGGATCATATTGACCTATGAGGTATGATTATACTAAGTTATTTATTTCAAGAAAACTTGTTGTTTCCTTCAACTCATGAGTTAAGCTCATAAGTTGTTAAGTGAATGGTTGCTTGTTGATTGTTTGATTGAACTTGATTGTTTTGAGTTGTGTGTTAGGACTTCTTAAGAACCTATCCATCATTACTCATCCCTATCAAACCAACAGATGCCTCCCCATCGTGCCAACCCCAACCAAATCAACAACATCACTCCTGAGATGCAGCAGATGATGACAGCTCAGACACAACTGATGCAGGAGATGACCACATTCATACAGAATCAGAACAACAACAACAACAACAATCAGAATAATCCTCCAGCACTTGACATGCTCACCAAGTTTCTGAAACTCAGGCCTGCAAGGTTCTCTGGAACAACTGATCCAATGGAATCCAATGGCTGGTTACGTTCAGTGAACAAAGACTTAGTGACTGTAGGCTGCACCGATGAAGAAAAATTAAGGTTTGCATCATTTTTGCTTGAAGGACCAGCAGCAACATGGTGGGACAACTTTCAGATCACCACTCCCCTTGAGGATGTGACTTGGGCTATTTTTGAGGATGGATTCAGAACAACTCACATCTCACCTGGAGTGATGTACTTGAAGAAAAAGGAGTTCCACAATCTAAAACAGCATCACCTCAGTGTTGCTGAGTATATTGAAGAATTCAACAATCTGGCACGCTATGCACCGGATGAAGTTGATACAGATGATAAGAGAAAGGAGAAATTTCTTGAAGGACTTAATGATGAGTTGAACCTGCAGCTAGCTGTTGCCTATGTCCCAACTTATCAATCACTCTGTGACAAAGCCACTATATTGGAAAACAAGATGAATCAAGTTGAGAACAGAAAGAGGAAGCATAAACTCAAGAATCACTTAGGATCATCAAAAAAGAAGCATTCATTCAAAAAGAGCAATGAAGATTCTGAACCACATCAGTATCACCACAACAACAATGGAAGTGAGAATAATGGAAATGATACTGACAATGGAGATGACCTTGGTCAGAACCAACATGACACTTTCAAGAAGAAAGACATTAGCCAGTTGCAGTGTTATAACTGTAAGGAACTTGGACACTGTGCATCAGACTGTCCTGAGAAGAAAAAGAAAAAGGATGCTAGAAGAGCCAATGGAAATGACTCCAATGTGACCCAGAAAAGACATGTGAACCACATTGACATGGATGGAAACTTTGAAGAGATAGAAGAAGTGGATGTCAGGAACTAGTTAACTCAGAAGAGTCAAATAAGGATTCCTTGTCTGGATAACAAGTGTTGAACCCATAGTCAAGTGAACCATCAATGTAATCCTATGAGATTTATTTTAAGGGTGGTTGTACCCTAGTTGCCTTGAAGCCAACTTGTAACCCTAGCCTTCCCAAATCTCGGGACGAGATTTCTTTTAAGGGTGGTAGCCTGTCACATCCCAAAATTTTCCAAATTTTGAAATGTGAAAAATTAATAAACAATTGTTGATTTTTAGGGTGAGAAGAAACTTTTTGATTCCAATTGGAAACATCAAAACCTATTTTGGTCAAATAAAATCTTAAAGGGATTTAAAAGATAAATAAAGTTATAATAGTTGGAATCACTATTTTTTGGATCTTTAAATAAAAAGATTTGGTTTTCAAAAGAAAAGGTAGAATTATAAATAAGGATTATTTTATAGAGCCAAATTAAATCTTGGCCAAGATTTTGAAATAAAATATTTCTATTTGATAAAAAGAGTAAAGGTTTATTTATATTTAAATAAAATAATGAGGATTTATAAATATCCAATTTTATAAAAGAAAAGGCTTTTCCATTTTAAATAAACACTAAAACTTGTTAAGTTATTTTAAATAAGTTTTCCAAGTGTTTTATATTTTCAAATAAAACCTACTGAACTGGTTTTGATATTATTTAGATTTCAAATAAAAAAAAATTAAATAAAATCCTATTTGAATTAATGACTAAGGTCTATTTATTTAATTACAAATGGATCCTAAAAAGAATAAAAATTATTTTATTTTGGACTTTGGATAATGTTGTTAAACAGAATTAATCTATACCTAAAGTTTGGTGATGGTTTGATTTGATTTGTTGTTTGAATTATTTGTTTGAAAGTCAAAACAGAAATTCATATTAGAAAAAGAAAAAGCTTCAGTATAAAAAAAAGAAACAAACAACAACCAACTGCCAGGCCCAACCCAGCCCAGCAATCCAGCCCCACTAAACCCCCCGCAGTGAACCGTTTTTCACTGAATATCGCACCCACTGAGTCACAGACAAGTGGACCCCATCACCCCTTTCTGTCTCTCGCTGACCGTTGGACCCCACATCGCCAGCCATCGTCTTCACCGCGACCACGTCCCCTGCCATTGCTGCCGATTGATTGTGGCGATCAATTCGCGTTGATGGCGGGCTTAATTCCTCTAGCAACCATGCCCTCTTAAGCACCTCTCCCTCCTCGCCATTTCCCCTCAGAAACCACTGCACGGGAGCCACCAGGCTGCCTCGAATCGGCTTTGCACCGTCGTTGCTCCGGCGAGCTTCTCCAGCGAATTCCTTCCACACCTCGCTGCCCCTCGCCTCCCACTGCACGCAGCCTTGCTCGCCAGCACCAGGCGCACCTGCTAGTGCCTTGCACTCGCCCGCGCGTGCCCTGCAGCCTCGGCTTCGTCTTCATCTGAGTGCCACCGCCGACTGTCCCTTCTCCGACGAACTCCCCAGGTACCCTCCGTTCGCCCCAGCACCTCCTGTTGACGCTCCCATCATCCCCAGATCAGTACACGTCTAACCGTATGCTCCGCTCGCCTCGGCGTGACCTGCAGCTCCATCCCCGACGTCAAACAGAACCGCCTGACGCCGCCACCGACTCCGGCGAGGAATTGCCAGCAGCTCCGAGCGCCCCTCGCCAAGCCAACGCCACCTCGAGCTTCGCAAACCCTCTGTGAGCACGGTGAGCTGTTTCCCTTCTTCCATTGCTTCCTGTAATCGCCGCGACGCCACCGTCTGACCGCGCACCGCCAGTCGCCGCCGCCAGCGCCGCCCATTCCTGGTCAACCACACAACAACCGTCTGATCTTGATCCAACGCACGAGATTAGAATTAACTTGAAAGGGTATGGGTGAATCTGAGCCGTGCGATACACTTTAGATCTAACAGTCTAGAGAGGATGATCCGCACGAAGCGATACCGGCCAGTAGAATCACGCCACGTGGACAGGGTTTTGTTTAAAACAGAAATTAGAATCTGATTGATATGCAAACTTGTAAAATTCATAACTTTAATTCTACACATACAAATTTTGCAAATTTTATATCAATGGATTCAGCAGATCATGTACTTTGCAACCATGCATTTTTTTTAATGTTTTGATTCTGTAAAATTGGTTGAATTTGCAGGAACATGTGTAGGCTTAATTTGAATATAAAAATTGTTATACATATATTTTTAAGTTGAAATCTTTGCAAAATGGTTTGATGTGAACCTACTGACCATAGGAACCAACTTATGGATTTTAAAATGAATTTTGTGAAGTTAAGGGATAAATATTTGAATTAGCCCATTTCTAGTCAAATAAAAATATTGGTTATGATTTAGAAATGATTTTTGAGTAAAACCTTTGGGAAATGATTTGATTCAAACCTTCTGACCCTAAACACCAAGTTTTGAGAATTAAAATATATCTGGTGAACACTTTAAAGAATATTGCTTTACTAAAAGCATTTTCAACCACATAAAATATTGATTTGATTTAAAAATGGTTTATAGATAAAACCTTTTGCAAATGGTTTTACCACTCTAGTAAATGACCACTTTTGAACTTTATAAAGTTTAGAGCCTAGTAGAAACCACTTTTGCAAGTAAAACTATCTTTTCCATGCTTGCATGCATGACCTTGTTTCTATTATTTTATGTGTGATAAATTGGTTGGAATGCTAGTTGATTTTGTGTTTGCTTGATTGAATTGTAGTGGAGTTAGAAGAGTGTGATATCTGCAAGATCAAGAAGTGAACCAACATTCTCTACAAAAAAAAGGCAAGTGACACTATCATCCAAGTCCTACTATTTTCATTACACTTAGTGGATTTTGTAACATGCATGATAAGGACTACTATATTTTATGCTATGCTAAATCCTAATAGGATACCCTTATATATTCCTTAGTGGAAACATTGTAGTTATAGTAAGCTTAGCCCTGCTATATATTTGGGATGGGATACATGATATGATTATATGAAGAGTTGAAAAGATATATGTTTTATATAATAAAACAAGTACTCAATGAACCACCTGGGTGGACAAGGATACTCAATTATTGGATAAGGTGGCAACAAAAGGAACCATGTTTATATGGCCATCTCTTTTTGTATGTGCACTAGAAGAAAACCACCCAGGGACTTAGAGATTGAACATGTTTCTCGTACAATGGCTTCCGTGTACAGCCACATGCTAAATGGTCTCTGGCTTAGTCAACTACATAGTGGAAGACCCATGCATTGGCATCTTCAGGTTAACTAGAATTTTGTAAGGGAATTTAACCCTACATTGGTGCCTGGTTGACAAGCTAGCATTGTGTATTGGGAGGACTCCTATGGAAAGACTTTGTCACATTCTCAATCTGCTAGTCCTCCATCTTGGTGAGTACTTATCCAGCGGCCACTGGTGGCATCAAGATGAGATTGTGTCATGTGGGTAAAGTGTAAAACTTCTGCAGAAGATCAAAAATTCTAAGTACTTAGCCGTGTCCTCGGTTATGGACAATACTGAGCAACTAAGGCCTGAAGCTATGGAAGATCTCGACATTCCAATTTCTCAAAGTAAAACTTGATGGTGACAACAAGGGATTTGAAACACTTGGAGTTTTCCAAGAAGTTCAGAAAGATTTGACAAAAGATCAAAACTATTTTCAAAAGATAGGATAAAACTATATTGCTTTCTGCAAAAGAGCCTAAACCCTACTTAGCCAAATATGCATGTAAATGATAGGATCCACTTATTCTACATAGTAGTGAAACTTGCCAATACAATTCAAATGTATTGACCCTTGAGGCTGCAACTTATTATGTTGCAGGTTTGTTTGATGTTAGTGAAGTTTGTTGAATAGGATTACAAGTCTACAACCAACATGATTGCCTGTGGCACTTTGAAGATGAAGGACCCCATGCTATTATTATATTCTGCTGCATTGTAATGAGATAGCCAAATGAGCTATGTAAGATGTAATGTATTATTTTATTCCTGGTTATAAAGTTGTATTATGACCTTTGTTTCTTGATATTACATCTTAACTGTGGATGCTAGCTATTGATCCAGGGACTAGCATTGTAAACACAAGGATCTCTACCTTATTAAAGGTTGGGAACCTTACAGCTTGCCATGCAACCAACCGGGTTTATCTCCGCAAGAAAAATAACAAGACCCCCTATGAACTCCTCATCGGGAAAAAGCCAAATGTTAGCTACTTTCGGGTGTTTGGTTGCAAGTGCTACATTCTCAAGAAAGGAGTTCGTTTGTCCAAGTTTGAATCCAAGGCTCAAGAAGGAATTTTCGTTGGTTACTCAAATCATTCCCATGCTTATAGAGTCTACAACAAAGCCAATGTAAGAGTTGAAGAGACGAGCAACGTGAAGTTTGATGAAAACCATGAGTCTCTTGTTAGGCAAGATGGTGTTTGTGATCCAAGTGATGAAATTCCTCCTAAGGCCATAAGAAGAATGGGTGTGGGTTTCCAGCTCCCCATTGAGGATCCCCTTGTGGACGAAGGGGAAGGACCAAGCTCTACTCAAGTGGAGCCCTCACTTTCATAAGATCATCTTGCCCCTCAAGGAGCTACATTTTTGGCACAAGCTCCCTCAAGCTCTTCCGAAGCTTCCCATTCTCATGACTCTCCAAGCTCCAAAGATCAAGCTCTTCATCAACAACATCAACCTCCCCCCGATGGCGATCCTTCTCAAGGCACCTCCCACGGTCAAGCTCTTCATCAAATTCATCAACCTCCCCAAGATGGAGCTCCTCCTCAAGGTCAAGCTCGTCAAGATAAAGAGAAAGTCAATGATTCTCAAGGCTCCACTCCAAATGATGACTCCCCCGAAGTGGAAATTGATAAAGATGATCCTCGTGTTCGTGCTTATAGTCAAGGCGGCGGCTCAATTGGTGGCAATGACCAAGTGGTAGCTCAAGAATCTCATGTTGAAGCACAAGCCCGCCGTCAAGCCTATCGTCTCGCCAAGCTTGTTCGAGATGGCCATATCCTTGATAATGTTTATGGAGATTTCAATAAAGGTTCCACTACTAGGAGGCAACTAGCTTCCTTTAGCTCTCACCATGCATTTATCTCTCTTGTGGAACCACAGAAAGTCTTCGAAGCTCTTGAAGATGATGATTGGCTTGATGCTATGAACGAAGAACTTCACAACTTCAAGAGGAACAATGTTTGGACATTGGTTGAGCGACCCAAAGATTGTCAAAACGTCATTGGAACCAAGTGGGTTTTCAAGAACAAGTGTGATGCGAATGGAATTGTCGTGCGCAACAAGGCAAGGTTAGTTTCCCAAGGATACTCACAAGTTGAGGGCATCGACTACGGTGAGACTTATGCCCCCATTGCTCGCCTTGAATCCATTCGTATGCTTCTTGCTTTTGCTACTCATCATAACTTTAAGTTGCCTCAAATGGATGTTAAGAGTGCTTTTCTTAATGGTCCTTTGAAAGAGTTGGTATACGTCAAGCAACCTCCAGGCTTTGAGGATCCACTTTTTCCAAACCATGTCTACAAGCTCAATAAGGCACTCTATGGTCTCAAGCAAGCCCCACGTACGTGGTATGATTGCCTTAGGGAGCTCTTGTTAGACCGTGGCTTCGAAGTGGGCCTCATTCATCCCACTCTTTTTACTAAGAAAGTCGGAGGCCACTTGTTCGTATGCCAAATCTATGTTGATGATATTATCTTTGGGTCTATTAACAAAACTTTTAATGAGGATTTTGCCAAGCTCATGATCGATCGCTTCGAGATGTCCATGATGGGGGAGTTGAAGTTTTTCCTTGGGTTTGAAGTCAAGCAATTGAGGAAAGGTACTTTCATCAACCAAGCCAAATACATCCAAGACATGCTCAAGAAGTTCAAGTTTGATCAAGTAAAAGGTGCCAAGAATCCCATGCCAACTAAGGTTAATCTTGATCTCGATCCAAAGGGTAAGGAGGTGGATCAAAAACTCTATCGTTCTATGATTAGTTCTTTGCTCTATCTTTGTGCATCCCGACCGGATATTATGTTGAGTGTGGGTATGTGTGCAAGATTTCAAGCCGCACCAAAGGAAAGCCACATGGTGGCGGTCAAGAGAATCTTTCGATATTTAGTTCATACCCCAAACTTTGGGTTGTGGTACCCCCAAGGGAGCCAGCTTTGATCTTATTGGTTACACGGACTCTAATTGGGCTGGTGACAAAGTGGGAAGAAAGTCAACCTCCGGAGCTTGTCAGTTTCTCGGAAGATCATTGGTTTGTTGGTCCTCGAAGAAGCAAAACTATGTGTCTATGTCCACTGCCGAAGCTGAGTACATCTCCGCCGCAAGCTGTTATGCTCAATTGCTATGGATGAAGCAAACTTTGAAGGATCTTGGACTATCTTTTGACAAGGTGCCTCTTCTTTGTGACAATGAGAGTGCCATTGCCATTGCTCACAATCGCGTGCAACACAACTAGACCAAGCACATTGATATTCGTCATCATTTCATTCGGGACCATGTTGCTAGAGGAGACATTTCTTTGGAGTATGTTCCCACCAAAGCAAATCTTGCGGATCTTTTCACGAAGCCTCTTGATAAAGCAAGGTTCCGGGAGTTAAGGCATGAGCTAAATATCATTGATTCGAGCAATGTTGCTTGAGTACCTTGCACACCTACCCGCGTCTCAATGTGTATCTTGTTTGGATGTAGGCATGGATTTAGGGGGAGTGTAATTCCTCTTATGAACAAACGCTATCCCTATTATGCGCACATTAAATTTTTCATACTCTATAGTCTCTAAAGGAGACCATTTGAGCTTCATGATGAGTGTTGGTAATGAACCCAAGATATATCTTCGCGGTGTCAAGCCATTTACTCTTATATAAGGTGGCCTTGGCCACCGACCCGTTTTTATTTGTGTCTTTGACCTTTTTGTGTTTTTCTTGTTTTTTTGTTGGCTTTGGTTCTTCACAGTTTGAGCTCTCTATCCTAAGCCTTTCCTTTCCTCAAGCCCTCTCTATCCCTGCATAAGTTCTTCCTTGTTATCTTCCCAACCTGAGAAGGTCTTTCTGGCCTCACCAGAACTTCCGGTCAGCTGCCGGAACTTCCGGTCAGCTGGTTGTTCGTCTGAACCACCTGCTGACCTGGAACTTGTTCAGCCTGACCCGGAACTTCCGGTCCCTGATCGGAACTTCCGGTGGTGTTCTCTGTCCTATATAAGGCAGGCCCTGGGGGAAAACGGGATCTTCTTCCTTTTTCCCCCAAGACCCATCTTCTATTTGGAGCAGCCGCCAGCCAAGTCTCCTCCGCGAAGGTTCTACGGCCCCTTCGCCTCTGGCCACCCCTCCGCAGATCTGCTTCGTGGGAACCTTCCCCACCTCGATCTCCCGCCATGGACTCCGGTATTTTCCCTCAACTCCCTCCACTAATGGAGATCTAGCTCTCTCACCATTGCTTGAGTGAGGGCACACCATGTCTAGGCTAGTTCTTTGTCTAGAACTTGTTGGGAGATCTTGGTAGGCCTAGGGTATCATGCTAGAGTAGATTGGTCCAATCCACTCTTGGAAATTTTTGCACTTGTGGCTTGTAGATCTAGATCTAGTGAACTACTGCTTTGAACCGCCAGTTCGTGGTCTCACCGGAACTTCCGGTGAGCCACGACCGGAACTTCCGGTGGACCATTTTCACCGGAAGTTCCGGCGATTCAGCGGAAGTTCCGGCGACAGTGAATTTTTTTCCTGAATGTATTTTTCCAATCTATTTCTTTTGTTTCCTCTTCCGAACTTGTGCACTTACCCCACCTTCCCTCCCTATTCTTGTGCTTTCTTCTCAGGGCAAGGTGGTTCCCGCAAAGGCAAGCGTGTCCGTAAACCTTCCTCTGATATTCCTCCTGAGATCGATGAGGAAGATGTTGAGGTAGTGCGTCCAACCACTCAGTCTACCCGTCAGAAGGCTGCTGCTGCTCGTCGTGCTGCTGCTGCTGTAGGAAAGAGGCCTGCTCTTGCCTCTCAGAAGGACACAGCTGTTGGGCCTGAAAAATCCAAGGCCAACATCTCCAAATGGACTCAGAAGGCCTACTCTGAATTCAGGCATACGGATCCCTACCTCATTCCTCGTGACCGTCATTGCTTGGATCCTCTCTTCCACAACTGCCGTCAGGAACAAATAATTGCTGAGATCTATGCAATGAAGACTAAGTTTGTGGTTGATCCTCAAAAGTACATCAATGTGACTCACATGGAAGAGAAGCATGAATATTTTGGCGAGGCTCTTGATATTTGCGAGAGGTTTGGGCTGATTCCCCTCATGGAGCACCGTCAGAACTTTGATGAGGCTGCTATTGCTCAGTTTTACTCTACCCTGTTTATTCACATGAGCTCCTCTACTGAAGGTGTGTTGAAGTGGATGACTAGGGGAGTGTTTCTTATCGCCACTTGGTCTGAGTTTGCTGAGCTTCTTGGCTATCCCCTTCAGCCTGAAATAGGGGCAAATGGTTGGAGTGTTCATACCGCCCAAGCTGTTGATCCTGAGGTCCTGGAGCCTCTCTACATTGAAGGGTGGGGCACTGTTGGGCAGGTGTAACATCCCAGCATTTAGGACCTAACGAAGGGTAGATTTAGGAATATGTATTGTTGCATGCATTCATTTGTGAAAATGTGGGTAAGATTTTCGCTAAATAAAACAACCTAAGTGATCAATGTTTCTTTCATACTTTGAGATTATGTTTATTCTTAAAGGGTGATTATTATAAACTTTGAGATGATCTTAAGGAGTTATGTGTTTAAAATAAATTTGAATTTTAAACTTGAGTGTTTGAATTATAATTTAAATGATTTAGATATAAGATTTGAATCTTAAATTAATTAAGATATAAGTATTATAACTTAAATCTTATCCAGAAACAATATTGAATATGAAATTCATTTCATATTATTAATACATAAACAAGTTACAAAGAATGTAATCTACTGAAGTCATTCCAAACTTCACAATTTACAAAAGAATAAAGAATAAGAATATTATTTATTAATAATAATATAATCTTTATTACAATTAAATAAAATAAAGATTACAAGAATAATAAAAGAAAAATTACAAAAGAATAAGAAAATTACATTTGAATATCTACTAACTATCCTATATCTAAATCTACACTAAAGTTTCATCTTTATCTTTGTACCTTCAAAACAAAGACTAAATAGAAATCAAATAAGATTAGTGTTAGTATTATTTCTCTCAGATATGTCAGTGAAATGCACTTGACAAATTCATCATTGATAAATGTTATAAAGGGGCAAGATTCACCAATATTAAAGATTTCATCTTTCATAAATTCAAAGCCAAAAGTCAAAGGACGGCCAAGAGGGACCAATTCACCAGCCAGGTGAAAGTAATCTGGTAGCAGTAAGTTCAAAATTTCTGAACCTATCCACAAGTGCATAGCAGGCACACAAGTTGGACACACACCAGCATGCACATGGTGTGCTGTCGACCTCACAAGCATAGCCCAATCTCACAAAACCACAGCACAGCCATGGAGGAGCACATCAGTGCATCTCTCCACTACACATCACACAAGCACAGCCAGTGTAGACAGTAGCCAAACCAAGAACAACAGCCAAACCAAACCACCCACATCAACCCAAACATCACCAGGATGGTGACGTAAGGAGGGGAAAGAATCAGGTGGACAGCAAGGCCAAGCCCAGAAGCTAGGAGGAGCAGTCCAGCTCAAGAGCAAGCACATGAATCCAGCAGATCAAGATCAAGATCATCATCATCAATCTACTACACCATCATTAGATTTTGTGGTGAGCCTCATAAAACCATCACATGATTTCATCATATTATCTAAAAAAAGCATGTGTTGCTTTATGAAATGATCTCTCAATAGTCACCCAAGAGAGGTGAATCTATCCTAGAGATTTCAAGTATAAAGATAAGAAATCAAACTCAGCCACAAGCACTAAAATCTCAGACCGGCATCACAGAGTCTAGTGTTAATTTTTGCAACTTAGATCATTCTTCATTTGATCTTATCAGATCGGGGCACATCTCCCAGAGAGAGTAGCACCTCTAATCCTACAAGTTTCAAACAAACTATTTGCTCAACTAACTAGGAAATAAATCCTAGACCTCAGACCAACATCATAGGCAGGAGAATCAAGAAAAGCTTTCATTTTATCTTGCCAGTATTAATCACAAGTATTGTCAAGGCTAAGCCCAGAGATAAAACCCAATCATTTGTGTGCTAGATCATAGTGGTATCACAAGGACAAGTTTTACAGGAGCTAAAACCAATCTTTGCTTAGTTCCCATAGATAAAAGGGACAAACCAATAAATATCATTTTCCTGAAGCCAAGTGTCAGGAATCAACATCAAATTCATCTATACATCCACAGAAAAATCATTACATGTAATGATCATATTCAATGTGTATAATCTCATACAAGCCTACCATTATAATTGTAGTAAGCAACTACTAAAAGAAACTACTGTCAGTATAAGCATTCTGACAGTAGAGTAAGTCTCGGATCAACAACATAATCCAATCAGGGACTCCATAGAAACACTAGCATGGGAATAGTGGATTACCACTGGAATAAATCTGACAAGCCACTAGCATCATTAAAGCCACAACAAATCATGATCCACAGCAAACAATCATTCTTCATGCTCAAGTATGATCAACACTAGATCTAAAGCATCATGGATATGATCAACAGGGGGTTATGAACCCTAATCAGAACAAGAACCCTAATTAGGAGATGAACCCTAATCAGAACATAATCACTAGGCACGAGAAGCCACTAGACACACACAGAGAGATTCATGGTAGTAGCATGAACAAGAACCATCGAAGCAACTCACCCGAGGTCCTCGCTGATGAATCGAAGAGGAAGCAGATTGGCTGACGAACCGCGGCGACACAGGGAGCACCCCAGAGGGCGCTGCAACCTGCACCAGCCACGGCCGCGGCCATAGCAGCACACGATCCCAGCACACCACCGCAGGCGGGACTGCAGCGGTGGCGACAGCACCTTTCCCTAACCCTAGGGTTCGGGAACAGGGTGAATCTGACCACGGGGAAGCCCCGGAGGCAAATCGAGTTGGACTAGACGAACAAGTGGAGACGCAAACCTCGCCCTACACCACGGTAGTGGCCAGGGGAAGCCACAACGGCAGCCATTGCCAGCGGTGGCGCCAGAGCCCGCGAGGTTAGGAAGAGGAAGGGTGAGAAGGAGGAGGAGGCAGAGAGTGTGGACTGGGTGGGCCAAAACCCCCCGGGGTGGTAGTTTGACCTTGCCCTATTGGGCCACACTGGCCCAATAAGCCCAACGGCCAGCCCAAGTTGTTTAAAAAACTGTTTTAATCAATTGAAAAGACCAAAATGCCCCTGACCTCAATAAAATTCTAGAAAATAAAATAAAAGTCCAAAAATTATAAATAAAATATTTTTGGATTCACAGTAATCCACTACATCCAAATAAAATAAGATATAAAATTTTGGACATTTAAATTTTTATAAGAATTTTGTAATTTATATATTGCTTATGGAATTTTACACAATTATTGAAAGATGATAAAAATAAATAAAAATCACTTTCATTATTTATTACTATTACAGTATTTTTGAAAAATACTAAATAAATATTTAATAATAAATTTAATGTATATTTAATAATTCCTAAAAGAATTATTAAATCAATAAAAGTCAAATAAAAAGGGAAATAAAATTAAATAATTCAATATATGCAATAAATATAAAAAAATATTTATAAATGCTTGATTAAAAGGCACCTTATATAGGGAAAATGCATATAGAATTAAATAATGCATGACATTACTTGCATAATCATTTTGCTTCTTTAAATATTGTCCTTACCGGGCAATAATGATGTTTTTGTAGAACTAGAAGCTCAAGGTCCAGTGCAAGCATCAGACTTCACTACCTTGCCATCACAAGGCAAGTTCATCACTTGCTCATGTCCTTTTAAGAGTCTTTATCAAAGTATTTGCAAATTGTGCGTTATCATATATGCTATAAAAGAAAGAAAATATTATTTTCATAAATAAAGAAATCATAGATATCATCCTAAGTGGTGATATAATGGAGCAATAGAACTTAGGGTTCTATTTGAAACAATGATGATCAAGTAGGGACTTAATAACACCTGACATCAGTGATTCAAGCGCCGTATATTACGCGTTAGCCATGAGATTTGGAATGGGATAGAGAAGTCAGCTGTATCTTCTTCCTCTCGCATGAAGCCTGATGTGCAGGTCGTGGTTGTTATCCTCGTAGAGTGCATATTAATTGGTAATTCCTAGAGGATATGCAGCATATGGGTGGGAACCCTCATCATCCCACGATAGTTCTGGCATCTAACGGTTTGTACAAACCATTGCCGTAATTCATTATGTGGGCATGGTGTACACCGAGGCATGCGGGGTCGCGAAGGGGGCAGTGATTGGCTTGGACCAACTACTGGGCCCTACATCATGGAATTATGGATGGGAAAGTATGCCCGGCTGTGCAACAAGGAGTTGATCTCTCATGGGTAAAGTAACGCAGCTCTGCAGAGTGTAAGACCTGTAACTTGTTACTCCCTGTTCCGAGAAGGAGCTATGAACGCGGCAGGAAAGGAACTCCATGAAAGTTCTGGTCAACCTGTGAAGGCTGATTGTCATAGTTTTTCGGAATAAAATAAATCTTTGAAGAAAGATTTACAAAAACTGCATAGTGCCAAGGATTTATAATCTGAGGTGGTAGTTAGAGCATCAAACTTCCCACCTTGCATATAATGAACTTGTTGGGTAACGTTGTTACTCATTCTTTCCTTTGATCCCTTGCTTAGACTCTGAGGATCCCGAAGACGTGCCAATGTATGCAGCCGAATGCCAAGAAGATGTGTTCTACGAGGAACCTGATCTGTCCGGAGGAGTTGAAGGAGTGGATTACAAAATCCGCTACAGTGTCGATGAGAATGAGTCCAATTAAGTATCTAGTTAGTAGTAACTAACGGAGCCTGGCAGCATGAACTCTATAGAATAAGCTGCTGAGTTCCACTCCTAGTCGGAGATGTTACTTTTAAATTTCCGCTGAACACTTTATATCTTGGTTTGTAGGTTGGATCTTTTGGAAGTCTTGAACTTCCGGTATTGTAATAATAATAATGTGTGTACATTTGTAATATGGACCCGCAATGTTTCTGTTGTACCACTCTGAGGGATGTGATATTTACGGAACGGTGTTCTGTGGATGTCATGTCAATGACTATAGTATACTACACATGCAGTGGTATGCTGGGTCACCGCAGCAGGTGAATCATCTGCTGCCAGTTTATGACATCATGCGCATGGTGTACTTGAACACCATCTCTCCCAAGGTTGGCAACTTTGATCAGTTTCATGCCTATCAGGTTGACCTCATGCATCAGACTTATCTCCGCCGTGACACTGACAGGCCAATAGATGTTATGCACTTCATCTACACTGAGATGTGGCAGGCTATTATTGAAAAGCGCTCTTGCATCTATGCTCCCTATATTCAGACTCTCATCAATCACAAGTGGCTTGAGACGACTGGCACTCGCTATCCTGAAGACAACATCACCATTCATGAGGAGAAGAAGCTGCGTGTGAGTAAACACCAAAAGCCTCGTTCTCAAGAAGAAAGGGAAGCTAAACTCCAGAAGGCTCGATATGAAGCTGGAGGTCCCTCCTCTGCTCCTGATGGCTCTAGTGCCGGTGGTCCTTCTCTCCAGAGGCAGCCATCTTGGGCAAAGAAGCTGAAGGGTTTCGCAGCATAGTAAATCAAAAAAATTCAACGGATGCGAACGGGAAAGCTAAGATCTAATCTAGGAGATGCAAACAACGAGGGGGAATAGATGAGATCTTCATACCCGTGAAGATTCGCACAGCGGAACGTTCGACGGAACGTGGGTGATGTAGTCGTACTCGCTTCTCCTCCTCGCGATCTGATCCGATCTAACACCGCAAGTGGCGATGCCTCCGAGAGATGCACACGTGCGGCACCTCGACGTCTCCTCCTTCCTCGGTCCAGCAAGTGGGGTGGAGAGATGGATTGGATCTACAACGTGACGACGCGGTGCAAGCGGTGGAGAGTTTCTGCAGCAGGGCGTCGCCTACGTGCAGTCGGGAGGAAGAGAGAGGAGGGGCAGCAGGACAGCTAGGGTTGAGGAGGAGGTGTAGGAGGGGTGGGCGGCCAGCCCTAGCCCCTCCCCCAAGCCCTAGGCCGGCGGCCAAGGAGGGAGGAGTGGGGGGCAAGTTTCCCCCCTCCCTTCTAGAAGCTCCCCTAGGGTTTCCTAGGTGTTTGGCCGGCTGGGCCCTATGGGGCCTTGTGCCCCTGGCCCAATGCATCCAGGGCACTCCCTCATAGGCCCATGCCCCCTCCCGGCAGGTGGGGCCACGTTGGTCCCCCTCCGGAAGGTTCTAGAAGCTTCCGGTACAATACCGATTAACCCGAAACAATTCCGAACTCCAAAAACTGCATTGCCTTATATGAATCTTATTCTCTGGACCATTCCGGAACCTCTCGTAACGTCCTGGATCCCATCCGAGACTCCGAACAAAAATTCATAAACCAATTATCCAATCTATCCTAGCGTCGAGACACGTTAAGTGTGTGACCCTTCGGGTTCGAGAATATGCAGACATGATCTTCTATCAATAATCAACAACGGGGTCTGGAAACCCATATTGACTCCCACACATTCATCGATGATCATATCGGATGAACCACGATGCCAGGATTCAATCAATCCCGTATATATATTCCCTTCGTCTCGTGATATTTTACTTGCCTGAGATTTGATCGTCGGTACCGTCATACCTAGTTCAATCTCGTTCACAGCAAGTACTTTACTCATTCCGTAATCCGATATCACTTTGTGATTAACTCCTTAACCACATGCTTGCAAGCGGTGTTGATATAGATTACCGAGTGGGCCCGAAGTATATCTCTCCGACTTGGGAGGGACAAATCCCATCTCGATACATACAACCCAACAGGTACTTTCCGATTACCTGAGAGACACCTTTATGATCACCCTCTCATAGGATGACGTTTGATGACCTCAAAGCTTTCTTTCGATACCAGGGAGTTGTATTATCTCATGGTCTAAGGAATACAATATTTGACATAAGAAAAGCTTCACAAAGATGAACACGAGGACACGATCTAATTGCTCCGCTTAGTTTGGGTCTGTCCATCATATCATTCTCCCAATGATATGATCTCATTATTAATCGACAACTCATGTCTATGGTTAGGAAACCTTAACCATCATTAATCAATGAGCTAGTCCATAGAGGCATACTAGGGACATGGTGTTGTTCACAAACCACATAAGTATTAAAGTTTCCGCTTAATACAATTCTAGCATGGAATATAAACTTTATCATGAACAAGAATTATAATAATAACATCTTTATTATTGCCTCTAGGGCATAATTCCAACAGAAGCTGCTTGGGAAGGTGAAGAAGACTTTCTGCTTTCTCCAGGACCGCGAGTATCAGGCCTATGTGGATCAGCGTCACAATGTTCATCGCCAGAAGGCCATCATGACTGCTCTCAACATTCCTAGCTCACCGGTAACTAGCTCTATCACTGCTCCCAAGGATGATTGGATTCGCGACAACTGTCGTTGGTCTGAGGATGAGTCTGAGGAGGAGGTCACTGGTCTGCCGCCTGAGTGGGGTTCTTGGGTCCCTGAGTCTGCTCCTCCTCCCTTTCATGGCTGGGGCGATTAGATTGATCTTCTCTTCCTTTTTCGTGTCTCGATGCCAAAGGGGGAGAAAGATGTATATTAGGTTGTCTATGGATTTTGCATGGGTTGAGTCGCGAGCCTGTTCTTGCCTTTGATCTTTTCTAGCTCGCGAACTCTCTAGTTTATTTGTGTGATTGTGGACCTTTTATGTTTGTGAACTTATGCGTGCTTGTGGACCATATTATGTTTGAGACTATGTGGTATCTATGTGGTATGTTATGCAATGCCGTGTATGTGGTATTCTCGTTGTCATCTTATGGGCATATGCATATGGTGGTGGAGCCTCGTAGCTCTTATTGTTATTATTACTTGTTTGTCTCCACCACAGTTGGTTGGTACCTAGTATGATTTCTATCCTTTCTTGTATCTTGCACTTGTGCTATCTTTCCATTGGAAGGGGGAGCCTCCTTGTATGTGTGTCAGTCCCTTTACCTTGCACACATATAGGGGGAGCTTGTCCCATCCATTGCAAAGATTGCTTCTATTTTATGCAAATCTTTGGGATTGTCATCTAACACCAAAAAGGGGGAGATTGAAAGGACTATATCTTCCCATGATGTTTTTGGTGTTAATGACAATCCCATTTGTGATATAATTGTGCGCTTGAGTTTCAGGGAAAACACTGTTGATGTTTCATTAAAACGGTGTGGATGCTCTCTTGGGATCTCATGAAGACGGTGGCCTTTATTTTCCTCCTAGTTTCTTTCCTGTTGCTGTTTTAGGTCGCTGTACTATTAAGAGGGGGTCCATCTCGGAAGGCTGTGGGAAATCACCTGTTCTTGCACAAACCTATATGCACCGCCACAACCATCCTACTATTCCGTGAGAGAGCGTGTTTCTGATCTGTTGAAGCCTTCTTTGTCTCATCGGAACTTCCGGCCTGGCGCCGGAAGTTCCGCTCAGGGTTTTTCTGCGGGCTGATCTAAGCTTTGTTCCGATCCTAGTTCCGCTCCAAGTTCCGCTGAAGGATCAGTAACCTTATGTTTGAAGTGTTCTATTTGCTGGAACTTGCATCGGAACTTGTCCTGCCAGAAAGTTCCTGAGCGGAACTTCCGCCCAGCCACCGGAACTTCCGGTCAGACTTGGTTCACGACCCAGAAGTTCCGCCCCTAGTTCCACTCCAGGTTCCATTGAAGCCGCTGAAGGATCAATAACCTTCTGTTTAAAGCGTTCTATTTGCCGGAACTTGGGTCGGAAGTTCACCGGAACTTCCGGTATGTTATGGTCGGAACTTCCGGTTGAGCTTTTGGAGCGGGCGTCAACGGTCTGATGACCGTTGGAGCGGGCGTCAACGGTCTGATGACCGTTGGAGCCATGCTGGGCGGAACTTCCGGCCTCTCACCGGAAGTTCCGGTCGCGGGGGCTGTAACGGTTTAGTGCGGAGGGGGCCTGTTTAAGGCGCCCCTCTTCTTCCTCCCACCTACTTCGATTTTTTTCACTCTCCTCCATTAATGCTTGAGCTTCACCTCACTAGATCTCTCTCTCTCTAGCCACTCAAATGACTTGATCTTTTGAGAGGTGAGGGAGGTGACCTAGATCTACACTTCCACCAAAGAAGATTTGATTTCCCCCACCCATCCTTTGTGGATCTTATTGCTCTTGGGTTTCTTGAAACCCTAGACGGTGTAGGACATCCTCGGAGCTAAGGCTTGTGTTGTGAAGCTTCGAGGTGTAGTTGAGGGCCTCCAATTGAGTTGTGGATCTTCCCCCTCAACCTTGGTGTAAAGGTTTCGGTTGGCGCCTTCAAGGTCACCGGTTAGTGGATTGTGAGGCCTCCTTTGTGGGGGAGATCACCGGAGAAGAAGGTGAGGCCTTTGTGGCGCTCGGGTGACCTTGTGTGGCCCCGACACCTCTCCAACATAGACGTAGCTCCTTGGGAGTGAACTACGAGAATTATATCTTCGTGTCCCCGCTCCGGTTACTTCGTTACCTTCCTTTACTTCTTGCTATTTACCGTTCTTGTGGTTTTTGTAAGTTATCTTGCATTTAGGTTGGTCACTTAGTTGCACATCTAGATAACTTTCTTTCTCGTTGAGCCTAAAAGTGAGAAACAAATTAAAATTGGGTAGACGCCTATTCACCCCCCCTCTAGTCGTATCAAGTCGGTACTTTCACCTATGATCACTGGTGTGGCGGTGAGGGATGAAATAGCAGATGCTTCTATATGATCATCCAATTTGGATCTCCTCTCATAAATACAGATAAAGAAAGACAAATATGAATTCTAATCATAATTAATCCAATTGCTAGTGGTGCATCCAATACTCTCCGAGAATGTTTTAGCCCTATTACAGTTTTATATACTTATAACGCGATTCTCTTTGTTTGCATCTAAACACAAACACCCCAAAACTCTCTTGCTTGGATCCATAAACATCTTCAAGTACTCTCTAGTGACTAGTACTCCCTCCGTTTCAGTTTACAAGGCCTACGCGTATATCTAGGTTATCAATTTGACCTATATAATTTGAATTATATAATATAAAAATTATATCATTGGAAAATACAAAGTCTAAAGTTTCCGGTGATATACTTTTTGTAATATATACATCATACTAAGTTGCTTAATTTGACGACATAGAACTACGTGCAGGACTTGTAAACCGAAACGGAGGGAGTAACAAGGGGCATAAAGACACCTTTCGTGGTTTGATACTCTTAAACTAGCTACTCCCTCTTTCACGGTTTGTAGGGCGTTCTACAAAAATCTCACAGACCTAGGCGTGCACATATTGGCTGAAAATTAGCCTATTAGTGAGCGGTTAAGGCGCATGCATTGGTGGAAGACTGTTGCATGCATAGGAAGTTTGGAGGAAAGGTGTCACATTAATCAACCATTAATTCTTATGCGCCTAGGAACGTTGCAGTTTTGAAAAAACCCAAATTTGATTAGGCGCCCTGCAAACCGTGAAGGAGGTAGTACATAGAACCTATAAACTTGCAGTCATCAAGTTATTTTGTGGCGCTGTTGTCGAGGAGCTAAGCGCTTTTGATATTTATTCTTAGTTATTTATTTATTACTAGACTTCTCTCCGCACACCCCGAGGTGCAACTTACAACCCGGGACACTAACACGGTCGTAGAAGGCGCATTTAGCTTAGTGCACGTCTATTAGATGTAGCGTCCGGCGGATGTTAGGCACAAAGACTGATGTTAAAGTCGAAACATAGCGAGACAACAAAAGAAAGAAAAAACATAGTAGATCCGCAAGGATATGTGTAAAAAGTATAGCCATCATGGGTCCCTGGTGCGTGGCAGTCATACAGAAAGATGATGATACGTGTTCAACGATATAATGAATGCGAATATAGAAGAAGCTAAAAAGATCGCGTATAAAACGTTGGGATCATGGGTTCATAGACTAGATTGATCGACACGGCATGCTTAGACAGCCAATAAAATGTCACATGTGATGCAAAGCGTGAACGCCTTGGTATTAGTATGCGGCTCCAATGTAGTATCTGATCGTAATTGCGGCTTCAAAGAAAAGAGGAACCACCAGAAGGATCAAAGTAGGATGAGCAAGGATGACCAATGAAAATATATCAAAAATATGTATTCGAGTAGGTACGATTAATTCTAAAAGGAAATTCACATATCCTTTATGCAATGGTTCAATGAAATACTGCAGAAGTTATGCATACTCGGAAAAAGAAATTTTGCTCAAGCTGGGGAAGATAAATTCTTCCAAAGATCATTTTGAAAAGTAATGGTAAGAGGGGTAAGATCATTCTTACTCAGTTTTCGTATTTTAGAATTCCTATTTTGAAGTTTATTTCTCGTTTTTGTTTTTCCATGCATTTTTCTGAAGATTTCAGCAGGTCTCGGAGGTCGGTACGGTTGAATGCCTCCATACTCACGATTGTTAAGTGTTAGTACTCACAAGCTTTAGGTAAGACTTAGTATTATTTTTGTAATTTTCAGAGCGGGTCATGGTATGGGCACACGGTACGGCAGCCTACCGTACCCGTGGTTGTTACGGCGCCTGATTTTGCAAATTTTATTGTTTTTCCTAGATTTGTTGGAATTTCTTTCTTGGCTGATTTATGGACCAATACCATGGAATTTTTCGGGTCTCTAACCCCCTCATATATTCGTCCAAAGGTTTCTTTTCCTTTCATATCTTTTTTTTGAAATGAGCATATATTAATATCAGATGATACGAATTACACTCAGCCTCTGCAACAACGCATTGCCCTAACGGCCACACGGATGCACACAACCAAAAAAAAAATTACAAAAAAGAAAAGTCCCGCTACAGTGATTCATTCATTGAAATAGCAGTACTACCACCACCAAGACAACACCAGAAGTCCAGCTTCTCCAAAAACGACGCCTCCAAGAAGGTAATAGTGTACAAACACCGTCATCGTCCGATCAAAGATCTAGGTTTCACCCTGACAAAAGTCCGCGCTCTCAAAACAATACCTTCAACAAGGCCATTGCCAGGCACAACCAATTAAGGCCAGGCCCTGGGTTTTCACCCTGAGAGCTAGGACTATGAACCTCTCCTGTGCAGTCGCCCCCACTTGCATGCCACTGCTCCAATTCACAAGTCACCTAGCCAATTCCTCATCACCACCTAGACTCGAACCACCATTGTCTATCCTCAGATCTCGGTCTCCATGACTTTCTCCGTCAGCACCATGGAACGAGAACATGCCCCATGATAATAACAGCCAACAAAGCTTTGAAGCACACCCTCTAAAACCAAACGGTCAGGGTAAAATATGGGTACGTACGACTGAATTCAATCCTTCCAGCAAACTCACGGCATGATAGAACTTATGGAGTTCGCCGGCGGAGCCTTCGGGAACACGACACAGAAACCAGATAAATGGAGACCAACATCTGACAGATCATCGTCTTGTCTTGAGAGGGATCCAGGACCACCTCCTTTATTGAAACCGAGCCAGTAGCCCCCACGCCACCCGCCGGAAACTAGCAGGATCCGCCTCAAGACGGCAAGACCACCCGGTCGACCATTCCGATGGAGAAGGGGGCCACCACCACCATGTCGGGGGGGGGGGGGGGGGGGGCAGATGCCCCAAGCGCCCTAGTGTCACGGACAAGGCCCGGGTCGCCTGGGCACCGACGTCGAGGCCAACGTACGGGACAGATCGCGGTTAGGCCCAGATCCCCGCCGCCGTCTGCCGCCATCTGGGCCAAGGATCACCGGCCGCCGCTCGCCGCAACACCACCGCCAAATCAGTCGGGACAGACGCCGCCGCCTTCCCGCCAGATCGCGATCAGGGACGCCGCCGCCATGCCCCCATGTCTTTGTCTGGCGACGATCCGGGCGGCGGCGGCAGGGAGGAGAGACCACGGGAGGGAGGGGAGGCCGCCCAGCGCGGCACGGCGCCGCCGCGTAGGTGCGGGAGGATGAGGGGTGCGGGAGGGGTCCTTTCTTTCATATCTATAGATCCCATATACATAATTCTCTACCCAGTTCCAGGCAAAGATCAAGGAGAGATTTGCTATTGTAAACGTCATCCCAATCTTCATCTTCAGGATCATAGGAATCGAAGGAGAGCTCCTTGTTCTTTAGGCTTAGGCTTTGAGATTAACGGTCATCGTCCTCCATTGAAAATGTCTAGAAGTTGTCCCAAGAAGGAGCCATTAGGTATCAAATAATCGCTCCACCTTAAATCGTCCTCCATCTAAATAATCGTTCCATCTAAAATAATTCTCTACCCAGTTCCAAAGGTAGCCATCGCCACCTCTCCACCTTAAAACAGCCTTGCTACGGTATTAAATAATCGCGAGATATTATTTGATCCCACCCGGCTTAATTTTAAGCTTGGGAAGATCTTATACACTTGTAATCTATACACTTTAGCAAGTTTATTTTCTCACATTCTTGTTATTTTTCTATTCCAAAGTTTTGCATAATTAGGTCTCAACTTTAGCTCCCTTGGAGGAAGGAATGAATTTCTTTCATTGGATTTCGAGTTATTATTATATTTGAAGTATTTCAGTTTGTGATTGTTTTATTAGATGTATGAATTATGATGAGTTCTATTATACTTATACTTTATAACAGTTTTATAATCCTCCACACCATTAGTGCTAATTTGAAAAGTTGAAGAGTTTTTGATAGTATGCTATAAACCATTAGTGTGATTATAATAAAATGAAAGAGACAATTAAAGAAAGAAATAAGAAAAGAAATAATGAGAAAAGCAAAACAATGATACTACCAAAAATTCAGAGCGAGTACAAAATGAGGTAGATACTCAAACCACAAACTTGGATTGCTTCATACTCTGCTTGGATGTTGATGCTACGTCTTGATCTATTTTGATTCTTCTCAAGAGAATTAAAAATATGTCTAGCTCATTTTCACAACACTATGAAACAAAGAGTGTAAGCAGATATATACATGGTACTGTATATGATCTTGTTTTTTCAATTACCAAAAGGTGTCTTGAACAAAGTGGATTATTTCCGTTCAAGATTCTTTTGGCAAGGGGATAGTGAGAAAAAGAAGTATCAATTGGCTAGATGAAAAAATATCAATTTTCACTTAATTATTAAGGTCAAGTTGTGGAAGCCTTCTAAGTCATTCAATATGTGGAAGTATGATAGAACCCATGAGTCTGTTTTATAAGTACTAGCTGAATGTCCGTGCGTTGCCACGAAACATCACTCTTTTTATCTTATTTATCGTTAATCCCATATTTCGCAGTTTTTTTTGCATATGACGCTTGGATAAATCCAACATCAAAGGTACTAAAAAGAGGGTTTTTCATTAAATTTGGCTTATATTAAGTAATGCGAGTTAATTTAATATATCCCACTCAATTATTTGGCATATATCTACAACTCACTACAAATAACTACCTTTTTATTTGCATACAAAAATGCCCAAGCATTGCAACAGATTGAAACTAAAAAATAAATGAGAAAAGTACATCTAAATATAATTTATCCCACTAGGGGGGTTGTCTCGACCTTTTCTCTATTCCATGCAAAAAAGTTAGCTTATCACTTATTCCAATTTAGCATATTACTATTAATTATTAATTCTAATCTATGATAGATTATCACTTTAACTCCTCAATTGGCCTCTCTAAGAATACTAAATTTGGTTACTCTTTTCATAAGATACCCATATTTTTTTTCTTTGAGAAAGATATAAGATCAATTGAAAAAGATATAACATATTTTGTTTTAGACAAAGAACAAAAGACAAACCTGCAATTATGTCATGATCTCACAATGCTGACCTTTTCATGTTTCCTCTATAATTTCTCACATACATCTTACCTCAGATACCTGGACATTTGAGCACTTCAGACACATAATCTAAAATGATAACGGTAACATAAGAGCAGACAGTCGGAATTAGAATGATAAAAAAGACAGTCTGAATTACGAATGATGAATTTCACTGCTGCTAAGCCCTATCGGAGAATACTACTCTTCAGATCAAGCGATCAACCTGATTGTGTCATGTGGAAATTTGAAGAACTTAACTAAATGCGGTACTCAATCTAGGATGTATATAGTGGCAGGGACGGTGTCGTTCTCATTGGAGATGGCCTCCGCCTCCATTGCCATCTGGGGGTTCTTCGAGTATGGCATGTCTGCAATCAAATGCTGATAAGTGGGCACGTTCTGCCCCGAAGGCGAACTGGGGGTTGAAGCCTATTATCGTGCGGAGGATGGCAGACTCTGCTCCTTCGAAGGGGAACTGTGTGCGACGAGCGTCGCATTGGCCTGTAGAGACACCACAACACCTGCTGGCGACGGGCCTTCCGTCCGTCGCGACGCCTTCTGCCATCCCTCCGTGGCAACTGTAACTCTGCGAGACGCGGATGATGACTAACCGTCCCTCTGCTCGCGAGCGTGGCCTCGACCTGCGGAGACACCACGACACCCGCTCGATCGGAAGCCACCAACCACCCCGATGCAACCTCTTACCTCTCCTCTTCCTTCTGACCGCGTCCCTCTCCGTGGGACCCCGCTTTCAGCAGCGCGCCGTCGCGCGACCTCAGGCCCGCGCCTCCCTTCGCTTCGCCTCCTCTGCCGCGTCGGATGCCCCGCAGTCGGAGCCCCGGCCTCCCGTCGTTGCCCCCTGGTGCTTCCCCACCGCCCGCCGGGTCCCTTGCCGGCCGTCCTCGGCCCGCCGGAGACGCCCCATCACCCTACCACCTGCCTGCACTCGGCGTCCAAGCCGCCTCTTGCGCCGCGCCACACCTGCTGCTCCGCCGTCCCTCACGTCTTCATCCCCGCGCTCCTGGCTCGATCTCTACGGCCATGAACCTCCGCCAACCGACGCGCAAAATTCCACTGGGAATCCACCTCCCCGCTGCCAGAATTTCCGTCTGCCACGTTTTAACCATTTTGGCCCTGGAAAATTGGAGAAATTGCACCACATGCCACCGCCGAGTGTGAGCCGATCATCGAATCTTTTCGTCCTTGGTCTCGGCCCCGTAACACCGTCCACCGCCCCCTCCTTCCCCGTGACCGCACCAGGATTCTGGCCACCGGCGGCCCCATCTCCTCGCCGGCGGGAGCTTCCACCGACGTCCCGCAATGCGATCCAAGAGGCTAAGAGGAAGAGGTGCTGCTCATATTCAACTTGTGCGAGCTGGCGTGGACCTCCACGGCGCCTGCTGTCCTACTGCGCTCTCCCCACCTCCTGAACCGCCGCCGAGCTCCCGCTCGAGCGCCTGCGTTCGATTCTGGAGGGCTACTGCCGATTCGTCACGCGGGAGGACTGCTGGTGGCTACGGGATCCGCCGCTTCCTTCTCGCCCAGTTCCTCTGCTGACCACCCCAAAAATATTGGGGCGTGGGGCTGTCTGTCGCGGAATGGCCGACGCGGGTGCGCGATGCTGGGCTAGCCGCCGAGGACTGGCCAGGGCTGGCGGCCACGAATATTGAGGTTGTCGTTGCTGTCGCGATGTACTGTCCAGCCGCCTCCTGCACAAACCATGCTAGCGCTCTATATTTTTTGTTCTCGATCTATATTTTTTGTTCTCGATCTGATTTAAGGTGCAAGTTTCTGATCTCTGTTTCGTCTCTTGTTCTCGAGATTGTCCAGACATGAAATAAGTGTATTGGTCTATTCTCTGTTTCCTTTAGAGCGGTATAGTTGACTGACGAATTAGCATTTTGCTTCTTAATAGTACTACAATTGCTACAGGGTGTACGTCAGTACTTCTGAAAAACAATTCAGAGTAGCAACTAGCTGACCGGAGGCTGCTGCTGACGGGTTGTACGCAGTCATCAGCATGTGTTGCTCGCCTTCTTGCGCGGCGGAACCGCCACCTCCGGTCTTCTGGGCAATTGCTAGCACCTAATTAGTAATTCCCCTTCAGGGCTTGTTTGGTTTCATTAGAATTCAGGCCTTGTTCGGTTGCTATAGAATTAATCCCACGTGGAACCAGCCCCCGCAGGGATTCGGGTGATCCACGTCCCTCCACCCAAACCCCCTTGGTGATTGAATCCCTCCAACAACTCAATCCCCTCTGTTGTTGTTCGTTCGGTTGTTCCGTATAACATGCAGTCTTTTATGTAACCAATATCAGTAGTATAAATAAATAAAACATGTAGCCATCTATGACGCTTACACAGACAAGATCCACCATACAAGCTACTATACGCTCTCTAGTCTCTGTAAAAAATTCCCAATACTCTATGCAGTTAGTGCATAAACTTACAGTCTGTAATTCAGGTTCAGAATAAATAAAATTTAGCAAAACAGAAACAACTCAGTCTACTTCACTAGAAAAACAGGCACTCGATCTGTGGTGGGTGGTCATGGAATCCGCCGGCATCAAGGCCATCGCCCTTGTCAGCGACGGAAAGCCCCCGGAATTGCAAGACTTCGTAGGCATCGTCACCCTCCTCTTCATCAACTACACCATTATCTTCATCAAGGAGGACAATGCCAGCAACACCGCGGCGGCGAATCATCAGCATCAAGCTCCAGGAGAGCAAGTGGTCAAAGCAGGGTGCCTCTATTCTCATCCTTGGCGAAATCATCAGCGTCAAGGCAAGGCACCTCTATTCTCATCCTCGGCGACATCATCAACATCAAGATAGGCGGTATCATCCCCACCAATGCGCAGCTTCCGGAGGGCGACCCGCTCAAGATCGACCAGTCGGCGCTCACCGGTGAGTCCTTGATGGTGACCAGTGTCCCCGGCGACAGTATCTTCTGCGGGTCCACATCCAAGCAGGGTGAGATCAAGGCTGTAGTCATCGCCATCGTAGTTCATGAGTGATGAAGTGTTTGTCGCCCAGGTGTAGATCTGCTGCCTGGAATGAAATGACACCACCTGACCTGTAAAAATTCCATCAGGTTGTTGGTACCCTGCTAGCGCAAGAGACCGTTGATCTGCAGTGAGTGAGAAGATGAGGATATGGAGCGCATAACATCACAATGAGAAATTGATGCACATCCATAAGCCAAACCGAAACAAACTAGGCTTTTCTCGACTCAATATATCATCTTAAAATAGAAAGGAATGACTTGTCCAAATTAAGTAGAAGTGGAATTGTTTGTGTTGTACTTGTACAACACTAACCACTTATCTAGTAGTACTATAGCATTCCAAAGTTCAAAAGAAAAGGTGCTATACTGGGAGTGTATGATGCTCAACCAAAGCTTGTTTCTTCCATCTTTTTGCCAAGCTTGCAATCTGATTTGAATTAACAGCTACAAATTTCTATCACTATAATTAAAAATACGTTAAGAAAATAGGCATTAAAAAGAAATTGCCACTGTTCAAATTAAAACATAACAAGTGGTTGATTTCAATAATTAGCGGATTACATGAGAGAAAAATAAGAAACTGATGGACTGAAAAATATTCTGCAGATGATCAGATCAAAGGTTGTTTCCGTGGTGAAACTAACTAAAGAACAGAAATATTCAGATGCATTGGACTGCTACTGTACGATCTGTGCACTCACTTGGAATGAACTGTTCAAAGAAGATGCACAATATACTACCAAAAAATAGCTCCAAGAAGTGGTAGTGTCAAGATCTGCATATTAGCTTTTCTGATGAGTTGAAATGCGTACAATATAATTACCCATACAATTATAGCTAATCAAGTAATGTCAGTATGTTAAAAGGCTGTACAACTTCAGAACTCAGCAGATCTACTACCAAATCGACCAAGAAAATATCAGGGGAACAAAGAGACGAGATGACAAGGAAAAAATTATATGGCACTAGCGTGCAAGAAAAGGGAGTATTGCCCACGGCAGCCGACAGGTGGTAGATCGACACCGAACGGGACTGACTTGTCGCAGGACGGGATGAAGAGGAGGAGGAAGGGGGAGTTTTACCGGAGAGAAAGAAGATGCCGCCGCCATCTTCGTCATTGCCGGTAGTCACAAAACTGGATTCTCGCGGGGCGCCCTCGTGTCCGTCGCCACCAGAGGAGGGGGAGGGAGGGACCTCCCGCCGGTGCCAGGCAGGGCGAGAGAGGCGAAGCTGTCGAGTTCCTGCCGCCGGTGTCGATTTCCTGCATCGTGTGGTCGCGCTACAGAGAGGACCTGCCCCCGGCCGCCGCCAGACGAGGCGTTGCTGTCGAGTTCCTGCCGCTGATCCCGTCTCCGTTCGCTCGCTTCTCTCGGGATTGTTTCCACTGGGGGAGACTCGATTGTTTTTTCCCCCTTGGAATGGACGGGGTGTGCAGGGTTTGGGCTGGGGATTCAGCCCGGCCGGGAATAACCGAACGCAAAATTTATGATTGGTGTATGCTTAAATTGTGTATCATCGAGTTCATTAAAAGCAAAGATTAACTAGATGGCCCTGGCTCTTAATCTATTGGTAAATACTATCTATCCTAGTCCGGTGGGAAACAGATTGCCGGACTAGCATCTAGACGTTCATCCAGAGGGATGGATCCAACGATGCAAAGGTTAGGATATATAATGACCCCGAACACATCACCTCTCACCCCACCCCAGCAAGCCCTAATGTCGCCGCCATCACTACCTCGATCCTCCTTGTCTCTGCTGCCACTGCCACTCGCCGTTGCAGCCGTGTCCGGCCCTTCCTCGACGCCGCCTGAAAGCTTCTGGTAGAGCTCCTCAATGCTGCCTGGCCTGGCTCCGTTGATCTGATCTGACCCACGGCGAGCAGCGCATCGCTACCTTGCCTCCGGAAGCCGATCTAAGGCCATGGCAGCAAGCACGTTGCCTACCTTCGGTGTCTCTTGCTTCTGTCCGTAATCACGGCCTCCAGAAAATGATGCTTCCTGGACTAGCTTGTATCCCCATCGATGCCACCAGCCTTAGTGCCATTGGAGATTTGGAGATCTCTACCATGCCGCACAACCAGTGCACTCAAGGCAGCATCTATTTGGTTGCCGAACGCGCCTCCATCTCAGACAATCATGCCACATGCCTTCCTACTGCGCTCCCTATCTGCACCTCTGCTGTTTTTGTGCTCCGAGCCTTCGACTCCACCTTCTCCTTCTCCCAAAAACTGATGTCTCCCTGTGTACACCGGCTGCTCGATTAGCACCTGACCATCCAGTTGATCCAAAATTGAAGCACCAAGCGTTGAGTTTGGAAGCAATATATACATAGTCGGAAGCAACATAAAATGTGTAATCTATTCATGTTCCTCTACTGCTGAAGCAAGGAATGGCACGTGAGGAAGCATGTGTTTTGTTTTCTTGGTACCGAAGCTTTAATTGGTAAGACATGAAGCTTTGTAAAATTATGAATGAAGCAACTAAAATTGTTTCCCGGTACGCTGAATGAAGCAACCAAATTTGCTTTTAAAGCTTTATCAAATTATGAACGAAGCGAAATGATTCCACCAATTGGAAAAAGGTAAGAATCGATCATATGAGAATGGGCCGGTGTTTCCTAGGCATGTTACAGAAGTTCCGTAAGTCTACCCTTTGTTTCTGTTGCATGTAATAATGCTTCCATTGCCTTCAAAAATATTCATGGGATTGAAACAATCAAGAATTAATTTGAAACAAGCAGCATATAATTCAGAGATTTATTACTAGAAACAGAACGTAATTTACGAGATTTATACCCTAAAAATCTGGGATCAGTTTCCTTAACGTGGCATGATTTACGGAACTACTAACTACCCTGCGGCCCGCCTATGTTTTTTACTTGGCAATATCTCACGCTCCAGAGAGAATTGATCCGACGATGCTGAAGCAGTCCGACGGGAAGGTAGGATCGGACGACGATTCCTAGTGGTGCCCCTACTTGCCCTCCAAATGAGAGGAAAGTTCACAATAATCATGTTGGCTAAACCATGGGCGAGATATGTCTAAATTAAGTGGTGCCATGGCTGAAAAGTCGTGCATTTTCATATGTTTGTGAATTTTAGCCACTAAGTATGTTGGTTTAATTTATTATCCATATATTTAGCTTTAAATTTATTTGACCATAGCAACGCACGGGCATTTAGCTAGTTATTTATTAAAACTACATGATCTCTCTCTGTCCCTCCGCGGCGTGGCTATGAAGCGGGCCGTCATATGCCATCCGCGATTAGTCCTTAGACGGATAGCTATCGACATACTCATGGATAGAAAGCAAGACGGTGGTGGCAGACACATCGCAATATATAGGAGTATATAGACTAGGGATTAAACCTGTATGTTCTTTTAGCTACTCTAGCACCCTATCGAATAGGAGCATAGTACTTGATTTGCATGTCGCGTGCTCTGCAGTATCATGTCGTAAAGACAACAATCCTACTGTTCTAGCAAAAAATGAAGCCACGTTCGTGAAAAACAGAGAAGACATCAAGAAGGTGAAAGCTATAGTCGAGACATTCTGCGGCAGTCATGTGTAGAAGTGGAAAACACTGAAATCTATTTCACAATAGTAGGTCTCTTTGCCTCGTTTTTCCCAAAAACATTAAAAAAAACAACGTTTAAAATGACCAGACAACATTTAAACAAACGTGAACTGCACACATAAGACACAAAATGATTCCTTATGCAATAGTACTTTTTACTGCCAAGTTCTAGGCGACACTTACAATGACTTAGCAAAAATAAATACGGAAAATTATATACTACAATCTAAAAAAATACGCAACTCCTTCTGCCTCTTGGAAGGCTCTGCCTTGCCATCGTCATGGCAACGGATCCTGCTGGTCGCGGAACCGCCGCCATGGTCGTCGTCGTCCTAGTCGGAGGAAGAAAAGTAGTACTCGGCGGTGAGTCCTCGTCTTCGTCTTCTTCCTCCACCTCACTCTCAGCCTTCTCGCACTCCTTCTCGGACTCGTCTTCTTCGTAGCAGTCCTCTCCCTCAGCATCGGCGCCCTCGTAGTCCTCGTACTTCTCCTCATCGGACTCCTCTTCCTCCTCGTTTGTATAATAGTTCAGGTCCTCGTGCTGGAACCTCTTCAGCTTGGCCTCCTCCCGCGCTGCTTCCTGCACCGTTGTATCGCGTCGTTAGTACACCCATTCCTCCTCCTCTAGCCTCCTCCACGTGGCGTTGCTGCTCTCTCTAGTCGTCGGACCTGGCGCTCTCACTAGAGTGCTCGGCACCGACATTCTTGGAGGTGTCATCATCCTTGGAGGTGTTGGTGTTGGCATTCTCGTGCACATATTTGTTGCCGTGGCCGAGGGCATCAGCCTCAGCATTTTGGACCCGGGCAGGGGCCGCTGCATGGTCACCGCTAGAGGCGTCGCTACTGAATAATATCCTTTTATTACACTTTAAGGTGAAAGCTACTACAGTACAAAATATAAAAAAGGAGAGAGTACAGAATAACCTGATCGCCTAACTTTCTTCACAGGCTTGCATTGCAACCTTTAGCAATGATAGCAGCAAATGGAACACTCCAAAGGAACTGAGGCATATGGTCTCCTAAAACATTTAAGAATTACAAATCAGTGAAGTAGGATGAGAACAAGCATAAAGGTTAATTATGCTTTCCTTCACCACCTGAATCTAAATGATAGCATAAAACATTCTGAACTGGCATGATTAAAAATTTCTTTCCTCTTCAGAAACCTAACATATATTCCTCCGCATCTGAATCTGCATTTCTAAAAGCCTAAGAAGCTCATGGAATAGCTAGCGACCTACTTGTGTGGTTAATGGTTCTTCTTCTTCGCATCACTAAGTTATTGTTACTGCTGCAAGTTACAGGTCCGGGAATGTGGTTTGTCAAATCCTGCACTAAGCAGCATAATTTGTTTTCTATATTTTCACATCTTGCTCCAGGCATAAAAAGAATAAGATGATCGGTGCAACAGATATGACAGTGTGCAACTGGTTGGCTTTTGTAATCAGCAGATAGATGTACCCTCCTTACAGAGTCACAGTGTACTCCAGAACATGAATTCCCAAGAAGGATCTTAACAACAGCAAGGTATATTCTGTTATATGAATCTTCCCTAGTCAGAACCACACATGGCCAGAATTACAAGTGGGTCGCTCAGTTTATGCACTACACAGAAAATAGTCAGCCCGTTCGACGAATGATCAAAGCCCTGGTAGTACCACTAACATTCTCCACTTGATAATTTATCGTCAGTTAGTTCTGACGGAGCTGAACATCCTGTTGTCACTTGGTAGGAAAGCTTCTCAGTGAATATTTCCATGTTCTACTCAGGACTCCACAAAACCATCTTGGTCAACAGGTTTACACAAATCGTCTGGTGAAAGAACTACGAGTAAATTACAAAAAAACACCACAATTGGGGCAAGGGTAACAACCCTTCACAAAAAAACCACCGAAAAACATGCATTTTGGTGGGTGTTTTTTGTAATTTACTCAAGAACTTCAGGAGGGCTAAGGCTGTCCGAGTTTGTGAAAGTGCACAAAGCTTGCCAGATTGGGACCAACATTTTGACTGGCGGATGCAGTTTCTGCAAATTAATCTCTTTAGACCATAGGTTCCTGAGAGTGCTGTTCAAAATCAACTGAAAAGCATGCGGGATTTACCTTAAAAACAAGCATGATCTCGTCTTCATCGCGTACAAGCAATGCCAAGCTCCAGTAACATGTAACAGGGCTCACACACTCGTTGAGCACCGGCTTTAGGATCTTGCTGACGGGCACAAATTGGCGATGGGCTCTTCCACTATGAAAGATAATATAGATGTCAGAGGGATGAAAGGGATGAAGAAGCCTCTATGTTTTCTGCCATTTCTAGTTAACACGAAAAAGCTGTATTCATTGAAAATATCTTCACTAACAAGTACTGAAAAGAAAGAAAAACTTATTTAGGTATATTGCAAAGTACTTATTTTGTTAGGTATTCAAAGTCTGTAATTCCATTATTCATATATCTGTTTGCAATTGATGACGTGCTTTTGCAATGTCATAATTTTGAGGAGCGGGTTATTTCATACCTCCAAAAGTGTTGTAATAGCTGAACCCCAAAAGCTGGCATGATAATCAATGACTCTGCAGAAGATTAAACATAGTGCTAAATAAGGACCATGCAGTTTTGGTTTTAGAACTTTTTTAACGTCGATTGAGATAAACATGAGCATCCTTTTCTTCACGCAACTTTAAGGTGAAAGTTACTACAATGCAAGAAGACAGAGATAATGCCGAACAACCTCAACTCCCACCTTTCTTCACAGGCTTGTATTGCAACCATTTAGCAATGATAGCAGAAAATGCAACACTCCGAAAGGAACTGAGGCATAAAGTCTCCTGAAACATTTAAGCATGGCAAGTCACCAAAGTGGGACAATAAAAAGCATAAAGGTTATGCTTTCCTTCATCAACTGAATCTAAAACAATAGCAAAACATCCTCGACATGGCATGCATAATACTCCCTCCGTTCGGAAATAAGTGTCGCAGATTTGTCTAGATACATGTACGGAAATAAGTGTCGCAGATTTGTATGCGTATCTAGACAAATCTGCAACACTTATTTCCGAATGGAGGAAGTAGTTCTTATCTTCTTCAGGAACCTAATTAACATATATTCCTCCTCATCTGAATCTGCATTTCTAAAGAGCCTAAGAAGCTGATGAACTTCTGAGCGAAATAAAGGAAAATCAGTCATAGTTGGATTCTCGGAATGAACTCCCCCGAGAGAAGTACCTTCGACAAGAAGGCACGACAAACACTTCCAAGCAGGAATGCTGCACCGATACAGGAAAATAGCACCCTGAACACACTCTTCTCAATGAATACATCATGGATATCGGCTACTCCCTCGCGGCGATGCATGTACCTGTACATGCCAGTAGAAACCACATGCGCTTGCTGCTTCATGGTCTCAGCTCGGCTCATCAAAAAGAACCCAAGATTCTCAGAGACCAGACCACCTTCAGAGTGTGACAAACCTATAACACTGAACAAAATAACATATCAGTCAACAAAATTTGTACTAGATCATATGTTTTCCCAGTGTCATGAATATGTACGAGTCCCGCATCCCCCGAGGTTGAGGAAGATTTGGCATCTCCCACATGGGCCCCCTACTACAAGCATGGGCGGACCGAGTTAAGTACAAAATGTACACCCATTATTTGTGCGAGAAGAGAAAATCTATGTAAGTACCATATAAATTGGTATTAGAACGTAGTTAAAACATCTTAAATTAATTAATAAAAGTGTAACCTCCTAACTCTGTACACCCAAACCAAATTTGTTGCCTCCTCCACTGACTACAAGTATCAAGCATCATCAGCAAAATGCCTCACTACGCGGAGGTTTAACTTGCTAAGTTCGGTGGAGATACTTTAACCATTGAATCGACCATATGCCCCTTGTTTTTTTTCTGACTTCTTCATCACATACCCATTCCAATTAAGTACTCCCTTCGATCCACAATAAGTGTAGCTGATTAAGTACAAATTTGTACTAGATCAGCTATTACTTATTATGGATCGGAGGGGGTAAATTATTTTCGAAAATGTGAGCCGCTCTTGCCCCTCCGTTTCACCGGCGACAGCTAGTCGAGTTTCTACGGCACCTCCGTTTCACCTAACAGGCACTAGTAAGGCGCACGGAGGGGCAGCAGCTGAGATGGACTGCCGAGGTGCGCTGGTGTGTGGCGATGGAGGGGGCAGGTGACGAACGGGGACGGGGCAGAGGAATGGGTCACCTGACAGCGCTTGGTGCTTGCCGGAGTCGCGCTGGGCCGGCACCCTAGTTCATCGCCGGAATAGATGCTTGCCGGAGTCGCGCTGGGCCGGCGCCCTACTTTATCGACGGAGTACTCCCGTCGGCGGCGTAGGTCACCCAGGTCACAGGCGCCGGTCGCCGCTTCTGTTGTCTCACACTCGGTCGACACTGGGTTCGATTCGGTCCAGTATATACTACTGTATATAAACAGAGAAACAAGACTGATTACAAATTAAGGCCGAATTACAAATTGCAAACTAAAGTTGGCAAATGTGTCAATCAGAGACCCTGTTTCAAAGAGAATACATGTTTACAACAATCTAACGCAATAAATTACACATTTATAAATCCCCAATTGGAGCTTACACCACCCAAAACTGTCTGCATCTACAGAGGCTATTACAACGTGGAAGTGAGTGTTGAGGTACATAGTACAGATTCTACACGGGTGAAGCTATTGTTCTGGTCCTGAGAATCTCAAGAGCTCAAATCAAACAAGTTCTTCTTGGTCATACAAGTCACGGCCGACTCACCAAATTCTTCGTGCGCTTCTTCTTCCTCCACTCCCATGGCTCCTCAGGGTTCGGCTGCGCCCACAGGCCCAGCCCGCTCGCTTGTGCCTGGCTCTCCCACTGACAAAATTCCAGTTTGTCAAGGCATTTTCATGTCATATATGGTTGAAGAAATGTTCAAAGGTTACCCTACTGCCCTTCAGCCAAGTGAACTGAGGATGTCAGGTGTGTGTGTGTCACTGCTTACCTTGGCGAACTCCATCCGTCGATCATAAGCAGTGTAGTGCCATGCGAGTCCTTTCTTCAGCATGTGTTCCTGTTTCAAAAGCGTGATGAAAACAAATGTGTTGCGTAGTCAAAAATATCGCAGACTAGTTAACAAGGCCAGGGAGTATGTATCTTCGGCTGAGGAAATACATCATGCTTCAGCAGAATCTAAAACGAGTACTCAAAACTTCTTGCTCTGTTTCGTGTTATGCTGAACTCCTAAGAATTTTGAAGAATCTTGAATACATTCAATATCTTGTACATGTAAACGTGCAACTTCAAGCCAAAGAGCCCCATGGAGCAAAAGATAATTCAGTACTTGCACAAGTTATTCCCAGTATAACAGACCTCCAAAAGGTGGGTCCAAAGGGATACTAGAATGAGTTAATACCTGCACGAAAACCCCATTGCCGTCAACATCTCCAACCAATCGACCGTACCGGTCAGTATCATATACGGAGATCTTTAAGGTTCTTCCCTGCACAAGCTTCACAAGCTCCTCTTTTGCCTCTTTACCATAAGGCATAGAGTTCTCCGGTGCATCGATCCCTCTGCATCGCATTCGTTTGATTCCATTAACATCTCAAATTCTCAACTGCGGTCCAACTGGAGAAAAGTCCTCAATTATTGATGAAGACCACGATGTGGCATAAACCTTAGCCTGATTCGGTACTTCTTCGCGAGAACCTGCTCACCTCTCGAGTTAGGAACTTGCCTGCACACAGAAGTTCCACAAGGGGTCACATGCCGACAACATACACAAATACATGGTTGATTATGTTAATTAGCAGTGACCTATATCCAGCATTCACTATGATCTTCTGAAGCCCGTCAGCCTTCTGGTAGTTCTTGGCCACGCGCGCGTCGATCCAATCCGCAGCGGCTTCCTGAACTTCACGGGGCACATTGGTGGACTCATGAGGGTCAGCCGCGTCAACATACACGGTGACTGTGTCACCGTCAGCCACAGCCTTCACCTCCACCTAGGAAGCTAGCATAGAGACTTGTCAGCTATTCGCCTCCGCAGACAGTGTCAGAGGATGTTGTATCAAGAGAGTAAGGCCTCACAGGGAGCGTGTGCAGCTCATACTTCACGCCTTGAGGTTTGCGCGTGGGAGTGCTCCAAAAGGAATCGAGAAACGATTCCTGCAATATATCACCAAACAAGACATCAAAACAGGGGAGGATTCAGTCAGTGCAGCGCGGTTCTTCAGTGGATGCTGAATCTGCAGAATGCTGCTTGCAATTGCAACCAATCAAAGCCTTTGCAAGTGACTAATGTGATGAGAAGATCGCAAGTCCAGACATAGTAACTAATCGTTGCTTCATGCATGAAGAACTTAGTGGTGATATTTCCACTAGTGACGTCTAGTCTAGTCTTACATACTGTAGTTGGGATTCAGAATCTGAAAGCAATCCATACCTTCGGGGACAGGGCGTGGCGAGCGTTCGTGACGAGGACAAAGGCGCCGATAGAGCATAACAGAACTACCGGCAGCGACAGAGACGAGCGCTTCCTGGCGACGCCGCCGTGGGCATGGACGTGCCTCTTGCGGCGACGCCTGTCCCCGTGAGTGGCGTACATGCCACCAGGCGCTTCAGGGGATGGAACCCTCAGGGCTCGGGAGCCAGTCCTGGGGGGTGGGGACGCCGCGGCTGTCCACTGCGTGCGGAGGCGGCAAGGGAGGCTCGCCGGCGCCGGGCAAAGCCAGGTCAGCAGCGTAGGAACTAGGGATGCTGCGGCGCAGGCGGCGGCTTTCGAGCCGAACCGGGCGTGTCGGGTTCTGTGCGTTGACCGTTAGACCTCGGCACTCTCTTTTTCTCACAAAAAATATAAAATAAGGACGACGCTACGCGTCCCCCGGACGATACGTGCGATCCATCGTCCTGGTCCGGAGCCGTCCGATCGGCCAGATCGTAGCCGTCCAATCGCCCAGCCCCTTATAACCCCCAGATGCTTCAGAAGCAAAAAAACCGTTTGATTGCAGCAAAACTCTATCCAGACCCAGCACGCGGATCCCGCGGCTTTTCCTCGCCGCACGGCGCACGGCGGCGCCGCGGCGACACCTGCACCAAAACCCGGCGGCGCCCATGGCTCACCTGCGCCCATCCATCAAGTACCCCACCCCTGTTCATCCTCACCACGCCAATCCACCGCCAATCGTCGCCTCGAGCAATTCATCGAACCCTGCAGCACAGAGGCGCCATGGATCAAATTCGGCGAGCTGCGGCGCCGGAACTCAGTTGCAGCAGCAGTTGCGTGGCGGGTACAACAATCCTGGTGTGTTCTTCGATCAAGACCCCGAGACTGATCTACCAGCTCCTTCATCGGTAAGTATTTTGAAGCTAGGGTTTGAAGTCAATGGCAGCAACAATTTTTGCCTCAACTTGCTATAGGAGATACCTTCAGTAGCAAAGCTGTTAGGAAAACAGATAGGTTTGATCTCATCCAAACAAGTTGCTTCGGTAGCAAAGCTGTTTAGAACACACACTAGAACAATCAATTAGCTTCATTAGCAAAGTAGTTAGCAAAAAAAAATAGTATAGAAACTAGTATTTACTATATTGTTGCATTATTTAGTTGATTTGCTAGAAAATTAGTATTGCTACATGTACCAATTATGGTAGCAATAGATTATGGGAACAATTATGCTGCGTTCATTTGGTAGCAACAATATATGTTGATTTTGTAAAATTTTGCTATCTTGTGATTTTCCAACTCTGAATCTTATTCTGAAATGCAGGGATTTGTAGCTGATAGTATGCTTGGAGGTTTTGACCTGAACCAGCCTCCGGAAGCTTATGCTGCGGACATTGGAGAAAGCAATGATGAAGGACAAAGGACAGAATTTCAACCTGGGTCTGAAAGTGTAGCAAGTGACAATGCTTCAATTGCTGCTGAAAATCCCGGGGAAGAGATTTACTCTCAGCCAGTAGTTCCTTATGTTGGTATGACATTTGATGACCTTGTCGTGGCGCAGCAAGTGTATAATGACTATGCTTTCAAACTTGGCTTCGGAATACACATAGGAAATACAAAATATAGCATGGCAAGGGGAGCAGCAAAGGACACTATTCTGAGCAGGGTTTTCGAGTGTGTGCACACCGGGAAGCCTATTGACGAAGCAAAACAACATTGCAGCACAATTGGTCTTGCTGCTAACGGAGAAGATGCTACAATCGACATGAGCAACACTTCTACACAGAAACCTCGCAGCAAGCAAGCAGGTTTGAAGAAGGATGTCACTGACTCAAGGAAAAGAAACAGATTACTGCGGCTTGGTTGTAAAGCAAAGATGCTTGTTGGGAAGCGAGACGGGAAGTGGACTGTAACAGTTTTCAACGAGGAGCATACACATCCAATGGTGCAGCAAATTGGCAAGCGTAGGTATTATCGTTCTCACAGGAAAGTTTCCGAAGAGGATTTCTAGCTAATAAAGATCTTACATGAGCAAAACATAACGACAGCGCAGATGATGGGGTGCCTCGGCAGTGTTCATGGGGGTGATCCTAGATGCATTGGGTATGTGAAGCGTGATGTTTCCAACATTAGAACAATGCTGCGAGAAGAAGTTTCAGGGCGTGATTTGAGCATGACAATTGAATACTTAGAGATGAGAAAGGCGGAATGCCCTCAGTTCTTCTTTGAGAAGCAAGTAGATAAGGACAACGCTGTGCGGGCACTCTTTTGGGTTGATGGAAGGACAAGGGCACTATACCCCAAGTACAAAGACTGTGTGTTCTTCGACACGACCTTTTGCACCAACAAATACAACCTTCCATTTGCTCCGCTTGTGGGTATCAACAACCACACACACACACAATAGTTTTGGGACGTGCTCTCTTGCCAGATGAAACAATTGAAACGTTTGAATGGGTTTTCAAACAAATGAAGAAAGCTGCAAATGGGTTGTGCCCTGACCATATAATGACTGATCAAGACCAAGCAATGGCCAGGGCGATCTCAAATGTGTTTCCTGATGCTGTTCACAGATGCTGCCTATTCCATGTGCTGCGTCTTGCAAGAACGAAACTCGGACCTCACTTGAGAGAAGGCCATCCATTCAGAGAAGCATTCTATGCATGTATCTATGGCACTGACACGGTTGCTGAGTTTGAGGTCTGCTGGCAGACAATGCTACAAACCTTTGAGATGGCTGAGAACAATCACCTGCAAAACATGTGGAAAACAAGGAACACATGGGCACCTGTATATTTCAGGAAAAGTTTCTTCCCATTCACCAGCACAACTGGCAGATCTGAAGGTCTAAACAGCTACTTCAAAACACTAGTTCGGCCAAGTGACACGATATGGAACTTTGTGCAGCAATATGAGTTGTGCCAAAACCTGATGCTTGATCGTGAAGACAATGCAGGTTTTACAATGGACACAACAACAGCGCCACTTTGGGGCAGGTGAGTGCTATAAAACATTTGCTTCAGTAGTATGTTTTTGCTTCAGTAGTAGTCTGTTTTTTGCTTCAGAAAGTGTATTTTTTCTTCAGAAGTGTCGTTATTGCTTCAGAAGTGTGTTTTTGCATCAGTACTGTGTTTGTTGCTTCAGTAGTGTGTTTGTTGCTACAAAATGTGTTTTTTCTTCAATTAACTTTGATAGCATTCCCTGATAATATGTGAAACTTATTTTCCTTGCAGTTGGAGCATTGAAAAGCAGGCCCTTGAATTCTACACAAGGGAGGTTTTTGGCAGGTTCCAGAAGATTCTTGAAGCATCAACAAGGTTTTATCCAATCCGGGCAGAGGCAGAAATGCATTGTTTCAATCTTGTACCAAACCCCGGATTCGATCTCAAGACATATCGGGTTGAAGCAAACATTGAAGAGGGGATATATTTGTGTGGCTGCAACTCATTTGAGATGTGTGGACTGATATGCCCTCACATCGTCAGGGTGATGGTGCAATTGAAAATCCAGAGAATACCAGACCGATACATGCTCCAACGTTGGTTTGCTGCAGCAACAACACCTGCCCCTGATATTGGTTCCAATGCAGCAATATTTGGTGTGCCGGGCACAAATACTCTAAAATACAACTCATTGTGCAGGAAGTTTAATGACTTGGCATCAGATGCATGTTTCAATGATGAAACATATCGTGTTGTGTCAACAATGATTGATGAAGCAAGAAAAATTGTTGCTGCCATGAGGAGTGCTTCGGATGATGCGCAACAAAATTCTGTGGCTCATGAACAAGGATTGCCTCCACACCAAGGTGAACAACAACCTACAGACACACAGCAGCAACATCAAGATGCTCAAGATGATGTTCCCAGTAGCATGTTGAAGAACCCGTCAAGAGTTAAACCAAAGGGGCGTCCAAAAGAAAAGTCAGTTAGAAGAAAGCAACTGGTTGAGATTCGAGATGAAAAGAATGCAAAATGAAGGAAGAAAGCACAAGAAGGCGAACTACATCCCACGGAGAAGAAGACAAAGAAGGCAACTACCAAGCGGAAGCCAAGGGCACAGAAGTGCCCGTACTGCCATGAAGAGGGTCACACGGTGCAACAATGTGTGTTATTCCAAGCTATGATGTCGGGCAATGCTGCGAAGATAGATTTGAATCTCTAGTTTTGAGTACCTTTTTTGCATACATACAGTCACCATTGCCATGTAAAGTGGTTCCATACATACATTAAAAGTTCATATTCAGTGTGTGTGCAGCAACATGTGTGAACAGATGTATCAACTTTTCAGGTTTTACCAAATTGTCATTCCTGTAGCATTTCTGGTAGCAAATTTTTACTACATTGTGAGCAAGAAAGTTTAACCATGTTAGCATTTTTGCTCTTATAATGCAGCAAAACTACAATTATGTCCAGATATTCAAAATTTTGTTTCTGGCAGCATATCTGGTGTGATGGGTAAATTGTGTCCAGATATTCAAAAAATCTGCAGGCTGGCATGTGTTGTCCTGAATTTGAGAGCAAAAAATCTGCAGGATGACATGTAGCATTTCATATGCACTGTTGAATCTGCTAATATATTGGTTTGTAGCAAATATGTACTACTACTGTAGCAAAAATGATGTTTATACTGCAAACAATAAAAAAGGGAGGAGGACCATCAACACCAAATTGTCATTAACATTTGTCTTAATTTCAAAAGAACTAGTTATGCGATTACACCGAACCATCATTCACGGTTACATCGCGATACAAAAGAAAGTTTCAAACATTCACGGTTACATCGCACAAACTACAATAGAAAGCTTCCATCACACTACTGCTACTACATAAGCTAATCTAATTTGGGTTCAACTCCTCTTCCATGAGCTTCTCCACCGAATCTTGGTTCTCCCTTGCTTCAATGAGATCTGCTGCAAGAGTCCTGCGAAGATCCGGGCAGTAGTTGTTGTCGAATTCCGCCATGACCTTGCCGTTGAAATTCTCCATGAAGAGGATGCCAAAGAATCCACAGTCAAATCTGGAAAATGCAGAAAAGAAGCAAACAAAGAAGCTAAATGTGAGAAAAAGGAGAAGATATAGCAAACAAGTGAGAATGCAAACTTACAATGTTACTTGCTGCGGGTGATCAGGAGTCTTGAGAAGGTATAGCTCCATGTCTTTAGAAAGTTTAGGAGCTAACTTTGATGCATCAACAAGAGTGGTGAAGTTCAAAAACTGCACCATTCAAACAAGAAAAGGTTAATTATTAAATGAAGCAAAAAAGAAAAGACGGAAGCTACTAAAAATAGCATAAACATTTCTTGCTTCATCATACCAAGTTTCGTGCAAGCTCATCCAAGAGACCAGCCCCCTTGTCCAACTTCATCGAATCAAAGATGTGGTATTGCTTCATCATAATGTTGACAGTAGGTACAGCCTAGTGCTCATTCCTCACAGTAGGGAAATAAAGCTACATCGAAGCATGTAAACAAAAAACAAGATTAAACAGGATGTAGCATGTATCAGTACATGTAGCAAGAAAAAACAACTCACAATATCACACTTTAGGATCTTGTACTTTGCACACTGATCATTGAACTCATCCAAACAAGTTGCTACGTTGAATGTCTTCGGATCAGAAACCAATTTTTCCTGTAATCGAGGATAACAACAAGATCTTGCTCACCACAATATGAAGCAAATAAAAAACAAAAAAAAACTACGCAGCAAGATATTGCTCACCACAATGTTATGCGTGAATGCATATCTTCTTTTCTGGCGTGCACTATTCTTGCAAATAATCATAGCCTCGTGGTTGAACTTCTCAATCCACACATCCATCACCTCGGTGCTAAGAAATGCACGTGGCTTTAGAGATTCTTTAAAACCCTTGTATGTGCAAAAGTAGCGTCCAATTTGCACAAAACACCTCCTGCAAACAAAAAGCAAAACACATCATTTAAATCTGAACATGTAATCTACACACCACTACTACAGATGCTGCAAAGCTCATGTAATGAAGCATATCGAACAAATGAAAAAAATGAATCAAACAAAAAAGATGAAGCAAATATTTTAGAGTAAATAAGCTACTAAATAACACAATTGTAGAACACACAGGACACTAATGAAGCATCTACAGGAAAAAGTTGGAAAAGGACAAAAACACATCTAAATCAGTGTAGCAAATAAAATACAGTTAATGAGCAAAAAGTTAAAACAAATGTAGCAGATTTCAAAAGCTTCTGAAGCAAAACAAAATGTGACAGAAAACTCACTGGCCCTGTCCCTCCTCCTTCCTCTTCTTTGTGAGCCTCTTAAATGTCCTTCCATTTGAGACAAACCTGGTATAAATTTCATCCTGATCTTTAGACACCTTTATCTTCTTGCTCTTTGGAGGTGTAAGTTCCTCCTTCGCTGCCCGCTTGAACCTCGTCTTCTTCTCATGTGTCACCATCCCAGAGCTTCCATCACCCTTTGCACTAGAATCAATAGGCACGACACCTTGCAAAACACAAAAAAATTCGTTTTTTAGCACAAATGACGCTTGTATGGGAGGCCAACAGGAACAAAAAAGTAGCAAAACAAAAGTAAGCAAAAGCTATGCATAAAAGTAAAAAATGCTACGAAAGGGACAAAGGTACATACATGGTTCAGTTCGATCCACTACACTAGGTGTCTCAGCAGCAACTGAGGGAGCGGAATCTGGTATACCTACAGCCACTTTATCTGCGTCTCCTTCAACATCATCAGAATCTTGCAAAAACAGCTCAAAACCTAGAGCTTCAGGAGCACGATTCCATGCTTCAGGGTCTATATGTGCAGGGCAAGGTGACGGTTCACGGCGTCGCGGTGATGTGACTGGGCTATCAACAGGTTGCTGCTCTGGCACATCAATTCCTCCCATGGGTGATGAATCCAAAACTACAGCAGACTGTGGTATGTCCAGTATGTGAACATGTGTTTGCATCTCAGACTCTTGCATTTTCTCACCTCTAATAGCTGCTGCCTCATTCTCTTTTGCTTCATCCTCTATTTCTTCCGCATCATCCTCTTTTGCTTCATCCCTTCTTGCTTCAGCAACATCCTCTTTTGCTGCATACACACTTGCTTCAACATCATCAGACTTGTTCAAACCGTCAAATGGTTCTTGCTCCTCGAAAACATTTTCACGTTCTTCTTCATTGTCCAGTCCTGCATTAGCTGGAAACACGACGCTAGGACCAGCCCCGTCCTTCAATTGTGCATCAATGCCGACCAATAACGCAACCATGCGCTGGGAATGCATCCATTTCAAACCAACAGCAAGATTCTTCATTGTAGTTTCAACATCAGACGCCCAAAAGGTCTTATGCTTCTCGGCCAAGTGCTTGAAGCGAGCAGGTACCTGATAGTAAGAAAAAGGAAACAAAAGAAACAAAAACATCAAAAACTAAATATAAGCATGGCAGCAAAATATCTACACCATGTTAGCAGCTACAAAAACTAAATGTAGCAAACAATTAAACCTGATGTAGCAAGAATGTTATAGTTCTGCAAGGGAAACAAAATCTTGTATGCAATCTGGAAGCAAAATATGTGCACCAATGAAGCAACTACATAAAACTAATGAAGCAAACAATTAAACCTAATGTAGCAAGAATGTTATAGTTTTGCAAGAATGTTATAGAATCATGAAGCAATCTGATGCATACAAGGCAGCAAAAAAATTTAGGTAATGAAGCAACCTATCTAAGGCAATGTAGCAATACTGAAACATCAATGCAGCTGATTCTATACCTCCAGTTCTTGGCTACTGGGAAACACTAGCCATTCATTCAACGAGGCAGAAAGATTGACTTCAGATTCATCTAAAGTATGAGTTGGAGGAGCTTAGTTTACTTGCTCATTACCAAGATCAGTATTGTACGGAGTTTCCGATAGGGGGAGAAACTACACACAAATGACGATATAGTCAGATGACAAACAAAAACACAAAAAACACAAACAAGATAACCAAGTAAATGCTGCCAGAAATGCCATACCGGGCGCCAACCGAAAACTGTAGTATTGTTCAATATCTTAAGCTCAAGGTCGTGTTCCACGACAAAATCAAAGTCGTTGTTTGTCACGAAGCATACTCTTGGCAGTGACTTGTTGAAAACATGGCCACAGTTTCGTGGGAAGCTCAAATGGTCCATGTATGAAATCTGTTATAGGGAATGGAACAAAAAAGTAGTAAGGTACAGAAATCCGAAGTAGAACAAAACATAATGGAAACTAGAAAAGTATGAAGAGGAGTAACATACACCAAGGAAAGCAAAAAGGGCCAGTGATCCAGAACTCATATTTGCTCTCTCCCTCAGTGAGCTTAAGTGGCATCGCCTTTTGCTTCCGAATATGATCCACTTGTGCCATAGCTAAATCCAAAAGGTGTCCATCCCAAGCATACTCATCGGTCTTGGTGGGGTCAACCATGGAAGCAAGATATTCAATGCTAATGTTGTTGGAGCTCTTAGGAGCAACCACGAGAGCCAAGCAAAGAAGGTCCCATGTCCGGATTATTGTTGCCTCATCAGTGTTGGCGCATGATTCGAGCAAAGCTACTGCAGTAGCTATCTCAGCCCTGGTGCTACCAGCTTTGTAAATGTCCCGAAGCTCACATGGGTCATTTTTATTCAGGAGCTCTACAGGTTTGTTGCCACAGCGAATTCCGAACACCTTCCTCACCATATCTCTTGTGAAAACCATAACGTTTTTGCATGTTTTATACTCCCGCAAATTAGGATCAGTGTGCAAAGCAATGAAATCTATCAACCCACTAGGAATCCTGAATGGCGACACATCTAAATATGATATGAACGCACTCTTCGAAGCAATAACTGCACGCTTTTCGGGATTAAGACCTTTAGCCAGGGTAAGCAAACGCTTCGCAGATAGGCGGTTTTTAGACATCCATGTATTCGCCCTATCCTCCTGCACAACATCAAACACGAAAAACCAAAACTCAGTGCAGCAAAACTAGTTGACAATGTGGCAGCTGCATTAAAGCAACAAATCTAAAATAGATAGATGCACAGTAGCAAAAACAAAAACAAAAGGTAAGGACAAAAGCTGCCTAGAAAAGCTACTGAAACAACCGAAGATTCCTAGCAATTCCTTACAGACACTAGCTGGAGGAGCAATTCCTTACATAATTAGTAGATACAGCACCAAAACCTATCAAATTACAGATCTAGAAGTTGCAGCAGCAATTCCTTACAGACACTAGAACATCAATCCTACCGCAAATGACAACACAGGAAACATCCCGAAGGGGAACGCAGCAAAAAATGGAGGGAAACCCCTAACTGGCGGAAACGAAGATGAACTCACCGCCATGGCTAAGGCCGCGCCAGTTGGCTTCCCCTTCCGAACGTTCTTCTTCTTCAACGGCACCATCCGAGATTTTTGCCCTGCAATACACGGTGGCTACCTAAGGATTCGAGATCCGAAGGGGAAATCGAGGGCGTGTGCTGGGAGAGAAAGCCGGAAGGGGAAATAGAGACGGAGGAGAGGGATTCGAACCGGAAGATCTGACCGCCGGCGGCGCCATCCCCGGCCAGCACTCGCCGTCGATGAGGGGAATCGCTTTGCGCTCGCCTCCGTCTCCGTCGCCTCCGTGTCCGCCTCCACAGAAACCGCAGGTGAAAACTGCCCAAATGAAGTGCGGTCGTGCGGGGCGACGGTTTCGACAATGTTCCGGAATGTCCGGGATTGTGCACGTGGCGCATGTTGGACGGTTGGATCGCTTCCGATCCAACGGCGCACGAGCAGGACGACGGGAAGACGCGATCGTCCGGGGGAAACACATCATTTTCCATAAAATAAGCCCTTAGACCGCTTAGCACTATCGGTCCCACACACTGAAACGAGATAAAATCGTGCCACCATCCTCGAAACAGGCATACGCCTAGCTTTATAAATAAAGCAGCAATCATACAATATCCAGACCACGCGACAAAGTTCAGCACCAAACACAAAGACCACGTAACACACTCAACACCCACACAGTCTAGCACACACGGATACAAACACGCCCCGAAGACGCGCTCAGGACCCGGAGGGAGAAGCAAGTTGGCGTGCCGCCACGATGAGGTGCTCTATCATCCCGTCCAGCCGCGCCCTGTCCCGCTGCCTACTCAACGGGTACCACTGCTGCAAAAAAAGCGAGAAATTTGAAGATCGAGTTAGAGGCACTGCGAAGAAAGACACGCTCAATGACCATCTTGTTACGGATGTTCCATAATGTCCAGGTCATCCCTGCGAACAAGAACCAGAAGAGGCGCCTCCTCCTGCCGGTCTGGTTTGCATTGGCCTCCAGGAATTCCCCCAGGTCCGCGGCCTGCCACGACGGCCCCAGAGCCTCATGGGTAAAGTTCCAAAGGAAGCGAGCTGCGGGACAGGAAAAGAAAATGTGCTGCCCCGTTTCCGGGACCGCACAAAGCGGACAAAGGCCATTCCCTGGGCCCTGCCGCTTGGAAACTTCCTCCCCTGAAGGAAGCCGATCACGTAACAACTGCCAAAGAAAGATCTTAATCTTCAAAGGGAGGGGGGCCTTCCACAGAGGGGAAGTCCAAGAAGTGGAGGGCCCACCGAAGAGGGCCCGGTACATGGACCCCACAGAAAAACGCCCGAGGGCGAAAGGTGCCAGGACATACTATCTGGGGATTGGGAGTGGGGCAATGGAAGACTGTCCCGAAGTCCCTCCCAGGTCGCTCGCTCAGCGCCCCCAAGGTTCCGGCGGAACGCAACATGCCAGACTCCGTCCTGGAAGGCATCAGCCACCAAGAGCAAGGGATCTGTGCATATCGCGAATAGCTCGGGCGCCAGAAGACGCAGGGGGCGCCCACCCACCCAAGGGTCGAGCCAGAAGATGGTGTTTCTCCCATTCCCCGTGGAAATAACAAGCCCCTTCCGGATCGGTGGCTTGATGTCCTGGATGGCTCTCCAAAACTGAGAGCCCTCCCGACGATCATAGGCCAGGAGTGGGCACCCGCGCAGATACTTAGCTTTGATCAACTTTAACCACAGGCCCCCGTCGTCCGTCAGGATCCGCCAAACCCAATGAAGCATGAGGGCCACATTCATGTGACGAGAGGAAATGATCCCAATGCCCCCCAGATCCTTGGGGGCGCAAATGTCCGCCCACTTAACCATGTGGTACTTTTGGTGACCATTATTTGCCATCCAAAAGAACCTAGAAAGCTCCTTGTCAAAGTTGGCATGCACACCTTCCTGCAGGATATACAACCCCATGATGTACATGGGGAGGCTGGATAAGCATGCGTCAATAAGGATGGTCTTGCTCCCTTTAGAGGTAAACCTGCCTTGCCATGGTTCGGATCTCGCCTTAACCCGACCCATAAGGGGCTCCAGGTCCCTAGACAGAAGCCTGGTGTCCCTGACTGGCATCCCCAGGTAATTCATGGGGAACGATGCCAGTCGACAATTCAAGTTATCAGCAATCCGCTGCTGAGATTCCACGGGATACCCCAACACCATCACCTCACTCTTGTCGAAATTGATTTTGAGGCCAGACATGGCCTCAAAACAAAGAAGCAAGAATTTCAGGTTTTTGATATCCTGCTCCGACCCCTCCACCATAAGCATGGTATCATCGGCATATTGGAGGTGAGTGACCCCCCCTCCCGGATAAGATGCCCCACCACACCAGAGATGTGGCTAGAAATCTTGGCTTTCTCCATGATTTCCGCCAGGGCATCCACCGCGGCATTAAACATGATTGGGGAGATCGGGTCCCCTTGCCTAACCCCACACGTGGGTTTGGAATAGGGGCCTACCTCCCCATTTATGTTAATTGCCGTGTTCCCGCTCATGACGATCTGCATGATCCACCCTATCATGCGATCATCGAGGCCCCTGCGTTGGAGGACTTGGCGAAGAAAGGCCCAATCTAGCCTATCATACGCCTTCTGGAAGTCAAGCTTCAGGAAGACGCCCCGCTGGCGTCCCACCTTCACCTCGTGAATAATCTCATGGAGTGCCAGGATCCCATCATGGATGAATCTGCCCTTAAGAAAGGCGAACTGGTATGGGTGCGTCAGGCGTTCCATTAGAGGCGCCAACCTACGCGCACATACCTTGGACATAATCCTTTGGATTACATTGATTACCGTGATCGGCCTAAACTGCCGAATATCCGTGGCCCCCACCACCTTGGGGATCAAGGTGATCACGCCAAAGTTTAACTGCGACATCACGAGGGTCCCGACGTAAAGCTCCTGAAACATAGGCATAACAGCCCCCTGTATGCAGTTCCAGAATTTCTGAAAGAACACGACAGGAAGGCCATCCGGGCCCGGGGCCGAGTTAGCCTTCATCTCCATGATGGCTAGTTCCACCTCCGCTGGCAGGAACGGGAGCGTGAGCTCAACGTTCTCCGCATCGGAAACCCTGGCCCTCTCAGACCAGAAGTCACCGGCTAATGCGACCCCAGTCCGGGGGCCAGCCGAGAAAAGCCCCCTATAGAAGGAGTAGATATGGGAGGTGATGTCTCTGGCCTCCTCCAGGAGACGTCCACCATCCCAGAGGCAGGGGATGGAACATTTCCTACGCCTGCCATTAGCAATGGCATGGAAGTAGGCCGTGTTCGCATCCCCTTTGAGGAGCCAGTTTTGGCGGCTCCTTTGCCGCCAGAACGTATCCTCGCCCCGAAAAATCTCCATGAGGGAATCCTCCAATGCATAACGTTGGAGCCATTCCTCCATAGAGAGGCCTACCGTATCTGCAGCCCTATCTAGGTCCTGGATGGACGTGAGGAGGTCCCCTTTTCTGCGCCGCAGCTCGGCGCCAAGGTTAGCCCCCCACCCACGCATGAACTGACGGGCCAGCAGAGCGCAGAAGTGCCAAACGTCCACCGCAGTGCGCGCCCTCTGAACCGTCCCTATCGCTCCACTCCACTTGGCCTGAACCATCTCCACAAACCCCGGCTGCTGAAGCCAGAAGTTCTCGAAGTGGAACCGACTGGGTTTTGGTGGGGAGCCTTCACCCGTCGAGAGTAGGAGTGGGCAATGGTCCGAACCAACCCTCGTGACCGCCCGAAGCGAACACAAGGGATAGGCCATTTACCATTCTACCGAAACTAAGACCCGATCAAGCACCCTCCTAATCGGGTCTACCCGGTTGTTAGACTAGGTAAAACGGCCCCCCACACGGGTGATCTCCCGCAGGGCGAGGTCAGCAATGCAGTCATTGAACATACGCATCCTGGAAAGATCCACATTATCCGAGATCTTCTCTTTTGGGGACCGAATAAGATTAAAGTCCCCAGCCACCACCACTGGACTGGTGCAACTCCCCACCTTGGTTGAGAGTTCAGCCAGGAAAGCAGGGGAGCAGCGATGATCTGCAGGGCCATAGACAATGATCACCTCCCAACTAAGGTGAGATCGTCTATGGGTGAGTAGCATACTCACAAAGAATTCCCCACTGTCCATATCATCCACCTCAAAGGTGTCCTCTTTTGTCCCTAAGAGGATACCTCCCGAGTGACCACTGGCTGGCAACCAGTGCCAGGCAAACTTGTGGCGGCTCAATCCCTGCAACTCAGGGATCGAGAAGTCTTGTCTAATCGTCTCCTGGAGGCCCACAATGTCGACATCTTCCTGTCTCAAATAGTCCCGTAGTTGCTGCCTACGGCCAGCATTCCTGAATCCTCGGATGTTCCAATCTAGGAGGAAGATCGGGCGACTCATTGGGGAATACTATCAGGGGGGATCCCCTTACGGGGGACAGATCGGGCCCTACCTCCTGTCGAGGGCCTCGACACTGGTTTGGGAGGCCTTCCTCTCTTCCCCCCACCTGGGGAGTCGTGAGGGAGGTCTCCACAATCAACGGGCGAGGTGGGCTGCCTCCCCTAGTCACCGAGCCCTGCAACCCAGTGCTAGAGGTGGCACGGAGTCTGGCCAGCTTCTCCTGCTCCGCCTAAGCACGAGAGGCCGCCAACACTCCGTCGTAGACCTCCTTCGCCTTTAGTGCCGCAATCTGCTCCAAGCGGGGGCCACGCTCCCCACGGAACACGATCCCGCTATCCCTGGCCACAATAGCTAATTGCTCCTCTGGGACCTCTGCCAAAACCGAGAACCTAGACCCTGAGGGGGGAGAGAGAATAGAAGTTAGAGAGCATGGGGACGTGACGTACCAGGGTCAAGGTTGCGTGAGGCCGCCAGCGCCTCCGCCTGCTCGAGGACGGTCGGCTCCCGCCCCTCCCCGCCAGTCCTGGCTCTCGCAGTAGCAAGCCTGGCACTAGCACGGGAAGGCAGAGGAGGAGGTGGACGCGGGCGCCTGGAGGGGGGAGCCTTGACCGTCGCCTCGGGAGTGTCGGGGAAGACCGAGAATGACAGACCAGCCGAGGGGGGTGGGGTTGCCGGCGCCCCGGCCAGCAGCTTCCTGGGTGAAGCGGGGGGAGAGCCCGGGGAGAGGGTGTAGCACACCGCCCCGGGGGAACGAGGGGACAACGGCAGAGCCACCACCATCCCCTCACTGGGAGAGGAACAAGGCACCATCAGGCTGCGGGGTGGGGAGGACTGTAGCGCGGCCCATCCCGAGAGCCCGAGATACTCCAGCCCCTCACCCATGTTCGACCCGTAGGGGGCAACGTCCATCTCCTCTGAGATCAGAGGATCTGGGCGCAGACACCTGGGGACGTCCACCGGGGGGAGGGTCAGAGTGAGGACAGGCCCCAGGGACAGAGTAGCGGCAGGAGGAGCCGTCCCCCCGCAGCAGGCAGGGGGAGGGGCCCCCCTGGGAAGACGGGGCCGGCACGGAGGGGTCCGGGTCGTCCTCCGAGTCTTCCTCACTCGAGCGATCATCTCCCCCATCCCCGGGCTCGCGGCGGTGCACGGAAGGGTCTGGGGATGGGGAGCGAGATCCCACCTCCTCCCGCTCTAGCTCCACCGTAAGGGTCCTGCCAGGGGTGCCGAAGTAGAAGGGCGGGAGGGTGCAGTCCAGCTTGGCTGGATCCGGGTGTCTGACCTGCACCCGCACCGGACCCAGACCGTGGAGAGAGTCCATGTCGCAACTCACGAACTTGCCAATGTCTTGAGAGATCAGCATGATGTACTTCGCCTTCCTGGCCTCCTCAGGGATGCCGTGGATGCGAACCCAAATGGTAGAGAGCGCAGCTGTGGTGTCGGGGTGCATGCAGGATTCCCGGATCGACACCTTGATGTTGTGGATAGGAAGGAACGTCGACTGGCCCCAAGACAGCGCCCGCAACGCCTCCTTGGATGGGAAAATCACCGAGAACACCATGGGGGCAGTCTCCCTCACGTTCCACACGAAGTCAGAGTCAAACGACCTCAACTCCGCGCGAATGATGTCCTCGGTAATCTCCATCGAGAGAGGAGGATCCTGGTCCGGCAGCACGCGGATCTCAGCGAGGTTCTGGGGAACCGAGAGGGCCACCTTGCCCAGGTCAATGTAGTAGAATCCCAGGTCGATCCAGTGGCCAAGAAGCTCCAAGGTACTGCGCTCGCGGTGCGGAGATCGGGTCGTACAGTCAAGCACCCGGTGGGACGGATCGCCACAAAAAAGGCAGTGCTCTGGCTCTGTACAGTCAGAGCGAAAGTGGCCAACCTCCCCGCAGTTGAAGCAACGGTTGCGCGTGGGGGACTTCGGGGGCACAGGGACCCCTGCCGCCGGTTGCGGCGCGCCAGGGGGTGGCGGCATGGGTGGGTGCCCAATCTGGCCCCCTCCCGTGCCCGCCCCGCCCTGCTGCACGCCGGCGCTAGTCCCCTGTGACTTCTTGCGCTTCTTGTTCTTCTTCTTTTTGGGACTAGATGGAGCCACCGGGGCAGAACCAGCCGCATGCGCAAACTGTCGACCACGCTAGGAACGTGCGACCTCAGACTCCCTGGCAGGCCCATCCCCATGGCTGCGGCCGTCCCTCCAGGGAGCAGAACCGCGCCGCTCCAGCTCGCGACGCAGGTCCAGTTCGTGCCTCTGTGCCGCAGGAGAAGGGACCCTTCTAGGAGGGGACCGGCCACGTGCCGGCGACCGGCCCCAAGGAGAGGGCGGCAGTGGCGACCTGGCGCGGTACAGAGTGTCAGCACGGTGAGGGGAACGTCTGGCTGGGGAGTGCCCCTCCCGACCCTCGCGACGGGGCTCTGCCTCAGCACGGCGAGGGGAGCGTCTGGCCGGGGAGCGCCTGGCTGGAGGCCGATAGGGGGCCGCAGGAGGCAGGCGGAGGGTCGGGTACGGCTGGAGGGTGCGTCGGTGATGACGGGGAGAGGGTGATTCGCTCGGCGAGGAGGACGTCCGATGGCGCTTCATGGCGACCTCCGCGAAGGTCTTCGAGAGTGGCCGCGGGGTGGGGATCAGACGCACATGACGAGCGCCAGAGGCGTGGCGGTGGACTTGCTCGGGAGAAGCTAGGGTAGCTCGGTCGAGGTTGGGTGCCCCTTTGTGGATCCAGAGCCAAGCCCCCACGGGCCAATCCCGATCCCGCGGCCCCGTCCCGGCCCACTGGGGCCCAGACCTGCCAGCGCGGACATCCTGACTACGCCACACCGGAATAGGCCCAGTAAGGACGCAAGTCCCGGACCTGGGCCCCTCCTGGGCCGGCCCAGCCTGCCTCGCACTGGCCTATGCGCGAAGGAGGGGAATTCCTTCCCGACGACCACGAGCGGCGGTGGCGGCGGGCGCCCCACCGTATCCATGGCCGCGAGGAAGCGCGCCGGAGGACTCGAATCCTCAGGGCAGCTCCCCTTGGCCAACTGTCCCCCCGCCGCCTCCCTTGCAGCGTTCAGGAACGCGGAGTGCCTCTCCCGGCCACCAGCTACCATCCTCGCCGGCGCCGAGCAGTAGGCCGGTGACATCCCGGGGCCCCTCCGCTGCGTCTTCGACCTAGCCCCACGTCCCCGCCGAGCAGCAGCCAGGAACAGCCCCAGCGTCGGCAAAGGCGGCGGTGAGGACCGCAGCTCTGCTTCTTCCCGCTCGGCCTCCTCCTCGTCGACTTCGTCAGCCATGTCCGCCCAATGCCGGCCACGAATCGAGTCAGGGGAGGCACGGGCAGGACCCGGGTGCGCCATTCCGGCCGGACGGGGAGTAGGTCAGGGGGCGGGAGCCGGAGAACGACGGCCACGTCGCGCTAGCAGTAAGCTAGCGCCGCCAACATCTTCGATCTTCCTCCTACTTCCATCTCTCAGGCCTTCTTCCCCATCGTCAATCGTGCCACCATCGTGGCCCACATTACCCCTCACTCGTGGAAACAGGGCAACTCTTGTCTAATAGAGTTTTTCTATAATAGATACTACCTTCGTTTCAGAGCTTAAGGCGTACACATTTTTTTAAAGCAAAGTTTGACCGAAAGAATTGAACAACAAAATCTTGATTATATTGTACATAATTAGTACCGTTGGATTCATATTGAAAAATACTTTTCAGTGGTACTTATTTTATACCAAAACTCTTTACGTATTTAGAGTAATTCTTGGTCAAAGAAAAAACACGCAAAACGAGGACGCCTTAGGCTCTGAAACGGAGGGAGTAGAATAGAAAGCTATTGTGCTAAGACTCTAAAATACAGCGCATCCAAGAATCAACCATCACTGAAGATGAGATTTTTCGATTAAAGAGTCATACCTACAACCATGCCAACAAATACGAGAACTGGCCAAATCCCGAAAGATTCACCAGACACTTGATTACATGAGCCCTTCGTCGATACTAGAGGCACCACCGGAGATAGGGCGAGGAGTTGCTTATTCTACCATCAATATATCACCATCGCTTACCACCCAACAAGGACACATAAATTAACTAAACAGAACCTAAACCCTCTCACCAGCGAGAGTCCAGGTGTCGTGGTGGTGGCACGGCAGATGCCATGGGTAGGCTAAAGTATGGGGCCAATGGATGCTAGAGGGATCCGGGGAGGGAAGATGTAGTGATTTCTACACTCAAACGACTAACATGTAGATCTTTATTTCTCCTCTTAAGGACTACAAATGCTCCTTGAGCTGTTTGGAGGAAGAAGAGAGCTACTACACGAGCCTTACGGCCTTGAATGAATCGATCCCCTCTCAGGAGCCCGCGTCCCCCCTTATAAAGGCGTGCCTTGGTTCCTTCTAGGGCTGACATGGCAAGCATATTCTTGGAATATGCTTGTCCCAATATGATAACTCGGCGGCTCCCTTTGTGTGTCCCCCTTCTATCAGCGGCAATGTTCTAGAGAGCTCCACATGTGCGCCTCGGGCTCCCTGATTGTCACCTCTGTGACCTTCTTCTGCCCTCCTGCTGCTCTGCTCCTTGTCCTTTGTGGTTGGCTCTGTCTAGATTCCTCCTAGCCAGTGACTAGGGTTTGACTATAGGCACCTCCTTCTTCTGCAAGATTCGTGTTACTCGGCCTTGTCTCGCGTAACTCGGCTCGGCCTTCACCTGTATTCAAGTTAGTCAGACTCGCTCGGCCGACTTAATTCATATGTCGGCCGGATAAGGTGTTACTCATTCTGTAGCTGTCATGGCCTTGCTTATCTCGGCCGACTCTTACATGACTCGGCCGATACAAACAGTAATTCGTCTCATGACAAGGGAGATTCCTTTCATCTTTCCCCTGTCTTGACCCTATCCGGGGTCACCACCCCAACATTAGTCCCCGAAGCTGGTGTGGTCCTGCCGGAAACCTCGGCCGGGCCACATCAGTTTCCCGACATACTTTTTTCTTTCTTTCCGAGTTACTTCCTTCTATTCGAGGTATCCTGAGCACGCCTCGTCCTACGTGTTCCACTCATCATTGTTCTTCTAGTTTTTTGTTCCTCTACAGTGCTCACTGACAAGCTACAGTGATTACTCCGCCTGTCGCGTCGACGCAGTAACGCCTCGAGTACCGCATCGGTCAGCTGGCCCGATATCCTCCTGTGTTGTGTGGTCCTTGTTGTGGCTCCACTAGTTATGAACGGTTTTGCCACACTCACGATTATGCAGTTATCGTGGCGCAGCCACGATCCCACTACCGCTGATACTGCGTGGTTATAAAGAGGGGCGCGAGGCTAGAGGATTTACTTTCCCCCTTCGCTCACCCTTCTTCTTCTTCCTCGCGCCGGCGCCTCCGTTCCTGTGCTAACGGCTACGCCATCATCGACCTCCCCGACGGTCATGCTGCAGCTCTTTTGGCCCGGCGACTTCACCGCCGTTCGCTAGCTCCGGCGCCTTCGCCGGTGAGTTTTCCTACGGTCCCGTTGTTAGGTTTCTTCCCTAGGCACCTCTTCTGCTTTTATAGATTTCTTGCGGCGGTTCTTTTTTGTCCCACCGCCGCGCTTGCTAGAATCACGACGGGGCCCTGCGCCTCTAAGCCTCTCTCCGCCGCTAGCTTCTCCTCCGTTGATTCCTCCGGCGAGCCCATGTCTAGTTCTGCCAGCGGAGCCCTCGTCGAGGAGGATGACTTCGCATCTGGTCCAGAACGAGGTTCTTGGCAGGGTTCCTCCGTCACTCGGCGTGACGTAGAGTGGCTAATCAGGACTTGCCGAATCCCTTCCGAGGTAAGCTGTCGCTTGCCCGACAATGAATCCTCTCCCGTGCTCAACGAGGGAGAATACGTAGTCTTCATGTCCTATTTTGCTCGCAGGTTCGGTCTCCCCCTTAGCGATTTCGCCAGGGAGTTCCTCGATTACTTCGGCCTCGAGCCGCATCACCTGCCGGCCAATGCTATAGCCTCCTTGTCCGCTTACATCTCGGCCTCGGAGGGGTACTTCGGCCTCTGGCCCCCCGTACCTGTTTGGTCTAAATTCTTCCAGATTCGATCTAATGTCGTACCAGACAAATCTCTTCACCCTTTCGAGAAGTCTCTTACCCAGTGCGGGGCCGCGTCCATTACACCTCGGAGAAATTCCGAGTTTCCTCGAGTCGCCGGCCTCGAGTCTTGCAAGAAATGGCATAGATCATTTTTCTATGTCAAAAATACTGGAAAGGAAGATAAGATTCGGCTCCCCGCCTTTTCTATTGGCACCCCTTCCAAGAAGAATTGGAACTACGATCCTAGGAAGAGCCATGCTTTGGCCGAGGCATTCGACATTCGGCTCAAGGAGTTGATCCGCGTTGGGCTCCGAGGTGAGGATCTGATGACCGCATTCATCAGCAGCCGAATCTGCTCTTTCTAGCTTCGCTCTCACAAGCTTTGTTACATGAGTGGTCATCTTGATCCCAACCGAGTTTCGACGGTTGAGCTCGATGACTATCATATTTACAAGCATGTTCGAGATATCTTCAAGACTGATATGCCGGAGGATTGGGCATGGGGACTGAAGCCGTTCACTCACGGGAATCCTCCTCCTCAGGTAAATTTATGCATTGGTGTTTGTTTCCGAGTCGTGTTTGTGACTGTTATTTTGCTAATTCTATTTTGTTTCTTCTCTCGCAAAGGTTTGCGGAGCAAAAGATCGAGGATGCCGAGGTTCTGGCTCTTCCGTGGACTGTAGGTCGGAATACCCCGGACAGCGGGGAACCTGATTTGGAAGAGTTTGTACCTAAGTCGGATGTTGCTCCGGCTTGCGCCCATGGAAAGACCTCGCCACGGGGATGAAGGTGACTCGGACGATGTCCAAATTCTTGAGGTAGTTGCCGCGATGCCTATCTCTTACGCATTTCCAGCTCCTACTTTCCCAGCTAATCCAGCCGGTCAGGTGCACGACGACGAGCCTCTTGCTTCTCAAGCTCCTGCTACCTCGAAGAAGCGCACCGCTCCGGTAGGTCCCTCCGACGCTGCTCCCAAGAAGTGAATGAAGAAGTCTGCCCAGCATATTCCGAGGCGTAAGGCCATGCCTGGGGTTACAGGGTAAGTTTATTTTCATTCATATTTCTTGTTTCTCTCTTTCTGTCTTTTGATTCGACTCTTTGTCCTTTGCAGAGCTCCTCTCTCTGCCAAGCCAAGCGGTCTGAGTATGACAAGCCATACAACTCGGCAGCCTTATCCTCCGCCCTCGGAGGATACTCGGGCTCCCAGTCCCTCTCGTGTTGACTCTCCTCCTGCACCGACTCATACATCGCCTCAGCGACATGTACCCACTGCTCCCACCGTTAACGCCAACATAACTCCGCCAGTAGATCATCCTGTTAAACCTGTTGCCCCTCTTCAGACCGTCGAGGTTTCCCCCAACAACTCTCTGATTACCACGATCCCAGCTGTTACTCCAACTCCAGCCGAGGATACCACTATCCCGGCCCCCTCGGAAACTATAGTTCCTCCTGCCTCCAAGGATGTCACTCCTAGTGCTGAGGTTATTGCCCCTGCCGAAGCCTCTACTAAAAGTAAGAAGGTTGTTGTTACTAAACCTTCTGCATCTCAGAAGGAGCCAGCCAGTTCTTCTCAACCTGGCATAACTGATGTACTTCGCAAGGGAGCTTCCTCTGCTACGCCTGGTGTCTCCCCTGGTGGCGACACTCAACTTACTCTCCACAAGAGTCCGGCAGCGGCGATAGTTACGCAACGGGTCCGAGGTAAAGTACTGACCCGTACTGAGAGTGGGAACATCCTCGGCTCTTTGGTGGAATACGCCAATAACTGGAACGCCGCCGATCAGCTTGAGGGCAATTCGAGTAGCCAGCCATTTCAGCTTTCCGACATCAGCAGTCGTTTGCATATGGCCGCTAAGATTGTTCTTGATAGTGATAAGATGAACGAGATAAGCGCTTCTGTTGATACTTTGTCTGTTATTCAAATGATAGTATATATACACTAGTCCCCGAAGCTTGCAACCGAATAATTTGTTGTTCATTTGGAAGCTTTGTTAGGCTTCAAATGCATTATTTGCTAAGTCAATTTACTGCATGACTTGGATTGACCGTGGTCCATTCATATTCCGAATTAAGTTTTGCTTAATCCGGATCTATTTCAGCTTTGAATATCCAGCCACCTAGATCCAAGTTAGGTTTCACTTGATTCGGATCTATTTTAGCTTTGAATATCCAGCCACCTAGATCCGAGTTAAGTTTTATTTGATTCATATCTGTTTTAGCTTTGAATATCCAGCCCCCTAGATCCGAGTTAAATTTTATTTGATTCGGATCTGTTTTAGCTTTGAATATCCAGCCCCCTAGATCCGAGTTAAATTTTATTTGATTCGGATATGTTTTAGCTTTGAATATCCAGCCACCTATATCCGAGTTAAGTTTTATTTGATTCGGATCTGTTTTAGCTTTGAATATCCAACCACCTAGATCCGAGTTAAGTTTTATTTGATTCGGATCTGTTTTAGCTTTGAATATCCAGTTGTGTAATTCACTTTGGTACTTAGGTTGCCCATGATCGGCGGACAACCAAGTTTCAAAGGTTGCTCTTTGCACATAAGAAATTGCAAGAGAAATATGAGAAGGTTGTCCCCATAGTGAAGAAAACTGGTAATTTAATAAATATTTGTATTGTTCCTTAAGTTCTTAACATCTGAATACCCTCCTTACCAAGAAGGTTACCGCTCTTGAAGGTTGGTTCCTCTTTGGTCTTTGACTTATTAATTTTTGTCCGAGATAAACCTTGAGTCTCTTACAACCTTCGAACTTTAATATAGCCGAGCTACGAACACTTGCAGCATCGCATGAAGAATACATACCTATGCCTGACATGATGCTGCATTTTTTAGAACAAGCTGCTGCTCATTCGACGCAACTCCAAGAGAGGGATGATGAGATTACCCGGTTACGCGCCGAGGTTGAGTCTCTCAAGCTTTCCCAGAAGTCCAAATTGGAAAAGGTTGATCAGGAATTTTCTGAAGAAAAGAATCGACTGAGCCTGCAGTTGCAGAAAGATAAGGAACTCCTCGACGCTGCCGAGCTGAAGAACCGGATGATGAGCGAGGAAATCACCCGCTTTGAGAAGAATAAGGCCGACTAGACCCAGGATCTTCAGAAAATGTTGAGTTACATTCATCGTAAGTTTCCGACCATGGCCGAGTTATTTTCTTCTCTTTCTTATTTTTATCTGATATGTTTTCCTTTCGTGTAGATCATTTTTCGGAAGCGAAACCAGTGAGCTCTAAGGCAGTGATTTCTGCTCGTCATCACCAAGGTGTCCCCGTAAACTCGAATCCAGAATACTCAATGGAAGACTTCCTGATTGCCGTCAGTGCTGCCATTGGACCAATAAAGATTATGGGAAGAGATCTGGTGCAAGCAGCCATTCGGGCCTACCATGTTCTTTGGCCGAATACCTCTGGAACGCCTGATATTGACGAAGTCAAAATACTTGTGGAGAGATTAATGGCATCTCAGACCTAGTTAAATCTCTGGAGGGAATCCGCTGGGAGGGCTGGTGCTGATATGGCACTTACAGCCGTTTTGACTTGGTACGAGGATATCTCACTCGATACTCTGATGAATTTGCGCACTGGCTCTAGTTGGGTTGAGGATCCAGAGTTCGTCGCTCGCCGCCAAGCTCGTGCCTTCCAGCTTATTGAATATGCTGACGTGCATAATTGGATTGAAGGGCCGAGTTTTCTTCCCAATCCGGCGGATGATGTCGAAGCTGAAGATGCCTCAGGTGATGACTCGGCCGATCATGCTGAATCTGAGGGTGATTCGGATAATTCCCATGATTCAAATGAAAACTCGGCCGAGGATGGCGACGCGCGATCGTCCACTAAAGGGATGGAAAACTCTCGAGCTCAAACTGATGTCCCTCAGCAGCCGGAGCTTGCGCCCGAGGTTACTACGGCTTCCGTTGAAGCCGAGGTAACGTCGGCTGATGCGCCAGCTACTTCGGAGCGCCCAGTTACTGAAGATACCCTGCTGAAAGAGACCGAAGTCCCTCCTCCATCGTTCGAGATACCCATGTCCAATGCTCCTGACCATGCTACTGCCCCTTAAGGGTTGTTTGGCCTCTTCTGGTGTTTAGGCTTGAAAAACTTCAATTTTCTTTAAGTCCCCGGCATGTCGGGCGTATGATGTTTGTGAAACATTTTTCCGTCCTTTGTGTATGGTGTGAACCTTTTTGCCTTTCGCCGCTGAGGCACTGGTGATGGTAACTATTGTTACTTCGTCTAAGTTAAGCTATCTGTTTCATATTTTTGCCTTGTCCCACTTTAATTTCGTAAGTCCGGACCGTATTCTCTCATGTGTTTGATCTTCGTCTGGTATTTATCTTGCTTTCCCTTTGCAGATTTGGTTGTATAACTGTTGTTTTCGCGATTTCTAATTGAAGCACAATGCTCTTATAGATTGACTTGTATCCCTTATCATACTTCGACCTGCTGAGGTTGTTACCTCTTAGAAATCGTTAGTTGTCTTCTCCTTGCTATTCCTTTGTCACACAGGGCAAGCTTATGTTGCCTCTTATGCGTTATGAGTAGGCAATTGGGGTATTCCCCGAGTTTCCGCTGGAGCTATCGAGCTCTTATACGAATGAAAGGAATTAATGAGTGGTGTAAGTCATCCCCGAGTTATCCCTTGGGTTATCTGTCCAGATGATACCGAATAACATGAAACAGTCCCGAGTTACAAACTGAGTTGCCGAAATATAATTCACAAATCAATACAGAGAATACCACGGGGCAGTCCCCGAGTCATTGCTCGAGGTGCCGAGGTTTAGTATATTTTTCAGAACCAGAAACAATCATGGGGCAGTCCCCGAGTCGATGCTCGAGGTACCGAGGTTTAATGCATAATCCGGAATAAGAGACGACACAATGCAGTCCCCGAGTCATTGCTCGAGGTGCCGAATTTTAATATATAATTCAAAATAGGAAACAACACGATGCAGTCCCCGAGCCACTGCTCGAGGTGCCGAAGTTTACTACATAGTTAAAAATAAGAAATAACACGGTGCAGTCCCCGAGTCGCTGCTCGAGGTGACGAGGTTCAATACACGCTTGATACTCCAACTTGATGTGTCACATCATGACGTACAACATATGGCTTCTAAGTGTAGAATGGGCGAAGTAAAGCTATGTCCCACGGTCTTTTTGATTCGCCGCCGGCTTTGTTTGCCTTGTTCTTTTCTGGTGACTGAGCATCGATTAGGTAATATGCATCATTGTGCAATGCTTTACTCACGATGAATGGTCCTTCCCATGGGGGTGAAAGTTTGTGCATGCTGGCTGTACGCTGCACTAGCCGAAGAACCAAATTTCCTTTTTTAAAAACTCTTGGATTGACTTTCTTGTTGTGATATCGTCGGAGGTCTTGCTGATAAATAGCTGATCTTGATAATGCCAATTCCCTGGCCTCTTCTAGCAAATCGACATCGTCTTGCCGAGCTACCTCATTTACCCACGCAGTTGTGTACTGGGTCACTCTTGGCAAATCATGCGTTATGTCGGCTGAAAGCACGGCTTCTGCCCCATATACCATAAAAAATGGGGTATGCCATGTTGACCTGTTTGGGGTAGTTCTGAGGCTCCACAGTACTGCTGGAAGTTCCTCGATCCAGCATCCTGCCGACCTTTGCAGAGGTTCGACAAGCCGGGGTTTTATTCCGGACAATACCAGCCCATTTGATCTTTCTACTTGCCCGTTTGATGCCGAGTGAGCCACCGAGGCAACATCTAGTCTTATGTGTTTCTCTTGGCAGAATCTAGCAAAGGCTCCTTCTGCAAAATTTGTGCCATTGTCTGTGATAACACTGTGTGGATAACCATATCTCAAGATAATATCTTTGAGAAATTTTACTGCTGTTGGTCCATCACATTTTCTTATTGGTTTTACCTTGATCCACTTTGTGAATTTATCCACCATGACTAGAATGTGAGTCATTCCGCCCCGGGCTGGCTTAAACGGACCTACCATATCCAAGCACCATACAGAAAATGGCCAAGTAATTGGTATTGTCTTAAATTCGGACGAGGGCATATGTATCTTGCTGGCGTATCTCTGGCAACCGTTACACTTTTCTACCAGTTCTTTTGCCTCCTTCAACGCCATCGGCCAATAAAATCCATGCCTAAATGCTTTGGCCACTAAAGATCTGGACGAGGCGTGATGCCCACATTCTCCCTGATGTATATCCAGGAGTATTTCTTGGCCTTCTGCCGAGTCAACACATCTTTGCATCACGCTTGTGACACTTCTCTTATATAGCTCATTGTTTATGATTGTATAAGTTTTTGCTCTTCTTATCGTCTGTCTAGCCAGTACCTCATCACTCGGCCAGATTGCGTCCTTAAGGAAGGAGAATATGGGTTGCGCCCATATCGGCGTGATTTTCTCTTGGATAATCTCACTGTCGATTTCCATATTTTCTGCTGACATAACAGCTTCGGATTTTTCTGAGTTTACTCGTGCGATGGCCGGGTTCACTTTCAGAAAGTCCCGGTTGCACTCTTTGTCGATTTCCATTGGCACACTTCCTTCTTTCAATTCTGCCGAGATACGAATTGACTCGGACTCTGGTGATGGTGTAATCGATGGCTTTCTCAGGTGCTCTAGGGCAATACCTGGGGGAATTGAATGCCTAGTTGATCCGAGTTTTGATAGTGTGTCTGCAGCGTCATTTTCCGCCCGAGGTATATGATGAAACTCGCATCCATCGAAGTATCCACTGATTTTTTGCACATGAAATCTATATAGGGCCATATTCGCATCTAATGCGTCCTAATTGCCTGATACTTGCTGTACTACTAGATCTGAATCCCCGTAGCATAGGATCCGACGTATACCAATCTCTTTTGCCACTTTCAACCCATGGACGAGTGCTTCATATTCGTCTACGTTGTTTGATATGGCGAAATGTATCTGCAGCACATACTTCAGCTGATCTTTTTCGGCGAAGTTAGTACTATCCCTGCCCCCAAACCATTTCTCAGCTTGGATCCGTCAAAATGCATTATCCAATAATTCGGATCTGGTAATGGGGGTTCATATTGTACCTCGGCCCAATCCACAAAAAAGTCAGCCACTGCCTGAGATTTGATTGCATCTCGCCTATCGAATTGCGGAGCATAAGGTGATAACTCGATTGCCCATTTTGCTATTCGGCCACTTGCATCTTTGTTGCTCAATATCTCGGCTATGGGCACTTCACAAATCACTTTTATCGGATGCTCTTCGAAGTAATGTTTGAGTTTTTTTGCCGACATGTATACTCCATAAGCCATCTTCTGGTAGTGCGGGTAGTTTTTTTTGAGGCCGATAATACCTCGCTCAGGTAATATACCGGCCTTTGTATCGACCTATATCCCTCATTTCGTTCCACAACAACTACCGCACTTACCACTCTGTTAGTGGCAGCTACATAAAGTAACATAGGTTCTCTTGACACTAGAGAAGCCAAGATTGGTGCTGTGACCAACATCTTTTTTAACTCATGAAATGCATTATCTGCCTGTGGTGTCCAGATGAATTTATCAGACTTTTTCATCCGTTGATATAGAGGTAATGCCTTTTCCCCCAGCCGACATACGAATCGACTCAGAGAGGCCAGGCAGCCCGTGAATTTTTGTACATCATTCAGACACCTCGGGAGTTCCATTTTTTCAATTGCTCGTATTTTAGTTGGATTTGCCTCTATACCTCGGCTCGACACGAGGAAACCGAGTAATTTTCCATCCGGCACACCAAAGGTACATTTTTCTGGGTTAAGCTGCATTCAGAATCTTCTCAAGTTTGTGAATGTCTGCCGAATGTCATCAAGGAGCGTTTTGCTCTCTTTGGTCTTTATAACCACATCGTCTACATATACTTGTACATTTTTTCCTATCTGGTCATGTAGACACTTTTGCATGCATCTTTGGTATGTTGCTCCTGCATTACGCAGTCCGAATGGCATGGTGCAATAGCAATAAGCCCCGTACGGGGTAATAAACACAATCTTTATTTGATCGGTCGGATTTAACGGTATCTGGTGGAAACCAGAATACGCGTCTACAAATGACAACAACTCACAACCATCGGTCGAATCAATGACTTGGTCTATCCTAGGTAAAGGAAAAGGGTCTTTGGGACACACTTTGTTTAGGTTCGTGTAATCTATACACATTCACCATACGATGGCTACATTTGGGTCATCCTTTTTCTTTTCCACTAACACCAGATTTGATAAACAATCCGGATGAAGTACTTTCATGATGAACCCGGCCGCAAGGAGCCGAGATATCTCATCCCCTATTATTTTTCTCCTGTCTTCGGCGAAGCGGCGGAGAGGTTGCTTCACCGGCCTTGCTCCTGGCCTTACATGCAAAGAGTGCTCATCCCACTCCCTCGGCACACCTTGCAGGTATTGAGTTGACCATGCAAAGATATCCCGATTCTCACAGAGGAAGTTGGTGAGATCGCCTTCCTATTTGGCATCTAGGCCGGCGCCAATCGTGATGGTGCGCTCTGGGAACTGCTCATCTATTTTGATCTTTTTTGTCTCTTTAGTCAGCTGGAAGGAAACACTTCCATGGGGGTTGGCTAATGCCGGCATATTCAGCTGTGTCGACTGAGCGAGGGCCGCTACCTCCTGAATCCTTCTTTTTTCTCTCGCAATCACCAATGACTCAGCCAGATTTGATCCGGCCGAAGCACATTCCATCGACTTTCTGTAATCTCCAGGTACTGTTATCACCCCTTGTGGTCCGGGTAACTTCATTTTCAAATAAGTAATGTGGCAGATACTCATGAATTTTGCCAATGCTGGCCTTTCGAGTAAAGCATGATAGCAACTTTCTAGGTCCACTACTTCAAATTCCAAATTTTCCGCTCTGCAATTCTCCCTTGTGCCGAATAATACATCTACTCGGACTTTCCCAATGGGTTCACACGAAAGTCCCGGGACTATTCCATGGAACGTGGTTCTCGTGGATTGCAGCATATTCTGTGCTATTCCGAGTTTGTGCATTGTATATTTGTACATGATGTTGATACTACTACCATTGTCAATGAGCACTTCTGAGAATTTCACGTTGATGCTGGGCCCGACAAATGTCGGATCTAGTACGAGTGCGTACGACCCTAGATTCGGCATTATCTTTGGGTGATCTTTTATGCTCCAAGTTATTTCCTGATCGGACCAAGGCACGTATCTTGGTACCGCTGGCATAACAACATTTACTTCCATATGCCGGTGTTGTACACTCTGTCTATCTTGTTGTTCTGTTGTGAACACACAATATGATTGATGATGCTCCTTGTAATCATTGCGTCCGTTGTTTCCGGGGTTTGCCCTTCCATCCTGACCTTGATTTATCACTTGATGCACTGCATCTCTCCGGTTCGGGTTATCATTCCTCGGAGGAGGTGGGGGTAACATTAACTACTGCGCATTTGCTCCTGTTAGTTGTGGCTGCTGCTGCTGATGCGCTTGATGAGGAGGCGCTTGCATGCCTGCCGGGTTCCCCATTGCATTTTTCATCCAAGCACATTGCCGGGTTGTATGATTAGCCGGCTTGGCCGGATTTGGAGTGTGGAACTTACACGGTTGATCCAACATGGACTCAAACGTGTACTTCGGCCTTTCCTGCCACTGCTTCTTCTGTTCTGGTGTCCACTGTTTCTTCCCTTCATTCCTGGGTGTCCACTGCTGAGGACCATTTTTTGTCTCTGACTGTTTCCTTGACCCGGCTAGTCTTGTACCACCGCTGCCACCTGGTTAGAAGCATACCTAGAGTCTGGCCTCTCCTCCCTTCTTCTACCTCGGAATTCATTGCGCCTTGATGACCCGACTGCATCTCTTGCATATTGATCCTGGTGATCCCGATGCTCTGCCGACATTAATTCTGGTTGCGTCGGATCCCCTAAAGCATACGAATCTGCTATCCTGATGGTCTCTGCCAATGTAGTCGGCATATCTGTTTGCAGCCTTTGCCATAACACACTTCCATATCGGCAGCCTTGAGCGAACCAAGATATCGCTTGAGACTCGATGACTCCTTCACATGAGTTTCTGAGGTTACACCATCGAGTCAAGAATTCTCTACCTGTTTCATTCGGCCTCTGCTTGCACATAACGAGCTGCTGTGGCCTGTTTGGACTTTTATAGGTACTGGTGAAGTTGCTGACAAACATCTCTTCAAAATCTAGCCAACAGTTGATACTATCTGCTGGCAGATTGTTCAGCCACACTCTGGCTGGTCCTTCCAGCATCTGTGGGACGTACCTCACCGCCCATCGTAAGTTTCCACTAGCTATTTTCACTGCAGTGGCATAGTCAATCAACCAATCCTGCGGTTTTGTGCTCCCATTGTATGTTTTCGTGCCCCTTGCCAGTTGAAAGTTTGGCACCGGCGGTTCGCCCATGATTCGAGGTCTGAAACATGCCGGACCAGGCGGACCCTGTTCCTCCAATAACTCGGACCGATATAACCTGTCGAGTTTTAACCTTGCATCATTTGATGGCAAGTTTCTATAAATGATTCTCTCCTGTATTCCATAGTGGTTATTCCCATCATGTCCTGCGTACTCCATATCTGAGTAACCATCATTGTACCTCTCGTTTCCCTGATTATGGTGGGCTGGCCTCATTTCTCGCTCTTGCCGAGGCTCATACCTCGGCTGAGGTTCGGGCGGTGGGTCTCTCCTTCCCTCTGCCGGGTTATCGTTCTCATGATTTCCTCTTCCGAGGTCTCCATTACCTCGGCTTCCGTTGCCTTTGTTGGCACGGCAGGGGTTTCTATCGCCACTATTACCTCGGCTTCCATTGCCTATGTTTTCATTGACCTTTCCGGCTACTGCCGGATCATAAGGAACAATTTGCTTATTTCTTTTTCCTGAAGTTACTGCTCTATCTTTTCGCGTGTTATTTCCGGGTGAGGATGCTGCTACCGCTGATAGTGCGGGCGCTGTGCCAGCCGAATGAACCATACGCGAGGCTCCCGGTCTTGTCGGGTCAGCCCTAAGCATTTCTTCATTCTGCTGGTTCGCAATGCGTACCAGCTCATCCACTCTTTCTTGCTGTTTCTGCCGGGCTTCGCAGGTTAATCCTTCTAACTCCAATGCAGCGGCATTTGCCGCCCTTAGGTTCTTTGCCGGGGTGCTATACCTCAGCAAGCCTAGATCAACTGAATCTGCCTTATGAGTCTCGTGCTCTTTGTTGATATCATTTATGAGGTTTTTTCCTCTCAATCTTAATTCATCTACCCGCTCGGGGGCGACATCTAGTTTGTTTGCCTTGGCATATTCTCACAGGGTCCTGTTCAAGGACTCCCGCAAGGCCGACACCTTTTTTTGCCTCTACCAGTACTTTTTGCCTAGTCTCTTCTAACTCCGCCTGAGCGTTAGCCGGATCAAGTATCAGCGCCACAGGCGTGGTTAGATTATCTATAGTTGCCTGGAGAATATTCTCTAGTCTTTCCAGAGGTGGCCATATTACCCTTGCTGCCTTTGGGGTTGTCTCCTGCACCTCGGCTGACTTGCCTGCCGACGGATCTACCTCGGTGGGTTGTGGAGATGCTTGCTTCGTGCTCACCTATCCTCCTGCCGCCGGGTCCTTGCTCGATCCGGTGCCTGCTCCTGTTGCCTGTACCGCGGCTGCGACCATCACCTCGATGTTGTCGACGGGGCGTGCTCCACGCAGACCGTTAGCGGCACTGAGGGGACGCTCTACTGCATCAATAACTCGGTGAGGATAAATGCAGGAGGTGTCGACGCCGACGTAGACCTTGTGCGTGCCCAAGTTGATGAAGATGCCGTTGCACGGAGGTGCTTTCCTCCTGAAGCTACCTGCGTTATTGCTGACATAGTCCCAGAGATCAAATCTCTGGACTAAGCCAGAGACAACACGCTCGCCGGTGTGGATGAAGTTTCCCGTACGGATCTTGACTCGAGCTAGCACCGCTGCTGGCCCCACGGTGGGCGCCAACTGTCGTGGTGGTGGCACGGCAGATGCCATGGGTAGGCTAAAGTATGGGGCCAATGGATGCTAGAGGGATCCGGGGAGGGAAGATGTAGTGATTTCTACACTCAAACGACTAACATGTAGATCTTTATTTCTCCTCTTAAGGACTACAAATGCTCCTTGAGCTGTTTGCAGGAAGAAGAGAGCTACTACACGAGCCTTACGGCCTTGAATGAATTGATCGCCTCTCAGGAGCCCGCGCCCCCCCTTATAAAGGGGTGCCTTGGTTCCTTCTAGGGCTGACGTGGCAAGCATGTTCTTGGAATATGCTTGTCCCAATATGGTAACTCGGCGGCTCCCTTTCTGTGTCCCCCTTCTATCGGCGGCAATGTTCTAGAGAGCTCCACATGTGTGCCTCGGGCTCCCTGACTGTCACCTCCGTGACCTTCTTCTGCCCTCCTGCTGCTCTGCTCCTTGTCCTTTGTGCTTGGCTCTGTCCAGATTCCTCCTAGCCAGTGACTAGGGTTTGACTATAGGCACCTCCTTCTTCTGTAAGCTTCGTGTTACTCGGCCTTGTCTCGCGTAACTCGGCTCGGCCTTCACCTGTATTCAAGTTAGTCAGACTCGCTCGGCCGAGTTAATTCATATGTCGGCCGGATAAGGTGTTACTCATTCTGTAGCTGTCATGGCCTTGCTTATCTCGGCCGACTCTTACATGACTCGGCTGGTACAAACAGTAATTCGGCTCATGACAAGGGAGATTCCTTTCATCTTTCCCTTGTCTTGACCCTATCCGGGGTCACCACCCCAACACCAGGTCTATCGCACATCCAAAACCTGAAAGACCATATAAGGTAAGGAGGAATGGAGGTGTCGCCGATGGCGGCGGCTTTCGAGCCGAACTAGGCGTGCCGGGTTTTGCGCGTTGACTGTTAGACCTCGACACTCTCTTTTTCTCATAAAAATTATAAAAGTAACAAAAATTATAAAATAGGTCCTTAGACCGCTTAGCACCCCACACACATTAAAAGTCGCGCCGCCGTCGTTGGCCCTCATCACCCCGGACTCATCGAAAACCACACAACTCTTGTCATAATAGAGTTTATCTGTAATATATAGATAAAAAGTTATTGTGCTAAGACTCTAAAATACGGTGCACTAGAGCAGTAATCATCACTAGAGATGAGATTCTTCTATTAAAGACCTACAACCAGACCAACAAATATGAGAACTGGCCCAATCCCGAAAGATTCGAGAGACACGTAATTACATGAGCCCTTCGTCGACACTAGAGGCACCACCTGAGATAGGGCGAGGAGTAGATTATTCTACCATCAATATGTCGTCATCACCTTACCACCCAACGAAGACACATAAATTAACTAAACAAGAACATGAACCCTCTTGCCAGAGAGAGGCTAGGTCCGTCGCACATCCAAAACCTGAAAGACCATCTAAGGTAAGGAGGACCGAAGGCGTCGCCGATGGAGGGGATGAAAACTGTTACTGCCTAGATTCTCTTTGACCGTGTACAAACTTTTTTAAGGTTTGAAACACGATGCCAGTGTGGAACTAAAATTGAACAAAATACAAGTAAAATTTAATTTTTGTACTTTGAACTATATTAGACATCGACATATGCATCATCAAAGATGAAGTAGTTTCATCGGGGGCACAGGGCAAGGCAGTCCTAGATTTCTGGGGTCGAGACAAAACGAGAATCGAATGCCCTTTTATATGAATTCATGTTTTTTTAAGAACATAGTACAATCGCGCGCTCACAACACGTACATACACCCACCCTTATGAACCTTACCCCTGTGGGCACCTCCGAGAAACTGAGCCGGCGGATCGGGTCTTGAAATTGACGAAGTCACCACAGGTGCCCCGCTGTCGACGGAAACGCCGTCTCCCACTGGAAGAATATTCCGCCTTTTATATAACACACAATGTTGAACCTGGGGTTTGAATTCTGGTGGGCTTGGGGTACAACCACCCTCAAATTCATGTTAGGGGTCACGCTATTTGATCTCAGGTGCAGAATAGTTATTCTATGTCCATTCTATTACTATTTCTTTGTAACCATATATAATGTGTATAACACGTAAATTTTGTCATAAGAAAATATAGAAATGGCATAATTGTTTTGTTTACGGAATGTATAAAAAATAAATATAGCATAAAAATATGTATTATTGTGTCTTTTACACTGCAATGACTCACGTAATACATTTTTTCAATCGGCTTTTTTTGTCGTGGATCAATGTGAGTGTAAATTTTTGTATATAAAACATAATTTTTTTAATGTAACAAAGTAAAAATATTACGGGTGCAAAATAAATTTTCTACATCGTTGGTGCTAAATAGTGTTTTTGTTCATATTGGAGTAAAATTTTGGCAAATATCCTCCCAGAGTAAAATTTTGATTTTTGGCAAATGATCTCTCCTGACAAACTGAGCCCGGGTGGTCTAGTTTTGTGGAGGGGCCTCCAAGGAGCATGGCTAGTAGTACTACATTGCTCTCAATGAGCTGAAATCGATATCTAAAGGGAGAGTCCGCGAGCTGAGTGGAGGTGTTCTTTTCCCTGCCACATTCACCTGCATCCTCAGAGGCACATGAAAGGTTTGCATGTCGTAATTGCTAAACATGCCCTTGAACGAATCATAGACCTATACTACTGTTGAAAAATGGCCACATAGAGAAAATGTATTAGTAGCATCTGTTGAAATTAGCCGTGAACTAGCCCTTGATGTGATTCATTTTCCATTGTTGAAGTTTAGCATCTGCGATGGAATTGTATAAGAGCATCGCCACTCGTCTACCTAGGACGCCGAATTTAGGTTCGGACGCCGAAAATCGACCCAGTCATGTACCAAGGGACCTGTTTTCGTCTGGATTTGGGCGTATTTTGGTCCGGCCTACCCAGGCCGTACCTAGGATCCCAGGTACACCCTGGGAACGCCGGACGCGGCGAAAGAGGGCGTGGGCCAACTCTGTCGGCGAGAGAAGGCTAAACTCCCGCCACTTCGCCGAGCTCCCGCCCTTTTCTTCCCCCTCCCGCCTTTCTTCCCCATTCCCCTCCCGCCACTCCGCCGATCTCCCCGCCCAACATGCCGCCCAAGAGCTTCGTCCAACCCAGATCGATCCTCGACGACGACCCGGCGGAGAAGAAGGCGAGGAAGCCGAGAGCGCCGCCGAAGAAGCCAGAAGGCATGTCCGATGGCGCGCGGGCGTCCAAGGAGACGGCCAGGAAGATGGCGTCGGCAGACCGGAAGGGCAGAAAGGAGAGGGCGAAGCTCCGGCAAGACCAAGAGAAGGTGGCGGCGGCGGACGAGCAGGCGATCGCGAGGGCGAAATAGGCGGCGGCGACGAGGTCGGCGTTGATGGCGGCGCCGTACCCACCCAACTGGGGAAGCCAGGAAAGCGTCGGCTCGCCCGCCGGATTCTCGCCGATCTCTCCGGCCGGCTTCCAGGAGAGCCAGGCGGCTGCTCGGCAGAGGTACTCCTCATCGCCCGATTTCGACGGCGGGTTCAACCCCAACGTGATCTTCCCTTGCCCGGCGCCGTGTCCTCCTTCGGCCTTCAACATGGACATCAATCTCCCCTACTCCACTTCTCCGGCGTACGCAGACCTCGCTCTACGCCGCGGACCACTGCCTTTCGGCGGAAGCTCGGCGCCCTACGGCGAGGCCGACGCGCGCAACCTGTTCGGCGGTCAAGGTCTGGTACTTGGCGCAACGTCGGGCCATCCTCCAGGGCGTGATCACGCCTTCCCCTTCATCTGCACCTGCACAGAACGCCCCCACGCCGAGCTCTGCTTCCACTTCCTCCAACCCGGCGGCCTTCGCCGGCGAGACGGACGACAATGCCGCGTCGGCCACGGCGCAGGAGCCCATCCTCATCGACGACTGAGAGTCATTTCCCCTGTTCTGTAATAATTTGCCGCCGAATTTATGGACGTTTCTGTCGAACACCTTGTGGCCGAGCACTCGTCAGCGGGAACGATAAAGATTCAAATATATCACCGTTTTATGTTCGCTTGGGTATTTGGCCTGGGCGTACCTAGACCGGAATCAAGCTCCATCCAGCCAAAAAAAATCCAGATTTCGGCTTGGGTTCATCCAACCGAATGAAGATGTTCTAAACATCACCTGTGCAACAAAAGACAGCACAGTGCCGGCCGAGAAGAGTGTCCATTACTTAACTTGGTGTGGGAAAGAGTTCTGCCGATCAACTGTTATTGTTAATAGTTTCTCAAGCTTTCATCTCAAAATGACTCCTCCAAATGCATCGCAGAGTACGAAACATGAGAAGATCCGCTTGATTGAACAGCATATAAATATTGTTGGATTATTAGGTATAATTTTTATGATTAATTCCAGATTATAAATTATGACAGCAACAGCTATAATGACGTGAACCTCTAACATACTAGATGTATTGATCAACATGAACAGTAGCAGATTAGACGCACTAACAGGCACAATAAAGCAATAGATCTGATGACAGTATACGTACTGATTGGTTGCCGATGAAGTCGCAGTCGGTGTAGTAGCCTGTCGAAGAAGTCGGCGTGCAGTAGGTCCGGCTTGACGACTAGGAAGACGCACCGTGATGACGAACTTGAGCAATCGCGCGGAGAGCTTTCCAAAAACCTTATTCGCCCTCTCCTATAAACGGCGCAAGGAGAGAGGATGGCAAAATCCTAGATTGGTTTGGTGTTATGCGTGTGGAAGCTGTACTGACATTTATATAGAGCGGCTCAGAAATCCCGTACAGGACACGGTGTGGACCGAGCTCATGTCACACACGTTCGGATCGGTTACAGATAGCCCACGATCCGGGAGCAACCTGAATCCACTAACAGTTGACACATCTGTCTAACCGCACATATTTTCCTGAGTAGCAAAATAAAGCTCGCCTCGGTGAGATCCCCACAACCCGCAGCGCGCGCGTCGTGACGTAAAGTAATTCCATTCTCGTTCTTAATAATCTTGATGTTCAGAATCACATCAGCCTCTCCCAGATCTTTCATATCAAAACTCTTTGACAGGAAAGACTTGACTTTATTTATCACTTTCATGTTTGTACCAAAGATCATAATGTCATCCATGTTCAAACAAAATATAACGCTATCGCCCTCACCATGGCGATAGTAAACATACCTATCAGCCTCATTAATGATAAAGCCAGCAGAAAGTAAGTGCTGTCAAACTTCTCATGCCATTGCTTAGGTGCTTGTTTCAGGCCATATAAAGATTTTAATAACTTACACACCTTTGTCTATTCACCTTTTACCACAAACCCATCCGGCTGATCCATATAAATCTCCTCTTCCAACTCTCCATTAAGGAAAGTTGTCTTCACGTCCATTTGATAAACGAGAAGACCATAAGAGGCAACCAGGGACAGTAGTACTCGAATGGTGGTCAGTCTAGCGACAGGTGAATAGGTGTCAAAGTAATTTTTATCTTCTTTCTGTATGTATCCCTTAGCTATAAGACGCGCCTTGTACTTCTCAATAGTATCATCAAGCCTTAGCTTCTTCTTAAACACCCACTTACATCCCACAGGTTTACAACCATAGGGTCATTTTGATAATTCCCAAGTTCCATTAGAAAGAATCGAGTCCATCATATTTTGGACAACTTATTTCCAATCATCTACATCATGGGATGCATATGCCTCAGCAATGGATCTGGGAGTATCATCCACAAGGTACACGATAAAGTCATTACCAAAGGATTTTGCAACCCTCTGTCTCTTACTCCTCGTGAGAGGTTCATCGTCATCCTTATCAAGGACATTTTCATGTGGTTATTCAGAATTCTTAATAGATGCACTAGATTTAGGAAGTATTTTAGAAGAAATTTTACCAATGCTATGCATATCTTTCATAGGAAACATATTCTCAAAGAATGTTGTATCACGAGATTCCATTATAGTATCAACATGCATATCAGGTACCTCAGATTTAACCACTAGAAATCTATAGCCTACACTTTGTGGAGCATATCCTAGAAAGATACAATCCACTGTCTTAGGTCTGAGCTTGCGTTGCTTTGGAATTGGTATACTGACCTTTGCCAAACACCCCCAAGTGCGCAAATACGAAAGTGATGGTTTTCTCCTGGTCCACTCCTCATAAGGGGTCTTTTCTTTATTCTTGTTAGGTACTCTATTCAGGACATGACATGAAATCAACAGAGACTCCCCCACCATGCCTTTGATAAACCAGCAGTGGCTAACATGGAATTCACCAAGTCAGTCAGCATGTGGTTTTTACTCTTGGCAACCACGTTTGATTGGGGAGAGTAGGGAGGCCTCCTCTCATGAATAATTCCGTGTTCCTCACAGAATTCATCAAATATTTTTGAGAAAATACTCACCACCACAATCCGACCTAAGACGCTTGATCTTTCTCTCTAGTTGATTTTTAACTTCAGCCTTATAAATTTTAAAGTAGTCTAAAGCCTCATCTTTACTTTGCAACAAGTAAACATAGAAGAATTTAGTAGCATCATCTATCAATGTCATGAAATATCTGAAGGGAATATTGTTGGAATTATGCCCTAGAGGCAATAATAAAGATGTTGTTATTATAATTTTTGTTCATGATAAAGTTTATATTCCATGCTAGAATTGTATTAAGCGGAAACTTTGATACTTGTGTAGTTTATGAACAACACCATGTCCCTAGTACGCCTCTATGGTGTTGGAGATATGCCCAAGAGGCAATAATAAAGTGGTTATTATCATATCTTCATACTTATGATAAATGTTTACATACCATGCTATAATTGTATTAACAGGAAACATTAATACTTGTGTGATTTGTAAACATGAAAGAGTCCCTAGTAAAGCCTCTTGTTAAACTAGCTTGTTGGTTAATATATGATCATTGTTTCCTGATCATGAACATAGAGATGTTATTAACAACAGGGTCATATCAATAGATGAATGATATGATGGACATACTCCTATACTTAAGCATAGCATAAAGATCAAGTCATTTAATATAGTTCATTTGCTATAAGCTTTCTGATACATAGTAACCTAATTCCTTCGACCATGAGATCATGCTAATCACCATCACCGGAAGGATGCTTTGATGACATCAAACACCACACCGTAACTGGGTGGCTATAAAGGTGGCATTGAGTGTTCGGAAAGTATGGGTTGAGGCACATGGATCAAGAGTGGGATTTTTCCATCCATATGACAGATAGATATACTCTGGGCCCTCTCGGTGGAATGTCATCCAATTAGCTTGCAAGCATGTGACTGGCTCACAAGGGATCACATATCACGGGAACGAGAAAAGAGTACTTATCGGTAACGAGGTTGAACTAGGTATGCAGAGATACCGACGATCAAAACCTCAGATAAGTAAACTATCGTGAGACAAAGGGAAATTGGTATCGTATGTAAGTGGTTCATTCGATCGCAAAGTAATCATAGAAATATGTGGGAACCATATGAATTTCCAGATTCCTCTATTGGTTATTGATCGGAGAAGTGTCTCGATCATGTCCGCATAATTCACGAACCGTAGGGAGACACACTTAAGGATTCGACGTTGTTGAGTAGTTATGGAATGATGAGTAAGAGACCGAATGTTGTTCGGAGTCTCGGATGGGATCCGGGATTTCACGAGGAGATCCGGAATGGTCCGGAGAATAAGATTCATATAAGGAAAGTCATGTTTCGGAGTTGGGGAATGATTCCGGTGTTTTCATCGGGAATGTTCTAGAAGGTTCCGGAATGTCCGGCACTCCGGAGGGGAAGGGTACATGAGTGTGTCATAACAAGTTGGAATGATTGCATCATGTACAAGGTGTCATAGCTGAACAAAATAAAGGGATAAATCAAATCCTAGTTTGAAAAGTCAAACGCCAATTTGAAAAGTCAAACGGCTATTTTGTGAGGTGGAGGGAGAGTAGGAAACCTACTTGGGGAGGAGTTCCCTCCCTCCACCGCCGGCCCACTTGGAGACCGAGTTGGGGAGGGACTCCCCTCCCCTTGGCACGCCCCCTCCACCTATATAAGGAGGGGCAGGGCTACCCCTCCAAGTACACAACACCTCCACCCCGAAAACCCTAGCCCCGGCGCCGCCACCTCCTGCTGCCGCCGCCTAGGGCAACCCTAGCCACCGACTTGGGCTGCTCCAAGCCCTAGCTGCCGGCCCTAGACCCTCCTCCTTGGTGCGTCTAAACCCTAGATCGCCGAGGATCTCTCTCATAGTCCACCATACTCGCTCCGGCTTAAGGCGAAGCCCTGCGAGATCTCCCTCTACTTTCGGTACCACGCCGTTGTGCTGCCGGAATCGCGAGGAGAGTGCTACAACCTCCGCTGCCTGCTGGAACAAGGGAGAGGAAGGTCTTCATCGAGTACCGAATGTGTGACCGACTGCGGAAGCGCTTCCAGAACGCAACGCCAGAAGGATCGTCTACGCGATCTTGAGATCGGGAAGAGTACGACTACATCACCCACGAGAATCCTCTCTCGTTAAACACTTTGGAATCTTCGAGGGTGAGTTATTCCATCGACTCGTTGCTACAATCTAGTAGATAGATCTTGGCTTGTTTGTTTGTTTGTATGCGGTAGAAATTTTTTGTTTTCCATGCTATGAAACCCTACAGTGGTATCAGAGTCGTGTCTATATGTAGATCTATTGCACAAGTAGAACACAATGGTAATTGTGGGCATTGATGCTTTTATTATCGATTGCTTCTTGTGTACTTTGCATCTTGCGGGATGGTGGGATGAAGCGGCCCGGGCTAACCTTACATGACATCGTTCATGAGACTTGCTCCACGCTTGAGATGCAACTTGTATTGCATAAGTGGCTTTGCGGGTGCCTGTTTCTCCCAACATAGTTAAGATTCAATTTACAACGGGTGATTGACAATGCTAGTATCAATGTTGTGGTTCTTGTTCGTAAGTTAGAACGACACTTATTGAAAGCCCCAAACCACGTAAAACATGCAAAGAAAGTAGAGGCGTCTAACTTTGTTTTGCATGGGTGTGCTGTGATGTGATATGGCCATGATTGTGATTATATTTGATGTATACAATGTTCCTTATTGTAAGTTGGCAACCGGCAGGAGCCATATGGTTGTCTTTAATTTCTGTTAAGACCCGTGTGTCTATTCAAAGTAGTTGTAATAGTTGAAGCTGGTGGACGGCAACCATGGAGCGGCATCATTGACCTTGATGCAATGCCGGTGATGATGGAGATCATGTTCATGCTTGAATATGGAGATCGGAAACACAAAGAAGAAAGACCATATCATATCACATATTATGAATTGCATGTGATGTTAATCCTTTATGCATGTTGTATTGCTTAGTTAACGACGGTAGCATTATAAGATGATCCCTCATGCACATGAATTTCAAGTTCTAAAGTGTTCATCCTTAGTAAGCACCGTTGCTAAAGCTTGTTGTTTCGAAGCACCACGTGATGATCGGGTGTGTTAGATTCCGCAAGTGTATACAACGTGAGCAAGCCAGATTTGCTCATGCGGAAGCTAAGGTTTGATCTTGACGAGCCTAGCATGTACAGACATGGTCTCGGAACACGGATCACCGAAAGGTAAAGCATGAGTCATATAGTAGATATGATGAACATGTTGATTGTTCACCATTGAAGCTACATCTGTTGGAATTATGCCCTAGAAGCAATAGTAAAGATGTTATTATTATAATTCTTGTTCATGATAAAGTTTATATTCCATGCTAGAATTGTATTAAGTGGAAACATTAATACTTGTGTGGTTTGTGAACAACACCGTGTCCCTAGTACGCCTCTATGGACTAGCTCATTGATCAATGATGGTTAAGGTTTCCTAACCATAGACATGAGTTGTCAATTGATAATGAGACCATATCATTGGGAGAATGATATGGTGGACAGACCCAAACTAAGCGAAGCAATTAGATCGTGTCTTTGTGTTCATCTTTGCGAAGCTTTTCCTATGTCAAATATTGTATTCCTTAGACCATTAGATAATGCAACTCCCTGGTATCGGAAGAAAGCTTTGAGGTCATCAAACGTCATCCTATGATAGGGTGATCATAAAGGTGTCTCTCAGGTGATCGGAAAGTATCTGTTGGGTTGTATGTATCGAGATGGGATTTGTCCCTCCCAAGTCGGAGAGATATACTTCGGGCCCACTCGGTAATCGATATCAACACCGCTTGCAAGCATGTGGTTAAGGAGTTAATCACGAAGTGATATCGGATTACGGAACGAGTAAAGTACTTGTTGTGAACGAGATTGAACTAGGTATGACGATACCGACGATCGAATCTCGGGCAAGTAAAATGTCGCGAGACAAAGGGAATATATATATGGGATTGATTGAATCCTGGCATCGTGGTTCATCCGATATGATCATCGATGAATGTGTGGGAGTCAATATGGGTGCCCAGACCCCGCTGTTGATTATTGATAGAAGATCATGTCTGCATATTCTCGAACCCACAGGGTCACACACTTAACGTGTCTCGACGCTAGGATAGATTGGATAATTGGTTTATGAATTTTTGTTCGGAGTCTCGGATGGGATCCGGGATATCACGAGAGGTTCCGGAATGGTCCGGAGAATAAGATTCATATAAGGCAGTGCAGTTTTTGGAGTTCGGAATTGTTCCGGATTAATCGGTATTGTACCGGAAGCTTCTAGAACCTTCTGGAAGGGGACCAACGTGGCCCCACCTTCCGGGAGGGGGCATGAGCCTATGAGGGAGTGTCCTGGCCGCATTGGGCCAGGGGCACAAGGCCCCATTGGGCCCAGCCGATCCTAGAGAGTTTAAATCGTTTAAACTAGAGATAAGATAAGATAGGATTTCTAGATAAGGGAGAGTTTAAATTGTTTAAACTAGAGATAGGCTTGGAGGAGAGGCTAGGGCTGGCCGCACCCCCCTCTATATATAGAGGGCTGGTGCGCCCCCTCTCACACACCTTCCCCTCCAACCCTAGCCGCCCTGCTGCCCTTCCTCTCTCCCTCCCGACTGCTTGTAGGCGAAGCCCTGCTGCAGAAATTCTCCACCAATTGCACCGCGCCGTCGCGTTGTAGATCCAATCCATCTCTCCACCATACTTGCTGGTCCAAGGAAGGAGGAGACGTCGAGGTGCTGCACGTGTGCATCTCACGGAGGCACCGCCACTTGTGGTGCTAGATCGGATCGGATCGCGAGGAGGAGAAGCGAGTACGACTACATCACCCACGTTCCGACGAACGTTCCGCTGTGCGAATATTCAAGGGTATGAAGATCTAATCCAATCTCTCTCATTGTTTGCATCTCCTAGATTAGATCTTGGCTTTCCCTCTGTTCGCTTCCGTAGAAAATTTTGATTTACTATGCTGCGAAACCCTTCAGTGGTATCAGAGTTAGATCTATGCGTAGATGTGATTCACGAGTAGAACGCAACATGGTTGTTGCGGGCGTTGATGTTTTCTGTTGCAAGCCTCTTGTTTGTGTTCTTCTTATGACACAGGATAGTGAGATTGAAGCGGTCCAGGCCAACCTTACGCGACGTCGTTCGCGAGACCGGCTCCGCACTTGACGTGTGGCTTGTACCACACATGCGGCTGGTGGATGTCAGTTTCTCTCACTATAGTTGTCATGGGATTAACACCGGAGTTTGGCAACCATAATATCACCGTTGTGGCTTTCCGTAGGTAAGAATCGTTCTTAGCATCTACTCCCATGAGCCACGTAAAACATGCAACAACAAAGTAGAGGCGTCTAACTTGTTTTTGCAGGGAGTGTTTTCTGTGATATGGTATGGCCCAAGATGTGATGTGTATATTGTATGCGATGATCATGTTTTGTAATGTTTCACGACTTGCATGTCAATGAGTACACAACCGGAAGGAGCCATATGGTTGTCTTTATAATTGTGTATGACCTGCGAGTCAACTTCTTATACGCCATGTAATAGCTTTACTTTATCGCTAAGTAGTTAGCAATAGTTGTAGTTGCTATTCGTGGTGGAGGCAATCATGGTGGAGTGATGGAGATCATGCCAGAACGCACAAGATGGAGATCATTGCGCGAAGATTGGCTATACCATGTCACATAAAGTTATATGCATGTGATGTTTATCCTTTTATGTATCTTATTATGCTTAGATCGCGACGGTAGCATTATAAGATGATTCCTCACTTAAAGATCAAGATAAAACTGTGTTCTCCCCAAGTATGCACCGTTGCGAAAGTTCGTCGTGTCCAAGCATCACGTGATGATCGGGTGCTATAGACTCTACGCTCACATACAACGGGTGCAAGCCAGTTTTGCACACGCGGAAATACTTGGGTTTTACTTGACGAGCCTAGCATGTACAGACATGGCCTCGGAACACAAGAACCGAAAGGTTAAGCATGAGTCATATGAATGATATGATCGACACTTCGTTGTCCACCATTGAAACCACATCTCTTCTCGTGATGATCGGATTAGGTGTGGTGAATTTGGATCGTGTTCACTAAACAACTTGAGGGATGTTGAATTTAGTGGGAGTTCATCTAGTAATTTGATTAAGTTGAACTATTTATCATGAACATAGTCTAAATTGTACTTGCAAATACTGTAGATCACATGGCCAAGTCCAACTTCAACTTCAACGTTTTTGCTGAGAAAGAAAAGCTTAGAAACAATGGGTCTAACTTCACCAACTGGTTCCGCAATCTAAGAATCATTCTGTCTGGCGGATAAAAGGACTATGTCCTTAAGAAAGCGCTAGGTGACGCCCCTGCTATAGATGCGCCGGCTGATGAAAAAGTTGTTTATCAGTCGCGCAAGGATGATTATGATTTGATTAAGATCGTCATGTTGTATGCTATGGAATCGGATCTTCAAAATCGTTTTGAGGAGTTCGCCGGGCCCTTTGAGATTCTCGAGGAGCTGAAAAACATGTTTCAGACTCAAGCTTGTTCTGAGAGATATGAGATCTCTAAGAAATTCCTTAACTACAAGATGGAGGAAGGGAGTTCTGTTAGTGAGCACGCCATTAAGATGATGGGCTACACTCAACGCCTTGAGCAACTGGACTGCAAGATTCCAGAGGAGCTCAAGATTGACACTCCTAGCTGCAAAAGTTTTGTAGTTGATCACAATCAGATTGGTTCCACTGATATGATCACTGAGCTCTTTGCTAAGATGAAAGTAGCGAAGGTGAACATCAAAAAGAATAATCATGTGTTGATGGTCAACAAGCCCCCCACCTTTAAGAAAGGTAAGGGTGCAAGGAAGCCCTTCAAGAAAGGCAGCGGCAAGCGCGTTGCCCCTGCTGAGAAGAAGCTCAAGTCTGGTCCTAAACCGGACACTGAGTGCTTCTATTGCAAGGACAAGGGTCACTGGAAGCGCAACTGTCCGAAGTACTTAGCGGACAGGAAGGCTGGCACCATCAAAGGTATATTTGATATACATGTTATTGATGTTTTCCTTACTAGCCCTCGTTGTAGTGCCTGGGTATTTGATACCGGTTCAGTTGCTAATATTTGTAACTCGAAACAGGAGCTACGGAATAGACGGCGGCTTGCGAGGGATGAGGTGACGATGCGCGTTGGCAACGGATCAAGAGTTGATGTGATGGCCGTCGGCACGCTCTCCTTAGTTTTACCTTCGGGATTAGTTTTACACCTTAATAAATGTTATTATGTGCCTGCGTTGAGCATGAACATCATTTCTGGATCATGTTTATTGCAAGACGGTTATTCATTTAAATCGGAGAATAATGGTTGTTCTATTTATATGAGTAACATCTTTTATGGTCATGCACCTCTTGTGAATGGTTTATTTCTTCTAAATCTCGAAAGGGATGAAACACACATCCATAACATTGAGGCTAAGAGATGCAAAGTAGATAGTGATAATACTACTTATTTGTGGCACTGTCGTCTAGGTCATATTGGTATAAAGCGCATGAAGAAACTCCATTCTGATGGACTTTTGGAGTCTCTTGATTTTGAATCATTTGACACATGCGAACCATGCCTCATGGGCAAGATGATCAAAACCCCGTTCTCCGGAATGATGGAGCGAGCAACGGACTTGTTGGAAATCATACATACCGATGTATGCGGACCAATGAGTGTTTCGACGCGCGGTGGATATCGCTATTTTCTCACTTTTACCGATGACTTAGGTAGATATGGGTATATCTATTTAATGAAACATAAATCTGAAACGTTTGAAAAGTTCAAAGAATTTCAGAATGAAGTGGAGAACCATCGTAACAGAAAGATTAAGTTTCTACGATCCGATCGTGGGGGCGAATATTTGAGTTATGATTTTCTCACGCATCTCAAAGCAAGTGGAATCGTTTCACAACTCACGCTACCCGGAACACCACAGCGCAATGGTGTGTCTGAACGCCGGAATCGAACCCTATTGGATATGGTCCGATCGATGATGTCTCTTACTGATTTGCCGTTATCATTTTGGGGTTATGCATTAGAAACCGCTGCATTCACTTTAAATAGGGCTCCATCTAAATCCGTTGAGGCGACACCGTATGAACTGTGGTTTGGTGCTAAACCTAAGTTGTCGTTTCTTAAAGTTTGGGGATGCGAAGCTTACGTCAAGAAGTTGATGCCGGACAAGCTCGAACCCAAAGCGGAGAAATGCGTCTTCATAGGATACCCTAAGGAAACTATTGGGTATACCTTCTATCACAGAACAGAAGGCAAAGTGTTTGTCGCAAAGAACGGTTCCTTTCTTGAGAAGGAGTTTCTCTCGAAAGAAGTGAGTGGGAGGAAAGTAGAGCTAGACGAGGTTATTGAACCTTCTCTTGAATTGGAGAGTAGCGCAGCACCTGAAATTGTTCCAGTGCCGCCTGCACCAATAATAGAGGAAGCTAATGATAAGGATCATGAAGCTTCGGACGATGCTGCTACTGAACGTCGCAGGTCGACAAGGTTGCGTGCCCCTCCAGAGTGGTACGGCAACCCTGTCTTAACTGTCTTGTTGGTAGAAGACAGCGAACCTACGAACTATGAGGAAGAGATGATGAGCCCAGACTCTGAGAAATGGCTAGAAGCCATGAAATCCGAATTGGGATCCATGAGCGAAAACCAAGTATGGACTTTGGTGGACCCTCCTAGCGTCCGAAAGGCCGTTGAGTGCAAATGGATCTTCAAGAAGAAAACGGACGCGGATGGTAATGTTACCGTCTATAAAGCACGGCTTGTTGCGAAAGGTTTTCGACAAGTTCAAGGTGTTGACTACGATGAGACTTTCTCTCCCGTAGCGATGTTTAAGTCCATTCGGATTTTATTAGCAATTGTTGCGTTTCATGATTATGAAATATGGCAGATGGATGTCAAGACTGCGTTCCTCAATGGCAACATTGATGAAGAGTTGTATATGATGCAACCCGAAGGTTTTGTCGATCCTAAGGATGCTGATAAAGTATGCAAACTTCAGCGTTCCATTTATGGACTGAAGCAAGCATCTCGGAGTTGGAACCTTCGTTTTGATCAACTGATCAAGAGCTTTGGATTTGTTCCAAATTGCTACGAAGCTTGCATCTACAAGAAAGTGAGTGGGAGCTCGGTGACGTTTCTGGTACTATATGTGGATGACATATTGATTATTGGAAATGACATCAACATGCTTAACGATGTGAAGAATTATTTGAACAAGTGTTTTTCAATGAAAGACCTAGGTGAAGCTGCTTATATATTGGGCATCAAAATCTATAGAGATAGACAAAGACGCCTGATAGCTTTAAGCCAGAGTACATACCTAGACAAAGTTCTGAAAAGGTTCAGAATGGATAAGGCATTGAAAGGTTCGGTACCTATGTTGTCAGGTAAGATATTGAGCAAGGCTCAGTGTCCAGCTACGGTAAATGATAGGGAAGCTATGAGCAAAGTGCCTTATGCCTCGGCCATAGGTTCCATCATGTATGCCATGCTGTGTACTAGACCGGATGTGTCCAATGCTCTTAGTTTGACGAGCAGATATCAAAGTGATCCAGGAGTGGAACACTGGACAACCGTGAAGAACATCCTAAGGTACCTAAATAGGACTAAAGAAATGTTCTTAGTCTATGGGGGTGATGAACAGCTCGTCGTAAAAGGTTACATCGATGCTAGTTTTGACACCGACAAGGATGATGCTAAATCTCAGACAGGATACGTGTATATTTTGAATGGAGGAGCTGTGAGCTGGAGAAGCTGCAAGCAAAGCGTGGTCGCGGGATCTACAGTAGAAGCGGAATACATGGCTGCTGCAGAAGCGTCAAGTGAAGGAGTTTGGATCAGAAACTTCATCACTGAGCTTGGCGTGGTTCCAAGTGCATTGGACCCACTGGAGATATTGTGTGACAACACTGGCGCCATAGCACTCGCTAAGGAACCAAGATATCATCCAAAGACCAAGCATATCAACCGCAAGTTTCATATAATCCGAGATTATATAGCAGATGGAGATCTGAAGATCAGCAAAGTACATACAGATCTGAATGTCGCAGATCCATTGACTAAACCTCTTCCACGTGTAAAACATGATCAGCACCTCAGTGCCATGGGTGTGAGATTGTTGCCAAATGTAAACTAGATTATTGACTCTAGTGCAAGTGGGAGACTGTTGGAATTATGCCCTAGAGGCAATAATAAAGATGTTATTATTATAATTCTTGTTCATGATAAAGTTTATATTCCATGCTAGAATTGTATTAAGCGGAAACATTAATACTTGTGTGGTTTGTGAACAACACCGTGTCCCTAGTACGCCTCTATGGACTAGCTCATTGATCAATGATGGTTAAGGTTTCCTAACCATAGACATGAGTTGTCAATTGATAATGAGACCATATCATTGGGAGAATGATATGGTGGACAGACCCAAACTAAGCGAAGCAATTAGATCGTGTCTTTGTGTTCATCTTTGCGAAGCTTTTCCTATGTCAAATATTGTATTCCTTAGACCATTAGATAATGCAACTCCCTGGTATCGGAAAAAAGCTTTGAGGTCATCAAACGTCATCCTATGATAGGGTGATCATAAAGGTGTCTCTCAGGTGATCGGAAAGTATCTGTTGGGTTGTATGTATCGAGATGGGATTTGTCCCTCCCAAGTCGGAGAGATATACTTCGGGCCCACTCGGTAATAGATATCAACACCGCTTGCAAGCATGTGGTTAAGGAGTTAATCACGAAGTGATATCGGATTACGGAACGAGTAAAGTACTTGTTGTGAACGAGATTGAACTAGGTATGACGATACCGACGATCGAATCTCGGGCAAGTAAAATGTCGCGAGACAAAGGGAATATATATATGGGATTGATTGAATCCTGGCATCGTGGTTCATCCGATATGATCATCGATGAATGTGTGGGAGTCAATATGGGTGCCCAGACCACGCTGTTGATTATTGATAGAAGATCATGTCTGCATATTCTCGAACCCGCAGGGTCACACACTTAACGTGTCTCGACGCTAGGATAGATTGGATAATTGGTTTATGAATTTTTGTTCGGAGTCTCGGATGGGATCCGGGATATCACGAGAGGTTCCGGAATGGTCCGGAGAATAAGATTCATATAAGGCAGTGCAGTTTTTGGAGTTCGGAATTGTTCCGGATTAATCGGTATTGTACCGGAAGCTTCTAGAACCTTCCGGAAGGGGACCAACGTGGCCCCACCTTCCGGGAGGGGGCATGAGCCTATGAGGGAGTGTCCTGGCTGCATTGGGCCAGGGGCACAAGGCCCCATAGGGCCCAGCCGATCCTAGAGAGTTTAAATCGTTTAAACTAGAGATAAGATAAGATAGGATTTCTAGATAAGGGAGAGTTTAAATTGTTTAAACTAGAGATAGGCTTGGAGGAGAGGCTAGGGCTGGCCGCACCCCCCCTCTATATATAGAGGGCTGGTGCGCCCCCTCTCACACACCTTCCCCTCCAACCCTAGCCGCCCTGCTGCCCTTCCTCTCTCCCTCCCGACTGCTTGTAGGCGAAGCCCTGCTGCAGAAAATCTCCACCAATTGCACCGCGCCGTCGCGTTGTAGATCCAATCCATCTCTCCACCATACTTGCTGGTCCAAGGAAGGAGGAGACGTCGAGGTGCTGCACGTGTGCATCTCACGGAGGCACCGCCACTTGTGGTGCTAGATCGGATCGGATCGCGAGGAGGAGAAGCGAGTACGACTACATCACCCACGTTCCGACGAACGTTCCGCTGTGCGAATCTTCAAGGGTATGAAGATCTAATCCAATCTCTCTCGTTGTTTGCATCTCCTAGATTAGATCTTGGCTTTCCCTCTGTTTGCTTCCATAGAAAATTTTGATTTACTATGCTGCGAAACCCTTCAACATCAACTCTCGTGATGATCGGTTTTGATGTGGTGGATTTGGTTCGTGTGATCACTAAAACAATGTGAGGGATATTGTTTTGAGTGGGAGTTCAATAACAATATGATTAAAAGTTGAACACTATTTATCATAAATTAAATCAAAGTGAATTTGCATAATTGTTGTAGTCATTGGCATCCGTTTACCACCTTGCTCTTAGTTATAATTGAGATGATAGAACTATAGAATTCTGGTTAGTTACTTTACGAACTGGTATCGTATTGTTTTTGAAGTGTTAATCTAAAGTTTAAAAGTCCTATTGCAAACTTTCAGTAAGTTCCGGTTACTTCATGAAGTTTAATAGTTGGTATTAAATCAAGAGTAACAATTCTAGTGTTAGTATATAAGTATCATGTTTATCTCCATGATTCTTGATATTCAAAGGATTGTCTTAATATCAAGGTTATCTAGGATCTGAAAGAGTTGTTTCAGAAACCATGATGTGTGGAAGATATTGTGATATCTGAAACGAAGTTTTGGTTGCAACATGATAGAGTATAATATGGCAAAAGTCATGTTTTCATATTTGATGAGAATTTGCAAAAGGTTGGAGACACTAGTTGTCCTAATCCTCCAAAAGGTTTTGGAAAGCAACATTATACTCGCGATTCATCGTTATAAGCTAAAAGTAGCTTGATCATGGATAATTCCATGATAAGGGTGAATATTTGATGTAGGTAAAATGTTTACTACACCAAGAGATTACTAAAGAAAGGAATTTGAAAGAACACCAAACATTTGATGATGGTGATCTAATTCAAAGTGCAAGTCCAAAGATATTGGTATTTAACTATACATGCTTTGGACTATGTGTCATGTCTATGGCTCCACTATTGATGTTGATATATTCTTTCAAACAGAAAAAGAAATACTGAAAGAGAAACTCATAAATATATGGCAGAAAAGAAAAGACTAGAATTGTTCAGCTTGGGTATATAGAGGATATACATGTTATGGATATATTCTTTGCTTGTTAAATAATGTGGTTCTTAAGTATTGGATACTGAATTGTTGGTATGAATCGTCGTATGAAACAACAGAATTCATGAACTACAATGGCCTAAGTAACTAGCAAAAGAATATGTGATGATGTTCATCGAGAACAAATAAAGGGTTATTATGTTGATCGTTAAACATCAAAGCTTGCCTTCAAGTTTTGTTTTATCAGGTATTATGAGAACAAAAGGGTTGTTCAAATAATTGCCGTAATCCATAAAAGATGGATGATTTACAAATCTCATTGGAGAAATCACATCCATAAAACTAGTGCTAAAAATGTCGAAAGACAAATTGATTGCAAGATCACTTAGGAACTGACATCTCCGTTTAAATTATATCGGAAAGAAAACATGAAGAAACTCCATGTGGATGGAATTTTGGAGTCTTTTTGATTTTGATCAAATGACGCTTGTGAAACTTTCCTAGAGATAATTAAAACTTCGTTCATAGGCCAAAATGGAACGAATGACTGGCTTATTGGAACTTGTACATATTGTTGTATGAAGTCCATTATGTGTAGTCAAGAGCGATGGATTTCAACTTCATATGCTTTCTCCGAAAATTTGGGTGAATATATGAATATTTACTTAATAAGGATGAAGTATTAAACATTTGAAAAGTTCAAAGATTTTCAAGATGAAGTGCAAAATCATTGTAACAAGAATATAAATAGTTTATGATAAGATCATAAAGGAAGATATTTGAGTTACAAGTTTAGCATAATACCTAAGATTTAAGGAATCGTTCCGTGGATTTGCATTTCCCGAAACACCATAAGAGTATGGAGCGTTTGAGATATGTAATTAAACCTTGTTTGACATGGTAAGATCAAAGGTGTAATTCATAAAACTGTCATTATATTTTAAAGATTAAAAGCTTTAGAGACTACCGTTTTTCCACTGTAAAGAGCTCCATCATAATCCGTTGAAATGACACCATATAAAGTTATGGTTCGGGATAAAACCCAAGTTGTCCTTTCTTAAACATTGGTATGCTATGCATAAGAAATATGTTTGCAACCAAGGTCGGATTAACCTGTCTTTGTATGTTATTTCGAATAACTGTTAAGTATTCCTCCATAACATCGGAGACAAAAGTGTTTGTCACTTAGAACGTCAAGTTTCTTTGAGAAGGAATTTTTCGTGAAAAGTTAAGTGGGAGGACAATAGAACTTTGATAAGGTTAAAAGAACCTTAGCTATATGTGCAAAGTTGCGCAGCGCCGAAAAGTGTTCCGGAGGCAGCAACAATGCTCATGGCTCACGTGCCTCAAAGGTTGTGGTCACAGAGATCTAAGTTCCTATTGAAACAAATAGGTCAAACAATCAAATACCAAGATTTGAGAGTTAAATCATTATTTGACAATAATGATCCGACTACATGCAAAGAAGCGATTATGGGCCCTGACTCCGTAAAATGGCTTGAAGCCATAAAATCCGTGATAGTTCCATACACGAGAAATCAAGTGTTGAACTTGAAGGACCCTCGAGAAAGGTGTAAGACCTTACAGTTGTGTTTGGATCTATAAAGAAATAGACATGGATGTTGCACATCTATGAAATAGTCGACATGTTGCGAAAGAGTTCACAACAATGTTCAAAGGTTGACTATGACAAGATTTGATCTTTCATAGCGATATTTAGTCTAGGCGGATTAATGTAGCAACCACTACATATAATTTTGTTATGTGGTAGTTGAATAAACAAAACAAGTTCTTATAATAGAATTGTTACCTATGGCATGTGCATAACATGGTCCATAGGGTTTTAATAATTCAAAGGATGCTAAAAGCATATGCAAACTTCAATACTTGAAGTAAGCATAGCGGAGTTGGAATCTTCACTATGATGAAACTGTTAAAAGAGTTTGATTTCATCGGAGACAATGAAGATGCTTGCATTTGCAAGATATTAAGTGGGAGCGCTAAGACATATTTCTAATACATTATGTGGAGGAAATATTGTTGATTGGAAATGATGTATCTTTTATTAACACATATTAAGAATTTCATCCTGATGAAAGACTTAGGCAGAACCCAAATATTTGGCATCAATAGACGCTAATATGGTTGTGCCGAAAGTACATAGATGATATATTGAATGAGTTCAATATAGAAACTACAAGAAAGGTTCTTGTCGCACAGAAAGGATTGAATGAGTTCAATATTGATGATATATTCAAGTATATTGACACTTGGTAAGTGAAACAAAGATTCAAGTATAGATTGATACTTGATGTATGAAATCACAAAGAGTATTTATATCAATCATGTTGTGATATGTACAAATCCAGATATGTCCTATGCTCTAAATGATGTGAGCATATACCAGAATGATTCATAAGATGATCATTGGACAATAGTAAGGATATTCTTATGATCTTTTGGAAGAACTAAGAATATATTGTTTTGTAGAAGTGACAAATAGATGGTTAGTTCATTGTAAAAGTACTACATTGATACTAGTTTTGTCACAAAGTACAAATTAAGTTTATCTCAATCTAAACTAAGGGTGGCACAATATGATGGAAAGTAAGTTCCATAATGGATTTGGATGAGTTCCAAAGTTAAGACATTGTGGCAGATACTACAACAAAAGGCTAAGTATATGACTGCTGTTATAGCAGCAAAAGAGGGCATTTGTGTCAAGTAGTTTGTTATCAAAATAGGTGTGGTTCACAGCGGGATAGTACTATGAAGATATATTGTACGACAATATTATCAACATGTTTTAACCCCAAAGAACTAAAGGTCTCACCAAAGGACCAAATTTATACAAAGCCATCTCATTAGGGAATGAGTGATGCGTAGAGACGCAAAGACATGCAATTACACACGGACCTGGAAGTGTCAGATCTGGAGATCGGTTGACCACTAGCAATCGTGTACATACGACACCAGAAAGCCATAGGTGTTGAATACACAAAGGTTTGAAACTAGATTATTGACTCTAGTGCAAGTGGGAGACTGTTGGAGATATGCCCAAGAGGCAATAATAAAGTGGTTATTATCATATCTTCATACTTATGATAAATGTTTACATACCATGCTATAATTGTATTAACAGGAAACATTAATACTTGTGTGATTTGTAAACATGAAAGAGTCCCTAGTAAAGCCTCTTGTTAAACTAGCTTGTTGGTTAATATATGATCATTGTTTCCTGATCATGAACATAGAGATGTTATTAACAACAGGGTCATATCAATAGATGAATGATATGATGGACATACTCCTATACTTAAGCATAGCATAAAGATCAAGTCATTTAATATAGTTCATTTGCTATAAGCTTTCTGATACATAGTAACCTAATTCCTTCGACCATGAGATCATGCTAATCACCATCACCAGAAGGATGCTTTGATGACATTAAACACCACACCGTAACTGGGTGGCTATAAAGGTGGCATTGAGTGTTCGAAAAGTATGGGTTGAGGCACATGGATCAAGAGTGGGATTTGTCCATACATATAATGGATAGATATACTCTGGGTCCTCTCGGTGGAATGTTATCCAATTAGCTTGCAAGCATGTGACTGGCTCACAAGGGATCACATATCACGGGAACGAGAAAAGAGTACTTATCGGTAACGAGGTTGAACTAGGTATGCAGAGATACCGACGATCGAAACCTCGGATAAGTAAACTATCATGAGACAAAGGGAAATTGGTATTGTATGTAAGTGGTTCATTCGATCGCAAAGTAATCGTAGAAATATGTGGGAACCATATGAATTTCTAGATTCCTCTATTGGTTATTGATCGGAGAAGTGTCTCGATCATTTCCGCATAATTCACGAACCGTAGGGAGACACACTTAAGGATTCGACGTTGTTGAGTAGTTACGGAATGATGAGTAAGAGACCGAATGTTGTTCGGAGTCTCGGATGGGATCCGAGATATCACGAGGAGATCCGGAATGGTCCGGAGAATAAGATTCATATAAGGAAAGTCCTGTTTCGGAGTTGGGGAATGATTCCGGTGTTTTCATCGGGAATGTTCTAGAAGGTTCCGGAATGTCCGGCACTCCGGAGGGGAAGGGTACATGAATGTGTCATAACAAGTTGGAATGATTGCATCATGTACAAGGTGTCATAGCTGAACAAAATAAAGGGATAAATCAAATCCTAGTTTGAAAAGTCAAATGCCAATTTGAAAAGTCAAACGGCTATTTTGTGAGGTGGAGGGAGAGTAGGAAACCTACTTGGGGAGGAGTTCCCTCCCTCCACCGCCGGCCCACTTGGAGACCGAGTTGGGGAGGGACTCCCCTCGCCTTGTCGCCCCCCCTCCACCTATATAAGGAGGGGCAGGGCTGCCCCTCCAAGTACACAACACCTCCACCCCGAAAACCCTAGCCCCGGTGCCGCCACCTCCTGCTGCCGCCGCCTAGGGCAACCCTAGCCACCGACTTGGGCTGCTCCAAGCCCTAGCCGCCGGCCCTAGACCCTCCTCCTTGGTGTGTCTAAACCCTAGATCGCCGAGGATCTCTCTCATAGTCCACCATACTCGCTCCGGCTTAAGGCGAAGCCCTGCGAGATCTCCCCTCTACTTCCGGTACCACGCCGTTGTGCTGCCGGAATCGCGAGGAGAGTGCTACAACCTCCACTGCCTGCTGGAACAAGGGAGAGGAAGGTCTTCGTCGAGTACCGAACGTGTGACCGACTGTGGAAGCGCTGCCGGAACGCAGCGCCGGAAGGATCGTCTACGCGATCTTGAGATCGGGAAGAGTACGACTACATCACCCACGAGAATCCGCTCTCGTTAAACACTTTGGAATCTTCGAGGGTGAGTTATTCCATCGACTCGTTGCTACAATCTAGTAGATAGATCTTGGCTTGTTTGTTTGTATGCGGTAGAAATTTTTTGTTTTCCATGCTACGAAACCCTACAGTGGTATCAGAGCCGTGTCTATATGTAGATTTGTTGCACGAGTAGAACACAATGGTCATTATGGGCATTGATGCTTTTATTGTCGATTGCTTCTTGTGTACTTTGCATCTTGCGGGATGGTGGGATGAAGCGGCCCGGGCTAACCTTACATGACATCGTTCATGAGACTTGCTCCACGCTTGACATGCAACTTGTATTGCATAAGTGGCTTTGCGGGTGCCTGTTTCTCCCAACATAGTTAAGATTCAATTTACAACGGGTGATTGACAATGCTAGTATCAATTTGTGGTTCTTGTTCGTAAGTTAGAACGACACTTATTGAAAGCCCCAAACCACGTAAAACATGCAAAGAAAGTAGAGGCGTCTAACTTTGTTTTGCAGGGGTGTGCTGTGATGTGATATGGCCATGATTGTGATTATATTTGATGTATGCAATGTTCCTTATTGTAAGTTGGCAACCGGCAGGAGCCATATGGTTGTCTTTAATTTCTGTTAAGACCCGCGTGTCTATTCAAAGTAGTTGTAATAGTTGAAACTGGTGGACGACAACCATGGAGCGGCATCATTGACCTTGATACAATGCCGGTGATGATGGAGATCATGTTCGTGCTTGAAGATGGAGACCGGAAGCACAAAGAAGAAAGGCCATATCATATCACATATTATGAATTGCATGTGATGTTAATCCTTTATGCATATTGTATTGCTTAGTTAACGACGGTAGCATTATAAGATGATCCCTCATGCACATGAATTTCAGGTTCTAAAGTGTTGCTAAAGCTTGTTGTTTCGAAGCACCACGTGATGATCGGGTGTGTTAGATTCCGCAAGTGTATACAACGTGAGCAAGCTAGATTTGCTCATGCGGAAGCTAAGGTTTGATCTTGACGAGCCTAGCATGTACAGACATGGTCTCGAAACACGGATCACCGAAAGGTAAAGCATGAGTCATATAGTAGATATGATGAACATGTTGATTGTTCACCGTTGAAGCTACATCAACTCTCGTGATGATCGGTTTTGATGTGGTGGATTTGGTTCGTGTGATCACTAAAACAATGTGAGGGATATTGTTTTGAGTGGGAGTTCAATAACAATATGATTAAAAGTTGAACACTATTTATCATAAATTAAATCAAAATGAATTTGCATAATTGTTGTAGTCATTGGCATCCGTTTACCACCTTGCGCTTAGTTATAATTGAGATGATAGAACTATAGAATTCTGGTTAGTTACTTTACGAACTGGTATCGTATTGTTTTTGAAGTGTTAATCTAATGTTTAAAAGTCACACACTTAATGTGCATCGACGCTAGGATAGAATGGATAATTGGTTTATGAGTTTTTGTTTGGAGTCTCGGATGAGATCCAGGATATCACGAGAGGTTCCGGAATGGTCCGGAGAATAAGATTCATATAAAGGAAAGCAGTTTTTGGATTTCGGGATCGTTTTGGAGTTTATCGGTATTGTACCGGAAGGTTATAGAAGCTTCCGGAGTGGGACCAACATGGGCCCACTTGTCGGAGTCCTGCGTGGGCCTAAGGGGGGTGCCTTGGCCGCTTTGGTCCAGGGGCACAAGGCCCCATAGGAAGCCAGCCAAACCCTAGGGGAAACCCTAGGGAACCCTTCTAGAAGGAAGGGGGAAAACTTGCCCCCCACTCCACCCTTGGGGCCGCCGCCCTAGGGCTTGGAGGAGGGGCCAAGGGGGCCAGACAGCCCCCTATATAAGGTGGGCAGGGGCGCACCATCCCCTCCCCTACTCCTCAACCCTAGCCGCCAGCTGCTGCCCTTCATCTCTCTCTCTCCCGACTGCGCGTAGGCGAAGCCCTGCCGCTGAAACTCTCCACCATAGCACCACGCCGTCGTGCTGTAGATCCAATCCATCTCTCCACCCCACTTGCTGGACCAAGGAAGGAGGAGACGTCGCGTCACCGTACATGTGCATCTCTCGAAGGCGCCGCCACTTGCGGCGTAGGATCGGATCGGATCGGATCGCGAGGAGGAGACGGCTGGTACGACTACATCAACCACGTTCTGTTGAACATTTTCGCTGTGCGATTTCTTTAAGGGTATGAAGATCTCATCTATCTCTCTCGTTGATTGCATCTCCTAGATTAGATCTTGGCTTTCTTGTTCGCATCCGTAGAAATTTTTTGATTTACTATGCTGCGAAACCCTTTAGTGGTATCAGAGCTAGATCTATGTGTAGATGTGTTTCACGAGTAGAACGCAACATGCTTGTTGCGGGCGTTGATGTTTTCTGTTGCAAGCCTCTTGTTGTGTATTTATTATGGTACGGCATAGTGAGATCGAAGCGGTCCAGGCCAACTTTACACGACCTTGTTCGCGAGACCGGCTCCGCACTTGACGTGTGGCTTGTTCCACACATGCGGCTGGTGGATGCCAGTTTCTCTCACTATAGTAGTCATGGGATTTACACCGGATGTTAGCAACCATAATATCACCGTTGTGGCTTTCCGTAGGTAAGAATCGTTCTTAGCTTGTTACTCCCATAAGCCACGTAAAACATGCAACAACAAAGTATAGGCGTCTAACTTGTTCTTGCAGGGAGTGTTTTGTGATATGGTATGGCCCAAGACATGATGTGTATGAGATGTATGCAATGATCATGTTTTGTAATATTTCACGACTTGCATGTCGATGAGTTCACAACCGGCAGGAGCCATATGTTTGTATTTATAATTGTGTATGACATGTGTGTCAACTTCTTATACGCCATGTAATAGCTTTACTTTATCGCTAAGTAGTTAGCAATAGTTGTAGTTGCTATTCGTGGTGGAGGCAATCATGGTGGAGTGATGGAGATCATGCTGGCGCGCACAAGATGGAGATCATTGCGTGGAGATTGGCTATACCATGTCACATAAAATTATATGCATATGATGTTTATCCTTTTATGTATCTTATTATGCTTAGATCGCGACGGTAGCATTATAAGATGATTCCTCACTTAAAGATCAAGATAAAATTGTGTTCTCCCCATGTATGCACCGTTGCGAAAGTTCGTCGTGTTCAAGCACCTCGTGATGATCGGGTTCTATGAACTCTATGTTCACATACAACGGGTGCAAGCCAGTTTTGCACACGCGAAAATACTTGGGTTTGACTTGACGAGCCTAGCATGTACAGACATGGCCTAGGAACACACGAACCGAAAGGTTAAACATGAGTCATATGAATGATATGATCGACACTTTGTTGTCCACCATTGAAACCACATCTCTTCTTGTGAAGATCATATTAGGTGTGGTGAATTTGGATCGTGTTCACTAAACAACTTGAGGGATGTTGAATTTAGTGGGAGTTCATCTAGTAATTTGATTAAGTTGAACTAGTTATCATGAACATAGTCTAAATGGTATTTGCAAATTTTGTAGATCAAATGGCTAAGTCCAACTTCAACTTCAACGTTTTTGCTGAGAAAGAAAAGCTTAAGAACAATGGGTCTAACTTCACCAAATTGTTCTGCAATCTGAGAATCATTCTCACTGGCGGACAAAATGACTATGTACTAGAGAAAGCGCTAGGTGACGCCCCTGCTACTGATGCGCCGGCTGATGAAAAAGCTGTTTATCAGTCACGCAGAGATGATTATGGAGTGATTAAGAGTACCATGTTGTTTGCTATGGAATCGGACCTTCAAAATCGTTTTGAGGAGTTCGCCGGGCCCTTTGAGATACTTGAGGAACTGAAAACCATGTTTCAGACTCATGCCTGTTCTGAGAGATATGAGATCTCTGAGAAGTTCTTTAACTGCAAGATGGAGGAAGGGAGTTCCGTTAGTGAGCACGCCATTAAGATGTCGGGCTACACTCTACGTCTTGAGCAACTGGACTGCAAGATTCCAAAAGAGCTCAAAATTGATAGAGTTCTGCAATCACTCCCTCCTAGCTACAAAGGTTTTGTAATTACTCACAATCAAATTGGTTCCACTGATACGATCACTGAGCTCTTCGCTAAGCTGAAAGCTGCGAAGGTGGACATCAATAGAGATAATCATGTGTTGATGGTAAACAAGAGCCCTAGCTTTAAGAAAGGTAAGGGTGCAAAGAAATCCTTCAAGAAAGGCAGCGGCAAGCGCATTGCCCCTGCTGAGAAGAAGCTCAAGTCTGGACCTAAGTCGGACACTGAGTGCTTCTATTGCAAGGACAAGGGTCACTGGAAGCGCAACTGTCTGAAGTACTTAGCGAACAAGAAGGCTGGCACCATTAAAGGTATATTTGATATACATGTTATTGATGTTTACCTTACTAGCGCTTGTTGTAGTGCCTGGGTATTTGATACTGGTTCAGTTACTAATATTTGTAACTCGAAATAGGAGCTACGGAATAGACGGCGGCTAGCAAGGGATGAGGTGACGATGCGTGTTGGCAATGGATCAAAAGTTTATGTGATGGCCGTCGGCACGCTCTCCTTAGTTTTACCTTCGGGATTAGTTTTAAACCTTAATAAGTGTTATTATGTGCATGCGTTGAGCATGAACATTATATCTGAATCGTGTTTATTGCAAGACGGTTATTCATTTAAATCAGAGAATAATGGTTGTTCTATTTATGTGGATAACATCTTTTATGGTCATGCACCAGTTGTGAATGGTTTATTTCTTCTGAATCTCGAAAGCAATGAAAAGCACATCCATAACATTGAGGCTAAGAGATGCAAAGTAGATAGTGATAATCTAACTTATTTGTGGCACTGCCGTCTAGGTCATATTGGTGTAAAACGCATGAAGAAACTCCATTCTGATGGACTTTTGGAGTCTCTTGATTTTGAATCATTTGACACGTGTGAGTCGTGCCTCATGGGCAAGATGATCAAAAACCCGTTCTCCGGAATAATGGAGCGAGCAACGGACTTGTTGGAAATCATACATACCGATGTATGTGGACCAATGAGTGTTTCGACACGCGGTGGATATCGCTATTTTCTCACTTTTACTAATGACTTAAGTATATATGGGTATATCTATTTAATGAAACATAAATCTGAAACGTTTGAAAAGTTTAAAGAATTTCAGAACAAAGTGGAAAACCATCGTAACAGGAAAATTAAATTTCTACGATCCGATCGTGGAGGTGAATATTTGAGTTATGATTTTCTCACGCATCTTAAAGCAAGCGGAATCGTTTCGCAACTCACGTCACCCGGAACACCATAGCGCAATGGTGTGTCTGAACACCGGAATCGAACTCTATTAGATATGGTGCGATCGATGATGTCTCTTACAGATTTGCCGTTATCATTTTGGGGTTATGCATTAGAAACCGCTGCATTCACTTTAAATAGGGCACCATCTAAATCCGTTGAGACGACACCATATGAACTGTGGTTTGGTGCTAAACCTAAGTTGTCGTTTCTTAAAGTTTGGGGATGCGAAGCTTACGTCAAGAAGTTGATGCCGGACAAGCTTGAACCCAAAGCGGAGAAATGTGTCTTCATAGGATACCCTAAGGAAACTATTGGGTATACCTTCTACCACAGATCTGAAGGCAAACTGTTTGTTGCAAAGAACGGATCCTTTCTTGAGAAGGAGTTTCTCTCGAAAGAAGTGAGTGGGAGGAAGGTAGAGCTAGACGAGGTTATTGAACCTTCTCTCGAGTTGGAGAGTAGCGCAGCACCTGAAATTGTTCCATTGCCGTCTGCACCAACAAGAGAGGAAGCTAATGATGAGGATCATGAAACTTCGAACGATGCTACTACTGAACTTCGTAGGTCGACAAGGTCACGTACCACTCCTGAATGGTACGGCAACCCTGTCTTAAATGTCTTGTTGTTAGACAACAGTGAACCTGCGAACTATGAGGAAGCAATGATGAGCCTAGACTTTGAGAAATGGCTAGAGGCCATGAAATCCGAATTGGGATCCATGAGCGAAAACCAAGTATGGACTTTGGTGGACCCTCCTAGCGACCGTAAGGCCGTTGAGTGCAAATTGATCTTCAAGAAGAAAACGGACGCGGATGGTAATGTTACTGTCTATAAAGCTCGGCTTGTCGCAAAAGGGTTTTGACAAGTTCAAGGTGTTGACTACGATGAGACTTTCTCTCCCGTAGCGATGTTTAAGTCCATTCAGATTTTATTAGCAATTGCTGCATTTCATGATTATGAAATATGGCAGATGGATGTCAAGACTGCGTTCCTCAATGGCAACATTGATGAAGAGTTGTATATGATGCAGCCCGAAGGTTTTGTCGATTCTAAGGACGCTAATAAGGTGTGCAAACTTCAGCGTTCCATTTATGGACTGGAGCAAGCATCTCGGATTTGGATCCTTCGTTTTGATCAAGTGATCAAGAGTTTTGGATTTGTTCCAAATTGCTACGAAGCTTGTATCTACAAGAAAGTGAGTGGGAGCTCGGTGACATTTTTAGTACTATATGTGGATGACATATTGATTATTGGAAATTACATTGGTATGCTTAACGATGTGAAGAGTTATTTGAATAAATGTTTTTCAATGAAAGACCTAGGAGAAGCTGCTTATATATTAGGCATCAAAATCTATAGAGATAGACAAAGAAGCCTAATAGCTTTAAGCCAAAGTACATACCTAGACAAAGTTCTGAAAAGGTTCAGAATGGATAAAGCAAAGAAAGGTTCATTGCCCATGTTGTCAGGTAAGATATTGAGCAAGGCTCAGTGTCCAGCTACGGTAAACGATAGAGACACTATGAGCAAAGTGCCATATGCCTCGGCCATAGGTTCTATCATGTATGTCGTGCTATGTACTAGACCGAATGTGTCCAATGCTCTTAGTTTCACGAGCAGATACCAAAGTGATCCAGGAGTGGAACACTGGACAGCCGTAAAGAAAAGCCTAAAGTATTTAAATAGGACTAAAGAAATGTTCTTGGTCTATGGAGGTGATGAGCAGCTCGTCGTAAAAGGTTACGTCGACGCTAGTTTTGACACCGACCTGGATGATTCTAAATCTCGGACAGGATACGTTTATATTTTGAATGGTGGAGCTATGAGCTGGAGAAGCTGCAAGCAAAGCGTGATCGCGGGATCTACAACAGAAGTGGAATACATGGCTGCTTCAGAAGCGTCAAGTGAAGGAGTTTGGATCAGGAACTTCATCACTGAGCTTGGTGTGGTTCCCAGTACCTTGGACCCACTGGAGATATTGTGCGACAACACTGGCGCCATAGCACTGGCTAAGGAACCAAGATATCATCCAAAGACCAAGCACATCAACCGCCGTTTTCATATAATTCGAGATTATATAGCAGATGGAGATCTGAAGATTAGCAAAGTACATATGGATCTGAATGTCGCAGATCCGTTGACTAAACCTCTTCCTCGAGCAAAACATGCATGATCAGCACCTTAATGCCATGGGTGTTAGATTGTTGCCAGATGTAAACTAGATTATTAACTCTAGTGAAAGTGGGGACTGTTGGAATTATGCCCTAGAGGCAATAATAAAGATGTTATTATTATAATTCTGATTCATGATAAAGTTTATATTCCATGCTAGAATTGTATTAAGCGGAAACTTTGATACTTGTGTGGTTTATGAACAACACCGTGTCCCTAGTACGCCTCTATGGACTAGCTCATTGATTAATGATGGTTAAGGTTTCCTAACCATAGACATGAGTTGTCGATTAATAATGAGATCATGTCATTAGGAGAATGATATGATGGACATACCCAAATTAAGCAGAGCAATTAGATCGTGTCATCGTGTTCATCTTTGCGAAGCTTTTTCCTATGTCAAGTATTGTATTCCTTAGACCATGAGATAATACAACTCCCTGGTATCGGAAGAAAGCTTTGAGGTCATCAAACGTCATCCTATGTGAGGGTGATCATAAAGGTGTCTCTCAGGTGATCGGAAAGTAGTTGTTGGGTTGTATGTATCGAGATGGAATTTGTCCCTCCCGAGTCGGAGAGATATACTTCGGGCCCACTCAGTATTGCAAGCACGTGATTAAGGAGTTAATCACAAAGTGATATCGGATTATGGAAGGATTAAAGTACTTGCTGTGAACGAGATTGAACTAGGTATGCCGATACCAACGATCGAATCTCGGGCAAGTAAAATATCGCGTGACGAAGGGAATACATATATGGGATTAATTGAATCCTAGCATCGTGGTTCATCCGATATGATCATCTATGAATGTGTGGGAGTCAATATGGGTTTCCAGATCCCGCTATTGATTATTGATAGAACATCATGTCTGCATATTCTCGAACCCGTAGGGTTACACACTTAACGTGCATCGACGCTAGGATAGAATGGATGATTGGTTTATGAGTTTTTGTTCGGAGTCTCAGATGAGATCCAGGACATCACGAGAGGTTCCGGAATGGTCCGGAGAATAAGATTCATATAAAGGAAAGCAGTTTTTGGATTTCGGAATCGTTTCAAAGTTTATCGGTATTGTACCGGAAGGTTCTAGAAGGTTCCGAAGTGGGGCCAACGTGGGCCCACTTGTCGGAGGCCTGCGTGGGCCTAAGGGGAAGTGCCCTGGCTACTTTGGGCCAAGGGCACAAGGGCCCAAGGCCCAGCCGGCCAGTCCTAGGGGAAACCCTAGGGAAGCCTTCTAGAAGGAGGGGGGAAGACTTGCCCCCCACTCCACCCTTGGGGCCGCTGCCCTAGGGCTTGGAGGAGGGGCCAAGGGGGGCCGTCCAGCCCCCTATATAAGGAGGGCAGTGGCGCAGCCTCCCCCTCCCACTCCTCCAACCCTAGCCGCCAACTGCTGCCCCTCCTCTCTCTCTCTCTCCCGACTGCGCGTAGGTGAAGCCCTGCCGCATAAACTCTCCACCATAAGCACCACGCCGTCGTGCTGCAGATCCAATCTATCTCTCCACCATACTTGCTGGACCAAGGAAGGAGGATACGTCGCTGCACCATATGTGTGCATCTCTCGGAGGCGCCGCCACTTGCGGCGTAGGATCGGATCGGATCGCGACGAGGAGACGGCGAGTACGACTATGTCAACCACGTTCTGTTGAACGTTTCCGCTATGTGATTTCTTCAAGGGTATGAAGATCTCATCTATCTCTCTCGTTGATTGCATCTCCTAGATTAGATCTTGGCTTTCTTGTTCGCATCCGTAGAAATTTTTTTATTTACTATGATGTGAAACCCTTCATCTATCATGTATGCCATGCTGTGTACTAGACCGGATGTGTCCAATGCTCTTAGTTTGACGAGCAGATACCAAAGTGATCCAGGAGTGGAACACTGGACGACCGTAAAGAACATCCTAAAGTATTTAAATAGGACTAAAGAAATGTTCTTAGTCTATGGAGGTGATGAGCAGCTCGTCGTAAAAGGTTACGTCGACGCTAGTTTCGATACCGACCCGGATGATTCTAAATCTCACACACGATACGTTTATATTTTGAATGGAGGAGCTGTGAGCTGGAGAAGCTGCAAGCAAAGCGTGATCGCGGGATCTACAACAGAAGCGGAATACATGGCTGCTTCAGAAGCGTCAAGTAAAGGAGTTTGGATCAGGAACTTCATCACTGAGCTTGGTGTGGCTCCAAGTGCCTTGGACCCACTGGAGATATTGTGCGACAACACTGGCGCCATAGCACTGGCTAAGGAACCAAGATATCATCCAAAGACCAAGCACATCAACCGCCGTTTTCATATAATTCGAGATTATATAGCAGATGGAGATCTGAAGATTAGCAAAGTACATACGGATCTGAATGTCGCAGATCCGTTGACTAAACCTCTTCCACGAGCAAAACATGATTAGCACCTTAATGCCATTGGTGTTAGATTGTTGCCAGATGTAAACTAGATTATTGACTCTAGTGCAAGTGGGAGACTGTTGGAATTATGCCCTAGAGGCAATAATAAAGATGTTGTTATTATAATTCTTGTTCATGATAAAGTTTATATTCCATGCTAGAATTGTATTAAGCGGAAACTTTGATACTTGTGTGGTTTATGAACAACATCGTGTCCCTAGTACGCCTCTATGGACTAGCTCATTGATTAATGATGGTTAAGGTTTCCTAACCATAGACATGAGTTGTCGATTAATAATGATATCATGTCATTAGGAGAATGATATGATGGATAAACCCAAATTAAGCAGAGCAACTAGATCGTGTCATCGTGTTCATCTTTGCGAAGCTTTTTACTATGTCAAGTATTGTATTCCTTAGACCATGAGATAATACAACTCCCTGGTATCGGAAGAAAGCTTTGAGGGCATCAAACGTCATCCTATGTGAGGGTGATCATAAAGGTGTCTCTCAGGTGATCGGAAAGTACTTGTTGGGTTGTATGTATCGAGATGGAATTTGTCCCTCCCAAGTCGGAGAGATATACTTCGGTCCCACTCGGTAATCGATATCAACACCGCTTGCAAGAACGTGGTTAAGGAGTTAATCATAAAGTGACATCGGATTACGGAACGAGTAAAGTACTTGCTGTGAATGAGATTCAACTAGGTATGCTGATACCAACGATCGAATCTCGGGCAAGTAAAATATCGCATGACGAAGGGAATACATATATGGGATTAATTGAATCCTGGCATCGTGGTTCATCCGATATGATCATCAATGAATAGGTGGGAGTCAATATGGGTTTCCAGATCCCATTGTTGATTATTGATAGAAGATCATGTCTGCATATTCTCGAACCCGTAGGGTCACACACTTAACGTGCATCGACGCTAGGATAGAATGGATAATTGGTTTATGAGTTTTTGTTCGGAGTCTTGGATGAGATCCAGGACATCACGAGAGGTTCCGAAATGGTATGGAGAATAAGATTCATATAAAGGAAAGCAGTTTTTGGATTTCGGAATCGTTTCGGAGTTTATCGGTATTTGTACCGGAAGGTTCTAGAAGCTTCTAGAGTGGGACCAACGTGGGACCACTTGTTGGAGGCCTGCGTGGGCCTAAGGGGGAGTGCCCTGGCCGCTTTGGGCCAGGGGAACAAGGCCCCATAGGCCTAGCCAGCCAAACCCTGGGGGAAACCCTAGGGAACCCTTCTAGAAGGAAGGGGGAAAACTTGCCCCCCACTCCACCCTTGGGGCTGCTGCCCTAGGGCTTGGAGGAGGGGCCAAGGGGGCCGGCCATCCCCCTATATAAGGTGGGAAGGGGCACACCCTCCCCCTCCCCTACTCCTCAACCCTAGCCACCAGCTGCTGCCCTTCCTCTCTCTTTCTCTCGACTGCGCGTAGGCGAAGCCCTGCCGCAGAAACTCTCCACCATAGCACCACGCCGTCATGCTGCAGATCCAATCCATATCTCCACCCCACTTGCTGGACCAAGGAAGGAGGATACGTCGTGGAACCGTATGTGTGCATCTCTTGGAGGCGCCGCCACTTGTGGCATATGATCGGATCGGATCGGATCGGATCATGAGGAGGAGACGGCTGGTACGACTACATCAACCACGTTCTATTGAACGTTTCCGCTATGCGATTTCTTCAAGGGTATGAATATCTCATCTCTCTCTCCCGTTGATTGCATCTCCTAGATTAGATCTTGGCTTTATTGTTTGTATCCGTAGAATTTTTTTGATTTACTATGCTACGAAACCCTTCAAATATGCTATGAGAGGCAATAATAAAGTGTTTATTATGTGTATTCCATGTATATGGTAGATGTTTATTTTGCATGCTATAATTGTATTAATACGGAAACGTTAATACATGTGTGTTTAATAAACAAACAGAAAGTTCCAAGTTATGCCTCTCTCATAAACTAGCTCGTTGATTAACAAGATGATCAAGGTTTCCTGATCATGGACATTGGATGTTGTTAATTACGGGATCACAACATTAGTGTAATGGTGTGATGAATATTCATCCGAAGTATAGCATTACGATCAAAGTCATTGAGTTTATATTGCTATAACAACTTACGAAGTGATCCTAATGTAGGGGTTCGTAGCATGGAAAACAAAAAAATTCTACCGCATGCACACAAACAAGACAAGATCTATCTACTAGATTGTAGCAACGAGTCGATAGAAGAACTCACCCTCGAAGATTCCAAAGCGGTTAACGAGAGCAGATTCTCGTGGGTGGTGTAGTCGTACTCTTGCCGATCTCAAGATCGCGTAGACGATCCTTCCGGCGCTGTGTTCCGGCAGCGCTTCCGCAGTCAGTCACATGTTTGGTACTCGATGAAGACCTTCCTCTCCCTTGTTCCAGCAGGCAGCGGAGGTTGTAGCACTCTCCTCGTGATTCCGGCAGCACGACGGCGTGGTGTCAGAAGTAGAGGGGAGATCTCGCAGGGCTTCGCCTTAAGCCGGAGCGAGTATGGTGGAGTATGAGAGAGGCCTTGGTGATCTAGGGTTTAGAGGGCACCAAGGGGAGGGTGTGGTCGGCGTCTAGGGCTTGGGGAAGCCCCAAGTCGCCGAGTTGGAGGGGAAACCCTAGGCGGCGGCTGCACTTGGAGGTGGAGGCGCCAGAGCTAGGGTTTGAGGTGTGTAGGTAGGGGGCAGCCCTACCCCTCCTTATATAGGTGAAAGGAGGACGGTTGGGAGGAGGGAGTCCTCCTCCAACTCCTCCTCCTTGGCCAGCGGGTGGAGGGAGGGGACTTCCTCCCCAAGTAGGTTTCCTACTCTCCCTCCACCAAGCAAACTTCAGATTTGACTTTTTCAAATTGACGTTTGACTTTCAAACTAGGATTTGATTTCTCTCATCATATTGCCCAGCCAAGTGACCTAGTACATGATTCAACCATTCCACATTGTCATGACACATCCATGTACCCTTCCCCCTCCGGAGTGTCGGACCTTCCAGACCCTTCTAGAACATTCCTGGTGAAAACACATGAATCATTTCCGAACTCCGAAACATGACTTTCCTTATATGAATCTTATTCCCCAGACCATTCCGGATCTCCTCGTGATATCCCGGATCCCATCCGAGACTCCGAACAACATTCGGTCTCTTTCTCATCATTCCATAACTACTCAACAACATCGAATCCTTAAGTGTGTCTCCCTACGGTTCGTGAATTATGCGGACATGATCGAGACACTTCTCCGATCAATAACCAATAGAGGAATCTGGAAATTCATATGGCTCCCACATATTTCTACGATTACTTTGCGATCGAATGAACCACTTACATACGATACCAATTTCCCTTTGTCTCACGATAGTTTACTTATCCGAGGTTTTGATCGTCGGTATCTCTGCATACCTAGTTCAACCTCGTTACCGATAAGTACTCTTTTCTTGTTCCCGTGATATGTGATCCCTTGTGAGCCAGTCACATGCTTGCAAGCTAATTGGATGACATTCCACCAAGAGGGCCCAGAGTATATCTATCCATCATATGGATGGACAAATCCCACTCTTGATCCATGTGCCTCAACCCATACTTTCCAAACACTCAATGCCACCTTTATAACCACCCAGTGACGGTGTGGTGTTTGATGTCATAAAAGCATCCTTCCAGTCATGGTGATTAGCATGATCTCATGGTCGAAGGAATTAGGTTACTATATATCAGAAAGCTTATAGCAAATGAACTATTTAAAATGACTTGATCTTTATGCTACGCTTATCTATAGGAGTATGTCCATCACACCATTCTCCTAATGATATGATCTTGTTGTTAACAACATCTCGATGTTCATGATCAGGAAACCATAATCATCTATTAACCAACAAGCTAGTATTATAAAGAGGCTTTACTAGGGACTCTAATTTAGTTTACAAATCACACAAGTATTAATGTTTCCGGTTAATAATATTATAGCATGAATGTAAACATTTATCATAAACACAAAGATATAATAATAACTACATTTATTATTGCCTCTAGGGCATATCTCGAACAGTCTCCCACTTGCACTAGAGTCAACTAATATAGATTACATGGTAATATACCGAACACCCATGGCGGTTTGGTGTTGGTCATGTTTTGCCCTCGGGAGAGGTTTAGTCAACGGATCCACCACATTCAGATCTGTGTGTACTTTGCAAATATTTATGTCACCATCTTGGACATGCTCTCGAATAGCGTGAAAATGTAGCTTGATGTGCTTCAACTTCTTGTATGACCTTGGTTCTTGCGCATTGGCTATGGCGCCCATGTTATCACAGTAGATAGACATTGGGTCCAGCGCACTTAGAACCACACCAAGCTCTGTAATGAACTCCTTCATCCATATCGCCTCTTGTGAAGCTTCTGAAGCAGCTATGTATTCCGATTCAGTTGAAGATCTCGCCACAACGCTTTGCTTTGCACTCCTCCAGCTAATTGTTGCACCATTCAAAGTAAATACGTATCCAGATTGAGATTTAGAATCATCCGGATCGGTGTTCCAACTAGCATCGGTGTAACCATTGACAACGAGTTGTTCATCACCTCCATAAGAAAGAACCATATCCTTAGTTCTTCTCAAGTACTTAAGGATGTTTTTAACCGCTGTCCAATGATCCACTCCTGGATCACTTTGATAACTGCTAGTCAAACTAACATCATATGCAATGTCGGGTCTAGTACATAGCATGGCATACATTAGAGATCCTATGGCTGAGGCATAGGGAGTCTTGCTCATCCTTTCTCTATCTTCTGCCATTGCAGGACTTTGCGTTTTACTCAAGGTCGTATTGGGCAACATGGGCAAGAACCCTTTCTTGCTATCTTCCATTCCAGACCTCTTTAGAACTTTCTCCAAATATGTACTTTGTGACAATGAAGTTAGGCATCTCGATCTATCTCTATAAATCTTTATGCCTAATATGTAAGCTGCTTTGCCAAGATCTTTCATTGAAAAACTATTATTCAAATAATCCTTGACACTATTAAGAAGGTCTACATCATTCCCAATCAACAATATATCATCTACATATAGTATTAAGAATGCTACAGAGCTCCCACTCACTTTCTTGTAAATACAAGCTTCTCCATAAGTTTGTATAAAACCAAAACTTTTGATTACTTTATCAAAACGTTGATTCCAACTTCGGGATGCTTGCTTCAATCCATATATGGATCGTTGAAGTTTGCATACCTTGTTAGCATCTTTAGGATCGACAAAACCTTTGGGTTGCATCATATACAACTCTTCATCAATGTCTCCATTGAGGAACGCCGTTTTGACATCCATCTGCCATATTTCATAATCATAATATGCAGTGATTGCTAACATAATCCTCACAGACTTTAGCTTCGCTACTGGTGAGAAAGTCTCATCGTAGTCAACTCCTTGAATTTTTCGAAACCCTTTTGCGACAAGTCGAGCTTTATAGACAGTAACATTACCATCAGCATCTGTTTTCTTCTTGAAAATCCATTTGTTCTCGACAGCCTTTCGGCCATCCGGTAAGTCCATCAAAGTCCATACTTGGTTTTCGTACATGGATCCAATCTCGGATTTCATGGCTTCTTGCCATTTATTGGAATCTGGGCTCATCATCGCTTCCTCATATGTCACAGGGTCATCGGTGTTGTCCACCAACATGACACTCATAACGGGATCATACCAATCAGGAGTGGTACGAGTTCTCGTTGACCTGTGAGGTTCTGTAGTAACTTCGATCGAAGTTTCATGATCAGCATCATTAGGTTACTCTCTTATTGGTGTAGGCGCCACAGGAACAACTTCCGGTGCTGTGCTACTCGCAAGTTCGAGAGAAGGTTCGACAACCTCGTCGAGTTCTACTTTCCTTCCAGTCACTTCTTTCGAGAGAAATTCCTTCTCTAGAAAGGATCCATTCTTGGCAACAAAGATTTTGCCCTCGGATCTATGATAGAAGGTATACCCAATAGTTTCCTTCGGGTATCCTATGAAGATGCATTTTTCCGCTTTGGGTTCAAGCTTGTCCAGCTGTAACTTCTTTACATAGGCTTCGCAACCCCAAACTTTAAGGAACGACAATTTAGGTTTCTTCCCAAACCATAATTCATATGGTGTCGTTTCAACGGATTTAGATGGTGCCCTATTTAAAGTGAATGCGGCTGTTTCTAATGCATAACCCCAAAACGATAGCGGTAAATCTATAAATAAGTGACATCACAGAACGAACCATATCTAAGAGAGTTCGATTACGATGTTCGGACACACCATTACGCTGTGGTGTTCCCGGCGGTGTCAATTGTGAAAGTATTCCGCATTTCTTCAAATGCTTGCCAAACTCGTAACTTAGATATTCACCTCCATGATCAGATCGTAGAAATTTAATCTTCTTGTTACGTTGATTCTCTACCTCACTTTGAAATTCCTTAAACTTCTCGAAAGTTTCGGACTTATGTTTCATGGAGTAGATATACCCATATCTACTCAAGTCATCCATGAAGGTGAGAACATAACGATAACCACCACGCGATGCTACACTCATTGGGCCACACACATCGGTATGTATGATTTCCAATAAGTCTGTAGCTCGTTCCATCGTACCCGAAAATGGAGTCTTAGTCATTTTACCCATCAGACATGCTTCGCATCTTTCAAGTGATTCGAAATCAAGTGATTCAAGAAGTCCATCGGAATGGAGTTTCTTCATACGCTTCACTCCAATGTGACCAAGACGAAGTGCCACATATAGGTCGAGTTATCACTCAATTTCAAACGTTTAGCTTCAATGTTATTAATGTGTGTATTACCACAATCGAGATTCAATAAGAATAGACCATCTATCAAAGGTGCATGCGCATAAAACATATTACTCATATAAATCGAACAACCATTATTCTCGGATTTAAACAAGTAACCGTCTCGCAATAAACATGATCCAGATATAATGTTCATGCTCAACGCAGGCACTAAATAACAATTATTTAAGTATAAAACTAATCCTGATGGTAGATGAAGAGGTAGCGTGCCGACCGCGATCACATCAACCTTTGATCCATTTCCAACGCGCATCGTCACCTCGTTCTTCGCTAGCTTCCATTTATTCTGCAGCACCTATTTCGAGTTACAAATATGAGCAACCGAAACAGTATCAAATACCCAGGCACTACTACGAGTACTAGTGAGATACACATCAATAACATGTATATCGGATATACCTTTCTTCTTGATGTTGCCGTTCTTCAAATCCGCCAAGTACTTTGGGCAATTCCGCTTCCAGTGACCTTCTCCCTTGCAGTAAAAGCACTCAGTATCAGGCTTAGGCCCAGCCTTGGTCTTCTTCACCGGCGCAGTAACTTCCTTACCGCCCTTATTGAAGTTTCCCTTTTGCTTAGACTTGCCTTGCTTCTTGAATTTGGTGGTCTTATTGACCAACAACACTTGGTGCTCTTTCTTGATCTCCACTTCTGCAGATTTCAACATGGAGAAGAGTTCTAGCAATGTCTTGTCCATGTTTTTCATATTGTAGTTCATCACAAAGTTCTTGTAACTTGGTGGTAGTGATTGGAGGACACGGTGAATCCCCAAAGAATTAGGAATCACTATACCCAAGCTTTGGAGTTTGTTTGCGTGCCCAGACATCTTAAGCACGTGCTCACTGACGGAGTTGCCCTCTTTCATCTTGCAGTTAAAGAAATTTTTAGAAGCCTCATAACTCTCAACTGCCGCGTGAGCCTCAAATATCATTTTGAGTTCACGGACAATATCATGTGGGTCATGGTTCTCAAACATTTTCTGAAGCTCCGATTCCAAACCATACAAGATAGCACACTGAACTGTGGAGTACTGATTCTTCCGAGTGAGGTAAACATTCGTTACTTCATCGGTAGCAGTAGCTGCAGGCGGGTCACCCAGCGGTGCATCTAGCACATAGGTCAAATTACCAGCATTGAGGACAATCCTCAAATTGCAGAACCAATCCACGAAGTTGCTTCCATTGTTTTTCAACTTTTCTTTCTCTGGGAACGCATTAAAATTGATGGTAGGGCCGCCATTGATCTAGAACATATTTGCAATAGTTTAGACTAAGTTTATGACAAATTGAGTTCTAATTAATAGTTAAATTAATCTAGGTGAACTCCCACTCAAAACAATATCCCTCAAATTGTTTTAGTGATCACACAAACCAAATCCACCACATCAAAACCGATCATCACGAGAGTTGATGTAGCTTTAATGGCAAACAATCAACATGTTCATCATATCTACTATATGACTCATGCTTTACCTTTTGGTGATCCGTGTTCCGAGACCATGTATGTACATGCTAGGCTCGTCAAGATCAAACCTTAGCTTCCGCATGAGAAAATCTGGCTTGCTCACGTTGTATACACTTGCAGAATCTAACACACCCGATCATCACGTGGTGCTTCGAAACAACGAGCTTTAGCAATGGTGCTTACTAAGGATGAACACTTTAAAACTTGAAATTTTGTGTGCTTGAGGGATCATCTTATAATGCTACCGTCGCAAACTAAGCAATACAAGATGCATAAAGGATTAACATCACATGCAATTCATAATATGTGATATGATATGGCCTTTCTTCTTGTGCTTCCGATCTCCATCTTCAAGCACAAACATGATCTCCATCATCACCGGTATGGCATCAAGGTCAATGGCGCCGTTTCATGGTTGTCGTCCACCAGCTTCAACTATTACAACTACTTTGAATAGACACGCAGGTCTTAACGGAATTTAAAGACAACCATATGGCTCCTGCCGGTTGCCAACTTACAATAAGGAACATTGCATACATCATATATAATCACAATCATGGCCATATCACATCACAACACAACCCTGCAAAACAAAGTTAGACGCCTCTAATTTTCTTTGCATATTTTACGTGGTTTGGGGCTTTCAATAAGTGTCGTTCTAACTTACGAACAAGAACCACAACGTTGATGTTTGAACTATCAAGTGCCCGTTGTAAATTGGATCTATATTATAATGGGAGAGACAGACACCCGCAAAGCCACTTCTGCAATACAAGTTGCATGTTGAGCGTGGAGCAAGTCTCATGAACGATGTCATGTAAGGTTAGCCCAGGCCGCTTCATCCCATCATACCGCAAGATGCAAAGTACACAAAAAGCAATTGATAATAAAAGCACCACCGCCCATAATGACCATTGTGTTCTACTCGTGCAACAGATCTACATATAGACACGGCTCTGATACCACTGTAGGGGTTCGTAGCATGGAAAACAAAAAAATTCTACCGCATGCACACAAAGAATCCAAGATCTATCTACTAGATTGTAGCAACGAGTCGATAGAAGAACTCACCCTTGAAGATTCCAAAGCGGTTAACGAGAGCAGATTCTCGTGGGTGATGTAGTCGTACTCTTGCCGATCTCAAGATCACGTAGACGATCCTTCCGGCGCTGCGTTCCGGCAGCGCTTCCGCAGTCGGCCACACGTTTGGTACTCGATGAAGACCTTCCTCTCCCTTGTTCCAGCAGGCAGCGGAGGTTGTAGCACTCTCCTCGTGATTCCGGCAGCACGACGGCGTGGTGTCAAACGTAGAGGGGAGATCTCGCAGGGCTTCGCCTTAAGCCAGAGCGAGTATGGTGGAGCATGAGAGAGGCCTTGGTGATATAGGGTTTAGAGGGCACCAAGGGGAGGGTGTGGCCGGCGGCTAGGGCTTGGGGAAGCCCCAAGTCGCCGAGTTAGAGGGGAAACCCTAGGCGGCGGCTGCACTTGGAGGTGGAGGCGCTAGAGCTAGGGTTTGAGGTGTGTAGGTAGGGGCAGCCCTACCCCTCCTTATATAGGTGGGAGGAGGCCGGTTGGGAGGAGGGAGTCCTCCTCCAACTCCTCCTCCTTGGCCGGCGGGTGGAGGGATGGGACTTCCTCCCCAAGTAGGTTTCCTACTCTTCCTCCACCAAGCAAACTTCAGATTTGACTTTTTCAAATTGGCGTTTGACTTTCAAACTAGGATTTGATTTCTCTCATCATATTGCCCAGCCAAGTGACCTAGTACATGATTCAACCATTCCACATTGTCATGACACATCCATGTACCCTTCCCCCTCCGGAGTGTCAGACCTTTCAGACCCTTCTGGAACATTCCTGGTGAAAACACCGGAATCATTTCCGAACTCCAAAACATGACTTTCCTTATATGAATATTATTCCCCAGACCATTCCGGATCTCCTCGTGATATCCCCGATCCCATCCGAGACTCCGAACAACATTCGGTCTCTTTCTCATCATTCCATAACTACTCAACAACATCGAATCCTTAAGTGTGTCTCCCTACGGTTCGTGAATTATGCGGACATGATCGAGACACTTCTCCGATCAATAACCAATAGAGGAATCTGGAAATTCATATGGCTCCCACATATTTCTATGATTACTTTGCGATCGAATGAACCACTTACATACGATACCAATTTCCCTTTGTCTCACGATAGTTTACTTATCCGAGGTTTTGATCGTCGGTATCTCTGCATACCTAGTTCAACCTCGTTACCGATAAGTACTCTTTTCTCGTTCCTGTGATATGTGATCCCTTGTGAGCCATTCACATGCTTGCAAGCTAATTGGATGACATTCCACCGAGAGGGCCCAGAGTATATCTATCCGTCATATGGATGGACAAATCCCACTCTTGATCCATGTGCCTCAACCCATACTTTCCAAACACTCAATGCCACCTTTATAACCACCCAGTTACGGTGTGGTGTTTGATGTCATCAAAGCATCCTTCCAGTCATGGTGATTAGCATGATCTCATGGTCGAAGGAATTAGGTTACTATATATCAGAAAGCTTATAGCAAATGAACTATTTAAAATGACTTGATCTTTATGCTACGCTTATCTATAGGAGTATGTCCATCACACCATTCTCCTAATGATATGATCTTGTTGTTAACAACATCTCAATGTTCATGATCAGGAAACCATAATCATCTATTAACCAACAAGCTAGTATTATAAAGAGGCTTTACTAGGGACTCTAATTTAGTTTACAAATCACACAAGTATTAATGTTTCCGGTTAATAATATTATAGCATGAATGTAAACATTTATCATAAACACAAAGATATAATAATAACTACATTTATTATTGCCTCTAGGGCATATCTCCAACACCTAATCCTTAGACCATGAGATCATGTCAATCACTAACACCGGAAGAGTTTATTGATAACATCAAACGTCACACTATAACAGGGTGATTATAAAGATGGGTTCAGAACTAATAAAGTCTTATGTTGAGGCCCATGGATCGAGAGTGGAATTTGTTCATCCCGATGACGGATAGATATAGTCTGGGCCCTCTCGGTGATATCACATTGGTTAGCTTGCAAGCAAGTGATTTGATCACTAGGATGTTATATCACGGGAACGAGAAAAGAGTGCATGTAAGTAACAAGATCAAACTAGGTATGGAGATACCGATGATCGAATCTCGGACATGTAATATATCGCGAAACAAATGGATTAAGAAACTAGTGTAAAATGTTCCGACGATCACAAGAAAGTCATCGTTGAATGTGTGGGAGTCAGTATGGGTCTCCAGATCCCGCTTTTGATTATTGATCCGAGAGGGGTCTCAATCATGTCCGCATTATTCGCGAACCATAGGGTGACACACTTAAGAGACACCGACATCCAATTGGAGCAAAAGTTTCATGCTGAAAAGAATAACAAGCGCAGGAATTTATTTCACTAGATACCAAAACAGGTTTTCGGGTGAAATTGCAGCAAGGGGTTATATGTGAATGTTTTTCATTAAATTAATTGACAAAATTCTGAATAAATAAAAGGAGTTCTATTTAATGAGAGTTTGCATTAAATTTGGTGGAAATTTAATAGCAATTTGAGTGGGATTTTGAGTGGAGGGAATTGAAGAGGTATTTGTGAATGGAGTGTCCACCCACATGAATGAAGGAGGGTAGGGGGCAGCCCCATGTCCGGCGGCCACCCCCTTGGGTGCCCCCTCCTCCTATAAAAGGTACCTCTCTCCCTCTCTCTCTCACTCACACCTCCTCGTGAAGGATCTCTCTCCCCCTCTAGAATTTATCCCCCATGGTCTCAAACTAGCAAGATACATGTTCCTGGTGGCTATTCGGCAAGAAAGAGTTGTGCTTCCGCTGCGTCGCTGGAGCGAGGAGGAGGAGGAGGAGGTTGCTCGGTGCCTCATACGTGTGTGCGAGCACGGATGCGCTGCTGATTTGCGGTGCTAGGACTTCCTCTCGATGTTGAGATCGGCAAGAGATCGTCTACATCAACCACGAGTTTAACTCGTTAAGCTTTGTCGGTCTTCAAGGGTATGTTCTCTATGGATATACATCCGCCCGTTGCTTGTATCTAGTAGATAGATCTTGGTACATAGTTGTTCCCATCGTAGGAAATTTTTTGTTTTCTATGCTGCGAACCCTACAGTGGTATCAGAGCTGGATCTATGCGTAGATGCTTTACACGGGTAGTACACATATGAGTATGTGGTCGATGATGATCATGTTGTTGCTTCTTATTTGTAATTTTGGATATTGGTGTCATAGTGGGATGAAGCGTCCCGGACAAGCTTTACATGCCCTCGCACATGAGACCTGTTCCATGCTTGACATGCAACTAGTTTGCATAAGTGGCTAGCGGGTGTTTGTCTCTCCTACTATAGTCAATATCTATTTTGCAACGAGTTGTCAACAATTTGGTTATCCTCATTGTGGTTCATGTTCATAGGTATGAACGGTTCTATCTTCGAAAGCCCTAATCCACGTAAAACTTGCAATGGATAAATTAGAGGCGTCTAGTTCAGATTGTTGTTGGGCTAGTGTTATGATATGGTGATGTTGTAAGTAGAAGTATGAGATGATACTCTTACAACACACATAATGTGTAAAGTTCCATAGACCTTGGCCTTACACATAAAGGTATGATAGTGATCATATCACGATGCACATGATAGAGATCGTCACTTATAAACATGTGATGTTTGATAGCATCTTATATTGCTTGTTTGGCGTTTTATTAGCATAATATGATGATCCCTCAATTAAATATCAAGATAAGAATGTGTTCTTCCTTTAGTATGCACCGATTATGTTTTCGTCGCTCCAAGACATCACGTGATGATAGGGTGTTCTTGGATCCACGACCATATTTCGGGTGTAAGACAGTTACACACGCGAATACTAAGATTCTTACTTGGCGAGCCTAGCATGTACAGACATGGCCTCAAAACACGGACCGAAAGGTTAAGCATGAGTCATATAGTAGATATGATGCCCGTTTGATGCTCGCCTTTGAAGCTACACCGACTCACGTGATGATCGGACTTGGTGTAGTGGATTTGGTTCATGTAATCACCAAAAAGACACGAGGGATGTCGTTTTTGAGTGGGAGTTCATTCGTAATGTGGATTAGTTGAACTCAATCTATCATAAACTTAGTCTAAACTTTACAAATTCTGTTGTAGATGGCACCACCTGCTTTTAATTTCAATGTGTTCATGGAGAAAGAGAAACTTGCAACGATCGGTAGCAACTTTACCGAATGGGCCATGAATTTGAGGATTCTCCTATCTGCTGCACAAAAGAAATATGTGCTAGAAGCGCCGCTAGGCCCCCACCTTTTGAGGATGCCCCTGACGAGGAGAAGAATGTCTATCATACTCGTCAGGAGGACCACAACTTAGTTCATTGCGGCATATTGTATGGGCTAGAGCCAGAACTTCGAAAGCGTTTCGAAAACGGCAACGCATTTGATACAATGGGTGAGTTGAAAATGATTTTCGACACACACGCTGCTGTAGAGAGCTACAATGCTTCAGAAAAGTTCTTTAGCTGCATGATGGAAGAGCACAGCTCCGTTAGTGAGCATGTACTTGAGATGTCGGGTTACGCCGATAAGCTTGTGTCCTTGGGAATATCGATTCCCATTGACTTAGGCATCCATCGTGTTCTGCAGTCTCTGCCACCTAGCTATAAGAGTTTTGTGATGAACTATAATATGCAAGGCATGAAGAAGTCTCTCCCCGAGCTTCTGTCAATGCTTAAAATTGCAGAAGTGGAGATCAAGAAGAACATCAAGTGTTGATGATCAATAAGAACACTGGTTTCAATAAAGACAAGAAAGGGAAACGGAAGGGAAGTAAGGGTGGCAAGCCGGTTGCCGTGCCTGAAAAGAAACCCCGAGTTGGCCCTAAGTCTGATACCGAATGCTACTATTGTAAAGGGACTGGCCACTGGAAGCGCAACTGCCCCAAATATTTGGCAGACAAGAAGGCCGGCAAGGCAAACAAAGGTATAACTGATATACATGTTATTGATGTGTACTTGACTAGTGCTCGCAGTAGCACCTGGGTATTTGATACCGGTTCAGTTGCTAATATTTGTAACTTAAATCAGGGGCTGCGGAACAAGCGACCGCTAGCAAGGGGTGAGGTCAAGATGTGTGTCGGCAATGGATCAAGTGTTGATGTGATCGCCGTCGGAACACTACCTCTCCACTTGCCATCGGGATTAGTAATAAACTTGAATAATTGTTATCTGGTGCCAGCACTAAGCATGAACATTGTATCTGGATCATGTTTGATGTGAAGTGGTTATTCATTTAAATCCGAGAACAATGGTTGTTCTATTTATATGAATGAAATCTTTTCAGGCTTGTTGAACGAGGCTTGTTCTCTTCATGGTCTTCTTCTACACCATGTTGGCGTTAGACTGACCCTCGCCTCCTCTCTCAGCAGTGTACTTAGCCCGAGCCTTCTCCTCAACATCAAGAGACGCTATCAGATTTTCAACCGATATCTCCTGTCTCTTGTGTTTGAGAGTTATGGCGGAGTTCCTCCATGAAGAAGACAACTTTGCAATAATGCGTCCAACCAAAAACTTGTCGGGTAAGATACACTTGAGGATTTCAAGCTCCTTTGCGAAGTACTGTATCTTATGAGCTTGTTCAACTATAGTACAGTTGTTAACCATCCCGTAATCATGAAAGTTCTCTATGATGTACAACTCACTGCCAGCATCTGCTACACCGAACTTAGCGTTCAGTGCCTCCTAGAGCTTTTTTCCATATTTGTTGTGCATGTACACATCAAACAGCTTCTTATCATGAATACTCAAAACGACAAAGACAAGATTGGTTTTCTTGAACTTGTTCTGAACCTCGTCAGATGTAGTTCCTTTAGGTAAACCCTCACTAGCCTCGAATACTTCAGAGCTTGCAGCCACAAAGTGGTCTTATACTGCCACCTCTTAAAATGAACACGGTAAACTTTTTCGGCTTCATAGCATCGACCAAGTGTCCCATGTTTAATTCAGGAAATTGCCTATAGTAAGGTTTTCTGATTGTTGGATTATTAGGCATAATTTCCATGATTAATTCCAGAAAATAAATCATGACAGCAACAACTACAATCATGTGAACCTCCATCATACTAGATGTATTGATTAACATGAACAGTAGCAAAGTATATGCACTAACAGTCATAGTAAAGCAACAGATCTGATGACGTACGGTATACGTACTGATCGGTTGCTGATAAAGTCGTCGTTGGTGCAGCAGCCTATCGAAGAAGTCGGCGTATAGTAGTTCTGGCTTGACGACCGGGAAGAAGCGTCATGATGACGAACTTGAGCAGTCGCGCGGGACGCTTTTTAAAAACCTTATTCGTCCTCTCCCGTACATGATCACAAAGATGAGTGATTCCGGAGACCTGCTCTCTCGACCGCCCGTGCACGCCGGCAAGCGAGATGGAGTAGACTACGGTGGCAACGCAAGCAGAGAGGATGGAAAAAATCTAGATTGGTTTGGTGTTATTTGTTGTGGAAGCCGCAAAGGCGTTTATATAGAGCGACTCGAAAATTCTGTATAGGACACAGTGTGGACCAAGCCCATGTCGTGTACGTTCGGGTCGGTTACAGATAGCCCACAATCCGGAAGCGACCCGAATCCACTAATTGTTGACACGTCTGTCTAACGGCACATATTTTCCTGAGCAACAAAATAAAACTCGGCTCGGCGAGATTTCCGCAACCCGCGGCACCGCGTGCCGTGTCAAGACGAGCGAGCGTGTGAGCAGCGTTGTCGGAGGAGGAGCACGTATAGCTCTCTTATTATCACTCACTTATAAAGTGGTGCAACTCTCCTTCAACTTCTCATTTTTTTTTTCGAAATGGGGTATACACATGTGAGACTAAACTTCTCATGTGAGATTAAACTTTAGCTCCCACCGATCTTGCCACACACATGTAAGCTGCCACATACATAAGTTTTGAGATTTCGAAAAAATCTAAAATCTAATGATTTAGCTCATTATCTCTAACAAATATGTCTTCAAAGTGAATAGGTACCGGTCCAACTGTTTCTCATTCTCAGAATCTTTTTCATCTTCCGTGAACAAAATGGTTCTGTGGACTACGTAGATGCAGGTCAGTAGAGCAATTGTGATTCTCGAAGTTCAAGAAAAAAAGATCAACCATCATCACAGTGTTCAGAACCTGATCCTAGTACCCACCCCTTCTCCCCATCCTAGCAACCGTGTTCCCAGGTTTTCTTTGTTTGAAATATTACTTGTCTGATGGTTTCAAAATTTTCAGTTGATGAAAAGAAATAGCACTTGGTATGCTATATTACTGAAGCATCATTCTCAAGCAAAAACACATCGCATTCAAGATAGGATAGCTGTTTACCGGTCAGTACACATACTCCCTCCGTTTCAAAATATAAGATGTTTTAAATTTGTAAAGAAAATGAATCTAGACTTATTTTAGTATGTAGATTCACTCAACTTTAGGATAAATCTACACATTAAAACAAGTCTAGATTCATTTTTTTCACAAACCTAAAACATCTTATATTTTGAAATGGAAGGAGTACTAGACTAGTATGCGAAAGTTTAGCATCTGCGATGGAATTGTATAAGCATCACTCGTGCAACAAACAGAACAATGCCGGCGAGGAAGAGTCCATTACTTAACTTGGTTGGGGACCGTTAGACATGTATCTTATGTGGGAAACAGTTCTTTCAAGCACTTCATTTCAGTGGCCACATTCTTTTGTAGAATACTTTTTAATGGCCACATGGCATCCGTCTTTTGCCCAAAGGTAGAGAAAAGGATATAGTGAGTACCAAAGTTTGAGAACAGAAGCAGGTGACACTTTGATTGAAAGAATTGTACCATACGCAAGCAAGGTGCAGGTCTAACTCTATGCATGGTGACACTTTGTTTGAGAACAGACTTGTTTGAATATGTTATGAACTTATATATGCTCAGTAGTTGAGTATTTTGCTAGATTTTCATCGAGCCTTCGAGCCGGCTTGCGAGCTTCACCAAGCTGGCTTGTCGAGCCTCGAGCCTGAGTAACCAAGTATAGGCTTGGCTTGTCTGACCTCCGAGCCAAGCCCAAACCGAGCCTTGTCGAGCCCGAGCCCCGAGCTTTGTGTCTGTCAGGAATATGCAACTTGTATTCCTCTGGGGGCCAAAGGAGGCGGGGTTGCAGATCCAGATCGATCAGGAGTTGTCGGGGGCGGGGCGATCGATTGGAGTGGTGCAGAATCTGTCCCGGAGCAGGAGTCCTGGTCCCGTGCAATCTGGAGAAGTCGCCTGAGTACCAAGACGGGATTGGATCTGGACGAGGCCGATTTAGAGAGGAACTGAACGGGCAGCGGCCAATCTGGAGAGAAGACAGCGGCAACCGGCGGCGGCGACGACGGCAAGGCCGTCGACGACAGGGACGGTGGCGGCTGCAGCGACGAAGTTGCCTGTAGGAGGAGGCTAACCTAGCTCTGATACCATGTCAGGAATATGCAACTTGTATTCCTCTGGAGCAAAGGCCACAATATATAATACAGGTACATGTGCAAATATGCAGGAAGCCCCCTAACATATGGAGAAACTATAATATACAAATATATACATCTAACAGTGTCCACCCCTAACTTGGTTGGGGACCGTTAGACATGTATCTTATGTGGGAAACAGTTCTTTCAACAGACGATCAACTTTATTGATAACCGTTTCTCAAGCTTTCATCTCAAAATGACTCCTCAAAATCATCGCAGAGTACGAAACATGAGAAGATCCACTTGATTGGACAGCATATGAATATGTCTTCAAAGTGAATAGATGCGGGTCCAACTGTTTCTCATTCTCAGAATCTTTCATCTTCCATGAACAAAATGGTTCTGTGGAGCACCCAGATGCAGGTCAGTAGAGCAATTGTGATTCTTGGAGTTCTAGAAAAAAAAAAGATCATCGATCATCACAATGTTCAGAACCAATCCTAATACCCACCACCTCTCCCCATCCTAGCAACCGTGTTTCCAGGTTTTCTTTGTTTGGAATATTACCTGTCCTGATGGTTTCAGAATTTCCAGTTGATGAAAAGAATAGCACTTGGTATGTTATATTGCCGAAGCGTCATTTTATATCAAGAAAAAACACATCGTATTTAAGACAGGAGCTGCTTACCGGTCAGCGAACTGTTCGCCCTTCTCGCAAATTCGAAAAATCAAAACCTAGTCTGTATTTTTTTTTGGACATGATAGGTCCCATCTGGACATCACTGATTTCAGTATCAGATGAATTGAGTAACAGAAGTACACATACCAGTATGCGAAAGGCATATTCCAGAACTTGGTCATGACAACATAACCACACAGATTTCCTGACCTCTGAGACATGCTTGTACCAACCATGGAGTTAAGACTACAGATAGTTATGGACCATGATAGCAAAAGTGAACATCCTAAATGCTTCAGGACGACAGGTCCAAATCAGCACAGAAATGAAAACACAACGGGATGCTGATTTAACACGACGACGTCCTCAACTTTGCATCTGAGTTATCTGAAAGCACGTTTGTCGGTAATCATAGCAACTAAGCCCAAAACTTAATAATGCTCTGCAATATCAAGCTCCCAGGCTCCCTACTCAGCAAACAGAGATTGTACGCTTGACCTGATGTCAGAAACTACTCACCATATACCAAAACACCATACTAGAGCTATGCTTGAACGCCTGGAGTATATAGACGTGTTATGCCCTGACCCTCTTTTTGAGCTCAGCAGTAACTGATGGGAATTTCAGAACTAACTGTGCATAACCATCGGTGAACATGGCCTCCTTGAAATTTTCCTCCACCGCAAAGAAGTCAATACACTTGTTCTTCAACTCGCGACAGTTGTAGGTTTCGGCACAAGCTAAGATAGTTGCAACAGTATCTACCGACACTTTATCCCATAGCTTCCGGGCACAAATAAACTTCAGTCGGTCAAGTGCATAACGATCAGCCGCAGCGAGTAAATTCTGAAGCATCTCGATGGAAGAGTCCTCAGGCACGTCTTCTGCAGGCAATTCATCCATGTATATGAAACGAAGCATAGCTTTGAATGTTGCAGGTGTGATGTCGTGCAACGTGATGGATGACATTGTAGCCTCGGCCATGGAACCGAACAGCTCTGCTCTGAAGACCGGTGAGCGGGCAGCAAGCACTACTCTGTGAGCAGGGAATTCCTCATCGTCAACGATGAATGACACATCTGTCCCGTCAGTATGATCTAGCAGGCGGCCAAGGTGGGTACCAATGTCTGAAGGCGGGACCGGAATAGCACTGTCATCCATAACCATGATAGTGCACGAGAATGTGACATGTCCCTCTGTTAACAAAATTTTCTCCACATCAGTGAGCTTCATGAACTGATGCCATCCCCATGTGTCCTCATTGATTTCAAAGGTTTCACATATCGTTCGTATGCACGATGTGGATAGTTTGCCGTCCCCACCCATCATGAGCACCTCGAACTGGGCCCTGACGCTTCTGGATTCGCTAACGTGCACGAGGAAGATGGAGATAAACTCGCCCTTGTCAGCTACCCTCTCACCACGCGGGAAGCACTCAATCCTCCAGCGGTGTCCCCCGGAGATGACATCGGAGAGGACAGCCTTGCCGATGGGAAGCTGCTTGATTTGCTTGTAGTCCATTCTGAACCGGACACACGAGCCTACAGTCGTGGTCCGCGCCTCCGGCTCTGCCATCTTGGCTCGCTTGCACACTGAACAAGTTTTAAGCAAATGTAAGAACAAATTGCCGCGAATAAATTTGACCTAAGCAGAAGAAATTACAACAGAATTTACTCAATCCGGCGAATCGAACAAGAGCACAAGAGGGCACTCACTGGATCGCCAGCTGCCAGAGGTGGCGGCGGTTAGCCTGAAGGTGGTGGCGATTAGTGCTGAGAATCCGCTGGAACCTCCTCCGACCTCCCCGCACCCGTCCCGGAACCTCCGCCTTACGCCGTGTGTCCGCCTCCTCAGCCCCCGCGCTGCTCGTCGCCTGCAATCGTGGCCGCCGTCTCTCGCAGGAAACCCTTGAACTCGGAACTGTTATTTGTGGGCTTCCGACTCGGGAGGTGCATGTATGGGCCACACCTAAGGAATACATGGGCTCATCCCATTTTACTCTAAAAAAAAGAGTACTCCCAGGTTGTTCTAAAAAAAACATACTCCCAAGACCCAAGCATAAAAGTACTCCCAAGAGTAGCGGTTGACCTAATCTAACCTAGTGTTTGGCGATCTCGAAAGCAATCCGTATCCGACAAGTTTTCCAGTCCCGATCCGCCGTGCGATATGTTCCGTTTCCGTTCGGGTTGAACACAGGTTGTCTCACACAACTGCCCAACCTTGGCGATCAGGGCTTGAGTTCTCGCTAACGGTAAACAGGTTTTCGTGGAGGAGTGATGGCGGATTGATCATCTAGAGTGAAGAAGGACGAAGCAGCGGTGGAGGATCTCCTCCGAAAGCTTCACTTGAGCAATATGGAGAAGGACGGAGAGTTCCTAGCAACGGAAGAAAGGGGCAATATGCCGGAGGTTAAGTGGATGGAGGTCACAAAATTGTTGATGATCAAGGGCCTTAGTAATGAATATTTGAAGAGGACAATGCTCGCAACATGGAATACTGCTAAAGAGGTCAATTTTGAGGCTGATCGAGAAGAATCTGTTTGTGATACATGCCTTCTGTCTAGGTGATTGGAAGTACATAATGGAGGAAGGCCCTTGATTGTTTCATGATTTTGTGTTAATGTTGGAGAAGTTTGATGCGTCGATGGCCACTTCACTAGTGATTCCGAACAAAGTCCATGTCTGAGTTCAGATTCGTAGGATCCCCCACATATACCGTACTGAACTTATTGAGCGACAATTACCTCGAAGGTTGGAGAGGTTGAAAAAGTCGAAGTGAATGTGGTTTCATCGGGGAACGGAGAGTTTCACAGGGCTTGAGTCGAGGGGTGTGCGACCTTGTTCATGCAAGTGAAATTTGAGAAGAACCCAAAGTTTCATGATTACTTTGTACTAATGGGGAATGTGGCGTTAGAGTGTGGAATGGGAGAGTTAACACTGGAGGAATTGCATTTCAGCGACTAGATGTTGGCGTTAATGGACACTTGGCACTCAGAAAGTCCTAGGGTGCGCAATGGATTCATAAGGTATCGCAAGAGTTTTAGCAGTGGTAGAGGTGCATACGAAAGTGGAGGTCACTCGGCTGGCCGGTCTAGAGGTCTTCCGCTGGATGAGGTCATTTTGGCACGGGTGGGCTGGAGAACAACAACGACAATAAACTGTTGGATACAACAAGTATCTCTGTGAAGCCTATTGTTGAGGAAGATGTCGGTGACAAGGTGAAGGAAAAGGCACAAAAGTAGTTGCTCCTTCAAGCACCGCTAGCGATAAGTGTGTCAGCTACGTGTGTACCCCCACCAACCCTTGTGCACTATCCCGGTATCCCCAAAGGATAAGAATAAATAGAAGAAGCATGCTACAGCTGGAGAAAACATAACAAGCCAACGATGAATATAGCAAGATCCGTCTTGGGGCCCCGCTAGCAGTAATTAGTTGTGACAGCTGGAATCGTCATGGTGTGGGCATTGCTGTGAATGTGAAGGAGCTTCACGACCTAGCAAGGAAGTATGCCTCTGTTGTACCATCTATATTGGAGACTCAAGTACACAAAGTACATGTTGAAGGTCTTAGTCGTACTTTAGGCTATGACAAGGCATTTGTAGTGAGCATCTCGGGTCATAAAGGAGGAATTGCAATTTTCCAGAATAATGAAATCCATTGCTCAAGCAATGCCCACTTTTTCCCATGTCATGGCTTCCGAGAGGGCTATGCCATCATATAAATGGTCTTCTTCAGAATTTTTGGTGGGGAAGTAAGGAGGGGAGCGAAGAACTTGTTGGATGGTGTGGAATGAGATGACTAAACCGAAGTATATGGGAGGTCGGTGATATTGAACTCTTCAACTTAGCATTCCTCGCCGGCAAGCTTGGAGAATTATATAGGAACCGAATTCTTTAAGTGTGTATTCTCAAGGCAGTGTACTTTCTGAATGGAAAAAAATTCGAGGCTAATTCGGGTGCATCACCCACGTGAGTGTGGCGAGATATTGTTGATGGGATGGATGTACTCAAGCAGGGTTTGATCTAAAGGATTGGAACCAGAGAGGAGAAAAATATTTTGAACACTAACAGGCTACCTAGCGTTGGCCTTCTTCGACCGATAGCCTGCACTATGCATGGTAACCCACACTACATGATGGTGCAACAACGTAGGCCTGTGACGGAGGGCGCATGCTGAGTAGTCCAGGAGAGCCGGTGTGAGGGCGCATGCCCGGTATCCAGGAGCCGGAGTAGGCGGGTGGGGCGCCGATCAGAGAGGGGGCCGCCCAGGGCATAGACCAGGCCTGCACAAGGCCGGTCCATGGGTCATGTCGAGGGCGCCAGGTGGGCGACGCTGTAGGTGAGCCGGAGGGGGTGCACCGCTTGGAGGAGCGGGGGCCGATGGCGCTGAAGGTCGTGGAGGCCGGTAGATCGGCATGTTGCCACGGTAGTTGCGGTTGGGGCGCCAGCCTGGAGGTGGTTGCACCGTGGTCGGAGGAGGTGGTGCTGGTGGAGCAGGAGCGGGCGGACGCGGGATGGCCACAAAAACTTGAGGGCGAGTCTCCTTGTTGGTGATGGCGCGATCGGCCCATTGTAGCATGGAGCGAACCTCGGCGAAGGAGGGACACGGCCGCATCATGGGGATGAAGGAGGCTTGCTTCTCGAAACGTTCACTGAGCCTGACGAGGAGGACGTTGATGAGTTGACGATCGTCAATGGGGTCGCCGAGTTCGCGGAGCTCGTCGGCTAGGGACTTGAGCCGCTGGCAATAAACCCCCACTAGGGAGTTGCTTGGACGGTGTTGCGGAGCTCAGTGTGGAGGGTGTTGACGCGAGCATCAACGTTGTCTTAAAAAAGTTGACGAAGAGCCGCCCAGAGCACGGCAGAGTTGGAGGCGTCATAGAAGACGAGATTGAAGATATCTGTGGACACCTGTTATTATATCCATTGGATGATGGCGAAGCCGTACTTCACCCAATGAGGATTCGATGGCTGGTGTACCGAGTTGGCGTCGACGTGGCCGAGTAGATTGCATCGACCTAGATGAATTTCAAAGAGGTGGTGCCAATGGTAGTAGTTGTGCTTGGGAAGATCTAAAGTGACCGGGATAAAGGGACTAACATGTGAAATTGTATCGGCATATTGGATGGTGGGTGGTGACATGGTTATACCCTGCGGGTACACGACCTCAGCATACCTGGTCCAGCCCAAGAAAGGCCCACGACAAATATGCGCCAGCCCATGAAGATTTTCTGGTGGCCAGGGCCCATGACGCCTTCGGATTCTTGGAGAGCAAGACTAGAGTAGATAGAAATTTCAAAGGGGTAAACCCTAAAACCTGTAACCGACTCGATCTGTGCCTGGGACCTGCCTATCTCTATATAAAGAGCAGGAGGGCATGACGAGGGGGTCTCTTACAATCTCTCGCACACCACCGCATACACACCTCCATGCCAGATTGCATCTGTGCACCCCTGTAACTTTCGGTTCCGCCGTAATCAAGAGCAGACAAGCAGGAGTAGGATTTTCCCTCCGGGGGCCTGAACCTGGGTAAACTTCGTGTCCCCGTGTTGCTTTTTTTGCTAACCGTTCCGCGATCTCCAGGATCCCCATCTTCTCCAAAACCCAAGTCCATAACAATGGGCATTGACGAGATTAATCCTCGTCAATTGGCGCCGTCTGTGGGAACTAGGGACGCTGATTGTGCGATCGTGATGGTTCCAACCCGAGCGATCTACAACTCCGCGGCGACGGAGAGTCATCTCCTCTTCGGTGCCTTCGACTTCACCGCCCACTCACCGGCCACCATGAAGGACTTCGAGCCCGTTGGCGATGGACTCGAGATCCTGTTCGGGAGCTTCTGCTTCCAGGTGGGGAAAACTGGCACCCTCCGCCTCCTAGAGCGGGTACCCCTGCCATCGATCAGGCCTGCTTCGTGGGCTCCGCACCCCGTTCTACGCACATCGCCATCAACAGATGAGTCCTATGACAGCAGCAGCTGCAACTCAGATCTGTGTGAGCCACCATCGGAGGAATGGACCTACGGTTTTGGATCCGAAAGCTGCGGCAGCAGCGATCCAATCTACGAGCACTACCAATGCGCCGTAGTCATCCAGAGCGACGCGGAACATCACACACCCAATCCGCCACCTAACCCGTAGGGTAGGAACGGCGAAAATAGAAGAAGCCAGTCCCCCCTCCCAACAGGGACGACACCGATCGGGTCATCCACCTCAGCAAGGAGGGATGGGCTCAAGCACGCGAAGCCGTGGCAGGCAACAAGATCATGCCCGTGGGTGCCTCACGGGACCTGCTGATGGCATACCACATGCTCCTAATCGAGGAGCACAAGAAGCAAGTCAAGATGCAGGAGGTGCTTGACAAACGCAAGCAAGAAGCCTCGGAGTCCAGTGCGCGACGAGCTGCGCTCTCCGCCATGGGCATTGGCTCCAGCTCGCATGGCAACCATGGCAACAAGCACCGTTCTCGGACGGAGAACATGGACCCCAAGGAGCGTCGTGAAGTGACCCGGGCCCTCAACGCGTCCTTCATGGAGATGGATGCCGACGGCAACGTCATCCCGAAAACGCTGCAAGCTGCGATCATGGCAACCACCGCGTACCTCGCGTCCCACCCACCTCCGGAGGGGGACCCGAAAAGGGCCATGCACAAGTCCGCACTTATCGGACTCGGACTCGTTGGAGCTGCGCTCCACGGAGAATCTCCTGCGGAGCCAAAGAAGAAGGCTACAGTCAAGTTCAACCGTAGCCCCACACCTTCATCCGAAGATGAAGAGCACGACCTTCCTCGAAGGATACGGATGTCGCCTGGGTGAATAGGCGATTAAAACTTTTCCTAGAGTGGCTCAACAAAGGCGGAATAAAACTAGTGTTTACTTTGTTAAGCACAACCTAGAACAACTAAGGTTCACCTATGTGCACCAAAAACTTATGCTAAGCAATATAAGCAACAAAGTGATAGTATATATTACTTCAAGCACGAATACTTCAAGCACGAAGGCTATCACAATGTAAAGTGCATAAGTAAAGAGCTCGGGTATAGAGATAACCCAAGAGGGACAAGCTCCAATGAGTCACACGAACCAAATCCTCCGAGGATAACTAAACCGATGCACCAAATGCAAATGGCAAGAACACCACAAAGGTGCTCAAATCCCTCTCTCCCAAATTCCACCAAAGCTACAAAAGCTTATGGGGGAATAAGAGAGGAAGAACAATGGAGGAATTCCACAAAAGACTCCAAGATCTAGATCCCAATATGTTCCCCTCACTTAGAGGAGAGATTGATTGGTGGGATTGTAGATCTAGATCTCCTCTTTCAAATCCCTCAAGAATATACAAGAATCATTGGAGGGATTGAGAGAAAGCAAGCTCAATAAGGTCAACAATGGAGGGTAAACTTGCAAGAATGGTTGAGGATCCATTGGGGAAGAAGGCCCCTTAAATAGGTCCCCCCAAAATCCAACCATTGAAGCCCAAAAACGCGAATCCCGGTACTACCGGACTTTTTCCCGGTACTACCGGACATTCCCTGGGGATCCTAGGACGACAAACGCACCTTATTCAGTACCAACCGGTACTAAGGGGCGGTACTACCGGACCTCCGGTACTACCGGACCCTGGTCCGGTACTACCGGTCACCCTTGAACGAAAACTGCCATAACTTTTGCATCCGGACTCCGATTTTGATGATCTTGGGCTCGTTTCGAAGAGGACAACAAGCTCTAAAAGATAATGCAAAGAAACATCATAGTACAGCAAGGGAGGATAGATCCAAATGACGAAAGGTTTAACCTCTCTCAAAAAGATGAACCGATAAAACCTTCAACATCAAAAACGTAACAGAAAATGCATATGAAATCCGTTTTCGATGAACTAGAGCTTGTCATGGAGATTAACACAAGCTCTAAATCCTCACATGAGTAAGAACCAAATAATGTAAGGTTTTACCTATCTCTAAAATACAAACCGGTAAAACCTCCAAGATCAAAATGCAATAAGATATAAAAGGGAAATCCGATTTTGATGAACAAGAGCTTGTTATGAACATTACAACAAGCTCTATATCCTCACATGGACAAGACCAAATAACAACCAAATACGATGATGCAAGTATGCAAAGGTTTGAGCTCTCTCCGAACGATGTGACCGAGTTACTCATTCGAGATCCCCTCTTGATAGTACGGTTATCTATCCTAAACCCGGTCTCTCACACACAACATGAGACTGGCAAAAGGGAAAACCTATCAAGATTATACCTTTGCCTTGAGCATTCCACTTGAGATCGATGTAGACGAACTTGACCTTCTCAAGATGGAACACCTTTCTTGATTCCTCATCATCGATCCATGATCACCGAGGATGACAAGCATCAAACATGAGATGTTCTAGAGATGGCGCATATTGAGCTTGCACAACACATCTTCTCCTCATATCATCGAACTTGAAGCCAACACATGCTCCAAGCGAGGCCAATGGACAAATCCTACAAGTGCAACTTAATACACACATTAGTCCATAAAGATTGTCATTAATTACCAAAACCACACATGGGGGCCCATATGTTCTTTCAATCTCCCCCATTTTGGTAATTGATGACAATCCCTTTAAGAGGGTTTATATAAGGAATTTTAACGAATAAAATGGTAACACCAATATCAAATACTACATAAGTATGTGATATTCGTACCACCACCATATATAGAGCAAACTCCCCCACAATCTATGCATGTGTGATGAACTTGAATTTCATTGCATATATTGCCAATCATTATCATTGGTGGAGTTTCCACTATATACCACATGCTAAGCAACAACAACGATGCAAGAGCATGAAAGGAAAATGCTTAAGAACAAACTCAAAGCATAAACTCTTTCCCTTAAACCCTCTAAAACTTCTCCCCCATTGGCATCGATTGCCGAAATGGGTGACAAGTTCTAGAAGGCCAATATAGTGATAAATCCTCCAAAGGTGTGCATTCACACATATCCAATGATGAATATTTGGGAGGAAGTAGAACTATATCGAGGACCCAAAGATTGCCAAAAGAAATAAAATAAAACGACGCATCACAAATGACGCAAGCAATCACAAGATCCGACAAATCAATTGAAAACAACAAATGAGTCCAAAAGGAAACAACAAGATATTATGATATGAGCAAAAGAGTGTTTTAAATAACAAATAGAGAAGCTCCCCAAGATTTGTGCACAATTCAAAATAAATGCATTAGAATGCATATTGCACAAATATGGAATCCTCGCTCCCCCATAATCATTTAAGACACAACAAATGAAAAAAGAAGACAAATGAGCATTATTAACTGAATGGGATGAGCTCCCCAAAGATAATGCACCAATTATGATAATTGCATTTGGGAACAAGGTGCATAATCATGGAATCCTCACTCATCCAATTTCATTTAACAATACAAGGCATGAGAGAACAGATATGAGTGCCAAAATGTGCAAACAAGAGGAACAAGCACTCATAGGCAATTAAATTTGGAGGCCACCGAAGAATCAAAAGGAATAGAAAGGTGGTCTCCAAGGATTAAAAATCAACTAAAATTATCTTCTCATATGTGTATATGTCTCTAAGTGGAAAATATCACAAAGAAATATTCCAAAAAAGAAATATGCACACATAAAGAAGATTATACAAGAAAGCACATGAAAGGCAAAAATGAAGTCATAACATATATCAATAAGATTTTTTGCTTCAAAGCATGGCCAAAGGCTCACATATGTCTTATTGTACATTAATGAACTTCAAACACCAACACACTACATATATTACAACTTTCACCAAGGGAAGAGGAGAAAGTTGGAATATATGGAGAAAGGCAACAAGTATCACAAGAAAAATTTAACTACAAAATCTCACTATTGCACATGAGAGAAGTTGTGGAAAAGATAGGCAATAAAATTGCTAGATTTACCTATTTGGGATTGGAGGATCATATGCATGATTTTTTATAGTCCCAAATATATATACTCATCTCAACTTATACACATATACAATAGAGAGTTCTCTTAATACCATGGTTAGAGATACAACAATTACAAATACATGAATTCATGCTAGAAGGCAACCGACAAACAGTTGGAATCAAGATATATGAGCATGACAAAGAGATACTTGTTACCGAGATATAAATGGTAGGATGTAGAGGATATGAAATCAATGAACATCCTATAGCATGCCTCCAATTTTCATTAACGCACCACTTCTTCAAGATTGAGAGACAAACATCCAATATATCTCCAATGTATCTAAAACACATTTAAGTACAAAATGGTCTCCAAACTTATTGGGACCAAAGTAGTTAGTGCAACTACAATACATAGGAGATAACTCCACATAACTATGTGCATATTGATATGAAATTGAATTTCATGCACAACTTAGCCGATGGGATTTGGTGGAGTTTCGCCTATATATTGGATCAAAGAAAGCAAGCATGCTATAATATAGATATGTAGTAAATATGCATACACAAGGCTTTCAAGAACCAAAAATGAGATACAATTTGAACAAAAACACCAAGTAAACCGAGATGGCACACACAAGAGTGTGACAAGACAAGTGGTGTCTAAATTGTATCAAAGAACCAATTTAACACATGAAAGCTCACAAGTTCAACAAATGAACTAGGCTAAGGCCAAAAGAGCAAAAATAGATAGAAATAAAAATGCTTAAGGATTTATCTCATTATTAAATGGTCAAATCAAGAAACAAGGTACGAGACAAAACCAACTCCCAAAAAGAGCAAGGTTCCAACAAGAAACCAAACTCCCCAAACTTTTCATGATGGCACAAAGTACCAAAATGAAAAGATTGAGCATCCAAGCACATAAAACTCGATATGGATCAAACAAAGAAGCATAAAAGGATTGTTCTAGATAATATAGGAGAGCTCACCCATAAGTAGTACATTATATAGAATTTTGCTTTTAAATGCAAAATGCACACAAATGAGATCATCACTACTACCTACATTAAATAAAACACAAGAGGATATCAATAAAAATAAAGGGATCCAAAAGTAGCAAGGAATACATGGGAGCACACAAAACATTTACTTGGCCAAAGATATGACAATATTAAGCAAAGGCCAAAGTGAATATGATCAATAAAGTCTACCGTAGATTTTGTACTAATTGTCCAAGGACAAGAAGAATTGAGAATAATCTTCCCTAGGTAGTTCATACGGATATCCAAGATCGTATTCACACAAAGAAGCATGTAACAAAGTATACAGATTAAGTTTGATGCTTCGAAAGAGATTCTTGGTAGCTTCCAATAGTCACACAATCATAGTGATTAGAGTGACTTGAAGTAAATGGTTTCCATGAGAATATAGAGATCTAAATATGAGGAAACACATACCAAGAAACACTCTCATATACAAGATCCAAAATATGATCAACAACAACATTCAAGCAAATTGGAACTTGTATGAGCAAATGTGTCACATAGTTGCTAGATAATTATCAATATCAATTCTAAGTGACACAACCTCGAATATTCACATTTTCTAGGATTGTAATATGCACTAAGCATATGACTCCCCCATAATGTGATACTACCATAAAACCAACACGAGGCAAAATGATACAAATAGAGATAATTAATAGACATTATAAAATTAAGTTTCTCATGAGACTTATACCACATAGAGACTAGACAATAATCCAATATAAATACTAGGTGGTATTCCTTATGTACACACAATTTTTAGGATTGTTGAATACCTAAGCATAACACTCCCCCAAAATGGGATAATCCATTAATCTATCAAACGAGCCAAATAAGATACCAAATATAACCAAGTAAGGCTCAAACACAAGAAACACACATACATGGTGTTCCACCTAATTATACACAAATATGCTTGATACCTCAAGATAGTTAAGTGGAAAGCACAACATGTACAAAAGCATGGAAGATACAAAACCAACACATGCACAAGGGGGCGAGTAACTTTCAATGAAATGAGTTAAGCATATGTTACCGCAAGGAGGAACATTGGAAATATAATAATAATAGGATCAATATAAACCACATGAATTGGCTTGACAAATATAATAATGAAGATCCCTTAATTCTTCATGATGTAGCCAAGTCTCCAATGCCCTCCAAAACACACCTATTGATCAAGTTTTGGCTTGTTGGTCCCCAACCAAGTTGGGTCCTAAGAAGTTAGTCACAATAGGCTTGGCAACCCAAATGGATCTTTTCTTGACACCACATTGGGCACCAACAAATTTGGCAAACACATTGCCAACCTCATCCTTCCAAAGAGAATAAGCATCATCAATAATGATAGGGTTGGATGAGGAGATACCGAGAGTGCATGAGGAAGAAATATGCCCCTTCTCACGGCATATGTAGCAAGTTCTACTCTTGCCATCTTTATTCTTAGGAGAAGCCACAACTCGAGGAAGAGCTCGAGTAGTCCTCTTAGGAAGAGGCCCATTAATGACTTGAGGTGGAGCTTGAGGCCGCTTCCCTTGTTGCTTCACACTAAGAGGCTTGTTCTTCAATGGGCAAGATCTAACATGGTGCCCTTCTTCCTTGCACTTGAAGCAAACAATGTTGGCCGGATTCTTGACTTGATCTTGGACATTCTTCTTGTTGTCCTTGTTCTTCAACTTGATAGTGTACTTGTTCTTGACATTGGACTTGAATCCAAGACCACTCTTGTCATTGGGGGATTTTTGCACACTCAAGATTTTGTTGAGTGTGACCTTCCCTTGATTACCCTTTTTCAAGTCATTCTTCAGAGAAGTGACTTGAGCCTTGAGCTCTTTGATTTCCTCTACATGGTTAGTTTCAACAAAAGTACTAGAGGAAGTAGGTGCTACATTGTTAGAGCAACAAGGCACGGAATGTAATTCATCACGAGATATAACATGGTTGTGAGAGGATGAATTACAAGGACTAGCACATGGAAATATAACATTTGGAGTAGATGTAGTGCTAATGTCCACATGAGGCCCACTAAATGTTACCTTTGACACGATGGCCTCATGAGCTAACTTTAGCCTACCATGGGAGACTAGAAGATCCTCATGCGAGCTCGAGAGCTTATCATGACTTTCTTCTAATTTCCCATAGTTGCTAGTTAGCAAAGCAAGTTGAGCCTTTAGCTCAACATTCTCCTTCAAAATAGATGCTTAACAAGAAATAGAGTTAGTAGCGCAAGCATCATTATTATTAGCAAGAGGTGAGGGCAACTTGTCAAGCTCTTTTAAATATGAAGCTTTAAGTTGCTCATGTGACTCGATGAGTTTGATGAGCTCCCTCTTAACGACCCGAGAGCCATTTTCGAGGTGCTTAAAATCCTCAACAAGTTTAGCATAAGAAACTTCAAGTTCATCATTTTTAATCTTGAAGGAGTTAGCCACCGCAAGTTCTCTATCATGGTATTCCTTTACTCTAGATAATTCTAGAGTAAAAGTCTCCTCAAGAGATTCTTTGGTGGTTTGTTCTTCTTCAAGGGAGTCCTTTAGTTGTGCAACTTCATTAGCATACTCACGCTCAAGTGCAAACTTTTCATCAATTAAGTTTTCTTGCTCCTCAATAATATCATTGCCTTTTATGGCACAATTCAAGATTTCAAGAAAGTTGGAGGATGCAATTTTATTTTTGAAGAGAGCACTATAGACAACCTCTCGCATTTTCTTAATAGAGGTAATATCATACTTACTTCTATAATCATCATTATCATTCTCAACCTCATCATCATCATGAGATACAATGGGATTCAAAGAGGTTACCTTTGTTCCCTTAGCCATAAGGCACATGTGAGAACCGGAGGAAGGTGATGATGAGATTGCACTTGTAGCTCTCTTCAAGACCTTGTCTTGTCCCATAGAATCTTCATTTTCCTCTACATGGTTAGCAACACAAGCACTAGAGGAAATGGAAGCATTTTTATCGTGGCAACAAGAAAACACAAGCATATCATCATGAGATTTATTCAAGTCATTTCTACATGATATGCAAGGACTATTAACACAAGCATGTAAGGAGTTTTGAGTGCTAGAAGTGTTAAGGTCCAAAGATAGATCATTGCAACTAGATAGGGATGAAGGATTACAAGTAGTAATATCACTATCCATATTGCAATTTCTATCACCACTCACCATATCATTACCTTGTGAAAAATCACATGTTGGTGAAGTGGTAGACGATGAGAACTCATCTCGACCGGAAGTGGAAGCAACACAATCATCCTTAATAATGTTGGACTTGCTATATTTATCTTGAAGCTTGGTCCATATCTCACGAGCGCTTGAATAAGGCATGATAGAAGAAAGAACTACATTGCTCACAACATGCAAAAGAATTTTAGTAGCTAGAGCATCTATATGAGAGTTCAACTTCTCCTCTAAAGATTCGTTTTGGGTATCCATAGGAGAAGAGAGACCCACATATAGATATCCCTCGATAATTGGGTGAATTTCTCGAAATAAATTAAGCATGCGAATTTTCCAAACATCATAATTTGTGCCATCGAATGTGAGCGTGTCCTTGTGCACTAATACCCTAGCCGACATTTTTACTCTCAAGGCGGTGAAGCCTAAAATGAGAGACCGGGCTCTGATACCAATTGAAAGGATACAGATGTCGCCTAGAGGGGGGGGTGAATAGGCGATTAAAACTTTTCCTAGAGTGGCTCAACAAAGGCGGAATAAAACTAGTGTTTACTTTGTTAAGCACAACCTAGAACAACTAAGGTTCACCTATGTGCACCAACAACTTATGCTAAGCAATATAAGCAACAAAGTGATAGTATATATTACTTCAAGCACGAATACTTCAAGCACGAAGGCTATCACAATGTAAAGTGCATAAGTAAAGAGCTCGGGTATAGAGATAACCGAGGCACGCGGGGACACCGAAAATTTACCGAGTTCCTCCCAACATGGAGTATGTCTCGTTTGGAGAGGGGGTGGTATCAAACCACCAACGCCACAAAAGGCCTCCCTTATTCTCCAGTGAATCTCACCCCAACGGGATCGATCCACGCTTCCACTATCGGTGCACTTGTCGGTGGCAACCAGAACCTCTCACAAGGTTGGGGCACTTCTCCAGAACTTAATTGGAGGCTCCCAACAAATGCCACAAAAGGCCACAATGCCACCAAGGCCACAAAACCGTCTAGGGTTCCAAGAACCAAAGAGGGACAAGCTCCAATGAGTCACACGAACCAAATCCTCCGAGGATAACTCAAACCGATGCACCAAATGCAAATGGCAAGAACACCACAAAGGTGCTCAAATCCCTCTCTCCCAAATTCCACCAAAGCTACAAAAGCTTATGGGGGAATACGAGAGGAAGAACAATGGAGGAATTCCACAAAAGACTCCAAGATCTAGATCCCAATATGTTCCCCTCACTTAGAGGAGAGATTGATTGGTGGGATTGTAGATCTAGATCTCCTATTTCAAATCCCTCAAGAATATACAAGAATCATTGGAGGGATTGAGAGAAAGCAAGCTCAAGAAGGTCAACAATGGAGGGGAAAACTTGCAAGAATGGTTGAGGATCCATTGGGGAAGAAGGCCCCTTAAATAGGTCCCCCCAAAATCCAACCGTTGAAGCCCAAAAACGCGAATTCCGGTACTACCGGACTTTTTCCCGGTACTACCGGACATTCCCTGGGGATCCCAGGACGACAAACGCACCTTATTCAGTACCAACCGGTACTAAGGGGCGGTACTACCGGACCCTGGTCCGGTACTACCGGTCACCCCTGAACGAAAACTGCCATAACTTTTGCATCCGGACTCCGATTTTGATGATCTTGGGCTCGTTTCGAAGAGGACAACAAGCTCTAAAAGATAATGCAAAGAAACATCATAGTACATCAAGGGAGGGTAGATCAAAATGACGAAAGGTTTAAGCTCTCTCAAAAAGATGAACCGATAAAACCTCCAACATAAAAAACGTAACAGAAAATGCATATGAAATCCGTTTTCAATGAACTAGAGCTTGTCATGGAGATTAACACAAGCTCTAAATCCTCACATGAGTAAGAACCAAATAATGTAAGGTTTTACCTATCTCTAAAATACAAACCGGTAAAACCTCCAAGATCAAAATGCAATAAGATATAAAAGGGAAATCCGATTTTGATGAACAAGAGCTTGTTATGAACATTACAACAAGCTCTATATCCTCACATGGACAAGACCAAATAACAACCAAATACGATGATGCAAGTATGCAAAGGTTTGAGCTCTCTCCGAACGATGTGACCGAGTTACTCATTCGAGATACCCTCTTGATAGTACGGTTATCTATCCTAAACCCGGTCTCCCACACACAACATGAGACCGGCAAAAGGGAAAACCTATCAAGATTATACCTTTGCCTTGAGCATTCCACTTGAGCTCGATGTAGACGAACTTGACCTTCTCAAGATGGAACACCTTTCTTGATTCCTCATCATCGATCCATGATCACCGAGGATGATAAGCATCAAACATGAGATGTTCTAGAGATGGCGCATATTGAGCTTGCACAACACATCTTCTCCTCATATCATCAAACTTGAAGCCAACACATGCTCCAAGTGAGGCCAATGGACAAATCCTACAAGTGCAACTTAATACACACATTAGTCCATAAAGATTGTCATTAATTACCAAAACCACACATGGGGGCCCATATGTTCTTTCAGGCGTCATCACGGTCCACGGGAGCTTCACCCGATCGGACCACTGCGATAGGAACTTCAACATAATCTCCCAGTCATTTGGCATGCAGGAGGAGCTCATAAGGCTCCGCGAGGTGACTGACAACGGGGCACCCCCAGTCGCAAGACAGAACGCACCAGACATGTCCTTCGACTCCACCGTCAACACAAAGAAGGTGAAAGTCCACCCGACGGACGCCTCCAAGACGGCGCTGATCGCCAACGATCTCAGCCCCGCATAGGAAAGCGCGCTCGCCGAATTCCTCCATGAGCGCTGGGAAATCTTCGCCTGGTGTCCTGCGGACATGCCAGGAGTTCCCAAGGAATTCGGCAAGCACACACTCAACGTCTTTCCAGACACCAAGCTCGTCAAACAGTCCATCCGACGACTGTCCGAACCTCGGGCCGAAGCCATAGGAGTAGAAGTCAACAGACTACTCGATGCAAACTTCATCAGGGAGATCAAGGAGAGCGAGTGGCTCGCCAACACCGTGATGGTCCCCAAAAAGGACACGGACATCCTGCGGATGTGCGTGGACTTCACATCACTGAACAAGCACTGCTTGAATGATCATTTCCCTCTCCCTTGGATCGATCAGATAATCGATTCGACTGCAGGATGCGAGAAGCTCTCCTTCCTTGACGCCTACTCAGGCTACAACCAGATTCGACTGAAGGTCGAAGATCAAGAAAAAGCGGCGTTCATTACGCCGTTCGGAGTGTTCTGCTACAACACAATGTCTTTCAGGCTGAAGAACGCAGGTGCTACGTACCAGCGGTGCATGCAGGCATGCCTGAAGGACCAGATCGGCCGCAATATCCATGTCTATGTCGACGACATAGTCATCAAAACAAGGGAGGCGAAGACGCTCATCGACGATCTCCGCGAGACGTTTGATAATCTTGACTGCTACAAGATCAAGCTCAACCCTGAAAAGTGCGCCTTCGGCGTCCAATCTGGCCAGCTGCTCGGCTACTTCATATCCCAGCGAGGGATCGAGGCGAACCCAAAGAAAATCCGGGCCATAATGGCCATGGAAAAACCGAAGAACCTCAAGGGCGTCCAACAGCTTGCTGGGCGAATCGCGGCATTGAGCAGGTTCATCAGCCGCATGGGCGAAAAGGCTCTGCCGTTCTACCAGCTGCTACGCAAAGTAGACAAATTCGAGTGGACGCCTGAGGCGGACGACGCATTCGAAGATCTAAAGCGGCTGCTCTCTACCTTGCCGGTCTTGGTCACGCCAAAGGAGCGTGAGCCTTAACTGCTGTACATAGAAGCCACACACCAGGTGGTAAGCACCGTACTGGTGGTCGATCGACCCGAAGAAGGCAAGACCCATGGGGTCCAACGCCCAATCTACTACCTCAGTGAGGTATTGACACCGACAAAGCAGATGTACCCTCACTACCAGAAACTCGCCTACGGCGTGTTCATGACGGCTCGTCGGCTGAGCCACTACTTCCAGGAGCACCAGGTGATGGTCGTTAACGAAGCACACCTGAACAGCATCCTGATCAATTCGGAGGCCACAGGACGCGTGGCCCTCTGGGGCATCGAGCTGTCACCTCTAGACATTGTCTATGAGAAGCGCCACACGATCAAGTCTCAGGTTCTCCCGGACTTCCTCATACACTGGATGGAACTGCAGCTGCCAGACACCCCAGACATGACACAGTCATGGACAATGCACTTCGACGGCTCCAAGCGCGAGGTTGGAGCAGGAGCCGGGGTCATACTGACCTCCCCGCAGGGCGAAAAGACGAAGTATGTCCTCCGGATGAAGTTTTGAGCTTCCAACAACGAAGCCGAATACGAGGCCCTCATCCACGGCATGCGGATGGCCAAGATCTGCGGCGCAACACGCCTCTCATCTACGGTGACTCCAACCTCTTCGTCCAGCAGACGATGAACGAGTGCGACGCGCATGCCGCCAACATGATTGCGTACCGCGCAATGTACAACACACTCAAAGGAGACTTCGACGGCTGCGAGCTTCGGCACGTCGGAAGAGAAAGCAACAAAGAGGACGACAGACTCGCCAACATCGGCTCCACCTACACACGGGTGCCACCAGGTGTGTTCCTCGAACAGATCTGCGTACCGTCCATCAAAAGGAAATTCCCCAAGGGATCACCCGAAGAAGCAGAACACTCAGGGGCTACGCTACCCGAAGGACAGGAAGGACCCGAAAAGCTCGACACAGAGGTCGCCGTGGTCAACCTGATGCAGGTCATGGCAGTCGAAGAGACTTGGACGCGGCCATACCTTAGGTACTTGATAGACGAGGAACTGTCTGATAGCCCGACAGATGCCCGACGCATATCTCACCGGCCCAAGGCCTTCACCATCATTAACGGCGAGTTGTACAAGCGCACCATTTCGGGTGTACTGCAAAGGTGCGTCACCATCGGTGATGGCAAAACTATACTCCAAGACATCCACGAGGGCATCTGCGGCCATCATGCGGGCAGCCGCTCTCTCGTCGCCAAAGCTCTACGAGATGGATTCTACTGGCCAACGACCATGAACGACGCCAAGGACATCGTCCGAAGATGCAACGGGTGCCAAAGGTTCGCCGACAAACCACACGCACCCGGATCAGAGCTCAGGCCTATACCTCTGGCCTGGCCCTTCGCCTAATGGGGACTCGACATGATCGGCAAACTTCCAAGGTCCTCGAAAGGAGGTCATGTCTATCTCCTGGTCGCAGTCGACAAATTCACCAAGTGGATTGAGGCTATGCCTGTTACTAACCAAAAAGGCAAAACGACCGTCAAGTTCTTCGAATCCATTTTCTAACTTCATCTCCAAAGAATTCCAGGACTTCTGTGAAGACCTCGGAATCAACATCACATACGCCTCTGTGGCGCACCCGCAAACGAACGGGCAGGTCGAAAAGGCCAACGGCCTCGTCGGCGCCGGCATCAAGAAGCGCCTAATGAGCCCACTTGAGTGACTCGCAGGGGCCTGGACACAAGAGCTACCCTCGGTCCTCTGGAGCCTGCGCACAACGCCAAATAGCTCAACTAGCTACACGCCTTTATTCATGGTGCACGGAGCCAAATCCATGCTACCAGCAGAGGTACGCCACAAGGCCCCACGGATCGTCGCTTACAGCGAAGCCGAATCGACGGCCGCACTCGAAGACGCCGTCGACACACTCGATGAGGCGCGTGATATAGCAGCAGCTTGATCGGCGGTGTACCAACAGAGCCTCCGCAACTACCACAGCCGACGGCTGCCCCCAAGGTCCTTCGTCGAAGGAGACCTAGTCTTGCGACTCAAGCAAGAGCGACCGAAGAAATTCGAGTCACCATGGGAAGGACCCTACATCGTCACCGAAGTCATCCCAGGTGGCGCCTATCGCCTCAAGCATGTGGAGTCTGGAGTCGCATACTCCAACCCGTGGAACGTCGCACAACTGCAACGCTACTACCCCTAGCTACCCCCCTCCTTTTATTTTCAATAAGGCTATTCAGCCAAGGCTACTCAGCCGAACAATGTACCTCCTCCATTACGATATGAATAAAGCTAAGTGTCTCGCCCCAAAATTTTGTCTATTGTCTGCATTTTACTCCATGTTACAACACACTCGGGGGCTCCCCCAACCTCACGACTTCGTCGACTAAGGATAACGCGTGTACACCTGAGTAGCTGACCACGTCAGGCTAACGAAAAGGACACGTATACAAACAAAGCACTACGTGCTAAACAACACAAAACCTTTACAATAAAAGGGCACAACACGCCCAGTAAAACATATACAAATTTTACATCTATCTTTTTAACAGGTCCTACCTATCCTGAAGAATAGCCTGCGCATGCTGCTCAAACAGATCTATAATTTGTTCGGCATACTGGCTTACAGCCGCATAATGTGGACGCATATCCCTCTCGCCACCATCCGGCCAAAGAGGCGGCCCAACCGCTACAACAGAGAGATCTACATCAGGACGATGTAACCGCACAAGGGAGAGCGCGGCCTTCACCCCCGCGACAAGCTGATGTCGCACCAGTTCCCTGACACGATGCACATTTCGAAACTTTGCCAGTAGGCCAGAGAGAGTAGACGGTGCCTCATCCAGCGGAAACATCACATGCAGAACCGACGCCAACGAAGAGTTCACCTGACACAACACCCGCGATACCTGGTGGACACGATCCTGCACCGTCGCAAGGACCATGGCACGATCACGGTCCATCCAGAAGAACCCGCCGGCCTCCATGTCCTGCTGGGTCAAGAAGTTGATCCGAACAGCAACATGCTCCTTTTCCTCCCTCGAAGCAAGGTTAGCACCTGCAATACTCGCAAAATTAAGATGAAAGGCCAACCGACGCATTTGAAACAATGAGCAGCAGCTCGAAAAACTCACACTGAAGCTGTTCGGACAAACGACGCAACTCCCCAATAAAATACTCCTCTCTCGCAGCGCCTCACTCCGCCTTCGATTTCCAAACATCGGCGTGGCCACGCACCCCAAGAAATTCTTTCTCAAGGCCATGGATGCGGTCTCGAAGAAATACAAGCTGCGAAGCAGCATCCAGGGATGGCCGCAGCTGCGGTGCAGACGAAGTGTCAACGGGATCATCACCCGAAGGCCCCTAGAGTAAAAGAATACAAGGATATGAACAAGCAGACAAAGGAACACAGAACTCAGAAATTCATTATGTACAGCAAAAAGCCACTGCGTGGCACAAGGACCGTTCATAGATATAATTACAACAAAGGAAACAAAAGCTATCCTACAACTACAAGGCTTAAGACGCTGCATCCTGAGTAGCCTCGGAGCCGGACTGCCTCCCCTTGGCCTCTCCCTGCTGCCTCAACGCGTACTCAGCCAGCAAGTCAATCAACTTCGGCCCATAACATTTACAGCAGGCAGCATAGAGGGCGAAGGCTACCTCGGATCCGTCAGCAGCCATCGGCAACCGGGAGGTGACCGGATGAAGATCCAGCTCCGCTTCAGGCGCCAAGGCCATCGCCAGCCCGACGGACGCGCCAATGCCTTTCTGCTTGTGCTTGTACGCCGCACGGGCTTCGGCTGATAGCGCATCTGCCAAGGCATCGACATTTTCGAGGGAGACCCCCTTGGGGACGAGCTCCTTGTAGAAGCGCCCGAGAACCTCCTTATCTTTGGCAAGCGAGCTGACCACGGTACCGCAGTGGTCTTTGACCACCGCAGCGGCATCATCCAGAGCACTTCCGTGCTCCAAAGCACCACGATCAAACTCGATGTCTGCGGCATCTAAAGAAACAAAAGAAGCAACATAAATAACAACACAGCAAGGAAAGGCAAGGAAGCCAAAAAGGGAACATGAAGCAACTCACCCGAAATAGCCTTGGCAGCCGCCATCAGCTTGCCGACTACTTCCTTCTCGCGCGAAGCCGTGGCGGTGGCGAGTTTCGCCTCGCGGTCCGTCGCCTCCTGCTGCAGGCGCTCCTTGGCCGTAGCTGCGTTGGTTAGCTCCTGCTCGAGGCGCCCTTTCGTAGCAACGGCGTCCTCAGCCTTCTTCTCCGCTCGCCCAAGGCTCTTTTTGAGAGCATCAAGCTCATGGAGGGTGGTATTGTTGTCCTCTGCAATCAGCAGAACACTTATCAGATCGTAGGACAAGAAATACAAGAGGAAGCAAAAAGATCAACTCATGTACGCACCTTGAAGCTGTTTAAAGCTTGCCTCCAACGCTAGGTGCTGCTTCACCAACTGGTTGGCACCATGCACAAAAGGCTGCAAAAGATACTACCCGTCAAACAAAGGCTCGGGGGCTACGCCCAAAGAATGAGCAAAACAAGTTACACATACGAAAATAGTGCTCGGGGGCTCCCCCCGAGACTCAAAGAAAACGATCAGCAGATCATCCTACAGATGCTCGGGGGCTCCCCTCGAGACAAGAAGCAAAAAAAAAGTGATCAGCAGATCACCCGAAAAACGCCTGGGGGCTCCTCCTGTGGCAATAACAAAGAAACTTACGTGATCAGACGGTGACTCCGAAGGTCCAGCCGAAGTCTTCTGGGGGACAACCACCCGAACCTCCTGCGGAGAAGGGTTTGGAGCAGCGCCCTCAGAGGTGGCCACCGTCTGAGGAGGAGTAGGAACAACCTTCGACTCCCCCACCATCTCCCGAGCTCCATCGCTGAAGGAGCCATTGGTGGAATGGATACAAAAGAAAAAGTCAGCTAAGTACAAAGAAAACAGACAAGAGAAAGCAAAAAGCAGCCAAAGAAAACTTACGAGTCAAGATCGCTCAAGTCGAAGACATGCAGGGTTCTCCTGCCCTTCTTCTCCTCTTTCTTCTCTTCCTTCTTCTATTCCTTCTTCCGCTTCGCTGGCGGGTGAGGTGCCACATCCCGCACGGGAACAGCCGGAATAGGAGAGGAAGAGCCCCCATGACCGCCACTATGACGCTCAAGGCACAACGGGTTCCTAGGCGTCGACGGAGTTGAAGCATCCGACGACTCGCTGGAGCTCCGTGACCGCTTGCGAGTGTGATCCTCGCTCGACTCGATGGCCTCTTCGGCCGGCGATCGCGCCGACGGAAGTTCGGACATGGAGTCCACCACCTCATTGTCCGGTGCATCCGGGAACAATTCGGTCAATGGAGGCGACATGCCTGGCACCTTGAATTCCTGCGCAAGAAGAAAACAAATTTTCAGCACAAAAGGTGGAAAGAAAACACAGTCGAAAATAGCGCTACGCGCACGTCCCAGATCTACACCTGCGGAACCGGACGAGAAGCGGAGAACGGAGAAGTCAACGACTTCCTCGGGATATCCTCTCCAGCCTTGTATTTCAGCAGCGGACGAAGGATCCCGTCAAGACCCGCCTTGGAGAATTCCTCAGCCGAAACCCTAGTTGGATCGCGGCGACCAGAATAAAGGAACATCGGGTGCGCCCTAGCCTGGAGCGGCTACACCCGCCGTTTGAGAAAGGTACGGATGATATCCACACTATTCACCTCCTTATCCGGAATCAGCTGAAGATCCTCCACTCGACGATAGAGTGCCTCTATCTCCTCCACCTCGCCATCCAAGATCTGGTTCTTCCAGGACCTCTTCGGCTCCATTTTCTGGGAGGGGTTGAAAGGAGCAAGACGAAATTCCTGTCCAGCCACCGTGGAGTCGCGGATGTAAAACCATCGCCTCCGCCAGTACTGGACAGATTCGGACATAGAAAAGGAGAAGAAAAGAAGATTGGATTTGAGGGAAATGATGCAACCCCCAATGGGATAAACACCATTGGAACCAGATTGCCTCTTCACGGAATAGAGTTTCCGGAAGAGGCCAAAGTGTGGCTCGACACCGAGCCAGCACTCGCAGAACATGATGAAACAGGCGACATGAAGAAGAGAGTTTGGCGAAAGATGATGTTGTAGGGTTTCGTAGCATGGAAAACAAAAAATTTCTATCGCATACAAACAAACAAGCCAAGATCTATCTACTAGATTGTAGCAACGAGTCGATGGAATAACTCACCCTCGAAGATTCCAAAGTGTTTAACGAGAGCGGATTCTCGTGGGTGATGTAGTCGTACTCTTCCCGATCTTAAGATCGCGTAGACGATCCTTCCGGCGCTGCGTTCCGGCAGCGCTCCCGCAGTCGGTCACACGTTCGGTACTCGACGAAGACCTTCCTCTCCCTTGTTCCAGCAGGCAGCGGAGGTTGTAGCACTCTCCTCGCGATTCCGGCAGCACAATGGCGTGGTACCGGAAGTAGAGGGGTGATCTCGCAGGGCTTCGCCTTAAGCCGGAGCGAGTATGGTGGACTATGAGAGAGCTCCTCGGCGATCTAGGGTTTAGACACACCAAGGAGGAGGTGCTAGGGCCGGCGGCTAGGGCTTGGAGGTGCCCAAGTCGGCGGCTCGGGGAGAAACCCTAGGCGGCGGCTATGGTGGGCGGCGGCGACTAGGGTTTAGGTTTAGAGGGAGGCAACTTGTGCCTCCACGAGGGGCAGCCCTGCCCCTCCTTTTATAGGTGGGAGGCACCGGCCAAGGGGAGGGGAGTCCCTCCCCAACTCGGATCCCAAGTGGGCCGGCGGTGGAGGGGAGGAACTCCTCCCCAACTCGGTTTCCACCTTCCCTCCACTTCCCAAAATAGCCGTTTGACTTTTCAAATTGGCGTTTGACTTTTCAAACTAGGATTTGATTAAACCCTTTATTTTGTTCAGCGATGACACCTAGTACATGATGCAATCATTCCAACTTGATATGTCACATTCATGTACCCTTCCCCTTCGGAGTGCCGGACATTCCGGAACCTTCTAGAACATTCCCAATGAAAACACGGGAACCATTCTCCAACCCCGAAACAGGACTTTCCTTATATGAATCTTATTCTCCGGACCATTCTGGATCTCCTCGTGATATCCCGGATCCCATCCAAGACTCCGAACAATATTCGGTCTCTTTCTCATCATTCCATAACTACTCAAACAACGTCGAATCCTTAAGTGTGTCTCCCTACGGTTCGTGAATTATGCGGACATGATCGAGACACTTCTCCGAACAATAACCAATAGAGGAATCTGGAAATTTATATGGCTCCCACATATTTCTACGATTACTTTGCGATCTAATGAACCACTTACATACGATACCAATTTCCCTTTGTCTCATGATAGTTTACTTATCCGAGGTTATGATCGTCGGTATCTCTGCATACCTAGTTCAACCTCGTTACTAATAAGTACTCTTTTCTCGTTCCCGTGATATGTGATCCCTTGTGAGCCAGTCACATGCTTGCAAGCTAATTGGATGACATTCCACCGAGAGGGCCCAGAGTATATCTATCCGTCATAAGGATGGACAAATCCCCCTCTTGATCCATGTGTCTCAACCAATACTTTCCGAACACTCAATGCCACCTTTTATAGCCACCCAGTTACGGTGTGGTGTTTGATGTCATCAAAGCATCCTTCCGGTGAAGGTGATATGCATGATCTCATGGTCGAAGGAATTAGGTTACTATGTATCAGAAAGCATATAGCAATTGAACTATTAAAATGACTTGATCTTTATGCTACGCTTATCTATAGGAGTATGTCCACCATATCATTCTCCTAACGATATGATCTTGTTGTTAATAACATCTCAATGTTCATGATAGGGAAACCACAATCATTTATTAACCAACAAGCTAGTATTATAAAGAGGCTTTACTAGGGACTCTATTTTAAGTTTACAAATCACACAAGTATTAATGTTTCCTTGTTAATACTATTATAGCATGAATGTAAACATTTATCATAAACACAAAGATATAATAATAACTACATTTATTATTGCCTCTAGGGCATATCTCCAACAGTCTCCCACTTGCACTAGAGTCATCTAATCTAGATTACATGGTAATATACCGAACACCCATGGCAGTTTGGTGCTGGTCATGTTTTGCCCTCGGGAGAGGTTTAGTCAACGGATCCGCCACATTCAGATCTGTGTGTACTTTGCAAATCTTTATGTCCCCATCTTGGACATGTTCTCGAATAGCGTGAAAATATAGCTTGATGTGCTTCAGCTTCTTGTGTGACCTTGGTTCTTGCGCATTGGCTATGGCGCCCATGTTATCACAGTAGATAGACATTGGGTCCAGCGCACTAGGAACCACACCCAGCTCTGTAATGAACTCTTTCATCCATATCGCTTCTTGTGAAGCCTCCGAAGTAGCCATGTATTCTGATTCAGTTGAAGATCTCGCCACAACGCTTTGCTTTGCACTACTCCAGCTAACTGCTGCACCATTCAAAGTAAATACGTATCTAGATTGTGATTTAGAATCATCCGGATCGGTGTTCCAACTAGCATCGGTGTAACCATTAACAACGAGTTGTTCATCACCTCCATAAGAAAGAACCATATCCTTAGTTCTTCTCAAGTACTTAAGGATGTTTTTGACCGTTGTCCAATGATCCACTCCTGGATCACTTTGATATCTGCTAGTTAAACTAACAGCATATGCAATGTCGGGTCTAGTACATAGCATGGCATACATCAGAGATCCTATGGCTAAGGCATAGGGAGTCTTACTCATCCTTTCTCTATCTTCTGCCGTTGTCGGACTTTGAGTTTTACTCAAGGTCGTATTGGGAAACATGGGCAAGAACCCTTTCTTGCTATCTTCCATTCCAAACCTCTTTAGAACTTTGTCCAAATATGTACTTTGTGACAATGATATTAGGTGTCTCGATCTATCTCTATAAATCTTTATGCCTAATATGTAAGCTGCTTCGCCAAGATCCTTCATTGAAAAACTATTATTCAAATATTCCTTGACACTATTAAGAAGGTCTACATCATTCCCAATCAACAATATGTCATCTACATATAGTATTAAGAATGCTGCAGAGCTCCCACTCACTTTCTTGTAAATACAAGCTTCTCCATAAGTTTGTATAAAACCAAAACTTTTGATTACCTTATCAAAACGTTGATTCCAACTTCGGGATGCTTGCTTCAATCCATAGATGGACCGTTGAAGTTTGCATACCTTGTTAGCATCTTTAGGATCGGCAAAACCTTTGGGTTGCATCATATACAACTCTTCATCAATGTCTCCATTGAGGAATGCTGTTTTGACATCCATCTGCCATATCTCATAATCATAATATGCAGCGATTGCTAACATAATCCTCACAGACTTTAGCTTCGCTACCGGTGAGAAAGTCTCATCGTAGTCAACTCCTTGAATTTGTCGAAACCCTTTTGCGACAAGTCGAGCATTATAGATAGTAACATTACCATCAGCATTCGTTTTCTTCTTGAAAATCCATTTGTTCTCGACAGCCTTCCGGCCATCCGGTAAGTCCACCAAAGTCCATACTTGGTTTTCGTACATGGATCCAATCTCGGATTTCATGGCTTCTTGCCATTTATTGGAATCTGGGCTCATCATCGCTTCCTCATATGTCGCAGGGTCATCGGTGTTGTCTACCAACATGACACTCATAACGGGATCATACCAATCAGGAGTGGTACGAGTTCTCGTTGACCTGCGAGGCTCTCTAGCAACTACAACCGAAGTTTCATGATCATCATCATTAGCTTCCTCTCTTATTGGTGCAGGCACCACAGGAACTTATTCCGATGCTGCTCTACTCGCAAGTTCGAGAGAAGGTTCGACAACCTCATTGAGTTGTACTTTCCTTCCTGTCACTTCTTTCGAGAGAAATTCCTTCTCTAGAAAGGATCCATTCTTGGAAACGAAGATTTTGCCTTCGGATCTATGATAGAAGGTATACCCAATAGTTTCCTTTGGGTATCCTATGAAGACGCATTTTTCCGCTTTGGGTTCAAGCTTGTCCGGCTGTAACTTCTTTACATAGGCTTCGCAACCCCAAACTTTAAAGAACGACAATTTAGGTTTCTTCCCAAACCATAATTCATACGGTGTCGTTTCAACGGATTTATATGGTGCCCTATTTAAAGTGAATGCGGTTTTTTCTAATGCATAACCCCAAAATGATAGCGGTAAATCTGTAAGTGACATCATAGAATGAACCATATCTAAGAGAGTTCGATTACGACGTTCGGACACACCATTACGCTGTGGTGTTCCCGGCGGTGTCAATTGTGAAAGTATTCCGCATTTCTTCAAATGATCGCCAAACTCGTAACTTAGATATTCACCTCCACGATCAGAAGTAGAAATTTAATCTTCTTGTTACGTTGATTATCAACCTCACTTTGAAATTCCTTAAACTTTTCGAAAGTTTCAGACTTATGTTTCATGAAATAGATATACCCATATCTACTCAAGTCATCCGTGAAGGTAAGAACATAACGATAACCACCGCGCGATGCTACACTCATTGGACCACACACATCGGTATGTATGATTTCCAATAAGTCCGTAGCTCGCTCCATCATACCAGAAAATGGAGTCTTAGTCATTTTACCCATCAGACATGCTTCGCATCTATCAAGTGATTTGAAATCAAGTGATTCGAGAAGTCCATCGAAATGGAGTTTCTTCATGCGCTTCACTCCAATGTGACCAAGACGACAGTGCCACATATAGGTCGAGTTATCGCTCGATTTCAAACGTTTAGCCTCAATGTTATTAATATGTGTATTTCCACTATCGAGATTCAATAAGAATATACCATCTATCAAAGGTGCATGTGCATAAAACATATTACTCATATAAATCGAACAACCATTATTCTCGGACTTAAACAAGTAACCGTCTCGCAATAAACAAGATCCCGATATAATGTTCATGCTTAACGCAGGCACCAAATAACAATTATTTAAGTATAAAACTAATCCCGATGGTAGATGAAGGGGTAGCGTGCCGACCGCGATCACATCAACCTTTGATCCGTTTCCAACGCGCATCGTCACCTCGTTCTTCGCTAGCTTCCGTTTATTCTGCAGCACCTGTTTCGAGTTTCAAATATGAGCAACCGAACCAGTATCAAATACCCAGGCACTACTACGAGTACTAGTGAGATACACATCAATAACATGTATATCGGATATACCTTTCTTCTTGATGTTGTCGTTCTTCAAATCCGCCAAGTACTTTGGGAAATTCCGCTTCCAGTGACCTTATCCCTTGCAGTAAAAGCACTCAGTATCAGGCTTAGGTCCAGCCTTGGTCTTCTTCGTCCGCGCGGTAACTTTCTTACCACCCTTCTTGAAGTGTCCCTTTTGCTTAGACTTGCTTTATTGAATTTGGTGGTCTTATTGACCATCAACACTTGGTGCTCTTTCTTGATCTCCACTTCTGCAGATTTCAACATGGAAAAGAGTTCTGGCAACTGCGTGTTCATGTTTTGCATATTGTAGTTCATCACAAAGTTCTTGTAACTTGGTGGTAGTGATTGGAGGACACGGTAAATCCCCAAAGCATTAGGAATCACTATACCCAAGCTTTGAAGTTTGTTTGCGTGCCCAGACATCTTAAGCACATGCTCACTGACGGAGCTGCCCTCTTCCATCTTGCAGTTAAAGAACTTTTCAGAAGCCTCATAGCTCTCAATCGCCGCGTGAGTCTCAAAGATCAATTTGAGATCACGGACAATATCATGTGGGTCTGAATTCTCAAACCTTTTCTGAAGCTCCGATTCTAAACCATACAAGATAGCACACTGAACTGTGGAGTACTGAGTCTTCCGAGCGAGGTAAACATTCTTTACTTCATCGGTAGCAGTAGCTGCAGGTGGGTCACCCAGCGGTGCATCCACCACATAGGTCAAATTACCAGCTATGAGGACAATCCTCAAATTGCGGAACCAATCCGCGAAGTCCATTGTTTTTCAACTTTTCTTTCTCTAGGAACGCATTAAAATTGATGGTAGGGGCCGCCATTGATCTACAACATATTTGCAATAGTTTAGACTAAGTTTATGACAAATTGAGTTCTAATTAATAGTTAAATTAATCTATGTGAACTCCCACTCAAAACAATATCCCTCACATTGTTTTAGTGATCACACGAACCAAATCCACCACATCAACACCGATCATCACGAGAGTTGATATAGTTTCAATGGCGAACAATCGACATGTTCATCATATCTACTATATGATTCATGCTTTACCTTTCGGTGATCCGTGTTCCAAGACCATGTCTGTACATGCTAGGCTCGTCAAGATCAAACATTAGCTTCCGCATGAGCAAATCTGGCTTGCTCACGTTGTATACACTTGCGGAATCTAACACACCCGATCATCACGTGGTGCTTCGAAACAACAAGCTTTAGCAACGGTGCTTACTAAGGATGAACACTTTAGAACTTGAAATTCATGTGCATGAGGGATCATCTTATAATGCTACCGTCGTTAACTAAGCAATACAAGATGCATAAAGGATTAACATCACATGCTATTCATAATATGTGATATGATATGGCCTTTCTTCTTTGTGCTTCCGATCTCCATCTTCAAGCACGAACATGATCTCCATCATCACTGGCATTGCATCAAGGTCAATGACGCTGCTCCATGGTTGTCGTCCACCGGCTTCAACTATTACAACTACTTTGAATAGACACGCGGGTCTTAACAGAATTTAAAGACAACCATATGGCTCCTGCCGGTTGCCAACTTACAATAAGGAACATTGCATACATCAAATATGATCACAATCATGGCCATATCACATCACTGCACACCCCTGCAAAACAAAGTTAGACGCCTCTACTTTCTTTGCATGTTTTACGTGGTTTGGGGCTTTCAATAAGTGTCGTTCTAACTTACGAACAAGAACCACAACATTGATACTAGTATTGTCAATCACCCGTTGTAGATTGAATCTTAACTATGCTGGGAGAAACAGGCACCCGGAAAGCCACTTCTGCAATACAAGTTGCATGTCAAGCGTGGAGCAAGTCTCATGAACGATGTCATGTAAGGTTAGCCCGGGCCGCTTCATCCCAACATCCCGCAAGATGCAAAGTACACAAGAAGCAATCGACAATAAAAGCATCAACGCCCACAATGACCATTGTGTTCTACTCGTGCAACAGATCTACATATAGACACGCCTCTGATACCACTGTAGGGTTTCGTAGCATGGAAAACAAAAATTTTCTATCGCATACACACAAACAAGCCAAGATCTATCTACTAGATTGTAGCAACGAGTCGATGGAATAACTCACCCTCGAAGATTCCAAAGTGTTTAACGAGAGCGGATTCTCGTGGGTGATGTAGTCATACTCTTCCCGATCTCAAGATCGCGTAGCCGATCCTTCCGGCGCTGCGTTCCGGCAGCGCTCCCGCAGTCGGTCACACGTTCGGTACTCGATGAAGACCTTCCTCTCCCTTGTTCCAGCAGGCAGCGGAGGTTGTAGCACTCTCCTCGCGATTCCGGCAGCACAACGGCGTGGTACCGGAAGTAGAGGGGAGATCTCGCAGGGCTTCGCCTTAAGCCGGAGCGAGTATGGTGGACTATGAGAGAGCTCCTCGGCGATCTAGGGTTTAGACACACCAAGGAGGAGGTGCTAGGGCTGGAGGCTAGGGCTTGGAGGTGCCCAAGTCGGCGGCTAGGGGAGAAACCCTAGGCGGCGGCTATGGTGGGCGGCGGCGACTAGGGTTTAGGTTTAGAGGGAGGCAACTTGTGTGCTAGGAGGGGCAGCCCTGCCCCTCCTTTTATAGGTGGGAGGCACCGGCCAAGGGGAGGGGAGTCCCTTCCCAACTAGGATCCCAAGTGGGCCGGTGGTGGAGGGGAGGAACTCCTCCCCAACTCGGTTTCCACCTTCCCTCCACCTCCCAAAATAGCCGTTTGACTTTTCAAATTGGCGTTTGACTTTTCAAACTAGGATTTGATTAAACCCTTTATTTTGTACAGCGATGACACCTAGTACATGATGCAATCATTCCAACTTGATATGACACATTCATGTACCCTTCCCCTCCGGAGTGCCGGACATTCCGGAACCTTCTAGAACATTCCCGATGAAAACACCAGAACCATTCTCCAACCCCGAAACAGGACTGTCCTTATATGAATCTTATTATCCGGACCATTCCGGATCTCCTCGTGATATCCCGGATCCCATCCAAGACTCCGAACAACATTCGGTCTCTTACTCATCATTCCATAACTACTCAAACAACGTCGAATCCTTAAGTGTGTCTCCCTACGGTTCGTGAATTATGCGGACATGATCGAGACACTTCTCCGAACAATAACCAATAGAGGAATCTAGAAATTCATATGGCTCCCACATATTTCTATGATTACTTTGCGATCGAATGAACCACTTACATACGATACCAATTTCCCTTTGTCTCACGATAGTTTACTTATCCGAGGTTATGATCGTCGGTATCTCTGCATACCTAGTTCAACCTCCTTACTGATAAGTACTCTTTTCTCGTTCCCGTGATATGTGATCCCTTGTGAGCCAGTCACATGCTTGCAAGCTAATTGGATGACATTCCACCGAGAGGGCCCAGAGTATATCTATCCGTCATAAGGATGGACAAATCCCCCTCTTGATCCATGTGTCTCAACCAATACTTTCCGAACACTCAATGCCACCTTTATAGCCACCCAGTTACGGTGTGGTGTTTGATGTCATCAAAGCATCCTTCCAGTGAAGGTGATATGCATGATCTCATGGTCGAAGGAATTAGGTTACTATGTATCAGAAAGCATATAGCAATTGAACTTTAAAATGACTTGATCTTTATGCTACGCTTATCTATAGGAGTATGTCCACCATATCATTCTCCTAACGATATGATCTTGTTGTTAATAACATGTCAATGTTCATGATAGGGAAACCACAATCATTTATTAACCAACAAGCTAGTATTATAAAGAGGCTTTACTAGGGACTCTATTTTAAGTTTACAAATCACACAAGTATTAATGTTTCCTTGTTAATACGATTATAGCATGAATGTAAACATTTATCATAAACACAAAGATATAATAATAACTACATTTATTATTGCCTCTAGGGCATATCTCCAACAGTCTCCCACTTGCACTAGAGTCATCTAATCTAGATTACATGGTAATATACCGAACACCCATGGCAGTTTGGTGCTGGTCATGTTTTGTCCTCGGGAGAGGTTTAGTCAACGGATCCGCCACATTCAGATCTGTGTGTACTTTGCAAATCTTTATGTCCCCATCTTGGACATGTTCTCGAATAGCGTGAAAATGTAGCTTGATGTGCTTCAGCTTCTTGTGTGACCTTGGTTCTTGCGCATTGGCTATGGCGCCTATGTTATCACAGTAGATAGACATTAGGTCCAGCGCACTAGGAACCACACCCAGCTCTGTAATGAACTCTTTCATCCATATCGCTTCTTGTGAAGCCTCCGAAGTAGCCATGTATTCCGATTCAGTTGAAGATCTCGCCACAACGCTTTGCTTTGCACTCCTCCAGCTAACTGAGCGATCTCGTCTGTCTTTGACTTGAGCGATCTCGACTCATAAGTTTTCTTCGGTTGCTTTTTGCTTTCTCTTGTCTGTTTGCTTTGTACTTACCTGACTTTTTCTTTTGTAGCCATTCCACCGACGGCTCCTTTAGCGATGGCGCTCGGGAGATGGTGGGGGAGTCAAAGGTTGTTCCTCCTCCTCCTCAGACGGTGGCCACCTCTGAGGGTGCTGCTCTGAACCCTTCTCCGCAGGAGGTTCGGGTGGTTGTCCCCCAGAAGACTTCGACTGGACCTTCGGAATCACCGTCTGATCATGTAAGTTTCTTTGTTCTTGCCGCGGGAGGATCCCCCGAGCGTTTTTCGGGTGGTCCGCTGATCACTTTTTTTTTTGCTTCTTGTCTCGAGGGGAGCCCCCGAGCATCTGTAGGATGATCTGCTGATCGTTTTTCTTTGAGTCTCGGGGGGAGCCCCCGAGCGCTATTTTCGTATGTGTAACTTATTTTGCTCGTTCTTTGGGTGTAGCCCCCGAGCCTTTGTTTGACGGGTAGTATCTTTTGCAGCGTTTTGTGCACGGCGCCAACCAGTTGGTGCAGCAACACCTGGCGTTGGAGGCCAGCTTTAAATAGCTTCAAGGTGCGTACATGAGTTGATCTTTTTGCTTCATCTTGTATTTCTTGTCCTGCGATATGATAAGTGTTCTGCTGATTGGAGAGGACAACAATACCACCCTCCGTGAGTTTGATGCTCTCAAAAAGAGCCTTGCGCGAGCGGAGAAGAAGGCCGAGGACGCCGTTGTTGCGAAAGGGCGCCTCGAGCAGGAGCTAACCAACGCAGCCGCGGCCAAGGAGCACCTGCAGCAGGAGGCGACGGACCGCGAGGAGCAACTCGCCACCACCACGGCTTCGCGCGAGAAGGAGGTAGCCGACAAGCTGATGGTGGCTGCCAAGGCTATTTCGGATGAGTTGCTTCGTCTTCCCTTTTGGCTTCCTTGTCTTTCCTTGCCGTGCTTTTATTTATGTTGCTTCTTTTGTTTCTTTAGATGCCGCAGACATCGAGTTTGATCGCGGTGCTCTGGAGCATGGAAGTGCTCTGGATGATGCCGTTGCGGCAGTCAAAGACCGCTGTAGTACCGTGTTCGGCTCGCTTGCCAAAGCTAAGAGGGTTCTTGGGTGCTTCTACAAGGAGCTCGTCCCCAAGGGGGTCTCCCTCGAGGATGTCGATGCCTTGGCGGATGCGCTATCAGCCGAAGCCCCTGCGGCGTACAAGCGCAAGCAGAAAGGCATTGGCGCATCCGTCGGGCTGGCGATGGCCTTGGCGTCTGGAGCGGGGCTGGATCTTCATTAGGTCACCTCCCGGATGCCGATGGCTTCTGACGGATCCGAGGTAACCTTCGCCCTCTATGTTTCCCGCTGTAAACGTTATGGGCCGAAGTTGATTGACTTGCTGGCTGAGTACGCGTTGAGGTAGCAGGGAGAGGCCAAGGGGAGGCAGTCCGGCTCCAAGGCTACTCAGGATGCAGCTTCTTAAGCCATGTAGTTGTAGGATAGCTTTTGTTTCCTTTGTTGTAATTATATCTGTGAACGTTCCTTGTGCCACGCAGTGGCTTTTTGCTGTATATAATGAATTTTCGAGTTCTGTGTTCCTTTGTCTGCTTGTTCATGTCCTTGTTGTCGTGCTATTGCACGACAGATGCTACTTGGGGTAGCTTACGTAGAGGGAGCAAGGCGATGTAGGAGAATCTGGGAGCGAGATTGGCACACGATGTACCCAGGTTCACGTCCCCTCGATGGAGGATCGCTACGTCCTGCTATCAATCCAGTATGAGTATAGATTGATTTATATGGGAGCCGGTAGGCGGAGGGAGAGACTAGTCTAATATGATGTGGGAGAGGATGCCCCGTGGGGGTGCCCCTGGTGGCTTTATATATGCAGCTAGTTAGGGTTTACAAGTATTTTGGTGGGCTTTCTATTGGAGTCGCTACATTGGGCCTCCAGTCGGCGCTAGTCGACTGGGTCCAGTATGCGCCAGTCGCCGTATTCGGCGAGTCGACCCGCTCTGGGATCGGCGATCCAGCTGGCGATTCCTCTTCATGGGTATACCCCGATTGGTATTCCCCCATCAGTAGTCCCCGAGCGCGTTGTAGATTCGACGCGGGCTTGAGGCAGGGCACGGAGAGTCTTGATGATGGGTCGCGGAGAATCGGCGACGAGCTCCTTAACAGAGAAAAGAACCGTGAAGCGGGAGGCGGTCGGCGTGAGACAGTCGGTGATGGACAGTTGGTGTAAGACGCAGGGAGTCGGTGAAGCCGCCAGTTGCACGAGTATCCGAGCACGGAGCGTGCCCAGGCCCCGAGCGCAGCGAGTCCTCGACCGGCGACCGGCTAGGGTTTAGGGTCGAATGACCGGCGAGTGCCGAGTCCCCGACCGGCGAGTGGCGCCGTCTGTAGCACGCCGAGTCTCCGAGCATGGAGAGTACGCGAGGGCGAGTACGCGGTGGCGAGTCCCCGAGCGTTTTGAGTACGCGAGGGCGAGTCTGCGGTGGCGAGTCCCCAAGCGCATTGAGTACGCGAGTGGAGAGTCCGCGGTGGGGAGTCCCCGAGCGCGTTGAGTATGCGAGTGGAGAGTCTGCGGTGGCAAGTCGACGAGGACGAGCCGCGGTCGTGGAACCACGTGTACACGCAGCATGTCTAGGAGTAGTCCCTGAGGCTCGAGTTGGCTTGTAGAGGCGACTTGAGGCTCTTTAAAGATGCATATTCTGAAAATAGTAGTGGTTGCTGCCGAGCATGGCGAGTGGCGAGGTCGAGCGACCGGCGAGCGCCGAGTCCACGAGCACGGAGAGTGGCGAGGTCGAGCGACCGGCGAGTCGCGAGTCCCCGAGTGCGGCGAGCGGCGAGGCCGAGCGACCGACGGGCGCCAAGTCCCCGAGCGTGGCGAGCGACGAGGTCGAGCGACCGGCGAGTGCCGAGTCCCCGAGCGCGGCGAGCGGCGAGGCCGAGCGACCGACGGGCGTCGAGTCCCCGAGCGCGGCGAGTGGCGAGGCCAAGCGACCGGCGAGCGCCGAGTCCCCGAGCCCGGCGAGTGGCGAGGCCGAGCGACCGGCGAGCGCAGAGTCCACGAGCGCGGCAAGTGGTGAAGCCGAACAACCGGCGAGCGCCGAGCCCCCAAGCGCGGAGAGTGGCAAGCGCTGAGTCCCCGAGCGACCGGCGAGCGCCGAGCCCCGAGCGCGGCGAGGTCGAGCGTCCGGCGAGCGCCGAGCCCCGAGCGCGGCTAGTGGGAAGGTCGAGCGACTGGCGAGCGCTAAGTCCCAGAGCACGGTGAGTGGCGAGGAAGACACCGTTTGGCTGAGAAGGAGAAAAGATACAATTGCATTAAGGTGTACTTTCATGGTATATTGAACAATTGTTAAAGAAAATGCACTTTTGTTATGTGGATCGATGGGCAGTATGTAAGGTTTATGCGTGTCTTTTCATGAGTAGGCAGACCTCCAGCATCAAACGCTTGCCGGGTAATAGGGACGCGATGCCAGACTGTTGAACCCGGAGACAAGGTCGGCTTTTTGGTACCCAGCCTCACTACTTCGACGGACGCGAATAAATAGCTGACAAAAACTGAAACCGATCCCACATATGGTTTTGTAAATTGAACGAAAAGATGAATATGTTTTTGACTTATAGAATGTAAGGATATAAAAGAACTTAACTATCAAATGCGGACAGAGTCGACGCGGTGGATGGAGGTCGTGCTATGGCGAAGTCGTGATGGTGACTCCCCGAGCGTAGCGAGTCCGCGTTTAAGCGTGTCCGTGTTTAGGCGAGTTACGGAGCATGGCGAGTCCCCGAGCCTAGCGACTAACGATTCGCAGCGAGCAGAGTCAGGGATGTAGACGTTGGCGAGTCGCAGACGCAGAAGACATCTGAGTGGCGCATACAGAGGCGGCCAACATATCATCTAGAGAATTGTGTCGTTCCGATATTCTCCAATAGCTCAATTCATGCCAACGATGTGTACGTGCCAAGAACATGTATACACAGGATTAAATCCAAATAACTTAATCAAATAAAACAGAATTAACTAGTCTGGAGGGATTAAGTAGATGTCAAATCAATCGGGCGTGCTCTTGTAGAAAAGCCAGAGACTTTACGAAGCCGTCGATTCCGAGTCGACTGCGCACTCGGCCATGATGAAGACGGAATCGATCGTGGCGCTTCTATAGTTGATGTAGGCCGCAACTGAGATGCATGATCGGAGTGGTTCATGGGTTGTAGCAACATAAACAATACTCTGACTCAATCCTGTATTGATGATCAATCCTCATGCAAGATTGGATTTAAATAAAATAAACAATTTGACAGAACATTGATGAAAAGAGATAGATTGAATAGAACCGATCTTGCATGTCGCATGCATATTCTCTCTAGGCTGCGGCCGTAGGTGCATGTGCCCTGTTGGGAGACGGTCGACCAGGTGAATCAGCTCCCAATCCTAACCTCCGAGTGCCCGGACAGCCGGGCTCGCGCGATGGGTCGCCGCCAAGCAAAACGAACCGTTTCGCTCTGATCTTGAATCTCCAAATTACTACTCGGAACGTTGCATATCAAAAACATGACGGGAAATCGTTAGGTACAAATTAAATAATCAACTAATAAAACGATCAATGAGAGATATAAGATCAGATTAGGGAAATCATCTGTCGCTGTGGCCGCGTGCAGCTGAGCGTGCATGGTGCAGATGAATTCCGCCGGCGCGCGTCGTCACGAATGAATCAACCAGATGTAATCTGGCAGTTGTTGACTGAGGGATCTCGCCCGGATTATCACCCTCCAAGCATCGCTAGCCCCACGGTGGGCGCCAACTGTCGTGGTATTGCACGGCAGATGCTACTGGGGGTAGCTTACGTAGAGGGAGCAAGGCGACGTAGGAGAATCCGGGAGCGAGATTGGCACACGATGTACCCAGGTTCACGTCCCCTCGATGGAGGATCGCTACGTCCTGCTATCAATCCAGTATGAATATAGATTGGTTTACATGGGAGCCGCCGTAGGCGGAGGGAGAGACTAGATCTAATATGATGTGGGAGTGGATGCCCCGTGAGGGTGCCCCTGGTGGCTTTATATATGCAGCTAGTTAGGGTTTACAAGTGTTTTGGTGGGCTTTCTATTGGAGTCGCTACATTGGGCCTCCAGTCGGCGCCAGTCGCCTGGGTCCAGTATGTGCCAGTCGCCGTATTCGGCGAGTCGACCCGCTCTGGGATCGACAATCCAGCTGGAGATTCCTCTTCATGGGTATACCCCGATTGGTATTCCCCCATCACTTGTCTTCTTTTACTCTAGGGGCCTTCGGGTGATGATCCCGTTGACACTTCATCTGCACCGCAGCTGCGGCCATCCCTGGATGGTGCGTCACAGCTTGTATTTCTTCGAGACCGCATTCGTGGCCTTGAGAAAGAATTGCTTGGGGTGCGTGGCCATGCCTATGTTTGGAAATCGAAGGCGGAGCGAGGCGCTGCCAGAGAGGAGTATTTGATGGGGGAGTTGCGTCATTTGTCCGAACAGCTTTAGTGTGAGTTTTTCGAGCTGCTACTCATTGTTTCGGATGCGCCTGTTGGCCTTTCATCTTACTTCTACGAGTATTGCAGGTGCTAACCTTGCTCCGAGGGAGGAAAAGGAGCGTGTTGCTATTCGGATCAACTGCTTGACCTAGCAGGGCATGGAGGCCGGCGGGTTCTTCTGGATGGACCGTGATCGTGCCATGGTCCTTGCGACGGTGCAGGATCGTGTCCACCAGGTATCGCGGGTGCTGCGTCAGGTGAAGTCTTTGTTGGCGTCGGTTCTGCATGTGATGTTTCCGCTGGATGAGGCGCCGTCGACTCTCTCTGGCCTGCTGGCGAAGTTTTGAAATGTGCATCGTGTCAGGGAACTGGTGCGATATCAGCTTGTCGCGGGGGTGAAGGACGCGCTCTCCCTTGTACGGTTACATCGTCCTTAATGTAGATCTATCTGTTGTAGCGGCTAGGCCGCCTCTTCGGCCAGATGGTGGCGAGTGGGATATGCGTCCATATTATGCGGCTGTAAGGCAGTATGCCGAATAAATTATAGATCTGTTTGAGCAGCGTGCGCAGGCTATTCTTCAGGATAGGTAGGACCTGTAAAAAAGATAGATGTAAAATTTGTATATGTTTTACTGGGCGTGTTGTGCCCTTTTATTGTAAAGGTTTTGTGTTGTTTAGCACGTAGTGCTTTTTTTGTATACGTGTCCTTTTCATTAGCCTGACGTGGTCAACTACTCAGGTGTACATGCGTTATCCTCAGTCGACGAAGTCGTGAGGTTGGGGGAGCCCCCGAGTGTGTTGTAACATGGAGTAAAATGCGGACAATAGACAAAATTTTGGGGCGAGACACTTAGCTTTATTCATATCCTAATAGAGGAGGTACATTGTTCGGCTGAGTAGCCTTGATTGAATTGCCTTATTGAAAATAAAAGGAGGGGGGTAGCTAGGGGTAAAAGCATCGCAGTTGTGCAACGTTCCATGGGTTAGAGTATGCGACTCCAGACTCCACGTGCTTGAGGCGATAGGCGCCACTTGGGATGACTTCGCTGACGATGTAGGGTCCTTCCCATGGTGACTCGAATTTCTTCGGTCGCTCTTGCTTGAGTCGCAAGACTAGGTCTCCTTCGACGAAGGACCTTGGGCGCAGCCGTCGGCTGTGGTAGTTGCGGAGGCTCTGTTGGTACACCGCCGATCGAGCTGCTCCTATATCACGCGCCTCATCGAGTGTGTCGACGACGTCTTCGAGTGCGGCCATCGATTCGGCTTCGCTGTAAGCGACGATCCGTGGGGCCTTGTGGCGTACCTCTGTTGGTAGCACGGCTTCGGCTCCGTGCACCATGAAGAAAGGCATGTAGCCAGTTAAGCTGTTTGGCGTTGTGCGCAGGCTCCAGAGGACCGAGGGTAGCTCTTGTGTCCAGGCCCCGGTGATTCGCTCAAGTGGGCTCATTAGGCGCTTCTTGATGCCGGCGCCGACGAGGCCGTTGGCCTTTTTGACCTGCCCGTTCGTTTGCGGGTGCGCCACAGAGGCGTGTGTGATGTTGATTCCGAGGTCTTCGCAGAAGTCTTGGAATTCTTTGGAGATGAAGTTTGACCCATTGTCGGTGATGATGCTGTGCGGCACGCCAAAACTTGTAGACAATGGATTCGAAGAACTTGACGGCCGTTTTGCCTTTTTTGGTTAGTAACGGGCATAGCCTCAATCCACTTGGTGAATTTGTCGATTGCGACCAGGAGATAGACGTGAACTCCTTTCGAGGACCTTGGCAGTTTGCCGATCATGTCGAGTCCCCATTGGGCGAAGGGCCAGGCCAAAGGTATGGGCCTGAGCTCTGATCAGGGTGCGTGTGGTTTCTCGGCGAACCTTTGGCACCCGTTGCATCTTCGGACGATGTCCTTGGCATCGTTCATGGCCGTTGGCCAGTAGAATCCAGCTCGTAGAGCTTTGGCGACGAGAGAGCGGCTGCCCGCATGATGGCCGCAGATGCCCTCGTGGATGTCTTGGAGTATAGTTTTGCCGTCACCGATGGTGACGCACCTTTGCAGTACACCCGAAATGCTGTGCTTGTACAGCTCGCCGTTAATGATGGTGAAGGCCTTGGATCGGCGAGATATGCGCCGGGCATCTGTCAGGCTATCAGGCAGTTCCCGTCTATCAAGTACCTGAGGTATGGTCGTGTCCAAGTCTCTTCGACTGCCATGACCTGCATCAGGTTGACCACGGCGACCTCTGTGTCGAGCTTTTCGGGTCCTTCCTGTCCTTCGGGTAGCGCAGCCCCCGACTGTTCTGCTTCTTCGGGTGATCCCTTAGGGAATTTCCTTTTGATGGACGGTACGCAGATCTGTTCGAGGAACACTCCTGGTAGCACCCGTGCGCAGGTGGAGCCGATGTTGGCGAGTCTGTCGGCCTCTTCGTTGCTTTCTCTTCCGACGTGCCGAAGCTCGCAGCCTTCAAAGTCTCCTTCTAGTGTGTTTTACAGTGCGGGTACGCAATCATGTTGGCGGCGTGCGCATCGCACTCGTTCATCGTCTGCTGGACGACAAGGTTGGAGTCACCGTAGATGACGAGGCGTGTTGCGCCACAGATCTTGGCCATCCGCATGCCGTGGATGAGGGCCTCGTATTCGGCTTCGTTGTTGTAAGCTCGAAACTTCATCCGGAGGACATACTTCATCTTGTCGCCCTGCGGGGAGGTCAGTATGACCCGGCTCCTGATCCGGCCTCGCGCTTTGAGCCGTCGAAGTGCATTGTCCATGACTGTGTCATGTCTGGGGTGTCTGGCAGCTGCAGTTCCATACAGTGTACGAGGAAGTCCGGGAGGACCTGAGACTTGATCGTGTGGCGCTTCTCATAGATGATGTCTAGAGGTGACAGCTCGAAGCCCCATAGGGCCACGGGTCCTGTGGCCTCCAAATTGTTCAGGATGCTGTTCAGGGGTGCTTTGTTAACGACCATCACCTGGTGCTCCTGGAAGTAGTGGCTCAGCCGACGAGCCGTCATGAACACGCCGTAGGCGAGTTTCTGGTAGTGAGAGTACCTCTGCTTTGTCGGCGTCAATACCTTGCTGAGGTAGTAGATTGGGCGTTGGACCCCATGGGTCTTGCCTTCTTCGGGTCGCTCGACCACCAGTACGGTGCTTACCACCTGGTGTGTGGCTGCTATGTACAGCAGTAAAGGTTCGCGCTCCTTTGGCGTGACCAGGACCGCCGAGGTAGAGAGCAACCGCTTTAGATCTTTGAATGTGTCGTCCGCCTCAGGCATCCACTCGAATGCGTCTGCTTTGCGTAGCAGTTGGTAGAACGGCAGAGCCTTTTCGCCTATGCGGCTGATGAACCTGCTCAATGCCGCGATTCGCCCGGCAAGCTGCTGGACGCCCTTGAGGTTCTTCGGTTTTTCCATGGCCATTATGGCCTGGATTTTCTTCGGGTTTGCCTCGATCCCTCGCTGGGAGATGAAGTAGCCGAGCAACTGGCCAGATGGGATGCCGAAGGCACACTTTTCAGGGTTGAGCTTGATCTTGTAGCGGTCAAGATTATCAAACGTCTCGTGGAGATCGTCGATGAGCGTCTTCGCCTCCCTTGTTTTGATGACTATGTCGTCGACATAGACTTGGATATTGCGGCCGATCTGGTCCTTCAGGCATGCCTGCATGCACCGCTGGTACGTAGCACCTGCGTTCTTCAGCCTGAAAGACATTGTGTTGTAGCAGAACACTCCGAACGGCGTAATGAACGCCGTTTTTTCTTGATCTTCGACCTTCAGTCGAATCTGGTTGTAGCCTGAGTAGGCGTCAAGGAAGGAGAGCTTCTCGCATCCTGCAGTCAAATCGATTATCTGATCGATCCGAGGGAGAGGGAAATGATCCTTCGGGCAGTGCTTGTTCAGTGATGTGAAGTCCACGCACATCCGCAGGATGTCCGTGTCCTTTCTGGGGACCATCACGGTGTTGGCGAGCCACTCGCTCTCCTTGATCTCGCTGATGAAGTTTGCATCGAGTAGTCTGTTGACTTCGACTCCTATGGCTTCGGCCCGAGGTTCGGACAGTCGTCAGATGGACTGTTTAACGGGCTTAGCGTCTGGAAAGATGTTGAGTGCATGCTCGACGAATTCCCTGGGAACTCCTAGCATGTCCGTAGGACACCAGGCAAAGATTTCCCAGCGCTCATGGAGGAATTCGACGAGCGCGCTTTCCTATGCAGGGCTAAGATCGTTGGCGATCAGCGCCGTCTTGGAGGCGTCCGTCGGGTGGACTTGCACCTTCTTTGTGTTGACGGTGGAGTCAAAGGACATGTCTGGTGCGTTCTGTCTTGCGAATGGGGGTGCCCCGTTGTCCGTCACCTCGCGGAGCCTTACGAGCTCCTCCTGCATGCCGAATGACTGGGCGATTCTGTTGAAGTCCCTGTCGCAGTGGTCCGATCAGGTGAAGCTCCCGTGGACCGTGATGACGCCCCTGGGTCCTGGCATCTTGAGTAGCAGGTACGCGTAGTGCGGTACTGCCAGGAATCGTGCGAATGCCACGCGCCCGAGGATGGCATGGTATTGTGATGGCCAGTCCACTACTTCGAACTCGAGTCGCTCGCATCGGAAGTTATCCGGCTTGCCGAAGATGACGTCGAGCCATATCTTTCCCAGGGGGAATATGCCCTTTCCAGGGACGATGCCATGGAACGTTGTGTAGGACTGTTCTAGGCTGCACAGCGGGATCCGCATTGCTGCTAGGGTGCTAGCGAACATCAGGTTGATGCCGCTGCCGCCGTCCATGAAGATGCGGCTCATGTCGAACCCTCCAATCTGCGCCTCAAGCACCAGGGCAGCATGGACTGGGCGAGGGCCTTGGCAGGGGTGATCCGAACGGCTGAACGTGATGCAAGACTCCGATCCGCTGAGGTACTCAGGGATGGCGGGTGGGGCTGTCATAGCCAGATTGATCTGACGGGTGATTTTCTTCTACACCCTGTTCGTTGGGCGCCCTTTTTGGATCATCAGTGATCCTTTCGGCGCGGGGTACCCGTGCCCACCGTTATTCTGCGCGGGTGCGATTGGGTGGTTCAAAGGTCCCACAGGTGGTGGTGGAGGAGCTCCATGTGCGATCTCACCTGGTGCGGGAGTGTTCCCGTATCTAGGGTTCAGGGCTTGCTGCGTCATCTGGGTCATGCTCTCGCTGAGTTTCTGAAACTCGCGGCAGTCCTTGAGCATGTGACTTGCTTTCTTCTTACCATCTTGCTTGTCGATGTAGAAGTGGATGGTGCATGGGCCCGACAGTTTTTCGTATGCTGAGGGCCCGTCGTCGCGGCCGCAACGCTGCCATGACTGCGTTGGGCGTCCTCCGTCACGGAAGTTTCTTCCGCGGTATCCGCAGCTGTTGCGGTTGCCGTTGTTGCGGCGATCGGCGTAGCCAGCCGCGACCATGTCGGGTCCATCGCGATCGTCGTAGACGTGCGATCTTCTCTTGCTACGGCGTTCACGTCGCCGGCCGTAGTCATCTTCCTCCTCCGAGTGCGCTCGGTGGACGGAGTCCTCGCCATCGGCCCACCTGTTGGCGATGTCCATGAGGTGGTCAAGTGTCTTGGGCTTGACGCGCCCAAGTTCTTCCTTGAAGTCCTGGCATTTGACGCCATCTTTGAAGGCGTCGATAGCTCTCTCTTCGGAGATGTGCGCCGTGGAATTCTTGGTGTTGGACCAGCGTAGTATGTACGAGCGAATGGATTCGCCCGTTCGTTGGGTGCAGGCCCGCAGCTCCTCGATCGAGGCTGGCCTCTTGCTGGTGCCCTTGAAGTTTCGGATGAAACTGTATGCCAGTTCCTTCCAACTTCGGATGGATCCCGACGATAGGCTACTGAGCCAGATTCGGGCTGCGCCTGTCAGCTGCAGCTGGAGGCATTGCAGGGCAGTGTCCTTGTTCCCGCCATGTAGCTTGACGGATGACAGGTGGTCGCTGAGCCACGCCTTGGGGTCCTGTGTGCCTCGAACTTCGGAGTATCCGAAGGAAGTTTGAAATTCCGCGGCATCCGTGTTCGCCGAACAGATCTGCTGAAGCATCGGGCTCCGCAGAGTTCTCCTTCGTCTTCGTCCATCTCTGATTCAGACGAGCATGCGCGCTTGGCGCGCGCTTTGTCGATTTTGCGTTGGGTGAGCTCGCTTCGGGCGTCGTTATCGCGGCAGCGATGGCGTGAGCTCTTGTGCCTTCGAGGAAGGTCGTGCTCTTCATCATCGGATGAAGGTGTGGGGATACAGTTGAACTTGACCGTAGCCTTCTTCGTTGGCTCCGCAGGAGCTTCTCCGTGGAGCGCAGCTCCAACGAGTCCGAATCCGGTAAGTGCGGACTTGTGCATGGCCCTTTTCGGGTCCCCCTCCGGAGGTGGGTGGGACACAAGGTACGCGGTGGCTGCCATGATCGCAGCTTGCGGCGTTTTTGGGATGACGTTTCCATCAGCATCCATCTCCATGAAGGACGCGTTGAGGGCCCGGGTCACTTCGCGACGCTCCTTGGGTCCATGTTCTCTGTCCGAGAACGGTGCTTGTTGCCATGGTTGCCGTGAGAGCTGGAGCCAATGCCCATGGCGGAGAGCGCAGCTCGTCTCGCACTGGACTCCGAGGCTGCTTGCTTGCGTTTGTCAAGCACCTCCTGCATCTTGACTTGCTTCTTGTGCTCCTCGATTAGGAGCATGTGGTATGCCATCAGCAGGTCCCGTGAGGCACCCACGGGCAGGATCTTGTTGTCTGCCACGGCTTCGCGTGCTTGAGCTCATCCCTCCTCCCTGAGGTGGATGACCCGATCGGTGTCATCCCCGTTGGGTGGGGGGATTGGCTTCTTTTGTTTTCGCCGTTCCTACCCTGCGGGTTAGGTGGCGGATTGGGCGCGTGATGTTCCGAGTCACTCTGGATGACTACGGCGCATTGGTAGCGCTCGTATATTGGATCGCTGCTGCCGCAGCTTTCGGATCTGGAACCGTAGGTCCCTTCCTCCGATGGTGGCTCGCACAGATCTGAGTTGCAGCTGCTGCTGTCATAGGACTCATCTATTGATGGCGATGTGCGTAGCACGGGGTGCAGAGCCCATGAAGCGGGCCTGATCGATGGCAGGGGTACCCGCTCTGGGAGGCAAAGGGTGCCGGTTTGCCCCACCTGGAAGTAGAAGCTCCCGAACAGGATCTCGAGTCCGTCACCAATGGGCTCGAAGTCCTTCATGGTGGTCGGTGAGTGGGCGGTGAAGTCGAAGGCGCCGAAGAGGAGATGACTATCCGTCGCCGCGGAGTTGTAGATCGCTCGGGTTGGAACCGTCATGATCGCAGAATCAGCGCCCCCAGTTCCCACAGACGGCGCCAATTGACGAGGATTAATCTCGTCAATGCCCATTGTTATGGACTTGGGTTTTGGAGAAGATGGGGATGCTGGAGATCGCGGAACGTTTAGCAAACAAGCAACGCGGGGACACGAAGTTTACCTAGGTTCAAGCCCCTGGAGGGAAAACCCTACTCCTGCTTGTCTGCTCTTGATTACGGCGGAACCGAAAGTTACAGGGGTGCGCAGATGCAATCTGGCGTGGAGGTGTGTATGCGGTGGTGTGCGAGAGATTGTAAGAGACCCCCTCATCGTGCCCTCCTGCTCTTTATATAGAGACAGGCAGGTCCCAGGCACAAATCGAGTAGGTTACAGGTTTTAGGGTTTACCCCTTTGAAATTTCTATCTACTCTAGTCTTGCTCTCCAAGGATCCAAAGGCGTCATGGGCCCTGGCCACCCGAAAATCTTCATGGGCTGGCGCATATTTGTCGTGGGCCTTCCTTGGGCTGGACCAGGTATGTTGAGGTCGTGTACCCGCAGGGTATAACCATGTCAGCAGGCGCGATGAAAAATCCCGACGGACGCTTTGGGTACATCATTTAAATCCACTGGAATTCCACTCCTGTAAGTCCTCAGCGGCTGAGTCGAATTACGCCAGCATATGTTTCGGGTTCGAGTCGAGGGACTCGAATCTGAAGAAGATCGTGTTGTTTTTTCCTAAGACAGTTAACTGACCCTGATCCGTCGGGAGAGTCAGGCACACGCATCAACAATCCCTAGACACTCAAATCATTCTCTAGAAAAACAGAGATAGCTGCACCCGAAGGATTGAAGAGTCCTCAGCCGAATCTATGATTCGACTAAACACTCGGGGGCTACTGACATGGTTATACCCAAGTCTTCTCCAAAACCCAAGTCCATAACAATGGGCATTGACGAGATTAATCCTCGTCGGGTAGGAAGAAACTAGGGTTTGGGTAGAGGAAGAAGGGGAGATTGCCGCAGCGGTGGTGAGCTTGGAGGAGGCGAGGGCGGTGCGCCGCTTGAAATAGCCGGGCGGCGGCGGGTGGGGGGGTGGGGCGGGCGGCGACATGCCCTAGATCGTTTAGTCTGATACATGTAGAAATATATTTGTATCATAAATGATTACATTGTTTGGGGAATTACAAGGAATATATATATATATAGGGGCTAGCCAGCTAACCCTAACTTAAGTTACAAGTAAACCCAAACTGACTTATAATCTAACAAGAGCACGAGCAACAACATTCCATTGTTTTGATAATAAGATCCTCATAAACACCTTATTTCTAGAGAACTAAAATGTGGCTAGATTGTTAGGAGTGTGTTTGTACCCCTAGTGCATCAGCAACCTAACCACGAGATTGACACAAAAACAGAATATTCTTTTCGAAAGAGGCGATGGTCCAATTGATAGCAAGACGTATGTGGTGACTTCGTCAAGCACCACTACTCTTGGTCTCGGTAGTCTTTGTGTATATGTGTGCATGTGTTGGCGGTGCTCTTGTATGTTGTTCTCTACAAAATTAACTTATATACTCCATATGTTTCAAAGACATTTTAGCATGTTATTTTCTAGTTGCTTATACGATTATCTAATTAAACACTAGAATACTCTATAGAATTTTTTTGCGAAATTCTACCCATCTATTAATCATCAACTATAGTACAAAGTGTCCCAGAAGTAATAAAAATTAATAGGTCATTGGACCATCTAGCGAAGACTACACACACTAACACTAGAATACTCTATAGAACTATTTGTTAGATGATAGGATGTCGAGATCCATGCCAACAATTTAAATGATATTAAAATAGACCCAAGCATACAAACACAAATGAGTCTACACACTAATGCATGCAAACAACATAAATTAATCCGATGAGGGATGCCATTATGTATTTTTATTTGGCTAACATTTATGAGAATTTGTTTGGTGCTATGTTTTAATGGAAACTATCATAAAAAAGGGAAGTAACTTTTGTTGCTAGCTATTTCTTAAATTTAGCATGATGTAATCTAAATTTTAGTGTCTATGTTACAAAGTACGAAGTAAAACTATAATCAACAATGGGCAATATAGTTATGTTGTCAATAGTCTAATTTAGTAATACAAATGGATCAACAAATTACATAAAGTATAAAAGTTTAGTATAAACTAAATATATATTTTAGAATGGAAATGACAACCATTAGTACGAACTGACTAATATGTAAGTTACGAATACTACTCGAGGTTGATTGTATAGGTGAAGCACATCCACCTCACCCCTTCCGATAAGTACAACTAGGAAATCCAATGGACAATTATCGGTTCACATTTACCTTAGAAATGGTAGAATGTTTGGTGCTTACTTAGGACTTGAATAGCATTTTTGTCATCCAACTTTGATGACGAATATTGGTCTGACTAGTGCAATGCAGTTTATCCAAGTTTAAAGTTTAGAACTATATGATGAATTTTATAATTTTAATCATGTGTTATGAACTATTTATGTTTCCGATTTATGAACTATGCATGATTCATATGCCAATTTGGACGATCTTAGTGATTTTGTTGATGAACATTGTCTCTAAAATGATGCATTATTAGTTTTGTATTTTTAAAATTTTATTTGACTTGTTTATACCGTGGATGACAAAATTAGTCCGAAATGTACAAGATAGCCAAAAAACGCATCTTACAAAATACGAACGTTCCAGAAATTTTCCGGACAATCAGATTTTTCTATGGACATCGATGGGGCGTCACAAAAGGAATAGAGTGAACATATACTTCAAATAACCTATCCAAAGCTAAGAACCGTGCAAAAAAGTTAAATTACTAAAGAAGAGAAAAAATATAGATCCGTACCCATAGTCTATTTTCTGCAGCGCATATTTTCAGTTTATTGACAGTGAAACATCCAGGAACACCATAAATAGCTACATCTCCCTCAACAACTTATGAACCAGTTTCTGTTCTACAGCGACATCAGCGGTTCAATACAAAGGTACATCACAATTACACAGATCGCCAAATACATCAGCACAACACACCAACCAATCAATGTGCCCCTCCTACCTTCACAACCCTTTGCAGTGCAGGCTATGGATGAATCAGCCGTCCATGGTTACAACATACACACGAGTAACAGTACAACATATATATGCAGGAGCTGTGTATGCAGCCTGCCTGATCGATCACGCGTTGCCGTTGCGCTTCGCCTTCCTGTACTCCCACGGTTCCTGTGGCTTCTTCGACGCCCACAGGCCCTTGCGGGCGGCCTGCGCCTGACTCTGCCACTGCAGGTAGATCAAAGAGAGGATTGGTTTCTTTCAGCAACTTAATTTGCATTTGTGATTCGATTCCATATAACTCTGTATATACATGCGGTGTGGATTTACCTTGGCAAGTTCCGGGCGTTTATCATAGGCGGCGTAGTGCCATGCGAAACCTTTCTTCAACATTTGCTCCTGCGTGGGGAAGCAAGGGGAAACTTTTACCATCTTTAATTTGCATCGACTTTCAAGGAAAGTATAACTGCTCGAACACGTTGTTCCCTGGTAATTTACTTCTGCTTAGCTGCAACATATTGATCCTTTTCATGACCCTAAGTAACACTGCTATACCCTCAAAAAAGTAACACTGCTATTAAACTACTATTACAAGAACATGGTTGCCAGCTGACATTTCGTAACCTGGGGGACAAACTGATAATCTTTTTTTTGGTCAGGAAGGAAACGGCACATGGGACGACAAGTCAAAACTGTCTGAAGTTCTTCATAAGTCGCTTCAACCTATTGCTAAACTCTGTTGTACCCTCTCCGTTTAGAAATATAAGATATTTTAGCTTTGTTCAATCCGATCTATACACTAAAAGACGTCTAAATACATTAGATTCACAAAGCTAAACATCTTATATTTCTGAACAGAGGGAGTATGTCAAAACTGAATATTGTGTGTCGCATTTGTCAGTTTGTATGCAGGTCAGGCAGAGGTAAATCGTCAGTCTGTCCCTTCATAACTGAATGTTCTTTACCTGCACGAACACCCCACCGGCATGGAGATCGCCGACGGACCTGCCGTAGCGGTCGGTGTCGTACACATGCACCATCAGGCACTTCCCCTCCACCAGCTTCAGCAACGCCTCCTTGGCCTCCTTCCCGTACGGCATCGCGCTCTCCGGCGCGTCGATCCCACTGCATTTCATTTCATCTTAATTCAGAAAAAATCACGCAGGCCAGCCGGTCTGATCATCAAATTGATCAAGTATCCCTGGAAGGCTGGAAGTGGCAGTGGATCCATACTAACCTTAGCCTGATCCGGTACTTCCTCGCCAGCACCTCCTGGCCCTTGGCGTTCGGAACTTGCCTGCAACAATCATTCATTCAGAGACGTTCAGGACTGTCACAACCCTGAACTCGCCGATCGATGGATCCACAATGCCATTCAGCGAACTGACCTGTATCCCGCGTCGGCGATGGTCTTCTGCAGCGCGTCGGCCTGGGGGTAGTTCCTGGCGGCGCGCGCCTTGGTCCGCTCCGCCGCGGCCTTCTTGATGTCGGCCGGCACGCTGCCGGACTCGCCGCGCTCGGACACGTCCACGTACACGGTCACCGTGTCGCCGTCCGCCACCGCCTTGGCGTCCACCGGGAGTGTGTGAAGCTCGGCCTTGACCGGCTTGTGCGTGGGGGCAGTGGGGTGAGACGCCGGGGCAGGCGCCGGTGCGTGTGCTGGCGCTGATGGTGCCGCCCCGTTTGGGTGTGGGAGGCCGTAGAAGGCGAGGAAGCCCTGGACGAACAGGTATGGGTGAGCCGGGATGGTGCAGAGTGCGATTCTGATAGTAGAACAGACATGGGCATTATACATACCTCGACGTCTGCTTTCTGGTGGTTCTTGAGAGTGAGCACGACGAGCTGCGCGGCGTCCTCCGGCGTCGTCGGCGTCGGCCTGGCCTTCTTCCATGCCACTTGCAGCTTCTTGTACCTTGCATCAGACAGCAACAGAAAATGGAATTCAGAGACAAGAAAAATCATCACAGCATTTTGCGATCACAACCTTTTCTGCTACTGACTGACTAGTGTTTCATCGTTAATTCCAGGAAACCTGCTGGAACCTCCAACCGGGTACCACAGGCATTAGCAGCTGCTAGTTTTACAGGATTCTTGATTTTCTTTTATAAGTACCATTAGTAACTACTATGGGCATTATCTATCTCCTCTGGCATGTCAACAAATTACACTACTACTAGCACGGTTGGACCAAGCAAGTTTTAATTGTACACTAAATACTACTTGACTGAATTATTATCTGTGTTTAATTTTCCAAGCCAAATTCAGCAAACTCTAGTTAGTTTTTTGCTTCTTCTTTTTAATACAATATCCTTATTTCCATTTATCAAATTCTTCTATTAGAGGTCGCTTTCACAGTTTCACACCTGGAAGCCTTCGCATCCACGGCAGCCTGTCTCTAGATCTTTGACAAACGCGTCATGAGCTTTAATTAATGTAAACTAGAATTCTGAACACAATTGCTGGAGCTCAGGGAAGGAAGGAAGAAGACGGAAGGGAGGGGGGAAATGGAATCCATACCAGTTGGCCTGCGCGTTCTGGGAGGAGACGACGTGCCGGCTGAGCCCTTCTGGAACCTGAAACCAGAAGCAACAAGGCCTGAATTAGTCTTCGTCGTTGTCGTCGTCGCATAACAGCAGCACAGCCAATGAATCTGGAGCTCATGTATGTAGGTACGTACCTGCTTGGTTCGCTGGAAGTTGAGTATGTCGCGGCCGAGCGCTGCGACGGAGTGGTGGGCGCCGTGCGGGGTGAAGGCGGCGTCGGAGAGGTCGGAGCAGACGCCGCAGAGGAACCTGTATATGCTGTTCCCCATGGCTCCTCTCTTCCCGACGAGCAGGGGGTAGGTGGGTGGGTGGGTTTGTGTGCGAAATCCTCTCCGGGATTTGAAAAGAATTCAGGTGCTTCTTCTGCGTGGATCTGCGGGCTGGACTGGACTGGAGGGATGACAGTGTGCAAGGCGTCAGAATCGCGGCTCGCTTCACGAGGAAGAGAAGGAAGGAGGACAAGTAGGAGGGAGCGGGCCGGGAGGGGAGGGATAAAGCTGTTAAGCTGTCGAGTCGGAGCGAGATCTGCCGAGCCAAGCGGAGGTCGGGGAGTGGCCGGTGCGCGACGCTGCGGTGGGATTTATTGTGCACGGAACGGAAGGTCGTTGAGTTTTACTACTACCTGACGGGAAGGTGTTGTGTTGTTAACGCTGATCTGAGATTAGGACCCCATGTCGGCACTCGACATGTCGCTGTTGCCGACTAGTTTCGGGTGCTTTAGGTGAGAGATATATGTGTTGCTAATTATACAGTAGTATCTTCTACGCTAGGTGGCATGCAGAGGGCGCATGTGTGCGGTTGATGGTGTTCTCTCCTGTGCCACCTCGACAAACTAGCTGTTGAGAAAAACGCATTATGACTCCACTGACCCGTTCGCTCGCTCGCCCCCTGTGGACGACGGGCGAACCCCCGCCGCCTCCCACCCACAGCCCCCTCCCTCTCCCTCTACCCGGCCGCCGGCTTCTCCCGTGCGGGGCTGGCGGCAGCGGGTCGGCCTCTTCCCGACGAGCGAACGGAGGGCAGGGCCTCCCGACGGCGTCGGTGCTCCTCGGCGGCGTGACACCAGCGACCGGGTGGTGGCGATGCGACGACGCGGTCGTTGGCTGCGGGGGGCAGCATGGCCGGCTGGTCGTCGGCGAGCGGCCGGCAGAGCCCAATCTGCCCAAATCTGGGCCCAAAAGGGCTCCATCTGGGCCTGGGCGGACCGTGCCTGGCGCGGCTGCGGCTTCTCCGGTGGATGAGGTAGCAGAGCTTGGGCATGGGTTGGTGGCGGCGGCGGTGCCCCTGCTGCAGTGTTGCGGCGGGACTTCATGGGCCCTCTCGGGCTTGGCCGGGCCGACGGGCCTGATGTGTCCTGCTGCTACACCCGGTCGGCTACCGCCTCCCGACGACGGAGGTGGTGGAGGTAGTTCCCTCCCGGGTGACGCTGTACCACTGACCCTTGCCGGTGCTCCTTGCTTATCGTATTTACCGGCCTCGCGACGTGGACCTCCGTGAGATGGCGGGGGTGATTGCAAAACCGTGGTGGCGCGCGCTGGTGGACGGCAAGGTTGGTGGACGTTCCGGAGGGGCCGAAGGTGTGGTTTTTTGAGGGGTCAGGAGAAATCCATGTCTCGGCATCGGCGCGGTGACGCCTGTGGGTGTCACCTTCCTTCCTCAAGGGCGTCGGAGATCCCTCTTCCCTGCCCCCCGTTGTGGACCGGGGGAAACCCCATGATTGGTTCCGGGGAGACCCCTTGGAACGATCCGGACAGCAGCGGCGTCATCGTCGCTTTCCTTCTTGGAGGTGTTGCTTGGTGCACGGCGCTTCGGAGCGATAGCAGCGGGGTGGAATTTCATCGGAGGGCGCAGCGGTGGAGAATCCCCTTCGTTTTCGTCGAACCGCCGTTCTCGGCATTGTTTTCTCTTTCTTTCCTTTTTGTTTCTCTTGAGCTCAAATTGTGTTGTTTTGCCCCAGCGGTAGTATCCTTGTATCGGTGGTTTGCTATATGAATATAGCGAGAACGGCAAGTCTATTTCGAGAGAAAAACGCATTATTGAGGTGCTGCACGTAGTACATCTGGGTTTTTTGCTTGGAAACCGCGAGACGAGACCGAGTTTTTTTATGTTGGCCATGACGATAAGGGTATGGAGTACGTAAGGTCCTCCGTGATTTAGTCTCCGGCAGACACGCATCAACGTCACCCACCCGGCCACCCGTGCAGTGATTTGCTAGTGTCAGCACGCATTTGCGTTTCTCGTTGCACGTAGGCAGATTTCCATTTCTCCATAATCTGGAGTCTTTAGCATAAAACCATCATTTTTCGTGTTAAATTTTAAAAAACCACCGTTTTAGTTTGAATCGCAAAAAATCATCACCTTAAGTTCGATTTGTTGCAATATGCGCTAACACCGATTTGAATCGAATTGACACTAGCTCTGACAGGTTGGGCCCACACCGAAGACGGCGTCGTCTGTTGCCGTTAGCATAGAACCGCTCAAATTACGAAAAACCACCGATTCACGTTTGAATCGCAAAAAACTACCACATTTGGACTGATTTTTGCAATTCGCGCTAAAATGAAATTAACATCGAATTACCAGTGTTTCCGACATGTGGGGCCCAATTTTTAGGGCCAAATTACTGAGGTGGACTGGGTCCCACTTGTCATCCCATCTAAGAAAATCTGGATATTCTAAAAAAAGGAAAAACTAGAGTACACGGGAGGTTTGACCCCGAGCCCCCAATCGGCAACGACTCTGGCGCTGGGGGCTCGGACTCTCGCCGCCGGCCATCCCGCCCCCATTCCTGCGGCGAGCTGGCCATCCCCATCACGCGGCAAGTTCAACCGCCCTGTCCTGCACCACTGCGGAGCTCGTCGGGGCTCGCCCGCTCGGTCCCGCTGCTCGCCGGAGCACGTCACCTCGTGCCACATCATAGCTCACCGGGGCTCACCCGCTCGATCCCGCTGCTCGCCGGAGCACGTCACGTCGTGCCACTGCAAAGCTCGCCTGCTCGTTCCCGCGCCGCTGCTCACCGGAGCACGCCACCTCGTGCCACTGCAGAGCTCGCCCGCTCGTTCCCGCGTTGCTGCTCACCGGAGCACGCCACCTCATGCCACTGCAGAGCTCGCCCGCTCGGTCCCGCGCCGCTACTCGCGGAGAACGCCGCCTCACGCCACTGCAGAGTTCGATGGGGCTTCTGCCGCGCTGCAGTTTGGGGCATAGCGGAGCTGCTAGGAGGGAGGTTGCGCGGGGCTCGGCGGGCAAGGTGGCGACGACGGTGGCGATGGCCGATAGTGAGCAGCAGGGAGGGGGTGGACGAGGTATTTGGGGTAGAAGGGCGGGTGCAGGCGGCGAGTACGCTAGGAAGGCGGCGGGGTCTGCCTTGACGATGGCCCAGGGCGAACGGCGTGGTCAACGGGATGGAGGGGATGGGAGACCAGGAGATGTGGTCTCGGGCTGCCTCCCAATTATTATTTTACTATTTAGATTTTCTTAATTTGGCTGACAAGTGGGTCCTAGTCAGTCCACATCAACAAATGGGCTTTGACAAATGGATCCAACCAGCAAGATTCATTTTTAATTCGCGATCAAAATCAGTATAAAATGTGGTGGTTTTTTGCGACTCAAACGTAAAATAGTGGTTTTTAAAAATTTGAGCGGAAAAGTGTTGGTTCTAACGGCAACAGACGGACGCCGTCTTCTGCGTGGGCCCAATATATCAGAGCTAGTGTCAATTCGACTCAAATCGATGTTTAGCGCACATTGCAACAAATTGGACGGTGGTTTTTTACAATTTAAACGTAAAGTGGTGGTTTTTTAAAATTTAACGTGAAAAATGGTGATTTTATGCTAAACACGTCGTGATCTGTTTCACCGCGCAGGCAGGCTCGACTGTTGGCTCATTCGTTTCGGGCTGTTTGGACCGGGCCCAAGAGCGACGAGTGGTTGGCGAGCCAACACCACATTGTTGTCCAGCTAATTCCCGCTCTCGCTCTAGGCCCAACTGTTCGCCCACTTCGCAACGGTGAGAACAAGCGAACAGCTCCTGTGTGCTGCTCCTAGCGGTCCGCGCCAAAATGGGCCGCAGGCCATCACGCACCTCTCTTCCTTTCAAAGGCTGGTTTTTTCAGCACCTTTGGTTTTCTTGTAATTATTTGGATTATAAAAATATGCACGAAACATTTTTGAAGAATAAAATAAATTAGAAATCTGAACAAAATTAGAAATCTGGTAAATTTTGGAATTTGAATAAATTCGATATTTCAACAGATTTAAAATGTAAAAAAATGCAAAATTTAAAATACTAACAAATTTGTGATCTAAACAAATATGAACTATTTCAAAAATAAAATACAATAGGCAAAGTAAAGTAATAAAAAAGAAAAATGGAAAAGGAAAAAAGAAAAAAGAAAAAAGAAAAAAAGAAGAATCGGAACGATCGAAGTGGGCATTCCACTTAGAGCATCTCCACTCTGCCTATCCAAGACGTTGATATTAGGTTTTTTTTTTGGGACGCTGAAAATTAGTCCAGTTTCGTCCCATGATCCTAGTTTTGTCTGGACTTGGGTCAACTTTGATCCGGACTTTTCAAGCCATTCCCAACATTCTGGAAACGCCATGGAACGCTGGACGAAGCGAATTCGCAAAAAAAAAGGAGATTGCGAGTGGACCCGTCCAGTTAGTGACGGAAGCCAAGTCGTCGTCATCCTTCCGCCTCGGAACCCCGCGGAGGACCGCCGGACAATAACTGCGCGTCGCTTCGGCCACGCGTCAGCGCCACCGCCGCCTCCTCGGCTCCCATGATGGACCGGCGGGCAATAACTTCCCGCTGTTCCCCTTTTTCCCACCCTTACCGCTACACCCCTCCCACCCTCGCCGCCCGCCTCGGCCTATAAAAGCCGCACCCCTCGCTGGAACCCTTTGCACTCTCTCACAGCTCCCTAGCTTTCCCAACTCCGGCGAACCCCACACTCCGGCAAACTCACCACACTTCCCCCCACTTCCCATGGCCGAGTGCTTTCCCGGCGAACTAACCACACTCCCCCCACTTCCCATGGCCGAGTGCTTTCCCGGCGATCCCGCGGCGGCGAACGCCTTTAGCCGCTGCACGCTCCAGCCGTGGGAGGCGCGCATGCTTCACGATGCCGGCTACATGGCGCCGCCCGATGTTCGCCTTCCCCCGGATGGAAGCTCAGCGCCGGTGGGATACCGATTCCGCCGGTGCCCAAGGACGAAGAAATCGTCGAGGAGATCCAGGCGGCCATCGCTGGCATGGAAGACCCGGATCTCGCCGAGGATCCGGGCAATCTGCTCTACTGGGAGCAGTTTTTCGTGGACCGGCGGATCCAGGAGCTCGCCCATCACGAGGGGCCACAAGGGTCGCCGCCGAAGCGGAACAACGCGGCGTCATGCCGCCGCTGGTGGAGCGTTCCCGGGCGAACCCTCATCGTCGTGCTGGAGCACATCCACGCTGGCAACACTCCCCGCCTCGGCTTTCCCCGCAACGCGACGCCAGCGTCAAGGGCGAGGGCCCATCCTCCGGCCAACTGGTTGTCGAGGAGGATGGCTAGCCTCTCCTCCTCCTCCTCCGCAGCCAATCAAGCGTGAGCCGGAGACACCGGTTCGCTCGCCACCGAGGATAAGGGCGCGCGGCATCATCATAAACGAGTCGCGCGTGCCCTCGCCGCCCACTGGGCGTCTCCGACTTTGCCAGCTGAAGCCAGATTCGACCGATTGGGCGGTGCCCGTCGACGAGGACGCCTTCGCCATGAAGATGATGATGGAGCAGTCCCTCTGGGAGTCAGCTCCACCGCTGGCGGTGGAGCCATCGTCGCCGGACATATTTGCCGTGTCCAGGACGGACTGGGAGGAGGAGTGCCTCCGCGTCCAGCGCCAACAGGAGCAGGTCGAGCGCCAGGCGTGGTCCGGCCACGTGCTCGCCTACCAGGGAGCCCCGCTCATCGTTGTCGACGACGATGAAGCCGGCCACTCCCACCAGCCCTGGAGGTGCAGCGACGTCGGCCAGGGGAGCTCTCGCCCGTCACAGACGCCGAGCGACAACGAAAAAGACGACGGTGACGACGACGGCAAGGCCGATCCCAGCTACACGTCCTTCTACGGCAACTTCGGCATGTTGAAGCGGTGTTCGACATCGGCGGCGGCCTCGGCGACGGCGCAACACAACATGCATGATTACAACTAGATGATCTTGATCATGAACGGAGCTCACAAGATCTAAACATGGTAGCACAAAGGAGGAGATACAACCATCTAGCTACTATAAGGACCCGTAGTCCAAGGTGGAACTACTCACGCTTCATACCGGAGGCTGACATGATGAAGAAGAAGGCCTCTAGGATGATCTCCCCTCCAACAGGGTGTCAGGAAGAGCTTCAGACCCCCCTGATCTAGGGACGATGGTGGCGGCTCTTACAAACGGTTTCGTGGAATATTGTTCGGGTGTTTAGGGTTTTGGCATCAGGGGGTATTTATAGGCGAAGAGGCGAGGCAGGGGGCAGCTAGGGCGGCCGCACCCCCCAGGCGTGGGCTGAGTCGGGCCGCGCGGCCAGGGGGTGTGGCCCCCTAGTGGATCCCCTCCGTCTCGTACTCCGGCTCTGTGTTCCCCACGGTAAAATATTGACTTTGGCTTTTGTCCCGTCCAATTCTGAGAATATTGATTTTTTTTCTTTTCTGGAACAAAAAACAGAAGAAAATAGGCAACTGGCACTGTGGCATATTGTTAATAGGTTAGTCCATAAAAACATATAAAACACCTCAAAGTGTAGACAAAGCAAAGCAAAGTAGATACTAAACAAGCATGGAACATCAAAAATTATAGATACGTTTCCGACGTATCGATGCTCTCGCCCCCCCCGAGGGCGACATGTACAACCCTCCCCGTCCCCGGCCATCGACCCCTCCCTCCTCCTCCCCCCTCCCACCGCCGGCGGCAGGGGTCGTCGGTCGGTGTCGGCGGTGGCGTATCTCCTCTCCCCGCGTCGCTAGGGGCGGTCGGGGCCGGCTCCCCTCCGGCGGCGATAGCTCGGGACGACGCGGCCTGGTGCTTGCGGTGGTGCTAGGGGCCTGTGGGCGACGATGTCGACGCCGGCGTGCGCGTGGCGGGGTCTTGCAGTGGTGCGGGCAAGCTTCTCCCGCCGGCTCAGATCCGGCCCCTTTGGGCCCGATCTGGGCTAGGGAGGGTCGGATCCTCTGCTGCTGCGGCCCTATCTGCTCGACGATGGCGACGATGACGGATCCGACAAGGGAGAGCGGTGCAGTGGTAGGCCTATTGCAGCAGGGATGGCGAGAGCTTTACGGGCGTTTCGGAGTTCTAGAAGTGTGGTGGAACTATTTTGAAGGGCGCGGCGGTGGCGGATCACCAGCGTTTAGTCGACTCACCGTGTCTTTCATTTCTTTTTTCTTGGGCATGTTTTTTGCTGTTGCCCCAGCATTTTCGTTGTATCAGTATTTTTGGGCGTTGTGCTGTCTGGCCCAGCAGCGGTCTCACCTGTAGTTGCTATATTAATATAGCGGGGCATACGTAGTTGCTCTGAGTTGTGAATTGTGATACACAAGGGGGAGCGTACGTGCGTAAAGAATTTTTTTTGGAACCGAGGGAGTACCTTCATAGTGCATGATCTTGTTCGAGGTAGTGTCACTCATAGATGACATGCGAGCAGAAGATAAGTTAATTAACACGTGAGCAACCACGTTTTGCAGGACCAGAGCGACTTTCCGGGAAAGATAAATCTACAACCAGCCCAATATAAGGGACACAAAAACGAACATGTATTAACATAATAATACTCCACTGTCACAGATTGATCTCTAAAACAACAGAAGGGTGCTCTTACATCTCATGCCACCAGAGAACTTCGAAGGCTCTTATACATCAGTAGTCCCCAGAACTTGCATCCTTAATCATATATAGAGTGCTCTTAAATAAGACGAGCCAGAAGTACACTGGCTAGGTAAGGATATATATAGATATTCCAGGCACTGATCCATTCACTTGGATCGTCCGTTCAACTTTTGAGTCGATGGATCCAAAGTGACAAGGTGCACGCTGCAAGAGCAAAGCCAGCACAACGGGCCAATGCCTCATCCATTTGGTTCTTTCTGTGTAGGTTCACAAGCTCCTGCACTGCCTGACTACAGAATAGGAATGAGAATGAATGTTAAGATCAATAGAGCAATGAATAAATCAATCAGACAATGATCTTGCATGTTTATTAGTGCCCTACCGAATTTCTGGGTCCAAGCGGTCAAGTCCGAGGGCTGCTGCTCAGTGCCTACAAAGCAGTCGAGTTTGAAAAGTTAACAGATGGGATGGCTACCGATGCAGGCTGAAAGTTCAACGTAGAGCTAACAACAAGCAGTTGAAAATACTCTCCGTCTTAAATTAGATGTCTCAGATTTATTAAAATTTAGATGAATCTAGATATAGAGAGTATACATTGTTAATTTCGTCTAAGAAACCTAGCTAATTGCTAATAACAAGAATCGAATCAAGGCATCTGCCAATTGTCTATAGTAATAGAGAGATTCAATATGGTACATGATGATGATCCTCTAAACATATAGTATTAGTGCCTGTTTGGATGGGTGGCATTTATTGGTGAAGTTGTGGTATTCAGTTCAGAGAATGAAGCAAAATATAGGAGCCTAAACCAACTTAAACAGTGACTATCTATCCCAATCTTAATATGGAAGACTACACAAGAACATCCAAGATATTCCAACAATACAATGCTAGCTAATTCCATCTAAAAAAACTACTTCCTCTGTTTCTTTAGTTTGCCAAAACGTCTTATATTAGAGACTAGAGGTAGTATATGTATTGCTAACAATAACAATGGGATAACCAAAGCAATATATATGGCTGTGGTAACAGAAAGATCATGGGTGGAGCGTGTCGATTCCCAATAAAAATACTAGCAGTTGATATCTATATTTTGAACGTGCAAGAAAATCCCGTCGTCGGGCAAACAGAAGAATAGATCTGACTAATCAATTGCATCAATCAAAATTTCTTAAGACTGCGGTAGAAGATAGGGATGGGGAACGAACCGGAGCACGATAAGAGGCGATAACTCGCTGGATAGCGGCAGGGATCTTGTCCTTCAGCTTCGTGGCCATGGTGCGCAGCGCCATGGCAGTACCTCCACCAACCAAGCAAGCAGATCTGGACGAGAAAGAGGACGGCGGCTAGGGTTTGTTTCCTTCTCTCGCTCTCGAATACGCGCGCGATGATTCCCTCGACCCACCACAGCACTGTTGGCCCAGACCTAGCAGTACTTTCGCTAGGACGTTGTGACGAGATGACCTGCGGAAACTCTGTAGCCTGTCGAGTACTTTCCGACGACACTCAACTTGCGAAGCTAGGTCTCCTGATCGATCTAGGTCTCCTGATCGATCTGTCGCTGGCTGATTCCTTTAGCCAAGCAAAACACACACGTACCAAGCTAGCTAAGCTAGCCACTTGATCAATCTTGCAAGTACTAGTTACGCACGCGGAGACGATTTACCACAGGCACGTATCGTGCCTTAGCTTTTTTATTTTCTCAATCGCTCAGTTTGATTACAGGGGTATCGGCGTGTATATGTAGTAGTTCTAGTGTAGCTATTCTAGTAGGATTAGGACTCCTAATTCCTACATCAACCGTGCTACACAAACCTACACGTACTCGTATACTACTTGTATACGACAGAGCGCACCGCGCCGTGCCGGCGTCGGTTTAGACGTGCTTATTCCTAACAAGCATGGATACCCTTATTAAGACACCAAAACGCCTCGGACTCCAAGTGGGCCGGCGAGCTCTCTGAGCTGCTTTTTCTCTCTACTATATATACGCAGGACAAAAAGAGGAGAGTGTTCTGGTCTTCGCGCTATATCAGCTCGCTCAAATAAGGCCGCCCTGCTAAATCATCAGCTCCTTGAACCACGGCGTCCCCAAATTGCACGACCATCATGCGTAGGCACGGTCGTCGCCTCAGCCCGTCCGCTGCAACTGACGGCGTCACGCAGGCGGTGCCCCTGTTCGCCCTCGCTCATCACCTGACCGCAGTGCCAATCTCGCCTCCACCGCGATCCTCCCCATCAAAGAAATGGGATTTGCAAGGTAAACACAATAATTCGAGTCTTTGAAATCTTCTTTCACCCACAAGTCGCCGCGATCCGCCGCCCCATCGAAGAACTGGGATTTGTAGACCTTGGTTCTCTCACGGAAGAACTGGATTTAGAGCTACACACACGTGCTGGCACAACTGAAACTCAACATGCTTCCTTCTTCTTTATTACAAAACGATCTGACGTCTGTACCTATACGACCTAAAACTGTCAGCGATTGTATGAAGAATAATATAATACACACCTGTGTGAAACCGTTCTTGAACTTGAACCTGAGGATATTACCTAAGTTCCAGTCTGCCCCATCATAACCGTCTGCCAATGCATCCTGCAAACTACGTTCGGTTTGCACGTTCATCATATATCTGTAGAATGAAGTTCCTAGATTTAAGACAAGTGAATAAACTATTACAACCATGTGATCAGGCACTGCTTTTGGACGCTTCGAGGGAGGGTGTTCTTGCCACTCAATCTTTTTTACCGTTGACGTTGCAGCTTTTTCAACTGGATCACATCTAATTGAATCAATCCTTGCTCTATAGTTGACTTTGCAGCTATAAATCTGCAAGCACGGGTCCTCACGGCTAAAGGTCTGCTCTGAAATATGTCTGCATGTTCAGGATAGCCAACACAAAACTTAGATTTGGCAGTAGAAAATCCATATAACAATGGCAGAGATGATTATGGCTCTGTCACATAATTCAATGGTTTTAGCATTGTTATTTGTATCAACATAAGAAAAAATATATACTATAGAATACCGGTCAAAAATGAATATTAGGTCAAGTCTCCTGTATTTTTCCTTTGCAGATGGGGTCTCCGACATGGTCCAGTGAACGTACTCCCTCTAAATACCTATGCAACACAACCAGCACAACTAATATTAATCATTTGTTCAATTAAAAAACAAATATTGATCATCTGAAGTGTAAAATGAAGAAACATGAACTACTCGGGAAGCTTTGTGGAGTCTATCAACAAAAGAAAACTAATACTTCATTCGTCCAAAAAGGGATGTCGGAGATTTGTCTAGATTCGCACTCCAACGTCCTTTTTTTGACGAAGGGCGTATATCAATTCATTCCCAAGAGGTGCAACCAGAGAAAAACCCAGGTGCACTCTCTCAACCACATATTTACTTGCAAAATATATCATTTACTGCTGCCATGTTTATACTTCAATCAAACCATCTAAAAGAAGCTTACTGGAAATGAAGTCAGTGGCAGGGAAGAGTCATGGGTCGGCGTTGAACGGCTTTTGGCCTTGGAAAAGAAGCTCTTTTAGGAGGTCAAGGTAATTTTTGGGTTTTGCTTTGGTGTGCCCCCCTCCCCCTCCTCCTCCAAACTTATAAAACCATAAACACAAGGACAGTCAGGATTATCCCTTCGGTTTGGAATCATGAAGGGGTATTGATCAATCTTGACTGTATTTTTTTTTAGTTTTATAAGTTTGAGGGAGTGAGGGGGACACCGAAACACACCTTGTAATTTTTTAATCCATTCCATGGCCATTAGTGACTGTTAATCATACTTTTCAAATTAACAGTTGAGTGCATCTCTTAAATTGATGATCTTTGTTGTAGATTTTTTTAGCTCAGGAGTAAAAACTATGTTATGGCTGTTAGTTATGCTTCATTCGTTGTCTATGAAACAAGTTGAAAAAATTCAGGTTGGCTCTACTTGTTAATGATCCAACTACTATGTTGGCTAGAGGACGTTAGATGATCTCTTTGATCAGCAACAAAGCAAGTGTTGTGGTCTTTCAATTATGTGTTTGTAGCACCGACAAAAAGTGTTTTTGTGTCAGTCGGCTTTATATAATTGCAAAAGGTGGTGCATTCGTAATGTGTGTAGATATAAGCAAGGCGACATATTTAAGAAGTGTTGAGCACTAACATATATTGGCATGCATTGTCCAGGACTGGGCGATTCCTTCCTATTTCTCTCATTTGAGCTGACCTTGCAGGAGTGAAGTACTACTGAATTTCTATTTTTTCCCACGAACGTCGAACGGTAGTTTGTTCTCTTAAATTTAGATTTTAGCATAAAATCCAAGCATGTGTTTGTTTGCTGTATGGCTTCACTGCTTGAGAGAAAAGAATCTGATATTGGCCACTTGTGCGGCAACCCTAATGAGGAGAAAAGCTGGAGGGTTCTTTGAGTAGAAACGTCTCTTGAGAATTTCCATGGTTGTGGGTAGGCACGAGGTACTTGCTTGGAACATTTTTTTATAGTAAAACATTATTAGTGAATTCTATATATCTTTCAAGACGATAAGGACATCTGATTTTACCCTTAATACAGTGAATACCCTTTAAGCTAAATAATGTTCTAATTCCATGAGGGTTTCTTGCAATATGTAATAATGTGGGATTCTTTTTGTCTGTAGCGGAAAAAATCGGATCCAAGTGACTTTGGCTGAAGACTTTGGTGGTTTCTTCATGCTACCTTTTTGGAAAAATGTACAAGGTGAGATGCAACAATGCTACTGATTTTGGGAACTGCATCTGTCAATAGGTTTAGTTTGTTATTGTTCACCTAATCCTGTGTTTTTGGTTAGTCAGTGTAGCAATTTATTTTGATGGTTTTTTGTGACAAGAACTGAATTTGAATGTATGGATGGTTTAGTGTCAGCTGCATATGGTTTTCTGCTTCAATTCTTGCAGACACTTCCACTCATATGTGAAAGAGGTTTTAATCAGCATGATAGGCGGAGGTACAACACAATTTTGGGCATTTTCTCACAATTTTGTCATGCATTGTTCGAAGATGACTAGGCGAAGCCTTGCTATTTCTCTAATTTGAGCTACCCTTGCAGGAGTGAAGTACTATTGAATTTATATTTTTTCCCATCATCGAACGGTAGTTTGTTCTCTTAAATTTAGATTTTAGCATAAAATCTGAGCATGTGTTTGGTTACTGTATGGCTTCACTGTTGGAATTATGCCCTAGAGGCAATAATAAAGATGTTATTATTATAATTCTTGTTTATGATAAATTTAATATTTCATGCTAGAATTGTGTTAAGCGGAAACTTTAATACTTGTGTGGTTTGTAAACAACACCGTGTCCCTAGTACGCCTCTATGGACTAGCTCATTGATTAATGATGGTTAAGGTTTCCTAATCATAGACATGAGTTGTCAATTAATAAAGAGATCATATCATTGGGAGAATGATATGATGGACAGACTCAAACTAAGTAGAGCTATTAGATCGTGTCATCACGTTCATATTTGTGAAGCTTTTCTTATGTCAAATATTGTATTCCTTAGACCATGAGATAATGCAACTCCCTGGTATCGGAAGAAAGCTTTGAGGTCATCAAACGTCATCCTATGAGAGGGTGATCATAAAGGTGTCTCTCAGGTGATCGGAAAGTACTTGTTGGGTTATATGTATCGAGATGGGATTTGTCCCTCCCAAGTCGGAGAGATATACTTCGGGTCCACTCGGTAATCGATATCAACACCGCTTGCAAGCACGTGGTTAAGGAGTTAATCACAAAGTGGTATCAGATTACGGAACGAGTAAAGTACTTGCTGTGAACGAGATTGAACTAGGTATCCGGTACCGACGATCGAATCTCGGGCAAGTAAAATATCACGAGACGAAGGGAATATATATATGGGATTGATTGAATCCTGGCATCGTGGTTCATCCGATATGATCATCGATGAATGTGTGGGAGTCAATATGGGTTTCCAGACCCCGCTGTTGATTATTGATAGAAGATCATGTCTGCATAATCTCGAACCCGAAGGGTCACACACTTAACGTGTCTCGACGCTAGGATAGATTGGATAATTGGTTTATGAGTTTTTGTTCGGAGTCTCGGATGAGATCTAGGACATCACGAGAGGTTCCGGAATGGTCCGGAGAATAAGATTCATATAATGCAAAGCACATTTTGGAGTTCGGAATTGTTTCGAGTTATTCGGTATTGTACCGAAAGCTTCTAGAACCTTCCGGAGTGGGACCAACGTGGCCCCACTTGTCGGGAGGGGGCGTGGGCCTACGAGGGAGTGCTCTGGACGCATTGGGCCAGGGGTACAAGGCCCCATAGGCCCAGCCGGCCAAGCACCTAGGGAAACCCTAGGGGAGCTTCTAGAAGGGGGAAACTTGCCCCCCACTCCTCCCTCCTTGGCCGCCGGCCTAGGGCTTAGGGGAGGAGCAAGGGCCAGCCGCCTACCCCTCTATATAAAGAGGTCTGGGGGTGCACCCTCCCCATACCTCCTTCTCAACCCTAGCCGCCCTGCTGCCCCTCCTCTCTCTCCCTCCCGACTGCCCGTAGGCGAAGCCCTGCCGCAGAAACTCTCCACCGCTTGCACCGCGCCATCACATTGTAGATCCAATCCATCTCTCCACCCCACTTGCTGGACCGAGGAAGGAAGAGAGGTCGAGGTGCCACACGTGTGCATCTCTCGGAGGCATCGCCACTTGCAGTGTTAGATCGGATCGGATCGCGAGGAGGAGAAGCGAGTACGACTACATCAACCGCGTTCCATCGAACGTTCCGCTGTGAGAATCTTCAAGGGTATGAGGATATCATCTATCCCCCCTCGTTGTTTGCATCTCCTAGATTAGATCTTGGCTTTTCCCGTTCGCATCAGTAGAATTTTTTTGATTTACTATGCTGCGAAACCCTTCAGTGGTATCAGAGCTAGATCTATGCATAGATGTGTTTCACGAGTAGAACGTAACATGGTTGTTGCGGGCGTTGATGTTTTTGTTGCAAGCCTCTTGTTTGTGTACTTCTTATGACGCGGGATAGTGAGATCGAAGCGGTCTAGGCCAACCTTACGCGGCCTCGTTCGCGAGACCGGCTCCGCACTTGACGTGTGGCTTGTTCCACACATGCGGTTGGTGGATGCCAGTTTCTCTCACTATAGTTGTCATGGTATTTACACCGGAGTTTAGCAATCATAATATCACCGTTGTGGCTTTCCGTAGGTAAGAATCGTTCTTAGCTTGTTACTCCCATAAGCCACGTCAAACATGCAACAACAAAGTAGAGGCGTCTAACTTGTTTTTGCAGGGAGTGTTTTCTGTGATATGGTATGGCCCAAGATGTGATGTGTATGTTGTATGCAGTGATCATGTTTTGTAATGTTTCACGACTTGCATGTCGATGAGTACACAACCGGAAGGAGCCATATGGTTGTCTTTATAATTGTGTATGACATGTGTGTCAACTTTTTATACGCCATGTAATAGCTTTACTTTATCGCTAAGTAGTTAGCAATAGTTGTAGTTGCTATTCGTGGTGGAGGCAATCATGGTGGAGTGATGGAGATCATGCCGGCATGCACAAGATGGAGATCATTGCGCGAAGATTGGCTATACCATGTCACATAAAGTTATATGCATGTGATGTTTATCCTTTTATGTATCTTATTATGCTTAGATCGCGACGGTAGCATTATAAGATGATTCCTCACTTAAAGATCAAGATAAAACTGTGTTCTCCCCATGTATGCACCGTTGCGAAAGTTTGTTGTGTTCAAGCATCACGTGATGATCGGGTGCTATAAACTCTACGTTCACATACAACGGGTGCAAGCCAGTTTTGCACACGCAGAAATACTTGGGTTTGACTTGACGAGCCTAGCATGTACAGACATGGCCTCGGAACACATGAACCGAAAGGTTAAGCATGAGTCATATGAATGATATGATCTACACTTTGTTGTCCACCATTGAAACCACATCTCTTCTCGTGAAGATCGGATTAGGTGTGGTGAATTTGGATCATGTTCACTAAACAACTTGAGGGATGTTGAATTTAGTGGGAGTTCATCTAGTAATTTGATTAAGTTGAACTAGTTATCATGAACATAGTCTGAATTGTACTTGCAAATTTTGTAGATCAAATGGCTAAGTCCAACTTCAACTTCAACGTTTTTGCTGAGAAAGAAAAGCTTAAGAACAATGGGTCTAACTTCACCAACTGGTTCTGCAATCTGAGAATCATTCTCGCTGGCGGACAAAAGGACTATGTCCTTGAGAAAGCGCTAGGTGACGCCCTGCTGTAGATGCGCCGGCTGATGAGAAAGCTGTTTATCAGTCGCGCAAAGATGATTATGGTGTGATTAAGAGCACCATGTTGTTTGCTATGGAATCGGATCTTCAAAATCGTTTTGAGGATTTCCCGGGCCCCTTTGAGATTCTTGAGGAACTGAAAACTATGTTCCAGACTCATGCCCGTTCTGAGAGATATGAGATCTCTGAGAAATTCTTTAACTGCAAGATGGAGGAAGGGAGTTCCGTTAGTGAGCACGCCATAAAGATGTCGGGCTACACTCAACGCCTTGAGCAACTGGACTGCAAGATTCCAGAGAAGCTCAAGATTGACAGAGTTCTGCAATCACTCCCTCCTAGCTACAAAGGTTTTGTAGTTACTCATAATCAGATTGGTTCCACTGATACGATCACCGAGCTCTTCGCTAAGCTGAAAGCTGCGGAGGTGGACATCAAGAAGGATAATCATGTGTTGATGGTCAACAAGCCCCCTAGCTTTAAGAAAGGTAAGGGTGCAAAGAAGCCCTTCAAGAAAGGCAGTGGCAAGCGCGTTGCCCCTGCTGAGAAGAAGCTCAAGTCTGGACCTAAGCCGGACACTGAGTGCTTCTATTGCAAGGACAAGGGTCACTAGAAGCGCAACTGTCTGAAGTACTTAGCAGACAAGAAGGCTGGCACCATCAAAGGTATATTTGATATACATGTTATTGATGTTTTCCTTACTAGCCCTCGTTGTAGTGCCTGGGTATTTGATACTGGTTCAGTTGCTAATATTTGTAACTCGAAACAGGAACTGCAGAATAGACGGCGGCTAGCGAGGGATGAGGTGACGATGCGCATTGGCAACGGATCAAGAGTTGATGTGATGGCCGTCAACACGCTCTCCTTAGTTTTACCTTCGGGATTAGTTTTAAACCTCAATAAATGTTATTATGTACCTGCGTTGAGCATGAACATCATATCTGGATCGTGTTTATTGCAAGACGGTTATTCATTTAAATCTGAGAATAATGGTTGTTCTATTTATATGAGTAACATCTTTTATGGTCATGCACCTGCTGTGAATGGTTTATTTCTTCTGAATCTCGAAAGGGATGAAACACACATCCATAACATTGAGGCTGAGAGATGCAAGGTAGATAGTGATAATACTACTTATTTGTGGCAGTGTCGTCTAGGTCATATTGGTGTAAAACGCATGAAGAAACTCCATTCCGATGGACTTTTGGAGTATCTTGATTTTAAATCATTTGACACATGCGAACCATGCCTTATGGGCAAGATGATCAAAACCCCGTTCTCCGGAATGATGGAGCGGGCAACGGACTTGTTGGAAATCATACATACCGATGTATGCGGACCGATGAGTGTTTCGACGCGCGCTGGATATCGCTACTTTCTCACTTTTACCGATGACTTAAGTAGATATGGGTATATCTATTAAATGAAACATAAATCTAAAACATTTGAAAAGTTCAAAGAATTTCAGAATGAAGTGGAAAACCATCGTAACAGAAAAAATAAGTTTCTACGATCCGATCGTGGAGGTGAATATTTGAGTTATGATTTTCTCACGCATCTTAAAGCAAACAGAATCATTTCGCAACTCACGCCACCCGGAAAACCACAGCGCAATGGTGTGTCTGAACGCCGGAATCGAACTCTATTAGATATGGTGCGATCAATGATGTCTCTTACTGATTTGCCGTTATCATTTTGGGGTTATGCATTAGAAACCGCTGCATTCACTTTAAATAGGGCACCATCTAAATCCGTTGAGACGACATCGTATGAACTGTGGTTTGGTGCTAAACCTAAGTTGTCGTTTCTTAAAATTTGGGGATGCGAAGCTTACGTCAAGAAGTTGATGCCGGACAAGCTCGAACCCAAAGCGGAGAAATGCGTCTTCATAGGATACCCTAAGGAAACTATTGGGTATACCTTCTATCACAGATCCGAAGGCGAAGTGTTTGTCGCAAAGAACGGATCCTTTCTTGAGAAGGAGTTTCTCTCGAAAGAAGTGAGTGGGAGGAAAGTAGAGCTAGACGAGGTTGTTGAACCTTCTCTTGAGTTGGAGAGTAGCGCAGCACCTGAATTTTTTCCAGTGCCGTCTGCACCAACAATAGAGGAAGCTAATGACAAGGATCATGAAGCTTCGGACGATGCTACTACTGAACGTCGCAGGTCGACAAGGTCACGTGCCCCTCCTGAGTGGTACAGCAACCCTGTCTTAACTATCTTGTTAGTAGACGACAGTGAACCTGCGAACTATGAGGAAGCGATGATGAGCCCAGACTCTGAGAAATGGCTAGAGGCCATGAAATCCGAATTGGGATCCATGAGCGAAAACCAAGTATGGACTTTGGTGGACCCTCCTAGCGACCGAAAGGCCGTTGAGTGCAAATGGATTTTCAAGTAGAAAACGGACGCCGATGGTAATGTTACTGTCTATAAAGCACGACTTGTCGCAAAAGGTTTTCGACAAGTTCAAGGTGTTGACTACGATGAGACTTTCTCTCCCGTAGCGATGTTTAAGTCCATTCGGATTTTATTAGCAATTGCTACGTTTCATGATTATGAAATATGGCAGATGGATGTCAAGACTGCGTTCCTCAATGGCAACATTGATGAAGAGTTGTATATGATGCAACCCGAAGGTTTTGTCGATCCTAAGGATGCTGATAAAGTGTGCAAACTTCAGCGTTCCATTTATGGACTGAAGCAAGCATCTCGGAGTTGGAACCTTCGTTTTGATCAAGTGATCAAAAGCTTTGGATTTGTTCCGAATAGCTACGAAGCTTGTATCTACAAGAAAGTGAGTGGGAGCTCAGTGACATTTCTGGTACTATATGTGGATGACATATTAATTATTGGAAATGATATTGACATGCTTAACGATGTGAAGAGTTATTTGAACAAGTGTTTTTCAATGAAAAACCTAGGGGAAGCTGCTTATATATTGGGCATCAAAATCTATAGAGATAGACAAAGACGCCTGATAGCTTTAAGCCAAAGTACATACCTAGACAAAGTTCTGAAAAGGTTCAGAATGGATAAGGCAAAGAAAGGTTCAGTGCCTATGTTGTCAGGTAAGATATTGAGCAGGGCTCGGTGTCCAGCTATGGTAAATGATAGAGAAGCTATGAGCAAAGTGCCTTATGCGTCGGCCATAGGTTCTATCATGTATGCCATGCTATGTACTAGACCGGATGTGTCCAATGCTCTTAGTTTGACGAGCAGGTACCAAAGTGATCCAGGAGTGGAACACTGGACATCCGTGAAGAACATCCTAAAGTATTTAAATAGGACTAAAGAAATGTTCTTAGTCTATGGAGGTGATGAACAGCTCGTCGTAAAGGGTTATGTCGACGCTAGTTTCGACACCGATAAGGATGATTCTAAATCTCAGACAGGATACGTTTATATTTTGAATGGAGGAGCTGTGAGCTGGAGAAGCTGCAAGCAAAGCGTGATCGCGGGATCTACAGTAGAAGCGGAATACATGGCTGCTGCAGAAGCGTCAAGTGAAGGAGTTTGGATCAGGAAATTCATCACTGAGCTTGGTGTGGTTCCAAGTGCCTTGGACCCATTGGAGATATTGTGTGACAACACTGGTGCCATAGCACTGGCTAAGGAACCAAGATATCATCCAAAGAACAAGCATATCAACCGCAAGTTTCATATAATCTGAGATTATATAACAGATGGAGATCTGAAGATCAGCAAAGTACATACAGATCTGAATGTCGCAGATCCATTGACTAAACCTCTTCCACGTGCAAAACATGATCAGCACCTTAGTGCCATGGGTGTTAGATTGTTGCCAGATGTAAACTAGATTATTGACTCTAGTGCAAGTGGGAGACTGTTGGAATTATGCCCTAGAGGCAATAATAAAGATGTTATTATTATAATTTTTGTTTATGATAAAGTTTATATTCCATGCTAGAATTGTGTTAAGCGGAAACTTTAATACTTGTGTGGTTTGTAAACAACACCGTGCCCCTAGTACGCCTCTATGGACTAGCTCATTGATTAATGATGGTTAAGGTTTCCTAACCATATACATGAGTTGTCAATTAATAATGAGATCATATCATTGGGAGAATGATATGATGGACATACCCAAACTAAGCAGAGCAATTAGATCGTGTCATCGTGTTCATCTTTGCGAAGCTTTTCTTATATCAAATATTGTATTCCTTAGACCATGAGATAATGCAACTCACTGGTATCGGAAGAAAGCTTTGAGGTCATCAAACGTCATCCTATGAGAGGGTGATCATAAAGGTGTCTCTCAGGTGATCGAAAAGTACTTGTTGGGTTGTATGTATCGAGATGAGATTTGTCCCTCCAAGTCAGAGAGATATACTTTGGGCCCACTCGGTAATCGATATCAACACCGACTTGCAAGCACGTGGTTAAGGAGTTAATCACAAAGTGATATCGGATTACGGAAGGAGTAAAGTACTTGCTGTGAACGAGATTGAACTAGGTATCCGGTACCGACGATCGAATCTCGGGCAAGTAAAATATCACAAGACGAAGGGAATATATATATGGGATTGATTGAATCCTGGCATCATGGTTCATCTGATATGATCATCGATGAATGTGTGGGAGTTAATATGGGTTTCCAGACCCCGCTGTTGATTATTGATAGAAGATCATGTCTACATATTCTCGAACCCGAAGGGTCACACACTTAACGTGTCTTGACGCTAGGATAGATTGGATAATTGGTTTATGAGTTTTTTTTCGGAGTCTCCGATGAGATCCAGGACATCACGAGAGGTTCCGGAATGGTCCGGAGAATACGATTCATATAAGGCAAAGCAGATTTTGGAGTTCGGAATTGTTTCGGGTTATTCGGTATTGTACCGGAAGCTTCTAGAACCTTCCAGAGTGGGACCAACGTGGCTCCACTTGTCGGGAGGGGGCGTGGTCCTACGAGGGAGTGCCCTGGCCGCATTGGGCCAGAGGCACAAGGCCCCATAGGCCCAGCCGACCAAGCACCTAGGGAAACCCTAGGGGAGCTTCTAGAAGGGGGGGAACTTGCCCCCCACTCCTCCCTCCTTGGCCGCCGGCCTAGGGCTTGGGGGAGGGGCAAGGGACAACCGCCCACCCCTCTATATAAAGAGGGCTGGGGGCGCACCCTCCCCACACCTCCTTCTCAACCCTAGACGCCCTGCTGCCCCTCCTCTCTCTCTCCCTCCCGACTGCGCGTAGGCGAAGCCCTGCCGCAGAAACTCTCCACCGCTTGCACCGCTCCGTCGCGTTGTAGATCCAATCCATCTCTCCACCCCACTTGCTGGACCGGGGAAGGAGGAGACGTTGAGGTGCCGCACGTGTGCATCTCTCGGAGGCATCGCCACTTGCGGTGTTAAATCGGATCGGATCACGAGGAGGAGAAGCGAGTACGACTACATCAACCATGTTCCGTCGAACGTTCCGCTATGCGAATCTTTAAGGGTATGAGGATCTCATCTATCCCCCCTCGTTGTTTGCATCTCCTAGATTAGATCTTGGCTTTTCCTGTTCGCATCCGTAGAATTTTTTTGATTTATTATGCTGCGAAACCCTTCATTCACCGCTTGAGGGAAAAGAATCTGATATCGGCCACTTGTGCGGCAACCCTAATGAGGACGTGAGGAGAAAAGCTAGAGGATTCTTTGAGTGGAAACGTCTCCGATTTGAGAATTTCCATGGTTGTGGGTAGGTACGAAGTACTTGCTTGGAACATTTTTTATAGTAAAACATTATTAGTGAATTCTATATATCTTTCAAGGCGATAAAGACATCTGATTTTACCCTTAAGACAATGTTTTAAGGTAAATAATATTCTAAGTCCATGAGAGTTTCTTGCAATATGAAATAACATGGGATTCGTTTTGTCTACAAAGAAAAAATTCGGATCCAAGTGACTTTGGGTGAAGACCTTGGTGGTTTCTTCGTGCTACCTTTTTGGGGAAATCTACAAGGTGAGATGCAGCAAATGCTACTGATTTTGGGAACTGCAACTCTGAATAGGTTTAGTTTGTTATTGTTCACCTAATTTTGTGTTTTTGGTTAGTCAGTGTAGCAGTTTATTTTGATGTTTTTTGGTGTCAAGAACTGAGTTTGAACGTATGGATGGTTTAGTGTCAACTGCATATGGGTTTCTGCTCCAATTCTTGCAGACACTTTCACTCAGATGTGAAAGAGGTTCTAATCGGCATGATAGCCAGAGGTACAACACAATTTTAGGCACTTTTCTCACAGTTTTCTTGTTTTAGCAACTAACACCTATGTTTCTTCCTGCTTTTGAGAGCGACATGAGGGCTCTAATTCTTCCTAAAGTATGCTACATCAATGAAACTTTGCATCCAACAAGAGAGGAGGTACATCCTAGCTAGCTATTGAACTCATCTAAATCTTATCATGTCCCTTGTGATCGTTCTTTTGCTTGGATATGGTTGCGATCATAGTTTGGTCCACACTGGAGCCCGTTGTCGCATGCAAAGGAACCGTTTGTGTTTGAGGCCCTATGATGATCATATGGGGCCGAGTTCAGATCTTCTATATCTACAGAGAAGCCCACATTTATTCTTCGAATTTTTTGTTCAAATTCCTTCCGGAACAAAATTATTTTTGTTATCCTATAGTAAGATAAGCGAAGGGAGTAGACATAGAGAAGTAGATCTTCTTTCGAACAACATTAGCTTGTATTGTTTACATATAGTTATACAGATTGATATTTGCGTAGATAATGCAATGGGCGGTATAGTGGAGGCAGTAGGAATAATAGACATATCTTACTTTCTATATTAAAGTTTTTTAGAGACTTTGAAACTGTGCAATAAATCAGGCCGTGTGCATCAATTAATGCAGAGGCCAGGATTTTTCCCATTTCAAAAAAAAAGAAATAACTTCAAACAATTAACTCAAACCACCCGCCAGGGCTAGTTCCATGGCGATCTAGGGTTTAATCCCTACCCACCCGCCGACGCCACTTTGGAGCCGATCGACATCCTCTGTTCTGGTCTCGCACAACCATCTAGGTTTCCATACGCACCATGTTGCCCCCGGAGTGGCGCTGGAAGGTCACCTATTCCACCACCAAGGACAAGGATCGTGGTAGACCCAAGGATTATGATGGTGCTTTGTGTCGGGCTAGTGGCAACTGGGGTACCATAACCCATCTTCTGCTAGGCCCTGGCCGCGGAATAGTCACGACACCTCAGAGAGACTCCCTCGCGAAGCCACACGCCTCATGGGAGGTGGCCCTCGCCAAGCCTCAAGGTACACTCCTCGTGAAGCGACACTTACCGAAGCCCTTCACGAGGAGGAGTATTCCTCGACAAGGACATCCCTTGCCGGGGGTCCACGATGAGGGTGAGGGTCGCAATGCCCAAGTCCCTTATGGGAAAGTCCCTTATGATAACTGTCACTGGATTATCCTATGGGTACGGCACGATAGATGTCCCTTATGAGAAAGTCTCAATGTCAAATAAATATGATGTTGAAGAAGCTTGACAATTGTATCTGTGCGATATGCAATGTGTGTAGGGGTTCGTAGCATGGAAAACAAAAAAATTCTACCGCATGAACACATAATCAAGATCTAATCTATGATCAAGCCAAGATCTATCTACTAGATTGTAGCAACGAGTCGATGGAATACTAACCCTCGAAGATCCAAAGCGGTTAACGAGAGCAGATTCTCGTGGGTGATGTAGTCGTACTCTTTCTGATCTCAAAATCCCGTAGACGATCCTTCCAGCGCTGTGTTCCGGCAGCGCTTCCGCAGTCGGTCACACGTTCGGTACTCGATGAAGACCTTCCTCTCCCTTGTTCCAGCAGGCAGCGGAGGTTGTAGCACTCTCCTCGCGATTCCGGCAGCACGACGGCGTGGTACCGGAAGTAGAGGGGAGATCTCGCAGGGCTTCGCCTTAAGCCGGAGCGAGTATGGTGGACTATGAGAGAGGCTTGGCGATCTAGGGTTTAGACACACCAAGTAGAGGGATCTAGGCCGGTAGCTAGGGCAAGGGGATGCCCCAAGTCGATGGCTAGGGTTTAGCCCTAGGCTGCGGCGGCAGCAGGAGCTGGCGGCGCCGGCGGCTTGGAGCTAGGGTTTGCGGGGTGCAAGTTGTGTGCTTGGAGGGGCAGCCCTGCCCCTCCTTATATAGGTGGAGGGGGCGCGCCAAGGGGGGGTACCTCCCCAACTCGGTCTCCAAGGGCCGGCGGTGGAGGGAGAGGGACTTCCTCCCCAAGTAGGTTTCCTACTCTCCCTCCACCAAACAAAATAGCCGTTTGACTTTTTCAAATTGGCGTTTGACTTTTCAAACTAGGATTTGATTTATCCCATTATTTTGTTCAGCGATGACACCTAGTACATGATGCAACCATTCCAACTTGTAATGACACATTCATGTACCCTTCCCCTCCGGAGTGCCGTACATTCCGGAACCTTCTAGAACATTCCCGATGAAAACACCGAAACCATTCTCCAACCCCGAAACAGGACTTTCCTTATATGAATCTTATTCTCCGGACCATTCCGGATCTCCTCGTGATATCCCGCATCCCATCCGAGACTCCGAACAACATTCGGTCTCTTACTCATCATTCCATAACTACTCAACAACATCGAGTCCTTAAGTGTGTCTCCCTACGGTTCGTGAATTATGCGTACATGATCGAGACACTTCTCCGATCAATAACCAATAGAGGAATCTAGAAATTCATATGGCTCCCACATATTTCTACGATTACTTTGTGATCAAATGAACCACTTACATATGATACCAATTTCCCTTTGTCTCACGATAGTTTACTTATCCGACGTTTTGATCGTCGGTATCTCTGCATACCTAGTTCAACCTCGTTACCGATAAGTACTCTTTTCTCGTTCCCGTGGTATGTGATCCCTTGTGAGCCAGTCACATGCTTGCAAGCTAATTGGATGACATTCCACCGAGAGGGCCCAGAGTATATCTATCTGTCATATGGATGGACAAATCCCACTCTTGATCCATGTGTCTCAACCCATACTTTCCGAACACTCAATGCCACCTTTATAGCCACCCAGTTACGGTGTGGTGTTTGATGTCATCAAAGCATCCTTCCGGTGATGGTGATAAGCATGATCTCATGGTCGAAGGAATTAGGTTACTATGTATCAGAAAGGTTATAGCAAATGAACTATATTAAATGACTTGATCTTTATGCTATGCTTAACTATAGGAGTATGTCCATCACATCATTCCCCTAATGATATGACCCTATTGTTAATAACATCTCTATGTTTATGATCAGGAAACCATGATCATATATTAACCAACAAGCTAGTTTAACAAGAGGCTTTACTAGGGACTCTTTTATGTTTACAAATCACACAAGTATTAATGTTTCCGCTTAATACAATTATAGCATGGTATGTAAACATTTATCATAAGTATGAAGATATGATAATAACCACTTTATTATTGCCTCTTGGGCATATCTCCAACAGTCTCCCACTTGCACTAGAGTCAATAATCTAGTTTCAAACCTTTGTGTATTCAACACCTATGGCTTTCTGGTGTCATATGTAGACGATTGCTAGTGGTCAACTGATCTCCGGATCTGACACTTCCAGGTCCGTGTGTAACTGCATGTCTTTGTGTCTCTACGCATCACTCATTTTCTAATGAGATGGCTTTGTACAAATTTGGTCCTTTGGTGTGACCTTTAGTTCTTTAGGGTTAAAACATGTTGATAATATTGTCGTACAATATATCTTCATAGCATTATCCCTACTGTGAACTACACCTAGTTTGATAACAAACTACTTGACACAAATGCCCTCTTTTGTTGTTATAATAGGAGTTATATACTTAGCCCTTTTGTTGTAGTATCTATCACAATGTCTTAACTTTGGAACTCATCCAAATCCATTATGGAACTTACTTTCCATCACATTGTGCCACCCTTAGTTTAGATTGAGATAAACTTAATTTGTACTTCGTGACAAAACTAGTATCAATGTAGTACTTTTACAATGAACTAACCATCTATTTGTCACTTCTACAAAACAATATATTCTTAGTTCTTCCAAAAGATCATAAGAATATCCTTACTATCGTCCAATGATCATCTTATGAATTATTCTGGTATATGCTCACATCATTTAGAGCATAGGACATATCTGGATTTGTACATATCATAGCATGATTGATATAAATACTCTTTGTGATTTCATACATCAAGTATCAATCTATACTTGAATCTTTGTTTCACTTATCAAGTGTCAATACACTAGAATATATCATCAATATTGAACTCATTCAATCCTTTCTGTGCGACAAGAACCTTTCTTGTAGTTTCTATATTGAACTCATTCAATATATCATCTATGTACTTTCGGCACAACCATATTAGCGTCTATTGATGCCAAATATTTGGGTTTTTCCTAAGTCTTTCATCGAGATGAAATTCTTATCCTGTGTTAATAAAAGATACATTATTTCCAATCAACAATATGTCTTCCACATAATGTATTAGAAACATGTCTTCCACTTAATTTCTTGCAAATGAAAGCATCTTCATCGTCTCCGATGAAATTAAACTCTTTTAACAGTTTCATCATGGTGAAGATTCCAACTCCGCGATGCTTACTTCAACTATTGAAGTTTGCATATGCTTTTAGCATCCTTTGAATTAACAAAACCCTTTGGACCGTGTCATGCACATGTCCTTGGTAACCATTCTATTAGAAGAACTTGTTTTGTTTATTCAACACATAACAAAATTATATGTCGTAGTTGCTACATTAATCCGTCTAGACTAAATATCGCTTAATGAAAGATCAGATCTTGTCATAGTCAACTCTTTGAACATTGTCGTGAAATCTTTCCCGACATGTCGATAATTTCATAGCTGTGAAACATCCATGTCTATTTCTTTATAGATCCAAATACGACTGTAAGGTCTTGTACCTTTCCAGAGGGTCTTTCAAGTTCAAAGCTTGACCTCTCGTATATGGAACTATCACGGATTTTATGGCTTCAAGCCATTTGACGGAGTCAGGGCCCATCATCGCTTCTTTGCATGTAGTCAGATCATTATTGTCAAATAATAATTTAACTCTCAAATCTTGGTATTTGATTGTTTACCCGACCTACTTGTTTTAATAGGAACTTAGATCTCCGTAACCATAACCTTTAAGGCACGTGAGCCATGAGCATTGTTGCTGCCTCTGGAACACTTTTCGGCGCTGCGCAACTCTGCACATATAGCTAAGGTTCTTTTAACCTTATCAAAGTTCTATTGTCCTCCCACTTAAATTTTCACGAAAAATTCCTTCTTAAAGAAACTTGACGTTCTAAGGGACAAACATTTTTGTCTCCGATGTTATGGAGGAACAGTTATTTGAAATAACATACAAAGATAGGTTCATCCGACTTTGGTTGCAAACATCTTTCTTATGCATAGCATACCAATGTTTAAGAAAGGACAACTTGGGTTTTATCCCAAACCATAACTTTATATGGTGTCAATTCAACGGATTATGATGGAGCTCTTTTCAGTGGAAAAACGGTAGTCTCTAAAGATTTTAATCTTTAAAATATAATGACAGTTTTATGAATTACACCTTTGATCTTACCATGTCAAACAAGGTTTAATTACATATCTCGAACGCTCAATACTCTTATGGTGTTTTGGGAAATGCAAATCCACGGAAAGATTCCTTAAATCTTAGGTATTATGCTAAACTCGTAACTCAAATATCTTCCTTTATGATCTTATCATAAACTATTTATATTCTTGTTACAATGATTTTGCACTTCATCTTGAAAATCTTTGAACTTTTCAATTGTTTCATACTTCATCCTTATTAAGTAAATATTCATATATTCACTCAAATTTTCAGAGGAAGCATATGAAGTTGAAATCCATCGCTCTTGACTACACATAATGGACTTCATACAACAATATGTACAAGTTCCAATAAGCTAGTCATTCGTTCCCTTTTGGCCTATGAACGAAGTTTTAATTATCTCTAGGAAAGTTTCACAAGCGTCATTTGATCAAAAATTGAAAGACTCCAAAATTCCATCCACATGGAGTTTCTTCATGTTTTCTTTCCAATATAATTTAAACGGCGATGTCACTTCATAAGTGATCTTTCAATCAATTTGTCTTTCGACATTTTTAGCACTAGTTTTATGGATGTGATTTCTCCAACGAGATTTGTGAATCATCCATCTTTTATGGATTACGACAATTAATTGAACAACCCTTTTGTTCTCATAATACCTGATAAAACAAATCTTGAAGGCAAGCTTTTAACGAGCAACACAATAAACCTTTATTTGTTCTCGATGAACATCATCACATATTCTTTTGCTAGTTACTTAGGCCATTGTAGTTCATGAATTCTGTTGTTTCATATGATGATTCATACCAACAAATTCAGTATCAAATACTTAAGAACCATATTGTTTAACAAGCAAAGAATATAGCCATAACACGTATATCCTTTATATACCTAAACTGAACAATTCTAGTCTTTTCTTTTCTGCCATATATTTATGAGATTCTCTTTCAGTATTTCTTTTTTTCTGTTTGAAAGAATCTATCAACATCAATAGTGGAGCCATACACATGACACATAGTCCAAAGCGTGTATAGTTAAATACCAATGTTTTTTAGACTTGCACTTTTGAAGTAGATTACCATCATCAAATGTTTCGTGTTCTTTCAAATTCCTTTCTTTAGTAATCTCTTGATGTAGTAAACATTTTACCTACATAAAATATTCATCCTTCTCATGGAATTATTCATGATCAAGCTACTTTAGCTTATAACGGTGAATCGCGAGTATAATGTTGCTCTCCAAAACTTTTTGGAGGATTAGGACAACTAGTGTCTCCAATCTTTTGCAAATTCTCATCAAATATGAGAACATGACTTTTGCCATATTATACTCTATCATGTTGCAACCAAAACTTCGTTTCAGATATCAAAATATCTTCCACACATCATGGTTTCTGAAACAACTCTTTCAGATCCTAGATAACCTTGATATTAAGACAATTCTTTGAATATCAAGAATCAAGGAGACAAACATGATATTCATACACTAACTCTTGGAATTGTCACTCTCGATTTTAATACCAATTATTAAACTTCATGGAGTAACCGGAACTTACTGAAAGTTTGCAATATGAATTTTAAACTTTATATTAACACTTCAAAACAATACGATACCAGTTCGTAAAGTAACTAACTAGAATTCTATAGTTCTATCATCTCAATTATAACTAAGCGCAAGGTGGTAAACGGATGCCAATGACTACAACAACTATGCAAATTCACTTTGATTTAATTTATGATAAATAGTGTTCAACTTTTAATCATATTGCCGTTGAACTCCCACTCAAAACAATATCCCTCACATTGTTTTAGTGACCACACGAACCAAATCCACCACATCAAAATCGATCATCACGAGAGTTGATGTAGCTTCAATGGCGAACAATCAACATGTTCATCATATCTACTATATGACTCATGCTTTACCTTTCGGTGATCCGTGTTCCGAGACCATGTCTGTACATGCTAGGCTCGTCAAGATCAAACCTTAGCTTCCGCATGAGCAAATCTGGCTTGCTCACGTTGTATACACTCGCAGAATCTAACACACCCGATCATCACGTGATGCTTCGAAACAACGAGCTTTAGCAACGGTGCTTACTAAGGATGAACACTTTAAAACTTGAAATTGTGTGCTCGAGGGATCATCTTATAATGCTACCGTCGTGAATGAAGCAATACAAGATGCATAAAAGGATTAACATCACATGCAATTCATAATATGTGATATGATATGGCCTTTCTTCTTTGTGCTTCCGATCTCCATCTTCAAGCACGAACATGATCTCCATCATCACCGGCATTGCATCAAGGTCAATGATGTCGCTCTATGGTTGTCGTCCACCAGCTTCAACTATTTCAACTACTTTGAATAGACACGAGGGTCTTAACAGAATTTAAAGACAACCATATGGCTCCTGTCGGTTGTCAACTTACAATAAGGAACATTGCATACATCAAATATAATCACAATCATGGCCATATCACATCACAGCACACCCCTGCAAAACAAAGTTAGACGCCTCTAATTTTCTTTGCATGTTTTACATGGTTTGGGGCTTTCAATAAGTGTCGCTCTAACTTACGAACAGGAACCACAACGTTGATGCTTGAACTATCAAGTGCCCGTTGTAAATTGGATCTATACTATGATGGGAGAGACAGACACCCGCAAAGCCACTTATGCAATACAAGTTGCATGTTGAGCGTGGAACAAGTCTCATGAACGATGTCATGTAAGGTTAGCCCGGGCCGCTTCATCCCATCATACCGCAAGATGCAAAGTACACAAGAAGCAATTGATAATAAAAGCACCACCGCCCATAATGACCATTGTGTTCTACTCGTGCAACAGATCTACATATAGACACGGCTCTGATACCACTGTAGGGGTTCGTAGCATGGAAAACAAAAAATTTCTACCGCATGAACACACAATCAAGATCTAATCTATGATCAAGACAAGATCTATCTACTAGATTGTAGCAACGAGTCGATGGAATACTAACCCTCGAAGATCCAAAGCGGTTAACGAGAGCAGATTCTCGTGGGTGATGTAGTCGTACTCTTTACGATCTCAAGATCGCGTAGACGATCCTTCCGGTGCTGCGTTCCGGCAGCGCTTCCGCAGTCGGTCACACGTTCGGTACTCGATGAAGACCTTCCTCTCCCTTGTTCCAGCAGGCAGCAGGAGGTGGCGGCGTCGGCGGCTTGGAGCTAGGGTTTGCGGGGTGCAAGTTGTGTGCTTGGAGGGGCAGCCCTGCCCCTCCTTATATAGGTGGAGGGGGCGCGCCAAGGGGAGGGGAGTCCCTCCCCAACTCGGTCTCCAAGGGCCGGCGGTGGAGGGAGAGGGACTTCCTCCCCAAGTAGGTTTCCTACTCTCCCTCCACCAAACAAAATAGCCGTTTGACTTTTTCAAATTGGCGTTTGACTTTTCAAACTAGGATTTGATTTATCCCTTTATTTTGTCCAGCGATGACACCTAGTACATGATGCAACCATTCCAATTTGTAATGACACATTCATGTACCCTTCCCCTCCGGAGTGTCGGACATTCCAGAACCTTCTAGAACATTCCCGATGAAAACACCGGAACCATTCTCCAACCCCGAAACAGGACTTTCCTTATATGAATCTTATTCTCCGGACCATTCCGGATCTCCTCGTGATATCCCGGATCCCATCCGAGACTCCGAACAACATTCGGTCTCTTACTCATCATTCCATAACTACTCAACAACATCGAATCCTTAAGTGTGTCTCCTTACGGTTCGTGAATTATGCGGACATGATCAAGACACTTCTCCGATCAATAACCAATAGAGGAATCTGGAAATTCATATGGCTCCCACATATTTCTACGATTACTTTGTGATCGAATGAACCACTTACATACGATACCAATTTCCCTTTGTCTCACGATAGTTTACTTATCCGAGGTTATGATCGTCGGTATCTCTGCATACCTAGTTCAACCTCGTTACCGATAAGTACTCTTTTCTCGTTCCCGTGGTATGTGATCCCTTGTGAGCCAGTCACATGCTTGCAAGCTAATTGGATGACATTCCACCGAGAGGGCCCAGAGTATATCTATCCGTCATATGGATGGACAAATCCCACTCTTGATCCATGTGTCTCAACCCATACTTTCCGAACACTCAATGCCACCTTTATAGCCACCCAGTTACGGTGTGGTGTTTGATGTCATCAAAGCATCCTTCCGGTGATGGTGATAAGCATGATCTCATGGTCGAAGGAATTAGGTTACTATGTATCAGAAAGGTTATAGCAAATGAACTATATTAAATGACTTGATCTTTATGCTACGCTTAACTATAGGAGTATGTCCATCACATCATTCCCCTAATGATATGACCCTGTTGTTAATAACATCTCTATGTTCATGATCAGGAAACCATGATCATATATTAACCAACAAGCTAGTTTAACAAGAGGCTTTACTAGGGACTCTTTTATGTTTACAAATCACACAAGTATTAATGTTTCCGGTTAATACAATTATAGCATGGTATGTAAATATTTATCATAAGTATGAAGATATGATAATAACCACTTTATTATTGCCTCTTGGGCATATCTCCAACAATGTGTAGATCCCAACTATCATAAATCGGCAACTCACTTTGATATGTTGGGGAACAGTACAATAAGTTTGACGGGTCAATGTGAGACACCTCACGTACAAGAGGATGCGTCACGTGTTAGCATCCACTTGGCCAGCCCACATTCAGCCTACGTTCTGGACGTTTATGCGCACACAACCCAGCAATAAGAAGAGAGCCCACTCCATCCCAAAATCCCGGACTGAAGGGAGAAAGAAATCTCTCCCTTATAAGCTAGGTGTGGCCTCCTCCCGTAGGCGAGGTGGGACTAAACCAAGCAGCCTCCACCGGTCAACAGAGGGGTTCTCACATCTCATCCCCCTAAGAAGCCCCCAGGAAGGCATGGAGATGCCAGCTCTAATACCAGATGTTAGCATCCACTTGGCCAGCCTAGCATTCAGCCTACGTGCTAGACGTTTATACGCACACAGCCCAACAATAAGAAGCACTACAACAGATTATGTTTACCCCAACTGGCCAAAACTGTTGGCAAAGTTAGAGAGACTGTTGGATAAGTTATCTGGCAACAGCCGGCTGTCACAGATTAACTGTTGGGAGTACTTTGTCGGGCATGTAACCCAAAGGCTGAGAGCCATGTTGGCTTTTAGCTTTCATGACAGTGGCGAACTGTCGCCAACCACTAGTGTCGGGTGGGCTACCCAACATCTTGGTGCCCACCAATCACCAACAGTACTATCACAGGTATATATACCTAACCACCCACGGCCTTGTTGACATTACAAGCACCAACAACACTGTTGTTTATACATAAATGGATTAGCAACTGTACTATCAGAATATTTAGAGCTCAAGTACGAGAAGGCTCTCACAAAATTGTGATGTTTACCCAACATCCACGTCACAGGTCTGTTTATCTCGGTCAACAAGTGTACATGTGTATATGACAACATTGTCGCTAAACTAAAAAAAAGTTTTATTGTGCTAAATTTGTTCAAAATTGGAATTAAATTTACTCGGGATCTAGTACTCCCTCTAACCCATATTATTTGACTCAACTTTGTATAGATTCTAGTCTAGATGCGTCCATATCTAGACAAAGTTGAGTCAACTAATATGGGTCGGAGGAAGTACATAAAATGAAATAAATTCGTATGTAAATATATTGAACATCAAATCAGTAGCAAGTACGGTGAAAATTACACACATGTCCTCAAACTATACTAAAGCACTGATATTCGTTGAACTAGGAAGTAAACTACAAGTCTAGCTTGATGTTCATGGCCAACCTAAAGTTAGACTACTAATCCAAAAGAAGATATCAATCATGCATCTCAAATCCTTGAAATGCTTGGTCCAAACCACCTCTCAAGCTCAGCTTGCTCATCATAATTGCCACGGTTACCATCGTTCATATAGTGAGAACTAGTTGGATCATCTTGAGGAGAGTTATTTCCAGTTTGCCGCTGTGCTCTCCCATTCGTAGAGTTGTTCATACCGTCCTAAAAGAAAAAAAAGGGCGGAACATGATTATATAAGTTGTCCTATATTATATTGACAACCAAAGAGGAACATTCGTTAAATAGCCTAGAAGATTCAGATTCAAGCAACTCATGTATATACGCCTAATAGAATTTCCTAAGGATATATTGGATATAAAAACAGGATGATTAAGTGTATTCTTTGATAGGATATATTGGATATGAAAATAGGATGATTAAGTGTATTCTTTGATAGTAGTGGCAGGATGGCTTGCTAGGTACCAATAAAGGTGAATTACGTTGTGTCATTATTGTCAATCCATACATTATCTAGGTTACTTCAAGAATTTAACAATATCTAGTTATCAATATTTTTGGGAAGCAAAGTTATTGACTATATTAAGAAAACGATTGTCAATTTTGGTCCACCCAAAGTTCCACGAGAGGTCATAATAATTCAATATCAAGGAAACTGTTGGCCAGATATTCATTATCAAGGAATCACTTCAAACATGGATATAATATAAAGTTACCAATTGATTGTTTGTACAGAAAATAGCATACGTATTCCAATGTATCTTCATAAAATAAAATCAGTACTAAGTAACTCCTCATCTTGCTCTTCTCCTACAACCCCACGCCTCTTCCGAGAAGCGCGTATTGCTTGCAAAAGATTACTTTGACGAGTCCTGTACACATGTAAGTATTATAATAATTTTTACATCAATACAAGTATTTAAATACAATTTTCAACATGGCGTATTCACAAGAAGTTATCTGATATGCCCAAAATAAACATTATGGATTCATTACAAAATCATCTTTTGCATAAGAAAATAAAACATAAAACTCATCAAACCAAAACACTAGAAGTCCTCAAACAGGAACATCAAAAGTCATCAGGATCATCGTAGAAATCCTCTAGATCTGAATCATCTCTGGTTGCATCTATGTCGTTACTTATTTCACTAGGTGGTGGCTCATTTCCTTGTTCTTGGATGTTCATATTAGACAACTTGTTTAGAAGCTCAATATCAGAACTATCATGTATCACTTCTGCCTCTCCAACCCCAATATTGTGTTCTAAATCATTGCCCTCTTCAACAGTGAATGTCCCTGAGCTAGTATCCTCTTGATAGAACATGGAACTTGGTGACCCTTCAACATCGCCTACTTCTAGTACTCTCAGGTTGCCACGCTGGGGGGAAGGGTGAACAACCCACCAATTTCGCAAGTCACCAGTTTGGCATGGATATGGAGTGTAGTATACTTGTTTGCATTGGTGGGGAAGAACAAATGGCTCAAAACCAGGAAGCCTTGTGTTATGATTTATTTCAACTAATCCAATATTTGGGGATTTCCGAACACCAGTTCGAGGATGAAACCAACGACATTGGAACAAAACTAATCTGAATTGTTGCAAACCCTCAAATATGAGCTCAATAATGTCTTCTATCACACCATAGTAGTCAGTAGTGGCTCCATCATCATCTATGCAAGAGAGGAAAACACCGGTGTTTGTAGTAGACGGATTAGACATTGTTTTCTCATATTTCTCAGAGCGGAACCTAAAATTGTTCACATCATATCCAGTTAAACAAGAAACTCTGTTTCGACAACCATGCGATATTTGAGCCAAATCCTTATTTATATCTCCTTGGTTTATGCACTGAAAATTAAAATCACACAGATCATTAAAATCATACGGATCAGTTAATGGCAAATGCTAAAATTGTGAAGTAGTTTAATTGTATGGTAAAAGGGACTTACTAATGATCTAAACCATTCAAATAAATTAGGATGTCCCCTACCAGCACCATTTTTCCTAATCTTATCGAGTTGTTGCTGGGTTGGTCGGCGAGAACCCCTATGCTGCGCGTCATCGAATTTCCTGAAACTTAAGAGGTTACTCAAGATTTTTTTACATAAATGATATTTATTTGCCACATTTACTACTTACTTTACATAATCATCCATTTCGAGAGTGTTAGTGTAAATATAAAGCATAATAGCATCTTTCTCTTGGCTGCTAATGATTTTTGACCCTCTTCTTCCATGAACACGGCCTGGAACTTGGAATGTGCTAAGACTACAACCGTAGTCGTGACACTCATATCCATCATCATACCTAGGTTTCTTATTACGAACAGACGGAGTATAACTTGCAAAATATAAGGACACAAAATTTGAAATTTCTTCAGCTATGTAAGCCTCTGCTATACAGCCCTCAACGCGTGCTTTGTTTTTAACCGACTTTTTAAGATCCTTCATTAACCTGAAGAAAAGATTGATCAATACGAATTATTTTTAGAATCTATGTACGAGGGTGCATTATTAACATGTTGAAACTAACACTTGCATACCTCTCAAATACATACATACATCTGTATTGCACTGGTCCTCCCATTCTCGCCTCATATGGCAAGTGCAACAATAAATGTTGCATTGAATTGAAAAATCCAGGTGGGAAGATCTTCTCCAACTTACACAACAATACAGGAATGCTATCTTCTAGTTCTTTCATTCTGTCTATGCTTATCTCCGTGGAGCATAGCTGTCTAAAAAAGAAACCGAGCTCTGCAAGTGCTAGCCATATGGTATTGTCAATAAAACCACGTAATGCTATTGGTAGAAGGCGCTCCATGAAAATGTGGTAGTCATGGCTTTTCATTCCGGTAATTCGAAGATCAGATAAATTTACACCGCGCCTAATATTTGTTGCATACATGTCTGGAAATTTTAGAGACTTCAACCACCTTAACACTAAAATTTTATGTTCCCGTTTGAGACAAAAGAGCGCCCTTCGCTTTTCCCAACTTCCATTTGGTTTTTTCCTCATGTGATAATCAGACCTATCACAAATTAATTCAAGATCCAACCTAGCCTTCACATTGTCCTTTGTTTTATCAGTTATGTCTAGGACTGTGGCTAATAGAGCTTCTGTCACATTCTTTTCTGTATGCATGACATCAATGTTGTGGCGAATAACAAGCTTATCAAAATATTCCAAATCCCACAAACCAGAAATGTGTGTCCAGTTGTGTGTCTGCCCATAACCTTCAAATTTATGTGTCCCTTTACCCTTATTTGGAACTAAGGACTTCAACTCTTCATGGATTTGCTCTCCGGTTAAGAGACTAGGTGGTGGATTGAGGACCTGTTGACGCTTTCGAAAAGCTTTCAAACTTTTTCGGAATGAGTGATTCATGGGTAGAAACTGCCTATGGCAATCAAAACAACAATACTTCTGACCATTTACTAGCCAAAATGCAGAGACAGTTCGCAAGCACACCGGACATGCAAATTTTCCATGAGTGCTGTGCCCAGACACCATCCCTAGTGCAGGTAAATCATGGACAGAATAAAAGTAGCAAGCTTTGAGAGTAAAAGTATTCCGCACAGATCTATCATAAACAATCACCCCCTCATCCCATAGAAGTTTTAGATCATCGTATAAGGGCTCCATATAGACATCAAGATTCTTTCCTGGATGTTGTGGACCAGGTACTATAAGTGTCAAAAAGATGTTTTCCTTCTTCATGCACATTGCTGGAGGAAGGTTGTAAGGGACAAGAAATACTGGCCAACATGAGTAAGAAGCAGCACCAAAACTAAACGGGGTAAAACCATCTGTGCAGAGACCCAAACGAACATTTCGAGGTTCTTTAGCAAACTGAGGAAATAGACCATCAAATGATTTCCAGGCCTCTCCATCCGATGGATGCACCATAACCCCTGGTTTCCCAAATCCTTGTTTATGTGATCCCATGTGCTTGGCAATCTCCTCGGACATGAATAATCTCTTAAGTCTGGGGATGATTGGAAAGTACCTAAGTACTTTCCGTGGAATTGGTTTCAGATGCTTATTTGAATCACCAGAATTCCTGTCATGGTACCGTGGTTCCTTACATTTATCGCAAGCAATCTTATCCTTTTGCTCCTTACGGAATAACATGCATCCATTATAGCATGCATCTATCTTTTCATATGGCATCCCTAAACTGCCAATAAATTTCTTTGATTCATTGAAGTTCTTAGGGATACTCGAATCTTCTGGAAGGAGGTCACATATTAACCTAAGCAATATATCATACCCAGCAGCAGATACACTGAACTGGGACTTGAAAGCCATCAGACGAGTCACAGCAGAGAGGATAGTTTCTTTTGTGTAATTATGCACAGGTTGTTCAGAGGCTTCCAATATCTTGAAAAATCCTTCAGCTTCGGTTGTAACTTCATCATGTTGGTTAGCATCATTTATATCATGTAACATATCTGTTAGATTGTCTGTATCATCATAGTTTTCATTTGGTCTAGGGGCATTCTCCCCATGATCTGTCCATATGTAATAATTTGGCACAAATCCGTTCTTGACAAGGTGATGAGATATGTCATATTCAGTTTGCTTCTTAAAATTGCCACATTTTTTACAGGGACAGTGCACGCCTTCTCTACGGGCATTGGGGCGAGAAAATGCATGAATTATAAATTCTTGAGTTTTTTTGCACCAATTTGCATTAGGACCATTGCTACTCCAATCTTCATACATCCACCTACGCTCCTCAGTCTCATCAGTCATAGTTGGTTTCTGAAAATTATACAAATATATAGTTTTGACTGTTAACCAAAACTACTTTATCTTTTTACCATGAAAGGTGATTCAGGCGCAACTTAAGATGTTAGACTATACTTTCACAATCATAGGAAAACAAAGATATAAATGTGCATCTCACCGAAATATTCTTGCAAGTTGCAATACTTTCAAGCACGTAACATGGTTCAGAAAAAGAAAATTACATGATGTATTCACGAAAGTAAAAACATAGCGATTTGACTTTTTTAAACTACAAGGAGGAAGTTACGTACATGCTGATCTGTGGTCCTGAAAAAGCCAACTATAGTTGCAGTGTCAAAAGACTTCCCGATGTCCCCTGTCAATTCGATTGAAGATTAATAGATGGAGGACTTGCAGTAAAGAAAACGTTTCGCTGTTGTGATGAAACTTCATTTTAGTCAATCAACTTCCTGCACTACGGAGATGTAAATTTGGTGCTGGTCAATAAAGTTGTCCGCAATTGCTTTCCTATGGGGTTATTGAACATAAGTCTAGGTAATCATCTTGTACGCTTTCAGATGGAATTCAAGAAAAACATATGCTAAGGTATGGAATTATTGTTTACGCCATGGGTCCACAAGTCTAATATCCATATTCATAATCCCATTTGCAAGATTGGTAGTACTTGTACTAGCCTTAATCCCTAAAAGCAGAGGCTGCAAGGACCATGAATAAACAAAAAATCGATCAGCAAGATAATTGTTTGAAAAAATGCCTGAGAAGAATTCCTGTATGTCGGCTCAGCTATGCATAGCTAATATGTCAAATTAACTATCACCTGTGCCGCCAACCCTGCTCGATCTATAGGGGCGGTGGCGCCTCTGCTCGCCCCTGGTGGCGCCGCCGGTGTCTCTGCCTTGATACGATTGAAATCCGCGGCAAGAAACGGGCGTGCGTGCAGCTTCAGATCTTGAGAATGGCAAAAGCCATTAGAGATTTAGACTAATTGGTAGTCTGGAGGTGTAGATGCGGCAATGGAGGTGGAAGTGGAGGCAGAGCCGTGGAGATATAAGCTGGGGTTGCAGCGGTTATGGTTCTTAGAGGGAAACAAAAAAATTCAGGAGATGTAGTGCAAAACGAAATTCCAAGGGGAGGGGAACAAACCCGCGAAATCTGTGATGGTGGCGCGAATAGTGGATTCATGGTTGCATGGAGGCTGGAGAATCGGATCTGGGACATGCCCGTTTCCTCTGTTCTTCGTGCGTGAGCTGATACTGCATTAATTCTTTTTTTATGTGATGGAATTATAAAGTTTAACAAAAAAAATCATGGAAGCGGCGGGGACTTGGTCCCATTCGCCGACATGCCTGTCACACAGTAAAAAGCAATTTGCGAGAGTACAATCACAATTAACCTTCACAATGGCATGCGGACACCTAGGCTAACAAGGCTGTTGGCAACGCGTGCATAAGTAGCGATGGCACTGTCGGTTTTCTTAAACACAACATGGCTGTTGAAAATATGAAAAACATTGTGTGTCATGGCTCTTGGCAGTCCTTTTGGCTGTTGGCAAAAAATGCATATGGTGTAGTGAAGAGAGCTCACTACATCCCAAAAGTCCAGACTGAAGGGAGAAAGGAACCTCTCTCTTATAAGCTGGGTGTGGCCTCCTCCCGTAGGCGAGGTGGGACTTAACCAAGCAGCCTTCACCGGTCAACAGAGGGGTCCTCACATCATATCTATTGGCAGATCATTACAATATCTGGGATCCAACACACCGATGGATAGGGAAGTCGGCCTTGCTACTGGCTATTTTTCCAGCTATCCCCAGCTGTCATACATCAAGCATTATACAACTTTTTGGTCTACACTTTATGCGATTATCGATATTTGTGATTTAGGTCACTTTCATGGTTATGACCAAATTAGTGAAGAAGTTTTTAGGGAAGCACATGCATCGGCTTATAATTCAAAGCTATCATTTGGAACACAATAATTCAAAGGCACAAATTAAACTACGAACTAACAAGAACTAAAACAAAGGTAAACTATTGGATTTAATGCAAGGATTACACGAGCAAATATGGCGTCTAGGTCTTGACTTTACCAATTAGTCGGCTTGTGGTGTCACTGTACTACATGTGAGCGGGTTTTCAAGACATCAACCTCCAATGTACCATTTCAACGAAAACTCAATATACCCTTGTTCTCACTAATGATTCTTGCAACGATGGAAGAGGTTAAGCTGTCACAGATCTGAACATGTCATCACTTTCTATGGATAATCATTGTTACCCAAGTGAGTAAAGATCACCAATGGTAACTCTGCATTGTCGCTCCTATGTGAAGTATCTCTCCTCAATGTTGTCACTCACATAATAAGAATACAATACTACAACCAAAGCTTCAATAAAAATCGTCTTTCTCTCTCTTTTCTTGCGAAATAAGCCATCTTTCTCTCGTCATGCAGTCTTTGAGATCGGATGCCTCCAAAAGACAACGGTGGACTAGACATCTCTAATTGTTAATATAGAAAACACTAAGAGGCACCATAAAAATAAAAGTAAAAACAATGATCTAACTTTGCATAACATACTAGGTCACCGTAACCTAAAACAAGCAATTATTCAAATAAATTGTTTTAAAAAGGGGTTTAACTATGATTAGAACCCATCAAGGAGGTCTCGGTGAAGAGCTAAGAGTCGGCAATGATGATAGTGGCGCCATCCAATATGGGGACGTCCGGTGAACGCGACTCCCCTCTTTCTCTTCCTCCTTGGAATTTCCTTCAAGGATGAAGTAGATCTTTGAGATGGAGCCCAGTCATAGCCCCCAAATTCCTATGCATATGGTAGTGAGTTCTTTGTGGTGGATACTAGGGTTGGCTCCTCCGGGGAGATGAGGATGGGTGACTCTCCAATTGCTCTTGAATCATCCTTAAATCCCTAGCATCCTATGGAAACAAATGCCACCAATTTTGGAGACCAAATGGGAGATATCGAGACATTCCCGAGCTTTGTTATGTTTTTATCATGGAAAGATGTTTTGGTAATTTTGTTGTGGAATCTTTAACCACTAGTAGGAAAAGGCTTATCCATGGAAGGCATACCCGTGACGCACATTGATAAGGTGCTCCACGGATAGTTAATCGTGGCGCACGGCGAAGAGGTGCGCCACTGATATGGGCTTACCCGTGGCACATGGTCAAAATGGTGCCCACACATATGTGGGCCCCAACATTGGGGTCGCCTCCATCCATGGGTGGCATATATGTGGCACACAAAATTGGCGTGCGCCATGGATAAGTTAGGTATCAGTGACACACGCTGTTTTGGTGAGCCACAAATCTATGTGGGCCCATGCCTCTGAAAAGGTGATACAGTATCTGTGGCACACGTTATTGAGGTACGCCACTGACCTTAGCATGTTAGTGGCACACCAAATAATCGTGCGCCATCGATAAGTTTTAAAAAATCTTCTCCCACTCCACCCCTCGGTGGATCGTCTTTTTTGTTTTGCAAAATATTAAAGAAAATAAAAAACACTTCAAAAAATAGAATCCTTTCATATATAGGTAGATTATTTGGTCTAGTTTGTAGAAAAATTAGGACTCTGCTATCTGGCTGCGTTCTATGGATAACCAAAATTGGCGGGCGTTCCGACCAAACCGCGAGACGCGGTCGCCTGTGTTTAACCGGATCTTTGTATGATTCCATCTACAGCCAAGCTAGTTACCGCTGAAAGCTGATACGTACCGGAGTACAAAGGATTTATTGCAAAGTACTAAGCGACAAACCTGATTGCTTAAGGGCATGTACACTGCTTGACGCTAATATGGACTCTTAAGGTAAAGAAAAAATTGAAAGAAACTAGATTAATTTTCCTAGCGCTAAGGTACCCAACGGCAGACACTAATCTCGGATGCTAAAGTATCCAACCGTCGCACGTTGCTTCCACACTTTGCCTGGCATACAAGGGGGGAAAAGCCTAAGCTCCACCGCTTTATCTTGCGCCGATGCCGTAGGGACGCCACGAATAAAAACCTTAACTTTCAATATCCTAGGATAATTATCCTAGTGTCCGGGGATTAGCGCCCGCGATGTACCTGCCCTAACCAAATTAAATATAAAAATTCATAAATTCAAAATGCTAATATGTAGAAGTTACACCAAAATCATTACTAGACATATATCTAGAGAAGTGTATTAAAAACTTGACAGTAAAAAGAAACTAAAAAAGCATAATCAAATATAAGAAATCATACAAATCAAGTTATCCAATAGTTTATAGAGCAGTTGTTCAGGCATATGGATACAAGTTATCCACCAATTTATACAGTAGTTATTCAGACATATGTATACATGTTATCCACCAGTTTATATAACAGTTATCCAAGCATACGTATACAAGTTATACATCACTTTATGCGGAAGTTATCCACGCATATGTGTATAGAGTCATCCACCAAAATTACCATCGGCAAAACGATTTCAGTCCCTTTTAACCTTGATGAGCAGCTGTACCAAAATAACCTTGATGTATATCTTGAAGAAACTAGTTGAACGAGTTATACACGAGTTTATATGTCAGTTATCTAGGCATATGTATACAAGTTATCCACCAGTTTATGTGTCAGTTATCTAGCAATATGTATACAGATTATCCACCAGCTAATACACCAGTTATCCAGACATATGTGTACAATTCATCCACCGGTTAACACTATAGTTATCGACCAGTTTATATAGCAGTTATCTAGGCATATAGGTACAAGTTATCCGGGAATACGAGTACAAGTTATCCACCCAGCTAACACTATAGTAATACATGCTAATATGTAAAAGTTACACCATAAATCATCGCTATACATATATCTAGCGGTGTTGTGTGGGACTAGAGAAGTGCATTAAAAACTTAACAGTAGAAAGAAACTAAAAAAGCATAATCAAAGATAAGAAACCATACAAATCAAGTTATCCAGTAGTTTATAGAGAAATTGTCCAGGCATATGGATACAAGTTATCCACCAATTTATGCAGCAGTTATCCAGACATATGTATACATGTTATCCATCAATTTATGCAACAGTTATCCAAGCATACGTATACAAGTTATACATCAATTTATGCGGAAGTTATTCACGCATATGTGTATAGAGCCATCCACCAAAATTAGCACCGGAAAAACGATTTCAGTCCCTTTTAACCTTGATGAGCAGTTGTATCAAAATAACCTTGATGTATATCTTGAAGAAACTAGCTGGATGTGAGCAATCAGCAAAATCCCCAGGCTGAGAGAATACATCATTCAGAGCACTGCCTGCAACTAATCTCTTCTATAGCTGATAACTCATACCTCCTGTATATGATAGATGGACATCACGATTAGAAATCGTGTGAAGCCGAGCTGTGTAATCTTTCTGAGCAGCAACACAAAACATCAGTAGTAGCAACGAGACGCGGAGTAGAAAGTTAGGACGAGCAAAGCAGCACAGCCGTCCGCAGAAGAGCAAATCGACAAGTCGCCAGCTTCCACACCCTTGCCCCCGACCTCCGCGGCTACGTGAATCCACCGTACCCACTGCCTACACCGTTCTCCACTGGTGGCTAACCTGAAGAGCAGAATCAATCAAACACTCCGAAAAGTATCCATGATGAAGACCATGATGGCAGACGGGGCGGTGGAAGGGGAGGGCGGGAGGGAAATGGTTAGGGGGGATCCTGCACGATGACTTGGACCCCTTTGCGAAGGAGTTAGTGGATTTCCTCGTCTCCGTGGAGGACGAAGACGCCTGATGCTTCCTCTTTCGGAGCAGATCGTCCGCTCCTCGACATCTCCAGCTGCTAGCCAGCGAGGTCTGCCACCTAGGAAGAAGACGGTGGCGCGAAGGTGCGGGGCGAATTGGTGGTGGCTGGAGCTTGGGGGTATGGTGGTGCGGAGGCTGTTTTGCAGGAGGGGAGTAGCACCGAGCGGTGGCGAGCAGGATTGGTTGCAGGCAGGGATCAGCGCCGATCCTGCTCGGGAAGAAAGGGGATCGACGCGTAGAAAAGGAACTGACTACTTGGATCGGTACGATCTAGATCGAACGATTGCTGTTAGTCCGCCGAGTTTGATCTTTTTCAGACCGATCTAAGAATAGATTTGCCGAAAAATTAATAAATATAAATTTCGACTTTTTTGCAATAAAAGGTCATGGCACGATAAAATGGCCATAACTTTTGCATACGATATTGGAAAAAATGTTTAATATGTCAAAATAATGAGCGCGAGATTCTACTTTCGCTCGCAACGCCTTTAGATTATTTAGCGATTTTTAGAATCTCAAAATTCGAAAAGAAAAAAAGTTATGGCAAAAACAACATATTTTCCTGAAGAAAAAAATTGAGGCAACTTATTTGTGGCACACCATAATAGGGTGCGCCACAGATAAGTTTGGGCAGGATTCAAATTTGAATCCCTTCCTGACCACCAAACCCTTCTCATTATGTTCTCCTCCACCTTTTCCTCTCATTCCCCTCCCCATCTCTTCTTCCTCTTCCTCCTCCTCCTCTTTTTTTCCTCTTCCTCCTCCTTTTCCTCCTCTCTTCTTCCTCTTCTTCCCTTCCTCCTCCTCATATCTCTTCCTTCTCCTCTCTTCTTCCTCTTCCTCCTCCTCCTTCTCCTCTCCTCCTCCTCCTCCCTTCTTCCTCCTCCTCCTCCTCTCTTCTTCCTCTTCCACCTCCTCCTTCTCCTCCTCTTTCCCCTCTCCTCCTCCTCCTCTGAATCCTCTCCTCTTCTCCTTCCCCTTTCCTCTCCTCTGACCGCATCGGCCTCCTTCGGCAGCCAACGGGAGGCACCACCTCCCACCGCGTCATCCTCAACCTCCTTACCAGCGACGCGATGTGGCAACGATGAGGCGACGGCGCGGCAGATCTAGATCCACTTTTTTTGAAATTTGAAAATTTCATTAGTGGCACACCGTACTTACATGCGCCATGGATAATTTTGAGATATTCGCCTTTTCTAAAATTGTGAAATTGATATTAGTGGCACACCATATCCCCGTGCACCACAGATAAGTGGCTTATCCGTGGCGCACGTCCAAGTGCTCCACAGATAAAAATTATCAATGGCATAATATCAGTGGCGCACGGGACGTGTGCCACTGACCTCATTTTTAGGTGCGCCACGGATAGGACCTATTCCTACTAGTGAACGACCCAAGATTGAGATGATCTAGAAAAACAAAGTTGTTTCTCTCGATGAGGTGCATAACTATGATATTGGTGATCAGTTCGTTTGAAATTATCTTTAGCATGCTCCTTATGAGTATGTGAATGGAGGAATTGTTTCTCCCGAGTTTCAGATCCAAAATTTGTGGCGGAGGATATGTAAGAATTAAAGGAAGATAATTTCCACCTAAAAGGTCCAAAAAGAATAATAAAACATCAAATTACTAAAAAATTAGCAATTAATGGTACGATATGAGATAAATCTAGAAATTATATATATTAAACTCAAAAAATAATGAGAGTAAAATCCAATCTTGAAAACAGGCCAAACTAATGGGGTGAGTGCCAGTTCGAAGGAATTGTGTGTGATGATGGTTTGAGTGTGTCTATATTGTATTCCTTCTTTCTAAGAATAATCCCGTATTGAAAATTTTCTACTCGCTTATGTGGTATACTTACTCATGCACTGGAATACTCTTTCATGATATTTGTTAGCATGTATTTTGTGGGTTCTATACCAATATATTAAACGATTTTAAAATAAACACACTATAGTTGAAGCAGGCATAGTAAATCTTTCAAAGGGAACTATCACAAAAATGATAAATAGTTTTTTATGCCAACTATTGTTTTGAGTTTTGCATGAGATAGTTCTATTTTTTATGTGTAGACATTAGACCTTTGTAAGAAACACTATAGTTAACATTTTGCAATGCAATTATGTGCAAATAGTCTAACTAAGTAATGAAATGAAGTAATAAGTTGTATTTTTTCTGTGACATGCTTACCGGCTATTCATAATTATCAACAATGGTACAAGTAGCCCCAACACTAATAAAAAAATATAAACAGGTCATTGGATCACCTAGTTCCCGACAACTACAAGCACTTGAGCGATTGTACTTAAGTATAAAAATTTAGTATGAATAATATTTGTGTTAAAATTATATACCTTCACTGCTTGTTCGCCATCTACTTTCTCATACAACCACTTAGTTTTTCTTCCCATCGCTGGCGATGCCGGCAAGCTCCGGCTGGAGGCGTTTCACGTAGAGATGAGATTCACCACCATTTCCTTTCTATCTATTTGTTCCCACAACTTAAGTAGAAAGGATTTTCTTTATATTAACTTCACTAAGGCATGAGAGGCTTGATTTGACAACAACATCACCAGTCATAACGAGTAATATGCATCAATGCAACGTATACCAAGACAATGTTTTGGAGAAAAAGTCAAATTGAATAGGTTGGTGTGAGCTTGAGGAAGAAGACAAAGTATTAACTTATAGTACATCATGTTCATTAAGGATTCAACATTACTCCACCTCGGAGCATTTCACACGTTTATAGGTCATGGCTGCAAAGGCGGATAGGTCTTACAATTAGTTATTTTGGTTAGGGATGTAACGATTTTCATGTCTATTTGGTTATCTAGGGCAATCAAAAAGTCAAATATTACATGTAGGTTTCACTCTCTTGTACGAGCCGACGCCGGTCATGAATACGTTTAGAGAATGTTCATCACAAGAAGTCGATAGAGCTTGGCGCCAAGAGGCTTACTTGATGTTTTGTCTGGCATGTCACACCTCTTGATGAGATTACTTGTCCACGAGTTACAAAAATCGATGTAATAGTTGCGTCTGCGTGCATTTATGATCAGGATTAGGGGTAATAGAACTTTCATTTTATTAAAATGAAACACAATTGTACATGTAACATTACACGGAGAATTTTCCGTTAAGTACAACTGCGGTAGCGTCGGCGGTGCCACCGAAATCTATGGTTCCAGTGAAGCTCTCCTTCGTTTGTCGCCTTGGGAAAACAACTGGTTGGAGTGTTTCCGGCTCGATCTGATTGCAGTTCTCGGAGTATGTCTCGGGCACAAGGTCCGGAGCAATATATACATATCCTAAACCAACTAGCTTCTTTTTTTTCTCAGATTTTTGGGGAGGCCATTCAATTTGTTTGCCGCTGACACGTGTCCTCTTAGTGCGTCTGTGTGCATTCCTGGGTGAAGTGTATCGATTTGTCATGGTGGGTCAGGCCTGCATGCTACTTCTACGTGTCCTGGTTGGCCCGCGTGTCATTGTCATGGAGAAAAAACGTCGGCTCCCTTTTGTGTGCCTGTATCACTACCGTGCCTGGAAGTTGCACAGAGCTGATCGTCATGGTCACATATATGCATGTATCATTGATTTTTTAATTTTTTCTTATGATTGTTCTTTGTTTTTTTGTATCATTGCTTTTTGGTTTTTTCGTTGATTTTCCTTGACAGTCGTTTTCTTGTCTTCATGTATGATTCATCATCATTTCTTTTGTTTTCATCATTTGTTTCATCATGACTTCCTTGTCTTTATGTCATGTATCATTGATTTTTTAAATTTTTTGTATGATTGTTTTTTTTGTATCGTTGCTTTTTTTTTCTTGATTTTCCTTGGCAGTCGACAAATGTACATGCAAATCAATAGTCACCAGGCCACGTGTTGTTTCGCGTGTTTCTTTCATTTTTCCTCTGTACACGTATCATCTCTCGATGTTTAAAGAAACATCCAGTGTCCTCTTTGGCTTCCTATTTATCTTGCTCTCTCAACTCAGAGACAACTTGTGAGAGGTAGGCGGCTGCTGGTGCCGCTGCTTGGAGTGAGAAGGTAGAGGCACAGCCGGCGCAAGGTCGCCCGGAGCTTGGCTGGGACAAGCTGCTGCCGAGGTGTGGCATGCGTGGTCAAGATGCTCTGGTGTGCCACGAGCTCCTGATGGCTACCAACACCAAAATCACGATCTATTTTCTGTCTTCCTTTTCTTGAGTTGCGGATTTGTATCTTTCCCTGGCCTCTACTCACGACTAAGGTGCTCTGGATTCATGCTTGTGTATGTGCCCCAGCATTTTGTATTCACACCCATGTCACACAGATTTGATTCCAAACGATTTTGTTTGATCAGATTTTATTTGCTTCCATATTTTTTCTTGTGCCTCATGTACGTGGTTTCCTAGATTTGGTTCCAGATTTTCAGTCATCAAAAATACAGTCATCAAAAGTACAGTATTAGTTTGGCCACCACTCTAGATTTTCAGTCAACAATCATGGTGTCAGGATTAATTTGGCCACCTTTCTACGCCACATATTGTACTAATGTGTAGGATGGAATGGTGACTCGGTGGACATTTTGATTGAATGGAGTCTCAAATGATTAGAACTAATTTAGTACTCATGCAACACTCGTCGTACGGAACGAGTTGAAGGATCCAGGGGTACGTGAAGAATTTGATAAAGTAGAAATTTGGGTTATATCCTACTCTCCCTCTATTTTAAAATATAAGGTGTTTTGGGTTTGTGAAGGTAATCTGTTTAGACAACTTTGGTGTACAGATTTAGAGCGAACCTCTGCGAACCTACGCACTAAATATTACGAAATGGAGGGAGTACAAAATAGTAGGACCTGACAGATCGACGATAAATCACAGTAATTGACGGCTCTTTTTGCAATGTCCAGAAGTCGGTGCACATATCTTATAGCAAGGTTGGACGGTCTTCTGTAATTCGATGCACAGGACTTGAATCAATTCGTGTGTACCTTGATACCGTCTTCACTGGGTCAATTTTTCATGTATGATGCATGGTCTGGAACATACTACAACAAATAAACGTATAGATCATGTAGCAGTATATATGTTTCGCCTGCGATTCACTAATTAACATATGGATCATGGATGCATCTAATTAAAGACATTATATATTCCCGCAGTGGCATGAGCTGTGCAAGGCGTTCATGGTAGAGGCGAAGTGGCAGCACGAGAGGACGTTGCCAAGCCTGTACGAGTACCTCGACAACGGATAGATTACGTCCACGGGGCCTCTCTCTCCTCCTGCTCCATGCTCTCGCACACGCGGCAGCAGCAGCACACTCATGGCTGCTCCTCGACGACGGCGGCATCAAGGACATGGTGTGCCCGAGGCTGGTTGAGCTATGTTCCAGGGTCTCCGGCTCTGCAATGACTATGCAATGCACGAGGCGAGGTCGTCGGAGCGGGGCGAGGGGCCATCGTTCATCGCCTGCCACATGGCTGAGGCCAGTGGCAACAGAGCGCGGAGGCGACTGTGGCCTGTGGCAGTAGATGGTTTTGGACTTTGTGTGTTGCTCGGCATTTGCGTGATCGGGTTATCGTCTGTGTTAACTAAAGGTATGTTAAGAACTAAGTGGCGTGGCATTTTCTTATATTTTCAAATCAAAATGTATTATTAGGTTGTTCTACCTATACTCAAGGTACATATGTTCCTCAAGAATTCATGTGTCTTTGTAGATTTTCAGTTATAGCATACTGAGGTCATTGGGTATTGTGGAGGTAAGGCAAAATATTACGGAATTCAATATGTAATACTCTTTATCTTTATGGAGACAAAATTTACTCATAGCTCGCTGTAGGGTTAATTTATAGTATATACAGTCACCACAAATTCAGCGTTGGTAACATGGCCAAATAAATACAAGTATTCATAACAAGATACGCATTTAGAAACAGAGGAAAGACGATTAGCACTTTGAAAGACCAACCGAGCAGGAACAGCTTCCGGCACATACGTGTTCGATCAACAACCAACTCGGCAGTCCCAGACCCGCTTCGTCGCCTCGGCGCCGGCTTGGCCCGTGTCCCAAATAGCAGCAACCAACCCAGAGTCCCAGACCCGCTCGCGACGGCGTCCAGGACGGCAACAGCAAAAATCTACGGCAACTTTTTCGCACGCACGACGGCCACGACAGCTCGAGTCCCCCAACAACTCTCATCGCTCGATCTCCCACCCGGAACCAGGCAGACCAGCAGCGAAAGGGGCAACTGGTCTCCTCCTGCATGCCAAAACCAGAGCACGGTCGGTGTGAACACACCACAACTGGTGGGTAGATGGTGGGACGGAGAGCTCCAACACTGTCCTTAATTTATCCTTTGCAGTGTCCTCTCTCCGGCCGGTCAGCACACTGCTCACTGCAACCGCTGCACACTCCTCCGTCCTCCCTATCTCCTTCGCAGTTTCTCCACCGTACCAACAGCCGGGTCGAGCGGGGCTGTTTCCTGCATCTGACGGTTGCAGTTGCAGGCAGTAGAGCTGCAGATGGACGCGCCCGCGACCACCAAATCTTTTGGTCCTCCGTGCATTGGCACTGCATTGCTGCCGCTGCCAATGTCACATCGCTGGTCACTCCCTCCCTAGCTCACCTTTCTATTACTACTGCAGTAGTACGTAGCTTTATTATCTGACAGTCTCCCCCAACGCCAACGCCAACTAGGCAACCCACATCACTCCGTCCAATGCCACTCTACGTGCCATGCTCGGTCACTCCCGGAGCTCGACAGCACGGCCGTCCCGCCCGGCCACAGCAGGTAGCCACCGCCTCGCAGCCGCCTTTTCTGGATCGAGAATTCCAGACGAGAGAGAGAGAGACACGGCCTCACGGGGCGGAGTAAATTACAAATTCATACCACAATTGGGGCGTTAGTACCACTTTTGCAAATTTTTGCTAATTCATACCAGTTTTGAGGCAATGAACAACAGATAGCACAAATCCAGGTCTGAGCATGTTTTGACACCAAACCCGACAGCCAGGCCTCCACCATACACGCTGACATAGCCGCTCCGCTTGCCCATCAGGAACATCCAGTTCGGGGCCGGTTTGCTCGCCTCTCCCGTACATCGATACATCGAGATTGGTTGGTTTTTCCAGACGAGACCGGGCGACCAGCAAGCGATGGCGGAGGCGCCCACTCCCGGCGGCGGCCGGGATCACGGCAGCAGGGATGACTGTGGCGGAGCTCTGGTTGGAGGGATCGGCGGCGGAACGTCTGACGGTGGAGGTGGAGGTGGAGGCGTCGACGACCTGGACGAGTTGTGGCCCTCTCGGCCATCGTCGTCGGCGGTGTTGCTTGCTCAGGTCTGGGCGGATCCTGCACCGAGCAGCGAGCACTGGACATGCGGTTTCAGAGGATTCGAGTAAGTTCCAACAATGCCATGATTTGTAAGCTGTAGTAATTTAGGATTTAGGGTTTGGGAAATCTGATTTAGGAAATTTCATTGCATTTTAGTTTGAGCAGGCATGATGTAGTGAGGTATTTAACGGATACATCCTAGATGTGAGAGAGAAACCAATAAAAACAATGATTGATGGGATTAAGACCAAGTTAATGCCTAGATTTCATGTGAAACGAGAAGGCGCAACTGCTGCTGGTTGGGAGATCACTCCAACAATTTCAGAGAAGCTAGAGATGGAGAAGAAATACTCGAGATACTGCACACCAAAAAATTGCAGGCAATGGCTTGTGGGAAGTAACTAACAAGAAAGGCGATGGCCTGGGGTTATTTCAATTGTGGTTACAGGGCAGAAGAAGGATATGGACAAGCAGATAGTCCCTCTAATACCTAAAAATGCATATGAAATGTGACGGGATATTTTGGTGATGTAGTTGTGTTGTAATAGACATGATACTTAGCCTTACCATAAACTACTTGTTCTTTTGGGGGTCTTTTGGTGTATTAGGTCCAAATTTGCTAGATTCTATGTAATGCAAGTGTACCTGATGCTGTTGATCATGAAATGATCATGCGTAGATGATCAGGACCATTTTAGTGTGGATGGTCATGGTTGAATCCAGTGATGTGCTTACTGTTATTTGTCTATTTTATCTTCAATTAAGTGTACTTTGTCACTGTTATTTGTCTATTTTATCTCCAATTAAGTGTACTTGCTCACTGTTATTTGTCTATTTTATCTTTAATTATATGTATTTGCTCACTGTTATTTGTCTATTTTATCTTCAATTAAGTGTACTTGCTCAATTTACACATCAACATAGAGAGATGGGGACATGACTGAACCGTTATGGTTAAATTTAGTCCTAGTCAGCACTCAGGGTGGGCCTGGGCTGTCAGGTTTGGTGTCAAAACATGTTCAGACCTGGATTTGTGCTATCTGTTATTCATTGCCTCAAAACTGGTATGAATTAGCAAAATTTTGCAAAAGTGGTACTAACTTGTTAACTGAGCCCCGATTGTGGTATCAATATGTAATTTACTCCACGGGGCGCTCTGCCATGATACTACTCCAGATTGAGTATATTATCAATGGAGTGGGCCAGGCAAGTAGGTTGTGGTGTTTGGTAGGCCGGGTGAACCCAAATTGTCTTTCTCTCCTCATACACGTTGATCCTAACAAAGTTGTGTTGAGATCCTCTCGTGTGTTTGGTAGCCTGGGGTGTCTGTCAAGATACGTTGAGCTGAGATGTTGTTTGGTAGCCCAGGTCTATGTAAGCATGCTGAGTTCAGACTTTGTTTGGTTTGGTAGACTGCATGTGATTGAGACCAATAATAATTCAACCGATGCGAATTTCAACGAGTATATAATAATTTTGGGGCACATATAATAATTTCAACCCAAATCTGGAGAGCACCAACAAATATATAATAATTTTAGCACATACCAAAACAACACGTCATACATTTCCAAGTGACAAGTTTGCAATTTATAATAAGTACATACTAAGTGCTCGATAATAGATCCATATAGCAAAGTCAACAATGCATTAGTTCTAATCAGCATTACAAAAAGAGCGAGTGCCATGACATTTTGGGTAGTGCCATCTTTTCTACCCCTAGAAGCGGCCGATATATTTCTTGAGACTCTTGCCGACACATGAGTCCCATCTATTTCTCCAATACAATCTTAATTCAGAAAATACAAGTACATGTTGTTTGTTTCTCTTGTCAAATCCCAACAATATGTAGACTTTTTAACTAAAACAATTTACCTTGAAGTAAGGATTGGAGTCGCTTGTTTTCCTGAATTTTAGGATGATGTGATTAGAGGGAGGACGGATCATCTCGGCTCGCAACTCTCCAACATCATATAACACTTTCTTAAAATATCTGCTGATTACTTCAATAGATCTTCTAAAATTTGGTTGTCGAGCTCTAACCCTTTGTGTTGTGGCCAACTACTAGGAGAAACATGGCTAATTGTTCCTCAATAGAAGTATGAATACTATCTTTCAATAATTCCCTCTCTCTAAACATAGTGCACAAACGAAAAAAGGGAGCTCTTTTCATTCTTAGCTGATTCGAGCAATTTATATCCGTAGAATGGTAGATATATCTCAGATTCGATTCCCTAGCTATATCCATATCAATCCTACGACCTATTGTTATCGTCGGAATTTTCTTAGCTTTTCTTCAGATAAACACCATGTAAGCACCCAATACAGCTGCGAGGCCGGCAGCTTTCACAATTAGCTGCCCTCGTTTTCTTGCCAAATCATCCATCTAAAGCAATAGAAACAATCATGTTGGTACTATGACATATCAGGGAGCATACCATTGTACACGGAGAGCAAATCATGCTTCCAAATGTACACATCAAAAGCATTGTACATAGCAAGCAAACATCAAGAGCAAAGCATTGTACCTCACATTGTTGTTGTTGCCGGTGTACACGAGGCTGGAGAGCCGGTGACAGTGCAGATCGGATCAAACTCGACCTGTAGCAGCTCGGAAAAGATCTTCCTCCACCGGTGCAGCGGCGACTGGTATAGAGGTGCGGGCGGCCGGTACAGAGGAGCGCGTCAGGGACTACTGCAGATGCATCGGAGATCCTCGTCATGCACCTGCGTCCATGACGGCGATGCAGAGCTTCAGACGTGCAAGGCAGGGCGACGTGACCGGGAGGAGGGCGGGGAGTGAGCTAATACGTTAGAAACGTATCTATAATTTTTGATGCTCCATGCTTGTTTTGTATCTACTTTGCTTTGCTTGTCTACACTTTGAGGTACTTTTTACATGTTTTCTGGTACTAACCTATTAACAAGTTGCAACAGTGCCAGATGCTTGTTTTCTACTGTTTTTGGTTTCAAAAAAGTTAGTAAAGAAATATTCTCGGAATTGGACGGGACAAACGTCAAAGTCAATTACTTTCCGTGGGGAACAATAAGTCCACAGGAGAGCCAGAGGGGCCAACCAGGGGGGCCAGACCCACCCCAGGCGTGGGTGGGCCCAGCCCCGCGCTTGGCTAGGGTTTGGCTACCCTGGCCGCCTCCTCGGTCTCCCCCTTCGCCTATAAGAAGCCACCGATGCATAAACCCTAAGCACCTGATCAAATCTCCACGAAACCATTTGTAGCCGCCGCCACCATCGTCCCTAGATCGGGGGATCTGAAGTTCTTCCCGGCACCCTGCCGGAGGGGAGATCATCCCGGAGGCCCTCTCTCCGGTATGATGCGTGAGTAGTTCCACCTTGGACTATGGGTCCATGTAGTAGCGAAATGGTTGTATCTCCTCCTTTGTGCTTTCATGTATAGATCTTGTGAGCTCCGTTCATGATCAAAATCTAATCTATTTGTAATTATGCATGTTGTGTTTGCGGGGATCCGATGGATATTGAGATTATTATGTTGGTTTGATTAATGGTTTTGTCTTTATGATTCTATCATGTATGTGTTGTTTGTGATCTTGCATGCTCTCCGTTGTTAGTAGCTATCTTGGCCAAGTAGTTGCTAGTGACTCCAAGAGGGGGTATTTATGCTCGATAGTGGGTTCATGCCTCTAGTTTCCAAGGGAAGTGTCAATAATCTCTTCGGTTGTAGATGTGCTATTGCTACTAGGGATAAAACAACGGTTTTGCGGTCACCCAGCATACCACTGCATGATGTAGTATACTATAGTCGTAGATATAACACCAATGAAACACCGTTTACCAGTATTACACCCCTCAGAGTGGCACAACAGAAACACAACAGTTCCAATACATGGCTAAAGGTTACAACTCACTCTTTACACAAGATCCAGAGAACACTCTTGGTTAAAGAGAGAGAAAGAACTTCTTACAAAGAAGAATCAAAAATAAACAACTCAAAAACTATCATATTAATAAGACTCGTATTTTAACTAATGGTCTGGCATTGCTGCTATCGCAATACGCTACATAAATAGGTTCTATGGCTAGAGATTATATTCCTATTTAATCAGTAACTTCGTCTTCACACGAGCTGATGTATATGTTGACTTTCTTGACTTCATTGAAGACTTGAGCTGTTGATGGTGGTTCCTGGATCATGACTTGATGTAGACGTCATCTGTATTGGCTTCAGAATCTAGCAAGGGTTAAGAAGATACTTTGAGTATGAGCATACTCAGCAAGTTCACTAGAAAATGAGTGTTTGATGCACTATATCTACAGCCACAAACCATAGGTCGTAGGCAATGCAAGTTTTTGTAAACATTTCTTCAAAGGTTGCTTTTATTTTGAAAAGCTATGTCCGTCAGCCTTCACGGGTTTACGAAAACTTTCATGGAGTTCCTTTCCCGCCGCGTTCGCCGCTCCTTCCCGGAATAGGGAGTAACAAGTTACAGTTCTTACACTATGCAAAGGTGCGTTACTTTTCCCATGAGAGATTAACTCCTTGTTGCACAACCGGACAACTTACCCGTCCACAATTCCATGTTGTGGGGCCCGGTAGTTGGTCCAAGCCAATCAATGCCCTCTCCGTGACCTCATATGTCTGCACGATCCTTCAGGCTGGCTCATCTTCGTTAAGCCCCCTTTCGGGCAGGCTAAATCCCTAATGAGTTCCCGAAGACTCTATGACCTGATGTTGCCCTGGCAAGTGCCATATTAAATGGTCCATCCACTAAACACCATCCATAGATAATCTAGACACCAAAAGTGTGGGGGTGTAAGGGTGCCCACCCATATGTTGGATCCGTACAAGGAATCACAACGTCACATTAAGGTCGTCTTGCCTCCATACAAGAGGAAAAGGATATAGCTAACTTCTCCGTCCCATTCCAAATCTCATGGTTAACGCGTAATATACGGCGGAAGAATCACTGGCGGTTGTTAAGTCCTAGATATTACGTTCCTTACCACCAAAACTTTTATAGTAAGTTATTACCTCATGGTAATAACCTATAATCGCATTATTATGAAAATAGTGTTTTCGGACCTTTTTCAAATACAGGTGATGTCCACATTGGATTTGTAAAATACTTTACAGAAAATAACCAAAGGACATGAGCAAGTGTGAACTTGCCTTTTGTGATTGCAAAATTATGCACTCACGGTCTTCGAGTCAGTATAAGATCCAAAATCTGAAATCATCATCATTGGTCCGGTAAGGACTAATGTTTAAAGAAGCAGTATGCTCTTATGCATAAGTAATGTGATGCACTTTATAAACGTGAATCCCGGGGATAATGTTATTCTAGGTTTTGGATTCCGGAAATGTTTACTTTAGAATGTGTTGTCCCTTTTAGATAAGTTTCATGCTTGTGCTTCTTATTAAGGCTTGTGAGTGTGTGTTAGACAATCATAAAATTACAATATCATAAAACAATAGGATACACACAAATGTGAGATGCTTCTTAAGATTGCTTATTTAAGAGTTCTTGTTTGAAGTGGCAAAAAGAATAACATTTGAAGAAAAGATTTCTTTTCTAAGGTCTAAACAATCTTTGTGGTTAGTTGAGTCTGATCGAGGTTATTTGTGCTTACTTGAATAGTTTGGGCTTGAGATGCTTTATGACTTAACTATATCAGACCAAAGTTAACTATAAAACATATAACAATGTTTATAGTATTATACTTAGATTTTTGTAGACTAAAGTTAACTTTAGAATATATATAGTTTGAAAGTATAATGCTTATAACATTTGTACTTTGGTGTACTTGGTAATGTTGTCTTAAGGTGACTTAAGAATGGTTATATTTTTCTTTGATGTGGTGGTGTTCCTGATTTTATAATGGAATAGTATCACTTACCTTTTTAAGGATGAGTGGTTATGGTTTGTAAATATGCAGCAATTTTACTTAATTGCTTATGAGTTCACTATAGTGTTTTAGTATGTTGATGACTTATGGTTAAAGTAAAGGGAATAAGTTTTTATTTTACTACAATTTATTCTTGATGAGTTTATGTTTGATAAGGATTCTCTTTGGAAAATATTACTCACCTATGGTTGAGGATAATTCAATAAAATTGTAATTAAAATGTGTTAAACTATTTGGACTTCACATTATTAATGTTGAAGGCTAATATTATTTATTAGACTTAATTAGTTAATTTTAGACATATTAGCAATTTTTATTTACCCTTAAATGAATTATCAATTAAATAAGTTTAAATTTGAGTTAATAAAGTATTTGAATTTTTATTTAACTCAAAAGTGGAATATTTTTTTGTAACATCCCTAAAATCATGTTTCAAACTCATGCATATCATCCATGCATCCATGATCATGTAGAGTTCATTTCAAACAAATCAATTCAAAAACAGGAGCATATGAGCTTATTATTTTATGTGATCAGCATTTAAAACAGATGCTACTCTCCAATGAGAGATTGTTGTTCATTGAACCAAACCTTGTTGTCTTATTGCTCTCAGATTGTATTGCTTGATTGCTAGGACTTAAACCAAAGTTTCAAAACAAATATGATTTGGAAACCAATTCCAAAACCTATTTAAAAACTAGTGCTATGTCACTGCTTATTTTGTTTTATTCCAAGTGACCAGGCCAATACAAAATGACCACTTGGTTTTGTGTCTAGAATGGTGAGTGTTGCACTCTACAAAAATCCTGAAAAGGTTTGAATTCAAACAGCTTTTGAAATCACTTGAAAATGATTCCTGAAAATGCAAATATAAATAGAAAAGGAGTAAAGAAAAGGGAAAAGGCCGGCACCAGTTATTTAGCCCAACAGCAGAACCAGCCCACTAAGCCCACCCGGGTTCCCCTTCCCTCTCTCTCACTCGCAGACAGACCCGTTGAGTCACTGACCGTTAGGGCCCATTCATTCTTTCTCTCTCTCGCTGGCAAGTGGACCCTGCGACCAGGTCGTCTTCATCCCCAAATCAACACGCGGACAAGGCGCTCCGCCGTTACCTCGCCGCAGTCACTGCGAGCTTAATTGCCATTGATACATCGTGTAATCGCCGCCCCCCTCCTGTCTACTTAACCCCCTCTGCACCGCAAACATTTCCCCTCACCTAGCGCCACCACTCTGCCACCAGGCTGCACGAATTCGAACTCACTTCGCCGCAACTCCGACGACCTCCGGCGTACGATTCCGGTAAGACCCCGTCGTCCCTTGCCGTCTAAGTTTGCCAGACTGATCACAACATCCATGCGCATCTTCTCATCCTATTGGTGCATGCTAGGACCGTCTGGAGACTCGCCAACGACGACGACCGCAAGTGCCCGATGCTTCCTTCCTCTCCGGCGATCGATTGCGGTAAGCACTGAGCGCCCCTTGACCCCTATCGCATACGACTAGGTTTGCCTTGTCCTTGCGCAGCCACTGATGCCTCTGGTTGGTACTCGGAAGGCCCAGAGCATCGACAACCACTTCGTCTGCAACCACCCGACGCGATGCACGACTCCGACGAGCTCCAACGACCACCTCTGCGCGCCCCTTCGCCAATGAAGCCCACCTTGAGCATCAGCAGCACACGGCGAGCCTGGTAATCCCCTTCTCCCTCTCCCGCGTGACCTAGAACGCCGGTAGCAGCTCTGACAGAGACGCCGCCGCTAGCGCCGCCCGTTTGTGGTCAATTAGATTAGGGCCATAGGATTTTGATCTAACGAGTAAGATTAGATCTGTGTCGAAGAGGTACGTGTTAGATATGGCCGTGCATCTTCATTTAAATCGTGTGGCTCTCGTTGATCGATCCGCCCGAACCGGTACCAGCCAATAGGAACACACCACGTGTCTGCTAGTTAGATTTAAAATCAGAATTTGAATCTATTATATGTTTGATTTTGTTTTAATCATAACTTTTGATTCCCACATTCAAATTTGACAAATTTTATATCAATGGAATCAGGAGAGAAAGCCCTTTCAAAATATGCAATGTGTTTAATGTTTTGCTTCTGTTAAAATGGTTTTATTTACAGAAACATGTGGAGGCTTATTTTGTGTATATTAATTATTTGAGAATTATTTTAGTGTTCAAATAAAGATTGTTTGGCAAGTTTTGAACTTGTTTATGAACCATTACTATGCACTTGTCTTGTTGAGTTTATAAAATCATCACATATCATATTGCATGCATCCATATATTTTTGCTTGTATTTATTTTGTATGTGATTTGTTGCTATGATTTTATGTGTAGATTTTGGTGCAAATAGTGATTGTGATTGTGAGGAGTGTAGCTACTCTCCAAACTACCAAGGCAAGTGGTGCTTCATGATTTTTACCCTATGTTTTTCTACTATGCATTAGAAATATTTTGCTAGTCTTGCATGGTTATATTTTGCTTATATACTATGCTTGGGAAATCCTAGTAGTGTAGAATTACTAGAAATTTCTAAGTTAAGATGCTTATCTATGCCATGCTTAGCCTAGCTAGTAGCAACCAAGGGTGGTGAATTATTCATGCTATGATAAAATATTTCTAAGTCTTTGGACTTGTGTTTTGCTTAATAAAACAACTAAGTGAATGAAACACCTGGGTGGAATGGAAGGAATGGTTTATGTTGAGTGGTTACACAAGGCCCATTTCTATGGTTTACCTTGTGTATCTCACTTGTGGAAAGCCACCCAGGAACAAAGGGATTTGAGAGGCCAAATGTTAAGAAGCTTCTAGTGCAGCCACTTGGCAATATGGGCTCTGCCTGGATCACATAGGTTGCAAGAACTTAGCCACTTGGACAGTTGGTGGTAGTGGGATGATAGGTTGGAACGCGTCCATTTGGTCTAAGGGAAGGCTTCTGAAAGGTACTGTCTTGGTGAAAATCAAGTCTTGTGGGGAAAGTGCACAACCTCTACAGATGGAAGAATCTAAGTACTTAGCCATGTCCCTGGTATTGGACAACTTGAGCATCAAGACATGGAAGCTATCAAGAATCTCCTCATCCCAATTTCTAAGTAAAACTTGTGGTTGAACAAGGGTGAAGGGCCCCAATGTCTATTGGTGGTTCCTTAGGAAAAGTTTTTGTCAAAGAAAAACTTAGTGATTTCAACTAATAGGCAAAACCTATTTTGAGCAAAGCAAGCCTAAGCTACACTTTGCCAAATTGCATATAGTATTTAGTCCACCAATATTATACTAAGGTATCACTTGCCAATACTATTCCAATGTATTGACCCACTGTGGCTGTAACTTGTGATGTTGCAGGTTATTCTGATGAGGATTAGGAGTAATGAGTCTACACTCAACATGTTTCCCTGTGGCACATGAAGATGAAGACTTATTTATCTATTTACTTATTTAAACTCTTGTACTAGGCCTTTGGCCATGGAGTTGTAAAGACTACGTTGTCTCTGGAATGACTGTAATAATGACTTTTGTTTCTGTGTACTTCATCTTAAACTGTGGATGCTAGCATTGATCCAGGGACTAGCATTGCAATCACAGTGATCCTTTTCCTTTATAAAGGAGGGATCTTACAGATGGTATCAGAGCACTGTGTTGCCTGTAGGATTATGACCCTAGGATTGGAAACCACTAAGGAAAATTTTTGACAACTTCCACACTTGTCTTTTCTTCTCGTAAACTTTTCTAATCTTCTTTCTCATCTCTATTTGTAGATGAACTCCATCAACAAAGCCGTAAGGAAGGGACCACTCATGGCAATGACTTTGGAATGTGAGACAGAATTCCCCAAGGCTCTCAAGGACCTCATGGTTGCAATGGGAATACATGGTGCAGCTGTGTACAAAGGTTTTCCTGTGATGGATGAAGGAGTTGAGTACTGGTGGGTGCAACTTCACTTGTATAAAAACAAGGAAGACAACCACAAGGAATCAGGATTCTGCATGGTCACCAACTCAGTGGTTCACAGTACATTCTTTGATTCAGCAAGGGATGCAGCTTGGAAGGCCATCGAAGAACTTGGTGATAGAGTCAAGTGCAGAATGCTCAACATCCAGAATGACCTAAAGGAAGAGAAGAAACATACCTAAGAGTTGGAGGCTACCAACCAAACCTTAAGAGGAGACATTATAGACTTAGTAATGGAGTCATGTGCTCAAGATAGACTGATTGCTTCTAGAAATATTATGTTAGCCAACTTGTCAAGTGAGTTGGGATTGTAACATACTACGTTAGTTGGACCACCACTTATCACCTTATTTTCCAAATGTTGTTTGAAATAAGTTGAACCTTGGATGTTGTAATGGTTTCATGTATGCCATGACTTGTGTGATTTGATTTCCAAAGTTATACATGTGTTGCTTTGTTTTGTGATTCATTCCTATGTATGTTGATTCTAACTTTTTCTATCTTATAAAATAGATGCCTAATGTTATTATCAGCACGGTTGATGAGTTCAAGGGAACTCGCTTTGGCACTCGTATTATTGAGCTCACTAGCCTGCTCAATATCCCACTTACTTCCATCATGATGCTTCCCCTCACCAAGTTTGAGAGGAAAGACCTTTGGGGCTTCAAGGTCAATCAGCCAGGACGCCAGACTGAGCTAGCCACGGAGTCCATCATCTTCAATCTCATGCATGATGACAAGGAGAGAGGCCTTGAGGTAGTCATGCAGGATCTGATAGGACGTCTACTAGGGAGACACTCTTGTGAGGTTAGAGGTACTCATTTCCACACCTTTGGTAGACGTGATGAGGATGGTGAGGCCATTGACTTCGAGGACACTTCGAGGGAGTCAGTAGAGCCGATTCGTCTATACCTCCAGGACTTAGAGGTTCTTCTTAGGCATGTGGACACTGGTAGGACCAACGTCATGCTCAACAATGACGAACTCCAGGTGCAGCTTCATGAGAAGGACAAGCTCTTCGCGGAGCAAGATGAGATAGTCAAGGAGATGGAGGCCAAGTTCGAGAGTACGGACAGAAAGTTCAAGAGTCAAGAGAAGCGAGTCCAAGATAGGAACAAGAGGATTCGAGACATGACTGCAGAACTGGAGGCCAAGGACTTCGAGCTCGAGCATCAGCAGACTGTGATAGAGAGGCTTCGTTCTCAGAAGAGGGCTCTCAAAGCCAAAGTAGAGACCTTGAACACCAATGTCGAGGAATACAAGACCGCTATGGAGAATGCAGGTCTTACATTTGTTGAGGAGGAGGTTGATGCGGAGAAGTAGTGTTGACTACTCATTTATCATTTATTTATCATGCTTTTATTTGAGTCGCAATGACCATCCAACATGTGGATGGCTTGCTATTGGTGTGTTTACTTTGCAAACTTGTTGTCCTTGTTGTTGAACTTTTATTATTGTGATGCATGTTGGTGATTGTTTATGTGATGTATTGTGCATAATAGCATCTATGGGTATCTCATTCTTATCTCTATTGACCAAACCACATATGCCTCCCTGTCGTGCCAATCCCAACCCCAACAACAACAACATCACCCCTGAGATGCAGCAAACGATGACAGCTCAGACTCAGTTAATGGAAATGATGACTATGTTCATCCAGAATCAGAACAACAACAACAACAACAATAACAACAACAACAACAACCCACCGGGTTTTGACATGCTTACCAGGTTCTTGAGACTGAGGCCAGCAAAGTTCTCATGGACTACTGATCCTATGGTGGCCAATGATTGGCTACGCTCTGTGAACAAAGACTTGGTAACTGTTGGCTGTACTGATGAAGAAAAAATCAGATTTGCAGCACATTTGTTGGAAGGACCAGCAACTACTTGGTGGGATAACTTCCAGATCACCACTCCCATTGCAGATGTGACATGGGCTATCTTCGAAGATGGTTTCCGTACCGCTCACATCTCATCCGGAGTGATGAGTTTGAAGAAGAAAGAGTTCCATAACTTGAAGCAGCGCCACCGCAACGTGGCTGAATATATTGAAGAGTTCAACAATTTGGCGCGTTATGCACCGGATGAAGTTGACACTGATGCTAAGAGGAAGGAAAAGTTCCTTGAAGGCTTGAATGATGAACTTAACCTGCAGCTATCAGTGGCCTATGTTCCCACTTATCAGTCTCTTTGTGATAAGACTGCTATTTTGGAGAACAAAATGAAGCAAGTTGAGAGTAGGAAGAGAAAGCACTCGGACAAGCACAGCTCGGGATCGTCTCACAAGCATTCCCATTATGATGATAGTGGAAGTTCAGGATTCAACAAGCATGGGAAATTCAACAAGCACCACAACCACAACCGTCATCATGACAACAAGCATCACCGTAGTCATGACAATGACAAGTACAAGAACCACAAGAGTGGATATAAGAGCCACCACAGTGGTAGTGGCAGTGGAAGCCAGCCTGTCAAGAAGGATATTAGTCAGGTTGAATGTTTCAAGTGCAAGAAGATGGGGCATTATGCCAATGAATGCCCGGAAAAGAAAGTTGAGGGACCCAACAAGCCTAACCCTTTTCAGAAGGGACAAGTGAACCACATCAATATGGAGGAAATCTATGAAGAGCCTGATGCTGTTGCTGGTAAGTTCAAGCTCAATTCTGTTCCAGCGTTTGTTCTCTTTTATACTGGTGCATCTCATTCATTCATATCAAGAGCATTTGTTGAAATAAATGAACTACCGGTAGAAACTATTGGGTGTCCTATAAAAGTAAGTTCTCCTAGCGAAGAAATGATAGTGAATTCAGGATGTCATGATCTAGTCATAGAGTTTGGGAAGTATAAGTTTCCCGTTAACTTGATAATCCTAAACTCCCAAGGATTGGATGTCATTTTGGGAATGGACTGGATGACTAAGCACAAGGGAGTGATAGATTATGCCAACCATACTGTCTCACTCACAACTCCAGAAAATAAAAGGATCAGATTCAAGACCAACTTTGAAGCAAAAAGGAGTAAACTAAATTCTCTTAAGGGGGTTAGCATGGACAGTGTGCTAATTGTGAGTGAATATCCGGATGTGTTTCCGGAAGAATTGCCGGGAATGCCACCAGATAGAGATGTGGAGTTTCTTATTGATTTGCTACCCGGATCTGGACCAATAGCAAAGAGACCGTACAAGATGTCAGTTGATGAGTTGAAAGAACTCAAAAAGCAACTTGGAGAACAGTTGCAGAAAGGATTTATTCAACCAAGTTCTTCATCTTGGGGAGCACCAGTTTTTTGTGTGGAAAAGAAAGATAGAAGTCAAAGGTTATGCATAGATTACCGTTCACTCAATGAGGTGACTATCAAGAACAAATACCCTTTGCCTAGAATCAATGACTTGTTTGATCAGCTAGAAGGAGCTTGTGTGTTCTCAAAGATTGATCTCCGGTCAAGTTATTTCCAACTCAAGATAAGGGAACAAGACATACCTAAGACAGCTTTCACCACAAGGTATGGATTGTATGAGTATACCGTGATGCCATTTGGTTTGACCAATGCTCCAGCATACTTTATGAATATGATGAACAAGGTGTTCATGGAATTCCTTGATAAGTTTGCTGTCGTTTTCATCGATGACATTTTGATCTACTCCAAGAGCAAAGAAGAGCATGAAGGACATTTACGTTTGATACTTGAGAAGCTTAGGGAACATAAGCTGTATGCCAAATTCAGTAAATGTGAGTTTTGGTTGAATGAAGTTGGATTTCTTGGACACGTTGTGTCAGGAGATGGTGTAGCAGTTGATCCTGCGAAAGTTTCAGATGTAACTGAATGGGAATCTCCCAAGTCAGTGAAAGAAGTTCGTAGTTTCCTTGGCTTGGCAGGTTACTATAGAAGATTAATTGAGAATTTCTCCAAGGTAGCAAAACCTATGACAGAATTGCTAAAGAAAGACAAGAAATTTGCTTGGTCTGAAGGTTGTGAACTCAGATTTCAAGAATTGAAGAAGAGGCTAGTGACAGCACCAGTCTTGTGTTTGCCAGATTTGGAAAAAGATTTCCAAGTATATTGTGATGCATCTCATCATGGATTAGGTGTAGTACTTATGAAAGAAGGGAAAGTTGTGGCCTATGCCTCGAGACAACTCAAAACTCATGAAGTGAACTACCCTACTCATGATTTAGAGTTAACCTCTGTTGTCCATGCACTCAAAACATGGAGACATTATCTTTTGGGAAAGCGATGTGAAGTGTTCACAGATCATAAGAGTTTGAAGTATATCTTCACCCAGAAGGAAATTAACATGAGACAAAGAAGATGGCTAGAACTCATCAAGGACTATGACTTGAGTTTGCAATACCACCCCGGTAAGGCAAATGTTGTAGCGGATGCTCTAAGCCGTAAGGTTTTTGTGTCAGATAGAGGAACCCAATTCACTTCTCATTTTTGGAGACAGCTACATGAGTCATTGGGAACGAGGTTGGAATTCAGCACCGCTTTTCATCCTCAGACTGATGGACAGACAGAAAGGACTAATCAGATTCTTAAAGATATGTTGAGGGCATGTGCCCTAGACTATGGAGCCAATTGGGATGAAAGTCTGCCTCACGCAGAATTCTCTTATAATAATAGCTATCAAGCCAGTATTGAGATGGCACCGTTTGAGTTCCTCTATGGGAGAAAGTGTACCACCCCATTGCTATGGAATGGTGTGGGAGAAAGAAGTTTGTTCGGACCAGAACTTATCAAAGAGGCAGAAGAGAAAGTTAAGCTGGTTAAGGACAGATTGAAGATAGCACAGTCCCGGCAGAAGAGCTACGCAGATCCTAAGCGTAGAGAAGTCACCTATGAAGTCGGTGATAGAGCTTATCTTAGAGTGTCACCACTTCGTGGGGTGAAGAGGTTTGGAGTCAAAGGAAAGTTGGCCCCAAGATATGTTGGACCATTCAAGATTCTAAGTCACAAAGGAGAAGTAGCCTATGAGATTGAATTGCCAGAGTCTTTGTCAGCTGTTCATAATGTGTTTCATGTGAGTCAGCTTAAGAAATGCCATCCAGAAATGGAAGAAACTTCTTTGAAGGATACTATACCTTTGGAAGAGGTTCAATTAGAGAGTGATCTCACTTATGAATAGAAACCTGTCAAGATTCTTGAGACTGCAGAAAGAGTTACTCGGACTAAGACTATCAAGTTCTGCAAAGTTCAATGGAACCATCATTCCGAAGAAGAAGCAACATGGGAAAGAGAAGATGATCTTCGGAAAGACCACCCTCACCTATTTGCTAGCCAATCCGAATCTCGAGGGCGAGATTCACCTTAAGGGTGTTAGATTTGTAACATCCCTAAAATCATGTTTCAAACTCATGCATATCATCCATGCATCCATGATCATGTAGAGTTCATTTCAAACAAATCAATTCAAAAACAGGAGCATATGAGCTCATTATTTTATGTGATCAGCATTTAAAACAGATGCTACTCTCCAATGAGAGATTGTTGTTCATTGAACCAAACCTTGTTGTCTTATTGATCTCAGATTGTATTGTTTGATTGCTAGGACTTAAACCAAAGTTTCAAAACAAATACGATTTGGAAACCAATTCCAAAACCTATTTAAAAACTAGTGCTATGTCACTGCTTATTTTGTTTTATTCCAAGTGACCAGGCCAGTACAAAATGACCACTTGGTTTTGTGTCTAGAATGGTGAGTGTTGCACTCTACAAAAATCCTGAAAAGCTTTGAATTCAAACAGCTTTTGAAATCATTTGAAAATGATTTCTGAAAATGCAAACAGAAATAGAAAAGGAGTAAAGAAAAGGGAAAAGGCCGGCGCCAGTTATTTAGCCCAACAGCAGAACCATCCCACTAAGCCCACCCGGTTTCCCCCTTCCCTCTCTCTCACTCGCAGACAGACCCGTTGAGTCACTGACCGTTAGGGCCCATTCATTCTTTCTCTCTCTCTCGCTGGCAAGTGAACCCTGTGACCACGTCGTCTTCATCCCCAAATCAACGTGCAGCCGAGGCGCTCTGCCGTTACCTCGCCGCAGTCACTGCGAGATTAATTGCCATTGATACAGCGCGTAATCGCCGCCCCCCTCCTGGCTACTTAACCCCCTCTGCACCGCAAACATTTCCCCTCACCTAGCGCCGCCACTCTGCCACCAGGCTGCACGAATTCGAACTCACTTCGCCGCAGCTCCGACGACCTCCGACGTACGATTCCGGTAAGACCCCGTCGCCCCTTGCCGTCTAAGTTTGCCAGACTGATCACATCATCCATGCGCATCTTCTCATCCTATTGGTGCATGCTAGGACCGTCTGGAGACTCGCCAACGACGACGACCGCAAGTGCTCGACGCTTCCTTCCTCTCCGGCTATCGATTGCGATAAGCACTGAGCGCCCCTTGACCCCTCTCGCATACGACTAGGTTTGCCTTGTCCTTGCGCAGCCACTGATGCCTCTGGTTGGTACTAGGAAGGCCCAGAGCGTCGACAACCACTTCGTCTGCAACCACCCGACGCCGTGCACGACTCCGACGAGCTCCAGCGACCACCTCTGCGCGCCCCTTCGCCAACGAAGCCCACCTTGAGCATCAGCAGCACACGGCAAGCCTGGTAATCCCCTTCTCCCTCTCCCGCACGACCTAGAACGCAGGTAGCAGCTCTGACAGAGACGTCGACGCCAGTCGCCGCCGCTAGTGCCGCCCATTTGTGGTCAATTAGATTAGGGTCGTAGGATTTTGATCTAACGAGTAAGATTAGATCTGTGTCGAAGAGGTACGCGATAGATATGGCCGTGCATCTTCATTTAAATCGTGTGGCTATCGTTGATCGATCCGCCCGAACCGGTACCAGCCAATAGGAACACGCCGCGTGTCTGCTAGTTAGATTTAAAATCAGAATTTGAATCTATTAGATGTTTGATTTTGTTTTAATCATAACTTTTGATTCCCACGTTCAAATTTGACAAATTTTATATCAATGGAATCAGGAGAGAAAGCCCTTTCCAAATATGCAATGTGTTTAATGTTTTGCTTCTGTTAAAATGGTTTTATTTACCGAAACATGTGTAGGCTTATTTTGTGTATATTAATTATTTGAGAATTGTTTTAGTGTTCAAATAAAGATTGTTTGGCAAGTTTTGAACTTGTTTATGAACCAGTACTGTGCACTTGTCTTGTTGAGTTTATAAAATCATCACATATCATATTGCATGCATCCATATATTTTTGCTTGTGTTTATTTTGTATGTGATTTGTTGCTATGATTTTATGTGTAGATTTTGGTGCAAATAGTGATTGTGATTGTGAGGAGTGTAGCTACTCTCCAAACTACCAAGGCAAGTGGTGCTTCATGATTTTTACCCTATGTTTTTCTACTATGCATTAGAAATATTTTGCTAGTCTTGCATGGTTATATTTTGCTTATATACTATGCTTGGGAAATCCTAGTAGTGTAGAATTACTAGAAATTTCTAAGTTAAGATGCTTATCTATGCCATGCTTAGCCTAGCTAGTAGCAACCAAGGGTGGTGAATTATTCATGCTATGATAAAATATTTCTAAGTCTTTGGACTTGTGTTTTGCTTAATAAAACAACTAAGTGAATGAAACACCTGGGTGGAATGGAAGGAATGGTTTATGTTGAGTGGTTACACAAGGCCCATTTCTATGGTTTACCTTGTGTATCTCACTTGTGGAAAGCCACCCAGGAACAAAGGGATTTGAGAGGCCAAATGTTAAGAAGCTTCTAGTGCAGCCACTTGGCAATATGGGCTCTGCCTGGATCACATAGGTTGCAAGAACTTAGCCACTTGGACAGTTGGTGGTAGTGGGATGATAGGTTGGAACGCGTCCATTTGGTCTAAGGGAAGGCTTCTGAAAGGTACTGTCTTGGTGAAAATCAAGTCTTGTGGGGAAAGTGCACAACCTCTGCAGATGGAAGAATCTAAGTACTTAGCCATGTCCCTGGTATTGGACAACTTGAGCATCAAGACATGGAAGCTATCAAGAATCTCCTCATCCCAATTTCTAAGTAAAACTTGTGGTTGAACAAGGGTGAAGGGCCCCAATGTCTATTGGTGGTTCCTTAGGAAAAGTTTTTGTCAAAGAAAAACTTAGTGATTTCAACTAATAGGCAAAACCTATTTTGAGCAAAGCAAGCCTAAGCTACAGTTTGCCAAATTGCATATAGTATTTAGTCCACCAATATTATACTAAGGTATCACTTGCCAATACTATTCCAATGTATTGACCCACTGTGGCTGTAACTTGTGATGTTGCAGGTTATTCTGATGAGGATTAGGAGTAATGAGTCTACACTCAACATGTTTGCGTGTGGCACATGAAGATGAAGACTTATTTATCTATTTACTTATTTAAACTCTTGTACTAGGCCTTTGGCCATGGAGTTGTAAAGACTACGTTGTCTCTAGAATGACTGTAATAATGACCTTTGTTTCTGTGTACTTCATCTTAAACTGTGGATGCTAGCATTGATCCAGGGACTAGCATTGCAATCACAGTGATCCTTTTCCTTTATAAAGGAGGGATCTTACATTTTTTAACATGTAGATATTATTTTTGTGATCATTTTGGTATATTACATTTATTTTTGGTGATTTATAAATAATAAGATATGATTTTGACTATTCTTTTTATTTTATAATTACTTAATAAATAATAAATATTTAATTAAGTGAAATAATAATGCATGATTATATATTTAATTTATAGTTCTTATTTGTCTAAGAGTTTTGGTATTTTATTCATATTTTTTATCATTTACCATTATTGAATTATGAATTATCAAAGTTTTATTACTTATAAAACCTTTTTTAAATAATATTTATTTACATAATCATCATAATAATATTTGATTAATAATATTAAGTTGTAGATTTTATTTTTCTACAAATTTTCATATATTATACATATTTTTGTGAATTATAAATCAAAAGTTATTAATTAAACAAGATTTAATCATTTATTTGATTTCTGGAATATTAATAATTGAGCTTATAACATTTTATTTATTTCTTAAACAGGATTAACTTTTTACACCGCACCCACACCTAGCCCTGGTCACTGTCCAGTGGGCCAGTGGCCACCTCAGCTCTCAGATGAATAAATGTTTTTTTACCGACCCTAGTTCTACTCCTAGAAAATCACATACGGGCCCTAGGCCATGTCATCAGCCACGCGAGACAAAGATTGGGTCAAACACGTTGACGTGGCTAGGGTGATCTCACCCTGACATCATCTCGCCGGTGGCATGGCAGACGACGGCAAGGAGAGCAGTAGCGTGCGAGTGAGCGGGTGTGCAGGGGCTTGTTCAAACGAGAACAACAAGGCGAGTAAGATAGTGGTGGTGCCGCTGGTTTTTGGTCATCGGAGGGCAACCGACGACGAGCTTATGCGGTGGTGCTTACGGTTGATTACGATGGCATGGATTTAGGAAGCAAATAAGGCATTGGCGCATGCTAGGAGACTTAGTGACTCACCAGGAACGCGATGGTGTGCTTGGTTCGGCGAGGCGCGGTCAGAGACGACGGTGAGGTCGACGAACCGCGTCGGGAACAAGGGTGCGATTGGAATGATTAATGCCTCCTCCGCTGGTGCAAGTTGGGGCAATCGAACGAGAAGAGCACGACGACCTCCACCGTGGTCTTAACTGGCCGAGGCGAGCACGGAATTGCCGGCTCCGACTCACCTACGAGCTAGGGTTCTCGGTAAAGAAAAGGGAGACGAGGTAGAGGAGTTTTTAGAGGGGGAAAATGGGGATGAGGATGAGTAGGGGTGTCGCAGTGGCCTCCTTATCCTCTGCTGGCGACGGCGGCGTGGATCTTGGTGCAAGGACGACGACGGACGGCCTCGGCCTCGCCACCGAGCTGCTTCCAGCTGGAGGAAGACTACGATGCTGGCTTTGTAGATAACCCCTTGGCACTTTCATAAGCTCAACCCGCGATCCTGCTTTGGTCCCACCTGTCTGTCAATGAATAGAACGAGCTGGGCTAGCTGTTGGGCTTTTGTGGGCTGCACATGGGCGTCAGATAAGGAAAGAGGAGTTGGGCCACGGCCAAGAAACGTTTTTTCTTAGTTTTCTTCTTTTCTATTTTCTGTTTACTTTCAGATTTGAATTTTACTTTGCTGGATGATTGTAGCATTAATAAAGTATATTCATGTTCTTTTATGAGTTTGTCAAATAGTGGGTTTATTTCTTTTTCTATTAAAAACCCTTTTTATATATGTAGAAGCCCTTATTATTCATTTTTCTTTCTACATTAAACCATGGCTTTATTATATGATATATCCTTATTTGTTTATAAAACTTAACTCTAGTTGGATCATGGTTTGAATAGAAATTTTATATTTATAATGATCCTATATCATTATTTAATGCATGAAATACAAAAGAAATTAATATGGTTAATACTACTTTCATTAATTGATAAAATGGCATTGTATATATTCTATTATGATAATCATAGAAGTCTAGGGTTCTTAGTTTACTTATATTTTTTGTTGATGTGAGAAAGGATTTAATAACTAAGCATATTGTCTTCTGTTTGTGATATTTGATGACATCACCTTTTAAAACAGAAAGTTATATCTTGAATGTCTTATAGAAAGGAATTGATAAAGATATTCTTAAGCACATTTAATTATGATGGTTGGAATTGACAGAGATGTGCTTATGTGATTTGCTATAGGAAAATATTCCTATAAAGTGATGTAGACATAAGATTATGGATCAATAACCTGAAATGGATATATACTTGGTTTAAGATTTATAGTTGGATGTATTCCAAGAATGTCTATTTTTCATAATTCATAATCTTGAATTTCTAATTAAAGAATTCCTTTCCTAGATATACTACTCTTCTTATCCATCATCATGATTAACATGATGAAATTTACTTCAAACCAATATTCTTCTTCACCTATTATTCTTGCTAAACCTGTGGATGAATCCAATGAGTTTTATACTAAAGCATTTAATAGTTTTCTCATATCCTTGCTTAGGTATACCCACTACTCTACTATTGATAATCTTCAATCCAGCAAGTAGTTCTTCCAAACTCCACTCATAATCTTCCTTAATCATCCATCTACCTTTCATTTAAAGCTTACTCTCCTTTAAGATGGATAACACTACTTCCATAACTCTATGCTACACTAGCTTTAATTGAATCATATCTTCTTACATTTACTCTAATAACTCATACTCCAACCTCACATTATATTATTGTGACCTATAATAACTACTTCTAGGATAACTTACCTATACTAGGGTTTCAATCATGTTCTACCCACTAATGTTACTTATACTTGCTATAAGTATTCAATCTTGGTGAGCAAGGTATGATCATTTTAATCTTTTAGTCATTTATATTTTAGATTTGTAGTTGGGTAAGCAAGGCTTTAGCAATACAACCTTACAATTGTATTGGCATTATCCTCTTAATATCTTTAATTGGATTAAGACTGTTATTCATGGACTATGCCCACTTGGTCCAACAGAATTATTACTGGTAACTATCTTCAGGGTTCATCCTTGTAATCTTCTTAACTACCATATAATTAGATGATATAATTAATTCTTCTATTTATTTAGGAGTGATTTAGCTCCATCAATTATCCTATTTATTTGATTCTCTTCAATCATTCCCATCCTATAGATGATATCTAGAACTAGCATTACTATTTACCTCTTCTTAGTTGTTTCCTTATAGACACTTACTTGTAAGCTGTTCTGGTCAAGAGTTGATAGATTGAGAATTGGTGAATCAATAGTTGATTCTTCAACATTGATGAATAACAGATATTGAAATATAACTCAATAGAGATGATAAGGATTGAGATGGAAAGAAAGATATATGGTGAATGATCTAAACTAAGTTTCTTTCCTACTCAATCTTACTTAAGAAGTAAGGTTAGGTATTACCATGATACTCATGGTATGAGCAGATGAGATTAATATATAATTATTACATTCTTTACTATTTGTGTTATATCCTTAACTTGGTACTCATGAGTGATTATAATGAATATTATGATATGATCACCTAAGGATCAAATATAAATCATAATGCATTAGGGCTTAACTTTTATTACATTTGATCTACTATTAGATCAAATCTCCCTTACCCAAAATAAAGTTTTAGCAAAGGTCATCGCAGTCCACTTGATGATCTACTTCAATTCCATCAAGTTAAGAGAAACTTCAATCACTTTGACAAGTTTTGTTCAAAAGCGCGAAAATTACTCGGATTTTCTATGCATGAATGCAATGCACACATCTGGGTTCAGCTTATTTCTAGGCTCTAATGCTGGGATGTTACAGACTCTCCCCTTAAAATAAACTTCGTCCTCAAAGTTCGCAAATTCTCACGTTTTGGAGTAATGAATTGCCTTGTAGTGGTTGCTGCATTTCCCCACTCTATGGGGACCTCAAATGAAAATAATTTTAGCATTCTATATCCCGGTTAGGTATCCTAATCCAACTCGTCTTATTTAATTATCAAACTTTATTACTATGTTAAATACAGTCTAGAGGGTCTCACTAAAACAAGTTTTAAGTTTCTATATGCCCGTGTTTGTGGTTAGAAGACTATATTTCTATTCTTGTCATAGTATAGTTGATACTGGTACTCCTTCCAAGATTGGATTTGAACTCATTTAGTCCATACCCATTGGATTTTCTTATTCTCATTACTTGTCCAGTTGGGTGTTCTCTATTACTTCTTAAGGGTTACTTAAGAGTTGATTCTTCTAGAATTGGTCGGTTAGGATTAACCTTTATCACCTTCAACTTTTACTTTATTAAGTTTTTAGATAATCTTTCATTAGTACCTATAGTACTTCTTCAACTTTCATTCATAATGTCAACTCTCCCCCTTAGGGTTTACTTATAGTCTTTAAATTGTATATATATATATAACATTTATTGGCTTTGTAACTAGAATGTTGGTCTCTGTTTAGTTTATACTTTACCTAATTAGGGTCTGATGAAATATTGTACAGTGTATCCACATAGTGGTGGATCTCCGAAACAGATCTTTCAGCATTACCTGATGTACTTAATATTGGACATTTTCGCTGGGATAAGTCTGACTTTGCGAAGCATCTAGGAAAGACGATTGCCTTTAAATTTTATACCTCTTTAGGTCTTACTTAGCTTAGGTCAAATTTTATGCTCTTTATGCAACCTTTAAGAAGATCTGGTTAACTAAGTTAACCAAATACTAGCTGCGGACAAAATACCAACTGTGGATTAGAATACCGACTATGGATCAAATACCAGCCGCGGATCATCCTGAGTGATAGGTATTACCTTACGATTTCCAACCTACTACTGGCATTCCCTCTGAATTGTCAGACCTTACATACCATTTTACTCCACAACTTCATCTTTGTACTAATTCATGATGCTTCCATGAACTAGGTATTACTGCTTAATTAATTTCTTAGTAATATTACCTACTTGATTGAACCCTAAGTTCATCCATTTTTGTTGTTCCTTATAATTACTACATTAATCTTTCTTCTTATAGATGGTTGAGAATATCCTGAATTTGACCTATCCTTCAAACTACGCTAATGCTCCTTATATTTTGTTTCAGCTTTCATAGAAGTCTCCATCTTGGTCTTTGGAAATCATCACTCCCTTACATGAATTCCCATCCCTATCTAGGTCTATGACATCAAGTAATAACTGGTGTTACATCATGCATTTGCACACCTAATTAAACTTCATGTACAGATCTAGGCAATCAAGAAGATTCAAGAAAATCCAAAAAGTCGATAAACAACAAAACATATACCATGTATTATACATAGGTTCTAAATAATTTACAAATGTACTAGATGTCCCAACGGTTTGCTCCTCACATATTTACACAACTATCTTACAAGAACTTCTTGTTCTTGTGAGTATATCCTCACTTATTTCGGCAAACCTTACAAACTACAACGCATTACCCTCTATGTACATTATTCAAGCACTCATCCCTTGGGATGTCGTTCCTTCCTTACATTCATCTTCCTCTAGTGCTTCCTGGAGTTCCGTCCATGATGACATGAAGTCCTACGACTGCCTTCTGGAGCATAAGAGCATCCATGAGGTGCGTATTCTTGATTAGAAGTACCGAGACTGAGATTGGTCATTGAAAAATGACTAGAGTTGGCGTAATCCTCTATAGAATATTCCTGGTTTTTCGGGAACGCTTCCTCATAGTAAGTTGGCTCCTTAGATTTTTCTTGGATCCAGTCGTACATATTGGTATAGTAGCTATCGGAATACTCTTCTAAGTCGATTGGATTGGTATCACCCCCATATGGTCCATAAGGCTCTCTGTGGTTATAGTTGGTCTCTTCTCCGATACCTGTATCACAAGGTATAGGATTTCCTATGGTTCCACCTTGAGATTCTACTTCCCATCCATACTTGTTTGGCTTAGGGTTATTTGGAATAACTCTATTCCATTCCTGTTGTTCGGAGTTGTACTTGGTCCATAAATCTTCATGTGACTGGGGTTTAGTTTGGTAGTAGGCATAATTTTCCGAGTTTGGATCATCAAACTCAGTTTCTTCATACACTTCTTATGAAGGTATGTATTTGGGATGCTTAGCTTCTTTATCTAACTTCTTCCTATGTGACATTGCTTTACCAGGATCAGTAAAATCCTCAATGACCGTATCCAGCTCCTGAACTAAAACTTGGTGAGTGTTATGATAAGTGTTTAGCAAAGACCGATAATGATCAATATACTCTACAACTAGAGTAGGTTCAATTTGGACTAAACTTGAGTGATCTAACTCATGCTCTGAGTTTGCGGTTTCATGGGGTATAATGGTATGAGTACTACCTTTTTGATCTTGGGATTTTTGTTCTCGGATCATGGCTATGGCTGCTACTACGGCAATCTGATATGCAGATGCCATGCACCTTGTCTCTCCTGATGGCATTTCTCCTTTAAGTCCTAACTTCTTGGGTAACATGATCATGACACGGTATTTTGCTAATACCTGCCCATCATAGTAACTGTAAATCTTGACCAAAAGTCTCGATTCACATTCCAAACTCCATAGAAGTTGGCGAAGATTATCTGTCCAATCCCCTCCATAGTCATTCAGTGTCCTGTTCATCACTTGAACATTCCGTTGTGGATATCGAGGTGCCATGTGGAACTGTGGATAAGAAATTATCATCAGTCACATAGAGTTAAAACTCTTGGGTAATGATCGGAATTGCAATCATACTAAAGAATTATCGCACTAGTAACATAACAGGATTATTCTCAAGTTAATATCCCTCATATCACTAGAGAACTCTTTATTATTGCTAGGATGTGTCCTACAGGTTCTATCCATTTACTAGGTTTCCAACCTAAGGTCAAAGCAAATGCTCTGATACCAACTGCGGTGACCCAGCATACCACTGCATGATGTAGTATACTATAGTCGTGGATATAACACCAATGAAACACCGTTCACCAGTATTACACCCCTCGGAGTGGCACAACAGAAACACAGCAGGTCCAATACATGGCTAAAGGTAACAACTCACTCTTTACACAAGATCCAGAGAACACTCTAGGTTAAAGAGAGAGAAAGAACTTCTTACAAAGAAGAATCAAAAATAAACAACTCAAAAACTATCATGTTAATAAGACTCGTATTTTAACTAATGGTCTGGCATTGCTGCTATCGCAATACGCTATAGAAATAGGTTCTATGGCTAGAGATTATATTCCTATTTAATCAGTAACTTCGTCTTCACTCGAGTTGATGTATATGTTGACTTTCTTGACTTCATTGAAGACTTGAGCTGTTGATGGTGGTTCCAGGAGCATGACTTGATGTAGACGTCGTCTGTATTGGCTTCAGAATCTAGCAAGGGTTAAGAAGATACTTTGAGTACGAGCGTACTCAACAAGTTCACTAGAAAAGGAGTGTTTGATGCACTATATCTACAGCCACAGACCATAGGTCGTAGGCAATGCAAGTTTTTGTAAACATTTCTTCAAAGGTTGCTTTTATTTTAAAAAGCTATGTCCATCAGCCTTCACGGGTTTACCAGAACTTTCATGGAGTTCCTTTCCCTCCGCGTTCGCAGCTCCTTCCCAGAACAGGGAATAATAAGTTACAGTTCTTACACTCTACAGAGGTGTGTTACTTTCCCATGAGAGATCAACTCCTTGTTGCACAACCAGGCAGCTTACCCGTCCACAATTCCATGTTGTGGGGCCCAGTAGTTTGTCCAAGCCAATCACTACCCTCTTCGCGACCTCATATGTTTGCACGATCCTTCAGGCTAGCTCATCTACATTAAGCCCCCTTTCGGGAAGGCTAAAACCCTGATGAGTTCCCGAAGACTCTATGACCTGGTGTTGCCCTGGCAAGTGCCATATTAAATGGTCCATCCACTAAACACCATCCATAGATAATCTAGACACCAAAATTGTGGGGCGTAAGGGTGCCCACCCATATGTTGGATCCGCACAAGGAATCACAACATCACGTTAAGGTCGTCTTGCCTCCATACAAGAGGAAAATGATACAACTGACTTCTCCGTCTCATTTCAACTCTCATGGTTAACGCGTAATATACGGCGCAAGAATCACTGGCGACATTGGTTGTTAAGTCCTAAATATTATGTTCCTTTACCACCGGAACTTTTATAGTAAGTTATTAGCTCATGGTAATAAGCTATAATCACATTATTATGAAAATAGTGTTTTCAGACCTTTTTCAAATGCAGGTGATGTTCATATTGGATTTGTAAAATACTTTACAGAAAATAACCAAAGGACATGAGCAAGTGTGAACTTGCCTTTTGTGATTGCAAAATTACACACTCACGGTCTCTGAGTCAGTATAAGATCCAAAATCTGAAATCATCATCATTGGTCCGGTAAGGACTAATGTTTAAAGAAGCAGTATGCTCTTATGCATAAGTAATGTGATGCACTTTATAAACGCGAATCCCGGGTATAATGTTATTCTAGGTTTTGGATTCCGGAAATGGTTACTTTAGAATGTGTTGTCCCTTTTAGATAAGTTTCATGCTTGTGCTTCTTATTAAGGCTTGTGAGTGTGTGTGAGACAATCATAAAATTACAATATCATAAAACAATAGGATACACACAAATGTGAGATGCTTCTCAAGATTGCTTATTTAAGAGCTCTAGTTTGAAGTGGCGAAAAGAATAACATTTGAAGAAAATATTTCTTTTCTAAGTTCTAAACAATCTTTGTGGTTAGTTGAGTCTAATCTAGGTTATTTATGCTTAATTGAATAGTTTGGGCTTGAGATGCTTTATGACTTAACTATATCAGACCAAAGTTAACTATAAAACATATAACAATGTTTGTAGTATTATACTTAGATTTTTGTAGACTAAAGTTAACTTTAGAATATAGATAGTTTCAAAGTAAAATGCTTATAACATTTGTACTTTGGTGTACTTGGTAATGTTGTCTTAAGGTGACTTAAGAATGGTTATATTTTTCTTTGATGTGGTGGTGTTCTTGATTTTATAATGGAATAGTATCACTTACCTTTTTAAGGATGAGTGGTTATGGTTTGTAAATTATGGAGCAATGTTACTTAATTGCTTACGAGTTCACTATAGTGTTTTAGTATGGTGATAACTTGTGGTTAAAGTAAAGGGCATAAGTTTTTATTTTACTACAATTTATTCTTGATGAGTTTATGTTTGATAACGATTCTCTTTAGAAAATATTACTCACCTACGGTTTAAGAGAATTCAATAAAATTGTAATTAAAATGTGTTAACCTATTTGGTCTTCACATTATTAATGTAGAAGGCAAATACTAATTATTAGACTTAATTAGTTAATTTTAGACATATTAGCAATTTTTATTTACCCTTAAATGAATTATCAATTAAATAAGTTTAAATTTGAGTTAATAAAGTATTTGAATTTTTATTTAACTCAAAAGTGGAATATTATATTTTTTTATCAGGTATATATTATTTTTGTGATCATTTTGGTATATTACATTTATTTTTGGTGATTTATAAATAATAAGATATGATTTTGACTATTCTTTTTATTTTATATTTACTTAATAAATAATAAATATTTAATTAAGTGAAATAATAATGCATGATTATAGCTTTAAATTATAGTTCTTATTTTTCTAAGATTTTTGGTATTTTATTCATATTTTTATCATTTACCATTATTAAAATATGAATTATCAAAGTTTTATTACTTATAAAACCTTTGTTAAATAATATTTATTTAAATAATCATCATAATAATATTTGACTAATAATATTAACTTGTAGATTTTATTTTTCTACAATTTTTCATATATTATACACATTTTTCTGAATTATAAATCAAAAGTTATTAATTAAACAAGATTTAATCATTTATTTGATTTCTGGAATATTAATAATTGAGCTTATAACATTTTATTTATTTCTTAAATATGATTAACTTTTTACACCGTACCCACACCTAGCCCTGGTCACTGACCAGTGGGCCAGTGGCCACCTTAGCTCTCAGATGAATAAATGTGTTTATTACCGACCCTAGTTCTACTCCTAGACAATGACATATGGGCCCTAGGCCATGTCATCATCCACACGAGACAAAGACTGGGTCAAACACGTTGACGTGTCCAGGGTGATCTCACCCTGATGTCATCTCGCCGGTGGCATGGCATACGATGGCGAGGAGAGCAGTAACGTGTGAGTGAGCGGGTGTGCAGGGGCTTGTTCGAACCAGAACAACAAGGCGAGTAAGATAGTGGTGGTGCCGCTGGTTTTTGGTCATCGGAGGGCAACCGACGACGAGCTTATGCGGCGGTGCTTGCGGTTGATTACGGTGGCGCAGATTTAGGAAGAAAATAAGGCGTTGGCGCATGCTAGGAGACTTAGTGACTCACCAGGAACGCGATGGTGTGCTTGGTTCGGCGAGGCGCGGTCGGAGACAACGGTGAGGTCGACGAACCGTGTCGGGTACGAGGGTGCAGTTGGAATGATTTATGCCTCCTCCGCTGGTGCAAGTTGGGGCAATCGAACGAGAAGAGCACGACGGCCTCCACCGTGGTCTTAACTAGCCGAGGCGAGCACGGAATCGCCGGCTCCGGCTCACCTCCGAGCTAGGGTTCTCGGTAAAGAAAAGGGAAACGAGGTAGATGAGTTTTTAGAGGGGGAAATGGGGATGAGGATGAGCAGGGGTGTCGCGGTGGCCTCCTTATCGTCTCCTGGCGATGACGACGTGGATCTTGGCGCAAGGACGATGGCGGACGGCCTCGGCCTCGCCACCGAGATGCTTCCAGCTAGAGGAAGATGACGATGACGGTTTTGCAGATAACCCCCTAGCACTTTCGTAAGCTCAACTCGCGATCCTGCTTTGGTCCCACCTGTCTGTCACTAAATAGAATGAGCTGGGCTGGCTTGTGGGGCTTTTGTGGGCTGCACATGCGCGTCAGATAAGGAAAGAGGAGTTGGGCCACGTCCAGGAAACGTTTTTTCTTAGTTTTCTTCTTTTCTATTTTTGTTTTACTTTCAGATTTGAATTTTACTTATTTGATTTGAATTCTCTTTATAGAATTGCTTTGCTATATGATTGTAGCATTAATAAAGTATATTCAAGTTCTTTTATGAATTTGTCAAATAGTGGTATTATTTCTATATTTATTTTTCTATTAAAAACCCTTTTAATATATGTAGAAGACCTTATTATTCATTTTTATTTCTACATTAAACCATGGCTTTATTATATGATATATTCTTATTTGTTTATAAAACTTAACTCTAGTTGTCTCATGGTTTGAATAGAAATTTTATATGTATAATTATCCTATATCATTATTTGATGCATGAAATACAAAAGAAATTAATATGGTTAATACTACTTTCATTAATTGAGAAAATGGTATTGTATATATTCTATTATGATAATCGTAGAAGTTTAGGGTTCTTAGTTTACTTATATTTCTTTGTTGATGTGAGAAAAGATTTAATAACTAAGCATATTGTCTTCTGTTTGTGATATTTGATAACATCACCTTTTAAAATAGAAAGTTATATCTTGAATGTCTTATAGAAAGGAATTGATAAATATATTCTTAAGCACATTTAATTATGATGGTTGGAATTGATAGAGATGTGCTTATGTGATTTGCTATAGGAAAATATTCCTATAAAGTGATGTAGACATAAGATGATGTATCAATAACCTGAAATGGATATTATATTTGGTTTAAGATTTAGAGTTGGATGTTTTCCAAGAATGTCTATTTTCCATAATTCACAATCCTGAATTTCTAATTAAAGAATTCCTTTCCTAGATATACTCTTCTTATCCATCATCGTGATTAACATGATGAAATTTACTTCAAAGCAATATTCTTCTTCACCTATTATTCTTGCTAAACCTATGGATGAATCCATTGAGTTTTATACTAAAGCATTTAATAGTTTTCTCATATCCTTGCTTAGGTATACCCACTACTCTACTATTGGTAATCTTCAATCCAGCAAGTAGTTCTTCCAAACTCCACTCATAATCTTCCTTAATCATCTATCTACCTTTCATTTAAAACTTACTCACCTTTAAGATGGATAACACTACTTCCATAACTCTATGCTACACTAGCTTTAATTGAATCATATCTTCTTACATTTACTCTAATAACTCATACTCCAACCTCACATTATATTATTGTGACCTATAATAACTACTTCTAGGATAACTTACCTATACTAGGGTTTCAATCATGTTCTACCCACTAATGTTACTTATACTTGCTATAAGTATTCAATCTTGGTGAGCAAGGTATGATCATTTTAATCTTTTAATCATTTATATCTTAGATTTGTAGTTGGGTAAGCAAGGCTTTATCAATACAACCTTACAATTGTATTGGCATTATCCTCTTAATATCTTTAATTGGATTAAGACTGTTATTCATGGACTATGCCCACTTGGTCCAACAGAATTATTACTGGTAACTATCTTCAGGGTTCATCCTTGTAATCTTCTTAACTACCATATAATTAGATGATATAATTAATTCTTCTATTTATTTAGGAGTGATTTAGCTCCATCAATTATCCTATTTATTTGATTCTCTTCAATTATTCCCATCCTATAGATGATATCTAGAACTAGCATTACTATTTACCTCTTCTTAGTTGTTTCCTTATAGACACTTAAATGTAAGTTGTTTTGGTCAAGAGTTGATAGATTGAGAATTGGTGAATCAATAGTTGATTCGTCAACATTGATGAACAACAGATATTGAAATATAACTCAATAGAGATGATAAGGATTGAGATGGAAAGAAAGATATATGGTGAATGATCTAAACTAAGTTTCTTTCCTACTCAATCTTACTTAAGAAGTAAGGTTAGGTATTACCATGATACTCATGGTATGAGCAGATGAGATTAAGATATAATTGTTACATTCTTTACTATTTGTGTTATATCCTTAACTTGGTACTCATGAGTGATTATAATGAATATTATGATATGATCACCTAAGGATCAAATATAAATCATAATGCATTAGGGCTTAACTTTTATTAAATTTGATCTACTCTTAGATCAAATCTCCCTTACCCAAAATAAAGTTTTAGCAAAGGTCATCGCAGTCCACTTGATGATCTACTTCAATTCCATCAAGTTAAGAGAAACTTCAATCACTTTGACAAGTTTTGTTCAAAAGCGCGAAAATTACTCGGATTTTCTATGCATGAATGCAATGAACACATCTGGGTTCAGCTTATTTCTAGGCTCTAATGCTGGGATGTTACAGGTCTCTTGTTCATGGAACATGTGGACTGTTTACCTTACACACTTTGCTTAAAGCAGTTGTCTGTTGCTTGCAACTTAATACTGGAGGGTGTTCGGATGATAACCTGAAGGTGGACTTCCAGTCATAGATGCAGTTGGATGGCGGTCTATGTATCTTATTATATTACCCAAATGAATCTTATAGGATCTTTCTGTTTAGTAATTGCATTGTTATGCCTTGCTCAGTTTCTGTCAATTGCCCCGTTGTAATTTGTTTATCCTTCATGCCATGTTGTTTATCTAAGGAGAGCACCTCTAGTGAACTATGGACCCCGGTCCAATCTTTACCATTGATACATCTTCTATTGTTACTTGTTTACTTGCTGCAAACCATTATCTTTCACACTATACGTTTAATCCTTTGTTACAACAAACCGGTGAGCTTGACAACCTCACTGTTTGTTGGGGCAAAGTCTTGAGTTTGTGTTGTGCAGGTCTCCGCGTTGCTTGCAACACGTGTGTGACGTTTCCTTTCTCCTTCTGGTTCGATAACCTCGGTCTCAACCGAGGGAAAATTTGCTGCTTGCTGCTTCACACCTTGCTCTTGGGGTTCCCAACAGGCTGTGCGTAGACAGTTGTCATGAGCTCGGGGGATAGAGGAGGTTGAGCGACAGCGGGGAAGGGGTACCGGCGGCGGGTTCTGGGAGGTGTACGTCCTGGCGATGAGAGCAGAGAGGAAGGGCAGGGGGAAACGCGTGAAGGGGTTGGGCTCGGGGTGGGGATTGGGGGTACGGGGCGGATCCCTAGTGGGCTGGGTGGATGGGCGGGGAAAATTTTCGAGACGAGCGGGACCGTTTTTTGGGGATGGATTCGGCAGGGCGAAAGAGCGAAGCTTGATTTCGGCTTCACTAGCGGGCACTGCCCAGGGCCGTTTTCGTATCGAGTCGGCACTGCCCAGAACATGTACCCGGTCTACCAAACAGGTGAATTCCATTTGAGATGGGAAATTCTGAGTGGAGGGCACCCTACCAAACACACCCGTATTTATACGTACATATCTTTGTATCTGTATTGTACCCTGTATAGAATAAGAAATACAGAATAAGAAATACAGTACCTAACAAGAAAAGGAGATACCTGGGTCTCATGAGGAAAGGAAACCGGTTGATTCTTCACCGGCAGGAACCGGTTCCGCCAGATAAACCACCTTCCGTCTCTGCTACGGCTACCACGGTACCAGCTCTCCAGAAACCCCGCGGCGCACAACCAATCTCCTCCTCCAATCCCCACCTGCGACTGATCGTAGTTCGTCCGGGCGGCGGAGAAGAGGCGGGCGGGATGAATATCATCCTGGACTCGCCGCTCATGGGCGTGTTCATCGGGTTCCTGAAGGCGAACTGGGACCGGAACTCGCGCGTCAGCCAGCGTCGGCACCGGCTGGGGCAGCTGGTGGCCATGGTGCGCGGCGTGGCGGACGCCGCCGAGGGCCGCGCGGTGCGGCGCAGCTCCCTCAACTGCTGGCTCCAGATGCTCCGCAAGGAGGCGCTGCAAGGGGAGGCCGTGCTCGACGCCACCAGCGACCCGTCCGCCGTCGTCGGGTCCGCGAAGAAGTTCCTCGCCGGCGTCAAGGCGCTCTTAGTCTGCAGCGCGGAGGTCGACCGCCTCACCGACGCCGTCGAGGCGCTCGAGCGGCTCGCGGCCCCCGGCGCCGACCTGGACATCTTTCTCAAGGTGCTCCACCTCGACGACGCCGCCGCCGCCATGGACGTCGACGACGATGCCCCCTACCCGGTGCACGCCGTGGATTACGTGGATGAAGGCAGCTACTCCGTCGCCAGCGCGCCCGGCGGGAAGAGGAAGCACGACGGGAGCTCCGGCGTGGACCAGGCCGAGGAGGGCGACGGCGATGGAGAAGGCGAGGGTGCGTCCCACGGCCGGGTCGTCGGCGACCGCGCCTACCGCTATAAGCGCCGAGCTCTGGCGAACAGGCGGCACGCAAGCTCCGGCCCTCCGCTGGCGACAGGGGCCGACCGTTCCGTGGCGGTAGCGAAAGCGATGGTCAGGATGCGCCGCCGCATCGAAACGCCGAGAATCGGGCGCCAGCGGTTCTCGCGGATCTCGTTGCAATGAGAGTGAGCATCGATCCTGAAAAGTATGCGTATTCTTCTCTGTAGAGGTCGATTTCTCGTTAGTTTTGCTGCTAGAATCTGGGACAGCTTCGTGCGAATTTCTCGTGCAATCTGCTGCTAGAACCTGGGAAATCATGGAGATCATAGGGTTTTCGTTGAAGCAAATTAAGTAGTGTACTACTAATTCCTGGTTAGAAACTCGTTGAGGTGGATGTGTGGAGCTATGTTCTTCGCAGTTTAATTAATATCAGTCCTTATTACAGTGATGCAATGTGAGCCTGTGAGATGGCACTTCCAACATTTTCAGTCTGACCAACGCTATGAAATTTTGACCGACATTTATAAAACGGATTTGCTAGTTCGGAGGCGCACGAGAACTTTTTAGGTCTCAGTCACCTCTCTCGCCATTGGATTTGCCTCGTGATTCGTGCAACGTGGAACTTTCACATGAGTTGCAACTAGGTTGTAACTGGGATTTTAGTAAGTTGCAACCTAGAATTAGAACAAATTGTATAAGTTGCAACATAGTTGCAACTAGCACAAATAGTAAGATGATGTCAGCAACTTAGACATAAGAAGTTCTCAGGCGCCTGAGATCTAGGCACTCCCTTTATAAAACGGAATTAATACCACGCCGCACGATCTTCACAGTCAACATGAAACTGAAACTCCCTCCCTCCCTTTCTATGATTAGTTGTATAATCTTTAGCCCCAGCCAAACAGTGTGCAGGGCTCCTCGGTGGCGTGCCGCGCGGTCCAGGGGCCGTTGTTGGCGCTCGGCCTCCTCTCGCTCCTGCCTCGGCCCTGGACCAGGCGAGCACCCTCTATAGGGACATCGGCGGGACGTCGTCCAACGACGCATACACGGTCATCCTCCAACCGGGGGTGTCCTTGAGGTCCTCCTGCTCCTCCACCTTGAGTGTGCTTGGGAGTTACTCGTGCGGCGGCGACCATTCTAGCGACGGCATCGGCCTCCCGACTGAAGAACCGCCAACGTTGTGCTCCCTCTTCGGCCCGACGAAGCGAAGGCTGCCGTGCGGGGGAGATGGCGGGCGACGCTCCTTGATGGCAATGTCGTCGGAGCGTGCCCGCGGGGCGAGGTGGCTCCTCGGGCTTGTCCTTGATGGACGTGAGCTAGGCCGCAAAGCGTGGCGAGAGAGTTGCAGGGCAGACCCTGACGAGCGCCACGCCCACGCCGAAGAGGAAGCATACGGTGGCAGCATGCGTCACGACATCCAGGAGCTTCCTCAGCAGTGGGATACCGACGACGGATGAGACAGGTAGTTGAGGCGCGGGTTGTTGTCGGCCTTGATGTGGGCGATTACGGCCTCGAGCGTGCGCCCGGACGCCCCCACCACAGAAGCCTGGCCGAGGAGTTTCCCCTCACCGGTGAAGGGCCTTCTCCTTCATAGGTGACGAGCTCCTTGGTGCGCCGGTCAGTGAATTACTGGGTCCATGCGGCGTGGATGCTGGTGTCCCAGGTGGGGTCGACGTGCTGGTCGTCGATCGGCTAGCCCGAGTACACCTGCCGGATACAGGCAAGCAGCTCGTGGCCGACAGTGACGGAGGTAAAAAAAAACAGTCAAAAACAACTCATTCATTTCAAATCAATACTTGTACAACATCTTCGGAAACATTTCAGACATTTCGAAACTAAAACCATCATCAACGGTTATGAAAAGCACTGTTGCCGAACACCTGATCTCTCCTTCCAACATCTAATTTTCTATCGGATGATTTTGAACGGCGGCAGCCCGAACAAACGCAGCCTATATCTCCTTCACATTTTCGCCACCATACTACCAAGCGAACGAACAGACCGGTCGAGCGTCCTCTTTGCTGCGGTTGGCAGTAGAGCCGCAGATGGATCCCGTCCCGTGGCAGGCAGACGCGCCCGCGACCACGAAATCTTTCAGAAAAAGTCCAAAACCAACCTTAAATTCGTAGACAAAAGCTAAACCGAACCCTAAATTCATGATCCCTGAAATCAGCACTCTAAACTTATAAATCCCGGTCTATTTTAGACCCTAGACATGTTTGGCGCATCGGGATTATTCCGATCCCAGTCTGATAATGTGCTAATCTCACTAATGATTCGGGCCCGCATTCATATCTGTCCTCTTCCAAAATCAATCTCACGTTCACCACATTGTGAGCAGCGAGGCCGCATCGGCGATGTAGGACAGGACGTAGGCGCCGATTGCCGAGACGGGGAAGCGCGCGGACGCCCAGAAGCAGCCATCAAACACAGCCCAGCAAGCAGCGTTTCTTCCTCTTTTCTTCTTCCTGTCAAAATCCTACTCGAGTTCGAACCATGGCCGTCGGCAACCCTCGTCGTGCCTTGCCGTTTGAGCCAAGGCAGAACTCCGCCGTCAACCTCTATAGCTCGTCCTCGCAGCTCTGACCCTCTGGGATAAAGGAATCGAACGGAGAAGCTTTGAATCGCGGCCGGCTGAGCACCGCGGCCGTCGATTCGGGCCGGCTGCCGCGTACCGGTCTTCACCGCCGATCTCCAGTGCTCCGTGGAGTCCAGGTGTGGCATGAAGAAGCCTCCTAGAACTCTCCATGCCGAGTGCCTGTTGCTCTGCTGAAACTGATGCACGCATCGCTAGTGCCATGGATGGATGCTCTGCTGTAACATGTAATTGCTGCTCTTGTCTTGCATATTGAGGTACTTTCCAAGTGCTACTTGCAAATGTGGATCAAACGCTGAAATTGCTGGTCCGATCTCTCATATTTGAGATACCATTCAAGTGCTACTTGACATCGTGGATCAAATTTAATTCTGCGCTGGACAGAAAACGAACGCCTGAAGGGCAATGTACAAGAGGATGGTGGTAACCAGCGCGACGAGCAAACAGCAGCATGCTAGCACCGGCGGCACCGAGTGCACATATCGGTTAGGAGGGCCATCCAGGCGGCAACGTAGGTCACGGCGGAGAGCAGTAGCGGACCCAAAGAAATTACTAAGCCTGGGCAATCTCTAAACTTAAAAGATTTAAATTGCTAATTATTAGTTGAGTAACCAAAAAATTAGACAGCGTGGCCGGCCAAAAGCCCGGGCAACTGCCCAGTCAACAGGAATGCTCGGTCCGCCGCTGGCGGAGAGGCAGGAGAGCTGTGCAGGAGAGCCGGTGTTGGGCGGCGGTGCCGTCCACTTCCAGGCGAGAAAGAAAAAAATGAAAAGAAGAAATAGAAAATAAATAATAAAAATATAATTTGAATTGCCACGTCAGCAAATCCCAGCTGAAACGGCATCAAGGTTTGAAATAGATTGGGATCGAAAAATTTAGTGTGCCAATTTCAAGGATTACGAGTTTAGGGTTTGATTTAGCTTTCACCTATGAATTTAAGGTCTTTTTTGGACTTTTCTCAAATCTTTTTGTTCTCGGTCCTCTCCTCCGTGCACGCATGGCATTGGCATTGGCACTGCATTGCTGCCGCTGCCAATGTCACTCCCTCCCTCCCTAGCTCACGTAGTAGCTTTATCTGACAGAGAACAGCACACAGTCTCCCAGGAGTTGCCAACGTCAAACCCAAACTCACTCGGCAACCCAAATCACTCCGTCCAATGCCACTCTCTGCCTCCCTCTGCTAGACTGCTACTACGGCTACCAGCTCTCCAGAAACTCCACAGCGCACAACCCATCTCCTCCCCCAATCCTCCTCGCCTCCGACCGATCGTAGTTCGTCCGGGCGGCGGAGAAGTGGCGGGCGGGATGAAGATCCTGGAGTCGCCGCTCATGGGCGAGTTCGTCGGGTACCTCAAGGCCAACTGGGGCGGCAACTCCCGCGTCAGCCAGCGCCGGCGCCGGCTGCGGCAGCTGGTGGCCATGGTGCGCGGCGTGGCGGACGCCGCCGAGGGCCGCGCCGTGCGGGGCAGCTCCCTCAACCGCTGGCTCCAGCTGCTCCGCAAGGAGGCGCTGCAGGGGCAGGCCGTGCTCGACGCCACCAGCGACCCGTCCGCCGTCGTCGGGTCCGCGAAGAAGTTCCTCGCCGGCGTCAAGGCGCTCTTCGTCTGCAGCGCGGAGGTCGACCGCCTCACCGACGCCGTCGACGCGCTCGAGCGGCTCGCGGGCCCCGGCGCCGACCTGGACATCTTTCTCAAGGTGCTCCACCTCGACGACGCCGCCGCCGCCGCCATGGACGTCGACGACGATGCCCCCGACCCGGCGCGCGCCGTCGCCGACGCGCATTACGGGGAGGAAGGCAGCTACTCCGTCGCCAGCGCGCCGGGCGGGAAGAGGAAGCGCGGCGGGAGCTCCGGCGTGGACCAGGCCGAGGAGGGCGACGGAGATGGCGAGGCTGCGTCCCACGGCCGGGTCGTCGTCGACCGTGCGTACCGGCATAAGCGCCGAGCCCTGGCGTACAGGCGGCACGCGAACTCCGGCCCTCCGCTGGCGGCGGGGGCCGACCGTTCCGTGGCGGTGGCGAAGGCGATGGTCAGGGTGCGCCGCAGCATCGGAACGCCGAGCCTCGGCCAGCCCTTCGCGCGGATCTCGTTGCAGTGAGAGTGAGCATCTATCGAGACTAGTATGCGTCGTATTCTGCTCTCTAGCATCGATTTCTCCTTCGTTTTGCTGCTAGAATCTGGGACAGGTCCGTGCGAATTTCTCGTGCACTTTGCTGCTGGAACCTGTGAATCATAGGGGTTTCGTTGAAGCAAATTAATTACTTCCTTCGATCCATATTATTTGATTTGGATTTGTTAAAATTTAGATGAATCTATATACTCCCTCTGTTTCAAATTACTCCGCCGGCGCGCTTATGTACGTGAACTAGTACTCCCTCATTTTTTATTAAAAAAATCCTCAAATTTTTAAAATAGATAGTATGAAATATGTACTACGTATACTAAAAATTCTAAGAATTTTTTGATGAAAAATGAGAGAATACTAGGCCACCTAGGTAAGCGTGCGCGCGGAGTAATTTGAAACAAAAGGAGTATTAAATAGTGTCTAGATTTAATCTAGATAATCTAAGTCAATTACTATGAGTCGAAGGACTAGTAGTACTAGTACTAATTCCTGGTTAGAAAATTGTTGAGGTGGGTGTGTGGAGCTAGTATGTTCTTCGCAGCTCAATTATTAACAGTCCTTATTAATTCACCGATGCAATGTGAGCCTGTAAGTGAGATGGCACTTCCAACATTTTTCTGGTCTGACCTTCGCTATGAAAATTTTGACCACATTTATAAGGGTTAATACCACGCCGTATGAGCTTGACAGTCAACATGAAAATGAAATTCCCTCACTTCCTTTCTATGATCAGTTGTACTATATGTTAATCTAACTTTGTAATGAGACTAGTGTAGATTTACCAGTAGCATGTACCTTGCCTTGCTGGATCGAAACAGAGAGGAGAACTACCTGCTCCCTGGCTCGACAGACACAAGCCAGAGGGAATGTCGGAGCTTGTGCCGGAGCTGGAGCCGCCGTCGTTAGCCATGGGAATAAGGGGGAGAGTGTGGCGGCGGTGGAGCTTCCCGTCGGCGCAACACTAAGCCTAGATCGGTAGGGCTTGTAGGTGGGGCGGCTAGGGCACGGCTAACCTTGTGAGGCGTGCTGTCGGCCCTCACCTCCTTTATATAGCGCTGGCGACAGGGGTCCACCAACCAGATAGGGTTGGGCGCCCTCGATCAGGGCGCGGATAGGGCGTGACGGGCCGTTGGGCTCAGTCACGTTTGAGATCTATCTAACATTCTCCCCCTAGATCTCGACTTTACTTTTAACTTTGTACTTTACTTATTTCATCACAGATCGATACATAGAGCATGTTTCATCGTCTCAGCTCAATTGCCGATAGAATCAGACAGCCGCTATATACCTTTATGTTTTGAAAAAAATCCTATCACTTTTGGGCCTCTGTAGTCCAGGTATCATAGGCTTTCCATTAAACCCATGCCGGCTATGTGTTCCTTGAACACATTGGATGGTAAGCCTTTCGTTAGCGGATCCGCAAGCATATCCTTTGTCCTTATATGCTCGAGTCTTATAGTTTGATCCTGGACTTTGTCCTTCACAACATAATACTTTATATCTATAGACTTTGTAGCATTACTCGACTTGTTGTTGTAAGCATAGAATACTGCGGGCTCGTTGTCACACTACATCTTTAGTGGCCTGCTGATGCAGTCAACCACTTTCAAGTCGGGTAAATTTTTTTAACCATAAGGCCTGTTCCATGGCCTCATAACATGCTATAAATTATGCATACATCATAGATGATGCAACTATCGACTGTTTGACGTTTCTCCACGAAATAGCACCTCCTGTAAGAGTAAAGACATATCCTGTCGTGGACTTTCTGTCGTCTTTATCTCCCGCAAAATCCGCATTTGAATACCTTTTATCTCTAGGAAATCAGATCTTTTATATGTTAGCATGAGGCCTTTTGTGCCTTGCACATAACGCAAAGCTTTCTTTACCATCTTCCAGTGCTCTATGTCTGGATTCTCTTGATATCTACCGAGTACCCCGGTGATAAAAGCTAAGTCAGGACGAGTGCACACTTGTGCATACTGTAAGCTTCCAATAGCCGAAGCATATGGTACTGACTTCATTTGATCGATCTCATATTGGTTCTTTGGACATTGGGATTTCCCAAAACTATCGCCCTTGACTATGGGAGCAGGTGTTGCATTACTCGCATGCATATTGTACTTCTTTAAAATCTTTTCACAATATGCTTTCTGCGACAGTCCTAACACTCCATTCTTTCTATCTCGGTGAATTTCTATGCCCAAAACATAAGAAGCTTCACCAAGGTCTTTCATGTCAAAATTTGATGACAAAAACTTCTTTGTCTCTAGTAGTAGACTAACATCACTGCTAGCAAGCAGGATGTCATCCACATACAGAATTAGGAAAATATATTTCCCACTTTTGAACTTTGCATAAATGCAGTTGTCCTCAACATTTTCTTTGAATCCAAACCTTTTAATTGTATCATTAAACTTTAAATACCACTGCCCAGAGGCTTGCTTTAACCCATAAATGGATTTCTTTAGGCGGCATCCCATATGTTCCTTCCCCTCCATGAAAAACCTTTGGGTTGTTTCATGTAAACATTTTCTTCTAAATCTCCATTTAGAAATGTCGTCTTAACATCCATTTGATGTAACTCTAAATCAAAATGTGCAACTAGTGCCATGATGATTCTGAAGGAGTCCTTGCATGAGACCGGAGAAAAAGTTTCATTGTAATCTACGCCTTCTCTTTGCGTAAAGCCTTTTGCCACAAGTCTAGCTTTGTACTTTTCTACATTCCCATTAGAGTCATACTTTGTTTTGTAGATCCATTTGCATCCTACTGTTTTGGCTCCTTTAGGAATTTCCTCTAAGTCCCAAACATTGTTGGAACTCATCGATTTCATTTCATCTTTCATTGCCTCCACCCACTTGGCTGAGTGAGGGCTACTCATGGCTTCTTCATATGAGGTAGGATCGCCCTCCATATGAACTATGTTGTAGACTTTGTAAATTTCTTTGGAAATGGCTGGTCTTCGTTCTCTTTTAGACCTTCTGAGTTCATCAGACTCTTGCTCATTTCTTGCCTCGGGTTCAGGCACATTTACAGTATGTGGCTGTTCTGGCTCCCTTTCGTGCTCAACAGTGGGTTCAGGTGGCTCCTGATGGATAGGTTCCGAACTTTCGCCCATTATTGTCAAGTGTGGAGTCACAACAGGTGCCGGCACCACAACCTCAGGGGTTGTAGATGGTGGCACAACAGGTAGCGAGAAAAATGGCTCCTGAGTCATCGGATTAGGTGCATGCACCCTCTTCTCCTCAAGATCAATTTCCCGAGCTACCGTGCTCCCCCTCATCAATTCGTCCTCCAAAAAGACTGCATGTCTCGTTTCTACAAACTTTGTGTATCTGTCAGGACAGTAGAAGCGATAGCCTTTTGACTTATCTGGATAGCCAATAAAGTGGCAAGATACTGTTTTGGGGTCTAACTTTGCAATGTTTGGATTGAAAACTTTTGCCTCGGCTGGGCTTCCCCAGACCCCCAAGTGGTGCAGAGAGGGGACTCTGCCTGTCCACAATTCACAAGGTGTTTTGGGCACCGACTTACTTGGTACTCTGTTGAGAATGTGAATGGCGGTTTTAAGCGCCTCCATCCACAATCCCAATGGGAGGGTGGAATAGCTCATCATGTTGTGCACCATATCCATAAGGGTACGGTTACGCCTTTCAGCTACTCCGTTTTGCTGAGGTTCGCCCGACATAGAATACTGGGCGACTATTCCATTTTCCTACAGGAACCTTGCAAAGGGTCCTGGTACTTGACCATATGGAGTATGTCGACCGTAGTACTCCCCCCCACGATCGGACCGAACTATCTTAATTCTTTTATCATGCTGATTTTCTACTTCAGCTTTGAAAATTTTAAATTTATCCAATGCTTCAGATCTTTCTTTAATTGGATAAATATAACCATATCAGGAGTGATCATCCGTGAATGTTATGAATGAATCATAGCCATCCACACTTTTCACCGGAAAAGGTCCACAAATATCCATGTGGATTATTTCTAGTGTAGCTATACTTCGGTTTGCACCCTTTTAATTTGTTTTACATACTTTCCTTTAATGCAACCTATGCATTGTTCTATGTCTAAGAACTCTAACAGAGGAAGAATGTCATTTTTAACGAGGCTTTCTATTCTTCCTCTCGAAATATGGCCTAATCTGCAGTGCCATAACTTCGATGAGTCAAGAGTTCGCTTTCTTTTCTTTTGTTCTTTGTTCGACAAGGGAACTTGTTCATTCACATCACACACAGAAAATACTTTCTCATGCAAAGATAATAAATATAGCTTGTCATGTAGGGTAGCAACACCCACACAAGTGTCTTTCAACCAAATGGCACATTTGCCATGTCCAAAATAGCACTCATACATATCTTTGTCCAAGCACGACACACTTATTAAATTTCTATGAATGGAAGGAACAAAAAGAACATCCTTAAGCAAAAGAGAAGAGCCATCAGCCAGCTCCAGAGGAATGTCGCCAACAACCTCCACTTCTGCTTCAATCCCATTCGCCACTTCAATGAGTCTTTCTCTTTTTGGCAAAATCCTTGTCGAATGGAACCCCTGTAAAGAGTTGGCAACATGAACAGTTGCGCCAGAGTCAATCCACCAAGTAGATCTAGAAAACTTTTCATATAGAGATTCATTAACAAACGAGACTATATCTTTACCGTTTTTTGGCCATTATGGACTTCAGCCATACTGGACAATCCTTTTTGTAGTGGCCGACCTTTTTGCAATGGTGGCACTGGTCTTTTTCCCCAAGGGTGGACTGCTGGTACTGATGCTGGTGCTGTTGTGGGCCCTTGCCATGTGGCTTGGAAGGTGAGCCACCATGGTTACTGTTGGTGAAGTTCCTCTTCCTATTGTCCTTCACGTAGTTCAAGGAACCACCGTGAAGAGACTTCAGCCTTTGTTCCTCTTGAGAATACATCCCTATGGTCTTTTCAATGTCCCACTTTACAGGGGACATGTTATAGTTGATGACGAAGTTCTCGAATGGTTGGGAAAAAGAGGCCATGACAAGATGCACCAGAAGAGCAGGCTTGAGCTCGAGGTCCTCATCCATGGGCTTCAACTTGGCCGCCATGTTGGACATCCTCAAGATGTGCTCTCTAATGCCATGTGGCCCCCCGTGTACTTTTCTGTCACCATCTGTTTTAGCAGCTAGGTTGCATACATCTTTGAAGAGCCAGTAAACTGGCTCTTTATCTTTGCAAGGTATTCGCCCACAGAGGCACACTCTCCAATTGAGCCTACTATTGCGTTCTCAATTGTGTTCTTGACAAAAGCCAAACATTTCTTATTGGCGTTCACCCACTTTTGATTGTCTATTGAGTAGGCCAGCTCCAAAGGAGCATGGTCCCTCTTTCTCTTTTCAAATGCAGCACTTTCCTCAGCATCGCCTCTTACAGGGTCATCGGGCTTGACTGGTTGTTTAGTGTCAACCACCCAGTCCACCTCGGCGCAAACAAACGCCAGATCAACCTTTTTCCTCCATTCAGAGTAGTTATCCCCCCTGAGCAGTGGGATGTTCTTTAGGCAGCTCATGAGGTTGAGACCTCCTGAAAACCACAAAAGATGTGAGATAACCAAAAACAACTGTATGCATTAATCCAACGTTGGTATAAATTAAGCATGCAATTATTTGTGCCATTTAGAATTATATTACCGTTGGGTAAAAATAAAATTAAATGCACCTTTAATACATAATGAAAGGGATCATGATCATGTTTATTAATAACGTTGGTCAATTAATAACATAGAGCATAATCAACTTTAAATTACTTTATCACATCTTTTATAACAAAATTTAACACACTTTTATTGCGTTCAAGCAATTAATAAACAACTATTTGCAGCGGAAACATTTATAATAACTTTCATAGAACTTTGAACTTTATGGAAAAAACTTTGTCACTTTCATATTCTCTAATCAAGATATTCACAGAAATAAAATGAATAGAGAAACTTTGCAAAATTTTCTTAAAAAAACTATGCAAAAAACAATTAAAACAGCTTCTGTAAAATAAAAAACAGAAACAGAGCAGAGCAGTCACAGCAGCAACGGCCCAGCGCAGCCTAGCGCGCGGCGCGGCACACAACAGCAGCCGCTCACCTGGAAGCGGCCCGCGACGGCCCAACGCGGCCTACCTGACCGCGCCGCTCCCGCGCGTCACTTAGCCGCCCCGCGCGACCAGCTGGAGCCCAACGACCTGGCCAGTTGGCCCACTCGGCCTGCTACCGCCAGCGCTCGCCCGCCCCGCTCAATCTCGGCCGTCCACTCGATAGGGTTCCGATCGAGCGGCTGTCCGCGCCGATCGGAGGGATAAAAACGCCCGCGCCGCTGGCCCCATGAAACCCTAGGGTCATTCCCCCCCCCCCCCCGTCCACCTCCCGTCCCCCTGGCTGCTCTCTGTCTGGCGGCGGCCTTCGCGAGATTTGAGGCGAGGCGGCGCCGCCCGGTGCAGTCGACGACCCTCTCCCTCTCCTAGCGTGCTGGCCCCTCCCTCGAGCTCCCCACCCGCTCCACCCTCTCTGGCGGTGCGCACCCGAGCGGACGAGGCGAGGAGGCCGCCCTGCCGGCGACGGCGCCGGCCGGCGAGCCGGCCCCTCCCTCTTACTCTCTCACGCTGCTACCTTGGGGCTAGCCAGTGGAGGCGAGGCGAGGTGGCTGCCCCGCGCGGCGACGGTGCCGGCGGCGGCGCGCCCCTCCCTCTGCCCCATTGGTTTGGAATGGCGGCCGGAGCCACGGCGCCTCCCTGCCCCTTGCCAGCGGTGCGTCCACCCGTGGGTGGGCACACGACCGTCAAGAGGCGCAGCGGTGGTGCCTCCCTTTGCCGACGCTCGACGGAGGTCGGTGGATGTTTGCTTTTGGGAGGGATCTGTGGGGATCTAGGGTTAGATCTGGGGATTTGGGGTTTGATCTGTTCGGGTGGGATCTCGGGTTTGCTTTGCCCCCGAAGGGGTGATTCTTCTTCTAGATGTCTCCCAAAAGGGATGCCCATCTAGATCGAGAGGAAAGGCGCGGCCATAGGGCAGGCGCTCTTTGGATCTAGGGTTTTCTTTTCTTTGGACTTTTGCTTTCTACTTTTGCACCGAAAAATCTAGCGACTAGTGGCTCTGATACCACTGTTAATCTAACTTTGTAATGAGACTAGTATAGATTTACCAGTAGCATGTACCTTGCCTTGCTAGATCGAAACAGAGAGAGAGGGAGGGATCCGAGAGGGGAACTACCTGCTCCCTGGCTCGACAGACACGAGCCAGAGGGAATGCCGGAGCTTGTGCCGGAGCTGGAGCCGCCGTCGTTAGCCATGGGAATAAGGGGGAGAGTGTGGCGGCGGTGGAGCTTCCCGTCAGCGCAGCGCTAAGCCTAGATCGGTAGGGCTTGTAGGTGGGGCGGCTAGGGCACGGCTAACCTCGTGAGGCATGCTGCCGGCCCCCACCTCCTTTATATAGCGCTGGCGACAGGGGCCCACCAACCAGATAGGATTGGGCGCCCCCGATCAGGACGCGGATATGGGCGTGACGGGCCGTTGGGTCCAGTCACGTTTGAGATCTATCTAACACTATAGTATAAATTTTAGCCCCAGCAAAAGAGTGTAAATTTTGATAAATTCTATACAAAGAAGTACTCCTGTATATCAACATCCACTATACTAGCCGATATAATGCCAAGGTATAATTAATATTGTATCCAATGTTATTGTTTTCGAATAATTGGTTTTAATTTTTTTGCTATAAATTTAGTCAAATTTCACATTGTTTGACTTTCTGACAATATTTGTACCCCTAACAGAAAAGAACAGAGATTGCTCTTTAACTTCCGTTACGGTAATAATGAGTAGTAAAACGCACGGGCTGCTTCGCAGTTCGGTTCATTAGACTAGCCCCAATGAGGATATCATAGGTGGTATCATGCATCACATACATGCAAAATCTCGTCCGAAGTTAAATCTCGTCATGATAGGGCATGTTGTCTGTCTCTCTAGTGTTTTGTTTTTTGCCATGATTGTACTGCTCCCGTGAAGGCCAGGGGGAAAGCGCACCGTACGGTGGCCCAGCTTCTTAACATAGTTTCGTGCTTAAACCCTGGCTGGGTACTGGGAGGGGGTGCCCACTACACGATATCCTTGGTTGGCTAATTGGAAGGCACTGAGATGATCGATGCTACCGAATATTTTCTGCTGCCCTTTTCCCTCCTCTGATTTCTTCGTAATATGTCCATTCCCTGTCCTCTTCTTTTTTATAAAGAAATAAACGCACGTGGGAGGCGAATATTCACATCGGCTTGCAGATGCAAATGCATTCATTATAAGAAAACATATTTCAAAATATTAAAAAAATTTAAAAAAGAATTGTACATATATATTTGAATATTATATGTTGGTTCACAATTTTTAGGATGAAAGAATATAATATGTGTCCTGTATAGAAAAGACAAAAATATTTATGAATACGACTATTCATGTGATATTTTTTTTGTCTTTTTATACACGACACATAAAACGTTTTTTCGTCTCGAAAACTTGTGAACTAGCATAAAATGTTCGAATGTATATGTATATTTTTTTCTATTTTTTGATATTTTAAGATATGTTTTCTCATAATATAAGGCCCTCTCTCTGTATAATATGGGTGTATTTGTAATACCGAGGACCTTATATTATCCAAACACCGATATTACAAACGACCACACGATATCCACTACGATCGTGATAGCGCTTTCCTCACTATAGTGCTCCTCCACATAAGCTCAAACTAAACAAACAAAACATGGTGCAGGATCTTTAGCCAAAAACAAAAACTATCAGGCTTTTCACTGTTTCAGAAGCATGTGCACGTCCAATTAAACATGCACTTTTTTCTTTCGAATAAGCCTATAGCAGAAAATGGTTTTAGTGCACATGGACACCGGTGCTATTTTCACTTAGATTTTTAAAAATTTCAAAACCCCACACTTCTACGTCTCTAAAACTTATGACGTTAAATATATAGGTGAATATATGAGGAGTGTACGCAAAAAAGTCTTGTTAAAAATACTTTATATTTTGATTTTTTAAAAAATTTGATAGTAAATAGTACTCCCTCTGTTTCAAAATATAAGATGTTTTAGGTTTGTGAAGAAAATGAATCTAGACTTATTTTAATATGTAGATTCATCCCAATGTTGAGTGAACCTACATACTAAAACAAGTCTAGATTCATTTTATTCACAAACCTAAAACATCTTATATTTTGAAACGGAGGGAGTAGTAACATAGTATAAACTTTTGTTAGAAATTTTTCTTCTTTGTATTTCCCAAAATAAAACATATTTTTAAATGGACTTTTTGGGGTATACTCCTTACTCCTCATGTATATATTGTTACTGCATTCCGAGACCTGGGAAATATTCAGAGAGGAACTAGAGTGATCAAGATACAATAGTACTCTTGTCTCCACCGAGGATTAAATAGAGTTCAATTCACAACACAATGACTACACTAACAGAGAGGAACTAATACCCTTTGGCACATTCTAGCCCCGGTATACCCGTAGCGGGACATTTTCACCTAGAGTTCGAGAAATCTGCCAAGTGATATCGTCTGAATGTGAATACGGTCACTTCGGGGCTAACCATTGCATCTATGGGACTTCCACCACACTTTCACACATATCCTAGGCCACTTGCATGCTTGCTAGGTCCACATGCAAGTTTGGGTGGGTTTCCGGCGCTCCGGGGGTCGAAAGCACCCGTCCGTGGGCCCCGGAAAGGTCTACCCTAGTTTTCTCCGCACGAGGTTCCGTCAATGTACTTTTTCATTGTTTTAGGTTTGTTTAGGCCGAATATACAAGGAAAACCAAGTGTGGGACCCTTTGGCACATTCTAGCCCCCGGTATACCCGCAGCAGGACATTTCCACCTAGAGTTCTAGGAATCTGCCAAGTGATATCGCCCGAATATGAAGACGGTCACTCCGGGGGCTAGCCGTTGCATCTATGGGCCTTCCACCACACTTTCACACATATCCTAGGACCACTTGCATGTTTCCTAGGTCCACATGCAAGTTTGGGTGGGTTTCCGGGGCTTTGGGGGTCGAAAGCACCCGTCTGTGGGCCCCGGGAATGTCTACCCCCTAGCTTTCTCCGCATGAGGTTCATCCTATGTACTTTTTCATTGGTTTTGTTTTTTTAGGCCAAAAATACAAGGAAAACCAAGTGTGAGACCCTTTGGCACATTCTAGCCGCCGGTGTACTGCATCGGGACATTTCCACCTAGAGTTTTAGGAATCTGCCAAGTGATATCGTCCGAATGTGAAGACGGTCGCTCCGGGGGGCTAGCCATTGCATCTATGGGTCTTCCACCACACTTTCACACATATCCTAGGTCCACTTGCATGTTTGCTAAGTCCACATGCAAGTTTGGGTGGGTTTGCCGGGCTCCGAGGTCGAAAGCACTTGTCCGGGAGTATTTAGAGAGGAACTAGTAATACTGTTGGGATCTACTCCATCATTATTGAGACAAGCCCTAATATAAATGTACTCCATCATTGTTGAGACAACCTGGAGTATGAAATGACTGCCGGGAACAATAGTTCTCTAAATTTTATAGAAAAGACTCTATACTTTTTTAGTAAAAGCAATTGAGCCCTCCACATCCCCGTCTCTGCTTCACACAAGGAATCGATCGTTAGGAGGAGCAGAACACGCTGGCGGCGGAGGGACAGGCGACGGAGCAGGGTGCATTGCAGAACTAAACGCGATGTGCCCCTTCGAGCTCCGGTCCCAAGAAGGCGCTGCGTGCCGGAGCGCCTGCAACACGTTAGCGCGGGCTGAGCGATAGGTGCAGGCGGCGTACACGGCGTCGAAGGCGCGGCTAGGAAGTTTCCCATGGCAGTTTTCCTTCGCGCACGAGTGTCATTCCTACGTCGCCTTAATAATGACAAGCGTGAATTGTCTTCTTTTTGTTTCATCTTTGTCACAACTATATTTTGTCGAGTTCTTCTCTCACATCCACAAATTATAACATGGCTTGAAGTCGCTATAAGTTATGAATAGGAGCACGAGCTATTACGGGCGAAGCATGACAACCATCATTGTGTTACCTGTGTACAACACTAATTTGATTCAGTTTTCCACTTTTGTCGCTCCTCCTATTTTAAGAGGTCTTTTGTGGTAAAACATGCATAAATTAGAATTTTGGTTTGTCCTGGAAAATAGAAACAATGTATAGAACCTCTCGTGGTCGAGCACCCCGAGACCTCCAAGGGGCAAAAGGTTTACACACCGTCTGCCAATGCACCAGCGGGATTAGGGGTAAAGCTTGAAGCTCGGTGAGCTTAATGAGAACTCGGTTTGCTCGGTTCGTCGCGTTTTCTTAACGAATTGAGCTGAGCAAGAGTTTTTTACTTGTTATTCTTAACGAGCTAAACAATTGAGTTGACGATATTCATAAGCTACTCCCTCCATCCCAGGGCATAAGACATATAATTTTTTTCGAATTTTTCCAGGGCATAAGGCGCATGCACAGTCAGGTGAGGTGAGATTCACTCGGCTAATGTTCCAAAACTGCCATCCAATCTTTGTTCTCGGCTCCTTAAAACTAGCATGCAGTTATTGCTAAGAGCTGTAGTGCATGGCTGCATGCGGGGAGAGGAGAAAAATGAGGCACATGTCAATTAATATAGCACTTTTATTGGCTCTGCATGTTGCACGCGGGAAGAGAGAGAAAGTAACTATGCATGCTGACCCGTTTTAATAGGGATACATTAGGAAACTTTGTCTCACCAGGAACCTCATTAATAAGCGAGCCAAAAAAAATACGCCTTATGCCTTGGGATGGAGGGAGTACTTGTTAACCTTGGTAAAAAACAAGTTTTGGCCCACTTATATTCGTACATGCCTAAGCTCATAGCCCATCTAAGGTGAATGAGGCAAACACGAAGCCCACTTATATTCCTAACGATGACATCACCCTATCCCTAGGGATCCGCTGATCGCATCCTGCTTGTGTGCTCATGACCTCCCTACTCCGACCAATTCGCTTACTCGGCTCAATCTGAATCTAAATGCATTTTCTTAATGAGCAGCTCGTGAGAGGTTGTGAACATATAATGAATCGAGCCGATCTTTTCATTTTGCTCGTTATTCTTAATGAGTTTAGTGATCCGAGCCTTAACGAGCCGAGCTGCTCGATAGTCCAGCCGACTCATACCCGAGTCCGCTGTTCTCTTCATCAAATGATCATGCATGAAGTCTCGCCGAATTTTCTAGATTCTCCTAAGCACCCATTTGGAAGCAGCATGAAGATTGTTAGTTAGTATGTCAGCATGGACGAGAGAAGAGATCTCGTGATCGCCACTCTATCCACACCGGCGAAGCATATTCTCTCAAATAACTGTATGAACAAATATTTGCTAACAAAAACTTACCGACGAAACGGTATAAGGATGGAAGCGAGTAACCTTTAGGGTACCATCTACCCTTTTTAGTAGTACAAACTATATTTTTTATAAATCATCATTTTTTAACAAAATTAAGTTTATTTATTTGAACTAGACTAAAATAGAGGATACCCTAAAGGTTTCAAACTAGCATCTCTTAAATTGTATATGTACAGATAAAAACTAGTAGTGTGCTTACAAAATCGTGACCATATATTACTATCCGAAGTGCTGAAAAAAAACTATCTGAATCGATAAAGCTGCCCTGATTAATTCTTTCTACGCGTAAGGAGGCAATGACATGATGATGCCCTAATAATAATACCCATCCAAAATCGCATATTTCAACATCAACAGGCCTCTGGCAGCTTCTTTTTCCCTGCTTTTAGCAGCATCATATTTCCACGATCGCGAAGAAGGTGTGTTATCTTCCCTTGTCTTGCAACTGCCGTAATAATCACCCTGGTACCGTAAACCACCTGTGCAAGCGTCGTTCAGCATCACGTACCCCATCTGACCATTATCTCTCTCGGCACGACCGCTCTTTGCCGGCCGCCGCCTCTTGTGATCCAGAACGGCGGCGGAGCCAGCAGCAGCAGGCTGCCTGGCGCGCTTACGTACGCCGCTGTTGCACCAGGCGCTAGCGCCGCCGCCCTTGCTCGTGAAGGAGAAGAGGCAGCGCTCGCCGTCGCCGCGCCTGCACGCGTACAGGTCGAGGCGGTCGCCCTTACAGATGCCGCTTTCCTGCACGAACAGCTTCCACGCGCGCCCCTTGACCCGGTACGCCTTATTCGAGTTGAGGTAGCAGAGGCTCAGCTCCTTGTCCCGGCCCTCCGCGTCGAGCAACGTGACGGACACCGTGCGCTGCGCGTTCTTCAGGCCGTCCTCGTCGAGCTCCTCCAGCTCCGGGAATAGTGTTGGGATCGGCCCGCCGCACACCAGTTTCTTCGTGAGCAGCAGCCGGTTCTGCCCCTTCTTGACGTCGGATTCTTTCAACACCTTGCACAGCGCCCAGTTGGCGTCGTGCACACCCAGGCCGGCCATCACCTCCTGGTGCCGCGCTTCCTCCACGTGGTTGATGCGCGAGCAGGAAGTCATGGCGACTCTTCGAGGTAGGAGGTGGGATTGGTTTGGATGAGTCGGTTACCTAAGGCTCGTTGGGACATCCGTTTAAATGGTAGGAACACGTCTCATTGCTTGGCTCTATGAAAAGATATCTCATGTTATTGTTGGAGATATATATCTGCTTTGCTCTGCAACGTATTTAAAAGCATTTGGTGTGTTTAAATTAGGTAGGATTTTTATCATCACTCTGGAAATCTTTTATAACTGCGTGTGCAATATGCATGGATGAAGGTGGAGAGAACCTGAACTCAACTTTACAAGATCCCTAGAAAAACATCTACGGTTCCTGTTCGCATTTCGAATAATGCTAGGGCAGAACAACATTGTTTGGACGAGTATCGTAAAGCCTGTTTCGACGAGGAGTTCCTATTCACGTATGCACCTCTCTCGTCCTCGTCAAGGAGAGCCAACGAGGCCGCCACCTCAGGGGCCATAGCCATGCGCGCCTCCTCCACCGCCGTGTCGGCAGCGTTCTTCGTCGCTTCCACCTCCATGCGTGTGGCGACGACGTGGCGTAGGTCGCGGACGGTGACTTTGGCAGCCTCCTTGCCACCGCCTCCAACATGGTCATGGCCACCTCGTGGCGGATCTCGCGGAGGGCTGCTGTTGCGGCCTCCTTGGCCACCGCCTCCTTGGCAATGACATGTTGAACTCCCGCACCAACCATTGGGCATTCACCTTTGCGGCCGCCTCCACCACCTGCTTTAGTGCCGCCTCGGACACACGGCCTTCCTCCTCGAAGGCCACCACCTGCGCCTCGATCATGCGCTGGGACAGCAACGTGGGCTACAGGTCGACGACATCGATCTCCACCTTCGGGAAGCGGGTGCGGCACATTTTCCGGATCTTGGTCCAGTTGGCGATCTTGCGGCGAGGCATGGTTGCTGTTGGTTGGCTCTTTTTCGGCTGCTGGTTTGCTCTTGCTTGGGATTGTTGTCTCCGTCGCGCCGACGGACGTCTTTTATAGACCGCGACGAAGGCAGGAAATGGCCGGGAGGCGCAGAAAGTTTTATTACCATGGGAGGCAAGGCGCACGCGTGAAACATAAAGCTTCGATGGTGGAAAATGCCGGCCACGCGGAAAGCCGCTGGCGCTGATAGCCAAAGTCACATCGCCATTAACGTCCCATCGCCGAGGGTGTCAAGCGGTGACAACGAGGGAAGACAGACATATGGGTCGGGCCGCTGGGTGCCGTTGGTCGGACAGGCCGAATCACGACCCAAAAGTGACTGTGGGCCAACCCAAACAGACAAAAACAGACCGTTTGAATCGGTTCGGTGGAGATGCCTTTAGCTTCTAGGTCTTGTGTGACCATGCACTAATGCAGCTGTCCTGTCTTGTCACAACTGACCTAAGAAGTGATGACCTGGCTGATGATATTTCCTTCCTAGGGCGAGGTGCGATGCGTCAGCAATGACGCTTCCATCCTGTGGTCATAGGGTCACAGGATCCTTCCCGAAGCTTGCTAGGCCACACCAGTCAGTCGCCGTTTTGATTGATAAGGGCATGTACAATGCTAGGTAAGGCATGTCTTCTCTTAACTCTCTACATCATTTAGAGAAGACATTGTACAATGCATTATCTCTTATCACTATCTCTAGCAATTAATAATAATTAACTATTTTTAGTAAAAAATTGGTTGGCTAAGAGAAGACATACGGTACAACAGAGAAAAAAGTCTTCTCTTATTTTAAAAGATCACCCCTTAGTTAAGGGATACAATCTTTTCTTTCTTATTTCTTTTTCCTTCAACTAAATAAAAATCTATCATAACAAACATAAGAGAAGACTGACGTTATCGTATTGTACCTGTTAAGACCCTGGTATGGGGTCCCATAGCTTCCTCCGTCAGGCAACACGGTCGAGCCCCACTCCGCAATCAATCTGGGGAGGCCCGCTGTTCCTGGTGCCGACAACAACCTACAGTTACACATCTCCAAAATTTGTGAAACTTGCGCACCATGATCCTCGTCCTTACATTCACTACTCAATGAACAATAAGTTGAAGAATATAACATGTTGAAATTGTGCTATGGTGACAAAAAATAGCCTCAAACATTAGGTAGAAGTGGACGTGCTCAAGCCACACAGGTTACCTTCATTCTCAGTCCCAAGGAATAGAGAACATGAAAAATCTCCTCAAGATCCATGTCTTATGTCTATTATTATATTTCCCAAACATAATATGCAAATTATGCTCCCCAAAGCCCTTGTCTTTTTGTGATTGGAAAAGCAGAAATAATGTCAAAACCTGCAACCTGAAGAAGCTGACATTGTCTTAAAGACTGTATATAATAGCACCATGGATCTACAATTCGATTAGGCCAACTCCACCCCCCCCCCCCCCCCCCCCAAATCGGACAGGCCTTTTGATTGATTCGGTCCGTCTACGGGGCGGGGTGGACATGCCCCGGGACGACGTCCGGCCTGGAATGGCCGGTGCACCCAACGGTGGCACCTCCCCCATTTATCTGGCCCTTTTTACCGGGGCATAAAAAATGGATAATTTTGTACATATAGAAATACATTAAAACAAAATAGGTCTCCAATTTAAAGTAAATTCCATAGGTCATAACAAATAAACAGAAGCAAAGTTTACACAATCAAATTACATGAATTAAATTTGAAATAAAAGGTGATAGAAACTAATTATTCAGCGGCGCAACCGGTTGGTTTTCCACAAATTCCCATATATGATCAATCAAATCATTCTAGAGTTGATGATGGGTAGCTCGATCTTGTATATGATGATGCAGCTGCAGGAACTCCACAAAAGTGGGTGACGGACCTGGCGCTGGTTCAACCAATTCTTTCTGAAATTCCCAGCCTTGGTCATAGATACTTCCATCCCGCTGATCTTCGACGATCATGTTGTGCATGATCACATGCCATCATCACTTCCCACATTGTCTCTTTGTTCCAAGTTCTAGTAGGGTGCCGCACTATAGCCCACCGGGACTAGAGTACACCAAAGGCTTGCTCCACATTCTTTCTAGCAGCCTCATGTTCCTTGGCAAACCTCTTGTGCTTCTCTTCAGTGGGGTTGCGTATGGTCTTCACCAAGGTAGAATAAGTAGGATAGATACTATCTGCCAGGTAACATGCCTTGTTGTAGGAGTGGCCTCGCACTTGATAGTTCACACAGGGAGCACTGCCTTATGCAAGCCTAGAAAATACATTGGACCTCTGAATAACACAAATGTCAATGTGGGAACCAGCCATACCAAAGAACAAGTGCCAGATCCAAAGATCATGGGATGCAATGGCTTCAAGTATGAGTGTACACCCCTTGGCATGTTCTTTATATTGCCCCTGCTAGGCAAACGAACAGTTCTTTCACTCCCGGTGCATACAATCTATACTTCCAATCATTTCTGTAAACCCTCTGGTTTCATTGAAAGCCAAAGCCGGCGAGTGTCCACCATAGCGTTGCAGAATTTGTACATTGCTTCCACACAAGTGGACTCACTCATGCGCAAGTACTCGAGAACACAATCAGTAGCTACTCCATAAGAAAGCATGCGAATAGCTTCTGTGCATTTTTTATAGGAGGTGAATCCGAGCTTACCGGTCGCATCTTTTTTCAGAGAGAAGTAGTCGTCATGATCCCTCACTCTATGAAGAATACACATGAACACCTTCCTCGACATCTGAAAGCGCCGCCAAAACAGTGCAGGAGGGTACAATGGCTTGGTGCAATGGAAGTAATCCTTAAACAACATCTCGTGGTCGGTGACTCGGCCACGTTCCAGCGCCACCGAATCTCCCAGGAACGAGCCACGGTAGGTTTGCTTCGTGCCCTCATTGTGCTGATGGAGGAGCACGGCGGTGGTAGCCCAAAATTCACTGTCGTCATCGTCAGAGTTGTCGGAGGACGGCATGACATATTTGTTGAAGAACTCGTCCCCACTGCCGTCCATGGTCTGAACGATGAGACAGATGAGCTCAAGTCCACAAGGACGAGGACAAGAACTAGGCGAGGGTAGCAGAAAGAAGTACCTGTAGGCAGGGGCAAATGGTCGAACGGGTGGAGCGTATCCTAGGAGAAGGCCGAGCTCGACGCCGGGTCCGGCGAGATTTCGGGGACTGGAGGCTTCAACGGCGATGAGGCTTCACCAGCAAAGAGGCCTGTGGAGGAGGAGGCAATGGGGTCCGGCGGTGGCCTTCCGGGAGGGAGGGTCTCGCGGTGGAGGCGGTGGGCGGGAGAAGGGAAGGTCGGGAAGCAGGGGTGGAAGGACATGGGTTTGTGTCTGACAGGAGGGCCAGGAGCGTGGAAGTGCAGGAAAAGACTCGGACGAGGCCGGCTTCCGAGCCCCCGCAAACCAGCCACAGGTTTTGGCCTGGTTTGCACCAAATCGAACCCTGCCGCGCTGTCCAATCTGTTTGTGGGGTGCCATTGGGCCTTGGGCTTGATCCTGGAGGACGCGATCGGACGCGCGGCGTCCGTTTGCGGGGGGCCATTGGAGTTGGCCTTAGAGGTCCTTCGCGATGTGGGCGAGGTACAGCCGTACATGTATCTCCTGCATGGGTACGGTGGATCTAAAGGTGGACAGAAACTAATAGCATCTCCAGCAGGCACGCTATATTCGGGTTTACAGCGCGCGGCGCCGGCGAGAGCTTCACCTGGTGTCGTAAATCGCCGCGTCAAAATGCAGCGCTAAATTCGTCGTTTTGCATATGCGCTAAAATGCAGCCTAAAAACTATTTTTTATACACAATTGCATATATAAATAAATCAAACAAAGACTACAAATATTAATATATTACATAGTTTAACACGCAATTCATACAACCGAATTTAAAACTAGACTATAACTAGAACTAGACTAAACTAGAACTAATTGGACTCCCAGTCAGAGGAGTCAAATGTTGTGGACGACACCGGAGTCGACGACCACTCGTGCTCCGACGAGGAAGAGTCCACGGTGATGGTTGACGGACCGGAGCCATTCTTCTTCTCCTCCTTCTTCCTCGCGGCCTTCTCCTCCTTCTCTTTCTTCTTAGCCTCCTTCTTGGCCCTCCTCGCCTCCCGATCTTGCTTCTTCGTCGCCTTACATGCCGCCTTCTCTTCTTTTCTTGTCGGCGAAGAAGGCGACCTCCGCAGCCACGTCCTTCGGGAAGCGCCGCCCACACTCGAGGCGCATGCACTCGCCTTGCTCGGCAATGATGAGGCGTTGCTCGAGCTCGCGCTTCCGCTACCTCGCCTCGCGCGTGAGGGCTGGCGGCGGCGGCGTGAGGTCTTCCGCCTGCTGGCGCGTCCAGACCTCCGAGAAGTTCATGGAGCGTCGAGGATGGCCGAGGCGCTAGGCGACCGCGTCGTACGCGCGCGTCGCCTCGTGCGCCGTCTCGAACGTGCCGAGCCCGATGCGCTCGTCGCCGCTCCGGATCTCGGCGTAGAACGTCTCGTTCGGACACGCGCGCACACCGCAGTAGTCGGAGCTTGAGCGGCGGCGGGTAGGCCTGGCGCAGGCGGAGCGACGCGCGGCAAGGTCGAGGCGGGGGGCGGTGGTGCGACGAGCAGGGAGGCGGAGGGCGGCGGCGGAGCAACGCGCGGCGAGGTCGAGACGGAGGCCGGAGGCAGTGGTGAGGGGGTGGCTAGGTGGTGGTGGAGCAACGACGGAACGGCGCGACGAAGGCGGGGCGACTCGCGGCAATTTCGCGAGAGGACGCATGGGGGACGATGAATGTTTCGGGCGGTTTGGTGCGCGTGGGCGGCTCGCTTTATTGCGCTGGAAGCGGCGCGCCATCTTTCCCGCGTAGGATGCCGCAGAAGCCCGCGCGCACCGCGTTTTCGCGCGCCTGCTGGAGGTGCGCGTGCCCGCTCCCGCGCTGTATTTCGGCGGTTTTTTTAGCGCGCGCCTGCTAGAGATGCTCTAATGCTGGTAACACCGTTGGAAACTGGCTGGTGAGAGTGGTTCGTTTTCTTTTGCAAATATAATCCTCAGATCCATTTTTTTAACTATCCTCACATCTAGTTTAGTATAAAAAATAAACTAAGTTGAAACCATTCAAACTGTGAATCCATTTTTTCCCACTCCTAGGTGGATCATTGATTCAACCTCAGAGAAACCATTGTTGTTAGTTCACCTTGTGAGGATTTGATCATTATATTCGTGGTGCTTTTTTTTAGAGCAACCACATATTTCATTAATTAAAAATCAAGTTACATGAAGCAACACATGTGAACACTAAAAGACAGACTTGGATAGAATGATTATGCTAAAAACACTGCAGATAAAAGACTAAGAGATTGAAAAATACAAAACGACCCCTAGATTTTACTGCAACCACCGAACCTAGCGGCCTCCGCCAACCTCCAGCGCCACCGAGACGAACGCTGAAAGAGACGTCGAGCCTCCACCATTGCAAGATCCAAAAAATCACCATCGTCAACGAGGCTTTGTGAGTCGATGAACAGGCCTGCTGCATGCAGTAAGACACATGTCGCTGTGGCACGTCGACCGGGGGACGTCCCCGTGCTGTCTTGGACCAAGATTCGTCGCCTACTGTCGACGAAGTCGAAGGAGAAAGATAGAACCACCACCTCTGGACCAACATCCTTGCTCCAGAGAAACCACCTCGTCCTGGCCGCCAGCACCGTCGCGGATAACGACGAGCGCCAGCGACACAACGAGAAACAGATCTCGCCAGATTTGAAGAACGACGAGAAGACCAAGCTGTCGATCTGAAAGACCAAACAGCAAATGTTGCCATCACCTCTGAGGCGCAACCATGGAGATCAGCGCCGGTGTGGGAGTAGAGATGAGGCAGAGGCAGATTTATTCGTCCGGACGCAGCTCACACCACCCCAACGGCGTGCCACGATAAAAATACCCTAACCTTAACTATTAGACGAAGGAACAAGGTTCCCCCACCCTCCAGCCGCCGGAGCGGCAAGCGGAGGGAGAGGGAACCAGTCCGATCGCTGGCTGAGATCTGGGGAAGGAGTTGGGTTTAGTGCCGCCGCCTCCCAGGAGACGTACGTCGCCAGACCAGACCGGTATTGGGAAGCCTTTTATATTCGTGGTGCTTTTTACTAGAGTTATGGTGGAACATTGAGATAAGAAGGTGAACGTAAATATGATGATTTAGAAGAGTCTTAGCGTAACTTCCAATTTCATTACTCCAATCCCTTTTCTCCAGTGTATTCGTGGTCCGATGTACTCCCTCTGTCCCAAAATAGATGTCTCAAATTTGTTAAAATTTGAATGAACCTACACTAGTGGAAAAAGGGCCATCCGTCCGTGATCCCTCAGAGCATTAGTCCCGGTTGCGCCACCAACCGGGACTAATGCTGGCACGCGTCCCGGTTCGAGCGGACACAGGGCTAGGGGGCATGCGTCCCGGTTGGTTAGGGGGAATACGTCCCGGTTGGAGCCAGCAACCGGGACTAAAGGTTTGGCCACAGCCACATGGCGTGGCACACACCTTTAGTCCCGGTTGCTGGCTCCAACCGGGACGTATTCTCCCGCCCTCTATAAATGCAACGCCCCAGCCCCCTCTGCCTCCACTCTGTTTTTTCTCTTGGTGGAAGGTGTGAGGGGTGTGCTAGTTTTTTCTCTTGTATGCATGCATTGAAGGTGTTTGATGAAATGTTTGAGTGAATAATCCCGTTGAATTTCTCATAGAACAAAAATATAGAAGGTGTCCGAGACGCACTTGAGCTTTCTCCTCTTTATTTCCCTCGATCGAGGTTAGCAATCTTATGTTTTCTAGGTCATTGATACAATTCATGTGTCGATGTGAATTGGTTATTTCACTATTTATGATGTCCTGTTTTTTGATAAACTTACTTATGTGATGCAGATGAACGGTCGGGAATGGATGTACGGTGACCGCCGCGCGTAGCCGGGTATATGAAAGGCGTGGATAAATTTATCGATGTGGCTACGGCAAACGAAGAGAATGGATTTATACGTTGTCCATGTGTTCAATGTCGGAACAACAAGGAGTACTCTTCCTCAAAAATCATTCGCGGCCACCTGATTATGAAAGGTTTCATGCCCAACTATAATTGTTGGACCAAGCACGGGGAAAGAGGGGTTATGATGGAAGATGGTGAAGAAGATGATGATAACAACTATCATCATATGTTTCCTGAATACAATGATACTGCAATGGAAGACAATGGAGAGGAAAGAGGTGAAGAACGGGCATCAGATGAGACGGCTGATGAACTTGGTAGGGTCATTTCTGATGCAAAGCGAGACTGTGAAACAGAAAATGAGAAGTTGAAGTTAAAGGGCATGTTAGAAGATCACAAGAAATTGTTGTACCCAAATTGTGAAGATGGCAGCACAAAGCTCGGTACCACACTGGAATTGTTGCGATGGAAGGCAGAGTGTGGTCTAACTGACTCCTCATTTGAAAAGATGCTAAAAATAATGAAGCCGAAGTTTCCAAACCATAACGAACTTCCCGAGAGTACCTACGAAGCAAAGAAGACTCTCTGTCCTCTGGGATTAGATGTGCAAAAGATACATGCATGCATTAATGACTGCATCCTCTACCACGGTAAGGAGTATGAGAATTTAGATAAATGCCCGGTATACAATGCGTTGCGGTATAAGATCAGACAAGATGACCCTGGTGATGTTGAGGGAGAGCCCCTCCGGAAGAGGGTTCCTGCTAAGGTTATGTGGTATGCTCCTATAATACCAAGGTTGAAACGCATGTTCAGAAACAAAGAACATGCCAGGTTGTTGCGATGGCACAAAGAAGACCGTAAGAAAGACGGGAAGTGGAGACACCCTGCTGATGGGTCACAGTGGAGAAAAATCGAGAGAGACTTCCCAGACTTTGCAGGTGACGCAAGGAACTTATGGTTTGGTCTAAGTACGGATGGCATGAATCCTTTTGGGGAGCAGAGCTGCAGTCACAGCACCTGGCCTGTGACTCTATGTATCTACAACCTGCCTCCTTGGTTGTGCATGAAGCGTAAGTTCATTATGATGTCAGTGCTCATCCAAGGCCCGAAGCAACCAGGCAACGACGTTGATGTGTACCTTAGGCCATTAGTTGAAGAACTCTTACAGTTGTGGGGCAAACCAGGTGTACGTGCGTGGGATGAGAACAAACAGGAGTCATTTGATCTACGAGGGTTGTTATTCATAACCATCAATAATTGGCCTGCTCTTAGTAACCTTTCAGGACAGACAAACAAGGGATATAAGGCATGCACCCACTGTTTAGATAAGACTGAAGGTACATATTTGCATAAATGCAAGAAGGTTGTGTACCTGGCGAACCGACGATTTCTTCCGACCAATCATCTCGTAAGAAAGAAAGGCAAGCATTTCAAAGGTGAGGCAGATCACCGGAAGAAGCCTGAACTCCCTGCTGGTGATGATGTATTTGGTATGGTCAAGGACATAGAAGTAATCTTTGGAAAGGGTCCCGGCGGTCAATCAGTTCCGAACGACGTCGCTACAGGACATGCACCCATGTGGAAGAAGAAATCTATATTTTGGGAGCTGCCATATTGGAAAGTCCTGCGTGTCCGCTCTTCAATCGACGTGATGCACGTGACGAAGAATCTCTGCGTGAACCTGCTAGGATTCCTAGGCGTGTATGGGAAGACAAAAGATGCACCTGAAGCACGGGAGGACCAACAAATTATGAAAGACCCAAAGAACATGCATACACATAACAAGACGGATAAAGGGCGTCACTTAAGTCGTGCCAGCTATGCTCTTACCAAAGCAGAGAAGGAAATCTTTTTTGAAGTCCTTTACAGTATCAAGGTGCCGTCGGGCTTCTCATCTAATATAAAGGGGATAATAAATATGGCAGAGAAAAAGTTCCAAAACCTGAAGTCTCATGACTGTCACGTGATTATGACGCAGTTGCTTCCGATTGCATTGAGGGGGCTTCTACCGGAAAATGTTCGAGTACCCATTGTGAAGTTATGTGCATTCCTTAATGCAAAATCTCAGAAGGTAATCAATCCAGATATTCTGCCAAGGTTACAGAAGGATGTGGTACAATGTCTTGTTAGTTTTGAATTGGTGTTCCCACCATCCTTCTTCAATATTATGACGCATCTCCTGGTTCATCTAGTGGAAGATATTGCCATTCTCGGTCCGGTATTTTTGCACAATATGTTCCCCTTTGAGAGGTTCATGGGAGTCTTAAAGAAATATGTTCATAACCGTGCTAGACCAGAAGGAAGCATCTCCAAGGGATATGAAACAGAGGAGGTCATTGAGTTTTGTGTTGACTTTATTCCTGACCTTAAGCCGATTGGTGTTTCTGACTCGCGGCATGAGGGAAGACTAAGTGGAAAAGGCACGTTGGGAAAGAAAGCAATGATATGTAGGGACGGGGGTTCTTTCACTAAAGCACACTACACAGTTCTACATAATTCCACCTTGGCAGCTCCGTATATCGAGGGACACAAGAATATTGTACGCTCCAAAAACCCGGGGAAGCCTGAATCATGGATTACAGATGAACACATGAAGTCTTTCGGTGGTTGGATGCGGACACATATCTTGAATGACACCACTGTTGGAGATCAGCTATACTTGTTGGCCGCGTCACCATCTTCTACTGTATTGAATTTCCAAGGGTACGAAATAAATGGGAATACATTACACGATCGCCCAAGATAAAAAGAGCACCAACCAAAATAGTGGTGTCCGCTTTGATGCAATAGACGAGAATGGACAAAAGCACACATATTATGGTTACATAGAGGAGATATGCGAACTAGACTATGGAGTCTCTTTTAAGGTTCCTTTGTTTCGCTGCAAATGGGTCAACCTGAATGGGGAAGGGGTAAAGATAGACCAGTTGTACGGAATGACAACAGTGGATCTCAACAATCTTGGTTATAGAGATGAACCATTCGTCCTAGTCAATGATGTGTCTCAGGTTTTCTATGTGAAGGACATGTCCTCCAGACCGAAAAAAAGAAAAAATATGCAAACGAATACATCATATGATGAGCCAAAGCGTCACATAGTTCTTTCAGGGAAAAGAAACATCGTGGGAATCGAGGACAAGACAGACATGTCAGAAGATTATAATAAGTTTGATGAAATTCTGCCCTTCACAGTGAAAACTGACCCAAGCATTCCGTTAAGTAAAGAAGATGCTCCATGGTTACGTCTGAAGCGATCATAAGGAAGGACATATGCCAAGAAGTTCATGCTCATATTATGTAACTCTAGTTCATGTCTTTCGCGGTTTGTGGCTTGACCGAAGGATATCTTTCGCGGTTTGTGGCCTTTAGTCCCGGTTTTGTAGTCTTAGTTTTTAATATTAATAAATGTCTTGAGTGTTAGTCCCGTTTTGTGGCTGGACCGGGACTATGAAGAAGTTGTCCCAATTCGTACTTACCATTAAGATCTTATCTCCAAACGCGCGCAGTCACATATTAGGGAGTGCCTCTATGACCAGTTTCTTGGAGATGCCAGAGGACTGGGATTCGGCGGCATCTCCCTGAAACTGGCCGTAGTGGTGTCCCTGCTCTCGAAAACCATCTTGCAGCTTGTAACTTCTCAAACTAGATCAATACGCCTCAGAGCTAACTAATTTCACATATTAGGGAGTGCCTCTATGACCAGTTTCTCGGAGATGCCGGAGGACTGGGCTTCATCGGCATCTCCCTGAAACTGGCCACAGTGGTGTCCCTGCTCTCGAAAACCATCTTGCAGCTTGTAACTTCTCTAACTAGATCAATACGCCTCGAAGCTAACTAATTTCACATATTAGGGAGTGCCTCTATGACCAGTTTCTCGGAGATGCCGGAGGACTGGGCTCCGTCGGCATCTCCCTGAAACTGGCCGCAGTGGTGTCCCTGCTCTCGAAAACCATCTTGGAGATGCCTCAAACTGGCAGGAGGACTGGACTCGCAAGGATGCCTATTTATAGTACAAGCAGCTCGGCATAGTGTCGACACTTACGAAATAATATCGACACTCACCCCTATAATTAGTGCTGACTCGTGTTTTGTCCCGGACTACTGGTTGATCTTTAGTCCCGGTTGGTGACACCATCCGGAACAAGGTACACGCCGCACGACATAATGTCGACACTCACCCCTATCATTAGTGCTGCCTGGCCCAGCCTGCCGAAATTGTCCATCCCGGGTAAAAAGGACAAATGTCTGCCGAATCGGTAGAAAGTGGGTCCGGTTTGTACTACAGGTACATGATCTATCGCCCGTGATTTTTTGAAAAAATCATTTTTAGACTCGCAATATGTGGTTTCTTCAGAGATCCAATGCAATTTCTAACGATGCTCGTCCCCTATCTTCATGCACACCGGTTCGACCATAGTTAGAAATTCAGATAATTCAAAACGGGCATAATAAATTCAAAAAAAATCCGAACAATGAAAATCCTTCGCGTGGTGTCATATTATGTTACATAGTTGAAAGGAAAAATACCAGACTTGGTATATTGATCATGTTTCGAAAAAACCTTCACAAAATGACCTATCATGTTCGAGGTTTCATGGTTTTCGGTCCAAATGACCGATGTTATGTGCTGAATCACAGCATAGTTTGTGATGTTGTGCCCATATTATGCATGTGTGTGGACATTGGTATGGAGAACAATGTTGCAGGAGGAAGTTTTCCTTTTTGTCGCACGGAAAAGCCCTTTTCCATTTTCTGAGCGCAAAAAACGGGTCGTTTTGTGAATTAACCACCAAAATGCCGTTTTAGAATGATACCGTCCCATTTGCCTAAAATACTAGACCACCTTACATGGACTATCTCCCAACTGGTACATCTCAAACCTTTTCGTCCATCCCGGGTAAAAAGGACAAATGTCTGCCGAATCGGTAGGAAGTGGGTCCGGTTTGTACTACAGGTACATGATCTATCGCCCGTGATTTTTTGAAGAAATCATTTTTAGACTCGCAATATGTGGTTTATTCAGAGATCCAATGCAAGTTCTAACGATGCTCGTCCCCTATCTTCATGCACACCGGTTCGACCATAGTTAGAAATTCAGATAATTCAAAACGGGCATAATAAATTCAAAAAAACTCCGAACAATGAAAATCCTTCGCGTGGTGTCATATTATGTTAGATAGTTGAAAGGAAAAATACCATACTTGGTATATTGATCATGTTTCGAAAAAACCTTCACAAAATGACCTATCATGTTCGAGGTTTCATGGCTTTCGGTCCAAATGACCGATGTTATGTGTTGAATCACGGCATAGATTGTGATGTTGTGCCCATATTATGCATGTGTGTGGACATTGGTATGGAGAACAATGTTGCAGGAGGAAGTTTTCCTTTTTGTCGCACGGAAAAGCCCTTTTCCATTTTTTGAGTGCAAAAAACGGGTCGTTTTGTGAATTAACCACCAAAATGCCGTTTCAGAATACTACCGTCCCATTTTCCTAAAATACTAGACCACCTTACATAGACTATCTCTCAACCGGTACATCTCAAACCTTTTCGTCCATCCCGGGTAAAAAGGACAAATGTCTGCCGAATCGGTAGGAAGTGGGTCCGGTTTGTACTACAGGTACATGATCTATTGCCCGTGATTTTTTTAAAAAATCATTTTTAGACTCGCAATATGTGGTTTCTTCAGAGAACCAATGCAAGTTCTAACGATGCTCGTCCCCTATCTTCATGCACACCGGTTCGACCATAGTTAGAAATTCAGATAATTCAAAACGGGCATAATAAATTCAAAGAAAATCGGAACAATGAAAATCCTTCGTGTGGTGTCATATTATGTTACATAGTTGAAAGGAAAAATACCAGACTTGGTATATTGCTCATGTTTTGAAAAAACCTTCACAAAATGACCTATCATGTTCGAGGTTTCATGACTTTCGGTCCAAATGACCGATGTTATGTGCTGAATCACGGCATAGTTTGTGATGTTGTGACCATATTATGCATGTGTGTGGACATTGGTATGGAGAACAATGTTGCAGAAGGAAGTTTTCCTTTTTGTCGCACGAAAAAGCCCTTTTCCATTTTCCGAGCGCAGAAAACGGGTCGTTTTGTGAAGTAACCACCAAAATGCCGTTTCAAAATGCTATCGTCCCATTTTCCTAAAATACTAGACCACCTTAGATGGACTATATCCCAACCGGTACATCTCAAACCTTTTCGTCCATCCCGGGTAAAAAGGACAAATGTCTGCCGAATCGGTAGAAAGTGGGTCCGGTTTATACTACAGGTACATGATCTATCGCCCGTGATTTTTTGAAAAAATCATTTTTAGACTCGCAATATGTGGTTTCTTCAGAGATCCAATGCAAGTTCTAACTATGCTCATCCCCTATCTTCATGCACACCGGTTCGACCATAGTTAGAAATTCAGATAATTCAAAACGGGCATAATAAATTCAAAAAAAATCCGAACAATGAAAATCCTTCGCGTGGTGTCATATTATGTTACGTAGTTGAAAGGAAAAATACCAGACTTGGTATATTGATCATGTTTCGAAAAAACCTTCACTAAATGACCTATCATGTTCGAGGTTTCATGGCTTTTGGTCCAAATGACCGATGTTATGTGCTGAATCACGGCATAGTTTGTGATGTTGTGCCCATATTATGCATGTGCGTGGACATTGGTATGGAGAACAATGTTGCAGGAGGAAGTTTTCATTTTTGTCGCACGGAAAAGCCCTTTTCCATTTTCCGAGCGCAGAAAACGGGTCGTTTTGTGAAGTAACCACCAAAATGCCATTTCAGAATGCTACCGTTCCATTTTCCTAAAATACTAGACCACCTTATATGGACTATCTCCCAACCGGTACATCTCAACCTTTTCATCCATCCCGGGTAAAAAGGACAAATGTCTGCCGAATCGGTAGAAATTGGGTCCGGTTTGTACTACAGGTACAGGATCTATCGCCCGTGATTTTTTGAAAAAATCATTTTTAGACTCGCAATATGATGTTTTTTCAGAGATCCAATGCAATTTCTAACTATGCTCGTCCCCTATCTTCATGCACACCGGTTCGACCTTAGTTAGAAATTCAGATAATTCAAAACGGGCATAATAAATTCAAAAAAAATCCGAACAATGAAAATCCTTCGCGTGGTGTCATATTATGTTACATAGTTGAAAGAAAAAATACCAGAATTGGTATATTGATCATGTTTCGAAAAAACCTTCACAAAATGACCTATCATGTTCGAGGTTTCATGGCTTTCGGTCCAAATGACCGATGTTATGTGCTGAATCACGGCATAGATTGTGATTTTGTGCCCATATTATGCATGTGTGTGTACATTGGTATGGAGAACAATGTTGCAGGAGGAAGTTTTCCTTTTTGTCGCACGGAAAAGCCCTTTTCCATTTTTCGAGCGCAAAAAACGGGTCGTTTTGTGAATTAACCACCAAAATGCCGTTTCAGAATGCTACCGTCCCATTTTCCTAAAATACTAGACCACCTTACATGGACTATCTCCCAACCGGTACATCTCAAACCTTTTCGTCCATCCCGGGTAAAAAGGATAAATGTCTGCCGAATCGGTAGGAAGTGGGTCCGGTTTGTACTACAGGTACATGATCTATCGCCCGTGATTTTTTGAAAAAATCATTTTTAGACTCGCAATACGTGGTTTCTTCAGAGATCCAATGCAAGTTCTAACGATGCTCGTCCCCTATCTTCATGCACACCGGTTCGACCATAGTTAGAAATTCAGATAATTCAAAACGGGCATAATAAATTCAAAAAAAATCCGAACAATGAAAATCCTTCGTGTGGTGTCATATTATGTTACATAGTGAAAGGAAAAATACCAGACTTGGTATATTGATCATGTTTCGAAAAAACCTTCACAAAATGACCTATCATATTCGAGGTTTCATGGCTTTCGGTCTAAATGACCAATGTTATGTGCTGAATCACGGTATAGTTTGTGATGTTGTGCCCATATTATGCATGTGTGTGGACATTGGTATGGAGAACAATGTTGCAGGAGAAAGTTTTCCTTTTTGTCGCACGAAAAGCCCTTTTCCATTTTTCGAGCGCAAAAAACGGGTCGTTTTGTGAATTAACCACCAAAATGCCGTTTCAGAATGCTACCGTCCCATTTTCCTAAAATACTAGACCACCTTACATGGACTATCTCCCAACCGGTACATCTCAAACCTTTTCGTCCATCCCGGGTAAAAAGGACAAATGTCTGCCGAATCGGTAGGAAGTGGGTCCGGTTTGTACTACAGGTACATGATCTATCGCCCGTGATTTTTTGAAAAAATCATTTTTAGACTCGCAATATGTGGTTTCTTCAGCAAGTTCTAACGATGCTCGTCCCCTATCTTCATGCACACCGGTTCGACCATAGTTAGAAATTTAGATAATTCAAAACGGGCATAATAAATTCAAAAAAAATCCGAACAATGAAAATCCTTCGTGTGGTGTCATATTATGTTACATAGTTGAAAGGAAAAATACCAGACTTGGTATATTGATCATGTTTCGAAAAAACCTTCACAAAATGACCTATCATGTTCGAGGTTTCATGGCTTTCGGTCCAAATGACCGATGTTATGTGCTGAATCACGGCATAGTTTGTGATGTTGTGCCTATATTATGCATGTGTGTGGACATTGGTATGGAGAACAATGTTGCAGAAGGAAGTTTTCCTTTTTGTCGCACGGAAAAGCCCTTTTCCATTTTTCGAGCGCAGAAAACGGGTCATTTTGTGAAGTAACCACCAAAATGCCGTTTCAAAATGCTATCGTCCCATTTTCCTAAAATACTAGACCACCTTAGATGGACTATATCCCAACCGGTACATCTCAAACCTTTTCGTCCATCCCGGGTAAAAAGGACAAATGTCTGCCGAATCGGTAGAAAGTGGGTCCGGTTTGTACTACAGGTACATGATCTATCGCCCGTGATTTTTTGAAAAAATCATTTTTAGACTCGCAATATGCGGTTTCTTCAGAGATCCAATGCAAGTTCTAACTATGCTCGTCCCCTATCTTCATGCACACCGGTTCGACCATAGTTAGAAATTCAGATAATTCAAAACGGGCATAATAAATTCAAAAAAAATCCGAACAATGAAAATCCTTCGCGTGGTGTCATACTATGTTACATAGTTGAAAGGAAAAATACCAGACTTGGTATATTGATCATGTTTCGAAAAAACCTTCACAAAATGACCTATCATGTTCGAGGTTTCATGGCTTTCGGTCCGAATGACCGATGTTATGTGCTGAATCACGACATAGTTTGTGATGTTGTGCCCATATTATGCATGTGTGTGGACATTGGTATGGAGAACAATGTTGCAGGAGGAAGTTTTCCTTTTTGTCGCACGGAAAAGCCCTTCTCCATTTTCCGAGCGCAGAAAACGGGTCGTTTTGTGAAGTAACCACCAAAATGCCGTTTCAGAATGCTACCGTCCCATTTTCCTAAAATACTAGACCACCTTACATGGACTATCTCCCAACCGGTACATCTCAAACCTTTTCGTCCATCCCGAGTAAAAAAGGACAAATATCTGCCGAATCGGTAGGAAGTGGGTCCGGTTTGTACTACAGGTACATGATCTATCGCCCGTGATTTTTCAAAAAAATCATTTTTAGACTCGCAATATGTGGTTTCTTCAGAGATCCAATGCAAGTTCTAACGATGCTCGTCCCCTATCTTCATGCACACCGATTCGACCATAGTTAGAAATTCAGATAATTCAAAACGGGCATAATAAATTCAAAAAAAATCCGAACAATGAAAATCCTTCGCGTGGTGTCATACTATGTTACATAGTTGAAAGGAAAAATACCAGACTTGGTATATTGATCATGTTTCGAAAAAATCTTCACAAAATGACCTATCATGTTCGAGGTTTCATGGCTTTCGGTCCGAATGACCGATGTTATGTGCTGAATCACGACATAGTTTGTGATGTTGTGCCCATATTATGCATGTGTGTGGACATTGGTATGGAGAACAATGTTGCAGGAGGAAGTTTTCCTTTTTGTCGCACGGAAAAGCCCTTTTCCATTTTCCGAGCGCAGAAAACGGGTCGTTTTGTGAAGTAACCACCAAAATGCCGTTTCAGAATGCTACCGTCCCATTTTCCTAAAATACTAGACCACCTTACATGGACTATCTCTCAACCGGTACACCTCAAACCTTTTCGTCCATCCCGGGTAAAAAGGACAAATGTCTGCCGAATCGGTAGGAAGTGGGTCCGGTTTGTACTACAGGTACATGATCTATCGCCCGTGATTTTTTGAAAAAATCATTTTTAGACTCGCAATACGTGGTTTGTTCAGAGATCCAATGCAAGTTCTAACGATGCTCGTCCCCTATCTTCATGCACACCGGTTCGACCATAGTTAGAAATTCAGATAATTCAAAATGGGCATAATAAATTCAAAAAAAATCCGAACAATGAAAATCCTTCGCGTGGTGTCATATTATGTTACATAGTTGAAAGGAAAAATACCAGACTTGGTATATTGATCATGTTTCTAAAAAACCTTTACAAAATAACCTATCATGTTCGAGGTTTCATGGCTTTCTGTCCGAATGACCGATGTTATGTGCTGAATCACGACATAGTTTGTGTTGTTGTGCCCATATTATGCATGTGCGTGGACATTGGTATGGAGAACAATGTTGTAGGAGGAAGTTTTCCTTTTTGTCGCACGGAAAGCCCTTTTCCATTTTCCGAGCGCAGAAAACGGGTCGTTTTGTGAAGTAACCACCAAAATGCCGTTTCAGAATGCTACCGTCCCATTTTCCTAAAATACTAGACCACCTTACATGGACTATCTCCCAACCGGTACATGTCAAACCTTTTCGTCCATCCCGGGTAAAAAGGACAAATGTCTGCCGAATCGGTAGGAAGTGGGTCCGGTTTGTACTATAGGTACATGATCTATCGCCCGTGATTTTTTGAAAAAATCATTTTTAGACTCGCAATATGTGGTTTCTTCAGAGATCCAATGCAAGTTCTAACGATGCTCGTCCCCTATCTTCATGCACACCGGTTCGACCTTAGTTAGAAATTCAGATAATTCAAAACGGGCATAATAAATTCAAAAAAAATCCGAACAATGATAATCCTTCGTGTGTTGTCATATTATGTTACATAGTGAAAGGAAAAATACCAGACTTGGTATATTGATCATGTTTCGAAAAAACCTTCACAAAAGGACCTATCATGTTCGAGGTTTCATGGCTTTCGGTCCAAATGACCGATGTTATATGCTGAATCACGGCATAGTTTGTGATGTTGTGCCCATATTATGCATGTGTGTGGACATTGGTATTGAGAACAATGTTGCAGGAGGAAGTTTTCCTTTTTGTCGCACGGAAAAGCCCTTTTCCATTTTTCGAGCGCAAAAAACGGGTCGTTTTGTGAAGTAACCACCAAAATGCCGTTTCAGAATGCTACCGTCCCATTTTCCTAAAATACTAGACCACCTTACATGGACTATCTCCCAACCGGTACATCTCAAACCTTTTCGTCCATCCCGGGTAAAAAGGACAAATGTCTGCCGAATCGGTAGGAAGTGGGTCCGGTTTGTACTACAGGTACATGATCTATCACCCGTGATTTTTTGAAAAAATCATTTTTAGACTCGCAATACGTGGTTTCTTCAGAGATCCAATGCAAGTTCTAACGATGCTCGTCCCCTATCTTCATGCACACCGGTTCGACCATAGTTAGAAATTCAGATAATTCAAAACGGGCATAATAAATTCAAAAAAAAATCCAAACAATGAAAATCCTTCGCGTGGTGTCATATTATGTTACATAGTTGAAAGGAAAAATACCAGACTTGGTATATTGATCATGTTTCGAAAAAACCTTCACAAAATGACCTATCATGTTCGAGGTTTCATGGCTTTCGGTCCAAATGACCGATGTTATGTGCTGAATCACGGTATAGTTTGTGATGTTGTGCCCATATTATGCATGTGCGTGGACATTGGTATGGAGAACAATGTTGCAGGAGGAAGTTTTCCTTTTTGTCGCACGGAAAAGCCCTTTTCCATTTTCCGAGCGCAGAAAACGGGTCGTTTTGTGAAGTAACCACCAAAATGCCGTTTCAGAATGCTACCGTCCCATTTTCCTAAAATACTAGACCACCTTATATCGACTATCTCCCAACCGGTACATCTCAACCTTTTCGTCCATCCCGGGTAAAAAGGACAAATGTCTGCCGAATCGGTAGAAATTGGGTCCGGTTTGTACTACAGGTACATGATCTATCGCCCGTGATTTTTTGAAAAAATCATTTTTAGACTCGCAATATGATGTTTTTTCAGAGATCCAATGCAATTTCTAACTATGCTCGTCCCCTATCTTCATGCACACCGGTTCGACCTTAGTTAGAAATTCAGATAATTCAAAACGGGCATAATAAATTCAAAAAAAATCCGAACAATGAAAATCCTTCGCGTGGTGTCATATTATGTTACATAGTTGAAAGAAAAAATACCAGAATTGGTATATTGATCATGTTTCGAAAAAACCTTCACAAAATGACCTATCATGTTCGAGGTTTCATGGCTTTCGGTCCAAATGACCGATGTTATGTGCTGAATCACGGCATAGATTGTGATGTTGTGCCCATATTATACATGTGTGTGTACATTGGTATGGAGAACAATGTTGCAGGAGGAAGTTTTCCTTTTTGTCGCACAGAAAAGCCCTTTTCCATTTTTCGAGCGCAAAAAACGGGTCGTTTTGTGAATTAACCACCAAAATGCCGTTTCAGAATGCTACCGTCCCATTTTCCTAAAATACTAGACCACCTTACATGGACTATCTCCCAACCGGTACATCTCAAACCTTTTCGTCCATCCCGGGTAAAAAGGACAAATGTCTGCCGAATCGGTAGGAAGTGGGTCCGGTTTGTACTACAGGTACATGATCTATCGCCCGTGATTTTTTGAAAAAATCATTTTTAGACTCGCAATACGTGGTTTCTTCAGAGATCCAATGCAAGTTCTAACGATGCTCGTCCCCTATCTTCATGCACACCGGTTCGACCATAGTTAGAAATTCAGATAATTCAAAACGGGCATAATAAATTCAAAAAAAAATCCGAACAATGAAAATCCTTCGCGTGGTGTCATATTATGTTACATAGTTGAAAGGAAAAATACCAGACTTGGTATATTGATCATGTTTCGAAAAAACCTTCACAAAATGACCTATCATGTTCGAGGTTTCATGGATTTCGGTCCAAATGACCGATGTTATGTGCTGAATCATGGCATAGTTTGTGATGTTGTGCCCATATTATGCATGTGTGTGGACATTGGTATGGAGAACAATAATGCAGGAGGAAGTTTTCCTTTTTGTCGCACGGAAAAGCCCTTTTCCATTTTCCGAGCGCAGAAAACGGGTCGTTTTGTGAAGTAACCACCAAAATGCCGTTTCAGAATGCTACCGTCCCATTTTCCTAAAATACTAGACCACCTTATATGGACTATCTCCCAACCGGTACATCTCAACCTTTTCGTCCATCCCGGGTAAAAAGGACAAATGTCTGCCGAATCGGTAGAAATTGGGTCCGGTTTGTACTATAGGTACATGATCTATCGCCCGTGATTTTTTGAAAAAATCATTTTTAGACTCGCAATATGATGTTTCTTCAGAGATCCAATCTAATTTCTAACTATGCTCGTCCCCTATCTTCATGCACACCGGTTCGACCTTAGTTAGAAATTCAGATAATTCAAAACGGGCATATTAAATTCAAAAAAAATCCGAACAATGAAAATCCTTCGCGTGGTGTCATATTATGTTACATAGTTGAAAGAAAAAATACCAGAATTGGTATATTGATCATGTTTCGAAAAAACCTTCACAAAATGACCTATCATGTTCGAGGTTTCATGGCTTTCGGTCCAAATGACCGATGTTATGTGCTGAATCAAGGCATAGATTGTGATGTTGTGCCCATATTATGCATGTGTGTGTACATTGGTATGGAGAACAATGTTGCAGGAGGAAGTTTTCCTTTTTGTCGCACGGAAAAGCCCTTTTCCATTTTTCGAGCGCAAAAAACGGGTCGTTTTGTGAATTAACCACCAAAATGCCTTTTCAGAATGCTACCGTCCCATTTTCCTAAAATACTAGACCACCTTACATGGACTATCTCCCAACCGGTACATCTCAAACCTTTTCGTCCATCCCGGGTAAAAAGGACAAATGTCTGCCGAATCGGTAGGAAGTGGGTCCGGTTTATACTACAGGTACATGATCTATCGCCCGTGATTTTTTGAAAAAATCATTTTTAGACTCGCAATATGTGGTTTCTTCAGCAAGTTCTAACGATGCTCGTCCCCTATCTTCATGCACACCGGTTCGACCATAGTTAGAAATTCAGATAATTCAAAACGGGCATAATAAATTCAAAAAAAATCCGAACAATGAAAATCCTTCGTGTGGTGTCATATTATGTTACATAGTTGAAAGGAAAAATACCAGACTTGGTATATTGATCATGTTTCGAAAAAACCTTCACAAAATGACCTATCATGTTCGAGGTTTCATGGCTTTCGGTCCAAATGACCGATGTTATGTGCTGAATCACGGCATAGTTTGTGATGTTGTGCCCATATTATGCATGTGTGTGGACATTGGTATGGAGAACAATGTTGCAGAAGGAAGTTTTCCTTTTTGTCGCACGAAAAAGCCCTTTTCCATTTTTCGAGCGCAGAAAACGGGTCGTTTTGTGAAGTAACCACCAAAATGCCGTTTCAAAATGCTATCGTCCCATTTTCCTAAAATACTAGACCACCTTAGATGGACTATATCCCAACCGGTACATCTCAAACCTTTTCGTCCATCCCGGGTAAAAAGGACAAATGTCTGCCGAATCGGTAGAAAGTGGGTCCGGTTTGTACTACAGGTACATGATCTATCGCCCGTGATTTTTTGAAAAAATCATTTTTAGACTCGCAATATGTGGTTTCTTCAGAGATCCAATGCAAGTTCTAACTATGCTCGTCCCCTATCTTCATGCACACCGGTTCGACCATAGTTAGAAATTCAGATAATTCAAAACGGGCATAATAAATTCAAAAAAAATCCGAACAATGAAAATCCTTCGCGTGGTGTCATACTATGTTACATAGTTGAAAGGAAAAATACCAGACTTGGTATATTGATCATGTTTCGAAAAAATCTTCACAAAATGACCTATCATGTTCGAGGTTTCATGGCTTTCGGTCCGAATGACCGATGTTATGTGCTGAATCACGACATAGTTTGTGATGTTGTGCCCATATTATGCATGTGTGTGGACATTGGTATGGAGAACAATGTTGCAGGAGGAAGTTTTCCTTTTTGTCGCACGGAAAAGCCCTTTTCCATTTTCCGAGCGCAGAAAACGGGTCGTTTTGTGAAGTAACCACCAAAATGCCGTTTCAGAATGCTACCGTCCCATTTTCCTAAAATACTAGACCACCTTACATGGACTATCTCCCAACCGGTACATCTCAAACCTTTTCGTCCATCCCGGGTAAAAAGGACAAATGTCTGCCGAATCGGTAGGAAGTAGGTCCGGTTTGTACTACAGGTACATGATCTATCGCCCGTGATTTTTTGAAAAAATCATTTTTAGACTCGCAATACGTGGTTTCTTCAGAGATCCAATGCAAGTTCTAACGATGCTAGTCCCCTATCTTCATGCACACCGGTTCGACCATAGTTAGAAATTCAGATAATTCAAAATGGGCATAATAAATTCAAAAAAAATCCGAACAATGAAAATCCTTCGCGTGGTGTCATATTATGTTACATAGTTGAAAGGAAAAATACCAGACTTGGTATATTGATCATGTTTCGAAAAAACCTTTACAAAATAACCTATCATGTTCGAGGTTTCATGGCTTTCTGTCCGAATGACCGATGTTATGTGCTGAATCATGACATAGTTTGTGTTGTTGTGCCCATATTATGCATGTGCGTGGACATTGGTATGGAGAACAATGTTGTAGGAGGAAGTTTTCCTTTTTGTCGCACGGAAAGCCCTTTTCCATTTTCCGAGCGCAGAAAACGGGTCGTTTTGTGAAGTAACCACCAAAATGCCGTTTCAGAATGCTACCGTCCCATTTTCCTAAAATACTAGACCACCTTACATGGACTATCTCCCAACCGGTACATCTCAAACCTTTTCGTCCATCCCGGGTAAAAAGGACAAATGTCTGCCGAATCGGTAGGAAGTGGGTCCGGTTTGTACTATAGGTACATGATCTATCGCCCGTGATTTTTTGAAAAAATCATTTTTAGACTCGCAATATGTGGTTTCTTCAGAGATCCAATGCAAGTTCTAACGATGCTCGTCCCCTATCTTCATGCACACCGGTTCGACCTTAGTTAGAAATTCAGATAATTCAAAACGGGCATAATAAATTCAAAAAAAATCCGAACAATGAAAATCCTTCGCGTGGTGTCATATTATGTTACATAGTTGAAAGAAAAAATACCAGAATTGGTATATTGATCATGTTTCGAAAAAACCTTCACAAAATGACCTATCATGTTCGAGGTTTCATGGCTTTCGGTCCAAATGACCGATGTTATGTGTTGAATCACGGCATAGATTGTGATGTTGTGCCCATATTATGCATGTGTGTGTACATTGGTATGGAGAACAATGTTGCAGGAGGAAGTTTTCCTTTTTGTCGCACGGAAAAGCCCTTTTCCATTTTTCGAGCGCAAAAAACGGGTCGTTTTGTGAATTAACCACCAAAATGCCGTTTCAGAATGCTACCGTCCCATTTTCCTAAAATACTAGACCACCTTACATGGACTTTCTCCCAACCGGTACATCTCAAACCTTTTCGTCCATCCCGGGTAAAAAGGACAAATGTCTGCCGAATCGATAGGAAGTGGGTCCGGTTTGTACTACAGGTACATGATCTATCGCCCGTGATTTTTTGAAAAAATCATTTTTAGACTCGCAATACGTGGTTTATTCAGAGATCCAATGCAAGTTCTAACGATGCTCGTCCCCTATCTTCATGCACACCGGTTCGACCATAGTTAGAAATTCAGATAATTCAAAACAGGCATAATAAATTCAAAAAAAAATCCGAACAATGAAAATCCTTCGCGTGGTGTCATATTATGTTACATAGTTGAAAGGAAAAATACCAGACTTGGTATATTGATCATGTTTCGAAAAAACCTTCACAAAATGACCTATCATGTTCGAGGTTTCATGGCTTTCGGTCCAAATGACCGATGTTATGTGCTGAATCACGGTATAGTTTGTGATGTTGTGCCCATATTATGCATGTGTGTGGACATTGGTATGGAGAACAATATTGCAGGAGGAAGTTTTCCTTTTTGTCGCACGGAAAAGCCCTTTTCCATTTTCCGAGCGCAGAAAACGGGTCGTTTTGTGAAGTAACCACCAAAATGCCGTTTCAGAATGCTGCCGTCCCATTTTCCTAAAATACTAGACCACCTTATATGGACTATCTCCCAACCGGTACATCTCAACCTTTTCGTCCATCCCGGGTAAAAAGGACAAATGTCTGCCGAATCGGTAGAAATTGGGTCCGGTTTGTACTATAGGTACATGATCTATCGCCCGTGATTTTTTGAAAAAATCATTTTTAGACTCGCAATATGATGTTTCTTCAGAGATCCAATCTAATTTCTAACTATGCTCGTCCCCTATCTTCATGCACACCGGTTCGACCTTAGTTAGAAATTCAGATAATTTAAAACGGGCATATTAAATTCAAAAAAAATCCGAACAATGAAAATCCTTCGCGTGGTGTCATATTATGTTACATAGTTGAAAGAAAAATACCAGAATTGGTATATTGATCATGTTTCGAAAAAACCTTCACAAAATGACCTATCATGTTCGAGGTTTCATGGCTTTCGGTCCAAATGACCGATGTTATGTGCTGAATCAAGGCATAGATTGTGATGTTGTGCCCATATTATGCATGTGTGTGTACATTGGTATGGAGAACAATGTTGCAGGAGGAAGTTTTCCTTTTTGTCGCACGGAAAAGCCCTTTTCCATTTTTCGAGCGCAAAAAACGGGTCGTTTTGTGAATTAACCACCAAAATACCGTTTCAGAATGCTACCGTCCCATTTTCCTAAAATACTAGACCACCTTACATGGACTATCTCCCAACCGGTACATCTCAAACCTTTTCGTCCATCCCGGGTAAAAAGGACAAATGTCTGCCGAATCGGTAGAAAGTGGGTCCGGTTTATACTACAAGTACATGATCTATCGCCCGTGATTTTTTGAAAAAATCATTTTTAGACTCGCAATATGTGGTTTCTTCAGCAAGTTCTAACGATGCTCGTCCCCTATCTTCATGCACACCGGTTCGACCATAGTTAGAAATTCAGATAATTCAAAACGGGCATAATAAATTCAAAAAAAATCCGAACAATTAAAATCCTTCGCGTGGTGTCATATTATGTTACATAGTTGAAAGGAAAAATACCAGACTTGGTATATTGATCATGTTTCGAAAAAACCTTCACAAAATGACCTATCATGTTCGAGGTTTCATGGCTTTCGGTCCAAATGACCGATGTTATGTGCTGAATCACGGCATAGTTTGTGATGTTGTGCCCATATTATGCATGTGTGTGGACATTGGTATGGAGAACAATGTTGCAGGAGGAAGTTTTCCTTTTTGTCGCACGGAAAAGCCCTTTTCCATTTTTCGAGCGCAAAAAACGGGTCGTTTTGTGAAGTAACCACCAAAATGCCGTTTCAGAATGCTACCGTCCCATTTTCCTAAAATACTAGACCACCTTACATGGACTATCTCCCAACCGGTACATCTCAAACCTTTTCGTCCATCCCGGGTAAAAAGGACAAATGTCTGCCGAATCGGTAGGAAGTGGGTCCGGTTTGTACTACAGGTACATGATCTATCGCCCGTGATTTTTTGAAGAAATCATTTTTAGACTCGCAATATGTGGTTTCTTCAGAGATCCGATGCAAGTTCTAACGATGCTCGTTCCCTATCTTCATGCACACCGGTTCGACCATAGTTAGAAATTCAGATAATTCAAAACGGGCATAATAAATTCAAAAAAAATCCGAACAATTAAAATCCTTCGCGTGGTGTCATATTATGTTACATAGTTGAAAGGAAAAATACCAGACTTTGTATATTGATCATGTTTCGAAAAAACCTTCACAAAATGACCTATTATGTTCGAGGTTTCATGGCTTTCGGTCCAAATGACCGATGTTATGTGCTGAATCACGGCATAGTTTGTGATGTTGTGCCCATATTATGCATGTGTGTGGACATTGGTATTGAGAACAATGTTGCAGGAGGAAGTTTTCCTTTTTGTCGCACGGAAAAGCCCTTTTCCATTTTTCGAGCGCAAAAAACGGGTCGTTTTGTGAAGTAACCACCAAAATGCCGTTTCAGAATGCTACCGTCCCATTTTCCTAAAATACTAGACCACCTTACATGGACTATCTCCCAACCGGTACATCTCAAACCTTTTCGTCCATCCCGGGTAAAAAGGACAAATGTCTGCCGAATCGGTAGGAAGTGGGTCCGGTTTGTACTACAGGTACATGATCTATCGCCCGTGATTTTTTGAAGAAATCATTTTTAGACTCGCAATATGTGGTTTCTTCAGAGATCCGATGCAAGTTCTAACGATGCTCGTCCCCTATCTTCATGCACACCGGTTCGACCATAGTTAGAAATTCAGATAATTCAAACCGGGCATAATAAATTCAAAAAAAATCCGAACAATGAAAATCCTTCGCGTGGTGTCATATTATGTTACATAGTTGAAAGGAAAAATACCAGACTTGGTATATTGATCATGTTTCGAAAAAACCTTCACAAAAGGACCTATCATGTTCGAGGTTTCATGGCTTTCGGTCCAAATGACCGATGTTATGTGCTGAATCACGGCATAGTTTGTGATGTTGTGCCCATATTATGCATGTGTGTGGACATTGGTATTGAGAACAATGTTGCAGGAGGAAGTTTTCCTTTTTGTCGCACGGAAAAGCCCTTTTCCATTTTTCGAGCGCAAAAAACGGGTCGTTTTGTGAAGTAACCACCAAAATGCCGTTTCAGAATGCTACCGTCCCATTTTCCTAAAATACTAGACCACCTTACATGGACTATCTCCCAACCGGTACATCTCAAACCTTTTCATCCATCCCGGGTAAAAAGGACAAATGTCTGCCGAATCGGTAGGAAGTGGGTCCGGTTTGTACTACAGGTACATGATCTATCGCCCGTGATTTTTTGAAGAAATCATTTTTAGACTCGCAATATGTGGTTTCTTCAGAGATCCGATGCAAGTTCTAACGATGCTCGTCCCCTATCTTCATGCACACCGGTTCGACCATAGTTAGAAATTCAGATAATTCAAAACGGGCATAATAAATTCAAAAAAAAATCCGAACAATGAAAATCCTTCGCGTGGTGTCATATTATGTTACATAGTTGAAAGGAAAAATACCAGACTTGGTATATTGATCATGTTTCGAAATAACCTTCACAAAATGACCTATCATGTTCGAGGTTTCATGGCTTTCGGTCCAAATGACCGATGTTATGTGCTTAATCACGGCATAGTTTGTGATGTTGTGCCCATATTATGCATGTGTGTGGACATTGGTATTGAGAACAATGTTGCAGGAGGAAGTTTTCCTTTTTGTCGCACGGAAAAGCCCTTTTCCATTTTTCGAGCGCAAAAAACGGGTCGTTTTGTGAAGTAACCACCAAAATGCCGTTTCAGAATGCTACCGTCCCATTTTCCTAAAATACTAGACCACCTTACATGGACTATCTCCCAACCGGTACATCTCAAACCTTTTCATCCATCCCGGGTAAAAAGGACAAATGTCTGCCGAATCGGTAGGAAGTGGGTCCGGTTTGTACTACAGGTACATGATCTATCGCCCGTGATTTTTTGAAGAAATCATTTTTAGACTCGCAATATGTGGTTTCTTCAGAGATCCGATGCAAGTTCTAACGATGCTCGTCCCCTATCTTCATGCACACCGGTTCGACCATAGTTAGAAATTCAGATAATTCAAAACGGGCATAATAAATTCAAAAAAAAATCCGAACAATGAAAATCCTTCGCGTGGTGTCATATTATGTTACATAGTTGAAAGGAAAAATACCAGACTTGGTATATTGATCATGTTTCGAAATAACCTTCACAAAATGACCTATCATGTTCGAGGTTTCATGGCTTTCGGTCCAAATGACCGATGTTATGTGCTGAATCACGGCATAGTTTGTGATGTTGTGCCCATATTATGCATGTGTGTGGACATTGGTATGGAGAACAATGTTGCAGGAGGAAGTTTTCCTTTTTATCGCACGGAAAAGCCCTTTTCCATTTTCCGAGCGCAAAAAAGGGTCGTTTTGTGAAGTAACCACCAAAATACCGTTTCAGAATGCTACCGTCCCATTTTCCTAAAATACTAGACCACCTTACATGGACTATCTCCCAACCGGTACATCTCAAACCTTTTCGTCCATCCCGGGTAAAAAGGACAAATGTCTGCCGAATCGGTAGGAAGTGGGTTCGGTTTGTACTACAGGTACATGATCTATCGCCCGTGATTTTTTGAAAAAATCATTTTTAGACTCGCAATATGTGGTTTCTTCAGCAAGTTGTAACGATGCTCGTCCCCTATCTTCATGCACACCGGTTCGACCATAGTTAGAAATTCAGATAATTCAAAACGGGCATAATAAATTCAAAAAAAATCCGAACAATTAAAATCCTTCGCGTGGTGTCATATTATGTTACATAGTTGAAAGGAAAAATACCAGACTTGGTATATTGATCATGTTTCGAAAAAACCTTCACAAAATGACCTATCATGTTCGAGGTTTCATGGCTTTCGGTCCAAATGACCGATGTTATGTGCTGAATCACGGCATAGTTTGTGATGTTGTGCCCATATTATGCATGTGTGTGGACATTGGTATGGAGAACAATGTTGCAGGAGGAAGTTTTCCTTTTTGTCGCACGGAAAAGCCCTTTTCCATTTTTCGAGCGCAAAAAACGGGTCGTTTTGTGAAGTAACCACCAAAATGCCGTTTCAGAATGCTACCGTCCCATTTTCCTAAAATACTAGACCACCTTACATGGACTATCTCCCAACCGGTACATCTCAAACCTTTTCGTCCATCCCGGGTAAAAAGGACAAATGTCTGCCGAATCGGTAGGAAGTGGGTCCGGTTTGTACTACAGGTACATGATCTATCGCCCGTGATTTTTTGAAGAAATCATTTTTAGACTCGCAATATGTGGTTTCTTCAGAGATCCGATGCAAGTTCTAACGATGCTCGTCCCCTATCTTCATGCACACCGGTTCGACCATAGTTAGAAATTCAGATAATTCAAAACGGGCATAATAAATTCAAAAAAAATCCGAACAATGAAAATCCTTCGCGTGGTGTCATATTATGTTACATAGTTGAAAGGAAAAATACCAGACTTGGTATATTGATCATGTTTCGAAAAAACCTTCACAAAAGGACCTATCATGTTCGAGGTTTCATGGCTTTCAGTCCAAATGACCGATGTTATGTGCTGAATCACGGCATAGTTTGTGATGTTGTGCCCATATTATGCATGTGTGTGGACATTGGTATTGAGAACAATGTTGCAGGAGGAAGTTTTCCTTTTTGTCGCACGGAAAAGCCCTTTTCCATTTTTCGAGCGCAAAAAACGGGTCGTTTTGTGAATTAACCACCAAAATGCCGTTTCAGAATGCTACCGTCCCATTTTCTTAAAATACTAGACCACCTTACATGGACTATCTCCCAACTGGTACATCTCAAACCTTTTCGTCCATCCCGGGTAAAAAGGACAAATGTCTGCCGAATCGGTAGGAAGTGGGTCCGGTTTGTACTACAGGTACATGATCTATCGCCCGTGATTTTTTGAAAAAATCATTTTTAGACTCGCAATATGTGGTTTCTTCAGCAAGTTCTAACGATGCTCGTCCCCTATCTTCATGCACACCGGTTCGACCATAGTTAGAAATTCAGATAATTCAAAACGGGCATAATAAATTCAAAAAAAATCCGAACAATTAAAATCCTTCACGTGGTGTCATATTATGTTACATAGTTGAAAGGAAAAATACCAGACTTGGTATATTGATCATGTTTCGAAAAAACCTTCACAAAATGACCTATCATGTTCGAGGTTTCATGGCTTTCGGTCCAAATGACCGATGTTATGTGCTGAATCACGGCATAGTTTGTGATGTTGTGCCCATATTATGCATGTGTGTGGACATTGGTATGGAGAACAATGTTGCAGGAGGAAGTTTTCCTTTTTGTCCCACGGAAAAGCCCTTTTCCATTTTCCGAGCGCAAAAAACGGGTCGTTTTGTGAAGTAACCACCAAAATGCCGTTTCAGAATGCTACCGTCCCATTTTCCTAAAATACTAGACCACCTTACATGGACTATCTCCCAACCGGTACATCTCAAACCTTTTCGTCCATCCCGGGTAAAAAGGACAAATGTCTGCCGAATCGGTAGGAAGTGGGTCCGGTTTGTACTACAGGTACATGATCTATCGCCCGTGATTTTTTGAAGAAATCATTTTTAGACTCGCAATATGTGGTTTCTTCAGAGATCCGATGCAAGTTCTAACGATGCTCGTCCCCTATCTTCATGCACACCGGTTCGACCATAGTTAGAAATTCAGATAATTCAAAACGGGCATAATAAATTCAAAAAAAATCCGAACAATGAAAATCCTTCGCGTGGTGTCATATTATGTTACATAGTTGAAAGGAAAAATACCAGACTTGGTATATTGATCATGTTTCGAAAAAACCTTCACAAAAGGACCTATCATGTTCGAGGTTTCATGGCTTTCGGTCCAAATGACCGATGTTATGTGCTGAATCACGGCATAGTTTGTGATGTTGTGCCCATATTATGCATGTGTGTGGACATTGGTATTGAGAACAATGTTGCAGGAGGAAGTTTTCCTTTTTGTCGCACGGAAAAGCCCTTTTCCATTTTTCGAGCGCAAAAAACGGGTCGTTTTGTGAAGTAACCACCAAAATGCCGTTTCAGAATGCTACCGTCCCATTTTCCTAAAATACTAGACCACCTTACATGTACTATCTCCCAACCGGTACATCTCAAACCTTTTCATCCATCCCGGGTAAAAAGGACAAATGTCTGCCGAATCGGTAGGAAGTGGGTCCGGTTTGTACTACAGGTACATGATCTATCGCCCGTGATTTTTTGAAGAAATCATTTTTAGACTCGCAATATGTGGTTTCTTCAGAGATCCGATGCAAGTTCTAACGATGCTCGTCCCCTATCTTCATGCACACCGGTTCGACCATAGTTAGAAATTCAGATAATTCAAAACGGGCATAATAAATTCAAAAAAAATCCGAACAATGAAAATCCTTCGCGTGGTGTCATATTATGTTACATAGTTGAAAGGAAAAATACCAGACTTGGTATATTGATCATGTTTCGAAATAACCTTCACAAAATGACCTATCATGTTCGAGGTTTCATGGCTTTCGGTCCAAATGACCGATGTTATGTGCTGAATCACGGCATAGTTTGTGATGTTGTGCCCATATTATGCATGTGTGTGGACATTGGTATGGAGAACAATGTTGCAGGAGGAAGTTTTCCTTTTTATCGCACGGAAAAGCCCTTTTCCATTTTCCGAGCGCAAAAAAGGGTCGTTTTGTGAAGTAACCACCAAAATACCGTTTCAGAATGCTACCGTCCCATTTTCCTAAAATACTAGACCACCTTACATGGACTATCTCCCAACCGGTACATCTCAAACCTTTTCGTCCATCCCGGGTAAAAAGGACAAATGTCTGCCGAATCGGTAGGAAGTGGGTCCGGTTTGTACTACAGGTACATGATCTATCGCCCGTGATTTTTTGAAAAAACCATTTTTAGACTCGCAATATGTGGTTTCTTCAGCAAGTTCTAACGATGCTCGTCCCCTATCTTCATGCACACCGGTTCGACCATAGTTAGAAATTCAGATAATTCAAAACGGGCATAATAAATTCAAAAAAAATCCGAACAATTAAAATCCTTCACGTGGTGTCATATTATGTTACATAGTTGAAAGGAAAAATACCAGACTTGGTATATTGATCATGTTTCGAAAAAACCTTCACAAAATGACCTATCATGTTCGAGGTTTCATGGCTTTCGGTCCAAATGACCGATGTTATGTGCTGAATCACGGCATAGTTTGTGATGTTGTGCCCATATTATGCATGTGTGTGGACATTGGTATGGAGAACAATGTTGCAGGAGGAAGTTTTCCTTTTTGTCCCACGGAAAAGCCCTTTTCCATTTTCCGAGCGCAAAAAACGGGTCGTTTTGTGAAGTAACCACCAAAATGCCGTTTCAGAATGCTACCGTCCCATTTTCCTAAAATACTAGACCACCTTACATGGACTATCTCCCAACCGGTACATCTCAAACCTTTTCGTCCATCCCGGGTAAAAAGGACAAATGTCTGCCGAATCGGTAGGAAGTGGGTCCGGTTTGTACTACAGGTACATGATCTATCGCCCGTGATTTTTTGAAGAAATCATTTTTAGACTCGCAATATGTGGTTTCTTCAGAGATCCGATGCAAGTTCTAACGATGCTCGTCCCCTATCTTCATGCACACCGGTTCGACCATAGTTAGAAATTCAGATAATTCAAAACGGGCATAATAAATTCAAAAAAAATCCGAACAATGAAAATCCTTCGCGTGGTGTCATATTATGTTACATAGTTGAAAGGAAAAATACCAGACTTGGTATATTGATCATGTTTCGAAAAAACCTTCACAAAAGGACCTATCATGTTCGAGGTTTCATGGCTTTCGGTCCAAATGACCGATGTTATGTGCTGAATCACGGCATAGTTTGTGATGTTGTGCCCATATTATGCATGTGTGTGGACATTGGTATTGAGAACAATGTTGCAGGAGGAAGTTTTCCTTTTTGTCGCACGGAAAAGCCCTTTTCCATTTTTCGAGCGCAAAAAACGGGTCGTTTTGTGAAGTAACCACCAAAATGCCGTTTCAGAATGCTACCGTCCCATTTTCCTAAAATACTAGACCACCTTACATGTACTATCTCCCAACCGGTACATCTCAAACCTTTTCATCCATCCCGGGTAAAAAGGACAAATGTCTGCCGAATCGGTAGGAAGTGGGTCCGGTTTGTACTACAGGTACATGATCTATCGCCCGTGATTTTTTGAAGAAATCATTTTTAGACTCGCAATATGTGGTTTCTTCAGAGATCCGATGCAAGTTCTAACGATGCTCGTCCCCTATCTTCATGCACACCGGTTCGACCATAGTTAGAAATTCAGATAATTCAAAACGGGCATAATAAATTCAAAAAAAATCCGAACAATGAAAATCCTTCGCGTGGTGTCATATTATGTTACATAGTTGAAAGGAAAAATACCAGACTTGGTATATTGATCATGTTTCGAAATAACCTTCACAAAATGACCTATCATGTTCGAGGTTTCATGGCTTTCGGTCCAAATGACCGATGTTATGTGCTGAATCACGGCATAGTTTGTGATGTTGTGCCCATATTATGCATGTGTGTGGACATTGGTATGGAGAACAATGTTGCAGGAGGAAGTTTTCCTTTTTATCGCACGGAAAAGCCCTTTTCCATTTTCCGAGCGCAAAAAAGGGTCGTTTTGTGAAGTAACCACCAAAATACCGTTTCAGAATGCTACCGTCCCATTTTCCTAAAATACTAGACCACCTTACATGGACTATCTCCCAACCGGTACATCTCAAACCTTTTCGTCCATCCCGGGTAAAAAGGACAAATGTCTGCCGAATCGGTAGGAAGTGGGTCCGGTTTGTACTACAGGTACATGATCTATCGCCCGTGATTTTTTGAAAAAATCATTTTTAGACTCGCAATATGTGGTTTCTTCAGCAAGTTCTAACGATGCTCGTCCCCTATCTTCATGCACACCGGTTCGACCATAGTTAGAAATTCAGATAATTCAAAACGGGCATAATAAATTCAAAAAAAATCCGAACAATTAAAATCCTTCGCGTGGTGTCATATTATGTTACATAGTTGAAAGGAAAAATACCAGACTTGGTATATTGATCATGTTTCGAAAAAACCTTCACAAAATGACCTATCATGTTCGAGGTTTCATGGCTTTCGGTCCAAATGACCGATGTTATGTGCTGAATCACGGCATAGTTTGTGATGTTGTGCCCATATTATGCATGTGTGTGGACATTGGTATGGAGAACAATTTTGCAGGAGGAAGTTTTCCTTTTTGTCGCACGGAAAAGCCCTTTTCCATTTTTCGAGCGCAAAAAACGGGTCGTTTTGTGAAGTAACCACCAAAATGCCGTTTCAGAATGCTACCGTCCCATTTTCCTAAAATACTAGACCACCTTACATGGACTATCTCCTAACCGGTACATCTCAAACCTTTTCGTCCATCCCGGGTAAAAAGGACAAATGTCTGCCGAATCGGTAGGAAGTGGGTCCCGTTTGTACTACAGGTACATGATCTATCGCCCATGATTTTTTGAAGAAATCATTTTTAGACTCGCAATATGTGGTTTCTTCAGAGATCCAATGCAAGTTCTAACGATGCTCGTCCCCTATCTTCATGCACACCGGTTCGACCATAGTTAGAAATTCAGATAATTCAAAACGGGCATAATAAATTCAAAAAAAATCCGAACAATTAAAATCCTTCGCGTGGTGTCATATTATGTTACATAGTTGAAAGGAAAAATACCAGACTTGGTATATTGATCATGTTTCGAAAAAACCTTCACAAAATGACCTATCATGTTCGAGGTTTCATGGCTTTCAGTCCAAATGACCGATGTTATGTGCTGAATCACGGCATAGTTTGTGATGTTGTGCCCATATTATGCATGTGTGTGGACATTGGTATGGAGAACAATGTTGCAGGAGGAAATTTTCCTTTTTGTCGCACGGAAAAGCCCTTTTCCATTTTTCGAGCGTAAAAAACGGGTCGTTTTGTGAAGTAACCACCAAAATGCCGTTTCAGAATGCTACCGTCCCATTTTCCTAAAATACTAGACCACCTTACATGGACTATCTCCTAACCGGTACATCTCAAACCTGTTCATCCATCCCGAGTAAAAAGGACAAATGTCTGCCGAATCGGTAGGAAGTGGGTCCGGTTTGTACTACAGGTACATGATCTATCGCCCGTGATTTTTTGAAGAAATCATTTTTAGACTCGAAATATGTGGTTTCTTCAGAGATCCGATGCAAGTTCTAACGATGCTCGTCCCCTATCTTCATGCACACCGGTTCGACCATAGTTAGAAATTCAGATAATTCAAAACGGGCATAATAAATTCAAAAAAATCCGAACAATTAAAATCCTTCACGTGGTGTCATATTATGTTAAATAGTTGAAAGGAAAAATACCAGACTTGGTATATTGATCATGTTTCGAAAAAACCTACACAAAATGACCTATCATGTTCGAGGTTTCATGGCTTTCGGTCCAAATGACCGATGTTATGTGCTGAATCACGGCATAGTTTGTGATGTTGTGCCCATATTATGCATGTGTGTGGACATTGGTATTGAGAACGATGTTGCAGGAGAAGTTTTCCTTTTTGTCGCACGGAAAAGCCCTTTTCCATTTTTCGAGCGCAAAAAACGGTCGTTTTGTGAAGTAACCACCAAAATGCCGTTTCAGAATGTTACCGTCCCATTTTCCTAAAATACTAGACCACCTTACATGGACTATCTCCCAACCGGTACATCTCAAACCTTTTCGTCCATCCCGAGTAAAAAGGACAAATGTCTGCCGAATCGGTAGGAAGTGGGTCCGGTTTGTACTACAGGTACATGATCTATCGCCCGTGATTTTTTGAAGAAATCATTTTTAGACTCGCAATATGTGGTTTCTTCAGAGATCCGATGCAAGTTCTAACGATGCTCGTCCCCTATCTTCATGCACACCGGTTCGACCATAGTTAGAAATTCAGATAATTCAAAACGGGCATAATAAATTCAAAAAAAAATCCGAACAATGAAAATCCTTCGCGTGGTGTCATATTATGTTACATAGTTGAAAGGAAAAATACCAGACTTGGTATATTGATCATGTTTCGAAAAAACCTTCACAAAATGACCTATCATGTTCGAGGTTTCATGGCTTTCGGTCCGAATGACCGATGTTATGTGCTGAATCACGACATAGTTTGTGTTGTTGTGCCCATATTATGCATGTGCGTGGACATTGGTATGGAGAACAATGTTGCAGGAGGAAGTTTTCCTTTTTGTCGCACGGAAAAACCCTTTTCCATTTTTCGAGCGCAAAAAACGGGTCGTTTTGTGAAGTAACCACCAAAATGCCGTTTCAGAATGCTACCGTCCCATTTTCCTAAAATACTAGACCACCTTACATGGACTATCTCCCAACCGGTCCATCTCAAACCTTTTCGTCCATCCCGGGTAAAAAGGACAAATGTCTGCCGAATCGGTAGGAAGTGGGTCCGGTTTGTACTACAGGTACATGATCTATCGCCCGTGATTTTTTGAAGAAATCATTTTTAGACTCGCAATATGTGGTTTCTTCAGAGATCCGATGCAAGTTCTAACGATGCTCGTCCCCTATCTTCATGCACACCGGTTCGACCATAGTTAGAAATTCAGATAATTCAAAACGGGCATAATAAATTCAAAAAAAATCCGAACAATGAAAATCCTTCGCGTGGTGTCATATTATGTTACATAGTTGAAAGGAAAAATACCAGACTTGGTATATTGATCATGTTTCGAAAAAACCTTCACAAAATGACCTATCATGTTCGAGGTTTCATGGCTTTCGGTCCAAATGACCGATGTTATGTGCTGAATCACGGCATAGTTTGTGATGTTGTGCCCATATTATGCATGTGTGTGGACATTGGTATGGAGAACAATGTTGCAGGAGGAAGTTTTCCTTTTTGTCGCACGGAAAAGCCCTTTTCCATTTTTCGAGCGCAAAAAACGGGTCGTTTTGTGAAGTAACCACCAAAATGCCGTTTCACAATGCTACCGTACCATTTTCCTAAAATACTAGACCACCTTACATGGACTATCTCCCAACCGGTACATCTCAAACCTTTTCGTCCATCCCGGGTAAAAAGGACAAATGTCTGCCGAATCGGTAGGAAGTGGATCCGGTTTGTACTACAGGTACATGATCTATCGCCCGTGATTTTTTGAAGAAATCATTTTTAGACTCGCAATATGTGGTTTCTTCAGAGATCCGATGCAAGTTCTAACGATGCTCGTCCCCTATCTTCATGCACACCGGTTCGACCATAGTTAGAAATTCAGATAATTCAAAACGGGCATAATAAATTCAAAAAAAATCCGAACAATGAAAATCCTTCGCGTGGTGTCATATTATGTTACATAGTTGTAAGGAAAAATACCAGACTTGGTATATTGATCATGTTTCGAAAAAACCTTCACAAAATGACCTATCATGTTCGAGGTTTCATGGCTTTCGGTCCAAATAACCGATGTTATGTGCTGAATCACGGCATAGTTTGTGATGTTGTGCCCATATTATGCATGTGTGTGGACACGCCATTTTTCATCTTTAGTCCTGGTTGGTGACACCATCCGGGACAAGGTACACGCCGCACGACATAATGTCGACACGCCATTTTTCCCGCCATTTTTCTTCCCGCCATTTTTTCCCGCCAGTTCTTCCCTCCAGTTCTTCACTATATATATATATATATGTAGGGTTGGCCTCCATTGTCATTGCACATCTCTAGACTCATATCTGCAACCTCATCAATCTTTCCCATGGCTTCCACCGTAGCACTAACTCCCAGGGAGGCGGAGGCGCTTTGCGCCTCGAACTACCCCTGCCCGTCGGGCTATTGTGTCCCCGTCGGATGGATGCTGAGCGCCGGAGGCATGCCGGTTCCTCCTGTCCCTCTAGGTGTGGCGCGTCGGATGGCCATCATGAACCACTACTACTTCGAGCTCACGCCGGAGCATCGGAGGAATCCCAGATGGCATCCCGACTATTTCCCAACTTGGGAAGCCTTCTTCGTGGATCGGCGTGAGAGGGCACTCGCCAGGCACGAGGAGAAGGGCCCACCTCCTCCGAACTTCAACGATGCTGGCCGTCGGCTATGGTGGCGCGACCGGACTCTCCAGAGCGTCATGGCCTACGACACGGCCGCCGACTCTAGCCCCCGCCTGCGCTACCCTCAAGTCCAGCCCACTCGTACTCAACCTTCAAGGTTCAACTACGGCGACCCCGACGACGATAGCGACGACGGCCGCGGCGAGTACGACGACTACAGTGGCGAGTATTACAGGTGTAGGCAGGAGCATGACTGAATTATTCCAACATTGCAAAACAAGTTCGGCCGATTGTGGCTTAATCTGGCCATGTATCTTAATTTTCAGTTCTTCTATGTAACTTTGTGTTAGTTGCGTTATGTACTTTAATTCCAGTTCTATCCTAATCAAATTTTCTTTCCGCCCATTATTAATTACTTATTCAAATCCAAACACTTTTTTATGTTTGAAGTTTTTCTAAATTCCAAATTGATATTAAAAAAATATAAGTTAATTCATTTTTAATTGTAAATGGTTCATATTCTAAATGGTTACATTAATTATTTTTTAAAACAAAAAATGGTTTTGAATTATTTATTCAAATCCAAACACTTTTTAAGTTTAAAGTTTTTCTAAATTCCAAATTAATATTCAAAAAATATAAGTTAAATTCATTTTTAATTTTAAATGGTTACATTAATTATTTTTTAAAAATAGAAAATGGTTTTGGATTATTTATTCAAATCCATACACTTTTTATGTTTAAAGTTTTTCTAAATTCCAAATTGATATTAAAAAAATATAAGTTAATTCATTTTTAATTTTAAATGGTTCATATTTTAAATGGTTACATTAATTATTTTTTAAAACAAAAAATGGTTTTGAATTATTTATTCAAATCCAAACACTTTTTATGTTTAAAGTTTTTCTAAATTCCAAATTAATTATCATTTAGAAAACAATACAAATTTAAACCCCAAAATAAAAAATAAGACGGAAACAGAGAGAAAATACCTGAAAAAATTTGAAAACAGGGGAATATGTCCCGGTTGGAGCCACCAACCAGGAGTAAAGACCCCCTGCGCGCTCGCCCCTTCATCTGCTGAAAATTGGAGTATAGGTCCCGGTTGGTGGCTCCAACCGGGACGTATGCCCCTTTAGTCCCGGTTGGAGCCACCAACCGGGACGTATACTCCCTCTCCTTTATAACTTCTCTTCTTCTTCTCCATCTCACTCTTCTCTGCTTCTCTGTTTCATTGACGACGCCCAGGCTGCCTCCGCCCTTCCCTGACGACCACGCCGCCCTGCCTCCGCCTCCGGCCGCCACCACCGCGCGCTCCGGCCGCCACCGCCGCCCGCGTCTCCTTCCCCGACGACCGCGCCGCCCGCGCCCTTCCCCCACCACCTCCGCGCGTCATCGCCTCCAGAAGAGGTACGCCCCTCCCTGCCTCTGTCCTCCCCCTCCCTCTGTTGCTGCTGGTGGGCGGCGGCGGCTGCTGGTGGGCTTCGGGTGGTGGGCGGCGGCTGCTGCTAGGTGCTGCGCGCGTGCAGGCAGGAAAGAGAGGAGATGGGCCTCGGCGCGTGCAGGCAGGGAAGAGAGGAGATGGGCCTGCACGCGTTCAATTTCTTTTCTGTTTTTGAATAGGTTCAAAATACAAGATACCTTTATAAAACATTTGAAAACACTAAGGGGCCCTTTATACTATTTGGGCTCCAAACACTTTGAGGTTTTCAAAATTCAAAAGCCATTTGAATTGATTTCAAAGAAGGAGGGAAACTAGGGTTTAGGGTCACCCACGGGGATTTTTTAATGTAATGCAAAAAACTATGTGTTTCGTTTCATTTGTACAAAGAAGATTTTAGTACCCAAGAAGATAGCACCACGCACAAGCTTGGACGCCAGAACTGCTGCAAGACCGCTTATGTTGCCGCAAACAAAGAACACATTATATGTTAGTTTCTAATTCACCACATATAGTACATATAGATTAAACATGTTTCGATTCATTTGCCACAAGGAAGGCGTCCCCAACTGCTTGATGGATGATTCAAATATTTGTTCATGTGTTTTTAGTTGGGTTTCTTTGCCATGTGGTGATCTATAGCAAGAGTTGGGGCAAAGCTTTTTCCCCTGTTTAAAAAAAAGGTTGTGCATCATCGCATCCTTATCATCGGACTATCCTCGTTTGCTATAGGAGTATCACATTTACTCAATGATAGATTTATACTCCCTCATGTCGGGTTTGTAAGGCTTGCAAGTGTTTTTAGAAAAAAAACACTAGTGGAAAAAGGGCCATCCGTTCGCGCCCCCTTAGAGCATTAGTCCCGGTTGCGCCACCAACCGGGACTAATGCTGGCACGCGTCCCGGTTCGAGCGGGCACGGGGACGGTAGGAGCGCCTAAGCGATGGCGGTCGGCGGCTCGGGAAAAGGGGATGTCGGTGGCCGGTTCCGCAGGACATGGGAGGCGTGCAGGGACGCGTGGGGCGAGTGTATTGTGGAAAGAGAAAGGCAGAAGCTCTGTTTGCTCGGGATTCAGTTAGCGGCGCCGAGAAAGCGCCGAGAAACATCGGATAGACGGTGGAATCGTGAAAGGGTAAGACACCGAATTGTCTTGGAAAAAGGGCCAACGTTTACTGTAGATATGCACCACATCTACAGTATCAAGCCGCCACCGCCGGTGCCGGCAACGCACAGGCAAGGCCCGGTGGCCTGCCCTGATAGCGCAGCGACGAGGGGAAGGTGAGGAGAGGGGGGAGGAGGCGGCGGCGATGGGAGTTCCCCTGTTCGCTCACGCGTGGGCGAGACATGGGCGAAGGGGTCGCGCGGTCAAAACCATTGTGTTCGACGTAGGAAAGCTCGGTCTGGCTCGGTCGCGCGTAAATCTTCCCATGAAATTGCATGCCCCTTAGGTGCATGTGGGTTCGACGATGTGCCTTCCCCAGGGCATTCCGAACCCTCTTAAATCGATTCCAATATGGTATTTTGTTAGTATCTAGTGTTACCTATCTGCTGGATAGTTTCCCTTTTATAGCCTTATACTCATGTTCCCCTCTCATATGCATCCGAGGTTTCTCCGAACTAGGTTTTACACCCCTCGGAACTCCGGAATATTGATTTTAGTTGATTTTAGCTAGAGTAACCTATCTACTACACGGTTTCCTTTTTGTAGCTAGGTTTAGGGTTTCTCTTCATTTTTATTATTGTGTATGTATATATTAGGGTTTCTCTGAATTAGGGTTTATATCTCTCAACACCGTACCTAACTTTCTCATTTAGCCGCTTTGACTTATTCGTTTGTCCACCTATGCAGAAAATATGGACCCACACGTCAGAGACGAAGAAAAGGAAGAGTTGATCCAAGGTGTGATCCGTGGGGAAGAAAATTTAGACGTATCAACATTTCTGAACAACTCCGGTGAGGGTGATCCTCTTTTTACCGGAATAGACGACTTGTTTAAGGTTGAAGGTGTTGCCTTCCGCGAGGGAGAAGACGATGCCTTGTGTAATCGAGAAGACGACCGCTCCGGCAAGGTGCATGTAATATAATCAATTCATTAATTAATCATCTGCTATCTATATAGAAATAGTAACGACGATCTTTCTTCTTTTAGCCCTTCGGATCGAAGGAATCTACTAAAAAGAGCAGACGAGGCCCAACCAAAAAGTTGCAAGACCATGAGAGGTTCAGGATCGAAGATGTCGCTGAAGACGGCAAACCGACGGCTCCCGAAGTTGTCGCAACCAAATTTGTGGCACAATGCGGAGTAATCGTTAGGGACTTAATCCCGATCACCATTAGAAATTGGAATAGGCCTGCTAATGCGGATGAAGAGGGAACATGTTTATTTGTCCCTAACCACGCCAAAGATTTACTGTGTAAGAGGCTCATGGTTAATTTCAAACTACCGAAGATAGAGCTGGATCCAAATGCGGAGGATCCAGTTGAGGACGCCTTACAACATGGGAGAGCCATGGAGGCTAAGGTCAGGGAGTGGGCTTTGAAGAAGATGGCCCAGTGTTTCACCAACTGGAAGAAAAGATTGCACCTTGACTATGTCGTGAAAAAGAAGACTCCCGATTTCAAGAATATTCAGTTTGAGAAGACAAAACCATTCTGGGCTGAGTTTGTGGAATACAAAAAATCAGAAAAAGCTAAGAAAATGTCTGAAATGAATAAGCTGAATGCTGCTAACAAGAAGTATCACCATACTATGGGGCAAGGTGGCTACAGGGCTGGCGTTCCTAAGTGGGAGAAACTTGAGAATGAACTGCGTGCTAAAAAGATCACCTCAGAGATAGACGATTGGGTAGAACGTGCAAGGAATTGGTTTTACGGGCATAGGGGCATGTTGGACTCGGAAGGGAGGTGTATATATAACATACGACATAAAGAACACCCCTTGCCAATCGAGAGGATGAGAAAAGCAGTAAAGGCTGTTAAAGATGGGGACTTCATTCCTGATAGAGAAAATGATGAGCTCACACTCGCCCTTGGAAATAAGGAACATGATGGACGAACACGAGGCACAAGAGGCTCCCAACCATGGAGGACTAGGTTTCCCGAAGAGAGGAAGAAATATCCTGATAGAAGCCGTCAGAGGAGAAAGGACAGGGTGGAAGTTGAAGAAAATAGTCAGAAAGAGCGAATGCGTTTAATTGAAGAACGATTAAAGCAACAACAAGATGAAATTAACGCACTTAAAGAGCAAAGTACTACCGGCCCATCTCAGCAGCACACTGCATTCGATGCTACCGGCCTATCGAATAATCGAAAAAGCAGTGTGGCTTCCACCGAGGTCCCGGGTGATGACAATGGCGATGACGATGGTGCACCGACGATGGCTCCTGTTGGCTACCCAGTGGATGATATCACAGAGATGACACACTGCGAGCTACATGTCAAAGTTGTGAACATATCAATGAAGGTGGCGGTCGGCTATGCCTTACCAATTGGACCCACACCAACTTACCACTATCGTCTGGTTCCAGAGGGCTACGCTATTGTCGGGGTGGATGAAATCATGCCCACCTTTGAAGTTTTGGATCTTCACTACCCTGCAGGTGAAGGGGATGTGACTGTACTGGGAGACGCAAAAAATGTCACCATTCTATGGCCGAAGGAATGTATCGTGCTTCGAAATCACACGCCAAGGCCATCTTCGCCGCCGCCTCACCCGTCTCCAGCGAGTTCGTCGCCGCCGCGGCAGCCGTCTTCGTCGCCTCACCCGGCTCCGTCGCCTCACCAATCTCCAGCGCAGCCATCGCCGCGGGAGCCATCGCCGGCGCCTCAGGATAAAAAGTGTAAGCGTACCGCTATTGTGCGTCGTGGTAAGCGATCGCCGAAACGTAAACAAGAGCCTCTTCCAAAAGTACCAAAGGTTCCTCCCAAGAGAGCTTATGACTGTACTGAAGAGGAGACTGCGGCGATCGTTGATGCGGAAACGACAGCATTTTTCGCTAAGCTGAGGCGGCCGAAAGAGCCAGAGTTCCCCAGCACCAAAGAAGAAAAAGCCAAAGTGTTGAAAATGCTAAATACTCTTCATCAACCCAAGCCAAAGCTGTCATCAGACTATGAGCGTTCTATTCTCAAGTCACATGCGGCACAAAAAGCCTCGAAGAGCAGTACTGATGCAAGTGAGAAATCTGTTGCCCAGCTCGGAGAACAAGCAAAACAGACTTGCGCCCCTCTCAAGGTGATTTCCCAAACCAATGTGGGGTCGAGCAAATATGGGGCCGAAGAGCAGTATGATCCAGAGGTAGTTGCACAATACGGAGAAGCTGCCGCTGCTCAAGGTATGAGTATTGCCCAGTACTTATCCCAGTTAGAGTTCTTCCCCATGAGTGAAGTAGCATACAAATACCAGTACGGCAAACCTCTCGTCAAACCTGAGGAGGTAAACAATCTTTCAACAAAAATGCGAAGATTGCATAACTGGTACATGCATGCCACAAAGGCTGGGGCTAACTGGATAGTGCTGAAGGTTACAAAAAAGCATTATGAGAAAGATATGGATGACATGATATCCATTGAATTTGATGAACTATTTCAATTATTCAATCAAGACGCCTTGGACAAATCATCATCAGTGCCTATTGTCTGTAAGTACTAATTCTGTAATTAATTTAGTCTCCAGCTATCTCACCTTGTTTATTGCATGTATATAATCATACTGTAATATGCAGAATGAAGATTCTCGAATGCAACAGAGGACAAATCTATGACATTGGCTTCATTGACCCATATTGGGTTCATCAAGCTAATCTCAAAACAAACCCCCAGGATACGGAGGATAATATAGTACACGCGTTAAGGTTTCAAGAAACCAAAAGGGAAATACTATTTCCTTACAACTTCGAGTGAGTATTATTGTCTTGTATACACTTTCTATTTCGCTTACTCGATGTTAAGTATATAATTGATTAGTTATGCATTCGCAGCTACCACTATATTCTGTTAATCATTCAACTTGACAAAGGGCGTGTACTAGTCATGGACTCGAAACATAAACCCCTTGAGACGTGGAAGGACATGCAGATACTTCTCCAGCGGTAATTCTAATCATTACGACACTATATCGGCAACGTTCGTGAATTTTATGATATAAAGTACTTAATAACTTATTTTATTCGTTTTCTACGCCGGGCAGCGCTTGGAAACGGTTCACCAACAAGGCTAGGGGTGTTTGGAAAGAGGAGCTTACATTTCAACCACTAAATGTAAGCACCACTAGCTATATCCGCGCATCTCTTTGATTCTAGTTTTGATACAGTTATTATCATGTTTGATTATTATTTTGATTGAACTCTGTTCTCGTAAAGTGCCTGACGCAGGGACCAGGTAACAATCTATGTGGATACTATGTTTGCGAGTTCATCCGGCAGACGTGCGATGAGAAGGACAGAAATTTAGAGCAACTCCACGTACATAAACAATTTCTATAGTTTTTAATTACAATCAAATTGTGTTTAGTTTCATTCATATAGGTTGACTCCTTTTTTAAATCAGATCGAACGTCTACGGGACAGTCTTCTGCCAAAGGATCGCGTACGAGCAATTCAGGAGGAATTGGCGGGATTCTTGGATGCAGAAGTCCTAGACCCAAAAGGGGAATACTATTCGGCTGTGTATAGACAATAGGGATTGTAAAAATAGCAACTTTGAAGGAATTGGCCGGTAGCATCGAATAACAACTTTTGTATGTAGTGCATGAACTCGATCCGTGTATTGAATGTAATATTGTCATGATGATTTTGTGTAATATAAGGTTCCTTTATTGATAAGTGCAAATCACTAAATAAACAATAAAACAACCTAAATGAATTCTCTGCCGCGGCACAAAAAGTGGCAAAAATGCTGCCGCGGCAACAAAATGTGCCAAAATGAATTCTCTGCCACGGCAGAGAAATGGGCCAAATCTCTGTCGCGGCAGAAGGTTATTAGTCCCTGCTCCACCCACCTCGTCCCTCTGCCGCTGCCACGTGTGCTACCCATTTGTCCCGGTTGGTGGGGCAACCGGGACTAAAGGTTAGGGCTTTAGTCCCGATTGCCCCGTCCCGGTTGGGCAACCGGGACTAAAGCCCCTTACCAACCGGGACCAATATGGCTGTTTCCACCAGTGCTAGACACTATTTAGTATATAGATTCATCTAAAATTTGAAAAATCTAAGACATCTATTCTTGGACGGAGGGAGTAGTATTTGTTTCATAAATCATGGTCATATGGCTTGGCACTCGAAAAGTAGTTTTCGATCGGGTGTATTTCACAACATCCTTTCAGTAGTATGTCATGCAAGGATGGAATTAGGGAACTAGTCGATTTCTTTCTCTGTCTGGCAGTATTCGATTTCTTTCTCCGTCAAAAACTAGTCGATTTCTTTCTGCGACATCCTTTTCTATTATGCGTGTATGAGTTTATTTAATTGGAGGACAATCTTCTCCCATTGTTCTGCTAAGCTTGATAGTTGAGCTGAGTGATTTTTAGCTATATATTCCGTGAACTAGATCAGGAAACGATGTTTTAAATACACTTTGCTTGGCAGATGTGAGTGCACCACAGGTACATCATATCACACGGTAAAAACAAAGATAATCTAACACGAGAAAACATACACACGGTTAATGTCTTGCCTAGAGATCTTGACATTTTATTATTGCACATGCTAGTTGTAATATGTATATACGTTATATATATTAATATATTACCCTTATTCTAGGGCAGATATTTAAAAGTCGCGACACATCGGTAAACTTGTTGTGCAACTCAAGCCTAATCCTCACATTGTGTATGTATTAGGCCTTGTTTGGTAATAGTGTTTTAGTGGGGATTAGAGGAGATAATTCCCAAAGGGATTGGGTGAATCCCTCACCTACACCCAAACCCCTCTAATCCCCATAAAACCCTAGTCTCCACCAATCCACTAGGTAGGGATAGTGTATTGAATAGTGAAAAAATACACTAAAATTTGAGGAAAAGTTGGGATTAGTGGGAATTGAATCAGGACAATACTCTAAAACCAAACATATTATTTGAAGTAAGTGGAGATTTGGGGTTAGGTGGGGATTATCCTCTCTAATCCCTACAAATACTCTAATACCAAATTAGGACTTAGCGGTCTTCATCTCCCCTTGCTTTCGATACTTACTACCTGAATGGATCGTCGTCATTTTCTGCTATGTCCATCGCTAATATTTCCACACAAAACATGTTTTAGGTGCACTACAGGAATTGAGCGAAGCGCCGACGACCAAAAGCCAGGGCCATCGGCGTAGGCCACAAGTTGGGCGCCCCACGAAGCTAGCCGTCGGCGTAAAATTTCCCTCGGTGTAGGATAGCCCACCCCGACGGCTGCCCTCGGCGTAGCCTACGGCGACGGCTACCCTCGGCATTTCCCTCTTACCTCATTAATCTTTGAAAAATCATAACTAAATCATTCTAATTTAGAAAAATACAAATAATATATCAAAATTTGAAGAAAAATAAGATCTATCTATCTACACTCAAATATTAGATATTTATGTTGAATAATAATCTTCATGCTCGTTATTTTGAATATAGTTTAAAACGGGCATAAAAATTCAAAAACGATCGAAACAATGTAAAACCTTCGCGTGGTGTCATATTATGTAACATAATTGGAAGAAAAAATATCAAACTTGGTATATTGATTATGTCTCAAAAAACCTTCACAAAATGACCTATCTCATACCAGGTTTCCTGACTTTCGAGTCAAATGACCAATGTTATGGCTAGAATTAATGAATAGTTTGTGATAATGTGCCCATATTGTGCATGCATGTGCTTCATGGGATGGAAAACAATGTTGCATGAGGAAGTTTTCCTTTTTATCGCAGCAAAAAGCAATTTTCCATTTTCCGAGCGCAAAAAACAAGGGGTTTTGTGAAGCAACCACCAAATGGCTAATTCATAATGCTACCACCTCATTTTTCAAAAATACTAGACCACCTTATATGGACAATGTTCCAAGAGGGGAATCTCAAACCTTTCTGTCCACCCCTGATGAAAAAGACAAATTCCTGCCAAATCGATAGAAAGTGGGTCAGATATGAACTGCAGGTACATGATCTGATGCTCATGATTTTTTACAAAAATCAATTTTAGGTTCACAATATGCTATTTCATCAGAGATCTAATGCAAGTTTAGCGAGGCTCGGCTCCGAGCTAAGAATCTTCATGCCCGCCGTTCGACAAAGTTTGACGATAGTTTAAAACGGGTATAAGAAATTCAAATACGATTAAAACAATGTGAAACCTTCTCGTGGTATCATATTATGTGACATAGTTGGTAGTAAAAATATCAAACTTGGTATATTCATTATGTCTCAAAAAAAACCTTCATAAAATGGCCTATCTCATTTGAGGTTTTTTGGCTTTTAGGTCAAATGACCAATGTTATGGCTAGAATCAAGACATAGTTTGTGATAATGTGCCTATATTGTGCATGCATATGCATCATGTAATGACGAACAATGTTTCAGGAGGAAGTTTTCCTTTTCGTTGCACCAAAATACCATTTTCCATTTTCCGAGCGCAAAAAAGAGGGATGAGGGTTGTGAAACAACCACCAAATGGCTAATTCAAAATTCTATCAAACCATTTTTCAGAAATAATAGACCATCTTATTTGGACAATGTCCCAATAGGGGGATATAAAACCTTTCCGTCCACCCCTGGTGAAAAGGACAAATTCCCGCCGAATCGATAGGAAGTGGATTAGATATGAACTGCATGTACATGATTTGATGCTCATGATTTTTTATAAAAATTATTTTTAGGTTCACAATATGTTATTTCATCGGAGATCCAATGCAAGTTTAGCGAGGATCAGCCCCGAGCTAAGAATCTTCATGTTCGTCGTTCGACAAAGTTTGACGATAGTTTAAAATGGGCATAAGAAATTCAAAAACGATCGAAATAATATGAAACCTTCACGTGGTGTCATATTATGTGACATAGTTGGAAGAAAAAAATATCAAACTTGATATATTTATTATGTCTCAAAAAATCTTCACAAAATGACCTATCTCATTCGAGGTTTCATGGTTTTCGGGTCAAATGACCAATGTTATGGCTAAAAATCACGATATAGTTTATGATAAGTTGATATAGATATAATATTTGGATTTCTCTCATTTTTCTGATCAATTTAGACACCTTATTTATCAAATTCCAATTTACGGATGTAAAGATATTAATTATTCCATATTAAATAGAAAAATACAAAAAAGTATTTGAATTCAATAATGTTTTTACTTATTCATTGTTGTTTACTTAAATAATTGTTTGTAATTTCAAAAAATAAAAACATGTGACATAATGGTATAAGAGTTAATAGGATTGATATCATATTATTGATAACTAGGTACACATTGCATCATGGAAACTAATTCGGAAGGAACGGAAAAATTAAGCGTGTGGAAGGTGGAATAGTGTGAGGATGGATGACCAACCGGAAGGTTTGATCAAGACTGCAATTTGATCAAATATTAACTATAATTAGTGTTAAAATGTTTCATGTGAGAGTGATTTAAAAAATTTGAGAAAAAAATCCAAAAAAAAGAAAAAATAGATTTTTTTTTGAATTTTTTACAACCTGCCATCAGGCTACGCCAACGGGGCTATCCCCGTCAGCGTAGGCTACGCTGAATTTTTTTTGAATTTTTTTTACTCCTATACCGACGGACGAGTGCCTCTGCCGAGGAAGGTCTTTGTCGAGAATGCTATGCCGACGGCTGTCCTCAGTGTAGCCTACGCTGACAGGGATCGGGGCTACGCCAACGGCTTTTGACCCTTGGGCTAGCGTGGCATTCCTGTAGTGGTGTAGGTACTCGAGTCAAGTGACGAGAAGACTAGCTCGTCGATTTCAACATGTTATACTACTGCCTAGTATTTCAGTATTTGGCGTATTGCTCTGGATCTGACGAGGAAGATAATGGCCCAAAGGGAACAACGCTTAAGGCTGACAATTTTTCTGACTACTTAACTTAAGTACTCATCTTTTATCTGGGACGATAAGAGTATGCATGGTACGCATTGGAAATCTATGCAAAAAAAAATGGTACGCATTGGAAATGATTGATTTTTTGTCATGTAAATGAGAATAGGCTATAATGGAAAAGTGATTACTGAAAATATGCTAGTCACAGAATAAGAGATGTGACGTTCAATCCATGGTCGTCTAGCCCAGCAAAACATTGTATATTCCTTATGAAATAATCCGAGGTATATCATAATCCATGACACTATCCCAAATTGTTATGAAATATATTCTCATAACTATATATAAGACCGTTATTAATTATTAGATCTACAAATAGGTGGATGTATCCAACCGACAATACGGCCGGTCGTGCATTTCATCCTCTACGTACGATTGCTAATCGTGTTTATCCGCTCCAGAGACTGATTTCCGAGTGCAGCAGCACGCGAACTGGCTGTATGGGTTTAGGATCTTGTCCAGCTCGCACGATCCAGTCACATCTTTTCCCAAACCTTCCTCGCATTTCTTCTGGCAATCGTCCGGGAAGCAGTTCTGGTGGGGCGCGAAACATCCAACTGCATGCAAATCACGTATATGTTCATGATATACATATATATATGTTACTCTGATTACTTATTTTCTTCATGACGATAAATATGATGCCAACAAAAAAAAGTATAGAATGGTGCTAATTAAGAGAGGAATGCGGCGTGGTACGTACCATATCCACCTTGGGAGTAGAGAAGGTTGGCCATGAGCATGAGCGCTGCCAAGCACAAGGCAACCCTGTTCTTCGTGAAGACCGCCATGGGGAGGTACGTAGCTAGAGGGATAGGCGCTCTTCTGATCTCGTGTACGCTCCAATGTTCACTGTTGGCTGTGTTTATATTAGGCAGATGGAGATCTCGAATAGTATCAAATGTTTAATGCTTTGATTCATCGTGCCAAAATTAACGTGATTGTGCGTACGTAGTCCAGGGAATGATGATTAATGGACGGGCAACGGTCAAATATGGGCTATGTATGTCCTCTCTCCGTTTGGATTATAGGTCAAGCATGGTTAACTAGATTGCTAATTTAACCAACAAAGTATAAATAAAATACCATAAAAATTATATCACTAGAAATTTTAGATGCTATATTTTTAATGGTATAATTTTTATGCTATATAAGTCATATTTTAGAGTGAATTCCACTTTTTACCCTCTATTTGTGCATTTGAGACACTAATTACCTCATTTAGTAGAAGTTGTATCAGAATGTCCTATTTAAAAAAAATTTAAGCATGATTTTTTCCCGTTTTAGCATTCAACACGTGTTTTTAGATAAGGCCGACATGTTAGGACGATGTGTGTCGCCACAAAATATGTGAAAATCGGACCATATCATCGTCAATCATATCTACCCTTCTCTGCATCAAATGTTCTATTCTTTGTTGCCATCTCGATAATTTCGAGATTCAATCATCACCTCACACCTTGCCCAATAGATATGCATCAAAAAATGAGGGTTTAAAGTTTCCGAACATGGTAATTTAGATGAATTTTCACTACATAGGGTAATTAGTGTCACAAATGCACAAGTAGAGGGTAAAAAGTGGAATTCACTCTATATTTTATTAGTCAAATTAACGACTTAGATATAAAGTAGGACTTATAATCCCAAACAGAGGGAGTATGCATTAGTTATCTCCTATATGTACAAGTCTTATACACTAGAGTCGACTAGTAGCTGGTTCGATGAGAGCCCAATTTTTTTTTACCCAGCCTTTAGGATGATTGTACTGAACCGTGATTGAAAAAAACAAAACAAAAAAAGCAATCATTTGTTACAAGCATATGATGCTGCAAAGGACGCTGCTCGCGGGTGGTATGCTCGAAAGCCATGAATCTGTTTGGGGATCCGACGCCCATGGTCGACCACACGCTACCTAGCCAAATGTCGGAGGAAATGACCGCGGGCAACAGCGTATGCTTTCACCCTTGCAAAATTTTCTTCATTTCAATATTTGTTCCACTAGTTGCATGAAAATTTTCTTCTTCATTTGCATAATACCGTGGGTATATTGATGATGAAATGATGCAAGATATTATCAATAGTGGTGGATATGATGGTGGCCAAGATGATGTACTTGGTGTCGTCCTAGACGGTGGACTTCATGTCAGCCTGGATGGAAAGGAAGAGTTGATGTAGAACAAGATGGTTTCGAACATCATCTATCACAACAACATTCAAAAACATCGCAATGCATAGAGAGGGACTGTAATATGAAGAATTTTTTTTGGTGTGATGTCTTGTTATCAATTTCCCAAGACCGCTTTCAAGGTGCCGAGTAAAAGGGAAAGACATTTTGGAAGCCCGTGACCAATTATTTCCATCATTACAAGATCCTTCCTCCCTACAAGATTACAAGCAATCGCAACAAAAATTCGTTGACTCATAGGTGAGCACATATCCAACAAGAGTATAGCAAGTTCACCGTCGCCTATGATGGACTCATGATGCACCCTTAAAGTGGAGTTGGGGTGGCCGTCCTAGTGCCACAAGTTTTGGCGGCTTTCAAGTCCCAAGTCGAAGGAAGGAGCTTCCACTTAGTCCATTCTTAACTCAAGCTTCGCCAAGTTCCAAAGTGGATTAAACTAATTGCCCAAATCAAAGCCAAGCCAAGAAATCCAAGAAGAGAAGCAATGATGGAGTCACAATCGATCTTGAAAGCAATGAACGAAATGGGGGTTTCGGTAAGTGCTCGGATCGTCCTTGGGGCAAGAAACTATCAAAGGAAGATTTGAAGCATGAGACATCTACTATCTCTTTGCAAACAATCATTGAAAGCGATTATCTCAGACAGGCAGTGTTCAAGTGGAAAAAGAGGAGAGTTTCAAGAGCTCAAAAAGGATGAGTGCATCAAGAGCTTCATTTATACACTTCAAGAGAAGTATTGTCAAGATGTCGCCGCCGAGGCCGAGAAGCTTCGCATCGAGAAGGAGAAGTTCCTTGCAGAGTCCAAGGCCACAGCCGAGAAGCTTCGTAGTGAGGCTGATATTGTCCATGCCGCCAAGATGGATGACGCATCAAGGGAAAGAGAAGTCGATCTCAAGGTCTTCATGGAGGAGACCAGTGTGATTTTTTTCGACAAAGAGCATATATTAATATCATGAAGATACCAATTACACATAACCTCTATAACAATGCATTTCCCTAGCGGCTTTATGGATGCACGCAACCCAAAGGAGCAGAAGAATTACAATAAAAAAGTCCCGGTATATTGATCTATTCCTTGTAGCAGCAGTACTAACACCACCAAGACAGTACTAGCAATCCAGCTCCTCCAAAAGCGACGCCTCCAAGAAGGGAACAGTGAAAAAACATCGTCGTCGCTCAATTATAGATCTTGGTTTTCGCCTTGGAGGAAGTCCTCGCTCACAAAACAATGCCTTCAACAAGGTCATTGCCAGGCACAACCAATTAAAGCTAGACCTTGGATTTTCACCGTGAAAGGTAAGACTTTGAACTTCTCCTATGTTGTCGCCCCACTTACGATATCGCTGATCCAAGTCACGAATCACCAAGCCAATTCCTCATCGCCACAAAGATTTGAATAACCATTACTAGTCCTTGTATATCGGTTTCATGATATTCTCCGCCAGCTAACTTCACCATGGAACGAGAAAGCGTGCCCCATGATGGTAACATCCAGTAGATCTTCACAGTGCTCTCTATGAAATCAAACGGTCATAGAAAAACATGGATGCACACGAATGAATCCCACCCGATCCAGCAATCTCCAAGCATGAATCGCCTAGTGGAGTTCGCTGGTGGAGCCTTCTGGAACACGACACACCAGCCAGATTGATGGGGACAGGCATCTGGCAGATCATCATCTTGGCGCGAGTTGGAACCCTAGGACCTCCACCTTTATTCAAGCCGACTTAGTAGCCCCCCTCCACCCTCCGACACCCTGTTGGATCTGTCGCTCTGAACCTCACCAGCCAGGCCAGCATCAAGGAAAAAGACGGTAGAATAGGGGCGATCTTCAGCCGGATTAGGCCGAATCGCACAGTGAGGATGATCACTCGTCGTCAGTCAATGCACTGTCGTGGAAGACCTCCGCCACCACCTATGTTCCACATGCGTCACCCCGGTGACGGCCCGCCTCGTGCGTAGGAGACCGTTGGAGCTCACCTGCCCTCACCCCCATCGACGAAGGCGGCTGCAGAGGCCGGGTGGTAGATCAAGCAGCGGCTCACTAGGATGGGAGAGGAGCCTCCAGAGCCACCCCACACTAGGCGACCCGGGATGGAGAGGAAGGAACGGGAGGGGAAGGCGAACGATGGTGGGCTAGTGGCGGTAGCGCTGCGTCTGTGACATTTTGGAGACAAGTGTGATGACCAAAGATCTTTCCCTCTTGGATGACGAGATGAGGGTGTGGTATGTGTGGAGAGAGAGAGAGAGAGAGAGAGTAGGGACATGTGATCTTTCTCTTGTTGTTGTCATTTTGAACTTGATTTAGTACTATTTGACCCCTTGGCGGGTAAACCTAATTCCTATGTGATGATTTGAACACTTTGGATGTAATGTTATTTCGGTTTTTCATCATATTGCTTGAAAAACATTTAAAATATGTGAAAATGGGCCAAATCTGGGGAAGGACAAGATTTGGGGCTAATGCCAGGGATGGACAATGGGTGAACAGTGGTCCTCCTCCCACCAAATCGGACAAAACGGACTAAAAGAGGACCGAATTTGGGAGCCTCCCTTGAAGATGCTCTAACCAAAGTAAAAAAGTACACTAGTCTAATACTAAATATTCTAATATTTTTGGATTTATGTCATTGTTAGTTAGTGTGAAAGTCGCAAGTGTGTTGCAACTAAGAATTTTTAAGTGTAAGTGGGTTGCAACTGTTATGTAGTTGCAAATGGGTTGCAACTAAGTTTTTACATAATTGCAAGTTGATTGCAAATGAGAAAAATATTTTCAACTATTGAATTTAGTACATGGATGTTACGAGTGAGTTGCAACTGAGATTTCCCAGTAATACTTGCAATGTTATTCGTGTTGGTTTGAATTTACAAGGTATTGCAACTGAACTATGATGACGTTATCTAACCGTCAATTAAGCTAAGGAAAATGGTACATATCCCCCGGGATCGAACAAAACGATCCCCCAAGTCGCCTTCTGGCTTGCGTGGAGTACGTGTACTGCACGTTTCTTCCCCAAACTAACAGGCCCACACCGTATGTCTCCTCAAACTACCTCTCCTCCTGGAAACAAGCACCTGCCACCGTGCACGCTCGCAGGAGATGGAGCCGCCGCCGCGCACTGGACCAGGCTCGCCGGAGACGGAGTCGCCGCCGCCACCGGACCAGCAACCGCCGCCGAACTAGATCCCCGCCCGTGCCCATGCCCATGCCCGTGCCGGGGAAGGCACCCGCCGCCGCCGGGCCAGGCCGCCGGAGCCCGGCCTCCGCCGCCACACGCACTCGAACCTGCCGCTGGAGCCAGGCCACCGCCCCCACGTGCCCTCGAACTTGCCGCCGGATGCCCTCGAACCTAGCCAGATCCTGTCGAAGGCGTCCGACTACAAGGAGACCACGACGGTGGCGCTCCCCGTTGTCGCCGGAGATGGACTTTATTGTGGGTGGAGCAGCTATGGCCCAGTGATGCTAATGCTACATACGGTGTTTGGTATTGCTACCACGGTTTAGAGCGTCTGCTACTCTAGTTGATCGGCGTCGCTACTTTCGTGTCTGTCTTTGCTATGACGTTTTGCTGTCTTAGCACATTATTTTTTGCGTGTATTCATATATTTTTTGCTACTTTTGCATAATGTTTTTGCTACAACCAATTTCTATGGTTTTGCTACGAGGTCTCCGGCGATGTCTCCGGCAATGTCTTCTTTTGCTACATTAGAAAAAAAAACTTGCTACAACCGTTTTGTGGTATTGCTACAATAGCGTAAAGTTTTTGCTATAATGTCTCGGACGAGATTTTTCCCGGCAAGGCTCCGGTGATATTTTTCCGGCGAAGTCGTTTTCCTACATTAGTACTTTTTTTTTGCTACAAAGTCTCCGGCGAGGTCTCCGGTGGGGGTTTTCTTTTCTGTTATATTTTCGTGCGAACCGTTTTATGCTACCGTGTAGTAAAAGCGAGTTATTTTGTAGCAAAATTAGGTGTTTTGTAGCAAAAGCGGATTTAAACCAGAAATAAAAGGACACGTGGTTGGCTGGGAACATGGGGATGAAAACTACCGATCCCCGCTGAAAATTAACTGCACACTTTTTTGTGGTATTTTTCCTTTTTTTTTCCATACTATGCTTTTCCCAGCCTGCATCAGTGAACCAGGCTATTCTTCCCAGCCTGCAGCAGCCAATCTATAAGCCCAAGACAGGTACCTAGCCCAGCTACAAATTGCACACACATGCGTAGCAGATTCAGATCGATTGAGATTTGAGATCTAGTCACGCCCATATGCATGCAGTATGGACAAATGTTCACTAAACTGAAAAAACTGTATGGACATATCAGAACTTGCATTATTATACCAACTGCTGAGAAACTATCAAACTTCCCTGATTAATTCGTGCCTACAACTAGAAGGAAGCAATGAATAAGATGTCCTAATAATAATACGCTGCCAAAATCGCATACTTCAACATCAAGAGGCCTCTGGCAGCTTCATTTTCCTTTTTATTAGTGGCATAATCTTTCCACAATCGCGGAGGTCCCTCGGCGGCCTTGCAACAGCCGTAGTCCCCCTGCAGACCACCGGTGCAAGCCTCGTCCATCACAGAACGCGTATGGTCTTCTCTCTGTGCACGACCGCTCTTTGGAGGCCGCCTCTTGTCATCCCGAACGCCGGCGGCGGTTGCAGGCTGCCGGGCGCGCTTACGTCTATTATAGGTGCACCAGGAGCTAGCGCCGCCGCCCTTGATCGTGAACGAGAAGAGGCAGCGCTCGCCGTCATGGCGCCTGCACGCGTATAGGACGAGGCAGTCGCCGGTGCACATGCCGCTGGCCTGCACGAACCGCTTCCACCCGGGCCCAAAGACCCGGTACGCCTTGTTGGAGTTGAGGTAGCGAAGGCTCAGCACCTTCTCCCGACCCTCCGCGTCGAGCAAGGTGACGGACACCGTGTGCTCGGCGTTCCGGCCGTTGGCGTCGAGCTCCTCCAGCTCCGGGAAGAGCCTCGGGATCGGCCCGCCACGCACCATGTCCTTGGAGAGCAGCAGCCGGTTCTGCCCCTTTTTGACGTCGGACTCCTCCAGCACCTTGCACAGCGCCCATTCGGCGTCGGACACGCCCATGCCGACCATCTGCTCCCGGTGGAGCGCTTCCTGCGCAGGATCGATGCGCCGGCAGAAGCCCATGGCAACGCCGCCGCCTTGCATTCGACGTACGCTGGAGATGCGTAAATAATTTAGAATGCCACCGAGGCGGTTCAGTTAGGCTCCAATATATAGGTTGTTGGGATTGTAATTTAAACGCCATCGTGATCATTTTAGCTAATTGACAACAGGCTTGGATTTTTGCTTCCGTTGCACGGTTGTTTCCCGATCGCAGGACCAGTTCGGTTTCCGTAAGTTAGTTTATCTATAGGAAGAGGATCGTGGCCCCTTCTGACAGAAAAAAAGGAAGAGGGTCATGGACGTTGAGGTGGGCAGCCTTTTTGTTGTAGGGTTTATTACAATCGTGGCCTCAATTTATTGTGAAATTGGTACCGTGTCACTACGAATCATCCAATTGGAGATATGCCATCAGCGGACGCAGACTCGTTATGTTCTTGCCCCTGGTTCCGTGTGAAGCCGGCCGCCATTTGCCCTGTCTAACGAACCTCATTCCTTCACTGATAACGAACCTCCTCTTTGACCGTGAAATGGGATGCTCGTACCACTCCTCGTCGCTCGGCGCTCCTCACTACTTGAGCTGGAATGTCTTTTTGACGCTCACATTGATGATGGAGCAAAGACAGGGGCTATCTACTCCTTGATCCACATGGTGGTTCATGAAGAAGCTCTCATTGACAGCGAGAGAGAGCACCGAGTGGTGAAAACCGTGGGGTGGATACTCTAAGGGTGTGTTTGGTAGCTCGGGGCAACCCAGATATTCTCTCCTCATACAGTGTTTTCTCGTTTGGTAGGTCGGCTCGTCTCCATCCGGCAGTGCCCGTCTGATGCGAAAATGGTCCCTCAGCCCTGTCCGGTCGCGAAGCTCAAATCGAGCTTCACAACTCGGCAGTGCTGAGTCCATCCCACGCGTGTGACTTGTCCGATCCAGCCCGACAGGGGTTCGAGGCCCGCACCCGCATTCCCCCCGGTTCTCAGCGACGCATCATCCCCAACGAATGCCACCGCCCCCCGTCCCCATCGAACACCACCGCCCTTGTCCCCGCCGAACGCCACCATCACCGTCCCCGTCGAGCTCTCCATCCTCCTCGCCTATCTCCACCATCCCCGTCGACCTGGGAACACATCTCCATGCCTCGTCCGTCTGCAGAGGCATGGCGGCAGCGTGCGGCGCAGCAGCAGCCTCGCGTGGCAGCAGAGTCGCATGGCTGCAGCGGGCGGAAAAACAGCGGCTGAAGCAGAGGAAACAACGGCGCATGGCGGCGGGCGTAGCAGCAACAGCGAGCGGCGCGTGGAGCAGTAGCAGTGGCGCATGGCGGCGGCGGGCGGAGCAGCAGCGGCGGCGGCGCATGGCGACACGCGGCGGAGGCTCTCTCGCTGGCGGGTGACACATGGCTGCGGCGGCGCCAGAGCCCAACCACTAGGGACTTGATTGCTTTTTGGTTTTGTAATCAGGGACCGATTACTTTTTATCTTTTTATCTAGGGACATGATTGCTATTTAATAATAGCTAGCCTAGCTCATGTCATACGGTCACACCAAACACAATCCCAACTGAGCACAGCTCAACTAACACGACCTGCCAAACACCACATCATAAAAGCATTTGTACGTAGTCCACGTAGCTAGACCAAGCATGTCTGAAGTGAGATTGCCCACCCGGTCTACCAAACACACCCTAAAGATGTTATCAAGACCTAATCCATAAAAGGGGTGTAGTGAATGACCAGGGCAAGTGTAGTTATATATAAGCGAACGGAAATGTTTCGTCCTCTGCCTGAGCCCTATGAAGATTCGAATTTCCAAGATGGTTGCAACTACGGTCGGATGTCTGTGGCATCTTATGTGCAACTTCCCTCCTCTCTCATCGACGGGATCGAAGGACATACATCAGTGAACGGATGCAAGGCGGCAGGGTCCTCAACCTGCTGCCATGTCTTCTCCAACGACGTGGGCGTCTACGAAGTCATCCGCCATTGACAGGTTGCTTGTAGTGACATTTTCTACGAAAAGTAGTGCGCTCCGGGTAGAAACGCATGATGTCACCTCCGGCTGGATCAAACAATGTCGACACATGGGTGTGTCAATTTCCTGTTGAAAGTGTTAGCTCTTAAGGTCTTTCGGGACGGATATGCCAAGTTTGATATTTGACCGTACACGCCAACATCAACGCACATGCATGATGATCCCTTCTTGAAAGCTTCTACTAGGAGTTGTGTATCTTTTTTGTTCGGTACGTCATAGGATTCGTAGTATGATTGTGAAGACACTATCGCATGAAAATATTGTTTTAGATTTATTTTATTGCTTATTATTTGGCATGGATTGGATTTTCCTTGACATTATTAAATACTCAGTAATATGTGGTAGTTTGCAACAATCATCGCAGTGATGATCATGGGTCATTCTCGTTTAAGAAATAAAGAAGATGTTCATGCGAGTACTGAGTGATATTTGTTGGATCAATCGATACAGTAACGAGGCTTAACATATAATGCCTTGATATTCTTGTTTAAAAAAAGACATACGCGCTCTCGCTCTCCCCGAGGGCGACGGCGCGCCCTCCCCTCCGCCTCGGCCGGACCTCCCCTCCCCCTCTTGCCCCGTCGCCGCCGCCGGCAGGAGCCGTCGGGCGAAGCCCGGGCGGCGCCGGCTCTCCTCTCCCCGCGCCATGGGAGCCCGTCGGGGCGAGCTTCTCAGCGGCGGTGTTGCTCCTCGGGAACTGGCGGTTCAGCCTTGCTCCGGGTGGCGGTGGGCGGCGGCGCCGTCTAGCACGGCGAGGCGCGGTGCGAGCTTCCTCTGGCGTTGGTCTTCACCCGGCCCAGATCTGGTCCCTCGGGCCCGATCTGGGCTATGGCGGGCCAGCGCGTCGCAACGGCGTTGCGTTCCTGGTGGCGGCAGTAGTGACTCGGATCCGGTTGGGGATGGCGGCACCATGGTTGGCCCATTGCAGCAAGGCGGCGGGGATTTACGGGCTACTCGGGGCCCGGCCGGGCCCACGCAGGCCTGGTGTGACCCTGCTGCTTTGTCCGGACGATGACCACCCTTGGTGGTAGAGGTGGGTTCCTCCCGCCGGTTGTAGTCCTGCAGTCCCCGGCTCGAACTTGGTCTATTGCATTTGTCCCGTGGACTGCTTGCTTGTGTCTTCGATGAGACAGTGGCGATGGTGATGGCGCTATCGTGGTGGCGCACGCTAGTGGGTGGCGCGATTGGTGGTGGTGCTTCGAAGTGTCCGGAGTTTTGTTGTGGGTGGGGTTAGGGAGAAATCCTTGTCGGCCTGTCCGACTTCGTCGCGGTGCCGTCTTCGGGTGGCGCCTTGCCTCCTTGGAGGGCGTCGCGGATAGGCCTACTCAACTCTACTCTGAGTGCCGGGGGAAACCCTAGGTCCAGGGCACTGGGCCGGACAGCAGCGTCGTCGCCACGGCGCTTTCCTTCCTGAAGGTGCTGTTTTGGCACTGGGCGATTTGGGGTGCCAGGTGCGGGGCGGGACATATTCAGAGGGCGCAGCGGTGGCTTGTCACCCTTGTCTCGTCGATTCGCCGTCTTTTTAATTTCTTTTCTTCTAGGCATGTGTTAGCTGTTGTCCCAGCATTTTTAGTTGTTTGATCTCTTGTATCCTTTGGGCGTTGTGCTGTCTGGCCCAGCAGCGGTCTCACCTGTGTGCTTTATTTATAAAGCTGGGCGAAAGTCTGTTTCGAGATAAATAAAGGGCACGAACACGGGTGGGCCGAGGGCGTGTCCTCCATCAGTCCGTCCGTGCGTTGGCCAACAGCGGATAGATAGGTCAACTGCATTGGCCAAACACGGCAAATGGGTCGCTCCATTGAGCGCGGTTGACCGAACAAGCCGGACCACGACCCAAATCCCTCTGTGACCTGATCCAAACGGTCAAACGGATAGGAATAGACGTTTAGGCTCGTCTGTTTGGATCGGCCCGGTGCGAGGTGCCTTAATTGTTTTATTTGTCCACGCGTATAACTTTGTTTTGCCTTTTATTTATAAATAAATCAGGACAAAAGACCATTTTAAGATATGTTTAGCTTCGTTTTGAGTATAGCGTGTTCCGCACTCAATATGCAAGATCTTCCTCGCTCACGCTGCTTTTGCTGCCTGGCGCCAGGGGCCAAGTCATACATGGAAGCTGTGAGGGGCCAAGTAGGTAGTTTTCTTTCACGTACGCGCGCATGTGCTGGCCATGCGCGTACGAGTACGTGGGTGTGGTGGAGCAAGGGTCTATAGATCCGATCGGTCCGGTCACACACCGGTCATACCAGGTTGCGATCCATCCGTCGACGCGCACGTGCATGGGGCCGTACGTTTTTGTCCATGTCTGCTAGCTGCACCTTCCTGGGTACTGTACGGTGCACCTAACATGTGATCGCCAGATCCGTACGGTGTCACGTACTGCTACCATGGGCGCACCGCACAGGAATCGTTGAGCTCTACACAAGTTGGGGAAGGACCAGAAAAAATTAAGGTCGGGCGATTAAAAATGGATGGATGCAAACATCAAAGTAGTCTAGAACTCTAGATAGTGTTTATACAATTCTAACATGATCGTTTAGTACAATATAAATAGCAACATATAGTACTTACTCCAGGAGTACTCCAGGAGTACATACAAATAGAACTTAAAGATACCGTTAATTAACGAAGCATTAATGTCGTCCAGGAGTCACGTCTAATGGCAAAGCTCTACCATTTTTTTAAAAATCGCCCATAATACTTTTATAAAGATCGAGCCTTTTCTATATATCCCTCACAAATTATTAGGTCAGTCATCGAACATCTGGCTGTGCAACATTCAATAAATCTATGTAATATTTTTGATTTCACAAATTCACCAAACAACACGAGTATTATAACAAACATGAAAAAGTTCAGAAAAGGGTACCTTCCCCCCTTTGTTAGCCCTTTAACCTTCTTGTCCATTTTCAGTCTTGATCAGTCTCAATTAGTCAAGGGCCGAGACCTCACACAGTTCACCCATGCGCCCACGCCATCACTGTGCGCCAGGGCCAGCCGTCCATGCCCATTGCTCGCTGGAGAAATGCGCCTGCGGTGCCTCCTGGCACCCGACGATTGGATGACCTCACGTGTCCACCAATGGTTCCTCCATTCACATGCCTGGTTCGCCCCGCTCTCTTGGTCATGGTGCCTCTAGCACTCGATCAGTTTTCTCTCTCGCTCGGGTCAGGCGAGAAACAACCAAGGAACGAGGGAGCAGTCATGGGGCACTCGGCCCAAAACCACATAGCCCAACAGGGAAGATTCCGATCTACTTCTCTAAAACAATTCCTCCTGATCGGTACCTACCGACCATACATAGGGAAACGTTCATGTCACGAGCCAAGGTAGGGAGGGTGCCCAACCTCACCCTACCAAGAGCTTCGCCACTCAACTGTCACCAATTGGGGTTGCAAGACGCAACACGTATAGGCCCGTGAAAAATTTAGTTTAAACTAGACTATTTTTTTTAATAATTAGAAATACCCTAAATATGTTTTACTATGAAGCGGAATGGACCGGGTGCCGCTTTGCAAACCTATTACCAATACCTTTCCATACATCGGTACTGAGTACATGCATAAAGTATTAGAGATTCTCCATCGGCACCCCAACCGGTGGCGAGCAAATGTGCCGCCATTTGCTTTTAGGGGCTGTCCAAACTGTCGGTTGTTTGGGGAGGCCGCTCCACACTGACGCTCCCAACGATCACGCCCAACAATCAAATTTCCTTCGGTTCACACATTTCAGCCCTAGTACCACATATTTTAATTAGGAAAATTAAATAAATTCAAGTTTATTGCAAATACAAATATAAAACTAAAATAGTTCATACAATAATTTATCGTAATTTAAAGTTGAAATAGATCAAGCCTAGGCGGGTCTGCTGGCCTGTGTGTTTCCTTTGAACACTCACAAATGCTCCATGAGATCTTTTTGCAGTTGTGCATGCATCTATTCGCCGCGAATTTCTTGATGTATGGCGAGGAAGGCACCAAACTCAGCTCGCAGCTTGCGATCGGCAGTGGCAAGAGAGCCCTGGCGCTCAAATGGTTGATCAGCAGCCATTGGAGCACCATGCTCTCTCGATGATTATATTGTGCGTGATCACATAGGCATTCATCACATGTCACATCTGAGACACTGACCATGTAAGAGTAGGGTACCTGATGATAGCAAAACAAGCTTGGAGCATACCAAATGCTCACTCAACATCCTTCCTGCAAGCCTCTTGGCTCTTTGAAAACCAAGCTCTTGTACTAGTATTACGGTTGGGGATTTTCTTCACGAAGGTTGCCCATCTAGGGTAAATACCACTGGCTAGGTAGTAGTATTTTGTGTATCCCTACCATTGACCACATAGTTCACCGCCTATAAATGGCGTTCGACAAGTCTGCCAAAAACTGGAGATTGCTGCAGCACGTTGATGTTATTGCGAGATCAATCCATGCCAAAGAAATCATACCAAATCCACAAGTCATAATATGGCATAGCCTCTAAAACCATATTGCATTCTTTAGTATGGCCTTTGTACATACCTTTCCAAGCAAACACACAATTTTTCTATTCCCAATACATGTTATCAATGCTCCCAAGCATCCCAGGAAATCCACAAGTTGTTTTTATGCCCATATCCAAATTGTGTCTTGTGCATTTTGGTGCTCTCAGAAAAAATGGTCCAAAAAATCCCACCACATCACAAAAAGAGTTGTACACACACTTAAATGATGTGTACTTGTCCATGTGTAGGTACTCATCTTGTGAATCTAGGGGGCTCCGTATGAAAGACATCTCAAGGCAGCTGTGCATTTCTGAGCAGAGGTGAATTTCGTACCAAGATGTTACTTATTGCAAATGAAATACGGATTAAAATTTTCACACCATACTCAATATCATGAACTGTCTCCTTGTTCATTCTAAACCGCCCCATAAATATAAGAGGCCCATGTGTTGGGTCATCTTGGAAATAATGGATATCCAACATCAGGGCGTCGGACAACCACTACCAGTCTATGTTCCTCTTCTTCTCCTATACTGAATCTCCTCTCCTAGGAGATCGACACCACGCATGTAGATGAAGAAGACCACCGATGATCATGATGTGATCCATTTCACCGTCTTGCCCATTGGCCTCTTATTGCATCGATTATATTATCATGAGTTCATCACTGGTGGAAAAAGGGCCTCCAATCCCGGGCCGCAACGGGCTCTAGTCCCGGTTTTGGGCCCGGGACTGCGAAAACGGGACTAGAGCCCCCCTCCCCCCTCTAGTCCCGGCTCGCAACGGCCCGCGACTGATAACAGCCACGTGGCTGTTTCAGCGCCGCGGGGGGCGGAAACCCTCTACTCCCGGGCTGTAACACCACCCGGGACTAAAAGATTTCCTGCCGCGACAGAGAAACACCACATTTCTCTGTCGCGGCAGAGATTGTGTATTTTCTTTTTTTCGCCATTTTGTTCCTTTTTCGTTTTGTGTTTCACTATAACAAACATATATTTCAGTAGACATATTATACGCTACTACATACACACTACACGTCGATGCATTTATATAAGATCGATCCCTTGCAAGCATACATATAATCAATCATATCAAAAGGAAGAAATGTTTTGAAATTACATGGTCATTGATGAATATATATATATCATATGAGCTACATGGAGATGACTAAGGCAATCGAGTTCCACGTCATCCGCATAATGCTCTCCATATACATCAAGGACTTCTTTCATCATAAATCCTGCCAGCTCCTCTTGAATTGCTCTTATGCGCTGGTCTGGCTCTAGTTTCTCCCGCAAATCATAAATATAATATGAGTCAACTTTCCGCTCACTGGTCAACTCTCGGATGTACTCGCAGACGTAGTATCCACATAAATGAGTTCCCGGTGGCTGCTGTAAACTCTTCGCCATTTTATAAGTTAGCTCCTCTTTGAATGGACCTGATATTTTATGTCTGGACCGTGTCCAACACCTGCTCGGCAAAGAAAATGAACAAAGGAGTTATTAGTTACTTGATATCAGGAAATGAATGAAAGAGGACGATATAATGCGATAATGATTGAAATTACTTATGGAGCATTGCTTTCATGTCGCTCCACTTTTCTTGGTCCCAACTTAATGAGTCATGGACTTCAACTAGGGAGTTGTCAACTTGAATGTTTAGCAAGATCCAGTGGAATCTGCGGACATTTACATAAGCATACATGCATAGCTCATCCAGTAAGCAAAAATAAAATGTGTACAAGATACAAACACTAACTTGAAGTTGTAAGGAAATAGTATTTCCTTAACAAAATTATGTTCGGTTAAGAACCTGGACAGGTCTTCCTCCACGTCTTTGGGGTGATTCTTTAACGTATATTCATTAATGATATATGGGTCAATGAACCCAACATCGTATCTTCTAGCTCTTTTGCATTCAAGCATCTTCATTCTGCGGAATATAATATCATCATACAAAAGGATATATAGTTAGGATAATATATTAAATGCAATGAACGAGCTAAAGCTACAAACTTAATTATAGAAATAAATAACTTACAGACAGTAGCAACCAATGATAGATTTGTCGAGGGCGCGCTGGTTGTATAACTGAAACAGTTCGGTCATTTGAACCTGTATCGAGTATGGTTTGAAGTGATGCTCCTTTCTAACGTCCACCGGAAACCAATCTTTATGATGCTTTTTTCTGCTTGCGACATGTACCATTCATGCAGATTTCGCATATGTGTGGATAGACGCGCGAGCTCCTCATTACTAACTAGAGGCTGCCCTTGGACATACTGCCGTACTATCTGACCCACTGGTGTATCTTCATAGCCTAAATATTGACCAAGAGACATATTTGCTTCGTTAGCAAGTGCGTTGGCCTTCGATACAGTGATTCCCATAAGTGCAGCATTATTACAGGCTCTAGGGTCCATTATTTACATGTACATATCCATTTCAGCTCTGAAGGCCTTGTCGAGGTCTGAAATGACTTTGAGCGGGGCGACCGATTGATTCTTCTGTGCTCCGAGCTGGACAACTTGCTTTCCGCTTTTTGCACTTGTGATTTTTTTCTTCTGTGCTTGCTTAATAATCTCTCGGTCATAGTCTGATTCCAGATTCATCGATATCTGGGATGGTTGCTCAAAAAGTTCAACCGCGGTAGAGGATGCAGTCATTAGGACATGCATGTATCTTCTGAACCTCTAAACCTAGAGGGCAGACAACCTTCTTTGCTTCGTATGTATTGGCGGACAATACATTATCTTTTGGAAGCATATTCTTCATCATTTTCAGCAACTTTTCAAATGAGGATTCAGGTATAGCACACTCAGCCTTCCATCACAGCAATTCCAGTGTGCTGCCCAGCTTTTTCAGACCATTTTCGCAATTTGGGTACAATAACTTTTTGTGATCCTCTAGCATGTGATTGAACTTCTCCCTATCCTTTTTAGTTTCACAATCTCTTCGTGCATCGACAATGGTCTGACCAAGATCATCAGCGGGTTCATCATAATGTGTCTCTTCTTCATCCTCCCCTTCAGCATCCCCTATGGAAGTATCTCCGTACTCAGGGAAACCATGATAGTTGTCATCCTCCTCCTCTTCTTCATTGTCTTCCATTATAACCCCTCTCTCTCCGTGCTTGGTCCAACAATTATAACTGGGCATGAAGCCGGACTTCAACAGGTGGCTGTGAAGGGTTTTTGAGTCAGAGTAATCCTTCTGATTCCTACATCCATTACATGGACATAATACAAAACCATTGTGCTTGTTTGCATCGGCAACACGGATGAATTCATGCACGCCATTAATGAACTCGCCAGAGTGTCGGTCAGTACCGTACATCCATTCCCGGACCATCTGCATTATAGTAAAAGTATATCAAAAACCATTACACAACATGATAAAATTATTACAAGTTATATTGAGAGCTTCTAGAGCATTAATTTTGAATTTTGAAAAATTTACATGCACCAATTTGTGAATTGGAGAAAACAATCAACATGATAAATGTGGAGTTTTTTATTATTGTTCTATCAGTGAAAACCTCATTCCATTCTAAGCTCTGAAACTCTAAAATTACACATTTCAATTTTCAGTAACTATGTGCCTAATCAAAATTTGTTACACATATATATCAAAATCCTTCTAGCTACTTCTAGAGCATGCATACACTTGATCCATATCTCTATACTTCTAGAGCATTATATAGAGCTAAAGTAGCAATAAGAGATGAAAGAATGAAGTTCTAACCTTTTAAAGCTTTGGATTTAGGTGTTGCAAACTAAATCTTGACAAATCTTGAGAAAAAAAATGGCATGAACTCTCTTGCTTTCTTTGAGAAAAATGGCCACCATATGCTTTAGGGCAGCTGGTCAGGGAGTTGTATATATAGTGATGGACAATTAGTCCTGGACCGTGATACGACCCAGGACTAATAGTCCCCGAAAAGAGTTGTTATGCTCTGGTCCGGCCCGGGACTAATGCTTATGTCCATTTCTAGCCGTTGGAGGCCTCACGGACCGGGATTAGTGCTAGCACTAGTCGCGGTTCGTGACGGGCCGGGACAAGCACTAGTCGCGGTTCGTGACGGGCCGGGACTGCTGGGCTTGTTCTGATCGAACCGAAGATGGTTTTTCCAGTAGTGCATTGTCGATATCTATAATCTAGCATGAATCAACAAATGATTCAATCTATCGAACACCCTAAATTTATCGATGAACAAGCTTTAAAGAAACTTTACCTTGAAATTGGCCGAGCACCTACTGTGCACAATGAGCTTGACGCTGGTACACAGCCGACGCAAATGTACTCACAGGGGAGCAGAAATTGACCGTTGGCCATTCCCAAGTGACGCGCTAGGTCGCACTTTCGGCTGTGTCGAGTCGGCGGTGAGAAAGCGGCAACTGCCCAGTTTGGGGGCACTAGGGGCTAGGCGGCGCAATAGACGGGCGATACTCCGCAGATATGGCAAGCAGTGCATCAGAGTTGGGCGGCGGCGGCAATTTGTGGGATGGGAGGAAAGACCGGACGAGGCGGGGATTAATGGGGAGTTTGATTCGATCGCTGGCAAGAGGGCCGGACAGATTAATGAGTTGTCAAATCTAACAGACTAACACGAGCAGTTGGGCCACACCACTGTAGGTCTATTTTGGCCACAAACCCCAAAGCCCGTCGCAGGCTGGGTTAAGGTCGCTGGTGGAGATGCTCTATGAGTTAACTTAAAATAAACCTATATGCATGGTTCGGACTTGCATTTGTTTTATATTCAGATATACTTCCTTCGTTTTAAAATATAAGATGTTTTAAATTTGTAAAGAAAATGTATCTAGACTTGTTCTAGTATATAGATTCACTCTAAACATGAGTGAACCTATATACTAAAAGTAGTCTAGATACATTTGCTTCACAAAGCTAAAACATCTTATATTTTGAAACGGAGGGAGTATATAACACTAAAACAAGTTTAGATACATGCGAATTTAGACAAAGACACTTATTTTAGTAAGAAGGGAGTACATAGTTATTGCCAACCAAACATCTCTTCTTAACAGATCTTCACTCTCCCAGTCCTCCTGTAGCCTGAGTTGTGGATCAACAATGTAAGCCTTTTCTGCCTCTTTCTTTCCAACCAACCCTCGCAGTCTATCCGTGTCATTAACTCTGGTTTATTAGTACATTGTGGCAAACCATGTACGGAGTATCCAGCATCGTTCCCTCAAAAGAGACGTCCATGGATCATGAATGCATACTGTTGTAGCGCGGGCAAGACACCGTCCACTTGCCACAAAAGTATGAAAATTCCCACGAAGCATGCAATGTGTAGCCGACCAGCTAGTCAGCCATTATACCCATTTCGCAGGAGCAGGCTCAGAATATTTGAACAAAAAAAGGAAAAGCAGAAGTATACCAACAAGCAGGCCAGGAGGGAAACATAGGATTAAGTGATATATAAACCACCTATCCCATGAAATGCACTTTATAATTACTCGCTACTTAGTTATCTCTGAGCTACGTAAATATGGTAATCACCGTTTACAAACCTCCACAAAGATATTTGTTCTACTCGGATGCTCTTGAACCATCTTCAATCTATCCAAAAACACTAAAATAGACATATGCATGTATGAACACATCAAGACACGTTTAAGTGTGAGAAATTTAACAGTGGACCTGGAGTACCGCCATATTATGTATTTTAAGAAAATTACATGTATTTTGCAGATTTTGTTTCAAGAAACATATCCCTAGCTATATTAATTAGTATATTGGTCATATAAAGGTATAAACATATTAGTTAGTACAAGTATATTTACACGACACATCAAAAGTGACTATGAATAGTCATTGTATTTAAATATTTTAAAAATATTGCCATGTTTTTTTCTAGGTAGAAAAAACAAATGCTCGGAATTGATAGAATGAGTTGTGACAAAGTAACAAAAAGTTTATGTAAGTATGTGTCTCTCCACCCTGTCAAGCTCGAGATTGACATCTAATAAGGGCAACACACTAGGGATGTATGGAAAAGCAAGTTGCAACTAATTTAAACTGAATCAATCAGTGAAAATACATTTGATTAAAAGTTTAGAGACGCATAGGAGAGGGAGAGAACACCCATAGCCATGGAGCGCTTTCTATAAGGCTCTCGTGCGGTAAGGATGTGAGACCAAATTGGCTTGCAATAGATGGTATCTCACCAATTTACTCGACCGGTGGTGAAACCGCGTGGACTGTTGTTTTATTGACTAATGCATTAGTTAAATAATGTTATTTTTTACCAAAGTTAAATAATGTTCATTGCCTAATTTATTGTTTTATTGATCTCTAATTTTTCACTATAATAGTTGTTGCATTGTATATGTGTGTGTTCAAAGATATAATTGTTGAATCGGGTCCATGTTGGGCAATGTTTAATCTATGATTGCATCAAGTTATTTGATGTAAGTAAAATATGCAAAAGTTTAGTTGACGTGTGTCATGATTTTTGCTCTTGTGAGGATTTTATTAATTGCATTAATATTTTAAAACATTGCTCATAAAACTGAGGAACCTACCAATGTTGCAAGTTCATACTATAAAAGTAAATCATGTGGTTCAATAATACAATACACTTTTCAGCCTATGGGAAACTTCCAAAATCAGGGAGTTTCGTTGAAAACATCTTCAAGAAATGGGTACTTTGATTAAATAGTATATTTAACATTGATAAGTTGGTGTAATACTAGTTAGCATTCCTCTTTCGCCTAAGAAGAAAAGGTTAAAATATTCTTGTCTTACGTTCTCCATCTTAACTTATTGACATGTCATCCTAAATAATATTATGCCGACAGACCTTATAATCTCTACTCCAAGGGTGGAGACTTCTAAAAGAATCAAAAATCATATTTGTGAGTTTAAAAAAATTAACATGTACTGTGTCTAGAATTGTTTTTGAATTTTTTGGAAAATTGTAAATATGATTTTTTTTAAATGAAGGGATGACTTGAGCTCAGGAGCCAAAGACACTTTCCGCTACTCCAATCCATTGTAACTGTCTTTTTTCTTTAAAAGTACTTGCATCTAGTCACTTGGACGGACTTATGAAGGCACACACAAAGAAGTTTCCCAATATGCATAAACAAAATAGAAGTTCAATTATATAAGAAAACGCTCAACCTTGAGGAAGTACTTGTCCCTAAGGTAATACATATATAGCCCTGCCTTGTCTTATTCAAAATGATAATCACTCTCTTCCACCCTCATGTGTCACCCAAGTCGATGTCGCGTGCCAACGGCAAAGGAGGCATATATGAGAACCATAATCGCCCTCTCGTTGGCCGACGCCAAGATCGATGATGAATCTGTCTTCTCCTCCTCCTTCGACTCCATATCTATGAGATCCTGACTTGTCTAATATAGATAAATATTGCTATTTTTAGGTAAAACTTCTAGTGTATAAGGTTTAATCTTGCAGTAGTTATTTCTAGTTAAATGTGCTACTAGTTAACTCTAGGGTTTAGGTCTCATAATAGTTAAACTTACAGGTCGTAGTTATATCTAGTCAAATGTGCATAGTGCATATTTTGGTTTTAATTAAATCTGCAACAAGTTATATATATTTAGTCAAACCTTATGGTTTAAGGCCATGTTGGATGCAAAGTATTTTTAGACTTTTCTTGACATGTAACATTTATAAGGTCTTTATAGTCTGGTGTTTGCATCTTATACTACTCTAGTCCAATTAAATAAGTTGTCATATATATCATATACGACTCTTGCTTCGGTATGCCCCCTAGACAAAGAATTCTAGGCTCTTCAGCCAGTTAACGGGTTTTGGGTTTGTGCTCTGGATGGAGACCGGGTAAAGATGAAGACCGTACTAGCTATGTGTACGACAGCAGGATACGGGTGGGATCGTACGATGACAGGGTGCCAGCGAAAGGCGTATGTAGGAAGCAATGGGCCGGACTAGTTGGATCGTCTTGCCTTTTTATGTTTGAAATATTTTCTTATATTTGTCTTATAAGAGCATTTTCACTTATTTGGCATTTTCAGGTCCAATTCCGGCGCTATTTAGCACTGGATGGATATAACATTCGGCCTAGGAACGTCCAGGTTCTCACTCGCGTTTTCGCGTCGAGTTCCTGGTTTTGTACGAATTTTAGGCAAACTTGGCAAAATATGGATGAATATAGGCGATTTCATTAATATTTGGGCGAGTTCATACATATTACATCAAATTTGGACAATCACATGAATTTTGACTACATTAGGCTAAAGAAAAAATAAAAAACTTAGAAAATACAACTAGGCCTAGACGATGCCGATCCCGGTGCCGCCGGGCGCCGCTCACATGCCGAAGTTACGGTAGAAGACGGTGTAGTCGACGTCCTGCGTGCCATCGTCGTGGCTCGGCGGCTGCGGGAGACGCGAGCTATCCTGGCCGGCATCGTCGTAGCGCCACAGCTGAGAGGAGAGACCGGCGTCGTCGTCGAGGACGATGAGTGGCACGCCCTGATAGGCGCGCTCCTGGTGTGCGAACAGATCGGCCTCACGCTCGGTCTGCTCCTGATGGCGCCGAATGCGGTTGGCCTCCTCCTGCTCCCGGTCGGCCCTGGACCAGGCGCAGGCGTCCGGTGCCGGCGGCACGTCATTGAGGGAGCGCTCCATCGCCATCTTCATGACGAACGCGTCCTCGTCGACGGGAACGGCCCAATCTGCTGGCTCTGTCTTCGGCGTGCGCAGGTTAAGCCGGTCGGTCGGTAGCGTCGGAGCACAACCCTCATTGTTGACGATCCCGCGTGAGCGTGTCCTTGCCGACGAGCGGACCGGCAACTCGACCTCACGCTTCACCGGCCAGAGCGGAGGCATAGTGAGTGTGCAGGCGCGAGGTGACTGCGCCGGCGACGAGCGTGACGCCAACGAAGAGGAGGAGAGGGAGGCCATCCTCCTCAGCAGCCAGTTGGCCACCGCATGGCTTCGGGCGACCGACGGTGGCGAGCGAGGGGGATAACGCATCTTAGGACGGTCGCCGACGGTGATGTTCTCGAGCTTATGGGTGGGGATTGGGAGGTGTGAGAGTGTGTGCTTTGAACCGGCGAGAGGTGTCGGCATTTATAGCCAAAAGAGGAAAAGACGGCGAAGACGGGGGTGTAGCGGCGTGGACGGAAAAAGGGGAAACGGCGGGAAGGCGAGCCGGCGGTGGCGCGCCATTACGACGACGCATGGCCGACGCGACGGGCGGTCATTGATCGGCGGTCCATCACGGGAGCCGAGGCGACGGGATGAGGACGACTCGGCTTCACAGGCTAACAGGGCAGGACGACAGGCTGATTTTATTTTTGCTGATTCTGCTGCATCCGGCGTTCCCATATGGTTCCCAGTGCCCCGGGTTCGGCCTGGGAACATCGAATGAAAGTTGGGCCAAATCCGGCACTATTCGACGTCATGGGAATGCGGTTGGGCGAACTTTTTCCATCACACCCGGGAGGTATTCATTCCATCTACGGACATTTTACCAAAGGTGTGGACATATGCTAGGGTCAGATGCAAGTTTTCTTGGGATTCCGGCGCCCTAGCGGTAAATTTTTCAGCGAAACCCTAATTTGTAGGCCCCGTAGATCTACCCCTAGCTTTTTCCGTATGAGGGTTGATCAAAGGACTTTTTGTTTATTTAGGTTCGTTTAGTCCGTAGGAACAAGTTAAACCAAGGTTGGGCTCAAGATTCTACCGGTTTCCGTCTGTTTGACCCATAGCAGGAGATTCCTCCTATAGGTCTAGAGCTTCGGTGAGCGCCAAGGCATGCGTAGCAGGACGGTCACCCCGGGGAGGTACTTATTCCATCTACGGACATTGCACCACAGTTGTGGACATATGCTAGGATCAGATACAAGTTTTTGTGGGATTCCGGTACTCCGGCGGTCATTTTTGCACCGTAAGATGGCTTTATCTCTCTATGCTAGCATGTGTGGTAAATTTTAGGGGGTTTTGTAAAGTTTGAAAAATAAAGAATTATAGACACACTTTTTGGGATCAATTATACTACTCTCTCCGATCCATATTAGTTGACGTAGAATTATCTAGATATGAATGTATCTAGTCAAGTTTTAGTGCTAGATACACTCGTATCTAGACAAATTTGAGTCAACTAATATGGGTTGGAGGGAGTAGCTTTTTAAACGACTCGATTTTTTGGACCTTTTCGGAATCACCTCAAAATTGTGGTAGATGCTAATATTTAGTTCTTACAAATGAATATATATATATATATGATTTAATTTTTACGATTTTTGAATTTAGATTTGAAACTAAACAACCGTACATCTATCAAAAAAACCGTACATACTACCGTCGCGGTCTTATTTGGGTGTGTGGCAATATTAAAGCGTGCATGCACAGCGCCGAGCGCGTATCACGGCAGGTTACATACCGTATTCCGGTGTGGTATAGGCCCAGTACGGTCTCCATGTCCATCCGGGTCTCTACCAGAAGTATGAACCCGAAACCCGCTAGCGCTGAATTTATTTGTTTAGGGGGGGACACGAAAGCAAGCCTCATCATATACAAGTATGAAGTATATGTGGCTGATATATCATTTGGTAAACTCAAGTTTATACAAGTATTTCGGGTTGATATACTGCTTACTTATGCAATATTTTATGTCTTCTGGGTGGAACATGGAGGAGACGACGATGATGCAGGAGCATCAAGCGAGCTAGAAGATGGAGGAGCTTGGCGTGGTTGACGGTCATCCCCACCATCGTTGACATTGTTTTATTCTTTAATTTAGATTCACAATAGAAATTGTTGTTTGAGCTTATCAATTAGTCTGCATGTCCTAAAAAAAACTTGTACTATGATTTGCCATACTTTTCCATGTGAGCAATGGACAATGGTTTTTGAACTGTACTTATTTTGACATGCCCCGTCGATCTAGTTCACGTACGTATCATGCGTGCCAATGTGGCGGAAACAAGGGTCTGGATTGGTTGGATCCGGTCACAATCCGTCGACGTGCACATGTATTTTGTCTGCGTCTGCACCTTCCTCGTCCGTCCCGCCGGTGGGTACTGTACCTGTGTACGTAGTGTACGGTGCACCTAACATGTTTCTCTTGGCGCATGCTACGCCTTCCATCATCAGATCCCGCGTACTAGACGGGAGCCCGTGCGTTGTACGTACGCGTCGGCTTGTCCATGTGCTACGCAAGTTGCAACACTTCTCGCATGATCGATCGATGCAGGTTTTTATTTTGAACAAGGAGCGTCCCCGAAGGGGACCGGAAGCATCGCATTAATATCAAACGGTGGATGTACAAATTGTTACAAAGGACCCCATATGATAAGGATAAAATGCATAGGTCCCTGATATAAGCAGAAAAGACCTCACTGAAAGATGGACGACAACGAACCGATCCTTCTCTTTCTCCACCGCCGAGCCGGAAGTCAGACATGCCGCCGTCATACTCGAAAGCGGGGACGAAACCACTTGCTTTTGCGTAGACGAGGAATGCGGCCGCCAACTTCGAAAGGGGCCTCATCGAGGAGGTTAAACAATTGCCGGGACCCTTGGCCGGCTTTTGGATAGGCCATGTTCTGGCCTTGGATGTCGGACGGCCGTCACCCGCCGCCGAGGTGGAGCTCAAAAAAATTGCTTCCCAACTCCATTGCTTCTTGACACTGCTATTCACCCAATCGACTCCTCCGTTTTCCGCAACCATTGCGTCTGTTGAAGGAAGAAATAGAAGTGAAGAGCAGAAGGGCTTCACAGCAGAGGATTCTTTACCGGACCCGGAAGAGATAGTCGGCCCGCCGTCGCCACTCCTGCCACGGGTGGGTGTAGGCAGGCGAAGAAGAACGGCCTGGAGAAGAATCCAAAGCCCCAACCGCTCAGCCGAAGCAAGCTCCAGTGCGTCGCCGCTCACCCCTCCCTCGCCTCCACGGTCGGCCAAGGGGGAAACGGCAAGCACCACCAGAAGGACATGGCATCGCTCCTCCTCGCCTCCACGGCCGGCCAGGAGCACCACCACAACTCCATTTCTGCTACCTTCGGCAAAGCAACAAAAGCGCTTATTCTTCGGGGCCTTCAGCTTTAGAGAAAACTTCAGAGCCTTCCACCATGAAAGCGCGCCAAGGCACCTCTCAGCTGAGCGGAAAGCGCTGCGCCACAACGCCTTAACCGAACAAAGCCCCCGCCGGATGACGCCACCGACGGCCTCACTGAGAACCTCCCTCTGCTTCACGCCACCATGGCCGACCAGCAGAGAGGAGAGCCCACGAACGAGACTGCGATGTCGCCAAGCAGCACCCAAAGCTCGAGGACGAAGCTGCTGCGGATCTGAACTCCACCTTCCCGCGCCACCATGGCCGGCCAAAGGGAGGAGCAGAAGACGCCGAACAGAAATCGAGCTCGAGCAAGCCTTATTGAGGGAGAGGCAGTACCCCACCATCACCTCTATCACCGGCGAAGCAAGGGAGGCGAGGGGAGTGTGCCGCCGCCGCATCTCGGCCTGGGAGACGCGCGAGCTCCGGGCAGCACAAGGCCACCAGACACGGGGATTCAACCCCAGACTAACACTACTATATACATAGCAACTGCCGCCGCCCCCCCTCAGCCCAGCTCGGCCGGACTCGCCGGCGAGCAAGGCCTCAGGGCGGCGCGGCGCAGGGTGGAGGCGGCTTCTGGTACTGTAGCACACGGGAGGGGAAAGGATAAGTTTTCTACTCATCGATCGATGCAGGTGGAGGTGAGTTAGCCTTCTCCCACCGTGAAGAGGCTAGCAGCAGCATGGATGCGGCAAGCCTTGTCAACTGATCTCTCTGGCTGGTGGCGCTAGAGAGATAGAAAATAAGGTGATTGCAGGGGAGCAGGCCTATACTGAATCTAACCTGTTTCACCTGATTAGAAATACGGTCAATGATTTTTGACCAGTTCTGCACTCGAGAGAGTACAAAACAGCCAAAGTCACACCAGTTCTGGTATACCCCATCAGGGGATGAACTTAAGCTTACCACTGACGGCAGTTTTTACCCCAACACTCTTAGCTATACGGTTCATCCGGTGGGGAGATCGAGATTCAAGAAATTGGTCCCATCGGCGTGAATGATCGAGTCTCCGGAGCAGCCAGCAACTTCTTTGACTTTGTCCATCACGTGATCTTCCTGGTCGCTCGAGGCACACAGCGAAGTTCTTTTTTTAAGCCATCTTGACATAGTCTTTCGTCATATTTTATAAATATAAAGCAGCCATATCATACATGAGTTAAAAAAAATTGCTAGGCAAATAACATAGACATGTCCAACTTAATTACATAGCCCGTAAGCAGATTCGTAATAAAATCTTACGCATCTTCTAGTCAATAAATTGATTGGGTCCCTCTGCCTTACAAGGTAGAGTAAGAGCCACTTCTTGTTATTCACGATATTAGCATGTACCTCAAGTAAAGTTGCAACACTAACCGAGTTATCTCTTCTGTTCATTGTGTGTAGGAGTACATGCACAGGCAACTTATCACTCGATCGATGGTCACCATCAGCATCAGTGACGTCTCAGGACTAACTAGTGGATTCTTTTGACTTTGTTAGTGACTAGATCGTCCTATTGTTCCTGGCCTCGTGACCTCTTTAGTGATGTTGAACATGCAAAGTCCTCATCGTTGTTTCAAGTTTGGTGTCCGGACGACACCAGTCGCATGGCAGCAAGTTCGTTTCTTTTTGACACTCATAGCCAACAAGTATTTTCGAGCTCCATGCATGTTGATAACACCAATCATTTCTGCTCGATTGAACCTTGTCGTTCCATTTTGTGGACCAACATGGTAAGCTTTTTGTGTAGCATGTTTCTTGATAACCAACACTCCGGTCAGTTTTGTTTGGGTTATTTAATCAATTAATATTAACGCACTACGCCAAATAAATTGTTCAGGATCATAATGATTTTATAACATTCTCAAGTCAATGTATGCAAAAGCATGCAAGTTCTCATGGCGCATGCATGTGAAGTCAACCTTCTTTTCACGATTTCAGGGATGAGAAGATTTGAACAAAAAGAATGGAAACGGTTGATTATATGAACAAGACACGGTGAAAAGATATTATTAACTAATAAACAACTTGCCCCTATCTCATACACTACATAACTTATTTATTAGTTATACATGGGCTAGGCAATTACCCTTTGCTAGCCTCCACAAATATATTTGTTCCACTCGTATGCTCTTGAACCCTCTAAAAACATAATAAAAATAGTAAGATAGACACAAATATGTACAAATACACCAATATACATTAAGCTTCACAAATTGCACAACAGATGAATTTTTGTGTTTTTTTTCAGATATTTGACATGTATGAAAGGTTTAGCAAAATATCTATTAAACTTATTCCTTGATATATTTAAAAAATGATACATTTCACAGAAAAAAGTATAGTTATAATTCTTGCAAGCATATTTTCAAGGTGTAGACAAGAACTTAACATCAATAAACATTGTATTTTACTATTGAGAAACAATATTAGCCAAGTTTGAGTTGACTGAAAAATAGTGGTTTGTATGGTAGAATAAGTGATGAAGAAGTAACAAAAAGTTTATGTAAGCATTTGTCTTTATGTAAACGCAAGCCCTTCACTCCAAAATTTCACCAAAGCTACAATGGTTATTGGAAAAAAAAGAGAGGAATAACACAAGAAGAGCACCAAATTCTCCAATATCTGTATCGAAAGATTTCCTTCACTAAGAAGGGTTTTGGTTTAGTAGGGTTGTAGATCTTGATCTCCTCTCTCAAATCTCTTAAAAGATGAAAAAATCATAGGAGGGAGATGGGGAGAGGACAAGCTCTTCAAGGTCACTAATGGAGAAGAGAGAGTAGAAGAGCTAGAAAAAGGACCAACCAAACAAAGGGAAGAGGGATCTCTTAAAAGTTCTTTCTGAATCTAACCATTAAGTATAGATTCATGCACAGTCGATAATACCACCAAGCCCTTCCAATGGTTTAATGGTGCCGACCACTGAGGAAAGTTCGGTACTCCTGCCAGATCGGCAGTACTACCATCGAGGCAAGGTCGGTACTACTGCCTCACTTTCGGTCAAGTTCCGGTAAAAACAAAGACCAAAGTAGAAGGTTGACACGGACCTGGCGGAAGTGACCCGGTACTTCCACCGGCATTACCCCCAATATTCTAGTTTCAGGGCACACAATCTTTTTTGCTTTGTTCTTCTTCATAAAGTGAAGACACTCGTATGCTGCAATGATGTTGTCTGTGATAAGGGCATCTCCACCGGGTCGACGCATCACGCTCGAGTGTGTCCGAACTCGTCCGTGCGGACGTGCGGGGCGTGCGCGGCGCCCCAGCGGCCCGACTCATTCGGACAAACGCGTCCGGCTCGACCCATCCATGCATCTAATCTGGGCCTCGGTTGCGTCGGCCCGGACGCGCACGAACAGAGGTCGTGTCCTCCCAATAATTCGCCCGGGCCCTCTCGCTAGTGGAACAACAGACGCTCGCCTCCCACAAACCCTCGCACTCTATATCCCGCACCTCGAGCAGGCGCAATCATTGCCGCCACCACCGCTCGCTTCCACCAACGCCCCTGCGATATCAAGCGCCACCGCAGGCCACGCGCGTTGCCGGAGTTGTCTAGACGCGCCGCAGGCAAACCCGCTGTCCTCGGCCTCCGCCTGTGGACTAGACGCGCGACACCCTCTGCGTGGCGCGCAACTGATACGTTGGAAACGTATCTATAATTTTTTATGCTCCATGCTTGTTTTATATCTACTTTGCTTTACTTGTCCACACTTTGAGATGCTTTTTACATGTTTTCAGGTACTAACCTATTAACAAGTTGCAACAGTGCCAGGTGCTTGTTTTCTGCTGTTTTTGGTTTAAGAAAATTTAGTAAAGGAATATTCTCATAATTGGACGGGACGAAGGACAAAGTCAATAACTTTCCGTGGAAAACAAGAAGTCCAGAGGAGAGCTAGAGGGGCTGGCCAGGAGGGGCAGACCCACCCCAGGCGCGGGGTCAGGTGGACCCGCACCTGGCTAGGGGTTGGCGACCCTGGTCGCCTCCCGGACTCGCCCCTTCGCCTATAAGAAGCCCCCGATGCAGAAACTCTCAGTACCCGATCAAAAATCCACGAAACCGTCTATAGCCACCGTCACCATCGTCCCTAGATCGGGGGGTCTGAAGCTCTTCCTGGCACCCTGCCGGAGGGGAGATCATCCCGGAGGCCTTCTCTCCGGTATGATTTGTGAGTAGTTCCACCTTGGACTATGGGTCCATGTAGTAGCTAGATGGTTGTATCTCCTCCTTTGTGCTTTCATGTATAGATCTTGTGAGCTCTGTTCATGATCAAGATCTAATCTACTTGTAATCGTGCATGTTGTGTTTGCGGGGATTCGATGGATATTGAGATTATTATGTTGGTTTGATTAATGGTTCTATCTTTATAATTCTATCATGTCTGTGTTGTTTGTGATCTTGTATTCTATCTGTTGCTAGTGGTTATCTTGGCCAAGTAGTTGCTAGTGACTCCAAGAGGGAGTATTTATGCTCGATAGTAGGTTCATGCCTCTAGTTTCCAAGGGAAGTGACAGAAATCTCTTCGGTTGTAGATGTGTTGTTTCTACTAGAGAGAAAACAACGGTCTCTTGTTCATGGAACATGTGGACTGTTTACCTTACACACTTTGCTTAAAGCAGTTGTCTGTTGCTTGCAACTTAATACTGGAGGGGGTTCGGATGATAACCTGAAGGTGGAGTTCTAGTCATAGATGCAGTTGGATTACGTGAAGGGAATATGCCCTGAGAGGCAATAATAAAGTGTTTATTATGTGTATTCCAAGTATATGATCGATGTTTATTTTGCATGCTATAATTGTATTAATACGGAAACATTAATACATGTGTGTTTAATAAACAAACAGAAAGTTCCTAGTTATGCCTCTCTCATAAACTAGTTCGTTGATTAACAAGATGATCACAGTTTCCTGATCATAGACATTGGATGTTGTTAATAACGAGATCACAACATTAGTGTAATGGTGTGATGAACATTCATCCGAAGTATAGCATTACGATCAAAGTCATTGAGTTTATATTGCTATAAACAACTTACGAAGTAGTCCTAATCCTTAGACCATGAGATCATGCCAATCACTAACACCGGAAGAGTTTCTTGTTGACATCAAACGTCACACCGTAACTGGGTGATTATAAAGATGGCTTCAAAGCTACTAAAGTGTTATGTTGAGAATCATGGATCAAGAGTAGAATTTGTTCATCCCGATGACATATAGATATACTTTGGGCCCTCTCGGTGATATCACATTGGTTAGCTTGCAAGCAAGTGATTTGATCACTAGAATGTTATATCACGGGAACGAGAAAAGAGTGCATGTCAATAACGAGATCAAACTAGGTATGGAGATACCGATGATCGAATCTCGGACATGTAATATATCGTGAAACAAAGGGATTAAGATACAAGCGTAAAAGGTTCCGATGATCACAGGAAAGTCATCGTTGAATGTGTGGGAGTCAGTATGGATCTCCAGGTCCCGCTACTGATTATTGATCGGAGAAGGGTCTCGATCATGTCCGCATTATTCGCAAACCGTAGGGTGACACACTTAAGGTACACTGACATCCAGTTGGAGCAAATGTTTCATGCCAAAAGAATAAACAAGCGCATGAATTTATTTCACTAGATACCGAAACAGGTTTTCGGGTGAAATTGCATAAAGAGGTTATGCATGTGAAATAGAATTCTAGCAAGGGGTTATTTGTGAATGTTTGTCATTAAAGTAATTGACAAAATTCTGAATAAAATAAAAGAGTTTTATTTAATGAGAGTTTGCATTAAATTTGGTGGAAATTTAATGGCAAGTTTGAGTGGGATTTTGAGTGGAGGGATTTGAATGGATTTTTGTGAGTGGAGTGTCCACCCACATGAATGAAGGAGGGGAGGGGGCATCCCCCATGGTCGGCGGCCACCCCCTTGGGGTTCCCCCTCCTCCTATAAAAGGCACCCCTCTCCTCTCTCTCACTCACACCTCCTCGTGAAGGATCTCTCTCCCCCTCTAGAATTTATGCCCCATGGTCTCGGACTAGCGAGATACATGTTCCCGATGGCTATTCGGCAAGAAAGGGTTGTGCTTCCGCTGCATCGCTAGAGCGAGGAGGCGGAGGTTGCTCGGTGTCTTGTACGTGTGTGCGAGCACGGATGCGCTGCTGCTTTGCCGTGCTAGGACTTCCTCTTGATCTTGAGATCGGCAAGAGATCGTCTACATCAACCACGAGTTGAACTCATTAAGCTTTGTCGATCTTCAAGGGTATGTTCTCTACGGATATACATCCGCATGTTGTTTGTATCTAATAGATAGATCTTGGTACATAGTTCCCATCGTAGGAATTTTTTTGTTTTCTATGCTGCGAACCCAACAGTGGTATCAGAGCCGGATCTATGCGTAGATGCTTTACACGGGTAGTACACAGATGAGTATGTGAGCGATGATGATCATGTTGTTGCTACTTAGTTGTAATTTTGGATATTGGTGGCATAGTGGGATGAAGCGGCCCGGACAAACTTTACATGTCCTCGCACATGAGACATGTTCCACGCTTGACATGCAACTAGTTTGCATAAGTGGCTAGCGGGTGTCTGTCTCTCCTACTATAGTCAATATCTATTTTGCAACGAGTTGTCAAAAATTTGGTTATCCTCGTTGTGGTTCATGTTCGTAGGTAAGAACGGTTCTATCTCGAAAGCCCTAAGCCACGTAAAACTTGTAATGGATAAATTAGAGGCGTCTAGTTTAGATTGTTGCTGGGCTAGTGTCATGATATGGTGATGTTGTAAGTAGAAGTATGAGATGATACTCTTACAACACACATAGCGTATAAACTCCATAGACCTTGGATTTACACATAAATGTATGATAGTGATCATACCACGATGCACATGATAGAGATCATATGCAGGAACCATATCATTTCACTAATAAACATGTGATGTTTGATAGCATCTTATATTGCTTGTTTAGCGCTTTGTTAGCATAATAAGATAATCCCCCATTTAAATATCAAGATAAGAATGTGTTCTTCCTTTAGTATGCACCGATTATGTTTTGGTCGCTCCAAGACATCACGTGATGATCGGGTGTTCTTGGATCCACGACCATATATCGGGTGTAAAACAGTTACACACGCGAATACTAAGGTTCTAACTTGGCGAGCCTAGCATGTAGAGACATGGCCTCGGAACACGGACCGAAAGGTTAAGCATGAGTCATATAGTAGATATGATGCCCATTTGATGCTCGCCTTTGAAGCTACACCGACTCACGTGATGATCAGACTTGGTGTAGTGGATTTGGTTCATGTAATCACCAAAAAGGCACGAGGGATGTCGTTTTTGAGTGGGAGTTCATTCGTAATATGGATTAGTTGAACTCAATTTATCATAAACTTAGTCTAAACTTTACAAATTCTGTTGTAGATGGCACCACCTACTTTTAATTTCAATGTGTTCATGGAGAAAGAGAAACTTGCAACGAACGGTAGCAACTTTACCGAATGGGCCATGAATTTGAGGATTCTCCTCTCTGCTGCACAAAAGAAATATGTGCTAGAAGCGCCGCTAGGCCCCCCACCTTTTGACGATGCCCCTGACGAGGAGAAGAATGTCTATCAGACTCGTCAGAAGGACCACAACTTAGTTCATTGCGGCATATTGTATGGGCTAGAGCCGGAACTTCGAAAGCGTTTCGAAAACGGCAATGCATTTGATACAATGGGTGAGTTGAAAATGACTTTCGACACACATGCTGCTTTAGAGAGCTACAACGCTTCAGAAAAGTTCTTTAGCTGCATGATGGAAGAGCACAGCTCCGTTAATGAGCATGTACTCAAGATGTCGGGTTACGCCGATAAGCTTGTGTCCTTGGGAATAACAATTCCCATTGACTTAGGCATCCATCATGTTCTCCAGTCTCTGCCACCAAGCTATAAGAGCTTCGTGATGAACTATTATATGCAAGGCATGAAGAAGTCTCTCCCTGAGCTTTTGTCAATGCTTAAAACTGCAGAAGTGGAGATCAAAAAGGAACATAAAGTGTTGATGATCAATAGGAACACTGGTTTCAAGAAAGACAAGAAGGGAAAACGGAAGGGAAGTAAGGGCGGCAAGCCGGTTGTCGTTCCTGAAAAGAAACCCCGAGTTGGACCTAAGTCTGATACCGAGTGCTACTATTTTAAGGGGACTGGCCACTGGAAGCGCAACTAGTTCGTTGATTAACAAGATGATCACAATTTAATAAACAAACAGAAAGTTCCTAGTTATGCCTCTCTCATAAACTAGTTCGTTGATTAACAAGATTATCACAGTTTCCTGATCATAGACATTGGATGTTGTTAATAACGAGATCACAACATTAGTGTAATGGTGTGATGAACATTCATCCGAAGTATAGCATTATGATCAAAGTCATTGAGTTTATATTGCTATAAACAACTTACGAAGTAGTCCTAATCCTTAGACCATGAGATCATGCCAATCACTAACACCGGAAGAGTTTCTTGTTGACATCAAACGTCACACCGTAACTGGGTGATTATAAAGATGGCTTCAAAGCTACTAAAGTTTTATGTTGAGAATCATGGATCAAGAGTAGAATTTGTTCATCCCGATGACATATAGATATACTTTGGGCCCTCTCGGTGATATCACATTGGTTAGCTTGCAAGCAAGTGATTTGATCACTAGAATGTTATATCACGGGAACGAGAAAAGAGTGCATGTCAGTAACAAGATCAAACTAGGTATGGAGATACCGATGATCGAATCTCGGACATGTAATATATCGTGAAACAAAGGGATTAAGATACAAGCATAAAAGGTTCCGACGATCACAGGAAAGTCATCGTTGAATGTGTGGGAGTCAGTATGGATCTCCAGGTCCCGCTACTGATTATTGATCGAAGAAGGGTCTCGATCATGTCCGCATTATTCGCGAACCGTAGGGTGACACACGTAAGGGACACTGACATCCAGTTGGAGCAAATGTTTCATGCCGAAAGAATAAACAAGCGCAGGAATTTATTTCACTAGATACCGAAACAGATTTTCGGGTGAAATTGCATAAAGAGGTTATGCATGTGAAATAGAATTCTAGCAAGGGGTTATTTGTGAATGTTTGTCATTAAAGTAATTGAAAAAATTCTGAATAAAATAAAAGAGTTTTATTTAATGAGAGTTTGCATTAAATTTGGTGGAAATTTAATGGCAAGTTTGAGTGGGATTTTGAGTGGAGGGATTTGAATGGATTTTGTGAGTGGAGTGTCCACCCACATGAATGAAGGAGGGGAGGGGGCAGCCCCCATGGCCGGCGGCCACCCCCTTGGGGTTCCCCCTCCTCCTATAAAAGGCACCCCCTCTCCTCTCTCTCACTCACACTTCCTCGTGAAGGATCTCTCTCCCCTCTAGAATTTATCCGCCATGGTCTCGGACTAGCGAGATACATGTTCCCGGTGGCTATTCGGCAAGAAAGGGTTGTGCTTCCGCTGCATCGCTAGAGCGAGGAGGCGGAGGTTGCTCGGTGTCTTGTACGTGTGTGCGAGCACGGATGCGTTGCTGCTTTGCGGCGCTAGGACTTCCTCTCAATCTTGAGATCGGCAAGAGATCGTCTACATCAACCACGAATTGAACTCGTTAAGCTTTGTCAGTCTTCAAGGGTATGTTCTCTACGGATATACATCCGCCCGTTGTTTGTATCTAATAGATAGATCTTGGTACATAGTTCCCATCGTAGGAAAATTTTTGTTTTCTATGTTGCGAACCCAACATTACGGTCTATGTATATTGTTGTATTGCCCAATCAACCTCATAGGATCTTTCTAGCTGGTAATTGCATTGTTATGCCTTGCTCAGTTCCTGTCAATTGCCCCGCTGTAATTTGTTTATCCTTCATGCCATGTTTTTTATTTAAGGAGAGCACCTCTAGTGAACTATGGACCCCCGGTCTAATCTTTACCATTGATATATCTTCCACTATTACTTGTTTACTTGCTGCAAACCAATATCTTCCACACCATATGTTTAATCCTTTGTTACAGCAAACCGGTGAGCTTGATAACCTCACTGATTCGTTGGGGCAAAGTCTTGAGTTTGTGTTGTGCAGGTCTCCATGTTGTCAGCAACACCTGTGTGACGTTTCCTTCCTCCTACTGGTTCGATAACCTCGGTTTCTTATAGAGGGAAAATTGCTGTTGTGCTGCTTCATACCTTGCTCTTGGGGTTTCCAACGAAACGTTCCACGACAAGTATTGGGCGCCATCAAGCTAATTTCTGGCGCCGTTGCCAGGGAGGCTAAGGACGTCTTCACTAGGAGAGTCCTTCACTTCCTTTCTCTTTACTTTTTTTTAGTTTGCTTGGTTTCTTTTGCTAGGTTTTGTTTGCCTCTTTTCAAAAAACCAAAAAAATAGTCTAGCTTAGTTTGCTTTCTTAATTCAAAAACACAAAAAAATAGTTCCTGCTCTAGCTGTTGTTGCTGTTTTAGGCTTGCCCACCTTTGCCAAAATGAACTCTGCTGAGAATACCAAGTTGTGTGACTTCACTAGCACCAACAACAATGATTTCCTAAGCACACCTATTGCTCCACCTACTCCCGATGCTGTATTTTATGAAATTAAGCCTGCTTTGTTGAATCTTGTGATGAGAGAGCAATTTTCTGGTGCTGATTCTGATGATCATGTTGCCCATCTTAATAGCTTTATTGAACTTTGTGAGATGCAAAAGTATAAGGATGTAGATGGAGATATTATTAAGCTCAGGATTTTTCCTTTCTCCTTGAGGGGAAAAGCTAAAGAATGGTTGCTATCCTTGCCTAAAAATAGTATTGATTCTTGGACTAAGTGCAAAGATGCTTTTATTGGAAAGTACTATCCTCCTTCTAAGATTATTGCTATGAGAAGTGACATTATGAAATTTAAACAACTTGATAGTGAACATGTTGCTCCTGCTTGGTAAAGAATGAAATCTTTGGTTAAAAATTGCCCTACTCATGGACTCACTGCTTGGATGATTATCCAAACTTTTTATGCAGGTTTGAACTTCTCCTCAAGAAACCTGCTGGATTCTTCTGCTGGAGGTACTTTTATGGGACTCACCTTGGGTTCTGCAACAAGGCTCCTTGATAATATGATGGTTAACTACTCTGAATGGCATGTTGAGAGAACTCCACATGGTAAGAAGGTAAATTCTGTTGAGGAAACTTCCTCTTTGACTGAAAAGATTCATGTTATTATGGCTATGCTTGTTAATGAGAAAGCTCCTTTAGATCCTAATAGTGTTCCCTTAGCCTCTTTGGTTGATCAAGAAGAGCAAGTTGATGTGAACTTTATTAGAAACAACAATTTCAACAATAATGCCTATAGGAATAATTTTGGTAGCAACAACAATTATAGGCCTTATTCTCCTAATAATGGCAATTCCTATGGAAGCTCTTACAAGAATGCTAGAAGTGCCCCCTCTAAACTTGAAGTCATGCTCAAGGACTTTATTAGTAAACAAACCACTTTCAATAATACTATAGAGGAAAAGCTTTTAACTGTTGAGAAAAATACATCCTCTTTGTCTGAAGCTCAAACTTCCTTGGTTAATAAAATGACTGCTAAACCTGAAACTATGGAAAACACCTTTGTTACTGCTCATTCCATATAGGTTACTATTGATTAAAATGTTAGGCTGTTAGCTCAACTTCATGCTAAGTGGGAAAGGGAAGCTGAAATTGATAGAAACAAATGTGTGTGCACTATCACCACTAAACCACAAGTAGCTCCTATTCCTCCTCCTACTATGCCTAAGCCTATTGATCCTACTACTAGTGATGCTAAGTTTGATTTTGATATTGATGGTTGCAATATTTCTAAAGTGATTATGTTCCTACAAAAGCTTGCTAGAAGTCCTGATGCTAGTGATATGCATGTTGCCTTTACCAAACACATTACAGATGCTCTTGTTAAGATTAAGGAATAGAAGCTAAAACACAAAGCTTCTATTCCTAGGAAAGTAAAGATGGTTGGGAACCCATTATTAATATACAAGTTAATGACTTTTATCTCAAAGCCTCATGTGATCTTGGTTGTAGTATCTCTATTATGCCTAGGAAGATTTATGAAATGCTTGATTTGCCACCATTAGAAGATTGTTATTTGAATGTCCCACTCAATGATAATGCCAAAAAGAAACTCATGGGGAGTATTAATGATGTTCTCAGTATGGTTAACAATGCTTATGTCCCTGTTGATTTCTATGTTTTGGATGTTGAATACAATGCTTCTTGTCCTATTACTTTGGGAAGACCTTTTCTTAGAACAGTTGGTGCCATCATTGATATGAAAGAAGGCACCATCAAATATCATTTTCCATTCAAGAAAGGTATTGAACACTTCCCTATGAGGAGAGAGAAGTTTTTTTTTGCTCCTCCTTTGAAATCAAGATTTGATGTTAATGTTTCTTCATTTGAAAATACTTGATTTTTCTTGCTTCTTGTGCCTAACTTAAAGGCATTAAAGGAAAGTACTTGTTGGGAGATAACCCAAGAGTTTCCTTGAGTATTGGAAGTTATTACTTCTGTAATGACCTTTCCTTATCCTTTTTGTTTGTTTTCTGTGCCAAGAATAACCTCTAATGAGAGGGAACTAAGATTTGGGGAGTTGTTGTCCTGAAACAGATTTCTATCCTCCACCAAAAATATTCGTGAGGAGGCTCTGTAACTCGGATTGAGCTCAAAATTTATGAATAAATCCTCAATTATGTTGGCTAACTTTCGTTAGTTCAACACTTTGTGATTTGAGCAACATAAGATGTTCGAAAAAATTTGTTTCTACCTGCTGGTCTGTTTTGACAGATTTCTGCCATTATTTGCATTTGCTTCTTATTGATTCCTTTTTGAGCTCTTTTCAGGTAAATTGAGTTTCTTTGAAGGAGTTACTTCAGTAGCTTGTGTTTTTAGTGAAAAGCCTTGTTGTTTCAAAGCTTTGCCAAGCGGTCTAATATCTTTTGAATAAGCTAATGTTGCTAATGAAGATTGTGTGAAGTTTTGTATGAAGGAAAAATTTCAGGTGTAGAGAGAAAATTATGCAATGAGATAAAAAATGAACAAAAAATCAAGCTTGGGGATGCCACCATAGTGTCACCCCAAGAAATATCCAAGATATGCAAGCGTCAAAGCTTGGGGATGCCCAAGGCAGGGCATCCCCTTCTTCATCAATAAAAAGTTCAGGTCTGTCTAAACACTTCACTTTTATTGTTTCATGCACAGTTGTGTTGTTCTTGGAGCGTCTTAGTTTTCGTTTGCTTTGCTTAGTTTGTTTAGTTTGCTTTAGTAGTTTGGACCCCCGTTCTCGCTGTGTTGTTTTGCAAATAAGTTTGCTTGGTGTTTGGAAAGGAGTAGTAAGTGCTTGCTTGAAGTGCAAGAGGAGTTTGCATTGACTGTGACTAAGACTTTAGCATGACATGCTAGGTGTTGTTTTTGTATTATGCTTAGTGATTATTGTTGTAGCATGTATTGTTCCAAACAATTGGGATTACTTAGTGTGCTTTGAAGAAATTATGCGTTGTTTTAGCATGCAAAAGCATAGTATTGTGGTATTCTCCTTTGATGTTTTGCTTGGATTGAATTGGCACATGCTTACACCATGTTATGACTATGATAAGTCACCATTAGCCTCTATGATCATTTAGTCCTTGACTTGTAGTGCCACTGTTTGCTTTGATTAGTTTGCTTTGTTGCATTGCATAATTATGGCCATTATTGCTCTCTTAGTTGGTTGCTTCCAGTATTTTGCTAGCCTCCACTTGTATGAGTAAGTTCTACTCATGCTTCCAACTCCCAAGAAACCAAGTTATTCCAAAGTGTCCACTATAAACTCCTATGCATGGTGTGTTATACCATTCCAAGTATATTCTTGTTTTCATCTATATTCCAATTAAAAACTATTTTGTTATGTGAAAACTTAGTGATTAAGCCTCACAAACTTGATGGCACATTTTATTCTTTGCCCCTAATAAACTTGAACCATTGAGGCAACTTTGTTGTATATGCTTGCACTTATAAGTTGAGATTAGCAGAACTGTGTTGTCACGAGGAACATTTTCAACATTGCACTTGTACTTTTTGTACTCAGTTGATATCATGCTCTTTTGTCTATGGATGTTACCGGTGTGAAATGAAGTGGGAACTTATAAGTCCATGGAGTTTGTATTCTGTGTTAGAGAAACGCCTGGGCCGCCAGCCTAATCCATGCCTAATCATGGTGGAAACTTGCAACATCGCCATAGTGAGCTATCTATGAAGCATCCTCAATAAAAAGCTATGCATATGGTAAATAAAAAGATTGATGAGATGCTCATTGTCTGTTTGCCTTGTCATTTTGGTTATGGAAAAGCTCCTGTACCATGTGCAAGGGATACCCCGTTGGCGGTTATCAATGATATGCAAATACTTATAGTGACAAGAACTTACTTGGGCCCTAAGTTGAGTATCCATGAGGTGTAGCCCTCATAGTCAAGGGACTTGAGATTGACAACTTATACTTTGTCAAGCATATACTCCATCTTTGCCACTTTAACCTTAACCACCTCAAGATGCTTATGATAGGGGCAATGAGGGCTGAAAGCTAACTAGTACTATAATTTTTGGAAGCACTTTTTGAAACTTGTAATCCCTGCTTTCTTTATAAAAAGGCCTTTCCATCATTATTGAGTCTCCACCTTCTACCTTTAGGCACCATTAAGAGAGCATAGTTGTTATTCTGTGTGCAATGTTCCAAAGCTTACTAATTGATTCATATTGTGTTATTACTTGTTCATGTGCTATCTGTTTATAGTAACCCTTGTGAACTTTGCAGGTGTCCTATGCATTATATTGCTACTCTATGAGGGACAAGCTGATTGCCACTATGCTATGTTTTTTGCATGTGAAACAAACAAACGTTTTTCAATGCATATTATTCATGATCTTTGTTTGTAGCTTGTCATGTTGCATGCATAGTTATTATGTCCTATTGTTAGAACTCCATCTTTCATGCACATGTTTATAGTTCTTTGATCCTAGATTTCAATGCTTGCAAATGATTAGATCTTTATTGTGAGGGTGCATGTCACCTAAAAAATTATTCTGTTTATCACTTACCTACTCGAGGACGAGCAGGAGTTAAGCTTGGGGATGCTGATACGTTGGAAACGTATCTATAATTTTTGATGCTCCATGCTTGTTTTATATCTACTTTGCTTTACTTGTCCATACTTTGAGGTGTTTTTTACATGTTTTCTGGTACTAACCTATTAACAAGTTGCAACAGTGCCAGATGTCTGTTTTCTGCTGTTTTTGGTTTCAGAAAAGTTAGTAAAGAAATATTCTCGGAATTGGACGGGACGAAGGACAAAGTCAATAAATTTCCGTGGGGAACAAGAAGTCCAGAGGAGATCCGGAGGGGCTGGCTAGGGGGGCCAGACCCACCCCAGGAGCGGGGTCAGGTGGACCCGCGCCTGGCTAGGGTTTGGCGACCGTGGTCGCCTCCCGGACTCGCCCATTCACCTATAAGAAGCCCCCGATGCAGAAACTCTCAGTACCCGATCAGAAATCCACGAAACTGTCTGTAGCCGCCATCACCATCGTCCCTAGATCGGGGGGATCTGAAGCTCTTCCCGGAACCCTGTCGGAGGGTAGATCATCCCGGAGGCCTTCTCTCCGGTATGATTCGTGAATAGTTCCACCTTGGACTATGGGTCCATGTAGTAGCTAAATGGTTGTATCTCCTCCTTTGCGCTTTCATGTATAGATCTTGTGAGCTCCGTTCATGATCAATATCTAATCTATTTGTAATCATGCATGTTGTGTTTGCGGGGATCCGATGGATATTGAGATTATTATGTTGGTTTGATTAATGGTTCTATCTTTATGATTCTATCATGTATGTGTTGTTTGTGATCTTGCATGCTATCTGTTGCTAGTGGTTATCTTAGCCAAGTAGTTGCTAGTGACTCCAAGAGGGAGTATTTATGCTCGATAGTGGGTTCATGCCTCTAGTTTCTAAGGGAAGTGTCAGAAATATCTTCGGTTGTAGATGTGTTGTTGCTACTAGGGAGAAAACAACAGTCTCTTGTTCATGGAACATGTGGACTGTTTACCTTACACACTTTGCTTAAAGCAGTTGTCTATTGCTTGCAACTTAATACTGGAGGGGGTTCGAATGATAACCTTAAGGTGGACTTCTAGTCATAGATGCAGTTGGATTACGGTATATGTATATTGTTGTATTGCCCAATCAACATCATAGGATCTTTCTAGCTAGTAATTGCATTGTTATGCCTTGCTCAGTTCCTGTCAATTGCCCCGCTGTAATTTGTTTACCCTTCATGCCATGTTGTTTATTTAAGGAGAGCACCTCTAGTGAACTATGGACCCCGGTCCAATCTTTACCATTGATACATCTTCCACTATTACTTGTTCACTTGCCGCAAACCATTATCTTCCACATCATACGTTTAATCCTTTGTTACAGCAAACCGGTGAGCTTGACAACCTCACTGATTCGTTGGAGCAAAGTCTGTTGGGCCACGCGGAGATAAAATAAAATTTTCCTCTAACGTGGTGATCCCAAGATCTAGCTGAGGTAGAAGGCCACGAGGTTTACCACCAGACGCGCAGTTGCGGATTACTGATGAAGCGCGTCAGTTGATGCAGTGCAGTCCTAACGATCCGATCGTCCTGGTGCTGATCGCACAACACCTCTGCTGGTATCCACACGTACAAGGAGGAGCGCCGGCGGCGAACTGCTAGGTTCGTTACGGCGGCTGGACTGCTGGGGAGCTAGGGTTTCCAACACATGGAATGACCTAACCGAACAACGATTAACCTTTCTGGGTTACGGTGCTCCACTATATATAGGGAGTGAACGTGGGCTCTGCTCGCGCGACCCATTCACTAAAGCCCATATAACACTAGTCACCGTGAGTCCAACTCACTAACTCAGTCCTAATCTGGTTTAGGTCCAACCCAACCAGATTATAGATTCAGATCCAATCCGAACTTGCTCCTGCTCTTAAGTGTGTGACCCCGCAGGCTCATGGCTACTTGGACACGATTGGAGTCCGACTCTCAATCGATCAGTCGGTAGCGGCTCCTAGTAGAACATACCGACTCCCAAGTACCAAAGAGTCATGACGACTTGCCTTTCCAATGCGACTTATGTCCGAGTCCCTTTTGCCTCACGATATACCTTGTCAGACTATAGGCGAATATATGTCATCCCTTAAATAGTCCGACTCTCTTCTCGATCCGAGATACGTGATTCACCCGACTAACTCTTAGTCGATCGCCTCGGTTAACACTTAACCGAGTCGTGCATGGCCATGCTTTTCGAATCATATCTCACGAGAGGGCCCAGAGAATATCTCTCCGAGTGGAGGGGCAAAATCCCATCTTGGTTATTCACATCACGCAGCTTGATTCTTAGTCGACCCGAACCCTGCCTTTATAACTGCCCAGTTACGGATCGGCGTTTGACAGAACCTAAGTCGGTGATCCTCAACTCGGACTATGCAACAACCTCAGGTCTAAGGATTACATTGATTGAGATATACAAATGACAGCTAGTTCGTTGCACCTCAATATGGGTCAATCCGACTCGCTAAACTCTTTAGCCGAATCTGTGTAAGTTGGAATAGCATCTCCATGCCCATGACAAGTGGAACCGAGTCATCAAGCCAACTTTCACATTGGTCTAAGTTGTGTGTCCAGCACAACCTCAATGACCAAGGATATTTAGTACAAACAACATGAATGCATAGTTCCACAACCGAATCACATATTCAATGATACACATCAGATGTTCATACAAGGACTACTTAATAACTTTATGAATACAATGGGAAATATCATCATACATGATTGCCTCTAGGGCATATTACCAACAGTCTCTCACTTGCACTAGAGTCAATCTTTCGACATCACATGTCTAAGCATCTAAAGCCCATGGCTCTCAGGTGCGCCTCATGCTTCGGCTGGGGTAACGGCTTTGTCAATGGATCCGCAATATTTGCATCCGTGTGTACCTTGCATAACTTGATATCACCCTGATCCACGAACTGGCGAATTAGGTGGTACCGCATGAGTATGTGCTTGTTCTTCTGGTGTTGTCTAGGTTCCTTGGCTTGTGCAATAGCACCATTGTTGTCACAATACACGTCCAAAGGATTGGACGAGCCCTGAACCACACCAAGATCCATGAGGAAATTCCTCATCCAAACAGCTTCCTTTGCTGCCTCCGAGGTGGCAATATACTCAGCCTCTATTGTAGACGCAGACACAGTCTCTTGCTTGGAACTCTTCCAGCTCACAGCACCTCCGTTTATAATAAACACGTATCCGGATTGCGAGCGAGAATCATCAGAGTCGGTGAGATAACTCGCATCCGTGTAACCCTTTACACTGAGTTCATCTTCACCACCATAAACCAAGAACATATCCTTAGTCCTTCTTAAGTACTTTAGGATATTTTTAGCCGCTGTCCAGTGGATCTCTCCAGGATCAGCCTGGTATCTGCTCACAACACTTAGAGCATAGGAAACATCCGGCCTAGTACAAATCATGGTGTACATGATGGATCCGACTGCAGAAGCATATGGAATCACACTCATCCGACTTCGCTCATCAGTTGTCGAAGGACACTGAGTCTTGCTAAGTTTTACACCATGGGACATCGGTAAGAACCCCTTCTTAGACGATTCCATGTTGAACTTCTTCAACACTTTATCCAAATAAGTACTCTGACTCAATCCAATGAGCCTCCTTGATCTATCTCTATAGATCCGGATTCCGAGGATGTATGTTGCCTCACCCAAGTCTTTCATTGAGAAACTCCTTTCCAATGATTTCTTGGTTTCTTGCAACATCTGGACATCATTTCCAATCAGTAATATGTCATCCACATATAAGATTAGAAAATTTACTTTGTTCCCACTAAACTTCTTGTACAAACAAGAATCATGATCACTCTTGATGAAGCCAAACGATTTGACTACCTCATCAAAGCGAATATTCCAACTCCGAGATGCTTGCTTCAACCCATAAATGGATTTCTGAAGTTTGCATACCTTGTCAGCATTAGCCGGATCGACAAAACCCTCGGGCTGTATCATATACACGTCCTCGGTTAAATTTCCGTTAAGGAAAGCCGTTTTGACATCCATCTGCCATATCTCATAGTCGAAATAGGCTGCTATAGCTAACATGATCCGAACTGATTTAAGCATCGCTACGGGCAAGAAAGTCTCGTCGCAATCAACTCCTTGAACTTGTCGGAACCCCTTCGCGACAAGGCATGCTTTATAGACGGAAACATTTCCATCCATATCAGTTTTCTTCTTAAAGACCCATTTGCACTCGACGGGTCTTGCACCGTCTGGCAGATCAACCAAGTTCCAAACTTGATTTTCATCCATGGACTTTATCTCGGATCTCATGGCTTCAAGCCATGACTCGGAATCAGATCCCACCAAGGTAATGAATGTTGGATATATGCCCAAGAGGCAATAATAAAGTGGTTATTATCATATCTTCATACTTATGATAAATGTTTACATACCATGCTATAATTGTATTAACCGGAAACATTAATACTTGTGTGATTTGTAAACATAAAAGAGTCCCTAGTAAAGCCTCTTGTTAAACTAGCTTGTTGGTTAATATATGATCATGGTTTCCTGATCATGAACATAGAGATGTTATTAACAACAGGGTCATATCATTAGGAGAATGATGTGATGGACATACTCCTATAGTTAAGCGTAGCATAAAGATCAAGTCATTTAATATAGTTCATTTGCTATAAGCTTTCTGATACATAGTAACCTAATTCCTTCGACCATGAGATCATGCATATCACCTTTACCGGAAGGATGCTTTGATGACATCAAACACCACACCGTAACAGGGTGGCTATAAAGGTGGCATTGAGTGTTCGGAAAGTATTGGTTGAGACACATGGATCAAGAGTGGGATTTGTCCATCCATATGACGGATAGATATACTCTGGGCCCTCTCGGTGGAATGTCATCCAATTAGCTTGCAAGCATGTGACTGGCTCACAAGGGATCACATACCACGGGAACGAGAAAATAGTACTTATCAGTAACGAGGTTGAACTAGGTATGCAGAGATACCGACGATCATAACCTCGGATAAGTAAAATATCGTGAGACAAAGGGAAATTGGTATCGTATGTAAGTGGTTCATTCGATCGCAAAGTAATCGTAGAAATATGTGGGAGCCATATGAATTTCCAGATTCCTCTATTGGTTATTGATCGGAGAAGTGTCTCGATCATGTCCGCATAATTCACGAACCGTAGGGAGACACACTTAAGGATTCGACGTTGTTTTAAGTAGTTATGGAATGATGAGAAGGAGACCGAATGTTGTTCGGAGTCTCGAATGGGATTCGGGATATCACGAGGAGATCCGGAATGGTCCGGAGAATAAGATTCATATAAGGAAAGTCCTGTTTCGGAGTTGGGGAATGTTTCCGGTGTTTTCATCGGGAATGTTCTAGAATGTTCCAGAATGTCCGGCACTCCGGAGGGGAAGGGTACATGAATGTGTTGTATCAAGTTGGTATGATTGCATCATGTACTAAGTGTCATCGCTGAACCAAATAAAGGATTAACTCAAATCCTAGTTTGAAGAGTCAAATAACTAGTTTGAAAAGTCAAACGGCTAAATTTGGAAAGAGGAAAAGAGGAGGAAGGGGAAACCGAGTTGGGGAGGAGTTCCCTCCTCCAACCGGCGGCGCACCCTCCAAGCCGAGTTGGGGAGGGACTCCTCTCCCTCCCCTTGGCCAGCCGGCCCCTCCACCTATATAAGGAGGGGCAGGGCTCCCTCCTAGACACACAAGAGATCCTCTCCTCCAAACCCTAGTACCAAGCCGCCGCCGTCGGCCCTAGGGCACTCGCCGCCGCCTAGGTAAAACCCTAGCCGCCGGCACTAGCCCCTCCTCGGCGTGTCTAAACCCTAGATCATCGAGGGACTCTCTCATACTCCACCATACTCGCTCCGGCTTAAGGCGAAGCCCTGCGAGATCTCCCCTCTACTTCCGGTACCACGCCGTTGTGCTGCCGGAATCGCGAGGAGAGTGCTACAACCTCCGCTGCCTGCTGGAACAAGGGAGAGGAAGGTCTTCATTGAGTACCGAACGTGTGACCGACTGCGGGAGCGCTGCCGGAACGCAGCGCCAGAAGGATCGTCTACGCGATCTTGAGATCGGAAAGAGTACGACTACATCACCCACGAGAATCCGCTCTCGTTAAACACTTTGGAATCTTCGAGGGTGAGTTATTCCATCGACTCGTTGTTACAATCTAGTAGATAGATCTTGGCTTGTTTGTTTGTATGCGGTAGAAAAATTTTGTTTTCCATGCTACGAAACCCTACAGTGGTATCAGAGCCATGTCTATATGTAGATCTGTTGCACGAGTAGAACACAATGGTCATTGTGGGCGTTGATGCTTTTATTGTCGATTGCTTCTTGTGTACTTTGCATCTTGCGGGATGTTGGGATGAAGCGGCCCGGGCTAACCTTACATGACATCGTTCATGAGACTTGCTCCACGCTTGACATGCAACTTGTATTGCATAAGTGGCTTTGCGGGTGTCTGTTTCTCCCAACATAGTTAAGATTCAATTTACAACGGGTGATTGACAATACTAGTATCAATGTTGTGGTTCTTGTTCGTAAGTTAGAACGACACTTATTGAAAGCCCCAAACCACGTAAAACATGCAAAGAAAATTAGAGGCGTCTAACTTTGTTTTGCAGGGGTGTGCTGTGATGTGATATGGCCATGATTGTGATTATATATGATGTATGCAATGTTCCTTATTGTAAGTTGGCAACCGGCAGGAGCCATATGGTTGTCTTTAAATTCTGTTAAGACCCGCTTGTCTGTTCAAAGTAGTTGTAATAGTTGAAGCTGGTGGACGACAACCATGGAGCGGCGTCATTGACCTTGATGCAATGCCGGTGATGATGGAGATCATGTTCGTGGTTGAAGATGGAGATCGGAAGCACAAGAAGAAAGGCCATATCATATCACATATTATGAATTTCATGTGATGTTAATCCTTTTATGCATCTTGTATTGCTTAGTTCACGACGGTAGCATTATAAGATGATCCCTCAAGCACACAATTTCAAATCATAAAGTGTTCACCCTTAGTTAGCACCGTTGCTAAAGCTTGTTGTTTCGAAGCACCACGTGATGATCGGGTGTGTTAGATTCTGCGAGTGTATACAACGTGAGCAAGCCAGATTTGCTCATGCGGAAGCTAAGGTTGATCTTGACGAGCCTAGCATGTACAGACATGGTCTCGGAACACGGATCACCGAAAGGTAAAGCATGAGTCATATAGTAGATATGATGAACATGTTGATTGTTCGCCATTGAAGCTACATCAACTCTCGTGATGATCGGTTTTGATGTGGTGGATTTGGTTCGTGTGATCACTAAAACAATGTGAGGGATATTGTTTTGAGTGGGAGTTCAACGGCAATATGATTAAAAGTTGAACACTATTTATCATAAATTAAATCAAAGTGAATTTGCATAGTTGTTGTAGTCATTGGCATCCGTTTACCACCTTGCGCTTAGTTTTAGTTGAGATGATAGAACTATAGAATTCTGGTTAGTTACTTTACGAACTGGTATCGTATTGTTTTTGAAGTGTTAATCTAAAGTTTAAAAGTCCTATTGCAAACTTTCAGTAAGTTCCGGTTACTCCATGAAGTTTAATAATTAGTATTAAATCAAGAGTGACAATTCCAAGTGTTAGTGTATGAGTATCATGTTTGTCTCCATGATTCTTGATATTCAAAGGATTGTCTTAATATCAAGGTTATCTAGGATCTGAAAGAGTTGTTTCAGAAACCATGATGTGTGGAAGATATTGTGATATCTGAAACAAAGTTTTGGTTGCAACATGATAGAGTATAATATGGCAAAAGTCATGTTCTCGTATTTGATGAGAATTTGCAAAAGGTTGAAGACACTAGTTGTCCTAATCCTCCAAAATGTTTTGGAGAGCAACATTATACTCACAGTTCACCGTTATAAGCTAAAAGTAGCTTGATCATGGATAATTCCATGATAAGGGTGAATATTTGATGTAGGTAAAGTGTTTACTACACCAATAGATTACTAAAGAAAGGAATTTGAAAGAAACATTTGATGATGGTGATCTACTTCAAAGTGCAAGTCCAAAGACATTGGTATTTAATTATACACGCTTTGGACTATGTGTCATATGTATGACTCCACTGTTGATGTTGATAGATTCTTTCAAACAGAAAAGGAAATACTGAAAGAGAATATCATAAATATATGGCAGAAAAGAAAAGACTAGAATTGTTCAGTTTAAGTATATAGATGATATACATGTTATGGCTATATTCTTTGCTTATTAAACAATGTGGTTCTTAAGTATTTGATACTGAATTTGTTAGTGTGAATCGTCATACGAAACAACACAATTCATGAACTACAATGGCCTAAGTAACTAGCAAAAGAATATGTGATGATGTTCATCGAGAACAAATAAAGGGTTATTGTGTTGCTCGTTAAACATCAAAGCTTGCCTTCAAGATTTGTTTTATCAGGTATTATGAGAACAAAAGGGTTGTTCAAATAATTGCCGTAATCCATAAAATATGGATGATTCACAAATCTCGTTGGAGAAATCACATCCATAAAACTAGTGCTAAAAATGTCGAAAGACAAATTGATTGAAATATCACTTAGGAAGTGACATCGCCGTTTAAATTATATTGGAAAGAAAACATGAAGAAACTCCATGTGGATGGAATTTTGGAGTCTTTTGATTTTTTGATCACATGACGCTTGTGAAACTTTCCTAGAGATAATTAAAACTTCGTTCATAGGCCAAAAGGGAACGAATGACTAGCTTATTGGAACTTGTACATATTGTTGTATGAAGTCCATTATATGTAGTCAAGAGCGATGGATTTCAACTTCATATACTTTCTCCGAAAATTTGAGTGAATATATGAATATTCACTTAATAAGGATGAAGTATGAAACATTTGAAAAAGTTCAAAGTCTTTCAAGATGAAGTGCAAAATCATTGTAATAAGAATATAAATAGTTTATGATAAAGATCATAAAGGAAGATATTTGAGTTACAAGTTTAGCATAATACCTAAGATTTAAGGAATCGTTCTGTGGATTTGCATTTCCCAAACACCATAAGAGTATGGAGCGTTCGAGATATGTAATTAAAACCTTGTTTGACATGGTAAGATCAAAGGTGGAATTCATAGAACTGCCATTATATTTTAAAAGCTTTAGAGACTACCGTTTTCCACTGAAAAGAGATCCATCATAATCCGCTGAAATGACACCATATAAAGTTATGGTTTGGGATAAAACCCAAGTAGTCCTTTCTTAAACATTGGTATGCTATGCATAAGAAAGATGTTTGCAACCAAAGTCGGATAAACCTGTCTTTGTATTACTATTAAGTATTCCTCCATAAACACCGGAGACAAAAGTGTTTGTCGCTTAGAACGTCAAGTTTCTTTGAGAAGGAATTTTTCGTGAAAAGATAAGTGGGAGGACAATAGAACTTTGATAAGGTTAAAGGAACCTTAGCTATATGTGCAGAGTTGCGCAGCGCCGAAAAGTGTTCCGGAGGCAGCAATAATGCTCATGGCTCACGTGCCTCAAAGGTTGTGGTCACGGAGATCTAAGTTCCTATTAAAACAAGTAGGTCGGGTAAACAATCAAATACCAAGATTTGAGAGTTAAATCATTATTTGACAGTAATGATCTGACTACATGCAAAGAAGCGACGATGGGCCCTGACTCCGTCAAATGGCTTGAAGCCATAAAATCCGTGATAGTTCCATACACGAGAAATTAAGTTTTGAACTTGAAGGACCCTCGAGAAAGGTGTAAGACCTTACAGTTGTGTTTGGATCTATAAAGAAGTAGACATGGATGTTTCACATCTATGAAATAGTCGACATGTTGGGAAAGAGTTCACAAATATGTTCAAAGGTTGACTATGACAAGATTTTGATCTTTCATAGCGATATTTAGTCTACACGGATTGATGTAGCAACCACTACATATAATTTTTGTTATGTGGTAGTTGAATAAACAAAACAAGTTCTTCTAATAGAAGGGTTACCTAGGACGCGTGCATGACACGGTCCAAAGGGTTTTGTCAATTCAAAGGATGCTAAATGCATATGCGAACTTCAATGGTTGAAATAAGCATAGCGGAGTTGGAATCTTCACTATGATGAAACTGTTAAAAGAGTTTAATTTCATCGGAGACAATGAAGATGCTTGCATTTGCAAGAAATTAAGTGGGAGCGCTAAGACACATTTCTAACACATTATGTGGAGGACATATTGTTGATTAGAAATGATGTATCTTTTATTAACACATATTAAGAATTTCATCCTGATGAAGGACTTAGGCAAAACCCAAATATTTGGCATCAATGGACGCTAATATGGTTGTGCCGAAAGTACATAGATGATGTATTGAATGAGTTCAATATAGAAACTACAAGAAAGGTTCTTGTCACACAGAAAGGATTGAATGAGTTCAATATTGATGATATATTCAAGTGTATTGACACTTGGTAAGTGAAACAAAGATTCAAGTATAGATTGATACTTGATGTATGAAATCACAAAGAGTATTTATACCAATCATACTGTGATATGTACAAATCCAGATATGTCCTATGCTCTAAATGTTATGAGCATATACCAGAATGATTCATAAGATGATCATTGGACGATAGTAAGGATATTCTTATGATCTTTTGGAAGAACTAAGAGTATATTATTTGTAGAAGTGACAAATAGATGGTTAGTTCATTGTAAAAGTACTACATTGATACTAGTTTTGTCATAGAGTACAAATTAAAGTTTATCTCAATCTAAACTAAGGGTGGCACAATATAATGGAAGTAAGTTCCATAATGGATTTGGATGAGTTCCAAAGTTAAGACATTGTGACAGATACTACAACAAAAGGCTAAGTATATGACTGCTATAATAGCAGCTAAAGAGGGCATTTGTGTCAAGTAGTTTGTTGTCAAACTAGGTGTAGTTCATAGCGGGATAATACTATGAAGATATATTGTACGACAATATTATCAACATGTTTTAACCCCAAAGACCTAAAGGTCTCACCGAAGGACCAAAATTATGCAAAGCCATCTCATTAGAGAATGAGTGATGCGTAGAGACGCAAAGACATGCAATTACACACGGACCTGGAAGTTTCAGATCCGGAGATCAGTTGACCACTAGCAATCGTGTACATACAACACCAGAAAGCCATAGGTGTTGAATACACAAAGGTTTGAAACTAGATTATTGACTCTAGTGCAAGTGGGAGACTGTTGGAGATATGCCCAAGAGGCAATAATAAAGTGGTTATTATCATATCTTCATACTTATGATAAATGTTTACATACCATGCTATAATTGTATTAACCGGAAACATTAATACTTGTGTGATTTGTAAACATAAAAGAGTCCCTAGTAAAGCCTCTTGTTAAACTAGCTTGTTGGTTAATATATGATCATGGTTTCCTGATCATGAACATAGAGATGTTATTAACAACAGGGTCATATCATTAGGAGAATGATGTGATGGACATACTCCTATAGTTAAGCGTAGCATAAAGATCAAGTCATTTAATATAGTTCATTTGCTATAAGCTTTCTGATACATAGTAACCTAATTCCTTCGACCATGAGATCATGCATATCACCTTTACCGGAAGGATGCTTTGATGACATCAAACACCACACCGTAACAGGGTGGCTATAAAGGTGGCATTGAGTGTTCGGAAAGTATTGGTTGAGACACATGGATCAAGAGTGGGATTTGTCCATCCATATGACGGATAGATATACTCTGGGCCCTCTCGGTGGAATGTCATCCAATTAGCTTGCAAGCATGTGACTGGCTCACAAGGGATCACATACCACGGGAACGAGAAAAGAGTACTTATCAGTAACGAGGTTGAACTAGGTATGCAGAGATACCGACGATCATAACCTCGGATAAGTAAAATATCGTGAGACAAAGGGAAATTGGTATCGTATGTAAGTGGTTCATTCGATCGCAAAGTAATCGTAGAAATATGTGGGAGCCATATGAATTTCCAGATTCCTCTATTGGTTATTGATCGGAGAAGTGTCTCGATCATGTCCGCATAATTCACGAACCGTAGAGAGACACACTTAAGGATTCGACGTTGTTTTAAGTAGTTATGGAATGATGAGAAGGAGACCAAATGTTGTTCGGAGTCTCGAATGGGATTCGGGATATCACGAGGAGATCCGGAATGGTCCGGAGAATAAGATTCATATAAGGAAAGTCCCGTTTCGGAGTTGGGGAATGTTTCCGGTGTTTTCATCGGGAATGTTCTAGAATGTTCCGGAATGTCCGGCACTCCGGAGGGGAAGGGTACATGAATGTGTTGTATCAAGTTGGTATGATTGCATCATGTACTAAGTGTCATCGCTGAACCAAATAAAGGATTAATTCAAATCCTAGTTTGAAGAGTCAAATAGCTAGTTTGAAAAGTCAAACGGCTAAATTTGGAAAGAGGAAAAGAGGAGGAAGGGGAAACCGAGTTGGGGAGGAGTTCCCTCCTCCAACCGGCAGCGCACCCTCCAAGCCGAGTTGGGGAGGGACTCCTCTCCCTCCCCTTGGCCGGCCGGCCCCTCCACCTATATAAGGAGGGGCAGGGCTCCCTCCTAGACACACAAGAGATCCTCTCCTCCAAACCCTAGTACCAAGCCGCCGCCGCCTCCAAGCCGCCGCCGGCCCTAGGGCACTCGCCGCCGCCGCCTAGGTGAAACCCTAGCCGCCAGCACTAGCCCCTCCTCGGCGTGTCTAAACCCTAGATCGTCGAGGGACTCTCTCATACTCCACCATACTCGCTCCGGCTTAAGGCGAAGCCCTGCGAGATCTCCCCTCTACTTCCGGTACCACGCCGTTGTGCTGCCGGAATCGCGAGGAGAGTGCTACAACCTCCGCTGCCTGCTGGAACAAGGGAGAGGAAGGTCTTCGTTGAGTACCGAACGTGTGACCGACTGCGGGAGCGCTGCCGGAACGCAGCGCCAGAAGGATCGTCTACGCGATCTTGAGATCGGAAAGAGTACGACTACATCACCCACGAGAATCCGCTCTCGTTAAACACTTTGGAATCTTCGAGGGTGAGTTATTCCATCGACTCGTTGCTACAATATAGTAGATAGATCTTGGCTTGTTTGTTTGTATGCGGTAGAATTTTTTTGTTTTCCATGCTACGAAACCCTACAATGAAGTACTCATAACCACCCCTGGCTGTCGTGCTCATTGGTCCACATACATCACTATCTACTAGTCCCAACAAGTCGGACGCCCTTTCGCAACTCTTTGCAAAAGGTGTCTTGGTCATTTTGCCGAGTAGGCAAGATTCGCATGTCTCGAACGACTCCAAGTCGAACGAAGTTAGGAGTCCATCATCATGGAGCTTCTTCATGCGTTTCCAACTTATATGACCAAGCCGGCAGTGCCAAAAGTAAGTCATATTCAGATCATTTGGTTTCAACCTTTTAACATTTATGTTATAAACCGACTCACCATCAAGATTCAAAATAAATAACCCGTCCTGGATGGGTGCAAAGTCGTGAAACATATCATTCAAATACAAAGAACAACCATTATTCTTGATATTCGACTCATAGCCTTGCCTCATCAAACATGAAGCAGAAATAATGTTTCGACTGAGCACTGGAACATAATAACAATTATTTAGTTCCATAATGAATCCGGAAGGTAAATGAAGTTGCATCGTGCCGACTTCCAACGCAGCAACTCTTGCTTTGTTGCCGACTCGAATATCAACCTCGCCTCTTGCTACGCTCCTAGTTCTTACCAGTCCCTGCAACGAGTTGCAGATGTGAATAACTGATCCGGTATCATATACCCAAGAACTATTAGGTGCATCAGCAAGATATATGTCTATAACATTGCAAACAAGTGTACCTGAGTCGGAAGTCATACCTCCACTCTTGGCTTTGTCGGCCAAGTACTTGCTGCAGTTCCTCTTCCAGTGGCCATCCGCCTTGCAGTAGAAGCAAGTGGATCCGGCTGAAGGAGATGGTTTAGTCCCTGAGGAAGCGCTTGGGACCGGGTCCTGAGCCTACTTTCCTCCTGACTTAGCCTTCTTCTTAGTTCAAAAACTCTTCTTGAACTTAGCCTTATTCTGCACCATCAACACTTGACTGGTGCCCTTCTTGAGATCCGCCTCTGCCTGCTTGAGCATCCTATGCAATTCAGTAAGCTACTTATCCATACCATGCATGTGGTAGTTCGAAATGAACTGCCCATATGCACTAGGAAGAGAGTTCAGAATTATATCCGTAGCGAACTCTTCGCTAATGGGGTAGCCAAGCCTCTCCAAAGACTGCACGTAACCAACCATTTTGATAACATGCGGACTCAGTGGATCACCATCCTTAAGCTTGCAACTCAGCAAAGCCTGAGAGACTTGATACCTCTCAGTCTTCGCCTGAGCCTGGAACATACTTTTGAGGCTTTCGATCATATCGTAGGCCTCAACATGCTCGAACTGCTTTTGCAAGTCCGGTTCCATGTGAGCAAGCATAAGACAGCTAATATCCGTGGACTCATCCTTAGCCCGACGGTAGGCATTGGTGGCTGCGATAGTCGCATTCTCATTCGGCTCATCTGGAAGTGGGTTGTCTAGGACATGGTCCTTCTTTTCTTGTTTGAGAACAATTCTCAGATTTCGATACCAGTTGGTAAAATTAGTGTCGTTCAGTTTATCTTTCTCAAGAATGGTTCTCAACGCAAAACCGGATATCTGAGAGTGACTGCTACTTGGTGCCATGATCTACAACAGAAAATATGCAAAACACTTAAGACATGTATTCATAAAAGAGCAAGCATATTAAACATTTTAATATTTTATGCTCCCACTAGAACCAACACCCCTCCGATGGTTACTTAGTGATTCAGGATCCTAAATAAGCAAGTCGGCTAGTGAGCTTTAGCATCACCGCTAGCCGCCAAGTGATCTAGGTAGACAACTCCTTGTCAATCGCATCTCATGCGACTCCTGTTGGACGGGTGGCATCACATGCCCCGGCTCCCATCCGACTTTTCCCCGAGTCCCACAACCGTTGTGATAGACCCGTCTAGCTTACCGAGTGTTTCTGCAGTAAGAGTCCGACTCGAACCCACCTAGTCGGAAAGAATTGGCAGCACCTCAATTTTATGAGCCCACTACCAAAAATGTCCGACTTGTGATGGTGCAAACACTGGCGGAAAAACCGACTAGACCTTCTTTGAGGGATTAAATTTTACCGACTATCTAATAGAGGTAAAACAGAGACATAACAATAACACAAAATAAAGCAATTATAATATGAAATGGTATGGCTCTCTTCATGGCGATCTCCATCTCCACAAAGCCTGTAATCCGACTCGTGCCAACTCTTGTCACTTGCCGTCTTACGCCATGTCGCCGACATGTACAACGCCTTGCATGCCTTCCGGGTTCTCCAAACAGCTACACTAGCTTAGTAAAGTAAATTACATAGAGAATCCGACACGCAGGTCGTTATACAATAAAATGACAGCACCTAGGCTCCAGCCGGCTGACATAAACCGTGATTCGCAGATCACGTATGGATTACACACATACATCACATGCACATAAACCATACCATTCACAACTTCCTGCAAAAAAAAGTTATGCATAGATACAATATCTACCGGCGTTGTGAAACTCCCAACGACATCTAAGGCGCTACGACAGGGCGAAGCCGGCGGTCCCAGTCTACCATGGATTCCGACCATCGTTCCGATTCGATCAAACTCTTTGATCTTCGATCACCGCTTCTGGATTTACGCGTCACAGTCTACCCCGATGGCGGAAGCCGACCGGTAGGGGTATGTCGTTCCACGACCTCAGCAGTGTGATCACGGAAATCAAATCTACCATTCCCTGAGTACAGTTGATCCAATCAACTTCATACAAAACCGATCTATCTCATAGATCGACCACCAAATAGCATATAGATCTCATCTACATCCTACCGCATATCACATATGCGAGATCTCGAGCCTAAAACCAGAAGCTATCGCTCTGATACCACTGTTGGGCCACACGGAGATAAAATAAAATTTTCCTCTAACGTGGTGATCCCAAGATCTAGCTGAGGTAGAAGGCCACGAGGTTTACCACTAGACGCGCAGTTGCGGATTACTGATGAAGCGCGTCAGTTGATGCAGTGCAGTCCTAACGATCCGATCGTCCTGGTGCTGATCGCACAACACCTCTGCTGGTATCCACACGTACAAGGAGGAGCGCCGGCGGAGAACTGCTAGGTTCGTTACGGCGGCTGGACTGCTGTGGAGCTAGGGTTTCCAACACATGGAATGACCTAACCGAACAACGATTAACCTTTCTGGGTTACGGTGCTCCACTATATATAGGGAGTGAACATGGGCTCTGCTCGCGCGACCCATTCACTAAAGCCCATATAACACTAGTCACCGTGAGTCCAACTCACTAACTCAGTCCTAATCTGGTTTAGGTCCAACCCAACCAGATTACAAATTCGGATCCAATCCGAACTTGCTCCTACTCTTAAGTGTGTGACCCCGCAGGCTCATGGCTACTTGGACACGATTGGAGTCCGACTCTCAATCGATCTGTCGGTAGCGGCTCCTAGCAGAACATACCGACTCCCAAGTACCAAAGAGTCATGACGACTTGCCTTTCCAATGCGACTTACGTCCGAGTCCCTTTTGCCTCACGATATACCTTGTCAGACTATAGGCGAATATATGTCATCCCTTAAATAGTCCGACTCTCTTCTCGATCCGAGATACGTGATTCACCCGACTAACTCTTAGTCGATCGCCTCGGTTAACACTTAACCGAGTCGTGCATGGCCATGCTTTTCGAATCATATCTCACGAGAGGGCCCAGAGAATATCTCTCCGAGTGGAGGGGCAAAATCCCATCTTGGTTATTCACATCACGCAGCTTGATTCTTAGTCGACCCGAACCCTGCCTTTATAACTGCCCAGTTACGGATCGGCGTTTGACAGAACCTAAGTCGGTGATCCTCAACTCGGACTATGCAACAACCTCAGGTCTAAGGATTACATTGATTGAGATATACAAATGACAGCTAGTTCGTTGCACCTCAATATGGGTCAATCCGACTCGCTAAACTCTTTAGCCGAATCTGTGTAAGTTGGAATAGCATCTCCATGCCCATGACAAGTGGAACCGAGTCATCAAGCCAACTTTCACATTGGTCTAAGTTGTGTGTCCAGCACAACCTCAATGACCAAGGATATTTAGTACAAACAACATGAATGCATAGTTCCACAACCGAATCACATATTCAATGATACACATCAGATGTTCATACAAGGACTACTTAATAACTTTATGAATACAATGGGAAATATCATCATACATGATTGCCTCTAGGGCATATTACCAACAAAGTCTTGAGTTTGTGTTGTGCAGGTCTCCACGTTGTCAGCAACACTTGTGTGACGTTTCCTTCCTCCTACTTGTTCGATAACCTCGGTTTCTTACTGAGGGAAACTTGCTGCTGTGCTGCTTCATACCTTGATCTTGGGGTTTCCAACGAAGCGTTCCACGACAAGTATTGGGCGCCATCAATAACCTACTCGATCATTTGCCTGAGGTACGTCCGCTGGTCCTTTTTAGGTTATCCGGCCCGCTGCGGTAGTTGGCATCGCCATTGACGGCCGCATATTTTATAGATGGGCAGCAACCGAAGAAGGGCAATGGAGTTCTTCTATAAGAATTTCGTGGAGTCATCGTCTGAGGATGAGTCCGACGGTGAGACCGAGATTTTGCTGGCAGCTGCACAGATGATGCACGACCACTACCTCCTGCCGCCGCGCAGAGGTGGCTCGTCCAAGCGGCGCGAAGCCAACCAAGAGCGCGACCGAGAAGAAGGCCACATACGCCTTTACAAGGACTACTTCTATCCAACTGACCCAGTCTTTAAAGAGAAGTCATTCCGTCGCCGCTATCGGATATCGAGGGACCTGTTCTTGCAAATTCTCAATGAGGTGGTGGAATACGATAACTACTTTGAGGCCAAGTACGGTTGCACCAGTAAGATTGACTTCTCCTCTTACCAAAAATATTATGCTGCCATTCAGCACTTGCATATGGAGTTCCCGGTGACCTCGACGACTACATGCGCATGAGCGAGTCCACATGCCACGAGGCTATATACCGGTTTTGTAGCGCGATAATTGCGGTGTTTGGCATAGTTTACCTGAGAGAGCCGAACACCACAGACACTGCTCGTCTTTTGTCCATCAACGAGAGAAGGGAGTTTCCTGGTATGCTTGGCAGCATCGACCGCATGCATTGGCAGTGGAAAAACTATCCCTTTGGTTGGCAAGGGCAGTTCAAAGGGCATGTAGAGGGATGCACTGTCATACTAGAGGCTGTTGCATCACAAGATCTCTGAATTTGGCACTCTTTTTTTGGAATTGCTGGATCAAACAATGACATCAATGTGCTGCTGTGGTCTTCGGTGTTTGCTAGGCTGGCAGAAGGCAATGCCACACATGTTTTTTATCAGATCAATGGCAATCCATGTGATATGGGTTACTATCTAGCTGATGGTATCTACCCCTCCTGGGCCACCTTTGTGAAGACAATTCGCAATACTAGAGATGAGAAATGCAAGAGGTTTGCGAAAGAGCAAGAGGCAGTTAGGAAGGATGTGGAGCGAGCATTTGGCGTGCTTCAGTCAAGGTGGGCTATTGTTCGGTACCCTGCTAGAACATGGAGCACAAAGAGAATATGGAATGTGATGACTTCTTGTGTCATCATGCACAACATGATCGTCGGGGACGAGCGTGATGACGATATCTTGGACTAAGCCTGGGACTTTTAGGGTCAGTTGGTTGAGCCAGAGCCAGGTCTAGCATCTTGGGAAAATTTCATGCAAGTGCATAAAAATTGCGTCACAGACAAAACCATGAACGACTTCAACTAGTTAATTGAGCATATACGAGCTCGTACGAGAAACCTCAATGTTTAATCATTTATTTAATTTGTGTAATTTGAATGACGGTTTAGTTGTTTTCTATCGAATTATGCGAGCCTGAACTATTTATATATAAGCACTATTTCAATTTGATTACCTAATTTAATTTATTTGCTTCTTAGAAATTAATTGTGACAAAATTTGCAAACATACGAAATCCCTGGTCAACACGGACAAATGGGTCCCGCTGGGCGCGTCCGGACAGATAGAACCCCCTCTTCATATCGATCGCGGCCCGATCTAAACAGATAGAAACGAAGTGTTTAGGATGACTGGATAGATCGGCACTGATGAGGATACCCTAAGATGTCCACGAACAAAGAATGACTGTCTTCGAAAATAATCTGATATTGAATTTTTGAATTTTTTTTGGAGCAACGGGCACACTGCTTAATTCTATCAGAAGAGGGGAAAAAGGACGTTGCTATATAGCAACCGGTTTGAGAATGTTAGAATCTAGCGAACGTCCGAATCCAGCAATTGCATGCATAACACTAAAGGACAAGATTTCTAATTAGTTAGCTTAATTAAAAAACAAAACTTTAAAATGTTTTCTAGGTCAAACCGTTTGTCCGAATTAAAATCTATTTTCACTGTTAGGCTAGTCATGACGAGATCTTCAAAACTAGATCCCATGTTGGTATGTTCTGATAATTTTTTTTGGACAAAATTAATCCATCAATAACACGTAAGTTATTCGGACTTCAGCATGTAAGTTATCCACCCAATAACATGTAAGTTATCCATCACTATAAAATTTACCCACGAATCACATACTCAGGATGGGAAACCTTTTCTGTTTATCCACAAATTACCCATCAGTAACACGAGAGTTATCCAGACTTTAGCATGTAAGTTACCCATCAAATAACATGTAAGTTATCCACCACTATATAATTTTATCCACAAATAGAATATAAAAAATTATTCTAACGATTCGGCCTCGTCGCTAGTCGTCACTCTCACAGCATACGAAGTACTCAATCTCGAAAGACTAACGTGTCAAACATCAAACATATTTTTTAAAGGAACTAAATCTAATCTTATTTTGCATATGATATAAATAAATATGGTCTTATGCTTATCCACCATGCAACCAGTAATCTAGCGACTCGACTTTGTCTTCCGACATTGGTACCGTAAAATATAGGTGACAAAGTCTCGAAGAATGTTAGGTTACCGAGCCTTAATCACGTCGACGCTAACGAATTAATAACAATAAAGTCTCAGTGCCCTAATAACTAGGTTACGATGTTTTAATTAAACCTGCTCAATACATATGCGAGAACACCTTTACCAATATATTTATACGGTGGGTAACTTATGTGTTCGTGGATTTGGTAACTTATGTGTTCGTGGATTGATAACTCATATATTTCGGGTGAATAACTTTTTACTCCGAATTTTTTTCCTCGAAACATATCAACATAGATTTAGTTTTGAAGATCTCGTCGCGACTAGTTTAACGGTAAAAACGGATTTTAAATTGAACAAACGATTTAATCTATAAAATATTTTAAATTTTTGATACAATTCTAAACTGACTAACAACACGCGTTCAACTTATGCAAGGTTTTGCAAACCAGGAACCGGTCGAAGCTAGAATTTCAAAAAAAAAAACATAGTTCACTGTACTGACACTGACATTATCACCCAGACGTTGGAGCCGTTCACCCCCAAATCCAGCCCAAATTGTTTCTCTTCTTTCTCCCGAGCAGCCATAGGCGCCGCCGCCCCGTGTATCTCCGGCCGCAGTCATCCGCCTCGCATCTTCTCTCCCAACCGCACCTCTTTTCCCCTTCATACCACCAGGTCGGTATACGGGAGGTACCCCGAGTTTTCCACCCACCCCCGGCCCCCCTTCACAGGTTGCAGGATGGGGATTGGCGCGACATCACGGCGGCGACATCACCGCCGCGCTCCCGCCCTTCCTCTAGGCCAGCTCATCCTTAACTGATATAAAGTGGAGAGGCAGATATCAAGTGCTGATCCACTCGGCGGGGCAGCGCTCAGTAATCCATCGCGTCCTCAGAACAACGATACCTTTTTACTCCATATTACTGCTGGTATGTGCTCTGTTCACTTTTAATTTGTGCATCGGCTCATGAAAGAAAATAACATTATTATCTATTTGTAGATTATTAGGTCAATGGTGTGGGGTACTTGACCTTGATTTAATTGAATAGCTGAGATTGGCAACTCACTGAATGCATTCACCCCAGCTACAAATCTCTCTAATGATTTTGACCAAAATTTCGAACTGACAAGTGACCTGAGAAATCTGAAAAATTTACTCCCTCCGATCGATAATAAGTGTCGCTGATTTAGTACAAGTTACTATCAGTTCGAATTCAGGAGGCCGATTCATATGCAACATAGGATGCTAAGAACAGGAGCAACAAGAATAATCAGACCAACTAAATAACAAGAAGCAAAATAAATGAAATATAAGCGTGGGGTTATGAAGAGGAGGGGAGTAATCAGCGGAGGAAGCCCACCGGGATGCGCCGCTGTTGTCCTTGGTCGAGCGAGGCCGCTGCCGTCCTTGTACGCGTGGAGCCGGAAAGTGCGGACGGGGAGGGGGGTGGCAGGTCGACCAGGGGCACGCCTGGAGTGGTCACTGCTGGCTCTGCGGCCGCCGCCCTTTCCTGCGGTGGTGACGAGTACGGAGAGGGCTGGTCGAACAGAGTAAAGTGTCGCCTTCCTTCTGTTTTCTGTTCGATCCAAGGTAGGGGTAAATAAGTAACTCCTGCGCTACATTAGAGATAGATAAAGGGCTGGGCACTTAGTTAGACCGAACCGTTCGGCTCAGTTTTCTGGTAATATTTAAACTCAATCATGATGATGTGAGTATAATGCTAAAATTGCAGCCCATTCTATGTTAGGGTTGATAAGCCTTTTGGGTCACTTGGCAAAGTAAAGACATTTTATAAATGTCAAAAGTAAATAAGCCTTTTGGGGTACTTGGGAAAGCAAAGTGGGGCATTTTATCAAATAACCCGATTCTTTTCATGCAGGAATACGTAGGCGGCAGCGACAATGGACATCTACAACGTCGAGGCCGCCGAGATCCTTGCCAACGAGGCACTTGTAAGCTCTCTCACCACCCATTCATTTCTCTACCACACGTGCCTTTTTCCCCTTTCTGTTCGAGATGACCTATGCTGGCGAGTTCCCTGAAGTTCCCTTCCCTTCCCTCAGCTGCTCCCCATTGGTGAGTCCGCTCCCATCTACGAGAAGTTGCTCGCCACCTTCCCTACTGCGGTGAGTCCAGTTGAATTTTCCACCAGAAGTTAATTTGTATGTTTCGCTGCTCTATCTTATCTCCCGGTGTGTATTGTCAATCTTCTGGAGCTGAGGCTTGAATTTGCATGCAGGTGAAGTACTGGAAGCAGTATGTTGAAGCATACATTGCCGCAAACGACGAGGAAACTGCCAAACAGATATTCAGCCGATGCTTGCTCACCTGCCCTCATATTAATCTCTGGTGAGGGATTCCACATTTTATTATGATATATGGCCACATGACCTAGATTGTGTTGTTCAGCATTAGGTGAGAAATTCATTCATTGTCACTCCGCAAGCTATCAGAGTTGCTGTTTGTACCAACATGCTCCTCCTTTGGCATGCTTGAAGTGTCAGTTCTCTTTCATTTTGGCTAATCTTGTCACCAGTCACCAGTGTCCTCTTTGTCTAATCATTTTTTGTGATCGCCTCATTGTTTCGTGAATCCATCACCGATGTGTATGCACACTGTATTGCTATTAGTTATGACTGTCATATTCTCTTCAAAATAATTTGTCCTCCTTGTCAGTAAACTGCGTTACCGACATTACCCGGGTTGGGTGTAACTTGCAGGCGTTGTTACATCAACTTTATTAAAAGAGTAAACAATAAAAGGGGCTCTGAGGGTCTGGAAGAGACAAAAAAGGCTTTTGATTTCATGCTGAACTATGTTGGTAAGTGCAAGTACTTCTAGTAAGCATTGACCTCAGCTCGTAATCAGCGTTCCTTGTTATTATGCCACTTCTGCAGTAGATTTTTAATAAGCAGCTTAATTGTGCTAGGCAATGATGTTGCATCTGGCCCTGTTTGGATGGAGTACATTGCATTCTTGAAGTCAATGCCGGTTTGTATTTTTTTTCCTGTTCAAACATTATGTTCTTTTATTTTTGTTTGAATTATTCGTGGTTCGTTGTTTGAAACTCTTCAGGTTGTAACGCCCCAGGAAGAGTCACATCGCATGACTACTATAAGGAAAGTATACCAGAAGGCGATTTTGGTTCCAACTAGTCACGTCGAGCAGTTATGGAAGGATTACGATAACTTTGAAAATTCCGTTAGTCGCACCTTGGTAATTGTGTTTACATGTGGATCCTTGGGTCATTTTTATAAGAAGCTAGCATATAACTTCAATCACTTAACTGGCAAATAGACTGGTCTGTAGTTTTCCTTCTGTAGTGTGAAACTTTTCAGTTTCAATTCATTCTGGTGTGTCAATACTGTTTACTGAGCTCCACCATTTACATACTTTTGCTATTATTTTATTAAATCCCAAGACAATGCAAACCTGTCTTGTGTGTATTTCATATGGACTCATTGTAAGCTATCCATTTTCCAGGCAAAAGGCTTGCTATCTGAGTATCAACCAAAGTTTAACAGTGCTAGGGCGGTATATAGAGAGCGTAAGAAGTACATTGATGATATTGATTGGAGCATGCTGGCCATCCCCCCTACAGGCTCCTACAAGGTAAACAGTTGATCAGGTCTTAATGTTGATTTACACTTAGTGTGGCAGTTCACAAATACTGGCTTAACAAAATAGTTTATGTTTTGTTGATAAGTATTCCTATATTGCGGTTACAAAGTTCTCATAATTTTAGTTTTTGTTGAATTTCTCTATTACTTTTCTCATTGCCACTTTTGCTTTTTTAGGGAAAACAGTAGGGTAAAACAAAACTGTGTCACTTTTGATTGCAAACATAACAATTTGAGTGTTCCAGAAAACCGAATAACAGGGGTTTTCTATCAGATTGCGAAATTGACCTACCTGAAGTTCCAGCACCATATTTATAAAAATATATGTTTACAATCTGTTTAATGACAAACCTAGTGATACTATTTCCACCTCATATTTTAGTTGTCACAGGTAGAGAAGTTTGACTGCACCCTTTTCAAAGCATCATCGGTTACGGAGTTAGTATTCTAAAGATATCTGTTTAGTTTGAATAAACAACTCATTGTATCAGTTTGAGGCGGACATGATTGAACTTATAAAAGATATCTGCTAAGTTTGAATAAACAAATCATTTTATCAGTTTGAGGTGAACATAATTTAACTTCTCGTCCAAATGCATTGAGACTTAAAACTAATGTCCTTCTCTTTCCCTATACGGCTTTATTCTATCATCTTGTTTTGTTTACTGGTCAAATCTTAGTTTTCTGACTATCTCTCTGGTATTTGAAAATTATATTTATTGTATTATGTATTCTGGTAGAGTGGTAGTTGATGAACAGTATTTAACTGGCAGATAACTCATTAATCATTTTACAGGAAGAGCAACAGTGTATGGCATGGAAAAGACTTCTGACATTTGAAAAGTGAGTGAACTTCTGTGTCAAATATGCCAAGTGCAACCATGGCTCAATTTCAAAACTTCAGTAGAAGATTTTTGTCCAGTCCAATTGTTTAAGGACGTTTTATTTCTTTGTTGTAGAATGTAGACATATAGCAGGTAATCTTTGTTTTTCATTTTTCTTCTCTGCCCCAGTCAATACGTTTTGCTTGTCACGTTCAAAATTAATCTGCAACCTATCTTTTTGAGCTCTTTATTCCCTTGATTGGATTCAGTGGGGGCATACTATCGAGTATGCCATGTTTCTTAATTCTAAACCTGATATATCAGTTTGTCACCTTCTGCCTCTCACTTCTTTCAGAGGTTACTCCCCACATTTCTGCTAACGCTAATTATTTTGTTCACTGTAGGGGGAACCCTCAAAGAATTGACGCTACAGCTGCTAATAGGCGTATTACATTTACTTATGAGCAAGTAAGCCAATTTCTGTCTTTACATTTGCATGCACATTGATGTTTGAGTCTGTAGTGAAATAGCGACGCTTTACATAGTATTCTAGTTAGGCATTCTTATACATTGCGGTGAACTGATCACATAGCAGGATGCCTAAACATCATGTATTCAGTGTAATGTATAGTTTTTTCCTTTTATGGTTGCAGTTTCGGGGTTATCTTACCCAAGATATTGGAAAGAATAGTTCGCATACATATGCAGGCGCAATGCCCAACCACGATATAGATCTCCACGACCATAACCATATCGAGCTGATATCCATAAGCTTGTGGAGATCTATATCGTGGTTGAGCGTTGCGCCTTCATATACATGTGAAATATTCTGTGTTTGTGGACTATGTTGATTGCTTGTCACATATATCCTTATAGTTGCATTCGAAGTGTATGGCTGGCTTGGGGTGTTACAATGGGGCATATTAACAAACTGTATGCACCTGCTCTTATTTTCAGTGCCTAATGTATCTATACCATCATCCCGATGTATGGTATGATTATGCTACGTGGCATGCAAGGAACGGTTCTACAGATTCTGCAATCAAAATATTTCAGCGTGCTATAAAAGCACTCCCTGGTAATTGAATGTCCTGCAAAATTCTCTTGATCAATTCAATTATGATGTCCACTTCTGTAGTTAGTGCATCCTTTTTGAAGCTCGTGTCAATCTAATTTACTGGAATATGTGAGCATGCTCTCAGGAGTGTGGAAAGACCCCCGGGAAAACAAACTGGAGGTTTAAGGGATTCCCAGTCATTGTGAATACTTCTAACTATCTTCAGCCCTTGTTTGGATGGACCATGGTCCCATGAGCATGAAACTTACTATTTTGAACTTACCCAATCCCAGTCCAACTAAAGAATGCTAATTGGATGAAATGAATAACCGATTGATTATTCATATTTACTCAAGTCTGGGGGAACAGACATTACGTCCATAGGATGATATAAAGGAAGGAGCCTGTCCTAGTTACTTGTGTGTGTTCTGTGACTAACATAACCACTAAGTTCCTCATGTAATAGGCTATAAAAAATTGTATATGTTCTGTAGAGTGAACATTAATTCACAATCCAGACACACAACATGAATGGTATTTTATCCACAGTGATGTATTACTGATTCTGTGTTTTTTATTTGCTAATTTTTTCTTCATAATAAATCTATAGTTTAAATGTCAATCATGTTGAGCATACTTAGTTCTAATCCAGTTAGAACAGCCAACTTCGGAACTGTGTTTTTGTGTGTACTAGATTTCTTTAGATGGCTGTTCTAACTGAAATATAATGTAGCATTTATTCATTTCCTAACCTATTTTTTCAGCCCCTGAAACTATTTTCCTACTACTTCTCATAGGTTCTGAAGTACTAAAATACGCCTTTGCTGAACTGGAGGAGTCTATTGGGGCAATTCAGGTCCATTTGCTTGAGTTTTTTCCTACAATGCATAGCTAGCACTCGTATACTGCTATATATACTCCTTAAGATCATTATTTTTCTGACATGCGCACCCTCATGCAGCCTGCTAAGACGATATACGAGTCTCTTGTAGCTGAAAATGCAAGCATGACATCACTTGCACATATTCAGGTCTGCTACCGTGACTACTTTAAATGTACTCATGGTTATGGCTACACTATCTGGTATCCTTAGCGTTTGGGTTTTTTGTACGGCAGTTTATTCGGTTTCTAAGGAGAACTGAAGGCATTGAAGCGGCTCGCAAGTACTTTTTGGAAGCTCGGAAGCTGCCAAGCTGCACCTATCATGTTTATGTTGCTTATGCTACGATGTCATTTTGCCTCGACAAAGATGCCAAGGTTGTTAACGTGATGACATGTGTACAAACATTTTTTCCTTTACCAAGCACTTTTAATTTTAACCTTTGGAACCTTATACCAGGTAACTTGTAATCCTAACTGGTACAATGCATTTACATCCATTCTGTGATGGTACTTAGAGGAACGTCCATGTGGAGTCTGGTGATCTCAGTTAGTTGTCCAGCTCATGCAGAGAGGATCAAGTAGGCATGTCTTACCCTTCTTTTTGTTCTATGAAGTACCTTACCAACCATGGAAAAGGGCGCAGATTTGGTAAAGATTATCAGAGGGGACAGTTAGACCTGCTTAAAATGGTGGTGTTTGACGCACCGGCGAGCATGGTTTTACTGGATTTGCCCTCAGCTTACATGTATCCCTGCCTGCAAATAGCCTGGAGTATAAGTTGGCCATAAAGGTGCAAGTGGTAATTTGCATACTTCAAAATGCCAGTTGCCATCATAATAATGAAAACTGAATGGCTGAACGATAAGATCTAGTGTATTATTTTAGACTGCAGTTTTTCACATGTATTAATTTCAATGTTTCTTCTAGTTTGCGTTTACTCACTTATCATGTACGTGTAGTATCTGCTAAATAACATTCCCTTGTAGATTGCTCAAAATGTTTTTGAAGCTGGTTTAAAGAGATTTATGCAAGAGCCAGGATATGTCCTTGAGTAAGTATCCATTCAGGTTCACTAAACCTTCTATTGGCAGTTGAAAAGGGGTCATTTCACTGTCTCGTTAAATAAAAGTCGAATTGTTTTATTATTGAGACTGTTGCTATGATTCAGATATGCCGACTTCCTGTGTCGCTTAAACGATGATAGAAATGTGCGTGCTTTGTTTGAGCGAGCTTTGAGCTTACTTCCTCCTGAGGAATCCATAGAGGTAAATATTTTGTTCTACTTGACCGCAAGTTACTCAACATCTATATTATGAGAAGGCGCCCTTTCAACATTACTGTGCACTTTTCAGAAATCTCTTAACTGGCATTAATATCTTTCCAGCAATAGCAATAACACAGAGCATTTCCACCTTTTTGGTGTACCGCATAGCTTTGGGAGCTCATGTTCATATTTATTATAGAGGTGCAAATTGCAACTAGATATAGATTCATATGTTTGTTGTCTGAACATATGTTATTATTCTCATGTAGGTATGGAAACGGTTTGCTCAATTTGAGAAAATTTACGGGGATTTGTCAAGCATGTTAAAGGTAAGAAGATGTAAGCAAAGTTCAGAGAGATGCTATCATTGCATTGTCATGAGCAGCCCATTAGGCGTGGTCCTCTTCACGAGGGCATTGTAGCGTGAAACCATGAACAGTATCCACAATATTGTAGCTCTTGTATGATAGGATCTCAAAATTTACTCTCATTGAAGAAGAGGATGATACTAGGAGTTGGGACAATTTTCTGGTTTATTTCTCACAAACTCACACAAATGCCATACCAACCTGAGGGGTTGGGGATACATATTTATAGGCTGCAAACCAGCCAAGCATATGCTAGATGCTAGTCTAAGATGCTATCCTAAAGCAGCAGTCAAGGATGCTATCCTACATGGTTTTTAAGGCGGTAAGGCGATTTAAAGCGCTGGGGGTGCGCTTCAACGCTTAGGCGCTGAAAGCGTGAAGCGAGGCGACGCCTTAGGCAATTTTAATCAGCTAGCCAACATGCAGCTAACCTCCAAATGCCAACAGCTAACATGGACCAGCAAGCTACTACTACTTAATCATTTGATAGCCAATGTCAGCACTCAGTAGCTACTACTACTACATAGACACAGCAGCAGCACGGGCATATACAAGAGAGCAAGAAGCCACGGGAAATCAGAAACAGCAGGGAGGGCAGACAGAAAAGAGAAGAGATTCCCTCCTTTTCCCCTCTTTTTCCCTTACTCTGACTGTCAAGATTCCTCTCTCTCTCTCCCCTCTCTTTTCCCTTACTCTGACTGTCAAGATTCCTCTCTCTTCCTTCTCTTTTCCCTTACATTGACTGCCAAGATTCCCTCCCTTCCCTCTCTGTACAGGGCGTCCAAAACAGCCCAGAGCGCCGCTTTTCTCGCCTCACAGACGCTATGGACGCCTCACAAGGGTAAAGTGGACGCTTTAGACAAGAATCTGAGGCGAGCCCGACGCCTCAGAGTCAGAGGGCGCCCTGACGCCTAAGCGTCGCCTAGGCGACGACTAAGCGACGCCTTAAAAACCATGCTATCCTAACAGCCAGTCCTTGATGCTCTATCCTTGACACAAGGACCATGTGTGCTGCAGCCCCAGAAAGACCATAGTACAGAGACTTATCCATCATTTGTGTGCTGCAGCCCCACAAAGACCATAGTACAGAGACTTATCCATCATTGTATTATATATTAGTTTGCATTGACTGGATTACTTAGTGTATATGTGTTATTAATTGGTTGAGATTAGTAGTTTGAATTAGAGTGCATCTTTATCTTTAGATGGTTTATATTGACTAGATTTAATTTGTTAGGTTGTTCATTATAAGTTGCAAATGAGGTTCCTATGTTTGCACTTAAGCATTAATGGATTAAGTCCTGGTCTCTCCCCCTAAAAGTTATATAATCCCAGTCTATGGTCTCCTCTTTTGCTCCAAAAGGAAAGGGTTTCCTCCCCTTCAAATCTGCTGTCCAGGCTCTCCTTGGTACCAGTAGTTATCCCAGTGAGTTGAGCTAAATCGCATGCATAGTAGAAGATACCTATTGCAGTTATACATTCTTTGAGGTCTTACAACTGACCTGCAGCACTTATGCTACAAACAAAATTGCATAAAAAATAAGGCAATGTTTTAATATGCATGTCCAGTAATTAATTACAAGTCCCGGCAGATATGGTAGGGAGTGGTAAACCACGGTATGGTTCTGTCAATTTTGGAAACACAAGTGAACTTTGCAAAACCTCGACTTGTGAATTGCTGCAAAAGAATGCGCATATAATAGCTCTTTCATTTATTTTTATGTTTCTGAGTTTTTTTCTTGGGGAAAAACTACGGTATACTTATGGATTTGTAATTGCATAAAATTTGTTTTCTCAGGTGGAACAAAGAAGGAAGGAGGCTTTATCTAAGACATCAGAAGATGTCTTATCGTCCTTAGACAACACATTATATGATGTTGTTTCTCGATATAATTATATGGATCTTTGGCCATGCTCATCAAAAGAATTGGATTACCTGTCAAGGCAGGAGGTACATTGACCTTGCGTAACTGTTATTCCATGATAAATATTCTTTATAACATAGGATTGAATGTACAGACAGGGACCTCATGAATAAACTATGGACTATATTAATTGAATCCATGTGATTGAATAATCAAATCTGCATAAAACATATATTTGCGTATTATACACATGACGTTGATTTTCCAACTTCGTAGCAGCAATTTCAGGACATGCTTTTCAGGCATGCCCATAAATAAAAAGTTGGACTGCATCACTTAGTACAGATATTATACCTTAATTGAATGTAGCCCTCAATTTCTCAAAAAAAAACCTTTAGCTCCCTGGATCTCTTTATTTAGAAAATTGAAAACCCACAAAAATCTTTAAAAAATGCACAAGTACATACATATGTTGATATGCATAGTATGTGTGCAAATTTTTGTCCACAAAGATGCTCAGATGTGATCTACACAAAAAAGACAAATCTGGAGCTTAAAATCAAGTGTTTTTTTCCTTTTTGGAACCACAGTTTGTCTTTCTTGCACAGCCTAAACTATACAATATTATTTAACAAAACTTTAAGGAGATGTAGATCACATTTGGTATCCACAGATTTATTTTTTGGATTTTGTGAAACTCCAAAATAGCATTTTTTTTATATTTTAAAAAAGAGCTCCATGGAGCTCGGGAATCAGCTTGACAGAAGAATGCATTGTTCACAATTACTTTATGCTTTGATGCGGGTGTGACACTTCAGAACCCATGTTTGGTTTCCATTGGCAAATCTCACTTGTAATTTTTTTCTTCATGTTGATATCGCAGTGGCTTGCAAAGAACATGTTTAAGAAGAGTGACAAGTCAGTTATGCTAACTAGTGGTAGCGGTGCTACTTTAGGTAATCTGCTTTCTGTTAAAATTATACCAGTATCGACATGGTACTGGAAGTGTTTGCTGACTATGCCTACAATTTTTTGTCTCAGACAAAGGTTATGTTGGGGTTGGTGCCAATGCAAAGTTATTACCACAGTCTGCAAGAGTTGTTCGTCCCGAGACTTCTCGAATGATTATTTATGATCCTAGACAGATAAAAGGTATTTGTATGGATGAGTGCATAATTACTTCTTTCTTAGAAAATGGAGAGCACAGTTACTTGATGTGAAAGAACTGGATTCAAGGTTATTCCAGTTGTAAATGCACCAATAGTTCACCTACGTATCTCACTCATGAGGCAGCATTGTTAATTTGTCAGGACCAGTGATTGCAGCCACGTCCAGTGGGTACACGAAGGAGGTAGACGAAATATTCAAAATGCTTTCTCCACCAATTATGTCTTTCATCACGAATTTGCCTGCTATTGAAGGTACATCTGTATGACTACATGAGTACTCGATGCATATAACCTCTAAAATGTTTTCCGGATGCTATTATATTTAGAGCATAGAAACCGATCCATGCTAAATCAGACACGGCCACAGGCTTGGTGTGTAGTGCGTTGTTTGAGAAATGTTCAGCAGTTTAAACTATTTTACTTGTGAGCATTTTTCTTGTCTAATTGAGAATATGGTTATGAAACAAAATGTTCATGACCTTGAATATGATCTGTCAAAATATTGCTGACCCGACCTCGTATCCACTGTCTTGTCAGGTCCATCGCCAGATATAGACATTGTGCTTAGTGTGCTACTGCAAAGCACATTACCAACGGGACATGATGGTGGTAAACCCTCTGGTCCAGTTCCTGGCGCTGCCAACAGTGAGCTCTCGGGTCCCCGCAACCAAAACGGACCAGTTCATAGACCTCCGAGAGATGGGCAGCCCACGAAAAGGAAGGCCATCGAAAGTACTCTCCCTCCCCTCTCCAATCTTTACTGCTCTAGAAAGTCGAGTCTTGTGTCTACATGTTATGCCCTCAAAGGATGCTTGCTCTGGCATTTTTCGAGCTATTTCTTTTTTTTGTTATGATTGATTCAAGTTGAAGTTGTCTTCGGTTTATTATAGCCGATCTAATCATTGGGTCCAAATTCCGACTGGGGTTGACTTGCTGTATGTATGCAGGGCAAGAGGAAGAAGACGCAGCGGCGGCGGCGCAGAGCCGAGCGATGCCCCGAGACATATTTAGGCTCAGGCAGATCCAGAGGAGTCGCGGCGGCGTGGCTCCTGCTCAGTCTGGATCGGCGGCCATGTCCAGTGGAAGTATGTTTTCTGGGGAGCAATCAGCCAACAGCTCAAGCTAGTAGAATTATATTAAGGCTAGATCGAGCGCACACTCACGCGCGGTATCGGCGGTAACTGCCATTGATTCGTGGAGGGTTTGTCCTCTTGACTGGTCCTCGACGAAGCTGGTGTTGGGGCACCAGGGGCGTGTTTGGTTGCTAGCATTCAATTTGGGTTCGGTGCGGGCTAGGCCCTGGGAGGCATGTCCACGGGTAAAGCAGGTCTGGGCCAACTTCGGCAGTTGATTTGGTATTACTGCATTGCATGGCCGGGAATATAGACCCCAGTTTGATTTTTTTTTTAGAAAACTCAAAAGCTTAGCTTAGCTTGGATCACGGCAAGGGCCAAAGGGCTTAGAGGCATAGTGCCAACGACCCCAGTTTGATTGGTTGCCTGTAATTTCTCATTGTGGCTTAGTAGAGACAACATATACTTGTTTGGTAGACACATGTTGCCTCCATCTTTCACACAAAAGTGACATGCCATCACCTCTTTTAAAAATGATGAGCTTACCACCATCCAACAGATCACAATCACACACATATCACGAGTACTAACAAGCATATTACCATGTTAACAGTCATAGATTAATTACTACACAGTACTTAACTTAGTAAGGTGCACTATTGAACACACCCCTACCGCAAAAAGAGATATTCTTCAGCCTCTACTCGCAAGCATCACAACTGCACGGTTAATTGATAGGAACACAGCCCTATCGCAAAAGATGTTCTTCAGCAACTAAGGCCATCACCACTACTACACATCATTAGCATCAGAAGAGCAGGAACAATGCGGCGGCTCAGTAGCCATGGCGAGCCATGGCGAACGTACTTGTACGCTATCTGCACCGAGGTGGTCTTCCTAGAGACGGTGATGTTGAGCCCCGAATTCTTGAATTTGAGAAAAGGGTGTCTCCAACCTGCACCATGCTCTTCTCGACGAACTTCTTCCACCCCTTCATGAACAACAGGCTCTCACCAGACCATTTGATTTGCATGCGCCACTTGCAGAACTTGTTCAGGTGGATCGGCACTTGATGCCCTTGCGATCTACAGCTTCTTCACAAGCAACTTCTGCATTGCCGGCGGGATGGCAAGGGCTTTGAGGTCTAAGGTGGCAACCTACACGTAGAACCGGAGTGGCTTCTCAGGGACGCCATGGTGGCCAACCCCTAGAGGGCGCCCCATATGCTTCTTGGGGATGTCTAGCTGCTGCACCTCCGCATTGAGGGCTGGTATGTTAGGCAGGGGCAAAGCCAGGATTTGGACTTAGGAGGGAGGGGCGAGCCATGAAACCTAGGAGGTAGCCAATGCCGTTAGACGGAACGATTGCCCAAAAAGAGAGAGCGATATCATCGAAAGCAAGTCCGACCACCTCAATATGGTTGAGAGACGACTTACGCCTATTCCTCTCTTTCACAAAATGGTTTACATCGGCCGATCACAATAACACCGCTAGGTCATGTATACTAAGTATCAAGTTCATAAGAAAATTGAATATCAACATATGTTGGGAGTAAGCAAACAAAAATATATTACCAGAATGTTAAAATTGGCAAGCAAGACCAACAAGGTTGCAATGTTTCACTAGTTTAAATATACCTAGAATTTTACCACCGACTGAATCTCAAATTTGAGGAGCACTTGACCAGGTTAAAGATCAAACTAATTGGAAGGGAAATCCTATCTAGTATATTGTTTCTCGTTGTTTTTAACTAACAAACTTAACTAACAAACTATAGCTAAAGCCTAAATTTTACCGGAACAAATTAAAAGAGTAAGATCATATTTAGCAGTACTATGTATAATACAGTGTACATTGACTGGTGATTAATTCATGGGACGGTGAATGAGGTACCAGACGGAAGATCAGCATCGGCCGCCAGACTACTCAATTTCCCAAAGAAGCTGTTAATCGAAGTCCAACCTTGCCAATGATAGAGCGGCGGCAGACTTCCTTGCACGATGAGATCTCTCGCACAATCGATCGATATGATTAGAGCATCTCCACTCGGCTTCTCAGGACACCGATCCCATGGCAAAATTTAAGTCGGGACGACGAAAATCGGTCCAGTCGCGTTCCCAGGACCCCGGTTTCGTCCGAATTTGGGCCAATTTTGGTCCGGACTTTCCAGGACATTTCTAGCATCCCGGGAACACCCTGGAAACGCCGGACGAAGCGAAAATGGGCGTGGGCCAACTCTGTCGGCGACCTAAGGCCGAATCCCCCCACATCCACTCGCCCAGACTGCAGTGAAGAGCTCCCCAGCCGCCTCTGTCGCCATGGCTTCACCGGCGGAGCTCCTCCATGCCGAGACATGCCCACACCTTTATATAGGATCGCCGTAGTCGTCGCCCCTTCTGCTGCCGCTTTTGCTGCCCAACCTTCGTCGTATCTCGGCTTTGCTGCGAGCTCCCACCGCCTCGCCCGCCAAGTGTTTGGCGTTTTGCCGGTTCATCCATGGACTCCAACGACGAGGAGATGCTCGCCGTGTTGCTGGAGGAGGAGAACGCCGCTGTCGCCGAAGATGCAGAGCACATGCAGATCCTCGCCTCCCTCGCCCAGCTGTACCTGCAGACGGCGAAGCTGAAGCGCGGATGTTCGGCGAAGGGTCGCCGAAAGTGCAACGCGAGGCAAAGGATAGAGGGCTACTGCATGTTATACGCCGACTACTTCACCGACGAGCCACTCCACGAAGAGGTCGTGTTTCGGTGCCGTTTCAGGATGAGCCGGAAGCTCTTCCTCAAGATCGTGCATGCCATACGTGAATTCGACCCCTATTTCGTGTGCAAGAAGGACTGCACCGACATGGTTGGACTTTCCTCACTGCAGAAGTGCACAGTAGCGATGAGGTTGCTTGCATATGGAGCACCGAGTGATAGTGTCGATGACTATCTCCTGGCCGAGTCCACCGCCATCGATTGCTTGTACAGGTTCTGCAAGGCAGTGATTGCAGTGTTTGGGAAACATTACTTGAGAACACCCACTGCTGAAGACACTGCTCGGATCATGGCAGTCAATGAAAGTAGAGGATTTCCTGGGACGCTTGGAAGCATAGACTACATGCATTGGCAGTAGAAGAACTGTCCATTTGTATGGCAGGGAATGTACAAAGGCCACAAAGGAGGTTGTACTGTGATACTCGAGGCAGTTTCTACACATGATCTTTGTATCTGGCACTCCTTCTTTGGCATGGCAGGATCGAACAACGACATCAACGTCCTCAACTCCTTAAATGTCTTTGCCAAGCTTGTTGAGGTTCATGCTCCCCCTGTGAAATTTGAGATCAACGGGCACCACTACAATAAGGGATACTATCTAGCAAATGGCATCTATCCAAGATGGCCAACATTTGTGAAGACTATCTCAAGCCCAATGCTCCCCAAGCATTCTCAGTTTGTCAAGGAACAGAAAGCTTGCATGAAGGACGTGGAGTGGGCATTTGGTATGCTCCAACAGAGGTTTGCAGTTGTCCGGTTCCCTACTATGACCTGGTCGAAAGATCAGATGTGGGAAGTGATGAACTGTTGTGTGGTCTTGCACAACATGATCATTGAGGATGAGAAGAAGGATCCTGTGAGTTTGGCAGCAGAACGAGCCATACTACAGACAGGGACCTCTTGTCGAGCCTGATCATCAGGTGCCTCCAACCTGGACTGCCTTCATCGCTATGCGCCAGGAGATCTGAGCTCCGGCAGTGCATCAACAACTACAGGATGATCTGGTTGAGCACCTATGGATACGCAGGGGCAACACGTAGATGCCGAGCATGAACTCGCCGAACTAGGCCAAAATATGTTGTATTTTCATTGTACGCCGAACTATGTTTAAATTTATGCCGAACTATGTTTAAGTTTACGCCGAACTATGGTCGATTGTATGCCGAACTAGGCCGAATAATGTTCTGTTTCCATATTATGCCGAACTATGCCGAAATCTGGACGAATTTAAGCCGAATTTGGGAAAAGGGCGTCCCGGGAACTCGGCTTGGGAACGCGAGTGGGAAACTCGGTGTTTCCAGGCCGAAAACGAGCTTCGTCTGACCATATTTTGGTCCAGATTTCGGCCTGAAAACGCCCAACGAGTGGGGATGCTCTTAGACGCGAGTGGAAGTGGAAAAGGAGATCCAACGCTGAGAAGTACAGCTTGGCTACTTTTTTACCTATTGGGCTTCAATTCATGAACAAATATTTGAATTTGGGCTTAAGAATGGTTAGCTATCGGCATTAGTATGTACAATCATCATGACTTAATACTAATAGTCGGCCCTGGATATTCTTGAGGGGGGCGAATGGTTAGGGGGGTATGATCCCTACTAGCCCCCCTTGGCTCCGCCCCTGATGTCAGGCTTCAGCTGTACAAAGGGGATGTGGTCTTCTTCACTGGGCTCAGGAGCTTCGGCCCTGGCCACCCACTCCCAGTTCTATAGGTACGTGCACATTGTCAGCTCGGCAACCATGCCATTGTCAATGAGTCAGTGCAGTGATCACCTATGTCATGCCAATGTGCGTGCATTGCTAACCATGTCAATTTGTGTGCATCAGTGCAGTGATCACCAATGTCATTATCAAATGTGTGTGCATCAGTGCAGTGATCACATATGTCATGCCAACGTGCATGCATTGCTAACCATGTCAATCTGCATGGATTGGTGCAGTGATCATCGATGACATTGCCAATGTGTGTGCATCAGTCTAGTGATCACCTATGCCATGCCAATGTGCGTGCGTTGCTAACCATGTTAATGTGCATGCATCCATGCGATGATCATCGGTGCCATTGCCATGGTTCGCAATGCACGGATGCACGGTTCGATTGACACTAAGAATAGGACAATACACCCTAATAATCTATCATTGCAACGAATTTGAGGAATCTACAAAAACCCTAATCGAAAGAGGGGGAAATTTTCTTACCACCAGCTGCAGAAGGAATGGCCCGCGGCGAGGTCGTGATGTATATTCTGCATGCATGCGCTAGCCCCAGCGAGCAATCAGCAGTGGCCGAGGTGCGGGGGGGCGTCGGCAGCTGCGTGGAGGATCGATCGCCCAAAACACAAATCCAGGCGGAGGCAGCGGAGGCATGGTCGAGGTCGACGGGCCGAATAGAAAAGGGGCGAACTATGGCACGGGATTGAATCCTGGTGGAAACGCCATGTCCCAGCATGTTTCGGGGGCCCCTACCGCTATGGCAGCCACTCTGGTGGAGGTGAAGAAGGGTTGAGGCTGCATCAACGGAAGCGGATAAGCCCGTGGCCGTGCGATCCACCAATGCCAACCTTGTCGGCATGGACAGACGAGTGGCAATCGGCGACAGACGATTTAATTCCAGACTGATGGCCGGGTCAATCAGAGCGTCCGTATTGCGAAGCCCACCGACTTCGTAGTCCTGGATATTCCGATCGCTACTTACGGTGGCCCATTGATATGTCGTAAACGTATCTATAATTTTTGATGCTCCATCACCATGCCAGCCTCCGGAGTGATGCGTGAGTAGTTCACCCTTGGACTATGGGTCCATACAGTAGCTAGATGATTGGTTCTCCTCCTTTGTGCTATCATGTTTAGATCTTGTGAGCTTTGTTCATGATCAAGATCCATTTATGTAATCCTACATGTTGTGTTTGTTGGGATCCAATGGATATTGAGTACTATGTTCAAGATTGATTATTGATTTTATCATGTCTGTGTTACTTGTGATCTTGCATGCTCTCTGTTGTTCGTAGATGCTTTGGCCAAGTAGATGCTTGCAACTCCAAGAGGGGGTATTTATGCTCGATAGTAGGTTCATGCCTCTAGTAATCTGGGGAAGTGACAGAAATCTCTAAGGTTGTAGATGTGATGTTGCTACTAGGGAGAAAACAACAATCCTTTGTCCAAGGGCAATTGTATTGTTTACTTTACACACTTTGCTTAATGCAATTATCTGTTGCTTGTAACTTATTAGTCATAGATGCAGTTGGATTACGGTCTGTGTATTATGTTGTAATGCCCAAACGAATCTCATAGGAATCATCCAAAAACAAGGGGATTGTATCGAGCAAGAGTTGTGCATATTTATGCATTTTCAATCTATCATTGCCCAACTGTAATTTCTTCACCCAACATGCTATTTATCTTAAGGAGAAACACCTCTAGTGAACTATGGACCCCGGTCCATTCCTTTATCATTAATATTCCATCTACTATTTACTGTTTACTTTATGCAAGCAATTACTATCTTCCATATTATATGTTTAATCCTTTGTTTTCAGCAAACCGGTGAGATTGACAACCTCACTGTAAGTTGGGGCAAAGTTCTGTGGTTGTGTTGTGCAGGTTCCAAGTTGCTAGCAACACCTTGGAGTTGTTTCCTTACTCCTCCTGGTTCGATAACCTTGGTTTCATAACTGAGGGAAACTTGCTGCTGTGCTCATCATACCTTCCTCTTGGGGTTCCCAAGGAGCTCTACATATCTGAGCCATCAAACACTTTTCTTGCACCGTTGCCGGGGAGATAAGGATAGCTTCAATCTCTTCCTCTTTGTCAAACACTTTCCTGGGAGAAACAAGATTCTCGCAAGGGGAGTCTCTCACAACCTATCTCTTTACTTTGTTTTTATTTTGCTTAGTTTATTTCGCTTGTTTCTTTTTATAAAAATACAAAAAAAATAGTTTTGTTTGGTTTGATTTTTCTTATCAAAAACACAAAAAAATTAGTTACTATTTATGTTGGCTTGCTTTACTTTTGCAAAAATGAATACCCCTGAAAACACTAAGTTGTGTGACTTCACTAACACAAACAACAATGGTTTCATGAGCACACCTATTGATCCACATGTTCCTGAAGCTACTTTCTTTGAAATTAAACCTGCTTTGCTTAATCTTGTTATGAAAGAGCAGTTTTTTGGTGCTAGTACTGATAATGCTGCTGCTCACCTTAATAATTTTGTTAAACTTTGTGAGATGCAAAAATATAAGGATGTAGATGGAGATATTCTTAAGCTTAAACTGTTTCATTTCTCTTTAAGAGGAAGAGCTAAAGAATGGTTGCTATCTTTGCCTAGAAATAGCATTGATTCTTGTACTAAATGCAAAGATGCTTTCATTGGAAAATATTATCCTCTTGCTAAGATTATATCTATGAGAAGTGAAATAATGAAATTTAAACAATCTGATAATGAACATGTTTCTCAAGCTTGGGAAAGAATGAAATCTTTGGTAAAGAATTGCCCCCACTCATGGACTGACTTCTTGGATGATTATCCAAACCTTTAATGCAGGATTGAATTTCTCTTCAAGGAATCTGTTGGATTCTGTTGCTGGAGGTACCTTTATGAACATTACTTTGGGTGCTGCAACAAAGCTCCTTGATAATATGATGGTTAACTATTCTGAATGGCACACTAAGAGAGCTCCACAAGGTAAGAAGGCAAATGATGTTGAAGAAACCTTCTCCTTGAATGATAAAATTGATGTTATTATGTCTATGCTTGTTAATGGAAAATCTCATATTGATCCAAATAATATTCATTTAGCCTCTTTGGTTGCTCAAGAAGAGCAAGTTTATGTGAACTTCATTAGAAATAAAAATTTAGCAACAATGCCTATAGGAATAATTTTGGTAATAATAACTATAGGCCATATCCTCCTAATAATGGTAATTTTTATGGAAATTCCTACAACAACAATAGAAGTGCACCCTCTGAACTTGAAGTCATGCTCAAGGATTTTATTAGTAAAAAAACTTCTTTCAATAAAACTATTGAGGAAAAACTTTTAAATGCTAAAAAATATTTCATCTTTGTCTGAAGCACAATCCTCTTTGATTAATAAAATAGCTGCTAAACCTGAAACCATGGAAAATATCTTTGCCTCTACTAATGCCATACAAATTAGAATTGATGAAAATGTTAGATTGTTAGTTGAATTGCATGATAGGTGGGAAAGAGAAGATGAAATTGCTATAAATAGTAGTATTTGTACTATTACCACCACTGTCAACATCCGGATTTTTAATCCCAGATGCTTGTTATGCCATACATCACAATCCCAGGATTACCATTTTTGCGAGACATAACAAATTTGGATATCACAGTACATCATCCATTACAAACCATACATAAGGTCTTACACAAATAAGGATATCATGATCCAGTTCTTAATACAACTCAAGCAGCGGAATAACATAATAATAAAGGTAGCGTAGGCGAAGCTCCATCTTCGGTGTCACAGGCAATGCTGACGATGGTAGATGATCCTAGTTGTGGTAACCTTCCTGTGGTCCATCATCCTGGTACTCCTCTTCATAGTTTGGCCACGGGAATAGCCAGGGACAAAGCCATGAGTACTCTTTAAGTACTCGCAAACTAATACTAACAATTTAAGGGGTTTTTTGTGGTAGGACACTAAGCTCTAGGGTTGTTTTGCAAAAAGCCAGATTTACCTCTACTAAATTCAGAAGCAAAGAAAGCTTAGTTGGAAATTTTATAACACTTAAGTGGGAACTTGAATTTCATATCACAACCCTGTTGTGGTTAAGTCAAAGTCTCAATTCATTTCACAAGTCATTTTTAAAATATCTGACGGGGGAACAGTATGGCCACTCCAACTGTCTATAACCGCGGACGCGGCTATTCGAATAGTTTGACACTCTGTAGAGATTGTACACTTTCACCACAATATTCGATACATCCGTCAGGAACAAATCCTGAATTCACCATACTCAGTATGCGGATAATCAATCCTAACCTTTCCATTACACGCCCTAGTATAAGCACCTCTCTTGTGAGTTTGGCCTCCCAACCATGACCAACTGTCATCTTGGGTACTGCACAGGTGGACAATCTTCACAAGGTAGCCTCAGCTCAGACCTTGGCCGTGAGGGAACCCATACTAAGGTATATAAGTTTCCAGTCAAGCCCTACCCAATTTTCGGGTATTGTGGTTGTACGGTAAAATTGGAATGGTATCACCTCCAGACAACCATCAGTTTTATAAAAGGGGCTAAGGCTCATGCCTCAACATTTTCATCATCAAAATCATCTGGTGTTCGGAAACACATGTCAAAACATTTCAGTAGAATGACTTATCATTCCAAGGTTTTCATAACCATTTTCACCAAGTATTCCCATCTAAAGTTGATCAATTTTTATGCTTAGCACTAGCATCTACAAGTGGGGTTAAGTACTAAGGAGGGGTGGTAACAAGTGGAGTTTAATGAAGTTCAATCTCATGCCTTAGGATGACATCAAGATTATCTACTTAGGCCAAATTTAATGCTCTTTATGCAACCTTCAATTATCTTTCTAGAATCTACAAGTCACTTAAGTAAACCCTAAGAGAAAGCCTTGATAAATAATTAAAGTATAAAGCTTGCAAGTAAAACTAGGATGGTTTATCAAGTGGTATAAGCTTGCAAGTAAAACTTGCATGGTTTGGCTTGCTAAGATAGTGGTATAAACTTGCTAGGTTGCAAGTGTTAGCTTGCTCAATTAATAGCTTGCCTTGTGCAGAGCAGTGTTTGAAGTTCTCCTCAACTTCTTCCTCGTAGTATCCTCCTCGTATCCTTGGTCGGTACTAGCGTCTATAAATAAATACGAGGTACACAATCACCAAACAATACTTAACTATTTTCAATCATCACACAAAGGTGTACTATAGATGATCTAGCATCATCACCTATCATTACAAGATTAAAACCTTTGTCTTATTTATTTTAATTTGAGAAAAGTAATTTCTACTCATTGAAAAACTACTTAAGATTTAATGTTCTCGAACTCAAATATGGGATCATGTTGACACATGTCATCACCACATATTTCAGTACATGGGAATGTGATTTAAAGTGGTGTCACAATTTAATAAGGTTTAACCTTTTTATTTTAATTAAATAGGGTGACTAGAAATGCCTATGTGGCCTTCTTTTATTACTTGAACATTATTTCTGTAAGTAAACCCAAATGTTTTTATATATTCTGAAAGGTATGATCAAATGAGTTTTTTTAGAGTTGGAATCAACTCAAAAGCTATTATGGTTGAATTTTGAAAAATGTTTGAATGTAGAAAAGATTCTGACTTGTTATTTTTACCAAGGTTGATCTACAGATCCAAATGATTTTATTCCAACGGGCTTGGATTAAGCATTTCAGTACCTTTCTAACAAAATTAATTTCATACATTTTGGTTCACTGAATCGAGCTGGGTTGAATTTTGAATCTAGGTACAGAACTGTGTTTGAATTAAAATAGAAAAATCTAAATTCAAACGGTTGGGTCGCGCGGGAGAGGTTAATGGGTCGTCCCAGTGTCACTCCGCAGCGCAGGGCTCAGCTGACAGGGGGGTTCCACCGGCGGTACAGGGCTGTGTGGTTCGTTGGATTAGAAGAGAGATCGACGGCTGGGGATCGTCGTCGATGATGAACATGTCACCGGCGAGCTCGAACCCTAGCGGCTCAGTGGGGGTGCATAGGGGGCATACCAGTGTTCCAGCGATGACGGCGAGGCGGGCAAACGAACGAGTGGTCGACGGCGAGCTCAGGGACGACCGAGGTAGCTTCGGGGGTGGTCAAAATCAATGACCCCCTTCTTCTCCAGAGGCGGCCTGCTCCGGTGCAATTCCGACGAACTGCTGCTCCTCGTGCTCTGGCTAGAGTGTGGAATGATCAGTGAGGTGAGGGAAGTGGAATGGTGTGCTTCAAACGGCTGGGGTCTCCTTTTATAGGCCCGACGGCGAGACCTAGAGGGATGGGCAGGCGACGGTGGCGACATGGCTATGGGCTGCTAGCGGCATGGCTGAGGTTGGCGATCGACGCGCGGTCTCCTGGCGATGCTCTAGAGCTTAAATGCGGCTTAGGGGCGGTGGCAATCGGTCGGGAACGTGCGGTGCTCTGTGCGGCAGAGGCGGCGAACTCCGCGGCGACCAGTGGCTGTGAGGCACGGGGCGGAGAACGGGTATGTCTGGCGTGTTCCTTGGGTCATGGCGAAGCGGTGGGCACGGGCTGCGGTCGAGGGGCAGCGTGTGCGCGCGTGCCGGGTGCGGCGCTCTGGGGCGGGCTCGGCACGTCGCAGTGGCACTGGGCGCGCGGCGTTCCTGGTGGTCCACGGCTTGCACTGGCTTGGGGAGGGGACATTGGGCGGCGGTGAGGTGCTGGCTACATCCCAGACAAGGTGGGCAAGGCTAGGGTGGTTGCTATCTGTCCAGCGACAATGGGGTGGCATGGTGAGGCTCGGCCTGCTCACCATTGATGGCAAGGCAAGCTCACAGTGGTGCTAGAGGTTTACAATTGAGCTAGGTGATCTACTAAAGACTAGTTGCAACCAGAGAGGGAACAAGTTAGGCCAAATTTACGGCACACTATAGTGTTTGTGATTTGTTTGATTTGAATCTGCAAGGTGTTTGATCAAATGGCCGCAAGAAACTTACTTTTGAATTTTGAAAAGATTTTTGGTGGGTGTGCTAGGCATGTGTTGAGGATTCTGTGGGTGCTTGGGTTTTGAAAATTGAGCTTGTTTGAGTGGTTTTTGAAATAGTGGGATCTTCCCATATGAGATAGATTCAATTTTAAACTGTCATTTAAACATAGTATTTGAATGATTTTGGATGATCACAAAGTGGGACTTGGTACCTTATTATGATTACTAACAAGGGGTGCAAAGATCCACAAATGTTTCTGTTCAGTTTTGAAAACTAGGGATAGCCAAAGTAGGCATGAGAGTTAATTTGGCAAAAATGACCATTCACTTCATTTGTTTATTTTGAGTTGTTTGTCTTTGGGAAAAGTTTGTGTATTGTTTAGATGATGTTTATTTCACCTAAGAATCATTTTACAAGCAAAGAAACACAGAACCATGGCAATTCAAAAGAATCCAAATTTTGAATACACACACATATGAATGCTTTCATATTTTTAGTTGGGAAAGTTTTTGTTAACCCTAATTTTGTTGATTATCATTTGATGATCCAAGTTTAATATTTTTGGGATGTTACAACCACCAATGTTGATGCTGGCAAATCACATGAAGTCCCCATTCCTTTTTCACCAATGCCTAAACACAATGGAACCTTTTCCAATAAAAATGCTGAAATTTTTCGAAATATGCGAGACAATAGTTCTACTACCTCGGATGCTACTTTTGATTTTGATCTTGACGGTTGCAATATTTCTGAAATAATTATGTTCCTACAAAATCTTGCTAGAAGTCCTAATGCTAGTGCCATGAATATGGCTTTTACAAAACACATTATAGATGCTCTCATTAAAATTAAAGAATAAAAATTGAAACATAAAGCTTCTATTCCTAGGAAATTAGAAGATGGTTGGAAACCTATCATTAATATGAAAGTGAATGATTTTGATCTCAAAGCTTCATGTGATCTTGGTGCTAGTGTCTCTATTATGCCTATAAAAATTTATGAAATGCTTGATTTGCCACCATTGGAAGATTGTTATTTAGATGTCCACCTCGATGGTAATGCTAAAAAGAAACTTATGGGGAGAATTAATGATGTTCTTATTATGGTTAACAATAACTATGTCTCCGTTGATTTCTATGTTTTGGATATTGAATGCAATGCTTCTTGTCCTATTATTTTGGGAAGACCTTTTCTTAAAACTGTTGGTGTCATTATTGATATGAAAGAAGGCACCATTAAATATCAATTCCCACTAAAGAAAGGTATAGAACACTTCCCTAAAAGGAGAGATAAACCATCTTTTGACTCTCCTATTAAAACAAAATTTGATGTTAATGCTTCTTCATTTGAAAATACTTGATTCTTGCTTTCCATACCTAAATTAAAGGCGTTAAAGAAAATTACTATTGGGAGATAACCCAATTTTTTCTTTCAATAAGTTTTTATTTTGTTGAGTCTTGGAAGTTATTGCTTCAGTAATAACCTCTCCTCATCCTTTTTGTGTGGTTTTTTGTAGCATCCCGGGTAAAACCACTACTAGAAAATCGCGGTTAAATAATACTTTGTGCATCATCATGACATCATCATACATGTTTTTCCTAAAACTATTTTTCCGAAAGCATGTTTTTGTTTATCAAATACCCCCTTTATTTTAAATGTAAAACCCTGGAACGTCCGGATGTTTTATTTTATCTAAATATTATTTCCAAAAGGCTTTAAAATAAAACAGGAACAAAAATAAATAAATATAAAAGTTATTTTTATTTAGGGAGACCGCCGCCTGCCAGGCCCAATGGCCCAGCTAGCAGCAGTCTACAACCTCCCAAACCCTAACCCTAGACCAAACCCATCCCCACCTGCTCCCTACTCCTTCCAGCCACCAACCACCACTCGGCTACCTCCCAGCCGCCACCACCCTGCCGCTCCCGCTCGCTTGGCCCCACCCTTAGGTCCCCACGCTCCCACACCACCGAACCAACACGCTCCCTCGCCCGTATGCCGCACGCCACCCCAACCACGATCCCCACGCGGGCCCACCCCATCGATCGCGTATACGTGACCCTGCTCTCTCCCCCACCTGTCGCGTTTCTTCCTTCCCCAACTCGCTCAGTCGCCGCCGCCATCTCCTCTCCCCACCCTTCGCTCGCACCTGCAGCATCCCGCGAGGCCGCGACCTCCTCCGGCGGCCTCCCCTGCTAGCCACACCTTCCTCTCTACCTGATTCCCCACCCGCATCGCCACCTACCCTAGGCCACACGCGGGGCTCGCCTTCCCCGACCCCGTCTTCCCCTGCAGGACCCCGTCGCCGGCACCTTCCTCCGTCCTGGCCTCGCCTCCAGTGCGCCGCCGACCTCAATCCCCACCGCCATGGTCGCCGAGCTCCTCCCCGAGAGGACCCCGCCGCCTCTTCCACACTGTCCCCGGAACCGCGCCCCGTCGCCTCGCCGCCGCCTCCACCCCGTCCTCCGATCGTCGCCAGGTTCGAGCTCGCCCAACCATCGCCTGCTCCCTCACCTCGTGGCCCGGCTCGCCCCTGACCTCGCATCGCGACCCCGTCTACCGCCACCTGCGTGCTGGTCACGCCCTGCCGCCGTCAAGGCTCGCCCCCACCTCGCATGACCCTCGCCTCCGCCCCGTGCATCACCAGCGTCGCCGCTCCCGCCGCCTTCCGCCTTCGGCCAGTACCCGTCGTTCGAGCCGGACCTCGGCACCGCGTTGGCGCAGACGCCCGCATCGTCCCGTGTTGGTCTGCCCCTGTGCGCCTATGGAGTCCCTGCTCGTGTTTGTCTCTTGATGTTGTCAAGTTGCGAGAATCTAGGCGTCGAGGCCACTATTCTATTGGCTCCCTATCGCTGCTAGTTGTGTTGGTTGATGTAAAATACCGAGGTACATCTGGCGACACGGGAATGGTGGTACCGCTCATGTCATGGATGTGATGTTCGTATGAAGTCTGAACCAGAACCAAGTCCATCGTCAACATCGAGATCGAGACACTCTGTACCCTGACCATCGGACCAAAGGCCATTCCGGACCCGAAGATGCCCGAAACGCCAAGTCCGTCTTCCTGGACGCCATGCTCTTCTTCATGGATCCTCATGAACTTCTTCTAGGAGGCCCGAACGTCGTCGAACCCCTCGGCATCCAAGACCACCGCCCATGTGTGACCCCAAATCCGAGCCCCTATTTTATTAAATGTTATATACACTTGTTGCATGTTAAATTGTCATGCTTGCATACATATTGTGATTTTGGGGGTCTTATGCCGATTCACCTAAAGTAAATATGGAGGCTATATGCGGGCGAATCTAGTCTAATATTGGCCCCATTTAAATTTATGTAGCGAACCGATGCTATATTTTGTCTTGTTAAAACAACATTTAAAATGTGGGGTATCTAAACAACATAAACCATCTAATAAATTATCGGGACCCCTGTTCCGCTTAATATGTCCTAATTGCATTGCATCTTTGCCATGTCATACATCATACATGCATCATGCTCGATCTTTTGCCGTAGTATTAAATAGTGCATCCGGTGTTTCTTCTAGTGCTTTGCTTCTTCACGGATTAAGCCGATGAGTTTATGCGAGTGTCGACCCGATCTTCGGATGAACCTTCGGCAATGTTTTCAGGCGAGCATTCTCCCCCTTTCTACCTATCTTACTTTTATAGTCTTTATTTCCTCCTGTTGATCTATTGTTATCTGTGATGCGATGCTCTAGTTTTCGTACCCGTGATATCCCTTGCAGCCATTAAATTGCCTTGGACACATCCTATTACCTGTTGTTTGGTAGATAGTCAGCCTTGCGAGTCGTAGTTGCTTCCGCAGGTGTTGCGTCGCGCCGTCGATGTTCCCCAGTTGTTGGAGTAATGCTGCATGTTTATTGTTGGAGATGATTATAACTTTAATTACCGCTTAATATCTAAAATTGAAATAGGTAAATAATGCAGAGGCACAGGTGGGCAATAGATGTTATTTGGTTTTTAACCGTCCACTTGTGTCCCGTAGGACCCCGAGTACTTGATACCTGTTTTTTGAATATTCGCACTATCCGCATGTGGGACCATGAATCCCCCCTAGCCAGAGCTTGAGTCATATTTATTTCTTGGGGCCACAAAGTAGTTTGGGGCTTTATTACTATCCTGTACTTATGCCATGCTCTACTGCTTTATTTACGATTGCGCGTGGAGCGCCTGTACTGTTTAGGAATTTTGATACGTTTATGCGGTATCGACAAGCCCAGTCACACTTTCGGGTTCCCAGCCGTTTACAGCCGTCGACACAAACCTATGGGTTCGTCTCGGAGCCGGCCAACTTCATCGCGGGTAGCTTGGTGGGGTAGCCACCTGAAATTTATATGAATCTTGCAATTGCTCTGTCGTGATGCCTTGTTGGGTTTTTATTTGGTTTTTCTCGAGGTTGATCGTGCATGTGTTGCTATTTGTGCCCCCCTGCAGGGTAAAACTTTCTGAAAGCCGTGTTCGCGGTTATAGACGACTTGGAGCACAGTATCTCGATCATATACAACTATAATTAAAGTAGTGCTATAAATTTGACTTTATAATGACTAGTAATCAACTTCACTATAATGGAATGGCTAAATAAAAATGCCAACAATTGCTGGTTTGGATTGTCACCTGTTACCATTGTATCTGATTAGTAAGTATTGAAACTACAACGGAATGACTAAATAAAAGTACCAACAACTGCTGGGTTTTGGGATGCCTCATGCTATATGTATATGACTAGTAAGTACTACAACTACAACGGAATGGTTAACTAAAACTGCCCACTGCTTATTATATCAGGATGACTCATGCTATCTATATCTAACTAGTAATTGCCGCAACTATAACAGAATGAATAAAACTGTCAACTGTGTGAGTTCCTCGGTTGATTTCCTCGTTTGGTCTCGAGGGGGAAATATCAGGATGGGTATGCTTGGTGATAGTTTTAGGTTGGATCCGAATAGGTCTTTCTTATCCCTATCTGATAGTCGCCAGTTGTATTGAGTCTCTATAGGTTGTTTAGTGCATGCTGCGCTGCCGCCTCAGTCCACCATAGCTATGTAGGCGAGGACCGCCGAATTCTAGTCTCGCCGTGTACTGGCCTCAGTACTGACCGCTCTCTTTTTCCTTTACCCTTTGTTGGCACCCCTTTTGTTTAAGCAGGTTTTGAGATCGACATCGTTAGCGGGGTTCGGCTTGGCCTGGGCAGGGTTATGGACGCCATTGGTTATTCTTCAGGGCTCTTAGCTCAATTTGCATCTTGACCATACTCGGACGCTGTATCATTTTAAAGGTGATTAGGATCTTTGTATTGTATATCTGTATTCTTGACTCACGGAGTCGTGTTGTATATATCTGTTCTGTGGGTTCCATCGTGGACTATTGTGTAATGGTATTACTTTGTTTTCCACCGGCACGAAAGTGCCTGGTGGGTACCTTTGAATCGTTTCTATGCGGGTTTGGCGGGAATCGCTGAAACTTGCATAGGGTCGATTCTAAGGGTGTTACATTTTTGTGCCAAGAATAACTTCTAATGAGAGAGAAGTAAGATTTGGGGAAGTTGCTGTCCCGAAACAAATTTCTATGCATCAGTGTAAAAATTTGTGAAAAATCCCAGTACATAGGATTGAGCTGTAATTTTTGGTGCTTATTCCCTAGGTTACTATCTAACTTTATTTAGTTTAGTATTTTTTTATTTGAGCAACAGAAATCCTTTGAAAAACCGGTCTTTACCTGCTGGTCTATTTTGACAGATTTCTGCCATTATTTGCATTTCCCTCTTATCGGTTTCTTTTTGAGTTCTCTTTGATCACTTAAGATTTTAAAAGGAGTTGATACAGTAGCTTGTGTTCTAATGGAAGTTTTACTTGTGTTGAAACTGAACCCAAAGACTTTTTATCTTGAATACACTAATGTTGCTAATGAAGATTGTGTGAAGGAAATTTTCAAGTGTAGGGGAAGAATGATGTGATGAGATGAAGAATGGACAAAAGCTCAAGCTTGGGAATGCCACCCATGTCACCCCAAGAAATATTCAAGAGGTACAAGCGTCAAAGCTTGGGTATGCCCAAGGCATCCCCTTCTTCATCAATAAAAATCTCAGCTTTTCTTTCAAAACACTTCATTTTTATTGCTTCATGCACTTTTGTGTTGTTCTTAGAGCATCTTTGTTTTTGTCTTTAGTTTTATTTTGTTTGGTTTTCCGAATAAATTGGTTGGACCCGAACACTCCTATTTTGCAGAATTCATACCTAGTTATTCATTGTCTAGAACACTCAAGTTTTCATTCTTATTGTTCTGTGAGTTTTCTCTTTTGCTAGCTCTGTGCTTAGCTTTAGTTTTCTTGTGCTTTTTGCTTAGAAATTTTTAGTTCTTCTTTGTGGATTGGTGAGACATGCTCACTGATCTTTATTGTTTGTTATCTTTGTGAGTTGTTTCAAATAAGTCGATTGGTGTTGGAAAAGAGTAGGAAGCTTCATGCTTAAGTGGTACAAAAAGGAGCTTATTTTGACTGTGGCTTAGACTTTATCATGTCATGTTAGATGTTGCTTTGACCATATGCTTAGTGATTATTATTGTAGCATGACTTATTCCAAAAAATTGAGATTGCTTAATGTGCCTTGAAAGAATCATGCGTTGTTTTAGCATGCAAAAGCATAATGTTGTGGTATTCTCCTTTGATGCTTTATTTGGGTTGACTTGGCACATGCTTACACCATGTTAAGACTATGAACCAGTCATCTTAGCCTCTATGATCATTTAGTTTTTGACTTGTGATATCACTTTATGCTTTAATTAATAATGTGTTGTCGCTTTGCATGATTATGGCCATTATTACTCTCTTAGTTGGTCGCTCCCAGTCTTTTGCTAGAATCCACCTGTACTTAGTACCAGTTCTACTCGTGCATCCAACTCCTAAGAAACCAAGTTATTCCAAAGAGACCACTATAAATTCATATGCATGGTGTGTTACACCATTCCAAGTATATTCATGTTTTTATCTACCTTCCAAATTAAACTTTTGTTATGTGAAAATTAGTGATTAAAGATGTCACAAACTTGATGGCACACTTTACTTTCTTGCACTTAATAAACTTGAATCATTGTGTCATCTATGTTGTCTATATGCTTGCATTTATAAGTTGGGAATTAGCAGAACCATGCTGTCATGGGGAACGCTTTCAACACCTGTACATATTACCCAGTTGATATCATGATCTTTTGTTTATAAATGTCGGTGGTGTGAAATAAAAGGGGGGCTTGTAAGTCCATGGAGTATTATATATGTGTTAGAGATACGCCTGGGCGGCTAGCCTAAGACATGCCTAATCATGGTGAAAACTTGCAGCATAACCATAGTGAGCAATCTATGAAGCATCTTTAGAAAAAAATAGAAAAAAGAGAAGAGAAAAAGAAAAAAAGAGAAGCACCATACTCATGGTAAATAAGAAGATTGCTGAGATGCTCATTGTCTGTTTTCTTGTCATTTTGATATGGGATAGCTCCTGTGTCATGGGGCAAGGGGTACCCCGTTGGCGGTTCTGTATGATACACATATACTTACAATGACAAGAACTTGCTTGTGACTAAAGTTGAGTAGCATGAGGAACGACCCTCGTACTCAAGTGACATGAGATTGCCAACTTATGATTTGTCAAGCATATACTTCGTATTTGTTTCACTTTAACCTTAATCACTTTAAGATGCTTATGATAGGGGCAATGAGAGCTGAAAGCTAAAAAGTATCATAATTTTTAGAAGATCTTTATGGAACTTGAAATCCCTGCTTCCCTCTGTGAATGGCCTTTCTTTTACTTTTATGTTGAGTCTCCATCTTCTATCTTTATGAACCAACTAGGAGAGCATAGTTATCATTCTTAATTTAATGTGCATTGTCCCAAAACTTGTTGATTGATTCATAACTTTGATATTATTTGTTCTTAAATTATTTGTATATAGTCACCCTTATGAACTTCGAAGGTGTTCTATGCATTTATGTTTTGCTATTCCATGAAGGACAAGCTGAATATCACTCTTGCTATGTTTTCTATATGTGAAACAAACAAGAGTGTGGATTTGCTGCCCAGGGGGATAGCTGCCCCCCCCCCCAAGCAGCACCGTACGATTCGTGTCAAGATCTGCACAACCACTAGGCTGTCAAATGACATGGTGCCAATGGAGTGGTGTTAATGGCTGACTAAGCAGTCCTTCTACTGGCAGGCTTGTCAGCGTTCTGCATGTACATATCGTATTTGTCCATGCGTCCCTGCAGTGCGTGGAGTACCGTGCCTGGATTATTTTGCTAGGTCCAAGACTTTATTGTACTGACTCTGCGCTGGATGAAAAGACGACTGATAGAAGGTAGCGCTAGCTATCTCAAGCAGGACGACTGATAGAAGGTAGCGCTAGCTATCTCAAGCAGGTAATGAACATATGTAGGCAGCCTTATTGCCTACTAGTAATTTATCTCCATGCGCTGGATGAAAAGGGAAGAGCTGCCGAATAAATATGCAATATCGATACCGGCCGGATGGCTTCAAAAAATAGCAACAAGCCCGGTTTACAGTTCATCCCCATGCCTGCCTACCTGCCTACTAGTGATTTCTCTCCAAGATCGATCGCCTGGTTGCGGTTCTGGTCTCCTGCCCGGATGCCAAACTCATCCAATGCATGGCTGACATTAAGCTGGATGTACGGCTTGTCTCAACTAACCGAATGAGCTTTACCCACCGTAATTAACTACAACTTGCTCTATTTGGACGAGATCCGCAAGAAGGCCAGCGGTAATTTGGGTTAGCCAAGTTAATACCCTCTCCTATAACAAGTATAATACTCGTCCTCACATAGCGAACGCACAGAAAAAAAGATTCGGTTCATCAACTAGCACTGCCTGCTACTAGCACTTCTTTCACATGACTCCTTAACACAAATTGAAAAAGGGTGTGGGGATGCATAGCTCAATGGATGCTAGAACAGCCAAAATACATAGATACTACCAGGTAGTCTGTCGGCAATCTAAGACCTGTTCCTCCCGTGCCCGTCGCTGCCGAAGGCGTTGAGCAGCCACTCCGACTGACCGAGGCACGTGAACATCAGAGTGTCCCCTGCATTCATCTTGTGCCAACGTGCGAACTTCGGCCACCCATCCTCCAGGCGTAGATCCTCACCTCTCTTCACCAGCTTTAACTCCCATGGGGTTCCAAAGCGGCCAGAGAGGTAAACCGTTCTTCGAAAACGAGGTTTCAGAAAGCTCTTGAGTGGACCTGGGATGTCTAGGAAGTCATTCGGATCAGCTTCGAGCTTGTGGATGAACATGTTGAACATATGCTTTTCTGGACAGGGCCCGATTCTGCACGGCCTTCCCGGGCGGCGCCGCCTCTGCGCCCGGCGTGCCGCCGGCACTATGGACATGGCCTGCGTGTTGGTTCCCCATCGACGGCATACGGGATCTGACGAGTATTTTGCTTCTCGAGGGCTTTTGATCTACAGATTGATGGGTGGCCGTATAAAAGGAGGAGAACAGGCGACTAATTTTAATAGCGTGACTTATTTTAAAAAGAAAATTTAATACTACCTTCGATTTTAAATAAGTGTCGTCATTTTAAACTAGAGTTAGTTCAAAACCGTGACATTTATTTAGAATCGGAGAGAGTAGCATATTTAGGTTCCCGAGGCCGCGTCCGCGTGCGCATGTTGGATTTCATCCTGCTGACTAAAACAGGCTCCCAAATTATTGTTCGCCTCGTGCCTCCGCTGAACAGCTATCTGGGTCAAACGAAATTATCTACTAGTACTAGTACTAGCTGCTTCTACCATGCGGTGTCCATGCATGGGGTGGCCATGCATGCTAACAAAAAAACAAAAACCTGCTACTGCCATGTCTATCCATGTGAATCAAAACTAAATAAAGTATACATATATTAAGGAGATATTTTATCCCTGTACCATGTCAGCTTTTGAAAATATTTTTATCGTGTCCTGTCAGCTTTATTACAGACTGCTAAATGAAACTGCCTACCTTAAAGTTACTACGCACGTATCTCAACGCATAAGATGGCGTGCATCCAAGGGGGGCAGCAGACTATTTACCAACAAACAAACGTCTTTTAATGCATTGTTATTCATGATCTTTTGTTTGTTTACCTTTCATGTTACAACATCGTTGCTATGTCTTATTGTTAGCACTATATCTTTCATGCTCATGTTTAGAGTACTTTGAGCCTAGCTATAAATGCTTTACAAATACCTTGATCAAGATTGTGATCAGGGCCGGCCCTGACAATTTGGGGCCCCGGTGCATGATAAAAATATAGGCCCTATACACAATTAGCTATAGAGTTTTTTTTTAATATTTTATGCCGGTGACCACTTTCGAACCCTTGTCGTCGGCCACGGAGCGCCGGCCTACGCTTGAAAAACGGAATATCAAGTGGAAATTTTGCTTGTGATTTGCCTAAGCTGCTGGCATACTATGGTACTAGGCTTGTACGTAGCTTAATAGGGCCCTAACAATCAGGGGGGGCCCGTGCAGCCGCACAGCCTGCACAGGCTCAGGGCCGGACCTGATTGTGATGGTGCATGTCACCTAAAAAATTATTCTTTTTATCACTTACCTACTCGAGGACGAGTAGGAGTTAAGCTTGGGATGCTTGATAAGTCGTAAACGTATCTATAATTTTTTATGCTCCATGCTTGTTTTGTATCAACTTTCTTATGTTTTGTTTATATTTTGAGGTATTTTCATACATTTTCTGAAACTAACCTATTGACAAGATGCCGCAATGCCAGTTGCATGATTTCTGCTGTTTTTGGTTTTAGAAAAGTTAGTAAAGAAATATTCTTGGAATTAGACGGGACAAAAGCCAAAATCAATATTTTATCAGAAGGAACACGGATTCCGGAGGGGAGACGAAGTGGGGCCACGAGGTGGCCACACCCTTGGGCGGCGAGGCCTAGGGGGCGGCAGACCTAGGTGTGGGCCCATTGGGCGGCCCCCTGCCTCGCCTCTCTGCCTATAAAAGCACCCCGATGCAAAAACCCTAAGGACCCGATCAAAATTACACGAAAGAGTCTGTAGCCGCCGCCATCTCCATCCCTAGATCGGGGGATTCGAAGCTCTTCCCGGCACCCTGCCGGAGGGGAGAGATCATCCTGAAGGCCTTCTTCATCACCATGCCAGCCTCCAGAGTGATGCGTGAGTAGTTCACCCTTGGACAATGGGTCCATAGCAGTAGCTAGATGGTTGGTTCTCCTTCTTTGTGCTATCATGTTTTAGATCTTGTGAGCTACGTTCATGATCAAGATCATATTTATGTAATCCTACATGTTGTGTTTGTTGGGATCCGATGGATATTGAGTACTATGTTTAGGATTGATTGTTGATTCTATCATGTCTGTGTTATTTGTGATCTTGCATGCTCTCCGTTGTTCGTAGATGTTTTGACCAAGTAGATGCTTGCAACTCCAAGAGGGAGTATTTATGCTAGATAGTGGGTTTATGCCTCTAGTAATCTAGGGAAGTGACAGAAATCTCTAAGGTTGTAGATGTGTTGTTGCCACTAGGGAGAAAACAACAATCCTTTTCCAAGGGCAATTGTATTGTTTACTTTACACACTTTGCTTAATGCAATTATCTGTTGCTTGCAACTTAATACTGGAAGGGGTTCAGATGATAAACTAAAGGTGAATTATTAGTCATAGATGCAGTTGGATTACGGTCTATGTATTATGTTGTAATGTCCAAACGATTCTCATAGGAATCATCATGACTTGTACATGCATATTTATGCATTTTCAATCTATCATTGCTCAACTGTAATTTGTTCACCCAACATGCTATTTATCTTAAGGAGAATCACCTCTACTGAACTGTGGACCCCCGTCCATTTCTTTACCATTGATACACCATCTAGTGTTTACTTTTACTTTTACTTTCTACAAGCAATTACTATCTTTCATACTATATGTTTAATCCTTTGTTTTCAGCAAACCAGTGAGATTGACAACCTCACTGTAAAGTTGGGGCAAAGTTTTGTGGTTGTGTTGTGTAGGATTTCAAGTTGCTAGCAACACCTTGGAGTTGTTTCCTTACTCCTACTGGTTCGATAATCTTGGTTTCATAACTGAGAAAAAACTTGTTGCTGTGCTCATCACACCTTGCTCTTAGGGTCTCCCAACAGGCTCTACGTCACCGAGCCACCATCATCGGCCAGCCATCACGGACTCTCGCTATTTCTGTTAGTCGCATTTTACCTGTTAATAGATACTATTGTTATTGCTAATTAGTTGGACATGCAAGTTAATAATGGATAGCTATATGTGATGTGATGCGGTAGGCTAATAGTTGATATTCTATTTTGTACTAGATCAGTGACACTTATTATGGATTGAAGAGAGTACTACTTGTTTCTAAAGTGGTCTTTTCGAATTGGATGTGACACTGTGACTAAGTGTTGGACACTTGTGTGTTTCAATCTGAGCAGTACTTAGTTTGCTAAAGTATCCCTTCATATATTTTTAAAAGTTGGTGCCACTTGATTATTTTTTTCATTTTTTATGAAGGCATTCATCAACTAAACCGAATCTATTTACACGCCAACTAGTTTAGTCTTTTTGCTTGTGTGGGTAAAAGGAATTTTATTAATAAAGAAGGGTTACAATGTGGTCATATTCTAGATCCTGAAGAATAGCATCAAGTCCAGAACCTAACCAGGTTGTGAAGTTTAGAGGTTGTTTGGTAGCCTGCATCCATTTTGGGCTAACTGGGATATGTCCAGGTGCCACACTCATACAATCCAAAAGCCACATTGTGCAAGTTGTTTGGTAGTTTGCATCAAATTTGGTGCACCGGTTAGGAAACTAAGACCATGATGTTTGGTTGCCTGCACATCGCACTTTTGACCCATGTCATGCATTTCCCCCTTGTCCGGTTCACATATAACACTAGTTGTGGTCACCTTGCACGTCTTTATGGTGAGGTTACCATCACCAGATGGAGAGAAAGATCATACACATGAGAAGAACATGCAATATGGAACCACAAAACATGATTCTCACACAATCCGGAACAACTGAATCACAATCATAATCCCCACAAAGAATGATTCCCCACAAGCATGAACAACACAGAACATGAACACTACAAGCATGAACAACACAAGAAAAAGGGGATCATAGTTGACCATGAACAAATAAACACCCTTAGTAAAAGCAATACAAGTACGAATTAGTCTTAACAAGCATGATCGTTGTCAAAAGGGAGTCACGGTTTAACATACCACCATGGTGTTAATCTACCACCACATCAAAAATGGGTGTCATCCTACCACCACCACCAGTTCACCGTCAGCAGTATAACAAGGTGCAATAAAAGAGTCAACGGTCACAGATTTTCTCGATCTTCTTCATTTTATCCTTGTTAGCGTCATTGGCTTTGAACAGTTCATAGAGAGCGTACTCTAGTTTCTTCTTTTCCTCCTTGAAGATCTTCTGGTTCTCATACCATTGCTTCTGCTTCTCTTTGATTATATCATCCTGGGATTTCTGCACGGTCTTCATCATCTCAACATCATTCCTCAACACTTCAGTCTGCTTGTAATTCATCTCCTTAGAACTATCATTGTTGTCATTCATCCTAGACAAGTTCTCCTCCAACGCCTTTCCTTCGATGAATTTCTTCACATCAACCAGCAGACTTGAGTACTTTTTGTCAAGCTTGTTCTTCTCATCAGACAGTTGCATCACTAGCTTCGCATTCTCAACCTTCTCGTCGATTCTTGCACCGCTTGTATCATCATACATCCCCCATAGCTTCGCAATTGCATTCTCCGTAGCATCTCCATTCATTGTCCATCCAAGCCACAAACCCACAATTTTCGACCTCCTACAGGTCAGAAATTTGTTGGCGCAGGCCTACTACTTGCCATACAAGTGAATGCAATACAAGGAGCTAAGCACCTGTGTTCTGAACTTGGCAGAGATAGAATCTGCGACTTATGTTGGTTCCTTCAAATGCAACACGCTTGACAAGCTCAACTTTTGTGGACACGGCAGACCTCAGGACAATCTTTCGCTATGCCGCAGAAGCTGGGATCTTCGTAGGAGTCAGGAGCATAGTCCATATCCGTGATGTCCTAGCACACCAAATCGAGTTCATCTGATTGTAATTCGAGGATTTTTAACTCACTACCGAACCCTAATCAGATGAAAGAATTGGGGGAGCAAGCCCTAATCAGATGAAAGAATTGGGGGAAAGTGGACTTACCCCTAGATACGATTAGCAGGAGCTGTCGTCATCATTCCAGCTCGGCATGGCGGTTGTCCTGTCGATTTTGTCTTGCCGAGGGCATCGTTGTTGTCGCCGTCGATGGCCGTATTTGACCGAGGGATGGAGAAGGGGAAAAGGTGAATTTGGTTTTGGCGGTGAGCAGGTAGAGTGTCTCGATAGGAGGTGAGGGAAAGGATCCCGCCCCTTTTCCAGACCAGCAGTAATCTCCCACCGAGCTCGTGCAAGGGAGCGCCGCTTTTGCATCCACCAAGCGCACGACGAGGGTAACTCGCTAGAAACGACCGATTCGAGCGTAGCAGTTGGGCATAGGAGTGCTTTACGGTTCGCACTGGCACAGCCCAACGCCCCGTGCAGGTAACCAAACAGCTCAATTTCACCCCCTGCTGGCATGTCCAAAGGGTATGCAGTCTACCAAAAGCGCCCTTATTGTGCTCTGTAGCCAAACCAGTTGAGGCAGCCTTCCAAGCAAATATTTTGCATTGATCTAGGTGCTCTGAAAGAGCCAAAAAAAATTCTGTAACCAGTTTAATCTTTAATTGGGAGAAGGCCAAGCTCAGTTTACAAGTTAAATCCCAACAATGTTTGTTTACTTAGTTCATAAGCTATTTTATATCACCCACTCTAGCAGAAAACGACTCATTCTACCATTGTAACACAACAGCTAGGTTAAATGTCAAAACCCAAGATAGGTAAGAGGAAGCACGGATTCAAGATGCATTTCCAGGCTGATTAAGCGTAAATACACAACATACGCTTTCACCGTAGCAATCATCCAGAGCCACAGCAAGGCAAGACACGCTACCAATAACTAAACAGAGAAAGTTGAGTACCCTCATCACAGCAAATGGCATCATCTCCAGCCAGCCTGGCTCGAGGGCAGCGACAAATACAGACCAAAGTTTCCTCATCATTAACATCCCAGCCAAAAAAGACACGAATTCAGACACGGCTCCCAGAGATATCATCTAGAAACTTGTTGTTTCAGTCAGCGCTTCCTATCTCAGTCCCGTCTTCCGCCCGGTGAGCTCGAGCGGTCCCTTGACCCCCTGCTGGACCGGCGAGCCGAAGGGCTCCGCCGAGCACGCCCACCTGCACGCACCATCACATTAGATATACCATCTTAAAATATAAGGGCATGTTTGATTTAAAGGATTCATAGAGGAATTTTGTACTCCCTCCGTCCTAAAATTCCTATGGATTCTTACCCATAGGATTCATAGGGACATCCTTTTTAGGACGGAGGGAGTAGGATTCTTACCCATAGGATTTTTTCCTATAGAGGTCATTTGATTCAAAGGATTGAACCCTTTAAAATTCCTATGGATTCCTTTCCTATACCACATTCCCATAGGATTTCTAACAAGAGGTTAGACCTCTTGGAAAATTTTCTATATGTCTGACAACTATGCCATGTACTCAATCTATATACAAATTTCCTGCCGTTTTCCTGTGGCACAATCAAACGACTTCTACAGCTAATTCCTGCGTTTTTCATTCCTATAGGATTTCACATGTCATGACATACCATTCCTATGGTTTTCCTATTCCTGTGCTTTTAAAATCCTTTGAATCAAACATGCCCTAACTGATTTGTACGGATCAAAAACTACGCCCTTATCTATCTTGGCGCAGACTTCCGACACGGATATGATAAAAAACAGGAGGCAAAGCATCTAACTTCAAATGCAAGCGCAGAAAACAATATCATATCAAGAACACCCGCATGCATATGCGTCAGATCAGACTAACTAATTGCTACGCGTTGGAAGCTATGGCCCAGACCGTCTCTGCAAGCCATCCTTTACCAGCAGACTAGCATCCAGCACACAAAAGGGAAGAGCAGCCACAGGTAAAGCATCACTGTTCACATTAAAACCTGTGACGACCGGAAAGGTATTCAGGTGAAACAATTGTACTGAGCCTGTAAGTTGATCTAAGACAATAGCACACCTCATCTTGGTTAAAAGTTAGTTGTAGAATAAGCTACTCCAAATGCAAGGAATTTCTGGCGAAGCAAAAATTAGTACTCCCTCCGACCCATATTAATTGACTTGGATTTGTCAAAATTTGGATGAATCTAGACACAATTTAGTATATAGGTTCATCCAAAATTTGACAAATCCAAGTCAATTAATATGGGCCGGAGGGAGTACAAAAAAACCATGCCACGAGAAAGACCCTACACAATAAATATCAACAGGAGGCGAAGCATCGACTCCAAATGCAAGTGCAGATACCAGAACCATCTATGCACATACCTCTTGGACCACAGTATTCTCCAGGAGTAGGGGTCCTCTCACGAGCTCTCTTTGCCTGCAATTACAAAAACGTCAGTACTAAATGGTAATTTTGGCCACGTTATAGATCATAGGTTACCCTGGATAAAAGAATTTTGGCCACGTTATACATCGCTTTCTTTTCTAGCGGCAAGCCCACTGAAGTGGTGACGTGTAGCGCTGCACCATTCTCTGTTCTCTAACTCCCAAGATCAAAAGATGACTTGAGGTCTAAGGTCGGTGCAGAAAGTGTAGTAGGCGATGCCGATGATGGTCCAGAAAGGTCGGTGCAGACAGTGTAGTACGTGTCGCCGACGATGGTTCGGCAAGGTCGGTGCAGATAGTGTAGTAGGCGATGTCGATGATGACAGTAAGGTCGGTGTAGACAGTGTAGTAAGCAATGTTGATGATGGTTCGGCAATCTTACAGACAGCCTAGAATCAATACTGAGCCACCCAAACGTTGAGCCACCTCAACATGTGGAAGCTACGGTCGGGGAAGTCAGCAGGAGAAAAGCGGTGAAACACAGAAACAAGAGGGATTCCTCCATTTCCTGCATTGGACTCCATATGTAAGAGCATAATTAAGACAATCCTTCATATTGTATGCTACACCAGCACGCCACTGCAATGAGCTCAGCAAAATTCACATGAGTGTATCTACAATTCAATTGTACTCTAGCTGATTTTCAAGGCGCACTTGACCAAGTTTATAACCAGATTGCTAAAGGTTCTGATATAAGTTACAAGAGAAGATGTTACAAACCAAGATTAATATACTTTTTAAGACTAGGTACATAGACATAGGGTGCAATCAGTAATGGTCTTGCTCTGGGTGCGTAACTATGGACTTGTGACTTGTAAACGGACCATTCAAACTGCTAGTCAATATTATGATGGGAGTTTACACATACACTACTGCTACCTGATAATAAGAAGTAACCTGACAACTCAAACATATATGGAAAGAAGATCATGAGTAGGTAGCATTAAGATTGGCACACAGAGAAAAGGCACGGTACCTTTTCCACACTGATGAGGCGGCCTTCAAGCACAGTACGGTGCAGGTACTTGATGCAGCGCCTCGCATCCTCCACATTCTCCATGGTCACAAATGCAAAGCCACGCGGTTCTTTCGTGCGAGGATCGATAACAATGTGGCAGTCCTGAACCTGCAGTTTTCGCACCGTAGCACGTCAATCAATCACGGAATAGACGAGCAGCCACGGGTAAGGAGAAATATCAGACATGAATGGAAGGGTGAGTATATAGCAGGGAGTTTGCCTTTCCCTCTTTACTGAAGAACTTCTCCAGGTCCTCACTCGATGTCCGCGTGGACAGCCCAGTGACGTACAGGTTGTTCCCAGGATTCCTCTCTTCATCTCCACTCCTGCGACATGTAGAGTATTGCATAATTTTTGAACGGCCGCTGTACATACAGTATTGCAGGCTGCCAAAATAACATGGTCCGTCCATGGCACAGATATCAAACAAGACTTGCCTGGAGCGGCTGCGGTTCCTTGGGACAGAGATACCAGGACCATCTTTGCACATACCTCTTCGACCACAGTATTCTCCAGGAGTAGGGGTCCTCTCACGGGTTCTCTTTGCCTGCAATTATAAAAATGTCAGTACTAAATGGTAATTTTGGCCACATTATAGATCATAGTTACCCTGTATAAAAGAATTTTGGCCATGTTATACATCGTTTTCTTTTCTAGCGGCAAGCCCACTGAAATCCCTCCAGCACCAGCTACATATACTACAGTGTCTCAATGGATGTAGACACTGAAACACAGTCTGCAGTGGTGACGTGTAGCGCTGCATCATTCTCTGTTCTCTAACTCCCGAGATCAAAAGATGAATTGAGGTCTAAGGCTGGTGCAGAAAGTGTAGTAGGCGATGCCGATGATGGTCCAGAAATGTCGGTGCAGACAGTGATGTACGTGTCGCTGACGATGGTTTGGCAAGGCCGGTGCAGACAGTGTAGTAGGCGATGTCGATGATGGTACAGCAAGGTCAGTGTAGACAGTGTACTAAGCAATGTTGATGATGCTTCGGCAATCTTACAGACAGCCTAGAATCAATACTGAGCCACCCCAACGTTGAGCCACCTCAACATGTGGAAGCTACGGTCGGGGAAGTCAGCAGGAGAAAAGCGGCGAAAAACAGAAACAAGAGGGATTCCTCCATTTCCTGCATGGGACTACATATGTAAGAGCATAACTAAGACAATCCTTCATATTGTATGCTACACCAGCACGCCACTGCAATGAGGCCAGCAGAATTCACATGGCCACCCAAATATAAACTTTTTCTTTGTACGATAAAGAGTGTATCTACAATTTACTTGTACTCTAGCTGATTTTCAAGGAGCACTTGACCAAGTTTATTACCAGATTGCTCAAGGTTCTGATATAAGTACAAAGAGAAGATGTTACAAACCAAGATTAATATACTTTTTTGAAGACTAGGTACATAGACAGAGGGTGCAATCGGTAATGGTCTTGCTCTGGGTACTTAACTATGGACTCGTGACTTGTAAACAGACCATTCAAACTGCTAATAAGTCAATATTATGCATACACTACTGCTACTTGATAATAAAAAGTAACCTGACCACTCAAACATACATGGAAAGAAGATGATGATTAGGTAGCATTAAGATTGGCACACAGAGAAAATGCCCGGTACCTTTTCCACACTGATGAGGCGGCCTTCGAGCACAGTACGGTGCAGGTACTTGATGCAGCGCCTCGCATCCTCCACATTCTCCATGGTCACAAATGCAAAGCCACGCGGTTCTTTCGTGCGAGGATCGAGGACGATGTGGCAGTCCTGAACCTGCAGTTTTCGCACCGTAGCACGTCAATCAATCACGGAATAGACGAGTAGACACTGGTAAGGAGAAATATCAAATATCAGACACGAATGGAAGGATAAGTAGGGAGCAGGGAGTTTGCCTTTCCCTCTTTGCTGAAGAACTTCTCCAGGTCCTCGCTCGACGTCCGCGTGGACAGCCCAGTGACGTACAGGTTGTTCCCGGGATTCCTCTCTTCATCTCTACTCCTGAGACACGCAGAGAGTATTGCATAATTTTTGAATGGCCGATGTAACATACAGTATTGCAGGCTGCCAAAATAACATGGTCCGTCCATGGCACAGAGATGAAACAAGACTTGCCTGGAGGGGCTGCGGTTCCTTGACCTGGACCTGGACCTTGACCTGCCACGCCTCTTTGGGGAAGGAGACCTGCCACGCCTCTTGGGGGAAGGAGATCTGCCATGTCTTTTAGAAGGCGGAGGAGACCCCGAGGAGATAGTGCGCACCCCTTTGGGGGGAAACGGGGGAGGGGGAGGGAGCGGGGGCGACCTCGGGGAGGCGGCACGCCTCTTGGGAGGGGGCGAGCTGTCGCTCTCCGCCGGTGGGGTGATGGACCGCGCGGTGTACCTGGAAACGAAAAAAAGAAAGAACTTTTCAGTACACCGGAGCGAAGCGCAAGGCGATGCCGATCAATCTGGGTGGCGCGTCGGAGGAGGGAGCTGAACTGACCTTACTTCATTGGACAGCGACATCGACCAACCTATCTATCTGCGGGAGCAAAGCAAGAACATTCAGCAATAGAAAGCATGGATATATTTCTTCTATTAGTGAGGGAACTGAAGGCAATCAAGCGTGGTGGTGAGTTTTGACAGAGGCAAGCAAGCGTGGCTCTTTAGTGGGGAAGCAAAATCAAGTAAGGCCCAATCAATTAGCAACAATGAGTACGTGCTCCTCCATTGAGATAGCCTGAACTACGTTGCTTAGATTCGGATTCCTATTTCGTAGCGGCGGCACGCATGACATCCTAGAGCAAAACAACTACTCCACTTAATAATCAGTTAGTATTTGTAGGCGAAACTGAGAGTACAAGATGGATGGATCGATCGATCGATTGATTGCTAGCCTGAACTTGTAGCGTGGATAAGGCAGCATATAGGAATCCAAGAGGCCGAGCGGACGGGGTCGACGAGACTGGTGAGAAGGAATCCGATCCGCGGGTGGCCGGATTGGTTACCTGGGCGGGGTTAGGGTTCGAAGACGAATGAGATCCACGCCACGCCACGGCAGCAAGGAGACGGAGGGGAGGAAGAAGAGGGGCGAGGGGGGCGGACTCTGCTTTGACTCCCAGGAAATGCAAAAGCACTTCTCTTCTGTTGTCGAGCCCAAAAAGCATCGAACCTTTGGACTGGGCCTACTCGAACTGAAGCCCAACCTCCACCCATTCCCTTGCCTTTTTTTCTTTTGACTTCTAGGCTCTCCCTTTTGACCGGGAGAGGCATCATTCTCGTAGAAGAAGAGGCTGATGGCCAATACAATGTCAATAAAGGCTACTAGTTGAATGTCCGTGCGTTGCTATGGTTTTTAAATTTTTTTCATTCTTATAAAATGTCACACATGTAAATCAACATATAGCAAAATGTTAAATTGATCCAAAATAAATTGATATGTCATGTCTGTACTATGGTAGTTATTTTTAAAAACGATTGTTGATCATGACATCATATGTACTTATTGGGTGTTTGAAAAATACCATTCTCTTCTGATGCGATCACCTTGCTCCCTCCCTTACTGCTATCCATCTTTTCTCTTAAATCGATATGCCGGAAAAACATCTGATAATTTCAGTAAGGAAAACATCTGATGCATGCCTTTCTTGCTACATTGTTATGGCCAACCGCACAACTATATAATTTCAGTAAGAAGGATAACTTTGGATTGAATTCAGCATCACCGGCTAAAATATGTTTTTACCAATTAACCATCAACGCACAATGGGGTAGCCAAAGTACAGTATTTTCAAAACTATATACTTCAGTAGTTGACTTTCTACAGCTAAGAGACATTTTTGCTAACAATCTTTGCTAATAGCTAGCTAAATTTCTTGTATTGATATGAACGAATAATCAACATATATTGGCCAAATAGTCCTATATTATACCTCACATAAGTAGAAGGAAGCATCGCCGCGAGTTTCATGTAATTCTTCTTCCAGAATATTTAGGCTAGTCGCTAATGCATATAATATTCACATCGTATTCTCAAGTAAATACATAGAGGTTACAAACTCCAGCACATTGATTTCTCTACAAATACACCAAGACATTTTAATAGAATTGATCAGCTACATTACATAACCTCTTCAATACTTCAATAATGTTAGATCTATATATTTAGGAGACAAACTATTGGCAGCGCATCATCTCACCACTCACACTTTGACCTCAAAAACCGACAATGCTTTACCACATGCAAGGAACCTGCGTATGACCTAAAAACATACCGCATTACCACTAACTCTTGCATTCACCATTGATGAGATCATTTAGCTGAGCCGAGTATGGACATGGAGTGGTAATTCTGTAGTTGTCAGCAAGTCAGGTGAGCATGAGATAGACGGGTTATACTCGATTACCTCAGATTGCTTTGTCAAAGTCTTGTGCTCAATCTCATGGAATATTGCCCTCATCTTGAGCTTGCTGACCTTGGCAAACATGTCCAACGACCCCACACTATAGGCCTTGGAGATATGGATCCTGGCCCATGGAGGCTTCCCGGTCCGATATCTCCACTATCCATGTACACATACACCTGCATACGAATGAAATCAAGTCGATCATGGATTCATGGCGAGCATAAAAAGCTAGAGAATAGTAATAGTACTTCATCTAAATTGTAAAATTGACCGCAGTGGACAGTCCAAAGCAGGAGAGCTAGATCGGAAACAAAATTGTACAAGACCAGCCGATAGGACAGACCACGTCATGGGCGATACAATCATCGGCGGCAACGAGGGTGCGACAGTGGATGGACTTGACGCCGAAGGTTTAGCGACCTCGTCGACCAACATGGGCCACATCTTGTCATCTCCACCGCACCCCGACAAGTAGAGATTCCGCAACCTTGTCGACGAACATGGTTTGTGTCTGGCCGTGCCTGTCACACCAGAAAAAGTAGATCCACGCCGCTCATGTATCCATGGAAGTCGGGTCACCTCGCGCAGTCCTGATCACATGCCTGCCATGCCATCGGGTATGACTATGTACACCTAGTTGAGCACCATCATGAGCAGATGTCACGACTGTAATTCGGGAGATTAACCAAAGAGAGAATGTCGGTTGCCGGCGGGAGTGGCAACACCCGATATATAGTGAAGAAAACAAAATATAAAAAAAAAGAAAAGAAAACAACAAACCAGTTATAAATAAAAGGAGAAAAGAAACAAAAGGGTTTAGGGTTTTTCAGCTATTTGGTAGCCCTTTTTCCCGTCTGGACACTGCCGAACTCATGCAAAAAAGAGCTCTCAGCCCTGCCCGATAGAGAAGCTCAAGTCGAGCTTCGCTCCTCCGCAGGGTTGAACTCGCCCCGATTTTTCACCGAGTGCCTCGCCGCCGGGCCCGCAACCCATAGGGGTCATCGTCCGTCACCCTCATTCTCCCCCAAATCATCTCTCTCAACCGCTCTCTGCCTCCTCCTTTGGCCGCCGCCTCCTGGACGTCGTCCATCCTTGACCAGAACCGCCGCCTCCTGGACGTCGTCCATCCTTGACCAGAATCGCCGCCTCCTGGACGCCTCCCATCCTCGGAGCCGGAAAGGACGCCGCCCATCCTCGGAGCCGGCCTCCGCTTTCTCGATGTCGGCCTCCATGGAGAACCGCCTCCTGGATGTTGCCCATCCTCGACGCCGAGCGTCGCCTCCTGGACACCGCCCATCCTTGATGCCAGCCGCCGCCTCCTCGGAGCCGGTCTCCGCTTCCTCCATGGAGAACCATGGCGTTGGTCTGTAGTACAACCTTGATGAGCCAATCATGGCAGAGAGGAGCCGAGGAGGAGAAGTTGGCCGCCATGTTCGTCCTGCTGTTAACTCTGGTGGCATGCTCTGCTTGTAGGGTTCACAACATAGAAAACAAAACAAAAATCCTACGATGGGAACAACTATGTACCAAGATCTATCTACTAGATACAAACAACGGGCGGATATACATCTGTAGAGAACATACCCTTAAAGACCGATAAACCTTAACGAGTCCAAACTCGTGGTTGATATAGACGATCTCTTGCCGATCTCAAGATCGAGAGGAAGTCCTAGCACCGCAAAACAGCAGCACATCCGTGCTCGCACACACGTACAAGACACCGAGCAACCTCCGCCTCCTCGCTCCAGCGATGCAGCGAAAGCACAACCCTTTCTTGCCGAATAGCCACCAGGAACATGTATCTCGCTAGTCCGAGACCATGGGGGATAAATTCTAGAGGGGGAGAGAGATCCTTCACGAGGAGGTGTGCTTTGAGAGGAGGAGAGGGGGCCTTTTATAGGGAGAGGGGGGCACCCCAAGGGGCATGGCGCCAGCCATGGTGGCTGCCCCCACCTCTTCCACATTCATGTGGGTGGAGATCCCACTAAAATGAAAAGCCTCCACTCCCATAAAAGAGCCTCCACTAAAAAATCCACTCACGTGCATTAAATTTTCACCAAATTTAATGCAAGCTCTCATTTAAATAAAACTCTTTTATTTATTTATTCAGAATTTTGTTAATTATTTTAATTAACAAACATTCACATAAAATCCCTTGCTAGTATTCAATTTCACATGCAGAACTAGTTTCGACAATTTCAACCGAAACAGTTTCGGTGTCTAGTGAAATAAATTCCTGCGCTTGTTATTCTTTTCGGCATGAAATTTTTGCTCCAATTGGATGTCAGTGTCCCTTAAGTGTGTCACCTACGGTTCGCGAATAATGCGGACATGATCGATACCCTTCTCCGATCAATAATCAGAAGCGAGACCTGGAGATCCATACTGACCCCCCACACATTCAACGATGACTTTCCTGTGATCGTTGGAACCTTTTACGCTAGTATCTTAATCCCTTTGTTTCACGATATATTACATGTTCGAGATTAGATCATCGGTATCTCGATACCTAGTTTGATCTCGTTACCGACATGCACTCTTTTCTCGTTCCCGTGATATAACATTCTAGTGATCAAATTACTTGGTTGCAAGCTAATCAATGTGATATCACCGAGAGGACCCAGAGCATATCTATCTGTCATCGGGATGAACAAATTCCATTCTCGATCCATGGGCCTCAACATAACACGTTAGTGGTTTTGAAGCCATCTTTATAATCACCCAGTTACGGTATGACGTTTGATGTTATCAAGAAACTCTTCCGGTGTTAGTGATTGTCATGATCTCATGGTCTAAGGATTAGGATCACTTCGTAAGTTGTTATAGCAATATAAACTCAATGACTTTGATCGTAATGTTATACTTCGTATGAATGTTCATCACATCATTACACTAATGTTGTGACCTTGTTATTAACAACATCCAATGTCCATGATCAGGAAACCTTTGATCATCTTGTTAATCAACGAGCTAGTTTATAAGAGAGGCATAACTAGGAACTTCCTTTTTGTTTATTAAACATATATGTATTAATGTTTCCGTATTAATACAATTATAGCATGCAAAATAAACATTTATCATAAAATAAGGAATACGATAATAACCACTTTATTATTGCCTCTCGGGCATATTCTCTTCAGTCTCCCACTTGCACTAGAGACAATAATCTAGTTTGAAAACTTGGCGTATTGAACACATATGGCTTGCTGGTGTTCCATATACGCAACTACAAATGGTTAACATAATCTACGAATCTGATATTTTTAGGTCTGCGTGTATTTGCATGTCTTTGCGTCTTCACGCATCACTCATTCTCCAATGAGATGACATTGTATAAATTTGGTCTTTTGGTGAGACATTTAGTTCCTTGGGGTTAAATCATGTCGATACTATTGTCATACAATATATCTTTAGTGTTAGCCCATTGTGAACCATACCTTAGTTTGATAACAAACTACTTGACACAAATGCCCTCCTTTGCTGCTACTATAGCAGTCATATACTTAGCCTTTTGTTGTAGTATCTGTCACAATGTCTTAACTTTGGAATTCATCGAAATCCATCATGGAAACTTTCTTTCCATTTCATTGTGCCACCCATAGTTTAAATTGAGATAAAATTAATTGTATCTTGTGACAAAACTAGTATCAATGTAACGCTTTACAATAAACTATTTGTAATTGTTTGTCACCTTTATACAAATATATTCTTAGTTCTTCCAAAAGATCATAAGAATATCCTTACTATCGTCCAATGATCATTTTATGATTCATTCTGGTATATGCTCATAACACTTAGAGCATATGACATATATGGATGTGTACATATCATGGTATGATTGATCAAAACATTCTCGTGATTTCACTCATCAAGTGTCAAAGCACTTGAATCTTGTTTCACTTATCAAGTGTCGATACACTTGAATCTTGATTCAATTCTTTTCCATGCGACAATAACCTTTTCTTGTCGTTTCTATATTAAACTCCTTCAATATCCCATATATGTACGTTTGGCACAACCATATTAGCGTCACAGTCTATCAACTATAGACATTCATGCTAAATATTCGGGTTTTGCCTAAGTCTTTCATCGAAATGAAATTCTAAACCTTTGTCAATAAAAATTACATCATTTCTAATCAACAAGATGTCCTTCACATAATGTATTAGAAATATGTCTCAGCGCTCTCACTTAATTTCTTGCAAATGCAAGCATCTTCGTCGTCTCGTGATGAAAACTTCTTTTCATCACGGTGAAGATTCTAACTCCGCAATGCTTACTTCAACCATTGAAGTTTGCATATCCTTTTAGCATCCTTTGAATTAACAAAAACCCTTTGGACCGTGTCATGTATACGTCCTAGGTAACCATTCTATTGGAAGAACTTTATTTTGTTTATTCATCTACCATACACCAAATTATATGTAGTGATTGCTACTTTAATCCGTCTAGACTAAATATCACTATGAAAGATCAAATCTTGTCATAGTCAACTCCTTGAACATTGTCATAAAATATTTTACGTCATGTCGACTATTTAATAGATGTGAAACATTCATGTCTGTTTCTTTATAGATCCAAATACGGCCGATAGGTTTTTACACCTTTCTGGAGGGTCTTCCAAGTTCAAAACTTGATTTCTCGTATATAGAACTACCACGGATTTTATGGCTTCAAGCCATTTGACGGAGTCAGGATCCATCATCGCTTCTTTGTATATACTCCCTCCGTTTAGAAATATAAGATGTTTTAGGTTTGTGAGTGAGATATATCTAGACACCTTTTAGTGTATAGGTTCAAATGAATCTAGACACTAAAATGTGTCTAGATATATCTCCTTCACAAACCTAAAACATCTTATATTTCCAAACGGAGGGAGTAGTCAGTTTATCATTTTCAAACAATAAAAAATTACTCTCAAATCTCAACATTTGATTGTTTATCCGACCTACTTGGTTCAATAGGAACTTTAGAGCTCCGTGACCGCAACCTTTGAGTCACGTGATCCATGAGCATTCTGGCTGCCTCCGGAGCATTTTCCGGCGCTGCGCAACTCAGCACATATAGCTAAGGTTCGGTAACCTTATTAAAGTTCTATTGTCCTCCCACTTAATTTTTGCGAAAATTTCCTTTTTCGAGAAACTTCACATTTGAAGCGACAAACCCTTTTGTCCATGGTGTTATGGAGGAATAACCAATTGTTATTCTAAATAACCTACAAAGACATGTTCATCCAACTTTAGTTGTAAACATCTTACTTATGCTTAGCATACCAAAATTTAAGAAATGACAATTTGGGTTTTACCCCAGACCACAACTTCGATGGTGTCATTTTAACGGATCAAGATGGATCTCTTTTCAGTGTAAAAGCGGCAGTCTCTAAAGCTTTTAATCTTTTAAAACATAATGACAGTTTTATAAATAACACATTTGATCCAACCATATTAAACAAGGTTTCATTACAAATCTCAAACACTCCATCTCCTATGGTGTTTCGGGAGATGTAAATCTAGGTGTTTTGCTAAACTTGCAACTCAAATAAACCCCTTTATGATAAATCATAACTCATTTATTTTCTTGTTACACTTATAACTCAAATAAATCCCTTTATGATCAAATCATAAATCATTTATTTTCTTATTACAATGATTTTCCACTTCATCTTGAAAGTCTTTGAAACGTTTTTCAAATATTTCATACGTCTTTCTCATTAAGTGAATATTCACTCAAATTTCAGAGAAAGCATATGAAGTTGAAATCCATCGCTTACGACTACACATAATGGACTACATACATCGATATGTATAAATTCCAATAATTTAGTCGTTCGTTCTTCTTTGGTATTTGAACGAAGTTTTTAATTATTCCGAGGAAAGTCTCACAAGCGTCACTTGATCAAATCAAAGACTCAAAAAATCCATGAAAATGGAGTTTCTTCATGTTTTCTTTCCAATATAATTTAAACGGCGATGTCACTTCGTAAGTGATCTTCCAATCATTTGTCTTGCGATATTTTAGCATTAGCTTTATGGATGTGATTTCTCTAACTAGATTTGTAAATCATCCATCTTATATGGAATATGGTAATTATTTGAACAACCTTTGTTCTCATAATACCTGATTTAAATAACTATTATTAAAACAAATCTTTAAGGCAAGCTTTGGTGTCAACGAGAAATACAAACAACGGTTTGTTTGTTTTCGATGAACATCATCACATATTCTCTTGCTAGTTACTTAGGCCGTTGTGGTTCATGAATTGCGTCGTTCCGTATGAAATTTCATACCAACCAATTCGGTATCCAATACCCAAGAACCACATTGTTTAACAAGCAAAGATTACAACCATAACATGTATATCATCTATATACCTAAATTGGATATTTCCAATATTTTCTTTTCTGCCAAATATATTTTATAGATTCTCTATCAGCATTTCTTTTTCCTTTTAAAAGAATCTATCAACACCAAAAGTGGCGCCATATACATGACACATAGTCTAAAACATGTATATTCAAATAATAATACCTTTGGACTTGCACTTTGAAGTAGATCACCATCATCAAATGATCGGTATTCTTTCAAAATCCATTCTTTAGTAATCTTTTAGTGTAGTAAATACTTTACATACATCTTCTATTCATTCTTATCATGATGACTTTCATGATCAAGCTAATGTAGCTTATAAGGACGAATCTTGAGTATAATGTTACTTTCCAAAACCCTTTTGGATGATTAGGATGTCTAGCATCTCCAACCTTCGCAAATTCTCATCCAATATGAGAACATATATTATACTCTATCACATTGCAACCAAAACATTGTTTCAGATATCGTTATATCTGTCACACATGATGGTTTCTGAAACAATTCTTTCAGCTTCTAGATAAACTTGATATTAAAACAATCAAGAATCATGGAGGCAAACATGATACTTAAGATACTAACACTGGAATTGTTACTCTCGATTTAATACTAATTATTAAACTTTACGGAGTAAACAGAGTTTGCTGAAAGTTTGCAATAGAACTTTAAACTTTAGATTGACACTAAACACAATACGATACCAGTTCGTAAAGTATATATCCAGAATTCTATAGTTCTATTATCTCAATTACAACTATGCATAAGGTGGTGAACGAATGCCAATGACTACAACAAATTATGAAAATTCACTTTGATTTAATTTATGATAAATTGAGTTCTACTAATCCAAATTAGAAATGAACTCCCACTCAAAAACGATATCCCTCGTGCCTTTTTGGTGATTACATGAACCAAATCCACTACACCAAGTCCGATCATCACTGAGTCGGTATAGCTTCAAAGGCGAGCATCCATATGGTTATCATATCAAAACATATGACTCATGCTTAACCTTTCGGTCCGAATTCCGAGGCCATGTTTGTACATGCTAGGCTCGCCAAGTAAGAACCTTAGTATTCGCGTGTGTAACTGTCTTACACCCGAGATATGCTCGTGGATTCAAGTACACCCGATCATCACGTGATGTCTTGAAGCAACGAAACATTGTTGGTGCATACTTAAAGAAGAACACATTTTTATCTTAATATCTAAATGAGGAATCATCTTATTATGCTAATAAAACGCCAAACAAGCAATATAAGATACAACAAACATCTCATGTTAATAAGTGAAATGATATGGTTCCCGCATATGATCTCCATCATGTGCACCGTGGTATGATCTCTATCATACCTCTATGTGTAAGGCCAAGGTCTATGGAACCTACACGTTATGTGTGTTGTAAGAGTGTCATCTCATACTTCAACTTACAACATCACCATATCATAACACTAGCCCAGCAACAATCTAAACTAGACGCCTCTAATTTATCCATTACAAGTTTTACGTGGCTTAGGGCTTTCGAAGATAGAACCGTTCTTACCTATGAACATGAACCACAACGAGGATAACCAAATTGTTGACAACTCGTTGCAAATTAGATATTGACTATAGTAGGAGAGACAGATATCCGCTAACCACTTATATAAAACTAGTTGCATGTCAAGCGTGGAACATGTCTCATGTGCGAGGACATGTAAAATTTGTCCGGGCCGCTTCGTCCCACTATGCCACCAATATCCAAAGTACAACTAAGAAGCAATAAAATGATCATTATCGCCCACATACTCATATATGTACTACCCGTGCAAAGCATCTACGCATAGATCCGGCTCTGATACCACTGTAGGATTCACAGCATAGAAAACAAAAAATTTCCTACGATGGGAACAACTATGTACCAAGATCTATCTACTAGATACAAGCAACGGGCAGATATACATCTGTAGAGAACATACCCTTGAATACCGACAAAGCTTAATGAGTCCAAACTTGTGGTTATTATAGACGATCTCTTGCCGATCTCAAGATCGAGAGGAAGTCCTAGCGCCGCAAAACAACAGCGCATCCGTGCTCGCACACACGTACAAGACACCGATCAACCTCTGCCTCCTCGCTCCAGCGATGTCGCGGAATCACAATCCTTTCTTTCCGAATAGCCACCAGGAACATGTATCTCGCTAGTCCGAAACCATGGGGGATAAATTCTAGAGGGGGAGAGAGATCCTTCACGAGGAGGTGTGCTTTAAGAGGAGGAGAGGGGGCACCCCAAGGGGCATGGCGCCAGCCATGGTGGCTGCCCCCACCTCTTCCACATTCATGTGGGTGGAGCTCCCACTCAAAATGAAAAGCCTCCACTCCCATAAAAGAGCCTCCACTAAAAAATCCACTCACGTGCATTAAATTTTCACCAAATTTAATGCAAGCTCTCATTTAAATAAAACTCTTTTATTTATTTATTCAGAATTTTGTTAATTATTTTAATTAACAAACATTCACATAAAACCCCTTGCTAGTATTCAATTTCACATGCAGAACTAGTTTCGACAATTTCAACCGAAACAGTTTCGGTGTCTAGTGAAATAAATTCCTGCGCTTGTTATTCTTTTCGACATGAAATTTTTGCTCCAATTGGATGTCAGTGTCCCTTAAGTGTGTCACCTACGGTTCGCGAAAAATGCGGACATGATCGATACCCTTCTCCGATCAATAATCAGAAGCGAGACCTGGAGATCCATACTGACCCCCCACACATTCAACGATGACTTTCCTGTGATCGTTGGAACCTTTTACGCTAGTATCTTAATCCCTTTGTTTCACGATATATTACATGTTCGAGATTAGATCATCGGTATCTCGATACCTAGTTTGATCTCGTTACCGACATGCACTCTTTTCTCGTTCCCGTGATATAACATTCTAGTGATCAAATTACTTGGTTGCAAGCTAATCAATGTGATATCACCGAGAGGGCCCAGAGCATATCTATCTGTCATCGGGATGAACAAATTCCATTCTCGATCCATGGGCCTCAACATAACACGTTAGTGGTTTTGAAGCCATCTTTATAATCACCCAGTTACGGTGTGACGTTTGATGTTATCAAGAAACTCTTCCGGTGTTAGTGATTGTCATGATCTCATGGTCTAAGGATTAGGATCACTTCGTAAGTTGTTATAGCAATATAAACTCAATGACTTTGATCGTAATGTTATACTTCGGATGAATGTTCATCACATCATTACACTAATGTTGTGACCTTGTTATTAACAACATCCAATGTCCATGATCAGGAAACCTTTGATCATCTTGTTAATCAACGAGCTAGTTTATAAGAGAGGCATAACTAGGAACTTCCTTTTTGTTTATTAAACACACATGTATTAACGTTTCCGTATTAATACAGTTATAGCATGCAAAATAAACATTTATCATAAATAAGAAATACGATAATAACCACTTTATTATTGTCTCTCGGGCATATTACCTTCACCGCTCACCGGCGCCGGCCAGCCGTAGCCCCAACTCGTTGACCCGAACAAGGACTTGATTGCCTTTTTTATTTTTTGTTTAGGGATTCGATTACTTTTTACTTTTTTTCCAAGGACCTATGTGTAAAAACATCAAGATAGTCTACCAAACAACATCTTAGTCCAGCTTGTTTCAGCAAAGCCGGGCTACCAAACACGATAGAAAATCTGAGCTCAACTTAGCTAAGGTCATCTTGTATAACTCCATGCACCCACACGATACAATACAAAGCGGCTTAAAACGCACCCGCAACATGGCATTCCTTGTCCTGCCTCCTACCAATAATGATGAGGAGATGGAGCACAAAGCCACAAGACCTCGTCACGGTCCAAGCAAGTTAACCACCATAGAAAGACGATGACTCCGAGGCAACCCGTACCAACACACCTCCCCCTCGTGCCTAAGAGATGGTTTGTAGGAGGTGGGATCCAACCGAACTCAGGGAAGGCACCGACTAAGCTGCATCCGTCATGCCGTACACTACATCCTAGAAGTCCACGCCCTATGTAGAAGCCAACACCGGCAGCGCATCACATCGCCCATCGTGACATCAGCTTTCCCCGATAGCCTAGTGGTTGGATGACGTCATGTATCTACAAACTACTATTCCCTTAGTTTAGAAATATAAGATGTTTTAGGTACATATGTAGACATTTTTTAGTGTCTAGGTTCAAATAAATTTACACAATAAAAGGTGTATAGATAGATTTTTTTTATAAATCTAAAATATTCTATATTTCTAAACGGAGGAGTACGTACCACGGACCAATCACATCCTTATTTTTTGACAAGCTCGAAGAACGGCACGGTGCAACGAACCCCACACACGCATTTACTCATCGTCAACACGATCATGCGGATCTCACTAACCTGACCGAGAGGCGATCCATAGAAACCTGAACAAGAGAACTCGTTTTATGAAAAGAAAAACCGATAAGATTCCCCCAAAAGAAGAAAAACAATGCCAGGAGGCCCATTATTCCGTGTCGCTCCATTTCTGATCGGCGCCCGGCTCTCGATCGACAGGTCGCGTTCTGTGGCACGGCAAAGTCACGGGCGAAAGCGACGCGGCTGCACGCGGGCAGGCAGAGATATCTGTCTATCGACAGCGATGCACGGCGCGGCAGGTAGATAGACTTGCCGTTTTTGGCTAGTCATCTTCGATGCGTTCGCTTTCGGCCTCCTATACCACAAAAATACGGTACGTCCATTTAATTCTCGTCACCATGCAATTGAAAGCTGCTTGCGTGCCAACTGTGGCGGCGCATTAGTCCGGGCACGTGTCGATGCGTGATCACCTTTATCCTTCTCTAATATTCTTTTTTTCTAAGTAATCCACACAAGTTACTTATTTTCGGACAGACGGAGTACATATACAACGAGGTGGTGCATGTGCCGCCGAATGTTGATCCATCTAATTACAAGCAAAATGACAAATCTGATCCCTCGCAAAAGGAACATAAAAAATGACTATGTTCCGAAATCCTTTCTAGATCTACCCTGCATCAAGATCTTGAGGTTGCACCGTTTGCAGATTGTGTCGACCTAGCCTCTCTTATTTTTGAGGTTAAAGGCAGTCGTTCTGCCATCCGATTAGATTAGAGAGAGATTGTTATGTACAGAAGGTTCCAAGAACCGGAACCAAAACACAAGGCACCTGCCACAACCAGAACCAAAATGGTTCATGTCGTCTCAAAAATGTCTACCCGCTGCAACCACGTCTCCAGGGTCCTGGGTGTGGGCGTGTGCCCTCTGCGTGATGTCCTCGCGGACCAGCGCCGCCACGACATCAGGGAGAAGGGCCGTGTTGCGAAATACACGCCTATTTCTCTCCTTCCAAACTCCCCACATGGCGTAGATGAATGCGCCACTCGCCTCCCTTCTCTTAGCCTTTGGCAACAAAGCCAATAGTTTCCTCCCACCATAGATTAAGGCTTCGTCCCGTCGGCGGTGTAGCCACACCGAACGTGCCATTCCAAGCAAAAATTTGCTCCCTCACGGCAGAAGAGAAGGAGCAATCGAGAAGCAGGTGTTGGATCGTCTCAGGATGAATCATGCAAAGCTTGTAGATTGGATCGTGAGGCCAACCTCTAATCGCCAAGTTGTCCGCGGTGAGGATCTTTCCATGTAGCACAAGCCAAGCAAAAAATCGACACTTTGGCTCCACATCAGCCCTCCAAGCCTTGCAAGCTTTGAAAGACTCAGAAGAGCCGAAGAATTGGCACCGGTATGCCGACGCCGATGAGTAGATCCCGGAGGATGTCCATCGCCATGCAATCAAGTCTGGACCGTGCTGAAGGGTCACATCCTGCAAAAGACTCCAAATCTTGAGGAACTGGGACAAGTGCGTCGGAGATGAGATGTGTACCAAAGACCGCATCCAATTCCCATTTGTTAGCTCCTTTTGCACTGTCCTTCCTTTTCGTGTTGCGATTGCGAAAAGGTCTGGAGCCTGAAGCTTTAGGGGCCCTCCTAGGAGCCAACGGTCATGCCAGAATAGACATCGAGCTCCGTCTCGTACATCAACATCGGTGGAGGCTCTGAACAACTCTGTATCAGTAGTGTCACATGGGAGAGATGATCCATGCCATGGCCTGGAAGAATCGGTCCAAGAGAACCAAAGCCACCGAAGCCTCAAAGCCCTCCCAAACTTTTCAATGTCAAAAATTTCCAAACCACCTAATTTCTTTGGGCGGCAGACCGTCCTCCAGTTAACTAGAGGGTGCGGGTGAGACCCTGGAGTCGCTCTCGGCTTCATCCAAAGGAAAGATCTCTGGATTCTCTCAATCCTTTGGATTATCCACTTGAGCATCTTGAAGACCGCAAGATGGTATAAAACCATGGAGGAAAGGACGGAGCGGCACATGAGCACCCGTCCCGCACGAGTGAAGTGCCTTCCCAACCATCCTGCAAGTCGCGCGCCAAGCTTGTCGAGGAGTGGCTGGAAATGGATAGCTCTGAGGCGAGCAAAGTGCAGAGGAAGGCCGAGGCACGTGCATGGGAAGGATCCTCTCCTTGCGGGGAAGATTGCCAAGGCTGCCGCGACTTGCTCCTCGGAGCACGCGATCGAAAAGGCCTTGGACTTAGCCAAGTTGGTGTGAAGCCCACTGGCACCTCCAAAGGCCGCAAGAATGCGGCAAACCGCAGTCATGTCCTCACTCGAAGGCCCCACAAAAATGCCCGCATCATCAACATAGAGGGAAACCGCAAAGCGAACCGGCCTGTTCCGAATAGGCCGGAGCACTCCCTCTTCCGAGGCCACGCGGAAAAGGTGGTGCAGGGGGTCGATCGCGATGATGAAGAGCATCGGCGAGAGAGGGTCTCCCTGCCTGAGACCCCTAGCATGCGCAATAGAAGGCCCCGGTTTGCCATTTAGAAGCACCTTTGAAGAGGACGTCGACAGAAGCAAACAAATCCACCGCCGCCATCTTGGCCCGAATCCTAGAACCTCTAACACTTCAATTAAATACGGCCAGCTGACAATGTCAAACGCTTTCGTAATGTCCAACTTTAGAAAGAAAGCGGCAGACTTTCTTTCTAAACCCTAAACCCTAAACCCTCTCTTATTGGTTTGGTTGAATTTCAGCATTCTCTGAGGGAAGCAAATGGCGTCGCCAATGAACTAGCTAGGTCTTGTTTTATTGATAAGCTTTCTTGTAATTAGGTCGATGAACCCCCCCTATCTTTATTCTTAGCAAACTTGTGAACGATGTAACTATTATTGATGATTAACAAAGCGTTAAGATGTTGAAATTGCGCTACTCAACTCCACTAAAAGTCGAGGCGTTGAGGTGGGTCGTGTCGACAATGTACTCTAGTTTGACGTGGACAATCTTAATTCCTTAACCAAGGGTTGCCTTGAATCGAGGCGTTGAGGTCGTAGTGGTCAACGCCCATGGTTTGCGGATTCCGCTTGTCTCAACACCTTGATGCAAATCGTTGTGTATTGCAACATCAACTTCTTTATAAAGAATTAAGCAACAAGATTAGATTCGAGATAGGTTCTTAATTTTTTTGCAGAAAAAAAGTAGGTTCTTAAAGCAAGTCGTTTTTCGCAAAATTTTAATAAGGGTCAAATTGATGGATTTTCATGGAGTTTGTTATTTTGGCTCACTTCTTCGATTTCTTCTTCTTCAAATTTATGAATTCAGATTTCAGAAGCGCGCACACACCCGCGCACATGGTGATTTCTACAGTGCGCTCCTGTTCACCGGTCACGGCGGTCACACACACACACGCGTACTCGCGACATTGGTAGGTCCCGGAAATCGCGGGACAGGACGGACCCACCCGCCGCTCCACGTCATCCTTCCACCCTCACCCCACCCAACAAAACCGGCCCCGCTTTTCCCCGGCACGCAGCGCGCAACACCCAAAACTACCCGTGCTAGCCTCGCTCCCCACTTCTCCCGCCGTCCCCAGCAGCGGCCGCCGGGATCAGACTCGCGGCGGCGGCGGCGCCGACGACTCCAGCGGGCGGGCGACCTCACCGGTCGATCCCGCCGGTTCCCAGCGCCCGGGCGAGGTGAGGCGTCTCTTCCCCGCCCCGATTTGGGCGCGATTTGGTGCTGCTGTTTTTTGCCGTTTTGGTGAGGTTTTAGTTGGGTTCGCGGTGCTAGTGGCCTGGGGCTTTGGGTGCGGCGGGCGCGATTCGCTTGGGGGGTTGGCTGCTGGCCGAAATGCGGCCATGGCCGCCTGGTGTTTTCGATTTTGGGGGCCGGGCCGTACGGAGACGGGGGTTGCGGAATGCGAGCTTTGGGTTCTGGCTTCGAGTTTTCGGGGGGTTCACGCGTGCGGCTCTTTGGGCGCGGAAACAGCGATTCCTTGTTTCTCCACGAGAATTTCGTTGGATTTACGCGTTGCGTTTGTGGAATTTTTTGGGTGCGTTCTACCTATAATGGGCACGTCTGTGGCTATTTTGGGCATTGCCATTTCCCGGTGCCCGCGACAGTGGTCGCTCATTTAGAATGGTTTTTAAACCTGGAGGAACTGCGAAACCAGGGCTTATGGAGACGAGATTCTATTTGTTGGGCTCAATTGGTAAATTCAATGAAAGCAGGGGAGCAGGATCCTGTGGAAGGGTTTCGATTTTTTGGGGCTGCTGTTTTGGTGTTGCAGATGATGTGGATCATCCGAGCGAGTAGCACCGTAACTTGGTCTGATCTTGTAGTTCTGCATTGGAGCATTTCTCGTAGCCTTTCGTGACTGTTCTGCTCGAGTTTTAATAAGGTGGAAAATGGCCTGTGGGTGCAGTGTTCTACTGTTTCTTAATGGCTGCGTTGTTAATTGTGAGGTAGCTCGCTGTAATTTTGGCGTGAAGTGGATCTATTGTCTGCGCTATTTTTAGTGGTTGCTCCAGTTGCAAGTAGTGTTTGCATGGTGCTCTTGAACCAATGGGTGTTATATTACAGCTAGAATCAAGAAATCTTGTGATGCAAACACAACTACAGCTTCTAAATGTCCATTGTTCAGTTTGGTAGAAATTGGGTAAGCTGGGGTTTATGGACACGATGTTTTTAACCAACGGGTTTTCATTATTTTATAGGAGTATGATCTATCTGTCTAAGTATAATGCTGGGTATATCAGTATCCTACTACCCTTTTGATCACTAGTTTAAAACTTATGTTCACTACAGTATTTATGCTGGTCAGTGTGATAGCTGATCATCTATACATAGTGCAGTGTACCTACAAAGTTTACTAATGGCTGTGTTTTGCATACTGTTGTTATTCTTTTCAAAGAATGCGTACTGGAAGGAAGACTGAGACCCACAATGCCGCAACGCCGAAACAAGATCAAAGCAATACACGGCGGTTTGGTGACCAATCTTTTCCTGCACGTAATCTCAAGGAAGATGAGCTAGGAGGAGTCATTTTTGGCTGCACGCACCAAACCATCAATGAATGTCTCTCTAAACAGCTATTTGGTCAGTAAATTTCTTTCCATACGTATCATCTGTATGATAATTTCATTACAATTAATATAAAATTTCATATTGCTAACGGCAGAAAATTGTTGATTTCTGGAACATTAGCTTGTTACTCATAAGTATTTTGTTGAACTGCTCATTAAGTTTGAATGCATTGTCTTGCTACCTTTTGTTTGATAGGTTTGCCTTCATGCCATATCTCCTATGTGAAGAATATTAAGCCCGGACTGCCTCTGTTTCTGTTCAATTATAGTGACAGAAAAATGCATGGCATTTTCGAGGCTGCAACTCCTGGCCAACTTGGCATTGACCAATTTGCTTGGAGTCGTGATGGTAGAACAAAGACACAATATCCCGCACAGGTATCAGCATATAGCATTTAGTGTTCAATATTTCTGGCACTTTATTTTGGACGCATTATTGTGCTGGTTATACTTTTGTGAACTGATTGTGATGTGTGTGGGACTTTGTTTTTGTTCTTAAGGTTCGTGTCTCCACCAAAACTCAATGCCTACCACTTCCAGAGACCAAGTACAAAAATGTGATTAGTGGCAATTATCATAAATTTCGCCACTTCCACTTTGAGCTAGACCATGCACAAACAAGAGACCTAGTTTCTTTGTTTGCACCTGCTCTTGTTCATGCTGTTCCAAACGCCCAGAATCTTTCCGAGTCTCCTGCTTCTATTCATGCTGGTACAAGTAGAACATCAGAGAGCAACTTCGGCGAGGAGTCTTCTCAGGGGGGTGGTTTGAATGATGATGTGACCGAGAACGGAATAGAATCTGTGAATGATGGCAATCCACGTATCAATCCAGTGCATGGTGAACAGCATGGTACAATGGCTGCTTTGCAGAAGTGGCAATTGTCTCTTCTACGACAGGAGAAGGCTCAATCCTCTATTTCAGTTAAAAGCATGCCTCACAAATCACCACTAGGTGCAACTCTTCCCAATGATCCATCTAATGCCACCTTGGAGGGTGATACACCTGTGCAAGACAACATATCTCTTGAGCAAAGTTGTGGAAATGATGAGGTGCCTTATGCTATTTTATTCTATTGAAGTATTGATTACCTTTTCCCTTTATTATTTGCACGTTGTGCTCCAGCTTCTCAATGATAAGTTTTCTAATATTTATATAAACACAATAATGCCATGCTATTTCTGATATTGTTTGCAGCTGCTTCAAACCATCAATGAATTATCCAAGAAGACGGAAGCAATTTCAGAAAAGCAGGTATTGACTTCTTGTTTATGTTGAAATTTTTTGTGTGAATTGTTATCTGTTGGAGAAGAAAGTATAAGATGAAGCTGCATTCATCATTGTCTTAAGCTCTTATTGGTATGTCCGCAAAGATGTAAATTTAAATAATTTTCAAATATTTATTGGAAGTATGAAATTGAATATGTTTTCCTTATGCCTTAGATGTGCATAATGTTGAGTTAGCTATGTTGTCCATGTGTGTTCCTTATGCATGCCCCGCCCCTTTTTCGTAATCTTGATTATGCTTGTACCTTCCAGATTGAATCAGATCAAGAAAGGCTTGCATTGAGGGAAACTGTAAAGACCATGGAATTAAAAATCCAGCAACTGCAATATCAATATGAAAAATTACGATCGGAGTATTCAGCAGCACTCCTTGGTGAAACACGCAATAATGTTGAAGGGCCATCAATATTCCTAATAGGTGGTCATAATGGCTATACCTCGCTACCATCCCTTGATTCCTTCTATCCTACAACAGACAGACTAGTGCAGCTAAGGCCTATGAGCTCAGGCCGTGCATATGCTGCTGTTGCTGCATTTAATGATCATCTCTTTGTTTTTGGTGGTGGTGATGGCGATTCGTGGTATAACACAGGTAAACATTCTTCTACGTGACAAATAAATATCTTTATAGAACTGCAAGGTGTTAACTATCTGCATTGATTTTGTCAGTGGAATGCTACAACAGGGTGAGCAATGTGTGGATAACATGCCCGTGCTTGAAACACAACAAAGGAGGTCTTGCTGGAGCTACATTGAATGGTAAAATATTTGCTATTGGTGGGGGCAACGGGTCTCAATCCTTTTCAGAAGTTGAGATGTTTGATCCAGCGCATGGGAGTTGGATAGACAGCCCGTCTCTGCAGCAAAGTGTATGGTCTCAGATCCCTCTTAATACTTACTCCCTCCGTCCCACAATATAAGACGTTTTGGCAAGCTATATTGAGTAGAATGTTTAACTGCAATTTTGTTGACTCTAGGGCTTTATTATTGCTGTGTTCTCGTTGTCATGTGTGATAAGGTTTAGGATCTAATCCCTACAATCTGAAATGTTGGCACTTCTATGGGCCTAAGAATAAAGGGTGTAGGTGAAATGCAATGTTGCCCTTCATTTATTATAGAACTATCTTTGTCCTCCCCAAAACAGCAAATGCTAGAGGTATAGGCCCAATTCTTGATGAAATTAGCAAGGGATTAAATAGGAACATCAGCAGAACTGTATCGGAGGTGTAGGAAGACCTGCAATAGGATCAAATTGAATTAGCTAAATGCCAAAAAAGGCTTGCATTTTCGATCAGGTGGAGTATAAGATAGAGCGGACAAAAGAAATACTGTTGGAAAAGGCTGTTTTAAACTGCATACCTGGTATTCCTAATCGCTTGAAATCTTGTGGATTCTTCATATTTTACAAAACAGATGCTTTTGTATTAGTTCCTGTTTACTCATCATAGATCAGTATTGTTTAGGCGGTAGTGGCTAAGTCGATTTCATTAAGTTGTCTAATTGGGCACTAGCATGACAAATTTTAATGTATCTGCTCTTATTTAATTTTTAGCACCAGCATAGATAGTAATGTTTTCTAATCATGATTAAATCAAACTCACGATATATTCCTTGGAAAGAAATTGATTACATTTCATGGAACTTTGATGGGAGTTTGTGGTCTTTAGAGTAAAGATAAATGTTGTATTTTTTTCACTTTATGTTTTTGGGTGCTACTTTTATCTACGCCATTATGCATTTTTCCCGCAATGTTGATGTTAGAACTAATAGTACTTCATTCCACTGTTGTGTTATTCCAGCGATTTACTACTGCCTCAGCCGAATTAAATGGCATCCTCTATGTAGCTGGTGGTTATGATTTCAACCAAGACTTGTATTTACAGTTATGATCCCTCAGCATTCTCTACATTCTTTTTTCGTGATTATACCATTTGAACCTGCAAATTAAATAAAGGATTGTAATGCGCACAGATCATTGGAAAGGTATGATCCAAGGGAAGGTTTCTGGACCCAGCTTCCAAGCATGAAGACAAAAAGAGCGTGCCACTCTGTTGCAGTCTTGGGAGAAACCCTGTAAGCCCCCTTCTCTTTCTCTCTTTCTCCCAGCCATGTGATCAAGCCCCTAAAATGCCAACAAATTATTTCACTTGATGTTTCTTCTGCATAGAACTGACATGCTCTGCAGTATAAATTTTTCTTACGGTGCACATATGTTTCAGATATGCTCTGGGAGGGTATGATGGAAACCAAATGGTTTCCACTGTAGAGACCTTTGACCCTCGGGCGAATTCGTGGAGGAGCAGCACCCCGTTCAGTGTCCCAAGAGGATATGGGTGTGCGGTGACAGCGAATGATAATGTTTATCTCATCGGCGGGATCAATGCCAATGCAGAAAATGTTGAAACTGTACAGTTTCTTATAGCTTACTCTCCATTACTGACACACTTCTACCTATTCAAGTCTCACTCATTTCCTTCTTCTGTTTGGTTTCACAGGTGGAAGTTTACAACGAGAGGCAAGGCTGGTCTATCCCTGGTTACAAGGCCATAGGGCACAGGAATTTTGCCTCTGCTATTGTCTTTTGACAGGGCTGCAGATCCATTATCCTGCCCACATTTTTTGCCGGAGCTACTATATGTATCCGCCCTTCCTCTGCCTGCGGGTTCTGTACAGTGTGACACGCATGTCTCAAACCCTCTTCCTGAAACAGCCACTGGGGGTATGAGAGTTTTTTTGCCGCCCCTTGCTGATGTACAGAGATAGCCCATCAGTTTGGTGCTTCTCTAAGACACCACACCATAGACTAGATCTCACAGTAACACAGGGTCTTAACTCCAGTAGGCTGCGTTTGGGTGTTGCAGTTCATTGTTGTTACTGTTTGTTTTTGGAGGCGATATGTGATAGCACCTTGATGGTGCCTGAACGGATTGAGCTGTTCACGGTTCATGAGTGGCGACTCCAAAACGTGGAGCGGATGTTTTTGAAAGCTGAAGCATGATGCTTTTGTCTGATACTGCTCGAATTGCACGAGCTTGTGGTCTGTTTGGAATGTTGGACTATTCCTTGTGTTGGTAACAATGTGTTTTCTCTTTATGCCATAGTCTTGAGCAGTTTTGGGGGAATATGGACTCCAGGGCAGTGTGGTGTATGGGTGGCAGTGAAATGAATGCAACGCTGCTAACCGGAGAATATGATCCTAACTCTAAGGCCCTAACCTGCAGGCCTGCCTAACTGTCTATTATAGGTGCAAATTTTTTCGCACAAGCTTGAGCTGCAAGTTACATTGGAAGGTATCTAGTCCATATGTTATCATCATCATGCCAAGTATGTGGTCGGAGTGTTACATTACACACGTGAAGAATAGACTGTCTAGCAACCAAATGTTAGGCTAAAAATATCTGTAACACGACATCAACTGCAAGTTGAAGACAATTGTAATTGGTGTATGCGACGCGACTGAAGCCGATGAAGTATTATCGCTTCACGAAAGCGCAGAATATGATTCTCCAGGTTCCGAATTCTGTGATTCTCCAGGTTCCGAATTCAGATTGACAGCACAAGTTTCCGAAGGCAGTATCCATGAGCATCAGGGTCACCAACTTGAGTTTGAAATGTGCACTGCATGGAAGCATAAAGGTAGCAGATTCTTCATGTCGCAATTAGTAGCAGAAATTTTGCCAACCGAGAATCTACTTTACCCGAAACTTTGCCGTGCCTCATAGGACTCAATCATATATGCGATAGCTCTGAAGCTTGATCCAATGTTGGCATTACATTTATCCTCTTTAAAAGCACGTAATACTACTCCCATTCCCATCATCACCACAACCAGCTCAAGCATCCTCCTCCAGATATCAGAAATGGCTCGCAACTTCGTGCCTGATGCATATGGTTGGATCACCAGCCTGCCCCCATTCTCCCAATGGCGCACCAGCACCATGTCCCTCTGCATCTGCGCCACGCCCTCGCCGTCGTCCCTGTCCCCGCCGCCGTCTATGAGCCTCTCGGTCACCAAAACGCCTCCTGCCCAGCCATCCCACCTCACCTTCTCCATCTCCGCCAACTACCGCGAGCCGATCTCTCTCTGGACGTCCAAGCCGGTCCACCTGCAGACGAAGACGCAGCAGCAGTCCCTCGACGAGCAGGACACGGTGCAGCTCTTTGTCGACGTCGTGAACCAGGTGCTACGGTACGGGCCCGATAGCAACAGCAGCAGCACCAAGCTTCCCTTCAGGTTCCCCGGAGTGCAGCACCTCCACGGCAGCTTTGGCGACGCGTTCAACATCGTCTTCCTCTCCCTCGCCTTCCTGGTGTGCACCTACGAGGCTCCCCGCGACCTCCGCCGCGGGTGCCTCGACTCGCTGAGGGCCCAGCTGACCGGCCCCAGGTGTAGGGGCGCCGCCAAGACCCTGGTCTGGATGCTCGGCGCCAACCTCGAGGACCAGTGGATGCGGACCATGAACCTCGCGGTGACCAACTGGATCGTCGAGCTGCGGTCGTCGAACTCACGCCACATGCCCGGGGTGCTGTTCTCGTACGCGGTCCAGGCGAGCGGGCTCTGGAAGGTCCAGCTGTACTGCCCGGTGATCGCCATGGGCATGGAGGATCCTGCGGCGGCGGCGACGCAGGACGAGCGGCTTCTCTTCTCGCTCAATTACCAGCAGCTTGAAGGCGTGGTCCAGCTGGCCTACAGAACTGTCAGAAGGGAGAACTGGGTCGATGTTGAGGTGAAGGTGGATAACATAAGGTCAGTGGTTTTACCCATGTAACGATTTTGATTATCTTTCTTACAACAACCATCTAAGTAGGAAAAAAAGTCAGTAGAGAAAAGTTAGATTCAATAGTTATGAAGCATTTCCTCAAAAGCTTAGCTAGCAACTGTGATCTTGTTGATGCCTACAGTAAGGTAACATGAAAATGTCTATCTATATAAGTTCAAAAGCTTATGAATCTTACCTGTCAATGTGAGTAAACATGGAAATGTCTAGAAATCAAAATCATGCTGCAATATAACACTTGAATTGTTCCACAAAATACTACCAACCCTACAAAGATTTTTTTATAAAAAAATTCACCATGTATGTGAGCTGTCCAAAACGAAGAAACAACACTTACCACCGCAACGCGTTCATCGGTCTCAGGTGCGACGTGGAGTCCCTAGTCTCCGAAACGCTCATGGCGGAGCGAGGATACGGTTCCGAGGAGAAGCATTTCCCCTCTCGCGTCATGCTGCAGATCACGCCCATGCAGCAGACAGACATACTGTCGGTCTCCGTCAGCAAGTCCTCCGACAACCCGACCCACGAGTTCGGCCTGGAGAAGGGCATCGAGGCCGCGTTCGACGCCCCGAGCTCGTTCGGCCTCAAGGCCTCCGTCGCCGAGAGCCTCACGCTGGCCATGAAGCCCTGGAAGTTCGAGCAGTCCGCGCACGGGAACACCGCCACCCTCAACTGGTTCCTCCATGACGGCGCCAACGGCGGGAGGGAGGTCTTCTCCTCCAAGCCATCCAAGCTCTCGCTGCTCCAGCCCAGGGCATGGTTCCGCGACAGGTACTCCAGCGCGTACCGCCCGTTCACGAAGCAGGGCGGGGTCGTCTTCGCCCGCGACGAGTACGGGGACAGCGTCAGCTGGAAGGTGTGCGCTGCGGCGCTGGGGAAGACTATGGACTGGGATGTCAGGGGCTGGATCTGGCTCACCTACTGGCCTAACAAACAGAGGACCTCGCATAGTGAGACCAGGTGGGTTGAGTTCAGAGAATGCCTGCAGCTTCCCCTTGCCAAGTTTCCGTAGTTTATCTGTACTTGTTCTAAATGATCTACATAGCTGAATCGTGTATATGCATGTAAGACAGTAAGAGTTGCAAATAAAGAAGTTCATTGTAGTACTGTTGCTTTGCTATGCTATTTTGAATGATCTGTATAGCAGTCTAGTAACACAGGAAAATAGGAACCGAGTTACTTGGTCTTACCTATAATATATGATGAATTAGATGCTAATCAGCCAAACGAACAATTCACTAGTCTATGTAGCATCATTCTGGTACGGTATATATGTCACAACTGCATATCCTGAAACGGGATAATGCTCTAAGGGGCCACTAAAAGCCAACTTACAGAAGTCTGAAACAAGGCATGTCAATTTAAGTTAACCATGCTAGTGGAACCAAAGAGACCAGCCCAATCTTCAGATCAGCAGGAATCTAAAACAGAACAAGTGGAGTACGAAAATTAGCTATTTTTGGGCGGCCTACGTGATCACTAGTCAGTTCATCGAATTTGTATCCCTCTCTGCAACAACACGTTCTAATTACTACCTAAATAGCCTCTCGGTAGAAAGGTGAATGGAGACTCGAGTACCTAATTACTCACGCTCTGCTAATGAAAAAATAAGGATATAAAAGGAAATAATTTTAGGGAAGTACTTCATTCGGAATAAAGGTATATTTTTTAAATTATTATGAGCAACTTGCATCAGGCTGAAATTCAGAGTTAAGCATTGTCTCTCTTGTTTTATTGGAAAAAAAAGAGTGCTGGCTAGTAAGAAAACTATGAAAAATCACAAACAGTACCACATGAAGAAATCCTGGAAACGCAAAAGGTCAAGAAGCTAAACAATTTAAACAAGGCAATGACATAAAAAACATTGTGCAAGATGAAAACTGGAGTATCGAATACTCTAACAGTGTACTACAGACCCTAGGACATGCTACACTATCTCTGCAGAGAAGATCCGAGATTAAAATGGCAAAGCTTGAGATTTAAGCCATAATTTGATGGGTACATACCATAAATATGTCAAGTAAATCAGTACGGCTACCATTAGCAGATATCATCGTCAGTTCATCACCTTAACACATGGCTAAATTAATCAAAGTAGCTGGCCAAAATTCATAATAGAACAAACAATAAAAATATAGAGCACGTATATGTGACAATTAACATTTCAACACGCATGATAACACACACACACAATCCATATCCAATAAATAATGCTTTAGATGGAACGGATATATCATAAAAGATGCTAAAGGAAATTGATAATAACAATATGCAACGAAGGATTAAACACAAATATCTGTTTCTCACGGCATCAAGCTGACCTCATATTTAGCAGAAGTTGTGTGATGTAACATGATAAGCATCAGGTCAAAGCTACATAGTACAAAAGGGGGCCACAGGGGACATAGATGCAGTAGTTCATATCTCATCAACACTTGAGTGTAGTCATCCTACTAGAATCAAAATACCCTACGAGTCTTCAAAGAACACTGAACGAAGAAAACAGAGCCTTTCATGTAGATACCGCAACAGAGCACTAACCATTTTCATAGAAACTAAGCTCGGATGATGACGGCGAAAGGGTCGCTCACAGAGAAATTAGATCCTCTTTCAAAGTTCTGTAATTTAAGAGGCTCTTCTCCTTCAGCATAAAACCCCTCAAAGAGCACAAGTGAGCAGCATGTATTAGCCCATTTTGCAGCGAACAATGGCCCTAATTTGGACTTGGCCTCAGTCATCGATGTGAAGGTTCCTTTGGGATACACAATCGCCAGCCTCATCAGCATCGGAGCACTCTCCAGGAAGAACTGGAGGAAGGAAAGCTCACTCCGATCCCCATGAAAATTATGGAAAATCATCAGCTTAATGTGCGATTGGACGCATTCGATGGCACCGACCTCCTTCCAGAAGTTGAGGTTGAGCTTGCCAGTGGGCTCAGCAGTTTCCTTGGACTGTGATTTGATTAAATCAAGCAAATTTCAGCTAAAGATTAATCCTGTAGCAGTAGTAGCAGTATGTATATATGATGCTAGTGCGTGAAGATGCAAAAATTATTGCCAATCACTCTGACCTCAATATGCAGCCTCTCAACATTGGGGAAGCATCTGAGGAAGGCAGGCAGCAGCTTTACTTCGTTGGGGATGCCAAAACGCACTTTTAAGCCAAGGATCTTCACAGTTGGGACCATGGTGGTTGGGCTCGCCCTTGTGTCAGCCTGGATTTTTTCACACATTGGCTTCGATCATGTCCGCAAGTACAAGAATCAGAAAATCGAGGGCACGGGATTGATTAGATAACCTTGATGACGGTGTTGCCGACCTCCAGAGTGTAGAATTCAGGCTCCAAGTAGCCAAGTATGCTTAGCACGGGCGCAGGGGCAATTTTGATCCTCCTGCTTGGGCCTTTCTTGATCGACGCTGACCAGATGATGAGACGCTCGAGGTGCGGTGCATACTCCACAAGGATGTCCAGATCGATGGCCGAGATGACCTGTACGCACCGGAGGCTGCGGCTGATGAGGCGGAGGCGCTCGGTGAGCATGTTGGCTTGGATACAGAGGATCTCCAGCGCGGGGCTCCTGGCGATGACGAAGTCCATGTCCGAGCTGAATATGGCGACGGTGCAGAGGCCGAGCTCGCGGAGGTTGGGGAATAACGCCGTGCGCCGGAGGCCGGCCGTGTCGGGGAACTTGAAGAGGCCGAGGTAGAGGCGGGTGAGGGCGCGCATGCCGAAGAGAGTGGCGGGGAGGTCGAGGGCGAGCGGGAAGGGGCGGTTGACGAGGACGAGGTCCTGGACGCCCTTGACGGCGAGGGTCTGGAACCAGCGCACGAGCAGGCCGGGGAACTCGTCCATGTAGCTGCAGGTGAGATGGACGCAGCGGAAGGGCCCCGGGTGCGCGGTGAGGACGCGGGACACGGCGGCGGTGACGCGGCCCGCCTCGTTGCGCGCGACCTGGTCTCCCGAGGCGGCGGCGGCGGCGGGGGTGAGGAGGTGGGAGTCGACGAGGACGAGCGGGGCGGAGCGCCAGAGCCCGCGCCAGCGCGTGCCGAGCACGGCGGTGCGCGCGGCGTCCTTGTCGGGTAGGCGGGAGATGATGTCGCGGAGGAGCATGTCGGGGAGGGCGCTTACGCGGTCGACGTCGTCGTGGGGGCGGCGCGCGCGGAGGGTGGCGCGGCGGGAGACGGGCGGGTCGGGGAGGACGAAGTGGATGTAACTGAGGATGCGGCCGATGAGTGCCTGGAGGTCGTGCGGGTCCTGGCCGTGGACACGGGTGAGGGCCTCCCTGACGGGGTCCATGGGGACGGGTGGCGCAGAGGATCCCATGGCCGGCGCCGCCGCCGCAACCGCGGCCGAGGAGGGTTTTGGGGATTTGGAGGTTTGAGCGCTGGAAAAGAAGAATGCTTTGCGCTTGGGACAGAGACTAGAGATGCCAAGCTGGGTTATCCTTACTCTTGCTCGTCGGTAGCTTTGAGCAATCCTGACGAGCCTGGGATCCCCAAGCTTTGAGCAACCGCGGCCGCGGACATTCAGTATCTACAGCTCAGTACTCTCCTTCCTCAGGTGCAAACGCCGCCAGATAGACCGTCGGGAGAGCCACCCGCGGACATCAACTGGTATGCAGCATAGAGGCCCTTGAAGACTGCATTTGCGACACTTTCGGATCCGAGTTGTCGACGGATGGGCGATCGCCGTGTGGTTTCTTTTGTAGTCTTCGGTGTCTGCACGATATATTATCGTCTTCTCTATTTATGTTGTGCTTTTCAGTTTGCTTGTTTCTTGCTTTGTTCTCGGGAGCAGTGATATACTTTAATTGTTAATGTTAATATATCTTTTATGTTCAAAAAAAGAAAAAACCCGACGAGCCTGTAAAAAGGCAAAATTCTACTTCCTCAGTTCACAAATAACTGACTTAATTTTATTTATATTCGAATATTTTATACTTCCTTCGTTCAAGAATAGATGTCTTAGATTTTTTTAAATTTTGGATGAATCTATATACTAAATAGTGTCTAAATTCATTCAGATTTTGACAAATTAGGGACATCTATTTTAGGACGGAAGGAGTAGTATATAGATATATTTGAATCTAAACAAACTTAAGGGCACCCACAATGTTGCCATTGCCAAATCTGACACAAAGGTAAATTTGGCTATGATATGAAATATAGCAACAACTCTACAATATAGTGGTTCCAAATATTTATAACGTGGGTCCCACCATCAAGCTAAAACAACACATGAAACAAATATAGAACTACCCTCACAGTGTAGGGAACTAGTTCCAAAAGCCAAAAGAGAAATTTAGCATCGGAGCAACTACTTGCTCCGGTTACCAGTTTTCTCCCATTTAGAACCACCTCCACAATGCAGGGAACTAGTTCCAAAAGTCAAAAAGCAAAAATGGAACCACTTTTGGCTATACATTGTGGGTGCCCTAAGTTAGTTATTTCTAGATGGAGAAACACTCCTTTTGGAAATATAAGATGTTTTAATTAGTGAGACTAATACACTTTTTGGTGCATAGCGTTAAATGAATGTATGAATCTACACATAAAAGGTGTTTAGATACATTTACTTTATAAACCTAAAACATCTTATATTTCTAAATGGAGGGAGGAACAGCTAGTTCTAGATTTTTGCAAAAATCTGTCTCTAACGGTACCTATAAACGCACGAAAATTATATAAAACTTTACTGTTCGCGAAGAAAACGTCCTCCCAAACCCTACATTCGCGGTTCGGGGGGCTAAACATCGTGTCCTGTATTGCTCTAGCTGTTCGTGTGCGAGGGACATTTCAACTCTATCCCTTCCCACACCTACTCCACCAGCGTCATCGATCTACCGCCCTACTCGCTCTCCAGCGTCGCCGCTCATCGGATCCGGTCCCATGGACCTCATCGAGCTTCAGCCAGCCGCTGGTGAGGTCGTGTCGCCTCAACAACCAAATTCTACAGCTAGATTTGGCTCCGGTTCCCCGGTCGCCAGATCCATTGCTCACATGATTGCGGGCGGCATCAAGTCGAAGAGGAAGCGATTGGGCAACAATGGCACCCCACTAGTCGCTGGTGCGTCGGCGGCGGCCCAGCCGCAATTGACAAGGGTTCGCCTCGTCAATGCCCATTGTTATGGACTTGAGTTTTGAAGAAGATGGGATGCTGAAAGTCGCGAAACGGTTAATAGAAAAGCAACACAGGGACACGAGTTTTACCCAGGTTCAGCCCCCCGGAGGAAAAACCCTACTCCTACTTGTCTGCTCTTGATTACGGCGGAACCGAAGGTTACACGGGTGCGCAGATGCAATCTGGCGTGAAGGGGTGTATGCGGTGAGTTGAGGATCCTTCTTGCTGTACTCCTGGCCTTTATATAGATAGGCCAGGTTCCGGGATAGGTCGAGTCGGTTACAAATTAGTGTTGATACCCTTTGAAATTCTATCTAATCTAGACTTGTCCTCCAAGGAGTCGAAATCGCCACGGGCTTGGGCCACCCGAAATCTTCATGGGTTGCGTGTCCTTACGTGGGCCTTCCTTGGGGTGGACCAGGTATACCAATGTCGTGCACCCATAGGGTCTATCCATGTCAGCAACAGCCTTCGGCCGTCGCCCAAGCTGCGAGCGCGTGTGGCGGACGGGAAGAAGAGCAAGAAGATTGTGTCCTCGGCTCAGGCCTTCCTCCCATCGCTCAGTCTCTGCCCGTCGCCGCTCAGCATCCGCCCATCGCTGGTGCGTCCTCTTCCGTGCTGCTCCACCCCCAAGATACCTTGGATGGTGCGGGCAATGTGCTCGGCGATGAAGCCGCAAGGTATAACCTCCGTCCTTTCCACGATGTCGTGCACTAATTAGATTCTTGTAGTACTTAAGCTTAATCCTATGTAGCTACTATGTGCATGAGGCCACGACATCGTTCATGGATATGCTTAACAGGAGCACGGTAGACATTAACCGGCAGTGGCTTCAGTTCGACAACGACGATGACGAAAGTGATGATGTCGAGGCTGAATTGGAAGAGATCGAAGATGAGGCATTCGATGCAGCCTAAGTGAATGAAGGATACGGCTAGGCTACACTAGCGCAAATCAAAAAAAATTCTACCGCGTAAACCAGGAATACTGTTGTCATAGATCTCGGGATTACCACTAGACGCGTAGTTGCGGAACTTGATGAAGCGCGCCGAGGCAGTGTAGATGTTCTACGTCTCCTCCTCGTCCTTGTCCCATGAGCAGCTCCCCTTTGTGCAGCTCGTCCAAGTGCTACAGCTGCAGCACCTCCGAGGTATCCATACGTACGGGGTGGAAGCATCGGACACCGGACTGCTAGGTCTATGACTTGAGAAACATAGTCATCAATCAATCGATGTGCTAGTCTAATATTCATGTGTGTCCTCACATGAACTCCGACTAGGGACAACTATTCGATAACCATACAAGTAAATAGTTTCACAAACAATTCACATAATTGACAATCAATATAAGTTGCCTGACATGGATATACAAGGAACATTACAATAACTCATGGATACATATGAAATACAATCATCTCTATGATTGCCTCTAGGGCATATTTACTTTAGCGAATATGACCAGGAAGAAACACGCAGTGAACTACCCCGAGATAGAGGAAACTTGCTTGATGCGGGCATGGTCACAAGTGTCCATCGACACGGTGACATGCATGGACCAAACCGGCAAGCACTATTGGCAATGCATCAAAGATAAGTTCTTTAAACTTATGCCTCGTGTTGAATAACCGGTCTATCAATCGTATCCGTCTCTACAAGGCTGATGGGATGCGATCAAACTGGCTTGTAGACATTTGTGCGAAGCTATGGAGCAAGTGCGTATTAATCCTCCAAGTGGCGTCACTACTGATGAATATGTGAGATGAGATCATTCTATTTTCCATTTGCCTAGTTGAGCTAGGGATAAGAGTTCGTTGATCATCTCATTGTGCATGCTAGGAATGTATTGATGGGGAGAGGTACAAGGCTGAGAGAGCATGTGGGTAGGGATGTAAACGGATCGGATCGGATATTACTATTACCATATCCTTTACCATTCTTTTTTGACGGATTCGGATCAGAGCGGATAATAGACGGATGAGGATTCGAATGCGGATTATATCGGATTGCGGATATGCAGCGAATTCAGAGCGGACTCGGATTGGAAGAGGATAATTGAACAAATACACATAGAAAAATAAAAATTTATTTACTTTATGCAAAATAAACGACAAGAAAGCATGCAACACTTGATATCAGTAGTATAAAAGTGTAAGATTGGTAATAACATAGTATAACATGCATATGTAGCATGTATAGCTAGCCGATAAACGAACTAGATTGTCTATATATTGTGGTTATGATAAATATATCGGATTATCCTATTTGAGTATCTCGGATAATCCGTATAAAATGTCGGATTATCCTTATCCGTCGGATATCATTAATACTATATCTGCTACCATATCCGTCGGATATCTACTCGACAAGTATCTGCATCCATATCCATTGGATATCTAAAAAGGCATACCATATCCTAAAAAACGAACGCGGATGCGGATTCGAAGCGGAAATTATATGTACCATTTACATCCCTACATGTGGCCCCCATGTGTGGTTTTGGTAATTGATGACAATCTTTATAGACTAATGTGTGTATTAAGTTGCACTTATAGAAATTGTCCATCAGCATCGCTTGGAGCATGTGTTGGCTTCAATATCAATGAAATGAAGAAGAAGAAGATGTGTTGTGTAAGCTCAAAATGCGCAATCTCTAGAAGATCTCATGTTTGGTGCTTGCCATCCTCGATGGTCTTGGATCGATGATGAGGAATCAAGAAAGACGTTCCATTTTGAGAAGGTCGAGATCGTCTACATCGCGCTCAAGTGGAATGCTCAAGGCAAAGGTATTCTTGATAGGTTTTCCCTTTTGCCGGTCTCATGTTGTTAGTTAGAAGACCGGGTTTAGGATCGATAGCCATACTATCAAGAGGGGCTCTCGAATGAGTAACTCGATCATATCGTTCGGGGAGAGCTCAAACCTTTGCATACTTGCATCATCATATTTGGTTGTTATTTGGTCTTATTCATGTGAGGATATAGAGCTTGTGGTAATCTTCATAACAAGCTCTTGTTCATCAAAATCGGATCTCCCCTTTATATCTTGTTGCGATTTTGATCTTTGAGGTTTTCTGGTTTCTCAACAAGGGAGGTATATAACTCCAAAATACATGAAGTATTGTCTCTTGGTGATGACCAATATTTTATTGGATGGCTCTTACTTCCCTCTTTCCAACGCAAATTTTATTCGGGTCAATCGGAGTTAGCAATCAAAAGTTATCGCAGTTTGAATTTGCCCCGTATTCGATTTGAAAAATAAAAAGGCAATACAGTTTCTGGTGGGCCGGCGGTACTACCGCTCGTGGTACCGCCCGGCCCAATGCGCGCCTCCCTCCTTCTGCCTTGCCCGACCCTTTAGTCCAGCTCTACCGGACCGACCCGGTAGTATCGCTCAGGTGGGCTGGTACTACCGCCCGGGTGGGCCGGTACTACCGGGCGACCGAGATAGCCTTTGCCCAGCGCCCGCTCCTGCCTGCGCGCAGCCGCCTCGTGATTCCCCGCCGTGCCCAACTCTCTCGCCTCGTGCGCTCGCCTTGCTCCACTGCCGCGCACTGGCGCCTCTCGCCTCTCCCGCTTGTTGGGTCGGCCCACCTCCTCATGCAACTGCCGCTCGCTCTTCCTGCCGCTGCCGCGCGCCAGCTCGCTTGCATCTTCCGCTCACACCGCATGCCAGCTAGGTCCCGCACCGTGCGCCCGACCGAGTTCTCCCGCTCTCTCTTGCGCGCGACCGGCCCTTGATCCCCTCTCGCTCCCTCTCATTTCGATTCACGTGCTGCTGGCTCTCTCTCTCTGCTTGGGTCGCTGCTGGTGGGATGGGCGGTAGTACCGGCCCAGTCCGGTACTACCGGCCCAGTCTGGCTAAAAAGGCCCCAACAAGCAGATTTGGCCTGAGTCCGGTGCTCACACGATTGCGGGCGGCATCAAGTCGAAGAGGAAGCGATTGGGCAACAATGGCACCCCACTAGTCACTGGTGCGTCGGCGGCGGCCCAGCCGCAATTGACAAGGGTTCGCCTCGTCAATGCCCATTGTTATGGACTTGAGTTTTGAAGAAGATGGGATGCTGAAAGTCGCGAAACAGTTAACAGACAAGCAACACAGGGACACGAGTTTTACCCAGGTTCAGCCCCCTGGAGGAAAAACCCTACTCCTGCTTGTCTGCTCTTGATTACGGCGGAACCGAAGGTTACACGGGTGCGCAGATGCAATCTGGCGTGAAGGTGTGTATGCGGTGAGTTGAGGATCCTTCTTGCTGTACTCCTGGCCTTTATATAGATAGGCCAGGTTCCGGGATAGGTCGAGTCGGTTACAAATTAGTGTTGATACCCTTTGAAATTTTATCTAATCTAGACTTGTCCTCCAAGGAGTCGAAATCGCCACGGGCTTGGGCCACCCGAAATCTTCATGGGTTGCGTGTCCTTACATGGGCCTTCCTTGGGCTGGACCAGGTATACCAATGTCGTGCACCCATAGGGTCTATCCATGTCAGCAACAGCCTTCGGCCGTTGCCCAAGCTGCGTGCGCGTGTGGCGGACGGGAAGAAGAGCAAGAAGATTGTGTCCTCGGCTCAGGCCTCCCTCCCATCGCTCAGTCTCCGTCCGTCGCCGCTCAACATCCGCCCATCGCTGGTGCGTCCTCTTCCGTGCTGCTCCACCCCCAAGATACCTTGGATGGTGCGGGCAATGTGCTCGGCGATGAAGCCGCAAGGTATAACCTCCGTCCTTTCCACGATGTCGTGCACTAATTAGATTCTTGTAGTACTTAAGCTTAATCCTATGTAGCTACTATGCGCATGAGGCCACGACATCGTTCATGGATATGCTTAACAGGAGCGCGGTAGACATTAACAGGCAATGGCTTCAGTTCGACGACGACGATGACGAAGGTGATGATGTCGAGGCTGAATTGGAAGAGATCGAAGATGAGGCGTTCGATGCAGCCTAAGTGAATGAAGGATACGGCTAGGATACACTAGCGCAAATAAAAAAAAAATCTACCGCGTAAACCAGGAATACTGTTGTCATAGATCTCGGGATTACCACTAGACGCGTAGTTGCGGAACTTGATGAAGCGCGCCGAGGCAGTGTAGATGTTCTACGTCTCCTCCTCGTCCTTGTCCCATGAGGAGCTCCCCTTTGTGCAGCTCGTCCAAGTGCTACAGCTGCAGCACCTCCGAGGTATCCATACGTACGGGGTGGAAGCATCGGACACCGGACTGCTAGGTCTATGACTTGATAAACATAGTCATCAATCAATCGATATGCTAGTCTAATATTCATGTGTGTCCTCACATGAACTCCGATTAGGGACAACTATTCGATAACCATACAAGTAAATAGTTTCACAAACAATTCACATAATTGACAATCAATATAAGTTGCCTAACATGGATATACAAGGAACATTACAATAACTCATGGATACATATGAAATACAATCATCTCTATGATTGCCTCTAGGGCATATTTACTTTAGCGAATATGACCAGGAAGAAACACGCAGTGAACTACCCCGAGATAGAGGAAACTTGCTTGATGCGGGCATGGTCACAAGTGTCCATCAACACGGTGACATGCATGGACCAAACCGGCAAGCACTATTGGCAATGCATCAAAGATAAGTTCTTTAAACTTATGCCTCGTGTTGAATAACCGATCTATCAATCGTATCCGTCTCTACAAGGCTGATGGGATGCGATCAAACTGGCTTGTAGACATTTGTGCGAAGCTATGGAGCAAGTGCGTATTAATCCTCCAAGTGGCGTCACTACTGATGAATATGTGAGACGAGATCATTCTATTTTCCATTTGCCTAGTTGAGCTAGGGATAAGAGTTCGTTGATCATCTCATTGTGCATGATAGGAATGTATTGATGGGGAGAGGTACAAGGCTGAAAGAGCATGTGGGTAGGGATGTAAACGGGTCGGATCGGATCGGATATTACTATTACCATATCCTTTACCATTCTTTTTTGACGGATTCGGATCAGAGCGGATAATAGACGGATGAGGATTCGAATGCGGATTATATCGGATTGCGGATATGCAGCGGATTCGGAGCAGACTCGGATTGGAAGAGGATAATTGAACAAATACACATAGAAAAATAAAAAATTATTTACTTTATGCAAAAGAAACGACAAGAAAGCATGCAACACTTGATATCAGTAGTATAAAAGTGTAAGATTGGTAATAACATAGTATAACATGCATATGTAGCATGTATAGCTAGCCTATAAACTAACTAGATTGTCTATATATTGTGGCTATGCTAAATATATCAGATTATCCTATTTGAGTATCTCGGATAATCCGTATAAAATATCGGATTATCCTTATCCGTCAGATATCATTAATATTATATCCGCTACCATATCCGTCAGATATCTACTCGACAAGTATCCGCATCCATATCCATTGAATATCTAAAAAGGCATACCATATCCTAAAAAACGAAAGCGGATGCGGATTCGAAGCGGAAATTATCTGTACCATTTACATCCCTACATGTGGCCCCCATGTGTGGTTTTGGTAATTGATGACAATCTTTATAGACTAATATGTGTATTAAGTTGCACTTATAGAAATTGTCCATCAGCATCGCTTGGAGCATGTGTTGGCTTCAATATCAATGAAATGAAGAAGAAGAAGATGTGTTGTGTAAGCTCAAAATGCGCCATCTCTAGAAGATCTCATGTTTGGTGCTTGCCATCCTCGATGGTCTTGGATCGATGATGAGGAATCAAGAAAGACGTTCCATCTTGAGAAGGTCGAGATCGTCTACATCGCGCTCAAGTGGAATGCTCAAGGCAAAGGTATTCTTGATAGGTTTTCCCTTTTGCCGGTCTCATGTTGTTAGTTGGAAGACCGGGTTTAGGATCGATAGCCATACTATCAAGAGGGGCTCTCGAATGAGTAACTCGATCATATCGTTCGGAGAGAGCTCAAACCTTTGCATACTTGCATCATCATATTTGGTTGTTATTTGGTTTTTATTCATGTGAGGATATAGAGCTTGTGGTAATCTTCATAACAAGCTCTTGTTCATCAAAATCGGATCTCCCTTTTATATCTTGTTGCGATTTTGATCTTTGAGGTTTTCTAGTTTCTCAACAAGGGAGGTATATAACTCTAAAATACATGAAGTATTCTCTCTTGGTGATGACCAATATTTTATTGGATGGCTCTTACTTCCCTCTTTCCAACGCAAATTTTATTCGGGTCAATCGGAGTTAGCAATCAAAAGTTATCGCAGTTTGAATTTGCCCCGTATTTGATTTGAAAAATAAAAAGGCAATACAGTTTCTGGTGGGTCGGCGGTACTACCGCTCGTGGTACCGCCCGGCCCAATGCGCGCCTCCCTCCTTCTGCCTTGCCCGACCCTTTGGTCCGGCTCTACCGGACCGACCCGGTAGTACCGCTCAGGTGGGCTGGTACTATCGCCCGGGTGGGCCGGTACTACCGGCCGACCGAGATAGCCTTTGCCCAGCGCCCGCTCCTGCCTGCGCGCAGCCGCCTCGTGATTCCCCGCCATGCCCAGCTCTCTCGCCTCGTGCGCTCGCCTTGCTCCACTGCCGCGCGCTGGCGCCTGTCGCCTCTCCCGCTTGCTGGGTCGGCCTACCTCCTCATGCAACTGCCGCTCACTCTTCCTTCTGCTGCCGCGCGCCAGCTCGCTTGCATCTTCTGCTCGCACCGCACGCCAGCTAGGTCCCGCGTCGCGCGCCCCGCCCGCGTTCTCCCGCTCTCTCTTGCGCGCGATCGGCCCTTGATCCCCTCTCGCTCCCTCTCGTTTCGATTCACGTGCTGCTGGCTCTCTCTCTCTCTGCTTTGGTCGCTGCTGGTGGGCTGGGCGGTAGTACCGTCCCAGTCCAGTAGTACCGGCCCAGTCTGGCTAAAAAGGCCCTAACAAGCAGATTTGGCCTGAGCACTATTTAAGCCTCCTCCTTTTGTATTTTGAGGGATCCTTCTCCCCTCTTTTTCAAGCTTTGCCCCATATCTTTTACCCCTATTTTAGCTTGATTTCTTGCTACCTATCCAATGATTCTTGCACACATTTGAGAGGAATATTGAGGGGATCTAGATCTACAATTTGACCTAACCAATTCTTCATCTCTTTGTGAGTGAATATTTGGGATCTAGATCTTGGAGGATTTTGTGTTCTCTTTGTGTTCTTCCTCTCTTGTTCCCCCAATTACTTTAGTAGCATTGTTGGAACTTGAGAGTGAAGGTTTGGAGCATCTTTGTGGTGTTCTTGCCATTTGCATTTGGTGCATTGGTTTGAGTTCCAGGTGAGAATTCGATTGAGTGAAAGGTGAGAAGCTTTTTACACTTGGGTTCTTGGAACCCTAGATGGTTTGGTTGTTTTGCAGGGTTGTGGATTACATGGGGCCTCCAATTAAGTTGTGGAGCTTTCCCCAAGCTTGTTTGTTGGGAGCCTCCAATTGAGTTGTGGAGGAGTTCCCCAACCTTGTGAGAGGTTTTGGATTGCTACCAACAAGTGCACCGATAGTGGAAGTGTGGATCAATCCTGTTGGAGTGAGATTCATAGGAGAAAAAGGGAGGCCTCTTGTGGCGTTGGTGGTTTGATACCACCCCCTCTCCAAACGATACGTACTCCATGTTGGGAGGAACTCGGTAAAATATTATCGTCTCTGCGTGCCTCGATTATATCTATATCCAAGCTCTTACTTATGCACCTTACTTTGTGATAGCCTTCGTGCTTGAAGTATATATCTTGCTATCACATAGTTTCTTGTCTTGCTTAGCATAATTTGTTGGTGCAAATAGGTGAACCCTAGTTGTTCTAGGTTTTGTCCTTAACAAAGTAAACGCTAGTTTAATTCTGCCTTTGTTGAGCCACTCTCGGAAAAGTTTTAAATCGCCTATTCACCCCTCCTCTAGGGAGCATCTGTATCCTTTCAAAGGCAATGAAGATATCCAAGGGAAGGACGTTCACCCTTCAACATTGTTGGAGATTGCTTGAGCATATTCTGAAGTGGACTTTGAGAGACCAAGAAGCGGCACCAAAGAGGGATACCATGAATGAAATGGATGATGCTACTAATGAGGAGAATGGTGGAAGGAATAAGGGGAAGCTGGAAGGAAACAAGAAGGCAAAGGATCAAGCTTGAAGCCAAATCATCATCCTTGAGGGATAAAATTGATGACATGGTGAAGTCAAATGAATTGTTGATTATGAAGATGTTGGAGGCAAAGATGATGATGCATGACAAGAAGATGGAGATGAAGCAATCAAGGTGGGAAACAATCCGAAGTGACGCCAAGTACAAGACCGAGCTAGAGGAGAGGAGGCTCAAGATAAAGGAGGCCAATGCAATGGAGGAGCTCATGGACGAGGAGAAGGATATCATGATGATGGATACCTCGAGGATGAGTGAAGAACAATTGGAGTTGCATCAAATGATGATTTTAGACATCTTGTAAAGGAGGAAGCTAGCGCATCAAGGCGATGGTGCATCGACAAGTGGCCTAGGTGTATCTTCTATGAGTGGTGGTGATGGAGGTGTGCATGATGAGCTCGGTGACGATGGTATGGTTTGATGATATCTTACATTCATGATGGAGGATGTGAAACCTTTTGGATTCCAATGGTTGAACATTGCCCAATCTTGGTTTGGGTTGCTGTGATATTGACAATTTGATGTAAAAACTATGAACCATTGCATCATTTGATTGTTGGAGTATTGATCACCATTGATTGAAATGTTGAAATCATGTTTTTTACGGGTTGAAAACAGATCATGTAGAACGGAGCCCACAAACTTGACCCGTGAAAGAGAATTCATGGTGAACGAGATTTTGATTCCTACAGCGATCGCGCGAGTGGCCCGACGACATCGATTCCGGCCTATGCAGGTGGCGCGAAGCCTAGGAAGTGGGCGTCGAGAGAGGCAGGGTGGTTGAGGGTCGACTGGTGGCAGGCGCGTGCTCGCCGACGACGGAGTTGCGCTAGAGATAGCGGTAGAGGGTTCAACCGCGCACATGAAGCTCCCACGCATGGCGGCTGGGCTTCCCACTTGCATTTTGGTGGTATGGGTAGGCTACTCATCCTTACCAATATATGGGTATCATCCTTACTCATCCTTACCCATACATGGGTATTTTTGGCTTCCATAATCCTTCGTGATACGGATTATTGGCCCGATCTTTCACGATGCACCTCTTGATCCAATGGATCTGATAGATCTCCCAATCATGTGAGCGGAACACGTAACCTAGAGATTGGGGAATGCCAATCCTGCGAGCAACTCGACGATGAATGATAAACTTCACGCCGGGATAGACACGCCAAATCTCAATAACCCTCGATAATTTGAGGACCTTCGCGCACACACGATTACTCTTGACAATTCAAGAACTGTCTTGTCTTTATTCATGGATAACTGGACGAACGTCCGAGATGCCGTCACACATGCCGATCCCAGAGGGACGGTGATAATATGCTGCATAAACTCAAAGGTAACCCTAAACCTAGACCGGCCAACTCCTTGTATGAGGGCTAGGGGGCCAGACCCAACCTAGTCAGTTGGACAGGCCCAAAATAACATCTAAACTAACTGGACTCTAAACAGGATACATCCGTTTCGAACTGGTCCGAACACGGCCGGACACTTCGGTCGACACAGGTCAGACTATCCGGGTACGTCGGATATTCAGGGGTGATTTAGCCGGATTCTCCGGGCTTGGTCCCTTATCATCCTTCCCTTCTTCAAAATGCGTTGTCCTCAATGCTAGAGGGTCGTCTCCAGAACATGGCATCAGATCAGCAACATCTCCACTCTCCGTCTTCAAGACTCGCCAGTCTTCCACACCTCATTCTCCCGCTCGACTAGCTGTCTTCAAGTCTTGCTCGCCATCCACGCCTCATCTTCCCTCTTGGCTTGCTCGACTTGATACTTTCCTTGTCGCACTTTGGTCTTCGACACCATCAACCTAAACAAGACACAAACATCCTCCAACTGCAACTGACGATATACCATGCATATCACCCACAACAAACTGAACAAATTCATGTACGCCATGGATCCAAATAAGTTGAATACACCTGGGTATGCACTTAACTGAAACAAGTGTCTATAGACTGTTTGGCGATATCCGTAGACTGTAGCATGAACTGGCAGGAAAAAAATTCTGCACACTGGACTCTCTGGTCTGCGTAGTCCGGACATTCTGATCCTCCAGATACTCCGGTTGGCACACGTTGGAAATTCTGGGGCGGGTCGATCGAGAATTTCCTGATCATGTTTTTCCTCATGAAATCTCCACGCGCCGCCACAGAAATCGATATGGGCGTATGCCTTCTTCTTCCTTGATGCTGCTGGCCACCTCCTTCGATCTTCACCAATAGTACGTCGACGAATTACCCAATGATATCCACTGAAAATCGAACAAGAACAACTAATAGCAAATCAATCTGCACCGTGATCAACCTGGCGCTCTAATACCAAGATGATACAAATTGTTCGCCTGATCTTTCACGATGCACCTCCTGATCCAATGGATCTGATAGATCTACCAATCACGTGAGCAAAACACGTAACCTGGAGATTGGGGAACGCCAATCCTGTGAGCAAATCGATGACAAACGACGAACCTCACGCCTTGATGGACATGCCAAAGCTCGATAACCCTCGACAATTCTAGGACCTTCGCACACACACGATTACTCTTGACAATTCAAGAACTCTCTTGTATTTATTCATGGATAACTGGACGAACATCCGAGACGTCGTCAAACACGCCGATCGCAGAGGGTTGGGACCGTAAACCTAGACCGTCCAGCTCCTTATATGAGGGTTGGGGCGGCCAGACTCAACCTAGTCGGTTGGACAGGCCCAGAACAACATCTAAACTAACTGGACTCTAAACAGGATACATCCGGTTCAGACTGGTCCGAACACGGCCGGACACTCCGGTCGACACGGCCAGACTATCTGGGTACGCCGAATATTGTGGGGTGATTCGGGCAGATTCTTCAGGCTTGGTCCCTCATTACTTCGCGAACTTAATATGACTTGATATTTTTTCTACGAAGTTTTTCATCAAGAAGATGACCTAGAGAACTTGGACCGGAAGAGGAGCTGCATGAGGACCGAGGTGGGTCCCATGGCATGGCCTAGAAGCTCTGCCACACCATAGGGGCCCACATTACCTCGTGGCTCTGATGTCATCCATGTTCATGCCAATCTCTTCATTTTGACATAAAGCTGAATATATATATGCCCCCTTTCACGATACCGCAAAGAGGTGGATCACGGAGAAGAAAACATACATAACCAGATACGAAGGCAGGAGCCTTCGGATATTGGATGGGGAAACACTGTTGTAGTTTTTATCTCCAGCCTCTCCAACATCACCACTGCCGTCTCCATGATGAAGAGGGAGTGTTACACCCCCCGGCTATGGGTTTATGATAGTAGCTTGATCTATCTCCTTGTGCTATGATTTTTTTAGAACCATATGAATTGTCCAACATGATTATTATCGCATATATGTAATTCCCTTGTGATGGATCTTTGTTTTATGAGATAATTATATGAGGTTGCGATTTTTAGGTATGTGTTTGGTGTATTTATCGATGCATATGATTACCCCATATTGTATACATGTTATGATCAAACTAGTATGTTAGGACCGTGTGGAGGAAGTGTGTACTAGATGGAGCAATGGTTAGTAGTAAATGTATAGTGACAGAAAATTTGGAATCTACTATGGTTTTTATCTTTCATTTTTACTAGGGAAAATGGAATACTTATGCTAATAGAAATGATGACCTAGTTTGTTTGAGGTGACATAATTGTTATGTAACATCATGTCAAAGTATTTAATACCATACTCTGTTTATCTTAAATCTAGTGTAACATCCCCATATTTAGGAACCAACAAAGGGTAGATTTAGGAATCTGTGCAATTGCATGCATTCATCTGTAAAAATATGGGTAAATTTTTCGCCAAATAAAAACCTTAAAGTGATCAAAGTTTCTTTCACTCTTTAAGTTTGGGAACAGCCTTGGAAATTATCGTTATAAACTTTGACATGATCTTTATTGATTAGTGTGTTTTGGGAAAGGAATTTGAATTCAAACTTGAGAGTTGGATTTATATTTTAAAAGATTAAGATTATGTTTGAGTAAATATTATTTAATCAAGAAATAATATTTAGTAACTCAAACTTTAAATAACAGAACACAATCAAGTAAATGAATATTTATTCCATATATTTATTCAATGAATAAGTTACAAAATGTAACTTATTAAGTTGATAAAGAAACAATAAATAGTAACCAGAAACTCTATCTAAGATTGACAATTAAATAAATGAATATTTATTTCATATAATCATTTCATCAATAACTTACAAAATTAATAAAGAATATTTATAAGAGTAAAATTACAAGAAGAGAAAAGTACATTATTATTTAACTAATACATCTTTATTACAAAAGAATAAAATAAATATTGCAACGGAACTATTCTATAAAAAAAAGAAAACCTATTCTAATCTTGAATCTTCAAGTCTTGTACCTGCAAAACAAAGAACAAACAAAAAGAAAGAAAATAAAGATTAAGTTATTTTTACTCTCAGTAGTGAACAGTGAGATGCACTGTTCCACTTATCATCATTGAGTAAATCTTTAGGGGCAAGTTTCATCAGTATGAAAGAATTACATCTTTCATAATTAATAAGCCATAAGTCAAATGATTCCAATCGGTAAGAGGAGCAAGTTTCACCAGGCAGATAAATGTAATCAGATAAAAAGGTAGATCATCCCCTGAGCATATCCATAAGGATGCAACAGGCACACATGCATCTTACACACCTAAATGCATTGTGTGTGTTGTCAAACACAGCCACAGCTTCCCACACAATCAAAACAGCTCAACACAGCCGTGGGCAAGCACCACATCACCATTTCCTTGCACATACACATCAAACATCAACAGCCTAGCCACAGCCAAACCAAACCAAACCAACCACACACCAGATCATCCCAGTACTCACCAAGATGGTGACATAAGGATGGGGTGGATCAGGTGGATAGTAAGGACAAGGCCAAGCTAACAGGAACCATAAGGTGGATAGCAAGATCAAGGACAAGCTTCAGGAGCTGGAAGTAGTAGGAGCAGCATCAGGAGAAGAACCAGATCAAGCCAGCAACACAACCAGCAAGATCAAGTCATCTGATCAACCAGCAACCACAACAACAACCAACTGTTGTGGTGAGTTATATAAAACCATCACATGATCTGTTTATCATATCTATATAGAGATTCATGTGTTATTCCATATTTAGCTTCTCAGTATTCACCCAAGTGAGTTGAATCCATCCTAGAAGATTTTGAATACTAAAGTCATAGCCATAAGAAAACCATACAAGTAAAACCAGGATCTCAGACCAACATCACTGATCCTGGATATAAAGGCCAAATCTTATAATCCAATATAATCATAGTCAAGATTATGAATTCTGGGCACATCTCTTAAAAGAGTAGCACCCCAGATCCATAAATCTTATGGATACATGCAAAACCATTAGCACACCAATCATTTTTCCAACTATGATTCAAGAATTAGTAGCTGGTATTACTACCAGAACATTTCTATCAGGGACAACAAATTAGGAAACTAGTTCCTATGCCTCAGACCAACATCATAGACAGAAAGGTTAAAAGAAGATTTCAACTTATCTTTAACATTTACCAATTTCAAGCACTGTTAGAGTTAAGCTCAGAAATAGAACCCAACCACTTGTGTGCCATTCTATGATGGTGTCACAAGGACAAGTCCTAAAAGCCAAGCACAATCATTACTTAGATTTCACAACTAAAAGGGGCAAGCCACTAAATATCATTTTCCTGGAATCAAATACCAGAAATCAGTATTAAGCTTATCTATATATCTTCAGAACATCACTAGAATAAAATGATTAATCTCAGTCTGGGTATAACCATATAAGCCAACAATTATAGATGCAGTGAACAATCACTGACATAACTATTGTCAGTACCAATATTTTAACCGTAGCAAGATCCCAAATCAACAAAATCCACAAGTAATAGTCCCACAGTAGCAGTATTCACTAAACCATATCCAATTATCAATTGGAATCAGACCAATAAAACCACTAGCACCATGAAAATTAACTATGGACAGTGATCAACATAAGCACCATACTCAAGGATCATCACTACTAGATCCAATTCACCATATATAATATCAACAGAGGGATGAACCCTAATTAGGACATGAACCCTAATCAAGACATGGACCATAATCAGGGGTAGCCACTTGAGACATACAGGATATGGTGGCAGAGTACAGAGAGCACAAGTGGTAAGATAAAGCAAACTTACTGGAGGTTCTAGCTGTGGTCGAGAAGAGGAAGCAGAAGGAGTCGATGAGCACGGCGGCATGGGGAGCACCCCAAGGGGCGATGCAACCCGCACCGAGCCGAGGTGGCAACCACAACAACGCTTGAGGGCGAGCAGCACCACCCCAACAACATCAGAACACCCACAGCACCACGGGCACGGCGGCGGCGGCAGCACCACCCCAAACCCTAGGTTTCGGGACGGAGCCGGCCTGGCCACAGGAGAGCCCCAAATCCAAATAGAAATGGACTAGATGAAGGAGCGGGGTTAGCAACCACACCATACACCACGACAGCGGCCGGAGAGGACCACGGCGACATGAATCGCCCGACGGTGGTATCGGCGACCACGGTGTCGAGGAAGAAGAAGGAGAGAGGGGGACGAGAGAGAAGGACATGGAGAGTGGGCTGAGAGGGCCAACCCCTTCGGGGAGCCTTTTTGGTTTTGATCACTTGGGCCAAAATGGCCCAATAAGCCCAACAAAGCCAACCCAACAACCTAAAGAAAGTTTTAATAATTAAGAAAAGACCAAAATACACCTGAACTTAAATAAATTATAGAAAATAAAATAAAAACCTAAAAATTATAAATAAAATATTTTTGGATTCATAATAATCCATTTTATCTAAATAAATTAAGAAATAAATTTTTATGCATATAATTTTTATCAAGAATTTTATAATATATGAATTTCTTATAAAATTTTATAAAATTAAAGAAAGAAGATAAAAATAAATAAAAATCATTTTTATTATATATTAATGTTGTAGTATTTTAGAAAAATACTAAATAAATGTTTAATATCATAAAAATAAATTCTTGTATTTAAATGATAATTCTTAAAAGAATTATTAAATAAACAAAATCAAATAAAATAAAATAAAAATACAATATTCAATAAATATTAAAATTTAATATTTATAAATCCTTTACTACATAAAGGAATTTTTGTTGTAACTAAAATAATGGGTAAAACACACAAAAATAAATAATGCATTACATTACTTTGCATAATCATTTTGCCTCTTTACATATTGTCCTTACCGGGCAATAATGATGTTTTGTAGACATAGAAGCTCAAGGTCCAGTGCAAGCATCCAACTTCACTACCTTGCAGTCACAAGGCAAGTTCATCACTTGCTCATGTTCTTTGAAGTGTCCTTATCAAAGTATTTGCAAATTGTGTGTTATCATCTATATTCCAAAGAAAGAAAATATTATTTTCTCAAAATAATAAATCGTAGGTATCATCCTAAGTGATGATATAATGGAGCAATAGAACTTAGGTTTCTATTTGCAACAATGATGATCAATTAGGGATTAATAACCCATGACATCAGTGATTCTAGCACCGTATATCACGCGTTAACCATGAGATTTGGAATGGGACAGAGAAGTCAGCTGTATTCTTTTCCTCTCGTATGGAGGCAAGACGACCTTAACATGACGTTGTGATTCCTTGTGTGGATCCAACATATGGGTGGGCACCCTTACGACCCACACTTTTGGTGTCTAGATTATCTATGAATGGTGTTTAGTGGTATAGTCCATTTAATATGGCACTTGCCAGGGCATCACCAGGTCATAGAGTCTTCGGGAACTCATCAGTGTTTGAGCCTGCCCGAAAGGGGGCTTAACGGAGGTGAGCCGGCCCCGAAGGATCGTGCGGACATATGAGGTCGCGGAGAGGGCAGTGATTGGCTTGGACCAACTACTAGGCCCCACATCATGGAATTGTGGACGGGAAAGTACGCCCGGTTGTGCAACAAGGAAGTTGATCTCTCATGGGTAAAGTAACGCACCTCTGCAGAGTGTAAGAACTGTAACTTGTTACTCCCTGTTCCGGGAAGGAGCTACGAACGCGGCAGTAAAGGAACTCCATGAATGTTCTGGTCAACCTATGAAGGCTGATGGTCATAGATTTTCATAATAAAATCAATCTTTGAAGAAAGATTTACAAAAACTGCATAGTGCCAAGGACTTATAGTATGAGGTGGTAGATAGAGCATCAAACTTCCCACCTTGCATATAATGAACTTGCTGGGTAACACTGTTACTCACCCTTTCCTTTGATCCCTTGATTAGACTCTGAGGATACCGAAGATATTCCAATATATGCAACTGAGAACCAAGAGGAGGTCGTCTATGAAGAGCCCAATTTGTATGGAGCCATATAAGGGGAGGACTACGATATCGTCTACGGATGAGAGTACCAAGAGTCAGAATAATTACTATAGTTCTAGGAGCCAATTGAGACGAGCAACATGAACAATATATAGCAATAAGTTGTTGAGCTCAATTTGGAGTTTAAATTTCACTTTGAAACTTCCGCTGAAACACTTATATTTTGGTTTGTAAGTTGAATCTTTTGGAAGTCTTGAACTTTCGGTATTGTAATAATAATAATGTGTTATGTTTGTAATTTGGACCCGTAATGTTTCTGTTGTACCACTCTGAGGGATGTGATATTTACAGGACGGTGTTCTGTGGATGTCATGTCAACGACTATAGTGTACTACACATGCAGTGGTATGCTGGGTTACCGCATCTAGTCTACGACGTTTTCTATTAGTAGAAGAGTATGAAGAGATGTGTTGCATTATCTTCATTGTAGACCCGTGGTGCCAATATGAATGCGAACCAAACACTAACATGAAAGTTCCATAAAGACTTAGAGCATCTACACTCGTTGGGTGAACTCAGGCCGAAATCTGGACCAAACTTTGGCCGGACGAAACAAGTTTTCGGCCTAGGTACACCGAGTTTCCCACTCGTGTACCCAGCCCGAGTTCCCGGGATGCCCGTTTCCACTCAAATTCGGCTCAAGTTCGTCCAGATTTCGGCATAGTTCGGCATACCATGAATACAGAACATTTTACGGCCATAGTTCGGCGAAATTTTAAACATAGTTCGGCGTAAATGTAAACATAGTTCGGCCTACAGTGAAAATACAACATATTTCGGCCAAGTTCGGCCAGTTCATGCTCGACATCTACGTGTTGCCCCTGCATATCCATAGGTGCTCAACAAGATCATCCTGCAGTTGTTGATGCACCGCCGGATCTCGGATCTCCTGACGCATGGCGATGAATGTAGCCCAGGTTGGAGGTACCTCATGATTAGGCTCGGCAAGTGGACCCTGTCTGTAGTATGGCTCATTCTGCTCGAGCAAACTCATTGAATCCTTCCTCCAATCCTCAATGATCATGTTGTGCAAGACCACACAATAGTTCATCACTTCCCACATCTGATCTTTCGACCAGGTCATAGCAGGGAACCGGACAACTGCAAACCTCTGCTGGAGCACATGGAATGCCTGCTCCACGTCCTTCCTGCAAGCTTCCTGTTCCTTGGCAAACTGAGAATGCTTGGGGAGCATTGGGTTTGAGATAGTGTTCACAAATGTTGGTCATCTTGGATAGATGCCATCTGCTAGATAGTATCCCTTGTTGTAGTGGTGCCCGTTGATTGCAAATTCCACAGGGGGAGCATGACCCTCAACAAGTCTGGAAAAGACAGTTGGGGAGTTAAGGACGTTGATGTTGTTGTTCGATCCTGCCATGCCAAAAAAGGAGTGCCAGATCCAAAGATCATGTGTAGAAACTGCCTCGAGTATCACAGTGCAACCTCCTTTGTGGCCTTTGTACATTCCCTGCCATGCAAATGGGCAGTTCTTCCACTCCCAATGCATGCAATCTATGCTTCCAAGCATACCAGGAAAACCTCTACTTTCATTGACTGCGATGATCCGAGCAGTGTCTTCAGCATTGGGTGATCTCAAGTACTATTTCCCGAACACTGCAATCACTGCCCTGCAGAACCTGTACAAGCAAACGATGGCGGTGGACTCGGCCATGCGGAGGTAATCATCAGCACTGTCAGCCGGTGCTCCATATGCAAGCAACCTCATCGCCACGGTGCACTTCTGCAGTAAGGAAAACCCAACCAAGCCGGTGCAGTCCTTCTTGCAAACGAAATAGGGGTGGAACTCCCGGATGGCATGCACGATCTTGAGGAAGAGCTTCCGGCTCATCTTGAAACGATGCCTAAACACGTCCTCTCCATGGAGCGGCTCGTCGGTGAAGTAGTCAGCGTACAACAAGCAGTAGCCCTCTATCCTTTGCCTTTCCTTGCACTTCCGGCGACTCGGCGCCGAACCATCGCGTTTCGGCTTCGCCATGTGCAGGTACAACTGGGCGAGTGAGGCGAGGATCTCCATGTGCTCTGCATCTTTGGCGACCTTGGCGCTCTCCTCTTCCAGCAATACGGCGAGTATCTCCTCGTCGTCTAAGTCCATGGCGAGTATCTCCTCGTGTCGGAGTCCATGGCCGAACCAACCAAATGCCGAACACTTGGCGGACGTGGTGGTGGGAGCACGCAGCGAAGCAGAGCTACGGTGAAGTTCGGGCGGCGAAAGCGGCGACGCAATGGGCGGAGGAGTGGGCGACAACTACGTCGAGCATATCTAGAGGCATGGGCATGCCTTGGCGTGGAGGAGCTCTGTCGGCGATGTCATGGCGACAGAGGCGCGAGTGGAGTGGAGGGGGGGAATGGGACTGTCTCGCCGACAGAGCTGGCCCACACCCATTTTCACTGTGTCCGGCGTCCACAGGATGTTCCTGGGAACCTGGGTACGGCCTGGGAAGCCCGGACCAAAGTTCGCCCGAATCCGGACAAAAACAGGTTCCTGGTACGCGACTGTGCCGATTTTCGGCGTCCGGACCTAAATTCGGCGTCCGGGTCGGCGTCGTGGGTAGGCGAGTGGAGACTCTCTTATAATATCTCTATGAATATTTTTGATCTACCATGTTTTTGAGAAAGTATATAAGTGAACCCATGAACCCCGGTACATTTTTAACCACAAGAAACAATGTTTACTTGTATTTAATGGCTCTTTTTATTTTGTGTATTTATTTAATCCGAAAATATGAAATACTTTTACCTATTGCATTTACCATCCAAAGCCCAAAACAACATTGCCATTACCATTGCATTTAGTTTTATCTTTGCATATAGATTAGTTTAATTTCATTTCTACAACACTTAGTGTATTATATTATATTATTTATTATTTATTTTTAATTCTAATACTATACCTTGTGCTTGACAACCACACAGCGGAGTTGGGGACATAAGGAAAATCATCTTGTTTTATAGGTTGCTAGAAAAGGAGAGAGAAAGGTTTATTCCTATTTATCCAAGTGTTTGATATTAAACTCCAAGTTACCCTTATAGGAAAAACATCCTTGCTATATTATTTTACGTTAGAGTCCCAATGAATTAGTATCCACATGATTTGGTTCTATCACCGTCGCCATGGTCTCGAGGACCAAGGACGAGCTCGAGCCCGCCAGCTTTGTCGGTAAGGGCATCACCTATGTATGAGGTGAACTTTAGCCATAAGGCGGGACCCACTTCTCTTATAAAATCTTCCACTATGTATAAGGTGAACTTTAACTATAAGCTGAGACCACATGTCTTATCCTACATACTCATGCATAAGAGAAAAGAGAGAGTAAATTATTTTCTATTGCTTGTGAACAATCCATAAGCTTAAGATCACCTATAAACTTCTGGACAACTCTTTTTTTCCACTATGTATAAAATAGACTACAAGCATTGCCACATAAGACTTAAGGTATGGTTTTTTGCACATAGTGGATGTCCTAACGAGACGGAGTCAAACGAGGTACAATTTATAGACTAGATTAGGGACTCGTTGTAGCTCGCGACTTTGGTTTTCTGTTTCCGATTTGTCCCGTATTTGTCAATATTTTAGGTTCCCCGTTTTAGCTTCGACTATGATGATATGCATTGCCAAGTTCAAATGGTGTTTTGACGAGAAGCTGAATCTGCCATCAGATCTCAACAGAAGTTGATTTCTTAGAGCAAATCCATGTGATACATCTTGTTCATTACTATTATTGTTTTATACTTCACTTACTTAACTCTACCTTGCATTTTATAATATGGGTCCTATTTTGGTGACACTGCTAATAACATATAGAAAAAAGTAACCGATAGGGAGGAGGTGTGAGGTCGTCCTTCCGACTAGCACTTTCTTAAAGGTTAATACTGGCATCTTCGACTGAAGGAGGCAACGTCTCCTTGCCCGGTGCCAAATAGCAGACAAAAGTTATCTTGCTTCTTTGCTCATCTTCTTAAAGTTGACAGGCTTCTAGTAGATACTTGAAAGTAAGTCCACTAATGATTTAAACCTGCATTTATGTAGTTTCTAGTTTTATGGTTTATATTCTCACATGATAAATGATTTGTGCAATTGTCTCGTACTGTGTCGAGAGAGATACCAGGCATGAGTTCGTGTTGAAACGAGAGGGTCAAGTGTCTCTCTTTCTTCATTTAGCACGACATGATCAGATTTTTTTTCAAAATGGGGAGCGGAGCCCCGGCCTCTGCATCAAGCGATGCACACAACCTTTATCTATTATTAGAACCACATTGTTTGGCAAATGCCATTACAAAGATCATACACACCAAAACCACCAAAGAAAAAAACTGAACAAAAATGATAACCGTATCGCCAACTCCCCAACTAGATCTATCAAACCCCTATCTACCTGTTTCGACCTCGCCCCATGGTCACCCACACTGTTTCCACTCGCCAAGAGAAGCTGGAGTGCCTTAGCATGGCAGCATGAACTCAAGCAAAAGGATCCATAGAACCGCACAACATAATCCAAGGAGTTGCGCCCACGCCCATGCTCCGAATGTCGCCACCTTCATAATCTTCCGCCAACCCGTCATCAGCATGTAGATTGATGCGCAGACTGTCGCCACACCAGCCACCGACACCACCTTGGTGCCAAGCAGCACCACCCCCCACCCTGCGCTAGCCGCTCCACCCCTCTTGACGCTTCCATCCAACGCTGCTCCACAGGAGATGCTCCCAGGAGAGAACGCGATACCGACACTGCGGCACCGCCATCGCCCGACCCGAAGATCTTAAGGTTTCCCCTGAAGAAGCATGAGTGAGGTCGACACAAGGTGCACGGCGATGCCTTCATCAAGGTAACGACATGGTAACGCCGCCCTCGTCTTCCAATGGCTCGGTTTTCACCGGCACCTACGTCTTCCCGCCTTGCTGCTAGGACTGGAAGACAGATCACGAGATCTGCCAATCCAGGCGCAGGCCGGCCACCTTCGACGGAGAAGATGACCACCTCCACCAAACCCAGGGCCTTCGCCCCGGGCGCCCTCATGATGCAAAGTAGGACGCAGAAGACCTTTGAATGACACCGGCCGACGCCGAGGAGGCGAAGGCGACCGATCTAGGAACCCTAGATCTCGCCACCACCCACCGCCCCGCCGCCCAGGGACCGCTGTCGTTAGAGCTCACCGGCCGCCGCCCAACCGCCATCACTGCTACAGATCCGCTGGAGTGCCGCCGCCGTTGTCTGGATCTCAAGCCGCTGCCGCCATGGAAGCGACACGCGAGAGGGCTGGGACCCCGCCGCCGCCTCGCCGCTGGAGCTTTGTCCGGCGACAGATCCGGCAGTGGCAGAGAGGAGGGGGCTAGCGGGAGGGGGTGGCTGGCCGGGGACGCATGTGGCAACCCGGTGCAGCGGCGACGCTGCACGGGGTCGGGAGGAGGAGGGACCAAGAGGAGGAGGAGATTAGTAAATTGATGTTAGGTTTCAATATCGCACGACATGATCAGACGAGGTCTGAAGTATCTCCCTTCACATCCTAATAAAAAAGTAAGCATCTATATCGAGGACTCGTAATTTATCTATTTTCTTTAATTGTATCGTTGATTCAACTTCTAAATTGCTATGTTAGCAAGTGAGGCACAACACTTGGGTTTTACCACTTGCACTCCCTTTGTCCAACATAAAGGTTCTAGACGAATTTTAGTAACAGAAAAATGCATGTATAGCTATACCAATGGAATCTATGTCAAAATGCATGTATACATGTGGTGTATCAAATGCACAATTTTTTTTTGATATTTATTACTATATATTTTGATAAATGTGGCATGGGTTGATGCTAGAGCTGAGGATTCAGGTACTGCGAGTACGTGCAACCTCAGCTTGTATTTATAAATGGAAGAAACACACGGTTAGCGAAGTAATACCTTGTGAGATTTGTTGACTATGACAACCGATTGGGTCACCCAACTGTGTGGAAAAGTAGAAAAACTCATACGATAAAATATTGTTAACCGTTTTAGATATTCCATGAACCCGACATGATTATCAAAAGAATAGACATGTGCAAAGCTGTCCAAATCAGCAGCGCAAAACTAAAATAAACCGTGTGTGCGATATGGGACCCTTTGTACACGGTTAATAAAGTCATGTGCGATGTCAGACTCATCGTCTACCCACGCGATGTGACGGTTCTTAGAACCGTGTGCAATGACCCGATCTATCAACAGATGACCGGAAATGCCCGCAGCTTTCCCCATACAAAGTTTTCATAGTTTATCTGTATTGTTTTGAAATGATATGTATAGCGGTGCTAATGGTGTGTATGCATGTAAGACAATCGTAGATGAAGAAGTTTATTGGACTGTATTCCCCCTATCTCAAATTAGATGTTGGAAGATTTTTCTAGATTCCCATGTATCTATATATTAAAACACGTCTAGTACATGCAAATCTAGACAAACCTGAGATATCTAATTCGAAACCGAGGGTTAGTGAAAGGACTATATCTTCCCATGTCGTTTTTGGTGATAATGACAATCCCATTTGTGTTCTAATGGTGTGCTTGAGTTTCAGGAAAAATGCTGTTGATGTTTTCTTAATTTGTGTGGATGCTCTCTTTGGGATCTCATGAAGACGGTGGCCTGTAGTTTTCTTCTAGTTTCTCTCCTTTTATTGTTTTAGGTCGCCGTACTATTAAGAGGTGGTCCATCTCGAAAGACTGTGGGAAATCACTTGTTCTTGCACAAACCCCATATGCACTGCCACAGCCATCCTACTTTCCCGTGAGAGAGCGAGTTTCTGTTCTGTTGAAGCCTTCTTTGTGTGATCGGAACTTCCGGCCTAGCGCCGGAAGTTCCGCTCAGGTCTTTTCTGCGGGACGATCTGACCTTTGTTCCGATCCTAGTTCCGCTGGAACTTCCGGTGAGCTCCCAGAACTCTCTGTTTTGGTATGCTCTATTTGCCGAAAGTTCCACCGGAAGTTGCATCGGAAGTTTTCCTGCCAGAAAGTTCCTGAGCGGAACTTCCGCCCAGCCACCGGAACTTCCGGTCAAACTTGGTTCGCGACCCAGAAGTTCCGCCCCTAGTTCCGCTGAAGGGTCAGTACCCTTCTGTATGAAGTGGTCTATTTGCCGGAACTTGGGCCGGAACTTGCATCGGAAGTTATGCCGGAACTTCCGGTCAGTTTGACCGGAACTTCCGGTCGAACTTTTGGAGTGGGCGTCAACGGGATGATGACCGTTGGATCCATCCTGGGCGGAACTTCCGGCCCCTCACGGAAAGTTTCGGTGAATTCGCGTGGGCTGTAACGGTTCAGTGCGGAGGGGGCCTATTTAAGGCGCCCTCCTTCTTCCTCCCACCTACTTTGAATTTTTCTCTCTCCTCCATTAATTCTTGAGCTTCACCTCACTAGATCTCTCTCTCTCTAGACACTCAAATGACTTGATATTTTGAGAGGTGAGGGAGGTGACCTAGATCTACACTTCCACCAAAGAAGATTTGATTTCCCCCACCCATCCTTTGTGGATCTTGTTGCTCTTGGGTTTCTTGAAACCCTAGACGGTGTAGGGCATCCTCGGAGCTAAGGCTTGTGTTGTAAAGCTTCGAGGTGTCGTTGAGGGTCTCCAATTGAGTTGTGGAGCTTCCCCCTCAACCTTGGTGTAAAGGTTTCGGTTGGCGCCTTCAAGGTCACCGGTTAGTGGATTGTGAGGCCTCCTTTGTGGGGGAGCTCACCGGAGAATAAGGTGAGGCCTTTGTGGCGCTCGGGTGACCTTGTGTGGCCCTGACACCTCTCCAACATAGACGTAGCTCCTTGGGAGTGAACTACAGGAATTATATCTCCGTGTCCCTGCTCCGGTTACTTTGTTCCCTTCCTTTACTTCTTGCTCTTTACCGTTCTTGTGGTTGTTGTAAGTTATCTTGCATTTAGGTTGTTCACCTAGTTGCACATCTAGATAACTTTCCTTCTCGTTAAGCCTAAAAGTGAGAAACAAATTAAAATTGGGTAGATGCCTATTCACCCCCTTCTAGTCGTATCAAGTCGGTACTTTCAATTGGTATCAGAGCCAAGGCTCTTATTTCGGGCTTTACCGCCTAAGAGACTATGGCCGACGAAGGGGGTAGTGAAACTGAAAACCCCAAGAACTTGGCCACTATGGATGACCTCAAGAAGTTGGAGTCATCCATGATGTCCAAGTTCGAGGAAATGATGACTATCTTGTAGTCTCTCAAGCCAAACCCCATGGTTGCTCTTGCCAAACCCCAAACTACCGAGCTTCCTCCCACCGTTACGGTGACCGCCCCCGGGGTGACTCCCGCGGCCGTCACCACTCGCTTGGGACTTGGTTTTGTTGCTCAAACTTCTACCAAGGTTCCAAGTGAGAACACCGAGGAGCCCGAGAACCCAACTTCCAAAGAGGAAAATGGAGGAAAGGACTACTCGGCGGTACCCCCACCGCCAAAGTACACTCCGGATCCACCCATTCCCATGCCACACATCATTCCTCAAGGAGCACCACCTATGCTAGATACTTCAAATTTCGCCAATTGGCAATATCTAATGCGCTCACATATTTCCAGCTCTTCTATTGAGTTAATGAGGATTGTGGAGGATGGATTCTCTCCATATGACCCAAAGAAGTTGACACGAGGTGAAGTGGTGGACAAGCAACTCAATGCCACAGCTTTGGGGATGATCCAAAAGGCTTTGACTCCAAAGGACTTTGCTCACATTCGCCAATTCGACACTGCCAAGGGAGCTTGGGATCAACTCACCGAGCTCTTTGTTGGGGATGCAAGCATCCAAAGCTCCAAGTTTGATGAAATCAACAACAAGTGCGATGGTTTGACAATGCAAGATGATGAGACACCCGAAGACATGTATAGGCGCCTCAAAGTCCTTTGTTCCACTATGAGGGATCTTAGGGCCCACTATGTTGACAACAAGTTCATGAAGAGGAAGTTCATTCAAGCTCTCCTTCTGTTTGAAGAACAAAAGCTCAACTCTATCAAGGGAAGAACCAACTTTCACCTAATGACCTCCCAAGAAGTCTTGAGTGAAGTAATTGCCATGACCATTTCCAAGAAGAATGTGGAGTCCGCCCGTGCTAGGGCCATTGGGTCAACGAAAGTGAATCTTGCTTTGAAGGCCAAGGCTATTGAAGTTGATGATGATGATACATCAAGTGAGTGGTCTCAAGAGGATCTCAAGTGTGCCTTCAACGAACATCTTGCTCTCGCTTCGAGGGCCTTTTGGAACAAGTCCGGGCTCAAGTCAAGGTCAAGGGACAACTCAAGATTCAACTCACCCAACAAGTCTCCCAAGGCAAGGTCATGCTACAATTGCAACGACAAGAGTCACTTCGTGGCCAAGTGTCCCTTTGAGAACCGTGAAGACAATGGTGGTCGTCTCATTCGCAAGATCAAGTCAAGACCTCCTCATACCTTGAATAATAACTACGTCGTCAAGAACGTCGCCAACAAGGAACGAGCAATAGTGGTCCATGAAGAATACCTTTCGGGCACGGATGAAGATGATGATGATGAAGTCCATGGTGGAGAGATTGTGGGAGTTGCTGCTATTGCCACTACCTCTACTCCACATCTATCCCTCTTCGACTCGCCAAATGAAAATGTCATCTCCTCCAACCAAAAGTGTTTCATGGCCAAGGCCACCGAGGTAACATTAAAATCCACTCCTCAACCTATCTCTAGTGAGCCTTCCTCTCTTGATCTTATTGGTCTAGAGGTGAAGAAAGAGATGATTGACATGTGTGAATTTTTTGCTACCTTGGATGAAGAAACTAAAACTTGATTTGAGTCCTTGCTTGCACAACTTGACAATGTTAGGGATGCTTTAGATGAAAAGGAAGAACTTCTTGACTTGCTAAGTAAAAATGAAAGAGATGCCGCCGATGAAATTGCTTCTCTCACTCAAAGTCTTGAGGATGAACAAAATATGAGAATTAATCTTGAAGAAAGTGTGTCTAAGCTTGTAGATGATCATAACAACACCATGTGCTCTTTAATTAAGGAATGTGATCATGCTCTTGCTTTGGTTAAGGTGCTTAAGAAAGAAAAAGTTGAGTTTGTGGGTGGTCATGATAGGACTCAAGAAGATCTTGAGAAACTCAAAGAGGAACACAAAGCCTCGGAGAGCAAATTCTCAAATCTTTTGGAAGCCCATGAACAACTTCAAACTCAATTAACTTGCGAACATGATAAGTCTTCCGCTGTGCAAATTATAGACTTGTCTAGCACTCCTAACCCTTGTTGCAAGCATGATCATCTCATTAAGGAAGTCAAGGTGTTGAAGGATCAACTTGCCAAGACTAAGAAGAAGAAGAGGAAGAACAAGAAGAAGAAAAAGAACAAGGGCATGGCTCAAGGGCCTTCTAATAGCCTAACCATCTTGCAAAGTGACAACTTTGCCGGAAAGAACAATCCCTCTTATATTCTTTGCAAATCATATGATGGTCATGTATATGCTAGATATGTGGGAACTTCTTACACGCATGGTTATCATTGGGGTATTTGGGTGCCAAAGGCTCTTGTTACTAACAAAAGGGGACCCATTGCAAAATGGGTACCTAAAACCAAACCTTGATTTTCTTGTAGGACATGCTTCCGGTGGATCAAAATGGGTGCTTGATAGTGGTGCCACGAGTCATATGACCGGAAGCAAGTCTATCATGTCGGAGATGAGGCCAAATATTTCCAACACCATGGTCTCCTACGGTGATAAAACAAGCTCTCAGGTTTTGGGTTTTGGCAAAGTGGTGGTAACCCTGGATGTATCCTTGGTTGACGTCATGCTTGTCAAAACTCTTGGTTACAATTTACTCTCAGTTCGTGCTCTTGCTCTTATGGGTCTTTCTTCTTTCTTTAATGCTCATTCCGTGGTCCTCATGTGGAGCAAGTATCTCAAGGTGGCTTTCGTAGGGTATGTAAAGCATGACTTATATGTGGTGGACTTTTCAGGGACCACTACTCATCATGCTCTATGTCTCTATGCTAAAGCCGACAAGGGCTGGTTGTGGCATCGCCGCCTAGCCCATGTTAACATGAGAACTTTGCAAAGAATTCACTCCGAGGGCCACATCCTTGGACTTAACAATGTTTCTTTTGCCAAAGATCGTGTTTGCAGGGCTTGTATTGAAGGGAAGATGCATGAAACTCCTCACAAAGCAATCAACCAAATCACCACGGAGAGATGTTTGGAGCTCTTGCATATGGACCTTTTTGGTCCACCCTCTCATGATAGTCTTGGAGGCAAGAAGTATTGCTTGGTTATTGTGGATGATTTCTCAAGATTCACTTGGGTGTTCTTTTTCAAGTACAAGAGTGAGACTCAACAAACCGTCATCGATTTTGCTAATGAGGTTCAACGGAAGCACAATGCAACCATTCTCTCAATTCGAAGTGACAATGGCACCGAGTTCAAGAAATATATCTTGGATGAGTTTCTTAGTGATGAAGGAATCAAGCATCAATACTCCACTCCCTATACCCCTCAACAAAATGGAGTTTCCGAAAGGAAGAATCGCACTTTGATGGATGCGGCTCGGTCTATGCTAGCTGAGTTCAAGTCTCCATACAACTTTTGGGCCGAGGCCATCTCCACCGCTTGCCATGCAACCAACCGGCTCTATCTCCGCAAGAAAAAGAAAAAGACCCCCTATGAGATCCTCACCGGGAAAAAGCCAAATGTTAGCTACTTTCGGGTGTTTGGTTGCAAGTGCTACATTCTCAAGAAAGGAGTTCGTTTGTACAAGTTTGAATCCAAGGCTCAAGAAGGAATTTTTGTTGGTTACTCAAATCAGTCCCATGCTTATAGAGTCTACAACAAAGCCAATGGAAGAGTTGAAGAGACGAGCAATGTGAAGTTTGATGAAAATCATGAGTCTCTTGTTAGGCAAGACAGTGTTTGTGATCCAAGTGATGAAATTCCTCCTAAGGCCATAAGAAGAATGGGTGTGGGTTTCCACCTCCCCATTGAGGATCCCCTTGTGGACGAAGGAGAAGGACCAAGCTCTACTCAAGTGGAGCCCTCACTTTCACAAGACTATCTTGTCTCTCAAGGACCTACTATTTTGGCTCAAGCTCCCTCACGCTCTTCCGAAGCTTCCCATGCTCATGACTCTCCAAGCTCTAAAGATCAAGCTCTTCATCAACAACATCAACCTCCCCACGATGGGGATCCTTCTCAAGGCACCTCCCATGGTCAAGATCTTCATCAACTACATCAACCTCCCCAAGATGGGGCTTATCCTCAAGGTCACGGCTCTCCTCAAGGTCAAGCTCGTCAAGATCAAGAGCAAGTCAATGATTCTCAAGGCTCCACTCCAAATGATGACTCCCCCGAAGTGGAGATTGATGAAGATGATCCTCGTGTTCGTGCTTATAGTCAAGGCGGCAGCTCAATTGGTGGCAATGATCAAGTGGTAGCTCAAGAATCTCGTGTTGAAGCACAAGCCCGCTGTCAAGCCTATCGCCTCTCCAAGCTCATTCGATATGGCCATATCCTTGATAATGTTTATGGAGATTTCAATAAAGGTTCCACTACTAGAAGGCAACTAGCTTCCTTTAGCTCTCACCATGCTTTTATCTCTCTTGTGGAACCACAGAAAGTTTTCGAGGCTCTTGAAGATGATGATTGGCTTGATGCTATGAACGAAGAACTTCACAACTTCAAGAGGAACAATGTTTGGACATTGGTTGAGCGGCCCAAAGATTGTCAAAACGTCATTGGAACCAAGTGGGTTTTCAAGAACAAGTGTGATGCGAATGGAATTATCGTGCGCAACAAGGCAAGGTTAGTTGCCCAAGGATACTCACAAGTTGAGGGCATCGACTACGGTGAGACTTATGCCCCCGTTGCTCACCTTGAATCCATTCGTATGCTTCTTGCTTTTGCTACTCATCATAACTTCAAGTTGCATCAAATGGATGTTAAGAGTGCTTTTCTTAATGGTCCTTTGAAAGAGTTGGTATACATCAAGCAACCTTCGGGATTTGAGGATCCACTTTTCCTGAACCATGTCTACAAGCTCAATAAGGCACTCTATGGTCTCAAACAAGCCCCACGTGCATGGTATGATTGCCTTAGGGAGCTCTTGTTAGACCATGGCTTCGAAGTGGGCCTCATTGATCCCACTCTTTTTACTAAGAAAGTTGGAGGCCACTTGTTCGTATGCCAAATCTATGTTGATGATATTATCTTTGGGTCTATTAACAAAACTTTTAATGAGGATTTTTCCAAGCTCATGACCGATCGCCTAGAGATGTCCATGATAGGGGAGTTGAAGTTTTTCCTTGGGTTTGAAGTCAAGCAATTGAGGAAAGGGACTTTCATCAACCAAGCCAAATACATCCAGACATGCTCAAGAAGTTCAAGTTTGATCAAGTCAAAGGTGCCAAGACTCCCATGCCAATTAAGGTTAACCTTGATCCCGATCCCAAGGGTAAGGAGGTGGATCAAAAACTCTATCGCTCTATGATTGGTTCTTTTCTCTATCTTTGTGCATCCCGACCGGATATTATGTTGAGTGTGGGTATGTGTGCAAGATTTCAAGCCGCACCAAAATAAAGCCACATGGTGGCGGTCAAGAGAATCTTTCGATATTTAGTTCATACCCCAAACTTTGGGTTGTGGTACCCCAAGGGAGCCAGCTTTGATCTTATTGCTTACACGGACTCGGATTGGGCTGGTGACAAAGTGGGAAGAAAGTCAACCTCCGGATCTTGTCAGTTTCTTGGAAGATCGTTGGTTTGTTGGTCCTCGAAGAAGCAAAACTGTATGTCTATGTCCACTACCGAAGCTGAGTACATCTCCGCCGCAAGTTGTTATGCTCAATTGCTATGGATGAAGCAAACTTTGAAGGATCTTGGACTATCATTTGACAAGGTGCCTCTTCTTTGTGACAATGAGAGTGCCATTGCTATTGCTCACATCCCCGTGCAACACAACCGGACTAAGCACATTGAGATTCGTCATCATTTCATTCGAGACCATGTTGCTAGAGGAGATATTTCTTTGGAGTATGTTACCACCAAGGCAGATCTTGCGGATCTTTTCACGAAGCCTCTTGATGAAGCAAGGTTCCGAGAGTTAAGGCATGAGCTAAATATCATTGATTCGAGCAATGTTGCTTGAGTATCTTGCACACCTACCCGTGTTTCAGTGTGTATCTTGTTTGGATGTAGGCATGGATTTAGGGTGAGTGTAGTTCCTTTTATGAACAAACACTACCCCTATTATGCGCACATTAAAGTTTTCATACTCTATAGTATCTAAAGGATACCATTTGAGCTTCATGATGAGTGTTGGTAATGAACCCAAGATATATCTTCACGGTGTCAAGCCATTTACTCTTATATAAGGTGGCCTCAGCCACCGACCCGTTCTTATTTGAGTGTTTGATATGTTTTTCTTGGTTTTTGTTGGCTTTGGTTCTTCACAGTTTGAGCTCTCTATCCTAAGCCTTTCCTTTCCTCAAGCCCTCTCTATTCCCTACACAAGTTCTTCCTTGTTTTCTTCCTAACCTGAGAAAGTCTTTCTGGCGTCATCGGAACTTCTGGTCAGCTGCCGGAACTTCCGGTCAGCTCGTTGTTCTGCTGACCTAGAATTTTTTAGCCTGACCCAGAACTTCCGGTTCACCAGAACTTCCAGTGGTGTTCTCTGTACTATATAAAGTGGGCCATGGGGGGAAACGGGATCTTTTTTCTTTTTCCCCCATGACCCCTCTTCTATTTGGAGCAGCCGCCGGCAAGAACTCCTCCACGAAGGTGCTCCGGCCCCTTCGCCTCCGGCCATCCCTCCGCAGATCTGCTCCGTGGTAACCTTCCCTACCTCGATCTTCCGCCATGGACTCCGGTATTTGCCCTCAACTCCCTCCATTAATGGAGATCTAGCTCTCTCACCATTGCTTGAGTTAGGGCTCACCGTGTCTAGGCTAGTTCTTTGGCTAGAACTTGTTGGGAGATCTTGGTAGGCCTAGGGAATCATGCTAGAGTAGATTGGTCCAATACATTCTTGGAAATTTTTGTACTTGTGGCTTGTAGATCTAAATCTTGTGAACTGCCTGCTTTGAACCGCCGTTCGTGGTCTCACCGGAACTTCCGGTGAGCCACGACCTGCACTTCCGGTGGACCATTTTCACCGGAAGTTCCGGCGCTTCAGCGGAAGTTCCGGCGACAATGCAATTTCTTCCTGACTGTATTTTTCCAATCTATTTTTTTGTTTCTGCTTCTGAACTTGTGCACTTACCCCACCTTCCCTCCCTATTATTTTGCTTTCTTCTCAGGGAAAGGTGGTTCCCGCAAAGGCAAGCATCTCTGTCGACCTTCCTCTGATATTCCTCCTGAGATTGATGAAAAAGATGTTGAGGTAGTGCGTCCAACCACTCAGACTAGCCGTCAGAAGGCTGCTGCTGCTCGTCGTGTTGCTGCTGCTGAAGGGAAGAGGCCTGTTCTTGCCTCTCAGAAGACCACTGCTGCTGGTCCTGACAAATCCAAGGCCAAAATCTCCAAATGGACTCAGAAGGCCTACTCTGAATTCAGGCGTAAGGATCCCTACCTCATTCCTCGTGACCGTCTCTTCTTGGATCCTCTCTTCCACAACTGCCGTCAGGAACAAATCTTTGCTGAGATCTATGCAACGAAGACTAAGTTTGTGGTTGCTCCTCAGAAGTTCATTAATGTGTCTCACATGGAAGAGAAACATGCATATTTTGGCGAGGCTCTAGATATTTGTAGGAGGTTTGGGCTGATTCCCCTCATGGACACCGTCAGAACTTTGATGAGGCTGCTATCGCTCAGTTCTATACTACCCTTCATTTGAACATGAGCTCCTCTACTGAAGGTGTGATGAAGTGGATGACTAAGGGCGTGCTTCTTTCCGCCAATTGGTCCAAGTTTGCTGAGCTCCTTGGCTATCCCATTCAGCCTGGCAAAGGGGCAAATGGTTGGCGTGTTCATACCGCCCAAGCTGCTGATCCTGAGGTCCTGGAGCCTCTCTACATTGAAGGATGGGGAACTGTTGGTTTTGTGAATCATCTGCTGCCAGTTTATGACATCATGCACATGGTGTACTTGAACACCATTTCTCCCAAGGCTGGCAACTTTGATCATTTTCATGCCTATCAGGTTGATCTCATGCATCAGACTTATCTCCGCCGTGACACTAACATGCCAATGGATGTTATGCACTTTATATACACAGAGATGTGGCAGGCTATTGTTGACAAGCGCTCTTGCCCCTATGCTCCCTATGTTCAGACTCTCATCAATCACAAGTGGCTTGAAGTAACTGGTACTCGTTACTCTGAAGACAACATCACCATTCATGAGGAGAAGAAGCTGCGAGTGAGTAAACACCAAAAGCCTTGTTCTCAAGAAGAAAGGGAAGAAGCACTCCAGAAGGCTCGAGATGAAGCTGGTGGTCCCTCCTATGCTCCTGGTGGCTCTAGTGCTGGTGGTCCTTCTCTCCAGAGGCAGCCCTCTTGGGCAAAGAAGCTGCTTGGGAAGGTGAAGAAGACTTTTTGCTTTCTCCAGGACCGCGAGTATCAGGCGTATGTCGACCAACGTCATAGTGTTCATCGCCAGAAGGCCATCATGACTGCTCTCAATGTTCCTTGCTCTCCAGTCACTAGCTCTGTCACTGCTCCTAGGGATGATTGGATTCGCGACAACTGCCGTTGGTCTGAGGATGAATCTGAGGAGGAGGTCACTGGTCCGCCGCCTGCATGGGATTCTTGGGTCCGTGAGCCCGCTCCTCCTCCCTTTCATGGTTGGGGCGATTAGAGTGATCTTCTCTTCCTTTTTGGTGTCTCAATGCCAAAGGGGGAGAAAGATGTCTATTAGGTTGTCTACGGGGATTTGCATGGGTTGAGTCGTGAGCATGTTCTTGCCTTTGATCTTTTCTAGCTCGCGAACTCTCTAGTTTATTTGTATTTGTGTGCTTGTGAACCTCTATGTTTGTGAACTTATGTGTTCTTGTGGACCATGTTATGTTTGAGACTATGTGGTATCTTATACATGCCGAGTATGTGGTATTCTTGTTGTCATCTTATGGGCATTTGCTTATGGTGGTGGAGCCTCATAGATCTTATTATTATTACTCTTTTTGTCTCCACCACATTTGGTTGGTGCCCTGGTATGATCTCTATCCTTTCTTGTTCCTTGGACTTGTGCTATCTTTGCAATTGGAAGGGGGAGCCTCCTTGTATGTGTGCTAGTCTTGTTCTTAGAGCTTTTTCTCTACCTTGCACACATATAGGGGGAGCTCGTCCCATCCATTGCAAAGATTGCTTCTATATCATGCAAATCTTTGGGATTGTCATCTAACACCAAAAAGGGGGAGATTGAAAGGACTATATCTTCCCATACCATTTTTGGTGATAATGACAATCCCATTTGTGTTCTAACGGTGTGCTTGAGTTTCAGGAAAAATGCTGTTGATGTTTCCTTAATTTGTGTGGATGCTCTCTTTGGGATCTCATGAAGACGGCGGCCTGTAGTTTTCTTCTAGTTTCTCTCCTTTTATTGTTTTAGGTCGCCGTACTATTAAGAGGTGGTCCATCTCGAAAGACTGTGGGAAATCACTTGTTCTTGCACAAACCCCATATGCACTGCCACAGCCATCCTACTTTCCCGTGAGAGAGCGAGTTTCTGTTCTGTTGAAGCCTTCTTTGTGTGATCGGAACTTCTGGCCTGGCGCCGGAAGTTCCGCTCAGGTCTTTTCTGCGGGACGATCTGACCTTTGTTCCGATCCTAGTTCTGCTGGAACTTCCGGTGAGCTCCCAGAACTCTCTGTTTTGGTATGCTCTATTTGCCGGAAGTTCCACCGGAAGTTGCATCGGAAGTTTTCCTGCCAGAAAGTTCCTGAGCAGAACTTCCGCCCAGCCACCGGAACTTCCGGTCAGACTTGGTTCGCGACCCAGAAGTTCCGCCCCTAGTTCCGCTGAAGGGTCAGTACCCTTCTGTATGAAGTGGTCTATTTGCCGAAACTTGGGCCGGAACTTGCATCGGAAGTTCTGCCGGAACTTCTGGTCAGTTTGACCGGAACTTCCGGTCGAACTTTTGGAGCGGGCGTCAACGGGATGATGACCGTTGGATCCATCCTGGGCGGAACTTCTGGCCCCTCACCGAAAGTTCCGGTGAATTCGCGTGGGCTGTAACGGTTCAGTGCGGAGGGGGCCTATTTAAGGCGCCCTCCTTCTTCCTCCCACCTACTTTGAATTTTTCTCTCTCCTCCATTAATGCTTGAGATTCACCTCACTAGATCTCTCTCTCTAGCCACTCAAATGACTTGATATTTTGAGAGGTGAGGGAGGTGACCTAGATCTACACTTCCACCAAAGAATATTTGATTTCCCCCACCCATCCTTTGTGGATCTTGTTGCTCTTGGGTTTCTCGAAACCCTAGACGGTGTAGGGCATCCTCGGAGCTAAGGCTTGTGTTGTAAAGCTTCGAGGTGTCGTTGAGGGTCTCCAATTGAGTTGTGGAGCTTCCCCCTCAACCTTGGTGTAAAGATTTCGGTTGGCGCCTTCAAGATCACCGGTTAGTGGATTGTGAGGCCTCCTTTGTGGGGGAGCTCACCGGAGAAGAAGGTGAGGCCTTTGTGGCGCTCGGGTGACCTTGTGTGGCCCCGACACCTCTCCAACGTAGACGTAGCTCCTTGAGAGTGAACTATGGGAATTATATCTCCGTGTCCCTGCTCCGGTTACTTCGTTCCCTTCCTTTACTTCTTGCTCTTTACCGTTCTTGTGGTTGTTGTAAGTTATCTTGCAATTAGGGTGTTCACCTAGTTGCACATCTAGATAACTTTTCTTCTCGTTAAGCCTAAAAGTGAGAAACAAATTAAAATTGGGTAGACGCCTATTCACCCCCCTCTAGTCGTATCAAGTCGGTACTTTCAGTTAGTTTTTTTATACAGTTAAGAGAGAATGTTCCTCTTTGAGCAGTATGATGCAACTCTTGACTCAATATGATGCAACGCTCTTTCCCAAAAGCTAACTCGAGCCCAACCAAGCAAATAAATCATAGAAACACAAATAAATCATGCAGATGGGCGAGGCAGATCCCCAAATAAAATCTCTGTTGACCGCAAAACAAAGCCAGTGAATGATGTTCACTGCGGTTGTTTCAGAACGTATCTGAAAAAGGACATGACAGGTGGGTACTGAACTCGGGTAGAGGATCTGATTTTTCTTCCTTAGAAAGTAAGGATCTGATATTTCTAGGAGGGATTCCTTTTCAGGTAAGTGTAAAAAAGATACAATCTTTTTACACATGCAAAAAAAACGTTCTTGTTTCTCCTAACTTTATGTGCAAACATATGATGCAACTCTTAACGCAGCTATTTCGAGTATCTACCACTCTTTCTCAAGAGCTAACAACTAACCAAATAAAACTAACGTGGCTGACAAAGTAATCTGCTAAATATGGATTCAATCGTGAGTGTGGATAGATGGAGGCCGAGCTACACATTGTCCTTTATTTTCAAAAATTCAAATATTATGTTTACAAGATATGTAACAAGTTAAAAAAAAATTGGACAGTTGATGGTGCATCTGACAAGCGTGTACAATCTCAATGTGGATTTCTTTATAGTCTAGGCTATACAAAAACAATAAAATATATAATCATTATAATATTGAAATATGCACAATTCGCTATACTGATATCCAAACTTTTACCATTTTCGTGTAGCCTACGATATCAAGATATTTTGTATTAATATTTTGTGACGGGATATGCCGAGTGGGGTATACCCAGCAGACCGTTCTCTACTGGATCATACTCCCAGCGAGTGGGCCTGCAGAACGGCGACTGGACCGCGACCCAAGAGGAAGCCAAGTGACTGGATGCTGAAGGCCCAGAAACGTAGCTAGGCCCAGTCGGATTAGGTCAAAACCCTCCGAGTCCTTATCTAACTCGGTTGTAGATCTGTAAACCCTAGCGAGGTGACTCTATATAAACCTCCCTAGGGCACGCATAGCACTTACGTTCCATCATACACTCTATCGAATCGCCGCCTAGTCGCCGAGCTCGTCCTTTGTAATCTCTCATCAATACAATCTAGCAGGAGTTGGTATTTACCCTCCGGGGCGCCGAACCTGGGTAAACCCCTGTGTCTTTGCCCCCATCTCGCACTAAAGAGATACGGGTAGGCTACACTAGCACAAATCAAAAAATTTCTACCGCGTATACCAGGATTACTGTTGTCATAGATCACGGGATTACCATTAGACGCGCAATTGCGGAATCGATGAAGCGCGTCGAGGCAGTGCAGACGTTCCACGTCTCCTCCTTGTCCTCGTCCCACGAGCAGCTCCCCTTACGCGGCTCGTCCAAGCTCTACAGATGCAGCGCCTCCGAGGTATCCACACGTACAGGGTGGAAGCGTCAGACGCCGGACTGCTAGGTCCGCACGTGCAACACATGCGTGACAAGTGGCGGCTGGGAATGATCTGAGGTCTAACCCTGGTCAGCTCGCCCCACCCTCTCTTATATAGGCGTCCCTAGTGGGCTTCTACATTAGTAGCCCATTAGTAGCCTAAGCCTGGTCTAATTCGGATCCAATCCTCATTAGGCTTCCAGCCCCTTAAGTGTGTGACCCTATAGGTTCATATGCGTATAGACATGACACGAATACACTTATTCTGTCAATAGTTGGTAGCGGCCTCTACCAAGACGTGCCAACTCCTAAACGCATACAAAGATCATATCGGACGAACCATCACAAGGTTTAGTACATGTCTTTCCCTTTGCCTCACGATATTTGGTCTAGCTCCAAGTTGACCTCCCTATCTCGATACTGCGGTTCGAAATCCCTTTACTAGGTTAACTCTTAACCTTATGTAGCACGGCCATGCATTTCTGGATCCGATCACTCGAGGGGCCCAGAGATATCTCTCTCAAGTAGAGAGGGGCAAATCCCATCTTGATTGACCATGCCTTGCAGCATGCTTTAGGACAAACCCGAAAACTACCTTTATAACTATCCAGTTACGGTGCAGCGTTTGATAGCCCCAAAGTAGGTCGATCCACATCTCAAGTACATGCGACAATCTCGGGTCTAAGGAAAAAACGTACACGATGTGTAGAGAGAGTGCTGGAACTAATTGCTAGTCTCAAGTTGGGTCAGTCCAACCCCATGTTCATAACATGTGTTTCCACATCATTGGTTTGACATCTCCATGTCTATGACTTGCGAAACATAGTCATCAACCAATCGATGTGCTAGTCTAATATTCACGTGTGTCCTCACATGAACTCCGACTAGGGACAACTCTTAAATAACCATACTAAAGAGTTTCACAAACAATTCACATAATTGCCAATTAATACAAGTTGCCTGATATGGATATTCAAGTAACATTACAATAACTCATGGATACATATGAAATATAATCATCTCTATGATTGCCTCTAGGGCATATTTCCTTCAATCTAAAATGTATCTAATACCAATTGCTCTTGTGTGTGCTTCATGCGCGGGCTGCGGGAGAGGCTTAGTTAAGGGATCAGCAACATTTGAGTCCGTATGTATTTTGCATATCATGACACTACCATCCTCAACGAACTCTCGAATCTGATGGTAACGCATGCGAATATGTTTGTTCTTCTAGTGTTGTCTAGGTTCCTTGGCCTGTGCAATACCACCATTGTTGTCACAATAAATGTCCAAGGGATTGGACGCGCCCTGAAGCACACCGAGAGCGATCAGGAAATTTCTAATCCAAACAGCTTCCTTTACTGCCTCCGAGGCAGCAATATATTCAGCTTCTGTTGAAGAGGAGGTCACCGTATCTTGCTTGGAACTTTTCCAGCTCACAGCACCACCATTCAAGACAAACACATAACCTGATTGCGATTTCGAATCATCTGAGTCGTTAAGGTAACTCGCATCTGTGTAACCCTTTACACTGAGTTCATCCTCACCTCCATAAACTAGGAACACATCCTTAGTCCTTTTCAAGTACTTAAGGACGTTCTTTACCGCTGTCCAGTGACCTTCACCTGGATCAGCCTGGTATCTTCTCGTAACACTTAGAGCATAGGAAACATCTGGGCGAGTACATATCATTGCATACATGATGGATCCAATAGCGGAGCATATGGAACCCTACTCATGCGCTCACGCTCATCAGTAGTCGAAGGACACTGAGTCTTGCTAAGTTTAATGCCGTGAGACATGGGCAAGAACCCCTTCTTAGCCTCTTCCATGTTGAACTGTTTCAACACTTTATCAATGTATGTACTCTGGCTTAATACAATTAGCCTCCTTGATCTATCTCTATAGATCTTGATGCCTAGAATATATGCCGCTTCTCCCAAGTCCTTCATCGAAAAACTATTTTTCAATGAGATCTTAACAGACTCGAGCATAGGAATGTCATTTCCAATCAGCAATATGTCATCTACATATAAGATTAGAAATACCAGCGCTCTCCCACTTTCCTTCTTGTAAACACAAGGTTCTTGTTCGTTTTTGATGAAGCCAAACTCCTTTACAACTTCATCAAATCGAATGTTCCAACTCTGAGATGCTTGCTTTAGCCCATAAATGGACTTCAGAAGTTTGCATACCTTTCCAGCATTGTTTGGATCGACAAAACCTTCGGGCTGCATCATATACACGTCCTCAGTTAGGATTCCATTTAGGAAAGCCGTATTGACATCCATCTGCCATATTTCATAGTCGAAATGTGCAGCAATGGCTAGAATAATCTGTATAGATTTAAGCATCGCTACGGGCAAGAAAGTCTCGTCGTAGTCAACTCCTTGAACTTGTCGAAAACCTTTTGTAACAAGTCGAGCTTTATGGATGTGAACATTTCCATTCATATCAATCTTCTTCTTATAGATCCATTTGCACTCGATGGCTTTAAAACCATCAGGCAGGTCAACCAAGTTCCAAACTTGATTGTCCCCCATGGACTCTATCTCGGATCTCATGTCGATCAGCCATTTCTCAAAGTCTGGGTCCACCATTGCTTCTGCATATGTCGCAGGCTCATCATTGTCTAATAATAATAATTCCCGTGCTTCGCGGAGCCTCGCCGACCTTCGTGGTTGTGGTGCTTCTGTTGCCACGGGTTCCTCAACTTGTTCTGCTACAATAGCATCACTGGTAGAAGCATCCCCAACTGGCTCATCTTGAACTTCTTCAAGTCGCACCGACCTTCCACTTGTTCCCTTTGTGAGAAACTCTTTCTCTAGGAAAATACCACTACGAGCGACAAACACTTTGCCCTCCTCTCGGTTGTAGAAGTAATAACCTAAGGTTTCCCTCGGATATCCCATGAAAATGCACTTATCCGATTTGGGTGTTAGCTTGTCCGACTGAAGTCGCTTGACAAATGCATCACAACCCCAAATCTTTAGAAAAGACAAACTGGGATTCTTTCCAGTCCACATCTCATATGGTGTCTTAACTACGGATTTAGATGGTACCCTATTAAGTGTGAAAGCTGCCGTTTCTAGAGCGTAACCCCAAAATGATAATGGTAAATCCGACTGGCTCATCATAGATCGAACCATGTCCAACAAAGTTCGATTACGCCGTTCGGAGACCCCGTCTCTTTGAGGCGTTCCGGGCGGCGTAATTTGTGGAACAATTTCGCAACTCTTAAGATGATTGCTAAATTCGTGACTCAAATATTCACCTCCACGATCAGATTGCAAGGCCTTTATTTTCTTGCCACGTTGATTCTCTACTTCACTCTGAAACTCCTTGAACTTTTCAAAAGTTTCAGACTTATGCCTCATCAAGTAGACATAACCATATCTACTGAAATCATCAGTGAAAGTAATGAAGTAGTGATATCCTCCTCTGGCTGTCGTGCTCATTGGCCCACATACATCAGTATGTATGAGTTCCAACAAATCTGTCGCTCTCTCGGGTAAACCCGAAAAAGGTGACTTGGTCATCTTTCCAAGTAAACAAGCCTGACATGTCTCGTATGATTCAAAATCAAACGAAGTTAGAAGACCATCACCATGGAGCTTCTTCATGCGCTTTTCACTTATATGCCCCAAACGACAATGCCATAAATAGGTAGGACTCAAATCATTAGGCTGAAGCCTTTTAGCACTAACATTGTAAACAGATGCATCATCAAGATTTAAAATAAATAACCCATTCACAATGGGAGCATTAGCCATAAACATATCATTCTTAGAGATTACACAATCATTGTTTGCACTCGCGAATGAATAATCATCCCTCATCAAACATGAAGGTGATAAAATGTTTTGACCCATACTAGGAATGTAATAACAATTATTCAACTCCATAATAAATCCTGACGGAAGGTGAAGTTGCATGACGCCGACGAACGATGCAGCAACCCTTGCTTTATTTCCGACGCAAAAATCCACTTCGCCTTTCTGCACTTCTCTAGTCCTTATTAGCCCCTGCATCGAATTGCAAATATGAGCAACCGATCCGGTATCAAATACCCAAGAGTTAACATAGGAATCAACGAGAAGAATGTCCACAACATTTACAACAAGCGTACCTGAGTGGGAAGTACTCTTACTTCCACTCTTCTTCAAAGAAGCCTAGTACTTGCTGCAGTTTCTCTTCCAGTGGCCATGTTCATGACAAAAGAAGCACTCTGTGTCTTCTACAGGTCCAGCCTTTTGCTTGGGTGCAGGCTTAGGGATCGTATCCTTAGCCTTGCCCTTCTTCTTCCAAGAAGTACCTTTTTTCTTGAAGCTAGGCTTGTTCTGCATAGCCATCACATGGCTATGCCCTGCACACTTCTTCATGTTACTTTCTGCTGTTTTAAGCATCCCACATAATTCATTAAGGCCCTTCTCCACCCCATGCATATGGTAGTTCGAAATGAACTGCCCATAGCTGGATGGAAGAGACGCCAAAATGAAGTCAGTGGCCAACTCTTGGCCTAGTGGAAAACCAAGCTTTTCCAAAGTCTGACTGTAACCAACCATTTTGATCACATGGGGGCCTACAGTTGCTCCCTCTGCTAGCTTGCATTCGACAAAGGACTTGGCAACATTGTACCTCTCAGTCCTTGCCTGATCTTGGAACATGTCCTTAAGCGCTACGATCATATCGTACGCTTCCTGATCCTCAAACTTCTTTTGGAGTTCAGGTTCCATGCATGCAAGCATAAGACAACTAACCTCAAGAGAATCATCACATGCTCTCTTGTAGGCGTTCTTTAGGGCAGCAGATGCATTATCAGCAGGTTCATCGGGAATTGGGGTATCCAGAACCGTTTCCTTTTTATCAGACCTGAGAACAATTCTCAGGTTACGGACCCAGTCCGAATAGTTTGTTCCATTAAGTTTATCTTTGTCAAGAATCGAACGCAAAGAGAAAGGTGATGTAGTGTTCGGTGCCATTGATCTACAACAGAAAACATGCAAAATACTAAGCCATGTAACCATGAAAGAGTAAAACATATTAAACAATTTAATAGCATATACTCCCACTTAAATCAATATCCCTCTATTGATACTAAGTGATTCAAGATCCACAATTAACAAGTCGACTAGTGAGCTTTAGCATCACTGCTAGAAGACAAGGTAAATCGGTAAGCAACACTTGCTAATCATATCACATATGACTCTTCTTGTTGGGTGACATCTCTATGTCAAAACTAGGCGCCCAACCTTTATGTCCCAAGGTCCTTAACTGTTAAGATGACCTTGTCAAGCTCACCAACCCTTATGCGTGTAGGTATCCGATACAAACCCATCCAGCCAAGGAAAACCGCGGCACCCTAATTTCATAGGCCCACCAACGATTGTACAGGGCATAGGATGGTGCAAGGTTTGGTTGGGAGGGCATGGTTTACTTCAACTTTGTGAGGGATCATTCTACTTCTATCATCTAAGCATGCATAGTAGTAAAACGCATAAGAATAACATTCACATAGATGTGACACACTATGGCCCATTTTCTCATGGTGATCTCCATCGCCATAGAACCTGTCCACCATGATGATCTCCATCTTCATGTTCCATGCGAGCCATCCTCCAAATGATGAGTCCTCCAAGAACTAATACAAGCTATTACTCCTAACAGCTAGTAATCAAAATTACATAGTATTGGGATCATCACAAGTTGGCACGCAGACCATTACAATAAATGACAACACATATGGCTCCAACCGTGTTGCCCTACTCACGACACGCAGGTCATGCAAAATTTCATACATGCATGGGCCATATTGATCACATACATCCTGCAAAAACAAGTTATGCATAGAATCGCATTCTACCGGATCATGTGACATCGCATCACCTAGTTACCTTAACGAGATACAAGAGGGGCTATGATAAAGGGGGGTCTAGGGGGTCTCCCTGCGGGGTTCGAAGGGGCAACGCCCCTCGCGGTATCTCTGGGCATCCGGAAAACCGTGAAAAAATGAGAGATCGAATCTTCACAATTTTCTTTAAGGATTTTGATCGGCAAATCAAATTTACCATAAACCGACTCCTGTCCCGATTCAATCAAACTCCTTTGATTATGGTACATCGATTTTAGATCTAGGTTCTGATTCGATCAATCAAATTGATCTTCACGTGATTCAACATGATTTATGTGTCACTGTCTACCCCGATGGCGGAAGCCGACCTGTAGGGGTAAGTCGTTCGACAACCTCAGAATCATGATCACGGAAATCAAGATCATAGATCAATCCTGAACCACCGCCATATAAACGATCACATCATTCATATCAATATGCATATCACCATATGCAAACATCCCGAACCTATAACTGAACAGCATCAGCTCCGATACCACTGAAGGGATACGGGTAGGCTACACTAGCGCAAATCAAAAAAATTCTACCGCGTATACCAGGATTACTGTTGTCATAGATCACGGGATTACCACTAGACGCGCAGTTGCGGAATCGATGAAGCGCGTCGAGGCAGTGCAGACATTCCACGTCTCCTCCTTGTCCTCGTCCCACGAGCAGCTCCCCTTGCACGGCTCGTCCAAGCGCTACAGATGCAGCGCCTCCGAGGTATCCGCACGTACAGGGTGGAAGCGTCAGACGCCGGACTACTAGGTCCGCGCGTGCAACACAGGCGTGAGGAGTGGCGGCTGGGAATGATCTGAGGTCTAACCATGGTCAGCTCGCCCCACCCTCTCTTATATAGGCGTCCCTAGTGGACTTCTACATTAGTATCCCATTAGTAGCCTAAGCCTGGTCTAATTCGGATCCAATCCTCATTTGGCTTCCTGATGGGGATATGCCTACCGGGGTATACCCAGCAGGACGTTTCCGACTAGCCCAAGACTTGGCGAGTGGGCCTGCAAGACGGCGACTGGATTGAAGCCCAGCGAGGAACCAAGCGACTGGAAGCTGAAGGCCCAGGCGAGTAGATAGGCCCAGTCTGATTAGGTTAAACGAGTATCGAAGCTTTAACTGAATCGGTTGAGATATGTAAACCCTAGGGGAGGTGAGCCTATATAAACCTCCCTGCGGGACGTGTAGAGATACGTTCCATCATACCCCCACGCGACTCACCGCTTAGCCGCCGAGCTCGCCCATTGTACCACCTTCGTAATACAATCTAGCAGGAATAGGTCTTTACCCTCCGGGGGGCCGAACCTGGGTAAAACCCCGTGTCTCCGCCCTCATCTCGCTCCGCAGATGGCTGGCCGCCCTTGCCCCTCGTTCTACTACTCGCTGCCGATTGCAGCATCTGCCGTGACCATTCCCACGACACTTCCAGCCCCTTAAGTGTGTGACCCTATAGGTTCATATGCGTATAGACATGACACGAATACACTTATTCTGTCAATAGTTGGTAGCGGCCTCTAGCAAGACGTGCCAACTCCTAAACACATACAAAGATCATATCGGACGAACCATCACAAGGTTTAGTACATGTCTTTCCCTTTGCCTCACGATATTTGGTCTAGCTCCAAGCTGACCTCCCTTTCTCGATACTGTGATTCGGAATCCATTTACTAGGTTAACTCTTAACCTTATGTAGCACGGCCATGCATTTCTGGATCCGATCACTCGAGGGGCCCAAAGATATCTCTCTCAAGTAGAGAGGGGCAAATCCCATCTTGATTGACCATGCCTTGCAGCATGCTTCAGGACAAACCCGAAAGCTACCTTTATAACTATCCAGTTACGGTGCAGCGTTTGATAGCCCCAAAGTAGGTCGATCCACATCTCAAGTACATGCGACAATCTCAGGTCTAAGGACAAAACGTACACGATGTGTAGAGAGAGAGCTGCAACTAATTTCCAGTCTCAAGTTGGGTCAGTCCAACCCCATGTTCATAACATGTGTCCACATCATTGGTTTGACATCTCCATGTCTATGACTTGCGAAACATAGTCATCAACCAATCGATGTGCTAGTCTAATATTCACGTGTGTCCTCACATAAACTCCGACTAGGGACAACTCTTAAATAACCATACAAGTAAAGAGTTTCACAAACAATTCACATAATTGCCAATCAATACAAGTTGCCTGATATGGATATTCAAGGAACATTACAATAACTCATGGATACATATGAAATATAATCATCTCTATGATTGCCTCTAGGGCATATTTCCTTCACGCACCATAGATGGCTGGCCGCCCTTGCCCCTCGTTCTACTACTCGCTGCCAATCGCAGCATCTTCCGTGGCCATTCCCACGACAGTGGCGCCCACCGTGGGGCCTGGCCGGTCAGGCCTGTGTTCTGCGGCGAGACCCTATTTTCCCATCAAACGAACGATCACCACCAGTCACATGATCGCCATTGGCGAGATCCTCCAGATCTTGCCCAGCGGCTACGTCCTGGCGTCACGCCCGGTCACCCATAGCGTCATCATGCCGGTCGGCACGATCAGCCTCTTCGTCGGCTTCACCGACGTCATCGTCTCGGAGGACTCGGCGAGTCGCCGCCACGTGATCGGCTCTCTGAGAGCCAGGTACGCACCATCCACCGCCTCATCTCTGAGTACGACTCGGCCACCAGCAACATGGCCGAGACCAACGCGACCGCGGACGACACGGCTCTCAACGACGACACCGACTCGGCGACCCCGGCCTCAGTCGCCGGATCCATTGTCGCCGCGTCGCCAATGGGCTCCATCACCCAAGTCTCCAACGTGGGGGATTTCGAGGATCCATCTATCCTCGGAATCTTCGACTCCGACTCCGGATCGGAGAACTCCGGCGACCTTCATGCCAGATCTGGTCGCTTCATCGCGACCTACATGGCGAGCGGCACGAACGCCCCGCCGGACCCCTTCTCCACGTCGATCCTGCCAACCGCGACGGGGAGGGGGGGGAGGTCGAGGAGGCGCGCCTGCGCCTGGAGGAGGCAGTACGCAAGGAACAAGCCGATCATGAAAAATTTCGCCTCGAGCATTCCACGGTGCAGGAACTTTCGCTCTACCACCAGCGCCGCATCAGGACGCGCCTGAACCCCACAGTTCTGGGCCGTGCCTTGAACTTTGACGATGACAACGACCTGGCTCGCGTGGCCGATCGCGCAATCTGCAAGAACCCACCATCAGGCTTTAGCACTTGTCCACCACCAGGCGCACCAGCAAGTGGAGCTCCCCCACCGCCACCAGGCCGCGCGCCCCCTCCCAACCAGCCGAGAGTCCTTATCTCTCTGCAAGAGCGGGACGTGAACGGCCTCCCGATATACTCCACCCCGATGGACAATGTCATCGCGGGACGAGCATCAGCCGCCAACCTCAACGTCATAGGGGAGGGTGCGCTGCAAATTGAGTACACCAAGGCCCTACTTGCCAAGGACGTCGAGCAGCAAGTCGCAGGAGCCGACTCGCGGGTGCGCATGTACTCCCGCTCCTCCAGAAGCAGGGCGGCCTCAAGCGGCCACCCATCGATGGTGAATACCCTGAACTTATCATCCCCGAGCCCCAGCAGCCCCAGCCAAGGGCCACGCACGCGGCTGCTCTCCACAAAACAATATGGTCGCCGCCAACAGGTAGTCAGTCGACCCACGAACCCACATCATCAACAACCAGAGCTGGCGCACACGCCAGCCCAACGACCTGAGGCATACCCTCACCAACCGCCACGATGGTGAGCCAAGGGGCTCGCTCAAGCGAGTCGGCCCCCAGTGCTTCGGACTGATGATCCGAGGCAAGAAATATCCGGCAAACTTCAAAGCGCCGAAAGAGATCGAAAAATACGATCCCTCGTACGATCCGGCTAGACACATACCTCATGGAGATGGGAATCGCCGGCCACACCGACCTCCTCGCCGCTCGCCACCTCCCCCTGATGATGGAGGGAGCGACTCGGCAATGGATCAACACCCTCCCCGCGGACAATATCGATTCCTGGGAGGACATGCGCGTCGCCTTCGTCATGCACTTTGAGGGATCCTACACCCGTGCCACCACCATCGAGGACCTAGAGCGATGCGTCCAGGGACCCCGCGAGTCGACCCGCAAATGGGTCCAACGGTGGCAAGACCTGTGGTTCAACGCTGCTGGCATTCACACAGAGACGGCGATCCACGGCTTCAAGACCTCATACCGCTATGAACCCCTGGTCGCCAAGCTCAAGCGGGTGTACAAGACACGCGACAACATCCCAGACCTCCTAGAGATCGCCAAGCGGTACGCGGAGGCGGACCCGAACCAAGAAACCGACGACAAGTCGGGTGGAAATCGCCGCCAAGCGGCCACGACAACGGCAGTCAGCGCGAGCTGCGCTACAGCAACACTCGCCTCACCGGCAAGTGCCATGATGACGGGCGAGTCGACTTCGTCGCCAATGTCGGCTACGCGCCACATGACCCCAAGAGCTTCCGCCGCGACGGAGGCCAACACCACGACGACGGAAATTACCGAGCGAGGCCGAAATTCGACCCCACTGCCCTCCTCAACCAACCCTGTGTGTTCCATAGCAGGGAGGGGATACCTGCCACGCACACGACCGCCAACTGCCACTCCTTGAAGGATATCGAGAAGGCACAACACACAAGGGAGGACCCCAACAACAACCCGCCAAACGGCGAGGCATTTGACAACGATGTCGGATCGCTCCACAGCTTCATCGGGCTTGGCACTAAGCGCGAGAAGAAGGTCCTCGCCCGCACCGTCGCTGTCAACACGGTGTCCCAGGTCGACGTCCCCCGCTTCTCAACTTGTTCGAGCAACGCATCATGTGGAGCCGCGAGGACCACTCGCCACAGATCGAATATTTGGGGCAAGTCGCCCTGGTGGTCAAGCCCAAAGTGGGCGACTACTGGCTCCTCAAGACATTGATGGACGGCGGGAGCTCCATCAACATACTGTACCTAGACACGTTCAGGCGGCTGAGGCTCCCGTAGTCGATGATTGAGACAACCCTCAACACCTTCCACGACATCATCCCCGGTCGGAAGGCGTACCCGATCGGAAAGGTGACGCTGCCAGTCACCTTCGGCACACCAGCAAACTTCCACACCGAGCGGATCATCTTCGAGTGGTCAACTTCAACAGCCCTACCACTGCGTCTTGGGGCGACAAGCATTCGCCAAGTTCATGGCGGCGCTATACTACGCGTACAACGCGATGAAGCTCCCAGGGCCGTGCGGCATCATCAACGACCACGACGACCCCGACATGGCCATCAAGTGCGAGGAGAAAGTCGTCGAGCTCGCGGACGCCGTCATCACCGCGGAGGCCAACCATGCGGAGTAGCTCGCCAGATACACGAGTTGGATTGACAAAGACGACCCCACCATACTCAAGAAGCCCAACACGGAGAACGGGGGCTCGACCGCGTTCGAGACCACCACGCACACCCGCACCGTCGAGCTGGTCCCAGGCGACTCCAGCCAGACAGTGACGATCGGGATAGGCATGAGCCCCGCATAGGAAAGCGCGCTCATCAAGTTCCTACGTGAGAATCGTGACATCTTCGCATCGAAGCCATCCAACATGCCAGGTGCCCAGAGGGAACTCGCTAAGCACAAACTTAATGCCGACCCCAAAGCGCGACCTGTCAAGCTAATCGCTGCAGGCTTCATCTGACCCATCAAATACTCCAATTGATTGGCAAACCCAGTCCTGGTCGAAAAGAAGAACGGGACCTAGAGAATGTGTATCGACTACACAAACCTCAACAGCGCCTACCCAAAGGAGCAGTTCGTCCTCCCGCGCATCGATCGGATCATCGACTCGACCGCGGGCTCGGAGTCGCTGTGCTTCCTCGATGCATATTCTAGTTACAACCAGATCAAAATGGCAGTCGAGGACGAGGAGAAGACGGCGTTCATCACGCCATTCAGTGCCTTTTGCTACACCACCATGACGTTTGGCCTCAAGAACACCGGAGCGACCTATCAACGGTGCATGCAGGAGTGCCTTGCGAGCCAAATTGGCCGCAACATCTACGTCTATATCGTCGATGGTGGTCAAGTCCAATCACCAGAGCGATCTACTCGCCGACCTAGCCGAAACCCTCACGAATCTGCGGAGGTACAAGATCAAACTCAACCCAGGGAAGTGCACCTTCGGTGTACCCACTGGACAACTACTGGGTTACGTAGTCTCCAAGCGAGGCATCGAGGCGAACCCCACTAAGATCGATACGATCGCCCGGCTCGGCAAACCCGAGTGCCTCCGTGACGTTCAGAAGCTGGCCGGGCGAGTCGCGGCTCTCAGCCACTTCATCCCCCGGCTAGGAGAGAAGGCAATGCCTATCTACCGCCTAATGCGCAGGTAGACGACCCACTTCACGCACTCAAAGAAGTGCTACTCGCGGCCCCGCTACTCGTCGCCCCTGTCGACAAGGATCCAATGCTCGTCTACATCGTGGCATCCGAGCGATTCGTCAGCGCTGTCATGGTCGTCGAACAGCCAGAAGTGGGCAAGGAGTGCACCGTGCAGCGCCCCGTCTACTACATCAGCGAGGTCCTCACCAAGTCCCGACAGCGCTACCCGCAATACCAAAAACTGGTGTACGCGGTCTTCCGAGCCTAGCAACGGCTACCGCACTACTTCCTGGAGCACCCAACCACGGTCGTCTCCTCCGCGCTGTTCTAAGACATCATCCGCAACCGCGAGGCGACTGGGCGAGTCGCCAAGTGGGTCGTCAAGATCGGCGTCCACAATATCAAGTACGATCCGCGCAAGGCAATCAAGTCGCAGGCCCTGGCGTACTTCCTCGCCGACTAGGAGAAGGCACAGTAGCTAGAGAAATTGTTGTACCTCCACTACTGGTCGCTCCACTTAGACGGGTCCAAGAACACAGACGGCACAGGGGCAGGAATCGTACTCACCTCCTGTCACATCCCAAGATTTTCCAAATCTTGTAATGTGAAAAATAATTGAATAAAATAAAACTTTGTGATTTTTAGGGTGAGAAGAAACTTTTTGATTCCAATTGGAAACCTTCAAAACCTATTTTGATCAAACAATTCCTAAAGGGATTTGAAAAGATAAACATTTAATAAAGAACATTTTAAATAAGTGAAATTACTATTTTTGGATCTTTTAATAAAGGTTTTGGTTTCAAAGAGAAGGATAGAATATTAAATAAAGATTATTTTATAAGCCAAATAAAACCTTGACCAAGCTTTTGAAATAAAATGTTTGCTTTGATTAAAAGGGTAAAGGTTTATTTAAATAAAATAATGAGAGTTTATTATTAAACCAATTTTATTAAAGTAAAGGTTTTTCCCATTTTAATTAAAAACATTAAAACTTGTTAAAATTATTTTAAACAGGTTTTCCAAGTATTTTTTATTTTCAAATAAAACCTATTGATTTGTTTTTGTTATTATTTTAGATTTTCAAATGAAGTTTTTGAATAAATCAAAACCCATTTGATGTAATAATTAAGGCCCATTTTATTTAATTATTAATGGACCCTAAAATAAAAATATTGTATTATTTTAGGACATGGAATATTGTTGTTAAACAGAACCAAAACTCAATGCAAAGTTTGGAGGAGTTTTGAATTGATTTGAGTGTTTGATTTGTTGTTTGAAATTCAAAACAGGAAATTCAAACAGAAAAAGGAAAAACAATTAGAAAGAAAAAAATAGAACCAGACCTGACCCAACCCACCTGGCCCAGGAAGCCCAGTCGCAGCCCAGTTTCCTCCCCCTTTCGGCAAAACGTTTTCCACCTAAACCCGCACCCGCAGAGCGACTGACGAGTGGACCCTCTTCCCTATCTCTCTCACTCACTGACGCTAGGACCCCACATCACTGTCCATCGTCTTCAAACTTGCGCCGATTACTCCTCGCTGTTTCTGTCTTGAATTGCAGCGTTTAATTCGCGTCAATGGGGGCATTAATCGCTCCAACGTCTACGCCCTTTTAATCGCCTCTGTCTCCTCCTCCTTTCCCCTCAAACACCGCTGCACGAGAGCCACCAGGCTGCCCTGAATCGAATTTGCACCGCCGCCACTCCGGCGAGCCTCTCCAGCGAATTCCGGCCAGTAGACACCGCACCTTGCCTCATCGACCAAGCTCACACACTCCCCAGCCTCTGGCGCTTCTCCCTGTGCCTTCCGTTCGCCCGCTTCTGCTTCTCTCTCCGGCGAGTTTTCCTGGTAAGTCTAGACCGCCCCGAGCCCTCTCAATCATGCTCACGTGAACCCCAGGACTGTATGCGTCTAACCGTACCCTTGTCTTGCCTCGGAGTGAACCGCAGCGTCGCCCTCGACGATCTCCAGAGCCGCCTGACTCCGCCAGCAGCTCCGGCGAGCGATTGCCGTCGCGTCTGAGCTCCCCTCGACGAACCAACCACGCCTCGAGCTTCACCGCGACCCTACGAGCACGGTGAGACCCTCCACTGCCTTCCTTGCTTCCTATAACTGCCGCTAGCACACCGTCTGACCTCACGCCGCCGCTCACCGCCGCGCAGCGCCGCCAGTTCTTGGCAAGTTGATAGGAGCCGTTCGATCCAGATCGTAGCGACGCGATAGAACCACTTAACGGCGAAGGGGTACGCAATCTGAGCCGCGCGATCTATTTAAATCCAACGCACCGCATCAGTCGATCCACCCGAAACGGTACCGACGAATAGGAAGTCGCCGCGTGGCCCAGCTTTTGATTTAAAACAGAATTAGAATCAGATTTGTTTGCAAATTTGAAAAATCCATAACTTTAGTTATACATGTCCAAATTTTGCAAATTTTATATCAATGGAATCAGTGGAACAAGCCCTAGCCAACCATGCAATTTGTTTAGTAAAAAGCTTCTGGTAAAATGTTTGTTTTTGCAGAAACATTTGTATGCTTGATTAGGTTATAAAAATTATTCCAAAATGATTTTGTGGTTGAAATCTTTGCAAATTGGTTTGTTGTGAATCTACTGATCCTAGGAACCAACTCATGGATTTAAAAATGTATTTGGTAAAGATTAGGATGGAATAATTGAATTAGCCCATTTCTAGTCAAATAAAAATATTGATTTTGTTATGGAAATGATTTTTGAGAAAAATCTTTGAGAAATGTTTTGATTCAAACCTACTGACCCAAAACACCAAGTTTTGTGAATTAACAACTTATTTGGTGAACAACATAAATTTTTTTCTTTGCTAAAAACATTTTTCCACCACATGAAATAATGGTTTGATTTAAAATTGGTTTATAGATAAAACCCTTTTGCAAATGGGTTTGACACTTTAGAAAATGACCATTTTGAACCTTACAATGTTTAGAGCCTAGTAGAAACCACCTTTGCAAATAAAACTATCTTTTGCATGCTTGCATGCATGACATTGTTTCTATTATTTTATGTGTGATGAATTGTTTGAATATTATTTTGGAATGCTAGTTGAATTTGTGTTTGCTTGATTGATTTGTAGTGAAGATTAGAAGAGTGTGATATTAGCAAGATCAAGAAGTGAACCAACATTCTCTACCAAAAAGGCAAGTGACACTATCATCCAAAGTCCTACTATTTTCATTATACTTAGTGGATTTTGAAAACATGCATGAAAAGAATTTCTATACTATATGCTATGCTAAATCCTAATAGGATACCCTTATACATTCCTTAGTGAAAACAATGTAGTTGTAAAATGCTTAGCCATGCTACATATTTTGAGAAGAGATACATGTTGAGATTTTATGAAGTTGAGAAAAGACTTATGTTTTTATATAACAAAACAAGTACTCAATGAGCCACCTGGGTGGACAAGGTTACTCAAGTTTTGGACAAGGTGGAAACAAAAGGAACCATGTTTATATGGCAATCTATTTTGTTGTGCACTAGATGAAAACCACCCAGGGACTTAGAGATTGAACATGTTTCTCCAACAGTGGCTTCCGTGTACAGCCACATGCTATATGGCTCTGGCTTAGTCAACTACATTGGGAAGACCCATGCATTGATCTTCAGGTTAACTGGAAATGAGGGAACTAGGAACCCTACATTGGTGCCTGAAGACAAGCTAGCATTGCGTATGGGAGGACCCTATGGAAAGACTTCGTCACATTCTCAATCTGCCAGTACTCCATCTTGGTGAGTACTTATCCAGCGGCCACTGGTGGCAACAAGATGAGATTGTGTCATGTGGGTAAAGTGTACAACTTCTGCAGAAGATAAAAATTCTAAGTACTTAGCCGTGTCCCCGGTTATGGACAATACTAAGCAACTAAAGCCTGAAGCTATGGGAAATCTCGACATTCCAATTTCTAAAAGGAAAACTTTAAAGTGACAACAAAGGCTTGAAGCACTTGGGGTGTACCAAGGATCTCAAGAGATTTTGACAAAAACTTGAAGCACTTGGGGTGTACCAAGGAGCTCAAGAGATTTTGATAAAAACTTGAAGCACTTGGGGTGTACCAAGGATCTCAAGAGATTTTGACAAAGACTTGAAACACTTGGGGATTTACCAAGGAGTTCAGAAAGATTTGACAAAAGATCAAAACTATTTTGAAAAGATAGGATAAATTATTGCTTTCTGCAAATGAGCCTAAAACCCTACTTAGCCAAATATGCATGTAATGATAGGATCCACTTATATTCAACATAGTAGTGAAACTTGCCAATACAATTCAAGTGTATTGACCCTTGTGGCTATAACTTGTTATGTTGCAGGTTTGTTTGATATTAGTGAAGTTGATTGATTAGGATTACAAGTCTTCAACCAACATGTTTGCCTGTGGCACTTTGAAGATGAAGGACTCCATGCTTATAGATTTTCAGCTGCAATGTATTGTAATAGCCAAATGAGCTATGTAAGATGTAATAAAATCATGTTATTCCTGGTTATTATGTTGTATTATGACCCTTGTTTCTTGATATTACATCTTAACTGTGGATGCTAGCTATTGATCCAGGGACTAGCATTGTAAACACAGGGATCTCTACCTTATTAAAGGTTGGGAACCTTACAGATGGTATCAGAGCATTGTGTTGCCTGTAGGATTTGTAAACCTAGGATTAGACAAAAACCCTTAGAAAAATAGGAGTTGTATTTGTTCCAAAACTTATTTACAAACAATCTTGTAAACTCTTTCCTCAACCATTTTGGTTTTGATTCTACATCTCTTCTATTTCAAACTTGATGGAAAAACCTACCCCATGGCCAAGGACTTCACCATGAGCTAAGGACTTCATCAACTCTAATGACTTCAACATCTTCAACTCTAATGACGTCAACATCTTCAGCATTTTCACCAAGGACCTCAACCTTGGACATCACTAAGGACTACAAGTGAGACAAGAAATGTTAATCAAGACTTGAGGACTAAGGAAACACAACTTAGGAAGAACCCTCACCACCTTTGAAGTTTTGAGACCAAAAGTTTTTCTCAAGGAAACCATGATCTCATGCAAGGAGAGTCAACCAAGAAAGATGGAAAGATCACAAGTGAACCATGTAGATGGACCACCATATTTAGTTTAAGTCAAACCCACCAACTTATGTGGTGTAACAAAAATATTTTTGGTTGCCTAAAATTATGCTTGGAAACTTGTGTTTGAAAGGAGTGTTTGTTTGTGATTGCTTGCACATTGTTTGTGTGAATTGTGATGTGTGTGATTAGAATTAAATTCCTTAGAAATATTTTGCCTATTCTAATCTCCATTCAACCCAAACAGATGACTACTCCAAGAGACTCCAACATCAAGGTTGATGACAACAACAACAACCAAGAGGACAACATGAGAGAACTCATAACAACCCAAAACCAGTTGAACCAAATGACAGCTCAGTTCATAGCCAACACCAGTGGGGAAGATCCAACCCTGCAAAAGTTTTTAGAAAGCCAAGCCCAAAGGTTGCATAAGGTGACAGATCAAATGCTCAACATGGAAAGCAACTTTTCCAAAGGAGTTTATGACAACAAGGATGACAAGGATGTTATTCTAAAAGGAACCAAAGCTTGCAACATTTGTGGAGACAAGGATCACACTTCCAAGGAGCATGGAGATCAATGCCCTAACTGTGAAGAGAAACATCCTGTTGGCCAATGTCCCACCTCTCAAGCTACTTGCTACCTATGTGAAGGAAATAACCATGTCCCTATCCAATGCCCCATCTATTCCATAATTGAACAAAGGAAACAAGGTGGAGTGCAACAAATGATTGCAAACTATCAAGAGGGATCCAAATCTACCAAGAAGAATGAGGACAAAGGAAAAGCTCCACTTATACCTCCATGCAATACAACCCAATTCAAAGGACCAAAGAAGAGACATATGAATTATCCAAGGAGCAATAGAAGGTCTAAGAAACAAGTAGACATTCCTACCTATAAGATAACATATGAACAACATGAACTAGATGCACTCCTAGCTTTGGAGAAACCCAAGAAAAAGAAGGACAAAAGTCATGTGCAATGTCATCATTGTAAAGAAATGGGACACTATTCCAGTGAATGTCCAGAGAAACAGAAGTATAAGGAGATTGGTCAAGTATGGTGCAACAACTGCAAAGAGCTAGGCCATTATGCAGCAACTTGTCCACAAGAGACACATGAAGAACTCAAACTTATCACATGTTTCAATTGCAAAGAACCGGGACATTATGCAAGCAATTGTCCAGTAAAGATGAAGCACAAGATAAACAAGCCTATGAAGGATCTCAGCCTTGTCACATGTTCCAAGTGTGGAAACAAAGGGCACTATGCAGATGTTTACCCAGAGAAGCTTCCCCAAGATCCCAAGAAGGCCAATGTGTAATTTAGTTGGAAAATTTTTAAGGGTGGTAGTGCCCTAGATGCTTTGAGCATACTTGTAACCCTAGCCTTCCCAAATCTCGGGACGAGATTTATTTTAAGGGTGGTAGCCTGTCACATCCCAAGATTTTCCAAATCTTGTAATGTGAAAAATAATTGAATAAAATAAAACTTTGAGATTTTCAGGGTGAGAAGAAACTTTTTGATTCCAATTGGAAACCTTCAAAACCTATTTTGATCAAACAAATCCTAAAGGGATTTGAAAAGATAAACATTTAATAAAGAAAATTTTAAATAAGTGAAATTACTATTTTTGGATCTTTTAATAAAGGTTTTGCTTTCAAAGAGAAGGATAGAATATTAAATAAAGATTATTTTATAAGCCAAATAAAACCTTGACCAAGCTTTTGAAATAAAATGTTTGCTTTGATTAAAAGGGTAAAGGTTTATTTAAATAAAATAATGAGAGTTTATTATTAAACCAATTTTATTAAAGTAAAGGTTTTTCCCATTTTAATTAAAAAGATTAAAACTTGTTAAAACTATTTTAAACAGGTTTTCTAAGTATTTTATATTTTCAAATAAAACCTACTGATTTGTTTTTGTTATTATTTTAGATTTTCAAATGAAGTTTTTGAATAAATCAAAACCCATTTGATGTAATAATTAAGGCCCATTTTATTTAATTATTAATGGACCCTAAAATAAAAATATTGTATTATTTTAGGACATGGAATATTGTTGTTAAACAGAATCAAAACTCAATGCAAAGTTTGGAGGAGTTTTGAATTGATTTGAGTGTTTGATTTGTTGTTTGAAATTCAAAACGGGAAATTCAAACAGAAAAAGGAAAAACAATTAGAAAGAAAAAATAGAACCAGACCTGACCCAACCCACCTGGCCCAGGAAGCCCAGTCGCAGCCCAGTTTCCTCCCCCTTTCGGCGAAACGTTTTCCACCTAAACACGCACCCGCAGAGCGACTGACGAGTGGACCCTCTTCCCTATCTCTCTCACTGACGCCAGGACCCCACATCACTGTGCATCGTCTTCAAACTCGCGCCGATTACTCCTCGCCGTTTCTGTCTTGAATTGCAGCGTTCAATTCGCGTCAATGGGGGCATTAATCGCTCCAACGTCTACGCCCTTTTAATCGCCTCTGTCTCCTCCTCCTTTCCCCTCAAACACCGCTACACGAGAGCCACCAGGCTGCCCTGAATCGAATTTGGACCGCCGCCACTCCGGCGAGCCTCTCCAGCGAATTCCGGCCAGTAGACACCGCCCCTTGCCTCATCGACCAAGCTCACACACTCCCCAGCCTTTGGCGCTTCTCCCTGTGCCTTCCGTTCGCCCGCGCTCGCCCTAGAGCCTCGGCTTCGACAACCTCTGAGCGCCGCCGCGTCTGCTTCTCTCTCCGGCGAGTTTTCCTGGTAAGTCTAGACCGCCCGAGCCCTCTCAATCATGCTCACGTGAACCCCAGGACTGTACGCGTCTAACCGTACCCTTGTCTTGCCTCGGAGTGGACCGCAGCGCCGCCCTCGACGATCTCCAGAGCCGCCTGACTCCGCCAGCAGCTCCGGCGAGCGATTGCCGTCGCGTCTGAGCGCCCCTCGACGAACCAACCACGCCTCGAGCTTCACCGTGACCCTACGAGCATGGTGAGGCCCTCCTCTGCCTTCCTTGCTTCCTGTAACCGCCGCTAGCACACCGTCTGACCTCGCGCCGCCGCTCACCGCCGCCAGTTCTTGGCAAGTTGATAGGAGCCGTTCGATCCAGATCGTAGCGACGCGATAGAACCACTTAACGGCGAAGGGGTACGCAATCTGAGCCGCGCGATCTATTTAAATCCAACGCACTGCATCAGTCGATCCACCTGAAACGGTACCGACGAACAGGAAGTCGCCGCGTGGCCCAGCTTTTGATTTAAAACAGAATTAGAATCAGATTTGTTTGCAAATTTGAAAAATCCATAACTTTAGTTCTACACGTCCAAATTTTGCAAATTTTATATCAATGGAATCAGTGGAACAAGCCCTAGCCAACCATGCAATTTTTTTAGTAAAAAGCTTCTAGTAAAATGTTTGTTTTTGCAGAAACATTTGTATGCTTGATTAGGTTATAAAAATTATTCCAAAATGATTTTGAGGTTGAAATCTTTGCAAATTGGTTTGTTGTGAACCTACTGATCCTAGGAACCAACTCATGTATTTAAAAATGTATTTGGTAAAGATTACGATGGAATAATTGAATTAGCCCATTTCTAGTCAAATAAAAATATTGATTTTTTTATGGAAATGATTTTTGAGCAAAATCTTTGAGAAATGTTTAGATTCAAACCTACTGACCCAAAACACCAAGTTTTGTGAATTAACAACTTATTTGGTGAACAACATAAATTTTTTGCTTTGCTAAAAACATTTTTCCACCACATGAAATAATGGTTTGATTTAAAATTGGTTTATAGATAAAACCCTTTTTCAAATGGGTTTGACACTTTAGAAAATGACCATTTTGAACCTTACAATGTTTAGAGCCTATTAGAAACCACCTTTGCAAATAAAACTATCTTTTTCATGCTTGCATGCATGACTTTGTTTCTATTATTTTATGTGTGATGAATTGTTTGAATATTATTTTGGAATGCTATTTGAATTTGTATTTGCTTGATTGATTTGTAGTGAAGATTAGAAGAGTGTGATATTAGCAAGATCAAGAAGTGAACCAACATTCTCTACCAAAAAGGCAAGTGACACTATCATCCAAAGTCCTACTATTTTCATTGTACTTAGTGGATTTTGAAAACATGCATGACAAGAATTTCTATACTATATGCTATGCTAAATCCTAATAGGATACCCTTATACATTCCTTAGTGAAAACAATGTAGTTGTAAAATGCTTAGCCATGCTACATATTTTGAGAAGAGATACATGTTGAGATTTTATGAAGTTGAGAAAAGACTTATGTTTTTATATAACAAAACAAGTACTCAATGAACCACTTGGGTGGACAAGGTTACTCAAGTTTTGGACAAGGTGGCAACAAAAGGAACCATGTTTATATGGCAATCTCTTTTGTTGTGCACTAGTTGAAAACCACCCAGGGACTTAGAGATTGAACATGTTTCTCCAACAGTGGCTTCCATGTACAACCACATGCTATATGGCTCTGGCTTAGTCAACTACATTGGGAAGATCCATGCATTGGTCTTCAGGTTAACTGGAAATGAGGGAACTAGGAACCCTACATTGGTGCCTGATGACAAGCTAGCATTGTGTATGGGAGGACCCTATGGAAAGACTTCGTCACATTCTCAATCTGCCAGTACTCCATCTTGGTGAGTACTTATCCAGCGGCCAATGGTGGCAACAAGATGAGATTGTGTCATGTGGGTAAAGTGTACAACTTCTGCAGAAGATAAAAATACTAAGTACTTAGCCGTGTCCCCGGTTATGGACAATACTGAGCAACTAAAGCCTAAAGCTATGGGAAATCTCGACATTCCAATTTCTAAAAGGAAAACTTTAAAGTGACAACAAAAGGCTTGAAGCACTTGGGGTGTACCAAGGAGCTCAAGAGATTTTGACAAAAACTTGAAGCACTTGGGGTGTACCAAGGAGCTCAAGAGATTTTGATAAAAACTTGAAGCACTTGGGGTGTACCAAGGAGCTCAAGAGATTTTGACAAAGACTTGAAACACTTGGGGATTTACCAAGGAGTTTAGAAAGATTTGACAAAAGATCAAAACTATTTTGAAAAGATAGGATAAATTATTGCTTTCTACAAATGAGCCTAAAACCCTACTTAGCCAAATATGCATGTAATGATAGGATCCACTTATATTCAACATAGTAGTGAAACTTGCCAATACAATTCAAGTGTATTGACCCTTGTGGCTGTAACTTGTTATGTTGCGGGTTTGTTTGATATTAGTGAAGTTGATTGATTAGGATTACAAGTCTTCAACCAACATGTTTGCCTGTGGCACTTTGAAGATGAAGGACTCCATGGTTATAGATTTTCTGCTGCAATGTATTGTAATAGCCAAATGAGCTATGTAAGATGTAATAAAATTATGTTATTCCTGGTTATAAAGTTGTATTATGACCCTTGTTTCTTGATATTACATCTTAATTGTGGATGATAGCTATTGATCCAGGGACTAGCATTGTAAACACAGGGATCTCTACCTTATTAAAGGTTGGGAACCTTACACCTCCCCCAAGGGCGACAAGCTCCGCTACGTGTTGTACCTCGACTTCACCCCCTGCACCAACAACATGGCCGAGTACGAGGCCATCCTTCACGGCATGCGAGCCACCAAGGATATGAATGTCAATAACCTACGATGCTACAGCGACTCCGACCTCGTCACCGTGCAAGTCGCCGGTACCTACGATGCCGTCTCCCCCACCATGGCGGCATACCGCCAAGAAGTGGACCAGCTGAGAGGGCCAATTCGCCGGCTACTCCGTCGAGTGGATCGACCAGCGCAAGGACGAAGAGGCCGACGCCCTCTGTCGCATCGGGTCGGCTCATCAAGCTCCACCCGCCGGTGTCTTCCTCGACACCATCCACAAGCCCTTCGTATCTCCACCGAAGGAGATCGACCACGGGAACCTGCCCAGGTCGCCATGATCACGGAGCCAAGCGACTGGACCGCGCCATACATCGCCTACCTCGAAGGAGGGACCCTGCCAGTGGATGAGACGGAGGCGCGCATGATCGTGCGCCGCTGATGTCTATGCACTTATATTCTTGTAGACAGTTGTTGGGCCTCCAAGTGTTGAGGTTTGTAGAACAGCAGCAAGTTTCCCTTAAGTGTATCACCCAAGGTTTATCGAACTCATGGAGGAAGTGGTCAATGGTATCCCTCTCAAGCAACCCTGCAATCAAGATACAAGAAGTCTCTTGTGTTCCCAACACACCCAATACACTTGTCAGGTGTATAGGTGCACTAGTTCGGCAAAGAGATAGTGAACTACAAGTGGTAACGGTGCCAGAAAAGAGCTTCTGACTTGTTGTTGACGTGGGAGAAACTAAAAGCAAACCGAAATATAGATGGAAGCAAGCAAACATGCAACATATCTAGTAGCAAACGGTGTTTCAATGTTTAGAAACAAGGCCTAGGGATCATACTTTCACTAGTGAACACTCTCAATAAATATATTCTCTTCATGATAATACCCTGAACTACTCTTCGGTTGGACACTCTAATCCATGCTAGGGCTATAACAACACTCCTTTCATAAAGACATCCAACTCCAAATATAACTCATGATAAGTATATATGTAATCTAGCTTAAGTGCCACACACGGGTGTGCACGCTGTCACTTTCACACACATGGGGAAAAGCATAGATATATTAAAGCATGATGAGTATTTATGTAGACTCTAGCCTAAGTGCCACCATGGCATGCACGCTTTCACTTTCACACACATGGGGAGAGCAGAGATCTATTGAAGCACTTGAGTAGCAAAGTAGATCTAGTTGATTACAAAGCTCATGATCATAACATGATCATGCATAGAGAGAGATGAACACATAGCTACCGGTAGAGCCCTTAGCCTCGAGGAAGAACTACTCCCTTCTCATCATGGGAATCAACAACGGTGATGGAGATGGTGGTGGAGATCGATGGAGATGGCTCCGGGGGCACTTCCCCGTCCCGGCAGGGTGCCGGAACAAAGACTTTATGTACCCCGAATCTCCCCTTCGGTGGCGGCGGTGCTGCGGAACTTTTCGTGGCTTTCTGGTTAATGCCTTAGGGTTTTCGGGTTGGAGGCTTCTTATAGGCGAAGGAGGCAAGGTCGATGGAGGGCCAGGGGGCCCACACCCCCTGTGGGCACCACCAGGGCTGGCCCGCGCCTAGGGGGTGTGTGGACACCCTGGTGTCCTCCTTCACCTCTGCTTCGTGGTTCCGTGTTGCTCCGGAAAAATAATGACTTTGGCTTTTGTCCCATCCAATTCCGAGAATATTCATTTTTTAGCTTTCTGGAACCCAAAACAGCAGAAAACAGGCAACTGGCACTGTGGCATCTTGTCAATAGGTTAGTTCCAGAAAGTGTATAAAAATACCTCAAAGTGTAGACAAAACATAGCAAAGTGGATACTAAACAACCATGGAGCATAAAAAATTATAGATACGTTTACAACGTATCAAGCATCCCCAAGCTTAACTCCTGCTTGTCCTCGAGTAGGTAAGTGATAAAAAGAATAATTTTTTAGGTGACATGCACCATCACAATCATGATCAAACCATTTGCAAGCATTGAAAGCTGGGATCAAAGTACTCTAAACATGAGCATGAAATATGAAGTTCTAACAATAAGACATAGCAACTATGTTGCAACATGAAAGGATACAAACAAAGATTCATGAATAACAATGCATTGAAAGACATTTGTTTGTTTCACATATAGAAAACATAGCATAGTGGCATTCATCTTGTCCCTCATGGAGTGGCAAATAAATTCATAGGACACCTTCAAAGTTCATAAGAGTGACTAGATACAAATAGTTAATGAGCAAGCAATATTAACAATATGCATCAATCAATAAGTTTTGGGACAATGCACATAGAACTAAGAATGGAAACTATGCTCTCTTAATTGATGCCTAAAGGTAGAAGGTGGAGACTCGATATAATGGTGGAAGAAAGGCCCTTCATATAGGGAAGCAGGGATTTCAAGTTTCGAAAAGAGCTTCCAAAAATTATGGTACTTGTTAGCTTTCAGCCCTCATTGCCCCTATCATAAGCATCTTGAAGTGATTAAGGTTCAAGTGAACAAAATATGGAGTATAGACTTGACAAAGTATAAGTTGGCAATCTCATGTCCCTTGAATACGAGGGCTGCTCCTCATGCTACTCAAGTTTAGTTACTTGCAAGTTCTTGTCATAGTAAGTACATGTGTATCATAGAGAACCGCCAACGAGGTACCCCTTGCACATGGTACAGGAGCTATCCCATAACCAAAATGACAAGGCAAGCAGACAATGAGCATATCAACATTCTTCTTATTTACCATGGGAATATGGTGTTTTTATCTCTTTCCTCTTTTCTCATATTTTTTTATTTTTCTCAATCTCTATTTTCTATCTCTTTTTTTTTCATAAAGAATGCTTCATAGATGTCATTATGGTGATGCTGCAAGTTTCCACCATGATTAGGCATGACTTAGGCTAGCGGCCCAGGCGTTTCTCTAACACACATACATAACTACATGGACTTACAAGCTCCCCTTTCATTTCACACCGACGACATACATAGACAAAAGAGCATGATATCAACTGTGTACAAAGTACAAGTGCAATATTGAAAGCATTCCCGTGGCAGCATGGTTCTGCTAATTCCAACGTATAAGTTTAAGCATATACAACATAGATGACACAATGGTTCAAGTTTATTAGGGGCAAGAAAAATAAAGTGTGCCATCAAGTTTTTGAGAGCTTTAATCACTAAGTTTTCACATAAAAAATACTTTTTAATTGGAAGATAGCTGAAAACAGGAATATACTTGGAACGGTGTAACACACCATGAATAGTAATTTATAGTGGAAACTTTGGAATAACTTGGTTTCTTGGGAGTTGGAAGCATGAGTAGAACTTAGTCATACAAGTGGAGGCTAGCAAAAGACTGGGAGCGATCAACTAAGAGAGCAATAATGGCCATAATCATGTAGAGCGACAAAACATTATAAATCAAAGCATAAAGTGGTATCACAAGTCAAAAACAAAATGATCATAGAGGCTAAGGTGACTGGTTCATAGTCATAACATGGTGTGAGCATGTGCCAAGTCAACCCAAACAAAGCAGCAAAGGAGAATACCATAATACTATGCTTTTGTATGCTAAAACAACACATGATTCTTTCAAGGCACATTAAGCAATCCTAATTGTTTGGAACAAGTCATGCTATAGCAATAATCACTAAGCATAAGGTCAAAGCAACATCTAGCATGACATGATAAATTCTCAGCCACAGTCAAAGCAAGCTCACTTTTGTACCACTAAAGCATGAAGCTTCCTACTCTTTCTCCAACACCAACCGACTTATTTGAAACAACTCACAAAGATAAAACTCAATAAATACCAGTGATCTTGTCTCACAAATCCACAAAGAAGACATAAAAAGTTCTAAGCACTCAGCACAAGAAAACTAAATCTAAACACAGTGCTAGCTAATGTGAACACTCACAGAACAATAAGAGTGAAAACTAGAGTGTTCTAGGCAATGAAAACAAAATATGTCTCTCTCCAAAATAAATGTGTTGTGATCAACCAACTTTATTCAAGCAAACTAAGTAAACGAAAACCAAAAACAAAAACTAAGACGCTCCAAGAACAACACAACTGTGCATGAAACAATAAAAACGAAGTGTCTAGAAAGACCTAAGATTTTTATTGATGAAGAAGGGGATGCCTTGGGCATCCCCAAGATTTGACGCTTATACCTCTTGAATATTTCTTGGGGTGACATGGGGTGGAATCACCAAGCTTAAGCTTTTGTCCATTCTTCATCTCATTACATCATTCTCTCTCTACACCTGAAAATTTTCCTTCATACAAAACTTCACCCAATCTTCATTAGCAACATCAGTGTATTCAAAAGATAATAGACCCTTGAGTTTAGCTTTAGAACAGCAAAACTTTTCACCAAAAACAAAGCTACTATAGCAACTCCTTCAAAAAGTTCAATTTCCCAAAAAGAACCCAAAAAGGAATCAATCAGAAGCAAATGCAAATAATGGCAGAAATCTGTCAAAACAGACCAGCAGGTAGCAACCAATTTTTCCGAAGACCTTATGTTGCTCAAATGAAAAAGTGTTGAACTAACGAAAGTTAGCTAACATACTGCGAGATTTATTCATAAATTTTCAGCTCAATACGACTTACAGAGACTCCTCACGAATTTTTATGGTGGAGGACAGAAATATGTTTCGGGACAATAACTCCCCAAATCTTACTTCCCTCTCATTACAGGTCATTCTTGGCACAAAAAAGCAAACAAAAAGGATAAGTATAGGTAATTACTGAAGTAATGACTTCCAAGACTCAATAAAACTTTTGGGTTATCTCCCAACAAGTACTTTTCTTTAACGCCTTTAAGTTAGGCATGAAAGTTTGAGAAGATGCTCACATAGGAAATATGAATTGAAGTAAAAGAGAACATCAAGAAGTGCGGTGACCCAGCATACCACTGCATGATGTAGTACACTATAGTCGTTGACATAACACCAATGAAACACCGTTCACTAGTATTACATCCCTCAGAGTAGTACAACAGAAACACAACAGGTCCAAGACATGACTATAGATTACAACTCAACTCTTTACACAATATTCAGAGAACACTCTAGGTTAAAGAGAGAGAAAGAAACTTCTTACAAAAAAGAATCAGAAATAACAACTCCAAAATTATAATACTATTAAGACTAATATCTTAACTAATGGTCTAGCTTTGCTGCTATTGCAATACACTACAGAAATAGGTTCTATGGCTAGAGATTCTATTCTTATCTAATCAGCAACTTCGTCTTCACTTGAGCTGATGTATATGTTGACTTTCTTGACTTCATTGAAGAGATTTAGCTTTTGATGATGATTCCTGGAGCATGGCTTGATGTAGTCATCGTCTGTACTGGCTTTGGAACCTAGCAAGGGTTAAGAAGATACTTTGAGTACGAGCGTACTCAGCAAGTCCACTAGAAAAGGAGTGTTTGATGCACTATATCTACAGCCACAGACCATAGGTCGTAGGCAATGCAAGTTTTCATAAACATTTCTTCAAAGGTTGCTTTTATTTTGAAAAGCTATGTCCGCCAGCCTTCACGGGTTTACCAGAACTTTCATGGAGTTCCTTTCCCGCCGTGTTCGCAGCTCCTTCTCGGAACAGGGAGTAACAAGTTACAGTTCTTACACTCTCCAGAGGTGCGTTACTTTACCCATGAGAGACCTTAGCCTTGTTGCACAACCAAGTCATGACCTTGTCCATAGTTCCTTGGTATGGGGCCCAGTCTAAGATCCAAGCCAATCACTGCCCCCTTCGCGACCCCGCATGCCTCCTTGGTGTACACCATGCCCACATATTGAATTATGGCAATGGTTTGTACAGACCGTTAGATGCCAGAACTATCATGGGACGTTGAGGGTTCCCACCCATATGCTACATATCCTCTACAAATTACCAATTAATATGCATGCTACGAGTGATAACAGCCACGACCTGCACATCTGGCTTCATGCGAGAGGAAGAAGATACAACTGACTTCTCTGTCCCATTCCAAATCTCATGGTTAACGCGTGATATACGGCGCAAGAATCACTGGCGACATTGGTTGTTAAGTCCTAGATAATATGTTCCTTTATCACCGGAACTTTCATAGTAGGTTATTAGCTCATGGTAAATAACCTATAATCACCTTATTATGAAAATAGTATTTTCTGGCCTTTTTCAAATGCAGGTGATGACAACATTGGATTTGTAAAATACTTTACATAAAATAATCAAAGGACATGATAAAGTGTGAACTTGCCTTTTGTGATTGCAAGATTATGCACTCACGGTCTTCGAGATGGCATAATATCCAATATCTGAAATCAACATCATTGGTCCGGTAAGGACTAATGTTTAAAGAAGCAAGATGCAGTTATGCATAAGTAATGATATGCATTTTGTAAAACTCCCAAATTGAATCCCCAATACTTTGAGTGAAGTGAATTCAAGTGATTCTTTTAAGAGTTGGTTTATCTTCAAATTTTACTTTATAAGTAATGATCTTTATAAGGAACCTAAGTGATAATAATTCTTAATACATAGGTAAAGTATAAAGTAATGTGATTGTGTTTAATTGTTATTTGGTGACTAAGTTAAGAATCCTTGGTTTTAGTTGTTAAAAGTTGAAGAATTTATTATGAGATTATTCTTTGAAGTGGCAAAAAGAATAATATTTGAAGAAAAGATTTCCTTTCTAAGGTTTAAACAATCATCATTGTTAATAGAACATGATTAATGTCTTTTGGTGTTTGATTTATTAATTTGGACTTGAGATGCTTTATGTCTTAAGTTAAATAGACCAAAGTTAACTATAAAAACATAAGTGATTTATTAGACCTCATGTTTATAAGGTTTATGACTAAAGTTAACTTTAAAAGGTTAAGTAAACTTAAGATATAATATATTTTAATTATTCCCAAGTTTTAGATTTATGATAGGTATAACTAAGGTGTGGAATTATTCACTTTATATTTTAAGTGAATGATTTAGATTAAATTTGTTTTGCTTATTAAGAAAATAATTTGTATTTATTAATGGGAGCATAATTAGATAATCTTAGTAATTTTTTAGAATTTAAAGTTATGTTAATAATGGTTAAGATATAATGATTGTTCATTATATATATGAGTAATACTCAATAAGATTTTTAAAAGAATACATTAAAGTTAAAAGTTATACTTAAGTTTGAGTATGAATTTAAGTTGTGAATTTGGAATTTAATATTTAGACTTTAATTACTCAAGGTTTTATAACAATTGTGATTATTTCTTACTTAAGAATTGTTTTTAAAGAATTTATAAAATAAGTAATAGATAAGGATTTATTATTTAAAATATTAAAGAATTTTCTAATAATATATTTAATATTTTTCTAGTGTAATATATTTATTCAAGACCTTAAAAATTAATTTTATTTATTTTTAAGTATTATCTTTATTTTTATAAAATTCATCAAATAATTAACTGTCTTTGAATATTTGCTTTATGTTTTATTTGTAAAAATCTAAGTTAGTATTTTTATAAAATAATAGAGTTATTTTTATACACAAAAATGACTGTTTATTTATTTTATAAAATTTCAATTAAGATTTAATGGTGTTAATAATTATTTTACTTTAAATTTATCTTAAACACTTAGAATTATATTTTTATTAGGTAGATATTATTTTTATGGTCATTAAAATATGTTTGGAGGTTATTTTAGTAATTCATTTTTTTTCTAAACCTAATTGACTTGGGCCGTTTGGTTGGGTATGTGGGCTGGCCTGGCCCAACTAGACCATGACAGACACATCACCCCCAGCCCATCGCTCACCACACGCACACACCCGCACACCACTCATCCTCATCCCCTTGCTCCCATGCGCCGTCGCCTGCTCACTGCTACGCGTTGCTCTGTCCATCGCCGCTCGACATCCGCCGATGTGGCCTGCCGGCGAGGCTCTGCCTCCATCTCCTCCCTCGTTTCCCCGCCACCACGGTCTGCGCTTGTGACCCCCTACGTGCATCCACGGCGAGCCCTAGCCGTGGTGTTTAGCATGGTCGCTGGTTGGCGTGTCCGGCTGATCCCCGGGCTCCGACTGCTCTCCTCTGCTTCCTAGCCTCCTCTTCTCTTTTCTACTGGGAACCCTAAAATCCTAGTAACTTGTATTGATGCTTAATCTGTTTGTGTTGTTAATTTTTGATCTAGGTTTTGGTGGGACGGCAGAGCACTTGCAACCCTAGCGACCTTGATCTATTTCTATTGGACTGTTTATTGGGGTGGTGTGGTTGATGGTGTGGTATTGGAGTGATGGTGCTATGTTAGTGCTACATCCGATGGGACGGCGCTGCAGCTGCGCAACCTCGATGCCGACCTTCCTAACTACTTCAACTCTTTGTTCTTGCTACCTCTCCTTCTAATTTAACTCAGGTAATCCTGGTGTGACCGGCCCTCGAGCCGATGTGCTGTACTGGTTGTGTAACTATGAGAATGGAATCTTCTGATTGTGAGCTTGATGTTATGGTGCTGCTGGGAGTTTGGTCAGATGCTAGTATAATTTGTTTGCATAGTTAGGTTAGAATTTATCTAGCTAGATATGTTCTACTTAATGTGTAGTGAATCTGTCTTACAGAAATGAATAAGGTCAATTGATTATGTTCATATTAGCTTTAGTTGCCATTGCATTTGTGAGAAAATGATCTTATCAACTTAGTGTTGTGTATCAGGAGTAACTAGGTCCTGCACAGTCTACTTTTATCGAGTAATTATATATGTGAAATGCTTGAGTGTACAGATCAAACATGTGGTGTGAATAGGTTTGCTGGACTCTGAATTATTTGATCATATGTCTGAGATTACACAATCTAGTAATGCTTTCTTGCTCTAAATAGAATCTTGTACTATGATGTATGTTTTACTAGTTCTTGATAATAAATATATACACTTTCAAGCATTCTTTTAAATGGAGATGGTGTTTATCTTTTTATTTTGTCATGAAATATTTGTATATATACTTAGCTGAATCTTTGATTCAGTTCTATTATTAGTGCTTCTTTGGCTCAGTGATCTCGAGCCATTCTTACTTGTAAAACAAAATGGTATTTATAATAATATTTTTGTTGAGGAATGATTCCTAACTAACTAGCTAAGAAAATAATTTGAACACTTCAATGGTTGCTTGCAGATGGTTTTGAATAATTTAGTGTGTATCCTTGATATGAACAGATGTGTAATATATGCTTGGTTTAGCTTCTTAGATTTTTATTTAGCCTTGGACTATTGTTGTAGAACACTAGATCTTGTACATGCATGATCTGATTCAAGTGCTAAGTTTAACATGATGGACTGAACCAATGGTTCAGTGATAATGTTTGTTTCCTATTAGATGTATCTAGATCTCTTAAAATGATCTCTAGCAAGAATATGACTAGAGAAATGATTTATTTTAACTCCTTATGGCTTGAGGACCTAAGTTACTTCTCCTAATTTGTGCTGGTGGCTTCTGCAACCAGGAGGTTTTTGCTGTGGTGCCTCCTTTTGGAGTGTGCACAACAATCCTTCTGTAAGATCCCTCCTTTGTGAAGGAAAGGATCCCTGTGATTGCAATGCTAGTCCCTGGATCAATGCTAGCATCCACAGTTTAAGATGAAGTACACAAAAACAAAGGTCATTATTACAGTCATTCCAGAGACAAACATAGTCTTTTACAACTCCATGGCCACATGCCTAGTACAAGAGTTTAAATAAGTAATAAGATAAATAAGTCTTCATCTTCAGGTGCCATAGGCAAGCATGTTGAGTGTAGACTCATGACTCCTAATCATCATCAGAATAACCTGCAACATCACAAGTTATAGCCACAGTGGGTCAATACATTGGAATAGTATTGGCAAGTGATACCTTAGTATAATATTGGTGGACTAAATACTATATGCATTTTTGGCTAAGTGTAGCTTAGCTTGCTTTGCTCAAAATAGGTTTTGCCTATCAGTTGAAAACACTAAGTTTTTCTTTGTCAAAACTTTTCCCAAGGAACCACCAATAGACATTGGGGTCCTTCACCCTTGTTGAACCACAAGTTTTACTTAGAAATTGGGATGAGGAGATTCTTGATAGCTTCCATGTCTTGATGCTCAAATTGTCCAATACCAGGGACATGGCTAAGTACTTAGATTCTTCCATCTGCAGAGGTTGTGCACTTTCCCCACAAGACTTGATTTTCACCAAGACAGGACCTTTCAGAAGCCTTCCCTTAGACCAAATGGACGCGTTCCAACCTATCATCCCACTACCACCAACTGTCCAAATGGCTAAGTTATTGCAACCTATGTGATCCACGCAGAGCCCATATTGCCAAGTGGCTGCACTAGAAGCTTCTTAACATTTGGCCTCTCAAATCCCTTTGTTCCTGGGTGGCTTTCCACAAGTGAGATACACAAGGTAAACCATAGAAATGGGCCTTGTGTAACCACTCAACATAACCTATTCACAACCATTCCACCCAGGTGATTCATTCACTTAGTTGTTTTATTAAGCAAAAACATAGTCCAAAGACTTAGAAATATTTATTCATAGCATGAACATATAGCCACCCTTGGTTTCTACTAGCTAGGCTAAGCATGGCATAGATAAGCATCTTAACTTAGAAATTTCTAGCAATTCTACAACTACTAGGATTTCCCAAGCATAGCATATAAGCAAAATATAACCATGCAAGACTAGCTAAATATTTCTAATGCATAGTTAAAAACATAGGGATAAAATCATGAAGCACCACTTGCCTTGGTAGTTTGGAGAGTAGCTACAATCCTCACAATCACAATCACTATTTGCACCAAAATCTACACATAAAATGATAGCACCAAGTCACATACAAAACAAATACAAGCAAAAATATATGAATGCATGCAATATGATATGTGATGATTTTCTATACTTAACAAGACAAGTGCACAGTACTGGTTCATAAACAAGTTCAAAACTTGCCAAACAACCTTTATTTGAACATTAAAACATTTCTCAAATAATTAATATACACAAAATAGGCCTACACATGTTTCTGTAAAAATAACCATTTTAACAGAAACAAAACATTAAACACATTGCATATATGGAAAGGGCTTTCTCTCCTGATTCCATTGATATAAAATTCAACAAATTTGGACGTGGGAATCAGAAGTTATGAATTAAACAAGTTTTAATATCTAATAGATCTAATCCAGTTTTTAAATTCAAATCCTAGCCACGCGGCGTGCTCCTATTGGTTGATACCGCTTCACTCAGGATCACACACGTGAGCCGTTAGATCTAACTTAATCTGCACGGCCCAGATCTGTTCGTACCCCTTCGCGTAAGTGATCTATCTAGCCCATCGGATCTAGATCCAACGGTTCGCGATCAAGCGACCAAACTCTAGCGGCGCTAGCGGTGGCGAGTGGCGGCGGCAGCTCTGTCCACGGCGGCATGGTGGCTACAGGGGGTTTGGGGTCGTCGGAGATTCTTACCAGACTCGTGGCGGTGTGCTGAAGCTCAACATGGCGGTGGCTGGTCAAGGGGCGCACAGATGCAGCGGCAGGGTCTCGTCGGAGTTGCTGGCGGCGTCAGGTGCTTGTTGACGAAGATGTTGCCAAGGTTCTGCGTCGGCCTAGCACGAGCCAGATGGGTTAGGAGGTGCGCAAGGTCTCGACGATCATGATAGCATCAAAGGGAAGGCAAGGAGCGGTCGGCTTTTACCTTAATCGCTCGGCGGAGTTGGAGACGGCGTCGGGAACTTGCGGTGCTCGCTGGAGTCGACGACCTGGGGCAGTACATGACGAACTAATGATGTCAGTAGGAGCGCAAGAAGGTTGCGAAGCAGTTCGCATGAACCAGAGAGGAAGGCGCGCACAGAGCTCACCAGGATTGGTCGCCGGAGTGGGTTCTATCTACGGCGAGGCAAGGGAAAATACTGGCAGCCTGGAGGCGCTTCGGGCTGGCTTTGTTGGGGGAAATGGCCGCGAGGGGGAGAGGTTTAAGTAGCCGGAGCTGGGCGTGGAGTTACTCGGCGAATCAACGCCATTTAATCGCGCAATCAACGGCAGTGACGCGGCGGAGGAAACGGCGGAGGCTCAGTCGTGGGCGAGGTTTGGGGACGAAGCTGACGGGGCAAGGTGGGTCCAGGTTGTCGGCGGGTGGGTGTGCGCTGCTGCGGTGAGAAACAGAGGGAGAAAGGAATGGCCCGGGTGGGCTGGATTCTGTGTTGGGACGAATTGGCAGCGTCGACCTTTTTTCCTTTTCTTATTCATTTTCCATTTCTGTTCTTGATTTTCTGGTACCATTTTCAAACAAATTCAAATGCCAATTGAATTCAAATTTGTTCTGGGTTTTTGCAGAGTGTAAAAATCATAATTCTGGGTGTAAAACATATGAACTCTCTGTATTAGCTTGGTCCTATTGATCAAACAAAATAAATAGTGATATGGCACTAGATTTGATCAAGTTTTGTAAATGGTTTTAAATTCACATTTGTTTTGCAAATTTTTGGTTTAAGCAATAGCAAGCAAGCAAAACATTCTGAGAGTAACAAGGTTTGATTCATGAACAACAATCTCTCATTAGAGAGTAGCATTTGATTTAATGCTGATCACATAAAATAATGAGCTCATATGCTCCTGTTTTTGAATTGATTTTTGATATGCATGAGTTTTGAAACATGATTTTAGGGATGTTACACCTTCTTGTAGCATGATTTTGAGTTTGATTTCTTGTGGCTGTGGTTGTGGTGTTTGCCACTATGGTGCCTTCCTCAGAAGTGTGCATAGTGGTGAACACCACATCTATTGACATGCTACCTGATTGACTAATTAAAGATCCATAGTTGGTTGACGATGATGCATAGGCTGAGGCTTAATTATTTTTATATATAAGGACAGATGCTTGAATGTTTCTCCTAGCTCAATGATGACACTGGTGTAGCATTCCTACACCAGTCTGAGAGACCTCTCTCCCATACAACTCCATATCCAGAAATGAGAAGGACAAGAATAGATGTTGCATGAGCTAGTGTTATATCAACCTTTGATGGTTGCTGAAGCTTGACTGTAGCTTGTGGTTACTTGTTGATCTTTTAATTCTGATAAAATGGATCTGCTCCCTTGGATTTGTCCTTGTCATGCTCCTCCTTATTCCCATGTCCAGCTTCTTCTACAGCTGTGGCCTAGATTTCTTTTCCTGGAGCTACTGCCTTGCCTTGATTTACTCCTTGTCTTAGCTCTTGGATGGCTCCTGGGAGCAACCAGAGCTAAGGTGTGATGATTTGGTGGAAGGATTGAATGTGTGTTCTTGAGAAGAACATGTACTGTGAATAGAACTGGGTGGATGTGGAAAGGAAGTAGTAGCAGTACTGATATGGTTGGTGTTCCTTTTCTATGGTTGGTACCTTCCCTGCTGTGTTCCTGTGTTGACAGCAATGTTTGCTTGCATGCACTGACTGTGTTGTGTGCCTGTTAGTGTCATTTGTGGATCAGATCAAGTGAAACTTGATATTTGCTGTCAATTCACCTTTTTACCACTTCATCTAGCTTTGGTGAAACTTGCCCCTGTACCAGCCTGTGATGCACTAGTCTGAGGCTTCTTTTTATGATAAGGTCAGATACACACACGGCCCTTAACTAATACTCAGTGATGTGCTTAAGCAGTGCACCTCACTACTAAAACTGAGAGTATCACTAACCCCCTCTAATCCCTTTTATTTTGTTTGTCCCTTCCTATTTGTTGTTTTATGTTGCAGGGATCACTAAGAAGGGAGGAAGAGGTTGGAGGTGAAGAAGTGTAGTTAGGAAATAGTTTTGGGTTTTTCTCTTTTATTCATTTGTAAAAATTATATTATTCTTAAACTGTAAGATATTGTAATTTATTATTATAGTAGTAAAATAAATCCTTTCTTCCTCAATTTCTCTTCCACTTTCCTTTTCTATTTGGGAAATGGTAAATACATTGTAATATTGTTTATCTAAATAAGTTTACCTTTTCCATTAATTCATTCCTCTACTTTTGGATGATTGTAGAGATAATGTAATGTTTATTTTTTATTTTTGTTTCCTTTGTAATATGAGACATGTAAATTTTGTATCTTGTTCATAAATAAGAATTCAATTCTTATTTCTTATTGCAATTTAACTACCATTTATCATTCCACTTACATATTCATTCAATTATATTTATTTTCTTATTTGTAATTACTTTATTGTATATTCTTATTGTTTATCCTTAATTCCAAATCTTATTAATTCTAGTTGTATTAAAGATTCTAAATACCAACCTTTTATAAGTTTTAATTATTTCAGATTTAAAATTCAAATACCAGTTTAAATTATTTCTCCCTCAAAACACAAAGATTCAATAGAGGTCATGTCGAGATCCATCGCACTTGCTCTATTGTTTCCTTTAGAACAAGAGAGACCTCGATCCCTCTATAAGTCTTTTATTTTGCGCGAAAATTCTCCGGATTTTCTTATGCATGAATGCAATGCACACACATGTGTTCTGTCTATTTTTAGCTGCTAAATCCTGGGATGTTACAAGAAGCAAATTCAAAACACATTTAAGTCTAACCCACTTCCTATGCATAGGAATCTTGTAAATAAACAATTCATTAAAGCACAAAGCAACAAGCATAGGAAAGCAAAACAAGTGCAACTTCAAGACTTTCAACATAAAGAGAGGGAACTTAATATTATTGAGATGCATAAAACCATGTTTCCCTCTCTCATAATAACTTTCAGTAGCAACATGAATGAAATTAACAATATAAATATCACATAAAACATTCTTATCATGAGCCACATGCATATAATAATTATTACTCTCCACATAAGCATAGTCATACTTATTAATTGTAGTGCGAGCAAATTCAACAAAATAGCAATCACTATTATTCTCATCACCATAATCATCAAATATAGTAGGCATATTGTAATCACAATTCTCCTCAATAGTAGGTGGACTGAAAATATCATATTCATCATTGTAATCATCATATATTGGAGGTTTGGTATCATCATAAGCAATAGAATAGCTATCTTCCAAAGCCGGGGGACTAAAAAGATCATTTTCATAAAAAATAGCTTGCCCAAGCTTAGACGTTTCCATAACATTAGCAACAATGGTGTCTAAAGAATTCATACTAATAACATTGCTATAAGCATGCAAATAAAGTTCCCTAGGTTTTTAAATTTTCTCTTCAAACACTTCATGTCCTAACTCAAGATAAATACTATAAAGATCTCTAATTTTTTTTGTTGTTTTCCATTAATCCTAACTAGTGAAAACAAGAAAGAAAAAGACAAAATTGCAGAATCTAAGGAAATAACTTCGAGCACTCACACCGGAGGATGTGAGTACCTTTTACCTTACCTCTCCGGCAACGGCGCAAGAAAATAGCTTGATGTCTACGCACTTCTATTCTTGTAGACAGTTCTGGGGCCTCCAAGTGTAGAGGTTTGTAGAACAGCAGCAAGTTTCCCTTAAGTGGATCACCCAAGGTTTATCGAACTTAGGGATGAAGTGGTCAAAGGTATCCCCCTCAAGCAACCCTGCAATCAAGATACAAGAAGTCTCTTGTGTCCCCAACACATCCAATACACTTGTCAGGTGTATAGGTGCACTAGTTCGGCGAAGAGAGTGAAATACAAGTGGTAACGGTGCCATAAAAGAGCTTTTGACTTGTTGTTGACGTGGGAGAAACTAAAAGCAAACTAAAATAAAGATGGAAGCAAGCAAACATGCAACAGATCTAGTAGCAAACGGCGTTTCAATGTTTAGAAACAAGGAATAGGGATCATACTTGCACTAGTGAACACTCTCAATAAATATATTCTCTTTATGATACTACCCTGAACTACTCTCCGGTTGGACACTCTAATCCATGGTAGGGCTATAACAGCACTCCTTTCATAGAGACATCCAACTCCAAATATAACTCATGACAAGTATATATGTAATCTAGCTTAAGTGCCACACACGGTGTGCCCGCTGTCACTTTCACACACATGGGGAAAAGCATAGATCTATTAAAGCATGATGAGTATTTATGTAGACTCTAGTCTAAGTGCCACCATGGTGTGCATGCTGTTACTTTCACACACATGGGGAGAGCAGAGATCTATTGAAGCACTTGAGTAGTGATGGGGATATGCCTACCGGGGTATACCCAGCAGGACGTTTTCCGACTAGCCCAGGAACTGGCGAGTGGGCCTGCAAGACGGCGACTAGATCAAGACCTGGCGTGGATCCAAGCGACTGGAAGCTGAAGGCCCAGGAGAGTAGATAGGCCCAGTCAGATTAGGTTAAACGAGTACCGAAACCTTAACTGATTCGATTGAGATATGTAAACCCTAGGGGGAGGTGAGTCTATATAAACCTCCCTACAGGGCGTGTAGAGGCACGTTCCATCATCCACCCAAGCGACTCGCCGCCTAGTCGTCGAGCTCGCCCCATTGTACATCCATCATAATACAATCTAGCAGGAGTAGGTATTTACCCTCCGGGGGGCCGAACCTGGGTAAAATCCTGTGTCTCCGCCCTCATCTCGCACCGCAGATGGCTGGCCGCCCTTGCCCTTCGTTCTACTACTCGCTGCCGATTGCAACATCTGCCGTGGTTATTCCCACGACAGTGGCACCCACCATGGGGCCTGGCCGGCCTGGCCGGTGTTCTGCGGCGAGATCCAATCTGCCCATCAACGAGTCGGTCGCCACCGGCCGCATGATAGCGATCGGCGAGATGCTCCAGATCTTGCCGAGCAGCTACGTCCCGGCGGCGCGACCCATCACGCACAGCATGATCTTGCCGGTCGGCCCGATCAGCCTCTTCGTTGGCCTCACCGACGTCATCGTCTCGGAGGACTCGGCTCGCATCCGCGAGTCGCCGCCACGCGACCGGCTCTCCGAGAGCCAGGTCCGCACGATCCATCGCCTCGCCTCCGAGTACAACTCGGCCCACAGCTACGTGGCCAAAAACTCCGCGGCCACGGAAGACGCGGCCCTCAACGACGACGCCGACTCGGCGACCCCGGCGTCACTCGCTGGATCCATCACCGCGGCTTCACCCGCGAGCTCCATCACCCAGGTCTCCAACTTGGGAGACTTCGAGGATCCTTCCATCCTTGGGATCTTCGACTTCGACTCCGGGTCGGAAAATTCCGCCGATCTCCGCGACTGGCACCGATCCGCCGGAAGATCCTTTCTCCACCCCAATCCTTCCTAACGCCACGGCAACGGAGGTCGAGGAACTCCGCCTGAAGCTGGCGGAGGCAGTCCGCAAGGAGCAAGCCGAGCGCGAAAAATTTCGCCTCGAGCAGGTGACGGCGCAGGAGCTGTCGCGCTACCACCAGCAGCGAATCAGGTCGCGCTTGAACCCCACCGTCCAGGGGCGCGCCCTGAACTTCGACGATGAGAACGACCCGGCCCGCGTGGTCGAGCGCGTGATCTACGAAAACGCGCCACCAGGAGGAAGCGCCCGGCCCCCACCAGGGTCGACGGCGATGGGCGCCCCACCTCCGCTCAACCGCACACCCCCCAGGGATCAGCCGCGGATAGTGGTCTCCTCACGAGAGCGAGACGCGAAGGGCCTACCACTGTTCTCCACCCCGATGGATAACCTCGTGGCAGGTCGAGCCGCGGCCGACAACATCACGGCCACCGGCGACGGCGCCCTACAGATCCAGTACGTCAGGGCCCTGCTCGCAAAGGCAGTCGAGCAGCAAAACGCAGGCGCCGACTCACAAGGTCGGGTGTAATCGCGTTCGTCGGGCAGCAGAGCAGCCTCAAGCGGCCGCCCATTGGCGGCAAACACCCTCAATTGCCCACCACCCGAACCACTACAGCTCCAACACCGACCCGCGAACGCGGCACTCTCCACCAACGACCCCAGGCCAGCGACCAACTTCGTCGCCGCCAACGGTCAGCCTGTCGACGCCCGCACCCACATCATCAACAACCAAAGCTGGCGCGCACGCCAGCCCGATGACCTGCGACACACCCTAACCAATCGCCACGACGGCGAGCCAATGGGGTCGCTAAGACGACTCGGGCCCCGGTGCTTTGGACCGATGATCCGAGGCAAAAAATACCCGGCGAACTTCAAAGCGCCGAAGGAAATAGAGAAGTACGACCCCTCCGTGTGGCTGGACACCTACCTCATGGCGATGGGGATCGCTGGCCACACCGACCTGCTAGCCGCCCGTTACCTCCCCCTGATGATGGAGGGAACGTGCAGGCAGTGGATCAACACTCTTCCCCCGGACAGCATCGACTCCTGGGAAGAGATGCGCGATGCCTTCGTCAGGCACTTCAAGTGCTCCTACACCCACGCCACCACCATCGAGGACCTGGAACGATGCGTACAGGGACCCCGCGAGTCGAGCCGCAACTGGGTCCAGCGGTGGCAAGAACTATGGTACAACGCGGTTGGCATCCACCCGGACACCGCGATCCACTGCTTCAAGACATCGTGCCGCTACGAGCCCTTGGTCGCCAAGCTCAAACGACATTCCCGCACACTCGACAACATACCGGACCTCCTTGAGATCGCCAAAAGATACGCGGAGGAAGACCCAAATCAGGAAACCGACGACGAGTCGGGAGGCCAACGCCGCACGAGCGGCAACGACAATGGACGATGGTCCGACCTACGCTACAGCAACACTCGCCTCACCGGCAAACGCTGCACCGACGGGCGAGTCGACTTCGTCGCCAACGCCGGGCACGCGCAGCGCGAGCCCAAGAGCTTTCGCCGCAACGGAGGGCAACGCCGCGACGGCGGCAACTACAAGGCGAAACCAAGGTTCGACCCAGCGGCCCTCCTTAACCAGCCTTGTGTGTTTCACAGCAGGGAAGGGAAGCCCGCCACGCACACGACCGCCGACTGCCACTCTCTCAAGGAGATCGAGAAGGCACGGCGAGCGCGGGAGGACCCTGACAACAACCCGCCAAACGGCGGAAAATTTGGCAGTGTGGCCGGCTCGCTCCACACCTTCACAGGCTTCAACACGAAGCGCGAGAAGAAGGTCATCACCCGCGCCGTTGTCGTCAACGCGGTGGCCCAGGTGGACGTTCCCCAGTTCCTCAACTAGTCGGAGTACCCCATCACCTGGAGCCGCCAGGACCACTCGCCACGCATCGAGTACGCAGGCCGAGTCGCCCTGGTGGTCAAGCCCAAGGTGGGAGACTACTGGCTCCCCAAGACATTGATGGACGGCGGCAGCTCCATCAACATCCTGTACCTGGACACCTTCAGGCGACTGCGGCTCCCGCAGTCGATGGTCGAAACGACCTACACCACGTTCCACGGCATCGTCCCTGGTCGGAAGGCGTACCCGATCGGCAAGGTCATGCTGCCAGTCACCTTCGGCACACCAGCAAACTTCCGCACCGAGCGGATCGTCTTCGAGTTGGTACCCTTCGACAGCCTCTACCACTGTGTCCTGGGGCGCCAGGCGTTTGCCAAGTTCATGGCAGCGCCCCACTACGCGTACAACGCGATGAAGCTCCCTGGGCCGCGCGGCATCATCACCATCAATGGCGACCCCGACATGGCTGCCGAGTGCGAGGCCAAAGGAGCCTAGCTCGCCGACGCCATCATTGCGGCAGAGGCCAACCACGCCGACGAGCTCGCTAAATACGCGAGCGGGGTCAACAACGATGACCCCACCATACTCAAGAAGCCCAATTCGGAGGGTGCAAACACCTCAGCCTTCGAGGCAACGACGCACACCCGCACCATCAAGCTGGTCCCAGGCGACTCCAGCCAGACGGTGATGATCGGGACGGGCATGAGCCCAGCCTAGGAAGGAGCGCTCATCGAGTTCCTCCGTGAGAACAGAGACATCTTCGCATGGAAGCCCTCTGACATGCCTGGTGTCCCTAGGGAACTCGCTGAGCACAAACTAAACGCCGACCCCAAAGTGCGACCCGTCAAGCAGTCGCTGCGGCGCTTCAATGAAGAGCGTCACCGAGCCATCGCCGAGGAGGTGCAGCGTCTACTCGCTGCAGGCTTCATCCGGCCAATCAAATACTCCAATTGGCTGGCAAACCCAGTCCTGGTCGAGAAGAAAAATGGGACCTGGAGGATGTGTATCGACTACACAAACTTAAACAGCGCTTGCCCGAAGGAGCAGTTCGTCCTCCCGCGGATCGACCAAATAATCGACTCCACCGCGGGCTCAGAGTCGCTGTGTTTCCTCGACGCCTACTCTGGGTACAACCAGATCAAGATGGCTGTCGAGGATGAGGAAAAGACGGCGTTCATCACGCCATTCGGAGCCTTCTGCTACACCGCCATGACCTTCGGCCTCAAGAACGCCGGGGCGACCTACCAGCGGTGCATGCAGGAATGCCTTGCGAGCCAAATTGGCCGCAATATCCACATCTACATCGACGACGTGGTAGTGAAGTCCGCTCGCCAAGGCAATCTACTCGCTGACCTGACAGAAACATTCGCCAACCTGCGGAAATACAAGATAAAGCTCAACCCAGGAAAATGCACCTTCGGTGTACTAGCAGGGCAATTACTGGGGTACGTCGTCTCCAAGCGCGGGGTCGAGGCGAACCCCACCAAAATCGACACGATCGCCCGACTCGGCAAACCCGAGTGCCTGCACGATGTCCAGAAGCTGGCCGGGCGAGTCGCGGCTCTCAGCCGCTTCATCCCCCGATTGGGCGAAAAGGCGATGCCCCTATACCGCCTGATGCGAAAGAACCCCACCTTCCAGTGGGACAAGGAGGCGGACGACGCACTCCGCAACCTCAAGAAGGTGCTACTCGCAACACCACTACTCGCCGCCCCCGTCGACAAAGAACCCATGCTGGTCTATGTCGCGGCTTCCGAGCGCGTCGTTAGCGTCGTCATGGTCGTCGAGCGGCCGGAGGAGGGAGAGGAGCGCCCGGTACAGCGACCGGTGTACTACATCAGCGAGGTCCTCACCGAGTCGCGCCAGCGATACCCGCAATACCAGAAACTGGTATACGCGGTCTTCAGAGCACAGCGGCGACTGCCGCATTACTTCCAGGAGCACCCGATCGCGGTCGTCTCCTCAGCACCGTTGCAGGACATCATCCGCAACCGTGAGGCGACCGGGCGAGTCGCCAAGTGGGCCATCGAAATCGGCGTCCACAACATCAAGTATGAGCCACGAAAAGCGATCAAGTTGCAGGCTCTCGCGGACTTCATCGCCGATTGGGAAGAGGCCCAGCAGCCAGAAAAGCTACCATACCTCCACTACTGGAGCCTACACTTCGACGGCTCCAAGAACGCGGATGGCGCAGGAGCAGGGATCGTGTTGACTTCACCGAAGGGCGACAAGCTCCGCTACGTCCTCTGACTCGACTTCACCCCCTGCACCAACAACATGGCCGAGTACGAGGCACTACTCCACGGCATGCGAGCTGCCAAGGAAATGAATGTCAACCGCCTACGTTGCTACGGAGACTCCGACCTCGTCGCTGGGCAAGTCGCCGGTACTTGTGACGCCGTCTCTCCCACCATGGCGGCATACCGCCAGGCAGTGGACAAGTTGGGTGGACACTTCGCAGGCTACTTCGTCGAGTGGATCGACAGGCGGAAGAACGAGGAGGCCGATGCACTCTCTCGCATCGGGTCGGCTTGACTCGCACCACCCGCCGGTGTCTGCCTCGACACGATCACCAAGCCATCAGTCTCTCCCCCAAGGGAGATCGACATCGGAGTCCCGCTGCAACCAGAGGCAGCCCTGGTCACACTCATCGCCGAGCCAGACGACTGGACCAAGCCGTACATCGCCTACCTGGAGGCTGGCACCTTGCCGGCAGACGAGACAGACGCCCGGATGGTTGCACGTCGATGCAAATCCTTCACCATCATCGACGGCGAGCTCCACAAGCGCAGCGTGACCGGCGTGTTCCAACGATGCGTCCAACCCGCCGAAGGACGCAAGATCCTCCACGACATCCACTCCGGCGACTGCGGCCACCACGCCGGAGCCCGCTCTCTGGTCACAAAGGCTATGCGGCATGGCTTCTACTGGCCCACCGCACACACCGATGCCGTCGACATCGTCCAACGGTGCACCGGGTGCCAAAAGTACGCCAACCAGACACACGTGCCGAGCTCAGCGCTCAAGACAATCCCCATCACCTGGCCATTCGCCGTGTGGGGTATGGACATGGTAGGCCCTTTCAAAAAGGCCCCCTCCGGCTTCACCCACCTCCTGGTCGCGGTTGACAAATTCACAAAGTGGGTGGAGGCCAAGCTAGTTCAGAAATGCGATGGGAAGACCGCCACCAAATTCCTACGCGAGCTCATATATCGCTACGGGTTCCCAAACAGCATCATCACGGACAATGGCACCAACTTCGCCAAAGGAGCCATGGCCGAGTACTGCGAGGAACACCACATCCGGCTCGACCTCGCGTCAGTCGCCCACCCGGAGTCCAATGGCCAGGCGGAACGGGCCAACCAGAGCATCCTCCACGGCCTGAAGCCGCGGCTCCAAGTACCGCTCGAGCGCACTGTCGGGTGCGGGGTCGAGGAGCTACCCTCCGTCATCTAGGGCATCCGCACCTCAATCAACAGGTCGACAGGGTTCACGCCCTTCTTCATGGTGTACGGCGCCGAGGCAGTCATGCCCACCGACCTCGAGCACGATTCGCCAAGGGTCGTCCACTACACGGAGGCGGCGAACGAACTCGCACGTCAGGATGGAGTCGATCAACTCAACAAGGCACGCGACCTAGCTCGCTCTCGCACTGCCATCTACCAGCAAGGACTCCGCCGCTACCATAGCCGGCGGGTGAAGACTCGCACCTTCCAGGCATGAACAAGCTCTCCCCCCCACAGGAGGGATCATTCGCCATCGGGCGAGTACTCGGCAACGACGCCTACTACCTCATCGACGTCTGCGGGGACGGCAAACTCGACGTCAAGCGACCATGGAATGTAAACGTCCTATGGAAGTTCTGCTCCTAGAACTCCACATATGTACCCTCCAGTCGCTATGAAATAAAAAATATTGGTTACCGCAAATTGCGTCTACTCTCCGTGTCTTGTGCCACTCGCACTCGTAGTAACAGCATCAATCTAATTGCAGAAGTCAACCTCTGGTACAGCGATCGGCACGGCCAAGTAGTGCGCTACAAGGGCACTGGGCTACCCCAGGTCTTGTAACGTCCACGAAAAACGCCTACCCGGAGCCCCATTGGAGTCGCCTAGCTCGACTGGCTTAAACGAGCCAAGACAACTGCCGTCGCTTCTTACAGCGACCACGATCCTCCACATCCTCGACATAGCAACTCGAACGGCCAAGTACCACGCTCGAGGACTGACGACCAGTTCAGCGCGAGCGACTAGGGAAAATGCCAAGTATGAGAGCATGCCCAGGACTCGCCATGCGACTGACCCAACGGGCCAGGCAGGAGTGACGCGCTTACTCTAACGCGCCCAGTCCTCAACCACCCTAGAGTTGCGCCTAGAACAACCAAGTACCACGCTCGGGGACTCGGCTACCCGACCTCGTTCGTGCAAGGGAAAACGGTGAAGTACAGAGCACTCATGGGAGTCGCCTTGCGACTGGCTCTCCGAGCTCGGGCGAGTCGACCTCAAAAACAAAACGATCAAAATCACAAACAAACAAAAAACGAGGTAAACCCCATAAAAAGGGCGGACGCGCTCGGGGACTCGTTCAACCCTCAATCATCAACACAAGATAATCCAGAAAATAAGACGATATTTCATTATAGCATATCACAAATGCCACAAAATACAAAGTATGCCCAACGGCATAACTGCTACTAACGCCCCAGGGCACAACGTTTTTACTCTGCAGGCTTCGACGACGACTCGCCACCACCCTTGCGGTTGCGAATGAAGGGAGTGTACGGGTTTGACGGGTACGTCGTCAGCTCACCAGCCATCGCCGCACGGAAGGGCTGCTCGATCTTGAAGTCCCGGTGCTGCGGCTCGGGGTCGTTGGGCGCGACGATCGTCTCCTGATAAGGAAGGAGATTGCCTATCGCCCAGACGCGATCGGAGTATACCGCGGCGTGGTCCGTCAGCTTCAGCACCTCAGCGATCTCCACCGAGCCCGTCGACAACGGGTAGCCACTCGTCACGTCGTCCAGGTCAAAGTCATCTGGGAAATGGGCGAGCCCAAGGCTCAGCGCCGTCGCTGCCCCGCGCCGGAACACCGATCACGTCATGAACTCGACGACTGATGGAGCCTTCTCCAAGTACCGCCACACTTCGACGATGTTGCTGGGAATCACTTCCGTGGGCGACATCTCTTGAAGATACGCCCGAATACAAGTCGCGGACAGCGTGGCCGAGTCGACCAGAGTGGCCGCACACTGCCGCACGTCGAATGACTGCGTCTCTTCCGCGCTATCAATAATCCGACCTGTGGACAGGAGGGGTAGTGAGTACATCAAACATCACGCAATGGAAACATTACAGGCAGAGGCGGCACCCTTACCAATCAACGGACGGGAGAGATCCGTGATGAAGCTCTGAAGAGAGGAGTAGTCGTCTTGAAGCCCAGCAACAAGGGCGTCAGAGACCTTACGCTCCTCAGCGGCGGCCGTAACAGCAGCCTTGGCTCGCTCATCCACCGAGCTCGCCTCCTCCTTCGCGCCCTTAAGCTCGCGCTCAAGGTCGGCGATCCGCTTCTCGGCCAAACTCAACGCAGACTGAGCCGCCATCAGCTCACTCGCCGGGACAAGGCCCTGGCGAACCTCCTCTGCCTTCGCAATAATCGCCTGGAGTCCCTTGTTCGCCTCTTGAACGGCGACAAGTTCCTTCTCCGCGTGACACTTCGCAGCAAGTCGATCGGATGACTCACGCTGCAAACCCTGTACAAAATTCAAACAGTTAACAACACTGGAATCCTAAGTGCCCACCCGCTGCAATTCAGCGACTGGACACTCGAGGACTGGAGATCACAAAATCCTAAGTGCCCACCCGCTGCAATTCAGCGACTGGACACTCGGGGACTGGAGATCAAAAAACTCTAAGTGCCCACCCGCTGAAATTCAGCGAATGCACACTCGGGGACTGGGCGTGAGAAATAAAAGCAAAATACCAAAAGAATCTGACCCCTGCAATTCAGTGGCCCGATCCTCGGGGACTGGACATACCTGGATGGCTGCGCCAAGCATGCCATGAAGTTGTAGTGCGTCCACGGATGTGAGAAGAGCCGGAGTATGCCCGCGACGCTGCTCGACCTCCGTCTCGATGACCCCAGGTGCATGGCTCGATGGCGTGGTACCACTCACCGTAGCCGCTCTGGCCATGAAGCGGGGGAAGGTCGCGATGGATGCGCCGGCACCAAAAGAGGCCGGCCCGGCCATCCCAGGCGAGGAAGCACCCTCCTTGATCACCGAGGCCGCCCCCGCCGCAGGGTCACTCGGAGCCATTGTCGTGTCATCAGACACCGTGACGACTTCGTCATTCTTGGCCTTCTTGGCGCTGTCTGTGGGGGCAGCGACTTCATCAGCCTTCCTCTTCCGAGAAGGGTCCTCCTCGGCGACGACTGGCGGCACCTTGGCCACGGATGGGTAGCCTATCTTTTTAACCCCAGTCCTGCAAATCCATTACATGAGAAAAGTGGTTCGAGTACAACGAAAAATAAAGCAGGTGAATAAAACTCACTTGGCGACTGGTATGAACCGCAGCCCCGTGCAGATGCTAGCCGGCTTCTCCAGTTTGGGGCCTAGCTGCCGACTGAGGCCCATCTCCAGGGCATCATGCGACCAAGACACAGACGGCCTCTTTGTTGACGAGGCCACGACAGGAGCGTCCGCAACATTTTCGGCAGGAGCTCTCCTGGGAGGCGAAGCTGCCGTGGCTGGAGCGACCCCCGACCCAGAGACTGGGGCGAATGGGGGAGGCATTGAGGCCAGAGGCACCTCACTCAGGACGGCAGTGACATCCGGTGCTGCCATCATCTGTGGCGCCTCATCCTTAGCCAGGCTGGTGCCGTCGGAGCTGCTCGCCGAATGAGGCGGAGATGCCTGCCTCGCCGGCTTCGTCTTCCTCTTCGGAGGGGCCTTCACCTCCTTCTTCTTCGACGGAGTGGCCTCGCAGCGCGAGGTGAGCTCGGGAAGCTCGTCGTCATCATCATCATGACGTTCGAGGCTTCTGCTTGCTTCGAGTTCACACTGACACTGTCCGCGAGTTTTGCGAACCAGCGGGGCGACCTCTTCCTCGGACTCGTCGTTGTCGCCGCTCCTGTCACTCTCGATGCCGCCCCTTGCAGGAGGCCATTCGCCCCCCTCCTGGACGGACGAGCTCAAATTCTCGTCGTCCGCGGGCGGAAGCCACCCTTCCACCACTTGAAATAACTACAATAGGCATAAGACAATATCAGTGTAACCGCGACAGCATCAACTACGACTGCGAATGACAGGAAAATGACTTACCGTTGGGGCTGGATGCTTCGCGGTGTAGGGGGCGACCCCGGCCTTTGCGTCCAGGTACACCGCCTGGGTGATCTTCTTCAACGCCGGGATGTAGTCCTCGAGTTTCCACTCGGCGAGGCAGGATTTCGTCGAGTCCTCTCGGCCCGTGTACTCGTACATATAATGGTCACGGCGGGCCAGGGGGACGAGTCGCCGCCCGAGCCAGCAATTGTACAAATTGATGGTCTGGAGACCTTTCTTCTTCAGGCCGCGGATGGTCTGAAGCATCTCATCCACAACCATCCGCTGGTCCGTTGGAAGCTTGCCGACCTGGAGTCGGCGCGGTTCGGTCCGGTCGGCGGAGTATCTTGGGATCGCCACCTCGCCGTCTGGAGTCGCCTCAGTGACGTAAAACCAAGACTTATTCCATTCGCTCGCTGCCTTGGCAGGTAGCATCAGATCAAAAAAGGAGGCCTTCAACTTCAATTGAAACGTTAAGCCGCCCGCAGCAAGCATTGGGCCGCCTGCTTCTTCGCGACTGATCCGCCCGTGGAACAGATCTTGGCATAGGGGGAAATAGGGCCTGCATCCCAGGTAGCACTCGCAGAACGCCACGAAAATGGCGAGCTGCTCGATGCTGTGCGGGCCCAGGTCCGACGGCTGGATCCCATAGAAGGCGCAGAAGCGCCGGAAGAAGAGAGATGTGGGGAATCCTAGCCCCCGTTCCAGGTGGCTGGTGAAGCAGACGAATTCCCCCTCGCGTGGGTCCGGAGTCACCTCTCCGGCCGCAGGGATGCGCCACCTACCGGCGTGCAGGATCCTGGCCTCCTCGAAAGACGCCAGTAGCGCTCTCGTACACTTGGACCTGCCCCATGGTTTGGTGGAGGGGGCCATTGGCGGAAAGGTTCGTGGGGGTCGGAGGATTGCGGATCGGCTAGATCGCGATGCGGAGGAAAGCGAAGGTGCGCGCAATCGGAGGAAATGGCGAGGAGGTGGTTCTCCGATCGCCTACCATTCCCTTTATATAGCGGTTGTTACCCGCCAAATCAGGGAGCCATTACTACGCGGTGATTACGCCAAAAGTTACCGTTGGATTACCCCAACGGCTAGTTTTGACTGCGTTTGACGGTCCAACTTCAGCCACTCGGCTCGCCGACCCGATCGCTACAACAGTGACTAAATATTTCGCCGACCCATTCGCCAAGCTGCGACCAGAATGACTAGTTTTTTTCCTTTATTCAGGAGCCCGCCACCGATTCGACTGGGTGTCCGCATTGGACCCGTATGCTCCGACTGCCAGCAACCACCTGCGCCCAATCGACGACGGCCTCGGGGACTACTGATGGGGATATGCCTACCGGGGTATACCCAGCAGGACGTTTTCCGACTAGCCTAGGAACTGGCGAGTGGGCCTGCAAGACGGCGACTGGATAAAGACCTGGCGTGGATCCAAGCGACTGGAAGCTGAAGGCCCAGGAGAGTAGATAGGCCCAGTCGGATTAGGTTAAACGAGGACCGAAACCTTAACTGATTCGGTTGAGATATGTAAACCCTAGGGGGAGGTGAGTCTATATAAACCTCCCTATAGGGCATGTAGAGGCACGTTCCATCATCCACCCAAGCGACTCGCCGCCTAGCCGTCGAGCTCGCCCCATTGTACCTCCATCATAATACAATCTAGCAGGAGTAGGTCTTTACCCTCCGGGGGGCCGAACCTGGGAAAAATCCTGTGTCTCTGCCCTCATCTCGCACCGCAGATGGCTGGCCGCCCTTGCCCTTCGTTCTACTACTCGCTACCGATTGCGGCATCTGCCGTGGTCATTCCCACGACAAGTAGCAAAGTAGATCTACTTGATTACAAAGCTCATGATCACAACATGATCATGCATAGAGAGAGAGAGATGAACACATAGCTACCGGTAGAGCCCTTAGCCTCGAAGAAGAACTACTCCCTCCTCATCATGAGAATCAGCAACGGTGATGGAGATGAAGGTGGAGATCGATGGAGATGGCTCCGGGGCACTTCCCCGTCCCGTCAGGGTGCTGGAATAGAGACTTTCTGTCCCCCGAATCTCCCCTTCGGTGGTGGAAATTTTTGTGGATTTATGGTCGATGCCTTAGGGTTTTCGGATCAGAGGCTTCTTATAGGCAAAGGAGGCAAGGTCGATGGAGGGCCCGGGGGCCCACACCCCCTGTGGGCGCCACCAGGGCTGGCCCGCGCCTAGGGGGGTGTGGCCACCCTGGTGTCCTCCTCCACCTCTGCTTCGTGATTCTATGTTGCTCCGGGAAAAATAATGACTTTGGCTTTTGTCCCGTCCATTTCCGAGAATATTCATTTTTAGTTTTCTGAAACCAAAAACTGCAGATCACAGGCAACTGGCACTGTGGCATCTTGTCAATAGGTTAGTTCCAGAAAGTGTATAAAAATACCTCAAAGTGTAGACAAAACATAGAAAAGTGGATACTAAACAAGCATGGAACATCAAAAATTATAGATACGTTTACGACGTATCATCCGCTACAAATCCTTCGTCATCATCAACGGCGAGCTCGACAAGCGCAGCGTGACACGCGTGTTCCAACGCTGCGTGCAGCCTCCGGAAGGCCGCAAGATCCTCCAAGACATCCACGTAGTCGACCGCGGCCACCACGCCGGCGCTCGGTCCCTGGTCGCCAAAGCCATACGACACGGCTTCTACTGGTTCACTGCGCACGCCGACGCGGTCGACATCGTCCAACGCTGCGTCGGATGCCAAAAGTACGCCAACCAGACACACGTACCCAGCTCGGCACTCAAGACCATCCCATCACCTGGCCATTCGCCGTATGGGGCATGGACATGGTGGGCCGAAGGCCCCCTCTAGCTACACCCACCTCTTGGTCGCAGTCGACAAATTCACCAAGTGGGTGGAGGCCAAGCCAGTCCACAAGTGCGACGGGAAGACCGCCGCCAAATTCCTATGCGAGCTTATCTACCGCTACAGATTCCCGCACAGCATCATCACGAACAACGACACCAACTTCGCCAAGGGCGCCATGTCCGAGTACTACGAGGAGCATAACATACGGCTCGACCTTGCCTTAGTCGCCCATCCGGAGTCCAACGGCCAGGTGGAACGCGCCAACTAGAGCATCCTCCACGGCCTCAAGCCGCGACTGCAAGTTCCCCTCGAGCAAACTCCAGGATGCTAGGTCGAGGAGCTCCCCTCCATCATCTAGGGCATCCGCACCTCCATCAACCGATCGACTGGGTTCACGCCCTTCTTCATGGTGTACGACACCGAAGCCGTCATGCCGACTGACCTCGAGCACGACTCGCCTCGTGTCGTCAACTACGCGGAGGCCGACAACGAGCTCGCACGCCAAGATGGGGTCGACCATCTCGACGAAGCACGTGACCTGGCTCGCTCCTGCACTGCCATCTACCAGCAGGGACTCCGCCTCTACCAGAGCCGCTGAATCTGGACTCGCACCTTCCAGGAAGGCGACCTGGTCCTACGACTGATCCAGGACAAGAAGGGCATGCACAAGCTCGCTCCCCCATGGGAGGGACCATTCTCCATAGGGCGAGTCCTAGGCAACGACGCCTACTACCTCATCGATGTCCAAGGCGACGGACAACTCGACTTCAAGCAGACATGGAATGTAAACCGCCTAAGGAAGTTCTACACCTAGAACTCCGACATGTAATCCCTCCGCCATGCAATAAAGATATTCGACTCGCACAAATTGTGTCTACTCTCCAATCCTTGTGCCATTCGCACTCATAAAAATAGCATTACGCTAATCACGGAAGTCAACCCTTGGTTGCGCGACCGGCATGGCTAAGTAGTGTGTCGCAAGGGCATCGACGAAATTCAGGCCTTGTGTCGTCCACGAAAACGCCAACCCGGAGCCCCCATCGGAGTCACCCCGCTCGACTGGCCCACCGGGCCAAGACAACCGCACTCACTTCTCACAACGACCTAGTCGTCCGCATCCTTGGCGCAGTGACTCAAATGGTCAAGTACCACGCTCTTGGACTGACGACAGTCCAAACCTACACGGCTAGGGAAAACACCAAGTATGAGAGCGCGCCCTAGACTTGCCACGTGACTAGTTCCTTGAGTCGGGCGGAGTGACGCGCCAAGAACAACGCGCTCCGTCCTCACCTACCTTGGGCATGCGACTAGAACGGCTAAGTACCACTCTCGGGGACTCATCCAACCGTCCCCGTTCGCGTCTGGGAAGACAGCTAAGTACAGAGCACCACTTGGGGTCGCCAAGCGACTGGCTTCCCAAGCCACGGCGAGTCGACCTCAACTAAACTAACAGTACACAAACAAACATGCATAGAGCAACACGAGGTAAACCCATTAAAGGGTAGACATGCTCGGGGACTCGCACAACAAAACAATCCAAACTCAAATCAAAAGCTGACTCAAGCTTACTTGCATTCCTTACGTCAATAAAAAATTTGTTCGCTTACAAGGGCAAACATACACTTATTTAAACTAACGCCAATCGGCAAGCTATCTACCCCGCAAGATTTGAAGACGACACGCCACCGCCACCATGAACGCGGATTAAGGGAACCCACGGGTTCAACGGGTGCGTGGTCAAGGTGCCCGCCATCACCGAGCGAAACGGCTGCTCTGTCTTGAAGTTGCGGTGTGCTGGATCGGGGTCGTTCGGAGCAACGATCATCTCCTGGTACGGCAGGAGGTCGCCCATCGCCAGCATCAGCTCAGAGTACACAGCTGACGAGGTTTAATCTCGTCAATGCCCATTGTTATGGACTTGGGTTTTGGAGAAGATGGGGATGCTGGAGATCGTGGCACGGTTAACAGACAAGCAACCAGGGGACACGAGATTTACCCAGGTTCAGGCCCCCGGAGGGAAAACCCTACTCCTGCTTGTCTGCTCTTGATTACGGCGAAACCGAAGATTACAGGGTGCGCAGATTCGATCTGGCGTGGATGCGTGTGCGAAAGTATGAGTCGAGAGATCTAGGACGTGCCCTCCTGGCCTTTATATAGACTCAGGCAGGTCCCGGGCATAGTCCTAGTCGGTTACAAGTTCTAGGGTTTTACCCCTTTGAATTTCCTATCTCCGCTAGACTTGTTCTCCAAGGATCCGAAGGCGTCATGGGCCTTGGCCACCCGAAAATCTTCATGGGCCAGCGTATATCTGCTGTGGGCCTTCCTTGGGCCGGACCAGGTATGCTGAAGTCATGTACCCGTAGGGTATAACCATGTCAGTAGCCCCCGAGTGATCAGTCGAATCATAGATTCGGCTGAGGACTCTTCCATTCTTCGGGTGCAACTATGTTTTAATAGTATATGAGCGTAGGGATTGTTCATGCGTGTGCCTGACTCACCCGACGGATCAGGGTCAGTTAACTGTCTTAGGACGAAACAACACGATCTTCTTCAGGTTCGGGTCCCTCAACCCGGACCTGGAACATATGCAGGCGTAATTCGACTCAGGCCGCAGAGGACTTACAGGAGTGGAATTCCAGTGATTTTAATTGGTGTACCCAACGCGTCCGTCGGGATTTTTCATCGTACCTGCTGGTACGGCTTCATACTAGCAGAGCGCAGTCAGGTGCGTTGCCAGGCCATCAGATGATATCTGTAGGTCTTATCTTTGTGTCGAAGACACATCATCCGAATGTTTGTCACCGCGGAGGTGCTTCGGGTGGCCAAGGAGATTGTCGCTCACTTAGCGTTTTGTTGGGGCAGAGTTGCCAAAAAGTTTTTGCGTGCTGATCCGGAAGATCGCAGTCGAAGATTTCATAGGGTGCGCGACCAGCGCTCCCTATGGGAGTAGCCCCCAAGTGTCTGTTCGAGTCGTAGACTCGAACGGAGACTTTATTTCAAGCATTGTTTCAGTTGTTAAGTCCGCAGGACTCGAAAATTTTCGGATGCTTAAATCCATCCTTCCTATGGGAGTAGCCCCCGAGTCCGTAGTAGAGTCGTAGACTCGACGTAGGACTCAGAGAAGTAATTTTGTCCTCATTTGTTTGTCGGGTGCGCGGCCAGCGCTCCTGATAGGAGTAGCCCCCGAGTATTTAGTCGAATCGTAGATTCGAGTGAGTACTCTTAGATGTGAAGCCGAAGTTGGTGCTAGTATAGCTTTTGATGACGTCAGTGCTGACGATCGATGACCTCAAGCATCTGCTACGCCAGAGATGACTTGACTGGACGAAGCGTGGGTCCCACTTCCTGAATTTGAATTGACTGGTCACGCGCGGCGTGGAGATGATTACGGCGTCTCCTCGATTTCCGCGTGTAGTGGATGGCGTGATAACGACGGTTTGTTGTGGTGCTGACACGTGTACGGCCAGATCTACCGTTGGCGTTAGGTCTTCTCGATGGACGGCCGGCGTGCGTCGTCCTTGCTGTTATAATCCTTGGTGAAATCGTGGTTTTTTTTTCACCGCCTCAGTTCATCTGTTCACTGCTTCCTTGTTCTTGAGCTTATTCTCGCTGCGCGCTGAGAGTTTCTTCTACATTTCCTCTGTTCTTTCTGCTTTGGCATCGCCACCACCGCCGTAGCGCCATGGGGAAAACAAAGAAATCCTCATCTGCGGTTGGGACCAGCGCCGCCGGAGGCAAAAAGGGCACCGCCGCTGCTCGCGTCACCGATGGTGGCTGGCGGCGATCAGAAACGCGGGAGAGCGATCTCCGCAAACTGCGCGAGCGGGGCCTGATCCCGCAGGACACGACAGCCGTGAGACTCCCCGGCAACGAGGTAATCCCCCGTCCCCCATCTGGGTTCTGGGTTATGTTTGTTGCCTTCGTGGTTCGCGGGTTTTCTTTTCCGGTCCACGACTTCCTTCGTGGACTGCTCTTCTTCTATGGGGTTCAGCTCCATCATCTGTCTCCCAACTCCCTTCTCCACATTGCGTGTTTTATCACGCTTTGCGAGTGTTGGCTTGGCATTGAGCCGCACTTTGGCCTCTTCCGGAAGCTTTATTCCGTGAAGAGTTAGTCTGGTTCGGATGGTGTGTATCCCATTGGGGGTTTCATCATCTCCCTCAGTCCCAATGTGCAATTCTTTTCCTTTTCCATGTCCGAATCTGTCCAGTACTGGCGGAGGAAATGGTTTTACATCCGTGACTCCGTATTGCCTGGGCAAGATTTTGGTCTCGTTCCCTTTGACCCCTCCCAAAAGATTGAGAAGAAAAGGTCTTGGAAAAACCAAATCTTGGACGGTGAGGTGGAGGATATAGAGGCCCTTTATCGTCGGGTGGAGGATCTCCAACTGATTCCTGAGAAGGAGGTGAACGGTGTGGACATCATCCGAACTTTTCTTGAGCGTCGGGTGCAGCCTCTCCAAGCGAGAGCGCACCCGATGTTTCTTTATTCTGGGCGCCGTGATCCGACGAGGGTTTCGAGTGAGAAAATCTCCGAGGGGAATCTTGACAAGGATCTTCGCGTGCCGCTGAAGTTCAAGGCCGATGAGGAACTCCCGGAGAAGTCGCTGACTCCTCCCTTTTCTTCGACGTTGGCCGTGCCGAAGGTGTAGATTTATGCACGTAGTGCTCCCCTTTTTTGTTGGGTGTGTATTTGTGTCCTTTGTTTGCTAACAAAGTTTCTTCTCATCTTGTAGAGCTTCAAAGTGCCGGGCATGGCACCACCATTGCCCGAAAGGTATCCGAATGCCCCGGATAATGAAGTGGTGGATTTCGTGTCCGAGCTTCCGTCGGCGCGATCTCCGGCGGAGGATGCCGACGAGTCGAGTGAGGACCATACGCGCAAGCGATCACGGAGCTCGAGCGAGTCTTCGGATGCTTCAACTCCTCCGACTCCCAGAAATCCTCTGGGCCTTGAGCGTCATGATGATGGTCATGGAGGTTCTTCCTCTCCCCTTCCTGCCATTCCTGTGCGGGCTGTTGCACCGCACCCGCCAGCAAAGCGGAAGAAAGAAGAAAAGAAGGAGGAGAAGAAGGAAGAGAAGAAAGAGGAGAAGATGGCCCGAAGGGCTTCTCCTATCTTCGACCTTAGCGCACTGGGCTCGTAAGTTTTTCTTGTTGTACTGTTGTCCTTTTCTCTTTATGATGTTTGCACCTATGTTGATTGGCTTCGTATGCAGGCAATCCTCCGACGGATCCAGTGGTGGTGCGGGGGAGATGATTGGGGAGTCGAACATTGCGTCACCTCCTCCTCAGACGGTGGCGACTTCGGGTGGCGCTGCTCCAGATCCTCCTGTGTGGGAGAGGCTGGTGGTTGCGCCTCAGAATTTCGCAGGCGGGCCTTCGGGCTCGCCTTCGGAGCACGTAAGTTTTCTGCTTCTTGTCATGGGGGGAGCCCCCGAGTGTCTTCGTGTGCTGATGTTGTTTTTGCCTCTTTGTTTTGGGCGTTGCCCCAAGTCCTGTTCTTACTGCTACTGCCTTTTCCTGCAGCCTTTTGTCCAAGAGGCCAAGCGGCTGGTGGAGGAGCGCCTGACGCTGGAGGCGAAACTTCGGCTGCTTCAAGGTATCCGTCTACCTTTTAATACCTTTCTTGTTTATCATGGTCTTGTTCTTTGACACTTGCTTGTCTTAAATGCAGAGGAGCATAATGACTCTCTCCGTGAGGTCGACGCTCTTAAAAAGAGCCTTGGCCAATCAGAGCAGAAGGCCGAAGCTGCCGTTGGCGCGAAAGAACGCCTTGAGCTAGAGTTGTCGAAGGCAGCCGAAGCGAAGGAGCGTCTGCAGCAGGAGGCCACAGATCGTGAGGAGCAGCTGGCCACCGTTGCGGCTGCTCGTGAAAGAGGGGTGGCGGAGAAGCTCATGGCTGCTGCCAAGGCTATTTCGGGTGAGTGCTGGTTTTTTGTACTTGTTTCTTTTTCGATGGGTCTTCTTCTATGCTGCCTTTCTTCATGCTCTTCTTCATTTTTGTCTCAGATGCCGCAGGCATCGAGTTCGACCGCGGTGCTCTGGAGCACAGGAGTGCTCTGGATGATGCCACTGTGGCGGTCGAAGACCGCTGCAGCACCGTCGTCAACTCCCTGGCCAAGGCGAAAGAGGTCCTTGGTCGCTTCTGCCAGGAGCTCTTCCCGAAGGGCGCAACCCTTGAAGATGTGGATGCCCTGGCAGAGGCTCTGTCAGCCGAAGCGCCTGCAGCTTACAAGCGCAAGCAGAAGGGAATCGGCGCGTCCGTCGGGCTGGCGATGGCCATGGCAGCTGGGGCGGAGCTGGACTTGCCCCAGATCACCTCTCGGATGCCGACGGCTGCAGATGGATCAGAGGTAGCCTTCGCTGCCTACTCCGCTCGCTGCAGACGATATGGGCCCAAGCTCATTGACTTGCTGTCTGAGTACGCACTGCGGCAGCAGGGCGAGGCCAAAGCTAGGCAGCCTGGCTCTGAGGCGACTCAGTGTCCTGTGCCTTAGGCATAGTAGATGTAGGGTAGCATGTAGTTTACTTTTGTTGTAAATATCTTTTGTAGTACCATCCTTGTGCCACACAGTGGCCTTATATGTTTAATGAATTTCTCCGTGTTGGACTCCATCCTTGGCTGAATGTCTGTGGTTCTTTCTTTTTTCTGCTGCTATAGGTTCCTTCGGGTGCTGACCCAGTTGACACTTCATCCGAAAGGCCCTTGCGACCATCGTTGGATGATTCCTCGCAGCTCGCTTTCCTTCGAGATCGCGTGCGCAGCTTGGAGCGGGAATTGCTAGGGTTACGCGGTCGTGCCGACGTTTGGAAATCCAAGGCGGATCGTGGCGCAGCCAGAGAGGAGTACTTGATGGCGGAGCTGGGTCGGCTGTTCGAGCAATTGCAGTGTAAGTTGATTCTTTTTTCGGGCTGTAGCTCAGTTCTTCGGATGAGCCTGCTGGCCTTATTCTTGTCTTATGCTGTTGTCGCAGGTGCGGATCTTGCTCCGAGGGAAGAAAAAGAGCGTGTCTCTGTTCGTATCAACTGCTTGACTCAACAGGACATGAAGGCCGGCGGCTTCTTCTGGATGGATCGCGATCGTGCCCTGGTTCTGGCGACGGTGCAGGATCGTGTTCATCAAGTTTCGCGGGTGCTCCGCCAGGTGCAGACATCACTTTCTTCGGTGCTGCACGTCATGTTTCCTTTGGATGCCATGCCGACGACCCTTGCAGGTCTTCTGTCAAGGTTTCGGAGTGCCAGCAATGTCAAGGAGCTGGTGCGGCAGCAGCTCATCGCAGGAGTGAAAGCTGCCTTGTCTCTTGTGAGGGTGCATCGCCCTGACGTATATTTGGCTGCTGTAGCGGCTGGGCCGCCTCTTCGACCGGATGGTGGCGAGTGGAACATGCGTCCGCATTACGCGGCTGTAAGGCAGTATGCCGAACAGATTGTAGATTTGTTTGAGCAGCGTGCTCAGGTTATTCTTCAGAATAGGTAGGACCTGAAAATAAACAGATAGATGTAAAATTTGTATATTGCGACTGGGCGCTTCTATGCCCTTTGTTGTAAAGGTTTGCTTGTTTGTGAGCACGCAGTGCTTTGATTGAGTACATGCCCTTTTCGTTTGTCTGACGTAGTCAGCTACTCAGGTGTACATGTTTGGTCCTCAGTCGATGAAATCATGAGGTGGGGGGAGCCCCCGAGTGCGTATGTAGCATGTAGTAAAGTTGCAGAAAAATGATCAACCGAAGGTTGGGAGCGAGACACTTAGCTTTATTTATATCGTAATGGAGGAGGTACATGGTTCGGCTGAGTAGCCTTGGCTGAAAGCCTTATTGAAAGTAAAAAGGGGTAGATTGCTACGGGTAGAATCGTCGCAGGTGCGAGATATTCCATGGGTTGGAGTATGCGACTCCAGACTCCACGTGCTTGAGGCGATAGGCGCCACCTGGGATGACTTCGGTGATAACGTAGGGTCCTTACCATGGTGACTCGAGTTTGTTCGGTCGCTTTTGCTTGATTCGCAAGACGAGGTCTCCTTCGACGAAGGACCTTGGGCGCAGCCGGCGGCTGTGATAGTTGCGGAGACTCTGCTGGTACACCGCTGATCGAGCTACTGCTATATCCCGCGCTTCGTCGAGTGTGTCGACGGCGTCTTCGAGTGCAGTCGTGGACTCGGCTTCGCTGTAAGCGACGACTCGTGGAGCCTGGTGGCATACTTCGGCTAGTAGCACGGCCTCAGCTCCGTGCACCATGAAGAACGGTGTGTAGCCGGTGGAGCTGTTTGGCGTAGTCCGTAAGCTCCACAGGACAGACGGTAGTTCCTTCGTCCAGTTTCCAGCTTTGTGCTCGAGTGAGCTCATGAGGCGCTTCTTGATGCCGGCGCCAATTAGACCGTTGGCCTTTTCCACTTGCCCGTTTGTTTGCGGGTGTGCCACTGAGGCATACGTGATGTTGATCCCGAGGCCTTCGCAGAAGTCCTGGAATTCTTCGGAGATAAAGTTCGATCCGTTGTCGGTGATGATGCTGTGTGGTACGCCAAACCTGTAGACAATGGATTCGAAGAATTTGACGGCAGTTTTTCCCTTGTGGTTGGTGACTGGCATTGCCTCGATCCACTTGGTGAATTTATCGACTGCGACCAGGAGGAAGACGTGTCCCCTTTTCGAGGACTTTGGCAGTTTGCCGATCATGTCGAGGCCCCATTGAGCAAAAGGCCAAGCTATGGGTATGGGTCTGAGTTCAGACCCCGGTGCGTGCGGTTTGTCGGCGAACCGTTGGCACCCGTTGCATCTTCGGACGATGTCCTTTGCGTCGCTCATGGCCATTGGCTAGTAGAATCCTGCTCGTAGAGCTTTGGCGACAAGGGAGCGGCTGCCGGCGTGGTGGCCGCAGATGCCCTCGTGGATGTCTTGGAGTATGGCCTTGCCGTCGTCGATAGTTACGCACCGTTGTAGCACACCCATAATGCTGCGTTTGTACAGCTCGCCGTTGATGATGGTGAAGGCTTTTGACCAACGAGATATGCGCCGGGCATCTGTCGGGCTGTCAGGTAGTTCTCCGTTTATCAGGAATTGGAGGTATGGTCGCGTCCAAGTTTCTTTGATTGCCATGACCTGCATTAGGTTGACCATGGCAACTTCAGTATCCAGCTTTTCGGGTCCTTCGTGACCTTCGAGTAGCGTAGCCCCCGAGTGTTCTGCTTCTTCGGCTGATCCCTTGGGGAATTTTCGCTTGATGGATGGCACGCAGATCTGTTCGAGGAACACACCTGGTGGCACCTTTGCACAAGTGGAGCCGATGTTGGCGAGTCTATCGGCTTCCTCGTTGCTTTCTCTTCCGACGTGCCGAAGCTCGCAGCCGTCGAATTCTCCTTCGAGTGCGTTATAGAGCGCGCGGTACGCGATCATGTTTTCGGCGTGTGCGTCACACTCATTCATCGTCTGTTGGACGACGAGGTTGGAGTCACCGTAGATGATCAGGCGCGTTGCGCCGCATATTTTTGCCATCCTCATGCCATGGATGAGGGCTTCGTATTCGGCTTCGTTGTTGGAGGCTCTGAACTTCATCCGAAGAACGTACTTCATCTTGTCACCCTGCGGGGAGGTCAGTATGACTCCTGCCCCTGCCCCTGCTTCGTGCTTGGAGCCGTCGAAATGCATTGTCCAGGACTACGACATATCTGGGGTGTCTGGCAGCTGCAGCTCCATCCAGTGCACCAGGAAGTCCGGAAGGACCTGGGATTTGATTGCGTGTCGCTTCTCGTAGACGATGTCTAAAGGTGATAGTTCGATGCCCCACAGGGCCACGCGTCCTGTGGCCTCTGGGTTATTCAGGATGCTATTCAGGGGTGCCTCGTTGACGACCATCACCTAGTGTTCCTGGAAGTAGTGGCTCAGCCATCGAGCCGTCATGAACACGCCGTAGGCTAGCTTCTGGTAGTGCGGGTACCGCTGTTTTGTTGGTGTCAGTACCTCACTGAGGTAGTAAATTGGGCGCTGGACCCCATGGGTCTTGCCTTCTTCTGTTCGACCACGAGTACGGTGCTGACCACCTGGTGTGTGGCTGCTATGTACAACAGGAGGGGCTCGCGCTCCTTTGGCGTAACCAAAACGGGCGAGGTGGAGAGGAGCCGCTTGAGGCTTTCGAATGCGTCGTCGGCTTCTGGTGTCCACTCGAACTTGTCTGCCTTGCGCAACAGCTGGTAGAATGGTAAGGCCTTCTCGCCCATACGGCTGATGAACCTGCTTAATGCTGCTACTCGACCTGCGAGCTGCTGGACGCCCTTGAGGTTTTTCGGCTTCTCCATTGCCATGATGGCTCTGATTTTCTTCGGGTTCGCCTCAATCCCTCGTTGAGAGATGAAGTATCCGAGCAGCTGGCCCGAGGGGACGCTGAAGGCGCACTTTTCCGGATTGAGCTTGATCCTGTAGCGATCAAGGTTGTCAAACGTCTCGCGGAGATCGTCGATAAGTGTCCTTGCCTCCTTGGTTTTTATTACTATGTCGTCGACATAGACTTGGACGTTGCGACCGATCTGGTCCTTGAGGCAGGCCTGCATGCATCGCTGGTACGTGGCACCCGCGTTCTTTAGCCCGAATGGCATTGTGTTGTAGCAGTATACTCCGAACGGTGTGATGAACGCTGTTTTCTCTTGATCTTCGACCTTGAGTCGAATCTGGTTATAGCCTGAGTAGGCGTCGAGGAAGGAGAGTTTCTCGCAACCTGCAGTCGAATCGATGATCTGATCGATCCGAGGAAGAGGAAAGTGGTCCTTTGGGCAGTGCTTGTTTAGGGACGTGAAGTCTACGCACATCCGCAGGATGTCCGTGTCCTTCTTTGGAACCATCACCGTGTTGGCCAGCCACTCGCTTTCCTTGATTTCCCGGATGAAGTCTGCTGCGAGTAATCTGTTGATTTCCTTGCCGATAGCTTCGGCTCGTGGCTCCGACAGTCTTCGGATGGACTGCTTGACTGGCTTGGTGTCTAGGAAGACTTTGAGTGCGTGCTCGGCGAATTCCCTGGGAACTCCTGGCATGTCCGCAGGACACCAGGCGAAGATTTCCCAGCGCTCACGGAGGAATTCGACGAGCGTGCATTCCTATGCGGTGCTGAGGTCGTTGGCGATCAGCGTCGTCTTGGAGTCGTCCGTCGGATGGACCTGCACTTTCTTGGTGTTGACGGTGGAGTCGAAGGACATGTCAGGTGCGTTCTGCCTTGTGACTGGGGGTAGCCCATTGTCCGTCACCTCACGGAGCCTGACAAGCTCGTCTTGCATGCCGAAAGACTGGGAGATTTTGTTGAAATCCCTGTCGCACTGGTCCGATCGGGTGAAGCTCCCGTGGATTGTGATGACCCCCCTTGGTCCTGGCATCTTGAGTAGTAGGTATGCGTAATGTGGGACGGCCAGGAATCTTGCGAATGCTACACACCCCAAGATGGCGTGGTACTGCGACGGCCAGTCCACCACTTCGAATTCTAGGCGCTCCTGCCGAAAGTTGTCTGGCTTCCCGAAGATGACGTCGAGTCCTATTTTGCCCAGAGGGAATATGCCCTTTCCTGGGACAATGCCGTGGAACGTTGTGTCTGATTGTTCCAGGCTGCATTGCGGGATCCGCATAGCTGCTAGAGTACTTGCGAACATTAGGTTGATGCCGCTACCGCCGTCCATGAAGACGCGACTCATCTCGAAACCTCCGATCTGCGCCTCCAGCACCAGGGCAGCATGACCTGGGCGAGGGATCTGGCAAGGGTGATCCGCGCGAGTGAATGTGATGCAGGACTCCGATCCGCTGAGGTACTCAGGGATTGCAGGCGGAGTTGCCACGGCCAAGTTGATTTGTCGGGTGATTTTCTTCTGCACCCTGTTGGTAGGGCGTCCCTTCTGGATCATATTAAGTGCTCCCTTTGGTGGGGGGTATGGGACCCCGGCGTTGTTTTGCGCTGGTGCGATTGGCTGATTTGGGCCTCCAATAGGCGGCGGTGGAGGAGCTCCGTGCGCTATTTCACCTGGCGCGGGTGCGTTTCCGAACGCAGGGATTGGGGCTTGCTGCCTCATCTGCACCATGCCTTCGCTGAGTTTCTGGAACTCGCGGCAGTCCTTGAGCATGTGGCTGGCTTTCTTTTTGCCATCCTGCTTGTCGATGTAGAAGTGGATGGTGCATGGACCCGAAAGTTTGTCGAATGCTGAGGGTCCGTTGTCGCGGTCGCGGCGTTGCCACGACTGCGTTGGTCGTCCGCTGTCGCGGAAGTTTCCGCTGCGGTATCCTCCGCTGTTGCGGCTGTTGTCATTACGGCGGTCGGCGTAGCCGGCCGCGACCATGTCGGGTCCGTCGCGGTCCTCGTAGACGCGCGATCTCCTCTTGCTGCGGCATTCACGTCTTCGGCCGTAGTCGTCCTCTTCGTCTGATTGCGCTTGTTGGATGCAGTCTTCGCCGTCTGCCCAACTGTTAGCGCTTTCCATGAGGTGGTCGAGTGTCTTGGGCTTTACGCGCCCAAGTTCCTCCTTGAAGTCTGGGCGCTTGACGCCGTCCCTGAAGGCGTCGATGGCCCTTTCTTCGGAGATGTGTGCTGCGCAGTTCTTGGTCGTAGACCAGCGTAGTATGTACGAGCGAATAGATTCACCCGTTCTCTGAGTGCAGGCTTGCAACTCTTCGATGGAGGCGGGCCTCTTGCTGGTGCCTTTGAAATTTCGGATGAAGCTGTAAGAGAGCTCCTCCCAGCTTCGGATGGATCCTGATGATAGGCTGCTAAGCCAGACCCGCGCCGCGCCTGTCAGCTGCAGCTGAAGGCATTGCATGGCGGTTTCTTTGTTGCCTCCGTGAAGCTTGACGGATGACAGATGGTCGCTGAGCCAGGACTTTGGATCTTGCGTGCCGTTGAACTTCGGAGTATCCGAAGGAAGCTTGAAGTTGCGTGGCATCTGTGTTCGCTGAACGGATCTGCTGAAGCATCGAGCTCCGCAGAGTTCTCCTTCGTCTTCATCCATCTCAGATTTAGACGAGCATGCGCGTTTGGCGCGTGCTTTGTCGATCTTGTGCTGTGTAAGCTTGTCTCTGGCGTCGTAGTCGCGTTTATGGCGGTGCGAGCTCTTCTTCCTTCGAGGAAGGTCGTGCTCCTCTTCCTCTTCGGATGAGGGGGTGGGGCTCCGATCGCCTGGCCGGAGCTTTCTTCTTCGGCTCCGCAGGATCGTCTTCGTGGAGCGCAGCTCCGATTAGGCCTAGTCCGGTGAGTGCGGACCTATGCATGGCCCTTTTTGGGTCCCCCTCCGGAGGTGGGTGAGCCGCGAGATACGCAGTGGCTGCCATGATCGCGGCTTGTGGCGTCTTCGGGATGATGTTGCCGTCGGCATCCATATCCATGAACGATGTGTGGAGAGTTCGGGTCACATCACGCCGCTCCTTGGGATCCATGTTCTCCACCCAAGAGCGGTGCTTGTTTCCCTGGTTTCCGTTTGTGTTAGAGCCGGGTGCCGCGGCGGAGAGCGCAGCTCGTCGCGCGCTGGACTCGGAGGCTGCTTGCTTGCGTTTGTCCAGTGTCTCCTGCATCTTGACTTGTTTCTTGTGCTCCTCGATGAGGAGGTAGTGGTATGCCATCAGTAGGTCGCGTGAGGCGTCTGCAGGTAGGACGGCGTCGCCTGCGACAGCACGGCGCGCCTACACCCATCCTTCTTTGCTAAGTTGGATGACGTGGCCATTGCTTTCCCTGTTGGGTGGGGGGACTGGCTTCTTCTGTTTTCGTCATTTTCGCCGTTTCGGTTGGGCGGCGGGTTAGGCGCTTCCTCGTCGGTTTGGATGACTGCGGCGCATAGGTAGCGCCTGCAGATTGGTTGACTGCTGCCGCAGCTTTCGGATCCGGAACCGTAGGTCCCTTCATCCGAAGGTGGATCGCACAGATCGGAGTTGCAGCTGCTGCTGTTGTAGAACTCATCTGTCGATGGTGACGTGCGTAGCACGGGGTGTGGAGCCCACGAACATGTCCTGATTGATGGCACGGGCACCCGCTCGGGGAGGCGGAGGGTGCCAGTTTGACCCACTTGGAAGCAGAAGCTCCCGAACAAAATTTCGAGTCCGTCGCCTACGGGCTCGAAATCCTTCATGGTGGCCGGCGAGTGGGCGGTGAAGTCCAAAGCGCTGAAGAGGAGGTGATTCTCCGTCGCCGCGGAGTTGTAGATCGATCGGGTCGGAACCGTCACGACCGCACAATCAGCAGCCCCAATTCCCACAGACGGCGCCAATTGACGAGGTTTAATCTCGTCAATGCCCATTGTTATGGACTTGGGTTTTGGAGAAGATGGGGATGCTGGAGATCGTGGCACGGTTAACAGACAAGCAACCAGGGGACACGAGATTTAACCAGGTTCAGGCCCCCGGAGGGAAAACCCTACTCCTGCTTGTCTGCTCTTGATTACGGCAGAACCGAAGATTACAGGGTGCGCAGATTCGATCTGGCATGGATGCATGTGCGAAAGTATGAGTCGAGAGATCTAGGACGTGCCCTCCTGGCCTTTATATAGACTCAGGCAGGTCCCGGGCATAGTCCTAGTCGGTTACCAGTTCTAGGGTTTTACCCCTTTGAATTTCCTATCTCCGCTAGACTTGTTCTCCAAGGATCCGAAGGCGTCATGCGCCTTGGCCACCCGAAAATATTCATGGGCCAGCGTATATCTCCTGTGGGCCTTCCTTGGGCCGGACCAGGTATGCTGAAGTCATGTACCCGTAGGGTATAACCATGTCAACAGCCGCCTTCTCGGTCAACTTCAACACTTCGGCAATTTAAATCTAGCTAGTCGCCGATGGGTACCCGCTGGTAACATCGTCGAGATCGAAGTTGTCGGGGAAGTGAACAAGCCCAAGGCTCAGCATAGTCGCGGCCCCGCGGCGGAAAGCTGACCGCGACATGTACTCAATCACCACCGGCGCCCTCTCTAGGTAGCAGCATAGCGCCACACCTCCGTGAGCTCGCTGGGAATCACTTCCGTGGGCGAGATCTCCTGGAGGTATGCGCGAATGCAGGTCGCCTAAAGGGTGGCAGAATCCACCAGCATGGTGACGCACTGCCTAGCGTCATACGACTGCGCCTCGGGCTCGTCATCAAGAATCTTCCCTGCAATCAACAACAACTTAGCATAAGAAGGACGCACAACTCGGGTCCACACCCTCGGGGACTCGATGCCAAAAGCGACCCGCATGCTCGGGGACTCGCTGATACAACAAATACAAGCCTAAGAAACTCACCAATGAGTGGACGGCAGTGCCCCGTGATGAAGTCTTGAAGACCCGAAAATTTGTTCTGCAACCCTGTGACAAAAGCATCGGACACCTTCCGCTCGTCAGCTGCGGCAGCGACAGCCGCCTAGGCAGCCTTGAGCTCCCGCTCCATCTCGGCAACCCGCTTCTCTGCGGCAGCCAACAATGACTGGGTAGTCGTCAACTCGCCGACCGGGACAAAACCCTCGCGGGCCTTCGCAACCACGGTCGAAGGGCCCACTACAGCAAAACAGGGGTGAGATCACAATCAAGCACAAGAAAGCAATGGAGAGGGTAACTCAAATACCTACCCGCGGTCGCCTGCAGCTGCCGGTTCACCTCCTGCACGGATCGGAGGTCATGCTCCAGACGCTCTTTGGCGGCCAGCTGCTCCGCCAATTTGTGTTGGAGGCCCTGCATAGACGAAATTAATGTAAGCAAACACCAAAGAATTTCCTAAGTGCCTAACCACTGAAATTCAGCGACTAGCCACTCAGGGATAGGATATCGAAGAATTTCCTAAGTGCCTAGCTGCTGAAATTCAGCGACTAGCCACTCGGGGACTGGATAATGAAAAGCAATAATAATCTACCCGCTAAAATTTAGTGAGTAGATCATCGGGGACTGGACATACCTGAATCGCAACACCCAGCATGGTGTGCATCTCGACCGTGTCCACCGAGGGCAGCATGAAGGGCGTACGTCCGCGACGCTGCTCGACGTCCGAGCCCAATATCTTGGGTACTTGGGATGATTGCGCCATGACACTTGAAGTAGAGGCCTTCACCATGAAGCGAGGGAAGGCTGCCATCGCCGCTCTCGAAGCACTCATCGTGGGTCCTGATGCCCCAACCATCGCTGCCGGCTCCACCTGCCGCGACCCCTCGTCCATATCGGCCTTCGCGGCCGCGTCCACTCCAGTCGAAGGTTCATTTGGCGCGACGGCTGGCTCGTCCAAAACAATGACGACATCGTCGCCCTTCGTCTTCTTCGCGCCCTCAGCGGGCGCCTCGGCGTCGTCGCCCTTCCTCTTCTTCGAGGGATTAGCCTCCTTACCTGAGGCATCTACTGGGACCTTGGCCACCGAAGGGTGACCAATCTTCTTCACGTCAGTCCTGCAAAGGAAACGATCAACGAGTCAGACAACATCCGTAAACCAGTGATCCGAGTCGACGAAGCAAACACTCACCTGGCGACTGGGATATAACGTAGGCCGGTGCGAATATGCGTCGGCTTATCCAATTCTAGGCCCATCTTACAGCTGATGCCCGTCTCGAATAGGGGTGGGGCCCATGTCACTGAGGCCTTCTTCATTGACGAGGCCGCGGTAGCAGGAAGTTCCCCTTCGGTCGACGCGGGCGCCTCCCTCGATGGCGAGGCCTTTGCGATTGAAGCAGCCCCGAGGCCTGTGACGGTGAGAACAAGGGTGGAAGCGACGCTAGCGGCACCTCATCCTCCACCACGGCCATAGTCACCGTCTCTAGCGCCTTCATCGATGCCTCGGCCCCCGCATTGTCGGTCGTGCTAGTCGCTTTGGAGCTAGTCGCGACCGAGGTGGCGACACCGCCTTGGGCGCCTCCTTCTTATTCTTTGGTGACTTCTTCTTGGACAGTGTGGCCACACGTCGCGAGCTGTGTTCGTGGGTGTTGCCCTCGCCCCTGTCGTGACCCTCGAGGCTCTTGCTGGCCTCGAGTTGACGTTGCTGCTGCCCGCGAGTTTTCTGAACCATGGGTGCGGCGACCTCCATGGCCTCGTCATCATCATCGTCGTCGTCTTCATCATCGTTGTCGCTGGAGGAGGACTCGCTCTCATCCCCCTCGGCCTCGTCCAAGCTCTCGTCGTCGGCGGAAGCCAGCCCTCCACAACTTGGAACAGCTGAAGCAATGACACATGATTACTAAACCGCGACTGCATTCTTGCGACTGTGACAATAAACAAGGGAAAACAAACTTACATTTGGCGCCTTGTGCTTCATGGTGTATGGGGCGATCCTGGCCTTCAGATCATGGTATTCCGCGTCGGTGATCTTCCTCATCGCGGAAGAGTAGTCGTCGGCCTTCCACTCGGCGGTGCCAGCCTTGGTCCTGTCATCTTTACCAGTGTATTCATACATCCAGTGACCACGACTGGCTAGGGGCACCAATCGTCGCCCGAGCCAGCAATTATATAAATTTATGGTCTCGAAACCGTCCTTATTCAGTTGGCGACTCATCGTCAACATCTCGTCTACAACCAACCGCTGGTCGTGCGGGAGCTTGGAGACTTGGAGCCGGCGCGGCTCGGTTTGCTCCGCGGAGTACGCCGGGAGTGGCACCTTGCTATCCAGCGTCGACTCACTGGCATAGAACCAGTGCTTCTTCCACTCACTTGCCACCTTCTTCGGCAGCATGAGGTCGAGGAAGGAGGCCTTGGACTTCAGCTGGAAAGTGAGGCCACCCGCTGCCAGCATCGGGCGGCCTGCCCCGTCGCGACTAATCCTCCCATGGAAAAATTCCTGCCACAGTGGAAAGTAAGGGCAGCAACCCAAGTAGCATTCGCAGAATGCCACGAAAATGGCAAGCTGCTCGATGCTATGCGGCCCCAAATCTGCCGGCTAGATGCCGTAGTATGCGCAGAACCGACAGAAGAAGAGCTAGGTGGGGAATCCGAGCCCCCTCTCGAGATGGCTGGTGAAACAAATAAACTCGCCGGCGTGCGGATCTGGATCCACCTCCCCGACCCTGGGAACTCGCCATCTCCCGGTGCAGAGAATCCCTGCATCCTCGAAGGACTTCAGTGTCGCCCTGGTACACTTGGACTTCCCCCACAACTCCTTCGGAGGCGCCATCGGATCGAGGATCTAGGCTCGCTGGATCGCTCTGGAGGCTCTAGAGGGAATGGGATACTGAAGGGCACACGGAGTCGGAGGAAATGGGAGGAATGCTTGCAACTCACCCGTCACTCTCCTTATATAGCGGTTGGTTCCCGCCAATTTTGGGGAGCCGTTACCATGAGGTGATTACGCCGATATTACCGTTGGATTACCCAATGGCTAGTTTGACCAAGCTGACGGTCCAACTTCATCTAATCGACTCGCCAACCCATTCGCCAAAGCTGTGACTCGACTACTCACCAAATTGGCGAGCGACTGAAGATGCATGCTAAAGATTATTTCTCTCATTGACGAAGTCCATCGTCGATTCGACTGGGCGTCCAAATTGGACCCGAATATTCTGACTGCCAAAGAACACATGCGACGAATCAACGACGGCCTCGGGGACTACTGATGGGGATATGCCGAGTGGGGTATACCCAGCAGGACGTTCCCTACTGGATCATACTCCCAGTGAGTGGGCCTGCAGGACGACGACTGGACCGTGACCCAAGAGGAAGCCAGGTGACTGGATGCTGAAGGCCCAGAAGCGTAGCTAGGCCCAGTCGGATTAGGTCAAAACCCTCCGAGTCCTTATCTAACTTGGTTGTTGATCTGTAAACCCTAGTGAGGTGACTATATAATCCTCCCTAGCGCACGCATAACACTTATGTTCTATCATACACTCTATCGACTCGCCGCCTAGCCGCCGAGCTCGCCCTTTGTAATCTCTCATCAATACAATCTAGAAGGAGTAGGTATTTACCCTCCGGGGGTCGAACCTGGGTAAACCCCTATGTCTTTGCCCTCATATCGCACCACAGATGGATGGCCGCCCTTTCCCCTTGTTCTAATACTCGCTGCCAATCATAGCATCTGCCGTGGCCATTCCCACGACATTTTGCATGTTTGCCGAATACATCATTGGCTTCAGGATTTTTAATATTTTTGAAGTTAAAATTATTCAGTTTTAGATTGAACAACACATTGGTCTCTGTGTTGGTTGCGTGTTGATATAGTCAGGGCATACAACCACCGAGATTGAGTTTACAAAACACGTACAAGGAAATCGTATGATGAAAGGAAACCGGTTGAAGTACTACTTCATATCGCTGTACACTTACGTAAACCTTATCTAAACCAGAATATCTAATATTGTTAACATCCCTCCTTATTCACAACCTTACGATAGGTTAAGATTAAGATTACGCTTGAACTCATGAAAATATCTGACTGGCAACGCCTTTGTGAATCCATCTGCGAGTTGATCTTTGCTATAAATAAACCGGATATCTAACATTTTGCTTGCAACTCTTTCTCTGACAAAATAAAAATTAATTTCAATGTATTTTGTCATGTTATGAAACACATGATTAGCAGATAGATATGTTGCTCCAAGATTGTCACACCATAAACATGGTTTTTCCCTTAGTGTGACACCAAGTTCACCAAGAAACGCTTCAACCCATATTAACTCAGCTGTAGCATTGGTTAGGGACTTATATTCAGCTTCAGTACTTGACCTTGAGACTATAGCGTGTTTTTTAGCACTCCAAGAGATTAAATTTGTTCCAAAGAAAATGGCAAAGCCTCCCTCCTCCTATCATCAAGACAACCTGCCCAATCTGCATCAGAGTAAGCACTAAGCAAAGTAGATGAGGATCACTGAAAAGTAAGACCAGTCTTCAATGTATCCTAAATATATCTCAAAATTCTTTTGGCAATTGTCCAATTGGAGGTTGTTGGATCATGTAAGAACTGGCAAACTTTGTTCACAGAGAAAGAAATATCAGGTCGTGTCAATGTCAAATACTGTAGAGCACCAATAATGCTCATGTATTCTGTCATGTCATCAGGACCAAGAGGTGTCCCCTCACAAAGGCACAACTTCTCAGTAGAAGATAGAGGAGTAGGACATGATGTACACTGTCTCATACCAAAATTTGCAAGCAAATCAGTAGCATATTTTTCCTGTGTAAGAAGTAAACCAACATTCACCTTTTTCACCTCAATACCCAAAAATAAATGTAGGTCTCCCAAGTCCTTAAGAGCAAACTCATCCTTGAGATCACGCAGCAGAATAGAGATGGCTTGATCAAAAGAGCTAGTGACTATAATATCATCAACATAGATTAGAACAAACATCATAATACCTAACTTTTTGTAAAGAAAAAGTGAGGTGTCAGTGATGACTCGTTGGTGGCGCCAGAGAACTTGGTGCTTGATGTGGAGTCTTGTTGGGAACCCTAAGAGCAAGGTGTGAAGAGCACTTCAGCAAGTCTTCCCTCAGTTGAGACTGAGGTTATCGAACCAGAAGGAGGAAGGAAACGTCACACGAGTGTTGCAAGCAATGCGGAGACCTGCACAACACAAACTCAAGACTTTGCCCCAACGAATCAGTGAGGTTGTCAAGCTCACCGGTTTGCTGTAACAAAGGATGGAACGTATGGTGTGGAAGGTAATGGTTTGCAACAAGTAAACAAGTAATAGTGGAAGATGTATCAATGGTAAAGATTGTACCACGGTCCATAGTTCACTAGAGGTGCTCTCCTTAAATAAACAACATGGCATGAAGGGTAAACAAATTACAGCGGGGCAATTGACAGGAACTGAGCAAGGCATAACAATGCAATTACTAGTTAGAAAGATCCTATGAGGTTGATTGGGCAATACAACAAGATACATAGACCGCCATCCAACTGCATCTATGACTAGAAGTCCACCTTCAGGTTATCATCCAAACCCCCTCCAGTATTAAGTTGCAAGCAACAGACAACTGCTTTAAGCAAAGTGTGTAAGGTAAACAGTCCACATGTTCCATGAACAAGAGACCGTTTTTTTCTCCCTAGTAGCAACAACACATCTACAACCGAAGAGATTATTGTCACTTCCCTTGGAAACTAGAGGCATGAACCCACTATCGAGCATAAATACCCCCTCTTGGAGTCACTAGCAACTACTTGGCCAAGATAACCACTAGCAACAGAGAGCATGCAAGATCACAAACAACACAGACATGATTACAAATAATAAAGACAAAACCATTAATCAAACCAACATAGTAATCTCAATATCCATTGAATCCCCACAAACACAACATGCATGATTACAAATAGATTAGATCTTGATCATGAACGGAGCTCACAAGATCTATACATGAAAGCACAAAGGAGGAGATACAACCATCTAGCTACTACATGGACCCATAGTCCAAGGTGGAACTACTCACACATCATACCAGAGAGAAGGCCTCCGGGATGATCTCCCCTCCGGTAGGGTGCCAGGAAGAGCTTCAGATCCCCCTGATCTAGGGACGATGGTGGCGGCAGCTACAGACGGTCTCGTGGATTTCTGATCGGGTACTCAGGGTTTCTGCATCAGGGCCTTTTTATAGGCGAAGGGGGAGATCGAGGAGGCGGCCAGGGTCACCAAACCCTAGCCAGGCGCGGGCCCACCTGTAGCCGCGCTTGGGGGGGGTTTGGCCCCTCTGGCTCTCCTCTGGACTTCTTGTTCCCCACGAAAAGTAATTGACTTTGTCCTTTGTCCCGTCCAATTCCGAGAATATTTCTTTACTAACTTTTCTGAAACCAAAAACAGCAGAAAACGGGCATCTGGCACTGTTGCAACTTGTTAATAGGTTAGTACCAGAAAACATGTAAAAATCACCTCAAATTGTGGACACGTAAAGCAAAGTAGATACAAAACAAGCATGGAGCATCAAAAATTATAGATACGTTTCCAACGTATCAGCATCCCCAAGCTTAACTCCTGCTCGTCCTCAAGTAGATAAGTGATAAACAGAATAATTTTTGAGGTGACATGCACCCTCACCATAAAGATCCAACCATTTGCAATCATTGAAAGCTGGGATGAAAGAACTCTAAACATGTGCATGAAAGATGGAGTTATAACAATCAGACATAGTAACTATGCATGCAACATGACAAGCTACAAACAAAGATCATGAATAATATGCATTGAAAAACGTTTGTTTGTTTCACATGCAGAAAACATATCATAGTGGCAATCAGCTTGTCCCTCATAGAGTAGCATATAATGCATAGGACACCTGCAAAGTTCACAAGGGTGACTAGAAACAAATAGCACAAGAGCAAGTGATAACACAATATGCATCAATTAATAAGCTTTGGAACACTGCACACAGAATGGCGACTATGCTCTCTTAATGGTGCCTAAAGGTAGAAGGTGGAGACTCAATAGTGGTGGAAGAAAGGCCTTTTTGTAAAGGAAGCAGGGATTACAAGTTTCAGAAAGAGCTTCCAAAAATTATGGTACTTGTTAGCTTTCAGCCCTCATTGCCCCTATCATAAGCATCTTGAAGTGGTTAAGGTTAAAGCGGCAAAGCTGGAATATATGCTTGACGAAGTATAAGTTGGCAATCTCATGCCCCTTGAATACGAGGGCCACACCTCATGCATACTCAACTTTGGGTCCAGGTAAGTTCTTGTCACTATAAGTATTTGCATATCATTGAGAACCAGGGTACCCCTTACACATGGTACAGAGCTTTCTCATAACCAAAATGACAAGGCAAACAGACAATGAGCATCTCAGCAATCTTCTTATGTACCACAGGAATATGGTGCTTTCTTCTCTCTTTCCTCTTTTCTCAATGTGTCTATTTTTTTATAAGAAGAATGCTTCATAGATGTCACTATGGTGATGCTGCAAGTTTCCACCATGATTAGGCATGGCTTAGGCTAGCGTCCCAGGCGTTTCTCTAACACAGGATACAAACTCCACGGACTTACAAGTTCCCTCTTTATTTCACACCAGTGACATCCATAGACAAAAGAACATGATATCAACTGAGTACAACAAGGTACAAGTGCAATGTTGAAAACGTTCCCCATGACAGCACGGTTCTGTTAATTCCAACTTATAAGTGCAAGCATATACAACAAAGTTGTCACAATGGTTCAAGTTTATTAGGGGCAAAGAATAAAGTGTGCCATCAAGTTCGTGAGGGCTTTAATCACTAAGTTTTCACATAACAAAATAGTTTTTAATTGGAAGATAGTTGAAAACAAGAATATACTTGAAATGGTGTAACACACCATGCATAGGAGTTTATAGTGGAAACTTTGGAACAACTTGGTTTCTTGGGAGTTGGAGGCATGAGTAGAACTTACTCATACAAGTGGAGGCTAGCAAAAGATTGGGAGCAACCAACTAAGAGAGCAATAATGGCCATAATCATGCAATGCAACAAAGTATACAAATCAAAGCAAAGAGTGGTACTAAAATTGAAGGACTAAATGATCATAGAGGCTAATGGTGATCTGTCATAGTCATAACATGGTGTAAGAATGTGCCAAGTCAACCCAAGCAAAGCATCAAAGGAGAATACCACAATACTATGCTTTTGCATGCTAAAACAACACATAATTTCTTCAAGGCACACTAATCAATCCCAATTGTTTGTAACAAGACATGCTACAGCAATAATCACTAAGCATAAAGTCAAAACAACACCTAGAATGTCATGCTAAATTCTAAGTCACAGTCAATGCAAGCTCCTCTTGCACTTCAAGCAAGAACTTACTACTCCTTTCCAAACACCAAGCAACCTTATTTGCAAAACAACACACCGAGAACGGGGGTCCAAACTACTAAATAAAACTAAACAAACTAAGAAAAGCAAACGAAAACTTAGACGCTCCAAGAACAACACAACTGTGCATGAAACAATAAAAGTGAAGTGTCTAGACAGACCTTAGCTTTTTATTGATGAAGAAGGGGATGCCTTGGGCATCCCCAAGCTTTGACGCTTGTACATCTTGTATATTTCTTGGGGTGACACCATGGTGGCATCCCTAAGCTTGAGCTTTTGTCCATTCTTCATCTCATTGCATCATTCTCTCTCTACACCTGAAATCTTTCCTTCATACAAAACTTCACACAATCTTCATTAGCAACATTAGTGTATTCAAAATATATTAGACAACTGACAAAGCTTTGGAACAGCAATGCTTTTCACTAAAAACACAAGCTACTGTAGTAACTCCTTAAAAAAGCTCAATTTACCTGAAGAGAGCTCAAAAAGGAATCAATAACAAGCAAATGCAAATAATGGCAGAAATCTGTCAAAACAGACCAGCAGGTAGAAACCGATTTTTTCGAACATATTATATTGCTCAAATCAAAAAGTGTTGAACTAACTAAAGTTATCTAACATACTGGGGTATTTATTCATAAATTTTGAGCTCAATCCGAGTTACAGAGCCTCCTCACGAATATTTTTGGTGGAGGACAGAAATCTGTTTCGGGACAGCAACTCCCCAAATCTTACTTCCCTCTCATTAGAGGTCATTCTTGGCACAAAAAGCAAACAAAAAGGATAAGGAAAGGTCATTACTGAAGTAATAACTTACAAGACTCAAGGAAACTCTTGGGTTATCTCCCAACAAGTACTTTTCTTTAACGCCTTTAAGTTAGGCACAAGAAGCAAGAAGAATCAAGTATTTTCAAATGAGGAAGCATTAACATTCATACTTGCAAATTCTTCAACTATGAAAGGTATCTCATCCAAATGGGTCTTGGAGGATCCCTTATCATCTCTCTTTGGTCTACTACCTTCATCAAAAAGATTTTCAGGAGCAATCCATTCAAAGTTATTTTCAAAGGCTTCATGCTTTCCAACAAGATTAAAGGGTATGGGTATATTGAATTCCTCTCTAGGATAAGTTTTATCAGAAATACCCACAACATCTACACTTGAACCTAGCGTATTGAAACGTTCAAAAACCTTTTTGGCCTCCCTAGCAACATCATGGAATTATTTTGATAAAGTTTCAAGGATGAATTCCCCTTTCTCAGCATTCTTCTCTTCTTTTAGTTTTAGGAATAAAAATTGCATGAAGGGGTTAAGGCTAACAAACCTAGCCTCCAAACTAAAGAAGCTTCAACAACCTCATAACTAGGATCAAGCTCTGCTATAAATTTATCATCAATATCCTCATGCTTGCTAACATAATTAAAGAATTCTTCAATATTATCTTTCCCAATTATGGAGCCACTACCTATTGCAAGATCTTTCTGGGTGAACTTGGGGAGCAACATGGTGAGCTAGAGCAAGGTGGCAACTAGAGTAGAGAGTAATTTTTTTGTGTTTTTGAATAAGGCAAGCAAACCAAACTAGACTAATTTTTTTTGGGTTTTTTGAAAAGAGGCAAACAAAACCAAGCAAAATAAACAAAGCAAACTAAAAACAAAGTAAAGAGAAAGGAAGTGAAGGACTCCCCTAGTGAAGACGTCCTTAGCCTCCCCGGCAACGGCGCCAGAAAACTTGTGTTGGCTGGCACGTGGTTAAGGTGGGAGTTTCTTCTTCTTCGTTCCCCGGCAACGGCGCCAGAAAACTTGTTGATGACTCCTTGGTGGCTCCAGAGAACTTGGTGCTTGATGTGGAGTCTTGTTGGGAACCCCAAGAGCAAGGTGTGAAGAGCATAGCAGCAAGTCTTTCCTCAATTGAGACCGAGGTTATCGAACCAAAAGGAGGAAGGAAACGTCACACGGGTGTTGCAAGCAACACAGAGACCTGCACAACACAAACTCAAGACTTTGCCCCAACGAATCAGTGAGGTTGTCAAGCTCACCAATTTTCTATAACAAAGGATTAAATGTATGGTGTGGAAGGTAATGGTTTGCAGCAAGTAAACAAGTAATAGTGGAAGATGTATCAATGGTAAAGATTGGACTGGGGTCCATAGTTCACTAGAGGTGCTCTCCTTAAATAAACAACATGGCATGAATGGTAAACAAATTACAGCGGGGCAATTGACAGGAACTGAGCAAGGCATAACAATGCAATTACTAGTCAGAAAGATCCTATGATGTTGATTGGGCAATACAACAAGATACATAGACCGCCATCCAAATACATCTATGACTAGAAGTCCACCTTCAGGTTATCATCCGAACCCCCTCCAGTATTAATTTGCAAGCAACAGACAACTGCTTTAAGCAAAGTATGTAAGGTAAACAGTCCACATGTTCCATGAACAAGAGACCTTTTTTTCCCTAGTAGCAACAACACATCTACAACCGAAGAGATTATTGTCAATTCCCTTGGAAACTAGAGGCATGAACCCACTATCGAGCATAAATAGCCCCTCTTGGAGTCAGTAGCAACTACTTGGCCAAGATAACCACTAGCAACAGAGAGCATGCAAGATCACAAACAACACAGACATGATAGAATCATAAAGACAAAACAATTAATCAAACCAACATAATAATCTCAATATCCATCGGATCCCCGCAAACACAACATGCATGATTATAAATAGATTAGATCTTGATCATGAATGGAGCTCACAAGATCGATACATGAAATCACAAAGGAGGAGATACAACCATCTAGCTACTACATGGACCCAAAGTCTAAGGTGGAACTACTCACGCATCATACCGGAGCGAAGGCCTCCGGGATGATCTCCCCTTCGGCAGGGTGCCGGGAAGAGCTTCCGATCCCCCCGATCTAGGGATGATGGTGGCGGCGGCTACAGACGGTTTCGTGGATTTCTAATCGGGTACTCAGGGTTTCTGCATCGGGGGCTTCTTATAGGAGAAGGGGGAGACCGAGGAGGCGTCCAGGGTCACCAAACCCTAGCCAGGCGCGGGCCCACCTATGGCCGCGCCTGGGGGGGTGGTTTGTCCCCTCTGGCCGGCCCCTCCGGCTCTCCTCTAGACTTCTTGTTCCCCACGGAAAGTAATTGACTTTGTCCTTTGTCCCGTCCAATTCCGAGAATATTTCTTTACTAACTTTTCTGAAACCAAAAACAGCAAAAAAAGGCATCTGGCACTGTTGCAACTTGTTAATAGGTTAGTACCAGAACACATGTAAAAAGCACCTCAAAGTGTGGGCAAGTAAAGCAAAGTAGATACAAAACAAGCATGGAGCATCAAAAATTATAGATACGTTTCCAACGTATCAGTCAGCTATAGAAGGAACAAAACCAAGAGCTTGTAATTTTGAACTTAGCTTGGAATACCACGCTTGAGGGGCTTGTTTGAGACCATAGAGATCTTTGTCAAGTTTGCATATAAAGTGTGGAGTTTTAGAATCCTCAAAACCTAGTGGTTGTTTCATATAGACCTCTGATACGTCCATTTTGCACCACTATTCTATATCATAATTTACTGTTATTCATTGATATATTTCATATTAAGAGGTGATACTTATGTTGTTTCATCTATTTTTGCATGTTGGATGACTTTTGGAGGATGAACTGCCGAAGTCAGGATTCTGATGGAAAAAAGCGATGTTTTGATGCAATATTCGCGAAGATCAGAAAATTCTAGAAAATACACGGAAAATTCTATTTTTCCAGAAGACAAAGGATGCCAGATGGGGAGGCTGAGATGGGCCATAGGGGGCCCACACCCCCATGCGCGGGCCACCCTGGGCTACACCACCAGGGGGTGTGGCCACCCTGGCCCACCTCTTGCTCCGCCCTTTCGCATATATCTTCTCCTCGAAACCCTAATACACGAGGAGCGACCATAGAAAGATTTCTCCACCTCTGCGGGGCGGAAACTACAGAGAGAGAAAGAGCTCTCCGGTAGACAGATTTCTACTGGGGAAATTCCTTCCTGGAGAGGGGAGATCGTCGCCATTAACACCGTCATCAAGCTAGACTTCATCGGGATCATCCTCCTCCTCCTCACCACCATCTCCACCAGCACCATCACCACCACTCGATCCCGCTGTAACAATTATGTTGAATCTTGCATAGTTCTTAGGGGAAACTTTCATGGTGTTGATTACTTCTGTAGTTGATGCTTGTGAGTGGAACCATTAAATTATTGTTTATGTTCAGATTGTTATTCATCATCATATCATCTCTGATCTTGATCCATATGATGTCTCGCGAGTAGTTCGTTTAGTTCTTGAGGACATGGGAGAAGTCATGTTGTTAGTAGTGGAATTGTGTTGATGTATTATTCAATGGTTTGATATTTAAGTTGTGGTGCTATTCTTCTAGTGGTGTCATGTGAACGCCGACTACATGATACTTCATCATTTATGGGCCTAGGGGAATACATTGTGTATTTGGCTACTAATTGTGGGGTTGCCGGAGTGACAGAAACCTGAACCCCTGTTAGGAAACCTTTGCACAAGGGAGTGTAGGATCTCAGAGTTTAATGCTATGGTTAGGTTTTTATCTTAATTACTTTCTTGTAGTTGCGGATGCTTGCAAGAGGTTTAATCACAAGTATGTATTAGTCCTAGTAAGTTCGGTACATTAGCACAGGTTCACCCACACAACACTTATCCAACCAAAGAAGATTAATCAACTATATGAAGCGAAAGCACTTGACAATATTCTCATATGTCCTCAAGAACGTTTGGTCTTCATAAGTATTACAACCGGCTTGTCCTTTGCTAAGAAAGGATTGGGCCACTTGTTGCAATTATTTGTTTACTTGCACTTTATTTCCTTGCTTTATCAAAACCCCCTAAAAATCCGTTTATTAAGTATTTACAGAGAATTCCTGATCCAAACCACTAGTCAACACCTTCTGCTTCTCGTTGGGATCGACACTCCTATTTATCAAAAGTATTACGATACACCCCCTATACTTGTGGGTCATCAACCTCCTCTTCTAGAACACCATGAAGAAACACGTTCTTGACATCTAGCTGTCTCAAACTTCAACCTCTGGAGACAGGTACTGACATAACAAGTCTGATAGTAGCTGCCTTAACAACAGGGCTAAATGTATCCTCATAATCAATGCCATATCTTTGTTTAAAAACTTTTCCAACCATACGGGCATTGTACCTATGAACTGTACCATCTGCATTTATCTTAACACGATATACCCATTTATGATCAATAAGATTCTTGGTAGAGTTTGAAGGAACAAGCCTCCAGGTTTTGTTCTCTATAAGAGCCTGATATTCTTCTGTCATAGCTTTATGCCAACGATCATCTGAAAGGTCTTCCGACAGTGTGCATGGTTCTCCTGTAGAAGTAAATAAACTATAGCGAATAGTGTCATCAGTGTATTGTTTAGGATTTATAATACCTTTTTGAAGACGTGTACGAGGTTCCATCACGTGTGCCTGCACTCGCCTATGTCCCGGTCCCCACCTGGTGACATCTCGCCTCGGTCCCGGTCCCTACCTGGTGGCAGCTCGTCTCGGTTCCCATCTGGTGGTAGTCCTGCATGCAGCGACATGTAGGTGACGCGGAAGACGCAACACCACACAGATGCTCGTACGGACGACGATAGTGACAGCTCTAATGACAGCGACAAATACTCTGATCAGAAGATCCTAGACTACCAGATGCATCACTATCAGTAGTATCAACACTGGTTTCTGCTGCATTCTGATCGGAGTATTTGTTGTTCTCATTAGAGCTGTCACTATCGTCGTTTGAGCATCTGCGTGGTGTTGCGTCGGTCGTGTCACCTGCATGTCGATGCAGGCAGGACTGCCACCCGATGGGAACCGAGGCGAGCTGCCACCAGGTGGGGACCGGGACAGAGTCGAACTGATTGGCGTTGAGAGTCGTAATGAGCTGGGCAAGGCTGATGACCGCGATGGAACAGGCGACAGCTCAGGGTGGGAGAGCATGCGATTCGCGGAAGACGCTCAACAGGGGTCTCAGAATTTATTACCTTACTAGGAAGTAAGTTAATAAGAAAAGTGGTAGTAAGAAAAGCTTCATTTCAAAACTTGAGTGGCATAGATGCATTTGTAAGAAGTGCAAGACCAACTTCAACAATCTGACGATGTTTGTGTTCTGCTGAACCATTCTGTTGATATGCATGTGGGCAACAAACATGATGAGTAATACCTATCTTTTGGAAGAAACTATGGAGTTTTTCATATTCACCATCCCAATCAGTTTGCATGGTAATAATTTTTCTATCAAATTTCCTCTCAACAAGTTGTTGAAAGTTAAGAAAAACTTGATAAACCTCAGAACGATTCTTAAGCAAATATATCCATGTAAATTTAATATATTCATTAATAAAGCTTACATAATATGAATGTTTGCCAACAGAGGCAGGTACTGGTCCCCATACATCAGAAAAGACTTGCTCCAAAGGAACAGTGGATACACTAGTAGAGACATGGTATGGTAACTGATGACTCTTAGCTAGTTGACAAGAATCACAGATGTATAGATTTATTTCAGGGAAATGAGTGATGTGATGCTTCCTAAGAATTTGTTGAACCACAAAAGAGGATGGATGTCTAAACGGCGATGCCATGTAGAGGATGACAGATTTATGGTGATGAAGGCTTGCTTAGAAGACCCGGTAGACAGTGGCACTAGCGGGTAGATACCATCATGACATGGACCCTTAAAGAGAATTCTCCTTGTGGCCTGATCCTTAATAAATAAAAAATATGGGTGAAATTCAAGGAAGACATCATTATCTAGTGTGAGTTTGTGTATTGAAAGAAGATTTTTTGAAGCATCTGGAACATGAAGAATATTCTTAAGATGTAAAGAATTATGGGGAGTGTGCAGCATTGAATGACCAATATGCGTAATTTGCATACCTTTACCATTTGCAGTGTTAACTTGATCATGTCCTGTGTACTTCTCCTAGAAAGAGAGCTTGCTCATCTCATTTGCAACATGATTTGTAGCGCCAGTGTCAGAGTACCAGTTTGTGTCAATCCCATAAGAAATCATGTTGGCACCTTTCTCACCACGATCACTATCATCACGACGATCACAGTTACCCTAGAACCTCCACCAACAATCACTAGCAGGGTGGCCATGAATCTTGCATATCTGATAAGTGACATTGACATAAGGGGTGGGAGCATGTCCACGCCGACGCCCATCATCTCGGCGCCCCCATCATCACGACCTCTCCAACCATCATCTCGGTACCCACCATCATCACGACGGGGGCGATCATCATAGCCACGACGATACTCATAGCCACCACGGCGAACACGATCATCATAACCACGGCAGTGATCCTCGTCATAACCACGATAGCGATCTTCATCATAACCACGGCGGCGATCCTCCTGATAGCCACGATCATCCTGGCGCCTATCCTCCTGGCACACCTTGGTGGGTGGAGCACCACCACGTCGTGCCATGTTTGAGGATGAGACGAACGCTTCTTCACCATCATCTATCTTGTGGAGTTGATCAAATGCTTGCACCTGGCTAAACAGATCATCAAGAGTAGTAGTGGGGTTGGCATTAACATCAGTCTGCAGAGTATTGTAAGCATCACCAAGACCATGCAATATGGACCAAATCATCTCATCACCATCTAGGGGCTTGCCAACAGCAGCAAGCTCAGAAGCTATATTTTTTATTTTGGCGATCACCTTTTTTCATGTCATTCAAACAAGATCTAAGCTGTTGAGTTCGAGAGCGTGAAGGGGTTGTGGTGAGGGACTCAAGTGCCTTTCCATACCTCCGCACATGTATCAAGACCAATGACATGTGACAATATATCCGGAGAAACGAAGTTTAGGATATACTGTAGGACTTGCTGATCGCGAGTGATCCAGGTGGTATACTCGGGATTTTCAACTTTTTTTTCTTCCCATTGGTGTCTTCAACTTCGATTTCCTCGACCGGGGCCGGCTCGAGTCCCTTCACCAGATTCAACACACGAGCTCCATGAAGGGCTGGAATAACGAGTGCCTTCCAGATCAATGTGTTTCCACGAGTAAGGCGGTGAACCAAGAGCAGCAGCCAATGCGGTCATGGAGGTGGAGGAGGAAGACATCATCGATGAGATCAGGAACAGTCGACGCAAGCAGATGCGGCTTTTGTAGGTTTTTCAACGCAATGATGTGGGATCGCAGTGGATTTGGGGCTTGTAGTTTTGTCGTAGGATTTTTTGTGTATGGGTTTCGGATCTTGAGCTGCGGCAGCAGAGCATTGCAGTGGCGGCAGGATATATGGTGTGTTTGAGAGATGTCTTGGCGGCGGCAGCGGTAGGAGACTACAGCTGCGGCGGCAGGATGAAGCGGCGGCGGGATGAAGCGGCGGCGGCAAGATGCGGCGGCGGCGGCAGAATTTCCTCTGAGGACAGCTAGGAAGATGATATTGGCTCTGATACCATATTCGGTTTTAGATTGAACAACACATTGGTCTCTGTGTTGGTTGCATGTTGATATAGTCGGGGCATACAACCACCGAGATTGAGTTTACAAAACACACGTACAAGGAAATCGTATGATGAAAGGAAACTGGTTAAAGTACTACTTCATATCGGGTGTACACTTACATAAACCTTATCTAAACCAGAATATCTAATATTGTTAACAAAAATATGATTTTGATTCTTTTTAAGATTAAATGCTAGGTATAGCTCGACCTCCATTTGCCTTACATGAACTCAACATGCAGGGCAGCTTCTTCTACCCGTTGGATTTTAGTATAACGTAGTTAAGATGAAAACCATAATTATTGCAAAGCTTCATGTTACACACACCACAATACTAATATGAGAAAAATACTTTGTTTCAAAAATATGAGAAAATGACTAAATCCAGTAGGCCTTTCATAATGCAACGTATCTTAGCACGTTAACATATCAGATATTAATATCGAAAGGACAATCTCTTCAATGCATTGTTTCAGTGATTGTATCTTAATTCAATGATTTTAGTCTCGTGTATGCATAAGATTGGTCTATTACTACTATTTTTTCCCATGACTTTGTGCAAATGGTGTATCTTATCTAAGATATATCAACCCTTCTTTCTTTCTTCACATGTCACATCCGTATTTTGCCTAGGACATAGCGCTAAAAGACTCCCATTTTGAAAGACTCGTTTATTTCGTATTTGTACTCTTTAATTCTTTCTTAATTTATCAGCGACAATTTGCATGATTATCATGTAGAGACCTTTAACTTTGGAGTAATCACGAAGTTATCTTAAGATTCTTAACTTTGTGTAAAGCAGTTCTAAAGCTAAAAGAAATAAACTCTATCATGGTGTCGATGCCTAGATGCGCTGGCTCCATCCCCCACTATCCCTTCCTGATTCTTTCCCTTCTCCACCGAGCTTCGAACCCCAGCTCCAGGGTCGATTCACCGGCCTCCCTCCCAAAATCCGACCCCACGGCGTCGGATTTCCTCGTATTGGGTGGTGGTGGTATTGGGCGGCGGCGGAGCTGGTGACGCAATAGTGCGAAGATCTGGATAGCTTTTGGTCATCCTGTGGCAAGAGAGGCTCCGTTTGAGTAGCAATGGAGGTCCTGCTCTTGCTGAAATCCGCGTGCGAGTGCGTGGTAAGCCAAGCAACGTCAAGTGCCGGCAAAGAGATTGCCTTGCAAGAAGGTGTGGTGATTGACGCCAAGTTCCTGTCGGAAGAGCTGGATGAGATGCACAAGTTCCTCGTCAATGTGGAGAGGGACGAGGCCGCCGAGGTGGCGGAGGCGGGGTCAAGCCATGATGTGAATGAAGCAAGGGGTTGGGTGGACAAGATCCGGGACATGGCGTGCGACATCGAGGACTGCCTCCGGGAGCTGGGCCCTCATGGGGTGGAGGGGTTGTCCTTGCATAATCTCCGGTGGGCAACCCTGGCGTCCCGGCACTCCGTCGCTGCCGAGCTCAAGGAATTGGTGTCCCAGGTTAGCTGGCTGAGCGAGAGAAAGGAGCGCTACCGACGCGCCGGCGGCATGATGGCGAGGAGGCCGACAACAGTATGGAAGGAGGAGGCGCGACTCGTCGTGCCAGATATCGACTGGAGGGTCGATCTTGGCCAGCTGCTTGCTCGGCCGGACGAGTCACTGGTGGTGGTAGCGGTTTGGCTGATGAAAGATCCTGTCGCCGCTGCTGACGCCGCTTCTCTCATCGGCGAGACCTTCGATGACGCCGATCGATTCCAGTGCCGTGCATGGGTCACGGCAACCCACCCAGTCAGTGTCACCGAGTTTCTCCGTGCCTTGGTGAGGCAGCTCCTTGCAAATGATTTGGTTCCGGCACTGGCGTCGCTCAGCGACACGGAGACAATGGGGACAGAGGAGCTGATGAAGGTGGCAGCACACCACCTTGGCGAGAAGAGGTACCTGGTCGTTGTAGAAGACGTATGTGCAAGGCCCATATGGGACTGGATCAAGCTCTTCTTCCCGGACCATAGAAATGGCAGCCGGATCATAGTGACATCTCGAAGAGCAGATGTGGCGAGGCACTGCGCCGGCAGGCCAACCCGATCGTTCATGCTTGAACGAGTTCTAGATTATGATGCAAGGGTCTACGTATCTTCCTCTTCTGACCAGGTATCAACTCTCTCTCAACTCTCGTCCTTTTGCTTCTCACCACTTCTATTTCCAATTGCCACACCATGATACATTTCTGAAGATATTTACACTATTGATGCCACACTGAAAACAACATGAATGATTCAAAGTATCGTAAAAGTTGTTATTGTACTGTAATATTTTTTGCTATTAAACCGCTTCCACAAAGCAGCTTCGTTCTCCCGGTTAGCGTGTGACGCCAGCATGCCCTACCACAATATACTATGCACTTGCCCCAGTTGTTGGAGGATCAGTTGGGGAACCGATTACTTACCTAGCTGGTCGTCGCAGGGCGTGAGGACGCACTGCGACGATGGTACGCTAGCAGGAAGGAGGGAAATGTGAATCACTAGGTGGATCTTGGACTTCTCGGGTAGCTTAAGCTTGTAAGATGCTTTGCCGAGTCACTTATAAGCTTGAAGGGGGTGTAATAGCAGCAAGAAACCTTATGATTTGCACGCGAAACCATCGACATCTGCACTTAAGGCTGCAATCTGAAGAAAACCATTAGTCTTAGCCTTAGCTTTATACCAAAATAAAAGACTTTACTTTTATGAAAATTAATCTTAATGCCAGACAAACGTTCAAAGATACACAGTAAATTCTTAATATTTCTAGCACTATGCCAATCATCGGTGAACATGCATTTCGTATTTTCATGAGACATTTTAAGATGATCCCAAATTGATGTGTAACAGTACTTAAGAGGGTGCACGGTAAAAGAGCACTTAGCAAGAATCTAGATGCTTGTCTCCTCAAAGTACTAGATCTTGTTTCAAATTATCTACTCTTCACTTTTCGCATAGTTGTATCATGTTGTCTATGCATAACTGAATTTCCTGACTTATTGTCAAACATGTCTGCTTTCTAGGGCGCTACTAAAGGACTTGGCGTGGTTATACAAATAGAGCCGTACTCGGAGTTCATTGGCAGGAAGAAGGATGTTGCTGAACTAACTAGATGGATATTGGGAAGAGCACCCTTGTCAATCTCAGTGTATGGGGCCAGTGATATTGGGAAGAGCACCCTTGTCAGGAAAGTAGTATACGAAAGCCTAGATCTCACTAGTGAGATCCAACGGCGAGCCTGGGTCACCATGCTGCATCCTTTCAATCCGGAGGACTTCCTGCGCAGCATAATTTCACAGTTTCGGGCATGTTCTTCCCTGGGAAGGAGCAAAAAATCTGAAATTAATATCCAAAACATGTCACACGACGAGTTGGTGACGGAGGTTTCTCAGCTCATGGAAGGCGGCGAGAGATCTGTGGTTATCGTTGATGGGCTGTCAGCACAAGAAGAATGGGAGAGGTCCCCCCCTTTGAAACGACCCGTCCCCTCCTCGTCGCTCCCGTGGGCGACGGGAGGGCCTCTGCCTCCGCCGCTAGCCCCCTCCTCCTCCCCCTTCCTCCCCTCGCCACCGCCGGAGAGCGTCGTCGGCCGAAGGCCGGGCGCAGGCGGCGGCGGGGCCTGTTCTCCCCCTCGCGCGAGGCTGGCGGCGCGGGCCTGTGGCCTCCGCTTGGGCGGCGCGTTGGGCCTAGGGCGCGTCGGCGCGGCTCTCCGGTGGCGGCGTGGTGGACTGCGGTGGCGGGGCGCGTCTCGGCCGGCGGTCGGGTCCTGGTGGCGGCCGGCGGCGGTGATGGTGGCCATGGTGGCGTCGCCCAGATCTGGGCCCATCCGGGCCCGATCTGGACCTGTGCTGCCTCGGCCCGCCTCCTGGGAGGGCCTGCGTCGGCAGGGGGTGGGCCAGTGCGGCGGCATGGTCTTGGGCGGCGGGGCAGCGCGGCGCTTCCATGGCAGGCAGAGCTCGGGTCGGGCGCGGCCATGGCGGCCCGGATCGGACTCATTGACCCCGATCTGGGTTGGTCGGGTCGGCCTTGCTTTGGCTGGGCTGCAAATCTTGGCGGGTTAGGATGGATGGGATCCTCGGTGTCCTTGGTCGGCCTGTTGCAGTGCGGTGGCGGACTCTACGGGCTCGGGCCCCGGCCGGACCGCCATGGGACTGGTTTGCCTCTGCGGAGGCTTAACGGGCCTGCTGGGCCCGACCGGACCTATGGGGGACTGGTTTGTCTACTGCCGCGTCCGGTCGACTACCGTCTCCGGCGGTGGAGGAAGTTCCCTCCCACGCGACCATGGTACTGAGGGTCCCGCCTCATTTCTACCTGTGCCGCGATGTTGTAGACCTCGCACCGGCTTGCTTGGTGAGACAATGATGACGAAGTCGGAACCGGAGTGGCGCATGCTCGTGGGCGGCAAGTTTTGGTGGTGGCGATGCCTCGCCCTCGCGGGTCTCCTGTGCTTCGGCGCGTTCGGGGGTTATGGATAGGGTCCTCGGGAGTAATCCTTGTCGGCTCGACCGACACCGACGCGGTGCCGCCCGCGGGTGGCACCTTCCTTCCTGGAGGGCGTCGTGGCTTCCCTTCATCCATTCCCCTCTGTGTGCCGAGGGAAACCCTAGGGCCAGTCTTTGGTCCGGGCAGCAGCGGTCGCTTTCCCTCTTGAGGGTGTTGCTTGGTGCTTGGCGAGTCGGAGCTAGGAGCGTGGTGGGTATTCTTCGGAGGGCGCAGCGGTTGCGGTCTTTCTCGTCTAGTTGATCCCTCTCCGTTTCCTTCCTTTTTTCTTTGTTCCTTGCTTTCTTTCGGGCGTGTGTGTGCTGCTGCCCCAACATTGTGTATCGTGTTGTGTCTGTCTTTGGGCGTTGTGCTGTCTGGCCCAGCAGCGGTCTCACCTGTGTGCTTTATTTATAAAGCTGGGCGAAAGCCTGTTTCGAGAGACAAGAAGAATGGGATCAGGTGAAGTCGTACTTCTGCAATGATGGAGACGTAGGTGCTACCTGCACTGTTATAGTTACTACTACGAATGCTGCAGTTGCTCAACATTGTTCCGGGAATAGCAACAATGTGTATACACTGAGCCCTCTTGATAGTGCTGCTCTCCGTCAGTTGTTTTATCAGAAGGTATGTTCCTCCCAAACATAAAAATGGATATGATTCTCTATTTGTAAGTCAGATCGAAGTATGCAATATTAAGAGCACATCATACACATGACTGAAACTCTAGATGCATGCCAAGCTAGGATGGTAGTACAACTATCATACACATTAAGTTATGAAAATTGAAGCATGATTTCAGTTAAAGCATTTTATTGATGCAGATAGTTATCGGATTTTATCAGTCTATACCAAGCCATGTGGTTATGCTGCTGGGTGACCAAAGATAAATTCAGAATATAAGTTTTAGAATTACTTACATACCTTCATTGCTAGACAACTTTAACTAATTTTTCATTTATTTCGTAATCTCCAATATATCATGACAACTTTATTGATACAAGATTAACTCAGACAGCAAGTCATTCATGCTGTTATGTTAGTGTTGCCTTTTCTATATAATAAGAATGGAAACATTTTTTCTTCAACTCGTTGCAAACTTGCAATAACAGTACTAAAACTTATATGGCTACGAACAGGTATTCCAGCGTGATGGACTAATTGAGTTGTGTGGACCAATGGTAAATCATGCTAATAACATCATAGAAAAATGTGATGGGAACCTTCTCGCAATCAGGATTATAAGTGGACTTCTTGCCACGAAAATTCTAAAATCTACAGAATGGGAGAAACTGCAAAACAATGTTAGCTCAATGTTAAGAGACAACCCTGACCTTGGAATTGTCAGTGCAGCAGCGAAATTGAGTTATGATGATTTGCCATTCTATTTGAAATACTTGCTCCAGTATCTTAGCATTTTCCCCAGAGGCCGCAACTTAATGCACAGAAGACTGGCAAGGGCATGGGTAGCAGAAACCTACTGTAAGAATGAAAGAGGATATGATGATGAGGAAGTTGCGAAGATCTTTAATGGGCTTGTTATGAGGAGTATGATCCATCCATCGAAGCAAGCTGAGATAACTAGTGGAAGAATAAATGGCTGCACTGTTGATGATGTGTTTCAGCAGCTCGGGTTCTCAGATGCAAAATTGGGGGATCTTATCTACATCCTCGATGATCACCCTTGGGACACCAACCCAACAAACTGCAAAATCAGACATCTAGTTATTACAAGTGGATGGATAAGACGTGATGATGAACGGATTGATGAGTTCAAGAAATTAGACCTCTCTTTTGCTCGATCACTAACAGTTTGTGGGGAGTGGAAGTCTTGTTTCATTTCAGCAAGGATGAAGTTGCTAAGGGTGCTTGATTTGGAAGACACTGAAGGTCTAGTGGATCATCATGACCTTGAACAGATTGGGGAATTCCGGCATCTCAAGTGTCTTGGTCTCAGGAACAGTGCAATTGCACATCTGCCCAACTCCTTGGGAAAGTTGCTAAGCCTTGAGGAGTTGGATATCCGGGGTACATTCATCGCTAAGCTGCCATCTACGGTCATCCATCTTACAAGGCTGCGCCATCTACATGGTGGTACATGTCAGGAATATGCAACTTGTATTCCTCTGGGGCCAAAGGCCACAATATATAGTTCAGGTACAGGGCAAATATGCAGGAAGCCCCCTAACATATGGGGGGAAATACAATGTACAGATATATACATCTAACACCCCCCCTCAAACTCATGGTGGATCCACAACACTGAGTTTGAAGAGTACTGCTTGAGCTTCAGGTCATAAGCAGCAACAACACTATCATCAGCACTCTGAGAAGCATCCTTGGCCTCCTGAGAAGCATCAGTACCGAGAACAATCGGCGTCGGCGGAAGAGGAGCCACATGAGCAGGAGGGCACGGCGGACATGAGACCTCGCCAGAAAGCACACCCCAAAGACGGAGACCGCGCATGTGAACGCGCATAAAGGCAGCGAAATCAGGGTAATTCGCGCCATCGAAGATCACCGGGCAGCGAGGAATCGCAACATAACTCGAGGAAGAAGTCATCTTTTTTTTTTTGGAGACACAGATCAGATCGGACGAAAACTGGAGTCAAGCTGGACGTCGCTGGCAGGAGGCGGCACAGGACGGATCGGCGGGTGCGCGCTGGAAGAGATGAGGCCACGCAACGCTGGTGGGACCCAATGGGCAGTGGGAGAGTGGGTAGAAAAATTGGTGTAAAGTGACCAGGGCAGGTAGAAGGACAGGCTGTGGCAGCAAATTAGCGGGTGTCGTGCGGTGCCCGCGTGAGTCCCTGGCGCAGGCGGCAGGTCCCGCGTGACTGGCGCAGCGGCGTGGGAGGTTGCGCAGGCGGCGGGTCCTGCGTGGAAGTGGCGGCGCAGACGGGCGGGCAGGAGAATCGGTGGCAGTTGGAGAACAGATCTGGAACAGGAACGGATCCTCGGGAGCAGATCGATCTGGAACAGGAACAGGAACGGATTTGAATCGGCAACGGCGACGACCGGCGGCGTCGACCGACGGCAAGCCGTCAGCGACAGGGACGGTGGCGGCCGCAGCGACGAAGTTGCGAGTAGGAGGAGGCTAACCTAGCTCTGATACCATGTCAGGAATATGCAACTTGTATTCCTCTGGGGGCCAAAGGCCACAATATATAGTACATGTACAGGGCAAATATGCAGGAAGCCCCCTAACATATGGGGGAAATACAATGTACAGATATATACATCTAACAGTACAATGGCTACACGCAATGCTCAGCTAGATTTTGTCGGTGAAATCACTAGAGATTGTCCTGGTATTATCCAGAATGCTGCTTCATCTTCTTTCTGCATGTGTTTGCTATGCCTATTTAAGAGGAAGAAACCATAGGTGTGTGTGTCCCATCGAAGATAGGGGAACTGAAGTCTGTTTTAACTCTGGGGTCATTGATGCTGTGGGAAGTCGGAGAGTTATGAAGGAGCTACAGAAGCTAACGCAGTTACAGACGTTGGGAGTGACTGGCATCACACAACACAACATCAAGCATCTCTGTTCTACTCTTGAGCGTCTTCACCAACTGCAGTCACTGATGGTTGACTCCAGTGATTCACTCAGCAGACTAGACACTCTGTGCTCACCCCCACATCGTCTCAAAACACTGAAACTATATGGCAGTCTTGGTACGCTCCCAAGGTGGATCAAGACCCTTTATAGTCTCCACAAGTTATGCCTGCGCACAACACTGCTCGATGGGGATTCTGTACAGACCATTGCGAAACTACCCAACTTGATCGTGCTACGCCTTTTGGCTAAATCACTCGTGGTGGAGGCGATGGAATTTGGAAGCGACGCGTTTCCAAAGCTTGAGCTTCTGCAGATGGATGGGTTAGAAAATCTCATGTCGTTATCATTTCAAGGAGGAGCAGCCCCAAACTTAGAGGTACTGCAAGTCGATAACTGCAACTTTGTAAGCGAGGATGGCTTGCGTCAATTACACTCCTTACCAAGGGTGAAAAAGGTTTCACTGGATGGTGTGCTTGTTCAAAAACGACCTCGACATCACAGTGGTCTAGACCATTTTGATATACCCGCGAAAGGTACGCCTGTTGAGCGGCTGCGCAGATGGAGACAAGGAGCCCAGGTTCTTAATCAGAGTCGGCGATTCAGGTATACTCTTGACTTGAAGAATGAAGAGGAAAAGGAACATATGAGACAGAAAATTAGAAATCATGCACATGTAATTAGAAGTGCAATACTCTTTAAGCAAGCAGGACGGGAAAATTCCGAGATTCAAGAATAAGCTGGACAGAAGGGAGCCACAGTTGCACTTGCACCCCACCCTTCCTACATGTCGTGTTACTACTTACTATGTGTTTTCATGGAGATTATTTTCTAATTTCGGTATTGTAAAACATTGTTGAAATGCCCAACTGCATTTCTACAGAACTACAATTTTGGTGTTGAAAGCAATGTAGGACGGTTTGGCAATGATGCTGCCATTGGCATAGTGACTGTTTGCTGGTTGGCTATACCTATAACCGCGCATCCCATTAGTCTCGCCTTCACTCATGGCCTATTGATTAGTTATTAGAGACTTTATTCCTAGAGACCTATTGATTAGTGCTTTGAGATTTTATTCCTAGATACCTACTCCCTCCTTTTGGAAATATAAGATGTTTTAGGTTTGTGAATAAGATGTATCTAGACACCTTTTAGTGTCAAGGTGTCTAGATTCATTTGAACCTATACACTAAAAGGTGCCTAGATACATCTCCTTCACAAACCTAAAACATCTTATATTTCTAAACGGAGGGAGTATTGATTAGTTACTTGTTGAAGAAATCTAGAGATTATTTCATTACTGTTTTTCAAGTTGTCATGGCTCTGTGATTATTGTACTGTAACAGACATGTTCATTGTGTTTGCCAAGGAACTTTGCCCTCCTAAAGTTATCACTGTGCTTGTCAAGGAAGTTTGCCTTTGACGGGTGAGGCAGATCCCAAAATAAAATCTCTGTTGGCTGCAAAACAAGCCAGTGAATGCTGTTCACCACGGTTGTTTCAGAATGTATTTGAACAAGGATATGACTGGTGGGTGTTACAGAACTCTTATAAAGGATCTGTTTTTTTCTTGGAAAGCAAGGATGTGATGTTTCTAGGAGGGGTCCTTTTTTGTGCAGCAGTATCTATAGGTGTTTCTTGATCAGTTCTATTAGCATGACTACCTTGAAGTGCCAAGGTAGTCAGATAAATGTTGTTTTTATGCTGACAGATACGAATTTTGTATTCTGGTTTATCATGCACTTGTGGGAACATAATTGTCAACAAAGCTCTCTTTGTCTTTCTGTACCGTGAAACGTGAATCATGATGTGCAGACATATTGTGGTATGCCGACACACCTTCAGGTCTTTATATGGTGTTTCTATTACCATCAACTTGCATCAGGATGAAATTCAAAGTTAACATTGCCTGTCTCTTACTACAACATGAAAAAATGATGAGTATTTGTAGCTAGTAAGGATACTACGGAAATCCGGAAACAGTACCAGATGAAGAAACTGTGTATACGCAACTGGTCAAGAAGCCAAGAAACTAAAACAAGGCAATGACATAACGAAGATTATGCAACATGAAAACTGGAGTTTTTGTATGATGTACCCTAGTCTCTAAAAGGGTGCTAGTTATGTCCGCAGAGCCATGATTGATTAAGAATGCTACAGACCATAAATAGGTCCAACATGCTAGTTATGTCCGTGGATTTTGCAAATCTGGCATGTCACATCCACATAGGGGGTAGGGGCACGGCCATGTCCACGACGACGTCGCTCATATCCTCTATCATCCCGGCGGCGTTCATAGCCACCGTCATCACGATGCTGCTGCGGGCGCCGATCTTCCCAGCGTTGGCCACCATCCCGGCGACCTTGTCCTCCACCATCCCAGCGTTGGCCACCATCCCGGCGACCTTGTCCTCCACCATCATCACGACGGCGGTCTTCCCAGCGGGTGCCATCATCACGGTGCCTGACACTGTCATCACGGCGTCTGTCTTCCCAGCGCTGGCCATAGGCGCGATCAGGAGATCGACCGCGACCACGCCCAGTATCCGGACCACGCCGAGCAGCAACATTGGCAGAAGAGCTGAAGCCAGCGTTCTGACCGCTGTCGGACAGCATATCCTGGCGCATGTCATGAGCAACTATCTGGTCATAAAGATCATCAAGGGTTGTGGAACTGTTACCGTTGACTGTAGCGACTACGTTATTGTACGATGCATCTAGTCCATTGACCAGATACCCAACCATCTCATCATCTTCCACAGGTTTCCCTGCAGCCGCGAGCTCGGACGCGAAGGCCTTCATCTTGCCGAAAAAGACAGAGGCAGACATGTCCAGCTTCTTGGTGTTCTGGAGAGCACCTCTCAGCTGGTTGATTCTGGAGCGAGAGCGGGAGCCACACAGGTTGTTGATGATGGCCCAAACACTGGCCGTCGATTCGACGCCAATAGTGTGGGCGAGGATTTTCGGTGAGAGGGAATTCAGAATCCAGCTCAGAACCGTTGAATCACGCGACACCCAGGCTGCGTAGGCCGGGTTTGGAATCTTCTGCTTCTTCTGTTCGGCGTCTTCCACCTCCAGATGCGTTGGCGGGGCGGTGTCGGTGCCATCGAGAAGCTCCAACACCTGAGCTCCGCGGAGAGCCGGATAGACCAGCGTTTTCCAGAATAGGAAGTTTGCTCTGGTGAGCTTCTGGGAGGGTGGCGATCCTAGGGAGGCAGCCAGGGCAGACGCTGTGGAAGAGGATGTCATGACTGAAGGAAGGTTTTCCGATCTGGGGATCGTGGTGTATGGGGTTTTTCCGATCAGAGGGATCGTAGGAGGGGTTTTGGTGAGGTTTTCCAATCAGTAGATCGTGGTTTGGCTGTGATTTTGGGGGCTTCCGATCTAGGGATCGTGGGTTTTCCGATCGTATTGATCGTGGTAGATGTTTTCTCGGCGGCGGCTAGATTGTGGAAGGGAGTTGCTCTGATACCATATCAATCAAGCTAGGGTTTAACCGATGACCTTTTTGGGGTATCGGGCTGCATGTTATATGGCGACAGAAACCTGTGCCGTGGTGTACAAGGAGACTCAGCTGAGCGGTGTACTACACCGTGTCAGCCAGGTCGTATTACAAAAGGATTGCAAAAACGTAGTACACAAGTATTCCAATAGTACACAAGTATTCCAACAAACTTTTATGTAAAGCAGTTCTAAAGCTCTGAAAAGAAGAAAAAAAAACTCTGTCATGGTTTGTCGATGCGTTGCGTAGATGCGCAGGCTCCATCCCCACTACCCTTCCTGATTCTTTTCCTTGTCCACCCAGCTTCGAAACCCAGCTCCAGCGTCGATTCACCGGCCTCCCTCTCCAAAAATCGATCTGATACCAATCCATCTCCCTCCCCTACACATCATAGCGGTGGTGTTGGGTGGCGTCGGAGCTGGTCACCCAGCTGCTGGTGACGCAATATATAGTGCAAAGATCTGGATAGATAGTTTTTGGTCATCTTGTGGCAAGAGAGGCTCCGTTTGAGTAGCAATAATGGAGTTCGTGCTCTTGCTGAAATCCGCGTGCGAGTGCGTGGTAAGCCAAGCCACGTCAAGTGCCGGCAAAGAGATTGCCTTGCAAGAAGGTGTGGTAAATGACGCCAAGTTTCTGTCGCCATGGGGATGGGTGGCGCAGGGGAGTCCATGACCGCCGCCGCCGCCGCCGCCGAGGAGGGTTCCCTTGGGGTTTTGAGGGCTGGAGAAAAGAATGCTTTTGTAATTTTTGTTGGGAAGGCTAGAGATGAGAACCTCCTATTTTGTTCTGTAGTGGTTGGCCACTCAAGCTGGGTTGCCCTCCAACTCGTCCCGTTTGCTTTTTACGTTCCGTGCGACGGCCACCTAATTTTTGAATTTTATATATTCCCTCGGTCCTAAAAAAAATGTTTTAAATTTGTCAAAATTTAAATAAATCCAGATACTATTTAGTATATAGATTTATCTAAAATTTAAAAAACCTAAGACATCTATACTTGGACGGAAAGAGTATCACATAAGTCATAATTAATACCCACCCTGTCTCAAAATAGATGTCGTGGAGCATTTCTACTCGGCTTTTCAGGATGCCGATTCCAGAGCAATTTTTTTGGTTCGGACGTCGAAAATTGGTCCAGTCGTGTTTTCAGGACCCCTGTTTCGTTCGGATTTGAGCCAACTTTGGTCTGAACTTTTCAGGCCATTCCCGGGTTGCCGCGAACGCCCTGAGAATGCCGAACGAAGCGAAAACGGCGGTGGGCCAGCTCTGTTAGCGAGACAGTCCCATTTCCCCACACCCACTCGCCCAGACTGCGGTGAAGAGCTCCCAGCTGCCTCTGTCGCCATGACTTCGCCGGCGAAGCTTCACCACGCCAAGCCGTATTCATGCCTCTAGATAGGCTCGCCGTAGTCGCCGCCGCTTTCGCCGCCCAAACTTCGCCGTAGCTCGGCTTCGCTGGGAGCTCCCACCACCTCGCTCGCCAAGTGTTCGGCGTTTTGTCGGTTCGGTCATGGACTCCGACAACAAGGAGATGTTCGTCGTGTTGCTGGAGGAGGAGAACGCCGCTGCCGCCAAAGATGCAGAGCACATGCAGATCCTCGCCTCCCTCGCCCGACCAAAGATGCAGAGCACATGTAGTCGGCGTACAACATGTCGTAGCCCTCCATCCTCTGCCTTGCCTTGCACTTCCGGCGACCCTTCGCTGAACCTCCACGCTTCGGCGTCGCCGTCCGCACGTACAGCCGAGCGAGACTACTTCGCCGACGAGCCGCTGCCATGTTTCGACGCCATTTCAGGATGAGCCGGAAGCTCTTCCTCAAGATCGTGCATGCCATTCGTGAATTCGACCCCTCAGGATGAGCCTCTGCCACGAAGGTGTGTACACGGTTGGAGGATACATCGCAGGATCTGATTACCCGACATGGATGGCAGCATAATCTTCGGATCGGTCCTCCACCAGCATCTTAGGCGTCTTACAATTTCTCAATTTGATATGTAATTCACTTATTTATTTTTCTGTTTGGACTTGTGAACTTGATCGGCTCTGTGCATCTCAGTTATGCAGAGGCCGGATGTATGCTTAAACCTTTTAAGTAATAAAACGTCCGTTATCAAAAAACATGCCACATTAACATTTTTAGGATATAGCGCTAAGAGACTTCCATTTTAAATACTTGTTTATTCCGTATTTGTACTCTTTAGTTCTTTCTTAATTTACCAGCATAAATTGCATAATTATCATGTAGAGAACTTCAGCTTTGGAGTAATCACGAAGTTATCTTAAGATTCTTAACTTTGTGTAAAGAAGTTCTAAAGCTCTAGAAAGAAAAAAACTCTGCCGCGGTGCTGATGCGTTGCTCCATCCTCATCATCCCTTCCCGATTCTTTTCCTTCTCCACCCAGCTTCGAGCCCTAGCTATGATCCAGCGTACTCCCTCCCAAAATCTTATCCCAATCCATCTCCCTCCCCTACACAGCTCACCTTCACCCTCCCTTTGGGTCGGATTCGCTCTTCGAGAATAACGGAGACGAGGATAGTGGTGGTGGTATTCGGGGGCGGTGCAATAGTGCAAAGCTGAAGCTGGATAGTTTTTGGTCATCTTGTAGCAAGAGAGGCTCCGTTTGAGTAGAAATGGAGGACTGATTGTAAATGGTGTATCTTAGCTAAGATATAATAACCCCTCTCTTTTTTATGACATGCTTCATCAGCATTTTGTTTAGGATATAGCCCTCTAAAATGCCTTAATTCCATCCTTGTACTCTTTAATTCTTCCTTAATTGACAAATTGCATGATTATCATGTAGAGAACTTTAACCTTGGAGTAAGGTAATTACGAAGTTATCTTAAGATTCTTAACTTTTGTGTAAAGCAGTTCTAAAGCTCTGAAAAGAAGAAGAAAACTCTGTCATGCATGGTTGTCGATGCGTTGCGTAGATGCGCAGGCTCCATCCCCACTACCCTTCCTGATTCTTTTCCTTGTCCACCCAGCTTCGAACCCCAGCTCCAGCGTCGATTCACTGGCCTCCCTCTCCAAAAATCGATCTGATACCAATCCATCTCCCTCCCCTACACATCATAGCGGTGGTGTTGGGTGGCGTCGGAGCTGGTCACCCAGCTGCTGGTGACGCAATATATAGTGCAAAGACCTGGATAGATAGTTTTTGGTCATCTTGTGGCAAGAGAAGCTCCGTTTGAGTAGCAATAATGGAGTTCGTGCTGTTGCTGAAATCCGCGTGCGAGTGCGTGGTAAGCCAAGCCACGTCAAGTGCCGGCAAAGAGATTGCCTTGCAAGAAGGTGTGGTAAATGACGCCAAGTTCCTGTCGGAAGAGCTGGATGAGATGCACAAGTTCCTCGTCAATGTGGAGAGGGACGAGGCCCCCGCGGTGGCGGAGGCGGGGTCAAGCCATGATGTGAATGAAGCAAGGGGTTGGGTGGACAAGATCCGGGACATGGCGTGCGACATCGAGGACTGCCTCCGGGAGCTGGGCCCTCGTGGGGTGGAGGGGTTGTCGTCCTTGCATAATCTCCGGTGGGCAACCCTGGCGTCGCGGCACTCCGTCGCTGCCGAGCTCAAGGACTTGGTGTCCCAGGTTAGCCGTCTGAGCGAGAGAAAGGAGCGGTACCGACGCGCCGGCGGCAGGCCGGCGAGGAGGCCGGCGGCAGTCTGGAAGGAGGAGGCGCGGCTCGTCGTGCCAGATATCGACTGGAGGGTCGATCTCGGCCAGCTACTTGCTCGGCCGAACGAGTCACTGGTGGTGGTCGCGGTTTGGCTGATGAAAGATCCTGTCGCCGCTGCTGGCGCCGCTTCTCTCATCGGCGAGACCTTCGACGACGCCGACCGATTCCAGTGTCGTGCATGGGTCACGGCGACCCACCCCGTCAGCGTCACCGAGTTTCTCCGTGCCTTGGTGAGGCAGCTCCTTGCAAATGATTCGGTTCCGGCGCCGGCGTCGCTCGGCGACACGGAGACAATGGGGACAGAGGAGCTGATGAAGGTGGCAGCACACCACCTTGGCGAGAAGAGGTACCTGGTCGTTGTAGAAGACGTATGTGCAAGGCCCATATGGGACTGGATCAAGCTCTTCTTCCCGGACCATAGAAATGGCAGCCGGATCATAGTGACATCTCGAAGAGCAGATGTGGCGAGGCACTGCGCCGGCAGGCCAACCCGATCGTTCATGCTTGAACGAGTTCTAGATTATGATGCAAGGGTCTACGTATCTTCCTCTTCTGACCAGGTATCAACTCTCTCTCAACTCTCGTCCTTTTGCTTCTCACCACTTCTATTTCCAATTGCCACAACATGATACATTTCTGAAGATATTTACACTATTGATGCCACACTGAAAACAACATGAATGATTCAAAGTATCGTAAAAGTTGTTATTGTACTGTAATACTTTTTGCTATTAAACCGCTTCCACAAAGCAGCTTCGTTCTCCCAGTTAGCGTGTGACGCCAGCATGCCCTACCACAATATACTATGCACTTGCCCCAGTTGTTGGAGGATCAGTTGGGGAACCGATTACTTACCTAGCTGGTCGTCGCAGGGCGTGAGGACGCACTGCGACGATGGTACGCTAGCAGGAAGGAGGGAAATGTGAATCACTAGGTGGATCTTGGACTTCTCGGGTAGCTTAAGCTTGTAAGATGCTTTGCCGAGTCACTTATAAGCTTGAAGGGGGTGTAATAGCAGAAAGAAACCTTATGATTTGCACGTGAAACCATCGACATCTGCACTTAAGGCTGCAATCTGAAGAAAACCATTAGTCTTAGCCTTAGCTTTATACCAAAATAAAAGACTTTACTTTTATGAAAATTAATCTTAATGCCAGACAAACGTTCAAAGATACACAGTAAATTCTTAATATTTCTAGCACTATGCAAATCATCGGTGAACATGCATTTCGTATTTTCATGAGACATTTTAAGATGCTCCCAAATTGATGTGTAACAGTACTGTAAGAGGGTGCACGGTAAAAGAGCACTTAGCAAGAATCTAGATGCTCGTCTCCTCAAAGTACTGGATCTTGTTTCAAATTATCTACTCTTCACTTTTCGCGTAGTTGTATCATGTTGTCTATGTAGAACTGAAATTCCTGACTTATTGCCAAACATGTCTGCTTTCTAGGGCGCTACTAAAGGACTTGGCGTGGTTATACAAATAGAGCCGTACTCGGAGTTCATTGGCAGGAAGGAGGATGTTGCTGAACTAACTAGATTGATATTAGAAAATGTTACTGGGTCCTGGCCGATCTCAGTGTATGGGGCCAGTGGTATTGGGAAGAGCACCCTTGTCAGGAAAGTAGTATACGAAAGCCCAGATCTCACTAGTGAGATCCAACGGCGAGCCTGGGTCACAATGCTGCATCCTTTCAATCCGGAGGACTTCCTGCGCAGCATAATTTCACAGTTTCGGGCATGTTCTTCCCCGGGAAAGAGCAAAAAATCTGAAATTAATATCCGGAACATGTCACACGACGAGTTGGTGACCGAGGTTTCTCAGCTCATGGAAGACGGCGAGAGATCTGTGGTTATCGTCGATGGGCTGTCAGCACAAGAAGAATGGGATCAGGTGAAGTCGTGCTTATGCAATGATGGAGACGTAGGTTCTACCTGCACTGTTATAGTTACTACTACGAATGCTGCAGCTGCTCAACATTGTTCTGGGAATAGTAACAATGTGTATACGCTGAGCCCTCTTGATAGTGCTGCTGACCGTCAGTTGTTTTATCAGAAGGTATGTTCCTCCCAAACATAAAAATGGATATGATTCTCTATTTGTAAGTCAGATCGAAGTATGCAATATTAAGAGCACATCATACACATGACTGAAACTCTAGATGCATGCCAAGCTAGGATGGTAGTACAACTATCATACACATTAAGTTATGAAAATTGAAGCATGATTTCAGTTAAAGCATTTTATTGATGCAGATAGTTATCGGATTTTATCAGTCTATACCAAGCCATGTGGTTATGCTGCTGGGTGACCAAAGATAAATTCAGAATATAAGTTTTAGAATTACTTACATACCTTCATTGCTAGACAACTTTAACTAATTTTTCATTTATTTCGTAATCTCCAATATATCATGACAACTTTATTGATACAAGATTAACTCAGACAACAAGTCATTCATGCTGTTCTGTTAGTGTTGCCTTTTCTATATAATAAGAATGGAAACATTTTTTCTTCAACTCGTTGCAAACTTGCAATAACAGTACTAAAACTTATATGGCTACGAACAGGTATTCCAGCGTGATGGACTAATTGAGTTGTGTGGACCAATGGTAAATCATGCTAATCACATCATAGAAAAATGTGATGGGAACCTTCTCGCAATCAGGATTATAAGTGGACTTCTTGCCACGAAAATTCTAAAATCTACAGAATGGGAGAAACTGCAAAACAATGTTAGCTCAATGTTAAGAGACAACCCTGACCTTGGAATTGTCAGTGCAGCAGCGAAATTGAGTTATGATGATTTGCCATCCTATTTGAAATACTTGCTCCAGTATCTTAGCATTTTCCCCAGAGGCCGCAACTTAATGCACAGAAGACTGGCAAGGGCATGGGTAGCAGAAACCTACTGTAAGAATGAAAGAGGATATGATGATGATGAAGTTGCCAAGATATTTAATGGGCTTGTTATGAGGAGTACGATCCATCCATCGAAGCGAGCAGAGATAACTAGTGGAAGAATAAATGGCTGCACTGTTGATGATGTGTTTCAGCAGCTCGGGTTCTCAGATGCAAAATTGGGGGATCTTATCTACATCCTCGATGAGCACCCTTGGGACACCAACCCAGCAAACTGCAAAATCAGACATCTATTTATTACAAGTGGATGGATAAGACGTGATGATGAACGGATTGATGAGTTCAAGAAATTAGACCTCTCTTGTGCTCGATCACTAACAGTTTGTGGGGAGTGGAAGTCTTGTTTCATTTCAGCAAGGATGAAGTTGCTAAGGGTGCTTGATTTGGAAGACACTGAAGGTCTAGTGGATCATCATGACCTTGAACAGATTGGGGAATTCCGGCATCTCAAGTGTTTGGGTCTCAGGAACACTGCAATTGCACACCTTCCCAACTCCTTGGGTAAGCTGCTAAGCCTTGAGGAGTTGGATATCCGGGGTACATTCATCGCTAAGCTGCCATCTACGGTCATCCATCTTACAAGGCTGCGCCATCTACATGGTGGTACAATGGCTGCACGCAATGCTCGGCTAGATTTTGTCGGTGAAATCACTAGAGATTGTCCTGGTATTATCCAGAATGCTGCTTCATCTGCTTTCTGCATGTGTTTGCTATGCCTATTTAAGAGGAAGAAACCATACGGTGTGCGTGTCCCGAAGAAGATAGGGGAACTGAAGTCTGTTTTAACTCTGGGGATCATTGATGCTGCGGGAAGTCGCAGAGTTATGAAGGAGCTACAGAAGCTAACGCAGTTACAGAAGTTGGGAGTGACAGGCGTCACAAAACACAACACCAATCATCTCTGTTCTACTCTTGAGCGTCTTCACCAACTGCAGTCACTGATGGTTGACTCCAGGGATTCACTCAGCAGACTAGACACTCTCTGCTCACCCCCACACCTTCTCGAAACACTGAAACTATATGGCAATCTTGGTATGCTCCCAAGGTGGATCAAGACCCTTCATAATCTTCGCAAGCTATGCCTGCGCACAACACTGCTGGATGGGGATTCCGTACAGACCATTGCGAAACTACCCAACTTGATCGTGCTACGCCTTTTGGCTAAATCACTTGTTGTGGAGGCGATGGAATTCGGAAGCGACGCGTTTCCGAAGCTTGAGCTTCTGCAGATGGATGGGTTAGAAAATCTCATGTCGTTATCATTTCAAGGAGGAGCAACCCCAAACTTAGAGGTACTGCAAGTCGATAACTGCAACTTTGTAAGCGAGGATGGCTTGCGTCAATTACACTCCTTACCAAGGGTGAAAAAGGTTTCGCTGGATGGTGTGCTTGTTCAGAAACGACCTCGACATCACAGTGTTCTAGACCCTTTTGATATACCCGCGAAAGGTACGCCTGTTGTGCGGCTGCGCAGATGGAGACAAGGAGCCCATCGGCAATTCATAAGTTTTGTTGACTCGAAGAATGAAGAGGAAAAGGAGCGGATAAGACAGAAAATTAGAGATCAGGAAGGTGTAATTAGAAGTGCAGTACCCTTCAAGGAAGCAGGACGGGAAATTGTATTCTTTGTGGAAGCAGGACGGGAAAATTCCAAGATTCAAGAATAAGCTGGACGGAAGGGAGCCGCAGTTGCACTTGCACCCCACCCTTCCTATGTGTTTTCATGGAGATTATTTTCTAATTTCGATGTTGTAAATCATTGTGGAAATGCCCAACTGCATTTCTACACAACTGCAATTTTGGTGTTGAAAGCAATGTAGGACGGTTTGGCAATGATGCTGCCATTGGCATAGTGACTGTTTGCTGGTTGGCTATACCTATAACCGCGCATCCCATTAGTCTCGCCTTCACCCATGGCCTATTGATTAGTTATTGGAGACTTTATTCCTAGAGACCTATTGATTAGTGCTTTGAGATTTTATTCCTAGATACCTATTGATTAGTTACTTGTTGAAGAAATCTAGAGATTATTTCATTACTGTTTTTCAAGTTGTCATGGCTCTGTGATTATTGTACTGTAACAGACATGTTCATTGTGTTTGCCAAGGAACTTTGCCCTCCTAAAGTTCTCACTGTGCTTGTCAAGGAAGTTTGCCTTTTGACGGGTGAGGCAAATCCCAAAATAAAATCTCTGTTGGCCGCAAAACAAGCCAATGAATGCTGTTCACCACAGTTGTTTCGGAATGTATCTGAACAAGGATATGACTGGTGTTATATGATAAAGGATCTGGTTTTTCTTAGAAAGCAAGGATATGATGTTTCTAGGAGGGGTCCTTTTTTGCACTGCAGTATGCCAGTATCTATAGGTGTTTCTTGATCAGTTCTATTAGCATGACTACCTTGAAGTGCCAAGATAAATGTTGTTCAGATAAATGTTGTTTTTATGCTGACAGATACGAATTTTGTATTCTGGTTTATCATGCACTTGTGGGAACATAATTGTCAACAAAGCTCTCTTTGTCTTTCTGTACCGTGAAACGTGAATCATGATGTGCAGACATATTGTGGTATGTCGACACACCTTCCGGTCTTTATATGCTGTTTCTATTACCATCAACTTGCATCAGGATGAAATTCAAAGTTAACATTGCCTGTCTCTTACTACAACATGAAAAAATGATTGAGTATTTGTAGCAAGTAAGGATACTACGGAATCCGGAAACAGTACCAGATGAAGAAACTGTGTATACGCAACTGGTCAAGAAGCCAAGAAACTAAAACAAGGCAATGACATAACAAAGATTATGCAACATGAAAACTGGAATTTTTGTATGATGTACCCTAGTCTCTAAAAGGGTGCTAGTTATGTCCGCAGAGCCATGATTGATTAAGAATGCTACAGACCATAAATAGGTCCAACATTCCTAACTTGTTTGCCTCTGAAGCAGAGCCTAATGTTTCATAAAACCACAACAGCTAAAGACAACCTAATTAAGATGAGTGAAGTAACTAGTACTCCCTCCGTTTTAAAATATAAGATGTTTTAGGTTTGTGAATAAAATGTATCTAGACTTCTTTTAGTGTATAGATTCACTCAAGTTTAGAGTGAACCTACACACTAAATCAAGTCTAGATACATTTTCTTCATAAGTCTAAAACATCTTATATTTTAAAACGGAGGGAGTAGTAGCAAGACAGAAAAGTAGGAACTGGGTTAGAGTGCAGAGTGAGATTATATGATTCACTGCACAGTTGATCTTATACGAGTGTAAATATCACCAGCCAGTGAGCCATAATAACTTAGATGCTAATCAACCAAATTAATAATTTCACTAGTCTATGTAGCTCCATTCTGATATGGTATATATGTCACAACAGCATAGCGTGACGTGATAATCCGCTAAGAGGCCACTAGAACCCAACTTAGAAAAGTCTGAAACATCAAGCCACGTGCACAGCTGTTTGGTAATATTGTACAGCAGAACTACTAACTACCTGAACGATTTAAGCTAACCATGCTAGTAGAACATCCCAATCTTCAGATCGCCAGGAACTTAAAACAGTACATAAAACAGATGCTGCATAACAACAACGACCCCTTTCAAAGACTTCAACCGGTGAGGATCATCGTTAGAAAAATAGTCTTAATGGATCCATCACATGGTAAATATGTACTTTGCTCAGGCGGTTCACGTGTTCACTGATCAGTTATTGTATTTGTATCACAACTCGTTCTAACTACTACCTAAAATAGCCTCTCAGCAAACCTCAATAGAAAGGTGAATGGTGACTCGATGACCTAATTACTCCCACTCTTCTAATGAAAAAAAAGGTTGTAAGGATATAATACAGAGCGGGAGAGGGCGAACGGAGGGCGCATGAGCACCAGTATCTCACCCCGGAGCGGTTGATGGTGACGACGAGGCGAGGAGATGACCGGAGCGACGACGAGCGGTGAGGCACGTCGGTGACGGGGAAGAAGCGGGCGATGCGGTCGATTGCCAGCGCCCGGGATCGATTTCATTGGCGAGGAAGATCGACACGTCGAGGCGGAGCTCAGGGAGCCTTCGGCTGGGCACGGGGGTGGCTCGAGGCGACGACGAAGAACGGCGAGCGGCGGCTAGGGTTCAGGCTCGCGAGAGGAAAGAGTGAGAGATGGGTTATCCGAGAGGGAGAGAGAGGATAAGGTCGAGAGTGGAGGTCGCGGCACTCTTATCCTCCTCCAGGACACGATGAACGGCAGGGAGCCGGCGGCGGGATCGACGGTGCCGGCGGCGACATGCAGGTGCTCGCCGGCGGGGACGAAGATGAAAGGCGACGAAGGGGTACGGGCCAGGGCTTAGGTGGGCTGCTGCTGGGCCGCAAGCTGCTGCGCGTGGGCGGCATGGAGAGAAGGGAGAGGTAGAGAGGCAAGCTGGGCTAGGCCTGTTTGGCTACTCGCTCTAGTTTTTCTTTTTGAAAATATTTCCCAATTCTGTTTCTATTTTTTCCATTTGTATTTTCAATTTGTAAACTGTTTTGGGTATTTCAAAAATACCATAGGCTTTTATAAAACATATAAAATACTCAGGAGCCCTTATATTCAATTTGGGCTCCATATATTTTGGTGTTTTTTAGAAATATCAAAACCATTTGAATGTGTTTCAAATAGAGAGGGGAAGCTAGGGTTTTAGGGTTTTGATCCATTGGTTACATGCATTTTAAGATGATGATGCTCCTTATGCACAAATAAAATCCTAATTAACATTTAATAGAACTAGGGTTGTTACATTCACATATATCTATATACTAAAACGTGTCTAGTACATGCAAATCTAGACAAACCTGCGATATCTAATTCGAAACCAAGGGTTAGTTTTTTTATACAGTTAAGAGAGAATGTTCCTCTTTGAGCAATATGATGCAACTCTTGACTCAATATGATGTAACGCTCTTTCCCAAAAGCTAACTCGAGCCCAAGCAAGCAAATAAATCATAGAAACGCTCACAGTGCCGTAACCACTTCCTCCCTCTCCACCTCTCTCTCTCTCGCCACAACAGGGACGGCAGGAGCAGCAGCGCTTTTCGCCCTTGCCAAGGTAGGATTGGCGAGTGTGGGAAGTAGGGAGGTGGGCTTCGCACACCGAGTCGCCACCACCGGCTTTGTGGATGCTCCGAAACATGTCGGGAGGCCGTAGTGATTTTGCAGAGTAGCAGCCCCAGAAATGGGCATGAAGAATGCAGAAGCTAGCGACGGAGGGACCGGTCGCTTACGACATCTCGGTAGAGGCAGATCAGTGCAGTTCGTTAGATTTCTTCCTCCGACGGTTTAGATGCTCAAATGGCCGTGGAAGGGTCCTGGTGGTTCCATTTTATAGTTTCTTAATATGAGAAAATACTTTGTTTAAAAATATGAGAAAATGACTAAATCTAGTAGACATTTCATAATGCAACTTATCTACGAGGAAGAACGCCCTTTGGGTCCCCGTCCCCACCCCCGCGTCGCCTAGGTTAGGCGACTCCCCGGTGGCACAGTCTCTTCCCCTTCCCCTTCCTCCCCCGTCGTCGCCATGTCTCACCGCCAGGCAAAGCCTGGCCGGTGAAGGTGGCGGGATGGGGGGAGGGGGGGGGCTCCCCCTTTCTCGTGTTGGAGGTGAGTAGGGATGGCGTAGACTAAGAGTGGAGCGGCTGCCGGCAACGATGCGTGGTGCCTGGCGTGCGGCACAACGGAAGCGGAGGCGGTGTTGCTACGAGGTGGGTTGAGTTTAGGTAATGTCTGCATCTCCCGTTTGGAAAATTCCCATACTTCATCTCTGCAGTTTTGAATTGTCTGTACAAGCGTGTGTGTGTCTGGGTATAATAAAGTAAGAGTTATAAATAAAGAAGTTTATTGCAGAGCAGCCATTATAAAAAATACATAAAATCATATTTTAAAATGTTCAAAAAATCCAAATAATTTTTTCGTGAAAATATTGACATTTTATGTCCGCACACAAAATTTTGGGGAAAGGAACATTTTTGTGGTCTATGTAAAAAAGATACCGAAGAATCAAAAATTATCTTTTTACACATGCCAAAAATGTTCCTCTTTCTCCTAACTTTGTGTGCAAACATAAAGTATTTAGATTTACATGATATGCCTCCTTGAGCAATATGATGCAACTCTTAACGCAGCTATTCCGAGTACCTACCACTCTTTCTTAAGAGCTAATAACTCGAGTTCAACTAACCAAATAAAAGTAACATGGCTGACAAAGTAATCTGCTAAATATGGAGTGTGGATAGATGGAGGACGAGCTACATATCATCCTGTATTTTAAAAAACTAGCATGGTGGCCCTCGCAAATGCGAGGGCATCATATTTACTATTTGACTATTTGGTCTCTTTTCTCTTTAATTATTGTCAACTTGCGAGGGCATCATATTTACTATTTGACTATTTGGTCTCTTTTCTCTTTAATTATTGTCAACCATATGCATTCCTATTGTGTTGATATGTTTTATAATCAACAAAGATATTATGCTTGTAACACATGTGCAATCGTAGGTTAAATAAGATCATAATGATCTGCTTCGTAGTTTTCTTTTTAATCATATAGTTGGCATTTTAAGATGGGTCAACTTTATTTTGTAGCAGTTTATAGAACCGGTCATGGCTTGCGTTTTCAACTTTTTTTTTCTTGTTGTAGTTTGGCTCGACGATAGAGTGGTTGGACACTTTGTCTTAAGAGGACCGTGTCTCTGGAATCACCATGCGTCCGATGAATTATGTTCTACTCTCCGAAGTCACATATTTAAAACCAGCAAGGTTAATTAAACTCCTACATATTATGTTTTTAAAAAATCTATATGCATTTGTTGTTATATAGGTATATATGTATTTACGAATCGGTCTAAGTTTGCAGCCTCTTATATTGTTTTACTTTCCACGCTATCAATAGAACTCCTACTACATATGCATATTTATAGGGTAATCAGATCGAACTCCTACTACATATGCATATTTATAGGGTATAATCAGATCGTATCGATCTGCTATGTGGTTTTGGTATACCAAGCTGATCGATCGTGAAGTGATGGGTCTGATTCTGCCCGTAGGCGGTAGCTAGCTAAAATATGGGCTGACCGATTTGAGCCTCTACGTGTGTTTTTTTGGTTGATAATGCCTCGGCGAGTTATACGTACCGTGTCAGGCCACTATGACCGGTATGACACGTCTAACGTGTTACGTAAACTGCAATCTTTAATTAAATCATAGCCACAAATTATACATCTAAGAGTTAAAATAATTTTGATGATGTGGATCAACCTAACGCCTCGAAAAACATCCTTATATTGCTTTTAATATATAATAGATTCGAAAATTATATTTACAGGATTTGTAAAATTTGAAAAACTTTGGACGGTTGATGGTGTATCCAACAAGCGTGTACAATCTCAATGTGAATTTCTTTATAGTCTAGGCTATACAAAAACAATAAAATCCGATACATTTTATAATATTGAAATATGCACTATTCGCTATACTTAAATCCAAACTTTTACCATTTTCGTGTAGCCTACAATACCAAGGTATTTTGTATTGAGATTTTGCACGTTTGTCGAATACATAGTTGGCTTCAGGATTTTTTAATATTTTTAAAGTTAAAATATGTTTTTGATTCTTTTTAAGATAAAATACTACATATAGCTCGATCTCCATTTGCCTTACATGAAATCACCATGTCAGGCAACTTCTTCTACCCGTTGGCTTTTTGTATAACGCGGGTGCCAGTAAGATGAAAACTATAACTATTGCAAAGCTTCATGTTACACGTACACACACACTACAAATACAAATATGAAAAAAATTCATTTTAAAAATATGAGAAAAGGTATAAATCCAGTAGACTTTTCACAAAGCAATTTTAGTCTCATGTATGCATTAGATAGGTCTATTAACTTTTTTTTGCCTATAACTGTGTGCAAATGGTGTATCTTAGCTAAGGCTAGTCATAGTGGGTACTAACTTCAAGCAGTAATGGGGTGTATCTTAGCATATTTTTATAGGAGCTATTAAAATTTAAGAAACAATTATCACTATGGAGTGTATCTTAGATGTTGTTTCTTAGTCATAGTGAGAATAACTTAACTAGTAACATACATGTTCAAGCAATACCAAGGATGGTATAATTTTTGTGTTATACAATTTATATTTTAGTGGTCAAAGTGTCAATCTAGATATACGCGAAAGACTTATAAACCGAAATGGAAGGAGTAAGCAAATCGGTGACATGGTATGATAATTAATAAAGAGACGAAGATAGTAACTTAGCTAGTTTTTTTCGAAATGGGGAGAACCCCGGCCTATGCATCCTAAGATGCACACAACCTTTATTAAGTTCAAAGCGTAGTACAAGAGTATTACACTTGATAAACAAACCAACTATCTGAACAAAGCTAAGGGTCTCACAAGAGAACGATGACAACAGCTAGACATCGGTCAATCTACTAGAATGATGTCACGAAGCCTGGCTGAAGAAATCCGAAGTAACCGTCACAAGACGGGTGCACCTAGAAACCATGGGTTGTCGCTGATGCTTGGGGAGAAGGAAAGTCCCGAGCTGAATCCAATACGCCGCCATATGAATAACCTGCAAAAAGGAAAGAACTCCGGCCTTGTTAAAAATAGAGTTATTTCGATATTTCCAAATGGACCAACATATGGCCAAAATGCCAATACGAATTTTGCCTTTATCCACTCTATTTAGCCAATTTCCAAACATATTCGTGATATTGGTTGGAGGAGGAAGATTATAAATGAAAAAACCTTACACCATAATTTTTTTGCGAAAGGACATGAAAGGAATAAATGTTCAATTGTTTGGTCTTCGTCAAAAAAACAACATTTTTTACAGTCATTCCAATTTCTCTTACATCACACATATCAAGATCATATAAGTCTACAACCAAATTAATTAGGCTTTATATGACATCACACACATGTTATTACCCACTATGAAGTGAATAACATATACTAGTAACATGTGCATGTTACCGTCTAAGTTACTTAGCACTATGACTAGCCTTAGAAGAGTTACAATTAATGATTTAATCATGCAATTTGTTAATACCTTCATAGGTGGTACTAACATATTTGTGGTGTCATGCAACGTTTTATTTATTACTCCCTCCATTCCAAAACTTAGGGCGTTATTTTTTTCCGTTTATACTCAACGCATAAGGCGCGAGGTCATTCGCATCACTACTCACCTATTTTACCACTCCGCCCCATTCCCCCTCGTCCCGAAAAATAGTGAGGCAGTTAATCCTCCGAGTCTACCATCACAGCGACTTTGCTTCAATTTCGGAGTCGATCGTGCAAGAGAGATTTGAGGGAATTAACTCCCATGCATGCAGATTGTGCGAGAGAGATTTGAGGGAAACTTCCTGAATTTTTGTTCACCTGCCGATCATGCCATAGAGATTTGAGGGAATTAACTCCCGTGCATGCAGGGACAATAAGGGAAACTTTCCATTTTTTTCACCTGCTGATCGTGCCTAAATAATTGTGTTGAGAAATTAGTACCCTAAGCCTTGGGATGGAGGGAGTAGGCTATAGACACAACTTGTCTTGAAATGTGTGATATTACAGTAACCTAGTTACCATAATTACCTCCCTTCTCATTTAATGACATGTCATCTAAATGTCTAGGTGTTAATGCATGGGGATGCATATTGTACTGGCTAAGTTACTTTCACTATGACTAGTCTAAGATATACACAACCTCTCTCTTCTTTCACATGCCACATTAATATTTTCTAGGATATAGCGCTAAGAGACTTTCATTTTGAATACTTGTTTATTCCGTATTTGTACTCTTTAGTTCTTCCTTAATTTATCAGCGATAAATTGCATGATTATCACGTAGAGAACTTCAGCTTTGGAATAATCACAAAGTTATCTTAAGATTCTTAACTTTGTGTAAAGCAGTTCTAAAGCTTTAGAAAGAAAAAACTCTGTCATGGTGTCGATGCGTTGCTCCATCCCCACCGTCTCTTCCCAATTCTTTTCCTTCTCTACCCAGCTTCGAACCCTAGCTCCGATCCAGCGTACTCCCTCCCAAAATCCGATCCCAATCCATTTCCCTGCCCTACACAAGAATGCCTTAATTCCATCCTTGTACTCTTTAATTCTTCATTAATTGACAAATTGCATGATTATCATGTAGATAACTTTAACCCTGGAGTAAGGTAATCACGAAGTTATCTTAAGATTCTTAACTTTTGTGTAAAGCAGTTCTAAAGCTCTGAAAAGAAGAAGAAAACTCTGTCATGCATGGTTGTCGATGCGTTGCGTATAGATGCGGAGGCTCCATCCCCACTACCCTTCCTGATTCTTTTCCTTCTCCACCCAGTTTCGAACCCCAGCTCCAGCGTCGATTCACCGGCCTCCCTCTCCAAAAATCGATCTGATACCAATCCATCTCCCTCCCCTACACATCATAGCGGTGGTGTTGGGTGGCGTCGGAGCTGATCACCAGTTTTTGGTCATCTTGTGGTAAGAGCAAGAGAGGCTCCGTTTGAGTAGCAATAATGGAGTTCCTGGTCTTGCTGAAATCCGCGTGCGAGTGCGTGGTAAGCCAAGCCACGTCAAGTGCTGGAAAAGAGATTGCCTTGCAAGAAGGTGTGGTAAATGACGCCAAGTTCCTGTCGAAAGAGCTGGAGGAGATGCACAAGTTCCTCGTCAATGTGGAGAGGGACGAGGCCCCCGCGGTGGCGGAGGCGGGGTCAAGCCATGATGTGAATGAAGCAAGGGGTTGGGTGGACAAGATCCGGGACATGGCGTGCGACATCGAGGACTGCCTCCGGGAGCTGGGCCCTCATGGGGTGGAGGGGTTGTCCTTGCATAATCTCCGGTGGGCAACCCTGGCGTCGCGGCACTCCGTCGCTGCCGAGCTCAAGGACTTGGTGTCCCAGGTTAGCCGGCTGAGCGAGAGAAAGGAGCGGTACCGACGCGCCGGCGGCAGTCTGGAAGGAGGAGGCGCGGCTCGTCGTGCCAGATATCGACTGGAGGGTCGATCTCGGCCAGCTGCTTGCTCGGCCGGACGAGTCACTGGTGGTGGTCGCGGTTTGGCTGATGAAAGATCCTGTCGCCGCTGCTGGCGCCGCTTCTCTCATCGGCGAGACCTTCGACGACGCCGACCGATTCCAGTGCCGTGCATGGGTCACGGCAACCCACCCAGTCAGTGTCACCGAGTTTCTCCGTGCCTTGGTGAGGCAGCTCCTTGCAAATGATTTGGTTCCGGCACTGGCGTCGCTCAGCGACACGGAGACAATGGGGACAGAGGAGCTGATGAAGGTGGCAGCACACCACCTTGGCGAGAAGAGGTACCTGGTCGTTGTAGAAGACGTATGTGCAAGGCCCATATGGGACTGGATCAAGCTCTTCTTCCCGGACCATAGAAATGGCAGCCGGATCATAGTGACATCTCGAAGAGCAGATGTGGCGAGGCACTGCGCCGGCAGGCCAACCCGATCGTTCATGCTTGAACGAGTTCTAGATTATGATGCAAGGGTCTACGTATCTTCCTCTTCTGACCAGGTATCAACTCTCTCTCAACTCTCGTCCTTTTGCTTCTCACCACTTCTATTTCCAATTGCCACACCATGATACATTTCTGAAGATATTTACACTATTGATGCCACACTGAAAACAACATGAATGATTCAAAGTATCGTAAAAGTTGTTATTGTACTGTAATATTTTTTGCTATTAAACCGCTTCCACAAAGCAGCTTCGTTCTCCCGGTTAGCGTGTGACGCCAGCATGCCCTACCACAATATACTATGCACTTGCCCCAGTTGTTGGAGGATCAGTTGGGGAACCGATTACTTACCTAGCTGGTCGTCGCAGGGCGTGAGGACGCACTGCGACGATGGTACGCTAGCAGGAAGGAGGGAAATGTGAATCACTAGGTGGATCTTGGACTTCTCGGGTAGCTTAAGCTTGTAAGATGCTTTGCCGAGTCACTTATAAGCTTGAAGGGGGTGTAATAGCAGAAAGAAACCTTATGATTTGCACGTGAAACCATCGACATCTGCACTTAAGGCTGCAATCTGAAGAAAACCATTAGTCTTAGCCTTAGCTTTATACCAAAATAAAAGACTTTACTTTTATGAAAATTAATCTTAATGCCAGACAAACGTTCAAAGATACACAGTAAATTCTTAATATTTCTAGCACTATGCAAATCATCGGTGAACATGCATTTCGTATTTTCATGAGACATTTTAAGATGCTCCCAAATTGATGTGTAACAGTACTGTAAGAGGGTGCACGGTAAAAGAGCACTTAGCAAGAATCTAGATGCTCGTCTCCTCAAAGTACTGGATCTTGTTTCAAATTATCTACTCTTCACTTTTCGCGTAGTTGTATCATGTTGTCTATGTAGAACTGAAATTCCTGACTTATTGCCAAACATGTCTGCTTTCTAGGGCGCTACTAAAGGACTTGGCGTGGTTATACAAATAGAGCCGTACTCGGAGTTCATTGGCAGGAAGGAGGATGTTGCTGAACTAACTAGATTGATATTAGAAAATGTTACTGGGTCCTGGCCGATCTCAGTGTATGGGGCCAGTGGTATTGGGAAGAGCACCCTTGTCAGGAAAGTAGTATACGAAAGCCCAGATCTCACTAGTGAGATCCAACGGCGAGCCTGGGTCACAATGCTGCATCCTTTCAATCCGGAGGACTTCCTGCGCAGCATAATTTCACAGTTTCGGGCATGTTCTTCCCCGGGAAAGAGCAAAAAATCTGAAATTAATATCCGGAACATGTCACACGACGAGTTGGTGACCGAGGTTTCTCAGCTCATGGAAGACGGCGAGAGATCTGTGGTTATCGTCGATGGGCTGTCAGCACAAGAAGAATGGGATCAGGTGAAGTCGTGCTTATGCAATGATGGAGACGTAGGTTCTACCTGCACTGTTATAGTTACTACTACGAATGCTGCAGCTGCTCAACATTGTTCTGGGAATAGTAACAATGTGTATACGCTGAGCCCTCTTGATAGTGCTGCTGACCGTCAGTTGTTTTATCAGAAGGTATGTTCCTCCCAAACATAAAAATGGATATGATTCTCTATTTGTAAGTCAGATCGAAGTATGCAATATTAAGAGCACATCATACACATGACTGAAACTCTAGATGCATGCCAAGCTAGGATGGTAGTACAACTATCATACACATTAAGTTATGAAAATTGAAGCATGATTTCAGTTAAAGCATTTTATTGATGCAGATAGTTATCGGATTTTATCAGTCTATACCAAGCCATGTGGTTATGCTGCTGGGTGACCAAAGATAAATTCAGAATATAAGTTTTAGAATTACTTACATACCTTCATTGCTAGACAACTTTAACTAATTTTTCATTTATTTCGTAATCTCCAATATATCATGACAACTTTATTGATACAAGATTAACTCAGACAACAAGTCATTCATGCTGTTCTGTTAGTGTTGCCTTTTCTATATAATAAGAATGGAAACATTTTTTCTTCAACTCGTTGCAAACTTGCAATAACAGTACTAAAACTTATATGGCTACGAACAGGTATTCCAGCGTGATGGACTAATTGAGTTGTGTGGACCAATGGTAAATCATGCTAATCACATCATAGAAAAATGTGATGGGAACCTTCTCGCAATCAGGATTATAAGTGGACTTCTTGCCACGAAAATTCTAAAATCTACAGAATGGGAGAAACTGCAAAACAATGTTAGCTCAATGTTAAGAGACAACCCTGACCTTGGAATTGTCAGTGCAGCAGCGAAATTGAGTTATGATGATTTGCCATCCTATTTGAAATACTTGCTCCAGTATCTTAGCATTTTCCCCAGAGGCCGCAACTTAATGCACAGAAGACTGGCAAGGGCATGGGTAGCAGAAACCTACTGTAAGAATGAAAGAGGATATGATGATGATGAAGTTGCCAAGATATTTAATGGGCTTGTTATGAGGAGTATGATCCATCCATCGAAGCGAGCAGAGATAACTAGTGGAAGAATAAATGGCTGCACTGTTGATGATGTGTTTCAGCAGCTCGGGTTCTCAGATGCAAAATTGGGGGATCTTATCTACATCCTCGATGAGCACCCTTGGGACACCAACCCAGCAAACTGCAAAATCAGACATCTATTTATTACAAGTGGATGGATAAGACGTGATGATGAACGGATTGATGAGTTCAAGAAATTAGACCTCTCTTGTGCTCGATCACTAACAGTTCGTGGGGAGTGGAAGTCTTGTTTCATTTCAGCAAGGATGAAGTTGCTAAGGGTGCTTGATTTGGAAGACACTGAAGGTCTAGTGGATCATCATGACCTTGAACAGATTGGGGAATTCCGGCATCTCAAGTGTTTGGGTCTCAGGAACACTGCAATTGCACACCTTCCCAACTCCTTGGGTAAGCTGCTAAGCCTTGAGGAGTTGGATATCCGGGGTACATTCATCGCTAAGCTGCCATCTACGGTCATCCATCTTACAAGGCTGCGCCATCTACATGGTGGTACAATGGCTGCACGCAATGCTCGGCTAGATTTTGTCGGTGAAATCACTAGAGATTGTCCTGGTATTATCCAGAATGCTGCTTCATCTGCTTTCTGCATGTGTTTGCTATGCCTATTTAAGAGGAAGAAACCATACGGTGTGCGTGTCCCGAAGAAGATAGGGGAACTGAAGTCTGTTTTAACTCTGGGGATCATTGATGCTGCGGGAAGTCGCAGAGTTATGAAGGAGCTACAGAAGCTAACGCAGTTACAGAAGTTGGGAGTGACAGGCGTCACAAAACACAACACCAATCATCTCTGTTCTACTCTTGAGCGTCTTCACCAACTGCAGTCACTGATGGTTGACTCCAGGGATTCACTCAGCAGACTAGACACTCTCTGCTCACCCCCACACCTTCTCGAAACACTGAAACTATATGGCAATCTTGGTATGCTCCCAAGGTGGATCAAGACCCTTCATAATCTTCGCAAGCTATGCCTGCGCACAACACTGCTGGATGGGGATTCCGTACAGACCATTGCGAAACTACCCAACTTGATCGTGCTACGCCTTTTGGCTAAATCACTTGTTGTGGAGGCGATGGAATTCGGAAGCGACGCGTTTCCGAAGCTTGAGCTTCTGCAGATGGATGGGTTAGAAAATCTCATGTCGTTATCATTTCAAGGAGGAGCAACCCCAAACTTAGAGGTACTGCAAGTCGATAACTGCAACTTTGTAAGCGAGGATGGCTTGCGTCAATTACACTCCTTACCAAGGGTGAAAAAGGTTTCGCTGGATGGTGTGCTTGTTCAGAAACGACCTCGACATCACAGTGTTCTAGACCCTTTTGATATACCCGCGAAAGGTACGCCTGTTGTGCGGCTGCGCAGATGGAGACAAGGAGCCCATCGGCAATTCATAAGTTTTGTTGACTCGAAGAATGAAGAGGAAAAGGAGCGGATAAGACAGAAAATTAGAGATCAGGAAGGTGTAATTAGAAGTGCAGTACCCTTCAAGGAAGCAGGACGGGAAATTGTATTCTTTGTGGAAGCAGGACGGGAAAATTCCAAGATTCAAGAATAAGCTGGACGGAAGGGAGCCGCAGTTGCACTTGCACCCCACCCTTCCTATGTGTTTTCATGGAGATTATTTTCTAATTTCGATGTTGTAAATCATTGTGGAAATGCCCAACTGCATTTCTACACAACTGCAATTTTGGTGTTGAAAGCAATGTAGGACGGTTTGGCAATGATGCTGCCATTGGCATAGTGACTGTTTGCTGGTTGGCTATACCTATAACCGCGCATCCCATTAGTCTCGCCTTCACCCATGGCCTATTGATTAGTTATTGGAGACTTTATTCCTAGAGACCTATTGATTAGTGCTTTGAGATTTTATTCCTAGATACCTATTGATTAGTTACTTGTTGAAGAAATCTAGAGATTATTTCATTACTGTTTTTCAAGTTGTCATGGCTCTGTGATTATTGTACTGTAACAGACATGTTCATTGTGTTTGCCAAGGAACTTTGCCCTCCTAAAGTTCTCACTGTGCTTGTCAAGGAAGTTTGCCTTTTGACGGGTGAGGCAAATCCCAAAATAAAATCTCTGTTGGCCGCAAAACAAGCCAATGAATGCTGTTCACCACAGTTGTTTCGGAATGTATCTGAACAAGGATATGACTGGTGTTATATGATAAAGGATCTGGTTTTTCTTAGAAAGCAAGGATATGATGTTTCTAGGAGGGGTCCTTTTTTGCACTGCAGTATGCCAGTATCTATAGGTGTTTCTTGATCAGTTCTATTAGCATGACTACCTTGAAGTGCCAAGATAAATGTTGTTCAGATAAATGTTGTTTTTATGCTGACAGATACGAATTTTGTATTCTGGTTTATCATGCACTTGTGGGAACATAATTGTCAACAAAGCTCTCTTTGTCTTTCTGTACCGTGAAACGTGAATCATGATGTGCAGACATATTGTGGTATGTCGACACACCTTCCGGTCTTTATATGCTGTTTCTATTACCATCAACTTGCATCAGGATGAAATTCAAAGTTAACATTGCCTGTCTCTTACTACAACATGAAAAAATGATTGAGTATTTGTAGCAAGTAAGGATACTACGGAATCCGGAAACAGTACCAGATGAAGAAACTGTGTATACGCAACTGGTCAAGAAGCCAAGAAACTAAAACAAGGCAATGACATAACAAAGATTATGCAACATGAAAACTGGAATTTTTGTATGATGTACCCTAGTCTCTAAAAGGGTGCTAGTTATGTCCGCAGAGCCATGATTGATTAAGAATGCTACAGACCATAAATAGGTCCAACATTCCTAACTTGTTTGCCTCTGAAGCAGAGCCTAATGTTTCATAAAACCACAACAGCTAAAGACAACCTAATTAAGATGAGTGAAGTAACTAGTACTCCCTCCGTTTTAAAATATAAGATGTTTTAGGTTTGTGAATAAAATGTATCTAGACTTCTTTTAGTGTATAGATTCACTCAAGTTTAGAGTGAACCTACACACTAAATCAAGTCTAGATACATTTTCTTCATAAGTCTAAAACATCTTATATTTTAAAACGGAGGGAGTAGTAGCAAGACAGAAAAGTAGGAACTGGGTTAGAGTGCAGAGTGAGATTATATGATTCACTGCACAGTTGATCTTATACGAGTGTAAATATCACCAGCCAGTGAGCCATAATAACTTAGATGCTAATCAACCAAATTAATAATTTCACTAGTCTATGTAGCTCCATTCTGATATGGTATATATGTCACAACAGCATAGCGTGACGTGATAATCCGCTAAGAGGCCACTAGAACCCAACTTAGAAAAGTCTGAAACATCAAGCCACGTGCACAGCTGTTTGGTAATATTGTACAGCAGAACTACTAACTACCTGAACGATTTAAGCTAACCATGCTAGTAGAACAGCCCAATCTTCAGATCGCCAGGAACTTAAAACAGTACATAAAACAGATGCTGCATAACAACAACGACCCCTTTCAAAGACTTCAACCGGTGCAAAAGGATCATCGTTAGAAAAATAGTCTTAATGGATCCATCACATGGTAAATATGTACTTTGCTCGGGCGGTTCACGTGTTCACTGATCAGTTATTGTATTTGTATCACAACTCGTTCTAACTACTACCTAAAATAGCCTCTCAGCAAACCTCAATAGAAAGGTGAATGGTGACTCGATGACCTAATTACTCCCACTCTTCTAATGAAAAAAAAGGTTGTAAGGATATAATACAGAGCGGGAGAGGGCGAACGGAGGGCGCATGAGCACCAGTATCTCACCCCGGAGCGGTTGATGGTGACGACGAGGCGAGGAGATGACCGGAGCGACGACGAGCGGTGAGGCACGTCGGTGACGGGGAAGAAGCGGGCGATGCGGTCGATTGCCAGCGCCCGGGATCGATTTCATTGGCGAGGAAGATCGACACGTCGAGGCGGAGCTCAGGGAGCCTTCGGCTGGGCACGGGGGTGGCTCGAGGCGACGACGAAGAACGGCGAGCGGCGGCTAGGGTTCAGGCTCGCGAGAGGAAAGAGTGAGAGATGGGTTATCCGAGAGGGAGAGAGAGGATAAGGTCGAGAGTGGAGGTCGCGGCACTCTTATCCTCCTCCAGGAAACGATGAACGGCAGGGAGCCGGCGGCGGGATCGACGGTGCCGGCGGCGACATGCAGGTGCTCGCCGGCGGGGACGAAGATGAAAGGCGACGAAGGGGTACGGGCCAGGGCTTAGGTGGGCTGCTGCTGGGCCGCAAGCTGCTGCGCGTGGGCGGCATGGAGAGAAGGGAGAGGTAGAGAGGCAAGCTGGGCTAGGCCTGTTTGGCTACTCGCTCTAGTTTTTCTTTTTGAAAATATTTCCCAATTCTGTTTCTATTTTTTCCATTTGTATTTTCAATTTGTAAACTGTTTTGGGTATTTCAAAAATACCATAGGCTTTTATAAAACATATAAAATACTCAGGAGCCCTTATATTCAATTTGGGCTCCATATATTTTGGTGTTTTTCAGAAATATCAAAACCATTTGAATGTGTTTCAAATAGAGAGGGGAAGCTAGGGTTTTAGGGTTTTGATCCATTGGTTACATGCATTTTAAGATGATGATGCTCCTTATGCACAAATAAAATCCTAATTAACATTTAATAGAACTAGGGTTGTTACATTCACATATATCTATATACTAAAACGTGTCTAGTACATGCAAATCTAGACAAACTTGCGATATCTAATTCGAAACCAAGGGTTAGTTTTTTTATACAGTTAAGAGAGAATGTTCCTCTTTGAGCAATATGATGCAACTCTTGACTCAATATGATGTAACGCTCTTTCCCAAAAGCTAACTCGAGCCCAAGCAAGCAAATAAATCATAGAAACGCTCACAGTGCCGTAACCACTTCCTCCCTCTCCACCTCTCTCTCTCTCGCCACAACAGGGACGGCAGGAGCAGCAGCGCTTTTCGCCCTTGCCAAGGTAGGATTGGCGAGTGTGGGAAGTGGGGAGGTGGGCTTCGCACACCGAGTCGCCACCACCGGCTTTGTGGATGCTCCGAAACATGTCGGGAGGCCGTAGTGATTTTGCAGAGTAGCAGCCCCAGAAATGGGCATGAAGAATGTAGAAGCTAGCGACGGAGGGACCGGTCGCTTACGACATCTCGGTAGAGGCAGATCAGTGCAGTTCGTTAGATTTCTTCCTCCGACGGTTTAGATGCTCAAATGGCCGTGGAAGGGTCCTGGTGGTTCCATTTTATAGTTTCTTAATATGAGAAAATACTTTGTTTAAAAATATGAGAAAATGACTAAATCTAGTAGACATTTCATAATGCAACTTATCTACGAGGAAGAACGCCCTTTGGGTCCCCGTCCCCACCCCCGCGTCGCCTAGGTTAGGCGACACGGGCGGCGTCCCCAACTCCCCGGTGGCACAGTCTCTTCCCCTTCCCCTTCCTCCCCCGTCGTCGCCATGTCTCACCGCCAGGCAAAGCCTGGCCGGTGAAGGTGGCGGGATGGGGGTTGGGGGGGGGGGGGGGGGGCTCCCCCTTTCTCGCGTTGGAGGTGAGTAGGGATGGCGTAGACTAAGAGTGGAGCGGCTGCCGGCAACGATGCGTGGTGCCTGGCGTGCGGCACAACGGAAGCGGAGGCGGTGTTGCTACGAGGTGGGTTGAGTTTAGGTAATGTCTGCATCTCCCGTTTGGAAAATTCCCATACTTCATCTCTGCAGTTTTGAATTGTCTGTACAAGCGTGTGTGTGTCTGGGTATAATAAAGTAAGAGTTATAAATAAAGAAGTTTATTGCAGAGCAGCCATTATAAAAAATACATAAAATCATATTTTAAAATGTTCAAAAAATCCAAATAATTTTTTCGTGAAAATATTGACATTTTATGTCCGCACACAAAATTTTGGGGAAAGGAACATTTTTGTGGTCTATGTAAAAAAGATACCGAAGAATCAAAAATTATCTTTTTACACATGCCAAAAATGTTCCTCTTTCTCCTAACTTTGTGTGCAAACATAAAGTATTTAGATTTACATGATATGCCTCCTTGAGCAATATGATGCAACTCTTAACGCAGCTATTCCGAGTACCTACCACTCTTTCTTAAGAGCTAATAACTCGAGTTCAACTAACCAAATAAAAGTAACATGGCTGACAAAGTAATCTGCTAAATATGGAGTGTGGATAGATGGAGGACGAGCTACATATCATCCTGTATTTTAAAAAACTAGCATGGTGGCCCTCGCAAATGCGAGGGCATCATATTTACTATTTGACTATTTGGTCTCTTTTCTCTTTAATTATTGTCAACTTGCGAGGGCATCATATTTACTATTTGACTATTTGGTCTCTTTTCTCTTTAATTATTGTCAACCATATGCATTCCTATTGTGTTGATATGTTTTATAATCAACAAAGATATTATGCTTGTAACACATGTGCAATCGTAGGTTAAATAAGATCATAATGATCTGCTTCGTAGTTTTCTTTTTAATCATATAGTTGGCATTTTAAGATGGGTCAACTTTATTTTGTAGCAGTTTATAGAACCGGTCATGGCTTGCGTTTTCAACTTTTTTTTTCTTGTTGTAGTTTGGCTCGACGATAGAGTGGTTGGACACTTTGTCTTAAGAGGACCGTGTCTCTGGAATCACCATGCGTCCGATGAATTATGTTCTACTCTCCGAAGTCACATATTTAAAACCAGCAAGGTTAATTAAACTCCTACATATTATGTTTTTAAAAAATCTATATGCATTTGTTGTTATATAGGTATATATGTATTTACGAATCGGTCTAAGTTTGCAGCCTCTTATATTGTTTTACTTTCCACGCTATCAATAGAACTCCTACTACATATGCATATTTATAGGGTAATCAGATCGAACTCCTACTACATATGCATATTTATAGGGTATAATCAGATCGTATCGATCTGCTATGTGGTTTTGGTATACCAAGCTGATCGATCGTGAAGTGATGGGTCTGATTCTGCCCGTAGGCGGTAGCTAGCTAAAATATGGGCTGACCGATTTGAGCCTCTACGTGTGTTTTTTTGGTTGATAATGCCTCGGCGAGTTATACGTACCGTGTCAGGCCACTATGACCGGTATGACACGTCTAACGTGTTACGTAAACTGCAATCTTTAATTAAATCATAGCCACAAATTATACATCTAAGAGTTAAAATAATTTTGATGATGTGGATCAACCTAACGCCTCGAAAAACATCCTTATATTGCTTTTAATATATAATAGATTCGAAAATTATATTTACAGGATTTGTAAAATTTGAAAAACTTTGGACGGTTGATGGTGTATCCAACAAGCGTGTACAATCTCAATGTGAATTTCTTTATAGTCTAGGCTATACAAAAACAATAAAATCCGATACATTTTATAATATTGAAATATGCACTATTCGCTATACTTAAATCCAAACATTTACCATTTTCGTGTAGCCTACAATACCAAGGTATTTTGTATTGAGATTTTGCACGTTTGTCGAATACATAGTTGGCTTCAGGATTTTTTAATATTTTTAAAGTTAAAATATGTTTTTGATTCTTTTTAAGATAAAATACTACATATAGCTCGATCTCCATTTGCCTTACATGAAATCACCATGTCAGGCAACTTCTTCTACCCGTTGGCTTTTTGTATAACGCGGATGCCAGTAAGATGAAAACTATAACTATTGCAAAGCTTCATGTTACACGTACACACACACTACAAATACAAATATGAAAAAAAATCATTTTAAAAATATGAGAAAAGGTATAAATCCAGTAGACTTTTCACAAAGCAATTTTAGTCTCATGTATGCATTAGATAGGTCTATTAACTTTTTTTTGCCTATAACTGTGTGCAAATGGTGTATCTTAGCTAAGGCTAGTCATAGTGGGTACTAACTTCAAGCAGTAATGGGGTGTATCTTAGCATATTTTTATAGGAGCTATTAAAATTTAAGAAACAATTATCACTATGGAGTGTATCTTAGATGTTGTTTCTTAGTCATAGTGAGAATAACTTAACTAGTAACATACATGTTCAAGCAATACCAAGGATGGTATAATTTTTGTGTTATACAATTTATATTTTAGTGGTCAAAGTGTCAATCTAGATATACGCGAAAGACTTATAAACCGAAATGGAAGGAGTAAGCAAATTGGTGACATGGTATGATAATTAATAAAGAGACGAAGATAGTAACTTAGCTAGTTTTTTTCGAAATGGGGAGAACCCCGGCCTATGCATCCTAAGATGCACACAACCTTTATTAAGTTCAAAGCGTAGTACAAGAGTATTACAGTTGATAAACAAACCAACTATCTGAACAAAGCTAAGGGTCTCACAAGAGAACGATGACAACAGCTAGACATCGGTCAATCTACTAGAATGATGTCACGAAGCGTGGCTGAAGAAATCCGAAGTAACCGTCACAAGACGGGTGCACCTAGAAACCATGGGTTGTCGCTGATGCTTGGGGAGAAGGAAAGTCCCGAGCTGAATCCAATACGCCGCCATATGAATAACCTGCAAAAAGGAAAGAACTCCGGCCTTGTTAAAAATAGAGTTATTTCGATATTTCCAAATGGACCAACATATGGCCAAAATGCCAATACGAATTTTGCCTTTATCCACTCTATTTAGCCAATTTCCAAACATATTCGTGATATTGGTTGGAGGAGGAAGATTATAAATGAAAAAAACCTTACACCATAATTTTTTTGCGAAAGGACATAAAAGGAATAAATGTTTAATTGTTTGGTCTTCGTCAAAAAAACAACATTTTTTACAGTCATTCCAATTTCTCTTACATCACACATATCAAGATCATATCAGTCTACAACCAAATTAATTAGGCTTTATATGACATCGCACACATGTTATTACCCACTATGAAGTGAATAACATATACTAGTAACATGTGCATGTTACCGTCTAAGTTACTTAGCACTATGACTAGCCTTAGAAGAGTTACAATTAATGATTTAATCATGCAATTTGTTAATACCTTCATAGGTGGTACTAACATATTTGTGGTGTCATGCAACGTTTTATTTATTACTCCCTCCATTCCAAAACTTAGGGTGTTATTTTTTTCCGTTTATACTCAACGCATAAGGCGCGAGGTCATTCGCATCACTACTCACCTATTTTACCACTCCGCCCCATTCCCCCTCGTCCCGAAAAATAGTGAGGCAGTTAATCCTCCGAGTCTACCATCACAGCGACTTTGCTTCAATTTCGGAGTCGATCGTGCAAGAGAGATTTGAGGGAATTAACTCCCATGCATGCAGATTGTGCGAGAGAGATTTGAGGGAAACTTCCTGAATTTTTGTTCACCTGCCGATCATGCCATAGAGATTTGAGGGAATTAACTCCCGTGCATGCAGGGACAATAAGGGAAACTTTCCATTTTTTTCACCTGCTGATCGTGCCTAAATAATTGTGTTGAGAAATTAGTACCCTAAGCCTTGGGATGGAGGGAGTAGGCTATAGACACAACTTGTCTTGAAATGTGTGATATTACAGTAACCTAGTTACCATAATTACCTCCCTTCTCATTTAATGACATGTCATCTAAATGTCTAGGTGTTAATGCATGGGATGCATATTGTACTGGCTAAGTTACTTTCACTATGACTAGTCTAAGATATACACAACCTCTCTCTTCTTTCACATGCCACATTAATATTTTCTAGGATATAGCGCTAAGAGACTTTCATTTTGAATACTTGTTTATTCCGTATTTGTACTCTTTAGTTCTTCCTTAATTTATCAGCGATAAATTGCATGATTATCACGTAGAGAACTTCTGCTTTGGAATAATCACAAAGTTATCTTAAGATTCTTAACTTTGTGTAAAGCAGTTCTAAAGCTTTAGAAAGAAAAAACTCTGTCATGGTGTCGATGCGTTGCTCCATCCCCACCGTCTCTTCCCAATTCTTTTCCTTCTCTACCCAGCTTCGAACCCTAGCTCCGATCCAGCGTACTCCCTCCCAAAATCCGATCCCAATCCATTTCCCTGCCCTACACAAGAATGCCTTAATTCCATCCTTGTACTCTTTAATTCTTCATTAATTGACAAATTGCATGATTATCATGTAGATAACTTTAACCTTGGAGTAAGGTAATCACGAAGTTATCTTAAGATTCTTAACTTTTGTGTAAAGCAGTTCTAATGCTCTGAAAAGAAGAAGAAAACTCTGTCATGCATGGTTGTCGATGCGTTGCGTATAGATGCGGAGGCTCCATCCCCACTACCCTTCCTGATTCTTTTCCTTCTCCACCCAGTTTCGAACCCCAGCTCCAGCGTCGATTCACCGGCCTCCCTCTCCAAAAATCGATCTGATACCAATCCATCTCCCTCCCCTACACATCATAGCGGTGGTGTTGGGTGGCGTCGGAGCTGATCACCAGTTTTTGGTCATCTTGTGGTAAGAGCAAGAGAGGCTCCGTTTGAGTAGCAATAATGGAGTTCCTGATCTTGCTGAAATCCGCGTGCGAGTGCGTGGTAAGCCAAGCCACGTCAAGTGCTGGCAAAGAGATTGCCTTGCAAGAAGGTGTGGTAAATGACGCCAAGTTCCTGTCGGAAGAGCTGGAGGAGATGCACAAGTTCCTCGTCAATGTGGAGAGGGACGAGGCCCCCGCGGTGGCGAAGGCGGGGTCAAGCCATGATGTGAATGAAGCAAGGGGTTGGGTGGACAAGATCCGGGACATGGCGTGCGACATCGAGGACTGCCTCCGGGAGCTGGGCCCTCATGGGGTGGAGGGGTTGTCCTTGCATAATCTCCGGTGGGCAACCCTGGCGTCGCGGCACTCCGTCGCTGCCGAGCTCAAGGACTTGGTGTCCCAGGTTAGCCGGCTGAGTGAGAGAAAGGAGCGGTACCGACGCGCCGGCGGCAGTCTGGAAGGAGGAGGCGCGGCTCGTCGTGCCAGATATCGACTGGAGGGTCGATCTCGGCCAGCTGCTTGCTCGGCCGGACGAGTCACTGGTGGTGGTCGTGGTTTGGCTGATGAAAGATCCTGTCGCCGCTGCTGGCGCCGCTTCTCTCATCGGCGAGACCTTCGACGACGCCGACCGATTCCAGTGCCGTGCATGGGTCACGGCAACCCACCTAGTCAGTTTCACCGAGTTTCTCCGTGCCTTGGTGAGGCAGCTCCTTGCAAATGATTTGGTTCCGGCACTGGCGTCGCTCAGCGACACGGAGACAATGGGGACAGAGGAGCTGATGAAGGTGGCAGCACACCACCTTGGCGAGAAGAGGTACCTGGTCGTTGTAGAAGACGTATGTGCAAGGCCCATATGGGACTGGATCAAGCTCTTCTTCCCGGACCATAGAAATGGCAGCCGGATCATAGTGACATCTCGAAGAGCAGATGTGGCGAGGCACTGCGCCGGCAGGCCAACCCGATCGTTCATGCTTGAACGAGTTCTAGATTATGATGCAAGGGTCTACGTATCTTCCTCTTCTGACCAGGTATCAACTCTCTCTCAACTCTCGTCCTTTTGCTTCTCACCACTTCTATTTCCAATTGCCACACCATGATACATTTCTGAAGATATTTACACTATTGATGCCACACTGAAAACAACATGAATGATTCAAAGTATCGTAAAAGTTGTTATTGTACTGTAATATTTTTTGCTATTAAACCGCTTCCACAAAGCAGCTTCGTTCTCCCGGTTAGCGTGTGACGCCAGCATGCCCTACCACAATATACTATGCACTTGCCCCAGTTGTTGGAGGATCAGTTGGGGAACCGATTACTTACCTAGCTGGTCGTCGCAGGGCGTGAGGACGCACTGCGACGATGGTACGCTAGCAGGAAGGAGGGAAATGTGAATCACTAGGTGGATCTTGGACTTCTCGGGTAGCTTAAGCTTGTAAGATGCTTTGCCGAGTCACTTATAAGCTTGAAGGGGGTGTAATAGCAGAAAGAAACCTTATGATTTGCACGCGAAACCATCGACATCTGCACTTAAGGCTGCAATCTGAAGAAAACCATTAGTCTTAGCCTTAGCTTTATACCAAAATAAAAGACTTTACTTTTATGAAAATTAATCTTAATGCCAGACAAACGTTCAAAGATACACAGTAAATTCTTAATATTTCTAGCACTATGCAAATCATCGGTGAACATGCATTTCGTATTTTCATGAGACATTTTAAGATGCTCCCAAATTGATGTGTAACAGTACTGTAAGAGGGTGCACGGTAAAAGAGCACTTAGCAAGAATCTAGATGCTCGTCTCCTCAAAGTACTGGATCTTGTTTCAAATTATCTACTCTTCACTTTTCGCGTAGTTGTATCATGTTGTCTATGTAGAACTGAAATTCCTGACTTATTGCCAAACATGTCTGCTTTCTAGGGCGCTACTAAAGGACTTGGCGTGGTTATACAAATAGAGCCGGAGTTCATTGGCAGGAAGGAGGATGTTGCTGAACTAACTAGATTGATATTAGAAAATGTTACTGGGTCCTGGCCGATCTCAGTGTATGGGGCCAGTGGTATTGGGAAGAGCACCCTTGTCAGGAAAGTAGTATACGAAAGCCCAGATCTCACTAGTGAGATCCAACGGCGAGCCTGGGTCACAATGCTGCATCCTTTCAAGTTGTCATGGCTCTGTGATTATTGTACTGTAACAGACATGTTCATTGTGTTTGCCAAGGAACTTTGCCCTCCTAAAGTTCTCACTGTGCTTGTCAAGGAAGTTTGCCTTTTGACGGGTGAGGCAAATCCCAAAATAAAATCTCTGTTGGCCGCAAAACAAGCCAATGAATGTTGTTCACCACAGTTGTTTCGGAATGTATCTGAACAAGGATATGACTGGTGTTATATGATAAAGGATCTGGTTTTTCTTAGAAAGCAAGGATATGATGTTTCTAGGAGGGGTCCTTTTTTGCACTGCAGTATGCCAGTATCTATAGGTGTTTCTTGATCAGTTCTATTAGCATGACTAACTTGAAGTGCCAAGATAAATATTGTTCAGATAAATGTTGTTTTTATGCTGATAGATACGAATCTTGTATTCTGGTTTATCATGCACCTGTGGGAACATAATTGTCAACAAAGCTCTCTTTGTCTTTCTGTACCGTGAAATGTGAATCATGATGTGCAGACATATTGTGGTATGCCGACACACCTTCAGGTCTTTATATGGTGTTTCTATTACCATCAACTTGCATCAGGATGAAATTCTGAGTTAACATTGCCTGTCTCTTACTACAACATGAAAAAAAAATGATGAGTAGTTCTAGCTAGTAAGGACACTACGGAAATCTGGAAACAGTACCAGATGAAGAAACTGTGTATACGCAAATGGTCAAGAAGCCAAGAAACTAAAACAAGGCAATGACATAATGAAGATTATGCAACATGAAAACTGGAGTTTTTGTATGATGTACCCTAGTCTCTAAAAGCGTGCTAGTTATGTCCGCAGAGCCATGATTGATTAAGAATGCTACAGACCATAAATAGGTCCAACATTCCTAACTTGTTTGCCTCTGAAGCAGAGCCTAATGTTTCATAAAACCACAACAGCGAAAGACAACCTAATTAAGATGAGTGAAGTAACTAGTGCTCCCTCCTTTTTAAAATATAAGATGTTTTAGGTTTGTGAATGAAATGTATCTAGACTTCTTTTAGTGTATAGATTCACTCAAGTTTGGAGTGAACCTACACACTAAATCAAGTCTAGATACATTTTCTTCATAAGTCTAAAACATCTTATATTTTAAAACGGAGGGAGTAGTAGCAAGACAGAAAAGTAGGAACTGGGTTAGAGTGCAGAGTGAGATTATATGATTCACTGCACAGTTGATCTTATACGAGTGTAAATATCGCCAGCCAGTGAGCCACGATAACTTAGATGCTAATCAACCAAATTAATAATTTCACTAGTCTATGTACCTCCATTCTGATATGGTATATATGTCGCAACAGCATAGCGTGACGTGATAATCCACTAAGAGGCCACTAGAAACATCAAGCCACGTGCACAGCTGTTTGGTAATATTGTACAACAGAACTACTAACTACCTGAACGATTTAAGCTAACCATGCTGGTAGAACAGCCCAATCTTCAGATCGCCAGGAACTTAAAACAGTACATAAAACAGATGCTGCATAACAACAAAGACCCCTTTCAAATACTTCAACCGGTGCAAAAGGATCATTGTTAGAAAAATAGGCTTAATGGATCCATCACATGGTAAATATGTACTTTGCTTGGGCGGTTAAAGTGTTCACTGATCATTTATTGTATTTGTATCACAACTCGTTCTAACTACTACCTCAATAGAAAGGTGAATGGTGACTCGATGACCTAATTACTCCCACTCTTCTAATGAAAAAAAAAGGGTTGTAAGGATATAATACTATGGAAGTACTTCTTTCAGAACAAATGTATTTGTTTTTATTATGAGGAACTTGCATCAGGCTGAATTCCACAGTTAAGAACTGTCTCTAACAACATTGAAAAAAAAATCATAGTCAGAAAAAAAAAACATTGAAAAAAATAGTGCTGGCTAGTAAAAAACACTAAAAATTCACAAACAGTACCACATGAAGAAATCATGGAAACACAAATGGTCAAGAACCAACAATGTAAAACAAAGTCAATGACATTCTGCAAAATGAAAATTTTGAGTACCTAATAGTAGTTTACTCTTGACCCTAGGACAGTGCCACACCATCTCTGCAGAGAATATCTGAGAGTGAATGCTAAAGGCTTGACATTTAAGCCATAATTTGATGGCTACATATAATAAACAGGTCTGTAACCATCGTCGGTTCTATAACCTTAACACATGGCTAAATTACAAAGCAGCTGCAAAAAATTCATAGTAGAACAAACCATGAGCATATAAAGTACAGGTGACAATTGACATTTCAACACGAATGATAAACCATGAGACACAATCCACATCCAATAAATAATGCTTTAGATGGAACAAATATATCATCAAATATGCTAAAGGAAATTGATAAGAATAGTATGGGACGCATGATTAAGCTCAAATATCTGTTTCTCGCGGCATCAAGCTAGCCTCATATTTGGCAGAAGTTGTGTGATGTCACATGATAAACATCAGGCCAAAGCTACATAGCAAAAAAAGGGGGGCCCAGGGGACATAGATTGCAGTAGTTCATATCTCATCAACACTTAAGTGTAGTCATCCTACTAGAATCAGAATACCCTACAACAGAGCATTGAACCAACAAAAGTACAAAACAGAGCCTTTCATGTAGATACCGCAACAGAGCACTAACCATTTCCATAGAAACTAAGCTCGGATGATGACGGCGAAAGGGTCCCTCACAGAGAAATTAGATCCTCTTTTAAAGTTCTCAAATTGAGATAGCTCTTTTCCTTCAGCATAAAATCCCTCAAAGAGCACAAGTGAGCAGCATGTGCTGGCCCATTTTGCAGAGAACAATGGCTCTAATTTGGACTTGGCCTTGGTCATCGATGAGAAGGTTCCTTTGGGATACACAATCGCCAGTTTGGTCAGCATCGGCGCACTCTCGAGGAAGAACTGGAGGAAGGAAAGCTCACTCTGATACCCATGAAAATTATGGAACAACATCAGCTTGATGTGCGATTGGACGCATTCGATGGCACCGGCCTCCTTCCAGAAGTTGAGGTTGAGGTTGCCAGTGGGCTCAGCAGTTTTCTTGGACTGTGATTTGATTAAATCAAGAAAATTTCAGAGATTGATTGATTGATCGTGTGATGCTAGTGCATGTGTGAAGATGGAAATCATTGCCAAGTGAAGTGAGTGTCTTACTCTCACCTCAATATGCAGCCTCTCAACACTTGGAAAGCATCTGAGGAAGGCAGGCAGCAGCTTCACTTCGTTGTGGATGCCGAAACGCACTTTTAAGCCAAGGATCTTCACAGTTGGGACCATGGTGGTTGGACTCGCCCTTGTGTCAGCCTGAAAATTTCCACACTTTTTAAGCCAAGGATCATGTCCGCAAGCACAAGAATCGGGAAATGGAGAGAACGGGATTGATTAGATAACCTTGATGACGGTGCTGCCGACCTCCAGCGTGTAGAATTCCGGCTCCAAGTAGCCAAGTATGCTTAGCGCGGGGGCAGGGGCAATCTTGATCCTCCTGCTGGAGCATTTGTTGAGCCACGCTGACCAGACGATGATACGCTCGAGGTGCGGCGCATACTCCAAAAGGATGTCCAGATCGATGCCTCCGATGACCTGCACGCACCGGAGGCTGCGGCTGACGAGGCATAGGCGGTCGGTGAGCATGTTGGCTTGGATACAGAGGATCTCCAGCGCGGGGCTCCTGGCGATGACGAAGTCCATGTCCGGATTGAAAATGACGACGGTGCAGAGGCCGAGCTCGCGGAGCTTGGGGAAGGATCCCGTGCGCGGGAGGCCAGCCGTGTCGGGGAACTTGAAGAAGCCGAGGTAGAGGCGGGTGAGATTGGACATGCCGAAGAGGGTGGCGGGGAGGTCGAAGGCGATCGGGAAGGGGCGGGGAGACGAGAGACGATCGGCGTCCTTGCCAGGGAGGCGAGAGACGATGTTGCGGAGGAGTGTGACGGGGAGGTCGCTGAGGCGGTCTACGTCGTCGTGGGGGCGGCGGGCGCGGAGGGTGGCGCGGCAGGAGACCGGCGGGTCCGGGAGGACGAAGTGGATGTAGGTGAGGATGCGGCCGATGAGCGCCTCGACGTCGTGCGGGTCCTCGCCGCGGACACGGGTGAGGGCCTCCCTGACGGGGTCCAGTGGGACGGGTGGCGCAGGGGAGCCCATGGCCGGCGCCGGCGCCGCCGCCGAGGAGGGTTTTGGGGATTTGGGGTTTCGAGCGCTGGAAAAGAAGAATGCTTTGCGCTTTTGGTTGGGAGGAAGGATAGAGACGAGAAGCTCCTGTTTTGTTTTGTTTTGTAGTGGTTTTGGCAGTCAGGCTGGCTTGCTCGCTGGTAGGACCATGAGTCAGTCAGCCAGCACTCGACCCTCCTTGAAAGGCAAAAATCACATAATTAACTTAATTAGGTTCACTTAGCTCTTCACATTTTTTAAGAAGACATAATAAATAACTTGTACAATATACTATCTCTTATTACTGCTATATCTAGCAATTAATAAGGATTAACTATTTTTAGTAAAAAATTAGTTGACTAAGAAAGGACATATGGTACAATAGAAAAAATAGTCTTCTCTCATTTCTAAGAGATCATCCATTAGCTAAGGGAAGATAAACTTCTCTTTTTTGTTTCTCTCTCCTCCAAGTAGGCAAAAATCCAATGTGGCAAGAATAAGGGAAGGCTGACGTCACCGCATTATACATTGCCCTTAAAGAATAATCACACGAAATAACCTACTTACTTGGAGAATTCTTGATGTGACCTGTTTTCATGGCATTTTACCATAAAGCGTCAAGGTCAGTAGCACGGCGTCCCCGCCAAAAGCGACATGCTACCATAGCGCCTTGTCGAAAAATGCCATGACCCATCCGATGTGGCAGTCGACGTGGCCCCACGGACCCAGTTTTAATGTTTAGCATTTTTTGAGGGGCACTCCATGCTAGTAGGGATGGCTCTTTGGCATAAGCGCCATGCCCCTTTACCCTAAAAAATGCATGGAACCCGCGTCCACTCACTGCCCCTCATACATGTTCGTCCCCGACCCCCCTCTCGCGCGCGCCCCAGCTCTTGACCTACTCAAATCCCCGAAAATCAGTTGCTTTTCTCCGTGGATTTGGACTCCTCCTTGCCTCAAGAGGTAATCTCTCCCGATCCCCTTGGTTTGGTCCAAATAGATCTATGCAATTTGGTTCTATTTTGGCAAAAATCTGAAACCCTAACCCTACATATATCTTGTCTTTGGAGTGAAATCTAGGGTTGGTGTTTGTTGCTTCTAGTTATTAGATTTGTAGCTTAGGGATAGGATCTGTATGTTAGAAGTATCAAAGTGGTATAACTTGTTTTAGAGGGTTGCTATGGTTGTTTGTGGTAATATAATTACCTTTGATGCGTAATGTTTGTTGTCAATGTTTTTTAGATGGCAAGAATCGTTAATGTTCATCATGTGGACAAGGCCGCAATTTTGAAAGGCAATGCCGAGTGTGGCCTGGAGTAGGTAGTCATGGTATTTGGCACTAGTCCTACCTATGCCGAGGTTGTGGAAAGAGTGAGAAATGATTTGAAATGGATGAACCCTAGTGATGTGTATGAGTTGGTTGGAAGGTATAATGCCGGGTTTGGCCATTACAATAGATTGAAGATAATGCCTATCAACTCTGAGTTGAATTGGAGTGCATATAAGGAGATGGTGGCAGAATCCAAAGATAAGTCACTCGAGATATTTGCCACAAGAAAGGTTGGGGCTCGGTTGCACATTGACTTGAACCGGCATGCTTCCATGAGCCCGGCTCAAGGTGAGACACATGTGTATGACACAACAATGAGCCAAGCTCCCTTTAGCCCGGTCCGCGTAGAGCGAACCTACGATGAAACAACAATGAGTCAACCTTCCATGAGCCACGTCAGCAATGACAACTATGAAGCACCTCAAATGGATGATGATGAATTTGAGCATGATGATGTAGAGTATGGCCTTCATGACAATGAAGTAGGAGATGTGGAGGCAAATTGCAATGAGAAGGACATGGACCATGATCTCCCTTATTTGTGGTGTCATGCATCGGACTCCGAGGATGAAGGACCGGATGAAGATGTTGATGAGGATGGTCTAATAGTTAAATTCGCCGAAGCTCATAAAAAGGTAGTAGGCCGGGATCATCGACCTTCAATGTTTCGTGATGTTAGCCTTGCAGATGAGGCCCAAGTTGACGGTGGAATTAGTAGAGTGCTCGAGACATGAGCATCTTCGAAGAAGGATTTGAAGCCCAAAAAGTACAGGATAAGTCCCGGTGTGAAGTTTGAAAGTTTGTTGGAATTTTAGATGTTGATCAAGGACTACACGGTGAAATACCATCGACCGTACAAGGTGGTTCACTCAGACACTAAGGTGCGTTACACTGTCAAGTGTGATAAGCAAGGATGTCCATGGGTCGTGCGTGCACGATCATTGAAGGGCAGGCCACAATGGACCATTGCAAGTTGTTAGTCCATTCATATGTGCGATGACAAGTTTATTAAGGATGGAAAAGTTGTCAAGGATGATCATCATCAACTTACCTCCGATTTCATCGAGTATAGAGTTGCAAATAACATATGGTATCTCCCAACATATACTATTAAGGGTAATAGATTTGGTTAAAGAAGTATTCGGTTACAAAGTGAAGTATTGTAAGGCGTGGAATGCCAAACAAGCCGCATTTAAGATGTTATATGGTGATTGGGAAGAAGCATACAACCGCCTCCCTAGGTTGTCGGGAGCAATGGCCGCAAGGAACCCAGGAATGTATCAATGTGGTGGAGCCACTTGGATCGGTGACTAGGTCACTACTAGGAAAACGGCTATAGTTAATCAGCACATCCGTGGCTCACATGGATGAAGTGCCCCACGGCTAAAACAGGCGTGGCTCACCTGTGGGCAGTGCCCTACTAGTAACTAGAACAACCGTGGCGCACATGACTATAGTGCCCCACAGATATGTGTGGGCCAGATCTCTGTTGGCCGCACGCCAAACATCTGTAGCGCACTATAGTCATGTGCGCCACGGTTGTTAGTGTCAACCGTGGCGCACATGGGGGTGGTGCGCTACGCCCCCCCCTCTGCTGTGAAATGGCCACAAACATCTGTGGCGCACTCTGCCTAGTGCGCCACAGGGAGTAGGAACATCTGTGGCGCACATGGCACAGTGCGCCACAGATGTTTCTACTCCCTGTGGCACACTAGGGCCGTGTGCGCCACGGATGTGTCGTTTTTTAGGACAGCACTTTATGTGCACATGCATGTGTGACATCCTCCACCACCCCACACTTCACTTTCCCCTTCTTCTTCCTCCTTAGATCTAGTCGGGATCTTCTCCTTCCCACCTCAATTTCTCCACCCATTCACCATTTTTAGCATGTAAAACTTGCTTTGGATGTTACATAAGTAATAGAGGAAGGTCTCCGGTCTCTCATCTCCTTCTCCGGTCGACGCGTGCACCTCTCCTTTCCATCTTTCTCGCGATCGGTCTCTCATATCGGTAAGTTGTCCATGTAAGGATGTGTTCATGTGTATATGGATGATGTGCTCATATGTATGTAGATGATCGATGCTCATGATGTGTGTATGGAGAGGATCGATGGTCATATATGTGTGTGTATATGGAGAGTATCGATGATGCTCATGCATGTGTGTATGGAGAGGATAATGATATGTTCATGTGTGTATGGATCGGTCTCTCTCTCTCTCTTGTGTTTGTATGTGAAAAATGCAAGTTGCCATTTGTTTTGCCAAAATGTTGATTCATTTCCATTTTGGCAAGACTTTGGCATTTCGCAAAGGTCCTAATTTTAGGATAGGTCATGCCGAAATTTTCTATCGACCATTGCATGCATGCATTCATTATGTGGTTCTAATAGACTTCAAAATTGTACCGTGTACACCGTGTAGGCAAAAATGGTCCGCATAATGAGCGAAGGCATTGTGGCTAGATTTTTGAAATGTGCGACGGCCGACATGATACGAAATAACAAGACAGATATAAGATGTCCATGCAGAAGATACAAACTCAACTGGGTGATCGACCCAGATTCCGGGAATCTGCAGGCGCACCTGCTCCGCCATGGTTTTATGGATGGATACACTCGTTGGATAAGCGATGACGTAGACGATGGAGACGGTGAAGGTGGCCAACATGACGATGATCATCATCACGGCGAGAACGGGCGAGATGATGAAGAGTCTCCTGGAGATGGTGAAGGTGCGAAAGCAGACCGGGATGATGATGATCTAGATGCCAGAGGAGTAGACGACGATGGAACAACGCCAGGCTGGGTGTGGGACCCTTATGTGCAAGAGCTGCTTCTCAAGCAGACGAGTAACGCCAGGGCTGCCGCTAGAGAGAAAGCCAAGCTTGCGCAACTTGAGAAAGACGCGGTTACTCCATTGTATGAAGGATGCAGGCCCGATGATACCCGGTTGAATGTAATGCTCAAGGCTATGAAGATGAAGGCAAAACACAAATTGAGCGACGCAAGCTTCGACGATATGATGGCATTCTGGCACGATCGTCTCCCGGAGGGGAACACATGTCCAACTAGTATAGAGGATGCCAAGAAAATCGTCTGTCCTCTCGATCTACCGCATGTTAGATATCACGTATGCATCAACGATTGCATCATTTATCGGGGCGAGGACGCAGAGAAAACCACATGTACGGTGTGCGGCGTGAGTCGATACAAGAAAGGGAAGAAAGCACCTCGAAAAGTGGTATGGTACTTTCCCATCACTCCTCATCTGCAACGCTATTTCGCGGACCCTAAGGAAGCGAAGCTCATGCGATGGCATGCGGAAAGGAAGAAGCCAGGAGATGATGATGATGACCCCGAAAAGGATGAGCTGCTGACGCACCCTTCAGATGCTAGCCAGTGGAAAGCATTGGACCTCGAATTCCCAGAATTCGGTGGAGATTCGAGGAACATCTGGCTTGGTGCGAGCACCGATGGACTCAATCCGTTTGGTAGCCAGAGCAACACGCACAGCACTTGGCCCGTGTTTGTATGGATGTATAACCTCCCTCCATGGTTGTGCATGAAGAAGAAGTACATAGAAATGAGTATGCTAATTCAAGGGCCGAAACAACCTGGTACCGACATCAATTTGTATCTCGGGCTGTTGAAAGAGGAGCTAGCCACGTTATGGAAATTTGGAGCCAATACTTACGACGCCGTCGCACAAGATTATTTCACTATGAGAGCCGCGTTGGTCACTACGGTGCAAGACTATCTAGGTTGCGGGTATATCTCGGGGCAGGTTATCCAAGGATTCTGCGCATGCGTTAGGTGCATGGATAACACAAGCTATCTCCAACTAGAGAAAGATCCAGGGTCATCGAAAACCGTGTTCATGGCGCACCGGAGGTGGCTTGGATTGTACGCCTTGTGCTATGCACAAGTCCAGGTGTTGTGCATCCTACTTGGCGTACAGTTCCATCGTAGCATATTCCTGTGTCCAACAACCTAGTTATATATAAGGCATGCTTTTCGAGCTACTTTGGTCTTTTTCGAGAATAATGCCGATGATTAAAATGTCGTGGCACACTATATATGTGAATGTGCTACGATGGGATTGTACGCCTTGTGCTATGCACAAGTCCAGGAGTTGTGCATCCTACTTGGCGTACGGTTCCATCGTAGCATATTCCTGTGTCCAACGACCTAGCTAGTTATATATGAGGCATGATTTTTGAGTTACTTTGGTCTTTTTCAAGAATAATGCCGATGATTGAAATGTCGTGGCACGCTATATATGTGAATGTGCTGCGATGGGATTGTCCGCCTTGTGCTATGCACAGGTCTAGGTGTTGTGCATCCTACTTGGCGGACAGTTCCATCGTAGCATATTCGTGTGTCGAACAACCTAGTTATATATGAGGCATGCTTTTTGAGTTTGGTCTTTTTGATTTAGGAGTACTTTCTATAAGTGTATCTTTATATGCGACTTTAATTATATATGTTTTTTCCAATAACCGGTTAATTATTATTTTCAACTTATAGATGACGTGGTACGTCGTGTACAAGGGACGGGTTCCCGAAGTCTACGATGATTGGGAAGACTGCCGGAGACAGGTGCACCGTTTCAACGGCAATAGCTACAAAGGGTACAACACTATGGCGGAGGCGGAAGCTAGATACACGCGCTATCTAGCGGGAGTTAGGACAAGGAACTGGATGAAGACCTACACCTTCGTCGCGACGGTGATCATGCTTATCTTCTTTGGTTGTTTATCCCGCGTTTGTGTCTAGCTAGTTTAGATGTCTAGGCGAGCTTCCGAGCTCTGATCGACACATGTATTCGCATGTCACCAACTACTACTTTGTAACTTGATCGAAACAATGTAACTTATACTATGTATTCATGTATGAGACTTATCTATATGTATTTGTTTCAATCTTGTTTTTCATATTGTGTATTTATATATATAATTGTATATCTTGTATCTGTGTGTATATCTGCTGTAATATTGTATATAATCTGTATTGTATATAATCTGGCTCGGAAATTAAAAAAAAACAAAAAAATACATCTGTGGCGCACATGGTCTACCTTCTGTGGCGCACTACACCTAAAGCGCACTATAGAAGCTTAGTGGCGGTAGCGCACCTGCCCAAACATCTGTGGCGCACTAGCAGGTGCGCTACGCCTGTCTCTACACAACCGTGGCGCACTAGGCAGTGCGCCACGGCTGAGAGATAGCCGTAGCGCAAGGCCCATGGCGCACTGCAGGTGTGCCACAGATGATGTTTCCAGGTGCGCCACTAAAGGCCATTTTCCTAGTAGTGGGTTATACAATGGTGCCACTATCCGTTATTTGGCCGTGCATTTTGGACATTCGACACATGCATTAGGGCATTCAAGCATTATCGGCTGGTTATGTCCGTGGATGGCACATTTTTGACCGGAAAGTTCAAGGGCACATTATTGACTGCCATATGTCACGACGCAAACAACCGGGTTTTGCCTTTGGATTTTTCCTTGGTTTCAGCAGAGAACAACAATAACTGGGAGTGGTTTTTTCATATATTGAGGACCAAGGTTTTTGAACCTGATAGAGAGGTTTGCATCATCTCAGACCGGCACCAAGGAATACTCAATGTAGTCGAGAAGGACATAAAAATACAATAGAAATACGAACGGTATGAACACATACCTCCACGAATGCTAGAAGGGCTGACTTGGACTCCTTGCCCGGAGGATGTTTTAGTGCTTCCGCAGCCTCATCCACGTGTTTCGAGATCTCCTCGCGCTAGCAAAAGAACAAAGTAGTCAATATTTTGTTCCTATACTTTCACATCACAATCTCTAGTAGAATACTTATCACAAAGCAGATAACCCCCGCTGAATTTGCACCCCTGCCGCGTCGGACAAGTCTGTTGTACTCTAGCTGGCTCATCTCATCAAAAGCAGGACAAGGGTCCTCCACTATGTCATCAGATACAAACGAAGCCGATCGCAGGGACAAACGGTACACTCTCCCAAGCCACACGAGATACCGATTAAACGGTGCAGCATCATGCGGCACCTCAGGATGAGAGACCGCATTTGGGTTTTCTATCTCCTCAATTCTTGCATACTATTTCTGAATATACTTGTGATGTTATGCATCTTAATATTTTTTTCCTCTTCTGATTGATCTTGTCCAATCTACAATCAAATTCATCGCATGTGACGTCCAAGAAAATTATCTAGTTAGGGTATACGGATCACTCACCCGTGAAGAGCTGTGCTAGTGTCCTTGTATGGCGGCAGGGTCTCTTGGAATAAGCCAAACTGCCTCACCACCCGCTGTGGAAGGTGGAACTCAAGAATATAGACATAAATTAACAGGGCAGAGATCCTCCAGAGATGTACTTCTTGCATACATTTGCGGTTCAAGTCCACCTGGAACCAAACACGCGTACCCACATTCCCTCGAGTTCCGTATGGCTCCCATTCCACCTGAGCGAAACACAAGATTAGCATATGGTCTCAAAGTACTCCCTCCATTTAGAAATATAAGATGTTTTAGGTTTGTGAAGAAGATGTATCTAGACACCTTTTAGTATATCTATATACTAAAAGGTGTCTAGATACATCTTCTTCACAAACTTAAAACATTATATATTTCTAAACGGAGGGAGTACATTTCGTGGAAAATATGAGTTATTGGGACCAATCAAATTATTACCTTCTCCGGGGTTAGCAAGTCGATTTGGTTGGTGTAACGCAAGTAGCATTCCTCGGATTCACCGTGGAATACTTTGGTATTATCCCACAAGTAAGCCCATGTAGGCGTGCGAAGACGGCTATTGCCATGATCATCCCACGGTTTTTCCTTCATCGGAATAGGGAGACCAACAGGTATGTGCAACCATGATCATATCGTTAGTAGAACCATAGGTCTGCCAATACTTGCTCCTTTTCCAGTCCTACAACACGCCTCGTCCAACTGCACAAAGAGCAAGCATACATAAGTATCAAGTAGAGCAAACATATGTAGTAGTACCATGCAATATGTATGGGTTATTACCTGTCGGTACGAGTAAGCAAGTGCCGCCAAACCCCAGCTATGCATATAGCCCCACTCTGCAAATAGAGTGAGTCACATGAATGACTCGTTCCTTCCCGGGCCATCCGAGAAAAGAGTCCTACTAATGACATACCATAAGTATGCACGAGTATACATCTGGATCACCTCCTCATCGACGTCCTCGGGGCATTTGCTAAAATTTTGTTGTATCCATTTGTAAGTAGCACCGACAAACATCTTATCTTGCGCCGACGCCTTACCAATTACTCCAATCATCATTTCACGCCACTTATCCAAATCCGATCTCATACACACATGCTGTTCTTTGATGGGAAGCGCAAATATTATGGAGACATCATGCAAAGTCACCGTCATCTCACCGCAAGGGAGGTGAAAATGTGTGTCTCTGGTCTCCATCTATCAACAAGCGTTGTGATCAAACAAGGGTTCATATGTGGCGTCAAACGCGAGACAAGCTAGACGAAAGGGAAAAATCCAGCCCGCTCAACGTATGGAGTGTAGCGCTCATCATATGGCATCTTCTTGCTATGCACCTCCTTGGACCTTAGGTGCAACCACTTGAAGACATGTTTCTTCTCTGCAATGTATCACCCGCGGTGCCGTTGATCGTAATGCCCATTCAAAATAGATTGTACTTCCATCCTACATATGTGAGAAAAAAGAGAAGTGAAACTTTAAGTTATGGAAATTCTCTAATCCACCACAAATATAGATAGGATCTATATAAACAAACACATTAGATATACGACTACAAAAATGAAAATATGTAATACACATTTATTCCATTCCATCTATAATCCATATATGCCAATTAAATTATGTAATACACATTTAGGTTACTACAATTCATATATGCCAATTGTATATTAAGCATATTAGCAACCACACTTATTTTCCAATCATTTATAAGAAACTAAAATTACATACTAGTAAATTATCAACCACACTATTTTTCTAATCCATCTACCATTCTACCATATACATGCCAAATCTATTTTACTAACCCTAACTAAGAAAATGCACTTATTTACTAACTAACATTAACAAACTATCATTCTACCACACTTATTTCTCCAAACAAATTCGACATTCTACCATATACATGCCAAATTTCCAAAGAACTAGGGTTAAGAAGAAGAGGACAATGTGATGATTTCAACCAATATAACACGGGAAATCAAAGGAGAATACCTGAAGTGGGGGGAGAGAAAGAAAATCCACCAGAAATCACCTTAGATCCGTGGGTTTTAGAGTGTGGATTTGAGGGGGGCTTGGAGGGGAGTCATTGTCGCCGTCTTCTGTCTGCTCGGGGGGGGGGGGAGGGGTATGGCGCTGGGAGGGGTCAGGGTGGCGCTCGGATAATTTCTAGGTAAAGGGGTATGGCGCCCGCCGAGAAAGCATCGTGCTAGGTACCATAGCGCGCCCTCGAAAAGCGCCAGACATTAAAACTAGGCTCGCGGGTCCCGTTGACTGCCACGTCGGACGAGCTGATGGCGCTTTTGACCAGCGCGATGTGATAGCATGGTGCTTTCCAGGCCGCGCCATGCTACTAACCTTCTGGTAAAGCGCCATGAAAACAGGTTAGATCGAGATTTTTTCGAAAAAGTAGGTTATTTTATGTCATCATCTATTATATACTAAAAACAATATAAGGGTGTTTTTCGAGGCACCTGGTTGATCCACATAGGCTTAAAAAATATAGTACGTTGGCCCTACAAATCCATGCATGAGAAATTGAGAATCAAGTTCCCGTCCCTTAAAAAAAAGGAGAACCACGTCCGTGTAAAGTACTGCATGAAGCACATTTTTTTAGCATGTCAGACGAACTGTGTTCAATCTTTATAGAATTTTCTTTGCCAAGAAGTTAATACATATTTTACTTCAAAAAAAATTTAATACATATTTGATAAAGACTAAAAGATATATAAAAATGGAGAAAAACACAAGATTGTAGTATCATGCGAACTGAAATTCTCCGGAATTGAGCTCTACCAACAGAAGATTCATAAGAAGAGATTTGAGTGCGGTGGATAGTTACTCTTCAAAATATAATGAATGTGCGATTGGAAAGAGGTCTACTCCATTCCTCCCAAAATTTAACAAAAACCTATGAAATCTATAATCCACAAGAAAAGAAATATACTACCTATACCATGCAATAAGAACAAACGACATGATTGTCCATTGGAAAGTAAAATTAAAAAAACAATCCACATCACCTGAATTATTGAGACACTTAGATGGGTACTAATATACAGCTACAATTTAACTAGGGACTCGGCAGTATAGTTGCGCAATCTTTTTGATATTGTAACGAGCCATGTGGATCACGAGTCTAAGTAACTAACACTTAAATAAGAGCATGTGCACAACACGGACCAACAAAGGTTTGTTTCCGTGTTTATAAAATACATGCTAGACTATTTAGGATGACATGGCATGTCAAAATGGTAGGGACTACAAAGTGTAAAGTCATTTATATTTACTAAACAGTAAAGTGCAAATTTATTTATTACATGAAACAAATATACAAAAATAATCAAGATATTACCCACACCTATTCGATACATCGGAAGACAAGTTAATGGTGAGCATGTAAGGAGACGTGTGGTTCATGGATAGTTTCTGGAAAAAAGGTAGTATATTGGAGAAACACGGACATAACATGGACTGGTATATGTCTGTATCTCCACTAGGACGTTGTAGGTAAAGCTCGTACGAAACTTCGAAATGAAAATTTAACTTTTCAACCTAGAAACTTAATGATCCTAAACCATCAAACATTAACCTCAATCCTGCACTTAAATTCACCTCTTAGCAACCGACAAAAAATAAAAGAAACCATAGAGAATAAATTATTTTTGGATGACTCCGCCTTAATTTTTGATAGAAAGATGATTGTAAACTTTGAAGTACGTTTGAATATTTAAGACCTTACAAATTGGAATGTTACCAAAAAGTAAATCAGTATCACGTGATTGTCTATTTTTCTTAGTTTAAGAGTGTATAATTGCGGAAAAAGATTCAAGTACTATCCGGTGGGTCCTAATTATTAGTTGCTCGACAAACAACACATTAATACCTCTGATCGACACATGTGTTGAACCGCGTATTCTTGGCAAAGTGTACAACTATTCATTTGAGTGTTGCTCATGGTGTACATGAGCAACAATACTTAAAAGATCAAAGCGTGAAGTCAAACAAGTTCAAATTTTCTTGGTTGTTTTGTTAATATAAACTTATGCAGGCTCCCTAAAAGATGGATAGTAGGGTGAAACATGGGAACTGCGCACAATAACCTCATGAGTTACTATAGTTCACATATGAACTATATTTGAATATTTAAATTCGATTTCAGATCGATGGCACCATCACCCATAATTGTCTAGCACAATTCGTGTGAACCCAAAAGAGACATGGAGGGTGATGTTCACGATGGAGGTGGAGGCTCAATGATCATTAATTATCCATGTGCTTGCACAAGGAAACTATGATACAACTAGGGAAATATCAATACCAATAATCGATGTTGTTGTTAGGGTTATGTCTCGATAAGATTATCTGTGATGCACTGATAACTCATCCATGAATCCATTCACATTCATTTTTGAAAATAAAATATGGAAATTTAATTCTCGGACAACAATAATAAATAGAATTTCACTGTTAATGACAACCTCATCATTATATTGGCAAAATAATCCAACATTACATAAAAATATTGCTTAGCTGGTGAAGTGAATTAACTTATTCAATGTGTTTACCTAATGTAATGTAGAAAAGAACATGTGTGGTCATTAATATGTTTGTTTTGGGAATACCATAATAATCATCCGTGTACAAATTTTAAATTTTTTGCACGCAAGTGACACTTTTAATTAGCATAATATTTAGGTTGGTATTAAATCTGTATAATTTTGAATATAAATACACGTAAATCTATTGATTTTGTTAGCGGTTATTTTTTGACATGTCAAAAAGATACTGTGGAGGCATCTTAGTGCGGTATCATAGGAAATAATACTTAAGGGACAACCTCTCTAATGGATTTTCTTTTAAGTGTTGTGTCTAAATTTTGATTTTGGAGACATGCATTTATGGGATTGGGTTGGAAATTGTTTTTGCCTATGGTTGCATACAACAGGTGTATCTTAGCTAAGATACAACAATAACCTCTCTCATTGTTTGTAGTGCCACATAAACATTTTGCCTATGATATTTCACTAAGATACTCCTATTGTCAAAAGCCTTATAACATTAGAATTGTGTTAATTTGTTACTAACCATTAGTTTCAACAACATACTAATATAGAAAATAATTGTTTAAGTTTCACGGGGATATTGTATTAGTGTGAAATTAGGTGGAAATTCTAACTATTTTATTAGGCCTCCCTATTAATGAGAATAATAATATTTTTGTCGGTTCAAAGAAGATTTATCATTGTGAGTTAACCTCATGTAGATCTAATATCACATAAAAAGTAATTATATTTACTAATCTAAAACCAGTAACAGACAAAAAATGTGTATTTTAATAGATGACTAAGGATGTTAAAGATGTTATTTACATTTGTGATACTTTATTTACCTTAATAATTTTATAGTCAAAGAACAATATTATTTTTTATCATTAAATGTGATATTCATCAAATAGTAACTTTATTTCAACCCACTAAAGATGATGCCCTCGCATTTGCTAGGGCCACCTTGCTAGTTCTTTAATAAAGTTATTTCTGTGATTTTTTCCTTCTTCAAGTCCCATTTGCTTTTACATACATTTCATGCAACGACCACTTAATTTTTGAACTTCAAATATCACATAGAACTTCAAATATCACATAGGTAAACCACTCTTATTATTGGATTTAGAGGCGTCCCTAAAAGTTTTAGAAGCCTCTAAAGTCTCTAATTATGCAGTTTTCACTTTTCTTTATTATTGGGTTTACATCCCGATATCCAATTTGGCTCTAGGGAGTAGATGCTCCATAAAGCTGGGCCAATGGCATTCGCTCAAGTCTCCGTATTATCTGTTGTATTTTACGTGTTGCTGCATAGTACCTGGTTTTGTCCAACGGCCACTTAATTTTTGAACTTCAAACATCACATAGAACTTCAAATATCACATAGGTAAACAACTCTTATTATTGGATTTAGAGGCGTCCCTAAAAGTTTTAGGAGCCTCTAAAATCTCTAATTATGCAGTTTTCACTTTTCTTTATTATTGGGTTTACATCCTGATATCCAATTTGGCTCTATGGAGTGGATGCTCCATAAAGCTGGGCCAATGATATTCGCTCAAGTCTCTGTATTATCTGTTGTATTTTACGTGTTGCTGCACAGTATCTGGTTTCACGTCGGGCCAAGTTTTTGCAGAATTAAATGTGTCCATCTCGCACGCGACCAGCCGAGCAGGCTAGCTGTCCAACGAGCTCGTACGCTACATGAGGAAGCACGCGTCCGCACCGCCGGATTGCTTGACAGTGCATCTCGTAGTATGCCGGATCTGGCAGCCGAGGTTCACGGGGAAGCCGGTGCTGGCTTGCCGATGACTTGTAATGGAAGGACCCTTAGCCGACAAGGCAAGATACCATCACGTTGCCGGCGCCCCCTCCTTCCCCCTCTCCCTTGCCGTCATCGTCGTGAGGCGTCGGCCTTAGGCCGGGCGGTGTCGGTGATGGCGGACCCCTTTGACTCCCCCTCCTGGCCATGGACGATGCGGTCCAGCTCCGGGAGGTGCAGCAAGGCGGCGGCTGTCCTCCGCGGCAGCGGGGTACTCGACAGCGGCTGGGTGGTGGTACGTAGTGCGGCGGTGCTGCCGATTGGTGGCGGGATGGAGCTGCGCGGGCAGGAGGCGACGGAGACCGCTCTGCCGAGATCTAGGTCCCTTTGGGCCCCATGTGGACCGGGCGGGACGACCGGTCCTCTCGCGGCGGTGACGCTTCTTAGAGGTGGAGATGGTGGGCCGACAGTTTAGGGTGGTGGTGGCGCTCAGCCAGCCTGCTGTAGCGTGGCGGCGGGGACTTTGCTAGCCTGGTTTAGACCTGGTGTGCCCTTGCTGTGGCATTCGGTCGGCTAACGCGACGGCGGTGGCAGTACTTTCTCTACGGACAAAAGCAGAGTGGAAACAGATGGGACTGAGTGGTAGCACATATTTTTTGCGGAATAAAAAATAAATACATATCAGAAACAAAAACAGAAACATATATTGTCGCAAAAAAGTACAAATACAGTGCAGAAGCGCAGCTATGTAGATGTTACCTGGAACTAAGAGAACCTTTAAATCATGCAAAAAACTGAAGCATTCAAGAAAAAATTGTCTCCCTAATTCTAGCACAGTGCTCGGTTTATAAAATAAATAAGTGAAAGGTCAAATTGCGGAATCCTCCTCGAATGCATGAAGAGTTTAAATGGTTGTCTATTTTGGGACGTGCGGTTTTGGATGTTTGGTTTGATAAGGTCATGTAATTGGTCGGTTGGATTTGGTCATACACATCACCCCTAAAACAAATTTTCCATATTAGCCGGCAATGGAAATTCTGTTTCCGCGTCCGTTGTTCCGTTCTTGTTTTAGTTTCCGCCAAAAAAATTGTTTCCATTTCCGTTTTATAAAATTTCATTTTTGTTTCTGTATTTTCGTTCCATTTCTGGTTTTCCATACCGCCAATTTTTTTTGTTTCCATTTCCGTTTTGTAAAATTTCATTTTTGATTATGTATTTTCTTTATGTTTCTGTTTTGCCATGGAAAAGTTGGAAACTTTTTGCTCTATTTCATTCCCTCCCCCGGGCTACGGTGCTGCCATCCCTGACTCTTGTTGTTCTCTCCGCTTTCGTCTTCTAGGCTTCGCCCCGGTGACCATAGTGAGATAATGAGGGTGGCATTGAGACCACAGTGGCGCATGTTGGTGGGCAACAAGTTGGGCGGAATGCTATGGAGTATCTGAGATAGTGGTTTCTTTGGGGCCAGGAGAAATCTCATTGGCTCGTCCGACACCGAGGCGGTGCCACCTGCGGATGCCGCCATACCTCCATGAAGGGCACCAGGGGTACCCTTCACTTGGCTTAGCATGGCGGGATTGCTTGTGATGTTTTCCCTAGTAGTTGTACTATGTGGTTTGCTATAGTAATATAGCGGGACAAGGGCATGTTTCGAGCGTATAATTTAATCTTCTAGTTCTCTCATCTATTTGTGCACATGCATTCCAAATCTATACCTAATAATAAAGCACGAAGTGTTTCTCCTGGTCTAATACTTTTTTGGACCGTTTTGCCCCTGCAAGTTTGATGTATTTACTGGATCTGCCACCGCCAAAGAAAATAGCCCCGCGAAGTCAACGTATCTGTTTGTTTAGGTCTCTGTTTGTTTAGGTATCTGTTTGTTTAGTCGTCCGCCGCTGCTTGACCGGAGCCGTACGTCATCGTCTCCATCTCGCATTCGCCCCACTATCGGCGCTCGTCCTCCTTGGTTCGCCTCTGGCCGGCCCCGGCTCGACTCGATCCGTCGCCCTAGGAGGCCGAGGTCACCGGCCTCCCGCGCATCAGCACGCAGGTTGGGCTCTTCCCCGCAGTCGTTCTCCTGCTGCAGGCGGTAGAGACAGAGGATGGGAGGTGGCGGGAAGGAAGAAGATTGGATGGCTTGGTGCCGGACGGCAACCACGACGGGATAAGCTCGATCACGGGCACACACAGAAATTTTGGGGAGAAGAAGGGAGTGGAGAAAAGATGGGTATTGGATCTAAGATTTTGGATTTAGCTCGATTTATTATGGGCAAGACATTCATGGGCATGTGAAGGCCATGTAGAATAGCCATGTATCGTTTTCATAGCTCAATTTCTACCGCGTGGTGGCCTGGTGGGTGGCCACTGGCCAAGCCTCGGCCCTCTTCTAGAAGCTCTCAAGTACGTGGTCGACGCAAAAAACGACGGCCAGAGCAGCCATGGACGGCGTTGCTGCGTGGACACTAGGAGGACAGAAGAACCTCTGTAGCAGGCGGCTGCAGGTCTGCTGACACTGTCCTCCACCCATCGGTGGGGTGGCGCCCTCATCCCTGACCTCTACGTCAACCCCTGCGGGTCTTTGCACAGCTCCGGACTCCGTTGCGATTGAAGCCTGGCAGCTATTCGATGATATTACGGCAGGTTTGCTTGACAAGTGTGTATATTATTTTACAACGGTGTGTCATGTTTGTTTCTCTGTTCTTGCACTTCTACCTGAGCCTGAATTGATCCAGGTGTTGCGGCAAAGGTTTCTGCAATGGTGAGTTCCACCTCATCTAGATTTTTATAAAATTTTCTCGAATTTATAATGAGATTCAATCACTTCCTATGTTAGTCTAAGCCATGTTAAGCCAAGTAAACTGAGAACTATGCAGAATAACACTAATAATCCTTAGAAGTTCTCAATTGTATTGTCCTGTTTCATTGTCCTGATAAGTTCTTGCAGCTGATGCTATCGAAGGCTTCTAGAGTTGTCCAGTATCCTGCTCTGCTACATGGGTAGAGGTGTGAATCATTTCCATGGACAGGGGATCCAGAAAAAAGATTTGTGGACCAGGCGGTAGCACAACTGGTGCGTGCGCCCGTGTATGTTTGTGTGCCGTGAAGTTGGATGTCCTGCCTAAGCAGTTGGTTCATTAGAACAAACAGGGAGAGAAGAAAAATGCATGCTATGTTCTTTGTCAGAAGAGCAAAGGAGCCGGTGCACAACTGCACTATTTTTCAGATACAACATGTAAGTGCTTCAGATATCAAAATTCCTTGGTTTGTTTTTGTAATCTAGGCGGTTGAATTATTACAAGGATATCGACATGGCTGCCGGCAGAGATCGATGTGAGAACAGTACATCGGATAAACTTGCAGCTTCAGATACACAAATAGGAGAGTACAAATTATTGAATCCGTAGCCTGGCCAAAATAGTTAATCCCAAATCCTTTTTGACCAGATTGTGTTCTGAAAATGACATTAGTTATTTGTGATGCTTGTCTTTTCAAAATAAACCATGAATTCAGGCTATTTTCGTGCATGGCCTGGTCGACGCCGCTGTCGCATAGCTGCCTGACATTCTGGGGTAAGGCTCGCCAATGTTACTTTTCCAGTGCAGTGTAGAGTTTAGTTAATCATACACACATAAATCAACTTCTATTAAGAATGTTTGCACTTTTCAGATAAACATACCGATGATGATTCATCCCGGATGATGGTCGTCCAGGGGAGAGAACCATCAGAGAGAATAAAGCTGGAGATTGTTAAGACCTTCGCGGTTTGCGTTCCTGTTGGACATCAGGTAACACACCTCAATATGAAAATGAGTGGCATAGTTGTATATGAACTATTGTAAGTAAGTAAAATGGACTGAAAGAAAAATCCAGTCCTAAGCTGAGCTGAGTTCCTTTGATTACGGGAGCATGACAACGGCCCTGAAGAAGTAGGTGCCTGGCGTGTGCAATCGTGAAGGTTTAGTTCCTATGGATTTTTGCTCCTATATATGCATACCACTGATCCTTATATATGCACACCACTGATTGAATTTGCACAATATCTGTATACCTTCTTGTTCTCTTGGATTGATGGCATTGTGTCCACAGAGAAAGCACCAATCCCAACTCGGATTGCTGCAGCATGTTTGATCAGGCTATTTAGGTAAGATTCGATGTCTCAATTGTGCAAGATACTTAGTTAGTCAACATAGATCCATATATGCATTTGAACTGTTAATTTGCATTTGAATTGGTTGTCTATGAACGACCAGTCCACGGCCACAAGGCCACTACTAATTTTGATTTCTTTTCATTGTTCTTTACAAAGATTTACAGGAGCATGATCTAGCTCTAAGTCTCTACTTTTCTTTTGGGGAAGCACGGAAGAATTTTAGGAAAAATCTGTTGTTGTAAGTATATCGAAATGTCGGTGCAAATTAAAATTTCTTTTTTAGGGACACATTTTTTTTTCCGTTGCAACGCACGGGCATTTGTACTAGTTACTATAAAGTAACATGAACCAAATCCGACACAATTAGTACATCACTATTACGAAGTTTGGATTCCAAATCCAACGGTTGTTCATCGATCAGAATACATACTTGATCCAAACCGCGGTAGGAAACATAGAAGTAGAGCTAAGACATTTATAGGTCAACATGATCGTGTTGGTTATTCAACTTTCACCACTCCTTGATGTGATTTTCTTTAAGCTTTTGATGAGTTTCCACATCTCAAATATCTTAGTGAACTTGAAGAAACCATCTGATGTGGTCTTCTCTCCCGCACGAATTATCCTAATACTGTTCAACTTAAACACTGTATTAACTACCACTTGCGATAAATAGCATGCTACAACTAAGAAAAAAATACTTAGAGAAGAGGAGACAGGTCTAGGTGCAAACTGGTAGAGAGAGAGAGGTGAAATGTGTTAAAATAAGATTTTTCAAAGCGAAAACCCAAATCTTGATAAAAGAACTCCAAATGCATGTGATATAAAAACTAAATAAACCCATATTCACACGTACCTCCATCACACAGTCAAGGTCTGAATCTATCGTGTGCGTCCTAACTCTCCTCGGTTGCCCAGTAGCCACTGTCGTCCGCTGAATCTTTAATCTTTAGAGCATCTTCAGCAAAGGCGCTATTTTGCAGCGCTACAAATGTGCGATGCAGCGTGCTGCGTTAGAATAGAGCATGCTATTTTGCTGTGGTCTCCGCCGGAGGCGCTATTTGCAGCGCGCGGCTCGGCGAAAAACCCTTCTCCACCAGGCGCTGCAAAATAGAGCGCGCGCTATGGGGGCAAACACCAAACCAACAAATGCATACACTCTACAAGATCAAATAAATACCAAAAAATGAACAATAAATTGTCTAGATAATTTATTACAACAAGTTTTGCGTCAAGAATATAATAAATAGTTTTACAACACACCAACAAATAGTTTTACAACAATACAACAATGCCGTTCACCAACAAATACAACATATTGTTTCACAACAAACATACAAATGAACTATGGCACTAGCGGCCTCCAAACCGTTTCCACCACTCCTCGATGAGATCATGTTGAAGATCACCATGTGTGTCATTGGACCGGATTGCATGATAAGAGGCCATGAACCGTGCAATCCTATGTTGTGTTCGTTGAACTTGCACGCGGGCACACCCATCAAGTCATAGTGGTTGGTTTGATCTACATATTTCCCACGGTCATCCTCTATAATCTTGTTATGCATGATGTCACAAGCATTCATGATGTATCAAAGACATTCTTGGTCCCAAAATCAAGCTGGTCCTGTCACAATAGAAAATTGAGCTTGCAAAATCCCAAATGCTCTCTCCACATCTTTCCTAGCCGCCGCTTGCGCATTGTGAAAGTGGGTTTGTTTCTTACCTTTGGGCTTGTGGACCGGCTTCACAAATGTTTGCCACCTTGGGTAGATGCCGTCGGCAAGATAGTAGCCATAGTTGTACTTATGGCCATTTGCTTCAAACTCCACTTGTGGACCTTCACGCAATGCAATCCTTGTCATAAGAGAAGACCGTTGGATAACATTGATGTCATTGCAAGACTCGGGCATACCAAAAAATGCATGCCAAATCCAAGTCTCGTGGTCGGCCACCGCTTCAAGGATTATAGTGGAATCCTTTTTGTGCCTTTTGAATTGTCCATGCCATGCCAAAGGACAATTCTTCAAACTCCAATGCATGCAATCTATGGAGCCAAGCATTTTGGGAAATCCCCGAGCTGCGTTCTGCTCCAAGAGCCTAGCCGTGTCCTTGGCATTGGGGTCTCTCAAATATGTGGCGCCAAACACTTGAAAAATGGCCACAACAAACCGCTTGATACACTTGATAGCGGTGCTCTCACCTATGGCCAAGTGGTCATCAATGAGATTCGCCGGTATACCATATGCCAACATCCGCAAAGCGGCGGTCACCTTCTGATAGGTGCTATGCCCAAGCTCTCCGGCGGCATTCCTCCTATGCACAAAGTATGGATCATACTTGGCCACCTTTTCCGCGATGTGCTTGAACAAACCAATGCTCTGTTGGAATTATGCCCTAGAGGCAATAATAAAGATGTTATTATTATAATTCTTGTTCATGATAAAGTTTATATTCCATGCTAGAATTGTATTAAGCGGAAACTTTAATACTTGTTTGCTTTGTGAACAACACCGTGTCCCTAGTACGCCTCTATGGACTAGCTCATTGATCAATGATGGTTAAGGTTTCCTAACCATGGACATGAGTTGTCAATTGATAATGAGATCATATCATTGGGAGAATGATATGGTGGACAGACCCAAACTAAGCGAAGCAATTAGATCGTGTCATCGTGTTCGTCTTTGCGAAGCTTTTCTTATGTCAAATATTGTATTCCTTAGACCATGAGATAATGCAACTCCCTGGTATCGGAAGAAAGCTTTGAGGTCATCAAACGTCATCCTATGAGAGGGTGATCATAAAGGTGTCTCTCAGGTGATCGGAAAGTATCTGTTGGGTTGTATGTATCGAGATGGGATTTGTTCCTCCCAAGTCGGAGAGGTATACTTCGGGCCCACTCGGTAATCGATATCAACACCGCTTGCAAGCATGTGGTTAAGGAGTTGATCACAAAGTGATATCGGATTACGGAACGAGTAAAGTACTTGCTGTGAACGAGATTGAACTAGGTATGACGATACCGACAATCGAATCTCGGGCAAGTAAAATATCGCGAGACGAAGGGAATATATATGGGATTGATTGAATCCTGGCATCGTGGTTCATCCGATATGATCATCGATGAATGTGTGGGAGTCAATATGGGTGCCCAGACCCCGCTGTTGATTATTGATAGAAGATCATGTCTGCATATTCTCGAACCCGCAGGGTCACACACTTAACGTGTCTCGACGCTAGGATAGATTGGATAATTGGTTTATGAATTTTTTGTTCGGAGTCTCGGATGGGATCCGGGATATCACGAGAGGTTCCGGAATGGTCCGGAGAATAAGATTCATATAAGGCAGTGCAGTTTTTGGAGTTCGGAATAGTTCCGGGTTAATCGGTATTGTACCGGAAGCTTCTAGAACCTTCCGGAAGGGGGCATGGGCCTATGAGGGAGTGTCCTGGCCGCATTGGGCCAGGGGCACAAGGCCCCATAGGGCCCAGCCGATCCTAGAGAGTTTAAATCATTTAAACTAGAGATAAGATAAGATAGGATTTCTAGATAAGGGAGAGTTTAAATTGTTTAAACTAGAGATAGGCTTGGAGGAGAGGCTAGGGCTGGCCGCACCCCCCTCTATATATAGAGGGCTGGTGCGCCCCCTCTCACACTCCCCTTACACCTTCCTCCAAACCCAGTTGCCCTGCTGCCCTTCCTCTCTCCCTCCCGACTGTTTGTAGGCGAAGCCCTGCGGCAGAAATTCTCCACCATATACACCACGCCGTCGTGCTGTAGATCCAATCTATCTCTCCACCATACTTGCTGGTCCGAGGAAGGAGGAGACGTCGAGGTGCCGCACGTGTGCATCTCACGGAGGCACCGCCACTTGTGGTGCTAGATCGGATCGGATCGCGAGGAGAAGAAGCGAGTACGACTACATCACCCACGTTCCGACGAACGTTCCGCTGTGCGAATCTTCAAGGGTATGAAGATCTAATCCAATCTCTCTCGTTGTTTGCATCTCCTAGATTAGATCTTGGCTTTCCCTCTGTTCGCTTCCGTAGAAAATTTTAATTTACTATGCTGCAAAACCCTTCATGCTCATTTGAAAATGGCGACGAAAATAGCTCTCGGGAAATGTTGCATCGTCATTGAAATACATCCGCATCAAGTTGTTGTGGCCTTCGATCCGTTCCCTCCATAATTTGTGCCTACCAAAAACCAAGCCACCTATCTTCGGCTTCTTATTGCCGTGCCTATCCAATAGCATTAAAATGGCCCCATCTTCCTCCATATCGAATTCATCATCGGAGTCATCATAGGATGAACTCATCTACATACATGCAAAATAATTGAAAAAAATTGTACTATCTAAAAATGCACAAAAATTGGGCACGGGCGCGGCGGAATGAACCTTGCGGCGATTATGCCGAACACCTTGTGTGTGCCAAGTTGCCTCTCAGCTCAAGGAAGACATCGGTGCCGATGAGCTTGAGCGCGGCGCCGTGGCAACACGCCGCAAACGAATTGAGACCGCGTGGCCGCCAAGCTTCGGGAAATCTGACCGCGTCGCGCGGCTGCCGGGGCGATGGGCGGGGGCAGTGGCTGGGTTAGGTGAGCACGGTTCGTGGGCCAGTGAGCGGGGATGCGCGCACAGCGTCAGCGTCGACGCCGACGAGGGGTTGGTGGTGGCGGCGGCGCCGAGGGGTTGGTGGCGCGACGCTGAAATGGGTTGGGGGAGAAGAGAGTGCACGCGCAGGAGGGAAATGTCTGGCGGTTGCTTGTTCCCGCGCGAGCCGAGCGATAGCGCGCTGTAGTTGGAGCAGGAGATTTCAGGCACGAGATAGCACAAAATGCCGCGCCACGCTAAAATTTTGCAGCACGCGGGATTGTATTTCCTCTGCTAAAGGAGTTTGCAGCGCGCACGGTAAAAAAGTGGTTAATTTAACCCTGCGCTATTATAGCGGCCCTTTTGGAGATCTTCTTAGTGCAGAGAGATGGTGAAGAGCAAGTGGCGAAATGTTGAAGAATATGGATGCGGTGAGCAGATATTAATAATCGTGAGGTCGATGACTCAACATTGGTGGGGCTCACTAGTCACCGGGACATAGTTAACTTGTCCCGAGCCAGACAAACTATAAAAGTTGCGCAAAATCTACAACGTGATTGAATGTGCTTGCTGTTGGGAAACTGGGCCAGAAGGAGCCAATTCGGTGTGGCCTCTATCAGGCGGGTCATGGTGTCCAGTCATGGTGGCTGCCCCACCTCTTTCATATTCATCTGGGTGGCGCTCCCACTCAAAATGAAAAGCCTCCACTCACATAAACATGCCCCCACTCAAAAATTCACTCACATGCATTAAATTTCCACCAAATTTAATACAAGCTCTCATTTAAATAAAACTCTTTTATTTATTTATTCAGAATTTTTTTAATTACTCTAATTAACAAACATTCACATAAAACCCCTTATAACATTTCAATTTCACATGCAGAACCAGTTTCAGCAATTTCAACCGAAACGATTTCGGTGTCTAGTGAAATAAATTCCTGCGCTTTCAGTTTCTTTCTCTAGCATATCATTTGCTCCGAATGGTGTCGGTATCCCTTAAGTGTGTCACCCTACGGTTCGCGAATAACGTAGACATGATCGAGACCCCTCTCTGATCAATAATCAGCAGCGGGACCTAGAGATCCGTACTGACTCCCACACATTCAACGATGACTTTTATGATTGTGTGAACCTTATACACATGTAACTCAATCCTTTTTTCTCGCGATATATTACATGTCCGAGATTCGATCATCGGTATCCCCATACCAAGTTTGTTCTCATTACTGACATGTACTCTTTTCTTGTTCCCGTGATATAACATTATAGTGATCAAATCACTTGCTTGCAAGCTAACTAATGTGATACCACCGAGAGGGCCCAGAGTATGTCTCTCCATCATCGGGATGGACAAATTCCACTCTTGATCCATGAGCCTCAACATAACACCTTCGTAGCACTGAACCTATCTTTATAGTCACCCTATTATGGTGTGATGTTTGGTGTTATCAAGATACTCTTCCGGTGTTAGTGATTGACATGATCCCATGGTCTAAGGACTAAGATTACTTTGTATGATGTAATAGCAATATAAACACAATGACCTTGATCGTAATGCTATACTTTGGATGAATGTTCATCACATCATTCCAACAATTTTGTGACCTCGTTATTAACAACACCAATGTCCATGATCAGGAAACCTTTGATCATCTTGTTAATCAACGAGCTAGTTTATAAGAGAGGCATAACTAGGAATTTCCTTTTTGTTTATTAAACACACATGTATTAACGTTTCCGTATTAATACAATTATAGCATGCAAAATAAACATTTATCATAAATAAGGAATACGATAATAACCACTTTATTATTGCCTCTCGGGCATATTCCCTTAATGTACCGTAGTGCCCGTGCCATGGCCGCTGCAAGTCTGCACGTCGCCGCTGCCCGGCCCTACTAGCCGCGCCCACTGTCGTTGCGCTGCACTCGCCGCCGCCCAAGGCCACCGCTGGACGCGCCATGGCCGCCGCAAGTCTGCAGGTCGCCACCCGCCCGGCCCCGATGGTCACGCCACCGTTGCGTGCACGTCACCACCGCCCGGCCCCATTGGTCACCGCACGCCGCCACTACACTGCAGGTCACCACCACTATGCTGCAGGTTGCCGCTGGTCGAGGCCCCGTGATGGCTCAGATATGTAGAGCTCATTGGGAACCCCAAGAGGAAGGTATGATGAGCACAACAACAAGTTTCCCCCAGTTATGAAACCAAGGTTATCGAAGCAGTAGGAGTAAGGAAACAACTCTAAGGTGTTGCTAGCAACTTGGAACCTGCACAACACAACCACAATACTTTTCCCCAACTTATAGTGAGGTTGTCAATCTCACCGGTTTTACTGAAAACAAAGGATTAAACGTATAGTATGGAAGATAGTAATTGTTGAAAGTAAATAGTAAACGGTAAACTGTAGATGGTATATCAGTGGTAAGGAATGGACCGGGGTCCACAGTTCACTAGAGGTGTTCTCTATAAGATAAATAACATGCTGGTTGAACAAATTACAGCGGGGCAATTGACAGATTGAGAATGCATAACAATGCATATACTAGACACCTTGATCTCTACGAGATTTATTTGGGCATTACAACATAATACATAGACCGTAACTCAACTGCATATATGACTAATAATCCACCTTCAGGTTATCATCCGTTCCCCTTCCAGTATTAAGTTACAAGCAACAGATAATTGCATTAAGCAAAGTGTGTAAAGTAAACAATACAATTGCCCTTGGACAAAGGATTGTTGTTTTCTCCCTAGTAGCAACATCACATCTACAACCTTAGAGATTTCTGTCACTTCCCCAGATTACTAGAGGCATGAACCTACTATCGAGCATAAATACTCTCTCTTGGAGTTACAAGCATCTACTTGGCCAAAGTATCTACTAGCAATGGAGAGCATTTAAGATCACAAATAACATAGACATGATAGAATCAATAATCAATCTGACATAGTACTCAATATCCATCGGATCCCCGCAAACACAACATGTAGCATTAAAAATAGATGATCTTGATCATGAATGGAGCTCACAAGATCTAAACATGATAACACAAAAGAGGAGAAACAATCATCTAGCTACTGTATGGACCCGTAGTCCAAGGGTGAACTACTCACGCATTACTCCGGAGGCAGGCATGATGATGAAGAAGGCCTCCGGGATGATCTCTCCCCTCCGGCAGGGTGCCAGGAAGAGCTTCGGATCCCCCCGATCTAGGGATGGATATGGCGGCGGCTATGGACTCTTTCGTGGATTTCTAATCGGGTGCTTAGGGTTTCTGCCTCGAGAGTGTTTATATAGGCGAAGGGGCAAGGTCGGTTGAGGGCCAGGGAGCCCACACCATGCCCTGGCGCGACCTAGGGTGGACCCGCGCCAGGGGGAGGTGTGGCCTCCCTGTGGCGCCTCATCGTCCCCCCTCTGGACTCCGTCTTCGCTTCGGTAAAATATTGACTACGACTTTTGTTCCGTCCAATTCCGAGAATATTTCTTTACTAACTTTTCTGAAACCATAAAGAGCAGAAAACAGGCAAGTGGAACTGTGTCATCTTGTCAATAGGTTAGTTCCAGAAAATGTATACAAATACCTCAAAGTGTAGACATAACATAAGATAGTTTATACAAAACAAGTATGGAGCATCAAAAATTATAGATACGTTTACGACGTATCACCCCGCTGGCCGACGCACGCCACTGCGCCGCCCTCCCTGGCCCCCGTCTGGTGCCACGACCGCGCCTGTGTGCCCGCACGGCCACGCCCCGGCAGCCCTCGCGCATCGTTGCCGCCAGCCGCCCGTAGCCCCGCCGTTCGCGCGCACTGGCCACGCGCAGGAGCTGCCGCTGGCCGCCATGGCCTCCTCTGGTCACAGGGCGCGCGCTCCGGCTATCCCCCGCCCCATCGCACACCCCTACCCTCCTCCCTCCTCCCTTGCCATGCGCCTCCGCCTTACTGGCCCCTGGTGCCGGCGGCCCGGCTGATGCGTAGCAGGCTGCTGTCGCTGCCACCCCCTCGGGCGCTACTCGCGTTGTTCCCCCACTAGTGGGCAGGAAGTGTGGGGGTGGGACCGCACACGTTGGCGGCCCAAAAAGGGCCAAAATCGGCCTACAAAAAATGGAGGAGAGGTAGTGGCGTAGTGGACTGACCCATTTTGCACAAATTTGGCCTGCTGCCAAGTCGAGAAAAAAATAGGGACGCAGAATGTGTTAAAATAGCAACGGGTATCATCTTTTTAGACCGTTTTCACATTTAGAACACGACATTAATACCATTTCTTTTGTACAAACTTTTGTACTATGTTTTACTATAGTTATTAATTGTCCCATGATTTTAATACTTTGTATCTCATAGTTAGCTTGTACCATTTTCGCTTTAAATTTTGGAATGCCGTCATACTTGAATAATTGTATCGATTATCGTATTTATGCAACCGATTACCTTCTATAATCTTACACACTTTGCATAAATTGCAGATGACCGGAATCGTGAACCGTGAGTTACCGGAGTTGACCTAGGATGGGCTAAACTACCTGACTTGGGCCTTGGACGTGGAGATCGTCCTCGAGGTATGATGCATCAAGGGTGCGCTGAGTGCGGGGACCCAGACGCCCCCAGAACCACCATCCGGGCGGACAACGCCAAAGCACTGCATTTCCTCCGCTATCACATGTGTGAAACTCTTAAAAATGAGTACATGGAAGAACATAGTGTTTCTTCCCTTTGGACTGCCCTCAACAAGCAGTTCTCTAGGCTTCAGTACACTATCCAGCCACAGGCGGAGGCAGATTGGATTCATATGAGGTTTGCGGACTTCAAGACTGTGGGGAGTACAACTCCACATTATACCGGATTTGTACCATTCTTCAGTTGTGTGGAACTACTACCACTGATCAGCAGAAGATAGACAAGACTCTCTCCACATTCCACCCTTCCACTATCTATTCCTCACGGAACTATCGCCAGTAAGTATTTATAGAATATATAGCGCTTATTGATTCTCTCCAAGTGGTCGAGGCGCAGGATAATGTTCTGAAAAAGAACTTCTCCATGTAACCCTTCGTTGGGGGCCCAAGTCATGAAGATAATGTCGACTCCTACAAGGTGCGCAATCCAATCCACAAGAGGCGATGCAAGAAGGGCAAGAAGGTACCCAACTCCTCCCACCCGGCCAATCAACACAAGTCGGGCAAGGGGGAGGCAAGGCCCCAGGACTGCTTCTATCGTGGCTCAAAGACTCACTTCTCCAGGCAGTGTTTGGCTCCCAAGCATGTCGTGGACGCATTCAAGGCCAACAAGAAGGTGCGCGAGGCGCACCTCGTCCAGGTTGAGGCACCACTGGCGCCCGGAGCGACGCCTATGCACAACGCCAGGCCCGTAGTGGCGCAGGACGTAGCACATGTGGCAGCACCTTCAGTGGTTCCCTCGAACGCTACTATGCCCATGGAGGTTGATCACATCGTGCCCCCTCCCATGCCCCAGCTAGACATTACTGCTGCCTGCGCGATGATAGCCAATGAAGAGAAGCTCAACGAGCTGGAGATAGCGGATGAGATTGATGGTTTCTTAGAAGAATCCACCTACCTTCTTTTTGTTGTTATTTACTTCATGATTTCATTAGGCAAATAATCTGATACAATCTTTCGATATGGTTGTAATCTCTATGAGAGCAAAACATTTATTTGTTTCCAGCGATTGGATGACATTTATTTTATTCATTTATTCTATTATTTAATATGAGATGGTTGTGTTATTTTCTGAAATGTTTATGTGTTTTACTTACTTGATGTAGCATCTTCCTCGCTCCATTATATTAATTAGACACTATATTTTAGAACGTGTGTCGCGCCCAAATAGAGGAAACATGCCTTGCTGATAGCGGCACAACAAATACCATCTTGAGAGAAACAAAGTACTTCGAGTCTATTACCAAAAACCCCGGTAACATAATAACGATCATCGACTGCGGTCCGAATGTAGTTGGATCCGGAAGAGAAACTATCATACTCCCGAATGGAGCAACTTTGACCATTGCAAAGGCATTGTTGTATCCGGAATTGACTCGTACTCTCTTGAGTTTTAGAGACACCCGCGCAAATGGTTTTCATGTAGAGACCGATGATGATGAGAATGGAAAGGAGTTCCTACTCATTACCAAGCGCGATGAAAATGGTAAACATGTTGTCAAAAGACCCCCTTCATTAGCTACTGAGTTATACTACACTAAGATAGTAGAACCACCTGTTTATACTATCCTTAAGACTGTGTTTAGAAGCTCTGAATTTTTTTGCCTTTGGCATGATAGGTTAGGCCACCCTGGTCTTAGGATGATGACAAATATAATTAATAACTCGAATGATCATAATGTTAATATGAAAAAATTCCTGAATCCCGATGATTTCATGTGTTATGCATGCTCTACGGGGAAATTGATCATTAGATTGCCCCCCTAAAGGTGAAGTATGAAATCCCCATGTTCTTGGAACATATACAAGGGGACATATGTGGTCCAATTCAGCCCCTCTCGGGGCCGTTTCGGTACTTCATGGTGCTCATTGACGCTTCCTCTAAATGGTCCAATGTTTGCCCGCTGTCAACAAGGAACCATACTTTTGCAAAGTTGATCTCCCAGATCATACAAATATGGAATAAATTCCATGATTATCGTCTAAAGTCTATTCGAATGGAAAATGCCGGAGAATTTACTTCAAAGGCATTCAATGATTATTGCATGGCAATATGAATCAAACTTGAGCACTCTATACCGCACGTCCACATCAAAATGGACTTGCGGAGACATTGATTAAAATAATTAGATTCATTGCCCGACCACTCTTTCAGGGTTGTAATTTACCAAGTACATGTTGAGGACAAGCGGTGTTACATGCTACCAATCTCATCAACTTTCGACCATCGGCCTACAACATCCACTCTCCTATCCAACTTGCGCAAGGGTCAGCACCAAAAATTTCCCACCTACGTAGGTTCGGCTGCCAGGTATATGTACCTATACCACCACCCCAGCGATCAGCAATGGAACCGCTCCGTAAGTCGGGGATATACGTTGGTTATGAGATTGTGTCCATAATCAGGTTCTTGGACACCTTGATAGGTGACTGTCACACGGCCCGTTTTGCTGACTGCATTTTTGACATGGATCTTTTTCCGACTTTGGAGGAGGTAACCAACCCCTTGATGGCAAAATTTGAGAAATCACATGGAAAGCCACGGGGATACACGCTCATGACTCGCGCACTGTTGAGTGTAATCTAGAAGTACTAAAGATACTAGATTTGCACTCCCTAGCGAGTCAACTGGCTGGTCATTTTAGTGATTTAAAAACTGTGACAAAGTCGCATGTGCCTGCACGCAATGCACCGAAAATGGTTGAAATACCGAAGAAAAATTATGGTATACCCGCTCCCGTTCCAAGGCCTAAGAGGACGCGGAATCTGGTTTCTCAAAACCAAGTACACGAGGACGCCCGAAGAAAAAGGATAAGAGAGATTTATTACAGTTTACCCTGTTGAGGGGAGACAGTTGAGACCTGGCACAAGTACAAACATTTCAGTGCACGAAAATCCGTACTTAAATTTTCCTATATCGGAAATACCCAGCAAAGTTGTGTGTGCACACATCGGAGCGGGAAAGCTAAAGGACCTAGCCCCTTGATTGAGAAATCTGGTGGAGCAAGAGGATGTTCCTGATGCACTTCATGACGAAATAGCCATTAACTATGTTAATTCGGTCGAGTCATTAAAACCAAGCCATGGCAAATGTTGACGTTAATTTTGCAAAAAAATTGCCTTAATCATAGATCTTGACCCTGAGCCTAACACGCTCGCTGATTATAAGAAAAGGTCAGATTGGAAAGATTGGCAGAAGACAATAACTGCTAAATTATTATCTTTAAACAAAAGAGAGGTATTTATACCTGTTTGTCTAACTCCTCCCCATATTCGCCCTGTTGACCATAAGTGGGGTTTTGTTTGAAGAGAAACAAGAATAATAAAGTAGTAAGGTACAAAGCAAGGCTCATTGCTCAAGGTTTCACTCAGCGACCAAGTGTCGACTTTGAGGAAACTTACTCCCCGATCATGGATGGATTTAGCTTTAGATACTTGATCTCAATGGCAGCAAATATGGACTTAAAAATAAAACTGATGGATGTTGTCACCGCTTACCTATACGGTAACTTGGATTCAGACATATACATGAAAGTACTAGAAGGTATCCCTGTCCTGAACCAGGATAGAGCAAACAAGAGCTTATACAGTGTTCAGCTTAAGAAGTCATTTTATGGACTAAAACAGTCAGGTAGGATGTGGTATAATCCTTTAATAGATTTCCTTCATCAGAAGGGCTACGCGAGCAATGAAGATTGCCCATGTGTTTTTATATGGAGGTCCCAGGATGGTTTCTGTATTATCTTGGTGTATATGGACGATTTGAATATAATCGGTACACCTGACGATATTGAGGAAGAGAGTTCCTACCTGATGTTGGATTTGAGATGAAAGACTTAGGCAAAACTAAATTCTACCTAGGTCTGCAACTTGAGCATTCCCCTGTTGGGATTCTAGTTCACCAGTCGGCCTACACCCAGAACGTGTTGGAACAATTTGGGTTTGACAAAGCATATCCTTCTAAGACCCCGATGGTCAGAAGATCTTTCTAGCAAGACAAGGACCCGTTTAGGCCTAAAGAAGAGGGGAGGAAATTCTGGGACCAGAATTCCCCTACTTAAGTGCACTTCGTGCACTTATGTACCTCGCAAATTGTACATGGCCGGATATTGCATTCGCCGTCAATATGCTTGCTAGGTATAGTTCTAAGCCTATCAAGAGACATTGGAATGGCGTTAAGGACATATTTTGGTACCTACAAGGAACCAAAGACCTTGGATTGTTTTATCAAAAGAACCAAGACATATCTGTTGTATGCTATGCAGATGTTGGGTACCTTTCGGACCCGCAACATCCAAGTCGCAGATTGGATATATTTTTATTTATGGTGGAATAGCGATTTTCTGGAAATCGTCTAAGCAAACTCTTGTGTCAACTTTGACGAACCATTCAGAAATCATAGCATTATATTAAGCATCACGAGAATGTGTATGGCTTCGACGAGTAGTCAGCCATCTAGATGTCATGTGGACTGAACACCGTACAAACTCCAATAATTATCTATGAAGATAATATTGCTTGTGTTGCACAAGTCCAGACATGTTACGTGAAGAGCAATCTCACAAAGCATATAAACCCCAAGTTCTTCTATGCATATGAATTGCAAAAGTTGAACAAAGTAAAAGTCTTGCATACTAAGTCATGTGAAAATCTTCCTGATTTGTTCACTAAATTATTACCAGCATCTTCTTTTGAGAGATGTGTTTGTGGAATTGGCATGATGAGACTAAGGGAAATGCAAGGTTCAGGGGGAGAATTTTCACATACTCATTGCTGAAATCTCGATCCCGATGATTGAGTACTTAACTTTATAGTTTTATAGTTAAGTGAATTGTAGTCTTTTTTCCTTAGTGAGTTTTTATGAAGTTTCTCACATGAGGTTTTTAATGGGCCAATTCGTGCAACATAGAAAAAGTACTTTTCTCCATATTTTTTCCACTTGATTTTTGGAGTTTTGAGACATGGTTATACAGATAAGATACTCAGCGGGAGTGTTGAAAAACTGGGCCGGTAGAGGCCCATTTGGATATCCTATCCCCTTTAGTCTATAAATAGATGAGCAAATAGATGATCAATCATTGTATGTTCACTTCCCAGAGAGATTAATAAAAGCTCCTTCTTATTCCCCGTGTCAATTCTTGTGTGATTCTTGTGTGTCTTCGACTCTAGTCTTATTTATCGGTTGTGGAGCAGCCTCGGGACCGGCTAGCCGGCAGGGGTTGTGAAACACTTGCGTCCATCGAACTGTAGCATCCCATAATGCTGCTCTTGCCTGCCACCTGCCATGACGCACTTTTGTGCCGATATGATAATACCACAACGCAAAATCATAAACCGCTCTCGCCATGCGCCACGACATTTTGATCTGCCAGGACAAGAAGCTTTTGTAGAGACTTTCACGATATGCCGTACAAAATATCCGTGCGGAATATGCCATACGTTCTTTGTAGTGAACAACACTCTGAAGTGAGAAAAAAGATGATTGGGATATTCGGAGCTTCTTTCACCTGTGTATATGTCAGAGCTGAGTGTTCATAACAATCAACTGTAACTACCTCCCGATCCATGTGGGATATAAACTCAATGCCCTATGTCATGGTAGTACAATCACAACTAAATAAAAAAATAAACCTAAAAGGTGAGCTAGGGCCTAGAGGTGTCATGAAGGCAGCAAAAATATGATATGAAGGTGTAGTTTTTGTGCTTCAATGTTATTTGTACTAATAATAGCACGCGACTCTTAGCACTTCCTTCTAAGATATCATTAGGATGGATAAGAGATGTTGTGACTTTATGTGGCTTCCCTGAACTTGAATCAACTTGATCATGTCTTTTGCCCGATCATGCTAACAACATTGACATGTGTGGTGCGGAACTGAACCTGCCTTAAGGTTGGCGTGCATTAGGTAATATACTCATTGTTAATAAGTTATTTTTTCCACAAAATGGAAGGACATTGCAGTTTTATCAAAGAATAAAAGAAATACGCATACCACGACTTTTGGCTCATGACACACTCCACAACAACAAAGACAATGCTTATGTGACTTTTCCAACTTTTCCCACACCACACTTTTGGGCTTAGGACACATTTCCGCAACAAGCACATAAAAAATTATGTCAGTTTTCCCTCTAAAAAATGTTACCCAAAACTTTGGAAACCGTAGACTTCAACCAAACACATAAGGTCTCTAGCATCCATATCCTCTTATGAACATCTTCTTTCAGTCTCCATCTCTAAATGGAGTACCTCTAGATCATGCACCAAATCTACCGTGCCTCCCGCCAACACCTCTATGTAGTCATTGGGCATGCTTCACGAGGAAAACAAGTTATTGCAGCAGCGCCCAATGTCGTCTCATGCACATGCATGTTTTATTCACGGAGTGCTACACGCACTCTTGAGATTTTTTATTCCATGTGTGTGTGCGTGCGTGCGTGCGTGCGCGTGCGTGCGTGCCTGTGCGCTTTCTCTAAGTATAATATCTCAAGTTGTCGTTTTTTAGTTGATATCATTTTATTTACAAGAGAAAATCAACTAAATCAATTATTTTCTCCACAACCATGTTAGAAAATCATCTGCCGACATTTCCCTTTGTTGTGTGACTGACACAAGATAATATTTCTTGTGCATTCTCTTTGGTGTGTGATGTACACACAAACATTCTCTTCATTGTGTGACTGACACATGTGTGTCTTCATGGGTTTCTTTAACTAATGATTAAATTTCAAGTTGCAAATTCTGAAACATGCTATTCCTTCAGTTTGTGCAGGTCGATGATGAACTAGGGTTGACTGGTGTATTTCATAATTTAGATTGCAGGTTGTCGACATGCCAAACTTTCCTGTTCTTGTTGGTCCTAGTGTTATAAGAAGATCACATGAAGGTTCTGCACTTTGACAAAATTGGTAGAAAACATGATCTTTTAGTATTTTCACCTATGACACTAATAAAAAAGGGCTTCTTATTATCAAGATTGATTTCGAGAAGGCATTTGATAATGTGGACTATAGTGTAATTCTAAAAAATGCTTAAACAACTTGGTTTTGGGTAGAAATTTATCAAATGGATTGTGTCCATTCTCCATAGTGCTACAAATTTAGTTCTCCTTAATGGTGTACTTGGGAAAACCAATCAATGAAACAGAGGTGTAAGGTAGGGAGATCCTTTATCTCCCCTCCTTTTTTCATTGCTTAAAAATGTTGCAATATATCATAAATGATGCAAAGCATAGGGTAGTTATAAACCTACCTATAGATTCTTCATACGGACTAGATTTTATCGTTATCCAATATGCCGATGATACCCTCATTATTATGCTAGCTAATGAATCTCAACTTCTAAACCCTAAGAAAATACTGCAACAGTTCTCTTTATCCACTAGCCTAAAAGTAAACTACAATAGAACATTTGTAGTCCCTATTAACATTACCCCTGAGAAGTGTTAATCACAGGCCAATCAATTCGGGTTCAAGACAAAGGCTCTGTCATTTACATATCTAGGTCTGTCTATGGGTACCGCCAATCCAAAGATTGAGCACTTTGTTGGCATTATTGACAGATTTGACAAACATATATCTTGAATTGCCACAAATTTTTCCAACAATGGAAGGCACATTGTGGTTAAATCCATATTTATTGCTATGCTAATTTTTTCTACGTGCTCTCTTAAATTTGATGTAGGAATAATTAACCGCGTGGAGGGATTAGTGAGGGGATTTCTTTGGAGTGTGGGACAAATATTTTAAAAGGGGAAAATTCTTGTCAAGTGGGAAAATGTTTGCAATCCTATTGGAGGACTATGTGTCTTGAACTTGAGATTGCAAAACTCTTATCTTCTTATAAAAAACTTATAGAAATTCATGAATCACCAAGATATACCCTGGGTGCAGCTTATTTGGAATGGTCACTATAGGAAACATTACACACCACATAACATAGCTCCAATTGGATCATTTGAGTGAAAAGATAGCTTATCTTTATGGGACACTTTTAAGAATCTTACCACTTGCAAACCCAGTGATGGTAGCACTATTAATTGTGGAAGGAAAATAGATATAACCTTTGGAAAAATTACAATTCCCATACATATTCTCTTTGTTCCTATGATCAGAATATTACCACTAAATAAGCATGCACATTAGCTGATGCGGATATACATGATCACTTTTCACCCCCTCTATCTACTAATGCATCTCGGCAATTCAATGAGCTGCAGGATTTGATCCAACCATATGTGGGCACTAATTTAAGAGATAAATGGGTATTCACAGATAAATATGATATATACAACAAAAAAAGGTATATACAGCTCAAGCCCTAGCTGAGCCAGCAACCAAACCTGTGCTATGGGTGTGTAAATCATGTGTGCCTATTCTTAAACACAATGTTTCTTCTGGTCGCTTCCTCAAGACGGAATCAATAACATGGGCCTACTCACAAGGGAAAAATTCAGTGTCAAAACTACAAGTTGTGTAGTATGCTAGGATGATATCAATAAACGCATGATACACTTATTTATTTTTTATGTGATTTCATCCAGTGCTTATGGTGGAGTCACAATAATGAATGGAACACAAAACTCAACATCATATTGATGCTTATTGATGGAAACAAGAGATACACAAACATCCTCTTTAAGGAAAATATGATTTATGGGTGTTGGGCTTTATGGTATCACAGGAACAAACATATATTTGATAGACAGTATATAAACCTCCTAGAATGTGTGGCAATCTTTAAGGAGGATGTCTTTCTCATTATGGATTGAGCCAAACCTAGCTTGAATAAACAACATAAAAATTGATGAATACTTTGTAAACTATTGACTCTAAACAATTTTTCTTTCTTGTAAATATTTTTATAGAAATGAAAAATGACTCAATTGGGAGTTTGGCCTACCATTCTTCCGTCGAAGAGCACTATTTAACATCTATTTATATCAGTTCATAACACATATTACCGTGACATGATTCACATGAAAACCACTACACATATCATACTTAGCAGTTATTATAGTAGTAGGATTCGAGCATCACAAAAACCTCATGGGTCAAGATGCATGATGAGAAGATGTAGGCCACCATACCTTTTTGGCTGGAAGCTGAAGATGCATATATCTTCCTCTTCAATCATGTACGTCTTTACAACACTTTCCCATTTGCTTGTCACGATTTCCTTATTTGACCCATTTCACAGCTTCATTCTAATTTTCATGTCGCACTCAACATCTACCTCGATAGATTCTGCAAGGTACTGTTTCAGGTATATGTTGGTGAAGTGAAGTAAAAATTCCTGTCAAAATAGAAATATTAATTATAAAATTACCATATACTTGATTGTAAACAAAAAACTAGAACTTTAGTATAATTACTAAATATCATATTACCATTTTGCATTTATTTGGGATGACAGATGAAATGGTCATCCTGTAGACATATTATTTTATAGGTTGTCCTAGAGAATCATTAACAAATACTACAAGGAACCTCTATTGATCCTTTGTGTCACTTCCAAAATATCAATGTCGCTCAAATGGAATATTCCCTCATAGAGAGGTCCTAGATGCAACAAATGCAAATATCATGTCCGTTTCTCCTAAACTACGACAATATTCTACTATAAAGTGATGATGATCTTCATACCTCTTATCGTCATCTTGGCGAAGTTGCAGCTTGGAATCTCTTCTTCGCTAATATCCTCGTCAGTGTGATACATGTAATGACACTGGATTTTTCACTATCCAATATGATTATACCCTCATTATTATGCTAGCTAATGAATATCAACTTCTAAACCTTAAGGAAATGTTGCAATAGTTGTCTTTATCCACTAGCCTAAAGGTAAATTACAACAAAACATCTATAGTCCCCATTAACATTACCCTGAGAAGTGTCAATCGGTGGCCAATAAATTTGGGTGCAAGACAAAGACTTCGATGTTTACATATCTAGGCCTCTCTATGGGTAGTACCAATCCAAAAATTAAGCATTTTGTTGGCATTATTGACATATTTGACAAATGTCTATCTTGAATTTCCATAAAATTATCCAACGATGGAAGCCTCATCGTGTTTAAATCCATATTTACTACTATGCTAAATTTTTCTATGTGCTTTCTTAAAGTTCATATAGGAATAATTAACCGTGTGGAGATGAGCGTGTAGGGGTTCGTAGAATGGAAAACAAAAATTTTCTACCGCATACACACAAACAAGCCAAGATCTATCTACTAGATTGTAGCAACGAGTCGATAGAAGCACTCACCCTCGAAGATTCCAAAGCGGTTAACGATAGCAGATTCTCGTGGGTGATATAGTCGTACACTTGCCGATCTCAAGATCGCGTAGACGATCCTTCCGGCGCTACGTTCCGGCAGCGCTTCCGCAGTCGGTCACACGTTCGGTACTCGATGAAGAACTTCCTCTCCCTTGTTCCAGCAGACAACAAAGGTTGTAGTTCTCCCCTCGCGATTCCGGCAGCACGACGGCGTGGTGTCGGAAGTAGAGGGAAGATCCCGTAGGGCTTCGCCTAAGCCGGTGCGAGTTATGGTGGATCTAGGGTTTCCCAGTGATCTAGGCCTTAGTTGACCGGGAGGAGGAGGTGTCGGCGGCGGCTAGGGTGGCGGCAACGAGGCGACGGCTGCGCGACAGCGCTAGGCGGAGGCGGCGGCTGGCGGCAGCGTGCGGTGGCGGCTAGGCGGCGGCGCACGGGGTGGGGAGGGCTGGCTTGGTCTAGTTTGGGGCAGCCCTCCCCTTCTATTTATGAGAGGGAGGGGCAGCCTTGGGAGGGGAGGGTTTGAATACAAACCCAAATCCAAGTTGGATTAAAGGAAGGACTCTTTCCTTCTTCCACTAGGAAACCATTGTTCCAGTTTGACTTTTCAAACCTCCCGTTTGACTTTGAATTTAGAGCTTTAATTCTCTCTTGCAAATTCCCAAACCAAGTGACCTAGGATATGATCCAATCATTCCACTTATCCATGACATATTCATGGTCCATTCCCCTTTCGGTCTGGTGAACCTTCTAGAACCTCTCCGATGAAAATATCGAAATCTTTCCCGAACTCCGGAATCGGACTTTCCTTATATGAATCTTATTCTCCGGACCATTGCGGATCTCCTCGTGATATCCCGGATCCCATCCGAGACTCCGAACAACATTTGGTATCCCTACTAACATTCCGTATCTACTAAACAACATCGAATCCTTAAGTGTGTCTCCCTACGGTTCGTGAATTGTGCGGACATGACCGAGACACTTCTCCGATCAATAACCAATAGAGAAATCTGGAAATTCATATGGCTCCCACATATTTCTATGATTACTTTGCGATCGAATGAACCACTTACATATGATACCAATTTCCCTTTGTCTCGCGATAGTTTACTTATCCGGGGTTTGATCGTCAGTATCTCTTCATACCTAGTTCAACCTCGTTACCGATAAGTACTCTTTTCTTGTTTCTGTGATATGTGATCCCTTGTGAGCCAGTCACATGCTTGCAAGCTAATTGGATGACATTCCACTGAGAGGGCCCAGAGTATATCTATCCGTCATTTGGATGGACAAATCCCACTCTTGATCCATGTGCCTCAACACATACTTTCCAAACACTCAATGCCACCTTTATAGCCACCCAGTTATGGTGTGGTATTTGATGTCATCAAAGCATCCTTCTGGTGATGGTGATTAGCATGATCTCATGGTCGAAGGAATTATGTTACTATGTATCAGAAAGCTTATAGCAAACGAACTATTGAAATGACTAGACCTTTATGCTACACTTATCTATAGGAGTACGTCCATCATACCATTCTCCTAATGATATGATCTCGTTGTTAATAAAATCTCAATGTTCATGATCGAGAAACCACGATCATCTATTAACCAACAAGATAGTATTATAAAGAGGCTTTACCAGGGACTCTAATTTAGTTTACAAATCACACAAGTATTAATGTTTCTGGTTAATACTGTTATAGCATGAATGTAAACATTTATCATAAACACAAAGATATAATAATAACCACTTTTATTATTGCCTCTAGGGCATATCTCCAACAGTCTCCCACTTGCACTAGAGTCAACTAATCTAGATTACATGGTAATATACCGAACACCCATGGCAGTTTGGTGCTGGTCATGTTTTGCCCTCGGGAGAGGTTTAGTCAACGGATCCGCCACATTTAGATCTGTGTGTACTTTGCAAATCTTTATGTCACCATCTTGGACATGCTCTCGAATAGCGTGAAAACGTATCTTGATATGCTTCAGCTTCCTGTGTGTCCTTGGTTCTTGCGCATTGGCTATTGTGCCCATGTTATCACAATAGATAGACATTGGGTCCAACACACTTGGAACCACACCGAGCTCTGTAATGAACTCCTTTATCCATATCGCCTCTTGTGAAGCCTCTGAAGCAGCTATGTATTCCGATTCAGTTGAAGATCTCGCCACAATGCTTTGCTTTGCACTCCTCCAGCTAACTGCTGCACCATTCAAAGTAAATACGTATCCGGATTGAGATTTAGAATCATCCGGATCGGTGTTACAACTAGCATCGGTGTAACCATTAACAACGAGCTGTTCATCACCTCCATAAGAAAGAACCATATCCTTAGTTCTTCTCAAGTACTTAAGGATGTTTTTGACCGCTGTCCAATGATCTACTCCTGGATCACTTTGATATCTGCTAGTCAAACTAACAGCATATGCAATGCCAGGTCTAATACATAGCATGGCATACATAAGAGATCCTATGGCTGAGGCATAGGGACTCTTACTCATCCTTTCTCTATCTTTTGCCGTTGCAGGACTTTGAGTTTTACTCAAGATCGTATTGGGCAACATGGGCAAGAACCCTTTCGTGCTATCTTCCATTCCAAACCTCTTTAGGACTTTGTCCAAATATGTACTCTGTGACAATGATATTAGGCGTCTTGATCTATCTCTATAAATCTTTATGCCTAATATATAAGCTGCTTCACCAAGATCTTTCATTGAAAAACTATTATTCAAATAATCCTCGACAGTATTAAGAAGGTCTACATCATTCCCAATCAACAATATGTCATCTACATATAGTATTAAGAATGCTACAGAGCTCCCACTCACTTTCTTGCAAATACAAGATTCTCCATAAGTTTGTATAAAACCAAAACTTTTGATCATCTTACCAAAACATTGATTCCAACTCCGGGATGCTTGCTTCAATCCATAAATGGACCATTGAAGTTTGCATACCTTGTTAGCATCTTTAGGATCGACAAAACCTTTGGGTTGCATCATATACAACTATTCATCAATGTCTCCATTGAGAAACGCCGTTTTGACATCCATCTGCCATATCTCATAATCATAATATGCAGCGATTGCTAACAAAATCCTCACAGACTTTAGCTTTGCTACCGGTGATAAAGTCTCATCGTAGTTAACTCGTTGAATTTGTCGAAACCCTTTTGCGACAAGTCGAGCTTTATAGACAGTAACATTACCATCAACATCTGTTTTTTTCTTGAAAATCCATTTGTTCTCGACAGCCTTCCGGCCATCCGGTAAGTGCACCAAAGTCCATACTTGGTTTTCGTACATGGATCTAATCTCGGATTTCATGGCTTCTTGCCATTTATTGGAATCTTGGCTCATCATCGCTTCCTCGTATGTCGCAGGGTCATCGGTGTTGTCTACTAACATGACACTCATAACGGGATCTGTAGGGTTTCGTAGCATGGAAAACAAAAAATTTCTACCGCATACAAACAAACAGGCCAAGATCTATCTACTAGATTGTAGCAACGAGTCGATGGAATAACTCACCCTCGAAGATTCCAAAGTGTTTAACGAGAGCGGATTCTCGTGGGTGATGTAGTCGTACTCTTCCCGATCTCAAGATCACGTAGACAATCCTTCTGGCGCTGCGTTGCGGCAGCGGTCCCGCAATCGGTCACACGTTCGGTACTCGACGGAGACCTTCCTCTCCCTTGTTCCAGCAGGCAGCGGAGGTTGTAGCACTCTCCTCGCAATTCCGGCAGCACAACGGCGTGGTATCAGAAGTAGAGGGGAGATCTCGCAGGGCTTCGCCTTAAGCCGGAGCGAGTATGGTGGACTATGAGAGAGAGCCTCGACGATCTAGGGTTTAGACACGTCGAGGAGGAGGCTTGGCCGGTGGCTAGGGTTAGCTAGGCGGCGGCGGCGGCGCCGGCGGCTAGGGTTAGCTAGGTGTGAGAGGTGTGCTTGGAGGGGCAGCCCTGCCCCTCCTTATATAGGTGGAGGGGGCGCGCCAGGGGAGGGGAGTCCCTCCCCAACTCGGCTTCCAAGGTGGGATGGCGGTGGAGGGGAGGAACTCCTCCCCAACTCGGTTTCCACCTTCCTCTCCACTTCCCAAAATAACCGTTTGACTTTTCAAATTGGCGTTTGACTTTTCAAACTAGGATTTGATTAAACCCTTTATTTTGTTCAGCGATGACACCTAGTACATGATGCAATCATACCAACTTGATATAACACATTCATGTACCCTTCCCCTCCGGAGTGCCGGACATTCCGGAACCTTCTAGAACATCCCCGATGAAAACACCAGAACCATTCTCCAACCCTGAAACAGGACTTTCCTTATATGAATCTTATTCTCCGGACCATTCCGGATCTCCTCGTGATATCCCGGATCCCATCCGAGACTCCGAACAACATTCGGTCTCTTACTCATCATTCCATAACTACTCAAACAACGTCGAATCCTTAAGTGTGTCTCCCTATGGTTCGTGAATTATGCGGACATGATCGAGACACTTCTCCGAACAATAACCAATAGAGGAATCTGGAAATTCATATGGCTCCCACATATTTCTACGATTACTTTGCAATCGAATGAACCACTTACATACGATACCAATTTCCCTTTGTCTCACGATAGTTTACTTATCCGAGGTTATGATCGTCGGTATCTCTGCATACCTAGTTCAACCTCGTTACTGATAAGTACTCTTTTCTCGTTCCCGTGATATGTGATCCCTTGTGAGCTAGTCACATGCTTGCAAGCTAATTGGATGACATTTCACCGAGAGGGCCCAGAGTATATCTATCCGTCATATGGATGGACAAATCCCACTCTTGATCCATGTGTCTCAACCAATACTTTCCGAACACTCAATGCCACCTTTATAGCCACCTAGTTACGGTGTGGTGTTTGATGTCATCAAAGCATCCTTCCGGTGAAGGTGATATGCATGATCTCATGGTCGAAGGAATTAGGTTACTATGTATCAGAAAGCATATAGCAATTGAACTATTAAAATGACTTGATCTTTATGCTATGCTTATCTATAGGAGTATGTCCACCATATCATTCTCCTAACGATATGATCTTGTTGTTAATAACATCTCAATGTTCATGATAGGGAAACCACAATCATTTATTAACCAACAAGCTAGTATTATTAAGAGGCTTTACTAGGGACTCTATTTTAGTTTACAAATCACACAAGTATTAATGTTTCCTTGTTAATACTATTATAGCATGAATCTAAACATTTATCATAAACACAAAGATATAATAATAACTACATTTTTTATTGCCTCTAGGGCATATCTCCAACAGTCTCCCACTTGCACTAGAGTCATCTAATCTAGATTACATGGTAATATACCGAACACCCATGGCAGTTTGGTGTTGGTCATGTTTTGCCCTCGGGAGAGGTTTAGTCAACGGATCCGCCACATTCAGATTTGTGTGTACTTTGCAAATCTTTATGTCCCCATCTTGGACATGTTCTCAAATAGCGTGAAAACGTAGCTTGATGTGCTTCAGCTTCTTGTGTGACCTTGGTTCTTGCGCATTGGCTATGGCGCCCATGTTATCACAGTAGATAGACATTGGGTCCAGCGCACTAGGAACCACACCGAGCTCTGTAATGAACTCTTTCATCCATATCGCTTCTTGTGAAGCCTCCGAAGCAGCCATGTATTCCGATTCAGTTGAAGATCTCGCCACAACGCTTTGCTTTGCACTCCTCCAGCTAACTGCTGCACCATTCAAAATAAATACGTATCCAGATTCTGATTTAGAATCATCCGGATCGGTGTTCCAACTAGCATCGGTGTAACCATTAACAACGAGCTGTTCATCACCTCCATAAGAAAGAACCATATCCTTAGTTCTTCTCAAGTACTTAAGGATGTTTTTGACCGCTGTCCAATGATCCACTCCTGGATCACTTTGATATCTGCTAGTTAAACTAACAACATATGCAATGCCGGGTCTAGTACATAGCATGTCATACATTAGAGATCCTATGGCTGAGGCATAGGGAGTCTTACTCATCCTTTCTCTATGTTCTGCCGTTGTCGGACTTTGAGTTTTACTCAACGTCGTATTGGGCAACATGGGCAAGAACCCTTTCTTGCTATCTTCCATTCCAAACCTCTTTAGAACTTTGTCCAAATATGTACTTTGTGACAATGATATTAGGCGTCTTGATCTATCTCTATAAATCTTTATGCCTAATATGTAAGCTGCTTCGCCAAGATCCTTCATTGAAAAACTATTATTCAAATATTCCTTGACACTATTAAGAAGGTCTACATCATTCCCAATCAACAATATGTCATCTACATATAGTATTAAGAATGCTACAGAGCTCCCACTCACTTTCTTGTAAATACAAGCTTCTCCATAAGTTTGTATAAAACCAAAACTTTTAATAACCTTATCAAAACGTTGATTCCAACTTCGGGATGCTTGCTTCAATCCATAGATGGACCGTTGAAGTTTGCATACCTTGTTAGCATCTTTAGGATCAACAAAACCTTTGGGTTGTATCATATACAACTCTTCATCAATGTCTCCATTGAGGAATGCTGTTTTGACATCCATCTGCCATATCTCATAATCATAATATGCAGCGATTGCTAACATAATCCTCACAGACTTTAGCTTCGCTACCGGTGAGAAAGTCTTATCGTAGTCAACTCCTTGAATTTGTCGAAACCCTTTTGCGACAAGTCGAGCTTTATAGACAGTAACATTACCATCATCATCTGTTTTCTTCTTGAAACTCCATTTGTTCTCGACAGCCTTCCGGCCATCCGGTAAGTCCACCAAAGTCCATACTTGGTTTTCGTACATGGATCCAATCTCGGATTTCATGGCTTCTTGCCATCTATTGGAATCTGGGCTCATCATCGCTTCCTCATATGTCTCAGGGTCATCGGTGTTATCCACCAACATGATACTCATAACGGGATCATACCAATCTAGAGTGGTACGAGTTCTCGTTGACCTGCGAGGCTCTGTAGTAACTTCAACCGAAGTTTCATGATCATCATCATCAGCTTCCTCTCTTATTGGTGCAGGCACCACAGGAACTTCTTCCGGTGCTGCGCTACTCGCAAGTTCGAGAGAAGGTTCGACAACCTCGTCGAGTTCTACTTTCCTTCTAGTCAATTCTTTCGAGAGAAATTCCTTCTCTAGAAAGGATCCATTCTTTGCAACGAAGATTTTGCCTTCGGATCAATGATAGAAGGTATACCCAATAGTTTCCTTTGGGTATCCTATGAAGACGCATTTTTCCGCTATGGGTTCAAGCTTGTCCGGCTGTAACTTCTTTACATAGGCTTGGCAGCCCCAAACTTTAAGGAACGACAATTTAGGTTTCTTCCCAAACCATAATTCATACGGTGTCATTTCAACGGATTTAGATGGTGCCCTATTTAAAGTGAATGCGGCTGTTTCTAATGCATAACCCCAAAATGATAGCGGTAAATCTGTAAGTGACATCATAGAACGAACCATATCTAAGAGAGTTCGATTACGATGTTCGGACACACCATTACGCTGTGGTGTTCCCAGCGGTGTCAATTGTGAAAGTATTCCACATTTCTTCAAATGCTCGCCAAACTCGTAACTTAGATATTCACCTCCACGATCAGAACGTAGAAATTTAATCTTCTTGTTACGTTGATTCTCAACCTCACTTTGAAATTCCTTAAACTTCTCGAAAGTTTCGGACTTATGTTTCATGAAATAGATATACCCATATCTACTCAAGTCATCCGTGAAGGTAAGAACATAACGATAACCACCGCGCGATGCTACACTCATTGGACCACACACATCGGTATGTATGATTTCCAACAAGTCCGTAGCTCGCTCCATCATACCAGAAAATGGAGTCTTAGTCATTTTACCCATCAGACATGCTTCGCATCTTTCAAGTGATTCGAAATCAAGTGATTCAAGAAGTCCATCGGAATGGAGTTTCTTCATACGCTTCACTCCAATGTGACCAAGACGACAGTGCCACATATAGGTCGAGTTATCGCTCGATTTCAAACGTTTAGCCTCAATGTTATTAATATGTGTATTTCCACTATCGAGATTCAATAAGAATAGACCATCTATCGAAGGTGCATGTGCATAAAACATATTACTCATATAAATCGAACAACCATTATTCTCGGACTTAAACAAGTAACCGTCTCGCAATAAACAAGATCCCGATATAATGTTCATGCTTAACGCAGGCACCAAATAACAATTATTTAAGTATAAAACTAATCCCGATGGTAGATGAAGGGGTAGCGTGGCGACCGCGATCACATCAACCTTTGATCCGTTTCCCACACGCATCGTCACCTCGTTCTTCGCTAGCTTACGTTTATTCTGCAGCACCTGTTTCGAGTTACAAATATGAGCAACCGAACCAGTATCAAGTACCCAGGCACTACTACGAGTACTAGTGAGATACACATCAATAACATGTATATCGGATATACCTTTCTTCTTGATGTTGCCATTCTTTAAATCCGCCAAGTACTTTGGGCAATTCCGCTTCCAGTGACCTTCTCCCTTGCAGTAAAAGCATTCAGTATCAGGCTTAGGTCCAGCCTTGGTCTTCTTCGTCAGCGCGGTAACTTTCTTACCACCCTTCTTGAAGTGTCCCTTTTGCTTAGACTTGCCTTTCTTGAATTTGGTCGTCTTATTGACCAACAACACTTGGTGCTCTTTCTTGATCTCCACTTCTGCAGATTTCAACATGGCGAAGAGTTCTGGCAACGTCTTGTTCATGTTCTGCATGTTGTAGTTCATCACAAAGTTCTTGTAACTTGGTGGTAGTGATTGAAGGACACGGTAAATCCCCAAAGCATTAGGAATCACTATACCCAAGCTTTGAAGTTTGTTTGCGTGCCCAGGCATCTTAAGCACATGCTCACTGACGGAGCTGCCTTCTTCCATCTTGCAGTTAAAGAATTTTTCAGAAGCCTCATAGCTCTCAATTGCCGCATGAGTCTCAAAGATCAATTTGAGATCACGGACAATATCATGTGGGTCTGAATTCTCAAACCTTTTCTGAAGCTCTGATTCTAAACCATACAAGATAGCACACTGAACTGTGGAGTACTGAGTCTTCCGAGTGATGTAAACATTCTTTACTTCATCGGTAGCAGTAGCTGCAGGTGGGTCACCCAGCGGTGCATCCAGCACATAGGTCAAATTACCAGCTGTGAGGACAATCCTCAAATTGCGGAACCAATTCGCGAAGTTGCTTCCATTGTTTTTCAACTTTTCTTTCTCTAGGAACGCATTAAAATTGATGGTAGGGGCCGCCATTGATCTACAACATATTTGCAATAGTTTAGACTAAGTTTATGACAAATTGAGTTCTAATTAATAGTTAAATTAATCTAGGTGAACTCCCACTCAAAACAACATCCCTCACATTGTTTTAGTGATCACACGAACCAAATCCACCACATCAAAACCGATCATCACGAGAGTTGATGTAGCTTCAATGGCGAACAATCGTCATGTTCATCATATCTACTATATGACTCATGCTTTACCTTTCAGTGATCCGTGTTCCGAGACCATGTCTGTACATGCTAGGCTCATCAAGATCAAACCTTAGCTTCCGCATGAGCAAATCTGGCTTGCTCACGTTGTATACACTTGCGGAATCTAACACACCCGATCATCACGTGGTGCTTCGAAACAACAAGCTTTAGCAACGGTGCTAACTAAGGGTGAACACTTTTGATTTGAAATTCATGTGCATGAGGGATCATCTTATAATGCTACCGTCGTTAACTAAGCAATACAAGATGCATAAAGGATTAACATCACATGCAATTCATAATATGTGATATGATATGGCCTTTCTTCTTTGTGCTTCCGATCTCCATCTTCAAGCACGAACATGATCTCCATCATCACCGGCATTGCATCAAGGTCAATGACGCTACTCCATGGTTGTCGTGCACCAGCTTCAACTATTACAACTACTTTGAATAGACTCGCGGGTCTTAACATAAATTAAATACAACCATATGGCTCCTGTCGGTTGCCAACTTACAATAAGGAACATTGCATACATCAAATATAATCACAATCATGGCCATATCACATCACAGCACACCCCTGCAAAACAAAGTTAGACGCCTCTACTTTCTTTGCATGTTTTACGTGGTTTGGGGCTTTCAATAAGTGTCGTTCTAACTTACGAACAAGAACCACAACATTGATACTAGTATTGACAATCACCCATTGTAAATTGAATCTTAACTATGCTAGGAGAAACAGGCACCCGCAAAGCCACTTATGCAATACAAGTTGCATGTCAAGCGTGGAGCAAGTCTCATGAACGATGTCATGTAAGTTTAGCCAGGGCCGCTTCATCCCAACATCCCGCAAGATACAAAGTACCCAAGAAGCAATCGACAATAAAAGCATCAATGCCCAGAATGACCATTGTATTCTACTCGTGCAACAGATCTACATATAGACACGACTCTGATACCACTGTAGGGTTTCGTAGCATGGAAAACAAAAAATTTCTACCGCATACAAACAAACAAGCCAAGATCTATCTACTAGATTGTAGCAACGAGTCGATGGAATAACTCACCCTCGAAGATTCCAAAGTGTTTAACAAGAGCGGATTCTCGTGGGTGATGTAGTCGTACTCTTCCCGATCTCAAGATCGCGTAGACGATCCTTCCGGCGCTGCGTTCCGGCAGCGCTCCCGCAGTCGGTCACACGTTCGGTACTCGACGAAGACCTTCCTCTCCCTTGTTCCAGCAGGCAGCGGAGGTTCTAGCACTCTCCTCGCGATTCCGGCAGCACAACGGCGTGGTACCGGAAGTAGAGGGGAGATCTCGCAGGGCTTCGCCTTAAGCCGGAGCGAGTATGGTGGACTATGAGAGAGAGAGCCTCGACGATCTAGGGTTTAGACACGTCGAGGAGGAGGCTTGGCCGGCGGCTAGGGTTAGCTAGGCGGAGGCGGCACCAGGAGGTGGTGGCGCCGGCGGCTAGGGTTAGCTAGGTGTGAGAGGTGTGCTTGGAGGGGCAGCCCTGCCCCTCCTTATATAGGTGGAGGGGGGCGTTCCAGGGGAGGGGAGTCCCTCCCCAACTCGGCTTCCAAGGTGGGCCGGCGGTGGAGGGGAGGAACTCCTCCCCAACTCGGTTTCCACCTTCCTCTCCACTTCCCAAAATAGCCGTTTGACTTTTCAAATTGGCGTTTGACTTTTCAAACTAGGATTTGATTAAACCCTTTATTTTGTTCAGCGATGACACCTAGTACATGATGCAATCATACCAACTTGATATAACACATTCATGTACCCTTCCCCTCCGGAGTGCCGGACATTCCGGAACCTTCTAGAACATTCCCGATGAAAACACCGGAACCATTCTCCAACCCCGAAACAGGACTTTCCTTATATGAATCTTATTCTCCGGACCATTCCGGATCTCCTCGTGATATCCCGGATCTCATCTGAGACTCCGAACAACATTCGGTCTCTTACTCATCATTCCATAACTACTCAAACAACGTCGAATCCTTAAGTGTGTCTCCCTACGGTTCGTGAATTATGCGGACATGATCGAGACACTTCTCCGAACAATAACCAATAGAGGAAGCTGGAAATTCATATGGCTCCCACATATTTCTACGATTACTTTGCGATCGAATGAACCACTTACATACGATACCAATTTCCCTTTGTCTCACGATAGTTTACTTATCCGAGGTTATGATCGTCGGTATCTCTGCATACCTAGTTCAACCTCGTTACTGAGAAGTACTCTTTTCTCGTTCCCGTGATATGTGATCCCTTGTGATCTAGTCACATGCTTGCAAGCTAATTGGATGACATTTCACTGAGAGGGCCCAGAGTATATCTATCCGTCATATGGATGGACAAATCCCACTCTTGATGCATGTGTCTCAACCAATACTTTCCGAACACTCAATGCCACCTTTATAGCCACCCAGTTACGGTGTGGTGTTTGATGTCATCAAAGCATCCTTCCGGTGAAGGTGATATGCATGATCTCATGGTCGAAGGAATTAGGTTACTATGTATCAGAAAGCATATAGCAATTGAACTATTAAAATGACTTGATCTTTATGCTACACTTATCTATAGGAGTATGTCCACCATATCATTCTCCTAACGATATGATCTTGTTATTAATAACATCTCAATGTTCATGATAGGGAAACCACAATGATTTATTAACCAACAAGCTAGTATTATTAAGAGGCTTTACTAGGGATTCTATTTTAGTTTAGAAATCACACAAGTATTAATGTTTCCTTGTTAATACTATTATAGCATGAATGTAAACATTTATCATAAACACAAAGATATAATAATAACTACATTTATTATTGCCTCTAGGGCATATCTCCAACAGGATCATACCAATCAGGAGTGGTACGAGTTCTCGTTGACCTATGAGGTTCGGTAGTTACTTCAACCGAAGTTTCATGATCAACATCATTAGCTTCCTCTCTTATTGGTGTAGGTGCCATAGGAACTACTTCCGGTGCTGTGCTACACTCACGTACGAGAGAAGGTTCAACAAACTCGTCGAGTTCTACTTTCCTTCCAGTCACTTCTTTCAAGAGAAACTCCTTCTCTAGAAAGGATCCATTCTTGGCAACGAAGATTTTGTCCTCGGATCTATGATAGAAGGTATACCCAATAGTTTCCTTCGGGTATCCTATGAAGACGCATTTTTCCGCTATGGGTTCAAGCTTGTCCGGCTGTAACTTCTTTACATAGGCTTCGCAACCCCAAACTTTAAGGAACGACAATTTAGGTTTCTTCCCAAACCATAATTCATACGGTGTCGTTTCAACGGATTTAGATGGTGCCCTATTTAAAGTGAATGCGGCTGTTTCTAATGCATAACCCCAAAACGATAGCGGTAAATCTGTAAGTGACATCATAGAACAAACCATATCTAAGAGAGTTCGATGACGATGTTTGAACACACCATTACGTTGTGGTGTTCCCGGCGGTGTCAATTGTGAAAGTATTCCGCATTTCTTCAAATGCTCGCCAAACTCGTAACTTAGATATTCACTTCCACGATCAGATCGTAAAAATTTAATATTCTTGTTACGTTGATTCTCTACCTCACTTTGAAACTCCTTAAACTTCTCGAAAGTTTCGGACTTATGTTTCATGAAATAGATATACCCATATCTACTCAAATCATCCGTGAAGGTAAGAACATAACGATAACCACTACGCGATGCTACGCTCATTGGGCCACACACATCGGTATGTATGATTTCCAATAAGTCCGTAGCTCGCTCCATCATACCAGAAAATGGAGTCTTAGTCATTTTACCCATCAGACATGCTTCGCATATTTCAAGTGATTCGAAATCAAGTGATTCAAGATCGCAAAAAAAAGAAATCAAGTGATTCAAGAAGTCCATCGGAATGGAGTTTCTTCATACGCTTCACTCCAATATGACCAAGACGACAGTGCCACATATAGGTCGAGTTATCACTCAATTTCAAACGTTTATCTTCAATGTTATTAATGTGTGTATTTCTACAATCGAGATTCAATAAGAATAGACCATCTATCAAAGGTGCATGTGCATAAAACATATTACTCATATAAATCGAACAACCATTATTCTCGGATTTAAACAAGTAACCCTCTCGCAATAAACATGATCCGGATATAATCATGCTCAACGCAGGCACCAAATAACAATTATTTAAGTATAAAACAAATCCCGATGGTAGATGAAGAGGTAGCGTGCCGACCGCGATCACATCAACCTTTGATCCATTTCCAACGCGCATCGTCACCTCGTTCTTCGCTAGTTTCCGTCTATTCTGCAGCACCTGTTTCGAGTTACAAATATGAGCAACCGAACCAGTATCAAATACCCAGGCACTACTACGAGTATTAGTGAGATACACATCAATAACATGTATATCGGATATACCTTTCTTCTTGATGTTGCCGTTCTTCAAATCCGCCAAGTACTTAGGGAAATTCCGCTTCCAGTGACCCTCTCCCTTGCAGTAAAAGCACTCAGTATCAGGCTTAGGCCCAGCCTTGGTCTTCTTCGTCGGCGTGGTAACTTTCTTACCGCCCTTCTTTAAGTTTCCCTTTTTCCTATACTTTCCTTGCTTCTTGAATTTGGTGGTCTTATAATACCAACAACACTTGGTGCTCTTTCTTGATCTCCACTTCTGTAGACTTTAACATGGAGAAGAGTTTGGGAAACGACTTGTCCATGTTTTGCATATTGTAGTTCTTCACAAAGTTCTTGTAACTTGGTGGTAGTGATTGGAGGACACGGTGAATCCCCAAAGCATTAGGAATCACTATACCTAAGCTTTGAAGTTTGCTTGAGTGCCTAAACATCTTAAGCACGTGCTCACTAACGGAGCTGCCCTCTTCCATCTTTGCAGTTAAAGAACTTTTCAGAAGCCTCATAACTCTCAACTACCGCTTGAGCCTCAAATATCATTTTGAGTTCACGGACAATATCATGTGGGTCATGGTTCTCAAAACTTTTCTGAAGCTCCGATTCCAAACCATACAAGATAGCACACTGAACTGTGGAATACTGATTCTTCTGAGCGAGGAAAACATTCTTTACCTCATCGGTAGCATCAGCTGCAGGTGGGTTACCCAGCGGTGCATCCAATACATAGGTCAAATTACCAGCATTGAGGACAATCCTCAAATTGCGGAACCAATCCGCGAAGTTGCTTCCATTGTTTTTCAACTTTTATTTCTCTAGGAACGCATTAAAATTGATAGTAGGGGCCGCCATTGATCTACAACATATTTGCAATAGTTTAGACTAACTTTATGACAAATTGAGTTCTAATTAATAGTTAAATTAATCTAGGTGAACTCCCACTCAAAACAATATCCCTCACATTGTTTTAGTGATCACATGAACCAAATCCACCACAACAAAACCGATCATCACGAGAGTTGATGTAGCTTCAATGGCGAACAATCAACATGTTCATCATATCTTCTATATGACTCATGCTTTAACTTTCGGTGATCCGTGTTCCGAGACCATGTCTGTACATGCTAGTCTCTTCAAGATCAAACCTTAGCTTCCGCATGAGCAAATCTGGCTTGCTCACGTTGTATACACTCGTAGAATCTAACACACCCGATCATCACGTGGTGCTTCGAAACAACGAGCTTTAGCAAAGGTGCTAACTAAGGATGAACACTTTATAACTTGAAATTTTGTGGTTGAGGGATCATCTTATAATGCTACCATCGCGAACTAAGCAATACAAGATGCATAAAAGGATTAACATCACATGCAATTCATAATACGTGATATGATATGGCCTTTCTTCTTGTGCTTCCGATCTCCATCTTCAAGCACGAACATGATCACCATCATCACCGGTATGGCGTCAAGGTCAATGGCGCCGCTTCATGGTTGTCGTCCACCATCATCAACTATTACAACTACTTTTAATAGACACGCATGTCTTAACGGAATTAAAAGACAACCATATGGCTCCTGCCGGTTGCCAACTTACAATAAGAAACATTGCATACATCATATATAATCACAATCATGGCCATATCACATCACAACACACCCCTGCAAAACAAAGTTAGACGCCTCTAATTTTCTTTGCATGTTTCACGTGGTTTGGGGCTTTCAATAAGTGTCGTTCTAACTTACGAACAAGAAACACAACGTTGATGCTTGAACTATCAAGTGCCTGTTGTAAATTGAATCTATACTATGATGGGAGAGACAGACACCCGCAAAGCCACTTATGCAATACAAGTTGAAGTTAAGCGTGGAGCAAGTCTCATGAATGATGTCATGTAAGGTTAGCCCGGGCCGCTTCATCCTATCATACCGCAAGATGCAAAGTACACAAAAAGAAATTGATAATAAAAGAACCACCCCCCACAATGACCATTGTGTTCTACTCGTGCAACAGATCTACATATAGACACGGCTCTGATACCACTGTAGGGTTCGTAGCATGGAAAACAAAAAAATTCTACCGCATGCACACAAACAAGCCAAGATCTATCTACTATATTGTAGCAACGAGTCAATAGAAGCACTCACCCTCGAAGATTCCAAAGCGGTTAACGAGAGAAAATTCTCGTGGGTGATGTAGTCGTACACTTGTCGATCTCAAGATCGCGTAGACAATCCTTCCGGTGCTGCGTTCTGGCAGTGCTTCCGTAGTCGGTCACACGTTCGGTACTCGATGAAGACCTTCCTCTCCCTTGTTACAGCAGGCAGTGGAGGTTGTAGTTCTCTCCTCACGATTCCGGCAGCACAACGGCATGGTGTCGGAAGTAGATGGAAGATCCCGTAGGGCTTCGCCTAAGCCGGTGCGAGTTATGGTGGATCTAGGGTCTCCCAGTGATCTAGGGTTTAGAAGACCCGGAGGAGGAGGAGGTGTCGGTGGCGGCTAGGGCGGCGGCGACGAGGCGGTAACGGTGGCTAGGCGGCGGCGCACGGGGTGGGGAGGGCTGGCTTGGTCTAGTTTGCGGTAGCCCTCCCCTTCTATTTATGAGAGGGAGGGGCAACCTTGGGAGGGGAGGGTTTGAATCCAAACCCAAACCCAAGTTGGATTGAAGGAAGGACTCTTTCCTTCTTCCACTAGGAAACCATTGTTCCAGTTTGACTTTTCAAACCTCCCGTTTGACTTTCAATTTAGAGCTTTAATTCTCTCTTGCAAATGCCCAAACCAAGTGACTTAGGATATGATCCAATCATTCCACTTATCCATGACACATTCGTGGTCCATTCCCCTCCGGTCCAGTGAACCTTCTAGAACCTCTCCGATGAAAACATAGGAATCTTTCCCGAACTCCGGAATCGGACTTTCCTTATATGAATCTTATTCTCCGGACCATTCCGGATCTCCTCGTGATATCCCGGATCCCATCCGAGACTCCTAACAACATTCGGTATCCCTACTAACATTCCATATCTACTAAACAACATTCCATATCTACTAAACAACACCGAGACACTTCTCCGATCAATAACCAATAGAGGAATCTGGAAATTCATATGGCTCCAACATATTTCTACGATTACTTTGCGATCGAATGAACCAAAGATACGATACCAATTTCCCTTTGTCTCGCGATAGTTTACTTATCCGGGGTTTGATCGTCGGTATCTCTGCATACCTAGTTCAACCTCGTTACTGATAAGTACTCTTTTCTCGTTCCCGTGATATGTGATCCCTTGTGAGCTTGTCACATGCTTGCAATCTAATTGGATGACATTCCACCGAGAGGACCCAGAGTATATCTATCCGTCATATGGATGGACAAATCCCACTCTTGATCCATGTGCCTCAACACATACTTTCCGAACACTCAATGCCGCCTTTATAGCCACCCAGTTACGGTGTGGTATTTGATATCATCAAAGCATCCTTCCGGTGATGGTGATTAGCATGATCTCATGGTCGAAGGAATTAGGTTACTATGTATCAGAAAGCTTATAGCAAACAAACTAGTGAAATGACTTGATCTTATGCTACGCTTATCTATAGGAGAACGTCCATCATACCATTCTCCTAATGATATGATCTCGTTGTTAATAACATCTGAATGTTCATGATCGAGAAACCACGATCATCTATTAACCAACAAGCTAGTATTATAAAGAGGCTTTACTAGGGACTCTAATTTAGTTTACAAATCACAGAAGTATTAATGTTTCTAGTTAATACTGTTATAGCATGAATGTAAACATTTATCATAAACACAAAGATATAATAATAACCACTTTTATTATTGCCTCTAGGGCATATCTCCAACAGAGCGAGGGGATTTCTCTAGAGTGTGGGAAAGATATTTAAAAAAGTTAAATTTCTTATCAAGTGGGAAAATATTTGCAAGCCTAAGGCTGTTGGACGACTATGTGACTTGAGCCTGACTTTGGAAACTCTTCTCTTCTCATAAAAAACTTATACAAACTCATAAACCACCAAGATATACCATGTATCGAATTGCGTGCACTAGCCAAAGCAACCAACAGTCCGAACTGATGAAAAGGGCTAGGCAATTTATTTAACACCTACCCTACATGTTTACCATTTGGCCTATTGTGACGTGTGTTTGATGAGCCGCAATATTTTTCTTTTAAATTCTTGCGTTGGCCAAGATTTGATCCTAGGACCTCCTCCTCTGATACCATATTGAATTGTATGCACTAGCCAACACAACCAATAGTCCGAACTGATGGAAAGGGCTAGGAAATTTATTTCAACACCATGGGTGCAACTTATTTGGAATGCTCACTACATTCCACATTACACACCATATAACATAGCTCCAATTGGCCCATTTGAGTGAAAAGACAGCTTATCTTTATGGGACACTTTTTTGGAATCTTACCACTAGCAAACCCCGTGATGGTAGCAATATTAATTGTCGAAGGAAAATACATATAACCTATGGAAAAGTCACAATTTCCATACCTATTATCTTTTTCCTATGATAAAAATTATCACCATTAAATAAGCGTGCACATTGGCAAATGAGGATATATATGATCACTTTTCACCCCTCTATCTACTAATGCATCACAACAATTCAATGAGCTGCATGATTTGATCCAACCATATATGGGCATTAATGTGAGAGATAAATGGATATTCCCAGGTAAATATGATAAATACTATAGCAAAAAGGTATATACATCTCAATCCCTAGACGAGCCAGCAACCAAACCTATGCTAATGGTGTGGAAATCATGTGTGCTTATTATTAAACATAGATGTTTCTTCTGGTCGCTTCCTCAAGATGGACTCAATAACATGGACCTACTTACAAGGAAAAAATTCATGTAAAAACTACAAGTTATGTACTATGACAGGATGATGTCAATAAATGCATGATACACTTATTTATTTTTATGTGATTTCATCCAGTGCTTCTCGTGGAGTCTCAGTATTGAATGGAACACAAACCTGAACATCATAGGGTTGCTCATTGAGGGAAACGGGAGACACACAAACATCCATTTTAAGGAAATTATGATTTGTGGGTGTTGGGATTTATGGTATCACATGAAGAAACATATATTCGATAGCCAGTACATAAACCTCGTAGAAGATGTGGGATTCATTAAGGAGGATTTGTTTCTAATTATGGATCGAGCCAAACCTAGCTTGAATAGGAAAGATAGAAATGGATGGATACTTTGTAAACTATTCACTCCAAATAATTGTTCTTTCTTGTAAATATTTTCATATAAATGAAAAATTGACTCAATGGGGGAATTTCCCTACTATTTTTCCATCGAAAAGAACTACTTGACATCTACTTATATCATTTCATAACACATGTTACCATTATATTATTCACATGAAAACCACTATATAGATCATACTAAGCAGTTATTATTGTAGTAGGATTCCAGCATCACATACAACCTCATGGGTCAAGATGCATGATGAGAAGATTCATACGATCATACCATTTTGGATGGAAGATGAAGATGCATATATCTTTATCTTCTATCATGGACCTCTTTATAATACTTTCCCATACGATTGTCATGATTCCTTGTTTGACCCATGTCCCAGCTTCTTCTAATTTTCAGTTCTTTCTTGCTTGTAATGTACTCAACATCTACCTTGGTAGGATTTGTAAGGTACCTTTTCAGGTACGTGTTGGTGAAGTGAAGTAAAAATTCCTATCAAAATAGAAAGATTAATTAGAATAATTAGCATGTACTTGATTGTAAACAACAAAACCAGGACTTGTGTACAATTACTAAATATCATCTTACCATTTTACATTTATTGTGGATGACAAATAGTTGGTCATTTTGTAGACATATTACTTTATAGGTTGTCCTAGAGAATCATTAAAAAATACTACAAGAAGCCTCTATTGATCCTATATAAGTGTCGTCTCACTTCCAAAATAGCAATTCTGCTCATGTGGAATATTCCCTCATAGAGGTCCTAGATGCAACAAATGCAAATGTTATGTCTGTTTCTCCTAAACTACTACAATATTCTACTAAAGAGTGATGATGTTCTTCGTACCTCTTATCGCCAGCTTGGCGAAGATGTACATTGGAATCTCTTCTTTGCTAACATCCTCATCAGTGTGGTACATGTAATTAGACTGGATTTTTTTTGTTATCCAGTATGCTGATGATACCCTCATTATTAGCTATTGAATCTCAACTTATAAACCTTAAGAAAATGCTGCAATAGTTGTCTTTATCCGCTAGCCTAAAGGTAAATTACAACAAAACGTCTATAGTTCCCACTAATATTACCCTAAGAAGTGTCAATCACTGGCCAATCAATTTGGGTGCAAGACAAAGACTTCGTCATTTACATATCTAGGACTCTCTATGGGTACTACCAATCCAAAAAATAAGCATTTTGTTGGCATTATAGACAGATTTGACCAATGTCTATCTTGAATTGCCACAAAATTATCCAACGAAGGAAGGCTCATTGTGGTTAAATCCATATTTACTACCATGCTAAATTTTTCTATGTGCTTTCTTAAAGTTCATATAGGAATAATTAACCGCGTGGAGATGATGGAGGGGAATTCTCTGGAGTGTCAAAAAGATATTAAAAATGGTAAATTTCTTGTCAAGTGGGAATTTTTTTGCAAGCCTGAGGCTGTTGGAGGACTATGTGTCTTGAACCTGAGATTGCAAAACTCTTCTCTTCTCATAAAAACTTATACAAACTAACGAATCACCAAGATATACCATGGGTGCAGATTATTTGGAATTCTCACTAGAGGCGACATTACACACCACTAACATAGCTCCAACTAGCCCATTTGATTGAAAATACAACTTATCTTTATGGGACACTTTTTGGGATCTTACCACTTGCAAACCCGATGATGGTAGCAATATTAATTGTGGAAGGAAAATAGATATAATATATGGAAAAGTTAAAATTCCCATACCTATTATATTTTTCCTATGATCAAAATATCACCATTAAATAAGCATGCACATTGGTAAATGAGATATATATGATCACTTTTCACCCCTCTATCTACTAATGCATCTGAGCAATTCAATGAGCTGCAAGATTTGATCCAACCATATGTGGGCATTAATGTGACAGGTAAATGGATATTTCTAGGTAAATATGATAGATACTATAGAAAAAAGGTATATACAGCTCAATTCCCAGCCGAGCCAGCAACCAAATCTATGCTATGGGTGTAGAAATCATGTGTGCTTCCTAAATACAAATGTTTCTTCTGGTCACTTCCTCAAGATAGACTCAATACCATGGACCTACTCACAAGGAAAAACTTCCATGTCAAAAGTACAAGTTGTGTACTATGCCAGGATGATGTCAATAAATCCATGATGCACTTATTTATTTTTATATGATTTCATTCAGTGCTTTTGGTGGAGTCTCAGTATTGAATGAACACAAACATGAACATCATAGGGTTGCTCATTAAGGGAAATGGGAGATACACAAACATCCGCTTTAAGAAAATTATGATTTGTGGGTATTGAGCTTTATGGTATCGCAGGAACAAACTTATATTTGATAGCCAGTACATAAACCTCCTAGAATGTGTGGAATTCTTTAAGGAAGATATATCTCTCATTATGCATCGAGCCAAACTATCATACCTCTTTGAATGGAAGCTAAAGATGCATATATCTTCCTCTTCTATCATGTACCTCTTTACAACACATCCCATCCATTCATCATGATTTCCTTATTTGACCCATGTCCCAACTTCATTCTAATTTTGAAGTCTTTCATGCTGATAATGCACTCAACATCTATCTAGATAGGTTCTATAAGGTACCTTTTCAGGTACGTGTTGGTGAAGTGAAGTATAAATTCCGGTTAAAATAGAAAGATTAATTAGAACAATTAGCATATACTTGATAGTAAACAACAAAACTAGTACTTGTGCAAATTAGTATATATCATCTTCACATTTTGCATTTATTTGGGATGATATATGAATTTGTCATCCCGTATACTTATTACTTTATAGGTTGTCCTAGAGAATCATTAACAAATAATCCAAGAAACCTCTATTGATCCTCTATAATGTCATCTCATTTCCAAAATAACAACGGCGATCAAATCGTATATTCCTCATAGAGAGGTCGTAGATGCAACAAATGCAAATGTTATGTTCGTTTCTTCTAAATTACTACACTATTCTACTAAAAAGTAATGATGTTCTTCATACCTCTTACCGTTAGCTCGGAGAACTTGTACCTTGGAATCTCTTCTTCGCTGACATCCTCGTAAGTGTGGTACATGTAACCAGACTTGTCAACAATAACATCACTATCAATGATGATGGCGTCATATTTGTTAGATCCAATATGTTAAGATGAATTCTGGTTCAAAATATTCAGAGAAGTAGACATTACTATAAAAATTCAGAGAGTTCAAACATTTGTACTAGTTAGTACACTAGGCATCTACACTGCCGTCCATTTTTTCACTAACTTGAGCATATACAATCTTAATACAAAAATATCAGATAATATAACAAACGGAAATTCCAGATATCCAAATTTAGAAAGTCGACATCTAAGTTTTTGTTTCAGTAAAATGTAATAATTTTATCTTACAAACAAAACATCAACCATCATAAATAACAAATATATTAATGCTTGATCCTAATTCAGAAAGTTCACACATTAGACTATAAAATTCAGACAGTTCAAGAATGTACTAAGCTTCTATACTGCACTACAACCATCGTATAAATTTTCATTGTACCATGTGTCTCATATTGTATAGTAAAAACTAATATGTTACTAGCAAATACATAGAAACAACATAATTAATATTACACATTATCTATATACATAGAACTAGTAAAACAATTTTCACTTTTTAAAATAAATATAAATGACCGTGCACACTTAATTAAATTCGCGCATGAGTTAAATTTAATGAAGCCAACTTATAAAAGGTGAAAATAAACAATCTTAATTCTAGCTTGTTGCTAGAGCTCATCGGCATTCTTCTACATTGGCGCCTTCCTCACCTTGACGCCTATGGTGGCTACAAAAAATAAAGATGACGGGCGTGACACCCACGCATCCACACATATCTCCTCTCATGGTAGAATTTTAGGTTGTCGTACATGGCTCTATACAATAGAAAATCCTTACTCTACTAAGAGTAAATCAGGTCATGGGCGATGCCACCACCCTTGCAAGCCCTAATGGTGTCATTGTCCACCATCACCATCACTGCAATGGCGCTGAGGCTCTCAAGCTCTTACCATGTCGCGGCACCACCCAAGACAACGCCTTGTTACACATTGTATTTTAGTAGTGCAACCACCCTATATGAGACCTTTGGCGTTGCTACCACATCACCTTCTTCTACGTTACAAACCACCATTGTGGTTGTTGCTTACAAGTATAATGCCCACAGGTCCATGGTGATGGTTGCTGGTGTGGTCATCGTAGCTAATTCTGCTCTATTAGACCAAGGTGAGATATTAATTAAGGCTGGTGGATGGTGCTCAGTAGGTGGGTGGTATCTTCTATCCATTTCAAGGAGCCAATCGAATTTAATCCCATTGTCCTATTTTAACACACCCTTTTGAGTCCATGTCAAATCTGTGACGTGCAACACCTTCCAAAATATCACCAGTTGGGTTTACCTGCTCCACCATAATCCTATAGTACAAAACAATTAAAGTCATGTTGAGTTGATAGAAAAACTTAAGGTATGCCCTCAAAGTAAACGATTAAACAAGAGCATCAAAAGAATCGCCTAAAGGGAATTAGAACATTAATTAATACTTGTGAGAGCATGTTCGAACTAGTATGTTAAAGGTTGATTATACACCATTGAGAGGAAATTATTAAAGTGTGTATCATATATAAAGTAATTAAATACCGAGATCAAGTATTGAGTACATTATGCTTCTAGAAGTAAAATTCTAATGAATACTAAAACTTAGAATTACATCACACAGAACATTTTGCTACAAATACCAAAATAGCACTTTGTGGGTTACAGTATGCTCCCACAACAAGGACATAAAAAACTCGACTTGACCTACCTTTTCCTACTAGAAAATAACATTATCTAACTTATATTACTTAAAAACTCGACTTGACCAACCTTTCCCTACTAGAAAATAACATTATCTAACTTATATTACTTACTTCCATTTCTACCTAATTTTTGGTTATACATGATCCATCCCTCGCCACGCTCCACAACTATTAAAACCCTACCACCATAGACTTTGACCAAGACACAACATCTGCAAATCATCAAAATCCATCAAGGAACCTATTCTCTTGACCTCCATCTCCAAATGGATTCCACTAGACCATGCGCCAGCTACACTGCGCCCACCCACCCGACACTTCCATGCAGTCGCTCGCCATCTGTAATGAGAAAAACAGGATAGTGCAGCAGAGCCCAATGTCATATCGCACGTCATAATTGTTGCACGTGCATATTTGTTTCATAGTTCGAGTTACTAAAATTATTGCAATTAGTTTATTCTGCATGCACACACCTCTAAATATTATATATTCTATTGTCGTTTATGAATCATTTCCCTTTTCTCTAAAATCTTAAAAACAACATTAACTAAATCATCTACTTTCTTCACCACCATGTTAGGAAGTTCATCAAATCATGGTTATCTTTGTTATGTGACTGACACAAGGAAATTTAAGCCGTGTGATTGACACTCGGACATTTTCTTTGGTTTGCAACAGGCACACAAACATTCTCTTTGGTATGTGATTAACACATGTGTGGCTGCATTGGTTTCTTTGGTGGCAATTTGGGTTGTTTTTTCCATGTTCGGTAGCATTCTATTGGCCGACTGATTATGGTAGCTCAACTATTTATCTCTAATATGAATATTTTCCATCTAGTAAATTTAACCAAAATATAGATGTATCCCCATCCAACATGGACATTGCCTCCTTTTCACCTTTGAGAGTAAAGCATTTCAAATAAAATATGCCACTCATTATTTTTTGATAAGGACACATTGTTTATTCTAGATTTTTCTTCTGTATTTGTTGGGAACTTTTTTATGAAATCTGAAGCTACTTAATTCATAAAGATGGTGTCCCGTTTTAAGATGCTTTATTGCATACTTATATTGCTAGAGATCAGTAGCCTCCTTCCGCAGCGACACTTTCCTCGACTTGTCATATCCAGAAGACATATAAAAAATGGAGATGAAAAACATGATGCCCCCTTGTATCCTCTCCCTGAGGTGCAACCCTTATAGGCCATGGTATTATCCGTATAAACTCAAGGAAAATTAGATCACATGCGATGTCCCCTCCATCACATGCCATGTGTTGTTGTTGTCCACCATCATCAACAGCGCCGATGATCAAGGTATTTCTATGCCGCGGAAGCTGGTGTCACCGCATGTCCACCACCCATGTCAACTGACACCTTGTTGCACTCTGAACTTGATAGTACAGTTTCCCTAAACAAGTACTTCAGCGCCACCAACATGTCTCCTTACTTAGCGGAATGAGGCCGGTGCTCAATGGCTGGGTGGTATTTTGCATCCTCTTCAAGGTGTCAATCGAATTAAAAAACCATCGACCACTTCCTATTTTATGCCATTGAAGCAAATACACACATAATATGTATACAAGCAGTGTAGTGGAAACTACAATGGGCACCGTGGGACTTGACGCTTATAAAAGCCGAGGTACACGCCTAGTCGCCGCTCTCGCATTGGCTCGGCAAAAAATCTTCCAGGGATAACTCGTTAGGAAAAGTTTTTAGGCGGCGCTTTTTTTTACTCGGCACATCATCAACCGCCGAGGAAGAGTTACCACGGCAGCATGACGTTAACGTCGTGGCCCATTGTAGGCTGGCATTGATTAGGTGTCATGGCAGCTGTGCGTGCCCAACACAATATGGTGTCGTCATACACGCCATGTCCATGACATAATTTTTAGTGCCCCAATAATCTTTTTTGGCGCATCAATTTAGCCAGCGTTTTCTATATTTAGGGTTGCTCTACTTTACCATAATTCACAGAAATTCATAATATGAATCACACATGATGCTTCCAAATATCACATCACAAACTCGAATATATAGCATAACATAGTATCAAACACATACAGCGTAGCACTACAAAAGGCATCACAATCAGTTTTGACACATCCATCACATAAGTTTTTATGGTAAGTTTAAGAGTGATCGATTTCACACATATTAACTCAATCATCGACCAACAGAGAACCCATTTCTTCTAGGGTAACAAGTGCTAAGATAAAAAAATTATTGCTTGGTCTTCAGTCGAGTCTATGGCACACTGATGATAACAAAGAACAAAATGAACTGTAAACCACTTTGTTGCAAACAAGGAAACATGTATGGGAGTATATACTAGATAGAGGCCCAAACATACTTTTGTTGTTACCCAGTATATAAATATGTATTTTGTTGGACACATGAGCTCCTTCTAGCTTCGTAACCTACAAAGTCAATAGATAAACATTTATTAGGACATGCACATTGGGTAAATCTGGAAGCTGAGCGTCGTTATTCACTTACATTTATAAATGTCCAAGAAATGTGATGGTTTAAAGCTTGGCCCAACTTGTTAACCTTTCAGATTGACCTAACTAGTGCCACAATCTTATCTATCACATCATCAATTAGGATCTCACAGAATTCACCTAACGGTTGTCCATCATCCCACAGTGCAAACTTTTCTATGGAAGTTAACTTCCCAAATGCAAATGTCCTATCACTTGTCATCGATCGCAGACCCACTTTTTATTCAATCTACAAGTCATGTAGCATAAAAAACATATGCATTCCTATATGCATCAACAGTAGGTGCATCAACAGACAAGTTATGTAGAAGACATATACCTAAGTATTGAGGGTAAACATTCAGGTATGTTGTCTTTGTCTATGTGTGGATCTGTACAGTTCAACTCTTGTAATTGGACGATTATGAGCTTTCTCCTGATTGACGATGTAAACATTCAGAAAGAGGTTATCAAGCAAAGAACTATGTACACAACTTATATGATACTTACCCCTATGCACTTCGCCCTAGCGAAACTCCTTGAGCCAGAAGTATGATGGGCATTTTTTTTAGTATGGTATAGTGCATTCATTCTAGATTTTGTTCTTTGGTGGAATCCAAACTCCAATACTCACACAACATTGTGCAATCATTGGTAGAAATTTTATCGTCACAACCATTTGCAACGTTCTCCTGAATCGTCAACGCAGGATTGAAAAACAACCTCTTCATCGTGCTTTTGAAATCATTACATTTCTTTCTAGATGATCTCATCACCCAATCTTTACACAAAGGATCAATATCAAAATATTTCTACAATTTGAGATACATGTGTCAGGATGAATAAGAATGATATAACATGCATCACAAGAATGGTTCACATGGGGAGTTTGATTGCGTTCAGTGTGTCCCACAACATGTACTTATGATCAGCTTTCCTCCAATCCGTAGAACTAAAGGATATGTGACCTTTTTTGACAGGTAGGCAATATAGTTTACAAAGTTGGTCGTAGAAAGCCCAAAAGGCTGGCCTAACGTGGAATTTGATATAAATTTTGTACATCTCATTACTCCTTGTTATTGACCTCATCTTAGTAGGACCCCTCACGGTCCTCCCATTCATCATTCGCGTTGCACGTAATCAAGGATGTAGGAGGAAACTCAGGGTTGTAATCTATGTTATGAGTATGTAGCTTAGTTTGCACATTCAATTAGCACTATGCACTAAATATAGTTAACACTATGCACTCAAATAAACTTAGAAGTACTATGCACTCAAATTCAGTTAGCACTATGCACTAAATTTAGTTTGCACTATGCACTAAATTTGTTTATTAGTACTATGCACTCAAATTCAGTTTGCACTATACACTAAATTCAGTTAGCACTATGTACATGTGTTTTCGTCTTCATCTTCCCCTGTCCCTGCATTTTCATCATCCTTGTCCTTGTTATTAATGTCACTTTCATCCCTGGTGTTGTCGTCATCCTTAGTCCTTTCATCTCATTCATATAACCCTACCTCTTCATCATCTTCAACTCATTGTGCTACTGTGAACAAAGGATCTCCATGTTCATCCTCGGACTATCTTGAGCTGCATGCTGAAAGTGAGCATTGAGGGTAAATCAGTAATGGTAGAAGCAGAATTATAATAGGGTAAATCGGTAATGATAGAGCATGATCGGGCAAGTATACACACCTTCGCTCTAACAATGTTTTCTCCAGGAACAACTGGTTCTTCATTAGAGGATGGTTGTATAAGGAACCTATGTGTAAATTCTGCTCCCTAATTCTTACATTGTTCATTTCTATGGTTTCCAATCTTCGTTTTTCATATTCTATTGTTGTATCCTGGGGCAGGAGTTCTTACAGCTGCGAAGTAGCCTTTCTTTTCGCTCCTTGTGCCATCTAACACAAGCTAGGCAAAACGATGGGAGAAGATCGAGCCATGTCGAAGGCACGGATGGTACTAGTAGTAAAGGGCGATGAAAACATAGCAGTGTAAGCGAGGAAGACTTACCAATGACCTTGGCGACATTGAGGATGCACGGCGGAGGGGCGACGAAGGAGGGCGACAAGAGGCGGCAGAAGGAAGTCACTTCTGGTTGTCGTTGACTGGTGTTGACAGCGTCGAGGGTATAGTGTGGATGGGAATGGGAAATTTGCAAAGGGGAAAGCGATAGATTTTCCTAAGGAGGTACACAACGTATGATTTCAGGCGGGGCCATTCAAAATCTTAGTGGGATCAGCAAAAAGAGTGGTGGGAAAAGCGAAAAGCGGGGTGGACCTGGGAAATCGGAGGTGCGATGCGGCAAATATTGATCCAGCGCATAATAGCGCTGCAAATGGCATAACATCGGTGATAAATTCAGCACCGTGACCAAATGTTGCCGGGTTGCTCATCCGTCGGCTAACCAACTTTTGCTGGTCCTTTTTTGCTTATGCTGCCCAAAAAAAGTATCGAGCACGAGGGTATTTTTGTAGTGGGATGTGTCCATCGATGAACTTTTCACGAAATATTGTGGTGGCATGCCATATTTTAGTATGTGCTTATCTATAAATGCAGTTTAAAAAGTATTTGCTCAAATTTCTCGATGTATGATTGCCTAAAAAATCATTAACCTCATGGGTCAAGATGCATGATGAGAAGATGCAGACCATCATACCTTTTTTATTAGAAGCTGAAGATGCATCTTCCTCTTCTATCATGTACCTCTTCACAACACTTGCCCATCAAGTTTCCATGATTTCCTTATTTGACCCATGTCCCAGCTATCTTCTAATTTTCAAGTCTTTCCTTCTTGTAATGCACTCAACATCTACCTCAATAGGTTATGCAAGGTACCTTTTCAGGTACGTGTTGGTGAAGTGAAGTAAAAATTCCTGTCAAAATAGAAAGATTAAAGAGAACAATTAGTATATAATTGGATTATCAACAACAAAACTAGGACTTATGTACAACTAATAAATATCATCTTACCCTTTTGCATTTATTTGGGATGAAAAATGAATTGGCCATCATGTAGACATATTACTTTATAGGTTGTCCTAGAGAATCATTAACAAATACTACAAGGAACCTCTATTGATCCTCTATCAGTGTCATCTCACTTCCAAAACAGAAATACAAATCAAATGGCATATTCACTCATATAGAGATCCTAGATGCAACAAATGCAAATGTTATGTCCGTTTCTCTAAACTACAACACTATTCTACTGAAAAGTGATGATGTTCTTCATACGTCTTACCGTCAGCTTGGAGAAGTTGTACCTTGGAATCTCTTCTTCACTGACATGCTCATCGGTGTGGTACATGTAATCATACTGGATTTTCTTATTATCCAATATGCTTATAATACCCTCATAATTATGCTAGCTAATGAATCTCAACTTCTAAACCTTAAGGAAATGCTGCGACAGTTGTATTTATCCACTAGCGTAAAGGTAAATTACAATAAAACATCTATAGTCGCCATTAACATTACCTTGAGAAGTGTCAATAATTGGACAATCAATTTGGGTGCAAGACAAAGACTCCATCGTTTACATATCTAGTCCTCTCTATGGGTACTACCAATCCAAAAATTAAGCACTTTGTAAGAAACATCTATCGTGAATTGCCATAAAATTATCCAACAATGGAAATCTCACTACGGTTAAATCCATATTTACTAGTATGCTAAATTTTTCCACGTGCTTGATTCATGAATTTATATAAGTTTTTATGAGAAGAGAAGAGTTTTGCAATCTCAGGATCAAGACACCTAGTCCTCCAAAAACCTTTGGCTTGCATACATTTTCCCACTTGATAAGAAATTTACCCTTTTTAATATCTTTCCCACACTGTAGAGAAATCCCCTTGCTTATTTGGAATGTTCACTATAGGCCACATTAATCACCACATAACATAGCTCCAACTGGCCCATTTGAGTGAAAAGATAGTGTATCTTTATGAGACACTTTCGAGAATCTTACCACTTGCAAAACCAATAATGGTAGCACTATTAATCATGGAAGGAAAATAGATATAACCTATGGAAAATTCAAAATTTCCATACCTTTTCTCTTTGTTCCTATGATTAGAATATTACTACTATATAAGCATGCACATTAGCATATGAGGATATATATGATCACTTTTCACCGCTCTATCTACTAATGCCTCTCGCAATTCAATGAGCCGTGGGATTTAATCCAACCATATGTGAGCACTAATTTGAGAGATAAATGGGTATTCACGGGTAAATATGATAGATACTATAGAAAAAAAAGGTATATACAGCTCAAGCCCAAGCTGAGCAGCAACCAAACCTATGCTATGGGTGTGGAAATCATATGTTCTTCCTAAACACAAATGTTCCTTCTGGTCGCTTCCTCAAGACAGACTCAATATCGTGGACCTACACACAAGGAAAAAATTCTATGTCAAAAGTAGAAGTTGTGTACTATGCTAGGATGATGTCAATAAATGCATGATACACTTATTTATTTTTTATGTGATTTCATCTTGTGCTTCTGGTGGAGTCTCAATATTGAATGGAACACAAACCTGAACATCATAGGGATACTCATTGATAGAAATAGGAGATACACAAACATCATTTTTAAGGATATTATGATTTGTGGGTGTTGGGCTTTATGGTATCATAGGAACAAACATATATTTTATAGGACAGTATATAAACCTCCTAGAATGTGTGAGAATATTTAAGGAGGATGTCTTTCTCATTATGCATCGAGCCAAACCTAGCTTTGAATAAGGAACGTAGAAATCGATGGATATATTTTGTAAAATATTCACTCCAAACAATTGTTCTTTCTTGTAAACATTTTTATATAAATGAAAAATGACTCAATGGGAAGTTTTCCCTACTATTTTTTCATAGAAAATCATTACTTAACATCTACTTATATTAGTTCATAACACATATTACCATGATATGATTCACATGACAATCACTACATAGATCATACTTAGGAGTTATTATAGTAGTAGGAATCCAACATCACAAACAACCTCATGGATGAAGATGCATGATGAGAATATGAAGACCGTCATACCTTTTTGACTAGAAGCTGAAGATGCATATATCTTCCTCTTCTATTATGTACCTCTTTACAACACTTTCCCATCCACTTGTCATGGTTTCCTAATTTGACCCATGTCCCAGCTTTATTCCTATTTTCAAGTCTTTACTGCTGGTAATGCACTCTACATCTACCTAGGTAGGTTCTGTAAGGTGCCTTTCCAGGTGCGTGTTGTTTTTGAACTGAAGTAAATATTTCTATCAAAATAGAAAGATTAATTAGAATAATTAGCATATACTTGATAGTAAACAACAAAATTGGTACTGCTTGTGCAAATTAGTATATACCATCTTAACATTTTGCGTTTATTTGGGATCTCAGATGAATTAGTCATCCCGTAGACACATTACTTTATAGGTTGTCCTAGAGAATCATTAACAAATACTACAAAGAACCTTCGTTGATCCTCTCTAAGTGTTATCTCATTTCCAAAACAGCAACACCGATCAAATGGCATATTCCCCATAGACAGGTCCTAGATGCAAAAATGCAAATGTTATGTCCGTTTCTCCTAAACTACTACACTATTCTACTAAAAAGTGATGATGTTATTCGTACGTCTTACCGTCATCTTGGCGAACTTGTACCTTGGAATCTCTTCCTCGTTGATATCCTCGTTAGTGTGGTGTACATGTAATTAGACTTTTCAACATTGTCATCACTATCAATGATGATATCATCATATTTGTTAGATCCCATCTGTTAAGATGAATTATGGTTCAAAATATTTAGAGAAGTAATACTATAAAATTTTAGAAAGTTCAAAAAATTGCCAGTAGTCAGTACACCTAGCATCTACATAGTCGTCCAATTTTTCACTAACCTGAGCATATACAATCTTAATGCAGCAAGTTTACATACTATAACAAACTAAAATTTTGACATCTAAATCTAGAAAGTCTAACATCTAAGTTGTTTCTTTAGTAAAATGTAGTGATTTTAACTTACAAACAAAAAATCAACCATTGTAAATAACAAATATAATAATGATTGATCCAATTTGGAAAGTTTAAACATTAGACTATAAAATTTAGAAAGTTTAGGCATGTACTAAGCTTCTATACTGCACTCCAACCATCATATAAATTGTCGCTATACCATGTGTCTCATATTGTATAGTAAAAACTAATATCTTACTATTGAATACATAGAAACAACATAATTAATGTTGCACATTATATATACATAGCACTAGTTAAACAATTGCTCACTTCTGAAACTAAATATAAATTATTATGCACACTTAAATAAATTCGTGCATCAGATAATTTTAATGAAGCCAACTTATGAAAGGAGAAAATAAACAATCTTCATTCTATCAGATAATTTTAATGAAGCCAACCCATCAGCATCCTTTTATAGTGGCGCCTTCCTCGCCTTGACTCCTCTAATGAATGCATAAAATAAAGATGATGGGTGTGACACCCACGTGGCCACACATATCTCCTCTCGGGGTGGAATTTAAGTTATTGTACATGGATTTATACAATAGAAAGGCCTTACTCAATCTAGAGTAGATCAGGTCATGCGCGATGTGACCACCCTTTCAAGCCCCAATCGTGTCATTTTCCACCATCCCCATCACCGCATTAGCTCCGAGGCTCTAAAGCTCTTCCCATGTCGCGACACCACCCAAGACAACACCTTGTTACACATAATATTTGAGTAGTACAACCACCCTCAATGAGACCTTTGGTGTTGCCGTCAGATCACCTTCCGCTACGACGTGAACCACCATTGTGCCATTACTTACAAGTAGAATGCCCACAAGCCCATGAGGTGATGGTTGGTGGTGTGGTCATCATAGCTAAGGCCGCTTTATTATACCAAGATGAGGAATTAAGTAAGGCCGGTGGATGGTGCTCAGTTGGTGGGTGGTATCTTCTATCCATCTCAAGGATACATCGAATTTAAACCCCATTTTTATTTTTTCACATATTCATTTGAGTCCATGTCAAATCTACAACACCTTCCAGAATATCACCAGTTTGGTTTCACCCGCTCCACTAGACTTCTCTAGTACAAAAAACTAAAGCCATGCTGAGTAGCCAAAAAAACTTAAGGTATGCCCTGAAAGTAAACGATTAAATAAGAGCATCAATAGAATCACCTAAAAGGAAGGACAAGATTAATTAATACTTGTGAGAGCATGTTCAAACTAGTATGTGAAAGGTTGATTATACACCATAGAGAGGAAATGATTCAAGTGTGTATCATATATAAAATAATTATATATGATGGAAGATGAAGATACATACATCTTTCTCTTCTATCATGTACCTCTTTACAACACTTTCCCATCCGCTTGTCATGATTTCCTAGTTTGACCCATGTCCTAGCATCATTCTAATTTTCAAGTCTTTCTTGCTTGTAATGCACTCAACATCTACCTTGATAGGTTTTTAAAGGTACCTTTTCAGGTACGTGTTGGTGAAGTGAAGTACAAATTCCTGTCAAAATAGAAAGATTAATTAGAACAATTAGCATATACTTGATTGTAAACAACAAAATAGAGACTTATGTACAATTATTAAATATAATCTTACATTTTTGCATTTATTTGGGATGATAGATGAATTGGTCATCCTATAGACATACCACTTTATAGGTTGTCCTATAAAATCATTAACAAATACTACAAGGAACCTCTATTGATCCTATTTAAGTGTCATTTCACTTCCAAAATAGCAATGCTTCTCAAATGGAATATTCCCTCATAGAGAGGTCCTATATGCAACAAATACAAATGTTATGTCCGTTTCTCCTAAACTACTAGACTATTCTACTAAAAAGGATGATGTTCTTAGTACCTCTTATCGTCAGTTTGGTGAAGTTGTACCTTGGAATCTCTTCTTCACGAACATCCTCGTCAGTGTGGTACATGTAATGAGAGTGGATTTTTTCATTATCCAATGCTGATGATACCCTCATTATTATGCTAGCTAGTGAATCTCAACTTCTAAACATTAATAAAATGCTACAAGAGTTGTCTTTATCCACTAGCCTAAAGGTAAATTACAACAAAACATCTATAGTCCCCATTAACGTTACCATGAGAAGTGTCAATCATTGGCCAATAAATTTGGGTGGAAGACAAAGACTCCATCGTTTACATATCTAGGCCTCTCTATGGGTACTACAAATCCAAAAATTAGGAATTTTGTTGGCATTATTGACAAATTTGACAAACATCTATCTTGAGTTGCCACAAAATTATCCAATTATGGGATCATTGTGGTTAAATTTGTGCTTATTTGGAATGTTTACTATATGCCACATTAATCACCACATAACATAGCTTCAATTGGCCCATTTGAGTGAAAAGACAGTGTATCTTTCTGGGACACTTTCTAGAATCCTACCACTTGCAAAACCAGTAATGGTAGCACTATTAATCATGGAAGGAAAATAGATATAACCTATGGAAAAGTCAAAATTTCCATACCTATTTTGTTTGTTCCTATGATCAGAATATTACTACTAAATAAGCATGCACATTAGCATATGAGGATATATATGATCACTTTTCACCGCTCTATCTACAAATTCCTCTCACAATTCAATGAGTTGTGGGATTTAATCCAACCATATGTGGGCAATAATTTGAGAGATAAATGGGTATTCATAGGTAAATATGATAGATACTATAGAAAAAAGGTATGTAGAGCTCAAGCCCTAGCCGAGCCAGCAACCAAACCTATGCTATGGGTGTGGAAATCATGTGTTCTTCCTAAGCACAAATGTTTCTTCTGGTCGCTTCCTCAAGACAGACTCAATACCATGGACCTACAGACAAGGAAAAAATAATATGTCATAACTACAAGTTGTGTACTATGCTAGGATGATGTCAATAAATGCATGATACACTTATTTATTTTTATGTGATTTTATCTTGTGCTTCTGGTGGAGTCTCAATATTGAATGGAAAACAAACCTGAACATCATAGGGATGCTCATTGATAGAAACATGAGATACACAAACATCCTCTTTAAGGATATTATGATTTGTGGGTGTTGGGCTTTATGGTATCATAGGAACAAACATATATTTTATAGGACAATATATAAACCTCGTAGAATGTGTGAGATTCTTTAAGGAGGATGTCTTTCTCATTATGCGTCGAGCCAAATCTAGCTTGAATAAGGAACGTAGCAATGGATGGATATACTTTGTAAACTATTCACTCCAAACAATTGTTCCTTCTTGTAAGTATTTTTATATAAATGAAAAATGACTCAATGGGGAGTTTTCCCTACTATTTTTCCATTCAAAATCATTACTTAACATCTACTTATATTAGTTCATAACACATATTACCATGATATGATTCACATGACAACCACTACATAGATCATACCTAGCAGTTATTATAGTAGTAGGAATCCATCATCACAAACGTCCTCATGGGTCAAGATGCATGATGAGAAGATGCAGACCGTCATACCTTTTTGACTAGAAGCTGAAGATGCATATATCTTCATCTTCTATTATGTACCTCTTTACAACACTTTCCCATCCACTTGTCAGGATTTCCTAATTTGACCCATGTCCCAGCTTCATTCTTATTTTCAAGTCTTTCCTGCTGGTAATGCACTCTACATCTACCTAGGTAGGTTCTGTAAGGTGCCTTTCCAGGTGCGTGTTTCTTTTTTGCGAAAACCAGGTGCGTGTTGTTGAAATGAAGTTAAAATTTCTGTCAAAATAGAAAGATTAATTAGAACAATTAGCATATACTTGACAGTAAACAACAAAATTGGTACTGCTGTGCAAATTAGCATATACCATCTTAATATTTTGCATTTATTTGGGAAGGCAGATGAATTAGTCATCCCGTAGACATATTACTCTATAGGTTGTCCTAGAGAATCATTAACAAATACTACAAAGAACCTATGTTGATCCTCTCTAGGTGTCATCTCATTTCCAAAATAGCAATGCCGATCAAGTGGTATATTCCCCAGAGAGAGGTCCTAGATGCAAAAATGCAAATGTTATGTCCGTTTCTTCCAAACTACTACACTATTCTACTAAAAAGTGGTGATGTTCTTCATACCTCTTACCATCATCTTTGAGAACTTGTACCTTGGAATCTCTTCTTCGTTGGTATCCTCGTCAATGTGGTACATGTAATTAGACTTTTCAACATTGTCATCACTATCAATGTTGATAGACTCATATTTGTTAGATCCCATCTATTAAGATGAATTCTGGTTCAAAATATTTCGAGAAGTAATAATGTAAAAATTTAGAAAGTTCAAAAATTGCCAGTAGTCAGTACACTTGGCATCTACATAGTCGTCCAATTTTTCACTAACCTGAGCATATACAATCTTAATGCAGCAAGTTTACATACTATAACAAACTAAAATTCTGACATCTAAATCTAAAAAGTCTGACATCTAAGTTGTTGATTTAGTAAAATGTAGTGATTTTAACTTACAAACAAAAAAATCAACCATTGTAAATAACAAATATAATAATGATTGATCCAATTTGGAAAGTTTAAAAATTAGACTATAAAATTTAGAAAGTTTAGGCATGTAGTAAGCTTCTATACTGCACTCCAACCATCATATAAATTTTCGATGTACAATTTGTCTCATATTGTATAGTAAAAACTAATATCTTAGTGCTATTTACATAGAAACAACATAATTAATGTTGCACATTATATATACATAGCACTAGTTAAACAATTGCTCACTTATGAAACTAAATATAAATTAGTGTGCACACTTAATTAAATTCGTGCATCAGATAATTTTAATGAACCAACTTATGAAAGGAGAAAATAAACAATCTTCATTCTATCAAATAATGTTAATGAAGCCAACTCATCAGCATCCTTTTATAGTGGCGCCTTCCCTGCCATGACTCCTCTGATGGATGCATAAAATAAAAATGACGGGCGTGACACCCACGCGCCCACACATATCTCCTCTCGGGGTGGAATTTTAGGTTATTGTACATGTATTTATACAACATAAAGGCCTTATGCAGCTCAGAGTAGATCATGCCATGCGCGATGTGACCACCCTTTCAAGCCCCAATCATGTCATTGTCCACCATCCCCATCACCGCATTAGCTCCGAGGCTCTCAAGATATTCCCGTGTCGCGACACCACCCAAGACAACGCCTTGTTACACATCATATTTGAGTAGTACAACCACCCTCAATGAGACCTTTGGCGTTGCCGCCATATCACCTTACGCTACGACATGAACCACCATTGTGGCTGCTACTTACAAGTAGAATGCCCACAAGCCCATGAGGTGATGGTTGGTGGTGTGGTCATCATAGCTAATGCTGCTTTATTAGCCCAAGATGAGGAATTAAGTAAGGTCGGTGGATGGTGCTCAGTTGGTGGGTGGTCTCTTCTATCCATCTCAAGTATCCATCGAATTTAAACCCCATTTTCCTCTTTTCACACATTTATTTGAGTCCATGTCAAATCTACAACACCTTCCAGAATATCACCAGTTGGGTTTCACTCGCTCCACAAGACTTCTCTAGTACAAAAAAACTAAAGCCATGCTGAGTTGAGAAAACAACTTAAGGTATGCCCTCAAACTAAACTATTAAATACGAGCATCTATAGAATCACCTAAAAGGAAGGACAAGATTAATTAATACTTGTGAGAGCATGTTCAAACTAGTATGTGAAAGGTTGATTATACACCATAGAGAGGAAATGATTCAAGTGTGTATCATATATAAAATAATTATATATGATGGAAGATGAAGATACATAAATCTTTCTCTTCTATCATGTACCTCTTTACAACACTTTCCCATCCGCTTGTCATGATTTCCTAGTTTGAACCATGTCCTAGCTTTATTCTAATTTTCAAGTCTTTCTTGCTTGTAATGCAATCCACATATACCTTGATAGGTTTTGAAAGGCACCTTTTCAGGTACGTGTTGGTGAAGTTAAGTACAAATTCCTGTCAAAATAGAAAGATTAATTAGAACAATTAGCATATACTTGATTGTAAACAACAAAACTGGGACTTATGTACAATTACTAAATATCATCTTACAATTTTGCATTTATTTGGGATGATAGATGAATTGGTCATCCTATAGACATACTACTTTATAGGTTGTCCTATAAAATCATTAACAAATACTACAAGGAACTTCTATTGATCCTATGTATGTGTCTTATCACTTCCAAAATATCAATGCTGCTCAAATGGAATATTCCCTCATAGAGAGGTCCTAGATGCAACAAATACAAATATTATGTCTATTTCTCCTAAACTACTACACTATTCTACTAAAAAGTGTTGATGTTCTTCGTACCTCCTACCATGAGATTGGTGAAGTTGAACCTTGGAATCTCTTCTTCGCGAACATCCTCATCAGTGTGGTACATGTAATCAAAGTGGATTTTTTTGATTATCCAATGCTAATGATACCCTCATTATTATGCTAGCTAATGAATCTCAACTTCGAAACATTACCTGGAGAACTGTCAATCATTGGCCAATCAATTTGGGTGCAAGACAAATACTCCGCCGTTTACATATGTAGGCCTCTCTACAGGTACTACCAATCCAAAAATTAAGCACTTTGTCGGCATTATTGACAATTTTAATAAACATCTATCGTGAATTGCCACAAAATTATCCAACGATGGAAAGCTCACTGCGGTTAAATCCATATTTACTAGTATGCTAAATTTTTCCATGTTCTTGATTCATGAATTTATATAAGTTTTTATGAGAAGAGAAGAGTTTTGCAATCTCAGGATCAAGACACATAGTCCTCCAACAACCTTTGGCTTGCATACATTTTCCCACTTGATAAGAAATTTACCTTTTTTAATATCTGTCCCACACTGTAGAGAAATCCCCTTGATTATTTGGAAAGTTCACTATAGGCCACATTAATCACCACATACCATAGCTCCAACTGACCCATTTGAGTGAAAAGACAGTGTAACTTTATGGGAGACTTTTTAGAATCTTAGCACTTGCAAAACCAATAATGGTAGCACTATTAATCATGGAAGGAAATAGATATAACCTATGGAAAAGTCAAAATTTCCATACCTTTTCTCTTTGTTCCTATGATTAGAATATTACTACTAAATAAGCATGCACATTAGCATATGAGGATATATATGATCACTTTTCACCGCTCTATCTACTAATGCCTCTCGCAATTCAATGAGCCGTGGGAATTAAACCAACCATATGTGGGCACTAATTTGAGAGATAAATGGGTATTCACGGGTAAATATGATAGATACTATAGAAAAAAAGGTATATACAGCTCAAGCCCTAGCTGAGCCAGCAACCAAACCTATGCTATGGGTGTGGAAATCATGTGTTCTTCCTAAGCACAAATGTTTCTTCTGGTCGCTTCCTCAAGACAGACTCAATACCATGGACCTACACACAAGGAAAAAATTCTATGTCAAAAGTACAAGTTCTGTACTATGCTAGGATGTTGTCAATAAATGCATGATACACTTATTTATGTTTTATGTGATTTCATCGTGTGCTTCTGGTGGACTCTCAATATTGAATGGAACACAAACCTAAACATCATAGGGATACTCATTGATAGAAACATGAGATACACAAACATCCTCTTTAAGGATATTATGATTTGTGGGTGTTAGGCTTTATGGTATCATAGGAACAAACATATATTCTATAGGAAAGTATATAAAATTCCTAGAATGTGTGAGATTATTTAAGGAGGACGTCTTTCTCATTATGCATCGAGCCAAACCTAGCTCGAATAAGAAACGTAGCAATCGATGGATATATTTTGTAAAATATTCACTCCAAACAATTGTTCTTTGTTGTAAATATTTTTATATAAATGAAAAATGACTCGATGGGGAGTTTTCCCTACTATTCTTCCATCGAAAATCATTACTTAACATCTACTTATATCAGTTCATAACACATTTACCATGATATGATTCACATGATAACCACTACATAGATCATACTTAGCAGTTATTGTAGTAGTAGGAATCCAACATCACAAACAACCTCATGGGTGAAGATGCATGATGAGAATATGAAGACCGTCATACCTTTTTGACTAGAAGCCGAAGATGCATATATCTTACTCTTCTATTATGTACCTCTTTACAACACTTTCCCATCCACTTGTCATGGTTTCCTAATTTGACCCATGTCCCAACTTTATTCCTATTTTCAAGTCTTTCCTGCTGGTAATGCACTCTACATCTACCTAGGTAGGTTCTGTAAGGTGCCTTTCTAGGTGCGTGTTGTTGTTGTTGAAGTGAAGTAAAAATTCCTGTCAAAATAGAAAGATTAATTAGAACAATTATCATATACTTGATAGTAAACAACAAAATTGGTACTGCTTGTGCAAATTAGTATATACCATCTTAACATTTTGCGTTTATTTTGGATCTCAGATGAATTAGTCATCCCATAGACATATTACTTTATAGGTTGTCCTAGAGAATCATTAACAAATACTACAAAGAACTTTTGTTGATCCTCTCTAAGTGTCATCTCATTTCCAAAACAGCAATGCCGATCAAATGGCATATTCCCCATAGAGAGGTCCTAGATGCAAAAATGCAAATGTTATGTCCGTTTCTCCTAAACTACTACACTATTCTACTAAAAAGTGATGATGTTATCCATACCTCTTATCGTCACCTTGGCGAACTTGTACCTTGGAATCTCTTCTTCGTTGATATCCTCGTTAGTGTGGTGTACATGTAGTTAGACTTTTCAACATTGTCATCACTATCAATGATGATATCATCATATTTGTTAGATCCCATCTGTTAAGATGAATTATGGTTCAAAATAATTAGAGAAGTAATACTATAAAATTTTAGAAAGTTCAAAAAATTGCCTTAGTCAGTACACTTGGCATCTACACCGTCGTCCAATTTTTCACTAACACGAGCATATACAATCTTAATGCAGCAAGTTTACATACTATAACAAACTAAAATTCTGACATCCAAATCTCGAAAGTCTAACATCTAAGTTATTTCTTTAGTAAAATTTAGTGATTTTAACTAACAAACAAAAAATCAACCATTGTAAATAACAAATATAATAATGATTGATCCAATTTGGAAAGTTCAAACATTAGACTATAAAATAGAAAGGCCTTACTCAATCCAGAGTAGATCAGGTCATGCGCGATGTGACCACCCTTTCAAGCCCCAATGGTGTCCACCATCCCCATCACTTCATTAGCTCTGAGGCTCTAAAGCTCTTCCCATGTCGCGACACCACCCAAGACAACACCTTGTTACACATAATATTTGAGTAGTACAACCACCCTCAATGAGACCTTTGGTGTTGCCGTCAGATCACCTTCCGCTACGACGTGAACCACCATTGTGCCGTTACTTACAAGTAGAATGCCCACAAGCCCATGAGGTGATGGTTGGTGGTGTGGTCATCATAGCTAAGGCCGCTTTATTATACCAAGATGAGGAATTAAGTAAGGCCGGTGGATGGTGCTCAGTTGGTGGGTGGTATCTTCTATCCATCTCAAGGATACATCGAATTTAAACCCCATTTTCCTCTTTTCACACATTCATCTGAGTCCATGTAAAATCTACAACACATTCCAGAATATCACCAGTTGGGTTTCACCTGCTCCATTAGACTTCTCTAGTACAAAAAAAACTAAAGCCATGCTGAGTTGAGAAAACAACTTAAGGTATGCCCTCAAAGTAAATGATTAAATAAGAGCATCAATAGAATCACCTAAATGTAAGGACAAGATTAATTAATACTTGTGAGAGCATGTTTAAACTAGTATGCGAAAGGTTGATTATAGACCATAGAGAGGAAATGATTCAAGTGTGTATCATATATAAAATAATTATATATGATGGAAGATGAAGATACATACATCTTTCTCTTCTATCATGTACCTCTTTACAACACTTTCCCATCCGCTTGTCATGATTTCCTAGTTTGACCCATGTCCTAGCTTCATTCTAATTTTCAAGTCTTTCTTGCTTGTAATGCACTCAACATCTACCTTGATAGGTTTTGAAAGGTACCTTTTTAGGTATGTGCTAGTGAAGTGATGTACAAATTCCTCTCAAAATAGAAAGATTAATTAGAACAATTAGCATATACTTAATTGTAAACAACAAAACTGGGACTTATGTACAATTACTAAATATCATCTTACATTTTTTGCATTTATTTGGGATGATAGATGAATTGGTCATCCTATAGACATACTACTTTATAGGTTGTCCTATAAAATCATTACAAATACTACAAGGAACCTCTATTGATCCTATGTAAGTGTCATTTCACTTCCAAAATAGCAATGCTGCTCAAATGGAATATTCCCTCATAGAGAGGTCCTAGATGCAACAAATACAAATGTTATGTTCGTTTCTCCTAAACTACTACACTATTCTACTAAAAAGTGATGATGTTCTTAGTACCTCTTATCGTCATATTGGTGAAGTTGTACCTTGGAATCTCTTCTTCGCGAACATCCTCGTCAGTGTGGTACATGTAACGATAGTGGATTTTTTCATTATCCAATGCTGATGATACCCTCATTATTATGCTAGCTATTGAATCTCAACTTCTAAACATTAAGAAAATGCTGCAACAGTTGTCTTTATCCACTAACCTAAAGGTAAATTACAACAAAACATATATAGTCCCCATTAACGTTACCATGAGAAGTGTCAATCATTGGCTAATCAATTTGGGTGCAAGACAAAGACTCCTTCGTTTACATATATATGCCTCTCTACAGGTACTACCAATCAAAAAATTAAGAATTTTTTGGCATTATTGACAAATTTGACAAACATCTATCTTGAATTGCCACAAAACTATCCAATGATGGAAGGCTCATTGTGGTTAAATCCATGTTTACTACTATGCTAAATTTTCTATGTGCTTTCTTAAATTTCATATAGGAATAATTAACCATGTGGAGATGAGCGTGGGGATTTTCTAGAGTGTGGGAAAGATATTAAAAATGGTAAATTTATTGTCAAGTGGGAAAATGTTTGCAAGCCTAAGGCTGTTGGAGGAGTATGTGTCTTAAAGCTGAGATTGCAAAACTATTCACTTCTCATAACAAACTTATACAAACTCACGAATCACCAAGATATACCATGGGTGCAGCTTATTTGGAATGCTCACTACAGGCGACATTACACACCACATAACATAGCTCCAATTGGGCAATTTGAGTGAAAAGACAACTTCTCTTTATGGGGTGAATCTTACCACTTGCAAACACGGTGATGGTAGCAATATTAATTTTGTAAGGAAAATAGATATAATCTATGGAAAATTCACAATTCCCATACCTATTATCTTTACCCTATGAAAAAATATAACCATTAAATAAGCATGCACATTAGTAAATGAGGATACATATGATCACTTTTCTCCCCTCTGTCTACTAATGCATCTCAGCAATTTAATGAGCTGCAGGATTTGATCCAACCATATATGGGCATTAATGCGAGAGGTAAATGGATATTCCCAGGTAAATATGATGGATACTATATAAAAAAGGTATATATAACTCAAGCCCCAACCGACCCAGCAACCAAATCTATGCTATGGGTGTGGAAATCATCTGTGCTTCCTAAACACAAATGTTTCTTCTAGTTTCTTCCTCAAGACAAACTCAATAACATGGATCTGCTCACAAGGAAAAAATTCCATGTCAAAAGTACAAGTTGTGTACTATGACAGGATGATGTCAATAAATGGATGATACACTTATTTATTTTTTATGTGATTTCATCCAGTGCTTCTCGTGGAGTCTCAATATTGAATGGAACACAAACCTGAACATCATAGGGTTGCTCATTGAGGGAAACAAGAGATACACAAACATCCGCTTTTAGGAAATTATGATTTGTGGGTGTTAGGATTTATGGTATCACAGGAAGAAACATATATTTGATAGCCAGTACGTAAACCTCAATAGAAGGTGTGGGATTATTTAAGGAGGATTTCTTTCTAATTATGGATCGAGCCAAACCTAGCTTGAATAGGCAAGATAGCAATGGATGGATACTTTGTAAACTGTTCAGTCCAAATAATTGTTCTTTCTTGTAAATATTTTCATATAAATAAAAAATGACTCAATGGGGGAGTTTTCCCTACTATTTTTTCATGGGAAAGCACTACTTAACATATACTTATATCATTTCATAACACATGTTGCCATTATATGATTCACATGAAAACCACTATATAGATCGTACTTAGCATTTATTATTGTATTAGGATTCCAGCATCACAAACAACCTCATGGGTCAAGATGCATGATGAGAAGATGCAGTCCGTCATACCATTTTGGCCGGAAGCTTAAGATGCATATATCTTTCTCGTCTATCAGTACCTCTTTACAACACTTTACCATCTGCTTGTCATGATTTCCTTGTTTGACCCATGTCCCAGCTTCATTCTAATTTTCAAGCCTTTCTTGCTTGTAGTGCACTCAACATCTACCTTGATAGGTTTTGTAAGGTACCTTTTCGGGTACGTGTTGGTGAAGTGAAGTAAAAATTCTTTTTAAAATAGAAAGATTAGTTGGAAAAACTGGGACTTGTGTACAATTACTAAATATAATCTTACCTTTTTGCATTTATTTGGGATGACAGATGAATTGGTCATCTTGTAGACATATTATTTTATAGGTTTTCCTAGGGAATCATTAACAAATACTATAAGGAACCTCTATTGATCCTATGTAAGTGTCATATTACTTCCAAAATAGGAATGCTGCTCAAATGGAATATTCCCTCATAGAGAGTTCCTAGATGCAACAAATGCAAATATTATGTCCGTTTCTCCTAAACTATGACACTATTCTACTAAAAATTATGATATTCTTCATACCTCTTACCGTCAGCTTGGAAAACATGCACCTTGGAATCTCTTCTTTGGTGACATCCTCGTGAGTGTGGTACATTTAATCAGACTTGTCAACAATGTCATCACTATCAATGATGATAGCATCATATTTGTTAGATCCCATATGTTAAGATGAATTCGGGTTCAAAATATTCAGAGAAGTAGACATTACTATAAAAATTCAGAGAGTTCAAACATTTGCAGTAGTCACTACACTAGGAATCTACACTGCCATCCATTTTTTCACTAACATGAGCATATACAATCTTAATACAGAAAGTTCAGATATTATAACAAACTAAAATCCTGAGATCCAAATTTAGAAAGTCAACATCTAAGTTTTTTCTTCAGTAAAATGTAATGATTTTATCTTAGAACAAAAAAATCAACCATCGTAAATAACAAATATATCAATTCTTGATCCTAATTCAGAAAATTCACACATTACATTATAAAGTTCTAAAAGTTCAAGAATGTACTAAGCTTCTATATTGCACTGCAACCTTCATATAAATTTTCATTGTACCATGTGTCTCATATAGTATAGTAAAAACTAATATGTTACTAGCAAATACATAGAAACAACATAATTAATATTACACATTATAAATATACATAGCACTAGTAAAACAATTGTTCACTTTTGAAACTAAATATAAATGAGTGTGCACACTTAATTAAATTCGTTCATGAGATAAATTTAACGAAGCCAACTTATAAAAGGAGAAAATAAGCAATCTTAATTCTAGCTTTTTGCTAGATCTCATCAGCATCCTTCTACATTGGCGCCTTCCTCACCTTGACGCCTACGGTGGCTGCATAAAATAAAGATGACGGGCGTGACACCCACTCATCCACACATATTTCCTCTCAGGTAAGAATTTTTGGTTGTCATACATGGCTTTATACAATAGAAATACCTTACTCTACTAAGATTAAATCAGGTAATGGGTGAGGTCACCACCCTTGCAATCCCTAATGGTGTCATTTTCCACCATCCCCATCACTGCAATGGTGCTGAGGCTCTCAAGCTCTTCCCATTTCATGGCACCACCCAAGACAACGCCTTGTTACATATCGTATTTGAGTAGTACAACCACCCTATATGTGACCTTTGGCATTGCTATCACATCACCTTCCGCTACGTCACGAACCACCATTGTGGTTGTCACTTACAAGTACAATGCCCGCAGGTCGATGAGGTGATGGTTGGTGGTGTGGTCATCATAGCTAATTACGCTCTATTAGACCAAGGTGAGCTATTAAGTAAGGTTGGTGGATGGTGCTCAGTAGTTGGGTGGTATCTTCTATCCATTTCAAGGAGCCAGTCGAATTTAAACCCACTGTCCTATTTTAACACATCCATTTGAGTCAATGTCAAATCTGTGACGTGCAACACCTTCCAGAATATCACCAGTTGGGTTTACCTGCTCCACCATACTTCTATAGTACACAAAAAAATAAAGTCATGTTGATTTGAGAGAACAACTTAAGGTGTGCCCTCAAAGTAAATGATTAAATAAGAGCATCAAAAGAATAACCTAAAGGGAATGAGAACATTAATTAATACTTGTGAAAGGTTGATTATACACCATGGAGAGCAAATGATTCAAGTGTGTATATGAAAACCAATTAAATACCGAGATCAGGTATTCAGTACATTCTGCTTCTGGAAGTAAAAGATACTAAAACTTAGAATTACATCACATAGAACATTTGGATACAAATACCAACACAACACTTTGTGGATTAAAGTACACTCCTACAACAAGGACATAAAAAACTCGACTTGACCAACCTTTACCTACTAGAAAATAACATTATCTAACTTATATTACTTACTTTTGCTTGTACCTAACTTTTGTTATACATGACCCATCCCTTGCCAAGCTCCACAACTATTAAAACCCTGCCACCATAGACTTTGACCAAGAAACAAGATATCTAAATCATCAAAATCCATCAAGGAACCTCTTCTCTTGACCTCCATCTCCAAATGGAGTCACTGGACCATGCGTCTGCTACACTACGCATACACTACGCACTCCCACCCGACACTTCCATGCATTCTCTCGCAATCTGTAATGAGAAAAACAAGATAGTGTAGCAGAGCCCAACGTCATATCGCACGTCATAATTGTTGCACGTGCATATTTGTTTCATATTTTGAGTTACTAAAATTATTTGAATTAGTTTATTCTGCATGCACACACATCTAAATATTATATATTATTTTGCCATTTATGAAGCATGTCCTTTTTATCTAAAATCTTAAAAACAACATTAACTAAATCATCTTCTTTGTTCACCACCATGTTAGGAAGTTCATCAAATTATGGTTATCTTTGTTGTGTGACTAACACAAGACAATTTAAGTCGTGTGATTGACACTCAGACATTTTCTTTGGTTTGCAACAGACACATAAACATTCTCTTTGGTATGTTATTAACACATGCGTGGCTGCATCGGTTTCTTTTGTGGCAATTTGGGTTGTTTTTTCCATGTTCGGTAGAATTCTATTGGCCGACTAATTATGGTAGCTCAACTATATATCTCTAATAAGAAGATTTTCCATCTAGTAAATTTAACCAAAATATAGATGTATCCCCATCCAGCATGGACATTGCCTCCTTTTCACCTTTGAGAGTAGTGCATTTCAAATAAAATCTGCCACTCATTATTTTTTGATAAGGACATATTGTTTATTCTAGATTTTTCTTCTATATTTGTTGGGAACTTTGTTATGAAATCTGAAGCTACTTAATACATAAAGATGGTGTCCCGTTTCAAGATGCTTTCTTGCATACATATATTGCTAGAGCTCAGTAGCCTCCTTTCGTTGCAACACTTTCCTCGACTTGTCATCTCTAGAAGCCATATAAAACATGGAGGTGAAAAAGGTGATGCCCCCTTGTATCCTCTCCCTGAGGTGCCACCCTTGTACGACATGGTATTATCCATAAAAACTCGGGGAAAATCAGATCACATGCGACGTCCCCTCCATCACATGCCATGTGTTGTTTTCCACCATCACCAACACCACCGATGATCAAGGTATTTCTATGTCGCGGAAGCTGGTGTCACCGCATCCCCACCACCCATGCTGACTGACACCTTGTTGCACTTCGAACTCGGCAGTACAGTTTCCCTAAGCAAGTACTTCAACGCCACCAACATGTCCCCTTAGCAGAATGAGCAGACTAATTCCCACTAACTATGTCGAGCGGGTAGTAATTTAACTAGGCTTCATGAAGCCATTGCTCAATAGCTGGGTGGTCTCTCGCATCCGCTTCAAGGTGTCAATCGAATTAAGAAACCATCGACCACTTCCTATTTTATTCCATGGAAGCAAATACACACATAATCTGTCTACAAGTGGTGGAAACTACAACGGGCACTGCGGGCCTGACGCTTATAAACAAGGTACACGCCTAGTCCCCACGCTCGTGTTGGTGCGGCAAAAAACCCGCCAGGAATAACTGCGTCGAGAAAAGTTTTTAGGCGACGTCTTTTTTGGCTCGGTACATCATCAACCATTGAGGAAGAGTTACCACGGCAGCATGACGTTAACATCGTGGCCCATTGTAGGCCGGCACTTATTAGGTGTCGTGACAGCTGTGTGTGCCAGCATAATATGGTGCCATCGTATATGGCTCAGACACAACATAATTTTTAGTGCCCCCAATGATATTTTTGGCGCATCAAATTAGCCAGTGTTTTCTATATTTACGGTTCCTCTACTTTACCAGAATTCATAGAAATTCATAATATGAATCACACATGATGCTTCCAAATATCACATCACAAACTCGAATATATAGCATAACATAGTATCAAACACATACATCATAGCACTACAAAAGACATCACAATCAGTTTTGACACATCCATCACATAAGTTTTAAGTTTAAATGTGATCGACTTCACACATATTAACACAATCATCGACCAACAGAGAACCCATATCGTCCAGGGCATAACAAGTGCTACGATAATTTTTTGATTGCTTGGTCTTGAGTTGAGTATACGGCACACTGAAGATGCTGATGAACAAGGATCGAAATGAACTATAAACCACTTTGTTGCAAACAAGGAAACATGTGTGGGAGTAATAGATAGATACTCGGACATACTTTTGTTGTTATCCAAAATATAAATGTCTTTAGTTGGACACATGAGATCCTTCTAGCTTCGTAAACTACGAAGTCGATAGATAAACATTTATCAGGACATGTGCATTCGGTAAATATAGAAGCTGAACGTCGTTATTCACTTACATTTATAAATGGCCAAGAAATGTGATGGTTTAGAGATTTTCCCAACTTCTTAACCTTTCGGATTAGCCTAACCAGTGCCACAGTCTTATCTATCACAACGTCAATCGGGATCTTGCAGAATTCACCGAACGGTTGTCCATCATCCAACACCGCAAACTTGTATGTGGAAATTAACTTCCCAAATGCAAATGTCCTATCACTTATCATCAATCGCAAACCCACTTTTTCTTCAATCTACACAAAGTTATGTAGCATAAAAAACATATGCACCCCTATATGCATCAACAATAGGTGCATCAACCAACAAGTTATGTAGAAAACATATACCCGAGCATTGAGGGTAAAGATTCAGTTATGTTATATTTGTCCATGTGTGTGGCTTTCTCCTAATTGACGATGTAAACATTCAGAAAGAGGTTATCAAGCAAAAAAAAACTATGTTCACAACTTATATGATACTTACCCCTATGCACTTCGCCCTGGTGAAACTCTTTGATCCAGAAGTATGATGGGCATTTTTTTGATTAGCATGGTATAGTGTATTCATTCTAGCTTTTGTTACTTGGTGGAATCCAAACTCCAATACTCACACAACATTGTCCAATCATTGGTAAAAAAAATATCGTCACAACCATTTGCAACGTTCTCATGAATCATCAACTTGGGATTGAAAAACAACCTCTTCATCGTGCTTTTGAAATCATGACATTTCTTTTTAGATGATCTCATGACTCAATCTTTACACAAAGGATCAATATCAAAATATTTCTACAATTTGAGATACATGTGTCAGGATGAATAAGAATGATATAACATGCAACGCAAGAATGGTTCATGGGGAGCGTGATCACATGGGGAGTTTGATTGCGTTCAGTGTGTCCCACTACGTGTACTTATGATCAGCTTTCCTCCAATCCGTAAAACTAAAGGATATATGACTTTTTTTGCCAGGTAGGCAATATAGTTTACAAAGTTGGTCGTAGAAAGCCCAAAAGGCTGGCGTAACGTGTTGAATTTGACATAAATTTTGTACATCTCATTACTCCTTATTATTGACTTCATCTTAAAAGGACCCCTCACGGTCCTCCCGTTCATCATTCGTGTTGCACGTAATCAAGGATGTAGGAAGGAAACTCAGGGCAGTAATCTATGTTATGAGTATGTAGCTTAGTTTGCACATTCACTTAGCACTATGCACTAAATTCAATTAACACTATGCGGTCAAATTCACTTAGAAATGCTATGCACTCAAATTCACTTAGCACTACTATGCACTCAAATTCACTTAGCAATAATATGCACTCAAATTCAGTTAGCACTACACACTAAATTTAGTTAGCACTATGCACTAAATTTAGTTATTAGTACTATGCACTCAAATTCAGTTAGCACTATATACTAAATTCAGTTAGCACTATGCACTCAAATTCAGTTTGCACCATACACATGTATTTTCCTCTTCATCTTCCCCTGCCCTGCCTCTTCATCGTCCCCGTCCTCGTTATTAGTGCCACTTTCATCCTTGTTGTTGTCATCCTTAGTCCTTTCATCTTCTTCATATAACTCTACCTATTCATCATCTTCAACTCATTGTGCTTCTGTGAACAAAGGATCTCCACGTTCATCCTCGGAGTCATCTCGAGCGGCATGCTGAAAGTGAGCATTAAGGGTAAATCAGTAATGGTAGAATCATAATTATAACAAGGTAAATCAGTAATGGTAGAGCATAACCGGGCAAGTATACACACGTCCGCTATAACAATGTTATCTCTAGGAACAACCCTTCGTTAGAGGATGACCATATAAGAAACCTGTGTGCAAATTCTGCTGCCTAATTCTACATTGTTCGTTTCTATGGTTTCCAATCTTCATTTTTAATAATCTTTTGTTGTAGCCAGGGCGGGGGTTCTTACAGCTGTGAAGTAGCCTTTCTCTTTGCTCCTTGTGCCATCTAACACAAGCTAAGCAAAACGATGGGAGAATATCGAGCCATATCAAAGGCACAAATGGTACTGATAGTAAAGGGCGATGAAAACAGAGCAGTGTAAGCGAGGAAGACTTACCAATGACCTAGGCGACATCGAGGATGCACGATGGAGGGGCAACGGAGGCAGGCGGCAGGAGGCGGCGGAAGGAAGTCACTTCTGGCCGTCGTCGACCGGCGTAGACAACGTTGAGGGGTTAGTGTGGAGGGGAATGGGAAATTTGCAAAGGGGAAAGCGATCGATTTGCATAAGGAGGTGCACAACAGTATGATTTCAGGCGGGGCCATTCAAAATCTTAGTGGGATCAGCGAAAAGAGTGACAGGGAAAGAGAAACGCGGGGTGGACCAGGGAAATCGGTAGTGTGATGCGTCAAGTATAGATCCGACGCATAATAGCGCCGCAAATGGCATAACATCGGTGATAAATTCAGCGCCGCGACCAAATGTTGCCGCGGTTGCTCATCCGCCGGCTAACCAACTTTTGCTAGTCCTTTTTGCTTATGCCGCCCAAAAGAAGTGCCGAGGACGGGGGTATTTTTAAAGTGGGATGTGTCCATCGATAGACATTTTAGGAAATATTGTGGTGGCGTGCCATAATTTAATATGTGCTTATCGATAAATGCGGTTCAAAATGTATTTGGTAAAATTTCTCAATGTATGATTTGTTGGAGATATGCCCAAGAGGCAATAATAAAGTGGTTATTATCATATCTTCACACTTATGATAAATGTTTACATTCATGCTATAATAGTATTAACAAGGAAACCATTAATACTTGTGTGATTTGTAAACTTAATTTAAAGTCCCTAGTATAGCCTCTATACTTCACTAGCTTGTTGGTTGATTAATGATTGTGGTTTCCATATCATGAACATTGAGATGTTATCAACAACAAGATCATATCATTAGGAGAATGATATGGTGGACATACTCCTATAGATAAGCGTAGCATAAAGATCAAGTCATTTCAATAGTTCAATTGCTATATGCTTTCTGATACATAGTAACCTAATTCCTTCGACCATGAGATCATGCATATCACCTTTACTGGATGGATGCTTTGATGTCATCAAACACCACACCGTAACAGGGTGGCTATAAAAGTGGCATTGAGTGTTCGGAAAGTATTGGTTGAAACACATGGATCAAGAGTGGGATTTGTCCATCCACATGACGGATAGATATACTCTGGGCCCTCTCGGTGAAATGTCATCCAATTAGCTTGCAAGCATGTGACTTGGTCACAAGGGATCACATATCACGGGAACGAGAAAAGAGTACTTATCAGTAACGAGGTTGAACTAGGTATGCAGAGATACCAACGATCATAACCTCGGATAAGTAACATATCGTGAGACAAAGGGAAATTGGTATCGTATGTAAGTGGTTCATTCGATCGCAAAGTAATCGTAGAAATATGTGGGAGCCATATGAATTTCCAGATTCCTCTATTGGTTATTGATCGGAGAAGTGTCTCGATCATGTCCGCATAATTCACGAACCGTAGGGAGACACACTTAAGGATTCGACGTTGTTTGAGTAGTTATGGTATTATGAGAAAGAGACCGAATGTTGTTCGGAGTCTCGGATGGGATCCGGGATATCACGAGGTGATCCGGAATGGTCCGGAGAATAAGATTCATATAAGGAAAGTCCCGTTTCGGAGTTGGGGAATGGTTCCGGTGTTTTCATCGGGAACATTCTAGAAGGTCCCGGAATGTCCGGCACTCCGGAGGGGGGAAGGGTACATGAATGTGTCATTGCATGTTGGAATGATTGCATCATGTACTAGGTGTTCTTGCTGCCCAAAATAAAGGATTTATTTAAATCCTAAATTGAAAAGTCAAACGGCCAGTTTGAAAGTCAAACGGCAATTTTGGGAAGTGGGAAGAGAGGAGGATTGGTGGAGGCCGAGTTGGGGAGGGATTCCCTCCCTTGGCCGGCGCCCCACCAAGCCGACTTGGGGAGGAACTCTCCTCCCCTTGGCCGGCCAGCCCTCCCACCTATATAAGGAGGGGCAGGGCTCCCCTCCTAGTACACACAAGTTTCCTATCCTCTAAACTAAACCCTAGATCTAGACCCCGGTTTAGAGCTATTCGGTTTAGAGCCTTCTAATTGGTTTAGAGCCCTCTAATTGGTGTGTCTAATTACTAGACCACTAATAGCCTCTCTCATAAGCTCCACCATACTCGCACCGGCTTAAGGCAAAGCCCTGCGGGATTTCCCCTCTACCTCCGGTACCACGCCGTTGTGCTGCCGGAATCGCGAGGAGAGTGCTACAACCTCCGCTGCCTGCTGGAACAAGGGAGAGGAAGGTCTTCGTCGAGTACCGAACGTGTGACCGACTGCGGGAGTGCTGCTGAAACGTGGCGCCGGAAGGATCGTCTACGCGATCTTGAGATCGGAAAGAGTACGACTACATCACCCACGAGAATCTGCTCTCGTTAACCGCTTTGGAATCTTCGAGGGTGAGTTCCACTATCGACTCGTTGCTACAATCTAGTAGATAGATCTTGGCTTGTTTGTTTGTATGCGATAGAAAATTTTTGTTTTCCATGCTACGAACCCCTACAGTGGTATCAGAGCCGTGTCTATATGTAGATCTGTTGCACGAGTAGAACACAATGGTCATTGTGGGCGTTGATGCTTTTATTGTAGATTGCTTTGCGTGTACTTTGCATCTTGCGGTATGTTGGGATGAAGCGGCCCGGGCTAACCTTACATGACATCGTTCATGAGACTTGCTCCACGCTTAACATGCAACTTGTATTGCATAAGTGGCTTTGCGGGTGCCAGTTTCTCCTAGCATAGTAAAGATCCAATTTACAACGGGTAATCAACAATGCTAGTATCAATGTTGTGGTTCTTGTTCGTAGGTTAGAACGACACTTATGGAAAGCCCCAAACCACGTAAAATATGCAAAGAAAGTAGAAGCGTCTAACTTTGTTTTGCAGGGGTGTGCAGTGATGTGATATGGCCATGATTGTGATTATATTTGATGTATGCAATGTTCCTTATTGTAAGTTGGCAACCGGCAGGAGCCATATGGTTGTCTTTAATTTCTGTTAAGACCTGCGTGTCTATTCAAAATAGTTGTAATAGTTGAAGCTGGTGGACGACAACCATGAAGAAGCGTCATTGACCTTGATGCTATGCCGGTGATGATGGAGATCATGTTCGTGCTTGAAGATGGAGATCGGAAGCACAAAGAAGAAAGGCCATATCATATCACATATTATGAATTGCATGTGATGTTAATCCTTTATGCATCTTGTATTGCTTAGTAGACGACGGTAGCATTATAAGATGATCCCTCATGCACATAAATTTCAAGTTCTAAAGTGTTCGCCCTTAGTTAGCACCGTTGCTAAAACTTGTTGCTTCGAAGCACCACGTGATGATCGGGTGTCTTTGATTCCACGGGTAAATACAACGTAAGCAAGCCAGATTTGCTTATGCGGTAGCTAAGGTTTGATCTTGACGAGCCTAGCATGTACAGACATGGCCTCAGGAACACGGATTACCGAAAGGTAGAGCATGAGTCATATAGTAGATATGATGAACATGTTGATTGTTCGCCATTGAAGCTATATCAACTCTCGTGATGATCGGTTTTGATGTGGTGGATTTGGTTCGTGTGATCACTAAAACAATGTGAGGGATATTGTTTTGAGTGGGAGTTCACCTAGATTAATTTAATTATTAATTAGAACTCAATTTATCATAAACTAAATCAAAGTGAATTTGCATAGTTGTTGTAGTCATTGGCATCCGTTTACCACCTTGCGCTTAGTTATAATTGAGATGATAGAACTATAGAATTCTGGTTAGATACTTTACGAACTGGTATCGTATTGTTTTAAGTGTTAATCTAAAGTTTAAAAGTCCTATTGCAAACTTTCAGTAAGTTCCGGTTACTCCATGAAGTTTAATAATTAGTATTAAATCAAGAGTAACAATTCCAAGTGTTAGTATATAAGTATCATGTTTGTATCCATGATTCTTGATATTCAAAGGATTCCCTTAATATCAAGGTTATCTAGGATCTGAAAGAGTTGTTTCAGAAACCATGATGTGTGGAAGATATTGTGATATCTGAAACGAAGTTTTGGTTACAACATGATAGAGTATAATATGGCAAAGTTCATGTTCTCATATTTTGATGAGAATTTGCAAAAAGGTTGGAGACACTTGTTGTCCTAATCCTCCAAAAGGTTTTGGATAGCAACATTATACTCATAATTCATCGTTATAAGCTAAAAGTAGCTTGATCATGGACGATTCCATGATAAGGGTGAATATTTGATGTAGGTAAAATGTTTACTACACCAAGAGATTACTAAAGTAAGGAATTTGAAAGAACACCAAATATTTAATGATGGTGATCTACTTCAAAGTGCAAGTCCAAAGACATTGGTATTTAATTATACACGCTTTGGACTATATGTCATATGTATGACTCCACTATTGATATTGATAGATTCTTTCAAATAGAAAAGGAAATATTGAAAGAGAATCTCATAAATATATGGCAGAAAAGAAAAGACTAGAATTGTTCAGTTTAAGTATATAGATGATATACATGTTATGGCTATATTCTTTGCTTATTAAACAATGTGGTTCTCAAGTATTTGATACTGAATTTGTTGGTGTGAATCGTCATACGAAACAACACAATTCATGAACTACAATGGCCTAAGTAACAAGCAAAAGAATATGTGATGATGTTCATCGAGAACAAATAAAGGGTTATTGCGTTGCTTGTTAAACATCAAAGCTTGCCTTCAAAGATTTGTTTTATCAGGTATTATGAGAACAAAAGGGTTGTTCAAATAATTGCCGTAATCCATAAAAGATGGATGATTCACAAATCTCGTTGGAGAAATCACATCCATAAAACTAGTGCTAAAATGTCGAAAGACAAATTGATTGAAAGATCACTTAGGAAGTGACATCGCCGTTTAAATTATATTGGAAAGAAAACATGAAGAAAATCCATATGGATGGAATTTTGGAGTCTATTTGATTTTGATCAAATAACGCTTGTGAAACTTTCCTAGAGATAATTAAAACTTCGTTCATAGGCCAAAAGGGAACGAATGACTAGCTAATTGGAACTTGTACATATTGTTGTACGAAGTCCATTATGTGTAGTCAAGAGCGATGGATTTCAACTTCATATGCTTTCTCCGAAAATTTGAGTGAATATATGAATATTTACTTAATAAGGATGAAGTATGAAATATTTGAAAAGTTCAAAAGACTTTCAAGATGAAGTGCAAAATCATTGTAACAAGAATATGAATAGTTTATGATAAAGATCATAAAGGAAGATATTTGAATTACAAGTTTAGCATAATACCTAAGATTTAAGGAATCGTTCCGTGGATTTGCATTTTCCCGAAACACCATAAGTGTATGGAGCGTTCGAGATATGTAATTAAACCTTGTTTGACATGGTAAGATCAAAGGTATAATTTATAAAACTGCCATTATATTTTAAAGATTAAAAGCTTTAGAGATTACCGTTTTTCCACTGAAAAGAGCTCCATCATAATCCGTTGAAATGACACCATATAAGGTTATGGTTTGGGATAAAACCCAAGTTGTCCTTTCTTAAACATTGGTATGCTATGCATAAGAAAGATGTTTGCAACCAAAGTCGGATGAACCTGTCTTTGTATGACTATTAAGTATTCCTCCATAAACACCGGAGACAAAAGTGTTTGTTGCTTAGAACGTCAAGTTTCTTTTGGAAGGAATTTTTCGTGAAAAGTTAAATGGGAGGACAATAGAACTTTGATAAGGTTAAAAGAACCTTAGCTGTATGTGCAAAGTTGCGCAGCGCCGAAAAGTGTTCCGGAGGCGGCAACAATGCTCATGGCTCACGTGCCTCAAAGGTTGTGGTCACGGAGATCTAAGTTCCTATTGAAACAAGTAGATCGGGTAAACATTCAAATACCAAGATTTGAGGGTTGAATCATTATTTGAGAATAATGAACCGACTACATGCAAAGAAGCGATGATGGGCCCTGACTCCGTCAAATGGCTTGAAGCCATAAAATCCGTGATAGTTCCATACACGAGAAATCAAGTTTTGAACTTGAAGGACCCTCGAGAAAGGTGTAAGACCTTACAGTTGTGTCTGGATCTATAAAGAAATAGACATGGATGTTTTACATCTATGAAATAGTCGACATGTTGGGAAAGAGTTCACAACAATGTTCAAAGGTTGACTATGACAAGATTTGATCTATCATAGTGATATTTAGTCTAGACGGATTAATGTAGCAACCACTACATATAATTTGTTATATGGTAGTTGAATAAACAAAACAAGTTCTTCTAATAGAATCGTTACCTAGGACATGTGCATAAACACGGTCCATAGGGTTTTGTTAATTCAAAGGATGCTAAAAGCATATGCAAACTTCAATGGTTAGAGTGAGCATAGCGGAGTTGGAATCTTCACTATGATGAAACTGTTAAAAGGGTTTAATTTCATCAGAGACAATGAAGATGCTTGCATTTGCAAGAAATTAAGTGGGAGCGCTAAGACATGTTTCTAATACATTATGTGGAAGACATATTGTTGATTGGAAATAATGTATCTTTTATTAAACACATATTAAGAATTTCATCCCGATGAAAGACTTAGGCAAAACCCAAGTATTTGGCATCAATAGACGCTGATATGGTTGTGCCAGAAGTACATAGACGAGATATTGAATGAATTCAATATAGAAACTACAAGAAAGGTTCTTGTTGCACAGAAAGGATTGAATGAGTTCAATGTTGATGATATATTCAAATGTATTGACATTTGGTAAAGTGAAACAAATAATCAAGTATAGATTGATACTTGATGTATGAAATCACAAAGAGTATTTATATCAATCATACTGTGATATGTACAAATCCAGATATGTCCTATGCTCTAAATGTTGTGAGCATATACCAGAATGATTCGTAAGATGATCATTGGACAATAGTAAGGATATTCTTATGATCTTTTGGAAGAACTAAAAGTATATTATTTGTAGAAGTGACAAATAGATGGTTAGTTCATTGTAAAAGTACTACATTGATACTAGCTTTGTCACAAAGTACAGATTAAGTTTATCTCAATCTAAACTAAGGGTGGCACAATATAATGGAAAGTGAGTTCCATAATGGATTTGGATGATTTCCAAAGTTAAGACATTGTGACAGATACTACAACAAAAGGCTAAGTATATGACTGCTATTATAGCAGCAAAAGAGGGCATTTGTGTCAAGTAGTTTGTTATCAAACTAGGTGTAGTTCACAGCGGGATAATACTATGAAGATATATTGTACGACAATATTGTCAACATGTTTTAACCCTAAAGAACTAAAGGTCACACCGAAAGACCAAATTTATACAAAGCCATCTCATTAGAGAATGAGTGATGCGTAGAGACGCAAAGACATGCAATTACACACGGACCTGGAAGTGTCAGATCCGGAGATCAGTTGACCACTAGCAATCATGTACATACAACACCGGAAAGCCATAGGTGTTGAATACACAAAGGTTCGAAACTAGATTATTGACTCTAGTGCAAGTGGGAGACTGTTGGAGATATGCCCAAGAGGCAATAATAAAGTGGTTATTATCATATCTTCACACTTATGATAAATGTTTACATTCATGCTATAATAGTATTAACAAGGAAACCATTAATACTTGTGTGATTTGTAAACTTAATTTAAAGTCCCTAGTATAGCCTCTATACTTCACTAGCTTGTTGGTTGATTAATGATTGTGGTTTCCATATCATGAACATTGAGATGTTATCAACAACAAGATCATATCATTAGGAGAATGATATGGTGGACATACTCCTATAGATAAGCGTAGCATAAAGATCAAGTCATTTCAATAGTTCAATTGCTATATGCTTTCTGATACATAGTAACCTAATTCCTTCGACCATGAGATCATGCATATCACCTTTACTGGATGGATGCTTTGATGTCATCAAACACCACACCGTAACAGGGTGGCTATAAAAGTGGCATTGAGTGTTCGGAAAGTATTGGTTGAAACACATGGATCAAGAGTGGGATTTGTCCATCCACATGACGGATAGATATACTCTGGGCCCTCTCGGTGAAATGTCATCCAATTAGCTTGCAAGCATGTGACTTGGTCACAAGGGATCACATATCACGGGAACGAGAAAAGAGTACTTATCAGTAACGAGGTTGAACTAGGTATGCAGAGATACCAACGATCATAACCTCGGATAAGTAACATATCGTGAGACAAAGGGAAATTGGTATCGTATGTAAGTGGTTCATTCGATCGCAAAGTAATCGTAGAAATATGTGGGAGCCATATGAATTTCCAGATTCCTCTATTGGTTATTGATCGGAGAAGTGTCTCGATCATGTCCGCATAATTCACGAACCGTAGGGAGACACACTTAAGGATTCGACGTTGTTTGAGTAGTTATGGTATTATGAGAAAGAGACCGAATGTTGTTCGGAGTCTCGGATGGGATCCGGGATATCACGAGGTGATCCGGAATGGTCCGGAGAATAAGATTCATATAAGGAAAGTCCCGTTTCGGAGTTGGGGAATGGTTCCGGTGTTTTCATCGGGAACATTCTAGAAGGTCCCGGAATGTCCGGCACTCCGGAGGGGGGAAGGGTACATGAATGTGTCATTGCATGTTGGAATGATTGCATCATGTACTAGGTGTTCTTGCTGCCCAAAATAAAGGATTTATTTAAATCCTAAATTGAAAAGTCAAACGGCCAGTTTGAAAGTCAAACGGCAATTTTGGGAAGTGGGAAGAGAGGAGGATTGGTGGAGGCCGAGTTGGGGAGGGATTCCCTCCCTTGGCCGGCGCCCCACCAAGCCGACTTGGGGAGGAACTCTCCTCCCCTTGGCCGGCCAGCCCTCCCACCTATATAAGGAGGGGCAGGGCTCCCCTCCTAGTACACACAAGTTTCCTATCCTCTAAACTAAACCCTAGATCTAGACCCCGGTTTAGAGCTATTCGGTTTAGAGCCTTCTAATTGGTTTAGAGCCCTCTAATTGGTGTGTCTAATTACTAGACCACTAATAGCCTCTCTCATAAGCTCCACCATACTCGCACCGGCTTAAGGCAAAGCCCTGCGGGATTTCCCCTCTACCTCCGGTACCACGCCGTTGTGCTGCCGGAATCGCGAGGAGAGTGCTACAACCTCCGCTGCCTGCTGGAACAAGGGAGAGGAAGGTCTTCGTCGAGTACCGAACGTGTGACCGACTGCGGGAGTGCTGCTGAAACGTGGCGCCGGAAGGATCGTCTACGCGATCTTGAGATCGGAAAGAGTACGACTACATCACCCACGAGAATCTGCTCTCGTTAACCGCTTTGGAATCTTCGAGGGTGAGTTCCACTATCGACTCGTTGCTACAATCTAGTAGATAGATCTTGGCTTGTTTGTTTGTATGCGATAGAAAATTTTTGTTTTCCATGCTACGAACCCCTACATGATTGCCTAAGAAAATCATTTACCTCATGGGTCAAGATGCATGATGAGAAGATGACCATCATACCTTTTTGATTAGAAGCTGAAGATGCATATATCTTCCTCTTCTATCTTGTACCTCTTCACAACACTTGCCCATTAGCTTGCCATGATTTCCTTATTTGACCCCTGTCCTAGCTTCATTCTAATTTTCAAGTCTTTCCTGCTTGTAATGACTCAACATCTACCTTAATAGGTTCTACAAGGTACCTTTTCAGGTACATGTTGGTGAAGTGAAGTAAAAATTCCTGTCAAAATAGAAAGATTAAAGAGAACAATTACATATAATTTATTATCAACAACAAAACTAGGACTTATGTACAATTAGTAAATATCATCTTACCATTTTGCATTTATTAGGGCTGACTAGTTGAATGTCCGTGCGTTGCAACGGGATATCATCAAACTATACAAACACGTGGATGGCTACGGTTTAACTTTTTATTGATTTGAACATGAAAATGTTCTCCTTCTAATCTGCTAAGTGCACCAAGAAAAAAGTAATTCATTTATGTTTCAATATATGGGGATTTAATTACATCTCACCAATTTTGAAAGTGCAACTCCGGCCACCGTGCCAAACAAAGACGGATGGGGATAAAGGCTGGAGTAGGGCGAGGGCCAGTGAGTTCCCCAAACCCTCTTTCAAGGTATTTTATTAAAACTCCTTTTGTGTTTCTACATTATTTTTCCTCTTTTTTCCAAATTAAAACTATATTTTTGACTTATTTTCTTTCTCTAATACTATTTAGAAAAAATCTGCATAAACCGATTCAAAACACAATTTTGTTTGCTTAAATTATCCTCAATTTAATCTCATGTTCAAAATCCTAATTTTTCCGATTCAAAACACAATTTTGTTTGCTTAAATTATCCTCAATTTAATCTCATGTTCAAAATTCTTTCTATTTTTTTATAGAAAAAATATTTTAAAAGAATTTTATTTTAGGATACCTACCACCCCGACCCACCTAAATCTACCAAGTCCAAGCCCACACACCATTGGTGGACGCAACACCCCACCCACAGCCACACGACCTAACACCCACACAACAACGCACCCCACCTAGAGCCACACGAAACACGCACGCACGTAGTCGCTGCAACACGCACCCACGCACGCACAAGACGCACACGGTACACGCACCACACGGCAGTGCACACACCAACAGCCCCCACTCGCTCGATCCCCTGGTCCTCGCTCCATCTTCCTCCCTCACCCCGACCAGAGCAAGCTCCTACCTAGATTTGATTCTGCGCGTTCGCCCTCCCCGAGCCCGTCTCCTCCCCTACGCCCTCAGACCAGCAGTTAACTCGGCAGCCTTCTCCACTCCACCCGACGCGCGCGCCTCCCTGCAAGTCGACGCCTCCCTCACCCCTGCTTCTCCTCGCCTACCTTCTTGTAGCTCCGCCAGCACGCGAGCTCGCTGCTCGGCGCCCCGTTCCCCGTCGCCTACGACCCGACGCACGCGCCTCCCTGCAAGTCGACGCCTCCCTGGCCCCTGCTCCTCCTAAGCTATCTCCTTGCAGCGCCGCCAGCACGCGAGCTCACCGCCCTGTTCCCCCTCGCCTACGACCCGACGCGCGCGCCGCCCTGCAAGTGGACACCTCCCCGACCCCTGCTTCTCCTAGGCTGCCTCCTGCAGCGCCGCCAGCACGCGAGCTCGCTGCGACGTTCCCCGTCGACCTCGTTCCCGTCGCCTCCGACCCAACCAGGGAGAGCTCTGGGGTTCGCTATCGCCCAGGTCGTCGACGAACCGTTTCTTTAGCGGTGGCAATTGTTGTAATTTCAATTGAAAGGCAGGGGCAAAACCGTCTTTTCAAGGTAGACGGAAATTTTCTCCCGGTGACGAACGGTTCCAATCTTTTTAATTAGGGCTAATAAATAAATTGGCCATCCTGTAGACATATTACTTTATAGTTTGTCCTAGAGAATCATTAACAAATACCATAAGGAACCTTTGTTGATCCTCTATGAGTGTTATCTCACTTCCAGAATAGCAATAGATCAAATGGCATATTCACTCATAGAGAGATCCTAGATGGAACAAATGAAAATGTTATGTCCATTTCTCCTAAACTTCTATACTATTCTACTAAAAAGTGATGATGTTCTCCATACCTCTTACCGTTAGCTTGGAGAATTTGTACCGTAGAATCTCTTCTTCAGTGACATCCTCATTAGTGTGGTACATGTAACCAGACTCGATTTTCTTGTTATCCAATACGCTTATGATACCTCATCATTATGCTAGATAATGAATCTCAACTTCTAAACCCTACGGAAATGCTGCACCGGTTGTCTTTATCCACTAGGCTAAAGGTAAATTACAATAAAACATCTATAGTCCCCATTAACATTACCCTGAGAAGTGCCAATAATTGGCCAATCAATTTGGGTGCAAGACAAAGATTCTGTCATTTACATATCTAGGCCTCTATGTGTCGTGGGAATGGCCACGGCAGATGCTGCAATCGGCAGTGAGCAGTAGAACAAGAGGCAAGGGTGGCCAGCCATCTACGGTGCGAGATGAGGGCGAAGACAAAGGGTTTTACCCAGGTTCGGACCCCCGGAGGGTAAAGACCTACTCCTGCTGGATTGTATTGATGAGAGAGTACAAGGGCGAGCTCGACGGCTAGGCGGCGAGTCGCAGGGGGTGTATGGTGGAATGTAAGTCCTATGCGCACCCTAGGGAGGTTTATATAGAGTCACATCGCTAGGGTTTACAGATCTACAACCGAGTTGGATAAGGACTCGAAGGGTGCTTGACCTAATCCGACTGGGCCTAGCTACGCTTCTGGGCCTCCAGCTTCCAGTCACCTGGCTCCTTATTGGGTTGTGATCCAGTCGCCGTCCTGCAGGCCCACTCGCTGGCATTACCGGCTAGTAGGAAACGTCCTGCTAGGCATACCCCACTCGGCATATCCCCATCAGTAGTCCCCGAGGCCGTCGTTGATTTGTCGCAGGTGCTCTTTGGCAGTCGGAGTATCTGGGTCCAATTTGGACGCCCAGTAGAATCAGCGGTGGACTCCTTCAATGAAAGAGAGGTCCTTTAACATATTTCCTCAGTCGCAGCAATGGCGACCGGTCGAATCGTAGCTATGGCTAAAAGGTCGGTGAGTAGTCAAATCGCAGCTATGGCGAATGGGTCGGCGAGAAGTCGAATCGCAGCTATGGAGAATGGGTCGACGAGAAGTCGAATCACTACGGCTGGCAAGTCGAGTAGACGAAGTTGGACCGTCATCTTGGTCAAACTAGCCATTGGGTAATCCAACGGTAATATTGGCGTAATAATCGCGCGGTAATGGTTCCCCGAAAATGGCGGGTACCAACCGCTATATAAGAAGAGTGACGGGTGAAGGGCGATTATTCCAACATTTCTTCCGACCTCGTGTACCTCCCAATCCTCCATTCCTTCGTAGCGAACCAGAACGACCCAGAGCGATCACGTGCCCCCAGATCCTCCGATCGATGGCGCCTCCTACAGATCTGTGGGGAAGATCCAAGTGCACCAAGACGCTGTTGAAATCCTTCGAGGATGCGTGAATTCTCCGCGCCGGGAGATGGCCAATCCCCGTGGCCGGAGAGGTGGTACCGGATCTGCGCGTTGGGGAATTCGTCTGCTACACTAGCCACTTGGAGGAGGGGCTTGATGTCTACGCACTTCTATTCTTGTAGACAGTTGTTGGGCCTCCAAGTGCAGAGGTTTGTAGAACAGCAGCAAGTTTCCCTTAAGTGGATTACCCAAGGTTTATCGAACTTAGGGAGGAAGTGGTCAAAGGTATTCCCTCTCAAGCAACCCTGCAATCAAGATACAAGAAGTCTCTTGTGTCCCCAACACACCCAATACACTTGTCAGATGTATAGGTGCACTAGTTCGGCGAAGAGATAGTGAAATACAAGTGGTAACGGTGCCAGAAAATAGCTTGATGGTGAGGTAAAGACTAAAGCAAGCAAACATGCAATATATCTAGATGCAAACGGTGTTTCAATGTTTAGAAACAAGGCCTAGGGATCATAATTTCACTATTGAACACTCTCTCATATAAATATCCTCTCTTCATGATACTACTCTTAACTACTCTCCGGTTGGACACTCTAATCATCGGTAGGGCTATAACAACACTCCTCAAAGTCCGCCTTCCTCAATCTAGATAACCCCACACTGTCACCTTGAGCGCTAGATGGTTCCAACAAACACCACGATTTCATAGAGACATCCAACTCCAAATATAACTCATAACAAATATTCAATCTAGCCAAAGTTCCACACACGGTATGCATGCTGTCACTTTCACACACGTGGAGAAAAGCATATATCTATTAAAGCACAAAGAGTATTTATGTAGACTCAAACCTAAGTGCCACCATGGCGTGCACGCTGTCACTTTAACACACATGGGGAGAGCAGAGATCTAATGAAGCACTTGAGTATCAAGGTAGATCTACTTGATTACAGAGCTCATGACCACAAGACCATGCATAGAGAGAGAGATGAACACATAGCTACCGGTAGAGGCCTTAGCCTCAAAGGAGAACTACTCCCTCCTCATCATGGAAATCAGCAACGGTGATGGAGATGGTGGTGGAGATCGATGGAGATGGCTTCGGGGGCACTTCCCTGTCCCGGTAGGGTGCCGGAACAGAGACTTTTAGTCCCCGAATCTCCCCTTCGGTGGCGGTGGCGCAATAGAGGTTTTCATGGATTTATTCTGGCTGCCCTATGGTTTTTGGGTCGGAGGCTTCTTATAGGCGCAGGATTCAAGGTCGGTGGGGGTCCAGGGGGCCCACACCCCCTGTGGGCACCTCCAGGGCTTGCCCGCGCCTAGGTGGGTGCAGCCACCCTGTGGCCCCCCTCCGTCTCTGCTTTGTGGTTTCGTGTTGCTCCGGGAAAAATAATGACTTTGGCTTTTGTCCCATCCAATTCCGAGAATATTGATTTTCTGCCTTTCTGGAACCAAAAACAGAAGAAAACAAGCAACTGGCATTGTGGCAACTTATTAATAGGTTAGTTCCAGAAAAGATATAAAAACACCTCAAATTATAGACAAAGCAAAGCAAAGTAGATACAAAGCAAGCATGGAGCATCAAAAATTATAGATACGTTTCCGATGTATCAAGCATCCCCAAGCTTAACTCCTGCTCGTCCTCGAATAGGTAAGTGATAAAAAGAATAACTTTTGAGGTGACATGCACCATCAAAACCAAGATCAAACCATTTGCAAGCATTGAAAGCTGGGATCAAAGAACTCTAAACATGTTCATGAAAGATGGAGTTCTAACAGTAAGACAAAGTAACTATGCATGCAACATGAAAGGCTACAAACAAAGATCATAAATAACATGCATTGAAACGTTTGTTTGTTTCACATACAGAAAACATAGCATAGTGGCAACCAGCTTGTCCCTCATAGAGTAGAAAGTAGATGCATAGGACACCTTCAAAGTTCACAAGGGTGACTAGAAACAAATAGCACAAGAACAAGTAATATCACAATATGCATCAATCAATAAGCTTTGGAACACTGCACACATAATGACAGCTATGCTCTCTTAATGGTGCCTAAAAGTAGAAGGTGGAGACTCAAATAATGGTGGCAGAAAGGCCTTTTATAAAGGAAGCAGGGATTTCAAGTTTCAAAAAGAGCTTCCAAAAATAATGGTACTTATTAGCTTTGAGCCCTCATTGCCCCTATCATAAGCATCTTGAAGTGGTTAAGGTAAAAGTGAACAAATATGGAGTATATGCTTGACGAAGTATAAGTTGGAAATCTCAAGTCCCTTGAATACGAGGGCCACACCTCATGCTACTCAACTCTAGTCACCTGTAAGTTCTTGTCATTGTAAGTATTTGCATATCATTGAGAACCGCCAACGGGGTACCCCTTGCACATGGTACAGGAGCTATCCCATAACCAAAATGACAAGGCAAGCAGACAATGAGCATCTCAGCAATCTTTTTATTTACTATGGGAATATGGTGCTTTTTTCTCTCTTTCCTCTTTTCTCAATGTGTCTCTTTTTTTATAAGAAGAATGCTTCATAGATGTCACTATGGTGATGCTGAAAGTTTCCACCATGATTAGGCATGTCTTAGGCTAGCGGCCCAGGCGTTTCTCTAACACAGGATACAAACTCCATGGACTTACAAGTTCCCTCTTTATTTCAGACCGGTGACATCCATAGACAAAAGAGCATGATATCAACTGAGTACAAAGTACAAGTGCAATGTTGAAAACGTTCCCCATGACAACAAGGTTCTGCTAATTCCAACGTATAAGTGCAAGCATATACAACATCGATGACACAATGGTTCAAGTTTATTAGGGACAAAGAATATAAAGGGTGCCATCAAGTTCGTGCGGGCTTTAATCACTAAGTTTTCACATAACAAAATAGTTTTTAATTGGAATATATCTGAAAACAAGAATATACTTGGAATGGTGTAACACACCATGCATAGGAGTTTATAGTGGACACTTCGGAATAACTTGGTTTCTTGGGAGTTGGAAGCATGAGTAGAGCTTACTCATACAAGTGGAGGCTAGCAAAAGACTGGGAGCAACCAACTAAGAGAGCAATAATGGCCATAATCATGCAGAGCAACAAAGCATTACTAATCAAAGCATAGAGTGGTACTACAAGTCAAGGACTAAATGATCATAGAGGCTAATGGTGACTTGTCATAGTCATAACATGGTGTGAGCATGTGCCAAGTCAACCCAAGCAAAGCATCAAAGGAGAATAGCACAATACTATGCTTTTGCATGCTAAAACAACGCATAATTTCTTCAAGGCACATTAAGCAATCCTAATTGTTTGGAACAAGTCATGCTACAACAATAATCACTAAGCATAAGGTCAAAACAATATCTAGCATGACATGATAGAGTCTAAGCCACAATCAAAACAAGCTCCCTTTTGTACCACTATAAGCATGAAACTTTCTACTCTTTTCCAACACCAAACAACTTATTTGAAACAACTCGCAAAGACAATAATCAATAAAGATCAGTGAGCTTGTCTCACAAATCCACAAAGAAGAACTAAAAAGTTCTAAGCTGAAAGCACAAGAAACTAAGGCTGAACACAGTGCTAGCAAAAGTGAACAGTCACAAAACAATAAGAGTGAAAACTAGAGTGTTCTAGGCAATGGAAACAGAGTGTGTCTCTCTCCAAAAGAAGTGTGTTGTAACCAACCAACTTACTCAAGAAAACTAAGCAAACGAAAACTAAGACGCTCCAAGAACAACACAACAATGCATGAAACAATAAAAACGAAGTGTCTAGAAAGACCTGAGATTTTTATTAATGAAGAAGGGGATGCCTTGGACATCCCCAAGCTTTGACACTTGTACCTCTTGAATATTTCTTGGGGTGACACGGGGTGTCATCCCCAAGCTTGAGCTTTTGTCAATTCTTCATCTCATTACATCATTCTTTCTGTACACCTGCAAATTTTCCTTCATACAAAACTTCACACAATCGTCATTAGCAACATTAGTGTATCCAAAAGATATTAGACCCTTAGGCAAAGCTTTGGAATAGAAAAAAAATTCACTAAAAACACAAGATACTGTAGCAACTCCTTCAAAAAGCTCAAATACCCAATAGAGAACTCAAAAAGGAATCAATAAGAAGCAAATGCAAATAATGGCAGAAATCTGTCAAAACAGACCAGCAGGTAGAAACCGATTTTTTCGAAGACCATCTGTTGCTCAAATCAAAAAGTATTGAACTAATGAAAGTTATCTAACGTACTGAGGGATTTATTCGTACATTTTGAGCTCAATCCGAGTTATAGAGACTCCTCAAGAATTTTTATGGTGGAGGACAGAAATCTGTTTCGGGACAGCAACTCCCCAAATCTTACTTCCCTCACATTAGAGGTCATTCTTGGCACAAAAACAAAACAAAAAGGATAAGGAGAGGTCATTAATGAAGTAATAACTTCCAAGACTCAAGAAAACTCTTGGTTTATCTCCCAACAAGTACTTTTCTTTAACGCCTTTAAGTTAGGCTTGATAGTTTGAGAAGATGCTCACATAAGAAATATGAATTGAAGTAAAAGAGAGCATCAAGAAGAAAATTAAAAACACATTTAAATCTAACCCACTTCCTATGCATAAGAATCTTGTAAAGAAACAAGTCATGAAAGCACAAAGCAACAAGCATAGGAAAGCAAAACAAGTGCAACTTCAAAATTTTCAACATAAAGAGGGGAAACTTAATATTTTTGAGATGCATAAGACCATGTTTCCCTCTCTCATAATAACTTTCAGTAGCAACATGAACAAAATTAACAATATATCTATCACATAAAACATTCTTATCATGAGCCACATGCATATAATAATTATTACTCTCCATATAAGAATAGTCATTCTTATTAATTATAGTGGGATCAAATTCAACATAATAGCTATCATTAGTATTCTCATCACCATAGTTATCAAATATAGGAGGCATATTGTAATCGCAATAAATTTTCTCCTCAATAGTAGGTGGACTAAAAATATCATATTCATCATTGTAATCATCATATGGGAGGTTTGGTATCATCATAAGCAATAGAATAGCTATCTTCCAAAGACGGGGGACTAAAAATATCATGCTCATCAAAACCAACTTCCCCAAGCTTAGAATTTTCCATAGCATTAGCAATAATGGTGTCCAAAGAATTCATACTAATAACATTTCTATTAGCATGCAAATTAAATTCCATAGGTTTTTTAATTTTCTCTTCAAACACTTCATGTCCTAACTCAAGATAGATACTATAAAGCACTCTAATTTTTTTGTTGTTTTCCATTAAGCCTAGCTAATGAAAACAAGAAACAAAAAGAAAAAATTGCAGAATCTAAAGGAAACAACTTCTAGCACTCACACCGGAGGATGTGAGTACCTTTTACCTTACGTCCCCGGCAACGGCGCCAGAAAATAGCTTGATGTCTACGCACTTCTATTCTTGTAGACAGTTGTTGGGCCTCAAAGTGCAGAGGTTTGTAGAACAGCAGCAAGTTTCCCTTAAGTCGATTACCCAAGGTTTATCAAACTCAGGGAGGAAATGGTCAAAGGTATTCCCTCTCAAGCAACCCTGCAATCAAGATACAAGAAGTCTCTTGTGTCCCCAACACACCCAATACACTTTTCAGGTGTATAGGTGCACTAGTTTGGCGAAGAGATAGTGAAATACAAGTGGTAACTGTCGGGTGCATTTTGGAGACGTTCGCATTTACGTCGCCACTGTCGCTGAGGGTTTTCCCAGAGTGGTCACCCCCGTCCTCGACGTGCCCCTCGCCCGCGCCCCAGCCGTAGGAGGGAGTTGTGTCAAAGTCATGATGGTGAACGCTCGTGAAAACCATCGGCAGCCTCAAGAACGTCGGGCCGGAGGAGAAGACTCCGCGCTCGAGAAAGAGCAAGACCCGCTCACTGCCTCCATCCAACACTTGCACGCTCCGGTCGTTGTCGAGGCAGATCCGGCGGCGGCGGCAGCACTCGAAGCTACGCGCCAAAAGCTCCTGGAGGAAGCCACCAAGGTCGCGGCTAACCAGCGTCGGCTGAACACCACCGTGCGCGAGTATGATGCCGCTCACTGTTTTGCCAGGAAAATCCAGCACCGAGGGCGTGACCTGGCGTCGGAGCTGGACCGCGCCGCCGACTCGCATGCAGGTGTGGCGCAGCCCGTCTACATCACTCCCGCCAAGAACATGAGGGCGCCCGAGGCGGCGGCCGCAGTGTGGAAGCACCTGGAGGGCGAGGAGCTTCATCGCTAGCAGGAGCGTGTGCAGCTTCTCGTGGCCAGTGCCAACAAGCAGCAAGCCGAGGGCGTCCCCAGCCAGGTGGGAAACTCCCGCGACATCGTCGTCCGCAAAGGCGCAGACCAGACGGCGCATGGAGGAAGCAAACATCAGCAAGCCTCTTCTCCAGGAGGGGTCGGGAAAAACAGACGTCTGCAGGGCGAATCTGGCAACCGCGGTCGCCACAACCGTGACGGAGCAGCCTCCAGCGTGAGTCGCGTAGGTGGAGCCTCTCAGGGGAAAAAGGCGCGAGCACCGGAGGAGGAAGCAGACGCGAACAAGTAATCCCCTGCGTCGCATTTGAAGGGCCGACTCGGTCCCCGGGAACCAGCCGATGCGCATCCGGAACGAGCCGTTTCCAAAGGGATTTTCGCTCCCAAGAGACGCCAAAGTACAACGAGACCGTCAAGCCCGAGGATTGGTTGGTCGATTACACCACCGCGATGGGAATAGCCAATGGAAACCTCCGCTTGGCCGTTCGCTATGTCCTCCTCATGCTCATCGACTCAGCAAGGACGTGGCTCAACAGCCTCCCCGATAATAGCATCAACACGTGGCTGGACTTCGAAGAGGCGTTCATCCGCAACTTCACCGGAACATACAAACGACCGGATCGACCTCGCGAGCTCGCCCTCTACGTGCAAGGCAAGGGCGAGTCGGACCGCGCCTACCTCACCCGGTGGACTAGCATGCATAATTCGTGCGAAGGGGTGCGTGAGCACCAGGCGATAGACTTCTTCACCAACGGCTGCCGAGACGGCACCATGCTGAAGCATAAACTCAACCGGGCAGACCCGCAAACCATGGCTCAGGTCATGGCCATCACGGACAAGTACGCCACCGCGGACGCGTCAATGAATAAGCCCATCGTGGTGTACGACCAAGGACAAATCGTCACGGACGAGCAGGCGAAGCGTCGCCAGCCGGGCGACCATCATCCCAGGCGGCACGGTCACGACAACCGCCACAACAAGAGGAAAGACGACCAGCCGGATAGCCGATACGGTACCAAACAGGTAGCCATGGTGCATGAGGATTGGGCTGCAGGAGGCAGTCGAAGGCAGAGGCCGGATGACAAGCCGCCTCGGCCTAAGTACATCATCGAGTCCATGCTCGACGGTCCGTGCAAGTTTCACAGTGGAGGCAACAAGCCCTCTAACCATACAACGCGCCAATGCAGCTGGACAAAGAAGATGGCCGAAGCCGATGGACTCCCACCACCACCTTCACCTCCAGCCGGAGGCCCACCGGATAACAGGGAACGATGCAACTGCCGCGAGGATGACGAAGTTAGTTACCTGCGGCAGGTGGGTAACTACCACATATTCCTAGCAGAGTCGGAAACAAAGCATGCCAAGCAGAGACGTGAGGCGGAGGTGAACGCAATCGTCCCACCTGTCCCCCAGTACCTACACTGATCCGATTAAGCGATCACCTGGAGCATGGCCCTGGTAGCTACGCGTTAGTCCTGGACCCCATCATCGTCTCCAAGAAGCACTCATGCCGCTTCTCTCAGGTGCTGATCGATGGAGGGAGCAGCATCAACCTCCTTTACCGGAGCAGCCTCGAGAGGTTGGGCATCAGTGAGTCCCAGCTGGAGCCTTCAAGCACCTCGTTCCACGGAGCAGTACCGGGGCCATCGTATTCCCCAATCGGCAAGATCCGGCTGGACATCATCTTCGGAAGCATGAACAACTTCCGCCGCGAGCTAGTCTGGTTCGAGGTCGTTAATCTCTCCAGCGCCTACCATGCCATACTAGGGCGCCCAACCCTCACCAAGTTCATGGGAGTGCCGCACTACGTGTACCTCAACATGAAGTTGCCAGGCCCAAAGGGAGTGATCACTGTCGATGGATGCTACAAGCATTCGATCGAGTGTGCCTCAGACGGTTCCAAGCTGGCCGAGGCAATGATCATTGCTGAGGAGAAGCGCATCATAATGCAGAACATGGCGGCTCTGCAGAAGGACATGCCGGCTGGAGAGTCCAAACCGGCTGGAGAATCACAGTTCAAGCCCTCGCAAGGAACAAGGAAGATCCTGCTAAACGAGGAGGACCCAAGCAAGTTCGTCCTGGTCGGAGATGGCCTAGACAGCAAATAGGAAAGCGCGCTCGTCAATTTCCTCCATGAGAATCGGGACATTTTCGCATGGTTCCCCAAAGACATGCCAGGTGTCCCGAGGGAACTCGCCGAGCAGTCCCTTCATGTTCGACCAGACGCGAAGCCGGTCAAACAATCTTTACGCCGTTTCGCGGAAGAAAAGAGAAGAACCATTGGTGAGGAGATCACACGGCTGCTCGCGGCTGGCTTCATCATGGAAGTTTTCCACCCGGAATGGCTCGCCAACCCGATGCTGGTGCTGAAGAATAACAAGACATGGCACATGTGCGTCGACTATACAAGTCTCAATAAGGCTTGCCCCAAGGATCCTTTCGCCCTGCTGCGAATTGATCAGGTCATCGACTCCACCGCCGGGTGCGATTTGTTGTATTTTTTGGACGCTTACTCGGGCTATCACCAGATCAAGCTCAATGTAACCAACCAAATAAAGACATCATTCATAACCCCGTATCGAGCATACTGCTACACCACCATGCCCTTCGGATTGAAGAACGCAGGCGCAACCTATCAGCGCTGCATGCAAAAATGCCTGCAGACGCAGATTGGAAAGAACGTACACGCTTACGTCGACGACGTCATCATCAAGACCAAGGAACGGCACACGCTCCTTGAGGACCTGAAGGAAACGTTCGACAACCTCCGTCGTTTCCAGATCAAGCTGAACCCAGAAAAATGCGTGTTCGGCGTCCCAACCGGCAAGCTCCTAGGCTTCCTCGTCTCCGAGCGAGGAATCGAGGCGAACCTGGAGAAGATCGGAGCCATCGAGTGCATGGAGCTGCCACAGAACCTACGCGACATGCAAAAGTTCACCGGGTGCCTTGCTTCACTCATCCGGTTCGTTAGCCGGCTGGGAGAGAAGGCCCTCCCCCTGTACCAGCTAATGAAGAAGATAGACAAATTTGTCTGGACAACTCAGGCGGATGAAGCTTTCCAAGACCTTAAGCGCATGCTCACCTCGCCACCCATCCTGGCGGCGCTAGCCGCGTAGGATCCCATGCTGATGTACATCGCCGCCACAAATAGAGTGGTCAGTGTGGTGCTGGTCGTCGAGCGGCCGGAGGAAGGAAAGGCTCAGATGGTCCAGCGCCCCGTATACTATCTGAGTGAGGTGCTCTCGCTGTCCAAGCAGAACTACCCTCACTACCAGAAGCTTGTGTACGGCATGTACATGGCCGCCAAGAAGCTCAAGCACTACTTCCAAGAGCATTCCATCCGGGTGGTAGCATTGGCCCCACTCGCGGAGATCATCGGCAACAAAGACGCCACCGGCCGCGTGGCAAAATGGGCCATCGAGCTCGCCGCGCATAACATCCAGTACGAGCCACGCACATCAATCAAGTCGCAAGCATTGGCTGATTTCATCGTCGACTGGGCGGAGACGCAATACATGCCCCAGTGCCAGATTCAACTTACTGGAAGCTACACTTCGACGGGTCAAAAATGAGAGGAGGCCTCGGAGCCGGAATCATGATCACCTCGCCCAAAGGCGACCGTCTAGAATACGTTCTCTAGAGCCACTTCAAAGCTTCCAACAACGTCGCCGAGTACGAAGCACTCATCCATGGGCTCAAAATGGCCAAGCAGATAGGCATTCAGAGGGTGCTGTGCTTCGGAGATTCGGATTTGGTGGTGCAGCAAGTATCTGGTGAATGGGACGCCAGGGACGCGAACATGGCCCTCTACCGCTTCTTCGTCCAGCAGCTATGCGCCTGTTTCGAAGGATGCGAGTTTCACCATGTACCCAGAGCCAACAACGAAGCCGCTGACGCTTTGGCCAGGGTCGGGTCAACAAGACAAGCCATACCGCCTGGAGTCTCCCTCGAGCATCTGCGCAAGCCCTCCATCACCCCCTCACCAGAGTCCGACTCCATCGTGCTCGACGCGGATCAAGGAGCAGCCGGTGTCGTGCCGCACCCGGAGATTGCCGTGCCGCACCTGGGGACTACCGCGCCGCACCCGGGGACTGCTTCACCGCACCCGGGGACTGCCGCGCCACACCCGGGGACTACCTCGACGCAGCCCGCGGTCAACAACGACACCCTTCCACCCGGTAGACCTCCCAAAGCTCCGGAGCCGGCCATCCGCGAGGAGATCAAGCTCATCATACAGACTGTGCACACCATACAGGAGGCGCCCGACAGGGCGAAGCCATTCATGGATTTCTTGGCCAAGGGGGAACTTCCAACAAAAGAGGTGGTAACACGACAAGTGCGACGAAGGGAAAGCGCCTACACCATCATCAACAACGAGTTGTACAAGCGCAGCGTGGGAGGCATCTACCAGCGATGCGTTAGTCGAGAGGAAGGAGCCAAGCTTCTAACGGACATACACCAGGGTGAATGTGGTCACCATGCCTCGTCAAGGGCGATAGCAGCCAAGGCCCTTCGGCATGGTTTCTATTGGCTGACGGCGCTGAAGGACGCCGAAGAAATAGTCAAGACATGCAGCGGAAGCCAGCATTTCGGCCAGTTGAAGCACACGCCATCTGCGGCGCTCAAGACAATACCGATCACCTGTCCGTTTGCAGTCTGGGGCCTGGACATGGTTGGGCCATTCAAGACAGCTAGATCCAGCATGACGCACCTACTCGTCGCCGTAGACAAGTTCACCAAGTGGATCGAGGCTAAGCCAATCAAGAAGCTGGATGGAGCAACGGTGATCAAGTTATTCACAGACATCATCATCCGGTTCGGCTACCCTAACAACATCATCACTGACAATGGAACCAACTTTGCGGAAGGAGTCTTCGCTCGTTTCTATGGAGAAAAGGGGATCCGCCTGGATTTGGCATCGGTTGCGCACCCGCAGTCCAACGGACAATGCAAACACGCTAACGGTCTAGTGCTGGCCGGAATCAAGCTGAGGCTCATCGAACCACTCGTCAAGTCACCTGGATGCTGGATAGAGGAGCTGCCAGTAGTGCTTTGGAGCCTACGCACCACACCCAACCTCTCAACCGGCTTCACACCGTTCTTACTCGTCTATGGGGAAGAAGCCATTCTCCCCATAGACATCCAGTTCGACGCACCTCGAAAGCAGCTCTACACTGAGCAGGAAGCCAAGGGGGCAAGGGAGGACAGCGATCTACCAGCAAGACCTGCGCTGATACCAAGCCGGCCAGATCCGGCCCACTTCTTTCCGTGAAGGAGACCTGGTGCTGCACCTGGTCCAGATCACCAAAGGAATGCACAAGCTGTCCCCGCCATGGGAAGGACCATTCATCGTCAGCCGAGCACTCCACAACAACTCGTGCTACCTGATCGACGCGCAGCAGCCGATGAAGAACAAGGCAGACGAGGAGACGGAGCGCCCATGGAATGCCAGCCTGCTCCGGCCATTTTACACTTAGAGAAGTGTATGTATCTTCCCTTTTTCTATGTAACAAGTGAACAAGAATGAGAGCCTTGGCGCGGCGCTAAGTACTTTGTCCCAATTCTACGCACCATCTGCATTTTTCGTACCGGCTGGCCTAGGCCCCCACGATTTCTACAACCGACATAACATCGCACGCGGCGCCTAGAGTAGCCTCTTCGGTTCCGGCTTCAGTACGCACGACGGTTGTCGACCCGGCAAGAGCAAAAACTCAAAACGCGCAAAAAAAGATGCCGACATAGAAAGCAAAGGTGTACAGGCGAACTGGTCGTGCCCTACAACAGTTAATCCAACAACAGCGAAGCGAAGTATCGTGAGGCACGCCAACATAGTAACTCCTTCGGTTCCGGCTGCAGACCGCAACCCGGCTGACAGCCGGCAAGGAAAAATACTAGAAGGGCCAATACTCGCCGAGAAAAGGGGAGTTGCCCGCGGCTTAACTCGACGGGGCGCACGTCTATTTTTGCCCTATGATAATTACCAACTCACGCATGAGCATATGCATAAGAAAACTAACCCAAAGCAACGCTTTGTCTTGCATGACCCGAGTCACAAGTTGGCAGGAAACAAGGTGGCCAAAAGAGCTTCGCCCCGGCTGGCTACCCCAGCCGGCCTGAACCTCGGGGACTACACCCAGTGGACGCGCTCCCGCGCACCCACAAACTCAAGTCAAGGTGGCCAAGAGAGTTTAGCCCCGGATGGCTACCCCAGCCGGCCCGAACCTCGGGGACTACACCCAGTGGACACGCTCCCGCGCACCCACAAACTCAAGTCAAGGTGGCCAAGAGAGCTTCGCCCCGGCTGGCTACCCCATCCGGCCCGAACCTCGGGGACTACACCCAGTGGACGCGCTCCCGCGCACCCACAAACTCAAGTCAAGGTGGCCAAGAGAGCTTCGCCCCGGCAGGCTACCCCATTTGGCCCGAACCTCGGGGACTACACCCAGTGGACACGCTCCCGCGCACCCACAAACTCAAGTCAAGATAGTCAAAAGAGCTTCGCCCCGGCTGGCTATCCCAACCGGCCCGAACCTCGGGGACTACACCCAGTGGACGCGCTCCCGCGCACCCACAAACTCAAGTCAAGATAGTCAAAAGAGCTTCGCTTCGGCTGGCTACCCCAGCCGGCCCGAACCTTGGGGACTACACCCAGTGGACGCGCTCCCGCGCACCCACAAACTCAAGTCAAGATAGTTAAAAGAGCTTCGCCCCGGCTGGCTACCCCAGCCGGCCCGAACCTCGGGGACTACACCCAGCGGACGCGCTCCCGCGCACCCACAGACTCAAGTAAAGATAGTCAAAAGAGCTTCGCCCCGGCTGGCTACCCCAGCCGGCCCGAACCTCGGGGACTACACCCAGTGGATGCGCTCCCGCGCACCCACAAAGCAAAGTCAATACGGCAAAAAGAGCTCGAACCCGGGTGGCTATCCCAACCGGCGCGAGCACAAAATACCGCAAATGACAAATAAACACACAAAGATTAGCAAAAGGAACCAAACTATAAAGCGGAGCACGATGGCTCCGCCCAAATTAAAAGATAGGCGACAGAAGTCAGCCCAAGTGTAGCACAACAGAGTAGAAATCTTAACAAATACACCCGACATCCCGGGGATCAAGGTTCAGGAGATGGTGAAGAGGAAGGAGCGGCAGCTGGATCAGCAGGAGCGGCACCGGCATCGGCAGAAGGAGGTTGGCTGCTAGAAGGCACCTCAATGGGATTCCAAGGCACCGGCTCCCAGTGGAATGGCCATGGCTCTCCGGGGGCGCTGAAGTCACGCTCCAGGTCCACGTAGGTGCCGATCTTCACCCCGCAGGCCTGGAGCGCAGGAAGGCTCTCGCAAAGACCATCGTAGGTCATCCCGAGGAGAAAGCCGCGGTCGATCATGCTTAGGTCGACGCCAGGATACCATGACTTCACCATCGCATGCGCTATTTCTGCCCCTCCTCGAGCAGCCCACTCCTTGTGCACGTCCAGCACATCGATGCCCTTGGACAGCGCCACGGCCAGGCTGGCCATGTCGTGCACGACCAGGCCCGCTTCCGGCCAGATGTAGTGGAGGAGATCATTGCCAACGGCGCGCAAGCCGTTACTCTCCTCCGCCACCACCTTGACCAGGTCGAGGGCAGTGAGATCGCGACCAACCTCCTCGAGCGGCAGCTTCTCCATGGCCATCTCGGTCGACTCAGGATAGTGAGCTACAGCCAAACACAAAGTAGAATAAACCAACAAGATCGAACAGGCCGCGGCACAACTGAAGAGAGTAGCTAGAAGACTTACTGAAGACCATCTCCGAGACGTTCTGGAAGTGCTGACTGAGCTCCTCCTCCCTGCGGCGAAGAGACTGTATTGTCCCCTCCTGCTGGGTGCAGATCTTCTCAAAGTTCTTCAGCGCCTCCGCCCGAATGTCAGCCGTTTTCTTGCCCTGCTCTATGCTAACCTCAAGCTAGTGCTTGGCCGCGGCGAGCTGGTCAAACTGCGCTTGTCGCGCTTTGTTCGACTCTTCCAGCTGGGCAACCTCAGCCTTGAGATGCTCCAGCTCCTTCTCCTTGTCCTGGATCATGCCAGTAGGAGGATACCCGATGGTCAACAAAAAGCGGGAAAAAGGAGCCAATCGCCAAGACAGATCTGAAGAAGCAATCTTACGGCCAAGGTCCCTGGTATTCTTCACCGACTCCATAAACGCTTTCTGCAGCAAGAAAGCAAATGAGCAACAGAGGAGCAAACCAGATGAAAGAGCGGAAAACGTATGAAGGCAACGGTTTACCTCCATCAAAACAGACAATTTTTTGGCCTCGCCAAGGCCCTGTTCCATTCCCTCAACCAGGTGGCGAACCTGGCTGAGCGCGGCGGGTGCTGAGCCAGAGAGCTGGGCAAGGATTGCAGCCGGCGTCAGCACAGCCGGAGCTAGCCTCGTGTTAGTGACGACAACATCGTCATCATCGGAAGCTGCACCCGAAGGTGCATCCACCACCAACTCCCTCCCAGCCGGTTGACCGCCATCCAGCTGGCCGGCTTCCGCCACAGCTGCCTGCGCGGCCTCCGCTCCCTCCGTCACCTCTGATGATGGGCCTGGCGGAACTGCTGAGAGCATCACTCCAAGCCGGGTTCACGCCAGCCCTTAGGAGAGGGAGGGGGTCTCCGGGTCCTGCGCAGCCGCAAGCAGCTGGCCCAACCGCGAAGACGTAGGGGCCTGGTGTAGCAGCCCCGTGGTCGGAGAGCCCTCAGGTGCCCTAGGCGGAGAGGGCAGGACTGATGCAGCCGGGTTGTCCACAGTCGGGCCATCCGCAGCCGGCGCGGGCGCAGTCGGCGTCCTCACCACCTCTTCAACCGGAGGAGGAGGTGGAGGAGGCATGACGGCGGCACCTCCATCGCCAAGCTCCATGGCTTCGCTGCAAAGGACAAAGAGTCAAAGGAGAAGCCAGCAAAACCGCAGAATGGCAAGCAAGGGCAAGAGAGATACTAACCCGGCGACGGAGGGTGGAGCAACAACCTGACGCCCTCAGCGCGTCTTTTTCGTCTCAACTTGAGCGGGAACAGCAACAGGTGCCGCCCTCTTTCCCCGGGCTCTCGCCGCGGGTTTTTCTTGCAGACCCTCCTCGTCGTTGACATCGACTGCGGCACAAGCAAAGAGTAAAGACCATAAGCTCAAGAACAAAGGTGAAAGAAAGAGCAGCGGACAGCAACCTACCATGAGGATCCGGGGGGCCATAGTCCGCCCTGACGGGAAACCCTTCGGGTTCCGTGTGGGGGTACTTCTTCGGCTTCCTGTCCTCCAAGAAGGACGGAAGCGGGAAGTCGCCCATGCCATCTTCGGCCAGCTGCGCCATGGACAACTAATCAAAAAGGGGGGCATAAGGCACCCAAGGAAGGCTAGCAAATACAAGAGGCAAGGCACAATGCAACCATAGAAGAACCTACCGATGGTGGCAGGCGGCCTCGATGGTACGGGGGTAGGAGTATGCCCAGTTGGCCTCAATGCGGAACTTGGAAATCATGGAAATCTAGTTCCGTAGGTACTAGATGGGCACATCCTTCCGCGACGTCCTCGTCGGATCGTTGGCGGTCGAAAGATGGCACATCTTCTGCGACCGTTTCTGCATCGGAAGCACGCGACGCACCATCCACGACAAGGTGATGTCTCGGGCGGTGAGCCTCTCTGTCCCCACCATCGTCTCCACCCAGGCAACCATCCGGTCAAGGTCCGCCGCCGCGCCCATGCTCTTCGTCGTCCAGCCCCTCTATGACGAAGGCACATCCATGAAGGGCAGGAGGCCGATCCAATCAATCTCCGTGGCATTGATCACATAGAAATATGTGCATTGCCACAGCTTGACGGTGTCGGGGAGCTCGAACCGCGACATCAGCAACGACGTCCACAGGTAGACAGTGCAGCAGCCCGTCCGCGTCAGCGAGCTGCCCTTGACGATGTTCTAGGCCTTGAAGTGGAAGAACTTGAGAAAGTTCCCCACCTCGGGCCACACCCCAAGGTACGACTCGCAGCAGGCCGCAAAGTGCGACAGCTGCGCCATGGAGTTTGCGCCAAGGTGGTGAAGTTGGAGGTCGAAGAAGACGAAGAGATGGAGGAGGAACGGGCTGATGGGGAGGCCGAAGCCACATGCGAAGTGCGCGAGGAATACAACGCGCTCCCCGGCTGAGGGTTCGGCACCCGCTCCCCCTCCAGCGCAAGCCGGTGCTTCACAAGCAACAACGAGGGAAGAAACCTCACCCGCCGGTACTTGTTGATGAGTTCATTGGTCACGAAGGACCCGCACCAACCACCGCGTTGCTCCGGCAGCATCTCACCAGAGGAGGAGGCCATGGTCGGCAGGAAGAAGTTGGCCGGCGACGATAGGGAGAGGACGCGCAAGAGCAAGGAACGAAAGGGCACAGGGACAAGATGAGCCGGAGGATGGACAAGTGTGGGGACCGATCCCCTCGGATCCCTATTTATCCCTGCAAGCGGCAACGTCACCCCTTCGGCTCCAGCGCGACGCGTGGCGTCACCATGCCACAGCTGCGCGACGCTTCGGCACAGGTTGCCACAGAAGATCCCATGTTTCAGCGGGAGATGAGGCGTGCGCCCTTTCCCCGAGGAAACGTTGTGGCACGTTTGCGTGTGCAGTTGCCAAAAACTGATGCAGCGACGCGGAAGTCAAACTGACGCGATGGGCGCTAGAGCCACAGGCGTGGGTGACGGCATCCATGACGTCATCTAGCCCAACGTTTCGTCTTCAGCTCCGCCAGCCGGTATCTGCCTTCGCTGTTCACACCCAGTGGACGACCATCGATTCCGCAGCCGGTTTAACTCCAGCCGGAAAGCAAAAGCAAAAGCCGCAACCGGAGAAAGTAAAACAACCTCTCAGGAAAGGAAGGAGCACGGAAGATCTTGCCCACCGGCCAAGCCCATACGTTCTCGGGGACTAGTGTCGTGGGGATGACCCCCGGCTGGGGAAAGCCAGGCATAAGTAGGCCGGCTCCAGAAGATGCAGGCCGCCTGGCCTCCCGAAATCACAACTCTAACTGTCTGGCAAGCAAGCCCGGCTGGGCTTATAACCTTCCCGGCTGGCTCATCTAGCCGGTGGCCAGAAGGACCGGCCGGGTGGCCGTTCCCACCCGGATCACCTCGGATTTGATGGAGAGCACGGAAGGACTGGCGTTCCGTGCAGGGTACGCTTCTGGCTCTCCCTCGTCATCAAGGAAGCTGGCATGCCGTCATGACCAGCGCTACCGGACAAAGATAAAGCAAGACGGTCGGCTGGACTTCGAAAGCGGTCTGGGCGACCGTTAAAGCAAGGGTGACGCCCCAAAGGAAGCCTGGGTGACCACTAAAGAGAAGGATGACGCTAAAAGAAGGGCGGGCTGGGTCCTGGCCCACCGGCTGGACCCTGCAGCCGACCCTGCCCTGTAAACCCATATCCAAATAGTAAACCCTAGGACCCGAATTGTAATCTGCCCCCCAGACCAGTATATAAGGGAGGGTAGAGCCAGGGTTCTAGGTAGATTCAGATAGATTCACGTAGACTCCCAGTACTCACAGTAGAAGAGAAGTGTTGGCACCTATCTCCCGTCTTCCTCAAGCCATCGATAGTTGCTAAGGAAACAGCTCAAGGAGCATCTGTACTGAGCATCAAGCTCCCATACATAGTTCATCTTGCAGGAGTAGGGGTGTTACCTCACCAAGAGGGCCCCGAACCTGGGTACGTCCCTGTGTTTGCAGTGCACCGTGCCCAACCCGTTGCGTGAGCCACCGAATGCATCCGTGTGTCCCTTCTTTGCCATCCCCGATGGCTCTGCCGTGTTCCACACCACGACAGTAACGATGCCAGAAAATAGCTTGACGGTGAGGTAAAGACTAAAGGAAGCAAACGGTGTTTCAATGTTTAGAAACAAGTCCTAGGGATCATACTTTCACTAGTGAACACTCTCTCATATAAATATCCTCTCTTCATGATACTACTCTTAACTACTCTCCGGTTGGACACTCTAATCATTGGTAGGGCTATAACAGCACTCCTCAAAGTCTGCCTTCCTCAATCTAGATAACCCCACACTGTCACCTTGAGGGCTAGATGGTTCCAACAAACACCACAATTTCATAGAGACATCCAACTCCAAATATAACTCATAACAAATATTCAATCTAGCCAAAGTGCCACACACGTTATGCATGCTGTCACTTTCACACACGTGGGGAACAGCATAGATCTATTAAAGCACAAAGAGTATTTATGTAGACTCAAACCTAAGTGCCACCATGGTGTGCACGCTATCACTTTCACACACATGGGGAGAGCAGAGATCTAATGAAGCACTTGAGTAGCAAGGTAGATCTACTTGATTACAGAGCTCATGACCACAAGACCATGCATAGAGAGAGAGATGAACACATAGCTACCGGTAGAGGCCTTAGCCTCGAAGGTGAACTACTCCCTCCTCATCATGGGAATTAGCAACGGTGATGGAGATGGTGGTGGAGATCGATGGAGATGGCTTCGGGGGCACTTCCCTGTCCTGGTAGGGTGCCAGAACAGAGACTTTCAGTCCCCCGAATCTCCCCTTCGGTGGCGGTGGCGCAATAGAGGTTTTCATAGATTTATTCTGGCTGCCCTATGGTTTTTGGGTCGGAGGCTTCTTATAGGCGCAGGAGTGAAGGTCGGTGGGGGCCAGGGGGCCCACACCCCCTGTGGGCGCCTCCAGGGCTTGCCCGCGCCTAGGGGGTGCGGCCACCCTGTGGCCCCCCTCCGGCTCTACTTCGTGGTTCCGTGTTGCTCCGGGAAAATAATGACTTTGGCTTTTGTCCCGTCCAATTTCGAGAATATTGATTTTTTGCCTTTCTAGAACCAAAAACAGTAGAAAACAGGCAACTGGCATTGTTGCAACTTGTTAATAGGTTAGTTCCAGAAAAGATATAAAAACACCTCAAAGTGTAGACAAATCAAAGCAAAGTAGATACAAAGCAAGCATGGAGCATCAAAAATTATAGATACGTTTCCGACATATCAGGCTCGTCTTCCCCACCTCAATCTTCTTCCGTCGCTTCTGCTCATACTATGACATCCACCCATCAGATCTGGGGCCGCACAGCATCAAGCAACTCGCCATTTTCATGGCGTTTTGCGAGTGCTACATAGGTTGCCGCCCGTACTTCCCCCTGTGGCAGGAACTGTTCCACGGGCGGGTGGACGCGAAGGGGCAGGCGGCCCAATGCTATCTGCGGGTGGCCTCTCCTTCCAGCTGAAGTCCAAGGCCTCATTCCTCGACCTTATGCTGCCGAAGAAGGTGGAAAACAAATGGAAGAAACATTGGTTGTACGTGAGCGAGTCGACACCGGACAGCAAGGTGGCGCTTCCGACATACTCCATCGACCGGCGCAAACCGCGTCGGCTCCAAGTCGCCAAATTCCTTCTTGACCAGCGGATGGTGGTCGACTAAATGTTGACAATGATTCGTCAACTAAAGAAGAAGGGTCTTCAAACCATCAACTTGTACAACTGCTGGCTCGGGCGACGGCTGGTGCCTATGGCCAGCCACGCCCATTGGATGTACGAGTACGCGAGCAAGGACGACGCGACCAAGTCTTGCATCGCCGAGTGGAGCGCCGATGACTACGCCCTCGCTCTAAAGAAGTTCACCGACGTGGAATATCTCAACCCGAGGACCGGGATTCCTCCATACACCACGAAGCACAAGGCACCGCCAGTTAGTGTACTCTTCCTTGTTCATTTCGCAGTCGCATAATTGCAGTCGCGGCCTTTACTGATCGTGTCTCATTTGTGTAGCTGTTCCAAGTGGTGGAAGGTTGGCTTCCACCCGCTGATGATGAAAATTTGAGCGAGTCCGTTGAGGACAAAAGCGAGTCCTCCTCCGACAAGGGCAATGTCATAGGCGATGACGACGATGATGACGATGACAGCGATGACGAGGCCATGGAGGTCGCCGCACCCACGGTTCATAAGACCCAAGGGCAACGGAGCGCGAGCTCGAGGCCAGCAAGAGCCTCGAGGCTCATGACGGGGGTCAAGGCGAGGCCCTCGAACACACTTCTCGGCGTGTGGCCATGTTGTCGAAGAAGAAATCGCCATAGAAGAATAAGGGGTCGGCCAAAGCGGTGTCGCCGCCTCGGTCTGTGAGTAGCTCCGAAGCGACCAGCGTGGCCGACAAGGCTGGGGCCAGCGCGCCGGCGCGGGCGACTGCGGCAGCTGATGCGGCCGTGGTAGAAGATGAAGTGTCGTTGGCGTTGCTGCAACCACCCTTCTTCGTAGTCATCGGGCTCGGGGATGCTCCACCCGCGGGAGCATCGCCACCATGGGAGGCACCTGCGTCGACCGTCAGGGAGCTTCCTACCGCAGCCTCATCCTCGAAGAAGGCCTCCATGTCATGGGATCCAAGCCTATTCGAGACGGGCCTTAGCCGGAAGTTGGGGCCAGAGTTGGAGAAGCCAGCGCACATCCGCACCGGCCTATGTTCCATCCCAGTCGCCAAGTAAGTGTTGTTTGTGTATTCCTTTGAACAACTGGCTTGTACTTGTCTGGTGAGCTTGCTGATGATGTCGTTTTGCAGGACTAGTGTGAAGAAAATCGGTCACCCTTCGGTAGCCAAGGTTCCAGTAGGTGCCGCAGGGGCAGAAGACGACCCCTCGAAGAAGAGGAAGGGCGAGGAGGTCAAGGCGCCTGCTGATGGCGCGAAGAAAGCAAAGGGCAACAAGGTCGTCACTATCTCAGACGAGCCGATCAATGCTCCTAGTGAGGCTCCGACTGGAGTGGATGCGGCTGTGAAGGCCGTAACGGACGCGGGGTCGCAACAAGTGGAAGCTGTGGCATTGGTCGGGGCGACGACTCCATCAACGAGTGCTGTGGGAGCAGCGGTGGTTACCTTCCCTCGCTTTATGGCGAGGGTTTCCATCGCCAGTGCGTCGGCGCAATCGGCCCAAGTGCCCGAAGTTTTGGGCTCGGAGGTTGAACAGCGTCGCGGGCGCACGCCTCTCGTGCTCCCGTCGGTGGACGCGGTCGAGCTGCACAGCATGCTGGGTGTGGCCATCCAGGTATGTCCAGTCCCCGAGGATCTGGTCGCTGAAGTTCAGCGGGTAGATTCTTACTACATTTTGATGTCCAGTCCCCGAGTGGCTAGTCGTTAAATTTCAGAGCCTAGGTACTTAGGAACTTATGTAATGTTTTGAATGACATTTGCCATGTCTGTGCAGGGCCTCCAGCGCAAGTCGGCGGAGCGATAGGCAGCCAAGGAGCGTCTAGAAAAGGAATCCCGCTCCATGCGGGAGATGAACGAGCAGCTTCGAGCGGCTGCTGGTAAGACGTGGAGATGCCTTTTTCCATGGATGTCGTTTCCTGATTTCGTACTCATGCTTTTGTTGATGTAGAGGGTCATGCGGCCGTGCTGGACAAGGCTCGCGAAGGTTTGGTCCCTGCGAGCGCATTGGCGACTGCCCAGTCGTCATTGACCGCCGCAGAAAAGCGAGTGGCCGAGCTCGAGCGGGAGCTCAAAACGGCCAAAGCGGAGGTGACCTCGGTGGACGAGAGGGCCAAGGCGTTGTCGCTGCCGCAGACGAAGAGCGGAAGGTGTCGGGCGCTCTTGTTGCGGGGCTACAAACGGACTTGTCGGGTCTTCAGGACTTTATTATGAGGTGTTGCCATCTCTTGATTGGTGAGTTCCTTTGTCTTTCGTGTAGTTGGTCTGGCGAGTCCCCGAGCGTGCGAGTCGCCTTCGTGTTTTTGCACCCTTATGACTGTGAACTGCTTATGTTTCATAGGGAAGATTCTTGACGACGAGGCCGAGGCGCAGTCGTACGATGCGCGGCAGTGTGTCACCATGCTGGTGGACTCTGCCGCTCTGTCGGCGACTTGCATTCGTTCTTATCTTCAGGAAATCTCGCCGATGGAGATGATCTCCAGCAAGCTCACCGAAGTCTGGCGCTATCTGGAGAGGGCTCTAGCGGTTGTGGAGTTCATGTCGCGGTCAGCTTTCCGTCGTGGGGCTATGACTGCACTGAGCCTTGGGCTCACGCACTTCCCCGACGACTTTGATCTTGATGACATCACTAGCGGGGTACTCTTTGGCGACGGGCTTGGTCGAGATCTCCAAAGTGCTAAAGCTGACCGACCATGCTGCGGTCTACTCCGATCGGGTCCTGGCGATGGGCGAATTCCCATCGTATCAGGAGACGATCGTCGCCCCGAATGACGCTGAGCCGACAAATCACAACTTCAAGGTGGAGCAACCGTTTCGATTGGCGATGGCGGGCACCCTGACGACATATCCATCGAACCCATGGGTTCCCTTCATCCGTGTCCGCGGAGGCGGTGGCGCGTCGTCATCGAATCCTACGGAGTAGAAGAGTTTGCTGATTGGCGTTAGTTGTAAAGGAAAGTATGCCGTCCCTTGTAAGCGAAAATATTTTGTTGCTAGAAGGAATGCATTAATGCTTTTGTTAGTTTTGCTTTGACTGTGATTTTTTGGGTTGTGCGAGTCCCCGAGCGCGTCCGCCCTTTTGTGGGGTTTACCTCGTTTCTTTGTGTGTATGTTTATTATTATATTGTTAGTTAGTTTAGTTCGGCTCGTCGTGGCTTGGAAAGCCAGTCGCGTGGCGACCCCAAGGGGTGCTCTATACTTAGCCATTTTTCCGAGCGCGAATGGGGTCGTTTGGACGAGTCCCCGAGTGTGGTACTTAGCTGTTCTAGTCGCATGCCCAAGGTAGGTAAGGACGAGGCGCGTCGCACCACGTGACTCGGAGAATCAGTCGTGTGGCGAGTCCAGGACGCGCTCTCATACTTGGTGTTTTCCTTAGCCGCGTGGGTTTGGACTAGAGTCAGTCCCTGAGCATGGTACTTGACCATTCGAGTCGCTGCGCCAAGGATGTGGAGGACTGGGTCGCTATGGGAAGCGAATGCGGTCGTCTTGGCTCGGAAAGCCAGTCGATCAAGGCGACTCCGATGGGGCTCTGGGTTGGCGTTTTCGTGGACGATACAAGGCCCGAAATTTATCGGTGCCCTCATGTCGCACTACTTAGCCGTGCCGGTCGTGTAACCAAGGGTTGACTTCCGCGATTAGCGTAATGCTGTTTTTATGAGTGCGAGTGGCACAAGATATGGAGAGTAGACACAATTTGTGCGAATCGATCTTCTTTATTTCATAGAGGGGGGAGTACATGTTGGAGTTCTAGGTGTAGAACTTCCTTAAGAGGTTTACATTCCACGGCCGCTTGAAGTCGAGCTGTCCGTCGCCTCGGACGTCGACGAGGTAGTAGGCGTCGTTGCCCAGGACTCGCCCTATGGAGAATGGTCCCTCCCATGTGGGAGAGAGATTGTGCATGCCCTTCTTGTCCTGGATCAGTCGTAGGACCAGGTCGCCTTCCTAGAAGGTGCGAGTGCGGACTCGATGGCTGTCGTAGTGGCGGAGTCCTTGCTGGTAGATGGCGGTGCGGGAGCATGCTAGGTCGCGTGCTTCGTCGAGATGGTTGACTCCGTCTTGGCGTGCGAGCTCGTTGTCGGCCTCCGCATAGTTGACGACTCGAGGCGAGTTGTGCTCGAGGTCGGTTGGCATGACGGCTTCAGCGCCGTACACCATGAAGAAGGGGGTGAACCCAGTCGACCTGTTGACGGAGGTGTGGATTCCCCAGATGACGGAGGAGAGTTCTTCGACCTAGCACCTCGGAGTTCGCTCGAGGGGAACTTGCAGTCGTGGCTTCAAGCCGTGGAGGATGCTCTGGTTGGCACGTTCCACTTGGCCGTTGGACTCCGGGTGGGCGACTGGGGTGAGGTCGAGCCATATGTTGTGCTCCTCGCAGAATTCGGCCATGGCCCCCTTGACAAAGTTGATGCCGTTGTCCGTGATGATGCTGTGCAGGAACCCGTAGCAATAGAAGAGCTCGCGTAGGAACTTGGCGGTCTTCCCGTCGCACTTGCGGACTGGCTTGGCCTCCACCCACTTTGTGAATTTGTCGACTGCGACTAGGAGGTGGGTGTAGCCGGAGGGGGCCTTCTTGAAGGGGCCCACCATGTCCATGCCCCACACGGAGAACGGCCAGGTGATGGGGATGGTCTTTAGCGCCGAGCTTGGTACGTTGGTCTGGTTGGTGTACTTCTGACACCCGACGCAGCATTGGACGATGTCGACCACGTCCGCGTGTGCGGTGAGCCATTAGAATCCATGTCGCATAGCCTTGGCGACTAGGGACCGGGCGCCAGCATAGTGGCTGCAGTCGCCGATGTGGATGTCTTGGAGGATCTTGCGACCCTTCGCGGGTTGGACGCAGCGTTAGAACACGCCGGTCACGCTGCGCGTGTGTAGCTCGCCGTTGATGATGACGAAGGATATGCAGAAGCATACTATCATGCGGGCCTCCATCTCGTCCGTGGGTAGGTTCCCTCCCTCTAGGTAGTCAACATATGGCACAGTCCAGTCGCTTGGCTCCACGATCATGACGACCAGGGATGGTTCTGGTTGCAGAGGTATCCCAAGGTTGATCTCCCTCGAGGGGAGACGGACGGCTTGGTAATGGTCTCGAGGAAGACGCCGGATGATGGTGTGTGGCGAGCTGAGCCGATGCGAGAGAGGGTGTCGGCCTCTTCGTTCTTGCGCCGGTCGATCCACTCGATGGAGTAGCTGGCGAAGTGGCCCCCAAGCTGGTCCACTGCTTGGCGGTAATGCCGCCATGGTGGGGAGACGGCGTCGCAGGTGTCGGCGACTTGTGCGGCGATGAGGTCAGAGTCGCCGTAGCAGCGCAGACGGTTTATGTTCATTTCCTTTGCTTCTCGCATGCCATGAAGGAGGGCCTCGTACTCGGCCATATTGTTGGTGTAGGGGTGAAGTCGAGGTATAGGACGTAGCGCAGCTTGTCACCCTTGGGAGACGTGAGGACAATCCCTGTCCCTATGCCGTCTGCGTTCTTGGACCTGTCAAAGTGTAGCGACCAGTAGTGAAGGTATGGTAGCTTCTCCGGTTGCTGCGCCTCCTCCCAATCGGCGAGGAAGTCTGCCAGGGCCTGCGACTTGATTGCCTTGCGGGGCTCGTACCTGATGTTGTGGACTCCGATCTCGACGGCCCACTTGGCGACTCATCCAGTCGCTTCGCGGTTGCGGATGATGTCCTGCAACGGTGTCGAGGAGACGACTGTGATTGGGTGCTCCTAGAAGTAGTGCGGCAGTCGCGGCTGGGCTCGGAAGACCGCGTATACCAGCTTCTGGTACTGCGGGTAGAGCTGTCGCGACTTGGTGAGGACTTCGCTGATGTAGTAGACAGGTCGCTGCACTAGGCGCTCCTTGCCCTCTTCTGGTCGTTCGACGACCATGACGGCACCGACGAATCGTTCAGATGCCGCGACATAGATGAGCATGGGCTCCTTGTCGACGGGGGCGGCGAGTAGCGTGGCCACGAGTAGCACTTCCTTGAGTGCCCGGAGCGCGTCGTCTGTCTCCTTGTCCCACTGGAACGTGGGTTTATTGCGCATTAGGAGATAGAGAGGCATTGCCTTCTCGCCCAGCCGGGGGATGAAGCGACTGAGAGCCGCGACTCGCCCGTCCAACTTCTGGACATCGCACAGGCACTCGGGTTTGCCGAGCTGGACGATCGTGTTGATCTTGGTGGGGTTCGCCTCAATGCCTCATTTGGAGACTACGTACCCCAATAGTTGTTCAGTAGGTACACCGAAGGTGCATTTTCCTGGGTTGAGTTTGATCTTGTACCTCCACAGATTTGTGAAAGTTTTGGCCAGGTCAGCGAGTAGATATCCCTGGCAAGTGGACTTCACCACCACGTCATCGATGTAGACGTGGATGTTGCGGCCAATTTGGCCCGCAAGGCATTCCTGCATGCACCTCTGGTAGGTCGCTCTGGCGTTCTTGAGGCTGAATTTCATGCGGTGTAGCAGAATGCTCTGAATGGCGTGATGAACATTTTCTTCTCTTCGTCCTCGACTGCCATTTTGATCTTGTTGTAACTATATTAGGCGTCAAGGAAACACATCGACTCCAAGCCCGAGGTCGAGTCGATGATTTGATTGATCCGTGGGAGGACAAACTGCTCCTTTAGGCAGGCGTTGTTGAGGATTGGGTAATCGATACACATTCTCCAGGTCCCATTCTTATTTCCGGCCAGGACTAGGTTTGCTAGCCACTTGGAGTATTTGATTAGCCGTATGAAGCCTGCAGCGAGTAGACGCTGCACCTCCTCGGTGATTGCTCGGTGGCGCTCTTCATTGAAGGGCCACAACGACTGCTTGATGGGTCGCGCTTTGGGATCGGTGTTGAGTTTGTGCTCAGCGGGTTCCCTCAGGACACCAAGCATGTCAGATGGCTTCCATGTGAAGATGTCGCGATTCTCACGTAGGAACTCGATGAGCGTGCTTTCCTATGCTGGGCTCATGCCCGTCCCGATTGTTACCGTATGGCTGGAGCCGCCTAGGACCAACTCGATGGAGCGCGTGTGCGTGGTGGCCTCGAATGCGGTCAAGCCGCCATCCTCCGAGTTGGGCTTCTTGAGTATTGTGGGGTCGTCATTGTCGACCCCGCTCGTGTACTTGGCGAGCTCCTCCGCGTGGTTTGCTTCTGTGGCGATGACGGTGTCGGCGAGCTCGGCGCCCTTGGCCTCGCATTTCGCGGCCATGTCGGGATCGCCATGGACAGTGATGATACCGCACGGTCCTGGGAGCTTCATCGCGTAGTGTGGCGCCTCCATGAACTTGGTCAACGCTTGCCACCCCAGGACTCAATGGTAGGGGATGTTGAAGGGCACCAACTCGAAGACGATCCGTTCGGTGCGGAAGTTCACTAGAGTGCCGAAGGTGACTGGCAGCGTCACCTTGCCGATCGGGTACGCCTTTCGACCGGGGACGATGCCGTGGAAGGTGGTGTAGGTCGTCTCGATCATCGACTGCGGGAGCCACAGTTTCCTGAATGTGTCCATGTATAGGATGTTGATGGAGCTCCCGTCGTCCATCAGCGTCTTAGGGAGCCAATAGTCGCCCACTTTGGGCTTGACCACCAAAGCGACTCGCCCTGGATATTCGATCCGTGGCGAGTGGTCCTCGCGGCTCTAGGTGATCCGCTGTTCGGACCAGTTGAGGAAGCGGGGGACATCGACTTGGGACACCGCGTTGACGGCGACAGCACGGGCGATGACCTTCTTCTCGGGCTTGGTGCTGAACGCGGTGAAGGTGTGGAGCGAGCCGAGCCGAAGGCTCCACCGTTGGGCGGGTGGTTGTTGGGGTCTTCCCGTGCATGCCGTGCCTTCTCGATCTCCCTCAGGGAGTGGCAGTCGGCGGTCGTGTGTGTGGAGGGCTTCCCCTCCCTGTTGTGGAACACACAAAGCTGGTTAAGGAGGGCCGCGGGGTCGATTTTTGGCCTCGCCTTGTAGTTTCCGCTATCGTGGCGCTAGCCTCCGTTGTGGTGGAAGCTCTTGGGTTCGCGTGGCGCGTAGCCGGCGTTGGCGACGAAGTCGACTCGCCCATCACCGTGGCGCTTTCCGGTGAGGCGAGTATGGCTGTAGCGTAGCTCTGGTCACCTCCCGTTGTCGTGGCCACTTGGGAGGCGGTTTCCACCCGACTCGTTGTCGGTTTCTTTGTTCAGGTCCTCCTCCGCATAACGCTTGGTGATCTCGACGAGGTATGGGATGTTGTCGAGTGTTTTGTACACCTGCTTGAGATTGGCGACCAAGGGCTCGTAGCGGCACGACTTCAAGCAGTGTATCGCCGTGTCTAGGTGGATGTCGGCTGCGTTGAACCATAGATCCTGCCATTGTTGGACCTAGATGCGGGTCGACTCGCGGGGTCCCTGGACGCATCACTCTAGGTCCTCGATTGTGGTGGCGCGGGTGTAGGAACCCTCGAAATTCCTGACGAAGGTGTCGCACATATCCTCCCAGGAATCGATGCTATCCGCGGGGAGGGTATTGATCCATTGAAAGGTCGCTTCCTCCATCATCAGGGGGAGGTAGCGAGCGGCGAGTAGGTCGGTGTGGCCGGCGATTCCCATCGCCATGAGGTACGTGTCCAGCCACATGGATGGGTCGTATGAGGGATCGTACTTCTCGATCTCCTTTGGCAATTTGAAGTTTGCCGGATATTTTTCGCCTCAGATCATTGGTCCGAAGCACTGGGGGCCGACTCGGCTGAGCGAGCCCCTTGGCTCACCGTCGTGGCGGTTCGTGAGGGTGTGCCTCAGGTCGTCGGGCTGGCGTGTGCGCCAGCTTTGGTTGTTGATGATGTGGGTCCACGCGTCGACTGGATGCCCATTGGCAGCGACAATGTTGTTCGTCGGTCGCGGGTTGTTGGTGGAGAGTGCCGCGTGCACGGGTCGTGGTTGGAGCTGCAGGGGCTCAGGTGGTGGGAAGTTGAGAGTATTCGCCATCGTTGGGCGGCCGCTCGAGGCCGCCCTACTTCCTGATGATCGGGAGTACATGCGCCCCCGCGAGTCGGCTCCTGCAGTTTGCTGCTCGACGGCCTTGGAGAGTAAGGCCTTGGCGTACTGGATCTGTAGTGCGCCTTCCGCGGTCACGTTGATGTTGGCGACCGCGGATCGACTCGTGATGACGTTGTCCATCGGAGTGGAGAACAGCGGGAGGCTGTTCACGTCCCGCTCCTGCAGGGAGATCATGATCCTTGGATGGTCTAGAGGGGCGTGCGACAGGGCGGCGGTGGGGGAGCGCCGTTTGCCGTTGCGCCTGGCGGTGGCCGGGCACTTCCTCCGGGTGGCGCGTTCTCGCAGACCACGCGTTCGTCCATGCGGGACGGGTCGTTCTCGTCGTCGAAGTTCAGGGCGCGGCCCTGAACGGTGGGGTTCAGGCACGACCTGATGCGGCGCTGGTGGTAGAGCGAGAGCTCCTACGTCGTCGCTTGCTCAAGGCGAAATTTTTCGCGCTCGGCTTGTTCCTTGCAGACCGCCTCCTCTAGTCGTAGGCGGAGTTCCTCGACCTTCGTCGCCGTCGCCGTCGGCGGGATCGGCGTAGAGAAGGGGTATGGTGGGGAGCTCATGCCGCTCGCCCTGTAGGTCGCGACGAAGCGACCCGGTACGGCGTGGAGATTTCCAGAGTTCTCCGACCCGGAATCGGAGTCGAAGATCTCGAGGATGGACGGATCCTCAAAGTCCCCCACGTTGGAGACTTGGGGATGGAGCCCGCGGGTGACGCGGCGACAATGGATCCGGCGATTGACGCTGGGGTCGCTGAGTCGGCGTCGTCATTGAGGGCCGCATCATCTGCGGCCATGCTGGTCTCAGCCACGTTGCTATTGGCCGAACCTTACTCGAAGGCGAGACGATGGATGGTACGAACCTGACTCTCAGAGAGCCGATCGCACGGTGGTGACTCGCGGATGCGAGTCGAGTCCTCCGAGATGATGACGTCGGTGAAGCCGACGAAGAGGCTGATCGTGTCGACTAGCATGATCACGCTGTGCATGATGGGGCGTGCCGCCGGGACGTAGCTGCTCGGCAAGATCTGGAGGATCTCGCCGATGGCGATCCTGCGGCTGATGGCGATCGTCTTGTTGATTGGCAAGTTGGATCTCGCCATAGAACACAAGCCTGACCAGCCAGGCCCCACTGTGGGTGCCACTGTCGTGGGAATGGCCACGGCAGATGTTGTAATCGGCAGAGAGTAGTAGAACAAGGGGCAAGGGCGGCCAGCCATCTGTGGTGCGAGATGAGGGTGGAGACACTGGGTTTTACCCAGGTTCGCCCCCCCGGGGGGTAAAGACCTACTCCTGCTAGATTGTATTGATGAGAGAGTACAAGGGCGAGCTCGACGGCTAGGCGGCGAGTCGCACGGGGTGTATGATGGAACGTAAGTCCTATGAGAGCCCTAGGGAGGTTTATATAGAGTCACCTCGCTAGGGTTTACAGATCTACAGCCGAGTTGGATAAGGACTCGGAGGGTGATTGACCTAACCCGACTGGGCCTAGCTACGCTTCTGGGCCTCCAGCTTCCATTCACCTGGCTTCTTATTAGGTTGTGATCCGGTCGCCGTCCTGCATGCCCACTCGCTGGCATTACGGGCCAGTTGGAAACGTTCTGCTGGGCATACCCCACTCGGTATATCCCCATCACTATGGGTACTACCAATCCAAAAATTAAGCACTTTGTTGGCATTATTGACATATTTTAAAAAGTCTATCATGAATTGCCACAAAATTATCCAACGATGGAAAGCTCATTGTGGTTAAATCCATATTTACCGGTATGCTAAATTTTTCTATGTGCTTTCTTAAAGTTCCTATTGGAATAAATAACCATGTGGAAATGAGCAAGAGGATTTCTCTACAGTGTGGGAAAGATATTAAAAAAGGTAAATTTCTTGTCAAGTGGGAAAATGTTTGCAAGCCTAAGGTTGTTGGACGACTATGTGTCTTGAACCTGAGATTGCAAAACACTTCTCTTCTAATAAAAACTTATGTAAATTCATGTATCACCATGATATACCCTAGGTGAAGCTAATTTGGAATGTTCACTATAGGCCACATTACACACCACATAACATAGCTCCAATTGGCCCATTTGAGTGAAAAGACAGCGTATCTTTATGGGACACTTTCTAGAATCTTACCACTTGCAAACCCAGTGATGGTAGCACTATTAATTGTGGAAGGAAAATAGATATAACCTATGGAAAATACACAATTCCCATACCTATTCTCTTTGTTCTTCCGATTAGAATATTACCATTAAATAAGCATGCGCCTTAGCATATGAGGATATATACCATCACTTTTCACCCCTATATATATCTACTAATGCATCTTGGCAATTCAATGAGCCGCAGGATCAGATCCAACCATATATGGGCACTAATTTGAGAGATAAATGGGTATTCACCGGTAAATATGATAGATACTACAGCAAAAAGTATATACAGCTGAAGCCCCAGCCAAGCTAGCAACCAAACCTACGCTATGGGTGTGGAAATCATGTGTGCTTCCTAAACACAAATGTTTCTTCTGGTCGCTTCATCAAGATAGACTCAATATCATGGACCTACTCACAAGGAAAAAATTCCATGTCAAAAGTACAAGTTGTGTACTATGCCAGGATGATGTCAATAAATGCATGATACACTTATTTATTTATTATGTGATTTCATCTTGTTCTTCTAGTGGAGTCTCAATATTGAATGGAACACAAACTTGAATATCATAGGGATGCTCATTGATGGAAATATGAGATACACAAACATCCGCTTTAAGGAAATTATGATTTGTGGGTGTTGGGCTTTATGGTATCATAGGAACAAACATATATTTTAAAGCCGGTATATAAACCTCCTAGAATGTGTGAGATTCTTTAAGGAGGATGTCTTTCTCATTATGCATCAAGCCAAACCTATCTTGAATAAGCAACGTAGCAACGGGTGGATATAATTTGTCAACTATTCACTCCAAATAATTGTTCTTTCTTGTAAATATTTTTCTATAAATGAAAAATGACTCAATGGGGAGTTTTCCCTACTATTTTTTCATCGAAAAGCATTACTTAACATCTACTTATATAAATTCATAACACATATTACCATGACATGATTCACATGACAACCACTACACAGATAATACTTAGCAGTTATTATAGTAGTACGATTCCAGCATCATGAACAACCTCATGGGTCAAGATGCATGATGAGAAGATGTAGACCCGTCCTACATTTTTGACTGGAAGATGAAGATGCATATATCTTCATCTTCTATCATGTACCTCTTTAAAACACTTTCCTATCCACTTGTCATGATTTCCTAATTTGACCCATGTCCCAGCTTGATTCTATTTTTCAAGTCTTTCCTGCTGATAATGCACTCTACATCTACCAAGGTAGGTTCTATAAGGTACCTTTCCAGGTATGTTTTGGTGACGTGAATAACAATTTCTGACAAAGTAGAAATATTAATTAGAACAATTAGCATATATTTGATTGTAAACAACAAAATTGGTACTTATGCAAATTAGTATATATCATCATAACATTTTTCATTTATTTGGGATGACAGATGAATTAGTCATCCCATAGAAATATTACTTTATAGGATGTCCTAGAGAATCATTAACAAATACTACAAGGAACCTTTGTTGATCCTCTCTAAGTGTCATCTCATTTAGAAAATAGCAATGTCGATCAAATGGCATATTTCCCATAGAGAGGTCATAGATGCAACGAATGCAAATGTTATGTCCGTTTCTCCTAAACTACTACACTATTCTACTAAAAAGTGATGATGTTCTTCATACCTATTGTCGTCAGCTTGGCGAACTTGTACCTTGGAATCTGTTCTTCGTTGACATCCTCGTCAGTGTGGTACATGTAATCAGAATTTTCAACATTGTCATCACAATCAACGATAATAGCATCATATTTTTTAGATCCAATCTGTTAAGATGAATTATGGTTCAAAATATTCAGAGAAGTAGACAATACTATAAAAACTCAGAAATTTCCAGTAGTTAGTACAATTGGCATCTACACTATCGTCCAATTTTTCACTAACCTGAGCTTATACAATCTTAATGCAGCAAGTTCAGATAATATAACGGAATTAAACTCCAACATCTAAATCTAGAAAGTCGTCATCTAAGTTGTCGCTTTAGTAAAATGTAGTGATTTTAACTTACGAACAAAAAATCAACCATTATAAATAACAAATAAATCAATGCTTGATCCAATTCAGAAAGTTCAGACATTAGACCGTAAAATTTAGAAAGTTCAGGCATGTCCTAAGCTTCTATACTACACTACAACCATCATATAAATTGTCATTGTACCATGTGTCTCATATTGTATAGTAAGAATGAATATCTTACTACTGAATACATAGAAACAACATAATTAGTATTGCACATTATATATATATACATAGCCCTAGTAAAACAATTGATCACTTCTGAAACTAAATATAAATCAGTGTGCACACTTAATTAAATTCGTGCATCAGATAATTTTAATGAAGCCAACTTATAAAAGGAGAAAATAAACAATCTTCATTCTATCATGTTGCTAGAGCTCATGAGCCTCCTTCTATAGTTGCGTCTTCCTCGCCTTGACACCTCCGATGGCTGCATAAAATAAAGATGATGGGCGTGACACCCACGCGAACACACATATCTCCTCTCAGGGTGGAATTTTATGTTGTTGTACATCGCTTTATACAATAGAAAGGCCTTACTCAACTCAGAGTAGATTAGGTCATGCGCGATATGACCACCCTTTCAAGCCCCAATGGTGTCATTTTCCACCATCCCCATCACCGCATTAGCGCCGAGCTCTCAAGATCTTCCCATGTCGCGGCACCACCCAAGACAACACCTTGTTACACATCATATTTGAGTAGTACAACCACCCTACATGAGACCTTTAGCGTTGCCGCGATATCACCTTCCGCTACGACATGAACCAGCATTATGGCTGTTACTTACAAGCAGAATGCCCACATGTCCATGAGGTGATGGTTGGTGGTGTGGTCATCATAGCTAATGCCACTCTATTAGACCAAGATGAGGAATTAAGTAAGGTCGGCGTATGGTGCTCAGTTGGTGGGTGGTCTCTTCTATCCATTTCAAGGATCCATTGAATTTAAACCCCATTGTCCTCTTATCACACATTCATTTGAGTACATGATGAAACTGCAACACCTTCCAGAATATCACCAGTTGGGTTTTACATGCTCCACCGGACTTCTCTAGTACAAAAATACTAAAGCCATGCTGAGTTGAGGAAACAACTTAAGGTATGCCCTCAAAGTAAACGATTAAATAAGAGCATCAAAAAAATCACCAAAAATGAATGAGAAAATTAATTAATACTTGTGAGAGCATGTTCAAACTAGTATGTGAAAGGTTGATTATACGCCACTCTCCAAAACTATTAAGACCCTGTCACCATAAAATTTGACCAAGACACAAGATCTCCAAATCATCAAATTCCATCAAGGAACCTCTTCCCTTGACCTCCATCTCCAAATGGAGTCCACTGGACCATGCGGCCTCTACACTGCCCCTTCCCAACCGATACTTTCATGCAGTCGCTCGCCATCTGTAACGAGAAAAACAAGCTAGTGTAGCAGATCCCAACATCGTCTTCCACATCATAATTGTTGCACTACATATTTGTTTCATAGTTCGAGTTACTAAAATTATTGGGATTAGTTTATTCTGTATGTGCACACCTCAAAATACTATATATTTAGTTATTGTTTATGAAGCATGTCCCTTTTCTCTAACATCTTAAAAACAACATTAACTAAATCATCTACTTTCTACACCACCATGTTAGGAAGTTCATCAAATCATGGCTGACAAAATACAATTTAAGTTGTGTGATTGACACTCAGACATTTTCTTTGGTTTGTGACAGACATACAAACATTCTCTTTGGTATGTGATTAACACATGTGTGGCTGCATTGTTTTATTTGGTGGCAAAAAAAATTCATTTTCGGTAGCATTCTATTGACTGACTGATTATGGTTGCTCAACTATATATATCCCCATCCACTTGTCATGATTTCCTTATTTGAAAGATCTTCCAACTTCATTCTAATTTTCAAGTCTTTCCTACTTGTAATGCAGTCAACATCTACCTCGATAGGTTCTGTAAGGTAACTTTTCAGATACGTGTTGGTGAAGTGAGGTAAAAATTCTTGTCAAAATATAAATATTAATTAGAGAAATTAGCATATACTTGATAGTAAACAACAAAATTGGTACTTGTGCAAATTAGTAAATATCATCTGAACAATTTTCATTTATTTGGGATGAAAGATAAATTAGTCATCCCGTAGATATATTACTTTATAGGTTGTCCTAGAGAATCATTAACAAATACTACAAGGAACCTTTGTTGATCCTCTCTAAGTGTCATCTCATTTACAAAATAGCAATACCGATCAAATAGCATTTTCCCATTAGAGAGGTCCTAGATGCAACAAATGCAAATGGTATATCCGTTTATCCAAAACTACTACACTATTCTACTAAAAAGGTATGATGTTCTTCATACCTCTTATAGTCAGCTTGGCGAATTGTACCTTGGAATCTCTTCTTTGTTGGCATCCTCGTTAGTGTGGTACATGTAGTCAGACTATTCAACATTTTCATCACAATCAACGATGATAGCATCATATTTGTTAGATCCCATCTGTTAAGATCAATTATGGTTCACAATATTCAGAGAAGTAGACAATACTATAAAAATTCAGAGAGTTCAGAAATTGTCAGTAGTCAGTACACTTGGAATCTACACTATCGTCTAATTTTTCACTAACCTGAGCACATATAATCTTAATGCAGCAAGTTCAGATACTATAACAGACTAAAACTCCAATATCTAAATCTAGAAAGTCGACATCTAAGTTGTTGCTTTAGTAAAATGTAGTGATTTTAACTTACAAAAAAATCAACCATCATAAATAACAAACATATCAATGCTTGATCCAATTCGAAAAGTTCAGACATTAGCTATAAAATTTAGAAAGTTCAGGCATGTACTAAGCTTCTATATTGCACTACAACCATCATATAAATTGTCACTATACCATGTGTCTCATATTGTATAGTAAGAACTAATATCTTACTAATGAATATATAGAAACAACATAATTAATATTGCACATTATATATACATAGCCCTAATAAACAATTGCTCACTTATGAAACTAAATATAAATTAGTGTGTACACTTAAGGAAATTCGTGCACCAGATAATTTTAATGAAGCCAACTTATAAAAGGAGAAAATAAACAATCTTCATTCTATGATGTTGCTAGAGCTCATCAGCATCCTTATATAGCGGCGCCTTTCTCGCCTTGACACCTCCGATGGTTGCGTAAAATAAAGATGACGGGCCTGACACCCACGAGGCCAAACATACCTCCTCTCAGGATGGAATTTTAGGTTGTTGTACATGGCTTTATACAACAGAAGGGCCTTACTCAACTCAAAGTAGATCAGGTCATGCGCGATGTGACCACCCTTTCAAGCCCCAATGGTGTCATTGTCCACCATCCCCATCACCGCATTAGCATAGAGGCTCTTAAGATATTCCCATGTCGCGGCACCACCTAAGATAACGCATTGTTACACATCGTATTTGAATAGTACAACCACCCTAGATGAAACCTTTACCATTGCTGCCACGTCACCTTCCGCTACAACAGGAACCACCATTGTGGCCGTTACTTACAAGTAGAATGCCCACAGGTCCATGAGATAATGGTTGGTGGTGTGGTCATCATAGCTAATGCCGCTCTATTAGACCAAGATGAGGAATTAAGTAAGGTCGGTGGATGGTGCTTAGTAGGTGGGTGGTATCTTCTATCTAGTTTAAGGATCCATCGAATTTAAACCCCATTGTCCTTTTTCCGTACATTCATTTGAGTCCATGTCAAATATGCAACATCTTCCAGAATATCACCAGTTGGGTTTCACCTGCTCTACCATACTTCTCTAGTACAAAAAAATAAATCCATTCTAAGTTGGGAAAACAACTTAAGGTATGCCCTCAAAGTAAACGATTAAATAAGAGCATCAAAAGAATCACCTAAAAGGAATAAGAACATTAATTAATACTTGTGAGAGAATGTTTGAACTAGTATGTGAAAGGTTGATTATACACCATCGAGAGGACGAAATGATTCAAGTGTGTATCATATATAAAATAATTAAATACCGATGAGTACATTATGCTTCTAGAAGTAAAATTCTAATGAATACTAAAACTTAGAATTACATCACATAGAACATTTTTTACAAATACCAACACAACACTTTGTGTCTTACAATACATTTCCACAACAAGGACATAAAAAACTGGACTAGACCAACCTTTCCCTACTAGAAACAAATATTATCGAGCTTATATTACTTACTTCCATTTCTACCTAATTTTTTGTTATACATGACCCATCCCTCTCCATGCTCCACAATTTTTAAGTCCCCTGTCACCATAAATTTTGACCAAGACACAAGATCTCCAAATCATCAAATTCCATCAAGGAAACTCTTATCTTGACCTCCGTATAAAAATGAAATCCATAGGACCAGATGCCCTCTACACTACCCCCTCACACCCGAAACTTCCATGCAGTCGCTCGCCAACTGTAACAAGAAAAACAAGCTAGTGCAGCCGATCCCAACGTCATCTTGCACGTCATAATTGTTGCAGTGCATATTTGTTTCATAGTTCGAGGTACTAAAATTATTGGGATTAGTTTATTCTTAATTTGCACACCTCTAAATATTATATATCCAGTTGTCTTTTATGAAGCATGTCCCTTTTCTCTAAAATCTTAAAAACAACATTAACTAAATCATCTACTTTATTCACCACCATGTTAGGAAGTTCATCAAATCATGGCTGACAAAAGACAATTTAAGTCATGTGATTGACACTCAGACATTTTCTTTGGTTTGTGAGAGACACACAAACATTCTCTTTGGTGTGTGATTAACACATGTCTGGCTGCATTGTTTTCTTTAGTGCCATTTTGGGTTGGTTTTCCCATGATTTCTTTTTTTGATCCATGTTCAAGCTTCATTCTAATTTTCAAGTCTTTCCTACATGTAATGCAGTCAACATCTACCTCAATATGTTATGTAAGGTACCTTTTCAGGTACGTGTTGGTGAAATGAAGTAAAAATTCCTGTCAAAATAGAAAGATTAATTATAAAAATTAGCATATACTTGATAGTAAACAACAAAATTGGTACTTGTGAAAATTAGTATATATCATCTTAACATTTTGCATTTATTTGGGATGACAGATGAATTAGTCATTCCGTAGACATATTACTTTATAGGTTGTCATAGATAATCATTAACAAATATTACAAGGAATCTTTGTTGATCCTCTGTAAGTGTCATCTCATTTATAAAATAGCAATGCCGATCAAATGGCATATTCCCCATAGAGAGGTCCTAGATGCAACAAATGCAAATGTTATGTCCGTTTATCCAAAACTACTACACTATTCTACTAAAAAGTGATGATGTTCTTCATACCTCTTACCGTCAGCTTGGCGAACTTGTACCTTGGAATCTCTTCTTCGTTGACATCCTCGTTAGTGTGGTACAAATAGTCAGTCTATTCAACATTGTCATCACAATCAATGATGATAGCATCATATTTGTAAGATCCCATATGTTAAGATGAATTCTGGTTCAAAATATTCAGAGAAGTAGACAATACTATAAAAAATCAGAGAGTTCAGAAATTGCCAGTACTCATTACACTTGGCATATACACTATCGTCTAATTTTTCACTAACCTGAGCATATATAATTTAATCCATCAAGTTCAGATACTATAACAGACTAAAACTCCGATATCTAAATCTAGAAAGTCGACATCTAAGTTGATGCTTTAGTAATATATAGTGATTTTAACTTACAAAAAAATCAACCATCGTAAATAACAAACATATCAATGCTTGATCTAATTCGAAAAGTTCAGACATTAGACTATAAAATTTAGAAAGTTCAGGCATGTACTAAGCTTCTATACTGCACTACAACCATCATATAAATTGTTACTGTATCACTGTCTCATATTGTATAGCAGGGCCGTATCCAGAAATTTGGGGCCCCTGTGCGAGATGCAAATGTGCCCTCGCGGTGTGAGAGGCAAATGGGGCACTAGTTTGTTTTAACAAAATAAATGTAATTAATATAGCTAAAGCATACTTTTAGGTACAATTTTCTTATGTATTATTCACATACTATTTATAAATATCTCAAATTAGTTTTCCAAAATCCATAATGGAATAATCCACGGACGAATTTATCGATATTCACGATTTTGGTCATCGATGCAAGCATGAGGAGGAATGGGAGCTGAAATGGGGCAAGCCATGGGAAGGGTCGGGGATTCGGGGCAACCAGCACAATAGACTCTATTCATCGATCAATTCGTCTTTGGAGACTTTATTGGCAAAAAATGAAAATGAGCGTATGTACTTCATATATACTATTTCTGATGTTTAGAGTAACCTCAACACAACCTTGGACGTTTTCTATTTCTTAACACAACAAATTGGGAGATGAACACAGTGCCTCCCAACAACTGCTATCAAACTTGCATATAAACCGACAAGACAACAACAAAATACGAGGACGGATCTGGACACACCGTGAGTGAGATTGAGAGCGCGGTGGCCTCCAGTTCTTGCTAGATTTGCCTGCCACCGCCGCCCTATCCCCATCCATGAGACTAAGATCACCTCTCTATCATGGAAGAACCACCACCACCGACTAGGAGGCCCCCGCCTGCCTAGGTTAGACCCTTTGGCCCTCACCGCAATCCATCGTTTGATCAATTTCTGGATAGACCCTCAAGCGATTTGGTGTGGACTACCGTCAAATTTACTCACGGTTGGACTTGGAGAGATTAGGCCAATGCTGCGCACACTGAGGCTAGGATGGCTCGACCTTGGGATTGAGATGTCCAATGTAATTCCTACGATTTAGGTTTCCTGAATTTTTTTGGGGCCCTGTGTCGTTGCACAGCTCGCACAGGCTTGTCGATGGGCCTGTTGTATAGTAAGGACTAATATTTTACTATTGAATACATATAAACATCATAATTAATATTGCACGTTATATATATACATAGCCCAAGTAAAACAATTGCTCACTTCTGAAACTAAATATAAATTAGTGTGCACACTTAATTAAATTCGTGCATAAGATAATTTTAATGAAACCAACTTATAAAAGGAGAAAATAGACGATCTCATCAGCATCCTTATATAGTAGCGCCTTCCTCGCCTTGACGCCTTCGATGGCTACATAAAATAAAGATGACGGGCGTGACACCCACATAGCCAGACATATCTCCTCTCAGGGTGGAATTTTAGGTTATTGTACATGGCTTTATATAATAGAAAGGTCGTACTCAACTCAGAGTAGATCAGGTCATGCGCGATGTGACCACCCTTTGAAGTCCCAATGGTGTCATTGTCCACCATCCCCATCACCGCATTAGCGTCGAGGCTCTCAATCCCTTCCCATGTTGTGGCACCACCCAAGAGAACGTCTTGTTACACATCGTATTTGAGTAGTACAACCACCCTAGATGATACCTTTGGCGTTTCCGCCACATCACTTTCCACTACGACATGAACCACCATTGTGGTCGTTACTTACAAGTAGAATGCCCACAGGTCAATGAGGTGATGGTTGGTGGTGTGTTCATCATAGCTAATTCCGCTCTATTAGACCAAGATAAGGAATTAAGTAAGGTCCGTGGATGGTGCTCAGTTGGTGGGTGGTCTCTTCTATCCATTTCAAGGATCCATCAAATTTGAACCCCATTGCCCTCTTTGCACACATTCATTTGAGTCCATGTCAAATCTGTAACACCTTCCATAATATCACCATTTGGGTTTCAGCTGCTCCACCATACTTCTCTAGTAAAAACTAAAGCCATGCTAAGTTGAGAAAACAACTTAAGGTATGCCCTCAGAGTAAACGATTAAATAAGAGCATAAAAAGGATCACCTAAAAGGAATGAGAACATTAATTAATACTTGAGAGAGCATGTTTGAACAAGTTTGTGAAAGGTTGATTATACACCATCGAGAGGAAATGATTGAAGTGTATATCATATATAAAATAATTAAATACAGATGAGTACATTATGCTTCTAGAAATAAACTTCTAGTGAATATTAAAACTATTACATCACACTGAACATTTTTCTAGAAATACCAACACAATACTTTGTGTATTACAATACACTCCCACAACAAGGACATAAAATACTCAACTTGACCAACCTTTCCCTACTAGAAAACAATATTATCTAACTTATATTCCTTACTTCTATTTCTACCTAATTTTTTGTTATACATTACCCATCCCTCGCCACGCTCTACAAATTGTTAAGACCGTGTCACCATAAAATTTGACCAAGACACAAGATCTCTAAATCATCAAATTCCATCAAGGAACCTCTTATCTTGACCTCCATCTCCAAATGGAGTCCACTGGATCATGCGACCTCTACACTTCCCCCTCCCACCCGATACTTCCACTGGTGGAAAAGAGGCCTATAGCCCCGGGTCGTATGGGCCATTAGCCCGGGTTCTGGACCCGGGGCTAGCCAGGAGGGGCTATTGCTAGCCCCGATTCTGCCCCGAACCGCGGCTAATGGTGCTCCACATGGGCGGCTGGCGAGCGAGGGGCCTAGCAGGCAAAGGTCCCGGTTTTTAATAGGAACCGGGGCTATTGCTCCCCTGTCGCGGCAGGAAAATGGCCTGTTTTTGTGCCGCAGCAGGATCCGTTTCCTGCTATTTTTCATTTATTTGTTTTGGGTATTTTTTTAATTTGTGTTTTGTGCTAAATTGGATGGCATAATTAATACTACATACAACAATGAAGGAACAACTATATAATGCACATCATCATCGCGGATATATTACACCATCTCATCCAATGTGCGTTGTCGAACATATTACAAAATGTACACACCACGAGTTATTACATGCACATTACAAAACATATCACACTTGCATATCTATCGGCAGGGAATAGTATTCTCTATTCGGATCTAGGACCTCGGCATCTATGAATCCGGCAATTTCCTCTTGAATTGCTCGTATGCGTTCTTGTAGTAGAAGACCGTCCCGCAACCGTTCGACCTAATGTAATTTAAGGAATGGGTCAATATATATGAATTAATGAAAATGAACACAATTGATGGTAATAAACTAAAGTTGTGAATATTGTTTATCGTACTTCAATTTTTTTAAGTCCCTCTTTGCGGCAGTATATTTGGTCGTCTGGCGAATGAACTCGCATACATAGTATCCACATAATTTAATCCCGGGTTCCTGCCTCAAGCACTTTACGAGAACATATATAGTTCAATCAAAATAATAATCTAGCATGATAATGGTATTGAAACTAGAATCAAAGAGATGCGCGGATCTAGCTAGTACTACTTACATTAAGTTGTTGAAATATAAGCTCTGGCTTCCAAACGCCAACAGCCTTGGCGGTGAACCGTTTCCAAGCCCTGCCCGGCAAAGAAGATGAATAATGGAGTTCTATATTAATCACTTTCTATCAGCGAGGAAATAGTGTCGATATAGTGACATAATGATTGAAATTACCTCTGGAGGCATGCTTGCATGTCCGCCCACTCATCGAGGTCTTTGCGTTTCGTGTCCATGACTTTTACTATTCCATCGTCGAGCTTAATGATTAGCAGGATATAGTGGAAGCTGCGCACGCATAACGAGTCAATTATACACTTAACATCGAGTAAGAAAAATATAATGTGTACAAGACAGTAACACTCACTCGTAGTGGTAAGGAAATAGTATTTCCCTTTTGGTCTCGTGAAACCTTAACGCTTGTACCAAGTTGTTCTCTGTCACCTCGGGTCTCATGTGGAGAATTTTTTATAAATGATATTTGGGTCAATGAACCCAATGTCATAGAGTTGTACTCTTTTGCATTGGAGAATCTTCATTCTGCAAAATAAATATAGTGATGAGTAAGATTATACGTGCAATGAATGATAGCTGAGCTAGAAAGACTTAATTACATAAAATAATAATACTTACAAACAATAGGCACTCATGATAGTTTTGTCAAGGGCGTCTTGTTGGTATAACTGAAATAATTCTTCAAATTCAATCATTACCACGTCATCTCCATGCCCATAATGCTCGTTTCTATGTGCAATGCTGATCCAGTTTTCGTTAGCAGCAGATTATCTTCGCATTTTTGTTGGTAGCTCCTTGACTAACTCAGGTTTGACGAGAGGGTGCCCGTGCCGATACTTGTATGCTATGTTAGAGAATTCATTTATATGGTTTAAGTACCTACGAATAGACATGCCTTGAGCCGCTGTCGCTTCTCCGTACAACTCTACTAACTCCGGATCAGTTTTCGGATCATACCTCTGCTTGGCCGTAGCTCTCCTCGACATCGGAATACACTTGTAGCAGGGGGCACGATTGATTTTTCTATTCTCCGAGCTGGGCAACTGATTTCCCGCTTAATTTTGCACTGGAGCTGATACTCTGCAACCGTTGTTCTTTTGCCTCAGCCGACTTGCGAATAGAGCGGTCATAGTTTTCTGGTAGCGGCGGCGGGTACACGGCCATGATCTTCACCTGGGCTATTGCATGTTCTACATCTTCTTCGGTGCGCGGAAAGATTGTCTCTATCGGCTTCTTCTTGTTAGCTATGTCAATCTTCCACTTTTGATAACTGGCTTCTGAGGCTGCATCAAGTTGCTCGTTTGTCATCTCCCCAGGTCGGGGGATACTGAAATCTATATTTGCATGGGGTAATTTTGGGAGGGGTGATAGCTTACGTTTCGGTGATATGAACCTCTTGCTACTGCTGCTGCCCCTCGTAGTTGTACGACCCCTTTTCCGCTTGGGAGATGGCGGCGGTGGAGACGGCTGCGACAGCGATGGAGACGGTTGCGCTGGAGAATGGTAATGTGGCGGGGAAGGTGAAGGTTGCGCTGGAGAATGGTCATGTGGCGGCGAAGGTGGATTGTTGCTGATCTGAGGAGTGGGTGGCCTTGGCGGCACATAATTTGGAAGATGGATGTGCTCCTTTGGCCAAACAGTAGTCCCCCTTTTTACTTCTCCTAGTTCAGTCAGCTCCCCATCTTCACCTACGGGGTAGTCCAGCTTCAGCTCCTCATAATCTGGCATGACTTGATCCACCGTGATGACAGTGTACCCTTTTCTAACCGGTTTGCAATGCCAAGTTGGTTTAGGTCCAATTGGTAGGGCCATGCCGAGCGCCGCCGTCAACCTTAAGTTAGCAACTATCACCTTTAACTCACAAGGTGTGCTCTGTGTGATATCATCCAATGGGTAATGATGTTCCGGAGCCGTCAGTGCATCATCATCACCGTCATCCTGGAGCTGCGTGGAAGCGATGTTGCTTTTCTTATTCGATGGGGCGCCGGTAGCATCGAATGCAGGTTCTATCAGGTACCGCTGAGATTGGCCGCTACCTTGCTGGCTAAGTCTTTCGATTTGATCCTGATGTTGCTTTAATACCGCTTCTACATTACACAGCCAGTCTGCAGCAGCAGCTTTCTCAACCTCAGCAGCCGCTTTGTCAGCTTCCTCCCTTTCCTTCCTCCTCTGATGGCTTCTATCAGGAAATCTCTTCCTTTCCTCGGGAAATGCCACTGTCCACGGCTTGAATCCTTCGGTGCCCCGTGATCGTCCTTTGTGTTCATCATTTTTAAGGGCGTGTGTCAGCTCATCCTTCTCTCTATCGGGAACGAACTGTCCCGCTTCAACATCTTGTACCGCACTTCTAATGTCGTCGATGGGTAGCAGGTGATTATCTTTGTGTCTTTGGTTATACACTACCTTCCCTTCTTCGTTCAACGTGCCCCGATGCCCGTAAAACCAATTCTTGCCCGTTCGATCCATGTTAAGGGCTCTGGCATGATCCCCTTGGCCAGAAATGGTGCCTCAAGTGCCTCCCACTTATGCTTGCTATCGGCGTAGCCAGCAGGCCCCATAGTATGGTGGTACTTCTTCTTAGCAGCATTCGCCTTATTTACTGCAGACTTTTGCAACGCTTCCGGATTCTTCGTCTTGTACTCCACAAATTCGGCCTAGTAGTCTCTTATCTTCTCATAGCCCTTATCGAAATCCAGAGTCTTATCGAGCTCGATATAGTTCTGGCATAATTTTTTCTTCCATTCCCTGAATAGTTCGGCCATCTTCGAAAGAACTCACGCCTTGACTTTTTTCTCTAGGGCTTCTTTTCACCTCCTCATTTCTGCCTCATTTGGCACCTCTTCGTCTGGATCCACCTCTTGCGCCGACAGGGTGAAATTAAGCATGAGTTTTGTCCAAAGGTTTTCTTTGGCTGCTTGGCCGACATATTACACGGTTTCCATCTTTGTCTGCCTCCACTCTCGAGTGGTGATAGGGATGTGGTCCCTAACGATAACTCTACATGCCTGCACAAATTTCTTTGCAACATTATCAGGTTCAATTGGTTTCCTGACTTTATCGACCTTTTCGATTCTATACCGGACACCATCATCCATCTTCTTGTTTGGGCCTCGTTTAGTCCGTACTGATGATTTCCTTGATTCGGAGGGCTAAAAGAAGAAAGAGCTAGCGCGTTAATATATGTATTTCATATGGTCACTTGTTTAATACATTAGTGCACATCACATATAGATATAGACCTCGCTGGAGCCTTCGACTTCTCTCTCTTCGACTTCTTGCTCGTCGTCTTCTCCCTCATCAGAGTCACCGAGTCCTCCCTCGCCCGAAGCGTCGGTGTGTACCTCACCGGAGCATCTACCTCCTCGGCCGAGAGACTCATCTCCCTCTCCGGAGTCGTTCAGAAACTGCTTGGTGACATCGCCAACAATAACTTCATCCCCGCTGATGAAACCCTCCATGATGTTCTCCTGATAATCGTCTCTGCCAAGTCCCGGATCCATAGTATCTGCAAACAAAAGAATACAATCAACACAAGTATTACGATGCAACAATCATGATGCATGACATTTCATATGTGCAACATGGATGAATGATATGTGTGAGGCAATTTTAAGTGGCGACGAAAAAATAAACATGGCATAACAGTAATAAAAGCCACATAGGAATTAGGTCAAAGTGGTTAGAAATATTAGGTTTTTGAGATGCATGATGCAACAACAAGTTTTAATAGCATATTTGAAATCCTTGCATTTTTTTGATCATTTTAGACATATTATTTGTATTATTTGGATTTACAGATTAAAAGTTATTAAAATTGGCATTTTTAATTGAAAAAGAGTTAACTGGGCCAGAACTGGAGTTAACTGCCGCACGTGGTCTCAGATAGTCAACTGGGCCGGCCCAACTGGACATGAGAAGAACTGACAGGATTTGGCTAAGTTAGAATTAACAGATTCAAAGTTTGGCTGAACATGGAGTGAGTTCTATGATGATTCTGAGAAAACTTCCAGTTGCAAAGATGTAGAGTAAGTTGAATACTTCAACTTTCGTAAATACAGTTTTCCCAAAACTCACTGCAAGTTTCATAAAAAGGAGGGTTTTGATAGTTGACTGTTACAGGAAAACTCCAGGACAGATTTTAGTTAATAGATACTGCTTTTGTTTTGATCATGGAGTCAAAAATACACAGAATTGGAGTTTGTGCAAATTTACAAAGTTGTATATCTGGGTTGGATATACAACTTTGCTCTTGTTCAAAATTTTCCAAAACGGCCTGGAATACATTTCAAATTGGTGTTGAAGTTAGTGTCACATATTTTCAGACTTAGCAGTTTTAGGAGCTGCCAGGACTGACGGACTGAAACTGTTAAATTCAGAGGTTGAATCTTGCAAACTGTTAAGATTTTGAACAAACTTTATGAACGAAGGTTGTAGAGGGTGGTTTAGTCTACAACATTGGTTCAGAGAGTTTTCGCAAAAGATCTACAGGTTAGGAGATTAGGGGTGTCAAAGTTAGAAGAAAAGCTTTGCATCAGCACGAGTTTGTCCAGGACGCGGCGCGGCGAGGCTTCGCAGGCGGCGTGGCGAGGCAAAGCAGGGCATCGGCACAAGTACTGGTACGGCATCGAGCGATGCGTGCGCACGGCGGCGTCTCGGGCTCGTGCACGCATGCGGAGAAAAAGGAGAGGGAGCAGCGCTCACCTTGCGCTCGTGTGCTAGCCCAGCTAGCCCGAGCGTGGAGCGGAGACCGGCGGCGGTGGTCGGGAGGCGCGGGCCGGCGGGGACGCACACGGAGGCCGGCTGCGGAGCGAGCGTGGAGGCGTGGGCCGGCGGGGAGGACGGCTCGATGGAGAACTTGCTGCAGCGGGAGGACACGGCAGCGACGACAGGGAGGCGCGGCGGCAGGAGGCTAGAGAAGGGGCCGGACACGACGACGACGCGGGTCGGCGGGGAGGACGGCTCGATGGAGAATTTGCAGGTGGGGATGCACGCGGGGACCAACGGCGGTGCTCGGGAGGCTGGCTGGCGGGGACGCACGCGGAGGCGCGGGCCGGCGGGGACGCACAAGGAGGCGCGGCCGACGGCGGAGTTGGACAGCCTGACGGCGCTCTGCTTCTCCTCGCATGCGCGAATGGGGAGGAAGGAGGGCGCCGATCTAGAAGTAGGAGGAGCATCGGCCCCGGTTCCTCCCTAGAATCGGGCTATTGCCCAATTAGCCCCGGTTCAACGCCCGGCTCGTGGCTATTGGCCCCGAAAATTTCAGCTGGCGCGCGTCGTGGGCTATTAGACCCGGTTTTTGGGCCGAACCGGGGATAATAAGCCTTTTTCGAAAAAAGATTGAGTTTTCTGGAGGTTCCCGCCTTTTTTTCTAGATTTAGGAGCATTATTACATATGTATTTTTCTCACCAAATTTATTTTGAATTTCAAAAATCTTTCAACATGGAAAGTGTTTCAATTTGTATAACAAATTCAAAACCATTTTCTGTTTTCAAAAATATTTGTTCTCAATATACAAACAATTAATCATTTTGCTTTTTTTAATTAAAAATGCATTAACAAATATGTATTCCTTATTTTTGAATTTGAAAACACTTTCAACATGAAAAGTCTTCAAATTTGAATAAATAATCCAAAGCCATTTTCTGTTTTCTAAAATAACTATTCTTACTAACAATTGTTGCAGGAGGAAGTTTTCCTTCATGCCCACCGTTTTGAATATAGTTTGAAACGAGCATTAAAATTTTAAAAATGACCCAAACAATGTGAAACCTTCGCGTGGTGCCATATTATGTGTCATAGTTGCAAGGAAAAGTATTGAACTTGGAAAATTGCAAACATCACAAAAAATCCTTCAAAAAATGAGCAATCATGTCCACCGTTTTCCTTTTTATCGCACGAAAAATACAATTTCCATTTTTGAGGTGCCGAAATCAGGGTGTTCTCTGAAGCAACCACCAAATTAAAGTTTAGCATTGGTACCAAACCATTTTTTAAAAATACTATACCACCTTACTTGGACAATTTCCCAACCGGTGTATCTGGCACCTTTCCGTCCACCCGCCATGAAAAAGACAAATTCCTTCCGAATCGGCTGGAGGGTGCCTAGATTTGAACTACAGATACATGATATAATGCTTCTAATTTTTTATAAAATCATTTCAAGGTTTACAATATGCTATTTCTTCAGAGATCCACTACAAGTTTAGCGAGGCTCAGCCCCAGGCTAAGAAGCTTCATGTCCACCGTTTTGAATATAGTTTGAAACGGGCATCAATAATTCAAAAATGATTGAAACAATGTGAAACCTTCGCATGGTGTCATATTATGTGTCAAAGTTGCAAGGAAAAATATTAAACTTGGAAAATTGAAAACATCACAAAAAATCCTTCACAAAATGGCCTATCATGTTCGAGGTTTCATGGGATTCAGGTCAAACCACCGATGTTATGGCTAGAATCAGGGCATAGTTTGTGATAATGTGCCCATATTGTGCACACATGTGAATCTTGGGATGGCTTACGATGTTCCAGGAGGAAGTTTTCCTTTTTTGATGGGGATATGCCTACCGGGGTATACCTAGCAGGATGTTTCCGACTGGCCCAGGAACTGGCGAGTGGGCCTGCAAGACGGCGACTGGATCAAGCCCTGGCGTGGATCCAAGCGACTGGAAGCTGAAGGCCCAGGAGAGTAGATAGGCCTAGTCGGATTAGGTTAAACGAGTACCGAAGCCTTAACTGATTCGGTTGAGATATGTAAACCCTAGGGGGAGGTGAGTCTATATAAACCTCCCTATAGGGCGTATAGAAGCATGTTCCATCATACACCCAAGCGACTCGCCGCCTAGCCGTCGAGCTCGCCCATTGTACCTCCACCATAATACAATCTAGCAGGAGTAGGTCTTTACCCTCCGGGGGGCCGAACCTGGGTAAAACCCTGTGTCTCCGCCCTCATCTCGCACCGCAGATGGCTGGCCGCCCTTGCCCTTCGTTCTACTACTCGCTGCCGATTGCAGCATCTGCCGTGACCATTCCCACGATAGTGGCGCCCATCGTGGGGCCTGGCCGGTCTGGCCAGTGTTCTGCGGCGAGATCCAATCTGCCCATCAACGAATCGGTCGCCACCGGCCGCATGATAGCGATCGGCGAGATGCTTTAGATTTTGCTGAGCAGCTACGTCCCGGCGGCACGACCCATCACGCACAGCATGATCTTGCCAGTCGGCACGATCAGCCTCTTCGTAGGCCTCACCGACGTCATCATCTCGGAGGACTCGGCTCGCATCCGCGAGTCGCCGCCACGCGATCGGCTCTCCGAGAGCCAGGTCCGCATGATCCATCGCCTCGCCTCCGAGTACAACTCGGCCCACAGCAACGTGGCCGAGAACTCCACGGCCGCGGAAGACGCGGCCCTCAACGACGACGCCGACTCGGCGACCCCGGCGTCACTCGCCGGATCCATCACCGTGGCCTCGCCCGCGGGATCCATCACCCAAGTCTCCAACATGGGAGACTTCGAGGATCCCTCCATCCTTGGGATCTTCGACTTCGACTCCGGGTCGGAAAACTCCGCCGATCTCCGTGACGGGACCGGTCGCTACGCCGCGACCTACATGGCGACTAGCACCGACCCGCCGGAGGATCCCTTCTCCACCCCGATCCCTCCTAACGGCATGGAAACGGAGGTCGAGGAACTCCGCCTGAAGGTAGCGGAAGCAGTCCGCAAGGAGCAAGCCGAGCGCGAGAAATTTTGCCTCGAGCAAGTGACGACGCAGGAGCTGTCGTGTTACCACGTGCAGCGAATCAGGACGCACATGAACCCTACCGTTCAGGGGCGCGCCCTGAACTTCGACGACGAGAACGACCCGGCCCGCGTGGCCGAGCGTGCGATATGCGAGAACGCGCCACCAGGAGGAAGCGCCCGGCCCCCACCAGGGTCGACGGCGATGGGCGCCCCACCGCCACCCAACCGCACACCCCCCCAGGGACCAGCCGCGGATAGTGGTCTCCTCATGGGAGCGAGACGCGAACGGCCTACCACTATTCTCCACCCCGATGGACAACCTCGTGGCGGGCCGAGCAGCGGCTGACAACATCACGGCCACTGGCGGCGGCGCCCTACAGATCCAGTACGTCAAGGCCCTGCTCGCAAAGGCGGTCGAGCAGCAAAACGCATGCGCCGACTCGCAGGGTCGGGTGTACTCGCGTTCTTCGGGCAGCAGAGCGGCCTCAAGCGGCCACCCATTGGTGGCAAACACCCTCAACTGCCCGCCACCCGAACCACTGCAGCTCCAACACCGACCCGTGAACGCGGCACTCTCCACCAACGACCCTAGGCCAGCGACCAACTTCGTCGCCGCCAACGGTCAGCCCGTCGACGCCCGCACCCACATCATCAACAACCAAAGCTGGCGCGCACGCCAGCCCGACGACCAGCGACACACCCTAACCAATCGCCGCGACGGCAAGCCGATGGGGTCGCTAAGTTGACTCGGGCCCAGGTGCTTCGGACCGATGATCCGAGGCAAAAAAATACCCGGCGAACTTCAAAGCGCCGAAGGAAATAGAGAAGTACGACCCTTCGTACGACCCCTCCGTGTGGCTAGACACATACCTCATGGCGATGGGGATTGCTGGTCACACCGACCTGCTAGCCGCCCGTTACCTCCCCTTGATGATGGAGGGGACGTGTAGGCAGTGGATCAACACCCTCCCCCAGGATAGCATCGATTCCTGGGAAGAGATGCGAGACGCCTTCGTCAGGCACTTCGAGTGCTCCTACACCCGCGCCACCACCATCGAGGACCTGGAACGATGCGTTCAGGGACCCCGCGAGTCGACCCGCAACTGGGTCTAGCGGTGGCAAGAACTGTGGTACAACGCGGTCGGCATCCACCCGGACACCGCGATCCATTGCTTCAATACCTCGTGCCGCTACGAGCCCTTGGTCGCCAAGCTCAAGCGACATTCTCGCACACTCGACAACATACCGGACCTCCTCGAGATCGCCAAAAGATACGCGGAGGAAGATCCAAACCAGGAAACCGACGACGAGTCGGGAGGCCAACGCCGCACGAGCGGCAACGACAACGGACGGCGGTCCGACCTACGCTACAACAACACTCGCCTCACCAGCAAGCGCCCCAGTGACGGGCGAGCCGACTTTGTCGCCAACGCTGGGCATGCGCAGCGCGAGCCCAAGAGCTTCCGCCGCGACGGCTACAACTACAAGGCGAAACCAAGGTTCGACCCTGCGGCTCTCCTTAACCAACGTTGTGCGTTTCACAGCAGGGAAGGGAAGCCCGCCACGCACACGACCGCCGATTGCCACACTCTCAGGGAGATGGAGAAGGCACGGCAAGCGCGGGAGGACCCTGACAACAACCCGCCAAACGGCGGAAAGTTCGGCAGTGTGGCCGGCTCGCTCCACACCTTCACAGGCTTTAACACGAAGCGCGAGAAGAAGGTCATCGCCCGTGCCGTTGCTGTCAACGCGGTGGCCCAGGTGGACGTTCCCCAGTTCCTCAACTGGTCGGAGCAGCCCATCACCTGGAGCCGCCAGGACCACTCGCCACGCATCGAGTACCCAGGCCGAGTCGCCTTGGTGGTCAATCCCAAGGTGGGAGACTACTGGCTCCCCAAAACACTGATGGACGGCGGCAGCTCCATCAACATCCTGTACCTAGACACCTTTAGGCGACTGCGGCTCCCGCAATTGATGAACGAGACGACCTACACCACGTTCCACGGCATCGTCCCCGGTTGGAAGGCATACCCAAACGGCAAGGTCACGCTGCCAGTCACCTTCGGCACACCAGCAAACTTCTGCACCGAGCGGATCGTCTTCGAGCTGGTACCCTTCGACGGCCCCTACCACTGCGTCCTGGGGCGCCAGGCGTTCGCCAAGTTCATGGCAGCGCCCCACTACGCGTACAACGCGATGAAGCTCCCCAGGCCGCGCGGCGTCATCACCATCAACGGCGACCCCGACATGGCCGCCGACTGCGAGGCCAAGGGAGCCGAACTCGCCGACGCCGTCATCGCGGCAGAGGCCAACCACGCTGATGAGCTCGCCAAGTACGCGAGCGGGGTCAACAACGACGACCCTAGCATACTCAATAATCCCAATTCGGAGGGCACCAACACCTCAGCCTTCGAGGCGAAGACGCACACCCGCACCGTCGAGCTGGTCCCAGGCGACTCCAGCCAGACGGTGACAATCGGGACGGGCATGAGCCCAGCCTAGGAAGGCGCGCTCATCGAGTTCCTCTGTGAGAACAGGGACATCTTCGCATGGAAGCCCTCTAACATGCCTGGTGTCCCTAGGGAACTCGCTGAGCACAAATAAACGCCGACCCCAAAGTGTGACCCATCAAGTAGTCGCTGCGGCCCTTCAATGAAGAGCGCCGCAGAGCTATCGCCGAGGAGGTGTAGCGTCTACTCGCTTCAAGCTTCATCCGGCCAATCAAATACTCCAAGTGGCTGGCAAACCCAGTCCTGGTCGAGAAGAAAAATGGGACCTGGAGGATGTGTATCGACTACACAAACTTAAACAGCGCCTGCCCGAAGGAGCAATTCGTCCTCCCGCGGATCGACCAAATAATCAACTCCACCGCGGGCTCGGAGTCGTTGTGTTTCCTCGACGCCTACTCTGGGTACAACCAGATCAAGATGGCTGTCGAGGACGAGGAAAAGACGGCGTTCATCACGCCATTCGGAGCCTTCTGCTACACCGCCATGACCTTCGGCCTCAAGAACGCCGGGGCGACCTACCAGCGGTGCATGCAGGAATGCCTTGCGAGCCAAATTGGCCGGAATATCCACGTCTACATCGACGACGTGGTAGTGAAGTCCGCTCGCCAGGGCGATCTACTCGCCGACCTGGCGGAAACATTCGCCAACCTGCGGAAATACAAGATAAAGCTCAACCCAGGAAAGTGCACCTTCGGTGTACCAGCAGGGCAACTACTGGGCTACGTCGTCTCCAAGCGTGGGATCGAGGCGAACCCCACCAAGATCGACACGATCGCTCGGCTCGGCAAACCCGAGCGCGTGCGCGACGTCCAGAAGCTGGCCGGGCGAGTCGCGGCTCTCAGCCGCTTTATCCCTCGATTGGGCAAGAAGGCGATGCCCCTATACCGCCTGATGCGAAAGAACCCCACCTTCCAGTGGGACAAGGAGGCAGACGACGCACTCCGCGACCTCAAGAAGGTGCTACTCGCAGCACCACTACTCGCCGCCCCGTCGACAAAGAACCCATGCTGGTCTACGTCGCGGCTTCATGGTCGTCGAGCGGCCGAAGGAAGGAAAGGAGCGCCCGGTACAGCGACCGGTGTACTACATCAGCGAGGTCCTCACTGAGTCGTGCCAGCGATACCCGCAATACCAGAAACTGGTATACGCGGTCTTCAGAGCACATCGGCGCTTGCCACACTACTTCCAGGAGCACCCGATCACGATCGTCTCCTCCGCACCGTTGCAGGACATCATCCGCAACCGTGAGGCGACCGGGCGAGTCGCCAAGTGGGCCGTCGAAATCGGCGTCCACAACATTAAGTATGAGCCACGAAAAGCGATCAAGTCGCAGGCCCTCGCGGACTTCATCGCCGACTGGGAAGAGTCCCAACAGCCAGAAAAGCTGCCATACCTCCACTACTGGAGCCTGCACTTCGACGGCTCCAAGAACGCGGACGGCGCAGGAGCATGGATCGTGCTGACTTCCCCGAAGGGCGACAAGCTCTGCTACGTCCTCTGCCTCGACTTCACCCCCTGCACCAATAACATGGCCGAGTACGAGGCACTACTCCACGGCATGCGAGCTGCCAAGGAGATGAACGTCAGCCGCCTACGTTGCTACGGAGACTCCGACCTCGTCGCTGGGCAAGTCGCTGGTACTTGCGACGCCGTCTCCCCCACCATGGCGGCTTACCGCCAAGCAGTAGACAAGCTGGGAGGACACTTCGCAGGCTACTCCGTCGAGTGGATCGACAGGCGGAAGAATGAGGAGGCCGACGCACTCTCTCGCATCGGGTCGGCTCGACTCGCACCACCCGCCGGCGTCTTCCTCGACACGATCACCAAGCCATCAGTCTCTCCCCCAAGGGAGATCGACATCGGAGTCCCGCTGCAACCAGAGGCAGCCCTGGTCGCACTCATCGCCGAGCCAGACGACTGGACCAAGCCGTACATCGCCTACCTGGAGGCTGGCACCTTGCCGGCAGGAGACCGACGCCAGGATGGTTGCACGTCGGTGCAAATCCTTCACCGTCATCGATGGCGAACTCCACAAGCGCAGCGTGACCGGCGTGTTCCAACGCTGCGTCCAACCTGCCGAAGGACGCAAGATCCTCCACGACATCCACTCCGGTGACTGCGGCCACCACGCCGGAGCCCGCTCTCTGGTCGCAAAGGCCATGCGGCACGGCTTCTACTGGCCACCGCACACGCTGACGCCGTCGACATCATCCAGCGGTGCGCTGGCTGCCAGAAGTATGCCAACCAGACACACGTGCCGAGCTCAGCGCTCAAGACAATCCCCATCACCTGGCCATTCGCCGTGTGGGGTATGGACATGGTAGGCCCCTTCAAAAAGGCCCCCTCCGGCTTCACCCACCTCCTGGTCGCGGTCGACAAGTTCACAAAATGGGTGGAGGCCAAGCCAGTCCGGAAATGCGACGGGAAGACCGCCACCAAATTCCTACGCGAGCTCATATATCGCTACGGGTTCCCAAACAGCATCATCACGGACAACGGCACCAACTTCGCCAAAGGAGCCATGGCCGAATTCTGTGAGGAACATCACATCCGGCTCGACCTCGCGTCAGTCGCCCACCCGGAGTCCAATGGCCAGGCGGAACGGGCCAACCAGAGCATCCTCCACGGCCTGAAGCCGCGGATCCAAGTACCCCTCGAGCGCACCGCCGGGTGCTGGGTCGAGGAGCTACCCTCCGTCATCTGGGGTATCCGCACCTCGGTCAACAGGTCGACAGGGTTCACCCCCTTCTTCATGGTGTACGGCACCGAGGCAGTCATGCCCACCGACCTCGAGCACGACTCGCCAAGGGTCATCCATTACACAGAGGCTGCGAACGAACTCGCACGACAGGATGGAGTCGATCAACTCGACGAGGCACGCGACCTGGCTCGCTCACGCACCCCAATCTACCAGCAAGGTCTCCGCCGCTACCACAGCCGGCAGGTGAAAACTCGCACCTTCCAAGAAGGCGACCTGGTGCTGCGCCTCATCCAGGATAAGAAGGGCATGCACAAGCTCTCCCCCCCATGGGAGGGACCATTCGCCATCGGGCGAGTACTCGGCAACGACGCCTACTACCTCATCGATGTCCGTGGGGACGGCAAACTCGACGTCAAGCGACCATGGAATGTAAACCTCCTACGGAAGTTCTACTCCTAGAACCCCACATATGTATCCTCCAGTCGCTATGAAATAAAAAAATATTGGTTACCGCAAATTGCGTCTACTCTCCGTGTCTTGTGCCACTCGCACTCGTAGTAACAACATCAAGCTAATTGCAGAAGTCAACCTCTGGTACAGCGATCGTCATGGCCAAGTAGTGCGTTACAAGGGCACTGGTTTACCCCAGGTCTTGTAACGTCCACGAAAAACGCCTAACCGGAGCCCCATTGGAGTCGCCTAGCTCGACTGGCTCAACGAGCCAAGACAACTGCCTTCGCTTCTCACAGCGACCATAACTCGACATAGCGACTCGAATGGCCAAGTACCACGCTCGGGGACTGACGACCAGTTCAGCACAAGCGGATAGGGAAAACGCCAAGTATGAGAGCATGCCCAGGACTCGCCATGCGACTGACCCAACGGGCCTGGCAGGAGTGATGCGCTTATTCTGACGCGCCCAATCCTCACCCACCCTAGAGTCGCGACTAGAACAACCAAGTACCACGCTCGGGGACTCGGCTACCCGACCCCGTTCGCGCAAGGGAAAACAGTGAAGTACAGAGCACTCATGGGAGTCGCCATGCGACTGGCTTTCCGAGCTCGGGCGAGTCGACATCAATAACAAAACATTCAAAATCACAAACACATAATAAACGAGGTAAACCCCATAAAAAGGGCGTACGAGCTCGGGGACTCGTTCAACCCTCAATCACAAACACACGACAATTCACAAAATACCATGATATCTCATTATAGCAGATCACAATTGTCACAAAATACAAAGTATGCCCAACAGCAGAACTGCTACTAACGCCGCAGGGCACAAAGTTTTACTCCGCAGGCTTCGATGTCGACTAGCCGCCATCCCTGCGGTTGCGAATGAAGGGAGTATACGGATTTGACGGGTACGTCGTCAGCTCACCCGCCATCGCTGCACGGAAGGGCTGCTCGATCTTGAAGTCCCGGTGCTGTGGCTCGGGGTCGTTGGGCGCGACGATCGTCTCCTGATAAGGAAGGATATCGCCCATCGCCCAGACGCGCTCGGAGTACATCGCGGCGCGGTCCATCAGCTTCAGCACCTCGACGATCTCCACCGAGCCCGTCGACGACGGGTAGCCACTCGTCACGTCGTCCAGGTCGAAATCCTCTGGTAAGTGGGCGAGTCCAAGGCTAAGCGCCATTGCCGCCCCACGCCGGAACGCCGACCGCGTCATGAACTCGACGACCGACGGCGCCTTCTCCAAGTATTGCCACACCTCGACGAGGTCGCTGGGAATCACTTCTGTGGGCGACATCTCCTGAAGATACGCCCGTATACATGTCGCCGACAACGTGGCCGAGTCGACCAGCGTGGCTACACATTGTCGTGCCTCGAACGAGTTCGCCTCTTCCACGCTATCGATGATCCGACCTGTGGACAGAAGTTGACAGTGAATACATCAAAGATTACACAATGCATATGTTACAGGCAGAGGCAGGCACACTCACCAATCAAGGGACGGGAGTGATCCGTGATGAAGCTCTGAAGAGAGGTGTAGTCATCTTGAATCCCAGCAACGAGGGCATCAGAAACCTTACGATCCTCAGTGGCGGCAGTAACAGCGGCCTTGGCTCGCCCATCCGCCGAACTCGCCTCCTCCTTCGCTTCCTTCAGGTCGCGCTCAAGGTCAGCCGATCCGCTTCTCAGCCGAGCTCAACGCTGATTGAGCTGCCGTCAGTTCACTCGCCGGGACAAGGCCCTGGCGGACCTCCTCTGCCTTCGCAGCAATCGCCTGGAGTCCCTTGTTCGCCTCTTGGACGGTGGCCAGTTCCTTCTCCGCGCGACGTTTCGCAGCAAGCCGGTCGGCTGACTCGCGCTGCAAACCCTGTATACAAGTGAAACAGTTAACAATAGCGGAATCCTAAGTGCCCACCCGCTGAAATTCAGCGAGTGCGCACTCGGGGACTGGCAATCGAAAATCCTAAGTGCCCACCCGCTGAAATTCAGCGAGTGCGCACTCGGGGACTGACAATCGAAAATCCTAAGTGCCCACCCACTGAAATTCAGCGAGTGCGCACTCGGGGACTGGAAATCGAAAATCCTAAGTGCCCACCCGCTGAAATTCAGCGAGTGCACACTCGGGGACTAGCAAACAAAAATCCTAAGTGCCCACCCGCTGAAATTCAGCGAGTGCGCACTCGGGGACTGGACGCGAGAAATAAAAACAAGACACTAAAAGAATCTGACCGCTGCAATTCAGTGGCCCGATCCTCGGGGACTGGACATACCTGGATGGCTGCGCCAAGCATACCATGAAGCTGTATCGCATCCACGGATGCGAGAAGAGCCGACGTGTACCCGCGACGCTGCTCGACCTCCGTATCGGCGACCCCAGGTGCGCGGCTCGAGGGCGAGGTACCACTCGCTGTAGCCGCTATGGCCATGAAGAGCGGGAAGGTTGCGATGGATGCGCCAGCACCAAAAGAGGCCAGCTCGGCTGCCCCAGACGAGGGAGCACCCTCCTTGATCGTCAAGGCCGCCTCCGCCACAGGGTCACTCGGAGCAACCGTCGTGTCGTCGGACACCGTGACGATATCGTCGCCCTTGGCCTTCTTGGCACTATCCATGGGGGCAACGACCTCGTCAGCCTTCCTCTTCCGAGAGGGGTCCTCCTCGGCGACGACTGGCGGCACCTTGGCTACGGACGGGTGGCCTATCTTCTTAGTTCCAGTCCTGCAAATCGATCACATGAGTAAAGTGGTCTAAGTACAATGAAAAACAAAGACAGGTGAATAGAACTCACTTGGCGACTGGTAGAAATCGCAGCCCCGTGCGGATGTCGGCCGGCTTCTCCAGTTCAGGGCCGAGTTTACGACTGAGACCCATCTCCAGGACATCGTGCGCCCAAGACACGGACGGCTTCTTCGTTGTCGAGGCCGCGACAGGAGCCTCCGAAACATTTTCGGCGGGAGCCTCCCTGGGAGGTGAAGCCGCCGCGACCGGAGCAACCTCCGACCCAGAGACTGGGGTGAATGGGGGAGGCATCGAGGCCAGGGGCGCCTCAATCAGGACGGCGGCATCCGCCGCTGCCATCGTCTGTGGCGCTTCATCCTTGGCCAGGCTGGTGGCATCGGAGCTGCTCGCTGAATGAGGCAGAGATACCTGTCTCGCTGGCTTCGTCTTCCTATTTACAGGGGCCTTCACCTCCTTCTTCTTCTTCTTCGACGGAGTGGCCTGGCGACGCGAGGTGGTTTCGGGAAGTTTGTCGTCATCATCATCATGACGTTTGAGGCTTTTACTCGCCTCGAGCTCGCGCTGACGCTGCCCACAAGTTTTGCACACCAGCGGGGCGACCTCTTCCTCGGACTCGTCGTCGTCGTTGCTCCTGTCGCTCTTGATGCCGCCTTTGGCAGGAGGCGACTCGCCCCCGTCCTGGACGGACGAGCTCGAATTCTCGTCGTCTGCGGGCGGAAGCCACTCTTCCACCACTTGAAATTAATGCAATGAGCATAAGACAATATCAGTATGACCGCGACTGCATTAACTGCGACTACGAATGATGGAAAATGACTTACCATCGGGGCTGGATGCTTCGCGGTGTAGGGGGCGTCCCCGGCCTTCGCGTCCAGGTACACCGCTTGGGTGATCTTCTTCAGCGCCGAAATATAATCCCCGAGCTTCCACTCGGCGAGGCAGGATTTTGTCGAGTCCTCCCGGCCCGTGTATTCGTACATGTAGTGGTCAAGTCGGGCCAGGGGAACAAGTTGCTGCCCGAGCCAGAAGTTGTACAAGTTGATGGTCTGCAGACCCTTCTTCTTCAGGCCGCGGATGGTTTGGAGCATCTCATCCACGACCATCCGCTGGTCTGTTGGGAGCTTGCCGACTTGGAGTCGATGCGGTTCGGGCCGGTCGGCGGAGTATCTTGGGATCGCCACCTCGCCCTCTGGAGTCGCCTCGGTGACGTAAAACCAAGACTTCTTCCACTCGCTCGCCGCCTTGGCCGGCAGCATCAAATCGAAAAATGAAGCCTTCGACTTCAATTGAAACGTCAGGCCGCCCGTGGCAAGCATTGGGCCGCCCGCTTCTTTGCGACTGATCCTCCCGTGGAACAGATCTTGCCACAGGGGGAAGTAAGGCATGTAGCCCAGGTAGAACTCGCAGAACGCCACGAAGATGGTGAGCTGCTCGATGCTATGCAGGCCCAGGTCCGACGGCTGGATCCCGTAGAAGGCGCAGAAGCGCCGGAAGAAAAGAGATGTAGGGAATCCCATCCCCCGTTCCAGGTGGCTGGTAAAGAAAACGAACTCTCCGGCCGCGGGGATGCGCCACCTACCGGCGCGCAGGATCCCGTCCTCCTCAAAGGATACCAGAAGCGCTCTCGTACACTTGGACCTGCCCCATGGTTTGGTGGAGGGGGCCATTGGCGACAAGGATTGAGGGGGTCGGAGGATTTTGGATCGGCTGGATCGCGATGCGGGGGAAGATGGAAGTGCGCGCAATCGGAGGAAATGACGAGGGGGTGGTTCTCTGATCGCCTACCATTCCCCTTATATAGCGGTTGTTACCCGCCAAATCAGGAAGCCGTTACTACGCGGTGATTACGCCAAAGGTTACCGTTGGATTACCCCAACGGCTAGTTTTGACTGCGTTTGACGGTCCAACATCAGCCACTCGGCTCGCCGACCCGATCACTACAATAGTGACTAAGTATTTCGCCGACTCGATTCGCCAAAGCAGCGACCAGAACGATTAGTTTCCTCCTTTATTCAGGAGCCTGCCATCGATTCGACTGGATGTCTGCATTGAAGCCGAATGCTCCGACTGCCAGCAACCACCTGCGCCCAATCGACGATGACCTCGGGGACTACTGATGGGGATATGCCTACCGGGGTATACCCAGCAGGACTTTTCCGACTGGCCCAGGAACTGGCGAGTGGGCCTACAAGACGGCGACTGGATCAAGCCCTGGTGTGGATCCAAGCGAATGGAAGCTGAAGGCCCAGGAGAGTAGATAGGCCCAGTCGGATTAGGTTAAACGAGTACCGAAGCCTTAACTGATTCGGTTGAGATATGTAAACCCTAGGGGGAGGTGAGTCTATATAAACCTCCCTACAGGGCGTATAGAAGCACGTTCCATCATACACCCAAGCGACTCGCCGCCTAGCCGTCGAGCTCGCCCATTGTACCTCCACCATAATACAATCTAGCAGGAGTAGGTGTTTACCCTTCGGGGGGCCGAACCTGGGTAAAACCCTGTGTCTCCGCCCTCATCTCGCACCGCAGATGGCTGGCCGCCCTTTTCCTTCGTTCTACTACTCGCTGCCGATTGCAGCATCTGTCGTGACCATTCCCACGACATTTTCATCGCACGAAAAATCCAATTTCCATTTTTGAGGTGCTGAAATCGGGGTGTTCTGTGAAGCAACCACCAAATTAAAGTTTGGCATTGGTACCAAACCATTTATTTTAAATACTAGACCACCTTACTTGGACAATTTCCCAACCGGTGTATCTGGAACCTTTCTGTCCACCCGCCATGAAAAAGACAAATTCCTGCCGAATCGGCTGGAGGGTGCCTAGATTTGAACTACAGGGACATGATATAATGCTTCTAAATTTTTTTTAAATCATTTCTAGGTTCACAATATGCTATTTCTTTAGACATCCACTACAATTTTAGCGAGGCTCAACCCCGGTCTAAGAAGCTTCATGTCCACCGTTTTGAATATAGTTTGAAACGGACATAAATAATTCAAAAATGATCGAAACAATGTGAAACCTTCGCGTGGTGTCATATTAAGTGTCAAAGTTGCAAGGGAAAATATTAAACTTGGAAAATTGAAAACATCACATAAGTTTTAATACATGAGGGCACACATAAGGTTTACATGAAAGTCATGAATCCTTCTTCGCGTATGTCGATCCCTTGCGTATGATCGCTTCTTATGCTGTAACCATGGATCATCTTCATTAACGGGATGCTTGGGTCAGTTTTCACGGTGAAGGGCGGAATTTCATAAAACTTATTATAATCTGTTGATATGTCTGTCTTGTCCTCGATTCCCACGATGTTTCTTTTCCCTGAAAGAACTATGTGACGACTGGGCTCATCATCTGATGTATTCGTTTGATTATTTTTTATTTTTTCGGTCTGGAGGACATGTCTTTCACATAGAAAATCTGAGCCACATCGTTGGCTAGGACGAATGGCTCGTCTCTGTAACCAAGATTCTTGAGATCCACAGTTGTCATTCCGTACAATTGGTCTACCTTTATCCTTTCTCCATTCATGTTGACCCAACTGCACCGAAACAGAGGGACCTTAAAAGTAGGTCCATAGTCAAGTTCCCATATCTCCTCTATGTAACCATAGTATGTGTCTTTTTTCCCATTCTCGCCTATTGCATCAAAGCAGACAACGCTGTTTTGGTTGGTGCTCTTTTTATCTTGGCTGATCGTGTAAAATGTATTCCCATTTATCTCGTACCCTTGGAAAGTCAATACAGTCGAAGATGGTGACGCAGCCAACAAGTAGAGCTGATCTCCAACAGTGTTGTCATTCTGGAGACGTGCTCGCAACCAACTTCTGAAAGTCTCCATGTGTTTTTCTTCGATCCAGGAGTCAGCATTCCCCGGGAACTTGGAGCGTACAACATTCCTGTGTTCCTCGATATACGGAGCCACGAAGGTGGAATTTCATAGAACTGTGTAGTGTGTTTGAGTGAAAGAACGCCCGTCCCTACATATCACTGCTTTCTTTCCTAGCGTGCCTTTTCCACTCAGCCTCCCCTCATGCCGCGATTCAGGAACACCAAGCGGCTTAAGGCCAGGAAGAAAGTCAACGCAGAACCCAATGACCTTCTCTGTTCCATAGCCCTTGGAGATGCTTCCTTCTTTCCTAGCACGGTTACGAACATATTTCTTTAAGACTCCCATGAACCTCTCAAAGGGGAACATATTGTGTAGAAATACAGGACCGAGAATGGAAATCTCGTCGACTAGGTGAACCAGGAGATGCATCATAATATTGAAGAAGGACGGGGGAACACCAACTCAAAATTGACAAGACATTGGACCACATCCCTCTGTAGCCTTTCCAGACTTTCTCGATCGATTACCTTCTGAGATATTGCGTTGAGGAATGCACATATCTTCACAATGGGTACTCGAACATTTTCCGGTAGAAGCCCCCTCAATGCAACTGGAAGCAACTCGTCATAATCACGTGGCAGTCATGAGACTTCAGGTTCTAAAAAAAATTCTCTGCCATATTTATTATTCCCTTTATATTTGACGAGAACCTAGCCGGGACCTTGATATTGCTCAGACATTCAAAAAAGATTTCCTTCTCTTCTTTCGTAAGAGCATAGTTGCTTAAGTATTGACGCCCTTTATCACTATGCTTGTTGTATGGGTCTTTCATACGTTGCTGGTCCTCTCGTGCTTCTCATGTGTCCTTTGACTTCCCATACACGCCCAGGAAGCCTAGCAGGTTCAGGCAAAGATTCCTCGTCACGTGCATCACGTCGATTGAAGACCGGACCTCTAGGCATTCCCAATAGGGTAGCTCCCAAAATACTGATTTCTTCTTCCACATGGCCGCCTGTATGGTAACGTTGTCTTTCAGAACAGATTGACCACCAGGACTCTTTCCAAAGATTACTTCCAGGTCCCTCACCATACCAAATACGTCAGCACCTTTAGGGAGCTTAGGATTCTTCCGGTGATCTGCCTCACCGTTGAAATGCTTGCCTTCCTTTCTCACTTGATGATTGGTCGGAAGAAATTGACGACACCTCAGGTACACAACCTTCTTACATTTCTCCAAATATATACCTTTAGTCTTATCTAAACAGTGTGTGCTTGCATTGTATCCCTTGTTTGATTGTCCTGAAATGTTACTAAGAGCTAGCCAATCATTGATGGTTACGAACAACAACGCTCGTAGGTCAAATTCCCGTTGTTTATGCTCATCCCACACACGTACACCTGGTTCGTCCCACAACTGCAAAAGTTCATCGACTAATGGCCTTAGGTACACATCAATATCGTTGCCGGGTTGCTTAGGTCCTTGGATGAGCACTGGCATCATAATGAACTTCTGCTTCATGCACAACCAAGGTGGAAGGTTGTCGATACATAGAGTCACGGGCCAGGTGCTGTGAGTGTAGCTCTGCTCTCCAAAAGGATTCATGTCGTCCGTACTTAGACCAAATCATAAGTTTCTCGCGTCACCTGCAAAGTCCGGGTACTCTCTATCGATTTTTCTCCACTGTGACCCATCGGCGGGGTGTCTCAACTTCGACCCGTCTTTCTTACGCTCTTCTTTGTGCCATTGCAACAATCTGGCATGCTCTTTGTTTCTGAACAGATGTTTCAGCCGTGGTATGATAGGAGCATACCACATAACCTTAGCAGGAATCCTCTTCCTAGGGGGATCGTCATCGCCCTCAACATCACCAGGGTCATCTTGTCTGATCTTGTACCGAGATGCAGTGCATACCGGGCATTTATCCATATTCTCGTACTCCTTACCACGGTACAGGATGCAGTCCTTAATGCATGGATGTATCTTCTGCACATCTAATCCTAGAGGGCAGATAGTCTTCTTTGCTCCATACGTAGTCTCGGGCAGCTCGTTATCCTTTGGAAGCTTTGGCTTCATTATTTTCAGTAACTTCTCAAATCCCTTGTCAGAAAAACCAGCCTCAGGCTTCCATTGCCGCAGTTCCAGTGTTGTATTGAGCTTTGTGCTGCCATCTTCGCAATTTGGGTACAACAGCTTTTTGTGATCCTTTAGCATGGCCTCCAACTTTAGCTCCTCCCTTTCTATATCGCATTGTTGTTTTGCATCAGAAATGACCCGACCAAGACCATCAACGGGCTCATTTGATGCCCGCTGTTCTTCTTCATTGCCGCCTCCTTCTTCTTCATTTATACCTCCTTCTTCTTCATTGTCTTCCATTGCAGTATCCTTGTTTTCTTCATGGAACATACGATAGTTGTCATCATCCTCCTCTTCTTTATTGTCTTCCATCGTAACCCCTCTTTCTCCATGCAAGGACCAACAATAATATCCGGGCATGAAACCTTGGTGAAGCACGTGGAATTGAATGGTTCTCAAGTTTGTGTACTCCTTGACGTTCCGACAGTCAACACATGGACAAGGCATACAATTATCCACCTTGTTATCCTCAGCCACATTGATAAATTTATGCAGGCCTGCAATGAAGTCGGAATCGCGTCGGTCGCCGTACATCCATCCCTTCCATGCATTGATCTGCATCATAAATATATAGTCAAATGACTATCTTACATGCACAGATGCACTATTTTTGAATCAATTACAGATGAAAAGGACAAGGTTGCTAACCTCGGACAAGGATACCATTGTTTTCAACTTAAGTGTGGCTCGGGCATTTCACCGAACACCTTGTGTGCATAGCAACGGTAAAAATTCCTAGCACCCACCCCTCTCACAAATCCAGCCAGAAAAAAAACTAGGTTGTGGGGGTGTATATATAGGCAGGGAGGGGCAATAGCCCCGGTTCAGGGCAAAAACCGGTGCTAATGCTCCACAGCACGACACGTGTCGCGCACGCGAGCATTAGCCCTGGTTTTTGCCCCGAACCGGGGCTATTGCTCCTGGACGGCGGTGCAAACCGAACCGGGGCCAATGCCAGTGCAAACCAGATCCATCAAAGCATAATGCTTTGGTCTTCTTATCTTAATAAGTGCTAAAATCCTGGCCCACTTAACGGTGGTTGGAAAATGAAGCCATAGTGTTGCAGCAGTAGGCTATGGTGTTATCAAGATGCATCGCCCACTTATATATTTGAGTTTATGATTATGTTCTAATACATACTTGTGTTATCATATTTGACACCTCTACAGTCGATGGTCATCTATGACAAGGGAAACAACCTAGCCTGGAAGATCCAAATGTCATCTCGCGCACCGTTATCATCTTCTAATAGAGAGTGCAGGAGATGATCTCCAATGAAACTAAATGCAAGTACCGCCCGCAAACATTCAAGTCTATGCGGTCATGGCGCCAGCACCAAAATATGTATAGGTACCTGCACCACTAGGTCATGGAAAAAGTTGGGAAGTGTAGCTAACAAAAATGAAGATACAAAGTGATAAAAGTTCGGCAAGTGTAGCTAACATATTTTGTCAATTTCGTGAACTACTTATGTAGGGAATTTCTGGAAGTACTTCCATAAAGATTGTCCCTTTCAGAGCTTAGTTGCTTATGCTAGCGCTCAACAAAACCTTCTAGCTCCCATAGAAGCAGAGCGGAGGGTGTCTATTGGTGTGACACCTGCTAGTATACCCCTCATCGGGTGGCACGTCAGGTGGTTATACATGGCCTTGTTGGATAGAAAGGCATTGCTAGACTCAAGGTAGATTAGGTCACAAGTGGAGTCACCCCTACAAAAATCCCTATAGTAATGTCGTTTCCCACCATCCCCGCCACGTCAACACTACAAGACTCGAGGTATTCCCATATCGAGGCAATCAGTGTTGTCGTGTCCCACCACACAGGGCGACGTCTTCTTGCAAATTGAACTTTAGCAGTACACTCGCTCTGAGACGAGAGCTTTGGAGTTGATGGCACGTCGAATTCTTCCACTATCACCGCCCCTTATAAGTAGTATGCCTGCGGTCCATGAGTTTATGGTTAGTGGTGGTGGCGAGTGATCGCCTAATTAATGCCATCCTGAATCAAGTTGGTTCCTGACAAACTATAAACGAACTGATCAACAAATATAATATGTGTATGAATGCACATATTACATATGAATGACTATACTAACCTAGTTAACAAGGTTAACAACAGGTGCTCAACAACTAGGTAGTCTTTAGTATCCATTTTTAGGAGACAATCGAATTAAAATACCATCGACATCTTCCTCTCAAGGAGCTAATTGAATGAAAATCTCTTTGACCTCTTCATCTTTTATGCTGAAACTAATAAACGAAAGCAAACCCGAACACTAGAATAATCTCTCTAGTGCAACATTTTTGCCATTTCAGAGAGTTAATTAGTTTAACAAATCCCCCTTAGTCTTGGCAGTGGCCTTGCGGACAAGTTTACTCTCCATCACAACACCACATTTGAAACATTCATATGACACAAGGAAACATTTATGACGTGCGACACCTTCCATAATATCACCAACTGGCTTTGCACCTGCTCCACTATACTTTTGTGGCACAAAAAGGTTTAAAGTTCTTGAAAGGGCATGTGTGGTTTTGGTAATTAATGACAATCTCTACAGACTAATGTTTGCATTGGGTTACACTTGTAGGAATTTTCCGTTGGCATCGATTGGACCATGTGTTGGCTTCAAGGTTGAAAGATAAAGAAAATAGAACAATAAGCTATGTCCAAGGGATTTGAGCCTATTGGAATCATGTAGAAGAAAGAAGATGATTCAAGGTTGGACAAGACGAATAATGGATCAACACTCAAGAAGAAATGAAGTTGTGCAAGTTCAAGATGTGCCATCTCTAGAATATCACATGCTTGAAGCTTGCCATACTTGGTGATCATGGATCAATGAAGACAAGTTCGAAAAAGAGTTTCCCCATGGTGTATGGGGGAGAAATTCGCAAGTCTTCATCAAGCAAGTGTGAGCAAGAGAAATCAAGAAAGGTGTTCCATCTTGAGAAGGACAAGATTAGGTCGAATTCTCAAAGCAAAGGTTTGATATAGATAGGTTTTTTTGTTGTTCTCATGTTAGTAGTTGGGCGACCGGTTTTATGATAGATAGCCATACTATCAAGAGGGGCTCTCGAGTGAGTAACTCGGTCATATCTTTCAAAGAGAGCTCAAACCATTGCCTACTTAGCATGATCCTTCTTGGTTCTTATTTGTATATTACTCATTTGAAGTTTTAAAGCTTGTGTCTATTCTCATGGCAAGCTCTATTTTATCAAAAACGGATTTCATATGAAAACCTTGTTGCGTTTTTTATTAAAGTATTTACTTGTTCTTTTATGAGGTAGGTTACACACCTCTATCTACTTGGTATTTATTTGTATGCTACTTTTATTTATCTGTACAACAAAATTGGTTTCATCATAATCAGAGTTCCCAATCTCAAGTTATTGTATTTTGCGTTTTGCGTTTGAAGGTTTTACCATTTCGTATCTTTTAGAGAGCTCAAATATTTAATACTGTAGTCTTATTTCCGTGGTTGTAGAATTATGTTTATCCACATGATCTTGTAGATATTTTTGTCCTCTTTGAAATGAGTCCAAGATCATCGAGATCGCAGTCTGGATGTAAAAGTTATTGTCGTTTTTATATCGGGTGTCCTATAGTACCGAAAATCTGGTAGTACCATACTTTGGTACCGGGATTACCTACAAGAGTGCGTTGGGCGACCCGGGAACCCTCGGGACTTTGGTAGTTATGGGAAAATGTCCATTATTATTGGGAATCGTACCATATTTCAGTATGTGCTTATCGATAAATGCGGTTCAAAATGTATTTGCTCAAATTTCGCGATGTATGATTGTCTGAGAAAATCATTTACCTCATGAGTCAAGATGCATGATGAGAATATGCAGACCATCATAACTTTTTTACTAGAATCTGAAGATGCATATATCTTCCTCTTATATCATGTACCTCTCCACAACACTTGCCCGTCAGCTTGCCATGATTTCCTTATTTGACCCCTGTCCCAGTTTCATTCTAATTTTCAAGTCTTTCCTGCTTGTAATGCACTCAACATCTACCTCAATAGGTTCTACAAGGTACCGTTTCAGGTACATGTTGGTGAAGTGAAGTAAAAATTCGTATCAAAGTAAAAAGATTAAAGAGAACAATTAGCATATAATTGGATTATCAACAACAAAACTAGGACTTATGTACAATTAGTAAATAGCATCTTACCATTTTGCATTTATTAGGGATGATAGATGAATTGGTCATCCTGTGGAAATATTACTTTATATGTTGTCCTACAGAATCATTAACAAATGCCACAAGGAACCTCTGTTGATCCTCTATGAGTGTCATCTCACTTCCAAAATAGCAATACAGATCAAATGGCATATTCACTCATAAAGAGATCCTAGATGCAACAATGTAAATGTTATGTCCGTTTCTCCTAAACTTCTATACTATTCTACTAAAAAGTGATGATGTTCTTCATACCTCTTACCGTCATCTTGGAGAAGTTGTACCTTCGAATCTCTTCTTCACTGACATCCTCATCAGTGTGGTACATGTAATCAAAATCGATTTTCTTGTTATCCAATACGCTTATGATACCCTCATCATTATGCTAGCTAATGAATCTCAACTTCTAAACCCTAAGGAAATGCTGCAACGGTTGTCTTTATCCACTAGGCTAAATGTAAATTACAACAAAACATAGTATCAATAATTGGCCAATCAATTAGGGTGCAAGACAAAGACTCTGTCATTTTAATATCTAGGACTCTCTATGGGTACTACCAATCCAAAAATTAAGCACTTTGTTGGCGTTATTAACATATTTTAAAACTTCTATCGTGAATTGCCACAAAATTATCCAACGATGGAAAGCTCATTTTGGTTAAATCCATATTTACCGGTATGCTAAATTTTTCTATGTGATTTCTTAAAGTTCCTATTGGAATAAATAACCATGTGGAAATGAGCAAGGGGATTTCTCTGGAGTGTAGGAAAGATATTAAAAAACGGTAAATTTCTTGTCAAGTGGGAAAATATTTGCAATCCTAAGGTTGTTGGAGGACTATGTGTCTTGAACCTGAGATTGCAAAACTCTTCTCTTCTCATAAAAAACTTATATAAATTCATGTATCATCATGCTATGGGTGTGGAAATCATGTGTGCTTCCTAAACACAAATGTTTATTCTGACACTTCATCAAGACAGACTCAATATCATGGACCTACTCACAAGGAAAAAATTCCATGTCAAAAGTACAAGTTGTGTACTATGCCAGGATGATGTCAATAAATGCATTATACACTTATTTATTTATTATGTGATTTCATCTTGTTCTTCTAGTGGAGTCTCAATATTGAATGGAACACAAACTTGAATATCATAGGGATACTCATTGATGGAATTATGAGATACACAAACATCCGCTTTAAGGAAATTATGATTTGTGGGTGTTGGGCTTTATGGTATCATAGGAACAAACATATATTTTAAAACCAGTATATAAACCTCCTAGAATGTGTGAGATTCTTTAAGGAGGATGTCTTTCTCATTATGCATCGAGCCAAACCTATCTTGAATAAGCAACGTAGCAATGGGTGGATATAATTTGTCAATTATTCACTCCAAATAATTGTTCTTTCTTGTCAATATTTTTATATAAATGAAAAATGACTCAATGGGGAGTTTTCCCTACTATTTTTTCATCGAAAAGAATTACTTAACATCTACTTATATAAATTCATAACACATATTACCATGACATGATTCACATGACAACCACTATGTCGTGGTATTGCACGGCAGATGCTACTGAGGGTAGCTTACGTAGAGGGAGCAAGGCGACGCAGGAGAATCCGGGAGCGAGATTGGCATACGATGTACCCAGGTTCACGTCCCCTCGGTGGAGGATCGCTACGTCCTGTTGTCAATCTAGTATATGATCATAGATTGGTTTACAAGGGAGCCGTCGTAGGCGGAGGAAGAGACTAGATCTGATCTAATGTGGGAGAGGATGCAATATGATCTCCCCATGGGGGTGCCCCTGGTGGCTTTATATATGCAGCCAGTTAGGGTTTACAAGTGTTTTGGTGGGCTTTCTATTGGAGTCGCCGTCTTGGGCCTCCAGTCGGCGCCACTCGTCTAGGTCCAGCATGCGTCAGTCGCCGTATTAGGCGAGTCGACCCGCTCAGGGCTAGGTTTTAGTCGGCTCGATCCAGCTGGCGACTCCGCTTCGTGGGTATACCCCGATTGGTATTCCCCCATCAGTAGTCCCCGAGCGCGTTGTCGATTCGACGTGGGCTTGAGGCAGGGCGCGGAGAGTCTTGACGATGGGTCGTGGCGAATCGGCGACAAGCTCCTGAATAGAGAAACGAACCGTGAAGCGGGAGGCGGTCAGCGTGATCGAGTCGGTGATGGCCAGTTGGCGAAAGACGCAGGGTGTCGGTGAAGCCGCCAGTTGCGGCGAGTCCCCGAACGTGGAGCGTGCCGAGTCCCCGAGCGCGGCGAGTGGCGAGGTCGAGCGACCGGCGAGTGTCGAGTCCCCGAGCGCGCCGAGTGGCGAGGTTGGGCATCCGCGAGTGGCGCTGTCTGTAGCGCGTCGAGTCCCCGAGCGCATTGAGTACGCGAGGGCGAGTCCGCGGTGGCGAGTCCCCGAGCGTGTTGAGTACGTGAGGGCGAGTTCGCGGTGGAGAGTCCCCGAGCGTGTTGAGTACGCGAGGGCGTGTCCGCGGTGGCGAGTCCCCGAGCACGTTGAGTACGCGAGGGCGAGTGTCCGCGGCGGTGAGTCCCCGAGCGTGTCGAGAACGCGAGGGCGAGTCCGCGGTGGAGTGTCCCCGAGCGTGTCAAGAACGCGAGGGCGAGTCCGCGGTGGAGAGTCCCCGAGCGTGAAGAGCCACGGTCATGAAACCACGCGTACACGCAGCATGCATAGGAGTAGTCCCCGAGGCTCGAGTTGGCTTGTAGAGGCGACTTGAGGCTCTTTAGAGATGCATATTCTGAAAATAGTAGTGGTTGCTGCCGAGCATGGCGAGTGGCGAGGTCGGGCAATCGGCGAATGCCGAGTCCCCCAGCGCGGCGAGTGGCGATGTCGAGCGACCGGCAAGCGTCGAGCCCCCGAGCGCGGCGCGTGGCGAGGTCAGGTGACCGGCGAGTGCCGAGTCCCTGAGCGTGGCGAGTGGCGAGGTCGAGCGACCGGCGAGTGGCGATGTCTGTAGCGCGCCGAATCTCCGAGCGCGGCGAGTGGCGAGAAAGACACTGTTTTCCCGAGGAGGAAAATGTATGACTGCAATAAGGTGTATTTATGAAATATATTGAACATTTGTAAGACGTATAAATTGTAGATGTTGATGAAAATGCACAATTGTTATGTGGATCGATGGGCAGTATGTAAGGTTTATGCATGTCTTTTCATGAGTAGGCAGACCTCCAGCATCAAACGCTTGCCGGGTAACAGGGACGCGATGCCAGGATGTTGAACCCGGAGACAAGGTCGGCCTTTTGGTACCCAGCCTCACTACTTCGACGGACGCAAATAAACAGCAGACAAAACTGAAGCCGATCCCAAGTATGATTTTTGGTCCTTGAAAGGGTCATATGCGGCTGCATGGTCGGCTTTGGAGAATGAATGAATATGTACATATATTTTGAACCCATAACATGTGCGAGTGTAAAGAAACTTAGCTGTTATCATGGCAATTCCTCGATGACGAGTCTGCGAGTGTGGCGAGTCCGCGACCGTGGCGAGTACGCGAGGGCGAGCTCGCGATGGCGAGTCCCCGAGCGTGGAGAGTACGCAAGGGCGACCTTGCGATGGCGAGTCCCCGAGCGTGGCGAGTACACAAGGGAGAATTCGCGATGGCGAGTCCCCGAACATGGCGGGTATGCAAGGGCGAGCTCGCGATGGCGAGTCCTCGAGCGTGGCGAGTGCGCGAGGGAGAATCCGCGATGGCGAGTCCCGAGCATGGAGAGTATGCAAGGGCGAGCTCGCGATGGCGAGTCCCCGAGCGTGGCGAGTGCGCGAGGGAGATTCCGCTATAGCGACTCCCCGAGCATGGAGAGTCTGCAATGACGCAATGATTTTGAACCAGCATATCGCCTCGTCTCTATGGATTAGTTCTCCCACAGTATGCACGTGAGAAACCACGTAGGCCGATTCATGTTCTGTGGTACATATATTCAAAAAGCAATACGATAAAAGATTAAATCCAAATAAAATAGTCGACTGAAAGAGCGGCTAACGTGTGAAATAATATGAGATTGAATAGGAAAAGAATCCACTAGTCGTGGCCTTTTCAGGCTGTGAGGGGGTCGGGTGAAAACCCATTTTCTTGTCTTGTGCTATCTTATTGGGAGATGATCTGGTTTTGCCTCGAGAATTTGATTCTCCAAACGATACATGGCGACATCACTCAGAAGGTTAGATTAAATAAAATAATCAACGGGAGAGGGGATTAAACAAAACCAATTAGCCGTATGGAACCGATGGTGAACGTTGGCGCGCCTGTGATTTCGCAGGTCGAGTGCACGCGCCTGTTCCGCGTCGGTGGCCGCCGCCGGATCGCAAAATTGTCATCCAATCTTGTAGTAATGGGTAATGCTCCAAATAATACAAACGGGCAATGTCAATTAGACTCAAATAAAATATTAAAATATTAATTGACTGAAAGAATAATCAATAATGAGAGAGATGGAATCGGATAGAAGAACAGATCCAGCGCGTGTGAGCCTGATGAAGTACCTCCGATGTGGGGAATACCCTCTCGTGGAGGCTGCCAAGATTGATCCGCTTCAATCTCTCTTCCCATGTTGATCTTGTCCATGCGCATGTGACAAACCAGAATCTGATCTGGCTGCATGCGCCGGTTTTAAATCCCCTGCCGCGTGAACGACCACACAGGCTAGAGGATCTCGCCCGGACCTCCAAGCACCGCTTGCCCCACGGTGGGCGCCAACTGTCGTGGTATTGCACGACAGATGCTACTAGGGGTAGCTTACGTAGAGGGAACAAGGCGACGTAGGAGAATCCGGGAGCGAGATTGGCACACCATGTACCCAGGTTCACATCCCCTTGGTGGAGGATCGCTACGTCCTACTGTTAATCCAGTATATGATCATAGATAGGTTTACAAGGGAGTCGCCGTAGGCGGAGGAAGAGACTAGATCTGATCTAATATGGGAGAGTATGCAATATGATCTCCCCGTGGGGTGCCCCTTGTGGCTTTATATATGTAGTCAGTTAGGGTTTACAAGTGTTTTGGTGGGCTTTCTATTGGAGTCGCCGTCTTGGGCCTCCAGTCGGCGCCACTCGTCTGGGTCCAGCATGCGCCAGTCGCCGTATTAGGCGAATCGACCCGCTCAGGGCTAGATTTTAGTCGGCTCGATTCAGCTGGCGACTCCGCTTCGTGGGTATACCCCGATTGGTATTCCCCCATCACACTACACAGATAATACTTAGCAGTTATTATAGTAGTACGATTCCAGCATCACAAATAACCTCATGGGTCAAGATGCATGATGAGAAGATGTAGACCCGTCCTACATTTTTGACTGGAAGATGAAGATGCATATATCTTCATCTTCTATCATGTACCTCTTTAAAACACTTTCCCATCCACTTGTCATGATTTCCTAATTTGACCCATGTCTCAGCTTCATTCTATTTTTCAAGTCTTTCCTACTGATAATGCACTCTACATCTACCTAGGTAGGTTCTATAAGGTACCTTTCCACGTATGTTTTGGTGACGTGAATAAAAATTTCTGACAAAATAGAAATATTAATTAGAACAATTAGCATATACTTGATTGTAGACAACAAAATTGGTACTTGTGCAAATTAGTATATATCATCATAACATTTTGCATTTATTTGAGATGATAGATGAATTAGTCATCCCATAGACATATTACTTTATAGGTTGTCCTAGAGAATCATTAACAAATACTACAAGGAACCTTTGTTGATCCTCTCTAAGTGTCATCTCATTTAGAAAATAGCAATGTCGATCAAATGGCATATTTCCCATAGAGAGGTCATAGATGCAACGAATGCAAATGTTATGTCCGTTTCTCCTAAACTACTACACTATTTTACTAAAAAGTGATGATGTTCTTCATACCTATTGTCGTCAGCTTGGCGAACTTGTACCTTGGAATCTCTTCTTTGTTGGCATCCTCGTCGGTGTGGAGTCTACTGGACCATGCGGCCTCTACACAGCCCCTTGACCTCCATCAAATTCCATCAAGGGAACCTCTTCCCTTGACCTCCATCTCCAAATGGAGTCTACTGGACCATGCGGCCTCTACACAGCCCCTTCCCAACCGATACTACCATATAGTCGCTCGCCATCTGTAACGAGAAAAACAAGCTAGTGCAGCAGATCCCAACATCGTCTTGTACATCATAATTATTGCACTGCAGATTTGTTTCATAGTTCGAGTTACTAAAATTATTGGTATTAGTTTATTGTGCATGTGCACACCTCTAAATATTATATATCCAGTTGTAGTTTATGAAGCATGTCCCTTTTATTTAACATCTTAAAAACAACATAAGTTAAATCATCTACTTTCTTCACCACCATGTTAGGAAGCTCATCAAATCATGACTGACAAAAGACAATTTAAGTTGTGTGATTGACACTCAGACATTTTCTTTGGTTTGTGACAGACATACAAACATTCTCTTTGGTATGTGATTGAGACATGTGTGGTTGCATTGTTTTATTTGGTGGCAATTTGTTTTTTTTTCATTTTCGGTAGCATTCTATTGACCGACTGATTATGGTTGCTCAACTATATATCTCCCCATTCGCTTGTCATGATTTCCTTATTTGAACGATCTTCCAGCTTCATTCTAATTTTCAAGTCTTTCCTACTTGTAATGCATTCAACATCTACCTCGATAGGTTCTGTAAGGTAACTTTTCAGATACGTGTTGGTGAAGTGAAGTAAAATTTCTTCTCAAAATAGAAATATTAATTAGATAAATTAGCATATACTTGAGAGTAAAAATCAAAATTGGTACTTGTGCAAATTAGTATATACCATCTGAACATTTTCATTTATTTGGGATGACAGATAAATTAGTCATCCCGTAGATATATTACTTTATAGGTTGTCCTAGAGAATCATTAACAAATATTACAAGGAACCTTTGTTGATCCTCTCTAAGTGTCATCTCATTTTAAAAAAATAGCAATACCGATCAAATAGCATTTTCCCATTAGAGAAGTCCTAGATGCAACAAATGCAAATGGTATATCCGTTTATCCAAAACTACTACACTATTCTACTAAAAAGTGATGATGTTCTTCATACCTCTTACCGTTAGCTTGGCGAACTTGTACCCTGGAATATCTTCTTTGTTGACATCCTCGTTAGTGTGGTACATGTAGTCAGACTATTCAACATTGTCATCACAATCAACGATGATAGCATCATATTTGTTAGATCCCATTTGTTAAGATGAATTCTGGTTCAAAATATTCAGATAAGTAGACAATACTATAAAAATTCAGAGAGTTCAGAAATTGACAGTAGTAAGTACACTTGGCATCTACACTATCGTCCAATTTTTCACTAACTTGAGCATATATAATCTTAATGCAGCAAGTTCAGTTACTATAACAGACTAAAACTCCGATATCTAAATCTAGAAATTCGACATCTAAGTTGTTTCTTTAGTAAAATGTAGCGATTTTAACTTACAAAAAAATCTACCATCGTAAATAACAAACATATCAATGCTTGATCCAATTCGAAAAGTTCAGACATTAGACTATAAAATTTAGAAAGTTCAGGCATGTACCAAGCTTCTATGCTGCACTACAACCATCATATAAATTGTCACTATACCATGTGTCTCATATTGTATAGTAAGAACTAATATATTACTATTGAATATATAGAAACAACATAATTAATATTGCACATTATATATATACATAGCTCTAGTAAAACAATTGCTCACTTATGAAACTAAAATATAAATTATTGTGTACACTTAATGAAATTCGTGCACCAGATAATTTTAATGAAGCCAACTTATAAAAGGAGAAAATAAACAATCTTCATTCTATCATGTTGCTAGAGCTCATCGGGATCCTTATATAGTGGCGCCTTCCTCGCCTTGACACCTCAGACGGCTGCATAAAATAAAGATGACGGGCCTGACACCCACGAGGCCAAACATATCTCCTCTCAGGATGGAATTTTAGGTTGTTATACAATAGAAGCGCCTTACTCAACTCAAAGTAGATCAGGTCATGCGCGATGTGACCACCCTTTCAAGCCCCAATGGTGTCATTGTCCACCATCCCTGTCACCGCATTAGCGTAGAGGCTCTCAAGATATTCCCATGTCGCGGCACCACCCAACACAATGCATTGTTACACATCGTATTTGAATAGTACAACCACCCTAGATGACACCTTTACCGTTGCTGCCAAATCACCTTCCGCTAAGACACGAACCACCATTGTGGTCGTTACTTACAAGTAGAATGCCCACAGGTCCATGAGGTGATGGTGGTGGTGTGGTCATCATAGCTAATGCCACTCTATTAGACCAAGATTAGGAATTAAGTAAGGTCGGTGGATGGTGCTTAGTTTGTGGGTGGTCTCTTCTATCTAGTTTAAGGATCCATCGAATTTAAACCCCATTGTCCTATTTCCGTACATTCATTTGAGACCATGTCAAATATGCAACATCTTCCAGAATATCACCAGTTGGGATTCACCTGCTCTACCATACTTCTCTAGTACAAAAAAAAACTAAATCCATTCTAAGTTGAGAAAACAACTTAAGGTATGCCCTCAAAGTAAACGATTAAATAAGAGCATCAAAAGAATCACCTAAAAGGAATAAGAACATTAATTAATACTTATGAGAGAATGTTTGAACTAGTATGTGAAATATTGATTATACACCATCTCGAGTACGAAATGATTCAAGTGTGTATCATATATAAAATAATTAAATGCAGATGAGTACATTATGCTTCTGGAAGTAAAATTCTAATGAATACTAAAACTTAGAATTACATCACACAGAACATTTTGCTACAAATACCAACACAACACTTTGTGGCTTATAATACATTCCCACAACAAGGACATAAAAAACTCGACTAGACCAACCTTTCCCTACTAGAAAAAAATATTATCTAGCTTATATTAGTTACTTACATTTATACCTAATTTTTTGTTATACATGCCCCATCCCTCTCAATGCTTCACAATTGTTAAGACCCTGTCACCATAAATTTTGACCAAGACACAAGATCTCCAAATCATCAAATTCCATCAAGAAAACTCTTATCTTGACCTCCATATAAAAATGGAGTCCATAGGACCAGGTGCCCTCTACACTACCCCCTCCCACCCAATACTTCCATGCAGTTGCTCGCCAACTATAACGAGAAAAACAATCTAGTGCAGCCGATCCCAACGTCATCTTGCACGTCATAATTGTTGCACTGCATATTTGTTTCATAGTTCGAGGTACTAAAATTATTGGGAGTAGTTTATTATGCATGTGCACACCTCTAAATATTATATGTTCAGTTGTCGTTTATGAAGCATGTCCCTTTTCTCTAAAATATTAAAAATAACATTAACTAAATCATCTACTTTATTCACCACCATGTTAGGAAGTTCATCAAATCATGGCTGACAAAAGACAATTTAAGTCATGTGGTTGACACTCAGACATTTTCTTTGGCGTGTGAGAGACACACAAACATTATCTTTGGTGTGTGATTAACACATGTGTGGCTACATTGTTTTCTTTAGTGCCATTTTGGGATGGTTTTTCCATGTTTGGTAGCATTCTATTGACTGACTGATTATGGTTTCTCAACTATATATCTCCCCGTCCGCCTATCATGATTTCTTTATTTGATCCATGTCCAAGCTTCATTCTAATTTTCAAGTCTTTCCTACTTGTAATGCAGTCAACATCTACCTCAATATGTTCTGTAAGGTACCTTTTTAGGTACGTGTTGGTCAAGTGAAGTAAAAATTCCTGTCAAAATAGAAAGATTAATTATAAAAATTAGCATATACTTGATAGTAAACAACAAAATTGGTACTTGTGCAAATTAGTATATATCATCTTAACATTTTGCATTTATTTGGGATGACAGATGAATTAGTCATCCCGTAGACATATTACTTTATAGGTTATCCTAGAGAATCATTAACAAATATTACAAGGAACCTTTGTTGATCCTCTGTAAGTGTCATCTCATTTACAAAATAGCAATTCCGATCAAATGGCATATTCCCCATAGAGAGGTCCTAGATGCAACAAATGCAAATGTTATGTCTGTTTATCCAAAACTACTACACTATTCTACTAAAAAGTGATGATGTTCTTCATACCTCTTACCGCCAGCTTGGCGAACTTGTACCTTGGAATCTCTTCTTCGTTGACATCCTCGTTAGTGTGGTACATGTAGTCAGACTATTCAACATTGTCATCACAATCAATGATGATAGCATCATATTTGTAAGATCCCATATGTTAAGATGAATTCTGCTTCAAATATTCAGAGAAGTAGACAATACCATAAAAATTCAGAGAGTTCAGAAATTGTCAGTAGTCGGTACACTTGGCATCTACACTATCGTCTAATTTTTCACTAACCTGAGCATATATATAATTTAATCAATCAACTTCAGATACTATAATAGACTAAAACTCCGATATCTAAATCTAGAGTGTCGACATCTAAGTTGTTGCTTTAGTAAAATGTAATGATTTTAACTTACAAAAAAATCAACCATCGTAAATAACAAACATATCAATGCTTGATCCAATTCGAAAAGTTGAGATATTAGACTATAAAATTTAGAAAGTTCAGGCATGTACTAAGCTTCTATACTGCACTACAATCATCATATAAATTGTCACTGTATCACTGTCTCATATTGTATAGCAGGGCCGTCTCCAGAAATTTGGGGCCCTGTGCGAGATGCAAATGTGGCCTCGCGGTGTGAGACGCAAATGGGGCACTAGTTTGTTTTAATAAAATAAATGTAATTAATATAGCTAAAGCATACTTTCAGGTACAATTTTCTTATGTATTATAAACATAATATTTATAAATATCTCAAATTAGTTTTCCAAAATCCATAGTGGAATAATCCATAGACGAATTTATTGATACTCACGATTTCGGTCATCGATGCAAGCATGAGGAGGAATGGGAGCTGAAATGGGGCAGGCCACGGAAAGGGTTGGGGACTCGGGGCAACCAGCACAATAGACTGTATTCATCGATCAATTCGTCTTTGGAGACTTTATTGGCAAAAAATGAAAATGAGCGTATGTACTTCATATATACTATTTCTGATGTTTAGAGTAACCTCAACACAACCTTGGACGTTCTCCATTTCTTAACACTACAAAGTGGGAGACGAACATAGTGCATCCAAACAACTGCTATCAAACTTTCATATAAACCGACAAGACAACAACAAATTACGAGGATGGATCTGGACAAACCGTGAGTGAGATTGAGAGCGTTGTGGTCTCCAGTTCTTGCTAGATTTGCCTGCCGCCGCCGCCCTATCCCCATCCATGAGACTAAGATCACCTCTCTACCATGGAAGAACCATCACCACCGACTAGGGGGCCCCCGCCTGCCAAGGTTAGACCCTTTGGCCCTCACCGCAATCCATCGTTCGATCAATTTCTGGATAGACCCTCGAGTGATTTGGTGTGGACTACCATCAAATTTACTCACGGTTGGACTTAGCGAGATTAGGCCAGTGCTGCGCACATTGAGGCTAGGACGACTCGACCTTGGGATTGAGATGTCCAATGTAATTCCTACGATTTAGGTGCCCTAAATTTTTTTGGGGGCCCTGTGTCTTTGCACAGCTTGCACGGGCTTGTCGATGGGCCTGTTGTATAGTAAGGACTAATATCTTACTACTGAATACATATAAACATCATAATTTATATTGCACGTTATATATACATAGCCCTAGTAAAAAATGCTCACTTCTGAAACTAAATATAAATTAGTGTGCACACTTAATTAAATTCGTGCATCAGATCATTTTAATGAAGCCAACTTATAAAAGGAGAAAATAATCAATCTTCATTCTATCATGTTGCTAGAGCTCATCAGCATCCTTCTATAGTTGCGCTTTCCTCGCCTTGACACCTCTGATGGCTGCATAAAGTAAAGATGATGGGCGTGACACCCACGCGACCACACGTATCTCATCTCAGGGTGGAAGTTTATGTTGTTGTGCATCGCTTTATACAATACAAAGTCCTTACTCAACTAAGAGTAGATTAGGTCATGCGTGATGTGACCACCCTTTCAAGCCCCAATGGTGTCATTGTCTACCATCCCCATCACTGCATTAGCACCGAGGCTCTCAAGCTCTTTCCATGTCGCGGCACCACCCAAGACAACACCTTGTTACACATCTTATTTGAGTAGTACAACCACCCTATATGAGACCTTTAGCATTACCGCCATATCACCTTCCGCTACAACATGAACCAGAATTGTGGCCGTTACTTACAAGTAGAATGCCCACATGTCCATGAGGTGATGGTTGGTGGTGTGGTCATCATAGCTAATGCTGCTCTATTAGACCAAGATGAGGAATTAAGTAAGGTCGGTGGATGGTGCTCACTTGGTGGGTGGTCTCTTCTATCCATTTCAAGGATCCATCAAATTTAAACCCCCATTGTCCTCTTTTCACACATTCAATTGAGTACATGACGAAACTGCAACACCTTCCAGAATATCACCAGTTGGGTTTCACCTGCTCCACCGGACTTCTCTAGTACAAAAATACTAAAGCCATGCTGAGTTGAGAAAACAACTTAAGATATGCCCTCAAAGTAAACGATTAAATAAGAGCATAAAAAAATCACCAAAAATGAATGAGAAAATTAATTAATACTTGTGAGAGCATGTTCGAACTAGTATGTGAAAGGTTGATTATACACCATCGAGAGGAAATGATTCAAGTGTGTATCATATATAAAATAATTAAATACAGATGAGTACATTATGCTTCTAGATCTAAAATTATAATGAATACTAAAACTTAAAAATACATCACATATAAAATTTTGCTACAAATACCAACACAACAATTTGTGGCTCACAATACACTCCCACAACAAGGACATAAAACACTCCAACTTGACCGACCTTTCCCTACTAGAAAACAACATTATCTTACTTATATTGCTTACTTCCATTTCTACCTAATTTTTTGTTATACATGACTCATCCATAGCCACTCTCCACAACTGTTTAGACCCTGTCACCATAAAATTTGACCAAGACACAAGATCTCCAAATCATCAAATTCCATCAAGGAACATCTTCCCTTGACCTCCATCTCCAAATGGAATCCACTGGACCATGCGTCCTCTACACTACCCCTTCCCAACTGATACTTCCATGCAGTCGCTCGCCATCTCTAACGAGAAAAACAAGCTAGTGCAGCAGATCCCAACATCGTCTTGCACATCATAATTGTTGCACAACATATTTGTTTCATAGTTCGAGTTACTAAAATTATTGGGATTAGTTTATTCTGTACGTGCACACCTCAAAATATTATATATCTAGTTGTCGTTTATGAAGCATGTCCCTTTTCTCTAACATCTTAAAAACAACATTAACTAAATCATCTACTTTCTGCACCACCATATTAGGAAGTTCATCAAATCATGGCTGACAAAATACAATTTAAGTTGTGTGATTGACACTCAGACATTTTCTTTGGTTCGTGATAAACATACAAACATTCTCTTTGGTATGTGATTAACACATGTGTAGCTGCATTGTTTTATTTGGTGGCAATTTGTTTTTTTTTTCATTTTCGGTAGCATTCTATTGACCGACTGATTATGGTTGCTCAACTATATATCTACCCATCCGCCTGTCATGATTTCCTTATTTGAACTATGTTCCAGCTTCATTCTAACTTTCAAGTCTTTCCTACTTTTAATGAAGTCAACATCTACCTCGATAGGTTCTATAAGGTAACTTTTTAGATACGTGTCGGTGAAGTGAAGTAAAAATTCTTGTCAAAATATAAATATTAATTAGCGAAATTAGCATATACTTGATAGTAAACAACAAAATTGGTACTTGTGCAAATTCGTATATATCATCTTAACATTTTTCATTTATTTGGGATGACAGATAAATTAGTCATCCCGTAGATATATTACTTTATAGGTTGTCCTAGAGAATCATTAACAAATATTACGAGGAACCTTTGTTGATCTTCTCTAAGTGTCATCTCATTTACAAAATAGCAATGCCGATCAAATAGCATTTTCCCATTAGAGAGGTCCTAGATGCAACAAATGCAAATGGTATGTCCGTTTATCCAAAACTACTACACTATTCTACTAAAAAGTGATGATGTACTTCATACCTCTTACCGTCAGCTTGGCGAATTTGTACCTTGGAATCTCTTCTTTGTTGACATCCTTGTTAGTGTGGTACATGTAGTCAGACTATTCAACATTGTAATCAAAATCAATGATGATAGCATCATATTTGTTAGATACCATCTGTTAAGATGAAATCTTGTTCAAAATATTCAGAGAAGTAGACAAACTATAAAAATTCAGAGAGTTCAGAAATTATCAGTAGTCAGTACACTTGGCATCTACACTATCATCTAATTTTTCACTAAACTGAGCATATATAATCTTAATGCGGCAAGTTCAGATGCTATAATAGACTAAAACTCCGATATCTAAATCTAGAAAGTCGACATATAAGTTGTTGCTTTAGTAAAATGTAGTGATTTTAACTTACAAAAATTCTTCCATCGTAAATAACAAACATATCAATTCTTGATCCAATTCGAAAAGTTCAGACATTAGACTATAAAATTTAGAAAGTTCATGCATGTACTAAGCTTATATACTGCACTACAACCATCATATAAATTTGCATATACCATGTGTATCATATTGTATAGTAAGAACTAATAACTTACTATTGAATATATAGAAACAACATAATTAATATTGCACATTATATATATACATAGACCTAGTAAAACAATTGCTCACTTATGAAACTAAATATAAATTAGTGTGTACACTTAATGAAATTCGTGCACCAGATAATTTTAATGAAGCCAACTTATAAAAGGAGAAGATAAACAATCTTCATTCTATCATGTTGCTAGAGCTCATCGACATCCTTATATAGTGGCGCCTTCCTCGCTTTGACACCTCCGACGGCTGCAAAAAATAAAGATGATGGGCCTGACACCCACGAGGCCAAACATATATCCTCTTAGGATGGAATTTTAGGTTGTTGTACATGTCTTTATACAATAGAAGGGCCTTACTCAACTCAAAGTAGATCAGGTCATGCGCGATGTGACCACCCTTTCAAGCCCCAATGGTGTCATTGTCCACCATCCCCGTCACCACATTAGCGCAGAGGCTCTCAAGATATTCCCATGTCGCGGCACCACCTAAGACAACGCATTGTTACACATCGTATTTGAATAGTACAACCACCCTAGATGACACCTTTACCGTTGCTGCCAAATCACCTTCCGCTAAGACACGAACCACCATTGTGGTCGTTACTTACAAGTAGAATGCCCACAGGTCCATGAGGTGATGGTTGGTGGTGTGGTCATCATAGCTAATGCCACTCTATTAGACCAAGATGAGGAATTAAGTAAGGTTGGTAGATGGTGCTTAGTTTGTGGGTGGTCTCTTCTATCTAGTTTAAGGATCCATCGAATTTAAACCCCATTGTCCTATTTCCGTACATTCATTTGAGTCCATGTCAAATATGCAACATCTTCCAGAATATCACCAGTTGGGATTCACCTGCTCTACCATACTTCTCTAGTACAAAAAAAACTAAATCCATTCTAAGTTGAGAAAACAACTTCAGGTATGCCCTCAAAGTAAACGATTAAATAAGAGCATCAAAAGAATCACCTAAAAGGAATAAGAACATTAATTAATACTTATGAGAGAATGTTTGAACTAGTATGTGAAATATTGATTATACACCATCTCGAGTACGAAATGATTCAAGTGTGTATTCATATATAAAATAATTAAATGCAGATGAGTACATTATGCTTCTGGAAGTAAAATTCTAATGAATACTAAAACTTAGAATTACATCACACAGAACATTTTGCTACAAATACCAACACAACACTTTGTGGCTTACAATACATTCCCACAACAAGGACATAAAAAACTCGACTAGACCAACCTTTCCCTACTAGAAAAAAATATTATCTAGCTTATATTAGTTACTTCCATTTCTACCTAATTTTTTTTTATACATGACCCATCCGTCTCCATGCATCACAATTGTTAAGACCCTGGCACCATAAATTTTGACCAAGACACAAGATCTCCAAATCATCAAATTCCATCAAGAAAACTCTTATCTTGACCTCCATCTAAAAAGGAGTCCATAGGACCAGGTGCCCTCTACACTACCCCCTCCCACCCAATACTTCCATGCAGTCGCTAGCCAACTATAACGAGAAAAACAATCTAGTGCAGCCGATCCCAACGTCATCTTGCGCGTCATAATTGTTGCACTGCATATTTGTTTCATAGTTCGAGGTACTAAAATTATTGGGATTAGTTTATTCTGCATGTGCACACCTCTAAATATTATATATTCAGTTGTCGTTTATGAAGCATGTCCCTTTTCTCTCAAATATAAAAACAACATTAACTAAATCATCTACTTTATTCACCACCATATTAGGAAGTTCATCAAATCATGGCTGACAAAAGACAATTTAAGTCATGTGATTGACACTCGGACATTTTCTTTGGTGTGCAAGAGACACACAAACATTCTCTTTGGTGTGTGATTAACACATGTGTGGCTGCATTGTTTTCTTTAGTGCCATTTTGGGTTGGTTTTTCCATGTTTGGTAGCATTCTATTGACTGACTGATTATGGTTTCTCAACTATATATCTCCCCGTCCGCCTATCATGATTTCTTTATTTGATCCATGTCCAAGCTTCATTCTAATTTTCAAGTCTTTCCTACTTGTAATGCAGTCAACATCTACCTGAATATGTTCTGTAAGGTACCTTTTTAGGTACGTGTTCGTGAAGTGAAGTAAAAATTCCTGTCAAAATAGAAAGATTAATTATAAAAATTAGCATATACTTGATAGTAAACAACAAAATTGGTACTTGTGCAAATTAGTATATATCATCTTAACATTTCGCATTTATTTGGGATGACAGATGAATTAGTCATCCCGTAGACATATTACTTTATAGGTTATCCTAGAGAATCATTAACAAATATTACAAGGAACCTTTATTGATCCTCTGTAAGTGTCATCTCATTTACAAAATAGCAATTCCGATCAAATGGCATATTCCCCATAGAGAGGTCCTAGATGCAACAAATGCAAATGTTATGTCCGTTTAACCAAAACTACTACACTATTCTACTAAAAAGTGATGATGTTCTCCATACCTCTTACCGTCAGCTTGGCGAACTTGTACCTTGGAATCTCTTCTTCGTTGACATCCTCGTTAGTGTGGTACATGTAGTCAGACTATTCAACATTGTCATCACAATCAATGATGATAGCATCATATTTGTAAGATCCCATTGTTAAGATGAATTCTGGTTCAAAATATTCAGAAAAGTAGACAATACCATAAAAATTCAGAGAGTTCAGAAATTGTCAGTAGTCAGTACACTTGGCATCTACACTATCGTCTAATTTTTCACTAACCTGAGCATATATAATTTAATCCATCAAGGTCAGATACTATAACAGATTAAAACTCCGATATCTAAATCTAGAGTGTCGACATCTAAGTTGTTGCTTTAGTAAAATGTAGTGATTTTAACTTAGAAAAAAATCAACCATCGTAAATAACAAACATAAAAATGCTTGATTCAATTCGAAAAGTTCAGACATTAGACTATAAAATTTAGAAAGTTCAGGCATGTACTAAGCTTCTATACTGCACTATAATCATCATATAAATTGTCACTGTATCACTGTCTCATATTGTATAGCAGGGCCGTCTCCAGAAATTTGGGGCCCTGTGCGAGATGCAGATGTGGCCTCGCGGTGTGAGAGGCAAATGGGGCACTAGTTTGTTTTAACAAAATAAATGTAATTAATATAGCTAAAGCATACTTTCAGGTACAATTTTCTTATGTATTATTCACATACTATTTATAAATATCTCAAATTAGTTTTCCAAAATCCATAATGGAATAATCCATAGACGAATTTATTGATACTCACGATTTCGGTCATCGATGCAAGCATGAGGAGGAATGGGAGCTGAAATGGGGCAGGCCACAGGAAGGGTCGGGGACTCGGGGCAACCAGCACAATAGACTGTATTCATCGATCAATTCGTCTTTGGAGACTTTATTGGCAAAAAATGAAAATGAGCGTATGTACTTCATATATACTATTTCTGATGTTTAGAGTAACCTCAACACAACCTTGGACGTTCTCCATTTCTTAATACAACAAAGTGGGAGACGAACATAGTGCATCCAAACAACTGCTATCAAACTTGCATATAAACCGACAAGACAGCAACAAAATACGAGGACGGATCTGGACACACTGTGAGTGAGATTGAGAGCGCGGTGGCCTCCAGTTCTTGCTAGATTTGCCTGCCGCCGCCGCCCTATCCCCATCCATGAGACTAAGATCACCTCTCTACCATGGAAGAACCACCACCACCGACTAGGAGGCCCCCGCCTGCCAAGGTTAGACCCTTTGGCCCTCACCGCAATCCATCGTTCGATCAATTTCTGGATAGACCCTCAAGCGATTTGGTGTGGACTACCGTCAAATTTACTCACGGTTGGACTTAGAGAGATTCGACCAGTGCTGCACACACTGAGGCTAGGATTGAGATGTCCAATGTAATTCCTACGATTTAGGTGCCCTAATTTTTTTGGGGGGCCCTGTGTCATTGCACAGCTCGCACGGGCTTGTCGATGGGCCTGTTGTATAGTAAGGACTAATATCTTACTAGTGAATACATATAAACATCATAATTAATATTGCACGTTATATATACATAGCCCTAGTAAAAAACTTGCTCACTTCTGAAACTAAATATAAATTAGTGTGCACACTTAATTATATTCGTGCATCAGATCATTTTAATGAAGCCAACTTATAAAAGGAGAAAATAATCAATCTTCATTCTATCATGTTGCTAGATCTCATTAGCATCCTTCTATAGTTGCGCTTTCCTCGCCTTTACACCTCTGATGGCTGCATAAAATAAAGATGATGGGCGTGACACCCACGCGACCACACGTATCTCCTCTCAGGGTGGAATTTTATGTTGTTGTACATCACTTTATACAATAGAAAGTCCTTACTCAACTACGGGTAGATTAGGTCATGCGCGATGTGACCACCCTTTCAAGCCCCAATGGTGTCATTGTCCACCATCCCCATCACTGCATTAGCACCGAGGCTCTCAATCTCTTTCCATGTCGCGGCACCACCCAAGACAACACCTTGTTACACATCTTATTTGAGTAGTACAACCACCCTATATGAGACCTTTAGAATTGCCGCCATATCACCTTCCGCTACGACACGAACCAGCATTGTTGTCGTTACTTACAAGTAGAATGCCCACATGTCCATGAGGTGATGGTTGGTGGTGTGGTCATCATAGCTAATGCTGCTCTATTAGACCAATATGAGGAATTAAGTAAGGTCGGTGGATGGTGCTCAGTTGGTGGGTGGTCTTTTCTATCCATTTCAAGGATCCATCAAATTTACACCCCCATTGTCCTCTTTTCACACATTCATTTGAGTACATGATGAAACTTCAACACCTTCTAGAATATCACCAGTTGGGTTTCACCTGCTCCACCGGACTTCTCTAGTACAAAAATACTAAAGCCATGCTGAGTTGAGAAAACAACTTAAGATATGCCCTCAAAGTAAACGATTAAATAAGAGCATCAAAAAATCACCAAAAATGAATGAGAAAATTAATTAATACTTGTGAGAGCATGTTCGAACTAGTATGTGAAAGGTTGATTATACACCATCGAGAGGAAATGATTCAAGTGTGTATCATATATAAAATAATTAAATACATATGAGTACATTATGCTTCTAGATCTAAAATTATAACGAATACTAAAACTTAAAAATACATCACATATAAAATTTTGCTACAAATACCAACACAACAATTTGTGGCTCACAATACACTCCCACAACAAGGACATAAAACACTCAAACTTGACCGACCTTTCCCTACTAGAAAACAACATTATCTTACTTATATTGCTTACTTCCATTTCTACCTAATTTTTTGTTATACATGACCCATCCATAGCCACTCTCCACAACTGTTTAAACCCTGTCACCATAAAATTTGACCAAGACACAAGATCTCCAAATCATCAAATTCCATCAAGGAACATCTTCCCTTGACCTCCATCTCCAAATGGAGTCCACTGGACCATGCGGCCTCTACACTGCCCCTTCCCAACCGATACTTCCATGCAGTCGCTCGCCATCTGTAACGAGAAAAACAAGCTAGTGCAGCAGATCCCAACATCGTCTTGCACATCATAATTGTTGCACAGCATATTTGTTTCATAGTTCAAGTTACTAAAATTATTGGGATTAGTTTATTTTGTACGTGCACACCTCAAAATATTATATATCCAGTTGTCGTTTATGAAGCATGTCCCTTTTCTCTAACATCTTAAAAACAACATTAACTAAATCATGTACTTTTTGCACCACCATGTTAGGAAGTTCATCAAATCATGGATGACAAAATACAATTTAAGTTGTGTGATTGACACACAAACATTTTCTTTGGTTTGTGACAGACATACAAACATTCTCTTTGGTATGTGATTAACACATGTGTGGCTGCATTGTTTTATTTGGTGGCAAATTGTTTTTTTTTCATTTTCGGTAGCATTCTATTGACCGACTGATTATGGTTGCTCAACTATATATCTCCCCATCCGCTTGTCATGATTTCCTTATTTGAACTATGTTCCAGCTTCATTCTAATTTTCAAGTCTTTCCTACTTTTAATGAAGTCAGCATCTACCTCGATAGGTTCTGTAAGGTAACTTTTCAGATACGTGTTGGTGAAGTGAAGTAAAAATTCTTGTCAAAATATAAATATTAATTAGAGAAATTAGCATATACTTGATAGTAAACAACAAAATTGGTACTTGTGCAAATTAGTATATATCATCTTAACAATTTTCATTTATTTGGGATGACAGTTAAATTAGTCATCACGTAGATATATTACTTTATAGGTTGTCCTAGAGAATCATTAACAAATACTACAAGGAACCTTTTTGATCCTCTCTAAGTGTCATCTCATTTACAAAATAGCAATGCCGATCAAATAGCATTTTCCCATTAGAGAGGTCCTAGATGCAACAAATGCAAATGGTATGTCCGTTTATCCAAAACTACTACACTATTCTACTAAAAAGTGATGATGTTCTTCATACCTCTTACCGTCAGCTTGGCGAACTTGTACCCTGGAATCTCTTCTTTGTTGAGATCCTCGTTAGTGTGGTACATGTAGTCAGACTATTCAACATTGTCATCAAAATCAATGATGATAGCATCATATTTGTTAGATACCATCTGTTAAGATGAATTCTTGTTCAAAATATTCAGAGAAGTAGACAATACTATAAAAATTCAGAGAGTTCAGAAATTGTTAGTAGTCAGTACACTTGGCATCTACACTATCGTCTAATTTTTCACTAACCTGAGCATATATAATCTTAATGCGGCAAGTTCAGATACTATAATAGACTAAAACTCTGATATCTAAATCTAGAAAATCGACATATAAGTTGTTGCTTTAGTAAAATGTAGTGATTTTAACTTACAAAAAATCAACCATCGTAAATAACAAACATATCAATTCTTGATCCAATTCGAAAAGTTCAGACATTAGACTATAAAATTTAGAAAGTTCATGCATGTACTAAGCTTATATACTGCACTACAACCATCATATAAATTTTCACTATACCATGTGTATCATATTGTATAGTAAGAACTAATATAATACTACTGAATATATAGAAACAACATAATTAATATTGCACATTATATATATACATAGACCTAGTAAAACAATTGCTCACTTACTAAACTAAATATAAATTAGTGTGTACACTTAATGAAATTCGTGCACGGGATAATTTTAATGAAGCCAACTTATAAAAGGAGAAAATATACAATCTTCATTCTATCATGTTGCTAGAGCTCATCAACATCCTTATATAGTGGCGCCTTCCTCGCCTTGACACCTCCGATGGCTGCATAAAATAAAGATGACATGCCTAACACCCACAAGGCCAAACATATCTCCTCTCGGGATGGAATTTTAGGTTGGTGTACATGTCTTTATACAATAGAAGGGCCTTACTCAACTCAAAGTAGATCAGGTCATGCGCGATGTGACCACCCTTTCAAGCCCCAATGGTGTCATTGTCCACCATCCCCGTCACCGCATTAGCGCAGAGGCTCTCAAGATATTCCCATGTCGTGGCACCACCTAAGATAACGCATTGTTACACATCGTATTTGAATAGTACAACCACCCTAGATGACACCTTTACCGTTGCTGCCAAATCACCTTCCGCTAAGCCACGAACCACCATTGTGGTCGTTACTTACAAGTAGAATACCCACAGGTCCATGAGGTGATGGTTGGTGGTGTGGTCATCATAGCTAATGCCACTCTATTAGACCAAGATGAGGAATTAAGTAAGGTTGGTGGATGGTGCTTAGTTTGTGGGTGGTCTCTTCTATCTAGTTTAAGGATCCATCGAATTTAAACCCCATTGTCCTATTTCCGTACATTCATTTGAGTCCATGTAAAATATGCAACATCTTCCAGAATATCACCAGTTGGGATTCACCTGCTCTACCATACTTCTCTAGTACAAAAAAAACTAAATCCATTCTAAGTTGAGAAAACAACTTAAGGTATGCCCTCAAAGTAAACGATTAAATAAGAGCATCAGAAGAATCACCTAAAAGGAATAAGAACATTAATTAATACTTATGAGAGAATGTTTGAACTAGTATGTGAAATATTGATTATACACCATCTCGAGTATGAAATGATTCAAGTGTGTATCATATATAAAATAATTAAATGCAGATGAGTACATTATGCTTCTGGAAGTAAAATTCTAATGAATACTAAAACTTAGAATTACATCACACAGAACATTTTGCTACAAATACCAACACAACACTTTGTGGCTTACACTACATTCCCACAACAAGGACATAAAAAACTCGACTAGACCAACCTTTCCCTACTAGAAAAAAATATTATCTAGCTTATATTAGTTACTTCCATTTCTACCTAATTTTTTTTATACATGACCCATCCGTCTCCATGCTTCACAATTGTTAAGACCCTGGCACCATAAATTTGGACCAAGACACAAGATCTCCAAATCATCAAATTCCATCAAGGAAACTCTTATCTTGACCTCCATCTAAAAATGGAGTCCATAGGACCACGTGCCCTCTACACTACCCCCTCCCACCCAATACTTCCATGCAGTTGCTCACCAACTATAACAAGAAAAACAATCTAGTGCAGCCGATCCCAACGTCATCTTGCACGTCATAATTGTTGCACTGCATATTTGTTTCATAGTTCGAGGTACTAAAATTATTGGGATTAGTTTATTCTGCATGTGCACACCTCTAAATATTATATATTCAGTTGTCGTTTATGAAGCATGTCCCTTTTCTCTAAAATATAAAAACAACATTAACTAAATCATCTACTTTATTCACCACCATGTTAGGAAGTTCATCAAATCATGGCTGACAAAAGACAATTTAAGTCATGTGATTGACACTCGGACATTTTCTTTGGTGTGTAAGAGACACACAAACATTCTCTTTGGTGTGTGAGTAACACATGTGTGGCTGCATTGTTTTCTTTAGTGCCATTTTGGGTTGGTTTTTCCATGTTTGGTAGCATTCTATTGACTGACTGATTATGGTTTCTCAACTATATATCTCCCCGTCCGCCTATCATGATTTCTTTATTTGATCCATGTCCAAGCTTCCTTCTAATTTTCAAGTCTTTCCTACTTGTAATGTAGTCAACATCTACCTCAATATGTTCTGTAAGGTACCTTTTCAGGTACGTTTTGGTGAAGTGAAGTAAAAATTCCTGTCAAAATAGAAAGATTAATTATAAAAATTAGCATATACTTGATAGTAAACAACAAAATTGGTACTTGTGCAAATTAGTATATATCATCTTAACATTTTGCATTTATTTGGGATGACAGATGAATTAGTCATCCCGTAGACATATTACTTTATAGGTTATCCTTGAGAATCATTAACAAATATTACAAGGAACCTTTGTTGATCCTCTGTAAGTGTCATCTCATTTACAAAATAGCAATTCCGATCAAATGGCATATTCCCCATAGAGAGGTCTTAGATGCAACAAATGCAAATGTTATGTCCGTTTATCCAAAACTACTACACTATTCTACTAAAAAGTGATGATGTTCTTCATACCTCTTACCGTCAGCTTGGCGAACTTGTACCTTGGAATCTCTTCTTCGTTGACATCCTCATTAGTGTGGTACATGTAGTCAGACTATTCAACATTGTCATCATAATCAATGATGATAGCATCATATTTGTAAGATCCCATATGTTAAGATGAATTCTGGTTCAAAATATTCAGAGAAGTAGACAATACTATAAAAATTCAGAGAGTTCAGAAATTGTCAGTAGTCAGTACACTTGGCATCTACACTATCGTCTAATTTTTCACTAACCTGAGCATATATAATCTTAGTCCATCAAGTTCAGATACTATAACAGACTAAAACTTCGATATCTAAATCTAGAAAGTCGACATCTAAGTTGTTGCTTTAGTAAAATGTAGTGATTTTAACTTACAAAAAAATCAACCATCGTAAATAACAAACATATGAATGCTTGATCCAATTCAAAAAGTTCAGACATTAGACTATAAAATTTAGAAAGTTCAGGCATGTACTAAGCTTCTATATTGCACTACAATTATCATATAAATTGTCGTTGTATCACTGTCTCATATTGTATAGCAGGGCCGTCTCCAGAAATTTGGGGCCCAGTGCGATATGCAAATGTGGCCTCGCGGTGTGAGAGGCAAATGGGGCACTAGTTTGTTTTAACAAAATTAATGTAATTAATATAGCTAAAGCATTCTTTCAGGTACAATTTTCTTATGTATTATTCACATACTATCTATAAATATCTCAAATTAGTTTTCCAAGATCCATAATGGAATAATCCAGAGATGAATTTATTGATACTGACGATTTCCATCATCGATGCAAGCATGAGGAGGAATGGGAGCTGAAATGGGGCAGGCCACGGGAAGGGTCGGGGACTCGTGGCAACTAGCACAATAGACTCTATTCATCGATCAATTCGTCTTTGGAGACTATATTGGCAACAAATGAAAATGAGCGTATATACTTCATATATACTATTTATGATGTTTAGAGTAACCTCAACACAACCTAGGACGTTCTCTAACATCATATAACCCAATTGAGACATTGTAGAATAGGCTAAGCTTCTTTTAATATCTCTTTGAATTTCTTAACACAGCAAAATGGGAGACGACCGTAGTGCATCCAAACAACTTCTATCAAACTTGCATATAAACAGACAAGACAACAACAAAATACGAGGACGGATCTGGACACGCCGTGAGTGAGAATGAGAGCATGGTGGCCTCCAGTTCTTGCTAGATTTGCCTGCCGCCGCCGCCGTATCCCCATCCATGAGACTAAGATCACCTATCTACCATGAAAGAACCACCACCACCGACTAGGAGGCCCCCGCCTGCCAAGGTTAGACCCTTTGGCCCTCACCGCAATCCAACGTTAGATCAATTTTTGGTTAGACCCTCGAGCGATTTGGTGTGGACTACCGTCAAATTTACTCACGGTTGGACTTGGAGACATTAGGCCAGTGCTGCGCACACTGAGGCTAGGACGGCTCGACCTTGGGATTGAGATGTCCAATGTAATTCCTACGATTTAGGTGCCCTAAATTTTTTTGGGGCCCTGTGCCGTTGCACAGCTCGCACGGGCTTGTCGATGGGCCTATTGTATAGTAAGGACTAATATCTTACTACTGAATACATATAAACATCATAATTAATATTGCATGTTATATATATATACTTAGTCCAAGTAAAACAATTGCTCACTTCTGAAACTAAATATAAATTAGTGTGCACACTTAATTAAATTCGTGCATCAGATAATTTTAATGAAACCAACTTATAAAAGGATAAAATAGACGATCTCATCAGCATCCTTCTATTGTAGCGCCTTCCTCGCCTTTAAGCCTTCAATGGCTACATAAAATAAAGATGACGGGCGTGACACCCACACAGCCACACATGTCTCCTCTCAGGGTGGAATTTTAGGTTGTTGTACATGGCTTTATATAATAGAAAGGCCTTACTCAACTCAGAGTAGATCAGGTCATGCGAGATGTAACCACCCTTTCAAGCCCCAATGGTGTCATTGTCCACCATCCCCATCACCGCATCATTAGCGTCGAGGCTCTCAAGACCTTCCCATGTTGTGGCACCACTCAAGAGAACGTCTTGTTACACACCGTATTTGAGTAGTACAACCACCCTAGATGATACCTTTGGCGTTTCTGCCACATCACCTTCCACTACGACACGAACCACCATTGTGGTCGTTACTTACAAGTAGAATGCCCACAGGTCAATGAGGTGATGGTTGGTGGTGTGTTCATCATAGCTAATTCCGCTCTATTAGACCAAGATGAGGAATTAAGTAAGGTCGGTGGATGGTGATCAATTGGTGGGTGGTCTCTTCTATCCATTTCAAGGATCCATCAAATTTGAACCCCATTGCCCTCTTTGCACACATTCATTTGAGTCCATGTCAAATCTGCAACACCTTCCATAATATCACCATTTGGGTTTCAACTGCTCCACCATATTTCTCTAGTAAAAACTAAAGCCATGCTAAGTTGAGAAAACAACTTAAGGTATGCCCTCAGAGTAAACGATTAAATAAGAGCATAAAAAGAATCACCTAAAAGGAATGAGAACATTAATTAATACTTGTGAGAGCATGTTTGAACTAGTTTGTGAAAGGTTGATTATACACCATCGAGAGGAAATGATTCAAGTGTATATCATATATAAAATAATTAAATACAGATGAGTATATTATGCTTTTAGAAATAAACTTCTAGTGAATATTAAAACTATTACATCACACTAAACATTTTTCTAGAAATACCAACACAATACTTTGTGGATTACAATACACTCCCACAACAAGGACATAAAATACTCAACTTGACCAACCTTTCCCTACTAGAAAACAATATTATCTAACTTATATTACTTACTTCTATTTCTACCTAATTTTTTGTTATACATGACCCATCCCTCGCCACGCTCCACAAATTGTTAAGACCGTGTCACCATAAAATTTGACCAACACACAAGATCTGCAAATCATCAAATTCCATCAAGGAACCTCTTATCTTGACCTCCATCTCCAAATGGAGTCCACTGGACCATGCGACCTCTACACTGCCCCCTCCCACCCGATACTTCCATGTAGTCTCTCACCGTCTGTAACGAGAAAAACAAGCTAGTGCATAATTATTTCATAATTTGAGTTACTAAAATTATTGGGATTAGTTTATTCTGCATGTGCACACCTCTAAATATTATATATCCAGTTGTCGTTTATGAAGCATGTCCCTTTTCTCTAAGATCTTAAAAACAACATTAATTAAATCATCTACTTTCTTCACCACATGTTAGAAAGTTCATCAAATCATGGCTGACAAAAGACAATTTAAGTCATGTGATTGACACTCATACATTTTCTTTTGTTTGCGACAGACACATAAACATACTCTTTGGTATGTGATTAACACATGCATGGCTGCATCTTTTTTTGTTGGAAATTTGGGTTGGTTTTCCCACGTTCGGTAGCATTCTATTGCCCGACTGATTATGGTTATTCAACTGTATATCTCTAATAAGGAGACTTTTCATCTAGTAAATTTAACAAAAATATAGATGTATCCCCATCCAGCATGGACATTGCCTCCTTTTCACCTTTGAGATAATGCATTTCAAATAAAATCTGACACTTATTAGTTGTTGATAAGGACACATTATTTATTATGGATTTCTTGGGAAATTTGTTATGAAATCTGAAGCCACTTAATTCATAAAGATGGTGTCCCGTTTTAAGATGCTTTCTTGCATACTTATCTTGCTAGAGCTCAGTAGCCTCCTTCCGCAGCGACACTTTCCTCGACTTGTCATCTCCAGAAGCCATATAAAAAATGGAGATGACAAACGTGATGCCCCTTTTGTATCTCCTCCCTGAGGTGCCATCCTTGTAGGCCATGGTCTTATCCATATAAACTCAGGCAAAATCAGGTCACATGCGACGTCCCCTCCATCACATGCCCTGTGTTGTTGTTCACCATTCCCAACATCGCCGATGATCAAGGTGTTTCCATGTCGTGGAATCTGGTGTCACCGGCTCACCGCATCCCCACCACCCATGCTGAATGACACCTTGTTGCACCTCGAACTCGACACGACAGTACATCTGTCCTGAACAAGAACATACAATGCCACAACCACGCCCCCTGTCGTACCTTTTTGATTGGAAGATGAAGATGCACATATCTTCATATTCTATCATGTACCTCTTTTCAACACTTTCCCATCCACTTGTCATGATTTTCTAATTTGACCCATGTTCCAGCTTCATTATAATTTTTAAGTCTTTCCTGCTGATAATGCACTCTACATCTACCTAGGTAGGTTCTATAAGGTACCTTTCCAGGTACGTTTTGGTGACCTGAATAAAAATTGCTGACAAAATAGAAAGATTAATTAGAACAATTAGCATATACTTGATTGTAAACAGATGAGTACATTATGCTTCTAGAAGTAAAATTCTAGTGAATACTAAAACTAAGAATTACATCACACTGAACATTTTTCTAGAAATACCAACACAATACTTTGTGGCTTACAATACACTCCCACAACAAGGACATAAAATACTCGACTTGACCAACCTTTCCCTACTAGAAAACAATATTATCTAACTTATATTACTTACTTCTATTTCTACCTAATTTTTTGTTATACATGACCCATCCCTCGCCACGCTCCACAATTGTTAAGATCATGTCACCATAAACTTTGACCAAGACACAAGATCTCTAAATCATCAAATTCCATCAAGGAACCTCTTATCTTGGCCTCCATCTCGAAATGGAGTCCATTGTACCATGCGCCATCTACACTTCCCCCTCCCACCCGATACCTCCATGTAGTCTCTCACCATCTGTAACAAGAAAAACAAGCTAGTGCATATTTATTTCATAGTTCGAGTTACTAAAATTATTTGGATTAGTTTATTCTGAATGTGCACACCTCTAAATATTATATATCCAGTTGTTGTTTATGAAGCATGTCCCTGTTTTTCTAAAATCTTAAAAACAACATTAACTAAATCATCTAATTTCTTCACCACATGTTAGAAAGTTCATCAAATCATGGCTGACAAAAGACATTTTAAGTCGTGTGATTGACACTCATACATTTTATTTGGTCTGCGACAGACACACAAACATTCTCTTTGGTATGTGATTAACACATGTGTGGTTGCATCGTTTTCTTTGGTGGAAATTTGGGTTGGTTTTCCCATGTTCGGTAGCATTCTATTGCCCGACTGATTATGGTTGTTCAACTATATATCTCTATAAGGAGATTTTCCATCTAGTAAATTTAACCAAAATATATATGTATCCCCATCCAGCATGGACATTGCCTCCTTTTCACCTTTGCGAGTAATGCATTTCAAATAAAATCTGGCAATTATTAGTTGTTGATAAGGACACATTATTTATTCTATATTTCTTGGGAACTTTGTTATGAAATCTGAAGCCACTTAATTCATAAAGATGGTGTCTAGTTTTAAGATGCCTTTTTGCATACTTATCTTGCTAGAGCTCAATAGCCTCCTTCTGCAGCGACATTTTCCTCGACTTGCCATCTCCAGAAGCCATATAAAAAATGGAGATGACAAACGTGATGCCCCCTTTGTATCCCCTCTCTGAGGTGCCACCCTTGTAGGCCATGGTATTATCCATATAAACTCAGGGAAAATCAGGTCACATGCGACGTCCCCTCCATCACATGCCATGTGTTGTTGTCCACCATTCCCAACACCGTCGATGATCAAGGTGTTTCCATGTCATGGAAGCTGGTGTCACCGGCTCACCGCATCCCACCACCCATGTTGACTGACACCTTGTTGCACCTCGAACTCGACACAACAATACATTTGTCCTGAACAAGAACGTACAACACCACAACCACGCCCCATTCCACCATAGAATGAGCGTCCTAATTCCTCGTAATTATGCCGGGTGGACAATAATTTTACTAAGATTAATGAGGCCGGTGCTTAATAGCTAGGTGGTCTATGTTGTCCGCTTCAAGGTGTCAATCAAATTAAAAAACCATCGAGCACTTCCTATTTTATGCTAGAAAAAAATAAAATGGAAGCAAATTGAGACATAATCTCTCTACAAGCAGTGAGGTGGATGTGTCCGTCAATGGACTTTTTGGGAGAGACAGTGGTGACATGCCACCAATACATAGCCAACAGGATTTTGCCAAGTGGCTGCCTTATTGATGTGATAAACAAAACCTTCTAGCGCCCATAGAAGCGGAGGCGGGGGGTGTCTATTGGTGTGACACCTGCTAGTATACCCCTCATCGGGTGGCATTTCAGGTGGTTATACATGGCCTTGTCGGATAGAAAGGCATTGCTAGACTCAAGGTAGATTAGGTCACAAGTGGAGTCACCCCTATAAAAATCCCTATAGTAATGTCGTTTTCCACCATCCCCACTGTTGGCGCTATGTCAACGTGGAGCGCTTCGTCGGGAAACCCCAAGAGCAAGGTGTGATGCAGCACAGCAGCAAGTCTTCCCTCAGTAAGAAACCGAGGTTATCGAACCAGTAGGAGGAAGGAAACGTCTCAAAGGTGTTGCAAGCAACATGGAAACCTACACAACACAAACTCAAGACTTTGCCCCAACTAATAGTGAGGTTGTCAATCTCACCGGTTGCTGTAACAAAGGATTAACTGTGTGGTGTGGAAGGTGATGATGGTTTGCAGCAAGTAAACAGTAACAATGGAAGATGTATCAATGGTAAAGATTGGACCGGGGTCCATATTTCACTAGAGGTGTTCTCCTTAGATAAAAAACATGGCATGCTGGATAAACAAATTACAGCAGGGCAATTGACAGGACTGACCAAGGCATAACAATGCAATACTAGACAAAGAGATCCTATGAGATTTGATTGGGCAATACAACAAGATACATAGACCGTCATCCAACTGCATCTATGACTAGAAGTCCACCTATAACATCCCAAAAATATTGATCAAGGTTATCAAATTCCAATCACCAAAATTAGGGTTAACAAAAACTTTTGTTAATTAAAAAAATCATTATGAATGCATGTGTGTATGTGATGAATGTATGAATGCATGAATGGACTTGTTTGATTGTAGTGAATAGCAACGAATGGTTTAAAGATGAAAACAACATCATCTAAATCATTTCCAAGCAGAAACAAATCAAGAGAAATTTAAAAACAAACAAAACAAGCAAATGGTCATTTTTGCCAATCTTGCTCACTAGACCACTTTGAGTGTTTCTGGTCAAAGATTTCAAACAGAAACAAATTCATTTATTTCCACCCCTTGCTAGACCAAGTGAAAGTGAACCCAAGCCCACCTTTCAAACCCACAGAAACTTTTGGCAACTTGATTCAAATGACAATTCAAAAATGAATCTATATCATATGTGAAGATCACCATTTCTCAAAACCCCACCAAACCAGTGCACCTTGACCATTCCAAGCAACCAGAGACTACATAGTATGTGACTAGTACACCCACCAAGTTTCACTCAAAAATTCAAATTCAAATCTCTTGCGATCATTTAATCAAACACCTTGTAAACACAAATCAAATTAAACAACAAACACTATAGTGAGCAGTGTTGTGCCTAACTTGTCTCCTCTCTAGCTCACACTACACTCTCAGTAGATGATCTAACTTATTTAACTAGCCCTAGCTCAATATAAACTTGTCAATACCATCAATGGTGACCATGGTCGTGCCCAACTTGCCACCCCAATCTCGACAGCAAGCTAGGAGCCTCACCAAGCCTATCCACCTTGTCTGTGACACAAGCCACCATCCACCGCCACCCCATGTCCAGTGCCCAAGCCTTGCCAGCCACTGGACCACTCAGAACGAGCGCGCCCAGTCTCTCTATGACCATGCTGAGAGCGCGCCAGCGCGCCGCGCTCGACACGCTCGCACAGACCGTGCCCCGCCTTTGCCGCTCGCGTGCGTGATCACCACCGCCCCAGGAACCGCCCGGACATGCCCGTTCGTCGCTGCGCGACCTGGAGAGCCCGTGCGCCATTAAATTTCCCATCGGACCCGCCCATAGCGTCAAAGTGTTCCGACCAATTCGCACCACCCCACGCCTCGCCACCATGTCATTGAGCTTCGCCAGGAGGCAGCGCACCGTCCCCTACGCCCAGCCATGTCGTTAGCTTGCTGTGTAGATGACCACAACGAGCTCCAGCCGCACCCTTAGGTCCCCTCTTAGCACTATAAATAGAGGCCTCCCCCGTTCGAATTCAACACACCATATCACTCCCCACCTCTCACTGATAGTACCCACTCATCCCCGGAGCAAGGCAAGCACCAGGTGGCCGGAATTTTGCTGGAGCTTGCCGCTGCTGGAGGAGAAGGGCACCGTTGATTGGAGCCGCCCCAGGAGGAGCCACCGGTACCAGAAGGATCACCGCCGTCGACTTCTTCATTCTCCCCCATCGCCGACCATTGTCGGACCATGTTAGAAAGTTCATCAAATCATGGCTGACAAAAGACAATTTAAGTCATGTGATTGACACTCATACATTTTCTTTTGTTTGCGACAGACACATAAACATACTCTTTGGTATGTGATTAACACATGCATGGCTGCATCTTTTTTTGTTGGAAATTTGGGTTGGTTTTCCCACGTTCGGTAGCATTCTATTGCCCGACTGATTATGGTTACTCAACTGTATATCTCTAATAAGGAGACTTTTCATCTAGTAAATTTAACAAAAATATAGATGTATCCCCATCCAGCATGGACATTGCCTCCTTTTCACCTTTGAGATAATGCATTTCAAATAAAATCTGACACTTATTAGTTGTTGATAAGGACACATTATTTATTATGGATTTCTTGGGAAATTTGTTATGAAATCTGAAGCCACTTAATTCATAAAGATGGTGTCCCGTTTTAAGATGCTTTCTTGCATACTTATCTTGCTAGAGCTCAGTAGCCTCCTTCCGCAAGCAGCGACACTTTCCTCGACTTGTCATCTCCAGAAGCCATATAAAAAATGGAGATGACAAACGTGATGCCCCTTTTGTATCCCCTCCCTGAGGTGCCATCCTTGTAGGCCATGGTCTTATCCATATAAACTCAGGCAAAATCAGGTCACATGCGACGTCCCCTCCATCACATGCCCTGTGTTGTTGTTCACCATTCCCAACATCGCCGATGATCAAGGTGTTTCCATGTCGTGGAATCTGGTGTCACCGGCTCACCGCATCCCCACCACCCATGCTGAATGACACCTTGTTGCACCTCGAACTCGACACGACAGTACATCTGTCCTGAACAAGAACATACAATGCCACAACCACGCCCCCTTCCACCACGGAATGAGCGTCCTAATTCCCGCTAATTATGTCGGGTGGGCAGTAATTTAACTTAAGTTAATGAGGCCGGTGCTTAATAGCTAGGTGGTCTCTGGTGTCCACTGCAAGGTGTCAATCAAATTAAAAAACCATCGACCACTTCCTATTTTATGCCAGAAAAAAGAAAATGGAAGCAAATTGAGACATAATCTCTCTACAAGCAGTGAGGTGGATGTATCCGTCGATGGACTTTTCGGGAGAGACAGTGATGGCATGCCACCAATACATAGCCAACGGGATTTTGCCGAGTGGCTGCCTTATTGAGGCGATAAACAATAGCTATCGCGCAAGATATACTCTATCGCTATAGCTTAATACTTCTTGATAGATACGGTTTAAAAAGTATTTGGTCAAACTTCTTGATGTATGATTGTTGAAAAGATCATTTACCTTAGAAAACTACGATATGAAAAACTATTTATATTTGCTTTGCAACACCGATGTCGTTTCAAGGAGTCAATCTGAAAAATAAAATCTCCTCTCGGTCTCGTCACTGAACATATGAATTACCGCTAGTTTATCTGGCACCAGTGCACCAAATTTGGCACATTCATATGACACATGGATAGATCTGTGATGTGCAACAACTTCTAAAATATGACCAATTCGGTTTGCACCTCTTCTACCAGACTGCCTTAATTCAGAAATGGTTTAGATTCATGTTGAGCTGAGAAAAAAATTGAGGTATATACCCTCGAAGTCATGGATTGAAGAAGAGAATCAAGGGGATAACTGGAAAGGAACCAGCATACTTGAGTAAGCATGTTCAGACTAGTGTGTGCAAGCTATACGCCAGCAAGGGACAACGATTCAAGTGTACATCACACAAAATAAATATTGAGATCAAATATTGGGTACATTATCTTGCAGAAGTAAAAGTCTAATGACAACTAAACTTAGAATCACATCACATGGGACAAAATTACAGAGGGAAATGCCATGAGTATCTCAAATGAAAAGAATAATGACTCTTACCTCTAGTTGCTGATCTCCAGGGCCGTCTCCAGAAATTTGGGGCCCCTGTGCGAGATGCAAATGTGGCCTCGCGGTGTGAGAGGCAAATGGGGCCTCGCGGTGTGAGAGGCAAATGGGGCCCTAGTTTGTTTTAACAAAATAAATATAATTAATATAGCTAAAGGATACTTTCAGGTACAATTTTCTTATGTATTATTCACATACTATTTATAAATATCTCAAATTAGTTTTCCAAAATCCATAATGGAATAATCCACAGACGAATTTATCGAGAGTCGTGATGCCGGTCATCGATGCAAGCATAAGGAGGAATGGGAGCCAGAATGGGTCAGGCCACGGGAAGGGTCGGGGACTCGGGGCAACCAGGAGAATAGACTCGATTCATCGATCAATTCGTTTTTGGAGACTTTGTTGGCAAAAAATGAAAAAAAAAATTGAGGGAAAAGAGAGCCTTAATATTATCATCGAACCATGACGGTACAGGTCTTGTGTTACAAGGATTTTTACATGCTCAGGCAGGTTTGATGTCCAGACCCCATTTGGTTCAGGGCACTGAAGCCTGGAAAGTGCATCAACGACTGTATTGCTCTCTCTTCTTGTATGTGATACTTGGTGATTTCTGAAACACTTCAGCAGATTCTTGGTCTCATCGTATGTATTCCATTGCTTTGATCTATCAGGAGGCTTGGCCAGCAGGGCTTTGACGGCAGCCGCACAATACAGTTCCAGAATGATCTGACCATGGCAGTGATCGGCCATCATTTTAACCCCCAGACGAGCCGCCTGAGCTTCAGCATCTTCCGCATTAGAGCAGCCATGTAGCCTTATAGAAAAGGCCCGAAGGACGTTGCCGTTGGCGTCTCTGGTGACCGCGCCTGCTCCAGCAGAACCATCATCAGCACAAAAGGAAGCGTCAGTGTTAATTTTTGTCCACTGCCTCGGCGGTGGGTTCCAGGAGCTTGAGGCATGTAATTTCTGGGCCAGCGCCAAGGATACAGTATCGGTCATTTTTCCTTTGATAGAGTCGACAGTAGCAGACTGTCGAGTCAGAAGCATAGCTTTCCAGGAACGCCGCCGAGGCGAGGATCGTTTCCTTCCCATCGTTGTGGATGATGTTGTTCCTAAGGTACCAGGCTCTCCATAGTAGCAGAAGAATTTTTGATCTGGTCTCTTCATTAAGCTGGCCGAGGAGGAGTGGAAGCCAGTTAGTTCCAGTATGTCGGAATGCTTCCTCCTTCGGCAATGACCATCTGGACCGCATCTCTTGTCTCAGGACCACGGCTTTGGTGCACGTAACTGTGGCATGGTGAGCGTCTTCAGAACACATGCCACAGATCGAGCAGCGATCATTTGTTTCGAGAGTTCTTCTGAACTTGTTCCTCTTGGTTGCCATGGTATCAGTAGCCAGCCTCCACCCAAAAACTTGCACTTTTGGAGGCACCTTAGCCTTCTAGATTAGGTTCCAGAGATTTCTATTACCATCAGGCTTAGCGCTGGAACTTTCATTTTTGTTCTCATTTTTCAAGTTGAGGGCGAGACGGTAGGCACTTTTCACAGAAAAAATTCCATTGCTCTCATAGTGCCAGACAACTCTATCTTCCATATCTTCAGAAGGCAGTTTGATGTTGAGGATGGCTGTAGCGTCGAACTCATGGAAGATTTCACGAACAAGTCCTACATTCCAGCTTCTTTGAGGGGTGGTCAGTTGGTGCACCCATCTTCTTCTAGAATTTTTCTTTAGTTTCACAACTTTGAGTCCAGAAGCTCTCGGAATCCAATTATCACGTAGGAATTGAGTCGATCTGCCATTACCAATGCGGTGGACAATCCCTTTCTTCAGGAGCTCGAGGCCGAATTCGATGCCCTTCCAAGCCGGAGAGGGATCAGAGGGAAAGGCCGTGTCCAGGAGATTACCGTTTGGGAAGTATTTAGCTTTTAGAACTCTCGCGCACAAGCTGTTTGGATTTTGGATGAGTCTCCAAGCCTGTCTAGCAAGTAGGGATTGGTTGAACAGGTGGATATCTCTGAAACCCATCCCCCTTTTCCTTTGGGTTTAGTCAGATTTTCCCAAGAAGTCCAATGCACCTTACGCTGGTTTTGGTCGTCTCCCCACCAGAAGTCACGAATCAACCTTTCATACTGCTCACAGAAGCCCATAGACATCTTGAAAATAGACATAACATGACCTGGAAGAGCTTGCGCCACCGATCTGATCAGCGTGTCCTTGGCCCCGTGCGACATGAACCTCTCGGACCAGAAGGTCAATCTCTTAGTGAACCTGTTCATGATGGGTTGGAAGTCTTTGTTTTTCATTCTTCCTTCAGGAGTAGGTAGGCCGAGGTATTTTTCTTCGAAGGTGGCAGAGGAAACACCTAGGATTGATTTGATCTGATCCTACGCAGCTATCGGACAGGCAGTGCTGAACAAGAGCGAGCACTTGCTAGGGGTAAGCAGCTGAGCCGTGCACCTCTGAAAAAGGTTCAGTGTGCTTTCAACGGCCCTGGCCTCCTCGGCGTTAGCTTTGAAGAAGAGGAGGTTGTCGTCAGTGAACAACAAATTCGAGATCCCTGGGGCTCCTCTCGCAACCTTGAGAGGGGTAATCTTGCCTTCAGTAGTGGCATTTTTTAGAGCATAGGAAAGAGCCTCACCAACAAAAAGGAACAGGTATGGGCTCAAGGGGTCGCCTTGTCTGATTCCTCGGGTTGGGGAGAAGGGTTCCAAAGTATGTCCATTCACCCTGACCGCAAATCGAACAGATCGCACACAGGCAAAAAATGAAAATGAGTGTATGTACTTCATATATACTACTTCTGATGTTTAGAGTAACCTAAACACGACCTTGGACGTTCTCTATTTCTTAACACAGCAAAGTGGGAGACGAACACAGTGCATCCAAACAACTACTATCAAACTTGCATATAAACCGACAAGACAACAAACAAATACAAGGACGGATCTGGACACACCGTGAGTGAGATTGAGAGCACGGTGGCCTCCAGTTCTTTCTAGACTCGCCTGCCGCCGCCCTATCCCCATCCATGAGACTAAGATAACCTCTCTACCATGGAGGAACCACCACCACCGACTAGGAGGCCCCCGCCTGCCAAGGTTAGACCCTTCGGCCCTCACCGCAATCCATCGTTTGATCAATTTCTGGATAGACCCTCGATCGATCTGGTGTGGACTACCGTCAAATTTACTCACGGTTGTACTTGGAGAGATTAGGCCAGCGCTGCGCACATTGAGGCTAGGACGGCTCGACCTTGGGCTTGAGATGCCCAACATAATTCCTACGATTTGGGGGCCCTAAATTTTTTTGGGGCCTTGTGCCGCCGCACAGCTTGCATGGGCTTGTCGACGGTCCTACTGATCTCTTTAAGAATATTGTCAACAAGCAGTAGTTTGCCGGTATCAATAGTTTCAGTCATACCAGTAGTGTTGACAAGTGAAGTTTCCATACATTCACGAAGAAGGTAGGGGTGAGTACAACACTGTTACATAAAAACAATAACAGAACAAAGTCAGTAACCGTGCAAACCTTTGTGGAAAAGGGCAAATTTTACATACTTTTTATTTCCAAGAGGACTAGTATGAAATGAAGGAATGACTTAGATTAAGTGGCAAATAATAGGCCCAAGAGGCCCAGTCAACATAAGTATCAGGGAAAAAGAAGCTTAGTCATTTATTTGACAAGATTATCATTACAAACATGTCACTAATCACGCTACGATGTGTAAATCTCCTTTATTATTTATTTCCTTGCATATATGGATGGTTTAATGATAAAATCTGGGGAAAATAATGAAGAATCACGAGTTGGGTATATTTTCAAGCCAAAAGGGTCATAGGGACTTTAACGACCTATGGTATGGGCACGGACACCGTACCATCTGCCCGTATGGTGTGTCAAAGCCTCAAGGTCATCAAACCGACTAACTTCCTTGAAGGGGCCCACATGGAATTTATATTAGAAGGTTTTTGAAACCCTAAGTTTGTATGTATTACTATAAAGGAAGAGGAGAGAAAGGGGACGCCGTGCCCATCCACCATTATCTTCACCACACCATCACAATGTCGCCGATGACACTATCTCCATCACCATGTCCACTCCATTTCCATCTCATAGCCATAGTTCTCTACTTGTAATCTTGATTCCTTTGTGATTGACGATATTGTAAGGCTATCTGTTATTTATCTTTCAAGAATATAAATACAATATTTATGAGTCTTGATCTAATCATGTGTAAATAGCCCTCACGGGCTAAGGACTGAGGCCTAGCCTCGCAGCTACATGTGTGTATTTTAGTATGAGATAGTTGTATTTCTGAAGTAATCTATCTGCACGTATATTTGTCTCTTGTCTTTTGCCTTGATCCTAGAACTTGTCAGGTATTCCAAGACCTCGAAGATCGGTAAAGGTATAAAAGTTAGAGTTGACTTGATCTGAAATCCATGACGTGAAACCTGGTGACAGTAAGGGCAGTAAAATGGAGGAAAGAGATTATCTAGGGAATAACGGTGACGTCACAAAGCATAATGCTTTGGTCTTCTTATCTTAATAACTGCTAAAATCCTGGCAAGGACTAGGTGGTTGGAAAATGAAGCCATAGTGTTGCAGCAGTAGGCTATGGTGTTATCAAGATGCATCGCTCACTTATATATTTGAGTTTATGATTATGTTCTAATACATATTTGCGCTTATCATTATCCTTCGAATTCCCTATGTGTGCATAGCTGCAAGAAAAACCTTGAGCCCACGACCTATCTCCGTCCATTGATCCAACCCCGCCAACAAAAACGTTCTGGTATGATAAACAAAGATTCTACGAGTTCTCTAGGTCTGTTCTGATGTAACCTTTTAAACCAAGCAAAAGCTTCCCAAGGATTCGGTAAACCAAGGTCTACTAGAGAAATACTACATGAGTAATCTGGATTTAAGATATCATCCACCGTCTCATTACCGTGTCAACACCTCCTTAAAGTCGTTAGCCACCATAGACTTTAACCAAGCACACAAGATCTCTAACACATCCAGATCCATCAAAGAACCTCTTCTCACGATCTACATCTCCAAATGGAGTCCACCGGCTTATGCACACGTTGACACCTCCCTCTATAGTCACTAGTCATCCATGACAAGGGAAACTAGCTAACGCATAAGTCCCTACTGTCATCTTGCACATCGTAATCAACTTCTAACAAGGAGTTCAAGAGATGATCCTCAAGGCAACGTTCAAGTGCAAGTATCGCCCGCAAATGTTCAAGTCTGCACGTGCTAGGTCCTCCGGCACGTGTGGTTAACAAAATGAAGCTACATGCATGGTGGAAAAACATGGGAAGTGTAGCTAATAAAATGGAAGCTACAAGGTGACAAAAGTTGGACAAGTGTAGCTAACTTTTTGTCTAAGATTCTCATCGCACGATGCTAATTTCTAAAAATACCATTTTAGGGAATTTATGAAACCTGGCCACCGTGGTCTTTAACCAAGTACACAAGATCTCCAAATCATCTAGATCCATCAAGGAACCTCTTCCATCGATCTCCATCTCCAAATGGAGTCCATCTGCTCATTCCCCCATTGACACATCCCTAAAGTCGCTGGCCACCATAGACTTAAACATAGCACACAAGATCTCCAAAGTATCTAGATCCATATTTTCACCTCTTCACATGGTCTACATCTCCAAATGGAGTTCACCGGCTCATGCACTCGTTGACACCTCTACCATCGATGGTCATCCATGACAAGGGAAACAACCTAGCGTGGAAGATCCAAATGTCATCTCGCGCACCGTTATCATCTTCTAATAGAGAGTGCAGGAGATGGTCCCCAATGAAACTAAATGCAAGTACCGCCCGCAAACATTCAAGTCTATGCGGTCATGGCGCCAGCACCAAAATATGTATAGGCACCTGCACCACTAGGTCATGGAAAAAGTTGGGAAGTGTAGCTAACAAAAATGAAGATACAAAGTGATAAAAGTTGGGCAAGTGTAGCTAACATATTTTGTCAATTTCTTGACCTACTTATGTAGGGAATTTCTGGAAGTACTTCCACAAAGATTGTCCCTTTCAGAGCTTAGTTGCTTATGCTAGCGCTCAACAAAACCTTCTAGCACCCATAGAAGCAGAGGCGGAGGGTGTCTATTGGTGTGACACCTGCTAGTATACCCCTCATCGGGTGGCACGTCAGGTGGTTATACATGGCCTTGTTGGATAGAAAGGCATTGCTAGACTCAGGGTATATTAGGTCACAAGTGGAGTCACCCCTATAAAAATCCCTATAGTAATGTCGTTTCCCACCATCCCCGCCACGTCAACACTACAAGACTCGAGGTATTCCCATATCGAGGCAATCAGCGTCGTCGTGTCCCACCATCCAGGGCGACGTCTTCTTGCACCTTGAACTTTAGCAATACACTCGCTCTGAGACGAGAGCTTTGGAGTTGATGGCACGTCGAATTCTTCCACTATCACCGCCCCTTAGAAGTAGTATGCATGCGGTCCATGAGTTGATAGTTAGTGGTGGTGGCGAGTGATCACCTAATTAATGCCATCCTGAATCAAGTTGGTTCCTGACAAACGATAAACAAATTGATCAGCAAATATAATATATGTATGAATGCACATATTACATATGAGTGACTATACTAACCTAGTTAACAAGGTTAACAATGGGTGCTCAACAACTAGGTAGTCTTTAGTATCCATTTATAAAAGACAATCGAATTAAAATACCATCGACATCTTCCTCTCAAGGATCTAATTGAATGAAAATCTCTTTGACCTCTTCATCTTTTATGCTGAAAATAATAAATGAAAGCAAACCCGAACACTAGAATAATCTCTCTAGTGCAACATTTTTGCCATTTCAGAGAGTTAATTAGTTTAAAAAATCCCCCTTGGTCTTGACAGTGGCCTTGCGGACAAGTTTACTTTCCATCACAGCACCACATTTGAAACATTCATATGACACAAGGAAACATTTATGACGTGCGACACCTTCCATAATATCACCAACTGGCTTTGCACCTGCTCCACTATACTTTTGTGGTACAAAAAAGGTTTAAAGTCCTTGAAAGGGCATGTATGGTTTTGGTAATTAATGACAATCTCTACGGACTAATGTTTGCATTGGGTTACACTTGTAGGAATTTTCCATTGGCATCTATTGGACCATGTGTTGGCTTCAAGGTTAAAAGATAAAGAAAATAAGAACAATAAGCAATGTCCAAGGGCTTTGAGCCTATTGGAATCATGTTGAAGAAAGAAGATGATTCAAGGTTGGACAAGATGAATAATGGATCAACACTCAAGAAGAAATGAAGTTGTCCAAGTTCATGATGTGCCATCTCTAGAATATCACATGCTTGAAGCTTGCCATACTCGGTGATCATGGACCAATGAAGACAAGTTTGAAAAGGAGGTTTCCCCATGGTGTATGGGGGAGAAATTCGCAAGTCTTCATCAAGCAAGCGTGAGCAAGAGAAATCAAGAAAGGTTTTCATCTTGAGAAGGACAAGATTAGGTCGAATGCTCAAGGCAAAGGTTTGATATAGATAGGGTTTTTTGTTGTTATCATGTTAGTAGTTGGGAGACCGAGTTTATGATAGATAGCCATACTATCAAGAGGGGCTCTCCAGTGAATAACTCGGTCATATCTTTCAAAGAGAGCTCAAACCTTTGCCTACTTAGCATGATCCTTCTTGGTTCTTATTTGTATCTTACTCATTTGAAGTTTTAAAGCTTGTGTATATTCTCATGGCAAGCTCTATTTTATCAAAAACGGATTTCATATGAAAACCTTGTTGCGTTTTTTTGTTAAAGTATTTACTTGTTCTTTTATGAGGTAGGTTACACACCTCTATCTACTTGGTATTTATTTGTATGCTACTTGTATTTATATGTACAACAAAATCTTGTGGTTTTATTTCCGTGGTTGTAGAATTATGTTTATCCACATGATCTTGTAGATCTTGTTGTCCTATTTGAAATGAGTCCAAGATCATCGAGATCGAAGTCTGGATGTAAAACTTATTGTCGTTTTTATACCGGGTGTCCTATAGTACCGAAAATCTGGTAGTACCATACTTTGGTACCGGGATTACCTACAAGAGTGCGTTGGGCGACCCGAGAACCCCCGGGACTTCAGTAGTTATGGGAAAATGTCCAGTATTACTGGGAATCGTACCATATTTCAGTATGTGTTTTTCGATAAATGCGGTTCAAACTGTATTTGGTCAAATATCTCGATGTATGATTGCCTGATAAAATCATTTACCTCATGAGTCAAGATGCATGATGAGAAGATACAGACCATCAATAGGTTCTACAAGTTACCTTTTTAGGTACATGTTGGTGAAGTGAAGTAAAAATTCCTATCAATGTAGAAAGATTAAATAGAACAATTAGCATATAATTGGATTATCAACAACAAAACTAGGACTTATGTACAATTAGTAAATATCATCTTACCATTTTGCATTTATTAGGGATGATAGATGAATTGGCCATCCTGTGGACATATTACTTTATACGTTGTCCTATAGAATCATTAACAAATACCACAAGGAACCTTTGTTGATCCTCTATGAGTGTCATCTCACTTCCAAAATAGCAATACGGATCAAATGGCATATTCACTCATAGAGAGATCCTAGATGCAACAATGCAAATGTTATGTCCGTTTCTCCTAAACTTCTATAATATTCTACTAAAAAGTGATGATGTTCTTCATACCTCTTACCGTCAGCTTGGAGAAGTTGTACCTTGGAATCTCTTCTTCACTAACATCCTCATCAGTGTGGTACATGTAATCAGAATCGATTTTCTTGTTATACAATACTCTTATGATACCCTCATCATTATGCTAGCTAATGAATCTCAACTTCTAAACCCTAAGGAAATGCTGCAACGGTTGTATTTATGCACTAGGCTAAATGTAAATTACAACAAAACATCTATAGTCCCCATTAACATTACCCTGACAAGTGTCAATAATTGGCCAATCAATTTGGGTGCAAGACAAATACTCTATCATTTTAATATCTAGGCCTCTCTATGGGTACTACCAATCCAAAAAAAAATTAAGCACTTTGTTGGCATTATTGACATATTTTAAAAACGTCTATCGTGAATTGCCACAAAATTATCCAATGATGGAAAGCTCATTTTGGTTAAATCCATATTTACCAGTATGCTAAATTTTTCTATGTGCTTTCTTAAAGTTCCTATTGGAATAAATAACCATGTGGAAATGAGCAAGGGGATTTCTCTGGAGTGTAGGAAAGATATTTAAAAACGGTAAATTTCTTGTCAAGTGGGAAAATGTTTGCAATCCTAAGGTTGTTGGAGGACTATGTGTCTTGAACCTGAGATTGCAGAACTCTTCTCTTCTCATAAAAAAACTTATATAAATTCATGTATCACCATGTTATACCCTAGGTCCAAGATGGAATATTTCCCATAGAGAGGTCCAAGATGTAATAAATGCAAATGTTATGTCCGTTTCTCCTAAACTACTACACTATTCTACTAAAAAGTGATGATGTTCTTCATACCTCTTGCCTTCAGTTTGGCGAACTTGTACCTTGGAATCTCTTCTTCATTGACATACTCGTCAGTGTGGTACATGTAATCAGACTTTTCAACATTGTTATCACAATCAACGATGATAGCATCGTATTTGTTAGATCCCATCTGTTAAGATGAATCCTGGTTCAAAATATTTAGAGAAGTAGACAATACTATAAAAATTCAGAAAGTTCAGATATTTCCAGTATCCAGTACACTTGGCATCTACACTATCGTCCTATTTTTCACTAACCTGAGCATATACAATCTTAATGCAACAAGGTCATATAATATAACAGAATTAAACTCCAACATCTAAATCTAGAAAGTCGTCATCTAAGTTGTTGATTTAGTAAAATGTGGTGATTTTTAACTTACGAAAAAAATCAACCATTATAAATAACAAATATATCAATGCTTGATCCAATTCGGAAAGTTCAGACATTATACTGTAAAATTTAGAAAGTTCAAGCATGTACTAAGCTTCTATACTACACTACAGCCGTCACTGTACCATGTGTCTCATATTGTATAGTAAGGACTAATATCTTACTATTGAATACATATAAACATCATAATTAATATTGCACATTATATATACATAGCCCTGGTAAAACAATTTCTCGCTTCTGAAACTAAATATAAATTAGTGTGCACACTTATTTAAATTCGTGCATCAGATAATTTTAATGAAGCCAACTTATAAAAGGAGAAAATAGAAGATCTTCATTCTATCATGTTGCAAGAGCTCATCAACATCCTTCTATAGTGGCACCTTCCTCGCCTTGACGCCTCCGATGGCTACACAAAATAAAGATGACGAGCGTGACACCCATACGGCCACACATATCTCCTCTTAGGGTGGAATTTTAGGTTGTTGTACATGGCTTTATATAATAGAAAGGCCTTACTCAACTCAAAGTAGATCAGGTCATGCGCGATGTGACCACCCTTTCAAGCACCAACCCTGTCATTGTCCACCATCCCCATCACCGCATTAGCGCCGAGGCTCTCAAGCTCTTACCATGGTGTAGCACCACCCAAGACAACGCCTTGTTACACATCGTATTTGAGTAGTACAACCTTAGATGAGACCTTTGGAATTTCCGAGACATCACCTTCCGCTACGACACGAACCACCATTGCGTTAGTTACTTACAAGTAGAATGCCCACAGGTCCATGAGGTGATGGTTGGTGGTGTGGTTATCATAGCTAATTCCGCTCTATTAGACCAAGATTAGGAATTAAGTAAGGTCAGTGGATGGTGCTCAGTTGGTGGGTGGTCTCTTCTATCCATTTTAAGGATCCATCAAATTTAAACCCCATTGTCCTCTTTCCACACATTCATTTGAGTCCACGTAAAATCTGCAACACCTTCCATAATATCACCAGTTAGGTTTCAATTTCTCCACCATACTTCTCTAGTACAAAAAAATAAAGCCATGCTGAGTTGAGAAAACAACTTAAGGTATGCCCTCAAAGTAAAAGATTAAATAAGAGTATAAAAAGAATCACCTAAAAGGAATGAGAACATTAATTAATACTTGTGAGAGCATGTTTGAACTAGTTTGTGAAAGGTTGATTATACACCATAGAGAGGAAATGATTCAAGTGTGTATCATATACAAAATAATTAAATACAGATGAGTACATTATGCTTCTAGAAGTAAAATTCTAGTGAATACTAAAACTAAGAATTACATCACACTGAACATTTTTCTAGAAATACCAACACAATACTTTGTGGCTTACAATACACTCCCACAACAAGGACATAAAATACTCGACTTGACCAACCTTTCCCTACTATAAAACAATATTATATAACTTATATTACTTACTTCTATTTCTACCAAAAATTTTGTTATACATGACCCATCCCTCGCCACGCTCCACAATTGTTAAGATCATGTCACCATAAACTTTGACCAAGACACAAGATCTCCAAATCATCAAATTCCATCAAGGAACCTCTTATCTTTTACCTCCATCTCGAAATGGAGTCCATTGTACCATGCACCCTCTGCACTTCCCCCTCCCACCTGATACCTCCATGTAGTCTCTCACCATCTGTAACAAGAAAAACAAGCTAGTGCATATTTATTTCATAGTTCGAGTTACTAAAATTATTTTTCACTAACCTGATCATATATAATCTTAATGCATCAAGTTCAGATACTATAACAGACTAAAACTCCAATATCTAAATCTAGAAAGTTGACATCTAAGTTGTTTCTTTAGTAAAATGTAGTGATTTTAACTTACAAAAAAATCAACCATTGTAAATAGAAAACATATCAATGTTTGATCCAATCAAAAAGTTCAGACATTAGACTTTAAAATTTAGAAAGTTCAGGCATGTACTAAGCTTCTACTGCACTACAACCATCATATAAATTGTCACTGTATAAGTGTCTCATATTGTATAGCAGGGCGTCTCCAGAAATTTGGGGCCCCTATGCGAGATGCAAATGTGGCCTCTGTGTGAGAGGCAAATGGGGCCCTAGTTTGTTTTAACAAAATAAATTTAATTAATATAGCTAAAGCAAACATTCATGTACAATTTTCTTATGTATTATTCACATACTATTTATAAATATCTCAAATTAGTTTTCCAAAATCTATAATGGAATAATCCACAGACGAATTTATCGAGACTCACGATTTCAGTCATCGATTCAAGCATGAGGAGGAATGGGAGATGAAATGGGGCAGGCCACGGGAAGGGTCGGGGACTCGGGGCAACCAGCACAATAGACTCGATTCATCGATCAATTCGTCTTTGGAGACTATTGGCAAAAAATGAAAATGAGCGTATGTACTTAATATATACTATTTCTGATGTTTAGTGTAACCTCGACACAACCTTGGACGTTTTCTATTTCTTAACACATCAAAGTGGGAGACGAACACGGTGCATCCAAACAACTGCTATCAAACTTTCATATAAACCGACAAGACAACAACAAAATACGAGGACGGATCTGGACACACCGTGAGTGAGATTGAGAGCGCGGTGGCCTCCAGTTCTTGCTAGATTCGCCTGCCGCCGCCGCCGCCCTATCCACATCCATGAGACTAAGATCACCTCTCTACCATGGAAGAACCACCACCACCGACTAGGAGGTCCCCACCTGCCAAGGTTAGACCCTTTGGCCCTCACCGCAATCCATTGTTCGATCAATTTCTGGATAGATCCTCGAGCGATTTGGTGTGGACTACCGTCAAATTTACTCACGGTTAGACTTGGAGAGATTAGGCCAGTGCTGCGCACACTGAGGCTAGGACTAATATCTTACTACTGAATACATATAAACATCATAATTAATATTGCACGTTATATATACATAGCCCTAGTAAAAAAATTGCTCACTTCTGAAACTAAATATAAATTAGTGTGCACACTTAATTAAATCCGTGCATCAGATCATTTTAATGAAGCCAACTTATAAAAGGAGAAAATAATCAATCTTCATTCTATCATGTTGCTAGAGCTCATCAGCATCCTTCTATAGTTGCGCTTTCCTCGCCTTGAGACCTACGATGGCAGCATAAAATAAAGATGATGGGCGTGCACCCATGCAATCACACGTATCTCCTCTCAGGATGGAATTTTATGTTGTTGTACATTGCTTTATACAATATAAAGGCCTTACTCAACTAAGAGTAGATTAGGTCATGCACGATGTGACCACCCTTTCAAGCCCCAATGGTGTCATTGTCCACCATCCCCATCACTGCATTAGCACTGAGGCTCTCAAGCTCTTTCCATGTCGCGGCACCACCCAAGACAACACCTTGTTACACATCTTATTTGAGTAGTACAACCACCCTATATGAGACCTTTAGCATTGCCGCCATATCACCTTCCGCTACGACATGAACCAGCATTGTGGCCGTTACTTACAAGTAGAATGCCCACATGTCCATGAGGTGATGGTTGGTGGTGTGGTCATCATAGCTAATGCCGCTCTATTAGACCAAGATGAGGAATTAAGTAAGGTCGGTGGATGGTGCTCAGTTGGTGGGTGGTCTCTTCGATCCATTTCAAGGATCCATCAAATTTAAACCCCCATTGTCCTCTTTTCACACATTCATTTGAGTACATGACGAAACTGCAACACCTTCCAGAATATCACCAGTTGGGTTTCACCTGCTCCACCGGACTTCTCTAGTACAAAAATACTAAAGCCATGCTGAGTTGAGAAAACAACTTAAGGTATGCCCTCAAAGTAAACGATTAAATAAGAGCATCAAAAAATCACCAAAATGAATGAGAAAATTAATTAATACTAGTGAGAGCATGTTCGAACTAGTATGTGAAAGGTTGATTATACACCATCGAGAGGAAATGATTCAAGTGTGTATCATATATAAAATAATTAAATACAGATAAGTACATTATGCTTCTAGATCTAAAATTATAATGAATACTAAAACTTAAAAATACATCACATATAAAATTTTGCTACAAATACCAACACAACAATTTGTGGCTCACAATACACTCCCACAACAAGGACATAAAACACTCAAACTTGACCGACCTTTCCCTACTAGAAAACAACATTATCTAACTTATATTACTTACTTCTATTTCTACCTAATTTTTTGTTATACATGACCCATCCATAGTCACTCTCCACAACTGTTTAGACCCTGTCACCATAAAATTTGACCAAGACACAAGATCTCCAAATCATCAAAATCCATAAGGAACCTCTTCCCTTGACCTCCATCTCCAAATGGAGTCCATTGGACCATGCGTCCTCTACACTGCCCCTTCCCAACCGATACTTCCATGCAGTCGCTCGCCATCAGTAACGAGAAAAACAAGCTAGTGCAGCAAATCCCAACATCGTCTTGCACATCATAATTGTTGCACTGCATATTTGTTTCATAGTTCGAGTTACTAAAATTATTCGGATTAGTTTATTCTGTATGTGCACACCTCAAAATATTATATATCCAGCTGTCGTTTATGAAGCATGTCCCTTTTCTCTAACATCTTAAAAACAACATTAACTAAATCATCTACTTTCTGCACCACCATGTTAGGAAGTTCATCAAATCATGGCTGACAAAATACAATTTAAGTTGTGTGATTGACACTCAGACATTTTCTTTGGTTTGTGACAGACATACAAACATTCTCTTTGGTATGTGATTAACACATGTGTGGCTGCATTGTTTTATTCAGTGGCAATTCGTTTTTTTTTTCATTTTCGGTAGCATTCTATTGACCGAATGATTGTGGTTGCTCAACTATATATCTCCCCATCCGCTTGTCATGATTTCCTTATTTGAACGATCTTCCAACTTCATTCTAATTTTCAAGTCTTTCCTACTTTTAATGAAGTCAACATCTACCTCGATTGGTTCTGTAAGGTAAATTTTCAGATACGTGTTGGTGAAGTGAAGTAAAAATTCTTGTCAAAATATAAATATCAATTAGAGAAATAAGCATATACTTGATAGTAAACAACAAAATTGGTACTTGTGCAAATTAGAATATATCATCTTAACAATTTTCATTTATTTGGGATGACAGATAAATTAGTCATCTCGTAGATATATTACTTTATAGGTTGTCCTAGAGAATCATTAACAAATACTACAAGGAACCTTTGTTGATCCTCTCTAAGTGTCATATCATTTACCAAATAGCAATGGCGATCAAATAGAATTTTCCCATTAGAGAGGTCCTAGATGCAACAAATGCAAATGGTATGTCCGTTTATCCAAAACTACTACACTATTCTACTAAAAAGTGATGATGTTCTTCATACCTCTTACCGTCAGCTTGGCGAACTTGTACCTTGGAATCTCTTCTTTGTTGACATCCTCGTTAGTGTGGTACATGTAGTCAGACTATTCAACATTGTCATCACAATCAACGATGATAGCATCATATTTGTTAGATACCATCTGTTAAGATGAATTCTTCTTCAAAATATTCAGAGAAGTAGATAATACTATAAAAATTCAGAGAGTTTAGAAATTGTCAATAGTCAGTACACTTGGCATCTACACTATCGTCTAATTTTCCACTAATCTGAGCATATATAATCTTAATGCGGCAAGTTCAGATACTATAATAGACTAAAACTCCGAGATCTAAATCCAGAAAGTCGACATCTAAATTGTTGCTTTACTAAAATGTAGTGATTTTAACTTACAAAAAAATCAACCATCGTAAATAACAAACATATCAATGCTTGATCCAATTCGAAAAGTTCAGACATTAGACTATAAAATTTAGAAAGTTCATGCATGTACTCAGCTTCTGTACTGCACTACAACCATCATATAAATTGTCACTATACCATGTGTATCATATTGTATATTAAGAACTAATATCTTACTACTGAATATATAGAAAGAACATAATTAATATTGCACATTATATATATACATAGCCCTAGTAAAACAATTGCTCATTTATGAAACTAAATATAAATTAGTGTGTACACTTAATGAAATTCATGTACCGGATAATTTTAATGAAGCCAACTTATAAAAGGAGAAAATAAACAATCTTCATTCTATCATGTTGCTAGAGCTCATCAGCATCCTTATATAGTGGCGCCTTCCTCGCCATAACACCTCTGATGGTTGCATAAAATAAAGATGACGGGCCTAACACCCACAAGGCCAAACATATCTCCTCTCATGATGGAATTTTAGGTTGTTGTACATGGCTTTATATAATAGAAGGGCCTTACTCAACTCAAAGTAGATTAGGTCATGTGCGAAGTGACCACCCTTTCAAGCCCCAATGGTGTCATTGTCCACCATCCCCATCACCGCAATAGCGCAGAGGCTCTCAAGATATTCCCATGTCGCGGCACCACCCAAGACAATGCATTATTACACATCGTATTTGAGTAGTACAACCACCCTAGATGACACCTTTACCGTTGCTGCCACGTCACCTTCCGCTACAACACGAACCACCATTGTGGCCGTTACTTACAAGTAGAATGCCCACATGTCCATGAGGTGATGGTTGGTGGTGTGGTCATCATAGCTAATGCCGCTCGATTAGACCAATATGAGGAATTAAGTAAGGTCTGTGGATGGTGCTTAGTTGGTGGGTGGTCTCTTCTATCTAGTTTAAGGAGCCATCGAATTTAAACCCCATTGTCCTATTTCCGTACATTCATTTGATTCCATGTCAAATATGCAACATCTTCCAGAATATCACCAGTTGGGTTTCACCTGCTCTACCAGACTTCTCTAGTACAAAAAAACTAAATCCATTCTAAGTTGAGAAAACAACTTAAGGTATGCCCTCAAAGTAAACGATTAACTAAGAGCATCAAAGAATCACCTAAAAGGAATAAGAACATTAATTAATACTTATGAGAGAATGTTTGAACTAGTATGTGAAAGGTTGATTATACACCATCGAGAGGACAAAATGATTCAAGTGTGTATCATATATAAAATAATTAAATACCGATGAGTACATTATGCTTCTAGAAGTAAAATTCTAATGAATACTAAAACTTAGAATTACATCACATAGAACATTTTTTTACAAATACCAACACAATACTTTGTGGCTTACAATACATTCCCACAACAAGGACATAAAAAACTCGACTAGACCAACCTTTCCCTACTATAAAAAAATATTATCTAGCTTATATTACTTACTTCCATTTCTACCTAATTTTTTGTTATACATGACCCATCCCTCTCCATGCTCCACAATTGTTAAGACCCTGTCACCATAAATTTTGACCAAGACACAAGATCTCCAAATCATCAAATTCCATCAAGGAAACTATTATCTTGACCTCCATCTAAAAATGGAATCCATAGGACCAGGTGCCCTCTACACTACCCCCTCCCACCCGATACTTCCATGCAGTCGCTCGCCAACTGTAACGAGAAAAACAAGCTAGTGCAGCTGATCCCAACGTCATCTTGCATGTCATAATTGTTGCAGTGCATAATTGTTTCATAGTTCGAGGTACTAAAATTATTGGGATTATTTTATTCTGCATGTGCACACCTCGAAATATTATATATCCAATTGTCGTTTATGAAGCATGTCCCTTTTCTATAAAATCTTAAAAACAACATTAACTAAATCATCTACTTTATTCACCACCATGTTAGGAAGTTCATCAAATCATGGCTGACAAAAGACAATTTAAGTCATGTGATTGACACTCAGACATTTTCTTTGGTTTGTGAGAGACACACAAACATTCTCTTTGGTATGTGATTAACACATGTGTGGCTGCATTGTTTTCTTTAGTGCCATTTTGGGTTGGTTTTTCCATGTTTGGTAGCATTCTATTGACTGACTGATTATGGTTTCTCAACTATATATCTCCCCGTCCGCCTATCATGATTTCTTTATTTGATCCATGTCCAAGTTTTATTCTAATTTTGAAGTCTTTCCTACTTGTAATGTAGTCAACATCTACCTCAATATGTTCGGTAAGGTACCTTTTCAGGTACATGTTGGTGAAGTGAAGTAAAAAATCCTGTCAAAATAAAAAGATTAATTATAAAAATTAGCATATACTTGATAGTAAACAACAAAATTGGTACTTGTGCAAATTAGTATATATCATCTTAACATTTTTCATTTATTTGGGATGACAGATGAATTAGTCATCCCGTAGACATATTACTTTATAGGTTATCCTAGAGAATCATTAACAAATATTACAAGGAACCTTTGTTGATCCTCTGTAAGTGTCATCTCATTTACAAAATAGCAATTCCGATCAAATGGCATATTACCATAGAGACGTCCTAGATGCAACAAATGCAAATGTTATGTCCGTTTATCCAAAACTACTACACTATTCTACTAAAAAGTGATGATGTTCTTCATACCTCTTACTGTCAGCTTGGCGAACTTGTACCTTGGAATCTCTTCTTCATTGACATCCTCGTTAGTGTGGTACATGTAGTCAGACTATTCAACATTGTCATCACAATCAATGATGATAGCATCATATTTGTAAGATCCCATCTGTTAAGATGAATTCTGGTTCAAAATATTCAGAGAAGTAGACAATACTATAAAAAATCAGAGAGTTCAGAAATTGTCAGTACACTTGGCATCTACACTATCGTCTAATTTTTCACTAACCTGAGCATATATAATTTAATCCATCAAGTTCAGATACTATAACAGACTAAAACTCCGATATCTAAATCTAGAAAGTCGACATCTAAGTTGTTGCTTTAGTAAAATGTAGTGATTTTAACTTACAAAAAAATCAACCATCATAAATAACAAACATATCAATGCTTGATCCAATTCGAAAAGTTCATACATTAGACTATAAAACTTAGAAAGTTCGGGCATGTACTAAGATTCTATACTTCACTACAATCATCATATAAATTGTCACTGTATCACTGTCTCATATTGTATAGCAGTGTCATCTCCAGAAATTTGGGGCCCCGTGCGAGATGGAAATGTGGCCTCGCGGTGTGAGAGGCAAATGGGGCACTAGTTTATTTTAACAAAATAAATGTAATTAATATAGCTAAAGCATACTTTCAGGTACAATTTTCTTATGTATTATTCACATACTATTTATAAATATCTCAAATTAGTTTTCCAAAATCCATTATGGAATAATCCACAGACGAATTTATTGATACTCACGATTTCGGTCATCGATGCAAGCATGAGGAGGAATGGGAGCTGAAATGGGGAAGGCCACGCGAAGGGTCAGGGACTCGGGGCAACAAGCACAATAGACTCTATTCATCGATCAATTCGTCTTTGGAGACTTTATTGGCAAAAAATGAAAATGAGCGTATGTACTTCATATATACTATTTCTGATGTTTAGAGTAACCTCAACACAACCTTGGACGTTTTCTATTTCTTAACACAACAAAGTGGGAGATGAACACAGTGCATCCAAACAACTGCTATCAAACTTGCATATAAACCGACAAGACAACAACAAAATACGAGGACGGATCTGGACACACCGTGAGTGAGATTGAGAGCGTGGTGGCCTCCAGTTCTTGCTAGATTTGCCTGCCGCCGCCACCCTATCCCCATCCATGAGACTAAGATCACCTCTCTACCATGGAAGAACCACCACCACCGACTAGGAGGCCCCCGCCTGTCAAGGTTAGACCCTTTGGCCCTCACCGCAATCCATCGTTCGATCAATTTTTGGATAGACCCTTGAGCGATTTGGTGTGGACTACCGTCAAATTTACTCACGGTTGGACTTGGAGAGATTAGGCCAGTTCTGCGCACACTGAGGATAGGATGGCTCGACCTTAGGATTGAGATGTCCAATGTAATTCCTATGATTTAGGTGCCCTAAATTTTTTTGGGGCCCTGTGCCGTTGCATAACTCGCACGGGCTTGTCGATGGGCCTATTGTATAGTAAGGACTAATATCTTACTACTGAATACATATAAACATCATAATTAATATTGCACGTTATATATATATATACTTAGCCCAAGTAAAACAATTGCTCACTTCTGAAACTAAATATAAATTAGTGTGCACACTTAATTAAATTCGTGCATCAGATAATTTTAATGAAACCAACTTATAAAAGGAGAAAATAGACGATCTCATCAGCATCCTTCTATAGTAGCGCCTTCCTCGCCTTGACGCCTTCGATGGCTACATAAAATAAAGATGACGGGCGTGACACCCACACAGCCACACATATCTCCTCTCATGGTGGAATTTTAGGTTGTTGTATATGGCTTTATATAATAGAAAGGCCTTACTCAACTCAGAGTAGATCATGTCATGCGCGATGTGACCATCCTTTCAAGCCCCAATGGTGTCATTGTCCACCATCCCCATCACCGCATTAGCACTGAGTCTCTCAAGCTCTTCCCATGTTGTGGCACCACCCAAGAGAACATCTTGTTACACATCATATTTGAATAGTACAACCACCCTAGATGATACCTTTGGCGTTTCCGCCACATCACCTTCCGCTACGACACGAACCGCCATTGTGGTCGTTACTTATAAGTAGAATGCCCACAGGTCAATGAAGTGATGGTTGGTGGTGTGTTCATCATAGCTAATTCCGCTCTATTAGACCAAGATGAGGAATTAAGTAAGGTTGGTGGATGGTGCTCAGTTGGTGGGTGGTCTCTTCTATCCATTTCAAGGATCCATCAAATTTGAACCCCATTGTCCTCTTTGCACACATTCATTTGAGTCCATGTCAAAGCTGCAACACCTTCCATAATATCACCAGTTGGGTTTCAACTGCTCCACCATACTTCTCTAGTACAAGAAAAACTAAAGCCATGCTAAGTTGAGAAAACAACTTAAGGTATGCCCTCAGAGTAAACGATTAAATAAGAGTATAAAAAGAATCACCTAAAAGTAATGAGAACATTAATTAATACTTGTGAGAGCATGTTTGAACTAGTTTGTGAAAGGTTGATTATACACCATCGAGAGGAAATGATTCAAGGTTATATCATATATAAAATAATTAAATACAGATGAGTACATTATGCTTCTAGAAGTAAACTTCCAGTGAATATTAAAACTATTACATCACACTGAACATTTTTCTAGAAATACCAACACAATACTTTGTGGATTACAATACACTCCCACAACAAGGACATAAAATAGTCAACTTGACCAACCTTTCCCTACTAGAAAACAATATTATCTAACTTATATTACTTACTTATATTTCTACCTAATTTTTTGTTATACATGACCCATCCCTCGCCACGCTCCACAAATTGTTAAAACCGTGTCACCATAAAATTTGACCAAGACACAAGATCTCCAAATCATCAAATTCCATCAAGGAACCTATTATCTTGACCTCCATCTCCAAATGGAGTCCACTAGAACATGCGACCTCTACACCCGATACTTCCATGTAGTCTCTCACCATCTGTAACAAGAAAAACAAGCTAGTGCATATTTATTTCATAGTTCGAGTTACTAAAATTATTGGGATTAGTTTATTCTGCATGTGCACACCTCTAAATATTATATATCCAGTTGTCGTTTATGAAGCATGTCCCTTTTCTCTAAAATCTTAAAAACAACATTGACTAAATCATCTACTTTCTTCACCACATGTTAGAAAGTTCATCAAATCATGGCTGACAAAAGACAATTTAAGTCATGTGATTGACACTCATACATTTTCTTTTGTTTGCGACAGACACACAAACATTCTCTTTGGTATGTGATTAACACATGGCGTGGATGCATCGTTTTTTTGTTGGAAATTTGGGTTGGTTTTCCCACGTTCGGTAGCATTCTATTGCCCGACTGATTATGGTTGCTCAACTGTATATCTCTAATAAGGAGACTTTCCATCTAGTAAATTTAACAAAAATATAGATGTATCCCCATCCAGCATGGACATTGCCTCCTTTTCACCTTTGAGATAATGCATTTCAAATAAAATCTGACACCTATTAGTTGTTGATAAGGACACATTATTTATTATGGATTTCTTGGGAACTTTGTTATGAAATCTGAAGCCACTTAATTCATAAAGATGGTGTCCCTTTTTAAGATGGTTTCTTGCATACTTATCTTGCTAGAGCTCAGTAGCCTCCTTCCGCAGCGACACTTTCCTCGACTTGTCATCTCCAGAAGCCATATAAAAAATGGAGATGACAAACGTGATGCCCCTTTTGTATCCCCTCCCTGAGGTGCCACCCTTGTAGGCCATGGTATTATCCATATAAACTCAGGGAAAAATCAGGTCACATGCGACGTCCCCTCCATCACATGTCCTGTGTTGTTGTCCACCATTCCCAACATCGCCGATGACCAAGGTGTTTCCATGTCGTGGAAGCTGGTGTCACCGGCTCACCGCATCCCTACCACCCCTGCTGACACCTTGTTGCACCTCGAACTCGACACGACGGTACATCTGTCCTGAACAAGAACATACAATGCCACAACCACGCCACCTTCCACCACGGAATGAGCGTCCTAATTCCCGCTAATTATGCTGGGTGGGCAGTAATTTAACTTAAGTTAATGAGGCCGGTGCTTAATAGCTAGGTGGTCTCTGGTGTCCGCTGCAAGGTATCAATCGAATTAAATATCCGTCGACCACTTCCTATTTTATGCCAGAAAAAAGAAAATGGAAGCAAATTGAGACATAATCTCTCTACAAGCAGTGAGGTGGATGTATCCGTCGATGGACTTTTCGGGAGAGACAGTGGTGGCATGCCACCAATACATAGCCAACGCCGAGTGGCTGCCTTATTGAGGAGATAAACAATAGCTATCGCGCAAGATATACTCTATCGCTATAGCTTAATACTTCTTGATGGATACGGTTTAAAAAGTATTTGGTCAAACTTTTCGATGTATGATTGGTTGAAAAGATCATTTACCTTAGAAAACTACGATATGAAAAACTATTTATATTTTCTTTGCAACACCGATGTCGTTTCAAGGAGTCAATCTGAAAAATAAAATCTCCTCTCGGTCTCATCACTGAACATATGAATTGCCGCTAGTTTATCTGGCACCAGTGCACCAAATTTGGCACATTCATATGACACATGGATAGATCTGTGATGTGCAACAACTTCTACAATATGACCAATTCGGTTTGCACCTCTTCTACCAGACTGCCTTAATTCAGAAACGGTTTAGATTTATGTTGAGCTGAGAAAAAAATTGAGGTATATACCCTCGAAGTCACGGATTGAAGCTAGAAGAGAATCAAGGGGATAACTGAAAAGGAACCAGCATACTTGAGTAAGCATGTTCAGACTAGTGTGTGCAAGCTATATATACGCCAGCAAGGGACAACGATTCAAGTGTACATCACACAAAATAAATAACTAAACTTAGAATCACATCACATGAGACAAAAGTACATAGGGAAATGCCATGAGTATCTCAAATGAAAAGAATAATGACTCTTACCTCTAGTTGCTGATCTCCAGGGCCGTCTCTAGAAATTTGGGGCCCCTGTGCGAGATGCAAATGTGGCCTCGCGGTGTGAGAGGCAAATGGGGCCCTAGTTTGTTTTAACAAAATAAATATAATTAATATAGCTAAAGCATACTTTCAGGTACAATTTTCTTATGTATTATTCACATACTATTTATAAATATCTCAAATTAGTTATTTTCCAAAATCCATAATGGAATAATCCACAGACGAATTTATCGAGAGTCGTGATGCCGGTCATCGATGCAAGCATAAGGAGGAATGGGGCCAGAATGGGGCAGGCCATGGGAAGGGTCGGGGACTCGGGGCAACCAGCAGAATAGACTCGATTCATCGATCAATTTGTTTTTGGAGACTTTGTTGGCAAAAAATGAAAATGAGCGTATGTACTTCATATATACTACTTCTGATGTTTAGAGTAACCTAAACACAACCTTGGACGTTCTCTATTTCTTAACATAGCAAAGTGGGAGACGAACACAGTGCATCCAAACAACTGCTATCAAACTTGCATATAAACTGACAAGACAACAACAAAATACAAGGACGGATCTGGACACACCGTGAGTGAGATTGAGAGCACGGTGGCCTCCAGTTCTTGCTAGATTCGCATGCCTCCGCCGCCCTATCCCCATCCATGAGACTAAGATAACCTCTCTACCATGGACGAACCACCACCACCGACTAGGAGGCCCCCGCCTGCCAAGGTTAGACCCTTCGGCGCTCACCGCAATCCATCGTTTGATCAATTTCTGGATAGACCTTCGATCGATCTGGTGTGGACTACCGTCAAATTTACTCACGGTTGTACTTGGAGAGATTAGGCCAGCGTTGTGCACATTGAGGCTAGGACGGCTCGACCTTGGGCTTGAGATGCCCAACGTAATTCCTACGATTTGGGGGCCCTAAACTTTTTTGGGGCCTTGTGCCGCCGCACAGCTTGCATGGGCTTGTCGACGGTCCTGCTGATCTCTTTAAGAATATTGTCAACAGGCAGTAGTTTGCCAGTATCAATAGTTTCAGTCATACCAGGAGTGTTGACAAGTGAAGTTTCCATACATTCACGATGAAGGTAGGGGTGAGTACAACACTATTACATGAAAATAATAACAGATCAAAGTCAGTAACCGTGCAAACCTTTGTAGAAAAGGGCAAATTTTACGTACTTTTTATTTCCAAGAGGACTAGTATGAAATGAAGGAATGACTTAGATTAAGTGGCAAATAATAGGCCCAAGAGGCCCAGTCAACATAAGTATCAGGGAAAAAGAAGCTTAGTCATTTATTTGACAAGATTATCATTACAAACATGTCACTAATCACTAATTATTGCATCGATGTGTAAATCTCCTTTCTTATTTATTTCCTTGCATATATGGATGGTTTAATGATAAAATCTGGGGAAAATAATGAAGAATCGCGAGTTGGGTATATTTTCAAGCCAAAGGGGTCATAGGGACTTTAACGACCTATGGTATGGGCACGGACACCGTACCATCTGCCCGTATGGTGTGTCAAAGCCTCAAGGTCATCAAACCGACTAACTTCCTTGAAGGGGCCCATATGGAATTTACATTAGAAGGTTTTTGAAACCCTAAGTTTGTATGTATTACTATAAAGGAAGAGGAGAGAAAGGAGACGCCGTGCCCATCCACCATTATCTTCACCACACCATCACAATGTCGCCGATGACACTATCTCCATCACCATGTCCACTCCATTTCCATCTCATAGCCATAGTTCTCTACTTGTAATCTTGATTCCTTTGTGATTGACGATATTGTAAGACTATCTGTTATTTATCTTTCAAGAATATAATACAATATTTATGAGTCTTGATCTAATCATGTGTAAGTAGCCCTCACGGGCTAAGGAGTGAGGCCTAGCCTCGCAGCTACATGTGTGTATTTTAGTATGGGATAATTGTATTTATGAAGTAATCTATCTACACGTATATTTGTCTCTTATCTTTTGCCTTGATCCTAGAACTTGTCGGGTATTCTAAGACCTCGAAGATCGGTAAAGGTATAAAGGTTAGAGTTGAGTTGGTCCAAAATCCATGACGTGAAACCTGGTGACAGTAAGGGGAGTAAAATGGAGAAAAGAGATTATCTAGGGAATAACGGTGACGTCACAAAGCATAATGCTTTGGTCTTCTTATCTTAATAACTGCTAAAATCCTGGCAAGGACTAGGTGGTTGGAAAATGAAGCCATAGTGTTGCAGTAGTAGGCTATGGTGTTATCAAGATGCATCGCCCACTTATATATTTGAGTTTATGATTATGCTCTAATACATATTTGCGCTTATCATTATCCTTCGAGTCCCCTATGTGTGCATAGCTGCAAGAAAAACCTTGAGCCCACTACCTATCTCCGTCCATTGATCCAACCCCGCCAACAAAAACGTTCTGGTATGATAAACAAAGATTCTACGAGTTCTCTAGGTCTGTTCTGATGTAACCTTTTAAACCAAGCAAAAGCTTCCCAAGGATTCGGTAAACCAAGGTCTACTAGGGAAATACTACATGAGTAATCTGGATTTAAGATATCATCCACCGTCTCATTACCGTGTCAACACCTCCTTAAAGTCGTTAGCCACCATAGACTTTAACCAAGCACACAAGATCTCTAACACATCCAGATCCATCAAAGAACCTCTTCTCACGATCTACATCTCCAAATGGAGTCCACCGGCTTATGCACCCGTTGACACCTCCCTCTATAGTCACTAGTCATCCATGACAAGGGAAACTAGCTAACGCATAAGTCCCTACTGTCATCTTGCACATCGTAATCAACTTCTAACAAGGAGTTCAAGAGATGATCCTCAAGGCAACGTTCAAGTGCATGTATCGCCCACAAATGTTCAAGTATGTGCGGTCGGGGTGCCGCATCGGAAGGTGCACAAGCACCTGCACGTGCTAGGTCCTCCGGCACGTGTGGTTAACAAAAATGAAGCTACATGCATGGTGGAAAAACTTGGGAAGTGTAGCTAACAAAATGCAAGCTACAAGGTGACAAAAGTTGGACAAGTGTAGCTAACTTTTTGTCTAAGATTCTCATCGCACGATGCTAATTTCTAAAAATACCATTTCGGGGAATTTATGAAACCTGGCCACCGTGGTCTTTAACCAAGTACACAAGATCTCCAAATCATCTAGATCCATCAAGGAACCTCTTCCATCGATCCCCATCTCCAAATGGAGTCCATCTGCTCATTCCCCCATTGACACATCCCTAAAGTCGCTGGCCACCATAGACTTAAACCAAGCACACAAGATCTCCGAAGTATCTAGATCCATATTTTCACCTCTGCACATGGTCTACATCTCCAAATGGAGTTCACCGGCTCATGCACTCGTTGACACCTCTACCGTCGATGGTCATCCATGACAAGGGAAACAACCTAGCGTGGAAGATCCAAATGTCATCTCGCGCACCGTTATCATCTTCTAATAGAGAGTGCAGGAGATGATCCCCTCAAACATTCAAGTCTATGCGGTCACGGCGCCAGCACCAAAATATGTATAGGCACCTGCACCACTAGGTCATGGAAAAAGTTGGGAAGTGTAGCTAACAAAAATGAAGATACAAAGTGATAAAAGTTGGGCAAGTGTAGCTAACATATTTTGTCAATTTCTTGACCTACTTATGTAGGGAATTTCTGGAAGTACTTCCACAAAGATTGACCCTTTCAGAGCTTAGTTGCTTATGCTAGCGCTCAACAAAACCTTCTAGCACCCATAGAAGCAGAGGCGGAGGGTGTCTATTGGTGTGACACCTTCTAGTATACCCCTCATCGGGTGGCACGTCAGGTGGTTATACATGGCCTTGTCGGATAGAAAGGCATTGCTAGACTCAGGGTAGATTAGGTCACAAGTGGATTCACCCCTATAAAAATCCCTATAGTAATGTCGTTTCCCACCATCCCCGCCACGTCAACACTGCAAGACTCGAGGTATTCCCATATCGAGGCAATCAGTGTCGTCGTGTCCCACCACCTAGGGCGACGTCTTCTTGCACCTTGAACTTTAGCAGTACACTCGCTCTGAGACGAGAGCTTCGGAGTTGATGGCACGTCGAATTCTTCCACTATCACCGCCCCTTAGAAGTAGTATGCATGCGGTCCATGAGTTGATGGTTAGTGGTGGTGGCGAGTGATCACCTAATTAATGCCATCCTGTATCAAGTTGGTTCCTGACAAACGATAAACAAACTGACCAGCAAATATAATATGTGTATGAATGCACATATTACATATGAATGACTATACTAACCTAGTTAACAAGGTTAACAACGGGTGCTCAACAACTAGGTAGTCTTTAGTATCCATTTTTAGAAGACAATCGAATTAAAATACCATCGACATCTTCCTCTCAAGGAGCTAATTGAATCAAAATATCTTTGACATCTTCATCCTTTATGCTGAAAATAATAAACGAAAGCAAACCCAAACACTAGAATAATATCTCTAGTGCAACATTTTTGCCATTTCAGAGAGTTAATTAGTTTAACAAATCCCACTTAGTCTTGACAGTGGCCTTGCGGACAAGTTTACTCTCCATCACAGCACCACATTTGAAACATTCATATGACGCAAGGAAACATTTATGACGTGCGACACCTTCCATAATATCACCAACTGGCTTTGCACCTGCTCCACTATACTTTTGTGGTACAAAAAAGGTTTAAAGTCCTTGAAAGGGCATGTGTGGTTTTGGTAATTAATGACAATCTCTACGGACTAACGTTTGCATTGGGTTACACTTGTAGGAATTTTCCATTGGCATCGATTGGACCATGTGTTGGCTTCAAGGTTGAAAGATAAAGAAAATAAGAACAATAAGCAATGTCCAAGGGCTTTGAGCCTATTGGAATCATGTTGAAGAAAGAAGATGATTCAAGGTTGGACAAGACGAATAATGGATCAACACTCAAGAAGAAATGAAGTTGTGCAAGTTCAAGATGTGCTATCTCTAGAATATCACATGCTTGAAGCTTGCCATACTCGGTGATCATGGATCAATGAAGACAAGTTTGAAAAAGAGGTTTCCCCATGGTGTATGGGGGAGAAATTTGCAAGTCTTCATCAAGCAAGTGTGAGCAAGAGCAATCAAGAAAGGTGTTCCATCTTGAGAAGGAATAGATTAGGTCGAATGCTCAAGGCAAAGGTTTGATATAGATAGGGTTTTTCGTTGTTCTCATGTTAGTAGTTGGGAGACCGGGTTTATGATAGATAGTCATACTATCAAGAGGGTCTCTCCAGTGAGTAACTCGGTCATATCTTTCAAAGAGAGATCAAACCTTTGCCTACTTAGCATGATCCTTCTTGGTTCTTATTTGTATCTTACTCATTTGAAGTTTTAAAGCTTGTGTCTATTCTCATGGCAAGCTCTATTTTATCAAAAACAGATTTCATATGAAAACCTTGTTGCGTTTTTTTGTTAAAGTATTTACTTGTTCTTTTATGAGGTAGGTTACACACCTCTATCTACTTGGTATTTATTTGTAAGCTACTTGTATTTATCGGTACAACAAAATTGGTTTCATCATAATCGGAGTTCCCAATCTCAAGTTATTTTGTTTTGTGTTTTGCGTTTGAAGGTTTTACCATTTCGTATCTTTTAGAGAGCTCAAATATTTAATCTTGTGGTTTTATTTCTGTGGTTGTAGAATTATGTTTATCCACATGATCTTGTAGACCTTGTTGTCCTCTTTGAAATGAGTCCAAGATCATCGAGATCGAAGTCTGGATGTAAAAGTCATTGTCGTTTTCATACCGGGTGTCCTATAGTACCGAAAATCTGGTAATACCATATTTTGGTACCGGGATTACCTACAAGAGTGCGTTGGGCGACCCGGGAACCCCAGGGACTTCGGTAGTTATGGGAAAATGTCCAGTATTACTGGGAATCGTACCATATTTCAGTATGTGCTTATCGATAAATGCGGTTCAAAATGTATTTGGTCAAATTTCTCGATGTATGATTGCCTGATAAAATCATTTACCTCATGAGTCAAGATGCATGATGAGAAGATGCATACCATCATACCTTTTTTACTAGAATCTGATGATGCATATATCTTCCTCTTCTATCATGTACCTCTTCACAACACTTACCCGTCAGCTTGCCATGATTTCCTTATTTGACCCATGTCCCAGCTTCATTCTAATTTCAAGTCTTTCCTGCTTGTAATGCACTCAACATCTACCTCAATAGGTTATACAAGTTACCTTTTTAGGTACATGTTGGTGAAGTGAAGTAAAAATTCCTATCAAAGTAGAAAGATTAAAGAGAACAATTAGCATATAATTGGATTATCAACAACAAAACTAGGACTTATGTACAATTAGTAAATATCATCTTACCATTTTGCATTTATTAGGGATGATAGATGAATTGGCCATCCTATGGACATATTACTTTATACGTTGTCCTATAGAATCATTAACAAATACCACAAGGAACCTTTGTTGATCCTCTATGAGTGTCATCTCACTTCCAAAATAGCAATACGGATCAAATGGCATATTCACTCATAGAGAGATCCTAGATGCAACAATGCAAACGTTATGTCCGTTTCTCCTAAACTTCTATACTATTCTACTAAAAAGTGATGATGTTCTTCATACCTCTTACCGTCAGCTTGGAGAAGTTGTACCTTGGAATCTCTTCTTCACTAACATCCTCATCAGTGTGGTACATGTAATTAGAATCGATTTTCTTGTTATCCAATACGCTTATGATACCCTCATCATTATGCTAGCTAATGAATCTCAACTTCTAAACCCTAAGGAAATTCTGGAACGGTTGTCTTTATGCACTAGGCTAAATGTAAATTACAACAAAACATCTATAGTCCCCATTAACATTACCCTAACAAGTGTCAATAATTGTCCAATCAATTTGGGTTCAAGACAAAGACTCTATCATTTTAATATCTAGGCCTCTCTATGGGTACTACCAATCCAAAAAAAATTAAGCACTTTGTTGGCATTATTGACATATTTTAAAAACGTCTATCGTGAATTGCCACAAAATTATCCAACGATGGAAAGCTCATTTTGGTTAAATCCATATTTAACGGTATGCTAAATTTTTATATGTGCTTTCTTAAAGTTCCTATTGGAATAAATAACCATGTGGAAATGAGCAGGGGGATTTCTCTGGAGTGTAGGAAAGATATTAAAAACGGTAAATTTCTTGTCAAGTGGGAAAATGTTTGCAATCCTAAGGTTGTTGGAGGACTATGTGTCTTGAGCCTGAGATTGCAAAACTCTTCTCTTCTCATAAAAAACTTATATAAATTCATGTGTCACCATGATATACCCTAGGTGCGGCTTATTTGGAATGTTGACTATAGGCCACATTACACACCACATAACATAGCTCCAATTGGCCCATTTGAGTGAAAAGACACCGTATCTTTATGGGACAGTTTCTAGAATCTTACCACTTGCAAACCTAGTGATGGTAGCACTATTAATTGTGGAAGGAAAATATATATAAGCTATGGAAAATTCTCATGCCTATTCTCTTTGTTCTTCTAATTAGAATATTACCATTAAATAAGCATGCGCATTAGCATATGAGGACATATATGATCACTTTTCACCCCCTCTATCTACTAATGCATCTCGGCAATTCAATGAGCTGCAGGATTTGATCCAACCATATATAGGCACTAATTTGAGAGATAAATGTGTATTCATAGGTAAATATGATAGATACTATAGCAAAATGTATATATAGCTCAAGCCCCAGCCGAGCTAGCAACCAAACCTATGCTATGGGTGTGGAAATCATGTGTGCTTCCTAAACACAAATGTTTCTTCTGGTCGCTTCATCAAGACAGACTCAATATCATGAACCTACTCACAAGGAAAAAATTCCATGTCAAAAGTACAAGTTGTGTACTATGCCAGGATTATGTCAATAAATGCATGATGCACTTATTTATTTTTTATGTGATTTCATCTTGTGCTTCTAGTGGAGTCTCAATATTGAATGGAACACAAACCTGAATATCATAGGGATGCTCATTGATGGAAATAGGAGATACACAAACATCCGCTTTAAGGAAATTATGATTTGTGGGTGTTGGGATTTATGGTATCATAGGAAGAAACATATATTTTATAGCCAGTATATAAACCTCCTAGAATGTGTGAGATTCTTTAAGGAGGATGTCTTTATCATTATGCATCGAGCCAAACCTATCTTGAATAAGCAACGTAGCAATGGATGGATATAATTTGTAAACTATTCACTCCAAATAATTATTCTTTCTTGTAAATATTTTTATATAAATGAAAAATGACTCAATGGGGAGTTTTCCCTACTATTTTTCCATCGAAAAGCATTACTTAACATCTACTTATATCAGTTCATAACACATATTACCATGACATGATTCACATGACAACCACTACATAGATAATACTTAGCAATTATTATAGTAGTAGGATTCCAACATCACAAACAACCTCATGGGTCAAGATGCATGATGAGAAGATGTAGACCTGTCGTACCTTTTTGATTGGAAGATGAAGATGCACATATCTTCATATTCTATCATGTACCTCTTTTCAACACTTTCCCATCCACTTGTCATGATTTTCTAATTTGACCCATGTTCCAGCTTCATTATAATTTGTAAGTCTTTCCTGCTGATAATGCACTCTACATCTACCTAGGTAGGTTCTATAAGGTACCTTTCCAGGTACGTTTTGGTGACCTGAATAAAAATTGCTGACAAAATAGAAAGATTAATTAGAACAATTAGCATATACTTGATTGTAAACAGATGAGTACATTATGCTTCTAGAAGTAAAATTCTAGTGAATACTAAAACTAAGAATTACATCACACTGAACATTTTTCTAGAAATACCAACACAATACTTTGTGGCTTACAATACACTCCCACAACAAGGACATAAAATACTCGACTTGACCAACCTTTCCCTACTAGAAAACAATATTATCTAACTTATATTACTTACTTCTATTTCTACCTAATTTTTTGTTATACATGACCCATCCCTCGCCACGCTCCACAATTGTTAAGATCATGTCACCATAAACTTTGACCAAGACACAAGATCTCTAAATCATCAAATTCCATCAAGGAACCTCTTATCTTGGCCTCCATCTCGAAATGGAGTCCATTGTACCATGCGCCATCTACACTTCCCCCTCCCACCCGATACCTCCATGTAGTCTCTCACCAACTGTAACAAGAAAAACAAGCTAGTGCATATTTATTTCATAGTTCGAGTTACTAAAATTATTTGGATTAGTTTATTCTGAATGTGCACACCCCTAAATATTATATATCCAGTTGTTGTTTATGAAGCATGTCCCTTTTTTTCTAAAATCTTAAAAACAACATTAACTAAATCATCTAATTTCTTCACCACATGTTAGAAAGTTCATCAAATCATGGCTGACAAAAGACATTTTAAGTCGTGTGATTGACACTCATACATTTTATTTGGTTTGCGACAGACACACAAACATTCTCTTTGGTATGTGATTAACACATGTGTGGTTTTATCGTTTTCTTTGGTGGAAATTTGGGTTGGTTTTCCCATGTTCGGTAGCATTCTATTGCCCGACTGATTATGGTTGTTCAACTATATATCTCTATAAGGAGATTTTCCATCTAGTAAATTTAACCAAAATATATATGTATCCCCATCCAGCATGGACATTGCCTCCTTTTCACCTTTGCGAGTAATGCATTTCAAATAAAATCTGGCAATTATTAGTTGTTGATAAGGACACATTATTTATTCTATATTTCTTGGGAACTTTGTTATGAAATCTGAAGCCACTTAATTCATAAAGATGGTGTCTAGTTTTAAGATGCCTTTTTGCATACTTATCTTGCTAGAGCTCAATAGCCTCCTTCTGCAGCGACATTTTCCTCGACTTGCCATCTCCAGAAGCCATATAAAAAATAGAGATGACAAACGTGATGCCCCCTTTGTATCCCCTCTCTGAGGTGCCACCCTTGTAGGCCATGGTATTATCCATATAAACTCAGGGAAAATCAGGTCACATGCGACGTCCCCTCCATCACATGCCATGTGTTGTTGTCCACCATTCCCAACACCATCCATGATCAAGGTGTTTCCATGTCATGGAAGCTGGTGTCACCGGCTCACCGCATCCCACCACCCATGTTGACTGACACCTTGTTGCACCTCGAACTCGACACAACAATACATTTGTCCTGAACAAGAACGTACAACACCACAACCACGCCCCATTCCACCATAGAATGAGCGTCCTAATTCCTCGTAATTATGCCGGGTGGACAATAATTTTACTAAGATTAATGAGGCCGGTGCTTAATAGCTAGGTGGTCTATGTTGTCCGCTTCAAGGTGTCAATCAAATTAAAAAACCATCGAGCACTTCCTATTTTATGCTAGAAAAAAATAAAATGGAAGCAAATTGAGACATAATCTCTCTACAAGCAGTGAGGTGGATGTGTCCGTCAATGGACTTTTTGGAAGAGACAGTGGTGACATGCCACCAATACATAGCCAACAGGATTTTGCCAAGTGGCTGCCTTATTGATGTGATAAACAAAACCTTCTAGCGCCCATAGAAGCGGAGGCGGGGGGGTGTCTATTGGTGTGACACCTGCTAGTATACCCCTCATCGGGTGGCATGTCAGGTGGTTATACATGGCCTTGTCGGATAGAAAGGCATTGCTAGACTCAGGGTAGATTAGGTCACAAGTGGAGTCACCCCTATAAAAATCCCTATAGTAATGTCGTTTTCCACCATCCCCACTGTTGGCGCTATGTCAACGTGGAGCGCTTCGTCGGGAAACCCCAAGAGCAAGGTGTGATGCAGCACAGCAGCAATTCTTCTCTCAGTAAGAAACCGAGGTTATCGAACCAGTAGGAGGAAGGAAACGTCTCAAAGGTGTTGCAAGCAACATGGAAACCTACACAACACAAACTCAAGACTTTGCCCCAACTAATAGTGAGGTTGTCAATCTCACCGGTTGCTGTAACAAAGGATTAACTGTGTGGTGTGGAAGGTGATGATGGTTTGCAGCAAGTAAACAGTAACAATGGAAGATGTATCAATGGTAAAGATTGGACCGGGGTCCATATTTCACTAGAGGTGTTCTCCTTAGATAAAAAAACATGGCATGCTGGATAAACAAATTACAGCAGGGCAATTGACAGGACTGACCAAGGCATAACAATGTAATACTAGACAAAGAGATCCTATGAGATTCGATTGGGCAATACAACAAGATACATAGACCGTCATCCAACTGCATCTATGACTAGAAGTCCACCTATAACATCCCAAAAATATTGATCAAGGTTATCAAATTCCAATCACCAAAATTAGGGTTAACAAAAACTTTTGTTAATTAAAAAAATCATTATGAATGCATGTGTGTATGTGATGAATGTATGAATGCATGAATGGACTTGTTTGATTGTAGTGAATAGCAACGAATGGTTTAAAGATGAAAACAACATCATCTAAATCATTTCCAAGCAGAAACAAATCAAGAGAAATTCAAAAACAAACAAAACAAGCAAATGGTCATTTTTGCCAATCTTGCTCACTAGACCACTTTGAGTGTTTCTGGTCAAAGATTTCAAACAGAAACAAATTCATTTCTTTCCACCCCTTGCTAGACCAAGTGAAAGTGAACCCAAGCCCACCTTTCAAACCCATAGAAACTTTTGGCAACTTGATTCAAATGACAATTCAAAAATGAATCTATATCATATGTGAAGATCACCATTTCTCAAAACCCCACCAAACCAGTGCACCTTGACCATTCCAAGCAACCAGAGACTACATAGTATGTGACTAGTACACCCACCAAGTTTCACTCAAAAATTCAAATTCAAATCTCTTGCGGTCATTTAATCAAACACCTTGTAAACAGAAATCAAATTAAACAACAAACACTATAGTGAGCAGTGTTGTGCCTAACTTGTCTCCTCTCTAGCTCACACTACACTCTCAGTAGATGATCTAACTTATTTAACTAGCCCTAGCTCAATATAAACTTGTCAATACCATCAATGGTGACCATGGTCGTGCCCAACTTGCCACCCCAATCTCGACAGCAAGCTAGGAGCCTCACCAAGCCTATCCACCTTGTCTGGGACACAAGCCACCATCCACCGCCACCCCCTGTCCAGTGCCCAAGCCTTGCCAGCCACTGGACCACTCAGAACGAGCGCGCCCAGTCTCTCTATGACCATGCTGAGAGCGCGCCAGCGCGCCGCGCTCGACACGCTCGCACAGACCGTGCCCCGCCTTTGCCGCTCGCGTGCGTGATCACCACCGCCCCAGGAACCGCCCGGACATGCCCGTTCGTCGCTGCGCGACCTGGAGAGCCCGTGCGCCATTAAATTTCCCATCGGACCCGCCCAGAGCGTCGAAGTGTTCCGACCAATTCGCACCACCCCACGCCTCGCCACCATGTCATTGAGCTTCGCCAGGAGGCAGCGCACCGTCCCCTACGCCCAGCCATGTCGTTAGTTTGCTGTGTAGATGACCACAACGAGCTCCAGCCGCACCCTTAGGTCCCCTCTTAGCACTATAAATAGAGGCCTCCCCCGTTCGAATTCAACACACCATATCACTCCCCACCTCTCACTGATAGTACCCACTCATCCCCGGAGCAAGGCAAGCACCAGGTGGCCGGAATTTTGCTGGAGCTTGCCGCTGCTGGAGGAGAAGGGCACCGTTGATTGGAGCCGCCCCAGGAGGAGCCACCGGTACCAGAAGGATCACCGTCGTCGACTTCTTCATTCTCCCCCATCGCCGACCATTGCCGGAGCCTCGGTGAGCCACCACTGACCCCCACTGGCTGCGCTAGGGTTTGACCTCGCCGCATTTTGTTCAGACGTGGACGATAAACCTTAGCCGTAGATCTAGCTTCTAATCCTACGGCCCAAACTACCACGTACCCCTTCGCACCCCCTGTCTCGCTGACTGGTGGGGACAGCCACTTAAACCCGCCCCCGCGCGTGCTGTGTGTAGTGGGCCGGCCTAGTTACACTCCCGCATGACCCAGTAATTCAAACTTAGGTTTTTCCATTTAGTTTCAAACTTAGTTCCGTCTCTAGATTCAAAAATCAATCCAGGGAGATTCACTAAACAAAATTTCATGAAACTAATTTTGCTAGAAAGGTACTAAAATTATTAATCCAAGCCCGTTGGATTCAAATCATTTGGAATTGTAGATCACCTATAGTAAAAATAACAAGGCAGAGACTTTTATGCATTCAAAAAAATTCAAAATTCAATCACAAAAGCTTTTGAGTTGATTCCAACTCTCAAAAATCACATTTGACAAGACCTTTATGAATATATAAAAATATCTAGGTTTACTTGAAAAATAATGGACAAGTAATAAAAGAATGCCCCATAGGCATTTCTAGTCAAGTTAATTAATTAAAATAAAAAGGTTAAACCTTATTAAATTGTGACACCACTTTAAATCACATTCCCAAGTACTAAAATATGTGGTGATGACATGTGTCAACATGATCCCCTATTTTAGTTAGAGAATATTAAATCTTAAGTAGTTTTTCAATGAGTAGAAATTAATTTTCTAAAATAAAATAAATAAAACAAGTGCTTTAATCCTTGTGATAATAGTGATGATGCTAGATCATCTAGTGTGAACCTTGGTGTGATAAATAGAATTAGTTAAGTATTGTTTGGTGATTGTGTATCTCGTATTTATTTATAGACGCTAGTACCGACCAAGGATACAAAGAGGAAGGAGATTACTACGAAGAAGAAGCCGAGGAGAACTTCAACCACTGCACTGCACAAGGCAAGCTAACACTTGCAACTGTGAAAGTTAGATAACCTATGCAATGCATTAGGCATGCCTTAGTTATACCAATGAATGATACCAAGTCCCAGTTTTACTTGCTAGCTTAGTTATTTTATTTCTTTATCAAAGCTTTTATTTGTGTTTACTTAGTGATTTGTAGATTTTAGAAAGATGTTTAAAGGTTGCATAAAGAGCATAAAATTTGGCCTAAGTTAGATAATCTTGATGTCATCCTGAGGCATGAGATTGAACTAAGATCATTCACACTTGTTTACCACCCCTCGTTAGTGTTTACCCACACTTGTATATGCTAGTGCTGAGCATAAAAATTGATCACTTTAGATGGGAATACTTGGTGAAAATGGTTATGAAAACCTTAGAATGATGAGTCATTCTACTGAAATGTTTTGACATGTGTTCTTGAACACCAGATGATTTTGATGATGAAAATGTTGAGGCATGAGCCTTAGCCCTTAATAAAACTGATGGTTGTCTGGATACGATACCATTCCAATTTTACCGTACAACCACAATACCCTAAATTTGGGTAGGGATTGACTGGAAGTTTATATACCTTAGTATGGGTTCCCTTGCGGCCAAGGTTTGAGCTGAGGCTACCTTGTGAAGATTGTCCACCTGTGTTCCCAAGATGACAGTTGGTCATGGTTGGGAGGCCAAAATCATAGGAGAGGTTCTTATACTAGGGCGTGTAATTGAAAGGTTAGGATTGATTATCCGCATATTGAGTATGGTGAATTCAGGATTGTTCCTGATGGATGTATCGAATATTGTGGTGAAAGTGTACCACCTCTGCAGAGTGTCAAACTATTCGAATAGCCGCGTCCGCGGTTATGGATAGTTGGAGTGGCCATACTGTTCCGTCATCAGATGTTTTCAAAATGACTTGTGAAATGAATCATGACTTTGACTTGACCACAACAGGGTTGTGAACATGAAAACTCAAGTTCCCGTTGTTATTAAACTTTCAACTCGCTTTCTTTTCTTCTGAACTTAGTTAAGGTAAACCTGGCTTTTTGCAAAACAACCAAGAGCTTAGTATTCCTACTCAAACCCCTTTACCTGTTAGTATTAGTTTGCGAGTACTTAAAGAGTACTCATGGATTTTTCCATGGTTATTCCCGTGGCCAGACTATGAAGAGGACTATCAGGAGGATGGACCGCAGGAAGGTTACGACAACTAGGATCATCTCCCATCGTCAGCATTGCATGTGACCATGAAGATGGAGCTTCGCCCATGCTACCGTTATTATTACATTATTTCGCTGCTATGATTGTATTAAGACTGGATCATGAGATCCTTTATTTGTTGTAAGACCTTATGTATGGTTTGTAATGGATGATATATTGTGATATCCAACTTTTATGTCTCGCAAAAATGGTAATCCTAGGATTGCGATGTATGGCATAACAGGCATCTGGGATTAAAATTTTGGGTGTTGACAAGTTGGTATCAGAGCCATCCTGACCATAGGAGACCCTAGTTTAGAATGGACGTTTGAATCAAAAACTTAGTTTCAAAACCAAGGAAGTGAGTATTTATGAAAACCTATTCTCGTTCTTATCACTTAGATTCTTTCATGAAAATTCATGTTCCTCAAAAAAAATCCTTGCAAACTTACATAAAATTTGACGCACTTGATCACTCTACTAACTTACTCATCCTATATTCTTATAGATGGACGTGAAGTACAGCAAGTTCTAACAGTTGTAAAATGGAGGAGATCTCATCTTTGAGCGTGACTTGGACCAGCTTTCGGAACTTCTGGAGCGCCCGCACCCCGAGTTCTTCGGAGCTCAGCTCAACGATCAGGAAGGAGAGGAATTACAATGGCTGATTGTTGCAAGTCTTCGAGGAAAGATTGAAGCCCCCACCTCAGAGGGAATCCATTTCACCTTAAGAGAAAACAACTGGCAAGATGGACTTGCCAGGGCCATGCAGGAAGCTCTTGACCATCTATGTGGGCACAGTATCAATCAGATCAAGGGTACCCGCTTTGAGTTCTGCCCAAGGTGTGACGTTATGGGACAACCACTGGAGGCACCATATCACCTCGAGCTGAAGAATCAAGTGGACCACCTCAGCTTCATGATGTATGACCAGCAGAAGGAGTTAAACAATGCTCGTTCATATGCTAACCACAACTATGACATCACTGTCAAGATGGACCAGACCATTGCCATGCTAGTGAAGGATCGCCAGTCTCGTCGTCGTCAGCTTGACAAGGAGCGCATCATTGCCCGTCTTCGCCACAGGATCACAGACTTGGAGGAGACCATCCACGAGAGGGACATGTAGCTTGAGGAGAGGGAGAATGCAGGGGAGGATATTCGTGGAGACCCCTACTCTTACCTTAGTGATGATGATGACTTTCTCGAGGATCAAGCCATGGACTTCTTCACCAATGAGGATGACTTCGCCTTCATTGATGATGATGATGAGGAGGAGGATGAAGATACTGATTCCGAGGAGTAGTAGCACTTGAGCACTAGCGTTAGTGAGTTGTATCCGGTCCGACTGTATCGTAGTTTCACAGAATGGTTCTTAAAACCATCTGTTTTCCTTGTTGTGGTGTGTGTTTGTATCGTGTGCTATGAATGAATGAATGAAAAGCAAGTTGCAAAAAAAATCTGAGTCAAACTTTGAAAACTTTTCAAAAACAAAACCCCTGAACCTTAGAAATTTCCCTCTTGTCTCATGATCTATCTCAATCTTCAGATGCCTCGCTGTCACATCCCAAAATTCTCCTAATTTTGGAATGTGAAACAAATAAATAAGATTGATTGATTGTTTGACTTTGTTGAAAATTCTCAAAGAGAAGAAACTTTTTGAATAGAAAATCCTCTCAACCTTGAATTCAAAATCTTATATTCTTTTGTTAAGACCTAAGTAGCCATATAGGCAAAAGGGCATGGATTGATTATGGATTGTAGAATTGGTGTGCAAGATTTCAAAATGAAAATCATGAAGCATTCATATGCATTTCATCCATGCAAAGTTCTCACAAACTGAATCCAAATCCTGGTATCTAAAATCCTATAGTTGATTTGCCCAAATATTACTAAAGGAAATTAAATTGACTTTATAAAACCCACTATTGCTAAGACAGCGATTATTGCTAAATTATAGCCTAAAAGGATCCAATTAATATTACAAAATTTTAGAAACAAAATTGAGCTTATTTGGAGCTAGTATGAAAAAGTTATGGAACAAATACAAACACATAAAGATATAAATAAAATGAAATATACAAGGATTTATAAACCTACTACTTTCAAACTAGTAAAAAGATTACAAATTTGATCCTACAATGATCTATTCGATTTAAGAAAAATTTAGAAACAAGAATCATGTCATTTGGAGTTCGTATGCAAAAGATACGAGAGAAACAAGCATAAAAAAAACTAAATGGGCCGGCCCACCCGGACCGACCGGACTAGGCAGTCACGCACTTACACAGCTCGATCGATGGGATCGCTTTAAAAAGCGTGCAACCAGTTTTTCTGTGACCTATCTCTATTCAAACTGCTATAACTTTTTATCTACAACTCCGAATCGACTTCCGTTTGTTTCTACTTGTTCTCTACTCCAAGGCCTATATCTAAACCATCCTAAACCTTCATATAAACTCGTGGAGCCACGGCTGTACGAGTTTCTATTCTCGAAATCCCGAATCTACATATTTCCGAATCTTGTTTTGCTTTTTAACCCATCTAGACTTCGTCGTTTGCTTTCGGTCAAAAAACAAAAGTTGAAGACCGCGTCGAAATCTTTCAATACCGACAAACCTCACCTCTTTTCATCCACCACAGCCGGAGAATTTCGTATCGCAATATTTCAGATCTTACGGTGTAAATCCAAGATGTACTCGCGCTCGTTTCTTCAAATCCAAATTCCTTTGGTGAGAAGGTAGGAATAATGATTCCCCACAACTTTCATGTTCTGAGTTTTTCGATTTGACCTACGAATTTGTCTCTCTAACACAGATCTATTTCTTGTCTATTCTGAGCCAAAATCGGGTCAATCTCTTCTTCTAGCCACCGGATCCTATCCAGACGGTCGAGATCCAATCAAACCGGTGCGTGCCATGTCGTCATCCCGGTCATCTTCCTCATCAACGCCACGTCAACGTAAGGTCAACATCTAATCCCAGTCAGCATGCAAAGTCAACCTGTCCAGTCAGCGGAATATTCCCTGGAATATTCCGTTCGAATTTAAATTTGCATATTATAGATCTAACTTGTAAAATTCATTAAAAATTCATACCATGTCCAAAAATTGCGTATAATATACCAAAATGAAGATAATTTCACGTAGAATCATCTTATCAGAATAGATCCAACTTTTACTGTACGTGGTTACTGCAGTAATTTAATTAGTTTTAATGGTCTTTTAGGTTAATAAATTCATAAGAAATTATCTGTAACTCCGAAAAATATGAATAATATATCAAATTGAAGCTACAGTAATGTACTTTAATAATATCTGGTTGGATCTAGCCTTTGCGGAATATTTACCCCGTAGCAATTTAATTAGTTTTAATGGATTTAGAAATCTTTAAATTCGTAGTAAATTAATTGCATATCACAAAAATATAAATAATATACCGATAGAAAGCTGGTTCCATGTAGATCATCAATCGGCAAATGGTTCAGTAAAATAATATAAGGTTTCGCAGCAATTAAATAAATGGTTTAATGGCTTATTTAGAGTAATAAATTCATAAGAAAATAAATACTATTAAGAAAATTACAAATAATATCTCCCTGAAATCAAAATTCCGTGGAGATTACAGATATAATTTTAGTTTGATTTTTAGGCAACAAAAACTGTATGAATCATTTAAAACCCATTAAACACTATTTAAATCATACAAAAAGATCTATAACTCCGATTAGGGTGAATCCAACGCCTACTGGTTCGTATTAACGTACTCTATCCAGTAAACCCAAGAAACAAAATTAATTCTACAGATAGAACAGGCGTTACAACAGAACTATCAAAACCCTTATATTAGCAAGTAATTATTAATAACAAGTACCCTATTGCATTGAATGAACTCATACATGCATCATATGATATATTAATATTCATAAACTAATTATAACCATTGTGTCATGTTAAATCATCATGCATGTTTTCGATCATCCTTGTTGTGTTTGCTATGTTTGCAATTGTTTTGATTGGAACTACCTTGTCCTCGTATTAGATTGTTCGGAGAGTGCGATTGCTGCGAAGAAATACAATCAACACCCATATTATCAACATAAGGCAAGTTACACCACTTGTTCATAATTTTGTCCTAGTTTTGATTCTATGCATGTGATCTTCAAAATTCTATAGTATGCATGTGTAGGATGTTCTAGTAGAATTTTTCCTTAGTATTATTTTGCAAGTGCGATGATTTTGTAGTATGCCATGAGTAGCTCTATACTTAGGATTTTTCCACTCCTAATAGGATACCCCTGTTTTTGCTAAGTATTGCTTGCTATGCTATATATACAAAGTACCGTTGGGGGGTTCGAAAGACAAAGAATTTTTCTAAGTATAAAGGCTCTCTAGAGCAAACTTTCTTCTCAAATCCACTTCAAAATAAAACTAAGTTTTCTTCTGGGCGGAATGGTTGTCGGGTCAACGAGTGTGATTTTTGGTGGAGGACGGCCGCCCAGGAATCAAAGAAGTCTGCCATGTTTCAGAATTCAGAAGCTTCCAGTGCAACCACAATACATTATGGGCTCTGTCTTGGCCTAGTACTTAGTGGGAAACCTCACCTGGGTACCAACATTTGGAGGTTCTTGGCACGGTTGGATCCGGAAGGTAGAGTGGCTACTAAGGGAAAGCCTCGCCATGGTCTTGTCTGTAAAAGGACTTGATCGTGGATTGTGGGTAAAGTGCACAAACTCTCGAGAGTATTGCAATCTGATCGATCAGCCGTGTTCACGGTAACAGAACAACAATGAGCGTCTGAAGGATGAAGCCTCTGAAGGATCTTCCTCTCTCTTTTCCAAAACAAAGTTTTGAAACCCCATGGCGTGCGTAATATCGCTAGTGGGTGGGAATTTGGGAACTTGGTGTGTAATATCCAAGTGACGCTTGGTGCGTAATATCCAAGTGTTTGGTTGTTTGGACACTTGGTGCGTAATATCCTCGTGTGCCACTCGACCTTATTTTATCTAAGCAAATGTTTACAAAGTAGGACAATCCTCTCTTCTTCTCTCTACTTAAGAAAATTAGCTTTATGCAAATGAACTCCAAAGCCTAAACTAGCCTTGCATGTAGAGTTAGTCTTTCCTTCCTTGGTGTAATTTGCCAATACATTCAAAGTATTGACCCAACTTGTTGGCTGCACGTTTCATGTGCAGAATTTCGGAGATCTTTGAAAGGTGCGCTAGGATCGCGGGTCTTCACTCAACCTGCCTGTGGCATTGATGGGACTCCAAGTTGTATTTATATCGCTTCTGTTGTAATAATGTAAACTCTGGATTATTCGATTCATGTAATAAAGACTTGTGTTTTACATGATATTTCATCGACTGTGAGTGCTAGCTATTGATCCAGGGACTAGCATGTTATTCATAGGGACTTAGGATCTTACTTGATCCGAGGTCACTACAGATCGCGGAGGAAGCAATTCATCCCCGGACCCAATGTTGCAAATCTTGCAAATGTTGGTTTCTGTCCACGAAGCTGAAAGAGCCGAACGTCAAGCCAACTTAGCCACCCTCCAACGCATAGCTCAGATGGCCAACAACAATCAAGGCCATGGAAACCAGGACAACCATGGATCCAAGCTCAAGAACTTTCAGAACACCAATCCACCCATCTTTACTAAGTCTGAAGAGCCCTTAAATGCCGATGATTGGCTGCAAACCATGGAGAACAACTTAGAAGTTGCAGGAGTGGAAGCCAACGAGAAGGTACTGTTTGCTACCCACTATCTGGCAGGAGATGTAAGAGCTTGGTGGAACAGCGTTCGCGCCATGAATGGAGGACAAATGATGACTTGGGATGACTTCAAGCTGAAGTTCAGCAGAACCCATGTGCCACCGGGTTTGATCAAGAGGATGAGAGATGAATTTAGAGAACTTAAGCAAGGGGAGGATGACAGTAGTTGAGTACCGTGACAAATTTTTGTCATTGGCTAGGTATGCACCGGATGAGATTGACACCGAAGCCAAGAAGAAGGAGAGATTCTTGAATGGTCTGCATGATGAGATGCAGACAGTGTTAGTCAACATTCCATTTGCTGACATTGAAGCCTTAGTGGATTCTGCCATTCATATGGAAGGCAAGATCAACCAAGCCAATGAGAACCGCAAGCGTAGAATGATGCATCAACCAGGAACCCACCATACCCCAAAGTATCGCCCCAACCCGTCTCCAGGATTTGCCCCGAGAACCAATAGACCCCCGATGAACTGTCCGGCCTATCCCAACCATGGAGGAGGAAACCCAAGGCCCGAAGGAAACCACAACAACAACCTCGGCAACCCTAGCAACTTCAATCGTACACCGCCCAAGTTCAACAACAACAATGTCGCCACCAACACCAATACTGCCCCGATAACTAGAAGCAATGTTGTGCTTGTTGCAGTAAAGGACAAGTCCCAAGTAACTTGTTATGAATGTGGAACCAAGGGTCACTATTCCAATGAGTGCCCCAAGAAGATTGCCGCAGCCCCCAATGTGAATGCCCCAGCTCAGCAGCAGTGTTGTGTTCGGCCTGGAAGAAGATTCGACCCAGGGAATTTGCTCAACCGCAATGGCCGTCTGTTTCTCATGAATGCTGAAGAAGCCCAAGAAGCGCCAGATGTCGTGCTGGGTATGTTTTCTGTTAACTCGGTACTTACAAGAGTGTTGTTTGATTCTAGAGCATCGCACTCATTTGTTACCGAAGAATTTGCATGCACTAGTAAGATTCAACCAACAAAATTGAAGCATGTTATGATAGTTCAAATACCTGGTTCAACCACCAAAGCTAGACAAATTTGCAAGGCCGTACCTATCCGAATCCATGGCATAGATTTTTATGCTAATCTAATGGTACTTGGAATAAAAGGTTTGGAAGTAGTACTAGGAATGGATTGGATGTCGAAACATAAAGGATTAATCGACTGTGGCAAGAAAGCCATAACCATGACCAGTACAGCCGGAATATCAGTAGAGCATGTATCTGAAACCTTGCCCCGTCAATTAAAGTGCAATAAGAGTCTAGCCCAACCAACCATTTACCAAGTCAGAGTAGTCTGTGAATACCCCGACGTATTTCCAGATGTTTTGCCCGGTATGCCCCCAGATCGGGATATCGAGTTTATCATTGAACTAATCCCTAGAACCGGACCCATAGCCTAGAGACCGTATAGTATGAACCCATCTGAATTAGTGGAGCTGAAGAAGCAACTGGATGCTATGCTGGAGATAGGCCTGATTCAACCAAGTGCTTCGCCATGGAGATCACCTGTTTTATTTGTGGACAAGAAAGATGGAGGTAACCGTTTGTGTATGGATTATCGGAAGCTGAATGATGTCACCATCAAGAACAAGTACCCACTTCGAAGATAGAAGACCTGTTTGACCATTTGAATAGTGCCAAAGTGTTTTCTAAGATTGATCTTAGAACTGGTTATCATCAACTCAAGATTCGCGCAGAGGATATTCCAAAGACTGCCTTTACCACTAGATATGGATTGTATGAGTACACTGTCATGTCTTTTGGATTAACCAATGCCCTCGCTTATTTCATGAACCTCATGAATAAGATTTTTATGAACTTCCTGGATAAGTTTATCATTGTTTTCATCGATGACATTCTGATCTATTCCAAATCAAAAGAAGAACATGAGCTACACCTAAGGACCATCCTTGGAACCCTTAGGGAGCATCATTGTATGCCAAGTTTAGCAAATGTGAATTCTGGTTACAGGAAGTAGGATTCCTCAGACATATTGTGTCAGCCGGAGGAATTGCAGTTGACCCCGCGAAGGTGAAGGATGTTGAAGAATGGCAAGCCCCAACCACTCAAACCCACGTTCGTGCATTTCTCGGATTAGCACGATATTACCGCAAGTTCATAGAAGGATTCTCAAGCATCGCAAGACCCATGACCCAATTGTTGAAGAAGGATAAGAAGTTTGAATGGACGGACAAATGTGAAGCGAGTTTTCAAGAACTCAAGAAGAGATTGATTTTAGCCTCAATCTTGATCATGCCGGATATCACGAAGCCTTTTGATGTATATTGTGACGCATCCAAGATCGGTCTCGTATGTGTGCTTATGCAAGAAGGCAAGGTCATATCTTATCTATCCCGACAACTGAAGCAGCATGAGCAGAATTATCCTACCCATGACCTTGAACTAGCAGACGTAGTTCTAGCCCTGAAGACATGGAGGCATTACCTTATGGGAAACCGTTGTGAGATTTATTCGGATCACAAAATCCTGAAGTATATTTTCACTCAGAAGGAGTTGAATATGAGGCAAAGGATATGGATAGAGTTAATCAAGGACTATGATCTGGACATTCAGTATCACCCCGGTAAAGCCAATGTGGTAGCAGATGCCCTTAGTAGATTGTCGTGTCGCTTGAACTCTATGATTCTGAAAGAGCAACCAAGTTTGCACAAGGAGTTGGAAGATTTCAGAATGGAATTAGTAAGTGAAGGATTTTTGGCTAGCATAGAACTTCAACCCACTTTGATCAGTCAGATCAAGGAGGCGCAGAAAGGAAATGCTAGTATCGATGGAATTAAACGTCGTATTGGTATAGGTAAAGTACCTGGATTCACCAAAGATGAAGGAGTTTTGTGGTACAAAGGACGTATCTGTGTGCCAGCAGATTCCGAGTTGAAGCAAGCTATTTTGAAAGAAGCCCATGATACTCTTTATTCTATCCACCTCGGAGAACAAAGATGTATCAGGATTTGAAGGAGCAATTTTGGTGGCATAAGATGAAGAGAGAAATCGGAAGCTACATAGCCAAGTGTGATATCTGCCAGAGAGTTAAGGCGGGACATCAGAGACTTGCATGACTGTTGCAACCATTGCAGATTCCGGAATGGAAATGGGATTCAGTTGGAATGGATTTTATCACCGGTTTGCCTACATTTAGTAGGGGAAATGACTCTATTTGGGTCATAGTTGATAGATTGTCCAAGGTAGCCCATTTCTTACCTATCAAGACCACTTACCAGAGTTTGAAGCTAGCAGAGTTGTACATAGCTAGAATCGTCAGTTTGCATGGAGTCCCCAAGAACATTGTGTCAGATCAAGGAACTCAGTTTACCTCGAGATTTTGGAAGAAAGTCCAACAAATACCACAATTTCATAGAGACATCCAACTCAAAATATACTCATGATAAATATATATGTAGCCTAGCTTAAGTGCCACACACGGTGCGCACGCTGTCACTTTCACACACGTGGGGAAAAGCATAGATCTATTAAAGCACGATGAGTATTTATGTAGACTCAATCCTAAGTGCCACCATGGCGTGCACGCTGTCACTTTCACACACATGGGGAGAGCAGAGATCTATTGAAGCACTTGAGTAGCAAGGTAGATCTACTTGATTACAAAGATCATGACCACAACAAGATCATGCATAGAGAAAGAGATGGACACATAGCTACTGGTAGAGCCCTTAGCCTCGAGAGAGAACTACTCCCTCCTCATCATGGGAATCAGCAACGGTGATGAAGATGGCGATGGAGATCGATGGAGATGGTGGTGGAGATCGAAGGATATGACTCCGGGGGCACTTCCCCGTCTCGGTAGGGTGCTAGAATAGTGACTTGCTGTCCCCCAAATCTCCCCTTCGGTGGTGGCGGTGCTGCGAAACTTTTCGTGGCTTTCTAGTCGATTCTTTAGGGTTTCTGAGTCGGGGGCTTCTTATAGGCGAAGGAGGCAAGGTCGATGGAGGGCCAGGGGGCCCACACCCCCTGTAGGCGCCACCAGGGCTGGCCCGCGCCTAGGGGTGTGTCCACCCTGGTGCCCTACTCCGTCTCTGCTTCGTGGTTCCGTGTTGCTCCGGGAAAATTAATGACTTTGGCTTTTGTCCCGTCCAATTCAGAGAATATTGATTTTCTAGATTTCTGAAACAAAAAACAGCAGAAAACAGGCAACTGGCACTATGGCATCTTGTCAATAGGTTAGTCCTAGAAAGTGTATAAAAATACCTCAAAGTGTAGACAAAACATAAGACAAATGATACAAAACAAGCATGGAACATCAAAAATTATAGATACGTTTCCAACATATCAAGCATCCCCAAGCTTAACTCCTGCTCGTCCTCGAGTAGGTAAGTGATAAAAGGAATAATTTTTTAGGTGACATGCACCATCAAAATCAAGATCAAACCATTTGCAAAGCATTGAAAGCTGGGATCAAAGTACTCTAAACATGAGCATGAAAGATGGAGTTCTAATAGTACTATAAAGTAACTATGCATGCAACATGAAAGGCTACAAACAAATATCATGAATAACATGCATTGAAAAACGTTTGTTTGTTTCACATATAGAAAACATGGCATAGTAGCAATCAGCTTGTCTCTCGTGGAGTAGCAAATAGATGCATAGGACACCTTCAAAGTTCATAAGAGTGACTAGATACAAATAGCACAAGAACAAGAAATATCAACAATATGCATCAATCAATAAGTTTTGGGACAATGCACATAGAACTAAGAATGGCAACTATGCTCTCTTAAATGGTGCCTAAAGGTTGAAGGTGGAGACTCAATATAATAGTGGAAGAAAGGCCCTTCAAAGGGAAGCAGGGATTTCAAGTTTCATAAAGAGCTTCCAAAAATTATGGTACTTGTTAGCTTTTAGCTCTCATTGCCCCTATCATAGCCATCTTGAAGTGATTAAGGTTAAAGTGAAAAACTATGGAGTATATGCTTGACAAAGTATAAGTTGGCAATCTCATGTCCCTTGAATATGAGGGCCGCTCCTCATGCTACTCAACTTTAGTCACCTGTAAGTTCTTGTCATAGTAAGTACATGTGTATCATAGAGAACCACCAACGGGGTACCCCTTGCACATGATACAGGACCTATCCCATGATCAAAATGACAAGGCAAGCAGACAATGAGCATCTCAACAATCTTATTTACCATGGGAATATGGTGCTTTTTTCTCTCGTTCCTCTTTTCAATATGTCTCTTTTTTTATAAGAAGAAAGCTTTATAGATGTCATTATGGTGATGCTGCAAGTTTCCACCATGATTAGGCATGGCTTAGGCTAGCGGCCCAGGCGTTTCTCTAACACACATACATAACTACATGGACTTACAAGCTCCCCTTTTATTTCACACCGGCGACATCCATAGACAAAAGAGCATGATATCAACTGTGTACAAAGAACAAGTGCAATGTTGAAAGCGTTCCCCGTGATAGCATGGTTCTGCTAATTCCAACGTATAAGTGCAAGCATATACAACATAGATGACACAATGGTTCAAGTTTATTAGGGGCAAGAAAAATAAAGTGTGCCATCAAGTTTGTGAGAGATTTAATCACGAAGTTTCACATAACAAAATACTTTTTAATTGGAAGATAGCTGAAAACAAGAATATACTTGGAATGGTGTAACACACCATGCATAGGAATTTATAGTGGACACTTCGAAATAACTTGGTTTCTTGGGAGTTGGAAGCATCAGTAGAGCTTACTCATACAAGTGGAGGCTAGCAAAAGACTGGGGGCAACCAACTAACAGAGCAATAATGGCCATAATCATGCAGAGCGACAAAACATTACTAATCAAAGCATAAAGTGGTACCACAAGTCAAAAACTAAATGATCATAGAGGCTAAGGTGACTGGTTCATAGTCATAACATGGTGTGAGCATGTGCCAAGTCAACCCAAACAAAGCATCAAAGGAGAATACCACAATACTATGCTTTTGTATGCTAAAATAACGCATGATTCTGTCAAGGCACATTAAGCAATCTCAATTGTTTGGAACAAGTCATGCTACACCAATAATCACTAAGCATAAGGTCAAAGAAACATCTAGCATGACATGATAGAGTCTAAGCCACAGTCAAAACAAGCTTCCTTTTGTACCACTATAATCATGAAACTTTCTACTCTTTTCCAACACCAATCGACTTATTTGAAACAACTCACAAAGATAATAATCAATAAAGACCAGTGAGCTTGTCTCACAAATCCACAAAGAAGAACTAAAAAGTTCTAAGCTGAAATCACAAGAAAACTAAGGCTAAACACAGTGCTAGCAAAACTGAACACTCACAAAACAATAAGAATGAAAACTAGAGTGTTCTAAGCAATGAAAACAGAGTGTCTCTCTCTCCAAAAGAGTGTGTCGTGATCAACCAACTTATTGCAGAAAACCAAGCAAACAAAAATGAAAACTAAGACGCTCTAAGAACAACACAGCTGTGCATGAAATAATAAAAACAAAGTGTCTAGAAAGACCTGAGATTTTTATTGATGAAGAAGGGGATGCCTTGGGAATCCCCAAGCTTTGACGCTTGTACCTCGTGAATATTTATTGGGGTGACACGGGGTGGCATCCCCAAGCTTGAGCTTTTGTCCATTCTTCATCTCAGTACATCATTCTTCCTCTACACCTGAAAATTTTCCTTCATACAAAACTTCACACAATCTTCATTAGCAACATTAGTGTATTCAAAAGATAATAAACCTTTGGGTTTAGCTTTAGAATAGCAAAACTTTCACTAAAAACACAAGATACTGTAGCAATTCCCTCAAAAATCTCAATTTTCCAAAAAGGAATCAATAAGAAGCAAATGCAAATAATGGCAGAAATCTGTCAAAACAGACCAACAGGTAGAAACCGATTTTTTCGAAGACCTTATGTTGATCCAATCAAAAAGTGTTGAACTAACTAAAGTTATCTAACATACTGGTGGATTTATTCACAAAATATCAGCTCAATCCGACTTACAGATATTACTCACGAATGTTTACGGTGGAGCACAAAAATCTGTTTCGGGACAGGAACTCCTCAAATCTTACTTCCCTGTCATTAGAGGTCATTCTTGGCACAAAAAGCAAACAAAAAGGATAAGGAGAGGTCATTACTGAAGTAATAACTTCCAAGACTCAAGAAAACTCTTGTGTTATCTCCCAACAAGTACTTTTCTTTAACGCCTTTAAGTTAGGCATGATAGTTTGAGAAGATGCTCACATAAGAAATATGAATTGAAGTAAAAGAGAGAATCAAGAAGCAAATTCAAAACACATTTAAGTCTAACCCACTCCCTATGCATAGTAATCTTGTAAAGAAACAAGTCATGAAAGCACAAAGAAACAAGCATAGGAAAGCAAAACAAGTGCAACTTCAAAGTTTTCAACATAAAGAGGGGAAACTTAATATTGTTGAGATACATAAGACCATGTTTCCCTCTCTCGTAATAACTTTGAGTAGCAACATGAATAAAATTAACAAAATAACTATCACATAAAACATTCTTATCATGAGCCACATGCATAAAATAATTATTACTCTCCACATAAGCATAGTCATTCTTATTAATCGGAGTGGGAGCAAATTCAACAAAATAGCTATCATTATTATTCTCATCACCATAATCATCAAATATAGGAGGCACATTGTAATCACAGTTAATTTCCTCCTCAATAGTAGGTGGACTGAAAATATCATATTCATCATTGTAATCTCATATATTGGAGGTTTGGAATCATCATAAGCAATAGAATAGCTATCTTCCAAAGCTGGGAAACTAAAAAGATCATTTTCATAAAAACTAGCTTCCCCAAGCTTAGACGTTTCCATAGCTTTAGAAATAATGGTGTTCAAAGAATTCATACTAATAACATTGCTATTAGCATGCAAATGAATTTCCATAGGTTTTTTAATTTTCTCTTCAAACACATCATGTCCTAACTCAAGATAAATACTATAAAGCTCTCTAATTTTGTTGTTGTTTTCCATTAAGCTTAACTAGTGAAAACAAGAAACAAAAAGGCAAAATTGTAGAGTCTAAAGGAAATAACTTCGAGCACTCACATTGGAGGATATGAGTACCTTTTACCTTACCTCCCCGGCAACGGCGCCAGAAAATAGCTTGATGTCTACGCACTTCTATTCTTGTAGACAGTTGTTGGGCCTCCAAGTGCAGAGGTTTGTAGAACAGCGGCAAGTTTCCCTTAAGTGGATTACCCAAGGTTTATCGAACTCAGGGAGGAAGTGGTCAAAGGTATCCCTCTCCAGCAACCCTGCAATCAAGATACAAGAAGTCTCATGTATCCCCAACACACCCAATACACTTGTCAGGTGTATAGGTGCACTAGTTCGGCGAAGAGATAGTGAAATACAAGTGGTAACGGTGCCAGAAAATAGCTTCTGGCTTGTTGTTGACATGGGGTAACGTGTGTGAGTGACATAAAAGAGCTTGACGGTGAGGTAAAGACTAAAGCAAGCAAACATGCAACAGATCTAGTAGCAAACGGTGTTTCAATGTTTAGAAACAAGGCATAGGGATCATACTTTCACTAGTGAACACTCTCATATAAATATACTCTCTTCATGATACTACTCTCCGGTTGGACACTCTAATCCATGGTAGGGCTATAATAGCACTCCTCAAAGTCTGCCTTCCCCATCTAGATAACCCCACACTGTCACCTTGAGCACTAGATGGTTCCAACAAACACCACAATTTCATAGAGACATCCAACTCCAAATATACTCATGATAAATATATATATGTAACCTAGCTTAAGTGCCACACACTGTGCGCACGCTGTCACTTTCACACACGTGGGGAAAAGCATAGATCTATTAAAGCATGATGAGTATTTATGTAGACTCAAGCCTAAGTGCCACCATGGCGTGCACGCTGTCACTTTCACACACATGGGGAGAGCAGAGATCTATTGAAGCACTTGAGTAGCAAGGTAGATCTACTTGATTACAAAGCTCATGACCACAACAAGATCATGCATAGAGAAAGAGATGAACACATAGCTACCGGTAGAGCCCTTAGCCTCGAGAGAGAACTACTCCCTCCTCATCATGGGAATCAGCAACGGTGATGAAGATGGCGATGGAGATCGATGGAGATGGTGGTGGAGATCGAAGGAGATTGCTCCGGGGGCACTTCCCCGTCCCGGCAGGGTGCCAGAATAGAGACTTTATGTCCCCCGAATCTCCCCTTCGGTGGCGGCGGTGCTACGGAACTTTTTGTGGCTTTCTGGTCAATTCTTTAGTGTTTCTGAGTCGGGGGCTTCTTATAGGCTAAGGAGGCAAGGTCGGTGGAGGGCCAGGGGCCACACCCCCTGTAGGCGCCACCAGGGCTGGCCCGTGCCTAGGGGGTGCGTCCACCCTGGTGCCCTACTCCGACTCTGCTTCGTGGTTCTGTGTTGCTCCGGGAAAATAATGACTTTGGCTTTTGTCCCGTCCAATTCCGAGAATATTGATTTTCTAGCTTTCTGAGGACCAAAAACAGCAGAAAACAGGCAACTGGCACTGTGGCATCTTGTCAATACGTTAGTCCCAGAAAGTGTATAAAAATACCTCAAAGTGTAGACAAAACATAAGACAAATGATACAAAACAAGCATGGAACATCAAAAATTATAGATACGTTTCCAACGTATCAGCACCTGATGCTACTCAACTTTAGTTACCTGTAAGTTCTTGTCATAGTAAGTACATGTGTATCATAGAGAACCGCCAACGGGGTACCCCTTGCACATGGTACATGAGCTATCCCATAACCAAAATGACAAGGCAAGCAGACAATGAGCATCTCAGCGATTTTTTTTATTTGCTATTTGCATAGGTTTTTATTGAGGATGCTTCACAGATTGCTCATTATGGTGTTGCTGCAAGTTTCCACCATGATTAGGCATGGCTTAGGCTAGCGGCCCAGGAGTTTCTCTAACACAAAATACATAACTCCATGGACTTACAATCTCCCTCTTTATTTCACACCGGCGACGTCCATAGACAAAAGAGCATTATATCAACTGTGTACAAAGTACAGGTGCAATATTGAAAACGTTCTCCATGACAGCATGGTTCTGCTAATTCCAACGTATAAGTGCAAGCATATACAATATAGATGACAGAATGGTTTAAGTTTATTAGGGGCAAGGAATATAAAGTGTGCCATCAAGTTCGTGAGGGATTTAATCACTAAGTTTTCACATAACAAAATACTTTTTAATTGGAAGATAGATGAAAACAAGAATATACTTGGAATGGTGTAACACACCATGCATAGGAGTTTATAGTGGACACTTTGGAATAACTTGGTTTCTTGGGAGTTGGAAGCATGAGTAGAGCTTACTCATACAAGTGGAGGCTAGCAAAAGACTAGGAGCAACCAACTAAGAGAGCAATAATGGCCATAATCATGCAAAGCGACAAAACATTACTAATCAAAGCATATAGTGGTACTACAAGTCAAGGACCAAATGCTCATAGAGGCTATGGTGACTTGTTCATAGTCATAACACGGTGTGAGCATGTGCCAAGTCAACCCAAACAAAGCATCAAAGGAGAATACCACAATATTATGCTTTTGTATGCTAAAACAACGCATGATTCCTTCAAAGAACACTAAGCAATCCCAATTGTTTGGAACAAGTCATGCTACAGCAATAATCACTAAGCATAAGGTCAAAACAACACCTAGCATGACATGCTAAAGTCTAAGTCACGGTCAATGCAAGATCCTCTTGCACTTTCAAGCAAGAGATTTCTACTCCTTTCCAACACCAATCAACTTATTTGAAACAACACAGCGAGAACGGGGGTCCAACTACTTTATTCAAGCAAACTAATCAAACTAAGCAAAGCAAACGAAAACTAAGATGCTCCAAGAACAACACAAAAGTGCATGAAACAATAAAAACGAAGTGTCTAGAAAGACCTGTGCTTTTTATTGATGAAGAAGGGGATGCCTTGGGCATCCCCAAGCTTTGTTGCTTGTACTTCTTGGATATTTATTGGGGTGGCACCGGGGTGGCATCCCCAAGCTTGAGCTTTTGTCCATTATTCATCTCATTACATCATTCTCTCTTTACACCTGAAATTTTTCCTTCATACAAAACTTCACATAATCTTCATTAGCAACATTAGTGTATTCAAAAGATAATAGACCCTTGGGTTTAGCTTTAGAACAGCAAAACTTTCATTAAAAACAAAAACTACTGTATAAACTCCTTCAAAAAGGCTCAATTCCCCCAAAAAGAACCCAAAAAGGAATCAATAAGAAGCAAATGCAAATAATGGCAGAAATCTGTCAAAATAGACCAGCAGGTAGAAACCAATTTTTTTGAAGACCTTCTGTTGCTCAAATCAAAAAGTGTTGAACTAACGAAAGTTATCTAACATACTGGGGGATTTATTCACAAAATATCAGCTCAATCCTACTTACATAGACTCCTCACGAATTTTTATGGTGGAGGACAGAAATCTGTTTCGGGACAGCAACTCCCCAAACCTTACTTCCCTCTCATTAGAGGTCATTCTTGGCACAAAAAGCAAACAAAAAGGATATGGAGAGGTCATTACTGAAGTAATAACTTCCAAGACTCTCTTGGGTTATCTCCCAACAAGTACTTTTCTTTAACGCCTTTAAGTTAGGCACAAGAAGCAAGAAATCAAGTATTTTCAAATAAGGAAGCATTAACATCAAACCACCTTGCTTTCAAAAGAGGAGCAAAAAGCAACTTCTCTCTCCTCATAGGGAAATGTACAATACCTTTCTTGAATGGAAATTGGTATTTAATGGTGCCTTCTTTCATATCAATGATGGCACCAACAGTTCTAAGAAAAGGTCTTCCCAAAGTAATAGGACAAGAAGCATTGTATTTAACATCCAAAACATAGAAATCAATAGGGACATAAGCATTGTTAACCATAATGAGAACATCATTAATACTCCCCATGAGTTTCTTCTTAGAATTATCATTGAGTGGGACATCCAAATAACAATCTTCCAAAGGTGGCAAATCAAGCATTTCATAAATCTTCCTAGGCATAATAGAGACACTAGAACCAAGATCACATGAAGCTTTGAGATCAAAGTCATTCACTTGCATATTAATAATGAGTTCCCAACTATATTATACTTTCCTAGGAATATAAGCTTTGTGTTTTAACTTCTCTTCCTTAATCTTAACAAGAGCATCTGTGATATGTTTGGTGAAAGCAACATGCATATCACTAGCATCAGGACTTCTAGCAAGTTTTTGCAGGAACAAAACTACTTCAGAAATATTGCAACCATCAAGATCAAAATCAAACTTAGCATCACTAGTAGTAGACTCATTAGCCTTAGGCATTGTAGGAGGAGGAATAGGGACTTCTTGTGGTTTAGTGGTGATGGTGCACACACTATTGTTTTTATCAATTTCAGCTTCCCTTTCCCACTTAGCATGAAGTTGGGCTAACAGTCTAACATTTTCATCAATAGTAACTTGTATGGCATGAGTAGCGGCAAAGGTACTTTCCATGGTTTCGGGTTTAGCAGCCATTTTATTAATCAAGGAGGACTGTGCTTCAGACAAATAGGAAATATTTATCTCGGCACTCAAAAATTTTGACTGTAAACTAGGAATTTCTCTATTCAGATTCTCAAGCTGATGACTAATATTTTTCAAGATAACATATTGTTCTTCCATAGTTTTAGTGAATATCTTGTTTTGCTCATATTGCATCTGCATAAATTTCTTAGTGGATCTTTCAACTTCTAGAATCCTATCTTCACTAGGCACTCCAGATCTACCACGATAAGTATTTCCATTATTAGGAGGGTAAGGCCTATAGTTATTACCATAAGTATTGTTGCCAAAATTGTTGTTTCTAATGAAGTTTACATCGACTTGCTCTTCTTGAGCAACCAAAGAGGCTAAGGGAATATTATTTGGATCTAAAGGAGCTTTCCCATTAACAAGCATAGCCATAATAACATCAATATTATCACTCAAAGAAGAGGTTTCTTCAACAGAATTTACCTTCTTACCGTGTGGAGCTCTCTTAGTGTGCCATTCAGAGTAATTAACCATCATATTATCAAGGAGTTTTGTTGCAGCACCCAAGGTGACAGTCATAAAGGTATCGCCAGCAGCTGAATCCAACAGGTTTCCTGAAGAGAAGTTCAAACCTGCATAAAAAGTCTAGATAATCATCCAAACAGTAAGTCCATGAGTGGGACAATTCTTAACCAAAGATTTCATTCTTTTCCAAGCTTGCGCAACATGTTCATTATCAAGTTGTTTAAATTTCATAATATCACTTCTCATAGATATAATCTTAGTAGGAGGGTAGTACCTTCCAATAAAAGCATCTTTGCACTTAATCCAAGAATCGATACTGTTTCTAGGCAAGGATGGCAACCATTCTTTAGCTTTTCCTCTCAAGGAGAAAGCAAACAACTTGAGCTTAATAATATCTCCATATACATCTTTATACTTTTGCATCTCACAAAGTTCAACAAAGCTATTGAGATGGGCAGCAGCAGCATCAGAACTAGCACCAGAAAATTGCTCTCTCATCACAAGATTCAACAAAGCAGGCTTAATTTTATAAAAGGTAGCATCAAGAGCAGGTGGAGCAATAGGAGTGCTAAGGAAATCATTGTTGTTTGTGCTAGTGAAGTCACACAACTTGGTGTTCTCAGCAGAGTTCATTTTGGCCAAAGTGGAGCAAGCCAAAAACAGCAGTCGCAGCTAGAGCAGGAACTAATTTTTTGTGTGTTTTTTATAAGAGAAAGCAAACCAAACTAACCTAATTTTTTGGAGTTTTTGATAAAAAGAGGCAAACAAAACCAAGAACAATAAACTAAGCAAACTAAAAACAAAGTAAAGAGAAAGGTTGAGGAGGACTCCTCTTGTGAAGACGTCCTTAGCCTCCCCGACAACGGCGCCAGAAAATCTTGTTGGCGATGCGTCAACGTGGAGCGCTTCGTCGGGAAACCCCAAGAGAAAGGTGTGATGCAGCACAACAGCAAGTCTTCCCTCAGTAAGAAACCGAGGTTATCGAACCAGTAGGAGGAAGGAAACGTCTCAAAGGTGTTACAAGCAACATGGAAACCTGCACAACACAAACTCAAGACTTTGCCCCAACTAACAGTGAGGTTGTCAATCTCACCGGTTGCTGTAACAAAGGATTAACTGTATGGTGTGGAAGGTGATGATGGTTTGCAGCAAGTAAACAGTAACAGTAGAAGATGTATCAATGGTAAAGATTGGACCGGGGTCCATATTTCACTAGAGGTGTTCTCCTTAGATAACAAACATGGCATGCTGGGTAAACAAATTACAGCAGGGCAATTGACAGGACTGAGCAAGGCATAACAATGCAATACTAGACAAAAAGATCCTATGAGATTCGATTGGGAAATACAACAAGATACATAGACTGCCATCCAACTGCATCTATGACTAGAAGTCCACCTTTGGGTTATCATCCGAACCCCCTCCAGTATTAAGTTGCAAGCAACAGACAACTGCTTTAAGAAAAGTGTGTAAGGTAAACAATCCACTTGTTCCATGAACAAGAGACCATTGTTTTCTCCCTAGTGGAAACAACACGTCTACAACCGTAGAGATTTCTGTCACTTCCCTTGATTAAGTAGAGGCATGAACCCACTATCGAGCATAAATACCCCCTCTTGGAGTCACTAGCAACTACTTGGCCAAGATAGCTACTAACAACGGAGAGCATGCAAGATCACAAACAACACAGACATGATAGAATTAATAAGACAAAACCATTAATCAATCTGACATAGTAATCTCAATATCCATCGGATCCCTGCAAACACAACATGCATGATTACAAATAGATGAGATCTTGATCATGAACGGAGATCACAAGATCTATACATGAAAGCACAAGGAGGAGATACAACCATCTAGCTACTACATGGACCCGTAGTCCAAGGTGGAACTACTCACGCTTCATACCGGAGGCTGGCATGATGCAGAAGAAGGCCTCCGGGATGATCTCCCCTCCGGCAGGGTGCCGGGAAGAGCTTTAGATCCCCCTGATCTAGGGACGATGGTGGCAGCGGTTACAGACGGCTTCGTGGAATTTTGATCGGGTGCCTAGGGTTTCTGCATCGGGGATTCTTATAGGCGAAGAGGCGAGGCTGGAGGGCCACCAGGGCGGCTGCACCCCCCCAGGCGTGGGGTGGGCCCACCCGCGCGGCCAGGGGGTGTGGCCCCCTGGTGGGTCCCCTCTGTCTCGTACTCCGGCTTCATGTTCCCCACGGTAAAATATTGACTTTGGCTTTTGTCCTGTCTAATTCCGAAATATTTATTTTCTGCCTTTCTGGAACCAAAAACAGAAGAAAAGAGGCAACTGGCACTGTGGCAACTTGTTAATAGGTTAGTACCAGAAAACATATAAAAAATACCTCAAAGTGTGGACAAAGCAAAGCAAAGTAGATAGTAAGCAAGCATGGAACATCAAAAAATATGGATACGTTTCCGACGTATCACCCACCACGTCAGCACTGCATGACTCAAGGTGTTCCGTATCGAGGCAATCAGCATCGTCGTATCCCACCACCCAGGGCGACGTCTTCTTGCAACTCAAACTTTAGCAGTACACTCGCTCTGAGACGAGAGCTTCGGAGTTGCTGGCATGTCGAATTCTTCCACTATCACCACCCCTTAGAAGTAGTATGTTTGCGGTCCATGAGTTGATGGTTAGTGGTGGTGGCGAGTGATCACCTAATTAATGCCATCCTGAATCAATTTGGTTCCTGATAAACGATAAACGAATTGATCAGCAAATATAATATGTGTATGAATGCACATATTACATATGAATGACTTCACTAACCTATTTAACAAGGTTAACAGCGGGTGCTCAACAACTAGGTAGTCTCTAGTATCCATTTTTAGGAGACAATCGAATTAAAATACCATCGACATCTTCCTCTCAAGGAGCTAATTGAATGAAAATCTCTTTGACATGTTCATCTTTTATGCTGAAAATAAGAAACGAAAGCAAACCCGAACACTAGAATAATCTCTAGTGCAACATTTTTGCCATTTCAGAGAGTTAATTAGTTTAACAAATCCCCATTATTCTTGATAGTGACCTTGCGGACAAGTTTACTCTCCATCACCGCACCACATTTGAAACATTCATATGACACAAGGAAACATTTATGACGTGCGACACCTTCCATAATATCACCAACTAGCTTTGCACCTGCTCCACTATACTTTTGTGGTACAAAAAATGTTTAAAGTCTTTGAAAGGGCATGTGTGGTTTTGGTAATTAATGAAAATATCTACGGACTAATGTTTGCATTGGGTTACACTTGTAGGAATTTTTCATTGGCATCGATTGGACCATGTGTTAGCTTCAAGGTTGAAAGATAAAGAAAATAAGAACAATAAGCAATGTCCAAGGGCTTTGAGCCTATTGGAATCATGTTGAAGAAAGAAGATGATTCAAGGTTGGCCAAGACGAACAATGGATCAACACTCAAGAAGAAATGAAGTTGTGCAAGTTCAAGATGCGCCATCTCTAGAATATCACATGCTTGAAGCTTGCCATCCTCGGTGATCATGGATCAATAAACACAAGTTCAAAAAAGAGGTTTCCCCATGGTGTATGGGGGATAAATTCGCAATTCTTCATCAAGCAAGCGTGAGCAAGAGCAATCAATAAAGGTGTTCCATCTTGAGAAGGAGAAGATTGTCTACATCAAGATTAGGTCGAATGATCAAGGCAAAGGTTTGATATAGATAAGTTTTTTTTGTCAGTCTCATGTTAGTAGTTGGGAGAACGGGTTTATGATAGATAGTCGTATTATCAAGAGGGGCTCTTAAATGAGTTACTCGGTCGTATCTTTCAAAGAGAGATCAAACCTTTGCCTACTTAGCATCATCCTTCTTGGTTCTTATTTCGATCTTACTCATTTGAAATTTTAAAGCTTGTGTCTATTCTCATGGCAAGCTCTATTTTATCAAAAACGGATTTCATATGAAAACCTTGTTGCGTTTTTTATGTTAAAGTATTTACTTGTTCTTTTATGAGGTAGGTTACACACCTATATCTACTTAGTATTTATTTGTATGCTAATTGTATTTATCTGTCCAACAAAATTGGGTTCATCATAATCGGAGTTCCCAATTTCAAGTTATTGCATTTTGCGTTTTGAAGGGTTTACCATTTCATATCTTTTAGAGAGCTCAAATATTTAAACTTATGGTTTTATTTTCGTGGTTGTAGAATTATGTTTCTCCGCATGATCTTGTAGATCTTGTTGTCCTCTTCAAAATGAGTCAAACATCAAGATCGGAGTCCGGATGTAAAAGTTATTGCCGTTTTCGTACCGGGTGTCCTGTAGTACCGAAAATCTGGTGGTACCATATTTTGGTACCGGGATTACCTACAAGAGTGTGTCGGGTGACCCGGGACTCTAGTAGTTCTGGCAAAATGTCCAGTATTACTGGGAATCGTGATTTTGGGCTTCAACGGTTGGATTTTAGGGGACTTATTTAAGAGGCTCTTCTTACCCATTGGTTCTCAAGTTCTTGAGCATATTTCCCTTCTTCATTGTTGACCCTCTTGAGCTTGCCTACTCTTTCTTCCTCCCATAATTCTTGCATCTATTTGAGGGAAAAGAGCGAGGAGATCTAGATCTACAACCCCACCAATCAATCTCTCATCTAAGTGAGGGGAACATCTTGGAGACTTTTGTGGTTTTCCTCCTGTGTTCTTTCTCTCTTATTCCCCCAATATATTTTGTAGCTTTGGTGAAATTTAGGAGTGAAGGAATTGACATTGCATTAGGTGCATCGATTTGAGTTCCTTCGGAGGATTTGGTTGGTGAAATCAAGAAGCTTGTTACTCTTGGATTCTTGAAACCCTGGACGGTTAAGTGGCCTTTTATGGTGAGTCTTGGGGCTTTCAATTAAATTGTAGATCTCTCCCCAAGTTAGTGGCCTTGGTGGTGATTTTTGGAGCCTCCAATTAAGTTGCGGGGATTGTCTCAATCTTGTACGAGTTTGGTGACCGCCATCAAGTGTCCCATAGTGGATAGGGTGCTTGTCGTGCTCGGGAGAATAGGGTGAGGCCTCTTGTAATGTTGGTGGTCTTAGTACCACCCACCCCTCCAATGAATATGTACTTTGCCTTAAAAAAATTGAGGGAACTTCGGGATACATCATCGTCTCCGCGTGTCTTGGTTATCTCTATACCCGAGTTACTTATGCACTTTACATTGTGATAGCTTCATGATTAAAGTAATCTACCTTACATTTTCTATTAATAAAGATACGGTGAACATGGCGGCAAAACTACCTTTTGGGAAACCCCACCCGGAGCTCCCTCACTCTACTCTAGCATCAGAAGACAAGGGAACTTTTCACACTGAATACAAGGGCTCGTCTTATCTATATTCGTAGATGAATGGAATTTTTTAAGGAAGAGGTTATTCAGCTTGGGGGATCGAAATCTGATCATCTCGTCAAAAAATGGGAAGTCTTAGTTGGTATCTTCGTTCGAGTTGGATTCTTCTATACGAAATGAATTTGAGTTTAGACATAGCCTTGCGCTGCAACTCAAAATGCTAGTGAATTAGCTAGTTTCTACTTTCCACAATTTATTTATCTGCTTCTTCTCCTTTTGCTTTGTTTTTACCCTACATCCACTTCAGCTTCCTGTGCGCAAACCAATACCTATTTGGATTCGCTCGAGAAGAGCACATTCTTAAGATGCTAAGGGTTGACCAAAGGGTTAACTAAACTAATAAGATCTCTTCTTCCTTCTCTTTTATGCTTATTATCTTATTATTTATCTTGCTTAGCATGAGTTGTTGATGCACATAGGTAAATCATGGTATATATATACAAGTTTTGTGATTGACAAAGTAAATACTATTTATTCTGTATTTATTAAGCACACATCTCGTAAAACTTTTAAACCGCCTACCCCCTCCCCCCATCCTCCCCTCCCCTCTGGGCGCCATCTATGTCCTTTCAGTCCCGCTGAGCTAAGAAAAAAGAGTATGTCCTCAAAGTCACTGATTAAATAAGATAAGATAGTAAATGAAAAGGAACAGAGACCGTTAATCAATACTTGAGGGAGCATGTTTAGACAAGTAAGTGAGAGAGTGATGATTATGCGCTAGGGGGATAAAATGATTCAAACGTGGAAAAACATTATGACTTTTAAACATTAATTACTTGGCAATTAATATCCAATAGGTGGTAGAGAGTAAAAATTATCCTCGGTTGATATGGTCAACTGCTTTGGTGCACCTAACATATAGCCCTCTATACTAAGACAAAATAGTGCATTATGCACAAGTAAAAGTCCAATGACCACTAAAACTGAGAATCACATCACATAGGACATAAGTAAAGAGGGAAACACCATGAGTATCTCGCATGAAAGAGAACAATGACTCTTAACCTCTTGTTGCTGATCTCTTTGAGAATTTAGTCAAGAAGCAGTAGTTTGCTGCTTGCATGCACTATGGTATCTTTAGTTTCAGTCAGATCGGGGTTCTTCACAAGTGAAGTTTCGACATTCACGAAGAAGGTAAGGATGATTAATGGAGGATCAATGAATTAAAGGCGCCACAGGGCCGATTGATTGGAGATTAGCAAGCGCTGGCTACTTAACTTGCTCCATTTTTCTTCTTCTCTGATCGATTTCCATTTTGACAGGCCATCCCATCACTAGGATTTAGGTGTTTAAGTATGAATTGGCTCAGGGACATATTATCCTGCAAAATAGCAAGATTTGCCAAGACTTATTTGTGGTCCAGAAGCAAACCGTACAGGGCAGAGGTGTTGATTGGTACCTGAATTGGGAAGCTCACGAGCAACACCCCGAAGTTGGTAGAAAGTTACTTGAGCTGTCCCAGATATGTTAGAGCTGAGTGTTGATAATAATCAACTCAGTGTCCTGCGTCATGGCAGAGAGATCACAATAAATAAAAAGGCATAAACTTAAGAGCTGAGGCTAGGGCCTAGAGGTGCCATGGCGAACAAAATAAATATGATATGAAGGTGCAGTTTTTGTGATCTTAATGTGAAGTAGCATCTACGTGTGCTAAGAATAGTGGAGGACTCTTAGCACCTACCTTTAAGATAGCATCAGGATGACATTATGTGGCTTTCAACACCTTTTGGCTGACAACGCACTACCACAATGGGTGGCACAATGCCATGAATGGTCACACACACACACACACACCACGCTTTTGGCTTACAATACACTCCCACAACAAGCACACGACAAAAAAACTCGCCTTGCCCAACCTTTCCAAACAACAATACCCCGCATATAATACTTTACTTTCTGTTCTAGCAAGTCTGCCGCTGCACATAACCCATCCCTTGCTGCGCTCTGTAGCTATTAAAACCCTGGCCACCATAGATTTCAACCAAGCACACAAGATCTCCAAAGCTTCCAGATCCATCCAAGGTCTCTCGATCTCCATCTCCAAATGGAATCCACCGGCTCATGCACCCGCTGACACCTCCAGGGACGGAGCTGCTTTATAGGCATTGGGGTCAGCTGACCCCAATGAAAACTAGCAAAATCTTCACTAATTTGTACTAAGTGATATTTATTTATAGAAGATGACCCCAATGTAATTTAGAGGTTATAAAGCTGACCCCATTGGCAGATTTTTTTAGCTTCGTCCCTGGACACCTCCCTGCAGTTGCTAGCCATCCATGACAAGGAAAACAAGCTAGCGCAGCAGAGCCCAATGTCGTCTCGCACAGGGTCATCAGCTTCCAACAAGGAGGTCCAGGAGATGACCCCCGAGGCAACGTTCAAGTGCAAGTACTGCCTGCACACGTTCAAGTACGTGTTTGTGTGGGCACCACTGCACCAGAAGGTCTGAAAAAAAGGAGAAAACTCCTCCTCTTTTGTGGAAACTACTTTTCTGTGTAAGACTGCAGAGTTCCTACCTTATTATCAACAAGAACAGCCCGCATGAGATTTGGACCAGGAGCTGGTTGAAGAATGTTGAGATCAGGGCAACCCTCCGTATCACAAAGTCTCAACAAAATTTGACACATGTGATCCATTCCGCTCTAAAAAATCCTCTCCAAAAACAAACAAACTAAAATAAAATTCCGTTGGTACATCCAAGCCTCACCGTCTACAATATGGGCAGGTCCGTGCATTGGACAGTCCTGAAGGCTAACGTGAACCTGCTTTTCTTTATATAATTGTCACAATCAGGATGGCACCTGGCTAACAGTCTTTGAAGTTTCTGAAGTGGCATTTACAGGACAGTAAATATATGTAGGGAAAGGTCTTGATTTGCAGATTATGTTTCAGGCAAAAAAAGGCAGTTCCACAGAACTGCATCAACCATGCATATATAACATCCAGAATCAAAACAAACTCATAGGAAAGCAATAGGAGATAATATAATGTCAATGTTGTGATAATTCAACAACGATCGAGAAAAGCAAGTGTAGAAGAAAAAAAATATGGTGCAGCAGCTGTGTACTTAGCACTTAGCAGATCAGTTAACCAATTTTATGTTTTCAAATGTTCTAATGGCAAGTCTGACCAGACATCTTAAACCGACAAGGAATCTAAATGTCATAAGACAACATACTAACGTAGTGAACAGAAATATCACAATATACAAAATTCATAGCATATCACAAAGATTGCAGTTTAAGTAATGAGTTATAAAAAATACTAACAGTATATGCATATGTAATTAAAGTTACTATTTCTCATCACACCTTTGTTTTAGTGGGAATAGACGTTAGCTTGCCGCTTCACAGCTGTTCCCACAACTCCTTTTAAGTTCATCAGCCTCAAATATATATGAACAGGGTGATGTTTCATCAGATTGGAACACCTTTAATTGTCTACAAGATCGATCTTCTTTCTGAATGCTAATGGGTTCACCATCTCCAAGCATGGTCTAGGGCTAACACAACATCAAAACAGTATTACAATAGAAACTGTAAAACCCCACTACCATTTGGACAAGATACATCTCTCATCTCTGGCCTCTGTAATCCGGAGAATGACAAAACCACAAACCCAACCCCCATTGATGCATAAAAATGAGAAAGCACATGATGGATAAGGGAGAAGGGAGCAAACATATAAAATGAAATTGCCAAAGGAAACAACATCTAACTCTATATATACACTTTAGAGTGGTACCTGTTCGGAATGAATATGATGTCTTCTCTGTGACCAGGAGTTCGAAACCATGCAACACCTGCTAATCACCTGTCCCTTCTCGAGGCAGGTATGGCATGACACTCTCGCTTGGCTCCGAATCCCATGCAGGCCGCCGGAGGACAAAAGTGACCTGCAAGACTGGTGGGCTGCCGCGAGGATATTGACACCCAAACCCATGCGCAAAGGACTGGCCTCTGCCACACACCTAGTCGCCTGGATGATCTGGAAGCAACGCAACTCCTGCGTCTTCGACGGCGCTCGCCCGTCTGTCCCACAGCTGACTGCAAGCATTCGAGATGAAGCGACACTCTGGGCTAGAGCAGGGGCCATAGGCCTGAGGGTCATCATCCCCACTGACTGGGATGTGCACTGATTATTCCTGTGTGTAATCCTGTGTGCTCCACCTTCTCGGTGGCCTGTCTATGCATGTGTGGCATAGGCTTGTAACTCTGTAAAACTCAAACCCTTCTTTGCAATGAAAAGAAACACAATGTCATTGTGTTTTCCCGAAAAGAAAAATAAATAAATCGACGCACTTCTTAGTGATGATAGACAACTTTGTCTGCAAAATGGTAAGGACACAGAATCAACATGTATTCCAAATGCAAGTTCAATATCAAAGAAGCAGCAACAGCTGAGTTGAGAATAACAATGTTGTAATGAAAAAATAAGGCACCATGTATGCCAGTGGATTGATGATTTTAGCCACTCTGTTTCGTGGGCATGAATCAATACGTTTATATGGCTGTACCTGCAATAATCGAAGAGAAAATTAGTCCTTACCATTGTTTCTAAATGGTTCTGTAGAGTGTAGAGGATAAGGGTACTGACTGTTCTGTAGTGGCTGTTGTAGTGCCTCTATAATATCCAGGCTTTCGCTGCTTTCCATGACAGATACTCAGATATGTACCGCCCATTCACAGGATGGCGTATGACCGTGATGAGTGCGGAGACAGTTACCCGTGAAAAGTCTTTTGTGAAGCAATCGGAAATACTACGGACTGGGTTTTTTTCCGTAAGGGGGCGCTTTTATTGACTATGGACTGGTATATCCCAGGCTGGATTTGGTTAATATACTGGCCTAACAAGCAAAGGACCTCCCACAGTGAAATAAGGTGGCTTCAATGCAGATGCATGCAGCTTTCCTTTACGAAGTTCCATAATACTACTTCCAATGATTGTATGGCGGTGTAGTGGTATGTTAAAATAGTTACATATCCATGCATGTGTAAGAGCTATAAAGTACCCAGTTTTTCTGGAGCAAATTTATACAAAAAGTAACACCTGAAGAAACATGACTTCCTAATATGCATAAATTGAATGCAACCATAAGCGAAATTCTGAGTATCTACCAACCATTTTCAAGAGCTAACTTGAGTTCAACTGAACAAAAATAAGCAAAATTACCAACAAAGTAAGCTCATTCAATATGGACTCGATTTTTACCATAGTACATGAACTCAACACACAGGACAACTTCTTGCACCCGTTGGCTTATGGTATAAAGCTATCCTCTCCAGTAAGATAAAGACCATAGGTGACTACAAAGCTTCAGGTTGCAGATAATTTGAAGTATTTCCTAGCAGCTAGAATGAAGTTATTCCTATTGCTCCGCGTGACTACAACCCTGATAACTAAACCCTAATATGAGAAAAGACTAAACCCATCATCGCCGTCTTGGTACTCTTCATGTACTTCCATTTTTCTATCAGCACTCAATTCCACAATTATCATGTCGAGAACTTCTTCGACGTTGAAGTAATCGTAACTTACTTTCACTTCTTTATGTAAAGCTTTCCCTTCTGGTTGGAATACTTCCGCAGTCTTGCGCTCCTCACGGATACTTCTTGAGTCAGTGCTCACTTCTTTTTTCACCTCATGCACCACAGTCCCTACAGATTCAGGCTCATCCTTCGCATCAGACCGCTGCAACGCAGCGGTCGGCTCATCCGAGATACGAGAAGGAGGAGATTCCGATTCATCCCTCTCATCAGATGGATGTGACGGGGCAGTTGGCCCGTTCGACATCAGCACTGGAGGTGCCGATGTGTAGCCAGAGTTGCCATCCGGTGAATGCTCTGAGAAGTTGACACGTGCTGTGGCGCCATACATTGCCCTTGCGGCCTCATCATACGCACGTGCAGCTTCCACCGCATTAGGGAATGAGCCAAGCCATAGCCGGTTGCCACGATTGGGCTCACGGATCTCAGCCACCCACTTGCCCCATGTGCGCTGCCTCACACCACGGTATTTGCAATTTGAATTTTCCGGACCTCCTTTCCCTGCCATGCACCCTTTCTTGGAACCCTTGGCCGGCGCTTTCCGGGATCCATTCTCTTCCTGGAGCTTCTGATTCTGCTCCTTCCACTTCTTGATGATTTCAGAGACCGAATCGGGACCAGTGCTTCTCCTGCGCACTTTCTTCTTCCTGGACATCAAAGCAATTCATGTCACAAAGCCAAACACTGAACAGTAGAAACTATAACCATATTATCAGTCATGTAAATCTCAAAGAAAGTCAAAGTAGGACTATTCCCTCAAGGGGACTGTACTCAGGGACCAGCAGCAACCAAACCCCCCAAAAAGATGGTTTCTGATGCTATGCACCAACAGTTGTTCGGCCATGGCATGAGCAAATTGCCGCCCACCGGGAGGGACTTCCACATCCAGTTCTGAGGACGGCATCGCCATCCCATGAACAGAACATCCGCATCCAATTCTGAGGACGGCATCGCCTTGCCCCATTTAACACCAACAGTTCGCTATTCACTGCTCTAAATCTCATCGGATTCTAATCCCCCAACCCAGGACGCTACGAAAAAACTGAGCACCCTTTCTCTAAAAAACAGAGGATAGCGGGCGAACTGAACTGAAGAACAGCCGCGTAGATATAACGCGACGCAGCCCAAACTAATCCGACACGTCACGCAGTAAGAGGACACAGGCAGCTCTAGCTTTACACACGAGCAGCACCAGCCAACCAAGCGCAGAAAATCGCACCAATTCCCATGTCGGGAGCGCGCCGCCTTAGCGCCCGCCGCCTCAGCAATGCCCACACAGATTCGAGCACGAGAGGAAGAGATAGAGTCAGCTGGTTCCGCTCACCTCTCCGGCACGGAGCAATCTCCGCCTCGCTTGGCCGCCCCCGGCTCCATCAAGGCAGCAGAGATCTCCTCCGCCTCCGCCGCCGCCTTCAATTCCCTCCTGCCGCGCGCTCTCCCCGCCAGATCTCTCGCGGCCGGCGGTGGCAACCGTACCGGATCTCTCCCTCTCCCTCCTTCGCCTCGCCCCAGCTCTGCGCGTCGCCTTGTGAGAGGCAGGCGCGGGTGTCGGTGTCCCCCTCCCGCTGCCGCCGCCCTCCTTCGGTTTTGACGTGGAGTGCTCCAGCTGCGGGGGCCGGGGGCTGGGGCCGAGGCGCGGGTCAACACGAGTGGCACGGCGGTCACCCGCCCCGCTTCCACCTCTCCCGTTTTTAACTGCTCTGTGTCGTGCCGTGCTGGCTGTACCCTGTACTGTACAGCGCAGGCCACCGGTATTTGCAAGTCGTGACTCGTATCCAGTTTTGAAGAAGTTGACACCGGTGTGCGGATTCCAAACGAAAATGTTCAAATATCTTCCACATTTTCATAAAAGTGAATCAAATAAAAACATATTTTCATTTAAGGAGTAATTTAAGGGTAATAAATAAGCGTACTATTGTAGATCCTTCTCCCGCTATCCGACGAACGGCGAAGATAGAGCTGGCGCCGCGTTGGAGATAGAGAAGAGTAATTGTTGTGGCTGTATGCCGTTGAAGGAGATGGGCACGAGAGACCGTCGCGCTGAATTGGTGTTGATAGGTATGATCGATGCTTCGGTTGATCCATATTGTTCATGGCTAGTTTTATGGTAAAAAGGTTGATAAGTCGTGGCGAAATTACAATGGTGTATGTCACCAAACACAGGAATAAATGTGTTTTATAAGGTTATATAAGCTTCGAAGTTATATTCCAAAAGGGGCCTCATGAGACCTCAGTTGCAAGTGTTGTTGCACTCTGGAACTCGATCGGTGCTTGCGCATTATCACATCCGCAATATGCATATCTTGTAATAGAGCTTCATTGCATCCTCGAGCTTATGCATATTACATATTGCATTCTACTACTATATGCTAAAAGTGAATCAAATAAAAATATTTTCATTTAAGTTGTAATTTAAGCGTAATAAATAATTGTACTATTGTAGATCCTCCTCCCGCTATCGACAAACAACGGAGATAGAGTTGGCGCCGCGTTGGAGATAGAGAAGAGTAATTGTTGCGGTCGTTGTGCCGTTGAAGGAGATAGGGCACGAGAGACTGTCGCGCTGAATTGGTGTTGATAGGTATGATCGATGCTTCGGTTGATCCATCTTGTTCATGGTTAGTTCTATGGTAAAAAGTGGATGAGTCGTGACGAAATTACATCGGTGTATGTCACCAAACACATAAATACATGTGATTTTTATAAGGTTATAAGCTTCAGAGTTATATTCCAAAAGGGGCATCCTAATACCTCGGTTGCAAGTGTTGTTGCACTCCGGTACTCAATCAGTGCTTGCGCATTATCACATCCGCAATATGCATATCTTGTAATAGAGCTTCATTGTATCCTCGAGCTTATGCATATTAGATATTACATTGTACTACTATATGCTAAAAGTGAATCAAATAAATATATTTTCATTTAAGTGGTAATTTAAGCGTAGTAAATAATTGTACTATTGTAGATCCTCCTCCCGCTATCCGACGGACAACGGAGATAGAGTTGGCGCCGCGTTGGAGATAGAGAAGAGTAATTGTTGTGGCCATTATGCCATTGAAGGAGATAGGGCACGAGAGACTGTCGCGCTGAATTGGTGTTGATAGGTGTGATCGATGCTTCGGTTGATCCGTCTTGTTCATGGTAAAAAGTGGATGAGTCGTGACGAAATTACAACGGTGTATGCCACCAAACACATAAATACATGTGATTTTTATAAGGTTATAATCTTCAGAGTTATATTCCAAAAGGGGCATCCCGAGACCTTGGTTGCAAGTGTTGTTGCACTCCGGTACTCGATCGGTGCTTGCGCATTATCACATCTGCAATATGCATATCTTGTAATAGAGATTTATTGCATCCTCGAGCTTATGCATATTAGATATTACACTCTACTACTATATGCTAAAAGTGAATCAAATAAAAATATTTTCATTTAAGTGGTAATTTAAGCGTAATAAATAAATGTACTATTGTAGATCCTCCTCTCGTTATCCGACGAACAACGAAGATAGAGATGGCGCCGCGTTGGAGATAGAGAAGAGTAATTGTTGTGGCCATTATGCCATTGAAGGAGATAGGGCACGAGAGACTGTCGCGCTGAATTGGTGTTGATAGGTGTGATCGATGCTTCGGTTGATCCGTCTTGTTCATGGTAAAAAGTGGATGAGTCGTGACGAAATTACAACGGTGTATGCCACCAAACACATAAATACATGTGATTTTTATAAGGTTATAATCTTCAGAGTTATATTCCAAAAGGGGCATCCCGAGACCTTGGTTGCAAGTGTTGTTGCACTCCGGTACTCGATCGGTGCTTGCGCATTATCACATCTGCAATATGCATATCTTGTAATAGAGATTTATTGCATCCTCGAGCTTATGCATATTAGATATTACACTCTACTACTATATGCTAAAAGTGAATCAAATAAAAATATTTTCATTTAAGTGGTAATTTAAGCGTAATAAATAAATGTACTATTGTAGATCCTCCTCTCGTTATCCGACGAACAACGAAGATAGAGATGGCGCCGCGTTGGAGATAGAGAAGAGTAATTGTTGTGGCCATTATGCCATTGAAGGAGATAGGGCACGAGAGACTGTCGTGCTGAATTGGTGTTGATAGGTGTGATCGATGCTTCGGTTGATCCGTCTTGTTCATGGTAAAAAGTGGATGAGTCGTGACGAAATTACAACGGTGTATGTCACCAAACACATAAATACATGTGATTTTTATAAGGTTATAATCTTCAGAGTTATATTCCAAAAGGGGCATCCCGAGACCTCGGTTGCAAGTGTTGTTGCACTCCGGTACTCGATCGGTGCTTGCGCATTATCACATCTGCAATATGCATATCTTGTAATAGAGATTTATTGCATCCTCGAGCTTATGCATATTAGATATTACACTCTACTACTATATGCTAAAAGTGAATCGAATAAAAATATTTTCATTTAAGTGGTAATTTAAGCGTAATAAATAAATGTACTATTGTAGATCCTCCTCTCGTTATTCGACGAACAACGAAGATAGAGATGGCGCCGCGTTGGAGATAGAGAAGAGTAATTGTTGTGGCCATTATGCCATTGAAGGAGATAGGGCACGAGAGACTGTCGCGCTGAATTGGTGTTGATAGGTGTGATCGATGCTTCGGTTGATCCATCTTGTTCATGGCTAGTTTTATGGTAAAAAGTGGATGAGTCGTGACGAAATTACAATGGTGTATGTCACCAAACACATAAATACATGTGATTTTTATAAGGTTATAAGCTTCATAGTTATATTCTAAAAGGGGCATCTTGAGACCTCACACGAATCGTCTGAAGGATTAAAGAATTGCAAGTGATGTTGCACTCCAGTACTCAAATCATTTGACGCTTCAGATGTATCACATCCGCATTTTGTATCTTGTAATAGAGCTTCATTGCATCCTCGAGCTTATGCATACTAGATATTACATTGTACTCTCTCTTTTTTTAAAAATATAAGATGTTTTAGGTTTGTGAAGAAAATGTAACAACCCTTCCAATAGAACCACTTAATATCCTCAATTTTGTATCTTACTGTAATAGAGCTTCATTGCATCCTCGAGCTTATGCATGCATACTATATATCATATTTGTATCTTGTAATGAAGCTACGGTGAAAATTCACACTAAGTTGGCATGCTAATAACGTCTTCCTCTGACCGAGCAGATCAAGGTATCACCAATGTTGAATAAAAGAGCAATTTACCAAGCGAATTAACCAAAATAAACGCTAGATAAAACATGAATATAATAATAAAAATTATACTAATCATATGAAATAGGGAATATAGATTAAGACAGATAACCAAACGGATTGCAAGGCATAAAACTTGAGATACGATCAGAACAAAGTTGAGAAAGAGGATGTACATCACAAACCTCCAGCGTTCACGTTGGCACCGTCGTCAGCCATGTCATGGAGGAAGAGGTTGAAGTCCTCGTTGGGGAAGACGTCGGCGCTATCGCTATCCGTGAAGGAGTCTGTGATGAAGCCAGTAGTCGCGCCAATAGCACTCCCCAAAAACCTTATCGCCCTTCTCCCATACAGTGCTTTGGAACTGGAGACACAAAGGGATGTGGAATTGTGTGTCTGAGAGGAGACATCGTTTATACAACTATTCATATATCATTCATGCGTGGCAAAATAAAGCTCGCCTCGGCGAGATTCCCGCAACCCGTGGAGCGCGCGTCGTGGCGTGGCGTGGCTATAGGGGTTCGTAGCATGGAAAACAAAATTTTCTACCGCATGCACACAAACAAGCCAAGATATATCTACTAGATTGTAGCAACGAGTCGATTAGAATACTCACTCTCGAAGATTCCAAAGCGGTTAACGAGATCAGATTCTCGTGGGTGATGTAGTCATACACTTGCTGATCTCAAGATCGCGTTGACGATCCTTCCGACGCTGCGTTCCGGCAGCGCTTCCGTAGTCGGTCACACGTTCGGTACTCGATGAAGACCTTCCTCTCCCTTGTTCTAGCAGGCAGCAGAGGTTGTAGTTCTCCCCTCGTGATTCCGGCAGCACGACGGCGTGGTGTCAGAAGTAGAGGGAAGATATCGTAGGGCTTCGCCTAAGCCGGTGCGAGTTATGGTGGATCTAGGGTTTCCGGTGATCTAGGTTTAGAAGGCCAAAGAGGAGGAGGAGGTGTCGGCGGCGGCTAGGGCGACGGCGACAGGCCAGCGGCGGCGCAAGGCGGCAGCGCAAGGCGGCGGCGGCGACGCACGGTGGGGAGGTCTAGGGCTTGTGGTCTTGGGGCAGCCCTCCCCCTCTATTTATGAGAGGGGGGCAGCTTTGGGAGAGGGGAGTTTGAATCCATACCCAAACCCAAGTTGGATAGAAGGAATGACTCTTTCCTTCTTCCATTAGGAAACTATTGTTCCAGTTTGACTTTTCAAACCTCCCTTTTAACTTTCAATTTAGAGCTTTAATTCTCTCTCGCAAATGCCCAACCAAGTGACTAGGACATGATCCAATCATTCCACTTACCCATGACACATTCATGGACCATTCCCCTTCTGGTCCGGTGAACCTTCTAGAACCTCTCCGATGAAAACATCAAAATCATTCCCGAACTCCGAAATCGGACTTTCCTTATATGAATCTTATTCTCTGGACCATTCCGGATCTCCTCGTGATATCCCGTATCCCATCCGAGACTCCGAACAACATTCGGTATCCCTACTTACATTCCATATCTACTAAACAACATCGAATCCTTAAGTGTGTCTCCCTACGGTTCGTGAATTATGCGGACATGACCGAGACACTTCTCCGATCAATAACCAATAGAGGAATCTGGAAATTCATATGGCTTCCACATATTTCTACGATTACTTTACGATCAAATGAACCACTTACATACGATACCAATTTCCCTTTGTCTCACGATAGTTTACTTATCTAAGGTTTGATCGTCGGTATCTCTGCATACCTAGTTCAACCTCGTTACCGGTAAGTACTCTTTTCTCGTTCCCGTGATATGTGATCCCTTGTGAGCCAGTCACATGCTTGCAAGCTAATTGGATGACATTCCACCGAGAGGGCCCAGAGTATATCTATCCGTCATATGGATGGACAAAATCCCACTCTTGATCTATGTGCCTCAACACATGCTTTCCGAACACTCAATGCCACCTTTATAGCCACCCAGTTACGGTGTGGTGTTTGATGTCATCAAAGCATCCTTCCGGTGATGGTGATTAGCATGATCTCATGGTCGAATGAATTAGGTTACTATGTATCAGAAAGCTTATAGCAAACGAACTATTGTAATGACTTGATCTTAATGCTACGCTTATCTATAGGAGTATGTCCATCATACCATTCTCCTAATGATATGATCTTTTTGTTAACAACATCTCAATGTTCATGATCGGTAAACCACGATCATCTATTAACCAACAAGTTAGTATTACAAAGAGGCTTTACTAGGGACTCTAAATTAGTTTACAAATCACACAAGTATTAATGTTTCCGGTTAATACTATTATAGCATGAATGTAAAACTATTAAGAAGGTCTACATCATTCCCAATCAACAATATGTCATCTACATATAGTATTAAGAATGCTACAGAGCTCCCACTCACTTTCTTGTAAATACAAGCTTCTCCATAAGTTTGTATAAAACCAAAACTTTTGATTACCTTATCAAAACATTGATTCCAACTCCGGGATGCTTGCTTCAATCCATAAATGGACCGTTGAAGTTTGCATACCTTGTTAGCATCTTTAGGATCTACAAAACCTTTGGGTTGTACCATATACAACTCTTCATCAATGTCTCCATTGAGGAATGTCGTTTTGACATCCATCTGCCATATCTCATAATCATAATATGCAGCGATTGCTAACAAAATCCTCATAGACTTCAGCTTCGCTACCGGTGAGAAAGTCTCATTGTAGTCAACTCCTTGAATTTGCCGAAACCCTTTTGCGACAAGTCGAGCTTTATAGACAGTAACATTACCATCAGCATTTGTTTTCTTCTTGAAAATCCATTTGTTCTCGATAGCCTTCCGTCCATCCGATAAGTCCACCAAAGTCCATACTTGGTTTTCGTACATGGATCCAATCTTGGATTTTATGGCTTCTTGCCATTTATTGGAATCTGGGCTCATCATCGCTTCCTCATATGTCGCAGGGTCATCGGTGTTGTCCACCAACATGACACTCATAATGGGATCATACCAATCAGGAGTGGTACGAGTTCTCATTGACCTGCGAGGTTCCGTAGTAACTTCAACCGAAGTTTCATGATCATCATCATTAGCTTCCTCTCTTGTTGGTGTAGGCGCCACAGGAACTACTTCCGGTGTTGCGCTACTCGCAAGTTCGAGAGAAGGTTCAACAACCTCGTCGAGTTATACTTTCCTTCCAGTCACTTCTTTCGAGAGAAACTCCTTCTCTAGAAAGGATCCATTCTTGGCAACGAAGATTTTGCCCCCGGATCTATGATAGAAGGTATACCCAATAGTTTCCTTCTGGTATCCTATGAAGACACATTTTTCCGCTTTGGGTTCAAGCTTGTCGGGCTATAACTTCTTTACATAAGCTTCGCAACCCCAAACTTTATGGAACGACAATTTAGGTTTCTTCCTAAACCATAATTCATATGGTGTCGTTATAACGTATTTAGATGGTGCCCTATTTAAAGTGAATACGGCTGTTTCTAATGCATAACCCCAAAACGATAGCGGTAAATCTATAAGTGACATCATAGAACGAACCATATCTAAGAGAGTTCGATTAAGACGTTCAGACACACCATTACGTTGTGGTGTTCCCGGCGGTGTCAATTGTGAAAGTATTCCGCATTTCTTCAAATGCTCGCCAAACTCGTAACTTAGATATTCACCTCCACGCTCAGATCGTAGAAATTTAATCTTTTTAATACGTTGATTCTCTACCTCACTTTGAAATTCCTTAAACTTCTCGAAAGTTTCGGACTTATGTTTCATGAAATAGATATACCCATATCTACTCAAGTCATCCGTGAAGGTAAGAACATAACGATAACCACCGCGTGATGCTACACTCATTGGGCCACACACATCGGTATGTATGATTTCCAATAAGTCCGTAGCTCGCTCCATCATACCAGAAAATGGAGTCTTTGTCATTTACCCATCTGACATGCTTCGCATCTTTCAAGTGATTCGAAATCAAGTGATTCAAGAAGTCCATCGGAATGGAGTTTCTTCATACGCTTCACTCCAATATGACCAAGACGACAGTGCCACATATAGGTCGAGTTGTCGCTCGATTTCAAACATTTAGCTTCAATGTTATTAATGTGTGTATTTCTACAATCGAGAGTTAATAAGAATAGACCATCTATCAAAGGTGCATGTGCATAGAACATATTACTCATATAAATCGAACAACCATTATTCCCGGATTTAAACAAGTAACCGTCTCTCAATAAACATGATCCTGATATAATGTTCATGCTCAACGCAGGCACCAAATAACAATTATTTAAGTATAAAACTAATCCCGATGGTAGATGAAGAGGTAGCGTGCCGACCGCAATCACATCAACCTTTGATCCATTTCCAACGCGCATCATTACCTTGTTCTTCGCTAGTTTCCGTCTATTCTACAGCACATGTTTCGAGTTACAAATATGAGCAATCGAACCAGTATCAAATATCCAAGCACTACTACGAGTACTAGTGAGATACACATCAATAACATGTATATCTGATATACCTTTCTTCTTGATGTTGTTGTTCTTCAAATCTGCCAAGTACTTAGGGCAATTCCGCTTCTAGTGACCTTATCCCTTGTAGTAAATGCAGGGTTTGTAGCATAGAAAACAAAAAAAATCCTACGATGGGAACATCTAAGTACCAAGATATATCTACTAGATACAAGCAACGGGTGGATATACATCCATAGAATACATACAATTGAAGACCGAATAGCGTTAACGAGGTTGTACTCGTGGATGATGTAGACAGACACTTGTCGATCTCAAGATCGTGATGAAGTCCATCTGGTCCAGCCGGTCCAGCACCATCAAGTCCAGCACCGCAAAGCAATGGTGCATCCGTGATTGCACACACCATCAAGTCCAGCGAAGCAGCGGAAGCAACAAATCCTTCCAGAAAAAGCCACCGGAAACATGTATCTCGCTGATCCGAGACCATGGGGAAATTCTAAAGGGGGGAGAGAGATCCTTCGCGAGGAGGTGTGAGTGACAAGTGAGAGGAGGGGGTACTTTTATAGGGGAGGGGCAGCCCAAGGGGGCATGGCCGCCGGCCAAGGAGGGTGCCCCCACCTCTCTCTCATTCATGTGGTGGAAGCTCCACTCACATAAAAACATCTCCACTCACAATTCCACTCACATGCATTAATTTTCCACCAAAATTAATGCAATCTCTCATTTAAATAAAACTCTTTTATTTATTTTTTTAGAATTTTGTTAATTACTTTAATTAACAAACATTCACATAACCCCTTGCTAGTATTCCATTTCACATGCAGAACCAGTTTCAACAATTTCAATCGAAACAGTTTCGGTGTCTAGTGAAATAAATTCCTGCACTTTCCTTTTCTTTCTCTGACATATCATTTGCTCTGAATGGTGTCGGTATCCCTTAAGTGTGTCACCCTATTGTTCGCGAATAATGCAGACATGATCGAGACCCCTCTCCGATCAATAATCAGCAGCGGGACCTGGAGATCCGTACTGACTCTCACATATTCAACGATGACTTCTGTGATCGTGTGAACCTTATACGCATGTAACTCAATCCCTTTGTATCACGATATATTACATGTCCGAGATTCGATCATCGGTATCCCCATACCTAGTTTGATCTTGTTACCGACATGTACTCTTTTCTCGTTCCCGTGATATAACATTCTAGTGATCAAATCACTTGCTTGCAAGCTAACTAATGTGATATCACCGAGAGGGCCCAGAGTATATCTCTCCGTCATCGGGATGGACAAATTCCACTCTTGATCCATGAGCCTCAACATAACACCTTCGTAGCACTGAACCCATCTTTATAATCACCCAGTTATGGTGTGACGTTTGATGTTATCAAGATACTCTTTCGGTGTTAGTGATTGACATGATCTCATGGTCTAAGGACTAAGATTACTTCGTATGATGTTATAGCAATATAAACACAATGACCTTGATCGTAATGCTATACTTCGGATGAATGTTCATCACATTATTCCAACAATGTTGTGACCTCGTTATTAACAACATCCAATGTCTATGATTAGGAAACCTTTGATCATCTTGTTAATCAACGAGCTATTTTATAAGAGAGGCATAACTAGGAACTTCCTTTTTGTTTATTAAACACACATGTATTAACGTTTCCGTATTAATACAATTATAGCATGTAAAATAAACATTTATCATAAATAAGGAATACAATAATAACCACTTTATTATTGCCTCTCGGGCATATTCCCTTCAGTATCCCACTTGCACTAGAGACAATAATTTAGTTAAGAAACTTTGCGTATTGAACACCTATGGCTTTCTGGTGTTCCATATACGCAACTGCAAGTGGTTAACATAATATACGGATCTTACGCTTTCAGATCCGTGTGTATTTGCATGTCTTTGCGTCTCCACGCATCACTCATTCTCCAAATGAGATGGCATTGTATAAATTTGGTCTTTTGATGAGACCTTTAGTTCTTTGGGGTTAACTCATTTCGATACTATTGTTGTACAATATATCTTTAGTGTTAGCCCGTTGTGAACCACATCTTAGTTTGATAACAAACTACTTGACACAAATTCCCTCCTTTGCTGCTACTATAGCAGTCATATACTTAGCCTTTTATTGTAGTATCCGTCATAATGTCTTAACTTTGGAATTCATCCAAATCCATCATGGAATCTCCTTTCCATTACATTGTGCCACACATAGTTTAAATTGAGATAAACTTAATTTGTATCTTGTGACAAAACTAGTATCAATGTAACGCTTTACAGTGAACTATTTGTAATTGTTTTTCACCTCTACACAAATATATTCTTAGTTCTTTCAAAATATCATAAGAATATCCTTACTATCGTCCAATGATCATTTTATGATTCATTCTGGTATATGCTCATAACACTTAGAGCATAGGACATATTTGGATGTGTACATATCATGGTATGATTGATCAAAACATCCTTGTGATTTCACTCATCAAGTGTCAAAGCACTTGAATCTTGTTTCACTTATCACCGATACACTTGAATCTTGATTCAATTCCTTTCCATGCGACAAGAACCGTTTTTTGTCGTTTCTATATTGAACTCCTACAATATCTCATATGTGTACGTTTGGCACAACCATATTAGCGTCATAGTCTATCCACTATAGACATTCATGCTAAATATTTGGGTTTTGCCTAAGTCTTTCATCAAAATGAAATTCTTAACCTTTGTTAATAAAAGATACATAATTTCTAATCAACAAGATGTCCTCCACATAATGTATTAGAAATATGTCTCAGCGCTCCCACTTAATTTCTTGCAAATGCAAGCATCTTCATCGTCTCCTGATGAAAACTTCTTTTCATCACGGTGAAGATTCCAACTCCGTCATGCTTACTTCAACCATTAAAGTTTGCATGCCCTTTTAGCATTCTTTGTATTAACAAAACCCTTTGGACCGTGTCATGTACATGTCCTAGGTAACCATTCTATTAGAAGAACTTTGTTTTGTTTATTCATCTACCATATACCAAATTATATGTAGTGGTTGCTATTTCAATCCGTCCAGATTAAATATCGCTATGAAAGATCAAATCTTGTCATAGTCAACTCCTTGCACATTGTCATAAAATACTTTACGACATGTTGACTATTTCATAGATATGAAACATCCATGTCTGTTTCTTTATAGATCCAAATACGACTGATAGTTTTTTACACCTTTCCGGAGGGTATTCCAAGTTCAAAACTTGATTTCTCGTGTATGGAACTATCACAGATTTTATGGCTTCAAGCCATTTGACGGAGTCAGGGCCAATCATTGCTTCTTTATAGTCGGTTCATCATTGTCAAACAATAATGATTTATTCTCAAATCTCAATCATTTGATTGTTTATCCGACCTTCTTGGTTCAATAGGAACTTTAGACCTTCGTGACCACAACCTTTGAGGCACGTGATCCATGAGCATTCTGCCTGCCTCCGGAACATTTTTCGGCGCTGCACAACTCAGCACATATAGCTAAGGTTCGTTAACCTTATTAAAGTTCTATTATCCTCCCACTTAACTTTTGCGAAAAAATCCTTTTTCAAGAAACTTCACATTTCAAGCGAGAAACCCTTTTGTCCTTGGTGTTATGGAGGAATAACCAATTGTTATTCTAAATAACCTACAAAGACATGTTCATCCGACTTTGGTTGTAAACATCTTACTTATGCTTAGCATACCAAAATTTAAGAAATGACAATTTGGGTTTTACCCCAAACCACAACTTCCATGGTGTCATTTCAACGGATCAAGATGGAGCTCTTTTTAGTGTAAAAGCGGTAGTCTATAAAGCTTTTAATCTTTTAAAACATAATGGCAGTTTTATAAATAACACCTTTGATCCAACCATGTCACACAAGGTTTCATTACAAATCTCAAACACTCCATACTCCTATGGTGTTTCGGGAGATGTAAATCTAGGTGTTTTGCTCAACTTGCAACTCAAATAAATCCCTTTATGATAAATCATAATTCATTTATTTTTCTTGTTACACTTGTAACTCAAATAAATCCCTTATGATAAAATCTTAAACCATTTATTTTCTTGTTACAATGATTTTCCACTTCATCTTGAAAGTCTTTGAACGTTTTCAAATATTTCATACTTCTTTATCATTAAGTGAACATTCACTCAAATTTCCGGAGAAAGCATATGAAGTTGAAATCCATCGCTTACGACTATACATAATGGACTACATACATCGATATGTATAAATTCCAATGTTTAGTCGTTCGTTCTTCTTTGGCCCTTGAACGAAGTTTCAATTATCCTGAGGAAAGTCTCACAAGCATCACTTGATCAAATCAAAAGACTCCAAAAATCTATGAAAATGGAGATTCTTCATGTTTTCTTTCCAATATAATTTAAACGGCGATGTCACTTCGTAAGTGATCTTTCAATCATTTGTCCTGCGACATTTTAGCATTAGGTTTTATGGATGTGATTTCTCCAACTAGATTTGTAAATCATCCATCTTATATGGAATACGGTAATTATTTGAACAACCTTTGTTCTCATAATACCTGATTTAAATAACAATTATTAAAAAAAATCTTGAAGTCAAGCTTTGATGTCAATGAGAAATACAAACAACAGTTTATTTGTTTTTGATGAACATCATCACATATTCTCTTGCTAATTACTTAGGCCATTGTGGTTCATGAATTGCGTTGTTCTGTATGAAATTTCATAACAACCAATTCGGTATCCAATACCCAAGAACCACACTATTTAACAAGCAAAGAATACAACCATAACATGTATATCATCTATATACCTAAACTGGATACTTCCAGTCTTTTCTTTTCTGCCAAATATATTTTATAGATTCTCTTTCAGCATTTCCTTTTTCCTTTTAAAAGAATCTATCAACATCAAAAGTGACGCCATATACATGACACATAGTCCAAAGCATGTATATTCAAATAATAATACCGCTGGACTTGCACTTTGAAGTAGATCACCATCATCAAATGATCGATATTCTTTCAAAATCCATTCTTTAGTAATCTTTTAGTGTAGTAAACACTTTACATACATCTTCTATTCATCCTTATCATGACGACTTTCATAATCAAGCTAATGTAGCTTATAAAGACGAATCGTGAGTATAACATTACTTTTCAAAACCCTTTTGGATGATTAGGATGTCTAACATCTCCAACCTTTATAAATTCTCATCCAATATGAGAACATACATTATACTCTATCATATTGCAACCAAAACATTGTTTTAGATATCATTATATCTGTCACACATGATGGTTTCTGAAACAATTCTTTCAGCTCCTAGATAAACTTGATATTAAAATAATCAAGAATCATGGAGGCAAACATGATACTTAAGATACTAACACTGGAATTGTTACTCTCGATTTAATACCAATTATTAAATTTTATGGAGTAAACAGAGTTTGCTGAAAGTTTGCAATAGGACTTTAAACTTTAGATTGGCACTCAACACAATACGATACCAGTTCGTAAAGTAAATATCCAGAATTCTATAGTTCTATTATCTCAATTACAACTAAGCATAAGGTGGTGAATGAATGCCAATGACTACAACAAATTATGCAAATTCACTTTGATTTAATTTATGATAAATTGAGTTCTACTAATCCAAATTAGAAATGAACTCCCACTCAAAAACGACATCCCTCGTGTCTTTTTGGTGATTACATGAACCAAATCCACTACACCAAGTCTGATCATCACGTGAGTCGGTGTAGCTTCAAAGGCGAGCATCTATATGGTCATCATATCAAAACATATAACTCATGCTTAACCTTTCGGTCCGTGTTCCAAGGCCATGTCTGTACATGCTAGGCTCGCCAAGTAAGAACCTTAGTATTCGCGTGTGTAACTGTCTTACACCCGAGATATGCTCGTGGATTCAAGTACACCCGATCATCATGTGATGTCTTGAAGCGACGAAACATTGTCGGTGCGTACTTAAGGAAGAACACATTTTTATATTGATATCTAAATGAAGGATCATCTTATTATGCTAATAAAACGCTAAACAAGCAATATAAGATGCAATGAACATCTCATGTTAATAAGTGAAATGATATGGTTCTTGGACCTGATCTCCATCATGTGCATCATGGTATGATCACTATCATACCTCTATGTGTAAGGCCAAGGTCTATGGAACTTACACGTTATGTGTGTTGTAAGAGTATCAACTTATACTTCTACTTACCACATCACTATATCATGACATTAGCCCAGCAACAATCTAAACTAGACGCCTCTAATTAATTCATTGCAAGTTTTACGTGGCTTAGGGCTTTCGAAGATAGAACCGTTCTTACCTACGAACATGAACCACAACGAGGATAACCAGATTGTTGACAACTCATTGCAAATTAGATATTGACTATAGTAGGAGAGACAGACACCCGCTAGCCACTTATGCAAAACTAGTTGCATGTTAAGCGTGGAACAGGTCTCATGTGCGAGGACATGTAAAGTTTGTCCGGGACGCTTCATCCCACTATGCCACCAATATCCAAAGTACAACTAAGAAGCAATAAAATGATCATCATCGCCCACATACTCATATGTGTACTACCCGTACAAAGCATCTACGCATAGATCCGGCTCTGATATCACTACAGGGTTCGCAGCATAGAAAACAAAAAAAATCCTACGATGGGAACATCTAAGTACCAAGATCTATGTACTAGATACAAGCAACGGGTGGATATACATCCATAGAATACATACCCTCGATGTAACATCCCAGATTTTATACTAGGATGTTATTAGTGCCATGCATCATCCTTGCATCATTGCATCCTACAAATAAAATTTGCAACAAAATTCTAACACCTAAACCTATCAAAACCCTAATGAAGATTTCTTTATGTGAGCATTATTGTTGTAGTCTAGCTTGATCCCTATAAAAACTATGTAAAAACATTAAAACCATGGTCCTATGTTGACCACCTTGCTTTTATAAAAATTTAGAAACAAATTTCATCAAGTTTGGACTTAGTATGCAAAAGATATTTAGGTTTTACTAAAACAGAAATTGAAAAATGTTAAAAAGGAAAAAAAAAGGGCAGCCTAACCTAACTGGGCCGCAGCGCCAGCCCACCCGCGCATGCGCAGCACCTAGCTTGCTAGCGCCAGCCACCGCAGCCCGCCACCAGCCCACCAGCGCAGCCGCCACCTGCCGCGCCCGCTGACCGCCCGGACCCACGCGTCAGCACCTTCGTCGACTCCAGGACGAACACGGCGGCCGCCGCGCAACTGACCGAGAAAATCGGCCGATTACGGATCGAATCCATGCCCCCTACGTCACGAAATCCTTCCCTCTTATACCACTGCATCGGCTCCCATCGTTGCCCTCGTTTTTCTCAAACCCTAGCCCCGATTCGCAAGCTTCCGATCTCGTCGGAGCAGTCCGCCGTCGGAGCTCGAGGTTGGCGACCCTCCAAAGCACCTCGAGCCCTATTCTACCTTCCACACTACTCGTCTCGATCTACCCTATCCTCCCATATAACCCGTTTCTTCTAAATCGCAGGGGGTCACCGGCAATTGCTCACCGGAGCCCGTCGGGACCGAGGAGAGGAACGGCCGTCCGTGGGAGATAGAGGAGGAGAGGGACCACGCGGAGATTGTTGGAAGAATCGCCATCCCCCTGCGCATCAGGGTCCATCTTCGTCGCCTTCACTAGGGCCGCTAGGACCTCCGACCACCGTCGACTCCGCCGCCGCCGCCGTCGTCTCCATCGCCGCCACCGCCACAGGTCAGTGGAGCCGCCTCGGTCGTCCGATTGTAATCACGCGGGACAGATTAAAAGGAGGGGTGAAGGGGTACCGACCAATACCGTGCTGCCGCATGGTAAGCCGCACCAGCACGCTGCGTCGCCGCCGCCTTGCCCAGCTGGACCAATCAGCATCTGACACTTGGCAGGTCGTCGAACTAAGTTTAGATCTGTTTTGCAGATTGAGTTTAATATTGCGAAAATCGTAGAAAAATAACTACTTGGCCAATTTTAGCTTATAATATACCGTTGGATTCATAATTTTATGTAGAACCCAGATCTGCAATAAAATTCCAAGTTTACAGTAGGGTTTTCGGTGTAGAATTTAATCATTAGATTGGAGTATTTAATTCATAGAAAAATAATTAGAACTCCGTTTTAGTTGATTCTTGTTGCGTTGACTTTGTTTCCGCAATACCTACTGGAAAAAATATAAAACCTTGCTTAAGATCAATTGATCTAACTTGGGGCTAATTGGATGATTGGATCTCCTATTAACCCTATGAATTATATTAGTGATCCAAATAGAATTAAACCTATGGGAAATCAATCCTAGTGACACCCTTAGCACTATTGCAATCCAAGATATGCTACCTTGGTCAATTTAGAAAACCAATCTTGCATAAAATACCATGTTGCATGCATGCATGATTATCTTTGTGACATGTTTTGAGCAAGTTGTGATCAGATCTGTGTTTGTGATTCGTTAGATTGTTCGGAGTGCGCTAAGGAGTGCTATTGTGTAGAGTGCTGCTCGGATCAAGGCAAGTTACACCACTTGTTCATAATTTTTGTCCCAGTTTTGATTCTATGCATGTGATCTTCAAAATTCTGTAGTATGCATGTGTAGGATGTTCTAGTAGAATTTTTCCTTAGTATTATTTTGCAAGTGCGATGATTTTGTAGTATGCCATGAGTAGCTCTATACTTAGGATTTCCCCTCCTAATAGGTTACCACTGTTTTGCTAAGTATTGCTTGCTATGCTATATATACAAAATACCGTTGGGGGGTTCGAAAGACAAAGAATTTTTCTAAGTATAAAGGCTCTCTAGAACAAACTTTCTCCTCAAATCCACTTCAAAATAAAACTAAGTTTTCTTCTGGGCGGAATGGTTGTCGGGACAACGAGTGAGATTTTGGTGGAGGACGGCCGCCTAGGAATCAAAGAAGTCTACCATGTTTCAGAATTTCAGAAGCTTCCAGTGCAACCACAATACATTATGGGCTCTGTATTGGCCTAGTACTTAGTGGGAAACCTCACCAGGATACCAACATTTGGAGGTTCTTGGCACGGTTGGGTCCAGAAGGTAGAGGGGATACTAAGGGAAAGCCTCGCCATGGTCTTGTCTGTAAAAGGACTTGATCGTGGATTGTGGGTAAAGTGCACAGACTCTCGAGAGTATTGCAATCTGATCGATCAGCCGTGTTCACGGAAACAGAACAACATTGAGCATCTGAAGGATGGAGCCTCTGAAGGATATTCCTCTCTCTTTTCTAAACAAAGTTTTAAAAACCCATGGCGTGAGTAATATCGCCAATGGGTGGGAATTTGGGAACTTGGTGTGTAATATCCAAGTGTCGCTTGGTGCGTAATATCCAAGTGTTTGGTTGTTTGGACACTTGGTGCGTAATATCCTCGTGTGCCACTCGATCTTATTTTATCTAAGCAAATGTTTACAAAGTAGGAAAATCTTCTCTTCTTCTCTCTACTTAAGAAAACTAGCTTTGAGCAAATGGACTCTACATCCTAAACTAGCCTTGCATGTAGAGATAGTCTTTTCTCTCCTTGGTGTAATTTGCCAATACATTCAAAGTATTGATCCAACTTGTTGGCTGCACGTCTTATGTGCAGAATCCGAAGATTGAAAGGTGCGTAGGGATCGCGAGTCTACACTCGACAAGCCTGGGGCGTTGATGGACTCAAGCTGCTTTTATGTTTCCGCTGTTATTTGAGCTAGCTTAATGCTAAGCAAATTTGTAATAAATTTATACTCTGGATTCTCCGTGTAATAAAGACTTTGTGTTTTACATGATATTTCATCGACTGTGAGTGCTAGCTATTGATCTAGGGACTAGCATGATAATCACAGGGACTTAGGATCCTCACCGATCCGAGGTCACTACACTCGAAGACCGAATAGCGTTAACAAGGTTGTACTCGTGGATGATGTAAACAAACACTTATCAATCTCAAGATCGTGATGAAGTCCATTTGGTCCAGCACCATCAAGTCCAACACCGCAAAGCAATGGTGCATCTGTGATCGCACACACGTCCGGGTACCCCTACAACCTCTGTGCCCTCGCTCCAGCAAAGCAGCGGAAGCAACAAATCCTTCCAGAAAAAGCCACCGGGAACATGTATCTCGCTGATCCGAGACCATGGGGAAATTCTAAAGGGGGGAGAGAGATCCTTCGCGAGGAGGTGTGAGTGACAAGTGAGAGGAGGGGGTACTTTTATAGGGGAGGGGGCAGCCCAAGGGGGCATGGCCGCTGGCCAAGGAGGGTTCCCCCACCTCTCTCTCATTCATGTGGTGGAAGCTCCACTCACATAAAAACATCTTCACTCACAACTCCACTCACATGCATTAATTTTCCACCAAAATTAATGCAATCTCTCATTTAAATAAAACTCTTTTATTTATTTTTTTAGAATTTTGTTAATTACTTTAATTAACAAACATTCACATAACCCCTTGCTAGTATTCCATTTCACATGCAGAACCAGTTTCAGCAATTTCAACCAAAACGTTTCGGTGTCTAGTGAAATAAATTCTTGCGCTTTCCTTTTCTTTCTCTGACATATCATTTGCTTCGAATGGTGTCGGTATCCCTTAAGTGTGTCACCCTATTGTTCGCGAATAATGCAGACATGATCGAGACCCCTCTCCGATCAATAATCAACAACGGGACCTGGAGATCCGTACTAACTCCCACATATTCAACGATGACTTCTGTGATCGTGTGAACCTTATACGCATGTAACTCAATCCCTTTGTCTCGCGATATATTACATGTCCGAGATTCGATCATCGGTATCCCCATACCTAGTTTGATCTTGTTACCGACATGTACTCTTTTCTTGTTCCCGTGATATAACATTCTAGTGATCAAATCACTTGCTTGCAAGCTAACTAATGTGATATCACCGAGAGGGCCCAGAGTATATCTCTCTGTCATCGGGATGGACAAATTCCACTCTTGATCCATGAGCCTCAACATAACACCTTCGTAGCACTGAACCCATCTTTATAATCACCCTATTACGGTGTGACGTTTGATGTTATCAAGATACTCTTCCGGTGTTAGTGATTGGCATGATCTCATGGTCTAAGGACTAAGATTACTTCGTATGATGTTATAGCAATATAAACACAATGACCTTGATCATAATGCTATACTTCAGATGAATGTTCATCACATCATTCCAACAATGTTGTCACCTCGTTATTATCAACATCCAATGTCCATAATCAGGAAACCTTTGATCATCTTGTTAATCAACAAACTAGTTTATAAGAGAGGCATAACTAGGAACTTACTTTTGTTTATTAAACACGCATGTATTAACGTTTTCGTATTAATACAATTATAGCATGTAAAATAAACATTTATCATAAATAAGTGTTGGGGAGGTGACCCCGGATAGGGTAAGGACGGGGGAAAGACGAAAGGAGATTCCCCGTCCAGTTTCCGAGTTACACTCTAAATCGGCCGAATGCCGTAAAGGTCGGCCAAGGTGTGAATAAGTAGAACCCATATGATAATAGCAAGGCATTACCCGGTCGGGATACTGCGTAAGTCGGCCGGGTCAGCCCGAATAATCTTAATACAGGTGAAGGCCAAGCCGAGTTATGCGAGACAGGGCCGAATGATATAAAGCTTGCAGGAGAAGGAGATGCCAATAGTCAAACTCTAGTCGCAGGCTAGGGAGAATCTGAGCAGAGCCAAGCACAAAGGACAAGGCGCAGAGCGACAGAGGGGCAGAAGGAGGTCACGGAGGTGACAGACCTGAAGCCCGAGGCATGAAGGTGGGGTCCTCTGGAACCTTGCCGTCGTGCGCCCCTTGCGCAGCGCATCAGCAATTGTAGGCTGAGATGAGCTGGCAAGTCCTTTCTGAGAGGACGGAGGCTTGGTAACAACGATCTTTCTTGCCTTAGGAGAGGCGTCGGCAGGAGCCGTTACCTCGGCACTTGGAATGACGTCTTTTGGATCCGGAGGGATTACGGTGTCTGAGGGCGCTGAGATATTGGTATCCTCGGCTGAAATCGGAGTAAAAGCAAGGGTTGTGGGGGTCAAAGGGACCTCAGGCGAAACTTCAGGGTTCACGGAGGAGGCAGCAGGCTCAGTAGAAATATCTACTGGCCGAGTTGTATCGGCATCAACAGCAGAAATCTCAGGCGCATCCTGGCGAGGTGGCGTCTGATTCGGAGCAGGAGGAGAACCAGAGCGAGCAGGACTCGGAACTCTGGTATCCTCAGGAGGCGGAGGAGAAGGCGGCCGAGTCGTACGACTCATCATGCTAGGACCGCTGGGCTTAACAGAAAGAGGAGCCCTGCAAAGACAAGAAGATCAGGTCAAAAAGCAGAAAGAGAGAAACAAGAAATACAAACAAAAGCAACTCACCCAATAACCCCGGGCCTAGTTTTGCGCTTCGGAGGGTGCTGGGCTGATTTCTTTATTCGTTTCTTGGGAGCCGCTTCTGAGGCACCGGCTGGAGCGCTACGTTTCCCCGAGGTAACAGGAGGCCGGGAGGCAAGAGGCTCGGCGTTGTGAACCTGACCGGCCGGATTATCTGAGAAAGTAGAAGCCGGAAATGCATAAGAAATTGGCATTGCGGCAACTACCTCTAGAACTTGGACCTCATCTGAATCACCTTCCTCCTCGTGGGCCGTGGTCTTGCCACGGGCGCGAGCCGGAGCAAGATCCGACTTGGGGACGAACTCCTCCAAGTCCGGCTCCCCGCTGTCCGAAGTGTTGCGGTCCGCGGGCCATGGGAGGGACAAAACCTCGGCATCCTCAACCTTCTGCTCCTCAAATGTCTGCAGGACAAGAAAGAGAAAAATTAACAAGAGAAAACACGGATGCGACTAAAAGATAAAACATGACCGCGAGAACTTACTCTAGGAGGGGGGTTCTCGCGGGTGAACGGCTTCAATCCCTAGGCCCAGTCCTCTGGCATCTCCGTCTTAAAGATAGCCCGGATGCGCTTGAAGATAAGGTAATTGTCCAGCTCCACCGTCGAGACTCGGTTGGGATCAAGAGGACCGCTCATGTAGCAGAGCTTGTGTGTGCGTTTTTGGAATGGGCAGACCCGGCTGCTAACGAAGGTAGTCATCAGATCCTCGCCGTGTAGCCCGGAGCAGATCAGTTCCTTTAGCCGAATCTCAAAAGCTTCGGCCAGAGCATGACTCTTCCTCGGATTATAGGTCCAGTTCTTCTTGGAAGGAGGGCCAATGGTAAAAGCAGGGAGCCGAATCTTATCCTCATTCCCAGAGTTCTTGACATAAAAGAACGACTTATGCCACTTCTTGCATGATTCTAAACCTGCAACGCGAGGAAATTCGGATTTCCTCCGAGGTGTGATTGACGCGGCACCACATTGGGTAAGCAGCTTCTCGGAGAGTTGAAGAGATTTGTCTGGGACGACGTTGGATCGAATCTGGAAAAACTTTGACCAAACGTGCACAGACGGCCATAGGCCGAAGTATCCCTCCGAGGCAGAGATAAAGGCAGAAAGAGAGGCAATGGCATTAGCAAGCAGATGATGCGGCTGCAGGCCGAAGTAATCAAGGAATTCCCTAGCAAAATCGCTGAGGGGGAGACCAAACCAGCGAGCGAAATGTGACATGAAGACGACGTACTCGCCCTCCCTAAGAACTGGAGACGATTCGCTGCCGGGTAAGCGACAGGCTACCTCGGCAGGAATCCGGCGAGTTCGGATTAGCCACTCAACCTCACGGCGGGTGACGGAAGAGCCCTGCCACGAGCCCCGCTCGGGCCCAGACGCATCATCGTCGTCCTCAATGAGCGCACCACTGACGGAGCTCGACATGAGGTCGCCGGAGGAACTTATGGAGGAAGAAATAGCGGCGGAGGGAAACCGAGAACCGCAAGGCCCCGTCGTGGTTCTACGCGAAAACGGCGGTGGAGCAGAGAAGGAAACACCGCACCAGAACTAAAGAAAAGCAGAGGTGTGTAGAGGAAAGCCTAGGCGTTAAGACCGGATGAACTCACCGGCGACGACGCCGGAGCAAGCGAACGGGGATGAGGTCGACGGAGCAGTGCGGCGGAAGCCTTGCCATCGAAGACCCAGAGGGGCGCATGGCGGCGGAAGCACGAACAGGCGCGGAGGCGAGAGGAAGAAGAAGGGCACCAGTAAGAGGAGGGGGAAGGTGAATTCCCTAGCCCCGAGCCCCTCTTTATAACCGCGCCGCCTGAGAAGTAGTGGGATCGTGGGTGTGGCAGTTATCTATGTAGATCATGTACGCGGCACGATCGCACGCCGCTAAGTGGAACCGCACCAACGACCACACGATGATAGAAAAGGTCAAGATCCCTGACGGAAACGGTACACGAGGCGTCGTAGCGCCGATGCGACAGGCGCAGTAATTACTGTAGCCTGTCAGTGGACACTGTAGAGGAACGAAAAACTAGAGAAACAATGATGAGTATGACACGTAGGACGAGGCGTACGCAAGAAGATACACAGATACCTTGAACGAGAAAAAAATAACTCGGAAACAATGGGAAACGAACATCGTGAAACTGATACAGCCCGGCCAAAATTATAGGCAGGACCGTACCAGCTTCGGGGACTAATGTTGGGAAGGTGACCCCGGATAGGGTAAGGACGGGGGAAAGACGAAAGGAGATTCCCCGTCCAGTTTCCGAGTTACACTCTAAATCGGTCGAATCCCGTAAAGGTCGGCCGAGGTGTGAATAAGTAGAACCCATATGATAATAGCAAGGCATTACCCGGCCGGGATACTGCGTAAGTCGGCCGGGTCAGCCCGAATAATCTTAATACAGGTGAAGGCCAAGCCGAGTTATGCGAGACAGGGCCGAATGATATAAAGCTTGCAGGAGAAGGAGATGCCAATAGTCAAACTCTAGTCGCAGGCTAGGGAGAATCTGAGCAGAGCCAAGCACAAAGGACAGGGCGCAGAGCGATAGAGGGGCAGAAGGAGGTCACGGAGGTGACAGTCCTAAAGCCCGAGGCATGCAGGTGGGGTCCTCTGGAACCTTGCCGTCGTTAGAGGGGCGACATGGAAAGGAGGCCGCCGAGTTACTATATTGGGACAAGCATATTCCTCGAATATGCTTGCCACGTCAGCCCTAGAGGAGCCCTAGGTTATCCTTTATAAGGAGAGGCTTGGACTCTGAGAAGGGCATCGGCTCATTTAGTACCGTTAGGCTGGTAAAGTTCTCCCTCTCTACTTGTACACAGCTCAAGGAGCACTTGTAGCCCAAGGAAGCAGAAATAAAGGTCTTTATCTTAGTTTTTTGTGTGTAGAATCAACTACATCTTCCCTCCCCAGATCCCTCTAGCATCCATTGGCCCCATACTTTAGCCTACCCATGGCATCTGCCGTGCCACCACCACGACAGTTGGCGCCCACCGTGGGGCCAGCAGCGGTGCTAGCTGGAGTCATGATCCGTACGGGAAACTTCATCAACACTGGCAAGCGCATTGTCTCTGGCTTAGTCCGGAGACTTGATCTCTTTGACTACGTCAGCGACAACGCAGGCAGCTTCAAGGGAAAAACTCCTCCGTGCAACGGCGTCTTTATCAACTTGGGCATGCACCAGATCTACGTCGGCGTCGACGTCTCTGACGTTTATCCTCACCAGGTTGTTGTTGCAGGAGAACCTCCCCTTAGCGCCACAAACAGTCCGCGCGGAGTGCGCCCTGTCAGCAGCGTCAAGGTGATGGTCGCAGCCGGGGTGCAGGCAGGAGCAGCGGGCGCCGGATCAAGCAGGGATCCGACGACGGGTGTGCAGGTGGCTCCCAGGCAGACAGCTCCACAGCTCACCGAGGTAATTCCTTCAGCGGCCAACCAGGCGGAGACGCAGGAGACAACCCCAAAGGAACCAAGGGTAAGAGGGACACCTCTGGAAAAACCCGAAAACATTCTCCAGGCAACTATAGATAATCTGACTACACCTGTAGCGCCGATACTTGATCCGGCTAATGCTCAGGCAGAGTTAGAAGAGACCAGACAGAAAGTGCTGGTAGAGGCAAAGAAGGTGTTGGCCTTGCGGGAGTCCTTAAACAGGACCCTGCGAGAATATTCCAGGGCAAACAAGCTTGACGTCGCCCCCGAGCGGGTTGACGAGTTGAGATTAAGAGGAAAGAACCTCATAGATGATATCAACAAGGAGCATGATGCTCATAAGGCAGAATCAGTTGATCTAGTCTTGCCGAGGTACAGTACCCCGGCAAAGAACCTGAGGGCAGCAAATGCCGCTGCATTAGAATTAGAAGGATTGATCGGCGAAGCCCGGCAGAAACAGCAAGAAAGAGTGAATGAGTTGGTACGCATTGCGAACCAGCAGAATGAAGAAATGCTCAGGGCAGACCCGGCAAGGCCAGGTGCCTCGCGAATGGTTCACTCGGCTGGTGCAGCACCTGCCTTATCTGTGGCAGCAACATCTTCGCCCGGAAACAATGCACGAAAAGACAAAGCGGTAACTTCGGGAAAGAGAAATAAGCAAATTGTTCCATATGATCCGGCGGTAGCCGGAAAAGCAAATGAGAACAGAGGCAATGGAAGCCGAGGTAATAGTGGCGAGAGAAACCCCGGCCGTGCCGAGAAAGGTAGCGGAAGCCGAGGCAATGGAGATCTCGGAAGAGTAGAACTCGAAAGAGGGAATCACAAGAACAATATCCCGATCGAAGGAAGGAGAGAACCGCCACCCAACCCGCAACCGAGACATGAACCTCGGCAGGAAAGAGAAGTGAGACCAGTTCGCCACAATCAGGTGAATGAGAGGTATAATGATGGTTATTCCGAGATGGAGTATGCGATTCATGGTGGAAATAACCACTATGGAATGCAGGAAAGAGTTCAGTTCAGAGATTTGCCGTCAACTGACGCCATAGTGAAGCTGGACCGGCTATACCGGTCCGAACTGCTAGAAGAACAGGGTCCACCAGGTCCAGCATGCTTCGGACCTCGGATCATGGGCGAGCCGCCTGTGCCGAACTTTCAGCTGGCAAGCGGCACAAAAACATATAATGGGAGCACCAAACCACAAGATTGGCTGATCGATTATGCCACTGCTGTAAAAATAGCTGGTGGAAACTTACGATGGGCAGTACGATATGTCCCACAAATGTTGGAAGGACCAGCTAGAGTATGGCTGAATAACCTTCCAGCAGGCAGCATCAACTGTTGGTTGGATTTTGAAGAAATGTTCGTTAGCAACTTCACCAGTACTTACAAGAGGCCAAACAGGCCACAACAACTAGCCATGTGCAAGCAAAGGCCGAATGAGACAGACAGAGAGTTCTTGACTCGGTGGTGTAACCTGAGAAATTCGTGTGAGGGAGTTATAGAATCACAGGCAATAGCTTGGTTCGCTCAAGGATGCCGCTATGCCAGTGTATTATGGCAGCGACTGCAAAGAGATATGCCAACCACTTTGGCAGAAACCATCAGGATAGCGGATTCCTATGCGTTGGGAGATCCGACGCAACCAGAATTAATGTCAGCAGATCATCGGGAACATCAAGATCAATATGCAAGAGATGTGGCCGGGTCATCCAGGCGCAATGATTTTAGAGGAAGAAGAAGAGAAGAAAGACCGGATTATAGATATGGTTCAACTCAGGTGGCAGCAGTAGTGCAAGATCAGCCGAGTCACGGAAACAATCAGCGGCAAAAGAATGGTCCTCAGCAATGGACACCAAGGAATGAAGGGAAAAAACAATGGACACCAGAGCAAAAGGAGCAATGGCAGGAGAGGCCTAAGTACACGTTTGAGTCTATGTTAGATCAGCCGTGTAAATTTCACACGTCAAACCCGGCCAGGCCGGCCAATCATACAACTCGCCAGTGTGCCTGGATGAAAAATGCAATGGGTAACCCCGCAGGCATGCAAGCAGCGCCCCTCCAGGCACATCAGCAGGATCATCCACAGTTGACTGGAGCAAATGCACAGCAACTGATGTTACCGCTTCCTCCCCCGAGGTATGAAAACTCGGACCGGAGAGACGCAGTGCATCAAGTGATAAACCAGGGTCCGGATGGAAGGACAAATCCAGGAAGTAACGGACGCAACGATTATAGAGAACATCATCAATCATATTGCGTGTTCACAACAGAACAGCAAGACAGGCAAAGTGTACAGCGCCGGCATATGGAAGTGAATGCAGTTATGTCGGCAGTACCAAGATATGTGCCTTGGTCAGACCAAGAAATAACGTGGAGCATAAAGGATCACCCCAAAATAATGCCGAGTCCAGGATCGTATGCACTCGTGCTAGATCCGACATTCGTCAGACCAAGCATTAATGTGAAATTTTTAAAAGTACTCATTGACAATGGGAGCAGTATCAATATCATGTACAAGGATACAATGCATAAACTCGGAATATCGCAGAACATGCTGCAATCCACAAGGACCACATTTCATGGGATAGTACCAGGGCTTTCATGCGAACCCATTGGAAAGGTTCGAGTGGATGTGCTATTCGGCACAAGAGATAACTGCAGAGCAGAAAATTTAGAGTTTGAAGTGGTGGATCTAGAGAGTTGCTATCATGCCTTACTCAGACGGCCAGCATTGGCCAAATTCATGGGAAGCTGCCACATAACTTACCTGAAAATGAAGTTACCCGGACCACAAGGGATGATAACAGTAGCAGGGGATTACAGGAAGTCAATGGAATGTGCTTCAGCCATATCAAATCTGGCCGAGTCATTGGTAATAGCAAGAGAAAAAAGAAGGATTCAGGAGGTAGCGGCCCTCGCTCAGTCGGCACAACTGAATATGCCGGCATTAGCCAACCCGCATGGAAGTATCTCCTTTCAGCCGACTAAAGGAACAAAAAAGTTCCAGATAGATGAGCAGTTCCCAGAGCGCACCGTCACCATTGGTGTCGGCCTAGATGCTAAATAGGAAAGCGAGCTCACCAACTTCCTCCGTGAGAATCGGGATATCTTTGCATGGTCAACTCAGGATCTGCAAGGTGTGCTGAGGGAGTTGGTTGAGCACTCTCTGAATGTAAGGCCAGGAGCAAGACCGGTGAAGCAACCTCTCCGCCGCTTCGTCGAAGACAGGAGAAAAATAATAGGGGACGAAATAGCTCGGCTCCTTGCGGCCGGGTTCACCATGGAGGTGATGTATCCGGATTGGCTATCAAACCCGGTGCTGGTGGAAAAGAAGAAGGATGATCCAAATGTAGCCATTGTGTGGCGAATGTCTATCGATTACACGAACCTGAACAAGGCGTGTCCAAAAGATCCATTTCCCTTACCTAGAATAGACCAGGTCATTGATTCGACCGCTGGTTGTGAACTATTGTCATTTGTAGACACGTATTCTGGTTTTCACCAGATACCGTTAAATCCGGCCGATCAAATAAAGACTGCGTTTATTACCCCGTACAGGGCTTATTGCGATCGCACCATGCCATTCGGCCTGCGAAACACGGGGGCAACATATCAGAGATGTATGCAAAAATGTCTACATGACCAGATAGGGAAGAATGTACAAGTGTATGTAGATGATGTGGTTATCAAAACCAAAGAAAGCAAAACGCTACTGGATGATATCCGGCAGACTTTCGCGAACATGAGAAGGTTCCGAATGAAACTTAACCCGGAAAAATGCACTTTCGGTGTGCCTGCGGGAAAACTGCTCGGTTTTCTCGTATCTAGCCGAGGTATAGAGGCCAACCCAACTAAGATAAAAGCAGTGGAAAGGATGGAATTGCCGAGATGTCTAAATGACGTACAGAAGTTCACAGGTTGCTTAGCCTCGCTTAGCCGATTTGTATGTCGGCTGGGAGAGAAAGCACTACCACTTTATCAATTGATGAAAAAATCTGATAAGTTCATTTGGACACCATAAGCAGATAATGCATTCCATGAATTGAAAAAGATGTTGGTCACAGCGCCAGTCTTGGCGTCTCCATTGTCAAAAGAGCCTATGTTACTTTACATAGCCGCCATGAACAGAGTAGTGAGCGCTGTGATCGTGGTGGAGCGAATTGAAGATGAGAAGTCAGTAAAAAGGCCGGTGTATTACCTAAGCGAGGTACTATCAGCCTCAAAACAAAATTACCCACATTATCAGAAGATGGCATATGGGGTGTACATGTCAGCAAAGAAACTTAAACATTACTTCGAATTGCACCCCATCAAAGTGATCTGTGAAGCACCCATAGCCGACATATTGAGCAACAAAGATGCAAGTGGCCGAATAGCAAAATGGGCAATTGAATTGTCACGTTATGCTCCGCAATTCCATAGGCGAGATGCAATCAAATCTCAGGCTATGGCCGACTTCTTCGTAGATTGGGCTAAGGTACAATATGAGCCACCATTGCCAGATCCGAATTATTGGACGATGTATTTCGATGGTTCCAAACTGAGAAATGGTTTGGGGGCAGGGATAGTATTAACCTCGCCAAAAAGAGATCAGTTGAGATATGTGTTGCAAATACATTTTGCCGCATCAAACAATGTAGCCGAATATGAAGCACTCGTCCATGGATTGAAGGTGGCGAAAGAGATTGGCATACGCCGAATCTTGTGCTATGGAGATTCAGATCTAGTAGTACAGCAAGTCTCAGGAAATTGGGATGCGTTAGATGACAATATGGCCTTATATAGGTTTCATGTGCAAAAACTGAGTGGATACTTCGATGGATGTGAATTTCATCATATACCTCGGGCAGAAAACGACGCCGCAGACACATTGTCAAAACTCGGATCAACCAGACAGTCAATTCCCCCAGGTATCGCCCTAGAGCACCTGAGGAAGCCATCAATAACACCGTCTCCAGAGTCCGAATCCATCTTTATTCCGGCAAAATCAAGAGAAGATAATGTGCCGATGGAAGTTGACAAGGAATGTAACCCGGAATTTCCGAAAATGAAGCCGGCTGATGCAAGGATGAATATGGAGAACGCCGAGGTAGTTATGTCAGCAGAAAATATGGAAATAGATAGTGAGATTACACCAGAAAAAATCACACCAACATGGGCACAACCCATATTCTCTTTCCTTAAAGATGCGATTTTGCCGAATAACGAGATATTGGCAAGACAGACAGTAAGAAGAGCTAAATCCTACACAATCATAAACAATGAGCTGTATAAAAGGAGCGTCACAAGCGTGTTGCAAAGATGTGTGAGCTCGGCGGAAGGCCAGGAGATCCTCCTAGATATACATCAAGGAGAATGCGGTCATCACGCCTCGTCCAGAGCTTTAGTGGCCAAAGCATTCAGGCATGGGTTTTATTGGCCAACAGTGTTGAAAGAGGCCAAAGAACTGGTCGAAAAATGTAATGGTTGCTAGAGATATGCCAGCAAAATACATATGCCATCGTCCGAGTTAAAAATGATACCAATTACTTGGCCATTTTCTGTATGGTGCTTAGATATGGTAGGACCATTTAAGCCGGCCCGAGGCGGGATGACCCACATCTTAGTCATGGTGGACAAATTCACAAAATGGATTGAGGTAAAACCAATAAAGAAATGTGATGGGCCCACAGTAGTGAAATTCCTCAAAGATATTATCTTAAGATATGGTTACCCACACAGTGTTATTACGGACAATGGTACAAACTTTTCCGAAGGAGCTTTCGCTAGATTCTGTCAAGAGAAGCACATAAGACTAGACGTCGCATCGGTGGCTCACCCAGCATCTAACGGGCAAGTAGAAAGATCTAATGGACTAGTATTGTCCGGAATAAAACCACGGCTCATCGAGCCACTGCAAAGGTCGGCAGGGTGTTGGATCGAGGAACTACCAGCAGTATTATGGAGCTTCAGGACTACCCCAAACAGATCAACAGGCTATACACCATTTTTTCTGGTATATGGAGTAGAAGCTGTGCTTCTAGCCGACATAATACATGACTCGCCAAGGGTTAACCAATATACAACCGCTGAGGTAAATGAAGTAGCTCGGCATGATGATGTCGATCTGCTAGAAGAATCCAGGGAGCTGGCGCTATCAAGATCAGCTACTTATCAGCAGGACTTGCAACGATATCACAGCAAGAAGGTAAATCTGAGAGTGTTTAAAGAAGGAGATTTAGTTCTCCGACTGGTGCAACGCACGGCCGGCATGCACAAACTGTCGCCCCATGGGAAGGACCATTCATCGTGAGCAAAGCATTGCACAATGATGCGTATTACCTAACAGATGCTCAGTCACCAGGAAAGAACAAGGCAGACAAAGCCGGCGAAGAGTCGAAAAGACCATGGAACGTAGCTTTGCTTCGTCCATTCTACTCATAGGAGTCATCTACGACAAATCATAAAGTGACGCTTCAGGACGGAGCATCAGCTATGTATTAAACCTCGGCGCCTAGAGCAGTGGCTCGGGGACTGCCATATGTTGTTTTTTGATTTTGTGTTATGTGTTAAACCTCGGCACCTTGAGCAGTGGCTCGGGGACTGCCCTATATTGTTTCTAAGTTTGGTTTATGTATTGAACCTCGGTGCCTTGAGCAGTGGCTCGGCGACTGCCATATGTTGTTTTTGATTTTATGCTATGTATCAAACCTCGGCACCTTGAGCAATGACTCGGGGACTGCCCCATATTGTTTCTAAGTTTGGTTTATGTATTGAACCTCGGCGCCCAGAGCAGTGGCTCGGGGACTGCCCCGTATTGTTTCTAAGTTTGGTTTATGTATTGAACCTCGGCGCCCAGAGCAGTGGCTCGGGGACTGCCATATGTTGTTTTTTGATTTTGTGTTATGTGTTAAACCTCGGCACCTTGAACAGTGACTCGGGGACTGCCCTATATTGTTTCTAAGTTTGTTTTATGTATTAAACCTCGTCGCCTTGAGCAGTGGCTCGGGGACTATCCTATATTATTTCTAAGTATGGGTTATCCCTTGTTACAAGAGTGGGTATCAAACCTCGGCACCCAGAGTGATATTATTTTGCTCTCCCCAAACACGGCCTTCGAGATTTACGCCCAGATTAACAGTCCAAACCACAGCGGTCAAGTTGTGAAGATTATCAAAGTCAGGCAATATTGGACGCCGAACCACGGTAGGGCAAAGGCAAACATACACTCCAAACTCAAGAAATTGAAGGCTATGAAAGCAAATATTCGGACAAACAAGGATCGGTTTAAAAAAATGATAACAATTACAACCGCGTGCGCCTCAGCGCGACAGGCAAAAGAGGTTCATACCACACAAAAAGACGGACAAATGTTTGACACGCATCATACGCCCGGCATACCAGGGATAAGAAATGACTTAGAGTTTTTTAACTGGAGAGGCAACGGCTTGATCAGGAGCTGGGCACTCCGAGGTAGGTGGTACTTCGGCCGAAGTTGCCTCGCCCTCCACAGACCCAAGAGCGACTTCGGAGGAAACCCGAGGCTGTTGAGAAACATCAGCTTGAGCCGTGGAATGCCCAGTACCTTTGGAGGAGGATCGCGCGTCGCCATTTCCACCTGAGCTCGAGCTGGAATCACCAGAAGTACCCGAGTCATCCTCATCTTCGCCCTGTTCGGCTGAGATATCATCAGAGGCATCCTCAACTTCGACCTCGTCTGCCGGGTCAGGAAGAAAACTCGGCCCCTCATTCCAGTTATGCACGTTTGCATACTCAACAAGCTGGAAGGCACGAGCTTGCCGGAGAGCGACAAATTCTGGGTCCTCAACCCAACGGGAACTAGTGCGCAAATTTATCAAGGTATCAAGGGAAATATCCTCATACCATGACATAATGACTGTGAGAGCCATATCAGCACCAGCTCGTCCGGCGGATTCCCTCCAAAGACTTAGCTGTCTTTCAGATGCCATTAATCTTTCCACCAATACTTTGACCTCATCAATATCAGGAGTCCCAGAAGTATTCGGCCAGAGAACATGGTAGGCCCGGATAGCTGCCTGCACCAAATCCCTGCCCATAATTTTCATCGGACCAACAGCAGCGCCAACAACAACCAAGAAATCTTCCATCGAGTACTCTGAGTTCGCATCAGCAGGAACGCCTCGGTGCACACGAGCATTAATCACTGCTTTAGAGCTCACGGGCTTAGCTTCTGGAAAATGATCTGCGCAAAACAAAAGTGCGTTGGTCAACAGTAAAAAAGGGAAAAAGATAACTCGGCCGCGGTCAGAAGCTTACGGTGAATATAGCTCAGCATTATCTGAAGATCTTTAGCCCAGTCAATCTTGCTTTTCTCAAAGCGAGTGATCTCCTCGCTCATCCCCCGTGTCTTCAGTTCGGCAGCCTCGAGGAGCTCTTTATTTTCCTGCAATTGCAGAGCTAGCCGATTCTTCTCCTCGGAGAACTCCTGGTCGACCTTTTCTAACTCAGACTTCTGAGAAAGCTTGAGGGACTCCACCTCGGCACGCAAGCGAGTTATCTCGTCATCTTTATCTTTCAGCTGCGCCGAGTGAGTGGCGGCTTGTTCTAAAAAATGCAGCATCATATCAGGCATGGGTATGCATTCTTGGTGTGACGCTGCAAAAGTTTGTAACTCGGCTATACTGAAGCCAGAAGGGTTAAGAGAAACCTGGTGCATATTTCACATAGATATGCGTAAAAGAAAAAGAGTAACTAACCTTCCAGGGCCTTGACTTTCTTTTCAAGATGGATATTAAGATTGTTGATATTACCTATTCACCGGCAAAGTCAGCTAACATCTCACTTCCAAAGTAATAAGAATTTTAAGAATAATGCGAAAGCTCGTTAACTTAACAGCTTTCTTCACCACGGGAATGACCTTCTTGTACTTATCTTGCAACTTTTTATGGGCAAAGAGCAGCCTTTGGAATTCGGCAGTACGCCGATCATGCACAACCTAAGCAACAGAACAAATAGCAATAAGATATTCGAACATAAGACAGATCCGAATCAAGCAAAGCTTAATTCGGATCTAGGTGGCTGGATATTCGAAGCTCAGACAGATCCGAATCAAGCAAAGCTTAATTCGGATCTAGGTGGCTGGATATTCAAAGCTCAGACAGATCCGAATCAAGCAAAGCTTAATTCGGATCTAGGTGGCTGGATATTCAAAGCTCAGACAGATCCGAATCAAGCAAAGCTTAATTCGGATCTAGGTGGCTGGACATTCGAAGCTCAGATAGATCCGAATCAAGCAAAGCTCAATTCGGATCTAGGTGGCTGGATATTCGAACCTCACGCAGACCCGGATCAAGCAAAGCTCAATTCGGATCTAAGTGGCTGGATATTCGAACTCTAACAAAAAATTGAACTAAGTAAAGCATTATAAAACTTCCAAACGAATAACAAGTTATTCGGTTGCAAGCTTCGGGGACTAGAGTATATATAATAGCATCCGGAGGACTAATCAAAACTCCATAAAAACAATTACCTCATTCATCTTGTCACTGTCAAGAACGATCTTGGCAGCCAGATGTAGGCAGTTGCTGATGTCGGAGAGTTGAAACGGCTGGCTGTTTGGATTACCCTCGAGCTGATCGGCAGCGTTCCAATTGTTGGCATACTCGACCAACGAGCCGAGACTGTTCCCACTTTCCGTGCGAGTCAGAACTTTACCTCGGACATGTTGGGTAACCACCGCCGCCGCGGGACTCTTGTGGAGAGCAAGTTGTGTATCAGCAGCTGGGGTAACAGTGCTCTTGGCAGAGGAAGCCCCCTTGCGCAGCGCATCAGCAATTGTAGGCTGAGATGAGCTGGCAAGTCCTTTCTGAGAGGACGGAGGCTTGGTAACAACGATCTTTCTTGCCTTAGGAGAGGCGTCGGCAGGAGCCGTTACCTCGGCACTTGGAATGACGTCTTTAGGAGCCGGAGGGATTACGGTGTCTGAGGGCGCTGAGATATTGGTATCCTCGGCTGAAATCGGAGTAAAAGCAAGGGTTGTGGGGGTCAAAGGGACCTCAGGAGAAACTTCAGGGTTCACGGAGGAGGCAGCAGGCTCAGTAGAAATATCTACTGGACGAGTTGTATCGGCATCAACAGCAGAAATCTCAGGCGCATCCTGGCGAGGTGGCGTCTGATTCGGAGCAGGAGGAGAACCAGCACGAGCAGGACTCGGAACTCTGGTATCCTCAGGTGGCGGAGGAGAAGGCGGCCGAGTCGTATGACTCGTCATTCTAGGACCGCTGGGCTTAACAGAAAGAGGAGCCCTGCAAAGACAAGAAGATCAGGTCAAAAAGCAGAAAGAGAGAAACAAGAAATGCAAACAAAAGCAACTCACCCAATAACCCCGGTCCTAGTTTTGCGCTTCGGAGGGTGCTGGGCTGATTTCTTTATTCGTTTCTTGGGAGCCGCTTCTGAGGCACCGGCGGGAGCGCTACGTTTCCCCGAGGTAACAGGAGTGGGAGGCAAGAGGCTCGGCGTTGTGAACCTGACCGGCCGGATTAGCTGAGAAAGTAGAAGCCGGAAATGCATAAGAAATTGGCATTGCGGCAACTACCTCTAGAACTTGGACCTCATCTGAATCACCTTCCTCCTCGTGGGCCGTGGTCTTGCCGCGGGCGCGAGCCGGAGCAAGATCCGACTTGGGGACGAACTCCTCCAAGTCCGGCTCCCCGCTGTCCGAAGTGTTCCGGTCCGCGGGCCATGGGAGGGACAAAACCTCGGCATCCTCAACCTTCTTCTCCTCAAACGTCTGCAGGACAAGAAAGAGAAAACTTAACAAGAGAAAACACGGATGCGACTAAAAGATAAAACATGACCGCGAGAACTTACTCTAGGAGGGGGGTTCTCGCGGGTGAACGGCTTCAATCCCCAGGCTCAGTCCTCTGGCATCTCCGTCTTAAAGATAGCCCGGACACGCTTGAAGATAAGGTAATTGTCCAGCTCCACTGTCGAGACTCGGTTGGGATCAAGAGGACCGCTCATGTAGCAGAGCTTGTGTGTGCGTTTCTGGAATGGGCAGACCCGGCTGCTAACGAAGGTAGTCATCAGATCCTCGCCGCGTAGCCTAGAGCGGATCAGTTCCTTCAGCCGAATCTCAAAAGCTTTGGCCAGAGCATGACTCTTCCTCGGATTATAGGTCCAGTTCTTCTTGGAAGGAGGGCCAATGGTAAAAGCAGGGAGCCGAATCTTATCCTCATTCCCAGAGTTCTTGACATAAAAGAACGACTTATGCCACTTCTTGCATGATTCTAAACCTGCAACGCGAGGAAATTCGGATTTCCTCCGAGGTGTGATTGACGCGGCACCACATTGGGTAAGCAGCTTCTCGAAGGGTTGAAGAGATTTGTCTGGGACGACGTTGGATCGAATCTGGAAAAACTTTGACCAAACGTGCACAGACGGCCATAGGCCAAAGTATCCCTCTGAGGCAGAGATAAAGGCAGAAAGAGAGGCAATGGCATTAGCAGGCAGATGATGCGTCTGCAGGCCAAAGTAATCAAGGAATTCCCTAGCGAAATTGCTGAGGGGGAGACCAAACCAGCGAGCGAAATGTGACATGAAGACGACGTACTCGCCCTCCCTAAGAACTGGAGACGATTCGCTGCCGGGTAAGCGACAGGCTACCTCGGCAGGAATCCGGCGAGTTCGGATTAGCCACTCAACCTCACGGCGGGTGACGGAAGAGCCCTGCCACAAGCCCCGCTCGGGCCCAGACGCATCATCGTCGTCCTCAATGAGCGCACCACTGACGGAGCTCGACATGAGGTCGCCGGAGGAACTTATGGAGGAAGAAATAGCGGCGGAGGGAAACCGAGAACCGCAAGGCCCCGTCGTGGTTCTACGCGAAAACGGCGGTGGAGCAGAGAAGGAAACACCGCGCTAGAACTAAAGAAAAGCAGAGGTGTGTAGAGGAAAGCCTAGGCGTTAAGACCGGATGAACTCACCGGCGACGACGCCGGAGCAAGCGAACGGGGATGAGGTCGACGGAGCAGTGCGGCGGAAGCCTTGCCATCGAAGACCCAGAGGGGCGCACGGCGGCGGAAGCACGAACGGGCGCGGAGGCGAGAGGAAGAAGAAGGGCACCAGTAAGAGGAGGGGGAAGGTGAATCCCCTAGCCCCGAGCCCCTCTTTATAACCGCGCCGCCTGAGAAGTAGTAGGATCGTGGGTGTGGCAGTTATCTGTGTAGATCGTGTACGCGACACGATCGCACGCCGCTAAGTGGAACCGCACCAACGACCACACGATGATAGAAAAGGTCAAGATCCCTGACGGAAACGGTACGCGAGGCGTCGCAGCGCCGATGCGACAGGCACAGTAATTACTGTAGCCTGTCAGTGGACACTGTAGAGGAACGAAAAACTAGAGAAACAATGATGAGTATGACACGTAGGACGAGGCATACGCAAGAAGATACGCAGATACCTCGAACGAGAAAAAAAAACTCGGAAACAATGGGAAACGAACATCGTGAAACTGATACAGCCTGGCCAAAATTATAGGCAGGATCGTACCAGCTTCGGGGACTAATGTTGGGAAGGTGACCCCGAATAGGGTAAGGACGGGGGAAAGAGGAAAGGAGATTCCCCGTCCAGTTTCCGAGTTACACTCTAAATCGGCCGAATCCCGTAAAGGTCGGCCAAGGTGTGAATAAGTAGAACCCATATGATAATAGCAAGGCATTACCCGGCCGGGATACTGCGTAAGTCGGCCGGGTCAGCCCGAATAATCTTAATACAGGTGAAGGCCAAGCCGAGTTATGCGAGACAGGGCCGAATGATATAAAGCTTGCAGGAGAAGGAGATGCCAATAGTCAAACTCTAGTCGCAGGCTAGGGAGAATCTGAGCAGAGCCAAGCACAAAGGACAAGGCGCAGAGCGACAGAGGGGCAGAAGGAGGTCACAGAGGTGACAGTCCTGAAGCCCGAGGCATGCAGGTGGGGTCCTCTGGAACCTTGCCGTCGTTAGAGGGGCGACACGGAAAGGAGGCCGCCGAGTTACTATATTATGACAGGCATATTCCTCGAATATGCTTGCCACGTCAGCCCTAGAGGAGCCCTAGGTTCTCCTTTATAAGGAGAGGCTTGGACTCTGAGAAGGGCATCGGCTCATTTAGTACCGTTAGGCTGGTAAAGTTCTCCCTCTCTACTTGTACACAGCTCAAGGAGCACTTGTAGCCCAAGGAAGCAGAAATAAAGGTCTTTATCTTAGTCTTTTGTGTGTAGAATCAACTACATCTTCCCTCCCCAGATCCCTCTAGCATCCATTGGCCCCATACTTTAGCCTACCCATGGCATCTGTCGTGCCACCACCACGACAATAACCACTTTATTATTGCCTCTCGGGCATATTCCCTTCAGTAAAAGCACTCAGTATCAGGCTTAGGCCCAGCCTTGGTCTTCTTCGTCAGCGCGGTAACTTTCTTACCGCCCTTCTTGAAGTTTCCCTTTTTCTTAGACTTGCCTTACTTCTTGAATTTGGTGGTCTTATTGACCATCAACACTTGGTGCTCTTTCTTGATCTCCACTTCCACAGACTTTAACATGGAGAAGAGTTCGGGCAACGACTTGTCCATGTTTTACATATTGTAGTTCATCACAAAGTTCTTTTAACTTGGTGGTAGTGATTGGAGGACACGGTGAATTCCCAAAGCATTAGGAATCACTATACCCAAGCTTTGAAGCTTGCTTGCGTGCCCAGACATCTTAAGCACGTGCTCACTAACGGAGCTGCCCTCTTCCATCTTGTAGTTAAAGAACTTTTTAGAAGCCTCATAACTCTCAACTGTCGCGTGAGCCTCAAATATCATTTTGAGTTCACAAACAATATCATGTCGGTCATGGTTCTCAAACCTTTTCTGAAGCTATGATTCCAAACCATACAAGATAGCACACTAAACTGTGGATTACTGATTCTTCCGAGCGAGGAAAACATTATTTACCTCATCGGTAGCATCAACTGCAGGTGGGTCACCCAGCGGTGCATCCAGCACATATGTCAAATTACCAGCATTGAGGACAATCCTCAAGTTGCGGAACCAATCTACAAAGTTGCTTCCATTGTTTTTCAACTTTTCTTTCTCTAGGAATGCATTAAAATTGATGGTAGGGGCCGCCATTGATCTACAACATATTTGCAATAGTTTAGACTAAGTTTATGACAAATTGAGTTCTAATTAATAGTTAAATTAATCTAGGTGAACTCCCACTCAAAACAATATCCCTCATATTGTTTTAGTGATCACACAAACCAAATCCAACACATCAAAACCGATCATCATGAGAGTTGATGTAGCTTCAATGGCAAACAATCAACATGTTCATCATATCTACTATATGACTCATGTTTTACCTTTCGGTGATCCGTGTTCCGAGACCATGTCTGTACATGCTAGGCTCGTCAAGATCAAACCTTAGCTTCCGCATGAGCAAATCTGGCTTGCTCCCGTTGTATACACTCGAAGAATCTAACACACACGATCATCACGTGGTGCTTCGAAACCACGAGCTTTAGCAACGGTGCTTACTAAGGATGAACACTATAACTTGAAATTTTGTGCTAGAGGGATCATCTTATAATGCTACCATCGCGAACTAAGCAATACAAGATGCATAAAAGGATTAACATCACATGCAATTCATAATATGTGATATGATATGGCCTTTCTTCTTGTGCTTCCGATCTCCATCTTCAAGCACGAACATGATCTCCATCATCACCGGCATGGCGTCAAGGTCAATGGCACCGCTGACACACAGGTCTTAACGAAATTAAAGGACAACCATATGGCTCCTGTCGATTTCCAACTTACAATAAGGAACATTGCATACATCATATATAATCACAATCATGGCCATATCACATCACAACACACCCCTGCAAAACAAAGTTAGACGCCTCTAATTTTCTTTGCATGTTTTACGTGGTTTGGGGCTTTCAATAAGTGTTGATCTAACTTAAGAACAAGAACCACAACGTTGATACTAGTATTGTCAAATTACCTATTGTAAATTGAATCTTCACTATGTTGGGAGAAACAGACACCCACAAAGCCACTTATGCAATACAAGTTGCATGCCAAGCGTGGAGCAAGTCTCATGAACGATGTCATGTAAGGTTAGCCTGGGCCGCTTCATCCCACCATCCCGCAAGATGCAAAGTACACAAGAAGCAATCGACAACAAAAACATCAACACCCATAATGACCATTGTGTTCTACTCGTGCAACAGATCTACATATAGACACGGCTCTGATACCACTATAGGGGTTCATAACATGGAAAACAAAATTTTCTACCGCATGCACACAAACAAGCCAAGATATATCTACTAGATTGTAGCAACAAGTCGATTAGAGTACTCACCCTTGAAGATTCCAAAGCGGTTAACGAGAGCAGATTCTTGTGGGTGATGTAGTCGTACACTTGCCAATCTCAAGATCGCGTTGATGATCCTTCCGGTGTTGTGTTTCGGCAACGCTTCCGCAGTCGGTCACACGTTCGGTACTCGATGAAGACCATCCTCTCCCTTGTTCCAGCAGGCAGCGGAGGTTTTAGTTCTCCCCTCGTGATTCCGGCAACACGACAGCGTGGTGTCGGAAGTAGAGGGAAGATCCTGCAGGGCTTCGCCTAAGCCAGTGCGAGTTATGGTAGATCTAGGGTTTCCGGCGATCTAGGTTTAGAAGGCCGAAGAGGAGGAGGAGGTGTTGGCGGCAGCTAGGGCGACGACGACAGGCCAGCGGCGACGCTTGGCAGGCGGCGACGCACGGTGGGGAGGGCTAGGGCTTGTGGTCTTGGGGCAGCCCTCCCCCTCTATTTATGAGAGGGGACAACCTTGGGAGAGGGGAGTTTGAATCCATACCCAAACCCAAGTTGGATAGAAGGAAGGACTCTTTCCTTCTTCCACTAGGAAACTATTGTTCCAGTTTGACTTTTCAAACCTCCCTTTTGACTTTCAATTTAGAGCTTTAATTCTCTCTCTCAAATGCCCAACCAAGTGACCTAGGACATGATCCAATCATTCCACTTACCCATGACACATTCATGGACCATTCCCCTTCTGGTACGGTGAACCTTCTAGAACCTCTCCGATGAAAACATCGAAATCATTCCCGAACTCCGGAATCGGACTTTCCTTATATGAATCTTATTCTCCGGACCATTCCGGATCTCCTCGTGATATCCCGGATCCCATTCTAGACTCCAAACAACATTCGATATCCCTACTTACATTCCATATCTACTAGACAACATCGAATCCTTAAGTGTGTCTCCCTACGGTTCGTGAATTATGCGGACATGACTGAGACACTTCTCCGATTAATAACCAATAGAGGAATCTGGAAATTCATATGGCTCCCACATATTTCTACGATTACTTTGTGATCGAATGAACCACTTACATACGATACCAAATTCCCTTTGTCTCACGATAATTTACTTATCCAAGGTTTGATCGTCGGTATCTCTGCATACCTAGTTCAACCTCGTTACGGATAAGTACTCTTTTCTCGTTCCCGTGATATGTGATCCCTTGTGAGACAGTCACATGCTTGCAAGCTAATTGGATGATATTCCACCGAGAGGGCCAGAGTATATCTATCCGTCATATTGATGGACAAATCCCACTCTTGATCCATGTGTCTCAACACATACTTTCCGAACACTCAATGCCACCTTTATAGCCACCCAGTTACAGTGTGGTGTTTGATGTCATCAAAGCATCCTTCTGGTGATGGTGATTAGCATGATCTCATGGTCGAAGGAATTAGGTTACTATGTATCAGAAAGCTTATAGCAAACAAACTATTGAAATGACTTGATCTTAATGCTACGCTTATCTATAGGAGTATGTCCATCATACCATTCTCCTAATGATATGATCTTGTTGTTAACAACATGTCAATGTTCATGATCGGGAAACCACGATCATCTATTAACCAACAAGCTAGTATTACAAAGAGGCTTTACTAGGGACTCTAAATTAGTTTACAAATCACACAAGTATTAATGTTTCCGGTTAATACTATTATAGCATGAATGTAAACATTTATCATAAACACAAAGATATAATGATAGCCACTTTTATTATTGCCTCTAGGGCATATCTCCAACAGTGGCGAGGCGAGGCGAGGCTTGGTGAGGTGAGCGAGGAGGAGGAGCATGCGTGTATATGTCTTCTCTTCTCAAGCTCGTACAAGTGGTGGAAGAGTTCTCCTTATAAGCTGGTCAAACTTCCACTCAACTAGCAGTGTGGGACTAAACATTTGTCTCATATCTTGCCTTGCATGAATGGGCCAAATGGGCCTCTGGGAATTTAGGAATTTATTGGCATATAATAAATGGGCTGGGCCTTTTAGGCAAAAAATCCAACAATCCCCCACCAGATCCCAGAGGCACATGAAGTTTGCCTTTGGTTCCAAAACATTGTTTATATATCGGTACTGTAGTGGAGACTGTTAAGTTGATCTTCCACCTAGAGCTTTATGTTATACTATGCTGCAACTTGTACAGTGGATTATGCCTTGAACTGCAAGTTTGCTGCGAACCTAACTTCACAAAAAGTCTTGACCGATACTAGGTTACCGTGGGACTTCCCCGCGGGTGGATCTTATGCATCATACTCTATGACCTTTCATGAGTTTATTAGAGAACACCCTACTCTCATAGATTGCGACGTTTTAATGGTCAGACTCATAGTGTAAGGTTCCCAACCTTTAATAAGGTAGAGATCCCTGTGTTTACAATGCTAGTCCCTGGATCAATAGCTAGCATCCATAGTTAAGATGTAATATCAAGAAACAAAGGTCATAATACAACTTTACAACCAAGAATAAAATAATTTATTACATCTTACATAGCTCATTTGGCTATCACATTACAATGCAGTAGAATATAACAATAGCATGGGGTCCTTCATCTTCAAAGTGCCACAGGCAGACATGTTGGTTGTAGACTTGTAATCCTAAATCATTAAACTTCTCTAACATCAAACAAACCTGCAACATAATAAGTTACAGCCACAAGGGTCAATACATTTGAATTGTATTGGCAAGTGATACTATAGTAGTATAGTGGAGTCTATCATCTATATGCATTTGGCTAAGTGGAGCTTAGGCTTGCTTTGCTCAAAATAGATTTTCCTTATCATTTGAAAACACTAAGTTTTTGCTTGACAAAAATCACCCAAGGCATCTCCCAATAGAAATTGGTGATCCTTCAACCCTTGTTCAACCACAAGTTTTTAACTTAGAAATTGGGATGAGGAGATTCTTGATAGCTTCCATGTCTTGATGCTCAAATTGTCCTTTCCCAGGGACATGGCTAAGTACTTAGATTTTACACTCTGCAGAGGTGGTGCACTTTCCCCACAAGACTTGGTTTCACCAAGACAAGATATTTCAGAAGCCTTCTCTTAGACCAGAATGGACATGCTCCAACCTATCAATCCCCTACCACCAACTGTCCATTTGGCTAAGTTATTGCAACCTATATGATCTAGGCAGAGCCCATAATGCCAAGTGGCTGCACTTGAAGCTTCTCAACATTTGACATCTCAAATCTCTTTGTTTCTAGGTGGCCATCCACAAGTGTGATACACAAGGTAAACCATAGAAATGGGCCTTGTGTAACCACTCAACACAAACCATTCCTTCCATTCCACCCAGGTGATTCATTCACTTAGTTGTTTTATTAAACAAAACACAAGTCCTTGACTTAGAAATATTCCATAGTATGAATATATATTCCACCCTTGTTTTCTACTAGCTAAGCTAAGCATGATAGTAGTAGGAATCTTAACTTAGGAGAATTCTACTAAGGTTTCATCTACTAGGATTTCCCATGGCATAGTTTATACTTAGCAAAATTCCATGCAAGTCCTACTTAGAAATATCACTAATGCATAGTGAAAATAATGGGACAAAGTATGAAGCATCACTTGCCTTTTTGGTAGAGAATATAGGTTCACTCCTTGATCTTGCAATATTTACACTCTTCAAATCACTACAATCCAATCAAGCAAGCAATATTTCAATCTACCATTCAAGCAACATCACATAAATTAATAGAATCAAAACAATGCATGCAAGCATGCCAAACTTTGTTTTATTTACAAAAGTGGTTTATAATAGGTTATAAACATTCTAAAACACATATTGGTCATTTTATAAAGTGGCAAAACTATTTGCAAAAGATTTTACTTATAAACCATTTTAAACCAAAGCATTATTTTATGTGGTTGAAAAATGACTTTATCAAAGTAACAATCTTTATAAAGTTCACCAAATACATTTTCAAATCATAAAACTTTGTGTTTAGGGTCAGAGAGTTTATTCCAAAACATTTCCCAAAGGTTTTCTTCAAAAAGCATTTTTAACAAATAAACAATATTTTTATTTGACTAGAAATGGTTTAAATCAAAGATTCATTCTTTTGCTTCACCAAAAATATTTTTAAAACCACAGATTGATTTCTATGGTCAGTAGGTTCAAAACAATCCATTTGCCAAAGGTTTTATCTCAAAAATCATTTTAGAACAATTTTTATATTCTAAACATGCATATACAAGTTTCTACAAAAACAATCAATTTAACAGAAACATTTTACTAAACAAAGTGTATGGTCAGAAAGTAATTGTTTTACTGAATCCATTGATATAAAATTTACAAAATTTGGACATGTGGTTTGAAAGTGATGAATTTTTCAAATTGGAACATCTAATAGACATTTCTGTTTTTATTTCAAACGGACAGGGCCACGTGTCTAGTTCTTATTCGCATGTACCGCTTCGTGCGGATCATGCAACGAGAGGCGTTGGATCTAAAGGTGATCGTGCGGCACATATCGATCAAAAACGGTTCGCTAAGTTAATCTAACACAACCACAGTATTTGCATCTAACGGCTCTCAACGCTCTGACCATGTTCTGGCGGCGCTGCGATGGTGGGCGGCGGCGGAGCGGTCAGACGATGGAGGTGCTGGAGATGCAGGAAGCGAGAGAGTGAAAGGAGATGCTAACCAGGTTCAGGAGATCACGGCGATGCTCAACGTGCTTGCGGTTTGTCAAGGGGCGCACGGTGGTGGCGTGGATTCCTCGCCAGAGTTGTGCTGCGCCTCGGGCTCGTCTGTTCGTCGACGGGGGCGACGATATACGGCATGCTAAGGCAAATAGAGGGCACTGTTAGGTTCGTATGGAAGTCGCGATCATGTGAGCATCCAAGAGGGGGAAAGGGGCGGTCTATTCTTACCAGGAGGACTCGCCGGAGTCGAGGCCGACGGTGGCGATGCTCAGCTGTCGACGTTGCCGACGCTAGGGGTCAAGCGCGGGAAAGTAGAGGGTGCAGATAGAAGCGCCAAGGACTGGGGGTCACGCTCGTGTGCTCGAGGAGGCGAGAGGCGGCGGGGTTTGGCCGGAATTGGAGATGGAGCTCGCCGGAGACAGTGGCGTTCTTGGAGAAATTGGAGACAGCCTAGGGGCAGAGAGGGTCAGGCGAGAGAGGGGAAAGAGAGAGGGGACGCAGGCGATTAAGAAGGTGTGGTCAGGGGGAGGATTAACTGCGCCATTACTCGTGAATTTTACCCGCGAAATCAACGCAGGGAACGCTCGGACGAATAGGTCGTGGGGAGGAAGATGAATACGTGGCAGTGGGGTCCGTTTGGCAGCGAGTGAGAGAGAGGAGGAGTGGGGCCTGGTCGTCATAGGCTTAGCGGGTCGATTCGTGAGTGAAAACGATTCGCTGCGGGTCGGGTGGGGAATGGGCTTGCTGGGCCCAGTGGGTTGGGCTGGCTAAATACATTTTTTGTACTGCTTTGTTTTTCTTTTTCTATTTCCATTTCTGTTTTGATTTTGTCTAAACAATTCAAACAACTTTTGAATTTCAAACTTCAACAAAACTTTGTGTGGATTTAAATGTTGATTAGTAATATAATCTGAAGTCAATTTTTGGAATAAAACTTTTATTCTTTTTGGGGTCTTTTAATTATTCAAATAGGCCCTTGTTTTAAATCAAATAAGATTTAATAATATTTTCAAACACCATTTAAGTTTCTAAAAACCTTCCAAATCTTTTTCAGTAGGTTTTTATTGGTTTATTTGGGTGTCAAATAATTCATCTTGAATTATTTGGAAAGTATTTAATATGATTCATAAATCATTTGAATTGGATATTTGTTTTAATTCCAATGGAATTAAATATAGTTTTACTTCCCTAAATTTTATTTGGAAGATTTATTTTATTTAAATTAATTAAACAACTTTTATTCCACTTGGGTAAATTCCAAAATACTATTTTCCCATGAATTATATAATTATTCTTATTAGAGATTTGTCTTTATTAAAATAGGGATAGAATGGTTAATGCCATTTTATTTTATTTTGGAAATTCCTTATCCTTTTATTTTATTTGGGTTTGGATTCTATTCATTCTATTTGCTTAATGGATTAGGCCAAGATTTAATTTGGTCTTTAAATAATCCTTATTTAATATTTCTTTCTTCAACTTATAAAATCCATATATTTTTTTATTTATAGATCCAAACTTGGTGATTCCAGTTTGTAAAATCTTATTTGATATTTGTTTATCCTTTTAAATCCCTTTAGGATTATTTACCCATCATTTGGTATGGATTCTAGATAGGTGCTTTATTAGCTTTGGAAATTCAATTTCCTTATCTTATTAAATTCATAAGATTTTATCTATGGCTCCAAATTAAGTGAAACCAATTCATATGGTTTTCTATTTTTCATTCTTCATCATTTTGAAATGTTTGTTGACAAATTTTTATATGGATCAAATCCATAGGCTTGGAGATAACTTGAAAATGATTTTCTTCCATTAGGGTTTTAGGGTTTTGGTTTATTCTCCAAGTGTTTAAATTTCAAAATGCATCTTATGAGAAATGCATTCCACTTGATTTGAATGTAGTTAGATTCAAACATTAACCAAAGTTTGTTCCAGATGGGATTTTTAGTTTCCAATTAGAAACAAAAGTTTCTTTTCACCCTAATTTTCAACAATTATTTATTTTGTTTACTTATTTTTCACATTACAAGATTTGGAAAATCTTGGGATGTGACACATAGGTGTTTTTTTAAAAGATGTTCTACAGGACAACATCTTTGCTTAAGGTAAGCCACTTAGAACATATTAAGATAATAAATCAACCTGCCGTGCAGAATAGGAAAGTATTACATATTTATGGAGTGGTGTTTATTAAAGTAGGGATACTTTCCTCTTAGATAACCAACAACTTGTCTCCCAATTCTAATTCACGGGATCTCCGATCACATAGAGTGGTTTACCACTATGGAAATCTCAAAATGTGGGTCTCATACTCATCTCCTTCGATGCATTTTCTATCACGTTGCGTGATAGACCCTTTGTGAAGGGATCTGCCAAGTTTTTAGATGTTTGGATATAATCCAATACAATAACTCCGGAGTTTCTCATTTTTCTGACAGATTTCACTCTCCTCTTTACATGTCTTGATGACTTTATATTATCCTTAGAACTATTTACCTTGAAAATTATAGTTTGATTATCGTAGTTCATAAGGATTGTGGGTATTGTTTTTTCAACCACACGTAAGTTCATCAAGATTTCACGAAGCCACTCTGCTTCAATAGTGGATGTGTCTAATGCTGTGAGTTCTACTTCCATAGTTGACCTCGTTAAGATGGTCTGCTTGCAAGACTTCCAAGAAACAGCGCCATCAGGAAGTGTGAATACATACCCACTCATGGCCTTTATCTCGTCATCATCAGATATCCATTTTGAATCACTATAACCCTCTAGTACACTCGGATACCCGGTATAATTAATGTCATAGCTCGCAATGCCTTTTAGATAGTGCATAACTCTCTCAAGAGTATGTCGGTGATCATCTCCTGGATTTGAAACAAATCGAATGGGTTTGCTTACAGCAAATGTGATGTCAGACCTCGTGGCACTAACTAAATACATAAGCGAGACAATAATTTGAGAGTATCTCAGTTGGTCTCTAGAATTTCCTCGATTCTTTCGAAGCAACACACTAGGATCATACGGTGTAGGAGAAGACTTGCATTCGCTATACCCGAAACGACTCAAGAACTTTTCCACATAGTGAGACTGAAGCAATGTAATCCCACCATCGTCATCTCTCAATAGCTTGATGTTTTGGATAACATCAGCTACTCCCAGATCCTTCATCTCAAAGGAACGAGATAAGAAATCTTTGACCTCCTTAATTTTATTAAGGTTGGTTCCGAAAATCGGTATGTCATCAACATACAAACAAAGGATGACTCCCTCACCCCCACCATGGCGATGGTACACACATTTATCAACTTCATTTACAACAAAACCTATAGCAGTTAAAGTTCTTTCAAACTTCTCATGCCACTGCTTAGGGGCTTGTTTTAGGCCATATAAAGACTTCAACAACTTGCACACATTTCCTTCTTGACCATTTATCACAAAACCGTCTGGCTTATCCATATAAATTTCCTCATCCAACTCTCTATTAAGGAAAGTTGTCTTAACGTCCATTTGATGAACGAGAAGACCATGAGAGGCATCCAATGAGAGTAATACTCGAATGGTGGTTAATCTGGCAATAGGTGAATAAGTGTCAAAGAAGTCTTCACCTTCTTTTTGAGTATATCCCTTGGCCACAAGTTGTGCCTTGTACTTTTCAATAGTACCATCAGTTCTAAGCTTTTTCTTAAACACCCACTTGCATCCAACAAGTTTGCACCCAAAAGGGCGATCAGTGATCTCCCATGTTCCATTAGCTAAGATGGAATCCATCTCACTATGAACGACTTCCTTCCAGTAATTAGCATTAGGAGATGCATATGCTTCTGAAATGGAAGTGGGAGTGCCATCCACAAGGTACACAATGAAATCATCACCAAAGGACTTTGCAGTCCTCTGTCTCTTGCTCCTTTTAGGAATTTTATTATCATCCTCCTTAGGACTTTCAGAGTGTTCAATTGGAATGGTAGGTTTATAAAATGTAGCAAATTCCTGATTAGATGAACTAGGTATCTCCAGATTTGATGAGTTAGGTTTATCCTTCATAGGAAAGACATCCTCAAAGAAAGTCGCATCAGTCGCCTCCATGATTGTATCGATATGAATGTCAGGTACTTAAGATTTTACTATCAAGAATCTATAACCAATGCTATGGAAAGCATAGTCCAGAAAAACACAATCAATGGTTTTTGGTCCAAGCTTGCGCTTTTTGGGGATTGGTACATTAAGTAAGGGAGTTTTAATCTTTTCTTCTCCCATTCTTCAAATGGATTAATTTCTTTGTTCTTTGTGGGAACTAGGTTTAGGACATGACACGCAGTCAATAGTGCCTCCCCCTACCATTTCTTGAAGAGACCCGATGTGTCTAACATGGCGTTAACCAAATCTGTTAGAGTATGGTTCTTTCTTTCGGCTACTCCATTTGACTGGGGTGAGTAGGAGGTGTCATCTCATGAATTATGCCATGTTCCTCACAGAAGGAATCAAACTCGTTGAAAAAATACTCTCCACCACAATCAGACCTAAGCCTCTTAATCTTTCGATCAAGTTGATTTTCTGCTTCAGATTTATATATTTTGAAGAAACTCAAAGCCTCATCTTTTGATTTCAGAAGATACACATGGCAATATCTCGTAGAGTCATTGATCAAAGTCATGAAATATTTATTTCCACCTTTTGTCAACACATCATTCATCTCACAAAGATCAGAATGTATGAGCTATAGTGGTATTAAATTTCTTACTTCTGTAGTAGTATGTGACTTGCGAGGTTGTTTAGCTTGCACGCAGACTTAGCACTTAGATCCCTTAACAGTTGTGAACTCAGAGATTAAATTCATTTTGTCTAGCCGCGTCATACAACCAAAATTAATATGACAAAGATGAGAGTGCCAGACATTTGATTCAAAATTCGTGTAAATATGATTAACAACTTTATTACAAATATCTGACAAAGATAAGCAGAACAAGCCTCCGCACTCATAGCCTTTACCAACAAAGGTTTCATACTTAGAAATTACAAATTTATTAGACTCAAATGCAATCTTGTAGCCATCTCAACATATAAGAGATCCGCTAACAAGATTTTTATTTATTGAGAAAACATGATGCACGTTCTTCAGGCGTACGGTCTTTTCCGAAGTGAACTTCAGATTGACCGTACCAACACCATGAACTGAAGCATGCGAGCCGTTCCCCATCAGCATGGTTTGAGTCTCTCTGACCTGATATGAAGAAAACATGGAAATATCAAAACAGACATGTACATTAGCGCCCGTGTCAATCCACCTGACATGGTTATACCCTACGGGTACGTGATCTTAGCATACCTGGTCCAGCCCAAGGAAGGACCACGGCAGATGTACGCCGGCCCATGAAGATTTTCGGGTGGCCAAGGCCCATGACGCCTTCGGATCCTTGGAGAGCAAGACTAGCGTAGATAGGAAATTCAAAGGGGTAAAACTCTAGAACTTGTAACCGACTAGGTCTATGCCCGGGACCTGCCTGAGTCTATATAAAGGCTAGGAGGGCACGACCTACATCTCTCTCTCATACTTTCGCATACACACATCCACGCCAGATTGCATCTGCGCACCCCTGTAACCTTCGGTTCCGCCGTAATCAAGAGCAGACAAGCAGGAGTAGGGTTTTCCCTCCGGGGGCCTGAACCTGGGTAAACCTTGTGTACCCGTGTTGCTTGTTTGCTAACCGTTCCATGATCTCCAGCATCCCCATCTTCTCCAAAACCCAAGTCCATAACAATGGGCATTGATGAGATCAAACCTCGTCAATTGGCGCCGTCTGTGGGAAACGGGGACGCTGATTGTGCGATCGTGATGGTCCCAACCCGATCGATCTACAACTCTGCGGCAACGGAGAGTCATCTCCTCTTCGGCACTTTCGACTTCACCGCCCACTCACCGGCCACCATGTAGGACTTCGAGCCCGTAGGCGACGGACTCGAAATCCTGTTCGGGAGTTTCTGCTTCTAGGTGGGGCAAACTGGCACCCTCCGCCTCCCTGAGCGGGTGCCCCTACCATCAATCAGGCCCGCTTCATGGACCCCACACCCCGTGCTATGCACAACATCATCAACAGATGATTCCTATGACAGCAGCAGCTGCAACTCCGATCTGTGCGATCCGCCATCGGATGTAGGGACCTACGGTTCCGGATCTGAAAGCTGCGGCAGCAGCGGACCAATCTACGAGCGCTACCAAAGCGCCGTAGTCATCCAGAGCGACGTGGATCAGCAAACACCCAACCCGCCGCCTAACCCGCCAGAACGAAACGACGGGAATAGAAGAAGCCAGTCCCCCCCACCCGAAGGGGAAAACAACGGCCATGTCATCTGCCTTAGCAAAGAGGGATGGGCCCAGGCCCGCAACGCCGTGGCGGGCAACATAGTACTGCCTACAGACTCCTCCCGGGATCTGCTGATGGCCTACCACCTGCTCCTGATCGAGGAGCACAAGAAGCAGGTCAAGATGTAGGAGGTGCTTGACAAACGCAAGCAAGCAGCCTCAGAGTCCAGCGCGCGACGAGCCGCGCTCTCCGCCATGGGCATCGGCTCAAGCTCGAACGGCAACCAAGGCAACAAGCACCGCTCTCGGGTGGAGAACATGGACCCCAAGGAGCGCCGGGAGGTGACCCGAACCCTCCACACATCCTTCATGGAGATGGACGCCGATGGCAACGTCATCCCGAAAACGCCGCAGGCTGCGATCATGGCAGCCACTGCGTACCTCGCAGCTCACCCACCTCCAGAAGGAGACCCGAAGAGGGCCATGCACAAGTCCGCACTTACCGGACTCGGACTCGTCGGAGCTGCGCTTCACCAGGAAGCTCCCATGGAGCCGAAGAAGAAAGCTCCGGTCAGGTACGACCGCAGCCCCACCCCTTCATCCGAAGAAGAAGAACATGACCTTCCTCGAAGGAAGAAGAGTTCGCGCCACCGCAACCGCGACTACGACGCCAGAGACGCGCTCACGCAGCGCAAAATCGACAAAGCGCGAGCTAAGCGCGCCTTCTCGTCTGAATCTGAGATGGACGAAGACGAAGGAGAACTCTGCGGAGCCCGGTGCTTCAGCAGATCCGTCCGGCGGACACGGATGCCGCAAAATTTCAAGCTTCCTTCGGATACTCCAAAGTTCGACGACACTCAAGACCCAAAGGCTTGGCTCAGCGACCACTTATCATCCGTCAAACTGCACGGTGGAAACAAAGAGACTGCCATGCAATGCCTTCAGCTGCAGCTGACAGGCGCAGCCCGGATCTGGCTCAGCAGCCTATCTTCAGGGTCCATCCGAAGCTGGGATGAGCTAGCTTACAGTTTCATCTGAAACTTCAAGGGCACCAGCAAGAGGCCCGCCTCAATCGAAGAGTTGCGAGCCTGCACTCAACGAACGGGCGAATCCATTCGCTCGTACATACTACGCTGGTGATGTAGGGTTCGCAGCATAGAAAACAAAAAATTTCCTACGATGGGAACATCTAAGTACCAAGATCTATCTACTAGATATAGGCAACGGGTGGATATACATCCATAGAATACATACCCTCGAAGACCGAATAGCGTTAACGAGGTTGTACTCGTGGATGATGTAGACGAACGCTTGCTGATCTCAAGATCGTGATGAAGTCCGTCTGGTCCAGCCGGTCCAGCACGATCAAGTCCAGCACCTCAAAGCAGTGGTGCATCCGTGATCGCACACACGTACGGGTACCCCGACAACCTCCGCGCCCTCGCTCCAGCGAAGCAGCGGAAGCAACAAATCCTTCCAGAAAAAGCCACCGGGAACATGTATCTCGCTGATCCGAGACCATGGGGAAATTCTGAAGGGGGAGAGATCCTTCGCGAGGAGGTGTGTGAGACAAGTGAGAAGAGGGGGTCCTTTTATAGGGGAGGGGGGCAGCCCAAGGGGGCATGGACGCCGGCCATGGAGGGTGCCCGCACCTCTCCCTCATTCATGTGGTGGAAACTCCACTCACATAAAAACCTCTCCACTCACAATTCCACTCACATGCATTAATTTTCCACCAAAATTAATGCAAGCTCTCATTTAAATAAAACTCTTTTATTTATTTATTCAGAATTTTGTTAATTACTTTAATTAACATTCACATAAAACCCCTTGCTAGTATTCCATTTCACATGCAGAACCAATTTCAGCAATTTCAACCGAAATAGTTTCGGTGTCCAGTGAAATAAATTCCTGCGCTTTCCTTTTTTTTTCTCTGGCATATCATTTGCTCCGAATGGTGTCGGTATCCCTTAAGTGTGTCACCCTACGGTTCATGAATAATGCAGACATGATCGAGACCCTTCTCCGATCAATAATCAGTAGCGGGACCTAGAGATCCATACTGACTCCCACACATTCAACGATGACTTCTGTGATCGTGTGAACCTTTTATCCTAGTATCTTAATCCCTTTGTTTCACGATATATTACATGTCCGAGATTCGATCATCGGTATCTCCATACCTAGTTTGATCTCGTTACCGACATGCACTCTTTTCTCGTTCCCGTGATATAACATTCTAGTGATCAAATCACTTGCTTGCAAGCTAATCAATGTGATATCACCGAGAGGGCCCAGAGCATATCTATCCGTCATCGGGATGAACAAATTCCACTCTCGATCCATGGGTCTCAACATAACACTTTAGTAGTTCTGAATCCATCTTTATAATCACCCAGTTATGGTGTGACGTTTGATGTCATCGAGAAACTCTTCCGGTGTTAGTGATTGACATGATCTCATGGTCTAAGGATTAGGATCACTTCGTAAGTTGTTATAGCAATATAAACTCAATGACTTTGATCGTAATGCTATACTTCGGATGAATGTTCATCACATCATTACACTAATGTTGTGACCTCGTTATTAACAACATCCAATGTCCATGATCAGGAAACTTTGATCATCATGTTAATCAACGAGCTAGTTTATAAGAGAGGCATAACTAGGAACTTCCTTTTTGTTTATTAAACACACATGTATTAACGTTTCCGTATTAATACAATTATAGCATGTAAAATAAACATTTATCATAAATAAGGAATACGATAATAACCACTTTATTATTGCCTCTCGGGCATATTCCCTTCAGTCTCCCACTTGCACTAGAGACAATAATCTAGTTTGAAAACTTTGCGTATTGAACACCTATGGCTTTCTGGTGTTCCATATACGCAACTGCAAGTGGTTAAGATAATCTACGGATCTGATGCTTTCAGGTCCGTGTGTATTTGCATGTCTTTGCGTCTCCACGCATCACTCATTCTCCAATGAGATGGCATTGTATAAATTTGGTCTTTTGGTGAGACCTTTAGTTCCTTGGGGTTAAATCATGTCGATACTATTGTCGTACAATATATCTTTAGTGTTAGCCCGTTGCGAACAACACCTTAGTTTGATAACAAACTACCTGACACAAATTCCCTCCTTTGCTGCTACTATAGCAGTCATATACTTAGCCTTTTGTTGTAGTATTCGTCACAATGTCTTAACTTTGGAATACATCCAAATCCATCATGAAAACTCCTTTCCATTTCATTGTGCCACTCATAGTTTAAATTGATATAAACTTAATTTGTATCTTGCGACAAAACTAGTATCAATGTAACGCTTTACAATGAACTATTTGTAATTGTTTGTCACCTCTACACAAATATATTCTTAGTTCTTCCAAAAGATCATAAGAATATCCTTACTGTAGTCCAATGACCGTTTTACGATTCATTCTGGTATATGCTCATAACACTAAGAGCATAGGACATATCTGGATGTGTACATATCACGGTATGATTGATCAAAACATTCTCGTGATTTCACTCATCAAGTGTCAAAGCACTTGAATCTTGTTTCACTTATCAAGTGTCGATGCACTTGAATCTTGATTCAATTTCTTTCCTTGTGACAAGAACCGTTTCTAGTCGTTTCTATATTGAACTCCTTCAATATCTCATATATGTACGTTTGGCACAACCATATTAGCGTCACAGTCTATCCACTATAGACATTCATGCTAAATACTCGGGTTTTGCCTAAGTCTTTCATCGAAATGAAATTCTTAACCTTTGTCAATAAAAGATACATCATTTCTAATCAACAAGATGTCCTCCACATAATGTATTAGAAATATGTCTTAGCGCTCCCACTTAATTTCTTGCAAATGCAAGCATCTTCATCGTCTCCTGATGAAAACTCTTTTTCATCACGGTGAAGATTCCAACTCCGCGATGCTTACTTCAACGATTGAAGTTTGCATGCCCTTTTAGCATCCTTTGAATTTAACAAAACCCTTTGGACCGTGTCATGTACATGTCCTAGGTAACCATTCTATTAGAAGAACTTTGTTTTGTTTATTCATCTACCATATACCAAATTATATGTAGTGGTTGCTAATTTAATCCGTCCAGACTAAATATCGCTATGAAAGATCAAATCTTGTCATAGTCAACTCCTTGAACATTGTCATAAAATACTTTACGACATGTTGACTATTTCATAGATGTGAAACATCCATGTCTATTTCTTTATAGATCCAAATACGACCGATAGGTTTTTACACCTTTCCGGAGGGTCTTCCAAGTTCAAAACTTGATTTCTCGTGTATGGAACTATCACGGATTTTATGGCTACAAGCCATTTGACGGAGTCAGGGCCCATCATCGCTTCTTTGTAGTCGGTTCATCATTGTCAAACAATAATGATTTACTCTCAAATCTCAATCATTTGATTGTTTATCCGACCTTCTTGGTTCCATAGGAACTTTAGACCTCCGTGACCGCAACCTTTGAGGCACATAAGCTATGAGCATTATGGCAGCCTCCAGAACCATTTCCGGCGCTGCGCAACTCAGCACATTTAGCTAAGGTTCGTTAACCTTATCAAAGTTCTATTGTCCTCCCACTTAACATTGATGAAAAATTCCTTCTTCAAGAAACTTCACATTTCAAGCGACAAACCCTTTTGTCCTTGGTGTTATGGAGGAATAACCAATTGTTATTCGAAATAACCTACAAAGACATGCTCATCCGACTTTGGTTGTAAACATATTACTTATATTTAGCATACCAAAATTTAAGAAACGACAACTTGGGTTTTACCCCAAACCATAACTCATATGGTGTCATTTCAACGGATCAAGATGGAGCTCTTTTCAGTGTAAAAAGCGGAAGTCTCTAAAGCTTTAATCTTTTTAAAACATAATGGCAGTTTTATAAATAACACCTTTGATCCAACCAGGTCAAACAAGGTTTCATTACAAATCTCAAACACTCCATACTCCTATGGTGTTTCGGGAAATGTAAATCTAGGTGTTTTGCTAAACTTGCAACTCAAATAAATCCCTTTATGATAAAATCATAATTCATTTATTTTCTTGTTACACTTGTAACTCAAACAAATCCCTTATGATAAAATCATAAACCATTTATTTTCTTGTTACAATGATTTTCCACTTCATCTTGAAAGTCTTTGAAACATTTTCAAATATTTCATACTTCTTTTTCATTAAGTGAATATTCACTCAAATTTCCGGAGAAAGCATATGAAGTTGAAATCCATCGCTTACGACTATACTTAATGGACTACATACATCGATATGTATTAATTCCAATAATTTAGTCGATTGTTCTTCTTTGGCCTTTGAACGAAGTTTTAATTATCCCTAGGAAAGTCTCACAAGCGTCACTTGATCAAATCAAAGACTCCAAAAATCCATGAAAATGGAGTTTCTTCATGTTTTATTTCCAATATAATTTAAACAGCGATGTCACTTCGTAAGTGATCTTCCAATCATTTGTCTTGCGACATTTTAGCATTAGCTTTATGGATATGATTTCTCCAACTAGATTTGTAAATCATCCATCTAATATGGAATATGGTAATTATTTGAACAACCTTTGTTCTCATAATACCTGATTCAAATAACAATTATTAAAACAAATCTTGAAGTCAAGCCTTGATGTCAACGAGAAATACAAACAACGGTTTGTTTGTTTTCGATGAACATCATCACATATTCTCTTGCTAGTTACTTAGGCCATTGTGGTTTATGAATTGCGTCGCTTCGTATGAAATTTCATACCAACCAATTCGGTATCCAATACCCAAGAACCACATTGTTTAACAAGCAAAGAATACAACGATAACATGTATATCATCCATATACCTAAATTGGATATTTCCAATCTTTTCTTTTCTGCCAAATATATTTTATAGATTCTCTTTCAGCATTTCCTTTTCCTTTTTAAAAGAATCTATCAACATCAAAAGTGGAGCCATATACATGACACATAGTCCAAAGCGTGTATATTCAAATAATAATACCTTTGGACTTGCACTTTGAAGTAGATCACCATCATCAAAATGATCGGTATTCTTTCAAAATCCATTCTTTAGTAATCTTTTAGTGTAGTAAACACTTTACATACATCTTCTATTCACCCTTATCATGACGGCTTTCATGATCAAGCTACTGTAGCTTATAAAGGTGAATCGTGAGTATAACATTACTTTCCAAAACCCTTTTGGATGATTAGGATGTCTAGCATCTCCAACCTTCGTAAATTCTCATCCAATATGAGAACATATATTATACTCTATCATATTGCAACCAAAACATTGTTTCAGATATCGTTATATCTGCCACACATGATGGTTTCTGAAACAATTCTTTCAGCTCCTATATAAACTTGATATTAAAATAATCAAGAATCATGGAGGCAAACATGATACTTAAGATACTAACACTGGAATTGTTACTCTCGATTTAATACCAATTATTAAATTTCACGGAGTAAATAGAGTTTGTTGAAAGTTTGCAATAGAACTTTAAACTTTAGATTGACACTCAACACAATACGATACCAGTTCGTAAAGTATATATCCAGAATTCTATAGTTCTATTATCTCAATTACAACTATGTATAAGGTGGTAAACGAATGCCAATGACTACAACAAATTATGCAAATTCACTTTGATTTAATTTATGATAAATTGAGTTCTACTAATCCAAATTAGAAATGAACTCCCACTCAAAAACGACATCCCTTGTGTCTTTTTGGTGATTACATGAACCAAATCCACTACACCAAGTCCGATCATCACGTGAGTCAGTGTAGCTTCAAAGGCGAGCATCAAATGGGAATCATATCTACTATATGACTCATGCTTAACCTTTCGGTCCGTGTTCCGAGGCCATGTTTGTACATGCTAGGCTCGCCAAGTAAGAACCTTAGAATTCGCGTGTGTAACTGTCTTACACCCGAGATGTGCTCGTGGATTCAAGTACACCCGATCATCACGTGATGTCTTGAAGCGACGAAACATTGTCGGTGCATAATTAAGGAAGAACACATTTGTATCTTGATATCTAAATGAGGGATCATCTTATTATGCTAATAAAACGCCAAACAAGCAATATAAGATGCTATCAAACATCACATGTTTATTAGTGGAATGATATGGTTCCCGCATATGATCTCTATCATGTGCACCGTGGTATGATCTCTATCATACTTTATGTGTAAGGCCAAGGTCTATGGAACTTACACATTATGTATGTTGTAAGAGTATCATCTCATACTTCTACTTACAACATCACCATATCATAACACTAGCCCAACAACAATCTAAACTAGACGCCTCTAATTTATCCATTGCAAATTTTACGTGGCTTAGGGCTTTCGAAGATAGAACCATTCTTACCTACGAACATGAACCACAACGAGGATAACCAAATTGTTGACAACTCGTTGCAAATTAGATATTGACTATAGTAGGAGAGACAGACACCCGCTAGCCACTTATGCAAACTAGTTGCATGTCAAGCGTGGAACAGGTCTCATGTGCGAGGACATGTAAAGTTTGTCCGGGCCGCTTCATCCCACTATGCCACCAATATCCAAAGTACAACTAAGAAGCAATAAAATGATCATCATCGCCCACATACTCATATGTGTACTACCCGTGCAAAGCATCTACGCATAGATCCGGCTCTGATACCACTGTAGGGTTCGCAGCATAGAAAACAAAAAAATTCCTACGATGGGAACATCTAAGTACCAAGATCTATCTACTAGATACAAGCAACAGGTGGATATACATCCATAGAATACATACCCTCGAAGACCGAACAGCGTTAACGAGGTTGTACTCGTGGATGATGTAGACGAACGCTTGCCGATCTCAAGATCGTGATGAAGTCCGTCTGGTCCAGCCGGTCCAGCACGATCAAGTCCAGCACCTCAAAGCAGTGGTGCATCCGTGATCGCACACACGTACGGGTACCCCGACAACCTCCGCGCCCTCGCTCCAGCGAAGCAGCGGAAGCAACAAATCCTTCCAGAAAAAGCCACCAGGAACATGTATCTCGCTGATCCGAGACCATGGGGAAATTCTAAAGGGGCGAGAGAGATCCTTCGCGAGGAGGTGTGTGAGACAAGTGAGAAGAGGGGGTCCTTTTATAGGGGAGGGGGCAGCCCAAGGGGGCATGGCCGCCGGCCATGGAGGGTGCCCCCACCTCTCCCTCATTCATGTGGTGGAAACTCCACTCACATAAAAAACCTCTCCACTCACAATTCCACTCACATGCATTAATTTTCCACCAAAATTAATGAAAGATCTCATTTAAATAAAACTCTTTTATTTATTTATTCAGAATTTTGTTAATTACTTTAATTAACAAACATTCACATAAAACCCCTTGCTAGTATTCCATTTCACATGCAGAACCAATTTCAGCAATTTCAACCGAAATAGTTCCGGTGTCTAGTGAAATAAATTCTTGCGCTTTCCTTTTTCTTTCTTTGGCATATCATTTGCTCCTAATGGTGTCGGTATCCCTTAAGTGTGTCACCCTACGGTTCACGAATAATGCAGACATGATCGAGACCCTTCTCCGATCAATAATCAGTAGCGGGACCTGGAGATCCATACTGACTCACACACATTCAACGATGACTTCTGTGATCGTGTGAACCTTTTATGCTAGTATCTTAATCCCTTTGTTTCACGATATATTACATGTCCGAGATTCGATCATCGGTATCTCCATACCTAGTTTGATCTCGTTACCGACATGCACTCTTTTCTCGTTCCCGTGATATAACATTCTAGTGATCAAATCACTTGCTTGCAAGCTAATCAATGTGATATCACCAAGAGGGCCCAGAGCATATATATCCGTCATCGGGATGAACAAATTCCACTCTCGATCCATGGGTCTCAACATAACACTTTAGTAGTTCTGAAGCCATCTTTATAATCACCCAGTTACGGTGTGACGTTTGATGTCATCGAGAAACTCTTCCGGTGTTAGTGATTGACATGATCTCATGGTCTAAGGATTAGGATCACTTCGTAAGTTGTTATAGCAATATAAACTCAAGGACTTTGATCGTAATGCTATACTTTGGATGAATGTTCATCACATCATTACACTAATGCTGTGACCTCGTTATTAACAACATCCAATGTCCATGATCAGGAAACTTTGATCATCATGTTAATCAACGAGCTAGTTTATAAGAGAGGCATAACTAGGAACTTCCTTTTTGTTTATTAAACACACATCTATTAACATTTCCGTATTAATACAATTATAGCATGTAAAATAAACATTTATCATAAATAAGGAATACGATAATAACCACTTTATTATTGCCTCTCGGGCATATTCCCTTAAGGTCCAACACAAAGAACTCCGCAACGCACATCTCCGAAGAGAGGGGCATCGAAGCCTTCAGGGATGGCATCAAGCGCCAAGACTTCAAGGAGAAACTTGGGCGTGTCAAGCCCAAAACACTCGACCACCTCATGGACATCGCCAACAGGTGGGCTGACGGCGAAGATTCCATTCACCGAGCACAATCGGAAGAAGAAGATGACTACGGTCGACGGCGAGAGCGCCGTAGCAAGAGAAGATCACGCGTCTACGATGATCGCGACGGACCCGACATGGTCGCGGCTGGCTACGCCGATCGCCGCAACGACGCCAACCGCAACAGCGGAGGATACCGCGGAGGAAACTTCCGCGACGGGGGATGCCCAGCGCAGTCGTGGCAACGCCGCGACCACGATAACGGACCCTCAGCATACGAAAAGCTTTCGGGTCCATGCACCATCCACTTCTACATCGACAAGCAGGACGGCAAAAAGAAGGCGAGCCACATGCTCAAGGACTGCCGCGAGTTCCAGAAACTCAGCGAAAGCATGGTACAGATGAGGCAGCAAGCCCCAATCCCTGTGTTCGGAAACGCACCCGCGCTAGGTGAAATAGCGCATGGAGCTCCACCACCGCCACCTGTAGGAGGCCCGAACCAACCAGTCGCACCAGCACAGAACAACGCTGGGAGCGGGTATCCCCAGCCGAAAGGAGCACTGATGATCCAGAAGGGGCGCCCCACGAATAGGGTGCAGAAGAAAATCACCCGACAGATCAACCTAGCCGTGGCAACTCCACCCGCCATCCCTGAGTACCTCAGCGGATCGGAGTCCTGCATCACGTTCAGTCGTTCGGATCACCCTTGCCAGATCCCTTGCCCAGGTCATGCTGCCCTGGTGCTGGAGGCGCAGATCAGAGGTTTCGAGATGAGTCGCGTCTTCATGGACGACGGCAGCGGCATCAACCTGATGTTCGCAAGCACTCTAGCAGCAATGTGGATCCCGCGGTGCAGCCTGGAACAATCAGACACAATGTTCCACGACATCGCTCCAGGGAAGGGCATATTCCCCCTGGGAAAAATATGGCTCGACGTCATCTTCGGAAAGCCGGACAACTTCCGACTGGAACGGATCGAATTCAAAGTGGTGGACTGGCCATCATAGTACCACGCCATCCTTGGGCGTGTAGCATTTGCAAGGTTCTTGGCTGTCCCACACTATGCATACCTGCTACTCAAGATGCCAGGGCCGAAGGGCGTCATCACAATCCACGGGAGCTTCACCCGATCGAACCAATGCGACGGAGATTTCAACAGAATCTCCCAATCATTTGGCATGCAGGAGGATCTCGTCAGGCTCCACGAGGTGACGGACAATGGGGCACCCCCAGTCGCACGACAAAACGCACCTGACATGTCCTTCGACTCCACCGTCAACACGAAGAAGGTGCAAGTCCATCCAACGGATGCCTCCAAGACGGCGCTGATCGTCAACGACCTCAGCCCCGCATAGGAAGGCACGCTCGTCGAATTCCTCCGTGAGCGCTGGGAAATCTTCGCCTGGTGTCCTGCGGACATGCCAGGAGTTCCCAAGGAATTCGCCGAGCACGCACTCAACGTCTTTCCAGACACCAAGCCCATCAAGCAGTCCATCCGGAGACTGTCCGAGCCATGGGCCGAAGCTATCGACAAAGAAATCAATAGACTACTCGCTGCAGACTTCATCAGGGAAATCAAAGAAAGCGAGTGGCTTGCAAATACAATGATGGTCCCAAAGAAGGACACGGACATCCTACGGATGTGCGTGGATTTCACATTGCTAAACAAGCACTTCCCAAAGGACCACTTCCCTCTTCCTCGGATCGATCAGATCATCGATTCGACTGTAGGTTGTGAGAAACTCTCCTTCCTCGACGCCTACTCAGGCTACAACCAGATTCGACTCAAGGTTGAAGATCAGGATAAAACGGCGTTTATCACACCGTTCGGAGTGTTCTGCTAAACACAATGCCCTTCGGGCTAAAGAACGCAGGTGCCACGTACCAGCGATGCATGCAGGCATGCCTCAAGGACCAGATCGGTCGCAACGTTCAAGTCTATGTTGACGACATAGTCATAAAAACCAGGGAGGCAAGGACACTTATCGACGATCTCCGCGAGACGTTCGACAACCTCGATCGCTACAGGATCAAACTCAACCCCGAAAAGTGCGCCTTCGGCGTCCCATCGGGTCAGCTGCTTGGGTACTTCATCTCTCAGCGAGGGATCGGGGCGAACCCGAAGAAAATCAGAGCCATCATGGCGATGGACAAGCCGAAAAACCTCAAGGGTGTCCAACAGCTCGCAGGACGAATAGCGGCGTTGAGCAGATTCATCAGCCGCATGGGCGAGAAGGCCCTGCCATTCTACCAGCTGCTACGCAAGGCAGATAAATTCGAGTGGACGCCCGAAGTCGACGATGCGTTCGAAAGCCTCAAACGGCTACTCTCCACCTCGCCCGTCCTGGTCACACCAAAGGAGCACGAGCCTCTTCTGCTGTACATAGCAGCCACACATCAGGTGGTCAGCACCGTACTAGTGGTCAAACGACCCGAAGAGGGCAAGACCCATGGGGTCCACCGCCCAATCTACTACCTCAGCGAGGTACTGACGCCAACAAAGCAGAGGTACCCTCACTACCAGAAACTCGCATACGGCATGTTCATGACGGCTCGACTGCTGAGCCATTACTTCCAGGAGCACCAGGTGATGGTCGTCAACGAGGCACCCCTGAACAGCATTTTGAATAACCCAGAGGCCACAGGACGCGTGGCCCTGTGGGGCATCGAGCTATCACCCCTGGACATCGTCTACGAGAAGCGACTCACAATCAAATCTCAAGTCCACCCGGACTTCCTTGTACATTGGATGGAGCTACAGCTGCCAGACACCCCAGACATGTCGCAGTCATGGACGATGCACTTCGATGGCTCCAAGCGTGAAGCTGGAGCGGGAGCCGGGGTCATACTGACCTCCCCGCAGGGCGACCAGATGAAGTACGTCCTCCGGATGAAATTCCGACCTTCCAACAATGAGGCCGAATACGAAGCCCTCATCCATGGCATGAGGATGGCAAAAATCTGCGGCGCAACGCGCCTGGTCATCTATGGTGACTCCAACCTCGTCGTCCAACAGACGATGAATGAGTGCGATGCGCACGCAGAAAACATGATCGCGTATCGCGCGCTCTACAACACACTCGAAGGAGAATTCGACGGCTGCGAGCTTCGGCACGTTGGAAGAGAAAGCAACGAGGAGGCCGATAGACTCACCAACATCGGCTCCACCTGTGGAAAGGTACCACTAGGTGTGTTCCTCGAACAGATCTGTGTGCCATCCATCAAGCGAAAATTCCCCAAGGGATCACCCGAAGAAGCAGAACACTCGGGGGCTATGCTGCCCGAAGGTCATGAAGGACCCGAGAAACTGGACACAGAAGTCGCCATGGTCAACCTGATGCAGGTGATGGCAGTCGAAGAAACATGGACGCGACCATACCTCCAGTTCCTCATCAACGGAGAACTGCCTGACAGCCCGACAGATGCCCGACGCATATCTCGTCGGTCGAAAGCTTTCACCATCATCAATGGTGAGCTGTACAAGCGCAGTATTACGGGTGTACTACAAAGATGTGTCACCATCGGTGACGGGAAAACAATCCTCCAAGACATCCACGAGGGCATCTGCGGCCATCACGCAGGCAGCCGCTCCCTTGTCGCCAAAGCTCTACGAGCTGGATTCTACTGGCCAACGTCCATGAGCGATGCAAAGGACATCGTCCGAAGATGCAAGGGGTGCCAAAGGTTCACCGACAAACCACACGCACCTGGATTAGAGCTCAGGCCAATACCTATAGCCTGGCCCTTTGCTCAATGGGGCCTCGACATGATTGGAAAACTGCCAAAGTCCTCGAAAGGGGGGCACGTCTACCTCCTAGTCGCAGTCGACAAATTCACCAAGTGGGTCGAAGCCATGCCGGTCACTAACCAAAAGGGCAAGACCGCCGTAAAATTCTTTGAGTCCATTGTCTACAGGTTCGGCGTACCGCACAGCATCATCACCGACAATGGATCGAACTTTATCTCCAAGGAATTCCAGGACTTCTGCGAAGGCCTCGGGATCAACATCACGTACGCCTCAGTGGCACACCCGCAAACGAACGGGCAGGTGGAAAAGGCCAACGGCCTAATCGACGCTGGCATCAAGAAGCGCCTCATGAGTCCACTCGAACGAAAAGCTGGAGCCTGGACGAAAGAGCTACCATTCGTCCTGTGGAGCTTACGGACTACGCCAAACAGCTCCACTGGCTACACGCCGTTCTTCATGGTGCACGGAGCCTAGGCCGTGCTACCAGCCGAAGTACGCCACCAGGCCCCCCGGGTCATCGCTTACAGCGAAGCCGAATCCACGGCTGCACTCGAAGATGCCGTGGACACACTCGACGAAGCAAGAGACGTAGCAGCAGCTCGATCAGCGGTGTGCCAGCAGAGTCTCCGCAACTACCACAGCCGCCGGCTACGCCCAAGGTCCTTCGTCGAAGGAGACCTCGTCTTGCGACTCAAGCAAGAGCGACCGAAGAAATTCGAGTCACCATGGGAAGGACCCTACATTATCACCGAAGTCATCCCAGGTGGCTCCTATCGCCTCAAGCACGTGGAGTCTGGAGTCGCATACTCCAACCCATGGAACATCGCACACTTGCGGCGATTCTACCCACAGCTACCTACCCCTTTACTTTCAATAAGGCTTTTCAGCCAAGGCTATTCATCCGAACAATGTACTTCCTCCATTACGATATAAATAAAGCTAAGTGTCTCGCCCCAAAATCTCGTTCGCTACTTGCAACTTTACTTTATGCTACAAACGCACTCGGGGGCTCCCCCCACCTCACGATTTCATCGACGAGGATCACACGTGTACACCTGAGTAGCTGACAACGTCAGGCAAACGAGAAGGACACGTACTCAAACAAAGCACTGCGTGCTCACAAACAAACAAACCTTTATAACAAAGGGCACAACACGCCCAGTCGAAATATACAAATTTTACATCTATCTCTTTTACAGGTACTACCTATTCTGAAGAATAACTTGAGCACGCTGCTCAAACAAATCTACGACCTGTTCGGCATATTGCCTTACAGCCACATAATGCGGACGCATATCCCACTCGCCACCATCCGGCCGAAGAGGTGGCCCAGCTGCTACAACAGACAGATCTACATCAGGTCGATGCATCCTAACAAGGGACAACGCAGCCTTCACCCCTGCGACGAGCTGCTGCCTCACCAGTTCTTGGACACGAGTCACGCTCCGAAATCTAGACAGAAGGCCGGACAGGGATGTTGGCACAACATCCAGGGGAAACATCACATGCAGAACCGACGAGAGCAAAGTCTGCACTTGGCGAAGCACCCGCGATACTTGGTGAACATGATCCTGCACCGTTGCCAGAGCCATGGCACAATCACGATCCATCCAGAAGAAACCGCCAGCTTCCATGTCTTGTTGAGTTAAGCAATTGACCCGAACAGCGACACGCTCCTTCTCCTCCCTCGGAGCAAGGTTAGCACCTGCGACACTCACACAAAATAAGACGCAAAGCCAACAGGCGCATCCGAAAAACTGAGCTACAGCTCGAAACAAAGAACAACTTACATTGAAGCTGCTCAGACAGCCGAAGCAGTTCCGCCATCAAGTACTCCTCCCTGGCTGCACCACGATCTGCCTTGGACTTCCAAACATTGGCGTGACCACGCACCCCAAGCAACTCCTTCTCAAGACTACGAACATGGTCTCGAAGAAAAGCAAGTTGTGACGAATCATCCAAAGATGGCCGCCGCCGCGTTGCAGGCGGGGTGTCAACGGGATCAGCACCCGAAGGAACCTAGAGCAGCAGAAAAGAAAATGACATAAGACACTCAGACAGCGAAGAACGCAACTCAGCAAAATTCATTAAGTGGATAAATGCCACAACGTGGCACAGGGATTTCGTTTCTTCAACATAATTACAGCAAAAGAAAATTACAAACTATCCTACAGCTACAACGTCTAAGACGCGGCACCCTGAGTAGCCTCGGAGCCGGATTGCCACGCCTTGGCCTCACCCTGTTGCCGCAGCGCATACTCGGACAGCAGATCAATGAGCTTTGGCCCATATCGCTTGCAGCGAGCAGAATAGGCATCAAAGGCTACCTCGGATCCATTTGCGGTCGTCAGCATCCGGGAGGTGATCTGGGGAAGGTCCAGCTCCACTCCAGCCGCCAAGGCCATCGCCAGCCCGACGGATGCACCGATGCCCTTCTACTTGCGCTTGTACGCCGCAGGCGCTTTGGCTGACAAAGCCTCCGCCAGGGCGTCAACATCATCAAGGGCCGCGCCCTTGGGGACAAGCTCCTTGTAGAAGTGGCCAAGGACCTCCTTCGCCTTGGCGAGGGAGCTGACGACGGTGCTGCAGCGATCTTCGACCGCTACAGTAGCATCATCCAGAGCACTCCCGTGCTCCAGAGCGCTGCGGTCAAACTCGATGCCTGCGGCATCTGAGACAAAAAAGAAGAGGACTAAAGAAAGCAACACAGAAGAACGACAAGAAAACGAAAATAAAGAAGCAAAAATAAGGTACTCACCCGAAACAGCCTTGGCAGCAGCCATGAGCTTGCCCGCCACCTCTCTTTCACGCGCAGTCGCGGCAGTGGCAAGCTGCTCCTCGCGGTCTGTGGCCTCCTGCTGCAGACGCTCCTTAGCCTTGGCTGCCTTGGCCAGCTCCAGCTCAAGGCGCTCTTTCGCACCAGCGGTGTCCTCGGCCTTCTTCTCCGCTTGACCAAGGCTCTTCTTGAGAGCATCGGGAAGTGTTATGCTCCTCTGCATTCAACACATACAAGCGTCAGAAAGCAAGACAATAATGCAAAAAGAAAGAAGCACCAAAGCATACAGGTACCTTGAAGCTGTTGGAGGTTGGCCTCCAGCACCAGATGCTCCTGCACCAGTCGCTTGGCATCCTGCACAAAAGGTTGCAGGAAGAAGAACTACCAGTAAGGAAAAGGACTTGGGGGCTGCGCCCAACACGAAGGAACAAAAGCAAAATTCGCACACGAAAACGCCCGGGGGCTCCCCCCGAAGACTCGAAGAAAGAACAAGACAAGAAAAAAAAATTAGACATTCGGGGGCTCCCCCCATGGCAGGAAAAAGAAGTACTTACATGCTCCGATGGCGACTCCGAAGGCCCGCTCGCAGCCTTCTGAGGTGCAACCACCTGAGATTCCTGTGGAGAAGGGACCGGCGCAGCACCCTCAGAGGTAGCCACTATCTGAGGAGGAGGAGACGCAACCTTCGACTCTCCCATCATCTCCCGAGCACCATCGCTGGAGGAGTCGTGGGAGGAATGCCTGCACACGAAATAATTAGCACAAGCACAAAATTCAATAGCAAAGAGACAGCAGTATAAAAGAAACTTACGAGTCCAGTGAGCTCAGGTCGAAGACAGGAGGAGTCCTTCGGGCTCTCTTCCCCCCCTTCTTCTCTTCCTTCTTTTCTTCCTTCTTCCGCTTTGCTGGCGGGTGCGGCGCTACAACCCGCACAGGAATAGGGGAGGAAGAGCCTCCATGCCCATCACTGTGACGCTCAAGGCACAGAGGGTTCCTAGGAGTCGGAGGAGCCGAGGCATCTGAAGACTCGCTGGAGCTCCGCGATCGTTTGCGCGTATGGTCCTCACTCGACTCGTTGGCATCTTCCGCCGGAGATCGCGCCGACGGCAGCTCGGACATGGAATCCACCAAATCATTGTCCGGAGCATCCGGATATACTTCGGGTAATGGAGGCGACATACCTGGCACCTTGAAGCTCTGCAGAAGATAAGAACAATTTGTCAGCAAACAAATACAAAACAATGGAGTCGAAAAATAGCGCTACGCGCACGGATCTACACCTGTGGAACAGGAAGCAAAGAAGAAAACGGAGGAGTCAGCGACTTCCCCGGGATTTCCTCTCCGGCCTTGAACTTCAGCAGCAAGCGAAGGGCCCTGTCAAGATCTCCCTCGGAGATTTTCTCAGCCAAAACCCTCGTCGGATCACGCCAGCCAGCATCAAGGAACATTGGGTGCACCCTAGCTTGGAGTGGCTACACCCGACGCTCGAGGAAGGTGCGGATGATATCCACACCATTCACTTCCTTCTCCGGAATCAACTGGAGATCCTCCACCGGACGATATAGCGCCTCTATCTCCGCCACCTCACCATCCAAGATCTTGTTTTTCCAAGACCTTTTCGGCTCAATCTTCTGGGAGGGGTCGAAAGGAACAAGACCAAAATCTTTCCCAGACACTATGGAGTCGCGGATATAAAACCATCGCCTCCGCCAGTACTGGACAGATTCGGACATGGAAAAGGAAAAGAAAAGCAGATTAGGCTTGAGGGAGATGATGCAACCCCCAATGGGATAAACACCATCCGAACCAGATTGCCTCTTCACGGAATAAAGTTTCCGGAAGAGGCCAAAGTGCGGCTCGATGCCGAGCCAGCACTCGCAGAAAGTGATGAAACAAGCAATGTGAAGAAGAGAATTGGGCGAAAGATGATGCAGATGGATGCCATAGAGAAAGAGAAGCCCACGAAGGAAGTTGTGGACTGGGAAGGAAAACCCACGAATAACGAAGGCAAAAAACATAACCCGATACCCAGCGGGGGGACGGGGGATTACCTCGTTGCCGGGGAGTCTGACGGCCTCCCTATCCTGCGGGATCAAGCCCCGCTCGCGAAGCTTGCGGAGGTCACTCTCCCGCGTCTCTGATCGCCGCCAACCACCGTCGGTGACACGGGTAGTGGTGGCGCCTTTCTTCCCTCCGGCAGCGCTGGTACCAACCGCAGATGATGACTTCTTCGGTTTCCCCATCGCGCTACGGCGGCGTCAGCGGTGAGAGCGCAGAAGGGAAGAGGGAAATGTTGAAGGATATTCCAGCGCGCAGCAAGAACTCCTAGAGCACAAGGAGGCAGTGAAAACAAGAATCGATGCGGTGAAAACAAACTGCAGCTTTCTCCAATGATTATAACGGCGAAGACAATGCACGGCAGCCATCCATCAAGAAGACCTAACGCCAACGGCAGATCTGACCATACACGTGTCAGCATCACAACGAACCGTCGTTACCACGTCGTCCACTACGCGCGGAAATCGAGGCGACACCGTAATTATCTCCACGCCGCGCGTGACCGGTCAATTCAAGGTCAGCAAGTGGGACCCATGTTCGTCCAGTCAAGTCATCTCTGGCGCAGCAGACGCTTGAGGTCATTGATCGTCAGCACTGATGTCATCAAAAGCTATACTAGCAACAACTACAATTTCTCTTCAAACCTAAGAGTACTCACTCGAATCTACGATTCGACTAAATACTCGGGGGCTACTCCTATTAGGAGCGCTGGCCGCGCACCCGAAAGATGAATAAAAACGAACTATTTCTTCGAGTCCTACGTCTAGTCTACGACTCCACTACGGACTCAGGGGCTACTCCCATAGGGAGGATCGATTTAAGCATCCGAATTTTTTTGTGTCCTACAGACTTAACAACTGAACAATGTTTGAACTAAAGTCTCCGCTCGAGTCTACGACTCGAACAGACACTCGGGGGCTACTCCCATAGGGAGTGCTGGTCGCGCATCCTATAAATTCTTCGACCGCGATCTTTCGGATCAGCATGCAAAAACTTTTCGACAACTCTGCCCCAACAAGACGCTGAGTGAGCAACGATCTCCTTGGCCACCCGAAACACCTCCGTGGTGATAAACATTCAGATGTTGTGTCTGCGACACAAAGATAAGACCTACAGATATCATCTGATGGCCTGGCAACGCACACGACTGCACTCTGCTAGTATAAACCCGTGCCAGCAGGCGCGATGAAAAATCCCGACGGACGCGTTGGGTACATCAGTTAAAATCACTAGAATTCCACTCCTGTAAGTCCTTCGCAGCCTGAGTCGAATTACGCCAGCATATGTTCCGGGTTCGAGTTAAGGGACTCGAACCTGAGGAAGATCGTGTTGTTTCGTCCTAAGACAGTTAACTGACCCTGATCCGTCGGGTGAGTCAGGCACACGCATCAACAATCCCTACACACATACTGTTAATACATAGTTGCACCCGAAGGATTGAAGAGTCCTCAGCCGAATCTACGATTCGACTGATCACTCGGGGGCTACTGACATGGTTATACCCTACGGGTACGTGATCTTAGCATACCTAGTCCAGCCCAAGGAAGGCCCACGGCAGATGTACGCCGGCCCATGAGGATTTTCGGGTGGCCAAGGCCCATGACGCCTTCGGATCCTTGGAGAGCAAGACTAGCGTAGATAGGAAATTCAAAGGGGTAAAACCCTAGAACTTGTAACCGACTAGGTCTATGCCCGGGACCTGCCTGAGTCTATATAAAGGCTAGGAGGGCACGACCTAGATCTCTCTCTCTCATACTTTCGCATACACACCTCCACGCCAGATTGCATCTGCGCACCCCTGTAACCTTCGGTTCCACCGTAATCAAGAGCAGACAAGAAGGAGTAGGGTTTTTCTTCCGGGGGCCTGAACCTGGGTAAACCTTGTGTCCCCGTGTTGCTTGTTTGCTAACCGTTCCACGATCTCCAGCATCCCCATCTTCTCCAAAACCCAAGTCCATAACAATGAGCATTGATGAGATCAAACCTCGTCACCACCAATGAGGAGAATGACATAATAAAAAAACAATAGGTAATATACCATACCCAACATCTTTCATCTCAACGTCGCTCATGAAAATATTAGTAGTCTTGCTGCCCTTTTCATGCTGGCGCTTGTCAAAGCGGTTGGGACAAGCATGAGCCTAATGATCAGGATCACCGCACACATGACAAGCACATTTCTTCTTATCAGTCTTCTTCTTGAAGCTAGTAGTCTGTGAGACCTTGTTATTTCCATCGAACTTTCCTTTGCCATCAAACTCGCCTTTGTTCTTGAACTTGTGAGGCTGGAAGTTTCTTTTCTGTATCAGATTGGCATTAGAACCTCCCTCGATACCTCGAGCACGTGTGTCTTTTGCTCTCGCCTTCTCTTCCACAGCAAGAGTCCCAACAAGATCCGTCACGGAGAACTCTTGTCTCTTGTGCTTTATAGAAGTAGCAAAATTCCTCCATGACTGGGGAAGCTTGGCAATAATGCCTCCGACAACAAACTTGTTCGGTAACGCACAAGCGAAGTGCTCAAGCTCCCTGGCAAGTGACTGTATTTCATGAGCCTGCTCCACAATGGGGCTGTTATCAACCATCTTATAGTCATAGAATTGTTCCATGATATACAGCTCACTGCCAACATTAGAGACTCCAATTTTTTCTCTAGCGCATCCCACATATCCTTGCCATTGCTAAATGACAAATATGAATCGACAATATTCTCGCCAAGAATACTGATCAAGACAGCCTTGAAAGTGGTATCAAGTTTTTGGAACGCATCTTCCTGAGCAGGATTAAGATCTCTCCCAGGTGCGCCATAAATGACGTTATAGTAGCTCATGGTCTGAAACCAGAGCACTGCTCTCGCATGCCATTGTTTGTAAAACACAGGTGGCTTCATAGAAGCAACAAAGGCACTTGGGGCAAATTGCCTGAAATAAAGTTTTTAGATTGTTGAATAAAAGAGAAATTTATCAAGCGAATTAACCAAAATAAATGCTAGATAAAACATGAATAGAATAATAGAAATTATACTAATCATGTGAAATAGCGAATATAGATTAAGACAGATAATTGCAAGGCATAGAACTTGAGATACAATCAGAACAAAGTTGAGAAAGAGGATGTACATCACAACAGCAGCAAAGGAACCTCCAGCGTTCGCGTTGGCACCATCGTCAGCCATGTCATGGAGGAAGAGGTTGCTGATGTCGGGGAAGAAGTTCTCGTTGGGGAAGACGTCGGCGCTATCGCTATCCGTGAAGGAGTCCATGATGGATCCCGTAGTCGCGCCAATAGCGCTCGCCAAAAACCTTGTCGCCCTTCTCTCATACAGGACTCGAAGCAGCGGGATCTCGGAGTCCTACTGTCCCGGCTCACGATGCACGCCGCAAGACGGGATGAGAAAGACTAGGTAGCGCAGTGCTCTGGAACTGGAGACGCAAAGGGATGTGGAACTGTGTGTCTGAGAGGAGGCGCGACCTCTCTCTTATAGGCACAAAGGGAAGACGTACAAGCTACGCAGGAGATAAAACGAATGGACAAAAAAGTTGAAGCGAACAAGCGGCAGCCAATCGGACAACCTTCACTCAGTTTATATTCATTTCCACTTAGCTCGTATTAAAAGTCCACTCCAGCAAAATGTTTCAGCTTCTGTACAACTATTCATATATCATTCATGCGTGACAAAATAAAGGACACTGCAACCCGCGCGTGTCGCGTCGTGACGCGTCGCATCGTGACGAGGCGAGGCATGGCGAGCAAGGAGGAGCGCGCGTGTATATGTCTTCTATTCCCAAGCTCGTACATGTGGTGGAAGAGCTTTCCTTGTAAGCTGGTCCAACTTCTACTCAACTAACAATGTTGGACTAAATATTTGTCCCAACTCTTGCCTTGCATGAATGACCAAATGGACGTCTAAAATTTTAGAAATTTATTGGTATATAATAAATGGACTGAGCCTAGACAGCCAACACTCAACATTCATTTTGTCTATCTCTCTACCTGTCATGTCATCCATCGATCTTTATACATAGTTTTTCTATTATTTTTATGCCTCTTAGTATTTTATGCTCACATTATATCGTCCTCTTTGCTATATAAGTTAATAATAAAATATACTCCCTTCGGTCCGGTTTATTAGCCACATACTTAGTTTAAAAACAAATTTGACCATTAATTTTAGTCAATAAATTTTACATAATATGTCATAAAAATTATACCATTGGATTCATCTTCAAAAGTAATTTCTAATGATATATTTTTGGGGATATATATTTTATATTTTATTGATCAAAATTGATGGTCAAATATTTTTTTAAACTACGTGCGTGTCTAATAAACTAGACTGGATGGAGTAGATAAGGTTTGGAATGTAAGATATACTAATGTATGATTTTGCATATTTCAATATCCCTCGCGTTTTTTGAAGAAAATAGGATAGGATGACACTACGTATTGGTGCACTAATATCTCACCTCAAGGTAGTCCCATGCAACCGACATATGTTGTCATCCATAATGAACGGTCAACATTGGAACTTCCTTTGCATGCTAAATTCGATGAATTTGGATACATTTAACTCTCATGTAAAACTACAGATACCACGGTACACCATTTCAAAACCATGCCAGAAGATCTGCATCAACCATTGTTTATCTTGCCCTCTACTTTGGCATTTCCGCCGCCATCTTCGGTACCCTACCCTAGCTGGCGTGTGGTTGGTGCGTGCGTACAGGTGTGGACACGAGGATCCCGACGAACCGACACATGTTGCCGCCGCCACGACCCAGTCGGGCTGGGCATCCTTGGGCCATCCAGCCCGTCCAGGGTACGGCAGATCCAGGCCCATCTCACTCGGGCCCGCCGCGGAGGGCGAAACTGAAAAAGAGGCACGAGCGCGCCGTCCGGCCATCTTCCTTCCCTCGCCAATTTCGAAATCAATAATCCTACTCCACCTTTAGAAATTATTAGCCTCGTCCCCAATCCTCTTCCCGGAATCCTCGCGCAGCTCACCGCCCACCAGCGACCGATCCCCGCCGAGATCCCCGCCACGATGCCGAGGAGGTGGCAGGTCTGGGGCGGGCCCGACGGCCGCCTCGTTTGGATCCCCGCCCCCAACCCCGACGCTCCGCCGCCGACCGCCGTGGCCGCGCCTCTCCCTCCGCTGCCGCGCGCCAAGGTGGCAGCCGCCGCCGCCTCGTCCGTGGACGCGCCGGTCGAAGGTACGGCACACCGCTCTCTCATCCCCTCTCCGATTCCGTCGTAGAAATGGTATTCAGTACTGACTGTCCCCTCTCCCGCCTCCGCGTTTCTCCGATGTGGAAACCTAGGCCGGGCCGCCGCCGACGGGTGCCGCGTCGAGTCCATGGCCGACCTCCTCGTCCGAGGTACCGCCTCGTCCCTTCATCCCTTACCCATCCGATCCGGTTAATCGGTGTGGGCAGGCGTGTAAGCGTGTGCATCCCTGCGACGCTGCCCAGCGTACTGAAATGGCTGCACGCGTATTCTTCCCTGTGTACCGTCTCGGCGCTTGAATGAGTGCACATGATTCTGTTTAACTGCTTGTCGGCCTGTTGGTACTGATGGAATCTGCAGCCCGGAGCAAGCTGCTCGAAGGTGACGGGGTGGCCGGAGTAACTGAAGACGCAGGAAAGGGTGAGCTCTTCTGCACTGGATCGGGGAGGTCAGTGTCTGTCAGCGAGAGTGCTATAAGGAGAGCCAGGGCGTTGGTCGGGGATGAGGTCAAGGAGGCTAGTATTAAGAAGAGAAGTAAGAGCTTATGTGCCTGTCGTTTTGTTTGCTTTGGTCAAGCTGTTCAACTTTTGTTAGTGTGTTCGGTAGCATCAGCTGGCTATCTTTCTGCATGTATTGTACTGGGTTGACCAGTTTCTCTGTTTCAGAGCAACCGTTTGGCGATGGAGCTGATGTAGAGGGTGAAATGGATGTTTCATTTAAAGGTTAGACTTGCCTTCACCCTTTTTTCAGCGTAAACATAAAATCTGATGTTGGAACCAGAGCCAGAAAATGTAGGAACTGTACTTTATGGAGACTTTGCAGTAGGAATTTAGTCTTCTATCTTGTCAAATTTAGGTATGATGCAAAACGATAGCATACTCCCGGTGTTCCAAACTGGATCAGGAAAAGCGGTCTTGCTGGGCAAGGACTCAATCCAGAAGGCAAGAGCTATTTTAGAAGGTAGGAAGTTCAACTCCTGCTTACTTTCTATCTAATTGCTGCAAGTGCTTTGTTATCACTTATTTGTGCACGATGACATACATATGCCTCAGAGTAATTTAGGATCTGTCCATCCCCTGTACTGTTAGAAAACATGTCCCAACTCACAAATAACGAGAAAAAATATAATATGTATAGAAATAGCCAGATTTTTCGCAAATGCCTGGCTATTTGTTATACCTACAACTAAAAACATGTTTGGATATGGTCAGCCTGTTGAGCATTTCTACTCCATAGTAATATACAATGACCTCAGAGTAATTTAGGATCTGTCCATCCCCTGTACTGTTAGAAAACATGTCACAATTCACAAATAACGAGACAAAATATAATACGTATAGAACTAGCCAGTTTTTTCGCAATTGCCTGACTATTTGTTATACCTACAACTAAAAATATGTTTGGATATGGTCAGCCTGTTGAGCCTACTCCATAGTAATATACAATGACCTCAGAGTAATTTAGGATCTGTCCATCCCCTGTACTGTTAGAAAACATGTCACAATTCACAAATAACGAGACAATATATAGTATGTATAGAACTAGCCAGATTTTTCGCAATTGCCTGACTATTTGTTATACCTACAACTAAAAATATTTTTGGATATGGTCAGGCTGTTGAGCATTTCTACTCCATAGTAATATACAATGACCTACCATAGTTTTATACTGAGTAGGGTCCACCAAAAGTGTTGTTTGTGTTGTTTTTCTTTGTGAGAATTTCTAGTATTCTCCTTTTCTCTTAGCATTTTTTAAAAATCTGTCACTTTTATTGCACAATAGATGATGATAGTGCCCCTGGTGTTGTACAACCGATGTTCCGTACTGGAAGGGGTAGGCCGGTTCCTGTGAGCAGGACCTCCATTGATAAGGCAAAGGCTGTTTTGGAGGGACAAACAATCGCAGAACAAGGTCATTTTGATAAGAGTATGATAAACGTTTTGGATAGTCTGGTACAAACAAACAAGCACGCCTTTACCTTTTTTTGTAACTGGCCCTTCTGTCAGCAGGTGTGGATGGCATGGAACAGTTTCCATTGTTCCAAACTGGTTCAGGTAGAGTTGTATCAGTCAACGTGGCATCTCTTCAGAAAGCAAAGGCTGTTTTGGAGGGACAAACAATCGCAGAACAAGGTCATTTTGATAAGAGTATGATAAACATTTTGGATAGTCTGGTACAAACAAACAAGCATGCCTTTACCTTTTTTTGTAACTGGCCCTTCTGTCAGCAGGTGTGGATGGCATGGAACAGTTTCCATTGTTCCAAACTGGTTCAGGTAGAGTTGTATCAGTCAATGTGGCATCTCTTCAGAAAGCTAAGTCTGTTTTGAAGGATAATAATACAAGCGGTGGTGAGTTTTGATTATTCTTCTATTTGAATTCAGAGCTGATGCTTTTGCCCAATTATTGCGACACACACGCCTTTTTTGGTGTACTGATGGGATTCCTCTCCTATTAGAAAATGCGGAGAGTTTTGGTAGGCCTGACCAGCCTATGATGTTCCAAACTGATTCCAGAAGACCATTCATGATCAGCGGAAGGTCCATTGAGAGATATAGAGGTGCGGCGAAGGAGGAAGATACAGAAAAGAGTGGTAAGATTGAACTACCTGTGTTCCTTCAGAAAAAAGCTTGAACCATCTGTCTTTTGATTTATCAAAATTCAGCTATAAATATTATTTATAAGTGGTTACTTCTTTGTGTAGGACATTCGGATACTGACTGCCAGATCCCAATGTTCCAAACAGGATTAGGAAAGCCTGTTGCCATGAGCCGGAGCTCAGTTCAGAAGGCAAGGGCAGTATTGGAGGGAGAGAAAAACAATACAACCGGTAAATAAACATATGTGCTTATTATTTGTTTAAAATTAGTTCAGAGGATCAGCATTTGCTTTGTTTTCTTTGAGATTCAGGACATGGAGATAATAGTGTCACTACCCCAACTTTTCAAACTGAAACGCCGAGGTCTGTTTTGATGAGTAGAAGTTCGATCATGAGTGATAGAACTGTTACACCGTACGGAGATAGTGCAATGCAAGGTACTTGAGTTTCTGACGTTGACTGAAATTGTTTTGTGCCTGTGTGTTACCATCTATTCATAATTTGAACAGCATGAAAATAATATTACTGATGCAACACATCTTTGATTTCCCTTATACCAAATAATCTTTTTTTACCGGTTAATCATTTTTGTCCAATCGAGTAGAGAAAAATCAGGAGGATGGCAACCACTTGCTGTTGTTTCAAACTGGGTTAGGGAGATCAATTGCTATAAGTAAGAGCTCAGTTAAAAGGGCAAGCGCAGTTCTGGAGCCAAGGAATATTGCAAAGGAATTGGAAGGTAAATTGCAATCTAAATGCACACCGTTGGTTTTGTAACTCCATTTGTGATAAATGAGCATTCATATTTACTGACAGTTAAATTTCCATTCTATAAGATGAAGCTCATTTAGATGGTGGCAATGATACTCCAGTGTTCAAAACTGGAATAGGAAAATCTATCTTAGCAAGTGAGAACTCTGGAAAGAAAGTACCGGTTATCTTAGAGGCTGAAGAAGTAAAAGGTGATAATTTCATGTTCTGAATTAAGAGCTCCTTGATATAGATTGAAACAGTAGATATAAAGAACGTTTTTAGTCTATACTATATTAAATATTTGCCTCATATGTGCTAACCAGTGAATAATGGCAACGGAGAAGCCTTTGTTGAAGACACGGCATTACAAACTGGAATGCAGATGTTTGTTCCCCAGAGTAGAAGTTCAAGCCATAAGGCCAGTATTCTGTTGGAGCAACAAAACTTCGCAGAGAAAGGTAGCTTTTGCAATCACGGGGTTACACAGTAGAGGTTTTTACATTTAAAAAAATGGAAAGTAACTTAGACTCCTTTTCCCATGCCTCTGACATATACAATATTATTATGAAGGATATGGAGAGTGTGGAAGTCAACTGCCAGTGTTTCGAACTGGATCTGGAAAGTCGGTTTTGATTAGAGAAAGTTCAGTGCAGAAGGCAAGGGCTGTTCTGGAGGAAGAAAGCAATATAAACAAAGGTATAACAGCTTACCAAACTTTTCTTGGACTATTTCGCTGATGCAGCAACTGTTACTTTATTTTCAAGAGAAGATTGTAGTATAAACATTTAGCATGCATGTGTAGTGTCTAATATCAGTCTGTAGTCATGTAGTTCATTTATGGAGTACTAAGTGTCATTGATAGGTTAGCTAACTATCAAAGAGTCTATTATATGAATTACCTGACTGCTGTGCTAAACTGCTAATCCAAGGATTGCAATGCTTTTTACTTGATAATTAGACCAAGTTTACAAATTTAAAAAGCTAACAATGAACCACCAATGTGTAACCTGATTAGGCTGCAGCTTTCATTTGAATGATACAGTGATACACTTATTCATTGCTTTTGACTCTAGAATGTATCATTCTTTATAGTTTACAGAATATATGTTTTCAGTATTACAAATTTTAAGCATACGATGTAAGGTCAGGGTGAGCAGTCTAATGATTTAGTCAGGCAATGGAGTGACATGTTGATTCATGGAATTTAATATTGGCAAAGGTTGTTTCAAAAGCATAAGTAATATGTGTTTTTTGTGTTTCCGTTTGTACACATTTGCCGTTTAAAGAGTTCTTGATCTTGATTATTTTTTTGTCAGATAATCATAAGCTCCTTAACATGGACCAAAAGTTTCCTGTCTTTACTTCACCTCTCAAGACAAGCTGTGCAAGAACAGTAAATATATCTTCAGTTGGCGTGTCTCGAGCTGCTACTTTGTTGGGCTTGGAGGAGAATACCCTTTCAACACAATTTTTTGGACATGTGGGGGAAAAACTAGGCACAAAAATAACTGTTGAGCGGGAAAATCCAGACCAGCGGCTTGATCTTGCATCTTGTACAACAGAAAATCAAGTGCACAAGGAATCACATCAGCCATTTGAACTTTCTAATAGCAGAGTCTTTGATTCCAGTGAGCATCCAATCAGATTCAGTACCGCGGGAGGCAGATCAATGGCTATTTCCAGTGATGCACTTCAACGTGCGAAAAACCTTCTGGGTGAATCGGATGTGGTTTCATCAACAAATAAGTCAGCGGATTACTCTTTGGCATCTGGTTGTAAAGATGAGATATCAAATTCAACTGTTGGCGCAAAAGGAGGTGGATCTGATTTACCAAAAAAAAGTAGGGCTAGTGGAAAACCCGAAATAGCAACATTTTCCCGCCAAGCAATGTCTGATAGGAAGCACAGTAGATCCTTTGGACATGTTGTACCTGATACCGCTGCAACTAATGAACATGCTGACGGGTTTCATGTGGGGAGTCATTCAATCGGTGAAATTCCAAAGATCCCGAACCCTTCGAGGTTTTTATCTGAAACTGACTATACGGACGGCAGTAAAGATAAGACACGGCGACTCCATATGCCAGCTGGAGCGTTGGTGGACATTACTAACTTCATGGGTACACATTCTGGAAATATTGACCATATTGCTAATGAGAAGAGAAGAATTGGGGGAAGAAACTCCCCATCTCCGTTTAAACGGCCCCGCTCATCCAGGTCCTTTGATCTGCATCCCTGTTAGCAAGTTGTAAACTGCTTGATGTCATGCTTCTTATATGCTCTTGCTGAAAATGATTAGGTTCGTCCCACCTATAAGCACCAACAAACAATCCTCTGCTGGTAAGCTGATTGCTGATACACAGATAAGCTCATTTGAAACTAAGTCCTACTTGATTGGTCGAACTATTGTTCACAGGAGTACCCAAGCTACTACCAACTCAGATCACTTCCTGTCAAAGAAAGCTGTCTGCATCTTATCCTTTTCAACATAACAGGAAAACTTGGAAAGAGTATTTCGGCGGTCCTCCCTGCTTCAGTTTTTTGGTACAATGCGATGTACGTATATCATTTCTGCAGGTAACCCATATTCCCACTTAAATATTAACTTAAATTTTGTGACCAGACCGAACATCCAACAGATGAAGTGAAGCTCATGGATGCTAAAGGAGCTGAGAAGTACAAGTTTCATAATACAGATACTGGTGCAGAAGAATTTCAGAAGATGCTGCTTGCCTGTGGTGCATCATTGACATACACAACTAAAGAGTAGGCATCATTCTTGAACTGAATGACATATATTTCACTAGTCAATTGACCTTTTGTGGTCAGAAATAACACCCTTTTGCTTTTTTTCTTAAGAAATGTCTGACCATTACCTTTATTGTTTCATGACTTGTGTTTTTATAAGTCCATAATAGTTTTTTGAAACTGCTTCTTATGGTCTCCTCTGCTCTCTTTCTGTTGCTGCATCGCATTAAGATTAAACTATAATGTTACATGTTCCTTGGACATACTGAATTTGGCTGGAGATGCTCCAAATAATATTTATACATCCTAAACATCAAATCACTTGATCTTTCTGTTTTAGATGGGTGAACAATCACTATAAATGGATCGTGTGGAAACTTGCTTCACTTGAGAGATGCTATCCAACTAAAGCTGCAGGCAAATTCTTGACAGTTGCTAATGTTTTTGATGAGCTGAAATATAGGTGAGATGATGGGCATGCCTTTTCTGCCGTTCCAATTATATTGATGCATATGATTTAATTCATGAAAACTTGTGCATTTTAGGTACGACCGAGAAGTGTACAATGGCCACCGATCAGCAATTAAGAAAATTTTAGAAGGAAATGCTTTGCCATCTTTGATGATGGTGCTGTGCATTTCAGCTGTTTACTCCCATCCTGACGTAAATAACCCCAAGTTGGAGGCCGGCATGAGAGATGAAAATGAGAACAGCATTGACAATAAAAGCTTGTTAGCTACTAAAAAAAATATCCCCGCACACATTGAATTAACTGATGGATGGTACGTGGTTGCATTATCTTTATTGCTATGAGATTAAACTGAAAGATATCAGCAACTTCTAGTGTTTGCCTTTTCACAGGTATGCAGTAGAAGCGTCATTGGATGTGCCGCTTTCAGAACAACTACAGAAAAGAAAGCTTTTTATAGGACAAAAGCTTCGGGTACTATTCTGTTTTCACCTTGTTGTCATGGAGACATGGGGAGATTATATGGCTCAATATGTGTTTTCATTTTGGTAGATATGGGGTGCTTCCTTGTGTGGTTGGACTGGGCCTGTGTCATTTCATGAGGTTTGCCTGCTCCTTGACCTTTATAGGCCACAAAATGACAACCATATAGTCAATTTTCTCATGACTATTTTTTCCAGATATCTGGCACTGTCAAATTGATGGTCCATGTAAATGGCTGTTATCGTGCAAGATGGGATGATCCTTTGGGATTCTGTATGTACTTTACTACAAGACTGCATATTTATTTTGTATTGTTCTGCTTATCCCTTTTCAAACTAATAGATTCTATTGATGACATCGTACACATCTCAGGCAAGCATGTTGGACCCCCACTGGCGTTCAATTGCATAAAACCTTCTGGCGGCCGAGTCCCTAGGACACTAGTTGGAGTTGCAAGGATATATCCTATTCTGTATAAGGAGAGGTATGCAAACTAAAAACAATAAAAAATTACCGGTTTGTTCCACTGGTTCATATTTAATTGCATAATTCAGGTTGCCTGATGGTCGTTCTGTTGTGAGATCTGAAAGGATGGAAAGGAAAGCCCTACAACTGTACCACCAGAGGTACTTATTTATGTCACTGAAACTGTAGGCAATATTATTCGACTGAATACACTGTATGTTGATCGCACCTTGAATTGAAATAGATTATCTATCAAGTGGACAATGTTCTCGAGAAGTTACCTGTACAAATACTGCTATGTGCCCAGTGTGTTAAAGCATATATCTTTTCAATAAACAATTGGACTATACTGTTTTCTCCTATGCGTTTAGAGATTGTTTTCAGTTGCCTCTGTCCCTCTATTGCTAAAAGCTGGCTTTTCCTCTAGTAGGTTTCATGCACCAACTAGTAGAACCAAAAGTCTGAAATGATGGCGAAGGTTGGACAATCCACATATACTTCAACACCCCCTTTCACATATGGCTCGATAAGGCCTAAACATGGATAGAAAGAGGGCAATCATTTTTTTTCTCACTTGTGAAAGCTGAGATTTTAACCAAAGACCTTTGCACTGATACCATAATAAGTTTCATGCACCAACCAGTAGAACCAAAAGTCCTAACTGATGGAGAAGGTTGGGCAATCCGCATATACTTCAACATCCTCTACCACTGGAACCTTTCTCTAAAAAAATGTTATTACTGTCAGTTAGATCCATTTTAAGTGTTCCCAGCTACTATCCATGAACACTGCGTGTATTTTCATGCATTATATTTTCACTGATAATAAATGCCAAGGTATTGAAGAAATATCAATATGTCAGAATCTTGAAGAAGCCACGCACAGAAGTATTCTGAAATACATGTAGACATTATGGTCTACTGGTGATCAAGATTGTCCGAATCGGATACATGGTAGTATCCTTTTCTTGTCAACATTATTGGATCTTAGGATCAAATCATAGTAAGATGGGACATCAAGTTGTCTATAAGCATCCGCTCGCTTGTGTACGCAATCTGCATGCACAGGTGATTTGGACAAAGGCACAACTTGGTTTACGTTGTGCAAATTCTGGTTCTTTTTTCCTTGGAGGGCGATTCCAGCTATTTTACGAGTTGGATTATCATCCTGCTTATGGTGTGTATCGTTTCCCCTCGTTAGGGTCCTAGGATTGTGCTATGCTGTCATCTATATCACGATGCTGACAGCCATGCTGGTGATGGCTATGGTAATCTGTCAATACCATTTAACTTGTGGGCAGCATTTTCCTGTTAAGAAATATCGTATATATATACCCATGTTACATACGATCAGTTGAATGCATTTAGGCTAGAGCCCTGGATTTGTGGAAGTAAAAACAGGGTATTAGTTTTATGGCTCCTTTTGTTTTTATAAGCTGACATTGCCCCTTTTTATTGCCACTGCAATAATTATTACCTTGTCATGTAGAGTATCTAAGATCGCAGAAGATATTATGTCTGAACAAGAGGAAAACTGTGGCAATTCTGATGATAGTCAGGAAGGGGCAAAAATTTGCAAAATGCTAGAGCGGGCAGCTGAGCCTGAAGTTATGATGGCAGGCATGACATCAGAGCAGAGGATATCTTTTTCATCTTATCAAGCAAAGCAAAAGGTATGCATAAATACCCCCCTCATCTATCAAATTGTACTTGAAAGTTGTGAAATTCATGTCATATATTGCAGGAAACTAGGCAAAACGAAGTAGCTAAGAAGGTTGAAAACGCTCTGGAAGTTGCTGGCCTTGGTTCAAGAGATGTTACACCATTTGTGAAAGTGAGGGTGACGAGCCTTATTCAAAAAATCTCTGCTTCAAAAACCAACAAGGAAGGGCTAATAACAATTTGGAACCCTACTGAGAAGCAAGTACGGTACACTCATCTATCAGCACATGCATGTCGTAATCAATTTTATTCTGTCAAAAAGAGAAGACAGATTATTTGGTGTTATATCATTGAAACAAGCTACACATGTTGCCTCTTCTTTTCTTTTTTCGAGAAAACGCGAAAGATTTCTTTACGGTTATGCTGATGTATGTCTTTCTTGACAACAGGACAAATGTTTATTTGCTTTTGAGTATTCCCCAATAATGTACATACAATCTACTCCCTCTGTCCTGAAATAAGTGACTTAGATTTGTATAGATTTGCATGTATTTATACACTAAAACACGTCTAGATACATGTGAATCTAGACAAACCCAGATCACTTATTTCTGGACGGAGGGAGTACATGAAGTTAGCTTAAATCCTATTAATTTAATTATTTCTATTGACAGAAAGCCGACCTGGTGGAGGGACAAATTTACTTCGTCACAGGACTGGTGCCTTCTACCTACTGTACTGGCAGTCTTTACTTGCATGCTAGAGGATCATCTACCATGTGGAAGCCATTAGCATCAGCATGGGCTGCAGATTTTGAGTAAGAGTCCACTGCTAGTATGCTCAGACTGTATTGTTCAAAGTTAACCATGCTTCTTATTGCAGACCATTTTTCACTCCACGTAAGGCGGTTGAACTGTCATTGTTTGGTGAGGTACCGCTGGCAAGGTCAGTCTAGTTATCCTGTGGAAAGTTAATATGTTAAACCTGTCAATCTGGTGTCCTGTATTAAAACCTCCTAATTAACCATTGTTTGTTGCAGTGAATTTGACATTGCAGGTGTCGTTTTGCATGTTGGCGATGTTTATTTGTGTAGCAGCCAGAAAAGACAGTGGCTCTTTTTGACAGATGGATCTAAATTTACCTCAGCACAGCAGTCCACAGAGCAAGATGATTGTCTTCTAGCAGTTAGCTTCTCTTGCCGAATTGCTGGCGACGACTGTGCTTTTTTCAGTCATGCCCTTTCTGGAAATACCGTATGTCATCTCAGAACATGTTGTCTATATTTTCAAGTTGATGGTTCTTTAAAGTTTTGACTTCTATTGATCCCTAATGTCACCATCATAATATTGAAACTTTTGCGCTAAGCAATATCTTATAAATTAACTGTGTAGACATTTGAGGACTGTACTCCCTCTGTCCAGAAATAAGTGACTTGTATTATGTCTAGATTGACATGTATATGTACACTGAAACGTGTCTAGATACATGTGAATCTAGACAAATTCAATTCACTTATTTCCGGACGGAGAGAGTACTATATTGCCAGCAAAAATGTTTGCAGTGATCTATACTTCATTGTTCAACTTTATATATTTATAAAGCAAGTGCAGCTTTAGCTTACTGTATCTCTGTTGCCCAGGTTGGTTTCAGTAATTTGGTCAAGCGGCAGAAAGACCAGACTAGGCGCATATGGGTAGCCGAGACAACAGAGAGCTCTACCTTTACTCTTTCTCATGAGATCTCTAAAAAATCACATCTTAAGGAAGCTGCCATTTGTGCTGAGAAATGGGCTTCAAGTTCTTATCATGTAAGTTTCTTCACATTACTACATTAGATTAGAGAGATTATCCCTCTGATCCGAATTAATTGATGCAGATTTAGGAAAAACTTTGGCTAAATCTGTCTAGGTTTAATGAATCTGCGTAATTAATTTGAATAGGAGGAAGTAACATTTTACCGTGACAAGTTCTGGTCCTGCTGTAACTGACTGTTGTGTTGCAATATGAATGACCCCTTTCAGAAAATTCAGCAGCTAAAGGAAAGAGTTGCCTGCACAATTGGTGATAGTGGTGGCTGAAGTACTATGAAGTTCTACAGATTCACTGTCCAAACTGGAGGTGGTGTATTCTGGGCTTCCAGGATTGGTCCAGGATGGACTTTGTGGCAATGGGATGCCCATTGGTAAAAACGGTATCTGGGCAGTGATAATCATGATGGATGCCTAGTTACAAGATCTATATATTATGGCGCAGGTAGAGTGGTTTAGGTCACATTATTCTTAGCTGGGGACTTTTAAACTCTCCACAACTAGTTATTCATTCCCCCAAGTTATTCTACAAATTAATACTTATGTATGTGCAGGGGTTGCGCTGCGGAGAGCCATTGATCTGATGCTTGCAGAAGAAAACGATTTCCCTCGACTGCCAAGCACATGTTGGATACTCAATATGACGGCATCCTTCTGGAGTTTGAGCGCAACCCATCTGATGTCTTTCCTACGAGCCCTTGCTGCTAATCCATTTCAACACAACTGCTAACAAATGGCTCGCGTGGCATCTGGGGAATGGCATGTCTTGTGCTTCCCGAGCTAGACTGAGAGCTTCTCTCTTGTTTGCTTGTGTCATGATCATTGGTGGTACACTGGTACATAGGCAATGTTGTGAGGCAGGGCTGGCAACCCAGGATTGCTTGTAATTATCTGGTGTATTTATGATTGCCGAATCATTATCATTTTGTACTGGGTTTTCGAATGAGGAATGGCGCTGATGTATGGACCGCGCATATCTATGCAACAGGATTGTTACCTCGTACCAAGTTTGACCTTTTCTCGAGGTCCGTCCGCTCTCGTGACGGTTCGTGCCGCTTCTGGCGACTTCGTGGCGACCCTGTAGCGTCTTCGTCGGCAATTCTTGCCGCTTGATCCCCAGCCAAATCCAAATTTCAGTGGTTAATCCAAGTAAAAAAAAAACACGAATTCACTATATCCCATCAAATCCAATCCCATCTTGGTGTGTCTTGTCTGGAGTTTTGGGGTGAGGTTCCTCGTCGAATTTTTCACACATTCCGTCCCGCCGTCTCTCCCTGAGCTCCGACGAGGTCAATCTCCTGCTCGTTTTTCTCCCCTGTCCCCACCCCCACCCCCGACCCCCTCCCCTGCCCCCCCCCCCTGCCACCCCCTCATAATCCAATCCTGGTACAACTTCCTCAATCCCTGAGCAGAGCTTGAGGCGTTGTTGGCCAGAAAAGTACCGGAGGTAGCTAGTAAGAGGAGCCCTACCTATTTCAATGGCAGGTGCCATGGAGAAAGTTGAAGGCCTATTAAAGAATCTGAAGCTTTCGGAAGTAGAGAAGAGGGGACTGAAGATTGGGAGTACCAGCAAGGGGAAAGCTTCTGCGTCGGATCTGAAAGCAATGGGGAAGGTTTTTTCCGAGAAGCCAGCTAATGCAGATGGAATTGCAAATGCGCTGGGAAGAATTTGGTGCCCTCTGCGGGGCATCCATTGCAAGAAAGTAGGTGAGAATATCTTCCTCTTCACCTTCTATCAAGCAAGTGGAAAACGGAAAGCTTTAGAAGATGGTCCGTGGATGTTTGATAATGACCTGTTAATCCTAGAAGATTATGATGAATATAAAGATCCAGAAGAATATGAATTTTCTAGCTTTCCGATCTGGGTGCGTGTGTTCAAACTCCCTCTGGGTATGATGAGTAGAGACACAGGCTCAGCCTTAGGTGCAGAGATAGGGAAATTCATTGAGGTTGAAACTGATGAGGATGGTATGGCATATGGGCAATATCTGCGCATAAAGGTTAGACTTGATGTTACAAAACCTTTGATGAGAGGTAAAATGGTACAAATAGGCGATGAAGGAAAAATGAGATGGTGCCCCTTTGAGTATGAATTTCTCCCTGACTTTTGTTTCACTTGTGGTATGATTGGACACACAGACAAAGGGTGTTCAATTAAACTGAAGGAAGGAGAAACTCAACAATTTGGCAAATGGCTGAAGCGAACCCCTAATCAAAAGGGGGCAGGAAATTTTGACAAATCTCAAGGAAGTAACAGTAGAAATGGGGATAAAAAAAATCATGGAAGTTATGATAGCAGAGGAACTGGATCAGAAAGTGATAATCGGTCATGGCGAAAGGAGGATCTATCTCTAGTGAAGGAAATTGACAAGAAATGAGAGGAAAAGGAGGTTATTAACCCAAGGCAGAAGATGGCTATAATTGCCTCTGAGGCTGACATGAACAAATCAAAAGGGAGTTTTTTAATCATATAAAAAGGGAAGACAAAGGAGGTTGAAATGAAGCCAGTGGATATTGAGCTCTATGAACAAACAAAAGCTAGTGAAGACATGACACAAAGAACGAATGAAAAGACAACTGAAGAAGGAAAAAATAAGATGACATTAACGAATGAATTAGACCTGGTATCTATACCAGTGGAAATAGGCTCGTTACATATGAAAGATGGAGAAAGAAAGGAACATAAAAACTCCACTTTCAGAAGAAGAGCAAGGAAAAAAACAGAAACGAGTTTGGCAAAAACGGGTGAGGCTATTGCATGTACTGGTCTAAAAAGAACAAGTACATGGGAAGATATGGAACTGGATACTGAAACAGCAGTAAAGAAATTCAAGAAGATTGAGGTCCAAGAAGATAATCAAACCAATTTCGCGGGGCTGTCGGAACAGCCCTGCGGGAACCAATGAGAATAGGGAGCCTGAATTGCCGGGGTTTGGGGAATGGCCCGGCAATTCGCAGTCTTCTGGAATTCCAGAAGAGGGAGGACCCCGACATTTTGTTCCTTTCAGAAACATAACTAGATGAAAGAAGGTTGCAATGGTTTAGGTGGAAACTGGGCTTAACTAATATGGTTGCCAAAGATTGTGAAGGACAGAGTGGAGGACTGGCTCTATTCTGGAGGAAAGAAATAAATCTCACAGCTGGTCTAAAATCTAGATATCACATTGATGCAACTATAACACAGTCAGATGGCTTCAAATGGAGGTTCACTGGTATATATGGTGATCCAAAGACTGAAAATAGAGAAAAAACATGGAAGCTTCTTCGAACAATTAAACACCATAGTAAGCTGCCCTGGATCTGTGCAGGAGATTTCAATGAAATCCTGTTTGATTTTGAAAAAGAAGGAGGTGGGGCTCGATCACAGAGCCAAATGGATCGTTTTAAGAATGTTTTGGAAGATTGTGGACTTCATGACTTGGGGTTCTTAGGAGATCCATTCACCTAGAGGAATAACAGCCACTCTAGTGAACATTACATAAAAGAAAGACTAGATAGGGCAGTTGCAACAAAAGATTGGTGCCAACACTTCCCAGACTACAAGGTTGTGAATGGGGATCCAGGACATTCAGATCATAGGCCATTAATTATCCATATAGAAGAGGAAAAATATCGAAGACCAGCTAATTGGGACCCGGGCCATTTTCGTTTTGAAGCACGATGGTTAGAAGAGGAAAACTGTGATGCTGTAGTGCACAATGCCTGGTATAATTCTGAAAAATTGGGGAGTCTCACAGTAGCAGAAAGACTAAATAGTGTGGCTGCAGAGTTGAAATCCTGGAACAAGGATTCGATAGGAGATCTAGAGAAACGTATAGCAAGCATCAAGAAAGATCTTGAAAAATGCAGAAGAAGTTCCATCTCCCAGAACCAAGTAAATCGAGAACACATCCTGAGGTACAAATTAGAAAAGATGGAAACTCAGAGAGATATCTATTGGAGACAACGAGCACATGTCAACTGGATCCAAAAAGGTGATAAAAATACAAAATATTTTCATTCCTTTGCTTCTGAAAGAAGGAAGAATAATAGAATCAAAAAGTTGGTGAAGGAAAATGGGGATATGGTTGATAATGATATTGAGATGGCGGCGGTGATCACCCAATACTATAACAATTTGTTTACTTCTACTGCAGGAAAAAATCTAGATGAAATGCTTGAGCAGGTGGCTCACCGTATTACACCAGCTATGAATGAAGCATTATTACAAGAATTCAAAAGAGAGGAAATAAAAGCAGCTCTGGACAACATTGGTGACCTCAAGGCCCCAGGCCCGGATGGCATGCCGGCTATTTTTTACAAGCGTTATTGGGATCTTGTCGGTGATCAAGTTGTAGCGGAGGTTCTCCAAGTGCTAAACGGTGGTGACATCCCTCCAGGCTGGAACGATACTTGTGTCGCGCTCATACCAAAGGTAAAGAATCCTCAAAGCATGAAAGATTTACGCCCCATTAGTTTATGCAATGTTGTCTACAAATTAATATCTAAAGTTTTAGCCAACAGACTAAAACTTATCCTTGAATTTATCATTGCACCCAATCAAAGTGCTTTTGTTCCGGGTCGTTTAATCACAGATAATGTCTTATTGGCCTATGAAGTAAATCATTTTATGAAAAATAAAAGAAGTGGCCAAATTGGATATGCTGCCCTAAAACTAGACATGAGTAAAGCCTATGATAGGGTAGAATGGTACTTCCTGGAAAAAATGATGAGGAGAATGGGGTTTGAAGAAAAATGGATCCAGCTGGTTATGAAATGCTGCTCAACAGTCAAGTACAGATTTAAAATCAATGGTTTCTTAACACAAGAGGTAATCCCAGAAAGAGGACTGAGACAGGGAGACCCCATCTCCCCTTATCTTTTTCTGATAAGTATGGAAGCCTTTTCAAGTATGCTCAACAAGGCAGATCAAGATGGAAAACTTGAAGGTATTAAGATTTGTCAAGAAGCCCCAAGCCTCAACCACTTACTGTTTGCTGATGACTCATTAATTCTTCTAAAAGCTTCAGAAGAAAGTGCGTATCATCTGCAAAGTATCCTAAAAATGTATGAGGTTTGCTCGGGGCAAACTATAAATGTAGATAAATCCTCCATAGTGTTTAGCAAAAACACTAAAATCAGTGTGAGAAGAAAAATGATGGAGATTCTAAAGATAAGCTGTGAAGGAAGAAGCAGTAAATACCTTGGCATGCTAGTTTATGTTGGGAAATCTAAGAAGAAAACCTTTACATATATAAAGGACCGAATATGGAGCAAAATACAAGGCTAGAAAGAAAAAATGTTGTCAAAGGCTGGAAAGGAAATTTTGATCAAAGCCTGTGCTCAAGCAATACCAATTTATGCCATGACCTGCTTTGATATAACAAAAGGACTTTGTGATGAGATCAATAGCATGATAAGCAGTTACTGGTGGTCACAACAGGACAAGGAAAACAAGACCCACTGGCTTTCATGGGAAAAGCTTACTTGTTCAAAGAAAGATGGTGGCCTTGGTTATAAAGATTTGTATACCTTTAACTTGGCTATGCTGGCAAAACAAGGATGGCGTCTTTTAACCAAACCTGATTCCTTATGTGCTAAAGTCATGGAAGCAAGATATTATCCCAATAAATCAGTTTTACAAGCCCAGGTCCAAAGTGGCATATCTTATACCTGGCGTAGTGTACTTAAAGGGATCGATCTACTAAAGCAAGGCATAATAAAAAGAGTGGGGAATGGAGAGACAATAAACATTTGGCAAGACCCATGGTTACCCAGGTTATGGAGCAGACGACCAATAACCCCTAGAGGAAAAGCCACCACCACTAAAGTTAGTGAACTAATTGATCCATCTACAGGGTCCTGGAACCAAAACCGTGTAAGGGAATTATTCTGGCCTCAAGATGCAAATTTGATTCTCCAAATTAATGTATTCGAAGACATTGAAGATAAATGGGCCTGGCATTTCGAAGCAAAAGGTCAATTCACCGTAAAATCAGCTTATAGGCTTAAAAGGCAACTGGAAGAAGTGGAACAGAAAGGCCAAGCAGGAAGCCAAACTACAGGAAACAACTTTGACTGGTTTTCCATCTGGAAGTTAGAATGCCCAGCAAAGATCAAAATATTTATATGGAGAATAGCTCATAATAGTCTACCTTTTCGACTCAACTTGATCAGAAGAGGTATGGATGTGAATCCAATATGCCCTGTATGTAACAGAAATAATGAAGATGGGGCTCACCTATTCTTCAAGTGCAAGATGACGAAGGAAGGATGGAGAGATCTCCAGTTGCATAAAGTCAGGGAAAAGCTTCTACAATGCCAAAATGCTCAAGATTTCATAAAAGAAATTACTTTGCTGGAGCAAGGACAAAAACTAAAGACAATTAGTTTATTATGGTGGATATGGCAAGCAAGAAACAAAATAGTGGCGGGTGACAGCAAAAAACTACAAGGCTCAATTCCTGTCCTTGCTGGCAGATCAGCAGCTGAATTTAAACAATTCTTCAAAAAAAAAAATAAAGAGTAAACAACATATAGTGCTTTCCTGGGTTCCTCCAGTAGGGGATATACTTAAAATCAATATAGATGGTAGTTTTGCTGCTGATAAACATAATGGCGGATGGGGTTTTGTTATCAGGAACTCTAATGGAGAATTTCTGGGTGCAGGTGCAGGCTATATTCAATACGCATATGATGTGCTACAGACTGAAGGGTTTGCTTGTCTCTCCAGCCTCCAATACGCTCAACAACAGGGCATGACAAAAATTCAAGTGGAAACTGACTCTCTAATGTTGGCCCAGGCGATCAAAGGAGAAAACCAAGACATGGCTATCAATGGTAGTCTATTTAGAGAAATTAAGCTCTTTGCTAGATTAAACTTTAGTCATTTTGAGATCAACTATTGTCCCCGGGTCTGTAACAAAGTAGCAGATGCTTTAGCGAATTACGGTGCAAATTTAGAGCAGAGTAGCTATGTAATATGGGATGAAAAAGCACCGGAGTTTGCAAATGTAATCTTAGCCAGTGACTTTGCTGTGCTGTCTGGTTAATGGAATTTTATGTTTCCAGATAAAAAAAAAAGGATTGTTACCTCGTCAGCTCCAAATTGCAAGCTAATCTTTAAGAATTTAAAGTTAACTCTGTGTTTTGTTGACTAAAGTTCCTTTTTTTAATTCTGTGATCATGATTTGAAGAAAGATAATACTCCCTCAGTCCTAAAATAAGTGACTTTGAATTTGTCAGATTTATGTCGTAAAATCATATATAAGTTAATCTTATTTTTTTAGTCGAAGTTGCTGCTTTATTTAAATATCACAAATGTCTGCAGACAGGGCCGACACAATAAAGTCGGGTGCCTCCCTAAACCAAGTTTTACAAAGCTTATTCACGCAGCTTTCCCTAGCAAGCTTATGCGCTGCAGAATTAGAGCTTCCGTCGCCTTGGTTTGAACCGTCACCCATTCTTCATTCAGCGCAACAACTCTGCGAGCAACCGCAGTTGGATCCTCAATTAGAGCGTGGTCTCTGGCTTCATTTCGCGCTAGCCATATCTGATAGATCAGTTCACTCGATCCCAACTTGCCGTACCAGTCCAGCAGCCAATTCTGGAAATCAAAGTGGTTCAAGAACCGACTCAGTGGTTTAGGAGAAAACAGCCCCGAAACCTGTTTGAGGACAGCCCAGGCCTGAACAGAATGCGGGCAGTGCCAGAAGGCGATGAATCGCCGTCTCCTCCCTGCCGCAAGCAGCACAAACGACTCCATGTTTTATGTTCGAGTAAACTGCACTGACGGTCCCAATTCTTTTCCCGCAACTTCAGTTTGGTTCTAATTTTTTAAAATTGCACATTTAAGTCCTAAATCTTTTGTAAGTGATTCACTCGAGGTCCTAAAAGGGTTTGACCAGTGTTGACTACTGCGCGTATATTTGCAAATAGCCCCCTGAAGTTGTATTTATTCCAAAACACGATCCCCGCTCCCTTCTGTTAATCCTACTACTCTCTCTCTCTACTCTCTCTGTCAATCGATGCCGCTGCGGCGGTTGCAAATCCCCCGCCGCACGCGTGCCTCGGCCACGCTCTCCTCGGTGGCCGCTCACCACCTGTTCGTCAGCCCCCGCCTAAACAGCAACAACAACAACACACCTCCCGCGCCCCCTGCGCGGGCCATCCCGCCACCTGCTTCCCCTTTGCATTCTCGGCCGCTGTCGCGTTGTTCGGCCAGGCCGCCCTCCTGGCATTCCACACGCTCACCTTGACCTCCGGCCTCGATGTCTTCGCCTCTGTGACCAACTCCGTCGACGCCCGCTACGCCACGACCGGCTCCTCCCCGCGGCCGCCAGGGTGTTCGACACCGCATGGGCACGGGATGTCAGCTCCTACAACGCCATCCTCTCCGCGCTCCCGGACCCAGCCGAGGCGCTCGCGTTCCTGTCGCGGATGCTCAAGTCCAGCGAGGTGCGGCCCGACGTCGTCATGTTCACCGTCGCGCTCTCGCTCGCTGCCGGCCGCGGGGAGGACGCCCTAGGCCTCGTGCGTCAACTCCACGCGCTGGCGTCGCGGGCCGGGTCGGGCTCGCCGCCGACCTGTTTGTTGGCAACGCGCTGGTCATGACCTACTCCCGGGCAGAGCTCCTCGACGCGGCCACCTGAGCGTTCGAGGAGATGCTGGTCCAGGACCTCGTCTCCTGGAACGCGATGATCTACGGGCTCACTCGGGATGGCGACTCCCCGGCGGAGGTGGTCCGGGTGTTCCTCTGGCTGCTCCAGGACGGTGTCGCGTGGCCCGACCGGATATCTGTGTGCAGTGTCATCCCGGCCTGTGGCGAGCAGGGGAAGCTCGAGCTTGGCCGGCAAGTCCTCCATGCGACGTCTACCTCGGTGCTGAGCTGGATGCATGCTTACAGGGATCGTGTTTTGAAACAAATACAACTTCAGAGGGCTATTTGCAAATATACATGCCAGACTGTCCGTTTCCTGGACCCCAATGTCGACGTGACATTAGTCAACGCCAGTCAAACCTGTTTAGGACCTTGCGTGAATCACTTATAAAAGATTTAGGACCTAAATGTGCAATTTCAAAGAACTAGGACCAAACTGAAGGTGCGTGAAAAGAACTAGGACCGCTGGTGCAGTTTACTCTTTATGTTTCTCCTTTGTAGCACAACAAGCCCATTCTTAGCTACCCTCCATGAGTGAATTTTCATCTTACCCGAGACATCCGTGTCCCAAATATCCAGCCAGCCTTTGTGACTGCTAGCAGTAGATGACGAACTCTCGGCTTTGCCAGCAGCAACTTTCAACAGCTCCATCTTCAGATGATAGGCAGACTTTACAGTGAATCTCATCAGTTATGCGATATAACCCTTGCTTCAGGAACAAACTCTGTGCCCATCAGGTTGCATCTGTGATGAGCCACCCAACTGGAGAACGGAGGAGCTTGCGCTGAATTGCCTTGAAGAAATAGAAAATCCACTGACATGAGGGGAACCGAACATGAGGTTGCTCATGTGCAACGGTTATTCCATTGGGCAACCCGCCAGTTATTACCAAGCTTCTCGAGGCAAGACATATGCTTGGGCACGTACATCGCAGCCGCTAACGGAGGCGCTAGGGATTAGATTCCCGGCCGTTACGTTATATTCCCTGGATTTTGGCTAAAGTCCTGACCGAAATGCACAAATCACAAATAATTCATGGTAGCGACAGTAGACATGTCCTATATCAAGTTGTATGGTGCTGACCAAAGTTCTTTTATGGTCTTGGCTGGGTCTGGTTTATTAACTACAATCCCCCGGGATGCTACTTCATTATTGACTTGGCTCATATGACCAAACAAAGCTCATGTACAACATGTATGCAAATCACAGTTGATTAAATAGCTTAACTTTCAGTTGGGCAACATCGTGCAGAACAGAAAATAAGCTGGTTTGATGAAGGAATATCTTGGTTTAACAAAACCAGAACTGCATGTAGTACATACTTATTATCTTTGTTTGAACCGACAGAACAAATTTAGCACAGAATGTGTGAAGGCAAAAGTAACGAAATGCCATATCATCTTAAAACAATCTCAAAATAAAAATTCTGTTACATAACATGAAACCATCAAAACCTTTCAGAAGCAGAAAAAAATAGAACCAACACAATGATTTTACAACAGATCAGCGGTGCATCTTCATGCAGTTTGATGTTAAATGTACTGCCTCAGTTGACTATAGGTGAGGAGAGCTTCTTGTGTGTATTTCCTCGGTGGCCCACTGTTGATCTCCCAGTCATGACAAATGTATTATTTCTGCCAATGGTTGCATTTCTTTTAGCTGGAAGCCTATGATTGAATTGAAGGCAAGGGCATAATGATCAAGTTCTTTCCTCGTCTATTACATCTGCATGCACAAACATAGAATGTGATCAGTAATGAGGTGTATGGATTTTGGTCATCAGTTTTTGGTTCCTAGCTTCCTATACATAATTGTACTATCTAATATTACATTATTGCAGTGTGAACAGTAAAGTGTAAACTTTTGATAGGTAACAGCTGACTAAGTTTGGATTACTCATTCCATTATAGTTAGGCGATTACAAGAGTTTGAAAAGTAAATGTGAAAATGATTAGATTCGGAACAGAAGGAAACAGAAAACATAGATACAGGAAACCTTCAATGCTCATTGTATATTTCTCTGTTAGTGATGCAGGTCAGTTACTGACAAGTTTTTATGTTGCGAAGTTGAAACATTAATGGAACTCTTGCATTTCAGATTTTTAGATGATTTGGACAACTGTAAGGTTATTTTTCCAAGGGATGTTTGTTTCACTAGGTCATACTGCGACGACAAAAAAATTCAAAACCCAAGGTACATCCGCACATGGAGCTAGTTAGAGAAAAACCCAGCTTGTAATTTAGAAAACTTCAAAAGGAAACAATTCAATATTGTGAGTACCATGAACGCATTAACAGAAAGTGTTTACCTTGAACATTTCACCAAAAAGTCCTTCCAGAGGGTTCTGTTGCCGTACGCCATAAAATTTTGCAGCTATTTCATCCAATACCTGCAAAAGGTAACCAATACCATCATGAGCTCTGTTCAGATTTGCATTCCTTTTTTTTCATATGATAACTAGTTAGCTCCAAGTCTCCAACATTAAGCAACAATGGACTTAGGATTTTCCACCCATTTTCTGTTCCTTTTTATGAGGCCACTAACATAGAATCTAACAAACATTTTGTAAGAACGTGTGTCAGCTGTTCATAGATTCCCAGATGGACAGCTGCTAAACAAGGCCAAATGTTTGTGCAGATGTTTTATGTTTAACATGTCTCTCACCGATTTGTAAATGATCTAGAATCATCCTCCACGGTTGACATTGTTTCATAACAATATATATTGTTTTCTGAAAAAAATACAGATTGTCTGTTCGTATAGAGCTGCAACATTTGGCAGTGGCCATACCTCCTCAAATACAGCGTCTCGATCTGTACTTGTCTTGTACTTTTGTCGAAGTGTCTTAAACAGAGGGTAAGCATCTCTTTCAAGCCTGTAAACAACACCTGGTTAGTAATTGCTATAACAAGAGAAAACAATGATGAAATAGCTCTTAATTCTACAATTACAATAACAAAAGAAAGCTATACATAGCAGATCTGGATTCACATATGGTGACAAATCAAGTACATGAGAAACAGTTAAAATGTGATATTAGTCATTGAATCATTTCTGACATGGCATTTGAACATATCAAGCGGAAAGGTATGGAACAGGAGCATTTGCAATACCCAGAAACAGTGATGCCTATGACAAGACAAAACAATGATAAAACAGCTCTTAATTCTACACTTAAAATACGAAAAGAAAGCTACATAGCAAATCTGGATTTACGTATAGTGACAAATCAAGTACATGAGAAACTTTTAAAATGTGACAAACATGTCAGGTGTTAAGGTATGGAACAGGAGCATTTGCGATACCTACACACAGTAATTTTATCTTTCTAGTGATAGTAGAAGTATAAAAACAATGCAGCTGACTATCTGCTAGCTACCATGCAAATTGTAGCATTCATTCCACAATAATTCACATGCGGGTGTATGAGAACCTCATGGAACAAATATGCAGATGCCAAAAAGACACATGAAAGACAATGCAAACCATAAAATATGAGACTTACGTTTGTAGAAGATACATAATAAACTGAATCAAATCTGTTGTTGGAAATTGTAAGTCAGCAGATTTTAGTTGCTCCTTCATCGCATCCATAAGTAAATTTGCGTCTCTGAGATTTCCTAGTGATAAGTACCTAAAAGGAAGAATAATAGATTAGAAAATCAACATCTCCGTCTCCAAATATGCCAATCAAATTCTATCCCAACAATGAGACGACTTAATTTACAGTGTAGTGTACTCCTGTATACATTTCAATAAATCACATGGAGGATATTGAATACAGGCAGTAATATCATATTGCATGCATCCCTAACACACTGCTAACTAACCTATATCTATTGTCGTGAACAGAACAAATACTAGACAATTCCCTGCGAAAATCAGTCTCTACAGTGCAAAGTGCACCCTTCTTTAATGGTTTTCTCAGACTTTCCTCTCATAGTACAAGGAATCTCCCCTCTACTATGGGTCATGGTTCCAAATTAAGATAGAGATTATCTTGCCAAGAAAATAAAGATGTATTAGCTTGGTTCAAGTTAAGATACTGAAATAAGCATAAATTAATTTAATGTCTGTATGAAAGGTTCATTGATATTCTTTTTGGAAAGAAAGTTACCAATTGCAAGGATGAGATCCATCTATATGATGGGCTGCGACGTTCCTTTTTTTCAATTAAGCAAGCATTCAACCAAACTATCTCTCCATCTCTTTCGTGTCTCCATCTACCTACTTCTATCTCTATTACTTTAGCCTTTCTGTTGTCTCCATCTACCAATTGCTTCTTCTCTATCCCAACTATTCTCCCTTACCTTAGTCCTTAGCACATAACATCTCCAGAGTAAACAAGAAATCAAGGAAGGAAATCTTACATTAGGACACTAGTGCAATTGCAGTATCATCTTCACCAGGGTAGCACTGTGCAATAAAGAAGAAAAAGATCAATATGATTATATAAGATACTTCCAAGAGCATATATGAACACGTTTAACGCCTAACAAAAGTTGGACATGAATTGAAGTGGGATCCAACCCACAAACAGACTGGGTATATGAATTACTACTGCTGAGAAGAAAAAAATATAGCATTTCAAACAGAATTACTACTACTGACAACAAAACCATTACCTTGCCCATAAAGTTTACCAGCATAGAAGCAAATTTTTTAGGATCATTTCCGCGCACAAAATGACTTGATACTTTGGTCATGTCCTGCAATCAAGGTTACTCCACGTTAAACTGTAAGCATAATTACAGAAGTACAAAAAATAGTAACGGCACTACAGCAGCAATAACAAATAAAAATCGCAGCTCTAACAAGCTCTCTCTGTTTCTTAACACAAGGCATTCTAGCTTTTAAAATTTATTCCTACATACACAGACACCATTCTTCAATTTAGAGATAGCTTTGAACAGTCTAGGACTAAAGCAACACCCACATCATCTAAGAGCAATGAGTGGCCTAATGAAGAGGGTTAATGCGATCTTTTCTAGGTGTGCCTTGGTTAATATGCAAATTCCTAAAATGTTGCGTATTCAGGAATGCAGGGAGTAGAAGATATCCACAGTAAGCCAGAGAGTTATGGACAGTGTACCGTTTCTGGAGATTCGGAATAAATGTATTCAGCCAACATAACATGCAGCTCAGGAGCTCCATTTCTTGATGACCCAAACTCAACAGACCACCTTAATACCGAGATGATTCATTATTAGTGCATAACAGCCAGAAAGGGGAGAAGAAAAACACCTTATCTAACAACAGAACACAAAAAAGATCTAAGGGTCTTATGGAATGGGTCTTGCATTGCAGCTCACAAATAATTGTGTACAATTAGTTCACCAATATCATGTTAATCTTGTTCAATTTACTGAAGGCTAATGACAACAAAGATACAAAATAGGTATCAGAACAAGTGATGAGGCAATTATTTAGAGGATAAGTATTTTAATGTTCTTTTTTTTGCTTCAACATCCAATGAGCACTGAGAGAAAATCAAAAGGAATCAGATGTTCAGAACCATGCATGTTCCTATCATGTTAAGCGCATTCGTCACGAGTGCTCAAGAATCAAATTTACAACTGCAGGTCAAATTATCTGTGTTGTTCGATAATTTGATATATTTAACTACCGGAAATAATTGTGCTGACAAACACTGCCAGTTTGGATGAAGTTTGATGCTTGGATTGACCATTGGATTTATTAAAAATCAGTATACCTTACCTGAGAGCTGCTTTCAGAAATGACGAACAACCCTCAGCACGCACTTTCGCAGCAGAAATAGCTTCAGATAATTTCTGCCCGTCATCATCATAATCATCTCCAAGGAAGTGGGGCATACTTATCCTGGGGAACGCCTCATATATCTTTCTGATACGACCTACAGTTGATGCAATGCAATACAGTTACGAATTTACGATCACAGAAGTGGCATCTAACACCCAAAATTAGAACGTGACAAAAAGAAATTACAAAAAAGAAGAATGCTTCAATCAGATGACTTTGAGCCGCAAAAGAAAGAAATGTTTTCTGAAGGCAAAGTAGTGACAGTAATTAACTCAGTAGGAGAATTACAGATGCAAAGTAAGAAAAAACTTACCAAATGTTTCCTCATTATAAGGAAATTGTCCTTTGACAAGAGTATCCACGAACAGCACAGCGAGTTCAGCACCGCAAGTTACCTGAAATTGGTAATGACAAAACTAAGATCGACATCTTCAACCAATAAATTAATTAATTAACATTTGAAGCGTCATCGTACTAGTTAATTTGATAGACTACGACATACTAACCTATTAGGCAACCCCTCCCCTGCCCCACACATCCGGCAGTAAATAGGAAAAAAGAACTAGCGAGTGGTTCCTCAAGCCTCTACCCTATAACCATAGAGACATACTATGGTGGGAGAAATTGCATGCCTTAAAATAATCAACAGTTACCATGTTTTTATTTTTTTTGCTCGTTGTATAGCCTTGAATAATATCACAAAGAAAAGATGAAAGAAAAGGTTGACATTGAATTAATAAACATCTTTCCATTTAGTGATCTACCAAATTAGCTGTTGACAAAAAGTGTTAACTCGGCAGGTGCCAATAAGGCAAAGACTTAACCTGCCCATGCTTCAATTGGACAGAAGCTCCTGACTGAAGGATGTCCAAGCCTTCTTTATACTTTTGACAAGTTATGTACCTGCATGTAATGACCCAAAAACAAGTTAAAACAGCGACTTGATCTTTAGTCCTTGGTTACGAAACGCACACATAAAAAAAAATTGTTTACTTTATCCACAATATGAATCCTGAAGCAACAGTTACTGTGATTACTTGGGGAAATACTCAGTGTGTTCTTAGCCTAAGACATACATGCGCATAGGGATGAAAACGGAGGGAACTAAGTGCTGCCACGTCTGCTTTCAAATATTTTTTTGGAAGTGGAAACGTATACATAAACCCTGCAAACAAATATGGAAACAGATATGGACCGAATACGGTGCGGTCATGGATACAAAAGCGGAGGCGGAGGGCGACAAGGCGGCACCATGGTGGTGGACTGGTGTCCCTAACCCTAGGCTCCGTGGTCGCGCCTGCTTGATTAGAAGAGAAGGCCTAAGGGATTAGTGATTAAGTAGTAGAAAATAGGTCGGGATGTGCCTCTTTCGGAGATACTGGTAAGGGCCAGCTGGACTGGGCCCAACACAGCCATGGCAACCACACTAAAAGGGAAATTCTGTATTTGTGGGAAACGGAAATGGCTATTCCGCCATAAAACACCATGCCATTTCCGTTTCCGCTTAAAATATTCCTTTTTCATTCCGCAAAGTTGAGTTTCTGTTTCAGTATTTCCTCTCCGATTCCGTTTTCTGCGGAAAAGTCAGAAACTTTCCGCTCCGTGCACATTCCGTGTGTGAAGGGCACTAGCCATTGTGGTCATGTCAACATAACACTAGTATTCATGTAATGCTATATCCAGATGCAAAGATTCTAGCCTCTGTTTTACTCTGAATATTCTTTCAGTATGTCCTGGCATGAGCTACTGAGCTTATTTTAAGATGTTACATTAGCTGCCAGTGCCATAGTTACACAACAAGGATGTCACGCTGAACATATCTAGTGGATCCAATTAAAGTAATGTGAAGGAGTAATGGTTGGTTTTTGTTGAAATGTTAATTGAATCAGAAATATGTGAGAACTTGTGAAAGGTTGAATGCTTAAAGGAAGGGAGCCAACCACCATGGCTTCCGTGAAATTACATACCTTGCACTGGTAGACTTGTACATCTGCTGGGCTTCGTAGTAATTTTCCCCCTCCACCATGTTCTCAAGCTTTTCAATTGTCTGGGAAGATAAAATACAACGCATGATTACAAAGAACTTTTGGGATTATTCCACGGAGCAATTTCACCGAGCTAATTTAACCATCAACAACGAAAGTCTATCCTCGGATGTAACCGAGCAATCGAACACGAATCGCTGCTGAACCCTAATTTGAACAAATTTGACAATGGGGAGGCGACTCCTCCCGGGTGCTGCAACCGAGATCCAATCCGGGCTATGCGAAAGACTCCCGCAAGGCGCGCGCTCGCCCCAATGCACGCGCGGACACAGGACGCGCACGAGCGCCCGCGCGGGCAGAAGCAGAAGAGGGGCGTTGGGGAACGGGGAGGGAGGGATCCGTCACCTTCTGGGGAGGCGGAAGGTCCCGGCGCGAGGCCGACCTCATGTTCAGGCTCAGGGACCGCGACATGGCTCTCTCTCTCTCTCTCTCCGGCGAGCGCGGCGGTGGTCGGAATCGCCGAATTCGATCGACCCCGGCACGAGCTGGGTTCCGGGTCCGGCGTCAGAAACAGAACAGAATAGGTGGGTGGGCGCCTATCGTGCTAGCGCGTATCTTAAAGCGCGTCTCCGTTTTACTCTCCGTTTTTGTCTTCGTAACCGTACCCCATCCGGAATTAACCACTTGTGACCGTTGCGGCTTGGTCCGACGTGGCTCAGCACGTGTGCCTAAATTTCTGAGGGTAAAGAAAAAAAAACTCTATCATCATTTTAAAATATAAAATATTTTCGTAGGCTAAAATAGTCTAATGAAACATCTTATATTTATAATAAGAAGGAATAAATATATTCACATGGAACATTCTTTGAGAGTTTGTGAATGTGTTAGAGCATCTCAAGGGGCCTTCGAGACGAGCATGTCATGGGGCCAGAGACAAGGGAGATGGAGAGGAGAGAAAATGTTGTGCAGGATGGGTTAGGGCAGATACTAAAAAAACATAATGCGGAGTTTTTCACTAACCAGGTAATTTATCCGTTTATTAGAAAGGCCCATTGGAGGCACTTTTCTATCCATATGGACACGATACCAACATATGGAAGCCCCTATTTCATAAAGTATACGACCTGGTTTAACAACGGCTACCCAATATTCGAGGGACACCTTACTCCTCAACCTGGGGTTCCGCCAGAAGAAGCAGGGGCTGCAGTAGAAGCCGAATCTTCTACTGGTACATGGACAACTGTTTGGACTGATGGACTTACCAGTCTTGATCGTTACAAAGGACGATGCTATCACATCGAGCCTGTTGCTGGGGAAGACAACGAGAGGGTTTTATTGAAAGTGTTCGAAAACATCAGGAACGTAACAAATATTTCTTGGTTTCAACTTTGCGACATCAAAAGAGAAAGACTAGAAAAGGAACATATAGAACAAGAACCTTTTTAAAGCGTATCAGCTAACCCGGCTTACGAATTTATACCAACTATCAAGGAATCACTTCTATCAGAATAAGTACTTTTGATTGATCGAGAGTATTTCAAGGATCCACATCTGGGCTTGAGAATAGCTGGAGTGGATTTTCAAGAACCTTATGAAAACCCTGATATATACCGCATCAATTATGAGAGAATTCCTTACTTGGCCCTATGAAAAGTTTTAGTTCCGTTCTTGGCATTGGAAAAGTTTTCTTACCCTTTTTAATATTGTAGCTATCAACGACCAAGTACCATGTTCCAGTGTACCAGCTGACCCGGAGGACAAGAAGGCGAGGCCCACAAGAAAGACTCAACAACCGGGCTGGCTTGCAGGCCATGAATTGGGCCATAAATAGGCCTTGTAATATAATATATCCTATATGTATTCTCTGATTGACTAGCGTGGGACTCGGCGAGGATTAGGAAGAACAGGACGGCGGTTGCCGTGGATAAACGAACTAGCTCGAGGGTGGAAGGGAGGATCGGGCTAAACCCCAAACAAATTCGACTCTAGAAGTGTGATCTAAGAGTTCATAGTCGGGAATCTTATAAGTGGTGCCAGAGCCACATGATCCCCCAAATCTGGAAATTCCCAAGCACTCCCACCACACCCGCTACAGATCATGGCAGCGACTAGCAATCATGGAGGATTGGTCGCCGGAGTCTAAGGCCCTCTACGAGATCCTGACGGCGGAGGCGCGGGAGGCCTACGAGATCCGTTTCTTCGACCATAAGAAGGAGGTTCTTAATGCAGTGTGGATCTTCGTCGACGACGCCAGCAAACAACTTAGAAACGTCAACGACTCGATCAAATCCGTCCATGCCACCATGGGAGATGAGCTCGAGGAAGTCGAGGCTACCATCAGCGCTGATCTGGAGTCTGTCAAGGGCAAGCTAAGCACGGAGATATCGCAACTTGCTTCCTTCTTGGACCGCACTATCCGGTTGATTCCAAACTCTTGATTGGGCGGATCTTTAGATCGAGCTGACGGCCTAGTTGGGCATCACGATGATCATACTGCACGGGGGTTGTCTTGCGTGAATCACCAGCCACCTCCGACAGAAGGTACGGATTATGCCCAAAAAATTTCTTCTATGCTGAATTTGGGAACAGTTCATCAGTCACTGGCCCATTTGCTTCGGCTCCCGCGTCGAATTACCCCAATTTGAGGGAGCCAACTCAAGGATATGGCAGCGGCGATGTGAAGATTATTTTCAGCGTTGGAGCACGCCAGCGAGTTATTAGGTTTCATACAGTTCCTCACAGTTTACTGGCCCTCCTGCTACTTGGCTTGAAGCATTCCCGATGAAGCACCCGCAAGCGGATTGGTCTGAGTTTGTGCAGGATGTTCATGCGAGATTCATGCGCAACCATCATCAAGTTTTGCTCAGGCGATTGTTCCACATTGCATAAACTAGCACAATAGTTGATTATGTGCAATGTTTTTCTGATTTGGTTGATCAGTTAGCACCTTATGATTCCCAACTTGAGCCGGTTCACTATCTTACTTGGTTCCTGGATGGTTTGCCCCCAGTTGTGTGTGTCTTAGTTGCTATCCAGCAACCTATGGATTTGGATACAACTTTTACAATGGCGTTTGATACGTCCAAAACGTATCTACTTTTCTAAACACTTTTGCTATTGTTTCTCCTCTAAACCTGTGTGACTTGGATACAACTAACACGGACTAACACTGTTTTCAGCAGAATTGCCTTGGAGTCTAGTTTTTGTGTAGAAAATCAACTATCAGGAAAAATCCCAGAAAATATGCCAAATATCATATTTCACCAGAAGACTCACGGAGCCAGAATACGGGACGGGGGTGGGCCACGAGGGGCCCACACCCCCTGCCGCGCGGGCCAGGCCTGGCCGCGCCTGGAGGGGGGGTGTCCGCCTCGGGCACCCCCTCGGCCTCCCTCTTCGTCTATAAGTTGCCTTTTGACCTAAAAACTCAGGGGGGTCGGCGTTTTTCCAAAAAAAGTTCCGTTACGCCGCCACCACCAGAAACCACGATTCGGAACTAGAAACTCCGTTCTGGCACCCTGTCGGGATGGGAATTTGGAGAGGATCATCGCCATCATCATCAACAACGCCTCTCCATCAACCATCCATGTTTCCCATCCATGAGTGAGTAATCCCCCGCTGTAGGCTATGGCGATGGTAGGGATTGGATGAGTTATATCATGTAATCGAATAAGATTGTTAGGGCATGGTGCCTAGTATCTCTATTAGTGTTATTTACTTTGTTGCAACTTGTTGTGCTTAATGCTTGTCACTAGGGCCTGAGTGCCATGATCTCAGATCTGAACTTATTATTGACTCATGATGATAGTATTGTTTGTGATCTTATCTGCAAGTTGTGTACACATATCATAGTCCGGATCGAAAGGCCCCGAAGTGACAGAAATTGGGACAGCCGGAGGGGATGGCTATGGTGTGAGGATCACATGTGTTCACGAAGTGTTAATGCTTTGCTCCGGTGCTCTATTTAAAGGAGTACCTTAATTGCCAGTAGGTTCCCTTGAGGCCCTGCTGCAACGGGCTGGCAGGACAAAACATGTTGTGCAAGTTCTCATTGCGAGCACGTATGACTATATATGGGACACATGCCTATGATTGTTTAGTACTTGGATGCTTTATCTTATTTAACTGCAATTGCCCTAGATATTGAAGTTACATGTTTAGAGTCGTCCATGCAACGCCCGTCCATCCATCCCTATGCCTACCGCACTTGTATCCTACTGTTTGCTACTATTGTTACTATTGCTCTTGTTTTATTGTTGCTGTTGCTTAGTTATTGCTACTATAAAACTGTTGCTACTGATAAACTACTGTGAGCAAGATTATTTCTAGGTGTAGCTGAATTGACAACTCATTTGTTAAGGCTTATAAGTATTCTTTGGCTCCCCTTGTGTCAAATCAATAAATTGGGTAATACTACCCTCGAAGACTATTGCGATCCCCTATACTTGTGGGTCATCAAGACTATTTTCTGGCGCTATTGCCGGGGAGCATAGCTTTATTTGTAAGTTCACTTGGATCTATTATTGTTCACTGCTATTCCTTTCATCATGGGGAAGTCTCGTGATGGAAAGTTCCCTATTTTACCATCCACTACAAGAAGAGGTACAATCCTAAACACCTCCGCTGCTCTTGATTCACAGTCCGTTATAAGTAAGCTTGTTACACCACCACCACATACTCATGCCACACACACTGCTACTACTGCTGAATCTGAAACTCCTTCTGATACTCATGATGTTACTTCTACTGTGCTTGATGCGAATGGTTCATTAGGTCCTTTCCTAGATACTACTATTGCTAGAACTATTTTGGGAAACACTGAAACTCCTAGTGAAGACACTATTACACCTGTTAGCTCACCCGAGTCTAGAGAGATATGATATTAGTGATGGTTACATTGAAATGACTGATGATTTTATTGAAGAGTACCAAAACACACATGGTGCTAGTGCTATTACGAGTCTCCTTGAGAGACGTACCATTATTCCTAAATTGTCTTCTGATGCTAAGTTTGCCACTTCTCCCATAGATATTAAAGATAAATATTATGATTTCTCTCTTGATTTATCCTATTTATACATTGTTGAGAAAGAACCTTTTTGTGGGACTGAAAATGAGAGTGTTGTAGCTCATATGAATGAGCTTTCCACTAGGAGTGCCTTATTCTCTGGTGATTTTAAGATGTGCAAGTACTTTGTTACTAAGATCTTTCCCTTTTTACTAAAAGGAGAAGCTAAAGCTTGGTTTAATATATTACCTCCTGGGTCCATTGATAGACCTAATTGCTTGATTGCTTTTTTCTTTCAAAACATTTTCCTCCTAGTGTGTTGCTTTGCAGAATTTTTTTGATTTTAAACAGGGAGAAGAAGAGAAATTGCCTGAGTCACGGACAAGGTTCTGTGCCTTGATTCATGCACATCCTGGATGTCCATTACCTAAAAATGGGCATCTTGATATTTATTATAATGGACTAACTGATGATTCTAGGACATACCTAGATAGTTTTGCTGATTGTGTTTTCAGGAAAAGAACTCCTACAGATGCTGAAGAATTAGTGGCTAAAATAAGCAAGAATTATGATGATTGGACTTCAACTAAGCTAAATACACCTAAGCCTATTACTCATGAACCAATTGTGCCTGAACCAGCTCCAATACCAACACCAAAGAAGAGGGGAATGATTGCATTAAATGATGAAGTGATGAAAGAAGCTAAGAAATGTCTTAAGGAGAAAGGTATTAGATCCGAAGATGTAAAGAATCTACCTCCTATAGAAGAATTATGTAAGCCAATTCCCCGCTCATCCACTATTGAGGCACACTCTTTCCACTTTAATGAAGGTGATATTCCCTATGGTAAACCTCCTGATCAATGATTGGAGGAACTTGACACTTTTATTGTTAAACAAGGTAATTTTAATAAACAAGTTTAGAATCTGATATGTCGAAAACGTATCTATAATTTTTTATGATCCATGCTTGTTTTGTATCTACTTTGCTTTGCTTTGTCTACACTTTGAGGTGTTTTATATCTTTTCTGGAACTAACCTATTAACAAGTTGCCACAGTGCCAGTTGTCTGTTTTCTTCTGTTTTTGGTTTCAGAAAGATAGAAATCAATATTCTCGGAATTGGATGGGACAAAAGCCAAAGTCCATATTTTACCGTGGGCGACACGAAGTCCAGAGGAGATACGGAGAGGTCAACCAGGGCGGCCACACACCCCTAGGCGCGGGTGGGCCCTACCTCACGCCTGGGTAGGGTGTGGGCCCTTCGGCCGCCTCCCAGCCTCGCCTCTTCGCCTATAAGAAGCCCCCGATGCAGAAACCCTAGGCACATGATCAAAACTCCACGAAAACTTCTATAGCCGCCGCCACCGTCATTCCTAGATCGGGGGGATCTGAAGTTCATCCCGGTACCCTGCCGGAGGGGAGATCATCCCGAAGGCCTTCTTCTCTGGTATGAAACGTGAGTAGTTCCACCTTGGACTACGGGTCCATGTAGTAGCTAGATGGTTGTATCTCATCCTTGTGTTTCATGTATAGATCTCGTGAGCTCCATTCATGATCAAGATCTAATCTATTTGTAATCATGCATGTTGTGTTTGCGGGGATCCGATAGATATTGAGATTACTATGTCAGATTGATTAATGGTTTTGTCTATTTGATACTATCATGTATGTGTTGTTTGTGATCTTGCATGCTCTCCGTTGTTAGTAGCTATCTTGGCCAAGTAGTTGCTAGTGACTCCAAGCGGGGGTATTTATGCTCGATAGTGGGTTCATGCCTCTAGTTTCCAAGGGAAGTGACAAAAATCTCTTCGGTTGTATATGTGTTGTTGCTACTAGGGAGAAAACAACGGTCTCTTGTTAATGGAACAAGTGGATTGTTTACCTTACACACTTTGCTTAAAGCAGTTGTATGTTGCCTGCAACTTAATACTGGAGGGGGTTCGGATGGTAACCCAAAGATGGACTTCTAGTCATAGATGCAGTTGGATGGCGGTTTATGTATATTGTTGTATTGCCCAATCGAATCTCATAGAATCTTTTTTTCTGGTATTGCATTGTTATGCCTTGCTCAGTTCCTGTCAATTGCCCTGCTGTAATTTGTTTACCCTTCATGCCATGTTGTTTATTTAAGGAGAGCACCTCTAGTGAACTATGGACCCCGGTCCAATCTTTACCATTGATACATATTCCACTGTTACTTGTTTACTTGCTGCAAACCATTACCTTCCACACCATACGTTTAATCATTTGTTACAGCAACCGGTGAGATTGACAACCTCACTGTTAGTTGGGGCAAAGTCTTGAGTTTGTGTTGTGCAGGTCTCCACGTTGCTTGCAACACCTTTGGGGCGTTTCCTTCCTCCTACTGGTTCGATAACCTTGGTTTCTTACTGAGGGAAACTTGCCTGCTGAACTGCATCATACCTTCCGCTTGGGGTCTCCCAACGAAGTGCTGCTGCACTCATCAAGCATTTTTCTGGCACCGTTGCCGGGGAGGCTAAGGACGTCTTCACAAGGGGAGTCCTCCACTTCCTTTCTATTTACTTTGTTTTTAGTTTGCTTAATTTCTTTTGCTTGGTTTTGTTTGCCTCTTTTCAAAAGCTCCAAAAAAATTAGTCTAGTTATGTTTGCTTCCTTTATTCAAAAACACAAAAAAGTTAGTTCTTGCTCTAGCTGCTGCTGCTGATTTTGGCTTGCCCACCTTTGCCAAAATGAACTCCGTTGAGAACACCAAGTTGTGTGACTTCACTAGCACCAACAACAATGATTTCCTAAGCACTCCTATTGCTCCACCTGCTCCTTATGCTACCTTTTATGAAATTAAGCCCGCTTTGTTGAATCTTGTGATGAGAGAGTAATTTTCTGGTGTTAGTTCTGATGATGTTGCTGCCCATCTCAATAACTTTGTTGAAATTTGTGAGATGCAAAAGTGTAAGGATGTAGATAGAGATATTATTAAGCTCAAGCTATTTCCTTTCTCCTTGAGAGGGAAAGATAAAGAATGGTTGCTATCGTTGCCTAGAAATAGTATTGATTCTTGGACTAAGTGTAAAGATGCTTTTATTGGAAAGTACTATCCTCCTGCTAAGATTATATCTATGAGAAGCGACATTATGAAATTTAAACAACTTGATAATGAACATGTTGCTCAAGCTTGGGAAAGAATGAAGCAATTGGTTAAGAATTGTCCCACTCATGGACTCACTGCTTGGATGATTATCCAGACTTTTATGCAGGTTTGAACTTCTCCTCAAGAAACCTGTTGGATTCAGCTGTTGGAGGTACCTTCATGGGCCTCACTTTTGGTGCTGCAACAAAGCTCCTTGACAATATGATGGTTAATTACTCGGAATGGCACACTGAGAGAGCTCCACATGGTAAGAAGGTAAACTCTATTGAAGAAACCTCCTCTTCGAGTGATAAGATTGATGTTATTATGGCTATGCTTGTTAATGGGAAAGCTCCTCTAGATCCTAATAGTTTAGCCTCTTTGGTTGCTCAAGAAGAGCAAGTTGATGTGAACTTCATTAGAAACAACAATTTCAACAACAATGCCTATAGAAATAATTTTGGTGGTAATAATAATTATAGGCCTTATCCTCCTAATAATGGCAATACCTATGGAAACTCCTACAACAATGCTAGAAGTGACCCTTATGAACTTGAAGTCATGCTCAAAGACTTTATTAGTAAACAAACTGCTTTTAACAAAACTATGGAGGAGAAACTTTTAACTGTTGAAAAGAATATTTCCTCTTTGTCTGAAGCACAATCCTCCTTGATTAATAAAATGGCTGCTAAACCTGAAACCATGGAAAATACCTTTGCTACTGCTCATGCCATACAAGTTACTATTGATGAAAATGTTAGGCTGTTGGCTCAACTTCATGCTAAGTGGGAAAGGGAAGTTGAAATTGATAGAAACAATAGTGTGTGCACCATCACTAGAATGGAGACCACTAAACCATAAGAAGTCCCTATTACTCCTCCTACTATACCTAAGCGTATTGAGTCTACTACTAGTGATGCTAAGTTTGAATTTGATATAGATGGTTGCAATGTTTCTAAAGTGATTTTATTCTTGCAAAAGCTTGCTAGAAATCCTAATGCTAGTGATATGCATGTTGCTTTCTAAACATATTATAGATGCTCTTGTGAAAATTAAGGAAGAGAAGCTAAAACACAAAGCTTCTATTCCTAGGAAAGTAGAAGATAGTTGGGAACCCATTATTAATATGCAAGTGAATGACTTTGATCTCAAAGCTTCATGTGATCTTGGTTCTAGTGTCTCTATTATGCCTAGGAAGATTTATGAAATGCTTGATTTGCCACCTCTGGAAGATTGTTATTTGGATGTCCCACTCAATGATAATGCTAAAAAGAAACTCATGGGGAGTATTAATGATGTTCACATTATGGTTTACAATGCTTATGTCCCTGTTGATTTATATGTTTTAGATGTTGAATACAATGCTTCTTGTCATATTACCTTGGGAAGACCTTTTCTTAGAACTATTGGTGCCATCATTGATATGAAAGAAGACACCATTAAATATCATTTTCCATTCAAGAAAGGTATTGAACACTTCCCTATGAGGAGAGAGAAGTTGTTTTTTGATCCTCCTTTGAAAGCAAGGTTTGATGTTAATGCTTCTTCATTTGAAATTACTTGATTCTTCTTGCTTCTTGTGCCTAACTTAAAGGCGTTAAAGAAAAGTACTTGTTGGGAGATAACCCAAGAGTTTCCTTGAGTCTTGAAGTTATTACTTCAGTAATGACCTCTCCTTATCCTTTTTGTTTACTTTTTGTGCCAAGAATGACCTCTAATGAGAGGGAAGTAAGATTTGGAGAGTTGCAGTCCCAAAACAGATTTCTGTCCTCCACCAAAAATATTCGTGAGGAGTCTATATAACTCTTATTGAGATGAAAATTTACGAATAAATCCCCCAGTACGTTAGATAACTTTTGTTAGTTCGACACTTTTTTATTTGAGCAACAGAAGATTTTTGAAAAAATCGGTTTATACCTGCTAGTCTGTTTTGACAGATTTCTGCCATTATTTGCATTTGCTTCTTATTGATTCCAATTTTGAGTTCTCTTTAGGTGAATTGAGCTTTTTGAAGGAGTTGCTACAATAGCTTGTGTTTTTAGTGAAAAGTCTTGTTGTTCCAAATCTTTGTCTAAAGGTCTATTATCTTTTGAATACACTAATGTTACTAATGTTGATAATGTTCCACCCCGGTGTCACCCTAAGAAATATCCAAGAGGTACAAGCGTCAAAGCTTGGGGATGCCCAAGGCATCCCCGTCTTCATCAGTAAAAATCTCAGGTCTGTCTAGACACTTCGTTTTTATTATTTCATGCACAAGTTGTGTTGTTCTTGGAGCGTCTTAGTTTTTGTTTGGTTTGCTTAGTTGTAGTTTGCTTGAATAAAGTAGTTTGGACCCCCGTTCTCGCTGTGTTGTTTCAAATAAGTTGCTTGGTGTTGGAAAGGAGTAGGAAGTTCCTGCTTGAAAGTGCAAGAGGATCTTGCATTGACTGTGACTTAGACTTTAGCATGACATGCTAGGTGTTGTTTTAACCTTATGCTTAGTGATTATTGCTGTAGCATGTATTGTTCCAAACAATTGGGATTGCTTAGTGTGCCTTGAAGGAATTATGCGTTGTTTTAGCATACAAAAGCATAGTATTGTGGTATTCTCCTTTGAAGCTTAATTTGGGTTGACTTGGCACATGCTCACACCATGTTATGACTATGACAAGTCACCATATCCTCTATGATCATTTAGTCCTTGACTTATAGTACCACTCTATGCTTTGATTAATAATGTTTTGTTGCTCTGCATGATTATGGCCATTATTGCTCTCTTAGTTGGTTGCTCCCAGTCTTTTGCTACCCTCTAGTTGTATGAGTAAGTTCTACTCATACTTCCAACTCCCAAGAAACCAAGTTATTCCAAAGTGTCCACTATAAATTCCTATGCATGGTGTGTTACACCATTCCAAGTATATTCTTATTTTCAGCTATTTTCCAATTAAAAAGTATTTTCTTATGTGAAAACTTAGTGATTAAAGCCCTCACAAACTTGATGGCACACTTTATATTTCTTTGCGCCTAATAAACTTGAACCACTGTGTCATCTATGTTGTATATGCTTGCACTTATACGTTGGAATTAGCAGAACCGTGCTGTCATGGGGAACGTTTTCAACATTGCACTTGTACTCTGTACTCAGTTGATATCATGCTCTTTTGTCTATGGATGTCACCGGTGTGAAATAAAGAGGGAACTTGTAAGTCCATGGAGTATGTATTCTATGTTAGAGAAACGCCTGGGCCGCTAGCCTAAGCCATGTCTAATCATGGTGGAAACTTGCAACATCACCATGGTGAGCTATCTATGAAGCATCCTCAATAAAAAGCTATGCATATAGTAAATTAAAAGATCGTTGATATGCTCATTGTCTGCTTGCCTTGTCATTTTGGTTATGGGATAGCTCATGTACCATGTGCAAGGGGTACCCCGTTGGCGGTTCTCTATGATACGCATGTACTTACAATGACAAGAACTTGCAGGTGACTGAAGTTGATTAGCATGAGGTGTGGCCCTCGTATTCAAGGGACTTGAGATTTCCAACTTATACTTTGTCAAGCATATACTCCATCTTTGTTCACTTTAACCTTAACCACTTCAAGATGCTTATGATAGGGGCAATGAGGGCTGAAAGCTAACAAGTACCATAATTTTTGGAAGCTCAACTTGAAATCCCTGCTTCCTTTATGAAAGGCCTTCCTTCCACCATTATTCGAGTCTCCACCTTCTACTTTTAGGCACCATTAAGAGAGCATAGTTGTCATTATGTGTGCAGTGTCACAAAACTTATTGATTGATGCATATTGTGATATTACTTGTTCTTGTGCTACTTGTTTCTAGTCACCCTTGTGAACTTTGAAGGTGTCCTAAGCATCTATTTGCTACTCTATGAGGGACAAGATGATTGCCACTATGCTATGTTTTCTGTATGTGAAACAAACAAACGTTTTTCAATGCATGTTATTCATGATCTTTGTTTGTAGCCTTTCATGTTGCATGCATAGTTACTTTGTCCTATTGTTAGAACTCCATCTTTCATGCACATGTTTAGATTTCTTTGTTCCCAGCTTTCAATGCTTGGAAATGGTTTGATCTTGGTTTTGATGGTGCATGTCACCTAAAAAATTATCCTTTTATCACTTACATACTCGAGGACGAGCAGGAGTTAAGCTTGGGATGCTTGATATGTCAGAAACGTATCTATGATTTTTGATGCTCCATGCTTGTTTTGTATCTACTTTGCTTTGCTTTGTCTACACTTTGAGGTGTTTTTATATCTTTTCTAGAACTAACCTATTAACAAGTTGCGACAGTGCCAGTTGCCTGTTTTCTTCTGTTTTTGGTTCAAGAAAGGCAGAAAATCAATATTCTCGGAATTGGACAGGACAAAAGTCGAAGTCAATATTTTACCGTGAGGGACACGAAGCCAGAAGACGAGACGGAGAAGCGAACCAGGGTGGCCAGACCCCCTAGGCGTGGGTGGGCCCACCTCGCGCCTGGGTAGGGTGTGGGTCCCCTGGCCGCCTCCCAGCCTCGCCTCTTCGCCTATAAGAAGCCCCCGATGCAGAAATCCTAGGCACCCGATAAAAACTCCACGAAACCTTCTGTAGCCGCCGCCATCGTCGTCCCTAGATCACGGGGATCTGAAGTTCTTCTCGCCACCTGCCGGAGGGGAGATCATCCCAGAGGCCTTCTCTCGGGTATGAAGCGTGAGTAGTTCCACCTTGGACTATGGGTCCATGTACTCCCTCTGTTTCAAAATATAATATGTTTTAGGTTTGTGAAGAAAATGAATCTAGACTTCTTTTAGTGTGTAGATTCATCTCAAAGTTGAATGAAGCTACATACTAAAACAAGTCTAGATTCATCTTCTTCACAAACCTAAAACATCTTATATTTTGAAACGGAGGGAGTAGTAGCTAGATGGTTGTATCTCCTCCTTGTGCTTTCATGTATAGATCTTGTGAGCTCCGTTCATGATCAAGATCTAATCTATTTTAATCATGCATGTTGTGTTTGCGGGGATTCGATGGATATTGAGATTACTATGTCAGATTGATTAATGGTTTTGTCTATTTGATACTATCATGTATATGTTGTTTGTGATCTTGCATTCTCTCCGTTGTTAGTAGCTATCTTGGCCAAGTAGTTGCTAGTGACTTCAAGAGGGGGTATTTATGCTCGATAGTGGGTTCATGCCTCTAGTTTCCAAGGGAAGTGACATAAATCTCTTTGGTTGTAGATGTGTTGTTGCCACTAGGGAGAAAACAACAGTCTCTTGTTCATGGAACAAGTGGATTGTTTACCTTACACACTTTGCTTAAAGCAGTTGTCTGTTGCTTGCAACTTAATACTGGAGGAGGTTCAGACGATAACCTGGAGGTGGACTTCTAGTCATAGATGCAGTTGGATGGCGGTCTATGTATATTATTGTATTGCCCAATCGAAAATCATAGGATCTTTTTGTCTGGTATTGCATTGTTATGCCTTGCTCAGTTCTTGTCAATTGCCCTACTGTAATTTGTTTACCCTTCATGCCATGTTGTTTATCTAAGGAGAGCACCTCTAGTGAACTATGGACCCCGGTCCAATCTTTACCATTGATACATCTTCCACTGTTACTTATTTACTTGTTGCAAAACATTACCTTCCACACCATATGTTTAATCCTTTGTTACAGCAACCGGTGAGATTGACAACCTCAATGTTAGTTGGGGCAAAGTCTTGAGTTTGTGTTGTGCAGGTCTCCATGTTGCTTCAATCACATTTGGGGCGTTTCCTTCCTCCTACTGGTTCGATAACCTTGGTTTCTTACCGAGGGAAACTTGCCTGATGAACTACATCATACCTTCCGCTTGGGGTCTCCCAACGAAATGTTGCTACACTCATCAAATGGCAACTATGCTCTCTTAATGGTGCCTAAGGTTAGAAGGTGGAGACTCAAATAATGGTGGAAGAAAGACCTTTCATAAAGGAAGCAGGGATTTTAAGTTTCAAAAAGAGCTTCCAAAAATTATGGTACTTGTTAGCTTTCAGCCCTCATTGCCCCTATCATAAGCATCTTGAAGTGGTTAAGGTAAAAGTGAACAAACTATGGAGTATATGCTTGACAAAGTATAAGTTGGTAATCGCAAGTCCCTTGAATACGAGGGCCACACCTCATGCTACTCAACTTTAGTCACCTGTAAGTTCTTGTCATTGTAAGTACATGCATATCATAGAGAACCGCCAACGGGCTACCCCTTGCACATGGTACAGGAGCTATCCCATAACCAAAATGACAAGGCAAGCAGACAATGAGCATCTCAGCGGTCTTTTTATTTACTATGTGCATAGCTTTTTATTAAGGATCATTCATAGATAGCTCATTATGGTGATGCTGCAAGTTTCCACCATGATTAGGCATGGCTTAGGTTAGAGGCCCAGGCGTTTCTCTAACATGAAATATATACTCCATGGACTTATAAGTTCCCTCTTTATGTCACACCGGTGACATCCATAGACAAAAGAGCATGATATCAACTGAGTACAGAGTACAAGTGCAATGTTGAAAACATTCCCCATGACAGCACGGTTCTGCTAATTCCAACGTATAAGTGCAAGCATATACAACATAGATGACACAATGGTTCAAGTTTATTAGGCGCAAAGAAATATAAAGTGTGCCATCAAGTCTGTGAGGGCTTTAATCACTAAGTTTTCACATAAGAAAATACTTTTTAATTGGAAAATAGCTGAAAACAAGAATATACTTGGGATGGTGTAACACACCATGCATAGGAATTTATAGTGGACACTTTGGAATAACTTGGTTTCTTGGGAGTTGGAAGTATGAGTAGAACTTACTCATACAACTCGAGGGTAGCAAAAGACTGGGAGCAACCAACTAAGAGAGCAATAATGGCCATAATCATGCAGAGCAACAAAACATTATTAATCAAAGCATAGAGTGGTACTACAAGTCAAGGACTAAATGATCATAGAGGCTATGGTGACTTGTTCATAGTCATAACATGGTTTGAGCATGCGCAAAGTCAACCCAAATAAAGCATCAAAGGAGAATACCATAATACTATGCTTTTGTATGCTAAAACAACGCATAATTCCTTCAAGGCACACTAAGCAATCCCAATTGTTTGGAACAAAACATGCTACAGGAACAATCACTAAGCATAAAGTCAAAACAACACCTAGCATGTCATGCAAAATTCAAAGTCACAGTCAATGCAAGCTCCTCTTGCACTTATCAAGCAAGAACTTTCTACTCCTTTCCAACACCAAGCAACTTATTTGAAACAACACAGCAAGAACGGGGGTCCAAACTACTTTATTCAAGCAAACTAAACAAACTAAGCAAACCAAACGAAAACTAAGACGCTCCAAGAACAACACAACTTGTGCATGAAATAATAAAAACGAAGTGTCTAGAGAGACCTAAGCTTTTAATTGATGAAGAAGGGAATGCCTTGGACATCCCCAAGCTTTGATGCCTGTACCACTTGGATATTTCTTAGGGTGACACCGGGGTGGCATCTCCAAGCTTAAGCTTTTGTCCATTCTTCATCTCATTATATCATTCTCTCTCTACACCTGAAATTTTTCCTTCATACAAAACTTCACACAATATTCATTAGCAACATTAGTGTATTCAAAAGATAATAGACCTTTAGGCAAAGCTTTGGAACAACAAAAAATTTCACTAAAAACACAAGCTACTGTAGCAAATCCTCCAAAAAGCTCAATTCACCTAAAGAGAACTCAAAATTGGAATCAATAAGAAGCAAATGCAAATAATGGCAGAAATCTGTCAAAATAGACCAGCAGGTAGAAACCGATTTTTTCGAAAATATTATGTTGCTAAAATCAAAACGTGTTGAACTAAAGAAAGTTAGCTAATATACTGGGGGATTTATTTGTAAATTTGCAGCTCAATACAAGTTACAGAGACTCCTCACGAAATTTTATGGTGGAGGACAGAAATCTGTTTTGGGACAACAACTTCCCAAATCTTACTTCCCTCTCATTAGAGGTCATTCTTGGCACAAAAAGCAAACAAAAAAGGATAATAAGAGGTCATTACTGAAGTAATAACTTCCAAGACTCAAGTAAATCTTGGGTTATCTCCCAACAAGTACTTTTCTTTAACGCCTTTAAGTTAGGCTTGATAGTTTGAGAAGATGGTCATATAAGAAATATGAATTGAAGTAAAAGAGAGCATCAAGAAGCAAATTCAAAACGAATTTAAGTCCAACCCACTTCTTATGCATAGGAATCTTGTATGCAAATATACTCACAAAGAACAAAGTGACAAGCATAGGAAGATAAAACAAGAGTAACTTCAAAACTTTTAGCACATAGAGAGGTGTTTCAGTACCATGAAAACTTATACAACCATATTTTCCTCTCTCATAATAATTTTTAGTAGCATCATGAATAAACTCAACAATATAGCTATCACATAAAGCATGCTTTTCATGAGCTACAAACACATAATTTCTACCAAGCTAAAAAATAGTGGGATTAAAACCTTTACAGGTTTTACCCAAAGTAGATATTTCAAAAGGATCCACGGGAACATAACATTCATCCTCCTTTGGTAAGCATGGGGGACAATCAAATAATATAAGGGATAAAGAGTTACTCTCATTAGAAGGTAGACATGGGTAGATAATCCATTCTTCCTCCTTTTGTTCATCACTCTCCTCCTCTTTTTCATCTAATGAGCTTCCAGTTTCAGCAATTTCTTCTTCCATAGGCTCCTGCAAGGCATTAGTCTCTTCCATTTGTGGAAAGCGTCTATTAAAATATTCAATAATATAGCTATTTTCTTCCTTGTAATTTATCAAAGAAAAATTTAAGTATCTCATAAACCTCAGATTCATAAGGTGCATCATTAGTATTTTCAAGCAAACTGGCAAGTTCAAATGCACCCTTGAAGGCAATAAATTCTTCAATTTGTTCCACATCATCAAAGTCTAATTTCCTTTAACATAAGAGGATATGGTAACATTATCATTATACTCACATTGAAAAGGGAGGTGTTTATACCTCCTACAACAACAAGCTTTATCAAAGCAATAAGTAACATTATAAGTAGAGCACACGTCTCTAGCAATAGTATTAAACTTATCAATTTGTTCCCATAAGTGTTTCCCTCTTTGTGACAAACGGTGTTTCTTATAATAATACTTTTGTTCTTCCGTGAACCCACCTTGCCAATAAGAACTAGTTTCAAAGAAACCATCCATTCATGGAAAGCATGACCAAACAAGGAAACAACAGACCAACAACTACAGTAGGAACTAATTTTTTTGTGTTTTTGAATAAAGAAAGCAAACCAAACTAAACTATTTTTTTTGGAGTTTTTGAAAAGAGGCAAACAAAACCAAGCAAAATAAACTAAGCAAACTAAAAACAAAGTAAAGAGAAAGGAAGTGGAGGACTCCCCTTGTGAAGACGTCCTTAGCCTCCCCGACAACGGCGCCAGAAAGCCTGGCGTGTGGTTGAAGTGGGAGATTCTTCTTCTTCAGTACCCAGCAATGGCGCCAGAAAGCTTGTTGATGGCGCCTTGTTGACGTGGAGCACTTCGTTGGAAACCCTAAGATCAAGGCGTGATGAGCACAACAACAAGTTTTTCCTCGGTAAGAAACCGAGGTTATCGAACCAGTAGGAGGAAGGAAACATCACACACGTGTTGTAAGCAACGCGGAGACCTGCGCAACAAAAACTCAAGACTTTGCCCCAATGAATCAGTGAGGTTGTCAAGCTCACCGGTTTGTTGTAACAAAGGATTAAACGTATGGTGTGGAAGGTAATGGTTTGCAGCAAGTAAACAGGTAACAGTGGAAGATGTATCAATGGTAAAGATTGGACCGGGGTCCATAGTTCACTAGAGGTGCTCTCCTTAGATAAACAACATGGCATGAAGGCTAAACAAATTACAACAGGACAATTGACAGGAACTAAGCAAGGCATAACAATGCAATACCAGACAAAAAGATCCAATGATTTTCGACTGGGCAATACAACAATATACATAGACCACCATCCAACTGCATCTATGACTAGAAGTCCACCTTTGGGTTATCATCCGAACCCCCTCCAGTATTAAGTTGCAAGCAACAGACAACTGCTTTAAGCAAAGTGTGTAAGGTAAACAATCCACTTGTTCCATGAACAAGAGACCATTATTTTCTCCCTAGTGGCAACAGCACATCTACAACCGAAGAGATTTTTGTCACTTCCCTTGGAAACTAGAGGCATGAACCCACTATCGAGCATAAATACCCCCTCTTGGAGTCACTAGCAACTACTTGGCCAAGATATCTACTAACAACAGAGAGCATGCAAGATCACAAACAACGCAGACATGATAGTATCAAATAGACAAAACCATTAATCAATCTGACATAGTAATCTCAATATCTATCGGATCCCCGCAAACACAACATGCATGATTACAAATAGATTAGATCTTGATCATGAACGGAGCTCACGAGATCTATACATGAAACACAAGGAGGAGATACAACCATCTAGCTACTACATGGACCCGTAGTCCAAGGTGGAACTACTCACGTTTCATACCAGAGAAGAAGGCCTTCGGGATGATCTCCCCTCCGGCAGGGTGCCGGGATGAACTTCAGATCCCCCCGATCTAGGAATGACGGTGGCGGCGGCTATAGAAGTTTTCGTGGAGTTTTGATCATGTGCCTAGGGTTTCTGCATCGGGGGCTTCTTATAGGCGAAGAGGCGAGGCTGGGAGGCGGCCGAAGGGCCCACACCCTACCCAGGCGTGAGGTAGGGCCCACCCGCGCCTAGGGGGGTGTGGCCGCCCTGGTTGACCTCTCCGTATCTCCTCTGGACTTCGTGTCGCCCACGGTAAAATATGGACTTTGGCTTTTGTCCCATCCAATTCCGAGAATATTGATTTCTATCTTTCTGAAACCAAAAACAGAAGAAAACAGACAACTGGCACTGTGGCAACTTGTTAATAGGTTAGTTCCAGAAAAGATATAAAACACCTCAAAGTGTAGACAAAGCAAAGCAAAGTAGATACAAAACAAGCATGGATCATAAAAAATTATAGATACGTTTTCGACATATCGGATTCTAAACTTGTTTATTAAAATTACCTTGTTTAACAATAAAAGTGTCAAGTTCCTCCAATCATTGATCAGGAGGTTTACCATAGGGAATATCACCTTCATTAAAGTGGAAAGAGTGTGCCTCAATAGTGGATGAGCGGGGAATTGGCTTACATAATTCTTCTATAGGAGGTAGATTCTTTACATCTTCGGATCTAATACCTTTCTCCTTAAGACATTTCTTAGCTTCTTTCATCACTTCATCATTTAATGCAATCATTCCCCTCTTCTTTGGTGTTGGTATTGGAGCTGGTTCAGGCACAATTGGTTCATGAGTAATAGGCTTAGGTGTATTTAGCTTAGTTGAAGTCCAATCATCATAATTCTTGCTTATTTTAGCCACTAATTTTTCAGCATCTGTAGGAGTTCTTTTCCTGAAAACACAATCAGCAAAACTATCTAGGTATGTCCTAGAATCATCAGTTAGTCCATTATAATAAATATCAAGATGCCCATTTTTAGGTAATGGACATCCAGGATGTGCATGAATCAAGGCACAGAACCTTGTCCGTGACTCAGGCAATTTCTCTTCTTCTCCCTGTTTAAAATCAAAAAAATTCTGCAAAGCAACACACTAGGAGGAAAATGTTTTGAAAGAAAAAAGCAATCAAGCAATTAGGTCTATCAATGGACCCAGGAGGTAATCTATTAAACCAAGCTTTAGCTTCTCCTTTTAGTAAAAAGGGAAAGATCTTAGTAACAAAGTACTTGCACATCTTAAAATCACCAGAGAATAAGGCACTCCTAGTGGAAAGCTCATTCATATGAGCTACAACACTCTCATTTTCAGTCCCACAAAAAGGTTCTTTCTCAACAATGTATAAATAGGATAAATCAAGAGAGAAATCATAATATTTATCTTTAATATCTATGGGAGAAGTGGCAAACTTAGCATTAGAAGACAATTTAGGAATAATGGTACGTCTCTCAAGGAGACTCGTAATAGCACTAGCACCATGTGTGTTTTGGTACTCTTCAATAAAATCATCAGTCATTTCAATGTAACCATCACTAATATCATATCTCTCTAGACTCGGGTGAGCTAACATGTGTAATAGTGTCTTCACTAGGAGTTTCAGTGTTTCCCAAAATAGTTCTAGCAATAGTAGTATCTAGGAAAGGACCTAATGAACCATTCGCATCAAGCACAGTAGAAGTAACATCATGAGTATCAGAAGGAGTTTCAGATTCAGCAGTAGTAGCAGTGTGTGTGGCATGAGTATGTGGTGGTGGTGTAACAAGCTTACTTATAACGGACTGTGAATCAAGAGCAGCGGAGGTGTTTAGGATTGTACCTCTTCTTGTAGTGGATGGTAAAATAGGGAACTTTCCATCACGAGACTTCCCCATGATGAAAGGAATAGCAGTGAACAATAATAGATCCAAGTGAACTTACAAATAAAGCTATGCTCCCCGGCAATAGCGCCAGAAAATAGTCTTGATGACCCACAAGTATAGGGGATCGCAATATTCTTCGAGGGTAGTATTACCCAATTTATTGATTTGACACAAGGGGAGCCAAAGAATACTTATAAGCCTTAACAAATGAGTTGTCAATTCAGCTACACCTAGAAATAATCTTGCTCACAGTAGTTTATCAGTAGCAACAGTTTTATAGTAGCAATAACTAAGCAACAGCAACAATAAAACAAGAGCAATAGTAACAATAGTAGCAAACAGTAGGATACAAGTGCGGTAGGCATAGGGATGGATGGACGGGCGTTGCATGGACGACTCTAAACATGTAACTTCAATATCTAGGGCAATTGCAGTTAAATAAGATAAAGCATCCAAGTACTAAACAATCATAGGCATGTGTCCCATATATAGTCATACGTGCTCGCAATGAGAACTTGCACAACATGTTTTGTCCTGCCAGCCCGTTGCAGCAGGGCCTCAAGGGAACCTACTGGCAATTAAGGTACTCCTTTAAATAGAGCACCGGAGCAAAGCATTAACACTTCGTGAACACATGTGATCCTCACACCATAGCCATCCCCTCCGGCTGTCCCAATTTCTGTCACTTCGGGGCCTTTCGATCCGGACTATGATATGTGTACACAACTTGCAGATAAGATCACAAACAATACTATCATCATGAGTCAATAATAAGTTCAGATCTGAGATCATGGCACTCAGGCCCTAGTGACAAGCATTAAGCACAACAAGTTGCAACAAAGTAAATAACACTAATAGAGATACTAGGCACCATGCCCTAACAATCTTATTCGATTACATGATATAACTCATCCAATCCCTACCATCCCCATAGCCTACAGCGGGGGATTACTCACTCATGGATGGGGAAACATGGATGGTTGATGGAGAGGCGTTGTTGATGATGATGGCGATGATCCTCTCCAAATTCCCATCCCGACAGGGTGCCAGAACGGACTTTCTAGTTCCGAATCGTGGTTTCTGGTGGTGGCGGCGTAACGGAACTTTTTTTTGGAAAAACGTCGACCCCCCTGAGTTTTTAGGTCAAAAGGCAACTTATAGACGAAGAGGGAGGCCGAGGGGGTGCCCGAGGCGGACACACCCCCTCCAGGCGCGGCCAGGCCTGGCCCGCGCGGCAGGGGGTATGGGCCCCTCGTGGCCCACCCCCGTCCCGTATTCTGGCTCCGTGAGTCTTCTGGTGAAATATGATATTTGGCATATTTTCTGGGATTTTTCCCGATAGTTGATTTTCTACACAAAAACTAGACACCAAGGCAATTCTGCTGAAAACAGTGTTAGTCCGTGTTAGTTGTATCCAAGTCACACAAGTTTAGAGGAGAAACAATAGCAAAAGTATTTGAAAAAGTAGATACGTTTTGGACGTATCAAACGCCATTATAAAAGTTGTATCCAAATCCATAGGTTGCTGGATAGCAACTAAGACACACACAACTGGGGGCAAACCATCCAGGAACCAAGTAAGATAGTGAACCGGCTCAAGTTGGGAATCATAAGGTGCTAACTGATCAACCAAATCAGAAAAACATTGCACATAATCAACTATTGTGCTAGTTTATGCAATGTGGAACAATCGCCTGAGCAAAACTTGATGATGGTTGCGCATGAATCTCGCATGAACATCCTGCACAAACTCAGACCAATCCGCTTGCGGGTGCTTCATCGGGAATGCTTCAAGCCAAGTAGCAGGAGGGCCAGTAAACTGTGAGGAACTGTATGAAACCTAATAACTCGCTGGCGTGCTCCAATGCTGAAAATAATCTTCACATCGCCGCTGCCATATCCTTGAGTTGGCTCCCTCAAATTGGGGTAATTCGACGCGGGAGCCGAAGCAAATGGGCCAGTGACTGATGAACTGTTCCCAAATTCAGCATAGAAGAAATTTTTTGGGCATAATCCGTACCTTCTGTCGGAGGTGGCTGGTGATTCACGCAAGACAACCCCCGTGCAGTATGATCATCGTGATGCCCAACTAGGCCGTCAGCTCGATCTAAAGATCCGCCCAATCAAGAGTTTGGAATCAACCGGATAGTGCGGTCCAAGAAGGAAGCAAGTTGCGATATCTCCGTGCTTAGCTTGCCCTTGACAGACTCCAGATCAGCGCTGATGGTAGCCTCGACTTCCTCGAGCTCATCTCCCATGGTGGCATGGACGGATTTGATCGAGTCGTTGACGTTTCTAAGTTGTTTGCTGGCGTCGTCGACGAAGATCCACACTGCATTAAGAACCTCCTTCTTATGGTCGAAGAAACGGATCTCGTAGGCCTCCCGCGCCTCCGCCGTCAGGATCTCGTAGAGGGCCTTAGACTCCGGCGACCAATCCTCCATGATTGCTAGTCGCTGCCATGATCTGTAGCGGGTGTGGTGGGAGTGCTTGGGAATTTCCAGATTTGGGGGATCATGTGGCTCTGGCACCACTTATAAGATTCCCGACTATGAACTCTTAGATCACACTTCTAGAGTCGAATTTGTTTGGGGTTTAGCCCGATCCTCCCTTCCACCCTCGAGCTAGTTCGTTTATCCACGGCAACCGCCGTCCTGTTCTTCCTAATCCTCGCCGAGTCCCACGCTAGTCAATCAGAGAATACATATAGGATATATTATATTACAAGGCCTATTTATGGCCCAATTCATGGCCTGCAAGCCAGCCCGGTTGTTGAGTCTTTCTTGTGGGCCTCGCCTTCTTGTCCTCCGGGTCAGCTGGTACACTGGAACATGGTACTTGGTCGTTGATAGCTACAATATTAAAAAGGGTAAGAAAACTTTTCCAATGCCAAGAACGGAACTAAAACTTTTCATAGGGCCAAGTAAGGAATTCTCTCATAATTGATGCGGTATATATCAGGGTTTTCATAAGGTTCTTGAAAATCCACTCCAGCTATTCTCAAGCCCAGATGTGGATCCTTGAAATACTCTCGATCAATCAAAAGTACTTATTCTGATAGAAGTGATTCCTTGATAGTTGGTATAAATTCGTAAGCCGGGTTAGCTGATACGCTTTAAAAAGGTTCTTGTTCTATATGTTCCTTTTCTAGTCTTTCTCTTTTGATGTCGCAAAGTTGAAACCAAGAAATATTTGTTACGTTCCTGATGTTTTCGAACACTTTCAATAAAACCCTCTCGTTGTCTTCCCCAGCAACAGGCTCGATGTGATAGCATCGTCCTTTGTAACGATCAAGACTGGTAAGTCCATCAGTCCAAACAGTTGTCCATGTACCAGTAGAAGATTCGGCTTCTACTGCAGCCCCTGCTTCTTCTGGCGGAACCCCAGGTTGAGGAGTAAGGTGTCCCTCGAATATTGGGTAGCCGTTGTTAAACCAGGTCGTATACTTTATGAAATAGGGGCTTCCATATGTTGGTATCGTGTCCATATGGATAGAAAAGTGCCTCCAATGGGCCTTTCTAATAAACGGATAAATTACCTGGTTAGTGAAAAACTCCGCATTATGTTTTTTTAGTATCTGCCCTAACCCATCCTGCACAACATTTTCTCTCCTCTCCATCTCCCTTGTCTCTGGCCCCATGACATGCTCGTCTCGAAGGCCCCTTGAGATGCTCTAACACATTCACAAACTCTCAAAGAATGTTCCATGTGAATATATTTATTCCTTCTTATTATAAATATAAGATGTTTCATTAGACTATTTTAGCCTACGAAAATATTTTATATTTTAAAATGATGATAGAGTTTTTTTTTCTTTACCCTCAGAAATTTAGGCACACGTGCTGAGCCACGTCGGACCAAGCCGCAACGGTCACAAGTGGTTAATTCCGGATGGGGTACGGTTACGAAGACAAAAACGGAGAGTAAAACGGAGACGCGCTTTAAGATACGCGCTAGCACGATAGGCGCCCACCCACCTATTCTGTTCTGTTTCTGACGCCGGACCCGGAACCCAGCTCGTGCCGGGGTCGATCGAATTCGGCGATTCCGACCACCGCCGCGCTCGCCGGAGAGAGAGAGAGAGAGAGCCATGTCGCGGTCCCTGAGCCTGAACATGAGGTCGGCCTCGCGCCGGGACCTTCCGCCTCCCCAGAAGGTGACGGATCCCTCCCTCCCCGTTCCCCAACGCCCCTCTTCTGCTTCTGCCCGCGCGGGCGCTCGTGCGCGTCCTGTGTCCGCGCGTGCATTGGGGCGAGCGCGCGCCTTGCGGGAGTCTTTCGCATAGCCCGGATTGGATCTCGGTTGCAGCACCCGGGAGGAGTCGCCTCCCCATTGTCAAATTTGTTCAAATTAGGGTTCAGCAGCGATTCGTGTTCGATTGCTCGGTTACATCCGAGGATAGACTTTCGTTGTTGATGGTTAAATTAGCTCGGTGAAATTGCTCCGTGGAATAATCCCAAAAGTTCTTTGTAATCATGCGTTGTATTTTATCTTCCCAGACAATTGAAAAGCTTGAGAACATGGTGGAGGGGGAAAATTACTACGAAGCCCAGCAGATGTACAAGTCTACCAGTGCAAGGTATGTAATTTCACGGAAGCCATGGTGGTTGGCTCCCTTCCTTTAAGCATTCAACCTTTCACAAGTTCTCACATATTTCTGATTCAATTAACATTTCAACAAAAACCAACCATTACTCCTTCACATTACTTTAATTGGATCCACTAGATATGTTCAGCGTGACATCCTTGTTGTGTAACTATGGCACTGGCAGCTAATGTAACATCTTAAAATAAGCTCAGTAGCTCATGCCAGGACATACTGAAAGAATATTCAGAGTAAAACAGAGGCTAGAATCTTTGCATCTGGATATAGCATTACATGAATACTAGTGTTATGTTGACATGACCACAATGGCTAGTGCCCTTCACACACGGAATGTGCACGGAGCGGAAAGTTTCTGACTTTTCCGCAGAAAACGGAATCGGAGAGGAAATACTGAAACAGAAACTCAACTTTGCGGAATGAAAAAGGAATATTTTAAGCGGAAACGGAAATGGCATGGTGTTTTATGGCGGAATAGCCATTTCCGTTTCCCACAAATACAGAATTTCCCTTTTAGTGTGGTTGCCATGGCTGTGTTGGGCCCAGTCCAGCTGGCCCTTACCAGTATCTCCGAAAGAGGCACATCCCGACCTATTTTCTACTACTTAATCACTAATCCCTTAGGCCTTCTCTTCTAATCAAGCAGGCGCGACCACGGAGCCTAGGGTTAGGGACACCAGTCCACCACCATGGTGCCGCCTTGTCGCCCTCCGCCTCCGCTTTTGTATCCATGACCGCACCGTATTCGGTCCATATCTGTTTCCATATTTGTTTGCAGGGTTTATGTATACGTTTCCACTTCCAAAAAAATATTTGAAAGCAGACGTGGCAGCACTTAGTTCCCTCCGTTTTCATCCCTATGCGCATGTATGTCTTAGGCTAAGAACACACTGAGTATTTCCCCAAGTAATCACAGTAACTGTTGCTTCAGGATTCATATTGTGGATAAAGTAAACAATTTTTTTTTATGTGTGCGTTTCGTAACCAAGGACTAAAGATCAAGTCGCTGTTTTAACTTGTTTTTGGGTCATTACATGCAGGTACATAACTTGTCAAAAGTATAAAGAAGGCTTGGACATCCTTCAGTCAGGAGCTTCTGTCCAATTGAAGCATGGGCAGGTTAAGTCTTTGCCTTATTGGCACCTGCCGAGTTAACACTTTTTGTCAACAGCTAATTTGGTAGATCACTAAATGGAAAGATGTTTATTAATTCAATGTCAACCTTTTCTTTCATCTTTTCTTTGTGATATTATTCAAGGCTATACAACGAGCAAAAAAAATAAAAACATGGTAACTGTTGATTATTTTAAGGCATGCAATTTCTCCCACCATAGTATGTCTCTATGGTTATAGGGTAGAGGCTTGAGGAACCACTCGCTAGTTCTTTTTTCCTATTTACTGCCGGATGTGTGGGGCAGGGGAGGGGTTGCCTAATAGGTTAGTATGTCGTAGTCTATCAAATTAACTAGTACGATGACGCTTCAAATGTTAATTAATTTATTTATTGGTTGAAGATGTCGATCTTAGTTTTGTCATTACCAATTTCAGGTAACTTGCGGTGCTGAACTCGCTGTGCTGTTCGTGGATACTCTTGTCAAAGGACAATTTCCTTATAATGAGGAAACATTTGGTAAGTTTTTTCTTACTTTGCATCTGTAATTCTCCTACTGAGTTAATTACTGTCACTACTTTGCCTTCAGAAAACATTTCTTTCTTTTGCGGCTCAAAGTCATCTGATTGAAGCATTCTTCTTTTTTGTAATTTCTTTTTGTCACGTTCTAATTTTGGGTGTTAGATGCCACTTCTGTGATCGTAAATTCGTAACTGTATTGCATTGCATCAACTGTAGGTCGTATCAGAAAGATATATGAGGCGTTCCCCAGGATAAGTATGCCCCACTTCCTTGGAGATGATTATGATGATGACGGGCAGAAATTATCTGAAGCTATTTCTGCTGCGAAAGTGCGTGCTGAGGGTTGTTCGTCATTTCTGAAAGCAGCTCTCAGGTAAGGTATACTGATTTTTAATAAATCCAATGGTCAATCCAAGCATCAAACTTCATCCAAACTGGCAGTGTTTGTCAGCACAATTATTTCCGGTAGTTAAATATATCAAATTATCGAACAACACAGATAATTTGACCTGCAGTTGTAAATTTGATTCTTGAGCACTCGTGACGAATGCGCTTAACATGATAGGAACATGCATGGTTCTGAACATCTGATTCCTTTTGATTTTCTCTCAGTGCTCATTGGATGTTGAAGCAAAAAAAAGAACATTAAAATACTTATCCTCTAAATAATTGCCTCATCACTTGTTCTGATACCTATTTTGTATCTTTGTTGTCATTAGCCTTCAGTAAATTGAACAAGATTAACATGATATTGGTGAACTAATTGTACACAATTATTTGTGAGCTGCAATGCAAGACCCATTCCATAAGACCCTTAGATCTTTTTTGTGTTCTGTTGTTAGATAAGGTGTTTTTCTTCTCCCCTTTCTGGCTGTTATGCACTAATAATGAATCATCTCGGTATTAAGGTGGTCTGTTGAGTTTGGGTCATCAAGAAATGGAGCTCCTGAGCTGCATGTTATGTTGGCTGAATACATTTATTCCGAATCTCCAGAAACGGTACACTGTCCATAACTCTCTGGCTTACTGTGGATATCTTCTACTCCCTGCATTCCTGAATACGCAACATTTTAGGAATTTGCATATTAACCAAGGCACACCTAGAAAAGATCGCATTAACCCTCTTCATTAGGCCACTCATTGCTCTTAGATGATGTGGGTGTTGCTTTAGTCCTAGACTGTTCAAAGCTATCTCTAAATTGAAGAATGGTGTCTGTGTATGTAGGAATAAATTTTAAAAGCTAGAATGCCTTGTGTTAAGAAACAGAGAGAGCTTGTTAGAGCTGCGATTTTTATTTGTTATTGCTGCTGTAGTGCCGTTACTATTTTTTGTACTTCTGTAATTATGCTTACAGTTTAACGTGGAGTAACCTTGATTGCAGGACATGACCAAAGTATCAAGTCATTTTGTGCGCGGAAATGATCCTAAAAAATTTGCTTCTATGCTGGTAAACTTTATGGGCAAGGTAATGGTTTTGTTGTCAGTAGTAGTAATTCTGTTTGAAATGCTATATTTTTTTCTTCTCAGCAGTAGTAATTCATATACCCAGTCTGTTTGTGGGTTGGATCCCACTTCAATTCATGTCCAACTTTTGTTAGGCGTTAAACGTGTTCATATATGCTCTTGGAAGTATCTTATATAATCATATTGATCTTTTTCTTCTTTATTGCACAGTGCTACCTTGGTGAAGATGATACTGCAATTGCACTAGTGTCCTAATGTAAGATTTCCTTCCTTGATTTCTTGTTTACTCTGGAGATGTTATGTGCTAAGGACTAAGGTAAGGGAGAATAGTTGGGATAGAGAAGAAGCAATTGGTAGATGGAGACAACAGAAAGGCTAAAGTAATAGAGATAGAAGTAGGTAGATGGAGACACGAAAGAGATGGAGAGATAGTTTGGTTGAATGCTTGCTTAATTGAAAAAAAGGAACGTCGCAGCCCATCATATAGATGGATCTCATCCTTGCAATTGGTAACTTTCTTTCCAAAAAGAATATCAATGAACCTTTCATACAGACATTAAATTAATTTATGCTTATTTCAGTATCTTAACTTGAACCAAGCTAATACATCTTTATTTTCTTGGCAAGATAATCTCTATCTTAATTTGGAACCATGACCCATAGTAGAGGGGAGATTCCTTGTACTATGAGAGGAAAGTCTGAGAAAACCATTAAAGAAGGGTGCACTTTGCACTGTAGAGACTGATTTTCGCAGGGAATTGTCTAGTATTTGTTCTGTTCACGACAATAGATATAGGTTAGTTAGCAGTGTGTTAGGGATGCATGCAATATGATATTACTGCCTGTATTCAATATCCTCCATGTGATTGGGCGGATCTTTAGATCGAGCTGACGGCCTAGTTGGGCATCACGATGATCATACTGCACGGGGGTTGTCTTGCGTGAATCACCAGCCACCTCCGACAGAAGGTACGGATTATGCCCAAAAAATTTCTTCTATGCTGAATTTGGGAACAGTTCATCAGTCACTGACCCATTTGCTTCGGCTCCCGCGTCGAATTACCCCAATTTGAGGGAGCCAACTCAAGGATATGGCAGCGGCGATGTGAAGATTATTTTCAGCGTTGGAGCACGCCAGCGAGTTATTAGGTTTCATACAGTTCCTCACAGTTTACTGGCCCTCCTGCTACTTGGCTTGAAGCATTCCCGATGAAGCACCCGCAAGCGGATTGGTCTGAGTTTGTGCAGGATGTTCATGCGAGATTCATGCGCAACCATCATCAAGTTTTGCTCAGGCGATTGTTCCACATTGCATAAACTAGCACAATAGTTGATTATGTGCAATGTTTTTCTGATTTGGTTGATCAGTTAGCACCTTATGATTCCCAACTTGAGCCGGTTCACTATCTTACTTGGTTCCTGGATGGTTTGCCCCCAGTTGTGTGTGTCTTAGTTGCTATCCAGCAACCTATGGATTTGGATACAACTTTTACAATGGCGTTTGATACGTCCAAAACGTATCTACTTTTCCAAACACTTTTGCTATTGTTTCTCCTCTAAACTTGTGTGACTTGGATACAACTAACACGGACTAACACTGTTTTCAGCAGAATTGCCTTGGTGTCTAGTTTTTGTGTAGAAAATCAACTATCAGGAAAAATCCCAGAAAATATGCCAAATATCATATTTCACCAGAAGACTCACGGAGCCAGAATACGGGACGGGGGTGGGCCACGAGGGGCCCACACCCCCTGCCGCGCGGGCCAGGCCTGGCCGCGCCTGGAGGGGGTGTGTCCGCCTCGGGCACCCCCTCGGCCTTCCTCTTCGTCTATAAGTTGCCTTTTGACCTAAAAACTCAGGGGGTCGACGTTTTTTCAAAAAAAGTTCCGTTACGCCGCCACCACCAGAAACCGCGATTCGGAACTAGAAACTCCGTTCTGGCACCCTGTCGGGATGGGAATTTGGAGAGGATCATCGCCATCATCATCAACAACGCCTCTCCATCAACCATCCATGTTTCCCCATCCATGAGTGAGTAATCCCCCGCTGTAGGCTATGGGGATGGTAGGGATTGGATGAGTTATATCATGTAATCGAATAAGATTGTTAGGGCATGGTGCCTAGTATCTCTATTAGTGTTATTTACTTTGTTGCAACTTGTTGTGCTTAATGCTTGTCACTAGGGCCTGAGTGCCATGATCTCAGATCTGAACTTATTATTGACTCATGATGATAGTATTGTTTGTGATCTTATCTGCAAGTTGTGTACACATATCATAGTCCGGATCGAAAGGCCCCGAAGTGACAGAAATTGGGACAGCCGGAGGGGATGGCTATGGTGTGAGGATCACATGTGTTCACGAAGTGTTAATGCTTTGCTCCGGTGCTCTATTTAAAGGAGTACCTTAATTGCCAGTAGGTTCCCTTGAGGCCCTGCTGCAACGGGCTGGCAGGACAAAACATGTTGTGCAAGTTCTCATTGCGAGCACGTATGACTATATATGGGACACATGCCTATGATTGTTTAGTACTTGGATGCTTTATCTTATTTAACTGCAATTGCCCTAGATATTGAAGTTACATGTTTAGAGTCGTCCATGCAACGCCCGTCCATCCATCCCTATGCCTACCGCACTTGTATCCTACTGTTTGCTACTATTGTTACTATTGCTCTTGTTTTATTGTTGCTGTTGCTTAGTTATTGCTACTATAAAACTGTTGCTACTGATAAACTACTGTGAGCAAGATTATTTCTAGGTGTAGCTGAATTGACAACTCATTTGTTAAGGCTTATAAGTATTCTTTGGCTCCCCTTGTGTCAAATCAATAAATTGGGTAATACTACCCTCGAAGACTATTGCGATCCCCTATACTTGTGGGTCATCAAGACTATTTTCTGGCGCTATTGCCGGGGAGCATAGCTTTATTTGTAAGTTCACTTGAATCTATTATTGTTCACTGCTATTCCTTTCATCATGGGGAAGTCTCGTGATGGAAAGTTCCCTATTTTACCATCCACTACAAGAAGAGGTACAATCCTAAACACCTCCGCTGCTCTTGATTCACAGTCCGTTATAAGTAAGCTTGTTACACCACCACCACATACTCATGCCACACACACTGCTACTACTGCTGAATCTGAAACTCCTTCTGATACTCATGATGTTACTTCTACTGTGCTTGATGCGAATGGTTCATTAGGTCCTTTCCTAGATACTACTATTGCTAGAACTATTTTGGGAAACACTGAAACTCCTAGTGAAGACACTATTACACATGTTAGCTCACCCGAGTCTAGAGAGATATGATATTAGTGATGGTTACATTGAAATGACTGATGATTTTATTGAAGAGTACCAAAACACACATGGTGCTAGTGCTATTACGAGTCTCCTTGAGAGACGTACCATTATTCCTAAATTGTCTTCTAATGCTAAGTTTGCCACTTCTCCCATAGATATTAAAGATAAATATTATGATTTCTCTCTTGATTTATCCTATTTATACATTGTTGAGAAAGAACCTTTTTGTGGGACTGAAAATGAGAGTGTTGTAGCTCATATGAATGAGCTTTCCACTAGGAGTGCCTTATTCTCTGGTGATTTTAAGATGTGCAAGTACTTTGTTACTAAGATCTTTCCCTTTTTACTAAAAGGAGAAGCTAAAGCTTGGTTTAATAGATTACCTCCTGGGTCCATTGATAGACCTAATTGCTTGATTGCTTTTTTCTTTCAAAACATTTTCCTCCTAGTGTGTTGCTTTGCAGAATTTTTTTGATTTTAAACAGGGAGAAGAAGAGAAATTGCCTGAGTCACGGACAAGGTTCTGTGCCTTGATTCATGCACATCCTGGATGTCCATTACCTAAAAATGGGCATCTTGATATTTATTATAATGGACTAACTGATGATTCTAGGACATACCTAGATAGTTTTGCTGATTGTGTTTTCAGGAAAAGAACTCCTACAGATGCTGAAAAATTAGTGGCTAAAATAAGCAAGAATTATGATGATTGGACTTCAACTAAGCTAAATACACCTAAGCCTATTACTCATGAACCAATTGTGCCTGAACCAGCTCCAATACCAACACCAAAGAAGAGGGGAATGATTGCATTAAATGATGAAGTGATGAAAGAAGCTAAGAAATGTCTTAAGGAGAAAGGTATTAGATCCGAAGATGTAAAGAATCTACCTCCTATAGAAGAATTATGTAAGCCAATTCCCCGCTCATCCACTATTGAGGCACACTCTTTCCACTTTAATGAAGGTGATATTCCCTATGGTAAACCTCCTGATCAATGATTGGAGGAACTTGACACTTTTATTGTTAAACAAGGTAATTTTAATAAACAAGTTTAGAATCCGATATGTCGAAAACGTATCTATAATTTTTTATGATCCATGCTTGTTTTGTATCTACTTTGCTTTGCTTTGTCTACACTTTGAGGTGTTTTATATCTTTTCTGGAACTAACCTATTAACAAGTTGCCACAGTGCCAGTTGTCTGTTTTCTTCTGTTTTTGGTTTCAGAAAGATAGAAATCAATATTCTCGGAATTGGATGGGACAAAAGCCAAAGTCCATATTTTACCGTGGGCGACACGAAGTCCAGAGGAGATACGGAGAGGTCAACCAGGGCGGCCACACCCCCCTAGGCGCGGGTGGGCCCTACCTCACGCCTGGGTAGGGTGTGGGCCCTTCGGCCGCCTCCCAGCCTCGCCTCTTCGCCTATAAGAAGCCCCCGATGCAGAAACCCTAGGCACATGATCAAAACTCCACGAAAACTTCTATAGCCGCCGCCACCGTCATTCCTAGATCGGGGGGATCTGAAGTTCATCCCGGCACCCTGCCGGAGGGGAGATCATCCCGAAGGCCTTCTTCTCTGGTATGAAACGTGAGTAGTTCCACCTTGGACTACGGGTCCATGTAGTAGCTAGATGGTTGTATCTCCTCCTTGTGTTTCATGTATAGATCTCGTGAGCTCCGTTCATGATCAAGATCTAATCTATTTGTAATCATGCATGTTGTGTTTGCGGGGATCCGATAGATATTGAGATTACTATGTCAGATTGATTAATGGTTTTGTCTATTTGATACTATCATGTCTGCGTTGTTTGTGATCTTGCATGCTCTCTGTTGTTAGTAGATATCTTGGCCAAGTAGTTGCTAGTGACTCCAAGAGGGGGTATTTATGCTCGATAGTGGGTTCATGCCTCTAGTTTCCAAGGGAAGTGACAAAAATCTCTTCGGTTGTAGATGTGCTGTTGCCACTAGGGAGAAAATAATGGTCTCTTGTTCATGGAACAAGTGGATTGTTTACCTTACACACTTTGCTTAAAGTAGTTGTCTGTTGCTTGCAACTTAATACTGGAGGGGGTTCGGATGATAACCCAAAGGTGGTCTTCTAGTCATAGATGCAGTTGGATGGCGGTCTATGTATATTGTTGTATTGCCCAGTCGAAAATCATTGGATCTTTTTGTCTGGTATTGCATTGTTATGCCTTGCTTAGTTCCTGTCAATTGTCCTGCTGTAATTTGTTTACCCTTCATGCCATGTTGTTTATCTAAGGAGAGCACCTCTAGTGAACTATAGACCCCGGTCCAATCTTTACCATTGATACATCTTCCAATGTTACATATTTACTTGTTGCAAACCATTACCTTCCACACCATACGTTTAATCCTGTGTTACAGCAAACCGGTGAGCTTGACAACCTCACTGATTCGTTGGGGAAAAGTCTTGAGTTTATGTTGTGCAAGTCTCCATGTTGCTTACAACACCTGTGTGAAGTTTCCTTCGTCCTACTGGTTCGATAACCTCGGTTTCTTACTGAGGGAAAACTTGATGATGTGCTCATCACACCTTGCTCTTGGGGTCTCCAACGAAGCGCTCCACGTCAACAAGGCGCCATCAGAATCATTTATTGGAAAACTCTATAGCTATTAATGAGTTGAAAGATATTGTGAAAAGAACTGCTAATGATGTTAAAATGCTTGTTAAACACTTCCAAATGGTTCAAACCCAAATTGATCAACTTGCTAAGGTACAAAAAGATATGCTAGTTAATGCCTCGAGAGATAAACATGCTTATGGAATTAGAACTAGGAGTGGTATAGCCACTCAAGATCCTTTATATCCTGAAGGACACCCTAAAAAAATTGAGCAGGATTCTCAACAAGTTTAAAGTAGTGGTAGTCCTGGTAAGAGAAAGAAAAAGAAACACAAAACAGTTGAGGAACCCTTTGAACCTGATGTAGATCCTAATAGTATATCTATCTTTGATGCTGAAACTGAAAGTGGTGATAAAAATAATGCTCCTGATAAGGAAGAAGTTGAGGAAGAACCTGATAAGCACACTAAGAACACTAGGTACACAAAGGAAGATTTTATTGCTAATAAACATGGTAGTGAAAGAGAACCTTGGGTGCATAAACCTATGTCTTTTCCTAATAAGAAACACAAGTCAAAGGAGAAAGAACACTACAACAAGTTTTGTGAGTGAATGAAACCTTTATTTTTACAAATTCCTTTGACTGATGCTATTAAGTTGCCTCCTTATTCAAATTATATGAAGGATATTGTCTCTAATAAAAGGAAGATTCCTAATGAGGAAATTTCTACTTTGCTTGCTAATTATTCCTTCAATGGTAAGGTTCCAAAGAAACTTGGTGATCTAGGTATACCAACTATTCTTTGCTCTATTAAGAATAATTATGTTAGAACTGCTTTATGTGATTTGGGAGCTAGAGTTAGTGTTATGCCATTTTCTCTTTACAAGAGACTCCAGCTAGAAAAGTTGATACCAATTGATATATCTTTGGAAATGGCTGATAAGTCAACTACTATTCCTGTTGGTATATGTGAGGATGTTCCTATTCAAGTGGCTCATAATTGCTTAGTTTTAACTAATTTTGTTGTGCTTGAGATGCCTTAAGATGATAATATGTCTATTATTCTTGGGAGACCTTTTCTTAATACTGCAGGTGCTGTCATCAATTGTAATAAAGGAAAAGTAACTTTTAATATTAATGACAAAGAGCATACTGTCTATTTCCCCAAGAAGGTTGATAAGAGCTATTGCCTGAATTCTATTGAAAACATTGAGAGCATCAAAGTTGGAGAAATATATTGTCCCATTCCACAAGAAAGTTTTGAAACTATTATGACTGGGACTATTGCTATCAAGTTTGAGGTAACATAATCACTTTGTGGAATGCAAAGTTTTGTTTCATATAAGATTGTTTTGGTAACAAGACTTGATCAACCTTGTTAACAAAAGGATTTTTATGAACAAAATAGTGCTTTCACAGTGGTTATACTTGCTCACTTTTATTTTCTCCTTCCTAGTCTTTGCTCTTTCTCTTGTTAGCTTTAGTTTTGCTAGTTGTTTGCTTGTTAGAGTGTCTTAGAACTTCTGTAGTTTTGGTTTTTGTTTGCTTTTGCTTCTTCTAAAAAATCTTTTTCTACGAAAAAATCAATTTTCATAACCTGAAAATTGGCCAAAAATAAAGTTTTCCAAAAAATTCCAGAAAATTCATATTAAATTTTTCCTCAAAAAAGGGGTCAGGGATACCTAGAGTGGCCCAGGGGGACCCACCAGGCCAGCTGACCCCCTGGTGGCGCGACCAGCCCCAAGGCGCGCCTGGCCTGGGTGGGGCCCACCTGTGGCCCTCCAAGTTGTCTCCTTCCAGCCACTTCTTTCTCTCTCCCGAAAAACACTGGAAAAATTTCTCAAGCTCGAGTTTCTGCTGTTCTTGCTCCCGATTTTCGATCTCCTTGTTCAGCCCATCTTTGCTGCTGATTTTTGGAGGGATTACTCCTTGGTATGTGCCTCCTCCACTTGTCCAATTAGATTTGTGATTGGTAGATTGTATCTTGAGTATTTTGTTGCTATAGGTGTCAGGTTGTGTGAGCTTGCATGCTTGTTCTATTCTTAGAGATTTCATTTTGATGCATGTTTAGCCCTCTATCAAGTTCCTATAGTAGTTCCTCGTCATTTATCAACTTGGAAATTACTTGGTTTGATGTTTGTCTAAAAATTTCAGAAAAAAGGGGTCATGGACAACCATACCTTTGGAGAAGTGTTTGAGAGTGATGCACCTAGGAGGACAAGGCCTTCAAGATCATCCTCCCGAGCTAGGCCATCATACAATGAGGATCTCATTACACCGCGTTTTGGCAACGAGGGAGATGAGGGGGATGCGCACCCTTCTACCTTCCCTTGTCTTACCTTTTTGCAGGCTGCAGGGATTCTCAATGATTTCCTAACCTTGGTTTGGAGGGTTGGACTAACTAGTTATATGCAGGATGAGAGTGTGCAATATGCTATGCTCACCAAAACTTTTGTGGAGAGTTTCTCTTTTTCTAACAGCCCTTTCAGGTCAGACGTGTCATTCAAAATCTATAATAGGCCTATCTCCATGACATTGAAGAAATTTTGCGAAATCTTGGGTATTGGCACGGCTGATACGGTGAAGCAGATTCCAGCTCAACCCGCTGATTTGTTGGAGCTCTACCGCGGGATAACTAATGATGATGACCGTAGAGCCCAGCGCGGAAAGATAAGAAATATTCAACTCCCAGCTATCAGATATTTTACTTATTATCTTGCCACTAGTATTCTTGGTAGGGAGAACACTAGCAATATTTCCAACTGTCATTTTGCCTTTCTAGATACTACACTCAACAATGAAACCAGGTATAATCTTGGTTCTCTCATTGCTCGTCGCTTAGCCGCTAGAGGACCCATTTATGGGGGTATTATTGTTGCACGTGTTGTTGCTGCCTTAGACCTTTCTATTGATCCAAATGATACAATTTTGGCTCCTTAGAGGATTGATTTAGCTGCCATGAAAGCACATCACTTTGTCACTGCTAGCTCTACCCTAGAGAGTTTGGTTTATAGAATGATGTTTACTAATGGGGAAGAGAGAGAAATTCCTTTGCCACACACCACTTTGTTCAGTATTTGCCAGGGACCTTGGTCACACTCCAAGGAGGAGATGGACGAGCAGCTAAGCATTCGTGGTTTCCACGGACACTACCAGGGGTACGCGCCCTCTTATGACCACTCAGTGCACTACATAGGGGCGTCCTCGAGCTCGTACCAGGACGAAGGGGCCTCTTCATCGCATTACGGAGGTGCACCTTCTTGGTCACCTTGGGGTTGAGCCCCACTTAGGCCAAAAGCCTAAGCATGGGGGAGGTACACCGACATCGCACTCATCTATATATCATGTTTTGTCGGTTCTTTGTATATCCATGTTTCGCTTTCTTTTTGGTTATTCTTTCTGCTTTCTCAAAACACAAAAGGACCAAAAATATTTTCGTTGTTTATCTTGGTTTGTTTCTTTGCTTTTTAGCTTTGGTTTGTCTTAAGAAAAATCCAAAAAGATTTTGCTTTGTTTTTGCTTTGTGTGCTTGCTTTAAAAATCGAAAACACTAAAAATATTTGTTCTTCTTCTTTTGTTTTGTGAAGTTCGTTGCAGGGTTCAGTGGTCCTCAGTGGAGTTTGGTTTCATGTTATTATTCAAGCCACACAAGTGAAGGGCAATAATGAAGATTAATGACAACTTGAGGTGTGGTAAGAGGCTGGTAATGAACTCCATTTGTTTTCATTTTTGTACATATACTCATCATTGTGGGCGTGCTTAGTCTATTCATGTAAGGTGTATGTTATTTATTGATGCTTAATAGTTCTTGCTTTCTTATGATTAGCTCCAGCTTTCTAATAGTTTGTAGCATGTCATATGAATGTTTTCTTGCATTGTTTTATTCATAACTTGGTGTGATATTGTGGTATACTCCTTTGAATGTTTCATTTGAATCGACTTGGCACATGCTCACGCATGCATATGACTGAACAATAGTCAGTAAGCCTCGATAATTTATTTTGCCTCAGAGTTCTTGTATCACTTCTATGCCATAATTAGTCATGTTTTGTTGCAAGCATGATTATGACAGTTATTGCTCTCTCGTTGGTCGCTCCTTCTCTATTGCTATCCTTCACTTGCACTGAGTATGAGCTCCACTTGTGCATCCAACTCCCCAAAACCAATATTGCCAGAGTGTCCACCATACCTACCCACTAGCATCATTTGGTATTTCGTGCGTATTCAATATGCCTTGTTTTTTTCCAAATAAAATGTTTGCTTGTTTTGAGAAAGTTAGTTAGTAAAGCTCTCACGAACTTGATGGCACACTTTATTTCTTGCACTTAATAAACCTGAACCATTGTGACTGTCCATGAAAGTTATATGCTTGCAAATTACAGGCTAGGAGTTAGCAGAACCGTGCTGTCACGGGGAACGCTTTTAACATTGCACATGTACATTGTACCCGGTTGATATCATGCTCTTTTGTTTACGGATGTCGTCAGTGTGAAATAAAAGGGGATATTGTAAGTTCATGGAGTTATATATATGTGTTAGAGAAATGCCTGGGCTGCTAGCCTAAGCCTTGCCTAATCATGGTGGAAACTTGCAACATAACCATAATGAGCAATCTGTGAAGCATCCTCAATAAAAACCTATGCAAATAGCAAATAAAAATATCGTTGAGATGCTCATTGTCTGCTTGCCTTGTCATTTTGATTATGGGATAGCTCCTGTATCATGTGCAAGGGGTACCCCTTTGGAGGTTCTCTATGATACGCATGCATTTACTATGACAAGAACTTACCGGTAACTAAAGTTGAGTAGCATGAGGAGCGGCCCTCGTATTTAAGGGACATGAGATTTTCAGTTTATGGTCTGTCAAGCATATAACTCGTATTGGACCTCACTTTCACCATTAACCATCTAAAGATGCTTATGATAGGGGCAATGAGATATCAAAGCTAATGAGTACCATACTTTCAGCATTTGAGAGCCTTTCAAACCTTTCAAAACCTTTTCACTTCCTTGTTGAGTCACCACTTATTCTATGAGCACCTTCTTGAGAGCATAGTTGTCATTCTTAGTGTAATGTGCTTGTCTCAAAACTTGGTTAATTATGTCATGACTTTGATGCTTGTATCTCTGATATCTTTACTTCTAGTCTTCATTTGAACTTCAGAGGTGCCTTGGCGTTTATTTTATGCTCTACAAACAAAGGCAAGCGAGATACCACTCTATCATACCTTTTTATGAGCATTGCAATGTTGCTTATGTTTATGTTTCATGCTACTTATTATTATTGGGTTGGAATCTCTTCATAGCTTGCAATGACTATTAAGTAGATCTAGTTGCATACTCCTTATTATAAATTGTCTAAGTATCTACTCATGTGCTGAGAATATTTACATCATATGAAACAAATGTGTGATCTTATCGCACTCAGTTTTCAACTGAATTGCTTGAGGACAAGCAATAAGCTAAGCTTGGGGGAGTTGATACGTCCAAAACGTATCTACTTTCCTGAACACTTTTGCTATTATTTATCCTCTAAACTTGTGTGTTTTGGATACAACTAACACGAGCTGACGCTGTTTTCAGCAGAATTACCTTAGTGTCTAGTTTTTGTGCAGAAAATGAACTATCAGGAAAAATCCTGAAAAATATGCCAAAAATCCTATTTCACCAAAAGACTCACGGAGCCAGAAGACAAGGCGGATGTAGGCCATGAGGGTCCCACACCCCCAGCCGCGCGGGCCAGGCATGGCCACGCCTGGAGGGGGTGTGGCCACCTCGGGGACCCCCTCGACCTCCCTCTTCGCCTATAAGTTGCCTTCTGACCTAAAAACTCAGGGGGGGGGTTCGACGTTTTTCCATAAAGAGTTCCGCTACGCCGCCACCACCAGAAACTACGATTCGGAACCAGAAACTCCGTTCTGGCATCCTGTCGGTACGAGGAATTTGGAGAGGATCATCGCCATCGTCATCAACAACGCCTCTCCATCAACCATCCATGTTTCCTTCATCCATGAGTGAGTAATCCCCCCTATAGGCTATGGGGATGGTAGGGATAGGATGGGTTCTATCATGTAATCGAATAAGATTGTTAGGGCATGTTGCCTAGTATCTCTATTAGTGCTATTTGACTTTGTTGCAACTTGTTGTGCTTAATGCTTGCCACTAGGGCCCAAGTTCCATGATCCCAGATTTGAAATTATTATTGATTCATGATGATAGTATTGTTTGTGATCTTATCTGCAAGTTGTGTACACATATCATAGTACGGATCCAAAGACCCTGAAGTGACAGAAATTGGGACAACCGGAGGGGATGGCTATGGTGTGAGGATCACATGTGTTCATGGAGTGTTAATGCTTTGCTCCAGTGCTCTATTAAAAGGAGTACCTTAATTGCCAGTAGATTCCCTTGAGGCCCCGCTGCAATGGGCTGGTAAGACAAAAGATGTTGTGCAAGTTCTCATTGTGAGCACGTATGACTATAATATGGGACACATGCCTATGATTGTTTAGTACTTGGATGCTCTATCTTATTTATCTGCAATTTCCCTAGATCTTGAAGTTACATGTTTAGACTCGTCCATGCAACGCCCGTTCATCCATTCCTATGCCTACCGCACTTATATCCTACTGTTTGCTATTACTGTTACTATTGCTCTTATTTTATTACTGATGTTGCTTTGTTATTACTACTGCTAAACTGTTGCTACTGATAAACTATTGTGAGCAAGATTATTTCCAGGTGTAGCTGAATTGACAACTCAGTTGTTAAGGCAAGTATTCTTTGGCTCCCCTTGTGTCGAATCAATAAATTGGGTAATACTACCCTCAAAGACTGTTGCGATCCCCTATACTTGTGGGTCATCAGCGTCGCTCTTGAAGAATTGAGTGAGGGCGGCAATCCTTTCAGCAGACGCCCTAGTACTGCCTTTTTTGCTAGGCGTCTGCCCCCTCTGCCACCACCACAACCTCCTGCAAAGTGGATTTCTAAAACAGTTGAGGAGAAGAAACAAATGGAAGTGGCTCGTCCTGGCTCTAATGATAGATGGACTAGTTTAAAAGCTTACCATCGAGCTAGAGGTTTGTGTTATGTTTGTGGTGAGAAATGGGGTAAATACCACCAGTGCAAGAATGTAGTTCCTCTCAATATGGTACAAGAATTGATCAACTGCATGCGATCTAAAGAATCTGAGTCAGGGGATGAAGACGACGCTCCTTTACCTACCAAACAATTGATGATGCTCTCTCTGGTAGCTATAAATGCAGCAAGTCCTGGCCCTAGAACTATGCAGCTTCGTGTTATGATTTTAGGACAACCTATGTTGTTCTTAGTGGATTGAGGGAGTTCCTCTTGTTTCATAGACCTGCACAAGGCCTCCTTAATCAATGGTAGGGAACAGTTGCAGAAACTTATAAGTGTGAAGGTAGCTGGAGAGGATATTCTCCAATCTACTGAATATTTTCCTGATCTCACCTGGACTGCACCTGGACTGCAGCTGGGCATGACTTTGTTGACTCATTTAGAATTTTGGCTCTCAATAGTTATGATGGGATTATTATCCATGATTGGCTAGCTAAGCATAGCACTATGCTCACCCACTGGTCTCAGCAATGGTTAGCTATTGAGAAAGAGGGCAATCTAGTTATGTTGCATGGAGAGACAATTGCAGAGGCCACTCATGCACTCATAGAACTGCACCTAGTTCAGGATTCTGACAACATTGAAAACTAGTCGTACAGTCCTGAACTTCAATCCATTTTGGATAAGTTTTCTCTGGTCTTTGCCACTCCAAAATTTTTGCCTCCCCGCAGGCAATATGATCATCATATTCCTTTAGTTCCAGGCGCTAGGCCAGCGTCTATGCGCCCCATACAGAGTTGCTCTAGAAGTTAAGTCTGAACTGGAATGGTCGGTTTAGGAGATGCTGGACCTGGGTGTCATTACCCACAACAACAGTGCATTTGTGTCGCCCGTTATTCCTGTAAAAAAATGGGAAATCACTGATAAGACGTGGGGGTTGGTAGTAGATTATCAGCAGCTTAATACACTTACAATCAAGGGCAAATATCCTCTTCTGGTAATCGATGAACTCCTTGATGAGTTATCTGGCTCTCAACGGTTTTCCAAACTGGACTTGCGTGCGGGCTATCATCAGATCTTGCTTGCATCTGGAGAAGAGAACAAGACAACCTTTCAAACCCATAATGGACACTATGAATTTCGTGTGATGGCCTTCGAATTGACTGGTGCCCCCCACAACATTCCAATTTGCAATGAATGTTGTTCTCGCACTAGTTCTGCGCAAGTTTGTGTTGGTATTCTTTGATGATATCCTCATCTACAGTGCTAGCTATGAGGATCATTTGCAACATATACAACAAGTTTTGGAGATTCTGCAACGGGAGCAATGGCAAGTTAAACTTTCTAAATGTGATTTTGCCTAGTGGAAGATTGCTTACCTAGGGCACGTGTTTACAGCTGGTGGTGTCGCCACAGATGAAACCAAGATTGATTCGGTTCGCTCTTGGCCCCAAGTATCTAATCTCAAAGAGTTACGAGGATTCCTTGGTCTTAGCGGTTACTATCGCAAATTCACCCGCCACTATGCGATCATCAGCCACCCCCTTACTTCCTTGCTCAAAAAGGGGGCGGTGTTCGTTTGGACTGATGCACAGGAGACATCCTTCCAGGTATTGAAGGAGGCCTTGTACTCTGCTCCGATACTCGCCCTACCAGATTTTGCGCTACCCTTCGTCATTGAAATAGATGCTTGCGACTTTGGAATTGGCGCAGTGCTCTCTCAGAAGGGGCATCCTATTGCATTCATGAGTCATTCTTTGGTCCCTCACAACAGGGGACTCTCTGTATATGAAAAGGAGTACCTTGCCATCCTTCTAGCATTATAGCAACAGATACCGTATTTGCAGTTGCATGAAATCGTGATTAAGACAAATCACAAGAGTCTCACGCACTTGACTAATCAGCATTTACACACTGACGGCAGTAGAAGGCTCTTACCAAACTCATGGGTTTACAGTATACAGTGCGATACAAAAAGGGATTCAGAATGGGTTAGCGGACACATTGTCTCGAAAGCCGGTGGAAGCTTCTCCTATGATGTTAGTATCAACTCTAAAACCTGTGTGGTTGGAACGTGTTGTCAACGATTACACTCGGGATATTTTTATTTAGGATAAATTACACCAACTGGCTATTGACGCTGCAGTTGAACCTCATTACATTTTTCTGGATGGATTGTTGCGTTATGATGGGCTAATTTGGATTGGAGTTAATCCATAATTACAGGTTGTCACTGTGTCTGCCTTCCATGCTAGCCCAATTGGTGGCCATTCCCGATTCCTTGTAACCTATTGTCGGTTGGTTTCATTATTCAAGTGGTCATGTATGAAAAAACATGGTAAGGGACTTCGTTAAATCCTGTCAAGTTTGTCAGCAAGCCAAACCGGAGCGCATCTTGCCATCCGGGCTATTGCAACATTTGGTTGTTCCTTCTGAACCCTAGGAGGTGGCTTGAATGGATTTCATCGATGGTCTACCTCCTTCTCGTCGAATCAATTGTATCATGGTGGTTGTTGACAAACTGTCCAAGTATGCAGTATTCATTCCCTTGCGGCATCCCTATACTGCCACCACGGGTAGCAGAGAGTTGTTAGAATCATGATTCTACCATGCGATTCTATGACTTTACGACCCAAATTGAGTGGATCTGTTCTATGATTCTACTAAGTAGAATCTACGATTTCACGATTCTAAAAGTTATGATCCTATGGTCTACGATCCTACCATAGAGGTTCCGATCTGATTCAGAATCACGATTCTAACAATTTTGGAATTTTTAGATCATGTCTATAAGGACCATGGCTTTCCACTATCGCTGGTTTCAGATCGCGACCCTGTTTTTACCAGCAATTTCTGTGAGACGGTGTTTAAAGCTACGAGAACACAACTTAGGATGAGCACGTCGAATCATCCAAAGACTGACGGACAAACTGAATGAGTGAACCAATCTCTTGAATGTTTCTTCGGTGTTTCATCAGTGCACACCCAACTCATTGGTCCAAGTGGTTATCTCTTTGCCAGCTATGGTACAATTCTAATTGGCATTCTTCCCTCGGAAAGTCCCCACTTGAAGTGATTTATGGGAGGCAGACTCATTACTTTGGTATTACGGCTTTAGATAAGGTGGCTGCTAGTGATATTCAAGCATGGCTCAATGAACGCTCTTTGATTATTGCTTCTGTCATATAGCACCTCTTGTGCATGCAGCAGCGCATGAAGTCCCAGGCTGACAAGCGTCGCTCTGAGCGGGTTTTCTCGGTTGGGGATCGGGTGTTTCTAAAATTGCAACCATATGTGCAATCTTCGGTGGTGCGACACGCTAATCATAAGTTGTCTTTCAAGTTCTTCGGTCCGTTCTAGGCGCTGGAGCGCATTGGCAAGGTTGCATACAAGATGGAGTTGCTGATCACCAGTCGCATTCATCCCATCTTCCATGTGTCGCAATTAAAGCCTTGCATTGGACCAGGACACTAGGTGCTATCTAAGTTACCTTCCGCTGATACCTTGTTCCAGGTACCAGTATGAATCCTCCAGCGACGAGTTCGATAGCAAGTCCTACGTAAGGTGATTCAAGTTCTTGTGCAGTGGAGTGGTTGCACTGAAGAAATGGTGACATGGGAAGATGAGTTGCTACGTCAACAGTTCCGGCGAGCATTTGCTTGGGGACAAGCAGATTTCAAGACGAGATGACCTAAAGGACAAGAAGGCGAGGCCCACAATGAAGACTTGACAACCGAATGGCTTGCAGGCCACGAATTGGGCCAGAAATAGGCCATGTAATATCTCCTATATGTATTCTTTGACTGACTAGTGTGGGACTCAACGAGGATTATGAAGAACAGGACGTCGGTTGCCATGGATAAGCGAACTAGCTCGGGGGTGAAAGGGAGGATCGGGCTAAACCCCAAACAAATCCGACTCTATAAGTGTGATCTAAGAGTTCATAGTCGGGAATCTTACAACATCTTTGTTGGTTCTTTATTTGACACTCTTGTCAATTCCGTTACTCCCTCTGATCCAAATTAATTGTTTTTGATTTATCTATATTTGGATATATCTAGCATTAAAACAAGTTTAGACCTATCTTGGCTTGCCTAATGAAGGAGAGAAAGTGGGAAAAAAATCCTAGACCGACCTGTCTCTCTCGGTCTCCTTCACTATGGGAGCCCCTAGCAACGGCAGGGGGGATACCTACAGGAGCAGAGGGCGGCGAGGTTGTGCAGGTCGGCCCAGAAATGAAGGAAGAGGGCGGTCAAGTTGGGGATCTAGATAGCGACCCGTGCACGGTGGCGAAAGGCGCTGCGACGGAAGGAGAAGGTGCATATGTTGATCTGGTTTGATCTGAATCTATTCATGCCCATGTGGCCAGAGGCATCATATCGCAAATCTGGCCAAGTGTGGTCTTTGTTGGGAGGTAATTCACTGACTGCCACATATATTGACGGCACGAAGCAACACTCCCGCCCCACTCAGTTGTCTAGACACCGCCACCGCACAAGGCCGGCTGCGGCCGCATCCGTATGTGATTCCAAGATGGTGGGCGTCGTGGTGCCCATGCTGCTTGCGGGCATCAGACCGGGTACATGTGTAGCCACCAATGTTTACTGATGAAGTACATGTTGAAATATGTAAAATATAACTTGTAACATACATACATGTATAAACTTTTTTCAAAAAATGTACCGATTTATTAATAATCATCCGTTAATAACCTTGACCAAATATGACATCGACTTATGGGAAGTTCTGCCAAATTTTTGAATTAAAATCTAGGCCAAAGTTTTTGAATTAAAATTATTCATGACCAAATGTTCGCTTGTCTTATTTAGTCATAAATGTACCGTAGCATATGGAACGCAAGTCTACACATTGTTGTGGAAGCTCTCTTATGTCATTTCTAAAAATGTTTCGCGTTTAATAATCAAGTGGTTGCCTAACTTCTGCATCCGGGGGCGCAAAAGGGGTCTAGTATAATATTAATACCGGTAATTTTCAAGAAACAAACACTCGGCACTTACCTCCACAACAATGGCGTCAGAAAATAGTCTGATGTTTGCAAAAGTACAAGTTTGTTGAAGCACACTTTCATGAAAATATTCTTTGGGTTGTTTATCGTTCCTAACGAAGAGTTTCGATGAGTGCCTTTTATGAGTGTTTCAGTTCTAGCCACTTTTAACATCAGTCCTGAGTGAATTGAATGCAATAATTGTAATTAAAAAGGGTGAAAGTGATTTGTGTGATGAAAGAATGGTTGAACACTGCTTGAAAGTAAATAGCATAAAAGTAAAAAATGTTGAAAGTAAAAGAGGGTTTTCTACATATGAGAGATTAGGCCCAGAGAGATTCGGTTCAAAGTGATAGTTAACGTTCCAAATAGAAGTATGTCATAATGATTCTTCATATTGAATGATGGGTAGGCGAGTCACCATAGGATAACCAAACTTTCCTCATGTTGGAATTGTTTGATACTATGTCACGTTCCCTGGTACCACGGATAATCGTGAGTTGCAACAATTAAGGTCATGATACTAAACTAACGCATTACGTTTGATGGTTTACCGTTCTCCTCAAGTTGTCTTCACTCCTCGTTCATATCAACACTCAGTCACCTGGAGGTCACATATTGGGTAAACAACAAGTGCTTACCCATGTAGGTCTCTAAATCATGTCTTTAGGACCTTAAATTAGACAACAAGCATTATGCATAACATGTGGATACTCAACCCTATAATAATCAGTAATAATACTTCTCAAAAAATGGATGGAGGAGTGTTTGGAACGACACATATCGCCAATCCCCTACATCTCCCACGTCTAGGGAGATTTACTCGCACATGAGAAAAAAATAACATAGAGACATAATGGTTATATAAATATGGTCCCTCTCAGTGTTATCATAGCAAGCCGCAATAGAAAGAAAAGTCACCAAATCTAGTCTTTAGGTCCAAGTATGAATAGAGTTACTACCCTAGCCTTACAAGAAAGAATTCGTCTCTCAGTGATGATGGTGATTGCAGAGTGAATGATCTCACTGGTGAGAATCTCATAGTAGATCAAAGATGGGTTCTTCTCCTGATCTCCTTCGAATCTCATATGTTATGGTTCTCTTTGGTAGCGCTTTGAATGGTATTCTCCTTAGCCCTTCATGAAAGTCGTTTCATTTGACCAAGGGAAGGTGGCAATACCTAGTATGGCGGGACAGTACAGTCAATTACGACTCTACCACAACTCGCTAAGTCTTCATGTGGACCAAATGTAATTTTCACTGACTGGAAAGTTACTTGTTTTACTCCAAATCACCCATTTGTGACTTCAGTTCCTTCATAAAATGTGTAGTATCTAAAAGTCACATAAAAATATAAGGTCACTCTATTTTTGAAATAGTTTTGTTAGTTGGAAAGAGAAAAAATCAATATAAAATAGAGCCATCAATGATGACCCCGGCCTTCCACAAACTCTAGTGGTACCAGACATGGTCATGAACTTGCCACTGTTAGTATGATAAATCACCAATATTTTCATAATAAATTGTGTATGTTAGTATCATTAATTAATTGTAGCATTCCGGGTAAAACCACTACTAGAAAATCGCGGTTAAATAATACTTTGTGCATCATCATGACATCATCATACATGTTTTGCCCAAAACTATTTTTCCGAAAGCATGTGTTTGTTTATCAAAGACCCCCTTTATTTTAAATGTAAAACCCTAGAACGTCCGGATGTTTTATTTTATCTAAATATTATTTCTAAAAGGCCTTAAAATAAAACAGAAACAAATAAATAAATAGATATAAAGTTATTTTTTATTTAGGGAGGCAGCCAGCCAGGCCCAAAAGCCCAGCCGGCCACCTCCAACCTATCACCTAATCCCAAACCCTAGACTACCTAACCCTAGCCCTACTCCCACCACCAGATCACCCCCGCCGCCGGCACAACACACCCACCTGCCTCTCTCCTGATCCCACCACACAGCGTGCAACAGCACTCCACGCACACACGCCGACACCCACCACCCCGCATCGCCTGGTCAACCACCCACCCCGCCTGCACCCTGGTCCCACCTCCCTGCCCCACTAGCCCGCTCCTCTCCCACCATCTCTCCCTCAGCACCCCTCCACCCGCCGCCAGGCACCCAGCCCCAGCGCCGCCAGCGCCCAAGACCCGCTCGCCCCAGGCCATGACCTCGCCTCCGCCGTGGTCGGGCGCCCTCCCTCCTCTATCTTCCTTCTTTCCCGCCGCCAATCCCGTGGTGCCTCGTCTCCCCGCCGCTGCTCCTCTCGCCTTTTCTCTGCTCCTTTGATGCGCGCCGTCGCCCAGCTCAAGCCGCCGCTCGAGCCCCTCTCCAGCGCCGCCTGGTCCCTGCCGGCCGCTAGTCCGACCCTGGCTGCGCCAGCGCGCGTCGTCGACGTCGCGGCCCATCCTTCTCGTGCTCACCTGCCGCCCTCCTCCTCGGGCAGGCCCCCCCGCGGCTCTGTGCCCCGCCGCCATCCTGGTTGCCTCGCACCGCCGCCTCTGGCCTGACCTTCCTCCTGAGCTCGCTCGTCGTCGTCCTTCCCAAGCCCTGCACAAGCATGTCTTCCTCTGGCCTCAGCCGCGTACCTCCCCTGTGTGTATGAGACTCAAGTTTGAAGGACATCTACAACCGCGCGTCTCTGAATCGACTCGGTCGTGTTTTTCCTGTTCCGTTCGGCAATGGGTATGGTTTTGTTTTAAAAGGCCGCCAAGATCGACCGACAACAACACCGCCATCGGGGACGGTGGAACCCGAAGGAATGGTCAAACACCGTTGATGAAATTCCACGAAGGCCAAACATGATGAACCAAGTCCGTCATCACCACTTGAAGCCAAAACCTTAGTACTCCACCTTGGACAACAAGACCGCCGATAGGGAACCGAAGGACGCCGTCCATCAAGTTCTCCATCCCGGACTCCAAGGACTCCCTCACGGACATCGAGTGCCAAGATCGCCCACACGGACCCGTTCCCTCGGAACGCCATGCTCTTCTACACGGACGTCGGGACCCGAAGGCAATAGAACCAAAGACCCCGAACCCGTCGACCGAACCCTGGAACCCCAAGATCTTCGATCCAATGTGTGACCCTAAGCCTCTATATTTTTATAACATGATGTTTAACTTGTGCATATTAAATTGTCATGCTTGCATACATATTGTGGGTGTTTGGGGGTGTTTTGACGATTCACCTAAATTAAATATGGGGTCTGTATGCGGGCAAATCTAGTCTTATATTGGCCTCATTTAAATTTGTATAGCAAACCGATGATATAATTTTGCCTTGTTAAGACAACATTTAAATTACGGGGTATCTAAACAACATGAACCATCTAATAAATTGTCGGGACTCCGGTTTCGCTTAATATTGCCTAATCGCATCGCATCTTTGCCATGTCATACATCATACATGCATCATGCTCGATCTTTTACCGTAGTATTAAATGGTGCATCCGGTGTTTCTTCTAGCGCTTTGCTTCTTCACGGATTAGGCCAATGAGTTGATGCGAGTGTCGACCCGATCTTCGGATGAACCTTCGGCAATGTTTTCAGGCGAGCATTCTCCCCCTTTCTACCTATCTTACTTTTATAGTCTTTATTTCCTCCTGTTGATCTATTGCTATCTGTGATGCGATGCTCTAGTTTTCGTACCCGTGATATCCCTTGGAGCCACTAAATTGCCTTGGACACATCCTATTACCTGTTGTTTGGTAGATAGTCAGCCTTGCGAGTCGTAGTTGCTTGCGCAGGTGTTGCGTCGCGCCGTCGATGTACCACAGTTGTTGGAGTAATGCCGCATGTTTAATGTTGGAGATGATCATGGCTTTAATTATCGTTTAATAACTAAAATTGAAAGTAGGTAAATGCAGAGGCACCGGTGGGTAATAGACAATATTTGGTTTTTAACCGCTCACTGGTGTCCCGTAGGACCCCGAGTTCTTGACACCTGTTCCGAGATCGAGCGCGCTAACCACAGGTGGGGTGTGTGGGCACCCCCATCGATTAGTACCTGATTTCAAAGTACTGTACCGGGGGCCACAAAGTAGTTTGGGGCTTTATTACTAACTCATGTACTTATGCCATGCTTTACTGCTTTATTTATGATTGCGCGTGGAGCGCCTGTACTGTTTAGGAACAAATGTGGAATGTTTTCGCGGTATCGACAAGCCCAGTCACATTTTCGGGTTCCCAGTCGTTTACAGCCATTGGCACAAACCTCTGGGTCCATCTCGGAGCCGACCGACTTAGTTGCGGGTAGCTTAGTGGGGTGGCCCCCATGTGCTTGCTTTGGGTCTGGGAAACGTCGTGTCCGAAACCCCGTCGACATACCGTTGGGTATATGTTTTGTGATCTTGTACCTACCTGATCTGACAACAAGGGTGTAGGTGCGTGTGGAAACTTTGGTGCACCCCTGCAGGGTTAAATCTTTTCGAGAAGCCGTGTCCGCGGTTATGGACGACTTGGAGCACAGTTCTCGATCATAGACAACTATAACTAAAGTTTACTGTTATAATTTGACTTGTATCCGATATGACTAGTAATCAGCTTCACTACAACGGAATGGATAAATAAAAGTACCAACAACTGCTGGGTTTGGGATATCTCATGCTATATGGATCTGACTAGTAAGTACTACAACTACAACGGAATGGTTAACTAAAAGTGCCCACTGCTTATTATATCAGGACGACTATCTATACCTGACTAGTAATTGTTGCAACGATAACCGAATAAATAAAACTGCCAACTGTGTGAGTTCCTCGGTTGACTTCCTCGTTTGGTCTCGAGGGGGTTATACCAGGATGGATATGCTTGGTGGTAGTATCAGGTTGGTTCCGAATAGGTCTTTCTTATCCCTCTCTGATAGCCGACAGTTATATTGAGTCTCTATAGGTTGTTTAGTGCATGTTGTGCTGCCGCTTCAGTCCACCATACCTATGTAGGCGAGGATCGCCGAATTCTAGTCTCGCCGTGTACTGGCCTCAGTACTGACCGCTCTCTCTTTTTCCTTTGCCCTTTGTCGACACCCATTTTGTTTAAGTAGGTTTTGAGATCGATGTCGTTAGCAGGGTTACCCTTCCGGCTTGGCCTGGGCAGGGTTATGGACGCCATTGGTTATTCTTCAGGGCTCTTAGCTCAATTTGCATCTTGTCCGTACTCGGACGCTGTATCGTTTTAAAGGTGATTTGGATCTTTGTATTGTATATCTGTATTCTTGACTCTTTGAGTCGTTGTTGTATATATTTGTTCTGTGGGTTCCATCGTGGACTATTGTGTAATGGTATTACTTCGTTTTGCACACGCACGAAAGTGCCTGGTGAGCACCTTTGAATCGTTTCTATGCGGGTTTGGCGGAAATCGCTAAAACTTGCATAGGGCCGATTCCGAGGGTGTTACAGAGTGGTATCAGAGCTCAGCAGTTGCGATATCCCATTGGTCCCGCCTGTAGGATAACCTAGCTAACGGACGTTGTAGAGTGTCAAAACTATTTTGGAAAATCGGTTGGATAGATCTGATTAGGTCTGCTTTTACTTCTTACCCCTCTGCTATTCTCCTCTTATCTCGACGTGTTTTGAATCTTCTTCTTATCTTACCTTCGAGTCCAGGATTTCTCGTGGTTGGGTTTCCGTCGTACCTTCAGGGTTTCGCTTCCTCTTGTAACGGTGCTTCGACATTTTGTCTTCATGCCATCTGAGGAGTTTTCCTCTGTTGTACCTTTTAGTGGATCAAAATTCACTAAAAATTTTCTTTATATCTTCCGGTGTTTTCCAACACGATGACATCATCTGTAATCCGATCCAATGAAGAGCCTGCATCACCCTTTTGTATCCGAAGTTTTCTGAACCTCGCTTGTCGAGATCTTCAGTCTAAAATCCGAAAGTTGGTTGCGTAATCCGTCTGTTCATGTACATAGTAATGTTTTGAGTGCGGGATGGAGTCGCGACCATACCACTACTCTTATCATTCGCTTTTGTACATTGAATGGTGGATCGATGCAACTCTTACTCCTTCCATGGAAGTTAGATGTGGCCTTAACTTTTGAGACCTCTTCCTTCGTCTGTGTTTTGCCGGAGTGTTCTCCCGATGAACCTGAGCACCGACCCTTGTTGGTGGTGTCGCCGATTTCAAGGTGGAGCAAGGATCATTGTTAGTGCTATCGCAAGGATCTACACGAAGTGAGAAGATTCAGAGAGTCGGCCTTCTTCCCCATACCAGGAGGCGGATCTCGAGGGCGAGGTCCATTGTTAGTGGTGTCGAATTGTAGCACCCCGGGTAAAACCACTACTAGAAAATCGCGGTTAAATAATACTTTGTGCATCATCATGACATCATCATACATGTTTTGCCCAAAACTATTTTTCCAAAAGCATGTGTTTGTTTATCAAAGACCCCCTCTATTTTAAATGTAAAACCCTGGAACGTCCGGATGTTTTATTTTATCTAAATATTATTTCCACAAGGCCTTAAAATAAAACAGAACCAAAAAAATAAATAAGTATAAAGTTATTTTTTATTTAGGGAGGCAGCCAGCCAGGCCCAAAAGCCCAGCCGGCCACCTCCAACCTATCACCTAATCCCAAACCCTAGACTACCTAACCCTAGCCCTACTCCCACCACCAGATCACCCCCGCCGCCGGCACAACACACCCACCTGCCTCTCTCCTGATCCCACCACACAGCGTGCAACAGCACTCCACGCACACACGCCGACACCCACCACCCCGCATTGCCTGGTCAACCACCCACCCCGCCTGCACCCTGGTCCCACCTCCCTGCCCCACTAGCCCGCTCCTCTCCCACCATCTCTCCCTCAGCACCCCTCCACCTGCCACCAGGCACCCAGCCCCAGCGCCGCCAGCGCCCAAGACCCGCTCGCCCCAGGCCATGACCTCGCCTCCGCCGTGGTCGGGCACCCTCCCTCCTCTATCTTCCTTCTTTCCCGCCGCCAATCCCACGGTGCCTCGTCTCCTCGCCGCTGCTCCTCTCGCCTTTCCTCTGCTCCTTTGATGCGCGCCGTCGCCCAGCTCAAGCCGCTGCTCGAGCCCCTCTCCAGCGCCGCCTGGTCCCTGCCGGCCGCTAGTCCGACCCTGGCTGCGCCAGCGCGTATCGTCGACGTCGTGGCCCATCCTTCTCGTACTCACATGCCGCCCTCCTTCTCGGGCAGGCCCCCCGCGGCTCTGTGCCCCGCCGCCATCCTGGTTGCCTCGCACCGCCGCCTCCGGACTGACCTTCCTCCTGAGCTCGCCCGTCGTCGTCCTTCCCAAGCCCTGCACAATCATGTCTTCCTCTGGCCTCAGCCGCGTACCTCCCCTGTGTGTATGAGACTCAAGTTTGAAGGACATCTGCAACCGCGCGTCTCTGAATCGGCTCGGTCGTGTTTTTCCTGTTCCGTTCGGCAATGGGTATGGTTTTTTTTGCAAGGCCGCCAAGGTAGACCGACAACAACACTGCCATCGGGGACGGTGGTACCCGAAGGAATGGTCAAACACCGTTGATGAAATTCCACGAAGGCCACCGATGATGAACCAAGTCCGTCATCACCACTTGAAGCCAAAACCTTAGTACTCCACCTTGGACAACAAGACCGCCGATAGGGAACCGAAGGACGCCGTCCATCAAGTTCTCCATCCCGGACTCCAAGGACTCCCTCACGGACATCGAGTGCCAAGATTGCCCACACGGACCCGTTCCCTCGGAACGCCATGCTCTTCTACACGGACGTCGGGACCCGAAGGCAATAGAGCCAAAGACCCCGAACCCGTCGACCGAACCCTGGAACCCCAAGATCTTCGATCCAATGTGTGACCCTAAGCCTCTATATTTTTATAACATGATGTTTAATTTGTGCATATTAAATTGTCATGCTTGCATACATATTGTGGGTGTTTGGGGGTGTTTTGACGATTCACCTAAATTAAATATGGGGTCTGTATGTGGGCAAATCTAGTCTTATATTGGCCTCATTTAAATTTGTATAGCGAACCGATGATATAATTTTGCCTTGTTAAGACAATATTTAAATTGCGGGGTATCTAAACAACATGAACCATCTAATAAATTGTCGGGACTCCGGTTTTGCTTAATATTGCCTAATTGCGTCGCATCTTTGCCATGTCATACATCATACATGCATCATGCTCGATCTTTTGCCGTAGTATTAAATGGTGCATCCGGTGTTTCTTCTAGCGCTTTGCTTCTTCACGGATTAGGCCGATGAGTTGATGCGAGTGTCGACCCGATCTTCGGATGAACCTTCGGCAATGTTTTCAGGCGAGCATTCTCCCCCTTTCTACCTATCTTACTTTTATAGTCTTTATTTCCTCCTGTTGATCTATTGTTATCTGTGATGCGATGCTCTAGTTTTCGTACCCGTGATATCCCTTGGAGCCACTAAATTGCCTTGGACACGTCCTATTACCTGTTGTTTGGTAGATAGTCAGCCTTGCGAGTCGTAGTTGCTTGCGCAGGTGTTGCGTCGCGCCGTAGATGTACCACAGTTGTTGGGGTAATGCCGCATGTTTAATGTTGGAGATGATCATGGCTTTAATTATCGTTTAATAACTAAAATTGAAAGTAGGTAAATGCAGAGGCACCGGTGGGTAATAGACAATATTTGGTTTTTAACCGCTCACTGGTGTCCCGTAGGACCCCGAGTTCTTGACACCTGTTCCGAGATCGAGCGCGCTAACCACAGGTGGGGTGTGTGGGCACCCCCATCGATTAGTACCTGATTTCAAAGTACTGTACCGGGGGCCACAAAGTAGTTTGGGGCTTTATTACTATCCTGTACTTATGCCATGCTTTACTGCTTTATTTATGATTGCGCGTGGAGCGCCTGTACTGCTTAGGAACAAATGTGGAATGTTTTCGCGGTATCGACAAGCCCAGTCACATTTTCGGGTTCCCAGTCGTTTACAGCCATTGGCACAAACCTCTGGGTCCGTCTCGGAGCCGACCGACTTCGTTGCGGGTAGCTTAGTGGGGTGGCCCCCATGTGCTTGCTTTGGGTCTAGGAAACGTCGTATCCGAAACCCCGTCGACATACCGTTGGGTGTATGTTTTGTGATCTTGTACCTACCTGATCTGACAACAAGGGTGTAGGTGCGTGTGGAAACTTTGGTGCACCCCTGCAGGGTTAAATCTTTTCGAGAAGCCGTGTCCGCGGTTATGGATGACTTGGAGCACAGTTCTCGATCATAGACAACTATAACTAAAGTTTACTGTTATAATTTGACTTGTATCCAATATGACTAGTAATCAGCTTCACTACAACAGGATGGATAAATAAAAGTACCAACAACTGCTGGGTTTGGGATATCTCATGCTATATGTATCTGACTAGTAAGTACTACAACTACAACGGAATGGTTAACTAAAAGTGTCCACTGCTTATTATATCAGGACGACTAGGACGACTATCTATAGCTGACTAGTAATTGCTGCAACGATAACCGAATAAATAAAACTGCCAACTGTGTGAGTTCCTCGGTTGACTTCCTCGTTTGGTCTCGAGGGGGTTATACCAGGATGGGTATGTTTGGTGGTAGTAACAGGTTGGTTCCGAATAGGTCTTTCTTATCCCTCTCTGATAGCCGAGAGTTATATTGAGTCTCTATAGGTTGTTTAGTGCATGATGCGTTGCCGCTTCAGTCCACCATACCTATGTAAGCGAGGACTGCCGAATTCTAGTCTCGCCGTGTACTGGTCTCAGTACTGACCGCTCTCTCTTTTTCCTTTGCCCTTCGTCGGCACCCCTTTTGTTTAAGCAGGTTTTGAGATCGACGTCGTTAGCAGGGTTACCCTTCCGGCTTGGCCTGGGCAGGGTTATGGACGCCATTGGTTATTTTTCAGAGCTCTTAGCTCAATTTGCATCTTGTCTGTACTCGGACGCTGTATCGTTTTAAAGGTGATTTGGATCTTTGTATTGTATATCTGTATTCTTGACTCTTTGAGTCGTTGTTGTATATATCTGTTTTGTGGGTTCCATCGTGGACTATTGTGTAATGGTATTACTTCGTTTTCCACCCGCACGAAAGTGCCTGGTGGGCACCTTTGAATCGTTTCTATGCGGGTTTGGCGGAAATCGCTGAAACTTGCATAGGACCGATTCTGAGGGTGTTACATTAATGTACCACTATTTTAGTATCGTTAACTTGGTAGCGTAAAACGAGGATAAAGACACGTCATATATCTCTAGCAAGTCACGTATTTTAGATGTAAATTGTGATAGACGATAGTCTTGTGTTTGAACTTTTTATTAAAAATTGTGATACAACAAAACATTTCTAGACAAAATAATATCCTGAAACTTCCTTTTTGAATCCTGTTGTATTTTAGAATTTGAGACGGTAGTGTTGGGTAGAGGCACTATCTCGTAGCTCCAGCTGTCTATTGTAAGAGAAGGGTGACAAACAAAATTTACATTTTCCAATCTTCTTTTGAAAATTGGGCAACTTTAACGGGATAGCCTGCGTAGGCCAAAGAAAATTGAAGACCGGATACTGAGACCAGGAGGAGACTCTCCTCCTCTTGAAATATAGCAGACACACTGGCCAGGTGGTTTATATGCTCTCCCTTGTTACAAATTCACTACACAAGATGGTCACTTTGCCATGGAGGCCATTGTCGACGTACGGGCACCACACCTTCGGTTGCGAAGCGTCGGCAGGGACGTCTACACCCATGCGGACGAGGATGGTGTGGAATTCCTTCACCCGACCCGTGATTTGCTCTACGCGGCAGGGATGGTACACCACTTTAGGCATCCTCTAGTCTGCCGGCTCCGACAACTACCATGGAGTGTCAGGAGGCCATCTTGGCTCTCGAGTGTGTTGCTATGCAACTCGACTTCCTAGTTATGGACTTCCAAGACATAGGTTGGGAGCTCTAGGGGACCGGTCTCTATTGTCCTCCGCAACGCTACCGGCACCAATGATGGAAATCTACGCTAGAACTCAGGGTCATCATGGGCGACTCCCTTAGCGATGTAAGCACGATGGCATTTTGGGTAGTGGTGCCCCTCCCTCCTGGTGGACCCATAGGTTGTGCAAACAGGACGAGTGCCATGTGCCCTGAATAAATATTTATAAGTACCCGCTATACTATTACCCTCTATGCTCAAGATACTACTAAATATCTGAAAATAATAAATTTCTCAATTTACATGAGCAAGTCCACATGATCGAGTATCGCGTAGGAACAAACCAAGTTGATCCTATGCGGAAAATTGAGCCCAAAAGTATCACTCAGGTGAAATTCCTACAAGTTGTACTTTTTTTGATAAAGTAATATATTAATATCATGAAGATATTAATTATATCTAGCCTTTTTCACCAACAAGATGTCCAAAAACATCAGAAATGCACACAACTAAGGAAAAATATTAAAAAGAAAGAGAAAAAGAAAATAAAGACCCCATTGGGGTGATGAATCACTCGAAACAGTATCACTCAAACCACCACTGAATATAACACCTGGACTACAAACGAGATTCTCTTAAAAAAGCCTAAAAAATAATGCACAAGCGTCATTGTCGTCCGATAAAAGATTTTGGATTTTTACACGAGAGAAAATCCGAGTTCTCCAAACAATACATACAATAATGTCATTGTCAAGTACAACCAATGAAGTTCAAATCTTGGGTTTTACCCATGCCTACTTGTTGTACGTAATTCTAGTTCACTGAAGTGTCATGTTTAATTATGTGCAAGAATTTGTATTTCAAAACTTAGTGGGAGCACTCATATACACTACTAGATGATAACAAATACACTTCATCGTGAACATACCAATTAATCAAATTGCATGTATACAAACTTGATAGAATCCACGACATTTTATTTTTATGTTGGTCAACGATTATTCAAAACCATGCTATTTCAATACAAGGGCAAAGCATGTGCGCGGTGTTGACTTATTAGTCAATCCATGTATCTTGCAAGACACGTCCGGACCACAAAAATACTTTAATGACTATGTTTACCTTATCACACACTAGAAACTGCTATTAACATATCTGTTAGAATTTTAGATCGTATGCTTTGAGAGATCCTTTCTCTAAATAAGTATACACTATATAGATTATGCTTTTGCCAAAAATTGATTCAAGAAGGAGCTTGGGTTATTAAATAAATTTTAAATTTAGCACAATGAACAAGTATTTCTAAATAATACACTACAATCTTATACCAAAGAACACTACAACTAATATCTAGATATTTGGTTAAGTATGGCAAATGAGTAACATGAAATTATAGTCACTAATACGGTAGAATGCTAAAAAAGTTATGTAGAAATATAAAAGTTCAATATAAATTGCTTTTATTTAGTGAGCATTGGTTCCAAAAATTGAATGGACTGGTCCGACTAGTTTTACGAGTTAACTACATGAGCTCGATTGATTTGTTTGCATGCACATATAAATTTTTGTGGGATTTAGATATCAAGAGTCTCATCTCTTGTCACGAGATGAAATTTTGTTCATTTATTCTTCTTTCTATCAAATTATTTTGTTATTTATGTATGTTAGGAATTGATCTCAAAATTGTCATGTTCAATTCAACGGATGCTACTCTCCGGTACCTCAACATTGGTGTGTATATAGAGGTCACAGTTGCAGCCCCTTAAACTAGTGTTTTCCTAGAGTCGAGTGAATCGGTATTTAGTGTAAAGGGTTTGCAGCATAGAAAACAATTTTTTCTACAATAATAACATCAAAGGTGCCAAGATCTAATCTAAAAGATGCATGTAACGAGTAGTTCATCATCTAGAAAAATTTACCTTCTAAGACCAAAAGTTTTTATCGAGATCGGATCTCATGGGTGATGTAGATGAACACTTTTCGATCTCAAGATCATGTTGACGAGCACTACAATCCGGCAACGTCTATGTACTGGTCACATGTATGGCTTGGCGACTGACACCCGTTCTCTTGATCTAGCGGGGCGGCGAAAGTAGTTGATCCACCGGAGAAAACTATTTGTCCATGGTTTTCGCTAATCCGAAAGCCAATGGGAGGAGGGAAGGAGTGCCCCCACCCCTACTTATATAGAGGAGGGGCCAGACCCCAAGGGATGGCCGATAGCCATAGTAGGTGCCACGCCTCTCCCTCCACTCATGCCCACTCATCTCTTATTTATTCAAGTGGACTCTCCACTCAAAATTCTCATTAAATGAATAAAAACAAATTTTATTTATTTTTATTTTTCAATTACATTAGTTAACAAACATCAACATATACCCCTCTTTAATTTTTCTGATATTACTCCTGAAACAATTCTGGCGATTCCCCCAAAATAGTTCTGGTACTCATCAAAATAATTCCGGTGATTTCCAAATTTTCTCTAATACAATATATCTACTCAAAAGCATGGACGAAGCTGCTTTAGAGGCGTTCCAATGGAAAACACAAAAACCTTCGCTAGTTAGCATTAGCTAATGAATATTTATAGAAGATGACCCCGGTCAAGTAGAGAAAAATGGGTTTGGCCCCATTCAAAAACATCCTAGCTTAGCCCCTGCTCAAAAGCGTCGACAAACCTTAAGTGTGTCACCCTACAGTTCGTGAATAATGCAGACATGATCAAGACACCTCTCCGATCAATAGTCAACAGCGGGATCTGGAGATCCGTAATGACTCCCACACATTAAAACATGATCTTGTGACCGTGTAAACCATAAACGTCATAACCAATTCCTTATGTCTCGCGATACTTTATTTGTCCGAGATCCGATCATCGGTATCAACCATTCCTAGTTTGATCTCATTACTGACAAGTACTCTTTACTCGTTTCATGATATGACATCATTTGTGACCTAGTCACGTGCTTGCAATCTGTGCCGATATGATATCATCGAGAGGGCCTAGAGTATATCTCTCCTTTATCTGGATAGACAAATCTCACTCTTGATCCATTAGACTCAACTGATACTTTCAGAGTATCCAAACCCAATTTTAGAGTCACCCAGATACGGTGTGACGTTTGATGTTATTAAAATACCCTTTCAGTGCTAGTGATTGATATGATCTCATGGTATGAGGATTAGTGTTACTTCGTGTGTGTTTGATACAACAATATAAACTTAATGACTTGATCGTATAGCTATACTTAATTTGAATGTATGTTCATCACATTATTCTCCTAATGATATTATCTCGTTATTAACAACATTTAATGCTCATGATCAGGAAACCTTGATCATCGGTTCATCAACGAGCTAGTTGTTTATTAGACAAACAAACATGTATTACCGTTTTCGGTTAATAAAATTTTAGCATGAGAAATAAACATCTATCATAAATATGAAACAAGAAATACAAGATACATTTTATTATTACCTCCCGTGCATATTCCCTTCGGTGCTCATTGTTCGATTATGTTTGAACGAATAAATCTACTGAGCATGTGTCCTATATCAGTGCGAGGTTTGTTTCAGTTTGTAAGTCTATCGAGCGTCGGACCTCTAAGATGTTCTTGATCGGTAATTTGTCTGAATTTTGTATCTTAAGTTATTTGTGGTTCGTTGTCCATTGAGTTTTTACATGATCTGAATGAATTAGAACAAAATCCAGGGACCAAACTGGAAGAGACGCAAGCTGGCGTGGCCTGCCCGACTCCACTATCCATTGCGAGCAGCGCCTCCACTCGCAGCAGCAGCAGCCGGTCATCCGGAGCAGCAATGGCGGCCTCCACTGCTTCCCGACTCTCGCCCCCGCGTCCCACCGCATCTTCCCCGTATCCTCGCCCTCCGCCTCGACTATCGCGGTTCTCCTCTCTCCGCGCTGCCAAGTATATATGCCCCTTACCTGTCCTTTCTCTTTTTGCCCGATGTTTGTATCAGATGATAGTTCCCAACAATGATTATGCTTTGGAATTTGGGTGCATCGTACTTTATCAAACATGACTTTTTTTTTACTTTTCTTTATTTGTGGGGATTTCTGTGTGACTTGAAAGACAACGTAGATGGATCATATAGCATTAGTGCATTACTAATTTACACAGTTTTAGGGTGTTTACACTGTTATTACTGGACAGATATTCCGAACAGTGGACCATGATTGTTCAAATTTGGTCGAGTACCTACCATCTTACGCATGTGTGGGGGTAATTCTGCATTTTTAGTAGTAATGTTCTTTTCTATGTATCGAAGGGCCGATGGCCGAACTTTTATTAAGAATGCTCTTTTCTTTCTATCCGCATCAGTAGATTAGCGCTGATGGATTCTTGCATATCATCAACTCATATTGCTGGTAAGGTGCATATTTTTCAGATAGGAAGGTGCAACACTAAGTTGCTTGCCCCAGTTTAATGGTTGAGCAATCGTTGGCACTACTAATTATGGTTCTCAACTTGTTGTACATCTGTCAACATGTGGTCATGTGAAATCTATTATTGTAGGATGGAAGCTGTGCTATCTATTGGAACTCATGTAATCCCACACCCAAGAAAGGTTAGCCATTTATGTCAAATAATACATACCGAAAAGAGCCGCCGATGTTTTACTGAACTTGTTCACACTGTCAAGGTTGAGACCGGAGGTGAAGATGCTTTCTTTGTGGGTGGTGACGGTGGTGGAGTATTCGCAATTGCTGATGGCGTTTCAGGGTATGCCATCTTCACCTCAGTGAACTATTTATTTCGATAGTCTCTGCAACGAACTGTAATCAATGCTTTTGCTCTTGTCTCATGTATTTTGTATTGCTTTCAGTACTTTGCAAGAGATGTATTGCTTTTACCAATTTGCATTGACACATGGCTTTTATCCAGCTAGTCATTCTCTTATCTACTGACAGATGGGCAGAAAAGAATGTCAATCCAGCTCTGTTTTCTCGAGAGGTTATGGCAAACAGTTCTACTTTTCTCAAGGATGAGGAGGTATTTTTCTATGTTAGTACTATATAAATGAAATATGTTCAAGTACCATGTCATGTGCTACTATTGTGACAAACTAAATATCGCTGAGAAGTTTCTGTCCTCTTCAGGCCAGTAATGATCCTCAGATTCTTCTAATGAAAGCTCATGCTGCAACTTCTTCCATTGGATCTGCAACAGTGTAAGCATTACCCTTACAGTGTTTACAGCCCTACAGACCACTCATTTTTGTCAAAACTTATACAATTATTTGCGATGGTAACAGAATCATCGCAATGCTAGAGAAGACCGGGACTCTGAAAATTGCAAGTGTTGGAGATTGTGGTTTGAAAATTATCCGAAAAGGTGATTACACATAATTTTATATATCTTCATGTTATTAACATACTTACTTCACACCAGTTTTAATATTTTCTCTTCTTCATTAACATATAGGGCAAGTGATGTTCTCTACGTACCCTCAAGAACATTACTTTGACTGTCCATACCAGATAAGCTCTGAAGCAATTGGTCAAACATATAAGGATGCACTGGTATTTACTTTCTTATAAAATCGAATCAGCCATTCTTTTTGTTGCTGTTGAAGCACCAGCGATATGACAGGGCTGTTGTATTGTTGGTCACTTTTTGCTTCACGACAGTAGTCTGTAGTAGAGCCAAACAAGATTTAAGTGTCTGAAGATTGTGCCTTTCTAAATTCTGATCTTGATCTCTTTTTGTTTATCTATCAGGTTTGCACTGTAAACCTTATGGAAGGTGACATGATAGTCAGTGGCTCAGATGGATTTTTCGACAACATCTTTGATCAGGAGATCCTTGCAGTCATTTCTGAGTCTCCGGGGATAGATGAAGCTGGTAAATCTCTTCTCTCCCTCTTGAAACTGCAGACGTAAAACACATGTTCTGAAAAATGTTGATGTTTTCCACAGCAAAAGGTTTGGCGGAGCTTGCGAGAAAACATTCAGTGGATGTGAGATTTGATTCACCCTATTCGATAGAGGCACGGAGTAGGGTGCGAAACAAATACATCTTCTCTGTTTCTCTTGTCACTCTTTAGAAGTTACTACCACTTGTTTTCTAAAACAAAATGATATCACACGGTTCATTCCTGTTACTTACATGCAGGGTTTTGACGTTCCTTGGTGGAAGAAGCTACTTGGAGCCAAGTTAACAGGTATGCAGTCATGATCCAGCTACAACCTATGCCATTCTCTGTTCCAACCAGTAAAATCAGCAAAGCTCATGGCCCCGTCTTTTTATTGATGCAGGCGGTAAGATGGATGACATTACGGTCATTGTCGCGCAAGTGAAGACAGTGGCGGTCCCAGATGATGAGGTAGACCTGTAAATTCACTTTGCTTTGATACTAAGTTATTGCTAACATTTTTAACCCTGAGATTCTTTATGCTCTTTGATATTTGCAGGGTAGGGGAGTTGAACAGGAGAAAGGGGGTGAACAAGTCACTGTCGCTGCAACTGCAATTGCATCAGCTGAACAGAATGAATGAGAAGGAGTTGTATACGTTGAACAAAATTCCTTTCCTCCCCTTTTGTCAATGTTGTATTATACCGTGGTGCGAACAGATCCGACCGTATATAGTCCCTGCGGGTTAGGTTTAGTATGAACAAATATACTGTTTTGAGTTTCAGAATTATCACATCTATGGATCTTCCAATGGCTCTGTTCATGTCAACTAACGAGACGCGCAGCGTACACCTACTGTTAACTAGATGAGCTACACTTGTTTGATGTACATAGCAAAGATAAGCAAAACATATTCTGCACTATGTTCTACACTGAAACAATGAAAAATTGTACACAGACTAACATATGAACCAGACGAACCATTGGTCTGACAGGTGAACCGTGGAACCGCGAGGCCCACCGGTTCGGTTCTTTAAACTCTGCCTTCAGTCATGGTCCTTTCAATGTCAGTTTTAGTTGTTTCAGGTCCTCTCTGTCTGATCACACGAAGCATAGACATTCGTTATGTGACATGATATATTGTCCGAGGTAAGGATGTTATGTGACATGATATATTGTCCGAGGTAAGGATGGCAATGGGCAGGGTAGATATAACAATATCATATCCATACCAATGTAGTTAATGGGTACAAAAACTTATTCATACCCGTACCTGTACGTATAAAACTTTACCCATACCCATACACATCCCCGTACCCATACCCGGCGGGTATAACCAATAGTACACAAGTTATTTAAAACTTTACATTCATCAATAGCTATTTAAAGAAAATACAATAATTTCTACTTACTGATAGTAGACTAGTACATGAAGTATCAAATTAAAGTTTAGAAGTCGCAATCTCATACTCGTCCCTAGACTTCTCTGCTCCATAGGTTGAAACTCTATAGGTGAGTTTGACATGTCAATTTAAATAGGCAGGGTATGTGTAAACCATGGGTACAAGTCTATACCCATGCCCGTACCCGTAAAAGTATGGTATTATCTATGGGTATAAAAGTGTGCTCATACCCCATACAGGTATGGTACCCGCGAATACCCGTACCCATGGGTAAAATTGTCAACCTTAGTCCGAGGTGAAAATGTTTGGCTTGCTTAAACACCGTAACATCATAGTCTTGCTCCTTCCAATCCAAGCAAAAAGTGTACCGGCAGTCGGCAGATGCACCATGAGAAGGCTGAAAGACAAACCCTGTGTAAACTGATGGAAGGAATGCCAAATGCTTGCGGTGTTCGTGTGACCAGTCAAATAATTAATAGATACGCTTCCTTGCTCAGGTCACGTATTATCCTAAACCGCCTACCTGGGCCGTTCGCGTTTTACCCAGAATACATGACCTAAACCGCCTGCTAAACCCTCGAACCGTCCCCGACCGCCGCAACGCAGCGCTTCCCCATGGCCTCCTCCTCGCCGGCGACGGCAGCCGCCAGGAAAAAGCGCGCTCTGACGGAGCAGAGGTTCTCTGACCTGTCCCCGGCCCTTTCCACGGAGGTGGTGGAGGCCCTGAAACTCGGCGGCTTCCGGCGGTGCACGCCGGTGCAGGCGGCGACCATCCCGCTGCTGCTCTCGCACAAGGACGTGGCCGTCGACGCCGCCACCGGATCCGGCAAGACCCTCGCCTTCGTCGTCCCCGTCGTCGAGATGCTCCGCCGCCTCCCCTCGCCTCCCAAGCCCCACCAGGTCACCTCACTGTTCCGTCCCCCTCTTCTCTGTTACCATTCTCCCGTGTAGTGTTTCAGCTCTGATTAACAGCTGAGACGACTTCCTGCAGGTTCTCGGCATCATCATCTCCCCGACGAGGGAACTGTCGTCGCAGATATACAACGTGTCGCAGCCCTTCTTCGCGACGCTCAAGGGCGTCTCGTCCATCCTCCTGGTCGGCGGGCTGGACATCAAGGCGGAGCTCAAGAAGGTGGAAGAAGAGGGCGCGAACATACTGGTGGGCACCCCCGGGAAGCTCTTCGACATAATGGAGCGCCTGGACACCCTGGAGTACAAGAATCTCGAGGTTGTTATTAGGGGGTACAAACAATGGAATCATCTGTCTTTAGTTGGTATCTGCATTTCACGCAGATGCGAGGTATGCTCATGTTGTTTCGATTTTTGTTGTGCCTTTGGAAGCAGATTCTGATCCTGGATGAGGCTGATAGGCTCTTGGATATGGGCTTTCAGAAGCAGGTTACCTCCATCATTTCAAAGTTGCCGAAGCTGAGGAGAACCGGTCTGTTCTCGGCTACCCAGACAGAGGCTGTCGAGGAGCTGGCGAAAGCAGGGTTGAGGAATCCTGTGAGGGTCCAGGTTAAGACGGAGGCCAAAGATGCTGCTCAGCAAGACGTTGGTCCATCCAAGACGCCGTTGGGGCTCCGACTGGAGGTATATGGCGAGATGATTTTGTACAGCTGTTTTGCTATTGTAGTAGACCCATTATGTTTATCATGATTTTGTGAATATGTACCAAATGTGAATCGCAATCTTGTTTCCTCTGCAGTATATGATATGTGAACCATCAAAGAAGTCGTCCCAGCTTGTTGATTTCCTTGTGCACAACAACGGAAAGAAAATCATGGTGTAAGTACATGATTCGTGGAAATTTATGTTTGTCAAATGTATTTTGTTTTGAGTGTAGCATTGTGCTAATCTGTGCACCTTGATCTTACTCGGATGCAGCTACTTTGCAACATGCGCCTGTGTAGATTATTGGTCTGTTGTTCTTCCGATGCTGAACCTACTTAAAGGTTCTCCGGTAATACCTTACCATGGGAAGATGAAACAGGTTATAGCAAAATATGTGTTCTGTTCTACTATCGAATGGCCAGTTATGGGGCCTTTATACTGACATACTTTCGTATTATTATATGTATTGATTGCCACCATGTTGTTCTTCTGGTATGTAGGGCCCTCGTGAGAAAGCTCTGGCATCATTTTCTGCTCTTTCAAGTGGTATTTTAGTCTGCACTGATGTTGCAGCAAGGGGTCTTGACATACCACATGTTGATCTAATTGTGCAGGTTACATTAGTGTTATGTTCTTACCCTCTGGACTGGTTTCTTTACGCTGACTTATCTTTTGATAAAAAATATTTGTCTGGTTGTTTTCCAGTATGATCCACCTCAAGATCCCAATGTTTTCATACATAGAGCAGGTCGTACTGCCCGCTATGATCAAGAAGGAGATGCGATCGTATTTCTCTTACCGACGGTAATGTATTCTCATTTTTCCTAATTTCAAGATATATTAGTTAAAAGGATTTATTCGTCTCTGCAGTAATTTGTGTATGTATGTTGGTTGTCTTTACTGAGAAAGACATTTGAACTTACTTCCTCTGCAGGAGGATACTTATGTTGAATTCTTAAAGCTTCGAGGTGTTCCTCTCATGGAAAGGGAGTGTTCCACGGATATTGTAGATATTGTGCCACAGGTTAGTATGTTTGGTATCGTTTTGGTAATTAAGGTTTCCCACGTGAGTCTAGATATCTCTTAAATACCAGTCTGGCATGCTGATTACAGACTAATATCTTACTTTTGTGCTGCAGATTAGAGCAGCTGCATCAGAAGATCGTAATATCATGGAAAAGGGGCTTCGAGCTTTCGTCTCATTTGTTCGATCATACAAGGAGCATCACTGCTCATACATTTTCAATTGGAAAGGGCTTGAAGTAGGAAAGCTGGCCATGGAGTATGGCTTACTCCAGATCCCATCCATGCCAGAAGTGAAGCACAATAATCTTTCACTAAAGGGATTTATGCCTGTCAGCAACGTCAATTTTTCACAAATCAAGTTCAAGTAAGAACTGTGCCCACAAGCACAACATTATATGCACAGTTTTTGCTGACCCAGTTTCTTTTAGTAGTATTTCAGTAAACTACAATGTGAACAGTTGTGTTAGTGTTGGTATAGGACAACCATAATTGAACACTCAGCTGCATAGATTGACACGTCCCTGTCTTGGTTCACTGCAGGGATAAAACTCGAGAGAAACAACGCCAGAAGGCATTGAAAAGAAAAGCGGAAGAACTAGCTCAAGAGCCGCCAGAGCTAGAGAGGAGAGTCAGGGAGAAGCCTCTGAAACCAAAGCGCAAGCAGACGGGTAAGCAGCGGCAGACAATCCAGAGCAAGGAGGACATGGACGAGCTGACGAATGAGTACCGACTCCTGAAGAAGCTGAAGCGGGGAGTGATTGATGAAAACGAGTATGAGAAGCTCACCGGTTTCGGAGACTCGGACGGCGGGGGTTCTTCAGACGGGGAAGACAAAGAAAAGAAGAAGCGCAGCACGGAGCGGAAGAAACTCAAGCAGAAAGGAGGAAAGACGAGAGGAGGGTCTACCAGGAAATTTGAAGGGAAGAGTAAACTTAAGAGCAGGAGGAAATGAACTTGTATATTAAAGAAATTTTGCCAGTTTTTTTCTTAGCGGGTGAGGAATCCAATTCATGTAGTGGGTGTTCTGAACAACTTTCGGGCTCACAGGGAAATGAAATTCGACACCATCTGTTTGTGTTCCTGAAAATGAATTAGTCTCATCGGGTAGTATAAAAATGGTCTCACTGAATGTTCATGGATTGGTTTGAGTTGTAGGCTATAAGAGTTACAGTTTCGTGCTCAGAAAAGATGAAATGTGATGCCGTTACAGGCGTATTCAAGCTCCCACAGAAGTTAACTAGTGAGAAAACAAATGATCAAAATGGCTACAAAGGCAGCTGAAGATCGTTTTACAAACTCACGGAAGTTATTTAACTTTGATAGGTATTAAGAGATAAAAATGTCAAATGACAATAGTGCATTCGGATCATTATACTCCCCCGACTCATATTAGTTGACTCAAATTTATCTACTCCCTCCGACTCATATTAGTTGACTCAACTTTATTTAGATTCATATGTATCTAGTTAAGTATCCAGTCTAGATGCATCTGTATCTAGACAAAATTGAGTCAACTAATATGGGTACAGATATATCTAGCATTAAAACTTGACCAGATACATTCAGTAGATGAATCTAAGTCAACTAATATGGGTCGGAGCAAACCAGCAAAAGCAATGACGGAGAGCAAAGAATTGCAAAATCACAACAGCACGGCACATATCGGAAATAACATCTCAAAACTACCAGCATTATCCAGCTGCCTCTAGGGTAAAATTTACATAACATAGATCAATCATCGCTATTGGAGAAGAAAAAACAAGCATCCGGCCAACATGGGTTGTGACAATCAAACAGGAGTCCGGGATAATCAGGCACATGCATATAAGTACAAGTCCGGAGAGCAGGAAATAGAACAAGTTTCACAAATGACAGCCTTTGTAATTACACCAGTGTTTCCGGTATGGCTGTCAAAGCGAACCATAGGCGCCACGGCATCTATCCCCGCCATAGGCACTGCATCACATCAGGAACAGCGCACCACCTAAAATGCAATGATGGTATTAATATATGAGCATCATCCGCATCAGCAATGATGTCAGTTTATACAATATTGGAGTAAAGAACACAGATTTTCGCTATCTAAAGCTGAAGCTACAGCTAATCAAAGAGAAGTGCGAAGACATTGCATATATTCAATACACATGTAGTATAAAACATGGTTTGCAAATAATAATTTTAGATTGAGAATTTTCATGATTTCAATGCAGATGCAGTAGCACAAGTGTACACCGTCATGTACCTAAGCTACTTCAGTTTGTCACCTTTCGGTACACACATATTCACAATGTTTGCCATTCCTGGAAGTTAATTTAATACTCCTCTGTTGCTAAATATCAGATGTTTTGGTAAGCCAAATTGACTTGCCAAAATATCTTATATTTAGGAACGGTGGGAGTATTCATGTATTCCAAAGTCCCAATGTACTTACAGATTGCTTTGTCCAGTTTGTCATATTCCATGTAGAAAGAACAGACAATTGTCCCATAAACTACCACCCTTCCTTGCATCAAGCATCATAAGAAAAAATGACAAGGTAGCATGACTTTTAATACTCCCTCTGTCCTGAAATACATGTCGCAGATTTGTCTAGATTTGCATGTATCTATACACTAAAACACTTCTAGATACATGTGTATCTAGAAAATCTGCGACAAGCAATTCGGGACAGAGGGAGTACGATATCTCAGTTTGCTTAACCTCAACTTGGTTGAGTTATGTTCATTGCACCACCTAAAAGTTGAAGTGAAACCTAGGAAAATGTAATAATCTGACAGTGCATAAGTTATCCATCTAAAAGTTAACTCCTACACATCAATTGTAAAAGCAGCAGGGCTTGGGGCGTTTTTGGGTATGAAAATAAAATAAAGAATGGACAGGAAATATAAAGAAACTCGTAAAACAAAAAATTGTACAGATGATTACCAGCTTACATCATCATGGGGCATCCTGCTGAACTGCAGGGCCTGCAAAATTTTCAGCTGCAGAAAAGCTTGCTGGTACTACAAGATCTTTCCCATGGGGTGTCTGGTCAGCTTGTGAGCTGCTGATGTTGTCATCGTCCCCGCCCTTGAACAGTCCACCCTCCTGGACCTGGACCAAGCCACCAGGTGACATAGGTGACATATCAGATGCGTCGGCAAGCAATTGTCCAGGTTTGAGTGCAGCAACCTCAGTTACTGGTCCAGATGCAGGCGTGGGCCCAGTTAAAACAGGTCCGGCTTCAGTTGCAGGTGGTGGCACATCAAAGCCAGATCTTGCCCGTGGCCTGCGTTCTGATCCTGCACCCTGATCACGGCTTCTGCTCCTACTGCGACTCCGGCTGCGGCTACGTGACCAACTCCTGCTGCGGCTCCTGCTGCGTGACCAGCTTCTGCTACGGCTTCTGCTCCTACTACTTAGGCTCCTGCTATCACTTCTTCTATCATAGCCTCGCGAGCGGCCTCTATCCGGGCTACGGCTGTAGCTCCTGCCCCGACCCTTGTCACCAAATCCTCGACGATCGTCATATCTTCCACGTCCATCTGAGATGAAACGATCATGTGGGCCGCGGTCAGAACGTCCCCGCCCTCCAAATCCACGCCCTCTTCCACCACGCCCACCAGAGAAATCACCCCTGCCTCTTCCACCAAAACCAGAAGAATCACCCCTACCACGTCCACCAAAACCAGGAGAATCACCCCTGCCACCGCTACCCCCAAATCTACCAGGACTTCCTCCACCTCGCCTGCTAAAGCCATCAGGCCCACGCCCCCCTCTCCCGCTGAAGCCACTGGGTCCAGGACCCTCCCGTCCACCAAAACCTCCAGGGCCCTCCCGTCCACCAAATCCTCCAGGACCATCCCGTCCACCAAATCCTCCAGGACCATCCCGTCCACCAAATCCACCAGGACCCTCCCGTCCGCCAAATCCACCAGGACCCTCCCGTCCAGCGAAGCCACCAGGACCCATACGTCCACCAAAGCCACCAGGGCCATCCCGACCACCAAAGCCATCAGGGCCCTCTCTGCCAGTGAATCGTCCGGGGCCATCTCGGTCAACAAATCCACCTGGGCCATCCCGATCAACAAATCCACCTGGGCCATCGCGACCACCAAAGGCCCCTTGAACCTCCCTAACTCCACCGTAACCACCAGGGCCGCCAGCAGCAGATTCAAAACGATTACCACCACCAGGACCATCCCAACGGCTCATGCCACCAGCCTGGTTTCTTGGACCTCCAGGCACACCCCGTGCAGCCATCTGTTGCAGCGCTGGAGGTACATCCTGACTAGTACCCTCCAAGACTTTGACCAAATCACCAGCATATTTCCAATCTTGCTCCGAGAAGAATGTGTATGCGACCCCAGTAGCCCCAGCCCTTCCTGTGCGCCCTATGCGATGCACATAGTCTTCAATCCCAGTTGGGAAGTCATAATTGATCACCACTCTTAAAAAACAAACATGCGAGAACAGTGAGAAACAGAAAGACAATTAAATAAACATCATTAGGCTTAATGTGAGGAGATATCAAACACCAGAAGATTTTAACATGTAAAAACAAATTGCCTCACCGAATGTCTTTGATGTCAAGTCCACGAGCGGCCACATCAGTGGCTACTAACACTGGAACACGACCAGTCCGAAATTGATTGAGAATATGATCCCTTTCACCCTGCGATTTATCACCGTGAATGCTTGCAGCACCAAAACTACGACCAATGCCACGAGCAAGCTGGTCACACATCTTCTTCGTTGAGCAAAATATGATGATCTTTGAGCCCCTTTCTTCAGCTCTAAGAATCTGCTCCAAACGTCGTTGCTTATCCATTGGTGGAACCATCTCTACATACTGCATCCTCACATAACGGATAAACTTAGAAATGGACCATACAGAAGAAATAGCCAAATAATATGACATATCAAATGCATTATACAGAAGTTGGGTGCTCTAGATTCCATTTCCAAGCAACTTAACATTATTACCATACTGAGCACCAATTGGTATAAGAGATAATACACCAAGGCAAGCATCCAATATGGCAAACAAACAAGAATATGGCCATTAGGATTACCTGTGTGATGGATTTGTTAGCAACAAGTTCATCAATGCTTCCAATATTGATCTGGACAGGATCTCTCAATAAATCACCAGCTATTTTTGTAACCTCCTTTGGCCAAGTGGCAGTGTACATCAGAGTCTGTCTACTACGAGGAATCTCGTCCACAATCTTCCGTATTTGTGGCTCAAAACCCATGTCAAGCATGCGGTCAGCTTCATCAAGCACAAGTAATGAAATCTGATGGAGGCTTATCTTCTTCATCTCCAGAATATCATTAAGTCGTCCAGGTGTAGCGACCACAATATCTGCTCCACGCTCAAGTTCTCTAAGCTGAGGGCCCTTTGGAGCTCCACCATACAGGCACTGGGAAAACAAATAAAGAATGAACATACATTTAACGATTGTGATACATCATCTAGTAGCAGAAGTTGGGAAATACAGCACTTTGTCTACAGGACAAAAAAGAGGCACAATGGTTCATGGAAGGTCATTCCAAGATAAGACTTGTTTCGATAATGGAAGCCCCTTTTGTCCAGAATCATACTAGTATCAGCCGTCTTTTAACAATTATGCTATTCTTACAAGGCAACACTTGTAAATGTAATCCCATGATTATGATCAGTTGGCATCCAGTGTCTATTAACACTTCTAAATGCAAATCCCTGTGATTATGATAAGATGGCATCCAGTGTCTCTACAAGATAAATGAAAGCATGTGCATTCATACAAAAGAACAGGTCAGAACTTACTGTGCATGATACTCTAGATGATCGACCAAACTTAATTGCTTCATCCTGTATTTGTGAAGCAAGCTCACGAGTAGGGGCCAAAACTAATACTGTAGGACCCGGAATTGGGTTGTTTTGGCATCTACTCAGATGTACAAAAGCAGGAATAAGGTATCCCAGTGTCTTCCCTGATCCTGTCTTGGCAATAGCTACTATATCCCGGTTTTGAAGTGCAACGGGCCATGTTTGAGCCTGAATCGGAGTGGGGTTTAAGAAGCCAGCTGCATGGACCTGAATGGCAAAACAAAAAATCATAAGGACATGCGCATCTGCAGCAAGACACTATCTATGTTGAAAAAAAAAGCTAAATGCTATCCTAAATGATTATGGCTGCTTACTTAAGCAGCTCAAGGCATGAAGAAGAGGCTCTTGGTTGATTCAGAGGCGAGGCAAGAAGCAGGAAACCTCAGCCACATTTTATATTCTGAAAGAACATCAATTCTTCTGATACTTGTCAGCATAAAATAGCCACAAGTATGCTACTACACTGGCCAGATAATGGGACTAATTAAATTATGGCATCCACCCTGACAGCATATGGCATGCGCTGCAGTAATAAGCAATACCACGTGATGTGTTTACTACCGCAAATTATAGTTTTGAATTCTAAGGAATCTTTTTATGGCGCATGCTGACAAGAACATATAGATGAGAAAATATAAGAGACAAACAACATAACAATCCAAGCGCCAGTACTCAAGTACAACTCCAGAGAAAGCATACCTCTCTAAGTATCTCTGGAGGGAATCCGGTAGCCTCAAATGTCATAAACGGAGGAGGAACATTCTCACCCTGAATATTTTAAGAAACAGAATAACATGTGACAAAGCTTTATAGAAAATGAAAAATAACATAGAACATTTGTTGTTCAACACGGAATCAACAGTAGACATTAGAGTAAAGATGCATCTGTAAGTCACATATAGACTTTATGCTCCCATTTCCTTAAATTTTACTGAACTTCACATAAAGCAACACGTCACAAAACTGCAGATATCATGAGTTATAAATAAAGAGAAGTCGAATAAAAATCATTCATTGGCCTAATGGTATTTCAAATAGTATCTACGCAGGAACATACTAACATATCAAGATAGGACAATAGAAATATTCGCATCTATGTTTTCTGTATTGACATACATTTTGCTGTGATTAAGACAAGATGTCTCACATTTAAAATGTCAGATTTATGCATATGCTAGTATATCTTAAACATTAAGTGATGTTACCATGTTGTCAAATCACTGAAATATATGTTAGTTGCATTCAGAACAGCATGTCAAAAATAGTTCAAAAGGCAACAGGACAAAGAGAAAGAGCATTGTCATCATATTGAGATATTTTAAGATGTGAAACATATAGTTAATTAATACAGCCATACAATTGAGTCATACCACTGCAGTGACTTCATGGTGTTGACGATATGCATCAACTGAAGCAACGCTCGGGAAATCTGGAGGAGAAAACATTCCGGATGGTGGCCTCGTTACAGCTCCAGTAGGAAACGGACCATGGTTAAGTGGGTTTTGTACTAAATGTGGAGGTGCCATGTTATAACCACCAAAGTTATCGGGCTGAGGATATGGTGCTCCGTTCCTCATATCCTGTTGCAAGATTATGAACAATAGAGTTAATGATGACAGCTTCAGAAGCAGAGACAAATTTGCATTGGATTGATAGAAAGTATTCAAGCAATAATTACTGTAATTTGAAGTATACAACACATACACAATTACAAGACTTTTTATGTTCGTTTACATAGAATTTTCATACCAATCGTAATATTCTGAATTTCTGATAGAAAGAGATGTCATTTCATGAGAAAAGATAAATAACACAGCAGGGAACTTTACGATTTATATGCAAGTAATAGTATAGAAAAAATAAACGCTGAACTCATTGACACCTAACAGTATCATATAGTATATTACCAGGTGATTTTGGGAATGTGGAAGAGCAGCAAGTTTTGGCTGTTGATGGGGAGCATTTATTCCATCAAACCTCCCAGAAGAGTGAGCCTCATGTTTTTCAAACTGATCTTCACTATTGCCTCTCTTGAAACCCACTGGAGGTCGACCTGGTGAAGGAGCAATATGATTGGGGACTACATGGTTGCTAGCCAGTTGTTGCCGGTAGTTTGTATCCACTCCACCTTGATGTATTTGAGCAGGCGAACTCAGAAAAGTTGTGTTGTTAGTCTCACGTGGGGATAACCCACCAAGATGATGTTTTGCAGGATATGCTGGTCCTCCAACTCCATGACTATTTAGTTGATTATGGGCTTCAGGACGTTGATGATTAGAAGGCAGCTGCTGGTTCGGAAGAGGAGCTTGGCCACGCTGCTGACTCTGTGGTAACGGAAAGCCAGTCTGCTTTCCATCATGACCTCCTGCATCAATACTCTGTTGCCCATGTGACAATTGGCTGATGTGAGCACCAACATGGCCATGCTGTGGCTGTTTTCCCTGCTGATGGGTGAACTGGAAGCCATGCTGGAGTTGGCCCGGTGGAGGGGACGCTTGAAGGCCTTGAGACTGTGGAGGTTGCAGCACCTGCGGAGGCTGGACAGGTTGATGAAAGCCTGGTGATTGTTGTGTGTGTTGCGGCTGACTCTGAGGGATCCTTATTCCCTGCAACTGCTGACCTTGGTTGTAGGAGGCATGTGGCGGCATTTGTGGCTGCTGGCCTTGATTGTAGGCAGGTTGTGGCATGGGTGGCTGTGGACCTTGACCGTAGGCACCTTGAGGCATCGGCGGACGCTGACCTTGATTGTAGGCGCCCGGTGGCATCGTTGGCTGCTGACCTTGGCTGGCAGCTTGTGGAATTGGCTGCTGCTGACCTTGATTATAGGGATTTTGCTGCATTTGTGGCTGCTGGCCTACCTGATATGAATATTGCTGCTGCTGCTGAAGGGGTTGCATATAAGGACCATGCTGGTATGGCATCGGCCGCTGCAGATGCATGTGTGGATACTGAGGAGCTAGTGGCTGCTGTGAGGCCTGCTGGTTCGGTATCTGCTCCTGCTGCGGCGGCTGCTGTTGCTGCTGATAGGGCACCTGTTGTGCTTGCTGAGGTTGATACTGAAACGGCGGTTGCTGTGCCGCCTGTTGGGGCTGCTGCTGCTGCTGTGCAGCCTGTTGGGGCTGCTGCTGCTGTTGTGCAGCCTGCCCAGCCTGGCCAGACTGCTGCGGAAAAGCCCCGGGCACAGGCGCCGGTGCTGGCGCACCAGGCTTGTCATACTGAGTCACGTTCGTCTCAGGGTTCCAGTAGTAGAGCGTGGCGCCGTCGATTAGCGCTTTCCAAGGCGCTGGCAGCGTCGGGTCATCGGGGGCGAACCGCGGGCCCGATGTATCCGCGGCAGGCTCCACGCCCGCCATGTCCAGAGGCGGATCTAGAAGGTCCACCACCCAAAATTTCTGATGGTTAGTCTGGGATGAAATAATCAAGGACAATCGAACTACTGGATGAGTAAGAGCTGATACCTTATAACCCAATGACCGAGATTGAGGGGGCTGACGGAGCGGATACAGCAGGGGAGCAATGAGGCGGAACGGGAGCGGCGGCGGCGCGCGTGAGAAGCGCGACGGCTTCCGGCGTCCGCAGCGACGTGCGCGAGGCGTAGGGTTTGGGGGGGTTGAGTGGCCAGGGGTTTGCGGGGGTAAGGCGTCGGCGTCGGCGCCGACGCGCGAGGGTTTTGGGGGTTCGAGATAGGGGGTGGGGCGCCGGCGGCGACGCTAAGCTACGGCGGGCGCGGCGGCAGCTCCTCTAGGGCACATCGGTGGCGAGGCTACTGGGGAGAGATTTTAGAGCCGCAATGGGTCGGATTGCGGATCTTTTTTAGGTCAGGCACGGTACGGGGTGGTGGAGGACTGGAGGCTGGAGAGGAGTCTCTGGCAGGCAGTCTGGCTGGCCGCTGGTGGTGGGTCTGGACGGTCCAGATCGCCCCGCTGTTTCGTGACCTGCGGTGGATGGGGAATCGAGAGATTCGATTTGATGTTGCATCGGATTTTTTCCACCACCCCTCGTCTTTATGTTTTTTTTCATCTCCAAGAGACGATGTAAAATACAGCTCTTGCCAAAAATCCTCATTTAGGTACCGGCGGCAAAAGAAAACACGTCTTCGGCGGATGATGTATTCATATCCTGTGGCCTGTGGGCATGCCCAATATTATGCCCAATATTTTCCCGTGTGTGATGTAAATTTGCGTCATGTGCTAGGGTTGTTCTATAATTTCTCTCTCGCGCGAGCCACAACCGTGTACTGAAACTTCCATGCCTTCCGCCGCGTGCAACCGCGCCATCCCATTGCCGATTCCTACCACCATAGGCGCCTTGTATGTCGCCCTGTCGTAGATCCACCTGATTCGCGCCGCTGTTGAGCCCCATTGATTTTGGCCTCTACCACCCAACTCTAGTCATTGTCGTCGTCGGTATGCCGGGTCGCGCCCTCGAAGATCCACCGGTTTCTTCATCATAAGCAAGCGACAACCCGGATACTTCGTGGTTGAAATCACTGTCGTTCAGCGAGCGGTTGTGGCTCGGCATGTTCGAGTCGACGGGCGAGTCGTTTGCGCCTTCGACGCCACTGCGTAGAGGTTCAACCGTCGGAGGTCCGACCTCAACTTGTTGAGGATCAATACCCCCCGAGTACGTGGATATGCTCGCGCCCTAGCCACGGATTGCAACGCGTACAGGGCAGAAGAAGCATGAACGGGCGATGCGGAAGATTGCCGTCACCGAGGCCAATGAGCGACACATGAAGAAGCACACCGAGGAACATACCAAAGATGTCAAAACAGAGTTGGACTTCTATGCTACTAGGTATGCACGGATGAAGGAGAAGAGGACTAATGGTCGAGATGGAGAGGTAGCTAGTTGGTCCCTCAACGATTGACCCCAACTCTGGCAAATGGTTGGGCATCTTCTACACTAGTAGCAATGATGGTATATAGGTTTAGTGTCGATGATCTTAGCTGAGTGTTTGAAGTATCAAACTATCTACGTTTGAACTTTATGGATAATGTGTTATGTTCGTAGCATAGAAAATAAAAATATTCCTACGATAGAAACTATATGCACCAAGATCCATCTATCTAGATACAAGCAACTGGTGGATATACATCTATAGAATACATACCCTCGAAGACCAAAAAGCTTAAACGAGATTGTACTCGTGGATGATGTAGTCGAACGCTTGCCGATCTCAAGATTAAGAAGAAGTCCAGCTAGTCCAGCAGGTCCAGCACCGCAAAGCAGTGATGCATCCGTGATCGCACACACGTTCGGGTATCCCAACAACCTCCGCGCCCTCACTTCAGCGAAACAGCGGAAGCAACAAATCCTTCCAGAAAAAACCACCGGGAACATGTATCTCGCTGATCCGAGACCATAGGAAAGTTCTAGAGGGAAGAGAGATCCTTCGCGAGGAGGTGTGAGAGTGGAGGAGGAGTAGGTGCTCCTTATATAGGGGAGAGGGCAACCCAAGGGGCTTGGCGGCCGGCCGTGGAGGGTGCCCCCACCTCTCCCTCATTCATTTGGTGGAAGCTCCACTCACATAAACACACCTCCACTCACATGTCCACTCACATGCATTAATTTTCTACCAAATTAATGCAAGCTCTCATTTAATAAAACTCTTTTATTTATTTTATTCAGAATTCTGTTAATTACATTAATTTATAAATATTCATATAAAACCCCTTGCAACATTTCAATATCACATGAAGAACTAGTTTTAGCAATTTTACCCGAAATAATTTCGGGTTCTATTGAAATAACTCCAGCATTTTGATAATCTTTTCTTGGCATCTTATTTGCTCCAAATGGTGTCGGTATCCCTTAAGTGTGTCACCCTACGGTTCGCGAATAATGCAGACATGATCGAGACCCCTCTCTGATCAATAATCAACAGTGGGACCTGGAGATCTGTACTGACTCCCACACATTCAACTATGACTTCTATGATCGTGAGAACCTTTTACGCATGTAACCCAATCCCTTTGTCTCGCAATATATTTCATGTTCGAGATTATATCATCGATATCTCCATACCTAGTTTGATCTTGTTACCGACATGTACTCTTTTCTCGTTCATGTAATATAACATTCTAGTGATCTCATCACTTGCTTGCAAGCTAACTAATATGATATCACCGAGAGGGCACAAAGTATATTTATCCGTCATTGGGATGGACAAATTTCACTCTTGACCCATGAGCCTATACATAACACCTTCGTAGCATTGAACCCACCTTTATAGTCACCATGTTATGGTGTGACGTTTGATGTTATCAAGATACTCTTTTAGTGTTAGTGATTGACATGATCTCATGGTCTAAGGACTAGGATTACTTCGTATGATGTTATAGTAATATAAACATAATGACTTTGATCGTAATGCTATACTTCGAATGAATGTTCATCACATCATTCCAACAATGTTGTGACCTCGTTATCAACAAAATCCAATGTCCATGATCAGGAAACCTTTGATCATCTTGTTAATCAATGAACTAGTTTATAAGAGAGGCATTACTAGGAACTTTCTTTTTGTTTATTAAACACACATATATTAACGTTTCTATATTAATATAATTAAACATTTATTATAAACAAGGAATACGATAATAACCACTTTATTATTGCCTCTTGGGCATATTCTCTTTAGTCTCCCACTTACACTAGAGTCAATAATATAGTTTGAAAACTTTGCGTATTGAACACCTATGGCTTTCTCGTGTTGCATATACGCGATTTCTAGTGGCTAACACAACATCCGGATCTGACACTTTCAGGTCCATGTGTATTTTTATAGAACCTTCCTTTGAACATACCCACACTTCCTTCTTACTATGTATGATCTTCTTTTTAGCTCTCCAATGATTTGTTGCAAGCACTCCAATTGACATTGCACTTCTATGCACTGGTTGTAGACTCTCACCATGAGTAAATTGACGTCTTTCCCACCATAGATACCATGCACCAGTTAGGATTGTTTAGGCCATCCCAACACCCTTTAATAGTGTACAGATGCTAGGGTTTAAGATCAGTTGCTGCAATAGCATAGGACCCGGCATATCAAGCTGAAGAGTAGTCGTGATTGACTGATTAATACCAAGCTTCTCCCAAATTTGCTTTGCTCGAGGGCATGTAAACAAGGTATGCAGAATGTATTCACATCCAATATCACATATAGGGCATTGTCTAGATTGAGCAATGTGTCTATTTGCAAGAACTCTTAGGCATGGAATAAATCCATGCAATATCCTCCAACCAAAGATCTTAATCTTCGCAAGAACATTTAAACTCCAAAGACGTTTCCAAGTTTTGTTGTTCTGTGAGTCCCCAATATCCATTGCATTGGGGTTATGCCTACCAAATTGGTATTCCCATTCAGTGTGATAGGATGATCTGACTGGAAAAATCCCTGTTTTGGTGAAATGCCAAGTTACAAGTCCCGCACTACCAAATTGGTATCCCCATTCTCTAGAATTCTGGTAGCATCGACATTCCAGAATAAATCTCGCACTAACTCTTCATCCCAAGACCCGGTTACTGGGTTAATCAAGTCTAACATTTTACCAAGCATAATCGAACCTTTTGGGTTATACACTTTCCTGGTTGGGCTCGTTGGAATCCAGGGGTCATTCCATATATCAATTTGAGTCCCATCACCAACTCTCCATATGTATCCGTGCTTGAACATTTGAATACCATATAGAACACTCTGCCATGTATAAGAGTTACCACTCTTTAGCTTAGCATTGTGTAGATCACCATCCGGGTAGTATTTTGCACGCAACACTCTTGCACATAATGAGTCCGGCTGTTCCATTAGTCTCCAGTATTAAACGTATGTAAATCTCTAAATCCCATACCTCATCTGTCCTTTGGGATACACATCTTCCACCAGGGCAGCCAATGCATTTTCTTGTGGTCATCATCATCACCCCAGCATAGTTGCGAACTAGCATCCATAATTCCTTTGCAAATTTTCTTTGAAATATTGAATATTGTCATCGCAAACACTGGTATGGCTTGAGCAACCACCTTAATAAGCATCTCCTTCCCCCAATGGACAACATTTTTTCTTTCCATCCACTAATCAAGGCTTGAACTCTCTCGATAAGATATGTGAAATTTTCCGATCGATCTGCTCCCACCATTGCTGGGAGACCGAGGTAATGATTGCTTAGCGCTTCAGTCCAGATATCCAATTTCTGACAAACTCGGACTCTCTCCTCAACAACAGTATTATGACTGAAAAAAATGCTACACTTTCTTTTGCTCAATTGGCCCAAACTAGCACAGTATTCATCCAAGATTTTCTTGAGTTTTTTGGCATTCGTCTCATTTGCTTCCATCAGAATAAGTGAGTCATGTGCGAATAACAAGTGAGAGATCATAGGAGCATCCCGACAAACCTTCACCCGATGGAGGGGTTAACCTCTTGGGTGGCCCGATCTTCACGGATCTCGTAGTCAAATCGATGGGAAAGCGAGGGGAAAGGGAGAAAGTAGCGGAAGCGAACACACACCTCGCGAAGAACATGATGAACACACGCAAAACTCACTCGATACAAGGCCGATTGCTCCCGAACGGCGGCCACCGGTCCGATAGAATCCTCGCAAGGAAAGATCGGTCAACGTGCTCCCTCAAATCCACATCAGAGAGGGAAGAACACCTTGGGGAGGGTCTTGACAACTTGGAGACGAGACATCGAACTCCAAGGCCTTGTTCAACGATGGATGCGTGATGCAAAGTCCAATCGAGGTTGGTGACGATAGTCGGTCCCCTTGGTAAAGGGGATGAGGCAAAACTAGAGATTCCACAATGGGGGTTGTCTTTAGTCTATCATCTATGCCTAAGGGATACATGAGGGGTGGGGGCTCTATTTATAGGCCAACCACTAAACAAGGGTAGTTTGGGGATAAACTAGGCGAATAGGTAAGTAAGGTAAATACATGGGCTGTGGCCCAACTAGTGCACGCAGGCACATGCATGACCGGTAGTACCGGACTTAGGACCGGTAGTACCGGTCATCACCGGTAGTACCGCTCTGGGACCGGTAGTACCGCTTGCGGTCCTGGAGCGACGGTTGGAGTCGTCAGTAGCAGGCGGTAGTAGGGGCGGTAGTATCGCTGACCGGTAGTACCGGTTCCGACGACCGGTAGTACCGCTTGGACCTGGCAGCTGCCGACCTGTCTTCTTTCGTCTCCTCTTCCAAGCCTCCGTCTTGTCGGGCTTGATGTTCTGGGTTTCCTCCCTTGCCTCTGTACTGGTCGGTGTGAACCTATCATGCATATGTGACGGAGTATGAAGTAGCATACCATTCACTAGGGTAGGAAGTGGGCTCGGATAGAGGAACGGATTCACCTTTGGAGTCCATAACGACTTGGCGTAAGTTGGAGACCTTGATGTAGTAACGACCGTAGGTCGGGCTGCATCATCTCCCCCCACTTCAAAAAGAGTCGTCCTCGACTGTCCATGTTCATCATGAAGTAGAAGAGGTCGAAGGACATCCTTGATCCTGGGGTTCACCATATAGTCGTCCTCGGGAAGATTGACTTGACAACACTTCAATGTTCCTTCACCCTCCATGAAGCCTACAAAGCTCATGACAAAAGTGAAGCAACATTCAAAGCGTAGCCAATTCATGATCATTATAGCATGAGTCCTCAAGTAGAAGGAAGTCACCTTAGCTTGTAGAGATAGCTCGATGAATGGTAGCCATAGGTAACTATCTTCGGTTCTTCTTGTCAACACATGGTTGGTAGAGGTTGACGTGTATGCATTTGTACCTTCATACAACAAAGACCAAGCAACATATGTTTGTGTGTGATAGAGGAGCATGTCATTTGTGGCATGTCCATTCTTGTTCACAACACGATTAGCACAACTCAAGTATAGCAAACGGGATGCATATGCAAGGTCAAAGTGCATGGAAGTCGTTGCAAAATCATCCAAATGTGGGAACTCAAAAACTCCATATAACATCTTATTGTGGCATTCAAAGCAATCGAATAGAAATTTGATCAACATCTTTGATGCAAAACTAGGAGAATTTGGCAAAAACACAAAAGGAAGAATATCCAAAGCAACATCATTATGTGTGCAAACTAACCATTGGAAAGAGAAATTGTTCAACATGTTGGATGTCACACACAAATCATCGAAAGCAAATATCATGGGAAAATGAGTATCCCAAGCGGAAGCAAAAACAACACGTTTGCAAACAATACAAATGGAAGAGCAAGTGGTCCTTATGTTTGTTGCAACAACAAGACGAGATTCTTGGAAGCTCTCATGGCAATACATGCTCTTAATGGCATTATGGTTGCACACAAAACATCGGAAAGAGAAATTGTTCAACATTTTTGTTGCAACACACAAAGCATCATTATCCAAAAGCGAAGAAACATGAATGTCACAAGGTGAGATAATACCATCAACATGCTTGCAATCAAACCATAGGAAAGTGCAATTTGCCAACATGAAAGATGCAAAGCATGCAAAAGGTATCAGAGCTGGGTTCGATCTTGAACTCACTTGTGGGGTGCTCTCTAGAGCTCTTTTTGTCAACTCGTGCTCAACGAGGTTGACATTCTCGTGCAGGTACCTACACGCATCATATGTAAAAGGAAGAACGTGTGTGCATGGTAGAGATACACATCATCCATCTTGACGTATCTCTTCTTGTGCACATCACCATTAATGTCAATCAAGTATGAAATAGATGCATGGTGAGTATGCAAGTGGGGAACATGCTTATCATGGCAATCATCAAAATCTCCAAAAATTGAGAAAGCTATGGGGGCCATCTCATTAGAATGCATATGATCAATATTGTTGCAAGCAAAACAAGTGAAATAGCAAGCATTCATCTTATCACAAGCAACGGGAGAAATTGAATGACTAGCATGACAAGGCAAGTCCAAAGCAATTGGAGGATACACACAAGATGCATAGCATGGCATGTTTATGGCAATGATATCGCAATCAAGCAATTCCACATGATCAATATTATGCAAAGGCAAAGCATCACATGGGAATGTGGATGAAGCATATGTAATGTCACAAGTATCATCCATAGCATGCATATCCTCACAATTCATCATGTCCACTAGTGGGATTATGGCATCATCAACACCCTTATTGGTACCTTGGTCATACCTCTCATATGAAGTGGGTGTTGTGGAAGTAGTGGCCTCCTTGTGGACGACTTCATCTTCTTGATGTATCCATGGCGTAGCATCTACCATGTACATCTTCTCCATTCGAGGCATCATTGCTTCATAGCATCGGGCGTCTTCCTCCATGGAACCTAGCACAACACAAGAGGACACACTAGAGGTACAGGGTAAGTTGTTAGAAATCGAAATGGTCTCACTTGACCTATCAACTACCACTCTCAACTCACTAGGAGTATCGCTCATGCCCTCCAAGTGGAAGCACTCAATCTCACATAAGGTGGAGTCACTCATCACACTCTTGTTCTCACTCAAGTGGGCTAAGTGGCTCTCATACTCACATGGGATTGGTACCACATCATCACTCAAGCATATGGTGGTAGGCTCGGTTTCCTCAACTCCATGCGCCTCCTTTGGTGAAGGGAAAATCCCATGCTCACCATTCTTGACCTTGTCGCCTCCAAGGTTGGATGCCATAAGATGGGCATCATTGCGCGCCTCCATGGTCGAAGGGAAAATCCCATGCTCGACCGTCTTGTGGCCATCTTGTAGTAGTGGTGGAGGTAGGCTCATGCTATCCAACTTGGCGAAGTAGAGGTCTACATTTTCCTTGTTGGCGAGGTCGTGGAAGTCAAGCGTAGGCATTGAAGCTTGATGGCGTGGAGGGAGGCTTGCTCTTGGTGCCATTGTGGTGGTGGCACGAGTAGTTGAAGGTGCCCTATGATGGTGTCGACGGAGGTCATTGGCGTGCCTTGCCGATGGTTGATGTAGGTGGCGCACTTGGTCGTCCACATGACACTCGCGACGATGATCACTTGCCTTGGCACTCTTCTTGTGCTTGTGGTGCCTTCTTGAGCATGCTTGAGCATTATGGTTGGTGCTCATCACGAATTCTTCGTCTTGGTGGCGAAGATGCCTTTGACGATGTCGTGTATCCTCTTTATGGTGGCGATGCTCATGAGAGGATGTTTGTCGATGAAGAGTCTTGTTTCTTGGCGTCGCTTGATGCATATGATGTTTGGACGCCACTCTTGTTTGGATAGGAGTTGGAGCTTGGCGCCTTGGCGGTGATGAAGCTTGGCGCCTTGGAGATGGTAGAGCTTGACGCCTTGGAGGTGATGGAGCTTGGTGCCTTGGAGATGGTGGCGCTTGACGCCATCTAGGTGGTGGCACATGTCGCCTTGGAGGTGGATCATCGAAGTAGGTGGTGCCCTTTGGTGTGGCACGCTTGGCCTTGAAGGTCATGGAATCTTGATGATGCGCCTCCTCTTGCTTGGCGTAGTAGGCTTCCATCTCCACACGGTGGAGGAATTCTTCATGGATCATGGAGGAGCCATCAAAGTCGATGAAGTTCTTTGTGTCCTCCATGCTTGGCGAGGCGTCATCGATGTCGCACTCGAAGTCGTCCATGCTTGGGGAGTAGTTGTTGGTGTAGTACTCCATATCACCCAAGCATGTGGAGCCATTGTCGGTGTAGTGCTCCATAGGCTCCATGCATGAGGAGCCATTGTCGACGTAGAGCTCCATGTCTTCCATGCATGTGGAGTCGTCGTAGGTGTAGTGCTCCGGGTCCTCAAAGCATGCGGAGCCATTGTCGGTGTTGTGCTCCGTCATGTCCTCTATACTTGTGGAGTCGTAGTCATGGTGGCTCATCATGGATTCTTCATAGATATCATCCTCGTTTCCGGAGTCCCTAGACATGATGCACAAGACCAAGTGGTGAATGTGGAAGTGGTAGTGGGAGTTAGGGATACAACGTCAAACCTTACTTTACCTTGGAAGATCGTATCGTACAAGTGGCCACACTTGAGAGCAATAAACCAAGCAAAGTGAAGTTCACGCGGAACACCAAAACCAACTACTAACCAAAAAACACACACACACAAGGCCTATGGTGGATAGGTATGGAAAGTGGCATGTCAAGAAACAATCCGAAATCAAGATATTGTAATGGCAAGTAAAGAACCACAATGATCACAAAGCAAACAAGTCAATCCACAAGATAGGAAATATGTACAAGGAAACACACACGGTGGGATAAATGGGACTTGTGCGACGGAGAAAGTGAGCTAAGAATCAAATGATTACCTAGCGAAGACTATAAGCTCGTGTCACACAAGTACAAGGAGAGACGCTAGCTCGATTGCACAAGATTGGTGGGCTACAAGATATGCACAATAAGTACCACCTATATGATGTTCATCGAGCTTGCGCTTCCTATTCTATGAGGCACATGTATATCTCTTTCTTTTTCTTTTTTTCTTTTTTTCTATTTTTTTCTTTCTATCTTTCTCTTTTTCTTTCTATTTTTCACTTGCCTCTTCCTTGTGCCAACAACTATACAAGATAACTATATGAGATAGCGCTCACAATGTTTGCTCGGAATCTACAAGGTATCAAATGTGCATAGCCCCAGCAATCATAAGAGGAACTAGTCTCAATAGGTGTTTGTTGCTCGCAAAGATAGTGGGGTTCACAAAGGAATGCAAGTGGGGAGAAGTCGCGGAATGTTTATACCTTTCATCGACGATCTTCACCCTTTATTGTTGGATTCCGCCTTGCTCACGGAATTTGGATGGAGTAGATAGCATGAACAACATGGATTATGATGTAGAGCTCCTTCTCCTCTTCGAAACGAGCTAAAGAACACCAAAATCCGAGTTCGAATGCAAAAGTTATGCTCAAAACGGTGAGGGGCTGAAATCTGGGAATCTGTTTTTTCTGTTCAGTACTGGGGGGTAGTACCGCTTGGATGAGAGGTAGTACCGGTTGTGAGCGGTAGTACCGGATTTTGGGACCGGTAGTACCGCTTGGTCCTGGGACGCCCAGATTTGACGCGTTTTCGCGATTTTGGGGTGATTTGGGCAGAAAATCTTCAAGAAAAACACCAAATCGAAGGGGGAAATCAAGGAATTAGGCTATGGGAACGCAAAGGAAGGTAGATCAACAAGTTTAGCAAGTAATCCACGGATCAAAACTTACCAAAACGCACTCAAATCACAGATCGATCCAAAACACGAATTGGGGCTGTTTTTGGTGGAATTTTCGAATTTATGGGGAAAAGACCAAATCGAAGAGAAATCCGTGGCAACCAAAAGCTGCTGATACCAGATGATGGAGGGGTTAACCTCTTGGGTGGCCCGATCTTCACGGATCTCGTGGTCAAATCGATGGGAAAGCGAGGGGAAAGGGAGAAAGTAGCGGAAGCGAACACACACCTCGCGAAGAACACGATGAACACACGCAAAACTCACTCGATACAAGGCTGATTGCTCCCGAACGGCGGCCACCGGTCTGATAGAATCCTCGCAAGGAAAGATCGGTCAACGTGCTCCCTCAAATCCACATCGGAGAGGGAAGAACACCTTGGGGAGGGTCTTGACAACTTGGAGACGAGACATCGAACTCCAAGGCCTTGTTCAACGATGGATGCGTGATGCAAAGTCCAATCGAGGTTGGTGACGATAGTCGGTCCCCTTGGTAAAGGGGATGATGCAAAACTAGAGATTCCACAATGGGGGTTGTCTTTAGTCTATCATCTATGCGTAAGGGATACATGAGGGGTGGGGGCTCTATTTATAGGCCAGCCACTAAACAAGGGTAGTTTGGGGATAAACTAGGCGAATAGGTAAGTAAGGGAAATACATGGGCTGTGGCCCAACTGGTGCACGCAGGCACATGCATGACCGGTAGTACTGGACTTAAGACCGGTAGTACCGGTCATCACCGGTAGTACCGCTCTGGGACCGGTAGTACCGCTTGCGGTCCTGGAGCGACGGTTGGAGTCGTCAGTAGCAGGCGGTAGTAGGGGCGGTAGTACCGCTGACCGGTAGTACCGCTTGGACCTGGTAGCTGCCGACCTGTCTTCTTCTGTCTCCTCTTCCAAGCCTCCATCTTGTCGGGCTTGATGTTCCGGGTTTCCTCCCTTGCCTCTGTACTGGTCGGTGTGAACCTATCATGCATATATGACGGAGTATGAAGTAGCATACCATTCACTAGGGTAGGAAGTTGGCTCGCATAAAGGAACGGATTCACCTTTGGAGTCCATGACGACTTGGCGTAAGTTGGAGACCTTGATGTAGTAACGACCGTAGGTCGGGCTGCATCATCACCCCTACAAGGGTTTCATTAGTCTCTGCTTGGTTCAACATACTCGACATAGCTTCTCCACAAAGAAGAAATAAATATGGTGATAGAGGGTCTCCTTGGCGGATACCTCTAGAGGGGGTAAAAATTCGGTCTCCATGGAATTAAACCGAATTTTATACCTGACTGAAGAAACACAGGCCATGATTAATTTCACCCACCTCTGATCAAATCCTATTTTCACCATCATTTTTTCCAAAAATCACCACTCCACACGGTCATATGCCTTGTGCATATCCAACTTCACCGCACATAAATCTTTTTTACCTTGTTTCTTCTCGATTGAGTGTATACACTCGTAAGCAATCAAGATATTATCCGTAATGAGTCGCCCTGGTACAAATGCGCTCTGTTGTGGCCCAGTGATTTCAGGTAGAATTAGTTTTAGTCTATTAGCCAGGAACTTAGAAATCACCTTGTACACAACATTGGATAAACTGATCGGGCAATACCGAGAGATATTTTTTGCATTCTCCACTTTTGGTATGAGTACCACCACAGTGTCATTCCATCCCTTTGGGATCACGCCCGAATTTACAGCCTACAACACCTTCTTTGTCAGATCATCTCCAATAAGCGACCAATATCGTTTGTAAAAAACAACATGCAGCCCATCTGGTCCAGGTGCTTTCAGGTCACCAATTTGGAATATGGCCTTTATCACTTCTTCTTCTAAAAATACACGACAAAGGCTATTATTCATCTCATTAGCAACCCTCCTCGGAATTGTATTTAGGACCGATTCAACAGGTTCTAGCACCTCTGAAGTAAATAGGTTCTGAAAATTGAATTTTATGAGATTACTCATGTCCTGCGGATCCTTCCATTTTTGACCAGCCTCATCAATAAGATATTTGATAGTATTCTTCTTCTTCCTTGCACTTGCAAAATTATGGAAAAATTTAGTATTGCTGTCACCATGTCTCAACCAGTTAGCTCTTCCCTGTTGGACCCAATGCAATTCCTCCTGCTCTAGTAGAAGCTCAATTTCAGGAGGATTTTTTGTTCTGCCATTGATTCATAAAATATTGGCCCTTTTTAAGGATTTCAAGCTCTTGTTTGAGCTGATCAATGCGCCTTGTCGGACCCTTCAACTCCCTCTTGTTCCACGCGTGCAATTCAGCATGCACCTCCATCGATTTCTGCATGAAAGTGGGTCCCAGCCCCCTCGCCGAAGCTCTACTCCAGGTGTTTTGAACTATCAGATTGACCGTGTCCTCTTGTATCCACCTCACCTCAAATCTCTTTGGAAAGTTACCTGGAACATGCACTGTTGACAAATATTCTGCATTCACTATAACTGGTCTGTGGTCGCTCTTAGTGTTTTCTCCATTAATAGCTTTGGCATGTGGGAACAGATTATTCCATGCTGCATTGTCTACAGCACGGTCCAGCCGTTCCTTCATCCCTCCTCTCCTCCAAGTGAAAATATCACTTATCTATCCCATATCTTCGAGTCCACAATCTGTTAGGCAGTCTTGGAAAGCCTTTATATAACGAGTGGCACGTGGAGCCCCACCTTCCTTCTCCCACGAGAAAAGGATTTCATTGAAATCACCAATAATTAGCCATGGTAAATCTTCTTCAACATGTAGTTCTCTGATATATTCCCAAAACTTGTATTTGTTCTCCCAGCTCGGCTCACCGTAAAAGCCAGTGAGTCGCCAGTCTTGCTCCCCTTTTACTAAAACGTGAATGAAGTTCTTTTCAGCCCTCCTAGACACAATTTTAACTTCCTTCTTCCACATAAGGATCAGACCTCCACTTCGCCTATCACTGTCATGCACAAGACACTTGTCGAACTTTAACTTACGCATCAAATTTTCTGCCTTAGCTTTGTCTAGATGTGACTCAGACAGAAACAACACATCTTGTTTTATTTGCCTATGGACATCCATAAGCGATCGAACTGTCGGGGATGTTTTCACCCCCTGGCAGTTCCATCGTGAGGTGATCATTGATCCCGGCGGTCCTCCTCGAAGGAGGCCGCCGATCCCAGAATATCAGAAGAGTCATCCCCATCCACACCATTCCTTCTTTGCCTCTTTGGGTCTTGAATTTTCTATGGCGTGCTCATAAGGGACTTATCCATAACCTTATTCGCATTCTCCAACATGAGAACCGTATTGGCCACTGAAACACCTTCGACCCCTGAACCAGGAAGAACAGACTTGCCAGCTCCGTAATTTAGCCTCTTTCTCGCTCCACTGGTCGCCTAATTATTAATTTTCCATTCCATGTTTTTAGATTCAACATATGTGTCCCTAGAATTCCGGCCTCTTCCTCTACTACGATCAAATGCGACCTCCTCGATTATTACCTCCTGTACCACCTCCTTGTGGGATAAAAGGTTCATACACCACTCTCAGTAAATCCCCCCATTCGCAATCGTTCTCTGCATGAACCCCATCACCACATTCAGTGACATCATGACCTATCTTGCCACAAAAAAGCAGAAAGCCGGTAGTTTCTCAAAATATACCGGGTACTTCTTCCTTTCTTTCAAGGTGATCATTACAACCCTTACAAGGGCCTTGTTCAGATCAAGAAATACTCTAGCACGTAAATACTTTGATGGATTTATTTTACCCTCAGTGACATTCACCGTAAACGGAGGTTCTCCAACATTTTGTGCCACTCTTTTTTCTCCATCAACCCCTCAGGAATCCCTTGGACTCGAGCCCACACTGGAATCTTGTCGAGTTTGTAATCTTCAACATTGGAAAATCCATCGTATTCTGCCAGAACCACTGCAGCACCTCGAAATAGCCATGGCCCTCCATCCATGACCATACTCCAATCCCCCAAACAATGAAACTGAGCCAAGAACAGATTTGCCCCCTTCGTCTTGAAGGTTACATCCTGAGTTGTTGTCCACGCGTTCCTCATCTGCTTGAACATTGCCGCGTGGCTGAAGGGTTTGGTGGTATAAACCCTAAAAATCGCCAGCCGACGCACATCGCCAACTAGGTCATCAATCTCACCAGAGAAATCTAGATCCGTTTCCTCTTCCCCATGCAGATTCAATCCATCAAAACGATCTTCCAATTCGTGTTCAAATTCAAAGTAACTTGAGCCCCCAGCACGTTCATGATCTGTTGCCCCATCCAGATGCTTTGTTCCCACTTGCGGCGCTCCCGAAATTGGATCCACCGGCGGCGGCAACGTCTCTCCTGAACTTGGTGCTCCCGGCGGCGATTACGCCCCTACTTCCTCCATGCACGTCCTCCCGGACGTCGGTAAACCCTCAATACCCTTCCTCGAACCAGATCCCTCGGCAAGAGCGAAGAACTCACGTCGATCGGTAGCAAACTATGGTGGAATATGGTGGACTCACGCGTCGCCGCGTAAGGAAATTGGGAACCCTAGAAACTAGGAAAAAAAAAACTCCACCACAGGGACCTCTTTACATTACTGTTCCGGCCACTTCTGAACAAAACACTTCCTTAATTGTGATCGGATGAAACGCTAGAATTTAGCTATTGTACATCTAGATTGTACTCAACATTTTTTTTTCAGTTTTTACGTAAATATAAATGTTTTAGAAGTCATGCAAGTCCTGTTGTTTGGATGGCTAACCGCTGGAAATAGAGGATGTCATTCATACATCATAGATTGAGACACATCGGCCTTTTATGTTTAAATAAAGTGTTCCTCGGATAATGCTATTGGAACGAATACACCATACATCAGCACATCGGTCTTTTTTTTAACTTCGGCACAATGCTATTGGCAACGAATAAACTGCTTCAAACAAACAAACTCTACATGCTCAGAAAACATATACCACAGACCATCAAATAGTTACGGATGAAAACAGGTTGCTTGGAATATTCAAGAATGTCATATATGCGAATACTGTATGTCAGAAAAGAACGAAGAAATGAATGAATTGAAGAAACTGGGTGCCAATTGAACTGAAGCTCCAATTAGTCGCTTGAAACTCGGAGTTACAGAAGGGAATTTCTGTAATGCCAGTGCTGACTGATTGAGTGCTTGTCTGAATAGATGGGTTCATCTGAACTAACACTGTCGATATTTTCATCTGGGCTAGAACTAATAATAGGCCAACGATGACTGAGCTAAAATATGAAAAATATTGATTTCACAAACAGTTGAAAAAACCACTCCTAAGCTTGTGAATCGACCACAGAACAAAAACGCCAACCAGCCTGTCCTCCCAGCGTAATCCAAAGCTTACAGCAGTGATCCACCGGCTGAGTACCACGTGGAATGTAAGCATTAGATAAAAAAGGAAATGAAATAAAAAGGTGCAACTTATCTCCAAGAGGGCAAAACATTGCGTAATCATTATAAATCGGCACTCACCTGTAATAACATCTTAAACCCTACCAGCATTTGGAGCTTATCCAGCTGTGTCTAAGGAAAAATTCACATAACATAGATCAATCACATTTGGCAAAACAAACATCCGACCAACACTGGTGTATGACAATGGAACAGAAGTCCAGGGAAATCAGACAACCTACCTTAAGCTCCTGTATGAGTACAAGTCTGAAGAACACGAATAGAAAATGTTTCTCACAGATGACAATCTTAGGTAATTTATATATGTGTTTTCAGTATGGCCGGGAACGTGAACCGCCACCCTGGTTTCTGTTAGGCCCATGGCCTCCTCCGTCTCTGCGCCGGTCCCCTCCATAGCCACCACCACCACCGCGCCCACCTCTGCTCACCATGTCATGCAGCAAACACATTATACATAAATGTCATACAAATGAGAATCATAATTTTACTCATCTATATATATACTTAATTTGTAATACAGCAACGCATGATATATGCTGATCTAAAGGATCATATATTGAAAAGAAAAACCGCAAATTTTTGTAACGACCTCTCCATGAATCTGGTCAAATCAAATTTTGCTTCATGTCTAACTTGCTTTCGTTACACTGTGTACTCTCCATCCAACGTTTGAAAAAAAAGCCATGCCATGACATAATCTGACTATGCATGCCACATATTCTAATATCCACAAAATGGTCTACCAAGCTTGCAATCACACATGGAAGCAGAACTACAGAATATTACTCTCTCTGTTTCAAAATATAAGACATTTTAGGTTTTGTGAAACGAATGCATCTAGACCCGTTTTAGTGTGTAGGTTCACTCCGAACCTTCGCACTAAAAGGCGTCTAGATAGATTAGCTTCACAAAAGCTAAAACATCTTATATTTTGAAAAGGAGGGAGTATAATGCAGGGCAACTGCAAAACTGAGCCATCAAACTGGAATACATTGCATAATTTGCATTTATCAGATAAACAAACAAGTACTTACCCATGACCAGATGTGGGAGCCCTGGGTGCCGATTTCTCAGCCATCACAACGCTAATTTTATGGCCTCTCATGTCATAATCTGTAAAATGGAAATAATATATGCATTATGAACTGCGAAACACTATATATTAAGTGGAAACATATCATGTACTCTCTCCGATCCATATTAATTGTCTCTAATGTCTAGATACATCCACTTCACCGACAATCAATATGTATCGGAGGGAGTATTATGAATCAGTGCAAACTCAGCATTAAACATACTGTTGTAGAATCCACCAGCTGCATGAGCAGCAGAAGGATCTTCATAAGCAAGGCAAGCATCTCCTTTGTTTTTTCCAGAATCATCAGCGTAGATTTTGATGTTCCAGGGCCACTGGTCTTTGTACCCACGCTTCTGCTTGATCCTTCCAACCTTTTAAAAAAAAGTAGTTGCAATTATTAAAAACACAGTCGCGCAAGCCAAACAAATAGGAAAAATAACAGAATAAAATGCTCTGTAGTACAGCTAAGAACAGTAACTTCAAGAGCATGAGTGACATAGAAGAGCTCAGCATTATGAACCAACTGTATTCTATTCTCGAAGATTTCCATTAACAGAGGGTGGCCATGCAAAGAGTTAAATAATATCTTACACCAGACAAGACTGGACATGGCAATACTGCTACAGCTATAAAGTAAAAAAATACTACTCCCTCTGTTTCAAAATATAAGATGTTTTAGGTTTGTGAAGAAAACGAATCTAGACTTTTTTTAGTGTAGATTCATCCCAAAATTGAGTGAACCTATATACTAAAACAAGTCTAGATTCATTTTCTTCACAAACCTAAAACATCTTATATTTTGAAACGGAGGGAGTACTTACTCCGTCCAAAAAAAGATGTCGAAGATTTGTCTAGATTCGCATGTATCTAGTCAAATCTAGACAAATCTCCGACATCCTTTTTTGGACGGAGGGAGTAAAACAATATATTACTCCCTCCGGTCCATATTAATGTACTCAACTTTTTCTAGACACGAATGCATCTAGTCTAAATACTTAACTAGATACATACAAACCTAGACAAAGTTGAGGCCATTAATATGGACCGGAGGGAGTACAAAAAGAGCAAACCCTTTTGTCCCAAGCAAGTTGGGGTAGACAAGTAGACTAGTAACAAGCATATTAGGCTATAAAAATCAAAAATATTAGGTGTAAATTTCATCAGCAGAACATCATACTGAAGATATATTATGACTATGTCAAAACAAATATGCGAAGTTACTTATGAAATTTGATGAAGCTCCGACTTTTTATAATTCATAGGCACATTGTATAATTCATAGGCACAAGTCCATGTGGTATAACCCTCACTACAATCTCACCAGATATGCTTACATTTAGCTTATATAAAACATAAGCACATTGTGTTAAAATACATAGCAGGTGTGGTACAAAAACGATTAGTAAGAACAACAGAATAAAATGCTCTGAAGTACAGATAACAGTAACTTCGAGAGCATGATTGCATTATGAACCAAATGCATTCTATTCTCTAAGATTTCAATTAACAGAGGGTGCCATGCCAAGAGTTATTTGCCAAATAATAACAAACCCTTTTGTCCCAAGCAAGTCAGGGTAGACTGGTAGAACATATATTAGGCTATAAAATAGAAAAATACATTATTTGGGTGTAGGACTTCATGAGGAGAACATCAAACTGAGTGTAGATTATGACTATGTCAAAACAAATATCCGATATTATTCATGAAATCTGATGAAGCTCCTACTTTTCAAAGTGCATAGTCAGCAAACAAGTCATATGTATAAACCATTGCTACAATCTCACCACATATGCTTAACATTTAACTTATAATATGTGAGCACATTGTGTTAACATACATTGCAGGTGTGGTGCCCAACCAATGTAGAGATTGTAGAAAAGGATTATTTTTGTTCTAACAATGTATAATCACTAGTATGCTCCAACACAAATTACATTTCCTGTGAACAAAGTATTGCCACACACCAAAGATTAAGTAAAAGTGGAACCATAGATGATTTCAAGAGGAACCCATGACAGACAACAAAGAACTAATACATACAGTTCAATTTAAGGAGCACAATACATAAACAACCCATCAGCAAATGGCACATTCACAAAAATATATGCAGTCTTCGACTATTATATAATATAAGGAATTCAAGGAAATTATACCTGGCCAATTCCTCCAAAAAGCTCTTGCAGTTCCTCAACAGTCACATCAGGAGGAAGGTTTGAGATGTAAATCCTTGGATTGTCACAGGAATCACCACAGTTTGCATCACACTGCTTAACCTTTGTAGCTGGTTCAGGGGTAGCATTTCCGGTGTAACCACCACCGCCACCACCACCACCATGATAAGGTGGCGGTGCGCCACCTGTGCCTCCACTCCCAGGCGCAGAACGACCACCATAACCACCATCATATGTAGGCGGCAGACCTCCTTGCCCACCTGGGGCACCACCACTATATGGGTTTGGAGGTGGGGCACCATAGCTAGGTGGGTAAGAGCCTCGACCACCACCGTAGCTGTTAGGGGGTGGCACTGCAGCATCTGAACCGTATACGTTACTGCCTCCATAAGAACTTGGGGGCGGTGCGTAGTCACCTGCAGGCCCACCATAGGAAGGAGGACCTTTAGGAGGAGCTTGTCCATAGCCACCATCATTATAAGTATTTTTTTCCACCCTTTGGTTGTTCTCTTGGTCTCTTCCCCCGTAACCACCACCACCACTGCCACCGCGGTAGTCATCAAAACCACGACCGCTACCACCATCACGATTATATCCTCCTCTTCCTCCTCCGTCACCTCTGCTGTAGCCACCGCCACCTCCTGAACCATGATCACCACCACCACGATTGTAGCCTCCACCTCCTCCACCAGACCTATCATACCCACCACCACCACCACCACCACCTCCACCTCCACTTGGGTTAGCTGCCCCACACTTATTGCACTCAGTCCTCCTCGCGAAGTTCACATTACCGCAGCTGTAACAGGAGTTCATTTCTTTAGTCTTACAGATACAAATTCCACTAAAGATAAACAACACAGGATGGAAACAGCTGACAGAATTTAAGAAAATATATAGTCCACGATGTTTCAAATAACATCAAAACATAAACTTTAGATATACACATGTAAATTAAGCATGTGCTTTGGTATAACAACATACAAGATAATACAAGGGGGTGCAATAGCAACACGAGTGCACGAGGAAATATACTATATGAATGTATAGTCCAACCATATATATTTGAATGTAAATTCACATCTGAATATCATTACATCACAACTTATAATTTAAATATTGGGCATTTAGCAAAAGTTAAGATCAAGCCATGGGAATTAAATGATGTTTGCAATTCCAACCACAGCGCTACCTCCAAAGAACAATATCATAAATGTTAAGACAGATTCTACCTATTGAGTTGGTGCAAATTGAACTAAGTAAACCATAAGTAGAACATTACTACTTCATAGCATGTCGCGATAAACCTTTAAGTCGAACAAGCCAACAACTGAACCAGCTAAACAGACCCCCTACACTAGGGTTGACTTATCAGGAGTCTATACATCTAAATTCCCACCACAGTTCAGAAGATCACGGCTGGATCAGTGGAAATCCAACGGCAAATCCTAGAGAGGAATAGAGAGAGAAATCGACACGCACCTCGCGTCAGGGCAAACCCAGTCGCCTTCGCGTCCTCCCCCACGCCCGCCACCTCTCCCGCCGCCTCCGCCGCCACCGCCGTAGCCTCCCCCACCACCACCTCCTCTGCCACCACCGCCGTACCCTCCCCCACCGCCACCGCCTCCATATCCCCCTCCGCCGCCACCGCTGCCCCCGTATCCTCCGCCACCACCGCGCCCACGGCCGCCACCGCCGCCATCTGGTAAAACACGAAGCAGTCAGAAAAACCGAACCACGAAAAGGGAGCAAACAAATTCTGAGGATCCAGTGACGACCTCGGCCGGCGTAGCCGCCGCCGCCGCGGTAGTCGTCGGATCCGTACGACCCCGACATGGGGTTCACGCCTTGCTAGGGTTTGGGAGGGTTCGAGAGGCCGCGGGGGCGGAACCGGAACAGAGTATTCGCGATGTGCGGGTGAGGTGCCCGTGGATTAGGGCAAAAACAGACGCGACAGGCGATTGGGAGAGGGAAATCTCTCGAACATGGGCCGAATTTTATTAAGCGGTTTTGTTTGGTTCGTTTGCGGCCACGGTATCTGGGCCCAGTTGCTTTCGAGCCTTTGTCATCCTTTCTTTTCTATTCGGCCTTCTGAATGCAGATGGAACTCGCTGATGCACCGCCTGGCCCAGCCCACATATGTTTAACATTGCAAGATATCTTGGTTCTAATAGCATCTTCAACATGCGTCTTAAAATCACGTGCGCTAAAACTTGTTTGCAGCATCACTTTTATTGATTTAGCGCCCACGCCTAAATCAGCTTTTTCGGACAGTGTACAATGACGTGTGAGAGGAACCAAGGCTTTGCCAGACATTGTATAGAAGCACGTGCTGCGGTGTAAACACCAAACACACACAAATATACAACAACTTCGGATCAAACACACCTAAAAATATAATTGATAAGTATTTTTGTTATTCTTACAACATAAACAAATAGTTTCTCTATACAACAAATACAACAAACTTCCTCTTAGAAAAAATACAACAAACAGTTCTATAACAATATATCAAACAAATAAAAATGAAACGAATTGCTTTGGGGGCCGTTCCATGACCACCACTCCTTGTTGAGATCTTTTTGAAGATCATCATGACATAGATTTGTTGAATCAAATGTTCCGAGGAAATGAAGCGGGACACCATCTCTTCTCTCATATGCACTTGCACAGGTTGTTCCATCAAATTATAGTACGAGTAGTCTAAATCAAGGCCACGCATGATATACCAAAGGATCTTTTGATCCCAAATTCTAGCCAGTCCTATCACAATAGCAAATTGGCTTGCAAAATCCCAAATGCTCTCTTCATATTTTTCCTAGCCGCGACTTGAGCATTATGGAAACCAAGTTTCTTCTTACCTTGCGGTTTATGTACCGGCTTCATAAATGGTTACCACATTAGGTAGATGCCATCGGCAAGGTAGTAGTCATACATGTATGTGTGGCTGTTTGCTACAAACTCCACCGGTGGACCTTCGCCCATTGCAATCCTTGTCATGAGTGGTGACCGTTGAAGAACATTAACATCATTGCAAGAACTGGGCATTCACAAAAAAGCACGTCAAATACAAGTCTGCCAGATGATCGCGCGAGCTAAGGCGGCAACAGGGCGTTGGGGAACAACAACGACTATTTCACCGAGCTGACGTCGGACGAGCTTCGGGTGAAAATGAAGGGGCCGGCGATGCGAGTGCATAGAAGAACTAGGAGGATAGTTCACCCTGCACGCGCGAGCTCACGATTTCGAGCACGCTATAGCGGACGCACCAAATATGACGCGCGCCCAATTTTTTTACCACGCATGCGTATTTGCAACGGCTGCTGAAGCACCATAATCGCGTATTGGGCGTGAAACCGACGTTTTTTACCACGCAGATGCTTTATACAACACTTGTTGGAGATGCTCTAAGAAAATAGTCTTAGGATGGTTAAAAAGAAACAAAATGTCTTTTTTAACTTTAAAAAATACTCTTAGTTCTCTATGAAGACTATTTTTTAATGCCCTAAATAAATGAATTTCTTTTTTTGGGAAGATAAAATAAATTTCTCACAATATACTAAAACCCTAAAATAAAATTCAAAGCACTATGCCTTTTTAAGAGATTTTTACACAGACTATATTCTATTTATGCCATCTTTAAAAATAACACATATTTTAAAGTTTTCAAGTGGAGTTCAAATGCATTCTCCACTTGTCAAGACTTGACATGTGAGGTGATCAAGATGTGTCGTTTCTGAAAATATAGCACAATAGGAATATGTTTTTCTGGGGCACTGAACTCTCTACTTGTTTGATGTTCTATAAAATGGGCAATTTTATGATAGTTGTTCTATTTATTTTGTATTTACATGGGAGCTATTATATTTCTTTTGGTTATCGAAAACACTGTCCATTTAATTTTTCTCGAGGGTCCGCCCATCACTCGGCTACCGCATCAACAACCGCTTGTACAATGATTCGTAAAATGTGTATATAATATCAATTATTATTATATCTTTGTGGTGATCTTGTTTTGATAATACTAGATGATACCCCGCGTGTTGCTGCGGAAATCTGTAAAAAAATAACATTGACCAATAATTTGTTTCCTAAGAGCAATAAAGCTCCTAAATTATATTATATATAAATGTACACTGCAAAAAGGCCAAGCTATTCGAATGAAAGTTTGGTCCATGGGTTAAAACAGCAAGAAACATAATGGTCTAATATAAATGGGTAACCTTTTGCAGGGATAATAGTTAACCTCTATGAGAACTTAAATTTTTGATGATTAACATGTTCCATCCTCACAAAATAAAAAATATGCAATGCAGCGGTAAAGGTTGCCATAGAACTATTGAGGCACCTAAAATAGATTAGTTATTTAGCTTGGGGTTGAGCATTTGAAGCCCATGTCGAAATTTAGATACTGCAGGCAACGACAGATAATAAATCATCAACACATGACATGATTCCTGCTGGAAACATATCCATCGGGACTACTTCCATCTCGCTTGCTTCACTGCAACCGTACTGACAAAACATGTGGAAAAATTAACCATTCCAAACCGGAAGATGAAATGAATTATCATATTTTAGTAGAACTATACAAATCATACCAAGGCCCAAAGAAACATCAGTACGAAGATATGGTCTATATTGATGTAGAAGGGACAAAAAGAAAAAAAAAACAATGGAAATTGAGGAATCTGAGTGACATACTAAGACACAATTTTATTTCGATTTTGGTTCAGTGTTGACCTCTTGAATGACAACCGTATGCACCGAGCGTTCTGATAAAAGATATTACCGAAAATGATGATATACTGCCATGTTTTCAAAAGCTTACAAACAACTTTTCATTTTCTGGCTGGACCAAAAAAAAAGCTAGGGATGATATGATCGGATGAGATGCTTAAATCAATTGTAAAATACATAAGATTGGTCCTCGAGAAAAATTCCACATATAATTCAGAATTACTTGTATGTGACATTAAAGGACCTAGATCATTCACAGCCCGACTTATTTTGAAGCCAACTCTGCATGCATCGGTAAAAAATAATGTGTTTCCTGCTCTGACAGTGGCGAGTGTGGCCTGCACCATGAATACGATAAATTAGAATTTTCATTCAACAAACAATCGAACGGTACAGATAAGATTATTATGAAGGCCATGGCTGGTCTGGAGCTCCAATTTTTTTACGGTTCTATTCTATAGAGGTGGTGTCGATGTTGATGTTGCAACCTCGCACGCTCGCTTGTAGTTTTCAGTGGAAGAACAGGAACGAGAGAGACACAGAGACAAGTAGATTTGCGCTGCGTGCAACTGTTTGTAGCTTTTATGTTTTACCCTTTTTATTCCCCGATCCTATTGAAACGGATCGTGCTAACTGAAAGAGCTAAAAGACCGAGAGCTGGCCGCTTCTACTGGTCGTGCCATCCCACGACCTCGTCCAAGCTCCGATCGTGCCGCGATCGATGCCTTGCTCGTGCCATCCCACGAGGCAAACGATATGGCAGCCTACAACTACCAACAACTAAGCCACACACGAACAGACTCGTGCTACAGGCAGATTATTCACCTACTGAACTTAACTGAAAAAGAACGAAGTCTGAAGAAATTCAGACTACTGTCGACAACAGGATTATGAGAACAGTACTTCAATTCTCCCCCTAATCCTGTTTCGCCAGCTTCACGTCGATCACACCAAGCCTACGTCTCAGCTCGATGAACTTTATGCGACCCAGTGCTTTTGTGAGAATGTTAGCAAGTTGTCCCTCGGTACCAACATGTTCCACCTCAATTTTTCCATCTGCAACACATTCTCGGATAAAGTGAAAACGTGTGTCAATACGTGTGATCATTACAACCCTGAATCTCGCTGAGCATCTTGCTCAACCAAACAGCCTGACATGCCGCAGTTGAAGCGGCCATATATTCAGCCTCACGCGAAGACAAAGCCACCACTTTTTGTTTCTGTGAGGTCCATGTGATGATGTTCTTATCAAGGAAGAACACCATGCCTGACGTGCTCTTTCTATCATCCACGTCACCGGCCATATCACTGTCACTGTAACTGATTATCTCCGGCAACTGCATTACGTCAGTGTAACTGAAGCCATAATTCAGAGTTCCCCTCACATAACGCAGTATTTGTTTCACCACTGCCCAATGCTATGCTCCTGGACACTCCATATATCTGCTAGCAATTCCCACTGCATATGCAATATCCGGTCTAGAGTTGACCAGATACCGAAGGCTTCCAATAATACTTCTGTATTGAGTAGGGTTTACAGGCTCCCCTTCCTTCAGCTTGCTAAGTTTCAGTTTCGCCTCAATTGGAGTATGACAGGGGTTGCAAGAGGTCATACCAGCACTGTCCAAGATCCTAGCTGCATAACTGGATTGACACAGTGTGATCTCTCCCCCAGCTTGCTTAACCTTAATGCCCAGATAATAGCTCAGTAGGCCAAGACCACTCATTTGGAATAAATCATGCATCTGGCCTTTAAACTTTGCAATGTCTTCTGAGCTAGTACCAGTAATGATCAGATCATCCACATATACACCTACAAGAAGGAAGGAGTTGTTGTCACCTTTCCTGTACAGTGCATGCTCCAAAGGGAACTTCTCGAAACCAAGATTGGTAAGTGATTCATCAAGCTTTGAATTCCATGCACGTGGTGCCTGCCTCAGGCCATCCAGTGCCTTTCTCAACTTCAAAACCTTGTGCTAACTGTCACTGTTGATAAAACCAACTGGTTGCTGAACATACACTTGTTCTGTCAGATCTCCATTCAAAAAGGCTGACTTGACATCCATGTGATGTACTTGCCAGTATTGGTGTGCAGCAAGAGCAAGAAGAATCCTGACAGTGTCCATTCTTGCCACTGGAGCAAAAACTTCATCAAAATCGATTCCTTGCTTTTGTGCATACCCCTTTGCCACTAGCCTGGCCTTGTGTTTCAACACTTTGCCCTATGGATCTTTCTTTACTTTGAAAACCCACTTCAAACCAATTGCCTTTTGTCCTGCTGGTAGATCTGCTAGATCCCATGTATCATTCTCCAAAATTGATTTCATCTCCTCTTCCATAGCCTTGCGCCAGGAATCATCTGCAAGTGCTTCTTCCACACTCTCAGGTTCTTCAGCTGCAGACAGACATAATTCACTGAATTTCAAATCTTCTGCATATTTTTGGATTTAGTCTGAAGATTCCATGTTGTGCCCTTGTCTGCATTGTATGACTGGGCACGGGAGGTGGTGGTGCTGCCACCTCTTCCACTGATGATGGATCAGTTGGAGTATCTGGAGCCACTTCTCTACGAGCAGTTTCAGAGTGAGCTGACAGTGGTGCTGGGGAGGACGATGTGCTATCTGAACTTGCATATACCACTGACGACTGTTCGTCAGGGTACACAACCACGAACCTGTCTGCAAATTCAATCGTGTCTGCTTTGTTTTCCCAGTTCCATTTTCTGTCCTCCTCGAATGCTACATCACGTGTGATGTGCAAATGACGCTTCACAGGATCAAGCACTCGATAAGCCTTTGATCCAGGCTCATATTCGAGAAACACAACAGGCAGTGCTCTGTCAGACAACTTCGTCACTCCAGGCCCTACAATTTTCATGTGGCCAACGCAACCGAACGTGCGGAAATAATCCACAGCTGGTTTCCTTTTCCTCCAAGCCTCATACGGTGTAATTCCTTTAAGGCTTCGGGTTGGCGAGCGATTCAGTATATGAACAGCTGTCTTCACTGCTTCCCCCTAGAATTCTGCTAGAACGGACATGCTTTTCATCAAGCTGCGAGCCATCTCTACAACAGATTGGTTTCTTCGTTCGACGACTCCATTTTGTTGTGGTGAGTACGGAGCTGTTGTGTTTCTGCGCACACCTTGCTCCTCGCAGAATGTGGTGAATTCAAAGGAGTTGAATTCACCGCCTCTGTCAGTGCGAAATGCTCTGAGTCTGACGGCTCCTTCACTCTCTGCAGCTGTCTTGATTTTTCTGAAGTACGTGAATGCCTGATCCTTGCTCTTGAGAACCTCAAGCCACATGTATCTGCTGAAATCATCAACCACCAGCAGAAAATACTTTCCTCCTCCTGCAGTTTCTAGACTGATTGGCCCACACAGATCCCCGTGTGCGAGCTCGAGTGCATGCTCTGCTCTGTAAGCAGACGCGCGTGGAAACGGCGTCCGGTGCATTTTGCCCAGTGCACAGCCTTCACAGAATTTCTCTGGGTGTTGAACTGTGGGCATGCCACGCACCATCCCCTTCGCACCTAGATCATGCAAAACTCTGAAATGCAGGTGTCCAAACCTACTGTGCCACAACCACGCCTCATCACCACGTACGGCTGAGAGAGATACCGGAGCGGCTAGGTTCAGAACTATAGGGTACAAACGATTTCTCGCCCGTGGCACCCTTGCTAGAAGAGTGCGCCTCCTGTCGAATAGACGCAGCTCGCCATCGCCGATCACGGACCTGCAACCCACCTCATCCAACTGCCCAAGATTGATGATGCTGGTTCGAAGTCGAGGAATGTAGTACACTCCTGTCAGAGCATGATGCTCACCGTTCCTGCAGCTGAACATGATGGTGCCACGGCCCTGGATTTGCACGACTGACCCATCACCGAACTTGACCGTGCCGCGCACGGATTCATCTAGCTCGGTCATCTGCTTCCTTGATCCTGTCATGTGATTGCTTGCCCCAGAATCAAAATACCAGCGTTCATCATCAGTTGGCACAAGAACGAACCTTTTTTCGTTGAGGAAGACATACCGCTCGGGAACGGCCACGATGTGCGTTCCAGGCTCCCCCGCCGCCACAGCACCGGTGCGCGGGACAATGTCATGCACATGCATGGTCGCGGTCACTAGCTCAGAGTACCCGTCGACCACAGCAAGTAGCAGGCCAGGTGCATCCTCCTCCGCCTGAGCGACGTGCGCCTGGTGATCGCCCTTTTCACGCCGGTCGCGCTCTCGCTTGCGGCACTCCTTGGCCCAATGTCCCTTGATGCCGCAGTACCGACATTCACCCTTGCGACGAGGAGGTGCGTCACCATTTGGCTTGGCTTTCCCATTGCCGCCGCTGGTCTGCTTCGTCTTGTCATGCTTGCCCTTTTCACCTCCACCTGAGGAACCTTCGCCGAAGGCCCGGCTGGAGCTGCGAGCGCGCCATTCCTCCTCTGTGAGAAGTAATCGGCCGCCCGCATCTGCCTCTGGCTCGCCACGTCCCTCTGATGCAGAGAGGCGTCCGCTGAGCTCCTCCAATGATATATCCTTCAAGTCCAGCAAGGTTTCTATCGAGCAGGCCATTTGTGAATATCTGGGCGGCACGATGCGCAGGAGCTTTTGCATGGCGTCAAGCTCTGTCGTGCTGTCTCCCAGCGATTGGAGTTTGGTGACGATGCTCGACATGCGCAGGGTGAATTCCTTGACTGTCTCCCCACCCTTGAACGCCAGGCCATCGAATTCCTTGCAGAGCCGTTGACGGCGCGCCTCACGGACCCGATCCACCCCAATCCGCATGGTTTTGATCGTGTCCCAGGCCGCCTTGGCGTTGTCCTTGGCGGCGAGCACCTGCACCATCTCGGGAGGCACCGAGCGCAGGATGGCGCCCAGCGCCTGCTGCTCCTGCCTCTCCGTCGCGTCGTCCGACTCGACGGCGTCCCAGAGCCCGGTGCCCTGGAGCTGCACCCGCATGAGAATCGCCCACTCGGTGTAGTTCGTCTTCGTGAGGGTTGGCCAGATCACAGCACCGTCGCCGCCACCGCCGCTCTCTCTCACGATCTCGCGCACTACCACCTCGCCTCCCCTCCGAGTCCTGCTTCGGCCGCGACTCGGTGATCGCGTGTGCTGGAGAGGCACAGACCGTGACTGAGTGCCAGCCGCCGGCGGTGGAGTTCCCACCGTGATTACCAAAACCGATGAATGGCTCTGATACCACTTGATGTTGCAACCTCGCACGCTCGCTCGTAGTTTTCAGTGGAAGAACAGGAACGAGAGAGAGACACAGAGACAAAGAGATTTGCGCTGCGTGCAACTGTTTGCAGCTTTTCTGTTTTACCCTTTTTATTCCCCGATCCTATTGAAACGGATCGTGCTAACTGAAAGAGCTAAAAGACCGAGAGCTGGCCGCTTCTACTGGTCGTGCCATCCCACGACCTCGTCCAAGCTCCGATCGTGCCGCGATCGATGCCTTGCTCGTGCCATCCCACGAGGCAAACGATATGGCAGCCTACAACTACCAACAACTAAGCCACACACGAACAGACTCGTGCTACAGGCAGATTATTCAGCTACTGAACTTAACTAAAAAGAACGAAGTCTGAAGAAATTCAGACTACTGTCGACAACAGGATTATGAGAATAGTACTTCAGATGTATCAGGAGCAGAATGACTAACTAAAACTGCAAAACCCAATCTATACGAACTTTGCGGAGGAAGATGCGAACAAAGTGGACACGGTGTTTAAAAGGAGAAGCCTGAATGCCTGAACTTCTCGTATACCTCCATCAGTTTCCTCCAGCTTAAGGGCTTGTTTGATTAATAGAAATTGCATAGAAATTGTATAGGATTTGAATCCTATGGGAATTTTTCCTATGTCATTGTTTGATTCATAGTAACACATCCTATAGGAATTAATCCTATAGAAATCTTATAGTGCAATTCCTATAGGAAAGAAACATTAGATCACACTTCATGAAAAAATTCCTTTGCTACATCAAACAAAATTCCTATTCCTATAGGATTCAAGTTGGCATGACATCTCAATCCTATGTTTTTTCTATTCCTATACGTTTTCTATCCTATGAATCAAACAAGCCCTAAGTAGGGACGTTCCCCGTCCAGCCCATGTAGCAAAGCCCAACACGAGGGAGCCACTACGAGAGACGGGCGACATCGCGCGAGGAAATCGAGGTGACGGGACGCACGAGAGGCTAGGAAAATCAGATAGTGGGATGTTTCAATTAGTAGAGTAGAAGATTATCATTTGCTTGTAACCGATAAATTTAACATGGCAGGTAAAAGACGCATGATCCGTGGGCCATGCCTCAAAAGTGAAATAGCCTACTGTCTTTATGGAAAAATCGATTTAGGTCTCGTCCTTCATGGAGGACTTTTTTTTTAAAGCATCAAATATTTTTTGAAAATACCTACGCTTAGCAAGCAATACGGAATACAATTATGTAATTTTTTAATGGAAAATACCTTGTATTTATGACGCAGCAAAAAAGACAAATTTGATAAATTCTGTGAAAACAGGGGCCCATTCAAGTTTGCACTGTTCACACTCAGATCCGAATTGTTATATTTTTTACCGAGACAAGAATACAAAGTATTTTTACATGATCTTTTGCAAACACGTATTATAAATCATTACCCAGCTTCCTATATTTTTTTTCCGAATTTTTTAATATTTAATATTTAATTTTTTTAATCAAAATAAATAAATTAAAGTTCTACATAGAGCCTGTCCTCCAAATCGACGTACTCACGTGTTTAGGACATCTCCTCCTCTTGCCACCTACACCACTGTCATTGACCTCTTTCTCCTCTGTGCCCTCTCCTCTCCGCTCCCGCTACATCGCCCCTTTTCAGTTTCATTCTCATTACCTTTTTTCCTCCCCTACATCTCCTCTAAGAGCATCTATAGCAGATAATGTAAAAGTGTTCAAACCCGCAAAATAATTGTTCATATACGGGTTCTTGTTCCGTGTTGTCGCTATCTATACCTAATAATAAAGCACGAAGTGTTTCTTCCGGTTCAACACTTTTCTAGACGAATTTTTCCTCCACCACATATTACAACCCACGCCACCCACCCGTAAGTCATCAAAATAAAAAAAAAGCATGGTAGCGTCCGGCGCTGTCATTCGCCTCCGAGCTTGATCCCTCCTCCTATTCCCTCTCGATCACCCCCACTCCATCGTTCCCGTTCGACACGAAGCACCCCAGCACCACCAGTCGCTGGCCGTTGGTCATCGTGGTCGGGCTTTCTCGCCGACGTTATGCCCAAGTCTGCATCCTTTTTAGTTTCGAAACCCCACGAACACAGTTGCGCACATGTAGCCGGCCATATTCAGCTGGCTCGTTTTGCAGAAGTGTTTTGATTCAGCAGTGTGCTTGCCTGTTTGACCCGCTATGTTATATTAGGACTGCGACGGCTCTCCGACAGCTCCCAGGTACACACACGCACACAACACGCGGACACGCACCTGGCCACCTACCGCACACAGCATGCGGACACGCACCCATGGCGGCGCTTGAGCTTTCCGCCCCTTCTACATCTCCGTCCGCAGTAGAAGGTGAATGGCGATGAGAACTTCAACGATGAAATCAGGCCACGATCCAGTATTAACTGGGCATGGAATTGGTTGAGAGATGAAATGGTCTCGACGTTTTCTTCTTCCATCCACGTATGAGCAATTTATGATGCACTAAACCGTGGTTTTAATATCCTGAATGAAAACGTATTTGAATAGAGAATATTATTCATGTTTATGGCGACCCGTTTCAAAGCCTAAAAGGACCTATTGGAGGAGGAGAAGAGGTAAGCCATGGCTTTGGCTATAGGGCACACAGTTCACCAGAAAGAAGACGGTTCAGGATCTATTTTGGGCATGATGGTGCTGGTTTAGCACTTCGTTGGGAACTTTGAAGGTGTGAAGCAGCACAACAGCAGTTTTCCCTCAGTAAGAAAGCAAGGTTATCGAACCAGTAGGAGGAAGAAAACGTCACACAGGTGTTGCAAGCAACACGGAGACCTGCACAACACAAACTCAAGACTTTGCCTAACTAGACAGTGAGGTTGTCAAGCTTACCGGTTTGCTGTAACAAAGGATTAAACGTGTGGTGTGAAAGGTAATGGTTTGCAGCAAGTAAACAAGTAATATTGAAAGATGTATCAATGGTAAAGATTGGACCGAGATCCATAGTTCACTAGAGGTGCTCGCCTTAGATAAACAACATAGCATGAAGGATAAACAAATTACTCCCTCCATCCCATATTAGGTTGCGCATAATTTTGCGTGCTAGTCAATCTATACAAAGTTTGACCAAGATTATATAAAATAATATAAATTTGTATGATATAAAATTTATATAATATGAAAGTATACACTAAGTCAATTTTAATAATATTATTTTTGTATTTTATAAATTTATATTATTTTGTATAATCTTGGTCAAACTTTGTATAGTTTGACTAGCACGCAAAATTATGCGCAACCTAATATGGGATGGAGGGAGTACAGCAGGGCAATTGACAGGAACTGAGCAAGGCATAACAATGTAATACTAGTCAGAAAGATTCTATGTGATTCGATTGGGCAATACAACAATATACATAGACCGCCATCCAAATGCATCTATGACTAGAAGTCCACCTTCAGGTTATCATCAGAACCCCCTCCAGTATTAAGTTGCAAGCAACAGACAACTGCTTTAGCAAAGTGTGTAAGGTAAGCAGTCCACATGTTCCTTGAACAAGAGACCGTTGTTTTCTCCCTAGTAGCAACAACACATCTACAACCGAAGAGATTATTATCACTTCCCTTGGAAATTAGAGGCATGAACCCACTATCGAGCATCAATACTCCCTCTTGGAGTCACTAGGAACCACTTGGTCAAGATAGCTACTAACAACGGAGAGCATGCAAGATCACAAACAACACAGACATGATAGAATCATAAAGACAAAACCATTAATCAAACCAACATAATAATCTCAATATCCATCGGATCCCTACAAACACAACATGCATGATTATAAATAGATTAGATCTTAATCATGAACGGAGCTCATAAGATCTATACATGAAAGCACAAAGGGTGAGATACAACCATCTAGCTACTACATGGACCCATAGTCCAAGGTGGAACTACTCACGCATCATATCGGATAAGAAGGCCTTCGGGATGATCTCTCCTCCGGCAGGTTGCCGGGAAGAACTTCAGATCCCCCCGGTCTAGGGACGATGGTGTCGACAACTACAGACGGTTTCGTGGAGATTTGATCGGGTGCTTAGGGTTTAGGCATCGTGGGCTTCTTCTAGGCGAAGGGGGAAGTCGAGGAGGCGACCAGGGGTCCACACCCCACCCAGGCGTGGGCCCACCCCTGGCCGCGCCTAGGGGGGTCTGGCCGCCCTGGCACGCCTCCTCGTCTCTCCTCTGGACTTCTTGTTTCCCATGAAAAGTTATTGACTTTGGCGTTTGTCCCGTTCAATTCTGAGAATATTTTTTTACTAGCTTTTCTAAAACCAAAAACAACAGAAAACAAACAACTGACACTGTGGTAACTTGTTAATAGGTTAGTACCAGAAAACATGTAAAAACATCTCAAAGTGTGGACAAAGCAAAGCAAAATAGATACTAACAAGCATGAAACATCAAAAATTATAGATATGTTTCCGACGTATCAGACCAGGCTGATTCGGCCCAACTGGAAATAATAGAGAAGAGAGCGCTGCAAAGAAGGCCTTAATTTGCTTCCAACGTCACTTGCACGTGAAATAATTAGCACTCCACCAATTTATATATGTTAGCACATGTCTGGATATCATAAGCAAGCTATAAGTTGACAAACAGAGAGCTGGCCGAGATAATTAGACGGAAGGGATTATGGGCTGTCTCCTGAGCAAAATATACTTCGGAAGGAAGACTATACAACCTGGTTGGCATATACCACAAAAGACAACGACAGACGGCCTAAGAAGCTCTGAGCCGGAGCTCGTCGGCCGTGTGTGAGGACTAAGCTGGATTTGTTGGAGTCTTTGAAGTAGACATAGAGGAAGCATCGGGAGCTCGCATACTCCCTGGCTTGAGTCAAAACCGGACGGTGTGCGCCTGGTTGGCATGGTGGGTGCCATCCCCAACAGCTGCGAGTCGTGCTGAAAAAGGGTAAAAGTTACCTGCCATGCTTCGGAAGATAGGTTCATTGTGAGACAGGGAGCGGAGAGAAAATAAGATAGGTAAGAAAATCTTGTGCCGTTTTATTGTTTTGATCTGCCAAAACCGACGAGTAAGATAGGTTTGTTGTCGTGAGGTTTACTTTTATTCCATCCGTCATGTATCTAGAAAAATTGAGTCTGTATTATTGAGTTAATTAATTTGGGATGGAGGATGGTTCAAAAAAGAAATTGAAATTTGGAAAAGTTTGTATTTCTTTTGAATAAGTTTTGAAAACTTGCCCAAATATTATTATTTAATTTTATTAAAACATAAAGGGAAGAACACCGTAGATTCTATACAAAATAAACCCGTAGCAACGGACAATTTTCCTAGTTATAGCCAAAAACTGGTTTACAGTTTACTTCACGCATGTTTTGCGGTTCCGCCATACTCCCTCCGTCCGCAAATAAGGTACTTTTAGCCTTGTCATAAGTCAAACGTAGTAAAGTTTGACTAACTTTTTAGGATAACGTATCAATAGATTTATTTTTAAATCTAGTTTCATAATATGTTAATTTGATGTAATATATGTTTCTATATTTTTCTATAAAGTTGATCAAATTTAGTTAGAGCTAGATGTACACTTATTTACGAACGAAGGGAGTATGCATTATCTAGTAGTCCCTGTATCTACTAGTCCCTGTAGCTCTACTCAAACTGGTTATATGGATGCCGGCAATCACGTACCGAACGTGTCGAGCTTAATCAAAGAAGAATCATGATGAGCACGCACACAATCTTTCGCTCCTGAATGCTACACATACCAATCATCATACCCAATCTTTGGTAATAATAAACTACGAGTAATAATAATCTCCTTTGTTCCAAGGCCGACAATCTCCGAGACAAACTGGCCCTCACGTAGCCTGGTATGCCGGGCGGCAACCTACATGGCCGCACGTCTAAACCATTTTTTTAACTCGTCAATCCCTCGACTGGTCACCTAGCTTGCCGCGTTTATATACGAACCCGACGCCTCCCGCCATTTCCGCACACAAACCAAAGCTAGCCCCGACCATCTCCATCGATCGAGCACGTCCCGGTCTTGCTGGAGCAATGGCGTCCTGCTACCTCCCACTGTCCCTGGCCATCCTCGTGTCCCTCCTCGCCGCGGCCGCCGCCTCGGACCACGGAGACTACTCCGTGTCATCCCATCCCGACAGCGGCAGCGGCGGCGGCAAGAAGCTGGCGGTGAAGGTGGAAGGCATGGTGTACCGGCAGGGCTGCGCGCACCGCAACACGTGGCGCCTGGACGGCGCCGCGCCGCTGCCGGGGGCCAGGGTGACGGTGACCTGCCGCGACCGCAAGAACCGCGTCATGGCGTGGCGCGCGGCCAAGGCCGACCGCAACGGCTACTTCCTCGCCGACTTCGGCGAGGGCCCGCCCGCGGCCGCGTACTTCAGGGGGGACCCCGCCAAGGCCTGCTTCGTGCGCCTCCTGGCCTCGCCGGACAGGAAGTGCGACGACCTCACCACCGTCAACCACGGCATCGCGGGCGCGCCGCTCCGCCACGAGGGGAAGGGCTCCCCCGCCCAGGGCTACGTGGTCTACGCCGCCGGCCCGCTCGCGTTCAGGCCCAGGAAGTGCGCGCCCACGCGCCGCTACTGATCGACCAAGCAGCGTGCCAGGGCACGTGCGCGTCGACGCTGGTTGGGTGATAGATATCTCCGGCTGCTCCGTGCGTGTACGGCCGGGAGGGATTCATCTGGTGAGCGCACGTACGCGCGCTTGATTTGGATTTTGAGAAAAGAAAAGTGTGTGTAGTTTGAACTTTGAAGGGTGTATTCATGCGACTTTCTTCGCTTCTGTTTTATGATCTACTCCCTCCGTCCGCAAATAAGTGTACATCTAGCTTTTGCCTAAGTCAAACATAATCAAATTTGACCAACTTTATAGAGAAATATAGAAACATATATTTCATCAAATTGATATATTATGAAACTAGATTTAAAAATAAATCTAATAGTAACAATTTAGTGTCATAAATGTTGGTACGTTAGTCTGAAAAGTTAGTCAAACTTTACTATGTTTGACTTAGGACAAGGCTAGAAGTACACTTATTTGCGGACGGAGGGAGTACAGAGTAATTTTCGTCAGTATGTAATCGTTTCGTGAAATTTTATTTTTTCTGTGGCCTCTTAATTACTTGGACAAAGGCAGGCCTGACATGGTGTACCCTGTGTGTGCCTAACAGTTTAGCAGAAAAAAAATCCCTTCGTTGAGGTGATTTCATGGCAATATGGCATCCATGGAGGTAGAGTCCATAGTTGAAAACTAATCTAGAGAAGAAACAAAGTGGCCGCACCACCAAAAAAACTTCCCCTTCTCCCGCTCCTCTCGCTCCCTGAGGCGGGAGAGTGCCGCTCCTCCCCTTCTCACCGGCGGCGGCGGGCTTCTTCCCACTTGCAAGGAGGCAAGGGTCGGGGCCCTTTTTTCCGGCGGCGGTGCACTCAGGGTGACGGCGGTTCAGCCATGGCTGGGTGGCGACGCGCGGCGGCGAGTCCGCGGTGCTGCGGGCGACAGGCTAAGGCATGGCGGCGCCGACCAGGCTCATACAACCCAGATTTGGGCCCCTTGGGTCCCAGCTGGGTCAGGCCGAGCGGGTCTTCTTGATGCGCAACTCGTACTGTGGATGGGGGTAGCAGTTACGGCGGCTTGCGCCTGTTGCAGCGGGGCAGCGGACTTCACAGGCCCAATTTTGGGCCTAGCCGGACCCTCTTGGGACTGGTGTGCCCTCTCGGTGTGCTTTACGGCCCCTGGGCCCGGCCAGACCCAATTGTGACAGGTGTGTCCTGCTACCGCGTCCGGTCGACTACCTCCCTTGATGGTGGAGGTGGTTCCCTCCCGTGCGGCTGCGTTATTGCTGACCATGCTTCAAACTACTCTTCGTCTCCGTCGTGCATGCCTTTGTGACGTAGCTTCTGTGAGACGATGATGGTGGCTTCGTGACCGTGGTGGCGCATGTTGGTGGGTGGCGAGCAGGGTGATGTCGAGTCCTCGACCTCGCGGGGCTCCTATGCAACGGATTTCCCGGGGTGTGTGGATAGGGTTTTTCGAGGGAAACACTTGTCGTCTCGCTTGACACCGGCGCTGGTGCCGTCCTACACCGGGTGGCACCGTTCCTTCTTGGAGGGTGTCGTGGCTACCCTATGTCCACTCCCCTTTGCGTGTCGGGGAAACCCTAAGACCAACGCTCTGGTCCAAGAAGCAACGTCCTCGCTCTCCTTCTTGAAAGGTGCTGCTTGATACTTGACGATTCGGTGTTAGGAGCGTGGTGAAAATTTTCTGTTGGGCGCAGCGGTTTCGGGTCTCCGTCGTTTAGTCGATCCGCCTATGTTTTCGTTTTATTTATTATTTTTCTTTTAAGCGTGTGTTTGCTATTGCCCCTGCATTACCTTTCCGTTTCGTGTCTCGTTGGTTGTATCTTCTCATATGAGTTCGTTGGTTGTATCTTCTCATATGAGTCGGATTGAGATTTCTTATTCGAAAGGCATGTCCCACATCTGAGAAATGGCTCGTCTGATAAAGTCTTACCCTGTTGGCAAATTTACGATCACATTCACAAGTTTCAGAAATAAATGAAAAAGGTTACTATACCAATAGTGAATTACTCCATCTGTTTTAAAATATAAGATGTTTTAGGTTTATAAAAAAAATATATCTAGATTTGTTTTAGTGTGCAGATTCACTTCAAATATGAGTGAACATATATACTAACAGTAGTTTAAATACATTTGCTTCATAAAACTAAAACATCTTATATTTTGAAACGGACAGAGTAGCTGCTTAGATCGTAGAGTATGTATTGAGTGGCCAGGTACGTGTCGAGTGGGGCAGTTCCTCCCTGCGTTGTGGAACTGATCAATTAATCGCGAATGTAACCAAACTCCATCGTCATGATTTAATAGAAGCCCAAGTTTAAATCAACGTTGAGGCACTCTTAGCAAGCACGTACGCCGTTTGTCTTGAAGTTTTTCGCCTTATTCCCAGCCGAAACGCCGAAGCTCCAGCGCTCGTCGTCGCCCACGACATACTCCCTGCCATGGACCACGGTGACCGGTGAAGCACACGGCGAGCAATTACGTTAGCCCAAGACGAGTGGTGGGGTGGATGCTTGGGTAGGAAGGATACAAGTCTTGCACGGGGATGCTTGGACATGTCATCGAGTTGTTAGCATAAAACCATCATATTATGATTTAAATTTTGATTTATCATCATTACGTTTTATCTAGGAGCAAAAATCTATCGCATTTTGATGGGTCGTCTAAAAAAAACACTAATTCCGAATTGATCACAAATTGATGCCGATTCTGACGGGTGGGCCAATTTGTCAGGGCCAAATTGATGATGTGCCATCGGGCCCACTTGTTAGCCCGATAAATTTTTTTCTCCATTATCCCTCTTTCTTCCCCGTTGACCCGGTGGTCACAACCACCGCCTCTCCAGCTCTGCTCCAGCGAACTCGTATCGCCTCCGTGAGCACTAGGTTGATGACCGTGGTAGGGCATCACTGCTGGCCAGGCCTCGAGCCGCTGCTGGTGACCTCAACGCAACCCCAACCTAAGCTTCGGCGTCTAATTCAGGCAATGATCATGCAGAATTCAAGCATCGTTGTGCTGGGTGTGGCGGCTCTGACGGGCGGTGGCCCCTGTGCCCATGTGAGTACCTAGGAGTCTCGCGAGAGGAGTTGCACCATCCCGGTGGTGGGCGGGTGGAGCAGCTGGCGGTGGAGCACGGGGCCGACGGTGGGTGGGTCGAGCAGGGGTTGGCTTTGAAGATGGGCGAGCGGAGCAGGGGCTAGCTGGGAGGAGGGCGCCCGACGGTGGCGTGGTGGAGGACACAACAAGCTGGGAGGAGGGCGACCGGCGTGCGGCAAGGAAGGGCATGGGCACATTTTTTATTTTGTTGTTATTATTATTTTGATTTACTTTAGATATTTTGATATTTCTATCTTAGAATTTTGCTCAGGATTTTGCCACGTCCGCCTTACAGATGGGTACCACCTATCAAAATCGTTGTTAATATGCGATCAATTCGGGTTTAGTGTTTATGAGAGAACCTCGTCAAATGTGGTAGATTCTTGCTCAAAAACTTAAAGTGGTACTAAAATAGAAATTTGAGTCATAACGTGGTGGTTTTATGCAAACTTCTTGCCATCGATGGATAAATGCTACTCCTCCCTTGAAAGTTGAAGCCCCACTAAACAAGAACAATGTGATTTGGCAAGCGCAGGAGCGTCATGGGTTCGACAAAAATACGTGTAGTTGCAAGCCTGTATTAACGTGAGTGGATCACAAATTTGCAATGCTCGTTGAGAAGTTAGATGAGCGCTGGCGCGACAGCACTGACGATGTGGTAGCGGTGTTCTTAGTTAAGTAGGCTTCCTTTATGCACACCATCGATCGATAGGGTAGCGCTGCTCTCAGTAAAGTACCTTGCTGTCGACAATTTAGTAATTGGTCCAAGATTCCATTACGCATGATCACATATACACCAACAACAACACATTTTGGTGGTGGCACCAACCTTAAGAAGCACATTACATTTTTTTAACACATATATTTTGAGAAATTATCAATATTAATAAAACTAAGCAAATACCACAAAATATTGAACACACACTGAACGCATTTTGTCAGTCGCACTCAACATTTAAGTTGTCTAAATATCACTAAATATTAGGAAGTTGCACAGATTAGTAGTGTGTGTGTGTGTGTGTGGGGGGGGGGGGGGGGATTCGCCCCCTTAGTCCCACTGAAGCCCCATCACCGACTGCTTGATGTGGCGGGGTCTTAGAGGCCATCTACCCAAGGCCCGACGCCTTGTCAAGAACAACAATAACAACAACATGAACACCACCAAAAACCTCTTCTAATTGGGCCTCACATGCATGCACCTTCACATGAGAACCGAACACGAAGGAAATTCTGCATATTCTGACGCGCTCTACCCCATCCGCCTATCGTCGGATGTGCCATCGACGAACATGAGTCCCATGGTGCTCGTGCAAGAGGAACATACGTTGTGAGAAAAGTAAGCCACCAACATAAGGTATTTTATGTCGTGATCGTGCGTGAGGTGCTAACATCATGTGCTTAGTAATTATTTATTGATATTCATGAGGCATGCACATCACTTCGCCATTTTCATTCTTGTCAGGTTTATGATTGCATAATCGCGCTCTAGCCAATGCTGGGATGCCTAGGTCACATTGTATCCTTGCACTTCAAGTTGATGACCTAATGAAACCTATGAGATTTACAACATGCATTTTCAATGGGTGGGTTTTGACCACTTCATGCTTCTCTAAGTAGCTAGATAAGCATATGTTACCTCTGTTTCAAAATAAGTCTTAACATTGTTTACATTCTCATGTATCTACCCACTAAAACCACGTTTAGATACATGTGTATCTACGCAAAGTTGAGACATTTATTTTGGAATAGAGTAGAATTATATCAAGGTGTGACTTGCATTGTTGTGCCCCTAATTTTTGATGACAGAATGGTATTTTTTCAAAAAGGGGAAAGACCCTCGACCTCTGCATCGACTAATGCATATAACTTTTATTTATGATGATACAATGGTACAAATCACATAAATATAAGAAAGGTGTACAACATAAAATTTACACCATTAAGGCACGGGCTACCATGATAGCGCCCTAGATATATCATTACTAATCTTATACAAATGCAAAAATGCAGGGTCCTTGGTCTACCTTGGTTGGCTCCAATGAAGCCCTGCAACAAGGTTCTGGAGGCCATCAACCAAATATTGGATGGCTTGTTCATTCAAAAGTTTTAAGTTGCCTCACCTCAATCTCATCTTGTTTGTCACCTCACTATCCTATGCTCCTTTTCTCACTTTGATCTACTCTCCTTTCCTCGCCTCTCTTTTCTTCGATCACCATGGCCCATGGGTACCCCTATTCCATATGGATGACCATCGGTGGATTATGGTCATCAACATCACGCTAATGGTGATGGTCATGACCCTCGACGTGATGCTACATCACTTTTGATGTGACCAATGGATGGAACTGAAGCAAAGATGGTCGTCGTGCACAGGGAGGACATGAGGTATCACAAACCGCACTTTCTAGAGGATAACCTCTCGGGAAACTTTGTCCATCTCTAGCTATAGTAACAGCGTCCCTCAATCGGACGGGGCATCAATGTTTTTATTGATCCCCCTCTTGTTGCGCAGGTGTGTATTTAACACATGTGCGCACATTTGTGTGAGCTATTGGTTTTAGTGATATTCCACAATTTTTAACAAAGTGTGATATATTTCTGATGTATGTTAGTGTATTGAAAACAATCTATCCAATTGTTCAAGAACGATCGGAACTTCCGACCGGTACTACCGGTCAACTTCCGGTGCTAGTTCTGGTTATAATGATTTGCAGCCCCAAAAGGTTACTATAAGCAAACCAGTGCTCACCTGTACTAGGCCAGTACTTCCGGTGACGCCGCCCCGCAGAAAAACTGCCAGGGAAACTACCGGTGATTTACCGGTACTTCCGGCCATACCGGTGCTCAAAACCTCCAGAAGATCGCTCTCTCGCTGAAAACTGGGAAGGCTATGGGGGTGCAAGTATGGTTTGTGCAAGAAACATGATCCCCTCATCCTTCTGAGGTGGACCCCCTCTTGATAGTACGGGCTCCTAAACAACAAAATAGAGAGAAATGCAAAATAAGGAACGCTGTCTTCAAGAGTCTTCGGGAGAAGGGTCCACCAATCATGATGTGCACATATATAATTCCTGCAACTTAGGCACATGATTAAACCACAAGAGGATTTGTCATCAACACCAAAACACATAGAGAGATCAATGCCCTTTCAACTTTGTCCAAGTGCGATTTGTATCTCCGGATGCTCGGTATGTGCTTATCTTTCCCGGGTTAACCAAAGTATGTTTGTGGTGGATATGTTTGAAAAGAAAGCTAAAGAGGTTCCAAACGTCTCACAATTTGCCAAAATGGGGCGTGCATTCCCCTTGTCTGAGAATTAGCTGCCTAAGCCATGAGCCGCAGCAAGTTCATGTGATCGCTTCGACGAGCCATGCTGAATCTATATTTTCAGCAACGAGTATTCGGTTTTTCTTACTTTAGAAACAAAGACTAAGCTTTGTACTAATATATTATCGAAGTTCTATGTTATTTATGCTACGTATGGTAGTTAAGACCTATCCTGTTATGTGTGCTTGAATAATGAATCAGGGTTGTTTGGTTGATGCATGAGTTAAGTACAAGTATGAGTTAAGACCTATCCTTCCGAGACATGATGTGTAATATTTTCTTTCTTTCCAAAATAACAAATTAAGGTTATAAGTATCGATGATTATAAATTCTTTTACAACTACAGCTGTTGTGCGTGCAGGTTATCTTCATGTAAAGAAATACGATTTGATTTAGGATTATAAATTTATAATAATAGTAAAATGCCCGTGCGCTGCCACGGGAACACATAATATGTAAACTTCATGGTTTATGTTCGGAGACAAAATCAAATGATGGACCTGTTTTAGGAAGACATTAAGTCTGGTTAACTATAGTGTAGTGGTTGACGCCATGACAATAAATCCTAACGGGTTTCCTCACCGTCGACCAGTCCTTCTACCTATCATGACCAATGATATACTAAGTGCTTTATGCTCAACATAGTCTAGAAATACATTTTTAAAAGTTGACTATTTGTATAACTCGAGAAACGCTAAAAAGACAAATTTGAATATAAATGGTTTCTTCAAGTCACTAAAACAAAACTAAGGCAAAGCTTTAAAACATATTTTCCCCTTATGAAATATCTAATTCAATAAGATGGAAGTTGGATATCTCTATAGTATCAAAATAAAAAGTATACATAAATGGTTAAATTGTCCAAAATATCAAACTAATGGGGCAAAATTTGTGGAAACAATTCAAACCTTTAAAATGAAACCTAAGGCAATTCAGTGGAAAGTCAATATCTCTAGAATAATTTAAAAATATTTATGCTCTAAGTATAAATATTTATACGCAAAAGATATATTAGGATCAACTAATTTAAAATGAAGATTGACAGAATCAAGTTTGGGTATATAGGTGAAAATTCACAAAAATAAATGATAATGTTTATTTTTCTTCATGTTGTACAGGGTTTGTCTATGTCTTAGTCGATTGAGATTTTCTTAAATCTCAAATCTCATTCGAGTTGCACTTTTCTGCTAGAAAAATGCAATTGCACTTTTCTAACAACTGGAACGAGTTGTATTTTTTTTAACAAACGATTGCATTTTTTAGGTGACTGAGACTTAAAAAATCCCTCAGTTGACTGAAAAATAACAAAACCGGTACAAAATACAAAGAGTAGATGATAAATTGAAATTCATCAGCAGTATGGTTACACGGTTATATGCTTGCCACAGTTTTGCAAAGTATTCTCTCCGTTTCAAAATATAAGATGTTTTAGTTATGAAGTAAATATATCTAGACTACTTTAATATATAGGTTTACTCATATTTAAAGTGAATCTACACACTAAAACAAATCTATATACATTTTCTTTACAAATCTAAAACATCTTATATTTTGAAGAAACGGAAGAAGTAGAAGTGAAGATCAGTCAAAAGATATTTTTTTTGGAGCAGTGGCTTAGACCATCTCTACCGGTGGCCTTCAATCCAGGCTCCAACCGGGTTAGGGGCGGCAGTAAAAAAACGCTTCCGTGTTCCCACCTACCACACTCCACCGCATTGACTCCCCCGCACAGCTCCGCCTCTGGCCTCGCGCCGCCGGCCCGCTTGCTCGCAGTGCCGCCCTTCGCCCTCTCCCTCTGGCAGCGCCGCCCTCCCGCTCGTTGCTTCATCCTCCCGCTCGCTCACAGCGCTGCTTGGCCTCGAGCCGGATGGGGACGCGCACGTCGTGTGCGGGACAAGGGACGGCGGCGGTGTGCCCGGTCGAGCTCCATCCCTCCCTACCTCGTTTTCCTGCGCGCGCGTTTGGGGAGCTGCGCGCGTCTCCAGCCGGTGCGGGGCGAAGTTGTGCGCGTCTCCGGCCGGTGGTCGTCGACCGCGCCGTTGCCGGACGAGGTCGCGCGCGTGGGCGGCGGAGCTCCGCGCGTGGTGTCCGGGACGACGAACTCTGTGCCGTTGCTGGACATGTTTTGGGTCTCCCGATGGAAATGCTCTTAGGCTGGGTAAGACAAAATCTATATCTCTACTCTCCTCCATTTTTCACACTATCTCTGTTCAGCCCCAAGGCACCGCCCCTCTCCACCCATGGAGCATCCCAGCCCCCTGTCCTCCGTCTCTCCACCAATGAGCGCCATCTCCAAGGGGCGACGCACCCCCCTCTCTCCTCCACTTTCCCCCAGGCGCCTCGATGGCCCCTCCCATCCTCCTCTTCTTTGCCGCCGGTACACGATGGAGTTTGACGCGAAGCACCTGCGGGCCGACACCACGTACCTGCCATGTACGGTTCTCCCCGCCGTTTGCTCTCTCTTCCACGGCGCCTCCGTCCCACTTCCCCTCCACACGACGGCCTCGTCCGACACCTCCCCTCCCCGCCGACCGGTTGCTGGCCTCTTCCCCTCCCCGTGCATAACAAACGAGGAGGCGTCGTCACCCTCAAGTGCTACAGCTAGCTCAGTATGATTTCTGCGTTCTCTCCCTTCTTGATTGTGCATTTTCGGAAGCTAATTAGATGTAAATATGAACTATTCATCAAACTTACCCGAGACCAAATGGATATGTTGGCAGGCTCCACCAATTTCCGTTTGTAGTTGTTTGCATAGATCGTGGTGAGCTCGTCATGCTGATTGGCTCGGAAGCATAGAACAATATTTCGGCAATGCATGATGGTGCAGATGGATTGATTCATGTTAACCAAATCAATGTCCCAAGTGTCGTGTAAAATCTGTGTTTTTTGTGGATGGTGATATGTGAAAATCTTCTGTCGGTTTTTAAGGAAGGTGATCTCTCAGCTTACTTTACCAGGCGTAGTATTTTCACACAGTTAATAATGATTTGATTTTCCTAAATCTACAATAAAATTCTTTTGTTTGAAATTCATTTGTTTTACTATTTCTAGAAGTCTGGTCCATTGTATATGCATTATCTGCTCTGTATCTGTAAAATCTACATCAAATCTACATCTATAATAAACAAAAAGTCTTCTCTGTTTCAATATGGAAAGATCAAGAACCTTCACGTTTTCCAAAACAGGGAGATGGCTGCGGTGTGTACCATGGCTTTAATAGTGCCTAACCTTATCGAATTATTGTTGACCCGGACGGGGTACCAAATGAATCGACTGTTGTTCCTTTTTTGTTATACTATTGCTTGTGTCTATCATAATTCTTTCTTCAATCTGCATGAATGGGAAATCCTTATGATATTATTACAAATAATATTAAATAGGTAATTGGTTCTTTTGGAGTTGAATGACTATTTTCAGGTATTTAAATTTCAAGTTATTACCAACTCTTGACGCTTTAGAAAAGAGAACTATGATCTACGATGAACAATTCAACTACCAATGTTTGCATGCTTCTACGTGTGAATTTGTTTGTTACCATTTCCATGATACTCTAAAGCTGCAGTTGCAATAAAGATGTGTCAAAGATCGTGTTTTGCATCTTCTAGAGTAACATTTATGTGGAGCCAAGGGTTTAATTTTTCCTATTTTGTGTTTGGAGCTTATCCCTGTTTGCAAACTTCTTAAACTAACCTTCTCTAATGACTGTTTTCAGGTTTCTGAGATCAACCCAGAGGGGGATAAACCGATAAAGGTTCCTGTGTTTAACAGTGGTGATGGTAAATGGATTGGTAGTTCTGATGTGATCACTCAGGTCATTGAGGATAAGTACCCAACTCCATCGCTTGTCAATCCTCATGAGTATGCATCAGTGTAAGTTTTCCAGAGATTAAAACTTTTTTATTTCCACATTCCGAGATTCTTGTTATATCTATGGTGTTCTAAGCACAAATTCACATTTGTTTCGGTGATATCAGAATCATGCTTCTCATCAGTTATACTTGTACAGACCTTGTGACTTGAAAGTTGTAGTTGTTAGTTTCACGGAAGGTTCCAGCCAGTTGCTTTCATATCTATATTGCCACACAATTTCAACAATTAGCCAATGAGGTACTCCCTCCGTCCAAGAATAGATGTCTTAGATTTTTCAAATTTTGGATGAATCTATATACTAAATAGTGTCTAGATTCATTCAAATTTTGACAAATTTGAGACATCTATTTTAGGACGGAGGGAGTATTAATTATGTACGAGTCACTTCATTCATCTTAAGCAGGAATGACTTGCCATCGTATCAGTTGGGATGATTTCTTGAACTTGAAGTGGCATATGGATTGACTGCCACTGGTAGTTATCATTTCGGCTAAGCCATTCACTATCTTCAACTGGATCCTCATTTTGCTTGTTTCATTTCGATGTTTTTTGTTTTTGACGGGATTCACGTTGTCTTTTCAGTAATTCTTTTTTTTCGTGCTATCCATCTGTGCATATATTTCCCTATCTCGTTGCCTCCTCCGCTCTTTTGAATCTATGGGCTGTGTATGAACGATGAATGACGTGGGCCCATCATTATATATGAATATTAACATACTTGTCTTCAATTTAGTAAGGAATTAGTTGCCTTCATACCAGCTATGAAGCTTTCTTTCCCTTGAGAAGACATGAAGTTATTGCCTCCAGCATGCTTCATTATCACCAGGGACTACATTTTCTTTGTTCTGACCGGTTTCTCCTGGTAAAAATCAACGGTCAAGTGGTTTAGTTGCATTATAAACTTGAATCCAGTAAAAGATTACATAATTGTAAAGTGCACCTATAACAAAGAGCGTGCTTTGTACTTGAGAGAGTGCAGATGGACTATCCCGTGCTTGTGTATTAAGTGTTACTCGAGCTTTCTTTTGGCGATAGGCTTCACGACGCTTCTTAAGTAGTTCATTTTTCTTTTGTTTATCCATCCGTGCATATCGCTCCTGAGCACATTGTCTATTGAGTTCTTTCGCATCTGTAAGTTCCCCTCCATCACCGGTGTTGACAACACCTAATAAAATACACCATATAGTTAGTATTTGAACATCAGCTGATACAGTTACACATTATATCATCGTTTTTACTTGTGTAGATGGTGTTCGGCAAGTCTCTCAAAGGAGTACGTTCACTGGACTGTGTCGAAGAATCCATCTGCAAAGGAAAAACATAGGAATGTTAATCAAAAGGATTCAGTTTTATTTGGTCTGGCAAGATACAGTGGAGTGTGCTATTCGGACTGGCAAATTCATTATATACAGGTAGCCTCTCGCATTTGTTGTTGAAACTTACTATGTTTTTCTGTGTTATCGAAGAAGCAAGGGTTGGTAATTATGTTCCCATTTCTTTCCTGGTGCTATTATTTGCATGAAAAAAGAGTGCAAAATTGTTTTTCTTTTGTAGATGTTGACTTTTGAAATGACGAGGAATTCATGTGCTTTTAAATTTATTGACTGCTTGTTATGGGAGATGAGTGAGATCATCTACAAACACTTTTCATCATCATGAACCCTTTCTGCATATGGATCTGTCAAATCGGTATTTATTGTCATAGTCTACTGAATTAATATGCTTCCCGAGGCTTATGTGTTATACTACTAAGTTGGGCGTGCTAAATGGTCCGGCTATTATACAACTAAGTTGGGCGTGCTAAATGGTCCAGCTATATGGTTTTCTATGTTCCTGTACTGCTATCCGCTATCCTCAAAAAAATCATACTCCCTCCAAATCAAAATATAAGATGTTTTAGCTTTGTAAAAGGAGTGTATCTAGACCCCTTTTAGTATGTTTTCTATAACTCGCCTGGAACCCCACATATTTGAAGAAGTATACCTCGCCGACATGCAGCTCGATGTTGAAACGTTTTGCTTGCTGCCCATATGCTACAGCGTCCATTTTATCCCCTGTTAAAACAATCTAGTTTAATTTGCAGTAGAGATAAGCTATATGTTCTAATAAGTTGGTTTGAAAACAAAGAACACAAATATTTATAGATCATATGGAATGAGCACCTTTTTTAATCAGAAGATCATTTATCACAAAAGCTTATATATCACAATCCGATTATGGGATATGTCTACAACCATCAGTCTGACATGACCTGCTACAGGTTTTTACTTGGTTCTCTGGCTCATCAAGATTATCAGATGAGCCAGATGAGAGTGTCCAGCTCATCAAGTTGTTACGAGAAAAAGCTCAAAATTACCAACTTATTGACTTGGTTGACAACCATAGTGATGACATGGCCGTACACCATGAGCAAGCAGTTCAAATGATGAAGCTTGCATTCTGGTGCTTGCAAAATTATCCTCATACCTTTAAAGTTACAGACCATCATCCATGTACTCCCTCCGACCCATATACCCATATTAGTTGACTTGGTTTTGTCTAGATTCGTATGCATCTAGACGTGTTTTAGTGCTAGATACATTCGAATCTAGACAAATTTGAGTCAACTAATATGGGTCATAGGGAGTACTAATTATTCTCACACCTTTAAAGATAGACATCAACTTCCATATACTAATTATCTCCCATATATCCATAGGTTTGTACTGTGTATGGACTGAGAAACAGGAAAGAATGTCATCTTGAGAACATGATATGTCCAGGTATGGGCTACTATCTAGTACTTGATAACATTGCATGTTTGGAATAGCAAGGAATATAAAAAATAAGAATGCATGTAACTTAGTAATCAGAGAATTCTTCTCACAGATTGGTCAGCGAGGACGGCATGGTAGATCATATCTCCCCGCTAAGTCTGTTTGATTCGTCCATAAAGAACTTTGGCCATCGTCTCCCAGGATCTGCTATGCATGTGCAAGGTTTCAACCCATCGGAATCTAACATGCCTGCTTTAGAAAGACACATATCAATGATTTTGATTTGATAATGTGTCAATTAAAAAATATGCAGAAACAGAAGAATTTCCCTTCTGAGCGGAGGCCAGATGAAGAGAGCAGGTCCCGGTCGTGGTGCCATCACCCTCTTTGAGCCGGGGCATCCGAGGCTGTACTGAGACGACATGGTCAGGGTCCTTGTGACCTCGAGTGTGACAGGAATTAGGTAAGGTTGAGTGTGACTGGATCTGGGTGCATTTTATATACCATGTGGCTGACGGGATCAGTGCAAACGACTATTGGTGCATGACTAAATGCTAGCGCGCGAGATTAATTGGCGCATGAATAAACGCTAGCGTGATTGACGTATGGATGAAAGACGCAAATTTGGCAGAGCGTGGATTGTGGTGTACCACGAAAAAACAGACGTTATCAATTGTGATTAATGTGCGTGGTCATTAAGGCCCATATTGACGAAACGAACGGGATGTGTGTTGCCTGGTGGACGAAACCTACGACGTAGTGGAACCTTGGCAGAAAACGGAACAGCCTTGTACTTTTTAGATAGTAGAGATCTATACTATTAAAAAGATTAGGACTGTTCGTCACCCCCAGAAAAATTCCCGCCTGCCTTGAAAAGACGGTTTTGCCCCTAACTGTTCGAACAAAGTACAAGGGCGTGCCACCGTGAAGTGAAGGAGTCACCACCAACCGCTGGACCCCGACCCCGCACGCTCCCCTGCGCTCGCGATTCCCACCCCGCCTTCCACCCCCTGCTCGCCTCTCTCCTACCCCGCTCCTCCCCGCTCCCTTCCCGCGTGCGCCAGCCGCCGCCGCCCCAGCTCTGCGAGCTGGCCCTGCCGCCCGGCTCCTCTCCTCCGCGCGACCCCTCGTCGGCCTCGCCTACCTCGTCGCTGCGAACCCGAACCTCGTCGCCTCCCTGCCAGAAACTCCTCCCGCCGCCAGGAACCGAGCCGCCCGTTGCCAGAGAGCCTTGTCGCCGACCCCGCCGCCAAATCCGGCCACCTCCTCCTCCCTTCGAGCCCCGGGCGTCGTGAAATTTGTGTTGTTGACTACAGAGCAGGGCGAGGCCAGGAATGAGCGGCGACGACGACCTTGCACTGGAGAGAAGAGGCCAGGGACGAGCAGCACAGACCGACAAGATGAGGAAGAGTGGGCGACGACCGGAGTCCATGCCGACGTCGGGGACTCACGGACGAGCTCGGAGAGGACCACAACAGAGGGGGCGGCGGTAACGCCAGCGGCCGTCGGCGGCCTGCGAGCAAGCGGGGCGGCGCCATGGCGATCGACGGCGCGTCTGGCGGCGGGGTTGGTGGCGCTCGATGTGGGAAGGAGATGGAGGAACGAGACAAGCTGGTGGGGCCGCGTGCGTGAGTTCTGTGCTTGCTGCAGGTTGCGTCCCGGGTGGATCGGTGGCTAGGTGTGTGTTGGGTTGGGCTGAGTCTGGGTGTGTGCTGCTTGAGTCTGTAGTGTCTTTGTGCGTGTGTGCGTGTTGGTTGGATGTCGTGTGCGTGAGCGTCGCGTGGAGTGTGTGCGTGCACGTGCCCCGCACAAGTGTGTAGGTTAGACGACGACCCGGTGGTGGCGGCGAGCGTCTCGGTTTATGCGTTTGTCGAACGCATTTTCCTCTTATTGCCTAGAGGGAGTGAACGGATATATAAGGCGATTTGATATGGGTGTCCGTCCGCCCACACTATCCCATTTTGTTTTTTTGAAAACTATTACGCTTTGCTTGATTTTATTTAGAGGGCCGGCGTCTACTTCACGAGTAGATGAAAGGGAAGCACGCCAAAGAAGAGGAAAAGGGGTTTAGAGAAAAGAAATATTCAACTCACCATCAGCACAACAACGACTAACTTCTTCCGCCAACGCGCCGGCATTTTATACGGAAAAAATTTAAATATGAAGCCCTAACAACGCACGGGCATTCAGCTAGTCAATCTACTAATTTTGCTAGAGTTAGGTTCGTCGGCCCCTTTCTCCGTCCAAAATTTCTTGAACGATTTTGCTCTCCCAACAAAAGGGTAATTACTCCACTGCCATCCAAAAAAACGGTTCAAGCGAAACCCATCGCCCAAGTAGGAATCCTTCTGCCGCCTCTCGGCCGATTCCGGCTTGCCCGGGCAGATCTTCTGGTGCCGCCAGAGATGGCTCGTCCCGTTGGAGTCCTTGCAGCTGAGGCGATTGTGGCAGTAGAGGCACTCGGCGAACTGGACCTTCCAGTTGAGGAAGATGGGCTTGTACTCCTCCCAGACCTTGGACCTTCTTGTGCTTGTACCGGAATGCGCTATGATGAACTCCGTCATATGCAACCTACACCTTCATACCGCCACCCACCTAATGCTCCTCAGGATACTCCACGACTTGCTAGATCATAGCATGCTCCATGGCTCACTGCACAGTAAAAATGAGACAAAATGGATTTAGTTATTTCTTTTTACTGCAGTAGCGTGAGTACATGAAGCATGGGTAGAGCATGCACATCGAACAGAGCCGAACGAGCAGCCAGGAAACTACAAGATGTGCATTGCAAATAGAACTCGGATTTCAGAAGTATGCGGAAAATTTCCCCTAAATCATGCGCATTTGGGGTGGGGAAATACGAATGGCGCATTCGACTGCGGCTTCCAGGGAGCTCAAAACCGTCAAAGTACACATGTACGCAGCCCAGATCAAGAAATTTCATGGTGGAAATCCGGGGAAATCGAGGCGGAGGGGGTTACCTGAGATGGGGAAGAACCCTGGCCCGGGGGAACCTCGTGCCTCGTGGTGGCCGGGGGACGAGATTCTGGGCACGATTAGGGCATCGAGTTGGATCTGCGGGCGGGCGGTGGGTGGGTAGACCCAGTTCTTCCATTTGGGCCGGGTAAAGGGTTCGTTCGACCTAGATGGGCTTAAGTGGGCTCGTCCGTGGATCCCGCGAGGGAGTGAGGAGGCCCGCCTTTCTCTGCATGTTTAGCTATGAGGAATGCATGTACAGAGTTGAAACTTCTCACATGTGGAATGATGTACACGGGGATCTGGCTCGGTCTATGTTGCACAATTTGTGGCAAGCTGTTGGCCTTCGTAACCCAAATCACTTGGTATATTCAATTCACTTCTGGTTATCACATACTTCTGGCAATATTATTTGTTACTTTATTTTCTCTGCATGTTTATCTATGAAGATGAAGACATGTAGAGAGATGAAACTTCTCACATCTGGAATGATGTACACGGGCGGAGGCGGCGCTGCTAAGGCCCTGCAGAGGTTGCCGGCCAGGAAGCCGACGAGCAGGTTCTGCCTTGCCGTCCTTGCCTCTCCTTATTTTTCCCCACCGTGGATGCCAATGGCGGCTTTCTACCTTCAGGATAGGCCCGTATCTGGCCTTGAGTTGCCGGTGATAAGGCGGACCGAAAGCGTGGTGGGGGTGGGAGTGGGACGAGTTCACCGGCCTCGAGCTAGAATGGCCGCCCATGCCTGCACACACCTAATCAACCCCTTTCCTACACCCAAAGAACGCGAGTACCTTCCTGCCGCCAGAACTTCTTTCATGGACGCCACTGAGGCGTCGGACCTCAATCCTCAAGGCGCAGCTAGCCGCGACGGTGCACACGCTCAACCAACGCACACACACCTATGTGCACCTCGATGCCAAAAAGTGGCTCCTCGGCCGACAGTGCTAGCAGCTGGCGTGTGATCTGGTGGCCTTGATGCTCTGCTCCGTGCATCACCAAGCTCCTTCTGCTGTCCTACTCTCCAGCAACCACCGCCTCTCGACCTGTGCTAACAGTACACTAGCAACCACTGTAGAGTTCTGGAAGGATTTAGTTTTCCTTGTTTTTCAATCTTGGAGCAATGTAAACTGAGATGCAGTTGACCCTCTTGTATTGCGCACTGTACCTTGTTTTCCTTTCAGATGATCAATGATGACAGGTCTTTCTTCAGAGTTCAATATATAAAGTTGCAAAGCATGGAGCAACAAGCTTAATTGGGTAATGGTAACCATTTTATCACTCGATTGGATAAATAGTGATTCTGAAGTCTGTGGTTCACATCTGATCAAAATTATGATTGCCAGGTCCCGGCACATGGGGGAACTCAAGAAAGGGGTGAGGAGGGCGACGCTGAGAGCACAAGAAAAGGGAGAGAAGAGTGGTGCCGACCAGAGGGAGTGGGGACGGAGCCATGCACCGGTGGAAGGTGGAGGGCGGTATGGCAGTGTATGGATAGAAAAAGTGGTGCTCCATAAAAGTTAGAAGAGAACAGGTTACCCTGTAGCAACGCACGGGTATCTGGCTAGTATATATAGTGTTTATAGCCGAAACTACCTAAGTACTCTCTCTATTTTAGCTTGCTAAAAACATTTATATTATGAAATAGAGGGGGTACATGATAGATAAAACTTATGTCCAAAATATTGTCTTGCTTTCGGTCTTGTGGCAGGGGCGCAACAGGTCATATAGTATGATCAATTGCAACAAACTTGTCTTGGTACAACGAACTTGTCCTGAACTTGTCCCACTCCAGCAATTGCAACCAAGTTCAAGACTAAATTACAAAATATCCCTTGTTCTTCTCTTCCGGCCTCCATGACTTCTTCTCCCAAAATCCCCAACTCAGACCGGAACCAGAACCAAGCGAGTATGGCTCGTCTAGGCTTGGGTCATGTTCGGCACGGCACGACGTGGCGCGGACACACCGATCCATGCGTAGCTCTCCCTGCTGCTGCGGCACGTGGCCAAAGCCTACGGCGGCTTGCACCGCAAGCTTGCCAGTGCACCTCCTCCTCTTCGCCCCCTTATCCCATACAAGGAATGACATTCCAAGTCCGGCGTAACGGCTTCTCTCCCCACCCAACCTTCCCTCCCACTCCCCTGCCCACCCCTATGGACCTCCTCCTCCTCCCCGATGCTAGCAGGCGCTCACGCACGACCCTCCCACTCCCTGACAACACTCCCCTCTCGCGCCCTGCGTCAGAGGCCCGCCCGTCCCACTATTGGTTGAGAATTTGAAGGAGTCTGTTTCATTTTTACACGAGATTCCTATCCAAGTGCGAAAAAATAGAAACCATATGTAATTAGTTTTTCAATGGCATTGCATATAATTAGTTACATTCACCACAATTTTTGATTTAGTTATAGCTAATAAGTTTAAACGGTAATAAGGCAACAATAACTCCTTGTGGTCTTCATAAGGCTTCGTCCTGACTGTCGATTCATCTGAATCACACTTGGTGGTTGATTTTCACAATACAGACATAGTAGTTGTCGACTGAAGCTGCAGATACAGAGACATAACCCGCTCTTCCCCCTTTCCCTAAAAAAACCTCTTCTCCTTCCCCTTCGGCCTCCGTAGAGATTCCTCCCAAATCCCCAATTCCCAATTCTAGCATAGAGCGAGATCATGGCTCCTCCCTCCGCTTCGTCCGTGTTCGGCACAAGTCGTATCGCGGCGCGGCGCGGAGAAAACCAGTTCACGCTCAACTTGCCCTGCCGCTATGGCGCGCGCCTAAGGCCTACAGCAGCTTGCACCTCAAGCTTGCCACTGCCCGTCCTCCTCTTCGCCCCCCATATAACCAGGGCCGGTCCATAGCATGAGGCATAGGGGTAGCTGCCCTAGGCCCTCACCCTTCGGAAACAAGGTCCCCAAACCATGTACTACATTGATGGGATTGTAGGTTAGTGTGTATCTTGCTCCATTGAGTAAATTTATAATTATTCACAATTAATTCTTCAACTTAGCATGCCCTCGTTTGGGTTGAATGTGTTTTCTACTTCTTAATACTACATAAATAGCAGACATGAAACCTATTAAATAAGTTCACTATTCTCTTATTTATTTTTGGCTTGAAAGTATTTCCCTAAATTTTGACTATGTAAGTGGATATTGGAAGGTTCAAGGCACAAATAAGCGAGATAGGTTGTACAAAAATATAAAAATCAAACCAAACTCGTAACTATTTAGCCTTTTGTATGGTAACTTAGTTTGAGATTTTTATACGGATCATTGATAGCCATACCTTTTAAGAAAATTCTAAACACTAAGTTTCCACTCAATATATAAACACATGATATATTTATTTATTTTTTATAAGTACTCGTTCATATGTACTCATATATTATTATTCTTTTTTCTTAAAGTTAAATTTTGGAAAGTTTCTGTATTTGTTTAAAAATCATTCTATAATGGTGTTGTAATTTTTAAATTCACTATCTAATACCTGAGATTTTTTGTAATTTTGAAACCTATAGGTTTGTGAGAATTTTCTAAAAGTTTATAGAAACTTAAGCATGGTTTAAAACATAGCAAGAGAATTGTAAGATATATATATATATATTCAAATAATACACCAGAACCACCCCTAGTTAGGATATTTAAAGATCTCTATCTTTATATTTGATGATATTAAAATATATATACTGACAGACAGACACATACAAAGACTTATGCATCTCATGATTTAATACACCATGGATAATTAACTAAAAGTCAATTTTTATTACAACATAAAATTTAAATTGCTCAAGGAAACTATTGAGTGATACACTACAACTTAATAACAAACAATACTACAACTATTTTTTCACAAACATTGTTATATGATTAATTATGCCATCTAACTAAATAAAATTGTACTTATCAATGGTAGAGTAGGAAACATAACTATATGTATAAATAAGTATAAAAATTTAGTATAAAATGTATTTATTTGCCTTGGGCCCAATTTTTGTTTGGGCCGGCCTTGCATATAAGACTGCGACGAAGACTGACCACTTCTCCAACCAACTCCACCAGGCGTCGAGGAGGCCCGACAGAGGTTATCCGTGTATACGAGTTGATGGAGGCCGACTGACTGGTTGAATAGGATCCCGGTCGCCGCAAGCTAGCGGTCTAGGAGGTCGCACGCATCGACCGTGCCAGGGCTAGGGCGAGCCGGGATGCCGACAAGCTCTAGAGCCTGTAGCTTGAGATCGTGACACAGTACGACCAGTTTGTCGAGGACGCGGCATGCCTACGCCTGTTGGCCTCACCAACGCTCGCGCCGAGGCCATCTCGCCCCCAACCCTGCTGAGAAGCCACCTAGACCTAGGGAAGTTCCTAGGTTGAACCGTTTCGTGACTGCTATGAGTAATCCTACTGCTAGGCAATTCATGTAATGTGAAGGCGTTGTGAAGCTGTAGGTGTTTTCGCTCTTAGAATTGACCAACAATCCAAAGATTAGAACATTTTTCACATTGTTACTTTGATCTATGCTTTGAGCGTTCTCCTAATAAAATGGAACAAACATTGTTGATCTTGTCTTTTCTGCGTGAGTTCTTCTGGTGCAATGGAACATATTGTTTTTTTCTCAAAAAAAAAGGAACTCGTGCTGTGTAACTTTCCTTGGATTGTAACTGGAGTAGCAAATGCAAAGATATTGCATTTAAAAAATTCAGGCAATAGCTTACAGTTACAATGCTAAACAATTTGTCATACCAGGCCATCCAACGGTGACACCAGCTAGTGCGGATGCGGTGCAAAATCTACACCGTTTACATCAATGAGAGCACGACAGTGGTTAAACTGTTGATGTCCTACTCAGACCACCATGGACAAGGGGGTGATCACCTTAACGGTCATGAAGACTAAAGACCACCTTGGTTGGCCCCAATGAAGCCCCACGACAAGGTTTTGGAGGTCATCGACCTAATACTCAATGGCTTGTCCAAGGTAAATAGTTGTAAGTTGCCTCACCACAATCTCCTCTTGTTTGCCACCTCACTATCCTATCCTCTTTCCTCACTCTCCTCTACTCTCCTTCCCTCGTCTCACTTTAACAAGTTGATACAGTGTTAGTTGCCTGTTTTCTTCTGTTTTTGGTTTTAGAAAGGCAGAAAATCAATATTCTTCGAATTGGACGGGATAAAAGCCAAAGTCGATATTTTACCATGGGCAACACAGAGTCCGGAGGAGAGACGGAGGGGCGCCACAGGGTGGCCAGACCCCCTAGGCGCGGGCCCACCCTGGGCTGCGCCTAGGCAGGGTGTGCCCCCTGGCCGCCTCCCGGCCTCGCCTCTTCGCCTATAAGAATCCCCCGATGCAAAAACCCTACGAACCCGATCAAAACTCTACGAAACCGTCTGTAGCCGCCGCCACCATCGTCCCTAGATCGGGGGGATCTGAAGTTCTTCCCGGCACCCTGCCGGAGGGGAGATCATCCCGGAGGCCTTCTTCTCCGATATGAAGCGTGGGTAGTTCCACATTAGACTACGGGTCCATGTAGTAGCTAGATGGTTGTGTCTCCTCCTTGTGATTTCATGTATAGATCTTGTGAGCTCCATTAATGATCAAGATCTAATCTATTTGTAATCATGCATGTTGTGTTTGCGGGGATCCGATGGATATTGAGATTACTATGTCAGATTGATTAATGGTTTTGTCTTATTGATTCTATCATGTCTGTGTTGTTTGTGATCTTGCATGCTCTCCGTTGTTAGTAGCTATCTTGACCAAGTAGTTGCTAGTGACTCCAAAATGGGGTATTTATGCTTGAGAGTGGGTTCATGCCTCTAGTTTCCAAGGGAAGTGATAGAAATCTCTTCGGTTGTAGATGTGTTGTTGCCACTAGGGATAAAACAACGGTCTCTTATTCATGGAACAAGTGGATTGTTTACCTTACACACTTTGCTTAAAGCAGTTGTCTGTTGCTTGCAACTTAATACTGGAGGGGGTTCAGATGATAACCTGAAGGTGTACTTCTAGTCATAGATGCAGTTGGATGGCAGTCTATGTATATTGTTGTATTGCCCAATCGAATCTAATAGGATCTTTTTGTCTAGTATTGCATTGTTATGTCTTGCTCGGTTCCTGTCAATTGCCCTGCTGTAATTTGTTTACCCTTCATGCCATGTTGTTTATCTAAGGAGAGCACCTCTAGTGAACTATGGACCCCGGTCCAATCTTTACCATTGATACATCTTCCACCGTTTACTTGCTGCAAACCACTCATCACCTTCCACACCATACATTTAATCCTTTGTTACAGCGACCAGTGAGATTGACAACCTCACTGTTCGTTGGGGCAAAGTCTTGAGTTTGTGTTGTGCAGGTTTCCACATTGCTTGCAACACTTGTGTGACGTTTCCTTCCTCCTACTGGTTTGATAACCTCGGTTTCTTACTGAGGGAAGACTTGTTGTTGTGATTTATCACACCTTGATCTTGGGGTTTCTCGATGAAGCGCTCCTACATCAACCAAGCGCATCAACAAGTTTTCTGGCGTCGTTGCCGGGGAGGCTAAGGACGTCTTCACAAGGGGAGTCCTCCTCAACCTTTCTCTTTACTTCGTTTTTAGTTTGCTTAGTTTATTTTGCTTGGTTTTGTTTGCCTCTTTTTATCAAAAACTCCAAAAAAATTAGTTCAATTTGGTTTGCTTTCTCTATTCAAAAACACAAAAAAAATAGTTCCTGCTCTAACTGTTGCTGTTGTTTTTGGCTTGCTCACCTTTGCCAAAATGAACTCTGCTGAGAACACCAAGTTGTGTGACTTCACTAGCACAAACAACAATGATTTCCTTAGAACTCCTATTGCTCCACCTGCTCCTGATGCTACCTTTTATAAAATTAAGCCTGCTTTGTTGAATCTTATGATGAGAGAACAATTTTCTGGTGCTAGTTCTGATGATGTTGCTGCCCATCTCAATAACTTTGTTGAACTTTGTGAGATGCAGAAGTATAAGGATGTAGATGGAGATATTATTAAGCTCAAGTTGTTTCCTTTCTCCTTGAGAGGAAAAGCTAAAGAATGGTTGCTATCCTTGCCTAGAAATAGTATTGATTCTTGGACTAAGTGCAAAGATGCTTTTATTGGAAAGTACTACCCTCCTGCTAAGATTATATCTATGAGAAGTGACATTATGAAATTTAAACAACTTGATAATGAACATGTTTCTCAATCTTGGGAAAGAATGAAATCTTTGGTTAAGAATTGTCCCACTCATAGACTCACTGCTTGGATGATTATCCAGACTTTTTATGCAGGTTTGAACTTCTCTTCAAGAAACCTGTTGGATTCAGCTACTGGAGGTACCTTTATGGGCATCACTTTGGGTGCTGCAACAAAACTCCTTGATAATATGATGGTTAATTACTCTGAATGGCACACTGAGAGAGCTCCACATGGTAAGAAGGTAAATTCTGTTGAAGAAACCTCCTCTTTGAGTGATAAGATTGATGTTATTATGGCTATGCTTGTTAATGGGAAAGCTCCTTTAGATCCTAATATTATTCCCTTAGCCTCTTTGGTTGCTCAAGAAGAGCAAGTTGATGTGAACTTCATTAGAAACAACAATTTCAACAACAATGCCTATATGAATAATTTTGGTGGTAACAACTATAGGCCCTATCCTCCTAATAATGGCAATACCTATGGAAACTCCTACAATAATGCTAGAAGTGCCCCCTATTAACTTGAAGTCATGCTCAAAGATTTTATTAGAAAACAAACCACTTTCAACAAGACTATAGAGGAAAAGCTTTTGAATGTTGAGAAAACTATTTCCTCTCTGTCTGAAGAGCAGTCCTCCTTGATTAATAAAATGGCTGCTAAACCTAAAACCATGGAAAGTACCTTTGCTGCCACTCATGCCATACAAGTTACTATTGATGAAAATGTTAGGCTGTTAGCTCAACTTCATGCTAAGTGGGAAAGGGAAGCTGAAATTGATAGAAACAATAGTGTGTGCACCATCACCACTAAACCACAAGAAGTCCCTATTCCTTCTCCTACAATGCCTAAGCCTATTGAGTCTACTACTAGTGATGCTAAGTTTGATTTTGATATAGATGGTTGCAATATTTCTGAAGTGATTCTGTTCTTGCAAAAGCTTGCTAGAAGTCCTGATGCTAGTGATATGCATGTTGCTTTCACCAAACAGATTACATATGCTCTTGTTAAGATTAAGGAAGAGAAGTTAAAACACAAAGCTTCTATTCTTAGGAAAGTAGAAGATAGTTGGGAACCCATTATTAATATGCAAGTGAATTACTTTGATCTCAAAGCTTCATCTGATCTTGGTTCTAGTGTCTCTATTATGCCTAGGAAGATTTATGAAATGCTTGATTTGCCACCTTTGAAGAAACTCATGAGGAGTATTAACAATGCTCTCATTATGGTTAACAATGCTTATGTCCCTGTTGATTTCTATGTTTTGGATGTTGAATACAATGCTTCTTGTCCTATTACTTTGGGAAGACCTTTTCTTAGAACTGTTGGTGCCATCATTGATATGAAAGAAGGCACCATTAAATATCATTTTCCATTCAAGAAAGGTATTGAACACTTCCCTATGAGGAGAGAGAAGTTGCTTTTTGCTCCTCCTTTGAAAGCAAGGTTTGATGTTAATGCTTCTTCATTTGAAAATACTTGATTTCTTGCTTCTTGTGCCTAACTTAAAGGCGTTAAAGAAAAGTACTTGTTGGGAGATAACCCAAGAGTTTTCTTGAGTCTTGGAAGTTATTACTTCAGTAATGACCTCTCCTTATCCTTTTTGTTTGCTTTTTGTGCCAAGAATGACCTCTAATGAGAGGGAAGTCAGATTTGGAGAGTTGCTGTCCCGAAACAGATTTCTGTCCTCCACCATAAAAATTCGTGAGGAGTCTCTGTAAGTCGGATTGAGCTGAAAATTTATGAATAAATCCCCCAGTATGTTAGCTAACTTTGTTAGTTCAACACTTTTTTATTTGAGCAACAGAAGATTTTCGAAAAAATCGGTTTCTACCTGCTGGTCTGTTTTGACAGATTTCTACCATTATTGCATTTGCTTCCTATTTATTCCTTTTTGAGTTCTCTTTTGGGGAATTGAGATTTTTGAAGGATTTGCTACAGTATCTTGTGTTTTTAATGAAAAGTTTTGCTGTTCCAAAGCTAAGTCTAAAGGTCTATTATCTTTTGAATACACTAATGTTGCTAATGAAGATTGTGTGAAGTTTTGTATGAAGGAAAAATTCCAGGTGTAGAGGGAGAATGATGTAATGAGATGAAGAATGGATAAAATCTCAAGCTTGGGGATGCCACCCCGGTGTCACCCCAAGAAATATCCAAGAGGTACAAGCGTCAAAGCTTAGGGATGCCCAAGGCATCCCCTTCTTCATCAATAAAAAGCTCAAGTCTTTCTAGACACTTCGATTTTATTGTTTCATGCATTGTTGTGTTGTTCTTGGAGCGTCTTAGTTTTCGTTTGCTTTGCTTAGTTTGTTTAATTTGCTTGAATAAAGTAGTTTGGACCACCGTTCTATCTATGTTGTTTCAAATAAGTTGATTGGTGTTGGAAAGGAGTAGAAAGTTCTTGCTTGGAAGTGCAAGAGGAGCTTGCATTGACTGTGACTTAGACTTTAACATGACATGCTAGGTGTTGTTTTGACCTTATGCTTAGTGATTATTGCTGTAGCATGTCTTGTTCCAAACAATTGGGATTGCTTAGTGTGCCTTGAAGAAATTATGCGTTGTTTTAACTTACAAAAGCATAGTATTGTGGTATTCTCCTTTGATGTTTTGTTTGGGTTCACTTGGCACATGCTCACACCATGTTATGACTGTGAACAAGTCACCATAGCCTCTATGATCATTTAGTCCTTGACTTGTAGTACCACTCTATGCTTTGATTAGTAATGTTTTGTCGCTCTGCATGATTATGGCCATTATTGCTCTCTTAGTTGGTTGCTCCCGGTCTTTTGCTAGCCTCCACTTGTATGAGTAAGCTCTACTCATGTTTCCAACTCCCAAGAAACCAAGTTATTCCAAAGTGTCCACTATAAACTCCTATGCATGGTGTGTCACACCATTCCAAGTATATTCTTGTTTTCATCAATCTTCCAATTAAAAAGTATTTTGTTATGTGAAAACTTAGTGATTAAAGCCCTCACAAACTTGATGGCACACTTTATATTCTTTGCCCCTAATAAACTTGAACCATTGTGTCGTCTATGTTGTATATGCTTGCACTTATACGTTGGAATTAGCAGAACCATGCTGTCATGGGGAACGTTTTCAACATTGCACTTGTACTTTGTACACAATTGATATCATGCTCTTTTGTTTATGGATGTCACCGGTGTGAAATAAAGAGGGAGCTTGTAAGTCCATGGAGTTATGTATTTTGTGTTAGAGAAATGCTAGGCCGCTAGCCTAAGCCATGCCTAATCATGGTGGAAACTTGCAGCATCACCATAATGAGCATTCTATGAAGCATCCTCAATAAAAAGCTATGCACATAATAAATAAAAAGATCGCTGAGATGCTCATTGTCTGCTTGCCTTGTTATTTTGGTTATGAGATAGCTCATGTACCATGTGCAAGGGGTACCCTGTTGGCGGTTCTCTATGATACGCATGTACTTACTATGACAAGAACTTACAGGTGACTGAAGTTGAGTAGCATGAGGTGTGGCCCTTGTATTCAAGGGACATGAGATTGCCAACTTATACTTTGTCAAGCATATACTCCATAGTTTGTTCACTTTAACCTTAATCACTTCAAGATGCTTATGATAGGGGCAATGAGGGCTGAAAGCTAACAAGTACCATAATTTTTGAAAGCTCTTTTTGAAACTTGAAATCCCTGCTTCCCTTTATGAAGGGCCTTTCTTCCACTATTATATTGAGTCTCCACCTTCTACCTTTAGGCACCATTAAGAGAGCATAGTTGCCATTCTTAGTTCTATGTGCAGTGTCCCAAAACTTATTGATTGATGCATATTGTGAAATTGCTTGTTCTTGTGCAACTTGTATCTAGTCACTCTTATGAACTTTGAAGGTGTCCTATGCATCTATTTGCTACTCTATGAGGGACAAGATGATTGCCACTATGCCATGTTTTCTGTATGTGAAACAAACAAACGTTTTTCAATGCATGTTATTCATGATCTTTGTGTGTAGCCTTTATGTTGCATGAATAGTTGCTTGGTATTATTGTTAGAACTCCATCTTTCATGCATATGTTTAGAGTTCTTTGATCCTAACTTTAAATGCTTGCAAATGGTTTGATCTTGGTTTTGATGGTGCATGTCGCCTAAAAAATTATTCTTTTATCACTTACCTACTCGAGGACGAGCAAGAGTTAAGCTTGGGGATGCTTTATACGTCGGAAACGTATCTATAATTTTTGATGTTCCATGCTTGTTTAGTCACTACTTTGCATTGCTTTGTCTACACTTTAAGTTGTTTTTATATGTTTTCTGGAACTAACCTATTAACAAGTTGCCACAGTGTCAGTTGCCTGTTTTCTTCTGTTTTTGGTTTCAGAAAGGCAGAAAATCAATATTCTCGGAATTGGACGGGACAAAAGCCAAAGTCAATATTTTACCGTGGGCAACACGGAGTGATGGCGCCCAGTACTTGTCGTGGGACGCTTCGTTGGAAACCCCAAGAGCAAGGTATGAAGCAGCACGGCAACAAGTTTCCCTTAGTAAGAAACCGAGGTTATCGAACCAGCAGGAGGAAGGAAACGTCACACAGGTGTTGCAACCAACGCAGAGACCTGCACAACACAAACTCAAGACTTTGCCCCAACGAATAAGTGAGGTTGTTAAGCTCACCGGTTTGCTATAACAAAGGATTAAACGTATGGTGTGGAAGATAATGGTGGTTTGCAGAAAGTAAACAGGTAACAGTGGAAGATGTATCAATGGTAAATATTGGACCAGGGTCCATAGTTCACTAGAGGTGCTCTCCTTAGATAAACAACATGGCATGAAGGGTAAACAAATTACAGCGGGACAATTGACAGGAACTGAGCAAGGCATAACAATGCAATTACTAGTCAGAAAGATCCTATGAGACTAATTGGTCAATACAACAATATACATAGACCGTCATCCAACTGCATCTATGACTAGAAGTCTACCTTCAGGTTATCATCCGAACCCCCTCCAGTATTAAGTTGCAAGCAACAGACAACTGCTTTAAGCAAAGTGTGTAAGGTAAACAGTCCACATGTTCCATGAACAAGAGACCGTTGTTTTCTCCCTAGTAGCAACAACACATCTACAACCGAAGAGATTATTGTCACTTCTCTTGGAAACTAGAGGCATGAACCCACTATCGAGCATAAATACCCCCCTTTTGGAGTCACTAGCAACTACTTGGCCAAGATAGCTACTAACAACATAGAGCATGCAAGATCACAAACAACACAGACATGATAGAATCATAAAGATAAAACCATTAATAAAACCAACATAATAATATCAATATCCATCGGATCCCCGCAAACACATGGCGTCATGCGCGGGGAGAACATGAGGTATCACAAACCATAGTTTCTAGAGGAGAACCTCTCAGGAAACTTTGTCCATCTCTAGCTAGAGTAACAATGTCCCTCCATCAGACGGGGCATCAATGTTTTTAGTGCAATTCCACATCTGTTAACAAAGTGTGGTATGATGTATTTTAATTTATTGAAAATGTGATATCTTTCCGATGTATTTTAATGTATTGAAAATATTTAGGTTGAATTGAGTTCCAAAAGAGTTAGGAGTAGTCGAGATAACTTGTGACATGGTCATTTCAAGTTTCTCCTCACAGTTCCGGTTTGTAACTTACTGACTTGCCTAGTATTATCACTTTGTGATAAGATTCAGAAAGCTACTAGTGCCAGAACAAATTCAGTATTAGGATAATACACATAACACATTAGATATAATCTTGGGAAAACAGACAATACGATCCCTGTGAAAAAACAAAGATAGTATTTGGTGCACATGCTTTCTAAAACTTAGCACAAACTTATTTTAAGTCTTCTAAAATATTGTAAAAAATCACATACATGAAGATTTAGTTGAAACTTACAATCAATTTTTCATCAAAGAATATGATCAATTGCGAAGATTCCCGGAAGTGACAAAATGAGGGCTAATGCTATTGTTCAAGTTCCAAATCTTGCTCTGTTCTAGTCAAGTTTTACATGAAGATCCCAATGCCACATTTTTATTGAGGGAAGATCCCAATGCGACCTTAGTTCGACCATATACCTAGTAAATCTCTCCTTCCTCACACAGTCTGGTACATGACCGAGATCTTACAAACATAAGTGACCCGATTATGAAAATCCGCTCTACTCTGGATAGCAAGTTCCTGGCCGGGTGAGCTGACTGTTCTTGTATACTACGGAAGGGGGAAATGAGTATTTCGTGCATTTTCGACTAAGCTGTAGATATGCGTATCGGTGTTATTTTCTGTCCAGCCAACGTGGAACATACGCGGGGAGTGCTAGGCGTACCCCAGGGGATACTAGATCATGGTAGCGCTCCTTGCCGCGCCCATCCATCTAGACAAAAAAAATGATAGAGTATATGAGAGTTGTGAAAGATAAAACCTAAAGAAATCTAGATAACATGAGTGGCACGAGTTCTGTAAGAAAATTCCATATTTTAGTCTAACTTGAATTTTTTTGCGTGGGGCGATTCAAAGGGATCAAACCGATACTACAACTGCTCACAATGTTTATAACTATTACTCAAAACTATTCCAAAACTAATGATAGCATGACATCTCACAAAATTTCCGTACAACTATTAGATTTTCTTACTTCACTAACACAACGTTATACATGCCCTGATGCGACTTTGTGTTAGATCCCTAAGGACTGACTTGATGAGATCCTTCCGGCTCCTCTACGTACTGCCTTTTCAAGTTAGTTCTCATGTTTACTCCCATGTGATTGTACACCTTATCACAAGGGGTAAAACTGTTTATGAGAATAAGAGTAAATTCGGGGGTCCATTTCTACCACATGAGAGCATACAGTTACACAAAGAAATTCATATGATAAATAGAAAATTCTTTGCACAAGAGAATCTAAAGTCCATAAAAAAACAAAGTAGATAATTATTTTGGTTCTATAATTCTTGGGCGGTAAAGCACACCTTTTTTTCCGAGGAAGATAATTCTAGATGACCATGCTACTAAGTACTCACATCACTAGTTCCAACCAGAGAGACTTTGTACAGTATCAGTGCCAACACATATCATTGCATGGGTAAAAGATAAATTTGATGCCTGCCAGATTTCACAAGGAAAAACAAACACACAACAAGAAAATGGGAAAGGTACACTCAATATTGAACAATATGCTTACAGGAGGCTCCGTATTGATTTTCCAGTAATAGCAGTTTGCAGGAAAATGAGCCATCTTATCTTTAATGTATAAACAATAGATTTCCAATATAAGTCATATCATATATTCATATTATAGGTCAACTTGAAGGCTGAAGGCAAGGATTTATATCAAGTAAAAGATTGAACCTGTTTTTCTTACCTAGGGGCCAGGGATAAGACCTTTGTGTAAAAAAAGATCTTTCTTGTGCGGTGGCAAGGGAAAAGCTGCCAACTATAATATTCATCTTTTATATCAATCATTGTAGAATTCAGGAATTTTGACCCATATGATCTTCCATCTTCATCTTCTTAGTTGAGCCATCATAACAAGCACCCTGCCTACTGGACTGAGGTCTAAAATGAACAGATTTGACATAAAAAGGTGATGTATGTCCATCATATACCAATTTGGTTTAAAGGAATTTCATATGAGAGCTTACCTCCCATGACTGAGATCCAAAATCAGGAAATATGCAATTAAAGAACTAAACGTCATGTCGAAGCACATCACGTTTTTCTAGCTACCAAAAGATGTCTTGACAAAAGTGGATTATTTCCACTCAAGATTTTTTTTGGCAAGGGGATATTGAGAAAAGAAATATCGACTGACGAGATGGAATTTGGTTTGCCTATCTAAAGAATACGATGGACTGGGCATACATGATTTGCAAGTCAAAAATACCGCGCTCGTGGATAAATGGCTTTTCAAACTTCTTACAGAAGAAGGGGTCTGGCAAACAATTCTATGGAGGAAATATGTTGGCTCCAAAGCCGTGTCCCAAGTGGTTTGGAAACGTGGTGATTCACACTTTTGGGTTGGACTAATGGCATCCAAAAAATATTTCTTCTGATTTTGTGCTTTCAATATTAAGGATGAATCATAGATTAGGTTCTGGAAAGATAGATGGCTTGGCTAAACTTCTCTTCGTAAACAATATCCGACTCTGTATTCAATTGTTAGACACAAAGGGGATACACTTTTCACGGTAATGGAAACCAATCCTCCTAATGTGTGTTTCAGACGAAGCCTCATCGGCCCTAGACTGGTGTCTTGGAACAATATTTTATTAAGATTATCCAGGATACAGCTGACCGAGGGTGTGGACGAATTCAAATAAAAATTACTACAAAGTGGTAAATTTTCTATTAATTCAATGTATAGAGCTTTGATCCAACTTGATATTCCAGTCGATGATAATAGTAAAATCTGGAAGATGAAAATACCCCTTAAAACAAAGATTTTCGCTTGGTATCTAGTAAATGGGTCATTCTCACAAAAGATAATCTTGTTAGGAGGAATTGGCATGGAAGTACACTATATGTTTTTGTCACCATAATGAGACAATACGATATTTATTCTTCCAATGTAAATTTGCTCGTGCTATATGGTCAATCATCTAAGTAGCCTCTGGTTTATCTCCTCCATGTTCGGTAGTCAATGTATTTGGCAACTGGTTGACTGGGATTGAGGATAAATATGAGACTTTATTTAGAGTGAGAGCGCTTGCTATTATTTGGTCGCTTAGGCGATGTAGAAATAACAAGATTTTTAATAACACTAGCTGAATGCCCGTGCTTTGCTACGGTTTGTTAATTTTTTTGAAAAGGTTAAAATTTCCTCTTTGTTCCCATGACAATTCACTAAATCAAAGTTGCAAAACTGTCACACCGTAGAAAAATCCATGATAGTTATATAGTCAAGGATGAAAAAAAAAGTTTCACAAACTTGGATAAACATGTAGAGCATTCCTTCGATCTATAAAGACTCTATACATCTTGCATCAACATATTGCAAGAGTCCTTTGATCTATGAAGTCTACTTAAGCAGCTCAGCTGAAGGAAATAATAGCAACTTCAGCAAATTGCAAGAGTTTAAAAGGATTTGGTAGTCCCATGCATGTATTAAACGGTGGTGGTGTGGTGGAAATAGTAGCTGCTGATACTATTTGATCAACCAGTGGACAAGCAGGCTTCAATAGAGAAGTGCATTCAGATCTTCATTCTTATTTCTCAATAAGCAAAATCATGTCTCGATTATGTATCAGTGACCAGTGTCCCTTTCGAGGCATCAACACAAACACCACAATGAGACATTACAGCACATCTTGTGTGATGATTGGTGAATGTGCCCCAAATGCCTTCAACATGTATACAGAAGCAAAAAAAAGGCAACTTTAATTGAATAAATCTAACTCGAATTGGCAGTTCCAAAAACAAGTCGAATTTGAAATTTATTTATCATGCAAAATGGAAGAGGAAAAGAATGCAATGCTACATCAGACTCGAAAAAATTAATCCCTCCGTCCCAAAATAGATTTCTTAGATTTGTCAAAAATTGAATGAATCTAGTCACTATTTAGCATATAGATTCATCTAAATTCTGACAAACCCGCAACATCTATTTTGGTACGGAAGGAACACAAATTGATAAGGCTAGCTGTACCAATGTCCATCATTTTCCTCACTCTTTCCTTTATATTCTCCATCCTGACTGAACATTGTCTGCACTGCACGCGGGTTCTCCAACTATAGAGAAAAAATAGCGAGTACAGAACAATAAACATGTTCTGAACTTCATATAAACATACAAACATGCGATACATGTTCTGCACTTCAGATCCAATAAATACAGGAAAAGAACTGAGGCAATACTGCTGGCTACTGCCGATGAGCATGGTTGAAAGATCATGATGGATGAGTAGTAGCTTTACCATGCAATAGGCCAAAGGCCTTCAATAGCTAGCACAACATGGACACATACACGAGTAGCTGGTGTGCACCCGAGCTCCAAAAAAGGCAGGTCCCTATCCAACACAATTGCGACATTGTTCTGTTTCTATGGGCCTCAACCGGTGACTACCAGCTGAGTTCCGGGATCACGGCAGAGAAGTTCACAATGTACACTGCCAAAAAGCAGGCTAGTCAATTTAAGATTTAGTTCAAATGGTGCAGTCAATAAGGAAAAGAAGAATGATACAAAACCTTATGATCAGAGATGTGCCTTCTCATGCTACGAAAGCTCTTGAACAAGCCCCTAACATCCTGCAGACTGCCAAAATCTAACAGTCAAGTCCATATACATGACCAGCACCAACTACAGGCATCTAAGGAGTCAATTGCTACAACCTCAATCTATTATATTTACCTGAAATCCATGGCATCAGAACCAATATGGGAACGAATAACCTGTGTTCGGGAGGGGCTCCACTCCACCTACAAACTCCACATCAGAACCGAGATGCAGAGCAACAAACCAGTACCTATATTATAAGTTGTATTTTCTGCAAGTCATCTCAAAGCGAACTGCAATCTACTACAACCTTAAAAGATCTACTTCAAAATAAGTCTAATTTGTTCCAAACATGCAATCAACCTATTAAGTCAAGTTTGGACATCACGAGCACTAATCAGGCCATTCTGTTGATTTATATCTTGCAAAGTACATATAGATTTTCCATTCCAAGAACTAACATGTCCTCACACCATTGTGTCAATGTGAATTCAATGTACCGAGCTGGATACTTTGATCAAACCATTAATGAACATGGATACTTTGATCAAAGCATTGTCTTCTGCCACATCAATTAGTCCCTCTGCCTTTTGACACCTCTGAAACATGAAACCAAGGAATTCTAATATTGTAGGTTAAGCAGAACTCTTAATAATAGTGAACCAAGTTTGCAATGAAATAAATAGGTAGTACTACAAATAAATAAATATACAGCTTATGCCCCCATCTTCAGAAAAGATTTGCACAATAGTCGGCCTACAATAGATAAGTGGAAGCAAGAAAAGTAAGTCGGGGTAAATTTGTGATATTTTTTGGTGCTGCTGAAAAAGATGAATCCAAGTGGCATGTCATTTTTGTAAACACATAACCGAATCTACATTTAGACTCGTCAGGCAGGTTCATCAAAGGTGTGAATATGCCTGAAAATTTGATTGTATGTTCTACTCGTGACATCAAATGTGGCTTCCTGCTCCTGGATACAAATTTTTACAATTGTACAAGCTAATGGTAAGGATGAAAAATGGGGACACAAACTCTAGACAAAAAGGTAAGAAGATATTGAGAGCTGGCACCAATTTTCCTATGAAATGAGCTACCATCTGCATATATCAACCCTCTATTCTCATTGTAACGACACAGAAAAATGAGTAAACAAATTGATGGTCAAATTGATCAAAGGAAACAACAATTCTAAGTTTCTAGTAATCAAAACAGAAACCACTTCCGATGATTCTAAGTTATATGTAGCGATATTTTATTTAGTTAGAAAGTATAAGAATCATAATATTGAAAACCATCTACAGTATACAAAATACCAGTAGCTCATCAATTTGGTTTCAACTTATAGATTTTGATGATCACCGTCAGAATGCGAAGGAGTTTCTCTTATCTTCTATCTTTTTTCTTCCCTAGTTGCTCTCTTTCGTGGAGCCTCAAGAACCACCAAGATCCATGCCGCGCCTCCCTCCCTCTTTTTTCCTCTCATATTAGATGGAGTTTGGGTGGTGAATAGAGGCCCGTGACTGTTGAAGTCGAGCATGGACGATGCAGAGCTGTGCCAAGCCTACGTGGCTGCCATGGAACCCACGGAGGACAAATCGGCAGGACAATAGATTAATTTGATGAAACTTTGATTTTCTCTATTAACCTTTCTCAAAGGTCTATATTGGTTCAGTGCATGTTAACTTATCAAATAGTTCGCTACCCGTGACGAAATCCAAATTAAAACTATCTTCCTTCCGGTTGACAAAACCTGCACATAACATGGCCTTCAATGATCCTATTGAGACTTAAAAAGACACCTAACAATAATATTGGCGACTCCAATATAAATCAGAAAGAAGTAAATACAACATCTCGTGTAACCTGACCACATTGGTATGACTCACAAGCTTATGCAGATCTCTCCTTGATGCCGAACAAAAGCGGTAGCCTGAGGAAAGGGGTTGAGCACACGACCACCGATGAGTAAGGAAAGGAGAGTAGTTACCCGAGCTGACGAGGGTGACAGGGGCATCTTGCCTGTACATCACATCACGCGTTTTTCCCATGTGGATGTACCTGTCTTGCAACAATTAGATGCTTCTTAGACTACATAATATAATAATTTTGTTAACTCAGGCGTGTAGTTCTCCAAAAAATAAATATTGACCACACTATGGAAAAGATTGCCAAATTAACAACTCCTAGGTGCACAACTTATAGGGTGATGTATTGTTTTTCAATTGGCCAAAGAAAGATGTCATGATTTTTACAGCATGTCTATATGTGAGTTATCTGATATTTACAATGAGCGTCAGTACATAAAATCTACTATCCCATAAATTTCTATACTATTTTTAGGACACCACTATAAGAGCAAGAGTCATACCGTAAATTGCTGCCATAATTGACCAGGAACATTGACAAAAATGCCACCTCTTCAACATATGGTAGGCGATAATTACTTCTAAGAAACAACAGACCTGCACATATATTATGCAAATTTGTAATTATTTCCCATAGTTATAGGCATTACACAATAAGGAGATCCTCACATCTAACAACATCGCTTAAGCTCTGCCCATATGTACTATCATTTACCAAAAGGAGAGCCCCACCCAATCCTCTATGTTTACGCATCCTCAAAATTTACCAACACGCAGAGGATTAACGATTGGATGCTTGTATCTTTAGAATTAACCAAACATAGACATAGATGAGCTTCCGGAGCATGTACTAAGTAAGGACATCACAGTAGGGGGTGAGGGATTTGCGTTGTTGTGTCATACGTACCTTGGTAGGAAGAGTAGAGAAGGATGAGCTAGCGCAGAGAGTAGGTCGCAGACTCGAGCCAGCACTTAGCTCGCACGTCAGCTGTTCCATGTCCGCCTTCCTCTTGTCGTCCTCCTTGTGACGGTGTTCCTTACGGTTGCCGATAAGATCGAGATCCTCGTGCTGCCTATCGCCGCTTAACTGGAGCCCAACTTGCACTACTGCGGCAACTTGTACAGATATGCCCATTCGTGTGCCAAATTGCACAGATTCTACTGGGGCAGCTCCTCCACAACGGGCTGGGAAAAGACGACAATGGCGATCTCAGACCACGTCGGGCTGGAGGTGGTCCGGATGGAGGAGGTCGGCCTCTCGGAGGTTCTCATGCGGCGGGAGGATGGTAGTTAGGGGCAAGAGGAACGGGGGCGGCGGCGGGACCTGTGCTAGGGTTAGGAGGTTAGGGGCAATGGGTCTCGGGGGCCTCGGGGCGTTCACGCCTTTTCTAAACTGGTATTGTCTTGTCCACTTAGCTGTGGCACAAAACGTAATTAGTTAAACACGTATTAGGATCATTAGATATAGATTGGACGGTCTAGATTGCTCCAATGTTTGATGTTTGAGGACGATCTACGATCACCAACTCCCTTTTAATAGTAAAGATTGTGTTTTCTCCCCTACAGGTTATCTATCGAGCCACGGCTATCCTCCGATCAAGGACTACTTTCCAAAGTATGGAGTTTCGCGACTTGTTTGTGGAGGACTGTACACGATTGGAGGACACGGCGAGGGTTATCTTCTCCCGACATAGATGTCAGCATGATCTATGGATAGATTTGCCATGGCGAGTTTGGAGGACTTGGTTTTTTATCATTATTTGTAATTCTGGTACTTTTGCTTTCGTCTCGAGTTGTGTGGTTGATCGGCTGTGTGATCCTAACTTTGCAGAGGCTGGGTGTAAACTTACCGTTAAGTAATAAAGCTTCCATTTCTAAAAAAAAGTAAAAACAGGAGCATGTTAACAAGAAAAATAACCTTTGCAAGGAAAAACTAATTGTTTAGTCGGCTACAAGAAAAAGACACATCCTTCAAGGCTTGTAATAGGCTCATGAGTAAGACATGATTTATGATCACAAATAGTGCTAGCAAAGCTATTGGACCAAACGAAATACACACCCTGCAATGCTACACTATACGTTTAGTTTTTTTACTGAAAAATGTTCTATCTCAGTTGATGCAACCTGCTCAGGCTTGATAACACCCTCCTTGAGTCCCTCAATCATGTCTAGATGCTATACAAATAAGAACATTTAAATAGTGGACTATTCGTATTCTGAATTTTTCCTCCAAATAATGACACAAATTGTCAATTCTTTTGAAGAATTCTTACCTTATCATGTGCGTATAGAAAATTGTTCAATCAAGAGGCAATCGGATTCGTAAGCTCGGGCTCCTCATTGTTCACATGCCGATTCAAGTGACCCGGCGGTCACCCTTGGCAACGTTGACTGCTGCGAAAATTTCCTCCCCACCACTTGCCGTCCGTTGAAATAAACCTGCACTGGTGACAGCTCCTGCATGGACTCCACGACTTGACCCCCATGGAGGCTGATGCGTTCATGTGAAGGGGTGCGCCGATGAGAGAACAAGGAGGAAGCAGACAGTGAATGATCAGAAACTAACTCAAGGCAAAACACGGCTTCCAGACGAACCTTGGTAGCCAGGATATCGAGGCCCAACTGGCTCTACCGCAAAGCGCCACAGCCATCACACCGAGACAAAAGGAAATGTATGGGCTGCCTACCTCATATTGGCCCGGTTCATGGAAAATCATGTCGCTCGATTCGCGGAGCAGCAGCCCTGTTATGCTGTAAAGGCACCTGGAACGAAGTCACACAGAAACGAAGGCCCAAGCAAAGCTGTGCAACGACGGAACGATCCCGCACACTCGTACGCTTGATCCAACAGCTGCTAAGTCTAAATCGCTGTGAAAAGACCATGGTAGTTCTATTTTACTGTTTCTTAATGGGACTCTCACGGTTGTGAGCGAGCGTGCAGGCTGGGATTGAGCTTCAAGGCACGGGAAGGGAGACGAAAAGAATATTCTTCAATGTCCATTTGAGGTGAGATTGGAATATATTAGTATTAAGCATAATTTTTCGAGCAGGTTATGAAACATTTACCTCCCGTGAGAAGAAGGCGGCAACCTAGAGTTCCACCTTGGCCGCCGCCATCAGCCTTGTCTTTGCCGTCTCCAACTGGCCCTCGCCTGCTCTGGTTGACGCTCCGACGGTGGGAGGGGGTGGGACCTTGAACCTACGCTCGGTGTTGTAGTAAGGTATCTAAAGTTATTTTGTCAACCAGTACTGACTTTATGGTGGCTATGGTAACGTTGTGTGGGGCATGAATAAGCTATGCTCGCCTCCTCGTCCATCTTGTCGGACCTTAAACCTACGCTCGGTGTTGTAGTAAGGTATCTAAATTTAGAGTTTGGTCAACCAGTATTGACTTTATTGTGGCTATGTTGGCGTTGTGTGGAGGCATGAATAAGCTATACTCGCCTCCTCGTCCATCTCATCGGCGGCAATCTCGCCCATGGCATTGAGGAGGACGGAGACTCGTTTGGTCACCACATCCATGGAGTGGCGGACCATGTTCATTCCATGTGTCTTGCAGGTTTGGTGTCGAAAGATTCAGATCAATTAAAGATTCGGTCCTTAGGGACACGTGTACGAAGACTTCATGACTGTCATAATAACGTTAGGCCATCTCCGATAGGGGAGCGGCGAGAATGGCCCGCCAGCGACTCGCTCTGGCGACAATAGTGATTGTTAGGTGGTTTAAAAATCTCAATGTAATTTTTATTATGTTTGCCGGCGTCTTATTCTCCTTTTCGAAAAAAAGTTTTATTATGTTTGGGATGTTTTATACTTCTAGTAAACTAGTGGAATAGATGAAGGTCATTGTCTGAAAAACAAGCATAATCTTTCTAAAAGAAAACTACTCCCTCTGCCTTAAGATAGATGTCGAAAGTTTTTTAAAATTTGGATAGATTTAATTAATTCTGGGGCTTCGTGTTGTGGTTGCAAGCAGATAACAAGATCTAGAGACCAATCTGACCGCCATCTGTCATTTGTTGCGTTTGGTTTGTATAAAAAATTCCAAGCGACCCGAGTGAGCAACCGCCCGATTCAACTTGAGCACGACGCGTCGTTGCCTTTTGGTTTGTATATTTCTAGTGCATATTTGCATATTTCTAGTGCATCTAAATATGCAAGAATAAATAAAACGACACACATTTATTATTATGATTACTTGCATAATCAAAATATCCGAGAGGAACGGATATGATTAATGCATTATAAATATAAAAAATGGACCCCTTGGATTTTTCTAATAAATTTAGACATATTATTTATATTATTTGGAGTTATATAGTTAAAGTTATGAATTTCCAAAGTTTTTGTATAATTAATAAAATAATTTTTATATTTTTTCATATTTTAATTATATACAATAATAAATAAAGTTTGTAAAAAAAATTCAAACAATTCTAAGCACTTTTCGTATTTAAACTTTTTCCATTTAATTTCGTATTCAAAAGTTATGAATGTTTTAATAGTGCCAGGGACTTCTGCGCAATTTTCTGTCGAAACTTGAGGACCTGCGTGCAAAACGGCAGACGGTACGCCGTCTCGCGCTGTCACGTCAGCCTGACGGGCGGGCCCGTCTTAAACCGTGTCAATTCGTGTTTAGACAACGCTCAGTCCTTTTTGCGACAATTAAGATCTAATGTGATAGTTTTATGTGATTTCGAAGGCGAGTGGTATGTATTAGGAAAATCGACATACAAAGTGGTAGTTTTGTGCTATCAACTCAAAACTCTAGTATCTACGTACATGCCTAGCACGGACTATTGTCCAGACCTGCACGTTATCTGCTTCTGTGGATGGAACTTACTATTGCCTACGGCTACGGTTATTTGTTTCTGCCAATGTATTTTGCATGTGTTTGTTGCTCCAGACGGTCATTTTGTTGCCTGTTACAGCAATTTGTTTGTTTTGCCCGCTGCAGAAAAATGACAGATGTATTATCTGTGGATGTCAATAACGTTTGCATGACAGTGGTTCCATGTTTACTTGTGCACTTTGTAAATAACGTTTGCATGACAGTGGTTCCATGTTTCAGTTGCAGTACCTATGGATGCAAGTACAAATACATCAGTTCCATGTTTCAGTTGCAATAGCTGTGGATGCAGGTGTAATCATTTTATTCAGCGGTAACACCGGAGACTTGAGAATGCTATATCATTGGTCATTCCTGCTATGTTCGGTTTCTCTGTCATCAGGGCACGTGCGATAGGGAAATCATATGCCTCTTATTGTGCTATATTGAGTGCAAGGTCTTCTCATTAGCAAACAAAAGGAAACATAAAATCAGCGAGTGCGCCCAGAGCAGGACCCCATCAGATTGCTTTCAAATCTAAAAATGAACTCATATTTTTTTATGTTTCCATGCTTAGGGAATTTTTTTAGGATATGTTATGGTTCTTAGTGCTGTTCCCATGGCATCTGCAGGTTGCAGCTGCTCAAAACAGCACTTGAATAACGATGTTCCATAGAAATCTGTAGTATGTGATCTACATGATGTACCTGGTAGGTTTAGGTTCATAGTTTGTTTCGATGTGGAACAAGGGACGTTTGGAGTGCTGGATCTTCCTGGTCAAATGACAATCACAGTTAAATGCTAGCTCCAATATATTATTGGACCGCACACTGAAGGGGATTTGGCAGTGGTTCACCTGAACAGTGAACGATCGTTAGATGGGTGCTTGTTCGTAAGAGAGATATGGTGGATTGGTATCGTGAGACAAGCATTGATCTGGTTGACGCATTCGGATGTGTGATCAACAAATCCCGTTCGACGGCACTTGTAGTTGAGCCGTTAGATTGGCACTCTGTCCAAGTGCGATTTGTATCTCCCGATGCTCGGTATGTGCTTATCTCTGTCGGAGTGATCCAAGGTTTGTTTGTGGTGAACATGCTTGAAAAGAAAGCTTAAAGAGGTTCCAAACATTTCGTAGTATGGAAAAATGGGGTGTGTATTCCCCTTGTCTGAGAATTGGCTGCCTAAGACATGAGTTGCAGCAAGTTCATGTGATCTCTTCCACGAGCCATGCTGAATCTATATTTTCAGCAGCGAGTATTCAGTTTTTCTTACTTTAGAAACAAAGACTACGCTCTGTAATAATATTTATCGAACTTCTATGTTGTTTACGCTACCTATGGTAGTTAAGACATATCGTGATGTGTGTGGTTGAATAATGAATAAAGGTTGTTTGGCTGAAGTATAAGTTAAGTACAAGTATGAGTTAAGACCTATCCTTCTGAGACATGACGTGTAATATTTCCTTTCATTCCCAAATAACAAATTAAGGCTACATGTATCGATGGTAATAAGTTCTTTTACAACTACAGTTGTCCGTATAGGTTACCTTCATTAAAGAAATACGATTTGATTTAGGGTTATAATATATATAGTGTTTCGAGCTGAAAGTACCGAAGTACTCTCTCTGTTTTAGCTTGCTAAAAAGATTTATATTATGAAATAGAGGGGGTACATGATATATAAAACTTATGTACAAAATATTGTTTTGCTTTAGGCCTTGTGGCAGGGGCGCAACTGGTCATCTAGTATGATCGATTGCAACAAACTTGTCTTGTTACAGCGAACTTGGCCCGTTTCAACAATTGCAACCAGGTTTAGGACTAAATTGCAAAATATCCCTCCTTCTCTTCCGGCCTCCGTGACTTCTTCTCCCCAAATCCCCAATTCAGACCGGAACCAGAACTAAGAGAGTATGGCTCGTCTAGGATTGGGTAGTTTTTGGCACGACGCGGTGTGGCGCAGACACACCGATCCATGCGCAGCTTGCCCTGCCACTTCGGCGCGCGCCCAAGGCCAACGCCGGCTTGCACCACAAGCTTTCCGCTGCCCCTCCTCGTCTTCGTCCCCCTTCTCCCATATAAGGACTGGCATATTATGTCCAACATAACAGCTTCTCTCCCCGCCCAACCTTCCCTCCTGCTCCCCCGCCCACCCCCATGGACCTCTGCCCTGGAACTCCATGTGCTCCTCCCGACGCTAGCAGGTGCTCACGCATGACCCTCCCACTCCATGACAGCACGCCCCTCCCGCGCCTCGCTTCAGAGGCCTGCCCTGTCCTTGTATGGGTTGAGAATTTGAAGGAGTCTGTTTCATTTTTACACGGGATTCCTATCAAGTGGGAAAAAATAGCAATCAGATGTAGTAATTAGTTTTTGATGGCATTGCATGTAATTAGTTACACGTGTGCCACCAGTCATTCACCATGGTTTTTGATTTAATTATAGCAAATAAGTTTAAACGGTAACTCCTCGTGGTCTTCACACGGCTTCATCTTGACCGTTGATTCATCTGAATTGCTCTGGGTAGTTGATCTTTGACAATGAGCCGAAATGGTAGTTGTCGACTGAAAGCTGCAGATACAAAGAGATAACCCGCTCTTCCCTTTTGCCTAAGAAAAAAACCCCTCTTCTCCTTCCCCTTAGGACTCCGTAGAGATTCCTCCCAAATCCCCAATTCCCAATGCCAGCGTAGAGCAAGAGCATGGCTCCGCCCCTCCGTTTGTCCATGTTCAGCACGGCAAGTCGCGGTGCGGTGAGGAAAAAACATGTTCGCGTGCAGCTCGCCCTTCCGCTGCGGCGCGCGCCCAAGGCCTGTGGCAGCTTACACCGGAAGCTTTCCACTGCCTGTCCTCCTCTTCGTTCCCGCATATAAGACTGCCATGAAGACCGCTGCAACCGTTTCTCCAACCAACCCACCCACCCCCCATGGACCTCCGCCGTGGTGCTCCGCGTGATCCTCCGTGCATCTACTATGACTACTACATCTATCAGTGTCGTGGATACACTTTATATTGAACTTTTATACTTACATATGCTATTTATATTTCTTAGTTAGACTATTTAACCACATCTTACTACAATGATGCACTTTTGACATGCTAAACAATACATGGTAGAAAAAATATTTACTTTTTTTGAAATGTTGCCGGTAAAAAATATTTAAAATTTGATTATTTTATATGAGATAAAACCAAATTGCAGGCCCCTAGAAATTAATGTACAAAATGTGTACATATGCATGTGTGTGTTCCTGTATATTTCAATACCATTTAATATCTTAGTGTAGATCTCTAAAGAGTATGGTGTAACTAATATCTCCATAGAGTATTCTAGGCCAAGCTTAGGAATAGATGTTTAAACAAACTGAAAGCCTTTTGTATATAAAGTGTTTTTGAGAAAGTCTCAATACAACAAATAAACAGATGCGGCCACCACTACCACAGACACATTGCCTACCGAGGACTGAAGTTTGTAGGTTGAATGTTAATAAAAAATACCACATGTGCCTCACTATCAACGAAACATATATGGCCTCCAACTAACGAAAATTTTCTTCTTAGTGAGAAACAAACGGTGTCTATTGTCTAACCGGGGGTTGATCCATAGTGGCCATGTCGGTATCTTCCTAACAATCCTATAATGTATAACGTGGTAAATTGTTTGCTTGGATAGTAAATAATGCATCTGTATGGTTTACTGATATGTAGCTGGGCGTACATCTGGTGTTCATGATTTTAAAAAATATTGAATCACCATCAGCCTAATGTGCTAGCATGAAAAGAACGCGGAAGGTAATAGTTGTTGTGATTATGCAGAGATATCACAACTCTAGTCATTGACAAATAGAATAAGTGAAATAATTAAACATGAATACACATGTACTCCATATTATAGCATGTCGAGTGTTCGTGCTTGATAGCGGCAGATAAGCTAATAATATCATACATAATATTTCTGATGAAAGGAGTTCAAAGAATAGTTACTTTGATGTAAGCTAATCGTTTCAACGATATAAGTACTTTATTTCTTGTGCTTGAGCCAGCCTGACTTTGATGTAGATGAAATTCAGGGGGTTGTTGCAAGAATAAAGAAATTGAAGTCAGCGTCTTGCTATAATGACATCTTGTTTATTCAAGTGACACATGACTTGGACATCCACCTTGTAAGGTAAAGCCTTTTACTTAGGTGGAAATAAGTAAGCTTGAGAAAATGTAATATGTAGGCCATATACTAGGTGAAGTATTGAACACATAAGGATCCCCTCTCTGCATGCAATCTTGGAAAATATGATAAAAAATAATTCCATCATCACTTAAAGCACACTTATATCATGTCTTGGTTAGGAAAATCTGACTCTGTGGTTTAGTTCATTCAGCCAGAGTTAGGACTTCTACAAGCTTCTTGTAGGTAAAGAAATCATTAGGATGATCTAGCTGCAACTATTGTTCCAGAGAGTAAAATACTTTGAGAAGATAATCACGTTTTATAATAAAAAAGGGGAAGTGTTGGACAACAAACATGAATCAAACGTGACATTCAGTAAATTATACAACAACACATTACTACTAGGATCTCTATTTACCTATGGCCAGGGTGGAGTTCAGGATTGAAGGGTCAGTCAGGAAAGGGAAAACATGGTGTGCATGATTTTTTTTATAGAGGAATTTGAGTAGTGGGAAGAGTTCTAATAAGCGGCATTAGGAGCAAACTGACTGGACATTCGCCTGGTGAATCACCATGTAATAATGAAGGTATGAGGCGTCATGCCTCGGGTGTGTGTGTGTGAGGGGGGGGGGGGTGGAATCCTAATATGAACAATAAAATAACAGAAAAATCAGAAACAATGGCAATAAATTAGTACTGAGTAACAAACAAAAGTATGCAATTTCCTCGTCATGTTCTAGCTCGTTCTAGCTGGAATGGACATGAAAATATCAATTTCATATTATCCAAAACTCTACTGAACTGCATTAAGTTTACTCCCGTCTGCTCCTGAATGTCCTACAATCTTGTGGATAAATGCACTTCATAGTAACTTATGCATGCTACTATTTCCTCTGCTATTTGCATACCCCTCACTTATGTTCCCCCAAATTCAAGAGTCTTCTTCCATAACTTAATGTTCTACCAGCTATCATTGCATGACACAATGAACGGATCGAACCAATTATATCTTGCCTAGATAATCCTAATAGGCAATTATGGAACTTCTTTGACCAAGAAAAAAGAGAGAATATATTGGTACTTCCTGTTTGAGTAGACAACGTTTAATAGAAAATGGCTTAGGGTCGATACTGAAATATATAAGTTTCTTCTAAACTAGAGACCCCTGCAGAAGCTGAAGAATTAATGGCTAAAATAAACAAGAATTATGATGATTGGACTTCAACTGAGCTAAATACACCTGAGTCTATTACTCCTGAACCAATTGTGCCTGAACCAGTTCCAACACCAATACCAAAGAAGAGGGGAGTGATTGCATTAAATGATGAAGTGATGAAAGAAGCTAAGAAATGTCTTAAGGAGAAAGGTATTAGATCTGAAGATGTGAAGAATCTACCTCCTATAGAAGAACTATGTAAGCCAATTGCCCTCTCATCTACTATTGAGGTACACTCTCTCCAACACTTTAATGAAGGTGATATTCCCTATGGTAAACCTCCTGATCAATGCTTAGAGGAATTTGATACTTTTATTGTTAAACAAAGTAATTTCAATAAACAAGTTCAAAATCATTTATTGGAAAACTCTAGAGCTATTAATGAGTTGAAATATATTGTGGAAAGAACTGCTAATGATGTTAAAATGCTTGTTAAACACTTCCAAATGGTTCAAACTCAAATTGATCAACTTGCTAAGGTACAAAAAGATATGCTAGTTAATGCCTCAGGAGATAAACATGCTTATGGAATTAGAACTAGGATTGTACAACCACTCAAGATCCTTTATATCCTGAAGGAAACCCTAAAATAATTGAGCAGGATTCTCAACAAATTGAAAATAGTGGTAGTCCTCATAAGAGAAAGAAAAAGAAACATAAAATAGTTGAGGAACCTCCTGAACCTGCTATAGATCCTAATAGTATATCTGTCTCTGATGCTGAAACTGAAAGTGGTAATGATAAAAATGATGCTCCTGATAAGGAAGAAATTGAGGAAGAACCTAAGAAGCACACTAATAACACTAGATACACTAAGGAAGATTTTATTGATAATGAACATGGTAGTGAAAGAGAACCTTGGGTGCAGAAACCAATGCCTTTTCCTAATAAGAAACACAAGTCAAAGGAGGAAGAAAACCACAACAAGTTTTGTGAGTGGATGAAACCTTTATTTTTGCAAATTCCTTTGACTGATGCTATTAAGTTGCCTCCTTATTCAAAGTATATGAAGGATATTGTCTCTAATAAAAGTAAGATTCCTAATGAGGAAATTTCTGCTTTGCTTGCTAATTATTCCTTCAATGGTAAGGTTCTAAAGAAACTTGGTGATCCAGGTATTCCAACTATTCCTTGCTCTATTAAGAATAATTATGTTAGAACTGCTTTATGTGATTTGGGAGCTGGAGTTAGTGTTATGTCTTTTTCTCTCTACAAGAGACTCTAGCTAGAAAAGTTGATACCAACTGATATATCTTTGCAAATGGCTGATAAGTCTATTACTATCCCTATTGGTATATGTGAGGATGTTCCTGTTCAAGTGGCTCATAATTGCTTGGTTTTAACTGATTTTGTTGTGCTTGAAATGCCTGAAGATGATAATATGTCTATTATTCTTGGGAGACCTTTTCTTAACACTGCAGGTGCTGTCATCAATTGTAATCAAGGAAAAGTAACTTTTAATATTAATGACAAAGAGCATACTGTCTATTTCCCCAAGAAGATTGATAAGAGCTATTGCCTGAATTCCATTGAAAATATTGAGAGCATCAAAGTTGGAGAAATATATTGTTCCATTTCACAAGAAAGTTTTGAACCTATTATGATTGGGACCATTGCTATCAAGTTGGAGGTAACATAATCATTTTGTGGAATGCAAAGTTCTGTTTCATTTGAAATTGTTTTGGTAAAAATACTTGATCAACCTTGTTAACAAAGGGATTTTAATGAACAAAACAATGCTTTCACAGTGGTTATATTTGCTCACCTTTATTTTTCTCCTCTCCAATCTTTGCTCTTTCTCTTGTTAGCTTTAATTTTGCTAGTTGTTTGCTTTTTAGAGTGTCTTAGAACTTTTGTAGTTTTGGTTTTTGTTTTACTTTTGTGTCTTTCAAAAATCTTTTTCTGCTAGAAAATCAATTTTCATAACCTGAAAATTGGCCAAAAATAAAGTTTTCCGAAAAATTCCAGAAAATTCATATTAAATTTTTCCTCGAAAAAAGGGACAAAGGGGCACCTGGAATGACCCAGGGGGACCCACCAGACCAGCACACCCCTTGGTGGCGTGGCCAGCCCCAGGTGGCGCCTGGTCTGGGTGTGGCCCACCTGTGGCCCTCCAAGATGCCTCCTCCCAGCCACCTTCTTTCTCTCTCTCTCTCGAAAAACACCGAAAAACTTTCTCAAGATCAAGTTCCTGCTGTTGTTGCTCCTGAATTTCGATCTCTTTTCTCCGCCCATGTTTGCTGCTGATTTTTTGGAGGGACTGCTCCTTGGTATGTGCCTCCTCCGCTTGTCCAATTAGATTTTTGATTGGTAGATTGTATCTTGAGTATTTTACTACTGTAGGTGACTGGTTGTGTGAGCTTGCATGCTTGTTCTATGCTTAGAGATTTCATTTTGTTGCATGCTTAGCCCTCTAGAAAGTTCCTATAGTAGTTCCTCATCATTTATCAACTTGGAAATTACTTGGTTTGATGTTTATCTAAAAATTTCAAAAAAAGAAGATGAGTGCATACCAACTAAAGCAACATGATTTGATGGTACCTGAACCAATGAAAGTCCATCGTGAGGAGGAAGTCTTCCCTTCCATATATCCATGCCCTGAATTTATGAGAGATGCGGGAATTTTTTAGGATTTCCAAACTATGATTACTAATGCAGGGTTGGAATACTTTGTTGAAGAGAAACCATATCAATATGGTAATATAACCATGGCTGTGGTGTAGGACTTCCGGTTTATTTGGTCCATCTCTAATCCCATGGTCCATTATAAAATTTACAATATAGCTGTCGACCTGCCTTTTGCTGATTTTTGTACAACTATTAGAGTGCCACAGTGGGCATCTTGTGAGAAGATCATAGAGAGGCCTAAGCTACTCATGGATATATATTCTACAATTTTCCAAGGGTGCGACTTCTCAAAGGAAAGTGGTAAAATTCGGAATATTCAGCTCCCATCCATTAGATATTTCACCTACTTCATTACCAAGTGTGTTCTTGCTAGAAAAACTGCTAGAAAATTATCTTCATTTGATCTAGCTTTTATCTTAGCTGCTTTGAATATGGATAGATCTTATAACTTGGGTGCTTTGATAGCTTACTGTCTTACCACTAACCGCGAGAAAGGTGGAGTTTGTGGAGGTCTTATTGCCTCTCGTTTGCTAGCTTTTCATGGTTTAGAGCCTCACCTTTCAGATTTTCGGTTCCCTGTAGAGAGACTCGATCTCTATTCCATGGTTCAGCATAATTTTGTTTCTTCTTGGGCTACTTCGAGAGATTTATCGTATGAAATATCCTTTGTCAAGCGTAGTTGGAGAGGGGGTAGGACCGAGAAGGTAGTTTCTTTGCCTGCACCTGCTTTGTTTAATTTTGATAATAGGCAAGGATGGTCTCTCATGGAGGAAGAACTTGACACATACGTGGCGGAGCTATCCCAGCAAGAGGAGAATGTTGGGGAGGATGCTGAAGATGATTCGGTTTAGCCCTCCAACATGAGGGTCTTCATACCAACAGCCCCCCTATGCTTGGAGCGTGACTTCTTCTTCATCGCGAGGGCCTGATTATGATCATTCCTATGATGACCCACCAGCTTGGGGTTACTATCCGCGCTATTGAGCCTCACTTAGGCCAAAATCCTAAGCTTGGGGGTAGTTATACCGACATCACACTCATCTATATATCATGTTTCGTCGGTTCTTTGTATATCCATGTTTTGCTTTCCCTTTGGTTTTTGTTTCTGCTTTCCTAAAACACAAAAAGACCAAAAATATTTTCGTTGTTTCTCTTGGTTTGTTTCTTTGCTTTTCAGCTTTGGTTTGACTTAAAAGAAAAATCCAAAAAGATTTTGCTTTGTTTGTTTTTGCTTTGTGTTCTTGCTTTAAAAAATTGAAAACACCAAAAATATTTGTTGTTCTTCCTTGGTTTTGTGAAGTTCTTTGCAGGGTTCAGCAGTCCTCAGTGGAGTTTGGTTTTATGTTATTACTCAAGCCACACAAGTGGAGAGCAATAATGAAGATTAATGACAACTTGAGGTGTGCTAAGAGGCCGGTAATAAACTCTATTTGTTTTCATTTTTGTACCTATACTTATCATTGTGGGCATGCTTAGTCTGTTCATGTAAGGTGTATGTTATTCATGGATGCTTAGTAGTTCTTGCTCTCTTATGATCAGCTCCAGCTTGCTAATAGTTTGTAGCATGTCATATGAATGTTTGCTTGCATTGTTCTATTCATAACTTGGTATGATATTATGGTATCCTCCTCTGAATGTTTCATTTGAATCGACTTGGCACATGCTCACGCATGCATATGACTGAACAATAGTCACTAAGCCTCGATGGTTTATTTTGCCTCAGAGTTCTTGTATCACTTTTATGCCATAATTAGTCATGTTTTGTTGCAAGCATGATTATGACAGTTATTGCTCTCTTGTTTGTCGCTCCCTCCCTATTGCTAGCATTCACTTGCACTGAGTATGTGCTCTACTTGTGCATCAAACTCCCCAAAACCAATATTGCCAAAGTGTCCACCATACCTACCTTTTAGCATCATTTGATATCCAGTGCATATTTATTATGCCTTGTTTTCTTCCAAATAAAATGTTTGCCTGTTATAAGAAAGTTAGTTAGTAAAGCTCTCACGAACTTGATGGCACACTTTATTTATTGCACTTAATAAACCTGAACCATTGTGACTGTCCATGAAAGTTATATGCTTGCAAATTATAGGCTAGGAGTTAGTAGAACCGCGTTCTCACGGGGAACACTTTCAACATTGCACCTGTACATTGTATCCACTTGATATCATGCTCATTTGTTTACGGATGTAGTCGGTGTGAAATAAAATGAGAGCTTGTAAGTCCATGGAGTTATGTATATGTGTTAGAGAAACGCCTGGGCCGCTAGCCTAAGCCATGCCTAATCATGGTGGAAACTTGTATCATAACCATAATGATCAATCTGTGAAGCATCCTCAATAAAAACCTATGCAAATAGCAAATAAAAAGATCGCTGAGATGCTCATTGTCTGCTTGCCTTGTCATTTTGATTATGGGATAGCTCCTGTATCACGTGCAAGGGGTATCCCGTTGGAGGTTCTCTATGATACACATGTACTTACAATGACAAGAACTTACCAGTAACTAAAGTTGAGTAGCATAAGGAGCTGCCCTCGTGCTCAAGGGACATGAGGTTTCCAGTTTATGGTCTGTCAAGTATATAACTCATATTGGACCTCACTTTCACCTTAACCATCTAAAGATGCTTATGATAGGGGCAATGAGAGATCAAAGCTAATGAGTACCATACTTTCAGCATTTGGAAGCCTTTCAAACTTTTAAAACCCTTTTTACTTTCTTGTTGAGTAACCACTTATTCTATGAGCACCTTATTGAGAGCATAGTTGTCATTCTTAGTGTAATGTGCTTATCTCAAAACTTGGTTAATTATGTCATAACTTTGATGCTTGTATCTCTGATATCTTTACTTCTAGTCTTCACTTGAACTTCAGAGGTGCCTAGAATTCATGTTTTGCTCCACCATCAAAGGCAAGCGAGATACCACTCTATCATACCTTCTTATGATCATTGCAATGTTGCTTATGTTTATGTTTCATGCTACTTATTATTATTGAGTTGGGATCTCTTTATTGCTTGCAATGACTATTGAGTAGACTTAGTTGCATACTCATTATTATAAATTGTCTCAGTATCTACTCATGCGCTTAGAATATATACATCATATGAAGCAATTGTGTTCGTGAAAATTCTTTTATCGCACACAGTTTTCAACTGAATTGCTTGAGGACAAGCAATAAGCTAAGCTTGGGGGGAGTTGATACGTCCAAAACGTATCTAAGTTTCCCGAACACTTTTGCTATTGTTTCTCCTTTAAACTTGTATGATTTGAATACAACTAACACAGACTGACGCTGTTTTCAGAAGAATTACCTTGGTGTCTAGTTTTTGTGCAGAAAATCAACTATCAAGAAAAATCCTGGAAAACATGCCAAAAATCCTATTTCACCAGAAGACTCACGGATCCAGAAGACGAGGCGGAGGTAGGCCACGAGGGGCCCACACCCCTGCTGCGCGGGCCAGGCCAGGCCGCGCCTGAGAGGGGTGTGGCCGCCTCGAGCACCCCCTCGGCCTTCCTCTTTGCCTATAAGTTGCCTTCTAACCTAAAAACTCAGGGGGGTTCGACGTTTTTTCAGAAAGAGTTCCGCTGCGCCGCCACCACCAGAAACCGCGATTCAGAACCAAAAACTCCATTCTAGCACCCTACCGGGACGGGGAATTTGGAGAGGATCATCGCCATCATCATCACCAATGCCTCTCCATCAACCATCTATGTTTCCCTCATCCATGAGTGAATAATCCCCCGCTGTAGGCTATGGGGATGGTAGGGATTGGATGGGTTCTATCATGTAATCGAATAAAGATTGTTAGGGCATAGTGCCTAGTATCTCTATTAGTGCTATTTGACTTTATTGCAACTTGTTATGCTTAATGCTTGTCACTAGGGCCCGAGTGCCATGATATCAGATCTGAACTTATTATTGATTCATGATGATAGTATTGTTTGTGATCTTATCTACAAGTTGTGTATACATATCATTATCAGGATCCAAAGGCCCCGAAGTGACAAAAATTGGGACAACCGAAGGGAATGGCTGTGATGTGAGGATCACATGTGTTCACGGAGTGTTAATGCTTTGCTCCGGTGCTCTATTAAAAGGAGTACCTTAATTTCCAGTAGATTCCCTTGAGGCCCCGCTGCAACGGGCTGAAAGGACAAAACATGTTGTGCAAGTTCTTATTGCGAGCACGTACGACTATATATGGAACACATGCCTATGATTGTTTAATACTTGAATGCTTTATCTTATTTATCTGTAATTGTCCAAGATCTTGAAGTTATATGTTTAGACTTGTCCATGCAATGCCCTTCCATCCATCCATATGCCTACTGCACTCATATCCTATTGTTTGCTACTATTGTTACTACTGCCTTCTTTTTACTGCTGTTGTTACTTTGCTATTGCTAATACAAAACTGTTGCTACTGATAAACTACTGTGAGGAAGACTATTTCTAGGTGCAGTTGAATTGACAACTCCGTTGTTAAGGCTTGCACGTATTCTTTGTCTCCCCTTGTCGAATCAATAAATTGGATTATACTACCCTCGAAGACTGTTGCGATCTCCTATACTTATGGGTCATCAGCAGACTTAGTGTGGTAATAGTCGGAGAATCATAGGCAGCAGCCGGAAACCCTAGCCCGGAGCTCTCGAGGAAGACGAATAGAGAATCATATACAACAAAAGAGACAAATATGACAAATTTTAGAAAAAGGAAGATGTAGCATCCCAATTGTCTAACAATTGCAATGCTACTAGCCTAGTCTATATATATGCTACTTCCTACATATAAGTGTTGCATCATAATTATATCATGCTCATGTCATCATGCCACCTTGCATTTGAGCATCATATAAAACCCCTTTTGGTTTTGGTTCTTCTCTCATATGCATTGTAAATTGTTTTTGCCTCTTGATATTGTATTTGGTTATTGATATATTGCTTAAATGCCCAAGTTGAGTTGGGGGCATATCTTTTATTCTACTCCACCACCTTTTCTCTTCACCACCTTATAATTCCACCATCCAAACTATATGTGAGTTTTTGCCTTTCCTTGGTTATTCTATCTAGCTCATGTAGGTTGGGATGGATCCGCTTCTATTTCTACGTGTTTCCATACTTATTACCATGTTGTTTTCACAATGTGGATATGGGAGTCACATAGCCACCTTGCATGCAATGTGAGTAGTGCTCTTTCCAACCTACCATATGGTATTATTTGAGCCAAGGGCATGTTTGAATATGGCCACCTCAATTCATACCTGCTTTTAATCAAAGTAAACCATGTGTAGTAAGGGAATGGTTCCAATAAAATTTTTGTTGGAATTGTGGGCTTGCATGCATGCTAATATGCTTTTAGATATTTTGTTTTCACAAAATATGACTTGATGCATGTATTTATTGCCTTTGCATGGCCCATGCAACACTTGCACCCTTCCTCTCTTCCATTTGAATCCTTTTGGGGTTTTGTGAGTATCTTGTTTTGTTTGGAACCTTTTCATGGGGCTATTCAACCAAGCATGAGATAACACCTCCTTAACTTTTTCTTGGGTCTTTTGGAAGGCTCCAAATATACATGCATGCTTGCACAAATCCAATGCTAGTGTGATCGAGTGTGTTTTCACAATCTACATCACACATGCATGCATAGCACATGTAGCCCAGCTTTTCCCTCTCCTTCTTTCTTTTGAATTCTTGTAGTTTTCAAATGGCTTTTGGATGGATCCATTCAAACAAGATCAAATGAAAAAGAAAAGAAAGAAACCCACCCCTCAACCCTCTAGCTAATCCCTTCCAAACCGATCCCTCTTACCTTGGGTTGTTGCACCAAGCCATGTTTATCTAGCTACCCCTCCCACCTAATCTCCTACCACCACCCTTTGCCCTCCTTGATCAGCATCGTACCAACCCCTCCCCCCTAGACCTGCACGTTCTCTCCTGGCCTCCTCTCCTTTCCCTTTCAAGTTTTGAACAAGTGAGAGAGGAGGAAAAGCAACCACCGATGCCTCCTTCCTTACTTGTGTAAAATCCACCCCCATGTGCTAGCCCTGTCCTCCCTCATCTAACCCTCCCCCACTCCCCACCAGGTCGAGATCTGGATGACCTTCCTCCCTCCTTCTTCCCCTCCACCAAGCAAAGCCTTCCACCATGGCCATCTACCCTAGAGCTTCGGCCACGTCAACTCCTCGTCGTCCTGTTATCTTCCGAGCCCAACCAGCAGCACCTCCGGGGTCCTCTACTTCCTCTTTGACGCCTGGTTCACGGAGCAGCGATCGGTGCTCGCCGGAGGAGACGTTGCCGCCTCCATGGCTGGGAGGAACCCGAGCGAGCTGTCCGCAAGCCCGCGCCCGATCAACGCTTCCTCGAGCCGGACCAACCCTACCAGAAGCACCTAGGTGAGCTCCTCTTCACCCTAGACATGACCCTCCTCTCCCTCCTGCATCGTAGCTCCGCCGCAATTCACCGAACGCCCTGCGCGCATGCCAAAGACAGCAACATCACGTGTAGCTCAGGCCTCCTATTCCTCGAGTCCTAGCCGTCGCTGTGTTGCTCGCCTTCGAGTGCAACCTGAAGCAAAGTTGTAGATCTGGAAACCCTCTTTCAAATAAGCCATCACACGATCTAAACCATCCGCCATAGCTCTGGGAAGATTGCTCGCAAGACAGCTACACCTCTCAGATCTTCCACGTTCTGTTCTTGTGTTCATCACGAAACTGCACGAGACATAGCCCACCTCCTAAGTCGCGGCCTGAACAAAAGTTGTAGATAGTCCTCCCCTCTTTTAAACGAGCCATTACACGCTCGATTTGGTTCAGCAAAGCGCCCAGAATCGTCCTCGCAAGATTGCTCCAGCTCTCGCGTTTTTCCTGTCGAAATCCAGTCTGCACCGGCCCGTGTTTTTCCCTCTGTTCTTCTCCTTGCCCCGTCCGTTGTAGGCCTCCGTTTGAGAAACCTTGTAAACTAACGTTGTAGAGCGAAGTGTGATCTACACTTTCCGTTTTTACATCATCTCCAAATTCTCGCTAGATTCGTCGCCATCGTTCTCCAAACTTGGCTCCGGATGCTGTTTTTCTCAGACACGAAATTTTAGTTCTTCAGATCTACGCGGTCAATTTTGCACTTAGGTCCCTATCTTTCCCAGCTCGCCAACCCGCGGTCCTCTGAGCCCCACCGGTCAGCCTCCGTGCCGTTTTACGAAACGGTACCTCGGTTTCCGCTGTTTCCCACCCGCGCTCCCCGGATCTGCCGCGTGGCAAGCCCTGGCTGGGTCGCGCGCGCGGTGGACCCGCTGGACGCCGGTCCCATCTGTCATCCGCACCGGCTAGCTCACCCCGCGGTGACAAAAGTCCCCAACCAAGCCGCTGCGTCAGCGAGCGCTGAGTCAACGCAGGCCCCACTTGTCAGTGACAGTGGCTAGCTTCCTCTAAGTGTAAAAAGCCTCTGTTCTTTTGTGTTTTATTAAAAATCTTTTCCAGAATTTGTTTAAATGTTTTTAAATCTAGTTTTAATATCTTTTAATTAACTTACCCAAATAATACATGTAATATATGTTTTAAAATCAGAAAAATGTGAGGATTTCAAATATGCCCTTCAAAATCTATTTTGCACACTTTAAATTTCAAGTTGATTAAAATTACAATAAAATGCCCTTTTCTTAATTAATTAATAACTTTTGTTTTATAACTCTGAATTTGACAAATAATATGTCTAAATCGATCAGCGCGACGAGCCCGTTCTATCTATGAATTCCATGTTCTGAATTGCAGCATGCATCATATAAATATAGAGTATACAGCAACTTAATTGAGGTTAAAATGTGACTAAAACTCAATAAAAGGCTTTATTCTTGTATTCCACACCTCACCCATGCCATGCTACTTTGTTGCCATGCAAATTGTGCATCATTCATCATGGCATGATTGTTTGCTTGTCGCATTTTATTCATATGCTTGTGCACTTTATTTATGTTGGCCCTTGTTTGTTTGGTTCTTCTTCGAATAGACGCTGAGCAGGGAATATATCAAGAAACCCAGGAGCACCACCCAGATCCTTCTCTCGCTTCAACTGAGCTGCCAGGCAAGCACTACCACATGCTTGCATACATACAATACCTATTGCCTCTATCTTATTCTTGCATCATTGAGTCGCGATTGCATTAAACTGAATCCCAAGTACTGCATAGCCTTTACTTTTAAACCCCACCGAAGCTTGTTCCTCCATCCCATGAGCCATTACTACAGGAGTTGTTTGAGTCATGCGAGTCATAGAATAGCATGTGTAGGGTATGTGAGAGTCTGATGGATAACGAGGTACCTAAACAACTTAACCTGAGTAGTAATGGGATAACTAATGAAAGTGGCACCGGTGAGCAATATCTGCTATTTGGTTTTTCGTGCTCACTTGTGTCCCGTAGGACCCCGAGTACTTGATTCATGTTCCTTGAATATTCGTGCTATCCACATCCGGGAGGCTTATGAACCCCCCTGAGCCAGAGCTTGATTCATTCTTATTTCTTGGGGCCACAACTAGTTTGAGGTTTTATTACTATCCTGTACTTATGCCATGCTTTACTGCTTTATTTAAGATTGTGCGTGGAGCACCTGTACTGTTTAGGTCCGTGACACGTTTTCGCTGTATCGACAAGCCCAGTCAAATTTTCGGGTTCCCAGTCGTTTACAGCCGTCCACACAAACCTTGAGTCCGTCTCGGAGTAGGCCAACTTCGTCGCGGGTAGCTTAATGGGGTGGCCCCCTGAAATATTTCTGAATCCTGTGATCGCTTTGTCGTGACTGCCTCGTTGGGTTTCGATTTGGTTTTTCCGAGGTTGATCGAGTGTGTGTTGCTATTTCTGCACCCCTGTAGGGTAAAACTTTTTGAAAGCCGTGTCCGCGGTTATGGACGACTTGGAGCACAGTTTCTCGATCATAGACAAGTATAACTAAAATACCGCTTTTAATTTGACTAAGTATCTGACTAGTAAATAGTGCAACACTCACGGAATGGATAATAAAATTGCCAACGGATGGTGGGGGTTGTTCGTCCGCTTCCTCGATGGTAAGCGAGGAGGAGGATGGATCTGTTAATATTACTGTTATAACTGTTGTTATTAATTCACGGACATCCGTCTATCTTTGGTTAGGCGGATGGTTAGCGAGTATCTATAGAATTGATAGGTATTATCTTTTGCTGCAATTGCGTCACCCCAGGTTGTGTCCCCTTTAGAGGCATAAAGACTTGCTGAGTACCCCTAGGGTCTCACACGATAAATTGTTTGATTCAGATGAACAGGTAAACTCGCAAGATGGATACTGGGTGGAGGAGACGAACGATGTGGGCAACGATCATTCGGTGTAGAGATTCCGGGAACGGGGATCCGTGAGATCTGTGGGCGGGATGTGTTTATTTATGGGGCATCTTATGCCGATTTGCTTCTTATCCGTACTCGGATCTTGTTTTCCGCTTCCGCCTGATACTCTGATGTTTGATGTATGAGGAGATATCCTAAACTATTATATCTATCTAGGATATTTGGATCTTTCCGTATGGCGTTGCAATATTTCTATTTCTTTTAGATGGAATGGCTCTGAGGACTGTTGTATGGTGGCTTGCATACATACTCATTTGTGTATGTAGTTGATCCCTTCGCCTGCCGATTACGCCGCTCGTTCTTGTCCCGACGTTTGGAAATGGTTAGGACGGCCGAAAGGTCTACCTGTGAGTGGCATTTGGGCCCCACCATACTATTTTAACCATTTCCGGACATCCAGGCTTGTAACTAAGAGCGTAATTCACCGAGGTAGTTACAATTGGTATCAGAGCCATCCCGCCCTTCAGGGTCTCAGCCAAACGGTCGTTGTCAGTCTAGCAAATATTTTTGGTAGCTATGTATACTAGGAAAAAACAAAACGCGAGAGTAGGACTGCTTCCACTTTTCTTCTTACCCAACCACCCACCCTTTTCTGGTAAGGAAGTGTACCGTTTTCAATCCTCTTCTTAAAATTCAAACTAGGATTCACGTGTTCTGGGTTTCCGTAGTACCATAGAAAGTGTGTGTGTGTGTGTGTAATTCCTTGTCTATCTGTTGCATCCATTTGTTATCGCAATCTGCCTTTGGTTATCAACTGTTGGTACATTCAATACTGACAGGCTTTTGAAAACCGGTGCGATCTATCCGACTCCTTGTTAACCGGTGCCATCTTCTTAAGGGTGTCCTTCCTTCTAGCAACCCCACATCCTGTGCAAGCATCAGTTGCTAATCTCTACCTGATAAGTGATTTTGCGCATCTATTGGTATTTTCATGCCGAAAAATGCGGAAATTTTTTCTTTGATACATCTGTGCTTCCACACTCCTTTTCAGTCGTGTGTGAAACATTATCTATCTCCCTTTTATCAGCATGTCCATGCTAACTCATTCTTTTGTCACCGGCGCTTAATCCTGGAGTTCTTTTCATCTCCAATTCTCTTGGGATAATTACATAACATGTGTCGGTCCGATGCTGGTGATTGTAATTTGGTTCTCGGCATAGCTATATGACACTTATCACGAGTGGAATATGGAAAATGCTATCAACTCTATCCTCCAAATGGTGACGGTTATCTCCTGTGATTTTGAGTACACCGTGATCATATCTATGCATATTCAAGCATCTTTGGCAATCCGGAGTTTCCCAAAGCACTACGGTGATCTATCATCTGTCCATCATGCTGCACATCTTTTGAACTCCATAGCTGCAAAATTCTCCTGGTTACGAGGGAATTGCATCTTTTCGCTTCCGATAGCTTTGCTTAAGGTATGAGCTATCATCGTTCCTTTATCCAAGATCTCTTTATCTTTGTAACCGGTGATCCGATCGACAATGTGAACCAAGTGGCATTTCTTGTTCCCTTCCGAAGGACCAGATAGTCTATTCTGCCAGTGCATCTCTTTCAACACGAACCCGTGCTCTTAACGTTGATCTTTCGAAGAGCGTTGAGCTCAGAAAGTGTTTCCACCATGTGTTCGTTCCTTTCGCCTCTTGAACTTGATATTCTGGGAATATCCTGTTAATCCATGGTGGTATATGTTGATAATATGCTTGCCTATTCGATATCAATGGAAGAACATGGAAGATCATCTGTGTCTCTTTCTCTCAAGCTTCGTGGGCACTGCCTGTGTGCAAAGTCTCAAAGTGTGAATTCTGGCTTCTTGAAGTCACCTATCTCGACCACGTCCCTCTGCTAAATACATTGCTTCAATTCTGGAATTAGCAAGTCCATTGTTAATTCCATCCTCCATCTTCAACCAATCCGGAGTTGTTCCTTGTTGGCAAGTTATCATCATCGTTCCGCTAAAGATTTTCCTCAAGACCGCTAAATCTTTCTCAATCATTTCAAGAAGAACATGGAGTTCTTTCACCTCAGTCTCGTCAAGTAATCTCTTGAAACCCTCTCGCTCTATCGTCTATGCTCAATCCACCGGAGGCCATGAAGATTTTTGAGATCTTTTGTAATCCTTATGTTCAAGTGGTGCTATCTTTTTCTTTATCTGTGGAATCTTGCAGTTCTTCTCCGTGATCTTCCTTCATATCTTTCTGGTGGCTGGCTACTTATGATATGACGACAACATCATCACCCTTATCTATCTTGGATCCGGTGAATCGTTTGCATCAATCTTTGTTTTCTTACGGAGTTCCATGAGTTATTGTCAATACCTTCAATCTGTTTCGGTAGTTGGGTTGCATGGTTTTCTTATTCATGTGCGGGGTAATGCTTTGAGTGCGGGATGGAGTAGCTACCATACCACTACTCTTATCATTCGCTCTTGTACATTGAATTGGTGAATTAATGTGATTTCACTCATTCCACGGAAGTTAGAAGTGGCCTTTATCCCTTGATACTTTTACTTCCGTCCTTGTTTTTCCGGAGTGCTCTCTCGAAGAAAGTAATCAATAATCTCTTGTTGGTGGTCTGTCTATTCTAGATGGAGCAAAATCCACAATTATCTGGTGGAAACAGACGCAAACTCCTTTCGTTCCTCGTCTTTCTACCGATGCTCGACATCCCCAAACAAGGTGAAAGGAAACTATCTCTCTCTTTGTTTCATCAATTCTTTTTCTGTGGTAAAGCCAATTATGGTTGATGCCATCAGCCGCAAATCTATTGCGTTAGCCTCAAGGCTAAAGAAAGCAATAAGTATCTCTACAATAAACTCTAGATCCTCCATATTCTTTGCTTCTCGGGATTCAACCATGATCTGGCTTCCCACCCATCTCTGGAAGTTATATCCGCGCACCTCAATAGCGTGATCCTTTGGTTCTTACCGGCGCAACAAGAATCTAATCCGACAATGTCTAACTAAATCTTTCTGTTGATATCAAGGGACTCTATTGTTTGAAGGCAATATTGTTTCCGTACTTCATTTCTCAAATCCGAGAGAAGATACGATGCTATTGTCATAGTGGTTCAAACCTCTCCAACCTAGCTCTTTTCTTCTGGCGAGACAAAGATTCATCCTCTCTCGTCTCAGTAAATCTTTAATCTTAACGGTGTGCCTTTCTGTATCCATGATACATCATCTTGTCTTTTTCTTTCTCAAGTGGTATATTCTTTTATCATGTTTCTTGGGAAAACCGGAGCTATGTCCATCCTATCCTGCTTGTCTCACGACAATCCTTCAACTTCTTCTAACCCGTTGTTCTTGAAGCAAAACGCAAGACTCGCAACAAGTCTAGCAAGTTTTGCAAGGTGTAGTGGTCGCACCATCCCTTTGTTCATCAACTTGGGAACGTGAGGGTCACCTTCTTTCCGAACAACCGCCTCTCCTTGTGTTGTTTTCTTTTTCCTAGGAATCTCGGGGCGAGATTCTTGTTTAGTGGGGGAGAGTTGTAGCATCCCAATTGTCTAAAAATTGCAATGCTACTAGCCTAGTCTATATATATGCTACTTCCTACATATAAGTGTTGCATCATAATTATATCATGCTCATGTCATCATGCCACCTTGCATTTGAGCATCATATAAAACCCCTTTTGGTTTTGGTTCTTCTCTCATATGCATTGTAAATTGTTTTTGCCTCTTGATATTGTATTTGGTTATTGATATATTGCTTAAATGCCCAAGTTGAGTTGGGGGCATATCTTTTATTCTACTCCACCACCTTTTCTCTTCACCACCTTATAATTCCACCATCCAAACTATATGTGAGTTTTTGCCTTTCCTTGGTTATTCTATCTAGCTCATGTAGGTTGGGATGGATCCGCTTCTATTTCTACGTGTTTCCATACTTATTACCATGTTGTTTTCACAATGTGGATATGGGAGTCACATAGCCACCTTGCATGCAATGTGAGTAGTGCTCTTTCCAACCTACCATATGGTATTATTTGAGCCAAGGTCATGTTTGAATATGGCCACCTCAATTCATACCTGCTTTTATTCAAAGTAAACCATGTGTAGTAAGGGAATGGTTCCAATAAAATTTTTGTTGGAATTGTGGGCTTGCATGCATGCTAATATGCTTTTAGATATTTTGTTTTCACAAAATATGACTTGATGCATGTATTTATTGCCTTTGCATGGCCCATGCAACACTTGCACCCTTCCTCTCTTCCATTTGAATCCTTTTGGGGTTTTGTGAGTATCTTGTTTTGTTTGGAACCTTTTCATGGGGCTATTCAACCAAGCATGAGATAACACCTCCTTAACTTTTTCTTGGGTCTTTTGGAAGGCTCCAAATATACATGCATGCTTGCACAAATCCAATGCTAGTGTGATCGAGTGTGTTTTCACAATCTACATCACACATGCATGCATAGCACATGTAGCCCAGCTTTTCCCTCTCCTTCTTTCTTTTGAATTCTTGTAGTTTTCAAATGGCTTTTGGATGGATCCATTCAAACAAGATCAAATGAAAAAGAAAAGAAAGAAACCCACCCCTAAACCCTCTAGCTAATCCCTTCCAAACCGATCCCTCTTACCTTGGGTTGTTGCACCAAGCCATGTTTATCTAGCTACCCCTCCCACCTAATCTCCTACCACCACCCTTTGCCCTCCTTGATCAGCATCGGACCAACCCCTCCCCCCTAGACCTGCACGTTCTCTCCTGGCCTCCTCTCCTTTCCCTTTCAAGTTTTGAACAAGTGAGAGAGGAGGAAAAGCAACCACCGATGCCTCCTTCCTTACTTGTGTAAAATCCACCCCCATGTGCTAGCCCTGTCCTCCCTCATCTAACCCTCCCCCACTCCCCACCAGGTCGAGATCTGGATGACCTTCCTCCCTCCTTCTTCCCCTCCACCAAGCAAAGCCTTCCACCATGGCCATCTACCCTATAGCTTCGGCCACGTCAACTCCTTGTCGTCCTGTTATCTTTCGAGCCCAACCAGCAGCACCTCCAGGGTCCTCTACTTCCTCTTTGACGCCTGGTTCACGGAGCAGCGATCGGTGCTCGCCGGAGGAGACGTTGCCGCCTCCATGGCTGGGAGGAACCCGAGCGAGCTGTCCGCAAGCCCGCGCCCGATCAACGCTTCTTCGAGCCGGACCAACCCTACCAGAAGCACCTAGGTGAGCTCCTCTTCACCCTAGACATGACCCTCCTCTCCCTCCTGCATCGTAGCTCCGCCGCAATTCGCCGAACGCCCTGCGCGCATGCCAAAGACAGCAACATCACGTGTAGCTCAGGCCTCCTATTCCTCGAGTCCTAGCCATCGCTGTGTTGCTCGCCTTCGAGTGCAACCTGAAGCAAAGTTGTAGATCTGGAAACCCTCTTTCAAATAAGCCATCACACGATCTACACCATCCGCCATAGCTCTGGGAAGATTGCTCGCAAGACAGCTACACCTCTCAGATCTTCCACGTTCTGTTCTTGTGTTCATCACGAAACTGCACGAGACATAGCCCACCTCCTAAGTCGCGGCCTGAACAAAAGTTGTAGACAGTCCTCCCCTCTTTTAAACGAGCCATTACACGCTCGATTTGGTTCAGCAAAGCGCCCAGAATCGTCCTCGCAAGATTGCTCCAGCTCTCGCGTTTTTCCTGTCGAAATCCAGTCTGCACCGGCCCGTGTTTTTCCCTCTGTTCTTCTCCTTGCCCCGTCCGTTGTAGGCCTCCGTTTGAGAAACCTTGTAAACTAACATTGTAGAGCGAAGTGTGATCTACACTTTCCGTTTTTACATCATCTCCAAATTCTCGCTAGATTCGTCGCCATCGTTCTCCAAACTTGGCTCCGGATGCTGTTTTTCTCAGACACGAAATTTTAGTTCTTCAGATCTACGCGGTCAGTTTTGCACTTAGGTCCCTATCTTTCCCAGCTCGCCAACCCGCGGTCCTCTGAGCCCCACCGGTCAGCCGCCGTGCCGTTTTACGAAACGGTACCTCGGTTTCCGCTGTTTCCCACCCGCGCTCCCCGGATCTGCCGCGTGGCAAGCCCTGGCTGGGTCGCGCGCGCGGTGGACCCGCTGGACGCCGGTCCCATCTGTCATCCGCACCGGCTAGCTCACCCTGTGGTGACAAAAGTCCCCAACCAAGCCGCTGCGTCAGCGAGCGCTGAGTCAACGCAGGCCCCACTTGTCAGTGACAGTGGCTAGCTTCCTCTGAGTGTAAAAAGTCTCTGTTCTTTTGTGTTTTATTAAAAATCTTTTCCAGAATTTGTTTAAATGTTTTTAAATCTAGTTTTAATATCTTTTAATTAACTTACCCAAATAATACATGTAATATATGTTTTAAAATCAGAAAAATGTGAGGATTTCAAATATGCCCTTCAAAATCTATTTTGCACAGTTTAAATTTCAAGTTGATTAAAATTACAATAAAATGCCCTTTTCTTAATTAATTAATAACTTTTGTTTTATAACTCTGAATTTGACAAATAATATGTCTAAATCGATCAGCGCGACGAGCCCGTTCTATCTATGCATTCCATCTTCTGAATTGCAGCATGCATCATATAAATATAGAGTATACAGCAACTTAATTGAGGTTAAAATGTGACTAAAACTCAATAAAAGGCTTTATTCTTGTATTCCACACCTTACCCATGCCATGCTACTTTGTTGCCATGCAAATTGTGCATCATTCATCATAGCATGATTGTTTGCTTGTGACATTTTATTCATATGCTTGTGCACTTTATTTATGTTGGCCCTTGTTTGTTTGGTTCTTCTTCGAATAGACGCTGAGCAGAGAATATATCAAGAAACCCAGGAGCACCACCCAGATCCTTCTCTCGCTTCAACTGAGCTGCCAGGCAAGCACTACCACATGCTTGCATACATACAATACCTATTGCCTCTATCTTATTCTTGCATCATTGAGTCGCGATTGCATTAAACTGAATCCCAAGTACTGCATAACCTTTACTTTTAAACCCCACCGAAGCTTGTTCCTCCATCCCATGAGCCATTACTACAGGAGTTGTTTGAGTCATGCGAGTCGTAGAACAGCATGTGTAGGGTATGTGAGAGTCTGATGGATAACGAGGTACCTAAACAACTTAACCTGAGTAGTAATGGGATAACTAATGAAAGTGGCACCGGTGAGCAATATCTGCTATTTGGTTTTTCATGCTCACTTGTGTCCCGTAGGACCCCGAGTACTTGATTCATGTTCCTTGAATATTCGCGCTATCCACATCCGGGAGGCTTATGAACCCCCCTGAGCCAGAGCTTGATTCATTCTTATTTCTTGGGGCCACAACTAGTTTGAGGTTTTATTACTATCCTGTACTTATGCCATGCTTTACTGCTTTATTTAAGATTGTGCGTGGAGCACCTGTACTGTTTAGGTCCGTGACACGTTTTCGCTGTATCGACAAGCTCAGTCACATTTTCGGGTTCCCAGTCGTTTACAGCCGTCCACACAAACCTTGAGTCCGTCTCGGAGTAGGCCAACTTCGTCGCGGGTAGCTTAATGGGGTGGTCCCCTGAAATATTTCTGAATCCTGTGATCGCTTTGTCGTGACTGCCTCGTTGGGTTTCGATTTGGTTTTTCCGAGGTTGATCGAGTGTGTGTTGCTATTTGTGCACCCCTGCAGGGTAAAACTTTTTGAAAGCCGTGTCCGCGGTTATGGACGACTTGGAGCACAGTTTCTCGATCATAGACAAGTATAACTAAAGTACCGCTTTTAATTTGACTAAGTATCTGACTAGTAAATAGTGCAACACTCACGGAATGGATAATAAAATTGCCAACGGATGGTGGGGGTTGTTCGTCCGCTTCCTCGTTGGTAAGCGAGGAGGAGGATGGATCTGTTAATATTACTGTTATAACTGTTGTTATTAATTCACGGACATCCGTCTATCTTTGGTTAGGCGGATGGTTAGCGAGTATCTATAGAATTGATAGGTATTATCTTTTGCTGCAATTGCATCACCCCAGGTTGTGTCCCCTTTAGAGGCATAAAGACTTGCTGAGTACCCCTAGGGTCTCACACGATAAATTGTTTGATTCAGATGAACAGGTAAACTCGCAAGATGGATACTGGGTGGAGGAGACGGACAATGTGGGCAACGATCATTCGGTGTAGAGATTCCGGGAACGGGGATCCGTGAGATCTGTGGGCGGGATGTGTTTATTTATGGGGCATCTTATGCCGATTTGCTTCTTATCCGTACTCGGATCTTGTTTTCCGCTTCCGCCTGATACTCTGATGTTTGATGTATGAGGAGATATCCTAAACTATTATATCTATCTAGGATATTTGGATCTTGCCGTATGGCGTTGCAATATTTCTATTTCTTTTAGATGGAATGGCTCTGAGGACTGTTGTATGGTGGCTTGCATACATACTCATTTGTGTATGTAGTTGATCCCTTCGCCTGCCGATTACGCCACTCGTTCTTGTCTCGACGTTTGGAAATGGTTAGGACGGCCGAAAGGTCTACCTGTGAGTGGCATTTGGGCCCCACCGTACTATTTGAACCATTTCCGGACATCCAGGCTTGTAACTAAGAGCGTAATTCACCGAGGTAGTTACAGAAGACCCATTCAAAATTGCACTGATGTGAATTTATTTCTTTTTTAGGAGATCGGAATATAAATTATTTTCACATAAGATTTTGTACGCGTGTATTATAAATCATTATTTGTATCCTGATATTTTTACTAAAACTTTTAAATCTTTAAATTTGAGTTTTTTAAATAAAATCCTCCATGGAGTTGTCCGGGCCCACACTCCATAGATACATGATGTGCAAGTTCCCTCATTGCTTATGCATGTCACCAAGATTAATATATAGTATAACTGAAACTTTTAAATCTTTAAATTTGAATTTTTCAAAAATAATCCTCCATAGAGTTGTCCGGGTCCACACTCCATAGACACATGATGTGCAAGTACCCTCGTTGCTCATGCATGTCACCAAGTTTAAGCTATAGAAACATATAGTACTAACTAGGACAGTTAACAAGAATAGAAACATTGTTACTATGGCTTATACCTTACGGTCAGTCTGCCATCCAGGATAGACCTTAAGAACTGGAATTAATGCCCTTAGTTCTGAACAAATAGTGTGTATTTATGCTTTGAGGATTATCCTGGGTGACACACTGATAGTGAAGTGCAACAGAGAATGTTTAGGAACATGATCTGTGTATTTACTACTTACTTATCCAGAAATAAGTGATTCGAATTTGTGTAGATACATGTAAAGATAGACAAATCCGAGTCACTTATTTTCGGATGGAAGGAGTAGATAAATCGACCATCATAACTTAACCGATGACATCGGACACATGGTATATATGATAAAAAAGTTATTTAGTTGGCTGATTAAGAAGTTTAAATTGACGGTTTAAAAAAACTTCCCCGGCCCACGTGTCGTCCCCAGGGCAGCTCGGGGGAACCCTAGCGCTGCCGCCACTATGCCCCCAGCCCTGCTCGATCTCTCCATCCGCCACCGCCGCCGCCGGATGAGTCCGTCGGGAAAATCCCACGCTGGAAGAACAGCGACGGTGGTGCTCTCCTCGCGTGCGGCGGCTTCGGTCGGCGGTGTGAGTCCATGGTGGTGGGGGGCTCGACCTCGGCGCCTCCGGCCGGCGCAGAAGCTGACCGGCTCGACGTCCTCGGGATTGCTCTCGTGGTCCAAGCAGCGCGGCGGCGGGCAGAGCGACGACTCCTTGATGCGGCGGCGTCGATGGCGGCTCCTGCTCTCGTCCGACGTGGTAGGGCGGGGTGGCGGCCCCTCTTCCCTGTTTTCTTCCTCTTGCGCGGGTGATGGCTTGTCGAGATGCTGGCAGTTGCCTCTACGTGGTGGTGTCCCGAGGTGCCAGATCTGGCCCGTCGGCTCCTGCCGACAGTGAGATTGGTGGTGGTCTATGCTCGGGAGGTTGTGTTGCTGGACCGTCCGTGGCCTGGCAGCGACAAGGAGGAGAGGAGGTGGTGCGTTTCTCGACTGATGACTGATGTGACTGCTGATGTTGGTGGCGGTGATAGATTTGTGGTGGCTTGCAGTCGGCCCTTCCGGATCGTTGGAGGTGGAGATTCCCGAGGAGAAATCTTTGTTCCGGCCTTGGTCAGAACCGGCGGCGGCGACACCCATGGGTGCCGTTGACTTTCTTGGAAGCGTCGCTGAGGACTCCTCTCCTTGTTCCGTGTCTTCCGGAGGGAAACCTCAGGATCAGACGATGAAGGTGCTGTATGTCTTTCTCCTCCTTCGGGACATCGTTTTGGAGTCGACTGGAGCTTGGAGACTAGTGGATGGCGGCTGGGCCGCCGTGTGGTTGCTAAGACGGCTCCTCAAGGGCGCTGATGTGCAGTTTGGCAACGATGTTGCGTCGAGTTTGAGCTTGGGTCGTGGCTGGGGCTTCGATAGTTGATTTCTCCGGTGTGTCCGATGGGTTCTTTTGTGCTCACTGTGTTGCTGTGGATTCGGAGCTGTGGTGGAGTGTCCACGAAGTGATGATGACCGACGACCGGTGGTCTTTTCAGAGCGCTCGGTCGGTGCAAGACCCGCATATTTCTTTCGCGAGGTTCGTCGTCAAAGCCAGAGCTTTCTGCCTTTGGTGTGTGTGGTTGATTGTTGGCATGGGCCGACATGGGTTCCGGCGTCACTTGCAGCGAGGCTTCGTTTGGGTCGTTGAAGGTGAAGTCAGAGTTGCTGGCTCGTGGAGGAGTGACGATGATGCCGCTCGGTGGCAATCTCGGAGGTGGCCTTTCTTCTCTATGGTGTGTGTGTGTGGGTGGGCCAGGTCGGCTGATGGTGGTGGTGTCCAATGTGGTCATGTTCCATGACGGTATTGGTGTATTTATAACGGTTTTTGGTCGGTGCCCCGCAATGAACCGGCCAATTCTCTTCTATTTTTTTAAATAAAATGAGATGAAATTGCCCATTTTATTTAAAAAAATAAATGAATTGACGGTCTAAAGTTTCATAGAAAAAAGTGAAACTTCCCCAAATAGCGGAATGAAATAGAGGTAGACTAGCCTAACGGTCGAGCCTTTTAGTTTTTGGCCGCCAGGTTCTGATTGTTTCATGTCTTTTTGAACTGGGCTAGGTTCGGAACGACCCATAAGATGCTTTATATTCTAGCGACGAGGGATAGTTTTTCTAGTATTAGAAAGATTTCATCAGCGCGGAACTACCCTTTTAGAAGTGGAGGTGCAGGCTGGCACAAGAGCACAATGCACGTCGTCTTTGCACAGCGCGATGGACTATATGGAGGTTGCAAACAACATCCAGCGAACCTATTCAGGCAGGTATGCAGTATGGTATCATCAAGGATATCAAGGAGAATAGGAGATGGTTGAGCTCTTCGAGGCGTCATCTTTTAGGCACATGAGCACCGTAGCTCAAACAGAGAAGCTCATCAACTTGTTAATAGAATGGTAGATCATGATTCAGGCCGAAGGGTGTGGTTGATTGATCCAACTGAAGGTTTATGTATTCCTAAGAACTTTGTTGTTTAAGTAATAAAGGGCGGTCAAGCCTCAAAAGAAAAAAGTTTCGATCAACTACTGGGTTTAAGTGGAGCGTTTGCTCAATAGAGTAAGTCACAGTCTCGAGAATCACGCGAGGATAGAGGTCAAAACCGCCGTTTGGCTTGGTTCAGTACCTAATTAAGGACATGTCCAAGATGCTGGATCATGACTTGATTGTAATCCGTCTTGCTTAATGAATTCCACTTTTGCCCGCAAAAAAACTGTTAGGTTTATCCAGCACTGGTTGGCAACCTTTGATGGCTGTGTGCGCCCTCGCTTGGGCGGTGTGTCCAACTTCTGTGGGTAGCCATGATGACTGTGTGCGCCCTCGCGATGGTTGTGTACCATGAAGCTCAGGACTCAGGAGTTTGTTTTACTGGTTTTTGGCCATTTTCCGCTAATAACCAGGTGAACTCTCTTCGGCTTATAATCAATAAAAGGGTAAGTCTTTTGCCTTTGGTCCAATTTGTTTTTGTTTTTTCGGCTTAACCCTTTTCAAATCGATTGGTTTGAAAATAATCCAATTAGATAATAGCAAATCGGAGGGGGGGGGGGGGGGGGGGGGGGTGAGAGCAACGAGTAGCCGCTTGATTTGTCTCGAGCACAACACTTCGACGCCTTGTTATCGTCACGACGTTACACTCGTGAGGACAAAGGTAAGATCCGCTTACGGGAGCAAGAAAGACGAGAGAAGTATAGGATGACACTACCAACAACGTGTTTAGCTTGTACCGTCTCCATGGGATTCTCACGATTGTGAGCGAGAAGGGAGACAAAAAAGAATACTTTTCAATGTCCACTTGAGGTGAGATTGAAATATATTAGTATTAAGCATAATTTTTCCAGCAGGTCACGAAACATTTACCTCCCGTGAGAAGAAGATGGCGACCTAGAGTTCCACCCTGGCTGCCGCCATCAGCCTTGTCTTCGCCGTCTCCAACTTGGCTCTCGCCCGCTCTGGTTGCCGCTTCGGCGGTGGGAGGGTGTGAGAACTTGAACCTATGATCGGTGTTGTAGTAAGAGCATCTCTAACATTTACTGAAAAAGCGCGACCTGTAAAACGCGAGTTCATACCACATAACTCGTGTTTTTGTGCCAGAAATCGCTGGCGCGGAACATGACTATGTTTTTCAGTTTTGCTGTACGGGCTCTATTCCGTGCCAGCGATTCCGAACCCGAAAACCCAGGGTTTATCACATATTTCATATGCAATCTTCTAGATCTAGATCACAAATTTCGAGATGCAAACAATCGATGCGTAGTTCAACATAGTTCTACATCACATTGCCACAACGAGTTCAAAGCAAACCGAGCATAGTTCATAGGAAACGCGAGGTGCACGTCAGCACCCTAATCAAACAGAGACAACATCATCGGCACAACCTCCATGGGTAGCCGATGTAGGATCGCCAATGCACCACCACTTGCCCCCTTACGAGCTAGCCTTCTTCTCTCCATGATCTCCACCATGGCCTCCTTCCAACAATCATATTGTTGCTCATTCATGTCCTTTGTGGACATCATCATGATCTCCCTCTCTTTGGTCAAGAGATCCTTCATTGCCTTGGCTTTATTCACATCGATCTTCATGGCCTCCACTCTGCCTTGCGCCTTGATTCTTCTCGGTTGGCTTCAACCTTTGCAAGCTTTACCTCTCTCCTCCTCGGTGATGACAAGTTTTGCCTCCAACGTCTTCACCGTCATTGCCTCATTCGACTTCATCATTTGATCAAATTTTCCCCTCAACAGTGATGCCTCCCTCTCTAGCCTCATCCTCTCTTTGTCCTTCTTGCTTCCCTCGGGCTTGTCATTGTTTCTTCCCTCTTTCTCATCTTCACTATCATCCATATTAATCATAGCAGATTTCTTAGGGGTTGTTTCTTGATCCCTCAATTGCCACTTGGGTACGTGTTGGAGCACATCAAAGCAATGCTTGAATGTAAGGCTTTTGCCTTGCTGCCTGCCATGTCTCTATACCTTTCATCCACAATGTGTTCCTACAATACAACATAAGCATGCTTGAATGTAAACATTCTACTATAGTTCACATCTCTAAAGTTGGCGAAAGAGGAACACTTGACTCACATATTGGTCGATTGTTTCACCACTAGGAGGATGCTGCGTTGTTTGGTCCATAGCCGCTTCCCAATGGCTACATGCCGGTTTGATGGCATCCCACCGACCTTGCAGGGATCGGTGTGTGTGATACACAGGTTGGCGTACATGAGGTATGAGCTTGTAAAACTTATCTTCGATGCGCTGCCAGTACCTCTTCCTGGTTTGATCCGTGCCGAATGCCACATCCATCACAATGGCCTCCCAAGCACGACACAACATCGCATCCTCCACCTCGGTGTAGTTGATGACCCTTCTTTTTTCGGCTTCCCTTCCTCCATATCGACCACCACATCGTCATCCTCATCGGTGCCTTCATCATCAACCTCCTCGTGAGCATCATCCCCTCCACCGTCCACGGCCTCGCCCTCAATGTTGGAGTTGAACAGCGTGAGCGAGGGATCCGCAATGTCGACCTCGTGTAGAAGGTACATGAAGGAAGTGATGGCGCCTGAGAGCGCTTCGTTGGGAAACCCCAAGAGCAAGGTGTGATACAACACAGCAGCAAGTCTTCCCTCAGTAAGAAACCGAGGTTGTCGAACCAGTAGGAGTAAGGAAACGTCTCAAAGGTGTTGCAAGCAACGTGGAAACCTGCACACAACACAAACTCAAGACTTTGCCCCAACTAACAGTGAGGTTGTCAATCTCACCGGTTGTTGTAACAAAGGATTAACTGTATGGTGTGGAAGGTGATGATGGTTTGCAGCAAGTAAACAGTAACAGTGGAAGATGTATCAATGGTAAAGATTGGACCGGGGTCCATATTTCACTAGAGGTGTTCTCCTTATATAACAAACATGGCATGCTGGGTAAACAAATTACAGCAGGGCAATTGACAGGACTAAGCAAGGCATAACAATGCAATACTAGACAAAAAGTTCCTATGAGATTCGATTGGGCAATACAACAAGATACATAGACTGCCATCCAACTGCATCGATGACTAGAAGTCCACCTTTGGGTTATCATCCGAACCCCCTCCAGTATTAAGTTGCAAGCAACAGACAACTGCTTTAAGCAAAGTGTGTAAGGTAAACAATCCACTTGTTCCATGAACAAGAGACCATTGTTTTATCCCTAGTGGCAACAACACGTCTACAACCGTAGATATTTCCGTCACTTCCCTTGATTAAGTAGAGGCATGAACCCACTATCGAGCATAAATACCCCCTCTTGGAGTCACTAGCAACTACTTGGCCAAGATAGCTACTAACAACGGAGAGCATGCAAGATCACAAACAACACAGACATGATAGAATCAATAAGACAAAACCATTAATCAATCTGACATAGTAATTGAAGGGTTTCGCAGCATAGTAAATCAAAATTTTCTACGGAAGCGAACAGAGGGAAAGCCAAGATCTAATCTAGGAGATGCAAACAACGAGAGAGATTGGATTAGATATTCATACCCTTGAAGATTCGCACAGCGGAACGTTCGTCGGAACATGGGTGATGTAGTCGTACTCGCTTCTCCTCCTCGCGATCCGATCCGATCTAGCACCACAAGTGGCGGTGCCTCTGTGAGATGCACACGTGCAGCACCTCGACGTCTCCTCCTTCCTTGGACCAGCAAGTATGGTGGAGAGATGGATTGGATCTACAACGCGACGGCGCGGTGCAATTGGTGGAGAATTTCTGCAGCAGGGCTTCGCCTACAAGCAGTCGGGAGGGAGAGAGGAAGGGCAGCAGGGCGGCTAGGGTTGGAGGGGAAGGTGTGGGGGGTTGGTGCGCCCCCACCCCTCCTTATATAGAGGGGGGGCGCAGCCCTATCCCCTCCTCCAAGCCCAATCTCTAGTTTAAACGATTTAAACTTATCCCTTATCCAAAAATTCTATCTCTAGTTTAAACGAGTTTAAACTTATCTAGAATCGGCTGGGCCCTATGGGGCCTTGTGCCCCTGGCCCAATGCGGCCAGGACACTCCCTCATAGGCCCATGCCCCCTCCCGGAAGGTGGGACCACGTTGGCCCCCTTCCGGAAGGTTCTAGAAGCTTCCGGTACAATACCGATTAATCCGGAACAATTCCGAACTCCAAAAACTGCACTGCCTTATATGAATCTTATTCTCCGGACCATTCCGGAAACTATCGTGATGTCCCGGATCCCATCCGAGACTCCGAACAAAAATTCATAAACCAAGTATCCAATCTATCCTAGCGTCGAGACACGTTAAGTGTGTGACCCTGCGGGTTCGAGAATATGCAGACATGATCTTCTATCAATAATCAACAGCGGGGTCTGGGCACCCATATTGACTCCCACACATTCATCGATGATCATATCGGATGAACCACGATGCCAGGATTCAATCAATCCCATATATATATTCCCTTCGTCTCGCGATATTTTACTTGCCCGAGATTCGATCGTCGGTATCGTCATACCTAGTTCAATCTCGTTCACAGCAAGTACTTTACTCGTTCCGTAATCCGATATCACTTTGTGATTAACTCCTTAACCACATGCTTGCAAGCGGTGTTGATATCGATTACCGAGTGGGCCCGAAGTATATCTCTCCGACTTGGGAGGGGCAAATCCCATCTCGATACATACAACCCAACAAATACTTTCCGATCACCTGAGAGACACCTTTATGATCACCCTCTCATAGGATGACGTTTGATGACCTCAAAGCTTTCTTCCGATACCAGGGAGTTGCATTATCTCATGGTCTAAGGAATACAATATTTGACATAAGAAAAGCTTCGCAAAGACGAACACGATGACACGATCTAATTGCTTCGCTTAGTTTGGGTCTGTCCACCATATCATTCTCCCAATGATATGATCTCATTATCAATTGACAACTCATGTCTATGGTTAGGAAACCTTAACCATCATTGATCAATGAGCTAGTCCATAGAGGCGTACTAGGGACACGGTGTTGTTCACAAACCACACAAGTATTAATGTTTCCGCTTAATACAATTCTAGCATGGAATATAAACTTTATCATGAACAAGAATTATAATAATAACATCTTTATTATTGCCTCTAGGGCATAATTCCAACAGTCTCCCACTTGCACTAGAGTCAATAATCTAGTATACATTTGGCAACAATCTCACACCCATGGCACTGAGGTGCTGATCATGTTTTACACGTGGAAGAGGTTTAGTCAAAGGATCTGCTACATTCAGATCTGTATGTACTTTGCTGATCTTCAGATCTCCATCTGCTATATAATCTCGAATTATATGAAACTCGCGGTTGATATGCTTGGTTTTTGGATGATATCTTGGTTCCTTAGCGAGTGCTATGGCGCCAGTGTTGTCACACAATATTTCAAGTGGGTCCAATGCACTTGGAACCACGCCAAGCTCAGTGATGAAGTTTCTGATCCAAACTCCTTCACTTGACGCTTCTGCAGCAGCCATGTATTCCGCTTCTACTATAGATCCCGCGATCACGCTTTGCTTGCAGCTTCTCCAGCTCACAGCTCCTCCATTCAAAATATACACGTATCCTGTCTGAGATTTATGATCATCCTTGTCGGTGTCGAAACTAGCATCGACGTAACCTTTTACGACGAGCTGTTCATCACCCCCATAGACTAAGAACATTTCTTTAGTTCTATTTAGGTACCTTAGGATGTTCTTCATGGCTGTCCAGTGTTCCACTCCTGGATCACTTTGATATCTGCTCGTCAAACTAAGAGCATTGGACACATCCGGTCTAGTACACAGCATGGCATACATGATGGAGCCTATGGCCGAGGCATAAGGCACTTTGCTCATAGCTTCCCTATCATTTACCGTAGCTGGACACTGAGCCTTGCTCAATATCTTACCTGACAACATAGGCACTGAACCTTTCAATGACTTATCCATTCTGAACCTTTTCAGAACTTTGTCTAGGTATGTACTCTGGCTTAAAGCTATCAGGCGTCTTTGTCTATCTCTATAGATTTTGATGCCCAATATATAAGCAGCTTCACCTAGGTCTTTCATTGAAAAACACTTGTTCAAATAACTCTTCACATCGTTAAGCATGTTGATGTCATTTCCAATAATCAATATGTCATCCACATATAGTACCAGAAACATCACCGAGCTCCCACTCACTTTCTTGTAGATGCAAGCTTCGTAGCAATTTGGAACAAATCCAAATCTCTTGATCACTTGATCAAAACGAAGGTTCCAACTCCGAGATGCTTGCTTCAGTCCATAAATGGAACGCTGAAGTTTGCATACTTTATCAGCATCCTTAGGATCGACAAAACCTTCGGGTTGCATCATATACAACTCTTCATCAATGTTGCCATTGAGGAAAGCAGTCTTGACATCCATTTGCCATATTTCATAATCATGAAACGCAGCAATTGCTAATAAAATCCGAATGGACTTAAACATCGCTACGGGAGAGAAAGTCTCATCGTAGTCAACACCTTGAACTTGTCGAAAACCTTTCGCAACAAGCCGTGCTTTATAGACGGTAACATTACCATCCGCGTCCGTTTTCCTTTTGAAGATCCATTTGCACTCAACGGCCTTTCGGTCGCTAGGAGGGTCCACCAAAGTCCATACTTGGTTTTCGCTCATGGATCCCAATTCGGATTTCATGGCTTCTAGCCATTTCTCAGAGTCTGGGCTCATCATCGCTTCCTCATAGTTCGTAGGTTCACTGTCTTCTACTAACAAGACAGTCAAGACAGGGTTGCCGTACCACTCAGGAGGGGCACGCGACCTTGTCGACCTGCGACGTTCAGTAGCAGCATCGTCCGAAGCTTCATGATCCTTGTCATTAGCTTCCTCTATTGTTGGTGCAGGCGGCACTGGAACAATTTCAGGTGCTGCGCTACTCTCCAATTCAAGAGAAGGTTCAATAACCTCGTCTAGCTCTACTTTCCTCCCACTCACTTCTTTCGAGAGAAACTCCTTCTCAAGAAAGGAACCGTTCTTTGTGACAAACACTTTGCCTTCGGTTCTGTGATAGAAGGTATACCCAATAGTTTCCTTAGGGTATCCTATGAAGACGCATTTCTCCGCTTTGGGTTCGAGCTTGTCCGGCATCAACTTCTTGACGTAAGCTTCGCATCCCCAAACTTTAAGAAACGACAACTTAGGTTTAGCACCAAACCACAGTTCATACGGTGTCGTCTCAACGGATTTAGATGGAGCCCTATTTAAAGTGAATGCAGCGGTTTTTAATGCATAACCCCAAAAAGATAACGGCAAATCAGTAAGAGACATCATCGATCGGACCATATCTAATAGGGTTCGATTCCGGCGTTCAGACACACCATTGCGCTGTGGTGTTCCGGGTGGCGTGAGTTTTGAAACGATTCCACTTGCTTTGAGATGCGTGAGAAAATCATAACTCAAATATTCGCCCCCACGATCGGATCGTAGAAACTTAATCTTTCTGTTACGATGGTTCTCCACTTCATTCTGAAATTCTTTGAACTTTTCAAACGTTTCAGATTTATGTTTCATTAAATAGATATACCCATATCTACTTAAGTCATCGGTAAAAGTGAGAAAATAGCGATATCCACCGCGCGTCAAAACACTCATCGGTCCGCATACATCGGTATGTATGATTTCCAACAAGTCCGTTGCTCGCTCCATCATACCGGAGAACGGGGTTTTGATCATCTTGCCCATGAGGCATGGTTCGCATGTGTCAAATGATTCAAAATCAAGAGACTCCAAAAGTCCATCAGAATGGAGTTTCTTCATGCGCTTTACTCCAATATGACCTAGACGACAGTGCCACAAATAAGTAGTATTATCACTATCTACTTTGCATCTCTTAGCCTCAATGTTATGGATGTGTGTTTCATCCCTTTCGAGATTTAGAAGAAATAAACCACTCACAAGAGGTGCATGACCATAAAAGATGTTACTCATATAAATAGAACAACCATTATTCTCCGATTTAAACGAATAACCGTCTTGCAATAAACACGATCCAGAAATAATGTTCATGCTCAACGCAGGCACATAATAACATTTATTAAGGTTTAAAACTAATCCCGAAGGTAAAACTAAGGAGAGCGTGCCGACGACCATCACATCAACTCTTGATCCGTTGCCAACGCGCATCGTCACCTCATCCCTCGCAAGCCGCCGTCTATTCCGTAGCTCCTGTTTCGAGTTACAAATATTAGCAACTGAACCGGTATCAAATACCCAGGCACTACAACGAGGGCTAGTAAGGAAAACATCAATAACATGTATATCAAATATACCTTTGATGGTGCCAGCCTTCTTGTCCGCTAAGTACTTCGGACAGTTGCGCTTCCAGTGACCCTTGTCCTTGCAATAGAAGCACTCAGTGTCCGGCTTTGGACCAGACCTGAGCTTCCTCTCAGCAGGGGCAACGCGCTTGCCTCCACCTTTCTTGAAGGGCTTCCTTGCACTCTAACCTTTCTTAAAGGTGGGGGGCTTGTTGACCATCAACACATGATTATTCTTTTTGATGTTCACCTCCGCTACTTTCATCTTAGCAAAGAGCTCAGTGATCATATCAGTGGAACCAATCTGATTGTGATCAACTACAAAACTTTTGCAGCTAGGAGTGTCAATCTTGAGCTCCTCTGGAATCTTGCAGTCCAGTTGCTCAAGGCGTTGAGTGTAGCCCGACATCTTAATGGCGTGCTCACTAACGAAACTCCCTTCCTCCATCTTGTAGTTAAAGAATTTCTTAGAGATCTCATATCTCTCAGAACGGGCTTGAGTCTGAAACATGTTTTTCAGCTCCTCGAGAATCTCAAAGGGCCCGGTGAACTCCTCAAAACGATTTTGAAGATCCGATTCCATAGCATACAACATGGCGATCTTAATCAAATCATAATCATCCTTGCGCGACTGATAAACAACTTTTTCATCAGCCGGCGCATCTACAGCAGGGGCGTCACCTAGCGCTTTCTCAAGGACGTAGTCCTTTTGTCCGCCAGCGAGAATGATTCTCAGAATGCGGAACCATTTGGTGAAGTTAGACCCATTGTTTCTAAGCTTTTCTATCTCAGCAAAAACGTTGAAGTTGAAGTTGGACTTGGCCATTGGATCTACAGTATTTTGCAAGTACAATTTGAGACTATGTTCATGATAAATAGTTCAACTTAATCAAATTACTAGAATAACTCCCACTAAATTCAACATCCCTCAAGTTGTTTAGTGAACACGATCCAAATTCACCACACCTAATCCGATCATCACGAGAAGAGATGTGGTTTCAATGGTGGACAACGAAGTGTCGATCATATCATTCATATGACTCATGCTTAACCTTTCGGTTCTTGTGTTCCGAGGCCATGTCTGTACATGCTAGGCTCGTCAAGCTAGACCCAAGTATTTCCGCGTGTGCAAAACTGGCTTGCACCCGTTGTATGTGAGCGTAGAGTCTATAGCACCCGATCATCACGTGATGCTTGGACACGACGAACTTTCGCAACGGTGCATACTTGGGGAGAACACAGTTTTTATCTTGATCTTTAAGTGAGAAATCATCTTATAATGCTACCGTCGCGATCTAAGCATAATAAGATACATAAAAGGATAAACATCACATGCATATAACTTTATGTGACATGGTATAGCCAATCTTCGTGCAATGATCTCCATCTTGTGCGTTCCGGCATGATCTCCATCACTCCACTATGATTGTCTCCACCACGAATAGCAACTACAACTATTGCTAACTACTTAGCGATAAAGTAAAGCTATTACATGGCGTATAAGAAGTTGACTCGCAGGTCATACACAATTATAAAGACAACCATATGGCTCCTGCCGGTTGTGTACTCATCGACATGCAAGTCGTGAAACATTACAAAACATGATCATCGCATACATTATACACATCACATCTTGGGCCATACCATATCACAGAAAACACTCCCTGCAAAAACAAGTTAGACGCCTCTACTTTGTTGTTGCATGTTTTACGTGGCTTATGGGAGTAGATGCTAAGAACGATTCTTACCTACGGAAAGCCACAACGGTGATATTGTGGTTGCCAAACTCCGGTGTTAATCCCATGACAACTATAGTGAGAGAAACTGACATCCACCAGCCGCATGTGTGGTACAAGCCACACGTCAAGTGCGGAGCCGGTCTCGCGAACGACGTCGCGTAAGGTTGGCCTGGACCGTTTCAATCTCACTATCCCGCGTCATAAGAAGAACACAAACAAGAGGCTTGCAACAGAAAACATCAACGCCCGCAACAACCATGTTGCGTTCTACTCGTGAAACACATCTACGCATAGATCTAGCTCTGATACCACTGAAGGGTTTCGCAGCATAGTAAATCAAAATTTTCTACGGAAGCGAACAAAGGGAAAGCCAAGATCTAATCTAGGAGATGCAAACAACGAGAGAGATTGGATTATATCTTCATACCCTTGAAGATTCGCACAGCGGAACGTTCGTCGGAACGTGGGTGATGTAGTCGTACTCGCTTCTCCTCCTCGCGATCCGATCCGATCTAGCACCACAAGTGGCGGTGCCTCCGTGAGATGCACACGTGCAGCACTTCGACGTCTCCTCCTTCCTTGGACCAGCAAGTATGGTGGAGAGATGGATTGGATCTACAACGCGACGGCGCGGTGCAATTGGTGGAGAATTTCTGCAGCAGGGCTTCGCCTACAAGCAGTCGGGAGGGAGAGAGGAAGGGCAGCAGGGCGGCTAGGGTTGGAGGGGAAGGTGTGGGGGGTTGGTGCGCCCCACCCCTCCTTATATAGAGGGGGGGCGCAGCCCTATCCCCTCCTCCAAGCCCAATCTCTAGTTTAAACGATTTAAACTTATCCCTTATCCAGAAATTCTATCTCTAGTTTAAACGAGTTTAAACTTATCTAGAATCGGCTGGGCCCTATGGGGCCTTGTGCCCCTGGCCCAATGCGGCCAGGACACTCCCTCATAGGCCCATGCCCCCTCCCGGAAGGTGGGACCACGTTGGCCCCCTTCCGGAAGGTTCTAGAAGCTTCCGGTACAATACCGATTAATCCGGAACAATTCCGAACTCCAAAAACTGCACTGCCTTATATGAATCTTATTCTCCGGACCATTCAAGAACCTCTCGTGATGTCCCAGATCCCATCCGAGACTCCGAACAAAAATTCATAAACCAAGTATCCAATCTATCCTAGCGTCGAGACACGTTAAGTGTGTGACCCTGCGGGTTCGAGAATATGCAGACATGATCTTCTATCAATAATCAACAGCGGGGTCTGGGCACCCATATTGACTCCCACACATTCATCGATGATCATATCGGATGAACCACGATGCCAGGATTCAATCAATCCCATATATATATTCCCTTTGTCTCGCGATATTTTACTTGCCCGAGATTCGATCGTCGGTATCGTCATACCTAGTTCAATCTCGTTCACAGCAAGTACTTTACTCGTTCCGTAATCCGATATCACTTTGTGATTAACTCCTTAACCACATGCTTGCAAGCGGTGTTGATATCGATTACCGAGTGGGCCCGAAGTATATCTCTCCGACTTGGGAGGGACAAATCCCATCTCGATACATACAACCCAACAGATACTTTCCGATTACCTGAGAGACACCTTTATGATCACCCTCTCATAGGATGACGTTTGATGACCTCAAAGCTTTCTTCCGATACCAGGGAGTTGCATTATCTCATGGTCTAAGGAATACAATATTTGACATAAGAAAAGCTTCGCAAAGACGAACACGATGACACGATCTAATTGCTTCGCTTAGTTTGGGTCTGTCCACCATATCATTCTCCCAATGATATGATCTCATTATCAATTGACAACTCATGTCTATGGTTAGGAAACCTTAACCATCATTGATCAATGAGCTAGTCCATAGAGGCGTACTAGGGACACGGTGTTGTTCACAAACCACACAAGTATTAATGTTTCCGCTTAATACAATTCTAGCATGGAATATAAACTTTATCATGAACAAGAATTATAATAATAACATCTTTATTATTGCCTCTAGGGCATAATTCCAACAGTAATCTCAATATCCATCGGATCCCCGCAAACACAACATGCATGATTACAAATAGATGAGATCTTGATCATGAACGGAGCTCACAAGATCTATACATGAAAGCACAAGGAGGAGATACAACCATCTAGCTACTACATGGACCCGTAGTCCAAGGTGGAACTACTCACGCTTCATACCGGAGGCTGGCATGATGAAGAAGAAGTCCTCCGGGATGATCTCCCCTCCGGCAGGGTGCCGGGAAGAGCTTCAGATACCCCCGATCTAGGGACGATGGTGGCGGCGGCTACAGACGGTTTCGTGGAATATTTATCGGGTACTTAGGGTTTAGGCATCGGGGGCTTCTTATAGGCAAAGAGGCGAGGCTGGGAGGTGGCCAGGGGGCCCACACCCTGCCTAGGTGCGGGCCCACCCTAGGTAACGCCTGGGAGGGTGTGGCCACCCTGTGGCACCCCTCCGTCTCTCCTCTGGACTCCGTGTTCTCCTCATTGAAATATTGACTTTGGCTTTTGTCCCGTCCAATTCCGAGAATATTTCCTTACTAGCTTTTCTGGAACCAAAAACAACAGAAAACATGCAACTAGGACTGTGGCAACTTGTTAATAGGTTAGTACCAGAAAACATGTAAAAAGCACCTGAAAGTGTAGACAAAGCAAAGCAAAGTAGATACTAAACAAGCATGGAACATCAAAAATTATAGATACGTTTCCGACATATCAGGAAGCATGCCCAACTCTGTGCGCTCACAAATTGAACGAACCCGGGATGCTATTTGTGCACAAAAATCGAACGAACTCGGGATGCAATTTTCTTACCTAGGAGTCATATCGTCGAGCTCGTTGGGGACCCGCGGACTGGATCTTGGGGCGGGCCGCCCTCTTGGGCTTCGCGGCCACAGGCGGAGGGGCAGGGACGACCGGGAGAGGTCCGGCTGCAGCAGTCCGCGGGAGCAAGTGGGTGCCCACGCGCTTCCGCTTTGTCGGGTTGGTTGCCGCGACCATCTGAGCCACGTCGCCGGAGGTCGGCAATCCTCCGCCCAGCCCGGGATACACGATCACCACGGGAGAGGGTGGCGGAAGCTCCGAGCTGGCTCTGGCGGCTCCGAGTTGAGGCTCATCTCGCACAGATCCTGCATCAGCGTTGGAGGAGAAGGTGGACACGCATAGATTAGCAGCGGTGGCGGCGGTTGGACGGGAGGTGGAAGGGGCTGGAAACTCCGCACACGCTTTCAACAGGGGAAGTGCGGGTCGCTCTTGGTTCGTGCTTTCATCCCCTACTATTACAGGCCGGCAAGCCGTTTTTCGGAAGCCCTAAAAAATTAAGTTCGGTTTTTCCTGTTTTTGGTAACTCATCTGCGTCGTTTTCTAAACTGAACCCGTAAAAGCGTGGTTATTTTACAGTTTTGGGATGTTTACGGTAACTGATAGAGATGCTCTAAGGTATCTAAAGTTAGAGTTTGGTCAACCAGTATTGACCTTGTGGTGGCTATGGTGGCGTTGTGTGGGGCATGAATAAGCTATACTCGCCTCCTCGTCCATCTTGTCAGACATTCAACCTACGCGCTCGGTGTTGTAGTAAGGTATCTAAATTTAGGGTTTGGTCAACTAGTATTGACTTTATGGTGGCTACGGTAGTGTTGTGTGGGGCATGAATAAACTATAATTGCTTGCTCCATCTCGTCGGCGGCAATCTCGCCCATGGCATTGAGGAGGACGGAGATTCGTTTGGTTGCCGCATCCATGGAGTGGTGGACTAGGTTCATTCTATGTGTGTTGTAGGTTTGATGTCGAAAGATTCAGATCAATTGAAGAGTTTAATGCCAACTACTTTGGTTTTGGGACGTCGGTCCTTAGGGACACAGTGTATGAAGACTTTGTAGAAATTACATAACCCTATTATTTTTTTGTATTAATTTGCTTGGCCCTCGGGGGTATATATAGAAATACATTGGGGGGGAGATACTTTGAGTACACATGTCTAGTATTGTAGTCTATTTCTAGTCATATATGTATTCTAACAGATTTTATGGCTGTCATAATAACGTTAGGCCGACTCCGATAGGGGAGCGACGAGAATGGCCCATCAGCGACTCGCTCTGACGACAGCAGTGATTGTTAGGTGGTTTAAGAATCTCGATGTAACTTTTATTATGTTTGCCGGGGTCTTATTATCCTTTTCGAAAAAAACTTTTATTATGTTTGGGATGCTTTATACTTCTATTAAACTAGTGGAATAGATGAAAAGCAAGCATAATTTTTCCAAGTGCGTGGATATTTATTTTCGAAGCGTTCATGGCCTTCAAATAGCATATTTATTGGCGCGGTTGACTTGTCCAATTGATTTATTCATCCACGCCTTCAATTCTGGGATTCTGGGAAATAAACATAAATGGGGTGCGCGAGCGCGATAAAATAACAAATTTTACCACTACTCGTGCAAAAACCCGTAAGTTAAACATACTGTAAAAATACACTCATTAGATGACGACCCCTCCGCTCAACATAGTTTTCATCTTTTCCCTCTATTTGAGAGCCTCTTGTACTTGGCAAGGGTTCATAATGCCTTAACAATATTATATCATGGAAACTTGCATAGGAACTAATCAGCGAGCATAAGAGTAAAAGGGCTAGACCCTCATTATCATATTTTACTTTCATAGAATGTAAGTCAGAAATGATCTCTCTTAAAACAGATAAGTGATTCATTACCAATCCACCTTCTTGCAACTTATGTGAGAACAACTTTATCTTCACGTGCAACTTACTGGTTACTTAGATTTTTAAATTTTTAGATTATATGATAACCTAGATTTTTAGATTATTAATTAAATTGATTTTAGCTAGAGAGATTACGTAACTGGTTTTATTAGCGTTTGATAGTGAAACAACGTATGAATGAGAAGGACGTACTCGCATGGCTGGCTAGCCTTTTATTTAATACTCCTTCCGATCTATATTAGGGCATGTGCATTAGTTTAGACACGTGCTGTCTGGAGCACGGCTCCACGTCATCTATAGACGTCCAAGAAAACGTCCTCTACAGCGAGGTGTCTTTTTGGCTATCTGTAACACTCAACGGAATAAACGAGAAACAAGACCAAATCAGCCACGATGCCGTTACCACGTGAGAATATTTTCCATACAACCCGAAGAAGGTTGTCGGTAGGGAGCGATTTCCACGGGACTCGACCGTCTTTAATTCTAGCGACGGACTCGCTCGTTTTTCGGTTACAATTTTTACATGTCATTAAATTTCTCACGTGGCCTATTTTACAGACGGCTGACTATGTGCCGTTGTACACGCCCTTAGTCAACTTAGATGAATTAATCTAGATATAAATATAACTTGTCAAGTTTTAGTGTTAGATACATCCATATCTAGACAAATTTAAGTCAACTAATATGGATTAGAGAGAGTAGTAAAGATATCTCTATATATTACAAAAAATTACTGACATTCGTTTTAAAATTCATGAACATTTTTTAAAAAATGGCAATTATTTTCAAATTCATTATCTTTTAAGAATTTTAAAAGTATTTTTATTTTTGAAGTTTGTTCACAATTATCTCGCATTCTTGATGACTTTGACAAAAAACGCGAGGTAAATGAAAAGTGAGAGAGTACAAAAACTAGTTGAATGCTACGGTTTTCTTTTTTTATCCGCAACTCATGCAATCCATCTGAATCACTAAAAAAGATCGCACATAGTTTTTTAGGAACATTATGATTCCAACTTTTTAAAATTTTCTCTCTAAAATGCATGATTAGAGGTTGTATGAATATAAAGTAAGGAATGTTTCACGCAAATAATTACAAAGAGTGTTTGATGGTTACATGCAATCTTATGATCCAAAGTGTGACAAACTTTCAGTCGTAGAAGAAAAAGTTGGTCGTCCATTTGCAAAAAAAAATGAAAATAGAATGATATTTCTATACCAGGGTATCCTTCTAGGTGCTTAGGCCCAGTTCAAACATTGTGAGATTAGAAAATATGACTAAAGGTTTCAGATTTATACATCGCAACAAGTAAATTTTTTAAATGCGACACATGTATTATAGATGTAATAGATCAAAGTGGTTATCAAAATCAAAAAATACAATGTGGCATTTTTAAATATTGCATCCAAATGTAAGTTGTATTTTTATTTTGTTGACAAAATACTATAGAATATTAAAAATGGTGATGCATGTTTTTTTGTAAAGGAAAACAGTTATGCATGTTGAAAGGGGTGATGGTACGATCCGGGAAGAGGTAATTAATAGATAGGATAGACTTTGAGTTGGTTAAAATTCAAGATGTAGAAATCAAGAGCGAGGTACAAAATATTTCCATGATTGGTGTGTTAATTGTTAAGGAAATAAAAACGTTGTTTGCTTAAGATATCTTTTCAAATCGGTTGAAATTAAATTATGTTTGTAGCAATCCTGAGGTATCAAATTTATAGAGCCTCATAAAAAAATCCACTGACAGGACATATTGGTACTCCCTCTGAACAAATTTGTCAAGTTACAAATAAATCTAATACTAAATTATGTCTAGATATGATTGAATCTAGACAAAATATAAGTAAACTAATCTAGATCGAAGGGAGTAGAATTATTAGAGAGGCTACGAGAGGGCGGTGTGTTTTTGGAGCAACCAGCAGGAGCACTGCCTTTTCTATTAGAAGAAGAGAATTGGCCAGTTTGGAAGGGAAACCGGCCAAAACCCCAAAACAAACGTATATACACACGGGTCCGGTTAAAAGGGGAACCAGACCAAAAAGACCTGAAGCGGCACAGTTTTTAGGAAAACCGGCAAAACCACAACAGGCCACACAACCTAGCTCGACTAGGTCTGGAGCACCGCCAAACAGCATCAGCACAACGGCAACAGCGGGCTCTACGAAAAGCCTGGTCCACGTCCCCGGAGAGGAAGGCAGAGCCGAAGGAAACAGCTAGGCCTCTCAGGCTTCATGGCGAGAGGCAGGCCGCAGGGAACTCGCCAGGGGTACTCGCACGTCGACAGGGCCCGAAGACGTTGACTCAACCGGCATCAGTAACATCCCAGGAATGGCTTCGCACACTCCGAAAAAAGACGCCTCCAAGGAGGTAACGACATTCAGAAATGCCGCCATCATCCAATCCGGCAATCCAGATTTGGGTTTTCACCCCGGAGTGATGGACGGGGGGTGTTGGGGCTCCACGACAATGCCCCCAAGAGGGAAAACGACGCCCTCAAGCGCCGCCGCTATCGGCACCGACCAAGTCGGGCTAGACTTTCGTCCGGAGATACCAACAACCACCACCAATGGACTATTCACGCAGACGGTCCATGCCACCTGACAAGCAAGATCCACCGGCGAGAGAGACGACGCCCCCGCCCACGGAGCCATGCCCCGCCGCCCGCGCGGACAAAGGAAGGGCATCACCATCAACTCTATCCAAAGCCGCCGCTCCGGCCTCCACGCGCAACAGAGCAGCACCTCAAGCCGATTTGCCGCCGTCCACGAGACGCCGGATCTGACGCCTCGCCCACCCAAAGCGACGCCGCCGCGCCGCCATCCGAAATCCATGGCACACCTCTACCATGGACCTGTAGAAGCTGGACGGGACCATCGCGCCACCGCTAGACTGCCACACGCGCAGGCCCACCACAACCACCAGGACTCCGACGGGACTGGGCGCGGGCCCACGACCCCGGCCTCCACGCGACCACCACGCCGAGGCACGCCCTGGACGTCCTCCTCCCGGTGCCAACGTGTCCCCGGGGCCGCCGCCCTGGCCTCCCAGCGCCGGCGAGCCGCCGGGCAGAACGGATCCAGATCGGATCACGTCCGGCCGGTAGAGGCCCGCCAAAGCGCCCGACGAAGCTTCCATCCCTGCCGCCACCTCCGCCCGTCGGAGACCGCGCCGTTGAGGCCCCCCGCCGCCGCAGCCAAAGACCCCTGGGGCCGCCGCCCCGGCATCCGCGCGCCCTCTATCCGGGAGCGCCACCAGACAAAGGAAAGAACCCCCCGCTGCCCTTTGGGAGTGGGGCCCGCCGACACCGCGGCGGAGGCCAGCGGCAGCAGCGGCGAGGAGGCAGGGGAGGAGGGGGCCGGGCGGTGGCGGCTAGGGTTCGCCCCGCTGCCGACCGTGGGGACGACACGGGACGCGTTGGGGGTCGACCTTTTGGATTCACCTTAACTCGGGAGGGCGATGTGTTGCACACACTAATTACCTAATACAGTGGACATGCAAAATTATGCGGAGAGTACATGAAGAAGTCGCACAACTATTGGCCATATTTTAGCATCTGAATTCCTCTCTCCCAATAGCTTCGCGTGTGTCGCAATGCCCAGGCCAATATACCCATTAAACAAGAATCCTAGCGAGTAGTTAATATCTTTTAATCATATTGATAACCCCTCATGTTAATTCTTCCCACACAATTAAGACCCAACACGTATCTAAATTTCCCATTCATTCCGTGTCTAAATTCTGAATTATTGATTTTGGCGGTAGTTTTAGTTGGTACCCTTTTTGAACCGTGATGGGTTTCCATGTTTTTCTCGGTTAACACGATTGCGGGAATCCCTGATTGATTGGTACTCCTTCTGTTCAAGCATCCAAGTCCCCAAGCATTTTCAGACATTTTAGACCGCTTTAATTTCCTAACTTTCCTTGCGATTACCCACTTTTCTCTCTATTCTTTCTTATTTTTCCCTACTAACCACTCCCTATTAATTCAGGCAGAAAAACTAATCAACCATCAAGCGAGATGTTAAAGATTGATGCATCCACAATGGAAACCATCCAATGCACGCGGATTTCTCTTCCCTTTTGTCCGAGAGAAAAAAACGCTGAGACAAGTCTCTGCGGTTTGCAAGCACTAATATCCTTCCTTAGTACTCCGACTTGATGCTGAACGGAGGGAGCACACATAATACTTCCCTTATTATGTGTAACATGATTGATTTCCTTATTTCTAATTACCATGACTTCATGCATTCCCTTTTTGATTGGTGGCAAATCCATGAGGGGATTATTTGGTATTTATTACCTTCATAAAAATGTTACCTAGTGGCTTTCTTTAACGGTCTGGATGGGTTCAATGTTTGACTTTCTAGTTGGATGAACCAAATGCATTCAATGTTTAATGTCCAAAGTGAGCCACCAACTCCCATTTAATAGTAAAGATCACGAAACAGACAAAAACGAGAATGAAAAGCAGATGAAAGCTAAATTAGCTAGGCCCAGAATGTAGAGAAAGTGTCAAACGGGAGCTCCTGATTGAAGCGAGCAATTCCGAGTCGTATCGTACACGGAGTCCCCAGGGCCCAAGCTAGCCCCAGTTCGACTCGGGCCTGAATTGGATTACATAAATAAGGAAGGACCGGTGCCGCGGTGCGGCCTCGACGAGAAAACCTAGTTCATCGATCAGAATTCAGAACCCGTCGTCGTCGTCGTCATTGGCTTTGGATAGTCGATGGAGGAGAACTACTACTACTCCTACGACTATGCTGCGTACGCAAGCGATCCAGTATGGGTGGGGACGAAGAGAGGCCACGAGCGGTCGGAGGGCAAGCTCGACGCGGCGGTGATGGAGAAGCGGTATAGGTGCGCCGTCGACGAGAAGGACGACGACTCGCAGTCGCAGCAGCCCCGCTGGAAGCACGTCGCTGCATACGCGCCGTCGGCCGGGGCGAAGCGAGGCTACGAGCAATCCGAGATCGAGGCCGAGCAGGTAGACAAGCGGTACAAGTGCAACTACTGGGAGGACCCTGCTTGCGCGATGCTGCTGCAGGATCAAGGGGGAAGAAAAGCCAAGGCCGCCGCTGAAACGAACCGGTTGTACCGCTTCATCAAGGAGATCGACGCGTACATAGCCAACAAAGGATGGACCATCTGAATGCCCGGAGAATTATAGGATCTATCGATATGTTTCTTCTTCTTCTTTTCTTTCTTTCGTCCCTAGACACAATCTTTTTGATGATGCCCATCTAAATAATCTTATCTCAAACAGAACAGAAACAAGTGCAATATTTTTTTTCGATAAAGGGCGCTTTTATTACTTAGACAGTAACTTACACCCGGCCTCTGCATATAAATGCATACAGCCGACACCAATCCACATGGTCCAAAACATAAGAAGGGAAATACAGGCGAATTACATATCAAATGAGAAATTGTAAAACGCCTAGGGTGCAGAGGGCAAGTCAATCCGAAGATTATGCTGCCATCCATGTCTGGTAAAAAAGTCCCGTGCCGTATCCTCCAGCCGCGTGCACACCTCCATGAAAAGATCGCGATATTCCGCATGATGCAAAGTCGACCAGACCCGAAGGGTATGAGTACACCTGTAGAGAACCATAATGGCTATCGCTCCGACCCTAAGAAGATTTTTGTACTTGTTATCAATACCATGTAACCAATTCCTAAAAATGTTGGCAATAGTACGTGGTGGATATAAGCCTGAAGCTGCTTGGGTGATTGACCATATAGACCGGGCAAAACTACATTGGAAGAATAGGTGTTTGATTGTCTCATCATGGTGACAGAACACACACCCAGGATTTCCATGCCAATTTCGCTTAATAAGGTTGTCCTTTGTAAGGATGATCCCACGACGAAGATACCAAACAAAATTTTTGTTTTTAAGAGGTATCTTCATCTTCCAAATCATCCTATTATCCGCCGCCGGAATAGACGGCTGGATTAAAGCATCATACAAAGAGCTAACAACAAAGGATCCGTTCTTAGTTAGATTCCAACGGAATTTATCTGGCTCATCCGACAGTTGTACATGTGCCAGGCGATGTAGCAACATGATCCAAGAGTCAAGTCTAGAACCAATTAGATCCCTTCTGAACGTTATATTAGGCGGGAACGATTCGAGCACTGTGGCAACCGTTTCCTCCTTATAACGAACAATAGAATATAACGAAGGATATTGTTCTCGAAGGGTAACATTATCTAGCCATTTATCCTCCCAGAACCTTATTTGCGTCCCATTATTAATAGAGAAAGTCCCGAAGCGTAAAAAATGTTTTTTAGACGCCATTAGACCAGCCCAAAAGTGAGAGTCACCAGGTTTCCAAACCATTTGGGACAATGCCTTTGAGCCAATATACTTCCTTTTAATAATAGTTTGCCAAATCCCTTCCTCATTTAATAACTTGAAGAGCCATTTACTAAGGAGGGCTGTATTCTTAACCTGTAGATCATGAATACCGAGCCCACCCTGTTCTTTGGGTCTACACAAAACACTCCATTTAGCCAGTCTATACTTCCTTTTCTCATTATCTCCCTGCCAAAAGAATCTTGATCGGAAATAATCCAACCTTTTTAAGACACCTTTTGGAAGTTGAAAAAAAGAAAGCATATACAAAACCATATTACTAAGGACTGAGTTGATGAGTACCAGTCTTCCCCCTATAGAGAGAAGTTTGCCTTTCCAACTACTCAAACGTATCTGTAATCTTTCCTCGACAATTTTCCACTCAGAATTTGTAAGCCTTCGGTAGTGTACCGGAATACCCAAATATCTGATCGGAAAAGTGCCATGACAACAACCGAAGAGTTTGTTATAAAGGCCAACCTCCTCTTGAGCCTCGCCGAAACAAAACAATTCACTTTTATGGAAATTAATTTTTAATCCCGAAAGATGCTCAAAAGCCGAAAGTATGAGTTTCAGATTCTTGGCTTTTTCAAGATCATGTTCCATGAAAAGAATTGTATCGTCTGCATATTGAAGTATAGATAACCCCCCATCTACAAGATGAGGGATCACCCCTTCAATCTGGCCATCAGACTTAGCACGCTCAATCAAGATAGATAACATATCAGCTACTATATTAAAAAGCATGGGTGATAATGGGTCCCCTTGTCTTAGCCCCTTCTTAGTCTGAAAGTAGCTGCCAACATTGTCATTGACTTTGATGGCAACACTACCACCGACTACAAAGCTTTCGATCAAGTTGCACCAATCCGCAGAAAAACCTTTCATTCTGAGAACTTGTTGTAAAAAGGACCAATTAACTTCGTCATAAGCTTTCTCAAAGTTAATTTTAAGAATTACCCCATTCAAATTCTTTCTGTGGAGTTCATGAACCGTTTCATGTAAGGTAGCCACACCATCTAGAATGTGTCTCCCTTGCATGAAAGCGGTTTGTGAAGGCCTAACAACATGATCAGCCACAGAGTTCAACCTGATAGTGGCAACCTTGGTAAAAATCTTGAAGCTAACATTAAGAAGACAGATCGGTCTATATTGTTGGATCCGTTCTGCTTCATTAACCTTAGGCAGTAATATGATTTCACCAAAGTTCAACCGAAACAGATCAAGTTGACCCTCATGTAAAGCACTAAACATATTCAAGAGATCTGGCTTGATTACATCCCAAAAAGTTTGGTAAAACTCAGCGGGGAAACCATTCGGACCAGGTGCCTTATTATGCTCCATTTGGAAAACAGCTAATTTGACTTCCTCCTCAGAATAGGGAGCAGTCAGATATTTGTTTTCCTCCACAGAAACTTGGGGTATATCATTAATTTGGGACTCAACCATTGAGAAAGTGCCTTCCTCTGGATCCCCAAACAAACCCTTATAATAATTCGTAATGTAAGACTTTAGTTGCTCATGTCCTTCAATCAGCTCGTCATTATGCTTTAAGGAATGAATACGTTTCTTCTTGTGTCTGCCATTGGCAACACTGTGAAAGTATCTAGTATTCGAATCCCCATGCAAAATAAATTGTGATTTAGAACGTTGATACCATTTGAGTTCCTCCTCACGCAGTAACCGGGCAATCTCCGCATTTGATTGGCTTTTTAGCTCAATTTTCTGCGGAGTGAGCAATCGGGTTTCTGCTAAAGCTTCAAGATCATCAATAGTAGCAGAAAGTCTAAATTTTTCTTTTTTAAGAATACCAGCAGTGTGACGCTCCCAACCCCCGAGATGTTTTCGTGTCAAACACACTTTATTATTCCATCTCTGGATTGGGGTAGCACCAGCAACCGGTCTTTCCCAAACTGCTTTCACCATATCATGGAAACCATCCCGAAGCAGCCATCCAAGCTCAAATTTGAAAGGACGGCCACAACGTGGTAATGGTAAACCAGTGGTTAGCAAAATGGGAGCATGATCAGACAGAGACTCAATACGTTCTAGAGCGCGTACCAAAATTAGAGGGAAGTGCTCTTCCCATTCTGAGTCCATTAGTACTCGATCAAGTTTTTCGTATGTTGGTTCCGCCAAAGAATTAGCCCAAGTAAATTGTCGACCAATCATGTTTACTTCCTTCAAATCAAGACTGTCAATGACAGCATTAAAAAGGAAGGACCAATGATCGTCGAAGTGGCCTTTGCTCTTTTCAAATGGAAACCGAAGCAAGTTAAAATCCCCCCTATAAGGATAGGGTACGGATTGTCCTTTGCTAAGTTCACCAATTCTCGAAGGAAATCGGCCTTGAAAGCCTCCTGAGCCGCACCATATACAGCAACCAGAGTCCACACGAAATTATCAGCTTTGTTACGGATGTGTAGTTTAATATGAAACTCCCCGTCCGCAACAGCTAATATATCCATTGTGTCTGACCGCACGCCAAGTAAAATGCCCCCAGACCGTCCCCTGGGTGGATTAGAATGCCACATAAAATCTATACTGTTGGAGATATGCCCTAGAGGCAATAATAAAAGTAGTTATTATTATATCTTTGTGTTTATGATAAATGTTTACATTCATGCTATAAAAGTATTAACAAGGAAACATTAATACTTGTGTGATTTGTGAACTTAATTTGAAGTCCCTAGTAAAGCCTCTATATAATACTAGCTTGTTGGTTAATGGATGATTGTGGTTTCCCTATCATGAACATTGAGATGTTATTAACAACAAGATCATATTGTTAGGAGAATGATATGATGGACATACTCCTATAGATAAGCGTAGCATAAAGATCAAGTCATTTTAATAGTTCAATTGCTATATGCTTTCTGATACATAGTAATCTAATTCCTTCGACCATGAGATCATGCATATCACCTTTACCGGATGGATGCTTTGATGACATCAAACACCACACCGTAACTGGGTGGCTATAAAGGTGGCATTGAGTGTTCGGAAAGTATTGGTTGAAACACATGGATCAAGAGTGGGATTTGTCCATCCATATGACGGATAGATATACTCTGGGCCCTCTCGGTGAAATGTCATCCAATTAGCTTGCAAGCATGTGACTGGCTCACAAGGGATCACATATCACGGGAACGAGAAAAGAGTACTTATCGGTAACGAGGTTGAACTAGGTATGCAGAGATACCGACGATCATAACCTCGGATAAGTAAACTATCGTGAGACAAAGGGAAATTGATATCGTATATAAGTGGTTCATTCGATCGCAAAGTAATCGTTGAAATATGTGGGAGCCATATGAATTTCCAGATTCCTCTATTGGTTATTGTTCGGAGAAGTGTCTCGATCATGTCCGCATAATTCACGAACCGTAGGGAGATACACTTAAGGATTCGACGTTGTTTGAGTAGTTATGGAATGATGAGAAAGAGACCGAATGTTGTTCGGAGTCTCGAATGGGATTCGGGATATCACGAGGAGATCCGGAATGGTCCGGAGAATAAGATTCATATAAGGAAAGTCCCGTTTCGGAGTTGGGGAATGGTACCGGTGTTTTCATCGGGAATGTTCTAGAATGTTCCGGAATGTCCGGCACTCCGGAGGGGAAGGGTACATGAATGTGTTGTATCAAGTTGGTATGATTGCATCATGTACTAAGTGTCATCGCTGAACCAAATAAAGGATTAATTCAAATCCTAGTTTGAAAAGTCAAACAGCTAGTTTGAAAAGTCAAACGGCTAAATTTGGAAAGAGGAAAAGAGGAGGAGTGGGAAACCGAGTTGGGGAGGAGTTCCCTCCTCCAACCGGCGGCGCACCACCCAAGCCGAGTTGGGGAGGGACTCCTCTCCCTCCCCTTGGCCGGCCGGCCCCTCCACCTATATAAGGAGGGGCAGGGCTCCCTCCTAGAGACACACAAGATCCTCTCCTCCAAACCCTAGCCCCAAGCCGCCGCCGCCTCCATAGCCGCCGCCAGCCCTAGGGCAAACCCTAGCCGCCGTCTAGCTAATCCCTAGAAGCCGGGTTGCCCCCTCCTTGGTGTGTCTAAACCCTAGAACACCGAGGGACTCCCTCATACTCCACCATACTCGCTCCGGCTTAAGGCGAAGCCCTGCGAGATCTCCCCTCTACTTCCGGTACCACGCCGTTGTGCTGCCGGAATCGCGAGGAGAGTGCTACAACCTCCGCTGCCTGCTGGAACAAGGGAGAGGAAGGTCTTCGTCGAGTACCGAACGTGTGACCGACTGCGGGAGCGCTGCCGGAACGCAGCGCCGGAAGGATCGTCTACGCGATCTTGAGATCGGGAAGAGTACGACTACATCACCCACGAGAATCCGCTCTCGTTAAACACTTTGGAATCTGTTGGAATTATGCCCTAGAGGCAATAATAAAGATGTTATTATTATAATTCTTGTTCATGATAAAGTTTATATTCCATGCTAGAATTGTATTAAGCGGAAACTTTAATACTTGTGTGGTTTGTGAACAACACCGTGTCCCTAGTACGCCTCTATGGACTAGCTCATTGATCAATGATGGTTAAGGTTTCCTAACCATAGACATGAGTTGTCAATTGATAATGAGATCATATCATTGGGAGAATGATATGATGGACAGACCCAAACTAAGCGAAGCAATTAGATCGTGTCATCGTGTTCGTCTTTGCGAAGCTTTTCCTATGTCAAATATTGTATTCCTTAAACCATGAGATAATACAACTCCCTGGTATCGGAAGAAAGCTTTGAGGTCATCAAACGTCATCCTATGAGAGGGTGATCATAAAGGTGTCTCTCAGGTAATCGGAAAGTATCTGTTGGGTTGTATGTATCGAGATGGGATTTGTCCCTCCCAAGTCGGAGAGATATACTTCGGGCCCACTCGGTAATCGATATCAACACCGCTTGCAAGCATGTGGTTAAGGAGTTAATCACAAAGTGATATCGGATTACGGAACGAGTAAAGTACTTGCTGTGAACGAGATTGAACTAGGTATGACGATACCGACGATCGAATCTCGGGCAAGTAAAATATCGCGAGACGAAGGGAATATATATATGGGATTGATTGAATCCTGGCATCGTGGTTCATCCGATATGATCATCGATGAATGTGTGGGAGTCAATATGGGTGCCCAGACCCCGCTGTTGATTATTGATAGAAGATCATGTCTGCATATTCTCGAACCCGCAGGGTCACACACTTAACGTGTCTCGACGCTAGGATAGATTGGATAATTAGTTTATGAATTTTTGTTCGGAGTCTCGGATGGGATCCGGGACATCACGAGAGGTTCCGGAATGGTCCGGAGAATAAGATTCATATAAGGCAGTTCAGTTTTTGGAGTTCGGAATTGTTCCGGATTAATCGGTATTGTACCGGAAGCTTCTAGAACCTTCCGGAAGGGGGCCAACGTGGTCCCACCTTCCGGGAGGGGGCATGGGCCTATGAGGGAGTGTCCTGGCCGCATTGGGCCAGGGGCACAAGGCCCCATAGGGCCCAGCCGATCCTAGATAAGTTTAAATCGTTTAAACTAGAGATAAGATAAGATAGGATTTCTAGATAAGGGAGAGTTTAAATTATTTAAACTAGAGATAGGCTTGGAGGAGAGGCTAGGGCTGGCCGCACCCCCCTCTATATATAGAGGGCTGGTGCGCCCCCTCTCACACACCCTTACACCTTCCCCTCCAACCCTAGCCGCCCTGCTGCCCTTCCTCTCTCCCTCCCGACTGTTTGTAGGCGAAGCCCTGCGGCAGAAATTCTCCACCATATACACCACGCCGTCGTGCTGTAGATCCAATCTATCTCTCCACCATACTTGCTGGTCCGAGGAAGGAGGAGACGTCGAGGTGCCGCACGTGTGCATCTCACGGAGGCACCGCCACTTGTGGTGCTAGATCGGATCGGATCGCGAGGAGGAGAAGCGAGTACGACTACATCACCCACGTTCCGACGAACGTTCCGCTGTGCGAATCTTCAAGGGTATGAAGATCTAATCCAATCTCTCTCGTTGTTTGCATATCCTAGATTAGATCTTGGCTTTCCCTCTGTTCGCTTCCGTAGAAAATTTTGATTTACTATCCTGCGAAACCCTTCAGTGGTATCAGAGCTAGATCTATGCGTAGATGTGTTTCACTAGTAGAACGCAACATGGTTGTTGCGGGCGTTGATGTTTTCTGTTGCAAGCCTCTTGTTTGTGTTCTTCTTATGACGCGGGATAGTGAGATTGAAGCGGTCCAGGCCAACCTTACGCGACGTCGTTCGCGAGACCGGCTCCGCACTTGACGTGTGGCTTGTACCACACATGCGGCTGGTGGATGTCAGTTTCTCTCACTATAGTTGTCATGGGATTAACACCGGAGTTTGGCAACCATAATATCACCGTTGTGGCTTTCCGTAGGTAAGAATCGTTCTTAGCATCTACTCCCATAAGCCACGTAAAACATGCAACAACAAAGTAGAGGCGTCTAACTTGTTTTTGCAGGGAGTGTTTTCTGTGATATGGTATGGCCCAAGATGTGATGTGTATAATGTATGCGATGATCATGTTTTGTAATGTTTCACAACTTGCATGTCGATGAGTACACAACCGGCAGGAGCCATATGGTTGTGTTTATAATTGTGTATGACCTGCGAGTCAACTTCTTATACGCCATGTAATAGCTTTACTTTATCGCTAAGTAGTTAGCAATAGTTGTAGTTGCTATTCGTGGTGGAGGCAATCATGGTGGAGTGATGGAGATCATGCCGGAACGCACAAGATGGAGATCATTGCGCGAAGATTGGCTATACCATGTCACATAAAGTTATATGCATGTGATGTTTATCCTTTTATGTATCTTATCATGCTTAGATCGCGACGGTAGCATTATAAGATGATTCCTCACTTAAAGATCAAGATAAAAACTGTGTTCTCCCCAAGTATGCACCGTTGCGAAAGTTCGTCGTGTCCAAGCATCACGTGATGATCGGGTGCTATAGACTCTACGCTCACATACAACGGGTGCAAGACAGTTTTGCACACGCGGAAATACTTGGGTTAACTTGACGAGCCTAGCATGTACAGACATGGCCTCGGAACACAAGAACCGAAAGGTTAAGCATGAGTCATATGAATGATATGATCGACACTTCATTGTCCACCATTGAAACCACATCTCTTCTCGTGATGATCGGATTAGGTGTGGTGAATTTGGATCGTGTTCACTAAACAACTTGAGGGATGTTGAATTTAGTGGGAGTTCATCTAGTAATTTGATTAAGTTGAACTATTTATCATGAACATAGTCTAAATTGTACTTGCAAATACTGTAGATCCAATGGCCAAGTCCAACTTCAACTTCAACGTTTTTGCTGAGATAGAAAAGCTTAGAAACAATGGGTCTAACTTCACCAAATGGTTCCGCATTCTGAGAATCATTCTCGCTGGCGGACAAAAGGACTATGTCCTTGAGAAAGCGCTAGGTGACGCCCCTGCTATAGATGCGCCGGCTGATGAGAAAGCTGTTTATCAGTCGCGCAAGGATGGTTATGATTTGATTAAGATTGCCATGTTGTTTGCTATGGAATCGGATCTTCAAAATCGTTTTGAGGAGTTCGCCGGGCCCTTTGATATTCTCGTGGAGCTGAAAAACATGTTTCAGAATCAAGCCCGTTCTGAGAGATATGAGATCTCTAAGAAATTCTTTAACTACAAGATGGAGGAAGGGAGTTCCGTTAGTGAGCACGCCATTGAGATGACGGGCTACACTCAACGCCTTGAGCAACTGGACTGCAAGATTCCAGAGGAGCTCAAGATTAACACTCCTAACTACAAAAGTTTTGTAGTTGATCACAATCAGATTGGTTCCACTGATATGATCACTGAGCTCTTTGCTAAGATGAAAGTAGCGGAGGTGAACATCAAAAAGAATAATCATGTGTTGATGGTCAACAAGCCCCCCACCTTCAAGAAAGGTAAGGGTGCAAGGAAGCCCTTCAAGAAAGGCGGCAGCAAGCGCAATGCCCCTGCTGAGAAGAAGCTCAAGTCTGGTCCTAAGCCGGACACTGAGTGCTTCTATTGCAAGGACAAGGGTCACTGGAAGCGCAACTGTCTGAAGTACTTAGCGGACAAGAAGGCTGGCACCATCAAAGGTATATTTGATATACATGTTATTGATGTTTTCCTTACTAGCCCTCGTTGTAGTGCCTGGGTATTTGATACCGGTTCAGTTGCTAATATTTGTAACTCGAAACAGGAGCTACGGAATAGACGGCGGCTTGCGAGGGATGAGGTGACGATGCGCGTTGGCAACGGATCAAGAGTTGATGTGATGGCCGTCGGCACGCTCTCCTTAGTTTTACCTTCAGGATTAGTTTTAAACCTTAATAAATGTTATTATGTGCCTGCGTTGAGCATGAACATTATTTCTGGATCGTGTTTATTGCAAGACGGTTATTCATTTAAATCGGAGAATAATGGTTGTTCTATTTATATGAGTAACATCTTTTATGGTCATGCACCTCTTATGAGTGGTTTATTTCTTCTAAATCTCGAAAGGGATGAAACACACATCCATAACATTGAGGCTAAGAGATGCAAAGTAGATAGTGATAATACTGCTTATTTGTGGCACTGTCGTCTAGGTCATATTGGTGTAAAGCGCATGAAGAAACTCCATTCTGATGGACTTTTGGAGTCTCTTGATTTTGAATCATTTGACACATGCGAACCATGCCTCATGGGCAAGATGATCAAAACCCCGTTCTCCGGTATGATGGAGCGAGCAACGGACTTGTTGGAAATCATACATACCGATGTATGCAGACCGATGAGTGTTTCGACGCGTGGTGGATATCGCTATTTTCTCACTTTTACCGATGACTTAAGTAGATATGGGTATATCTATTTAATAAAACATAAATCTGAAACGTTTGAAAAGTTCAAAGAATTTCAGAATGAAGTGGAGAACCATCGTAACAGAAAGATTAAGTTTCTACGATCCGATCGTGGGGGCGAATATTTGAGTTATGATTTTCTCACGCATCTCAAAGCAAGTGGAATCGTTTCACAACTCACGCCACCCGGAACACCACAGCGCAATGGTGTGTCTGAACACCGGAATCGAACCCTATTAGATATGGTCCGATCGATGATGTCTCTTACTGATTTGCCGTTATCATTTTGGGGTTATGCATTAGAAACCGCTGCATTCACTTTAAATAGGGCTCCATCTAAATCCGTTGAGACGACACCGTATGAACTGTGGTTTGGTGCTAAACCTAAGTTGTCGTTTCTTAAAGTTTGGGGATGCGAAGCTTACGTCAAGAAGTTGATGCCGGACAAGCTCGAACCCAAAGCGGAGAAATGCGTCTTCATAGGATACCCTAAGGAAACTATTGGGTATACCTTCTATCACAGAACCGAAGGCAAAGTGTTTGTCGCAAAGAACGGTTCCTTTCTTGAGAAGGAGTTTCTCTCGAAAGAAGTGAGTGGGAGGAAAGTAGAGCTAGACGAGGTTATTGAACCTTCTCTTGAATTGGAGAGTAGCGCAGCACCTGAAATTGTTCCAGTGCCGCCTGCACCAACAATAGAGGAAGCTAATGACAAGGATCATGAAGCTTCGGACGATGCTGCTACTGAACGTCGCAGGTCGACAAGGTCGTGTGCCCCTCCTGAGTGGTACGGCAACCCTGTCTTGACTGTCTTGTTAGTAGAAGACAGTGAACCTACGAACTATGAGGAAGCGATGATGAGCCCAGACTCTGAGAAATGGCTAGAAGCCATGAAATCCGAATTGGGATCCATGAGCGAAAACCAAGTATGGACTTTGGTGGACCCTCCTAGCGACCGAAAGGCCGTTGAGTGCAAATGGATCTTCAAGAAGAAAACGGACGCGGATGGTAATGTTACCGTCTATAAAGCACGGCTTGTTGCGAAAGGTTTTCGACAAGTTCAAGGTGTTGACTACGATGAGACTTTCTCTCCCGTAGCGATGTTTAAGTCCATTCGGATTTTATTAGCAATTGATGCGTTTCATGATTATGAAATATGGCAGATGGATGTCAAGACTGCATTCCTCAATGGCAACATTGATGAAGAGTTGTATATGATGCAACCCGAAGGTTTTGTCGATCCTAAGGATGCTGATAAAGTATGCAAACTTCAGCGTTCCATTTATGGACTGAAGCAAGCATCTCGGAGTTGGAACCTTCGTTTTGATCAAGTGATCAAGAGCTTTGGATTTGTTCCAAATTGCTACGAAGCTTGCATCTACAAGAAAGTGAGTGGGAGCTCGGTGACGTTTTTGGTACTATATGTGGATGACATATTGATTATTGGAAATGACATCAACATGCTTAACGATGTGAAGAGTTATTTGAACAAGTGTTTTTCAATGAAAGACCTAGGTGAAGCTGCTTATATATTGGGCATCAAAATCTATAGAGATAGACAAAGACGCCTGATAGATTTAAGCCAGAGTACATACCTAGACAAAGTTCTGAAAAGGTTCAGAATGGATAAGGCACTGAAAGGTTCAGTGCCTATGTTGTCAGGTAAGATATTGATCAAGGCTCAGTGTCCAGTTACGGTAAATGATAGGGAAGCTATGAGCAAAGTGCCTTATGCCTCGGCCATAGGTTCCATCATGTATGCCATGCTGTGTACTAGACCGGATGTGTCCAATGCTCTTAGTTTGACGAGCAGATATCAAAGTGATCCAGGAGTGGAACACTGGACAGCCGTGAAGAACATCCTAAGGTACCTAAATAGGACTAATGAAATGTTCTTAGTCTATGGGGGTGATGAACAGCTCGTCGTAAAAGGTTACATCGATGCTAGTTTCGACATCGACAAGGATGATTGTAAATCTCAGACAGGATACGTGTATATTTTGAATGGAGGAGCTGTGAGCTGGAGAAGCTGCAAGCAAAGCGTGATCGCGGGATCTACAGTAGAAGCGGAATACATGGCTGCTGCAGAAGCGTCAAGTGAAGGAGTTTGGATCAGGAACTTCATCACTGAGCTTGGCGTGGTTCCAAGTGCATTGGACCCACTGGAGATATTGTGTGACAACACTGGCGCCATAGCACTCGCTAAGGAACCAAGATATCATCCAAAGACCAAGCATATCAACCGCAAGTTTCATATAATCCGAGATTATATAGCAGATGGAGATCTGAAGATTAGCAAAGTACATACAGATCTGAATGTCACAGATCCATTGACTAAACCTCTTCCACGTGTAAAACATGATCAGCACCTCAGTGCCATGGGTGTGAGATTGTTGCCAGATGTAAACTAGATTATTGACTCTAGTGCAAGTGGGAGACTGTTGGAATTATGCCCTAGAGGCAATAATAAAGATGTTATTATTATAATTCTTGTTCATGATAAAGTTTATATTCCATGCTAGAATTGTATTAAGCGGAAACTTTAATACTTGTGTGGTTTGTGAACAACACCGTGTCCCTAGTACGCCTCTATGGACTAGCTCATTGATCAATGATGGTTAAGGTTTCCTAACCATAGACATGAGTTGTCAATTGATAATGAGATCATATCATTGGGAGAATGATATGATGGACAGACCCAAACTAAGCGAAGCAATTAGATCGTGTCATCGTGTTCGTCTTTGCGAAGCTTTTCCTATGTCAAATATTGTATTCCTTAGACCATGAGATAATACAACTCCCTGGTATCGGAAGAAAGCTTTGAGGTCATCAAACGTCATCCTATGAGAGGGTGATCATAAAGGTGTCTCTCAGGTAATCGGAAAGTATCTGTTGGGTTGTATGTATCGAGATGGGATTTGTCCCTCCCAAGTCGGAGAGATATACTTCGGGCCCACTCGGTAATCGATATCAACACCGCTTGCAAGCATGTGGTTAAGGAGTTAATCACAAAGTGATATCGGATTACGGAACGAGTAAAGTACTTGCTGTGAACGAGATTGAACTAGGTATGACGATACCGACGATCGAATCTCGGGCAAATAAAATATCGCGAGACGAAGGGAATATATATATATGGGATTGATTGAATCCTGGCATCGTGGTTCATCCGATATGATCATCGATGAATGTGTGGGAGTCAATATGGGTGCCCAGACCCCGCTGTTGATTATTGATAGAAGATCATGTCTGCATATTCTCGAACCCGCAGGGTCACACACTTAACGTGTCTCGACGCTAGGATAGATTGGATAATTGGTTTATGAATTTTTGTTCGGAGTCTCGGATGGGATCCGGGACATCACGAGAGGTTCCGGAATGGTCCGGAGAATAAGATTCATATAAGGCAGTGCAGTTTTTGGAGTTCGGAATTGTTCCGGATTAATCGGTATTGTGCCGGAAGCTTCTAGAACCTTCCGGAAGGGGGCCAACATGGTCCCACCTTCCGGGAGGGGGCATGGGCCTATGAGGGAGTGTCCTGGCCGCATTGGGCCAGGGGCACAAGGCCCCATAGGGCCCAGCCGATCCTAGATAAGTTTAAATCGTTTAAACTAGAGATAAGATAAGATAGGATTTCTAGATAAGGGAGAGTTTAAATTGTTTAAACTAGAGATAGGCTTGGAGGAGAGGCTAGGGATGGCCGCACCCCCTTCTATATATAGAGGGCTGGTGCGCCCCCTCTCACACACCCTTACACCTTCCCCTCCAACCCTAGCCGCCCTGCTGCCCTTCCTCTCTCCCTCCCGACTGTTTGTAGGCGAAGCCCTACGGCAGAAATTCTCCACCATATACACCACGCCGTCGTGCTGTAGATCCAATCTATCTCTCCACCATACTTGCTGGTCCGAGGAAGGAGGAGACGTCGAGGTGCCGCACGTGTGCATCTCACGGAGGCACCGCCACTTGTGGTGCTAGATCGGATCGGATCGCGAGGAGGAGAAGCGAGTACGACTACATCACCCACGTTCCGACGAACGTTCTGCTGTGCGAATCTTCAAGGGTATGAAGATCTAATCCAATCTCTCTCGTTGTTTGCATCTCCTAGATTAGATCTTGGCTTTCCCTCTGTTCGCTTCCGTAGAAAATTTTGATTTACTATGCTGCGAAACCCTTCAGAATCTTCGAGGGTGAGTTATTTCATCGACTCGTTGCTACAATCTAGTAGATAGATCTTGGCTTGTTTGTTTGTATGCGGTAGAAATTTTTTGTTTTCCATGCTACGAAACCCTACATATACCGCCTGATAGGCGATCTAGTATAGTCTGTGAAAATTCTCGTCTACCTGTTTCGGAGATAGCCACAAAATCCAAATTGTGTTCCTTAGAACATAGTGCAATGTGTAAATGTTTAGCCAAGTCTCGAAGACCTCTGGTATTCAAAAACATGCCATTCATTGGAAAACAATAATAGATTTAGGCGCAAGTTCTCGTTTACGAGATTTATTACATTTTTTTCCAGAAGTTGATTTACGACCAGAAGCAGTTAACTCATAAATTGAGCTTAATCTATCTTCGTCCAAACCCACTTCAAGAACTTCACCTACTAGATGAGATAGGATCAGACCATCTGTTGAGATGTCTGTATCCTCATCATCAGAGTAGGTGGAAATATAAGAGGCCGAGGCTTTTGGAACAACCGTTAACCGGTCAAATTCTATCCGCTTCAAGACCTTAGCAGAAATAGAAACATCACTTACGTTCTTACCTAAACTAATTCCAACAGAATTAATCTTAGAATTAATGCAAGTCGATGAAAAAGGAATAAAAGACTTGGATGAAGAGGGGTTACCAGCCGTGTCCAGATTCTTCTCCGCCTTCCTGCGCATGGCCTTCTCTAAAGAATCCATGTCAGTAGACGAAGCACCATCGGTACTCACTGGATGCCTTGCACTCCTGCGCAGCACTGGTATCTGAGAGACCTTGAGAACCTGCAAATGTTGATCATCCTCCACAGCTGCATCCGTCAACGAACCCAGCTCGACCAGCGCATCCTGTGTCGAAAAATGCCCATGGCCCTGGCCATCATGTGGTCCAAAACCATCGGCCTCCTGGCCCAACGCAGAACTCTCCTGAGGTGTCTACCACGTAGTGGGCTGAACCTCATGTGTCTCCCGCGCAGCAGAAGGTGAAGAGGTAGTCGACGAGGCCGGCTGAGAAGAAGTAGGTGATGCTGGCTGGCCCACGGCAGCCAAGTCCACGAGTTTCCCCACACCCAGAAGCGGAGACGCGTCGGCGATACCTGGTGAAGAGTGCTGCACCACAGGCGGTGCAGGAGAGGAGGCCAGCGAACGATACGTGGCTCTAGAAAGATCCGCCTCAACCAAAACCAAAGATGCAGTAGTAGAGAACAAAATAGGCCGCTGAAAGCAAGAGCGAGAGCGTCGTGCAGCGTCAACAATAGCTTTACCCCTGGGAGTTTGGGGACTAGGATTGAAAGGCGTGACCGCAAACACAGGCAAAGTAGAAAGCTTGTTGGTCTGAGGACCACCCACAACTGTCTGAGAACTCGCGTCAATCTCCATCTGATTCCCCTGAGTCCGAGTAGTGGTATCATCTCCATACGATTTTCATATATACATTTATCTTGCTTGTAAGAAATTGGTGTATTTGGTAGTAGAAATTTGTCCCACAAGTTGTAATAATGAAAGAATTTCAAGCCAGAAGAAAGGAGTATAATGGCGGCATACTTTGACGGCATAGTTTGGAACTTTACTGTCGAATCGAATCACGGTCAAGTTTGGAACAGAAACGACGCCACCGTTTCTCCATGAACAGGGCGCCGCCGCTCCCCCCTTAACTCGCGCTGCCGCCAGTCTCCCCCCTCCACTCTCTGCACGCTGCCGCCCCTTCCGGCACTCGCGCCGCTGCCACCAATCTCCACTCTATATATGCACGCCGTGTTTTTGTGCAGTTCCAGGGTTGGCATGGTGAACCGATCTACTAGAGCAACGTCTTGCTTCCCATGGCGTATCTGGCATTGATTTTCATATATTCTGTAGTTTAAAAAAAGAGAGGATGATTCACTTTGCAGATACAATATTGAACCAAAAACTTGCTGGGCCTTATTAGATATAATAATCTAAATCAATAGCTAATCGTCAGAAAAATATAATTTTTTAGCAGAAACCAATTGGGTAGTGACACCTCATTTTAGCATACACCATATAGATGAAAGTAGAGCGTGTCTTCGTCTGTTTTTGGTATTCTTGGTTGTTATGATAGACATCAAATGCAATCTAACATGTTGGAACTTAAAACACAATAGATTAATGACAATGCATATAGAGATCAAAAAGATACATCTAACTGACTATAACTTGTTCGTTCACATGAGAATTAAGATTGACAATATTTCTAGAAAAGGGTGAAAGGGGATTTTGTTAACATGAGAATTGAGGTTGACTAGATTTTGCTTATATGCAGTTGAATGGTGCAACTATCTGCCTGTATTATGCTACTTTGATTTTTATTTGCAATCAGTTTGGTTTAAATAAGAAATCACATGCTGATCCATCTTGCACCTACACTATTTTTAATACATTATATCACTGTTCAAAAAATCGGTCGATATGCCGATTAATCGCCTGATTTATCGCTACTCGGGGGTAGCCGATATGCCGATTTTCCGGTTTATCGTCCGATTTTACGATTTATCGTCCGATAATTCAGCCGATACGGTGAAAAATCGCCAAATTCTAACCAACCGATAAATTACCGATAAACGATATCCTAAATATTGCATTATATACGTGAATATTTACATGAATCTTGCATCAGCTGATCTTGTTATGTACTATTTTCCTAGTTGTGTTGAAATATTCTCTTTTCTGAATAGTCATATGCTGTGATCTGTACAACTCATTGGATGCAAACGCTTTCTGAAATAAAACTGTAGGCATGGTATGCCCTTTGTGGTTTGTGTCTTGCAGATGTTTTATACTATGCAACTAAAGGACTTATTTTATATTTCCATACTTGGAGCACGTGGTTCTGCCATCTGGCATTTGTGTAATTATGTGTTATTTTACTTTATTTGTCGTAAATTGGTCTATAGATTTTTTTAGGGAGAAACTCAATATATTACTCTTCCATTCCGTCTTGTTGAGTTTGAGTCCTCGAGAGCGCTTGCATCTTCCTCCCATGCTCCCATACATGGGTGGACCCAGCGGGTGGCGGCACACCTAGAAAATTTAAAGGTTTTTTCCTACTACACCCTGGGTCTAGGAATAACTGATTTGGAATAAATGATTTGGGCCTGTTTAGATTCGAATATACCAATATACTAAAATGCGTCTAGCTATATTCGAATCTAGACAAACTTAAGTCAGTTATTTTGGACTAAGGGAGTACTAGTCTACTACCATGTCGGCCCAATACTAGTGCTAGCCAGCTAATAAAAAATATACTCCCTACGTCTTAAAATAGATGTCATTGATTTTTTAATATTTAGATGAATCTAGACACTATTTAGTATATAGATTCATTTAAATTTTGCAAAACCCGAGACATCTATTTTAAGACGGAGGGAATAACCGACAAAACAATTTTAGAGATTGGAGAAGACACAAAGCATTTGAGAAACATGTGAATCAAATAGTTATGTATATTACTCATTTTACATATTTGTATCGTACTAGTGTGAAAAAAATTTAGAAGTGTGCACACCCTCCAGGGGTCCGCCACTGCTCCCATACTCTTTGTCATCAACCTAGAATATCCACGGCAAGGGGTATGAAGTAATATACAATTCAATTGGGCAGGAATTCGACACATATAGAGGAAGGACTTCACCTTTGAGGTCCATGATGACTTGGTATATGTTGGCGAGCTTCACAAGGTACTTGATGTAGTGACGACCATAGGTTAGACTACATCAGAACTTCCATAACATTTGCGTGATTCAGTTTGAGCAACAAATCCTATTGACAATTCTCTAGTTTACAAATAGGCATCTGAATCTATTCATTAACATCCGATCATTGATAGTGACATTTTTCAATAAAGGGCGCTTTATTACTTAAAAGCATTGATAGTGACATGACATCAGCTAATAACATCAATACCTGGTGCAATCTAATCTATTATTGAGAATTGGAAGTAGTAGCTCTAGCTAAAAGAAATCTCCACCCAAGTTAGGTAACTAATATGGTGAGATGGATAAGTGCAGTGGCATTTTACCAGTAAATATGTCGAAGTGTGACACCACACACCACCGCATCTTTGGATTTAGTAGTAAATATATGCCCGTTCCATAATAAAAACATTTGGAAAGCAACATTTGAATAAGGGACACTTGAACTTGCCAAAGCATTGATTGGTTTTAAGTTCTACCTTCTTGTATATATGGATTTCAAGGGACGAAATTATAGACATGGTGTCTTTCATTTTCACGAGAGAGATATAGATCACTGTTCCTCTATGAGAAACCAAATATGAATGACTAATAAACACAAGATCGGTTAATAAATAGTTTTTATTAATAGTTGGCTGAATCAAAATCATAAGTCCGAGGGAAGCATTTAATTGTTCTAGCGGCACATCAGTGGTGTGTCTTAGGTGATTCTTGGCTAATTGTCTTCCTGCAATTTTCTATTTCGATGGTTTTATCCAACAATTTTTTTCTCGTAGATATTGGTGTACCACTATACTCATTTCTTTTGACTAGAAATTATTAAAGAAGCATATCAAGCAAGTTTCAATTCATCAGATGAGACCTTTGCTATCCTTCCACATGTTAATGAGCGCTATATTCGGGAATTACATGATACCAGAGAATCTAGCGAGTATTGAGTAGGGGCACTAATGCAGACCACTTTTATTTGGACTTGTTCTACCTTATAAATATAGAGTGATGCTCAACCCAAGGATTTGGAGTCTTATTACTGCATTAATATACAAAAAGAACCAGGATATCTCCTAAGGAAGGAAGACTGAGAATCATTTCAGTCCAATGGTTCTAGCTCTGTAGTTGTAGTAGTAAGCCTGTCAGGAAGGTTCTATTAAGAAAACATGTAAGTTATGTCCCTCGCTCTCCCCAACTATCTCTATAATGGAGCAGAAAAAGATAAACAATGTAGGCACACAGATATTAATTAATTAAGAGTTTTTAAGACTTCATTCTCTTACCAAACAGAACAATACCTACATTCTCATTCTAAAGATTCAAGGTTATTCCTTCACGCCGGTGGAAAATTCCACCATTTCTCCAGTTTGAATAGCGTTCAATCCATAAACACATACAATCCCATCTCTAACTGAGACCACTCGACCGATCTCATCCACTTGAAAATTCATGTAAAAGTTGGTCATTCTGAAATGCTAGCATGCATCTCTCTTTTTTCTCGAGCTTCTACTCCCTACCGTATCCTCCACTCGATCTTCTCTCTTCACTTCACTTAGGTAGGAAAGGAAGGAAACTACCAAGCGAGGGAATGTTTGCATATTATATACTTATTAAAAAACTCACTAAAGTACTTGTTTTTGAGTTAGTAGGTTGCAATACTAGCAACCCTTGACTCTTACTCGGCCAGAGTGCAACTGGTTCTTATAAGAGGGATCACCCGAGAGTTGAGACTACTACTGGGGAAGAAAAGAAGGGATTTCCATGATCTATGAGAGGGGATCGAGAAGATCAAGCCTTCTCTCACTTCTTCTAGAGTTGAACCACACTCAGAGGCCTATGTTGTGAAACTAACTGATGGTGTAAATAATATAAGATCACTGTTGGCCAGTGATCAATTCTATGATCTGAGCAATATCACAAAGATTGATGATATGATATGTCCGTTCCGTAATAAAAACATTCAGGAAGCAACATTTGAATAAGCAACACTTGAACTTGCCAAAGCATTATTGATTGGTTTTAAGTTCTACCTTCTTGTATATATGGATTTCAAGGGATGAAATTATAGACGTGAAGGCCAGAATCATAATAAAAGCTTTACATTGAAGGCCAGAAGAGCGCGCGGGGCTACTACATACGTACGGAGTACTACTAGCATCTCGCTGTAACTAATCTCCATACATAAACTCATATGGAAACATGAAGTGCATGCACGATTGTCTCGATCACAATTGTCCCTACTTACTGCGTCAAGTTTTGGCCATGTACGCCGTACGCGTCGTCGATCTCCTTAATGAGGCGGTGCGTCTGGTTAGTTCCAGCGTCGTGCTTGGCCAGTCTCCCCCCGCGGGCCTGCAGCAGCTTCGCATAAGCAGGGTCCTCCCAGTAGTTGCCCTTGTACCGCTTGTCTACCTGCTCGGCCTCGATCAAGATCTCCTCCTCGGATTGCTCGTAGCCTCGCTTCTCCCCCGCCGACGGCGCGTTTGCGGCGACGTGCTTCCAGCGGGGCTGCTGCGAGTCGACGTCCTTCTCGTCGACGGCGCACCTATACCGCTTCTCCATCGCCGCCGCGTCGAGCTTGCCCTCCGACCGCCGCTCGTGGCCTCGCTTCATCCCCACCCATACTGGATCGCCTGCGTAAGCAGCATAGTCGTAGGAGTAGTAGCAGTTCTCCTCCATCGACTATCCAAAGCCAACGACGACGACGGGTTCTGATCGATGAACTAGGTTTTCTCGTCGAGGCCGCCCCGGTCATTCCTTATATATTAATTATTATTATGTAATCCAATTCAGGCCCGAGTCGAACTGGGGCTAGCTTGGGCCATGGGGACTCCGTGTACGATACGACTCGGAATTGCTCGCTTCAATCAGGAGCTCCCGTTTGACACTTTCTCTACATTCTGGCCCCAGCCCATTTAGCGTTCATCTGCTTTTCGTTCTCGTTTTTGGTGTGTTTCGCGAGTTTTGTACTATCTCACTTTTTATTTACCTCGCATTTTCGATTTAGTCAAAGTCATCAAGAATGCGAGATAATTGTGAACAAACTTGAAAAATAAAAATAGTAGAGTATTTTAAAATTCTTAAAAGATCATGAATTTGAAGATAATTGCAATTCTTTAAAAAAATGTTCATGACTTTTAAAACACATGTTTGTAAATTTAAAAAATGCTCATCATTTACAAAAATACAGATTTTAAAAACTCAAATTTTTTTAAAAATAATAACAAATTTAAAATTATTCATTAATTGAATAAAATACGTGTGAATTATTCAGGAATTTGAAACATATTCATAAATTCTAAATTCTTCGTGCATTTGAAAAATATTAACGAATTTAAAAAAATCACGTATTTAAATTTTTTCATAAATTGAAGAAAGGCTCTTGAATTTAAAAATAAAAATGAGAAGAACAACGAAAAAAACTAATAGGAAAACCCTAAAAAGGACACCATTAAACTAGAAACACAACCCGAATATTCTAGAAGCTTCCTAAAACCGGTATGAGAGAATCGGTGTGGGTTGGCCCACTTAAAGATCCAGCGGGGGCAAAGTGTTTTGCATCCCTAACAGAGGCAACGAGCGTTCAAGAGGATTCACTGCAGACGTCGATGATGTACTATGTCACACCCAGAGATGGGCCTAGGAAAATGACAACCACTGCATGTCTATAGACCAAGATGTCTATACACACAAGGCTTGAAAAGGCAGGCATAATCCAACACAATGTATCTTGAGAAAATGTCTTTACATTTACATGAGATGAGTGCACAACTAAGTTCTCTAGTGCTTCCCACCCACTAGTCCAACTAAGGATGGCAATGTGGCGTGTTTGGATGGATAAACCAAAACCGTATTCAAATTCAGATCCATCAGCCTCACTCTAACCCGCCCACTAATGTATTCATGGGCCTATATATCGCCCCAAATCCAAACCCTATGTATCCATGGATATCCATGGTTTTACAACAACAAACTAGATTCATGAATTCGAAATTCTTCGTGCATTTGAAAAATATTAACGAATTTTAGAAAAAAACACGTATTTGAAAATGTTCATAAATTGAAGAAAGGATCTTGAAGATAATTGCAATTCTTTGAAAGATCATGAATTTGAAGATAATTGCAATTCTTTAAAAAATGTTCATGAATTTTAAAATGAATGTTTGTAAATTTAAAAAATGCTCATCATTTGCAAAAAATACAGATATGAAAAAACTCAAATTTTAAAAAATAATAGCAAATTTAAAGTTGTTCAATAATTGAATAAAATACTTGTGAATTATTGAGGAATTTGAAAGATATTCATGAATTCTAAATTCTTCATGCATTTGAAAAATATTTACGAATTTAGAAAAATATTCACAAAATTAAAATAATTCTCGTGCATTTTAAATAAAAAATGAGAAGAACAGCGAAAAAAGAAATCACTAATAGGAAAGACCAAAAATGGACACCATTAAACCAAAATTTTCTCGTAAAATCGGTATGAGAGAACCTCTGTGGGTCGGCCCACTTAAAGACCCGTGAAGTGTGTTGCATCCCTAATAGACGCAACGAGCGTTAAAGAGGATTCACCGCGGACGTGAATGAGGTACTATGTCACACCCATGATTGTAATAAACTAAATATTGAATATTGCAATAAGTCGGCTGTGTGCATTACTTGTTACAAAGGCTGGGCCTAGGTTCTCCATTTTGGAAAAAAAAAAGGCATTAGTAGAATTCATAGTGTCGCTAAAACTTTTTAGACCTTAAGTGTGTTTTGTTGAACTATCTATAGACTATATATGTACGAGATGATGCGTATCATCTCTACGACTATATACCCACGTATTTTTAAGTTGTGTTGATCAGCGATTATTTTATAAATAATACATTTTAAATCATTTTCGGATGTATTGCAAGATTTTAGCTATTTACAAATCTAGCACTTTGTCGGCCTTGGTCAAGCCGAATGGATTTCAATCAGCCTTGGCCAAGCTGAATGGGCGTTCGGTTAGGGACCACCATTCAGTCGGCCTACGCCTGGCCGACTGGACCAATCGGTCAGGGCTTGACCAGCTGACTGGACCCTGACCGATTGGTCTAGTCGGCTTGGCCAAGGCCGACAAAATGCTAGATTTGTAAATAGCTAAAATCATGCAATACATATGAAAATGATTAAAAAAGTGTATTATTAAAAAAAACTATGTTGATCTAGTGGCGACGTCGACCTAGTGCTTCCCTACCTCGTCAGTGATGACGTCGATGGACGGGCGATGCGCTTTGTGGTGGGAGCAGCTCGGCCTACCAAAGGCGATGAGCTGCAGTCTGTATCGGCATCGTGCTGCTGTTTTGGGCATCCTTGCCACAGATCAGTGCTGGCCGATGCATGGGTGCTCATGCGACGAGGTTTCCACCTCGGGCGGTGCTCTATCGATATAGTTGGTTACATATAGTAGTGACTCATGTGATGACAAAACTTGTTAGATCTTAAGTGTGTTAATATGAACAATTTGTAGACTATATACGGTGAGATGCATATTGTCTATAGGGCTTATAGCTCCTATGCGACGTCTTTACGCGGAATTGGAAGGAACACGACATCGTTGAAAAGAATAGCTCGCATGCGACGGTTGTGAGGCAGCTAATATCCCAGGGCCACACGGGTCATAAAACGGTCGTTAAGGACACATTTAACTTTGTTCCAAGATTAGGGTTAAGCCAAACCGGTCGGTTGGGACAGCCAGTCAAGCCAGTCAAACCAACCGCTTCCGACCGAGAGCGCGCGTCACACTGACTGTAGCTTCCCCGACGGCGGCGGCGGACCTCACCCATCGTTCTCGGCGCTGGCGGCGGTACGGCAATTAATTTAGGCGGCGGCGCTTTCGTTCGACGGCGAAGGTGGTGAGTGTCATTTGAAAGCTAATTCCTCTCCCATTCTTCTCAATTCGAGATCTGAGCGTGCCCATTGATGCTAGATTGTGGAGGCGAGGGTGTGCTGAACGGGGCGAGGGGGAACGAGATGGAGCATGGAGAGGGGACTTCTAATCGGTATATCCCATATCTCTGCACTTAATTTCTCTAAGGTTGAGCTCTTTGTTCGCTTCCGCTAGCTCACAGTGCCCGCCAAAAACAGGGGAGACGATTTTGCGCGCCAAACCTTCGAATTTTGCATCAATTTCTTTCCCTCTAGAGTTGTTTTAGTTGATGGCAGCACGCAACTCATTGAGAGAGACACAGTTGTTAAATGGGAGGTGGAATTAGAACATGTTGATCCCCAAGAGCTAATAAACATGGGAGAGGAGGCGGTGAGGAAAATGGTGGAAAAAATTGGGGATAGTGTGATTTGGGGCCAGAGCAAGAAATTTCTTTTTACGATTTGATGATTGCAAATGTGACTATGTTAGGGTTGAGACAGGGGAACATATAGTTGATGAAATCAATGAGCGAAACGGTTGGACAAGCAAAACTGTTCTGTTTTTAGCAGAGCTCATTGATCTGAAACCTGATTCAAGGGTTGGATATGTGGCCTCGAAGCTGGCTGCTCAGATGGTCGAGGATGACTGGGCTGCACAAAGGCAAGTAATGCCTATACTTACTGAGTTGGAAGTGTTAACAGTGGAAGATGATGTTAATACACAAGGGGATGCTGCAGATGCTAATGCACAAAAGATTGTAATTGTTGACTGGAATTCAGTTGAGATACATGACCGGACTGATTTGGTCATTGCACCAATAGATGACATTGAAATGGCAAAGCTTATTGGCATTCCTATAGATGACAGAGACAAGGAGAAGAAGAGGGATGAAGCTCCAAATGATGGTGACAACCATTTAAGAGATGAAGAGGCAGATATAGATCTAGAGTTGTTGGAAAATGCTCCAGTTCATGTAGATGATGCACATGATGATGAGCTAGTAACAGTTTATGACAAAGATGACCCAGTTATTGAAGTTGGGAGATTGTTTCCAAGCATGGATGAATTCGGGATGTGTTTCAGGACATATGCAGTCAAACGTGAGTTTGCTACCAAGACTATGTGGACCGATAAAAAGAAGTTCTATGCAAAATGCGTAGGTTATGATGGTGGTGTCAAGCCTTGCAAGTGGTATATATCTGCTATACGCCAACCTGATGGAAGGACAATAAGAGTGAATCAAATTCCAAAACCTCATACTTGCATTACAAGTTCTCAAACAGTTACAAAGATGACATCACAATTATGGGTTGCAGAAATAATCAAGCCCATTTTAGCCACAACACCAAATAGCACTGCAAAGAGACTGAAAATAGACTTGGAAAAGCAGTACCCCATTAAGCTGAATTATACTACAGTGTGGAAGGCAAAGCAAAGGGCAATGAAAGAGCTATATGGTGATTGGGCAAATACCTTTCAAATGCTTTATAACTTCAAAGCAGAAGTAGATAAGAGGTCACCTGGCAGTGTTGTGGAGATAGATACTGAGGTAACAGCTGATGGGAAAGTCTTCTTCTCTAAATTCGTCATGGCTTTAAACCCTTGCATCGATGGCTTCAAAGCAGGGTGCCGTCCATATTTGAGTATAGACTCATCTTTCTTGACTGGAAAGTGGAATGGTCAACTAGCAGCATGCAATGCTTTAGATGGACACAATTGGATGTTCCCTGTAGCTATTGGCATGTTTCAGTCTGAGACAGAGGCATCATGGACATGGTTCATGATGCAGTTGAAAAGATGCATAGGGCCAGTCTCTCCATTAGCAGTGCACACAGATGCATGTAAAGGTTTAGAAAATGCAGTGAAGATTGTTTTCCCTCATGCTGAGCAGAGGGAGTGCTTCGGCCATATGTGGATGAATTTGATCAAAAAATTCAGAGGAGATGATTTTGGACGCATGTGGCCAGCAGCAAGATCTTACACCAGGCAGACACATTCATATCTTACACCAGCAAGAAGGGAAAGAAAGATTCCAAGCCAAACAGGGCCCAAAAAGGTAACAAGAATAGATGCAAACTCTGTGAAGAACTTGGACACCGAGCTGGCTCTACCAAGTGCAGATACACTGCTGAAAAGCCAAAGTATGTTCATCCAAAATCTATCCCATTTCTTGTTGATGATTTTTCTCCCCCAGCTAACTTGCTTGTTTTCAGGAGGAAGCGTGGAGAAAAAGGCCCACCTCTTGTTGTTGACGAATGCTGACCAGTGAAAAGGGCAAGAATCAATGGCCAAAGAAAGAAGAGAACTAACCAGATCATGTTTGGTGCTGCTGAGGTGCAATCTGAACTTGTTTTGAAGGATGATGTGCAAACTGTTGAGGCTTTAGGGCACATCGTTTCTGATTTGGAAGCTCTGGTGCAAAATGAGGGGCAAAATGAGCCTGTTGTTGAGGCTCTGGTGCAAAATGAGCCTGTTGTTGAGGCTCTGGTGCAAAATGAGCCTGTTGTTGAGGCTCTGGTGCAAAGTGACCATGTTGACGAGGCTCTGGTGCCAGATTGTGTTGTTGAGGAGGTGCAGGAGGTGAAGGAGACTCTTGGACGTGCTGTGGGGAGGCCAGATTATAATGGTAAGAAAAAGAAGAGCATAAACCTGTTGTGTGGTGTGAAACTTGTGAAGGAGAAGAAAACGAGGGGTAAGAAGAGTCAAAAAAATAGACTTTGAATTTGGCACTTGTTGTTGTAAACATTTGTTATTATAATAATTTGGCAGTTGTTGTTGTTGTAAACATTTGTTATTATAATAATTTGTCACTTGTTGATAATTTGGACAAAATTCAAATATGATGGTAAATTTGAATTTCAACAAATGTAGCTATGTCACTTTTCTATGTTTGTATGAGCTTACAACGTTTTTCTCATATGTACAATACAACTCATCCTCACCCTGATCCCTTTTGTGAAGTACAACTCACCCTCACCAAAAATGTGGTAGAAATAGGCTCCAAAGCTAGGGTAAACCACCCCATTTCTAAGCAAGTTTTTTTCGACCATTTCTAAAACCAAGTTTGATATTTTTACTCAGAACTATGTCACATAACATGACACCATGCGAAGGTTTTGTATTTTTTTGATTTTTTTTGAATTAGTTATGCACATTTGAATGTCAGGTCAAACTTTTTGAAGGGTTTTCGTAAATATTCTTAGCTAGGGGCTGAGGCTCACAAAACTAGCATTGGATCTCTGATGAAATAGCATGTTGTGAACCTAAAAATGATTTTTACAAAAAATCATCAGCATGAAATCATGTACCTGTAGTTCATATCTTACCCACTTCCAACCGATTCGATAGGATTTGTCTTTTTCACCAGGGATGGAATAAAAGGTTTGAGATACTCAAGTTGGGAAATTGTACATGCTAGGTGGTCTAGTATTTTTGAAAAATAGGATGTTACCATTTTGAAACTTCAATTTGGTGGTTGCTTCACAAATCCCCCCTCTTTCGGCACTCAGAAAATAGAAAATGGATTTTCTGTGCGTCGAAAAGGAAAACTTTGTGCTACAACATTGTTAGTCATCCCATTATACACATGCATGCCCAATATGGGCACATTATCACAAACTATGCCTTGATTCTATCCATATCATTGGTCATTTGACCCGAAAGCCAGAAAACCTCGGAGGAGATAGGTCATTTTGTGAAGGGTTTTTTAAAATATGATCAATAGACCAAGTTTGATATTTTTCCTCACAACTATATCACATAACATGACACCATGCAAAGGTTTTTAAATTTTTTAATTTTTTAATTAGTTATGCACATTTGAATGTCTGGTCAAACTTGTGAAACCCCGTTGACTGCATTCTAAACCCAGCTAACCCTAAGGCCGAATGAGGAACGTAGATCTAACCCTAGCGCGACACTATGGCCGTCCGATCGCGTCTTCTAGAAGGATTCCGCGGGTGGCTCTGGGCGATCCGTGAAAAGGCTTGTTCTGCAACCTGATTGGTTGGCGTCTCTTAGAAGGATTTCGCGGCTAGCTCTTGGCGATCCGTGGGATGGATGATTCTGAAATCTGATTGGCTTCATCGTTTTTCCATGAACAGATAAGGTACAGCGTGGCACACTCCATTGACCGTTGGACCGAGCATGGCATGCGAGGGCGCTGGACGGGGCGGGCTGCACCATGCATGCAGCTGCCCCAAGCGTCACAGTCTAGCTATTTTACGTGCAACAGCGCTGCAACGTATTTACTCCCTCCGTCGCATTAAATAAGTGTACGTCTAACAACTTTCTTCAGTCAAACTTACTCCTCTCAGGTTCATGCGCCATAGAAAAAGTTAATATTTATAAACTTTGACTATGTATATAAGGCTAGTCATAGTGGAAGTAACTTGGATAGTAATATAGTCCTACATGTATTGTCAACTAGCAATGTTACCATAAACATCACAATTTTAAGACAGAATGAGTCTACATTGTAATAAATGAGACTTTGCATGATACCACATCTATGTTATTTTACACTATGGAGTAGTAACTTAGACTAGTAACATATGCATGTTACTATTTTAAGTTACTCCCACATACTCCCTCCGTCCGCAAATAAATTGAAGAGACCATTTGCTAAATGTTATTGGACTTGATTTCCGTGAAGCATTTTTTTCTACTTTAAAGTGCATTGGAAAGGTAGAACTACACTTTTTGTGGACAAATTTTGAAGCCAAACGTACACTTATTTGTGGATAGAGGGAGTATGCATGTCACTATGACCAGCCTAAGAAAAAATATCAAAATCTAAAATATGTAATAAATATAACGTACAGCGTGGCACACTCCATTGACCGTTGAACCGAGCGTGACATGCGAGGGCGCTGGGCGGGGCGGGCTGCACCATGCATGCATGCTATGCAGCTGCCTCTCGCGTCGCAGTCTAGCTATTTTGCCTGCAACAGCGCTGCAGCGTATTTACTCCCTCCGTCGCATTAAATAAGTGTACGTCGAACAACTTTCTTCAGTCAAACTTACTCCCATCCGGTTCATGTGCCATACAAAAAGTCAATATTTATAAATCTAAAATATCAACTTTGACTACGTATATAAGAAAAAAAATCAAAATCTAAAATATTATAAACTTAGTTTCATACTCCCTCTATTCCCTCCAATTGACATCCCTTTGATTACCCCACCGATTTTTCTTGCGTGTGTAAAAACGAACGAGTTTGTTGCATGCGGTGTGTAAAAATGAATGAGTACCTTGGTACTAGATTTCTGCATTTATTACCGAGTAAATCAAGGCCAAATTCTATTTTCTCTTTTATTTTTTACTGCCAATGAACAACTATCTTGGTCGTTTTTTCTCTCTTTCGCATTAATGCATGCATGCATGCAGGGGCGGGCGCGACGGTGCAGGGGTTACGTCGCATCCTAGCAATTTTTTTTGCACTGACTGCATTGATCACGCACGCGGCTACGCCCGCTGCCCACACGCAACACAGCGCACGCGGCTGCGCCAACGCTGGATTCCCACGCCGTCCTTCACGCCCCGCCCTCAATAAATAGGCAAAATGCCTTTGCCTCCTCATCTCATCTTGCCCCTCATCTTCAACCTCGAGCCCGTCCCTTTGCCTCCTCCCAGCCCCAAAACACTCCGGCGACCATGGCGACCTCCCCCCTCCGCTTCCCTTCCGACACCGAAGTTAGAGACGAGGACAACCACCCGTACCACAAGCAGGTCTAGGAGCAGGAGGCGCCCACGTGCCCCGAGCATGACAAAAAGGGACGCAAAGCCCCGCCCTGCCCCTGGGCGGAGGGCCCCTTCGTCCATAACCCCGTCCCCGGCGGCGGCAACCTCCCCGACGACGGCCCCTCCGAAGAGTACTGGAAGGAGGCGGAGGAGGAGACGGAGCTGGCTGCTTACGCCAAGTGAGAGGAGAAGCGGGCCAAGCGCGCCTTGAAGAAAAGGCGTAGACGGGAGGAGGAGGAACGACGGGAGGCCAATCGCTGGGCCTTCCAAGAGGAGCAACGGCGGCGGGAGCAGCGGGAGAGGCTGGCGAACTAGAATGCTGTGGCGGCTCGGAGGGCGGCGGCACCGGCACCGCCTCCACCGCCGATGGAGTAGGGTAGCTAGGGTTAGGGTTTAGGGGCTAGCCCAGGGTTTAGGCGCATATTCCCTTCTATATTATTGTACCCTTTTCTTTTTATTGTAATGTTATCCCAATGTTATCGATCGGGCTATCTAATATAAGGAATGTTATCCCAATATTATCTATCCCCTTGTTTTATTGTATTGTCATTTGTCAAAACACCCAAAATAACAAGTGCATAAAACAAAAGACACAAAAACAATTTCTCATATAATACTCGTGCAATATTTATAAAATGAGTGAAATTAGAAAAGCTCAAAAGGAAGAATAAGTTAACGTTATGATGGTTGATTATTTTCAAACAGCACATGGTTCATTTTCAAACAAGACATTTATATATTTATATAAGTTAAAGGAGTGCCCAAGTTATGTTAGTTAAATGGATGCCCTTGGACTTTATTTATATATTTACTTTCGCAAAAAATAAAAGATTGCGACATGAGCACGAGTATCTGCAGATCCACACGCCCCTATTTAGATCGTAACGAGAGTACCATTTTTTTGCCCAATCAACATATTGTTACTATTGGGCCTGGATACGACCATTTTGGCCTGGCTAAGTTCTATTTGGGCCTGACCTTTTTCAATCCTCGTTAATTGTTTTTTTTAACTTTTCAACCCCTCCCCCTTCCCTGCACACGGGCGCCCCCTACACACTGATAAAATTGAAGGAACACTGACGAAACTGAAGGAACACCGATTTCGAAAACAGAGCAGCTTAAAATTAGCCCGAATTTGTGTTGCATTTTATTCAAGCCAAAGACATAGACCATTGCATCCAGTACAAAGCATCACTCGAACACTGACTGCGCTGTCTAATGACTAACGATCAGGAGATAAACTAATCCGAGAGAAATTACACACAAAAAAAACCGGCCATCAGATTGTCCTGCTTCTTCAATTCGATGATTTGCCTTAGCTGCTTGTTCATCTTCTTCAGCTCGGCCTTCACTTCCGCATCCACCATAGTACCAGCGGAAATGGGGTTGCCACATCCCAATTGCTCCACCACGGACGGGTTTTCGAGCTCCCGGGATGCTACCTCCACCCCAGTTCGCTCGATGTACTCATCAAGCACTCAAAATGCCCACATTTTGGCAGTTCCTGAAATCGCAGAGATGAACCCTAAATCCCAAATTCGATGAAATGCATGAAATTTCGAAAGAAAAGCGAGAAATTGACGCTCGGAACACTCAGATCTCACCTTTCCCGGCTCGGGCTTGCTCTCACACTTCACAAATTCCCGGCCAAATGTTACCGTTCTTGTCGGTAGATGTGACAAGCCGCTTCAGGGACGCGGTACGGGGGCAATCAGGGCACCTCCTCATCGGCACCGCACCATACCGAGGCCATGAGCGGTGGGAGGAAGCAGAGCTCGATATCCCTCGCCGGCGTTGCCGCACTTGCTCGCCGGAGAAGAAAACGGAAGGGGATGAGATGCTGGAACGGTGGCGGGAGTGCTCGGGTGCGGGGACGGATCGGGGCCAACAGCTCTCTTCAACCACAGGGTGGGTCCCACGATATGAGGTGAACATCAGGTGAGTTCCGCCGTGACGTGGAGACGCTGTGGGTCCTACTGTGCTCAGCTGATTCGAATTCGTTGACGGTCTCGTGGGGTTAAGTAGAAGTGTCGCACGGAAGCTATTTACCGCTTGAGAAGTGTCGCATGCGAACTATTGTTTGCAACGATGTCGCGTTTCTTCCAATTCCACGTAAAGACGTCGCATGGGAGCTATAAGCCCATTGTCTATATGATACATATATTTCCTTTCTATGATACTAGTCCCTCCGTTTAGAAATATAAGATGTTTTAGATTTTCAATGTCTTATATTTATGAACGGAGGGGGAAATATCGAATGTTTGAACTATCAGCCTTTCGTTGCATGCATGGGTCGACAAGCATGCGGTTCTTAAGTTGTTTTGATTGCACGCTGAGAAGAAATACCCAGGACAAAGCAAAGTCCCTATGCAGAGTCTGAGGAATAATAGTCTGTAGAAAACTGCAGATTCTGCCGCCATCCTTTGGAGTCGTTTTGCTTCTGTTTTTAATGTAGTAGTACCTGGGACCTGTTGGTGGCTGTTCAGTAGTTCAGGTCGTTGATGTATAGATCTGGGATTCCATGGCCTGATGGGGCCACCACGTCCTTGTGCGTTGCTGCTCCTCGATGATGTTGGAGGCAGCGGTGTCAGTCCTGAGTCATCTACTGCGGATCAAGGGCGTCATCGGGGAGGAGATAGCGATACGCGCTTCCATATATAGCACCGGGCGGGGAGGAAGCCCATGATCGATGCATAGGAAGTCATCCACCATTCGACCGACTCCAGTGAATTAGAGCCACCGATCGGACTGTCTCTGCCAGGTTCAGGGTCCGAGCCACCTTACTCTGAATGACTGCTTCCTCTGTTTGAGATGAGACTTCAGATAGCTTTAAGTAGCTAACGCAATCGCTTTCGTTTGCTTCATACGAAAAATAAAGCAGGCAATTATTATCTACTCTCTCCGATTACAGCTTGCTAAAAAAGATTATATTGTGTAACAGAAGAGAGTACCAAACAAAGTGAACTTATTAGACTGCCCCCTACTCTTGTCTGCCATCACATAAACATTCGGCACATCTTATTTTCAGGAAAACGATCAACACACTGCATTGTATATAACATAAGGTTTCATCACCTTCCTGCAATCCAGACAAAACAGATGAGTAGTTTCTGCGATGGAAGAGTGGACTGGTTTAAGCTGTCTCATCTAACAAGTACTAGTACAACTTATACACACCCGACATGCCTTTTCCCAGGAACAAAAATTGAATACAATACATAATGTGCACAATAGTATATCACATAAGCTCATCAGGGCTTGCCAACCCATCCTTCTGTTCGAGATGAAACCGAAGGGCTAGGGGATTATTTAAGGCGTCTCGTCTAACAAGTACAACCTATACACAACCGACACATCGTTTTCCAGGAAGAAAATTTAATACAATACATATTGTGCGCAATGGCATCACAAATGCTCAGCGGGGCTTGCGAGCCGGTCCTTCTATGCGGAAAAACAGCCGTAACAAGAATGACAATGCAAAGCCCACTCCAAACCCCAAGCCAACAAAGGCGAACAGAAGGATAACCCCGAGTTTGTCTTCCCACAAACTGTCTGACTCTGTACGAGACACTGCAGTTGTTGGAGCAATCGAGTCTAGGGTGTCACAGTGCCTAGAGAGTGGCGGTCCACAGAGTCCCATATTGCCTTTAAATGAACTGTCGGAAAATGTTAAGAACTGGTTGCCTTGCGGAATTCTTCCAGACAAGTTGTTGTATGAAACGTTTACCCACTCAAGAGAGGTAAGAGAGGTTAAGTCTCGTGGGATTTCCCCTGAAAGTTGGTTCCAAGATAGATCCAGTGATTCCAGCTGAGACAACTCACTAAACTGATATGGGATTTGTCCTGTGAAGTTGTTGTGTGACATGTTTAGTCCGTGCAATGAAACAAGCTTCCCCATTGACTCTGGAATAGGACCATCAAATGAGTTGTTTGAAAAATCCATCACTTTGAAAGCGGTTAATATCTTAGTGAAAATAAGCTCAAACCCTTTGAATGTCACAGTGATAGTATCTCGATAAAATCCTTCTTCTGAGTCTGTTTCATGTCCTAGGACTTGTCCTCCATCATTGACATGAGCCATCATTGCTTTCAGTTCATTAAAGAATCTTTCTGGTAGGTTTCCAAAGAAGTTATTGGATGCCAAATCAAGTATTTGCAAACTTGGGAAGTGGTTACTAAGAGGATGATCTCCTTTAGTATCCCTTATTGTGCCACTGAGTTGGTTTGATCCTAAGATAAGAACTCGAAGCTGTACAAGAGACCCCAACCAAGATGGAAAAGAATCGGCAATTTGATTGTTACCGACATCAAGGAGCTCAAGGTGCTGGCAATGCAATAGTGATCTTGGTAATTTACCAACAAGCTGATTTCCATTCAAATCTATTGTTTGCAACATACATCCTTGTCTAATATTTTCAGGAAACATGCCCTCGAAATGGTTTTCTCTCAATTTCAACACGCTCAGTTTTCCGGATTCGATTAGGCATGATGGTACCAATCCACTGAAGTTGTTATATGATATGTCCAAGATATCTAGTTCACTTGTGCTACAGATGGAATATGGTACATGGCCATTTAACTTGTTCTTGGACAAATTCAGATAGGAGCTTTTAATGTATCTTCCAAAGTTAGGTACAATGGAAGAAAAGTTATTGTTTGAGTAATCCAACAAACCTCCAGGATATGATGTAACAGGTATTGGTATGCTTCCTTGAAGTCTATTAGAACTGAGATCAAGGAAATTTAACCGTGGCAGATGAACAAGAGACGGTGAGTTCTCTAACGTAGTAAAGATGTTATGTGAGAGGTTCAAATAGTAAAGCTGCCACCTCCAATTATCCCATATCCAACTCGGTATGATCCCACTAATTTGATTACTTGAAAGGTCAAGACCGGAAACTTTATCTAGATATCTCAAAGAACCTGGAAGTTTTGTGAGGTTGCAGGATGCAAGGCCTAAGAAGTAGACTTTAGAGGGAGAGTGTAAGATGTTATCACCTTCTATGTCCGTGATTGATAGCATGTTGTTCGAGAGAACCAAATAAGTGAGGCTCTTGATTCTCCAGAATACGCTAAGGTCAATTGTGTCTGATAATCTATTTGATTCAATCAAAAGAAATGCAAGATGTTTTAGCCGAAAGAATGATTTGGGTAATGGGCCAGTTAGTTGGTTCATGCTTAAATCAATAGAAGAAAGAGGCGAGGATAATGGGGTGGGAATGTCTCCTATGGGACCAGAAAGTTTATTATGCCTTAGAATAAGATCTTGCAAAACCGGAAGAGCCAACACAGTATTTGGAATCTCGCCTGCATTAGAAAAGTGAACGATAATCAAAATAGGTATTGGTGTTTTCCTATTAGCAAAAAAGGATAAAATTCACTTGATATAAACATTGACCTAATATGGTATTATCTCCGATCCAAATTAATGGTCTCAGATTTATTCAGATTTAAATGTATCTAGTCATGTTTTAATGCTACATACGTCCAAATCTAGAGAAATATAAGTACATTAATTTATTTAGAGAAATATGTTTTAATATTTATCTATAAGATAAGAGCATAATGTACATGCTTTTCACCTAGCTATTCACGTGAAACAAACATGTAAATAATATACTTCGTCCGTCGCAAAATAGATGTCGATTTTTTTTTAAAATGGGGAGCGGAGCCCCATCCTCTGCATCAAGCGATGCACATAGCCTTTATTTATTATTAGAATCATATTGTTTGGCAAAATCCATTACAAAGATCATACAAACCGAAACCGTCAAACAGAACACCAAGAAAAAATGATAACTGTATCGCCAGCTCCTAGCGAGATCTATCAAACACCTAGCTGTCTATTTTGACCATGCCCCATGGTCACTCACACTTTTGCCACTCGCCAAGAGAAGCTAGAGTGCGTAGGCGCGGCGACTCGAACTCAAGCAAAAGGAGCCCTAGAACCACACAACATATCCACAGAGCGGCGCTCATGCACATGCTCCGGATGTCGTCGTCTTCATTATCTTCTGCCAACCCGTCGTCAGCATGTAGATCGATGCGCAGACTCTCGCCACAACAGCCATCGACACCACCATGATGCCAAGCCCTCCCCCCCCCCCCCCCGCGCGCTAGCCGCTCCACCTCTCCTTCCACTTCGATCCAACGTTGCTCCACAAGCGATGCTCCCAAGAGAGAACACGATACCGACATCGCGGCACCGCCATCATCCGACCCGAAGATCTTAGGGTTTCTCCCGGAGTAGCACGAGTAAGGTCGACACAAGGTGCACGACGATGCCTTCATCAAGGTAATGGCATGGTAACACCGCCATCGCCTGCCAATGGCTCGGTTTTCATCGGCACCTAGGTCTCCCCGCCTCGCTGCTGGGACTAGAACACGGATCACGAGATCCGCCAATCCAGCCACTAGTCGTCCACCTTCGACAGAGAAGAAGTCCACCTCCACCAAACCCAGGGCCTCCGCCCGGGGCGTCCTCGTGATGCATAGTAGCCCCGGAAGACCTCCAGATGGCACCGGCCAATGTCGAGGAGGCGAAGAAGTCGTTGATCTAGGAACCCTAGATCTTGCCATCATCCGCCGCCCTGCCGCCCAGGGACCACTGCCGTCAGAACTCACCTACCGCCGCCCACTCGCCATCACTATTGGATTTCCGGTGGAGAGCTGCCACAGTTGCCCGGAACTCGAGCCGCCACCATGGAAGGGGCGTGCGCGAGGGCTGGGGCCCCGCCACCGCCGCGCCGCTGAACTTAGTCTGGCAACGGATCTGGCGACGGCGGAGATGAGGGGGACGCGCGGGAGAGGGTGGTTGGCTGGGGCGAGAGCGATGACCCTGTGCGGCGGTGGTGGCGCCGCACTGGGTCGGAAGGGGTACTAAATGTAGCTCTATACTAAATGTAGCTCTATTCATTTAAATTTTTAACAAATCTGCGACATCTATTTTAAGACGTGTGTGTGTGTGCGTGCGTGCGTGCGTGCGTGTGCATGTGTGTGGGTGTGTGTGTGTGCGTGTGCGTGTGCGTGTGCGTGTTTGTGTGTGTTCTAAACTAATTCTTCGATTATTGCCTAGACAGAGAGTTGTGTGCACGAAGAATGCAATGCCTATGAAAACACATAGTAAAGGACAGCGTGTGCCATAATCTCGGTCGCACACGAGAATGGACTAGAGATTGTTTGGGATAGGCATATTAGCACATGACTAGTGCAACGATTTCTGTGTGTGATACTACCTCTGGCCGACGATTCATAACCAAAAATAGTTTGCGACCGAATCCATCACATAAGTTTGTAGGCTGATAAACCGTATGGCAGTATATGGCCCACTTGAGCCCAACAAAGGTAACCCTACAAACTGCATACTATATATCTAGACTAGCAGTAAGACCACTCCACTCGACAGCCACCTCACCCCTTTAGAAACACAATACACATCTTATCCCCCCCAAACTCATCTGGTCTATGAGACGGAAGCAAGTGCTAGCCGCTAGAGGCAGTGGGCGCTGCAATGCCGATGCCCTCAACCATGGCCTTTACGTTGTTAACTGGTTCTTATCCGCGAGATCGAATGGAGTGCCGCCGGTCAACCCGATTCGTCCTCATCCTCCACGGTGGACAACATCAGCCGTGGTCACCCTCCAGAAGGTATATGGTGTTAGCATGCTTGCTAAAGTTCTATTTATAGTACGGATTTGTGTAGTTAGCAAGGTCGGATGCGTTTGATTATTCGTAGGACGTGGGTGTTTTTGATTTTTATAGTCACTATCTCCGGTGTGTTTGACCGGATCGATGACTTTGCTCCACTATCTTAATGCTTTTGATTGGATCTATGATTTTTCTCCAATATCTTAATGCGTTCAACCAGATTGAATGTGTTTGGACCAAATGCATGTATATATGCTTTGGATATATTTAACTGTGTATGGAGCAGATCTATGTATTATACATTGTGTACTTGTAGCCAGATTTGTACAATGTATTAGAATAATTTGCACCATGTATTTTCTTATGATTTATCGTTGCTACAACTTTATGTCCTTTCTTATGTGGTATGAATTGACTGGTATCAGATCCATGGTTACATCTTAATATTACTATTTTTGTATAATAGAGATACTATTTTGGTGACTACATAGGAAGGTCTTGTCGACTCCTCCCACCCGATTTGCAGAAAAGTTATATTTCTCTTCTACTTCTTGGTGTAGCTAAAAGTCAAGAGCTGCACAGACCTCACTTGAGGAAGTCAAGAACTACACCTCTCTTGAGCAAACCAAGAACTTTACTTATTTCTTTCTGAGTAGTTCTTATTGAGACGAACGAGGTATAATAAGGGCTAGATTATTCCTTAGGAGTCTCGTCATGCCAAGAAGACAAAGACAGAGACGCAACCAAGAAAATTAGATTATCTACTTTGTGTATGTATGTCATTTGTATAACTAGCAATGAATTTATGTCAAAATGCATGTATCTAAGGTGTATGAATTATGCAAATAAATATCAACGATATCATACTATTATACTCCTTTCGTCCAGAAATAACTGACTTGAGTTTATCTAGATTCAAATGTATCTAGACGCATTTTAGTATATAGACATAATCAAATTTAGACAAACGCAAGTCAGTTATTTCTGGACGGAGGGAGTATATTTCTGCATAGGCTAGACATAAATCTGTAGGGTTAAAACGTGTACAATAAAACCTATCAGCATACGTCTGATTTATTTAAATTAAAATGTTTGCTAAAAGAGCCGAACACATACAATGAAACAAAATATTTCATTTGCAATTATCCATAATCGTAAAAAATAGAGAAATAGCATATGCTAAGGCCCAATAATTCGTAGACGGATGTATTCAAGGAAGCATGTGCCCCTTCGCACACGGTTTCAACAACAATTTGTGTTTTAATGTCTATCACACACCATTCGATGGTGACGGTTCGTTTCACCATGTGTGATAGGTTATTTTCAGCCTGTTGGAATTTGCCCACAGATCGACTACATCAAACTAGACAAACAAGCACACTCGAAAAATCTTATGGCCAAGGGCACGTGTCGTGCCCTCTATTTTCTGTTTATTTCTTCTTTTCTTACTCTCACACGGTACATCAAAGTTATAGCCCTACCCGTGTATATATACACGTCTTGGCACCAACACAAAACCAAACCCGACTCAAACTAGAAAACCTACGTAGACTCGGACACACACACCACACATACCAAACAACTAGTACTTGGACTAGGAGTCACACTCCATGTCCAAATCGGACACTACCAAACTGATCAAGATTAAGCTAACACAGCCTGTGTGAAGGACCGATCTGTACTAACTCCAGTTAACTTTTTCTTTTTCATTTTGCTAGACTATTTAACTTTTTGGTAATGTAAATGGGCTTCAATTCTCTTTCATAAAAAACATCCAGTCAAACAAAGTTCTTTTTTTACCTACATATAATAAATTCACGGTCGGTATCTCACCTTGGAGGTTATTTCCGTGGAGATATAATGTAGAAAGATTAGTCAAGTTGCCAATCCAGGTGGGTATCTTCCCATATAAGCTGCAATCTATAAGCCCCAATCTTGTCAAGCTTGTAAGGTTGGCAATCCAAGATGGTATCGGAGTAGAGAAGTTGTGAGATGCCAGGTACAAGTCTATTAAGCTCTCAATATTGGCAATCCAAGAGAAATTTGGCTTCTCCGAGCCTGACCCATAGAGCGTCAACGACTGCAAGCTAGGAAGCTTGGATATTAAAGAGATATCTCCCTCGGTAACTTCAGCCATGCTTAGTCCCAAGAATGTCAAGAACCTGAGGTTGACAAACGAGGTTGGTATCACCACAGTAAAATTAGTCTCCATTAGCTTAAGAAATTCCAAACTATTTTCAACAGGGAAACTTGGTAGGTGCCCAGAAAGCCCAGCGTTCCAAGACAAGTCAATCGACCTTAACTTTTTTAGCTGGAATATCTTTGTGGGAAACTGTCCTTCAAAGTCATTACCAGATAGGTCAAGAGTGCTCAATGAAGAGAAGTTAGCAAGGAACTGGGGAACCTTGCCAGAGATCCTATTCGCTGAAAGTGTGATACTCTGTAGGGACTGCAGTCTCGAGAAGGAACTTTGTATATGACCCGATAGACCACATGCGTCCAAACTAAGGTGTTGTAATCGAGGAACATAGTTTCCTAAAGAAGAAGACCAAGTTGTTCCATCGCTGGAGATATCCACTCCATCAAGATAGAGCTCCCTCAGATTGCTCAGATTTCCTAAAACCATATGGAAACTTGGTTCGCTGAAAAACAGTCCATAATTGACGGAAAAATCAAGTGTACGCAAGCTCTTGAGGTGGGAAATTCCAATGGGTATCTGACCAGCCAAGCTCGTAGCAGACAAATTGAGGCTGAGAAGATTTGTCAGCTGCTCAAACCCAAAATTGGGAAGGCTGGCCTGGTGAAAGTCGTTACCAGCGAGGCTGAGGTTTGTGAGAGAGGTGAGGTTGAATAGTGCTGGACTAAGACCACCCTTTCTCTGCAGGTTAAAATCACCGAGGTCCAAAGTGATCACCTGACCAGAGGCCCTATCACAGCCCACAACCCTCCCAGTGGCAACAGTCTGTGTCGTGTTTCCACGACGAGAGGTTGGGGTTGTGGAAGGAGCGCTTCAGCTGGAGCAGAGATGATGCCTGATCAGGAAGGCACTGGACTGTGATGCCGCCATTGGCAGCGGTGTGGGTGGAGCAGTAGTAGGCGAGTAGTAGTAGTAGGATGAAGTGAAGGGGTGGGCGCCTGGAGCTCATCTTTGAACTGGTTATCTGCTTTACAACTTCCAGCTGGTGCTCAAGGTAATATATATTACAGCGTAGAGATATAGAGATCTCAGCAGTAGATTTTTCTCGTTGCTACTAGTACAAGTTTGTGTTCAATGCCGCTGGTATTAGTCCAAGATGAAAGCTTGTGCAATACCATTATGTGGCCAACGTTACTCCCTGTGCTATACGGCAAGGCACCCCCTGATGTACGCACAACTGGTTGCTGCACTCCACATATGCATGTTTCATTGTCTTAAAGAGATTTGGACGTTTAAATAACGACTTGTATCTTTCTTTCAGGACTCTGGGTCCACTTGTCTGTAGGCCCATTGTAAGCTACGGTTATAGTTAAAGCAGGAGAGCTACATTATTAGTTTCACTAGAATGGTATTTGTCAGAATACGTAACGTGTCCGTATGTGTTTAGAGTTAGAGTCCTAATCTTGTATCTAACATGTATCATGTGATGTCTATATAATGAGAACCCCAGGACCCCAACGTGTGTTGTGGTGTCCCCTCAATATTGTCTCATATTGTCTTGCATGGTATCAGTCAGACTTTGGTCCTAAACCCTAACCCTAGCCGCCGCCGCCTAGATCGCCGCTGCTGCCATGGGTTCTTCCGCTGCGTCCACCTCCTCCGCCCTCGCCGCTCTCCTCCCCTCGTCGGCGCAGTCAATCGTCGCCGGCGTTACGTCCTCCGCTCCATCCCCGATTCACTTCGGTGACAAGATCACCGTCAAGCTCTCCTCCGCCAACCATCTGTTTTGGCGTGCGCAGGTCGTGACTCAACTCTAGAGCCACCTGCTCCACGGCTATGTCGAGGGCACCTTCCCGTGCCCCCCATCTCACGTCGCCGTCGCCGCGACTACCACTGCCCCTGCCGGCCGTGTCATCAATCCAGCCTATGCGGCCTGGGTTCAGCAAGATCAGGCTATCCTCAACGCCTTCCTCTCGTCCGCGTCCATCGAGGTCGGCAGCATGATCATGTTTTCCAAAACCTCGCGGGAGGCGTGGATCACTACCGAGAACAGCTTCGCCGCTCAGTCCTCGGCGCGTTCTACGCAACTGCGTGATCAGCTTCGTGATACCCACAAGCTAAACCAGCCGATGTCGGTCTACTACAACAAGGTGAAGACGATCACTGATACCCTAGCATCGATCGGCCAGCCCCTCCGTCCCAAGGAGTTTGTCTCCGCCGTGCTCCATGGTCTTGATGAGGAGTATGATTCGCTGGCCGAGGTCGTTCGTGATCGCGACACCCCGATGCCGGCTCATGATCTCTACGCGCGCCTGATGTCTGCCGAACAGCGCAAGGAGGCGCGCCGTTCCAATCTGGTTGGAGGTGTCCACTCTGCCAACGCCGCCAAGACGGGCGGGTATAAGCCCTCTTGCCCTTCGGCGCCCTCTCCCACACTGTCGTCCTTCCGTCCGCCTTCTTGGTCGGGGGCGGGTGCTCGGCCTCCTGCTCCAGGAGGCGCTGGTGGTGCTGCTCCATCCTATGGCCGCGACAATGCCCCACGGCCCCACTGCCAGCTCTGCGATGAGGTCGGGCACCTTGCTGCCCGCTGCTTCAAGAGGTTTCAGAAGGCCTTCCTCGGCGTGGGCAACGACGGCCGCTTCCTCGACCGCCAGCTTGCTCAGGCCAACAACCCCTACCACGGGCCGCAGGCCAATGCCGCCTACCAGGGTCATACCTCGACCCTACCGGTGGATCCGACCTGGTATCCCGACACCGGTGCTACGGACCACCTCACCAATCAACTGGAGAAGCTGCACATGAAGGAGGCCTATCAGGGGTCGGAGCACGTCCACACCGCTAACGGGGAAGGTATGCGTATTTCTCATGTTGGTCAAGCTCTAATTCCCACTTCATCATCTAGGCATCTCCATCTTCGTAATGTCTTGCATGTTCCTATTGTCACGAAAAATCTTCTTTCGGTTCGTCGCTTTACTCATGATAACCGTGTCTCCATTGAGTTTCATCCTAATAGTGTTTTTGTAAAGGACCTACTTACGGGGGCCATCCTACTTAGAGGGCGCGTTCGTGGTGGTCTCTACGCTCTCGACGCTCCACCCACCACTCCATTACTCAAACAAGCACTCGGTGCTCTTAAAGCTTCGTCTGCACAGTGGCACGCTCGTTTAGGCCACCCGGCTTCGCAGGTTGTGCAACATGTGCTGCATAGTCATCATCTTCCATCAGAGTCCAATAAATTAGTGTCAGTGTGTGATGCCTGTCAACAAGGCAAGAGTCATAAATTACCGTTTTCTATTTTCCATCATGTAACGACTGCTCCTCTTGAGCTTATTTATTCTGATGTATGGGGTCCTGCTTAGACATCTGTTAGTGGTCATTCATACTATGTCAGTTTTCTGGATGCTTATAGTCGTTTTACATGGCTTTATTTGATTAAACGAAAAAGTGATGTGTTTGAGGTGTTTCGGCAATTTCAGGCTCATGTTGAGCGTCTCCTTAATCACAAAATAAAATATGTTCAATCTGATTGGAGGGTGAGTACATTAAGTTGAATGTCTTCTTTCAGCAGCTTGGTATTTCTCATCGTGTGTCCTGTCCTCACACCCACCAACAGAATGGAAGTGCTGAGCGCAAACACCGCCACATTATTGAAACAGACGTTACTCTTCTTACACATGCCTCTCTCCCGTTTTGCTATTGGAGTGATGCCTTTGTTACAGCCTGCTTCCTCATAAATCGCATGCCAACACGAGTCATTAATATGCAAACACCTCTTGAGCGGTTGTTGGGTGAAGTTCCGGATTATACTTTCTTCCGAGTGTTTGGCTGCGCTCGTTGGCCAAACCTTCGCCCCTATAATAAACACAAACTCGAGTTTCGCTCTAAACAATGTGTGTTCCTCGGTTACAGTCCTTTACATAAAGGGTACAAGTGTCTCCATGTCCCTAGTCATAGGGTCTATATCAGCCGTGATGTTGTCTTTGATGAGCATGTTTTCCCTTTTTCGACCACTTCATCATCCACCTCTGCTACTTTGTCATCTTCTTTACCTACTGAGCTTGATCAATTTGCAGATATTGCGCATGCCCCTATTTTGCTTCCTAACCATGGTGCAGGTATCGGTCGTGGTGCTCGTCTTGAGCTGCTAACCGACCCTCCATCGCCCTCGCCCTCGCCGAGTCCGACCACCTCATCCCCTGTGCCTACTGGCACGTCCGCGTCGGCGGATGTCGATCGCATGCGGACGCCTCCCCGGCGCTCGGCTCCTGCACCCGATCCAGTGAACCGCCGGCCTGCCCCGCTCCTGCTGACATACTGGCCCGAGCCCGTTGCTGGTCCATCCAGCCCAGCGCCCGCGTCTCCGATCGCGCCCCTATCCCTGACAGGATCGTCCTCGACGCCCGCGTCATCCTTGGTCTCCGCAGCCTCAACCGGATCATCTCCGGCCTCCAAGCACAGATCTTCTGCTCTGTCTACTCCTGAGGCTGCTCCTGTGTCTCCTGCTCCGCTGCGACCGGTCACTCGACTTCAGCGTGGAGTCCGTCAGCCCAAGCAACGGTTTGACGGCACGGTCGCCTGGATGGCTGCTTGTTTTGCTGATGTTGCTGCTGATCCATCCTCTGAACCTCGGCACTTCCGTGCCGCTCTTGGTGTCCCGCACTGGCGTGCGGCTATGGAACAGGAGTTTGATGCATTGATCAAGAACAACACTTGGCGACTTGTTCCCCCAAAATCTGGTGTCAACATTATTGATTCCAAATGGATCTTCAAAGTGAAGCGTCATGCCAATGGAAATATTGAGCGATATAAGGCACGTCTTCTAGCCAAGGGATTCAAACAGCGCCAAGGTCTGGATTATGATGATACATTCAGTCCCGTGGTCAAACCGACGACTATTCGTTTGTTGCTCTCTCTTGTTGTTTCCCGAGGTTGGTTTCTTTGGCAGTTGGATGTTCAGAACGCCTTTCTCAACGGTATTCTCGAAGAGGAAGTTTTTATGCGTCAACCACCTGGCTTTGAAGATCCTCAGTGCCCCCATCATCTATGTCGCCTGGATAAAGCTCTTTATGGCTTGAAATAGGCTCCACGTGCGTGGCATGCTCGCCTTGGGGATGTTCTTCGTCAGCAAGGATTTGTCCCGTCTAATGCTGACACGTCCCTGTTTATTCTGCACCGACCGGATGTGACCATCTATCTCCTGGTGTATGTGGATGATATCATTGTGCTCAGTTCGCCCGACTTTGCTATTGATCGTTTGGTGCTTGGTCTTCGTCAGGAATTTGCAGTTAAAGATCTTGGTCCGCTTCACTTCTTTTTGGGATTGCAGGTTGCCCGTTCTTCTACTGGTCTTACACTTACACAGCGGAAATATGCTCATGATCTTCTCAAACGCGCCGGGATGCTGAAGTGCAACACGGCCTTCACACCAATGTCAGCAACCACCAAACTTTTTCATGCGGGCAGTCCACAGCTTAGCCCTGACGATACTACTGATTATCGTAGTATAGTTGGTGGCCTATAGTTGGTGGCCTACAGTATCTCACCATGACCCGGCCTGATATCTCATTTGCTGTGAATTGAGTATGTCAGTTTCTGCACTCTCCTACTGAAGATCATCTTGCTGCTGTCAAACGGATTCTTCGATTTGTCAAGCACACTATTGGACATGGGTTGCATCTTCGCTCCTCCTCATCTACCGCTATCTCGGCTTTTTCTGATGCCGACTGGGCTGGTGATGTGGATGACCGTCGATCCACGGGGGGATTTGCAGTGTTCTATGGAGGAAACTTAGTTGCTTGGAGTGCTCGCAAGCAAGCTACAGTTTCACGCTCCAGTACAGAGGCAGAATACAAATCAGTTGCTAATGCTACGGCTGAGGTTATTTGGATTGAGGCATTGTTGAAAGAACTTGGTGTTCGACAACTATCTCCACCTGTTCTATGGTGTGATAACATGGGGGCTACATATCTTTCGTCGAATCCAGTATTTCATGCTCGGACGAAGCACATCGAAATTGACTTTCACTTTGTTCGAGAAAGAGTAGCTCAGATGCAAGTTCGATTCATTTCGTAAAAGGATCAACTCGCAGATATATTCACTAAACCCTTACCTCTTCCTATGTTCGAGGAGTGTAAACACAATCTCAACATGTTGTCTCCGGTTGAGATTGAGGGGGGCTGTCAGAATACGTAACGTGTCCGTATGTGTTTAGAGTTAGAGTCCTAATCCTGTATCTAACATGTATCATGTGATGTCTATATAATGAGAACCCCCAGGACCCAACGTGTGTTGTGCTGTCCCTCAATATTGTCTCATATTGTCTTACAGTCGAACTGGAGTTGAATAGATTAGTTGAAATAGAGCCTCAGTTTTAGATGAGTCCACATTAGAAAAGACTACACATATTAGTTATAGCTGATTTCTGGAGACTAAATGAAGAAGAATATTAAGGCTTGTATTTTAACTTGAGAGAAATACCTTGAGAACACAGAGGTGGACTCGGATATAGGAAGTTTTTACTGGCCTACTTCTTGAATGCCCAGGGTGCCCTGAATGTCCTGAGCCCAGCGGTGCCCTTGTGGGTCATGTTCTTCCGTCGCCTTTTGGGAATGCAAGAGCGGAGCGGTCTCCTTGATGGAACAGCCATTGATCCGGCCATCGTCCCAGAACTTGGCGGCTGTGCCGTTCATGATAAGCATGATGGTGGAGGTGAAGAAGAACTCACGCTCCGCTATCGAGAATTGCAGGTCCAGACTGTGCCAACTGCGCCTGTCGTCTGTCCAGCTGAGCCAAAGCCAGCTCAGGTGCAGGGAGAGGCTGGTGCGTTCCAGGTCGAGAGGGCACGCGACGGGGCGCCAGTTCACATGTCAGTGGCCACTGTTGGTTAAAACTTCAGGAGATAAGCATTGCGGCTGTTTGCAATGCCGATGAGAGAGCAAGGGAGATTGTCCATTAACTCTGTACTTGAGCTAAGCGTTTCTGAAATTTGTTGTCGTTGTCCTCGACTGAAAGCATACTAAAGAATCCATGGATGAAGCAACAAAAGATGATGGTTCCATGGTCCTCCTCCTCTCCTAAAACATGACACGAAGAACTGTACCATGACATTCCAGCTCTATCTCGATGATCAAACGGCTGTGTGGTGTAAACTCTGTATTGCACAGCCTGGAAGATAGTAGACGAGCAGTCAGATGCCGCTTAAATTGGAACCGGATTGCTGGAAACACCAGGAACTGTAATTCTAGTTTGATTTGAAGTGTGTAACATCAATGCTTCACGATCCTTGAAAAAGAAATTGTATTATCATTTGTGAGGCCATGAGCGCAACCAATCACTGTCAGTGAGTACCATACCACAGTTTATGTTGTTGTCATAGACGGACTCAGCACATCAAGTGCTACTCGCAGTGTCGTGTTTGACCGCCTACTTGCTGGAATTTTCTATGTGGTTGTGGTAAATACAATCGACAGTGGATTGGATATAACCCTCTGAAACCATTAATTGGCATACAATCCCTGTGCAGAGCTGTGGACTCAGGACCACGGACATCGCTGTTCAATGTTTTTTGAGTAAAATTTTCCATGGTAAATAAAACATAAAGGCTCGATATATAGCAAGTGTGCCGATGTCTGCCGATCCTGAGGACGGCGATGCCGTCTCTGACGGTGCCGCCGATCTCATTGTCAAGGCTGGTCCCTCATCTTTAGATGGAGGACGATTCTGGGCGCTGGCTAGCGATGGAGAAGAGGTTCTTTCTGATGATGATGACGCAGGAGGGGAGATCTGGGAGGATACATCTCTCAAATACGGCCTGGAGAAGGATGAGATGGACATTAATATGTCTGAATCTTCTTCTCGCGTGGCTAAACGGATGGAGCGTCGTCGGCAGCAACGAATCGCGGCGATGGAGCTTCGGTTTTCTCCGACACAGGTACGTTCTGGTTCCGATCGTTCTGAGTCGTTCTCGAATGATCGTATGTTGCGCAAGAAATCATACCGGCAACCAGTGTTGGAGGCTTCGGTGTTTTCTGATCATGAGGAGGATGTTGGTTCCGTGTGGACTGTGGTGACACGACGGCGTTCATCGCCGGCGAGGTGTCCTCAGGGTCCGATGGATAATGGATCTGGTGATCCGGAATTACCGCGTGCTTTGAATTCTCGAGCGTTTGGGCCTGGTCGGGTACGTCCTCGAGTTTGGTGTGTACCAAACAAGTTGACTGAACCTGCATCTGACATCCCGTGTGTTAACGTGTTGTCGCCCTGCTCTGACCGTCGTGGACCCGCCTTAGTGCCGATAGACGCCTCGTTTGGGGTCGGGAGCTCGCTGCGACATCTGTTCGGTCTGACCTGGTCTCGGTCCAAAACCCTAGGGCGGCGGACGGATCTGGGTGAGATGCAAGGAGGCGGTGGCGGTTCTCAAGGCCGGGGAGGACATGGCGGTGGAAGATTCTTCCACAACAATGGTAGCAGAGGTCGAGGTGGAAGGTTTGGTGGCTACTCAAACCAATCCAATGGTGGATCAGGAGCCAATTACGTGGGTGAATCAAGCGCCTCTAATGGAGTTCGGGACAATGATCATAGGTTCGATCTTGGGAATCAGGCTGCAAATTTTGATAATCACCATAACTTTCGTGGGGGAGCCTTTGGAAATTTTCATGGTGGATCGGGCTTTAACAATGGAGGGGGTTCTAATGGGGCTGACATGGGTTATCAGAACCGGCGCCGGTATGAATTTAGAGCTGCTAGAGGTGATAATTGGAACAGAGGAGGGTACTCTGGAAGAAGCAACGTCAATGATAACAGGAACTTCAGAAACAATAATTTCGAGGGATCAAATTCCAGGAACAATGCGAATCAGAGCTTGATTGATCAAGTGGTTGAGGCTGTTGCTGCGGCGATTCTGCCTAAGCAGGCTACTGTGGCGAGGGGGTTGGATGCTGCGGGTGTGGGCTCGGCAGGAGGAACGACCGTGGGCGCCTTGGGGCAGATGCCTGCTGTCGTGACAGGGGCTACGGTGACACAGGTTGCAGCGCGACCTAGTCAGGCTAACGATGCACCGCGGCAACCTGCTGCTCTTTTCCCTACCGCGACAACCGAGGTAACTTCAACTGTTACTGACATGGAAATTGTTGATGAGGATGGACCAAATAAAAAGGCAAAGAAGAATGACAAGCTGAGATGTTTCCGATGCGAACAAACTGGGCATTTTCATGATGATTGCACGGTTGTTATTTGTGATAACTGTGAATCACCGCAGCACATTTCCGCATCATGTCCATTATTGCATGCTCCTAAACCAACCATGGTTGTACATGGGTTTGGTAGTGAGCAACTTATGTTCTTGGAGCTACCAGTGACTGAAACCTTCAAGCCAAGAGTGGAGAATTCTAGGGTTGGAAGGGTGTTTGTGGAGGGTGGATCTCTATCTGTGGCTCAAGTGATTGAGCAGCTAAGGAAGTTGGTCCGGTCTGAAAATTATGTCTGGGAGGTGGTTGAGTTCCAACAAAATGTATTCAAGGCCAAATTTCCAACAAAGTCTGAGGTGGAGCGTATGAAAGAATTAAGGCAATACCAGATACCAGGTACTCAGATTGTTCTGAAGTTTGATGAGTGGGGAGTAGTAGAGGAACCGATTTTCTCTCTTCCTTTGGTTTGGGTTCAAATTAATGGGGTCCCCAAAGATGTCCGAAGGGATTTTTTATCCCTCTGGGGATTGGGGTCTATTTTTGGGAAAACATGTGCGGTTGATATGCCTTTTACTAGACAACATGGAATTGTCCGTGTGCAGGTGCATTGCACTGATCCAAAGCTTATTCCCTCACATCTAGATGTTTGGATTAAAAGGGGTTTTTTTCGGCTCTCTTTTATGGTGGAGCAACTGAACGTGCAAGCTAATCAGAGTGGTGGTAATCTGAATGATGATCAGCATAAGAGAGATAGAGAAGATGATCAGAATAAGAAGACTGATGATAACAATAGAATGGAAGAAGATAGATCTGCTGGCAGTTTAAACAAGAATTCGGAAAAGAAGTCGTGTGAAGGAGGTACTACCACATATAGTGACATTAAGCAGACAATGTTGTCTCCTAGTCCGTTATTTCATGTGGGTGCATTTGGACTATATGGCGAAAAGGTACCGAAAAATTTGAATATTAATTCTGATGCTTTTTATCAAAATTGTACTAAACTCACACCCAATTCACAGGAACTTGTTTTGCCTCTGTTGATTCATCCACGCACTGATGCGATGGGTGCAAATGGGGAGACAAGGCAAGCACGTACAGGTTCGGAAGATGCTGACTTATGTCTGGATAATGTAAGCTGTACTCAGGGAGGTTTAGCTAGCTATGAGTGCATGGACAACGATGCAATCTCTTGTCAGACTGAACTGTGTGAGAAGGAGATGCAGAAATCAACTTGTGTTGATGACCATAATATTGTTAGTCCAACTATTTCTGTCTCTAACATCAATGAGTCCGGGAAGGGTCTGATCGATGAAGGGTCATGTCCGATTGTTGGTAGCAGGCCACATAATTCTGATATTAGCCAAGGGATAGATAAGTGTGTTTCTTTCTCTGCATCTCCAAGTCAAAAAATTGGGGGATCAGTGCTGATGCCTAGACAAGATTCAGAGAAGAAAAGTTTTGTGAAAAAATCGCCACCAACACTGGCTGAGGTAATCAATTTCGGTGGTATTCCTTTGTCTTCTGTTAATTCTATTCGAGCTAGTGAGCGACTTGAGTCTCATACCAATGCTGACGCTACACAGCTGGAGCGTGCAATGGAGTTGACAAGACGCCACAATGATGGACCAGGTAATCCCCACAACTCGAAATTTTCAATTATGTCGGTGTCAAATGATGAAAATTTAGAGAAGGCTAAGCAGATTGGGGTATCTTTGGGGGAGACAGATGAAACAAGGAATACATCGGTAAATTTGCTTAAAGATATCGAATTTCATAGAACTTTGACTATTTTAGAACATAATACACAAAAATCTGTGGAGGATAGTACACCAGCATCTCTGTTTGTTTCTAAAGTTTCGAATCTTTGTGAAGATCTAGCGAATGAAGATGACGATACTTTTGGTTGTTCTAACGAGTCGGTTTCCCTTGAGGGCAAGCGTACTCGTAAAACCAGGAAGAGAACGTATGATAATACATGCGTTAGGCGGGGGACTAGGGTCAGGGTAAAAAAAAATTATTAACAAAAATGCAAGGCCTCAGAGGTTTGATTTGGAATAGTGATGGGTTTAGAGATCCTGCAAAGCATTCTTTCACAAGAAAAGCGATTAATGAATATAAGTTAGATTTTATTACCTTGTTGGAAACAGGGAGATCTAACTTCTCTATTCCGTTTTTGCAACACTTGTCAACTGGAACGGATTTTGCATGGTTCTGCTTACCTCCCCATGGTCGTTCTGGTGGTATCTTTGTAGGAATAAACACTAAAACCTTGCTGGTTAATAAAGTGGTCACTGGGGACTATTGTGTGAAGTTGTATCTAAAGTGCCGTAGTGATGGTTTTGAGTGGATCTTTGTTCCAGTTTATGGAGCAGCTCAGGATAGCCATAAACATGAGTTCTTGGCAGAACTAGTTCGGATATGCGAAATCGAAACACTCCCTATGTTAGTGGGTGGAGATTTTAATATCCTTCGGAAAAGTGAAGATAAGAATAATGATAGGTTCAATCCCCACTGGCCGTTTGTTTTTAATGCAATTATTGAGAACCTAAATTTGAGAGAGATTGCTCTCTCAGGGAGACAGTTTACTTGGGCCAACCATAGGGACACACCGACTTATGAGAAATTAGATCGTATCCTATCCAGTGTTCAATGGGAACAAAAAATTCCGCTAGTTACGGTGCGGGCTCTTACTCGGTCTGGTTCAGATCACACACCTCTACTGATTGATTCAGGAATTAGAGCCCATCTTAGTAATAATTTGCGGTTTTCATTCGAACTATCGTGGTTAAGGCAAGATGGTTTCTTTAAAATGGTTAAGGATGAATGGGCGGCGGTTTCTCATGGGATTACACCCATTGCGAGATGGCAGAACAAAATAAGGCATTTAAGACGTTTCTTGCGGGGATGGGCTAAGAACCAAAGCGGTAAATACATAAAGGAAAGAGATAGGTTACTGGCAATCATAGAAAGGTTAGATATTAAGGCTGAGACGAGTGCTTTGTCGGAAGCCGAGCGGAAGATGCTAAATATAGCTAACGAGCAAGTCACAAAACTGAGAAGGGATGAGGAGACCAAATGGGCCCAGAGGGCAAAAGTAAAACATGTGCAAGAAGGGGGTAATAATACAAAATACTTTCACTTAATTGCAAACGGTAAACACCGTAAAAAGAAGATTTTCCAACTTGAACAAGAGGAGGGCACTATTGTGGGGGATGAAAACCTGAAAACGTATATTTCTGAATATTACAAAAAACTTTTTGGTGAGCCGGAACCTAATAGTTTCTCGCTTATTGAGGGGAGCAATTTGGATATTACTCAGGTTTCCTCATTGGAGAATACTTTTCTCACATCTGTGTTCTCAGAAAAGGAAGTGCTTGAAGCAATTTCTTCGATGGAACACAATAAGGCTCCGGGTCCAGATGGGTTCCCTGTGGAATTTTATCAGACATTTTGGGAAGTAATTAAGAATGACCTCATGGATTTGTTTGCACAGTTGCAAACTGACGAACTACCCCTATATAAACTTAACTTCGGAGTAATAACTCTTCTTCCTAAGAAAGAGAATGCAATCCAGATTCAACAATATAGGCCGATTTGCCTATTAAATGTTAGTTTTAAATTTTTTACTAAGGTAGCGACGAATCGCATCTCGGTGATAGCTCACAAAGTGGTTCAACCAACTCAAACTGCTTTTATGCCGGGTAGGCATATTTTAGAAGGGGTGGTTATTTTACATGAAACAATTCATGAACTTCATTCTAAAAAATTAGACGGTGTACTTTTCAAAATTGATTTTGAAAAGGCATATGATAAGGTAAAATGGCCGTTTTTACAGCAAGCGCTCCGTTTGAAGGGTTTCGATCCTTTATGGTGTAAGTGGATTGCAAGTTTTATTCAAGGCGGGAGTGTTGGGATTCGAGTGAATGATGATATTGGACATTTTTTCCAAACAAAAAAAGGAGTACGACAGGGGGATCCGTTGTCACCTATGTTATTTAACATTGTTGCTGATATGCTGGCTATTCTTCTAGCAAGAGCTAAGGAAGAAGGTCAGGTTGGTGGTCTTATACCTCATCTTGTTGATGGGGGGATATCCGTTCTGCAGTATGTTGATGACACAATCTTGTTTATGGAACATGACCTTATGAAGGCGGTAAACATGAAATTAATTTTATGCATTTTCGAGCAATTGTCGGGGCTCAAAATTAACTTTCACAAAAGTGAATTTTTTTGTTTTGGTAAGGCAAAGGATCATGAGCATGAATATAGGGATATATTCGGATGCGAGTCAGGATCCTTGCCCTTTAGATACCTTGGGGTGCCTATCCATCACAGAAAACTCAGAAACTCTGAGTGGAACCCAGTAGAGGATCGTTTTCAAGGAAAGTTAGGATGTTGGCAAGGAAAATTGTTATCTTATGGAGATAGATTAGTGCTAATCAACTCTGTGCTAACAAGCATGCCTATGTTCATGCTATCTTTCTTGGAAATCCCAAAGGGGGTTATAAAAAGATTAGACTTTTATCGTTCAAGATTCTTTTGGCAAAGTGATGAACATAAGAAGAAATATAGACTAACGAAATGGAATATTATTTGCCGTTCCAAGGATCAGGGAGGTTTGGGAATTGAAGTGTTGGAAATAAAAAATAAATGTCTACGGAGCAAATGGTTGTATAAATTAATGTCCGAGCAAGGGGTATGGCAGGAACTTCTTCATAATAAGTATTTGAGAACCAAAACGTTGGCACAAGTGCAAGCTAAGCCCATGGATTCCCCTTTTTGGAAAGGCCTAATGCAGGTAAAAGATAGTTTTTTCGCCAGAGGAGTTTTTAAAGTGGGGAACGGAGCTATAACTCGCTTTTGGGAAGATATTTGGTTAGGGGATGTACCTCTTGCCCAACAATATCCTACTCTATATAATATTGTGCATAGAAAGAACATTTCTATGCATGATGTACTTTCTCATAATCCTCTTAATATTGGTTTTAGGAGGAATTTGCATGGGTCAAAATGGGATGCATGGCTGCATTTATGTCAGAGATTGATGCAAGTTACCTTAACTAATGAACTAGATGTGTTTTGGTGGAATTTGACCACAAATGGGGTGTTCACAGTTAAATCTATGTATGAGGATTGAATGAACGATCATCAAAATCCTCCTAAGAAATACCTTTGGAAACTTAAAATACCTCTAAAAATTAAGTTATTTATGTGGTTTCTGCAGAAAAAGGTTTTATTAACAAAAGATAATTTATCAAGAAGATATTGGAATGGTTGCAAGAAATGTTGTTTTTGTGATGGAGATGAGACAATTGAACACTTGTTTATTTCCTGCCCCTTTGCTAAAATTATCTGGCGTATTGTTTTCTTTACTTATAATCTTCCACCTCCGACCAATATTACTAATATGTTTGGGAATTGGTTAAATGGAATGGATAAGGATAATAAAGCTAGTATACGTATAGGGGTATCGGCTTTATATTGGGCTATATGGAAATGTCGCAATGATGTTATTTTTAACAAGGTTCGAGTTCCATCCTTTTGCAGGTTATTATCTCGGCATCACGATGGATCCAGCTCTGGGCTTTTTTGCTCCCGGAGCAGATACGTCCCATGATGGTTTCTGGATGTAGCCGTCTGGTGATGGTCGCTCAGGATATTTACTACCAGGCTATGTGGCGTCATGCTAGTAGATTGACAGATGTTTAACCTTTGCTATGCTGTCCTTTTTTTAGCTTTCCTTGAGTGTTCTGAGGTTTGGTTGTTCCAATCTTCATGATTGTCCAATTGTAACTTCAAAATTTTAGACTCTAAAGTAATAAAAAGGGTTGTGTGCATCCTTTGGATGCAGAGGCCGGGGCACACCCCCATTTCGAAAAAAAGCAAGTGCCAGTATATAAAATTTTCCTCATAGAGAAGATATCGCAGCAAGTAATTTAGCTAAAGAACATTCAGATAAACTAGTCACACACTGTGTGCCTACTGCCCGGATGAAATCGACATGGTAGCCATTAGCGATTCAAATTAGGGATACTCCCGTTTCATAGTTGACGACATGGTGGCTCACCTTGGAGTGGGGAAGGGTTGGAGGCTGCCGTCAGATACAGCTCCTTCTTCGCTGCCGGCCAGCGGTCCGGGTCTCCTCGGTCCTGGCGACTTGCCGCTCCCTCCATTACCGCCGACCAGCTTCTCTAGTGGCCCACGCCCTCCTCTGTGTCTACACGGGCGTGGCCGCCGCCGACACGCGACGCGAGCAGGGCGTGGCCATTCGAGCAGTTCAGCAACAACCTCCCGCAGGCTGCAGCTGCACTCCTTCCCATCCTTGATTAAGTCATGGGAGTAACTTGAGTAGTAACATAATTCTACATATATTGCCAAATAAGCATTTAGATGACATGGCATGCAATTAAATAATGAGAGAGAAGTTTATGGTAACTAGCTATGTTATCATAACATCACACATTTTAAGACAAAATGAGTCTACATTGTAATAAATAAATCTTTGCATGACACCACACATATGTTACTTTCCACTATGGAGGTAGTAACTTAGACTAGTGTAAGTTACTCCCCACTATGACCAGCCTAAGGAGCTCCGGATACAGGGGCGGAGACAGGGAGGGGCGAGCAGGGGGCAGCGCCTCCCCTATGATTTAGATTTTGTAACTAAAACTATCCATCAAAGTACTATTTGTATAATATTTTATCTATTTCAGTCCTTCCTAATTAAACTTATAACACTAATACACTCTAATTGTCCCTCTCGATGATAAATTCTGGCTCCGCTCGTGTCCGAATACATGTCCCATCCTGGAGGTAACTCTAACTGGTGCCCGAACCAACACAACTACGGCCCTTTCCCTGATATGGGATCCTCGCCTCACAAGACTGCAACTTCACGGCGTGGCATTGGACCGTAGCTTTGCGGAGCAGCTCTGTTCCGGGCACCCCGTGCTTCAGGATTTGAGTCTCGTCATGTGTCATGTGCGTCTGTCACTTTGGAGAGATCGCGTCGTCTGAAACGCTGCGTCAACTGGCGATTATTGTTGACTGCAGATTGAGGCGATCGCAACCTGTTGTTTGTGGGAATTCTGGTGGCAGCTCCAAGGCTAACTTCTCTGCGTGCTAGCTTCTGTATCGACGTACGATGTACTATCCACATTGACTCCACATGGTATATGTATGTATATCTGTAACAGACACGCCTACCTTCATCAAGGCATCGGTAAGTGTGGCTAGTTTACACCGCGCGCTGGAGTGATAACTACTGGGGCAAGTTATGCAAGATGTTTAATGTAAGGCAGCATCTACTAGAATTGTTTGGTGTCATGACGATGGTAAGCCTCTCTCTTTTAATGTTTCACACATTAAAAGTTATATCTCTTTTAATGCTGTATTTTTTATACCATATAAAATACTTATAACATGATTAAATTAAAATGAAATCATATTTGTTTAATTCTATCATTTGATAAAAACAAAGAGGCGCCTATTCCTTGTCACCAGGGAACTGACAACAATCATAAATAATATGACAATCTTGCTATGGTTTAGGACGAACTAAAACGGACGGCAAATCATCTCGAGATCGTTGTTAATTGACGGATGCATTCTCAAAACGAACGCAAAGTGTGCCTGCTTTAGAAAAGCTTAGTTTGCGGAATTGTGAGGTACTTATACTATGCTCTCCATTTAATGTAATGGTTTATCACTAATTTTCCCTCCTATCATACATCTTCTTGAATGGCTTTATACTGCCTAAAGTTATCAGGTCGCTCGAAAAGGAGGACTACAAGAGAAAACTCACGAAAAGTAGCTCTAGGAAGCGAGAATGTTATGTCTTTCAAGTGTGAGAATTTGGAGTTGATTGAAATACAGCATGGCAAAGATGACAATGTGGATGAGTTGTTTGAGCTCCTTATGGGCCTTTGGAGGAACCTTGGCAAGACCAACATAAGAGTGACCAAGGTTTAAGGAACTTGCCACATTAAGATTAGCAAAATGTAGTGCACTTCAATTCCTATTGAAATTTCTTGTCCCGTACCTTTTAATTTTAATCAGTGGGCTGGACAAGATTGTTTAGTACTCCCTCCGTCCCAAAATAAGTGACTTGGGTCCCAAGTCACTTATTTTGGGAAGGAGGGAGTATACGGTACTAGCAGAGCTGGACAAATTATGTAGTATATAGGGTGTGCTAGTATATGTGGACAAGATTATGTAGCATATAGGGTGCTAGTAGAGCTGGATAAGATCTTTTGCTGGTTCATTTGAGCTTTTGCTAGTAGTTCATTTGACCTTGCAAAGTTATTCTGGAAGAAATATTGTGTATAGGCCTTTTATACGAGTTCTTGGTCTCTTCCATCTTGTCCCAACCTACAAACATATCCATAAGTCAGTTTTTTAGTACGCTACCGATCACTGATGAGCTAGCAATCATTCGGTTGGATTGATGCTTAGATGAATGGAATTCCGCCTGTTGTCTTGTACTCTAGTAGATGCTCGGATGTGTTAGTCTTTTTTTCTCAAAATGGGATGTGTTGGTCTTTGTTCTGTCGACGTTGGAGTTTATAGCATAAAACCACCACTTTTCTACCTAAATTTCGAAAAACCACCAGTTTACATTTGAATCGCAAAAAACCACCACCCTACTGCTGATTTTTTGCAATGCGCGCTAACCAGTCGATTGACACGAATTGATGCTGGATCTGACAGATGTGGCCCACCAGCTTGGGACGGCCACTAACAGACGTTATCGATATATAGCATAAAACCACCACTCTTCTGCTTCAATTGCAAAAAACACCACCTTTCGCTGAAATCGCAAAAATCACCACTCTACGACAATTTTTTTGCAATGTGCACTAAACACCGATTCCACATGAATTGACGCTGAGTCTGACACGACCCACCAACGACGTGACACCGCCGGATGGCGCGTCGTCAGCCTTTTTCATGCAGGTCCTCTAGTTTTGATAGAAAAGTACGTAGAGGCCCATGGCAGGTACGATTTTTTCACAAAACCTTATGTTTATTTGCGAATGTCCATAAATTTTGAATACAAATTTAAATAGATTTTTCAATATGAAACATTCTCAGAAATATTTGAATATTTTGAATACAAACTTGGTTCACTAATTTGGATAATTAAAATATGCAACTAATTAAAATTTCTTTTCTTAGTAATGAAAACTTTGGAAATTCATAAATTTTATTATATGACTCCAAAAAATATAAATAATATGTCTAAATTTATTAGAAAAAAATAAGGAATCACTTTCTGACATCCATCATGCATGAATAACTTATGTTCTCCTCAGATATTTTAATTATACAAACAAACGTAATAATAAATATGTGCTATTTTATTTATTCTTGCATGTTAATATATTGTACAATCATTGGAGTCGCATAAATTGGATATATGTCTTTTCGACCCATGCATGCATGTACAATGAAGGAATAGAGCCTTGCTAGGCGAGCTGCACATGCTTCTCAGAGAAAAACACATGTGATTCACCGCAAACATGTTGAGCATCATGATACTGACGACAACGTACGTGGGTTGTCACCGTCAGAGTTCATAATAAACATATCAGAGAGAAACACATGTGATTCACATATGATGGATGCTAGAAATGGATTCCTTAGATTTTTCTAATAAATCTGGGCATATTATTTATATTATTTGGAGTTATACAATCAAAGTTATAAATTTCAAAGTTTGTATTACTAATAAAAAGCAATTTTAATTGTTTGCATATTTTAATTATATAAAATAGTGAACCAATTTTAAAACTATTCAAACATTTCTGAGCACGTTTTGTATTAGAAGTTTTCCTTTTGAATTTGAATTCAAAAGTTATGGACTTCTTAAAATAAACCACATGTTTACTAAAATGTGTGAATGCGAGGGACCCCTGTGCTTTCAAAACATGAGGACCTGCGTGCGAACTGGCAGACGGCGCGCCGTCCCGCGGTGCCATGTCGTCAAAGTTGGCGGGGTCATCTTGTCAGACCCAGCGTCAATTCGTGTGAAATCGGTGTTTGGTGCACATTGCAAAAAAATCCGTAGAGTGGTGTTTTTTGCGATTTCAGCGAAAGGTGCTGGTTTTTTGTAATTGAAGCAGAAGAGTGGTGGTTTTATGCTATATGTCGTTAACGTCTGTTAACGGCCGTCCCAAGCTGGTGGGCCCCATCTGTCAGATCTAGCGTCAATTCGTATCAATCGACTGGTTAGCGCACATTGCAAAAAATTAGTAGTAGGGTGGTGATTTTTTGCGATTCAAACATAAACTGGTGGTTTTTCAAAATTTAGATAGAAAAATGGTGGTTTTATGCTATAAACTCGTCGACGTTGGCAGAGATGCTAAAGGCAAGCCCGCTTTGTCCTGGGGTTAGATGGGAACCTCCTCTATTTGGTTGGGCTACACTATATTCAAGGACAAACTAATTTAGAGAACGACCTCACTGTGAATCACTGGATAAACTAAACTAACTAATAAGAATCACCGGATCAACCTCGTTCGTGTGAAAAAAATCGGAATTTTGTTCTATATGCACAAAATTAATGTACTTTACCAACATGCAAAATGTTAACTTAAAGTACCTTATATTCCAAGTTAGAAAAATGACAAAATATAACAGATGTGGGAGGTTTAAAATTTTGCTCTGTTCACTACTTTAGATGTCAGATTCTGTCGCTTTTTGTATCCTCGAACATAGGGTTTTTTGAGTTAAAAATTTACACGTCTGTAAAACACAACGTTATCTACATCGTGCTATTTGTTTAAGATTTTTTAAATATTCGCTTTTGGGGGAAGATTTTTTAAATATTCGAAATACTGTTTTTGAATACTAGAAAATGGGCTCTATGGAGCTCGAACCCATCCCGTTTTTCTCCCATTGCTCATTTGCCGTCACGGTATGGCGCTGCCCCACGCGTCCCGCAGGTGCGCTGTCGACAAGCAGGTGCAGCTCGACAAGTGGTGCACTGCTCTTGAGCAATCGACCTCCTCCCGACTTCCGGAGGCGCGGCGCGCCATCCGGGATGCTCCCTGCCTCGCCACAATGTAGAGGGATGCTCCACTTGGAACTCGCCGGACAGATCAGGCCTAGAAGTTTTTCTTAGGGCAAGCTAGCAGAGTATTCACTGTGATCCATATTATTTGATTTAGATTTTATCCACGACCTACGTACCTCCCGGGTCCTCTCGCGCTAGAGGGCTTCGGAGCCTCCCATCCTCCAAACCCTAGAAGCCGCCGCCGCCGGCCTTCCTTCCCGGCCGCTGCCCCCGCCGCTGCGGGTGGTGGCGGCCACGCCTGGCCGGCGAAGACGGCGGGCGTCGGTGGTGGCGCGCCCTGAGGCTGTCCCTTCGTGTGGAGATGGGGTCTCTCCTGGGCGGCGCAGGGAGGGGTTCGGCGGTGGCAGATCGGCCTCCTCGGCGGGAGGCGGTGTCGCGGGGCGCATCGACGGCGACGACGAAGCAGGAGGAGAGGCGAGGGGCGCGACGCCTCTCTATGGCGGCGCCATGCATGCTGGCAGGGTGTCGTGGCCTGGACCTTTCCCTGACGTCGCGGTCCTTGCGCGTTGGCTGTATGTGCTCATCGGCATCGATGGTCGGCCTGCTCGGTCCATTCTCCGGTAACCGGCCAGAGGTGTGGGGATCGCTGTGTCGGATCTAATAATGATGGTGTTCCTTTGGTCTCTTTTGCACGATGACAAATGTCTGCTTGATGTTTGTCCTTGTTGATCTGGTCTAGAACGGCGGGTTCCGGAAGGCTCCGCCGGCGAACTCCCATGAGCGTATCATGCCTGAAGATTGCTGGATCGGAAGGTATTCGATCATGCGCACCTTGTTTTTCTGGCCGTTTGGTTTTAACAGGAGCGTTGCGAAGCTCTGTTGTTTGTTCCCACCAAGTGCCATTCTTAGAGCCATGGTGAAGTCAGATGCGGAGAATGCCAGGAAAGCAGAAATACTCACTTCGTCCGCAAATAAGTGTACATCTAGCACTCAAAATTTGTCCTAAAAAAAGTATACATCTACAATACCAAGACACTAAATAAATACAATTACCTCCTCGTAATCACTCCCCCATCTCATCCACCAATCTCTATTCTTCTCCTCCATATCATCCACCAATCCTCATTCTTCTATTTTCTTGATAATTGATAAAGCCTCATAAAAGAAGTGAGAGAACTAATTTGTCTAGTATTTACTAGATGTACACTTATTTGCGGACGGAGGGAGTATGAGGGTAGCGATGTTGATTTTAGTTCTTGTGGCGACGGAGATCTGACTGCTGATATAGGACTCGTTGCAACTGGTTGTGCCTGGCAATGTCCTTATTAAAAGTATTGTTTCGTGAGCGAGCACTTTCTTCAGGGTGAAAATCTATGATCTTTGATCGGACAACGACGGCGTTTGGGCATTGTTTCCTTCTTGAAGACGTTGTTATTGGAGTGGAGGACTACGGGTGTTGCTCTGATGGTGTCAGTATCGTTGCTTTGAGGATTAGTTCTCTATAGCGGAACTTTTCATTTTTATAATTTTTCTTTATTTTTTTCTAACCTGTGTGCATCCGTAGAGCCGCTAGAGCATGCGTTGTTGCAGAGGCTGGGTGTAATTGTTATCCCTGTAATATTAATATATACTCAATATAGGTATGGATATATCTAGTTAAGTTTTAGTGCTAGATTCATCCGTTATCTATATAAATTTAAGTTTCTTGAAAAAAAATTAAGTTAACTAATATATATTGAAGGGAGTAATCTCTATCTGGTCAGCACGCGATGGTCGGATCACGAAGGCCTGTACGTATCGGCAAGATTGTTGATATATAGCGCTATTAACCACAGGATTAGCTGGGAACCTCCTCCTGTTGGTTGGGCTAGCTAGGCTGAACTCATCCAGAAATCACCGAGTTAAGTCGCGGCAATGGGAAGCAGACTGTGACATCTCACACAGCACAAAGTAGGTGTTAAATATATTTGTAACGTCTCATGTGAACGTCTTTTGTATAACTTATGGAGTAGTACTCCAAGGTTGTTACAATAGAGATAAGCTTCTAGAGATAGATATTTGAGATAGAAATTAGATAGAGAGATCGATCGTATCCTCTCCTCTCTTGTACCGATCGATCTCAACCTCCCCTGTACCGGCTATCGCAAGGGCTTTGTCGAACTTGCCATATAAACACGTACCCGGACTGCTCCAACGAGTAAGTCTGTTCCTGCCTAAAACCATTGTCGATAATATGGTATCAGAGCCACCTTTTCCGTGACTCAGCTGCCCCAAGATCGATCGACCAAACCCACGACAAAAAGCCTGCCGCCGCCGCCCACATACAAACCCAGGAACACACCACGACCAAGCCAAGAAAAAACCACGATCCAATCCCTTCCTGGTGGCCATGACGACTTCTGGATCCTCGTCGTCCTCTATGCTCTCCACCATGCTGGGATCTCCTCCCTCCCAAAAATTGACTCGGGCCAATTTCCTCTTCTGGAAGACCGTAGTCTTAACCCCCCCCCCTTCGTGGCGCCTAGGTCTTCGGCTTGCTCGATGGTACCGACGCCGCACCAATGAAGACGCTGGAGGTTGAAGACGCCAACAACAAGAAGACAATAATCCCCAATCCTGCCTACACGGCATGGTTGTCTCGGGATCAAACGGTGCTCGGGTTCCTCGTGAACTCCCTGTCGCCGGAAATCATACCCCACGTCGTTGGGCTCGACACCGCCACCGCGGTGTGGTCTCGACTCACCGGCATGTTCTCCACCCACTCCCGCACGAAGATCAATCACTTGCGGGGGTCGCTCAACAACACCAAGAAGCAAGACCTGTCTGCAGCGGAGTTTTTTTGCCAAGATGAAGAGCTTTGGATCTGAGCTCGCCGCTGCGGGCAAACCCGTTGATGAAGATGAGATGGTGGGTACATCTTCAACGGCCTCGACGCCAGCTACAATGACCTTGTGTCTTCCGTCAATGCCAATCCCGGTACTACCCTTGATGATCTCTATAGTCAACTTTGTGCTCATGATCTTCGACAAGTTATGCTAGGAGAACCTGGACAAGACAGTGGCTTCACCTCCTCCGCCAACCTTGCTGCGACCAACGCGTGACGCCAACCGCGATTATCGTGGTGATCGTGGTGGAGGGCGCCGCCGTGATGATGGTGCTCGTGATGGAGGATGCCGAGATGGATGGCGTGATGATGGACGCGATGGTGGACACGACGGCCGTCGCGATGAGGAGAACCGCCGCCGTGATGATGGTAGCCGCCGTCGTGATGACGGTGGTCGCCGCCGTGATGATGGAGGGCGCCGCCGTGGCTGTGCCCCTACCCCCTTCATCGACGTCACGTGTCAGATCTGCAAGATCCATGGCCACCCCGCCAACGAGTGTTGGTGGCGCTATCAAGACCGCAATGAGTCTGATGATGATGGTGAGGAGAAGGGCGCCCATGTGGCATCCTATGGCGTCGACACCAACTGGTACCCTGACTCTGGCGCTACTCATCATGTTACTTCCGAGCTGAACAAGATCACCACTCATGAAAAGTACAACGGGCGTGACCATGTCCACACTACCAACGGCAACGGTATGCAAATAAGTCATATTGGTCATTCAACGTTATGCACCCCATCTAGTATGTTACATCTTAAAAATATTCTTCATGTTCCAAGTGCATCTAAAAATCTTCTATCTGTTCATAAACTCACACTTGATAATAATGTGTTTCTTGAGTTTCACCCATATTTCTTTTTGATCAAGGATCAGGCCACAAGGAGAACTCTGTTTAAAGGACCATGCCATGATGGTCTCTACCCGCTAGTTCCTTCACCTACCGGGTCTTCCAAGCAAGCTTTCATCACAATAAATCCGTCGCCTTCCACATGGCATCGCCGTTTAGGACATCCTTCTTCTTTTATTGTTCAGCAAGTTCTTAGAAAAAACAATATTTCTTATACGCCTGAAATAAACCCATACATTTGTAACCCTTATCAACTAGCTAAGAGTCATCAATTGCCATATCCTGTCTCTACTAGTGTTTCTATTGTTCCATTAGAGAAAGTCTTTTCTGATGTATGGGGTCCAGCACCTGTTTCTGCTGGGAAACATTCATATTATGTTAGCTTTATTGATGATTTCAGTAAATTTACTTGGATCTATTTGCTCAAGAAACGCTCTGATGTTTATCAAGCTTTCCTTAATTTCGAGCAACTTGTTGAAAGAAAATTTGCTAGGAAAATAATCACTATGCAAACTGATTGGGGAGGTGAATATGAAAAACTAAATAGCTTCTTCCAAAAGAGTGGCATCACTTATCATGTCTCATGCCCACATGCACATCTACAAAATGGCTCTGCTGAACGAAAACATCGTCATATTGTTGAAGTCGGTCTTGCCTTACTTGCTAATTCTTCTATGCCTCTGAAGTTTTGGGATGATGCTTTTCTCACTGCCACTTTTCTTATAAACCTTCTCCCAAGCAAAGTTATAAATCATGACACTCCTGTAGAACGCCTCCTTCATACAAAACCCAACTATGAATCTCTTAGAGTTTTTGGTTGTGCTTGCTGGCCTGATCTCCGTCCCTATAACAAAACAAAACTTTCTTTTCGTTCTACACGGTGTGTGTTCTTGCGTTATAGTCCTCGTCATAAAGGTGTTAAATGTCTAGAGATTTCCACTGGTTGGGTCTATGTCTCGAGAGATGTTGTCTTCGATGAAAATATATTTCCCTTTGCTGAGCTGCATCCTAATGCTGTCTCGCGTCTTCGGAATGACATACTTCTTTTACCTCAAGAAACATCAAATAATGGGGTTGCAATTGTTGATGATTATATGCCTTTGCCCGTTGTGCCTATTGTTACTAATGAACACCAAGATATTGCAGATCCTGATGATCTAGTAGGTACTGATGATGACCAGGACGAAACAGCAAGAAATCCTGCCAAAAATGCTGAAGAAATGATGAAGAAAACAACTTCAGAAAAATCCACCGTGAGCAGCAATCCCGAAACAGATTCTGCTGCCCCTGCTGTCTTGGATCGCTCGGAAGTCAATCCCGAGGACGATTCTCGGCGGGAATCCGTCCGTGCGTGCCAGTTGGCGCACTCTGGATGGGCTTCCTCTTCGCCCCATGAGACGACGTCGCTCTCATGGTCTCCCTCGCCCGTGTCATGTGAACACGCCAGATCGTCGCGGTCCTCGCCTCGTGTCACGTCGCCACCGCCCCAATTCCCGCTCCCGCGTGTGACAGCGCCTGGGCCACGGATTGGTCTTCGGTCGCTATCACCAGGGTGGACTGCGTCCCATCCTCGATCACAACGCACGCGGGCCATGTCTCCTGATTCGCCTCCATCGCGCATGCGCGTGGAACGCGCGCCTCGCTCGCGGTCGCTGTCACGCGCAGGACGTGGGCGGTCGCCGTCACGCGCAGGAAGTGGTGGGTCTCGCACGCGGTCGCTGTCACACGCGGGACGTCGCTCGCAATCCCTACAAGCTACATCGCCCACGCCACGCGGATCCCGATCAAGATCTCCTGCCTCGTCACGCGACCATAGGGCCATGTCCCCTGTTCTGTCCCCTGACGACAGGGACACACCTGATGATATTGATACCACCATTTTTCCGCCTGCTGCTCATGGCAATGGTGGGGGATCTTCTGTGGCAGGCTCTACTACACCATTGCTTGTACAGTCGAATCCTCCGCTCCCTCCAGAGCCTCAGATAAGACTTCAAAAAGGTATCCGTAATCCCAAGCAATATACTGATGGTACTATCCGTTATGGCCTATTCACATCTACAGGCGAACCACAAACACTCTCGGAGGCTCTCGAGGACAATCGTTGGCGCAAGGCAATGGAGGAAGAATACAATGCATTAATGGAAAATAAAACATGGCATCTTGTTCCCTCTCACATCACAAAGAATCTTATTGATTGTAAATGGGTATACCGTGCCAAGAAACATGCAGACGGTACAATTGACAGGTACAAGGCACGCTTGGTAGCAAAAGGATTCAAGCAAAGGTATGGAATTGATTATGAAGATACCTTCAGTCCTGTTGTCAAGGCAGCAACTATCAGGCTTGTACTGGCAGTAGCTGTTTTCAGAGGCTGGAGTTTGCGGCAGCTAGATGTCAAGAACGCGTTTTTGCATGGCGTTCTGGAAGAGGAGGTCTATATGAGATAACTGTTGGAGATATGCCCTAGAGGCAATAATAAATATAGTTATTATTATATCTTTGTGTTTATGATAAATGTTTACATTCATGCTATAATAGTATTAACAAGGAAACATTAATACTTATGTGATTTGTAGACTAAAATAAGAGTCCCTAGTAAAGCCTCTATATAATACTAGCTTGTTGGTTAATAGATGATTGTGGTTTCCCTATCATGAACATTGAGATGTTATTAACAACAAGATCATATCGTTAGGAGAATGATATGGTGGACATACTCCTATAGATAAGCGTAGCATAAAGATCAAGTCATTTTAATAGTTCAATTGCTATATGCTTTCTGATACATAGTAATCTAATTCATTCGATCATGAGATCATGCATATCACCTTTACAGGATGGATGCTTTGATGACATCAAATACCACACCGTAACTGGGTGGCTATAAAGGTGACATTGAGTGTTCGGAAAGTATTGGTTGAGACACATGGATCAAGAGTGGGATTTGTCCATCCATATGACGGATAGATATACTTTGGGCCCTCTCGGTGAAATGTCATCCAATTAGCTTGCAAGCATGTGACTGGCTCACAAGGGATCACATATCACGGGAACGAGAAAAGAGTACTTATCAGTAACGAGGTTGAACTAGGTATGCAGAGATACCGACGATCATAACCTCGGATAAGTAAACTATCGTGAGACAAAGAGAAATTGATATCGTATGTAAGTGGTTCATTCGATCGCAAAGTAATCATAGAAACATGTGGGAGCCATATGAATTTCTAGATTCCTCTATTGGTTATTGTTCGGAGAAGTGTCTCGATCATGTCCGCATAATTCACGAACCGTAGGGAGACACACTTAAGGATTCGACGTTGTTTGAGTAGTTATGGAATGATGAGAAAGAGTCCGAATGTTGTTCGGAGTCTCGAATGGGATTCGGGATATCACGAGGAGATCCGGAATGGTCCGGAGAATAAGATTCATATAAGGAAAGTCCCGTTTCGGAGTTGGAGAATGGTTCTGGTGTTTTCATCGGGAATGTTCTAGAAGGTTCCGGAATGTCCGGCACTCCGGAGGGGAAGGGTACATGAATGTGTTATATCAAGTTGATATGATTGCATTATGTACTCGGTGTCATCGCTGAACAAAATAGAGGGATTAATCAAATCCTAGTTTGAAAAGTCAAACGCCAAGTTTGAAAGTCAAACGGCTATTTTTGGGAAGTGGAGAAAGAGGAGGAAACCGAGTTGGGGAGGAGTCCCTCCTCCACCGCCGGCCCACCTCCAAGCCGAGTTGGGGAGGGACTCCCCTCCCCTTGGCCGGCCGGCCCCTCCACCTATATAAGGAGGGGCAGGGCTCCCCTCCTAGACACACAAGTTCCTACCTCTAAACCCTAGTACCAAGCCGCCGCCGCCTCCATAGCCACCGCCGGCCCTAGGGCAAACCGCCGCCGCCGCCTAGCTAAACCCTAGCCGCCGGCTTGCCCCCTCCTCGGCGTGTCTAAACCCTAGATCGTCGAGGGACTCTCTCATACTCCACCATACTCGCTCCGGCTTAAGGCGAAGCCCTGCGAGATCTCCCCTCTACTTCCGGTACCACGCCGTTGTGCTGCCGGAATCGCGAGGAGAGTGCTACAACCTCCGCTGCCTACTGGAACAAGGGATAGGAAGGTCTTCGTCGAGTACCGAACGTGTGACCGACTGCGGGAGCGCTGCCGGAACGCAGCGCCGGAAGGATCGTCTACGCGATCTTGAGATCGGGAAGAGTACGACTACATCACCCACGAGAATCCGCTCTCGTTAAACACTTTGGAATCTTCAAGGGTGAGTTATTTCATCGACTCGTTGCTACAATCTAGTAGATAGATCTTGGCTTGTTTGTTTGTATGCGATAGAAATTTTTTGTTTTCCATGCTACGAATCCCTACAATAACCCCCAGGTTTTGAATCTTCCGCTACTCCAAACTACATTTGTAAACTTGATAAAGCTCTTTATGGTCTTAAGCAAGCTCCTCGTGCATGGTACTCCAGACTTAGCACCAAGTTGCAACAGCTTGGTTTTGTTCCTTCCAAAGCAAATACTTCACTCTTTCTTTATAGTAAATCTACTGTTACAATATTTGTTCTAATCTATGTTGATGGTATCATAGTCACCAGTTCATCAGATCAGGCTATTTCTACTCTTCTTCATGATCTCAACAATGATTTTGCACTGAAGGATTTGGGAGACTTACACTTCTTCTTGGGTATTGAGGTAAAAAGAACTCATAATGGTTTACTCCTTACTCAAGAAAAATATGCTGCTGATTTGCTAGCCAAAGTTGGTATGACAAAGTGCACCATCTCTCCCACAGCTTTATCATCCATTGAAAAACTGTCTTTGACCAAAGGAATAGCTCTTGGTTCTGATGATAATACACAATATAGAAGTATTGTTGGAGCACTACAATATTTGACACTTACAAGACCTGATATTTCCTTCTCAGTAAATAAAGTATATCAGTATTTGCATGCTCCAACTACTGTTCATTGGACAGCTGTCAAGAGAATTTTAAGATATGTTCAGGGAACTATACATGTTGGGTTAACTTTTCAGCAATCATCATCTAGTTTGCTTAGTGCCTTCCCAGATGCAGATTGGGCAGGTTGTCTGGATGATAGAAGATCTACAGGAGGTTTTGCTATATTTCTTGGACCAAATTTAGTCTCATGGAGTGCAAGAAAACAAGCTACAGTTTCAAGATCTAGTACTGAAGCTGAATACAAAGCTCTAGCAAATGCTACAGCTGAATTAATATGGTTTGAAGCTCTACTTGCTGAGCTTGGTGTTAAATTAAAGCAAAAGCCTTGTTTATGGTGTGATAATATGGGTGCTACTTATTTGTCTGCAAATCCTATTTTTCATGTCAGGATAAAGCACATTGAGATAGATTATCATTTTGTTCGAGAAAGAGTTGCAAACAAGATGCTTGACATCAGATTTATATCAAGCAAGGATCGAGTTGCAGATGGCTTTACAAAGGCTTTAGCAGTTAAAGATCTAAATGAGTTCAAGCGTAATCTTAACCTTTCAGAAGATTGTGATTAAGGGAGGCTATTAAATATATTTGTAACGTGTCATGTAAACATCTTTTGTATAACTTATGAAGTAGTACTCCAAGGTTGTTACAATAGAGATGAGCTTCTAGAGATAGATATTTGAGATAGAAACTAGATAGAGAGATCGATCGTATCCTCTCCTCTCTTGTACCGATCGATCTCAACCTCCCCTGTACCGGCTATCGCAAGGGCTTTGTCGAACTTGCCATATAAACACGTACCCGGACTGCTCCAACGAGTAAGTCCGTTCCTGCCTAAAACCATTATCGATAATAGTAGGATCAACCTCACGAAGTTATATTAGATGAACCTCACTCACGTCTAAGTACTCTTAGATCAACAAAGTTAACATAAGCTCGTTCAACCGTGTGGGTAAGAGCATCTCCACCCACATTTCCAGAACGCCGGTTCCAAGACGAATGTTAGGTTCGGACGTCGAAATTTAGTCCAGTCGCGTTCCCAGGAACCTGTTTTCGTTCGGATTTAGGTCAAATTTGGTCCAGACTTTTTAGACCATTCCCAGGATCCCGGAAACGCCCTGAAAATGCCGGACGAAGCGAATTCGGTGGAAAAAACAGACGTCGTGTGGACTCTCCTAGTCAGCGACCGAAGCCGAGTTATCGTTATCCTCCGGCGTCAGAACCCGTGAAGAACCACCGAGCAATAACTGCTCGTACGTTGGCCCACGGGTCGTCATAATGGCGCTCCACTGCCTCCTCGACTCCCGCGATGGACCGCTAGTCACTAAATTTCCGCCGCTACACCCCTCTCGTCCTCGCCGGTCCCTTCGGCCTATATAATCCGGCGACATCGCCGGCTCATTTCACTCACTCCCAACGCTCCTCCACTTCCCCCTCTATCGCAAACATCAACTCCGGCGAGAAGAGAGCAATGGCCGAGAGGTACCCGGCGATCCCGCGTCGGCGAACGGTTTCGGCCGGCGCACGCTCCAGTCGTGGGAGGCGCGCATGCTCTACGACGCCGGCTACATGGCGCCGCCGGACATGCGGAACCCGCCGGGCTGGAAGCTTAGCGCCGGCGGCATCCCAATCCCGCCGGTGCCGACCGGCGACGAGCTCGCCGACGTGATCCAGGCCTTCATCGCGGCCATGGATGATCCCGCCGCCGCCGAGAATCCCGACAACCTCCTCTACTGGGAGACCTTCTTCGCCGAGCGCCGCCTCCAGGAGCTAGCCCGACACGAGGGGCCGCCCGACTCGCCGCCGAAGCGCAACAACGCAACGGGTCGTCAGCGTTGGTGGAGCGCGCACATCCACGTCGGCAACACCCAGCGTCTTGGCTTCCCGCGCACATCCACGCCAGCAACAACCCGCGTCTTGGCACCCTCTGGCCAACTGACTGCCGAGGAGGATGGCCAGCCCGAGCTCCTCCTCCTCCGCCTCGGCCTCCCGCTCATCGGGCTCCATGCCGGCGCCTTCGCCGACGTTGCGCCCAATCAAGCGCGAGGCGAACTCGCCGGTCCGCTTGCTGTCGCGGACACGCTCGCGGAGCATTGTAATCAACGAGCCCCGCGTACCGGCCCAGTCGCCGCCCACTAGCCGCCTTCGCTAGCCGAAGCCGGAGCCGGCCGATTGGTCGGTGCCCGTCGACGAGGACGCCTTCGCCAAAAAGATGGTGATGGAACAGTCACTCCGGGAGTCGGCGTCGCAGCCACCGATGGAGCCGTCATCGCCGGACATCCTCGCCTGGTCCAGGACGGACTGGGAGGAGGAGGAGCGCCTCCGCGTCCAGCGCCAGCAGGAGCAGGCGGCAGGCGTGGTTCGGCTACCCATCCCAGGAGCGGCAGGCGTGGGAAAATTGGCCTTCTCGAACCGAAAACGAGTTTCATCCAGTCTAAAATTGGTCTGAATTTTGGCTTGAAATCGCCCAACGAGTAGGGACGAAGGTAGCTAGGTTCATGCAGCCACGAACACGACCACGACCAGACAACATAGTTCGATATACGGTAATGCTACACCTACGGACGAAATATGCTACGGACGGGTTACGCGCTGAGGTGGCGAGGACGTGGAGCCCAACGTGGAAATTTTAACGAAGCTGGAAATAAAAAATTAACGGATAAAAAAATCCCCATCTCGGCCTGGCGACGGAAGAAGCGGAGCTTAGAGCGGCGACCTGACCCTCTTCGGCGGCGCACTGGCGACCTTCCCCTCCTCGATGGCGCGACGACCTGCCCCTCTTTGGTGGCGCCCGGGCGACATGCCCCTCCTCGACGGCGCGATGACCTGCCTCTCTTTGGCAGCGCCCCAGCGACCTGCCCCGCTTCGACAGCGCCTCCGCGACCTGCTGCTCTTCGGCCGCTGGGCGACGACTTGGTCTTCTTCGCCCGTTGGGCGGCGAGTTCCTCCTCTTCCGCGTCTAGGCAACGAGCCAGCAACCTACTCCTCATCTGCGGCTGGAAACCGCTTCCTCTTCAGTCGCTGAACGGCGAGGTCCTGTGTCGCAAGCTGCACTGCGAGCTCCCTCACCGTCGGCAGGTGGATGATAAGCTCCTCCTCCTTGGATAGGCGGCGACCTGGACTGAGCACAAACACTTGAGGTCGTGGGGGCTTACCTTTGGGGATTCTCTTGGACCGGGGTCGCTGGGAACAATTGCCTCCAGCTCTAGGTACTGCATATTGCCAAGATTCCAGAATTAACATGACCAAGAAAAAGATTTGGATTGTTTCTAATACAAGATGTTACATGTTCTGGAGCAACAAAGAAGATGTGAAAATCATATTGGGCGTGGATGTTTTATTTACATTGCCATTAGTCAAGACATATGGGCATCTTGCTACTAATCTAATCTGATGGGGATTGCCAAGAGGACTGAGAGGTTCCAGGAGCTCGATTTTGAGGCACTGGATGATAGAGTGTGTTATTGGCAACCTGAAAAAGAGTGTTTTTGGCGACATGCTCTTCAGCATCAAGTAGGAAACATGAAGCCGTAGACAATCAGCAAATGCTGCAGCCGAGTAGCTTTGTTTTGCTGAACAATGGTAGTTTATGTTTTGGTTACTTTGTTCTGAAGCAAAAATGTGATATAATGTATGATTTGACTATGATTATGAATAAGAATTGTGTTTGATGAAAGTTCAGTATGCTGTCTTGATATTTGTGGTCGAGCTGTCATTTAAGCATTGCATGTGTACGCGAGCTTATCAATCAAACTTTGGCACTGTTATGTTTGCATCATTTGAGCTCAAACGCATGGCAGAGAATGGTTCTTCTGATAATTGAATTTCACTAAGTTCAACTGCATTTATGTAATCAGACATCAAAAAACAATAATTTGAAGACGAGAGGATTGCCCAGATTGCTAAAAGAATACTGCAAGATTCTTTTCTGCAGAAGCATATGTATACAAGTTTGGTAATGGACAGTCCTGGAATAATGAAATGTACTGCAGCCTGTAGTATAGAGTTAGTAAATGTAGAAACAAAGCTGGTTTGTAGGATTTTCTATCAGCATAAAAGTTGTATATCACAGTTTGGTTGCCACCAATTTGCTCCACTACTTGGTTCTGGGATTTACATTTAGATGCTGTTTGGATAGTTTTCAAGCCGGCAATATTCAGAACTCAAATAATTGCTAGAGAATGGCTATTTTCAGAATTGAATTTCACTAATTAAACTACAATTGCATATACTTTTGTAGTCAGACATCATAAAACTAAAATCTTCAGAAGTACCAAGGGCATATGCATGAAAGGCATGTACATGTAAAATTGAATGCATATAATTCTGTAATCAGTTCCAAGGGAGATCCAAATTCTAAAAACATAAATTCGTTTACTTTCTACTAGCCCCTGCTACACTAGCTATTACACTAAAATTGGAGAGCCAAGTGCAAAAAAAACATAAGGTTTGCATCCAACGCCCTTAAACTATAGAAATCATGTCTGGCTCTGATCCATTGTATCTTTGGGCTCTCTGATTCCATTGAAGTGTAATTGTGGAGAACTAGACAGTGCAGCAGAGCTTTGCTCAACTTGAAACAACATGCTTGTATATTGTCCTAGAATTGGAGGCATAACAACAGCCGAGGAACCTCCAGGTGTTAATGCATTTGTCATGGTTGGATATATGTTGTTGATGCCAAATTCAAACGATTCCTACACCAAACAAGGTCAAAATGTGAATTAAATTTCGAAGTACTTACTAGAAATAAATTGACAGAAACAAATGTACCTGAGTTGGTCCATATGGTATTGTAGGTGGCATGGTTGCATTCATGTGGCCGATAGTAATTCCCAAGTTAAATGATCCCTCGATTATTTTATATGTTTCTATTGCCCCTTCTTTTTTATGAAGTTTCGATCACAATACATTATGTTCGTTAGCTCCTCTTGAAACTCTTTGAACTTTGCATTTGTATAGACTGACTGGAACTGTTTCTCGATGTCAAAGTGTGTGACACAACCGACTGTTTCTCGTCGTGCGTGGGCTGGAGAGGAGGGGCGGCGGCTAGGAGACCGACTCCTCAGGGAGTCAGCAATAATGAATATTATTATTGCTTGATGTTTGCTTAGTTTACAACCAGTATATAAAGAGCTAAAACCCTAAACTGATAATGGGCTAAGCCCCTAGTTGGGCCCATGGTTGGGCCCCCTCCTCACATAACTCAGACCGGTCATAACATCTCTCCCCGCCTGTGCAAACAGCTCATCCTCGAGCTGGTAGTCGGGGTAGTGCTGGCTAAACTCCTCGCACTTCTCCCAAGTGGCGATCCTCCTCCGGAAGGCCTTCCCACTGCACTAGCAAGTACCAAATTCCGCGACGGAGCTGGGAACGTAACACCTTCGCCGGGGTCGGAAGAAGACGACCATCGACGATCGGTGGTAACGCTGGTGGCGCGGCCGGTGGCTCCCCACGGTAAGGCTTCAGCAGACCCACATGAAAGACATCATGGATGCGGGAGCCCGCAGGCAGCTGAAGACGATATGCAAGTGTTCCCACACGCTCCAAGATGACGACAGGGCCAGCGTAGCGAGGCCCAAGCTTGCGCCTCGCACGCGGGTCGAGTGACTAGGTGGATCGATGAAGAAGGCGCAGCCACACCCAGTCACCCATCGCATAGGCCACCTCGTGATGATGGCCGTCGTAGTAGTGCTTGGCGAGCTGTTGAGCCTGAACGAGACGCTGCCACACCTCAGCAAGCATCTCGTCGTGATCGCGGAGAAGCTCCCCTGCAGCCTCCGTCCGAGCAGTCGCCGGATCGACCGGCAAGATGGGCGGTGGCGGCCGACCGTAGACCACCTCAAATGGCGTGGCACGCAGGGCGGAATGGTAGGAGGTGTTGTAGCAATATTCCGCCCACGCGAGCCAATCCACCCATGTGCGAGGATGATCACCTATAACACAATGTAAGTACATGGAGATCACTTTGTTGACCACCTCTGACTGGCCGTCCGTCTGAGGATGAAACGTCGTGCTGAACCAGAGCTTGACGCCCGCCATCCTAAAAAGGTCACACCAGACGTGACCCGTGAACACCGGATCCCGATCACTGACGATCGACGCGGGAAAACCGTGGAGGCAGACGATGTCATCGAAGAAGGCACGAGCAACGGACGCGGCGGTGTACGGGTGGCCAAGCACGATGAAGTGTGCGTACTTGGAGAAGCGGTCGACCACCATGAGGATGACGGACTTGCCGCCCACCTTGGGGAGGCCCTCGATGAAGTCCATGGAGATGTCGGCCCAGACCTGGGAGGGCATCTCCAGCGGCTGCAACATCCCCGCCGGTCGCAGCGTCTTAGTCTTGTTGCGCTGGCATATCTCGCAAGAGCGCACCCAGTCCTGGACCAAGGCCCGATCCCCGGGGATGTAGAAGTCGGCGCAGAGACGGTGGAGGGTCTTCTGGACACCCTCATGGCCTGACGAATGGGCCAGCAGGAGCACCTGGTGTCGAATATCGTTGTGGTCGGGCACGAAGATACGGCACCCATGCAAGAGGAGCCCCTCCGCCCAGCGCCACGGAGCCTCCAACTCGCCCTCCTCCAGCTGCTGCCGCAGGAGCTGGGCGTCAGGCGCTGCCGCAGTAGCTTGGCGGATGGTGTCGAAGAGGGCGAAGGAGTGGCCCGAACGAATGCACATCGCCCTCCCCTCGGGTGCACCGTCCTCATCGCCAGCGTTGCGGCGAGAGAGAGCATCGGCAACGGTGTTGAGGCGCCCTGGTCGGTACTCCACAGTGAAATCAAAGCCGAACAGCTTGCTGATCCACTGATGCTGCGGAACGGTTGAGAGACTCTGATCCAACAAGTACTTGAGGCTGTAGTGGTCCGTGTGAATTTGGAACGAGCGCTCCCAAAGGTAGGGACGCCAATGGCGCACGGCCTGCACCAAGCCAATGAGCTCCTGCTTGTATGCCGCAAGCTTGAGAAGGCGTGCGGCAAAAGGTCTGCTGAAATAGGAAAGCAGGCCATCACCCTGGTGAAGCACGACAACGAACCCCACGCCAGAGGCGTCGTAGTAGACGATGAACGGCCATGTGAAGTCCGACATCTGGAGGACGGGGACCGTCATAAGGGCCCCCTGAAATTGTCCTCGAATGCGGCGGTGGCCTCGTCATCCTAGGCGAAGGCGTCGCGGCGCAGCAGCCGCATGAGAGGTATCGCGATGATGCCGAAGTCCCGGATGAATTTCCGGTAGTACCCGGCAAGACCCAGGAAGCCGCGAAGAGCGCGCGGCGAACGAGGAGGTGGCCATGAGGAGACGGCCGCCACCTTGTCGGCGTCCATGGCCACCCTCTCGGCGTAGATGATGTGGCCGAGGTAGGCGACCGATGTCGTCCCGAACGAGCACTTCGAGCGCTTAAGGTGAAGATGATGCGCTCGAAGCTCGTTGAAGACGATGGCGACGTGTTGTAGGTGCTCCACCCACGAGGCGCTGTAGATCAAAATATCGTCAAAGAAAATGAGCACAAACCGACGTAAATAGGGGCAGAGTACATCGTTCATCAGGGCCTAGAATGTCGTTGGCGCGTTGGTGAGGCCGAAGGGCATCACCACAAACTCGAAGTGTCCATGATGAGTCCGGAACACCGTCTTGGCGATGTCGTCCGGGTGCATGCGCACCTGGTGGTAGCCCGACCGTAAGTTGAGCTTGGTGAAGAAGCGCGCCCCATGGAGATCATCGAAGAGCTCGTAGACCACCGGAATGGGGAACTTGTCCTTCAGCGTGAGCGTGTTGAGGGCGCGGTAGTCGATGAAGAAGCGCCATGTGCCATCCTTCTTGCGGATGAGCAACATCGGCGCCGAGAATGGCGACATAGAGATCCGGATGACGCCCGCGGCGAGCATGAGGGCACACTATCGCTCAAGCTCGTCCTTCTGCAGTTGGGGGTAGCGGTAAGGTTGCACGGCCACCGGCGCCATGTCCGGGGCAAGGTGGATACGGTGATCGTACACCCGGGTAGGCGGTAGGCCTTGCGGCTCGTCGAAAAGGTCGTTGTGCTGCTGCAGGAGGTGGGCCAACAGAGGGTGCTCGGAGTCTATGTCGGCTGTGGTGAGCTGGAGCTGCGGTGTCGGGGCGGCGCCCCCAATGCCCGTCCAACAGACGCGGCGGCCCTGGCGCCAGAAGGTCATCGTCAAGGCGGCGAAGTCCCATAGTATGGGCCCGAGGGGTCGCAAGAAGTCCACGCCGAGGATGAAGTCGAAACAGCCCAAGTCGATGCCGGCGCACACGATGGTGAAGTGCTCGTCACCGATAGAGAGCGGCACGTGCTGCACCACGTCGTGGCAGCGAAGGCGGTCGCCGTTGGCCACGGTGACGCGGAGATGATCGATGCCCGTCGTCTAGAGGCCCAAGCGCCGCATGGTGGCCTCCGGCAGGAAGTTATGTGTGGAGCCAGTGTCGAGGAGGGCCACCAGCTGCTCACCGTGTATCGTCACCGGCAGGAGCATAGTCTGCTCGTTGCGGATGCCCGCCAACACGTGGAGCGAGACCACGCACGCCGTGGCCGGCACGGCGTCGAGAGCGGTCTCCGTCGCTGTGTCGACACCCGTGTCCGCGTCGTCGTCGTCGTCTACCGTCTCCAAGTAGAAGAGGCACGGGCAGACGTGACCTGGCGCGTAGGGCTCGTCGCAGTTGAAGCACAGGCCGAGGCGACGGCGTTCCAACTATTCCGCCAGTGTGAGGCGCCGGAAGGTACGCTGCGTCGCTGCTGGAGCGGCTGGTGCTGGCCGCGTGGTCGGCGCTGTGGCCGGTGGGGGGCGGGCGGGTGGCCAGGCCCCGCGACTTGGGAGAGGCGGCTGCAACGCCTGGGCCTGGCGCTCGTACGCCCGAGCGTAGTGCATCGCCGTCTGCAGGTCGTGGGGGGGCCTGGAGCTCCACGTCCACTCGTATGTGGTCCAGAAGTCCCCCGACAAAGAGCTCCGCGTGTTGTTGCCCCGTGACACCTGGGGCGTGGCAGGCGAGTGCCTGAAAGCGATCGGCGAAGTCCTGCACCGTGGACGTGAAGGGAAGGTGCCCCAGCTCCGCGAGGCGGCTCCCTCGGACCGGCGGCCCGAAGCGAAGGAGGCATGGCTCCCGAAAGCGGTCCCAAGGATGCATGCCGCCCTCGTCTTTCTCGAGGGCATAGTACCACGTCTGGGCGGCGTCCTAGAGGTGACAGGAGGCAAGCCAGGTGCGATCCGACACGAGGGTGCGCTGCCCGCGGAAGAACTGCTCGCACTGGCTAAGCCAGTTCAGGGGGTCCTCCGACCCATCGTAGGTGGCGAAGTCGACCTTGGTGTAGCGGGGTGGTGGCTTTGTAACCCCGTCGGGGCCGTGCGAGTCGAGGCGCGCCTCATGGGGCGTGCATACCCCCCGAGGGCGGCGCCCGGGAGGGAGGGAACCGGTTGGGTCGATGACGCTGCGAGCCACGCCGGCAGCGGAGAAGGCGACGGGGGGAAATGAATCTGGTGGATGGGAACGCCCCCCGTGGCGGCGGTACCCAAGCTGGTGGGTGCGGACGGCGACCACTGCGTCCAGGGCTGGGCCGATGCCGGTGGAGGCGACAGCGAAACGCCCGAGAAGGGCGGAGCCCATGGTGCGGGCACCGGCACGGAGACGGCGGCCGGCTGCGGCGGCGTCATGGGCCCTTGGGAGCCGATCAAGAAGAGGCGGATGCCTTAGACCGCGGTGACGAGGTCGTTGATGACCCCGCTCATCTGCTAGGGCGTGTAGAGGACGGGCTTCGGCGCGGCGGAGCCCGCCGACATGGCGGCCAACGGAGAGCCCGTCGTGGTGGCGACGATGGAAGGGGCGGGCGGAGGCGCGGACGACGTGGTTGTGGGCGGCGGAGAAGACATGATCGCAGTCGAGCTAGCTGATACCAAATTGGTAGAACCAACTGGTCTACCCGCCCTAGGGCGTAGCTTGTAGGGGAAAGAAGGGGAGACGTGCGGGCGAGGTGGCGGACGCCGGCGGCAGGGCACCGTCGTGCGCGGGCTGGAGAGGAGGGGCGGCGGCTAGGAGACCGACTCCTCAGGGAGTCATGCAATGTAGACTCATTTTGTCTTGAAATGTGTGATGTTATGGTAACATAGCTAGTTACCACAAACCTCTCTCTTATCATTTAATTGCATACCATGTCATCTAAATGTTTAATTGGCAATACATGTAGGACTATGTTACTACTTAAGTTACTCCCACTATGACTAGCCTTAAGTAGCACAAAGATTTTTGGGGCCAACAATGTCGAGAAAATTACTGGACTGCCACTTATGCCATGGATAGGCTTTGTTTGCACATATTTTCAACTGTTACCTGCCACAGAAACGTTCATTTTGGTCTTTAGATGCCAAACTACTGAAAAATCATTACAAACTGTGGTTTTCCATTGGTCTATAAGATACTCCCTCCGTCTAAGAATAGATGTCTTATGTTTTTAAAATTTTAGATAAATCTATATACTAAATAGTGTCTAGATTCATCTAAATTTTGACAAATTTAAGACATCTATTTTGGGACGGAGGGAGTACATGATATCGAAGAAAAAGTATGATCTTTGTTCTACCGAAGATGACTGCATTCACGTAGAAATTTTCTTTCATATAGTCCAGTGTTAAAATGTACTACCAAGCTATTCCACCGAGGTGCTACCAATTTCAGCATTAGTTCATCCTTCTTATGCTTGCATTGACCTCACTCACGTCGAGTAACTAGCTGGAAGTTAACAAGAGATATAAACACAACAACATCTTAATAATTGTCTTAATGCCACCATACGTAAATCCCTAAGAACCAAGAGAACTGGAATACTGCCTTCAGTGCTGAGCCAAGACAGATCAAGCCATTGCCAACCGGTAGTCACTAATTACCAAATCATAAAGACTAGCACTACTAAGTACGTACCAACGTCTGAACTAAAACATGGATAACCAAAACGTTTCAGCAGCCATTGCAAACCGGTAGTCGCTTCATTTCAGAACCCTCCTATCTAGCTGAAGGTTACCTCCCCTACCTGAAATAAATAAAATAAAACTTTAGCAGGTCACAGCTTAACTAACATGGTCTATGGAGATAAACAGCTAAATTGACGTAACCTGCTAAAGTTAACTTAACCCTGCTTCTCATTCCTCATTTTCGTCTCGCAGATGCAGTTGCTGCAGCTCTTCACTCACGCCACCATCAGTCTCCTTAGCAGAACCTTCAAAGGATAGAGCATAACTTATTAGTGAAGGCATACACACATGCTTCAGCCCATTTGATCAACCAATTATTTAAACTGAAGGAGCCAAAACATAAGCGAAGGATCTGGCACAAGCATTCTGATAACTATATACAAAACAAAAAGGTACTGTACTTGATTTGAAGAAACGAAACTCTTAGTCATAGAATCCAGTGACACTTCTAATTTGAATTACTAGCTCCCTAACAAAATCAATTACAAATCTGCATATACCTAGTGAAGCACAACACAGAATATTTAGGGACATAATTTGGGTTCAAGGAATGTGATAACACTTCAGTACTCTGTTAATGTATAACAGGCTGATTCACTATGCATATTTTCTCAAACCATTGCAAGTCCTGGAAATCAAAGATACAACAGGATCATTGGACCTAGTACTGTCTACAAGATCAAGAGAGAATGCTATGCTTCACAAAGCAAAAGCATGTGTGTGGATTTTCCTGCAGACAGATTTTATCATAAATGTGCATGTACGTGTTTATGTAGTAACACAGTATCTATGGAAACATTAAAGTAAGAGTATCTTAAAACAGTAGCCGTCTATAGCCCCGATATATCCACACTATATCTGTTTGAGTGTGTTGCTGCTAAATGAAATCACATACAATTGTCCGCTGGAGCCTTATTTAGCTCTGCTATAGCTGTTTTGGAGGGCTGCCGCTATTTTCCATAGCAGGCTATTTAAAACATTGTAGCACATGATCATTATTATTCATAGTACTACTATCACTACGAACAAGAGAATGCTATGCCTCAAAAAGCTAAACACATGTACATGGATTCCTGCAGACAGTATATATTAGAAATGTGCATGTACACATAAAAAATATATGAAACCCATGAAGGACCTTATAAAATTTACTTATGTACAGTCTTGCAAAAAGAATAAAACTACTGGCAAGGTTATATCAGTATGGTAGCTGTGTAAACATCAACGGAGATTTTTAATAGATATAAAAGGAATTTGTATTGCAGCTAACGATCTTACAACTTTGAATGGAAACTCGTAGCAAGCATATAAACTTCAATCGAAGCTTAGACTGTATACTGGTCATACTCTAGCTTAGGCAATTTTTTTGGCTGGAATGTTCAATTCGCATTAGATCTAGTTTGGTAAGTGGTAAGTCATACGTATATCTCACACAGATAAGACCATGTGTACACATTGGAACAGAAGCGGTTTACTCTAAAATCCGCATTTTGTTAAAACAAGCACTACCTGCAGCATCAATAAACACAAGCTGAACTAAAACAGCCTCAAAGATTTGTATCTGTACTCTACCAGAACTGAAATGTATTAAGTACAGATCACCCTTTCACAATGCTAGCTACACAGAAACACACCATTTCCAATCACTAATCAGTATACTTGTGTGTGGATTTGCAAAGCTGGTCGAAATGCAGTAGTCAGTACAATCACACCTAAGCAGAGAACGGGTTTTCGAAAGCAAACACTTGTGTGTGGATTTTCGACAGTTTTTACCATAAATGTTCATGTACACGTTGAAGTACTAACAGTTTTTATCCAACTGAAGCTTAAATTGTATAGTGGGCATATGCTTAGGAATTTTTTTATGGAATGTTTAATTGTCATTAGCTCCCCTAAGAAAATCAATTGGAAATTTGCAAATATACATAGTGAAGCGAAACAGACAATCTTTAGGGACATAATCTGTGTGTTCAAGGGACCGAATGAAATCACGAAAGCAGTAACTCTGTTTTGGTCTAACAGCTGATTCAGTAATCAGTATACATATTTTCTCAAACCACAGCATGTCTTGGAAACCAAAGATAGCACAAGATCATTGTACCTAGTATTGTCTACAAGTAAGACCAAGAGAGAATGCTTGCTTCAGAAAGCAAACACTTGTGTGTGGATTTTCCTGCAGATGGTCTTTATAAAAAATGTGCATGTACACGTTGAAGTAGTAACAGAGTATCTTTGGAAACATTAGAGAAACACTAAAGTAACAGAGTATCACTAGGTAGAAGAGAAAGCTATGTTTCAAAAAGCTAAACACTCGTGTATGGATTCCTGCAGACAGTATCCACCAGATATGTGCATGTATAGATCGAAGTAGTAACAGAGAGAATCTTTGGTAACATAATGTATGAAACCCATGAAAGACCCTGTAACAATTCACTTATATACAGCCTTGCCTTATGTGCATAATACTTCTCAAAAAGAAGAAGCAGCTATTGGCAAGGTTATATCAGTACCTAAGCTGTGTAAACATCAACTAAATTTTGTAATAGATATATAGAGAAAAGAAAGAGGGAATTTAAATTCTAGCAGTTAACTATCTTATAACTTTGAAGGAAACTCGTACGAAGAGTATAAACTTCAATTAAAGCTTAAGTTGTATATAGGGCATACGCTTAGGCAATTTTGGCTGGAATGTTCAATTTGCATCAGATTTAGTATAAGTAGTAGGTTATACATACATCTCTCACAGATAAGACCATGTGTAAACATTGAAAACACAAGTAGTTTACTCTGAAAGCCTCATTTCTTAAGAACAAGCACTACCTGCAGCATCAATACACACAAGCTAAACTGAAACAGGCTCGAAGTTCCGATCACTAACCAGCATGTAGGTGCAAAGAGGGTCGGGAATGCAGTCAGGAGAATTACCTGAGCAGAGAGCCGGTGGCAGCTGCCACGCGCGAACGAATCGGCTGGCGACGTGTTCGACGGACGGCTCGACCAGCTCGTAGACCTCGCACTCCACAACCTTGCGAGCACGCACGTCGACGCCGAGCAGGTGCCCGTCCAGGAAGAAGTAGACGACGTCGGGGTTGGTGGGGTGGATGAGCGCGAGCACGGGGATCTTCCTGGGCAGGCCAGTCGCCTTGTAGCTCGGATCGTCGCAGATCTCCGTGAAGGCGGCCTCGTACTCCAGCGTCCACGAGTCGTCCACGAGCGTCCACACGGTGATCTGCGCGGCCCCGCTGCGGCCGTTACGGTTCCTGTACATGTCGAGGAAGCGCAGCTTGCCGTCGCTGACGCCGACGCAGCGGTACTTGTCGAGCAGGCCCCAGGCCTCCCTGTGCTTGAGCGCCTTGCCGTCCGGGAGGTGGACGGCGGTGAGCGCCGGCGCGTCGGCGAAGGGGTCGCAGGTGAGGAGGCCACCAGGAGAGGTCGACCCACCAGAGCCGGCCGGCGCAGGAGAGGACGCCGTCGGAGCGGAGCGGGCGGCGGGAAGGGAGCGGGTAGGGGAGGCGCATGCTGACCCACTCGCCGTCCTGCGAGGAGAAGCGCAGGAAGCGGGCCTTGTCGCTGCCGATGACCGGCTGGAGCTCGGCCACCACGTAGCCCTCGGGGGAGGCGATGACGCCGAGGAGGCCCGGGTCGGAGATGAGCTCGGGCTTGGGGAGCGCGAGGGCGGAGCAGGGTGCGGGGAAGGTGGCGTCGAGCACGAAGTAGCCGGCGATGATCGGCCACCAGGAGACCTGCCGGAGGTCCGGGGTGTCGATGATGGTTGGGCCCGTGGTGCGGCCCTGGTCGGCGTGGAGGAGGAGGAGGCCGGAGGGGTCGGCGGCGAGGACGGAGGGGAAGCTCCTGGAGGTGGTGCGGCCCGGGTAGATGCGCGGCGGGATGGTGAGGAGCGCAACGCGCGGGGGCGCCGGCAGCGCGAGGGAGAAGTCGGCGGTGTCTGGAGGGAGGTCGGTGTCGGCGGCGGCGGCCGACAGTACCCGCGGCACGGTGCCCAGGATGACCCACGACGGCGGCGGCGGCGCGGCGGAAGCCATATCGGCCTCGGGCTGGTGGCTGCCTGCGCGTGCCTCGGTGGTGGTGGTGGTGGTGGTGAACTGCTGGGCAATTGTGGTGGCGTCGCGGCGGTGACGACTCGTACCCTGGGGAATGGTTGTCGTTTTATGCTGGCCGGCCAAAACGCCGACCGAGTGGACTGAACCGGATCGTCCGTCCCCGTAGTGGTTCGTGCCGGGACAGACGGCCAAGCGGCACGGCGCGGTATGGTGGAACGTGCCGATACAAGCTCACGGCAGCCTTTGGAACCGTGCACGCGGTTCCGATTGGCAGAGCTGCCAATGGAGTTGGACTGCATTCAAACACCATCAAAAGTAGTACCAGCTTTCGGCAAAAATCACTGTTTTGACCTAATTAACGTTTGATTTCACAAATTGACCTACTTTTTTGAAGATATCCTGATCTGACCTGTTTTCATGGCGCTTTACCAGAAGGCGCCATGGTCAGTAGCACGGCGCCCTCCCCAAAAGCGCCATGCCACCATGACGCTCCCTAAGAAAACGCCATGGCTCCGTCCGACGTGGTGGCCGCCGTGGCACAGGCGGGCCCGTTTTAATGTTTGGCGCTTTTCGCGGGGGCGCCATGCTACTAGGCACGACGCTTTTGCGGAAAGCGCCATGGTCCTATACCTAGAAAACGGCTCGGGCGCCCTCCCCCACCCCTCCCAGCGCCATACCCCCTTGCGCCAAACCCTCCCAGCAGACAGACGGCGGCGGCTCCTCCCCCTAATCCCCCTCAAATCCACATGCTCCCCCCTCTTATCTGAACTGATTTCTGGTGGAATTTCTTCCTCTCCCCCCACTTGAGGTATTCCTCTTCAATTTTTCTTGTTTTATTGGTTGAAATCATCACATGGTCCTCTTCCTCCTAACCCTAGTTCTTGTGAAATGATGCATGTATTTTGTGCAATGTGTAATTTGTTTGAAGAAACTAGTGTGGTAGAATGATAGTTTGTTAAAGTTAGTTAGTAAATCATTGAAATTGCTTAGTTAGGGTTAGTAGTTTATATTTGACATGTACATATGGGCATATGAATACAAAGATATGGAAAGGTGTGTAGATGATATGAAATGCTTAGTTAGGGTTAGTAGCTTAGTATTCATATCCCCATATCAACCAATAAAACAAGCAAAATTGAAGGGGAATACCTCAAGTGGGGGGAGAGGAAGAAATTCCACCAGAAATCAGTTCAGATAAGAGGGGGGAGCATGTGGATTTGAGGGGGATTAGGGGAGGAGCCGCCGCCGCTGCCGTCTGTCTGCTGGGAGGGTTTGGCGCAGGGAGGTATGGCGCTGGGAGGGGTGTGTAGCACCCCGGGTAAAATCACTACTAGAAAATCGTCTGCATTTACCTCTGTGCACCATCATGTCATCAGCATGCATATGTTTGCCTAAAACTATTTTCTAAAAGCCTATTTTGTTTTCTGGATGTTCTCCTCTCTGTTCAAATCCAAACCCCAGATCTGGCCGGATATTTTATTTGTCTAAAAACCTTTTACAAATGTTTTGTTTTAAAACAAATAAAAATAATAAATAATAAATATATTTTGTTGGGGGCGACAGTCCAGCCCGCCAGGCCCAAAGGCCCGGCTAGCCAGACCCCCTACAACCCCAAAACCTAAATCCAAACCCTAATCCCAACCCTACCCAAACCCTATTTCCCCAACCTCCACCCCACCATGCCGCCGCCACTTCCTCAGCGCGTGCAGCCAGCAATCCACGCACGCAACCCCGCTCTCCCCACTCGTTCTTTGGCCCCACCCCGCAGTGAGCCTTGCCCATCCCCTAGCGACCGAGTCCACCCCCCTCGCGTCAAACTTCTCTTCCCCCTCGACCTTGTTTTCCCCACCTCCTCTGCCGCGTGGCTTCTCCCGTGCTCCTCGGCCGCCGTCCCCCTCGCATGCATAGCGACCCGCGCCGCCCTGGTCGCCTCGTCTCCGTCCCGCGTGACGCCGCCGCCAGGGCCCCTCCTCGCCGCTCCCGTACGAGATCGACGCCCCCATCGGCCTCACCCCCGCAGCTCCCCATCAACGAGCCCAACCCCATCCGGCGTCGCCTCTGTCCCGCGCCTCTTCCTTCGATCCATGTCGCTGCCTGCAAGCTCTCGACCACCCTCTTCCGCCTCATCCATGGTACCCCCGCCGGCCAAGACCACCTCCGTCGCCCGCCGCCGCGAGTCCCTCTCCACCGAGCCTTCCCTGGTCGCGTCCTCCCTGGGCCCGGTCGTCGAGCGTCGCTCGGGTCCCCTCTGCGTCGCGCGCCTCTGCGACCAACGCTGCCCGTCACCTCTCAGGAGCATCTCACTAGCGCTCCTGCCGCCCCTCGTCATCGCGTGCGCCGCCGACACCTCCTATGGCCCTCTCTGCTCTGGCCCTTGGCTGCTGCTTGCGCGTGGCCTGACCTGCAACCGACATACTGGCCATGCTCCTGTTTGCCACATCCTGCAGATACCGTGAGTGGTTTTCCATGTGGTGTATGTGTTGATGTGGTGCCACCCGAAGGACATCGGTGAAGAGATGGGCTTCAAGATCTTCTTCAGGGATTCAATGATCTGTAGATCACCGAGAGGAAATACCAAGACCATTTGGCGTCGGAACTGAGTTCGACACCGACCATCCAAGTTCTCCTTCTGGGAACCAAAGACCCTCGGTCCACGGATCCGAAGACCGATCCCGGCGCCCGAACCCCCCCGAACCCAAGATCGTCGAGACCCTCTAATATGTGACCCCTTTATCCGAGCCCCTATTTTATTAAATGTTATATACACATGTTACATATTAAATTGTCATGCTTGCATACATAAATATTGTGGTTTGGGAAATGTTGTCGACTCACCTAATAATTAAATATGGAGATCATATCCGGGCTTGTCTAGTCTAATATTGACCCATTTAAATCTGTATAGCGAACCGATGATATATTTTTGACTTGATAAGACAACATTTAAATTGCGGGTATCTAAATAACTTGAACCATCTAAAATTAAATGTCGGGACCTCGGTTCCGCTTAATATTGCCTAATTGCATCGCATCTTTGCCATGTCATACATCATACATGCATCATGCTCGATCTCTTGCCGTAGTATTAAATAGTGCATCCGGTGTTTCTTATAGTGTTTTGCTTCTTCACGGGATAGGCCGATGAGTTGATGCGAGTGTCGACCCGATCATCGGATGAACCTTCGGCAATGTTTCCAGGCGAGCATCTCCCCCTTTCTACCTATCTTACTTTTAAACTATTTATTCCCTCCTGTTGATCTATTGCTATCTGTGTTGTGATTCTCTAGTTTTCGTACCCGTGATATCCCTTGCAGCCTTATATTGCCTTGGACACATCCTATTACCTGTTGTTGGGTAGATAGTTGGACCTACGCGTCGTAGTCGCTTGCTCAAGTGCTGTTGCGTGTCGTCCAGTACCACAGTTGTTGGAGAAATGCCTTATGCTTTATGTTGGAGATGATCATGGCTTTAATTATTGTTTAATAACTAAAATTGAAAGTAGGTAAATGCAGAGGCACCGGTGGGTAATAGACAATTTTTGGTTTTTAACCGCTCACTGGTGTCCCGTAGGACCCCGAGTTCTTGACACCTGTTCCGAGATCGAGCGCGCTAACCACAGGTGGGGTGTGTGGGCACCCCCATCGATTAGTACCTGATTTCAAAGTACTCTACTGAGGGACACAAAGTAGTTTGGGGCTTTATTACTATCCTGTACTTATGCCATGCTTTATTGTTTTATTTACGATTGCGCGTGGAGCGCCTGTACTATTATGGAACCCCGTGATACGTTTTCGCTGTATCGACAAGCCCAGTCACACTTTCGGGTTCCCAGTCGTTTACAGCCGTCGACACAAACCCTGGGTCCGTCTCGGAGACCGGCCGACTTCGTTACGGGTAGCTTAGTGGGGTGGCCCCCATGTGCTTGCTTTGGGTCTGGGAAACGTCGTGTCCGAAACCCCGTCGACATACCGTTGGGTGTATGTTTTGTGATCTTGTACCTACCTGATCTGACAACAAGGGTGTAGGTGCGTGTGGAAACTTTGGTGCACCCCTGCAGGGTTAAATCTTTTCGAGAAGCCGTGTCCGCGGTTATGGACGACTTGGAGCACAGTTCTCGATCATAGATAACTATAACTAAAGTTTACTGTTATAATTTGACTTGTATCCGATATGACTAGTAATCAGCTTTACTACAACGGAATGGCTAAATAAAATTACCAACAACTGCTGGGTTTGGAATATCTCATGCTAATTGTACCTGACTAGTAAGTATCGCAACTACAACGGAATGGTTAACTAAAAGTGCCCACTGCTTATTATATCAGGATGACTATCTATACCTGACTAGTAAGTGCTGCAACGATAACGGAATAAATAAAACTGCCAACTGTGTGAGTTCCTCGGTTGACTTCCTCGTTTGGTCTCGAGAGAGAAATATCAGGATGGGTATGTTTGGTGGTAGTATCAGGTTGGTTCCGAATAGGTCTTTCTTACCCTTCTCTGATAGCCGCCCGTTGTATCGAGTCTTTATAGGTTGTTTAGTGTATGCCGCGCTGCCGCTTCAGTCCACCATACCTATGTAGGCGAGGACCGCCGAATTCTAGTCTCGCCGTGCACTGGCCTCAGTACTGACCGCTCTCTTTTTCCTTTGCCCTTTGTCGGCACCCCTTTTGTTTTTAGCAGGTTTGGAGATCGACGTCGTTAGCAGGGTTACCCTTCCGGCTTGGCCTGGGCAGGGTTATGGACGCCATTGGTTATTCTTCAGGGCTCTTAGCTCAATTTGCATCTTGTCCGTACTCGGACGCTGTATTGTTTTCAAGGTGATTTGGATCTTTGTACTATAAATCTGTATTCTTGACTCTTTGAGTCGCTGTTGTATATATATATGTTTTGTGGGTTCCATCGAGGACTATTGTGTAATGATATTACTTCGTTTTCCACCCGCACGCAAGTGCCTGGTGGGCACCTTTGAATCGTTTCTATGCGGGTTTGGCGGGAAGCGCTGAAACTTGCATAGGGCCGATTCCGAGGGTGTTACAGAGTGGTATCAGAGCTCAGCAGTTACGATACCCCACTGGTCCAGGCTGTAGGATAACCTAGCTAACGGTCGTCGTAGAGTGTCAAAACTATTTTGGAAAATCGGTTGGATAGATCTGCTTAGGTCTGCTTTTACTCCTTATCCCTCTGCTATTCTCCTCTTACCTCTACGTGTTTTGAACCCGCTCTCTTATCTTTTCTTCGAGTCCAGGTATTCTCGTGGTTGGGTTTCCGTCGTACCTTCAGGGCTTCACTTCTTTTCCCTTGTAACGGTGTTGCTACATCCGGCCCTCACGCTATTTGATGAATCTTCTTCTGTGTATCTTTTAGTGGACCAAAAAGTCACTAAAAATTTTCTTTGTATCTTCCGGTGTTTTTTTAATGAGACGACTTCATCTGCATCAGGTCCATTGAAGAACCTGCATCACTCCTTTGTTTTCGAATATCATTTGTTAAGATCTTCAATCTAAATCTCGAGGATAGTTGCAAATTCTTCTATTCATATACAGAGTAATGCTTTGAGTGCGGGATGGAGTCGCGACCATACCACTACTCTCATCATTCGCTTTTGTACCTTGAATGGCGGATCAAGCAATTTTACTCCTCCCACAGAAGTTAGAGGTGGCCTTATTTTTGAGACCTCGACCTTCATCTTTGTTTATACGAAATGTTCTCTTGACGAACGGGAGCATCGATCCTTGTTGGTAGCATCACCGATTTCAAGACGAAGAAAGAATCATTGTTAGTGGTGTCGTAAGGATCTTTGTACTATAAATCTGTATTCTTGACTCTTTGAGTCGCTGTTGTATATATATGTTTTGTAGGTTCCATCGAGGACTATTGTGTAATGATATTACTTCGTTTTCCACCCGCACGCAAGTGCCTGGTGGGCACCTTTGAATCGTTTCTATGCGGGTTTGGCGGGAAGCGCTGAAACTTGCATAGGGCCGATTCCGAGGGTGTTACAGGGTGGGGGGAGAGCGCCCGAGCCGTTTTCTAGGTATAGGACCATGGCGCTTTCCGCAAAAGCGTCATGCCTAGTAGCATGGCTCCCCCACGGAAAGCGCCAAACATTAAAACGGGCCCGCCTGTGCCACGGCGGCCGCCACGTCGGACGGGGCCATGGCGTTTTCTTAGGAAGCGTCTGTGGCATGGCGCTTTTGGGGAGGACGCCGTGCTACTGACCATGGCGCCTTCTGGTAAAGCGCCATGAAAACAGGTCAGATCAGGATATCTTCGAAAAAGTAGGTCAATTTGTGAGATCAAACGTTAATTAGGTCAAAACAGTGATTTTTGCCCCAACTTTCTGGCTTCGTCGGCTAGTGGCTGCATGCAAAGCATGAACTCTGCTGCTTCCTCGAGAGTTTACTACTACCTCCGTTTGTAAATCTAGGATGGTTTAGATTAGTAAAACTAATATATTTAGACAAATTTTAGTGTGTAGGTTTAAATGAATCTACGTACTAAAAGTTGTCTAGATATATTATTTTACAAATATGTAATATCTTATATTTTCAAACAAAGAGATTACAATATTATCTTCTGCTGTTTTTCTGACAGTGTGTACGAGTAACACCCAATTCTTACAAATTTTGATTTAGAAACAACATTGTATATTTGACACTGGAATGTGTACAACATTTCAGAAACTTTTGAATTCTTTTTACTATCACTTCCTCCGTTTCAAAATATAAGATGTTTTATCTATATAAAGCTAATGAATCTAGACCCATTTTAGTATCTACATTCACTCCGAACCTACATACTAGAAGGGGTCTAGATTCATTAGCATCACAAAACTAAAATATCTATTTTAAAACGGAGGGAGTAGTATTTATTTTCAATCTTCTCTTCATACCACAAGCAAGTGATCCAAGGAGCCATTTGCTTGCTCTTAATATAGATTGGATTGACAACAGACGTAGAGATCCTCTTACGAGGGGACGTGAACCTGAGTACATCGTGTGTCAATCTCGCTCTCGGATTCTCCTATGTCGCCTTGCTCCCTCTACATAAACTACCACCAGTAGCATCTGTCGTGCCAATACAACAACAGTTGAGAGTGTTGGCGATCGTTGGGCGGCCGCTCGAGGTCGCCCTGCTCCCAGAGGAGTGGGAGTACATCCGTCCCCACGAGTCGGCTCCCGCGGCTTGTTGCTCGACGGCCCTAGCGAGTAGGGTCTGGGCGTACTTGACTTGCAGGGCGCCTTTCCCCGTGATGTTGAGGTTGGCGACCGCGGCCTGGCGATCGTTGGGCGGCCGCTCGAGGTCACCCTGCTCCTAGAGGAGTGGGAGTACATCTATCCCCGCGAGTCGGCTCCTGCGGCTTGTTGCTCGACGGCCCTAGCGAGTAGGGCCTGGGCGTACTTGACTTACAGGGCGCCTTCCCCCGTGATGTTGAGGTTGGCGACCGCGGCCTACCCCGCGATGACATTGTCCATCGAGGTGGAATACAGTGGGAGGCCGTTCGCGTCGTGCTCTTCCGGAGAGATGAGGACTCTCGGCTGGTTGGTAGGAGGCGTCCGGTCGGGTGGCGGCGGGGGATCCTGACAGCAGGACGTAGCGATCCTCCACCGAGGGGACATGAACCCGGGTATATCGTGTGCCAATCTTGCTCCCGGATTCTCCTACGTCGCCTTGCTTCCTCTATGTAAGCTACCCCCTAGTAACGTCTGTCATGCCAATAATACCACGACAGTTGAGAGTGTTGGCGATCGTTGGGCGGCCGCTTGAGGCCGCCCTGCTCCTAGAGGAGCAGGAGTACATCCATCCCTGCGAGTCGGCTCCCGCGGCTTGTTGCTCGACGGCCCTAGCGAGTAGGATCTAGGCGTACTTGACTTGCAGGGCGCCTTTCCCTATGATGTTAAGGTTGGCGACCGCGGCCTGCCCCGCGATGACATTGTCCATCGGGGTGGAATACAGCAGGAGGTCGTTCGCGTGGCGCTCTTGCGGAGAGATGAGGACTCTTGGCTGGTTGGTATGAGGCGTACGGCCGGGTGGCGAGGGGGGGGGAGCCTGACAGCAGGAATAGCGATCCTCCACCAAGGAGACGTGAACCTGGGTACATCGTGTGCCAATCTTGCTCCCGGATTCTCCTACGTCGCCTTTCTCCCTCTATGTAAGCTACCCCCAGTAGCATCTGTCGTGCCAATACCACGACAGTTGAGAGTGTTGGCGATCGTTGGGCGGCCGCTCGAGGTCGCCCTACTCCTAGAGGAGAAGGAGTACATCCGTCCCCGCGAGTCGGATCCCATGGCTTGTTGCTCGACGGCCCTAGAGAGTAGGGCCTGGGCGTACTTGACTTGGAGGGCGCCCTCCCCCGTGATATTGAGGTTGGCGACCGCGGCCTATGATACGTCCAATTTGCATCACCATTCTATATCATAATTTGCCTCTATTCATTGATATATGTCTTATTATGAGGTATTACTTGGTCTTTTCCACTGTTTTTGCATGTTGGATGATTCTTGGAGGATGGACTGCCGGAGTCAGGATTCTGATGGAAAAGAGGTGTTTTGATGCAATATCGCGAAGATCAGAAAAATATTGGAAAATTATATTTTCCCAGGAGACGGAGGAAGCCAGAAGGGGAGGCGTAGCTGGGCCACAGGGGGCCCACCCCCCCTAGGCATGGGTCCCCCCTAGGCCGCGCCTAGGGCAGGTGTGGCCCACCTGGCCGGCTCCCGACTCCGCCCTCTCTCCTATATCTTCCTCACGGAACCCTAACACGAGGGGGCGACCATAGAAATATTTCCGCCGCCTCTGCGGGGCGGAAAACACCGAGAGAGAAAGATCTTTCCGGTAGACAGATTTCTGCCGGGGAAATTCCTTCCCGGAGAGGGGAGATCATCGCCATCAACACCATCATCAAGCTAGGCTTCATCGGGATCATCATCCACACCATCATCTCCACCAGCACCATCATCACCACTTCGTCCCGCTGTAACAATCGTGTTGGATCTTGCATTAGTTCTTAGGGAAACTTTTCCCGTTGTTAATTACTATTGTAGTTGATGTTTGTGAGTGGAACCATTGGATTATTGTTTATGTTCAGATTGTTATTCATCACCATATCATTTTTGATCTTGATCCATATGATGTCTTGTGAGTAGTTCGTTTAGTTCTTGAGGACATGGGAGAAGTCATGTTGTTAGTAGTGGATTTGTGTTGAGTTATTATTCAATGGTTTAGTATTTAAGTTGTGGTGCTATTCTTCTAGTGGTGTCATGTGAACGTCGACTACATGATACTTCACCATTTATGGGCCTAGGGGAATGCATTGTGTATTTGGCTACTAATTATGGGGTTGTCGGAGTGACAGAAACCTGAACCCCCGTTAGGACACCTTTGCACAAGGGAGTGTAGGATCTCAGAGTCTAAGGTTGTGGTTAGGTTTATATCTTAATTACTTTCCTATAGTTGCGGATTGTAACACCCTCAGAATCGGCCCTATGCAAGTTTCAGCGATTTCCGCCAAACCCGCATAGAAACGATTCAAAGGTGCCCACCAGGCACTTTCGTGCGGGTGGAAAACGAAGTAATATCATTACACATTAGTCCACGATGGAACCCAAAGATTATATATACAACAGTGACTCAATGAGTCAAGAATACAGATATATAGTACAAAGATCCAAAACACCTTGAAAACGATACAGCGTCCGAGTACGGACAAGATGCAAATTGAGCTAAGAGCCCTGAAGAATAACCAATGGCGTCCATAACCCTGCCCAGGCCAAGCCGGAAGGGTAACCCTGCTAACGACGTCGATCTCAAAACCTGCTTAAACAAAAAGGGTGCCGACAAAGGGCAAAGGAAAAGAGAGCGGTCAGTACTGAGGCCAGTACACGGCGAGACTAGAATTCGGCGGTCCTCACCAACATAGGTATGGTGGACTGAAGCGGCAGCGCAGCATGCACTAAACAACCTATAGAGACTCAATACAGCTCGCGGCTATCATATAGGGATAAGAAATGCCTATTCGGATCCAACCTGAAACTATCATCAAGCATACCCATCCTGGTATTTTCCCCTCGAGACCAAACGAGGAAGTCAACCGAGGAACTCACACAGTTGGCAGTTTTATTCATTCCGTTATAGTTGCGGCAATTACTAGTCAGATATAGATAGCATGAGTCATCCTGATATAATAAGCAGTGGGCAGTTTTAATTAACCATTCCGTTGTAGTTGTAGTACTTACTAGTCAGCTACATATAGTATGAGGCATCCTAAAACCCAGCAGTTGTTGGTACTTTTATTTAGCCATTCCGTTGTAGTTGCAATACTTACTAGTCAGATACAATGGTAACAGGTGACAACCCAAACCAGCAATTGTTGACACTTTTATTTAGCCATTCCATTATAGTAAAGCTGATTACTAGTCATTATAAAGTCAAATTTATAGCACTACTTTAGTTATAGTTGTCTATGATCGAGATACTGTGCTCCAAGTCGTCCATAACCGCGGACACGGCTTTCAGAAAGTTTTACCCTGCAGGGGGCACAAATAGCAACACACGCACGATCAACCTCGGAGAAACCAAATAAAACCCAACGAGGCATCACGACAAATAATATTTCAGGGGGCCACCCCACCAAGCTACCCGCTACGAAGTTGGCCGGCTCCGAGACAGACCCAGAGGTTTGTGACGACGGCTGTAAACGACTGGGAACCCGAAAGTGTGACTGGGCTTGTCGATACCGCGAAAACGTGGCACGAGGTTCCAAAACAGTACAGGCGCTCCACGCGCAATCATAAATAAAGAAGTAAAGCATGGCATAAGTACATGATAGTAATAAAGCCCCAAACTACTTGTGGCCCCAAGAAATAAGATATGACTCCAGCTCATGCTAAGGGGATTCATGGGCCCACATGCGGATAGTGCGAATATTCAAAGAACAGGTATCAAGTAGTCGGGGTCCTACGGGACACAAGTGGACGGTTAAAAACCAAATAACATCTATTGCCCACCTGTGCCTCTGCATTATTTAACTACTTCAGTTTTAGTTATTAAACAGTAATTAAAGTTGTAATCATCTCCAACATTAAACATGAGTCATTACTCCAACAACTGTAGAACATCGACGGCGCGACGCAACACCTGCGCAAGCAACTACGACTCGCAAGGCTGACTATCTACAAAACAACAGGTAATAGGATGTGTCCAAGGCAATTTAATGGCTGCAAGGGATATCACGAGTACGAAAACTAGAGCATCGCATCACAGGTAGCAATAGATCAACAGGAGGAAATAAAGACTATAAAAGTAAGATAGGTAGAAAGGGGGAGAATGCTCGCCTGAAAACATTGCCGAAGGTTCATCCGATGATCGGGTCGACACTCGCATCAACTCATCGGCCTATCCCGTGAAGAAGCAAAACACTAGAAGAAACACCGGATGCATTATTTAATACTACGGTAGAAGATCGGGCCTGATGCATGCATGATGTATGGCATGGCAAAAATGCGATGCAATTATGCAATATTAAGCGGAACCGGGGTCCCGACAATTAATTATTGAGTTCATGTTGTTTAGATATCCCCAATTTAAATGTTGCATGAACAAGGCAAAAGTTAGCACCGGTTCGCTACACAAATTTAAATGGGGCCAATATAAGACTAGATTTGCCCGCATATGGACCCCATATTTAATTATGAGGTGAATCGGCACAATGCCCCCAATTACACAATATGTATGCGATATGAGCAATTCAATATGCAACAAGTTTATAGATGGCAATTATAAAAATATGGGTCGGATAGGGTCACACATTAGCGAATCGAAGATCTTGGGCTCCAGGGGGTTTAGGGATCGGCCTTTGGGGATCTTGACTCTCGACACCTTCGGATTCTGGGACGGAGCACTTGAGTTCCGACCAGTAGGCGCACCAGATTCTGATGGTAACACTTATCATCGGAGTCTTGACAATCTTGTACCAAATCTCGCTCCTGTCTTCGCAGACCCAACATGACACGAACACGGGCAGCAACATAACATCACCCACACCTCCTCACCACACTGTCTCCACATTAACATACACTCCAGGGAACATACAGAGCCAAGGAGAGGCACTGTCGAGTGGTCACAGGGTCGGGAAGACGCGGTGATGCGAGCCGAAGGTCGATGGTGGCGCTCACGCGCGGGGCAGAGGCTGGCGGCAGCACAGCGGGTGGCAGCAAGGTCGGCCGAGGGGGCAGCAGCGTCCACACGGGGCCAGGAGATGACGAGGTGAGGGGGACTCGGTGGTGCACGCGTGCTGGTGGGGTCGCGGTGACTCGGAGCCGAAGGGCACGGCGCCGGTGGCGCGTCGGCCAGGAAGAGGGGTGCTGGCGCTGAGGCGGGCGAGGAGATCACCAGGGCGCCGGGCGATGCAGGGGAGGCGCTGGAGAGGAGGGCCTCGACGGCGGTGGCGCATGCGGCCAGCAGACGCGAGGAGGAGGGCCGCAGCGGCGGGCATGGCGGTCGGGGAGGAGGAACGAGGGGGCGCTGACGATCAGGAGGTCGAGGAGAAGGCGGCAGGGCCGGCGTCGCGGGAGGCCAGAGGCGCGGCGACGAGCTCGGGGGTCGGGGACGGGCGCTGCAGAGGGCTCTTCGGGTGGAGATCGAAGAAGGCGGCCGGTTCAGAAGATAGGGAGAAGGGTGGCGAGGTAAGGTTGCCGGTGTGGGTAGAGGGGCCCGGCAAGGCAGCGGGGGGAGATCGAGCGAGGCTCGTCTCGCTCCTGGCGGCGATGAGGCCCCGGTATGGGGATGCGAGAACGAGGGGAGCGGCGCGCGAGAGGCCTGGCGGCGCTCGGGACAGAGAAGAGAGAGGCGGGGTGGCAGCGGGGATTGAGGAGCGGGGGCGAGGGAGTCGTGCGGGAGGTTCCAAGGATCGTGTCGGGGTGGGGCCCGCGTGTGGAGAGGAGAGTGGGGGGGTGGGCCAGACGGGAGGGCAGTGGGGGTGGGCGGCTCGATCAGCAGGCGTGTGTGTGTATGTGTGTGTGCTGCCTAGCGACGGCGGCTGGGTGGGAAATAGGGTAGGTGGGGTTCTAGGGTTTAGCTAGGGTTAGGATTAGGGTTTGGTTGGAGGTGGGCTTCCGATCGTGCTGGGCTTGACCTGGCCGGCTAGGAGGTCTGCCTCTTTTTTTTATAAAATATTTATTTATTTTATTTGTTTGTTTTATTTTAAAAACACGTTTGCAAATACTTTTTAGACAAATAAAATAATCTGGAAGAGACCGCAGATTTTGTATTTGAATAAAGAGGGCTATTTGTAGAAAATAAAATAGGGCTTTTCGCAAAACAGTTTTTAAGCAAAAATATGCATGATGATGTCATGATGATGCACAAAGATAAATCAACAAACGATTCTACTAGTGGATTCACCCGGGGTGCTACACGAATGCTTGCAGGGGGTTTAATCACAAGTATGTATTAGTCCAAGTATGGTCGGTACATTAGCACAGTTTCGCCCACACAACACTTACAACACCAAAGAAGAGTACTCAGCTATTTGAAGTGAAAGCACTTGACAGAATTCCCATGTATCCTCGAGAACGTTTGGTCATTATGAGTACTTCCACCGGCTTGTCCTTTGCTAAGAAAGGATTGGGCCACTTGATGCGTTTGTTCTTTGTCTTTATTACTTGCACTTTGTTTTGTTGCTTTATCAGAAAACCCCTAAAAATATATTTGCTAAGTATTTATAGAGATTTGCTGCTCCATACCACTAGTCAACACCTTCTGCTCCTCGTTGGGATCGACACTCCTATTTATTGAAAGTACTATGATACACCCCGTATACTTATGGGTCATCAAGACTATTTTCTGGCGCCATCTCATAAGCTTAGTACCCTTTATTTAAGATCTTTTGTGTCTTCAAGGAAGATTGCATGTTTGGCTTTATCACTTGTAGGTTTGCTTGTTTCTTTCAACTCTTTTGCTTGCTACTCAGCCTTGCTAGCTAAAAACCTGTTTTGAGAAGGCATACTTCTCATGTTTCTAAACCATCTGAACCAAAACATGTGCCATTTGTGTCCACCTTATCTACCTATTAGCATTATTTCTATTCCAAGAAAATTCTCAAGCTTCATCTATCTTTTGAATTAAAAACTATTTTGTTATGTGAAAACTAGTTAGTAAAGCTCTCACGAACTTGATGGCACACCTTATTTTCTTGCCCCTAATAGACTTGAACCATTGTGTCATCGAAGTTGTATATGCTTGCATCTATACGTTGGAATTAGCAGAACCGTGCTGTCACGAGGAACAATTTCAACATTGCACCTGTACGTTGTACACAGTTGATATCATGCTCTTCTGTTTGCGGATATCGTCGGTATGAAATAAAGAGGGAACTTGTCAGTCCATGGAGTGATGTATGTGTGTTAGAGAAACGTCTGGGCCGCTAGCCTAAGCCATGCCTAATCATGGTGGAAACTTGCAACATCACCATAATGAGCATTTTGTGAAGCATCCTCAATAAAAATCTATGCACATAGTAAATAAAAAGATCGCTGAGATGCTCATTGTATGCTTGCCTTGTCATTTTGGTTATAGGATAGCTCATGTACCATGTGCAAGGGGTACCCCGTTGGCGGTTCTTTATGATACATATGTACTTACAATGACAAGAACTTATCAGTAACTAAAGTTGAGTAGCATGAGGAGCGGCCCTCGTACTCAAGGGACATGAGATTGCCAACTTATATTTCGTCAAGCATATACTCCATCTTTGTGCACTTTAACCTTAATCATCTCAAGATGCCTATGATAGGGGCAATGAGGGCTCAGAGCTAGTAAGTACCATAATCTTTTGGAAGCTCTTTATGACTTGGAATCCCTTCTGCCCTCTATGAAGGGACCTTTCTCCTATTTTCTATGTTGAGTCAGTAAACCTACTTCCTCTCTATCTCCAGCAAGCATTTGAGTTTTTGTGTTGCAAGCATTCATATGGTGATTTATTCAATCATATTATTTATCTTCCTTGTTTGCACAAGACTCTTATCTATTGAGTATTACTTTGAAAGCGTTCATTGTGAAAAACCTTTTTGAGCAAAGAGTGCTCCTGTTGTAAAACTTCTACAAAAAGCTTTTTGTGAAACTTCTTGCCAGCTGTTCTCTGACCAGGAACAAAGTTTGCCAATTCCAATTATAATTTATCTTTATGCATCTCTATTGTGATTCATGTACTTGTTGCAAGCTAAATTATATAATGGTGAGTTGCTTTCTTCTATGAGTTGTGTAATGGTAAGTGTGATGCTTCTTATCCATATTAATTTATCGACACTTCACTCCATAAACCTGTAGATATGTTTACTGAGCTCAGTTTTCGCTTGGGGACAAGCGAAGGTCTAAGCTTGGGGGGAGTTGATACATCCAATTTGCATCACCATTCTATATCATAATTTGCCTCTATTCATTGATATATGTCTTATTATGAGGTATTACATATGTCTTTTCCACTGTTTTTGCATGTTGGATGATTCTTGGAGGATGGACTGCCGGAGTCAGGATTCTGATGGAAAAATGGGTGTTTTGATGCAATTTCATGAAGATCAGAAAAATACCAGAAAAATATTGGAAAATTATATTTTCCCAGAAGACGGAGGAAGCCAGAAGGGGAGGCGTAGCTGGGCCACAGGGGACCCACATCCCCCTAGGCGTGGGCCCCCCTGGGCCGCGCATAGGGAAGGTGTGGCCCACCTGGCCGGCTCCCTACTCTGCCCTCTCGCCTATATCTTCTTCATGGAACCCTAACACGAGGGGGCGGCCATAGAAAGATTTTGCCGCCTCCGCGGGGCGGAAAACACCGAGAGAGAGAGATCTTTCCGGCAGACAAATTTTTGTTGGGGAAATTCCTTCCCAGAGAGGGGAGATCGTCGCCATCAACACCATCATCAAGCTAGGCTTCATCGGGATCATCATCATCATCCACACCATCATCTCCACCAGCACCATCATCACCACTTCGTCCCGCTATAACAATCGTGTTGGATCTTGCATTAGTTCTTAGGGGAAACTTTCCCGGTGTTAATTACTATTGTACTTGATGCTTGCGAGTGGAACCATTGGATTATTGTTTATGTTCAGATTGTTATTCATCACCATATCATCTTTGATCTTGATCCATATGATGTCTTGTGAGTAGTCAATTTAGTTCTTGAGGACATGGAAGAAGTCATGTTGTTAGTAGTGGATTTGCGTTGAGTTATTATTCAATGGTTTAGTATTTAAGTTGTGGTGCTATTCTTCTAGTGGTGTCATATGAACGTCGACTACATGATACTTCACCATTTATGGGCCTAGGGGAATGCATTGTGTATTTGGCTACTAATTGTGGGGTTGCCGGAGTGACAGAAACCTGAACCCCCGTTAGGACACCTTTGCACAAGGGAGTGTAGGATCTCAGAGTTTAAGGCTGTGGTTAGGTTTATATCTCAATTACTTTCCTGTAATTGTGGATGCTTGCAGGGGGTTTAATCACAAGTATGTATTATTCCAAGTACGGTCGGTACATTAGCACAGGTTCACCCACACAACACTTACAACACCAAAGAAGAGTACTCAGCTATTTGAAGCGAAATCACTTGACAGAATTCCCATGTGTCCTCGAGAACGTTTGGTCCTTATGAGTACTTCCACCGGCTTGTCCTTTGCTAAGAAAGGATTGGGCCACTTGCTGCGTTTGTTCTTTGTCTTTATTACTTGCACTTTGTTTTGTTGCTTTATCAGAAAACCCCTAAAAATCCGTTTGGTAAGTATTTACAGAGATTTCTTGGTCCATACCACTAGTCAACACCTTCTGCTCCTCGTTGGGATCGACACTCCTATTTATCGAAAGTACTATGATACACCCCCTATACTTGTGGGTCATCAGCCTACCCAGTGATGACATTGTCCATCGAGGTGGAATACAACGGGAGGTCGTTCGCGTCGCGCTCTTGCGGAGAGATGAGGACTCTCGACTAGTTGGTAGGAGGCGTGCGGTCGGGTGGCGGCGGGGGAGCCTGATAGTAGGACGTAGCGATCCTCCACCGAGGGGACGTGAACCTGGGTACATCGTGTGCCAATCTTGCTCCCGGATTCTCCTACGTCGCCTTGCTCCCTCTAAGTAAGATACCCCCAGTAGCATTTGTCGTGCCAATACCACGACAGTTGAAAGTGTTGGCGATCGTTGGGCGGCCGCTCGAGGCCGCGCCCTGCTCCTAGAGGAGAGGGAGTACATCCGTCCCCGCGAGTCGGCTCCCGTGGCTTGTTGCTCAATGGCCCTAGCGAGTAGGGCCTGGGCGTACTTGACTTGCAGGGCGCCTTAACCCGTGATGTTGAGGTTGGCGACCGCGGCCTGACCCACGATGACATTGTCCATTGGGGTGGAATACAGCGGGAGGTCGTTCGTGTCGTGCTCTTGCGGAGAGATGAGGACTCTCGGCTGGTTGGGACGAGGCGTGCGGCCGGGTGGCGGTGGGGGAGCCTAACAGCAGGACGTAGCGATCCTCCACCGAGGGGACGTACATCATGTGCCAATCTTGCTCCGGGATTATCCTACGTCGCCTTGCTTCCTGTACGTAAGCTACCTCCAGTAGCGTCTGCCGTGCCAATAATACAACGACAGTTGAGAGTGTTGGCAATCGTTGGGAGGCCGCCCTGCTCCAGAGGAGCGGGAGTACATCCGTCCCCGCGAGTCGGCTCCCGCGGCTTGTTGTGCCAATAATACCATGACAGTTGAGAGTGTTGGCGATCGTTGGGCGGCCGCCCTGCTCCAGAGGAGTGGGAGTACATCTGTCCCCGTGAGTCGGCTCCTGCGGCTTGTTGTGCCAATAATACCATGACTGTTGAGAGTGTTGGCGATCGTTGTGCGGCCGCCCTGCTCCAGAGGAGCGGGAGCACATCCTGTAGGGTTCGCAGCATAGAAAACAAAAAATTTCCTACGATGTGAACTATGTACCAAGATCTATCTACTAGATACAAACAACGGGCGGATGTATATCCGTAGAGAACATACCCTTGAAGACCGACAAAGCTTAACGAGTTCAACTCGTGGTTGATGTAGACGATCTCTTGCCGATCTCAAGATCGAGAGGAAGTCCTAGCGCCGCAAATCAGCAGCGTATCCGTGCTCGCACACACGTTTGAGGCACCGAGCAACCTCCGCCTCCTCGCTCCAGCGAGGCAGCCGAAGCACAACTCTTTCTTGCCGAATAGCCACCGGGAACATGTATCTCGCTAGTCCGAGACCATGGGGGATAAATTCTAGAGGGGGAGAGAGATCCTTCACGAGGAGGTGTGAGTGACAAGTGAGGAGGGCGGTTCCTTTTATAGGAGGAGGGGGAACCCCAAGGGGGTGGCCGGCGCATGGGGCTGCCCCCTTGCCCTCCCCTCTTCATGTGGGTGGACACTCCACTCACAAAACTCCTTTAAATTCCCTCCACTCAAAAGTCCACTCAAATTCCCATTAAATTTCCACCAAATTTAATGCAAACTCTCATTAAATAAAACCTGTTATTTTATTCAGAATTTTGTCAATTACTTTAATGACAAACATTCACAAATAACCCCTTGCTAGAATTCCATTTCACATGCATAACCACTTTATGCAATTTCACCCGAAAACCTGTTTCGGTATCTAGTGAAATAAATTCCTGCGCTTGTTCATTCTTTCGGCATGAAACTTTTGCTCCAATTGGATGTCGGTGTCTCTTAAGTGTGTCACCCTACGGTTCGTGAATAATGCGGACATGATCGAGACCCCTCTCGGATCAATAATCAGAAGCGGGATCTGGAGACCCATACTGACTCCCACACATTCAACGATGACTTTCTTGTGATCGTCAAAACCTTTTATGCTAGTATCTTAATCCCTTTGTTTCACGATATATTACATGTCCGAGATTCGATCATCGGTATCTCCATACCTAGTTTGATCTCGTTACCGACATGCACTCTTTTCTCGTTCCTGTGATATAACATTCTAGTGATCAAATCACTTGCTTGCAAGCTAACCAATGTGATATCACCGAGAGGGCCCAGAGTATATCTATCCGTCATCGGGATGAAAAAATTCCACTCTCGATCCATGAGCCTCAACATAACACTTTATTAGTTCTGAATCCATCTTTATAATCACCCTGTTACGGTGTGACGTTTGATGTTATCAAGAAACTCTTCTGGTGTTAGTGATTGACATGATCTCATGGTCTAAGGATTAGGATCACTTCGTAAGTTGTTATAGCAATATAAACTCAATGACTTTGATCGTAATGCTATACTTCGGATGAATGTTCATCACACCATTACACTAATGTTGTGATCCCATTATTAACAACATCCAATGTCCATGATCAGGAAACCTTGATCATCTTGTTAATCAACGAGCTAGTTTATGAGAGAGGCATAACTAGGAACTTTCTGTTTGTTTATTAAACACACATGTATTAATGTTTCCGTATTAATACAATTATAGCATGCAAAATAAACATCTATCATATACTTGGAATACACATAATAAACACTTTATTATTGCCTCTCAGGGCATATTCCCTTCAGTCTCCCACTTGCACTAGAGACAATAATCTAGTTACATAGTGATAAATCTAACACCCATTGAGTTCTGGTGTTGATCATGTTTTGCTCTAGGGAGAGTTTTAGTCAACGGATCTGCTACATTGAGATCCGTATGTACTTTACAAATCTTTATATCTCCATCCTTGACATGCTCGCGGATGGAGTGAAACCGGCGCTTAATATGCTTGGAATGCTTGTGAGACCTTGGTTCTTTGGCATTGGCAATGGCACCATTGTTGTCACAATAGATCACCATTGGGTCCAACGCGTTTGCAACCACTCCTAGTTCGGATATGAAGTCCTTCATCCAAACTGCTTCCTGAGCCGCTTCTGAAGCAGCAACATATTCGGCCTCCGTTGTTGATCCCGCTACCACAGGTTGTTTGGAGCTCCTCCAACTAACCGCTCCGCCATTCATGAGAAATACGTATCCGGATTGAGACTTAGAATCATCCGAATCGGTGTCAAAGCTAGCGTCAATATAACACTTAGCAACGAGCTCTTCTTCACCTCCGTATACAAGAAACATATCCTTAGTTCTTCGTAAGTACTTAAGGATATTCTTGACCGCTATCTAGTGTTCCGAACCTGGATCCGATTGGTACCTACTAGTCAAACTAATAGCATGTGCCACATCCGGTCTTGTACATAGCATGGCGTACATTATAGAGCCTATGGCTGAAGCATAGGGGACTTTGTCCATTATCTCTCTTTCTTCCGCCGAAGCCAGACTTTGAGTCTTACTCAATGTCTTGCCTTGCAACATAGGTAAGAACCCCTTCTTACTTCCGTCCATTTTAAACTTCTTTAAAATCTTATCAAGGTATGTACTTTGCGATAGCCCTATTAGGCGCCTAGATCTATCTCTATAGATCTTTATGCCTAATATGTATGACGCTTCACCTAGGCCCTTCATTGAAAATTTGCTGTTTAGATAACTTTTAACACTGTTTAAAAGATCTATATCATTTCCAATCAATAATATGTCATCCACATATAATATCAGAAATTCCACATTGCTCCCACTCACTTTGTTGTAAATACAAGCTTCTCCATAAGTTTGGACAAATCCAAACTCTTTGATCACCTCATCAAAGCGGAGATTCCAACTTCGTGATGATTGCTTCAATCCATAGATGGATCGCTGAAGCTTGCACACCTTGTTAGCATCCTTAGGATCGACAAAACCCTTTGGTTGTATCATATACAACTCTTCTTCAATATTATCATTGAGAAACGCAGTTTTGACATCCATCTGTCATATCTCATAATCGAAATATGCAGGAATTGCTAACATAATCCTAACTGACTTTAGCATCGCTACGGGAGAGAATGTCTCATCGTAGTCAACTCCTTGAATTTGTCGAAACCCCTTTGCGACAAGTCAAGCTTTATAGACGGTCACATTACCATCAGCATCAGTTTTCCTTTTGAAAATCCATTTGTTCTCCACGGCCTTTCGGTCGTGAGGTAAGTCCACCAAGTTCCAAACTTGATTTTCATACATGGATTCCATCTCAGATTTCATGGCTTCTAACCACTTGTTGGAATCCGGGCTCATCATCGCTTCTTCATACGTCGCATGGTCATCATTTTCATCAACCATGAAATTCATGACAGGATTTCCGTACAGCTCGGGAGCTGCACGCGTCCTGCTAGACCTGCGAGGTTTGGTAGTACTCTCTTTCGGAGTTTCATGATCATTATCATTGGTTCCCTCTTCAACAGGTGGAGCCAACTCCGGAACAACTTCTGGCGCTGCGCTACTCACCATACTTTGAAGAGATGGTTCAATAACCTATTTGAGTTCTACCTTCCGACTACTCACACCTTTCGCGATAAACTCTTTCTCTAGAAAGGATCCATTCTTGGCAACAAAAACCTTGCCCTCGGATCTGTGATAGAAGGAATACCCAATAGTTTCCTTAGGGTATCCTATGAAGACGCATTTTTCCGCTTTGGGTTCGAGTTTATCCGGTTGAAGTTTCTTCACATAAACATCGCATCCCCAAACTTTAAGAAAAGACAGCTTAGGTTTGTTTCCAAACCACAATTCATACGGCGTCTTTTCAACGGATTTAGATGGTGCCCGATTTAAAGTGAATGCAGCAGTTTCTAGTGCATAACCCCAAAATGACAACGGCAAGTCCGTCAGAGACACCATAGATCGAACCATATCTAATAAAGTACGATTACGACGTTCCGACACACCATTTCGCTGTGGTGTTCTGGCAGGCGTGAGTTGTGAAACAATTCCACACTCTTTCATGTGAGTGCGAAACTCGTAACTTAGATACTCACCTCCACGGTCGGATCGTAGAAATTTGATCTTTCTATTACGATGATTTTCCACTTCATTCTGAAATTCCTTGAACTTTTCAAAGGTTTCAGACTTGTGTTTCATCAAGTAGATATAACCGTATCTACTCAAATCATCCGTGAAAGTAACAAAATAACGATATCCACCTCGCGCCGACACACTCATTGGACCACATACATCAGAATGTATGATTTCCAATAAATCTGTCGCCCGTTCCATTGAACCGGAAAACGGCGTTCTAGTCATCTTGCCCATAAGGCATGGCTCACATGTATCAAATGATTCAAAATCAAGTGATTCCAAAAGTCCATCCGAATGGAGCTTCTTCATGCGTTTAACGCCAATATGACCTAGACGGCAGTGCCACATATATGCGGATATATCATCATTAAGTTTAATCCTTTTAGCATCAACATTATGAATATGTGTAACATTATCATCGAGATCTAATAGAAATAAACCATTCATCATCGGTGCATGACCATAAAAGATTTCATTCATATAAATGGAACAACCATTGTTCTCGGATTTAAATGAATAACCACTTCGCATCAAACACGATCCAGATACAATGTTCATGCTCAGTGCAGGCACCAGATAACAATTATTCAAGTTTATAACTAATCCCGATGGCAAGTGGAGAGGCAGCGTTCCGACGGCGATCACATCAACGCTTGATCCATTGCCGACACGCATCTTGACCTCACCCCTTGCTAGCGGTCGCTTGTTCCGCAACCCCTGATTCGAGTTACAAATATTAGCAACTGAACCGGTATCAAATACCCAGGTGCTACTGCGAGCACTAGTCAAGTACACATCAATAACATGTATATCATATATACCTTTGTTTGCCTTGCCGGCCTTCTTGTCTGCCAGATACTTGGGGCAGTTGCGCTTCCAGTGGCCAGTCCCCTTACAATAGTAGCACTCGGTATCAGACTTAGGTCCAACCCGGGGTTTCTTTTTAGGCACGGCAACAGGCTTGCCGCCCTTACTACCCTTCCGTTTTCCCTTCTTGTCTTTCTTGAAACCAGTGTTCCTATTGATCATCAACACTTGATGTTCCTTTTTGATCTCCACTTCTGCAGTTTTAAGCATTGACAGAAGCTCGGGGAGAGACTTCTTCATGCCTTGCATATTATAGTTCATCACAAAGCTCTTATAGCTAGGTGGCAGAGACTGCAGAACACGATGGATGCCTAAGTCAATGGGAATCGATATTCCCAAGGACACAAGCTTATCGGCGTAACCCGACATCTTGAGTACATGCTCACTAACGGAGTTGTGCTCTTCCATCATGCAGCTAAAGAACTTTTCTGAAGCGTTGTAGCTCTCTACAGCAGCATGTGTGTCAAAAATCATTTTCAACTCACCCATTGTATCAAAAGCATTGCCATTTTCGAAACGCTTTCGAAGTTCTGGCTCTAGCCCATACAATATGCCGCAATGAACTAAGTTGTGGTCCTCTTGACGAGTCTGATAGACATTCTTCTCCTCGTCAGGGGCATCATCTAAAGGTGGGGGGCCTAGTGGCGCTTCTAGCACGTATTGCTTTTGTGCAGCAGAGAGGAGAATCCTCAAATTCATGGCCCATTCGGTAAAGTTGCTACCGTTCGTTGCTAGTTTCTCTTTCTCCATGAACACATTGAAATTAAAAGCAGGTGGTGCCATCTACAACAGAATTTGTAAAGTTTAGACTAAGTGTATGATAGATTGAGTTCAACTAATCCATATTACGAATGAACTCCCACTAAAAAACGACATCCCTCATGCCTTTTTGGTGATTACATGAACCAAATCCACTATACCAAGTCCGATCATCACGTGAGTCGGTATAGCTTCAAAGGCGAGCATCAAATGGGCATCATATCAACTATATAACTCATGCTTAACCTTTCGGTCCGTGTTCCGAGGCCATGTCTGTACATGCTAGGCTCGCCAAGTTAGAACCTTAGTATTCGCGTGTGTAACTGTTTTACACCCGAAATATGGTCGTGGATCCAAGAACACCCGATCATCACGTGATGTCTTGGAGCGACGAAACATAATCGGTGCATACTAAAGGAAGAACACATTCTTATCTTGATATTTAAATGAGGGATCATCTTATTATGCTAACAAAGCGCTAAACAAGCAATATAAGATGCTATCAAACATCACATGTTTATTAGTGAAATGATATGGTTCCCGCAAATGATCTCTATCATGTGCATCGTGGTATGATCAGTATCATACCTATATGTGTAAATCCAAGGTCTATGGAGTTTACACGCTATGTGTGTTGTAAGATTATCATCTCATACTTCAACTTACAACACTACCATATCATAACACTAGCCCAGCAACAATCTAAACTAGACGCCTCTAATTTATCCATTGCAAGTTTTACGTGGCTTAGGGCTTTCGAGATATAACCGTTCTTACCTACGAACATGAACCACAACGAGGATAACCAAATTGTTGACAACTCGCTTGCAAAATAGATATTGACTATAGTAGGAGAGACAGACACCCGCTAGCCACTTATGCAAACTAGTTGCATGTCAAGCGTGGAACAGGTCTCATGTGCGAAGACATGTAAAGTTTGTCCGGGCCGCTTCATCCCACTATGCCACCAATATCCAAAATTACAACAAAGGAGCAACAACATGATCATCATCGCCCACATACTCATATGTGTACTACCCGTGTAAAGTATCTACGCATAGATCCGGCTCTGATACCACTGTAGGGTTCGCAGCATAGAAAACAAAAAAATTCCTACGATGTGAACTATGTACCAAGATCTATCTACTAGATACAAACAACGGGCGGATGTATATCCGTAGAGAACATACCCTTGAAGACCGACAAAGCTTAACGAGTTCAACTCGTGGTTGATGTAGACGATCTCTTGCCGATCTCAAGATCGAGAGGAAGTCCTAGCGTCGCAAATCAGCAGCGCATCCGTGCTCGCACACACGTTCGAGGCACCAAGCAACCTCCGCCTCCTCGCTCCAGCGATGCAGCCGAAGCACAACTCTTTCTTGCCGAATAGCCACCGGGAACATGTATCTCGCTAGTCCGAGACCATGGGGGATAAATTCTAGAGGGGGAGAGAGATCCTTCACGAGGAGGTGTGAGTGACAAGTGAGGAGGGGGGCTCCTTTTATAGGAGGAGGGGGGAACCCCAAGGGGGTGGCCGGCGCATGGGGCTTCCCCCTTGCCCTCCCCTCTTCATGTGTGTGGACACTCCACTCACAAAACTCCTTTAAATTCCCTCCACTCAAAAGTCCACTCAAATTCCCATTAAATTTCCACCAAATTTAATGCAAACTCTCATTAAATAAAACTCTTTTATTTTATTCAGAATTTTATCAATTACTTTAATGAAAAACATTCACAAATAACCCCTTGCTAGAATTCCATTTCACATGCATAACCACTTTATGCAATTTCACCCGAAAACCTGTTTCGGTATCTAGTGAAATAAATTCCTGCGCTTGTTCATTCTTTCGGCATGAAACTTTTGCTCCAACTGGATGTCGGTGTCTCTTAAGTGTGTCACCCTACGGTTCGTGAATAATACGGACATGATCGAGACCCCTCTCGGATCAATAATCAGAAGCGGGATCTGGAGACCCATACTGACTCCCACACATTCAACGATGACTTTCTTGTGATCGTCAGAACCTTTTACGCTAGTATCTTAATCCCTTTGTTTCATGATATATTAGATGTCCGAGATTCGATCATCGGTATCTCCATACCTAGTTTGATCTCGTTACCGACATGCACTCTTTTCTCGTTCCCGTGATATAACATTCTAGTGATCAAATCACTTGCTTGCAAGCTAACCAATGTGATATCACCGAGAGGGCCCAGAGTATATATATCCATCATCGGGATGAACAAATTTCACTCTCGATCCATGAGCCTCAACATAACACTTTATTAGTTCTGAATCCATCTTTATAATCACCCTGTTACGGTGTGACGTTTGATGTTATCAAGAAACTCTTCCGGTGTTAGTGATTGACATGATCTCATGGTCTAAGGATTAGGATCACTTCGTAAGTTGTTATAGCAATATAAACTCAATGACTTTGATCGTAATGGTATACTTCGGATGAATGTTCATCATACCATTACACTAATGTTGTGATCCCATTATTAACAACATCCAATGTCCATGATCAGGAAACCTTGATCATCTTGTTAATCAACGAGCTAGTTTATGAGAGAGGCATAACTAGGAACTTTCTGTTTGTTTATTAAACACACATGTATTAATGTTTCAGTATTAATACAATTATAGCATGCAAAATAAACATCTATCATATACTTGGAATACACATAATAAACACTTTATTATTGCCTCTCAGGGCATATTCCCTTCACATCCATCCCCGCGTGTCGGCTCCCGCGGCTTGTTGCTCGACGGCTCTAGCGAGTAGGGCTTGCGCGTACTTGATTTGCAGGGTGCCTTCCCCCGTAATGTTGAGGTTGGCGACCGCGGCCTGCCCCGCGATGACATTGTCCATCAGGATGGAATACAGCGGGAGGCTATTTGCGTCGCGCTCTTGCAGAGAGATGAGGACTCTCGACTGGTTGGGAGGAGGCGTGTGGCCAGGTGGCGGCGGGGGAGCCCCACTCGCTGGTGCTCCTGGTGGTGGGTGGGCGCTGAAGCCAGGTGGTGCATTGTCGCAGATCGCGTGATCGGCCGCGCGAGCAGGGTCGTTGTCCTCGTCAAAGTTCAGGGCACAACCCTAAATGCTGGGGTTCAGGCCCGTCCTAATGCGGCGCTGGTGGTAGAGCGACAGTTTCTGTGTTGTTGCTTGCTCGGGGCAAAAAATTTCTTGCTCGACCTGCTCCTTGCGCACCGCTTCCTCCAGGCACAGGCAGGCTTCCTCGACCTTTGTCGCCGTCGCGGTCGGCGGAATTGGCATGGAGAAGGGGTCCGGCGGGGCGCTCGTGCTTCCCGCCATGTAGGTCGCTATGAAGCGATTGGATCTGGCATGGAGATCGCCAGATTTCTCCAACCCGGAGTCGAAGTCGAAGATCTCGAGGATGGAGGAATCTTTGAAATCCCCTGCGTTGGAGACTCGCGCGATGGAGCCTTCTGGTGACACGACGATGATGGACCTGGCGACCGAGGCAGGGGTCGCCGAGTCGGTGTCGTCATGGAGGGTCGCATCGTCCGTGGCCGCGTTAGTTTCGGCCACGTTGCTGTTGGCCGAGTCATACTCGGAGGCAAGGCTGTGGATGGTGCGGATCTGACTCTCAGAGAGTCGATTGCATGGTGGTGACTCGCCGATGATCGACGTATCCTCAGAGACAATGACTTCCATGAAGCCGACGAAGAGGTTGATGGTGCCGACCGGCATTATGGCGCTGTGCGTGACCGGGCGCGATGCCGGGACGTAGCTGCTAGGCAAGATCTGGAGGATCTCGCCACACGCGATCATGCGGCCGGTGGTGATCGACCGGTTGATTAGAAAGTAGGGTCTCGCCACAGAACTCAGGCCGGACCGGCCATGCCCCATGGTGGGCGCCACTATCGTGGGAATGGCCACGATAGATGCTATGATTGGCAGCGAGTAGTAGGAAGAAGGGCAAGGGCGGCCAGCCATCTGCGGTGCGAGATGAGGGCGGAGACACAAGAGTTTACCCAGGTTCGCCCCCAGAGGGTATAGACCTACTCCTGCTAGATTGTGTCATCGAGTGATTACAAGGGTGACGAGCTCGGCGGCTAGGCAACGAGTCGATGGGGTGTATGATGGAACGTGTGCATAGAGAGTACCCTAGGGAGGTTTATATAGGGGATACCTCGCTAGGGTTTACAGATATACAACCGAGTCAGCTAGGAACTCAAAGAACTTGAGCTAATTCGGTTGGGATTAGCTACGCTTCTGGGCCTCCAGCTTCCAGTCGCCAGGTCCTTCCTTGAGTCGTGATCCAGTCGCCGTCCTACAGGCCCACTCGCCATGAGCTTGATCCAGTAGGAAATGTCCTGCTGGGCAAACGCCATTCGGCATATCCCCATCAAGAGTGGTCACTATGACCCTAGTGAAGTCTAGAACATCATTAGCAATCTTCTGCATGTGCCTCTCTCTGAACCCGTTGGCGCAGTTTGTCCTTTTATGAATGAGCTCAACCGTCCTATTAAGGATGGACTCTGACAAAGAAGGTTCCCAAACTATTGGAGGTTTAGGGGCACACTTAACTGGCATCTTGGTGGGATGCATCCATCTCATGTCAATGTTACGCACTGACGGAGCAGACAAGTCAAAGGAGGTAGTAGTACTAATGTTCTACATTCGGTTAAGCATGGTATGCACAAAATAGAATGGTAAGCGGCTTTCGCAATGAAATATGCTAATCATGATACAATGGCTATCGCTGATTACCAACGAACACATCCTATAGGTACGATAGAAATGGGTGAAAGTATTTCTTACATCGACAGGAGTAGCCTTTAGCACAAAGGTTGGGGAAGTGGGGGAACCGGGAAGCGCATCTGTGGTCATGCTCGAGGGGGAATCCAACAAGACCATTGTCCCCGTGCTCAAAGGAGATGATAGTCAACCATGAGTAACATGAGCTATGAATGCAGACCCATACATCATGGCACATGATCAGATCTATGAAAGATCGATGCTTCAAGATACTTATAGCAAGAGAAATTGCATCTATCACACATGTCGGAGAGGAGGAGGATTCCAACATGCCAAAGTTGGGCTCCATTACCGCAGTCGAGGTCCAAGCTCCCGCCATGGACATGAAATCAGAAGAGGGAAATGGTGGATTTGATTTAGGCCGAGGCTCCGCTTCCCATTTCGAAAAAAAATAGGAGCCAAATTTTGGCCGGGCGGTGAGCGAAATTCCGATGGGACAAATTGCATCACCGCCTGTCGCAATTTCACCGCGTCTTCCCGCCATCTCCGATGGCTACATCAGCGGGGCGTTGTCTTCCCTGTTTTGGCCGCAACAAGGGTGGCTTGCTGCAGTTTTTAGCGGGTCTGTCACAAGATGTTTTAATCACCGTGTGGGCCACGACGTGGAGTTTGGACAGGTATCCAAGCAGCTCACTTTCATTGTCTCGGGGCAGCGCAGATGGTGCAGACGTGCGTGCCATGGAAACCGGGATTTCACGAGTTGGAAATCCCGATCAAGTCTCTTTTAGTACCACCACGATCCATGTCATCCTTATACCGGCCAATAGCAGAGCGCTATACGTGCACCTTGATCCGTGTCAATAACGATCTGAGCCGTACATCCAGTTAGATCGGCGACAGCCCAGTCCAGATCGATCTAGCCAATGTCGGTTCGTGTCTGCTAGGACCGACTATAAATACCCCTGCCCCCTCCCCGTACTCCTACCACCACAGAGAACAATATCCGAGTGCGTTTTCGATCGATCCGTCAGCCTCTGCAGATCAGTAATCCCAAGGTGTGCAAGACAGCAACCGACGAGATCGGTAATTAAACAATTTCTTGCTGTTGTGGTTCAGCCTTAGTACTTGTTCTTCCGATCGTCACTCCTCCGCATATGCATGCATAGTTCTGGTTGGCCCGCGCAGTAACTTGTTGTGGTTCTAGCTAACAATCATTGGTAATCCGATCTCCATTATTACTGAAACACATGTACTATCTAGGTTATTCCTGTGTCATCCTCTCTTGTTTCTTTTGTGATATTGGATGCTTGGAATTACGGTACTGGCTTCAACAAAAAGTTTATTAGACTTGTCACTTCTTCTTCCGACCTCAACGATCATCCATAGTAGTTTAGCCCATACTGTACCTTGTTGTTCTAGCTAAAATTCATTGTTCATAATCCGATCTCAGGTCATCAAAACATATGAACCGATTGTTGTGCTTTTTTGCGATATTATCGGTGACTTGTCTTTGGCCAAATAATATTATTTTGCTTTGCTTATAAAAAAGTACTCCCTTCGATCCATATTAGTTGTCGCTAAATTGGATGTATCTAACACTAAAACATGTCTAGATACATCTGATTCAGGGACAAGTAATTTGAAGCGGAGAGAGTACTATTACTTTTACGCATGATTTACCTTTTCTTTTGCAGGATGGCTCGAACTAAGTGTACTGCCGGCAACTCTACCGGAGGAAAGGCTCCTACCAAGTACCTTAGGGCTTTCTATGTAATATATATCGCACTGTTTGGCTTTACTCTTTCCATTATATTTTGCATGTTAGATTTTTTGTTTGGACAATAACTTAGCTATTGGTTTTTGTGATGATAGGCCTCCGCTCGTAAAACAGCTCCCGCTATCGGAGGAGTGAAGAAGCCTCATTGATATCGCCCTGGAACCGTTGCTCTTCGGTATGTTCAACAAACAACATGTAGCTATCTATATTATTATTGTTGTACCTTTCTTATGAGGTTCTTATTATCTTCAATAAACATGCTTTTGCAGCGAAATTCGCAAATATCAGAAGGGCACCGAGCTGCTCATAAGGAAGCTACCTTTTCAGAGGCTCGTCAGGGAGATTGCTCAAGTTTTCAAGGTACGGTTCCTCTAGATCATATGCAGTCATTTGTGCTTGCTTTAGATGCATCCAAATCCAGTTCAAACCCTTCGGAGAATATCTATGGATCTGAATCACATCGGGTGTATGAAAACAAGTTCTAATTCATTCTAAGTGAAATAATAAACCATGTAATTATGCTTACAATGATTTCTTTGGTTTTTTCTTGCTACTCCTACAGATTGATCTACGTTTCCAGAGCCATGCAGTGCTTGCTTTGCAGGAGGCAGCAGAAGCATATCTTGTGGGTCTCTTTGAAGACACCAATCTGTGTGCCATCCACTCTAAGCGTGTGACCATAATGTCCAAAGACGTTCATCTTGCTAGGAGGATCCGTGGCGAGAAGCTCTAAATAGTCTACGACCAAATGGATTCGCCTCAGCATGGATGTTGCTTTCTACGTGATTCCTAGGTTCACGATGGACCGTGGAAGACTTTGATTTTCCGTCGACGTTAAACTTTTATTAGCAATGAAATACTCTTGTTAACACTTTTTAGATCTTAAGTGTGTTAGCTTGAACTATGTGTTCCGTTGAGGTTGAGCTATCTATCTATAGATTATATATGGCGATGCGTATTATCTCTACCGCTGGTGCTATATGTGTTAGCATTAATTTTGATTAGAAAAGTGTCGGTCTCGAGTTTTCTTGTGTGGCAGCTGTATACACCAAGTTTGAGTCTCTTTAGGACTTTGAGTTGTTGTGTACGAGTCAGTCTAGCATAGTAGTCAAGCTAGTTTGACTAAAGAAGGAAGTTTAAGGTAGTTTTAGTTCAGGTAGGATTAGTAGTTAGTCTCGTGTGTGTCCTGGTATTAGAGTTGGACTAGGACATTGGGTCGGTGAGCTGCTCGTGTATATATACACGGCAGTACGTGAGTTTTGCATTGGAAGTTGTACCGTGAGATATTGAGAAAATAAAGAAAAAAACAGGCACGACACGTGTCCTTGGCCATAAGATTTTTTCGAGCGTGGTTGTTTGTCTAGTTTGATATAGTTGATCTGTGGGCAAATTCCAACAATTGGTATCAGAGCGAGGTCGAAGATTTGAAGCCACGCTTGCCCCGGGGAGGCGACCCTACTAGCGCCTCGGGGCGGGCGACCAGGTGGAGGTGGCGAATATGCCGTCGTCGGTGAGGCGGCGTGCGGTCGTCGCTCGGAGGAGCGACAAGGAGGAAGATAGCGGGCGAGGCGTCGTCGGTAAAGTGGTGGATGGGGATGATCGTTGATGAGTGCGGTGGTGCCGGGGTATGGTGCTGGAGAATCTTGTCAAGATCATCGTCCGGGAGAGTATAAGTAAAGGAGTCAAGTGTGTGCAAGGTAGCACGTTAAGTCGGTGTTGCGTCTGTGAGTCGTTGTCGTGTTCAAGTGCTTGTCTCTGTGAGGATCCGTTGCAGCTGAAGCGAATGAAGGTTGAGGGACTGTTCATCGTATGGACGAAGACGCAATTTGCATGCCTCGATCAGGTCGTCTATGTGTCTCGACGAGAGGATCAAGTTGAAGTGTGAAGGGGGCGGTAAACCAGTGAAGGGGAGCCTCTTCAATGAGGACCTGTCTCTACGTGAGGCCGAAGTGGATGGTCTAGTCCACGCCAGGAGGTTGGCATGTATTGCGCTAGGGTGGACGGTGTGTTCCACGGGTGGTGCGATTCCACAAGGTTTGCTAGCGTGGCTGGGTAGTCCGGATCATACTTAAGTTGTTCCGTAAATTCGCCAAGTCAAAATTGGGGAGAGCCAATTAGACTTGTCGTGGTGCGAGACCTAGACAAGACGCAGATCTACAAGGATTCAAGATCAGAGGAGCATGGAAGACAAGAGTAGTCAATCAAGATTAGGAAGAGATTGTTAGCATTAATTTTGATTAGGAAAGTGTCGGTCTCGAGTTTTCTTGTGTGGCAGCTGTATACACCAAGTTTGAGTCTCTTTAGGACTTTGAGTTGTTGTGTACGAGTCAGTCTAGGATAGTAGTCAAGCTAGTTTGACTAAAGAAGGAAGTTTAAGGTAGTTTTAGTCTAGGTAGGATCAGTAGTTAGTCTCGTGTGTGTCCTGGTAGCTGCTCGTGTATATATACACGACAGTACGTGAGTTTTGCATTGGAAGTTGTACCGTGAGATATTGAGAAAATAAAGAAAAGAATAGGCACGACACGTGCCCTTGGCCATAAGATTTTTTCGAGCGTGGTTGTTTGTCTAGTTTGATGTAATCGATCTGTGGGCAAATTCCAACAATATGCACTTCTTTTTGACAGTACGATGGCTATGATTGAACCATGCATCTTTCACGAGATCAATCGTTGCATGCATGTGTGTGGACAAACTTGCATGTTTAAGTTGCTTGGTTGGAGGCAAATCTCGTTCCATCAGAACACGTCTTGGGAGTTAGACATGTTTACTCTTCCACGGAATTAATGTGATACACGCACTCTGCCGCGCATCAGCAGTCAGCACACCCCCAACACAAGTCTACGGTGGACAATCTGTATATGAGTATATGACACTTCTGTTTTTTTTGCGGGCATTATATATGGCACACTTTTGTTATGTATGTTTACTTTCTTGTGAATTCCAAGTCTATCCAAGATGGTGTAAGTGTATGTAGTGGTAATTTGAAACTTAGTAGGTCCGGTTTGAATGCTATACATGGTTCTTCTTAGAATGTCAGGTTTTATATCACAGATGTGCGCATCCTCTACCGGACAGGGGGAGGATATGATCTCACTAGAAAAGTTCGAGCAAAATTGAGCAAAACAAGGAATATCATGGCATTTCGCGCAGCTGGTAGAAGTGTTTTTGTTTGATAAAAGAAATAATTCGTAGAGACATGCGGTGGTGGGGTAAAGTACTTATTACCGAGAACCAACCTAATATGGTTGGATTGTTAGAAGTATACCTGGACGCGAGCTGGCTCGGTCCAACTCGCCGGCTAGCCGCAAAAAGCTCGGTCCGGACATGCCGAGCTTGAGCCAGCTCGTCGCCGCCGGCGAGCCATAGAAGTAAGCTCGGCCCAAGCTTCCCTCCAACTCGGTCCAGCTCGGTGCGGCTTGCGAGCCCGTCGTGATGTGTCACTGACGGGTGGAGCCCCTTCGACGGGGCGGCACGGCTGTTCGAAGACGACGCAACGGCGGGGCGGGGCGGCGGCTGCTGTTCAAGGCGACGAGGTGGATGCTGCAGTGCTGGGCGGCGGGGCGGCGGCAGTTCTGGGCGGGGGGAGGGAGGGAGGGGGGATGGGGTGGGGGAGGGGCAACGCGGCGGCGGCAGTGCCGTGCGGCATGGCGGCGGTAGTGCTGGGCACGGAGGAAGAAGAACACGGCCTCTCGCTGCCTATCGATCCAGGCCTCTAACTGAAACGGCCCAACTATCGATCCTTTGCATCTAGTTTTAATTCATGAAAAAAATGGGCGAGCCAACGAGCTGGACCGGGCCGAGCCATGCTCAGCCCGAGCTCATTGCGGTCCAGGATGGCAGGCTCGACTCGGTCCAGTGTTATCGGCGGGCCGAGCCCAGCTTGCACTGAGCCTAGAAAGCTCAGGTCGAGCTTTCTGGCCCGAGTCTGGCATCTAGGCATAGTTAGAAGGACAGTGGTACTCCAAGCCCACCAGAGTTCAAACCTCGAGTTTGATCATTTGGCGTCTCATAAAAGGACAAATATTCTTCAGTGGAAGACGATTTTCTTGTCGAATTGCAAGGCGCCTATGGTGATTTCGTCAAGCTCAAGACTCGCCGGATCAGTCTACTAGGCTCAGTCTTTCGGAGGTGATAATAAGGGTGTGCGTGGGCGTGCATACATAGGGAGGAGTGTATGTACGTATTTGTGAGCATATGTGTCTATACTGGGTTTCACAAACAAAAAAGTACTTATTACCCACAATGATTCTATACATGTGAATTAGGTTTTTGTACTACAAGTTTTCTTGTAAAATATTTGTTGAAATATACCTGTGTGAGAACTAGTTTGAAAAAGACGTGGACGTGAGGAATAAAGGGAGCCCAATATGTTAGGCAGACTGGAATATGAGAATATCCACCATATTGGGTTGTCCATGGCATACTTACAGTAGGGTTGAAAACAGAAAAAAAAGACAAAAATATGTGTTATCGTTTTACTTTTGTCTTGCTGGAATCGGAAATAGAAACAAAAATTCTGGAAATGAACATAAAATCGAAAACCATCGGATACAAATATGGAACGGATAGGATATAAAAACAGACAATTGTCAAATTATAATAGTAGCACAATATATTGGTCTGTAAACCAAAAGAAACACATAATAGACAAGGAATAGCTAACAACTTTGACAAGCGATAGTTGAAAATAAAGTACTTCCTCCGTCCAGAAATAAGTGACTTGGTTTTGTTTAGATTCGTATGTATCTAGAATGTTTTAGTATGTAGATACATTCAAATCTAAACAAAGGCAAGTCAGTTATTTCTAAATGAAGGGAGTAACACATATTATTAAATATTTCAACAAACAGATAAGTTCACATAAATAGTTTTATATAGACGCTAAGACACTCACTTAATTACTATGTTGCCTGTGCTGGTTGCATCTATTATGTAGACCATGCATATATTATTTGACTCGACAAGAGCAAAGAAAATTACTTCGTACATGGGTCTGGCTGGTTATGTTTTCGAAAAGTTTTCATAGTTATTTATTCGGAATTTTGTTTCTGTCAAAAATAGCTCCCCTGTTTCGTTTTCCATTTTCATTTAGAACATTCCATTTCTGGTCCTATTCCACAAAATGCCGCTTCCGCTTCCTTTTTAACACTCAATTTTCTTTTTCTTTGGAAATGAACGGAATATTTTTCTTACCGTTTTCAGCCCTACCAGCAGGTACTCCCTCCATCCTGAAAATATAGATTTGTCTAAATTCGTATGTATCTCACATTTTAGTGTAGTAATACATGTAAATCAAAAAAAATGTGATATACCTTTAAGGACGACGGAAGTCAAATAACTATCTGGCCCGCCCGTCACGCTGCCATCAAGTGATTCCCGTACGAAGAAAACATGTTATTAGACCAAGAAAGAACACCATAGCCCTCGAGCGATCGCTTGGATCACTAAACAAAACGGTTCCCTTTAATGGGTCAAGCCCAAACTGGTAAGATGTGAGAGTCAATATATACATACGCAGTGATCCATGGTCGAGTGAGGATAATCAATATGTATGTTTGACCTTGTCGATCCATCCAACAAATTGTGGTCTGGTCTGGCTGAAATGATTTGGCATCACCTTGCCACCAGGAGCTTGTCGTCGACATCCCTGCCGCTGACAATCGCAGAGAACAACCACCACGGCACAACCACCGACGAGCTCCTGCTCTCCCAACCGACATGCTGGAACTCCCAACCCCAATCAACGTTAGTAGCAACAACAACGGCCAATATTCCATATCTTCCACGTTGCATGCTCTTCGCCGGCAACTTCTAATAGTTTCGGTGGACTACCTTTACCTAAGGGCATGTAGAATAGTTATATCTTAGTTATATTTTAGCAATACCACATAAGATGATTGGTGATGTGGAGGAGAGAGAAAAAAAGGGTTGTGTTCTCTTAGCAACAATCTCTCTCACCATATATCTAGAATTTTTAGTTATTATGGATAAGACTAAAAAATAACTCATTATACATCATATTTTATTGTTATATCTAAATTACATGGCGGAATTAAGTTTTATCAACCATTTTATATGCCCTAACATTGAGCTCGAGAAGGAGGCAGTTAACGTGACTAGTTTGTTACGGGATAATAGATTAACGGGATTCATTAAACACAAGATCTATGTGATTATTTTTGTTACACAACGTAAATATGATATTTGTGTGTTTGTATTCGGTTTTATTTAGGATGAAATTGCTTGCACATAATCTTTATGGATGATATTTTTTAAACTAGCTGATGCTTTTGCAAAATATTAAACAGGGAGAACAAAAATTAAATAGATGGTAAGTAGGGATGACATTTTTGAAACTATAGCGATGAAAGTGGATGCGATAGTTAAATAGACGCATGACAAATTTTCCAGGTGAGAAAAGCGGGAGAGAGAACTGATATTAGTCACGATATGAATAAAATCAGTGATACGATATTTGACACATATATTTGAAATTTGGACAATGGTTTGACCGATGTGCATTTTTTATCCCGTGGTAGCTCATGAGCATTCAACTAGTAAATGTAAAAAGTGTTAGTACCACCATTCTACGCGTATAAATAATCTAATATACAAATATTTATCCAGTAGAAAATTCTCTATGAGTGTTGGGAGGTGTGAGTGTGTGGTGATTTGTGTGTGTGTGTGGGGGGGGGGGGGCATTTGCCCCCTCCCCTCTTCAATTTACTTTTAGCAATACTATGAACTATAGAAGGTTAATGAGAGCAAGTCAAAGGCATACCCTAGTGTTCTTGCTGCTCGTGATGCCTCGCTCACACCGCCATCAGTCAATCGTCATCTTGGATGTAGTTATGCACACGATGTTGGAAATACGGCACTCACGGTAGAATTGTGTCCTCTTATTTGCGTAGAAGGTGTCTTGTTTTCCCTTGAGGGCGTAGCGGTACACATCAAATCTGATGGACATCAACCTCTGAGCCCCCGTCTGCTGGTTGGTAAGTTCGGCAAAGCCTAGACCTTCAAGCCCGCAACACACAAGACATGAGTAGTCTAGACCTTCATGGACCGGTGTACTTACTCACGGTGGCGTTGTCGTCCCACCGCGGACTCTCCGGTTGGTAGAGATGATGATGTGGTCCATCCCATCTGTGATAAGTGTCAGGTTAGTGTCAGGTTACATATATCCTGGCCTATGATCACGTACTCCTTGACATGCCCAATGACTAGGTATTTGCCAAAATCACTGAATGGATAAGTCACCAGTCCAATCCCTTTGACAAATCGGGTTTCATATTAGATATCATAATTGAAATAGTGTATGATTCTCCTATTAATACAAGACATAGAAAACTAAAGACAATAGTAATTCCTTCTAAACTCGCGTCAGAGGGACGATAAATGATTATTATTTTAGATACGAGACTATCCTTCTCATAAAACAATATAAAATGATTAATCTTTTACCAATAATGTTACACCTACATAAAAACTTACGGGACAAACTCTATAGGGTGATGTGGCCACGATTTTCGCTCGCATGAGATCGGCACCGAACTACTACCGACTAGGAAAAAAAGGTGGCCCTAACGGAAGGAAAAAACCGAAACTTAGGGTAGCTATGCTTGGTATTGTTCTATCGCTCTGCTTCGGTGCTTCCTCTGTTCCAGATCGATCAACGAGGAAGAACCGTAGAATGACGTTCTGGCAGCGCCCGCAATCTGTACGTTCTGGCAGAGCCAGCGGCAAGGGCTTTGCCCGGCCATGTCCACCGATGGAGGCGGATGGAGGGGAATTGGGTGGAGGGAGGCCCCACCGGCATCTAGGGTTTCCCCTGGTACCGCCCGAGCGGGGACGACACGGGAGGGGAGGGGGAACAGGGAGGCGGATCAATTGACAGATAAAACATACACGTATACTCACGTATGGTCCTCTTAGATGTATACTCACCGTACACATGTACTCACGTGCCAGCGGGAGACAGAAATCGAAAGTTATATAGCAGCACCAACAAAAATTCTAAACGTGGCATGCAAAGACGTAGATCGCGATAACAGGAGGTGGGATCATCCGGTAAAAACGCGGAGTATATCCAGCTCGACCGAGTACACCTACACGGACATATATATATGGCCTGAATATAGGTTTTGACTGGCTCAAAATAAAACTGGCCCATGCAAACTTAAGTTTGAGGGAAGGACACCGAAGCACACCTCTCCTAATTGCTTGAAATAGACATATCACTTGCATATTGAACACTAGTAGTTTGATTGTCCATTCCTACAAACATTAGACATTATTGGTAAATGTAAATATTAATAAACATGTAAGGAGATGTTATGTGCAATCAGAACCACAATGAACACCAGAATTCGTAGGTGCACAACTTTGAGCAAGAGAAGGAAGGGAATGGACGATCAAACTACTAGAGTAGTATTCCACCACAATCCGTGTCATCCTAATACCGGCCAATAGCAGGGCGCTATACGTGCACCTTGATCCGTGTCAACAACGATCTGAGCCGTACATCAGATTAGATCGGCAACAGCGTGTCCAGATCGATCTGGCCTATGACCCATAAATACCATGATCCGAGTCCCCAGTTCGATCTATCAGTCTGCAGATCGGAGTTCCCTACTCCTATTACCCTGATCCGAGTCCCCAGTTCGATCGATCAGTCTGCAGATCGATAATCCCAAAGTGTGCCGTGAGAGAGGTACTTCCTCCGTTTGTAAATATAAGATGTTTTAGATTTGTGAACAAGATGTATCTAGACACCTTTTAGTGTCTAGATTCATTTAAACCTATACACTAAAAGGTGTCTAGATACGTGTTCTTCACAAACATAAAACATCTTATATTTCTAAACAGAGGGAGTAATAACCAAATTCTTGCTGTTGTGGTTTAGCCTTAGTGCTTGCTTGTTCTTCCGATCCCACTTGTCTAGCTAGATCGTCACTCCTCGGCATGCATGCATAGTTCTGTTTGACCCATACAGTAACTTGTTCTAGCTAACATGCATCGTCGTTGATGATCAGATCTCCATTAATTAGTGAAACATATGGACTAGCTAGCTAGGTTATTTCTGTGTCTTTTATGATACTCGATGTCATCCTCCGTTGTGTCTATTGTGGTTGGTCATCATTATTCCTGCAACAATCATGCATAGTTTATTAGCCCATGCAGCAGTACCTTGTTGTTCTAGCTAAAATTCACCGTTTATGATCCGATCTCAGTCCATCAAACATATGCATGGACCGATTGTTGTGCTCTTCGTGATATTATTGGTGACTTGTCTTTGGAGAAATAATATTATTGATCTGTTTATAAAGGAAGTACTATTACTTTTACGGATGACTTGCCTTTTCTTTTGCAGGATGGCTCGAACTAAGTGTACCGCCGGCAAATCTACCGGAGGAAAGGCTCCTACCAAGTACCTTAGGGCCGGGCTTTCTACGTAATATATATCGCACTGTTTGCCTTTACTCTTTGCATTATTATACAATAATAACTTTGTATGTTAGATTTTCTTTTGTTTTGACAATAACTTAGCTATTGGTTTTTTTGTGATGACAGGCCTCCGCTCGTAAAACAGCTCCCGCTATCGGAGGAGTGAAGAAGCCTCATCGATATAGCCCTGGAACCATTGCTCTTCGGTATGTTCAACAAACATAACTTTACACTATGTATCAATCCATCCATCTAGCTATCTATATTATTTTTGCACCTTTCTTATGAGGTTCTTATCTTCATTACACATGCTTTTGCAGTGAAGTCCGCAAATATCAGAAGGGCACCGAGCTGCTCATAAGGAAGCTACCTTTTCAGAGGCTCGTCAGGGAGATTGCTCAAGTTTTCAAGGTACGTACGGTTCCTCTAGATCATATGTAGTCTGTGGTGCTCGCTTTAGATGCATCCAAATCCAGTTCAAGCCCTTCGGAGAATATGTATGGATCCGAATCAGATTAGGTGTATGAATAAAAGTTCTTATTTATGTTAAGTGAAATAATAGACCATGTAATTATGCTTACAATGATTTCTTTGGCTTTTGTGCTATTTCTACAGATTGATCTACGTTTCCAGAGCCATGCGGTGCTTGCTTTGCAGGAGGCAGCAGAAGCGTATCTTGTGGGTCTCTTTGAAGACACCAATCTGTGTGCCATCCACGCTAAGCGCGTGACCATAATGTCCAAAGATGTTCATCTTGCTAGGAGGATCCGCGGCGACAAGCTCTAAATAGTCTATGATCAGATGGATTCGCCCCAGCATGGATGTTGCTTTCTACATGATTCCTAGGTTCATGATGGACCGTGGAAGACTTTGATTTTCCATAGACGTTAAACTTTTATTAGCAATGAAATACTCTTGTTAAAACTTTTTAGATCTTAAGTGTGTTATAGGTTGAACTATGTATTCAGTTGAACTATCTATAGACTATATATATGGCGATGCATATTATCTTTACCGCTGGCGCTATATGCACTTTTTTTGATAAGTACGATGGCTATGGTTGAACCATGCATCAATCTTCCCATGCATGTGTGTCGACAAACTTGCATGTTTAAGGCTGCTTGGTTGGAGTTCCATCAACACACGTCTTGGGAGTTAGGCATGTTTACTCTTGCGCGGAATTAATGTGATACACGAACATCAGCAGTCAGCACACCCCCAAAAAAATTACCGTGGACAGCATATGACACTTCTATTTTCGCGGGCATTATGTGGCACTTTTGTTATGCATGTTTACTTTCTTGTGAATCCCAAGTCTATCTAACCTTGTAAGTGTATGTAGACGTAGATTTGAAACTTAGGTCCGGTTTGAATCCACAACCGTCGGTTCATATCTATCTTGGTTATGGTCACTGCACTTCAATCGTAGTATCTCCAATCTCTTTCTTGGTTGGTGCACCTATGGTTCTTTTTGTTATTGATGCCAAGAAAGAGAAATAAAGGAATACAATCTTTATTGTCTCTAGTTGCGAAAGGTAGCAAAGCTATAAATTCTAGTGAAATGGTTGCACTATAGGAATAGGAAGCTACGCCGACGGTCGGTCGCTACGCCGACGGCTAAACGTCGGGGCCGTCGGCGTAGCCATCGTCCAGACCAGCCCCGTCAAGCAGCCGCCGGCGTATAATTTTCCTTGGCGTATCCTATGCTACGCCGACGGCTGCCCTCGGTATAGCATACGCCGACGGCTGCCCTCGGCGTAGCTATTTTTTCTTTTACCTCATTAAACTTTGAAAAATCATAACTAAATCATTATAATTCAGAAAAATACAAATAATATATCAAAATTTGCAGAACAATAGGACCTACCTATCTACACTCAAATATTATACATTTGTAAAAAAAATTAAGTGAAACATAAAATATTATATATAGTTTAAAACGGGCAAAAAAATTCAAAAACAATCGAAACAATGCGAAACCTTCGCGTGGTGTCATATTATATGACATATTTACAAGAAAAAATATCAAACTTGATATATTTATTATGTCTGAAAAAACCTTCACAAAATGACCTATCTCATTCGAGGTTTCTTGGCTTTCGGGTCAAATGACCAATGTTATGGCTAGAATCAAGGCATAGGTTGTGATAATGTCCCCATATTGTGCATACATGTGGATCATGAGATGGCGAATAATGTTGTAGGAGAAAGTTTTCCTTTTCGTCGCATCAAAATGCCATTTTCCATTTTTCGAGTACAAAAAACGGACGTTTTGTGAAGCAACCACCAAATGGATAATTCAAAATGATACCATCACATTTTACAAAAATACTAGACCACCTTATATGGACAATGTCCCAACAGGGAATCTCAAACCTTTCCGTCCACCCCTGGTGAAAAAGACAAATTCCTGCCGAATCGAGAGGAAGTTGGTCAGATATGAACTACAGGTACATGATCCGATGCTCATGTTCTTTTAAAAAAATCATTTTTAGGTTAAAAATATGCTATTTTATCAAAGATCCAATACAAGTTTAGCGAGGCTCGGCCCCGAGCTAAGAATCTTCATGTCCGTCGTTCGACAAAGTTTAACGATAGTTTAAAACGGGCATAAAAAATTCAAAAACGATCGAAACAATGCGAAACCTTCGCGTGGTGTCATATTATGTGACATAGTTACAAGGAAAAATATCAAACGTGGTATATTGATTACGTCTAAAAAAACTTCACAAAATGACCTATCTCATTCGAGATTTCTTGGCTTTCGGGTCAAATGACCAATGCTATGGCTAGAATCGAGGCATAGTTTGTGATAATATGCCCATATTGTTCATACATATGCATCATGAGATGGCAAACAATGTTGCAGGAGAAATTTTCCTTTTCGTCGCACCAAAATGCCATTTTCCATTTTCCGAGCACAAAAAACAGACGGTTTTATGAAGCAACCACCAAATGGCTAATTCAAAATGATACCACCACATTTTACAAAAATACTAGACCATCTTATATGGACCATGTTCCAATAGGGGGATCTTAAACCTTTCCGTCCACCCCTGGTAAAAAAACAAATTCCTGCCGAATCGGTAGGAAGTGGGCCAGATATGAACTACAGGTACATAATCTGATGCTCGTGTTTTTTACAAAAATCATTTTTAGGTTCAAAATAGCATATTTTATCAAAGATCGAATGCAAGTTTAGTGAGGCTCGGCCCCGAGCTAAGAATCTTCATGCTTGTCGTTCGACAAAGTTTAACGATAGTTTAAAACGGGCATAAAAAAATTCAAAAACGATCGAAACAATGCGAAACCTTCGCGTGGTGTCATATTATGTGACATAGTTATAAGGAAAAATATCAAACCTGGTATATTGATTATGTCTGAAAAAAACCTTCACAAAATGACCAATCTCATTCGAGGTTTCTTGGCTTTCGGGTCAAATGACCAATGTTATGGCTAGAATCGAGGCATATTTTGTGATAATGTGCCCATATTGTTCATACATGTGCATCATGGGATGGCGAACAATGTTGCAGGAGAAAGTTTTCCTTTTCGTCGCACCAAAATGCCATTTTCCGAGCACAAAAAACGGACGGTTTTGTGAAGCAACCACCAAATGGCTAATTCAAAATGATACCACCACATTTTACAAAAATACTAGACCACCTTATATGGACAACATCCCAACAGGGGATCTTAAACCTTTCCGTCCATCCCTGGTAAAAAGACAAATTCCTGCCGAATCGGTAGGAAGTGGGTCAGATATGAACTACAGGTACATGATCCGATGCTCATGTTTTTTTACAAAAATCATTTTTAGGTTTAAAATATGCTATTTTATCAAATATCCAATGCAAGTTTAGCGAGGCTCGTCCCCGAGCTAAGAATCTTCATGCCCGTCGTTCGACAAAGTTTAACGATAGTTTAAAACGGGCATAAAAAATTCAAAAACGATCGAAACAATACGAAATCTTTGCGTGGTGTCATATTATGTGACATAGTTACAAGGAAACATATCAAACCTGGTATATTGATTATGTCTGAAAAAAACCTTCACAAAATGACCTATCTCATTCGAGGTTTCTTGGCTTTCGGGTCAAATGACCAATGTTATGGCTAGAATCGAGGCATATTTTGTGATAATATGCCCATATTGTTCATACATGTGCATCATGGGATGGTGAACAATGTTGTAGGAGAAAGTTTTCCTTTTCGTCGCACCAAAATATCATTTTCCATTTTCCGAGCATAAAAAATGGACGGTTTTGTGAAGCAACCACCAAATGGCTAATTCAAAATGATACCACCACATTTTACAAAAATATTAGACCACCTTATATGGACAATATCCCAACAGGGGGATCTGAAACCTTTCCGTCCACCTCTGGTGAAAAAGACAAATTCCTGCCGAATCAGGAGGAAGTGGATCATATATGAACTACAGTTACATGATCCGATGCTCATGTTTTTTTAAAAAATAATTTTTAGGTTCACAATATGCTATTTTATAAAAGATCCAATGCAAATTTTCCTTTTCATCGCGCCAAAAAGGCATTTTTTTTTATTTTCCAAGCGCAAAAAGGGGGATTTTCTGAAGCAATCACCAAATAGCTAATTCAAAACTAGAGGGTTAGTGTTTAGTTGATATGGATATCATATTTGGATTCCTATAATTTTTCTGATCAATTTATACATATTATTTGTCGAATTCCGATTTACGGGTTTAAAGATAATAATTATTCCATATTAAATAGAAAAATACAAAAAAGTAAAATTGTTATGTTTTTATTTGAATTCAATAATATTTTTACTTAAATAATTATTTATAATTTCAAAAAATACAAACATGTGACATGATGATATAAGAGTTAATAGGATTGATATCATAGTATTGACAACAATGTATAATTACTTTGCGGAAACAGATTCTGAAGGAACCAGAAAGTTAAGCATGCTGGAGCTGGAGTATTATTAGGATGGGTGACCGGCCGAGAAGTTTGACCAAGACTGTAATTTAATCAAATATTAAGTGTAATTAGTGTTAAAAATGTTCAAAGTGAGAGATTAACAATTCTAACAATTCAAAGATTAAAAAAATAAAAAAATGCTTTTGCAACCTGCTAACAGGCTATGCCGACGGCCGCTACGCTGAGGGCAAAGCCGTCGGCGTAGCATACGCCGACGGCATTTCTATACGCCGACGGCCTGAATGTGCTCCGCCGAGGAAGACCTTTGCCGAGGAGGCTACGCCGAGGGTAGCCCTCGGCGTACCATACGCCGAGGGCAATTTGGCCTACGCCGATGGCTTTTTGCCCTCGGCGTAGCGCGCGCGTCCTATAGTGTTGGTGGTAATGATGGTATCTCTTAATGAATGGTGGGCGCGTCCTATATTTTTCACTCGGTACTTAGATTTCTTTCTTATCTCAGGTGTGCATATCCTCTACTTGACCGGGGAAAGATATGATCCTGCTAGAAAAGTTTGAGCTAGAAAAGTTTGAGCAAAATTTAGCGAAACAAGCGAAAATTATGGTACTTGGAGCAGCTAATAGAAGCGTTTTTGTTTGATAAAAGAAATAATTTGTAGAGGCATGCGGTGGTGCGGTGAAGTACTTATTACCGAGATCAAACCTATAATTGGATGGTTAGGAGGGTAGTGATACCCGAGCCCACCTGAGTTCAACCCCGGGTTTGATTATTTGGTAGTCGCCTAAAAGGCGGAATATTATTCAGTGAGAGGTGACGTTCCGGTCGATAGTGAGGCATCTCTGGTTATTTTGTCAACCTCAAGACCTGTCGGATCAGTGTATCAGGCTCAATCTTTAGCAGGTGCTCATAGATGTAGGGTGTGCATGTGTGTGTTCATAGGGGTGAGTATATGTACGTATTTGTGAGTGTCTGCATATGTACTGGATTTCGCAAAAAAAGTACTTATTACACATGATGATTCTATACATGCGAATGAGGTTTTTGTGCTACAAGTATTTTTCATAAAATATTTGTTGAAATAATTCCATGTGATAACTAGTTTGAAAGAGATCCTGCCATGAGGAATAAGGGAGCCCAATATGTTAGGCAGACCGGAATATAGGCCCAGTTCTTTTGGTGGCTTATCCGGGAAGTCGCCCTACCCCCAGCTTCCTGGGGAAGCCGGTTCTAAAATTTGACGAGGCTTCCAAATTAGTTTAACCTTAATCACTTTAGAAGCCTCATAATTTTTTTGAATCGGCTTACCGAGGAAACTAGGGGTAGGGCAGCTTCTCGAAGAAGCCATCAAAAGAACTGGGCCTATGATAATATCCGCCATATTCGGTTCTCTTACCGCCTATAGGTAGGGTTGAAAACGAAACGGAAAAGGATAGAAACATGTTTTATAGTTTTCGTTTCCTCTTGCCTTGTAGGAATCAAAAATGAAACCGAAATTTTTGGAAATAAACACGGAATCAAAAATCACCGAATAGAAATATGGAATGGATAGGAAACGAAAACGAACATTTCTCGGAATATAATAGTGCCATAATATATTGTTCTGTACACCAAAAGAACACATGACATACAAGGAATAGCTGACAACTTCGTCAAGCGACTATTGAATGTAAAGTAACACATATTATTAAACACTTCAACAAGCACATAAGTTTACTTAAATAATTTTACAGACACTCACTTAATCACTATGTTGCCTTTGCGGGATGCATATATTATGTAGACCATGCATATATTCTTTGACCCGGCAATAGCAAAGGAAATCACTTCGGTACATGGGTCTGGCTGGTTATATTTTTGAAAAGTTTCCATATTTGTTTATCCGGAATTTCGTTTTCGTCAGAAATAGCTCCCCCATTTTCTTTTCTTTTTTCATTTAGAACATTCGGTCCTACTCTACAAAATGCCGCTTCCGATTCCTTTTTAGCACTCAATTTTCTTTTTCTTCAAAAACAAACGGAAAATTTTCTTACTTTTTTCAGCCCTACCTAGAGGTACTCCCTTCATCCTGAAAAGATAGATTTGTCTAGATTCATATGTATTTCACATTTCTGTGTACTAATACATGTGAATTTAAAAAAATGTGATATACCCCCTCCGTTTCAAAATATAAGATATTTTAGGTTTGTGAAGAAAATATATCTATACTTGTTTTAGTGTCAAGATTTACTCTAAACCTGAGTAAACCTACATACTAAAAGTAGTATAAATGCATTTGCTTTATAAACCTAAAACATCTTATATTTTAAAACGGAGGGAATACCTTTTAGAACGAAGGAAGTAAAATAAATATCTGGCCTGTCCATGGCTCTGCCATCAAGCGATCCCACGCACAAAGAAAACATGTTATATTAGACCAAAAAAGAACACCGTAGCCCTCGAGCGGTCGCTTGGATCACTAAAAAACGGTTTCATTTCATGGGTCAATCCCAAACCTAGCTAATCATGTTGAAAATATAAGCATATCATCATAATATTTAATCTGAAATAAACAATAATAAAACATGACTATAAGTGCAGGAATTAACCTAATCATGTATACTAGCAGACTAGACGAACATATCACATTTAACCAGAATAAGCAGATCGCATCTATTCCAAAAGCTAGTACAAGAAACTGTAACAAAAACTGAACTAGATAGGAGCAGATTGCGAACGGTGCTGGAGGAGGAATCGGGTTCGCGTTCAGGTTGGCGTTAAGGTTCGCATTGACACCAGTATCGTCAGACATGTCGTCGATGTAGAGGCTACTAATGTCCGGGAAGAAGTCCTCGTCGGGGAAGGAGCGGTCGGTCGACGAGATGTCGTCAGTAGTCACGCAGACGCGCTCCCCAAAAACCTGATCGCCCCTCACCCGTACAGGTTCACGAGAGGCGGTGGTTCCGGAGGCCTACTATCCCGTCGTCCGGTGCATGCCGGAAGAGGGGATGGAGAAGGTGTAGCGGCGACGCAAGGTTCTGGAGGCAGAGAGAAAGATGTGTGTAGCTCGTATTAGGGTTTACGCCTAAGCCATTTATATATAGCGCCGGTCGGGTAAGACGTGGGGCGCAGCCCACGTCCGAGTAACCACGTTTCCAAAAAGATCGAAAACGGCTGCCTGTTTTTCCGAGCAGCAAAAAAATAAGATCGACATCGAGGCACAATTCTGCAAACTGTGGCGCGCGCGCATGTCGTGACAAGGCGAGGCGGGCGGCGGAGGAGGAGGAGCGCGCGTGTATGCCACTCCTCTTCACTCTCTTTAGGAGGTAGTGAAACACTCCACTATATTTATTGGTCCAACTCCCTCCAAACTAGCAAGGTGGGACTAAACTTTGGTGCCATCCCTTGCTAGGCATGAATGGGCCATGAGAATTTTAGAATTTGTATTAGGCTATGGGCCAAAGCCCACACCCAAATTCCAACAATCTCCCACAAAGTCTCATAGGAACATATCATCACATCACATCAATTAGTTCCAGAATATTGTTTATATACCGCTGCGAGGTGGAGACTGTTAAGTTGAACTTTCACTTAGAACTTCATGCTACACTAGATTGCAACTTGAATAGTGGACTATGCCTTGAACTACAAGTTTGGTGCGCACTAGTTTCACACAAGGTCTAGACCGATACAGGGCTGCCACGAGGCTTCCCCGCGGTTTGGAGCTTATGCGTCATACTCCATGGCCTTTCATGAGTTTATTAGAGAGCACCCAACTGCCACGGACTGCGACGTTTTACAGTCAGACTCATATAGATGTGTTCTTCAGAAGATGTTCTGCAGGACAACATCTTAGCTTTAAACGAGCCACTCAGAACACATTAAGGTGAATACCAACCTGCCATGCAGAATAGGGGAGTATTGCATCTATACGGAGTGGTAGTATACTGTAAGGATACTCTCCTCCCAGTTAACCAACAGCTTGTCTCCCAACTCTACTTCACGGGATCTCCGATCACATAGAGCGGGTTAGCACTGTGAGCAACTCAAAATGTGGGTCCCAAACTCATCTCCATCGATGCATTATCTATCACATTACGTGATAGACTCTTTGTGAAGGGATCTGTCAGATTTTTAGATGTTTGGATATAGTCAAATGCAATAACTTCGGAATTTCTCATTTTCCTAACAGATTTCAATCTCCCCTTCACATGTCTTGATGACTTTATATTGTCCTTAGAACTATTTATTTTGATGATCACAGTTTGATTATCACAATTCATAAGGATTGCGGGTATTGGTTTTTCAACCACAGGTAAGTTCATCAAGAGTTCACGAAGCCACTCTGCTTCAACAGTGGTTGTGTCTAGTTGATACGCCCAATTTGCATCACCATTCTATATCATAATTTACCTCATTCCATTGATATCTGTCTTATTATGAGGTATTACTTATGGCTTCCATTTGTTTATGCATGTGATGTCTACGCACTTCTATTCTTGTAGACAGTTGTTGGGCCTCCAAGTGCAGAGGTTTGTAGAACAGCAGCAAGTTTCCCTTAAGTGGATTACCCAAGGTTTATCGAACTGAAGGAGGAAGTGGTCAAAGGTATTCCCTCTCAAGCAATCCTGCAATCAAAATACAAGAAGTCTCTTGTGTCCCCAACACACCTAATATACTTGTCAGGTGTATAGGTGCACTGGTTCGGCGAAGAGATAGTGAAATACAAGTGGTAACGGTGCCAGAAAATAGCTTCTGACTTGTTGTTGACGTGGGGTAACGGTGTCAGGAAAGTGCTGATGGCGTGGAGGAACAAACTAAAGGCAAACTGATGGAAACAAGCAAACATGCAACAGATCTAGATGCAAACGGTGTTTCAATGTTTAGAAACAAGGCCTAGGGATCATACTTTCACTAGTGAACACTCTCTCATATAAATATCCTCTCTTCATGATACTACTCTTAACTACTCTCCGGTTGGACACTCTAATCATCGGTAGGGCTATAACAACACTCCTCAAAGTCTGTCTTCCCCAATCTAGATAACCCCACACTGTCACCTTGAGCACTAGATGGTTCCAACAAACACCAAAATTTCATAGAGACATCCAACTCCAAATATAACTCATAACAAATATTCAATCTAGCCAAAGTGCCACACACGGTATGCACGCTGTCACTTTCACACACGTGGGGAAAAGCATAGATCTATTAAAGCACAAAGAGTATTTATGTAGACTCAAACCTAAGTGCCACCATGGCGTGCACGCTGTCACTTTCATACACATGGGAAGAGCAGAGATCTAATGAAGCAATTGAGTAGCAAGGTAGATCTACTTGATTACAAAGCTCATGACCACAACAAGATCATGCAAAGAGAGAGAGATGAACACATAGCTACCGGTAGAGCCCTTAGCCTCGAAGGAGAACTACTCCCTCCTCATCATGGTAGGTGATGGAGATGGTGGTGGAGATCGATGGAGATGGCTCCGGGGGCACTTCACCATCCTGACAGGGTGCCGGAACAGAGACTTTCTATCCCCCGAATCTCCCCTTCGGTGGCGGCGGCGCTGCGGAGGTTTTCGTGGATTTCTTCTGGATTCTTTAGGGTTTTCCCATCGGAGGCTTCTTATAGGCGCATGAATCAAGGTCGGTGGGGGTCCAGGGGCCCACACCCCTCCAAACGCCTCCAGGGCTTGACCGCGCCTAGAGGGTTTTGCCACCTTGTGGCCCCCTCTGGCTCTGCTTCATGGTTCCGTGTTGCTCCGGGGAAAATAATAACTTTGGCTTTTTTCTAGTCCAATTCCGAGAATATTGATTTTCTGCCTTTCTGGAACCAAAAACAGAAGAAAACATGCAACTGGCACTATGGCAACTTGTTAATAGGTTAGTTCCAGAAAAGATATAAAAACACCTCAAAGTATAGACAAAGCAAAGCAAAGTAGATACAAAACAAGCATGGAGCATCAAAAATTATAGATACGTTTCCGACGTATCAGCATGTTGGATGATTCTTGGAGGACGGACTACCAGAGTCTGGATTCTGATGTAAAAGAAGGCGTTTTGGTGCAATTTCGCAAAGATCAGAAAAATACCAGAAAAATATGGAAACATATTATTTCTCCAGAAGAATGAGGGAGCCATAAGGAGGGACGAAGAAGGGCCTCAGGGGGCCCACACCCCCTCGGCGCGGGCCCACCTAACCCCGCGCCTAGGTCAGGTGTGGCTCACCTACCCAGCCTCCGACTCCGTCCCTTCGCCTATATCTTCCCTACGGAACCCTAAGACTCAGGGAGCGACCACAGATAGATTATGCTGCCTCTGGGGGGCAGAAAACACCGAGAGAGAAAGATCTCTCTGGCAGACAGATTTCTACTGGGGGAATTCCTTCCTAGAGAGGGGATACCATCGCCATCAACACCGTCATCAAGCTAGGATTCATCGGGATCATCATCATCATCCACACCATCATCTCCACCCGCACCATCATCACCACTCCGTCCCGCTATAACAATTGTGTTGGATATTGCTTTAGTTCTTAGGGGAAACTTTCCCGGTGTTGATTACTATTGTAGTTGATGCTTTTGAGTGGAACCATTGGATTATTGTTTATGTTCAGATTGTTATCCATTACCATATCATCTTTGATCTTGATCCATATGATGTCTTGTGAGTAGTTCGTTTAGTTCTTGAGGACATGGGAGAATTCATGTTGTTAGTAGTGAATCTGTGATGAGTTATTATTCAATGGTTTAGTATTTAAGTTGTGGTGCTATTCTTCTAGTGGTGTCATGTCAACGTCGACTACATGACACTTCACCATTTATGGGCCTAGGGGATGCATTGTGTATTTGGCTACTAATTGTGGGGTTGCCGGAGTGACAGAAACCTGAACCCCCGTTAGGATACCTTTGCACAAGGGAGCGTAGGATCTCAGAGTTTAAGGCTGTGGTTAGATTTATATCTTAATTACTTTCCTGTAGTTACGGATGTTTGCAGGGGGTTTAATCACAAGTATGTATTAGTCCAAGTACGGTCGGTACATTAGCACAGGTTCACCCACACAACACTTACAACACCAGAGAAGAGTACTCAGCTATTTGAAGCGAAAGCACTTGACATAATTCCCATGTGTCCTCAAGAACGTTTGGTCCTTATAAGTATTTCCACCGGCTTGTCATTTGCTAAGAAAGTATTGGGCCACTTGATCCGTTTGTTTGTAACTTTTGTTACTTGCTCCTTGTTTTGTTGCCTTGTCAGAAAAGCACTAAAAATCTGTTTGCTAAGTATTCACATGGATTTCCTGCTCCATACCACTGTTCAGCACCTTCTGCTCCTCGTTGGGATCGACACTCCTATTTATCGAAAGTACTATGATACACCCCGCATACTTGTGGGTCATCAAGACTATTTCCTGGCGCCGTTGCCGGGGAGTGAAGCGCTATTGAAGAGTGGAACTGGTAAGGGAAACTTTTACTGTGAGTATTGCTTTTGTTACTGCTTGTTACTTTGTTTTAAATATGGATAACCCACTTGGTTTTATGTTTGGGAAAACTACTACCACTTCTAGGGTAGTAGATGAACCACCTCCAGTTGAGATAGATCCTTTTAAGATACCTACAAGTATGGTTAATCGTGTTATGGATAATTATTATTTTGGGGATGGAACCGTCCATCCCGGTGATCACTTGCTTTTTATCCATGAATTATGCGGGTTGTTTAAGTGTGTAGGTATCACAACTGAACAGGTGAAGAAGAAGTTACTCTCCATATCCTTGAAAGGGAGATCTGAAGAATGGTATAACCTGCTGAAGAATGGACAATCCATGGAATGGGAGGAGATGGCATCTCTCTTTTACTCTAAATTTTATCGCCCCAGTGAAATTCATAAGGATAGAAATCTTATATATAACTTTTGGCCTCTTGATGGAGAGAGTACAGCTCAAGCTTGGGGAGATTGAAGTTACTAATGCTTAAATGTCCTATTCATGAACTCCCTAACAGTATTATTCTAAATAACTTTTATGCTAGGCTTCCTCTTCATGATAAAGATTTACTAGATGCTTCTTGTGCTGGATCATTCACACGTATGAAGGAAGAAGCTAAATGGGATCTCTTAGACCATATTCAAGATAACACTAAGGCTTGGGAGAATGACAAAGGAAGAAAGTCAGGTATAAACTATGGTTATGAATGCATTAAATCTTTTATGGGAACTGATGACTTCCGTGATATTAGCAATGAGTTTGGTCTTGATCCTCAAGTTCTTGTAAAATGTTTTAATGCCTTTTCCTCTTATATTGAAATTTCCAAGAAAGAGTGGGACAAGTACCACGCTCCTTATAAAGACATTGTCACCCATGTTCCTGCTAGCACAGAGGTTTGTACTGTCGATCCTATTTTGCATGAACCTTATGTTGAGAAAATACCTTTTCCCTCCAAGGTAAGGGAGCATTCTATTATGGCTAATGTGGTTAGCAAAAGCGCAAAGAAAACTATAGGGTCCGATGAGCTTATTGATATTGAACCTGTGGTAGCTATTGTGAAAGATCTTGTCACTAGAAATATAGAGGATGAGCATATTATCTTCTGTGAAGATGCTACTAATATTGTTTCTCATCCTAAGAAAGTTAGAAAAGCTAGTGTTCATGTGCTTTCTGTTAGAATTGGTAATCATAGCTATTATGGTTTATGTGATATTGGTGCTAGTTCTAGCGCTATTCCTTATGAGCTTTATAGGGAAATTATGCATGAGATTGGTCCTTGTGAGCTTGAGGACATTGATGTGGTTATTCACCTTGCTAATAGAGAGAAATTTTGCCCCATTGGCATTATAAGAGATGTGGAGGTCCTTTGTGGTAAGAATAAATATCCTGCTGATTTTCTAGTACTTGGTAAAGAAGCTAGTAAAACCTATCCTATTGTCTTTGGTAGACCCTTTCTGAATACTTGTGGTGATATCATAGATTGTAGGAAGCAAAAAGTTTTGACTAAGTTTGCTGGAGAGTCTTATGAGTTTAATTTTTCCAAATTTGCCAAAACTCCTTATGAAAATGAACTGCCTGATGAGGATTTCAGGGTTGAACAACTTTCTGCTATTTCTCTTGCTCCTAACAATGCCTTGCAGCAATTTATGGAAGATCATGAAAGTGATGTCTTCCTGAAGGAAATAAATGAGATTGACGAGGCTTTCCTTCGTCAGCCCGAGTTACTTAAGCATAATCTACCTATGAAAGATTTTGGTACCACACTACCACCTAAAGGGGATCCTGTTTTAGAATTAAAACCTTTACCTAATGATCTTAAATATGCTTATCTTGATGATAATAAAATATATCCTGTTATTATTAGTTCTAAACTTTCAGGAAAGGAAGAAGAAAGGTTATTAGAGATATTGAAGAAACACCGAGGAGCTATGGGCTATACTCTTGACGATTTGAAGGGGATTTCTCCTACTATATGTCAGCATGCTATTAATATAGAGCCTGATGCAAAACCAGTTGTTGAGCACCAACATCGTCTAAATCCTAAAATGAAGGACGTGTTTAGCAGAGATGTGAAGAAACTAACCTTGTTCTTAATTGGGAGAAATTCCATTTCATGGTTAATGAAGGGATTGTTCTTGGACACAAGATCTCTGAAAGAGGCATTGAAGTTGACAGAGCCAAAATTGAAGCAATTGAGAAGATGCCTTGTCCTAGGGATATCAAAGGTATTCGTAGTATCCTTGGTCATGCTGGTTTGTGTAGGAGGTTTATTAAATATTTCTCCAAAATTTCAAAGCCCCTTACTAATCTTCTTCCAAAAGATGTACCTTTTGTTTTTGATGATGATTATAAGGAAGCTTTTGAAACTTTGAAGAAGGCTTTGACAACTTCTCCTATTGTCCAACCACCTGATTGGAGTTTACATTTTGAAATTATGTGTGATGCTAATGATTTTGCTGTGGGTACTTGCGGTGACCCAGCATACCACTGCATGTGTAGTATACTATAGTCGTTGACATGACACTCACAAAACACCATTCCGTAAATATCACATCCCTCAGAGTGGCACAATAGAAACATTGTGGGTCCATATTACAACATTCACACATTATTATTATTATAATACCAGAAGTTCAGGACTTCGAAAGGTTTCAACTCACAAACCCAAATATAAAGTGTTTCAGCGGAATTTAAAAGTACCAACTCCGACTAGGAGTTGAGCTTAGCATCTTATTCTATAGAGTTCGTGCTGCTCGGCTCAGTTGGTTGCTACTAATTATGATACTTAGTTGGACTCGTTATCGTCAACACCATAGCGGATTTCGTAATCCACTCCTTCAACACCTCCTGACAGGTCAGTCTCCTCGTAGAAGACATCTTCTTGACATTCATCTGCATACATTGGCACGTCTTCGGGATCCTCAGAGTGTAAGAAAGGGATCAAAGGAAAGGATGAGCAACAGCGTTACCCAACAAGTTCATTATATGCAAGGTGGGAAGTTTGATGCTCTAACTACCATCTCGGATTATAAATCGTTGGCACTATGCAATTTTTGTAAATCTTTCTTCAAAGATTGATTTTATTATAAAAATCTATGACCATCAGCCTTCACAGGTTGACCAGAACTTTCATGGAGTTCCTTTCCTGCCGCGTTTGTAGCTCCTTCCCGGAACAGGGAGTAACAAGTTACAATTCTTACACTCTGCAGAGGTGCGTTACTTTACCCATGAGATATCAACTCCTTGTTGCACAACCGGGCGTACTTTCCCGTCCACAATTCCAGGATGTCGGGCCAAGTAGTTGGTCCAATCCAATCACTACCCCCTTCGCGACCTCGCATACCTCCTTGGTGTACACCATGCCCACATAATGAATTACGGAAATGGTTTGTACAAACCGTTAGATGCCAGAACTATTGTGGGACGATGAGGGTTCCCACCCATATACTGCATATCCTCTACGAATTACCAATTAATATGCACGCTACAAGGATAACAGCCACGACCTGCACATCCGGCTTCATGCGAGAGGAAGAAGATACAGCTGACTTCTCTGTCCCATTCCAAATCTCATGGCTAACGCGTAATATACGGCGTTAGAATCACTGATGTCAGGGTTATTAAGTCCCTAATTGATAATCATTATTGCAAATAGAACCCTAAGTTCTATTGCTTCATTATATCAGCACTTAGGATGATATCTATGATTTCTTTATTTGTGAAATTAATATTTTCTTTATTTTAGAGTATATATGATAACACACAATGTGCAAATACTTTGATAAAGGCTCTTCAAAGGGTATGAGCAAGTGATGAACATGCCTTGTGATGGCAAGGTAGTGAAGTCTGATGCTTGCACTGGACCTTGAGCTTCTATGTCTACAAAAACATCATTATTGCCCGGTAAGGACAATATTTAAAGAAGCAAAATGATTATGCAAAGTAATGTAATGCATCATTTAATTTGATATGCATTCTCCCCATTATTATAAAAATTCCTTTTAAATAATAAAGGAATTATAAATATTTTTTTTAATATTTATAATATATATTGTATTATTTTATTTTATTTCCCTTTATTTGACTTTTATTAATTTAATAATTCTTTTAGGAATTATCACTTAAATATCAAAAATTGTTATTAAATATTTATTTAGTATTTTTCAAAAATACTACAATATTAATATATAATGAAAGTGATTTTTATTTTTTTATCATCTTTCAATAATTTTGTAAAATTCCATAAGGGATATATAAATTACAAAATTCTTAATGCAATTAAATGTCTAAAATTTTATATCTTTATTTATTTGGATAGTTTGGATTTTTGTGAATCCAAAAATATGTTATTTATAATTTTTGGACTTTTATTTTATTTTCTAGAATTTAATTAAGTTCAGGGGCATTTTGGACTTTTCTATTAATTGAAAACAGGCCTTAAAGTTTTTTTTGGGCTGGCTTAATCTTATTGGGCCCTTATGGCCCATTAGGCATAGTCAAAATAGCCACCCCGAAGGGTTCTAGCCCAACTCAGCCCACCCCCTCGCTGCCTCTCACCCTCGAGCTCACTCCTCTCCTCCTCTATCCCTAACCCCGTGGTCGGTGATGTCGCCGCCGATGATTCCCGTCGTCGTGGGCCGTTCTGGTTGCCGCCATGGTGCAGGAGGAGGTTGTCGACTACGCCCTTCCTTCCTGTCCAACAGGATTTGAGCATGGAGCTCTCTTGCGACAGATCGATGCTGTCCCGACCCCTAGGGTTTGGGGGTTGGCGTGGATCATGGTGCTGCCGCTGCCGCCGTGCGTCGTTGTGGCGTGGTCGCCGTTGTGGCGTTGTATGGGTCGCAGAGCCCCCCCCTGGGGGTGCTCCCCGTGCAGCCATGGTCGTCGGCCACCTCAGCTTCCTCTTCTAGTTTTCAGCGAGGACCTTTGGTGAGTTCTTTTCCTCTCCCCCTTGTGCTCTTTGTGCTTGCTCATCCTATGCTAGATGTTGGCAGTGACCTCTTTGGTTACTGTCTTATCCTGATTAAGATGATTTATTCCATTTAGGGTTCATATCCTGTTGTTGATCATATACTGGATGAATTAGATCATGTGTGGATGGTCTCTAAGCATTCTAAATTATTATTAGCTTGAGTCTTGTTGCTTAAGATGAACTATAATGGTTCTGGTGGCTTATCAGATGACTTTATGCTTAGATTTCATATGATTTAGATGATATAGTTGCTCTGAAATCAATGTTTGGTATAGTCAGTGGGTTTGATAACTTACCACTTTCATTACTTGGTTAATGATAATGAGTATGGTGTGATGAAATCACTATCCTAGTGTTGTATGTGTGGTTTGAGATCACAATGATCTCAGACAGTGAATATATACATAGGAATGTCCTAATTATGATTCCTGTAATGACAGGAAAATGATTGGTAGATTGATTGATTGAATCTGTGAAGATTGAATGCTTATTCTGATTCATGTATGCTTCTCTAATCTTAGACAGATAGATCATATGATGGTCTATGTACTCACCACTGTCACTTGATGTTGTGGTTGTTAGTGGTGGATCTTGTGGTTGATCTTGTGCTCCCATGGTATATCTAGCTCCTGGCTTGTCCTTGATCTAACCCATCATCTTCTGATCCTGATGGCTGGACCTTGGTCTTGCTATCCACCTGATATTTCCCCTCCTTATGTCACCATCCTGGTGATGTGATCCTGGGCTTTGGTTGGTTTGGCTGCTGGCTGTTGTGCTTGGTTTAGCTGCTGGCTGATGTGCTTGATGTGTAGAAGCAAGGGAATGATGTGGTGTTTGGTTTCCCACGACTGTGTTTGACAGTTTTGTTTGGTCTTGCTGCTGCTGTGGTGTTGACAGCACACACCATGCAGTTTGGTGTGTGTGCTGCTTGTGTGCTTGCTGCACAGATGTGGATATGTTCAGAATTTTGAAAGTTACTTTCATCTGATTACTTTTACTTGGCTGGTGAAACTTGCCCCTCCTTGCTGTCATTTGACTTCTGGCTTAAAATTATGAAAGATTCATCCTTTCATATTGGTGAAACTTGCCCCTTTTTATAAGATTACTCAATGATGAACCTTAATCAGTGCATTTCACTAACAAGTCTGAGAGTAATACAATTTAACCTTAACTTCCTTTATTTTTGTGTTTGTGTTTATTTTGCAGGTACATATTTGAAGATGAAGACTTTTTTCTTTATAGAATAGTCCAATGTAATCTTATTTATGCCTTTGTAATTTTAGTTTTATTCTTTTGTAATTTTAGTTTTATTATTTTGTAATAAATATTATACTATTATCAATAAATAAATATTCTTATTCTTTATTTATTGGCTATGGTGAATATTGTGGATGATTTTAATAAGTTACATTTTTGTAACTTATTTATTGAATGAAAATATGAAACAAATATTCATATTCTTAATTGCTTTCTTTAAATAAAGTTTGAGTTAAATTGGTTAACTCTTAATTAAATCAAGATTCAAACATTATTCAAAAATCATTTGAATTATAATTCAAACACTCAAGTTTTAAATTCAAATTTCATTTCCCAAAACACATATTTCCACAAAGATCATATCAAAGTCTATAGCAATCATTCTTTAAGACTAAATCTAATCTCAAAGTATGAAAGAAACCTTGATCACTTTAGGTTTTTATTTGGCGAAAAATTTACCCACATTTTCACAGATGAATGCATGCAACATTTCAATTTCCTAAATCTACCCTTCGTTAGTTCCTAAATGCTAGGATGTTACAGACTTCCCCCCTTAAATTAAACTTTATCCTGAAGTTTGTGGAGATGTACCTGAATAGTTTTGGATAGGTTTTTCTTAAGTCCTCTTCTTTCTCCCACGTGGCTTCTCTTTCAGGGTGATGTTCCCATTGTACTTTGCAATATTTGATTGCTCTGTTCCTCAATCTTTTCCAGCTTTCTTCCAGAATCTTACAGGTCTTTTCAATATAGGTAAAGTCTGCTTGTAGTTCTATCTCTTGATGTGTGATTGCATCATCTGGAACTTTCAAACATTTACGAATTTGTGACACATGGAAAACGTTGTGCACTTGAGCCAATCTTGATGGTAACTCTAAAGCATAAGCTATAGTTCTGTTTTGACTCAATATCTTGAATGGTCTGATGTATCTTGGACTCAGTTTTCCTATAACTCTGAACCTTTTCACCCCTTTCATTGGACTTACTTTCAAATATACCATATCTCCCACTTCTGGATGCCATGATCTTCGACTTTGATCCGCATAACTTTTTTGCCTACTCTGGGCTATTTTCAGTCTATCCCTGATCTTATCAATGATATCTTGTCTTTCCTTGATATAATCTGGCGCAAATTCTTTGCCGCTTCTAGGCTCATACCAACATATTGGTGATCTACACTTCCTTCCATACAGAACCTGATATGGAGCTGCCTTCAGACTACTCTGATAGCTATTATTATAAGAAAATTCTGCCAATGGTAGATGATCTTCCCATGTACCTCCAAAATCTAATGCACATGCTCTTAGCATGTCTTCCAGTATTTGATTAGTTCTCTCTGTTTGACTTCCTATCTCAGGATGATATGTTGTGCTGAAATCTAACTTTGAACCAAGTGCTTCATGCAATTGCTTCCAAAATGCTGAAGTAAACACGAATCCCCTATCAGTTACGATCTTTTTGGGTACTCCATGCTTACTTACTATCTCTTTGACATATACTTCAACTAACTTCTCGGCATTATCTTTTGTATTCACCGGAGTAAAATGTGCACTCTTAGTGAGTCTGTCCACAATTACCCATATCATATCCTTCCTTTTTGGTGTCATGGGTAATCCTTTGATGAAGTCCATACCTATTTCTTCCCACTTCCATTCAGTAATTTCCAAAGGTTGTAATGGTCCTGCTGGTCTTTGATGTTCAGCCTTCACCCTTTGGAAGGTATGACATTCAGATATATATTTAGCAATATCTCTTTTCATGTTATTCCACCAGAAGAGTTCTTTCAAGTCCATATACATTTTAGTACTTCCTGTATGTATAGAATATGGAGTTTCATGTGCTTCTCTGAGTATGACATCACGAATCTCAGTCACATCTGGAACACAAAGGCGGTCTTGAAACCATAAGGACTCATATTCTCCAAGGCGAAAAACTGATTTTTGCCCTTGAGATATCCTCCGAATTTCCTCAGCAATAAAAGGATCTTCTACTTGATGTCTAAAAATTTCTTGCTTAAGATCACTGTCCTGCTCTACAACTACCTGCATAGTAGCTAATCCTCCAAGAACCTTTGTTCTGATGAATTGAAGCTCTAATTTTTCCAAGTCCATTTGTAACTCTTTTGGTGGCTCCCTATTGCTAGGCTGAATATCTGCACTCTTCCTGCTTAAAGCATTATCTACAACATTTGCTTTCCTTGGAGTATAGTTGATTGTTAAATCATAATCCTTGATTAATTCCAACCAACGCTTCTGTCTCATATTTAATTCCTTTTGAGTGAAGAAATATTTGAGACTTTTATGGTCAGTGTATAACTCACATCTGGCTCCATATAGCAAATGCCTCCATCCTTTTAGCGCAAAAAATACGGCTGCTAACTCTAAATCATGAGTTAGATAGTTGACTTCATGTGTTTTCAGTTGTCTTGAACCATAAGCAATCACCTTCCGATCTTGCATTAATACACAACCCAAACCTTCTTTAGATGCATCCCAGTACACTGTGAAGTCCTTCCCTGTTTCAGGAACTGCTAAGATTGGAGCTATGGTTAACCTAGTTTTCAACTCTTGAAAACTTGCTTCACACTTCTCATCCCAATTGAATGATGTATTCTTTCTTAACAATTTGGTCATTGGTTCGGATATTTTGGAGAAACCTTCAATGAATCTCCGATAATAACCAGCCATTCCTAAGAAACCTCGAATTTGCTTCACATTGGTTGGTGCAGTCCACTCTAGTACTGACTGAACTTTAGATGGATTCACAGCAATTCCATCTTTACTGATCACATGACCGAGGAATTCTACCTCATCTAGCCAAAATTCACACTTACTAAACTTAGCATAAAGTTTGTGTTCCCTTAGAGTCTGCAATGCTATCCTCAAATGATCAGCATGCTCTTCCTTATCCTTGGAATATATCAAAATATCATCAATAAAAACTATGACGAACTTGTCCAAATATGGCATGAAGATCTTGTTCATAAGATTCATGAATATTGCAGGTGCACTGGTCAAACCAAATGGTACTACCAGATACTCATGGTGTCCATATCTTGAGACAAATGCTGTCTTTGGAACATCTTCCGGTTTGATTTTTATTTGATGGTATCCAGATCTTAAATCGATCTTTGAAAATACCCCGGCTCCTTTCACTTGATCAAACAAATCTTGAATTCTTGGTAAAGGATACTTATTCTTGATAGTAACGTTGTTCAGATTTCTATAATCTCCAAACATCCTTCTTCCACCATCTCTCTTATCCACAAAGATTACTGATGTTCCCCATGGAGATACACTTTCCTGAATAAATCCTTTTCTGGCTAACTCATCAATTTGCTCTTTGAGTTCTTTTAAATCTTCGGGTCCCATTTTATATGGTGCTTGAGCTATTGGTGTTGTACCAGGGATTAGGTCAATAGTGAACTCTATCTCCCGGTCTGGTGGCATTCCCGGTAGCTCTGCTGGAAAAACATCTTGAAATTCATTTACTATAGGAATATATTTCAATTTGACCTCTTTCATTGAGTTCAACTGCAGATCCACCATGATATGACTGTGCTTATCTGCTTGATAAACTATCCTTGCTCCACTTGGAGTTTTGATTGAGACAGTTTTCTCCTCACAATTTATCTGAGGTCCGTGTTCCATCATCCAATCCATTCCCAGCACTACTACAATCCCCTTCAAAGGAATCACATAAAGGTCTGCGAAATATGTACAACCATAGATCGAGATAACATGATCTTGTTTTATGTGGCGTACAATCACATTTCCCCCTACCGTAACTACAGTCATAGGGCTTTTTAACATTGCCCTTCTAATCCCAAACTTATCACAAAATTCTTCAGAAATGAATGAAGTAGTTGCACCAGTATCAAATAGAACTTTGCCGGGATTGGTAAGGATATTGAGCGTACCTATCACTGCATGCTCCGAATTATCCACCTCCTCGAGGGTTGCACAGTTCAGTTTCTCGGTAGGTCTGTTCCTCTTGCCATTGTTGTGCTTGCCATTATTTCCTCCTTTATTGGGCTGTCCATTTCCTTCACTGGCTTGTCCTCCTCCCTTGGTAGGCTAACTCCCTGGTGGTTTGCTCGGACAATCGGGCTTGATATGCCCCTTCTGACCACAACCGTAACAGATCACTACAGGCTTTTTGCATTCCCTCTGGAAATGACCTGGAATTCCACCATTGTCACAAATAACATTCCTTCTCGGATTAGATTGATTTCCACAACTGCCCTTGTTATTGTTATTGTTGCCATAGTTCCTGTTCCGAGGTTTGAATTCCAGATTGGGTTTAGGTTTGCTTGCCTAAATTCTCTTGGTTTCCTTCTTGGCTCTCTTCCTCCGATCCTCTTGGACATTCTTATAATCGTCTTCGAAAGTAATGGCTGCATCCAGTAACTGCTGATAAGTTTGCTTATTGGCTAACCTTAGCTGCATTTTCACAAATGGGTTTAACCCATGCAGAAAACGCTTCTTCCGCTTCTCTTCAGTGTTGACATCCTCCTCAGCATAGCGAGACAGTTGACTAAACTCCCGGATGTACTTCGTGACACTAGTATATCCCTGCTGAAGCTCCTCAAATTCTCTCTGCTTTAACTCCATAACACTTTTCGGAACATGATATTCACGGAATCTCTGCTTGAACTCTTCCTAGGTAAACTCCCTTCCTGGTTGTTGCATGGCCAACTGATTCTCCCACCATGATGCTGCAGGTCGAGTCAGAAGATGAGTTGCATACCTCAATTTCTCCTCATCATTGCAACCTACAGTTTTCAGCTTCCTTTCAGTATCTGCTAGCCAATCTTCTGCATCCATTGGTTCATGAGCTAATGCAAAAGGTAACGGTCTTGCATTCTGGAAATCAGATAGACTCACGCCTCCAGCTTCAGGTGCCCTCTGATTTGCTCGTCTCAGTAACTCTTCCATGAACTTGTTCTGGGTCTCTTGCATCACTTGCATACACTGTATAAAGTTCTGCTCCATTAACGGCCTCATTGGTGGTGGTGGTGGTAATGCTCCTTGATTTGTTGCATCTACATCGGCCTTCTCTTTGGCCTCTCGCTCCATCCACTGCTACTCAATTCCATTTCTACACCCGTATCCATGACCCTCTATTCCTGCAACATAAAGCGAATACTCATAATTACATCATGCACATGTGTTCTAAGCTCGACTTTACGCACATAACTAGTCACACAATTAAAATCCAAATAAAATCCAAATATGCATCTCACATATTATACATAATATCATAATACTACAAAGTCATTACATCATATACCATATAGGTATAATCACAAAACTACCTTATTCATCTAACTATCTTATTTCTTGGAGTACAATACACGGTACTTGATATCACTAACTAGTTGCCTCCTTCTAGTAATAACTACGCTCATCATACATGCCTGATATCCAACCGTGATGACGTGTTGTTCGCCGCACAGTTTGTGGAACAAATGGCCTTCCAGAAGGAACATACTCTGTATCTGAAGTGTTAGGACTTGAGTCATTACTCAACCTGAGCGCATTGACTCCCTCCAGCTCAGCTGAAAAGTCTTCAGAAACATATTCAACATTATATCCTGCCTGCATCTCTTGAGCTTCATTCCTTGAGTTGTCAACAGAATACGCAGATCCTGCTGCTTCCCAGGTGCTCCTTTGGGCAAGATAGTTAAACACTAGACAATGTATATTCCCTGGGTTTTGAGAAGATGTTGATGATTCAAACACTCTCTCCTCAGGATCTTCTTCTTCATCCTGATTATCTATTGACATGGTATATCTACTACTGTTACGAGGGTTAATCCTTGCACCCATCCAGCTAGATTGTCCAACATTTCTGTCAGAACCATCTGTGGACATCTGGTGTTCATGAGATACTTCATATGATCCCATTCTCCAACCATCCGAATTTTCAATAGGAAGTTCTGAGTCAGAACCATCCTCTGAGCCCTGTGGTACTGCATACCTCATATCCATAGTAGGATCATATATAGGTTCAGGTCTTGGTGAATAAGGATATGGTATAAAAGATTCAGGATCTATAGGTATATCCTTGAAGATAGGTGTTGCGCTACTACCTGCTTCCTTCTCTAACTGGAATGCTAACTGCTTCCTCCTTTCCGGATCAGTTAGATCCTCTAACATATCATTTTTATCTTCAACAATCACTTGATGTGTCTTGTTAAAAGACGCAACGAGTGTTCAATATCTATCCATAAACTTGGAAGCTAACTTAGGATGCTTCTTAACCAAAGTAAGATGATCCGGTGTAGGCTCCGAGTCTATAGAATCATGAGGTATCACAGAGAATGTGCTACCTTCTAACTCCTTGGTTTTATGCTCCCGGATATTAGCTATCGCCTCCACAACCGCAACATGATATGCTGCTAAATGACTCCTACCTTCTCCTATAGGTAGATCATGATATAATCCAAGCTCCTCCGGGAGTTGGATACTCACACGATACTTGGATAACATCCGGCCATCAAGGTAAGTGATAGTATTCACTGGAATTCTAGTTGGACAACTAAAGATCTTTAAAAGTTGACGAAGTTGGTCTGTGAATGATCCTTGATAATCATCCAGAGTCTCCTCTTTCCTTATCAAAGTTTGTTTTGGAAACTTTGGTGCCATATCTCTGTATATCAGAAAAATTGCTTTGATTAGTATCCAATAATATATTGCATCATAACAAAGAATTATCGCACTAAAATATATAACGGAGTATTCTAAATTGAATAACCATTATATTACTTTTAGGGAATTCTTTATCGTTGCTACACTTTCCTACAGGTAATACCCTTTACTAGGTTTCCAACCTAAGGTCAAAGCAATTTTCTCTGATACCAACTGCGGTGACCCATCATACCACTGCATGTGTAGTATACTATAGTCGTTGACATGACACTCACAGAACACCGTTCCGTAAATATCACATCCCTCAGAGTGGCACAACAAAAACATTGCGGGGCCATATTATAACATTCACACATTATTATTATTACAATACCAGAAGTTCAGGACTTCAAAAGGTTTCAACTTACAAACCCAAATATAAAGTGTTTCAGCGGAATTTAAAAGTACCAACTCCGACTAGGAGTTGAGCTCAGCAGCTTATTCTATAGAGTTCGTGCTGCTCAGCTCAGTTGGTTGCTACTAATTAGGATACTTAGTTGGACTCGTTATCATCAACACCATAGGGGATTTCGTAATCCACTCCTTCAACACCTCCTGATAGGTCAGGCTCCTCGTAGAAGACATCTTCTTGACATTCAGCTGCATACATTGGCACATCTTCGGGATCCTCAGAGTGTAAGAAAGGGATCAAAGGAAAGGATGAGCAACAGCGTTACCCAACAAGTTCATTATATGCAAGGTGGGAAGTTTGATGCTCTAACTACCATCTCGGATTATAAATCGTTGGCACTATGCAATTTTTGTAAATCTTTCTTCAAAGATTGATTTTATTATAAAAATCTATGACCATCAGCCTTCACAGGTTTACCAGAACTTTCATGGAGTTCCTTTCCTGCCGCGTTTGTAGCTCCTTCCCGGAACAGGGAGTAACAAGTTACAATTCTTACACTCTGCAGAGGTGCGTTACTTTACCCATGAGATATCAACTCCTTGTTGCACAACCGGGCGTACTTTCCCGTCCACAATTCCAGGATGTCGGGCCAAGTAGTTGGTCCAATCCAATCACTACCCCCTTCGCGACCTCGCATACCTCCTTGGTGTACACCATGCCCACATAATGAATTACGGAAATGGTTTGTACAAACCGTTAGATGCCAGAACTATTGTGGGACGATGAGGGTTCCCACCCATATACTGCATATCCTCTACGAATTACCAATTAATATGCACGCTACAAGGATAACAGCCACGACATGCACATCCGGCTTCATGCGAGAGGAAGAAGATACAGCTGACTTCTCTGTCCCATTACAAATCTCATGGCTAATGCGTAATATACGGCTGAAAGGATACGGATGTCGCCTAGAGGGGGTGAATAGGCGATTAAAACTTTTCCTAGAGTGGCTCAACAAAGGCAGAATAAAACTAGTGTTTACTTTGTAAAGCACAACCTAGAAACAACTAAGGTTTACCTATGTGCACCAACAACTTATGCTAAGCAATACAAGCAACACAGTGATAGCAGGATATATATTACTTCAAGCACGAAGGCTATCACAATGTAAAGTGCATAAGTAAAGAGCTCGGGTATAGAGATAACCGAGGCACGCGGGGACACCGATATTTTACCGAGTTCCTCCCAACATGGAGTACGTCTCGTTTGGAGAGGGGGTGGTATCAAACCACCAACGCCACAAAAGGCCTCCCTTATTCTCCGGTGAATCTCACCCCAATGGGATCGATCCACGCTTCCACTATCGGTGCACTTGTTGGTGGCAACCGGAACCTCTCACAAGGTTGGGGCACAACTCCACAACTTAATTGGAGGCTCCGAACAAACGCCACAAAAGGCCTCAACAAATGCCACCAAGGCAACAATACCACCAAGGCCACAAAACCGTCTAGGGTTCCAAGAACCCAAGAGGGACAAGCTCCAATGAGCAATTCAAACCAAATCCTCCGAGGAGAACCCAAACCGATGCAACAAATGCAAATGGCAAGAGCACCACAAAGATGCTCAAATCCCTCACTCTCAAGTTCCAACAAAGCTACCAAAGCTATTGGGGGAATAAGAGAGGAGAAATCAAAGAGAGACACAAAATCCCCCAAAATCTAGATCCCCAAAGATACACTCACAAAGAGATGAATTGGTTAGGTCAAAACGTGGGTCTAGATCTCCTCCAACAACCCCTCAAATATTTACAAGAATCAATGGAGGGGTGTGTAGAAATCAAGCTTAAAGAGTAAAGCAAATGGGGGCAAAGCTTGGGCAAGAAAAGGAGCAAGAGGTTACCCTAAATGAAAATGGGGCAAAGCTATTTAAAGACACGGCCAAAATCTCGCCGTTGGGGTGATTTTTCTGGACGGTCCGCTAGTACCGGATTTGTCCGGTACTACCGGACCCAAACAACAAATCGCCAGAAAAGAGCAAGGGGCCAGGCGAGCGAGCAGAGAAGAGAGAGAGAGCAGCAGCGCAGCAGCAGCAATGCATGCGGCAGGGCCCGCGCGGGCCAGCAGCAGCTGCGCATGCAGGCGAGCAGCAAGAGCGCAAGCAGGAATCGCAGCAGCACTAGCAGCAGCGCAGCGGCAGCCGCATGCAGCCAGCAGCGGGGCCCGCAGGCGGCAGGCGCAGCAGAGGCTGCAGCAGCATAGCGCGAGCAGCGCGCGAGCAGCACTGCGGGTCGCGGGGTCCGCGTAGGCCAGCTGACGCGCGGCAGCGGCACGATCAACGCGAGCGAGCGAGTGCAGCGAGGCGAGCGCAGCGAGATCTGGATCTAGGCAAAGATGCAAATAAACTGGTGAAAAGTTTCTGGGCCGACCGGTACTACCGGGCCACCCGGGCGGTACTACCGGGCCGGCTGGTAGTACCGGATCTGGGTACCTAGCGAGACAGAATAAAAATGGGCCGTTTTTAGGCTCGGGCGGTAGTACCGGATTTAGATACCTAGCAAGGCAGAAAGAAATCGGGCCGTTTTTAGGTACTACCGCTTGGCCCAGAAAACAGCCTAACAGGCAAATATTCAAACGACAATAACTTTTGACTGGAAGCTCCGATTGACCCGATTCAAATTGTGTTGGATAGAGGGCGACAAGGGCTTCCCAATAAAAAGTGGAAATGTTGATTATCACCAAGTGAGAAAGTATCAAGTAGAATAATGTGATATACCTCACTTGGTGAGAAACCGAAAAGCCGCATAAATCAAAATCGCAACAAGATACAAATGGGAGATCCGATTTAGATGAACAAGAGCTTGTTATGGAGATTACCACAAGATCTATATCATCACATGGATAAGACCAAATAACAACCAAATATGATGATGCAAGTATGCAAAGGTTTGAGCTCTCTCCGAACGATGTGACCGAATTACTCATATGAGAGCCTCTCTTGATAGTATGGTTATCTATCCTAAACCCGGTCTCACACACACGACGTGAGACCGGCAAAAGAGAAAACCTATCAAGATTATACCTTTGCCTTGAGCATTCCACTTGAGCTTGATGTAGACGATCTTGCCCTTCTCAAGATGGAACGCCCTCCTTAATTCCTCCTCATCGACCTCGCATATTGAGCTTGCCCAACATATCTTCTTTGCATTTCATCGACCTTGAAGCCAACACATGCTCCAAGCGATGCCAATGGACAAATCCTACAAGTATAACTTAATACACACATTAGTCCATAAAGATTGTAATTAATTACCAAAACCACACATGAGGGCCCAACATGTTCTTTCAATCTCCCCCATTTTGGTAATTGATGACAATCCCTTTAAGAGGGTTTATATAAGGAATATTAATAAATAAAATGGTAATACCAATATCAAATACAACAAAAGTATGTGATATTGGTACCACCACCATATATAGAGCAAACTCCCCCACAATCTATGGATGTGTGATGAACTTGAATTTCATAGCATATATTGCCAATCATTACCATTGGTGGAGTTTCCTCTATATATACCACATGCTAAGCAACAACAAAGATGCAAGAGCATGAGAAGCAAATGCACAAGAACAAACTCAATGCATAAACCAACTTCCCTTAAACCCTCTAAAGCTTCTCCCCCATTGGAATCGATTGCCGAAATGGGTGACAAGTTCTAGAAGGCAAATATAGTAATAATTCCTCCAAAGGTGTGTCTTCGCACATATCCAATGATGAATACTTGGGAGGGAGTAGAACTATATCGAGAACCCGAAGATTGCAAAAATAAAGTCAAATGATGCAAGCAACTACAAGGTCCGACAAACTAATTTGAAAACAACAAATGAGTCCAAATGGAAACATCAAGATATTATGATATGAGCAAAAGAGTGTTTTAAATAACAAATAGAGAAGCTCCCCAAGGTTTGTGCATAATTCAAAATAAATGTATTGGAATACATAATGCACAAATATGGAATCCTTGCTCCCCCATAAGCATTTAAAACACAACAAATGTGAAAGAATGCAAATGAGTATTATTAAATGAATTAGATGATCTCCCCAAAGATAATGCACCAATTAGGATAAATGTAATTGGGAACAAGGTGCATAATCATGGAATCCTCACTCATCCGACTTCATTTAACAATACAAGGCATGAGAGAACAAATATGAGTGCCCAAAGATGCAAACAAGAGGAACAAGCACTCATAGGCAAATAAATTTGGAAGCCACCGAAAAATCAAAAAGGAATAAAAGGTGGTATCCAAGGAATAAGATTCAACTAAAATTATCTTCTCATATGTGCATATGTATCTAAGTGGAAAACATCACAAAGACATATGCCAACAAAGACATATGCACACATATATAAGATATACAAGAAATCACATGAAAGGCAAAAATGAAGTCATAACATATATCAATAAGATTTTAGCTTCAAAGCATGGCCAAAGGCTCACATATATCTTATTGTACATTAATGAGCTTCAAATACCAACACACTACATATATTACAACTATCACCAAGGGAAAAGGAGAAAGTTGGAATATATGGAGAAAGGCAACAAGTATCATAAGATAAAATAGACTAGCAAAAATCTCACTATTGCATATGAGAGAAGTTGATGAAATGATAGGCAACAAAATTTCTAGATTGACATATTTTGGATTGGAGGATCATATGCATGATTTTATATAGTCCCAACTATATGTACTCATCTCAACTTATACACATTTACAATAGAGAGTTCTATTAAAACCATGGCTAGAACTACAACAATTACAAATACATGAATTCATGCTAGAAGGCAACCGACAAACGGTTGAAATCAAGATATGTGAGCATGAGAAAGAGATACTTGTTACCGAGATATGATTGGTAGGATGTAGATGATATGAATTCGTTGATCATCCTATAGCTTGCCTCAAATTTTCTTCTAAGCATCACTTCTTCAAAATTGAGAGACAAGCGTCCAATATATCTCCAATGTACCTAAAACACATTTAAGTACAAAATGGTCCCCAAACTTATTGGGTCCAAAGTAGTTAGAGAAACTACAATACATAGGAGAGACTCCACATAATTATGTGCACATTGATATGAAATTGAATTTCATGCACAACTTAGCCGATGGGAATTGGTGGAGTTTCCCCTGAATATTGGATCAAAGAAAGCAAACATGCCTTAATATAAACATATAGTAAATATGCATGCATAAAGCTTTCAAGAACCAAAAAGGAGATACAATTTGAACAAAAACACCAAGTAAACCGAGATGTCACACACAAGAGTGTGAAAAGACAAGCGGTGTCCAAATTGTATCAAAGAACCAATTCAACACATGAACGATCACAAGTTCAACAAATGAACTAGGCTAAGGCCAAAAGAGCAAAAATAGATAGAAATAAAAATGCTCAAGGATTTATCTCATTCTAAAATGGTGAAATCAAGAAACAAGGAATGAGACAAAACCAACTCCCAAAAAGAGCAAGGTTCCAACAAGAAACCAAACTCCCCAAACTTCACATGATGGCACAAAATACCAAAATGAAAAGATTGAGGTTCCAAGCACATAAAACCCGATATGGATCAAACAAAGAAGCATAAATATGAATGTTCTAAATAATATAGGAGAGCTCCCCCATGGATAGTGCATTATGTAGGATTTTCCTTTAGAATGCAAAATGCACACAAATGGGATCATCACTACTACCTACATTAACTAAAACACAAGAGGATATCAATAAAATAAGAAGATCCAAAAGAAGCAAGGAAGCTTGGGAGACTACATAAAACATTTTCTTGGCCAAAGATAGGATAAAATTAAACAAAGGCCAAAGTGAATATGATCAATAAATTCTACCTTAAATTGAGTACTCATTGTCCAAGGACAAGAAATATTGGGAATAATTTTCCCTAGGTAGTTCATACGGATATCCAAGATCATATACACACAACAAGAAGCATATAACTAAATATAAGAATTGATCATGATACTTCAAACAAGATTCTTGGTAGCTTCCAATAGTCACACAATCACTAGTGATTAGAGTAACTTGAAGCAAATGGTTTCCATGCGAATATATATATATATATCTAAATATGAGGAAACACATACCAAGAACCACTCTCATATACAAGATCCAAAATAAGATCAATAAAGGCATTCAAGAAAATTGGAACTTGTATGAGAAAATGTGTCACATAGGAGCTAGATGATAATCAATATCAATTCTAAGTGACACAACCTCAAATATTCACATTTTCTAGGATTGTGATATGCACTAAACGTATGACTCCCCCATAATGTGATGCTACCATAAATCCAACACAAGGCAAAAGGATACAAATAGAGATAATTAATGGACATTATAAAACTTAAATTTCTCATGAGAATTGTACCACATAGAGACTAGACAATAATCCAATATAAATACTAGGTGGTATTCCTCATGTACATACATTTTTAGGATTGTGGAATGCCCAAGCATAACACTCCCCCAAAATGGGATAATCCATTAATCTCTCACAAGAGCCAAATAAGATACCAAATATAACCAAGTAAGGCTCCAATACAAGAAACACACATACATGGTGTGCCACCTAATCATACACAAATATGCTTGATACCTCAAGATAATTAAGTGGAAAACACAACATGTACAAAAGCATAGAAGATACAAAACCAACACATGCACAAGGGGGCGAGTAACTTTCAATGAAATGAGTTTAGCATATGTTACCGCAAGGAGGAACATTGGAAATATAATAAAATCATGATAATCCAAATGGCTTGGCTTGACAATGATAATTAACGAAGATCCCTCAATTCTTCATAATGTAGCCAAGTCTCCAATGTCCTCCATAATACACCTATTGATCAAGTTTTGGATAGGCTTGGCAACCCAAATGGTTATTTTCTTGACACCACATTGGGCACCAACAAATTTGGCAAACACATTGCCAACCTCATCCATACAAAGAGAATAAGCATCATCAATAATGATAGGGTTGGATGAGGAGATACCGATAGTGCATGAGGAAGAAATATGCCCCTTCTCGCGGCATATGTAGCAAGTTCTACTCTTGCCATCTTTATTCTTAGGTGAAGCCACAACTCGAGGAAGAGCTCGAGTAGTCCTCTTAGGAAGAGGCCCATTAATGACTTGAGGTGGAGCTTGAGGCCGCTTCCCTTGTTGCTTCACACTAAGAGGCTTTTTCTTCAATGGGCAAGATCTAACATGGTGCCCTTATTCCTTGCACTTGAAGCAAACAATGTTGGCCGGATTCTTGACTTGATCTTGGCCATTCTTCTTGTTGTCCTTGTGCTTCAACTTGATAGTGGACTTGTTGTTGACATTGAGTTGAATCCAAGCCCACTCTTGTCATTGGGGGATTTTTGCACACTCAAGATTTTGTTGAGTGTGACCTTCCCTTGATGACCCTTTTTCAAGTCATTCTTCAAAGAAGTGACTTGAGCCTTGAGCTCTTTGATTTCCTCTACATGGTTAGTTTCAATACAAGTGCTAGAGGAAGTAGATGCTACATTGTTAGAGCAACAAGGCATGGAATGTAATTCATCACGAGATATAGCATGGTTGTGAGAGGATGAATTACAAGGACTAGCACATGGCAGTATAACATTTGGAGTAGTTATAGTGCTAATGTCCACATGAGGCCCACAAGATGTTACCTTTGACATGATGGCCTCATGAGCCAACTTTAGCTTACCATGGAAGACTAGGAGATCCTCATGCGAGCTTGAGAGCTTAACATGGCTTTCTTCTAATTTCCCATAGTTGCTAGTTAGCAAAGCAAGTTGAGCCTTTAGCTCAACATTCTCCTTCAAAATAGATGCTTCACAAGAAATAGAGTTAGTAGCACAAGCATCATTATTATTAGCAAGAGGTGAGGGCAATTTGTCCAGCTCTTTTAATATGAGGCTTTAAGTTGCTCATGTGACTCGGTGAGTTTGATGAGCTCACCCTTTATGACCCTAGAGCCATTTTTGAGGTGCTCAAAATCCTCAAGGAGTTTAGAATAAGCAACTTGAGTCTCATCATTTTTATGTTTGAGATCACTTGCCACCTCAAGATCTCTATCATGAGATTCCTTTACTCTAGATAGTTCTAAAGCAAAGGTTTCCTCAAGAGATTCCTTGGTGGTTTGTTCCTCTTCAAGAGCTTTATTTAGGTTTGCAATTATATTAGCATACTCACGCTCTAGACTACACATTTTATCAACGTTGTTATCATGCACCTCAATTTGTGTTTCTAACTTAATCAATATGTTCTTTGCTCTTAATAGCAAAGTCCAAGACTTCAACAAATTTAGAACAAGCAATATCCTTTTTAACAAGGGCACGATAAACAATCTCACCCTTCTCATATAAATCATCAATATCAAGCTCTTCTTCCACATTATCCACATCCTCCTCATCACAAGAGGTAATGGGTTCCAAAGTAGGAGTTACCTTACAATTCCTAGCCATAAGGCATAGGTGGGTACCGGAAGAAGTTGAAGATGAGATTGCATTTGCGGCTTCATTCAAAACCATGTCTTGGCCCATAGAATCTTCGGTTTCCTCTACATGGTTAGCAACACAAGCACTAGAGGAAATGGATGCATTTTTATCATGGCAACAAGACAACACAAGCATATCATCATGAGATTTATTCAAGTCATTTCTACATGATGTGCAAGGACTATTAACACAAGCATGCAAGGAGTTTGTAGTGCTAGAAGTGTTAAAGTCCAAAGATAGATCATTGCAACTCGATAGGTATGAGGGATTACAAATAGTAAGCACACTATCCAAATTGCAATTTCTATCACCACTCACCATATCATTACCTTGTGAAAAGTCACATGTTGGTGAAGTGGTAGAGGATGAGAACTCATCTCGACCGGGAGTGGAAGCAACACAATCATCCTCAATAATGTTGGACACAACATATTTATCTTGAAGTTTTGTCCATAACTCATGAGCGCTCCAAAAAGGAATGATTGAAGAAGTAACTACATAGCTCAAAGCATTAACAAGCACATTAGAAGCTTGAGCATCGAGATATAAGTTTTTCTCATCCTCACTAGATAGATTTTTGAAATCCATTGGAGGAGAAAAACCTATATCTACAATATGCTCCAAATTTGGGTCCATGTCCCGAAAATGAATAAGCATACGATTTTTCCATATATCATAGTTTGTGCCATCGAATATGAACATGTCATTGTGCACTAATCCTCTAGCCGACATCTTTACTCTTAAGGCGGTGAAGCCTAATATGAGAGACCGGGCTCTGATACCAATTGAAAGGATACGGATGTCGCCTAGAGGTGGGGTGAATAGGCGATTAAAACTTTTCCTAGAGTGGCTCAACAAAGGCAGAATAAAACTAGTGTTTACTTTGTAAAGCACAACCTAGAAACAACTAAGGTTTACCTATGTGCACCAACAACTTATGCTAAGCAATACAAGCAACACAGTGATAGCAAGATATATATATTACTTCAAGCACGAAGGCTATCACAATGTAAAGTGCATAAGTAAAGAGCTCGGGTATAGAGATAACCGAGGCACGCGGGGACACCGATATTTTATCGAGTTCCTCCCAACATGGAGTACGTCTCGTTTGGAGAGGGGGTGGTATTAAACCACCAACGCCACAAAAGGCCTCCCTTATTCTCCGGTGAATCTCACCCCAATGGGATCGATCCATGCTTCCACTATCGGTGCACTTGTCGGTGGCAACCGGAACCCCTCACAAGGTTGGGGCACAACTCCACAACTTAATTGGAGGCTCCCAACAAACACCACAAAAGGCCTCAACAAATGCCACCAAGGCAACAATGCCACCAAGGCCACAAAACCGTCTAGGGTTCCAAGAACCCAAGAGGGACAAGCTCCAATGAGCAATTCAAACCAAATCCTCCGAGGAGAACCCAAACCGATGCAACAAATGCAAATGGCAAGAGCACCACAAAGATGCTCAAATCCCTCACTCTCAAGTTCCAACAAAGCTACCAAAGCTATTGGGGGAACAAGAGAGGAGAAATCAAAGAGAGACACAAAATCCCCCAAAATCTAGATCCCCAAAGATACACTCACAAAGAGATGAATTGTTTAGGTCAAAACGTGGGTCTAGATCTCCTCCAAAAACCCCTCAAATATTTGCAAGAATCAATGGAGGGGTGTGTAGAAATCAAGCTTAAAGAGTAAAGCAAATGGGGGCAAAGCTTGGGCAAGAAAAGGAGCAAGAGGTTACCCTAAATGAAAATGGGGCAAAGCTATTTAAAGACACGGCCAAAATCTGGCCGTTGGGGTGATTTTTCTGGACAGTCCGGTAGTACCGGATTTGTCTGGTACTACCGGACCCAAACAACAAATTGCCAGAATAGAGAAAGAGGCCAGGCGAGCGAGCGAGCAGAGAAGAGAGAGAGAGAGTAGCAGCGCAGCAGCAGCAATGCATGCGGCGGGGCCCGCGTGGGCCAGCAGCAGCTGCGCATGCAGGCGAGCAGCAAGCGCGCAAGCAGGAATCGCAGCAGCAGCACTAGCAGCAGCGCAGGGAGGGCCAGCGGGCCGGCGCATGCAGCGGCAGCAGCGCAGCGGCAGCCGCATGCAGCCAGCAGCAGGGCCCGCAGGTGGCAGGCGCAGCAGAGGCTGCAGCAGCATAGCGCAAGCAGCGCGCGAGCAGCACTGAGGGTCGCTGGGTCCGCGTAGGCCAGCTGACGCGCGGCAGCGGCACGGTCAACGCGAGCGAGCGAGTGCAGCGAGGCGAGCGCAGCGAGATCTGGATCTGGGCAAAGATGCAAATAAACTGGTGAAAAGTTTCTGGGCCGACCGGTACTACCGGGCTGGCCGGTAGTACTGGATCTGGGTACCTAGCGAGACAGAACAAAAACGGGCCGTTTTCAGGCCCGGGCAGTAGTACCGGATTTAGGTACCTAGCGAGGCAGAAAGAAATCGGGCCGTTTTTAGGTACTACCGCTTGGCCCAGAAAACAGCCTAACAGGCAAATATTCAAACGACAATAACTTTTAACTGGAAGCTCCGATTGATCCGATTCAAATTGCGTTGGATAGAGGGCGACAAGGGCTTCCCAATAAAAAGTGGAAATGTTGATTATCACCAAGTGAGAAAGTATCAAGTAGAATAATGTGATATACCTCACTTGGTGAGAAACCGAAAAGCCGCATAAATCAAAATCGCAACAAGATACAAATGGGAGATCCGATTTAGATGAACAAGAGATTGTTATGGAGATTACCACAAGCTCTATATCATCACATGGATAAGACCAAATAACAACCAAATATGATGATGCAAGTATGCAAAGGTTTGAGCTCTCTCCGAACGATGTGACCGAATTACTCATATGAGAGCCTCTCTTGATAGTACGGTTATCTATCCTAAACCCGGTCTCACACACACGACGTGAGACCGGCAAAAGAGAAAACCTATCAAGATTATACCTTTGCCTTGAGCATTCCACTTGAGCTTGATGTAGACGATCTTGCCCTTCTCAAGATGGAACGCCCTCCTTAATTCCTCATCATCGACCTCGCATATTGAGCTTGCCCAACATATCTTCTTTGCATTTCATCGACCTTGAAGCCAACACATGCTCCAAGCGATGCCAATGGACAAATCCTACAAGTATAAATTAATACACACATTAGTCCATAAAGATTGTCATTAATTACCAAAACCACACATGGGGGCCCAACATGTTCTTTCAACGGCGCTAGAATCACTGATGTCAGGGTTATTAAGTCCCTAATTGATCATCATTGTTGCAAATAGAACCCTAAGTTCTATTGCTTCATTATATCAGCACTTAGGATGATATTTATGGTTTCTTTATTTGTGAAATTAATATTTTCTTTATTTTAGAGTATATATGATAACACACAATGTGCAAATACTTTGATAAAGACTCTTCAAAGGGTATGAGCAAGTGATGAACTTGCCTTGTGATGGCAAGGTAGTGAAGTCTGATGCTTGCACTGGCCCTTGAGCTTCTATGTCTACAAAAACATCATTACTGCATGGTAAGGACAATATTTAAAGAAGCAAAATGTTTATGCAAAGTAATGTAATGCATCATTTAATTTGATATGCATTCTCCCCATTATTATAAAAATTCTTTTTAAATAATAAAGGAATTATAAATATTTTTTTTTAATATTTATAATATATATTGTATTATTTTATTTTATTTGACTTTTATTAATTTAATAATTCTTTTAGGAATTATCACTTAAATATCAAAAATTGTTATTAAATATTTATTTAGTATTTTTCAAAAATACTACAATATTAATCTATAATGAAAGTGATTTTTATTTATTTTTATCATCTTTCAATAATTTTGTAAAATTCCATAAGGAATATATAAATTACAAAATTCTTAATACAATTTAAATGTCTAAAATTTTATATCTTTATTTATTTGGGTAGTTTGATTTTTGTGAATCCTAAAATATTTCATTTATAATTTTTGGACTTTTATTTTATTTTCTAGAATTTAATTAATTTCAGGGGCATTTTGGTCTTTTCTATTTATTGAAAATAGGCCTTAAAGGTTTTTTTGGGCTGGCTTAATCTTATTGGGCCTTTATGGCCCATTAGGCATAGTCAAAATAGCCACCCCGAAGGGTTCTGGCCCAACTCAGCCCACCCCATCGCTGCCTCTCACCCTCGAGCTCACTCCTCTCCTCCTCTATGCCTGACCCCGTGGTCGGTGATGTCGCCACCGACGATTCCCGCCGTCATGGGCCGTTCTGGTTGCGCCGTGGTGCAGGAGGAGGTTGTCGACTATGCCCTTCCTTCCTATCCAATAGTATTTGAGCATGGAGCTCTCCTACGACAGATCGATGTCGTCCCGACCCCTAGGGTTTGGGGGTTGGCGTGGATCTTGGTGCTACCATTGCCGCCGTGCATCGAGGTGATTCCTCTTGCCACTAGGGGTGGCCATGGTCACCGCCGTGGTGTTGTATGGGTCACAGCGCCCCCCCCTAGGGGTGCTCCCCGTGCCGCCATGGTCGTCGGCCACCTCTGCTTCCTCTTCTAGTCTTCAGCGAGGACCTTTGGTGAGTTCTTTTCCTCTCCCCCCTTGTGCTCTCTGTACTCGCTCATCCTATGCTAGATGTTGGAAGTGACCTCTTTGGTTACTGTCTTATCCTGATTAAGATGATTTATTCCATTTAGGGTTCATATCCTGTTGTTGATCATATACTGAATGAATTAGATCATGTGTGGATGGTCTCTAAGCATGCTAAATGATTATTAGCTTGAGGCTTGTTGCTTAAGATGAACTATAATGGTTCTGGTGGCTTATCAGATGACTTTATGCTTAGATTTCATATGATTCAGATGATATAGTTGCTCTAAAATCAATGCTTGGTATAGTCAGTGGGTTTGATAACTTACCACTGTCATTACTTGGTTAATGATAATGAGTATGGTGTGATGAAATCACTGTCCTAGTTCTGTATGTGTGGTTTGAGATCACAATGATCTCAGACAGTGAAGATATACATAGGAATGTCCTAATTATGATTCCTGTAATGAGAGGAAAATGATTGGTAGATTGATTGATTGAATCTGTGAAGATTGAATGCTTATTCTGATTCATGTATGCTTCTCTAATCTTAGACAGATAGATCATATGATGGTCTATGTACTCACCACTGTCACTTGATGTTGTGGTTGTTAGTGGTGGATCTTGTGGTTGATCTTGTGCTCCCCTGGTATATCTAGCTCCTGGCTTGTCCTTGATCTAACCTATCATCTTCTGATCCTGATGGCTGGACCTTGGTCTTGCTATCCACCTGATATTTCCCCTCCTTATGTCACCATCCTAGTGATGTGATCCTGGGCTTTGGTTGGTTTGGCTGCTGGCTGCTGTGCTTGGTTTAGCTGCTGGATGATGTGCTTGATGTGTAGAAGCAAGGGAATGATGTGGGGTTTGGTTTCCCACGGCTGTGTTTGACAGTTTTGTTTGGTCTTGTTGCTGATGTGGTGTTGACAGCACACACCATGTATTTTGGTGTGTGTGCTGCTTGTGTGCTTGCTGCACAGATGTGGATATGTTCAGAATTTTGAAAGTTACTTTCATCTGATTACTTTTACTTGGCTGGTGAAACTTGCCCCTCCTTGCTGTCATTTGACTTCTGGCTTAAAATTATGAAGATTCATCCTTTCATATTGGTGAAACTTGCCCCTTTTTATAAGATTACTCAATGATGAACCTTGATCAGTGCATTTCACTAACAAGTCTGAGAGTAATACAATTTAACCTTAACTTCCTTTATTTTTGTGTTTGTGTTTATTTTGTAGGTACAGATTTGAAGATGAAGATTTTTGTTTATTTTTTTCTTTATAGAATAGTCCAATGTAATCTTATTTATGCTTTTGTAATTTTAGTATTATTCTTTTGTAATTTTAGTTTTATTATTTTCTAATAAAGATTATACTATTATCAATAAATAAATATTCTTATTCTTTATTTATTGGCTATGGTGAATATTGTGGATGATTTTAATAAGTTACATTTTTGTAACTTATTTATTGAATGAAAATATGAAACAAATATTCATATTCTTAATTGCTTTCTTTAAATAAAGTTTGAGTTAAATTGGTTAACTCTTAACTAAATCAAGATTCAAACATTATTCAAAAATCATTTGAATTATAATTCAAACACTCAAGTTTTAAATTCAAATTTAATTTCCCAAAACACATATTTACATATAGATCATATCAAAGTCTATAGCAATCATTCTTTAATACTAAATCTAATCTCAAAGTATGAAAGAAACCTTGATCACTTTAGGTTTTTATTTAGCAAAAAATTTACCCACATTTTCACAGATGAATGCATGCAACATTTCAATTTCCTAAATCTACCCTTCGTTAGTTCCTAAATGCTGGGATGCTACAGTGCTATCCTTGGACAAGGTGTTGATAAGAAGTTGAATGTTATTCATTATGCTAGCAAGACTCTTGATGCTGCTCAAAGGAATTATGCTACTACTGAAAAATAGTTCTTAGCTGTAATCTTTGCTTGTGATAAGTTTAGACCTTATATTGTTGATTCTAAGGTTACTATTCATACTAATCATGCAGCTATTAAGTACCTTATGACAAAGAAGGACGCTAAGCCTAGGCTTATAAGGTGGATGTTGCTTTTGCAAGAGTTTGATCTGCATATTGTGGATAGGAAAGGTGCTAATAATCATGTTGCTGATAATTTATCTTGTCTAGAAAACATTTCTTTTGACCCATTGCCTGTCAATAATAGTTTTCCAAATGAGCAGTTAGCTGCAACAAGGGTAAGTCCACATGAAAGTCCTTGGTATGCTGATTATCCTAACTTTATTGTTTCCAAGTATTTGCCTCCAACCTTTATAGCTCAGCAAAGAAGGAATTTCTTTTATGATCTAAGGCACTACTTTTGGGATGACCCACACTTATATAAAGGAGTAGATGGCATTATGCGAAGATGTGTTCCAGAATTTGAACAACAAGAGGTATTGAGAAAATGTCATGGCAGTGCTTATGGAGGACATCATGCTGGGGATAGGACCGCACAAAAGGTTTTACAATCTGGAATTGGCTTGCCCTTTTTAAATATGCAAGAAAGTTTGTCTTATCATGTGATGAATGCCAACAAGTAGGTAACATCTCTAGACGCAATGAAATGCCCATGAATTATTCTCTTGTTATCGAACCTTTTGATTGTTGGGGATTTGACTTTATGGGGTCTTTTCCTCCTTCAAAGGGGTATACTCATATTCTTGTTGTTGTTGACTATGTTACAAACTGGGTGGAAGCCATACCTACAAATAGTGATGATGGTAAGACCTCTTTGAAAATGCTTAAAGATGTCATTTTCCTAGGTTTGGTGTGCCTAGATATCTCATGACTGATGGAGGCTCTCATTTTATTCATGGGGGTTTTAGAAAAACTCTCGCTAAGTATGATGTAAACCACATAATTGCTTCAGCTTATCACCCCCAAACTAGTGGGCAAGTAGAACTTTCCAATAGGGAAATTAAATCTATCTTGCAGAAGACTGTCAATAGATCTAGGAAAAATTGGGCTAAAAAGTTGAATGACGCTTTATGGGCTTATAGAACTGCTTATAAAAATCCTATGGGGATGTCTCCTTACAAAATGGTCTATGGGAAAGTGAATAGAGCCTTTAGAATTAGAACACAAAGCTTATTGGGCAGTGAAAGTGAATAGAGATTTTAGACTTGCTGGTGAGAAAAGACTGCTCGGTTTAAGTAATCTAGATGAGTGGAGAGGTGAAGCTTATGAAAATGCTAGGCTCTTTAAGGAAAAAGTAAAAAGATGGCATGATAGGAGAATTCTCAAAAGGGAGTTCCATGTTGGTGAGAAAGTTCTTTTGTATAGGTCTCGTCTCAGATTTTTTGCAGGGAAACTACTCTCCAAATGGGAAGGACATTTTGTTATCAAGGAAGTGTACCGTTCAGGTGCCATCAAAATTTCTTCTCTGAAGGATGACACAACACAGGTGGTTAATGGTCAAAGACTAAAACATTATATTTCTGGAGATTCTTATAATGAAGATGTGGATGTTATTCAAATGGTGACTCCAGAAGAATTTATCAGAAGCCAAACACCAGAAACTGCAGAGTTCGTCCTTGAATAGGTAAAAGTGGTGAAAACAGAAGGTTCGTGAAACTCCAATGTTTTTATATTTTTTATGTTTTTAATACATAAGGTAAGTTACGATACGAAACTAAAAAGGAAAAGGATCCTGGGGTGGACAAACCCACCCCAGGCGCGAGCCCAGCCTGGCCACGCCTGAGGGGGGTGTTCCCCCCTCAAACTCCGTCTCCGCCTCGTTTCCCTGTCAAAACCTTCCTTATGCATTGAAACTTCGTAATATATAACCTCTCGGATCCCCTGAGTGTAACATCCCAGCATTAGAGCTTAGAAATAAGCTGAACACAGATGTGTGCATTGCATTCATGCATAGAAAATCCGAATAATTTTCGCGCTTTTAAATAAAAACTCGTCAAAGAGATTGAAGCTTCTCTTAACTTGATGGAATTGAAGTAGATCATCAAGTTGACCACGATAAGTTTCAATATGACCTTTGCTAAAACCCTATTTTGGGTAAACGTGATTTGATCTAAGGGTAGATCAAATGTAATAAATTAAACCCTAATACATTACTTAGTGATTTATACTTGATCCTTAGGTGATCATATCATAGTATTCATTATAATCACTCATGAATACCAAATTATAAATATAACACAAATAATAAGAATGTAACAACTAATTATTGATCTATCTTAATCTCATCTGCTTATACCATGAGTATCATGGTAATACCTAACCTTAACTCTTTAGTGAGATTAAGTAGGAAAGAAATCAAGTCAAGATCATTCACCTTATATCTTTGTTTCCATATCAATCTTTATGGAATCCTATCCTTATATTTGTTGTTCATCAATGTTGAGCAATCAACTATTGATTCACCAATTCTTAACCTATCAACTCTTGTCCTTATTATAGAATTTACTTAAGGCCTATAAAGAAAGAAGTAAGAAGAGGTAGATGGTAATGCTAGTTTTAAATATCATCTATAGGATAGAAGAGTTATTTGAAATAAAGATATATGTGGTAACCAAGAGGATTACAAGGATGAATCCTGAAGATAGATACCAAGGAGTAATCCTATTGGATTAAGTAAGCATAGTCCATGAATAACATCCCTTAATCCAATAGAGATACTAAGAAGATAATTTCAATACAACTATAATGTTGTATTGATGAAGCCTTGATTAGCCAACTGGAAATCTAAACCATAAAGGATAAAGGCTTATAATGATCATGCCTTACTCACCAAGATTGAATGCTATATCCTGTATAAGTGACATTAGTGGGCAGAACATGCTTATATCATGTATAAGTGACATTGGTGGATATAACATGATTAAACCCTAGTCTAGATATATTATCCTAGGTTAGCCATGACAAGTCACATTAATAAAATGTGAGGTTGGAGTATGAGATACTGGAGTTAAGTAGAGATAAGATAGTATGATCAAGATGATGTTAGAGCAACATTGTATTAAAGAAGTAGTATTTTCCTTTTTGGAAATACTAGCAGTGAAGTGAAGTAGGATTTGATGTATACATCTATTGAGGTGATATTAGTGAAGGATGATAAAGGAAGAGCATGAATGGAAGTATCTGTAAAAATTTGTTAGATAGGAGGTTATCAATAGTAGAGTAGTTGATATAGCTAAGTATAGATATGAGAAAATTATATAAAGCTTTAGTGTCAAGCTTATTGTGTTTATAAATAGATTTACAAGAATAATTATGGATATAAAGAAGTAATTTATCTAGGAAAGGAATTCCTTAATTAACAATCCAGGATTATGAATTATGGAAGATAGAAATTATTGGTAAACATTAAACCCTAAATCTTTAACCAAACATAGTATCCATTTCATCTGATTGATATATCATCTTAATTGCACAAAGCTTCATAGGACTATTTTCTTTTAGCAAATCACTTAAGCACATCTTTCTCATTTCCAGCCATCATGATCACATGTGCTTAAGAACTATCTTTATCAATTATGTCTCATAAGTTAGTCTAGAAAACAATCCCACTATTTTAATTAAAAGGTGATATCCATATTGACCACAAACATAAAGACTATATGTTTAGCCATTCATATTTATTCACATAAACAAAAGATTATAAGTAAATTAAGAACCCTAAACCCTAGGGTAAGCAATTACAATCTAGAACCCTAAACTTATTAATGAGTTTTCTTATCCACATCTCATAAATATTCTATCTATATTCATTAAACAAATTCTTTGATCCATCTCTCTAACCATTTATTCCATATGAGTATGGAATAAGTAGGAATACCATAATTATAAACCACCCTATATTTTACTATGTGATTAAATAAATAAAAATAAACTCTATGACTATTACTAAACATTTTAAAACTTCATTACTCCAAATAAAGGTGAAAATAATGTTATAGTTAATTTTTAAGATCTTAAATAAATCCTGAAGCCCTAAACCCTACTTACTTTATTTAATAAAAGAATGTCTCTATAATTATAAAGTTAGAAAATAATAAATAAAGTATGCTATCCAAATACTAAATTCATACCAGAATTTGAAATACATTTTTTATACTGCAAGTATTCAGCAAATAAAATTCTATAAAGATGTTTCAAACCAAATATAAAAATATAAATATGGAAATAAAACAGAAAAAACAAAGGAAGAGAGACATCAGTCGAATCTAGCCCACGGCTCAGTTTTCTGTCCCCTTTCCTGTCGCTCATGTGCGCCACACCGCGGCCCACCTGGCCCAGCACGAGCCTGCCAGCAGCCCATACCCCTTCAGGCTCTAATCTTCGTCGTCTTCCTCGCCGGCGAAGCTGCTGCCTGGCGTCCCGACCACCGTCGGTCCCCATCGCATCAAGATGCACGCCGCCGTCATCAGGGGAGGATAAGGAGGCCACAGCGACGTTCCCCCTCGGTCTCATCCTCATTTTCCCCTTCTCAGCAACCCTCCTCTTTGATTTATCTCAGATGCCGAACCCTAGCTCGCCGGAGCCGCTTATCGCCGCCGCTAGAGACCACCTCTTTGCCAACTTAGCTTACTAATGGACTCGCCATGCTCGAATTGTTCATCTCCCCAGAGGAATCAAAGTCGTTCGACCTAAATCGAGCTCGCCATCACCAACGTTCCGCCGCCAGTCGACGCTGTTCCCAGCGATTCCGGTCGAGCCTTGACTCACTAACACCTCTACTAGCTTCTTGGTAAGGTTCTGCTTCTGATGGTCCTCTCCGATTCGTTGCCCGCTCGCTGTAGCTGTCTGTCCGCGTTGACACCGACCGCACCACCACAGAGCTCGTCGCCGACGAGGTTCTGACGACCATTTCTTGACAGCGCCACCACACTAAGGTTCAGCACATAGTGCTTATTCGATCTAGGTTGGTCACATTAGCTGGGGCACCGTCGATCGCCGTCGGCGACCTTATTCTGGTGGTGGAGACCAGGCTGGCGTCATACTGACGTCATGCCTGTGTCTGTTGACCAGTCCTCGCCCATGTGACAGGTGACGTGGTATAGGGCCCGCTTGTCATTGGCTGGGAGTAGGAATACCTTCGGTAACAAAAACATTAATCAAGCCGAGCATGCCATGTGGCATGTGACCCACCAGTAAGTGACCTAGTCTAGGTTAGCTTCGGTATAAAAAGTATTTCTGTGTATGAAATAGATAAAACAATGTTAATTCAAATATAAATATTTCCTGAAATGTAATAAAGGAATTAAAACTTGTTTAATTAATAACTTTTGATTTATAATTCAGAAAAATGTGTATTATATATGAAAAATTATGGAAAAATAAATCTATCACTTAAAACTATTATCAAACCTTATTCTGTTAACAATTTAAATAGTTATTATTTAATAAAGATTTTATAAGTTTTAATGCTTTGATAAATCATATTTTAATATTAGTAAATGTTAAAAATATAAATAAAATACCAAAAATCTTAGAAAGATAAGAAGTATAATTTAAAATTACAATCATGCATTGTTATTCCACTTAATTAACTATTTGTTATTTATTAAGTCTTTATAAAGTAATAAGTCTTATAAAAATCATATTTTATTATTTTTAAATCACAAAAATAAGTGTAATATACCAAAATGACCATCATAACAATACCTACATGTTAAAAATACAATATTCCACTTTTGAGTTCAATAAAAAGTTAAACATTTTAATAACTTGAATTTAAAGATATTTACTTAATTAATAATTCATATAAAGGTAAATAAAATTTGCTAATAATTCTAAAAATTAATCAATTGAGTCTAATAAATAGTAGTAGTCTTAAATACTAATATTATGAAGTCAAAATGGTTCAACACCTTTTAAAAATGCAATTTTATTGAATTATCATTCAACCATAAGTATAGATTATTTTCTAAAAAGATTCTTATCCAATATAAAATCTCTAAGAATAACCTTATAGTGAAACAAAACCTACTCCAATATTTCAACTACAAGTTATAAACAAACCAAAACACTGTATTGAATCCATAACTAGTTAAGTAATATTATTTCCTTGTTTATAAACTATAAGCACTCATCCATAAAAAAGGTAAATTATTCTATTCCATTATAAAATCAAGAAACCACTACACCAAATAAAAGTACAACCATTCTTAAGTGACTTTAAGGAAACAGTATAAAGTACACAAGATACAAGTATCATAAGTAATACACCCTAAGTCTATCTACATCCTTAAAGTTAACTTTAGTCCGCGAAGTTTTAAGTATAATGCTAAAAACTTTATTATATACTTTATAGTTAACTTTGGTCTGTTATAATTAAGTTGTGAAGAGTCTCAAGTCCAAACTGTTCCAGCAAACACAAATAACATCAACCACCTCTGATTAGCCACAAGGATTGTTAAAACCTTAATAAGAGGAATATTTTCTTAAAAAGTTATTCGTTTTGCCACTTCAGTCAACATATGACATTAATAATAATCACATTACATTAAGCTTTACTTATATACCTAGAATTGTTAACAATTAAGTTCATTATAAATGTCATCACTTGCAAGGTAAAACTTGAAGATAAGATAATTCACATAAAAGCAGTCCTTGAGTAACACATCTCATTAGTATATCTTATTGTTGCATGCCATTATGTTTACATATTGTTTCACACTCACAAGCCTTAATAAAAAGCACAAGTATAAAACTTATCTAAAAGGACAACACATTCTAAAGAAACCATTTCCAGTATCCAAACCCTAGAACAACGTTATCCTCGGGATTCGAGTTTACAAAATTGCATTACATTACTTATGCATAATAGCATCTTGCTTCTTTAAACATTTGTCCTTACCGGACCAATGATGTTGTTTTCAGATATTGGATCTTATATTGTCTTAAAGACCGTGAGTGCATAATCTTGCAATCACAAAAGGCAAGTTCAGACTTGCTCATGTCCTTTGTTTATTTTTTGTAAAGTATTTTGCAAATCCAGTGTTATCATCACCTGCATTTGGAAAAGGACAGAAAACATTATTTTCATAATAATGTGATTATAGGTTATTTACCATGAGGTAATAACCTACTATAAGAGTTTCGGTGGTAAAGGAACATATTATCTAAGACTTAACAACCAATGTCGCCAGTGATTCTTGCGTCGTATATTACGCGTTGACCATGAGATTTGGAATGGGACGGAGAAGTCAGCTGTATCTTTTCCCTCTCGCATGGAGCCGGATGTGCGGGTCGTGGATGTTATCACTCGTAGCATGCATATTATATGGTAATTCGTAGAGGATATGTAGCATATGGGTGGGAGCCCTCAACGTCCCACGATAGTTCTGGCATCTGAACTGTCTCTACTTCCAATTGCCATAATTCAATAGGTGGGCTGGCGTACACCAAGGAGACATGCGGGGTCGCGGAGAAGATAGTGATTGGCTTGGGTCTTAGTCTGGGCCTCACACCAAGGAAGTGTGAACGGGTTCGCGCCCCGGATGTGCAACAAAGCTAAGATCTCTCATGGGTAAAGTAATGCACCTCTGCAGATTGTAAGGACTGTAACTTGTTACTCCCTGTTTCGGGAAGGAGCTGCGAATGCGGTGGGAAAGGAACTCCATGAAAGTTCTGGTAAACCTGTGAAGGCTGATGGACATAGCTTTTCAGAATAAAAGCAACCTTTGAAGAAATGTTTACGAAAACTTGCATTGCCTACGACCTATGGTCTGTGGCTATAGTTATAGTACATCAAACACTCCTTTTCTAGTGAACTTGCTGAGTACACTCGTACTCAACGTATCTTCTTAAACCTTTCTAGGTTCTAAATCCAATACAGACGACATATACATCAAGTCATGCTCCAGGAATTATCATCAAAAGCTAAAGCTCTTCAATAAAGTCAAGCAAGTCAACATATACATCAAATCAAGTGAAGACGAAGTTACTGATTAGATAGGAATATAATCTCTAGCCATAGAACCTATTTCTATAGTGGATTGCAATAGCAGCAATGCCAGACCATTAGTTAAGATACTAGTCTTAATAGTATGATAATTTTTGAGTTGTTTATTTCTGATTCTTCTTTGTAAGAAGTTTCCTGCTCTCTCTTAAACCTAGAGTATTCTCTGGATCTTATGTAAAGAGTCGAGTTGTAACCTATAGTCATGTCTTGGACCTACTGTGTTTCTGTTGTACTACTCTGAGGGATGTAATACTAATGAACTGTGTTTCATTGTTATTATGTCAACGACTATAGTGTACTACATCATGCAGTGGTATGCTGGGTCACTGCACTGAGGTTCGTGCATCATGTTCTCGTCGTGTTTTTGTTTCAATCTGTTTCTGTCAGGAAATCTTCTCAAGTTTAGAGCACCATGGCCTCCGCCAACGATAAAGGCAAGAAGCCCGTGGAGGAGATAAAGTTGGAAGAACAAACCGCCGCAGGAACAAGGGGAAGCAAACCCACTTTTGTAGGAGCAATTAACACTGCGGATGCCTTTTATCGTAACATGCAGGGAATCATAGCCTTCGGTCCAGGACTCAGATACTGCCATGAGGCAGCGGAAGCCCTTCGAACCACCAACGGGTTTTGTGATAAGCACCATGCTTTGAGGATGAAGGTGGATATGCTTCAAGAGGAGAATAACAGGCTTCGTAATATGCTAGAAGATTTTTTGATCCGTGACAAGAGAACACCACCACCACCAAGGGAGTAATTTGTCATCAGGTTTGGCTTCCCCTTGGCTTGTTCCATGCTTGGGGGAGTGCCGCGGTATCACCACCATTATCTCTTATTTTTTTACCTTTTTAGTGGATTCATGTCTATGGTAGAGAGATTATCTTATAGTTTGGTTTGCATGTGGAAGTATCTCTCCTTTAGTTGATTATCTATGTATCCCTTGGTGTGAGTGCCTTTATTGGAATATTAATGAGAAGTCTCATCTTTTACTTTTTGCACTTCTTATTTTAGTTTGCAATATCTATTATATGATGGATCTTGTTGATCAGTATTAGCACCACTTTGGTATCATCAAGTGGATCTAAATTGGTTTTGGCAAACCGAGTTCTGGTCAGTGGCATTAGTTTGAAAGAAAAAGAGAAAAAAGCTTACAGGTATTTTGTATCATTTGTTTTATTTCTTGTTGGCTCATAAGCTTAGTATTCTTTATTTAAGATCCTTTTGTGTCTTCAAGGAAGATTGCATGTTTGGCTTTATTACTTGTATGTTTGCTTGTTTCTTTCAACTCTCTTGCTTGATACCTAGCCTTGCTAGCCAAAAACCTATTTTGAGAAGGCATACTTCTCATTTTTCCAAATCCCTTTGAACCAAAAACTTTTGCCATTTGTGTCCACCATATCTACCTAGTAGCTTTTGCTATTCCAAGCAAATTCTCAAGCTTCATCTACCTTTCAAATTAAAAAGTATTTTGTCATGAAAAAAACTAGTTAGTAAAGCTCTCACGAACTTGATGGCACACCTTATTTACTTGCCCCTAATAGACTTGAACCATTGTGAACATCGAAGTTGTATATGCTTGCATCTATATGTTGGAATTAGCAGAACCGTGCTGTCACGGGGAACGTTTTCAACATTGCACTTGTACTCTGTACACAGTTGATATCGTGCTCTTTTGTCTATGGATGTCAACGGTGTGAAATAAAGAGGGAACTTGTAAGTCCATGGAGTTTGTATCCTGTGTTAGAGAAACGCCTGGGCCGCTAGCCTAAGCCATGCTTAATCATGGTGGAAACTTGCAGCATCACCATAGTGAGTCATCTATGAAGCATCCTCAATAAAAAGCTTTGCATATGGTAAATAAAAAGATTACTGAGATGCTCATTGTCTGCTTGCCTTATCATTTTGGTTATGGGAAAGCTCATGTACCATGTTCAAGGGGTACCCCGTTGGCGGTTCTCAATGATATGCAAATACTTACAATGACAAGAACTTACCTGTGACCAAAGTTGAGTAGCATGAGGAGTGGCCCTCATATTCAAGGGACATGAGATTGCCAACTTATATTTCGTCAAGCATATATTCCATCTTTGTTCACTTTAAACTTAATCATCTCAAGATGCTTATGATAGGGGCAATGAGGGCTCAAAGCTAGTAAGTACCATAATCTTTTGGAAGATCTTTATGACTTGTAATCCCTGCTACCCTCTATGAAGGGACTTTTCTCCTAGTTACCAGTTGAGTCGGTAAACCTACTTCCTCTCTATCTCCAGCAAGCATTTGAGTTGTTGTGTTTCAAGCATTCATATGGTGATTTATTCAATCATGTTCTTCATCTTCCTTGTTTGCACAAAACTCTTATCTATTGAGTATTACTTTGAAAGCCTTCACTTGTGAAAAACTTTTTGAGCAAAGAGTGCTCCTGTTTTGAAACTTCTAAAAAAAGCTTTTGTGAAACTGTTTGCCAGGTGTTCTCTGACCTAGAACAAGTTTTCCAATTCCAATTATGATTTATCTTTATGCATCTCTATTGTGACCGATGTACTTGGTTGCAAGCTAAGTTATATAATGGTGAGTTGCTTTCTTCTATGAGTTGTGCAATGGTAAGTGTGATGCTTCTTGTTCGTATTCTTTTATCGACACTTCACTCCATAAATCTGTGGACATGTTTATTGAGCTCAGTTTTTGCTTGGGGATAAGCGAAGTCTAAGCTTGGGGGAGTTGATACGCCCAATTTGCATCACCATTCTATGTCATAATTTACCTCTATTCATTGATATTTGTCTTATTATGAGGTATTACTTATGGCTTTTTCATCTGTTTATGCATGTTGGATGATTCTTGGAGGATGGACTGCCGGAATCTGGATTCTGATGGAAAAGAAGGTGTTTTGGTGCAATTTCACAAAGATCAGAAAAATACCAAAAAAATATGGAAACATATTATTTCTCCAGAAGAATGAGGGAGCCAGAAGGAGGGACAAAGAAGGGCCTTAGGGGGCCCACACCCCCTAGGCGCGGGCACACCTGACCCCGTGACTAGGGCAGGTGTGACCCACCTGCCCGGCCTTCGACTCCGCCCCTTCGCCTATATCTTCCCTATGGAACCCTAAACCTCAGGGAGCAACCACAGATAGATTTCCGCCGCCTCTGGGGCGGAAAACACCAAGAGAGAAAGATCTCTCCGGCAGACAGATTTCTGCCAGGGGAATTCCTTCCCGGAGAGGGGAGACCCTCGCCATCAACACCGTCATCAAGCTAGGCTTCATCGGGATCATCATCATCATCATCCACACCATCATCTCCACCAGCACCATCATCACCACTCTATCCCGCTATAACAATTGTGTTGGATATTGCTTTAGTTCTCAGGGGAAACTTCCCCGGTATTGATTACTATTGTAGTTGATGCTTGTGAGTGGAACCATTGGATTATTGTTTATGTTCAGATTGTTATCCATTACCATATCATCTTTGATCTTGATCCATATGATGTCTTGTGAGTAGTTCGTTTAGTTCTTGAGGACATGGGAGAAGTCATGTTGTTAGTAGTGAATCTGTGATGAGTTATTATTCAATGGTTTAGTATTTAAGTTGTGGTGCTATTATTCTAGTGGTGTCATGTGAACGTCGACTACATGACACTTCACCATTTATGGGCCTAGGGGGATGCATTGTGTATTTGGCTACTAATTGTGGGGTTGCCGGAGTGACAGAAACTTGAACCCCCATTAGGACACCTTTGCACAAGGGAGCGTAGGATCTCAGAGTTTAAGGCTGTGGTTAGATTTATATCTTAATTAATTTCCTGTAGTTACGGATGTTTGCAGGGGGTTTAATCACAAGTATGTATTAGTCCAAGTACGGTCGATACATTAGCACAGGTTCACCCACACAACACTTACAACACCAGAGAAGAGTACTCAGCTATTTGAAGCAAAAGCACTTGACAGCATTCCCATGTGTCCTCGAGAACGTTTGTTCCTTATAAGTATTTCCACCGGCTTGTCCTTTGCTAAGAAAGGATTGGGCCACTTGCTCCATTTGTTCGTTACTTTTGTTACTTTCTCCTTGTTTTGTTGCCTTGTCATAAAACCACTAAAAATCCGTTTGCTAAGTATTCACAGGGATTTCCTGCTCCATACCACTGTTCAGCACCTTCTGCTCCTCGTTGGGATTGACACTCCTATTTATCGAAAGTACTATGATACACCCCCTATACTTGTGGGTCATCACTAATGCTGTGAGTTCTACTTCCATAGTTGACCTCATTAAGATGGTCTGCTTGCAAGACTTCCAAGAAACAGCGTCACCACCAAGTGTAAACACATAACCACTCGTGGCCTTAGTCTCATCAGCATCAGAAATCCACTTTGAGTCACTATACCCTTCAAGTACCCTTGGATACCCGGAGTAGTGAATCCCATAGCTCGCAGTGCCCTTCAAATAACGCAAAACCCTTTCAAGGGCCTGACAATGAACATCTCCAGGATTTGAGATAAATCGACTTAACTTGCTTACAGCAAAGGAGATGTCATGCCTCATAGCGCTGGCTAAATACATAAGCGAGACAATAATCTGAGAATATCTCAGCTGATCTTTAGCATCCTTAGGATCTCCCTGATTCTTTCGAACCAACATGCTAGGATCATATGGTGTAGGAGAGGATCTGCATTCGCTATACCCAAAACGACTCAAGATCTTTTCCACATAGTGAGACTGAAGCAGTGTTATCCCACCATCATCATCTTTCAGCAGCTTGATGTTCAAGATCACATCAGCCACTCCTAGATCTTTCATCTCAAAGCAACGAGATAGAAAGTATTTAACCTCCTTGATAACATTAAGATTGGTTCTGAATATCATTATATCATCAACATACAAACATAAGATGACTCCCTCGCCCCCACCATGGAGATAGTACACACACTTGTCAGCTTCATTTACAATAAATCCTTCATCAGTTAAAGTTCTTTCAAACTTCTCATGCCACTGCTTAGGTGCTTGCTTAAGACTATACAAAGACTTTAGTAACTTGCACACCTTGCCTTGTTGACCATCTATCACGAATCCATCCGGCTGATCCATATAAATTTCCTCATCTAACTATCCATTTAGGAAAGCCGTCTTAACGTCGATTTGATGAACGAGAAGACCATGTGAGGCAGCCAAGGATAGCAGTACTCGAATGGTGGTCAATCTAGCCACAGGTGAATAAGTATCAAATAAGTCTTCGCCTTCTTTCTGGGTATAACCCTTGGCGATAAGGTGTGCCTTGTACTTCTCAATAGTACCATCGGGTCTAAGATTCTTCTTGAACACCCACTTACATCCTACAGGTTTGCACCCATAAGGACGATCGGTAATTTCCCAAGTTCCATTTGCTATGATGCAATCCATCTCACTATGAACGACTTCTTTCCAGTAGTAAGCATCTTGAGATGAATAAGCTTCTGAAATAGAAGTGGGAGTATCATCCACTAGGTATACAATGAAATCATCACCAAAGGACTTCGCAGTCTTCTGTCTCTTACTTCTGGTAGGAGCTTCATTGTTATCCTCCACAGGATTATCAGGGTGTTCTATCGAAATGGTGGGTTTAGGAATTGTAATTAATTCTTGACTAGATAAACTAGGCATCTCCTGATTTAATGAACTAGACGAATCTTTCATGGGAAATATGTCTTCAAAGAAAGTCGCATCATTCGACTCCATGATTGTACCAACATGCATGTCGGATACCTCAGATTTCACTATCAAAAAACTATAGCCAATGCTATGAAATGCATATCCCAGAAAGACACAATCCACGGTTTTTGGTCCAAGCTTACGCTTTTGGGTATCGGCACATTCACTTTCGCCAAACAACCCCAAGTCCGTAAGTAGGATAGTTTCAGCCTTTTCCTTTCCCATTCTTCAAATGGAGTAATGGTTTTGTTCTTTTTGGGAACACAGTTTAGGACATGACACGCAGTCTTTATCGCCTCCCCCCACCATTCCTTGGATAGACCCGATGTATCTAACATGGCGTTAACCAAATCAGTTAGATCACAGTTCATTATTTTGGCCACCCCATTTGACTGAGGTGAGTAGGGATGCGTCCTCTCATGGATAATTCCATGCTCCGCACAAAAAGAAACAAATTCATTGGAAAAATACTCTCCACCACGATCAGACCAAAACCGCTTAATCTTTCAATCAAGTTGGTTTTCTGATTCAGCTTTATAGATTTTGAAGTGATTAAAATCATCATCTTTAGATTTCAGAAGGTACACATAACAGTATCGAGTGGAATCATCAAATAAAGTCATGAAATATCGCTTTTCACCTTTTTTCAACTCACCATTCATTTCACAAAGATCTGAATGTATTAGTTCCAGTGGTGCCAAATCTCGTACCTCAGTAGTCTTGTGAGACTTGTGAGGTTGCTTAGCTTGCACACACACTTGACACTTGGAACTCTTGACAGTAGTAAATTTCAGAATTAAATTGGCAAGCCGCGTCATGCACCCAAAATTAATATGACAAAGTCGTGAATGCCAAATATTGGATTCACTATCATTGCAAACATGATTAATAACTTGAGTACATAAGTCTGACAAAGATAAGCGGAACAAGCCTCCGCACTCATAACCCTTTCCAACAAATTGTCCACACTTAGAAATTACAACTTTATTAGACTCAAAGACCAACTTAAAACCATCTCGACACAGAAGAGATCCGCTGACAAGATTTTTATTGATGGAGGGGACGTGCTGCACATTCTTCAGCTGTACGGTCTTCCCCGAAGTAAACTTCAGATCCACCATACCAACACCTTGAACAGAAGCACGTGAGTCGTTTCCCATCAGCACGGAGCCAGCCCGTTCGACCTGATAAGAAGAGAACATTGAAATATCAGCACATACATGTATATTTGCACCAGTGTCTATCCACCATTCAGGTGAATTACAAACTGAAAGAATAGTAGGAAATATACCGTACCCAGCATCCTTCATCTCAATATCACCAAGAACAACATTAGCGGACTTGCCACTGCTTCCATGTGGACGCTTGTCAAAGCGATTAGGGCAGCTAGGAGCCCAATGATTAGGATCACCACATACATGGCGGGATCCTTTCTTCTTATACTTAGTCTTCTTCTTGAAGTTGGTAGTCTGCGCGGCCTTGTTTTTGCCATCAAACTTTCCTTTGCCATCAGACCTGTTCTTATTCTTGAACTTGTGGGACTGGAAGTTATTTTTCTGCACTACATGTGCGCTAGAACTTCCGTCAAAACCTCGAGGACATGTATCTTTTGCTCTCGCCTTTTCTTCAACATGAAGATATCCGATGAGATCCAAAACAGAAAACTCCTGTCTATTATGTTTCAGAGAGGTAGCAAAGTTCCTCCAGGAAGGAGGAAGCTTGGCAATAATGCCTCCGGCCACGAACTTGTTCGGTAAGGTACACTTGAACTGCTCAAGTTCTTTGGCAAGGGACTGTATCTCATGAGCCTGATCCATGATGGGATGGTCATCAGTCATCTTGTAGTCATAGAATTTCTCCATGATATACAGTTCAGTGCCAGCATACGAACCACCAAACTTGGCGTCGAGTGCATCCCATGCATCCTTGCCATTATCAAATGACATATAAGTGTCAACAATATTGTCACCAAGAATGTTGAACAAAACCCCCATAAACATGGTGTCGACTTTCTGAAACGCTTCCTCCTGAACAGGAGAAAGGTCTCCCTCAGGTTTGCCAAGAGTGGCGCGTAGCAACCTAGGTTTTTCAACCATAGGACTGCTCTCGTGTGTCATCTCTTATAGTTGACACCGTCAAAGGGAGGCGGCCTTGTAGCCACGGCTAAACTAGTTGAATCCAGTTGCCTATAATCAGATTTTTGGATTGTTGAAAATATAAGCATATCATCATAATATTTAATCCAAAATAAGCAATAATAAAACATGACTATAAGTGCAAGAATTAACCTAATCATGTATACTAGCAGAATAGACGAACATATCACATTCAACCAGAATAAGCAGATCGCATCTATTTCAAAAGCTAGTACAAATAACTATAACGGAAACTGAACTAGATAGGAGTAGATTGCGTACGGTGCTGGAGGACGAATCGGGTTCGCGTTCAGGTTGGCGTTGAGGTTTGCGTTGACACCAGTATCGTCAGACATGTCGTCGATGTAGAGGCTGCTGATGTCTGAAAAGAAGTCCTCGTCGAGAAAGGAGTGGTCGGTCAACGTGATGCCGTTAGTAGTCGCGCAGACACGCTCCCTAAAAACCTGATCGCTCCTCACCCGTACAGGTTCACGAGAGGCGGTGGTTCCGGAGGCCTACTGTCCCGTCGTCCGGTGCACGTCAGAAGAGGGGATGGAGAAGGTGTAGCGGCGGCACAAGGTTCTGGAGGCAGAGAGAAAGATGTGTGTAGCTCATATTAGGGTTTACGCCTGAGCCATTTATATATAGCGCCGGTCGGGTAAGAAAACGGCTGCCTGAAAATAACTCGCACAATGATTTTTCCGAGCAGCAAAAAGATAAGATCGGCACTAAGGCATAATTCCGCAAACCGCGGCGCGTGGGCGGAGGAGAAGGAGCGCGCATGTATGCCACTCCTCTTCACTCTCTTTAGGAGGTAGTGAAACACTCTACTATATATATTGGTCCAACTCCCTCCAAACTAGCAAAGTGAGACTAAACTTTGGTGTTATCCCTTGCTAGGCATGAATGGGCCATGAGAATTTCAGAATTTATATTAGGCTATGGGCCAAAACCCACACCCAAATTCCAACAAATCAATCTCTTGTGTTCACTTGTGTTGCGTGTGTTCGAAGGAGATCGATCGAATCACAGAGAGACGAGGCGATGGTGTGCAAGATGTGAGGGTCAATATATATACGCAGTGATCGATGATCGAGAGAGGATAACCAATATGTTAGGGATACAGAGGTGGGACAATTGGGACAAGTGGGATACCACTTTTAGACTATTATACTAACTCTAATTTAGGTGGGATAAATGGGATAAGCGGAATATGTCAAATCTAGCTTATCTCACTTGTCTCACTTAATTTTGAGTTAGTCTATTAGTCTAAAAATGGTATCCCACTTGTCCCAATTGTCCCACTTTTGCGTTGTATGTGTGACCTTGTCGATCCATTCAACTGATTGCGGCCTGGCCGACGTGATCTGGCGTCACCTCGCAGTCCAGGAGCTTGCCGTCAGCATCCCCACTGATGACCAACGCAGAGTTCAGCCACTACGGCACAACCGCCAATGAGCTCCTGCTCTTCCAACCGACCTGCTTGAACTCCCAAACCCAAACAACGTCAGTAGAAACATCAAACGGAAGGATGCAGAAGTAAAATAATTGGGACAAGTGAGATACCATTTTTAGACTGCTAGACTAACTCTAATTTAGGTGGGATAAGCGGGATATGTCAAATCTAGTTTATCCCACTTGTCCCACTAAGTTTTGAGTTAGTCTAGTAGTCTAAAAATGATATCCCACTTGTCCCAGTTGTCCCACTTCTACATCTCTAATCAATGGCCAGTACCTCCATGTATTCTCTCCGTCGGAAACTGCTAACAGTTTCTATGGACTATCTTTACCAAAAGACATGTAGAATGGTCATATCTTAGCAATACCACGTAAAATGACTGGTGACGTGGAGGATAGAGGGAAAAAAGAGGGCTGCGATCTCTTAGCAACAATCTCTCTCTGTCTCTCACCATATATCTAGAATTTTTAGTTATCAGAAATAAGACTAAAAAATAACCTATTGTAGGTCATGTTTTATCAACCATGATTACATGATGAAATTAAAATAAGACGTCTTATCAACCATTGTACATGCCCTAACCTTCATCTCAAGAAGGAGGCGATTTATTGAACACAATATCTATGTGATTTGTTTTGTTACAAAACGTAAATATGATATCTTAGTGTTAGCATTTTTTTATTTAGGATGAAATTTCTTGCACATAACCCTTATGGATGGTATTTTTTAAACTAGCCGATGCTTGTGCAAAAAAACAAAGAGAACAAAAAATATATAGATGGTAAGGAGAGATGACATTTTTGAAACTATAACGATGGAAGTTGAGTTAAAGAGGCACATGACAATTTTCCAGATGAGAAAATGGGGAGAGAGAACTGATATTCTTCGTGATATGAATAAAATCAGTGATATGATATTGGACACAAATATTTGAAATTTGTACAATGGTTTGACCGATGTGCATTTTTATCCCGTGGTAACTCACAAGCATGCAACTAATAAATCTTAAAAGTGTTCGGGCCACCATTATACCCGTGTAAATAATCTAATATGCAAATATTTTTTCGATAGGAAATTCTCTATAAGTGTTGGGAGGTGGGTTGGGGGGGGGGGGGCAGTTGCCCCCTCCCCTCGTGAATTTACTTTTAGCAAATTACTATGAACTATAGAAGGTTAGTGAGAGCTAGCCGGTGGCATTTACCCTAGTGCTCTTGCTGCTCGCGGTGCCTCACACCGCCAGCAGCCACTCATCATCTTGGATGAAGCTGTGCATACAGTGTTAGAGATGCCACACTCACGATAGTATTGTGTCTTTTTGTTTGCGTAGAAGGTGTCTTGGTTGGTTGCTGTTGAGGGCATAGCGGTACCAGCAAACCTATCGGCCGTGGACCTCAGAGCCACCGCCTGATGGTTGGTAAGTTTGGCGGTGCTCTCGATGGTAAGATCGTGGTCGGCAAAGCCTGGACCTTCAAGTCCACATCATACAAGACATGCGGAGCTAACCCGTGTGTATATATGTTTATTATAATTCATGGACCGGTGTACTTACTCCCGGTGGCATTGTCGTCCCACCGCTTGCTAGAGATGATGATGTGGTTCATCCCATTTCCGATCAGTGTCAGGTTAGATATATCCTGGCTTGTGGGCCTGTGGTTACGTACTCTTTAACATGCCTAGTGACTAGGTATTTTAATGGAAAGTCCTGGGTGTCCCCCGGACGATGGGGAGTTCCCATCGTCCTCCTCCCCTGCACGACACGTGTTCGCAAAATTTCCTAAAATCCCGTTTTTGCTGCAAAACGGCCCGCTTTTGCTTCGGAAGCAAAAAAAAAAGTTCGTTTCAGAAATAGAACGTCTCGTCGGAGACCATGCAACAAAAAAATTGTGTTAATGCAGCAAAACCGACTTCACCGGAAACATCGTTGAAAAAAACTCGTCGGAGATCTTGTAGCAAAAAGTTGACACTGTTGTAGCAAAACCACGAGACGGCTGTAGCAACAACGTTCTTCTAATGTAGCAAAAAACCTACTTCGTCAGAGACATCGCCGAAGACTTTTCTAGACACCTCGCCGGAGACCTCACCGGGAATGTCGTGTAGGAAAGAAATTATGATATTGTAGCAAAATCAGAAAACAAATATAGCAAAAAAAGAATTCGCCGGAGACATTGTCGGAAAAACATGCTATGTAGCAAAATAGTTCGTCATATGTAGCGACACCAACAGCAGTATGTAGCAAATTTGACCACCGCAGGTAGCAAAAATTGCCAACATGACAGGGAGCAGCGCCGTCTTTCATTGCCGCAGCGGCCAAGGACCATAGGCCATGGAGGCCACGAGAGGTGCATGAAACCGACTGTGCCAGAGCTTGCATATGGCAGCACAAAGGGACGGAGAGCTTTGCAGCTAGGCACGGCGGGGTGGAGGGCGGAGCAGTGAGCCGCACTGGTACCGGTGGCCATGGCAGGTGGCCTCCACTCCGACGGCGGGCAGGCGCTGCAGGATAGAGGTGGAGCAGCAGGGTGCCTTGGGTGGCAGCCATGGCTAAAGAAGCGACGGAGGGCAGGGTGGAGGACGGAGCAGCGAGGCGCACTGGTACCGGCGGCCATGGCAGGTGGCCTCTCGTCCGACGACGGGCGGGCGCTGCAGGATAGAGGTGGAGCAACAGGGGCCCTGGGTGGCAGCCATGGCGAAAGCAGCGACGGAGGCGCGGCCGCTGGCATCGCATGGATTGAAGGGCCAAATCTGTTCACGAGGGATCCCACTTTTTCTCGCGGAGACAGAAAAATCGAGGAGATAAGGTGTGGGGTCCACCACGAGAGAGTAACCGTGCGTGGACTATTTTCGTGGTCGATCCGGACTATCGTCGTCCAGGGGATTCCAATCATTTTCCTATTTTAATTCGGGTAGTATATGATTCTGCTATTAATACAAGACATAGGAAACTATAACGATAGTGGCCCAATCCTTCAAAACTCGTATGGTATCAGAGGGACGATAACATGATTATTCTTTTAGATACGAGACGATCCTTCTCATAAAACCAATATAAAATGATTATTCTCTTCGATACATTCCTAGTTTCTAAACAAAACAGTCGTAGAATAAAAGGAGTACTCTAGCAACTTCCAATCACGCAATTAAAGGACTCTCTGCCGTTCCCTTCTCGTGCAGGACACGATCACACGAACATCGAAACACGACTATGTTTTGGGTCGTTCCTGCATGAACGGAGAGGACCATGCCTGGTATTACGCGATATAATAACACGATTCTCCATTAATTACTTTCCACCTATACCCTGCAGTTGGGCAATATAATACTAGGGCACTACTAGGCCGATCAATTCACATCCCTCGCCCTTGCTACTAGGGCTACGAAGATGAACCCTGCAGACGCCCGAGCTCACCTTCGCTACGTGCAGGCGATGGCAATGGACATGAACAAGCTGTACGCGCCACCGCCGGCGGCGGCTCGTGCCGGCGTGTACCAGGACGACGAGCCGTTGCCGGACGACGAGCCGTTAGGGCTTCTGCCCGCCGCCCAGACGCCGCAGGCCGCGCCGGCAACAACCGACGGCGGCCTGGTCCTCAAGACGGAGTGCGAGTTCCCGGCCCTCGGGAGGAACGCGTCCTGGGACAAGTTCGCGGTGCTGGTGCACGCCAAGGCGCCCGCCGACGTGGCGCGCGCGCCGCTGGATCTGGTCACCGTCCTCGACGTCAGCGGCAGCATGGAGGGCCAGAAGATTCATCTCCCGAAGCAGGCGTTGGGCTTCGTCATCGACCAGCTCGGCCCCGACGACCGCCTCTCCATGGTCTCCTTCTCCGGGGAGGCCACCCGGCTGACCCCCCTCGCGCGCATGACGGACGCGGGAAAGGCAACGGCCAAGCTCGCCGTGGGGCACATCGTCGTGCGGTGGACGGGCACCAACATCAGCGAGGGCCTCCGCGTGGGCGCGCAGATCCTCGCCGACCGGCGGCACAAGAACGCCGTCGCGAGCATGATCCTCCTCTCGGACGGGCAGGACACCTTCAAGCCCAAGTGCCCCGGTCAGGATCTCGTGCCGCCGTTGTTCAGGCAGGCCGCCACCCGGCCCGGCCCGATCCACACGTTCGGCTTCGGCGCCGACCACGACGCGGCCGCGATGCACGCCATCGCGGAGGCCACGGGCGGGACGTTCTCGTTCATCGAGAACCAGGCGGCCATCCAGGACTCGTTCGCGCAGTGCATCGGCGGGCTCCTCTCGGTCGCCGTGCAGGAGGCGCGCATCGCCGTCACGTGCCTGCACCGGGGCGTGCGGGTCCAGGAGGTCAAGTCCGGCTGCTACGCCAGCAATGTGGGCGCCGATGGCCGGGCCGCCTCCATCGAAGTCGGCGAGCTCTACGACGACGAGGAGAGGCGCTTCCTGGTGCTCGTGTACGTGCCGAGAGCCCGGCCCGCGGAGTCGGTCACCCGCCTGATCAAGGTGACCTGCGCCTACCGCGCGGCCGCGACGGGGCAGGCGGCCCACGCCGCCGCGCCAGCCGCGATCATCCAGAGGCCGCTGGAGCTGACCGGCGGCATGGGTGCTCCGAACATGGAGGTCGAGCGGGAGCGCGTCCGCCTAGCGGCGACCCAGGACATCGCGGCGGTGCGAGTGGCCGCCGAGGGCGGAGAGCACGCCGACGCCAAGAAGATACTCGACTACCGGCTCAAGGCCGTGGAGCGGTCGTCGGCGACAGGGGCGTGCGAGGCGCTCAAGGAGGAGCTGCAGGACCTGAGCGCCCGCGTCGGCGACCGGCGGGAGTACCAGCAGACGGGGCGCGCGCACCTGCTGGCCGGCATGAGCTCGCACGCGCAGCAGCGCGCCTCGGCGTCCACGTCCACCGCCAAGGCTCCTCGGGCCTACCTCACTCCCAAGATGGAGGAGATGGTGGAGACGTCGCGGCAGCAGAGCAGGAAGCGCCAGCGCCCGGACGGCCAGCTTAAACAGATCAAACTAGATCTCACCGATTAATTTCAAAGTCAGCAGGTTGAGTTATATTCGGTATAAGTCTGAACTTGTCGTCCTCTCCTTTGAACTTTATTCTGAAACTAGCTTCCAGTGTTCCAAAGAGTGACGAGAGGCAGCGGCACGTGCCCCTGCGGTGGCGGGGAGGAGGAAACATGGTCGCCCTCGCGGATCTACGAGCAGGAGTTCGGCTTCACGGTTGGGTCAATCGTCATTGGCAGCGGGAGACCGGGCCATCTTCTCCATTCCCCTGCACCCAGAGCAGGGGAGATTCTCGTTTCGGGATGCTCTCGCAGCGGCAACTTTGGTGGCGCTCAGGCGAGGCTCGGTCAACGTGGGGCTGTGATGTGCGCCCACCTGGAAGAGGGACAAGACAGGTGAAGAACACCTCGATGCTCGACTCGGAGCCACCTGGTCTCGCTAAGGCACTCATGTGCGCTGGCGTGGAGGACGAAGCTGACACGGCCTGGGGATTTTTCTTCGGACAACTGTGGGAAGACGAAGATACCCCTCCTAGGGTTTGGTCGGCTACTACTACACCGCCCTCCCTTCGTGTCTGGATCCTGAAAGAGCTTGTTCAGACCCGCTCCTTTGTGGCAGCAGACTGTTTTCCTCTCTCTCCTGAAGATGAGCCAGATCTAAGTGCTAGCCTCTCTCTTAGTGTTGAGACTTGGAATATTCACCCGAAGCCTTCGCTCAAGCAGATCCTTGAGGTTTGCGTCATGGCTGAGAAGGGTAGAGGCAGGGGAAGAGGTCGTGGTGGTAACAACAAAGGGGAGCAATGGCAGCAGTTGCAGCAGCCACCTCAGCAACCTCCCCCTTTTGGGTTTGGCTACCAGCAACCTCCCATGCCTCAGCAAGCTCAGATGATGCCTCCCCATTATGGATCTTACCCTCCTTTCAGTTTTCCTCCATGGCAATTTGTTCAGCACCCCACTCCTGCCTTTCAGGGGCAATTCTCTGTGCCATGGCAACAACCTCCCCCTGGTTTTGCTGGTCAGTGGATGCTTCCCCAGCAGGCTGTGCAACCTCCCATGCAAAAGCCTCAGGGGAGTAGGTCCTCTCAATCTGGGAAGAACCAAAAGCAGAAAGCCAAAGATGTCAGTAAGGGAGAGGATGCTAAGTTTGTGGAGGGTGCCCAACAATCTGTTCTCTCTGTTGATTCTAGGTCTGGTGTTCAGGATAAGCTGGATATTTATGCAGGGGTCATTTGCTACAACTGTGGGGAACCTGGTCATCACAAAGCTGCTTGTACCTCCCCCAAGATTTGCTTCATATGTAGCTCCTTGGACCATGAGGTAGAAGCTTCTCCAGTTAAGAAACAGCCTCAGCAAATTGCAAAGTTTGTTGGGAGTGCAGCTTCAGGTCTGGGTTTTTATCACATTGAACTGCCTTTCATGACATCTGAAGCTGTCCCTCCAAAAAACATTGGCCTTGTGTATGTTGATCAGGGGAGTATTTCCAGAGAGGAACTTTATCAGAATCTTGCTGCTGTCTATAGAACCAACTGGCCCTGGCAGACCAGATGCCTTGATGAGTGGTCCTTCCTGGTGAAATTCCCACCCCATCTCAAGGTGGAGGAGATTGCTGGATATCCTAGATTTGGGCTGCCTAAGGAAGGTGTATTTGTTAAGGTGCATGTCTGGAATGGGGCCTTGGATTACTATGCTGAGTTACAGGATGTTTGGCTCCAAATTAAAGGTTTGAATCAGGCTTGGTGCAAATGGCCAACTCTCATGCAGTTTGTCACTGCTTTTGGCATTATGCAGGATGTTGACTGGTATGGTATGTTTAGATCCTTCTATGAGACAGTGAGAGTAAAGATCAGGCTTGGACCACACTAGAATTCCTGCCTCTAGGATCTTTGAAGTCAATGGAATTCTTTTTCAAATTCACGTTGCTGTGGAGGGGCCGGCCAGTGTGGTTAATGTTGAGGATGAAGACCCTGACAAAATTCATCCCCCAAATCCTGATGAACATGAGGACCAGCTTGAGGACCAACCTCCAGAAGCTAAGAAAAGTTCAGATAAGATGGACACTGATGCCAGCTTGGGAGGAGGAAAATCCTCCATTACTCCTACCCAGCAGAAAAACAAAGACCCAGGGAGTTCCAAGCAAAAATCCCTGGCTGCTTTGGCTGACAAAATCCAGGAGGTTACTAACTGTTATGGTTTCAATAGCCCTGTGCCTGCTTGCTCTAGCAAACTCATACCTATTGTTGATGAAGATTCCATGGCAAAAACCAAGGTGTTGGATTGGATGCAGGGCATGAACACTCATGATGCCCGTGTCAACCTCATTCAGGAAATGGAGTTAGCCACTGAGAACTCCCTTTTCTATGAGGATCCAGATAAGGAGCTTAGCCAGGAGGAGTTACTGAATCATGAGCCTGAAGGGGGGGAAAACCAAAGAGCAGGAGAAAAAGAGCAAGTGGGTCCTGTATTTGGTGCAAGACAAAGTGCTAGGTTTTCTGACAAGGAAGGGAAGACTATGCTTCAGAAAGCACAAGAGATTACCATGAGGAGGAACCTGGAGAAATCAACTGCTGCTTCTTCCAAACTGAAAGGTATTGCTCAACAAAATCCCTTCAACACCATTGCTACTAGTAATCTTGTTATGATGGCTAACACTGTTGGTGTTGCCATTCCTAGTCTTGAGGAATGTTCCTCAGTTATTTATGTGAATAGTAATCATGCTTTACCTTCCTCCTCTATTTCACCTTCTCCTAGTAGTCCTCTAGGAGAGAAAGGTTATGAGGATGATTTTCCTGATGCTTTGGGTTGGTCTATAGTTAGTAAACATAGGCGGGGGAAGCACCCCAAGAAAATTAGTTTAAAATGAATTGTGTTTTTTGGAATCCTAGGGGAATTCAAGCCCCTGGTAGGAAAAATGCACTTATAGACCTTTTTACCAAGACTCATGCTCATTATGTTGGTTTCCAAGAAACTAAGAAGGAAACCATTTCTTGCAATTATTTGAATTCTCTAGTAGGAAATAGGATGTTTGATTGGAAAGACCTTTCTGTTGTTGGTTCTGCTGGAGGCATTGTGGTAGGAGTAGATTTAGATTTCTTTGAGGTGATTAGTTGGCAAGTCCTTAATTTTTCTGTCTTTGTAGTTGTCAGGCTGAAGTCCAAAGACACTATAATCAGGATTGTTACTGTTTATGGCTCATCCTATGAGGATAAGAAGGAAGATTTTATCTCTGAATTGCATAGTCTCTTTGTTGATTATTATGGTCACACTATCATTGGTGGGGATTTTAATTTGGTTAGATTTCAGTGTGACAAGAGTAATGGCAATATTGATCATAAGTGGAGTGATGAATTCAATGCTTGGGTTGATATTTGGAGCTTGCTTGAAGTTAAGCTTAGTAATAGGAAGTTTACTTGGGGGAATAATAGAGAAAACTTGATTATGTCAAATATTGAGAGAGTTTTCTGCAGTGTTGAGCTTGATCAAATGTTCCCACTTGCATCTATTAGGGCTTTGCCTAGGTTGGGTAGTGACCACACCCCTATTCTGTGGGAATCTGGATGTGATGTCAAACCCAAGGCTACCACTTATAAATTTGAGAAGTGGTGGCTCATGAGAAGTGACTTTAAATCTCTTGCCATTGCCAACTGGTCCTTGCCCATTAGGGGCAAAAATGCAGTTGATATATGGCAAATGAAGACTAGGAGATTTAGGTCTTGGTCTAAAGGTTGGAGTAAGAATATTGAATCTGAACTTAAAAACCTTAAGAAAGACCTCATGGAGGAATATGATTTGCTTGACATTAAGGCTGAGTCTTCAGAGCTTTCTACTAAAGAACAAGCAAGACTTAAGCAAATATATTCTGAAATGAATTTGCTTTGGTTAAAATAAGAAATCAAGGCAAAGCAAAGATCTAGAGATAGGGATATTAAAGAGGGGGATAGAAATACTGTTTTTTTCTTGCTGTTTCTAACCAGAGGAGGAGGAAAATGCTTGTACATTCTCTAGATGGGCCTGATGGGCCTGTTCAGGATGAGAATGCTATGATGCAAATTGATACCTCCTTTTATAAAGACCTCTTCAAAAAAGAGGAGCCTTCTGGTTTCACTCTTTCTGAGGATTTCTTTTCCCCCAATGAAAGAATTTCTGCTTCCCAAAACCAGGCTCTAGAAGCCCTTTTTACCGAGGATGAGGTCAGACAGGCTGTGTTTGGATCTTACTCTGATGGGGCTCCAGGCCCTGATGGCCTTGCTTTTATTTTTTATCAGCAATTTTGGGAGACTATTAAAACTGACCTTATGGCCATGTTTACTGACTTCCATCAAGGCAAACTGGACATTTATATACTGAATTTTGATATCCTGACTCTTATTCCCAAAGAACCTAAAGCTAGCAGTATGAAAAAATTTAGACCTATTAGCTTACTTAATTGTGTCTTCAAGATTTTCACTAAAGTTTTGACTAATCGTTTAGCTTTATTGATAAATTCCATAACTTCTTACAATCAATCTGCCTTTATCAAAGGCAGATTTATCTTAGAAAGTGTTGTTACTGCACATGAAGTTATTCATTCTATCTCTCATGATAAAAATCAAGGGCTTGTAATTAAATTAGACTATGAAAAAGCCTTTGATAAGGTTGACTTGGACTTCCTCCTTGACCTCCTAGCTAAAAGAGGTTTTAGTCTCATTATTATTTCTTGGATTGAAGCCATTACTCATGGGGGTCTGTTGGTGTCAAGCTTAATGATTCCATTGGTAATTTTTTTGTCACTGGCAAAGGGCTTAGGCAAGGAGACCCCATTTCCCCCCTTTTATTTAATTTGGGGGTGGATGTCTTAACCAGGATGCTTATCAAAGCCTACAATGCTAATTTGATCAAAGGCCTCTGTTCTGGCTTACACCCTGGGGGGTCATTTGCTTGCAGTATGCAGATGACATCATCCTTTTTTTTTCTGACAATAACCCTTACTTTGCTACCAACTTAAAATGGGTTTTAACCTGCTTTGAGCAAGTCTCTGGGATGAAGATTAACTACTCCAAAAGTGAATTCATTCCAATAGGGCTGGAGGACTCTGATATTCCTCTGTATTCTAATATTTTGGGGTGTACTGTTGGCCATTTCCCCATTAAATACTTGGGTATTCCTTGGCATTTTGAAAAACTTAGAAGGGAGGATATTCAACCTCTTATTGACAAAATCCTTAAAAGGATAGCTGGTTGGAGAGGGAAATTACTATCTTATGCAGCTAGAGTGATTCTTATTAAAACCTGCTTAGCTAGTATCCCTGTTTACCTGCTCTCCTTCTTTAAATTTCCCAAATGAGCCTTAGACCTTATCAACTCCCAGATGGCTAACTGTCTTTGGAATGATTTTGAGGGGCATAGGAAACTGCATTTAGCTAGTTGGAAGCTAGTTTGTAAGAAGAAGGAGTTTGGGGGCCTAGGGATCCCTGACTTAGCTAATGTCAATTTGGCTCTCCTTGGGTCTTGGATAAAAATATATTCCAAGGATGAGGGTAAGATCTGGAGGTTTATAGTTGACTCCAAGTATGATACTAGTAACCCTAACATTTTTTGTAGTAGGCAGGCTAGTGTGTCTCAATTCTGGAAAGGGGTCCTTTGGGCCATTAATAGTGTTAAATTTGGCTACAGATGGCAAATTGGGGATGGGGCTCAAGTCAGGTTCTGGGAGGACACCTGGTTTGGAACCTCCCCTTTGTCTGTGCAATTTTTTGAGATTTATGTCATTTGTAATGAGCATAACAAGACTGTTCAGTAGATTTTTTATGGCTCTTCCCTTAGGCTCACTTTTAGGAGGAATTTTAATAGTAATCTGTTAAATCAGTGGTTTGAACTGGAGGCAATTGCTTCTGGTATATCCCTTAACTCCAACACTGATGCTTTGATTTGGAAATATGAAAACAAATGAGTTTACTCCACTACCTCCCTTTATGCTATAATCAATTTTGGGGGTGTTATTCCCATTTTTATACCTGCTGTTTGGAAGCTTCATGTCCCACCTAGGGTCCACATCTTCCTTTGGCTACTAGCTCATAACAAGTTAATGACTAGAGATAACCTTAAAAAAGACATCTGAATAAACCTGAGGATTGTGTTTTCTGTTCTGAAGATGAGTCCATTGACCATCTCTTCTTTCAGTGCTTGGTTGCAAAACAGGTTTGGATTATCATATCCAAATTCTTTGGCTTTACTATTGGAAATGATTACATGTTTGTAGCTAAGAACTGGATCTTAAACAAAAAACATGTTGTTCTAAATTCAGTTTGTTCAGCTGCTCTTTGGTATCTCTGAAAATATAGGAATGATTTGATCTTTAATGGTCTTTCTTCGATAAACTTACATCAGGTCCTGGGGAAAATCTTGACCTCAGTAAGGCACTGGAGGTTGATTTTCAAGGAGGAGATGTTGGAAAAGGTGGAGGAGTTCTGCAGTTACCTCTCCCAGATTCTGGCCTCGCCGTTCGCTCTGATGAGTGGCTGAGCAGGAGTGATGAAGCTGAAGGGGATGATCCTTCTGAACCGTCGTCGCCGGCGAGCAAAAGAGTGGCGAGGATGGGAACCTGGGCTACACCGACTTCCACGCTGGCAGCTGTTATGTTTCCCTCTCCCCCTCTGTAACTCTTAATTAGGCTGGCGCTCTCTCTGTTATCTGGGGATATCTCTTTGTGGCTTCCCCCGCTTTATTATCTGTTTAGTGTTTCTGGTTTGTTTTGGACCTTATTTCTGTAGGATGTTCTTTTGTACTGAACCTGAGTTTCACTCCAGGTTTTGTTGATGTTATCGATGGAACCGGGGACGGGGGTCCCTGTTGATCTAAAACAGTTTGGAAGCACCAAGCTATGACGAAGCGAAACCTGAACGGCATGGCATGTTCCACGGTTAGACGTGTAAGTTAACATGTCCAGAGAAAGGGTTGTGTTAATTCCTTGATTCTGTTACCTACAGGCATGAAGGTAAATGCCTTCATCCCACGGAGGGGGCCTCAGATGTATGCGCAAGATACCCATGACAAATGTAATTTTTATCGCCGGAGAAAGTGGCAAGTTAACCGTTTGACATTCGTGCATTAAAAAAATACGTAAGTAGGTAAATCACACGAATGCAGAGTCGGACACAAACAGAGAGAAGAGCAAACCTATATATACAGAAGACCATAAATGTCTTCATCACTAGCTAATGTACTCTGCCCGTCTCGAAATAGATGTTGGTAATTTGTCAAAATTTAGATGAATCTATATAGTAAATAGTGTCTAGATTTATTCAAATTTTGACAAATCTGTGACATCTATTTTGAGAAGGAGGGACTAAACACAATCAATGGATGCATCATAATTTTGAGCCCTTTTGTTTAGTTAAACTATTTTGAGAAGGCGAAAGCAATTAGGGTTCGTCAGAGAGCAGAATGGTCTCTGGCGAAGGCGATGGCGACTCTTCTCGGGTTTGCTCCTCGTTGGGCACATCCGAGAAGTCGTTGCCTAGGAGCACGGCAGCGGTAGTCGCGCCGGGAGGGGGAAGGTTTTGGGATCTTTCATCTGATTGTGAAGAGGACGAAGAGATCTGTTCGCCGGCAGGCGGGGGGTTTGAAGATGCGGCCAGATATTTCTGCTCGCCGAGTGATGAAGATGAATCGGGGCTCGTCACGTCTTCGAGGGTGGCTAAGAGGATGGAGCGCCGTCGACAGCAACGCCTCGCGGCCATGGAGTTGTGGACTTCGCCGTCGACAGAGGTACGTTCTTATCAAGCAAACTCATACGGAAATGCTTCTGTCAAGGTTAGGTCGAGTGCGTCTTCTTCGTTCAGAAGACCCCCGATGGAGCCGTCTGTCTTTTTAGATGATGGTGATGATGGTTGGACCAAGGTATGCCACCGGCAATCATCAAAGATGGATAGTTCGCTGTCCTCGATCTCGCCGGCGATCAGATCAGCTGATCCGAAAATCAAGGAAAGTTTGAATTCCAAAATTATGGGCCCTAGACGGGCAGAGGTTGGACCTTGTTTTGCGGGCTCATTATCTTGGCAGGTTAGGCCCAGAAATATTCTCGTTTCTCTGCCAATGTCGACTTTGACCAGACCGGCACCTGGATCCACGTTGCAACCTACGGTACAGATACCCTTGGATGCAAACTTCGGGACCGTCCTTTTTGTTAACCATCTATCTCATCGGGCAAAGGCTGAAACCCTATCTGGGAGGCGGCTAGACTGCATGATGAACAATGGTGGCGGTGGAGGTGGAGGTCCGGGACGGGGACAAGGTACTGGTGGCGGGAGGGGTCACTACAACGGCTCCTACCATGCGAACGCTGGGAGAGGACGCGGGGCTAACCCTAATTTCAATGGAAATAGCAATTTCTTCCATGGGGAAGGAAGTGGTACTGGAGGAAGAGATCAGCAAAGCTTTGAAGGGAACACGTCTGGTTTTCATGGAGGTGGTAACTTCAATAACAATGGAGCTGGGGATCCCGGATATCAGAATCGACGCCGCTACGAATTCCGGGCTACCCGCAGGGGTGGTCATTCGTGGCATGGAGGACGGAGTGGGGGCAGGATGAATCAGTGGACGCGTAACGATGTATCGAATAGCAATGGGCAGCATGCCCCTTTGGATCCAAACATGCTCAAACAGGTCGTTGACGCCGTTGCGGCGGCAGCACAGAGTGGATCTTTTGTTTTACCTCAGGGCTCGGTTTCTGCTAATCATACGGCCAGTGGGAGCCAGATGGTGAATGCTACAGCTGGAACGGGTCAGTGCCCTTCAGCCGTCGCTCAAGCTCAACCGGCCGCGGTCCTCCCGGCTGCTACCCCTGGACCGGCTGCAGCGGGTGTTTCTCGGCCAGTCGTGAGTACAGGGCAGGTTCCCGCGTTTCCCAGGCAGATAAACATTGGTGTTTCCTCTGCCACGGCAGGTTCGGATGTGGTGGATTTGAAGCAGCAATCTCTTGGTGCCAAGTCTAATACGGATGGTTCTCTGGAAGAGAATGGCCCTGCCAAAAAAATGAGAAAGAATGAAAAGCTAAGATGTTTTCGATGCAGTCAAGCGGGACATTTCCATGAAGATTGTACTGTTATTGTCTGTGATCACTGTGAGTCCCCGCAACATATATCCTCCTCCTGCCCTTTGTTGAATGCTCCAAAGCCTAACGTGATAGTTCACGGACTTGCAAATGAGAAACTTACTTTCATGGAGCTGCCATCTACTGATTCATATAGGCCAAGAGTGGAGAATTCCAGGGTGGGTCGAGTGTATGTGGAAGGAGGTTCTTTTACTGTCACTCAGGTTATTGAGATATTAAAAAGACTTGTCCTGTCGCCAAATTATATTTGGGAAGTGATTGAATTTCAACCTCAAGTGTTTACGGTAAAATTTCCGACAAAAGAGGAGGTCCAACGAATGAAGCTTCTTAAACAATATCAAATCCCAGATACACCTATTTTTATGAAGTTTGAGGAATGGGGGATTATTGATGAGCCAATGTTCCTTCTTCCTGAAATTTTTGTACAAGTGGATGGGGTTCCAAAAGATGTCAGAGGAGATTTTCTGGCACTTTGGGGGCTTGGATCTCTTTTGGGAAAGACTAAGATGGTAGACATGCCGTTTACCAGGCAGAGGGGTATTGTCAGGTTGCAAGTGTATTGCGCTGATAGGGCTTCTATCCCGCAATATTTGGATATTTGGATTAAAAGGGGTTTTTTAGACTCAAGTTTCTGGTTGAGGAAACCGTGACTACTTTGGTTAATGTTGGATCAATGATTCAGCATAATAATGGGAACAATGATGATGATGATGCTAATCAGGGTAACAAAGAGGGCTCAAGTAACATGGAGGAGGATGGAACGATGGATCGCTCCACTTCTAATAAGGATAACTCTAATACTTCTGGTACAGGACAGTTGCCACTTGGAGAGTTTCAATCGGCACAGCTGCCATTATCTCCAGGTGTTAATATTGGATCCTTTCAACTTGAGGTGCATGAGGTAAAAAATGATAATACTATTTCTAGTGACCTTTCTAAAGATTGTTCTTTGCCTTTTTCTAACAATGAATCGGTTGATTTTAATTTTAACCAGAGTTTGAGACTGCCTTATCCGATCCCACCGAGTCGCATGGATGCAAACTTGGTAAAGCTGGATTTAGACAAAGTTTCTGGGTTGATGGATAGAATGAATGATGGTTGTGGTGTTGTTCAAAACGGGGTGGCTTCGACGCTCATGGTTGAGGCGGTGAAGGTCACACAGGAGGCCGAAAACGGGTCCATCTTGCCGCCTCTGTTGGCTGGAACGGAGCAGGGGCAGGCCGAGGCCAGCACCGGCCTGGAGACACCTGACGCGACTAGCTGCCCCTCTGTCGTGGCACACCAGCTTGCCGCGGAACACAGGCAGGATGTCGAGGCCCCTGGAGCAGCAGTGACAGCTGCAGATGGTGAGGCTGCGTTTTGGATCAGCACCGATACTCCCAAGTTGAAACTGGGATCGCCATATACGCCTAAGAACAAGAAGTGTGCTGTTGCTCCTAAAGCTGCAACAACTGGAGGCATTATGGCAAAACAAAAACCTTCTTTGGCTGACGTGATTGCCTTTGGTGGCATCCTGAAGTCGGCGGCTCAGGAGTTAAGATCAAGTGATCGTGTGAGGGCGCAACCAAATGCTGACGCAACACAGTTGGAGCGTGCAGTGGACCTGGTGCAGCGCCGGGACGTTTCAAAAGGTAAGAACCTAAATCAAACCTTTTCAATCATGTCTTTCTCTAATGTTGAAATTATTGAAAAAGCTAAATCGATTGGGGTTTCTTTGGGAGATTCAGAATTTCAAAGGAATAATGCAGCTAATTTACTTAAGGATAATGAGCTCACTAGAACGTTAACTTTGCTTGGTCGTAATTCTGATAAACAAATTAATAGTAATAGGGAAGAGAGTCTTGTGGTGTCCAAGATTTCAAATTTGTGTGATGATTTGGTTGAGGAGGTGGATTAAATGATCTAGACGAGAGTTTGGTCCAAAACTTTCCTCAAGCGTGTGGGCGTAAGAAAAAACAGTATGACCTATCTACAGTACGTAGGGGCACTAGGGTGAGAATAAAAAAACATTTTGAAATGCAAGAATTGAGAGGAATATTTTGCAATAGTGAGGGTTTAGGGACACTGCCAAGCACTTGTTTATTTCGGAGACTGTCAAGGAAAAGAAATTAGATTCTGTTGCCCTGTTGGAAACGAGACGATCAAATTTTACAATTCCTTTCCTAAGACATTTGACGCCGGGGATGGATTTTGCATGGTTCTGCTTACCACCCCATGGCCGTTCGGGTGGTATTCTTGTAGGGATTAATACAGAAACACTCAAAGTCAACAAGGTTGACTCTAGGGATTTTTATGTCAAAATACACCTAAAATGTCAACATGATGGTTTTGTTTGGATTCTTGTCCCAGTTTATGGGGCAGCTCGGGATAGCCTGAAACACGAGTTTCTTGCAGAGATGGTGCGTGTTTGTGAAAATGAGACATCACCTCTGCTTGTTGGGGGGATTTTAATATCCTAAGACGAAAAGAAGATAAGAATAATGATAATTTCAACATGAGATGGCCTTTTATGTTCAATGCAATTATTGAAAGTTTAAACATTAGAGAGATAGTACTCTCTGGTAGACAATATACCTGGGCTAATCATAGAGATACACCTACCTATGATAAATTGGACCATATTCTATCTTCTGTCGATTGGGAACAGAAGTTCCCTCTCGTGACAGTTAGAGCTCTGACAAGGTCAGGTTCTGATCATACTCCTCTCATTGACTCAGGGGTGCAAGCTCACAAAGGAAATAACCCGAGATTCTGTTTCGAGCTATCATGGCTAAGACAAGATGATTTCTTTAGCATGGTTGCTTCTGAATGGACATCTGTGAATCTCGGTACAACCCCTATTGAACGTTGGCAACATAAAATTAGACACCTGCACCAATTTCTTCGAGGATGGGCAAAAAATCAGAGTGGTAAATATAAGGTGGAGAAGGAAAGGCTTTTATCTATCATTGATGAGTTAGATTTAAAGGCTGAAAACACTCCGCTATCTGATACAGAAAGGAAAAAAACTAACTCTTGCAAACGAACAAGTCACGAAGTTAAGAAAAGATGAGGAGTCGAAGTGGGCATAGCGTGCTAAAGTTAAACATATTCAAGAAGGGGGTAATAACACTTCTTATTTTCATCTTATTGCCAATGGTAAACATAGAAAGAAGAAAATCTTTCAATTAGAGCAAGATGAGGGGACCATTGTGGGAGACGACAACCTCAGAGTATATATCTGAATTCTATAAGAAACTGTTTGGGGAGCCAACTCCCAGCAGTTTTAATCTCATGGAAGATGTGGTTGCTGATATCCCACAAGTGTCTCCAGATGAGAATGCTATTCTAACGTTTCCGTTTACTGAACAAGAGGTTTTCGATGTCATCTCCGCTATGGAGCATAATAAGACGCCTGGACCAGATGGATTCCCTGCGGAATTCTATCAAACTTTCTGGGATGTGATCAAGCAAGACTTAATGAATTTATTTGCATAGTTGCATTCAGACGAACTGTCCCTTTTTAAACTGAATTTCGGTGTTGTCACCCTTTTACCCAAAAAAGAAAATGCAGTTCAAATTCAGCAATACAGACCTATTTGTCTTCTAAACGTTAGCTTCAAGATTTTTACGAAGGTGGCTACAAACCGTATATCTGTGATTGCTCACAAAATAATTAAACCCACTCAAACAGCGTTTATACCTGGTCGGCATATACTTGAAGGAGTGGTGGTCCTACATGAAACTATCCACGAGATTCATAGGAAAAAACTGGATGGGGTTTTATTTAAGATTAATTTCGAAAAATCCTATGATAAAGTTAAATGGCTTTTTTTTTACAAGAAGTTCTCCGTATGAAAGGATTTGATCCATTATGGTGCAAATGGATTGACAATTTTGTACGGGATGGTAGCGTGGCCGTTCGTGTCAATGATGACATAGGTCACTACTTCCAGATCAAGGGGACCCTTTGTCCCCTATGCTCTTCAACATTGTTGCGGACATGCTTGCTTTACTTATTGCTCGAGCAAAAGAAAGTGGTCAGGTAGCTGGACTAATACCCCATCTGGTAGAAGGGGGAGTGTCCATACTACAATATGCGGATGATACTAACTTGTTTATGTCACATGATGTCCAAAATACGGTCAATATGAAGCTTATTCTTTGTATCTTCGAACAACTTTCCGGTCTAAAAATAAACTTCCACAAGAGTGAGATTTTTTGTTTTGGTCGGGCAGCGGAACAGGAACAAATATATAAGCAGATTTTCGGATGCGAGTCGGGATCTTTGCCGTTTAGGTATCTAGGGATACCTATACATCACAGGAGACTTCGGAACTCTGAATGGAATCCAGTAAAAAACAGATTCGAGACTAAGTTGGGTTGCTGGCTGTAGCACCCCGGATAAAACCACTATTAGAAAATCGCGTGTTATTTTTATTCATGCATCATCATGACATCACCATGCATCTATTTGCCTGAAACTATTGGCGAAAAACCCTATTTTTGTTTTCTACAAATACCCCTCTCTTTATTCAAATGCGAAACCCCGGACTCTTCCCGGATATTTTGTTTATCTAACATTATTTACAAAAGATTGAAAAAAAAACTAAATACTAATATAAAACTTTTATAAAACCTTTGTGGGAGTCAGCCAGCCGCCAGGCCCAAAAGCCCAGCAGCTAGCCAACTACCACCCCACATCCTAGAAACCCTAGCCTTCCCCCAGCACCCCTTCACCCGCCGCCACGCACCCACCCAGCCGCCAGCGCCCGTTCTCGCCCGTCTGGCCCCACCCCACCGACCACTCGAACCCACACCCCGCTCCTCCCCAGGCCCCACCCCGCTCTGCGTCCTCCCCACGCGCCCCACCCGCGTCGCCACCTACCCCAGGCCGCACGCGGGGCTCGCCTACCCCAACCCCGTCTTCCCCTGCAGAACCCCGCCACCAGGAGCAAGGCTCCTCCCTGGCCTCTCCCCCCGCCTCCGGCCGCAGCCGTGCCGTCCTCCTCCACCTTGTTGTGGTCATGCCCTCCTCCCGCGAGCTCTCCCTCCTCCCTGGCCTCGCCCAGTTCGCCAGCCCTGCAGCCCTTCACCGTCGTCGACCGCCACCTCTCCGCGCCGGCCCCTGCAAGCCCTCGACCACGCCACCACCTCCCTCTTCCGGCCCTCTCTCTGCTACAGGCGCTCGCCCCGCCCGCCTCCTCTCCGCTCTGCGGGCTCCACGCCCAGCATTCCTGCCCTACCGCCGCGCGAGCAGCGCCTCTGCGGCCGTCTCCCGCCGTCCCTCCTCCCAACGGCGCCTCAGGCCGGTCTCCCCTGCAAGGCTCGCCAGCACGACCCGCCTCCTCGACGCGCTCGGGCACCCCTGTCCCCGTCGCCTCCTCCTCTGGACCGAGCTCCGCCCTCCGCGGCCTCCTCCCGTGCGTCATGTTCGTCTTGCCTCAGCGTCGGTGCGTGCGCGAGCGAGCCTAAAGTTTTGCGCTGTTGTTTCCCAACTCATGCAGGTTCCTGGCCCTTTGTGTTTTTGGCTCAGCAGAGAGTCGTTCCGTTTTTCTCCGTGACTCGCACTTCGGTGTTGTAGCATTCTAAAGATGATGGTGGAGTGTAGCTGTTGATGGTGTGTACGTGGATACATAAAAGGATGAACATGACATCCGATTCGGTACCGACAAGATCTTCGACGCAAGAGGACACCGACGTGGAACCCAATCTTCGACGCCAAGATCTTCTTCACGGATGCCGAAAACCTCGACTTCCCGCTCCGAAGACCGTTCCGCCGAAGCCCGATCCCTGTCGAACCTCCGAGCCCCAAGACTGTCGACCCCCATGTGTGACCCCTTCTCGAGCCATATTTTATAAATTGTCTTATAATATATCTTGTGCATATAAATTGTCATGTTTGCATACATATTGTGGGTGTTTGGGGGTATTTTGATGATTCACCTAAATTAAATATGGAGACCATATGCGGGCAAATCTAGTCTTATATTGGCTCCATTTAAATTTGTGTATCGAACCGGTGATATAATTTTGCCTCGTTAAGACAACATTTAAATTGCGGGGTATCTAAATAACTTGAACCACTTAAATAAATTGTCGGGACCCCGGTTCCGCTTAATTTTGCCTAATTGCATCGCATTTTTGCCATGTCATACATCATACATGCATCATGCCCGATCTTCTGCCGTAGTATTAAATATTGCATCCGGTGTTTCTGCTAGTGCTTTGCTTCTTCACGGATTAGGCCGATGAGTTGATGCGAGTGTCGACCTGATCCCGATGAACCTTCGGCAATGTTTTCCAGGCGAGCATTCTCCCCCTTTTTACCTATCTTACTTTTATAGTCTTTATTTCCTTCTGTTGATCTATTGCTGACTGTGTTGCGATGCTTTAGTTTCCGTACCCGTGATATCCCTTGCAGCCATTATATTGCCTTGGACACCTCCTATTACCTATTGTTTGGAGATAGTCGGCCTTGCGAGTCATAGTTGCTTGCTCAGGTGTTGTTTCGATGTTTTCAAGTACCACCGTTGTTGGAGAAATGCCGCATGTTTAATGTTGGAGATGATTATGGCTTTAATTACTGTTTAATAATAACTAAAATTGAAGTAGGTAAATAATGCAGAGAAACAGGTGGGCAATAGATGTTATTTGGTTTTTAACCGTCCACTTGTGTCCTGTAGGACCCCGAGTACTTGATACATGTTCTTTGAATATTCGCACTATCCGCATGTGGGACCATGAATCCCCTTAGCCAGAGCTTGAGTCATATTTATTTCTTGGGGCCACAAAGTAGTTTGGGGCTTTATTACTATCATGTACTTATGCCATGCTTTACTGCTTTATTTATGATTGCGCGTGGAGCGCCTGTACTGTTTAGGAACAAATGTGGAATGTTTTCGCGGTATCGACAAGCCCAGTCACACTTTCGGGTTTCCGGTCGTTTACAGCCATTGGCACAAACCTCTGGGTCCGTTTTGGAGCCGGCCAACTTCGTCGCGGGTAGCTTGGTGGGGTGGCCCCCTGAAATTTATATGAATCTTGCAGTTGCTCTGTCGTGATGCCTCGTTGGGTTTTATTTGGTTTTTCTCGAGGTTGATCGTGCGTGTGTTGCTATTTGTGCCCCCCTGTAGGGTAAAAACTTTCTGAAAGCCGTGTCCGCGGTTATGGACGACTTGGAGCACAGTATCTCGATCATAGACAACTATAACTAAAGTAGTGCTATAAATTTGACTTTATAATAACTAGTAATCAGCTTCACTATAATGGAATGGCTAAATAAAAATGTCAACAATTGCTTGTTTGGGTTGTCACCTGTTACCATTGTATCTGACTAGTAAGTATTGCAACTACAATGGAATGACTAAATAAAAGTACCAACAACTGCTGGGTTTTGGGATGCCCCATGCTATATGTATCTGACTAGTAAGTACTACAACTACAACGGAATGGTTAACTAAAACTGCCCACTGCTTATTATATCAGGATGACTCATGCTAGCTATACTTGACTAGTAATTGCTGCAACGATAACTGAATAAATAAAACTGCCAACTGTGTGAGTTCCTCGGTTGACTTCCTCGTTTGGTCTCGAGGGGGAAATACCAGGATGGGTATGTTTGGTGGTAGTATCAGGTTGGTTCTGAATGGGTCTTTCTTATCCTCTCTGATAGTTGACAGTTATATCGAGTCTCTATAGGTTGTTTAGTGCATGCTGCGCTGCCGCTTCAGTCCACCATACCTATGTAGGCGAGGACCGCCGAATTCTAGTCTCGCCGTGTACTGGCCTCAGTACTGACCGCTCTCTTTTTTCTTTGCCCTTTGTCGGCACCCCTTTTGTTTAAGCAGGTTTTGAGATCGACGTCGTTAGCAGGGTTACCCTTCCGGCTTGGCCTGGGCAAGGTTATGGACGCCATTGGTTATTCTTCAGGGCTCTTAGCCTAATTTGCATCTTGTCCGTACTCGGACGTTGTATCGTTTTCAAGGTGACTTGGATCTTTGTACTGTATATTGTATTCTTGACTCGATGAGTCGTTGTTGCACATATCTGTTTTGTGGGTTCTATCGTGGACTATTGTTTAATGGTATTACTTCGTTTTCCACCCGCACGAAAGTGCCTGGTGGGCACCTTTGAATCGTTTCTATGCGGGTTTGGCGGGAATTGCTGAGACTTGCATAGGGTCGATTCTGAGGGTGTTACACTGGCAAGGAAAACTTTTATCCTACGGGGATCGGCTTGTTCTAATTAACTCTATGTTAACTAGTATGCCTATGTTTATGTTGTCTTTTCTAGAAATACCAAAGGGTGTAAGGAAAAGATTAGACTACTATCGTTCACGGTTCTTTTGGCAAAGCGATGAACAAAAAAAGAAATATAGGCTATCTAAATGGAACATTCTCTGCCGACCAAAAGACCAGGGGGGCCTGGGTATTGAGGTGCTAGAACTCAAGAACAAGTGTCTATTAAGCAAATGGTTATTTAAATTAATGTCCGAGGAAGGGGTATGGCAAGAGTTGTTACACAATAAGTATCTACAAAATAAAACTTTAGCTCAGGTCGTGTCAAAACCAACCGATTCTCCTTTTTGAAAAGGACTGATAGGAGTGAAAGATGAGTTTTTCGCCCGGGATTTCTTCAAAATTGGGGACGGAAAAGGCATTAGATTCTGGGAAGATGTGTGGCTAGGGGAGACATCTCTCGCCCAACAATATCCATCTCTATGTAGCATTATTCATACAAAACATGTCCTTGTGGGCTCAGTTTTATCTCGTGTACCTTTAGACATCACTTTTAGACGCCGTTTAACAGGAAATAAATGGGATGCATGGTTGCATCTTTGTGAGAGACTTATGCTTATTTCCTTGTCAAACGAGAAGGATAAGTTTATATGAAATCTTACTGAGAAAGGTGTGTTCTCGGTAAAATCCATATACGAAAATCTTTTAAATGATCACCCACGTTTTCCGTCTAGATATCTGTGGAAAATTAAAATACCGTTGAAGATTAAAATTTTCATGTGGTTTCTTAATTCAAAGGTTCTTTTAACAAAAGATAATCTTGCTAGTCGTAATTGGAATGGTTGTAAAAAATGTTGTTTTTGTGACAAAGACGAATCAATTGAACATTTATTTCTTCTCTGCCCTTTTACGAGAATTCTTTGGCGCATGATCTTTTGCACATATAACCTACCACCCCCCAACCAATGTTTCTAATATGTTTGGTAATTGGCTGAACGGAGTGGAAAAGATGGATAAAAGCAGAATCCGTATTGGTATTTCGGCATTATGCTGGTCCATGTAGAAATGTCGCAATAATTGTATTTTTAACAAGGCAAAAGCTCCATCTTTTTTGCAGGTTATCTATATGGTGGCGCATTGGATCCAATTATGGGCTCTCCTACTTCCGGAGCATATGCGGCAACCCATGGTTTCTGGGTGCACCCGTCTTGTGGAGGTTACTACGGTTTTTTTCAGCCAGGCTTCGTAGCGTCATTCTAGTCGACTGACAAATATATAGCCTGGGTTTGAGTATGTTCAGATGGTTGGTTTGTATATCAACCGTACCTGATCCGAGTTTTGTAATGACACTTATTTGGATTCCGAACTTTAATAAAGATGGCTGTGTGCATCCCTTGGATGCAGAGGCCAGGGTAAAACCCCATTTCGGAAAAAAAAAGATACATGAAACCATATTTCCACATTGCACAAGAAGAACTGCTCAATGTACTCCTGACTGGAAGCCTCGGATCATCAACCCTAACAATGTCTACCTGAAGTCTCGCAGGTGGGGAAGTAGGTATATATACATAACCAACATAGGGAGCAAAGAGACTAAAGATAGAAGCTGATCGGATAATTCTGCAGAAAGATAATGGAACATGTTTTTCCTCTTATCCTTAAGAATCATTTGGTCATTAGGCCAAACAAGCATAGACCGAGTCCAATGAAGAACTTAAAGTACATGAATAAATGAAGTTCAAACAAACCTGCTGCTTCTTTTTCTTCCACTGAAGAATACGAGTTCCATGGACCTCTAAACTGGTTACCATACTGCTCGATACTCTCGAGAAGCTGTGCATGAATCGACCTCCCCATCAGAGTATGTCCCAAAGTTATTAACCTTCTCTGCTTCGTTTGGATGTTCGCTTTATTATATTAGGTTGAATGTCAAATATCTAGGATATTGATATTGAGATCAAATACCAATATTTCTGTTTGGATGTGTAAAGATAGTACTCCCTCTGTTTCAAAATATAAGATGTTTTATGTTTGTGAAAAAAATGTATCTAGACTTCTTTTAGTATGTAGATTTACTCCAAACTTGAGTGAACCTATATAGATATATTTGCTTCACAAAACTAAAACATCTTATATTTTGAAATGGAGGGAGTACACAACAACCAGTGGCTGCGCTCTTGCTCGATCGCGACAGGTAGGGTTCCTACAGAGGGGAACAAGATGAACAAGAGAAGGGGGCACTTTGCGGGAGACAAAGGAGGAAGGCAGAGGCGGCACCAGAGCTCACATGTGTGTCCCATGGAAAGGCTTCGGGCGAGAGAACACGGGCGGAGATGGATAACGTTCCGAGGCAAATATGCATCGATGTCGAGCATGGACGTTAAACATTCAGGACAAGGCCGCGCAAGCTAAAAAACAGGCACCTCAATATTCAGCCGCAATGCATAGACCCAATGCCAAACCATCCAAACAGCGTTGTAGCAAATAGTCGACACTCTTGTAGCAAAACCACGAGACGGTTATAGCAATAAAGTTCTTCTAATTTAGCAAAAAACCTACTTCGTCGAAAACATCGCCGGAGAATTTAGCCGGAAGACCTCGCCGGAAACTTGTAGCAAAATCTTTATGGTATTGTAGCAAAACAAATAAACGAAGATAGCAGAAAAAATGTATCAATGTAGCAAATCGACGGCCAGCCTTTGTAGCATCGCCCGTGAGGACTTGCAAGAGCGGCAGCCATGGCATCCAAGCTAGCAGCAGATGTGGCCGTCTCCTGTAGCAGTGTTGGCCTGCCTTTGTAGCAAAAGAAAGGCACCCGTTTGTAGCAAAGGAAGGAGCGGTGGCCATGGCATCCATGTCGTCGGCGAGCAAGCCCAGATGCCGCCTTTGTTGGCGAGCTCATGGGGACAAGGAGAGAGAGACAGCAAGCTCCGGTGGCGAGATCCCTACGGCGAGCTCAGTCGGCGAGATCCCCACGACGAGCTCCGGATGCACGCGGTGATGCAGGCAAAGGGCGGGAGCGTGGTCGCTGGCAGAGGGAGTTTGGGCTCTGGCGAGAACGGCGGTGGTGCGCGTGGCGACGGAGGAAGGAGGCGTTCGGGGTAGGCGGCGGAGAACGAAGACGTATGGACGCGTATTCTGCGGGGCGCATGGAGACCCGGATGATGCATCGTTCGGGGGACGGGGATCGTTTTCCTATTGATATTGAGATCAAATGCCAATATTTCTGTTTGGATGTGTAAAGATAGTAAGTACACAACAACCAAACCAGTGGCTGCACTCTTGCTCAATCGCGACAGGTATGGTTCCTATAGAGGGGAACAAGACGAGCGAGAGAAGGGGGCAGCAAGGGGCAACAATTACAAGGGAGGCGGCGGTGTCCTACCTCGCGGGAGACAAGAGGAAGGCATAGGCGGCACCAGAGCTCACCTGTGTCCCATGGAAAGGCTTCAGGCGAGAGAACACGAGCGGAGAAGGATAACATTTCTGGCCAAATGCATCGATGTCGAGCGTGGACGCTAAAAATTCAGGACAAGGCCGCTCAAGCTAAAAAACAGGCACCTCAATATTCAGCCGCAATGCATAGACCCAATGCCAAACCATCCAAACAGCCTCGATTCTGGAATTCAGGCCTCAGATCAAACATCCAAAAGAAGCGAAAGATGTTGCAGCATTGGCATAGATACATAACCACGGTAGATAAAGAACAACAAAGGCTCACAAAAGGAGCAGAATCAGAGCTTTCTTCTGAACTTGTTATTAGTAAAAGCGCAAACGGTCAGTGATATGGTATCGTACAAGGATCTTAGCAGCAGCTTAGTACCACCTCAAGCGTTTGCCTAAACTCGAGAGTTCACTCACGCGGACATGGTTGCTGGCTATTCTCTCGGTTTACACGACACATGATGCGCCTGGTTACAGTTCCATATGACCATGTCGCAGATTCTGCTTCCTCGGGCGATTCTACCTATTCAAGCCGCTCCATCTGTCAAAAATGATATCAAAGTTAAAAGTTAGCAAAAAAAAAACAATGTTAATTTGAACTGTATCTCTGCTATGGTAATAACGAACAAATTCCAAAGATAAAAAGGACTGATATTCACCATGCCGTACTAACTGTCAGAATTCTACAGACTTAATGCAAAGCCACTTGCTATGTGCTCAGTTACAACAGCTACATGTAATGATTCAAATATTGCTACTTTATCAGCTAGATCATGACATGGAGACATAGGGAAAAGCAGAGTACCTTCCACAGGCCATCATTTAGATAGTGCATGTTGTCAACTCCAATTCCTTTGTTGATGGTGCTTCTGCAAAAGTTTCAGAATTTCAGGAGCATCATTACCCGCAGCAAAATGCAAGACAACATGATACTAACAAATAATGAATCATGTTTATCAATATATGTGCATAAGATTCTGTTATATTGAGATGTAGTGTGTAGGCATTATTATAAATAATATAAGGTACAGAATACTAAGGAAACCACAAGTGTATATCAACCATTTGGAAATATTAGGACAGAACCTGACTGAAACATCAAAACAAATAGAAGCAAGCATGAGTGCAAGGTTCATGCTTTACGAGTCGTATATTTTAGAGATTAGTCATTGATCCTTCAAAAGGAGCTTACATGTCTTTTGCTGACATCTTTGTAAATCCAATTGCCAAAGCGTGTTGTTTGCCTTCAGCCATGATAGCCTGCCAATTATGATTTCAAAGAGATAAAAAATTAGTCTGGTGGTTTGCATGCTCAGGGGCGGTAAGCTTTGTCATCATTTTAATGCGTATTAGGATGCATATAAGTAACCAATATAAGATTATTACATTACTATGATCTAGTAAAACGAAGGTACACTAATGTGCGCATGGATGAACTGAAACTTAAGAGGTTAGTCTTTTACCACTGGTGTTTCCTCCTCGACTTCATTGTCCAAGATACCACCAGGCGATGTCAGTCCAGGGCACATTATGTTGGCACCAGAGAGAACAAACTTGATAGCACCTCTGTCCACTTGGAATTTCTTCATGATCTCAGGATCTGATCATATGTAAGCATAAGTTAGCATAAGAAAGGGGGATATCTTTGAATGTGGTACCCCATGACGAAAATATGCATCTTGAAGAATGAACTACTCCTACGTACATGTTATAGCATGACCACTTGCAAAAACTTGTGCAAACAAATGACATACTATGAGCTATTCGGAAAAGACAAGAACCGAACTATCAGTATTTCTCTTTCTTGATGTTTTGATGTTTGGCATTTACAACTCATATAACTTCCATTCTGGTTGACATTCCTCAACAGGTAACGCTTAGACTGATAGTGCTCTAGTTCTCCAACAGATAGGCATGCCCAAACATATAAAAGAACAAATTCCTTACATAGTGATGTATGTCTCTAGGGGGAGAAGGAAAATATGGATGCAGAGAGAAGAAAATTACACTGATGAAGAAGGCGCAGGGTCGGCATGTACGGGCCATCACGGATGTTAAAGAACAGAGGGACATTATTCACCACCACAAGATTGAGATGGTTTTGGCTACGGAAAATACGAACTGCATTAGCGCGTCAGAAAGGCCACAATCATGCAATGTATAAAGGTTAAACCAGTCTGCTTATCAATTTAATCTACCAATAACTAGGTGCAAGTTGGCGTATTCTTACACTCTGTATACCAAAAGCATAGCACAATGTAACTCTCGGTATGTCAAGAGCATCGCACAAACATAAAGGCAGGCTATTAAGCATGTTAACTGAGGAAAGTTTATTTTTGTTGAGGGAACCGAGAAAGATAATTTAATAGACTACCTAAGCAAGTAGAATCAGAATGACGGGACTAGTAACCAACCATTTAACCACAATCATCGGCGACTTCTTCGGGAGCATGTCTTCTAGCAAAGGTTCGAGTAAAGGGTACTGCAATAAAATTAGTTTCATTTCAGTATAGCTAAAAGGGCAAACTGAAACGAAAGAGAAATAGAGGATTTTGTGGGTATTGTTGACATGACCTCCTCGGCAATGCTTTGCCGGATCCTCCGCTGTACAGACGCCTTGACCTGGTTCTGCCCGGATATGTCCTCGGAAGAGAACCTACAGTATAAGTAGAGAGCAAGTATTTGTCATCATTGTTATAAGCCCTGTGCAATAATCTTGTATAGGATTCAATGGGTTCATGACCACGCAGTTTATTTATAGTACTAACCATAAGGTATTCTAAGCGATATAGATATACTCGTCCATAGAGTATCACACCGTTCGTCCCTCAAATTTCAGTAGTACTAAATTTCTATCAAGATTCAAGACGCTGAAGCTAAACCTGTACTACAGGTGATGGAGGCCTACAGCAGATCTCCCAGGAGTTTGGGCGGAGTTAGCGGCGCACGGATCTAGGTATGAGAGGAGGAACAAGCGTGAAGGATTGGGAGGAGGGCGTGGGGACTCACTTCTTGAACATGGCGCCGGACCTTGGGGTGGACCTGGCCGTCGGGGCGGGCGGACGGACAGCCTCAGGGAACGGCGGCGACCTGCTGCAGAAGACGGGGTGGGCGGCGGAGTGCCCGGATGGACAGGGTGCCCTGGATGTACGGTCCTAGATATGTTTTCCTCCGAGAGCATCTCCGAGCGCCCCAAACCGTCCCCACCGGTCCCTTTTTTTTTCTGCGCGGACACGGCCCAGCCAGAACAGTCCATTCGGCCCTAAACTGGCCCAAACTTAGAGCATCTCCGGTTGTGTCCCAAGACCACGCGTATGAGACGTGCCAACCTACGGGACCGGTTCACTCTCTTCGCTAGGGATGGGCAGAAAAACCGATAACTAAAAACCGAATTTGAAAAGATCGAGACCGAAACCAAATAGATCGAGACCAAAAGGACCGATAAAAAATTAGGTAGCAAATTTTGTAGACCGAATTTAGTTCGGTTAATTCGGCCATTAGTTCTTCGTAACCGAATGGGCCGACCTGACCGAACTTTAGGTGAGAGTGGGCTAGTTTCAAAGCCCTTGTTGCCCGTAACTATAGATTTATCTTCCTTGACTAAGGCAAATTTAGTACTATTGAATGCTAGTTTCCGCAAATTAATATAACTATATGAAGTATATTTTATATTTAAATTACAACTGAAATAGTACCAAATATTATCCAAATTTTGTATCTGTTAATATCTACCACACAATTCGGCCATGAACGAAACTGAACCGGAATGGGTAACCGAATTTGTCGGTTAGTAAAAATAACAAGTAAATTTCGGTCTTTATTTTTTAAAGACGATTTCAAAATAGAACGATATGCAAAAACCGAATTTTCGGTCATGAACGAACGCCCACCCCTACTCTCCGCTCCCGCGAGTGGAGGGACGAACCCTAAATCGCCGTCGCTCCCTCTCCCCACCTCCTCCTCCTCCGCCTTGTCGGAGGGCGTCTTCGGGGCGTCGGCGGCGGTAGGGTCTCCTCTTCCTCTTCAACGGTGGCGACGTCGGCAGCTGCGGTCGGCGGGGGGCGCGATGCTGGTCGGGGGCGTGGCGGCGCGGCTGCTCTGCGGCAGTGTGGTGGCTCGGCGTGCGGGCGGTTGCGACGATCGCGTGAGCTGGTGCTCGCCTGGTCGGGGGAGCTCGGGCCGATCTGGTGCGGGGCGCTCGTGGCCACTCCGTTGTTGGTGGCTGGCGGCTTCGAGTGGGGGCCTGGTGGGGCTAGGCAGCATGGCCCTCGGGCTGCTTCGATCGGGAAGGAGCAGGGGCTCCGGGCCCCTTTGAGTCCAATCCCCTTCCCCGGATCCAAAGGCGCTGGCGACCATTGGGGCCACCGGTCGTCGATCTGGAAAAGGACCCTGCTTCGTCGTCTCTCAGGTCTCTGGAGACCTCGTGGCGCTGACTCCTGACGTTTTCTACCGCTCTCTGATGAGCTCGACTTGGCTTTCGGGGCGGCAGGCCCAGTTGGTGGAGGCTCTTTTGGTTGGCGGACGTGCCAGGGGCTCTGGTCCTGGCCGGTTCCCATGGCTATAGGGACGACGTGGTGCCAGCGAGTCGCGTGATGTGGTTTGTGCTCAGGGTGAAAACCCAGGATCCTCGGTTCGGGCGGTAGCGGTGCCTCGGCGTCGTGCTCTTCTTGAAGATGCCGCCTAGGAGTTCTAGTAGACGGTGATTTTTCCTAGGGAAACGTTTGCCCCTCTAGGCCATGGCGGCAACGTCCGCGGACGTCGTTCCCTTCATGAAGGCGTTGTGTGGCGAATCTCCTTCCCTCTGCTTTCTTCGGGTGAAAACCCAAGACCCTCGGATCGGACGGTGGCGGCACTCCGGTGTCGTGCTCTTCTTGAAGACACCGTTTGGGAGCTCACTTCTCACGGCTTTCCGATGGTCCGGTGGCGGAGGTTCTCTCCATTTGGCGACCTTCGGCAAGGCTTGCCCCTTACCCTTCCGTGGTTGTGCTACCTTGGTGCTGCTTTTCGGTCTATGGGCATCGTGGGTCGGTTCCCGGTGGTGATCGGCTTTCGGTGGCGTTTCTGTGGCGGAGGGGTGCTGTCAACGGCCCGCGTGTTCGTTTGCTCGCTCTTGGGGAAGCTTCGGCCCGACACTGTTGTTGTCCAGCTCTGCTCCGAGTTTTCGTAGTCTTTGTAATGGCCGAGCATGTTGTTCACGCTTCCGGTGGTAGCCTCTTTGGTAGTGCGCGTGGGTGTGTGGTTTGTTTTGTAAGCTGTATTCAGCACTTTGTATCCTTTCGTTGTTGTTGGCTTTGTTAATTTAAAGTTGGACACTTGAGTGCCTTTTATCTACTGTTAAGAAACATTTTAGCGTGTGGATATACATACGATCGAATACAGACAAATATAAGGAAATGCACTAGTCCAGGTTAATTTCCATGGTTTTTTATACTGTTTCTCTAGGAACCGTACGTGCGCCATCCGAACTGTGAAGAACAAATTGATTCACAAATTGAAGCGGCTTTTGATCCAACTCAACTTCCTACACGACGCCACAGCCTGCTTGCAACCGATTGAACGCTTATTAGCGGGATAACTAACTACGTACGCGCAGTATACTTGCCTAGATCGAAATCTCAGGCCGCCGGCAAGCAACGATCGATGGAGCTACCGGACGACGTGCTCGCCAACATCCTCCGCCGCGTCCACCCGCCGCGCGACCTCGCCGCGTGCAGGCGGGATGGCGCGCCGTCATCGACGCCCATGGGCTTGTCCTCCCGCACGTCCTGCCTGCAGGCGAGCAGCTGCGAGGCTTCTTCGTCAACTACAAGACCCTCGACATCAGCAGGGAGGTCTGGAACGAGACCGGCTTCTTCCGCCCTTCTCCGCTGGGCATCAACATCGACACACGCCTCTCCTCCGCGCCCGCCGCCAGGTGCGCCGTGATCGACCATTGCAACGGCCTCCTCCTCTGCACGGACCACGACGACTACCAGGCACGCTTCGTCTACAACCCGGCCACGCGCCGGACCTCGTCGCGGCTGCCGGCGCCACCGCGCGCCGAGGAGTCCAGCTGGGCGTGGGGCGTCCGCCCCGCCTTGTACCTTCTCTTCGACCCCGCCGTGTCTCTCAACTACGAGGTGTTTGTTGGAAATTGGCCCGATATGCTACGCCTTTCGTCGAGTATTTTTTGACAACAGACGACGCGATAGCGGCAAGATCACTCGATCAACTCCGGTAAGACGCGCAAGTACACACAGCCAAACTGGTTAGCTTTGATTGATTGATCAAGCTAATACCAACACAACTCACTCACGTGAAAAACAATAAGCTTTGATGGCCACAGGTGCATATCGCACCTCATAGTTACTTTCGTATTGATTCTCACGAGGTGTTGTTTACAGGCCAGGATACACGCATATATATATGCCAAGACTAGACAACCGACTCGGTAGCTAAACCTAGTCTAATACATATACGTATAGTACCTGGACACTTACACCTACTCGGACTGCAATTCCAATACGTGTAGGACACGTGATTATCTAACAATCACCCCTTAATCACGATGTGCTTCTTTACATCGACCTGGATCCCAAATACGCCAGCTACTCCTCGCGGGCGTTATCCTCGGCATTGCTTTCGCCGCTCCAGGCGTCCTCTTCGACATTGCTTTCGTCGTCTCTTGTGTTACCCATATCGCCGTCTTTGCTCTTGTCGGCTTCTCCATGGCTTCACGCCGACAGTCCTTTTTGTCCGCGCCCTTCTCCATGCCTTCACCCCGACTATCCTTTTTGTCCACGCCTTGAGACATTATACTTGGTTTGATGAAGTACTTTCTCATCGATGCCTCACATATTTGATCTACTACTTGCCGGTGCTTTTGGATGCAATAGAACAAATAAGTAGGAGGTAACTCAAATTGGTTTTCTTCTAACTTCTCTATACCATGTGAAAAGCCTTTTGATGGATCTGCACCCCCTATTGTTGGGTCTCCTCCATCTATCTGGCCACCAGTCCACACTCTTGGACAATCGCCTTCTGGCCTTGCTGGCCTGTTTGCTGGGCTCACTTCAGCTCCCCCTCCTCCTCTAATTTTTGGGAAAACAAGTGCAGGTATCGCTGCACATGCATCTATACACCCTTCCAGTTCCGTATCTTCTGGCCACAGACTAGCCTTTTCTTCAAACTCTTTGTCTTCTGAGAGAATCCCTAGTGCTTCTGGCCTGGTGTCCACGCTTGGAGCTGCCCCTAGGCCTTCAATGTCTTCTGGGCCCGAACTTGCTGACAAGGATAAGCTCGATTGATCCATATTTTCTTCATACTCAAGATCCCACGTGACGTGAAAAGTTGAATATTCCGGTTCGTTGTAGCCCCAATTCCATGACTTGCCTTCCTCAAAGATTACGTCTCCCTTGAAAACCACCTTATTGGTATAAGGATTGCACAAGCGGTATGTCTTTGAGCCTTCATAGCCTGTCATGATCATCGGAATACGTTGCTCCGCCAATTCCGCCTTTACATGCGCCACACATCCAAAAGTACGAAGATGATCAACCGAGGGCTTCCATCCGTACCATGCTTCGTACGGTGTTATACCAACTCCACTCTCAGTAGATTCCATGTTCAGCAAATACACAGCCGTATTGACTGCCTCACCCTAGAATTTTCCTGGCAAGCCTTTACTCTTCATCATGCTCGGTGCCATGGTCAACACGGTTTGATGCAGCTCACCCCCCTCATAAATGCGTAGGGCTCTTATCTTTGCCTCCACCTTGAACTCTTCGGCTTCCTTGATCTTCTCGAATGCTTGTTGAGCTTGATCCTTACTTTTCAGCAACACAATCCACATGTATTTACTATGATCATCCACCACAAGCATGAAGAACTTATTGCCAGACGGAGTTGCGGGTGAGATTCCAACGCATAGATCGCCATGAACAAGTTCCGAGGCTTCACTTGCCTCAAACGTGGCTTCACATGGGAACGGGGCACTTTGTTCCTCATGATGCACACACGGTAGATCGTGATCCACTTGCGCCACAATCTCCATAGCCGGTGATGGAGGATCCTCCTCATCCTTCAACTCGGTTACTTCGAGCATCAGCATCATCGGTCCATCATCTCCTTCCTGGGCGATGAGAGCCCTCTCCTTTTCCTTTGGTGCTTTCGGGCAATCAGCCTTGAAGTGACCGAGCTCGCCGCAGTTATGACACCTTACTTTCTTTATGTCAAACTTCCTCCGCGGCGGGGCGTCATCTTCATCCTCCTGCCCCACAATGTACTTTTTCGCTGGGCGTTGCTTCTCCTTGCCGCTCGTGGAGCCTCCTTGCTTTTCTTTTGAAAGAGTCATCCACTGCTGCTTTGTGAGCATCAGGTGCTCAACCTGTTCTGGATCACCGAAGCTGATCCGGATTCTCTCATCGTGTGCCTTGAATCTTCCGACGAGATCCTCAACCGTCAATGTATTCAGGTCGAGACATTGTTCGATCGATGTAACGATCTGCATGTAGCGCGCCGGCGCCGCACGCAGGAACCTTCTGACGTTCTTGATCTCATCCAATTTCTCGCCATATCCCCTGATTGCGTTGACAAGGGTAACGAAACGGGCGGCAAACTGATCAACCGTCTCGCTCTCCTCCATCTTCAGATCTTCATAGCTTTTTATCAAAGTTTGAAGATGCGCTTCCTTCACGCGGGCATGACCTTGGTGCAAGATCTTGATCGTCTCCCATGCATCCTTCGCCGATTTCTTTCCGACGAGGTGCTGCATCACGTCCTTTGGCACGACGGAGTAGAGCGCCGTTAACGCTTGGCGATCCTTCCGGTACTTCGCGCCTCCCTTGACGTACTCGTCGCCTCCTGGATCGACGGCCTCCCAAACCTCCTGAGCCTCCATGGCCACCTCCATGTTGAGAGCCCATAGCCCGTAGTCCTTGCGATCGAGGCGCGGATACAAAGCCGCCCCCACCGTCTCTGTCACCGGTGCCGATGCCGAGCTCTCGCCAAACTTCACCATCGCCATGACCTCCTAGTACTTTCAGAAGATCACAGGCGACGACCTTGGCTCTGATACCAATTGTTGGAAATTGGCCCGATATGCGACGCCTTTCGTCGAGTACTTTCCGACAACAGACGACGCGATAGCGGCAAGATCACTCGATCAAGTCCGGCAAGACGCGCAAGTACACACAGCCAAACTGGCTAGCTTTGATTGATTGGTCAAGCTAGTACCAACACAACTCACTCACGTGAAAAACAATAAGCTTTGATGGCCACAGGTGCATATCGCACCTCATAGTTACTTTCGTATTGATTCTCACGAGGTGTTGTTTACAGGCCAGGATACACGCATATATATATGCCAAGACTAGACAACCGACTCGATAGCTAAACCTAGTCTAATACATATACGTATAGTACCTGGACACCTACACCTACTCGGACTGCAATTCCAATACGTGTAGGACACGTGATTATCTAACAGTGTTCTTGCTCCCCGAGCCGCATCCCAGGCCCTGGCCACCTTCACTGAGGAAGAATAATCCCACACCGTCGCCGCCGCCGTTCAACGTCGGACGGCTCTTCGTGGAGGGTGCGGATGAGTTGCCCGGGGTCGACACGGACGACGATGGAGAGGACTGGATAGTAGACTCAGAGTCCCGAGAAGTACCATGGAGTTGGAGTACCGCTTTTCGTGAGTACCGCGAGGTAAAGAACACGATGAAGCTCATGGAATGGCCGCCGCCGGTGTACATGGTGCAGGTGTTCTCGTCCGTCACCGGACTGTGGGAAGACAGGGCCTTCGTCCGCGAAGGCGATGCGGCGGGAACGGTAGCGGACATGTGGCCTGATCAACCAAGATCTGACTCCGAAAGCTGTCGCGGGCCACGCCGTCCGTACGGCATCTACTGCCAGCAATCACTATACATACATTGTCACAATGGTTTCGTCACAAGGTATATGCTTATCTAAATCATCGTTTCCTGCTAGCATCTATTAGTAATTCTCTCCTTGCTACTTAGTATACAAAATTACAAATTAAAAGGTGAGTCCGCCTCAAAATTTTGTGCAGGTTTACGCTACTTACGGGGAAGTATCGTGTCATCAAAACCCCTGAAGTTGTTTGCCAGCATCATAGCGTTTGGAAAAATCCAACGCCACACCTGCTCAAGTCCCAGAGCGGGGTTTACTATATCACCATTGACTACTTCATGAAGCTCCATGTATGGTTACTAAACGAATCAGTGTCGCATGAAATGCCGATGTGGGAGATGAAGCATAATGCAAACCTTGGACCAACTATTTCTCAGCATCTAACGTTGCTCTCGAAGGTAAACCGTGAACAGATTGAGAAGTCTTGGATCCTAGATCATGAAAAAGCACCAGCATCATGGAACAAGGATTGGGAATACGATAAAGACGACGACGACGATGATGATGTTAGTAGTGTTGAAGAAGGAGGAGAAGAAAACGGAGAATCAGAAGAAGGAGATGTAATAGAGGAAGAAGAATATGAAGGCGAAGTTGAAGAAAACGAAGGCGACCACAACAATGACCAAAATGTGTTAGGCTACCATTATAACATCCATGAGGGCTGGTTGGACTTGCTGGCTTTGCATCCTAACGAAGAGATCGTCTTTCTAGCGTACAATTCTCACAATTGCACTTACAGTTACTGCCTACAAACCTCTAAGCTCGAATTCTTGGGTGATCATGTGTTGACACGAGGAGAAGAAGCTTTTTACCATGTACGGGAGTCATACGTGTACACACCATGCTGGCTTGACTTGCTTTCTGATCAGAATGGTACTTGCATTGATTTGAGTTATTGGACACAACAATGAGAATCTAGTTTGGTAATTACCATGTAATAATAATTAGGGTACCCATGTTATATGCTGGAAAAATTCATTGATATATTAAACACTTCGAGATTTTTTAATTGTTTGCTTGAGTCTCACAGCTCCTACATGAAATATTTATAGCTAGTTTCAGGCCCGGTCCTCAGATTTTAGAGGCCCGGGGCGAACCTAGAATTTGGGGCCCTTTTAACTATACAGATGTAATAAGTAAATTATGCATATAAAATATATTAGATGATATCACTAAAAATGTGTGCAACCAAAAGCGGTATTCGTGTAATAAATTTGTTTTCATATACATAACACCATGATCAACATGACAAAAGTATTGGGTCATCATGGGAAAATCACAATGGGCAAAGGCAAATTACATACGCACCTTCTCTATTTCGTGTTGTTGTGGTCGGTGTGACACAGTATCTACTAAATCCAACAGGGGGTCTCATAAGATTTTTTTTATAGATTTGGGGAGGTCTCATAAGTGAGACACAAATTCTACTCCCTCGGTCGCAAAATAGATGTCGCAGGTTTGTTAAAATTTGAAAGAATCTATATGTTAAATAGTGTCTAGATTTATCTAAATTTTTGGCAAATCTGTGACATCTATTTTAAGACGGAGAGAGTACTTATTTTGTAGTGAAGAGGGGTTTGTTAATTTTCATCCTATTAATCGAGTTTATTAACAAAACATAGGTCATCTCAAGCCCTAAGCTGTTTAAATGTGGGAAAGCTGATATTTTATAACAATGAGCATTTTGCTCCAACATCTGACATTGGTTGCTCGTACCCACCTTACCGAAAAAATGAAAAAGATTAACCGGTATATTCTTGATTGTGTTTTCTCTCTCCTTTCACTAAACTAAACCAAATTTTCCATCTAAATCCATGGTAAGCCATTCCTAATCTGATTGCATATCAGCAAAAAATAAATCTCTATACCAGCTGACGTCCATAACTCTTAATTCCCCTCTTTGATTAAGTCCCATCGTGTCCCAGTTTTACATTTACATATCCCAACAATTGAATGAAGAAGAACATTTTCTACGGAAGGTGAGCAGCCGTACCTTGAGGTTCTCGAGCTAGAGCTTTTATTTTCTATTCGATTTGAACTTAAGGCTAATCTGCACAGGCGACACAAGGTCTCCACCGTCCAGTACCCGGCCGCCATGGTTTTTCTCTAGTGCAGATGCGATTAGGATTTTTAGAGGTCAGCCATGGGTCCGTGTATTTTCTCCTGCAGGGCCTTCCGTAGTTTATTCGCATGCGTGCAAGCGATCAGTCCCTCCAGTGCCGCTAGGGATCCAGGTTCTAAGTTTGGCCTGGCCATCAGGTAAGGGCCCCCCAGTTGCATGGGCCCGGGGCGGCCGCCCCGTCAGCCCTGCCCCAGGGCCGGGCCTGGCTAGTTTGTTTTGTGGAGAGTTGCTGAATTGTTAGTTGGCATGTATAGATTAAATAAGTTACGAGGGTTCTGGAAACAATCCAAAAGGAAAATATATCGATCCCATGCCCCTAGGCTACTAGGGGATCACCATATTTTCCACCACATGAAGCAAACACTCTTCCTACTCCTCAACAATGTGTGCCAATAGGAACGTCAACCCTACGCCCTTACTGCACTAGATACACCACTACCTGCAACCGAAGGCGGCGACGTACAGTAGGTGTGTGATAATCAGTCATAATTTGGGACCATCTTCAAAGTAACCAAAACCTAGAAAACTCCCGAGGGCCAAGAAAAAGCCTCGAAAGTCGGCTCCTCCCGTAATGGTGGCACATGGGCGACCTAGCACTTATGGGGAGAATACACAATGAGGGGCATTTTTCTTGTGAGGACCAAGTTTTGGTGTTTAATCGGTAGCCTCATACATGGAGATTTTACCACCATGTTCTCCACAAACTCTTTAAATCATAAGGCATTATAAAACCTACTGATGTAACTTATGATCTAAAGAGTTTGCGGAGTACATGTTAGAATGCCTTATTGTTCTTCTAGATTTGATGGAAAATTATCTCCAAACATCATTTGAACAAAAAAATGCAAATGTGGAGATATTATTTTCAAGGAGGACAAAGACCATTTTTTAAGTCAACCAAACCTTATAAGAAAACCCTCGAATAGAGTGAAAATTGCGCACATGTCCTTGAGGTAAATCGATGTCGTCTTCCTCTTGCACTAGCTGCGAGTGAAGATCAATGCTGCCTCAAGACCTCCAAAACTTTTAGGACCTAGAGACAAAAGCAACAAAGAGGGTGGGACGGCCACCCTAGATCCGGCCAGACAGGTCAAAAGAGTCCTAACCTCACAAGCTCCATGGCTAAGTCAAAACTAGCTGAACCTGGTTGGAGAAAAAGTCAGCGTAGAACTCTCATAAGAGCATCGATAAGACGACCCCTGGCCTCTTTAATAGCGACGAAGAGACTGCCACCGACAAGGTTGAGAAGGAACAAAAGTCCATCGTAGTGTCCCAACATTAAGATACCATATTCCTACACCACGACGCATATCTAGGGTTCCCACTTGCAAGCAACGCAGTAGGCAGAGTAGGAGGGCACACATGGCCTCGTCGGCGGGGAGAATATAGACCAAGGTTGCCTCTCTATCACCAAGATTTTTTTTGTAACAAGTGACGAATGTGGTGATCTACATACACTAGCTATATATGTGGTCACTGTTATTACAATTATGCATCATTTTTTCTGGGTGCAGAACACAAAATAATTGTTTTTATGATTTTTTCTCAACCCGCTGTGTTATCTCACATGTACATATAATAAATTTCTTATTTTAAACTTGTAGCTGCATTATTTGAAAGAAATAAAGAGCTCGCTGGAGCTTAGAAGCTGAAAGAAATTACTGGTTATTTGATTTTTTGAGACGCTAAACTGAGTGACTAAACGGGGCAAAGCATGTGATGCGACCTGCCTAATTTCAGTGCATCGGTAGCAGCCATTCTTTTCTACCGGCATCGAAAATCTGCTGTATTTGCTCGGCAGATTTAATCATCGGAAGGCGTGGTGTTTGGATTGAGGACAATCAGAGCGTTAACTACCCATAATTGATTTTTAGAAATGATACGGCCTCTGTTTACTAATGTAAAACTTTCTAAATATTTTAAAATAGACATATTGAAATAAATATAATCTAAACAATAAAATATGTCTAGATACATATATTTTTAAAAATAGATAGAAGGTCTTACATTAGTGAACAAAGGGAGTACTGGTTATTTGGGGATCTGCAAACAACCCGATCACACAGTCTCCGCCAACCAAGAACTGTCGTCGCCGTTGTTCCCGCACCATCGACGTGCGCGGCCGCCATCCCCGATAGGCGCAACTATCGTTCCCCACGTCCTAGACACACTTAGTCGTCGTTCTCGTTGTTCTCTTAAGACGCCGCCGCTGGTCCCTATCAGCCTCCACCTTTGCAAGCTCTCCCTTGGGCTCATCTCCGTGGTTGATGGTGCTGTGGCGGAGAGGCATCAGTGCCCCTACATCTTCTCTTTCTCCAAACTGCAACCATGGCGATCAGCGGTGCACATGAGCTGCTGCAAAACGAGGGAAGGGGAGGGCGACATCGCAACAACTAAACCTCGACGGTGCTACGTGAGGAAAGCGGCGGTGTCGCGAGGCAGTGCTACGAGGAGCATGGTTTTTCTTCTATAATCTTTCTATGTTTTGTTATAGTTGCATATTTTTTTTTTTGGTTTACGAGAATTCAGGCGAAGTCGGTTTTGCTACAGTTGCTTTCTTTTTGCTATAATCTTATTATGATTTTTCTACGAGAGCATAATTTTTTTCTATAAGGTCTTCCAACGAAAGTTTTCGACGATGTCTTCAGCAAAGTCGGTTTGCTATACTAGCATAACTTTTTTTATTACAAGTGATTTGTTCTTTTTATTTTGTTTTTAGGGAAAATACAGAACTTTATATATACCAAGAAATACAGGAGAAAAAACGGGATTTTGTGGAGAAAAAAAGAGACACGTGGTTGGGCTGGGACGCGGGATCGGAGGTTTTCGTCCCGGGGACGCTAAAAATTGCCTGTTCCAACTTTCCTTATAAAACAAAAAAAACTTCCAAGCATCTTAAGTCCTAATCCCTCCGCCAATCTCGTCTCCACCCCTCCCCCGTCTCGTCTCACCCCCTCCAACCCAATCCAGCCGACGAAAGGAGAGAGCAGAGGAGAAGTTCCAAAGAGGAGGATGGGCGAGTTCGACGATTACTGGGCGCGGGCGTACAGGGGCGACCCGGCGGTGCCGCACTCGGACCCGCAGCGGCTGGTTTCCACCTGGACCGGCGCCTTCGCCCTCGGCGCCGCCGCCTGCGTCCACCACCACGCCGCCGCCCTCGCCTCCAACCTCAAGTCCCTTCCCCACAGGTACGTCGTTCGGCTAATCACCAAGATTTATACTGAATTCTCGTATTCTTGAGGTTGAATTGAATCAATACACCTAGAGCTGCAGCGAAAATAAATAGGAGTACCAAGTCACGGGGATTCTATTCATGTGCTCACCGTTTGAAAGTTTGAACTGCGTTACGATGCTCGGCTGATGTAACATATTGTGCTGGTAGTTTGCAGACTGGATATATGTGTTCTTGAAGGTAGTTCAATCGAACAATATGTACCTGGGATGATTATCTGAATTGTGGAAGTGGTAGTCGACCAAATCTGTCTTCCTTTTAGGATCAAGAGATAGCATATCTCCATTGGATATGCTTTGTGTAGGACTAGACCATAGGCGTTTTGACCTTGCTCAAACCTTTCTCTCTGTTTAGAGAAAATTGACATCCCTTAACCTTAATTTCCTTATGCCGACCTAGCATTTTTTAACTGAAGTTCTTGGTTATTTTTAAATCACAGACTGCAGTACAGTTAAGTTTTGTGAAATTTATGTGTATGCTGACCGTAGTACTTTACGGGTATAAACTACAGCTGGCACATGACCTAATTTTGTACTAGTTAATGTAGTGGCACAAGAATAGACATCATAAAAAATCTAATATGAATAATCCTGTCAATAACTCCTAGTTCTGTGCGTTCTGAGGTTAAGGGTGCCATAGTTTATCATCTGACAGTCGTAGTGCAGTCTTGATCTCTTGCGCTGTTTAACTTAATTTTTTTAAGGGAGGACTGTAAGTCTACAGTGGAATGCCCTAGTTTCAATGTGTGCTAAAATCAATTTGTTCTGTGAAGGGAAACAGTAAAGTTATGTGGAACAGGAAACACCTTGTCTTTTAGTATAAAATATGTAAGATAGTTTTTCGAGCTATAAATCAGGTATGCAAATCTAAATTGTGGAATGCGTCTTGTTCTCTGTAAACTGGATGCTTAAACTGGGAAGCTTTGCTGCCAATTTTATCTGAAACAACTACAAACTTTAGTAGAGTAGCTGAGTTAACCAAAACCATTATCAAATATTCTGTGTTTATGTCCCTTCCATTAAAGATGCAAATATAGGTGGTTTATCTAATGCACCTCTCTCCAGAATTTGAGTTATTCTAGAAAACATAAACAATATTCACTCATCCTTATGCTACCTAGTGCATATGTGTTTAGAACAATGGCAATGGTGGTATTTAAATGTAGGTTAAAAGCCACACAATTCACCCTTGAAATGTGGACTTAGGAAATTAGTTTATCCTACAGAGAAGATAGTAGTTGTGTGGGTCTTGACTATTCTATACTGGTGAATGTTCATGCACAAAACATGGTTGGTACGGAATTAGTATATTCGTCAAGCTTCATCGCTCTCTTCCTAGCTGCCTTGTCTTGCGCATGCCCATGGTTTAGTTCCATAGTGGCATGTACTCTGTTTTTCAGCCACAAGCCAATCACCACACTTCTTTTGAGAACTTTTGTTAAAGATCTTTGACAGTGTCACTGCTAGTGTAGAGTCATGGAAACATCTCTTTGAGAGAGTGTGCTTAACTTGTTAGAGTGAAGGACGACTCTTCTGCCTCTCATTGCATATACATTTTGTACACCCCATCCTATTTCCTCTGCAGAACTCTTTTTCCTTCCCTTTGGTTAGTGACTTATGTTGTGCAAAGCACCATGTTTAGCGAAAGTTTTGCATAGCACCAAAGGAAAATCCAATTTTGTTTCGCAGTGCACCAGGCTTGACCATGCCCCATATCCTTTCTCTTCTCTCATTCCTAGTTTCGTCTATCCTCTTCAATTTTGGATTTGTCAGCAGTTGGGCTCGCCACTGGCAGCACTTATGTCAGTATTGGAAACCTCGTTTGATTCGTAATAATTTGATGGTTTAGACCGTTGTAATAACCTCATGCATATCCTCATTTTCTGTATTCTTGGTTTTCTTTGTACTATATTCGTTAGTACAATCTAAGTGCAAATGTTTCTTGTGTTCTCTGTCGGTGTCTGTTCTTTTTGCTTTTTGCTGTTTTAGCTCATGCGGGATGATATAGCTTTTGTTGTTTACTGTTCTCTTTCTCATGTCTGATATGGCTCCATATATATATTTAAATGAAAGCTCATCTGCTATAACGGCAGACTAACTCATCAACTCCTTTTACCTTTTGTTTTTTTCTGTTTCCCACATCAGTAGCGTTGATTGGTCCTCTGCTAAAAATAGATAACTGTTCCCACATCATGGCTCCATATATATTTAAATGAAAGCTCATCTGCTATAACAGCAGACTAACCCATCAACTCCTTTTGCCTTTTGTTTTTTCTGTTTCCCACATCAGTAGTGTTGATTGATCCTCTGCTAAAAATAGATAACTGTTCGGCCTTCAATTTTATACTAGTTTGCGAACACGGTCTCGTTCTACAGGTTGGTACCAACTGAGAAACATTACAGAAGACATGGTGTTATGTGAAGTTAAAGTAAACCTGATGTTTTGTGTCACTGGTATTGATGCACCTGGTGTATTGTGCAACTTTAATACTCCATCCGTTCTATATTAACTGTCACCGATTTGTGTACATATGCATGTGTCTAGACACGTTTTAGTGTGTATCTAGAAAAATCTGCGACACTTAATATGGAACTAGGAGGTAGTACTATTTAGAAGGAAATGAAATCATGTTATGGCCTTCATGAAATGCATCTGCAGACACTCATGTGCCCTCTACCTCCCACCGTGAGTCTAATTGAAACTAGGAGTTTGGTTGAACTGATTAGCTGGTCTGTATTATTTTTTCTAATTTGTTGGCTTTGCCAAAGATTGACGAATACACGCACGTGAGTACGCACATCTCAAACTTCTCACGTTCTGTACCAATGAAGATGGCATACAAACTTGCGCTTTTTCTGTATATTCCTCAACTTGGCATGCCACAACCTGATAACAAGTTACAACTCATTGATCCACTAGTCACTCCACTAGCTAGCTACACACACGTTGAGTGACAACCATGTCTGCAGAATGTTTTGGATATGCATGTCCATGACCAAGTCTCAACAAATAGCTCCCGCGCCTTCCTCCGTGTCGATCTGCCATGTGACTTGGTTGCTCTGTTTTCTTGGCAAATATGCATGTGCAGCTTCTAGTGTTATGACTCTAGTACAAATTGAAACATGATCCAGTCGTATAGACTTAAAACTATTAACAAGATTGGTTCCAACATAATTCCACGAAAACGTGGAGGATTGCACCCCGGTGCGTTTTTTACTAGCAAAAGCTTGTCTGCACATTGAAATATGGCATAGGCATGTGTCTCAGCACTTCAGTTTCAAGTCATGAACATTCAAGTTAATTTTTATAGAGAAGACGATGGTAAGACGGCATTTTGTCATATTTTCCACTATAGATACCTGGTGTCTTGCTAGTTGAGCTACAGATTGATTGTCAAAATTTAGAAATAATCCTATTTTTCTTGAGAGAACAAACTTTGTATGTGGGATCTCCGCTATATTTTTCTTCATAAATACACCTCTTTGTAACCGTTCATGTATATTCATATGATTTGCTCATCTCATCTCAGCTGGCAAGACATGACAATGATGCTCGATCAGAAGCGCTGGAAGAAAATTCTCGATAAGAAGCAGCAACAAGCTTAAGGTGAACTTTCTGTTAAATCAGCTTCAGTTGAAAATTAATGGTTTGCCTGCTCAAATTTGCTACTACCTCTGTTCCAATATATAAGATGTTTTGGTTTGGTAGGCTATTTTGGCCTACCAAAACGTCTTATATTTTGGGACAGAGCTAGGAAGTACATTTTTATTTCCAAGTACCTGTAACTTCAACCTGATACGTTCTCACTCCCCTCAATATCCCTCTTGATTGCCTGAAAGCTACTTTGTGGTGAAAGGCAGATGCTAAGGTGACATCTTAACTTGTTTGTTGTTTATCTCTTATTCAATTGCAGATCCATAATCTTTCAACGCTTGGGCCATGGTTGGATGAGCTTTGCATTCTAGCTGTTGTGTATGGCAGAGGGAGTTTTGGATCAGTCTGGTTTCGTCAATACAGTTTTCTTGCTCTTGTTTATCTTCCATGTACTGTTGAAACTTCATTCTTCAAGTTGAACGGGTTGTAGATCTACTGCCGTTGTGAGCTCTACTCAGATAACATGCCTTGAATCAACGAGAAAGTGAGTATATTTGGTGAGACGAAATGTAATCTGTGCACGGTGCATGTCATGCGTATTATATTTTCTAGCAAACTGCACATGACGCTAGGAGGAATAATCCCAGTTGCATGTTGTACTGCCTTTCCGATGATGATTAGACTACGTTTTATAACAATAATCCTAGTCCCACGGGGTGATTGATATGGAATTATCTTACGGACCTGACGTGGAAGTTGCTGGCCGGTGCAAATCTGTTCTCCATCCGTGGTTTCAGGGCCTGGATCGATCCTCCTATCCATGTTAGTCCGTAGATGTAGCATTACTTAGGTTACTAGAAAACGTGCCCGGGCGTTGCAACGGGAGAATAAACTTGCATCATAAAGGCACCCAAATTACTTGGCGCAATACATATGTTGAGAAATTTTTGCCACATTTAGTTACTTTTGAATACTTGTCTTTTAAAGCATTTTCTCTGAATTTTACAATACCTTCTCGAGTCCTTGAGCAAAAATAAAGTGCATTAACCTATCAAAGTATATTACTATGATATAAGAGATTATATGGTGGCGTGGCCCCTCTGGTTTTACTCGCAACTCATGTCAATATACGCACGTGAATGTTTACATGTATACAAGATAGATTTAAGGTTTCCTTTCTTGTATTATCAGAAAAGATATAATAATATTTCTTAGGACACACATATACGCACTAAATGCTTGAGGTGTCTGACTCCAACATCTTTCTCATTTTGCTCTCAGAGGCTCACACATATTTATGTTGTGTTTCATCTGAATCCTGCTAGAAGAGGAAGCCCCTCAAGTCATTGCCTCTGTACAATCAAGAGGACATGGCACAATGGTTCTATCGATTTCTTCCACATTATATAAATTCCTGCGTTTGGATATAATAAAAGTAGCTCAAAATAAGTGAAATATTGATCAATCTACTCTCGGTTCCTTCACAAACATATAATTAACTTCAACTTGTTTATAACAAAGAAATTACACCCCCAATTTAATTAAGGCAATCAAAATATATTGGTACAAAAAACAAATAAAAGGAAAAAACTATCTAGGATACAAAAATAGAAGTCCCTTTAAGAAAGACACTGATGATGATGGTGAAACAGAAAGCCTGTGAAAAAGCTCCAAAGGGCTGGAGCCATAAGGTCATCCATGCCCAAACCTCCACCTCTAGTATTAAACACCCTAGCAGTCCAACCAGGACTATCTATGGTGCTTTCTTGGTATCCTTACCAATGACCCGCTTGTTCTAGTTTCTTCCTACAGTTTAGACCAGTGACAATTCAACAACTTCTTATTTATATTGAAGTCATGGAATTAGTGGGAAATAGGCCCCAAAAGTATGAATTATTATGATAGCACATTGAACCACTCTCTATACATATTTTGCAACAGGTCTAGAGAAAAATAGATGAGTATTTTGCAACCAGGCAAGAGAAAAATAGATGATCAGTTGTCTTATCATGACAACCTAGAAGACATTATTTCGTCCTCTCAACCCCTTTGCGCAACATCTTTTATGGACAGTAAATTTTCCCTTTTCTTCCTAGAAATTCACACACAAGAGGATATCAATACTTCATATGCAAAACAGTATTTGGGGAAATTATTATTTTCCGCTTAGCTGTAAGTTTAATTTACACACGATAGTATTCTAACTTGTGACTACATATTTATCAACATAAAATATATAAAGTTTCAATGAACCTTGAAAGAGCAAAATTGTTTAATTTGAACTCATACAGAAGAACCAATCAATATTGAGGACAACAGACACCAATATAAGTACTCCCTCCGACCCATATTAGTTGACTCAAATTTGTCTAGATTTGAATGAATCTAGACACTATTTAATATATATGTTCATTCAAATTTTGATAAATCCAAGTCAACTAATATGAGTCGGAGGGAGTAATGGAAACTTGAGGCCTTTGACCAAGAATATCCTATTTGGGATGGGAGTTGATTTGACTTTGTTTAATATATAAAATCATTGGCTTTGCAAGAGAATAGAGGCAAATACATCACACTACTGAAGTATGTATAGAAACATACAAGATCAAACCTGAAGCGCGGATATTTGTGGAATTTGATAACAACAAGTGAACCTGGAAACATGCCATAAGATCTCCCTCCTAACCTGTTTTGGTCTCATAGGAAACATGTTCGTGTGTTGCAACGGGTTAATCTTATTTAGTAACCTCTTTCTAAATGCTTCATATCTGCCCAGGAACTATATATGGACAATTGATGAAAATACCTATCTTTTCCCTCCTAAGTGAAGCAAATGTGATAAATCTGTTCTAATAATCTAGTCTGGCCCGTGGAGCACTCAAATCTGCAGGCATACACTACATTTGCATTAAAAATATATAAGTTAGATGCTTCGCAAAATTGATCAAACCTGATCTATTGCCACAGTTTCACAGCAGACTGATATTTTATGACCATGTATTACATGTTACACAGTCAGTCAACCAGAAAATTACTCTAGTGGTGGCTTAGGGTGCGGGGGAGAGACTACATTTTTTTATAATATCAGAGATGAATTTATCGTCAGTCCACAAACTCGCCGAATCAGTCTCTTTCTTACCAAGAACTCAATGCACAAGTAAACCTGGTATGACATCCGCCGGAAAGATTTGTAACCTAGCAAATGTTTAATTCTCGTTCTTGATTAGTTGCATAGAGTCAACTATGAGCTCAACCATCATAAGGCTAAAAAACAAAAGATGACCATTAGTTTAGCAAGCTATAACATATTGACTGAATATTTTAAAAAATAGTAAAGTTATATTGAAAAAATTAAGCATCCCATGAATGGAAATCTAACAAGATAAAGAGATATTTTGTGAGAAATATTGCTAGATCCCACTTGCCTCTCTCTCCCCCAACCCCGTCTCTCCCCTTTATCCTTCGCGTCTAGTCATTGACCATAGAACACTGGCCCGACCCCGACCTTTCTCCGGCAGCTTTGCCGGCCAGAGATGGGGAGGGATAGGTGCTAGAGTAGATAGTAGGATTAGATGTAGAAGTCTCGGTGAGATGCCGGTAGTTTGGAGTAGGGCGCCGGTCTTTTGGGTTAGATCCGGTGCATCCTGCAATGGTGATCTCCGGGGGTCGGAGACATCGGAGGGCGGCGCTTCCCCAGGGATCTCCGCAAATAAGCTCAAGGTGTGTCTGCTCTTTCCCTTCCTCTGCCGCTCTGCTTTCTTCTGTTCTCTCACTCCGGCCGGCCGTGGCGGCGAGGGGAGGGGAGGATTGAAGCTGAGTAGTGGTTTGGAAGGGGGAGGGAGGGGTTCTTCTCCACTGGTGCATTGGTGATGCTCTAGTGGGTTGTCGATGAACCGCGGCGTGGAACTCTCGCGGTAGGAGGCATCGTCTACGGCTCCTCTGTCATAAGCACCGGCGGTTGTGACTCAATGACATCGATGGCAATCTCATCAACCTAGCCTGCCAAGGAGGCAGGGGGGGGGAGAAGGAGGGACATGATGGTGTTTGCGTCCATGCTACCCTGCTGCCTTGTCGAGCATCCAACGCGGTGGCCTTGATTGTGATGGCGCTGCGTCAACGTGGAGCGCTTCGTCGGGAAACCCCAAGAGCAAGGTATGATGCAGCACAACAGCAAGTCTTCCCTCAGTAAGAAACCGAGATTATCGAACCAGTATGAGGAAGGAAACGTCTCAAAGGTGTTGCAAGCAACGTGGAAACCTGCACAACACAAACTCAAGACTTTGCCCCAACTAACAGTGAGGTTGTCAATCTCACCGGTTGCTATAACAAAGGATTAACTATATGGTGTGGAAGGTGATGATGGTTTGCAACAAGTAAACAGTAACAGTGGAAGATGTATCAATTGTAAAGATTGGACCGGGGTCCATAGTTTACTAGAGGTGTTCTCCTTAGATAAACAAACATGACATGCTGGGTAAATAAATTACAGCAGGGAAATTTACAGGACTGAGCAAGGCATAACAATGCAATACTAGACATAAATATCCTATGGGATTCGATTGGGCAATACAACAAGATACATAGACCGCCATCCAACTGCATCTATGACTAGAAGTCCACCTTTGGTTTATCATCCGAACCCCCTCCAGTATTAAGTTGCAAGCAACAGACAACTACTTTAAGCAAAGTGTGTAAGGTAAACAATCCACTTGCTCCATGAACAAGAGACCGTTGTTTTCTCCCTAGTGGCAACAACACATCTACAACCTTAGAGATTTCTGTCACTTCCCTTGATTAAATAGAGGCATGAACCCACTATTGAGCATAAATACCCCCTCTTGGAGTCACTAGCAACTACTTGGCCAAGATAGCTACTAACAACGGAAAGCATGCAAGATCACAAACAACACAGACATGATAGAGTCAATAAGACAAAACCATTAATCAATCTGATATAGTACTCTCAATATCCATTAGGTCCCCGCAAATACAACATGCATGATTACAAATAGATGAGATCTTGATCATGAACGGAGCTCACAAGATCTAGACATGAAAGCACAAGGAGGAGATACAACCATCTAGCTACTACATGGACCCATAGTCCAAGGTGGAACTACTCACGCTTCATACCGGAGGCTGGCATGATGAAGAAGAAGGCCTCCGGGATTATCTCCCCTCCGACAGGGTGCCGGGAAGAGATTCAGATCCCTCCGATCTAGGGACGATGGTGGCGGCTACAGACGGTTTTGTGGAATATTGATCGGGTTCGTAGGGTTTAGGCATCGGGGGCTTCTTACAGGCGAAGAGGCGAGGCTGGGAGGCGGCCAGGGGGGCCACACCCTGCCCAGGCGCGGCCCAGGGTGGGCCTGCGCCTGGGGGGTGCAGCCGCCCTGTGGCGCCCCTCCGTCTCTCCTCTAGACTCTGTGTTCTCCTCGGTGAAATATAGACTTTGGATTTTGTCCCGTACAATTCCGAGAATATTTCCTTACCAGGTTTTTTGGAACCAAAAACAGCAGAAAACTGGCAACTGGTACTGTGGCAGCTTGTTAATAGGTTAGTACTAGAAAACATATGAAAAGAACCTCAAAGTGTGGATAAATCAAAGCAAAGTAGATACTAGACAAGCATGGAACATCAAAAATTATAGATACGTTTCCGACGTATCAAGCATCCCCAAGCTTAACTCCTGCTCGTCCTCGAGTAGGTAAGTGATAAAAGAATAAATTTTGAGGTGACATGCACCATCAAAACCAAGATCAATCCATTTGCAAACATTGAAAACTGGGATCAAACAACTCTAAACATGTGCATGAAAGATGGAGTTCTAACAATAAGACAAAGTAACTATGCATGCAACATGAAATGCTACAAACAAATATCATGAATAACATGCATTGAAAAACGTTTGTTTGTTTCACATACAGAAAACATGGCATAGTGGCATTCATCTTGTCCCTCATGGAGTAACAAATAGATGCATAGGACACCTTCAAAGTTCATAAGAGTTACTAGATACAAATAGCACAAGAACAAGCAATATCAACAATATGCATCAATCAATAAATTTTGGGACATTGCACATAGAACTAATAATGGCAACTATGCTCTCTTAACTGGTGCCTAAAGGTAGAAAGTGGAGACTCAATATAATAGTGGAAGAAAGGCCCTTCATAAAGGGAAGTAGGGATTTCAAGTTTCAAAAAGAGCTTCCAAAAATTATGGTACTTGTTACCTTTCAGCCCTCATTGCCCCTATCATAAGCATCTTGAAGTGATTAAGGTTAAAGTGAACAAACTATGGAGTATATGCTTGACAAAGTATAAGTTGGAAATCTCATGTCCCTTGAATACGAGGGCCGCACCTCATGCTACTCAACTTAAGTCACCTGTAAGTTCTTGCCATAGTAAGTACATGTGTATCATAGAGAACCGCCAATGGGGTACCCCTTGCACATGGTATAGGAGCTATCCCATAACCAAAATGACGAGGCAAGCAGATAATGAGCATCTCAACGATCTTTTTTATTTGCTATTTGCATAGGTTTTTATTGAGGATGCTTCACAAATTGCTCATTATGGTGATGCTGCAAGTTTCCACCATGATTAGGCATGGATTAGGCTAGCGGCCCAGGCGTTTCTCTAACACAAAATACATAACTCCATGGACTTACAAGCTCCCTTTTTATTTCACACCGGCAACATCCATAGACAAAAGAGCATGATATCAACTGTCTACAAAGTACAAGTGCAATGTTGAAAACGTTACCCATGACAACATGGTTCTGCTAATTCCAACGTATAAGCGCAAGCATATATGATGATCCACAAGTATAGGGGATTGCAACAGTCTTCGCGGGTAGTACTGCCCAATTTATTGATTTGACACAAGGGGAGCCAAAGAATACTTGCAAGCCTTAACAACTGAGTTGTCAATGCAGCTGCACCTGGAAATAGTTCTTGCTCACAGAAGTTTATCAGTAGCAACAGTTTGGTATTAGCAACAGCAAAGCAACAACAACAGTGAAACAGTAGCAATAGTAACAGTAACTGTAACAGTGGGATTCGAGTGCGGTAGGCATAGGGATGGATGGACGGGCGTTGCATGGACGAGTCTAAACATGTAACTTCAAAATCTAGGGCATTGCAAATAAATAATAACAAGCATCCAAGTACTAAACAATCATAGTCATGTGCTCCAAATATAGTCATACGTGCTCGCAATGAGAACTTGCACAACATCTTCTGTCCAGCCAGCCCATGTCAGTGGGGCCTCTAGGGAACTACTGGCAATTAAGGTGCTCCTTTTAATAGAGCACCGGAGCAAAGCATTAACACTCCGTGAACACATGTGATCCTCACACCATAGCCATCCCCTCCAGTTGTCCCAATTATTGTCACTTTGGGGCCTTTGGATCCGGACAATGATATGTGTACACAACTTGCAGATAAAATCACAAACAATACTATCATAATGATTCAATATTAAGTTCAGATCTGAGATCATGTCACTCGGGCCCTAGTGACAAGCATTAAGCACAAAAAGTTGCAACAAAGTCAAATAGCACTAATAGAGATACTAGGCACTATGCCCTAACAGATCTTATTCAATTACATGATAGAACTCATCCAATCCCTACCATCCACAAGCCTACAGTGGGGGATTACTCACTCATGGATGAGGGAAACATCGGTGGTTGATGGAGATGCGTTGGTGATGACGATGGCGATGATCCTCTCCAAATTCTCCGTCCCGGCAGGGTGCCAGAAAAGAGTTTCTGGATCTGAATCTTGGTTTCTGGTGGCGGTGGCGCATCGGAACTCTTTCTGAAAAACTATCGACCCCCCCTGAGTTTTTAGGTCAGAAGGCAACTTATAGGCGCGGAGGGAGGCCGAGGAGCTGCCTGGGGTGGCTAGACCTCCCCCAGGCACGGGGTCAGTGGGCCCGCGCCTGGGGTGGGTCTGGCCCCCTAGGCCTCCTCTCTGTCTCCCCTTCTGGCTCCGTGGATCTTCTGGTGAGAAATAGTTTTTGGCATATTTTCCGGGATTTTTCCTGATAGTTCATTTTCTGCACAAAAACAAGACACCAAGGTAATTCTGCTAAAAACAGCGTCAGTCCATGTTAGTTGTATCCAAATCACACAAATATAGAGGAAAAACCATAGCAAAGTGTTCGAGAAAGTAGATACGTTTTGGACGTATCAACTCCCCCCAAGCTTAGCTTATTGCTTGTCCTCAAGCAATTCAGTTAAAAACTGAGTGCGATAAAAGAACTTTCACGAACACTTTGCTTCATATGATGTATATATTCTCAGCACAGGAGTAGATGCTTAGACAATTCATAATAAGGAGTATACAACTAAGTTTACTCAATAGTCATTGCAAGCTATGATGAGAAACCAACTCAATAATAATAAGTAGCATGAAACATAAACATAAGCAACATTGCAATGCTCATAATAAGGTATGATAGAGTGGTATCTCGCTTGCCTTTGTTTGAAGAACACAATATAAATGCTGAGGCACCTCTGAAGTTCATATGAAGACTAGAGATAAAGATATCAGAGATACAAGCATCAAAGTCATGACATAATTAACCAAGTTTTGGAACAAACACAAGAATGACAACTATGCTCTCAAGAAAGTGCTCATAGAATAAGTGGTGACTCAACAAAGTTGTGAAAATGGTTTTGTGAAGGTTTGAAAGGCTTCCCAATGCTGAAAGGAAGGTACTCATTAGCTTTGATCTCACATTTGCCTCTACCATAGGCCTCTTCATGTGGTTAAGGTGAAAGTGAGGTCCACTCTGAATCATATGCTTGACAGACCATAGACTGGAAATCCCAAGTCCCTTGAGTACGAGGGTCACTCCGCATGCTACTCAACTTTGGTCACCTAAAAGTTCTTGTCATTGTAAATACATGCATATCATCGAGAACCGCCAACGGGGTACCCCTTACACATGGTACATGAGCTTTCCCATAACCAAAATGACAAGGCAAGCAGACAATAAGCATCTCAGCAATCTATTTATTTACCATATGCATAGCTTTTTATTGAGGACGCTTCATAGATGCTCATTATAGTGTTGCTGCAAGTTTCCACCATGATTAAGCATGGCTTAGGCTAGCGGCCCAAGCATTTCTCTAACACAATGTATAAACTCCATGAACTAACAACTTCCCCTTTTATTTCACATCGTCGACATCCATAAACAAAAGAGCAAGGAATCAACTGGATGAGATATCCAACAGGTGTTGAAAGCGTCCCCTGTGACAGCACGGTTCTGCTGACTCCCAGTATATAATAAGCAAGCATATAACTTTCATGGACTAGTCACAATGTTTCAAGATTATTCAGCGCAAGGAATAAAGTGTGCGATCAAGTTCGTGAGAGATTTACTAACTAACTTTCTCAAAACAGACAAACATTTTATTTTGGAAGAAAACACGACATATATAATATGCACTGAAATATCAAATGATGCTAATATGTAGGTATGGTGGACACAACTGGCAATATTGGTTTTGGGGAGTTGGAAGCACAGGTAGAGCACGTACTCAGTGCAAGTGAAGGCTAGCAATAGAGAGGGAGCGACAAACAAGAGAGAAATAGCTGTCATAATCATGCTTGCAACAAAACAGGACTAATTATGGCATGAAAGTGATACAAAAACTCCGAGGCAAAATAAATCATCAAGGCTTACTGACTATTGATTAGTCATATGCATGCGTGAGCATGTGCCAAGTTGATTCACATGAACAGTCAGAAGAGGATACCACAATATCATACCAAAGTATGAATAAAACAATGCAAGCAAACATTCATATAACATGCTACAAACTATTAGCAAGCTGGAGCTAATCATAGACAAGCAAGAACTACTAAGCATCCATAATGACATACACCTTACACAAACAGGCTAAGCATGCTCACAATGACGAGTATATGTACAAAAATGAAACAAATAGAGTTTGTTACCAGCCTCCTACCATACCTCGAGTTGTCTTAATCTTCATTATTGCCCTTCACTTGTGTGACTTGAATAATTAACATGAAAACCAATATCCACTGAGAACGGCCGAACCCTGCAAAAAACTCACAAAACCAAAGAAGAACAAATATTTTTAGTGTTTTCGATTTTTTAGAAACAAGCAAACAAAGAAAAACCAAACAAAAGCAAAGCAAACCAAACAAAGCAAAATATTTTTGGATTTTTCTTTTAAGGCAAACCAAATCAAAGAAACAAACCAAGAGAAACAACGAAAATATTTTTGGTATTTTTGGGTTTTTGAGAAAAAAACAACAAGAACCAAAAAGAAAGCGAAACAATGGATATATAAAGAACCAACCGATCATGATATATATATGAGTGTGATGTCGGTATACCTCCCCCCAAGCTTAGGATTTTGTCCTAAGTGGGGATCAATACCATGGTGCCCAAGTAGATGCACCTCCATAGTATGTCGAGGAAGCTCCCTCGTCCTGGTACGAGCTCGAGGCCTCCCCTGTGTAGTGTACAACGGGGTCATATGAGGGCGCTTCCTCCTGATAGTGCCCGTGGAAGTTGAGAGAGCACAACTTGTCATCCATCTCCGCCTTCGTGCGTGACCAAGGTCACTGAGAAATACTAAGCAAAGTGGTTTGGGATAGAGGGATCTCTCTCTCTTCCCCGTCAGTAAACATCATTCTATAAACCAAGTTCTCAAGAGTAGAGCTAGAGGTGACAAAGTGGTGCGCCTTCATGGCAGCAAGATCAAGCCTCAGAGGAGCCAAAACTGTAACATGTGGATCAACAGCAATGTCCAAGGCAGCAGTGATACGAGTAGCAATAATTCCCCTATAAATGGGTCCCCTAGCAACTAAACGACGAGCAATGAGGGAACCAAGATTATACTTATCCTCACCATAGAGCGCAGCAGCTAAGAAGGCCAATTGATAGTTGGATATATTACTAGTGTTCTCCCTACCAAGAACACTGGTGGTAGGATAGTAGGTAAAGTACCTGATGGCTGGAAGTTGAATATTCTTTATCTTCCCTCGTTGAGCTCTACGGTCATCATCATTTGTTATTCCTCGGTAAAGCTCTAACAGATCAGCTGGAAGAGCTGTAATATTTTTGATGACCCATTTGTACCAAGTCCCAGGGCCTTGCAAAATTTCTTCAAGGACATAGAATGAGCCCTGCCATAAAGTCTGAAAGACACAGAAGGATTGAACAAACTATTGGTGAAGGAGAAACTCTCAACAAATGTTTTAGTAAGCAAAGCATATTGTGTACTCTCATCCTGCATGAAACTTGTTAGACCAGCCCTCTCAATCAAAGCCATGAAATCATTAAGAATCCCAGCAGCTCGCAAGAAAGTTTGACAAGGAAAGGTGGAGGGGTGCGCATCCCCTTCATCTCCCTCGTCACCAAACCGCAGAGTGATGAGATCCTCACTGTATGAGGGCCTAGAACTGGTAGATGATCTTGGAAGCCTTGCCCTTCTCGGTGCATCACTCTCAAAAATGTCACCAAAGGTGTGGTGGTCTATGACTTCCCTATTCTGAAATTTTTAGACAACCATCAAACCAAGTGATTTCTAAGTTGATAAATGATGAGCAACTACTATAGGAACTTGTTAGAGGACTACACATGCATCAAAACAAAGTTTCTAAGCATAGAACAAGCATGCAAGCTCAAACAACCTGTCACCTATAGCAACAAAATACTCAAGATACAATCTACCAATCACAAATCTAATTGGACAAGTGGAGGAGGCACATACCAAGGAGCAAACCCTCCAAAAATCAGCACTTGAGATGGGATGAACAAGGAGATCGAAAATCGCGATCAAGAACAGCAAGAACTCGAGCTTGAGCAAGTTTTCCGGTGTGTTTCGGGAGAGAGAAAGAAGGTGGCTTTGAGGAGGCAGCCTGGAGGGGCCTAGGTGGGACAGACCCCCCTAGGCGCCACCACTAGGTAGGCCGCACCTACCATGGGTGTGGGGCCTAGGGGTGGCCCCTGGGTCATCTTAGGTGCCACTTTGCCCCTTTTTTCGAGGAAAAAATTATTTTGAATTTTCTAGGATTTTTCGAGAAACTTTATTTTTGGCTAATTTTCACGGTATGAAAATTGATTTTCTCGCAGAAACAGTTTTTTAGAAGAAGCAAAAGCAAACCAAAAGCCAAACTACAGGAGCTCTAAGAAACTCAAACAAGCAAACAACTAACAAAACTAAAGCTAAAGCAAAGACTAGGAAGGAGAAATGAAAAAGAAAGCAAGTATAACCACAGTGGAAGCATTATTTTGTTCATTAAAATCATTTTGTTAACAAGGTTGATCAAGTCTTGTTACTAAAACAATCTTATATGAAACAAAACTTTGCATTCCACAAGGTGATTATGTTACCTCATACTTGATAGCAATGGTCCCAATCATAATAGTTTCAAAAATTTATTGTGGAATGGGACAATATATTTCTCCAACCTTGATGCCCTCAATATTTTTAGTGGAATTCAGGCAATAGCTCTTAACAACCTTCTTGGGGAAATAGACAGTGTGCTCTTTGTCATTAATATTGAATGTTACTTTTCTTTGATTGCAATTGATGACAGCACCTGCAGTATTAAGAAAAGGTCTCCCAAGAATAATAGAATATTATCATCTTCAGGCATTTAAAGCACAACAAAATCAGTTAAGACCATGCAATTATGAGCAACTTGAACAGGAACATCCTCACATATACCAACAGGAACAGTAGTTGACTTATCAGCCATTTGCAAAGATATATCAGTTGGTATCAACTTTTCTAGCTAGAGTCTCTTGTAGAGAGAAAAAGGCATAACACTAACTCCAGCTCCCAAATCACACAAAGCAGTTCTAACATAATTATTCTTAATGGAGAAAGGAATAGTTGGTATACCTGGATCACCAAGTTTCTTTGGAACCTTATCATTGAAGGAGTAATTAGCAAGCAAAGTAGAAATCTCCTAATTAGGAATCTTCCTTTTATTAGAGACAATATCCTTCATATACTTTGAATAAGGAGGCAACTTAATAGCATCAGTCAAAGGAATTTGCAAGAATAAAGGTTTCATCCACTCACAAAACTTGTTAGTGTTCTTCCTCCTTTGACTTGTGTTTCTTACCTAGAAAAGGCATAGGTTTCTACACCCAAGGTTCTCTCTCTTTACCATGTTTATTAGCAATAAAATCTTCCTTTGTGTACCTAGTGTTCCTACTGTGTTTCTCAGGTTCTTCCTCACCTTCCTCCTTATCAGGAGACTCATCAATATTACCACTCTCAGTTTCAGCATTAGAGACAAATATACTATTAGGATCTACAACAGGTTCAAGTGGTTTCTCAACTATCTTATGTTTCTTTTTCTTTCTCTTACGAGGGCTACCACTATCTTCACCTTGTTGGGAATCCTGCTCTATTCTTTTAGGGTGTCCTTCAGGATATAAAGGATCTTGAGTAGCTGCACCACTCCTAGTTCTAATTCCATAAGCATGTTTCTCTCCTGAAGCATTAACTATCATATCCTTTTGTACCTTAGCAAGTTGATTAAGTTGGGTTTGAACCATTTGAAAGTGTTTACAAAGCATTTTAATATCATTAGAAGTTCTTTCTATAATATCTTTGAACTCTTGAATAGCTCTAGAGTTTTCCAATAAATGATTCTGAACTTGTTTATTAAAATTACCTTGTTTAACAATAAATGTGTCAAGTTCCTCTAAGCATTGATCAGGAGGCTTACCATAAAGAATATCACCTTCATTAAATTGGAGAGAGTGTACCTCAATAGTAGATGAGTTGGGAATTGGCTTACATAATTCTTCTATAGGAGGTGGATTCTTCACATCTTCAGCTCTAATACCTCTCTCCTTTAGACACTTCTTAGCTTCCTTCATCACTTTATCATTTAATGCAATAACTCCCCTCTTCTTTGTTGTTGGTGTTGGAACTGGTTTAGGAACAACTGGTTCAGGAGTAATAGGCTCAGGTGTATTGAGCACAGTTGAAGTCCAATCATCATAATTCTTGCTTATCTTAGTCATTCATTCTTCAGCGTATGTAGGAGTCCTTTTCCTGAAAACACAATCAGCAAAGCTGTCTAGGTAGGTCCTAGAATCATCAATTAGTCCATTATAATAAATATCAAGAAGCTCATTCTTAGGTAATGGACATCCATGATATGCATGAATTAAGGAATAGAATCTTTTCCATGACTCAGGCAATTTCTCTTCTTCTCCCTGTTTAAAATCAAAAATTCTCTACAAAGCAGCATGTCTAGCACTGGGAGGAAAATATTTATGGAAGAAAGAAGCAATCAAGCAATCAGGGCTATCAATGGAACCAGGAGGTAATCTATTAAACCAATCCCTAGCTTCTCCTTTTAGTGAAAAGGGGAAGAGCTTAGCAACAAAGTACTTGCGCATTTTAAAATCATCAGAGAACAAAGCACTCATAGTAGAAAGCTCATTCATATGAGCCACAACACTCTCATTTTTAGTACCACAAAAAGATTATTTCTCAATAATATCTAAATAAGACAAATCAAGAGAGAAATCATAATATTCATCTTTAATATCTATGGGAGAAGTGGCAAACTTAGGATCATAGGATAACTTAGGCATAATAGTACGTCTAGAAAGGAGACTCTTCATAGCAATCGTACATGTGTGTTTCGGCACTCTTCAACAAATTCATCAGTTAGCTCAATGTAACCATCATTAATATCATAACGATCACTAGAATCAGGTGAGCTAACAGGTGTAACAATGTATTCACTAGGAGTTTCGGTATTCCCTAGACTAGCCATAGTAGCATCTAGAAAAGGACCTAGTGAACCACTCGCATCAAGCACAGTAGAAGTAACATCATGAGTATCAAAAGTAGTTTCAGATTCAGCAATAGTAGCAGTGTGTGTAGCATGAGTATGTGGTGGTGGTGTAACAAGCTTACTTATAACAGACGGTGAATCAAGAGCAGTAGAGGTGTTTAGGACCGTACCTCTTCTTGTTGTGGATGGTAAAATAGGAAACTTTCCATCACGAGACTTCCCCATGATGAAAGGAGTAGCAGTGAACAATAATAGATCCAAGTGAACTTACAAATAAAGCTATGCTCCCCAGCAACGACGCTAGAAAATAGTCTTGATGACCCACAAGTATAGGGGATCGCAACAGTCTTCGCGGGTAGTATTACCCAATTTATTGATTCGACACAAGGGGAACCAAAGAATACTTTCAAGCCTTAACAACTGAGTTTTCAATTCAGCTGCACCTGGAAATAGTTCTTGCTCACAGAAGTTTATCAGTAGAAACAGTTTGGTAGTAGCAACAACAAAGCAACAACAACGGTGAAACAGTAGTAATAGTAACAGTAACGGTAACAGTGGGATTCAAGTGCGGTAGGCATAGGGATGGATGGACGGGCGTTGCACGGACGAGTCTAAACATGTAACTTCAAGATCTAGGGCATTGCAGATAAATAATAAGAAGCATCCAAGTACTAAACAATCCTAGTCATGTGCTCCAAATATAGTCATACGTGCTCGCAATGAGAACTTGCACAACATCTTCTGTCCAGCCAGCCCATGGCAGCGGGGCCTCTGGGGAACTACTGGCAATTAAGGTGTTCCTTTTAATAGAGTACCGGAGCAAAGCATTGACACTCCTAAACACATGTGATCCTCACACCATAGCCATCCCCTCCGGTTGTCCCAATTATTGTCACTTTGGGGCCTTTGGATCCAGACAATGATATGTGTACACAACTTGCAGATAAGATCACAAACAATACTATCATAATGATTCAATATTAAGTTCAGATCTGAGATCATGGCACTCGGGCCCTAGTGACAAGCATTAAGCACAAAAAGTTGCAACAAAGTCAAATAACACTAATAGAGATACTAGGCACTATGCCATAACAGATCTTATTCGATTACATGATAGAACTCATCCAATCCCTACCATCCCCAAGCCTACAGTGGGGGATTACTCACTCATGGATGAGGGAAACATCGGTGGTTGATGGAGATGCGTTGGTGATGACGATGGCGATGATCCTCTCCAAATTCCCCGTCCCGGCAGGGTGCCAGAACGGAGTTTTTGGATCTGAATCTTGGTTTCTGGTGGCGGTGGCGGAGCGGAACTCTTTCTGAAAAACTATCGACCCCCCCCTGAGTTTTTAGGTCAGAAGGCAACTTATAGGCGCGGAGGGAGGCTGAGGAGCTGCCTGGGGTGGCCAGACCTCCCCCAGGCGCGGGGTCAGTGGGCCCGCGCCTGGGGTGGGTCTGGCCCCCAGGCCTCCTCTTTGTCTTCCCTTCTGGCTCCGTGGATCTTCTGGTGAGAAATAGTTTTTGGCATATTTTCTAGGATTTTTCCTGATAGTTCATTTTCTGCACAAAAACAAGACACCAAGGTAATTCTGCTGAAAACAACGTCAGTCTGTGTTAGTTGTATCCAAATCACACATATATAGAGGAAAAACAATAGCAAAGTGTTTGAGAAAGTAGATACGTTTTGGACGTATCAATATACAACATAGATGACACAATGGTTCAAGTTTATTAGGGGAAGGAATATAAAGTGTGCCATCAAGTTCATGGGAGCTTTAATCACTAAGTTTTCACATAAAAATACTTTTTAATTGGAAGATAGCTGAAAACAAGAATATACTTGGAATTGTGTAACACACAATGCATAGGAATTTATAGTGGACACTTTGGAATAACTTGGTTTCTTGGGATTTGGAAGCATGAGTAGAGCTTACTCATACAAGTGGAGGCTAGTAAAATACTGGGAGCAACAACTAAGAGAGAAATAATGACCATAATCATGCAGAGCGATAAAACATTACTAATCAAAGCATAGAGTGGTACTACAAGTCAAGGACTAAATGATTATAAAGACTACGGTGACTTGTTCATAGTGATAACATGGTGTGAGCATATGCCAAGTCAACCCAAACAAAACATCAAAGGAGAATACCACAATACTATGCTTTTGCATGCTAAAACAACGCATGATTCCTTCAAGGCACACTAAGCAATCCCAATTGTTTGGAACAAGTCATGCTACAACAATAATCACTAAGCATAAGGTCAAAACAACACATAGCATGACATGCTAAAGTCTAAGTCACAGTCAATGCAAGCTCCTCTTGCACTTTCAAGCAAGAACTTTCTACTCCTTTCCAACACCAATCAACTTATTTGAGACAACACATCAAGAACAGGGGTCCAAACTAATTTATTCAAGCAAACTAAACAAACTAAGCATAAAAAACAAAAACTAAGACGCTCTAAGAACAACACAACAGTGCATGAAACAATAAATACGAAGTGTCTAGAAAGACCTGAGCTTTTTATTGATGAAGAAGGGGATGCCTTGGGCATCCCCAAGCTTTGACACTTGTACCTCTTGGATATTTCTTGGGGTGACACCGGGGTGGCATCCCCAAGCTTGAGATTTTGTCTATTATTCATCTCATTATATCATTGTCTCTCTACACCTAAAATTTTCCTTCATACAAAACTTCACACAATCTTCATTAGCAACATTAGTGTATTCAAAAGATAATAGACCCGTGGTTTAGCTTTAGAATAGAAAAACTTTCACTAAAAACACAAGCTACTGTAGAAACTCCTTAAAAAATCTCAATTTCCCAAAAAGAACCCAAAAAGGAATCAATAAGAAGTAAATGCAAATAATGGCAGAAATCTATCAAAACAGACCAGCAGGTAGAAACCGATTTTTTGGAAGACCTTCTGTTGCTCAAATCAAAAAGTATTGAACTAAAGAACGTTATAAAACATACTGGGGTATTTATTCGTAAATTTTCAGCTCAATCTGACTTACAAAGACTCCTCAAGAATTTTTATGGTGGAGGACAGAAATCTGTTTCGGGACAGCAACTCCCCAAATCTTACTTCCCTCTCATTAGAGATCATTCTTGGCACAAAAAGCAAACAAAAAGGATAAGGATAGGTCATTAATGAAGTAATAACTTCTAAGACTCAAGGAAACTCTTGGGTTATCTCCCAACAAGTACTTTTCTTTAACGCCTTTAAGTTAGACACAAGAAGCAAGAAATCAAGTATTTTCAAATGAAGAAGCATTAACATCAAACCTTGCTTTCAAAGGAGGAGCAAAAAGCAACTTCTCTCTCCTCATAGGGAAGTGTTCAATACCTTTCTTAAATGGAAATTGATATTTAATGGTTCCTTCTTTCATATCAATGATGGCACCAATAGTTCTAAGAAAAGGTCTTCCGAAAGTAATAGGACAAGAAGCATTGTATTCAACATCCAAAACATAGAAATCAATAGGGACATAAGCATTGTTAACCATAATGAGAACATCATTAACACTCCCCATGAGTTTCTTCTTAGCATTATCATTAAGTGGTACATCAAAATAACAATCTTCCAAAGGTGGCAAATCAAGCATTTCATAAATCTTCCTAGGCATAATAGAGACACTAGAACCAAGATCACATGAAGCTTTGAGATCAAAGTCATTCACTTGCATATTAATAATGGGTTCCCAACTATCTTCTACTTTCCTAGGAATAGAAGCTTTGTGTTTTAACTTCTCTTACTTAATTTTAACAAGAGCATTTGTAATGTGTTTGGTGAAAGCAACATGCATATAACTAGCATCAGGACTTCTAGTAAGTTTTTGCAGGAACATAATCACTTCAGAAATATTGCAACCATCAAGATCAAAATCAAACTTAGCATCACTAGTAGTAGACTCATTAGGCTTAGGCATTGTTGGAGGAGGAATAGGGACTTCTTGTTGTTTAGTGGTATCCATATTAGTGGTGATGGTGCACACACTATTGTATCAATTTCAGCTTCCCTTTCCCACTTAGCATGAAGTTGAGCTAATAGTCTAACCTTTTCATCAATAGTAACTTGTATGACATGAGTAGCAACAAAGGTACTTTCCATGGTTTCAGGTTTAGCAGCCATTTTATTAAACAAAGAGGACTGTGCTTTAGACAAAGAGGAAATATTTTTCTCAACATTTAAAAGCTTTTCCTCCACAGTCTTGTTGAAAGTGGTTTGTTTACTAATAAAGTCTTTGAGCATGACTTCAAGTTCAGAGGGGGAACTTCTAGCATTGTTGTAGGAGTTTCCATAGGTATTGCCATTATTAGGAGGATAAGGCTTTATAATTGTTGTTACTACCATAATTATTCCTATAGGCATTGCTGTTGAAATTGTTGTTTCTAATGAAGTTCACATCAACTTGCTCTTCTTGAGCAAACAAAGAGGCTAAGGAAACATTATTTGGATCTAAAGGAGCTTTTCCATTAACAAGCATAACCATGATAACATCTATCTTATCACTCAAAGAAGAGGTTTCTTCAACAGAATTTACCTTTTTACCATGTGGAGCTCTCTCAGTGTACCATTCAGAATAATTAACCATCATATTATCAAGGAGTTTTGTTGCAGCACCCAAGGTGATGGTCATAAAGGTACCTCCAGCAGCTGAATCCAACAGGTTTCTTGAAGAGAAGTTCAAACCTGCATAAAAAGTCTGGATAATCATCCAAGCAGTAAGTCCATGAGTGGGACAATTCTTAACCAAAGATTTCATTCTTTCCCAAGCTTGAGAAACATGTTCATTATCAAGTTGTTTAAATTTCATAATATCACTTCTCATAGATATAATCTTAGCAGAAGGGTAGTACTTTCCAATAAAAGCATCTTTGCACTTAGTCCAAGAATTAATACTATTTCTAGGCAAGGATAGCAACCATTCTTTAGCTTTTCCTCTCAAGGAGAAAGGAAACAACTTGAGCTTAATAATATCTCCATCTACATCCTTATACTTTTGCATCTCACAAAGTTCAACAAAGTTATTGAGATGGGCAGCAGCATCATCAGAACTAACACCAGAAAATTGCTCTCTCATCACAAGATTCAACAAAGCAGGCTTAATTTCATAAAAGTTAGCATCAAGAGAAGGTGGAGCAATAGGAGTGCTAAGGAAATCATTGTTGTTGGTGCTAGTGAAGTCACACAACTTGGTGTTCTCAGCAGAGTTCATTTTGGCAAAAGTGGAGCAAGCCAAAAACAGCAGCAACAACTAGAGCAGGAACTATTTTTTTGTGCTTTTGATAAGAGAAAGCAAACCAAACTAAACTATTTTTTTTGGAATTTTTGATAAAAAGAGACAAACAAAACCAAGCAAAAGAAACTAAGCAAACCAAAAACAAAGAGAAATGTTGAGGAGGACTCCCCTTGTGAAGACGTCCTTAGCCTCCCCGGCAACAGCGCCAGAAAATCTTGATGGTGCCGCGTCAACATGGAACGCTTCGTCGGGAAACCCCAAGAGCAAGGTATGATGCAGCATAGCAGCAAATATTTCCTCAGTAAGAAACCGAGGTTATCGAACCAGTAGGAGGAAGGAAACATCTCAAAGGTGTTTCAAGCAATGTGGAAACCTGCACAACACAAACTCAAGACTTTGCCCCAACTAATAGTGAGGTTGTGAATCTCACTGGTTGCTGTAACAAAGGATTAACTGTATGGTGTGGAAGGTGATGATGGTTTGCATCAAGTAAATAGTAACAGTAGAAGATGTATCAATGGTAAAGATTGGACCGGGGTCCATAGTTCACTAGAGGTGTTCTCCTTCGATAAATAAACATGGCATGCTAGGTAAACAAATTATAGCAGGGCAATTGATAGGACTGAGCAAGGCATAACAATGCAATACTAGACATAAAGATCCTATGAGATTCGATTCAACAATACAACAAGATACATAGACTGCCATCCAACTGCATCTATGACTAGAAGTCCACCTTTGGGTTATCATCCGAACCCCCTCCAGTATTAAGTTGCAAGCAACAAACAACTGCTTTAAGCAAAGTGTGTAAGGTAAACAATCCACTTGCTCCATGAACAAGAGACCATTGTTTCTCCCTAGTGGCAACAACACATCTACAACCTTAGAGATTTATGTCACTTCCCTTGATTAAATAGAGGCATGAACCCACTATCGAGCATAAATACCCCCTCTTGGAGTCACTAGCAACTACTTAGCCAAGATAGCTACTAACAACGGAGAGCATGCAAGATCACAAATAACAGAGACATGATAGAGTCAATAAGACAAAACCATTAATCAATCTGACATAGTAGTCTCAATATCCATCAGGTCCCCGCAAATACAACATGCATGATTACAAATAGATGAGATCTTGATCATGAACGGAGCTCACAAAATCTAGACATGAAAGCACAAGGAGGAGATACAACCATCTAGCTACTACATGGACCCATAGTCCAAGGTGGAACTACTCACGCTTCATACCGGAGGCTAGCATGATGAAGAAGAAGGCCTCCGGGATGATCTCCCCTCCGGCAGGGTGCCGGGAAGAGCTTCAGATCCCCCGATCTAGGGATGATGGTGGCGGCGGCTACAGACGGTTTCATGGAATATTGATCGGGTTCTTAGGGTTTAGGCATCGGGGGCTTCTTATAGGCGAAGAGGCGATGCTGGGAGGCAGCCAGGGGGCCCACACCCTGCCCAGGCGCGTTCTAGGGTGGGCCTGTAGGGGTTCGTAGCATGGAAAAGAAAAAAATTCTACCGCATACAAACAAACAAGTCAAGATCTATCTACTAGATTGTAGCAACGAGTCGATATAATAACTCACCCTCTAAGATTCCAAAGTGTTTAACGAGAGCGGATTCTCGTGGGTGATGTAGTCGTACTCTTCCCGATCTCAAGATCGCGTAGACGATCCTTCCGACGCTGCGTTCCGGCAGCGCTTCCGCAGTCGGTCACACGTTCGGTACTCGACGAAGACCTTCCTCTCCCTTGTTTCAGCAGGCAGCGGAGGTTGTAGCACTCTCCTCACGATTCCGGCAGCACGACGGCGTGGTACCGGAAGTAGAGGGGAGATCTTGCAGGGCTTCGCCTTAAGCCGGAGCGAGTATGGTGGACTATGAGAGAGCCTCGGTGATCTAGGGTTTAGACACACCAAGGAGAGAGGGCTAGGCAAACAACTAGGCCTTGGGGAAGCCCAAGTCGACGGCTAGGGTTTGCTCTAGGCGGCGGCAGCAGGAGGTGGCGGCGCCGACGGCTTGGAGCTAGGGTTTGCGGGGGGCAACTTGTGTGCTTGGAGGGGCAGCCCTGCCCCTCCTTATATAGGTGGAGGGGGCACGCCAAGGGGAGGGGAGTCCCTTCCCAACTCGGTCTCCAAGGGCCGGCGGTGGAGGGAGAGGAACTCCTCCCCAAGTAGGTTTCCTACTCTCCCTCCACCAAACAAAATAGCCGTTTGACTTTTCAAATTGGCGTTTGACTTTTCAAACTAGGATTTGATTTAACCCTTTATTTTGTTCAGCGATGACACCTAGTACATGATGCAACCATTCCAACTTGTTATGACAAATTCATGTACCCTTCCCCTCCGGAGTGCCGGACATTCCGGAACCTTCTAGAACATTCCCGATGAAAACACCGAAACCATTCTCCAACCCCGAAACAGGACTTTCCTTATATGAATCTTATTCTCCGGACCATTCCGGATCTCCTCGTGATATCCCCGATCCCATCCGAGACTCCGAACAACATTTGGTCTCTTACTCATCATTCCATAACTACTCAACAACGTCGAATCCTTAAGTGTCTCCCTACGGTTCGTGAATTATGCGGACATGATCGAGACACTTCTCCGAACAATAACCAATAGAGGAATCTGGAAATTCATATGGCTCCCACATATTTCTGCGATTACTTTGCGATCGAATGAACCACTGACATACGATACCAATTTCCATTTGTCTCACGATAGTTTACTCATCCGAGGTTTTGATCGTCGGTATCTCTGCATACCTAGTTCAACCTCGTTACTGATAAGTACTCTTTTCTCGTTCCAGTGATATGTGATCCCTTGTGAGCCAGTCACATGCTTGCAAGCTAATTGGATGACATTCCACCGAGAGGGCCCAGAGTATATCTATCCGTCATATGGATGGACAAATCCCATTCTTGATCCATGTGTCTCAACCAACACTTTCTGAACACTCAATGCCACCTTTATAGCCACCTAGTTACGGTGTGGTGTTTGATGTCATCAAAGCATCCTTCCGGTGATGGTGATATGCATGATCTCATGGTCGAAGGAATTAGGTTACTATGTATCAGAAAGCATATAGCAATTGAACTATTAAAATGACTTGATCTTTATGCTACGCTTATCTATAGGAGTATGTCCATCATATCATTCTCCTAACGATATGATCTTGTTGTTAATAACATCTCAATGTTCATGATAGGGAAACCACAATCATTTATTAACCAACAAGCTAGTATTATGAAGAGGCTTTACTAGGGACTTCAATTTAAGTTTACAAATCACACAAGTATTAATGTTTCCTTGTTAATACTATTATAGCATGAATGTAAACATTTATCATAAACACAAAGATATAATAATAACTACATTTATTATTGCCTCTAGGGCATATCTCCAACAGTCTCCCACTTGCACTAGAGTCAACTAATCTAGATTACATGGTAATATACCGAACACCCATGGCAGTTTGGTGTTGGTCATGTTTTGCTCTTGGGAGAGGTTTAGTCAACAGATCCGCCACATTCAGATCTGTGTGTACTTTGCAAATCTTTATGTCACCATCTTGGACATGTTCTCGAATAGCGTGAAAACGTAGCTTGATATGCTTCAGCTTCTTGTGTGACCTTGGTTCTTGCGCATTGGCTATGGCGCCCATGTTATCACAGTAGATAGACATTGGGTCCAGCGCACTTGGAACCACACCAAGCTCTGTAATGAACTCCTTCATCCATATCGCTTCTTGTGAAGCCTCCGAAGCAGCCATGTATTCCGATTCAGTTGAAGATCTCGCCACAATGCTTTGCTTTGCACTCCTCCAGCTAACTGCTGCACCATTCAAAGTAAATACGTATCCAGATTGTGATTTAGAATCATCCGGATCGGTGTTCCAACTAGCATCGGTGTAACCATTAATAACGAGCTGTTCATCACCTCCATAAGAAAGAACCATATCCTTAGTTCTTCTCAAGTACTTAAGGATGTTTTTGACCGCTATCCAATGATCCACTCCTGGATCACTTTGATATCTGCTAGTCAAACTAACAGCATATGCAATGTCGGGTCTAGTACATAGCATGGCATACATTAGAGATCCTATGGCTGAGGCATAGGGAGTCTTACTCATCCTTTCTCTATCTTCTGCCGTTGTCGGACTTTGAGTTTTACTCAAGGTCGTATTGGGCAACATGGGCAAGAACCCTTTCTTGCTATCTTCCATTCCAAACCTCTTTAGAACTTTGTCCAAATATGTACTTTGTGACAATGATATTAGGCGTCTCGATCTATCTCTATAAATCTTTATGCCTAATATGTAAGCTGCTTTGCCAAGATCCTTCATTGAAAAACTATTATTCAAATATTCCTTGACACTATTAAGAAGGTCTACATCATTCCCAATCAACAATATGTCATCTACATATAGTATCAAGAATGCTACAGAGCTCCCACTCACTTTCTTGTAAATACAAGCTTCTCCATAAGTTTGTATAAAACCAAAACTTTTTGATTACCTTATCAAAACGTCGATTCCAACTTCGGGATGCTTGCTTCAATCCATAGATGGACTGTTAAAGTTTGCATACCTTGTTAGCATCTTTAGGATCGACAAAACCTTTGGGTTGCATCATATACAACTCTTCATCAATGTCTCCATTGAGGAATGCTGTTTTGACATCCATCTGCCATATCTCGTAATCATAATAAGTAGCGATTGCTAACATAATCCTCACAGACTTTAGCTTTGCTACTGGTGAGAAAGTCTCATCATAGTCAACTCCTTGAATTTGCCGAAACCCTTTTGCAACAAGTCGAGTTTTATAGACAGTAACATTACCATCAACATCTGTTTTCTTCTTGAAAATCCATTTGTTCTCGACAGCCTTCCGGCCATCCGGTAAGTCCACCAAAGTCCATACTTGGTTTTCGTACATGGATCCAATCTCGGATTTCATGGCTTCTTGCCATTTATTGGAATCTGGGCTCATCATCGCTTCCTCATATGTCGCAGGGTCATCGGTGTTGTCCACCAACATGACACTCATAACGGGATCATACCAATCAGGAGTGGTACGAGTTCTCGTTGACCTGCGAGGCTCTGTAGCAACTTCAACCGAAGTTTCATGATCATCATCATTAGCTTCCTCTCTTATTGGTGCAGGCACCACAGGAACTTCTTCCGGTGCTGCGCTACTCGCAAGTTCAAGAGAAGGTTCGACAACCTCGTCGAGTTCTACTTTCCTTCCAGTCACTTCTTTCGAGAGAAATTCCTTCTCTAGAAAGGATCCATTCTGGGCAACAAAGATTTTTCCTTCGGATCTATGATAGAAGGTATACCCAATAGTTTCCTTTGGGTATCCTATGAAGACGCATTTTTACGCTTTGGGTTCAAGCTTGTCCGGCTGTAACTTCTTTACATAGGCTTCGCAACCCCAAACTTTAAGGAACGACAATTTAGGTTTTTTCCCAAACCATAATTCATACGGTGTCGTTTCAACGGATTTAGATGGTGCCCTATTTAAAGTGAATGCGGCTATTTCTAATGCATAACCCCAAAATGATAGCGGTAAATCTGTAAGTGACATCATAGAACGAACCATATCTAAGAGAGTTCGATTACGACGTTCGGACACACCATTACGCCGTGGTGTTCCCGGCGGTGTCAATTGTGAAAGTATTCTGCATTTCTTCAAATGCTCACCAAACTCGTAACTTAGATATTCACCTCCACGATCAGAACGTAGAAATTTAATCTTCTTGTTATGTTGATTCTCAACCTCACTTTGAAATTCCTTAAACTTCTCGAAAGTTTCGGACTTATGTTTCATGAAATAGATATACCCATATCTACTCAAGTCATCCGTGAAGGTAAGAACATAACGATAACCACCGCGCGATGCTACACTCATTGGACCACACATATCGGTATGTATGATTTCCAATAAGTCCGTAGCTCGCTCCATCATACCAGAAAATGGAGTCTTAGTCATTTTACCCATTAGACATGCTTCGCATCTTTCAAGTGATTCGAAATCAAGTGATTCAAGAAGTCCATCGGAATGGAGTTTCTTCATACGCTTCACTCCAATGTGACCAAGACGACAGTGCCACATATAGGTCGAGTTATCGCTCGTTTTCAAACGTTTAGCTTCAATGTTATTAATATGTGTATTTCCACTATCGAGATTCAATAAGAATAGACCATCTATCAAAGGTGCATGTGCATAAAACATATTACTCATATAAATCGAACAACCATTATTCTCGGACTTAAACAAGTAACCGTCTCGCAATAAACAAGATCCCGATATAATGTTCATGCTTAACGCAGGCACCAAATAACAATTATTTAAGTATAAAACTAATCCCGATGGTAGATGAAGAGGTAGTGTGCTGACCGCGATCACATCAACCTTTGATCCGTTTCCAACGCGCATCGTCACCTCGTTCTTCGCTAGCTTCCGTTTATTCTGCAGCACCTATTTCGAGTTACAAATATGAGCAACCGAACCAGTATAAAATACCTAGGCACTACTACGAGTACTAGTGAGATACACATCAATAACATGTATATCAGATATACCTTTCTTCTTGATGTTGCCGTTCTTCAAATCTGCCAAGTACTTTGGGCAATTCCGCTTCCAGTGACCTTCTCCCTTGTAGTAAAAGCACTCTGTATCAGGCTTGGGTCCAGCCTTGGTCTTCTTCGTCGGTGCAGTAACTTTCTTACCACCCTTCTTGAAGTGTCCCTTTTGCTTAGACTTGCCTTTCTTGAATTTTGTGGTCTTATTGACCATCAACACTTGGTGCTCTTTCTTGATCTCCACTTCTGCAGATTTTAACATGGAGAAGAGTTCTGGCAACTGCTTGTTCATGCTTTGCATATTGTAGTTCATCACAAAGTTCTTGTAACTTGGTGGTAGTGATTGGAGGACACGGTAAATCCCCAAAGCATTAGGAATCACTATACCCAAGCTTTGAAGTTTGTTTGCGTGCCTAGACATCTTAAGCACATGCTCACTGACGGAGCTGCCCTCTTCCATCTTGCAGTTAAAGAACTTTTCAGAAGCCTCATAGCTCTCAACTGCCGCGTGAGTCTCAAAGATCAATTTGAGTTCACGTACAATATCATGTGGGTCTGAATTCTCAAACCTTTTCTGAAGCTCCGATTCTAAACCATACAAGATAACACACTGAACTATGGAGTACTGATTCTTCCGAGCGAGGTAAACGTTCTTTACTTCATCGGTAGCATCAGCTGCAGGCGGGTCACCCAGCGGTGCATCTAGCACATGGGTCAAATTACCAGCATTGAAGACAATCCTCAAATTGCGGAACCAATTCGCGAAGTTGCTTCCATTGTTTTTCAACTTTTCTTTCTCTAGGAACGCATTAAAATTGATGGTAGGGGCCGCCATTGATCTACAACATATTTGCAATAGTTTAGACTAAGTTTATGACAAATTGAGTTCTAATTAATAGTTAAATTAATCTAGGTGAACGCCCACTCAAAACAATATCCCTCACATTGTTTTAGTGATCACACGAACCAAATCCACCACATCAAAACCGATCATCACGAGAGTTGATGTAGCTTCAATGGCGAACAATCGACATGTTCATCATATCTACTATATGATTCATGCTTTACCTTTCGGTGATCTGTGTTTCGAGACCATGTCTGTACATGCTAGGCTCGTCAAGATCAAACCTTAGCTTCCGCATGAGCAAATCTGGCTTGCTCACGTTGTATACACTTGCGGAATCTAACACACCCGATCATCACGTGATGCTTCGAAACAACAAGCTTTAGCAACGGTGCTTACTAAGGATGAACACTTTAGAACTTGAAATTCATGTGCATGAGGGATCATCTTATAATGCTACCGTCGTTAACTAAGCAATACAAGATGCATAAAGGATTAACATCACATGCAATTCATAATATGTGATATGATATGGCCTTTCTTCTTTGTGCTTCCGATCTCCATCTTCAAGCACGAACATGATCTCCATCATCACCGGCATTGCATCAAGGTCAATAACGCTTCTCCATGGTTGTCGTCCACCAGGTTCAACTATTACAACTACTTTGAATAGACTCGCGGGTCTTAACAGAAATTAAAGACAACCATATGGCTCCTGCTGGTTGCCAACTTACAATAAGGAACATTGCATACATCAAATATAATCACAATCATGGCCATATCACATCACAACACACCCCTGCAAAACAAAGTTAGACGCCTCTAATTTCTTTGCATGTTTTACGTGGTTTGGGGCTTTCAATAAGTGTCGATCTAACTTACGAACAAGAACCACAACGTTGATGTTTGAACTATCAAGTGCCTGTTGTAAATTGGATCTATACTATAATGGGAGAGACAGACACCCGCAAAGCCACTTATGCAATACAAGTTGCATGTTAAGCGTGGAGCAAGTCTCATGAACGATGTCATGTAAGGTTAGCCCGGGCCGCTTCATCCCATCATACCGCAAGATGCAAAGTACACAAGAAGCAATTGATAATAAAAGCACCACCGCCCATAATGACCATTGTGTTCTACTCGTGCAACAGATATACATATAGACACGGCTCTGATACCACTGTAGGGGTTCGTAGCATGGAAAACAAAAAAATTATACCGCATACAAACAAACAAGCCAAGATCTATCTACTAGATTGTAGCAACGAGTCGATAGAATAACTCACCCTCGAAGATTCAAAAGTGTTTAACGAGAGCGGATTCTCATGGGTGATGTAGTCGTACTCTTCCCGATCTCATGATCGCGTAGACGATCCTTCCGGCGCTGCGTTCCGGCAGCGCCTCCGCAGTCGGTCACACGTTCGATACTCGACGAAGACCTTCCTCTCCCTTGTTCCAGCAGGCAGCGGAGGTTGTAGCACTCTCCTCGCGATTCCGGCAGCATGACGGCGTGGTACCGGAAGTAGAGGGGAGATCACGCAGGGCTTCGCCTTAAGCCGGAGCGAGTATGGTGGACTATGAGAGAGCCTCGGTGATCTAGGGTTTAGACACACCAAGGAGAGAGGGCTAGGCCAACAACTAGGGCTTGGGAAAGCCCAAGTCGGTGGCTAGGGTTTGCCCTAGGCGGCAGCGGCAGCAGGAGGTGGCGGCGCCGGCGGCTTGGAGCTAGGGTTTGCGGGGGGCAACTTGTGTGCTTGGAGGGGCAGCCCTGCTCCTCCTTATATAGGTGGAGGGGGTGCGCCAAGGGGAGGGGAGTCCCTCCCCAACTCTGTCTCCAAGGGCCGGCGGTGGAGGGAGAGGAACTCCTCCCCAAGTAGGTTTCCTACTCTCCCTCCACCAAACAAAATAGCCGTTTGACTTTTCAAATTGGCGTTTGACTTTTCAAACTAGGATTTGATTTAACCCTTTATTTTGTTCAGCGATGACACCTAGTACATGATGCAACCATTCCAACTTGTTATGACACATTCATGTACCCTTCCCCTCCGGAGTGCCGGACATTCCGGAACCTTCTAGAACATTCCCGATGAAAACAACGGAACCATTCTCCAACCCCGAAACAGGACTTTCCTTATATGAATCTTATTCTCCGGACCATTCCGGATCTCCTCGTGATATCCCGGATCCCATCCGAGACTCCGAACAACATTCGGTCTCTTACTCATCATTCCATAACTACTCAACAACGTCGAATCCTTAAGTGTGTCTCCCTACGGTTCGTGAATTATGCGGACATGATCGAGACACTTCTCCGAACAATAACCAATAGAGGAATCTGGAAATTCATATGGCTCCCACATATTTCTACGATTACTTTGCGATCGAATGAACCACTTACATACGATACCAATTTCCCTTTGTCTCACGATAGTTTACTCATCCGAGGTTTTGATCGTCGGTATCTCTGCATACCTAGTTCAACCTCGTTACTGATAAGTACTCTTTTCTCGTTCCAGTGATATGTGATCCCTTGTGAGCCAGTCACATGCTTGCAAGCTAATTGGATGACATTCCACCGAGAGGGCCTAGAGTATATCTATCCGTCATATGGATGGACAAATCCCATTCTTGATCCATGTGTCTCAACCAACACTTTCTGAACACTCAATGCCACCTTTATAGCCACCTAGTTATGGTGTGGTGTTTGATGTCATCAAAGCATCCTTTCGGTGATGGTGATATGCATGATCTCATGGTCGAAGGAATTAGGTTACTATGTATCAGAAAGCATATAACAATTGAACTATTAAAATGACTTGATCTTTATGCTACGCTTATCTATAGGAGTATGTCCATCATATCATTCTCCTAACGATATGATCTTGTTGTTAATAACATCTCAATGTTCATGATAGGGAAACCACAATCATTTATTAACCAACAAGCTAGTATTATGAAGAGGCTTTACTAGGGACTTCAATTTAAGTTTACAAATCACACAAGTATTAATGTTTCCTTGTTAATACTATTATAGCATGAATGTAAACATTTATCATAAACACAAAGATATAATAATAACTATATTTATTATTGCCTCTAGGGCATATCTCCAACAGGGCCCACGCCTGGGGGGTGCAGCCGCCCTGTGGTGCCCCTTCGTCTCTCCTCTAGACTCCGTGTTCTCCTCGGTGAAATATTGACTTTGGCTTTTGTCCCGTCCAATTCCGAGAATATTTCCTTACTAGCTTTTCTGGAACCAAGAACAGTAGAAAACAGGTAACTGACACTGTGGCAACTTGTTAATAGGTTAGTACCAGAAAACATATGAAAAGCACCTCAAAGTGTGGACAAAGCAAAGCAAAGTAGATACTAAACAAGCATGGAACATCAAAAATTATAGATACGTTTCTGACGTATCAGATTGCCATGAAGGGCATGTGTCTTGAATCGATGGCGCATTTTCAACCTCCAGGAAGGAGGTATTCATGGAGCTCTACGCCGGGCTTCACCATCTTCTTCTGGCCAAGTGGTTTGTCCCTGGCCAGATCGATGGCCGGTGGCGAGAGCTCAGCGACGATGGAGGGAGCTAAGGACCTGGTTGCTTTTATAGAATTTTCATTTGGGTCCTCCTTGCTTATTCGCAGGCCTTTTCTGTAGTTTTATTCTTGTAAGGGGCCTGCTTGCATATTGTACCCACCTGCAGTTTCTTAATGGCAGGTTCGGGTCCTTCGTGACCCCTCTTCTGTTTTAGAAAAAAGATAAAGAGAGATCTCACTAGATTTTAACACAACATATAGTCAATAGATAAAATTGATCTAGGAAAACAATAACAATGTTTAGGCAATACATACATACCAGCCCCTTGGCTATACTTCTAAGTTCTAACTCAACATCATCTAGCTCAACTACGACTTGGTCACGCCATCGTCTAAAATAATTCTAACTCAATATCACCCAGCTCAACATCACACATGTACACCAACTAATAATGTAGGTAGAGCTGCCACCAACGTTGACAAGTGAAGGTAGCAACCCTTCAGACCACTATTTCTTCAGTTTTCCTTGTCGCTCCAAGGACGAACGCTCCTCGGGTCCAAAAAAATGCCCTCTGAACTGCCAAGCTATACAAGCTTTGCCATCTTTGGTGAGCTGTGCACCTTACAAGGAATTGTTCAGCTCATAGAAATAGCATATGTCCTATCTATATTGCTCTTCAATCTACAGACTCACGGGCTATGTAGTACACTCTCTATTCTGTACTTGAGCTGAATGAAATTGGTATATATATTGCTCTTTAATCTACATACTCAGGGGCTATGTAATACACTATTCTGTACTTGAGCTGAATGAATTTGGCACCACCAGCGCCCTGCTTCATAAAAAAAGAATCCTGAAATGACAATACAGTATGATGAACGAATAATCTCACAGCAGAATAGGTAGGCAGTGACGAGCTAGTATCATAGTCCAATATAATCATGGGCAGGCTCTATAACTGAATGTATAGTTGAATCTCGAATCTCAGTCGAAGGGTTCTCTCCCCTAATTCAGCATCACCAGTAAACCCTAGAAATAATCCCCAAATCAGTAAAGAATCAGTAGCTAGATAGGGCATGTCGGAAATAAAAACGAAAGATTGACATGGGAACAGGCTAAGACCAATTTAGAGGAAAAACAATTCAGCTTTCGTCTCGATCTGAAGTCTGCACACACTGCCATCCGCAATTCCATCGTCCAGTCTGTCCCTCCCTCCTCTCCAATTTTCGGCCTCCAATATCTCTGCACGCCACACAACACTTCCCTCCCTCCCTAGCCTCATATCCCTATCTGATCAGACAGAATATGAAGGGGACGATGCAGGTGGCAAGATTTGCGGCGGCTGGTCGGCCACCCTCACCAGCCCTCCTCCTCTTCCTACAACCCTATGTCCCCTTCGTTCTGTACTCCAGATCGAGCAGGAGGTGTAGGGGTAGCAACAGCTCGAGGGCAAGAAGAAGGAACGGTGCAGTGGTGGCACGAGGTGGTGGCGTGGCGCTCTCATAGGTGCAGCCGTGCAGGCCACATCGTCTGGGCAAATTGGGTGGGGCAATTTCGGGGGAGGAGCGCACTCTTGCGTGCGAGAGGTGGATCCGGGTTCCCGCACGCGGCGCTCGTATCGGCGAGAGAATTGGGTTGGAGTGGGACCAGGGCGAGGGGGCACCGAGTCCGGATGAGCTCGGAATTATAGGTTCTACGCGCATACTTAGGTTGTTAATTTGATCAACAAAATATAACTTATATATCACAAAAATTATACCATTACAAAATATAACCTCTAAGGTATCTAGTGGTATAATTTTTATGCTATAATATGTATATTTTATTGTTTAAATTGGCAACCTAGTTATCCGCGCGGGACTTATAATCCCAAACAGAGGTAGTATCGGACAACGACGACGGAAGGCGAGTTTTTTTTAGGTAGTAGAGATAATCCCGCTTCCACTCCCATGCGGTTTGCTAGTGTGAAAACGATGGATTTTCTCTTGGGTCCAAGGCATGACGTGACTCTTTCAAATTTTGGTACTCCCTCCGATCCATATTACTTGTCATTAAAATGAACGTATCTAGACATATTTTAGTGCTAGATACATCCATTTCAACGACAAGTAATATGGATAAGAGGGAGTAGTATTAATTAATGCATGCACCAAGTCTAAATTGACATGTCTTTTCTTTTCATAGACAATGAGTGATCACCTAGGTCCCAACGTTTTGCTAATTTAGCCCTATAATCCAGAATAGAGAAAGTAATGCATTGGAGTATGATAATAATGGGCAAAGCATGTGAGAGTAAGAATATTTTTTTTTTGGAAAAGAGTATATATTAATATCACATGGATACCAATTACACCCAGCCTCTGTAACAACGCACGCCCTAGCGGCCCTACGAATGCACACAGTCCAGAAAAAAAAGAAATAAAAAAGAAAAGTTCCGCTACAGAGAACTAATCCTCAAAGCAACGACACTGACACCATCAGAACAATACCAGTAGTCCTCCAATCAAATAACAACGCCTTTAAGAAGGAAACAGTGCCCAAGCGCCGTCATTGCCCGATCAAATATCATAGGTTTTTATCCTGAAGAAAGTCCTCGCTCACAAAACAATGCCTTCAACAAGGTCATTGCCAGGCACAACTAGTTAAGGCCAGACCTTAGATTTTCACCCTGCAAGGTAAGACTGAAAACTCCCCCTGTGTTGTCTTCCCGCACCAACAGTCGCTGCAACGAGTCCTAGATCACGCAGCCAGTTCTCCGTCGCCACAAGAACAAAAATCACCATCGCTACCCTCATATTTTTGCTTTCCTGACAATCTCCGCATCTGACTTCACCATGGCTCTAAGAATGGCACTTGGTGGGAACAAACAACAGAGCTTCGCAACGCTCCCACTGAAACCAAACGGCCAGAAGAACAAGGTGCGCACGACCGAATACCTTCCGATCCAGCAATCTCTAGGCATGACACGCCCACGGGAGTTCGCTGGCGGAGCCTTCCAGAACCCGCCTCTCCAGACCAGATCAACGAGGGGAGACATCAGGCAGATCTTCGTCTTCGTGCGAAAGAAACCAAAGGACCACCTCCTTTATTAGATCCGACACAGCGATCCCTGTTGGAGATATGCCCTAGAGGCAATAATAAATGTAGTTATTATTATATCTTTGTGTTTATGATAGATGTTTACATTCATGCTATAATAGTATTAACAAGGAAACATTAATACTTGTGTGATTTGTAAACTTAAATTGAAGTCCCTAGTGTAGCCTCTATACATCACTGGCTTGTTGGTTAATAAATGATTGTGGTTTCCCTGTCATGAACATTGAGATGTTATTAACAACAAGATCATATCGTTAGGAGAATGATATGGTGGACATACTCCTATAGATAAGCATAGCATAAAGATCAAGTCATTTTAATAGTTCAATTGCTATATGCTTTCTGATACATAGTAACCTAATTCCTTCGACCATGAGATCATGCATATCACCTTTACCGGATGGATGTTTTGATGACACCAAACACCACACCGTAACAGGGTGGCTATAAAGGTGGCATTGAGTGTTCAGAAAGTAGTGGTTGAGACACATGGATCAAGAGTGGGATTTGTCCATCCATATGACGGATAGATATACTCTGGGCCCTCTCGGTGAAATGTCATCCAATTAGCTTGCAAGCATGTGACTGGCTCACAAGGGATCACATATCACGGGAACGAGAAAAGAGTACTTATCGGTAACGAGGTTGAACTAGGTATGCAGAGATACCGATGATCATAACCTCGGATAAGTAAACTATCGTGAGACAAAGGGAAATTGGTATCGTATGTAAGTGGTTCATTCGATCGCAAAGTAATCGTAGAAATATGTGGGAGCCATATGAATTTCCAGATTCCTCTATTGGTTATTGTTCGGAGAAGTGTCTCGATCATGTCCGCATAATTCACGAATCGTAGGGAGACACACTTAAGGATTCGACGTTGTTTGAGTAGTTATGGAATGATGAGAAAGAGACCGAATGTTGTTCGGAGTCTCGGATGGGATCCGGGATATCACGAGAAGATCCGGAATGGTCCGGAGAATAAGATTCATATAAGGAAAGTCCTGTTTCGGAGTTGGGGAATGGTTCCGGTGTTTTCATCGGGAATGTTCTAGAAGGTTCCGGAATGTCCGGCACTCCGGAGGGGAAGGGTACATGAATGTGTTATATCAAGTTGGTATGATTGCATCATGTACTAGGTGTCATCGCTGAACAAAATAGAGGGTTTATTCAAATCCTAGTTTGAAAAAGTCAAACGCCAAGTTTGAAAGTCAAACGGCTATCTTTGGGAAGTGGAGAGGGAGGTGGAAACCGAATTGAGGGAGGAGTTCCTCCTCCCACCGCCGGCCCACCTCCAAGCCGAGTTGGGGAGGGACTCCCCTCCCCTTGGCCGCGCCTCCCACCTATAAAGGGAGGGGCAGGGCTGCCCCTCCCAACACCCCAACACCTCCGCCTCTAAACCCTAGCCGCCGGCGCCGCAACCTCCAGCTGCCGCCGCCGGCCAAGCTTCCTCCTCGGCGTGTCTAAACCCTATATCGTCGAGGTCTCTCTCATAGTCCACCATACTCGCTCCGGCTTAAGGCGAAGCCCTGCGAGATCTCCCCTCTACTTCCGGTACCACGCCGTTGTACTGCCGGAATCGCGAGGAGAGTGCTACAACCTCCGTTGCCTGCTGGAACAAGGGAGAGGAAGGTCTTTGTCGAGTACCGAACGTGTGACCGACTGCGGGAGCGCTGCCAGAACGCAGCGCCGGAAGGATCGTCTACGCGATCTTGAGATCGGGAAGAGTACGACTACATCACCCACGAGAATCCGCTCTCGTTAAACACTTTGGAATCTTCAAGGGTGAGTTATTCCATCGACTCGTTCCTACAATCTAGTAGATAGATCTTGGCTTGTTTGTTTGTATGCGATAGAATTTTTTTGTTTTCCATGCTACGAATCCCTACAATCCCCATACCGCCGACCGGTTTCCGGAGAACGGATCGAGCAGGCCAACCATCGGTGCCGATGAGCACGTAGGGTTAGCACCGCCACTAAGGGCGCGCCATCACCTCCATCCTGCAGCACCACGTCCGTCGCTTCCCCCAGAACCCGGTCAACGCCGCCCACGGCCCTCGCCGCCCCGGTCTGATATGTCAGAAAGATATCTATAATTTTTGATGCTCCATGCTTGTTTAGTATCTACTTTGCTTTGCTTTGTCTACACTCTGAGGTGTTTTTATATCTTTTCTGGAACTAACCTATTAACAAGTTGCCACAGTGCGAGTAGCCTATTTTCTTCTGTTTTAGGTTCCAGAAAGGCAGAAAATCAATATTCTCGGAATTGGACGGGACAAAAGACAAAGTAAATATTTTACCGTGGAGGACACGAAGTCCAGAGGAGAGACGGAGAAGCGAACCAGGGCGGCCAGACCCCCCTAGGCGCGGGTGGGCTCACCCCGCGCCTGGGTAGGGTGTGGGGCCCCTGGCCGCCTCCCAGCCTCGCCTCTTCGCCTATAAGAATCCCCCGATGCAGAAACCCTAGGCATCCGATCAAAACTCCACAAAACCTTCTGTAGCCACCGCCACCGTCGTCCCTAGATCGGGGGGGATCTGAAGTTCTTCCCGACACCCTACCGAAGGGGAGATCATCCCAGAGGCCTTCTTCTCCGGTATGATGCGTGAGTAGTTCCACCTTGGACTACGGGTCCATGTAGTAGCTAAATGGTTGTATATCCTCCTTGTGCTTTCATGTATAGATCTTGTGAGCTCCGTTCATGATCAACATCTAATCTATTTTTAATCATGCATGTTGTGTTTGCGGGGATCCGATGGATATTGAGATTACTATGACAGATTGATTAATGGTTTTGTCTATTTGATACTATCATGTCTGTGTTGTTTGTGATCTTGCATGCTCTCCCTTGTTAGTAGCTATCTTGGCCAAGTAGTTGCTAGTGTCTCCAAGAGGGGGTATTTATGCTCGATAGTGGGTTCATGCCTCTAGTTTCCAAGGGAAGTGATAGAAATCTCTTCGGTTGTAGATGTGTTGTTGCTACTAGGGAGAAAACAAAGGTCTCTTATTCATGGAACAAGTGGATTGTTTACCTTACACACTTTGCTTAAAGCAGTTGTCTATTGCTTGCAACTTAATACTGGAGGGGGTTCGGATGATAACCTCAAGGTGGACTTCTAGTCATAGATGCAGTTGGATGGCGGTCTATGTATATTGTTGTATTTCCCAATCGAATCTCATAGGATCTTTTTGTCTGGTATTGCATTGTTATGCCTTGCTCAGTTCCTGTCAATTGCCCTGCTTGTTGGGAATATGCCCTAGAGGCAATCATGTATGATGAGATTTCCCATTGTATTCATAAAGATATTAAGTAGTCCTTGTATAAACATCTGATGTGTATCATTGAATATGTGATTCGGTTGTGGAACTATGCATTCATGTTGTTTGTACTAAGTATCCTTGGTCATTGAGGTTGTGCTGGACACACAACTTAGACCAATGTGAAAGTTGGCTTGATGACTCGGTTCCACTTGTCATGGGCATGGAGATGCTATTCCAACTTACATAGATTCGGCTAAAGAGTTTAGCGAGTCGGATTGACCCATATTGAGGTACAACGAACAAGTTGTCATTTGTATATCTCAATCAATGTAATCCTTAGACCTGAGGTTATTGCATAGTCCGAGATGAGGATGACCGACTTAGGTTCTGTCAAACGCTGATCCATAACTGGGCAGTTATAAAGGCAGAGTTCGGGTCAACTGAGAATCAAGCTGTGTGATGTGAATAACCAAGATGGGATTTTGCCCCTCCACTTGGAGAGATATTCTCTGGGCCCTCTCGTGAGATATGATTTGGAAAGCATGGCCATGCACGACTCGGTTAAGTGTTAACTGAGGCGATCGACTAAGAGTTAGTCGGGTGAATCACTTATCTCGGATCGAGAAGAGAGTCGGACTATTTAATGGATGACAATTATTCGCCTATAGTTTGACAAGGTATATCGTGAGGCAAAAGGGACTCGGACGCAAGTCGCATTGGAAAGGCAAGTCGTCATGACTCTTTGGTACTTGGGAGTCGGCACGTTCTTCTAGGAGCCGCTACCGACTGATCGATTGAGAGTCGGACTCCAATCGTGTCCAAGTAGCCATGAGCCTGCGGGGTCACACACTTAAGAGCGGGAGTAAGTTCGGATTGGATCTGAACCTGTAATCTGGTTGGGTTGGACCTAAACCGGATTAGGACTGAGTTAGTGAGTTGGACTCACGGTGACTAGTGTTATATGGGCTTTAGTGAATGGGCCGCGCGAGCAGAGCCCATGTTCACTCCCTATATATAGTGGAGCACCTTAACCCAGAAAGGTTAATCGTTGTTCGGTTAGGTCATTCCATGTGTTGGAAACCCTAGCTCCACAGCAGTCCAGCCGCCATACCGAACCTAGCAGTTCGCCGCCGGTGCTCCTCCTTGTACGTGTGGATACCAGCAGAGGTGATGTACGATCAGCACCAGGACGATCGGATCGCAAAGGACTGCACTGCATCAACTGACGCGCTTCATCAGTAATCCGCAACTGCGCGTCTAGTGGTAAATCTCGTGGCCTTCTACCTCAGCTAGATCTTGGGATCACCACGTTAGAGGAATTTTTTTGTTTTATCTCTGCGTGGTCCAACAGTGGTATCAGAGCCAGGTTCTGGTTTTAGGCTCGAGATCTCGCACATGTGATATGCGGTTGGCTGTAGATGAGATCTATGTGCTGTTTTGGTGGTCGATCTATGAGATAGATCGGTTTTGTACGAAGTTGATTGGATTAACTGTACTCGGGGAATGGTAGATCTGATTTCCGTGATCATACTGCTGAGGTCGTGGAACAACATACCCCTACCGGTCGGCTTCTGCCAGCGGGACCGCCGGCTTCGCCCTGTCGTAGCGCCTTAGATGTCGTTGCGAGTTTCACAACGCCGGTAGATATTGTATATATGCATAACTTGTTTTTGCAGGAAGATGTGAATGGTATGGTTCATGTGCATGTGATGTATGTGTGTAATCCATACGTGATCTGCGAATCACGGTTTTTGTCAGCCGGCTGGAGCCTAGGTGCTGTCATTTTATTGTATAACGACCTGCGTGTCGAATTCTCTATGTAATTTACTTTACTAAGCTAGTGTAGCTGTTTGGAGAACCCGAAAGGCATGCAAGGCGTTGTACATGTCGACGACATGGAGTAAGACGGCAAGTGACAAGAGTTGGCACGAGTCGGATTACATGCTTTGTAGAGATGGAGATCGCCATGAGGAGAGCCATACCATTTCACATTATAATTGCTTTATTTTGTGTTATTGTTATGTCTCTGTTTTACCTCTATTATATAGTCGGTAAAATTTAATCCCTTAAAGAAGGTCTAGTCGGTTTTCCCGCCAGTGTTTGCACCATCACAAGTCGGACATTTTTGGTAGTGGGCTCATAAAATTGAGGTGCTGCCAATTCTTTTCGACTAGGTGGGTTCGAGTCGGACTCTTACTGCAGAAACACTCGGTAAGCTAGACGGGTCTATCACAACGGTTGTGGGACTCGGGGAAAGGTCAGATGAGAGCCGGGGCATGTGATGCCACCCGTCCAACAGGAGTCGTATGAGATACGATTGACAAGGAGTTGTCTACCTAGATCACTTGGCGGCTAGCGGTGATGCTAAAGCTCACTAGCCGACTTGCTTATTTAGGATCCTGAATCACTAAGTAACCATCGGAGGGGTGTTGGTTCTAGTGGGAGCATAAAATATTAAAATGTTTAATATGCTTGCTCTTTTATGAATACATATCTTAAGTGGTTTTGCATATTTTCTGTTGTAGATCATGGCACCAAGTAGCAGTCACTCTCAGATATCCGGTTTTGCGTTGAGAACCATTCTTGAGAAAGATAAACTGAACGACACTAATTTTACCAACTGGTGTTGAAATCTAAGAATTATTCTCAAACAAGAAAAGAAGGACCATGTCCTAGACAACCCACTTCCAGATGAGCCGAATGAGAATGCGACTGTCGCAGCCACCAAAGTACACAAGAAGAAATCGGCAATAAAAGAATCAGCGCCCACAATGACCATTGTGTTCTACTCGTGCAACAGATCTACATATAAACCTGGCTCTGATACCACTGTAGGGTTTCGTAGCATGGAAAACAAAAATTTTCTATCGCATACAAACAAACAAGCCAAGATCTATCTACTAGATTGTAGCAACGAGTCGATGGAATAACTCACCCTCGAAGATTCCAAAGTGTTTAACGAGAGCGGATTCTCGTGGGTGATGTAGTCGTACTCTTCCCGATCTCAAGATCGCGTAGACGATCCTTCCGGCGCTGCGTTCCGGCAGCGCTCCCGCAGTCGGTCACATGTTCGGTACTCGACGAAGACCTTCCTCTCCTTTGTTCCAGCAGGCAGGGGAGGTTGTAGCACTCTCCTCGTGATTCCGGCAGCACAACGACGTGGTACCGGAAGTAGAGGGGAGATCTCGCAGGGCTTCGCCTTAAGCCGGAGCGAGTATGGTGGAGTATGAGAGAGACCCTAGACGATCTAGGGTTTAGACACGCCGAGGAGGGGGCAAGGACGGCGGCTAGGGTTTGACCTAGGCGGCGGCGGCGAGTGCCCTAGGGCCGACGGCGGCTTGGGGCTAGGGTTTAGAGGTGGGAACTTGTGTGCTAGGAGGGGCAGCCCTGCCCCTCCCTTTATAGGTGGGAGGCGCGGCCAAGGGGAGGGGAGTCCCTCCCCAACTCGGACCCAAGGTGGGCCGGCGGTGGAAGGGGAGGAACTCCTCCCCAACTCGGTTTCCACCTCCCTCTCCACTTCCCAAAATAGCCGTTTGACTTTCAAATTGGCGTTTGACTTTTTCAAACTAGGATTTGATAAAACCATTTATTTTGTTCAGCGATGACACTTAGTACATGATGCAATCATACCAACTTGATATAACACATTCATGTACCCTTCCCCTCCGGAGTGCCGGACATTCCGGAACCTTCTAGAACATTCCCGATGAAATCACCGGAACCATTCTCCAACCCCGAAACAGGACTTTCCTTATATGAATCTTATTCTCCGGACCATTCCGGATCTCCTCGTGATATCCTGGATCCCATCCGAGACTTCGAACAACATTCGGTCTCTTACTCATCATTCCATAACTACTCAAACAACATCGAATCCTTAAGTGTGTCTCCCTACGGTTCGTGAATTATGCGGACATGATCGAGACACTTCTCCGATCAATAACCAATAGAGGAATCTGGAAATTCATATGGCTCCCACATATTTCTACGATTACTTTGCGATCGAATGAACCACTTACATACGATACCAATTTCCCTTTGTCTCACGATAGTTTACTTATCCGAGGTTATGATCGTCAGTATCTCTGCATACCTAGTTCAACCTCGTTACTGATAAGTACTCTTTTCTCGTTCCCGTGATATGTGATCCCTTGTGAGCCAGTCACATGCTTGCAAGCTAATTGGATGACATTCCACCGAGAGGGCCCAGAGTATATCTATCCGTCATATTGATGGACAAATCCCACTCTTGATCCATGTGTCTCAACCAATACTTTCCGAACACTCAATGCCACCTTTATAGCCACCCAGTTACGGTGTGGTGTTTGATGTCATCAAAGCATCCTTCCGGTGAAAGGTGATATGCATGATCTCATGGTCGAAGGAATTAGGTTACTATGTATCAGAAAGCATATAGCAATTGAACTATTAAAATGACTTGATCTTTATGCTACGCTTATCTATAGGAGTATGTCCACCATATCATTCTCCTAACGATATGATCTTGTTGTTAATAACATCTCAATGTTCATGATAGGGAAACCACAATCATTTATTAACCAACAAGCTAGTATTATAAAGAGGCTTTACTAGGGACTATATTTTAGTTTACAAATCACACAAGTATTAATGTTTCCTTGTTAATACTATTATAGCATGAATGTAAACATTTATCATAAACACAAAGATATAATAATAACTACATTTATTATTGCCTCTAGGGCATATCTCCAACATATTCCTGCAAAAGGTTAGCAATAGCGGGTGGCAAAAAAAGAGGCATATCCTCAAATGAAAACAAAACCTCTTTGCAGACAGTTGCATAACATTGAGTATTGTTTACATCTAGTTCAACAATATCAATTTTATTTGCAAGCATACATGGACTCTTCAAACGAATTTCAGTAGCATGTGCAGAATCAGATTTAGTGTTCTTTGGTGGTACAAAATCTGCAGCAACAATCTGATTCTCACTTTTATTTTTCTCCTCAGTTTTAGCTCTACTAGCTCTAGCAAGATCATCTTTTAAAATCTGTTCGGGAGTCATAGGTTTTAGACCAATTTTCTTTCCATCATGCATAAGAGAATAGTGATTAGTTTTGCCATTATGAACAGATTCTCTATCAAATTGCCATGGTCTACCAAGTAACAAAGAACAAGCTTGCATAGGTACAACATCACAATAAACAAAATCAGAATATATACCAATAGTAAAATGCACGCATACCGTTCTTGTTACCTTGATCTTGCGAGAACTCTCAAACCATTGGATGTAATATGAATGTGTGCGTTGTCTTGTTGGAAGTGCAAGCTTCTCTACCATGTCAACACTAGCCAGATTATTACAACTCCCTCCATCAATGATGATCCGTATAGCTCTTTCCTTGAAAACACCACGTGTTTGGAACAGGTTGTGGCGTTGATCTTGCTCAGATTTGCTCAATTACACACTCAATACACGTTGTGTAATTAAGCTCTTGTATTGATCAGCAGCTTCAGCTCCCATTACCTCCGTCTCTTCATTAGCATCAGAATTGTCTCCATCTCGAGCAGAAATAAGGGCTAATGTATCTTCATCAAAGTCGTTTGCTGAATCGTATTGACCATCCTCCCGCACCATCATCACACGTTGTGTTGTGCACTATCTCTCAATATGACCAAAATCCCAGCACTTGCGGCATTGTATATCCTTTGTCTTACCCGTGGAAGCCATAGAAGATGCACTACGAGCAGGAGCATTGGATGACGATGGAGGAGCAGCTGGAAATCTTGTGGTGGCCTTGGATGTGGTAGTAGCTGGTGGCGAATCACGAGAAGGAGGCGCTTATTGTCGGGATGTCCAAGTGGATGTGCGACCTGCAGAATTATTAGTCCTCCTCCATGGTGTTTAGCGATCCTGCACTTCACGTTTAGCTTTGCAAGCAAGATGAAACAAACGAGTGATAGAATTATATTCCTTATAATCTAATATGTGCTGAATGCCCTTGTTTAATCCACCAAAGAAACGTGCAAGCATTTGTTCAGTAGATTCAACAAGACCACATCGAACCATCCCCGTTTGCAATTCCTGATAATACTCTTCTACAGAATTTTTCTCTTGATCTAAACGTGTCAGATTCTTTAGTAAATCACGTTGATAAGTGGGAGGTACAAAACGAACACGCATAGCAGTTTTTAAAGCAGTCCAAGTACTAGGAATAGTAGTAGGATTTAAACGACAATACTCAGACCACCAAAGGGAAGCAAATTTAGTAAATTCACATGTAGCAGCACTAACACGCATATTATCAGGATATTTTAAGCATGCAAAGCGTTGTTCTACTTCCATCTCCCATATAAGATATGTATCAGGATTATATTTACCCTCAAAAGATGGAATATTTAATTTAAGCTTTGCAACATGATCATCATCACGTACCGATGGTCGAGCGTTGCGGTAGTAATGTCGGCGACGGCCAGCAGGTACCTGTGGAGGTTGTTCAACCTCCTCGTCAAACAGATCGTTGTCGTCGGGGTCGTAGTAGTACCTGTCGTTTGTCCCCAATGTCGCAGCAGCAGCCGCGGTGGAAGTCTGAGATGCGTCAGCCGCAGCGGTAGCCGCCTGGGGTGCGGCGGCAGCCGAACCAGCAATCCGACCCATGATCGGGATGCGCCGTGCGCCATGTGTGGGTGCGTGTGCGGGTGCGGGCAATCTGTTCAAAATCTCCTTGAACCGAGCGTCAATCTTGGCGTTGAAGGATTTCTCGAGTCCATCGATCTTGTCCACGGCGTTGGTGAGCTTGGCGTCAAACTCCCCTAGGCGTGTATCCACGTCTTCAGCGCGACTGACCAAGAGCTCGGAGAAGTGGGGATGTAGTTCTTCGTTCGTCATTGTGGCAGGGTTCCGCGAAGTATCTGTCATGGTTAGTCCTTAAAAAGCACATGTATATACTATGGAAATATGGTGGAAGGCACGCGTAATCCGTCAAGCAATATACGAAGCTCTTACAAGTTCTTACCAAACAGCAGGAAAAGGCGATGTGCAACCGCGAGGATCACTGGGTCCAGAGATTGAACCAAGCGATTACCAGGAGTCGAGACACCGTACGTGGAGAATATCTGTGGAGCTCTGGGAAGGCTTAGCAAAGGGGGTTAGCAATTATCAAAACAGCAATGCAAAAGTTGAAAAAATGCTCAACGACGGTACTGTGCTGGTCCTAGGTTAGACCGTACTAGAAACGCGAGCCTAGATCACCAACGATGTCACGACGCGACACAACAAGCAATGTATGATGATATGGCACCCTGAAAAGCGAATCGAGATGCGGAAAATCACTATGATGGCGAGTGTCTAAAACTGATCTACGGGGTCTAAAAATAGGTTAGCCCCAAATTTTTTTTTTCAATTTTTTTGTATTATGCTCCGGAAAGCGTGCAGGCGCCAAAAAAATGTCGCTATAACGACCGATGGAGAAAAGTGATCCCCGGGGTCGAAAAACAGTATAGCCAGAAAAAAAATTGGAGGCGATTCCAGACTTTTTTCCCTCTCCTTCTAGACTTACGACCGGACTCTGAGCTCGACACGGACTTTAGCTTAACACGGAAACAACAAAGAAGGAAAGTAACTATAACTAGGAAACAATAACTCAACTCGGACTCGTGCCGCGGCAGGATAGGTGATCGGATCCGTGTCGCGGTACGAAGGCGGTGGCGGAGTGTTTAGGGTTTATGGTGGCTGGGTATATGGCGGCGAAATATGGTGGTGGAATATGGTGGCGGTGATCGGCGAGTGTGGCGGTGACTACTATGATCAGAACTCAAAACTCTAAGGGACGAGACACTAAGACCAGCAACTCGACGCGACGATGTAGACACAAATTCAACAATGCAAAAACTAAAAAGATAATGCGAGGCGTAGATTGGTTATGGGATGGATCTAAACTCTAACTGTGTTTTTGGATTTTTCATGGGTTATAGGTAAAACAGATCTAATCTACGAAAACAGTAAAATCTCACCGAGCAACCTGGAATCTGATACCACTTGATAGGGCAAAGGTGTCCGATCTTTCGATGAGATGGTGATAGTCGATTTGGTGGAGTTCGGGCTTGACGATCCGACTACACGTGCGAGCACGAGCGCCAATGCAATCGCTAGGCCAATCTCGTGGAGGTTACCGATCCTGCGGGAACACGATCAGCCTGACCAGCGAGGGTCTTAATTCCTACCTGAAATCGAGAACAAGTAAGAACTAATATTGCAATCAAGATATTGCGGATTAAGAGGAAAGCTTTATTGAAAAGGTGGGATCCTGAATAGGTGCGAAGTACAAGAGGCCTCTGCGATGCTCGAGCCTTGGCGAAGTTGCTATGATGGCTAACTTAATGTCTAAACAAAATCCAAGTCTAGGGTGACGGCTATGGGGAGTATTTAAGGAGGAAAAGGTGGGGTTTCGGCCAGCCATGGAAGTGGTGGCCGAATCCAACCCTAGAAGTCCTTTTCCCCTCAAATACGGACTCTAAAAAGTGGCTAATTAAAATCCTGCAAAAATTACATGGGCCTGGCCCAAAATAAAGGTGTCGCGGCACCATATTAAGCTATGGACGAATTCGTGAAGTATTGATCTTGAATATTTCGTCCAAGCCTTCTTTCTTTATTATGGTGGCCTCAAAGTTCTGGAATCTCCATCCGTGGCCTTCTCTTGGATCATCACATGCTTGCTGCCATCTCCATGCATGGCCATGCTCCAATGCTTGTCCCTCTCATCCATGCTTGGTCCATCATTTCTAAGAGTAATAAATACATCTGATTTAGACAGCATCATATTCTCATGTATGTGAGGAATTGTTCCAAGAAACGAAAGTACCTGATAGTTAAGTTGTTTGGCACGAGATCTTGTGATGGGTCCTTGTATGTGTGTTGCTGTAGTTACAACGGTTGTATCAATAGAAGGGATATCCACATTAGATATTGATATCATATTTGGATTCCTCTCATTTTTCTAATCAATTTAGACATATTATTTTCCGAATTCTGATTTATAGTTTTTAAGATATTAATTATTCCATATTAAATAAAAATACAAAAAAATAAAATTATTATATTTTTATTTGAATTCAATAATATTTTTACTTATTCAGTGTTGTTTGCTTAAATAATTGCTTGTAATTTCAAAAAATACAACCATGTGACATGATGATATAAGAGTTAATATGATTAATATCATAGTATTGACAACAATGTGTAAATTACTTTGCGGAAAAAAATTCTGAAGGAACGAGGAAGTTAAGCGTGCTAGAGCTAGAGTAGTAGTAGGATGGGTGACCGACCGGAAAGTTTGAGTAAAACTGCAATTTAATCAATTATTAAGTATAAATAGTGTTAAAAATGATCAAAGCGAGAGATTAACGAGTCAAACAATTCAAAGATTTTTAAAAATATATTAAAAAAATATATTTTAGGCTATGCCGATGGCCTGACCATCGGCGTAGCTCCAGGCTATGCCGTTATCGGAGACGGACGTCGCCTGACACGCGGGGCCGCTGGGTGATGCTATGCCGAGGGGGAGGGGCTGTGCCGACCAGGACCCGAGGGGCTACGCCGACGGTAATTAGGCGATGTGCCGACGGCTGCCGGCCATCGGCGTCTCAAATCTTTCATGTAGTGAAAGGGAGAGAGGAAACGCATGCATTAACAACAGTCTGGTTGAGGCCGTAAAAAATCTGGTTTAGATCCTAACTACTACGAGGATACACGTTGTGCATGGCCTTGCTTGCATGGTTAGGTGGTCACAATGGAGAGTAACATAGCATAGTAACATGCATAAGCTGCTAGTCTATGTTATTATCTACCTTACTGGTATTATCTTGCAAGGTCTTATTTATTAGCATATAGACTCATCTTATCTTGAAATATGTGATATTATGGTAACATAGCTAGTTACCATAAGACTCTCTTTTATCATTTAATGACACGCCACGTCACCAAATTGCCTAGTTGACACTGCATGTAGATGCATGTTACTACCTATGTTATTCCTACTATGACTAGCCTTATACACAAGATGGACTCGGTACGTCACTGAACTAGTCTTTATTCTAACACCCGCGCAGTGTCAGCGGTAGGATCTCGAACGGTGAGAATACATTCCTTCATTATCCACACACACAGCACCAGAAGCTAGCTAGCCTACACTCCCCACCTCCGATCCACCACCATCGTGCGACGATGCCGGCGAGAGGAAGATGGTAGAAAAGGCGGGGGGAGGGGATAGGGGATTTTGGTAATGAGTGATTCTCTTTTTTCCTACCTAGCAATTTGACCTTGAGGGATGCGTGCACCCAACAGGGGAGGGAAGAGGGGCATGAAGCGGGCGGGCGATTTTGAATTCTGCCACTGCTGGCGCCGGTAGGGCGTCCGTCCTGTGATGGCTGCCGCCTTGCCGTGGCCCTCGCATGTGCTCGGGCCTCCGCTGCCAGCCTGCCACCTTCCCCCTGGTGGCATCTGCCCCCGCCCCAGCCCCTCTCGTACCCGCCATGCTGGGTTGGCCACAGCGGGACAGGGCACCGCTCCTGCGATGGCAGGCCACGGACACATCGCTCTTCCCGGGTTGCCGGCAAGAGCCTGCTCCGGCCTTCCTCCTCCTTCACCGGGAAGCAATGTGGCTTGTCCTCCTCAACAGCGACGAGGTGGTGGTCGATGCGCGCGACCTCATCCGCGGCAAGCTGGTGCAAGAGGGCAGCGCCATCTCCTTCCTGGCGCACCTCGTTTGTGTCCACGCACAGGTACGCCCTTCCTCTCCCCGCCCTTCTTCTTGAAGGTCGTCGACGGCAAGGGCCAAGCCGAGGTCGCCGACAACAAGGAACTTCACCTTCGATGAAACATGGATTCTCCTTCCGTACAACGACATTCTTGGACGACCGCTCTAGACAAGGTCATGTCGGTGACGCATCACACGTACAACGCCATGAAGATCCCTGCCAAGCAGGGTGTCATCACCATGAAGAAAGATTCTCAGGACGTCGTCTTCTGCATGGAGCAGCTCTATTGGAAAGCCATGATGGTGATTCCCGAGATCTCATCTAGGCCAAAGGAGTCAGACACGCCTGATCGAGGGCCAGGACCTAAATAGGAAGGTCTGCTCCTCGGAGACGATGGCTTCACCATCACCTTACGAGGTGGCCTCACCGACAAATAGGAAAGCTTGCTCATCACCTTTCTTTGGGAAAACTCAGCAGGAGGCCTACATCGACGGCATCCTGGCTAAGACCAAGGACTAGGACTCCTTGCTACGTGATTTGGACGAGACTTTTAACAACTTGTGCAAGGAAGAGACTTTTAACAACTTGTGCAAGGAAAACCTCAAGCTGAATCCTGAAAAGTGTGTTTTCGGGGTTTTGTCGGGCAAGCTGCTTGGTTTCCTGGTGTCTCACTGGGGAATTGAGGCGAACCCGGATAAGATTAAGGACATCGATAAGATTGAAGCTCCCGATGGTTAAAGGATATGCATCGGCTCAATTGTTGTATCACTCCCCTTGGACGCTTCATATCCAGGCTAGGGGAGCGCGCCTTACCCTTCTGCAAGCTCCTAAGAAAATCGAGTTCCGTATTGCAAGATCCATCTCCGTGCTCTCCAAGCTTATAGGATCCATCTCCATGCTTTATAGCTGTGTAGGATACATCTACGCGTTGGATCTGTCGTAGGCGTGCAACCAACCGCTGGTTCACGGTTTTCGTTTCCAGCTTTGTGAGCAAGCCAGGACAGGGCACGTCGGCCAGGGGAGACGGCAGGGAGGGGACAACGGCGAGGACGACGAACAAAGTCCCAAGGGGAGGGCGGGGGTATGGGAACTAGGAACGGTGTGGCGTGGGAGGAGCAGGGAGTGGAGCGGAGCGGGGAAGTGATAAAATATGAGAAATTGCATAATAGTAGGGTTCTAATCCTCGATCCTGACATGCGTCCGTCTGCTATTGATTTGGTGGAGTCCACTCATCATAAGAACAATCACAACGAATCAGATTGGACTCACATATAAGAAAACGAGTCATACGGCAAGTTTGCTAGAGCAGATGGCAGCCAGCGTCGATCCAGGGGATAGACATAGCGTGTTTGCGGAAACTGGTTGCTTTTTCTCAATCGGCCGGGTCGTAATGGCACAACCATAAATTTCGATGAGACATTAGAAGACAGTCCTAATAAATCATTTATATTATCTCTGATTTTGGATAAAAATTATAATGCTCGCATTCAGAAACGGTAAACTTTCGATCGAGCGTGCCGCGATCGTAGCCCGATTGCGTTGCACCTCTCATGGCCCCATGAGTCAGGGTGTATGTGGGAGTGGGCTGCCCACGGAGCCCACTACCCAAGCCCACATAAAAGGTTTTGCGGGACACCCGCGGGTAAACAAGAAAAAATGGTGGGTTTCCGTGAAAAGCCCACGATTGAGCAAAAATCAAAAAAGCTGCTTTGATCCAAATTAATATGTTCACATTTGTCTAGATTCGAATATATCTAGTCATATTTAGTGCAAGATACATCCGATTCTAGCCAAATATGAGAACATTAATTTGGATTGAAAGGAGTAAGAATTTCCCAAATCAACCAAATATTATGTATAGTAGAAAGAATGGCGAGTCACTTAGAAAATGGAAAAAACAATTAATATATTGAAGTGCTAAATATTGATCGTATTATGTACTAAAATATTTTTATAAACATTATACAAGTAACAATTGCAATAACGTATTTGCGGGTATATGTGGACATACGTGGGATAGTGGGCACCCGCATAAGTTTCGCGGGCTTCTGTGGAATACCCACTTAAGTTGGATGGGACTGTGCGGGCGTATGCGGGCCTCCCGCGGACAGTCCCACCTGCACCCTGACCCATGAGAGCGTCCCGACATGCGGTATCAACTACAGCTGAGGCTGACGCTTGCTAATGCTAGGGCCGAGAGTGGCGTCGTCGCTATGCCGGTCATTGGACGGCAACGAATTATTCCTGCCCGAGAGCTGATCTAGTGATTTCTTATTCCGAGAGACCAGCCAACCGGTTGGGTCGATGCATGTGTATATATATATAGGTGGGCAGATCGAGTGTATACCTTACGCCACACAAACAATCTAGTAGCCATCTTTATAATCACCCAGTTACGGTGTGAAGTTTGATATCATCAAAAAACTCTTTCGGTGTTAGTGATTGACATGATCTCATGGTCTAAGGATTAAGATCACTTCGTAAGTTGTTATAGCAATATAAACTCAATGACTTTGATCGTAATGCTATACTTCGGATGAATGTTCATCACATCATTACACTAATGTTGTGATCTCGTTATTAACAACATCCAATATCTATGATCAGGAAACTGTGATCATCTTGTTAATCAACGAGCTAGTTTATGAGAGAGGCATAACTAGAAACTTTTTGTTTGTTTATTAAACACACATGTATTAATGTTTCCGTATTAATACAATTATAGCATGCAAAATAAATATCTATCTTATACTTGGAATACACATAATAAACACTTTATTATTGCCTCTCAGGGCATATTCCCTTCAGGCGATGTTACACACGGTGACCAAACATGCTACATACAGCTTCTGGTGTTGCTACCTATGGCGACAGTCGTTGCTACCCTGCTGTGAGCAGAGCTGCTACCTTCGGGGAGAGGCCCTGCTACACATGGCGATCGACCCTGCTACATACAGCTTCTGTTGTTGCTACCTGCGGCGAGCAGTGCTGCTACATGGTATTTTTTTTTCTTACAAGTGTTTGCTCCGGCGATGTCTCCGCTGAAGTCGGCTTTTGCTATATTAGTATAATTATTTTGCTACATCTGTATTCTGATTTTGCTACAATAGCGCAAACTTCTTGCTACCTGGTATCCGACAAGGTCTCCGGCGAGATCTCCCGGCAGTTTTCCGGTGAACTCGATTTTGCTACATTAGTTTATTTTTTTGCTATATGGCCATCGATAAACTCTTCGCCGAGATCTAGTTTGTCTGTTATTTTTCTGAATCGAACCGTTTTCTGTTACATATAGCAAAAGCGATAGCATACCGGGATTGTTTTATAGCAAAAACAGGTTTGTAGGGATAAAAAGATGGACACGTGGTTGACTGGGACCCGGGGATGAAAACCACGGATCCCCGTGGGACACGTGGTAGTGTCCCATTCGGAAACTGTAAACTTTCGATGGAGCGTGCGGCGACCGTAGCCCGATTGCGTTGCACCTCTGATGGCCCCATGAGAGCGTCCCGACGTGCGGTATCAACTACAGCTGAGGCTGACGCTTGCTAATGCTAGGGCCGAGAGTGGCGTCGTCGCTATGCCGGTCATTGGACGGCAACGAATTATTCCCGCCCGAGAGCTGATCCAGTGATTTCTTATCCCGAGAGACCAGCCAACGGCCGGTTGAGTCGATGCATGCGTATATATACCTTACGCCGCACAAACAATCTAGCTTGAGCCATCATCAAAATAATAAGGTCGCAAACATGGCCTCCATCATCTTCAAGCGCCATCGCGATCCACCAGTGCTACTCTTCCTGGTGATCCTAGCAATAATCCAGCTCTCCTCCTGCTCCGTTGCTGCTGCTGCTGCTCTTTACAGAAACCGCACGTCCGTCGGCGGCGGCGGCATGATGTCGGTTCATTGCCGGCCGGACCAGGCCACGGCGCTCCTCCGGCTGAAGCGCTCCTTCACCATCATCGCCAACGAGTCCACGTGCACCCTCGGCTCATGGAGGGCCGGCACGGACTGCTGCCGCTGGGAGGGCGTCCACTGCCGCGACGCCGACGGCCGCGTGACCTCGCTGGACCTGGGTGACTGTGGCTTGGAGAGCGCCGCTCTTGATCCTGCCGTTTTCAGCCTCACATCCCTTCGCCACCTCAACCTCGCCTGGAACGACTTCAACGGCTCCCAGCTCCCACTCTCTGGGTTCGAGCACCTCGCTGAGCTCAGGCATCTCAATCTCTCCAGCTCCAGCTTTGATGGACACATACCCGTGGGAATAGGAGGCCTCACTAATTTGGTATCTCTCGACCTCTCAACCACCGTTTATGTTGTACAAGAATTCGATGATTTTGGAGAGTATGACATATGGCACCATTATTCTTCTAGCCTCTTAGAGCCAAACATTGCGTCGTTGGTCGCAAACCTTAGCAATTTGAGAGAGCTCAATCTCGACTGGGTAGACTTGTCTGGCAATGGTGACGAGTGGTGCGCTTCCTTTGCTAATTCGACTACTCCTCAACTCCAGGTTCTGAGCCTACGACATTGCCACCTTGATGGTCCAGTTTGCGGGTCCCTTTCCAGCATACCCTCACTCACCATGATTGACCTACAGTATAACCGCTTACGTGGTCCAATTCCAGAGTTTCTTGCCGATTTACCATCCCTAAGTGTTCTTCGACTCACCAACAATGATCTCCAAGGACAGTTCCCAACGAGAATCTTCCAAAACAGAAACTTAACCTCCCTTGATATTAGGTACAATTCCGGCATCTCTGGTTCTTTGCCGAATTTCTCATCAGATAGTAGGTTGGCCAATTTGCTTGTTAGCAACACCAACTTTTCTGGTCCTATTCCGACCTCCGTTGGCAACTTGAAATCATTGACCGTATTGGGCCTTGCAGCAACTGACTTTGTCCAAGAGCTTCCTACTTCAATTGGTGAACTCACATCTTTATATTGGTTTGAGGTAACGGGAGCTGGTGTAGTAGGATCCATACCATCTTGGGTCACAAACTTAACTTCTTTAGTTCGTCTCCAATTCTCCAGTTGCGGCTTATCCGGACACATACCTTCTTCAATAGGCAACCTCAAGAACCTAACGTGGTTAGCCTTATATAATTGCAACTTTTCTGGTCCAATACCTCCCCAACTATTTAATTTAACCCAGTTAAGCAATCTGTATCTTCACTCAAACAAATTTATGGGTTCCGTGGAACTCATTTCTTTCCTGGAACTACCAGATCTAGACGGTTTGAATCTTTCAGACAATATACTTTCCGTGATAGTAGGGGAATATAATTCCTCTTGGGCAATGCGCCTTTTGGGTCTAGCCTCTTGTAACCTATCCAGCTTCCCTGTTTTCTTGAGGAATATATACCATATTCGGTATCTTGACCTCTCAGATAATCAAATCCACGGTGCTATACCTCGTTGGGCTTGGGAAGAATGGGACGCCATGCTAGTCCTTGACTTATCATACAATCAATTCAGCAGTATTGAGCATGACTCTATTCCGCTCACTGACGTAACATTTCTTGATCTCAGTTTTAACCTAATTGAAGGGCCCTTACCTATTCCTGGACCCGACACTGAGATGTTTGATTTCTCAAATAACCGCTTCTCATCCATCCCAAATAATTTTGGATCTCCACTGATAAGTATTTCTTATCTCAATGCCATGAGTAACAACCTCTCTGGACAAATTCCACGGTCGATTTGTAATGCAAGGGGCCTAGAGTTCCTTGATCTCTCTTACAACAATCTGAGTGGCCCGATTCCATCTTGTTTAATGGAGGATATCCATTCCCTGGGTGTATTGAACTTGCAAGCAAATCAAATCCATGGAGAATTACCGCACAACATGAAACAAGGTTGTGCATTGGAGGAAATAAATTTAAGCAACAACCGGATAGAAGGACAACTACCGAGATCTATAGTTGCTTGCGGACGTTTGCAGATTTTGGACATTGGAAATAATCGAATCAATGACACTTTTCCATGTTGGATGAGTACGCTTCCTGAACTTCAAGTCCTCGTCCTCGAGTCTAACAAGTTCTTTGGACATGTGGGGCCTTCTACAGTAGGAAATAAAGAAAACCATTGTGAGTTCATGAAACTGAGGATTTTATCTTTGGCTTCAAATGGCTTCTATGGGACATTGCCAAACAACTGGTTTAAGAGTTTCAGTTCCATGGCAGTTGAACCTACTGAGGATGGCACATTGCTTATGAAAAACCATTTTGGTCAGTACCAGCAAACTTATCAGTTTACCACTGCGATCACATATAAAGGATCCACAGTCACATTCTCCAAGATTTTGAAGACCCTTGTAATCATCGATGTCTCAGATAATGCATTCCATGGTGCCATTCCAGAGTCAATTGGGGAGCTTGTTCTGCTTTGTGGGTTAAACATGTCACATAATACCCTCACTGGAACGATTACATCTAAGCTTAGTGATTTACATCAACTCGAGTCACTAGACCTCTCTTCAAATGGTTTGCACGGAGAGATTCCAAAAGAATTGGCATGGTTGGACTTTCTCTCGGTATTGAACCTATCTTACAACCAGCTGGTTGGAAGAATACCACCAGGATCACCTCATTTCCAGACATTCTCAAATCTCTCATTCATGGGAAACACTGGCCTTTGTGGACCTCCATTGTCCAAGCAATGTGACAACTCAGCCCCAAACGTGGCATTACATCATTCGGATAAAGACCCGGTGGATGTTGTACTATTTCTCTTTATTGGAGTCGGGTTTGGCGTGGGATTTGCAGTTACAATTGTTGTGGTATGGGGAATCCGAATTAGGAAACGGTCACAAGGTTACATTACTTCTCTTTGCTGGAGTAAAGTATTTTGTATTTAGATTACGTACAGAGTGAAAAGGTTTGTACAATAGTAACTATGTATTATTTTCGTGTTTTTCACTAGTGTTGTAATCAACCATGTAATCCAGGCTAAATGGGTCAGAAGTATTTGTATACATTGAAACTAATAAGGTGCAATGTTGTAGCAGAATACTATATATCAAACCTTTTGGGAGGTTATAAAATTTGACTTGATGAAATTGTTTGATAAGTTCCAACAAGGGGAATTACCACCCTTTCATCTAAACTATGACACCATTATTCTGCTACCTAAAAAATAAAACACCGTGCAAATCTAACAATACCGGCCATTTTGTTTGTTGAATGTGACTTTTAAAATATTCACCAAGGTTGCAACTAATCGTGTTACAAAAGTTGCACATTCAGTAATTAAACCAACTCAAATGGCTTTGATGCCTGGTAGGCATATTTTAGAAAGAGTGTTGACCCTTCATGAAACTGTCCATGAACTTCATAGGAAGAAGATGGACGGGATGCTTCTCAAAATAGATTTCGAAGAGGCATATGACAAAATCCAATGGCCCTTCTTACAATAGGTTCTATGCATGAAGGGCTTTGATTCGAACTGGTGTATGTGGATAGGTAACATATTGTCGAGAGGGAGGGTGGGGATCAAAGTTAATGATGATATATGTAATTATCTTCAGTCACAAACAAGTTTAAGGCAGAGGATTTGCAATCACCTATGCTTTTTAACTTGGTGACAGATATGTTGGCAATCTTGATTGCTAGGAAAAAGAACATGGTCAAGTAGATGGTCTTATTCCTCATCTAGTTGAAGGGGATTTCAATTCTACAATATGTAGATGACACGATAATCTTTATGGAATATAACTTAGAGAAGGCACTTAATATGAAACTGGTACTATGTATTTTTGGACAATTATTAGGACTGAAAATTAACTTTCATTAGAGTGAAGTGTTTTGTTTTGATAAGGCGAAAGAAGTAGAGGATCGGTACATAACTCTATTTGGGTGTGAGGCCAGATATTTCCCATTTAGATATTTTGGAATCCCTATTCACCACCGCAAGTTAAATATGGTGAATGGAAACTAGTAGAGGCTAGATTTAAGAGAAAACTAGCAAGTTGCTGGGTTGGAAAACTTCTCTCATATGGTGATAGAGTTGTGTTAATTAATTCATTTTTAACTAGTTTACCGATGTTTATGTTACCCTTCTTTGAGTTATCTAAAGGGTTAAGGAAGAGATTGAATTTATTTTGATCAAGATTTTTCTGGCAAAGTGATGACCATAAGAGAAAGTATAGACTAACTCGGTCTAACTGTAGGGGTTCGCATCAGAAAACAATAATTTCTCTAACTACCGTACGTCAACTGCCAAGATCTATCGAGGAGTAATGCTGTAATGGGATGTTTCGGTGACATAACCTTGTAGATCAAAAACATTTAACGTTCATAATGAACGTGGATGATGTAGTCATACTCGTAGTGGAACTCAAGGTCGCGTTGATTCTCAGATGACGACATGCTCCACAACTGGCAGCACATATGTGGTCTCGCACATGTACGGTTCTCAACAATTACTCCTGGTTCTCCGATCTAGTCGAGATTGCGGAAATAGATTTTTTTGGATTGAGGTACCAACAGCGCGGCAGCATTCAGTGGTGAAGTTGTAACACCCTGTCCATCAGGCCCCGAGGTGTCACTCTTTGCAGCTTACTAGGATCTCTAGACTGGCCATTACAGACCAATGTTTGTCTGTTTTGTGCACTTTGTTCTCACTTGTGCGCACCCGAGAACAAATTTCTGGTCGATCACCCGTTTTCAAATTGCTTTAGGCCAAACACGATTAACCTGAAGGTTTTTTTTGGATGAGCTCCTAGAAAAAAGTTGTAACTTATTGGTATGAATATCCTATCAATCTTATTAAGTCATGCATCTGAATCTCACATACACCCACCCTTAGAAGATCGACGCCCACATCGATCAACCACAAGCCAGAAACGTCTCCTCTTGGAACACGTCTGTGCGTCTAGTGCCAATACATGTTCCATGCCGTATCCACTCTAGGCCACACGCGTCATGCTCTATATGTTCGTCACTGACCCACACACGCTCGTGTAACCGTGAGGATCGACTCTGATACCACCTGTAACACCCCGTGCACCAAGCCCCGGGGGTGTCATACTTAGCAGCTTACTAGGACCTCTAGACTAGCCCCACAGATCAACACTTGTTTTTTCTGCGTACTTTGTCCTCACTTGTGCGCACCTAGGAACAATTTTTTAGTAGATCACCTGAAAGGGCATTTATTGTCATAATCACTTTTGGTGTTCGTTAATAACAAGTAGATCATTTTACTGTTTGTCATTGTCCACAAGTTGGTATTATGATAAATGAACAACACCCTCACTCTTGGGAAAAGACCACACTCATTTGGCACTGTTCTGGAAACTCCAGACCGGAGTCTCCGGTCTGCCAAGACCGGAGTCTCCGGTGTGGTCCGGAGTTTCCAGCGGTGGTGCTTCCCAGGATCTGGCTGTGACATTCTGTCTGGGGGTCTGGAGCCTGCTCTGGAGGATACTCCGGAGTCTCCGATGTTGGTTTAGTCCGGAGTCTCCGATGTTGATTGACCGGAGTCTCCGGTCTTGTTGAGTCGTGAAAGGGATGGGTCATTCAGATGGGCAGTCCGGAGGCTGGTCTAGAGATTGGCCGGAGTCTCCGGTGTAGACCGGAGTCTCCGGTCTGACTTTTCTACAACGGTCAGAAAACGGTTCGTGGAGGGGGCTGCGTATAAAAGGGGACCCTTATCTTCTTCCTCCAGTCGCTCGAGCTGCTCAAGAACACCAACCCCATTAGAGCCACCAAATCTATAAGATCTCTTCATCCAACCATCCAAAGTCATTGATCTTTGGAGAATCGAAGGAGGAGGCCTTGATCTACATCTTCACCAAGAGAGATCTTCATTTCCCCCTCATTCACTTGAGGGCCCCCAAGCTCTAGTGTTTCTTTGGAAACCCTAACTTTGATTTGGTTCTTACAAGCTTGTATTTGATTTGTCCTGGCAGCTTGCTTGCATTTGGGAGCCTCCAATTAAGTTGTGGATGTGTGCCCCGAACTTGTTGTAAAGATGCCGGCTTCCACCTCGAAGGTTGCCAATATAGTGGAAGGTGAATCGAGCTCGTTGGGGTGAGATTCGTCGGAGAACAAGGGAGGCCTCTCGTGGCGTTGGTGGTTTGAAACCACCCCCTCTCCAAACATAGACGTACTTCCCCTCAAAAGGAAGGAACTACGGGAAACAAATCCTTGTGTCTCCGCGTCCACTCTTTTGGTTACTTCTATCCTTTACCGTTCTTTACTTGTTCTTCCTTAGTGTTGTGTTATCTTTTGCTTGGTTGACATATAGGTAAATTCACCATAGTTGCATATTCTAGAGAATTTGAAGGGAATATGCCCGAGAGGCAATAATAAAGTGGTTATTATCGTATTCCTTATTTATGATAAATGTTTATTTTACATGCTATAATTGTATTAATACGGAAACGTTAATACATGTGTGTTTAATAAACAAACAGAAAGTTCCTAGTTATGCCTCTCTCATAAAATAACTCGTTGATTAACAAGATGATCAAGGTTTCCTGATCATGGACATTGGATGTTGTTAATAACGGGATCACAACATTAGTGTAATGGTGTGATGAACATTCATCCGAAGTATAGCATTACGATCAAAGTCATTGAGTTTATATTGCTATAACAACTTACGAAGTGATCCTAATCCTTAGACCATGAGATCATGTCAATCACTAACACCGGAAGAGTTTCTTGATAACATCAAACGTCACATCGTAACAGGGTGATTATAAAGATGGATTCAGAACTAATAAAGTGTTATGTTGAGGCCCATGGATCGAGAGTGGAATTTGTTCATCCCGATGACGGATAGATATACTCTGGGCCCTCTCGGTGATATCACATTGATCAGCTTGCAAGCAAGTGATTTGATCACTAGAATGTTATATCACAGGAACAAGAAAAGAGTGCATGTCAGTAACGAGATCAAACTAGGTATGGAGATATCGATGATCGAATCTCGAATATGTAATATATCGTGAAACAAAGGGATTAAGATACTAGCGTAAAAGGTTCCGACGATCACAAGAAAGTCATCGTTGAATGTGTGGGAGTCAGTATGGGTCTCCAGATCCCGCTTCTGGTTATTGATCCGAGAGGGGTCTCGATCATGTCTGCATTATTCATGAACCATAGGCTGACACACTTAAGAGACACCGACATCCAATTGGAGCAAAATTTTCATGCCGAAAGAATGAACAAGCGCATGCATTTATTTCACTAGATACCGAAACAGGTTTTCGGGTGAAATTGCATAAAGTGGTTATGCATGTGAAATAGAATTCTAGCAAGGGGTTATTTGTGAATGTTTGTCATTAAAGTAATTGACATAATTCTGAATAAAATAAAAGAGTTTTATTTAATGAGAGTTTGCATTAAATTTGGTAGAAATTTAATGGCAAGTTTGAGTGGGATTTTGAGTGGAGGGATTTGAATGGATTTTTGTGAGTGGAGTGTCCACCCACATGAATGAAGGAGGGGAGGGGGCAGCCCCCCATGGCCGGCGTCCACCCCCTTGGGTGCCCCCCTCCTCCTATAAAAGGCACCCCTCTCCTCACTTCTCACTCACACCTCCTCGTAAAGGATCTCTCTCCCCCTCTAGAATTTATCCCCCATGATCTCGGACTAGCGAGATACATGTTCCCGGTGGATATTCGGAAAGAAAGAGTTGTGCTTCCGATGCATCGCTGGAGCGAGGAGGCGGAGGTTGCTCGGTGCCTCGAACGTGTGTGCGAGCACGGATGCGCTGCTGTTTTGCGGCGCTAGGACTTCCTCTCGATCTTGAGATCGGCAAGAGATCGTCTACATCAACCACGAGTTTGGACTCATTAAGCTTTGTCGGTCTTCAAGGGTATGTTCTCTACTGATATACATCCGCCCATTGTTTGTATCTAGTAGATAGATCTTGGTACATAGTTGTTCCCATCGTAGGATTTTTTTGTTTTCTATGCTGCGAACCCTACAGTGGTATCAGAGCCGGATCTATGCGTAGATACTTTGCACGGGTAGTACACATATGAGTATGTGGGCGATGATGATCATTTTATTTCTTCTTAGTTGTACTTTGGATATTGGTAGCATAGTGGGATGAAGCGGCCCGGACAAACTTTATATGTCCTCGCACATGAGACCTGTTCCACGCTTGACATGCAACTAGTTTTGCATAAGTGGCTAGCGGGTGTCTGTCTCTCCTAGTATAGTCAATATCTAATTTGCAATGAGTTGTCAATAATTTGGTTATCCTCGTTGTGGTTCATGTTCGTAGGTAAGAACGGTTCTATCTTCGAAAGCCCTAAGCCACGTAAAACTTGCAATGGATAAATTAGAGGCGTCTAGTTTAGATTGTTGCTGAGCTAGTGTTATGATATGGTGATGTTGTAAGTAGAAGTATAAGATGATACTCTTACAACACACATAACGTGTAGGTTCCATAGACCTTGGCCTTACACATAGAGGTATGATAGAGATCATACCACGATGCACATGATGGAGATCAAGTGCGGGAACCATGTCATTTCACTTATTAACATGTGATGTTTATTGCATCTTATATTGCTTGTTTGGCGTTTTATTAGCATAATAAGATGATCCCTCATTTAGATATCAAGATAAAAATGTGTTCTTCCTTAAGTATGCCCCGACAATGTTTTGTCGCTTCAAGACATCACGTGATGATCGGGTGTACTTGAATCCACGAGCATATCTCGGGTGTAAGACAGTTACACACGCGAATACTAAGGTTCTTACTTGGCGAGCCTAGCATGTACAGACATGGCCTCGGAACACGGACCGAAAGGTTAAGCATGAGTCATATGTTTTGATATGATGACCATATGGATGCTCGCCTTTGAAGCTACACCGACTCACGTGATGATCGGACTTGGTGTAGTGGATTTGGTTCATGTAATCACCAAAAAGGCACAAGGGATGTCGTTTTTGAGTGGGAGTTCATTTCTAATTTAGATTAGAAGAACTCAATTTATCATAAATTAAATCAAAGTGAATTTGCATAATTTGTTGTATTCATTGGCATTCGTTCACTACCTTATGCATAGTTGTAATTGAGATAATAGAACTATAGAATTCTGGATATTTACTTTACGAACTGGTATCGTATTGTGTTGAGTGTCAATCAAAGTTTAAAGTCCTATTGCAAACTTTTAGCAAACTCTATTTACTCCGTGAAATTTAATAGTTGGTATTAAATCGAGAGTAACAATTCCAGTGTTAGTATCTTAAGTATCATGTTTGCCTCCATGATTCTTGATTGTTTTAATATCAAGTTTATCTAGGAGCTGAAAGAATTGTTTCAGAAACCATCATGTGTGGCAGATATAACAATATCTAAAACAATGTTTTGGTTGCAATATGATAGAGTATAATATATGTTCTCATATTGGATGAGAATTTACGAAGGTTGGAGATGCTAGACATCCTAATCATCCAAAAGGGTTTTGGAAAGTAATGTTATACTCACGATTCGCCTGTATAAGCTACAGTAGCTTGATCATGAAAGTCGTCATGATAAGGATGAATATAATATGTATGTAAAGTGTTTACTACACTAAAATATTACTAAAGAATGGATTTTGAAAGAATACCGATCATTTTGATGATGGTGATCTACTTCAAAGTGCAAGTCCAAAGGTATTATTATTTGAATATACACGTTTTGGACTATGTGTCATGCATATGGCACCACTTTTGATGTTGATAGATTCTTTTAAAAAGAAAAGGAAATGCTGAAAGAGAATCTATGAAATATATTTGGCAGAAAAGAAAAGATTGGAAATATCCAATTTAGGTATATGGATGATATACATGTTATGGTTGTACTCTTTGCTTGTTAAACAATGTGGTCCTTGGGTATTGGATACCGAATTGGTTGGTATGAAATTTCATACGGAACAAGACAATTCATGAACCACAATGGCCTAAGTAACTATCAAGAGAATATGTGATGATGTTCATCGAAAATAAACAAACCGTTGTTTGTATTTCTCGTTGACATCAAAGCTTGACTTCAAGATTTGTTTTAATAATTGTTATTTGAATCAGGTATTATGAGAACAAAGGTTGTTCAAATAATTACCATATTCCATATAAGATGGATGATTTACAAATCTAGTTGGAGAAATCACATCCATAAAACCTAATGCTAAAATGTCGCAAGACAAATGATTGAAAGATCACTTACGAAGTGACATCGCTGTTTAAATTATATTGGAAAGAAAACATGAAGAATCTCCATATTCATGGATTTTTGGAGTCTTTGATTTGATCAAGTGACGCTTGTGAGACTTTCCACGTGATAATTAAAACTTCGTTCAAAGGCCAAAGAAGAACGAACGACTAAATTATTGGAATTTATACATATTGATGTATGTAGTCCATTATGTGTAGTTGTAAGCGATGGATTTCAACTTCATAATGCTTTCTCCAGAAATTTGGGTGAATATTCACTTAATGAGAAAGAAGTATGAAATATTTGAAAAATGTTCCAAGACTTTCAAGATGAAGTGAAAATCATTGTAACAAGAAAATAAATGGTTTATGATTTTATCATAAGGGATTTATTTGAGTTACAAGTGTAACAAGAAAATAAATGAATTATGATTATATCATAAAGGGATTTATTTGAGTTGCAAGTTTAGCAAAACACCTAGATTTACATATCCCGAAACACCATAGGAATATGGAATGTTTGAGATTTGTATTGAAACCTTATTTGACATGGTTGGATCAAAGGTGTTATTTATAAAACTGCCATTATGTTTTAAAATATTAAAGCTTTAGATACTTCCGCTTTTACACTGAAAAGAGCTCCATCTTGATCCGTTGAAATGACACCATGGAAGTTATGGTTTGGGGTAAAACCCAAGTTGACATTTCTTAAATTTTGGTATGCTAAACATAAGTAAGATGTTTACAACCGAAGTCGGATGAGCATGTCTTTGTAGGTTTTTTCGAATAACAATTGGTTATTCCTCCATAACACCAAGGACAAAAGGGTTTGTCGCTTAAAACATGAAGTTTCTTGAAAAAGGAATTTTTCGCAAAAGTTAAGTGGGAGGACAGTAGAACTTTGATAAGGTTAACAAACCTTAGCTAAATGTGCTGAGTTGCACAGCACCGGAAAATGTTCTGTAGGCTGCCTAACGCTCATAGCTTATGTGCCTCAAAGGTTGTGGTCACGGAGATCTAAAGTTCCTATTGAACCAAGTAGGTCGGATAAACAATCAAATGCTAAGATTTGGGAGTAAATCATTATTGTTTGACAATGATGAACCGACTACATGCAAAGAAGCGATGATGGGCCCTGACTCTGTCAAATGCTTAAAGCCATAAAATCTGTGATAGTTCCATACACGAGAAATCAAGTTTTGAACTTGGAAGACCCTCCAGAAAGGTGTAAAAACCTATCAGTCGTATTTGGATCTATAAAGAAACAGACATGGATTTTTCACATCTATGAAATAGTCGACATGTCGTAAAGTATTTTATGATAATGTTCAAGGAGTTGACTATGACAAGATTTGATCTTTCATAGCGATATTTAGTCTGGACGGATTAAAGTAGCAACCACTACATATAATTTGGTATATGGTAAATGAATAAACAAAACAAAATTCTTCTAATAGAATGGTTACCTAGGACGTGTACAAGACACGGTCCAAAGGGTTTTGTTAAATTCAAAGGATGCTAAAAGGGCATGCAAACTTCAATGGTTGAAGTAAGCATCGCGGAGTTGGAATCTTCACCGTGATGAAAAAGGAGTTTTCATCTGGAGACGATGAAGATGCTTGCATTTGCAAGAAATTAAGTGGGAGCACTGAGACATATTTCTAATACATTATGTGGAGGACATCTTGTTGATTAGAAAGAATGTATCTTTTATTGACAAAGGTTAAGAATTTCATTTCGATGAAAGACTTAGGCAAAACCCGAATATTTAGCATGAATGTCTATAGTGGATAAACTATGACGCTAATATGATTGTGCCAAACGTACATATATGAGATATTGAAGGAGTTCAATATAGAAACGACAAGAAACGGTTCTTGTCGCATGGAAAGGAATTGAATCAAGATTCAAGTGTATCGACACTTGATAAGTGAAACAAGATTCAAGTGTTTTGACATTTGATGAGTGAAATCACAAGAATGTTTTGATCAATCATACCATGATATGTACACATCCAGATATGTCCTATGCTCTAAGTGTTATGAGCATATACCAGAATGAATCATAAAATGATCATTGGATGATAGTAAGGATATTCTTATGATCTTTTGGAAGAACTAAGAATATATTTGTGTAGAGGTGACAAACAATTACAAATAGTTCATTGTAAAGCGTTACATTGGTACTAGTTTTGTCACAAGATACAAATTAAGTTTATCTCAATTTAAACTATGGGTGGCACAATGAAATGGAAAGAAAGTTTCCATGATGGATTTGGATGAATTCCAAAGTTAAGACATTGTGAAGAATACTACAACAAAAGGCTAAGTATATGACTGCTATAGTAGTAGCAAAGGAGGGAATTTGTGTCAAGTAGTTTGTTATCAAACTAAGGTGTGGTTCGCAACGGGCTAACATTAAAGATATATTGTATGACAATAGTATCGACGTGTTTTAACCCTAAGGAACTAAAGGTCTCACCGAAAGACCAAATTGATACAATGCCATCTCATTAGACAATGAGTGATGCGTGAAGACGCAAAGACATGCAAATACACACGGACCTGAAAGTGTCAGATCCGTAGATTATGTTAACCACTTGCAATTGCGTATATGGAACACCGGAAAGCCATAAGTGTTCAATACGCAAAGTTTTCAAACTAGATTATTGTCTCTAGTGCAAGTGGGAGACTGAAGGGAATATGCCCGAGAGGCAATAATAAAGTGGTTATTATCGTATTCCTTATTTATGATAAATTTTTATTTTACATGCTATAATTGTATTAATACGGAAACGTTAATACATGTGTGTTTAATAAACAAACAGAAAGTTCCTAGTTATGCCTCTCTCATAAACTAGCTCGTTGATTAACAAGATGATCAAGGTTTCCTGATCATGGACATTGGATGTTGTTAATAACAAGATCACAACATTAGTGTAATGGTGTGATGAACATTCATCCGAAGTATAGCATTGCGATCAAAGTCATTGAGTTTATATTGCTATAACAACTTACGAAGTGATACTAATCCTTAGACCATGAGATCATGTCAATCACTAACACCGGAAGAGTTTCTTGATAACATCAAACGTCACACCGTAACAGGGTGATTATAAAGATGGATTCAGAACTAATAAAGTGTTATGTTGAGGCCCATGGATCGAGAGTGGAATTTGTTCATCCCGATGACGGATAGATATACTCTGGGCCCTCTCGGTGATATCACATTGATCAGCTTGCAAGCAAGTGATTTGATCACTAGAATGTTATATCACGGGAACGAGAAAAGAGTGCATGTCAGTAATGAGATCAAACTAGGTATGGAGATACCGATGATCGAATCTCGGACATGTAATATATCGTGAAACAAAGGGATTAAGATACTAGCGTAAAAGGTTCTGACGATCACAAGAAAGTCATCGTTGAATGTGTGGGAGTCAGTATGGGTCTCCAGATCCTGCTTCTGATTATTGATCCGAGAGGGGTCTCAATCATGTCCGCATTATTCACGAACCGTAGGGTGACACACTTAAGAGACACTGACATCCAATTGGAGCAAAAGTTTCATGTCGAAAGAATGAACAAGCGCATGAATTTATTTCACTAGATACCGAAACAGGTTTTCGGGTGAAATTGCATAAAGTGGTTATGCATGTGAAACAGAATTCTAGCAAGGGGTTATTTGTGAATGTTTGTCATTAAAGTAATTGACAAAATTCTGAATAAAATAAAAGAGTTTTATTTAATGAGAGTTTGCATTAAATTTGGTGGAAATTTAATGGCAAGTTTGAGTGGGATTTTGAGTGGAGGGATTTGAATGGATTTTTGTGAGTGGAGTGTCCACCCACATGAATGAAGGAGGGGAGGGGGCAGCCCCCATGGCCGACGGCCACCCCCTTGGGTGCCCCCTCCTCCTATAAAAGGCACCCCTCTCCTCACTTCTCACTCACACCTCCTCGTGAAGGATCTCTCTCCCCCTCTAGAATTTATCCCCGATGATCTCGGACTAGCGAGATACATGTTCCCGGTGGCTATTCGGCAAGAAAGAGTTGTGCTTCCGCTGCATCGCTGGAGCGAGGAGGCGGAGGTTGCTCGGTGCCTCGAACGTGTGTGCGAGCACGGACGCGCTGCTGTTTTGCGGCGCTAGGACTTCCTCTCGATCTTGAGATCGGCAAGAGATCGTCTACATAAACCACGAGTTTGGACTCGTTAAGCTTTGTCGGTCTTCTAGGGTATGTTCTCTACGGATATACATCCGCCCGTTGTTTGTATCTAGTAGATAGATCTTGGTACATAGTTGTTCCCATTGTAGGAAATTTTTTGTTTTCTATGCTGCGAACCCTACATAATTTACCTGTCTTGTCAAACCCTAATTTGAAAAAGAGTAAAATTTGAAGTAGCACCTATTAACCCCCGTCTAGGTGCCCATACGATCCTTTCAATTGGTATCAGAGCCTCGTCTCTTTATTTGGGTTTTACCGCCTAAGAGAATATGGGTAGCCAAGAAGGGTATGGTGGTAGTGAGCCAACCACGGTGACCATGGAAGATCTCAGAAACTTGGAAACAAGATTGATCTCTTCCTTGGTCATCAAAGTCAAGAAAATGCTAGAGCAACTTCTTAATGGCTCATCACCCCCATCTCCTCAAGAGGATCTACCATCAGTTGTACCTAAAGGGAATACTTCGGTATCCCCGAGGGTATGATGGTGGGGGTAGACTAGACAACGTTAATTCCTCCACACATAATGATGGTGGGAAGGGTGAGCACCGTGATTCATGGTACTCTCCCGACCCTCCAATCCCTCACCCTCATGTGTACAATAGAGGTGACCCACCTAAGCTTGAAGAATCTGCTACTTTTTCTCAATGGCAATCACTAATGAGAACTCATGTGCGCATCTCTTGCATTGAACTATGGAACATCATCGAGCATGGACTATTTATTGGGGATCCAAACAACTTGACAAGAAGAGAGGTTGTCAATAGTCAACTCAATGCCATTGCTTTGCATATGATTCAACAAGGATTGGGGACAAAGGATGATCCACACATTGAGCACTTTAGCATTGCCAAGGAAGCTTGGGATGCCCTCACTGTATTGTTTGTTGGAAATGAGAGTATGAGGAGGAACCGATATGATGCTCTAAGAAATGAAGCTAAAGGCTTCTACATGAAAGAAGGTGAAGATCACGAAGACATGTACCGAAGGCTCAAGACCACCGCCACCGCTTTTAGAAATGTGGGTGCCTCACATGTGGATGGTGCATGGATAAAAAGGAAACATGTGAGTGCACTCATGACTTTTGAGCCCACCGACTTGAAGAGCCTACAAGGAAGACACAACTACCATCTCATGACCTCAAATGAAGTTATGCAAGAGATGGCCGCCTTCAAAGTAGCCGCCAAGAATGCCAAAGATGCTCGTGCTCGTGCCCTTGGTATGAGCAATGTTGTCAATGTTGCGTTGAAAGCCAAAGTTGTGGACCATGGGGATGGAGATGATAGTGATGAAGGCCTCTCCATGGACCATCCCGATGAAGTCAAGATTGCTCATGGTCAATATATGGCCTTCTATGCAAAGAACTTTTGGAAGAACCCCGCCAAGGCCAAGATGGAAATGCAACGGAGAAGCAACCCAAATGGGAAAAGAGAGAATACCACTAGGTTGAGAACTTGCTTCAATTGTGGTGACCGCTATCACTTTGTGGCAAGTTGCCCCTATGAGAAGAGAGAAGATCATGGTGGTAAACTTGTGTTGAAGAAGACTCTCAAGGCACCTTACAAGAAACCTTTCATCAAGAAGAATCCCATCAACAAGAAGTCAGGAGAAATTGTCTTGATCACTCATGAAGAATACTCCTCCGACAATGAAGATGATGAAGATGAGGAAGAGGAAACTTCTCATGGTGTGGCTGCTTTAGCCACCACTTCTACTCCGACATTCTCACTCTTCGACTCTCCAAATGAGAACTCTCCCACGAAGAACGTCACTTGCCTTATGGCAAGAGGAACGGAGGTATCCTCATAATCCCGCTCTACTCCCTTAGATAATGATGAAATTGATGATGAGATGTCTCTTGATGTTAAAAAGGAATTAATTGCCTTTGATGAGTTTATGACTAACCTAGAAGGAGATGCTAAGTTACATTTTGGAAACATCCTAGATCAACTTTCACATACTCAAGAGCTTCTAGATGTAAGATGTAAACTTGGGCATGAACACTTGATTGAGCTAGAGGCTTTAAACAATGTTCTAGAAGAAGAACAAGAAACTAGGTTGTCACTTGAATTAAAACTTGAAGGTCTTGATGAGGCCAATGACATTATTGTTAACAAACTCATCAAAGAGCGTGATCATGCTATTGCTAAATACAAAAGGGCTAAAAGGACAAGATTGAGTTTGGTGTGGTTCATGAAAAACTTGCCGAGGACTTTAGGTTGCTTAATAAGGCCCACAAGGTTTTGGAGAGTGAAATCTTGTCACTCACAAAGTCCCATGAAATGCTTCAAACTCAATTGGCCAATATTCCTTCACCTAGTAACTTCATTTCATATAGTAGTACAACTATTCTTGAAGAGAATGCTAGGTTGAAGGGGGAGCTTGCTAAGGCCACATTTCCACAAGGCAACAAGTCCATTGATGATCTTCTGAGCAAGCAAAGGCCTAGTGGTGATAAAGGGGGCATTGGTTTTGTCTCCAATACTAAGAAGAAGAACAACAACAAGAAGAAGAAGGCCAAGCCCGCACAATAGACCAACAAGACCATTGTGGATAGTAAGACCACAAGTGGTAAAACTATGTCTCATGATGACTTTGCGGGAAGTGCTAACCCTCACTATGTTCTAATGCATGATTATTATGGTGATGTGTATACGCAATATGTTGTCCCTTATGATGGGTATATTTCTTGGTCTATTTGGGTTCCCAAGACCCTTGTTGCTAACAAAAGAGGACCCATTGAAAAATGGGTACCTAAAAATTAGCTTGATCTTTTGTAGACTTATGCTTCTGTAGGGTCAAAGTGGGTGCTTGATAGTGGTTGCACAAGTCATATGACCGGAAGCTCGTCTATTGTCAAGGAGTTAAAGCCAAATGATGATCAAATCACTGTGACATATGCCGACAAATCAAAGTCTAAGGTAATGGGTTTCGGCACGGTTGTGGTTGCTCACGACATTACACTCGTGAACGTCATGCTTGTTGAGACCCTTGGATACAATTTAATTTCGGTCCTTGCTCTTGGAAATATGGGCTTTGCCGTCTTTATTGATGTTGATATTGTGGTCCTCTTGTGGAGCAAGTCTCTCAAGGTCGTTTTCGTTGGGTGCGTCGAACATGACTTGTATGTGGTGGACTTTTCGGAGCAAACCACTACAGGTCCGATGTGCTTATTCGGAAAGGCCGATGTGGGTCGGCTATGGCATCGCCGACTAGCCCATGTCAATATGAGAACTTTGCAAAGTCTCCATAAGGAGGGACATATTGTTGGACTAAAATAAAATGTTTCCTTTGCCAAAGATCGTGTTTGCAGGGCATGTGTTCTAGGGAAGATGCATGATGATCCTCACAAGCCTAAGAACCGCATCAAGTCCACCAAGATCTTGGAGCTCCTCCACGTGGACCTCTTTGGTCCTCCATCTCATGCAAGTCTTGGTGGGAAGAAATATTGCTTGGTGATTGTTGATGAATTTTCGAGATACTCTTGGGTTTATTTCTTCAAGTTGAAGAGTGAGACTCAAAAGACCTTCATCGACTTCATCAATTTGGTCCAAAGGCAATACAATGTTCCCGTGTTGATCATTAGAAGTGACAACAACACCGAGTTCAAGAACTAAACCATGAATGATTTTCTTAGTGATGAGGGGATTAAACATCAATATTCCGCTGCATACACCCCTCAACAAAATGGTGTGGCCGAAAGGAAGAACCGGACTCTTATTGAGATGGCTAGGATCATATTGGCAGAGTTTAAATCTCCATATAACTTTTGGGCCGAAGCCATCTCCACCGCATGTCATGCTTCAAACCGGCTCTACCTCCGCAAAGAAATCAACAAGACTCCATATGAAATACTTACCGGTAACAAGCCCAACATATCTTACTTTCGGGTGTTCGGTTGTAAGTGTTTCTATCTCATAAAAGGTGTTCGTTTGTCCAAATTCGAGTCTAAAGCATTAGAGGGTATTTTTGTTGGCTATGGTCTCGAACATCACACTTATAGAATCTATGATAAGCTCTCCGGAGCTGTCATAGAATCTTGTAGTGTGACCTTTGAAGAATATGATGGTCCCCAAGGGGGCGTGTTGATGCTTGTGATGCAGATGTTGAAATGCCTCAGGATGCCATAGGAAGAATGGGTGTGGGATATATCCGCCCCATTGAGGAACCCCTTATGGCAGATCGATAAGAACTATGCTCCACTCAAGTGGAGCCCTCATCTTCACAACATCAACAAGCTCCATCCACCGAGGAGGACAATGACTCAAGCCAAAGACAAGATGTAGACCCTCAACACGATGATCATAGTGACAACTCTAGTCAAGGGGAGCTTGATTCTTTCGCACGGGTGTCAAGTGGTGCCAAGGCAATTGCTCAAGGAAGATCCGTACAAACTGCTTTGAAGCAAGCTCAAATTGATGCTAGAAGAGCACTTGATCATGACCAAGGTCAATCTTTGCCTCTAGATGAAGAGGATGATTCCAATGATGATCAAGGTCAAGTTAATGGTCAAGACGAGGATCAAAATGATGAAGAGGGTCCCCCAAGAAACAACACGGAGATCCACGCTCGTCGCGAAGCTAGAAAGGAAAGAATGTTGGAATTAAGAGATCACTCTCTACAAAATGTAGTTGGTGATCTAAGGAAAGGTATTTCCACAAGAGCACAATTGAAGAGGTTCAGTGAACACCAAGCACACATCTCCATGATTGAACCAAAGAAAGTGTGGGAAGCTCTTGAAGATTCGGATTGGTTAGAAGCTATGCACAAAGAACTCAACAACTTTGAGAGAAACAAAGTATCGAAGTTAGTGGAAAAGCCAAAGGATTGCCGCAATGTTATTGGAACAAAGTGGATATTTAAGAACAAGCAAGATGAGCATGGAATCATAGTAAGAAACAAGGCTAGATTTGTTGCACAAGGGTTTTCTCAAATTGAAGGCATTGACTATGGAGAAACTTATGCACCCGTGGCTCGCCTTGAGTCCATCCGTATCCTTCTTGCTTATGCGGCACATCATAACTTCAAGTTACAACAAATGGATGTAGAAAGTGCATTTCTTTATGGCCCATTAAATGAATTGGTATATGTTAAGCAACCCCCGGGATTTGAGGACCCCAACTTCCCAAACCATGTCTACAAACTTGATAAGGCGCTCTATGGGCTCAAGCAAGCCCCACGCACGTGGTATGAGCACCTTAGAGAGTTATTGTTTGACCGTGGATTTGAGGTTGGGGAAATCGATCCCACTCTTTTTACTAAGAAGGTAAATGGGGAGCTTTTTGTATGCCAAATATATGTTGATGATATTATCTTTGGCTCATCTAACAAAGCTTTTAATGATGAATTCTCAAAGCTTATGACTAGTAGGTTCCGGATGTCTTTGATGGGAGAGTTGAGAGTATTTCTTGGCTTTGAGATCAAGCAAGTTAGAGGAGGGACATTCTTCAATCAAGCAAAGTATACTCAAGATATGCTCAAGAGATTCAAAATGCAAGATTTGAATGGAGCTCCTACTCCCATGGCTACAAAGACTCATCTAGAACAAAATCCAAATGGTAAAGATGTGGATCAGAAGGTATACCGGTCCATGATTGGTTCTTTACTTTAGCTTTGTGCATCTAGACCCGATATTGTGTTGAGTGTAGGTGTGTGTGCAAGATATCAAGCGGCTCCTAAGGAAAGCCATTTAATGGCGGTCAAGAGAATTTTTCGATATTTAGTTCATACCCCATTTTATGGTCTTTGGTATCCTCGAGGCTCAACATTTTCTCTTTGTGGATACACGGATTCGGATTGGGCGGGGGACAAGGATGATAGAAAATCAACATCCGGGGCTTGCCAATTCCTTGGTAGGACCTTGGTATGTTGGTCTTCCAAGAAGCAAAATTATATATCTCTCTCCACCGTCGAAGCCGAGTATGTGGCAGCTGCTAGTGCTTGCACCCAATTGCTATGGATGAGGCAAACTTTAAAGGAATACGGTGTCCATTGTGACAAAGTGCCTCTTCTATGTGACAATGAAAGTGCCATCAAGATTGCTTACAACCCGGTGGATCACACAAGGACAAAGCATATTGAGATTCGACATCACTTCATTATAGATCATGTTGCTTGAGGTGATATTGATCTATCATATGTATCAACCAAAGATCAACTTGCCGATATCTTCACAAAGCCACTTGATGAAGCAAGGTTTTGCTACTTGAGGAATGAACTAAATGTCGTAGATTCAAGGAGCTTGACTTGATTTTCTTGCACTCTCACCTATGTTTCAACTCATATTTGGTTTAGTTGTAGGCATGGATATAGGGGGAGTGCGGTCCTAATTGATTGGACCATCCCTCCCCCCATTATGCCCAAAGCAATCAAAATCATTCCTCTTAATATCATTTAGTGATATGTGAGCTTAATGATGAGTTTTGGTAATGGACCCAAGATATATCTTCGTGGTGCCAAGCCAAGTATACTCAAATATGGTGGCCTAGTCCACCGCCCTCTCTCATTTGAGAGGTTGGTACTTACTCATGTTTGTCATTTGCTTGATTCTAGTCTCTTGGAGTTTTTCTGAATATTTTTGTGAATTCCTATGGCTCTTGTTGGTCCTTCACAGTTTGATGTCTCAACCCAAGACCTATCCCTATCTTAAAAACCATCTATCTCTCATATATGTCCCCAAACACTTTTCCTGGAACTTTTGGTCGAGGAGGACCGGAGTCTCCGGTGTATGTACACCGGAGTCTCCGGTGTAGGCCGGAGTCTCCAGTGTAGACTGGAGTCTCCAGTCCAGACGGTTTCTGTCACTTAAAGAAAGGGGTGCGGGGTGAACTGGTACATCAGTTCCTCATTCTTCACCCCGTCCCCTACCTCCAAACCCGTCACCTCCTCTCCCAAAACTCCTCCACGGAGGTCAAGAAGCCCCCGGGATCCGCCGTGCCACCGGATAACCTTCCCCTCTCCCCCATTGGGTCATTCCCACCGGAGGAGTTGATCCCATGGACAGATCTGGTACCTCTCCTCTATTTTTTCTCCTAGGGTTCATCTCTAGATGTGTTTTTGAGGATTGTTTCTGATTTGTCCATTGGAATCACTTGTTTGCGTGCACTCCAGTACTTTAGCCTTGTTGCATTGCTCGATCTACTAGATTCACCCTCACCAGCATCTTCCCATCTCATGCCCGAGCCTCCCGACCAGAGACTCCGGACTTAGGTCCGGAGACTCCGGTCCAGGCCGGAGACTCCGGTCTGAGCCAGAGACTCCGATATAAGGTGCGGAGACTCTGGTGTTGGGTGAATCAAAATAGTCCAGAAATGCATCAAAGTTCTTGTACTGCATTATTGGGACATATATACTCATCTCCATGCTATGTCCCTCACTGTTGTTCACAGGTGATGGTTCTAGTCGTCCTCGTCGTACCAAGGCCAAGTCCCAAAGGGGCAATCCTCGCTTTGATGAAGCTCTAGGTCAGTTTATCGTGCCTCCGTCCAACCGGAAACAGCGGGCACGTGATGCAGCTTACATGAAGAGGGATCAGGAGAGGGCTGAACGGGAGGACCGTGCCAAGAGGGCCAAGTATGACAACCTTCAGTCCTTAGCCAAAATGTCTAAATAGGAGTACCGTGAGCTGAGAAAAACACATTTCTATGCGCTCCCTCGTACCAGTGAGGACCCTCGTTACTGGAGGAAAGAACAGGTTGTGTTCATGAAGGATGTGTATGGTGTACTCACCAAATCACCTGTCTGCCCTCAGAAGTTCATGAGTGTTGAGCATATGCGCCAGATCCCTTACTTCAATGATGCCCTGTGGATCTGTGAGAAGCTGGGTCTCTACAACTTGATGGAGCTGCGTGAAGACTACAATGTCCACCTTGTACAGCAGTTCTATGCCACAGTTGTGTTTGGGTCTGATCTTGACCGGACCATGGTGTGGATGTCTGGCACAACTCGCTGCACGACTACATTTCATGACTTGCCAACGTCATCTTTGAGACCTTTCATGGAGTATCCACTCCTGTGGGGCTGCGCATGCACTCAGCTGCTTTGGGTGAGAACAAGTTGAAGCTGGCACCTCTGTATGATGATGGTGTTGTGGGGGGTTCCAAGGGACTCAAGACCCTCTACAGCCTTATGCTGAGGATCTTCCGTCACACTATTGCACCAAGTGCTGGAAATGATGATGCAATTAGGGGTGGGCTTGTCAACCTCCTGTACCATACTCACCGGACCTTCAATGCTAGACCTGAGGCAGATGTTGCACCTATTGACGTGATAGACTTTATTTTCGAGGATATGTTCCATGCCATTCTCTACAAGAAGTCTCCTCCATATGCACCCTTGGTTATGAGGCTCATCAACTCCCACGAGCATGATTCTCCATATGGCATACCACCACACCTCACAGAGCACACTCTGGTCTCACTGCAGCAGAAGGGGCGTATGGGGCCTGCTCCGAGGCGTCGCTATGGGGATGCTGATGAGGAGATTGAGACGGAGAGAGCTCCCTCCCCACCTAGAGTTTGGAGGAAGAATGCCTCCAATGCCCCTATGCCTACTATGACTCGAGACTATGTGCATGAGCGGGTCAAGAAGGCCAGCTTTTGGGAGAGGACCCTTTGTTGCATGAATGTCGACATCCGCAAGCAGCAGCATGCATCCTACGAAAGCAACCACCGTATTGAGAAGCTCCTCAAAGAGATCAAAGAACAGGGTGCTGAGGAAGGTGAGGATGAATACAATGATGAGCATGGGGCTCAGCAGTCCACAGAGTCTGATTATACACTCTCATTTGGGGCATGGAATGCCCAACATGATAGTCTGGTGGATTGGAAGACGTTTGCTGATGTCACCTCTAGGTTCGGGTACCAGGGTTCTTCCTCTTCTCGCCCTCACGGCAAAGGGCCTGCTGTCCCTGAAGACGATGACGATGACTATGATCAGGATGATGATGACCAGGAGGAGGATGAGGATGCTGAGGATGACGATGACTACTGAGCGGTTGGGGGTGCTAGTGTAGGTCTTTTCCCTTTTTGGCATTTCGATGCCAAAGGGGGAGAAGACATTCTCATCGGTTTGCATGGGATTGGGATTTGGGATTTGCGACTATCTATATTTATTTGCCTTTTATTTGCCATATTCGAACTTGAACTTTATGTGTGTCATTTGTTGTTCATGTGTTCGACTATGACTATGTGCTTGTGTGCACCATTATTGTAACTCATGTCAGATTTATGCGTGCTACCATTGATACTATCTATCTTGCATGATTTACTTAATTATCTCGTTGCACATAGTCAGGGGTAGTCCCATATATATATGTTATTCCATGCAAATCACTTGTTGTCATCAAACACCAAAAAGGGGGAGATTGAAAGGGCATTTATTGTCATAATCACTTTTGGTGTTCGTTAACAACAAGTAGATCATTTTACTGTTTGTCATTGTCCACATGTTGGTATTATGATAAATGAACAGCACCCTCACTCTTGGGAAAAGACCACACTCATTTGGCACTGTTCTAGAAACTCCAGACCGGAGTCTCCGGTCTGCCAAGACCGGAGTCTTCGGTGTGGTCTGGAGTTTCCGGTTCTGGCTCCGGTGGTGCCTCCCAGGATCTGGCTGGGACATTCTGTCTAGGGGTCCGGAGCCTGCTCTGGAGGATACTCCGGAGTCTCCGGTGTTGGTTCAGTCCGGAGTCTCCGGTGTTGATTGACCGGAGTCTTTGGTCTTATTGAGTCATGAAAGGGATGGGTCATTCAGATGGGCGGTCCAGAGGCTGGTCCGGAGATTGGCCGGAGTCTCCGGTCTGTAGACCGGAGTCTCCGGTCTGACTTTTCTACAACGGTCAGAAAACGGTTCGTGGAGGGGGGCTGCCTATAAAAGGGGACCCATATCTTCTTCCTCCAGTCGCTCAAGCTGCTCAAGAACACCAACCCCATTAGAACCACCAAATCTACAAGATCTCTTCATCCAACCATCCAAAGTAATTGATCTTTGGAGAATCGAAGGAGGAGGCCTTGATCTACATCTTCACCAAGAGAGATCTTCATTTCCCCCTCATTCACTTGAGGGCCCCCAAGCTCTAGTGTTTCTTTGGAAACCCTAACTTTGATTTGGTTCTTACAAGCTTGTCTTTGATTTGTCCTGACAGTTTGCTTGCATTTGGGAGCCTCCAATTAAGTTGTGGATGTGTGCCCCGAACTTGTTGTAAAGGTGTCGGCTTCCACCTCGAAGGTTGCCGATATAGTGGAAGGTGAATCGAGCCCGTTGGGGTGAGATTCATCGAAGAACAAGGGAGGCCTCTCGTGGCGTTGGTGGTTTGAAAACACCCCCTCTCCAAACATAGACGTACTTCCCCTCAAAAGGAAGGAACTACGGGAAACAAATCCTTGTGTCTCCGCGTCCACTCTTTTGGTTACTTCTATCCTTTACCGCACTTTACTTACTTATTCTTGCTTAGTGTTGTGTTAGCTTGTGCTTGGTTGACATATAGGTAAATTCACCATTGTTGCATATTCTAGAGAATTTACCTTTCTTGTCAAACCCTAATTTGAAAAAGAGTAAAATTTGAAGTAGCACCTATTCACCCCCCCCCCTCTAGGTGCCCATACGATCCTTTCATCACCCATCTTAAATTGCAGGCCAAGCATGCTTAACCTAAAGATTATTTTTGGATAAGCTTCTGGAAAATAATTTGCAACTTATTGGTATGGGTATCCTATCAATCCTATTAAGCCATGCACCAGGATCTCACAGAAGTCATATCCCACATGCATAGTTCTTCTAGGAACTACGAGCGCGGAAGGCAACATGGGAGAGGAGAGGAGGCGCATAGGGAGAGGGGAATGCCTCTGGGGTTTGGGATTGTGTGATGCCCCTTCCCCACGGGTTCTCCTCCTTATATAGGGGAAGGTGTGCGCCCTAGGGAAGGTGGGCGGACGACCCTAGGTGGACCCCACCCTAAACCCTAGGCGCCCAACCACTCCTCCCTTATCCATATGGGGCGGCGACGCCCACATGGGCCCTCCTCCGGGAGTGGCCCATTTAGGTGGGCTGCCCCTAAAATTCAATAAAAAAATATTGTTAATATCAATTCCATTAATTAACATTAAATACATACTATTTATATTCCTTTGCTCCGAAACACCTTTCTGATCCGCACGGAACATTTCCGATTCTCTTTTCTTCGGTGATCCCGATGATTCCAAAACTATCTCTAATGCGTCATCGAACCCTTAAGTGTGTTACCCTATGGTCCAGGAACACTACATACATGATCGAAACGCTTCTCTAACCAATGATCATTAGCGGGACCTAGATGCCCATAATGACCCCCGCGCATTCATGAATATATGGCGTTGAACCATAAACGTAGAATCATATTCTCTTTGTTGCTTTGATACTTGACTTGTCCAAGATATGATCATTAGTACCATCATACCTAGTTTAATATCGTTACCGACAAGTGCTACTTAATTTGTTTCTATGATATTCCATCCTTATGACCTAGTCATATGTTGCACAGCTTCACGGATGTTATCTCACCGAGTGGTCCTGGTGTATCTTCCTGTTACGTGGGAACAAATCCCGATCTTGATACATATGGCTCAACGTATCCCTTCGGAATACCTAAAAGACACCTTTATGATCACCTTGTTGCGGTGCGATGGTTGATGCAGTCAACGCAGCCTCTGGTGATAGTGATTAGATATGATATCACGGTCTAAGGAGTAGGTTACTTTTTTTATAATTATCGTAATGAAATTTGTGACTTTATCATGTTGCAATACTTATATTGGGTATGGCCATCCTATCATTCATCTAGTGACATAACCCCAGTATCAATTGATATAAGTGTCCATGATCAGAAAATTTTGATCATCAGTTGACCAATGAGCTAGTTGAATAGAGGCTACTAGGGTCTTGGTTTGTTTACATATCACACGTGTACCAATTTTTTCTGATTAATACAATTACAACATGGCACAAAACTTATTCTGTACTAATGACATATAATAGATGTTTGCCACCATCACTCGCCCCCCTCAATGTCAAATCCTGGCTCCATATAGTGCTAGCTATTAGGTCTAGTTACACAAATGAAGAATGTTGGGACATGTTACTACAATTGACTAATAAACAAATTCATGGGGTACATTTGGCTTTCGGTATAGAGAAGCATGACAAATCAATTAAATTTTGGGCTTAGTGTTAATTAAGCCTATGAGGCCATTAGTTTAGTACTAAAATCTACACCTATGTATTAAGGGGGCTGATGGTTAGGGGGGGTCTAGCCCCTGCTAGCCCCCCCTTGGCTCCGCCCCTGCCTCTAGGAAATATCTCCAACAGTCTCCCTCTTGTATTAGAATAAAAATAAACTAGTTACATTTGTTACTAATCATAACGTTGTATCACATTTGGTGCTATTGATAATGCTTACTGGCAAGAGAATCTTTCATCAATGGTCTACGTCATCCAGATCCATATGTATTTTGAAAACTATTAATGTCATCTTATTTTACATTATTCTATCATCACATGATAATGTTTGTTGTGTCATAATTTTTGACACCGGGTATGGGGATCCCCTTTTGTTAGTTCGGCTAGGGGCACAACATGTGGTGAGCTCGATCGGCGATATAGACAAACACATACAGAGAGAGACACAAGGTTTTTTACCAAGGTTCAGGTCCTCGGTGTGAGGATCTCTACGTCCTGCAACTATCAACTATCTGGTGGATGATCATGGTTACACGGACTTCCTTCCTCGGAAAGGATCTAGCCTAAAACTCTCCCTCTATCTCGTCCCACCTAGGCCTCCCTTTATAATAGCAAGGAGACACCACAGGGGTCCATGATTATGCTTAGACACATGTCGGGCCATGCGGCCGAGCGAGGCACGCATGGCTGATATGTGGCGAGGCGACACCGAGCCCTATGGTCGTAGGGCTGACCCTGAGACAGGCCTAGCCTGTCAGGCATTGTTGACCAGCTGTCCGCCCTACCCGACGTCCTTCCACCCGGGCTGTATGAACCGCGGAAAGTGGGCTCTTTCCCGGGACGTCCGAGGTGTGCGGGCAGGTCCACGAGGAGTCTCCGTGGTGACCCCCTTTCTCCATGGGACCGACAGTAGCCCCTGGGCGTAGGCACGCTTCCAAACCGAGTCTGCGCCCTAGCATCAAGAGCAGGCTCACTTCTGTCGCGCACCAGGCGATCGTGTCCGATCACGGCACGCTCGAAAGCATACAATCACATACTACATGTCCACATGATTTTATTTAGGAAAAGAGGTATTTCTTAGCAACGTAGCAATGGGGTATCTTCTCCGAGGGTGCATGGTTACATTACATGCTAGAAAAAATCAAGATGCACAGAAGCTCTTAGTGTTCCTGTTTCTTTACATGGCCGATTCACGTCTCCATTATCCTTGAATTGTTAACTTTGAATCTTTAAACCTTGCAATAAATAAGACTATATGCATCGCTTCGATCTAGAGGTCACCCTTTTTGAAAAACAAAGCAACACAATCAGACAAAAAGCCCTTGAGGCACATGAGCTCCGGTGATTCCTCTAAATAAAAATATATTCAAAAATGATATTTATAAGTTAAAAAATTTAAAAACAATGCAAAATTACAATGTGAAGTTCTTTTTATTATGGGCTTAAACAAAAATAATAAATTATGGATTTTTTTTGTCATTTATGTGTAGCTCTAGATACACATTATTTTCAATTGATACTTTAAATTTACATGTTTGTGATATAAATCACTGGCTACATACTGATATATATATATATATATATATATATATATATATATATATATATATATATATGTCTAGAATTTTTAGAACTCGAACATAAGATTTTATATTTAAAAAAGGATCGTTGGTGGCCATGTGCACCAAATCTCCACAACCACATGTCCATGTACAAACTAGAGGTCAAAGTTGCACCTTTAAAAATGTATCCATATCTAAAATACAATGAATGAGATAAATAGAAGGATAAAAATCTCCATCAGAAAAAACAAATACTCAAATGTTTTAACACACTGAAGATACTATCCTCGTATTTGCAATGGTGACCGTGATTTGTTCAAATGACGACGAGGGTTGACTGACCTGCAGCGAACGTTGATGGACAGGACACCAAGGAAAATCTACACGCTTGCCATCGCAAAAAGTTGCCCGGAAAACACAGGTTTCACTGCATGCGTATACCTAGAGCGCAACTATATCAACATTTACATGCTACATATATAGGATCTGTCAAGAATGGAAAATTAGGAGTACCTTGATAGTTTCTGAATAGAAAATTATACTCCTTCCGATCCAAATTAGTTGACTCAAATTTGTCAAAATACGGATGAATCTAATCTAAAACATGTTTAGATACAATCAAATCTAAACAAATTCAAGTCAACTAAAAATGCTGTGATATTTGCTTGTTGCACGTCCCCGCCATGGCGCTCATGTCAATCCTTCGACCATACTTGCCACTTGCCAGGTTTTATACTGTGATCGCGATGTGAGTGAAACGGTAACCATTAATCGCACACCTAACCTCCCGGGCCGCTCCCGCTGGGCGATCCCGGAGGTCCCCTATTGCTGCCGCCTTCCAACCTCCCCTCCCTGTCCCGCCTGGCCGTTGCTGCCACCGTCACCGGCGGTGGTGACGACGTCTGTCCCGCTGATGGCGGAGGGCAGGAGGGGACGCGCCCCATATCACGTTGAAGCGGAGGGGCTTGGCGGCGGCGCGGCCATGCAGGGTGGCTCAGCCGGTGAGGCTAGGGCCTGAGTTTCTGGCGGCGCGGCGAAGAAGAGGCGGCGGAGCGCTGCCGTTGCGGTCAACGTCCGCTGGCGCGCGAAACGGTTCTTCGCCTGGACTGCGATCTGGTCCTCCTGGATTGCGATCTGGGCTAGAGGAGACCGAATTGGGCATCTAATGGGATCTTTGCAAAAGTGCCATTCGGCTGCCTTCTTTTTTGCTACCTTCTTGCTGGATCTTGACGGGCAACGTTGGGCTGCGAGTCATGAGAATAAGGGTGGACGTCCTAGGGTTCCTTTGGTGCGAAGACGAAGATCTGATTGCTACCTGCGCTTGATGATCTGGTCTAGAACGGCGAGTTCCGGAAGGCTCCAGTGACAAACTCCCATGGGCGGTATGTCTGGAGATTTCTAGATCGGATTGAATTCGGTCAGGCATACCTATGTTTTTCTGGCCATTTGGTTTCATTGGGAGCATTGCGAAGCTTTGGTGTCTGTTACCATCATGTGTCATGTCTATGATGATCCATGGTGAAGTCAGATGCGGAGAATGTCAGGAAAGCTGGAACATCAGGGAAGCGATGGTGATTTGAGTCTTTGTGGCCACATGGAACTGGATGCGTGATATGTGACTCGCAGCAGCGACTGTATGTGAGGACCGGCAACAACACATGAGTTCCCAGTCTTACCTTGCAGGATGAAAATCCAAGGTCTGGTCTTAATTGGTTGTGCCTGGCAATGACCTTATTGAAGGCATTGTTTTGCAAGTGAGGACTTTCTCCAGGGTGAAAACCTATGATCTTTGATCTGGCGATGACGGCACTTGTGCACTGTTTCCTTCTTGAAGGCGTCGCCATTGGAGTGGTTGGACTTTTGGTGTTGTTCTGGTGGTTTTAGTGCCGTTGCTTCAAGAAATCGTTCTCTATAGCGGGACTTTTCTTTTTTGTAATTCTTCTTTCTTTTCTAGGTTGTGTGTATCCGTAAGGCCGCTAGGGCATGCGTAGTTGCAGATGCTAGGTGTAATTAGTATCTCTTGATATTAATATATACTCCTTTCCAAAAAAAATCCATTAAACATGTCCTTGTGGGGAAAAACGACCCCCCGTGTCGCACCCCTAGGTAACACCCGGGGTGATCCGTGCACCGCCAAAGAGTCCTCCGCCGCCTGGCTCCCCTCGCCATAGCTGTCGGCGGACCCAACAGCCGAAGGTGGTTGGGGTAGGTGCTGCGTTGGAGGCTACTGCCAATGTTGTTGGGCGGCGGCGGAGGCAGTCAAAGAGCAGTGACCAGAGTGGCGTCCCTGCGTTGGGATGGTGGTGGTCATTATTGAATTGATAAACCTTTACCTGATGATCTTAAATATGCTTATCTTGATGATAAGAAAGTGTATCCTGTTATTATTAGTTCTAAACTTTCAGGAAAGGAAGAAGAAAGGTTATTGGAAATACTGAAGAAATACCGAGGAGCTATGGGTTATACTCTTGATGATTTAAAAGGAATTTCTCCCACTATATGTCAGCATGATATTAATATAGAGCCTGATGCAAAACCAGTTGTTGAGCACCAACGCCGTCTAAATCCTAAGATGAAGTATGTGGTAAGAAATGAGGTATTAAAACTCCTTGATGCTGGTATTATTTACCCTATTGCTGATAGTCAATGGGTTAGCCCTGTTCATTGTGTTCCCAAGAAAGGGGGAATAACTGTTGTGCCTAATAAGGATAATGAGCTTATACCCCAAAGAGTAGTGGTTGGGTATAGAATGTACATCGTTTTTAGAAAGATTAATAAAGTTACTAAGAAATATCATTATCCTTTGCCCTTTATTGATCAAATGCTTGAGAGGTTGTCCAAAAAGAATCACTTTTGTTTTCTTGATGGTTATTCTGGGTTTTCTCAAATTGCTGTGAAAGCACAAGACCAAGAGAAAACTACTTTCACTTGTCCTTATGGTACTTATGCTTATAGGCATATGCCTTTTGGTTTATGTAATGCTCCTGCTACCTTTCAGAGATGTATGTCTGCTATCTTTCATGGTTTTTGTGAAGAAATTGTGGAGGTTTTCATGGACGATTTTTCCGTCTATGTAACTTCTTTTGATAACTGTTTGCACAACCTTGATAAAGTTTTGTAGAGATGTGAAGAAACCAACCTTGTTCTTAATTGGGATAAATGCCATTTCATGGTTAATGAAGGGATTGTTCTTGGACACAAGATCTCTGAAAGAGGCATTGAAGTTGACAGAGCCAAAATTGAAGCAATTGAGAAGATGCCTTGTCCTAGAGATATCAGGTATTCGTAGTATCCTTGGTCATGCTGGTTTCTATAGGAGGTTTATTAAAGATTTCTCTAAAATTTCAAAGCCCCTTACTAATCTTCTTCAGAAAGATGTACCTTTTGTTTTTGATGATGATTGTAAGGAAGCTTTTGAAACTTTGAAGAAAGCTTTGACTACTGCTCCTATTGTTCAACCACCTGATTGGAGTTTACCTTTTGAAATTATGTGTGATGCTAGTGATTTTCCTATGGGTGCTTTCCTCGGGCAACGTGTTGATAAGAAGTTGAATGTTATTCATTATGCTAGCAAGACTCTAGATGCTGCTCAAAAGAATTATGCTACTACTGAAAAAGAGTTCTTAGCTGTAATCTTTGCTTGTGGTAAGTCTAGACCTTATATTGTTGATTCAAAGGTTACAATTCATACTGATCATGCTGCTATTAAGTACCTTATGACAAAGAAGGACGCTAAGCCTAGACTTATTAGGTGGGTGTTGTTTTTGCAAGAGTTTGATCTGCATATTGTGGATAGGAAGGGTGCTGAAAATCCTGTTGCTGACAATTTATCTCGTTTGGAAAACATTTCTTTTGACTCAATGCTTGTTAATGATAGTTTTCCAAATGAGCAGTTGGCTGCAATAAGGGTAAGTCCACATGAAAGTCCTTGGTATGCTGATTATGCTAACTTTATTGTTTCCAAGTATTTGCCTCCAACCTTTACAACTCAGCAAAGAAGAAAATTCATTTATGATCTAAGGCATTACTTTTGGGATGACCCACATTTATACAAAGAAGGAGTGGATGGTATTATGCGAAGATGTGTTCCAGAATTTGAACAACAAGAGATATTGAGAAAATGTCATGGCAGTGCTGATGGAGGACATCATGCTAGGGATAGGACTGCACAAAAGGTTTTACATTCTGGAATTTATTGGCCTACCCTTTTCAAAGATGCAAGGAAATTTGTCTTGTCATGTGATGAATGTCAACGAGTAGGTAACATTTCTAGACGAAATGAAATGCCTATGAATTATTCTCTTGTTATTGAACCTTTTGATTGTTGGTGATTTGACTTTATGGGTCCTTTCCCTCCTTCAAAAGGGTATACTTGTATTCTTGTTGATGTTGACTATGTTACAAAGTGGGTAGAAGTCATACCTACAAACAGCGCTGATGGTAAGACTTCTTTGAAAATGCTTAAGGATGTTATTTTTCCTAGGTTTGGTGTGCCTAGATATCTCATGACTGATGGAGGCTCTCATTTTATTCATGGGGGTTTTAGAAAAACTCTCGCTAAGTATGATGTAAACCATAGAATTGCTTTAGCTTATCACCCCCAAACTAGTAGGCAAGTAGAACTTTCCAATAGGGGAATTAAATCTATCTTGTAGAAGACTGTTAATAGATCTAGGAAAAATTGTGCTAAAAAGTTGAACGACGCTTTGTGGGCTTATAGAACTTCTTATAAAAATCCTATGGGGATGTCTCCTTACAAAATGGTCTATGGGAAAAGCTTGTCACTTGCCTTTAGAATTAGAACACAAAGCTTATTGGGCAGTGAAAGAGTTGAAAAGAGATTTTAAAGTTGCCGGTGAGAAAAGATTGCTTGACATGAGTACCTTAGATGAGTGGAGGAGTGAAGCTTATGAAAATGTTAGGCTCTTTAAGGAAAAAGTAAAAAGTGAAGGGTTTCGCAGCATAGTAAATCAAAATTTTCTACGGAAGCGAACAGAGGGAAAGCCAAGATCTAATCTAGGAGATGCAAACAACGAGAGAGATTGGATTAGATCTTCATACCCTTGAAGATTCGCACAGCGGAACGTTCGTCGGAACGTGGGTGATGTAGTCGTACTCGCTTCTCCTCCTCGCGATCCGATCCGATCCAGCACCACAAGTGGCGGTGCCTCCGTGAGATGCACACGTACAGCACCTCGACGTCTCCTCCTTCCTCGGACCAGCAAGTATGGTGGAGAGATGGATTGGATCTACAACACGACGGCGTGGTGTATGGTGGAGAATTTCTGCCGCAGGGCTTCGCCTACAAACAGTCGGGAGGGAGAGAGGAGGGCAGCAGGGCAACTAGGGTTTGGAGGACAGTGTTGGTTGGTTGGGGGGAGGGGGCGCACCAGCCCTCTATATATAGAGGGGGGGTGCGGCCAGCCCTTGCCCATCCTCCAAGCCTATCTCTAGTTTAAACAATTTAAACTTTCCCTTATCTAGAAATCCTATCTTATCTCTAGTTTAAACGATTTAAACTTATCTAGGATCGGCTGGGCCCTATGGGGCCTTGTGCCCCTGGCCCAATGCGGCCAGGACACTCCCTCATAGGCACATGCCCCCTCCCGGAAGGTGGGACCACGTTGGCCCCCTTCCGGAAGGTTCTAGAAGCTTCCGGTACAATACCGATTAACCCGGAACAATTCCGAACTCCAAAAACTGCACTGCCTTATATGAATCTTATTCTCCGGACCATTTCGGAGCCTCTCGTGATATCTCGGATCCCATCCGAGACTCCGAACAAAAATTCATAAACCAATTATCCAATCTATCCTAGCGTCGAGACACGTTAAGTGTGTGACCCTGCGGGTTCGAGAATATGCAGACATGATCTTCTATCAATAATCAACAGCGGGGTCTGGGCACCCATATTGACTCCCACACATTCATCGATGATCATATCGGATGAACCACGATGTCAGGATTCAATCAATCCCATATATATATTCCCTTCGTCTCGTGATATTTTACTTGCCCGGGATTCGATCGTCGGTATCATCATACCTAGTTCAATCTCGTTCACGGCAAGTACTTTACTCGTTCCGCAATCCGATATCACTTTGTGATTAACTCCTTAACCACATGCTTGCAAGCGGTGTTGATATCGATTACCGAGTGGGCCCGAAGTATATCTCTCCGACTTGGGAGGGACAAATCCCATCTCGATACATACAACCCAACAGATACTTTCCGATCACCTGAGAGACACCTTTATGATCACCCTCTCATAGGATGACGTTTGATGACCTCAAAGCTTTCTTCCGATACCAGGGAGTTGCATTATCTCATGGTCTAAGGAATACAATATTTGACATAAGAAAAGCTTCGCAAAGATGAACACAATGACACGATCTAATTGCTTCGCTTAGTTTGGGTATGTCCACCATATCATTCTCCCAATGATATGATCTCATTATCAATTGACAACTCATGTCTATGGTTAGGAAACCTTAACCATCATTGATCAATGATCTAGTCCATAGAGGCGTACTAGGGACACGGTGTTGTTCACAAACCACACAAGTATTAATGTTTCCGCTTAATACAATTCTAGCATGGAATATAAACTTTATCATGAACAAGAATTATAATAATAACATCTTTATTATTGCATCTAGGGCATAATTCCAATAGTCTCCCACTTGCACTAGAGTCAATAATCTAGTTTACATTTGGCAACAATCTCACACCCATGGCACTGAGGTGCTGATCATGTTTTACACGTGGAAGAGGTTTAGTCAATGGATCTGCGACATTCAGATCTGTATGTACTTTGCTGATCTTCAGATCTCCATCTGCTATATAATCTCGGATTATATGAAACTTGCGGTTGATATGCTTGGTCTTTGGATGATATCTTGGTTCCTTAGCGAGTGCTATGGCACCAGTGTTGTCACACAATATCTCCAGTGGGTCCAATGCACTTGGAACCACGCCAAGCTCAGTGATGAAGTTTCTGATCCAAACTCCTTCACTTGACGCTTCTGTAGCAGCCATGTATTCCGCTTCTACTGTAGATCCCGCGATCACGCTTTGCTTGCAGCTTCTCCAGCTCACAGCTCCTCCATTCAAAATATACACGTATCCTATCTGAGATTTAGAATCATCCTTGTCGGTGTCGAAACTAGCATCGACGTAACCTTTTACGACGAGCTGTTCATCACCCCCATAGACTAAGAACATTTCTTTAGTCCTATTTAGGTACCTTAGGATATTCTTCACGGCTGTCCAGTGTTCCACTCCTGGATCACTTTGATATCTGCTCGTCAAACTAAGAGCATTGGACACATCCGGTCTAGTACACAGCATGGCATACATGATGGAACCTATGGCCGAGGCATAAGGCACTTTGCTCATAGCTTCCCTATCATTTACCGTAGCTGGACACTGAGCCTTGCTCAATATCTTACCTGACAACATAGGCACTGAACCTTTCAATGCCTTATCCATTCTGAACCTTTTCAGAACTTTGTCTAGGTATGTACTCTGGCTTAAAGCTATCAGGCGTCTTTGTCTATCTCTATAGATTTTGATGCCCAATATATAAGCAGCTTCACCTAGGTCTTTCATTGAAAAACACTTGTTCAAATAACTCTTCACATCGTTAAGCATGTTGATGTCATTTCCAATAATCAATATGTCATCCACATATAGTACCAGAAACGTCACCGAGCTCCCACTCACTTTCTTGTAGATGCAAGCTTCGTAGCAATTTGGAACAAATCCAAAGCTCTTGATCACTTGATCAAAACGAAGGTTCCAACTCCGAGATGCTTGCTTCAGTCCATAAATGGAACGCTGAAGTTTGCATACTTTATCAGCATCCTTAGGATCGACAAAACCTTCGGGTTGCATCATATACAACTCTTCATCAATGTTGCCATTGAGGAACGCAGTCTTGACATCCATCTGCCATATTTCATAATCATGAAACGCAGCAATTGCTAATAAAATCCGAATGGACTTAAACATCGCTACGGGAGAGAAAGTCTCATCGTAGTCAACACCTTGAACTTGTCGAAAACCTTTTGCGACAAGCCGTGCTTTGTAGACGGTAACATTACCATCCGCGTCCATTTTCTTCTTGAAAATCCATTTGCACTCAACGGCCTTTCGGTCGCTAGGAGGGTCCACCAAAGTCCATACTTGGTTTTCGCTCATGGATCCCAATTCGGATTTCATGGCTTCTAGCCATTTCTCAGAGTCTGGGCTCATCATCGCTTCCTCATAGTTCGTAGGTTCGCTGTCTTCTACTAACAAGACAGTCAAGACAGGGTTGTCGTACCACTCAGGAGGGGCACGCGACCTTGTCGACCTGCGACGTTCAGTAGTAGCATCGTCTGAAGCTTCATGATCCTTGTCATTAGCTTCCTCTATTGTTGGTGCAGGCGGCACTGGAACAATTTCAGGTGCTGCGCTACTCTCCAATTCAAGAGAAGGTTCAATAACCTCGTCTAGCTCTACTTTCCTCCCACTCACTTCTTTCGAGAGAAACTCCTTCTCAAGAAAGGAACCGTTCTTTGCGACAAACACTTTGCCTTCGGTTCTGTGATAGAAGGTATACCCAATAGTTTCCTTAGGGTATCCTATGAAGACGCATTTCTCCGCTTTGGGTTCGAGCTTATCCGGCATCAACTTCTTGACGTAAGCTTCGCATCCCCAAACTTTAAGAAACGACAACTTAGGTTTAGCACCAAACCACAGTTCATACGGTGTCGTCTCAACGGATTTAGATGGAGCCCTATTTAAAGTGAAAGCAGCGGTTTCTAATGCATAACCCCAAAATGATAACGGCAAATCAGTAAGAGACATCATCGATCGAACCATATCTAATAGGGTTCGATTCCGGCGTTCAGACACACCATTGCGCTGTGGTGTTCCGGGTGGCGTGAGTTGTGAAACGATTCCACTTGCTTTAAGATGCGTGAGAAAATCATAACTCAAATATTCGCCCCCACGATCGGATCGTAGAAACTTAATCTTTCTGTTACGATGGTTCTCCACTTCATTCTGAAATTCTTTGAACTTTTCAAACGTTTCAGATTTATGTTTCATTAAATAGATATACCCATATCTACTTAAGTCATCGGTAAAAGTGAGAAAATAGCGATATCCACCGCGCGTCGAAACACTCATCGGTCCGCATACATCGGTATGTATGATTTCCAACAAGTCTGTTGCTCGCTCCATCATACCGGAGAACGGGGTTTTGATCATCTTGCCCATGAGGCATGGTTCGCATGTGTCAAATGATTCAAAATCAAGAGACTCCAAAAGTCCATCAGAATGGAGTTTCTTCATGCGCTTTACACCAATATGACCTAGACGACAGTGCCACAAATAAGTAGTATTATCACTATCTACTTTGCATCTCTTAGCCTCAATGTTATGGATGTGTGTTTCATCCCTTTCGAGATTTAGAAGAAATAAACCATTCACAAGAGGTGCATGACCATAAAAGATGTTACTCATATAAATAGAACAACCATTATTCTCCGATTTAAATGAATAACCGTCTTGCAATAAACACGATCCAGAAATAATGTTCATGCTCAACGCAGGCACATAATAACATTTATTAAGGTTTAAAACTAATCCCGAAGGTAAAACTAAGGAGAGCGTGCCGACGGCCATCACATCAACTCTTGATCCGTTGCCAACGCGCATCGTCACCTCATCCCTCGCAAGCCGCCGTCTATTCCGTAGCTCCTGTTTCGAGTTACAAATATTAGCAACTGAACCAATATCAAATACCCAGGCACTACAACGAGGGCTAGTAAGGAAAACATCAATAACATGTATATCAAATATACCTTTGATGGTGCCAGCCTTCTTGTCCGCTAAGTACTTCGGACAGTTGCACTTCCAGTGACCCTTGTCCTTGCAATAGAAGCACTCAGTGTCCGGCTTAGGACCAGACTTGAGATTCTTCTCAGCAGGGGCAACGCGCTTGCCGCCGCCTTTCTTGAAGGGCTTCTTTGCACCTTTACCTTTCTTAAAGGAGGGCTTGTTGACCATCAACACATGATTATCCTTTTTGATGTCCACCTCCGCAGCCTTCAGCTTTGCGAAGAGCTCGGTGATCGTATCAGTGGAACCAATCTGATTGTGAGTCACTACAAAACTTTTGTAGCTGGGAGGGAGTGATTGCAGAACCCTGTCAATCTTGAGCTCCTCTGGAATCTTGCAGTCCATTTGCTCAAGGCGTTGAGTGTAGCCCGACATCTTAATGGCGTGCTCACTAACGGAACTCCCTTCCTCCATCTTGTAGTTAAAGAACTTCTCAGAGATCTCATATCTCTCAGAACGGGCCTGAGTCTGAAACATGGTTTTCAACTCTTCGAGAATCTCAAAGGGCCCGGGATAGTTTTCAAAACGATTTTAAAGTTCCGGTTCCATAGCAAACAACATGGTGCTCTTAATCACTCCATAATCATCTTTGCGCGACTGATAGACAGCTTTCTCATCAGCCGGCGCAGTTGCAGCAGGGGGGTTACCTAACGCTTTCTCAAGGACATAGTCCTTTTGTCCGCCAGACAGAATGATTCTTAGATTGCAGAACCAATTGGTGAAGTTAGACCCATTGTTCTTAAGCTTTTCTTTCTCAGCAAAAACGTTGAAGTTGAAGTTGGACTTGGCCATGTGATCTACAGTATTTGCAAGTACAATTTAGACTATGTTCATGATAAATAGTTCAACTTAATCAAATTACTAGATGAACTCCCACTAAATTCAACATCCCTCAAGTTGTTTAGTGAACACGATCCAAATTCACCACACCTAATCCGATCATCACGAGAAGAGATGTGGTTTCAATGGTGGACAACGAAGTGTCGATCATATCATTCATATGACTCATGCTTAACCTTTCAGTTCTTGTGTTCCGAGGCCATGTCTGTACATGCTAGGCTCGTCAAGTTAGACCCAAGTATTTCCGCGTGTGCAAAACTGGCTTGCACCCGTTGTATGTGAGCGTAGAGTCTATAGCACCCGATCATCACGTGATGCTTGGACACGACGAACTTTCGCAACGGTGCATACTTGGGGAGAACACAGTTTTTATCTTGATCTTTAAGTGAGGAATCATCTTATAATGCTACCGTCGCGATCTAAGCATAATAAGATACATAAAAGGATAAACATCACATGCATATAACTTTATGTGACATGGTATAGCCAATCTTCGCGCAATGATCTCCATCTTGTGCGTTCCGGCATGATCTCCATCACTCCACCATGATTGCCTCCACCACGAATAGCAACTACAACTATTGCTAACTACTTAGCGATAAAGTAAAGCTATTACATGGCGTATAAGAAGTTGACTCGCAGGTCATACACAATTATAAAGACAACCATATGGCTCCTGCCGGTTGTGAACTCATCGACATGCAAGTCGTGAAACATTACAAAACATGATCATCGCATACATTATACACATCACATCTTGGGCCATACCATATCACAGAAAACACTCCCTGCAAAAACAAGTTAGACGCCTCTACTTTGTTGTTGCATGTTTTACGTGGCTTATGGGAGTAGATGCTAAGAACGATTCTTACCTACGGAAAGCCACAACGGTGATATTATGGTTGCCAAACTCCGGTGTTAATCCCATGACAACTATAGTGAGAGAAACTGACATCCACCAGCCGCATGTGTGGAACAAGCCACACGTCAAGTGCGGAGCCGGTCTCGCGAACGACGTCGCGTAAGGTTGGCCTGGACCGCTTCAATCTCACTATCCCGCGTCATAAGAAGAACACAAACAAGAGTCTTGCAACAGAAAACATCAACGCCCGCAACAACCATGTTGCGTTCTACTCGTGAATCACATCTACGCATAGATCTAGCTCTGATACCACTGAAGGGTTTCGCAGCATAGTAAATCAAATTTTTCTACGGAAGCGAACAGAGGGAAAGCCAAGATCTAATCTAGGAGATGCAAACAACGAGAGAGATTGGATTAGATCTTCATACCCTTAAAGATTCGCACAGCGGAACGTTCGTCGGAACGTGGGTGATGTAGTCGTACTCGCTTCTCCTCCTCGCGATCCGATCCGATCCAGCACCACAAGTGGCGGTGCCTCCGTGAGATGCACAGGTGCAGCACCTCGACGTCTCCTCCTTCCTCGGACCACCAAGTATGGTGGAGAGATGGATTGGATCTACAACACGACGGCGTGGTGTATGGTGGAGAATTTCTGCCGCAGGGCTTCGCCTACAAACAGTCGGGAGGGAGAGAGGAGGGCAGCAGGGCAACTAGGGTTTGGAGGAAGGTGTTGGTTGGTTGGGGGGAGGGGGCGCACCAGCCCTCTATATATAGAGGGGGGGTGCGGCCAGCCCTTGCCCATCCTCCAAGCCTATCTCTAGTTTAAACAATTTAAACTTTCTCTTATCTAGAAATCCTATCTTATCTCTAGTTTAAACGATTTAAACTTATCTAGGATCGGCTGGGCCCTATGGGGCCTTGTGCCCCTGGCCCAATGCGGCCAGGACACTCCCTCATAGGCCCATGCCCCCTCCCGGAAGGTGGGACCATGTTGGCCCCCTTCCGGAAGGTTCTAGAAGCTTCCGGTACAATACCGATTAACGCGGAACAATTCCGAACTCCAAAAACTGCACTGCCTTATATGAATCTTATTCTCCGGACCATTCCGGAGCCTCTCGTGATATCCCGGATCCCATCCGAGACTCCAAACAAAAATTCATAAACCAATTATCCAATCTATCCTAGCGTCGAGACACGTTAAGTGTGTGACCCTGCGGGTTCGAGAATATGCAGACATGATCTTCTATCAATAATCAACAGCGGGGTCTGGGCACCCATATTGACTCCCACACATTCATCGATGATCATATAGGATGAACCACTATGTCAGGATTCAATCAATCCCATATATATATTCCCTTCGTCTCGTGATATTTTACTTGCCCGAGATTCGATCGTCGGTATCATCATACCTAGTTCAATCTCGTTCACGGCAAGTACTTTACTCGTTCCGCAATCCGATATCACTTTGTGATTAACTCCTTAACCACATGCTTGCAAGCGGTGTTGATATCGATTACCGAGTGGGCCCAAAGTATATCTCTCCGACTTGGGAGGGACAAATCCCATCTCGATACATACAACCCAACAGATACTTTCCGATCACCTGAGAGACACCTTTATGATCACCCTCTCATAGGATGACATTTGATGACCTCAAAGCTTTCTTCCGATACCAGGGAGTTGCATTATCTCATGGTCTAAGGAATACAATATTTGACATAAGAAAAGCTTCGCAAAGATGAACACAATGACACGATCTAATTGCTTCGCTTAGTTTGGGTCTGTCCACCATATCATTCTCCCAAGGAAACCTTAACCATCATTGATCAATGAGCTAGTCCATAGAGGCGTACTAGGGACACGGTGTTGTTCACAAACCACACAAGTATTAATGTTTCCGCTTAATACAATTCTAGCATGGAATATAAACTTTATCATGAACAAGAATTATAATAATAACATCTTTATTATTGCCTCTAGGGCATAATTCCAACAAAAAGATGGCATGATAGGAGAATTCTCAAAAGGGAATTCCATATTGGTGAGAAAGTTATCTTGTATAGGTCTCGTCTCAGATTTTTTGCAGGGAAACTACTCTCAAAATGGGAAGGACCTTTTGTTATCGAGGAAGTATATCGTTCAGGTGCCATCAAAATATCTTCTTTGAAGGATGACACAACACAGGTGGTGAATGGGAAAAGACTAAAGCATTATATTTCCGGAGGTTCATATAATGAAGACATTGACACAATTCAACTAGTGACTCCAGAAGAAATTATTAGAAAGCAATCACCATAATCTGCAGAGTTCATCTTTGAATAGGTAAAAAGGGTGAAAACAGAAGGTTCGTGAAAGCCTAATCTTTTAATATTTTTGATGTTTTTAACACATAAGGAAATTTACGAGACGGAACAGATGAGGAAACGTAGGCCGGGGTGGCCAAACCCACCCTAGGCGCGGGCCCCAGCTGGCCGCGCCTGGAGGGGGTGCGCCTCCCCTGAGCTCCGTTTCCGCCTCATTTTCGTATCGAAATCTTCCTTATGCATTGAAACTTTGTAATATATAACCCCCCGGATCCCCCGAGGTTCGTGCATCGTGTTCTCGTCGTGTTTTCATTTTGATCTATTTCTGTCAAGAAATCTTCTCAAGTTTAGAGCACCATAGTCTCCGCCAACGACAAAGGCAAGAAGCCCGAGGAAGATGATCCTCAAAATCTCAAGGAGGAGGAGATTTTGGTTGGGGATGAAGAAGACATGGAGGAGGACAAGCATCCCGACACCCGCGCTACTGTCGCAAGCATTGGAGTGGTGGCAAAACCTACCAAGCTTAGGAGGACAGCACGAATGTCTACAGGAGGGAAACCTCCACGTCTTGTCTACAATCCACGGTCATCTCCTCCATGTACCAAGAGACCCTTCCATACTCTTATACATGAGCGTCAATATCAACATGTGCCCAAAGGGAACTTGCCCTTGGTTTGGGATATGCCTCGTTCTAACAATGCAGGGAAGGAACACTCTAAGGAGGAAGAGTGGGGAAAGAATAACAAGGACTAGAATTCTAGTCCCGACATGATCATGAACCGCATTGAGCAGAATTCAGAGTTGATTCGTACTCTGACCTTTGAGATTGAGGATTTGAAGAAACTTATTGAAGAGCTTATCAAGAGAACACCACCACCACCGAAGGAGTAACTCATCATCAGGTTTGGCATCCCCTTGGCTTGTTCCAAGCTTAGGGGAGCGCCGCGGTATCACCACCATCATCTTTTATCTTTTACCTTTTTAGTGGATTAATATCTTTGGTAGAGAGGTTATCTTATAGTTTGGTTTGCATGTGGAAGTATCTCTCCTTTAGTTGGTTATCTATGTATCCCTTGGTGTGAGTGCCTTTATGGAATATTAATGTCAAGTCTCATCTTTTACTTTTTGCACTTCTTATTTTAGTTTGCAATCTCTATTATATGATGGATCTTGTTGATCAGTATTGGCATCACTTTCGGAGCATCAAGTGAATCTAAATTGGTTTTGGCAAACCGAGCTCTGGTCAGTAGCAACACTTCTTGAGGTTTGAAAGGAAAAGAGAAAAAAACTGCAGGTATTTTGTATCATCTATTTTCTTTCCTGTTTGCTCATAAGCTTAGTATTCTTTATTTAAGACCTTTTTGTGCCTTCAAGGAAGATTGCATGTTTGGCTTTATCACTTGTATGTTTGCTTGTTTCTTTCAACTCTCTTGCTTGCTACCCAGCCTTGCTAGCCAAAAACCTGTTTTGAGAAGGTTTACTTCTCATGTTTCCAATCCCTTTGACCAAAACCTGTTCCATTTGTGTCCACCATACCAACCTATTAGCTTTTGCTATTCCAAGCAAATTCTCAAGTTTCATCTATCTTTCGAATTAAAAAGTATTTTGTTATGTGAAAACTACTTAGTAAAGCTCTCACGAACTTGATGGCACACCTTATTTCCTTGCCCCTAATATACTTGAACCACTATGTCATCGAAGTTGTATATGCTTGCATCTATACGTTGTAATTAGCAGAACAGTGCTATCACGGGGAACGTTTTAAACATTGCATCTGTACTCTGTACACAGTTGATATCATGCTCTTTTGTCTATGGATGTCAATGGTGTGAAATAAAGAGGGAGCTTGTAAGTCCATGGAGTTTGTATTTTGTGTTAGAGAAACGTCTGGGCCGCTAGCCTAAGCCATGCCTAATCATGGTGGAAACTTGCAGCATCACCATAGTGAGCTATCTATGAAGCATCCTCAATAAAAAGCTACACACATAGTAAATAAAAAGATAGCTGAGATGCTCTGTCTGCTTGCCTTGTCATTTTGGTTATGGGAAAGCTCATGTACCATGTGCAAGGGGTACCACGTTGGCGGTTCTCTATGATACACATGTACTTATAATGACAAGAACTTACCGGTAACTGAAGTTGAGTAGCATGAGGAGTGGCCCTCATATTCAAGGGACATGAGATTGCCAACTTATATTTCGTCAAGCATATAATACATCCTTGTTCACTTTAACCTTAATCATCTCAAGATGCCTATGATAGGGGCAATCAGGGCTCAAAGCTAGTAAGTACCATAATCTTTTGGAAGCTTTTTATGACTTGTAATCCCTGATTCCCTCTAAGAAGGGACCTTTCTACTATTTCTAAGTTGAGTCAGTAAACCTACTTCCTCTCTATCTCCAGCAAGCATTTGAGTTGTTGTGTTTCAAGCATTCATATGGTGATTTATTCAATCATGTCCTTTATCTTCCTTGTTTGCACAAAACTCTTACCTGTTGAGTATTACTTTGAAAGCCTTCATTGTGAAAAACCTTTTTGAGCAAAGAGTGCTCCTGTTATAAAACTTCTACAAAAAGCTTTTTGTGAAACTGTTTGCCAGCTTTTCTCTGACCAAGGACAAAGTTTGACAATTCCAATTATGATTTATCTTTATGCATCTCTATTGTGACTCATGTACTTGTTGCAAGCTAAGTTATATAATGGTGATTTGCTTTCTTCTATGAGTTGTGTAATGGTAAGTGTGATGCTTCTAGTCCGTATTCTTTTATCGACACTTCACTCCATAAACCTGTGGACATGTTTATTGAGCTCAGTTTTCGCTTGGGGACAAGCGAAGGTCTAAGCTTGGGGGGAGTTGATACGTCCAATTTGCATCATCATTCTATATCATAATTTGCCTCTATTCGTTGATATATGTCTTATTATGAGGTATTACTTATGTCTTTTTCATCTGTTTATGCATATTGGATGATTCTTGGAGGATGAACTGCCGTAGTCTCGATTCTGATGGAAAAAGAGCTGCAATTTCGCGAAGATCAGAAAAATACGAGAAAAATATGGGAAAATTATATTTTTTTCAGAAGACAGAGGAAGCCAGAAGGAGAGGCGAAGAAGGGCCATAGGGGGCCCACACCCCCTAGGCGCGGGTCCCCCTGGGCCGCGCCTAGGGCAGGTGTGGCCCACCTGCCTGGCCTTCGACTCCGCCCTCTCGCATATATCTTCCCTATGGAACCCTAACACCAGGGGGCGACCACAGATAGATTTCCGCCGCCTCTACGGGGCGGAAAACACCAAGAGAGTAAGATCTCTCCGGCAGACAGATTTCTGCCGGGGAAATTCCTTCCCGGAGAGGGGAGATCGTCGCCATCAACACCATCGTCAAGCTAGGCTTCATGGGGATTCATCCACACCATCGTCTCCACCATCACCATCATCACCACTCCATCCCGATGTAACAATTGTGTTGGATATTGCTTAGTTCATTAGGAGAAACTTTCCCGGTGTTGATTACTATTGTAGTTGATGCTTGTGAGTGGAACCATTGGATTATTGTTTGTGTTCAGATTGTTATCCATTATCATATCATCTTTGATCTTGATCCATATGATGTATCGTGAGTAGTTCGTTTAGTTCTTGAGGACATGGGAGAAGTCATGTTGTTAGTAGTGGATTTGTGTTGAGTTATTATTCAATGGTTTAGTATTTAAGCTGTGGTGCTATTCTTCTAGTGGTGTTATGTGAACGTCGACTACATGATACTTCACCATTTATGGGCCTAGGGGAATGCATTGTGTATTTGGCTACTAATTGTGGGGTTGCCGGAGTGACAGAAACCTGAACCCACGTTAGGACACCTTTGCACAAGGGAGCGTAGGATCTCAGAGTTTAAGCTTGTGGATAGATTTATATCTTAATTACTTTCCTGTAATTGCGGATGCTTGCAGGGGGTTTAATCACAAGTATGTATTAGTCCAAGTAAGGTCGGTATGTTAGCACAGGTTCACCCACACAACACTTACAACACCAAAGAAGAGTACTCAGCTATTTGAAGCGAAAGCACTTAATAGAATTCTCACGTGTCCTCGAGAACATTTGGTCCTTATAAGTATTTCCATCGTCTTGTCCTTTGCTAAGAAAGGATTGGGCCACTTGTTCGTTGTCTTTATTACTTGCTCCTTGTTTTGTTGCTTTATCAGAAAACCACTAAAATTCTGTTTGCTAAGTATTTACAGAGATTTCCTGCTTCATACCACTAGTCAACACCTTCTGCTCCTTGTTGGGATCGACACTCCTATTTATCGAAAGTACTGCGATACATCATCTATACTTGTGGGTCATCACACAGCTGCACTGGATGTTAACCACGGCGCCTGCAAGTCAGCCTACAGGTACGCATCTGCCGATCTTTGCTTGGTATTATATTATATCTGCATGATTGAGCAACGTTGTGACTCAGATTATCTAGAGATATGGTATTAGATGGCGTTTTTTCGATTTCCTAATTAATTAGGTATTTCAGTATGCTTGATGGTTTTCTTTCAGTAATCAAACCAATGGAAGCTTACAATTTTATTTCACTTACAACTTACAGTTACAGTACACATTAATCTAACTTAGATGAGCCGACTTGATTTCACTTACAAAGTTACAGTACACATCTTTGAGGCTGAATTTCACTTACGGTAGCATCTGCATTTCACTTACAGTAGCACCTGCATTTCACTTACACATCTTGCCGATTTTGTTTCACTTAAAGTAGCATCTGCATTTCACTTACATTAGCCGATTAATCTTGCCAATATATCAGTGGTTTTATAGCTGCAGAATGCTATATCCGTGATTTTATAGCTTTTGAAATCCTGATTTTTCATACTTTTTTGTGAAAGCTATTAGCATGCTATAGCGTTCATAGCGTTTTTTAGAAGCCCGCGCTATTTAAGTTATCGCGCTATTTTTTTCCTTGATTAATAGTGATATTTAGGGTATGGAGTGGACTGAATCCATTTTCTACTACAAAATGGTAATGAGGTTTGTAGAGAATCATTGGTCATTTCAAACCAACAAATGGAAATTTTCAAATCATTCTAATTTGATCTTATTGTTCAAATAATTCCAAGGTAACTAGTAAATGTTTGCAAGCATTGGCTGCCATTTATCCATGATGTCTCAAGTAAACCATGTAAATAACAAATGTAGAATCTCCTCCAAGAGCATTAATGCTATAGATGTATAAAGATGCAGCTAGTATTGACCCACAACTTGTTGATATCTCTTTGAGATTGCTTACCACACTAACCGCATGGTAATATTGACATGTTAGTTGATGTTTTCTAACTTACTTATCCTTAATATATAAAACATCATATGCCATAAACCTTCCAAGTTATTATGGAGTGGTTCGCTGCATCAATCATGGCCAGGAGAGATGTTCCATGCGGATTGTCCAACCTTGTTATTTAAGCATTTATCATCATTTATCTAATGTGTGTTTTAGTGTTTGTGTTAAGGAAATAAACTTCATACGATTGGAGAATTTCTGTTCGAACTATTACATACGTCTCCACCCCCTTCGACTTATCTCTAGTTTCTAAAATTTAAGGGCCTAATTCTATTCGAATGCCCATTAATTCTAACAGTATCCACTATGCAGGAAGCCATGGGATGGACATAAACCTAGTAAGTTATCTATTTATTTTGCAATTGTGAAATGTACTATATGGATTCTCATTCTTAATTTTGTTAAATATCCACTCTTATAGAGAGGCCAACGGAAACACTTCAGCCACTTCTGAAGTTTGAACCTATTGTAACTGAGGTATAGCATCTGTTCAATTGTTATAATTAGCATGTTGCATATATCCATTTGATCATACATAATATGAAAATGCTAATATAATGCACTTTTTTGTACGCCAAGCTACACAATGTCTTGGAGAAGAATATACAAGGGATTATGGGTGCATTTGTTTGTAGCACTGGAACCTAGTTGAAGACACCGTCAACAATGTCTTGAGTGTCATTCCTGCTCCAAGAGTGACCCCTCGTCATCCACATCGGTGACGACAAAACTAATGAGGATGATTTCAATGTGAGAGTCCTAAGAAGAGTATCTAATAAATTACTCTCAACAACATAGCTTAGTTGGGGACAAGGGGGGCCATTGCCCCCTTCCCCTCAACTCAAAGAAAAAATTTCATAATCATATTATATGTTTAACACTTTTTTCAATATATATTACAAAATACTCCAAGATGGTCCCATAAACTCTCATTTAAATATTTTGGCCCCTTTTATGATGATGGTGAAGCTCTAAGTGCAAAAAAAACAGTTTACAAAATGAAATGATGAAAAAACCAGTGAAGTGGTAGGGACTGGTCATTGTGAAAATTTGCTAGGGACTGGTCATTGTGAAAATTTGCTAGACATGCAAGCGTAGGCACGGGAGCATTGTTGTTGGGTGGAAAATATTTCCGTACGTGCACCGATCAGTACCATGCTTATTTTGTTTGTATAGCATGTATGCTCTCTGTCGCACAGTCGCACTCTTTCTTGCATTGGCTCATCTTCCTTCTCTGATAGTGTCCATACTCTGAAGAATCAAAATAAAACTAGACCACATAAAAAAGGGCATACAGAAGTAAGGCCATTACCAAATGTACCCCCCAAAAGACACACAATTAATAGTATTATAGCATACCCGGAAAAAATAAGTATTGTAGCATGGCAATGTTATGCAAAAAATATGGTTTTCTGTGTTGGCCTAGTACGTTGGGGCGGTGGATTGATTAGCCAGTGATATACAGGTTGTATATCAACACTAGCGGACAATTACAGAAGGAGCATGAACTTTTCTGCATATGTCAATCTAATGAACTACATTCTGCAACTGTTGTTCTGATTGCAATTGTTAATAAAAATAGTTCCAGAGAAAGAGAAAACCAATCCAAGGCAATTGAGTATGATATGGTTAGGAAAACAAGATAAATAAGCACACCTATATTTACTACATTCTCAGTGACCATTTTACTTGTGTTTGCAATTGTTTATAGAAAAAATAGTTCTAGAGAATGGGAAAATCAATCAAAGGTAAACACACTGCCTTTCCACATTGTGTTGCCAAGTATTAGTTAATAAGTTCAAATCTTTGGATGGTGCTATATGCTAGGAATGTATGTTTATCATCAAATCCACTTGATATTTATATCAGCAGTTCATATTGACAATAAACATGAAACTAAAAATAAAAAGTATTCCATTCATGCAAAAGATACATGTTCTCATAACATTTCTTCGATCTTCAAAGACAGAGTTTCACCATCTGTGTTTCGGGTAGTTAACGGAGGATCTAACCAAATAAATAACATTGGAGATCTATAGATTAACCTTATTTGTCTTGCTCACTTTTTATGCTTATCAGATGAGTAATAAAGACTTTTCATCTAAATCTTCTCATCAGGATCATACCCCACTTTGAAGATTTGACAATCAGAAGTCCAAGTCAAACAATGGGAGCTAAACAGGGCAGTGGGAATTAGTATAGTTGAATATGTGCTGAAAGTAAACAAGAACACCTAAGGAAGTTGTGGATAGCCCCACAATAGGAAAAAATGCAGCTCTAAACCTTGGTAAATTTGGTGAATCAAGACAGATTACAATGAAGGTAATAAACTTACATTCCGCAACTAAGTTGTTCTATTTAGTGAGATTTTTTTCTCGGTTATAATTGGATAGTTCCCCCAGTGCTAATTATTCATCTATGGTTTACTTTAGCTACAATGCTCTATTGAGATTATAATTCTCATAGATTCTGCGCATTAGAGTTCTGAAATATATTGGATTATCGTGCAAATTAAGCTAGCTTGGTCCTATGCCACAACTGGATCCACACACGCAAATAACCGCACACTCACTTGCACGTCATCATCGTTGCCTATTTAGTCATAAGATTTTAGACCTAGTCATGACCAGATCCTAGTCCCGCCACTTCTTCATTGGGTTCAAGGGGGACCAATGCCCCCTACATCTTTTTGCAAGTATATAGAATTAATAGTGATATTTAGGGTATGAAGTGGTCTGAATCCATTTATACTACTACAAAATGGTAATGAGGTTTGTAGAGATTCATTGGTCATTTCAAACCAACAAATGGAACTTTTCAAATAATTCTAATTCGTTCTTATTGTTCACATAATTCCATGGTAACCAGTAAATGTTTGCAAGCCATTGGATGCCATTTATCCATGATGTCTCAAGTAAACCATGTAAATCACAAATGTAGAATCTCCTCCAAGAGCATTAATGCTATAGATGTATAAAGATGCAGCCAATATTGACCCATAACTTGTTTATATCTCTTTGAGATTACTTACCACACTGACCGCATGGTAATATTGACATGTTAGTTGATGTTTTCTAACTTCCTTATCCTTAATATATAAAACATCATATGCCATAAACCTTCCAAGTTGTGGAGTGGTTCCCTGCATCAATCATGGTCGAGAGAGACGTTCCATGCGGATTGTCCAACCTTGTTATTTAAGAATTTATCATCATTTATCTAATGTGTGTATTAGTGTTTATGTTAAGGCAATAAACTTCATACGATTGGAGAATTTATGTTGGAACTATTACATACCTCTCCACCCCCTTCGACTTATCTCTAGTTTCTAAAATTTAAGGGCCTAATTCTATTCGAATGCCCATTAATTCTAACAATATCCACTATGCAGGAAGCCATGGGATGGGCATAAACCTAGTAAGTTATCTATTTATTTTGCAATTGTGAAATGTATTATATGGATTCTCATTCTTAATTTTGTGAAATATCCACTCTTATAGAGAGGCCAACGGAAACACTTATAGCCACTTCTGAAGTTTGAACCTATTGTAACTGAGGTATAGCATCTGTTCAATTGTTATAATTAGCATGTTGCATTTATCCATTTGATCATATATAATATGAAATTGCTAATATTTTGTAGAACAAGATACACAATGTCTTGGAGAAGAATATAGAAGGGATCATGGGTGCATTTGTTTGTAGGAGTGGGAAGTAGTTGAAGACACCGTCAATAATGTCTTGAGTTTCATTCCTGCTCCAAGAGTGACCCCTCGCCATCCACATTGGTGACGACAAAACTAATGAGAATGTTTTCAATGTGAGAGTCCTAAGAAGAGCATCTAAACTACTCTCAACAACATAGCTTAGTTGGGGACAAGGGGGCCATTGCCCCCATCCCCTCAACTCAAAGAAAAAATTTCATAATCATATTATATGTTTAACACTTTTTTCAACATATATTACAAAATACTCCAAGGTGGTCCCATGAACTCTCATTTAAATCTTTTGGCCCCTTTTTGATGATGGTGAAGCTCTAAGTGCAAAAAACCAGTTTACAAAATGAAATAATTAGAAAACCAGTGAAGTGGTAGGGACTGATCATTGTGAAAATTTGCTAGAGACATGCGAGTGTAGGCACTGGAGCATTGTTGTTGGGTGGAAAATATTTCAGTATGTGAACCGATCAGTACCATGCTTATCTTGTTTGTACATCACGTATGCTCTCTCTCGCACTCTTTCTTGCATTGACTCATCTTTCTTCTCTGGTAGTGTCCATACTCTGAAGAATCAAAACAAAACTAAAACACATAAAAAAGAGCATACAGAAGTAAGGCCATTACCAAATGGCCCCCAAAAGATATACAATTAATAGTATTGTAGCATACCCGGAAAAAATATGTTTGTACTCCCTCTGTTAGGGATTATAAGGCCTATGTACCACTTTGATAGAATTAAGAAAATCAATAACCCACCCTCTTGATTACTACATGCACCAATAGTTATACATGCATGAGAGACAAGAAAGAAAAAGAAGACCATGCACTGGATGAGAGATGATAATAAATGAGAAAGGACTTGTAATTTCTAACATTTTAAAAAGACTCTTAGACCTTATAAGGCTGGTCCTAGTGCTAGTATTATAAGGTGTATCATGCATGCCAACTTGGCAAAAATCTGATGTTGCGTCATAATTAATGAAGAGAGGGGTAATTAGAGTATCATAAGTAGATACCGTATCATAGCACATAAAACTAGAAATCATAATGACAAGTAAATCTTATACACACATTTTACGTAGAGATTCTACAAACCAATAATATACCACTATTATGATACTACTACAGATACAATGCACTAGAGACATAATATCATACACTAGTATCATATGTATGATACTAGTATTATGATATTTCCACTATGACCAGCCTAAACCCTAACGGAGGGAGTAGCATGGCAATGTTATGCATAAATTATGGTTTTCTGTGATGGCCTCATATGTTGGTCAGTCAATTGATTAGGCTGTGAACATACGTAATCGCAGACAAGAGGAGAACGCTTTTGTGCATATTTTTTCTTGTAATTACACCAAAAGATACGGGGATAATTTTTTGTTTCTTTTCTCGCCATTCATTCAAAGAAATACAGTACTTTGCTACTAAGCCTAGCACACTAGGGACGTAGAAACTGAGAAAAATATACTCTCTCGGATCCATATTAGTTGATTTGTATTTGTCAAAATTTGAATGAACCTATATAGTAAATAGTGTCTAGGTTCATCTAAATCTAGACAAATATAAGTCAACTAATATGGACCGGAGGAAGTAATTTTATACATCTAGCATCTTCACTCTACACCTAGAGGGGCAGTAATATAGTCCTCATCGTCCATCTTCGTGGACCTTAAAATTACACGAAAGAGAATTTTCTTGCTGGAGTAGGCCTCATCGTCCACCTTAGTGAACCTTACACCCTGTAGTTTCGGCTTTGCACACAGTTGATTTTGCTGCTTCATTGTCGGAAATAGAATGACTTCCTGAAATTACACGAGAAGAGATTATTTTTTTCAAATCTTAAATAACCATGTTTTGACCTAATATGTCGTGAGTCACGACATTTATATGACAACACACAGATAGATGTGATAAGAAGAAGACCTTGATGTTCTGGGAGTCTGTCAACAACATTGTAAGGCGGTCAATGCCCAAACCCCAGCCACCTGTTGGTGGCAGACCATAGTCTAGGGAACTGCAGAATGTTTTGTCCAACGCCATGGCTTCATCGTCCCCAGATTGAAGATCCTAAGAAACAATTCAAAAAAAGGACAGTAAGCATTATAAAAAAATTGAACAACTGACATGCAACATTTTTTAGCGCTGTGAGGAGACTAGTTCCTAATATTCAAAACATAATCATATGCAAAGGCTTTATAAAAACAACTATTTAGATTTTCCGAAAATTCGAGCGTGTACCTTGAATTGTTTCTCAAACCGCTGCCTCTGCAGAACAGGGGTCGTGTAACTCTGAGTAAGCATTGCATTACCTGAAATACATTTGCAGCTCACACTGTAAAGACTGCATAGAAAAATTCCAAAGGACCAACTACTTAAGAATCATGTACTCCCTCCATCCTAAAATAGATGTCTCAAATTTTTTAAAATTTGGATGAACCTATACTAAATAATGTCTAGATTCATCCAAATTTTGACAAATCTAAGACATCTATTTTGGGACGGAGGGAGTATACCTCATGATTGTTTGTTGATAAAGAGCTCAAAACTTTCAGCCAATCGAGCTCGACTCTTGTCCCCGTGTGGCTTTTCCAATGGATAGTACATGCGTAATATTTTTTGGTTCAGGTTCAAGAATATTATTTGAGAATATCCAATAACGACGTATACATCTGTGTTTCTGATACGACGAAACAGAAGAAGTATTATCATGCAACTTCCATAAACAAAACACTGGGCCGCATAACCAAAAAACAATCAATGCCTCGTTCAGTTCACAACCCGGAAATCTAAAAACAGGCCAAAATTTGACCGGTTTTTCTCCAACCAGTGGGACCTGAACCCTGTGCTACACAAAAAGGAACCGGAAAAGTCACCGAATGAGTCTAACTTGAGAATACAATTTCCCAGCCAACTGTGCACGAGTCAACGTTTATTAAGCACTGGAATTTCGAGTGGAAGAACTAAAGCATGGCTTTCCATAGCTAACAGATACTGCTAGTGAGTACTAATTTATCTGCACATAGCTATCAGTAGCCGTGGTGGTCTCACTTCACAGCATTGGAGTTGGAAGATATATTCATCATCATCTCAAGCCTTCAACGTTATGGAAGGCACCATGCAGTACCTACATATACAAAAGGGAATATATATAGCAATGTTATATCATGATCCAAATTCAAATATTGGTGCACCGAAGAAAGGCTAACTTCGGACGGAGCGGAGCGAGATCCGTCGCCGGGAGGCTCGTTGCCACCGTCTATATATACATCCTGTAAGCCGCCGGCTAGGGTTTATTGCATCTTTGATAACCCACAGCGTTTGTAAACACCCACCGAAAATAGTGAAGAGTTTGCTGGAATCTCGTGTCCCTCTGTCGTGTTTACTTATCGTTCTTCGTTATTGTGCATCTCGTAATATAACAAGCAATGCCGGCCATTTACTTGGCCAGCGGTAAAACCGCTGTATCCAGCCATGGCTCCATGGACCATGCCGTGAGCAGCCAACGGTGCGCAGTAGACATTATCAGATGCATTGCAAAGAATGACGCGTATCATGTACTCCATTCGTTTAAAAATATAAGACGTTTTAGTTTTGTAAATTGAATGTATCTAAACATCTTTTAGTGTATATGTTCACAAGGATAAAATGTTTTATATTTCTGAACGGAGGGAGTACTATGTAGGATCTGCAACAAAATCATGGCGTCTAAAATTAGTCGCTGTCTTCTGAAGTTACTAACTGACTTATTGTCAGAGCAAGCAAGTTAGAGAAACAAGAGACAGCTGACCTATGTACTTAAGATTTATTATGGTTGTCTTGTTTTTCTTGAAATGCTCCTGAATTTATACTCCCTCCGTCCTAAAATAGATGTTTTAGATTTGTCAAAAATTGAATGAATCTATATACTAAATAGTGTCTAGATTCATCCAATTTTTGAAAAATTTGAAACATCTATTTTAGAACGGAGGGAGTATAAGATAAAAATAAAACACCGGTTAAGAAGAAGCAGTTACGAAAACAAATTCAGCTCAGACGACGTGTAATGATGCATAAGTAGAAATAGTGTCATCTGACACACAAATGAGCTAAGAGAAGTAATATGTCAAACCCAATCAAGTAGACAAACTGAAGATGCAAATCATATTTCTACAAGTCTCGCATTTATATTCTGAGACTTTCAAGCCCCTGGACAGATCACGCCATGACAGAGACATCCTGATTATAGTTTGTTTGTTCCACCATAAAACAAGCAATTTGTGACTTTCAACTCCAGCACATTATTCAGTTGACAAGAGTAAGTTAACTCCAGCACTAGGACATGGCACATAATGTGCTATTCTTCTCAGACAAATGTATCCATCATGAACCGGCTCAAATACTAGTGTACTCCAGTCAAGCTCAACTATTATTACGAGCAAAAGCACTAGCACAAGCATTAATTAACCAAGGTTGTCACCAGTCATTACATACAGGCCGTACTCTAGAGAAATTTAAGTTTTACCACCACCAAAATACAACTGACTGCACCTAACAGGAGAGTGCCAGCTAAAGTCCAGATCTTCCCCAAGAGGTGTGCAATGCCATGTGAGCTTTAGAGGTTACAAATATTACAGGAGCTTATATTAGTACTAATAATACGGCATGTATCCATCACAAAGAGACTGCAAAGCAGCATCTGGGATCGAAGCCTTCCCTTTGACGCGAGGAACGTGTGATATGGTCCACAAGGTCAACTCCCACTGGCCTCATCTTGTTGCTGGGAGTTCGTTTAGACGGTTTAGTCTTGACCTCGACAATGAAAATGTCTACATCATTCTCAGGCGGAAGACATCCAACTAGCATACACAAATATATTACAACAACATTAGAGCTGACAACAACTGATCACAACCATTCATGCGTAATCGAGATGGGAGAAAGAGAGAGAGAGAGATATTCACCTTGCACCGCGTAGAACAAAATGGCACCAGATTCCACATCTTTGCCAGCATAATCCAAGCACATGACTTCATCCACACAATATTCGGACCATGAGAATGGCAAAAATTTCGGCCTGCTCAGGTACAAAGAATGATCTTTGTGAAGCAGTTGATAAGCACAAAGGCCTCCATAGCCACATGTGTAGATAAAGCCATCCACACATACACATCTACCATTTAAAACACAGCATGTAGGGTCGGTCCTTGGCAGGCTATCGTCCAATGCGGCCCAAGGCATGACGACGCGCCATTTTTTTGCACCCAGGTCAAACAGAAGGGACGAACATGTGAGATCATCCCAAACCATGAAGGAATGATCATTCAGTTCCACATATCCAGTTATCACAACCTTCCTGCGGAGAACATGCGACTGGTCTGTGACGTAACGCAACCACGTGGTGGAACCATCGCTGGACACTTTCTGATGGAAAACTTGCAGAGTGTCAGTAAGAGCAACGGTCTCTTCACCAACTCTCATAACCACAACGAAAGGATCAGCAGCACTAGGCCGCCGAACAGATCGCTTGCTAGGCAGCGGCCAGTCCTTGTTCAGATTAAACTCAAGCATGTCGTCTCTTATGGACGAGACTGCGTGCATTTTTGAGCCAATGTGAAAAAAATGCCAATTGCCATCACCACCGTCTGCAGCATAACACGGTTCGAGAGGTGTGCCATTGTCTCCTTCTAACAGTAAACTCTCATCATCCCTGACGCCCGTCGGGCAGATGACTGGTTGTGAGCCAATTTGGCAAATGATAAACAGATGTTTCTTGATACTTGTTGTAGCAGGCTTCGGACGGGCAACAGGACCACTTGGAAAACTGAATTGGTGTAGAATTGATGAACGGTCAAACACCATTGCCGAGGAGCGCTCCTGTGGCGGGAGAGAGCAGTCGCGGGCAATGTGACCGTCGCTGCCGCAGAGATAGCACATCCGTAGGTCATTTTTTCGTGGGAGATTCTGTCTGCATAAAAGAAAGAAAACATGTCATGCACTCACCAAGGGGAATTTACTTAGATGTAGATAAGGTTAAACATGAAGCTAACTTTGGATCAAGCAATTCACTGTTAGAAAGTGCGTGCAAAATTACTGATCTTTTGAGGCAATTTTGGATAGTGCCCTCAAAAATCAGTCCAGAACTGTTATAATAAAGGGTGCATAACAGTACAAACTCGTCAGAATAATCAGTTCACAGTGCATAACAGTGCAAAACTAGTCATAATAATCAACTCACGGTGCAAAATCAGCCATAATAAACCGCTGTTAACTATACTTTCGAACTGCCAGCAACATGGTCCATGGGCTTTGAACCCAAATAAGCTCTATATAGAAAAATCCTAAGAAATAGAATACTGAACCAGAAGGGCATACTGCTGTAGAAATGGACAATTTGCAAATAACGACCCACTCAACAGATGGGACTGGTCTGAACTCAATATGAAGAAGCAAAATGCTAGCAGCAGTTAAATTACAGAGCAGCCAGACATGTTGATCAATACCAAAGTAAAGAATACGACAACGACTGTAACAGGCTTAAAAGGCCTCTTTCTAGTAGATCAAGGATTCAGCACCTGTGATGCCACAACTAGATGTCCATAGGGGTACAAAAATAGAAAACTGATAGAAACTGAAGTGTCCTTGTCCCTCGTGTAAGATCAAACATGAAGCTAAATTCAGATGAAGTAATACCTGCAACAATCAAGCATCTTGGAGGGGTCGTCTACGTGCTGGGAACTTGTTAGATCCTCCTGCAGCCCTTCGTGTTGGAGCAGCACTGGAGAGTCCTTGTCCTCGTACGCCCTAATTGATTGATGATTAGTTGACAGATAAAAATATACAGTATAAGCAAGGCGACCAAATGAATGAATGCTCAAAATCTGTGAAAAAAACTAGTAGCTAGTATGCTTGCTGCTTACAGTAGAAAGCAGAATTCCTGGTCCTCTCGTCGTTTGGGCTCGATGTCTACCCGGCGGAAAGAGGAATGCAGCACCTTTATTCCTCCCTGAGCCGGGCTGAGGAGGTGGAAGGTGGTGACGATGGCATGTAGGTTGCCACACAGGCATGGTTCACGGAACGCCAGGCTGATCCAGACAGAGCACATGAGCCGATCGCCGAGACGGGCAAGGAAGCCATACCCTTGGCAGGAATTGAAAGGACAGACAGTATCGATCTTGCTGGGCGGATCCAGCCTGAGCTGCCGCCTCCCCTGATCATCATCCTGGTAGGTGAGCTTGTAGGCGTAGATGGTGTCGTGGCGAAGCATGTAGACGGCTTGGTCTTGCTCAACGTACACAGCACGGCCAGGGATAGGGACGTAATCTAGCAGCCTTGTTGCGTCGGTGGGCACCCGGGTCCAGTCGCCGGAATCGGGGGCGAAGGTGAAGAAGAGGCCGTTTTGTTTGAAGGAGACGAGGATGAGCTGCTTTTCCTCGGGGAGGGGGAGCACGGCGAAGCCCTGGAGGAACCAGCGGCCCCACACCGGGGAGTCGTCGCGGATGTGTGGGGTCTTGTAGGCCTCGCCGACCTGCTGCCATCCGTCCCCGGGGACGAGGCGTCGCATGAGGACGCTGAACTCGAACCCATGTCTCACGGTCGCGGACAGAGCCCAGAATTGGCCGCCGGTGGAGATGGGTATGCAGCGACTGGTCCCTTGAATCTCCGGCAGCGGCAGATGCAGCTCATCGGTGTCGTCGGCGGTCTGCGGCTGCAGAGTTAGCTGCACGGTCTGAGGCTTCTCGTTGTCGGCTTGGTTCAGGATGCAGAGCGAGCGGCCGTCGGGAGCCAGGGCGGCGGTGGCGCTGAACCCTTGCCCAGTCGGCCTCTGGATGTCGTGGAAGAACTCGAGCGCGTCGTCGCTCCGGCCGAGGATCCGCCCGGATCGGGCCACGCGGAGTCGTCTCAGACGTAGGGCGGCGCCGTCCTTGACGCCGACGATCAGGGACCAGGCGGGGCTGGGGTCGGCGCCGGCGGGGATGCGTAAGCAGTCCCTCCCCGGGGCGACGCGGGGGGTCTGGGGCGAGCCGTAAAAATGCCAGCGGCACACGCAATCGCGCACAGTGCACCCCGGCATCTTCCACTCCACCTCCTCCTCCGACGACGACGACAGCATCGACTCCGCCTCCCACTCCGCCGCCATCATCGACCTAGGGTTAGGGATTTTGCTCTCTTGCTTTTGCTGGGATCCGATTTGGGGTGGGACCACGACAAGCAAACGCAGACGCAAACGCCTATGCGGCTCGAGCAGGTCCAGTGAGCAAGCACCTCCCGCCGGCTGCCCTAATATATTCAATTTTATCTTATTTTCAAGTAATTTGTTGATTTTGGTTTCCCTAATATATTCAATTTTATCAAGCAATATTGTGCCTTTTCCTCCTTAATCCTTCACTGATTTTGAGTTCAACACCACGACAAACCAGACTGCATATGGTTTCTGGATCCTTCAGTGGAGACTGTGGAATCCATGTTCATAATTTCGTTCTCATGTTTATTCAAGTTGTATCCAGCAGAAAATTGTTAACGAGGTTCTTGGTAGTTAGGACAGTAATCAAAAGGAGAATTTGAGGTAATTGGTATGTTCCTTGTGGTATTAGTCAGAAGTGACTGAGACATAAGAAGTTCTCAGGCGCTTGAAAACTAGCAAATCTGATTAAACTATGCATATATAACACCAGGTTCTTCTGAAAAACACACGCCCTTCGGCTCTTGTCTGCCGGGCGATACTCATCACCGAGGAAACATCATACAGTTTAGTGAGGTGGTTCAGATGGCATACATATACTCTAATGCAATTAAACGACAACCCTGGAATATGGTTCATGCTAACAGCACAGCAAAAAATCTACCACCTCCAAGGGAGCGCACCAATCAGGGTTAATCACAATCTGCTCAACGTCAACAGGCGCAAAATAAACGACTAGACAAGTTTTGTTTGGTTGTCCATCCAATTACCAGAATTAATCCACCAAAAAAGAGCACGCTACCGACACCACACAGATGCTGCTGTCCTTTTGATGCGTCTGTGGCACCGCCACAACTGGCCAAGAAAGAACAAGTTCGACTTCCTCATATCAATCATTTGTTAGTTTCGAAATCAGTCCATCTGTCCATGTCTCCACCGTCGAACCGAACTCAGACAACAGAGCAACTGCAGTGTGTGTCACGCTTGCATCCCTGAAAGATGCGCATATTGATAAGGAACAGGAAAATGAAACTATATATGAGAAACAAGATCAAGGCAACTACTCCTTCCGTCCCAGAATAATAAGATGTTATCACGACCAATATACTCATGTATTGGTTGCAATAACATCTTATATTATGGGACAAATGGAGTAATTTATATGATGGCATGTGCAAATAATCGTAACGAAACAAGAGCAAGGCACCCATGTAAGAAACAAGAGCAAGACAACTAAGGTATATTCCATGTGAGTATTACTCGCCAATTTCCTATCCAATTTTGTGTGCCTCTTCCCTTCCTTAATTACAGGCTGGGTCGAAGAATATTTTTCTACATTGAGGTAACCCTTTCTGGGTTTTTAGTCGAGGTAAATCATAGAGGTACTGTTGTAAATTGGACTATTCTTTTTCTATGCCTTCTGCTCAAATGTTTTTTCCTTTTAAGGACTAGAAGAGGGCATGAGCCTAAATTCAGAGTTGTTGCACACTTGCGCCAGGCCCTTGTTCCATTCGTCTCCTACAGGTAGTTGGGTGATGTCTTTTTCTCAAGGTCATGGTGAAACAACTTATTCTTCTCACTTTTAGCACAAAAATAGACTGAAAATTTGCAGGATTTATGTACATAAGTATTATTAGATGTCGCAAGCTTTTTTTTTACATGACCCTTTTTGAATTCCTTATCTTGCAGTCTGTGAGTGGAATTGGGTGTACCGGAACTGCAAGAGGAAATTTAGATGACAATGGTGCCCTGATTGCAAAATCATATCTTACAGAGCAGTAGGGAGAAATGTCAGTTATGCAAATGCATATGTAGAGACATGACAAGATTTCACATTGTGATAGCCTTGATGTCTAGAAATGGTAATAGGGAATCAACATTCTGTCATCATTCATGGACCACAATATAAATTTACATTTTGATTATCTTGATATACTCCTATTTGGGATTAACAGGAATGTGGTTCTTTTCTTTGCAGATTAATAGTACTAAATTTCCTGGTCTGCCAACCTTCTTCATTTATCTTGATTGGAAGTGCTAATTTTGGATAATCATTTGTGCAAACAATTTCCATTTATATTACCTACTCTGTCCGGAAATAAGTGGCTCGGATTTGTCTACATCCACATGTATCTACACACTAAAACGCATCTAGATACATGTGAATCTAGACAAATCCGAGTCACTTATTTCCGGACGGAGGGACTACTTTGCATATGTACAATGCCATGTTTTGTGATAGTGAGTGTTTTATCTACCAGAGATATCTTATATGGCTTTTCTAGCCCTCATGTTTTTGTTCTATTCCTGGACAGTGGGTACCCACTAACGCAATGTAAACTTGGCATGACGCATCATGCAGTGTAAAATAGATCTTCTAAGTACACAGCAAGTAGACTTTTCTCTAACCAGGTTTTCCTGCACTCTCTGAGAAAGAAATGTATTTACGAATTAATAATATCTACTTTGCTCTTCACTGTTACGAAATTATAAATTGTTGTAAAAGGGAAACTAGAGTCCCTTGCTGAGTAACCACTATGGGAGAGCAACTAGGGCTATGTAAACGGGCGCGGCGACTGATTAAAATGATCGCATGTGCAAATAAGCATATAGAGCAGTCACGCATATAAGAAACAAGAGCAAGAGGACTAATTAGAATGATGGCATGTGCAAATAATCATATGGAGCAGTCACCCATAGAAGAAACAAGAGCAAGGCAACTAATTAAAATGATGGCATGTGCAAATAATTGTATGGAACAGTCGCCAATATAAGAAACAAGAGCAGGGCAAATAACTAAAATGATGGCATGTTAATCATATGGAACAGCCAATCAAAAAGGAGGCATTGAATATCATGTGCACCTGTTCTTGTCCTTGCAGACAGTTTCAATAAACTCAACTAGATCCGCTGCTACCTTCAACCCAGATTTTGGGTCCTTTATACCTCGCAATATGCCAGAGTAAGCCTTGAATATTCCTTGTCTAAGCTGATTACCGTAGTTAACCTTATCCTCATCAAAAACATTGGCATAATATCTTGGGTTAGCAGCTTCTTTCAGCTTTTTCATGACAACCTGCAGGTACTCCTCAAAATCCTCGCCGATAGCAAGAGCAATCTCTCCAAAGCATGCCAAAATCTGAGGTTTAAGCCTCTGTTTTGAGAGACCTTTGTAAAGAACATCCATCATATAATCACAGTATGGCAGGATTTCATCGCCCAAGACATGAAAGATATTACCAATCACCTCTATATAGATTGGGGAGAATACCTTCACATTGTAATACTGCAATAATATAGACATGTACGCCACAAACTTTGGACCGACGGTATGAGCCAGAGCACCAATGGCAAGCGCTGCTTTATCACGTGCAGTAGAACAGTCGCAAGTTAAGACACGGCAAAACAAAAGCAACACAAACTGAGGAGACTCCTTAACCATGTCCGCTGCAAGTGATCTGCCCAGTTTCTGGATTATGGCATGCAGTACGTCACACTGCAACGCCTGAAGATTGTATTTGTTACTCTTGTCGCTTGGTGAAATTGCTTCAGCATCAAGCGCGGTGTTCAATCTTCTCATGATGCGAGGCATTAAGACTCTAATAGCAATTTCAGCTTCATAATCTTGTATGTTGCTTACTCTCACGAGCTCAATCAATGCTTTATAAGTATATGCAGATGCTGGAAGCCCGAAAGGGGCCTCCTTATCAAGTTCTGAAGCAGAAAGGAGAACATCGATAAAACCACTAAGAAAAGGTGAAAGCTCAGATGAGATTTTCTTTTTCGAATGGTCTACCTCAGATGAGATTGACTGATAACCTCGGGCAAGAACATATATAGCTCCACAGAACTCCTTGAACACTTCTGGACAACCTTTACCACACTTTGACAACACAGCCATGACACGACAAAAGTCTTCATCTGTGAAAAATCTTTTTGCATGAGCTGGAGAATGCAGAAGCTCAAACACCCGTCCAAGGGTGCATACAGCGGTTCTTCTTACTTCCATGTTTGTGTCTTCCATCCTGTCGATCAACATACTGACCACAGGAGCAAGTTTCTCAACAGAGGGCCCTTCAAGGATAACACCTAGTGCAGAAGTAGCTGCCTTGCGACTCCGCCAATCTGCCATTTCGATGTTACACTCAATAAACTGAATTGCAAGTGGGACAATTGCATCCCCGATAGTTCTAGCGACGAGGCCTAGGCAAGTCGTAGCACTCATGCAGATTTTCAGTGCATCAACATCTCCCTCTCGGTTTAACACAGTTTTTAGCAGAACTGGAACAAGTGAACAGAGGGGCTTCTCAATAAAGCAACAATCTGCAGTTGAGCTAGCGTGAGCAAAACGCTTTTTTTGTTCTCGGAGTTCTATTACTTCTCCACAAATAGTACTCCAGAACTTGATACATTGGAGTGCAACTGTTTCCTCACCTTCTTCCAAAGCTTCGCTTGTAAGGCTGAGTATGGTTTCCATATAAGGTTCTAATGCCATATACTTTTCTGGTGCAATCGCAGTAAGGCAGCTGAATGCTCCCTGTTTGATCTTCTTCTTCTCCTCCCCTTCATCTGATTTAGCTGCATCACAGATTGCAGTCATTAAACGATTTCTGCAATCCTCATTTGCGAAGTTGGCAAACTTAAGAACATTCTGTAGAGCTTTAACCGCTGCAAGACGGACCTCATAATTTTGCTCTGCCCGTTTCATTGCCCGGATGACAGCATCCAGAACATCATCAATTTCATTCTGCTTCAACCCCACGAACTCCTCAAACACATACTCCAGCGCCTCTAGAGTTCCTTGCTTCAGCAGAGGAGATGCACCCTGCTGTGCCATGTTGCCCAGTAATTTGCCAATGAGATCTTGCCATTGCCGGCTGGGTATCTCAATCCATGCAAGCTTGCCAATAATCTGTGACGAGGCATGCCTCACCTCAGCAGCCGAAGACCCTAGTGTTGTCAGCAATGACTCCTTAATCTTGGATCTGGTAAGTTGATCCAGGTTGAACCATCTTTCGATGTTTAGGTGGTTCTGTTTAGAATACTTTCCTTCCACTGAATTCTTAAGGATAATGCCAGCAAGACTTCTACACTTGGCTGGACTTGCATCCTTGGAGAGCTCTGCTGATAATGATAGGAGGAAGTTGGGAAAATCAAGATCCTGGAGCTGCTTGAGACTGCCTTCTGCTACTAAGCGTATGTTGTCATCCGGATCCTGAGCATCTAGCAGAAGCTTAGTGAAAGTACCCATGTCTATATCCATGAGCTGCTGCTACTAACCGTATGTTGTCCTGGCAAACATCAAATAAGCAGAATTTTTCAGTTAGAGAAAAAAGAAAGCAATTACACACAAACTAACAAAGAAAATGGAGCTGTTAAAAAAAACAAAGAAATGGTAACCATCCTAAGGGCCAGTAGACAAATTTGACATAGCTTAGTCAGACTTTTTCGATGAGAACCACGTAAGGACAGGACAGTTACATATTACGTTAAAAGATCTGTGTAGCAAATTCTAAGATGTAAAAAATTCAGCAACACGAATGGCGCCAATAGACCACCATCGCTAAGCTAGTTAATTCATATCCGACAACGGCAAGTGGAGATTTAGCCATTTAGGCATCCAAAATCCAGCGAGCAATATGTTCCTTGGGTGAACAGAGCCATGTATATAAGCTCATAGCATGCTGCTGAGTTAAGTTCTAGTAGTAGTACGCTAAGCTAAAGAGTGTAAAAATGCAAAGACAAAAACTGTTCCCACCCAGAGAGAGGAGTTTCTGGAGCATGGTCCAGGTGCTCCTTAGCTCCAGCCACTCAGATGTAACCCCAAGAAGCATATATATGCATGGACCTGATTAAGGTGGAGAGATTAGCTTATGTGGTACGCTAACAGCTTTGTGTGTAGGCCTGCCTTTTTACAATCTTTATTGGAGCACAGGTCCCAATGCCCAGAAAGTGTCTATGCAGCCTACGCTATAAGAAAGTACAATAATTAAACGAAAAGAAGAACTTGACAATATCTCCAACCACAAAGTTCATTATAGAGAAAATACGGACAATGCTGTCTACATGTAAAATACCATACGCACAGTTTGTCAAAAGATGAACCATATTATTACAAAAAAAATCTGTATATGCAGATACAAAGAATGGATTCAGCGAAACTAATTGAAAACTAACTTTTTATAGAGAAAAATCCCTAGTGAAGTACAGATTTGCCTTTTGACATGTAAGCTTTTTTTTAGTACTTGCTAAGAAAATATAAATGGACTGTCCAAAACTGAACCTAGATAAAAGATGACCCTATATGGAATTATGAAAATGGATTGAACGAAAAGGAGTCTTTAGAATGATGTACATGACCAGTGTCTGTAAAACAAACTGGCTGCTGCGCTACCTGACGAGACACTAAAATAGCATTTGGCAAGTAACTTCCGTTGACTCTCATGCACCCAGAAACAAAACTAAAATGATCATTTGCTAAAGTAGGACTGGTGTGCGTAGCTATATATAACAGGCCATTTGACTATTTATTGTGCTAGATTTTGGCTGATTATAAATAAAGATTTCTAATCTAATGCATGGACTGGGGAGTGCCCGACTTGCATGGTGCTTAGATGATGATTCTATAACTAAAAGCAACAGGGGCTAGTCAATGTTGGTCTTTTTTTTAATGCATGGACTGGTTAATTTTTTATCATTATGCTTCATGGGACAGAAGGAATATCCCATGCGCTTGTTTGGGCGCTTGAGGGGAAAGTTTCTTGCGGGATCTCCGGCGTCAAGCGAGCTGAAGCGCCCGACGACATCTCCGGCGTCGAGTAGATGGAGGCGCTAGGCGGCGGCTAGGGTTAGGGATCGATCGAGCCAAAGCCGAGAGAGGTGGGTGGGGAGACAGAGAAAAACGGACGCAGATCTTACCAGCGGGACGAGCCGGCCGTTGCTTCTCCGCTCGCTCGTGATAAGAGGCGGAAGAGGTCGGTCGCTGGCACCGGTGGCGGTGGTGGTGGTGGTGGTGGTGGTGGTGGCGGTGGCGGCGGCGGAGCGTCGTGTTGGTCCAAGTCCAAGTGTCCAACGTACCAAATATTTGGGGCTCAAGGCTCAACTCAACATCATCCGTATTTTTTGCTAGTACCAAATACTGTAGTACCTTTTTTTTTTAGAATTCGCTACCAAATAGGCAAATACCTATACGCGGATATGAAAAGGTTTCTCATCTTTTGACTCAACTTTTTCTAGTACGCGTGTGCTCATTTCTTTTCATCATCCGTATTTTGCAACCAAATACTGTACTCCCTCCGACTCGATCATATCAATTGACTCAAATTTGCGTAGATTTAAATGAATTTAGACACTATTTATATAGGTTCATCCAAATTTTGACAAATCCAAGTCAACTAATATGAGTAGGAGGGAGTATCTTTTTTTAAGAATTCGCTACCAAATACCTATATGCGGATATGAAAAGATTTCTCATCTTTTGACTCAACTTTTTCTACTCCTTCTTTTATTGGCCTGAACTTTATGTAGATTCGTACATATCTAATTAAATATTTAGATTAGATACATTTGTATTTAGAAAAAATTGAGACAATTAATATGGACATGAGGGAGTAGTACGTCTGTGCTCAGTATTTTTTTATCATCCGTATTTTGCTACCAAATAATATACTCCTTCCGTCCTAAAATAGATGTCTTAGGTTTTCTAAAATTTGAATAAATCTAGATTTATTCAAATTTTGTCAAAGTTTAGACAACTATTTGAAGACGGAGGGAGTACCTTTTTTTAAGAATTCGCTGCCAAATACCTATACGCGGATATGAAAAGGTTTCTCATTTTTTGACTTGGCTTTTTCTAGCACGCATGTATCTGCACACTAAAAATATCAAAATAAATATATATTTAAATAAAGTTTAATCACTTATTTTAAAATAGAGTGAGTGTACTTATATTAAAATAAAACAGTACACGATGGTTGGTACACGGTACAATTCTCACATCCCGCAAAAAAAAAAACCTCTTTCACCCAGATCAACTCGTCACCGCTTCTATCCATACATCTCGAGTGCTGTCTTCCACGTTCCTCGCGGCAACTCCCCATCTGTAACCGTGCCTGCCTCCTAGGCTCCTAAATCCACCATGGTTAGCCATCAACCGCTGGTCAACTCCAATCGATGGTAATTGTGGCACATCTATCGTTTGTGGAAGTCCAACAACTAGGACACTCCTTAGCACGCGCATGTCAGACTTGTCCTCGTCGACCGGCCGCTGCAACACCACCGTGGTCTCTGACATACTCCCTCCGTCCGTAAATAAGTGTTTTTCTAGCTTTTGGCTAAGTCAAACTTAGTAAAATTTGATCAAATATTTAGATAAATATAGCCACATGTATTATATAAAATTTACATATTATAAAACTAATTTGAAAACATATCTACCTGTACTAATTTAGCATCATAAATATTGATACGTTTTTCTATAAAGCTAGTCAAAATTTACTAACTTTAACTTAGGACAAGACTAGAAGTACACTTATTTGCGGACGGAGGGAGTACCAGCTGAGAGCGCATCGCGCCGGCGAGTTGACATGATCACAATGTTGGCGTCGAACGCCGAGTCGCCCCTATTGGCGTCGCGGCGAATTTTCCGTGAGCATGGCCGTGGTGCCTCCTCCGACGTTTCCTCCCATTATCCCCCATCCGTCTAGGCTGGCTGGTCCTGAACTGTCGTTGTCACCTCAATAGCCTCTCCACTTCAGCGCATAAAATCGCGATTGTATTTCCACATGTCGGAACTCGGAACGCGGTCATAGCGGCAGTAAATTGGATAGTAACATAGTTCTACATGTATTGCCAATTAAGTATTTAGTATTGTCAATTAAGCATTTAGATGACCTAAAATGCAATTAAATGATGAGAGAGAGGCTTATCGTAACTAGCTATGTTACCATAACATCACATATTTTTAGACAAAATGAGTCTATATTGTAATAAATGAGGTTTTGCATAATACCACACATATATTATTTTACACTATAAAGATAATAACTTAGACTAGTAACATATACATGTTACTACTTTAAATTACTTTCCACTATGACCAGCCTTACTCCCACAAACACTTCTCAATCATCTTGCATGCGCCATTGAGTTCGTATGTCTCTACTGTCATGTTTCCGCGTGCTGCCAATCAACATTCCCTGGAACCCTCTTCAGAGTGGGCAAGTGGGGGCTAGAGTTGCCTTGTGTGCTGCTTTACCGCCGAAATTGATTGTCCTCTTCATGGCACGTAGACTAAAGTGTAAAATGTACGAGCGGTCCTAATTCTTTTTCCGCACATTCACTTAGGTTATTATTTTTTGAAATTGCACATCTACATCATATATCTTTTATAAGTTATTCGTCTAAGGTCCTAAATCGGTTTGACCCGTGTTGACCGGTGCCACATCCACGGTGAGGCTCACAAAGCATACATGACATCCTGCATATTTGTGAATAAGCCCCTTGAAAGTTGTATATCTTCTAAAACATGGTCCCGAGTACAAAATGTGTGTCACCGGAGACTTGAGTTCTCGGATCATGGCGGGCAGCTATGCATCTCTAGTGTGCCGTCGAATCATCCTTTGCATTCATTTACACCTGCGGTCTACTCATCCCTATCTACCGCATGCGATTTCTCGGGATGTCGGCGATCTCCCTGCACGCTCGCGCTCGCGGCAGCGGGTCAGATACGAAAGCGGAAGTCCTTGATGTCATGGCTATTCCGGTAGAGCATGATGTAGGTATAGTGTTGGAACATGTCAGCGCACTCGAGAAAGATTCTCACCACCATGGTGCCAAAGAGGAGGTTTCGGATTGGGAGTTCGATTGCAATGTATGCCTCCTTGGTGGTCATGACGACGCTGAAGAGCACCATGAGCATGATGCCCAAAATATATCCCTTCGTCCGGCCCACCGGCATGCACCTACGGGAACATGACCAACAACCAGAAGATGACGAAGGCCACGCATCCCGTCACAACTTTGGGAGTCCTTTCTATCACCATCTCGGATACTCAATTTTTTTTGATAAAAAGAATATATCAATATCGTGTATATACTAATTACACATAGCCTCTACATCAAAATTCAAGATGTCTAAAGACATCAAAGATGCAGGCAGCCAACAAGAAAATAAGAAGAGTAAAAAAGACCCCGCCACGGTGAACAATCACTTCGCAGCAGCAGCACTATAACCACCACCAAAAACACCACCCGGACTATAAAAGAGGTTCTCCAAAAGTAACGTCTCCAAGAAGGAAACAATAAACAAGCATTGTCATTGTCTGAACAAATATCTTAGATTTTTACATGAAGAATGACCGCATTTCTAAAATAATGTTTTCAACAAGACCACTACCAAGAACAACCAATAAAAGGAAACACTTGGATTTTCACCCTGAAAATCACGACTTACTACTCGAGGAGCACCACCCACAAAAAAGTTGTCGAGTTGAGCACAAACTGATTAGCAACAACAATGTCATTCGATTGGTGTTCAGAACGAGGGACCGTCTAATCAGTCAAGATCTTGCAAAATCAGAGGAAACAAGTAGAAGTTGATGCGTGTCAAATACAGAACTTGGCGTGGACATGTGCAAAAATAGGACACCTCCGCAAATCCCACCGGCATAATGGCGGCCGGACAATGGGCGCAATCACTCAATTACGCTGGCAAGAGGACATAGTTTGGCAAGGAATTTCTCACCTCGCGCGTGGTGACAGTGTCGGTGACGCGGGGGGTTGTGTAGTACAGAGAGGGGGATACAGGTTTAATCAGGTCGTTGCACTCACAACTTATCAGAGTAATCGAGTGGTTAATTGGGATGACTATATTTTATACTCAAGGACCATGTTTAAGAAGAAAATCAAACTCAGGGCTTATTTGAAAACATATAGGTTGACATGTATGCCTATGGGGCCTCACTGTCGATGTGGCACCGATCAACGCGAGTCAAACCGATTTAGGAACTCGGATGAAGCACTTACAATAGATTTAGGATCTAGATGTGTAATTTCAAAGAATAGGAGCCGAAGTGAAGGTGCAGAGAAAGAATTAGGACCGCGGTTTACTCCTGTCTAAAAATTCCTTGAGTAATCGAGCACCGATGCATAACCTCGAGGTATATGTATGGGCCCCTGAAACATGTTGTTGCTAAGATCAAACACTTATATACTTAAACGAATAAGAGGGGCATAACCAATGTTGGTGAATCCATTTTTTGCAAGGATCAAAAAGGAAAGTTCATCCCAGTTCTCCCATGCCCATTTTGGAGTAGCCCCATGACTTTGGTGATCGAAACGGTCGAGGGGTTCAATATTGTATTGGTACTTCAAGAAACTAGGGAATTTAGATATTCTGCATCCTGACAAACCTAAGATCTCGATGTTTGGCAAGGATATTGATGAAGAACTATCTTCTCCATTTACAACAACTAGATTATTAGAAGAGATATCAAATGCATAAAGGTGTGGCAGTTTCCTTAGTGGTAACATCCACAGATCCTCCCCTCAAAAAAAACATCCACAGATCCACTATGCTGAAAGAATTGTTTTCATAAAGGGATGGTATTAGAAGTTGTGTAAAATTTGAGACAAGTGAAGGTATTTTTCCTAAAAAACTGTAGTAACACAAAATTAATGTTTTTATTAATTTCGGCAAATCGCCTATAAAAGAAGGTATCAGTCCGGACAAGCCACAATCAGAGAACTTTTTTTTCGAAAAGGGGAACAAAGCCCCGGCCTCTGCATCGAAACGATGCATAATCAGAGGACCGGAGAGTCTTCAAAGATGATAGGGTGGCAACCCACGATGGTACTGACCCTACTAGTCCTATGCGTGCCTGATATCTCTATTGCATCCAAGGATTTGAGCTTACCGATTGACAAAACACTACATGGAAGAACTAAGGCGCCGACGGCCGGCCCCCTACGCCGACGGCCAAATGTCGAGGCCGTCGGCGTAGCTGCCTTCCATGGTCAGCCGACCAGCCCGGCCGTCGGCATAGGGACGGCCGTCGACGTAGATGACTGTGCCAAGGGTAGCCCTCGGCGTAGCATGGCCGTCGGCGTAGTACAGAGGGTTGTGCCGACGGTGGCTCTCGACATAGACACAGGCCTCGGCGTAGGCCCCGTTCAGACACGACGACGAAAACGGCGTTAGACAGCCACGCTGTGCTGACGGCCTGGCCTTTCGACGCAGCTCTTAGGAAAAATTTGTTTGGTCTGTGCCGACGGCTAGGCCGTCGGCTTAGGCCTCCAGATTTTTTCCTTTTATCTTATTATTTTTTGAAAAATCACGACTAAATCATTCTAATCCATAAAAATACAAATAATATATCAAAATTTGCAGAAAAATAAGATCTATCTATCTACACTCAAATCTTACACATTTATAAAAAAAATTAAGTGAAACATAAAACATTATATATAGTTTAAAACGGGCATTATAAATTCAAAAATGATCCAAACAATGTAAAACCTTCGCATGGTGTCATATTATGTGACATAGTTAGAAGGAAAAATATAAAACCTTGATATATTGATTATGTCTAAAAAAACCTTCACAAAATGACCTATCTTGTTCGAGATTTCTTGGCTTTCGGGTCAAATGCCCAATGTTATGGCTGGAATGAAGGAATAGTTTGTGATAATGTGTCCATATTGTGCATAAGTGTGCATCATGGGATGACGAACAATGTTTCACGAGAAAGTTTTCCTTTTCGTCGCACCAAAAAGCCGTTTTTAATTTTTCGAGTGTAAAAAACAGACGGCTTTGTGAAGCAACAACCAAATAACTAATTTAAAATACTACCGTCACATTTAAAAAAAAATAGTAGACCACCTTACATGGATAACGTCATAACAGGGGATCTCAAACCATTCCGTCTATCTCTGGTAAAAAGACAAATTCCTGCCGAATCGGCAGGAAGTGGGTCAGATATGAACTACACGTACATGATCAGATGCTCATAATTTTTTTTAAAAATTATTTTTAGGTTTAAAATATGTTGTTTCATCATAGATTCACTTCAAGTTTAGCGAGTCTCACCCTCGAGCTAAGAATCTTCATGCCCGCCCTTTGACAAAGTTTAACGATAGTTTAATACGGACATTATAAATTCAAAAATGATCCAAACAATACAAAACCTTCGCGTGGTGTCATATTATATGACATAGTTAGAAGGAAAAATATAAAATTTGGTATATTGATTATGTCTCAAAAAACCTTCACAAAATAACCTATCTGGTTCGAGGTTTCTTGGCTTTCGGGTCAAATGCACAATGTTATGGCTAGAATAAAGGCATAGTTTGTGATAATGTGTTCATATTGTGCATAAGTGTAAATCATGGGATGACGAACAATGTTTTAGGAGGAAGTTTTCCTTTTCATCGCCCCAAAAAGCCGTTTTTCATTTTTCGAGTGCAAAAAACTAACGGTTTTGTGAAGCAACCATCAAATGGCTAATTCAAAATGCTACCATCACATTTTATAAAAAATACTAGACCACCTTATATGGATAACGTCATAACAGGGGATCTCAAACCTTTCCGTATATCTCTGGTGAAAAGACAAATTCCTGCCAAATCGCTAGGAAGTGGATCAGATATGAACTATAGGTACATGATCAGATGATCATGATTTTTTATAAAAATTATTTTTAGGTTTAAAATATGTTGTTTCATCAAGATCCACTTCAAGTTTAGCGAGTCTCAGCCCCAAGCTAAGAATCTCCATGCCCGCCCTTCGACAAAGTTTAACGATAGTTTAAAACGGGCATTATAAATTCAAAAATGATCCAAACAATACGAAACCTTCGCGTGGTGTCATATTATGTGACATAGTTAGAAGGAAAATATCAAACTTGTTTTACTGGTAATGTCTCAAAAAAACCTTCACAAAATGACCTATCTCGTTCGAGGTTTCTTGGCTTTCGGGTCAAATGCTCAATATTATGGCTAGAATGAAGGCATAGTTTGTGATAATGTGTCCATATTGTGTATAAGTGTGCATCATGGGATAGCGAACAATGTTTTAGGAGAAAGTTTTTCTTTTTGGCGCACCAAAAAGCCGTTTTCCATTTTTCGAGTGCAAAAAACAGACGGTTTTGTGAAGCAACCACCAAATGACTAATTCAAAATGCTACATCATATTTTTCAAAAATACTAGACCACCTTACATAGATAACTTCATAACAGGGGAATCTCAAACCTTTCCGTCTATCCCTGATGAAAAAGACAAATTCTTGCCGAATCGCTAGGAAGTGGGTCAAATATGAACTACAGGTACATGATCGGATGCTCATGATTTTTTACAAAAATCATTTTTAGGTTCAAAATATGTTGTTTCATCAAGATCCACTTCAAGTTTAGCGAGTATCAGCCCCAAACTAAGAATCTTCATGCCCGCCCTTCGACAAAGTTTAACGATAGTTTAAAACGGGCATTATAAATTCAAAAATGATCCAAACAATACGAAACCTTCACGTGGTGTCATATTATGTGACATAGTTAGAAGGAAAATATCGAACTTGGTTTATTGATAAAGTCTCAAAAAAACGTTCACAAAATGACCTATCTCGTTCGAGGTTTCTTGGCTTTCGGGTCAAATGCTCAATGTTATGGCTAGAATGAAGGCATGGTTTGTGATAATGTGTCCATATTGTGCATAAGTGTGCATCATGGGATAGCGAACAATATTTCAGGAGGAAGTTTCCCTTTTCGTATCAAAAAGCCGTTTTCCATTTTTCGAGTGCAAAAAACGGACAGTTTTGTGAAGCAACCACCAAATGGCTAATTCAAAATGCTACCATCATATTTTTCAAAAATATTATACCACCTTACATAGATAACGTCATAACAGGGGGATCTCAAACCTTTCCGTCTATCCCGTGTGAAAAATACAAATTCCTGCCGAATCGCTAGGAAGTGGGTCAGATATGAACTACAGGTACATGATCTGATGCTCGTGATTTTTTACAAAAATCATTTTTAGGTTCAAAATATGTTGTTTCATCATAGATCCATTTCAAGTTTAGCGAGTCTCAGCCCCGAGCTAAGAATCTTCATGCCCGCCCTTCGACAAAGTTTAACGATAGTTTAAAACGAACAAATGAAATTATGATAAGAATCACGACATAGTTTGTGATAAGTTGATATTGATATCATATTTGGATTCCTCTCATTTTTCTAATCAATTTATACATATTATTTGCCAAATTCCAATTTACAGATTTAAAGATATTAATTATTTCATATTAAATAAAAAATACAAAAAAATCATTATTTTTTATTTGATTTCAATAATATTTTTACTTATTCATTGTTGTTTACTTAAAAAATACAAAAAAATAAATTCATTATTTTTTATTCATTGTTGTTTACTTAAATAATTGCGGAGACTGGGCCGTTATCGGAGACGGCCGTTGACTGACACGCTGGGCCCGTTAGGAGACTCCATGCCGAGGGGAGGGTCTGTGCCGACAGCTACGGAGCTGTGCCGACCAGGACATACACCGACGGCCACCGTCGGCATAGCTTGTGCCGACGACAATTTGACGTGCCGACGGCAGCCGGCCGTCAGCGCATCAAATCTTTCCTATAGTGAAAGCAGCTCTCCTGAAAAGCCATCTGCACTAAGGCCTATCCTTTTCAAAGACTTGAGATTGCTAATAGAATTCACTTTTGCTTCAGTGTTCCCCCATTCTCTTTAAACTTTGATAACAAAAATTTGACATTGATTTGTTTTGAAGACCGTACGAAGCCACCCGAAGCCCGTATGATCCTTTTAGATATATACTCACCATACACGTATACTCATGTGTCTACGGGAGACGGAAATCGGAAGTTATATAGCAGCAGCAACAACAGTTCTAAACGTGGCATGCAAAGACGTAGATCGCAATAATGAGTGATGGGATCATCCGGTAAGAACTTGGAGTATACTCAGCTCGACCGAGTACTATGCAGGTACACATGGCCTGGATATCGGTTTCGAGTGGCTCAAAATAAAACTGGCCCGTGCAAACTTAAGTTGAGGGGGGGGGGGGAGGGGGACTGAAGCACACCTCGATAGAATTCGGTATAGTACCATACAAGTTTGTGTGACCAACAACTAGATTCTCCAAACTATTGGTAGTTGAAAAATTGGGCAAGTAACCAGATAATCCTAAATTGTGGTCAAGATGAGTAGTTACTAGTTTCTTGTGTTGAAAGATTGTAGGGGAGATCTATCCCTTCAAGCTTTGTTCCGCGGAAGTTGGAGAACTCTCAAGCTAGAGAAGTTGATCAAGAACTCTCAAGATCTAGGTCAATAGTAGCAAGTGAGTGCGAGCTAGAAAGTGAAGTACAAATGGGACCAGCAAGATTTCAAAACTCTAAGCAGAAGGCGAATCTTAGGAGTGGACTTGGTTAGAGCGTCGCACCACTGCACCCCGTTTCCCCGGCAGGTCTACAAAGCCCGAGCTTGATCTTCCTTGAATTGCCAAGGTCCACAAACCTGATCAGCCTGTCAGTTTGAGTCCAAGCTCGCGTGGCAGTCGGTCGGGATAACATCGCCCAGGTTTCTGTGGTAGACGTTCGGGATTCTCTCACTGATTCCCTGGCGATCAGGTAGTACATACCTATTCCTGTTACCGTAGCCTACTCGGTTTCGTGGCGTCCGCGTTTTGATGCTTTCCTTTCCCCGATCGATGCCAACTCGGTTTCGTAGCGGCCGCGTTCCTCCAATCGACCGCTATATATCTACGCCCGCGCGCGGCGCGGCGCAGAGATCATCGACCGGCACCACCGCCACCCACCCACGACGATGCAGATCTTCGTGAAGACCGTCACCGGGGAGACCCTCACGCTCGAGGTCGACAGCAGCGACACCGTCGACAGCGTCAGGGCCCTGATCCAGGACAAGCAAGGAACCACTGTCACCTCCTCCGAAGACGACGGCGGCGGGCACCAGCTGCTGTCTCTCGTCTTCGCCGGGAAGCAGCTCGAGGCGGAGGACGGCCGGACGCTGGCCGACTACGGCGTCGGCAAGGAGTCGACGCTGCACCTCGCGCTCGGCCTCCGCGGCGGCTCCCGGCCCGGCCGAGGCTGCTACCCCTACATCGACCCCGGCCTCCGAGAGCTTGCGCTCGGCTACAACGAGAACAAGATGATCTGCCGAAAGTACGTGCAGCTATCCGTAGTATAGTACATCATGCTCGATTTCCTCCATGCATCTCGGTCTGAACTCTGAACTATCACCTGATATGACTCCATTGATTTCATATCATACAGGTGCTACGCACGCCTTCCTCCGAGGGCTACCAACTGCCGCAAGAAGAAGTGCGGCCGCAGCAACGACGTAATTTTCCTCCCCTCTTTATTAAATTGCTAATTTCTGCTGTGTACCGTCGTCCGTTCTCTGATGGTCTGATGAAATTTCTATTTCTTATCCGATCCAGCTAAGGAAGAAGAAAACTTTTCGATGGTGAAATGCCAGCAGCGCGCGCGCAGGGGACATGCATACTACTATCATGAAGCCAGCCAGCAGCCTCCCATAAATAAAGACCGGCCCGTGGATAGATAGATAGATATCATCATCCATAGGCCTGCTCCGCACCAATTATTTGCATTTCTTGCTTTATGCATGTATGTGTGGAATGGATTCTGAAACATATATATTGTTTACATGGTATTGCATTTCCTAAGGGCTTTTAATATTTTTGGGAGTGTCTAATCATCGGCCAGATGCATGATTTTCCAATTCACCTTAAGTCAGATTCTGTGTACTAATACTTTTTTTTTGGTGTTTTACCCTTTTCCCTTTCGGGTTTCATCTGGGCCATGAAATCGAAGTACCGGGCTAGCATAACGGTGCAATAAACGCTGGAATATGCAGTACTCTTACGATACCAGCCTGATTATAACAGCTGGGACATTCCTTCTCGATTATAACAGACAAAACAAAAATAACACAGGTGCAGAACTTATTCATAAACAGACGATCAACAAATTCTTAGGACATCTCTAACCGATCCCAAAAAACCGGTTAGAGGAGTAAAATATGCTTTTTTTACTAACCGAAGCTCAAAACATTAGTGGAGTAAAAAAATTACTCATCGGCTCCGCCGACTCCTATATTTACTCATCCGAGTGGTGGATGTGTAAAAGATTCCTTCACCGATTCTGCGTTCACACCTACTCCGCCTCGCCCTCTCCTCCACCTCCGACGACCACCGCCACCCTAGCCACCACCAGAGACCACCGATGGCTGGATCCTCTCGTCGGCCATCCCCTCCACCCATCCCCAGGGAGCACTGCCGACGAAGCCCCCCGCTGCAGCCCCGCGTGCTCCCGCTCCCCGCCCCAATCCCCACTTAGATTAGTGCCCCCGAAACGGCGGCGACGGCCCTAGGGCTCCGCTGACATCCTCGACTTTCCCGTGCCGCCGATGTCGGTCTACCGCGGCGTGCGGCGGCGGTCGTGGGTCGCCAAAATCACCGACCGCAACACCTACCGGAAGGTCTGGATCGGCAGCTTCCACTTGCCGGAGCAGGCGGCGCTGGCGTACGACATGAAGAACATCGAGTTCCACGGCTCTGACTGCGGCGAGCTCAACTTCCCGCTAGGGTGCGGCGGCAGCGGCTCGAGGAATTCACCGAGTCCAAGCGGAAGGTGGACACGACAAAGAAAAAGGGGGCGCCGATGCTGCGGGGCCGTTGATAGCTCCGACACCGGCCAGTGTGAGGGAGGAGGACATTGGCAGCTCCGCTAGCCCGTCGGAGGCGCCGGCGGTCATCGAACTCGACAACGACTCCTCCTTCAAGTGGGATGAAGATTACGTTAGGTTTGTTGAAATCCGGTTGAATTTAGTCAAATTTGACCGATTTTTAGTTATACTATGTATATATATGTTAAATAGATGTGTTGGTTTAAAATTCAGTCGAATTTAATTGAAGTTGGAGGTGTTTGATTTATTTCGCTAACTTTAAAAAACCGGTTAGAAACTGATATCGGTTAGAGAAGATCGATTGGAATGCCCTTACTATACTTGACATGGGGATCTTGACAAACAGCAGCACAGAACATGCATACACGCACAAAACCAATGACAGACTCTGAAACTGATCAGACCTCCTTTGAAATAGGCTTTTGCCCCGCTATATTAATATAGCAAAACCCGATACAATATGTGATACCACAGCTGGGGCAGACAGCACAATAAGCCCAAAAGAAGCAAAAAGAAAAAAAAAGAGAAAAGAATGCCAACATCGGCGGATCAACGAAAACGAAGATGACATGCCACTGCTGCGCCCTCCGGAGTAGTCCCACCACGATCCTAGCACACCGAATCGACATGTACCAAGCAACACCTCCAAGAAGGAAAACGACGACAACGCCGCTGCTGCTCGGACTAGTCCTAGGGTTTCCCCTAGTACGCTATGGGTTGTGGGGAAGAGGTACCCCAGACGCCCTTCAGGAAGGAATGGCGACACTCGCAAGCGTCGCCGCGTCGGTGCCAAGACGGCAAGATTTCTCCCGACCCAAAAAAACCACATCCCCAGACAATCCGTAGCGCTCCACCAAGCTTTCCACCCACTAACATACGCCACCACGGTTTTGTGTCACCATCGTCGTCTCACCATGGCAACCGCTGTGAGGCCGACCGGACTGAGAAAAGACAGCCGAAGACAGGACGACGGTAACACAACCACGCGGGAGGGAACAGCCTCCACCGCCATAGACGGTAGCCGACCGGATGTGTCAGCATGATCACACCAAGCTATTGGAGCCAGAAGGTGGCAGCAACACAACCATTTGGAGGACATCCTCCACCGCCATTGGCGGGTGCCGACCGGACGCGACAGCAGAGACACACCAGGACGTGCAGGCCTGGCCGAGCCCTGAAAGGGCCCGTAAAGTCACCGCCACCATGCTGTTGCACGTAGACCACCGCTGCCGCTACCCTCTAGATCGACACCATAGACCCGGCCGGACCCAGATGGGCCCGTGAAGCTCCTGCCGCCACGCAGTAGCAAGCGCGACGTTGTCGCCGCCACCCATCCCGCACCGCTCGTCAGTCTACCCGGGGTAACAAGGTCGAGCCCAGCCTGCCCGGCCTAACCGAGATCAGGCCCAAAGGGCCTAGATCTGGGCCTGTGGGGCTCCAGCCGAACCAGCCCCTGCCACCGTCGCCACCAATTGGAGCTCCCGCCGCCGCACTTACCATCCATGGCACCAGGTCGCCCCGCCGCCGTTGAGCTGGACCGCTGCCGCCTTGATGCGCCGCCGGTGCCGCGTCGTCCCGCGCGAGGAGGACACCGGGGGGGAGAAGCAGGGGCCCGGCGCCGGTGCCGGCCGGGCCGAGCCCGTCGACGCACGCCGTCGACGGCGGAAGGGGAGGTGTGGGGGGAGGGGCGCCTTGGAGGGAGCCGGCGGCGCGGCCCAGCCGCCCGCGGGGGGGCGACCAGGTCGCGGGAGGAGAAGGGCGTTTTTCCTAAACTGATCAGACCTGAACTGCTACAGAAACTGAGCGACTGAAAACAGCAGTCAGCGACACTGGTATGAATAGCTGGCCTAACAGTAACAAGCACACGCAGAGAAGATTCGGTGCTCTGCAGCATCCGTGGCGATTAGGTTTCCCGTTACCGTGGCCTACTCGGTTTCGTAGTGTCCGCGTTTCTGCTTCCCGATCGAGCGCTAGACCCCTACTCGGTTTCGTACCAGCCGCGTACTCCGCTTCCTCCAGTCAATCGCTATAAGTACCCACTAGTGCACACACAGGCCTCTAACACCAGTTCGTACCAGCCTCTAACAGCGGTTGTAGAACCGCTGTTGGCGGTTGGTGTTAGAGGCCCCTCCTTTAACAACGGTTCTTATACGAACCGCTGTTAAAGGGTGGCGCACGTGGGGCTGCCGCAGCGCTCTTTGTCGCGGCAGGAAAAAGACATAAATCTCTGCCGCGGCAGGAAAACGGCATAAATCATTGTTCCAGTGATGGTGATTAGCATGATCTCATGGTCGAAGGAATTATGTTACTATGTATCAGAAAGCTTATAGCAAACGAACTATTGAAATGACTTGATCTTAATGCTACGCTTATCTATAGGAATATGTCCATCATACCATTCTCCTAATGATATGATCCTGTTGTTAACAACATCTCAATGTTCATGATCGAGAAACCACAATCTTCTATTAACCAACAAGCTAGTTATAAAGAGGCTTTACCAGGGACTCTAATTTAGTTTACAAATCACACAAGTATTAATGTTTTCGGTTTAATACTGTTATAGCATGAATGTAAACATTTATCATAAACACAAAGATATAATAATAACTGCTTTTATTATTGCCTCTAGGGCATATCTCCAACTGTCAAATGGTAGGAGTTGGTCCCGTATCCGTTCGATCTAAATATATATGAAGAATGGGATCAGTATATATAAGAATAAAACTCAACACAATTGATGGTAATAAAATAATGTTGTGTACTTTGTTTACTTACTCTAAGTTGTTCTAGTGTAGCTTGGCCCGTCGCACATATCGTGTTGCGAATGAACTCGCAAACATAGTATCCATATAAGTTATTGCTGGGTCCCTGATACGCGCACTTTACGAGAATAGAGAGTTTAATCAAAATAATAATCAATAAAGCATGATATAATGGAATTGGAAGCAGAATCAAAGAGATACGCGGACCTAGCTAGCTAGTATTACTTACATTTTGGTCTACAAATTTTAGTTATTCTGACCATTCACCCACGACACTGCCCATGAACCTTTTTCAAACCATGTTCGGCAAAGAAAATGGATAAAGGAGTAATTAATTACTTGTCACGAAAGTTGCCGATCTAGTGCGATAATATGATTGAAATTAACTCTGGAGCATCTCTTTAAAGTCTGCCCATAGCTCTTGGTCTTTTCCTAATGAGTCCATGACAAGGACATTTTCTGAGTCAGGTTGAATGACTAGCAGAATAAAGTGGAACATGCGCAAGCATAACTCATCATCAGTTACACTTAACATCGAGTAAGACAAAACAGAATATGTACAAGAGAGGGTAACAGTACTCACGAGAAGTTGTAAGGCAATAGTATTTCCCTTTTGGTTTGTTGTCTCAGAAAAGACCTTAACAAGAAATCTTCTGTTTTTCCGGGTCTGTGCTTACCACTTCTTCATGAACTCTATTTGGGTCAACGAACCCAATATCAAAAGGGCCTCCTTTCATGTATTCCATAACCTTTTTCCTGCATAATAGTATATACATATATGGTGAGCATATATACACATGAAATTAATGAATTGAATGAGATGAGATAGAAATTACAGAAATAGTACTTACACACAATAAAGGCTGATGGCAGCTTTGTCGAGTTCCTAGGGGTCATCGGAGCGACGGCAGTGACGACGGCCAGCGACGGCACTTGCAGAGCAGCGAGGCGACGACGACTCCGAGCGAGAGGGAGCGAGCGGAGGGGCGGGTGAGCACCGTGGGCGCATGGTAGACATTTATAATTTTCAATGCATCGCATCCTACCTCGATGGACTTCGTGACAAAAGGTAATCACATTGTGCCGAAATTCACAACTTTTATGCTAGGGGTGTCGTATCTACTTACAGCTGTAACGATTTGGAATCACTAGCCCGTGCGGGTGCACGGGTTAACGACTAGTATAATTAATTAGTTATTAAATTTCCAATATTTATTCATTTTCTTGATTTATTTAAATCATTTAAAATAATTTAATGTGTCACTGTGACATCAGCACACACCCTAAAACGTTTTACACAGAGGGCTGGGCTAGCCACAGTGGCTGACCGGTGGGCCTCAGAGCCACATCGGCCTCCACGTGGATAGGTGGGACCCGAGGGGGGTTTGACCAGGAGCTGACCCACGCGCTGGCGTCACGATGACGCTAGCGTGACCCGAGGGGGGTTTGAGCAGGAGCTGACCCACGCACTAGTGTCACGATGACGCTAGCGTGACGTCACGTCGCCGGCCACCAGCATATGGTCATCGGCACCGGCGTTTCCGAGCATGCGCGTGCAAGCTAAGCATGTGGTTCGAACCGGGGCTGCAAGGCGAGCTAGCTAGTGGCGCCTGCGGATGGTCATCGAAGCAAGGCGTACGACGGCGAGCAGCGGCGGCGCTCGGCAAGCTATGGCTCGGGCGGGACACAAAGCGAGAGAGAGGATTCAGATGGGTGTCTGATCACCGTATGCTCACCCTGGAGTGATTGATGGTGACAGCGAGGCGAGGCAGTGACCGGAGCAATGGCGAGGCAAGCGGCGGAGCACGTCGGTGACGGGGAAGAAGCGGGCGATGCGGTTGATTGGCAGCGCCCGGGCTCGATTCCGTTGGCGAGGAAGACCGGCACGGCGAGGCGGAGCTCTTGGTGGCCTCAGAGGGACCTGGGGTGGCCGGAAATGGCGAGGCACCGACGAGGCGGCGGCGGCTCCGCGAGTGCACAGTGGTGGCGGACGGCGCAGGCGCGGTGGCGGACGGCGCTGGCGCGGCGGCGTACGGCGAAGGCGCGGTCTCTGTTTCTCCGCCACGGCTCCTCTGCTCCTCTGCTCGATCGAATTTTGGCTGGGGGAAGAGGAAGAGGAAGAATGTGCGCGCTGCGTTATAACGACCCCCTTTAACACCGGTTCCAGCCACGAACCGGTGTTAAAGGAGGGAGGGAATTCGTTTCGCGCGTGCACCCCCCTTTAACACTGGTTCATGGCTAGAACCGGTGCCACGAACCGGTGTTAAAGGGGGGGCATTTATTTCGTACATTAAAGGGGTGGGGGCTTTTTTAATTCAAAAATAGGATATAATTAAGAAAATTCATATCTTTTTCATTGTAACTCAGAAAAATATGAATAATATATCATAATTTTCAGAAAAATAAGATCTATCTATTCATATAAAAACATTTTATAGTTACTGTAGATTAAAATTTTCAAAATGATTAAAACACTTACATATAAATTTTGATTATTCAATTAAGACAAAATTTAAATAGTCAAACCCTAAAACTTTGAACTTAAGAAATATTAAGCATCTAAAATAGTCGGGATGCCATCTGGGATTCCTCCGCTGCTCCGACGTGAGCTCGAAGTAGGAGTGGTTCGTGATGGCCATCCGGGGCGCCACACCTAGAGGGATAGGAGGAACCGGCACGCCTCCGGCGCTTAGCATCCAGCCAACGGGGACACAGTAGCCCGGCGGGCAGGGGTAGTTCGAGGCGCAAAGCGCCTCTGCCTCCCTAGGGGTTAGTGGTACGATGGAAGCCATGGGAAAGAGTGATAAGGTTGCAGATATGAGTCTAGAGATGTGGAATGACAATGGAGACCAACCCTACATATATATATATAGTGAGAAATGGCAGGAAGATAACTGGAGGGAAGAACTGGAGGGAAAAACTGGCGGGAAGAAATGGCGGGAAGAACTGGCAGGAAAAAATGGCGGGAAGAACTCGCGGGAAAAAATGGCGGGAAGAAAAATGGCTCATTTAATACATATAGTGTTAACAGAAGAAATATGACATTGATTTCCATGTTGAGATACATATGTGTGCCAAAAATGGCTCAATTAATACATATAGTCAATCTTATGATCGCGTCGGCCGTAACCATGGAGTATCAGCACCGTTTAACAGGATGGTTGAGTCAGTCTTCACTCTAAAGGGCGGAATTTCATCAAACTTATTATAATCTTCTGACATGTCTGTCTTGTCCTCCACTCCCACGATATTTATTTTCCTTGAAAGAACTATGTGACGCTTTGGCTCATCGCGTGATGTATTTGTTTGCTTATTTTTTCTTTTTCGGTTTGGTAGACATGTCCTTCACATAGAAAACCCGAGCCACATCATTGGCTAAGACGAATGGTTCGTCTAAGTTCTTGTCTACCTTCATAAGATTGTTGAGATCCACTATTGTCATTCCATACTTCTTGTCTACCTCAACCCCTCCTCCTGTTAGCTTGACCCATTTGCACCGAAACAAGGGGACCTTAAAATTAGGTCCATAGTCAAGTTCCCATATCTCCTCTATGAACCCATAATACATGGTCTTTTGCCAATTGTCTTCTGCTACATCAAAGCGGACACCACTATTTTGGTTGGTGCTCTTTTTATCTTGGCCTATCGTGTAAAATGTATTCCCATTTATCTCGTACCCTTGGAAAGTACATACAGTTGAGATGGTGTCCTGGCCAACAAGTACAGTTGATCTCTAACAGTGGTGTTATTCGTGAGAAGTCTTTGCAGCCAGCCGCCAAAACTCGCCATGTGTTCACTTATAATCCATTCATCAGACTGTTCCGGATGTTTGAGGCGTATAAAATTCTTGTGTTCATTGATATACGGGGCAACCAAGATAGATCTTTGTAAAACCGTGTAGTATGCTTGATTGAGAGAATGCCCGTCCCTATATATCATTGCTTTACATCCTAGGGTGCATTTTCCACGCAGTCTCCCCTCATGTCGTGATTCTGGAACACCAATCGCCTTAAGGCCAGGAATAAAATCAACACAGAACTCAATGACATCCTCTGTTACATAGCCCTTGGAATTAGCCACAACGAATTAGCCCTTGGAATAAAATCAACACAGAACTCAATGACCGTCTTGTTCTGAAAGTGAACACATGGACATCATATAAAACCATTGTGGCCACGGTTTGCATTAGCCACAACGATAAAAATTTGGAGGCCCGTAATGTAATCGGAAGTGCGTCGGTCACCGTACATCCATTGCCGGTTCATCTGCATTAATATATAGTATATAAAAAATTAATAGGGAGATGACCATTTATATAGTACATCAATGACACATGAAAGGATAAAGTTGCCGACCTTGACCGAGAAGGAAAGAGCAACGAGAAAACTTATTTCGAGCTCTCGGGCATTTCACCGAACACCTCTTGTGCATAGGAAAAAAACACAAACTAGCACACCTCTCACCCTCTTGCTATGCTCCAAAATGAGAGAGTGAAAAAAATGAAAGAGAGGGGTGTGGGCTGCGGTGTGTTATATAGGCGCACCCCCTTTAACACCGGTTCAAGCCACGAACCGATGTTAAAGGGGGGAGAGGCTGCGCGGGCCACTGGTGCAGGGCCTTTAACACCGGTTCGTGGCTCGAACCGATGTTAAAGGGGGTGCTCCTTTTTGCTTTCTGGACCACGCTGGTACGGGCGCCCCCTTTAACATCGGTTCGTAGGAGAACCGGTGTTAAAGCCCATTTCCGACCTCAACCAAAGGCCTCGTTTCCACTAGTGACCTACCCGCGCTCATCGATCCAACCCCCCGAACCACAGACATCACCGCCACCCACCGCCTACGATGCAGATCTTCATGAAGACCATCACCGGGGAGACCCTCACGCTCGAGGTCGAGAGCAGCGACACGGTCGACAACGTCAGGGTCCAGATCCAGGACAAGCAAGGAACCACCGTCAGGTCCTCCTCCGACGATGACCGGCATCAGCTGTCGTCTCTCGTCTTCGCCGGGAAGCAGCTCGAGTCGGAGGACGGTCGGACGCTGGCCGACTACGGCGTCGGCAAGGAGTCCACGCTGCACCTTGCGCTCGGCCTCCGCGGCGGCTTCCGCATGTGGTACCCCATCATCGACCCCAACCTCCGAGACCTTGCGCTCGGCTACATCGAGAACAAACTCATCTGCCGGAAGTACGTACGCGCATACATCGATTCTGCACATCTCGTCCCGACATGTTGCCTCACTTTTTTTCTCCCCCATTGATTCATTCATGTGTAACAGGTGCTACGCACGCCTTCCTCTTGTCAAGCTTCATGCACTAGCCAACGCAACCAAAAGTCCGAACTAATGAAAATGGCTAGTGCAATCCACTTATACACTTCAACATCCCCTCTCACGTGTGACGGGGAGAAGTCAGCACGTGCAACCGGAAGAGAGCGACGACACGCGAAACTCACGTATGACTCAAGAGACCTATACGTGGACACAGAGGGGTCTACAATAATTTTAGGATAATTGCGAAAGCCAGGACTCGAACTCGAGACCTTAGGCTCTGATACCATGTCAAGCTTCATGCACTAGCCAACGCAACCAAAAGTCCGAACTAATGGAAAGGGCTAGTGCAATCCACTTACACACTTCAACACCTCCGAGGTCTACCAACTGCCGGAAGAAGAAGTGCGACCACAACAACGATGTAATTTTCTCTGTTAATTCTCTCTTCATCAAATTGCCAAATCTTGTTGCCAGTTATTAACATACCATTGTACTTTGTCTATTCTCTAATGATCTGATGAAATTTCTGTTTCTTCAGCTAAGGAAGAAGAAGACGTACCATATGCGGTGTGCGGGGCCACTAGTAGAAAAAGAGGCTTCAGTTCGATCTAGAGTCTGATACTAGTCCCGATTTATTACAGGCCAGGACTAGTATGAGCACTAGTCCCGGTTCGTACCGTTTTTAGTGGCCAGGAGACCGAGAAAACTCTAGTCCCGGGTCATTTCGGACCTTTAGTCCCGGGCCATGATACGGTTCGGGACTAAAGGTGTGCAGGCGCGGGCAACACCCTTTAGTCCCGGACCATGATACGGCCCGGGACTAAAGGGTGTCGTGATACGGTCCCCGACTAAAGGGGCGCGGCGCGGGCAACTTAAAATTGCTATAATGTTTGCGTACGATGTCGAAAAAAATGTACAACCTATCAAAATGTGTGGACATTTTTTTTGAGTTTGATTTTAACAGCCTTATTTGGATTCCTCACATTTTTAGATTTTTAAAATTATAAATAATGGATTCCTCACATTTTTCTGATTCTTTTACATTTTTAAAATTTGAAAAGGGGAAAAGTTATTTTTTTTATTTAGCAAGTTTTTATTCCATATTTTGATTCATCACATTTTTCTGATAATAATGAATATATTATTTGCCGAATTTCGATTTACAGATTTAAAGATATTATTTATGCCATATTAAATGAATAATGACAAAAAATGAATAAAATATTATTTTATTTAGTTTTTTTACTTTCATTATATTAAAATATTATTATTACTTATTTATTGTTGTTTACTAAAATAGTTGTTTGTAGTTTCAATAAATAAAGATGTATGGCATATTAATATGGGCTAATAGGATTGATATGATAGTGTTGACAACAAGGTATAAAAGGGCTTCGCGCAAGGACATCCGGATGGAACAGAGAAGTTAAGTGTGCTGAGGGTGGAGTAGTGCTAGGATGGGTGACCGAATGGGAAGTTTGACCACAAGTGTAATTTGACCTAAGATTAAATATACTTAGTGCTAAAAATGTTTCAAGTGAGAGGATTACGAGTCAAACAATTCAAAAGTTCAGGACCGTATTACGACCCGGGGCTAAAGGTCCTTCATCCCCCTCAGGCAAAAAAGGTCATGCGTTGGCCCTCTAGTCCCGGGTTACAACAAACCGGGACTAGAAATAGGGTCTTTAGTCCCGATTTCGTAGTCCCGGGTGCAAAATTAGGACTAAGACCACAAGTGTAATTTGACCTAAGATTAAATATACTTAGTGCTAAAAATGTTTCAAGTGAGAGGATTACGAGTCAAACAATTCAAAAGTTCAGGACCGTATTACGACCCGGGGCTAAAGGTCCTTCATCCCCCTCAGGCAAAAAAGGTCATGCGTTGGCCCTCTAGTCCCGGGTTACAACAAACCGGGACTAGAAATAGGGTCTTTAGTCCCGATTTCGTAGTCCCGGGTGCAAAATCAGGACTAAAGGCCCTTGCAGACCGAGACTAGAGGCCCTTTTTCTACTAGTGGGCATTGATAATGGTGCAAAGACGATGATGTTTGCATATTGTGTACTGACAAACGTACCGTACTCTTTTTTTTGTCCATAGCTAGACATTTTATTGTGATCAGTTTTTTTCTTAACGGCTTTTAATTTGGTGACTCTTTGTGAATCGCGTAAATGTGAGCAATAGTATTTGGGCACGTTTTCTCCGTATGTATGCTTATTCGGTAAGTATGGTTTTAATACTTTGTAAATACGGTACAAATTTTGGTATGGTTGGTTTGGGTAAAAAATAAAATTATGATAATAGCATATTGTGAACCTAAAAATGATTTTAAAAAAAATCATTAGCATCATATCATGTATCTGTAGTTCAAATCTAACTCATTTCCTACCGATTTGGCAGGAATTTGTCTTTTTCACGAGGGTGACGGAAAGGTTTGAGATACTCAAGTTAGAAAATTGTCCATTCAATATTGTCGAGTATTTTTGAAAAAATGTAGTATTATCATTTTGAAACTTTTATTTGGTGGTTGCTTCACAAAACACCTCGTTTTTTACACTCGGAAAATAAAAAATAGCTTTTCGGTGCGAAAAAAAAGAAAACTTCCTCCTGCAATATTGTTTGCCATCCCATGATACATATGCGTGCACAATATGGACACATTATCACAAACTATACCGCGATTCTAGCAATAACATTGGTCATTTGACCTGAAATCCAGAAAACCTCAATTGAGATAGGTCATTTTGTGAAGGTTTTTTTGAGACACAATTAATATACCAAATTTTTGTATTTTCCATGCAAATATGTCACATAATATGACACCACGCGAAGGTTTTGCATTGTTTTGATCGTTTTTGAATTTTTTATGCCCGTTTCAAACTATCGTCAAACTTTTTAAACCGAGGCGCATGAAGATTCTTAGCTCGGGACTGAGCCTCACTAAACTTGCATTAGATCTCTGATCAAATAGCATATTGTGAACCTAAAAATGATTTTTTCAAAAAATCATGAGCATCATATCATGTACCTGTAGTTCTAATCTAACTCATTTTCTACCGATTCGGTAGGAATTTGTCTTTTTCATGAGGGGTGGACGGAAAGGTTTGAGATACTTAGGTTGGGAAATTGTCCATTCAATATGGTCTAGTATTTTTTGAAAAATATGGTATTATCATTTTTAAACTTTCATTTGGTGGTTGCTTCATAAAACATCCTTTTTTGCAGTAGAAAATCAAAAAATGGCTTTTCGGTGCGACCAAAATGAAAACTTCCTCCTGCAACATTGTTTGTCATCTCATGATATACATGCGTGCATAAATGGGCATATTATCGCAAACTATACGGTGATTCTAGCAATAACATTGGTCATTTAACCTGAAATCCAAAGAACCTCGATTGAGGTAGATCATTTTGTAAAGGTTTTTTGAGGCACAATCAATATACCAAGTTTGGTATTTTTCCATGTAACTATTTCACATAATATGACACCACGCGAAGATTTTGCTTTGTTTCAATCGTTTTTGAAATTTTTATGCCCGTTTCAAACTATCGTCAAACTTTTTAAATCGAGGGGCATGATGGGCTGAGCCTCACTAAACTTGCTTTAGATCTCTGATGGAATAACATATTGTGAACCTAAAAATGATTTTTGCAAAAAATCATGAGCATCATATTATGTACTTGTAATTCAAATCTAACTCATTTCATACCGATTCGACACGAATTTATCTTTTTCACGAGGGGTAGACGAAAATGTTTGAGATATCCACGTTGGGAAATTGTTCATTCAAGATGGTATACTATTTTTTTAAATGAGGTAGTATCATTTTGAAACTTTCATTTGGTGGTTGCTTCACAAAACTATTGGAGATATGCCCAAGAGGCAATAATAAAGTGGTTATTATCATATCTTCATGCTTATGATAAATGTTTACATACCATGCTAAAATTGTATTAACCGGAAACATTAATACTTGTGTGATTTGTAAACATAAAAGAGTCCCTAGTAAAGCCTCTTGTTAAACTAGCTTGTTGGTTGATATATGATCATGGTTTCCTGATCATGAACATAGAGATGTTATTAACAACAAGGTCATATCATTAGGAGAATGATATGATGGACATACTCCTATAGTTAAGCGTAGCATAAAGATCAAGTCATTTAATATAGTTCATTTGCTATAAGCTTTCTGATACATTGTAACCTAATTCCTTCGACCATGAGATCATGTTAATCACCATCACCGGAAGGATGCTTTGATGATATTAAACACCACACCGTAACTGGGTGGCTATAAAGGTGACATTGAGTGTTCGGAAAGTATGTGTTGAGGCACATGGATCAAGAGTGGGATTTGTCCATCCATATGACAAATAGATATACTCTGGGCCCTCTCGATGGAATGTCATCCAATTGGCTTGCAAGCATGTGACTGGCTCACAAGGGATCACATATCACGGGAACGAGAAAAGAGTACTTATCAATAACGAGGTTGAACTAGGTATGCAGAGATACCGACGATCAAAACCTCGGATAAGTAAACTATCGTGAGACAAAGGGAAATTGGTATCGTATGTAAGTGGTTAATTCGATCGCAAAGTAAGCGTACAAATATGTGGGAGCCATATGAATTTCCAGATTCCTCTATTGGTTATTGATCGGAGAAGTGTCTCGGTCATGTCCGCATAATTCACGAACCGTAGGGAGACACACTTAAGGATTCGACGTTGTTGTGTAGTTATGGAATGATGAGTAAGAGACCAAATGTTGTTCGGAGTCTCGGATGGGATCCGAGATATCACGAGGAGATCCGGAATGGTCCGAAGAATAAGATTCATATAAGGAAAGTCCTGTTTCGGAGTTCGGAAATGATTTTGGTGTTTTCACCGGGAGTGTTCTAGAAGGGTCTGGAAGGTCCGGCACTCTGGAGGGGAAGGGTACATGGATGTGTCATGAAAATGTGGAATGGTTGCATCATGTACTAGGTCACTTGGCTGGGCAATATGATGAGAGAAATCAAATCCAAGTTTGAAAGTCAAACGCCAATTTGAAAAGTCAAATCTGAAGTTTGCTTGGTGGAGGGAGAGTAGGAAACCTACTTAGGGAGGAAGTCCTACTCCCTCCACCCGCCGGCCAAGGAGGAGGAGTTGGAGGAGGACTCCCTCCTCCCAACCGCCTCCCTCCCACCTATATAAGGAGGGGTAGGGTGCCCCCTACCCCTCACACCCAAAACCCTAGCTCCTGGCGCCTCCACCCAAGTGCAGTCGCCGCCTAGGGCTCCTCCAAGTCGCCGAGTTAGGGCTTCCCCAAGCCCTATCCTCCGGCTACACCACCCCCTTGGTGCCTCTAAACCGTAGATCGCCAAGGCCCCTCTCTTGCTCCACCATACTCGCTCCGGCTTAGGCGAAGCCCCGCGGGATCTCCCCTCTACTTCCGACACCACGCCGTCGTGCTGCCAGAATCACGAGGAGAGTGCTACAACCTCCGTTGCCTGCTGGAACAAGGGAGATGAATGTCTTCATCGAGTACAGAACATGTGACCGACTGCGGAAGCGCTGCCGGAACGCAGCACCGGAAGGATCGTCTACGCGATCTTGAGATCGGAAGTGTACGACTACATCATCCACGAGAATCTGCTCTCGTTAACCGCTTTGGATCTTCGAGGGTTAGTAATCTATCGACTCGTTGCTACAATCTAGTAGATAGATCTTGGCTTGTGTATGTTCATGCAATAGAAATTTTTTGTTTTCCATGCTACGAACCCCTACAGTAGTATTAGAGCCGTGTCTATATGTAGATCCGTTACACGAGTAGAACACAATGGTCATTGTGGGTGTTGATGTTTTTGTTGTCGATTGCTTCTTGTGTACTTTGCATCTTGCGGGATGGTGGGATGAAGCGGCCCGGGCTAACCTTACATGACATCGTTCATGAGACTTGCTCCACGTTTGACATGCAACTTGTATTGCATAAGTGGCTTTGCGGGTGCCTGGTTCTCCCAACATAGTTAAGATTCAATTTACAACGGGTGATTGATAATACTAATATCAACGTTGTGGTTCTTGTTTGTAAGTTAGAACGACACTTATTGAAAGCCCCAAACCACGTAAAACATGCAAAGAAAATTAGAGGTGTCTAGCTTTGTTTTGCAGGGGTGTGCTGTGATGTGATATGACCATGATTGTGATTATATATGATGTATGCAATGTTCCTTATTGTAAGTTGGCAACCGGCAGGAGACATATGGTTGTCTTTTAATTCCGTTATGACCTGCGTGTCTATTCAAAGTAGTTGTAATAGCTGATGTAGATGGATGAAAACCATGAAACGTCGCAATTGACCTTGACGCCACACCGGTGATGATGGAGATCATGTCCGTGCTTGAAGATGGAGATCGGAAGCACAAGAAGAAAGGCCATATCATATCACATATTATGAATTGCATGTGATGTTAATCCTTTTATGCATCTTGTATTGCTTAGTTCACGACGGTAGCATTATAAGATGATCCCTCAAGCACACAATTTCAAGTTTTAAAGTGTTCATCCTTAGTAAGCACCGTTGCTAAAGCTCGTTGTTTCGAAGCATCACGTGATGATCGGGTGTGTTAGATTCTGCGAGTGTATACAACATGAGCAAGCCAGATTTGCTCATGCGGAAGCTAAGGTTTGATCTTGACGAGCCTAGCATGTACAGACATGGTCTCGGAACACGGATCACCGAAAGGTAAAGCAGAGTCATATAGTAGATATGATGAACATGTTGATTGTTCGCCATTGAAGCTACATCAACTCTCATGATGATCGGTTTTGACGTGGTGGATTTGGTTCGTGTGATCACTAAAACAATGTGAGGGATATTATTTTGAGTGGGAGTTCAACAGCAATATGATTAAAAGTTGAACACTATTTATCATAAATTAAATCAAAGTGAATTTGCATAGTTGTTGTAGTCATTGGCATCCGTTTACCACCTTGCGCTTAGTTATAATTGAGATAATAGAACTATAGAATTCTCGTTAGTTACTTTACAAACTGGTATCGTATTGTTTTGAAGTGTTAATCTAAAGTTTAAAAGTCCCATTGTAAACTTTCAGTAAGCTTCGATTACTCTGTGAAGTTTAATAATTGGTATTAAATCAAGAGTAACAATTCCAGTGTTAGTATATAAGTATCATGTTTATCTCCATGATTTTTGATATCCGAAAGATAGTTTCAATATCAAGGTAATCTAGGAGTTGAAAGAGTTGTATGGAAGATATTGCGATATCTGAAATGATGTTTTGGTTACAACATATTTGGTGAGAATTTGCAAAAGGTTGGAGACACTAGTTGTCCTAATCCTCCAAAAGGTTTTGGAGAGCAACATTATACTCGCGATTCACCGTTATAAGCTAAAAGTAGCTTGATCATGGATAACTCCATGATAAGGGTGAATATTTGATGTAGGTAAAATGTTTACTACACCAAGAGATTACTAAAGAAAGGAATTTGAAAGAACACCAAACATTTGATGATGGTGATCTACTTCAAAGTGCAAGTCCAAAGACATTGGTATTTTACTATACATGCTATGGACTATGTGTCATGTATATGGCTCCACTATTGATGTTGATAGATTCTTTCAAACTGAAAAAAATACTGAAAGAGAATCTCATAAATATATGGCAGAAAAGAAAAGACTAGAATTGTTTAGCTTAGGTATATAGAGGATATACGTGTTATGGTTGTATTCTTTGCCTGTTAAACAATGTAGTTCTTGAGTATTGGATACTGATTTTGTTGGTATGAATCGTCATACAAAACAACACAATTCATGAACTACAATGGCCTAAGTAAATAGCAAATGAATATGTGATGATGTTCATCGAGAACAAATAAAGAGTTATTGTGTTGCTCGTTAAACATCAAAGCTTGCCTTCAAGATTTGTTTTATCAGGTATTATGAGAACAAAAGGGTTGTTCAAATAATTGTCGTAATCCATAAAAGATGGATGATTTACAAATCTCGTTGGAGAAATCAAATCCATAAAACTAGTGCTAAAAATGTCGAAAGACAAATTGATTGAAAGATCACTTAGGAAGTGACATCGTCGTTTAAATTATATTGGAAAGAAAACATGAAGAAACTCCATGTGGATAGAATTTTGAAGTCTTTTGATTTTTGATCAAATGACGCTTGTGAAACTTTCCTAGAGATAATTAAAACTTCGTTCATAGGCCAAAAGGGAATGAATGACTAGCTTATTGGAACTTGTACATATTGTTGTATGAAGTCCATTATGTGTAGTCAAGAGCGATGGATTTCAACTTCATATGCTTTCTCTGAAAATTTGAGTGAATATATGAATATTTACTTAATAAGGATGAAGTATGAAACATTTGAAAAGTTCAAAGTCTATTCAAGATGAAGTGCAAAATCATTGCAACAAGAATATAAATAGTTTATGATAAGATCATAAAGGAAGATATTTGAGTTACAAGTTTAGCATGATACCTACGATTTAAGGAATTCTTCCGTGGATTTGCATTTCCCGAAACACCATAAGAGTATGGAGCGTTCGAGATATGTAATTAAACCTTGTTTGACATGGTAAGATCGAAGGTGTAACTCATAAAACTGCCATTATATTTTAAAGATTAAAAGCTTTAGAGACTACCGTTTTTCCACTGAAAAGAGCTCCATCATAATCCGTTGAAATGACACCATATAAAGTTATGGTTTGGGATAAAACCCAAGTTGTCCTTTCTTAAACATTGGTATGCTATGCATAAGAAAGATGTTTGCAACCAAAGTCGGATGAACCTGTAACATCCCAAAAATATTAGACTAGAATCATCAAACTCTAATCAGCAAATTTAGGGTTAACAAAAACTTGTCCAATTAAAATATGAAAGCATTCATATGTGTGTGTATTGAATTTTGGATTCTTTTGAATTGCCATGATTGTATGTTTCTTTGCTTGTAAAATGATTCTTAGGTGAAATAAACATCATCTAAATAATCCCCAAACTTTTCCCAAAGACAAACAAATCAAAACAAACAAATTAAGTGAATGGTCACTTTGGCCAATTTAACTCCCATGCCTACTTTGGCTATCTCTATCTTTCAGAACTTAACAGAAACATGTATGGATCTTTGCACCCCTTGATAGTACTCATAACTGTTGGAGATATGCCCTAGAGGCAATAATAAATGTAGTTATTATTATATCTTTGTGTTTATGATAAATGTTTACATTCATGCTATAACAGAATTAACAAGGAAACATTAATACTTGTGTGATTTGTAAACTTAAATTGAAGTCCCTAGTAAAGCCACTTCATAATACTAGCTTGTTGGTTAATAAATTATTGTGGTTTCCCTATCATGAACATTGAGATGTTATTAACAACAAGATCATATCGTTAGGATAATGATATGATGGACATACTCCTATAGATAAGCGTAGCATAAAGATCAAGTCATTTTAATAGTTCAATTGCTATATGCTTCCTGATACATAGTAACCTAATTCCTTCGACCATGAGATCATGCTTATCACCATCACTGGAAGGATGCTTTGATGACATCAAACACCACACCGTAACTGGGTGGCTATAAAGGTGGCATTGAGTGTTCAGAAAGTATTGGTTGAGACACATGGATCAAGAGTGGGATTTGTCCATCCATATGACGGATAGATATACTCTGGTCCCTCTCGGTGGAATGTCATCCAATTGGCTTGCAAGCATGTGAATGGCTCACAAGGGATCACATATCACGGGAACGAGAAAAGAGTACTTATCAGTAACGAGGTTGAACTAGGTATGCAGAGATACCGACGATCAAAACCTCGGATAAGTAAACTATCGTGAGACAAAGGGAAATTGGTATCGTATGTAAGTGGTTCATTTGATCGCAAAGTAATCGTTGAAATATGTGGGAGCCATATGAATTTCCAGATTCCTCTATTGGTTATTGTTCGGAGAAGTGTCTCGATCATGTCCGCATAATTCACGAACCGTAGGGAGACACACTTAAGGATTCGATGTTGTTGAATAGTTATGGAATGATGAGTAAGAGACCGAATGTTGTTTGGAGTCTCGGATGGTATCCGGGATATCACGAGGAGATCCGGAATGGTCCGGAGAATAAGATTCATATAAGGAAAGTCCTGTTTCGGGGTTGGAGAATGGTTCCGGTGTTTTCATCGGGAATGTTCTAGAAGGTTCCAGAAGGTCTGGCACTCCGGAGGGGAAGGGTACATGAATGTGTCATAACAAGTTGGAATGGTTGCATCATGTACTAGGTGTCATCGCTGAGAAAAATAAAGGGATAAATCAAATCCTAGTTTGAAAAGTCAAATGCCAATTTGAAAAGTCAAACGGCAAGTTTGCTTGGTGGAGGGAGAGTAGGAAACCTACTTGGGGAGGAAGTCCCTCTCCCTCCACCGCCGGCCTTGGAAGCCGAGTTTGGGAGGGACTCCCCTCCCCTTGGACGTGCCCTCCCACCTATATAAGGAGGGGCAGGGCTGCCCCTCCAAGACTACACAACTTGCACCCTGCAAACCCTAACCCCAAGCCACCGGCGCTGCCACCTCCTGCTGCCGCCGCCTAGGGCTAAAACCTAGCCGCCGAGTTGGGGCATCCCCTTGCCCTAGCCGCCGGCCTAGCCTCTCCTCCTTGGTGCGTCTAAACCCTAGATCACCGAGGCTCTCTCATAGTCCACCATACTCGCTCCGGCTTAAGGCGAAGCCCTGCGAGATCTCCCCTCTACTCCCGGTACCACGCCGTCGTGCTGCCGAAATCGCGAGGAGAGTGCTACAACCTCCGCTTCCTGCTGGAACAAGGGAGAGGAAGGTCTTCGTCGAGTGACGAACGTGTGACCGACTGCGGAAGCGCTGCCGGAACGCAGCGCCGGAAGGATCGTCTACACGATCTTGAGATCGGGAAGAGTACGACTACATCACCCACGAGAATCCGCTCTCGTTAAACACTTTGGAATCTTCGAGGGTGAGTTATTCTATCGACTCGTTGCTACAATCTAGTAGATAGATCTTGGCTTGTTTGTTTGTACGCGGTAGAAATTTTTTGTTTTCCATGCTACGAACCCCTACAGTGGTATCAGAGCCGTGTCTATATGTAGATCTGTTGCACGAGTAGAACACAATGGTCATTGTGGGCAGTGGTGCTTTTATTATCAATTGCTTCTTGTGTACTTTGCATCTTGCGGTATGATGGGATGAAGCGGCCCGGGCTAACCTTACATGACATCGTTCATGAGACTTGCTCCACGCTCAACATGCAACTTGTATTGCATAAATGGCTTTGCGGGTGTCTGTCTCTCCCATTATAGTATAGATCCAATTTACAACAGGCACTTGATAGTTCAAACATCAACGTTGTGGTTCTTGTTCGTAAGTTAGATCGACACTTATTGAAAGCCCCAAACCACGTAAAACATGCAAAGAAATTAGAGGCGTCTAACTTTGTTTTGTAGGGGTGTGCTGTGATGTGATATGGCCATGATTGTGATTATATTTGATGTATGCAATGTTCTTTATTGTAAGTTGGCAACCGACAGGAGCCATATGGTTGTCTTTAATTTCTGTTAAGACCCGCGTGTCTATTCAAAGTAGTTGTAATAGTTGAAGCTGGTGGACGACAAGCATGGAGTAGCATCATGGACCTTGATGCAATGCCGGTGATGATGGAGATCATGTTCGTGCTTGAAGATGGAGATCGGAAGCACAAAGAAGAAAGGCCATATCATATCACATATTATGAATTGCATGTGGTGTTAATCCTTTATGCATCTTGTATTGCTTAGTTAACGACAGTAGCATTATAAGATGATCCCTGATGCACATGAATTTCAAGTTCTAAAGTGTTCATCCTTAGTAAGCACCGTTGCTAAAGCTTGTTGTTTCGAAGCACCACGTGATGATCGGGTGTGTTAGATTCTGCAAGTGTATACAACGTGAGCAATCCCGATTTGCTCATGCGGAAGCTAAGGTTTGATCTTGACAAGCCTAGCATGTACAGACATGGTCTCGGAACACGGATCACCGAAAGGTAAAGCATGAATCATATAGTAGATATGATGAACATGTCGATTGTTCGCCATTGAAGCTACATCAACTCTCGTGATGATCGGTTTTGATGTGGTGGATTTGGTTCGTGTGATCACTAAAACAATGTGAGGGATATTGTTTTGAGTGGGAGTTCACCTAGATTAATTTAACTATTAATTAGAACTCAATTTGTCATAAACTTAGTCTAAACTATTGCAAATATGTTGTAGATCAATGGCGGCCCCTACCATCAATTTTAATGCGTTCCTAGAGAAAGAAAAGTTGTAGATCAATGGTGGCCCCTACCGTCCACCGCCACCCCTGTCCAACGCCAACGAGCTACCAGCCCCTGGACCACACGCCCAGCCCATGCCAACCCTCTTTGCAACCATGCCGAGAGCGCACCCCGTGCGCCACGCTCGACTAGTGCCCCAGACCGTGCACCGCCCTCGCCGCGTGCACGCGTGATCACCAACACCCCAGCACCCCGCCAGACACGCCCGTTCGCCCCCGCGCGGACCACGCGCGCTGTGCGCCATCAAAACTTCCGTCGGGCACGCTCAGAGCACCGCAGCGTTCCGACCGATCAGCACCGCCCCACGCCTCGCCACCACGTTGTTGAGCTTCGCCAGGAAGCACCGCACCGCCCCTATCGTCGCCCACGCCGAATATTAAACTAGAATCATCAAACTCTAATCACCAAATTTAGGGTTAACAAAAACTTGTCCAATTCAAATATGAAAGCATTCATATGTGTGTGTATTGAATTTTGGATTCTTTTGAATTGCCATGATTACATGTTTCTTTGCTTGTAAAATGATTCTTAGGTGAAATAAACATCATCTAAACAATCCCCAAACTTTTCCCAAAGACAAACAAATCAAAACAAACAAATTAAGTGAATGGTCACTTTGGCCAATTTAACTCCCATGCCTACTTTGGCTATCTCTATCTTTCAGAACTTAACAGAAACATGTATGGATCTTTGCACCCTTGATAGTACTCATAACAAGGTATCAAGGCCCAATTTCTGATCATCCAGAAATATTCAAATGCATAGTTTAAATGACAGTTTAAAATTGAATCTATTTCATATGGGAAGATCCCACTTTTTCAAAAACCCCTCAAACCAACTCAACTTTCAAAACCCAAGCATCTACAGACTCACCAGCACATGCCTAGCACACCCACCAAAAATAATTTCAAAATTCAAAACTTGAGTTCATGCGGCCATTTCCTCAAACACCTTGCAGATGCAAATCAAACAAATCCTAAACACTATAGTGTGCAGTGATTCTGGCATAACTTGTTCCCTCTCTGGACACCACTAGCCTTAGTAGATCATCTAACAACCTAAACTAACCTCTAGCACCACTGTAAGATGGACATTGTCATCAATGGTGAGCAGGCCGAGCCTCACCTTGCCACCCACATGTCGACAGCAAGCTAGGAGAAGCACCAAGCCTAGCCAACATGTCTGGAGCACTAACCACCGTCCACCGCCACCCCCTGTCCAATGCCAACGAGCTGCCAGCCCCTGGACCACACGCCCAGGCCATGCCAACCCTCTTTGCAACCATGCCGAGAGCGCACCCCGTGCGCCACGCTCGACCAGCACCCCTAGACCGCACGCTGCCCTCGCCGCATGCACGCGTGATCACCAACACCCTAGCACCCCGCCAGACACGCCCTTTCGCCGCCGCGCGGACCACGCGTGTTGTGCGCCATCAAAACTTCCGTCGGGCACGCTCAGAGCACCGCAGCGTTTCGACCGATCAGCACCACCGCACGCCTCGCCACCATGTCGTTGAGCTTCACCAGAAAGCACTGCACCGCCCCCTACCATCGCCCACGCTGATAGCCCTCTATGCCGTCGACCACGACGAGCTCAGCCCGCGCCCGTCGGTCCCCTCTCGCCACTATAAATAGAGGCCTCCCCCGCTCGAATTCTTCACACCATCTCACTCCCCTCACCTCACCGATCGTTCCAACCCTTAGCTGGAGCAAGGCGAGCAGCGCATCGCCGGAATTGCGCCGGAGCAGGCCGCCTCTAGAGAAGAAGGGCGCCGTCGATTTCGTCCACCCCAGGAGGAGCTACCGGTACCAGGAGGTTCGCCGTCATCGACTTCGTCGTTCGCCCGCATCGTCGACCTTCGCCTAAGCCCCGGTGAGCCCCCGACGACCCCCACCTGTCGCGTTAGGTTTCTGTCTCGCCGGCGCCGTCCGACGTGGACGATGAGTAGCAGCCGTTCGATTAGACTTAGATTGTGCGGTTGAGATTGCCCCATACCGCTTCGCGTTTAAAGAGTCACTGACCAGTAGACTCCCCCTGTCACTTGCGCCCCGTGCCGCGGAGTGACACTGGGCCGACCCGTTAACCTTTCCCGTGCAGCCCACTCGTTTGAATTTAACTTTTTCCATTTTAATTCAAACATAGTTCTGTACCTAGTTTCAAAAATCAACCCAGCTCGATTCAGTGAACCAAATTGAATGAAACCAATTTTGTTGCAAATTTATTGAAATGCTTAATCCAAGCCCGTTGGATTCAAATCATTTGAATCTATAGATCAACCTTGGTAAAAATAACAAGGCAGAAGCTTTTCTGCATTCAACTATTTTTCAAATTTAAACCATAATAGCTTTTGAGTTGATTCCAACTCTCAAAAATCACATTTGATCATACCTTTCAGAATATATAAAAACATATGGGTTTACTTACAGGAATAATGTTCAAGTAATAAAAGAAGGCCACATAGGCATTTCTAGTCACTTTATTTAATTAAAATAAAAGGTTAAACCTTATTAAATTGTGATACCACTTTAAATCACATTCCCATGTACTAAAATATGTGGTGATGACATGTGTCAACATGATCCCATGTTTGAGATGGAGAATATTAAATCTTAAGTAGTTTTTCAATGAGTAGAAATTACTTTTCTAAAAATAAATAAATAAGACAAATGCTTTATTCTTGTGATATGAGTGATGATGCTAGATCATCTATAGAACCCCTTTGTGTGATGATTGCAAGTAGTTAAGTATTGTTTGGTGATTGTGTACCTCGTATTTATTTATAGACGCTAGTACCGACCAAGGATACAAGGAGGAAGGAGGATACTACGAAGAAGAAGCCGAGGAGAACTTCAACCACTGCTCTGCACAAGGCAAGCTAGCACTTGCAATTATGAAAGTTAGACAACCTATGTCATGCACTAAGCATGCTTGGTTGGACACATTTGATGATACCCAATCCTAGTTTTACTTGCAAGCTTTATACTTTATATTCTTTATCAAAGCTTTCTCTTAGAGTTTACTTAAGTGACTTGTAGATTCTAGGAAGATAATTGAAGGTTGCATAAAGAGCATAAAATTTGGCCTAAGCTAGATAATCTTTATGTCATCCTAAGGCATGATATTTAACTTAGTTAAACTCCACTTGTTTACCACCCCTCCTTAGTACTTACCCCACTTGTAGATGCTAGTGCTAATCATAAAACTTGATCAACTTTAGATGGGAATACTTGGTGAAAATGATTATGAAAACCTTGGAATGATGGATCATTTTACTGAGATGTTTTGACATATGTTTCCGAACACCAGATGATTTTGGTGCTAAAAATGTTGAGGCATGAGCCTTAGCCCTTTATAAAACTGATGGTTGTCTGGATACAATACCATTCCAATTTTACCGTAAAACCACAATACCCGAGAATTGGGTAGGGATTGACTGGAAACTTATATACCTTAGTATTGGTTCCCTCACGGCCAAGGTTTGAGCTGAGGCTACCTTGTGAAGATTGTCCACCTGTGCAGTACCCAAGATGACAGTTGGTCATGGTTGGGAGGCCAAACTCACGGGAGAGGTGCTTATACTAGGGCATGTAATCAAAAGGTTAGGATTGATTATCCACATACTGAGTATGGTGAATTCAGGATTTGTTCCTGATGGATGTATCGAATGTTGTGGTGAAAGTGTACAATCTCTACAGAGTGTCCAACTATTCGAATAACCGCGTCCGTGGTTATGGACAGTTGGAGTGGCCATATTGTTCCCCCGTCAGATGTTTTCAAAATGACTTATGAAATGAATTGAGACTTTGACTTGACCACAACAGAGTTGTGATATGAAATTCAAGTTCCCACTTAGGTGTTATAAAACTTCAACTAGCTTTCTTCATTTCTAAACTTAGTAGAAGTAAATTTGGCTTTTTGCAAAACAACCCTAGAGCTTAGTGTCCTACTACAAAAAACCCCTTCACTTGTTAGTATTAGTTTGTGAGTACTTAAAGAGTACTCATGGCTTTGTCCCTGGCTATTACCATGGCCAGACTATGAAGAGGAGTACCAGGAAGATGGACCCCAGGAAGGTTACGACAACTAGGATCACCTCCCATCGTCAGCATTGCCTGTGACCCCGAAGATGGAGCTTCGCCTACGCTACATTTATTATTACGTAATTTCGCTGCTTGACTTGTATTAAGAACTGGATCAGGATATCCTTATTTGTGTAAGACCCTATATATGGTTTGTAATGGATGATGTATTGTGGTATCCAAATCTATTATGTCTCGCAAAAATGGTAATCCTGGGATTGCGATGTATGGCATAACAGGCATCTAGGATTAAAAATCCGGGTGTTGACAAGTTGGTATCAGAGCCATCCTGACCATAGGAGACCCTAGTTAGACTGGCCGTTTGAATCAAAAACTTAGTTTCAAAACCAAAGGAAGCAAATATTTACAAAAACTTATTCCCATTCTTATCACCTTGTTTCTTTCATAAAAAATCATGTTCCTTAACAACTCTTGCAAAATACATAAAATTTGACACACTTGATCACTCTACTAACTTACTTATCCTATATTCTTATAGATCGACGTGAAGTACAGCAAGTTTTACCATCTGGGGAATGGAGGAGACCTTATCTTTGAGCGGGATTTGGACCATCTTTTGGAACTTCTGGAGCGTCTGCATCCCGAGTTCTTCGGAGCTCAGCTCAATGATCAAGGAGGAGAAGATCTGCAGTGGCTAATTGTTGCAAGTCTCCGAGGAAAGATTGAACCTCCCACTGCTGAGGGAATTCAGTTCACCTTAAGAGAGAACAACTGGCTCGATGGACTTGCCAGGGCCATGCAGGAAGCTCTTGCCCGTCTGTGTTGGCAGAGTATCAACCAGATCAAGGGTACCCGTTTTGAGTTTTGTCCAAGGCGTGATGCTATGGGACAGCCACTGGAAGCCCCATACCACCCCGAGCTGAAGACTCAATTGGACCACCTCAGCTTCATGATGTATGATTGTCAGCAGGAATTGGATAATTGCCGTGACTACTGCAACCACAAGTCCGCCATCATCAAGACGAAGGATCAGACCATCGCCATGCTAGCGAAGGATCGCAAGTCTCGCTGCCGTCAGCTAGACAAGAAGGAGCGCATCATTGCCCGTCTTCACCACCGTATCTCGGATTTGGAGGAGACCATCCACGAGAGAGACATGTAGTTGGAGGAAAGGGAGAATGCCGGAGAGGATCTTCGTGGAGACCCCTACTCCTATCTCAGCGATGATGATGATTTTCTGGAGGATCAGGCTATGGACTTCTTCACCGATGAGGATGATTTCGCCTTCATCGATGAAGATGAGGATGAGGAGGATGACGAGTACACCGACTCCGAGGAGTAGTAACACTTGAGCACTAGCGTAGAGAGTATCGGTCCCACTGTATCGTAGTTTCCAGAATGGTTCTTAAAACCATATGTTTTTCTTGTTTTGTGGTGTGTGTTTGTATCGGGTTCTATGAATGAATGAATGAAAAGCAAGTTTCTAGAAAATCTGAGTCAAACTTAAAAAACTTTCCAAAGTCCATGAACCTTAGAAATTTCCCTCTTTTCTCATGATCTATCTCAATATTCAGATGCCACGCGGAGGAAGTGGTTCATCCCCGGACCTGATGTTGCAAATCCTGCAAATGTTGGTTTCTGACCGCGAAGCTGAAAGAGCAGAGCGTCAAGCCAACTTAGCCACCCTTCAGCATATAGCTCAGATGGCCAACAACAACCAAGGCCACGGAAATTAGGACAACCATGGATCTAAGCTCAAGAATTTCCAGAACACCAACCCACCTGTTTTCACTAAGTCAGAGGAGCCCCTAGATGCAGACGATTGGCTGCAAACCATGGAAAACAACCTAGAAGTATCCAGAGTGGAAGCTAATGAGAAAGTTCTGTTCGCCACCCATTATCTAGCCGGAGATGCCAGAGCATGGTGGAACAGCGTTCGTGCGATGACCGGAGGACAGATGATGACCTGGGAGGAATTCAAGGTCAAGTTCAGCAGAACCCATGTGCCCCTGGGTTTGATCAAGAGAATGAGAGATGAGTTCAGAGAACTAAAGAAAGGAAGGATGACTGTAGTGGAATACCGTGACAAATTCTTGTCATTAGCTAGGTATGCCCCGGATGAGATCGACACCTAAGCCAAGAAGAAAGAGAGATTCTTGAATGGACTGCACGATGAGATGCAGACAGTGTTAGTCAATATCCCTTTTGCTGATATTGAAGCCCTTGTCGACTCCACTATCCAGATGGAAGGAAAGATCAACCAAGCCAACAAGAACCGCAAGCGTCGCATGATGCATCGGCCAGGAACCCATCAGACCCCAAAGTATCGCCCCAACCCATCTCCAGAATTTGCCCTAAGAACCAACAGACCCCCGATGAACCGTTCGACCTATCCCAACCGTGGAAACCCAAGGCCCGGAGGAAATCACAACAACCCCGGCAACTCTGGGAATTTCAACCGTGCCCCACCCAAGTTCAACAACAACAATGCTACCGCCAACACCAACACTGCCCCGAGGACTAGAAGCAATGTTGTGCCTGTTGCAGCAAAGGACAAGTCGCAAGTGACTTGTTATGACTGTGGAAATAAGGGTCACTACTCCAACGAGTGCCCCAACAAGAAGAATGCCGCAACCCCCAATGCAAATGCTCCAGCTCAGCAGCAGCGTCGTGTTCAGCCAGGAAGAAGGTTTGCCCCAGGGAACTCGCTCAACCGCAACGGCCGTCTTTTTCTCATGCATGCTGAAGAAGCTCAGGAAGCGCCAGACGTCGTGCTGGGTATGTTTTCTGTTAATTCAGTACTTGCTAGAGTGTTGTTTGATTCTGGTGCATCGCATTCATTTGTCACCGAAGAATTTGCCTGCACTAGTAAGATTCAACCAACCAAACTGAAGCATGTTATGATTGTTCAAATCCCCGGTTCAACCACCAAGGCTAGGCAAATTTGCAAAGCAGTCCCTATCCGAATCCATGGCATAGATTTTTATGCTAATCTGATAGTACTCGGAACTAAAGGTTTGGAAATAGTACTAGGAATGGATTGGATGTCCAAACATAAAGGATTAATTGACTGTGCCAAGAAAGCCATAACCATGACCAGTACAGCCGGAATATCAGTCGAGCATATATCTAAAACCTTACCTCGTTAATTCAAGTGCAACAAGAGTATAGCCCAACCTACCATTGACCAAGTCTAGATAGTCTGTGAATACCCCGATGTATTACCAGATGTTTTGCCCGGTATGCCCCCAGATCGGGATATCGAGTTTATCATTGAACTAATCCCTAGAATAGGACCCATAGCCCAGAGACCATATAGTATGAACCCGTCTGAACTAGCAAAAATGAAGAAGCAACTGGATGCCATGCTGGAAATTGGATTGATTCAACCAAGTGCGTCACCATGGAGATCACCTGTCTTATTTGTGGACAAGAAGGATGGAGGTAACCGTCTGTGTACGGATTATCGGAAGTTGAATGATGTCACAATCAAGAACATGTATCCATTGTCTAAGATAGAAGATTTGTTTGATCAGTTGACCGGTGCCAAAGTATTTTCTAAGATTGATCTTAGACCAGGCTATCATCAACTCAAGATTCGCGCAGAGGACATTCCAAAGACTACCTTTACCACTAGATATGGATTATACGAGTATACCGTCATGTCTTTTGGATTAACCAATGCCCCCGCTTATTTCATGAATCTCATGAATAAGATTTTTATGGACTTCTTGGATAAGTTTGTCGTTGTTTTCATCGATGACATTCTGATTTATTCCAAATCAGAAGAAGAACATGAACTACACCTAAGGACCATTCTTGGAATCCTTAGAGAGCATCAGTTGTATGCCAAGTTCAGAAAATGTGAATTCTGGTTACAGGAGGTAGGATTCCTCGGCCACATTGTATCAGCCGGAGGAATTGCCATTGACCCTGCAAAGGTGAAAGATGTCGAAGATTGGCAAGCCCCAACCACTCAAACCCAAGTTCGTGCATTTCTCGGATTGGTGGAATACTACCGCAAGTTTGTAGAAGGATTCTCGAGTATCGCCAGACCCATGACCCAATTGCTGAAGAAGGACAAGAGGTTTGAATGGACGGACAAATGTGAAGCGAGTTGTAGCACCCCGATAAAACCGTTACTAGGAAATCGCCTGTTGTATACTACTTTATGCAACATCATGACATCATGCATCTTTTAACCTAAAACTATTTCTCTAAAAGCCTCTATTTGTTTTATAAATATCCCCGTCTTTTATTTCAAACTAAAACAGTCGGTCCAACCGGATCTTTTATTTGTCTAAAACTATTTATAAAAAGTTTATTTAAAAACAAAAGAAATAACAAAACCATTTTTTTGAGGAGGCAGTCCAGCCGGCCGGACCAAAAGCCCAACCGGCCAGACCACCTGCTACGCAAACCCTAAAATCCCTAGACCAAACCCTAGATTTCACCTAGTCCCTACTCCTTTCCCCGCCGCCAGAACCCAGCTCGCTGCACACCAAGCGCGACACGCTCGTTCGCCTGCACACTTCTCCCTCTCTCCCTGGTCCCACCGCTTGGCCCTACCACCCACACGCCACGCACCCGCGTGAGTCTCGCACCACCAGCTCCACCCAGAAAACCACCCACGCAGTCACGCTCGCTCCCTTCCCACCACCGATGGGCCTGCCCCACCTAATGACAACCACCCGAACCCCGTCCTCTACTTCTTGCTAATCCCCATCGCCCTGCTCCCCTATCGTCTCCACCTCCCATCCTCGATCTCCGCCGTCGCCAGGACCATCTCCCAGGCGCGCGGCCGCCCCTGCAAGCCCACCCTCTCAGATGGCCGCCTCCTCGCCCGTGCTCGCCCTGATGGCGCCCCTTATCTGACCTCCACCGTCGGCCTTGCCCTGTCCTCGACGTTCGTCGTCCTCGCCTCTTCTCCGGCCTCGTCGGCCTAGACCCCGATGGCTTCACCTCGCCGCCGTTCTAAGATCACTGGTCGCGCCGCCACCCGTTGCCAGCCATGGACCCCGCTAGCGCCGCCCTGGTCGCTGCTTCGTGAGTGAGGCTTTCGCCTCTCACTACCCCGTTGCGACGTTCGGCCGCCCTTCTCCAAGCTCCTCCCCGGCAAGACGAGCCGTCTCCGCCCTGTACCCGCCCGGCCGCGTCCAGGTCCTTCCCAGCTTCGACCCACCCTCGTCGTCGGGTGCTGGCAATCCTCCTCCCCGCATCGGCATGCCCAGCATCGTTGCCTCGGGCAGTGGCCGGGCCCTTCTCCGGCGCGCCCCCGCCTCCCGCAGAGCATCATGTCGCCTCGGGCCGGCCTCCTCTGCAGGCACCTGCCCGCGCTGCCGCGCGTCTGCCGGACCTTCTCCACGTCGCCGACCAAGCTCCTCTGAACCGTGCGTCGCCACTGCTCATGTAGGATTCTTTTGTTTCGTTTTGGACAGTGGTATTGGGCTGGCCCTAGTCTAACTGAAGGCTACCCGTTCCATGAGTTCTGTCAAGAGCACAGTAACCGCCAAGATCAACATCGACCGGGCAGACCCGATGCACGGGCATCCATCCGAGTTCGCCAACGACCCTGTGTGCCGACAAGATCGACATCGGCCCCAAAAATAAAAATAAAACCACAAGACCCCTTCTGGACTCGAAGACCGATCTAGATCGTCGAGGTTCCCTTCGCGGATGCCAAGTCCCTGGATTCAAAGACCGGTCCCGAACCCGGCGCCCAAGATCTTTGTTCTGAGATGTGTGACCCCAAACCCGAGCCTTTATTTTATTAAACGCTATATACACTTGTTGCATATTAAATAGTCATGCTTACATACATATTGTGGTTTGGGGGCCTTATGCCGATTCATCTAATAATTAAATATGGGGTCCATATGCGGGCGATTCTAGTCTTAGTTTGGCCCCATTTAAATTTGTGTAGCGTACTGGTGCTATCTTTTTCCTTGTTATTGCAACATTTAAATTGCGGGTATCTAGACAACATAAACTACCTGAGTAATTGTCGGGACCCCGGTTCCGCTTAACATTGCCTAGTTGCATCGCATCCTTGCCATGCCATACATCATACATGCATCATGCCGCTCTTTTGCCGTAGTAATAAATAGTGAATCCAGTGTTTCTTCTAGTGCTTTGCTTCTTCACGGATTAGGCCGACAAGTTGATGCGAGTGTCGACCCGATCTTCGGTTGAACCTTCAGCAATGTTTTCAGGCGAGCATTCTCCCCCTTTCTACCTATCTTACTTTTATAGTCTTTATTTCCTCCTGTTGATCTATTGCTGACTGTGTTGCGATGCTTTAGTTTCCGTACCCGTGATATCCCTTGCAGCCATTATATTGCCTTGGACACCTCCTATTACATGTTGTTTGGTAGATAGTCGGTCTTGCGAGTCATAGTTGCTTGCTCAGGTGTTGTTTCGATGTTCTCAAGTACCACCGTTGTTGGAGAAATGCCGCATATTTAATGTTGGAGATGATCATGGCTTTAATTACAGTTTAACAACTAAAATTGAAAGTAGGTAAATAATGCAGAGGCACTGGTGGGCAATAGATGTTATTTGGTTTTTAACCGTCCACTTGTGTCCCGTAGGATCCCGAGTACTTAATACCTGTTCTTTGAATATTCGCACTATCTGCATGTGGGACCATGAATCCCCCTAGCCAGAGCTTGAGTCATATTTATTTCTTGGGGCCACAAACTAGTTTAGGGCTTTATTACTATCCTATACTTATGCCATGCTTTACTGCTTTATTTACGATTTCTCGTGGAGCGCCTGTACTATTTTGGATCGCGGCACGGTTACGCTGTATCGACAAGCCTAGTCACACTTTTGGGTTCCCAGTCGTTTACAGTCGTTCTCGCAAACCTCTGGGTCCGTCTCGGAGCCGGCCAACTTCGTAGCTGGTAGCTTGGTGGGGTGGCCCCCTGAAATTTATATGAATCTTGCAATTGCTCTGTCGTGATGCCTCGTTGGGTTTTATTTGGTTTTTCTCAATGTTGATCGTGCGTGTGTTACTATTTGTGCCCCCCTGCAGGGTAAAACTTTCTGAAAGCCGTGTCCACGGTTATGGACGACTTGGAGCACAGTATCTCGATCATAGACAACTATAACTAAAGTAGTGCTATAAATTTGACTTCATAATGACTAGTAATCAGTTTCACTATAATGGAATGGCTAAATAAAAGTGCCAACAATTGCTGGTTTGGGTCGTCACCTATTACCATTGTATATGACTAGTAAGTATTGCAACTACAACGGAATGGCTAAATATAAGTACCAACAACTGCTGGGTTTTAAAATGCCTCATGCTATATATATCTGACTAGTAAGTACTACAACTACAACAGAATGGTTAACTAAAACTGCCCACTGCTTATCGTATCAGGATGACTCATGTTATCTATATCTGACTAGTAATTGCCGCAACTATAACGGAATGAATAAAACTGCCAACTGTGTGAGTTTCTCGGTTGACTTCCTCGTTTGGTCTCGAGGGGGAAATACCAGGATGGGTATGCTTGGTGATAGTTTTAGGTTGGATCCGAATAGGTCTTTCTTATCCCTATCTGATAGCCGTAAGTTGTATTGAGTCTCTATAGGTTGTTTAGTGTATGCTGCGCTGCCGCTTCAGTCCACCATACCTATGTAGGCGAGGACCGCCGAATTCTAGTCTCGCCGTGTACTGGCCTCAGTACTGACCGCTCTCTTTTTCTTTTGCCCTTTGTCGGCACCCCTTTTGTTTAAGCAGGGTTTGAGATCGATGTCGTTAGCAGGGTTACCCTTCCGGCTTGGCCTGGGCAGGGTTATGGACGCCATTGGTTATTCTTCAGGGCTCTTAGCTCAATTTGCATCTTGTCCGTACTCAGACGTTGTACCGTTTTGAAGGTGATTTGGATCTTTGTATTGTATATCTGTATTCTTGACTCTTTGAGTCGCTGTTGTATATATCTGTTCTGTGGGTTCCATCGCGGACTATTGTGTAATGATATTACTTCGTTTTCCACCCGCACGAAAGTGCCTCGTGGGCACCTTTGAATCGTTTCTATGCGAGTTTGGCGGGGATCGCTGATACTTGCATAGGGCCGATTCTGAGGGTGTTACACGAGATTTCAAGAACTCAAGAGAAGATTGATTTCAGCCCCAATTTTAATCATGCCGGATATCACGAAGCCCTTTGACGTGTATTGTGACGCATCCCAGATCGGTCTCGGGTGTGTGCTAATGCAAGAAGTCAAAGTTATCTCTTATCTATCTCGACAACTGAAACAACATGAGCAAAATTACCCAACCCATGACCTCGAACTCGCAGCCGTAGTTCTAGCGCTGAAGACATGGAGGCATTACCTGATGGGAAATCGTTGTGAGATTTATTCGGATCACAAGAGCTTGAAGTATATATTCACTCAGAAGGAGCTGAATATGAGACAGAGAAGATGGATTGAGCTAATCAAGGATTACGATCTCGACATTCACTATCACCCCGGTAAAGCCAACGTGGTAGCAGATGCCCTTAGCAGATTGTCGTGCCGCTTGAACTCCATGATTTTTAAGGAGTAACCAAGCTTCCACAAAGAGATGGAAGACTTTCGAATGGAATTAGTGAGAGCATCTCCAGCAGAGGCTGTATTTTAGAGCGCTGCAAACTTGGGATAGCGCGCGCTATCCCGTTTGTGCGCTGCATTTTAGCGCGACCTCCGCCGGAGGCTCTAAAATGCAGCGCGCGCTCGTTTTGTCCCCCACCAGGCGCTGTATTTTAGCGCGCGCGCGCGACAGCACAAACACAAAAACACAATTGCATCTATGAAAAGAAGATCAAAAAACACCAAATAATTCATGCAGAAATGGATCTAAAAATCCTCCAACCATCAAAATGACATAGTTCAAGCACAAATAACATAGTTCATCCAAACATGACATGGTTCAAACACAAATGACATTGTTCCAACACAAATGACAAATGACATGGTTCACTTGTCAACATTCTCCATACCACCGCCACCTCCATGTTGGGCATCTTCATTGGAGTCTTGCACGATGGTGTTGCCGGTTGAATCGCCATATGTGTCGTTGGTAGAAGGAGATGGATCCATCAAAGAGGCCATGAATCCTCCCGGTGGTGCTCCCATGCCTCCCATGGCGCCTTGCCCACTCATCCCACCCATGCTTCCAAGACCCAAGCCTCCGTAGCCTCCCATGCCTCCGTAGCCCGTCGGTGGTGTTCCCATTCCTCCATAGCCTCCCATGCCTCTGTAGCCCGTCGGTGGTGCTCCAAAGCCTTCCATGCCTCCCATACCTCCCATTCCTCCATAGCCTCCCATGCCTCCATAGCCTCCCACACCTCCAAGTGGTGCTCCATAGCCTCCAACACCTCCATAGCCTCCCGGTGCACTCATTCCTTAATTTTGGGCCTTCACGAGGTTTGCCAACTTTCTTTTCTTGTCCAAGATTTCGTCGCGGGCAAGGTTGATGTACTCCTTTTGCCTCTCATCCATGCTTGAGGTGTCCATGAAAAAGAGCTTCCTCTCATCTTCCAATAACCGTTGTTGCTCCTCCATTGCAATCTTCCTCTCCTCGATGGCCGCCTTCTTCTCCTCAAATGCCATCCTCCTCTCCTCGGCGGCGGCCATCCTCTCCTCAAATGCCACGCGCCGCACCTCGGCCTCCTTCTTGTCCTCGTTGTAGCTCTCTCTTGCCTTCGCCATCTTCTCCATAGCCTTCGCTATGTCATCATCACCGGCCTTCTTCCCCCTCAATTCTTTGGCGGCCTTCATTCCAAGTGGTGGTCTCCCATTAACCGAGTGAGGAGTGGAGCTTCTTCTCTTTCTTTCATCACCACTTGAGTCATCATCGTCAAGGATGGTTGCCTCTGCGGTTGCTTATTGTGCCAAAAAGGTTGGCACATCAATTCTTCCACGGTTCTTCCACTTCGTAGCAATGGTGCAATGTAAATGGCTTGGAGAGGATCTTCTTGCCCTTCTTGGTCTTCTTCCCCTCATCTCGGAACATGCCTTGACACATGGTGTTCTACATTGAAGTAGAAATGAGCAATGGACATAGAGAACACATGTCAACAACATAGTACAACACAATACAACACGCCGCCTTCCCCTTTGGAGCCACCACCGCCGCCGCGGGCCGCTTCGACATCGTCTTCTTCGATGTGGTCTTCTTCCCTGGCGTGATGGGTGGCAGCGCTGCGCCGGAGGTTGTCCGCGGCAGCTTGAAGAGCGCGCGACTGGCGGCCGACCCCGCGGCGGCGCCTCCGCTAGGGTTTGGCGCAGTTGACGGCGGGATTGCGGCGGCGCCGGCGCCGGCGGGGGGCGGGACAGAGTAGGGAGGGGTGGGAGGGGGGCCGAAGCTTTCCATCGCCGGCGGCCGCGCGGAGGGGCAGAGCCGACGCGCTCGCGCGGGGGATTTTTCAGAGCAGTTGGTGTTCTTCGCGCGCGTCGCAGCGGTAGCGCGCGCTGTAGCCGGAGCTGCAAATTTGACGCTCGGGAAAGCGCAAATTCCAGCGCCGCGCTAAATATTGGGCGCGCGCTCTATTTTAGAGCACCTGCTGGGGGAGGTTTACAGCGCGCACGCGCTGCAAAAAAGCAGTTATTTTAGCGCTGCGTTATTATAGCGCGCCTGCTGGAGATGCTCTGAGTGAAGGATTTTTGGCTAGCATAGAACTTCAACCCACTTTGATCAGCCAGATCAAAGAGGCGCAGAAAGGAAATGCTAGTATCGACGGAATCAAGCGTCGTTTCGGTACAGGCAAAGTACCCGGATTCACCGAAGACGAAGAAGGAGTTTTGTGGTACAAAGGACGCCTTTGTGTACCAGCAGATTCTGAATTGAAGGAAGTAATTCTGAAGGAAGCTCATTATACTCTTTATTCTATCCACCCCGGAGGAACTAAGATGTATCAAGATTTGAAAGAGCAATTTTGGTGGCATAAGATGAAGAGATAAATCGGAAGCTATATCGCCAAGTGTGATATATGTCAGAGAGTCAAGGCGGGACATCAAAGACCCGCTGGATTGTTGCAACCCTTGCATATTCCAGAATGGAAATGGGATTCAGTTGGAATGGACTTTATCACCGGATTGCCTACTTCTAGTAGGGGAAATGACTCTATCTGGGTCATAGTGGACCGATTGACCAAAGTCGCCCATTTCTTACCCGTCAATACCACATATCAGAGTTCGAAGCTAGTGGAGTTATAAATCGCTAGAATCGTCAGTATGCACGGAGTCCCCAAGAACATCGTATTGGATCGAGGAACTCAGTTTACCTCGAGATTCTGGAAGAAAGTCCAAGAATTTTTAGGAACCCGACTAGATTTCAGTATAGCCTATCACCCTCAGACCGACGGACAAACGGAGCGAGTAAATCAAATACTCGAAGATATGCTGAGAGCATGTGTGCTAGAGTATGGATCTAAATGGGAAGACTGTCTGCCTTTCGCAGAATTTTCTTACAACAACAGTTATCAAGATAGTTTGCAAATGGCCCCATTTGAATTCATGTACGGAAGGAAGTGTCGCACCCCTTTGAACTGGTCAGAAGTAGGAGAGAGTCAGATTTTCGGACCCGACATCCTACGAGAAGCAGAAGAGAAAGTTCACAAGATTCGTGAGCACCTCAAGACCGCCCAATCCAGAAAGAAGAGTTACGCCGACAAGAGACGTAGAGACCTCTCCTTTAACATAGGAGAATTTGTGTATCTGAAAGTGTCGCCGATGAAAGGAATGCAGCGTTTCCAACTTAAAGGAAAGTTAGCCCCCAGATATATCGGCCCCTTCAAGATCCTGAACCGTCGAGGAGAAGTGTCGTATCAATTGGAACTCCCCGAAGAGATGTCAGCCGTGCACAATGTGTTCCATATCTCATTACTTCGCAAGTGTCTCGAAGTCCCCGAGAAGACGGAAGTGTTCAAGAATATCGATCACCAGACCATAGAGATCAACGATGACCTGACCTATCCCGAAGTGCCCATCCGTATTTTGGAGGAAGCTTTCAGAACCACCCGAACCAGAAGCATCAAGTTTCTCAAGATTCAGTGGAGCAACCACACAGAAGAAGAAGCTACCTAGGAGCGCGAAGATCACATCAGGATAGAGTTTCCCGATCTCTTCAAATCCTAGGTAAATCTTTTTTGTCCTTTTTCAAATCTCGGGACGAGATTTTGTTTAAGGGGGGAAGGTTTTTAACATCCCAAAAATATTAAACTACAATCATCAAACTCTAATCACCAAATTTATGGTTAACAAAAACTTGTCCAATTAAAATATGAAAGCATTCATATGTGTGTGTATTGAATTTTGGATTCTTTTGAATTGACATGATTATGTTTTTCTTTGCTTGTAAAATGATTCTTAGGTGAAATAAACATCATCTAAACAATCCCCAAACTTTTCCCAAAGACAAACAAATCAAAACAAACAAATTAAGTGAATGGTCACTTTGGCCAATTTAACTCCCATGCCTACTTTGGCTATCTCTATCTTTCAGAACTTAACAGAAACATGTATGGATCTTTGCACCCCTTGATAGTACTCATAACAAGGTATCAAGGCCCACTTTGTGATCATCCAGAAACATTCAAATGCATAGTTTAAATGACAGTTTAAAATTGAATCTATTTCATATGGGAAGATCCCACTTTTTCAAAAAACCCTCAAACCAACTCAACTTTCAAAACCCAAGCATCTACTGACTCACCAGCACATGCCTAGAACACCCACCAAAAATAATTTTAAAATTCAAAACTTGAGTTCATGCGGCCATTTCCTCAAACACCTTGCAGATGCAAATCAAACAAATCCTAAACACTATAGTGTGCAGTGATTCTGGCCTAACTTGTTCCCTCGCTGGACACCACTAGCCTTAGTAGATCATCTAACAACCTAAACTAATCTCTAGCACCATTGTAAGCTGGCCATTGTCATCAATGGTGAGCAGGCCGAGCCTCACCTTGCCACCCACATGTCGACAGCAAGCTAGGAGAAGCACCAAGCCTAGCCAACATGTATGGAGCACTAATCACCATCCACCGCCACCCCTGTCCAACACCAACGAGCTACCAACCCCTGGACCACACGCCCAGGCCATGCCAACCCTCTTTGCAACCATGCCGAGAGCGCACCCCGTGCGCCATGCTCGACCAGCACCCCCAGACCGCGCGCCGCCCTCGCCGCGTGCACGCATGATCACCAACACCCCAGCACCCCGCCAGACACGCTCGTTCGCCGCCGCGCGGACCACGCGTGTTGTGCGCCATCAAAACTTCCGTCGGGCATGCTCAAAGAACCGCAACGTTCCGACCGATCAGCATCGCCCCACGCCTCGCCACCATGTCGTTGAGCTTCGCCAGGAAGCACCGCACCTCCCCCTACCGTCTCCCACGCCGATAGCCCTCTGTGCCGTCGACCACGACGATCTCAGCCCACGCCCGTCGGTCCCCTCTCGCCACTATAAATAGAGGCCTCCCCCGCTCGAATTCTTCACACCATCTCACTCCCCTCACCTCACTGATCGTTCCACCGCTTAGCTGGAGCAAGGGGAGCAGCGCATCACTGGAATTGCGCCGAAGCAGGCTGCCTCTAGAGAAGAAGGGCGTCGTCGATTTCGTCCACCCTAGGAGGAGCTGCCGGTACCAGGAGGTTCGCCGTCGTCGACTTCGTCGTTCGCCCACATCGCCGACCTTCGCCTGAGCCCCGGTGAGCCCTCGACGACCCCCACCTGCCGCGTTAGGTTTCTGTCTCGCCGGCGCCGCCCGACGTGGACGATGAGTAGAAGCCGTTTGATTAGACTTAGATTGTGCGGTTGAGATTGACCCGTACCGCTTCGCGTTTAAAGAGTCACTGACCAGTAGACCCCCCTGTCAGTTGCGCCCCGCACCGCGGAGTGACACTGGGCTGGCCCGTTAACTTTTCCCGCGCAGCCCACTCGTTTGAATTTAACTTTTTCCATTTTAATTCAAACATAGTTCTGTACCTAGTTTCAAAAATCAACCCATCTTGATTCAGTGAACCAAATTTAATGAAACCAATTTTGTTACAAAGATATTGAAATGCTTAATCCAAGCCCGTTGGATTCAAATCTTTTGAATTTATAGATCAACCTTGGTAAAAATAACAAGGCAGAAGCTTTTCTACATTCAACTATTTTTCAAATTTAAACCATAATAGATTCCAACTCTCAAAAATCACATTTGATCATACCTTTCAGAATATATAAAAACATATGGGTTTACTTACAGGAATAATGTTCAAGTAATAAAAGAAGGCCACATAGGCATTTCTAGTCACTTTATTTAATTAAAAAAAGGTTAAACCTTATTAAATTGTGATACCACTTTAAATCACATTCCCATGTACTAAAATATGTGGTGATGACATGTGTCAACATGATCCCATGTTTTAGTTGGAGAATTTTAAATCTTAAGTACTTTTTCAATGAGTAGAAATTACTTTTCTAAAAATAAATAAATAAGACAAATGCTTTATTCTTGTGATATGAGTGATGATGCTAGATCATCTATAGAAGCCCTTTGTGTGATGATTGCAAGTAGTTAAGTATTGTTTGGTGATTGTGTACCTCATATTTATTTATAGACGCTAGTACCGACCAAGGATACGAGGAGGAAGGAGGATACTACGAAGAAGAAGCCGAGGAGAACTTCAAGCACTGCTCTGCACAAGGCAAGATAGCACTTGAAATTATGAAAGTTAGATAACCTATGTCATGCACTAAGCATGCTTGGTTGGACACATTTGATGATACCCAATCCTAGTTTTACTTGCAAGCTTTATACTTTATATTCTTTATCAAAGCTTTCTCTTAGAGTTTACTTAAGTGACTTGTAGATTCTAGGAAGATAATTGAAGGTTGCATAAAGAGCATAAAATTTGGCCTAAGCTAGATAATCTTTATGTCATCCTAAGGCATGATATTTAACTTAGTTAAACTCCACTTGTTTACCACCCCTCCTTAGTACTTACCCCACTTGTAGATGCTAGTGCTAATAATAAAACTTGATCAACTTTAGATGGGAATACTTGGTGAAAATGATTATGAAAACCTTGGAATGATGGATCATTCTACTGAGATGTTTTGACATATGTTTCCGAACACCAGATGATTTTGGTGATGAAAATGTTGAGGCATGAGCCTTAGCCCTTTATAAAACTAATGGTTGTCTAGATGCGATACCATTCCAATTTTACCGTACAACCACAATACCCGAGAATTGGGTAGGTCTTGACTGGAAACTTATATACCTTAGTATTGGTTCCCTCACGACCAAGGTTTGAGCTGAGGATACCTTGTGAAGATTGTCCACCTGTGCAGTACCCAAGATGACAGTTGGTCATGGTTGGGAGGCCAAACTCACAGGAGAGGTGCTTATACTAGGGCGTGTAATCGAAAGGTTAGGATTGATTATCCGCATAATGAGTATGGTGAATTCAGGATTTGTTCCTGACGGATGTATCAAATGTTGTGGTGAAAGTGTACAATCTCTGCAGAGTGTCAAACTATTTGAATAGCCGCGTCCACGGTTATGGACAGTTGGAGTGGCCATACTGTTCCCCCGTCAGATGTTTTCAAAATGACTTATGAAATGAATTGAGACTTTGACTTGACCACAACAGAGTTGTGATATGAAATTCAAGTTCCCACTTTGGTGTTATAAAACTTCAACTAGCTTTCTTCGTTTCTAAACTTAGTAGAAGTAAATCTGGCTTTTTGCAAAACAACCCTAGAGCTTAGTGTCCTACTATAAAAAAAACCCTTCACTTGTTAGTATTAGTTTGTGAGTACTTAAAGAGTACTCATGGCTTTGTCCCTGGCTATTCCCGTGGCCAGACTATGAAGAGGAGTACCAGGAAGATGGACCCCAGGAGGTTACGACAACTAGGATCATCTCCCATCGTCAGTATTGCCTGTGACCCCAAAGATGGAGCTTCACCTACGCTACCTTTATTATTACGTAATTCCGTTGCTTGAGTTGTATTAAGAACTGGATCAGGAGATACTTATTTGTGTAAGACGCTATATATGGTTTGTAATGGATGATGTACTGTGGTATCCAAATTTGTTATGTCTCACAAAAATGGTAATCCTGGGATTGCGACGTATGGCATAACAGGCATCTGGGATTAAAAATCCGGGTGTTGACAGAACCTGTCTTTGTATGTTATTTCGAATAACTGTTCCTCCATAACATTGGAGACAAAAGTTTTTGTCAGTTAGAACGTCAAGTTTCTTTGATAAGGAATTTTTTGTGAAAAGATAAGTGGGAGGACAATAGAACTTTGATAAGGTTAAAAGAACCTTAGCTATATGTGCAAAGTTGCGCAGTGCCGAAAAATGTTCCGGAGACAGGAACAATGCTCATGGCTCACGTGCCTCAAATGTTGTGGTTACGGAGGTCAAAGTTTCTATTGAACCAAGTAGGTCGGGTAAACAATCAAATACCAAGATTTGAGGATTGAATCATTATTTGAGAATAATGAATGGACTACATACAAAGATGTAATGATGAGCTCTAACTCCACAAATGGTTTGAAGCCATAAAATCCGTGATAGTTCCATACACGATAAATCAATCTTTGAACTTGAAGGACCCTCAAGAAAGGTGTAAAACCTTACAGTCGTGTTTGGATCTATATAGAAATAGACATGGATGTTTCACATCTATGAAATAGTCGATATGTTGGGAAAGAGTTCACAACAATGTTCAAAGGTTGACTATGACAAGATTTGATCTTTCATAGCGATATTTAGTCTAGACGGATTAATGTAGCAACCACTACATATAATTTTGTTATGTGGTAGTTGAATAAGCAAAACAAGTTCTTCTAATAGAATTGTTACCTAGGACATGTGCATAACACGGTCCATAGGGTTTTGTTAATTCAAAGGATGCTAAAAGCATATGCAAACTTTAATGGTTGAAGTAAGCATTGCGGAGTTGGAATCTTCACTATGATGAAACTGTTAAAGAAGTTTAAATTCGTTGGAGACGATGAAGATGCTTGCATTTGCAAGAAATTAAGTGGGAGCGCTAAGACATGTTTCTAATACATTATGTGGAAGACATATTGTTGATTGGAAATGATGTATCTTTTATTAACACATATTAAGAATTTCATCCCGATGAAAGACTTAGGCGAAACCCAAATATTTGGCATCAATAGACGCTAATATGGTTGTGCCGAAAGTACATAGATGATGTATTGAATGAGTTCAATATAGAAACTACAAGAAAGGTTCTTGTCGCACAGAAAGGATTGAATGAGTTCAATATTGATGATATATTCAAGTGTATTGACACTTGGTAAGTGAAACAAAGATTCAAGTATAGATTGATACTTGATGTATGAAATCACAAAGAGTATTTATACCAATCATACTGTGATATGTACAAATCCAGATATGTCCTATGCTCTAAATGTCATGAGCATATACCAGAATGATTCATAAGATGATCATTGGACGATAGTAAGGATATTCTTATGAATCTTTTAGAAGAACTAAGAATATATTGTTTTGTAGAGGTGACAAATAGATGGTTAGTTCATTGTAAAAGTGCTACATTGATACTAGTTTTGTCACAAATTACAAATTAAGTTTATCTCAATCTAAACTAAGGGTGGCACAATATGATGGAAAGTGAGTTCCATAATGAATTTGGATGAGTTCCAAAGTTAAGACATTGTGACAGATACTACAACAAAAGGCTAAGTATATAACTGCTATTATAGCAAAAAGAGGGCATTTGTGTCAAGTAGTTTGTTATCAAACTAGGTGTAGTTCACAGCAGGGATAGTACTATAAAGATATATTGTACGACAATATTATCAACATGTTTTAACCCCGAAGAACTAAATGTCTCACCAAAGGACCAAATTTATACAAAGCCATCTCATTAGAGAATGAGTGATGCATAGAGACGCAAAGACATGCAATTACACACGGACCTGGAAGTGTCAGATCCAGAGATCAGTTGACCACTAGCAATCGTGTACTTACAACACCGGAAAGCCATAGGTGTTGAATACACAAAGGTTTGAAACTAGATTATTGACTCTAGTGCAAGTGGGAGACTTTTGGCGATATGCCCAAGAGGCAATAATAAAGAGGTTATTATCATATCTTCATGCTTATGATAAATGTTTACATACCATGCTAAAATTGTATTAACCGGAAACATTAATACTTGTGTGATTTATAAACATAAAAGAGTCCCTAGTAAAGCCTCTTGTTAAACTAGCTTGTTGGTTGATATATGATCATGGTTTCCTGATCATGAACATAGAGATGTTATTAACAACAGGGTCATATCATTAGGAGAATGATATGATGGACATACTCCTATAGTTAAGCGTATCATAAACATCAAGTCATTTAATATAGTTCATTTGCTATAAGCTTTCTGATACATAGTAACCTAATTCCTTCGACCATGAGATCATGTTAATCACCATCACCGGAAGGATGCTTTGATGACATCAAACACCACACCGTAACTGGGTGGCTATAAAGGTGGCATTGAGTGTTCGGAAAGTATGTGTTGAGGCAAATGGATCAAGAGTGGGATTTGTCCATCCATATGATGGATAGATATACTCTGGGCCCTCTCGGTGGAATGTCATCCAATTGGCTTGCAAGCATGTGACTCGCTCACAAGGGATCACATATCACGGGAACGAGAAAAGAGTACTTATTAATAACGAGGTTGAACTAGGTATGCAGAGATATCGACGATCAAAACCTCGGATAAGTAAACTATCGTGAGACAAAGGGAAATTGGTATCGTATGTAAGTGTTCATTCGATCGCAAAGTAATCGTAGAAATATGTGGGAGCCATATGAATTTCCAGATTCCTCTATTGGTTATTGATCGGAGAAGTGTCTCGGTCACGTCCGCATAATTCACGAACCGTAGGGAGACACACTTAAGGATTCGATGTTGTTGTGTAGTTATGGAATGATGAGTAAGAGACCGAATGTTGTTCGGAATCTCGAATGGGATCCGGGATATCACGAGGAGACCCGGAATGGTCTGGAGAATAAGATTCATATAAGGAAAGTCCTGTTTCGGAGTTCGGAAATGATTTCGGTGTATTCACCGGGAGTGTTCTTGAAGGGTCTGGAAGGTCCGGCACTCCGGAGGGGAAGGGTACATGGATGTGTCATGACAATGTGGAATGGTTGCATCATGTACTAGGTCACTTGGCTGGGAAATATGACGAGAGAAATCAAATCCAAGTTTGAAAGTCAAACGCCAATTTGAAAAGTCAAATCTGAAGTTCGCTTGGTGGAGGGAGAGTAGGAAACCTACTTAGGGAGGAAGTTCTACTCCCTCCACCCGCCGGACAACGAGGAGGAGTTGGAGGAGGACTCCCTCCTCCCAACCGCCTCCCTCCCACCTATATAAGGAGGGGTAGGGCGCCCCTATCCCTCACACCCAAAACCCTAGCTCCTGGCGCCTCCACCCAAGTGCAGCCGCCGCCTAGGGATCCTCCAAGTCACCGAGTTAGGTCTTCCCCAAGCCCTAGCCGCCGGCTACACCACCCCCCTTGGTGCCTCTAAACCGTAGATCACTAAGACCCCTCTCTTACTCCACCATACTCGCTCTGGCTTAGGCGAAGCCCTGCGGGATCTCCCCTCTACTTCCGACACCACGCCGTCGTGCTGCCGGAATCACGAGGAGAGTGCTACAACCTCCGCTGCCTGCTGGAACAAGAGAGAGGAAGGTCTTCATCGAGTACCGAACGTGTGATCGAGTGCGGAAGCGCTGCCGGAACGCAGCGCCGGAAGGATCGTCTATGCGATCTTGAGATCGGAAGTGTACGACTACATCATCCACGAGAATCTGCTCTCGTTAACCGCTTTGGATCTTCGAGGGTTAGTACTATATCGAATCATTGCTACAATGTAGTAGATAGATCTTGGCTTGTGTGTGTTCATGCGATAGAAATTTTTTGTTTTCCATGCTACGAACCCCTACAAAAACACCCTGTTTTTTGCACTCGGGAAATAAAAAATATGTTATACGAAAGTATTTGTATTTTGTATATTTTTTTTGCAAAACAAATATGTAAGTTTTGAGTTTATATAGATAGATCTTATTTTTCTGCAAATTTTGATATATTATATGTATTTTTTCTGAATTTAAATGATTTAGTTATGATTTTTCTAAGATTAATGTGGAAAAAAAGGAAAATAGCTACGCCGACGGCAAAGGCATAGGTGTGAATACAGTCGGCGTAGACTTGACGCTGTCGCTCTGCCATTAGCCTAATAGGCTACGCCGATGGTCCCGTTTACGTCGTCGGCCTATTTATCCTACGCCGATGGCAAAACTGGGCCGACGGACTGTCGACGTATAAAAAGGCCGTCAGCCTATCTAGTTATTCCCGTAGTGTATTTGCCGGCGCCTTTTGAGGAATGATGGCGCAATTTTTTGGTGTGGGTATCACCGGTTGGTTCCCAGACGTGGCCCCGATGCCAATGTTTGAAACATCATAATACCATGAAATTTGAACGAAGTATGAAGAAATTCATATATAGTAGGCGAGTTTTTACAAGACCGAATGAAATACGATTGAAAAACAAAATACACTAATACATGCCGAGGCGGTGGTGGAACGTGGTGTAGTCACCGTCGCTCAGTGGCTCGTCTTTCGGCGTGCCGCTGCACCCTTGCCGGCATCGCCGAAACACCTCAGGCCGACCTCGCTTGGCGGCACGCAGCGCGTTCCAACGCACGGCGCTGGTGCTCCGCCTCCTCCCGCTTCGCCTCAGCCTTGGACTAGGCAAGGGCAAACTCCAACAACGTCGGAGACACGTCGTCGAAGCACGCACGCTCGGCCAACTTTATGTCGGTTAGTCCTCGGGGTCGTTCGGCGCCTACATGTTTAGCGAGTTTCGGTAGGATCCCGTCAAACAAATCCTACTAGAAAACTGCTTCATTTTTCAACTCGAATTTGACTTAGAAAACTTTCCTTGCCCCTTGGGGCAAAGTGGTTAAACCTATTATGGAACCTTTGGGGCATCTTAAGTTGAACCATGTTGTCCTGGACCCTACCATAACCTTCCTGACCATTCTGGTTCTTCCAAAACCTTTCATACATGATCGAAACTATTCCGCACTCTCAAGACCATTGCAGACACTTCCGGGATGATCAGGGACCTCTCGGAACCTTTCCGGACTCTCGAGACCATTGCAAAAACTTTTGGTATGACCATGGACCTCTCGGAACCATTCCGAGATCATCTGAGACACACTCCAAACCGTAATGTCTTTTCATAATTGCTCGAAACTCATTTCGAACACTCTTGGTAACATTCCGAACATCGGTATATTCCAAGACCTTCCAAACATCCTTAACAACTTCATAAATATCTTACAATCGCACTCTAAGTGTTGCCAAATTGTTAAATGTGTGACCCTATGTGTTCAGATATGTATACATGTTCGGAACTCATTCTGCAATAATGATCAGCATGAGTACCTTATTGGTCCCCACACATAACATGAATATCTTCATCATGTGAAACTTTTGTATTACTCATTGATACCCGATGTATTGCTTTTCGATACTTTACATAGCCCAAGGTGAAACATTTGAGTTATCCTCGTTACCCGACATGTACTCTTTACTCATACTGTATTATCGATATTTCTTTGATAAAAAGTTGATCACATATCCAGCCAGACAATAAAGAACACCATAATACATGAGTGGACCCATAGTGTATCTCTCCATCATCATAAGTAGAAATTCATGTAACTACTTCATATAGAATGGTGAAATACTATCCGTAAGAGCAAAGACCGACTTTATAACCCCTATTACGAAGCAACGTTTGAAGATCCTGCCACGTCCATATTGTATTCAAGTCTACATAAGTTTTATGGTCAAACGATCTTATAGGAATGGTAATACTTGTTATGAGAAACTACCGATAATAATGTTAACGATGCGTGTTACTGTATATCAAATTGGGTCTATCCATCCTCGTTGTTCTTTCAACAACTTGGATATCATATATCACCAGAAAACTTACAACACTTCTGTATTTTCCCAATATATAGGAAATCATAACTATCAATGATACATGAACTAGTCTTAGATGCGACTAGGAATATCTAAATAGTATTTATAATTTCACATGTATTAGAGTTTTTCTCCAAATACTCATTATCTGAAACTAACACAATTATAACATAGATAGTAAACTTAATCATGCATAGTAAATATAGAATAATACAAATTATTATTACCCCCAGGACATATTTGCAACACTAGAGTGAGTTGTTCCTGAAGTCGAGCAGCAGGTGGAGGTTTTTTGCGGTCGTGTTTTTGCCGTCTCTTGCGTGCTAGGTCTATGGTGAGGGCATGACGTTGATATATCCTCGAATAAGTTCTCTCAAGTTCTCGACATGCTTTCTTCATCGATCTCCTCGGCTCCAAATCGAGTTGGAGTTTCACATCGGGAATTCTTTTTAGGAGTGCCTGCCACCCGCGACAGTTGTTGGTTGGTGTTCTCCAAGAGGTCTCTGAATCAACTAGACGAAGGCGGTCTATATCGAGTTCATACTTACCACATTCGGATGCGCATCTCTCATAAGGAGCAGGGCCAACCCTGAGGGGGGTCAGGAGGGGCGACTACCCCGGGCCCCTAAGACCAAGGGGGTCCCAATGATGACCCAAAAGTATAGGGGGTGTATCGTAGTACTTTTGATAAATTGGAGTGTCGATCCTAACGAGGAGCAGAAGGTGCTGAACAGTGGTATGGAGCAGGAAATCCCTGTGAATACTTAGCAAAAGGATTTTTAGTGGTTTTCTGACAAGGTAACAAAACAAAGAGCAAGTAACAGAAGTAATGAACAAACGGAGCAAGTGGCCCAATCCTTTCTTAGCAAAGGACAAGCCGGTGGAAATACTTATAAGGACCAAACGTTTTCGAGGACACATGGGAATTATGTCAAGTGCTTTCGTTTCAAATAGCTGAGTACTCTTCTCTGGTGTTTGTAAGTGTTGTGTGGGTGAACCTGTGCTAACATACCACCCTTCCTAGGACTAATACATACTTGTGATTACCCCCTGCAAACATCCGAAACTACAGGAAATAATTAAGATGTAAATCTAACCACAGCCTTAAACTCTGAGATCCTACGCTCCCTTGTGCAAAGGTGTCCTAACGGGGGTTCAGGTTTCTGTCACTATGGCAACCCCACAATTAGTAGACAAATATAGAATGCACCCCCCTAGGCCCATAAATGGTGAAGTGTCATGTAGTCGACGTTCACATGACACCACTAGAAGAATAGCACCACAACTTAAATACTAGACCATTGAATAATAACTCATCACAGATTCACTACTAACAACATGAATTCTCCCATGTGTTGGAGATATGCCCAATAGGCAATAATAAAGTGGTTATTATCATATCTTCATGCTTATGATAAATGTTTACATACAATGCTATAATTGTATTAACCGGAAACATTAATACTTGTGTGATTTGTAAACATAAAAGAGTCCCTAGTAAAGCCTCTTGTTAAACTAGCTTGTTGGTTAATATATGGTCATGGTTTCCTTATCATGAACATAGAAGATGTTATTAACAACAGGGTCATATCATTAGGAGAATGATGTGATGGACATACTCCTATAGTTAAGCGTAGCATAAAGATCAAGTAATTTAATATAGTTCATTTGCTATATGATTTCTGATACATAGTAACCTAATTCCTTCGACCATGAGATCATGCTAATAACCATCACCGGAAGGATGCTTTGATGACATCAAACACCACACCGTAACTGGGTGGCTATAAAGGTGGCATTGAGTGTTCGGAAAGTATGTGTTGAGGCACATGGATCAAGAGTGGGATTTGTCCATCCATATGACGGATAGATATACTCTGGGCCCTCTCGGTGGAATGTCATATAATTAGCTTGCAAGCATGTGACTGGTTCACAAGGGATCACATATCACGGGAACGATAAAAGAGTACTTATCAGTAACGAGGTTGAACTAGGTATGCAGAGATATCGATGATCAAAACCTCGGATAAGTAAACTATTGTGAGACAAAGGGAAATTGGTAACGTATGTAAGTGGTTCATTCGATCGCAAAGTAATCGTAGAAATATGTGGGAGCCATATGAATTTCCAGATTCCTCTATTTGTTATTGATCGGAGAAGTGTCTCAGTCATGTCCGCATAATTCACGAACCGTAGGGAGACACACTTAAGGATTCGATGTTGTTGAGTAGTTATGGAATGATGAGTAAGAGACCGAATGTTGTTCGGAGTCTCGGATGGGATATGCGATATCACGAGGAGATCCGGAATGGTCCGGAGAGTTAGATTCATAAAAGGAAAGTCCTGTTTCGGAGTTCGGAAAAGATTTCGGTGTTTTCACCAGGAATGTTCTAGAAGGGTCTGGAAGGTCCGACAATCCGGAGAGGAAGGGTACATGGATGTGTCATGACAATGTGGAAAGTTTGCATCATGTACTAGGTCACATGACTGGGAAATATGGAGAGAGAAATCAAATCCAAGTTTGAAAGTCAAACGCCAATTTGAAAAAGTCAAATCTGAAGTTTGCTTGGTGGAGGGAGAGTAGGAAACCTACTTCGGGAGGAAGTCCCACTCCCTCCCACCCGCCGGCCATGAGGAGGAGTTGGAGGAGGACTCCCTCGTCCCCAAACCTCCTCTCCCCGCCTATATAAGGAGGGGTAGGGCGCCCCCTCTCCCTACACCTCCAAACCCTAGCCTAAGGCGCCACCACCACCACCAAGTGCTGCTGCCGCCACCACCTAGGGATATCCTCCCAAGTAGCCGAGTTGGGGTATCCCAAACCCTAGCCGCCGGCTACACTCTCCCCTTGGTGCCTATAAACCCTAGATCGCCAAGGCCCTCTCTCATACTCCACCATACTCGTTCCGGCTTAAGGCGAAGCCCTGCGAGATCTCCCCTCTACTTTCGACACCACGCCGTCGTGCTGCCGGAATCATGAGGAGAGTGCTACAACCTCTGCTGCCTGCTGGAACAAGGGAGATGAAGGTCTTCATCGAGTACCGAACGTGTGACCGACTGCGGAAGCGCTGCCGGAACGCAGCGCCGGAAGGATCGTCTACGCGATCTTGAGATCGGAAGTGTACGACTACATCATCCACGAGAACCTGCTCTCGTTTACCGCTTTGGATCTTCAAGGGTTAGTACTCTATCGACTCGTTGCTGCAATCTAGTAGATAGATCTTGGTTTGTGTGTGTTCATGCGATAGAATTTTTTTGTTTTCCATGCTGTGAACCCCTACAGTGGTATCAGAGCCGTGTCTATATGTAGATCTGTTGCACGAGTAGAACATAATGGTCATTGTGGGTGTTGATGCTTTTGTTGTCGATTGCTTCTTGTGTACTTTGCATCTTGCGGGAAGGTGGGATGAAGCGGCCCGGGCTAACCTTACATGACATCGTTCATGAGACTTGCTCCACGCTTGACATGCAACTTGTATTGCATAAGTGGCTTTGCGGGTGCCTGTTTCTCCCAACATAGTTAAGATTCAATTTACAACGGGTGATTGACAATACTAGTATCACCGTTGTGGTTCTTGTTCGTAAGTTAGAATGACACTTATTGAAATCCCCAAACCACATAAAACATGCAAAGAAAATTAGAGGCGTCTAACTTTGTTTTGCAGGGGTGTGCTGTGATGTGATATGGCCATGATTGTGATTATATATGATGTATGCAATGTTCCTTATTGTAAGTCGGCAACCGGCAGGAGCCATATGGTTGTCTTTTAAATACGTTAAGACCTTCGTATCTATTGTTCAAAGTAGTTGTAATAGTTGATGCTGGTGGAAGACAACCATGAAGCGGTGCCATTGACCTTGACGCCACACCGGTGATGATGGAGATCATGTTCGTGCTTGAAGATGGAGATCAGAAGCACAAGAAGAAAGGCCATATCATATCACAAATTATGAATTGCATGTGATGTTAATCCTTTTATGCATCTTGTATTGCTTAGTTCACGACGGTAGTATTATAAGATGATCCCTCAAGCACACAATTTCAAGTTTTAAAGTGTTCATCCTTAGTAAGCACCGTTGCTAAAGCTCGTTGTTTCGAAGCATCACGTGATGATCGGGTGTGTTAGATTATGCGAGTGTATACAACGTGAGCAAGCCAAATTTGCTCATGCGGAAGCTAAGGTTTGATCTTGACGAGCCTAGCATGTATAGACATGGTCTCGGAACAAGGATCACTGAAAGGTAAAGCATGAGTCATATAGTAGATATGATGAACATGTTGATTGTTCGCCATTGAAGCTACATCAACTCTCGTGATGATCGGTTTTGATGTGGTGGATTTGGTTCGTGTGATCACTAAAACAATGTGAGGGATATTGTTTTGAGTGGGAGTTCAACAGCAATATGATTAAAAGTTGAACACTATTTATCATAAATTAAATCAAAGTGAATTTGCATAGTTGTTGTAGTCATTGGCATCCGTTTACCACCTTGCGCTTAGTTATAATTAAGATGATAGAACTATAGAATTCTGGTTAGTTACTTTACGAACTGGTATCGTATTGTTTTGAAGTGTTAATCCAAAGTTTAAAAGTCCCATTGCAAACTTTCAGTAAGTTTCGATTACTCCGTGAAGTCTAATAGTTGGTATTAAATCAAGAGTAACAATTCCAGTGTTAGTATATAAGTATCATGTTTATCTCCATGATTCTTGATATTCGAAAGAAAGTTTCAATATCAAGGTAATCTAGGAGTTGAAAGAGTTATTTCAGAAACCATCATGTATGGAAGATATTGCGATATCTGAAATGATGTTTTTGGTTACAACATGATAGAGTATAATATGGCAAAGTTTATGTTCTCATATTTGATGAGAATTTACAAAAGGTTGGAGACACTAGTTGTCCTAATCCTCCAAAAGGTTTTGGAGAGCAACATTATACTCGCGATTCACTGTTATAAGCTAAAGTAGCTTGATCATGAATAATTCCATGATAAGGGTGAATTTTTTATGTAGGTAAAATGTTTCCTACACCAAGAGATTACTAAAGAAAGGAATTTGGAAGAACACCAAACATTTGATGATGGTGATCTACTTCAAAGTGCAAGTCCAAAGACATTGGTATTTAACTATACACGCTTTGGACTATGTGTCATGTGTATGGCTCCACTATTGATGATAGATTATTTCAAACAGAAAAGGAAATACTGAAAGAGAATCTCATAAATATATGGCAGAAAAGAAAAGACTAGAATTGTTCAGCTTAGGTATATAGAGGATATACATGTTATGGTTGTATTCTTTGCTTGTTAAACAATGTAGTTCTTGAGTATTGGATACTGAATTTGTTGGTATGAATCGTCATACGAAACAACACAATTCATGAACTACAATGGCCTAAGTAACTAGCAAATTAATAAGTGATGATGTTCTTCGAGAACAAATGAAGGGTTATTGTGTTGCTCGTTAAACATCAAAGCTTGCCTTCAAGATTTGTTTTATCAGGTATTATGAGAACAAAAGGGTTGTTCAAATAATTGCCGTAATCCATAAAAGATGGATGATTTACAAATCTCATTGGAGAAATCACATCCATAAAACTAGTGCTAAAAATGTCGAAAGACAAATTGATTGAAAGATCACTTAGGAAGTGACATCACCGTTTAAATTATATTGGAAAGAAAACATGAAGAAACTCCATGTGGATGGAATTTTGGAGTCTTTTGATTTTTGATCAAATGACGCTTGTGAAACTTTCCTAGAGATAATTAAAACTTCGTTCATAGGCCAAAAGGGAACGGATGACTAGCTTATTGGAACTTGTACATATTGTTGTATGAAGTCCATTATGTGTAGTCAAGAGCGATGAATTTCAACTTCATAAACTTTCTCCGAAAATTTGAGTGAATATATGAATATTTACTTAATAAGGATGAAGTATGAAACATTTGAAAAGTTCAAAGACTATTCAAGATGAAGTGCAAAATCATTGCAACAAGAATATAAATAGTTTATGATAAGATCATAAAGGAAGATATTTGAGTTACAAGTTTAGCATAATACCTAAGATTTACGGAATTGTTCCGTGGATTTGCATGTCCCGAAACACCATAAGAGTATGGAGCATTCGAGATATGTAATTAAACCTTGTCTGACATGGTAAGATCGAAGGTGTAATTCATAAAACTGCCATTATATTTTAAAGATTAAAAGCTTTAGAGACTACCGTTTTTCACTGAAAAGAGCTCCATCATAATCCGTTGAAATGACACCATATAAAGTTATGGTTAGGGATAAAACCCAAGTTGTCCTTTCTTAAACATTGGTATGTTATGCATAAGAAAGATGTTTGCAACCAAAGTCGGATGAACCTGTCTTTGTATGTTATTTCGAATAACTGTTAAGTATTCCTCCATAACATCGGAGACAAAAGTGTTTATCACTTAGAACGTCAAGATAAGTGAGAGGATAATAGAACTTTGATAAGGTTAAAAGAACCTTAGCTATATGTGCAAAGTTGCGCAGCGCTGAAAAGTGTTCCGGAGGCAGCAACAATGCTCATGGCACACGTGCCTCAAAGGTTATGGTTACGGAGGTCAAAGTTTCTATTGAACCAACTAGGTCGAGTAAACAATCAAATACCAAGATTTGAGGGTTGAATCATTATTTGAGAATAATGAATGGACTACATGCAAAGAAGCGATGATGGGCCCTAACTCCATAAAATGGCTTGAAGCCATAAAATCCGTGATAGTTCCATACACGAGAAATCAAGTTTTGAACTTGAAGGACCCTCGAGAAAGGTGTAAGACCTTACAGTTGTATTTGGATCTATAAAGAAATAGACATGGATGTTTCACATCTATGAAATAGTCGACATGTTGGGAAAGAGTTCACAACAATGTTCAAAGGTTGACTTTGACAAGATTTGATCTTTCATAGCGATATTTAGTCTAGACGGATTAATGTAGCAACCAATACATATAATTTTGTTATGTGGTAGTTGAATAAGCAAAACAAGTTCTTCTAATAGAATTATTACCTAGGACATAACATGGTCCATAGGGTTTTGTTATTTCAAAGGATGCTAAAAGCATATGCAAACTTCAATTGTTGAAGTAAGCATTGCGGAGTTGGAATCTTCACTATGATGAAATTGTTAAAGGAGTTTAAATTCGTCGGAGACAATGAAGATGCTTGCATTTGCAAGAAATTAAGTGGGAGTGATAAGACATGTTTCTAATACATTATGTGGAAGATATATTGTTGATTGGAAATGATGTATATTTTATTAACACATATTAAGAATTTCATCCTGATGAAAGACTTAGGCAAAACCCAAATATTTGGCATCAATAGACGCTAATATGGTTGTGGCGAAAGTACATAGATGATATATTGAATAAGTTCAATATAGAAACTATAAGAAAGGTTCTTGTCGCACAGAAAGGATTGAATGAGTTCAATATTTATGATATATTCAAGTGTATTGACATTTGGTAAGTGAAACAAAGATTCAAGTATAGATTGATACTTGATGCATGAAATCACAAAGAGTATTTATATTAATCATACTGTGATATGTACAAATCCAGATATGTCCTATGCTCTAAATGTTATGAGCATATACCAGAATGATTCATAAGATAATCATTGGACGATAGTAAGGATATTCTTATGATCTTTTGGAAGAACTAAGAGTATATTATTTTGTAGAAGTGGCAAATAGATGGTTAGTTCATTGTAAAAGTACTACATTGATACTAAGTTTTGTCACAAAGTACAAATTAAGTTTATCTCAATCTAAACTAAGGGTGGCACAATATAATGGAAAGTAAGTTCCATAATGGATTTGGATGAGTTCCAAAGTTAAGACATTGTGACAGATACTATAATAAAAGGCTAAGTATATGACTGCTATTGTAGGAGCTAAAGAGGGCATTTGTGTCAAGTAGTTTGTTATCAAACTAGGTGTAGTTCATAGCGGGATAATACTATGAAGATATATTGTACGACAATATTATCAACATGTTTTAACCCCAAAGAACTAAAGGTCTCACCAAAGGACCAAATTTATACAAAGCCATCTCATTATAGAATGAGTGATGCGTAGAGACGCAAAGACATGCAATTACACACAGACCTGGAAGTGTCAGATCCGGAGATCAGTTGACCACTAGCAATCGTGTACATGCAACACCGGAAAGCCATAGGTGTTGAATACACAAAGGTTTGAAACTAGATTATTGACTCTAGTGCAAGTGGGAGACTGTTGGAGATATGCCCAAGAGGCAATAATAAAGTGGTTATTATCATATCTTCATGCTTATGATAAATGTTTACATACCATGCTATAATTGTATTAACCGGAAACATTAATACTTGTGTGATTTGTAAACATAAAAGAGTCCCTAGTAAAGCCTCTTGTTAAACTAGCTTGTTGGTTAATATATGATCATGGTTTCCTTATCATGAACATAGAAGATGTTATTAACAACAGGGTCATATCATTAGGAGAATGATGTGATGGACATACTCCTATAGTTAAGCGTAGCATAAAGATCAAGTCATTTAATATAGTGCATTTGCTATATGCTTTCTGATACATAGTAACCTAATTCCTTCGACCATGAGATCATGCTAATCACCATCACCGGAAGGATGCTTTGATGACATCAAACACCACACCGTAACTGGGTGGCTATAAAGGTGGCATTGAGTGTTCGGAAAGTATGTGTTGAGGCACATGGATCAAGAGTGGGATTTGTCCATCCATATGACGGATAGATATACTCTGGGCCCTCTTGGTGGAATGTCATCAAATTAGCTTGCAAGCATGTGACTGGTTTACAAGGGATCACATATCACGGGAACGAGAAAAGAGTACTTATTAGTAACGAGGTTGAACTAGGTATGTAGAGATACCGACGATCAAAACCTCGGATAAGTAAACTATCGTGAGACAAAGGGAAATTGGTAACGTATGTAAGTGGTTCATTCGATCGCAAAGTAATCGTAGAAATATGTGGGAGCCATATGAATTTCCAGATTCCTCTATTGGTTATTGATCGGAGAAATGTCTCGGTCATGTCCGCATAATTCACGAACCGTAGGGAGACACCCTTAAGGATTCGATGTTGTTGAGTAGTTATGGAATGATGAGTAAGAGACCGAATGTTGTTCGGAGTCTCGGATGGGATCTGGGATATCACGAGGAGATCCGGAATGGTCCGGAGAATTAGATTCATATAAGGAAAGTCATGTTTCGGAGTTCGGAAAAGATTTTGGTGTTTTCACCAGGAATGTTCTAGAAGGGTCTGGAAGGTCCGGCACTCTGGAGGGGAAGGTTACATGGATGTGTCATGACAATGTGGAATGGTTGCCTCATGTACTAGGTCACTTGGCTGGGCAATATGGAGAGAGAAATCAAATCCAAGTTTGAAAGTCAAACGCCAATTTGAAAAAGTCAAATCTGAAGTTTGCTTGGTGGAGGGGGAGTAGGAAACCTACTTGGGGAGGAAGTCCCACTCCCTCCCACCCGCCGGCCATGAGGAGGAGTTGGAGGAGGACTCTCTCCTCCCCAAACCGCCTCTCCCCTCCTATATAAGGAGGGGTAGGGCGCCCCCTCTCCCTACACCTCCAAACCCTAGCCTAAGGCGCCACCACCACCACCCCCAAGTGCTGCTGCCGCCGGCTACACTCTCCCCTTGGTGCCACTAAACCCTAGATCGCCAAGGCCCTCTCTCATACTCCACCATACTCACTCCGGCTTAAGGCGAAGTCCTACGAGATCTCCCCTCTACTTCCGACACCACGCCGTCGTGCTACCGGAATCATGAGGAGAGTGCTACAACCTCCGCTGCCTGCTGGAACAAGGGAGAGGAAGGTCTTCATCGAGTACCGAATGTGTGATCGACTGCGGAAGCGCTGCCGGAACGCAGCACCGGAAGGATCGTCTACGCGATCTTGAGATCGGAAGTGTACGACTACATCATCCACGAGAATCTGCTCTCGTTAACCGCTTTGGATCTTCAAGTGTTAGTACTCTATCGACTCGTTGCTGCAATCTAGTAGATAGATCGTGGCTTGTGTGTGTTCATGCGATAGAAATTTTTTGTTTTCCATGCTACGAACCCCTACACCATGTCCTTAAGAACTAAACGAACTACTCACAAGACATCATATGGATCAAGATCAAAGATGATATGATAATGGATAACAATCTGAACATAAACAATAATCCAATGGTTCCACTCAGAAACATAAACTACAATAGTAATTAACACCGGGAAAGTTTCCCCTAAGAACTAAAGCAATATCCAACACAATTGTTACAGCGAGACAGAGTGGTGATGATGGTGCTGGTGGAGATGATGGCGTGGATGATGATGATCCCGATGAAGCCTAGCTTGATGACGGTGTTGATGGCGATGATCTCCCCTCTCCGGGAAGGAATTCCCCCGGTAGAAATCTGTTTGCCGAAAAGATCTTTCTCTCTCGGTGTTTTCTGCCCTCCAGAGGCGGCGAAAATCTATCTGTGGTTGCTCCCTTAGTGTTAGGGTTCCATAGGGAAGATATAGGCGAATGGGCGGAGTCGGAAGCCGGACAGGTGGGCCACACCTGCCCTAGGCGTGGCCTCAGGTGGGCCCGCGCCTAGGAGGGTGTGGGCCCCCTGCGGCCCCCCTTCGCTCCTCCTTCTGGCTTCCTTCGTCTTCTGGTAAAATAATATGTTTCCATTTGTTTCTGGTATTTTTCTGATCTTCGCGAAATTGCACCGAAACGCCTTCTTTTCCATCAGAATCCAGACTCCGGCAGTCCATCTTCCAAGAATCATCCAACATGCATAAACAGATGAAAAGCCATAAGTAATACCTCATAATAAGACAAATATCAATGAATAGAGGTAAATTATGATATAGAATGGTGATGCAAATTGGGCGTATCACCCAACTCCCAACTAGCTGCGGCGACGGAAGAACCTAATTGGACACCATTGGAGCAGTTCTGAGCAAAGGAGGACGAAGGAAGGAAGAGTTATGGAGAAAGCATCGTGCTGAAACTTGGACCTTGACTTCTTTTTTTGGGATTGGGATTTTTTTCACTTGGTTAGATTTCTCCAGCTTTCTCCCTTTAGTTAGGTATATATACCAAGGCTTAATGGGGGTGGGGCCCATGAGCTAGACCATGGGCAGAAAATTACCAATCCAAGATATGCAATGTGTTGAATAGAAGAGAAATTTACCAAGCGAATTACCCATAATAAAAGCTACATAAAACATGATTAGAATAATAGACAAAATACTAATCATGTGAAATAGCGAAAACATATTAAGACAGGTAACCAAACAGACTGCAATACATAGGTCTTGAGATGCGATCAGAACAAGATTGATAAAGAAAACATACACGACAGCGGCAGCGGAAGAGGAACCGCCGGTGTTCGTGTTGGCACCATCGTTAGCCATGTCGTCGAGGAAGAGGGTGCTGATGTCGGGGAAGAAGTCCTCGTTGGGGAAGACGTCGGCACAATCGCTATCCGAGAAGGAGTCCGTGATGAAGCCAGTAGTCGCGTCGATAGCGCTCCCCAAAAACCTTATCGCCCTTCTCCCGTACAGGACTCGAAGCAGCGGGGTCTCGGAGGCCTACTGTCCCGGCTCGCGGTGCACGCCGCAAGACGGGATGGGGAAGATCTAGGTAGCGCAGTGCTCTGGAACTGGAGGCGCAAAGGATGTGTGGCAGTGTGTCTGAGAGGAGGCGCGGCCTCTCTCTCTCTTATAGGCACAGAGGGGAAGGTAGACAGACTGAGTAGAAGATGAAACGAATGGACGGAAGATGAAGCAAACAGGCGGCAGCCCACCAGACAGCCTCCACTCAGTTCGTATTCATTTAACTCGTATCAAAAGTCCACTCAAAGCAAAACGTTTCAGCTTTTGTACATCTGTTCATATATCATTCATGCGTGGCAAAATAAAGCTCGGCTCGGCGAGATTCCCGCAACCCGCGGCGCGCGCGCGTCGTGACGAGGCGTGGCGAGGCGAGCGAGGAGGAGGAGCGCGCGTGTGGAACTCTCTCCTTCTCCTTCTCATCCTTTTACCAAGTGGTAGGAGAGCTCACCTTATAAGCTGGTCCAACTTTCACTCAGCTAGCAATGTGGGACTAAACATTTGTCCCAGCTCTTGCCTTGCATGAATGGGCCAAATGGGCCTCTAGGATTTCAGGAATTTATTGGTATATAATAAATGGGCTAGGCCTATTTAGGCAAAAATTACAACAATCCCCCACCAGATCCCAGAGGCACATGAAGTTTTTCTTTGGTTCCAAAACATTGTTTATATACCGGTACTGTAGTGGAGACTGTTAAGTTGAACTTCCACCTAGAGCTTTATGTTATACTAGGCCGCAACTTGTACAGTAGACTATGCCTTGAACTGCAAGTTTGCTGTGAACCTAGCTTCACAAAAAGTCTTGACCGATACTAGGCTACCGTGGGACTTCCCCGCGGGTGGAGCTTATACGTCATACTCCATGACCTTTCATGAGTTTATTAGAGAGCACCCTACTCTCATAGACTGCGACGTTTTAACAGTCAGACTCATATAGGTGTGTTCTTCAAAAGATGGTCTGCAGGACAACATCTTTGCTTAGGATAAGCCACTTAGAACACATTAAGATAATAAATCAACCTGCTGTGCAGAATAGGAAAGTATTGCATCTTTATGGAGTGGTGTTTATTAAAGTAGGGATACTTTCCTCTCAGCTAACCAACAGCTTGTCTCCCAATTCTAATTCATGGGATCTCCGATCACATAGAATCGTTTACCACTATGGAAAGCTCAATTTGTGGGTCTCATACCCATCTCCTTCGATGCATTTTCTATCACGTTGCGTGATAGACCCTTTGTGAAGGGATCTGCCAAGTTTTTAGATGTTTGGATATAATCCAATGCAATAACTCCGGAGTTTCTCATTTTCCTGACAAATTTCAGTCTCCTCTTCACATGTCTTGATGACTTCATATTATCCTTAGAACTATTTACCTTGAAAATCACAGTTTGATTATCGCAAGTTCATCAAGAGTTCACGAAGCCACTCTGCTTCAACAGTGGCTGTGTCTAATGCTGTGAGTTCTGCTTCCATAGTTGACCTCATTAAGATGGTCTGCTTGCAAGACTTCCAAGAAACAACGCCACCAGCAAGTGTGAATACATATCCACTCGTGGCCTTTATCTCGTCAGCATCAGATATCCAATTTGAATCACTATAACCCTCTAGTACCCTCAGATACCCGGTATAGTGTATGCCATAGCTCGCAGTGCCTTTTAGATATCGCATAACTCTCTCAAGAGCATGCTAGTGATCATCTCCTGGATTTGAAACAAATCGACTGAGTTTTCTTACAACAAAGGCGATGTCAGGCCTCGTGGCAGTAGCTAAATACATAAGCGAGCCAATGATTTGAGAGTATCTCAGTTGGTCTCTAGCATCTCCTCGATTCTTTCGAATCAACACACTAGGATTATACGGTGTAGGAGAAATCTTGAAGTCGCTATACCCGAAACGACTCAAGATCTTTTCCACATAGTGGGACTGAAGCAGTGTAATCCCACCATCATCATCTCTCAATAGCTTGATGTTCAGGATGACATCAGCTACTCCTAGATCCTTCATCTCAAAGGAACGAGATAAGAAATCTTTGACCTCCTTAATTGCATTAAGGCTGGTTCCGAAAATTAGTATGTCATCAACATACAAACAAAGGATGACTTCCTCACCCCCACCATGGCGATGGTACACACATTTATCAGCTTCATTTACAACAAAGCCTGCAGCAGTTAAAGTTCTTTCGAACTTCTCATGCCATTGGTTAGGGGCTTGTTTTAGGCCATATAAAGACTTCAACAACTTGCACACCTTTCCTTCTTGACCATTTACCACAAAGCCATCTGGCTGATCCATGTAAATTTCCTCATCCAACTCTCCATTAAGGAAATCTGTCTTAACGTCCATTTGATGAACGAGAAGACCATGAGAGGCAGCCAATGAGAGTAATACTCGAATGGTGGTCAATCTAGCAACAGGTGAGTAAGTGTCAAAGAAGTCTTCACCTTCTTTTTGAGTATATCCCTTGGCTACAAGCCGTGCCTTGTACTTCTCAATAGTACCATCAGGTCTAAGCTTTTTCTTAAACACCCACTTGCACCCTACAGGTTTGCACCCATAAGGGCGATCAGTGATCTCCCATGTTCCATTAGCTAAGATGGAATTCATCTCACTATGGACGGCTTCCTTCCAGTAGTCAGCATCAGGAGATGCATAAGCTTTTGAAATGGAAGTGGGAGTGTCATCCACAAGGTACACAATGAAATCATCACCAAAGGACTTTGCAGTCCTCTGTCTCTTTCTCCTTTTAATAATTTCATTATCATCCTCCTTAGGACTTTCAGAGTGTTCAATTGGAATGGTAGGTTCAGAGAATGTAGCAAATTCCTGATTAGATGAACTAGGTATCTCCGGATTTGATGAGTTAGTTTTATCCTTCATTGGAAAGATATCCTTAAAGAAAGTCGCATCAGTCGACTCCATGATTGTACCGACATGAATGTCAAGCACTTCAGATTTTACTATCAAGAATCTATAACCAATTCTATGAAAAGCATAGCCCAGAAAAACACAATCAATGGTTTTTGGTCCAAGCTTGCGCTTCTTGGGGATTGGTACATTAACCTTTGCCAAACAACCCCAAGTATGTAAGTAAGAGAGTTTTAATATTTTCTTCTCCCATTCTTCAAATGGAGTAATTTCTTTATTCTTTGTGGGAACTCGATTTAGGACATGACATGCAGTCAATAGTGCCTCCCCCCACCATTCCTTGGAGAGACCCGATGTGTCTAACATGGCGTTAACCAAATCTGTTAGAGTACGGTTCTTTCTTTCGGCTACTCCATTTGACTGGGGTGAGTAGGGAGGCGTCCTCTCATGAATTATGCCATGTTCCGTACAAAAAGAATCAAAGTCGTTGGAAAAATACTCTCCACCACGATCTGACCTAAGCCTCTTAATCTTTCGATCAAGTTGATTTTCTGCTTCAGCTTTATAGATTTTGAAGAAACTTAAAGACTCATCTTTCGATTTCAAAAGATACACATGACAATATCTCGTAGAGTCATCGATCAAAGTCATGAAATATTTCTTTCCACCTTTTGTCAACACACCATTCATCTCATGAAGATCAGAATGTATGAGCTCTAGTGGTGTTAAATTTCTCACTTCTGCAGTCGTATGTGACTTGCGAGGTTGTTTAGCTTGCACGCAGACTTGGCACTTAGATCCCTTAACAGTTTTGAAATCAGAGATTAAATTTATTTTGGCTAGCCGCGCCATACAACCAAAATTAATATGACAAAGACGAGAGTGCCAGACATTTGATTCAAAATTCGTGTAAATATGATTAACAACTTTATTACAAATGTCTAACAGAGATAAGCGGAACAAGCCTCCGCACTCATAGCCTTTACCAAAAAAGGTTCCATACTTCGAAATTACAAATTTATTGGACTCAAATACAATCTTGTAGCCATCTCGACACATAAGTGATCCGCTAATAAGATTTTTATTTATTGAGAGAACATGATGCACGTTCTTCAGGCGCACGGTCTTTCCCGAAGTGAACTTCAGATCGACCGTACCAACACCATGAACAGAAGCATGCGAGTCGTTCCCCATCAGCACGGTTTGAGTCCCTCTGACCTGATAAGAAGAAAACATGGAAATATCAGAACAGACATGTACATTAGCGCCCATGTCAATCCACCAATCAGGTGAATGACATAATGAAAGAACAGTAGGTAATATACCATACCCAACATCTTTCATCTCAACATCGCTCATGACAATATTAGCAGTCTTGCTGCCCTTCCCATGCTGGCGCTTGTCAAAGCGGTTGGGACAAGCAGGAGCCCAATGATCAGGATCACCGCACACATGACAAGCACCTTTCCTCTTATCAGTATTCTTCTTGAAGCTGGTAGACTTTGAGGCCTTGTTCTTTCCATCGAACTTTTCTTTGTCGTTAAACCTGCCTTTGTTCTTGAACTTGTGAGGCTGGAAGTTCCTTTTTTGTACCAGATTAGCATTAGAACCTCCCTCGATATCTCGAGCACGTGTGTCTTTTGCTCTCGCCTTCTCTTCCACATCAAGAGTCCCAATGAGATCCGTCACGGAGAACTCGAACTCTTGTCTCTTGTGCTTCAGAGAAGTAGCAAAATTCCTCCATGACTGCGGAAGTTTGGCAATAATGCCTCCGGCAACAAACTTGTCTGGTAACACACAAGTGAAGTGCTCAAGCTCCCTGGAAAGTGACTGTATCTCATGAGCTTGCTCCACAATGGGGCGGTCATCAACCATCTTGTAGTCATAGAATTGTTCCATGACATACAATTCACTACCAGCATTGGAGACTCCAAATTTTATCTCGAGTGCATCCCACATATCCTTGCCATTGCTAAATGACATATATGAATCGACAATATTGTCACCAAGGATGCTGATCAAGGCAGCCTTGAAAGTGGTATCAAGTTTTTGGAATGCCTCTTCCTGAGCGGGATTAAGTTCTCCCTCAGGTGCGCCATAGATGGCATTATAGCAACTCATGGTATGAAACCAGAGCACTGCTCTCGCACGCCATCGTTTGTAATTGTAGGGTTCCGTAGCATGGAAAACAAAAAAATTCTATCGCATACAAACAAACAAGCCAAGATCTATCTACTAGATTGTAGCAACGAGTCGATGGAATAACTCACCCTCGAAGATTCCAAGTGTTTAACGATAGCGGATTCTCGTGGGTGATGTAGTCGTACTCTTCCCGATCTCAAGATCGCGTAGACGATCCTTCTGGCGCTGCGTTCCGGCAGCGCTCCCGCAGTCGGTCACACGTTCGGTACTCGACGAAGACCTTCCTCTCCCTTGTTCTAGCAGGCAGCGGAGGTTGTAGCACTCTCCTCGCGATTCCGGCAGCACAACGGCGTGGTACCGGAAGTAGAGGGGAGATCTCGCAGGGCTTCGCCTTAAGCTGGAGCGAGTATGGTGGACTATGAGAGAGCTCCTCGGCGATCTAGGGTTTATACACACCAAGGAGGAGGTGCTAGGGCCAGCGGCTAGGGCTTGGGGCTTGCCCAAGTCGGCGGCTAGGGGAGCCCTAGGCGGCGGCAACAGGAGGTGGCGGCGCCGGGCTAGGGTTTTGGGTGGAGATCTTGTGTGCTTGGAGGGGCAGCCCTGCCCCTCCCTTTATAGGTGGGAGGCGTCAGCCAAGGGGAGGGAGTCCCTCCCCAACTTGGATCCCTAGTGGGCAGGCGGTGGAGGAGGAACTCCTCCCCAACTCGGTTTCCCACTTCCCCTCCACTTCCCAAAATAGCCGTTTGACTTTTCAAATTGGCGTTTGACTTTTCAAACTAGGATTTGATTAAACCCTTTATTTTGTTCAGCGATGACACCTAGTACATGATGCAATCATTCCAACTTGGTATGACACATTCATGTACCCTTCCCCTTCGGAGTGCCGGACATTCCAGAACCTTCTAGAACATTCCCGATGAAAACACCGGAACCATTCCCCAACTCCGAAACAGGACTTTCCTTATATGAATCTTATTCTCCGGACCATTCCGGATCTCCTCATGATATCCCGGATCCCATCTGAGACTCCGAACAACATTCTCTCTATTACTCATCATTCCATAACTACTCAAACAACGTCGAATCCTTAAGTGTGTCTCCCTACGGTTCGTGAATTATGCGGACATGATCGAGACACTTCTCCGAACAATAACCAATAGAGGAATCTGTAAATTCATATGGCTCCCACATATTTATACGATTACTTTGCGATCGAATGAACCACTTACATACGATACCAATTTCCCTTTGTCTCACGATAGTTTACTTATCCGAGGTTATGATCATCGGTATCTCTGCATACCTAGTTCAACCTCGTTACTGATAAGTACTCTTTTCTCGTTACCGTGATATATGATCCCTTGTGAGCCAGTCACATGCTTGCAAGCTAATTGGATGACATTCCACCGAGAGGGCCCAGAGTATATCTATCCGTCATATGGATGGACAAATCCCACTCTTGATCCATGTGTCTCAACCAATACTTTCCGAACACTCAATGCCACCTTTATAGCCACCCAGTTACGGTGTGGTGTTTAATGTCATCAAAGCATCCTTCCGGTGAAGGTGATATGCATGATCTCATGGTCGAAGGAATTAGGTTACTATGTATCAGAAAGCATATAGCAATTGAACTATTAAAATGACTTGATCTTTATGCTACGCTTATCTATCGGAGTATGTCCACCATATCATTCTCCTAACGATATGATCTTGTTGTTAATAACATCTCAATGTTCATGATAGGGAAACCATAATCATTTATTAACCAACAAGCTAGTATTATAAAGAGGCTTTACTAGGGACTTTAAATTAGGTTTACAAATCACACAAGTATTAATGTTTCCTTGTTAATACTATTATAGCATGAATGTAAACATTTATCATAAACACAAAGATATAATAATAACTACATTTATTATTGCCTCTAGGGCATATCTCTAACAGTAATTGACACCTTCGAACACAGGTGGCTTCATAGAAGCAACAAAGCCACTTGGGGCAAATTGCCTGAAATAAGATTTTTGGATTGTTGAATAGAAGATCAATTTACCAAGCGAATTACCCATAATAAAAGCTAGATAAAACATGATTAGAATAATAGACAAAATACTAATCATGTGAAATAGCGAAAACATATTAAGACAAGTAACCATACAGACTGCAAGACATATGTCTTGAGATGCGATCAAAACAAGATTGATAAAGAAAACATACACGGCAGCGGCAGCGGAAGAGGAACCGCCGGTGTTCGTGTTGGAACCATCGTTAGCCATGTCGTCGAGGAAGAGGGTGCTGATGTCGGGGAAGAAGTCCTCGTTGGGGAAGACGTCGGCACAATCGCTATCCGAGAAGGAGTCCGTGATGAAGCCAGTAGTCGCGCCGATAGCGCTCTCCAAAAACCTTATCGCCCTTATCCCGTATAGGACTCAAAGCAGCGGGGTCTCGGAGGCCTACTGTTCCGGCTCGCGGTGCACGCCGCAAGACGGGATGGGGAAGATCTAGGTAGCGCAGTGCTCTGGAACTGGAGGCGCAAAGGATGTGTGGCAGTGTGTCTGAGAGGAGCTGAGAGGAGGCGCGACCTCTCTCTCTTATAGGCACAGAGGGGAAGGTAGACAGACTGAGCAGGTGGCAGCCCACCGGACAGCCTCCACTCAGTTATCATTCATGTGTGGCAAAATAAAACTCGGCTCAGCGAGATTCCCGCAACCCGAGGCGAGGCGTGGCGAGCGAGGAGGAGGAGCGCGCGTGTGGAACTCTCTCCTTCTCCTTCTCATCCTTTTACCAAGTGGTAGGAGAGCTCACCTTATAAGCTGGTCCAACTTTCACTCAGCTAGCAATGTGGGACTAAACATTTGTTCCAGCTCTTGCCTTGCATAAATAGGCCAAATGGGCCTTTAGAATTTCAGGAATTTATTGACATATAATAAATGGGCTAGGCCTATTTAGGCAAAAATTTCAACACAATGCACGGTCGATGCTTATTTTTTACCATTGAGAATAAAACGACGCTCATTTTCTTGCTCAAAAAAGTGCTTAGATTTTTTTCTAATAGTTGGCAAATATAGAAGGAACCGCAAGGACATGCTATATTTATTTTCTTTCATGTAGGTCTTTAGTCTACTTTAGATATTTATTTGTAATATTTATTATGTTTTAGAAATATATTTTTTTATAATTAGAGGGAGGGGCCTAAAATCCTAACTTTGCCCTGTGCCCTGAAATCTCAGGACCGACCCTGACCAAGAGTCTCCCTCTACGGCCACTCGGGGACTGTTTTGGTCAAGGGCGTCCGTGTGTGGCAACGGTTTGGAACAGCCACTAAACCTACTGGCTTGATGCCGTTTTGGAGCCCCCCCTCCCCCCCCCCCCCCCCCCCGCTTGGAAGCCATGGTTGTGTGCCATGGCTAACTCGTCGCCCCAAGTGGTCATGTCCCTAGCGACGTCGAGGTGGTTCCCAAGCGATGTTTGTAGTATTTTCGTTTATGTTTTAGATCTTGGTGTAATTCTCTATGTACTACAAAGGGGTCGTTCGGGACCTTCTTTGTTAAAAAAATACCACCCTGCTTGTCCCTTGTGCACCACCAGTAGCTAGTATACTCTACTAGTAGTATCAAACTAGAATTTTCTGCAGTAAAATCAGCGTGAAATTTCGGTTTTAAAAAGTGTCCACCAGTAATCGCGACATCGCCACAGCTGGCAGGGGAGGGAGCACGAATGTTGTTGTTCCACTATGTACTACAAACGGGTCGTAGGACCTGATCACGTTTTGGAATTTGTGTTTGAGATTCTCCTTGCAAATGTTCAAGGACATGTTTGTAGTATTTTCGTTTATGCTTTGGATCATGGTGTAATTCTCTATGTACTACAAACGGGTCGTTCGGAACCTTCCTTGTTAAAAAAAACCAGTTTTCGAATCTAGACAAATTTAAGTCAATTAATTTGAATCGAAGAAAGTAGTACTCTATTAACTCGAACGAGAATTTTCTGCAGTAAACTCAGCGCGGAAATTTTGGTTTTGAAAAATGTCCACCTGTAATCTTAAAAAAAAGTGTCCACCTGAAACTGCAGCGTCATCGCCACAGCTGGCGAGGGAGGGAGCACAAATGTTGTCGTTCCACTGGTAGTCTAGCACGAAAATGGCGCCACGCGACACTTGTTCCCTTTCGCTGTCTAGAAGCCGCCTGCCCTGTCCGGTGTCCGCCCGGCGATACATGTGTCACCTTCGACCGACCTATACATCACCAACACCAACAGAGAGCAGCCAACTTTTCCGAACACACGAACATTCTCCGGTTCTCCCCCTAGCTCCAACGAGACCAAGAACCTTCGCACCAGCGGCCGCCAGCAGACCACCGCACCATGGCCGCCGCCATCGGCTCGTTGCCGTCCCCGTCCGACTCCTCCACGGCCGCGCCCTCCATCCCGGCGAGCGCCACGCTGGGCCGCCACCTGGCGCGGCGCCTCGCCGAGGTGGGCGCACGCGACGTCTTCACCGTGCCCGGCGACTTCAACCTCACGCTCCTCGACGAGCTCGAGGCGGAGCAGCCCTCCGGCGGCGGGGTGCGGCTCGTCGGGTGCTGCAACGAGCTCAACGCCGCGTACGCCGCCGACGGGTACGCGCGCGCGGGCCGCGGGGTCGGCGCCTGCGCGGTCACCTTCACCGTCGGCGGCCTCAGCGCCATCAACGCCGTCGCCGGCGCCTTCAGCGAGAACCTGCCCCTCGTCTGCGTCGTCGGGGGGCCCAACAGCAACGACTACGGCAGCAACCGCGTCCTGCACCACACCATCGGCCTCCCGGATTTCACGCAGGAGCTACGCTGCTTCCAGAACGTCACCTGCTACCAGGTACGCGCCTGCGTGAGCACAGTCACAGATCATTCTTCTTCTTGTTCAGTTTATGAATGTTCGGTCCAGAAGTCTCCCTTGTAAGTCGTAATGTTCTGATCTGTCACAGCTTAGATTATAGTCGTAATATCAGCTTAGAGTACTATTAGTTGCAGTTGGGTGGTGAACTGAATCTGTGCTGTAACTCGCAATCCTCTGTTTTGCAAGTTCAGGTACAGATGATATTTTTTTTCTAATAGCTCTGTCATGTCCGGCAGTCTGGGGTTTTGGGTTTAGTTTGATTTGTCAGGGATGTGCCTAAGAATGGCTTTCCTGTAGTAGATAGGCTCGTACGTTAATTGGGAATTGACGATTTAGCTTCTACTGTAATTACGAAAACTTGATCTTTCTGAAGGTTAAATTGTTCTCTGAACATTGACTAGGTGCATGTAAATCCCTGATTGTGGATATAACCGGGTGTTTCAGACTGAAAACTGGGGTGATTGTTGGTCATGCTATTTGCACCGACTTCAAATTGGCTTTCTGAGATCAATAAAAGTATTTCTGAATCAATTGGAAAGGGGGCCAGCCTGGTTCGAGAACTGTTACTCATTGCTTATTGGTTCAGAAATAGGATTGTCCCATGTGTGAGTAGCAACTATGCAGGATAATGTAGTTTGTAAGTACCATTAGCATTTAGTACATTTCAGTGTTTAGTACATGACTTGAATCTTTCCTTTGATTGGAAATTACTTTTGTACCTTTAAGTTAGCTTGGTGGTGTATGTTATAATTCTTTAAGACAATTTAACAACAGGAAACAGCCTCATTGTACATACTTAAATTCATATTAAACGGAAAAAAGTTCCATTTGAAGGAAATTACATGAAAATGCCTAACCATCTTAAATATCACAGGCAGTGGTGAACAACTTGGAGGATGCACATGAACAGATTGACACTGCCATCTCCACTGCACTGAAGGAGAGCAAGCCTGTTTACATTAGTATCAGCTGCAACCTCCCCTCCATCCCGCATCCTACCTTTAGCCGCCATCCGGTCCCTTTCTTTCTCTCCCCAAGGTAAGTCGGCATGCTCCCTATACGTGCATAAGAATAATGAGGTGGCAGGCAACGGGTTTGTTACTTCTAATATGGATGAAATTTTCAATTGTCAGACTGTCAAACCAGATGAGCCTTGAAGCAGCAGTGGAAGCCGCGGCGGCTTTCTTGAACAAATCAGTCAAGCCGGTCCTTGTCGGTGGACCGAAGATGAGGGTGGCCAAAGCATGCAAAGCCTTTGTAGAGCTGGCCGACGCAAGCGGTTACCCTGTCGCGGTGATGCCTTCTGCAAAGGGGCTTGTGCCAGAGCACCACTCAAGATTTATCGGCACTTACTGGGGTGCTGTAAGCACTGCGTTCTGTGCTGAGATCGTAGAGTCAGCAGATGCCTATCTGTTTGCTGGCCCGATATTTAACGACTACAGCTCGGTTGGATACTCGCTTCTCATCAAGAAGGAGAAGGCCATCATTGTGCAGCCAGACCGAGTGGTGATCGGGAATGGGCCTGCATTTGGGTGTATTCTGATGAAGGACTTCTTCCATGCACTTGCAAGCCGGCTTAAGAAGAACACGACCGCCTACGAGAACTACTCTCGGATTTTTGTGCCCCAGGGTGAACCTCTCTCGTCTGATCCTGGGGAGCCTTTGAGAGTGAATGTACTTTTCAAGCATGTTCAGAAAATGCTGTCTGGAAACTCAGCTGTGATTGCAGAGACTGGGGACTCATGGTTTAACTGCCAGAAGCTGAAATTACCTGAAGGCTGTGGGTAAGCTCCCTTGAAAGATTTCAGATCTCTAACTTCTGTTTGTGAGGTCTTTTAAACTCCACGGATTGGTTGTTAGTCACATCCGTTATCTTGGTATTTATAATTTTGGTATAATCAGGTTATACTGAGATATCTTATCCTGTATTTTTGCAAAACTAATATTATCAGGGGAATTTTGACAACATGCCACATGGTAGTTTGAACTTTGATCAAATAACCCACGTGTGTCTGATGGGTGGGATCATATTATCAACTAGTTTCATGTAGGAGTCTCGAAACCTTTCAAAAGTCTAGACTATGTTTTATGTTGGTGACAACTGACAGTCTGACAGGACAACCCATGTTTGTTTAAGTAAGTATAGGATGTATTCTGTTCAGTTTATTTTTAATTTAACACAGTTTTCTTTTGGCAGGTACGAATTTCAGATGCAGTACGGATCAATTGGTTGGTCGGTGGGTGCAACTCTGGGATATGCGCAGGCTGCTAAGGATAAGCGTGTCATTTCCTTCATTGGTGATGGCAGCTTTCAGGTACCAAAAATTCAGAACCCCAAATGTTCTATGTTATGTTTAAAGTTCTGTCTATGTAGCTACATATATAAAAAAACTGGACTGGAATATAGGTGACGGCACAAGAAGTGTCGACGATGATCCGGTGGGAGCAGAACAACATCATCTTTCTCATAAACAACGGGGGTTACACCATCGAGGTGGAGATCCATGATGGTCCTTACAACATCATCAAGAACTGGAACTACACCGGCGTGGTGGAAGCATTCCATAATGGCGAGGGAAAGTGCTATACGGCAAAGGTCGGTCACAAAGCTTAGGCTGTATCTCTACAGTCATGGTAAAGTGTATGTAAATAGCACTTCGTATGACATTTCACATTTTTTTGTCTGTAGGTCCGAACAGAGGAGGAACTGAACAAGGCTATCGCGGCATCTCTAGGACCTAACAAGGATTGCCTGTGCTTTATAGAGGTCATTGTACACAAGGATGACACTAGTAAGGAGCTTCTTGAGTGGGGCTCTAGGGTTTCCGCCGCAAACAGCCGACCGCCGAACCCTCAGTGAATCAGCATGATCCTCATTCAGCTTGAAAGCATCATATGGAAGTTCAGAATAGGAGATGTTACTGATCTCTGAATAAATGATCCATGTAAGTTCACTGATGTTGCAAGTGCTCATGGTTAGTGTATATAGAGATGCAAGTTCGGGACCTGGTACTTGTAGTTCTTCAATAAATCTGAATTCTGACTTTCTGTTGGTCGTAGTCAGCTAAAGAAACTCTTGATGTGTCATGTTTCTTGAGTTCATCCAACTGACAACTGTGTGCTTTTTATATACTTAGGCATCTAGATGCTCTGAAACAGAAAGTTCAATTACTCAAAAGTAAAAGTTAAGCATTAGTAAGAAAGAAATAAAAGTTGTTCTTCTATGGTCTGAAGAAGTTTAAATTCTGTGGTGCAATAGCGTAAGTCTAAGGGAGTACTTCCGGGCTTCCAAGGGTGAAAACAAATACCCTGAATTCGAAAATATTACAAACAAACAATACCCGCAAAAAAAGAGAAAATAATACAAACAAATAATCTTAGGGCACGTACAGTTCTGGCCTATTAATTGGGGCGCTTAAATAGTTGGCCGGCTGCTTCCAGGCGTATTTTGCACGCTATTTCCAAGCGTCTGGCGCTTTTGTTTCCATCGACGCTTTTGTTTCCACCGACGTTAAAAAAAAAACTGGATCAGAGACTATTTATGCTACGTGGATTGGGTGACAGTACCGCGTCCACCCAAAACACAAGAACGGTCCCGTCGAGGGAGCAAGCGAGAGAAAGTCGTGGTAGAATAGCTTTTTAATATACTCACATATCAGAGGTTTTCGAGGGGGTTTGACCAGGATCTAGGGCTGAGCCCGGCCAAAACCGGCCTGCAAAACAATGTAGCAAAAATTTGACAAGCTCCGGGGCTAGGCCGGGAAAATACTCGTTGACCCTTAGAAAAACCTGCGTGCAAAACAAGGCCTTAAGCATCTGTACGTGCCTAAGGGAGTACTTTCGGGCTTCCAAGGGTGAAAAGAAATATCCTGAATTTGAATTCGAAAATATTACAAAAAGAACCGACGGGAATTCTCTAATCTTTACACCTATAAATTTCCATGGAAGTAATTTGGCTCGCTAGATTATTGATTAACTTTTCTCTAGTCTTTTATATAAAAATTCACATGGATGTAAAAAACTTGAATATCTGCATGCCGACCGTTTCTCCAGAATAAACGTTTTCAATTTACTGCCTACCGCGGCTGCTGCTACTGACACTTAGGATGTCTGGACGCTCATTCTCGCATGTTGCTGTATACAGCGTGCAGAAAAAGAAAGAAAAGCAATAGACAGATTGGTTCTGTATGTGTTTACCATAACCATCAACGAGGACGCGTGACACTAATTTTCAGTCTGTTCCCCCGACCGCTGAAATGCCAAACTAATCACGAAGATTTCCGCCATCTGCGCGAACATTCATGCCACAGCGCACACGCAGTGGAAGCTCTATGCCATGACATCGTGGACTGCAGCACAGCACTGACAACAGTTTCGCACCCCAAATCAGGCTCAAAATAGGTACTCCTAAAAGAAGAAATGTTCAGTTAAGAAAGCTTTGGAAAATAACTTTTAGGTCTCACAAATCAAGGTGCAAAATGGCATCTCCGTGGACTATATTGTCCAATTCTCCAAGCTGTGGGAAATGCTTCAAGAGGTTCATTTGGAAAGCGACACCATTGACAAGATCACGTGAAAGCTTTCCAACGATGGGTGCTACTCGGCCAAGACCGCTTACAACATGCATTTTGAGAATCTCGCCATATCCCCTTTGCCCTCTGTTGTTTGGACGCTGTGGGCACCGCCAAAGTATAGATTTTTTGCTTGGTTGGTCATGTGGACGGCGGGTAGGCTTCAAAAAAGAGGATAGCCTAATTGTGGTCTATGCAAGCTTTGTAACCAAGTGCAAGAGTCGGCTGACCAACTTCTCTTCAAGTGCCGTTTTACCATTAGAGTTTGGTCATCCTCGAAAGATTGGCTTGGCCTCTATGACATTGAACCAAGAGATTGGCGAGTTATGAGCACGGTTAAAGAATGGTGGCTTCAAGGCGTCCACAAGAGAGGGCATTCGTGAAGGGCGATGGCTTGGCTTGCCATGTTGGTTTTATGGGAAATTTGGAAAGAAAGAAACGTTCGGGTCTTCTACAATACTTCCACAACGTCTATCATGCTTGTAATGAAAATAAAAGACGAGCCGGCAATGTGGTGCCTAGCCGGGACCAAAGCGTTGAGTAGTGTGTTGCCGCGAGAGTAGGCTTTTATTTTGGCTTGGCTGCGGCCAAGCTTGGTTTGTAAGACCTTTTAAAACTCTTCTCCTTAATCAATGAAAATGGCAAATCTTTTGCCTCTTTTTTTAAAAGAAGGTATCGCTCCACTCTATAAAACTTGACTCATATTTATTTTCGTACATACTTATCTAGACGTGTTATAGTACTGTAGTAGGTATATATACGAATTTAGACAAATCTGAATCAAGTTTTATGACGAAGAGAGTAGCAACCAAAAAATTGCCAGAAATAATCATCATTTATAACGACATGATTGACCAGTGTGACTCAAGAATCATCTGCCGCAAAGTTTTGCATTAGTTTCACTTGTGTAATACCATGAGGTCAGTCTAAGTGATAACCAATCTTTATATATCTTTGAAGAGCTCTAAGCTCCTTAACTTTGAGCTCCTTTGGTTGATTGGTTGGTCGCTTTCGTTGGGCCTATCTGCTGGTGTGTCAGCACATACATATACAAACCATGGTTGTTGAGGTAAAAATTGAATTGGACTACTTCTCTGACTTTTGACATGTACCAATTGGACTACTGCCGCTGCCTTGAATTTGTCTGGAAATAAGTGACCCCCTTTATGCAATATAAATACTCTGTCCACATTCATTTTTGGTAGCGTCAGCCCTCAATTTTTTTTGGTAGCCCGAAGACAAGTGAATAATTGGACTTTGGTCATTTTTTTCCTGTTAGAAATTCCTGCCAAAGAAAATTTTTTATTGTTAAAGATGGAAAAATTGACTCTATACTTGGATTATGATTTGTATTGGTCAGATATGTTTTTGGCTAAATTTCTGCCATAGCCATGTTACACTTGTTAAATAGACTCAATCAGTTAGTTTTTTCTTTCAATTAGAATCCTATTCGGAAATAAATTGTATTTTTATACAACCTAGTGTACACGTTTTAATTGGCCTTTGCTTTTCATCTCAAGTCTTTAAATAGCTCTAACCTCCCTGTTTTTTAAGAGTCTCTGGTTGCTCGCGGAGCTCTAAGCTCAATGGTTTTGAGAGCCTTTGGTTGCTCTCGGGCCGTTTCTCGCTTGACGAGGCCCATATGGGTCCATATGTTGGTGTTTTGCTGGTTCGTTGCCGGTGGAATTGGAATACCGTGGTTGCACGGGCCGTGTCCCGATGGATAGGGCCCACCTGGTACGATGTGGGAAATGAAAACTAACCAATGATCATATTAGCACCATTGTTTTTGGAAGAACCACATGCAAAGATCATCTTTTCTGTTCATGTAGTTATTTCTTATGTTTGTTTGTTGTGCATATAGATAACATTAGTAGAGTTGTTAAACTATCCAATAAAAGTACAACTAAAATTATGCCCGCTTCTGAGGTTTATTGATCAAAGCCAAAGAGCATCTATTTTGAAGCCAGAATTCCACAAAATGATGTCTGTTGTCTATGGTGCACAATATGGGCTTGCTTACTTTAATCCCTCAGAAGTGAAGGTTTATCCTTGCTTGAGTCATTTTTTCTCTTTGCATGGCATGATTTATTTTCATTGCTTTTTTGAATCATATAATTAATTTTTCACCGTTTATTATGAAGCAAAGTAATTGAGGACTACAGTTTCTGCGATTTTATGGAGTTTGTGCCTCTGGAACTATTGGATAATGGTGGTTGTTAGCTTCAGTGGCAGGGGTGGTCCCACCTTGTTATCAAGGGTATTCGGCCGAATACCTTAAAGTTTTGCCAATTTTTTTAAATTATATGGTAGAGCCCTATATTTTAGTTTGTTGTATATCAAACTCATTGAGATCCTAGCACAAGTATGCATAGGAGTAGTTGGTTAGGTAAAATGCTTACAAAGCTCTTGGCCAGAAGATCAAGTGTTGTTCACTGACCCATTTTTTTTTTTGAATTGTTTACTATGAATACCCATTGTGAAATTCCTGAAACCGCCATTGCTCAGCGGTCCAATCTCCCTTTTCTATTGCATGATATCATTTCCTCTTCATCTCCATGGTACTTGAGAATGAACAATGCCTTGCTTTGGTCCTCCTCCCTAGAATACTAGGCCTCCTTGTTGCACTAATTGATTAATGTAACCATCCTTACGTGGTTCATATAACTTCCTTTTAATGAAAATATGTTTGATACCAGTATATGGCTTGCAAAGTGCATTCCTCTTGGATCCGTCGTTGAAGGATTGCCTTCATTTTGTCACTTTGCTGTCTTAGTCAGCTAACTAAAAATTTGGTTTTCCTTTGTGTCATAGGATGAAAATGATTTTTCTTCCAACACTAAGGTGCTAATGAAATCAATCTTAAGATTTTGTTTAGCGAAAACATTTACTATAATGAATAATGTGGAAATTTGGAAACACGAGGTGACTAATTTCCCGTTCAGATGTAAGTATTTATAATACATACATCATATGCAAGCGTATACTTGAGTGAGCTTAACAATTTCGATCTATTTCGTGTCAAATTGATACCCTCCTTGAAAATCTTGTTGTCGTGCCTTTGACATACCCATGGTTATTTCTTCCATAGGATTGCTCCGTCTAGCCAAGGTGGAACCAAAACAATCATGAAAATTTTAAAATATAAGTACCTGATGATTAGTTTTTTGCACACGAATAATCGTGGATATCTGGTTGGATTATCCCTGTACGAAACTGAGCCTCGGTTGGACATAGCGATTATTGAGTGTTTTCCTTCATCTCTATTGCAAAATAAAAAAATAAGAGGCTGCCATTTTATAAAAATTACCTAGTATATTTTGCTAATTATGAGGGTGAGACCATCCAATGGCACTACTCTGCATTGGGAAGATTGTATAAAAAATACCCAGTATATTTTGCTAATTGTGAGGATGAGACCATCCAATGGCACTACTCTGCATTGGGAAGATTGTTTTTATGTTAATGTTTGCTAGATGCATATTTCACATTTTGGCAAACGACTATAGACATACGTAGGCCGAGTGTTGCACTTCATATTGGTATTCAAATCCATACATTAATAAATTTGCATGCTTGTGGAATAAACATTTTGTTACTCCAAATAGATGAAAATACTTCTTGTCTCTCAAGTCATCTAATGGAGAAATGACAGTAAAAAAGCCAAGTAGTTTGGATTCCTTGAACCATCGTGGGTAATATCATTCTGTAAGCCTACCGGAGACGGGCCTTGCTCCGCTCTTTAGAATTTAGCCTCCTTATTAAATTTGGATCATACTTCAACAAACTCTATCTTAAGACAAATTTCTTCTTGTAGCAGCAATAGCAACCATCTCCCTAAACAAATAAAGAAAATACTTTTGACACCAATAGCCACTTATTAATCAGTTAAACCAACTAAGTTCGAGCAAACTTAACAACAGGAACATGTTTAGTCATCAAATCAGCATGATTATCATGAGTGCTGATCTTGCATACCTTTAGTTTATCTTGAAATGGTGCTTGACATCAATGTGCTTTGTTCTCTCATGAAATATCTGATATTTTGTAAGGTATGTGGCACTTTGATCATCACAAAACAAAGTAATGCAAGAATCATCTCCACAAAGCTTAGCAAACAAATCTTTCAACCAAATAGATTCTTTGCAAGTTTCAACAATATTTATGTATTCAACTTTAGTAGTGGATTATGCAAAAAAAGCATGTAATATAGCCTTTCAGCTAACCGCACAACCACCAACATTAAACATGTAACCTGTGAGGGGTCTTCCCTTATCCAAACTGGCAACAAAATCTGAATCCACATAGCCTACAAGTCCCTCACCGGTCCTGCCAAAATTCAAACACGTATTGGAAGTGCCAAGAAGATACCTGAAAATCCACTGAATCGCCTTCAAATGTTATTTACTAGGATGAGCCATGTATATACTTATCAAACTCATAGCATATGATAAATCAGGACAAGAACAAACCATGGCATACATCAAGGAACCAACAACGCTAAAATATGGCACCTTTGACATGTACTCAAACTCTACATCAATAGTAGGACATTGTGAAACATATAATTTAAAATGAGAAGTAATAGGAGTAATAACTGACTTGACACCATCCATATTAAAATGATGAATAATTAGCAAGCGAATTTGACCATACCTCAATGGGAGTTTCTTTTCAAGTGGAATAAAGGTGACCTATTTATGAGGTAGCATGATGTGTTGGCTGCTTCAGCCCAGAAACGTCCGTCCATATCTTCATTGGACAACATACAAAGATCCCTCGAGATGATGGTTTTGGTCATGCTCTCAGCCACACTATTCTGCCGAGGAGTGTAAGGGATAGTGTGGTGCCTGATCATACCATCATTACTGCAAAACTCCTCACACTCATTAGAACATAATTCCATACCATTATCAGTATGTAGTACTTTTACCTTTCTTTCAGTTTGCTTTTCAACCATTACTTTCTCCTTCTTAAAAGCATTAAACATCAGATTTATGTTTCAGAAAATATGGCTACCCTTTTTTTAGTAGTCATCAATAATAGTAGCATGTAGTTAGCACCACCAATAGAAGTCAGTGTGCATATAATCTAATATTCCTTTGGTGGTATAAACAAAAGCATTAAATTAACTTTTTTATGCTTACCAAAAAATACAGTGCTCACATAACTTAAAGTTACTCAAGTTCCAGCCATCAATCAGCTTTGTCTTTACTAATTCTCCCATGCCATGTTCACTATGCCTAAGACACGTATGCCACAGGTTAGTTTTACCACAATCATCAAAATCATTAGAAGTAACAGCAACAATAATACCATACAAAGTGCTACCTGTAAGAACATATAACTTAGCAAAATCTATATCATCTATCATGTGAATAAGAGATCCTTTTGATACCTTCAGAAGTCTACGCCCACCAGCATACTTGTACCCATCAACATTCATGGTACTTAGTGAGATCAGATTTCTGGCCATGCTTCGTATGTGCTTCACCTTAGTCAACGTGCGTGTCACGCTATTGTGTATTCAGATCTTAATAGATCCAACGGCAACAATATGGCACAGGTTGTCATTTCCCACACGCACAAAATCTCTAGTTTGTATAGACTCATATGAACTAAAACAATATTTGTTACAGAAAATATAAAACAAACATGCATTATCAAGTATCCATTCATCATCTTCAGAAGCACAAGCAGCAAAAAAGGCTAAACATTCACCATCAAAACTCTCACCAGAAACAACAGCAGTCTTACGAGTACCTTCAAACTTATCTTTCGGTTGGTAAGTTTCGTTCCTTTTCTTCTTATTATGCAGCTTCCAACCATCATCAATAACGTGATTAGTTTTCTTACAATACATGCACAACATGTCTCTTCCCTTGGACTTTGAACGACCTCTATCGTCCTTGCTCTTATCTTTATTGTCGTAGTTGTTATTCCTCTTCTCGGTCCTGTCATGAACCTACAGAGCTTCAACCTTGGATGACGACCCATCTTCCTGCATCATAGTTTTCATCTTTTCTCTCTATTTGAGGGCCTCATGTACTTCAACAAGGATTAGTTCATCATGACTCAATAATATTGTATCACGGAAATTAGTATAGGAACAAGACAGCAAGCATAAGAGTAAAATCCTAAGTCCTCATCATTATATTTTACTTCTATAGATTGCAAGTCTAAAACAATCTCTTTAAAAATAGATAAGTGATTTATTACCGATCCACCTTGTTGCAGCCTATGCGAGAACAACTTTATCTTCACATGCATCTTACTTGTTGGATCCTTTGACACGCGGATCGTTTCCAGTTTCGCCCATAGGGCTGCAGCAGATTATCCGCCAACACTTCTTGCAAAATATTATTGGACAGATGCAGCTGAATCAAAGACAAAATTTCCCTCCAACCCATATTAGTTGACTTAGATTCATCTAGATACGGATGTATCTAGTTAAGTTTTAGTGCTAGATACACCTGTATCTAGAAAAATTTGAGTCAACTAATATGAGTCGGAGGGAGTATGTCATTTTGTGAAGTTTTTTGAGACATAATCAATTTACCAAGTTTGGTATTTTCCTTGCAACTATGTCACATAATATGACACCACGCGAAGGATTTACATTGTTCGGACAGATTTTGAATTTCTTATGCCCGTTCCGTTTCAAACTATGGACAAAACGGCGGACATAAAGATATGTGATGGGGCTCGCTAAAACTTGCATTGGATCTCTGAAGAAACATCATATTGCGAGTCTAAAAATGATTTTTTCAAAAAATTATGAGCATTAGATCATGTACCTGTAGTTCAAACTGGACCCACTTCTTACCGATTCAGCAGATATTTGTATTTTTCACCCGGCGTGGAAGGAAAGGTTTGAGATACCCCGGTTGGGATAGTGTCCATGTAAGGTGGTTTAATATTTTTGAAAAATATGATGGTACCATTTTGAAACTGTCATTTGGTGGTTGCTTCACAAAACGCCCTTTTTTTGCGTTCGAAAAATAGAAAATGGCTTTTTCGTACGACGAAAAGGAAATAACTTCCTCCTACAACATTGTTCGTCATCCCATGATTCACATGCGTGCATAATATGGGCACAGTATCACAAACTATGTCCTGATACTAGCCATAATATTAGTCATTTGACCTGAAAGTCAGGAAATCTCGAACATGATAGGTCATTTTGTGAAGGTTTTTTTTGACACATTATCGATTTACCAAGTTTGATATTTTTTCTTGCAACTATGTCACATAATATGACACCACGTGAAGGATTTACATTGTTCGGACAGTTTTTGAATTTCTTATGCCCGTTTCAAAATTTCTCCGTTTCAAACTATGACCAAAACGGCGGGCATGAAGATATGTGATAAGCCTCTCTAAAACTTGCATTGGATCTCCAAAGAAACATCATATTACGAGTCTAAAATGATTTTTTCAAAAAATCATGAACATTAGATCATGTACATGTAGTTTAAACCGAATCCACTTTCTACCGATTCAGCAAACATTTGTTTTTTTCATCAGGGGTGGACGGAAAGGTTTGAGATACCTCGGTTTGGACATTGTCCATGTAAGGTGGTCTAATCGTTTTGAAAAATATAATGGTACCATTTTGAAAATGTCATTTATGTTGCGTCTATGTGATATGGCAGTCGTTTGGACAAAATTAGACGACAAATAGTACACGCGCGGAAGCGGACCATCAGATCAAACGGACATAAAAGGTAGGCCAAATTTACTTGGGCTTATAGCTCCCATGCGACGTCTTTACGTGGAATTGGAAGGAAAGTGACATCGTTAAAAAGAATAGCTCGCATGTGACGGTTGTGAGACAGCTAATATCCCAGGGCCACACGGGCCATAAAACGGTCGTAAGGACACATTTAACTTTGTTCCAAGATTAGGGTTAAGCCAAACCGGTTGGTTGGGACAGCCAGTCAAGCCAGTCAAACCAACCGCTTCCGACCGAGAGCGCGCGTCACACTGACTGTAGCTTCCCCGACGGCGGCGGCGGATCTCACCCATCGTTCTCGGCGCCGGCGGCGGCACGACAATTAATTTAGGCGGCGGCGCTTTCGTTCGACGGCGAAGGTGGTGAGTGCCATTTGAAAGCTAATTCCTCTCTCATTCTTCTCAATTCGAGATCTGAGCGTGCCCATTAATGCTAGATTGTGGAGGCGAGGGTGTGCTGAACGGGGCGAGGGGGAACGATATGGAGCATGGAGAGAGGACTTCTAATCGGTATATCCCGTATCTCTGCACTTAATTTCTCTAAGGTTGAGCTCTTTGTTCGCTTCCGCTAGCTCACAGTGCCCGCCAAAAACAGGGGAGACGATGTTGCGCGTCAAACCTTCGAATTTCGCATCAATTTCTTTCGCTCTAGGGCTGTTTTAGTTGATGGAAGCACGCAGATCATTGAGAGAGACACGGTTGTTAAATGGGAGGTGGAATTAGAACATGTTGATCCCCAAGAGCTAATAAACATGGGAGAGGAGGCGGTGAGGAAAATGGTGGAAAAAATTGGGGATAGTGTGGTTTGGGGCCAGGGCAAGAATTTTCTTTGTTACGATTTGATGATTACAAATGTGACTATGTTAGGGTTGAGACAGGTGAACATATAGTTGATGAAATCGATGAGCGAAACGGTTGGACAAGCAAAACTGTTATGTTTTTAGCACAACTCATTGATCTAGAACCTGATTCGAGGGTTGGATATGTGGCCTCGAAGCTGGCTGCTCAGATGGTCGAGGATGATTGGGCTGCACAAAGGCAAGTAATGCCTATACTTACTGAGTTGGAAGTGTTAACAGTGGAGGATGATGATGCTAATGCACAAGGGGAGGCTGCAGATGGTAATGCACAAAGGATTGTAACTGTTGACTGGAATTCAGTTGAGATACATGACCGGACTGATTTGGTCATTGCACCAATAGATGACATTGAAATGGCAAAGTTTTTTGGCATTCCTATAGATGACAAAGACAAGGAGAAGAAGAGGGATGAAGCTGCAAATGATGGTGACAACCATTTAAGAGATGAAGAGGCAGATATAGATCTAGAGTTGTTGGAAAATGCTGCAGTTCATGTAGATGATGCACATGATGATGAGCTAGTAACAGTTTATGACAAAGAGGACCCAGTTATTGAAGTTGGGAGATTGTTTCCAAGCATGGATGAATTCAGGATGTGTTTCAGGACATATGCAGTCAAACGTGAGTTTGCTACCAAGACTATGTGGACTGATAAAAAGAAGTTCTATGCAAAATTCATAGGTTATGATGGTGGTTCCAAGCCTTGCAAGTGGTATATATCTGCTAGACGCCAACCTGATGGAAGGACAATAAGAGTGAATCAAATTCCAAAACCTCATACTTGCATTACAAGTTCTCAAACAGTTACAAAGATGACATCACAATTATGGGTTGCAGAAAAGATCAAGCCCATTTTAGCCACAACACCAAACATCACTGCAAAGAGACTGAAAATAGACTTAGAAAAGCAGTACCCCATTTAGCTGAATTATACTACAGTGTGGAAGGCAAAGCAAAGGGCAATGAAAGAGCTATATGGTGATTGGGCAAATACCTTTCGAATGCTTTATAACTTCAAAGCATAAGTAGAGAAGAGGTCACCTGGCAGCGTTGTGAAGATAGATACTAAGGTAACAACTGATGGGAAAGTCTTCTTCTCTAAATTCTTCATGGCTTTAAAGCCTTGCATCGATGGCTTCAAAGCAGGATGTCGTCCATATTTGAGTATAGACTCATCTTTCTTGACTAGAAAGTGGAATGGTCAACTAGCAGCATGCAATGCTTTAGATGGACACAATTGGATGTTCCCTGTAGCTATTGGCATGTTTCAGTCTGAGACAGAGGCATCATGGACATGGTTCATGATGCAGTTGAAAAGATGCATAGGGCCAGTCTCTCCATTGGCAGTGCACACAGATGCATGTAAAGGTTTAGAAAATGCAGTGAAGATTGTTTTCCCTCATGCTGAGCAGAGGAAGTGCTTCGGCCATATGTGGATGAATTTGATCAAAAAATTCAGAGGAGATGATTTTGGACGCATGTGGCCAGCAGCAAGATCTTACACCAGGCAAACACATTCATATCACCTTGAGAAGATTAAGGCGACATGCTCTGAGGAGGATAGGGTCAAGTTTTGTACATGGTTGGAAACCTCCCATTCTCTTTTATGGTACAGGTCTGGTTTTAACACTGCCATCAAATGTGATCATATCAACAATAATTTGGCAAAAAGTTTCAACAACAAAGTGAAGGAGTTAAAAGACTTGCCTGTCCATGACATGGTTGACCAGATCAGGATCATGATCATAAGGTTGTGGGAATTGAGAAGAAGGCTTGGTGATGTTCTTTAAGGAGATAAGCTTCCTGATGTTGTGCAGCAGGTGGTCAACAGGAGCAGAAATCTTGCACATTTGCGTGTTGAGAAATCCTCATTGTGGGGTGCTGAAGTCAGAGATACAAAGACTGGCAGGAGGCATGTTGTTGACACTCAATTGCATGAATGCACATGCCTTGAGTGGCAACACACTGGGAAGCCTTGTGAGCATGCCATACTTTTCTTGGCCTCCAAACACAAGCTATATGCACCCATATTTGCATGAGTATTATTCTGTAGCAAAATTCAAGGCTGCATATGGAACACCAATTCCAGCACTTACAGATCAGTCTCAGTGGCCTGAAGTGGACATTCAGTTCTCCTTGTGTCCTCCTTTGATGAAAAGAAAGGCTGGCAGGCCCAAGCAGAGTAGATTCAAGGCTTGGTTTGAGAAAGGTGGGAGCAGCAAGAAGGGAAAGAAAGATGAAAAGAAAGATGCCAAGCCAAAAAGGTCCCAAAAAGGTAACAAGAATAGATGCAAACTCTGTGAAGAACTTGGACACCGAGCTGGCTCTACCAAGTGTAGATACACTGCTGAAAATCCAAAGTATGTTCATCCAAAATCTATCCCATTTCTTGTTGATGATTTTTCTCCCCCAACTAACTTGCTTGTTTTCAGGAGGAAGCGTGGAGAAAAAAGCCCACCTCTTGTTGTTGACGAATGCTGGCCAGTGAAAAGGGCAAGAATCAATGGCCAAAGAAAGAAGAGAACTAACCATATCATGTTTGGTGCTGCTGAGGTGCAATCTGAACTTGTTTTAGAGGATGATGTGCAAACTGTTGAGGCTTTAGGGCACACCGTTTCTGATTTGGAAGCTCTGGTGCAAAATGAGGGGCAAAATGAGCCTGTTGTTGAGGCTCTAGTGCAAAATAAGCCTGTTGTTGAGGCTCTGGTGCAAAATGAGCCTGTTGTTGAGGCTCTGGTGCAAAATGAGCCTGTTGTTGAGGCTCTGGTGCATACTGACCATGTTGTTGAGGCTCTGGTGCAAAGTGACCATGTTGATGAGGCTCTAGATCATGATCATGAGGTTTTTGAGGAGGTGCAGGAGGTGAAGGAGACTCTTGGACGTGCTGTGGGGAGGCTAGATGGTAATGGTAAGAAAAAGAAGAGCATAAACCTGTTGTGTGGTGTGAAACTTGTGAAGGAGAAGAAAACGAGGGATAAGAAGAGCCAAAAAAATAGACTTTGAATTTGGCACTTGTTGTTGTAAACATTTGTTATTGTAATAATTTGGCAGTTGTTGTTGTTGTAAACATTTGTTATTATAATAATTTATCACTTGTTGATAATTTGGACAAACAAATATGATGGTAAATTTGAATTTCAACAAATATAGCTATGTCACTTTTCTATGTTTGTATGAGCTTCTAACATTTTTCTCATATGTACAATACAACTCATCCTCACCCTGATCCCTTTTGTGAAGTACAACTCACCCTCACCCAAAATATGGTATAAATGGGCTCCAAAGCTAGGGTAAACCACCCCATTTCTAAGCAAGTTTTTTTCGACCATTTCTAAAACCAAGTTTGATATTTTTCCTTAGAACTGTCACATAACATGACACCATGCGAAAGTTTTGTATTTTTTTTTGAATTAGTTATGCACATTTGAATGTCTGGTCAAACTTTTTGAAGGGTTTTCATAAATATTCTTAGCTAGGGGCTGAGGCTCACAAAACTAGCATTGGATCTCTGATGAAATAGCATGTTGTGAACCAAAAAATGATTTTTACAAAAAAACATCAGCATGAAATCATGTACCTGTAGTTCATATCTTACCCACTTCCAGCCGATTCGGTAGGATTTATCTTTTTCACCAGGGATGGAATAAAAGGTTTGAGATACTCAAGTTGGGAAATTGTACATTCTAGGTGGTATAGTATTTTTGAAAAATAGGATGTTACCATTTTGAAACTTCAATTTGGTGGCTGCTTCACAAATCCCCCCCTCTTTCGGCACTCAGAAAATAGAAAATGGATTTTCTGCGCGTCGAAAAGGAAAACTTTGTGCTACAACATTGTTAGTCAACCCATTATAGACATGCATGCCCAATATGGACACATTATCACAAACTATGCCTTGATTCTAGCCATATCATTGGTCATTTGACCCGAAAGCCAGAAAACCTCGGAGGAGATAGGTCATTTTGTGAAGGGTTTTTTGAAATATGATCAATATACCAAGTTTGATATTTTTCCTCACAACTATGTCACATAACATGACACCATGCGAAGGTTTTATATTTTTTTGATTTTTTTGAATTAGTTATGCATATTTGAATGTCTGGTCAAACTTGTGAAACCCCGTTGACTGCATCCTAAACTCAGCTAACCCTAAGGCCGAATGAGGAACGTAGATCTAACCCTAGCGCGACACTGTGGCCATCTGATCGCGTCTTCTAGAAGGATTCCGCGGGTGGCTCTAGGCGATCCGTGGAAAGGCTTGTTCCGCAACTTGATTGGTTGACGTCTCTTAGAAGGATTTCGCGGCTAGCTCTTGGCGATCCGTGGGATGGATGATTCTGGAATCTGATTGGCTTCATCGTTTTTCCATGAACAGATAAGGTACAACGTGGCACACTCCATTGACCGTTGGACCGAGCGTGGCATGCGAGGGCGCTGGGCGGGGCGGGCTGCACCATGCATGCAGCTGCCCCTAGCGTCGCAGTCTAGCTATTTTGCGTGCAACAGCGCTGCAGCGTATTTACTCCCTCCGTCGCATTAAATAAGTGTACGTCTAACAACTTTCTTCAGTCAAACTTACTTCCCTCAGGGTCATTGTAATAAATGAGACTTTGCATGATACCACATCTATATTATTTTGTACTATGGAGTAGTAACTTAGACTATTAACATATGCATGATACCACATCTAAGTTACTCCCACATACTCCCTCCGTCCGCAAATAAATTGAAGAGACCATTTGCTAAATGTTATTGGACTTGATTTCCGTGAAGCAATTTTTTCTACTTTAAAGTGAATTGGAAAGGTAGAAGTACACTTTTTATGGACAAATTTTGAAGTCAAACTTACACTTATTTGTGAACAGAGGGAGTATGCATGTCACTATGACCAGCCTAAGAAAAAATGGACAGTTGGACCGAGCGTGGCATATGCGAGGGCGCTGGGCGGGGCGGGCTGCACCATGCATGCATGCTATGCAGCAGCCTCTCGCGTTGCAGTCTAGCTATTTTGCGTGCAACAGCGCTGCAGCGTATTTACTCCCTCCGTCGCATTAAATAAGTGTACGTCAAATAACTTTTTTCAGTCAAACTTACTCTCATCCGGTTCATGCGTCATACAAAAAGTCAATATTTATAAATCTAAAATATCAACTTTGACTACGTATATAAGAAAAAAAATCAAAATCTAAAATATTATAAACTTAGTTTCATACTCCCTCTATTCCCTCCAATTAACATCCCTCTGATTACTTCCACCGATTTTTCTTGCGTGTGTAAAAACAAACGAGTTTGTTGCATGCGGTGTGTAAAAACGAACGAGTACCTTGGTACTAGATTCCTGCATTTATTACTGAGTAAATCAAGGCCAAATTCTATTTTCTCTTTTATTTTTCACTGCCAATGAACAACTACCTTGGATGTTTTTTTCTCTCTTTCGCATTAATGCATGCATACAGGGTCGGGGGCGACGGTGCAGGGGTCACGTCGTATCCTAGTAATTTTTCTCTCTCTTTCGCATTGATCACGCCCGCTGCCCACACGCAACGCAGCGCACGCGGCTGCGCCAACACTGGATTCCCACGCCGCCCTTCACGCTCCGCCCTCAATAAATAGGCAAAACACCTTTGCCTCCTCATCTCATCTTGCGCCTCTCATCTTCAACCTCTTGACCCCTCACTTTGCCTCCTCCTAGCCCCCACAACAATCAACCATGGCGACCTCCCCCCTCCGCTTCCCTTCCGAGAGCGAAGTGAGCGATGAGTACAACCACCCGGACCACAAGCAGGTCTGGGAGCAGGAGGTGCCCACGCGCCCCAAGCGTGGCAAAAAGGGGGGCGACGCAAAGCCCCGCCCTGCTCCTAGGAGGAGGGCCCCTTCGTCCACAACCCAGTCCCCGGCAGCGGTAACCTCCCTGACGACGGCCCCTCCGAAGCATACTGTAAGGCGGCGGAGAAGCGGGAGGAAAAGCACGAGGCTGCTTACGCCATGTGGGAGAAGAAGCAGGCCAAGCACTCCTTGAAGAAAAGGCGCAGACGAGAGGATGAGGAACGACGGGAGGCCAATCGCTAGGCCTTTCAGGAGGAGCAGCGGCGGCGGGAGCAGCGGGAGAGGCTGGCGAACTGGAATGCCGTGGCGGCTCGGAGGGCGGCGGCACCGGCACCGCCTCCATCGCCGATGGAGTAGGGTAGCTAGGGTTAGGGTTTAGGGGCTAGCCCAGGGTTTAGGCGGGGCGCCTATTCCCTTCTATATTATTGTACTTTTGTCTTTTTATTGTAATGTTATCCCAATGTTATCGATCGGGCTATCTAATATAATGAATGTTATCCCAATATTATCTATCCCCTTGTTTTATTGTAATCTGTGTTTTATTGTATTGTCATCTGTCAAAACACCCAAAACAACAAGTGCATAAAATAAAAGACACAAAAACAAGTTCTCATATAATACTCGTGCAATATTTATAAAATGAGTGAAATTAGAAAAGCTCAAAAGGAAGAATCAGTTAACGTAATGATGGTTGATTATTTTTAAACAACACATGGTTCATTTTCAAACAAGACATTTACATATTTACATAAGTTAAAGGAGCGCCCAAGTTATGTTAGTGAAATGGATACCCTTGGACTTCATTTATATATTTACTTTCGCAAAAAAAAAAGATTGCGACCTGAGCACGAGTATCTGCAGATCCACACGTCCCTATTTAGATTGTAACGTGAGTATCATTTTTTTGCCCAATCAACATAGAGTTACTATTGGGCCTGGATACGACCATTTTGGCTTGGCTATGTTCTATTTGGGCCTGGCCTTTTTCAATCCTCGTCAATTGTTTTTTTTTAATTTTCAACCCCTCCCCTCCCCTGCACACAGGCGCCCCTGCACACTGATAAAAGGAACACTGACGAAACTGACGAAACTGAAGGAACACTGATTTCGAAAACAGAGCAGCTCAAAATTAGTACGAATTTGTGTTGCATTTTATTCAAGCCAAAGACATAGACCATTACATCCATTACAAAGCATCACTCGAACACTGACTGCACTGTCTAATGACTAACGATCAGGAGATAAACTAATCCGAGAGAAATTACACAAAAATAAAAAAACCGGCCATCAGATTGTCCTGCTTCTTCAATTCGATGATTTGCCTTAGCTGCTTATTCATCTTCTTCAGCTCGGCCTTCACTTCGGCATCCACCGTAGTACCAGCGGAAATAGGGTTGCCACATCCCAATTGCTCCACCACGGACGGGTTTTCAAGCTCCCGGGATGCTACCTCCACCCCAATTCGCTCGATGTACTCATCAAGCCACTCAAAATGCCCACATTTTGGCAGTTCCTGAAATCGCAGAGATGAACCCTAAATCCCAAATTCGATGAAATGCATGAAATTTCGAAAGAAAAGCGAGAAATTGGCGCTCGCAACACTCAGATCTCACCTTTCCCGGCTCGGGCTTGCTCTCACACTTCACAAATTCTCGGCCAATGTTGCCGTTCTTGTCGGTGGATGTGACAAGCCGCTTTAGGGGCGCGGTACGGGGGCAATCGGGGCACCTCCTCATCGGCACCGCACCATACCGAGGCCATGAGCGGTGGGAGGAAGCAGAGCTCGACATCCCTCGCCGACGTTGCCGCACTTGCTCGCCGGAGAAGAAAACGGAAGGGGATGAGATGCTGGAACGGTGGCGGGAGTGCTCGGGTGCGGGGACGGATCGGGGCCAACGACTCTCTTCAACCACAGGGTGGGTCCCACGATATGAGGTGGACATCAGGTGAGTTCCGCCATGACGTGGAGAGGCTGTGGGTCCTACTGTGCTCAGCTGATTCGAATTCGTTGACAGTCTCGTGGGGTTAAGTAGAAGTGTCGCACGGGAGCTATTTGCCGCCTCAGAAGTGTCGCATGCAAGCTATTCTTTGCAACGATGTCGCTTTCCTTCCAATTTCATGTAAAGACGTCGCATGAGAGCTATAAGCCCAAATTTGCTTAACGTGGCATATGATTTGATAAAATTAGACGATAAATAGTAGACACGCGGGCGCGGACCGTCGGTCGGCTAGAAAAGGCAGGCCAACAAATTTTTGGCTACGAAGCGTCGATAGGCCACGAAAGCTGCGAGCCTTAATATATAGGTATATTTTTAGGTAAAATTTTCTTGCCCTAACCGCTGGCAATAATTTTTAACAATTAATTTACAGTATTGCCCCGCCGCGCCATTATCCCTAGTAATGCACACAACCTGTCAACTAAACATCACTGCTTTTGAATGAATGAGTGTAAGAGACTACTACAAATTAAATCGGGTCATTACTACAGTACATCATCCTGCACTTTGAAAATTGTATGAACCGAAGAGAGATCGATCTGGGGACAGGCAGGAATCTGTACCAGCAGGTCTTCCCTAAAACATCAAAACGTCAGTCAGACGGCGCAGGCTGCCATCCGCGAGGGCGGCGCTGGTAACCTCGGCTCCGGCTCTGGCCTCCTTGAGCGCAGCCTGGAGGTCAGCGACGGCAGCGAGTCGCTGAGCGTCTACGCAGCGGTGGGGGAGAAGACTGGACAGCCGCCCGGTGGCGGTTATGAAGTGTACGTAGCCCGCCCGCTGGAGGTCGTCCGCCGCCTGAACACACGCTCTGGCGGGAAGCAGCCGCAGGACGGCGCCGTCCACCGGGAGCCTAAGGGAGGTGACGATGTTGCTCGCCGACCCCGAGGCGCATGCGAGGGCGGCCTTCGCGTCCGTCAGCTTGGCTTCGACGAGCTCGATCCTTGCGCGCAAGCCCTCGGCGCTCAGCAGGTGCAACTCACGCTCCTGCAGCTGCGGCAGCGCCTCGGCCAGGAGCCCACCGGCGAGGCGGAGGCATTGGTCCACGACGACCACGTTCCGGTAGAAACGCGACTCCGCTACACTCCAACTATGGTAATTATCCCCTAGCAGATGCTTCCCGCCGTTTCTTTGGATGATATCCCTGAGTTCAGGAAGTACATCGTCGAGTTCGCAAGGAGGAGTCAACGTGCGTCGGCACACGGGGCAACTCGCCTTCTCCTTGTCCTTGATCAGCCACTTCTCCAAGCATGCCTCGTGGAACCTGTGCCTGTTAGATCCTATGAGGATCATCTAGCTCAAGATTTGTGCCACAAGATCCGGATTAGGGGTGTGTACCTTGATCTGGAGGTCTAGCCATGGCCTCCTCTTTATGTGCTTCCACTCCTAAACTTGATCTCGAGCAGTGAGTGGTTCTTCCTGATGCTTTCAGTCCTTGCTTGATCAGTGAGCAGGGGAGAGAGTGAGAGAGATAGAAACTGTCTTGAGTTTTCTTCTCAAATCCTAGAGCCCCTTTATATAGGACCTGCACCAGGGGAACCACACACAAAAGATGGATGGTCAGGATGCCCCTGATCAGGGCATCCAATGGCTGTTATTAAACAGTCCCTTAATCATCTTTAATTTGACTTAAATTGATCACAGCAACCTATAGATCACTGCAGATCACTTATACATCCAACATTCTCCTCCTTGATCGTAAGGATAAACTTATAAACTCATTTTTCAACAAAACAGCATATGAGACAACAGAATTATAACGGCCATAGAGTACCGCAGAACCCAGTTACTACAATATACCACTTTATTTCAAAACAAAGTTTCTTTAACTTAGGAGCTCCAAAAACTTATATTTATTACAAACTTATGAGCTCAGCTCTTCGTTGAAACTTATACGGAGACAATAAATTGCAATGGCCAGTTAAGTACCATTGAACTAATTGACAACAGTACATCATTCCATCGAAGAGAAGAACCCTTCTTAGCTTATGGGGAGATGGTGCCATAACGGTTCCAATTTCCAGGATCAAAAGCTTTCTGCCAATCCCATGTTAGCAACGTGCTCTTTAAACACACTGGGTGGCAAGCCTTTCGTAAGTGGATCCGCTAACATTGCGTTAGTCGTTATATGCTTAATACTTATTGTCTGATCCTGGATTCTATCTTTTACAACAAGATACTTAATGTCAATGTGTTTGGCAGCACCACTTGACTTGTTGTTACTTGAATAGATCACTGCGGGTTAATTATCACAGAAAAGAGTGAGTGGCTCAAATATACTGTCAATCACCCTTAAACCCGGAATAAAATTCATCAGCCATACTGCCTGCCCGGTTGCCTCAGAACATGCCACAAACTCTGCCTGCATTGTTGACGATGCAGTAACACTTTGCTTGGTGCTTTTCCAAGAAATAACACCTTCTACAAGGGTGAATATGTAACCCGATGTGGATTTCTTAGTATCAACACACCCCGCAAAATCAGCATTTGAATAACCCACCACCTCGAGGTTATCAATTCTCTTATATGTGAGCATGAGGCCTTTAGTACCTTGCAAATAACGCAAAGCTTTCTTAGCATCCTTCCAGTGATCCAACCCTGGATTAGACTGATATCTGCCAAGCATCCCGGTTATGAATGCTAAGTCAGGGCGAGTGCATACTTGTGCATACATCATACTTCCAATGATTGAAGCATAAGGAACCAACTTTATCTGCGCAGATTCATAATCATTACTTGGGCACTGAAAAGTCCCAAACTTATCGCCCTTGACAATAGGAGCAGGCGAGGCTGAGCACTTATGAATATTGAACTTTTTGAGTACCTTCTCAATATACGCTCTTTGTGATAGCCCCAAGATTCCTCTGTATCTATCTCGGTGAATTTGAATGCCTAAGACATAAGCGGTTTCACCAAGATCTTTCATGTCAAACTTTGAAGAGAGAAACCTTTTATTTTCCAGCAACATATTCTTATCGCTACTGGCTAATAGTATGTCATCAACATACAGTATCAGGAAGACAAAATTGCTCCCCCTGAACTTCACATAAATGCAATTGTCCACTTCATTCTCCATGAAACCAAAATTCTTTATGACTTGATCAAACTTGAAGTACCATTGCCTTGAGGCTTGCTTTAATCCATAAATGGATTTCTTAAGGCGACATCCTAAATGTTCTTTTCCTTTCATAACAAAACCTTCCGGTTGAGCCATGTAAACATCCTCATGTAAGTCACCATTCAGAAATGCCGTTTTGACATCCATCTGATGCAACTCTAGATCATAATGAGCCATAAGTGCCATTATAATTCTGAATGAGTCCTTAGAAGAGACATGTGAAAAAGTCTCATTATAATCAATACCTTCTCTTTGAGTGAAGCCCTTAGCCACAAGCCTTGCTTTGAACCTTTCGATATCACCCTTGGAGTCATGTTTGGTCTTATAGACCCATCTGCTTCCCACAGTTTTGGCTCCTTTAGGAATCTCTACTAAGTCCCATACATCATTAATGCTCATGGACTTCATTTCATCTTTCATAGCATCAAGCCATTCTGATGAATGATCACTTTGTATGGCTTCCTTAAACGATGCAGGATCATCATCCAACATCGACTCATTTATATCCTCACTCATATAGGTCACATAATCATCAGGAATAGTAGACTTTCTAGCCCGCTTTGACCTTCTGAGAGGTGCATTATTTGGTACCTCAATCACAACTTCAGGCTACTGAGCATCTTCCATAGAATTATCATTAGATGTGGACTCTGATGGAGTCACATGTATCTCAGCAGGGGTAGGATTAGCAGTTCTTTCAACTAGAGGTGTAACCTCAACATGAACAGGAAACACTGGTTCTTGTATCATAGGTACCGGGACATATTTCTGTTTCTCCTCTAAGATTATTTCCCAGGGAGTCATACTCCCCCTCAACATATCACTTTCCAAGAACATAGCGTGTCTTGTTTCAACAAACTTAGTGAATTGCTTTGGACAATAGAAACGATATGCCTTAGATTTGTCAGGATAACCAATGAAATGGCAACTGACAGTCTTGGGGTCTAACTTGCCCATAATTGGATTGAAAACTCTTGCCTCAGCAGGGCAGCCCCACACATGCAAATAACTCAGGGTAGGTTTTCTCCCAGTCCATAATTCATACGGTGTTTTTGGCACCGATTTACTGGGGACCTTATTAAGAATATGTGCAGCTGTCTTTAGAGCTTCTATCCATAAACCAAGCGGCAAAGTAGAGTGACTTAACATACTCCTTACCATATCCATAAGAGTAGGATTCCGCCTTTCAGCGACTCCATTTTGTTGAGGTTCGCCAGGTGCTGAATACTGAGCAACGATACCATTTTCCTGAAGGAACTTAGCAAAAGGTCCAGGAATTTGGCCATAAGAAGTGTGTCTTCCGTAGTACTCACCACCACGTTCATAGCTTACAACTTTGATCTTTTGACCAACTTGATTCTCAACTCCAGCTTTAAATATCTTGAACTTTTCTAATGCCTCAGATCTTTCTTTGATCGGATAGATGTATCCAAAGCGGGAGAAGTCATCAGTGAATGTTATGAAGGAATCAAAACCATCCACTGATTTCATATTAAACGGACCACAGATATCCGTGTGAACAATTTCCAAAACTCCCGTGCTTTGATTTGCACCTTTCTTAATTTTCTTAGCATATTTCCCTTTGATGCAATCAATACAATGATCCAGATCCGCATCTGAGAAATTTAAAGGATGAAGAACTTGCTCCTTAATGAGACGATCGATTCTCCCCCTCGAAATATGGCCTAGACGATAGTGCCATAGTTTCGAAGAAGTCTCATCATCATCGCGCTTACGCTTGGTACTAATATTTATATTAGAGGAAGCATCAACTTCACTTATGGAATCACATAAGGAAACAAGATAAAGTTTGTCTTGTCGAAAGGAAAGACCAACATCCTTATTGTCAAACATAATTATACATCTCTTTTTCCCAAAGTCACAGTGAAAACCATTATCATCTAAGCATGAGACAGACACAAGGTTTCATCTCATAGAGGGTACATAAAGTACATTACGTAAACGAAGCATAAAGCCACTATGGAGTGTAAGAGTAAACTCTCCAATAGCCTCAGCTTCGGCTTCAACACCATTAGCAATTCTAATGGTTCTTTCCTCTCTTCTTGTTGGAATTATGCCCTAGAGGCAATAATAAAGTTGTTATTATTATAATTCTTGTTCATGATAATGTTTATATTCCATGCTAGAATTGTATTAAGCGGAAACTTTAATACTTGTGTGGTTTGTAAACAACACCGTGTCCCTAGTACGCCTATATGGACTAGCTCATTGATTAATGATGGTTAAGGTTTCCTAACCATGGACATGAGTTGTCGATTAATAATGAGATCATATCATTGGGAGAATGATATGATGGACAAACCCAAACTAAGCGAAGCAATTAGATCGTGTCATCGTGTTCGTCTTTGCGAAGCTTTTCTTATGTCAAATATTGTATTCCTTAGACCATGAGATAATACAACTCCCTGGTATCGGAAGAAAGCTTTGAGGTCATCAAACGTCATCCCATGAGAGGGTGATCATAAAGGTGTCTCTCAGGTGATCGGAAAGTATTTGTTGGGTTGTATGTATCGAGATGGGATTTGTCCCTCCCAAGTCGGAGAGATATACTTCGGGCCCACTCGGTAATCGATATCAACACCGCTTGCAAGCATGTGGTTAAGGAGTTAATCACAAAGTGATATCGGATTACGGAACGAGTAAAGTACTTGCTGTGAACGAGATTGAACTAGGTATGACGGTACCGACGATCGAATCTCGGGCAAGTAAAATATCGCGAGACGAAGGGAATATATATATGGGATTGATTGAATCCTGGCATCGTGGTTCATCCGATATGATCATCGATGAATGTGTGGGAGTCAATACGGGTGTCTAGACACCGCTGTTGATTATTGATAGAAGATCATGTCTGCATGTTCTCGAACCCGCAGGGTCACACACTTAACGTGTCTCGACGCTAGGATAGATTGGATAATTGGTTTATGAGTTTTTGTTCGGAGTCTCGGATGGGATCCGGGACATCACGAGAGGTTCCGGAATGGTCCGCAGAATAAGATTCATATAAGGCAGTGCAGTTTTTGGAGTTCGGAATTGTTCCGGGTTAATCGGTATTGTCCCGGAAGCTTCTAGAACCTTCTGGAAGGGGACCAACATGGACCCACCTTCCGGGAGGGGGCTTGGGCCTATGAGGGAGTGCCCTGGCCGCATTGGGCCAGGGGCACAAGGCCCCATAGGGCCAAGCCGGCCAAAGAGGGTTTAAACCCTAGATAGACCTTCTAGAAGGAGGGGGGTTTCCTTGCCCCCCACTCTTCCTCCTTGGGGCCGCCGGTTTGGGCTTGGGGGAGGGGCTAGGGCTGCGCCCCCCTCTATATAAAGAGGGGTGGGGGCGCACCACCCCCACACACCTTCCCCTCCAACCCTAGCCGCCCTGCTGCCCTCCTCTCTCCCTCCCGACTGCTTGTAGGCGAAGCCCTGCTGCAGAAATTCTCCACCAATTGCACCGCGCCGTCGCGTTGTAGATCCAACCTATCTCTCCACCATACTTTCTGGTCCGAGGAAGGAGGAGACGTCGAGGTGCTGCACGTGTGCATCTCACGGAGGCACCGCCACTTGTGGTGCTAGATCAGATCGGATCGCGAGGAGGAGAAGCGAGTACGACTACATCACCCACGTTCCGACGAACGTTCCGCTGTGCGAATCTTCAAGGGTATAAAGATCTAATCCAATCTCTCTCGTTGTTTGCATCTCCTAGATTAGATCTTGGCTTTCCCTCTGTTCGCATCCGTAGAAAATTTTGATTTACTATGCCGCGAAACCCTTTAGTGGTATCAGAGCTAGATCTATGCGTAGATGTGTTTCACGAGTAGAACGCAACATGGTTGTTGCGGGCGTTGATGTTTTCTGTTGCAAGCCTCTTGTTTGTGTTCTTCTTATGACGCGGGATAGTGAGATTGAAGCGGTCCAGGCCAACCTTACGCAACGTCGTTCGCGAGACCGGCTCCGCACTTGACGTGTGGCTTGTTCCACACATGCGGCTGGTGGATGTCTGTTTCTCTCACTATAGTTGTCATGGGATCTACACCGGAGTTTGGCAACCATAATATCACCGTTATGGCTTTCCATAGGTAAGAATCGTTCTTAGCATCTACTCCCATAAGCCACGTAAAACATGCAACAACAAAGTAGAGGCGTCTAACTTATTTTTGTAGGGAGTGTTTTCTGTGATATGGTATGGCCCAAGATGTGATGTGTATAATGTATGCGATGATCATGTTTTGTAATGTTTCACGACTTGCATGTCGATGAGTACACAACCGGCAGGATCCATATGGTTGTCTTTATAATTGTGTATGACCTGCGAGTCAACTTCTTATACGCCATGTAATAGCTTTACTTTATCGCTAAGTAGTTAGCAATAGTTGTAGTTGCTATTCGTGGTGGAGGCAATCATGGTGGAGTGATGGAGATCATGCCGGCACGCACAAGATGGAGATCATTGCGCGAAGATTGGCTATACCATGTCACATAAAGTTATATGCATGTGATGTTTATCCTTTTATGTATCTTATTATGCTTAGATCGCGACGGTAGCATTATAAGATGATTCCTCACTTAAAGATCAAGATAAAAACTGTGTTCTCCCCAAGTATGCACCATTGCGAAAGTTCGTCGTGTCCAAGCATCACGTGATGATCGGGTGCTATAGACTCTACGCTCACATACAACGGGTGCAAGCCAGTTTTGCACACGCGGAAATACTTGGGTCTAACTTGACGAGCCTAGCATGTACAGACATGGCCTCGGAACACATGAACCGAAAGGTTAAGCATGAGTCATATGAATGATATGATCGACACTTCGTTGTCCACCATTGAAACCACATCTCTTCTTGTGATGATCGGATTAGGTGTGGTGAATTTGGATCATGTTCACTAAACAACTTGAGGGATGTTGAATTTAGTGGGAGTTCATCTAGTAATTTGATTAAGTTGAACTATTTATCATGAACATAGTCTAAATTGTACTTGCAAATACTGTAGATCCAATGGCCAAGTCCGACTTCAACTTCAACGTTTTTGTTGAGAAAGAAAAGCTTAAAAACAATGGGTCTAACTTCACCAATTGGTTCCGCAATCTGAGAATCATACTCTCTAGCGGTCAAAAGGACTATGTCCTTGAGAAAGCGTTAGGTGACGCCCCTGTTGCAACTGCACCGGCTGATGAGAACGGTGTCTATCAGTCGCGCAAAGATGATTATGGTGTGATTAAGAGCACCATGTTGTTTGCTATGGAATCGGACCTTCAAAATCGTTTTGAAGACTATCCCGGGCCCTTTGAGATCCTTGAGGAACTGAAAACCATGTTTCAGACTCAGGCCCGTTCTGAGAGATATGAGATCTCTGAGAGATTCTTTAACTGCAAGATGGAGGAAGGGAGTTCCGTTAGTGAGCACGCCATTAAGATGTCGGGCTACACTCAACGCCTTGAGCAATTGGACTGCAAGATTCTAGAGGAGCTCAAGATTGACAGGGTTCTGCAATCACTCCCTCCCAGCTACAAAAGTTTTGTAGTGACTCATAATCAGATTGGTTCCACTGATACGATCATCGAGCTCTTCGCAAAGCTGAAGGTTGCGGAGGTGGACATCAAGAAGGATAATCATGTGTTGATGGTCAACAAGCCCTCCTTTAAGAAAGGTAAGGGTGCAAAGAAGCCCTTCAAGAAAGGCGGCGGCAAGCGCGTTGCCCCTGCTGAGAAGAAGCTCAAGTCTGGTCCTAAGCCGGACACTGAGTGCTTCTATTGCAAGGACAAGGGTCACTGGAAGCGCAATTGTCCGAAGTACTTAGCGGACAAGAAGGCTGGCACCATCAAAGGTATATTTGATATACATGTTATTGATGTTTTCCTTGCTAGCCCTCGTTGTAGTGCCTGGGTATTTGATACCGGTTCAGTTGCTAATATTTGTAACTCGAAACAGGAGCTACGGAATAGACGGCGGCTTGCGAGGGATGAGGTGACGATGCGCGTTGGCAACGGATCAAGAGTTGATGTGATGGCCGTCGGCACGCTCTCCTTAGTTTTACCTTCGGGATTAGTTTTAAACCTTAATAAGTGTTATTATGTGCCTGCGTTGAGCATGAACATTATTTCTGGATCTTGTTTATTGCAAGACGGTTATTCATTTAAATCGGAGAATAATGGTTGTTCTATTTATATGAGTAACATCTTTTATGGTCATGCACCTATTGTAAATGGTTTATTTCTTCTAAATCTCGAAAGGGATGAAACACACATCCATAACATTGAGGCTAAGAGATGCAAAGTAGATAGTGATAATACTACTTATTTGTGGCATTGTCGTCTAGGTCATATTGGTGTAAAGCGCATGAAGAAACTCCATTCTGATGGAGTCTCTTCATTTTGAATCATTTGACACATGCGAACCATGCCTCATGGGCAAGATGATCAAAACCCCGTTCTCCGGTATGATGGAGCGAGCAACGGACTTGTTGGAAATCATACATACCGATGTATGCGGACCGATGAGTGTTTCGACGCGCGGTGGATATCGCTATTTTCTCACTTTTACCGATGACTTAAGTAGATATGGGTATATCTATTTAATAAAACATAAATCTGAAACATTTGAAAAGTTCAAGGAATTTCAGAATGAAGTGGAGAACCATCGTAACAGAAAGATTAAGTTTCTACGATCCGATCGTGGGGGCGAGTATTTGAGTTATGATTTTCTCACGCATCTTAAAGCAAGCGGAATTGTTTCGCAACTCACGCCACCCAGAACACCACAGCGCAATGGTGTGTCTGAACGCCGGAATCGAACCTTATTAGATATGGTCCGATCAATGATGTCTCTTACTGATTTGCCGTTATCATTTTGGGGTTATGCATTAGAAACCGCTGCATTCACTTTAAATAGGGCTCCATCTAAATCCGTTGAGACGACACCGTATGAACTGTGGTTTGGTGCTAAACCTAAGTTGTCGTTTCTTAAAGTTTGGGGATGCGAAGCTTACGTCAAGAAGTTGATGCCGGACAAGCTCGAACCTAAAGCGGAGAAATGCGTCTTCATAGGATACCCTAAGGAAACTATTGGGTATACCTTCTATCACAGAACCGAAGGCAAAGTGTTTGTCGCAAAGAACGGTTCCTTTCTTGAGAAGGAGTTTCTCTCGAAAGAAGTGAGTGGGAGGAAAGTAGAGCTAGACGAGGTTATTGAACCTTCTCTTGAATTGGAGAGTAGCGCAGCATCTGAAATTGTTCCAGTGCCGCCTGCACCAACAATAGAGGAAGCTAATGACAAGGATCATGAAGCTTCAGACGATGCTGCTACTGAACGTCGCAGGTCGACAAGGTCACGTGCCCCTCCTGAGTGGTACGGCAACCCTGTCTTGACTGTCTTGTTAGTAGAAGACAGTGAACCTACGAACTATGAGGAAGCGATGATGAGCCCAGACTCTGAGAAATGGCTAGAAGCCATGAAATCCGAATTGGGATCCATGAGCGAAAACCAAGTATGGACTTTGGTGGACCCTCCTAGCGACCGAATGGCCGTTGAGTGCAAATGGATCTTCAAGAAGAAAACGAACGCGGATGGTAATGTTACCGTCTATAAAGCACGGCTTGTTGCGAAAGGTTTTCGACAAGTTCAATGTGTTGACTACGATGAGCCTTTCTCTCCCGTAGAGATGTTTAAGTCCATTCGGATTTTATTAGCAATTGATGCGTTTCATGATTATTAAATATGGCAGATGGATGTCAAGACTGCGTTCCTCAATGGCAACATTGATGAAGAGTTGTATATGATGCAACCCGAAGGTTTTGTCGATCCTAAGGATGCTGATAAAGTATGCAAACTTCAGCGTTCCATTTATGGACTGAAGCAAGCATCTCGGAGTTGGAACCTTCGTTTTGATCAAGTGATCAAGAGCTTTGGATTTGTTCCAAATTGCTACGAAGCTTGTATCTACAAGAAAGTGAGTGGGAGCTCCGTGACATTTCTGGTACTATATGTGGATGACATATTGATTATTGGAAATGACATTAAGATGCTTAACGATGTGAAGAGTTATTTGAACAAGTGGTTTTCAATGAAAGACCTAGGTGAAGCTGCTTATATATTGGGCATCAAAATCTATAGAGATAGACAAAGACGCCTGATAGCTTTAAGCCAGAGTACATACCTAGACAAAGTTCTGAAAAGGTTCAGAATGGATAAGGCAAATAAAGGTTCAGTGCCTATGTTGTCAGGTAAGATATTGAGCAAGGCTCAGTGTCCAGCTACGGTAAATGATAGGGAAGCTATGAGCAAAGTGCCTTATGCCTCGGCCATAGGTTCTATCATGTATGCCATGCTGTGTACTAGACCGGATGTGTCCAATGCTCTTAGTTTGACGAGCAGATATCAAAGTGATCCAGAAGTGGAACACTGGACAGCCGTGAAGAACATCCTAAAGTACCTAAATAGGACTAAAGAAATGTTCTTAGTCTATGGAGGTGATGAACAGCTCGTCGTAAAGGGTTACGTCGACGCTAGTTTTGACACCGACAAGGATGATTCTAAATCTCAGACAGGATACGTGTATATTTTGAATGGAGGAGCTATGAGCTGGAGAAGCTGCAAGCAAAGCGTGATCGTGGGATCTACAGTAGAAGCGGAATACATGGCTGCTGCAGAAGCGTCAAGTGAAGGAGTTTGGATCAGAAACTTCATCACTGAGCTTGGCGTGGTTCCAAGTGCATTGGACCCACTGGAGATATTGTGTGACAACACTAGCGCCATAGCACTTGCTAAGGAACCAAGATATCATCCAAAAACCAAGCATATCAACCGCAAGTTTCATATAATCCGAGATTATATAGCAGATGGAGATCTGAAGATTAGCAAAGTACATACAGATCTGAATGTCGCAGATCCGTTGACTAAACCTCTTCCACGTGTAAAACATGATCAGCACCTCAGTGCCATGAGTGTGAGATTGTTGCCAAATGTAAACTAGATTATTGACTCTAGTGCAAGTGGGAGACTGTTGGAATTATGCCCTAGAGGCAATAATAAAGATGTTATTATTATAATTCTTGTTCATGATAAAGTTTATATTCCATGCTAGAATTGTATTAAGCGGAAACATTAATACTTGTGTGGTTTGTAAACAACACCGTGTCCCTAGTACGCCTCTATGGACTAGCTCATTGATTAATGATGGTTAAGGTTTCCTAACCATGGACATGAGTTGTCGATTAATAATGAGATCATATCATTGGGAGAATGATATGATGGACATACCCAAACTAAGCGAAGCAATTAGATCGTGTCATCGTGTTCGTCTTTGCGAAGATTTTCTTATGTCAAATATTGTATTCCTTAGACCATGAGATAATACAACTCCCTGGTATCGGAAGAAAGCTTTGAGGTCATCAAACGTCATCCTATGAGAGGGTGATCATAAAGGTGTCTCTCAAGTGATCGGAAAGTATTTGTTGGGTTGTATGTATCGAGATGGGATTTGTCCCTCCCAAGTCGGAGAGATATACTTCGGGCCCACTCGGTAATCGATATCAACACCGCTTGCAAGCATGTGGTTAAGGAGTTAATCACAAAGTGATATCGGATTACGGAACGAGTAAAGTACTTGCTGTGAACGAGATTGAACTAGGTATGACGGTACCGACGATCGAATCTCGGGCAAGTAAAATATCGCGAGACGAGGGGAATATATATATGGGATTGATTGAATCCTGGCATCGTGGTTCATCCGATATGATCATCGATGAATGTGTGGGAGTCAATATGGGTGTCCAGACCCCGCTGTTGATTATTGATAGAAGATCATGTCTGCATGTTCTCGAACCCGCAGGGTCACACACTTAACGTGTCTCGACGCTAGGATAGATTGGATAATTGGTTTATGAGTTTTTGTTCGGAGTCTCGGATGGGATCCGGGACATCACGAGAGGTTCCGGAATGGTCCGGAGAATAAGATTCATATAAGGCAGTGCAGTTTTTGGAGTTCGGAATTGTTCCGGGTTAATCAGTATTGTACCGGAAGCTTCTAGAACCTTACGTAAGGGGACCAACGTGGCCCCACCTTCCGGGAGGGGGCTTGGGCCTATGAGGGAGTGCCCTGGATGCATTGGGCCAGGGGCACAAGGCCCCATAGGGCCCAGCCAGCCAAAGAGGGTTTAAACCCTAGATAGACCTTCTAGAAGGGGTGTTTCCTTGCCCCCCACTCTTCCTCCTTGGGGCCGCCGGTTTGGGCTTGGGGGAGGGGATAGGGCTGCGCACCCCTCTATATAAAGAGGGGTGGGGGCGCACCACCCCCACACACCTTCCCCTCCAACCCTAGCCGCCCTGCTACCCTCCTCTCTCCCTCCCGACTGCTTGTAGGCGAAGCCCTGCTACAGAAATTCTCCATCAATTGCACCGTGCCGTCGCGTTGTAGATCCAACCTATCTCTCCACCATACTTGCTTGTCCGAGGAAGGAGGAGACGTCGAGGTGCTGCACGTGTGCATCTCACGGAGGCACCGCCACTTGTGGTGCTAGATCGGATCGGATCGCGAGGAGGAGAAGCGAGTACGACTACATCACCCACGTTCCGACGAATGTTCCGCTTTATGAAGATCTAATCCAATCTCTCTCGTTGTTTGCATCTCCTAGATTAGATCTTGGCTTTCCCTCTGTTCGCATCCGTAGAAAATTTTGATTTACTATGCCGCGAAACCCTTCACTTCTTAGGGTCCTCTTCGTATCGAATCCCTGTAAGGAGTTTGCAACATGAATTGTTGCACCTGAGTCCACCCACCATGTATTGGTGGCATAATTAACATAAAGGGATTCGTCAACAAAGGTTATAACATTAGTACCTTTCTTATTGATCCATTTCATGAACCCAATACAATCCCTCTAGACGTGTCCGCTTTTTCCACAAAAGCGACATCCATTAGGATCTTTACCATCAGCATTAGGGGGTGCATCTGCATTAGGAGCTCTGTTAGGGTTCTTTTGCTGAAAGAACTTAGAAGATTGCCCTTTATCTTTAAACTGAGCAGGATTAGGCTTTATAAACTTTTTCTTCTTCTGAGAATGCTTGAACTGATTGACATGATCAACTCGTCCATCTTTAAGCCTTTCCTCCTCTTGTACACATCTAGCCATCATTTCATCCATGCCCCATTTAGAATCCATCGCATTGTAATTGATGGTGAACGGAGAGAACTCCGTGGGCAAGGATGACATAATAAAATGGACAAGGAAACCTTCAGAGATTTCCATTTCCATTGTCTTAAGTTTAGTGGCCATGTTAATTTTCCTCATGATATGTTCTCTCAGACTCCTAGTTGGATCATACCTTTCATCAATAAGCCTTCTAATGAGGCTTGTTGCATAAATTTTGGATGATCCCTTAAACTGGTCCTCAATCTTTCCAAGGTAACCCTTGGCAGTCTGAGAGTCTGGAACAGCTCCCCTCATACTTTGAGTAATGGAGCCCTTAATAATCATGAGGCACTTACAATTTGAATCCTCCCACTTAGTCTTCTCATCATCATAAGCCCTTTTCAGGGCATCATAATTCTCATCACCTTCAGTAGGTGCTACAGGAGGATCCTTAAGGAGGGCATAATCTATATTCAGCAAAGCTAAGGTGATCTCAAGCTTCTCCTTCCAAGTACCAAAATTGCTACCAGTCAACTGTTCTATGCCATTTATAATACCGGCAATTTGAGAGGCATTAGATGCTTCAAAACAAAACAAATGCTTTGAATAAGCATCATAATTTTATATTCCTTTCATCAATCTAGTCTACATCAGCTTTGGCCAGAAATAGACATGATCAATAAAATTTTGTGATCAAAATATCTGCTAATCAGCTTTGGCCAGAATGACAGATATAAGCCACACTTAATTAGATCCTCTAATCATATAGAATTCTATCATCAATCTGGAACACATCAGCTTTGGCCAGAAGTGAACCAGACCAATAAATATTTCATGATCAAAATGTCCATCAATCAGCTTTGGCCAGAATGATAAACATAATCCATGCTTAATTTGAGGATTTATCAACTTAACTTTGCAGCAAAACATTATTATCACAATTTATTTGAATAAAACCACAAAAGAAACAACTAAGCATGAAAAACACATTAAACTTGCTTAAGTGAGATAAATAATTGCATGACAAAAGAATAATTTGTCACATAATTATGTTCCACAATTGACATAATAAAATATGCCAAAAATTTATCCCCCAAAACCATTTATATATAAGCCCTAACTCTTATATCTTAGATTTTAAAGAAAAGGAAGAAACATAAGTTTCAAACAGTCAAACTGAGCCCATAAATGATTTGGCCCAGTCCCCTTTTCTTTATTAATAAGGGAAAACTAAAACAAAACTTTCGGACTGGGCCGAGAATAGCCCAGCCCATCTCCCCTCAGTGGCCTGCTAGGCCCGTTAGGCAGCTAACGCTGCGGGCCGTTGGATGAAATCCAACGGTCGAGGTGGCGCCCGGTCAGCACGAGGCTGATGCGAGACAGCCCCCCGTGCCCTAGCCCCATTTCCCCCTCCCTCCTTTTCCTCTCTACCTCCCAAGCCGCGAGCGAGAGAGAGGGAGAGAGAGAGAGACGCGCGGCGGCGAAGCCAGCCGCAAAAGAGGAAGAAGGTCGGCGTTGGTGAGCGCCTCTCGCCAGATTCGCGTGCAACAGCGCGCGGCTCCGTCGAGTGGTGCTTGCCGGTGCCCGTTTGCGTCATGACGGCGAGCGCACGGGCGTCCCCGCAATGACATCGACGACGCAGCGCCAAGTCCAGCGCTGCGGTGGGCTCCTGCACCGTCAAAAGCGCGAGGAGACATCACCACGGACCGGTGTGGTGGACGGCGAGGTCGCGCGGGCACGAGCCCGAGCGTTTCTGCCAACTTAGTAGGTCGGCTCCGGCGCCGCCGTGGCCAGCAACGGCGACGAGGCCCTTAAGGTACACGCCCACCACCTCTTTATCATTAGATTAGGGTTAGAGTTCGTCCAATTTGGGAATTAGGGTTAGGGTTCATTAGTAATTGGGGAATTTAGGGTTAGGGTTCATCAGTAATTGGGGAATTTAGGGTTAGGGTTATTCGATTTGATGAACTAGGGTTAGGGTTCTTCAGGAATTGGGGATTAGGGTTAGGGTTCTGCACCAACAACTCAAATCCCACATAAAAATTGCATAAAAGCAACCCTAGCACCTGTTCTTGATCAGATAGAACTTAAACTTGGTAATTTTAGGGCTAAAACGTCAACTTTATGTTGTTCTTAGGCAAGAACTGGAACAGGAACATAGCTCCAGCAACTAAACAGGAACTAACCAGGAAGAACAAGCTTGATGGAACAAGAATCCAAAAAATAAGAGGACTCAATCTTAGAGCTAGTTGCTCTGATACCACTGTTAGATCCTATGAGGATCATCTAGCTCAAGATTTGAGCCACAAGATGAGGATCAGGGGTGTGTACCTTGATCTGGAGGTCCAGCCATGGCCTCCTCTTTATGTGCTTCCACTCCTGAACTTGATCTCGAGCAGTGAGTGGTTCTTCCTGATGCTTTCAGTCCTTGCTTGATCAGTGAGCAGGGGAGAGAGTGAGAGAGATAGAAACTGTCTTGAGTTTTCTTCTCAAACCCTAGAGCCCCTTTATATAGGACCTGCACCAGGAGAACCACACACAAAAGATGGATGGTCAAGATGCCCCTGATTAGAGCATCCAATGGCTGTTATTAAATAGTCCCTTAATCATTTTTAATTTGACTTAAATTGATCACAACAACCTATAAATCACTGCAGATCACTTATACATCCAACAGTGCCTGCATGGCATCTCCTTCCACACGGCCGCCGTCCCCGCCACGCTGTCCAAGCAGATCGGGCAGTCGCTACCGTCGGACGGCGCCTCCACCGTCCTCAGCGCCTTAGCTCGCCGTCCCGCCGTGTTATCCTGCTTCCCAATCAAAAACTCTCACCATCTCGTCAACCAACGCTCCTCCTCCTCCTCGTCTAGGGCATCGACGCGGCGCGCTGCAAACGGCATGTTGGTTCCGTGGATCAATTAATTTTTTGTTGCTCGATCGATGCGTTGGTTGATCTCCAAACACAATGATATCCATCGATCCACCCGTGACCGATCGAACACGGGCGTCACTCGGACTACAACCGTACCCGTCTCGATTGATGATTGAGCAGTGCAAGAACGTACGGACATGCTGTGTGCGCCAACTGCCAACAATGCAATCCCCCAATAGGAGGGCACCAGGCATCGTGTCTACTCTCCATTTGTTGGATATTCGTGCTATGTGTTTTATGAAATAACCCTCCCATCTCACATATTAGGTCTCTTGCAGTTTTTCTATCCAACCCCTTGCGTTGTCGGATATTCTATATTTTTTATCGTTGATTGTCTCCTTATAACCGAACTTGTCTTCTACACGTTTCTATTTCTTTTTCACCTCATTTTTTCTTTTAAAATTTCAGAAATATTCAACAATGTTTTTATGTACATTTTTTATTCTAAAAATGAAACATGCATAATATGTTTTTTCAACAATCTCATTTGGCAATCTTTATTCTTGTACTTTTTATTTAACAATATTTAGACACGCTTACTTTGTTTCATCCTAAATTCAGAAGTTTCATACAAGATTCACATGTTTTACAAACTTTTTTTGTCAAGAGATATTCATATAAATTTTTCAAAGAATACATGCATAATTTCTGTCTTTTTTTCACCTCATTTTTTCTCGTAAAATTTCAGGAATATTCAACAATTTTTATGTACATTTTTTATTGTGAAAGTAAAACATGCATAATTTGTTTTTTCAACAATCTCATTTGATAATTTTTATTTTTGTACTTTTTATTTAACAATATTTAGACACTCTTACTTTGTTTCATCCTAGATTCAGAAGTTTCATACAAGATTCACACGTTTTACAAACTTGTTTCTGCCAAGAGATATTCATATAATTTTTTTACAGAATATTCTAACAAATTATATACCTATTTCACTAAAGTTTGACACCAAATCCATATATGATCATGATAAATTCGACGATCCATATCAGATTCGAAGAGGTTTCATATAATAGATATGTATTTTATGTAATTTCAGATTTTTTCCACATCATATTTATGGAACCTTCTTATAGATTCAAGCAAGTCTCATATAGATGAAACCAAAATTCTAGACATATTCATATACAATATAAATTCATACACACTACTCAAGCCTATCATCTATGTTTCGTCACAGATCCATACAATAATCAATAAGAATCACCAAGAGTTTGTACAGAACATTTTCGGATTGAGAGATTCATAGAATTCCCATCAAAGATACATCCAAAAACAAATATTTCCAAAAATACTTCTGCACAAGATCTAGAAAAAAAATCAAAAAAGGAATTTGGGGCCTCCGATCCAGTCCGTCCTTGCCGGCACGTCCTCCCCCTGCCCCTCCCCCGCAGGGCCTGCTCGCCCCCTCCCCCTGCCCTCCCCCGTAGGGCCTGCTCGTCGACACGGACGAGGACGCGCGCGAGGTGGGGATGAATGGGTGGACGGGGACGGGGACGAGTGCGAGAAGTACGTCGTCGCGCTTCACGACGCAGCCGACGAGGTGGGGGCGACGATGTGGGGGTCGACGGAGGTGGAGGCGATGAGGTGGGTGGAGGGTGGGGGAGGCTGCGAGGTGTAGGAGATGTGGTGGGGGCGATGGAGTTCGCCGGCAAGAAGGAAGATTGGGGAGGAGGAGACGGTGTGGAGAGGCCCCTGATCCAGATCGGGAGGAGAACGACGCGTCTGTTGACTTTGTTTTGGGGCTGGGTGGTCATGCTCTCTTCTAGACTGAGGGTTAAATTCAAAATAGCTGAAGGACCTAAATGCAAATGCTCCACAGACGATGACCGAGTTGACTCCGCACGAATCTCCAACAAATGAACGGCACATATGGTACCGGGGGCCCAACTTACGATGGGAAATCCGCTCTCGCCAACTGCTGCATTAACATGCAGCGCAAGTGCCCCTCCTGCAAGTGCATCGAGGCCATCTCTTAGCCCTCTAACATACTGTCACGGACCGTTTGGGCCACTGTACTGGGTCGCATGGGCCGCTGCGAGAAGAGAGGCAGAGGACCAAGGCATGAGGGAAGAGGGATGCACACATGCATGCTGTACTAAATTTGATTAAAAAATCTTCATAGTTTTATGAAAATTAAACTTGTCTGAACTGTTTCAGAAATTTCGTCAAGACCGTGTCACCATCGTTACACTGTACCTGCGGCCCGGACTTTTCTTAACGGTATATACTTGGACCCAGGCGCGTGTTCCCTGTTTAAACGAAGCACGCCCGCCCGCGCGCGCGGAGTCCAAAGAGACGCCAGCAGAGGAGGATCGAGGTGTCAGCTAGTACATTTATCAAGCACGCCGGCCAGTTTCCAAGATAAACTCATTGCGGCCGGCTTCCGGCCAGGGGCCCGTCTCCTCGTTTCACCTTCCTTTGATCAGCCTACTATAAACTCTTCCAGTGTGGCCAGCAGAGGAGGATCGAGGTGTCAGCCTTTGATCACCTCCCTGTGCCATTTCCATCTTCCATCTTCACCTCGTGGCGTAGGTCAGCAAATGGGGGGAGTTTGTTGTCCATGTTACTGAATCGTTGCTAATTACGTGCTCCGACGATGCAGATAGGGAGAGAGACCAGGAGCACCATGGGTTGTGGCAGTGGGAGCGTCCCAAAGAAGGCCCAGACGACCAAGTGCAATCCGGAGCACGACGAAGAAGAAGAGGAGGAGGAGGAGGAGGAGGAGGAGGTATGCAATGTTTTCAAGGTTGAGATGGATAGTCTCGAATGCGACATTTGTTTCATGCCCTTTGGGTCGGAAGTTTACTCGGTGAGCATTCTAAAATCCAAACACATTACAGCGTGATTCTTTTTAGATTTGGTATATAGTAGTAGTGGCTAGTACGGCTTGCTCTGCTAACTAGTGTATTTTCTCCGTCTCCATTGACGATTGAGCAGTGCAAGAACGGGCACGCGGCATGCGCCAACTGCTGCATTAACATGGAGCGCAGGTGCCCCTCCTGCAACGAGTCCATCGGTGACTTCCGGTGCCGTGCCATGGAGAAGGTCCTCGCCGGCATGACCAGGCCCTGCCGCTTCAAGAAGCACGGCTGCCGAGAGACCGTCCGGTACACCGAGGCGCGGAACCACGAGGAGGAGCTGTGTTGCTATGCGCCGTACCGCTGCCCGTTCGACGGCTGCGCCTACCGCGGCTGGCTGCTCTACGGCCACATCCAGGATGCTCACTCCCATGGATCGTCGGTGGTGAAGCTGCAAAAGGGCGAGCCCTTCTGCGTGCTCCTGCACCGCGACCAGAAGAGCGTGTTCCTTGTGTTCAACGGCGGCGACGTCCCCACGGGGCGCTCGCTGTCGTTGGTTCGCGTCTGCCCTTACCCGGAGGCAGATGAGGGGGAAGACAAGGGAGTGGACGTGAAGTACAAATTGGCGGTGCATGGAGGCGACTGGACGTCGATGTGGCTGGATTCGCCATTGCCTGTGCCTTTCGCGCGCCGTCTTGACGGGTACAAGGCCAAGTTGTTCTTGTTCGTGCCGGACGCTTTCTGGGACCCTTCTGGCAGCGTCACCGTTACCCTGCTAGACTGATGGGTGGTGGTCTACTGTATATATAGTGGTCGAGGTCTAAAATCATGTCGCTCCTTAAGAGTTAAAATGCGTATGGTCATGATATGATCCATATATATGTACCACTTGTCTGATGGAGGGTGGTGCCTTGTGTTAATCTTGCATGTTCGAGGGTGTGCAAGCTGCTGCCATTTATGGATGTTTTGTATGCGCTAAATCCATTTCAATAACTGTGCAATATTTCAATAGAACGATCTATCGGCATTCGGCAATGATCCGTCGCCTAATAGTATAGTGGTGCCCCTATTTGGTTTCTACTCTTTGGTTTCTTTGAGAATTTATGTCAAGAAACTTATAGTAGTACTCTCTTCAATCTGATTTAATTGTCACAAGTTTATGCCTAAACCTACAACAATTAAATCGGACCAGAGGTTGTACAATACTTTGTGAGAAGTTTTATTTCCATTGTTGGCCTTCTACTCCAAGATCATTATCGGGAAAATGCTTAGCATCACATCAATATCAGTAACGCAAAAACGAAAGTATGCTACTGGTAACATGAAACACAAACGAACAAATAAAAATCGTCACCTATAGGTCGCAAAACGATCTCTGCAGGGCTTACCACTGACGAGCAAACAAAAAATCTTCGTTGGTATGTGTCTAGTGGACTGACCAGGGGACCGAGAAAATGCGATGATAGTTAACTTTCACTAAAAAAATCCCCCATGCGCGATACTTTTTTTGGGCAGCACAAACCTAAAATACATGCAAAAAAAATTTAGTCCGCTGATGAGCATTCTCGGCACCAAATTAGGGTGGTGGATAGATATGTGTTGTGGTAGATACGCTGCCAGATTTTGGTGTCTTGGTACGTGGCCTACAAGCCAAGCGCATTGTAACCGGCGGTAATTAGAATATAGTATCTCCGTCCTAAGTTTTAAGGCTTATATTTTTTTAAGTCAAACAACGTAAACTTTGACCAAGTTTTTAGAAAAAATATTAATATTTATAATTCAAAATCTATACTCTTGATACATCATGAAACATATTTTCACATGGTATGTACATAATAGCATAGTTTTTCATATATTTTTTTAAAGTTTGATCAGACTTTACATAGCTTGACTTTTCTTAAAAAGTATAGGCCTTTGGGACAGAGGGAGTAGGAATTTTGTATTATGTTGTCCACTACAGGTGTTGTTAATTGTTGTTCTCATGGTGGAGAATGGTCAAGCACATCGTGTTGACTGGTTAGGCTTGTTTCGTTGACTAGCGTAACTTATAGGGATGTAAACGACATGGGTAATTTTCGCACTCAATCCGCATCCGCAATCGTTTTTAAGGATATAGTATGAAATTTTAGAAATCCGCCAGATACGGATGAGGATATGGATATTAGTATGACGGATATCCGGAGGATATGGTATTTTTATTATCCGACGGATGCAGGTTATCTGCTATATTTTGCGGATTATCCAAGCTATTCAATTAGGATAATCCGATTATTTAGCTCAATGAAGCGATCCAAATGTCTAAATAATTCACTAATAATCATCATACGTGTGTCTCTAAGTTTATACTCCCTCCGACCCATATTAGAGTTTGGAGGCTAATTACACCCACGGATTTAATGGGACGGATATCCGCTAACTCATGGGGCAGACATGAACATAGGTTTCACTACATGGATATCCAACACATACCCGACTAATAAGTAGGCTACACATGTCAGCGAGACATTGTTTTTCAGCATTACATGTACCATAGTCACTAACAGGCCCAACCTGCCCAATCTCCCTTACCCTAGGCCCAAAGGTCTAGCTAACTAATTGGATATGCCTAACCCTAACTAATTGCTTTTAAGCAATAAGATTGGCCTTGAGTATATCAGATGTTGTGTTGAAAACCTATAATAAAAAGTATTAACTATGTTTCGTGAGATTATTGTGATGAGACATCTATGTATTTTGCGATGATTGTGTGAGATTTGACATATTTAAAATACTGTGTGGTTCAAATATTGTTGTTCTATGTATATAGCGCTTAAACCAATAGATATCCATGGATACTTTCGTGAGTGGGCTAGAGTCATGCTCATGGATTTGGATCTGGATTTGATTTTGGTTTTGGCATATCCATCCAAATCCGCTCCATGGCCATCCTTAATTATACGTATAGAACCGCTCTTTGTATGGATATGTACTTGTATGTATATGTAGCTAATACGCATCGGCCAGCTATGTCGGCTGGAGAGAGGAATACAATGTGCCTAAACGTGTTATACATGTTTTGAATATGGGCTTAGACGGGCGTATTTTATCCAATCCGCTATTTAATAAATTTGGAACTAATTCATGATTTTGGCTGAGTTTGGAGAGATGGGATTATACTCGAGCAAGCATGTTAGATGTCCTTTTCTTCGTTTTTATGTCAAGTTAGAGCATCTCCAACAGAAGTTGTATAATAGCACGGCGCCACTTTTTGGTGCGTGCAATTGTGCAAAATGCCACTCATCCTAAAAATTTGCAGTGCACGGTTTTATGAAATCTGCTGGAGTGGCAAAAAAGCATCTATGCGTGGTAAATCGGCGGTTTTTTGTGCGCCGTGCTATTATACAACTTTTGTTGGAGATGCTCTTAGGTCCGTCTGTTAGAGCCTTAGAGGTCGCTTAGAACAGTTAGGTGTTTTAATCTTTGTTGTGTGTTATGTACTCTTTTACTTTCTCGTCGGCTTGATCTTACTTCCTAATATATTTTCTAATACATATCATATGCAGTTCTTCTGCATAGTTTGAACAAAACATATCACATGGACGTAAAAGCCTTGAATATTGGACTCTAATACAACACGACTAGCTTTCTACGCGGCGTTTGTGGAGCTTAACACTGCCACAATAACATCATGGAAACTCTAATACGAAGCGGTCACGCTAGATTAATCATGTGAATATTTGCACATCGATTGTTTTTCAAACATTTTACATTTAATATTTTCTTACTGCCTATTGCTGAGGCCTCATGCTAGCAACTAGTTACATGGTATCGATAAGTAAGTTTAGAATTTTTATTAGTGTGTGAAAACGTTTGTCATTATTTGCTCGCTTTGGCTGAGCTATTTAGCGATATAAAATTACTATCATGTAGGTCATCTATCGGCAGGGGCGAATCCACGCCCCGGGCAAGCAGGGCTATGGCCTGGGGCGTGCCGACAACCCTCAAGCTTGAAGATGCACTGTAGTAGGCACTACAGCAAGACTCTAGTTGCAATTAACGAAGGTGGACCAGGACGCAGTGATATTCTAGGTCCGCCACTGTCTATCGGTATATACCACTTTGCTCCACTCATGGTCGTAGCTACAACACGTGAATAATCGAGACCTATTTATAAAGATATCTACGCACTTACTTTTTCTCTTATCCAACATGGGTGTAATCTTTGGATTGGTCCTCCGTCGCATCTACAATTTTCTCATGACTACTAGTTTTTTGCCTCTGGCAAAAATATCTCGGGTGACCAAGAGTTATCAAAAGGGTCACATGTATCACTATATTCAGTCAACCGCTGGAATGTGAAGATTTCAGCGAGCTGCATGGATAGTCATGCTACAACACACAGTGTAAAACCCTGTGCCGTGACTACGATATAGTCTACCGAGTCTATCTTACAACACAAACAGTAGCTTCACACCCCAATCTGCCAATCCAGAAATGCCATAAGTAATCATCTATACGGACATAATTGAGCAATGTGACTCAATAATCCCCTGCTTCTTGCTCTCGAACGGAACATCACTATGACTACTGGTGTTGCTGCTGCTGCCAATGCCATATACCAGCTCTGGAGAAGCGGGCTTAGCTAGAGCCTGCCTCACAGCCTCTTTCAGTCCAACACAACCTGCACCGCCTTCATCCTCGTTGCACCAGCATGAAGACATGCCCCCCCCCGGACGAGAGCCCGGCAACGAGGTCCGTCCAGTCGTCACAGCTCACCTAGGCCTTGATGAACCTTCCACTGTCGTTACCGGTGAAGCATTCGACAGATACCTCGTCGGTCTCTGGCAGGGCAGGTGGTGTAATCTCGGTGGCTTCACTTGCTCTCCTCTTCAGGCGCTTCACCTGGTCTACCACTCTCGCTAACAGAGTGGCCTTATCCATCTGTCGTGCACAAGGGAAGAATCATGCTGTTAACTTCGCTTATCATTGTATATTTGTGTTGCGTTCTATACTTTCCTCATAAAATATTTTCTTACTATCTTTTGAGGATCAAGGATGCTCCCAACAGCGAGGAAGTCTGAATACCCATGCTTGCATTCCGCTGCGTATGGTGAACATGAAAACCAAACAAGGGTAAAGGAAAAAAGTGGTTCATAACCATCAATTGAGAAGTGTGACATGCGTATCAAAATATCAACTTAGATTAGAATCATAATTATCGAGTACACAATAACTACACATATCCACAAAGTAAACGAAATCCGTTCTAAAATGGAACACGAAATTTGTTCTAAATTGGAAAAAAAACTATATCATTTTTAAGGACAACTCACACTAGGAGTGGATGCAGAGTGACTAACTTCGCAAAAAAAAAACACTAACAAACAAATTAGGATCTTATGAGGTATGCTGGCGGCGTTGTGGCATCACTCTTTCAGGATTATGCAAAAAAAAACCGGAGTATTTGAGCGTGGTTGTGGCCCACGTTGGCATAAGCATGTTGTGTGTGGAACTAGTGGCGAGGCTATCAGTAGGGCGAGGCATGGTGCCCGCCCTACCTTGGCTCGCGATTGAATTTTTTTACCCCTTTTCTGCGTATGTATCGATCGACTGTGGACGGAAAAAAATCAGGAGATGGAAAGAATTAGCATACGATACAAATGAATTGTCTATTGGGCTGACTTGCCGTGTAGTTTTACTATCTTGGGCCAACTGGCTACTACTGCCCAACGAGCCCTTCCAGCCTCAAACTGCTCCACGCATCCACTCCGTCCCATCCTCTAACTGAACGAGGAAAGGACCTGAAAATCGAAGGAAGGGGATAAACTCTGCTAGCGGTGGCGTGATCTATAGACTCTAATTCTTAGCGAGCCCGAGCCGAAACAGGCGCAAAACGGAGGAAGCAGGACTGTCCAGTGGGGCGGTTGTGTTGAACGGATGGATGAGCTATAGATTGAAATTTGAAGATGAACAGAAAAGGGAAGGAGCCAGACGATATATCTATCTGAATCTTTGCATTTAGGTAGAATACTAGTGCTATATTTGATTAATTTCTGAATTCTGAATTGCATGTTGCCTATGGTTGAGATCATACAAAGTATTACTGTGTCTAGATTATATTAATTTTTTGCATGAATATTTTTTTTAGCTTCAGAGTTCGCCCGACCTTATTTTGTTTTCGTCCTTCGCCACCACTATGTGTAACGGTTGTCTTTTTATGCATGTATGAGTGGTTATTCGAGCCTGTGCAGATTTGTTGGAAGCAGGTCTAGTCAACGTGGGTTGCAACCATCTTTTTAGTCATGTTCATGTCCTCCGCGTTAGAGAAGATCATGACGTGGTGGATCAAAATGTGTCTTCAATTGACTCCTTCGGATCTACAACCTACTTTGTATGTTAGAACATTTTTTGTCTACCATCAACAGTTAAGCTGAACAATATTTATACTATAATTTTATATTTATATATCTTATTTTTATCAAACCATGTTCTTACATAAAATGTTCTTTTTTCGACAAATGCGTCGCAAAACTTATTTAAACTACAAAAAATTAAATGACAAAAAGAATGTGTGTCTTAGAAAATTAAGGCACCTCCATGAGTTATGATGTTTAGATATCTCTTTGTCTTTCTCTCTCGTTATCTGCAGGTGTGTTTCTTTATCATTCTATATATTTATTATTATGAGATATCTTGGTAGAGTTCTCTATGAAAACGGAGCAAGGAATATACAAACAACATTTTCTAGTGCGTAATCATGTACTAGTAAATTGCACGTGCTTTGTACGTCATTATATGTTTTGCTAATAACACTATCTTACCTTAATAAGCCACAATACTTACTCATAATAATTTAAAAGTTGAGTACAACTTTAGGTAGATAACTCTGGTTTTGCACCACCGTAGACCTTTGCAATTCTTTTATACCGTTCACATTTGTCTTCTACGCACACAATAGGCATGACCTCTATCAATGAACAGTGATCTGTCATTCCATTCGACGTTAAGTCTAATAGTGTAAGTTTCACCAAAATTTTCTCTGATACCGAAACTATCATCATTTCTCATGGTGCAAGAAACGACCTTAAAAGATCTACACCATTTCTTTCATATTTAAAAATTATTCTGCTAATAATTAATATTCAACGTGTAATAAGAATTGTCATGTGCCATTCTATTCTATAATGAGAACTACCAGACGATGAACATGGTAGTTTAATTTTTTTATTTCTAGGTTCAGTTTTTTTATTTTGTAAATTAACAACATTCATGCAAACGATTGACATCTTTTCTTAGGAGGTCTGAGATAAAACTTCTCCTATAAAGGAAAACCTTGTAAAATTGCAATATTCTCGTGATAAATGACTATATCAGTCGCACTTCATAAAGGAACAACGATTTTATAATTAATGGTACAGTCTTATACTATACTCTTTTCTAAAGTAGAAAAAATTATAGCATATTAGAGACTACTATATATTAGATTTATCTCAGCAGAGAATCCGACGGTCCAAAACATATTGCCGGAAGTAGTAGAGGAAACGCCCGTCGGCACCACGCTTTAGATTAATGGGGAGCTTTACAGCGCGTAAAGAAAGAGAGGGAAACGATCCGATCTTTATACAACATGTGACCTCAGTTACAACAATCTGAACAAACTACTCCCTCTATTAGGGATTATAAGGCATATGGATCACTTTGATAGGATTAAGAAAATCAATAACACACCCTCTTGATTACTACATGCATCAATAGTTATACATGCATGAAAGAAGATACTACCTCCTTCACGATTTGCAGGCCGCCTAATCAAATTTAGGTTTTTTTAAAACTACAATGTTGCTAGGCGCATAAGAATTAATTGTTAATTAATGTGGCACCTTTTCTCCCAACTTCCTATGCATGCAACAGTCTCTCACCAATGCATGCGTCTTAACCGCTCACTAATAGGCCTATTTTTTAGCCAATACGTTCACGCCTAGGTCCGTGAGATTTTTGTAGAGCGCCTTGCAAACCGTGAAGGAGGGAGTAGAGAAAAAGGAGAACATGCATTGGAAGAGAGAGGCTAATAAATAGGGGAGGACTTAGAATTTCTAACATTTTAAAAAAGCTCTCGGGCCTTATAATTCCTAACTGATGGAGTATGGCTTAGCTACTCCCTCCGTCCGCAAATAAGTGTATTTTTAGACTTATCCTAAGTCAACGTTAGTAAAGTTTGACTAATTTTATAGAAAAACGTAACAATATTTTTGATACAAAATTGATACCAATAGATATGTTTTCAAATTTAGTTTCATAATATGGCAATAAAATATAATATATGTTGCTATATTTTTTTTATAAAATTGGTTTAAATTTGATAAAGTTTGACTTAGACAAAAGCTAAAAGTACACTTATTTACAGACGGAGGGAGTACTTTCAATATAATAATTCTACTGTCCCGAATTAATGGCGCCGATTTGTCACTTGTATATATCTGTATATTAAAACTCGTCTAAATACATGCATATGTAGACATATCCGTGACAAAAAAAATCGGGACATAAGGAGTACATATAATCATCTCTTGTACTCTTCCTCTTTCTAAGAGGGATTTTTAGCTGGTGTCAGTCTCAAGAATCATTTGTAAAGCCAGAGAAACTAAACACTATGAATTATTGAATAAGTAATTTAATGGATATGGTTTACCGTACAGTCTAACACGAACCCGTTAATACACCCACATTTAATGGTACAGCTAGTTTACTTCCAAACCACGAAGCTAGAATGCTGATTAGATTTCTGAGTGTCCGTATCCACATGGGCCCTCGGCTCCTGACTAAACAAGTAGTACAAAAGGTGGAGCTATTTTAGCTGGAGCACGTCACTCTTCGGAAGTATCCAGCGGTTTCGGCAGGGCAAATCCATGTGCGCGGGAAAACAAAGTGACGAATCCATGCATTCATGACCGTCAGATCTAAAGAGCTATAGTCTGATGAGTGGCAGATAGCACTTCCAGTCTGCAAATCGACGGCTTAGATTACTCTTCAAAGGTGCGCTAGGGGGAAGGCTCTAGAACTGGGGGACGAACTCAAATTCAAAAACTCATGTATTATATAGTGGTACAGATAAGCAAATAAAATATCAGTAAATTCCAGTTTTTATCCCATAGTTTCATATTTTTGACACCAATAATTTCACTTAACATTTTTTCATCCATGTTACTGTTGGAATTATGCCCTAGAGGCAATAATAAAGATGTTATTATTATAATTCTTGTTCATGATAAAATTTATATTCCATGCTAGAATTGTATTAAGCGAAAACATTAATACTTGTGTGGTTTGTAAACAACACCGTGTCCCTAGTACGCCTCTATGGACTAGCTCATTGATTAATGATGGTTAAGGTTTCCTAACCATAGACATGAGTTGTCGATTAATAATGACATCATATCATTGGGAGAATGATATGATGGACAGACCCAAACTAAGTGAAGCAATTAGATCGTGTCATTGTGTTCATCTTTGCGAAGCTTTTCTTATGTCAAATATTGTATTCCTTAGACCATGAGATAATACAACTCCCTGGTATCGGAAGAAAGCTTTGAGGTCATCAAACGTCATCCTATGAGAGGGTGATCATAAAGGTGTCTCTCAGGTGATCGGAAAGTACCTGTTGGGTTGTATGTATCGAGATGGGATTTGTCCCTCCCAAGTCGGAGAGATATACTTCGGGCCCACTCGGTAATCGATATCAACACCGCTTGCAAGCATGTGGTTAAGGAGTTAATCACAAAGTGATATCGGATTACGGAACGAGTAAAGTACTTGCTGTGAACGAGATTGAACTAGGTATGACGGTACCGACGATCGAATCTCGGGCAAGTAAAATATCGCGAGACGAAGGGAATATATATATGGGATTGATTGAATCCTGGCATCGTGGTTCATCCGATATGATCATCGATGAATGTGTGGGAGTCAATATGGGTTTCCAGACCCCGCTGTTGATTATTGATAGAAGATCATGTCCGCATATTCTCGAACCCGCAGGGTCACACACTTAACGTGTCTCGATGCTAGGATAGATTGGATAATTGGTTTATGAGTTTTTGTTCGGAGTCTCAGATGGGATCCGGGACATCACGAGAGGTTCCGGAATGGTCCGGAGAATAAGATTCATATAAGGCAGTGCAGTTTTTGGAGTTCGGAATTGTTCCGGGTTAATCGGTATTGTACCGGAAGCTTCTAGAACCTTCCAGAAGGGGACCAACGTGGCCCCACCTTTCGGGAGGGGGCATGGGCCTCTCAGGGAGTGCCCTGGCCGCATTGGGTCAGGGGCACAAGGCCCCATAGGTCCCAACCGACCATCTAGGGTAAAACCCTAGATAGACCTTCTAGAAGGGGGGAGGTTTCCTTGCCCCCCACTCCTCCTCCTTTGGCCGCCGGCCTAGGGCTTGGGGGAGGGGTTAGGGCTGCGCCCACCCCTCTATATATAGAGGGCTAGGGGCGCACCACCCCCCACACCTTCCCCTCCAACCCTAGCCGCCCTGCTGCCCTCCTCTCTCCCTCCCGACTGCTTGTAGGCGAAGCCCTGCTGCAGAAATTCTCCACCAATTGCACCGCGTCGTCGCGTTATAGATCCAACCCATCTCTCCACCATACTTGCTAGACCAAGGAAGGAGGAGACGTCAAGGTGCTGCACGTGTGCATCTCACGGAGGCACCGCCACTTGTGGTGCTAGATCGGATCGGATCGCGAGGAGGAGAAGCGAGTACGACTACATCACCCACGTTCCGACGAACGTTCCGTTGTGCGAATCTTCAAGGGTATGAAGATCCAATCTAATCCCTCTCGTTGTTTGCATCTCCTAGATTAGATCTTGGCTTCCCTCTGTTCGCATCCGTAGAAAATTTTGATTTACTATGCCGTGAAACACTTCAGTGGTATCAGAGCCACGTTTATGCGTAAATGTGATTCACGAGTAGAACACAACATGGTTGTTGCGGGCGTTGATGTTTTCTGTTGCAAGCCTCTTGTTTGTGTTCTTCTTATGACGCGGGATAGTGAGATTGAAGCGGTCCAGGCCAACCTTACGCGACGTCGTTCGCGAGACCGGCTCCGCACTTGACGTGTGGCTTGTTCCACACATGCGGCTGGTGGATGCCTGTTTCTCTCACTATAGTTGTCATGGGATTAACACCGGAGTTTGGCAACCATAATATCACCGTTCTGGCTTTCCGTAGGTAAGAATCGTTCTTAGCTTGCTACTCCCATGAGCCACGTAAAACATGCAACAACAAAGTAGAGACGTCTAACTTGTTTTTGCAGGGAGTGTTTTCTGTGATATGGTATGGCTCAAGATGTGATGTGTATACTGTATGCGATAATCATGTTTTGTAATGTTTCACGACTTGCATGTCGATGAGTACACAACCGGCAGGAGCCATATGGTTGTCTATATAATTGTGTATGACCTGCGAGTCAACTTCTTATACGCCATGTAATAGCTTTACTTTATCGCTAAGTAGTTAGCAATAGTTGTAGTTGCTATTCATGGTGGAGTGATGGAGATCATGCCGGCACGCACAAGATGGAGATCATTGCGCGAAGATTGGCTATACCATGTCACATAAAGTTATATGCATGTGATGTTTATCCTTTTATGTATCTTATTATGCTTAGATCGCGACGGTAGCATTATAAGATGATTCCTCACTTAAAGATCAAGATAAAACTATGTTCTCCCCATGTATGCACCGTTGCGAAAGTTCGTCGTGTCCAAGCATCACGTGATGATCGGGTGCTATAGACTCTACGCTCACATACAACGGGTGCAAGCCAGTTTTGCACACGCGGAAATACTTGGGTCTAACTTGACGAGCCTAGCATGTACAGACATGGCCTCGGAACACATGAACCGAAAGGTTAAGCATGAGTCATATGAATGATATGATCGACACTTTGTTGTCCACCATTGAAACCACATCTCTTCTCGTGATGATCGGATTAGGTTTGGTGAATTTGGATCATGTTCACTAAACAACTTGAGGGATGTTGAATTTAGTGGGAGTTCATCTAGTAATTTGATTAAGTTGAACTATTTATCATGAACATAGTCTAAATTGTACTTGCAAATACTGTAGATCCAATGGCCAAGTCCAACTTCAACTTCAACATTTTTGTTGAGATAGAAAAGCTTAGAAACAATGGGTCTAACTTCACCAAATGGTTCCGCAATCTGAGAATCATTCTCTCTGGCGGTCAAAAGGACTATGTCCTTGAGAAAGCGTTAGGTAACCCCCCTGCTGCAACTGCGCCGGCTGATGAGAAAGTTGTTTATCAGTCGCGCAAGGATGATTATGATTTGATTAAGATCACCATGTTGTTTGCTATGGAATCGGATCTTCAAAATCGTTTTGAGGAGTTCGCCGGGCCCTTTGAGATTCTTGAGGAACTGAAAACCATGTTTCAGACTCAGGCCCGTTCTGAGAGATATGAGATCTCTAAGAAATTCTTTAACTGCAAGATGGAGGAAGGGAGTTTCGTTAGTGAGCACGCCATTAAGATGTCGGGCTACACTCAACGCCTTGAGCAACTGGACTGCAAGATTCTAGAGGAGCTCAAGATTGACAGAGTTCTGCAGTCACTCCCTCCTAGCTACAAAAGTTTTGTAGTTGCTCACAATCAGATTGGTTCCACTGATATGATCACTGAGCTCTTCGCTAAGATAAAAGTAGCGGAGGTGGACATCAAAAAGGATAATCATGTATTGATGGTCAACAAGCCCTCCTTTAAGAAAGGTAAGGGTGCAAAGAAGCCCTTCAAGAAAGGCGGCGGCAAGCGCGTTGCCCCTGCTGAGAAGAAGCTCAGGTCTGGTCCAAAGCCGGACACTGAGTGCTTCTATTGCAAGGACAAGGGTCACTGGAAGCGCAACTGTCTGAAGTACTTAGCGGACAAGAAGGCTGGCACCATCAAAGGTATATTTGATATACATGTTATTGATGTTTTCCTTACTAGCCCTCATTGTAGTGCCTGGGTATTTGATACTGGTTCAGTTGCTAATATTTGTAACTCGAAACAGGAGCTACGGAATAGACGGCGGCTTGCGAGGGATGAGGTGACGATGCGCGTTGGCAACGGATCAAGAGTTGATGTGATGGCCGTTGGCACGCTCTCCTTAGTTTTACCTTCGGGATTAGTTTTAAACCTTAATAAATGTTATTATGTGTCTGCGTTGAGCATGAACATTATTTCTGGATCGTGTTTATTGCAAGACGGTTATTCATTTAAATCGGAGAATAATGGTTGTTCTATTTATATGAGTAACATCTTTTATGGTCATGCACCTCTTGTGAATGGTTTATTTCTTCTAAATCTCGAAAGGGATGAAACACACATCCATAACATTGAGGCTAAGAGATGCAAAGTAGATAGTGATAATACTACTTATTTGTGGCACTGTCGTCTAGGTCATATTAGTTTAAAGCGCATGAAGAAACTCCATTCTGATGAACTTTTGGAGTCTCTTGATTTTGAATCATTTGACACATGCGAACCATGCCTCATGGGCAAGATGATAAAAACCCCGTTCTCCGGAATGATGGAGCGAGCAACGGACTTGTTGGAAATCATACATACCGATGTATGCGGACCGATGAGTGTTTCGAAGCGCGGTGGATATTGCTATTTTCTCACTTTTACCGATGACTTAAGTAGATATGGGTATATCTATTTAATGAAACATAAATCTGAAACATTTGAAAAGTTCAAGGAATTTCAGAATGAAGTGGAGAACCATCATAACAGAAAGATCAAGTTTCTACGATCCGATCGTGGGGGCGAATATTTGAGTTATGATTTTCTCACGCATCTTAAAGCAAGCGGAATTATTTCGCAACTCACGCCACCCGGAACACCACAACGCAATGGTGTGTCTGAACGCCGGAATCAAACCTTATTAGATATGGTCCGATCGATGATGTCTCTTACTGATTTGCCATCATTTTGGGGTTATGCATTAGAAACCGCTGCATTCACTTTAAATAGGGCACCATCTAAATCCATTGAGACGACACCGTATGAACTGTGGTTTGGTGCTAAACCTAAGTTGTCGTTTCTTAAAGTTTGGGGATGTGAAGCTTACGTCAAGAAGTTGATGCCGGACAAGCTCGAACCCAAAGCGGAGAAATGCGTCTTCATAGGATACCCTAACGAAACTATTGGGTATACCTTCTATCACAGAACCGAAGGCAAAGTGTTTGTCGCAAAGAACGGTTCCTTTCTTGAGAAGGAGTTTCTCTCGAAAGAAGTGAGTGGGAGGAAAGTAGAGCTAGACGAGGTTATTGAACCTTCTCTTGAGTTGGAGAGTAGCGCAACACTTGAAATTGTTCCAGTGCCGCCTGCACCAACAATAGAGGAAGCTAATGACAAGGATCATGAAGCTTCGGACGATGCTACTACTGAGCGTCGCAGGTCGACAAGGTCGCGTGCCCCTCCTGAGTGGTACGGCAACCCTGTCTTAACTGTCTTGTTAGTAGAAGACAGCGAACCTACGAACTATGAGGAAGCGATGATGAGCCCAGACTCTGAGAAATGGCTAGAAGCCATGAAATCCGAATTAGGATCCATGAGCGAAAACCAAGTATGGACTTTGGTGGACCCTCCTAGTGACCGAAAGGCCGTTGAGTGCAAATGGATTTTCAAGAAGAAAACGGACGCGGATGGTAATGTTACCGTCTATAAAGCACGGCTTGTCGCGAAAGGTTTTCGACAAGTTCAAGGTGTTGACTACGATGAGACTTTCTCTCCCGTAGCGATGTTTAAGTCCATTCGGATTTTATTAGCAATTGCTGCGTTTCATGATTATGAAATATGGCAGATGGATGTCAAGGCTGCTTTCCTCAATGGCAACATTGATGAAGAGTTGTATATGATGCAACCCGAAGGTTTTGTCGATCCTAAGGATGCTGATAAAGTATGCAAGCTTGAGCGTTCCATTTATGGACTGAAGCAAGCATCTCAGAGTTGGAACCTTCGTTTTGATCAAGTGATCAAGAGCTTTGGATTTGTTCCAAATTTCTACGAAGCTTGTATCTACAAGAAAGTGAGTGGGAGCTCGGTGACATTTCTGGTACTATATGTGGATGACATATTGATTATTGGAAATGACATTAACGTGCTTAACGATATGAAGAGTTATTTGAACAAGTGTTTTTCAATGAAAGACCTAGGTGAAGCTGCTTATATATTGGGCATCAAAATCTATAGAGATAGACAAAGACGCCTGATAGCTTTAAGGCAGAGTACATACCTAGACAAAGTTCTGAAAATGTTCAAAATGGATAAGACAAAGAAAGGTTCAGTGCCTATGTTGTCAGGTAAGATTTTGAGCAAGGCTCAGTGTCCAGCTACGGTAAATGATAGGGAAGCTATGAGCAAAGTTCCTTATGCCTCGGCCATAGGTTCTATCATGTATGCCATGCTGTGTACTAGACCGGATGCGTCCAATGCTCTTAGTTTGACGAGCAGATATCAAAGTGATCCAGGAGTGGAACACTGGACAACCGTGAAGAACATCCTAAAGTACCTAAATAGGACTAAAGAAATGTTCTTAGTCTATGGGGGTGATGAACAGCTCGTCGTAAAAGGTTACGTCGATGCTAGTTTCGACACTGACAAGGATGATTCTAAATCTCAGACATGATACATGTATATTTTGAATGGAGGAGCTGTGAGCTGGAGAAGCTGCAAGCAAAGCGTGATCGCGGGATCTACAGTAGAAGCAGAATACATGGCTGCTGCAGAAGCGTCAAGTGAAGGAGTTTGGATCAGAAACTTCATCACTGAGCTTGGCGTGGTTCCAAGTGCATTGGACCCACTGGAGATATTGTGTGACAACACTAGCGCCATAGCACTCGCTAAGGAACCAAGATATCATCCAAAAACCAAGCATATCAACTGCAAGTTTCATATAATCCGAGATTATATAGCAGATGGAGATCTGAAGATTAGCAAAGTACATACAGATCTGAATGTCGCAGATCCGTTGACTAAACCTCTTCCACGTGTAAAACATGATCAGCACCTCAGTGCCATGGGTGTGAGATTGTTGCCAAATGTAAACTAGATTATTGACTCTAGTGCAAGTGGGAGACTATTGGAATTATGCCCTAGAGGCAATAATAAAGATGTTATTATTATAATTCTTGTTCATGATAAAGTTTATATTCCATGCTAGAATTGTATTAAGCGGAAACATTAATACTTGTGTGGTTTGTAAACAACACCGTGTCCCTAGTACGCCTCTATGGACTAGCTCATTGATTAATCATGGTTAAGGTTTCCTAACCATTGACATGAGTTGTCGATTAATAATGAGATCATATCATTGGGAGAATGATATGATGGACAGACCCAAACTAAGCGAAGCAATTAGATCGTGTCATTGTGTTCATCTTTGCGAAGCTTTTCTTATATCAAATATTGTATTCCTTAGACCATGAGATAATACAACTCCCTGGTATCGGAAGAAAGCTTTGAGGTCATCAAACGTCATCCTATGAGAGGGTGATCATAAAGGTGTCTCTCAGGTGATCGGAAAGTATCTGTTAGGTTGTATGTATCGAGATGGGATTTGTCCCTCCCAAGTCGGAGAGATATACTTCGGGCCCACTCGGTAATCGATATCAACACCGCTTGCAAGCATGTGGTTAAGGAGTTAATCACAAAGTGATATCGGATTACGGAACGAGTAAAGTACTTGCTGTGAACGAGATTGAACTAGGTATGACGGTACCGACGATCGAATCTCGGGCAAGTAAAATATCGCGAGACGAAGGGAATATATATATATATGGGATTGATTGAATCCTGGCATCGTGGTTCATCCGATATGATCATCGATGAATGTGTGGGAGTCAATATGGGTTACCAGACCCCGCTGTTGATTATTGATAGAAGATCATGTCCGCATATTCTCGAACCCGCAGGGTCACACACTTAACGTGTCTCGACGCTAGGATAGATTGGATAATTGGTTTATGAGTTTTTGTTCGGAGTTTCGGATGGGATCCGGGACATCACGAGAGGTTCCGGAATGGTCCGGAGAATAAGATTCATATAAGGCAGTGCAGTTTTTGGAGTTCGGAATTGTTCCGGGTTAATCAGTATTGTACCGGAAGCTTCTAGAACCTTCCAGAAAGGGACCAACGTGGCCCCACCTTCCGGGAGGGGGCATGGGCCTATGAGGGAGTTCCCTGGCCGCATTGGGTTAACTACTTCATGGATTCTACTCCACTCGGCTCAAACCTCTCAGTGACGGGCCTCACTCCGTTCGTGAGAAGTTATCCTTCTTAATGAATTTGGATCGCAACTTTAACATCTCTTTTGGCTCGTACCGTTGAGGATGTTAGTCCAGACTAATAAGAGAAGGGGGGATTGGCTTGATCGAAACGTTGCAAACTCAATTTAGATCAGCAGACGGAAACAATGGGCTTCTATTTGGCAAGTCCAAGTACCATCAAAGCTGAAGGTTTTTTCTTTGGAGATTGGTGGGGCAATCTCTTCCGACAGCGCACACAAGGCATAATAGAAATAAATATGGTGACGACTCCTTCTTGTCATATTTCTAGTGTTGCGGTTGACACGGTCGAGCGCTCTCTTGGACTGCACAATGTCAAGATGTGTTTGGGCTTTTTGTGATGCAGGCTGTAGAGCACATTACTACATATATGAAAGTGAAGGCTTCCAGCGATCATCAAAGCTGAAGCTTTTTAGTCACCCCTTTCTTTCCAGATGTGTTGTTCTTTAGATGTGCCTCATGTGTTAATCAACGAACAAATTAGTGGAACTGAAAGGAGGAGTCATCAGCAAACAAACAGTACAAGACACACACACACGAACAGAGACTGGCCAGGCGGCGACGCCCACGAAAATGCAGGTATCAGCCGCGGCACTGAGTGTGGGCGCTGCATCCGCGAGAGTACTTGTCGGCCTCCTCCGGCTTGTACCCCCCTGGCGGCGAGTTCTCGTGGAGCACGCGCGCCGCCGTGGCCTCCGGCTGTGCTGCCTCCGCCTCCGCCGCCGCGTGGGCACCCTGCAGGCCCGCCATCACGAGGCAGCCGGCCAGCAGCAGGGCAGCCAGGCACAGACGCACGCGCGTCGCCTCCTTCTCCATTGCTCGACAACAGATAGCTAGCTAGACGGGAAGCGAGCGAGTGATGAGCCGCTCGTGTGTTGTTCTTCCTTGTGTCCGGCGCGGGAGGCTTCTTTGTAGGGAGCTCCGCGCGTCGCCTAAAATATGAGTGGAGGGGAGGGATCGTAGGGACTAGATGCCCACCTTTTTCTTGTGTACCTCTGTATTTGGAGGGGCACCACTAGGCATCGGTTGCCGATACTAGCTAAACATCGGACTAGTAGCTTCCCATACGATGGGAGTCGTTTGGAGCGTCCGATTGGCTGGGCTGGTTACCTAGTCCCGTGATTTCCTTCACAGTAATAACTGCTTCCGTGTAGTATCCCTTAATCCCGTCAGCAGTTTTTCACTAGGGCGGATCATTCCTTTTCATGCATGGAAGCATCATTTTTAAGGCTCCGGAAGCATCATTTTCTGGTGCGATGAACTGATTATTCCTTATTTTGAGAAACTAATTATTCTAGATTTTAAGTACATTGGTAGAAATCTAAGAAAAAATTGTTTCCATGCAACGTTTGCTTTTGGTGAATTTCATATTTGCTTCTGATATAAATGAATTTGATTCTGTATGAAAGGAAATTCTTTTCTAATGTAAAAATGCTTTTCAATGTGGAGAAAATATGTTTCCACCCACCAAAGAATTTGCTTCCCCGATGAATGAGATTTGATACTATTTTATCAAATTTTGTGTATAACGTAATTAGAATTCATAAATATCATCTCCATCAACTAGATAAATGCTTTCAATGAAATAAATTTTTATTTCGATCAACTGTAGATATGCTTCAACAAACTAAAATTTTGCTTCCATTGACTAGAGAAATAATTCTTGTTTTTTTTCGCGGGTAATGATTCTTGTTTCTATCGACCAGAGAAATGCTTCCAACAAAATAATATCTGTTTTTTGTCAAATAAAATCTGTTTCAATCAATAGTAAAAAAAGAAATGCTTCTATGAAACTAGGGATAGGCTTCTGACGATTTTTTTTTCCTCCCATCTCAAGAAAAAAACAGAGAATTTGCTTCCATGCATGTACTTGCTTGAGTTTGCTAGTCACGTTTTGTTTTGATTGATCATGCAATACGCTTCCCAGTTCCTAGACGCTTCCTACCACGCTGCCCTCGCAGATGTTCCTCGAGAGTCAAGATTGGAGCTGCCACGCCGCCACGGGCATGAGCCCAACGTCGGGACTATCGGAGCCTTAGCGATGTTCCTCCATGAAATACATTTGCTACACAACCACCATCATGTTCTCCCTCAGACCAGCATGCCGGATGAAGACGGCTCCGCGTTGCTCGTTGACGGGATCACCAGACGAGATTGTGCTTCAGCGGAGATGGTCGTCGACTGGGTGACAGGACGAGGTCATCGGAGTGTAGCTCGTCTTGGAATCATGCGTAAGACAGGCTGCTCGGAGGAAGCAACCACCAAAACGCCTCGGGCACCTACTTCTGTCGGACGGCGGTCAGTTTGGCCTCGCTGACGTCTCCTCTCGTCGGAACGTTATCCATGCCGGCACTTGAGATGCTGAGGCGGAGGATACGACTCTGGGAGAGAGTCGATACAAAGCAGGAGAGCAGTATGCACGCGCGGCTAGTGGAGGAAGCATCAAGGCGGGGCTAGGGAGGGGAGGGGATGCGCATGAGACAAACCAGCTGTCGCCGCTGGTGCTCGACCGAGATTGAGCAGCTTGGTTGAAGAATTGGAGCGACGGGAGGAGAGTAGTTGTCGACGGGGAGCAAGACGACGAGGATGTGATGGTCAGTCGGCTTCCAGGATCGATCTCTGCCGGCGTCAATATGGGAAGCATCAATTTGGGATGCGTCAATTTTGGAGGCGTTACCCTTACCCCAGCCAAACTAGCAATAACTCCTGCCATGATTCTAGGGATTTTGATTGGGTTTAACTTACTATAGAAAAACTCGAGGAGCCGTCTGATGGGCAACTGGATCGACGGCGCTGGAGTGGGCCGATGAATCGATTTCCATCGGACTCCGTCGTATAGTATTTACCTATTTGGAGTGTGTATTGCTTTCTGCTGACCGTTTTACACGGTTTCGTTTAGAGGCGTTTGTCTTGAGTCTTAATCAGACTGTTTATATGTAGTACTAGATCATAAATGCGCGCGGCGCCTCATCCAGTTTAGCCCAACACAATATAAATATATAAATAGTGTACTTGTAAAATAAGCAGCATTTTCTTCAAGGGTGGATCATTAGTCTGCAGCAAACCAGAACTGAGAAGCAACAAGTAGCACATGCAACAAAAGATAACTTTGATATCCAAGTACACCATCTCGCACAAACTATTTAGAATGTTAATGCACGTTTTATTACATCTCAATCATGCAAAGCATATCTCTAGAAGAAAAATCTTAGAAAATTTTACATGACAAAATTTAACAAGTTTGATATGCCACATGTTTATTTTTTCTGTCAAGGTGCTGCGCAAGCAAAGAAACTGATTAACACAAGCACACATCCATCGTAAAATTAAGTACAAGTACCACCTCCTGCCTCTTATCGACCACCACCACTGATAGTGGCCTCTTCTCCCAACCACTGTAAGCCGCCATACATTCTTGTCCTTCATCACCATGTGCCGCCAAATCTTCTCGCTTGACCTACTACACAAATCAGCAAGTGAAGAATAACCTTGTACAGATCGACAATAAACATAGAGAGTAGTAGCACAACGACACGAAAATATATGGCAGAAGCGAAGAAAAAATACTACTCCTCCATAGAAGAATTTCTTACTAACTAAAGGCTTCAATGTTCTCATAGTACACATTCTGGTAGCAAATAGGAAGACAAGAATTGAATATGGAAAGAGAGGGACAAGCTTACCTTGCTGTAAGCTATTCACACAAATGGATCGGAGGTCAAGCACACCCTGTGTCCAGCCCCAACAGACCCAGCGATTCCCTTCAGGTTCCAGTGTGCATGCAAGATCCTGATCCTTAGATGCTAGTAAGAACAACAAATCCCAGGACCATGGGCGATAAATGGACAAAGTAGTCAAAACTGGATAGAAAAATACACGAGGAGAGGCACCCTATACAGTAGAGGAATCTCAGCAACAAAAGGAGGACGCCACCGAGGAGTAATAATATAAGAGTAAGAGCATCTCCACGCGCCTCCAGACGATCGATCCGGATGCGAAATTTGGTCTGAACGCCGAAAATTGGCCCAATCGCGTATCCAGATACCTATTTTCGGTCGGATTTGGACCAATTTTGGTCCGGACTACCCAGGCCGAACCCAGGTTTTCGAATACGACCTGGGAAGGCCGGACACAGCGAACTCGGCGGAAAAAAACTAAACGGCGTGTGGACCCGCCGAGTCAGCGACGGAAGCCGAGTCGTCGTCATCCTCGGAACCACGCGGCGACCGCCGGACATTAACTGCCCGTCGCGTCGGCCACGCGTCGCCGAATTACAGCGCCACCATCGCCGCCTCGGCTCCCGCGACGGACCGGCGGCACTAACTTTCCGCTGTTTCTCCTTTTCCCGCCCTCGCCGCTACACCCCTCCCGCCCTCGCCGCCCACCTCGGCCTTTATAAGCTGTACCCCTCGCCGGAGATCTTCACACTCTCTCATAGCTCCCCCAGCCCACAAGCCCAAACTTCGGCGAACCCTCTCTCACAGCTTCCCTTCCTCTCCATGGTCGAGCGGTACCCCGACGATGGCGCGGCGGCGAACGGCTTCGGCCGGCACATCCTCCAGGCTTGGGAGGCGCGCATGCTGTACGACGCCGGCTATATGGTGCCACCGGACACGCGGATGCCTCCGGGGTTGAAGCTAAGCGTCGGCGGCATCCCTATCCCGCCGGCGCCGACGCCGGAGGAGCTGCCGCATGATATCCAAGAGTACATCGGCGGCATGGACGACCCCTCCGACGTCGAGAGCGCCGACAACCTCTTGTACTGGGAGCAGTTCTTCGCGGACCGGTGCGAACAGGAGCTCGCCCGCCACGAGGGGCCGCCGAACGAGTCGTCGCCGAAGCGCAACAACTCGGCTGGCCGCCGGCGTTGGTGGAGCGCGACAGGTCGGACGCTCGCGGCGGTGATGGAGCACATCAACCGCGGGAAACGCTGCGGCTCGGCTTTCCGTGCACACCGACGCCGGCGGCCAGGTCGGGTCGGCGTCCTCCGCCGAACTGGATGCCGAGGAGGATGGCCAGCATGAGCTCGTCCTCCTCCGCCTCGGCATCCCACTCCTCCGGCACGGCCCCGCTGCGCACGCCCACAGCACCTTCGTCGGGGATGCACGCAGTCAAGCGCGAGGCGGACTCTTCTGCGCGCTCGCCGCCACGGACACGCTCGTGCGGCATCGTCATCGGCGAGCCACGGGCGACGGCGTCGCCAACCTGTTGGAGATATGCCCTAGAGGCAATAATAAAAGTGGTTATTATTATATCTTTATGTTTATGATAAATGTTTACATTCATGCTATAATAGTATTAACCGGAAATATTAATACTTGTGTGATTTATAAACTAAATTAGAGTCCCTAGTAAAGCCTCTTTGTAATAATAGCTTGTTGGTTGATAGATGATTGTGGTTTCCCGATCATGAACATTGAGATGTTGTTAACAACAAGATCATATCATTAGGAGAATGGTGTGATGGACATACTCCTATAGATAAGCGTAGCATTAAGATCAAGTCATTTCAATAGTTCGTTTGCTATAAGCTTTCTGATACATAGTAACCTAATTCCTTCTACCATGATATCATGCTAATCACCATCACCGGAAGGATGCTTTGATGACATCAAACACCACACCGGGACTAAAGGGGCATACGTCCCGATTGGAGCCACCAACCGGGACGTATACTCCAATATTTTCAGCAGACCAAGGGTTGGCGCGCAGGGGTTTTTTAGTCCCGGTTGGTGGCTCCAACCGGGACATATTCCCCTATTTTCAAAAAATTTCAGGTATTTTCTCTCTGTTCCCGTCTTATTTTTTATTTTGGGGTTTAAATTTGTATTGTTTTTTAAATGATAATTAATTTGGAACTTAGAAAAACTTTAAACATAAAAAGTGTTTGGATTTGAATAAATAATTCAAAACCATTTTCTGTTTTAAAAACAATTAATGTAACCATTTAAAATATGAACCATTTACAATTAAAAATGAATTAACTTATATTTTTTTAATATCAATTTGGAATTTAGAAAAACTTTAAACATAAGAAGTGTATGGATTTGAATAAATAATCCAAAACCATTTCCTATTTTTAAAAAATAATTAATGTAACCTTTTAAAATGAAATAACTTATATTTTTGAATATTAATTTGGAATTTAGAAAAACTTTAAACATAAAAAGTGTTTGGATTTGAATAAGTAATTCAAAACCATTTTCTGTTTTAAAAAATAATTAATGTAACCATTTAAAATATGAACCATTTACAATTAAAAATGAATTAACTTATCTGAATTTCTAACTATGGTCGAACCGGTGTGCATGAAGATAGGGGACGAGCATCGTTAGAACTTGCATTGGATCTCTGAAGAAACCACATATTGCGAGTCTAAAAATGATTTTTTTCAAAAAATCACGGGCGATAGATCATGTACCTGTAGTACAAACCGGACCCACTTCCTGCCGATTCGGCAGACGTTTGTCCTTTTTACCCGGGATGGACGAAAAGGTTTGAGATGTACCGGTTGGGAGATAGTCCATGTAAGGTGGTCTAGTATTTTAGGAAAATGGGACGGTAGCATTCTGAAACGGTATTTTGGTGGTTACTTCACAAAACGACCCGTTTTTTGCGCTCGGAAAATGGAAAAGGGCTTTTCCGTGCGACAAAAAGAAAAACTTCCTTCTGCAAGATTATTCTCCATACCAATGTCCATACACATGCATAATATGGGCACAACATCACAAACTATGCCGTGATTCAGCACATAACATCGGTCATTTAGACCGAAAGCCATGAAACCTCGAACATGATAGGTCATTTTGTGAAGGTTTTTTCGAAACATGATCAATATACCAAGTCTGGTATTTTTCCTTTCAACTATGTAACAAAATATGACACCACGCGAAGGATTTTCATTGTTCGGATTTTTTTTGAATTTATTATGCCCGTTTTGAATTATCTGAATTTCTAACTATGGTCGAACCGGTGTGCATGAAGATAGGGGACGAGCATCGTTAGAACTTGCATTGGATCTCTAAAGAAACCACATATTGCGAGTCTAAAAATGATTTTTACAAAAAATCACGGGCGATAGATCATGTACCTGTAGTACAAACCGGACCCACTTCCTACCGATTCGGCAGACATTTGTCCTTTTTATCCGGGATGGACGAAAAGGTTTGAGATGTACCGGTTGGGAGATAGTCCATGTAAGGTGGTCTAGTATTTTAAGAAAATTGGACTGTAGCATTCTGAAACGGCATTTTGGTGGTTACTTCACAAAACGACCCGTTTTTTGCGCTCGGAAAATGGAAAAGGGCTTTTCCGTGCGACAAAAAGGAAAACTTCCTCCTGCAACATTGTTATCCATACCAATGTCCACACACATGCATAATATGGGCACAACATCACAAACTATGCCGTGATTCAGCACATAACATCGGTCATTTGGACCGAAAGCCATGAAACCTCGAACATGATAGGTCATTTTGTGAAGGTTTTTTCGAAACATGATCAATATACCAAGTCTGGTATTTTTCCTTTCAACTATGTAACAAAATATGACACCACGCGAAGGATTTTCATTGTTCGGATTTTTTTTGAATTTATTATGCCCGTTTTGAATTATCTGAATTTCTAACTATGGTCGAACCGGTGTGCATGAATATAGGGGACGAGCATCGTTAGAACTTGCATTGGATCTCTGAAGAAACCACATATTGCGAGTATAAAAATGATTCAGCACAACATCACAAACTATGCCGTGATTCAGCACATAACTTCCTGCCGATTCGGCAGACATTTAGTCCCGGATGTAGTCACAAACCGGGACTAAAAATATTTTCCGCCATTTCCCACCTCTTCCCGCCAAGTTTTCCCGCCCTTTCCTTTCTACTAGAGCTTTTAGTCCCGGATGTAGTCACTAACCGGGACTAAATATATTTCCCGCCATTTCCCAAAGCTTCACGCCAAGTTTTCCCGCCCTTTCCCTCTATATTTAGGGTGATCGTGCCATGGCTATCCACACATCCACACCTTCCTCTCTTAGAACAATGGACAACGCCTACTGGGCCATTCTGACCCTCGAGGAGACCGAGGCGCTGTGCGCCTCCAACTACCCTTGTCCGCCGGGCTACCGGCAGCCCGTCGGCTGGATGCTGAGCGCTGGAGAGGTTCCTGTCCCTCCTGTCCCTCAAGGTTCCGCACGCCAGGCGGCCATCACAAACCACTTCTACCACGAGCTCACGCCGGAGCAGCGGATGGATCCCCAGTGGGATCCCGACAACTATGACACCTGGAATGCCTTCTTCGCTAATAGGCGGGAAAGGAATCTCGCCAGGTACGAGGGTGATGGCCCGCCACCGGTGAACCACAACGAAGCCGGCCGTCGTCTGTGGTGGGCGAACCGTACTATCATCGGAGTGATGCGCTACATCACCGGGGGAGACCATCCTCGCCTACGGTGCCCACGAGTCCACCCGCCACAGGCCCCACACTGTCCCGGCGGTAGCGGCATCGTCTTCCAGGAGACCCCTCTCCCGCCCGCCATGAATCCGAGGCTGGAATGGCCCCTGGTATATGCCATGGATGGGCTGAGGATCCCCGGAGTGGCAGGTGACGATGACGATGATGATGACGACGACGATGAAGACCCTGAAGCTGCGTACTATAGGACTAGTCATGATTATGACTAAAGGGGGCGGCTTTAGTCCTGAGTGTTAGCTAGTCCCGGTTTGTCCCGGTTTTTAATATTAATAAATGTCTTGAGTGTTACCTAATAAATAGAGGGAAATGCCTATATAAAGAGAGGGTTCATCTTTAGTCCCGGTTGGAGAAACCAACCGCGACTGAAGGGATTGCGGCAGAGTGGGCCAGGCAACACTAATAATAGGGGTGAGTGTCGACATTATGTCGTGCGGCTTGTACCTTGTCCCGGATGGTGTCACCAACCGGTACTAAAGATGAACCTTTAGTCCCGGTTGGAGACACCAACCGGGACTAAAGATGAGTCAGCACTAATAATAGGGGTGAGTGTCGACATTATGTCGTGAGTGTCGACATTATGTCGTGAGTGTCGACATTATGCCGAGCTGCTTGTACTATAAATAGGCATCCTTGTGAGTCCAGTCCTCCAGCCAGTTTGAGGCATCTCCAAGATGGTTTTAGAGAGCAGGGACACCACTACGGCCAGTTTCAGGGAGATGCCGATGGAGCCCAGTCCTCCGGCATCTCCGAGAAACTGGTCATAGAGGCACTCCCTAATATGTGAAATTAGTTAGCTCCGAGGCGTATTGATCTAGTTAGTGAAGTTACAAGCTGCAAGATGGTTTTCGAGAGCAGGGACACCACTACGGCCAGTTTTAGGGAGATGCCGACGGAGCCCAGTCCTCCGGCATCTCCGAGAAACTGGTCATAGAGGCACTCCCTAATATGTGAAATTAGTTAGCTCCGAGGCGTATTGATCTAGTTAGAGAAGTTACAAGCTGCAAGATGGTTTTCGAGAGCAGGGACACCACTACGACCAGTTTCAGGGAGATGCCGCCGGATCCCAGTCCTCCGGCATCTCCAAGAAACTGGTCATAGAGGCACTCCCGGTCCAGCCACAAAACAGGACTCACACTCAAGACATTTATTAATATTAAAAACTGAGACTACAAAACCGGGACTAAAGGCCACAAACCGCGAAAGATATCCTTCGGTCAAGCCATAAACCGCGAAAGACATGAACTAGAGTTACATAATATGAGCATGAACTTCTTGGCATATGTCATTCCTTATGACCGCTTCAGACGTAACCATGGAGCATCTTCTTTACTTAACGGAATGCTTGGGTCAGTTTTCACTATGAAGGGCGGAATTTCATCAAACTTATTATAATCTTCTGACATGTCTGTCTTGTCCTCGATTCCCACGATGTTTCTTTTCCCTGAAAGAACTATGTGATGCTTTGGCTCATCATATGATGTATTCGTTTGCATATTTTTTCTTTTTTTTTGGTCTGGAGGACATGTCCTTCACATAGAAAACCTGAGACACATCATTGGCTAGAACGAATGGTTCATCTCTATAACCAAGATTGTTGAGATCCACTGTTGTCATTCCGTACAACTGGTCTATCTTTACCCCTTCCCCATTCAGGTTGACCCATTTGCAGCGAAACAAAGGGACCTTAAAAGAGACTCCATAGTCTAGTTCCCATATCTCCTCTATGTAACCATAATATGTGTCCTTTTGTCCATTCTCGTCTATTGCATCAAAGCGGACACCACTATTTTGGTTGGTGCTCTTTTTATCTTGGGCGATCGTGTAGAATGTATTCCTATTTATTTCGTACCCTTGGAAATTCAATACAATAGAAGATGGTGACGCGGCCAACAAGTATAGCTGATCTCCAACAGTGGTGTCATTCAAGAGATGTGTCCGTATCCAACCACCGAAATACTTCATGTGTTCATCTGTAATCCATGATTCAGGCTTCCCCGGGTTTTTGGAGCGTACAATATTCTTGTGTTCCTCGATATACGGAGCTGCCAAGGTGGAATTATGTAGAACTGTGTAGTGTGCTTTAGTGAAAGAATTCCCGTCCCTACATATCATTGCTTTCTTTCCCAGCGTGCCTTTTCCACTTAGTCTTCCCTCATGCCGCGAGTTAGAAACACCAATCGGCTTAAGGTCAGGAATAAAGTCAACACAAAACTCAATGACCTCCTCTGTTCCATATCCCTTGGAGATGCTTCCTTCTGGTCTAGCACGGTTATGAACATATTTCTTTAAGACTCCCATGAACCTCTCAAAGGGGAACATATTGTGTAGAAATACCGGACCGAGAATGGCAATCTCTTCCACTAGATGAACCAGGAGATGCATCATAATATTGAAGAAGGATGGTGGGAACACCAATTCAAAACTAACAAGACATTGTACCACATCCTTCTATAACCTTGGCAGAATATCTGGATTGATTACCTTCTGATATATTGCATTGAGGAATGAACACAGCTTCACAATGGGTACTCAAACATTTTCCGGTAGAAGCCCCCTCAATGCAATCGGAAGCAACTACGTCATAATCACGTGACAGTCATGAGACTTCAGGTTTTGGAACTTTTTCTCTGCCATATTTATTATCCCCTTTATATTAGATGAGAAGCCCGACAGCACCTTGATACTGTAAAGGACTTCAAAAAAGATTTCCTTCTCTGCTTTGGTAAGAGCATAGCTGGCACGACTTAAGTGACGCCCTTTATCCGTCTTGTTATGTGTATGCATGTTCTTTGGGTCTTTCATAATTTGTTGGTCCTCCCGTGCTTCAGGTGTATCTTTTGTCTTCCCATACACGCCTAGGAATCCTAGCAGGTTCACGCAGAGATTCTTCGTCACGTGCATCACGTCGATTGAAGAGCGGACACGCAGGACTTTCCAATATGGCAGCTCCCAAAATATAGATTTCTTCTTCCACATGGGTGTGTGTCCTGTAGCGACGTCGTTCGGAACTGATTGACCGTCGGGACCCTTTCCAAAGATTACTTCTATGTCCTTGACCATACCAAATACATCATCACCAGCAGGGAGTTCAGGCTTCTTCCGGTGATCTGCCTCACCTTTGAAATGCTTGCCTTTCTTTCTTACGGGATGATTGGTCAGAAGAAATCATCGATTCGCCAGGTACACAACCTTCTTGCATTTATGCAAATATGTACCTTAGGTCTTATCTAAACAGTGGGTGCATGCCTTATATCCCTTGTTTGTCTGTCCTGAAAGGTTACTAAGAGCAGGCCAATCATTGATGGTTACGAATAACAACCCTCGTAGATCAAATGGCTCCTGTTTGTTCTCATCCCACGCACGTACACCTGGTTTGCCCCACAACTGTAAGAGTTCTTCAACTAATGGCCTAAGGTACACATCAATGTCGTTGCCCGGTTGCTTCGGGCCTTGGATGAGCACTGGCATCATAATGAACTTACGCTTCATGCACAACCAAGGAGGCAGATTGTAGATACATAGAGTCACGGGCCAGGTGCTGTGACTGCAACTCTGCTCCCCAAAAGGATTCATGCCATCCGTACTTAGACCAAACCATAAGTTCCTTGCGTCACCTGCAAAGTCTGAGAAGTCTCTCTCGATTTTTCTCCACTGTGACCCATCAGCAGGGTGTCTCAACTTCCCGTCTTTCTTACGGTCTTCTTTGTGCCATCGCAACAACCTGGCATGCTCTTTGTTTCTGAACATGCGTTTCAACCTTGGTATTATAGGAGCATACCACATAACCTTAGCAGGAACCCTCTTCCGGAGGGGCTCTCCCTCAACATCACCAGGGTCATCTCGTCTGATCTTATACCGCAACGCATTGCATACCGGGCATTTATCTAAATTCTCATACTCCTTACCGCGGTAGAGGATGCAGTCATTAATGCATGCATGTATCTTTTGCACATCTAATCCCAGAGGACAGAGAGTCTTCTTTGCTTCGTAGGTACTCTCGGGAAGTTCGTTATGTTTTAGAAACTTCGGCTTCATTATTCTCAGCATCTTTTCAAATGAGGAGTCAGTTAGACCACACTCTGCCTTCCATCGCAACAATTCCAGTGTGGTACCGAGCTTTGTGCTGCCATCTTCACAATTTGGGTACAACAATTTCTTGTGATCTTCTAACATGCCCTCTAACTTCAACTTTTCATTTTCTGTTTCACAGTCTCGCTTTGCATCAGAAATGACCCTACCAAGTTCATCAGCCGGCTCATCTGATGCCCGTTCTTCACCTCTTTCCTCTCCATTGTCTTCCATTGCAGTATCACTGTATTCAGGAAACATATGATGATAGTTGTTATCATCATCTTCTTCTTCACCATCTTCCATCATAACCCCTCTTTCCCCGTGCTTGGTCCAGCAATTATAGTTGGGCATGAAACCTTTCATAATCAGGTGGCCGCGAATGATTTTCGAGGAAGAGTACTCCTTGTTGTTCCGACATTGAACACATGGACAACGTATAAATCCATTCTCTTTGTTTGTCGTAGCTTTGATATACCCGGCTACGCGCCGGTCACCGTACATCCATTCCCGACCGTTCATCTGCATCATATAAGTAAGTTTATCAAAAAACAGGACATCATAAATAGTGAAATAACCAATTCACACCGACACATGAATTGTATCAATGACCTAGAAAAGATAAGATTGCTAACCTCGATCGAGGGAAATAAAGAGGAGAAAGCTCAAGTGCGTCTCGGACACCTTCTATATTTTTGTTCTATGAGAAATTCAACGGGATTATTCACTCAAACATTTCATCAAACACCTTCAATGCATGCATGAGAAAAAACTAGCACACCCCCTCACACCTTCCACCATTCGAAAAAACAGAGTGGAGGCAGAGGGGCTGGGGCGTTGCATTTATAGAGGGCAGGGGGTCTTTAGTCCCGGTTGGAGCCAGCAACCGGGACTAAAGGTGCGTGACACGCCACGTGGCTGTGGCCAAACCTTTAGTCCCGGTTGGTGGCTCCAACCGGGACGTATTCCCCCTTACTAATCGGGACGCATGCCCCCTGGTCCCGTGCCCGCTCCAACCAGGACGCGTGCCAGCATTAGTCCCGGTTGGTGGCGCAACCGGGACAAATGCTCTGAGGGGTCGCGAACGGATAGCCCTTTTTCCACTAGTGCCAGTCTCGAAACCAGGTTAAGTTTTTGACTTTTTCCGATAAAGAGAGTACAGTAATATCAATAAGGTATCAATTATATGCAGCCTTTGCAACAACATAATAACGAGAGCTAACTCTAGACATTTTAAGGATGCACACTGCCGAAGAAGAAGAATAAGAAAGCAAAGGCACACCGAAGCAAACATAGACTCGTAGTAGTAGAAGCACCACCGATGGTGGTGACACCTCGACTCTAGAAAAAAAAACTTCTTCAAACGACGCCTCCAAAAAAGTAACAGAGCAGTCCAGTCTAACTAGCATGATCATAACTTGGGTTTTTACCCAGAAGAAGATCCAATCTTCAGACAATGTCTTGAGCAAGAAAGTAACTAGTGAGTCATCATTGCCACGTACTACCACCGAAGGCCTGACCTAGGGTTATCACCCCTGAAACTGAGACACGGAGCTCAAATAGCACCGCCAAGAATGAAGTATGTCATTGTGACCCTCCACATGGCGAGAACTTCTGCAAATGTTGCGAACAGTTGATCGCTAGTCACACAAAAATCTCCACACCATCCTTCTTGATTCTTCCCACCATCGGCACCTAGCGATCTCACTCAACATGACCATGGAGATCCTATGGCCTTCAAAACACCTTGATATACCTACCTCCGCCAGGATCATGGTAATCGCGACTGATTGCCGTGATCGATGTACCCTAAGGTGTTGACAAAAGTGTCGCCAATGGAGCTAGAGGAAGATGCATAGCATACTATTTCATATAGAAGATTAGGACACTAATAATCCACATGTTTCGGGCAAAATTGCAGCGCGGGACTGGAAACAACAAGTAAGTAAGCACTAATCAAGTCAAAAAAAAAATCAATCCATACCAATCAAAGACTTGAAGATGCCAATTGTCAAGGGGGAAGTATGTTCGGAAGACAACAAAGTTATTTTCCGCACGCAGGAGCATATGTTCTTGGAAATCAAATTGTATTTCTATGGACATTCTTTGTTTTGGTTTTATAGAGAGATTTTCACTAGGGACCTACAAACCCACATATTTTAGGGGATGATATTACACATTTGTGAAGGTCTAGAAAGAACCCGATCCAACATATTGCTATTGTCTCATAGATTTATGTAGATTTACATTTATCAACACAATAGAACATATCTAGATATAGAGTGTGGCGGAACTTCGGCCCGGTAAGGCTGGATAGTTGCCCAGGCTCAAGCCAGAAGGCCTCTTGTAGTTATATAAGGTATAGAGTAGTTAATCAAAAGTTTTAATGGACAAAAAAACCAACGGCCAAAACCCTTTATAGTCTGCCCAGGCTACCTAGTTGAGCTAGCTCCACCAATGGATACATAGGTATAAAAAAACATGACAAGTAATTCAGAAGAGAGGGAGTATATGAAAATAATTTGGAACCTTGCACCTACTCATTGTTTAAAAAATCGGTCGATATGCCGATTAATTGTTCGATTTATTGCTAGTCGAGGGTGGCAGATATGCCAATTTTCTGATTTATGTCTGATTTTTCGATTTATCACCCGATAAATCGTCCGATATGCTGAAAAATCGCCAATTTTCAGATTACCCACCCGTTAATTTTCTTCTTCTCATCGAATTGACATATTAATTCGTACAATACCAAATAGTTTCATCAGAACCTGAAAAACCGATAACCGAAGACCGAAAACGAAAAGACCGAGACCGAACCCGAATAGACCGAAACCGAAAAGACCGACAAAAAAATTGGGTAGTGAATTTTATAGACCGAATTTTGTTTGGTCTATTCGGTCTTTAGTTCCTAAGTAACCGAATAGACCGAACTGACCGAATTTTACATGAGACTATCTGAAACTCCAAATTTGTGTGATGTGCATGAATTATGGCATTGTTGAATGGTCATCAAAGTGTTATTGTAGAGTTGCTACATTTTATTAGGATTGTTGCACGTTTATTTCTTCCACTAAATGATAACATATGTATTAAAATATTTAAAATATAGTTGAAATATTGTCATATTTTTAATAAGTAATGTCTATCTTTTGTGTTGACAATATTGACCATGTTATTCGGTCATGACCGAACCCGAACCCGAATTAGTAGGTACCCGATTTTTTTGGATAGTAAAACTATCTGTAATTCGGTCTTTATTTTTTAAAGAACCGAATTTAAAATAGACCAAAATACAAAGACCGAATTGTCGGTCATGACCGAACGCCCATCCCTAGTTTCCATGCCATCATATTCAAATGAAAAAATAATTTGTGACAATGTCTTTGGCATAATCACTTTCTTCTTTTATTTCTTTGACCAAAGCAAAATAAGAAATTAAAAAACAAGTAGTACTCGGTTCCTTCCTTTTCTGATTGATGAATTGTACCCGGTTTCCTTATTCCTTGGTTGCAAAGGAAGCAAGCAAGAGAAGTCTTCCTCTTCCATATCTCTCTTCCTACTTCCCTCCCAACCCCAAATTGGTCAGGAAAGCAAGCGGAAACCCTAGGACTCCGATCTCCGATGGCCCCGTCCCCACCACCGCCGGCAGCGAGCGGCGGGCACTACGCGCAGCAGTTCCTCAACACGGCTCTCTCCCAGCGAGGCCCCTCGGCGCTGCCCTACGCGGAGGACGTCAAGTGGCTGATCCGCAACCACCTCGTCGCCCTCGCCGACGCCTTCCCCTCCCTCCGCCCCAGGGCGGCCCTCTTCACCCACAACGACGGCCGCGCCGCGCACCTGCTCCAGGCCGACGGCACCATCCCCATCACCCACGGGGGCGCCGTCTACAACCTCCCCGCCGTCATCTGGCTCCCCGAGCCCTACCCGCGCGCCCCGCCCCTCGTCTTCCTCTCCCCGACCCGCGACATGCTCATCAAGCCCAACCACCCGCTCGTCGACCGCTCCGGCCTAGTCGCCGGCGCGCCCTACCTCCGCTCCTGGGTCTTCCCGTCATCCAACCTCCTAGACCTCGCCAGGTCCCTCTCCCACCTATTCGGCCTCGACCCGCCCCTCTTCACCAGATCCACTCCAAATCCCCCTCCTCCTGCTGCTGCCTCCTCCATGCCCCCCTCTCCCTCTCCCTCTCCTCGCCCACCCTCAGAGGCAGCCACCGTCTATGCCCCTCGCCCATACAGGTTCCTGGCCTCGCCCCAGCTTGCCTCGCGCCCCCCACCCGCCGAAGACCCTGCCGAGGTATTCAGACGCAACGCCATCGCCAAGCTCGTCGACACAGCCTATGCCGCCGCCGCCGCCCTGCGCAGCACGCGCGAGGCTGAGGTCGAGGCCCTCTTCGCCGTGCAGGCTGAGCTGCGTGGCCGGGGGGTGCTGGTCAACGACGGCGTGCGCAAGATCACGGAGGAGAAGGAGGCGCTCGAGCGCCGTCTCCAGGACGTAATGATGGCCACCGATGTCATCGAGGCATGGGTCGCCGAGAACCGCAAGGGAACTGACGCCAAAGCGGAGGAGGCGATTCAGCCGGCCGACGCGCTGTCCCGACAAATGCTCGAGTGCACCGCTAACGATATGGCGCTTGAGGACGCCATCTACGCGCTTGACAAGGCCGTTCAAGAAGGGGCTGTGCCGTTCGACGGCTACCTCAGGAGCGTGCGCGCGCTGGCACGGGAGCAGTTCTTCCAGCGTGTCCTCTGCACCAAGGTCAACCAAGCGCAGCAGCAGGCACAGGTTGCTAGGATGGCGGCACGGGCACCGCCACAGTATGCGTCCTAGCGACCACGGGGGATAGGTCAGTATACATGATGTTTTTCAATCAATTCTATTAGTTGTAAGAGTCACTCAGAGTGTAAAGTTTGTAACCGGTGTCGGTGTGCGCTTAGCAGCATTGTGTTTTTGGTGAGGATGATCACTGAATATGAACAGATGGATGGATGTTAGTGTGTGTCACAATAAGAAATTACCTGGTAGTTTGGAGTGCAGTTCATGCTGTTGTATCATGGTGTTGTATTGGGTTCTTGAACTTGCAGTACATATCTCAGTTTTGTATTTCACGCTCATCTGATGTTTCCTATCATAGACAAACATTCAGAGCCTGGTTATCTTGTTAGACTACAGTTCGAAATTAAGATATCAAAAGTATATGGAGTTTACAATACCTTGGAGATGCTATTTTTTCTTTGTATAGTGTCACCATGAACCATGCAATTATTCTACTCTTGTTTACCTTGAAACTGGAAAATGTCTACTAGTTGTGAATTCTGTCTTCTGCAAATGTTGTGAATGAAGGGACATAACCTTATTGTGTATATATTGTAACTGAAGTTTTTGTGAATGCTTGGTGTCATCTGAGATTCAAGTTCGTATATGAGTTGGCTGACCATTTTATCAGAAATATACCAGTCTTGGGTTTAGCTTTAGTTCTGCGAATCTGATTTTCTGATAAATATTTCTTGAATTCCAGACAATATATTCTTTAATTGCCACATGGATTGTAAGGCGTTTTCCTGCTTTTTAAGGAATAGCTTGAAATTGGAGTAGACAATGATGGTGGTAAATATTTTATTTACAATGACCTATATGCCTATTAGGTACTGCTTATATTTAGCCGAGGCTGTATATACTATAGAAATTTGGAGTTTGGGCTGGCATATCGTGATCTATTTTTATGGTTCCTTGCAATTTTTTTGGCTGGATTCCGGACAACTATATATATTAACTTAGGATGCTGTAATTCTGCAATGCTTGGACCAGGAAATAATAATTCTAAGATTGACAGGATAGCAATATATGAAAGGGTAGTCCGTATTCCTGGAATGGAGGGGCGGCCAACCCTCCTTTTGTGGGTTCTACTTCACATATTGGTATGAGTCAAGTAACGACGAGCTGACTACTCATATACTGAATGTAGGGGATTGGAATGAGAGGGCGGTGGTGATTTTGCAGGAGACACTCATTTCCCATGAGATTGCTGTGTTAATTTGGGAGTCTCAACTTCTGTCCATTGCTAAGGTGGTACTGACCCACCGGCTGTGTAATTGATCTTGCGAGTTCATCGTCTTAAAACTCTTGTTTTGCTTGTAAATATTCCACCCCTCTGTTAATGAATGTGCAGTGTCCTTGCTGTTTTACCCTAAAAAAGGTCAGGTTATGCTGAGGTTCAACACAATTGTTTTGTCTATTGTAAAAAGAGTTCCAGGTGTAGTGTTTCCTGTAGTAAATTTCTTGGCAAACCTACCACATTAGAAGAAGTGTGCGTCACAAAACAAAAGCTTATCCCAGTGAGCTGCCTAATCTAGTCTACAGGAAATGAATTGGAATGGATGTCTAGGTAATCGACATTGCAAAATGACATGTAAGAATTCACAAGGAACTAGCATTGAGGATTTGAGGGTACGAGGCCCATTCATGATATAATTAGATGGAATCAACAGAAAAATGATCAGTGTAAAGTTTGTAGCCGGTGTCGGTGTGCGCTTAGCAGCATTGTGTTTTTGGTGAGGATGATCACTAAATATGAACAGATGGATGGATGTTAGAGTGTGTCACAATAAGTAATTACTTGGTAGTTTGGAGTGCAGTTCATGGTGCTGTATTGGGTTCTTGAACTTGCAGTACATATCTCAGTTTTGTATTTCATGCTCATCTGATGTTTCCTATCATGTTCAAACATTCAGAGCCTGGTTATCTTGTTATACGACAGTTGGAAATTACGATATCAAAAGTATATGGAGTTTACAATGCCTTGGGGATGCTATTTTTTTCTTTTTGTAGTGTCACCATGAACCATGAACTTATTCTACTCTTATTAAGCTTGAAACTGGAAAATGTCGACTAGTTGTAAATTCTGTCTTCTGCAAATGTTGTGAATGAAGGTACATAACCTTATTGTCTATATTGTAACTGAAGTTTTGTGAATGATTTGGTGTCATCTGAGATTCAAGTTTGTATATGAGTTGGCTGATCATTTTATCGAAAATATACCAGTCTTGTGTTTAGCTTTAGTTCTGTGAATATGATTTTCTGATAAACGTTTCTTGAATTCTAGACAATATCTTTAATTGACATGTGCATTGTAAGGTGTTTTCTGTGAAAAAGGAATAACTTGAAATTGGAGTAACAACGGTGGTGGTAATTATTTTATTTACAATGACCTATTTGCCTGTATTAGGAACCGCTTATATTTAACCTAGGCTGTATACTTATACTCCCTCCGATCCATACACTTATGATGATTCAGAGGGAGTACTATAAGGTTAGAGTTTGCGACGACATATAGTGGTTTATCTTTATGGTCACTTGTAATTTGTTTGGCTGGATTCCGGACAACTATATATTATAACTTAGGACGCTGTAATTCTGCAATGTTAGGACCAGGAAATAATAATTCTAAGATTGCTAGGATAGCAATACTCCCTCCGTTTCAAAATATAAGATGTTTTAGGTTTGTGAAGAAAATAAATCTAGACTACTTTTAGTATGTAGATTCATCCCAAAGTTGAGTGAACCTACATACTAAAACAAGTCTAGATTCATCTTCTTCACAAACCTAAAACATCTTATATTTTGAAACAGAGGGAGTATATATTAAAGGGTAGTCTGTGTCTGTGTTTCTGGAACGGAGGGGTGGCCAACTCTCCTTTTGTGGGTTCTGCTGCTGGTATGGTATATGAGTACACATATTGGTATGTCTTGAGTAATACCGAGCTCACTACTCGTATACTGAATGTTGGGGATTGGAATGAGAGGACGGTGGTGATTTTGCAGGAGGTTGTTGAGTCGTTTCCCATGAGATTGCTCTGTTAACTTGGGAGAAGTTATCCCTCTCAACTTCTGTCCATTGCCAAGGTGGTCCAGACCCACTGGCTGTGTAATTTATCTTGCCGCCTTACATTGCCAAGGTGGTCCTGACCCACTTGCTTTGTAATTGATCTTGCAAGTTTATCGCCTTAAAACTCTTGTTTTGCTTGTAAATATTCCGTCCCTCTGTTAATGAATGTGCAGTGTCCTTGCTGTTTTTCATTACAATTAAAAGGTTCAGCACAATTGTTTGGTCTATTGTGAAAAAGAGTTCCAGTAGTGTTTGGTTTAGTAAATTTCTTGGCAAACCTACCAGATCAGATGAAGTGTGCATCATAAAACAAAAGCTTATCCCCAATGAACTGCCTAATCTAGGTCTTCAGAAAATGATCTGCAATGGACGTTGTAAGAATCCACAAGGAACCGGCATTGAGGAGTACGAGGCCCATTCATCATGATATAATTACATAGAATCAACAGAAAAATGAACAAAACTTTACAGCACCGAACACAGGAAAGTCGATTTTTTTTCTCTATTACGCGCAAAGTTGAAACAACGACCATCACTCTCCCAATGGCAGACCTTAATCCTTTGGCTCTTGGTATTCTTGATTCTTCAACTGCCTTGGTCTTGTTCTATCCCGAGTTGCCGCTACCAGCTCACCTCTAACACCTGCGCTAGCTCTACACTGGCCATCTTGCAGAGTAGGAATTATGCAAATGGCTGCACCTGGAACTACAATAGTTAAAGACCGCTCCGCAAAATAATGACGATGCAAAAGAAAATCAATATATCCCACACATGCACAATATCATGAGTAGGTTTTACCAAATCCATTATATACCATAATAAAAGATATACAAGAGCTCCTTGTTGAGAGGATTAGTTGAAGTCGCTATACTAATGTCAATTTTGTTGCCCATGCTTTGTCAGTTTTGCATATCCTACAGGGTATGTATGCATTGCTGTCTGTTCCTTGTCAGCTAGTAAAGCTTTGAGGTCAGTTGATACAATACAGGACACCCAACAGTTCATGGTGGATAGCATATTGTCAGCTTCTTACAGTTTGCAGTGAATCACATAGTCACATTACCTCATCTCTAGTAAATTAAAAATAATGTCCAGGTAAACATAATTTGACGGAGGATACAGAGCGTCTCTACATGCAATGCTACATACAAGACACCAGGTATAGGTAGAGTTAACAGACCTCGGGTTTCGGTTCCTCCTTATGCAAAAATGACCAAGGTCCTGATTTCCACATCAACCTGAAATTTTGCCAATGATCGCACTAAGACGAGAACATAGAAGGGTATCGAGAAAACAGCGGTGTGCTCCATATTAAAAAAAAAAGCATCACCAAAGTGGTGTATTTGTGAAAATGGATAATTTTCCAGGTACTACATACTGCCAAGTGCCATGTGACATCTAAGGAATGCATCAGACTATATTTTGTTGCCTTGGTATCATATTTACATGTATGGTTTGCACAGGTGTAACAGAGTAACAACAAGAATCATAATCACCTTACAATGCCTGCAACCATGCGCAGTCCCATAAGTGTTGTCAAACCAGCCCAAACTCCGGCCAGGCCAAAGACAGATGGAGCATATAACAAGACTAACGATGATATAATGCCAACCACAATCTGCGCAAACCAAACAAAATCAAGAAATTTGATGGCCAATAGAAAGAAAGAACAGTCTACAAGCTATTGACGACTGGTTCCCATACCGTAGCTTGAGCGACGTAGTCAAAATCTGAGACGCCATAATGGAGACCATCAAAGATGAATGCCAAGGCATTGATTGGTTGACTGGCACAAACAAACTGAAACAGAGAGTTTTAGGATAAGGCCAGATATGATTTATGTAACAATCAAATGGTGAGGTAGGAAGGTGTACCAATGCACAGGACTTTACAACCATTAGGACCTCAGGGTCATTGGTAAATAGCCTTGCTATATTGTCAAATGAGATATACAGGCCAGCCGCTAAAGCTAATCCGCTAACTGCTCCTGTCTGCAAGGGACAATAATTGTTGTTTACATCAAAAGAGACATTGATTGCATCTCTAAAAATACAACATCAGCTAAATGTGCCGTGTACGTAAACTGAACTTTACAATACAAAAAAAATGAAGTATGTATCACCTTCAAAGCAAACATTGCTGCCTTCTGAACCCTTTTGTAATCCAATATGGCATACGAGCTTGCTATTAGAGCCTAAGAAACACAAGCAGAGTTATCCTGGACTTATGGAACAGATAAATCATGACGAGATCATTTAGTTGGAGAGACGATATTTGTAATTAATACTTCCTCTGTTCCCAAATATACGTTTTGGCAAGTCAATTTGGCTTGCCAAAACATCTTATATTTAGAAACGGAGGGAATAGTTCTTTATTACAATATGATGTACTATGCCCTAGATGTTGGTACTATGTCCTATAATGCTCTGTATAAATTTTAATAATACACAAAGACAAGTGTGAAAGGAAGCTGATTTAGAAGTAGGGGTGATTTCTATAACTAAAAATACATACCTGTGCAGAAACAGCTAAAGCGTCTGCAAGCAAAGATACAGCAAGCCATACTTGCAAACAGATCTGATGAGCAGCCATAGCTGTTGGGCCTTGTCGAGCAGCCATTGATGTACCAATGGTCATAGTTAACAAGATTGAGAGGGTTCTTCCCAACAGCATGCCACCTTAGCATTTGAAGAGTACACAGACGATGAAATTAAAGCAGCAGGTGAAAACAGAAAAAAAGGAAAGAAAAAGAAAACATAGAGAAAAATAGAACAAGCTTAATGCAAGCAAGATGGCACGAGATCTCCAAAGACTATCAAGGTAACAAGAGGGACAAAGGATCTTTTGTTGCCTATTGGCCAGCAGACATATAATGTATCATGAGAAGATACAGTGTAAGAGCTTCAATGACAAGTTGGCCTTCTTATCTGAAAAATATACCAAATAAATGGCTACATCTTCTCTCTTTTGAACTGTCAGGAATGTATTGTATGCCATCATTAGCTACTTGTGTAGGGTGCTCTCAATTTTTTCTTGCTCTTGTACATGTCATTATCGGGCCATGAAATAGACTATCGGTTGAAGCACTGAAGTGTCCATTCCAACATGAATGTACTAACAGAATGTTTGGCAGGACAAACTTCTACAGAAGGACAAAACTAGCCTGCAAGTTTTGCCTAAAAATACTAGTCCCAGAAAAGAATCCAGATTCCAGTAAACTGCAGTCTGAATGAACACAATCCATACTCTGGAGTCCAAGAAAAGCATATATGAAGAACTTCGGTTCACCATGCACCACAAGTCCAGCACTGACTAATGAATGAGTAGGACAGTAGGATCAGAGACTCACCAGATTTTAAATATCCACTGAACTCTAACTGGTCCATCCTTGGAGGAAGCAGAACAGCTCTTTTACTTAGAGACCAGATAAGCAAAATTGCAATAATGTACCTACATCATGAATAAGTTAGAACATGTGGAAGAGACAAGCTCACAGTGTAACTACAAAAAACATTAGGCTCCCAACAGCCCAAAATTATGACTACTACATTTCATCTTTTGAAAGTAAATCTGGCATGGATAATCATATAGCTAATAAACTGCATGGCACATAACTCTAGGTCTGCTAACAACCAGTACATCCCATAGTACCACCAAGACCCGCACTCAAGGATTATGAGTCGCTCGACAAGTCGCGACTTGTCTACCAGTCGCAACTTCGATGTCGACAACCTAGAGCGACTCGACTAGTTGAGGTTGTCGGTCGACAAGTTGACTAGTCGTTGACTATTCACGACAAGTCTATGATTTTGAGTCGATCGACAAGTTAGTAGCCTACGAACAAAAAGGCCCCCATGTGAGTGAAAACCCTAACCCCCCACAGATCGTTATTTCCCCCACCTAGCCGCCTCTCTCCTGGCCACCCTCCCCTTGCGCCGCCTCTCACCTGGCCGCCGCCAGGTCACCCCCGGAGCCGCCGCCTCCCTCACCTTACTGGACGCTGCTGGGCTCCTCTCCTCGCCCTAATCTCTCTCCTTCACGGCTGTGCTCCCCAATGCCATCAAAATATATTGTCAACTTGTTAATATACTACTATCAGTAGACTAGTTGCTTAGTATTTTTTAGTAGTTAAAGCTCGACTACGTATCGACTAGTCTAGCACTAGTTGAGACTAGTCACGACTAGTCTCCTTGTCGCCACCCCAGCGACAAGTTGCGACTCGTTGACTCGTAATCCTTGCCCGCACTGCATATTTTTATGGCAATCTGAATGTAACCAAATAAGGGAAAAGGAAAGTTACAAGTTCCATAGCAAGTGTTGTTTCCTTTGATTATTCACAAGAAATAATAATTGATATGGGAAGCAAACTGAAAGAAACACTTGCTGGTGTATGTCTCATTGCCTCCCAAAATTCTCGCTTTACTCAGAATACACTTACCTAGGTACTACAAGAGAAAACTTACTGGGATGCAACTGTAGAAATTGCGGCTCCTGTTATACCAAGCTGGAAACCATATATAAGTAAAGGAAGAAGGACTACAGCTGAAAGATTCCCCAAACCTACAGATGTTTTAAAGAAGCATCAAGTTTGAGAGAAGGGAGATTTCTTACATCAGATAACTTGTATGGAACATTCCAATTCAAATGATACTTGCTTACAAACATCATTAAAATGCAAATAAGTGAATGATTTCATGGGCCTTGACATGGGAGATGGAACATAAACAAGAAGGCAGACTAGTGTGTAACTGCAAAAATATTTGCTAGGAGGAGAATATCATAAAAATTTGGGGACGCTACACCATTATATTCATCAAAGGTACTTTTCACACTCACAACTTGTGAAAAATCAATGCCAATTAGCAAAAGATGAGGATTTCTTGGTAGTTACCTATATAAAGTACAGGAGTCTTGGTATCCTTGAAGCCACGAAAGATACCCTGCACTGCTAACATAATCACATTTGCAGGTGCTCCTAAAGCTCTCAGTGAAAGAAAGATTCGTGCAGATTCATACATTGGAGAGGCCTGTGTAAGAACTAAAGTTAGACTTTTTGCTAACATGCACAAGTGAAAATTCAATGTTCTGAATCCAGTTAATGATTCATTGTCCATAATGTGCATACAAGAGGGAAAGGAAAAACAGTACTCCCTAAAATGAAAAAAAAGTCAAAGATGATATAACAGGCATCATCAAAATATAAACATACATGTGACACACCCATTAGTTTAAGAAACAATCCTGATCCTAGGAACAATGCCAATGCTTCAATAATACCAATACCAGCAGCTAAAATCAAAGCTGACGATACAGATGGCAGCTCCAATTTGCCTGCAACACAGAAGTTCAATTGCCTGAATAAGTAATTTGTACACAAACTTGAATTTTGTTTATGAGATGATCCTGTTACAGTGTTACCTGAACTAGAATGCTTACTAGCATTCTTGGAAATATCCTCCGCCACAAATGAGGTTGCTATGCTCAACAATGGAATATTAAAAATCTTGGATAGAATGTTGAAAATGGCCACACCAATACCAGCCGATGCTAGCTCCAGAGCACCTTCAGATCAAATGCCAAGTTTGAGCCAGGAAATAAATAACAGCTTGCTTTTATGCAGCGCAGATGTCTACGAGACACCTTAAGAGAGCAACCAGATGCTGAATGTGTGTAGTAACTGCCTAAGGTTCCCCATATGAGGTAATGTCAGTTTGCATGTTCTAGTATTTCACAAAATAGAACAGCCCCATGCTAATAAACAAAGAGTTAACCACTTTCTCTTAAACTAACATGATAATGTGATGTGCAACTGTAAATTCGATCTTTCAGAAGAATTTTCTGTTCAAGTACAGGATTGTGTATGTTGATCTGGTGGGACATAGACAAGTTCAAGCAATTGAGTACAAGGCAAATTTATGGGGCTCACATTCCACATAACTGTGGCATACAGGAAACACGAGCGATATTGATACAAGAGCATGAGAGTACATAATGGCGTTGGTTACATTTTCTAGCATATTATTCTACGCAAAGCACGACAGCCACTCTCAACAAGAAAAGTGACTGATAAAAAAGGGCACAGGACGGGTTATATCCGGTAAACTTGAGAAATGAAGAGATAACTTTTTAGGAGGTACAGGATATAGCATCACAAAGTAAAGTAGGTACCTAATCTACCGATATACGCCGTCTCCATGAGCTGCGCCATCGGGTCGATGGCCTGGCCTAGAACCGCTGGCAGAGCCAGAAGAATGAGCTCGATGCCGACACTCCCAGGATGAAGCCCGCTGTCCGATTGTTAATTATGAGAAGGCGGAAACATATCATGCAGGAATGCAGAGATTATTACAATGAATGTGCATATGCGTATAATAATAGAAAGGCAACTAGACAGAAGCCTGAGGCTATGTTCGGTTAATCCACCCCACGGGTGGATTAGAGTGGATTGGGGTGGATTTGATTTTGACTTGTATGGGATTTAAACCACCTCTAATCCTTCTAAACCACCTCTATCCAGACCAAACCGAACATAGCATGAGGTGTAAGCAAAAGAATCAGTTCCTAGCATATATAGTTGGTGCAATCAACAATATGGTGTTTCAGACTTTCAGTTGGTAACAGATGTACATTAAAATTGGTCCAACTGGTAAACATCTGACAGACAGGAAGTATGTGCTGGAACAAAATTGTAGTGTCCACAGACGGGATCATGAATGGATAAAGTCCTAGTAGCATCGAGAAGTACAGAGGAAACAGAATCTTACAATAGAGCGCCATTCGCCTTGGCAGCAAGAGAGGAGGCCGTGTCGTCGCCGTCAGCAGCAGCAGCATCCTGAGGCTGAGACAGGGCGCGAAGAGGAGGAGGAATCGTGGTGCGCCGTCTCGGGAAATCCCTGGGAACCGGGACGATGGCGGTTGGTTTGGTTGCTTCTAGGGATAGGGATAGCCTCCTCCTAGTAGTAGGGGAAGAACAAGAAGCGGCGGCGGCGGCGGCGGCGGCGCGTGGTGTGGTCCTAGGCCTTGGGCATAGCAGAGCGGGCTGGCCGGAGACGAGCGCCTTCATACCCATCTATCAAAAGCTCGGAGAAGCCGGAATTTCTCCACCTAAATAGCAAGAGCGAGCGCAATCTCTTCTCTTCAATGGCGCAGGGGAAGGAAGATGATGACAAGATAGCAGCAGCAGCAGCAGCAGCAGAGGAGTCTCGACGGTAGAAGAGGAACGGCAAAGGCACGCAGAAAGAGAGAGGAGGATGAGGATATGACGAAACGACGGGCTGGCCTCTGTGTCTCTCTTCGGTGGTGGGCCGGCCATGCCCATGTACCACGATGAGTTTCGGAAAACCAAAGGAACCTGTGGGCACGGCACACCCCTAAACGACATTCACTTTCTGTTGTAAAGTACTCCCTCTATTTGGGATTATAGGTCCTACGCGTATATCTAAGTTGTTAATTTGATCAATAAAATATAACTTATATATCATAAAAATTATACCGTTAGAAAATATAACCTCTAAAGTATCTAATGGTATAATTTTTATACTATATTATTTATATTTTCTTGTTTAAATTGGCAACCTAGTTATCCGTGCGGGACTTATAATCCCAAACGGAGGGAGTAATTTTGTCAACTAATTGCGCTGCAACCCACGTTCTCTCTCAACTTTTTTTCATTTTTTGAGTTCTTAAAAATAGTGAAATAATTTATGAAGGTAATTCATGTTATGTTAGAGCAATTCCAACAGCTTACCCATAGAAAAAACATTTAGATAAGATGAGAGAGAAGATATGGATAGAAAAAACGTTGTTTGATCCAACAGCTTATCTATTTTTTGGCTAGGAAAAACACAACCGTGTCCATGGAATGATAAAAACTAAAAACTATATTTGTGCCCTTTTTTTACACCTAGAACCTGATACGTTGGAAACATATCTATAATTTTTTATGCTCCATGTTTGTTTAGTATTTACTTTGCTTTACTTGTCTACACTTTGAGGTATTTTTTACATGTTTTCTGGTACTAACCTACTAACAAGTTGCAACAGTGTCAGATGTCTGTTTTCTGCTTTTTTTTGTTTCAGAAAAGTTAGTAAGAAATATTCTCGGAATTGGACAGGACAAAGGACAAAGTCAATTAATTTCCGTGGGAAACAAGAAGTCCAGAGGAGAGCCGGAGGGGCCGGCCAGAGGGGCCAGACCCACTCAGGCGCGGGTGGGCCCCACCCCACGCCTAGCTAGGGTTTGGCGTCCCTGGCCGCCGCCTCGGTCTCCCCCTTCGCCTATAAGAAGCCCCCGATGCAGAAACCCTGAGTACCCGATCAGAAATCCACGGGACCGTCTGTAGCCGCCGCCACCATCGTCTCTAGATCGGGGGGGATCTGAAGTTCTTCCCGGCACCCTGCCGGAGGGGAGATCATCCTGGAGACCTTCTCTCCGGTATGATGCATGAGTAGTTCCACCTTGGACTATGGGTCCATGTAGTAGCTAGATGGTTGTATCTCCTCCTTTGTGCTTTCATGTATAGATCTTGTGAGCTCCGTTTATGATCAAGATCTAATCTATTTGTAATCATTCATGTTGTGTTTGCGGGAATCCGATGGATATTGAGATTATTATGTTGGTTTGATTAATGGTTTTGTCTTTATGATTCTATCATGTCTATGTTATTTGTGATCTTGCATGCTCTCCGTTGTTAGTAGCTATCTTGGTCAAGTAGTTGCTAGTGACTCCAAGAGGGGGTATTTATGCTCGATAGTGGGTTCATGCCTCTAGTTTCCAAGGGAAGTGACAATAATCTCTTCGGTTGTAGATGTGTTGTTCCTACTAGGGAGAAAACAACGGTCTCTTGTTCATGAAACATGTGGACTGTTTACCTTACACACTTTGCTTAAAGCAGTTGTCTATTGCTTGCAACTTAATACTGGAGGGGGTTCGGATGATAACCTGAAGGTGGACTTCTAGTCATAGATGCAGTTGGATGACGGTCTATGTATCTTGTTGTATTGCCCAATCAACCTCATAGGTTCTGACTAGTAATTGCATTGTTATGTCTTGCTCAGTTCCTATCAATTGCCCTGTTGTAATTTGTTTACCCTTCACGCCATGTTGTTTATCTAAGAAGAGCACCTCTAGTGAACTATGGACCCCGGTCCAATCTTTACCATTGTTACATCTTCCACTGTTACTTGTTTACTTGCTGCAAACCATTACCTTCCACACCATACGTTTAATCCTTTGTTACAACAAACCGGTGAGCTTGACAACCTCACTGATTCGTTGAGGCAAAGTCTTGAGTTTGTGTTGTGTAGGTCTCCGCATTGCTTGAAACACCTGTGTGACGTTTTCTTCCTCCTTCTGGTTCGATAACCTCAATCTCAACTGAGGGAAAACTTGTTGCTTGCTGCTTCACACCTTGCTCTTAGGGTTCCCAACAGGTTGTGCGTAGACAGTCGTCAACCTTTTCTGGCGCTGTTGCCGGGGAGGCCAAGGACGTCTTCACAAGGGGAGTCCTTCACTTCCTTTCTCTTTACTTTGTTTTTAGTTTGCTTTGTTTCTTTTGCTTGGTTTTGTTTGCCTCTTTTCAAAAAAAAACACAACAAAATTAGTTCTTGCTCTAGTTGCCACCTTGCTCTAGCTCAACATGTTGCTCCCCAAGTTCGCCCTGAAAGATCTTGCAATAGGTAGTGGCTCCATAATTGGGAAAGATAATATTGAAGAATTCTTTAATTATGTTAGCAAGCATGAGGATATTGAGGATAAATCTATAGCAGAGCTTGCTCCTAATTATGAGATTGATGCAGCTTCTTTAGTTCATATGTTGGAGGCTAGGTTTGTTAGCCTTAACCCCTTCATACAATTCTTGTTCCTAAAACTAAAAGAAGAGAAGAATGCTGAAAAGAGGGAATTCATCCTTGAAACTTTATCAAAAGAATTCCATGATGTTGCTAGGGAAGCCAAAAAGGTTTTTGAGCGTTTCAATATGCTAGGCTCAAGTGTAGATGTTGTGGGTATTTCTGATAAAACTAAGCCTAGAGAAGAATTCAATATACTCATCCCCTTTAAGCTTGTTGGAATACATGAAGCCTTTGAAAAGAATTTTGATTGGATTGCTCCTGAAAATCTTTTTGATGAAAGTAGTAGACCAAAGAGAGATGAGAAGGGATCCTCCACAACCCATTTGGATGAGATACATTTCATAGTTGAAGAATTTGCAAGTATGAATGTTAATGCTTCTTCATTTGAAAATACTTGATTCTTCTTGCTTCTTGTGCCTAACTTAAAGGCGTTAAAGAAAAGTACTTGTTGGAAGATAACCCAAGAGTTTCCTTGAGTCTTGGAAGTTATTACTTCAGTAATGACCTCTCCTTATCCTTTTTGTTTGCTTTTTGTGCCAAGAAAAACCTCTAATGAGAGGGAAGTAAGATTTGGAGAGTTGCTGTCCCAAAACAGATTTCTGTCCTCCACCAAAAAATCGTGAGGAGGCTCTGTAACTCGGATTGAGCTCAAAATTTACGAATAAATCTCCCAGTATGTTAGCTAACTTTCGTTAGTTCAACACTTTTTTATTTGAGAAACATAAGATGTTCGAAAAAAATCGGTTTCTACTTGCTGGTCTGTTTTGACAGATTTCTGCCATTATTTGCATTTGCTTCTTATTGATTCCTTTTTGAGTTCTCTTTAGGTAAATTGATATTTTTGAAGGAGTTACTATAGTAGCTTGTGTTTTTAGTGAAAAACCTTGCTATTCCAAAGCTTTGCCAGTGGTCTAATATCTTTTGAATACACTAATGTTGCTAATGAAGATTGTGTGAAGTTTTGTATGAAGGAAACAATTCAGGTGTAGAGAGAGAATAATGCAATGAGATGAACAATGGACAAAAGCTCAAGCTTGGGGACGCCACCATGGTGTCACCCCAAGAAATATCCAAGAGGTACAAGCGTCAAAGCTTGGGCATCCCCTTCTTCATAAATAAAAAGCTCAGGTCTGTCTAGACACTTCGTTTTTATTGTTTTATGCACAGTTGTGTTGTTCTTGGAGCGTCTTAGTTTTAGTTTGATTTGCTTAGTCTGTTTAGTTTTATTAAGTAGTTTGGACCCCCGCTCTCGCTGTGTTGTTTTGCAAATAAGGTTGCTTGGTGTTTGGAAATGAGTAGTAAGTTCTTGCTTGAAGTGCAAAAGGAGCTTGCATTGACTGTGACTTAGACTTTAGCATGGCATGCTAGGTGTTGTTTTGACCTTGTGCTTAGTTATTATTGTTGTAGAATGTCTTGTTCCAAACAATTGAGATTGCTTACCGTGCCTTGAAGAAATTATGTGTTGTTTAGCATGCAAAAGCATAGTATTGTGGTATTCTCCTTTGATGTTTTGCTTGGGTTGACTTGGCACATGCGTACACCATGTTATGACTCTCACAAGTCACCATTAGCCTCTATGATCATTTAGTCCTTGACTTGTAGTACTACTCTTTGCTTTGATTAGTATGCTTTGTTGCACTGCATGATTATGGCCATTATTGCTCTCTTAGTTGGTTACTCCCAGTCTTTTGATAGCCTACACTTGTATGAGTAAGTTCTACTTATGCCTCCAACTCCCAAGAAACCAAGTTATCCAAAGTGTCCACTATAAATTCCTATGCATGGTGTGTTACGCCATTCCAAGTATATTCTTGTTTTCAACTATCTTCCAATTAAAAACTATTTTGTTATGTCAAAACTTGATGATTAAAGCCCTCATGAACTTGATGGCACACTTTATTCTTTGCCCTAATAAACTTGAACCATTGTGATAACTTTGTTGTATATGTTTGCACTTATAAATTGGAATTAGCAGAACCGTGTTGTCACGAGGAACGTTTTCAACATTGCACTTTTACCTTGTTATACTCAGTTGATATCATGTTCTTTTGTCTATGGATGTTACCGGTGTGAAATAAAGAGGGGACTTGTAAGTCCATGGAGTTTGTATCATGTGTTAGAGAAACGCCTGGGCCGCTAGCCTCATGCCTAATCATGGTGGAAACTTGCAGCATCACCATAGTGACATCTATGAAGCATTCTTCTTATAAAAAAAGACACATTGAGAAAAGAGGAAAGAGAGAAAAAAGCACCATATTCCCATGGTACATAAGAAGAATTGTTGAGATGCTCATTGTAACATCCCAAAAATACTAAAATTGGATCATCAAACTCTAATCCTCAAAATTAGGGTTAACAAAAACTTTTCTAAATAAAATGATAAATGCATGCATATGTGTATGCATTGATTTTTAAATTCTTTTGAACCACCTTGTTTGTGTGTTCCTTTGCTTGTAAATGGATGATTAGGTGAAATAAACATCATCTAAACATTTCCCACACTTTTCCTAAAGACAAGTAAATCAAAACAAATATATTAAGGGAATGGTCATTTTGACCAATTTAACTCCCATGCCTACTTTGGCTGTCTCAAACTTTCAGAACCTAACAGAAACTTTTCTGGATCTTTGCACCCCTTGAATGTACTCCTAACAAAGTATCAAGGCCCACTTTGTGATCATCCAGAAACTTTCAAATGCATAGTTTAAATGACAATTCAAAATTGAATCTTTCTCATATGGGAAGATCCCACTTTTTCAAAAACCACTCAAACAAGCTCAACTTTCAAAACCCAAGCATCTGCGGACTCACCAGCACCAATCTAGCAAACCCACCAAAAATCTTTTCAAAATTCAAAACTTGATTTCATGCGGCCATTTCTTCAAACAGGTTGTAGACACAAATCAAACAAACATCAAACACTATAGTGTGCAGTAAAATTGGCCTAACTTGTTCCCTATTTAGCTCACAACTAGCTCAGTAGATCATCTAGCAAGGTTAACCAAGCACTAGCACCACTGTGAGCTTGACATTGTCATCAATGGTGAACAGCCGAGCACACCCTTGCCACCCCATAGTCGACAGCAAGATAGGAGCAGCAGCAAGCCTAGCCAGCATGTCTGGGAGGCATCCCACCGTCCACCGCCACTCACTGTCCCAGCCGCGAGCGTTGCCAAGCCCTGGACCACACGCACGGACCGCGCCCAGACCGCCAGAGACCATGCCGAGCGTGTGCCAGAGCGCCACCCTCGTCTGAAGCCCACAGACCACGCGCCGCCCTCGCCGCGTGCATACACAATCCCCACCGACCCAGAGACCGCCAGACATCCCCGTTCGCCGCCCCATGCCGCACAACCACCGCTCGCCGTCGAAGACGCCGCCTCTGCCGCACAGAGCGTCGCGTGTTCTAGACCAAGCCGCACTGCCCCACGCCTCAAAACCATGTCGTTGAGCATCGCCAGGAGACACCACACCGTCCCCTACCGTCGCCCATGCCAATAGCCGCCTGTAACATCGCCCCCGACGAGCTCACCGTGCACCCCGACGGTCCCCTCGCTCGACTATAAATAGAGGCCACCCCCGCTCGATTTCTTCACACCATATCACTCCCTCTCCTTACTAATCGTGCCACACCATTCTCAGAGCAAGGCGAGCACCACCTCGCCGGAATTTCACCGGAGCCCGCCGCCTCTGGAGAAGAAGGGAGCCAGCGATTGGAGCCGCCCCAGGAGAAGCCACCGGTACCAGGAGATTCGTCGTCGTCGACTTCATCGTTCGCCCGCCTCGCCGACCCTCGCCAGCACCCCGGTGAGCCCCCAACGACCCTCACTGGCCGCTCTAGGTTTCTTTCTCGTCGGAGTTGTCTCGCGTCAACGATGACTCCAGCCGTTGGATTAGAATCAGATCAAACGACCCACGTTGCCCCGTACCGCTTCGCACCTCCCCGTGTCACTGACGAGTGGGACACCCACTTAAGCATCCCGCGGGAGCACTGCGCGTAGCAGGCCGGCCCAGTAACTTTTCCCGCGCAGCCTAGTTATTCAAATTAAACCTTTTTATTTTTAATTCAAACACACTTCTGTACCCATTTTCAAAAATCAATCCAGGTCGATTCAGTGCGCCATTTTGAATGAAACCAATTTTGTTGGAAAGGTCTGTGAATGCTGAATCCAAGCCCGTTGGATTCAAGTCATTTGGATCTGTAGATCATCCTTAGTAAAAATAACAAGGCAGAAGCTTTTCTGCATTCAAACATTTTTCAAATTTAAACCATAATAGCTTTTGAGTTGTTTCCAACTCTCAAAAATCACATTTAACCATACCTTTCAGAATATATAAAAATATATAGGTTTACTTGCAGAATAATGTTTAAGTAATAAAAGAATGCTACATAGGCATTTCTAGCCACTTTAATTAATTAAAATAAAAGGGTAAAACCTTATTAAATTGTGACACCACTTTAAATCATATTCCCACGGACTAAAATATGTGGTGTGAACATGTGCCAACATGATCCCATGTTTGGTTTGGAGAATATTAAATCTTAAGTAGTTTTTCAATGAGTAGAAGTTACTTTTCTAAAAATAAAAGGATTTAAACCAAGCCTTAACCTTGTGATGTTAGAGATGATGCTAGATCATTTATAGGACCCTTGTGTGTGATGATTGCAAGTAGTTAAGTATTGTTTGGTGATTATGTACCTCGTATTTATTCATAGACGCTAGTACCGACCAAGGATACGAGGAGGAAGGAGGATACTACGAAGAAGAAGCCGAGGAGAACTTCAACCACTGCTCTGCACAAGGCAAGCTTATATTGACACTGATGCAAGCCAATACTTGCTACCATACCTACTATATGCCTTAAGCATATGTGATCATACCCACTTGATAAACCAATCCCAGTTTTATTTGCAAGCTTCTTATTTTATTTCTTTATCAAAGCTTACTTAGAGTTTACTTAAGAGTTTGGTAGATACTAGAAAGTTATGAGAAGGTTGATTAAAGAGCATAAAATTTGGCCTAAGTTAGAAACCTTGATATCATCCTAAGATATAAGGTTGTACTTAGTTGAAACTCCACTAGTCTACCACCCCTCATTAGTACTACCCCTACTTGTAGATGCTAGTGCTAAGCATAAAACTTGATCAACTGTAGATGGGAATACTTGGTGAAAATGGTTATGAAAACCTTAGAATGATGGATCATTCTACTGAGATGTTTTGGACATGTGTTTCCGAACACCTGATGATTTTGGTGATGAAAATGTTGAGGCATGAGCCTTAGCCCTTTTAGAAAACTGATGGTTGTCTAGATGCGATACCATTCCAATTTTATCATACAACCACAATACCCGAAGATTGGGTAGGGCTTGACTGGAAACTTATATACCTTAGTATTAGTTCCCTCACGACCAAGGTCTGAGCTGAGGCTACCTTGTGAAGATTGTCCACCTGTGCAGTACCCAAGATGATAGTTGGTCATGGTTGGGAGGCCAAACTCACAGGAGAGGTGCTTATACTAGGGCGTGTAATCGAAAGGTTAGGATTGATTATCCGCATACTGAGTATGGTGAATTCAGGATTTGTTCCTGACGGATGTATCGAATGTTGTGGTGAAAGTGTACAATCTCTGCAGAGTGTCAAACTATTTGAATAGCCGCGTCCGCGGCTATGGACAGTTGGAGTGGCCATACTGTTTCCCCGCCAGACTTTTTAAAATGACTTGTGAAATGAATTGAGACTTTGACTTGACCACAGGAGAGTTGTGACATGAGTTACAAGATCCCACTAGGAGTTATAAAATTGTGACTAGCTTTGGAACTTAGTAGAGATAAATCTGGCTTTTGCAAAACAACCGTAGAGCCTAGTGTCCTATTATCCAAAAAAACCTTTTACCTGTTAGTATTAGTTTGTGAGTACTTAAAGAGTACTCATGGCTTTGTCCCTAGCTATTCCCATGGCCAGAATATGAAGAGGAGTACCTGGAAGATGGACCCCAGGAAGGTTACTACAACTAGGATCATCTCCCATCGTCAGCATTGCCTGTGACCCCGAAGATGGAGCTTCGCCTACGTTACCGTTATTATTACGTATTCTGCTGCTTGAATTTGTATTAAGAACTGGATCATGAGATCCCTATTCGTGTAAGAACTTATGTACCATTTGTAATGGATGATGTACTATGGTATCCAATTCTGTTATGTCTCGCAAAAATGGTAATCCTAGGATTGCGAGGTATGGCATAACAGGCATCTGTGATTAAAAATCCGGGTGTTGACAAGTTGGTATCAGAGCCATCCTGACCATAGGAGACCCTAGTTAGACTGGACGTTTGAACCAAACACTTAGTTTCAAAACCAAGGAAAACAAATATTTACAAAAACTTATTCTCATTCTTATCTCTTTGATTTCTTCCTAAAAATTCATGTTCCTCAAAAACTCTTGCAAAATACATAAAATTTTGACACACTTGATCACCCTACTAATCTACTCATCCTCTATTCTTATAGATGGACGTGAAGTACAACAAGTTTTACCAATTGGGGAATGGAGGAGACCTGATCTTTGAGAGGGATTTGGACCAGCTTTCAGAACTTCTGGAGCGTCTGCTCCCGAGTTCTTCGGTGCTCAACTCAATGATCAAGGAGGAGAAGACCTGCAGTGGCTAATTGTTGCAAGTCTCCGAGGAAAGATTGAACCTCCCACTGCGGAGGGAATTCAGTTTACCTTGAGGGAAAACAACTGGCTCGATGGACTAGCCAGAGCAATGCAGGAAGCTCTTGCCCGTCTGTGTGGGCAGAGTATGAATCAGATCAAGGGAACCCGCTTTGAGTTTTGCCCAAGGCGTGATGCTAATGGACAACCACTTGAGGCCCCATACCACCCGAGCTGAAGACTCAATTGGACCACCTTAGCTTCATGATGTACGATCATCAGCAGGAGTTGGACAACTGTCGTGACTACTCCAACCACAAGTCCGCCATCATCAAGACGAAGGATCAGACCATCGCCGTGCTAGCAAAGGATCATAAGTCTCGCCGCCGTTAGCTCGACAAGAAGGAGCGCATCATTGCCCGTCTCCGCCACCGCATCTCATCTTTGGAGGAGACCATCCACGAGAGAGACATGCAGTTGGAGGAAAGGGAGAATGCCGGAGAGGATCTTCGTGGAGGCCCTTACTCCTATCTTAGCGATGACGATGATTTTCTGGAGGATCAGGCCATGGACTTCTTCACCGATGAGGATGATTTCGCCTTCATCAATGATGATGAAGATGATGAAGCCACAAACTCCGAGGAGTAGTAGCACTTGAGCACTAGCATAGTGAGTAGTATTCGGTCCCACTGTATCGTAGTTTCCAGAATGGTTCTTAAAACCATCTGTTTTTCTTTGTTGTGGTGTGTGTTGTACTGTGTGCTAGGAATGAATGAATAAAAAAAGCAAGTTGCTAGAAAAATATGAGTCAAACATTTAAAACTTTTCAAAGTCCCAGAACCTTAGAAATTCCCTCTTTTCTAATGATCTATCTAAATCTTCAGATGCCACGCGGCGGAAGTGGTTCATCCCCGGACCTGATGTTGCAGATACTGCAAATGTTGACTTCTAACTGCGAAGCTGAAAGAGCGGAACATCAAGCCAACCTAGCCACTCTGCAATAGATAGCTCAGCTAGACCATTACAACCAAGGCCACGGAAATCAGGACAACCATGGATCTAAACTCAAGAATTTCCAGAATACCAACCCACCTGTTTTCACTAAGTCAGAAGAACCCCTAGACGCCGATGATTGGTTGCAAACCATGGAGAATAACTTAGAAGTAGCCGGAGTGGAAGCCAACGAGAAAGTTATGTTTGCCACCCACTATCTAGCTGGAGATGCCAGGGCATGGTGGAACAGTGTTCGTGCAATGACTGGAGGCCAGATGATGACCTGGGAGGAATTCAAGGTCAAGTTTAGCAGAACCCATGTGCCACCGGGATTGATCAAGAGAATGAGAGACGAATTCAGAGAGCTGAAGCAAGGAAGGATGACTGTAGTGGAATATCGTGACAAATTTTTGTCATTAGCTAGGTATGCCCCGGATGAGATCGACACAGAAGCCAAGAAGAAAGAGAGATTCCTGAATGGTCTGCATGATGAGATGCAGACGGTGTTAGTCAATATCCCCTTTGCGGATATTGAAGCCCTTGTCGACTCTGCCATCCAGATGGAAGGAAAGATCAACCAAGCCAATGAGAACCGCAAGCGTCGCATGATGCATCAGCCAGGAACCCATCAGACCCCAAAGTATCGCCCCAACCCATCTCCAGGATTTGCCCCAAGAACCAACAGACCCCCGATGAACCGTCCCACCTATCCCAATCGTGGAAACCCTAGACCCGGAGGAAATCACAACAACCCCGGCAACTCTAGCAATTTCACCCGTGCCCCACCAAAGTTCAACACCAACAATGCTGCCACCACCACCAACACTGCCCCGAGGACTGGAAGCAATGTTGTTCCTATCGCAGCCAAGGACAAGTCGCAAGTGACTTGTTATGACTATGGAAATAAAGGCCACTATTCCAACGAGTGCCCCAACAAGAAGAATGTCGCAGCACCCAATGCCAATGTCCCAGCTCAACAACAACGTCGTGTTCAGCCCGGAAGAAGGTTTGCCCCAGGGAATTCACTCAACCGCAATGGCCGTCTTTTTCTCATGCATGCTGAAGAAGCTCAGGAAGCGCCAGACGTCGTACTGGGTATGTTTTCTGTTAATTCAGTACTTGCAAGAGTGTTGTTTGACTCTGGTGCATCGCATTCATTTGTCACTGAAGAATTTTCCTGCCCTAGTAAAATTCAACCAACCAAACTGAAGCATGTTATGATTGTTCAAATTCCCGGATCAACCACCAAGGCTAGGCAAATTTGCAAAGCCGTCCCTATCCGAATCCATGGCATAGATTTTTATGCTAATCTGATAGTACTCGGAACTAAAGGTTTGGAAGTAGTACTAGGAATGGATTGGATGTCCAAACATAAAGGATTGATTGACTGTGCCAAGAAAGCCATCACCATGACCAGTACAGCCGGAATATCAGTCGAGCATATATCTGAAACCTTACCTCATTAATTAAAATGCAACAAGAGTATAGCCCAACCTACCATTGACCAAGTCCGGATAGTCTGTGAATACCCCGATGTATTTCCAGATGTTTTGCCCGGTATGCCCCCAGATCGGGATATCGAGTTTATCATTGAACTAATCCCCGGAACAGGACCCATAGCCCAGAGACCCTATAGTATGAACCCGTCAGAGATCACAGAACTGAAGAAGCAACTGGATTCCATGTTGGAAATCGGATTGATTCAACCAAGTGCGTCCCCATGGAGATCACTTGTCTTGTTTGTGGACAAGAAAGATGGAGGTAACCATTTGTGTACGGCTATCGGAAATTGAATGATGTCACCATCAAGAACAAGTACCCCTTGCCCAAAATAGAAGATTTGTTTGATCAGTTGACCGGTGCCAAAGTGTTTTCTAAGATTGATCTTAGAACTGGCTATCATCAACTCAAAATTCGTGCGGAGGATATTCCAAAGACTGCCTTTACCACCAGATATGGATTGTATGAGTATACAGTCATGTCTTTTGGATTAACCAATGCCCCCGCTTATTTCATGAATCTCATGAATAAGATTTTTATGGACTTCCTAGATAAGTTTGTCGTTGTTTTCATTGATAACATTCTGATTTATTCCAAATTAGAAGAAGAACATGAGCTACACCTAAGGACCATTATTGGAACCCTTAGAGAGCATCAGTTGTATGCCAAGTTTAGCAAATGTGAATTCTGGTTACAGGAGGTAGGATTCTTCGGTCACATTGTATCAGCCAGAGGAATTGCCGTTGACCCTGCCAAAGTGAAAGATGTAGAAGATTGGCAAGCCCCAACCACTCAAACCCAAGTTCGTGCATTTCTCGGATTGGCGGGATATTACCGCAAATTCGTAGAAGGATTCTCGAGTATCACCAGACCAATGACCCAATTGCTGAAGAAGGACAAGAAGTTTGACTGGACCAACAAATGTGAAGCGAGTTTTCAAGAACTCAAAAGGAGATTGATTTCAGCCCCAATCTTGATCATGCCAGATATCACGAAGCCCTTCGATGTGTATTGTGACGCATCCAAGATCGGTCTCGGATGTGTGCTAATGCAAGAAGGCAAAGTTATATCTTATCTATCTCGACAATTGAAGCAACATGAGCAAAACTACCCAACCCATGACCTCGAATTCGCGGCCGTAGTTCTAGCCCTTAAGACATGGAGACATTACCTGATGGGAAATCGTTGTGAGATTTATTCGGATCACAAGAGCCTAAAGTATATATTCACTCAGAAGGATCTGAATATGAGGCAGCGAAGATGGATTGAGCTAATCAAGGATTATGATTTGGACATTCACTATCACCCTGGTAAAGCCAACGTGGTAGCCGATGCCCTTAGCAGATTGCCGTGCCGCTTGAACTCCATGATTTTGAAGGAGCAACCAAGCTTGCACAAGGAGATGGAAGATTTTCGAATGGAATTAGTGAGCGAAGGATTTTTGGCTAGCATAGAACTTCAGCCCACTTTGATCAGCCAGATCAAAGAGGCGCAGAAAGGAAATGCTAGTATAGACGGAATCAAGCGTCATATCGGTACAGGCAAAGTACCCGGTTCACCGAAGACAAAGAAGGAGTTTTTTGGTATAAAGGACGCCTTTGTGTACCAGAAGATTCTGAGTTGAAAGAAGTTATTTTGAAGGAGGCTCATGATACTCTTTATTCTATCCATACCGGAGGAACTAAGATGTATCAAGATTTGAAGGAGCAATTTTGGTGGCATAAGATGAAGAGAGAAATCGGAAGCTATATCGCCAAGTGTGATATATGTCAGCGAGTCAAGGCAGGACATCAAAGACCCGCTGGATTGTTGCAACCTTTGCATATTCCGGAATGGAAATGGGATTCTGTAGGAATGGACTTTATCACTGGACTGCCTACTTCTAGTAGGGGAAATGACTCTATCTGGGTCACAGTGGACAGATTGTCCAAAGTCGCCCATTTCTTGCCCGTCAAAACCACCTATCAGAGTTCGAAACTAGCGGAGTTGTACATTGCTAGAATCGTCAGTTTGCACGGAGTCCCTAAGAACATTGTATCGGATCGAGGAACTCAGTTCACCTCGAGATTCTGGAAGAAAGTTCAAGAAGGTTTAGGAACCCGCCTAGATTTCAGTACCGCGTATCACCCTCAGACTGATGGACAAACGGAGCGAGTAAATCAAATACTTGAAGATATGCTGAGAGCATGTGTGTTAGAATATGGATCCAAGTGGGAAGACTGTCTGCCGTTTGCAGAATTTTCTTACAACAACAGTTACCAAGCCAGTTTGCAAATGTCCCCATTTGAATTCATGTACGGAAGAAAGTGTCGCACCCCTTTGAACTGGTCGGAAGTAGGAGAGAGTCAGATTTTCGGACCCGACATCCTACGAGAAGCAGAAGCGAAGGTTCACAAGATTCGTGAGCACCTCAAGACCGCCCAATCCCGACAGAAGAGTTACACCGACAAGAGACGTCGAGACCTCGCCTTCAACATAGGAGATTTTGTTTATCTGAAAGTGTCACCATTGAAGGGAATGCAGCGTTTCCAACTCAAAGGAAAGTTAGCCCCAGATATATCGGACCTTTCAAGATTCTGAACCGTCGAGGAGAAGTATCGTACCAATTGGAGCTATCCGAAGAGATGTCATCCGTGCACAATGTGTTCCATATCTCGTTACTTCGCAAGTGTCTTGAAGTCCCCGAGAAGACGGAAGTGTTCAAGAATATCGATCACCGGACCATAGATATCAACGATGACCTGACCTATCCCGAAGTACCCATCCGTATTTTGGAAGAGGCTTTTCGAACTACCCGAACCCGAAGCATCAAGTTTCTCAAGATTCAGTGGAGCAACCACACAGAAGAGGAAGCTACCTAGGAACGCGAAGATCACATCAGGACGGAGTTTCCCGATCTCTTCAAATCCTAGGTAATCTTTTCGTCCTTTTTCAAATCTCGGGACAAGATTTTGTTTAAGGGGGGAAGGTTTGTAACATCCCAAAAATACTAAACTTGGATCATCAAACTCTAATCCTCAAAACTAGGGTTAACAAAAACTTTTCTAAATAAAATGATGAATGCATGCATATGTGTATGCATTGATTTTTAAATTCTTTTGAACCACCTTGTTTGTGTGTTCCTTTGCTTGTAAATGGATGCTTAGGTGAAATAAACATCATCTAAACATTTCCCACACTTTTCCTAAAGACAAGTAAATCAAAACAAATATATTAAGGGAATGGTCATTTTGACCAATTTAACTCCCATGCCTACTTTGGCTGTCTCAAACTTTCAGAACCTAACAGAAACTTTTCTGGATCTTTGCACCCCTTGAATGTACTCCTAACAAAGTATCAAGGCCCACTTTGTGATCATCTAGAAACTTTCAAATGCATAGTTTAAATGACAATTCAAATTGAATCTTTCTCATATGGGAAGATCCCACTTTTTCAAAAACCACTCAAACAAGCTCAACTTTCAAAACCCAAGCATCTGCGGACTCACCAGCACCAATCTAGCAAACCCACCAAAAATCTTTTCAAAATTCAAAACTTGATTTCATGCGGCCATTTCTTCAAACAGGTTGTAGACACAAATCAAACAAACATCAAACACTATAGTGTGCAGTAAAATTGGCCTAACTTGTTCCCTATTTAGCTCACAACTAGCTCAGTAGATCATCTAGCAAGGTTAACCAAGCACTAGCACCACTGTGAGCTTGACATTGTCATCAATGGTGAATAGCCGAGCACACCCTTGCCACCCCATAGTCGACAGCAAGATAGGAGCAGCAGCAAGCCTAGCCAGCATGTCTGGGAGGCAGCCCACCGTCCACCGCCACTCACTATCCCAGCCGCAAGCGTTGCCAATCCCTGGACCATAGGCACGGACCGCGCCCAGACCGACAGAGACCATGCCGAGCGTGCGCCAGAGCGCCACCCTCGACCGAAGCCCACAGACCGCACGCCGCCCTTGCCGCGTGCATACACAATCCCCACTGACCCAGGAGACCGCCAGACATCCCCGTTCGCTGCCCCATGCCGCACAGCCACCGCTCGCCATCGAAGACGCCGCCTCTGCCGCATAGAGCGTCGCGTGTTCCAGACCAAGCCGCATCGCCCCACGCCTCAAAACCATGTCGTCGAGCATCGCCAGGAGACACCACACCATCCCCTGCCGTCGCCCATGCCAATAGCTGCCTGTAACATCGCCCCCGACGAGCTCACCGTGCGCCCCGATGGTCCCCTCGCTCGACTATATATAGAGGCCACCCCCGCTCGATTTCTTCGCACCATCTCACTCCCCTCTCCTCACTGATCGTGCCACACCGTTCTCAGAGCAAGGCGAGCACCACATCGCCGGAATTTCACCGGAGCCCGCCGCCTCTGGAGAAGAAGGGAGCCAGCGATTGGAGCCGCCCAGGAGAAGCCACCGGTACCAGGAGATTCGCCGTCATGGACTTTGTCATTCGCCTGCCTCGCCGACCCTCGCCAGCACCCCGGTGAGCCCCCAACGACCCTCACTGGTCGCGCTAGGTTTCTTTCTCGCCGGAGTTGTCTCGTGTCAACGATGACTCCCACCTGTTGGATTAGAATCAGATCAAACGACCCACGTTGCCCCGTACTGCTTCGCACCTCCCCGTGTCACTGACGAGTGGGGACACCCACTTAAGCAGCCCGCGGGAGCACTGCGTGTAGCATGCCGGCCCAGTAACTTTTCCCGCGCAGCCCAGTTATTCAAATTAAACCTTTTTCTTTTTAATTCAAACACACTTCTGTACCCATTTTCAAAAATCAATCCAGGTCGATTCAGTGCACCATTTTGAATGAAACCAATTTTGTTGGAAAGGTCTGTGAATGCTGAATCCAAGCCCGTTGGATTCAAGTCATTTGGATCTGTAGATCATCCTTAGTAAAAATAACAAGGCAGAAGCTTTTCTGCATTCAAACATTTTTCAAATTTAAACCATAATAGCTTTTGAGTTGTTTCCAACTCTCAAAAATCACATTTAACCATACCTTTCAAAATATATAAAAATATATAGGTTTACTTACAGAAATAATGTTCAAGTAATAAAAGAATGCTACATAGGCATTTCTAGCCACTTTAATTAATTAAAATAAAAGGGTAAAACCTTATTAAATCGTGACACCACTTTAAATCATATTCCCACGGACTAAAATATGTGGTGAGGACATGTGTCAACATGATCCCATGTTTGGTTTGGAGAATATTAAATCTTAAGTAGTTTTTCAATGAGTAGAAATTACTTTTCTAAAAATAAAAGGATTTAAACCAAGCCTTAACCTTGTGATGTTAGAGATGATGCTAGATCATCTATAGGACCCTTGTGTGTGATGATTGCAAGTAGTTAAGCATTGTTTGGTGATTATGTACCTCGTATTTATTCATAGACGCTAGTACCGACCAAGGATACGAGGAGGAAGGAGGATACTACGAAGAAGAAGCCGAGGAGAACTTCAACCACTGCTCTGCACAAGGCAAGCTTATATTGACACTGATGCAAGCCAATACTTGCTACTATGCCTACTATATGCCTTAATCATATGTGATCATACCCACTTGATAAACCAATCCCAGTTTTATTTGCAAGCTTCTTATTTTATTTCTTTATCAAAGCTTACTTAGAGTTTACTTAAGAGTTTGGTAGATACTAGAAAGTTATGAGAAGGTTGCTTAAAGAGAATAAAATTTGGCCTAAGTTAGAAACCTTGATATCATCCTAAGATATATGGTTGTACTTAGTTGAAACTCCACTAGTCTACCACCCCTCATTAGTACTACCCCTACTTGTAGATGCTAGTGCTAAGCATAAAACTTGATCAACTGTAGATGGGAATACTTGGTGAAAATGGTTATGAAAACCTTAGAATGATGGATCATTCTACTGAGATGTTTTGGACATGTGTTTCCGAACACCTGATGATTTTGGTGATGAAAATGTTGAGGCATGAGCCTTAGCCCTTTAAGAAAACTGATGGTTGTCTGGATGCGATACCATTCCAATTTTATCGTACAACCACAATACCCGAAGATTGGGTAGGGCTTGACTGGAAACTTATATACCTTAGTATTAGTTCCCTCAAGGCCAAAGTCTAAGCTGAGGCTACCTGTGAAGATTGTCCACCTGTGCAGTACCCAAGATGACAGTTGGTCATGGTTGGGAGGCCAAACTCACAGGAGAGGTGCTTATACTAGGGCGTGTAATCGAAATGTTAGGTTTGATTATCCGCATACTGAGTATGGTGAATTCAGGATTTGTTCCTGACGGATGTATCGAATGTTGTGGTGAAAGTGTACAATCTCTGCAGAGTGTCAAACTATTCGAATAGCCGCGTCCGCGGTTATGGACAGTTGGAGTGGCCATACTGTTCCCCCGTCAGACTTTTCAAAATGACTTGTGAAATGAATTGATACTTTGACTTGACCACAACAGAGTTGTGACATGAGTTACAATATCCCACTAGGAGTTATAAAATTGTGACTAGCTTTGGAACTTAGTAGAGATAAATCTGGCTTTTGCAAAACAACCGTAGAGCCTAGTGTCCTATTATCCAAAAAACCCTTTTACCTATTAGTATTAGTTTGCGAGTACTTAAAGAGTACTCATGACTTTGTCCCTGGCTATTCCCATGGCCAGACTATGAAGAGGAGTACCTGGAAGATGGACCCCAGGAAGGTTACTACAACTAGGATCATCTCCCATCATCAGCATTGCCTGTGACCCCGAAGATGGAGCTTCGCCTACGTTACCATTATTATTACATATTCTGCTGCTTGAATTTGTATTAAGAACTGGATCATGAGATCCCTATTCGTGTAAGAACTTATGTACCGTTTGTAATGGATGATGTACTATGGTATCCAATTCTGTTATGTCTCGCAAAAATGGTAATCCTGGGATTGCGAGGTATGGCATAACAGGCATCTGGGATTAAAAATCCGGGTGTTGACACTCATTGTCTGCTTGCCTTGTCATTTTGGTTATGGGAAAGCTCATGTACCTTGTGTAAGGGGTCCCCGTTGGCGGTTCTCAATGATATGCAAATACTTACAGTGACAAGAACTTACCTGGACCCAAAGTTGAGTATGTATGAGGTGTGGCCCTCGTATTCAAGGGACTTGAGATTGCCAACTTATACTTCGTCAAGCAAATACTCTAGCTTTGCCACTTTAACCTTAACCATTTCAAGATGCTTGTGATAGGGGCAATGAGGGCTGAAAGCTAACAAGTACCATAATTTTTGGAAGCTCTTTTTGAAACTTGTAATCCCTGCTTCCTTTACAAAAAGGCCTTTCTTCCACCACTATCGAGTCTCCACCTTTTACCTTTAGGCACCATTAAGAGAGCATAGTTGTCATTCTATGTGCAGTGTTCCAAAGCTTATTAATTGATGCATATTGTGTTATTACTTGCTCTTGTGCTACTTTTTTCTAGTCACCCTTGTGAACTTTGCAGGTATCCTATGCATTTAATTTCTACTCTATGAGGGACAGGTTGATTGCCACTATTCTATGTTTTCTGCATGTGAAACAAACAAATGTTTTTCAATGCATGTTATTCATGATCTTTGTTTGTAGCTTGTCATGTTGCATGCATAGTTACTATGTCCTACTGTTAGAATTCCATCTTTCATGCAACTGTTTAGAGTTCTTTGATCCCATCTTTCAATGCTTGCAAATGGTTGGATCTTTATTGTGAGGCTGCATGTCACCTCAAAAATTATTATGTTTATCACTTACCTACTCGAGGACGAGCGGGAGTTAAGCTTGGGGATGTTGATATGTTGGAAACGTATCTATAATTTTTGATGCTCCATGCTTGTTTAGTATCTACTTTTCTTTACTTGTCCACACTTTGAGGTGCTTTTTTACATGTTTTCTGGTACTAACCTACTAACAAGTTGCAAAAGTGCCAGATTCCTTGCGGTGACCCAGCATACCACTGCATGATGTAGTATACTATAGTCGTGGACATAACACCAATGAAACATCGTTCACTAGTATTACATCCCTCAGAATGGCACAACAGAAACACAGCGGGTCCAATACATGGCTAAAGGTTACAACTCACTCTTTACACAAGATCCAGAGAACACTCTAGGTTAAAGATAGAGAAAGAACTTCTTACGGAGAAGAATCAAAGATCAACAGCGCAAGAACTATTAAAACTAGTATTTTAACTAAGGGATTGGCATTGCTGCTATTGCAATATGCTACAGAATTAGGTTCTTTGGCTAGAGATTATATTTCTCTCTAATCAGTAACTTCGTCTTCACTTGAGTTGATGTATATGTTGACTTCATTGAAGATCTTTAGCTTTTGATGATTCCTGGAGCATAAATTGGTGTAGACATCGTCTTAATGTCTTCAGAATCTAGCAAGGGTTAAGAAGATACTTTGAGTACGAGCGTACTCAACAAGTTCACTAGAAAAGGAGTGATTGATGCATTATAACTATAGCCATAGACCGTAGGTCGTAGGCAATGCAGGTTTTCATAAACATTTCTTCAAAGGTTGCTTTTATTTTGAAAAGCTATGTCCGTCGGCCTTCACTGGTTTACCAAAACTTTCATGGAGTTCCTTTCCCGCCGCGTTCGCAGCTCCTTCCCGGAACAGGGAGTAACAAGTTACAGTTCTTACACTCTGCAGAGGTGCGTTACTTTACCCATGAGAGATCAACTCTTTGTTGCACAATCGGACAACTTATTCCTGTCCACAATTCCATGATGTGGGGCCCAAAAGATGATCCAAGCCAATCACTGCCCCCTTCGTGACCTTGCATGCCTCCTTGGTGTACACCATGCCCACATATTGGATTATGGCAATGGTTTGTACAAACCGTTAGATGCCAGAACTATCGTGGGACATTGAGGGTTCCAACCCATATGCTGCATATCCTCTACAATTACCAATTAATATGCACGCTACGAGGATAACAACCACGACCTGCACATCCGGCTTCATGCGAGAGGAAGAAGATACAGCTGACTTCTCCGTCCCATTCCAAATCTCATAGTCAACGCGTAATATACGGCACAAGAATCACTGGCGACATTGGTTGTTAAGTCCTAGGTGATATAGTTCTAAATAGTGGTATTCCAACTGTCAGATTTAATAGATTAGCTGATCACCCTGGATCAGTAACCAATAGCTCAAATTATTATCGAAAATAGTGTTTTTTGATCTTTTTCAAATGCAAGTGGTGACAACACTGGATTTGTAAAATACTTTACAAGAAATAAACAAAGGACATGAGCAAGTGTGAACTTGCCTTTTGTGATTGCAAGATTATGCACTAACGGTCTTCGAGTTAGTATAAGATCCAAAATCTGAAATCAACATCATTGGTCCGGTAAGGACTAGTGTTTAAAGAGGCAGTATGCTTTATGCATAAGTAATGAGATGCACTTTTATAAACGCGAATCTTGGAAATAATGTTGTTCTAGGGTTTGGATTCCAGAAATGGTTACTTTAGAATGTGTTGTTCTTTTAGATAAGTTTCACACTTGTGCTTCTTATTAGGCTTGTGAGTGTGTGTGAACATCACATAGTTATGTAGCAATAAAATATATATCTATGAAATGCTATTCAAAATTGTTTACACTTTAATAGTTTATCTCCAAACTTTACTTTATAAGTAGAGTCACTTATAAATAGCTTAAGTGTTATTGCTCCTAGGTATATGAGTGAAGTATGAAGTAATGTGATCTTGATTATTTGTCTTATATTGTCTGAAGTGGCAAAACGAATAACCTTTGAAGAAAAGATTCCTTCTCTAAGGTTTAAACAATCTTTGTGGTTAGTTAGTGGTGGTCGATGTTATTTGTGTTTGCTTGAATAGTTTTGGCTTGATATGCTTATAACTTAACTAGTTTAGACCAAAGTTAACTATAAAACATATAATAATGCTTATAGTGTTATATTTAGATTCTTGTAGACTAAAGTTAACTTTAAAATGAAGATAGTTTGAAAGTATAATGCTTATGATATTTGTATCTTGTGTACCTGGTAATGTTTCCTTAAGGTTACTTAAGAATGGTTATACTTTTACTTGGTGAAGTGGTTTATTGAGTTTATAATGGAATAGTATCATTTACCTTTTTATAGATGAGGGGTTATAGTTTATAAACCAAGATATAATATTACTTAACTACTTATGGACTTATAATAGTGTTGTGGTAGTTTTTGTAATCTGGTGGTTAGAGTAGATAGAAAGGATCTGATTTATTCACAAGTTGTTATTTAAGGTTTTTATCATGAATTGGAATCCTTTGAGAATATAATCTTCACTTAAGGTTGAAGATAATTTAATAAAAAGGTATTTATAATGTTTTAAACCATCATGGCTTCATATTATTAATATTTAAGACTAATACTATTTATTAGACTTAATTGACTTATTTTAGGAATATTAACAAATTTTATTTATCCTTATATGAATTATTAATTAAGTAAATAAATTTAAATTTGAGTTATTAAAATATTTAAATTTTAATTAACTCAAAAGTGGAATATTATATTTTTAACATGTAGATATTCTTTTTCTGATCATTTTGGTATATTATATTTATTTTTATGATTTATAAATAATAAGATATGATTTTTATAAGATTTAATACTTTAAAAATACTTAATAAATAATAAATATTTAATTAAGTTAAATAATAGTGCATGATTATAGGTTTAAATTATAGTCTTTATTTTTCTAAGATTTTTGGTATTTTATTCATATTTTTAATATTTACCATTATTGGAATATGAATTATCAAAGTTTTATTACTTTTAAACCTTTATTAAATATTATTTATTTAAATAATAATCATAATAATATTGGATAATAAGTTTAAGTTGTAGATTTTATTTTTCTACAAATTTTCATATATTATACATATTTTTCTGAATTATAAATCAAAAGTTATTAATTAAACAAGATTTAATCATTTATTTGATTTCTGGAATATTAATAATTGAGTTTATAACATTTTATTTATTTCTTAAACAGGAAATACTTTTTTTACACCGCACCCACAGCTAGCCTAAGACATTGACCAGTGGGCCTATGTCCACCTTAGCACTCAGGTTAGTAAATATATTTTGTTATCGACCCTGTCTCCACTCCCACTCAATGACATATGGGCCCTAGGCCAAGCCATCAGCCACGCGAGATAAAGACTGGGTCAAACACGTTGACATGGCCAAGGTGGCATCGACGTGACGTAGCTATGGCGTTAGCACCACCACCGCCGTTAGTGGTTGGTCGCCGACGACGATCTACTGCGCCCTAGCAAACAAAATGAACCTACTTCGAATCCGCGCAACTCGCTAAACCTTAAAGTGGCGGCGCCGCTCGGAAATAGTCATCGGAGCTTTAGCTCCGACGAGCTCCGACGGTGACAGAAGGTGCGACGACGTTTAACAATGAGATACAACAATTTAGGGATAGTGGAGTGTTTAGGAACTCACCCTGATGATGATAGAGAGGTTGACGAGGACACGCGGGTCAGAAACGAGTTCCCCGACAAGGATTCCGATGAACTACCGTGAAGAGGAACGGAAAAATTCACCCTCTCCAGTGCTCCGCTTGATGCAAGATTCTACTCAGAGGATCTACGGAGTACGAGGCTTCTCCATGGCTACTTGGAAGAGAGTGGGGAGATGCGGTTCGACGGCGAGGTGTGGCTCCGGTGAGCTAGGGTTTTGGACCCATTTTAATTGGGGAGGATAAGAAGGGATTGTGGATAGGGATTGAGGCATGGCATCGTTGTGGCCTTCTTATCCCCCTCCGGAACAACGACGAGCATCTTGACGCACGGCTGACAACAATGACAGAATCGGGCGGCGGCGAGCTCCTCCAGCGAGCTGCCTGTGTGCATGAGGATGACGACGACGTAACTTTTGCGGAAAACCCCCTAGTGATTCTTTCAGCTCAACCCGCGGTCCTTCTTTGGTCCCACTTGTCAGTCACAGATGGAAACGAGCTAGGCTGGTTACTGGGCCTTTGTGGGCTGCACCTGGGCGTCAGATAAGGAGAGAGGAGTTGGGCCACGGCCAGGTCTTGTTTTTTATTTGTTTTCCATTTTTCTATTTTCTGTTTTCCTTTTCAGATTTGAATTTAATTTATATTTTGAACTTTTCTTTGTAGAATTTATTTGCTGGATAATTATAGTAATACTAAAATATATTTAGTATCATTTGTGAATTTTTATGATATAATCTTTTTATATTTCTTTGATGTTCTCAATATGAACCCCTTTTAATATTTTGTAGAAGCTTTGCTTATCATTTTTCTTTCCAATTTTAAACATGGATTTATTAAATGATATTTCCTTATTGGTTTATAAAACTTAACTCTAGTTGGCTCATAGTTTGAATATAAATTTTTATATGTATAATGATCCTATATCATTATTTGATGCATGAAATACAAAAGAAATTAATATGGTTGATACTAATTTCATTAATTGGGAAAATGATATTGTATACATTCTATTATGATAATCATAGAAGTTTAGGGTTCTTAATTTACTTATATTTCTCCGTTGATGTGAGAAAAGATTTAATAGCTAGACATATTGTCTTCTGTTTGTGAGATTTGATGACATCACCTTTTATAATAGAAAGTTATATCTAGAATGTTTTGTAGAAAGGAATTGGTAAAGATACTCTTAAGCACATATAATTATGATGGTTAGAATTGGCAGAGATGTGTTTATGTGATCTGTTATAGGAAAATATTCCTATAAAGTGATATTAACATAAGATGATGAATCAATTCCCTGAATGGACATTATACTTGGTTTAAGATTTAGAGTTGGTTGTTTAACAAGAATGTCTATCTTTCCATTCTTCACCATCCTTGACCTTTAATTAAAGAATTCCTTTCCTAGATATAATACTTCTTCCTATCCATCATCATAGTTAGTATGATGAGCTTTACTTCACAAGAATGTTCTTATTCACCTTTTATTCTTCTAAACTCATGGATGAATCCAATGAGCTTGATACTAAAGTATTTCATTGTTTTCTCATATCCTTGCTTGGTTATACCCACTACTCTACTGTTGATAATCATCAATCCAAAAAGTAGTTCTTTCAATACTCCACTCATAATGTTCCTTAATCATCCATCACTAATATTTCTTCATCAGATGTATGTATGTATCCAACTACCTTTCTCTAAGTCTTACTATCCTTTAAGATGAATAACCCTTCATCATAACTCTATGCTAAACTAGCTTTAATTGAATAATATCATCCTACATTTACTTTACTCCAATAACTCACACTCCAACCTTACATTATATTAATGTGGCTTGTAATGACTACTCTAGGATAACTTATCTCTACTAGGGTTTCAATCATGTTCTACCCACCAATATCTTTTATACTAGATATAGGTAGACCATCCTGGTGAGTAAGGCATGATCAATATAATCCTTTAATCATTTATTGCTTAAGTTCTTAGTTGGCTAAGCAAGGCTTTATCAATACTACTTTTCAATTGTATTGAAATTATCTTCTTAGTATCTCATATTGGATTAAGGTTATTCATGGACTATGCCCTCTTTAAAAGATTTAAGTAGATGTTATGATAAGATCAAGAAATAGTAGATCAAGGATTGATAGTTAAAGAATTTGTAAATCGATGGTGGATTACTCAACATTGATGAACAACAGATATTAAGATAAGTTCCATAAAAATTGATATGGAAAGAAAGATATATAGTGAATGATCTTGACTTGGTCTCTTTCCAACCCAACTCATTAAAGAGTTCAAGTTAGGTATTACTATGATACTCATAGTAAGAATAGATAACAATAGATAAGAATAAGATAGGTCAGGATTAGTCATTACATTTAGATTACTTTAGTTATAATCTTAACTTGGCATTTATGAGTTGTTGGGCTGAATATTATGATAGGATCCCTTAAGGATCAAATATTACTTCTTTAAACAATGTAATATGAGTAACATTTTATTATATCTGATCTATCATTAGATCAAATCATGTTTACCCAAATAAGGTTTTAGCAAAGGTCATATTGAAACTTATCGCAGTCAACTTGATGATCTACTTCAATTCTATCAAGTTAAGAGAAGCTTCAATCACTTTGACAAGTTTTGTTCAAAAGCGCGAAAATTATTCAGATTTTCTATGCATGAATGCAATGCACACATCTGGGTTCATCTTATTTTTGAGCTCTAATACTGGGATGTTACATGCCTGTTTTTTGTTGTTATGTTTTTAGAAAAGGTATAGAAATATTCTCGGAATTGGATGGGACAAAGGACAAAGTCAATTACTTTCCGTGGGGAACAAGAAGTCCAGAGGAGAGCCGGAGGGGCCAGACCCACCCCAGGAGCAGGTGGGCCCCACCCTGCGCCTGGCTAGGGTTTGGCGCCCCTGGCTGCCGCCTCGGTCTTCCCCTTCGCCTATAAGAAGCCCTCGATGCAGAAACCCTGAGTACCCGATCAAAAATCCACAAAACCGTTTGTAGCCGCCGCCACCATCGTCCCTAGATCGGGGGGACTTGAAGTTCTTCCTGGCACCCTGCCAGAGGGGAGATCATCCCGGAGACCTTCTCTCCGGTATGATGCGTGAGTAGTTCCACCTTGGACTATTGGTCCATGTAGTAGCTAGATGGTTGTATTTCCTCCTTTGTGCTTTCATGTATAGATCTTGTGAGCTCCGTTCATGATCAAGATCTAATCTATTTGTAATCATGCATGTTGTGTTTGCGGGGATCCGATGGATATTGAGATTATTATGTTGGTTTGATTAATGGTTTTGCCTTTATGATTCTATCATGTCTATGTTGTTTGTGATCTTGCATGCTCTCCGTTGTTAGTAGCTATCTTAGTCAAGTAGTTGCTAGTGACTCCAAGAGGGGGTATTTATTCTCGATAGTGGGTTCATGCCTCTAGTTTCCAAGGGAAGTGACAATAATCTCTTCCGTTGTAGATGTGTTGTTGCTACTAGGGAGAAAACAACGGTCTCTTGTTCATGGAACATGTGGATTGTTTACCTTACACACTTTGCTTAAAGCAGTAAGGAAAAGGTTAAGAAGGACTCCCCTTGTGAAGACGTCCTTAGCCTCTCGGCAACGATGCCAGAAAAATCTTCATGGTGGCTCAGTTGATTGTTGAGCTTTGTTGGGAGACCCCAAGAGCAAGGTATGATGAGCACAGCAACAAGTTTTCCCTTAGTAAGAAACCGAGGTTATCGAATCAGTAGGAGGAAGGAAACGACTCAAAGTTGTTGCTAGCAACTTGGAGACCTGCACAACACAAACTCAAGACTTTGCCCCAACGAACAATGAGGTTGTCAATCTCACCGGTTTGCTGTAACAAAGGATTAACTGTATGGTGTGGAAGGTAATAGTGGTTTGCAGAAAGTAAACAGGAACAGTGGAAGATGTATCAATGGTAAAGATTGGACCGGGGTCCATAGTTCACTAGAGGTGTTCTCCTTAGATAAACAAACATAGCATGTTGGGTAACCAAATTACAGCAGAGCAATTGACAGGACTGAGCAAGGCATTATAATGCAATACTAGACAATCATGATCCTATGAGATTCGATTGGACAATACAACAAGATACATAGACCGCCATCCAACTGCATCTATGACTAGAAATCCACCTTCGGGTTATCATCCGAACCCCCTCCAGTATTAAGTTTTAAGCAACATACAACTGCTTTAAGCAAAGTGTGTAAGGTAAACAATCCACTTGTTCCATGAACAAGAGATCGTTGGTTTCTCCCTAGTGGCAACAACACATCTACAACCTTAGAGATTTCTGTCACTTCCCTTAGATTAAATAGAGGCATGAACCCACTATCGAGCATAAATACCCCCTCTTGGAGTCACTAGCATCTACTTGTCCAAGATAGCTATTAACAACAGAGAGCATGCAAGATCACAAACAACACAGACATTATAGAATCAATAAGACAAAACCATTAATCAATCTGACATAGTAATTTCAATATCCATCGGATCCTCGCAAACACAACATGCATGATTACAAATAGATGAGATCTTGATCATGAACGGAGCTCATAAGATCTAAACATGATAGCACAAAGAAGGAGATACAACCATCTATATACTACATGGACCCGTAGTCTAAGGTGGAACTACTCACGCTTCATACCGGAGGCTGGCATGATGAAGAAGAAGGCCTCCGGGATGATCTCCCCTACGGCAGGGTGACGGGAAGAGCTTCAGATCCCCTCTGATCTAGGGACAATGGTGTCGGCAGCTACAGATGGTTTCGTGGAATATTGATCGGGTACTTAGGGTTTTGGCATTGGGGGGTATTTATAGGCGAAGAGGCGAGGCAGGGGCGACCAGGGTGGTCACACCCCTCCCAGGCGTGGCTAGGGTTAGCCCGCGCTGCAATGGATGTGGCCCCCTGGTGCCTCCCCTCCATCTCGTACTTTGGCTCCGTGTTCCCCACGGTAAAATATTGACTTTGTCTTTTGTCCCGTCCAATTCCGAGAATATTGATTTTCTGCCTTTCTGGAACCAAAAACAGAAGAAAATAGTCAACTAGCACTGTGGCATCTTGTTAATAGGTTAGTGCCAGAAAACATATAAAAACACCTCAAAGTGTGGACAAAGCAAAGTAGATACTAAACAAGCATGGAACATCAAAAATTATAGATACGTTTCCAACGTATCAAGCATCCCCAAGCTTAACTCCTGCTCGTCCTCGAGTAGGTAAGTGATAAAAAGAATATTTTTTTAGGTGACATGCACCAACAATATCAAACCACTTGCAAGCATTGAAAGCTGGGATCAAAGAACTCTAAACATGAGCATGAAAGATGGAGTTCTAACAGTAAGACAAAGTAACTAAGCATGCAACAAGAAAGGCTACAAACAAAGATCATGAATAACATGCATTGAAAAACGTTTGTTTGTTTCACATACAGAAAACATGGCATAGTGGCATTCATCTTGTCCCTCATGCAGTAGCAAATAGATGCATAGGACACCTTCAAAGTTCATAAGAGTGACTAGATACAAATAGCACAAGAACAAGTAATATCAACAATATGCACCAATCAGTAAGTTTTGGGACAATGCACATAGAACTAAGAATGGCAACTATAGTCTCTTAACTGGTGCCTAAAGGTAGAAGGTGAAGACTCAATATAATGGTGGAAGAAAGGCCCTTCATAAGGGAAGCAGGGATTTCAAGTCTCAAAAAGAGCTTCCAAAAATTATGGTACTTGTTAGCTTTCAGCTCTCATTGCCCCTATCATAAGCATCTTGAAGTGATTAAGTTTAAAGTGAACAAACTATGGAGTATATGCTTGACAAAGTATAAGTTGGCAATCTCATGTCCCTTGAATACGAGGGCCGCTCCTCATGCTATTCAAGTTTAGTTACTTGCAAGTTCTTGTCATAGTAAGTACATGTGTATCATAGAAAACTGCCAACGGGGTACCCCTTGCACATGGTACAGGAGCTATCCCATAACCAAAATGACAAGGCAAGCACACAATGAGCATCTCAACATTCTTCTTATTTACCATAGGAATATGGTGTTTTTTTCTCTCTTTCCTATTTTCTCATATATATTTTTCTTTTTCTCAATCTCTTTTTTATTTATCTCTTTTTTATAAGAAGAATGCTTCATAGATGTCACTATGGTGATGCTGCAAGTTTCCACCATGATTAGGCATGGCTTAGGCTAGCGGCCCAGGCATTTCTCTAACACACATACATAACTCCATGGACTTACAAGCTCCCCTTTCATTTCACACCGACGATATCCATAGACAAAAGAGCATGATATCAACCGAGTACAAAGTACAAGTGCAATATTGAAAGCGTTCCCTGTGACAGCACGGTTCTGCTAATTCCAACGTATAAGTGCAAGCATATACAACATAGATGACACAATGCTTCAAGTTTATTAGGGGAAAGAAATATAAAGTGTGCCATCAAGTTCGTGAGAGCTTTAATCACTAAGTTTTCACATAACAAAAAGACTTTAATTGAAAGATAGATGAAAACAAGAATATACTTGGAATGGTGTAACACACCATGCATAGGAGTTTATAGTGGACACTTTGGAATAACTTGGTTTCTTGGGAGTTGGATGCATGAGTAGAGCTTACTCATACAAGTGGAGGCTAGCAAAAGACTAGGAGCGACCAACTAAGAGAGCAATAATGGCCATAATCATGCAGAGCAACAAAATATTACTAATCAAATCATCAAGTGGTACTACAAGTCAAGGACTAAATGATTATAGAGGCTATGGTGACTGGTTCATAGTCATAACTGAAGGGGTTCGCAGCATAGTAAATCAAAAAATTCTACGGATGCGAACGGGAAAACCAAGATCTAATCTAGGAGATGCAAACAACGAGGGGGAATAGATGAGATCTTCATACCCTTGAAGATTCGCACAGCGGAACGTTCGACGGAACGTGGGTGATGTAGTCGTACTTGCTTCTCCTCCTCGCGATCCGATCCGATCTAGCACCACAAGTGGCGATGCCTCCGAGAGATGCACACGTGCGGCACCTCGACGTCTCCTCCTTCCTCGGTCCAGCAAGTGGGGTGGACAGATGGATTGGATCTACAACACGACGGCGCGGTGCAAGTGGTGGAGAGTTTCTGTGGAAGGGCTTCGCCTACGCGCAGTCGGGAGGAAGAGAGAGAGGAGGGGCAGCAGGGCGGCTAGGGTTGAGGAGGAGGTGAGGGAGGGGTGCGCCCCCAGCCCTCTTTATATAGAGGGGTGGGCGGCTGGCCCTTTCCCATCCCCCAAGCCCTAGGCCGGCGGCCAAAGGAGGGAGGAGTGGGGGGAAGTTCCCCCCCCCCCCTTCTAGAAGCTCCCCTAGGGTTTGGCCGGCTGGGCCCTATGGGGCCTTATGCCCCTCGACCAATGCGTCCAGCGCACTCCCTCATAGTCCCATGCCCCCTCCCTGCAAGTGGGGCCACGTTGGTCCCACTCCGGAAGGTTCTAGAAGCTTCCGGTACAATACCGATTAATCCGGAACAATTCCGAACTCCAAAAACTGCATTGCCTTATATGAATCTTATTCTCCAGACCATTCCGGAACCTCTCGTGATGTCCCATATCCCATCCGAGACTCCGAACAAAAACTCATAAACCAATTATCCAATCTATCCTAGCGTCGAGACACGTTAAGTGTGTGACCCTTCGGGTTCGAGAATATGCAAACATGATCTTATATCTGTTGGAGATATGCCCTAGAGGCAATAATAAATATAGTTATTATTATATCTTTGTGTTTATGATAAATGTTTACATTCATGCTATAATAGTATTAACAAGGAAACATTAATACTTGTGTGATTTGTAAACTAAAATAGAGTCCCTAGTAAAGCCTCTTTATAATACTAGCTTGTTGGTTAATAAATGATTGTGGTTTCCCTATCATGAACATTGAGATGTTATTAACAACAAGATCATATCATTAGGAGAATGATATGGTGGACATACTCCTATAGATAAGCGTAGCATAAAGATCAAGTCATTTTAAATAGTTCAATTGCTATATGCTTTCTGATACATAGAAACCTAATTCCTTCGACCATGAGATCATGCATATCACCTTCACCGTAAGGATGCTTTGATGACATCAAACACCACACCGTAACTAGGTGGCTATAAAGGTGGCATTGAGTGTTCGGAAAGTATTGGTTGAGACACATGGATCAAGAGTGGGATTTGTCCATCCATATGACGGATAGATATACTCTGGGCCCTCTCGGTGAAATGTCATCCAATTAGCTTGCAAGCATGTGACTGGCTCACAATGGATCACATATCACGGGAACGAGAAAAGAGTACTTATCGGTAACGAGGTTGAACTAGGTATGTAGAGATACCGACGATCATAACCTCGGATAAGTAAACTATCGTGAGACAAAGGGAAATTGGTATCGTATGTAAGTGGTTCATTCGATCGCAAAGTAATCGTAGAAATATGTGGGAGCCATATGAATTTCCAGATTCCTCTATTGGTTATTGTTCGGAGAAGTGTCTCGATCATGTCCGCATAATTCATGAACCGTAGGGAGACACACTTAAGGGTTCAACGTTGTTTGAGTAGTTATGGAATGATGAGTAAGAGACCGAATGTTGTTCGGAGTCTCGGATGGGATCCGGGATATCACGAGGAGATCCGGAATGGTCCAGAGAATAAGATTCATATAAGGAAAGTCCTGTTTTCGGAGTTGGAGAATGGTTCCGGTGTTTTTGTCGGGAATGTTCTAGAAGGTTCCGGAATGTCCGGCACTCCGGAGGGGAAGGGTACATGAAAGTGTTATATCAAGTTGGTATGATTGCATCATGTACTAGGTGTCATCGCTGAACAAAATAAAGGGTTTAATCAAATCCTAGTTTGAAAAGTCAAACGCCAATTTGAAAAAGTCAAACGGCTATTTTGTGAAGTGGTGGGAAAGTGGGAAACCGAGTTGGGGAGGAGTTCCTCCTCCACCGCCGGCCCACTAGGGATCCGAGTTGGGGAGGGACTCCCTCCCCTTGGCCGGCGCCTCCCACCTATAAAGGGAGGGGCAGGGCTGCCCCTCCTAGCACACAAGATCTCCACCCAAAACCCTAGCCCGGCGCCGCCACCTCCTGTTGCCGCCGCCTAGGGCTCCCCTAGCCGCCGACTTGGGCAAGCCCCAAACCCTAGCCGCCGGCCCTAGCACCTCCTCCTTGGTGTGTCTAAACCCTAGATCGCCGAGGAGCTCTCTCATAGTCCACCATACTCGCTCTGGCTTAAGGCGAAGCCCTACTAGATCTCCCCTCTACTTCCGGTACCACACCGTTGTGCTGCCGGAATCGCGAGGAGAGTGCTACAACCTCCGTTGCCTGGTGGAACAAGGGAGAGGAAGGTCTTCGTGACCGACTGCGGGAGCGCTGCCGGAACACAGCGCCGGAAGGATCGTCTACGCGATCTTGAGATCGGAAAGAGTACGACTACATCACCCACGAGAATCCGCTCTCGTTAAACACTTTGGAATCTTTGAGGGTGAGTTATTCCATCGACTCGTTGCTACAATCTAGTAGATAGATCTTGGCTTGTTTGTTTGTATGCGATAGAATTTTTTTGTTTTCCATGCTACGAAACCCTACAATATCAATAATCAACAACGGGGTCTGGAAACCGATATTGACTCCCACACATTCATCGATGATCATATCGAATGAACCACGATGCCAGGATTCATTCAATCCCATATATATATTCCCTTCGTCTCGCGATATTTTACTTGCCCGAGATTTGATCGTCGGTACCATCATACCTAGTTCAATCTCGTTGAACGCAAGTACTTTACTCGTTCCGTAATCCGATATCACTTTGTGATTAACTCCTTAACCACGTGCTTGCAAGCGGCGTTGATATCGATTACCGAGTGGGCCCGAAGTATATCTCTCCGACTTGGGAGGGACAAATCCCATCTCGATACATACAACCCAACAGGTACTTTCCGATCACCTGAGAGACACCTTTATGATCACCCTCTCATAGGATGACGTTTGATGACCTCAAAGCTTTCATCCGATACCAGGGAGTTGCATTATCTCATGGTCTAAGGAATACAATATTTGACATAGGAAAAGCTTCGCAAAGATGAACACGATGACACGATCTAATTGCTCCGCTTAGTTTGGGTATGTCCATCATATCATTCTCCCAATGATATGATCTCATTATTAATCGACAACTCATGTCTATGTTTAGGAAACCTTAACCATCATTAATCAATGAGCTAGTCCATAGAGGCGTACTAGGGACACGGTGTTGTTCACAAACCACACAAGTATTAAAGTTTCCGCTTAATACAATTCTAGCATGGAATATAAACTTTATCATGAACAAGAATTATAATAATAACATCTTTATTATTGCCTCTAGGGCATAATTCCAACAATAACATGGTGTGATCATGTGCCAAGTCAACCCGAACAAAACATCAAAGGGGAATACCACAATACTATGCTTTTGTATGCTAAAACATCGCATGATTCCTTCAAGGCACACTAAGCAATCCCAATTGTTTGGAACAAGTCATGATACAAAAATAATTACTAAGCATAAGGTCAAAACAACACCTAGCATGACATGCTAAAGTCTAAGTCACACTCAAAGCAAGCTCCTCTTGTACTACTCAAGCAAGAACTTTCTACTCCTCTCCAACACAAATCAAATTATTTGAAACAACACAGCGAGAACGGGGACCCAAACTAATTTTATTCAATCAAACTAAGCAAACCAAACAAAAACTAAGACGCTCCAAGAACAACATAACAGTGCATGAAACAATAAAAACGAAGTGTCTAGAAAGACCTGGGCTTTTTATTGATAAAGAAGGGGATGCCTTGGGTATCCCCAAGCTTTGACGCTTGTAACTCTTAAATATTTTTTAGGGTGACACGGGGTGGCATCCCAAAGATTGAGCTTTTGTCCCTTCTTAATCTCATTACACCATTCTCTCTCTACACCTGCAAATTTTCCTTCATACAAAACTTCACACAATCTTCATTAGCAACATTAGTGTATTCAAAAGATAATAGACCCTTGGGTTTAGCTTTAGAACAGAAAAACTTTCACTAAAAACACAAGCTACTGTAGCAATTCCTTAAAAAATCTGAATTTCCCAAAAAGGAATCAATAAGAAGCAAATGCAAATAATGGCAGAAATCTGTCAAAACAGACCAACAGGTAGAAACCGATTTTTTCAAAGACCTTCTGTTGCTCAAATCAAAAAGTGTTGAACTAACTAAAGTTATCTAACATACTAGAGGGTTTATTCGCAAAATATGAGCCCAATCAGACTTACAGAGCTTCCTCACGAATTTTTATGGTGGAGCACAAAAATCTATTTCGGGACAGCAGCTCCCCAAATCTTACTTCCCTCTCATTAGAGATTATTCTTGGCACAAAAAGCAAACAAAAAGGATAAGGAGAGGTCATTATTAAAGTAATAACTTCCAAGACTAAATAAAACTATTGGGTTATCTTCCAACAAGTACTTTTCTTTAACGCCTTTAAGTTAGGCACAAGAAGCAAGAATCGAGTGTTTTCAAATGAAGAATTAAGATCCATACTTGAAGTCTCTTCAACTAGGAAAGGTATCTCATCCAAATGAGTTTTGGAGGATCCCTTCTCATCTCTCCTTGGTTCACTACTTTCATCAAAAGGATTTTCAGGAACAATCCAATCAAAATTCTTTTCCAAGGCTTCATGCATTCCTACAAGTTTAAAGGGTATGAGTATCTTAATTTCCTCTCTAAGTTTGGTTTTATCTAAAGTACCCATAACATCTACACATGAGCCTAGCATATTAAAACGTTTAAAGACCTTTTTGCCTTCCTTAGCAACATCATTGAACTCTTTCAGTAAAGTTTCAAGGATAAATTCTCTCTTTTCAGCATCCTTTCTTATTTTAGTTTAAGGAACAAAATTTGCATCATGGGGTTAAGGTTAACAAACCTAGCCTCCAACATATGAACTAAAGAAGCTGCATCAATTTCATAATTAGGAGCAAGTTCTTCTATAGATCTATCCTCAATATCCTCATGTTTGACAACATCATTAAAGAATTCTTCAATATTTTATTTCCAAATTATGGAGCCACTACCTAATGAAAGGTATTTCAGGGTGAACTTGGGGATCAACATGGTGAGCTAGAGCAAGGTGACAACTAGAGCAGGAACTAATTTTTTTTGTGTTTGATAGGAGAAAGCAAACCAAACTAAACTAATTTTTTTGGAGTTTTTGATAAGAAGAGGCAAACAAAACCAAGCAAAAGAAACTAAGCAAAACAAAAACAAAGTAAGGAAAAGGTTAAGAAGGACTCGCCTTGTGAAGACGTCCTTAGCCTCCTAGCAACGGTGCCAGAAAAATCTTGATGGTGGCTCAGTTGATTGTTGAGCTTCGTTGGGAGACCCCAAGAGCAAGGTATGATGAGCACAACAGCAAGTTTTCCCTTAGTAAGAAACCGAGGTTATCGAATCAGTAGGAGGAAGGAAACGACTCAAAGTTGTTGCTAGCAACTTGGAGACCTGCACAACACAAACTCAAGACTTTGCCCCAACGAACAATGAGGTTGTCAATCTCACCGGTTTGTTGTAACAAAG